>OZ007591.1:45715758-51091585 GCA_963931845.1 Maratus michaelseni
CTGGCGATAATTTTTTGTTACGAAAAGTGGTCGATGGGATAGTGGAGAAGTACCAACATTTTAAACAAAAAATACAAGTTTGGCATCTTTTATTATGCCAAGTCTGTTTTGCAGTTTCCACTGTATGGAAAGAAGAAAATACTCTTTCAACATTAGCACTTGATGCTTTTGAAATTAACAAAACTTTGACTTCACTGAAGACTTTATCAATTTTATTATTTCACCCTTGTGACTTTTCCATCATTCTAAAGTTGTAGTATTATCCATAAATTCTTTCTGAAAAATATATTGTTGGAATGAATAATTTTTGACCTGAAACTTCAGTAAAAGTGTCGCCAAAGAATTCTTTGACAACTTCTTTTTGACATATTTGAAGTTTTCAGAAATTGATATTTATGAATTAATATACTGATATTAATATAATTTACTGATAATATAAATAATATAATTTACTGAATAATAAGTTAATAATAATAATTAATAAATAATATAATTTACTGATATAGGAGAACCCGGATCCGAACGGTGTACCAAGTTGAAAATATGTTTAAAAAAACAAAAGGGTTAATTAAGAGAGCTGCAAAATTTTCTATGAACACATTATAATGTAATAATCACAAAAATTTAATAATATTTTAAGAAAACAAAATTACAAAAACATATAAAACTAGTGGAAACACAAAAAAAAAAAAAAAAAAAAAAAAAACAATAAGTGTGTTCTATATTTATTTAATTTTAAGTGACTATAATAGTTTAACTACAGTTTTCATTGATTGTGTCCTTTTCTTAAGCCTATCGACAAAATTCACACACTAGGACAGTCCCATCATCTTTCACTATCTACTGCCACACAGGCATTGTGTGCCCATTTTTTGCACATGGATCAAATGACCCAACCTTCAACCGACTTTCAGTAAAATTCACCACAACACACACACAAAAATTCACAGAATCACTGTTGCTAGTTTTCGAGCTTCTCTCTTCCGCTCCTTCTTTTTAGGGTTTCATTCATCTCACAAAACCCTATTACTCGTGCTTCGTTGTCTATCTGTCACAGAGCCGGTTCTCAGAAACTATATAACTAACAAGCATGAAATTTTGTGTACTTATAGCTGAATATCTACTATGAAGCTCAAAATCATAAAATTTGAAAAAATCATATTTTAATATAGAGATAAAATACCAAAAATCTAACAGCCTTTTCCTATTAAATTTAAACATTTTTCGTTGTAGCAGTTGCCAACAATTAAAAATCCATAATAAAATTCTTTCTACAGTAATTAATTTTCTATTGAAAGACTTCCACATGAAAAATGAAACAAAAAGTTTCACCAATTGAAACAAGAACGAAAAATCATGTGTCAAGCATAGATTATGTAACACTTTCCAACGCTTCCAAAATAATATTACAAATCATTACTGTTTAATAAGCAGAAGGATAACATCTAAGAAAACAATTTGGAAAATGCATAACATATTTTAAAATGTAATTTCAGGAATTTCCAACATATACAATATTCGGAAAAATATCCGAATACTTTTATTCAGCCCTGTATATGATCTATAGATTTGTATATATACTACATAGGATGCTAAATTTTAGTTTAGTTAGGAAACGTGTAGCACAGTTTAAAATTCTCCTTCTGGAGTTTCTGTCAATAAACGGAAATATGTTCGCGAACTTTTGTGCTGCCCTGTATATGAAATACAGAATTTATACACGCCAAGTAATAGACAAAAAGTGAGTTAAATTTAAAATCGCGTTCAGCAACTTAAAACGCACTTCCAGAAGTTATTGTTAACAGACAGGAGAGAATTCTTTTGTGTGTCCCTGTAAATGAACAATGACTGCTGTACACACAATATTCTGTAGTAAGCCTCTTGTAATGCACCTTTGTGATACAAATAAATTTCAATGCGTTTAACATAGTGAAACATTATTTAATTAAACCGCAAACGATTTTTCTCCAGAGACGTAATGTAACGGAATTCTTTTGACTGTCCTTGTAAAGTAACTATAAGCACTATGCACACCATATTCCATATTAAGCTTCTTGTAATGCACCTTAGTGATTTATATCAATTACAATGTATTTGAAATTGTGTAACATCATTAAAATAAACCGCAAATGCTTTTCCCCCATAGACCGTAATGTAACGGAATTCTTTTGAGTGTCCCTGTAAAAAAACTATAAGTGCTACACACTTCAGTTGAAATAGGGAACATGCTATAGATAACGACAATAACATATAAAAATTGCAGAGCAATCCGAGCATATTTACGGGAGTTAGAGCACGAACAGACGGCAGACAAACCGAAGTCATAAACACTTTTCAACTATGTTGGAAAGTGTTAAAAAAGATTAATATGACGTCATATTGGTAATAAAACGAAATTTTCAAACATTTCTCAGTAATACAAGGAGTATGAGTATGTGTAAATACATAAAGCAGGTTAATATGACGTGATTAGAGAATTAAAAAGAAAATTAATCTGACATCATATTGGAAGTTTAACTGACTTTTCAAATGTTTGAGAATAATACAAAGAGAGTATTAATATGAGTAATACAGAAAGCAAGTAGATATGACGTCATATCAGTTTGATGAACATATTGAATCATGATAAAAACCAAATTACGGAAATATTGGCGTATTTTAACATTTTGAAGGTCTCTTTACAACATGTTTCATTTTTAAATTGATTTTTTTTTTTTTAAATATCGCAATTAGTCCACATGACAGATATTATTATGACAGAGTATAATATCGGCACCGGTTCAGATTTTTGAAAAAACTAAACAAATAGACTGGTAAATTTTTGCTTTATAAAAACATGACTTTTTTTTTTTTTTTTTTTTTTTTTGGGGGGGGGGGGGGGACGAAATTTATTTGGATTTATTGAAGAATGGATAAAGTGTTGTGAAAGGAGTATTAAATTCATCTTCAGGCACTTTCCTTTGTTTTTTCCATTCTTAATTTTATTATCTTTCTTAAATAGTTATAATCTTGCTCTTTCTTTTTTGTCAAAGTCCTTTTCCTCTTTTTCCTTAAAGCGACTTTTAACTCTTTTCTCTATGGGGAATCTGTCAAGACAGCGGTCTTCCCACTCTTCTGATTTGTCCTTTTCATGCTTTCTTTAACTTTTGAAATAGGCATTAGAATTTCAGGTGAAACATGAAATGAAGAGGTCCTGTTGTCAGTTGTCATTCAAGAGTGGCACAGTTGGCTTCATTAAATTGAACCTTCACAGCCGACATGTCATCATTAGAGTTGGCTGAAACCTCGCCAGGTTTATCATCCAACCTGATAAACATGTCTTTTTTGACTGGTGTGCTAGACAAAAGCAATTCCAATTGTTCGGCTACAGATATGATTACCTCTTCACTTGTAGACCTACCAAGTCCGATGTCAGTTGTGTCTGGGAGAAAATCGGCATTGGTGAATATGAATGGGTTAGTTGGCCATATTCCTGTAGCTTGGAAACCACTAATAGCAGTTTTCATTGTTGCGCTTTGGATAAAAGCTGATCCAAAAGAAGCGTTGAAATTTGAAAGAGAGCTGCGACTTTCCCTGGTTTACTTTGTAGCCATTTTCGAAGCTCATCCCTGTAATTTCATAAGTTGCAGAATGGGGTACTTTTCCATTCTGCCCCAGGGATATGATTTAGGTTAAAGAGGTAAGGTTACTTGAAAAAGATATGTAAACAAACATTTAACTACATGAATCTAAAGACAATTAAATATACTTCAAGCATAAACTAATCATAGTTGTAATATAAACAAGTATGTATTCCTTACTTTGGTTACAAAATCATCAGAAATTACAATACAGGAGCAAAAAATCACACAACGAAAAATTCACGCACAAACGCTCGAGTAAACTAGATTAACATGGCTGCCAAAGTTGAACGGCAATAGGTTTTCTTACTTCTGCTTATTGCCGCTTGCTGGCAGCACCTCTTTGACACCGAAAAAGACAAACTTAATTCTGCCCCAGTACCCCTTTGTGCCCCGGGTTCCCCTACACATGGATATTTGTGAATTAATTTTATAAAGGATACCAAAAAAAAAATAATAATAAAATTAAAAAATAAAATAAAATCCATATGGTTTTATTAAAACCATGCAATAATAATTTTTCCATTTTTCTATCATTTTGGGAAATACTTCTTGCAGAAGTGAATTAAGAGCAGCTTTTTGAGAATAGGATGCCTTTGCTCTTAACTGCAATTTAGGAAAGGAGGAAGTGAAGATTGCAAATTGCTTAAGTAACTTTTAAAATTAAAGATGAATTCAACATGTGCAAAAAAAAAAAAGTTAAAAATTAAAGATTGGGCAAACTAGTGTGGATTATGTGGAATTCTGCATTTTTGCATATTTTATAGGTCCTAACTATTAACATTTGTTCCAAGTAATTTAATAATGTATTTAACAAATCTTTTACATACATATAAATATACTTACAACATGTTTCATAAGTTTAGTAACATGCCCATTAAATGCTGCCATAACTGCTTCTTTTTGTTTTTTCATGCTATATAAAAGATAATTAGAGCTATTAATGAAAGTTACAAACACATCATATAAAATAAAATAAAAATTTAGTTTCACAAAACAATATACAATACAAAATAATTACACTACTAATCCAAACAAAAACTTTTACATTTTGAAAGATGTTATTTTAATGATACTCCATTTGCCAAAATTGCTTCAACCTGGTCTCTAGAAAATAATCCATGAACTCCAAAACATACATCATGCTAAATACATATACTGTATTTTGCCTTCATATAACCCAGATAAAAGTGTGGAGAGAAAAAAAAAGTTAAAATTTATGATTACTATTATTTTGTTAAGACTAAATTTTAAAGTTTTAAGGTTTCATTATGAAAAATTATGGGACTATATAACAGGTGTCCATGACAAAAATCACCAATAAAAAAAAAGTTGGATAACTCCTTCAATAATACATATATACTGTTTTTTTTTTTTTTTTTTTTTTTTTTTTTTTTTTTTTTTTTTTTTTAGCGTTGAATTGGCCGAGGAGGGAAAATTGGCATAGCCTCTCAGATCTTTAGATCTAACCCCTGTAGCTGCTTCTGCAACAGTCACTTCGGAGATGCTAGAAAAATCCTGGGGAAAAATGGAATACTGGATATCTGTCAGTCATGCAAAAGTTGCACTCACAGAGATTTATTGATAACCATCACAAACTTTAAAGATTTGACTGACATTTGCAGCAAACAGCATTTTCTTACATGTATTATTGAGTGAGTTATCAGACTTTATAGTGAGTTATTAGACTTCAATATAGGTAGTTTTAATCTAGGACACCCTGTATTTTATTTGTGATAACTTTAAATATGATTCTTAAATATCAAGCATCTTCCACTTAATAACACTTATAAGAGAATAAAGTAAAAATAAACTCAACAGAAGTAAATACATGGTGGCTACTCAATACTGTTACAAATATTGAGTAATTTTATTTTACAGACACAAAATAGAAAATGATAAATACACCAATATGATGAACATCAGAACTGGAATTTTACCTTTACCTAATCTTATTTTAATCGACTGCCATCTTTATCGATTACCAAAGATTCTCTTGCACCATTGTCTGACTGTGGCACAAATCATTTTAAAAGATAATCTGTGCCATTCATGCAATATGTAAGCTTTGAGGAGAGTCCAAACTTCTGTGTTGTGTAGCATTTACTTCAGCCTCTAAAATCCATTAGATTCAATATCAAGGCTAGTAAGATTTTCTAAAATTTTAGGGGCAATTAATAGGAATTATACAAAATCAGAAATTTTTTTGATTTTCTTCTTAGAAGCTTCAAATGTATCAGACTTTTAGGTAGCTTTCAATACAAAAAAGTATAAAGCTACCTATTGCAGCCGTTTGGAGGAAAGCAGTTCCGGAAAATTTCGATATATTTTCACCGATCATGACCCCCATACCCCAAAACCACCCTCCGTTCAAATGTTGATTTATATATATAGATATATCCATATATATTTATATATCATATATATTATTTCTCCTGTCAACATCCCTTTTTCTAAGAAAATATGAAACGCAGAACGACAAATGAGATAGCATATGAAAGGATTTTGAATAGGCTTCTGACATAGCACACTTAACATTTCGTTAAAACATGTTTTTGATTAAAATTTTCTGATAATTAACAATTAAATCGGCATTGATTTCATGAAAGAAATGAAAGATTTTCCTGAGATTACTGTTGCCACAAAAATAAAATACCACATTATATGATGCTCAGCAATGATTATGAAAAACACTGCACGGGTTTATTTTGAATTTATGATTAAAAAGCAAAGTTGAAATTGAAACGTTTAGGTTTATATTTCTATGTCCCATGTTTTTCCCGAGGCGGTTGACGTCATTCTCTAAAGCAGTTAAAATACGATTCTTATTTTTTTTCTTCTCGCGCATGCCTTTTGCAATTTTGGATCTGTTTTTACTCGAACTTTAATGGAATAAATTAGATGATATTCTGGCTTGACTAAAAACTAAATGTTGTTTGCAGATATTTCTATCCTTACTTTTTCTTTAGAAGTATAAACCTGCATTTAATAAATTTTACATATTGATAAAAAATGGTACTTCTCTATTATCCCGTCGACCACTTTTCACAACAAAAATCTATCGCCAAATAAACGGGAGAACGTTGCCATTGAAATATCAAAATAAATAAATAAATAAAATATAAGAATTTAAGGATACAATTGTTATTTCAAATAATAAAATAACTAATAAATCAGTAAAACATAATGAAAAATACACGCAAATGTCGAATTAAAAACCACTTGATGACGTAGCAAACACGTATAATGCTTCTGACATCAAGTAAATGAGACTGCATTTTTGGCGTTTAATCTTACCGTTTGGCGATAGTTTTTTGTTATGAAAAGTGATCGACATGATAATAGAGAAGTACCTAAAAAATATTAGATGTCAGTGCAAAATCCTCGCACGGGCCCTCTGGTATATATATATATATATATATGACCTATGTCATACGATAACGCTCGTATTTATAAATCAATTTTGATGAAACTAATTGTGTGTATTAAGCTAACCAATGTCTCGACCGAGTTCGTTGGCCAGCTTGGTCTGCCATTTTGTTTCAAGATGGCAGCCATTTAAAAATTTAAAACTAAAATATATATACAAAAAAATTAAAAATTAAAATTTATTTTTTAATTACGTGTTAGGCCTTGATACAAGGATTCCAGAGCATTTTTTGGTTTACCTCTATCTCAAAAAATGGCTGAGATAGAGCAGTTTGAAATTCCAGGGTGGCTGACATTTTGAAACAAAACAGCACATTAACGCGATTACTCGCAAATTATTTTCTTTCATTGTTGTAATAATTTTCCCAATCATACGCATAAAACTATATATTCATATCCGTTAGCGCCAAAATTGACGACATTTGGCGAAATATCGCCAAATTTGGCGACCAAAATAAGTCTTCATAAATGAAGCCAATTTGGCTATTGCTCAATAATTTGGCGAATTTCTTATTCAAATTCAGTATTAACAAATCTTTTGTAAACGTTTCTTTGCAATTTAACTTGCTGTTTTCGTGTAACATTAGCTAAAATTTTAAAACGAAGATATAGTAAAGCTACCTTTTCCTCCCGGTGCAGGCCGGAAGGACTTTTTCAAATTTCCCTGACTTTTACCAGGTTACCCAGGTGGCTAGACACTGTTATATGCATAGTTTTGGCATGTATCACACAATTGAAAAAAAAAAAAAATTATAAAACACTAATTACTGTATATGATATAGCTTTTAATCTTGAATATTGAAAGAGACAAATGGAAGGAGAGGGCAGAGCAGACATTTCAGTGGAAGAGTATTTAAATCATTACTTATTGTTATAGTAGAGTAACAAAAAAGGCAGACAAATTTCAAAATATTAAAGTGTTGTAAAGACTATAAACTGCGGAGTGGGAGAGGAGAAGGGCTGGTGGAGGTTACATGATTATTTTTACTGCAATGCAACAAATAGGGAAAAGAGAAAAAAAAAAAAAAAAACACCAAAAATTTTAAGCTTTATGTGCTGGGAGAAGCAAATATTCCAGGGGTGGGTGTATTTGGGTGATGCAAATCATTCCAATTTTGCTATTTATTTATTGTTACTGCAAAGAAAGGAAAAAATATTTTTAATTTTAAACACATGTACTGATGGAGACAAAAATGGGGCGGATAAAAGATTATTTGGAACAGATGTGTTACACTCACGCACAGATGTTTGGCGAATTTTGGATTGGCACAATTTCTAAACCCACGTAAAACCAAACTTAGTACAATAGCCAGGTTACCGTTAAAGGAAATAATCTTCAAAATTTGGTAACTTTTTTCCTTCTTGTAACGGATTAAAAAAACAAACAAAAAAAATGGTGCGTGAGTGTAAGACACCACAGCCGATTATTTTTAATGTCTAAATAAAAGGTAAGAAGTTTCTTTAATTAAAGAGTTTTAAAGATTTAGGGGGGAAATCAGGGGGGTGGGTAAAGAGGGAAGCAGACATTTAGGGGGAGAGGACTTAAATGATTTATCACTAATTTACTGTTACACAAAGTAACAAATGTGGTAGAAAATTAAAAAATGAAAGAACTTTAACATTGTATGTTGATAGAGTTAAAGTTGAAGCACTGATTTCAGCAGAACAAGGTACAGGGGACTAGATGATCCAGAACTTCATTCCCCGGGGGGGGGGGGGGGATATTTTGGAAAAAAATTAGTTTATTAATTCAATTATCTATTCTTCCTACAAAGTAAAAATTAGATAAGATAGTTTGGAAGGTTTTTAACTTTTGCATGCTGGGGGGAGCAAATGAAGGAGTGGAAATTTCAAAGGGTGTAGGAGCTGGGGCTGGAATTTATGTGGAATTTTTAAAACAATGGAAATCTGCCAATTCCCTCAATAAAAATTGTACTTTATACAAGAAAAAAAAATATATGCATTTTTTAAATTTTTCTAACAATTTGTACTAATAGAAAATTGCCAATCACTAGAATAGAGAGATAAATTGTTTTACCAAACAATTAAAATTGAATCTTATTTTTTTTTTTTTTTTTTTTTTTTTTAAATTTTTAGTGTAACAGTATTTTGTATATGAGGAATTTTTGTTTGCCAATACAACACGTTTTTTAAGCTATCCTGCAAATATCTCATTTTTCTCCGCTCAATAATGCAATTTTTCTGACTCAATTACAATATAATTTTCATCTTTAGATGCATGAAAATTTAATACCTTAAATCAGGCTCTAGTGGTTGGAATAACTTTATTTTTCATAATACTCAACTGCTAACTTTTTGAGATGATAAAAATTTTGTGGCAAGTCAGGGTCACTGAAAATAATGAACCCTAATGTTGGCTTCTTTTGTAACCATAAACACAAACTATAACTAAGTGAAAATTCTTCATTATGGTTGAGAATTATCTCTAATAATAAAGACAGAAATTTGTCTTCTGTGTGTGTGTGCTGTGTTTCTAAACAGACCACTGCACACAGAGCTACAAGATTTGGCAGAAGATGTCTGAAATGAAGTTATGAATCTCTGAGACATTTTGTTGAATTTTTCATAATTAGCCAAGCTATTAATTAAAAACCATAATGAACATTGCAACATGATGAGCTTCCATAGTGCTGCTGATTGTGTTTGTGCCAGTACAGGCTTTCCTTGGTTCTTCAAGCAGACAAAGGAAAAAAATTATGCATTTTGAAATTGCAATTGCTGGGTTCCCCTTTTTGAAAAAGAAAAAAAAAATGCTGTACCTTTCTGATTCTGGAGATGTCTTTGATTTTAAAATATATTTATATTTAGTATTTTAAAAAAAAATATTTTCTGAAATTATTTTCACAAAATCGGCATTTTTTTTTTTTTTTTTTTTTTTTTTTTTCTCTCTCTCTATGTTTTCCCTGATTTTTTTTTTTTTTTTTTTTTTTTTTTTTTTTTTAATTGTGTTTTTTCAGGACAAGTTATCAACATTGGAAGATATCATTTTGCATTTTAAAAGAGCAAGAGGCAGAGATGCATTTTGTATTATTTAGATTTTCTCAGGAACATTTGGTCAAAATTGAAAGTTTAACATATCTCTAAATATCAGAAATTAAATTGGCAATTACCATAATGGGGTCCCCTTAAATGGATTTAGATTTAGAAAGATTTTTGTTACATAAATGTAAAATCATACAAATTTGGGGGGGGGGGGGGGGGGGGGGTTGCAAAAACAGACCGGAGTATACTGCTGAAGGCGGTAGAACCTCCCAACTATAGGTTTGATTTTAGTTTATAAAATCATACAAATTTGAGGGCATATGCGGCCGAAGACAGCAGGGAGCCCTAACATTAATTTGGGCTCCCAACACTGAATCCCTCCCAGAGAGAAATTGTCTGAATCCAACACCCTTTTTTAAGGTATATTTAAAGTTATCTCAATCCCGGGAAGGTCAACCAGCAGTACTATAAACCCATAATTTTGACAATTTTATAATTATTATTTAATGTACTCATAAATGGGGATATTCATATTCATGCACTTATAACCAAACCAATTCCTTCATATTTAAAGTATGATGTAGGATATTGAAAATACTGCAACTATAATATATGTTAGCATGAGCTAACAGGCACTTATAATACAGATATATTAAAATATATATATCAGATATATTCAGTAAACATTTTTAATAAATATTCTTTTATTAAATTATTTTTCTTTCTTTACTACATCTAAATTACATTTACATTTATTTATTTTTTTAATTAACTATAATAAAAAAATATTTTTATGGATTACTAAGAGGAAAAAGACATGTTTTAAGGGACAGGCTAAACTTGTTTTGTAACATTAAATTTTGCTTCAAATGTATATATCATAAAAGAACTATTTTTTTCAAACTAGTTTATTGTTCATAAGTTACTTGCTTGAATATTAACATACTTTAACTCAAGAAATGCTGCAAGACAGTTTTTTGAACCCAAAGAAAATAGAAGGGGTTTTCATTTTTTGATTTTAGAGATCTAAAAGACAAAAAACATTTTTTTTTTTTTTGCGGGGGGGGGGGGGGGGGGGGGGAATAAAAACAAAGAATGAAAACCTTTATTTCTTAATATATTAAAATTTTTCTTAAGAGTATTTCTTAATTTATATTTATAAAAAAGTGAGCCTGACACAGATAAATAAAAATTATATAAAGTAGATCTGATACTGGTAATAATGTAAATGTACTATTTAATTTACTCTAGTGGTCTGCACAGTCTGAAATTTTCAGGTCCTGACCTGACCCAAACAGTAGAAAATTTTCCTGACCTGACCCAGTTTAAAAGTTAAAAGTTTGGTTGAAGCTGGAATGGCCGGTAGAAAAATGTTATTGGCCCAGTAAAGCCTGGTTTAAAAGTAAAAAAGTTAGGCCTGAGCCCAGCATGGTATAAAAGATAACACTTTGAACCCAACTGAATTTCTACAAGACATGCCGATATCTCTGAAGCAACATTATTTTTAAATTAAAATGATTCAAAAAGCACACTTACTTATGCATAAATTTAATTTTTAGGTTATGTTTGAAATGCATGGAATGCAAAATACCAACAATATTAATGACCACTTAAACAATTAAATACATAAACACTGATTAAAAAAAAAAGGACTTAGACAATTACATTCAAATTGAAGATTCAGAAAGATAAGAAAATCTTTTATAAACAGGTTCCATTCTTAGCAGGTACATCATTTGTTGTATATGTATTAGACAATTTTTGCACGGATCACGACATTTTCCCCATTTAAGACAGGTTTCCATAGGGTTCATAGATAGGCTCTATTTCACACATTTTACTGGACTTTAAATTTTTTTTGCCTATAAATATAAGTACTATTCTTTAAGAAATAATTTTAATTGTAGAATAATGGTCATTTAAAAATCTATGCATTTTTTGCAAATATTGTTGTGCCAAGGGCTCATTTTACTGATTTTTGCACAGGTTTGAAAATTTCAGACAGTGCAGATATCTAAGAAGAATAAAGTCCAGGCTCAGGTAGGCCCAGAAAAAAGAAGTCTGGCCTGGCCAAGTCAGCAAAAAAAAGTTAGGCCCAGCCTTTCCTGAACTTGCAGAAAAATGTTAGGCCCGGGCCCAGAAAGAGTGAAGACCAGACCCTGCCCGGACTGAATCTTGTGAATGACAACTGACCCGAGCCCATGCAGACCTCTAATTTACCCACATAAAATTTGATGTTTTGAGCAAGATGCTTTCTTGAAGATATATAGCTATCATATTTTGTTTCAAATCTTTATTTTAACTCTTTTAATTTAAACCCTTAACTAAAGTTCTTTTGTTACTTTGTATCAATATTAAAGCCTTTTCTTTAACTACTTTATTAATGTGGAATGGAAACTTGCTGTAAAACACTGCTCTAATGATAAAGGAACAAGAAAGATACTTACCCATATCGTAAAACTTTCATTATAAGAAATTTTCCATACGTCGACATTGATAGGTTAACAATATCATCTACAAGAAAAGTGAACATCACTAAATTTCATATTTTAAAATTAATATTTGAAATAGGAAAAAAATATTGAAAAAATTATTTTAAGTTTTCAGAAATAAAATGAATGGCACAATAGATTCAGGGATCTCTTTCAAATACATATATATTTAAAAAAAAAAAAACACTTTTTAAGGACTGGATTATTTTTAAAGATATTTCTGAAACATAACAGAAAACAAAACAAAAAAAAAATATTCCTTTAAAATTTAGATCTATAAAAATAAAATAGATTTAAAATATTTTAAAAGTTTATATAAAAACTAGCTGTTACCCATGACTTCATTCACGTAACATTGAAAGAAAATTAATGCAACATTGGAGCAACATATGCAATTAACAAACTCTTTACCATATTCTATAGTAGATAATACTTCTGATAATCACAATTTGCGTACTTATTTTTTCATAATATACCAGCAGGGAAGACCGAGCTATGCTCGGTCAAAATTAACTTTGAGTTTAAATATCATGTCCCATGGCCAAAATGACCCACTAATAAAATTTTCTTGAATATGTGATCAAGCCCAATTGTGTTCTCGTACCAGAAACCTGTAGGATGTAAAATTTAGTTAAAATAGTCCGAGCCATTTTTTAGATACAACTAACTTGACTCGGATCCATGATGACCCACTAATCGGGTTTTCTCAAGCATGTAATCTAGCCCAATGATTTTCTCGTGCCCAAAAACCATAGGATACAAAATTTACTGCAAATCGTCTGAGCCATTTTTAAGATAAAAATAGCTTGACCCATAATGACCCATGATAAAAAAAATAATCCACTAATCAAAATTTCTTGACATGTGACCTTGTGGGGTGTGGCTCGTAGAATGTTAGAAAGTAGCGTGAATAATATATTTATTCTCGTAGATAATCGTCTTTAAAAAAACTTATTAAATATCACAAAAATACAGCAGCCAAAACGATATCATTTTATTCTTTTTCTTTCATTCTAATGACAACAAAAACCTGGACCGTTGCCAGATTTCAAATCAAAAATGTTCCGATAACTTTAAAAAATAAATAAAAATAAAATAAAATAAATGGAACATGGAGTTAATAAAATGGGTATTCAGTTGCTTTAAACTGAGTAAGCGAGCCACTACATTTACTCCCCTACCAGTAACGAATGTTACGTTAAAAAAAAAAGGTAGGAAAGTACAAAACATATAGAAAACAATATATATATATATATATACAAAATAAATACAATTTTAAAATTATTCAAAATATTTACAAAAGAAACAGTTATAAAACACTTCAGCAAATTTTTAGTCTCTAAATCTTACTGGAAGTTTAATTGTTCTACCAGTTCGTGATTGTTTCAAAACAGATACAGGCTTTTCCACTGTATTACCAGGTTGAATAAAGTTTCTATTGTTCAGATTTTGTGTAGATGAAGTCTTAACTTGTAACTGAGTTGCTTGTTCAGGGTGTGAAACTATTTTGGGATCATCTGAGAGAATATATGCTGGTTTCAGTCTATCTATAGATACATTCACATTATTACCTTTAATTTTTATAGTGAAATATTTTGAAGAGCGACTAATTATTTCATAAGGACCTTCATATGGTGGTTCTAGTGGTTTGCGTACTCTGTCTATCCTTAGGAAAACGTGTGTACTTGATTCCAAATCCTTATGAACAAATATATTCGGAATATATTTATGTTGAATTTTTCTTGGTCCAATTAGTTGAATCTGCTCTTGTAATTTATGAATAAAACTTCCTGGTGAGACTTGCATGGTACTCGGCTGTAAAAATTCACCGGGCAGCCGAAGTTTCTCTCCATAAACCATTTCTGCTATAGTATAGGGAGTATCTGTTCGAATTGCTGTGCGAAGACCCAAGAGAACTGTCGGTAAGGTTTCAGTCCAATTTATTTGATTATGCGCTTTCAGAGAAGCTTTTAGGGATCTGTGGAGCCGTTCTACTTTGCCATTGCATTGCGGATGATAGGCTGTTGTATGTTGTAGCCTAATACCGCATAATCTTGAAAGGGCTTGTACTATTTCTGAATAGAATTGACCTCCACGATCAGAAATGAGCTTTGAAGGTGTTCCGAATCTAGAGATCCAATTATTATAAAAGGCTTTTGCTACAGTCTCTGCCGTGCTGTTATCCAGTGGAATGGCTTCCATCCAGTTGGTGTATCTGTCGATGCAGGTTAAGCAATAGATGTTGCCATTTGATGGTGGTAGTGGACCAACGAGATCAATATGGACTACTCGAAATCTCTCTGAGGGCTCTTGAAATTCACCATTTGTTGATTTTGTATGACGAGTAATTTTTACTTTTTGGCATGAAATGCATGATCTAGCCCATTTTGTAACATCTTTATTAATGTTAGGCCAAATGAATTTTGATGTTATTAGCTTAACTGTTGATTTTACTCCCGGATGGGATAATCCGTGAAATTTCTGGAAAATCTTCATTCGGTAAGTATGAGGTATATAAGGACGAATATTGGAAGTAGAAACATCACACCACAGATTCTGACCAGAAGGAAGAGGGTATTGTTTTAACTGTAAAGTTTTAGACTTTTGCAAATCTTTAATTTCTTCGTCTTGAGATTGTTCTTTTGCTATTTCATCATAATCGATTACTGTAATTTCTTCAAGTCTTGATAATGAATCTGCTACAATATTATTTTTACCTTTGACGTATCTGATGTTAGTAGTAAATTCGGAAATATATTGTAATTGTCTGCACTGTCTTGGTGATGCTTTGTTAGGCTTTTGCAAAAAGGCATACACCAACGGTTCATGATCCGTATAAATCGTAAAGGTTCTTCCTTCAAGTAAGTATTTAAAATATTTTACCGATAAGTAAATGCCCAATAGTTCACGGTCGTATGTGCTATAATTCTGTTGAGTGACGCTTAACTTCTTTGAATAAAAACCGATAGGTTTCCAAGATTTATTTTCGTATTGGTGCAGGACAGAGCCTATGGCCAAATCTGATGCATCTGTAAACAAACCTAGAGGTAAATCAGAATTTGGGAAGGATAATAAAGCTGTATTTGCTAGATCTTGTTTGCAAATCTCAAATTGCATTCGTGCTTCTTCAGTCCAGTCAATTTTTCTTTTATCTTTTTTCTTGGAACCTTTAAGGTATTCATGTAGTAATGCTTGGTGTTTAGCAGCATCTTTTAAATAACGACGGTAAAAATTAATCATGCCAAGAAATGTTCTTAAATCATGAATGGTTTCTGGTAATTTATAATTTAAAATAGCTTGAACTTTTTCTGGTAAGGGGCGTGAACCTTCGGGTGTAATAAGATAACCTAGAAATTCTATTTCTGGAACTGCAAATACTGATTTGGAAATATTGATTCTGAGGCCGTATTTGTGTAATCTTTCAAAAACTAAATTAAGGTGATTTTCATCAGCAGAAGCAATTAGTATGTCATCTAAATATGGAAAAACAAATTCAAGATCTCTTAACACTTCGTGAATAAATCTTTGGAACGTTGCGGGGGCATTTTTAAGACCAAAACTCATGACATTAAACTCATATAATCCAAAAGGAGTAATGATAGCTGTCTTACATTTATCCTCTTCTGCAATCGGTATTTGATAGTAAGCTTTAAAAAGATCTATTTTCGAGAAAATTTTTGCACCTTTCAAAATATGATGAAAATCGTCAATTCTGGGAATTGGGTATCTGTCAGGAATGGTACGGGAATTAAGCTGTCTGTAATCACCACGAGGACGATAAGATCCATCCTTTTTAACCACTAAATGTAATGGACTTGCCCATTGGGATTTAGAAGGACGAATAATATCATTGTCGAGCATGTATTTAAATTCTTCTTTGGCTATTGCCAGTTGTTTTGAATCGAGTTGACGAGCTTTATTGTACACTGGAGGACCTTCCGTACAGATAAAGTGCCTCACATCATGCTTGGATGTTGAAATTAGCAAATTTGGCTTCGCAATATCGGGATACTTAGAAAATAAATTTTGAAATTTAACAGTTTTGTTCAGTGTGCCAATATTGTTAAAAGCAATTGAAGAAACTTCACCTTTTACACAAAGTTTTGTTTCTCCATCAATTAACTGTTTATTTTTCAGGTCAATTAGAAGATTATATTTATTCAAAAAGTCTGCTCCAAGAATTCCTTTTGTGACTTTAGCAATCACGAAAGGGAATTGAAAATCCCTTCGAAATCCTAAGTCTAGATTTAGAATTTTAATGCCAAAAGTTTCTATTTCTGTTCCGTTTGCTGCATATAGCTTATAATTGGAAGATTCTTTGTTTTTTCCAGTGGCTGGAAGAACACTTATATCAGCACCACTGTCAATTAAAAATCGCAAATTTGTTCTTAAATCTTTCACATATAATCGAAATTTGCGACAACTTTCGACATTTTCTGCAGTAGTATGTGCCGCTAGATCTACTGCAGATCCAAGTTTTCCTGTTTGGAATCGATTTTTTTGTTCCAAGCACATGGCTGAATGCATTTATCAGGAAAACAACGATTACGGAAACGGAAATGAAAATAACACAGTTTGCCGTTAGGATTGTAGCGCTGACGAGACCTGCTTCGGGAGCGAGAACGGTTTTCGTTATTTTGAAAGTTAGGCCTGGATTGTCGTGAAACGCACAGTTGCGAAATTTGCTGTTCCAGAGAAGCAATTCGATTTAAAAGTTCATTATTGGCAAACGACGTCGTGCTATCATTAACAATTTCAGTTTTATTACTTGTGGCAAAGATTTCGGTTTTGGGATTCATATCGCTGATTTTGTCTGCCATTACAGCTAATTTATTTAAATCTTCTTCACTAACAAGCAATATATTTTTTATGCAATCGGGCAATTTTTCGAGCCAAAGTGTCTTAATCAACTTTTCTGAAACATCAGCAGTAGCGACAGTTTTTAACTTTTGAAGTAGCTGACTAGGTTTCATAGTGCCAAGTTCAATTCCGGTTATCAATCGCTTAATTCGAACATTTTCACTTTCTTTAAATAAATTAAGCAATCTAGTTTTCGAATCGGAATATTTGGTTAAGCTTTCACTACTTATTATGTCCCAAATATTCTCTATGAATTTCGGCTCAAGTTGCGCAACTAAATAATTGAATTTAGTTTCCTCTTTAGCGATATCGTTAATTTTAAACTGAGCCTCGACTTGATAAAACCAGATCTCTGGTCTATCAATCCAGAAAGGTGGAATTTTAATACTCACCTTGTTAACTTCCGGCTTTACCGTGGAAGGCGAATCATTCTTCTCCTGTTCACTGTCACTCGTAGACATTTTTTTAAAACTTAACGGGTCACCAGTTTGTGTGGGGTGTGGCTCGTAGAATGTTAGAAAGTAGCGTGAATAATATATTTATTCTCGTAGATAATCGTCTTTAAAAAAACTTATTAAATATCACAAAAATACAGCAGCCAAAACGATATCATTTTATTCTTTTTCTTTCATTCTAATGACAACAAAAACCTGGACCGTTGCCAGATTTCAAATCAAAAATGTTCCGATAACTTTAAAAAATAAATAAAAATTAAATTAAATAAATGGAACATGGAGTTAATAAAATGGGTATTCAGTTGCTTTAAACTGAGTAAGCGAGCCACTACAACCTAGCCAATATTCTTCTCATTCCCTAAAACTGTAGGATACTGAATTTAGTTCATATCCTCTGAGCCGTTATTAAGATAAAAATAGCTTGACCCATAATGATCCATGATCAACTTATCAAAATTTCTCGAACATGTGATCTAGCCCAACAGTCTTCTCATGCCCGAAAACCATAGGATGCAAAATTTAGTCTAAATAGCTGTTTTTTAGATAAAATTAGCTTGACCCACAGTGACCCATTATTCGAATTTTTTCGGACATGTGACCTAGCCCAATGATTTTCTCATGCCCGAAACTGGTAAGATACAAAATTTAATCAAAATCATTAGAGCCGCTTTTTAGATAAAATGAACTTGACCTGTGTTGACCCACTAATCAAAAGTTCTTGAACATGTGACCCAGCTCAATAGTCTACTCGTGCCCCAAAATGGTAAGATACAAAATTTAGTCAAAATCGTTTGAAATGTTTTTTAGATACAATTAGCTTGACTCTGACTCATGGTGACCCATTAATCGAATTTTCTCGAACATGTGACCTAGCCCAATGGTTTTCTGACATTTATATGATGTACTTATATAAATACATGAATATATGATAATATAAATATATAAATGCATTAACATAAATGCATTTATATTTCAAAACGGTAAGATACAAAATTTCATCAAAATCGTTAGAGCCGTTTTATTACATTCATAGAAATTGATTTAATTTAAGTTTACATGTCAAAAAATATTTTTCAAAGTGATTGTATTAGTAAATATCTTTGAGGAAATTTGTTAATTAACATGTCTCACTTTAGATATGAATTTTATTTTATTGGAATAATCTAAAAACCAACATAAATTATGTTTCTTTTCCAAAACAGTTTATGATATGATACTGAAAAAAATTAATTAAAACGTGGTGGAGCATAAAAGTTTAAAAATAAATAAGTAGAAAAATACCTTAAAGCCTCATATATTTTTGGTTTGCTTATTTATTTGAATTGCGAAAACAATCTGAAAAAAGCACCCCAAATATGGAGCATTGCCCTTCAAAGCCTAAATACCTATTTGTTATGCAATAGAGTCGCTTATTTATTTGAATTGCAAAAGCAATCTGAAAAAAGCACCCCAATTATGGAGCATTGTCATATTGATTTTTGTGTTGCAGTTTCGGATTATAGGACTTTCGAAATTTGACAGGAGAGTATTCCAATGAGGGGCAAAAATTACCCTGCAGAGACATTTTTAACTATAGATTTAGATATTTTTAAATTATAAGGATTTATAAAAGTATCAGAGAAAGGTAACTAATAATACCTGGATTTTTAATTGGCTTTTCTCTTGCTCTTTTCCATAACTATGGTGCCTTTAAAATATAAGAGGAGGATTTTCTTGTTTAATTAGTGCCATCGACTCTTCTTTGAATTTCACGTAAACAATGTCAAATGCAAATTCCATTCTCCAATGAAAATTGCATATGCTACCAACCTTTACATTGACTTTAATATATTTATTAAATTTTATTCAAATTTGATATTCTGGAAGATTGTACGGTAAAAGGATGTTAAACTTATGCTTTTGCGATCAATACATTCTGTGGAAATTACACTACTTTGTGTAATTGCTATAAAATACTAATATTTTCTGAATGAAAGCTGGCACATGATTTAAAATATGTCGACACTTTCAACGGCGATAGATTTTCATATAAACCGATACTTGTCTAGTTAAAAAAAATTCTTTCATTTCATGAATCATATACAGCTATGCATTTATATTTATAGATAACTATATGCATGTTCGTCAACTTAACGTAAGCAAAACATTGAGCTAAATTGCTCTAAGTTTCTCGTAATTTTCAAGTACTTAGAAAACCTTATATTATGTGTAGGAAATAATACATTATGAATTACTAACTCTGCAAGAATTGTTATTTTTCACCTACAATTAGTTGAGAAAAACACCTTTATTTGAGTGTGTGACATCACATGCATATTATCTGTTTAAAACATGAAAGCATTTACAGAAATCCAATACTACTGTACTCATAGAAAAATTTTAAACATTAATATTATTAAATACTAAATTTAACTCAGAAATTATATTTAAAATGTAATTTAAACATAATTTGCTAAAATTGCGTTTTGAAATTATGTGATTTTTGATGCAAAACGTTATTTCTCAAAAATATAGTTCTTTTAATTGGATAATAATTTCAAAACTGGTGAAATAAAAATGTCGCCACTTTGTCGAACTTATAAAAAATATATTAGTTTTTAAAATTAAAATGAATGTTTTACATTTAAAAAATTATGTCATTTTTTCATCATAAACCATTTTACTTTTAATCCCATTTGTTTTAATACCCATCTTTAAATAATTAATTAATGGAAAATAACGTACTGTTTTCTTTAAATCTAATTTTTATTAAAAGTGGGCAATTATTCTCCACCAGAATCCAAGAAGCTTAAATATGCCTTCTTGGTTGAAGCTCAAGCTGAAAAAAGTTACGATGTAATATTTGACATTTGATTTTTGATTATGTAGAATAAATTGAATCATGAAGCTTGAATACATAAAAATATGTTTTTATTTCTTGAAAAATTTACTTTAATATTAACAAACCAGTGGAAACAATTTACCTTTGTAAAATTAGGAGCTAAGTTATTTATTTTTATCTCCAAACACGTTTAAATAAATGTACTATGTCATTTAAACGCACTTATAATCTTTGTGATATGAGAAAAAAATCACATTATCTTCCCAAAATGACGTCAGTTTCATATTTCAAATTATAGTAAGAGAATATGAATTTTTATTAGTTAATAAAAATATTGTCCACACATAGTTTCTTTTTATGGCAACAGGGAAGATATTGCATTAGAAATTGAAAAAAAAAAAAAAATAGATTTCTGTAATGATAAACTATGGGAGATGTTTGAAGAAAATGGTAAAGAATGGTCTGAGAAATTTTTAAAGTTGACAGTAATTTTACTCGCGTTCTAAAATGTTGTATATCAAGTTTCGTTCAAATCGGATAAAAACTGTATATTTGTATAGGGAACATACATACAAAGAATGGCTTTTATATATAGAGATAATTAAGATATATAAAATTACTGCAAAAGAATTTTTTCATGGGATAAATTATTTAAAAATTATATTTCACACAGGGAAAGAGAGAGAGAAAAGAAAACTTGAACATTAGTATTAAAGTAAATTTAGGAGTTACATGGAGCATACAATCTTCATTTTCTACATATCATTTTTACAGTCACTCCTTAGATAACTATTTTTTAAAAAGTCTTAATTTATCTTTTTAAAACTTTGTTTTCGTTAATTTCTGGTATTTATTCTTCCTCAAGGGGATGCTACTGTCCATCGACCCTAAAAGTAGATCACCTTTGAGATTATCTTTTTCATAGAAAGAATAGAGTAACACAAAAAATTAATTTACCCACTAATTATTGATTGTTTTTATTTTACTATTAAATATATATAATATATTATACAATAATTATGAAAATTGATGGATGTTGTCAGTTGCATATAGGCATGCTCTGCACACATTACCCTGTGCCGTGTAGTAGTGCACAGCATGTGAACATTTGAATCAAAGTCAAATTTTTCAGAAAAAATTATTTGGGAGGACATGAATCTATTCTTAGTGATCTATTCTTAGTGGAAGTGATTGAAATTTGGTAAACTGGTAGTTATTTAAAAAAGTGTCTTTTTTCCTTACTTTTTTTTTATTTTATTTTTTTTTTTTGGGGGGGGGGGGGGGGGGGCTTTTTTTTCTCTAACTTGTAGTTATAAAAAAAAATCAAACTTCCAAAAGAAAAAAATTGATTAGTTCATCCATTTAAACACTACTTTACCTAGTATGCTGAAAACAAAAGGTTTTGCTAAAATAGAGCATAAAATTTTTTAGTTAATCGTTATATTTTGCAACTTACAGTTAGTCTGCGATTCCTGAATTTATACCTACAAAGTAAAGAATTCATCACGTGTGTATGTGTAGCTGTGTCTCGCATACATGTTTTTCAGGCAGTCCGCACTCACTTTCAACTGACTGTAACTTCTTAAAAATTTCGAATTTCACCTAACCATTATACGGATTTGAAAAACGTAAAAACAAAACCAGTTAATTTTCTTTTTTATGTGTTTTGCCTTGAAAAGTCATCGTAATATATTTCATTTTCAAAATTGTATAAGGAGTTTCTAAGGATATTAGCAAAAATTATACACTTTCAATAATACACTACAATATATGAAAAGCATAAAACAAAAATAAGGAGTTCTGAAGACTGTGGGAATGTATCATTAGCAATAGATTTACAAATATCAACTACACAGTACTCTATAAAATCCTTGACTTTGACAACTACAGTAAAAAGCACATTTTTATAACTTCAAAATTAATTTCAGAGAAAAAGTGGATTGTGATATAATTATTACTATTAAATAAAATACACATTTTTAAAAAATGTTTACATCATCAGAATTTTTACCAAGTCAAATTACATAAATCAACTGTTAAGGTAATTTAGTAGGTATATATTCATGGGTTTTATCATAATAAATAAAGAAATTGATTTTAAAACTGTAAACTTATCAATAAAATTGAATTTACTTTTGATCTCTTCAAATATAAAAGTGCGATGTTCCTCAGTGCCTTCAGCAAAAACACACTCTAGTATACGGACAGTATCATGAGCCAAAGCAAACTGAAAATAATTTATTTTTATTAGCAGTAATTCATCTAAAAAAAAATCACTTTAATACATATGTAGTATAAAGTAAACTAAGCGTACAAAATATCTAAAAGTAAAAAAGAAGAAAAAAAAGAAAGCTACCTCTTTCACACGACCAGTTATGAGATTGGATATCTGTTTTAATAACTGACTTTTCTTATCAGGATCGCAATTTTCACTGAAAGAAAGCAACACATCATGATTAGGTAAGCATTTTGATTCATAAATCATCATCTTATAAAATATATTTCATTGTATTGTAACAAATTCTATTATATAAAACATTTCTTGTAACATATTTACCAAATCAGCTAAACATAAGATCAATGACTTTTTTTTCTTTCTTTTCATTCCTAAGTTTTCCTATTTTCATAAGAAATAGGGTTCCATCTGGATTTGTTAAGCTCATTAGATACATATTTATTCTCAGTGTGTAATGTGAATTCAAATTGCAGTATTCAAGTAGTATCAAGTTTCACTTAAAATTTTATAACTCAGCCTGATTCGCTAATCATAAAGCTGTGAGTCAGTCAACAAGAAAATATGAGTCAATTGAGGAAAATTTCGAGTCAGTTTTTAATAAACCAATTAAAAAAACTATAATTATTAGAACATTGACACATTGCACACATATTAATAGGTGCTGTAATTAGAATTTTTACTAGCAACTACCATAAATAAATAAATATTATTATGATAAGTGAAATATAACTTTTTTCTAATTTTCATTCACACAAAAAAGCCTTACAATTTTTCAGCTATAGAAAAATGGTAAAAGTTGTCATAAATACTCAAAAGCATCGGTGTATGAAACTGATTTTTTTTTTCTTAAAAACTATGGAAATTTGAGTTAAATTTAGAAAATATGCAAATTGAAACAAGCCAATTCTTTATAAATACAGTTAGATTTGGATTTTTGGAAGATCTTTTAACTCAGCAACTAAAACAATCCACTATTTCTCAATTGTTTTCATTGATGGTAAAAGATAGTGTGATAGTGATGGGTTTGGAAAGAGCAGACAAAAACTGAGATGTTTTAAAAGGGATGGGGTGGGAAGGTTGTCAATTTATGAGTCAATTGTAAAATTTGTGAATCATATTTCATAAATTTTCTGGGACACATAAAATGCAAGTAAACATGAAACCTAAGTATTACAATTTAATAAACATTTAAAAAAAAAAAAAAAATCTATTATCCAATCAAGGATTAAATGCATACATGTATCAGTCCGAGTCCAGATCAATGTTCGGAAATTGCATTCTACAAGTAGTGAAATTACAGTAGTCACTTCTTTTTCCAGTAGTTTGTAGTGTAACAAGCTACATTTAAAAAAATGTTATGTAGCAAGTACCACAAGACCAAAAATTGAGGGGGGGGAGGGGGATTCTTTCCATTCTTCCAAGTCATGTGATTGTAAGTTGCTTCTTTTGTCCAATTTGTGTTTTGTGCAACAATTTGTGAACGTCAGCAACAAATCTCAGCTGCAGCATTTTGCAACACATTTATGTCATAGATATTTCCATTGACACTTGCTGTTAAATCTAAGACTCATCTTAGTCTCAGAGCAAGAAATTAATTTTCTTGCTGGAAACACTTGTCATTTATCTTACTCAAACTCATTATTAGATCTTGATGTTTTAATGCCACGTTTCTTTTTGATTTTTTCTTAAGCCGCCCACAGGGTGGCTTATTCTTTCAATCTCTATCATTTTTCATGTTTATGAAAAGTCACAGCAATCCATCGTTGCCACAGGTTAATCTCGGAAAATGAAACATTTGAAGTTACTGAAAAAATTAATAGCTCAAAAAGTATTTGTCCCAAAATTGTTAGACAAACTGTGTTAGAAAGGTAAAAAATTGTAGTTTTCTTGATATAAATTTCAAATCGAATGATTATGCCGTTTTTCAAATAATGCATTTCAAAAATTACCAAACTTCACAATAAAGTACCATTACGAAACCTTCACGCGTAAAAAAGATAATGAAAACGGTTGTTGCTTTCCGTTGAGAATGAACCAAACCATGTTCGCATTTTATTATTTTAACCGTTTTTAACGAAATTCTGTAACTTTAGAAGAATTTTTCTTTGAATAGGCAATAGAAATGCATAAAATCGTTACAAAAATGTTAAAATTACAAAAAAGGATAGATGCAAATTATCAGACATGAAAAATAAAGAAGGAATTTGGTACTTTCGTATTATAGCAGCCACCAAGCATGAAATATTTTTGTTTCTGTTTTCATTAATGTATCGTAAATTTGGTACTTTTGTGTTATAGCGGCTTCCAAGGATGAACTGCCAAGCGGCCAAGATTTATCGTCAAATTATAAAGCATGTATGACATTATAATAATATATATATATAACATTTCTGCACGTATGTGGCCAAGTTATAGTCATATATGACGTATATATATGACATGTGTATATGATGTATATACGACATAAATAATATGTGTATAATGACATATATGGCAGATATGAGTGTTTGGAATATATATAGGCGTATATAGGATGCCTATATAAGCTTTGTGATGATCTTGGCGAAATCATAATGGCAACCTTGGCATAATCATAGTCGTGGGAGCCGATATAACACGAAAGTACGGTATTTTTTTTTTTTAGCCACAGACAGAGCTAATTCCTTCAGTCTACAGTCAAATTCATGTTTATGAAAAGTCACAGCTAGGACTGGGCGATGTAGAGATTTCTTAAATCGATTTATCATCCATCTTAAATCGCGATTTAAGACCGATTTTACCTTTAAGATATGGAAGCCATTTTTTGACTTAGAGTGACAAAATAAGATCTTTATGTACCCCCACCCCCCCACCCCCCACACACACACACTTTCTGTATTATATAGTACACTTAGTTGTTATTTTGAAAAAAGATATTTACATCTAGACAAAAAAAAAATTGGAACCCCTCCTTCCCATGACACAAGTTCTTATATAGATATGTTTATGAACATTTTTCATAAAAATGTCTTTATCAATAAATCATTTTTTTAAAGAAGAATATACAATTTTAATTTGAAGTAAAAGAATTATTTCACCTCAAATGAAAAATTCATTGAAATAATCTTTGCATATTTATTTGTTGTACAATAAATACAATGAGTAAACAAACTATCATTCATTAGTGCATTTTTATTTATTTCAAAGTTTCAATTGTTAAATATTTTTTCTCCATTAGATAATATAAATGTAATATTGCTGATGGGAAAAAGGATTCATTATTAAATCATTAAATATTTAAGTGTAACACCTTATATAGAGTTTTTAATTTTTCAAATAACTTTGAAAATAGGTATATTTTTTATACATGGAAAAAAATTAGAAAACCCAAACCTTTGGCTTTTTGAATTAAAAAAATTAGTGAACTATTTTAATAAATTTAATGCATTCATTCTTTAAGAAATAATACAAAAGAAAAGGAAACAAACCTTTTTAACTGACACAGTATTAAAAATTTATTGAGGTAAAGCAGAACCAGATTCAATTAATTTAACGATGCATTTAACATGATGAGCAAATAAGTTATTAAAAAAGAAAGAAAAATATATTAGAAATATGGTGTGGTATAAATAATATTATTGATGTAGATGAAGGTGTAGTTATATATTATTAAATAGTTATGAAGTTCTTTATTTAAAATATTGCGTTGTATTTGCTAGACCCCTTAGCGTTCTTTTTGGTCAAAGCAGTGGTATAAAATAAAAGGAAAAGAAACTTCTTACTTGAATGGTGTCTGCTGTACACAAAATGAAGAGGAGCCTTGTTAACGATATAAATCAAATATCTTTATTCATCTTTTGAAGAGAAGAAAGAGGCCTTCATCCGTTGGTCACCTTTTTATTTTAATAAAAAACGTTGGCCCATAAAAATGATCTTTTCCACTCGAAGAAACGTCTTTAAAAATTAAAATGCAGCATTAATCCAGATTTTAAAGATGAGAATTTCAATTAAAACTTTTACGCGCCATCAGGCAATAAATTCAGACAGGGAGACATCGTCGTAGAATTTCGCCGGACCACGCATCGTCGGCCGCAGGCAGGCAGGGCCTGCGATCTTTTTGAAACGAAAACTACATCATGACAGTTCATCAACAAAACAGATTCTGATTTAAAATTAACGAAATTTTTAATTTATAGTAAGAAACGGGGACACCAAAAGTATCCGGACGACAAGATTTAAGTCTATTAGAGAATTTTAAAAATTAGCCAATATCTTAATTAACAAATCCGAACAATTCATTTAAAAACATTTATTTTAATTTGCGCCAGCAATCGTCAAATAAACCACGCCTTCGAAAAATGAGCCTCCTTTCACAGCTACCTGATGCGTACGTCACAAGAGGGGGAAAGACGGCGCTTCGATGACGTCATTACAATACGAGGAGAAGGCAGAGAGCGAACACATCGGCAAGAGCGCAATACGGCTGCCGAACGATGCCTGATAAGAAACGCTCCCGTAAAAATAAATACGGAATTGAATCCAAATAATATCGACGTGAAAGGCCGAAAGAAATAAAAATATAACATGATTTAAACATTGTGAGATTTCATATCACAATACCCCCATTTACCGATTAAAATTTTGGCCGAACAAGTGATGTAAAAGGTAAAATGAAATAAAAACCTTTTACAGAAAGGGGATGACAAAATTTTTGCGCACCAAACACAGAGAAAAAAATTAAAATATTAAAGTAAAGCCAAACGTTAAACTGCTGCAATTAAAATTAATAGTGGTGACCAAACTGGAAGGGAGAAGAAAAAGAAATACATCAAAAGTATACATAGTATATTCAATAGTATACATATAAAAATGCCAAATCTTCTTATTTATGGCAATTTCTTCTAGTCTGATCTCATCAAATTCATCATCAAAATACTTAAATACAAATGCTAAACAAACATCAGAATTAGCATATATAAAATGAGATATATAAAATGAGCTCATTATCAAATATTTAAATTGGTACCATTAAAAATAGAAGTTGCACTTTACAAGCAACAAAGATCAACATACCTTCAGTATTTGATCAACCGCCTAGGACTTACAATAGAGCATTTATTTTCACTTACTCTAAATAAAAATTGGCCATACTTAAAAATATCTTTAGTACAATTTTCATAATACCATATTCAATTTGTTTTTGTAATATTATTTTATTTAGTACTAAATACGTAATTGACTTGAAATAACCAGCTGTACTCTACATGAACAAGTAGCCAAATCGTGCACTAAATGACCACTCACACCTAAAACACAGATAGTTATGGTAGTTGCAACTATATATATATATAAGAGAGACATGTCTAAATAAATTAGGTGTTTTAATGCTGAAACATATACTCTTACCACTTTTCTCATTACAACTGAAAATATGTGTTGCAAAAGTAATATCAACAAACACCAATATAAATATTTCTCTGAAAATACTGGATTATTTACGCAGTAAGAATTTTCAAAATATATACCATTCATTAAAATACGAGACATCACTTAATACAATTTTAAATATGTATAAAGATAAACTCATAGATAAATCATGGTTTTTATGAATCAGTGGGTATTTGGTTGGGTGGGGATCCCCGCAAAAAATTTAACCTTTAGTCTTCATTAAAAAAGACAAGTTAAAAAATGACACTTTCATGGGAAGAAAATAAAAACACAGTGCACCTTTTGTAATGGCCATAATTATCATCCAGAAATATACATATATATTGTTATTGAGAACAAAAAAAATTGGCTACTGTAAAATGCTAATTTGAATCTACATAACTCACATAAGTGCTAATAATGCTAGCCATAGAAACTATCAGCAGTCGTGCAAATTAAGCAAAATCAAAATATAAATATACATTTGTTATAATTCACAAAAATACACTAATAGCTCTGGTACACAACCATCAGCAAATTATCAGTAAATCAAACAAATGTAAAATAAAACAATCAAATCTACAAAAGAGACAATAGCGATCTCCAAAACCATTGGCAATTGTGTACACTTGATAATACTATAGAAGCTATATAACTATTGCTGTAAAGAAAAAAAATTATTACAGATGAGGGATGCGTATTGTTCAGCCACAATGAGATGTGATAGTTATAGTTAATAAATCAGTTTTTAATAACCACACAGTACATCTCCTTTAAATGCATTATCTGCTAGTAAAAAATGTTTGCAGAATAACTTTTGCAGATTTATGGCACACTGGTGGACACGATGGGACTCAAATCACAGCAATTTGGCCATAATCACTTATGATAACGCACCATAATTTTTAAGAAATGACGACACAATTGGGAATATTTAGCACTGAAGCACTATGACACACTTCTTTTTCTCTTTTTGTAGATACACTTAGTGACTTAGGGAACACTAGATTCACCATCACATAAGGCTTAAGACACAATAGGGAAATTTATCGACATAATCAGGAACAAAAGAAAGTCACATAGAAATTTGAGACGACAAAATTGATGAATTCAAAAAGAGCACTTTTTCTTTAAATTTCTTAGTAAATTTTGAAGATTCACCATGGAACACTTCTATATATTAAAAGGCGCTGTTAAATAGTACTAAGAACTGTGCTTTTCTTTTCTTTTTATATAATCTTGTATATAAATTAACTTGGCACTTAAAATCTTCAAATTTCTTCATTAATAATAATAATTCTTCAGAATTCAATTAGTTATTTCTTGTATAAAAATATGAGGCATATGACAAAATAAAATTTAGAGACTTTGGGTATATTCACAAATGAAAACATAAAGGCACAATATAATATTTGAAAAATGGGAAATTTGCCCAATAAAATAAATTGATCTTGAGAATTCCTGTATCAAAATAGCAACTCTTGAAATCACAGGTAAACATAAGAAAATGCATCATACAAAATCACTATTGAAAGTAACTTTTTTTTTTTTATAATATTTCATAATAAATAAGAATTTTCTTGATTTTGAAAATATAAAGCAAAAATAGCAACACTGATTTTTAGGAGTAGATATGTCAACCAATCCATTTCGTAAGGATAATGCACAACTCACCAAAAGAAAAGGCCAACTAACAATACTTCTTAATCAGGTCAAGAAACAGCTATTAATTGAGAAAAATATTTAAGATTATTGTAAATCTTATTTTAGCTTTCAACACAAACATCAAAGATATTGAAGCGAATCCGACATTGTAAGGATAGTATACACATACATGACATGACTCTTCTTCAATAGTTACTTTAAAGTTGAAAATGAAGCATAAGTTTTAAAGTTATTGTTCTAAAACAGTTATTTAGGCAGGTAAGTGTAGTATAATTATTTTTCACTGTAAAACAAGGAAAATATTAGAGAAGCGGTTAGCACAAATGGATACAACTCATCAGTGAATGGCCAACTTCATCAGGTAAGGAACTGTTGAAAATGAAGCATAGAAATTTATTTCTTTTTTTTTTTTTTTTAAGTAATTTTTACGATGCTGGAAGATAGAGCAGCATATAGAGAAACAATCTTTTATTTATTTATTATTATTGTTTTTATAGATGATGTCAAAGAATTTCTTGAATATAACTGTAACAGGAATGAAGTAGCCCTATGCCTACTTCTTCTCAAGAGTAGAAAAAAATAATGTTGCTTTCATTCCTTTTCTGCGAGCAACATGAGAATGCTGGTTGATGAAAACTGTCACAGCCTGCACATATAGTGAAGTGAAAAGGTCTAATTCCACAATTACAACTTGCCATAGGAATATTTTTAAACAAAATGAAGCAACATGAATTTTTCAAATATAATATTTTGTCAGCTGAGAGTTCCTTTACAAACAACATGAGAACAGTTGTGAAAATATTCTTAAATGCATATATTCTTAATTTGTAGACTTCATCAGACTTTGCACTAAGCCAAACTGTATGATTATTAACATCACAGTTTAGATGGCATAAGAATAAATCTATGAACAAACCATTCGCATTAAAACTATTGTTAAAAAAATGTCTTAATTTGAAATTTGTAGAATTGAAGCATAGAAATCTGCAAGAATGTTATGTAGGATATTTACAACTACTAACTTCTGTGAAGAATTTTAGCTTCAGAAAGAAAATGTGACCATAATAAATTGAATAAGTATGACATAATAAGAATAAAATTTCTCAGCATCAATAATCATAATTTCAAAAATAATGCTTCTTATAAAATTTAATCTTCTAAAATATAATATATATAATTTGTAAATTTGCTGCAATAGTGCCATAATTTTTTTTTTTAATTTAAAAACCCAAAGTCATAGCCTCTTAAAATATGAAATATGTTTTTGAGAACAATTTCATTATTTCAAAATCATAAAAATTTTCTTAAAAAGAATACATAACTCATTTCAAAAATATAGATATACCAACTAAAAATTCTTGAAAAATATTATATTCTACAATAATTTATTACAAAAAAAGAATATGTAGAACTATTTAAATGGAATGATAAGTATGCATCATCAAAAATATAATTATTCTTCAAAGGAAATTCATTTCAATTTAAATGATTATTCCAAAAAAATATGGCAAATTTAGCAAAATATATTATTTTTCTTCAAGATGGAAAAGAACAAATTCATTCTAGAATTATGAAATTTAATTCTTCAAGCAAAGTAGCAAAAATCAATTCAAGAAATTTTTGAGAACAAGAACTTCCAATATTAAAATATTTTCATATGTCGTTACACAAAAATTCTTAAATAAATTATTCCTTATATCTTTAAAGAATCGTCTTTAAAATTCATTAAAAGAACAATTCTTGAATTCTATTAAACACATCATAAAAATTTTCAAAAAGTTATTCTGAGAACAAAAAGTTCTAAAATATTTCATTTTTCTTTAAATCAATTCAAATTTTCTTTCAAAACCACTGCCTTTTCAGGCACCAATTGTGGTATAAATAATATTATTTGATGTAGATGAAGGTGTAGTTATATATTATTAAATAGTTATGAAGTTCTTTATTTAAAATATTGCGATGTATTTGCTAGACCCCTTAGCGTTCTTTTTGGTCAAAGCAGTGGTATAAAATAAAAGGAAAAGAAACTTCTTACTTGAATGGTGTCTGCTGTACACAAAATGAAGAGGAGCCTTGTTAACGATATAAATCAAATATCTTTATTCATCTTTTGAAGAGAAGAAAGAGGCCTTCATCCGTTGGTCACCTTTTTATTTTAATAAAAAACGTTGGCCCATAAAAATGATCTTTTCCACTCGAAGAAACGTCTTTAAAAATTAAAATGCAGCATTAATCCAGATTTTAAAGATGAGAATTTCAATTAAAACTTTTACGCGTCATCAGGCAATAAATTCAGACAGGGAGACATCGTCGTAGAATTTCGCCGGACCACGCATCGTCGGCCGCAGGCAGGCAGGGCCCGCGATCTTTTTGAAACGAAAACTACATCATGACAGTTCATCAACAAAACAGATTCTGATTTAAAATTAACGAAATTTTTAATTTATAGTAAGAAACGGGGACACCAAAAGTATCCGGACGACAAGATTTAAATCTATTAGAGAATTTTAAAAATTAGCCAATATCTTAATTAACAAATCCGAACAATTCATTTAAAAACATTTATTTTAATTTGCGCCAGCAATCGTCAAATAAACCACGCCTTCGAAAAATGAGCCTCCTTTCACAGCTACCTGATGCGTACGTCACAAGAGGGGGAAAGACGGCGCTTCGATGACGTCATCACAATACGAGGAGAAGGCAGAGAGCGAACACATCGGCAAGAGCGCAATACGGCCGCCGAACGATGCCTGATAAGAAACGCTCCCGTAAAAATAAATACGGAATTGAATCCAAATAATATCGACGTGAAAGGCCGAAAGAAATAAAAATATAACATGATTTAAACATTGTGAGATTTCATATCACATATGGTGCAGTTTTAATTCCTTTAAAGTTTCCTATTATAATAAAATTTGTTTAACATAAATGCTGACATCTATATAGTGGATGGAGGAGGATTGAAAGTGTGAGCCTCGAAGCATCCAATTTCTGAAATTACTGATTTTTTTTTGCTACCGTTGGCAACCTGTAAGATTAGTAATAAAATATATCTATTTGTAATGAGAAAAATCAGCAAACAACAAAAAAGCAAAAAATATCATAAATGGCCCCCCATCCCCACTTTCAATCTGCAGTAAAAATAGGGTTACCAGATTCAATACAATACTCTTTTTTAAGGTATTTTTAATTAATTACAAGATAATAATTAAAACTAAAATGTTCAAATAGTACCTAAACATATAAAAATTAATTTTTCATTTAAAAGAATGTATAATAATATAAATATAAATTCGATGAATTTGGATTTAAAATGTAAAATTTTATTTTTTTCAACCATAACCATAAGTACTAAAACAATTTCAGGAAAATATTCTCAATTGAAAAAAAAGATCAAAATCAAAATTGTGCTAAAAAAAAAAAAAAAACATGTGGCCAGTGTTGAAATCAGATGCCCAACTTGATGCATGACTCTGCTTTAAAGTCCGTCTTAAATCGATTTAGTTAAATCGGATTGCCGAGGTTAGTTTTAAATTGATTTAGTTAAATCAGATTTCCGATGTTAGCTTTAAATCGATTTAGTTGAATCACGATTTAGCTAAATCACGATTTAGCTTAAATCGCGATTTAACTTAATTAAATCGGATTTCCGATGTTAGCTTAAATTGATTTAAGCCAATAGATAAATTGGATTTCCTATGTTAGTTTTAAATAGATTTATGACTTAAATCAATTTAAGGCCCAGGCCTAGTAGATACATCAATGGAGATAAATCGTTTTTCCGATGTTAGCACTAAATCGGTATTTTGTTTTAAATTGATTTAAAGCCAATAGATAATACGATTCCCGATGTAAGCTTTAAATCTATTTTTTTTGTCTCAAATCGATTTAGTTAAATCGCATTGCCAAGGTTAGTTATAAATTGATTTAGTTAAATCAGATTTCCGATGTTAGCTTTAAATTGCAATTTAGCTAAATCGCAATTTAACGTTAAATCACGATTTAGCTTAAATCAATTTAAGCCAATAGATAAATCTGATTTCCGATGTTAGTCTTAAATCGATTTAAGGCCCAGGCCTAGTCACAGCCACTCCATATATAAAGGAGGACACCCTTTATACATAGCTATACAAATGGTTGTTACTGACGATATTAAAAAACAAATTGTCTCTCTGTATTATGCCAATACTTCCGCTTGTATTTCATTTCTCAGTACCTAATTGCCTGACAGCGGGCGCAGACCCCATTTAAACAATAATATAAAGGATCCAACAAAGTTAAACCCGTCGTGGCGGACATTTCTAAGGGGGTCCCGTGGCCCATCTCCAATAGGAATGAAGTTACCCCCACCGGGGGTAAGTTCTGGGTGGGGGGGGGGGAGGGAAGGTTCAGTAAGACCTTTTTGGTGCTCCCCCCTTATGTAAACCCCATGTAAACCCATTCATGTAACATATCAATAGATAGATCTCGTCAAGCACTATGGTCTGGTCCTACTCTCCGCCTCTCACTCCCCTCCCTTAAGAAGCATATTTCTGTTTCAACTCTTTTTAAATTTTAGTTTTTCCCATCTTTCTCAGCCCTTTTAAGCCCCACAGAGGGCGTAGGCCTCTTCTGAAGGATCCAACGAATTTAAAATCGTCGAGGCCGACATTTCTAAGAGGGTCTCGAGACCCTATCTCCCATAGGACCGGAGTTATCCCCCACAGGGGGGGGGGGGGGGGGCACATTCAAGGTGTTCAAACCCCGTCATGTAACATATCAAAAGTTTGATCTCATCAAGCACTTTTGTCTGGTTCTACTCTCCCCCTCCTGCCAGGAGCACTTTTCTTATTTATTATTTTCTCATATTTATTTTAGTTTTTCCTATTTTTCTCTGTTCCTATGGGCCGAACAGCTCCAAAATTAGCTGTAAACTGCCTAAAACACACACACCCCGCTTCTTTTGGCGCCCTCGGTTTTCACGTATCTCTCGAGGGGGGGCCCGTCAGAGGGGCCAAAAGGGGGGTTCTTTTTAAAGTACCATCTCTCAATTGCAAGTGAGGATTCATTTTAAAGGTCTCGTAGAGCACTTGTGTTTTGTATAGCTCCCCCCCCCTCCCCGCTCTCCAAGATCCCGTCAATTAATGCTAATTCATCATTTGTTAAACAACTTCGCTTAGCTGTATCCAGCATAAAGCTACTATCATACAACTTTTCATTAAATTTTTTAGGTTATCTATTAAGTGCTAAAATGCCTTGAACCATTAAAAATAATTTAAAGGGTGTCATTAAGCCAGCAGATTTGTAAACAACAACTACCTTGCCACGTCTCAGCCCATTGGAGCCACATCTTTTTACTATTATATTTATTAAAAATACTTCTAGTCACCGAATCTTTTTAAAACTTAGTGTGTTCGTGCCTAATATATTCCGCCAGCCTCATAAAAAATCTGAGAGCTAACTAAATTCTAAAGTGGAAAAGCTGGCTTATGCTAACAAACACTTTTTTTTTTTTGACGAGTTAGACGTGGCTGAAAAAATCTCAATGATGAAAGCCGTGGGTGGCCAATCTATATTCTGCCGAAAGGTAGAATTTTTCCCGCTTGGTTTTTAATTTTTTAATTTTTTTTTTTCCCCGGAATTGTTTGCAGAAATTTTTGAAATAATTTTTAAATATTTATAATTTTTTGTTTCAGGCAATTTTAGAAATTCAATTACAAAGGGGGTTTAGGGTCGAAAATTTTCGGTGATTTCACCTTTTCACCATATTTTATCAGCAGTTTTAGAAAAAAGCGTGAAATTCAGGATAACAAATATCCTTAAAAAATTAGTTAAACAAGTACAGGCATCCTTCCGACTTACGTATACTTTGACTTATGTAAATTCGCAGTTACGTAATTTTTTTTTTTTGAAAATTACATTTATGAGCTCACTAGTGCATTTGATACGCACTGGCATACTTTTGATAATTATTTTATAAATAAAATATGCCTGTTGTAGTATTTCAGTGATTTTAGAAATTCGACCACTAAGGGGGGGTTAAATAGTGGGTTGAATGTTTTATGTCATTTTGCCATTTCTCAATAGAAGTTATAGGTAGGAGCATGAATTTTGGGATAACAAATCTACTAAGAATAGTTAAACATGTATTTTAGGTGATTTTAGAAAAAATTCAACTACTAAGGGGGTTAAATGGGGGAGGGGGTCGATAATTTTCGATGATTTCATCTTATCCAGGGCTAGCACTAGGATTTTTCAAAATTTTAGGGAGGAATTTTAGGAATTTTTTTCCAAATTTTAGGAAAATTTTAGGGGCATTTGCGATATTTTTAACATTACAAGTATGTAATAACAGTATTTTCGTGCTAGACAGGCACATGTGGTACACTGCCAAAGAATATTCCCATCATTCCAATGAATTCAGCCCTTGTTCCATGTGCTTGTGTTGTTTGTTGCGAATGAGGGCATTTAAATTTGCACAATAACCGACTTGATATTACAAACCGTTTTGACAACTTATGCTTACTGCAATTATACTAATTAGAATTTTTAATTCCTGTATCATTGAGCCTAACCAAAATGAATGCTCTCTTTCTCTCTCTTTTGGATGTTCTCGGTGAACCTAGAGAACAAGAGGCAGGAAGCAGGGGTGATTATGAGAAAAAAAAATTCTGAAACTAACAGAAAAACTTCTGAAAGGTTTTTTTCACACTTCTTTGTTGAAATTTGCATTTTTTCCGTGTTTTTTTTTTTTTTTTTTTTTTTTTGACGAAACATGTATTTTTTCGCGATTCTTTCATGAAATTTGCCTTATTTGCACGATGTATTGACAAACTTACACGTTTTTTCGTGATCTTTTGACGGAATTTACGTTTTTTTTCAATAACTTTTGTCAGAATTCGTGTTTCTTTCGTAACCTTTTGACGGAATTTGCTTTTTTTCGCGACCTTTTGACGGAATTTGCTTTTTTTCGTGATCCTTTGACAAAATTCACGTTTTCCTGCAATCTTTTGACAAAATTTGCGATTTCCCCGCAATCTTTTGACGAAATTTGCGATTTCCCCACAATCTTTTGACGAAATTTGTATTCTTGTGCGATCGTTTGACGAAATTTGCCTTATATGCACGATTGATTGACAAAATTTCATGATCCTTCAACGAAATTGGCGTTTTTTACCACAATTTTTTGATGAAATTCACGTTTTTTCCGTGATTCTTAGACGAAATTATCTTTTTTCGTTGATTTTTGGATGAAATTGGAGGTGTTTTTCACGATTTTTTTTTAATCGAAATTCACGTTTATTCCACGATCTTTTTAAGAAATTCTAGTTTTTTTTCCAGAGATGTTTTTAAAAAATTTACGATCCTTTGAAGAAATTAGTGTTTGTCGCGATCCTTAGATGAACTTTGAGTTTTTTTTCAGGATTGTTTGTCGAAATTAGCTTTTTTTCTCCCACGATATCCTTGGATAAAATTTAAGTTTTTCCCCCTATTCTGTGTCGAAATTTGCTTTTTTCCGCAATCTTTTGACGAAATTTGCATTGTTTTAGTGATCTTTTGACAAAATTTGCGTTATTTTAGCAATCTTTTGACGAAATTTGCGTTATTTTAGCGATCTTTTGACGAAATTTGCGTTATTTTAGCGATCTATTGACAAAATACGCGTTTTCTTCGGTGACCATTTGTCGAAATTCGCGATATTTTTCGGTGAAATTTTGTCGATTTCGAATTTTTAGGAACAAGAAGAAAATTTTAGGAGAATTTAAGGAATTTTAGGGGATAAAATAATATTTAGGAAATTTAGGAATTTTAGGGGGAATGCTAGCCCTGTCTTATCTCATCAGTAGTTTTGGATAAGAACGTAAAATTCGGGATAACAAATCTGCTATAAAAATAATTAAACACATATTTCAGCGATTTTAGAAATTTACAAATAAAGGGGGCTAAATAGGGGTCGAAAATGTTAGATCATTTCGAATGTTCATCATATCTCAGCAGCATTTTTAGTTAGGAGCTTGAAATCACAGATTCAGGATGACAAATCTGCTAAAAAATAGTTAAAAATGTATTTCCGTGATTTTAGAAATTCAGCCACTAAAGGGGGTTATTAAAGGGGGTAGAATTTTTTATGTCATTTTGCAATATCTTAGTAATATGTAGGAGCGTGAAATATAGGATAACAAAAGTACTAAAATATAGTTAAATATGTATTTCAGCAATTTAAGATAATAATCCATCAAACACACTGTGTGTCGAAAGTTTTAGGTAATTGTGCCATATCTCAGCAGCAGTTTTTAAGTAAGACTGCGAAACTCCGCTTTAAAAATCTACAAAAAAAAGTAGTTAATCATGTACTTCAGCGATTTTAGAGCTAGCGAGTTTGTGGGCAACATCGGCTGTGAACCAGATTGCAGAAGATTAGACGAAAAAGAGAATTATTGCAGATTTTTTATTATATATTTTGTGACATTTTTTCCAAGGAATATATTTTTTAATTTCCCATTTTATAATTTTTTTTTTTCAATTTTCGTCTTTTAGCAATCAAATTTTAAATTTTAAACAAAATATTACACTTCCACCTTATTTCAAAATACATTTTTTGAAAGTGAAAAATTGTGATTTAAACCGATGATTGCCATATTTATGGACTAGGGTATGCACAAGGATGCCTTATGGTGATTACTGTATAGTCAGATTACAAGCATGCAACCAAATGAGTCCTGTTAAAATTATATGTTTATGCACGCAAAATAACTGAACCACATTATAGTGATTGCTGCGTTAACGATGCATGGATGAGAAATACACAGGGCCCTATTATTTTGATCACCTCATTAATAATTTATGGGCGTGACAGAACCTATTTACAATGATCGCCATTTATCTTAGGCAATCCCATTTTTATTTATTTTATTTGAAAGCTCTCCGCTCATCTTAGATAAATATGCACAGGGCCAGTAGTATTTTGCCAGAGGGATTATGGAAAAAATATTATTAATGTCACGAAATATTCATTTACGTGCATTTATATATATATATAATTTAGTTATTTTTGTATAGTTTAAAATAAATTATTTTATTTAAATTTCTCCGTTTACTTGTAAAATGCAATTTCTGGCCCCAAGGGAAGTCAAGACAGTAACGCTGCAGAATGTATTTGGGCCCCATTCAGAAGCGACCAGCTAGTCAATTTAATAAAGATAAAAATCTTATACAAATTAACCATATTCTAACAACATTAATTCAGAAATTTACAACTTAAGTGAGGTATAAGGTCAACAAATATCTGAGAATATTTAAAATTTAACTGTTCATATATTAGATGAAGGCTGGCATTAAATTTTATTATGTTTACTAATTAATTCAAAAAAGGAAAAATCTTAAGAGGGATATATATATCTGTTTAAGAAGAATTTAGGCCCTTTAAATTAAAAGGTCTGTATTTTCCTTTCCTTCACAAAATTTTCTGCAATAAAACAGAACTCTTCACAAATTTCTCTGTTTTAAAAACAGAACTTTCATAAAAATTTTCTAATTCCAAACTATACCCTTCATAAATTTAAACATTTTAAAATAAAATCCGAGCTATATGCATGTAAAGTACGATATTAAAAATGCCTAAATAGGAACCAGAATATAACAATAATTTCAGATTCACAAAATTATCATTATTATTCTTTTCTTTTTTTTTCTTTTTATTTTACAAGTTTAAAATACATTCTGAATTTCACCAAAACAGGATCTTGTGACAAAAGTCAGACCCCTGTTTATATATTACAAAAAGCAAACACTAACCCATACACACCAGAAAAGAAATTTAATTAAAAAAATTATATGTAAAACACGCAGTCGAAATAGCTAGATTTTTAATACTGTTGAAATAGCATGTTACTTAAAAAAGATTAAAACAAAAAATATGCTTACCGTCTTAAGTCTTCCCAATAAGTTTTCATAAGCTTTACAACATCAAATGAAACTTTTTTTTGTTTACGAATTAATTTCCTTTCTTTAAACTTCAATTGATGTAACTGCACCTTCTTTGATGGAGATGATTCACCCTCTTCACTTTTTCGTTTCATTGATGTTTTCTGAGGTACTTCATTTTCACCCTGGGTATTTTCTGAGCTCTTATTTTGTACTTTATTTTTGTCTTTCTTAAAATGAGCTTTTTTCTTTGGCATTAATTTACCATTTTTCATTTTATTACTTGGAAAAGATTTTTCTTTCTCAAAATCCTATAAAAATACATTAATTAAAATAAAACAAAAAAATGTAACTTTTTAACAGTATATGGAATATGACAAAGAAAAAAAAAAACTATCAAAATTTAAGAAGTTTATATTAACAAATAATCTATCTTTTTAAAAATAGCTTTATTAATTTTGTTACATCTCTATTATAGCAGCCCCCAAGAGGAATCACCAAGCAACCAAGGCATATCGCCAAATTATAAAACATATTTGACATATTATCTATACTTATAAAAGAACATGTCCTGACTGACTCATAATCTAACGCGAGCATTCACCGTTGTTCCTAGGACAGTCAAATTTGGAAGATGTGTTCTTTATACAATGTAGGCACACACTAAGAAAGGATTTTTGAAAATTCACCCCCAAAGGGAGGGTCAAAAGTTTTAGGTTATTTTGTCAGAAAGAAGTTTTAGGCAGAAGCGTGAAATTCAGGATAACAAACCTATTAAACGAAAAAGTTAAACACGTATTTCAGCGATTTGAGAAATTCAACCACTAAGGGTTGGTTCGAAAGTTTGAAGTAATTTTGCCATATTTCAGCAGCAGTGTTGGGTAGAAGCGTGAATTTCAGGATAACAAATGTACTAAAAAAGTAGTTAAACACATATTTTAGAGATTTTAGAAGTTCAACCACTAAATGGGTTAAACGAGGGGTCAAAAGTTTTAGGTTATTTGGTCTTTTCGCCATATCTCAGTAGCAGTTTTAGGTAGGAACGTGGAATTCAGGATAAAAATTCTACTAAAAAAATAATTAAGCATGCATTTTAGCAATTTTAGAAATTCAACTACTAACATGGTTAAATGGGAGTTGAAAGTTTTAGGTCATTTCACAATATCTCAGCAGTAGCTTTAGGTAGGAGCATGAAATTCAGTATAACAAATCTACTAAAAAATAGTTAAACATGTATTTCAGCGATTTTATAGCTAGTGATGATGTCGCAAACATCGGCTATGAACCCAATTACGGAAGATTAAACGAATAAGACAATTATCACTGATTTTTTATTACATATTTTATAAATTGTTTTGTGCTTTTAATCTTTTAGTGATTGGATTTCAATTTTTATACAAAATATAGTACATCTCTTCTTGTTCTCCGGGAGCGAAACCACAATAACTCCTTTTCCTCTAGATAATCATGTTCAGAGCGGAGCAGATCTTTGTCAGGGGACTCAATGAAAAAAATATATTATTTGAGTCATTTATTGTGCCAACTTATTATTTACATGCTTTTTTAAATTTTTATTAGATATTTTGGTATAGTTTAAAATATTTTACTATTTATATTTATCTGTTTGCATGTAAAATGCGCTTTCTGGGCCCCAAGCGACGTCCGGAATATACACTGCAGAAGGAATCTGGACCCACACAAAAGCAACCAGCTAGACGGGCAAAGACTGTCTTCACCATTCTTCGCCCCTCTATATAATGTGTATGACTAAGTCACCCGATTCTCTATAATGTGTATGACTAAGTTATAGTTATATATGACAAATAAGACATAAATATTATGTGTATATTGATGTATATGGCACATATATGAGCATTTGGAGTATATATATACAGAGTTCCCCCCAGACAGTTTCAGGAGGGCGCTGCGCCCTGCCTGCCCTTTGGTTAAACAAATAGCGCCCTTCTTGCCCCTCATCCAAAAAATAGCGCCCTTCTGCCCCTCGTTTTAAAAAATGACGCCCGTACTGCATTTTGTTGTGCCACACTGAACGTGCGCCTGGAAGTTGTTTTCTCATTTACACACATAGGATCGCACGTTCGTCTCCCGTCTGTTCAAAGGCCGCGATCGCGGTAGATTTAGAAATTCCCTGACGCAGGGGTGATTCTGGTCCGAATTTTCCGAAAAATTAAAGCAATGATTTCCGAAAATTAGAAAAAAATATCCGTCATAAATCCGAAAATTCGGACATAAAATGTATCGGTATTTCGGCAAATAATCGGCGGAAAAAAAATCTAACTCGTCATTCGTTCGAAGAAAAGTCGCCAATTTTGTCAAAGGATCGCGGGGAAAACGTGACTTTCGTCATAGAATCGCAAAAAAAACAGCAAATTTTGTCAACAGAACGCGGGAAAAACGTGCCTTTCGTCAGAAAATCGCGAAAAAACGGCAAATTTCGTCAAAAACATTGTGAAAAACGACAAATTTCGTTAAAAAATCTCGAAAAAAAACGGCAAATTTCGTCAAAAACATTGCGGAAAACGGCAAATTTCGTCAAATAATCGCGAAAAAACGGCAAATTTCGTCAAAAACATCGTGAAAAACGGCAAATTTCGTTGAAATATCGCGAAAAAACGGCAAATTTGGTCAAAAGCATTGCGAAAAACGGCAAATTTCGTCAAATGATCGCGAAGAAAAGGCAAATTTGGTCAAAAACATTGTGAAAAACGGCATATTTCGTTAAAAGATCGCGAAAAAACGGCAAATTTCGTCAAAAACATTGTGAAAAACGGCAAATTTCGTTGAAATATCACGAAAAAACGGCAAATTTGGTCAAAAGTATTGCGAAAAACGGCAAATTTCGTCAAATGATCGCGAAGAAAAGGCAAATTTGGTCAAAAACATTGTGAAAAACGGCAAATTTCGTTGAAATATCGCGAAAAGACGGCAAATTTCGTTGAAATATCGCGAAAAGACGGCAAATTTCGTTGAAATATCACGAAAAGACGGCAAATTTCGTCAAAAGCATTGCGAAAAACGGCAAATTTCGTCAAATGATCGCGAAGAAAAGGCAAATTTCGTCAAAAACATTGCGAAAAACGGCAAATTTCGTCAAATGATCGCGAAAAAACGGCAAATTTTGTCAATAAATCGCGGGAAAAACGTGACTTTTGTCAGAGAATCGTGATAAAACGGCAAACTTCGTCAAAAACATTGCGAAAAGCGGCAAATTTCGTCAAAAGATCGCGAAAAAACGGTAAATTTCGTCAAATAATCGCGAAAAAACGGCATATTTCGTCAAAAACAATGGAAAAAAAACGGCAAATTTCGTCAGAAACATTGCGAAAAACGGCAAATTTCGTCAAATGATCGCGAAGAAAAGGCAAATTTGGTCAAAAACATTGTGAAAAACGGCAAATGACCCACTGGCCACAGGTTGTGCATGTGTAATTCATATCGTATTGTGAGTTATTATTTAGTGCATAAACATACCTATTTTATTATTGTAAGACCTTAATTCTAGACAAATATATATATTTTTTAAATGTACTTATATAGTTGAAAGAGTGTCGTCCTTTAAATATTAAAGGTGCCTTTAAAAATTAAAAAAGTGCCCTGAAGAATGTAAAAGTGCCCTTTCCTCATCAGCAGCACCCTGCCCTTTTTTAAACCTGGGGGAAACTCTGATATATAAGCTTGGCAAAATCATAACTGCAACCTTGGCATAATTGAAATGGTGGAGGCTGTTATGACAAAGAAGTACCGGTACTTACGTATTATCCGTGCCAGTTTTAAGCCAACTGCGCCAAGCATGGAACCAATATGACTAATTATAGTAACCCTTATATTTTTTTTCTTGCTACATGGTACATGCCTGGAAATAATCTATAATATTATTCTTTCTTATTTACTATGCTATTTACCATTTATTAATTTTACTAAAATGATGTAATTTACTATTTTTAACAATGTTATAAATTTAATAAACATATATTACATTTTATTTATTTTATATTAATTACCATTTTTAACAATGTTATTTGATAATGTTAAATTACTGCGTTTGAAAACATAATTGGCAACGATAAACAAGATTGGTACTTGGCAACCATTTTTGGCGATCAATCTCCTGGCACGGATAATACGTAAGTACCGAAGTACCTTAATTTTATTTAATATTTGATACTGAATTAAAATAGTTTCAGAGATAAATTAACATTTAATCCAATTAGATGGAGATGCCCATCCAACTTTCCTCTGATGCAGTAAGATGTAAATGGCATGCAAATGTGCCATAAATTTTAAAAGATATGTTTTAAGTTAATAGAACTAAATGAAGTGGAATTCAATAGCAAAGAAATTGACATTTTTGAGTCCCAACATTTAATTCTCAAAACATCAAAAATAAAGATTTTTTTTAAAAAGGTACTTATTTGTTTATACCAACACTGTTGTTGTCATGCGTAATAGTTGCTGTCAAATGAAACATTTGAAATATATAATATTTCAGTATTACAGACTTTCGCAAACTATTTTATTATACCAATACATATATATACTTAAAATAAATAAAATGTTATACAATAAAATAATAAAATAAAACATTTTAAATTGTAGTCATAAAATTGCAAATGTCTCTTAGCATTGCAATAAACATTTAACTTTTTGAATAAAGACACATGAACTCTAAGAAATAGGATTGCAAATAATGTCGAACAGTGTCATAATGTCTTTTATTATGGCATGTCCAGTGGCAGAAACATCGCGACACGGCGACGTAGTCGCGGACAGAGAAAACCTCTTGTGGACAATTTTTGTCTGCACTAATGAAATTAATTTAAAACACTGTCTGCAACTTGTGAATTTCGGCAAAGGATCGCGGTAAAAACACGGGATTTTGTCAAAAGATCGCGGTAAAAACACGCGGATTTCGTCAAAAGATCGCGGTAAAAACACACGAATTTCGGCAAAGGATCGCGGTAAAAACACGCGAATTTCGGCAAAGGATCGCGGTAAAAACACGCGAATTTCGTCAAAAGATCACGTTAAAAAAAAAAATTATTTTCATCGAACTATTTTGGAAAAAAATAATCGTGAGTATCGTCAAAAAGACTGCTAAAATATTGAAACCCAGTTCCTTTTACTAATGTCTAAAGATCGTCGCAAAACGAGAAAAAATGCTAAAAATTGCATAAAAAAAATCAAAAATAAATGGAGGAATTCTGGATTCCTTTTACTAATGTAAAAATTCACTGCAAAAAGAAAAAAAAACATAAATTAAAAAAACTAGTCCAAAAGTGGGATTTGAGGTGCGTAACTTCAGACAAAACAACACTTCAGACTCTTCCTGCCAAACCTTGCAGCTCTGCACTTACCGGTCTAGTCAGAAAACATTATGTTTAATACATAAATTTTTAAATCTGAAAGAATATAAAGAACCAACTTTTAAAAAAATGGACCAATCCAACCTGCAGGAATCTAAACTCAGCTCGAACTGAAAACAGTGTTAACCCGATCTGCAGCTGATGCAGGACTTTAATTACGACATTTTTCTCCACAAGGAATTTCTGTAGCTGCATCAGGGGAAGGAATATTCTCTCTCCCCCCCCCCCCCAATGCTTATCCTTCCCATTTTAAAAATCCCACAAGAAGTGGGATGATGAAACGATATGTAACATCAAAAGTTATAAGCAAAATTAATGAGAATGCATTAAGCTTACCCTATTTTAAATAAAATGATGAAAAATTCCTAGTTTAATGTATTATTCATTCATTAAAATTGCACGCAAAATTTGCAGACAGATTATGAAATTTTAAAAGCTTGTCGCAGACAGCTACAGAACTTTCTGCCACTGGGATGGCATGTAGCGATACCCCATAATCTCTCAGTAGATTAGGTATGGTATCCACTATTAGGGTCAATAAAATTATATTTTTCATTTACTGCGAAATGTTTGTAGCTCACAAAAATACTTTATGTATAATTCCATAGCCTTGAAGCAATTTTATTGCAGCTTCCTCATCATCAGATAACTATCAAACAGTAAAATCCATCTCATCAACAGAGAAAAATGTAAGTTATAACTTAATAAAAAAATAATTTTGATTCAAAAAATAGCAAGTCACAATGTTTGGCAGGGATTGCAATAAAAAAAACCTTTGCATGGTCAGGGTTGAAATAAATGACACATTAGCATGGTGTTGGTATAGTGGAAAAGTACCAAAAAATGTTAGGTATAATAATAAAAACTACTTTATAACATACTGAGAATAAGTCACATCAAAAACTGAAACTACGCATGTCAAAACATTAAGCATTGAATGACATCAGGAAAACATCCTGTAACAAGGTTTCAATCTTTCCAAGACTTAACTTTGTTAAACAAAGATGATTTTATTTTTGCTGCTATACAACAAAAATCATTTGTTTGACCCACTCATTTTCACAAAAAAGTTTTCTTTGGAATACTTTAATATTTTTTTCTATATCAACAATAAATGGCAAAATGTGGCAAATAGCAGCAATTGCTGGCTAATATGAACTTTAAACAAGGTTCATACTCTTTTCCCAGAAGAAAAAATTAGCACTTCCCCAGAAATTTTTGGAAAATGATTTTTTTTTTTTTAATGCAGCAAAATACTACATTGTCGGTACAATGCAAAACTATCAAGTGAGAGAAAACTTCTTTTCATTTTTACAAGTTTTTAGGTGAATGCCGTTTTCTTGGTGCCCTTCATACATTTTATACTTTTTGAACATATAGTGTACAGAAAGTATTGCAGCAAGTATTTCTTAAAAATTGGCCGATAGATTAAGTATTTAATACCTATATTTGCCATTTTCAAATGATTTTTTAGACTAATTCTGCAAGGAACATCATGTATAAATGATAAATATTTTGACGATGTAATCAAGCATTAATAGTGCATAGGCAACAACTGCAGCTTCTAATCAGGAAGTCTAGCATTCGAATCCAGCTGATTTCTGTGTGTCAGAAATTTATATAGAATCTTTTTTCTTTTTTTTTTAACGTTCTGGACAGTGTTCACCAATGTTCGAAAAGTTGAATGGAGTCACTCTAGATTTTTTTAAAATTAAAAATCCATTTTAAGGATATTTCGCTCTAAAATTATTAACCCTCTGACTGCTCAATTTTTTTTTCAAAATCTTTTCGACCAATATTTCTTCTATTATTACATATTTTAAATTATCATGTATTTGAAATATGTAGTAAATTTATGATTTTGCATTTCCACCCTTAGACTGCGGAATTTTTAAAACAAAATTGCTTCAAAAATTGTCTATTATATAAATTTTTCTACAAATGTCTTGCCCGTGGAAATCGCGGGATAAGCAGTCAGAGGGTTAATGTTTGCACACATTTTTATAATGAGACATTAAGAACCTTCGCCTGCAAAAAACTTGAGATCATCCCTCTTAGAAAATATAATGCTAAATCTACTGTGATTTATCTTTTCCTGAATTATCATTTTACATGAAACCCTTGTATTGTAAAGATCCTTATCCATAGTGTGGGGATGGATATGTATTATGTACATGTATCTATACACCACCACTACTATAGGAGATAATATTCTTGCATCTTTCAACTAATATAAATAATGGTGCCCTTTGCTGTTTGCCAACAACTGATATGTGCCCCTGCTTACAGGTTGGATGGCCCTGTCATACAGTAGCAAAGTCCTAAATGTGAAATGTTATGAGAAAGTGTCTAAAAAATACAGAAAATCATTTTGCATTGTACTTTAAAAGTTGTTTTTGTCTTATATCCCAACTAGACACTTGATAACTTTACATTATGCTATTATACAATATGTAATTTTCCAGGACATCAAATTGAGATTTTCCACCCCTGCACACAGTTTTCTACTTTATTATCAGGGTTAGAAATTAGCGGTCGTTAGTCGTAAAATTCAACTAAATTATTATATTTCACGACCATAAAATTATGCCTAGTCGTCAAATTTGACGCCTAGCTTTCTTTCACTTCAATTTCTGTTTAACACTCTTATCCATACTTCAGCATTATTATTAACATGGTTGTGAAAAGAAATGAGAAAATATAATACAACATAAAATTATATCCATAAAATGTAGTTTGGCACCTAGAAAAAAAAATTGTAGCCGTCATTTGACGCCTTACTTAGAGTTCCTAATTTCTAACCCTGTTTATTATTAATTTTGAATATAAAAAAAAATAAGCATCTATCAAAGAAAATAAAACACCTACACTAATATATAAGCTAATTCAAGCATTTTTAAGGACTTTTTGCTGTCTTAAAAAAATCAAGGATGTTCAAGCACTTTCAAAGACCATATGAACCCTGCTTAAAAATAGATTGAGTAACTGAACAGTTTTTCCCAGTTTTGGGGGAAATTAAGTACTTTTCCATGAGATTTTAAGACCAAATGAATTCCCATTTTTCCCTGATGCATTATAAACACTGAACAAGAATATAAAATGATTTAAATATCAGTTTCTAGGGTCTTAATGATTAACAAATGTTTAATCAATCCTTTTATTGTACCCTTAGTCTTAGTGTAAATAATGGTATCTAAAGCCACTCCATACTAAAAAAAACCATCATCTATATTAACCCCTTAAGCACCACGACGTACCTGTGTATGTCATGAATTCTTCTATTTGAAATACCAGGACGTATGTGTGTACGTCCTCATTTTAAGTTCAGACATCTTCTAACATGACATGAGACATGTTCTAAACATCTTCAGACATGTTCTAAACATCTGTTTTGTTTTTTTTTTGCGTCGCTAATTGCTATTATGATTGGTTTTGTACAGGCTTTATAGCAATGATTGTTTTCATACCCAATAGATGGCGTTATGTGTCCAAAAAAAACTCATTAGTTTTTCCCGATGCTTTGTATTTTTCTTCGTTGTTTATTTATGTATTGGTCATTCTGTTCAGCTGTCCTTCGTAAATTGTAGTGTTTCACTTTTGGCGTTTGTTTGTATCGCTAATAGATAGTGATTTTATAGAATAATTATGTCAGATTGGACAGTGATTATTTTCCTAATTTTGATGATGACACAGACGATAGCTTTGAATCAAGCCATGAAGATTGAAGCTTCGAACTATATTTCTGTTTATATAATATAAATAAAACTTTAATTCATTTCCTTACATTACATGTAATTAAATAATTCACACGTAATTAAAAATACTGACACAAACTACTTACAAAATTCAATATATCTGGTATTCAGCAAACTATCAGTAAATTTAATATGGTGCTTAAGGGGTTAATATCCTCAAATTTTGGCGTCTTCATTGTTTTATATCAGAACCATGAAAGGTGTTGATATGACTACCTTGTGAATAGAAAAGTAAGTGGCTCGTAAGCTATCAGAGGCGATAAAAATATACAGAGGCAGTGGTGGGAAATTAAATCAATCTACTCACTACTGGCCCCAGTGGCAGAAAGTTTTGTAGCTGTCTGCGACAAGCTTTTAAAATTTCATAATCTGTATTTCACACGCAAAACGGGGGGGGAGTCTTAATTAAAGTCCTGCATCAGTTTCAGATCGGGTTAACTCTGTTTCCAGTTCAAGCTGAGTTTATATTCCTGCAGGTTGGGTTCGGGTTAACCCAACTTTTTAAAAGTTGGTTCTGTATATTGTTTCAGATTTAAAAAATTATGTATTAAACATAGATGTTTGTCTGTGTGGGATGTTTTCTGAAGAGACCACTAAGTGCAGAACTGCAAGATTTGGCAGGAAGAGTTTGAAGTGTTTTGTCTGAAGTTGTGCACTTCAAAGCCCACTTTTGGCCTAGTTTTCTTAATTGTTATGTATTTATTTTTTCTTTTTGCACAGCGAATTTGCTACATTAGTAAAAGGAATCCGGAATTCCTACATCTATTTTTGAATTTTTTATGCAATTTTTAACATTTCTTCTCGTTTAGTGACGATCTTAAACATTAGTAAAAGGAACTGGGTTTCAATATTTTAGCAGTCTTTTTATGCAGTAAATTTTGTCGATACTCACGATTATTTTTCTCCACATTTGTTTGATGAAAATCATGTTTTTTTTTAACAGCGATCTTTTGCCGAAATTTGCATGTTTTTACCGCGATCCTTTGCCGAAATTCGCGTGTTTTTACTGCGATCCTTTGACGAAAATCGCGTGTTTTTACCGCAATCTTTTGCCAAAATGTGCATGTTTTTACTGCAATCCTTTGCCGAAATTCGCGTGCTTTTACCGCGATCCTTTGCCGAAATTCGTGTGTTTTTACTGTAATTCTTTGACGAAAATCACGTGTTTTTACTGTGATCTTTTGCAATTCGCGTGTTTTTACCATGATCATTTGCTATGTCACCGTGTCACGATGTTTCTGCCACTGGGCTACTGGCGAGTGTATTTTATGATGGGACGAGTGAATTTGCATGATGGCACTAAGTTCTATCCCACACAAAACTTTCTTCTGTTGTTTAATTTATACAAAATTTTCAGAAAAATGTTATAACAAAAATGCATTATAGTGCTAAATTATTTTTGCAGTTGTGTAAGTTTTGTCATAATAAATTTTGATTGTATATTGCATCTTGCTTGACAGTAAAAATAATATATACAGTAGAACTTGTTACAACGAACCTCAATTTAACGAATATAATTTGGATTGTAAAAAGAGTTTTTCAATTTAACGAATATAATTTGGATTGTAAAAAGAGTTTTTCAATTTAACGAATATAATTTGGATTGTAAAAAGAGTCATATTATTCTATTTCAGTATAAAAAAATAAATATTTCATTATAGCAAATTTAATCAGTGGTCTCCAGAGATTCGTTGTAACGAGATTTTACTGTATATATATAATCTTGGCCATTAAAATTTTCTGAAATTTCTTCTCTTTGGATAAATGATTGAAGTGTATCCTGAAATGTATAAACTAAAACTTCAGGAAAATTAGTAAAACAAACTAGAAGGTGCAAATGTATGGGGATACGTTTCATAATGTTATTTATGTGAATGTGTGTGTAATTTATGTGAATGTGAATTTATGTGTATGTGATTATTTCAGTTTTTTATAAAGCAAATTTAATCAAGAATGCACTACAAATTGGGTATTATGTATTTACATAATGCCTGTAGTTTACTGTAGGAGAATGTTATACAGAGAAATAATTATTAGCTGTTTATAATTTTGAAAAATATTTGTAATTATTCATAACATTTTCAACTCTTTGAAAAGAAAGCCAAGTAAACACTAATAAGGTATATTATATAATTCATACATAATTTATAAAATGTAAATGAATTAGAATGTCACTAACTGGCCATATATCTTACCTTCTTATTAGTAACAACGGAATCTTGCATTATTTTGGGATTCTCATTAACAGATTTCTTCTTCTTAAAGGCCTAAACAAGTAAAAGAGAATCATTATTTTTGTAGAAAAAAAAAAAAAAAAAAAAACAATAACACTAAGATAAATAAAAATTCTAAATCTTATTAAATTAGTACTTTTTTAGAAGTGCCAATATTTAGATATCACTGGCAAGAACAAAGTCTTAATACATATTTTTATTAATTATCATTGAAATTTATTATAACTATTCCAAAAATGAGACACAATTATAAAACTATTATTAACTTAAATCAATTGCAAAATATACATTTTTAATTAATTAATAAAATATTAATTAAAGTATTTTTAATAACATATTTTTAAAATTTTTAATTATACTGATTTTCTTGAAATGAAATGTAACCAAACCTACTAGCAAAAATAGGCTAGCCCAAATTAAATGCTGCATTTGAAATACAAAATTATAAGTAACCACCAACACCAAGTACCCTTTAAATATCTTATTAAAAAGTTTTGTTTTTTTGTTCTTCGTAAATAACTAATATAATTGGCTGCTAACCCTATAAAATATAACAAAGCTGCAGCTTTATTTCCCTATGAGGTTTTTTCAGAATCAAGAAAAAATAAAAGATTCTACATAATACTAAATGAAACCTGTTACATTTTAACATCAAATTATATATATGATGTTCAATAAAATTTAGTTTAATGTTATTCCAATAGCCCACGTGCTTTTTTAAATACATATTCAATATTTTTATTCCCCACCTTCAATCACCCATTTTCTTGTTGTTTAATTTGTAAGTGTTCATTATCAACAAACCTTTAGTATATTAGTTAAAATGTCAAATTATTTTTAAATTGCAATCTTATTGTGATGAAGTTTCATGTCATATTTTTTTTTATTCTTTACATTTTCTGTTCTTTTTTTTAAATTAGCCTTATAGTCATTTCATTTAATCACCTATTCAATAGTAAAAAATTGTTTTATTTTTCCTTTCCATCAATTACAATTAAATAAACAAAGATTAAAAAAAAAATTTAAATGTTAAGAATTAAAAACCAACTATTAATGTTTCTCATTTTATTTTATGTGAATACTGAAACTTTTTTCAGGAAAGTTATTCACCAAAAAGGAAACAGAATTTATCAGAATGCAAAAATATAGATGTTTATTTTCTGTTACACTATAAACTAACAAACGGAGCAGATTTTTTTTCTTTTTTTTTTTAAGTTGGATATTTAAAGATTTCAAACTTTGTGTACATGAGATGGGGAGGGAGGGAATATTAGTAATTTTGAGAGAAGTGTATTTTAAAAATGTTGGTTATTAATTTATTATTATCATAAAGTAACAAGTAACAAAATAATCAACAATAAATCCACAATCTATCTTTTGCTCAAAATTAAAAGTATAGACTATCTACTTCATACGTTCAATACTTTATAAATTACAGATTTTTAAAAGAATTAATCCACAATTTACAAAATAATAACAATAATAATAAATAAATAAAAATTACATTTTTCTTCTTGTTTTTTGGTGTTTTCCATTTCCCAGATTCTTTAATCTCCATGTCCATTTTTTCTTCTTTAGCAAAGTGGAATCTAACTTTTATTAAGAAACCTGTTGAAAAGATTAATAATAACATCTATAAGTTATCATCAGAAAATTAAATAAAATCTTTAATATGGACTTTATTTTTTAATTAAACATAAATACTAATATTTTTTTCAATAATGTTTTCAATTAAAAAAAATTAAATGGTTTTGAATTTAAAGATAATCATGCATTTTCATTCAATTCACAATAAATAAATAAATAAATACATAAATAGAGTGGAAAAAAGTAAAGTAAACTAGTATTAAAAATATTAAATCTAAATTATTCTTCCTAAACTTATCAGAGTACTTTTGGGTTCTATTTTATATTCTAGAAATTAAAAAAAAAAAAAAAAATCTTTAATAATTTGCATGTTCTGTTTAAGTTGTAACAGAGCGCTGCTTGGGAAATATTTTGCTTTGCCAAGGAGTGTCAAAAAAAAAAAAAAAAAAAAAAGAGTTCTCTTTGATGCATTGCAAGGCTTTTTCTGACTTTTTAGCGACTCTCATAATTACGTCAAGTTGTAATCAATTTCTCCAAGATCATAGCCAAACTTGTGCTACACAAACTTAGCATGCTCGTATAATACAGATATAAAAATAAATATCATTGCATTAAATAATATAATATTTTATACTAGCTGATTCGCCCAGTGTTGCCCGGGCCTGTGATAAAACCTTAAATAAACCCCAAATTTATATTTGATGTATTTTACCCAATTTTGTAGAAATTTATATCTTTAATCACAAAAAACATTTACTTTTTTCAAGTAGGATTGTTATATAGTTTTAAAAAACAGCTTTTGTTGTCCAAACCCTTTGAAATTTTCAATGGTTATAAATATAACAGTTTTACAACCCATGCAAAAATTATGTCAGAAATATTGTTATCCGGTTGTAAAATAAATGGTTTCTTTTTGCGTCGGGTACGTTAACATAAAAAAATAGTATTCGTCGTCCGATCTCTCTAAAATTTTAGTCGTTTATAAATATAGCAGTTTCCAAGTCCTCTATAAAATTATGTGAAAATATATGCATTTTAAATAGTGAAAACGCTACCCGCAGCCAAGTGTGACTGCTGAAAACATCCTGTTATGGGATTTCGCCGAAGATATCCGAGATTTAATTTTTTTTTAAATACTTGCTCTCGTTCGAACACTTCAAAATTGTTGTAGTGATGTAAATCTGGTCTACCGAGATGTTCTAAAAACACTGTGTCGAAATATGAACTGTTTAGTAACTTTTAGTGTAAGTAAAATTTTAGCAAAATCTTGTGATGTGCGAAATGACCTGTGTTCGCCGGTGTTTTTCAAAGAGTTAAAATCTTTATTTTAAAAAACTAATTATACCATCTATTAGAAGAAGGTTTCAGCTCTAAGAGCATATGCTTGGTTTGTCTGTATCTCTAAAATTGTGCTATTGAGGGGCGTTGGTGTAAGGGAGAAAGCATAAACCCGGGAAAACGACCCTTTTAAAAAATGTTTTTCAAAGGGTTAACATAATTACTTTTTAGAATTAATTACGGCATGGGAGACGTAAGAGTGCAATCTTTCAGAATAAGTTTTTCGTTTTTAAATAAACCAAACGGTTTAGCCGATAGAATTTAAAACAGAATTGCGAAATAAACACATTCTTCATGTAAATGGTTCTTCACTCTCATGGCACTGTGGTAAATCAGGTTCTGGGCATCCGCGAGTTCTGAATGTCGGCTCGCAGAAAAAGAGATGAGTTATTGGTCAGTTTTTAATTAATATTTTTTGTTAATTTTCAAAGTATTAAAATTCTGAGACTCAGGTGCACTAGGCCAGGCCTTGGACTATCCACACCTAAATTTTCAGACTTCTAGGTGGGCTAGATTTTGCTAGCCATCGCAGACAAACACACGCACACAGAGCAAAACTTTCTTTTATTAGTATAGATTAATAAGAAAATATTACAAAATTTCTTAACAAATTCATAACAATTTCTTACAATGTTTCACAAGAATAATTTTTTAATGTTATGCTTTACATTAAAGACCATATTTCTGAAATTGCTTTTAATAAATCACCAAAAACATTTTTTTCCTAGGTATTTTTGTGACGTAAATTCTTTAAGACACGAGTCAAGGTGATGGCAAGCTGTGCCTCATTGTTTTTTATTACGGCATTTAGCAGAATCTCACAATCTTTCAACATATTGTGTATGATGAATCAACAAAATTTTACTTGTGGTTCACAATAAAGTAATTTTCAAGCTCCTCTGAACTGTACCCTTTCCAAGCAGTCAGTGTAAATTGTTGATCAATCTTCTACATGTTCACAAATTTTTTGCATGAACCAGGGATGAGATTGACAAAAAAGCAAAAAAGCTGAAAACTGCGCTAATGACATTTCAGCAATAGTTAAGACTTTCAAGCGCAACAAATATTATAATTGGCATTAATATTAATATATATATTACATACAATATATATATATATATATATAACATCAATTTAACTTTGAGTAAATTAAAAAGAAATTATTTACTGACTCTAATAAAAAGTCTATTTTACCAAGATACAGCACATCAATAAAACCTTTCATTGGCTTTAACATTTTTTAATTAAAATTTTGAAAATAGCAAGACACTTTTCTTGAAACAGCAAATCAAGTATATGCTAATAATTGCAACCACCTTAAATAAATGATAGACCAGAGTTCCCACTCTTTTTTTAAATAAAAAATAAGTTTTTAAGGAATTAGTTTTTCTAAGGACATTATCAGTGGCACCAACTAATCAGTGCATGGTTATTCCAGATTCCAGGACATTTTTACCAGTCAGCTTAAAGCCAGTTTTTGGATTTTTTGCATAATTTTTTATAATTTAATTTGTTTTGGAATTTTGTGGCAAATTTTTTATATTACTATAAGAAATCTAGTTCCAATCTTTTAATCCAATGCAGTAAATTTTGAAGAAATTTGCACTTTTCCAGCAATCCTTTGACGAAATTTGCGTTCTCTCTGTGATATTTTGTTCAATTTTGCGTTTTTTCCGCTATTTTTTGGCGAATTTTGCATGTTTTCAGCGACTTTTTGACGAAATACTATAGGTGCAGATTCCCAAAATCTGGAAAGAGCCAGTGGCGCCTAAACCCAAAAAATCTAGTGGCCACATTGTGAAAGAAACTCAAAAACAATAATTTTTCTCCCTTAACTTTGTACGACGGTATTTTATAGAATCTTCCCACAATAATTGTACACATTTTGTAGCAATAAATGTTTGAATGTAAGGGCTGAGCATTTTATGAATAAACGATTCTATAAAGTTTTTTGTTCTATATAGATACATCGTTTCTTCCCAAAGTATTTTTCATAGCTGAAAATAAAGGCTCAACAGGGGGATTTGCATCAAAAAATATGTCTATAAAAATCAAAATAAAATATATATATATATATATATGAAAAACATATGGAAAAGATTTAATTTAGGTTTTAGATTTTATAAATTTCGCAATTTCTGACATTCAGAGATGATGGAGAAAGATCGAACACTATAAGCCTCGTTTGAAACTTTTGTTGGCAAGAGGATTTTTTTTTTTATGCCTATGAGACGATAAATTGCAATTTTTGTAGCCGATCACAGATTTTCTCATTTTATTACTGCGACGGCTTGACGAAATTCGCTATTTCTTTCCGTGACTAATTGACGAAATGCGCAATTTTTTTCGCAACTGATTGATGAAATTTACGTTCTTTTGCGACTAATTGACGAAATTCGGTATTTTTTCCGCGGCCGATCAAAGAAATTTACCTTTTTTGCGACTAATTGACGAAATTCGGTATTTTTTCAGCGGCTGATTAACAAAATTTGAGATTTTTTTGCTACCAATTCACAAAATTCGCATTTTTTTCTGCGAACGATTGATGAAATTCGCGATTTTATTTCGTGATCGTTTCACGAAACTCTATTTTTTTTTTTCGCAACCGATTGGTGAAATTCACAATTTTTTTCTGTAATCGATTGTTGAGCTTCGCAATTTTTTGACGACGAACTGATGAAATTTGCGTTTTTTTCTTCTGTACCGATTGACGAAATTCACCTTTTTTCCAGGACTGATTGAGGAAATTTGCGGTTTTATTTCGCGACCGCTTGACGAAATTTGAGGTTTTATTTCGTGATTGATGAAATTTGTGGTTTTATTTAGCGAGCGATCGTTGAAATTTGTGGAATTTTTCCGTATACATAAACATATATGTATGTATATATATACATATATGTATGTATATATATACATATATGTATGTATATATAATACATATATATGTATATACATATGTATTTATATATGTACATATATCACTGGCGCCTGGCTAACCGAAAAGTACCGTTTAATTTTTAGAAGAAAACAGGAAAGTAGCGGAAATGTAACATCCATGTTCAATCATACTTTTTAATTATGGATAATAGAAAAGAGAAAAAAATGAGCTAAATATCGCGGAATTATGGAGGACAGTCGGCAGATTTTACATTAAAAAAAAAGACGGAAATCTGCCGTTCGGCAGAGAAGGGCCATCCCTGCAAAACACTTGGCGACTAAGACATCGAAAGTTAGTGGCCAAAGTAAAAAAATTAGTCGCCACGTGGCGACTGTGAATCTGCATCTATACGAAATACGCGTTTTTTCACGACCTTTTGACGAAATACGTGTTTTTTTTTCACGACCTTTTGCCAAATTAGCGTTATTTTCGCGATCTTTTGACGAAATTAGCATTGTTTTCGCGATCTTTTGACGCAATTCTTGTTTTTCCACGCTATTTCGTCGATTTTTGCATTTTTTCGCGATCTTTTGCCGATTTTCGCAGTTTTCACACGACATTCTTACAAAATTCGCGTTTTTTTCGCGATTTTTTGCCAAAATTCGCTTTTTTTCACACGATCCTTTGACGAAACATGCATTTTTTCCGCGATCCTTTGGTAAAATTCTCGTTTTTTTCGCGACCTTTAGGCGAATTTTGAGTTTTCCGGAAAAGCGGAAAATGGCAAAAAATCGGAAAAAAGAGGAAGATGACAAAAAAGTGGAAATCCGCGGAAGAATCTCATGCCTGATGAACATACTACTAGCATTTCCATTTGGGATTTGAACGAGAAGACATTCACCATTTTGCCGACATATGCCTCCCAAAATCCACTGTTATTTTCCAACGTTCAAACAAGTTTTAAATGATCTCGACAATTTTATTGGCACTACCAATTCGTCCATTAAGACATAGTACAGTAGACTCTATCAAATCCGCACAGCTAGGGACCAGAGGTTGTGCGGATTTTAGAATTTTGCATCTTAGAATTTCTGGTCACTGTTTTGTTTACATTTTTAAAGAGTAATTTGAATGTAACACTGCACTCAAAATTATCATGAATGCTTACAATAAAGTAAAATATTAAAATAATTATGGGAAATAATAAAGTAAGGGTTACATAAATGATTAAATATACATAATAACGATGAGATAATTTTTTCTTGAATTATTCAACGAAACTCGTCTTATAAAGGTACACTAGTAATTTACATCAAACCATAAAATTACAAAATTTTATTTGATGTTCGGCCAGATTTAATAAATAAAGCTTGATTAATACATTAATGTATTTGATAAAAAAAATCAATCACCACTAATATCAGTGCTATCTTGAAATTTTTCGTAAATAAATTTATACTTCCTTTATGAGAAAGCAAGAGTTCAATGATATTAACCAGAATTACATAATAAAATGCATACGGAATGGTATAAAAAAAAAAAAATCTTGAATTTCCCCCCTATATCTTAACTGTAAGTTTCACTGTTTACATCTGAAACAATGTGTGGATTTTAGGGTTGCGGATTTGAGAGAGTCTACTGTAATGGGTGTAGGGAACACACTTCTCCCACGTAACTATTCCAATCAACTGTTATGTTTCAGTCTTATATAGCTGTTTCTGTCATACACTATTTTATGGATATTGATTCCTCTGCCCAACAGTACATAAACCTTAAAGCAGCTACGAATGGTATTCTCGAACCAACAAACTAGTTTCCAACACAGCGGACATTTTTTTTAACAACTTTTTACGTTGCATTTCCATATAGCTTCATCATTAGTAACATATTTTCATATCACGTCCATTTTCGTATGAGCTGTTTGTTGGGTAAAAGCCCTCGCTTTAAAAAAAAAATGAGATTGCATCCATCTCAGTACTTGCTAAATCAAAGATTGTTTGACTGTTTCCATATTTATAAAAAATAAATATAAACGATTAATGAAAAAAAACAATACAACATGCAATTAAAAAATATATGTGTGATAAATGTTCTAGGACATCCACAAAAAATTAATATGATGATAGCATAAACATGAGCTGCTTTTTTAGGACTACAGACATTTGATGAGATTTTACACCTAACTGGTGCAGGCAGAGCCGTCCTTAGTGAAAGCGAGGCCCGGTGCAGGAACTTTTGCGAGGCCCTTTCCTTTCAAACGCATTAATCCCCCCCCCCAACCACACACACATTACAATCATTGAAATAGTTAATGTTTATCTAAAATCGGCTTTTTAACAGTTGACATTATAATTTCAAAGTAACAAATGAATTACGGCAGTATCAGCTGTATCCTTTTATGTCGGGCCTGGTCTGAAATCTAACTCCTGGTCAAACTCGGGCTTATATATTTCTGCAGACTCTGATCGGGCCGGACCTGCACTCCATTCTTTCCAGGTGGGCCCGTACCCCGTCCCTTTTTCTGCTGACTCGGACCGGGTTGGACATGGACGTTATTTTTTTCTGTGCTGAGTCGGGCCTGGACTTTATTTTATCACCAACAAGTCGGCTCTGAATTTTATTCTTTTCAGGTAAAAAAATTGGCACAATCTCATGTGCCATAGTTGCCAACCTCCCGATTTTTTTCCTACCAGTATTTTTATGAAAAGATATTTGTTTTATGTAATCATGCAATTTCTGCTATTTAATAAAGCGGACATTTTTGTATGATTTTACTGGTATTCCAAAAATCGGGAGGTTGGCAACTATGCATGTCGATTTGGCAGATTTTATTTTTAAATAATAATGATATTGTACTTTTGTTTACAAAGTCCTTAGCAATTTAATTTGGTTTAACAAATTACCAAGAAATATTTCTTTAAATCTATTTTTTACCTTGCAGAGCTTTAAAATTGTGATTTTCTTTAACCCTGTGTTTCGTTCATTCTAAACCACATTATTAATTTTTAAATAAGTGTTCATGTACAGTCGTAAAAAAAAAAAAACGCACTAACATACATATATTTTATCACAGACAGATATGACAGGTACCACTCAACTGGGAATTATGACTACTTTTCGAATACGAATGTAATTTTTGAAATAGAGATTGTCTACATATTAAAAATTGTACCAATTTTTTTTAATACTTTATTTGATTTATTTGGATCAAAGCAGCTCGGATAAATGTTTAGTTTATAATCTGCACAGAATTACAAGAGGTCAAAATTTGAAGATGCTAACGTTAAATTCATATGCAATCTTTAATTTATACCTTTCCCCAAAAATCATCTACTTTGAATGTTTCTCTTTCAGTGAGATACAATGAACAGACTCACACAAATTCCAGGCAATTTTCCAATTCAAAAGCATATGTTTAATTGTAAAAGTTATTAAAAAAATTATTTTAAACATTTTTACGAATTATAATCTGCATTAATTTTTTTCATAAAAAGAATCAGTATCATAGAATGAGTAGAAAGAATCATAGCCATGTGATTTTACAGCTGCTTCTTATAGCAGTTTTCAAGATACGGAGAAATTTTATTTTTCAATGGTCTTGTGAGTGGGGGGGGGGTGTCTCCTCTACGGTGACATTTACAAAAAATCTCAGAAAGCAACCTAAAAATATTATATATATATATATATATATATATAGGTAATTTAATTAAAATGAATATATTTTATATTTAGAATTGCTATTTTTTCCTGGTAACTAATTTCTGGTACTTTCCTTGTAAGATCTTTTATTTTTCGAAATTTGTAGAAAACACCTTAATACATTTTATTTCATAACTCTTTGAAGATTTAAGAAAAATGAGTAAACTATGCCTTTTTCTGGGCTGCTTTGATCCAAGGAACCCAAATATGGTGTCAAAAGTGGGTTTTGCAATTGAAAAATCAATGTTAGAGCTATTTTTAATATGTAGATAACCCCTTCATTCATATTCGGAAAGTAGACAATTCCAATCGAACATCTACCTCATGGGTCTTTACTGCGAGAATTGGTGATAAAAAAGCGAGTGGCGGTACTTTATTTTCTTTCTTTTCCACGATTAGTATCATTATTCTGTATTCCATGAATTGCGGACATTTAACTTGAAAAAGATGGGATTAATTTTTTTTTTTGCATACACATAAATATGTATGCAGTATTATGAAAGTATCTTTTAATTTTGAGATCATGTTTAAAAAAGATCGGCATCTTTTGTGTCTGATTGTATTGCATGTAATGAGTGATTTTTATCTTTTTTTTTTTTTTTACATGGTCTGGTCCAACAAGGTTTTCTCACGGATCGGAATGGGCCAGGCCTCTAGAAATTTTGGCTTGTGTAGTAGACACGTAGATTTTCTTGATTATCTTGAGCATAACAGCATGAACTAGTTCAATTTCATTCCTGAAAAAATGTCACACTTCTTACTTGTTGCATTTTATAAAAGTATATCGTATGCTGAGAAAGCGCAGAATCAATTTTCTTTTTCGGAGTTATTTGTAGAAATTAAAACATACAATATAATATGCTTAATAACAGGTGAAAATCTTATGCGAAATAAAGTGAATTGTTCAATCAAAGCTCACATTGTAACACTTATGTAAACGATAAATGGTGAAGGTTTTTTATGAAATAAAAAAAAAAAATTTGTTTTCGGGTGTGAGGAATTCCTGGTCGCGAGGCCCTGTGCGGCTGCACCTGTCGCACACCCCTAAGGACGGCTCTGGGTGCAGGGATGCAGGGATCATTCTAGAGAGTTTCAGAGGGGCGGCCTACCCTCATGCCCTTTTTAGATAAAATCCCACCCTCCTTGCCCTTTTTCCAGGTAGAATTTTATCCTCCTTGCCCTTTTTCTAGGTAGATTTCTACCCTCCTTTTATTCCTAGGTAGAATCCTGCCTTGTTTGCATTGTACTTTCAAAAATTCTTTACCTATCTTTTATTTTTAGAATGCTAGTACAGTATGTCAGGGAGAGCAGTCCTCTTTATTTCTTTGTGAAATGCCCTGGTATGTCTAATCTTTGACTTTGAGTGATTCATCTTTCCATTTATGATTTTTTTCCATTGAACAAGACATAAAGGGTAACTAAGGGTAATTGATTAATTTCACCTTTTCTAGTGAAATATAGTATTAGATCAGACATGCTGGCCTTTGACCACATGATAACTAACATAAGTTGTATAAAAAATTGAGAAGTAGCTTTAGAACTTTTCCTTTTGTAGCTTTGTCAAAACCAGTTTTGCTAAAACCGGGAAAAAGTTATCTTTTGAATAAAAGTTTGAGAGAGAGGTTTTTGAATATCGTAGGAAAAGTTATGGAAATTAGAAATGTTATTGGATTTTTAAAATTAAGCAGTACTTTAAGCTGTTGCCATTGCCAGACTTCTCTCCCCATCAGTATATTGGCATATGCACTTATTACAAAAATGCCCTTTTTATGAAATGATGTGCCCTTTTCAACAAAATTGCCCTTATTATGTAATGTGCGCCCTGCCCTTTTTTATGTTCTAGAATGATCCCTGAGGGATGAAAGTGCACTAAAGCCATTTTGTAGCAGCAAAAATCTAATTTTGTAGCAGTAAAATCCATTTTTGTAGCAGCTAAAATCTAATTTTGGAGCAATAAAAACTGTTTTTGGAGCAGATTGAAATTCTAATGTTAATAAAAATTATTGCTATCTTGAAAATACTCTGAAAAAAATTACTCTGATAAAATTTTGCCATACTTTTTGCTAACCCTGAACATTCTAAACAACATTTGGGTACTGATTGCAATAATGCATGTATGTTAAAGAAATAGTAAGTAATGTGCAAGTACAGCTGACTATTAAATTAATGAATCTATAAAATCCCCACCCCCCACCCCTTAAAAAAGAAATGTGGAATCAAAAATTTTTTGCAAGCTGTGACGTGACTGCAGTAAGGAAAAAAAAATTCGGCCAACCATTTGTGGCGGTGCGAACAGTCAACCCCGAATCCAGGGGTGATTCTAAGTTTAAAAAAAAAAAAACTGAAATTCACAGCAAATTTTCTGAAAAGTTATAACAGAGGGACGGGGGAGGGGTGTCCACTAATGTCACTTTTTTTTTGCGTCCTTTGACGAAATTTGCAGTTTTTTTCGCTATTTATTGACGAAATTTACCGTTTTTCGCAATGTTTTTGACAATATTTGCCGTTTTTCCACGATTCTCTGACGAAAGTCGGGTTTTTCCCACGATCTGTTGACAAATTTTGTCGTTTTTTCGCGATCTTTTAACGAAATTTGCCGTTTTTTCGCGATTCTCTGACGAAAGTCACGTTTTTCCCGCGATCTGTAGACAAAATTTGCCGTTTTATCGCGATCTTTTGACGAAATTTGCCGTTTTTCGCAATGTTTTTGATGAAATTTGCTGTTTTTTCATGATTCTCTGACGAAAGTCACATTTTTCCCGCGATCTTTTGACGAAATTTGCCGTTTTTACACGATTCTCTGACGAAAGTCACGTTTTTCCCGCGATCCTTTGCCGAAATACCGATATATTTTATGTCCGAATTTTCGGATTTATGACCAATATATATATATATATTTTTTCGGAAATCATTGGACTTAATTTTTTGGAAAATTCGGACCCGAATCACAGTTTATTTCAAGTTAAAAAAAAAAAAGGATGATCTTTGTATCGTACGGAGATTGGCCGGGCAGGGTTACACACAGCAGTGACGTCAAGAAGTAATTCAAGCGGAGTTGCAAGAAATAGCGATGTGGCGCATGTTTGGTGCAAAATTGAAAAAATAGCTGTTTTGTAGCAGCTTGGCACAGGAAAGCAGCTTTGGCGCAGTCTGGCGCAGGTCTTACATCCCTGCTGGTGATATATCACTGTACTTGTTGATTCATTGTAGGTGGCCACTGTAACCCAAAAGTACCCATTCTCAGAATGGTCAGAATACATTATAAGCAACTATACATAATTATCATTTTTCTAATACAGTGCCCACTGCTTTATAAAATCCAATTTGTCCTTATTATATGAGGTAAATTTTTAGAACAAACAATTTAAAAATCTTAATACTGAAAATAAAATTTTAATGTTCTACAGAAATTTCCAAAAAGAAAGAGTGCAATTAAAGACAATTTTCAACTCTACGTATTATAACTGTGCATTATTTTGTTAAATTTAAATGTCATTTGCATTTGCCTTAAATATTGACTTCAGGCTGTCCTCAAATAAAAAATGTCTAATTTCTCGAGAACAGCCTATTGTGATTTGGATACTTTAATGTTAGCTGGCCACGAGTGATAAATCACGAAATCTTGTTTCAATTGGCATCATTTGAATTGCAACCTTTTATGTGAGATTTTGTTATTTGTATTGACATGTTTGTGTTTAGGTATGTTTGATTTCCTACTAATGCTGAAATTATTCGGAAGAAAAAGCCAGAGTAAGATAGATGGGTACTTTTCTGTTACATCAATATCATGCCAGAATGTATGCTAATCTGCCATTTATTTCAACCCTGACCGTGCAAAGGATTTTTATTGCAAACCGTGCCAAACATTGTAATTTGTTATATATTGAACATGAATCATTTTTTAGTTATTAATTAATTATAACCCTGCAGAACATCTTAATTTGGTATTTTTCAAATAGAAAATATTTATTACTAGCGGCCCTCCCTCGCTTTGCTTCGGGTTAACCTTGAAAACCTTCATCTCTTTGTGTTTTCTGTAGACCTTTTTTAATGTGTACAATAATTAGTACATTATTTTGATAAATCTTGTAGGGTTCAGCCTGCGTTTGCAATGTATAAGCGGAAAAAATGAAATTATTTACGACATCACATTAAAAACCTCAAAAATAACAGTATTTCTCCACTATTTAATGGATGTTATTATACATATAAACCTTCCTCTTGAATCACTCTATCTATTAAAAAAAACCGCATCAAAATCCGTTGCGTAGTTTTAAAGATTTAAGCGTACATAGGGATATAGGGACAGAAAAAGCGACTTTTGTTTTATACTATGTTAAGAAAATAACAGTATTTCTCCACTATTTAATGGATGTTATTATACATATAAACCTTCCTCTTGAATCACTCTATCTATTAAAAAAAACCACATCAAAATCCGTTGCGTAGTTTTAAAGATTTAAGCATACATAGGAATATAGGGACAGAAAAAGCGACTTTTGTTTTATACTATGTTAAGAAAATAACAGTATTTCTCTACTATTTAATGGATGTTATTATACATATAAACCTTCCTCTTGAATTACTCTATCTATTAAAAAAAAACCGCATCAAAATCCGTTGCGTAGTTTTAAAGATTTAAGCGTACATAGGGATATAGGGACAGAAAAAGCGACTTTGTTTTATACTATGTTAAGATTAAGTTATATATTACATTTATTATTGATGCTGAGATAAAATTGTTTCAGAACTTTGGATAAATAAAAATTTTTCATTAAAAAACAAAATAAACATGAACGTCTTCAGTCAAAAAATGAAATATTTATTGCAATGCTGAGAGACATTTAGTTTCATATGACTACATTTCAAACTGAATTTTATTTTATTACTTTATTGCATAATATTTATTTGTTCATTTATTTCCAGTATATAATATTGTATTGTTTAATAAAATAGTTAGTAAAAGTCTGTCATTTTCAAATGTTATATTTTTAAATGCCCAATTTCGTGCCAAAAAAACTGAATTTCTATTTAAAACTTTCATTTTTAAATTAATAGATATCCTAAAATGTTTACCAGTTAGTATGTACATGCTGCTTCTTTGTTATTGTCGAATTTGCTATTGTCAGAAATAAATTTTCTAATATCGCAAAGAAAAGATAAATTTCAGAATGTAATAAAATTTCATGCATGAATAAAATTATAAGTAGGGGAGACTGGTACACAGTGGACCACTTTTTCAGTTAAAATTTTTTTTCTCTTTAACGGAGAAACCGACCTGCATGAAAATATTTTTTAATATTCCTTAAACCTTTATACATTCATCATAATTTTCAATACATTTAAAAAAATAATAATAATAATAATAATAATATATATATATATATTATATAGTTTTCAATTCACCAGATAAAAATATTTTACTGTTTAATTCAAACCCAGACCTATACTGTAAAATTTTAAAGATATTGATAATCTGCAAACTCGGTAAATACATTAAGAAACTATGAGACACCACGGAAGATTTATAACGAAGCATTTAAATATGAAAATAATATAGGCAAAACACAGGAATCACATATCTGCTAGTCGATTACATAACAGATAATGTACTCAATAACATATTTTTTTCAATACACTAAATCATACTTACTTTGAATATTTTGTTATAAGAAATTCGCTGATTAATAAAATCCAATAATCTTTAAAACTATTTTGATCACACACATACACATGTGGGAATGTTTTGAAAATGCATTTGTTGTTGACACGAGTTGAGTTGTTAATTTTTTTACTGCAAGCAACATGGGGTCTGTTCAGAACCGAAGATCAGGCGGCGCGCGGACGATGGAGATTAAAATATCGAGTGAGTCTATAGAGCAGTTGGAGGTCACACACTACAAATAGGCAGTTTTGATTGGTGGAACTACCCTGACCACCAAGTGAAGTAGAATGGTTGATCAGCTGATTGCAACTGCCCTATAGGGCACTTGCAATTGACGTCACATTGAAGGTAAACAGTACAAATAGGCAGTTCTGATTGGTGGAATTACCCTTACGTCCAAGTGAATACAATGGTTGATCAGCTGATTGCAACTGCCCTATACTGTGAATGAAATTAAAAGGCCTGCGTTCGTTATCATTGATTTGGACATCCAAATCAATGATAATAAACACGGTCCTTCATTTGACTAATTTGCGTATTTTAATGATATTTTGTTAAAATTAAAAAGTGAACTTGGCGGCCGAATGGTTAGAGCACTGTTCTTGATTCTGGAGGTTGCGGGTTCGATCCCCCAAAATTTCTGTTTGATATTTCTGTTTTTTTCATTTAAAAGTGTTTAATCGGTTGCTTTGTATTTTTCATGATTAATGGAATATATTTTATAAAAGCAAAATTTGATATTATTAACAATTACTTATTTAATTGAATACGACAAATTCAGCTATTTTACGATTAAAATTTTACATTACAGTGTCTTTTAATATTTAAACATTATTATTATTTTTTTTCTTTTTAGCAAATGTAAAATAAAGAATGAAAATATAGTCAATTTGCCCGAATTTCTCCATGTTTTTATAATGAGTACTTCAACAGTGAATTTTTAGTACGAATAGAATGCAAAGCATATTTTACAATGTAAAAAATATTATAAAAATAAAATGTAAAATATATACATTATTTAAACTAGAAATATCAGTACCTATTTTTGTAAAGAGGTAAAATACATGTGGTTTACCGTCTAGTTTCGTAATTAATATAAATAAAATATAGTTAGAATGTTTATCATAGAAACTCGACAGAGTTTCTCGCATAAGAAACAGCAATACATTGAACCGTAAATGAAAGAAATTTCCGCCAATGGATGCCAAACGATTTTACAAAAATTTTTTAGCACTCTGTCTAGTTTATATTTTGCGGACGGGACAAAGCGGGTTTTTGACACATCTATATCTCACGTTCTATTTATGATAGAAACAAAATTCTCGATTCTATGAAATGGGGCGTGCCAAGGGACTAAGAATTCAAAAGTAAAGCAAAATCCGACGAATAGGTTTTCAGTAAATGCGATTTTAAAAGTGCTGTTTTTTGCACTTTTTAAATCTTTAGACCAAAAACTGTTGACAGGGCTACAGCAATGTGTAATTATCGGATTTTTACGAGGTTTACGTTATTTGAATCGTTTTTATGAGTAGTTCGGACCTTTGTAAGTTTCATGTAAAAATATTAATTAGTTTTTGATTTATATCAGTTTAAAGTTATTGATTCCTATACTTAACATAGAGCAAAAAACTGTTGACAGGGCTACAGAAATGTGTAACTATCGGATTTTTACGTGGTTTACGTTATTTGAATCGTTTTTATGAGTAGTTCAAACCTTTGTAAGTTTCATGTAAATATATTAATTAGTTTTTGATTTATATCAGTTTAAAGTTATTGATTCCTATACTTAACATAGAGCAAAAAAAATAATAAATGACCCAACTCTTTTAGGAATGGTCGTATACACATGATATTAAGATATGTTATTACACTCGACCCAAGTAAGCTTCCTATTATAAAAAATCGTAACATTTAAGGTTCGTTTACAGGGTCTCACAAAAGATCTTTTGATATAGGGCTAAAGAGTTGTGTAATTATCCGATTTTTACGCGGTTTGCAGCATTTGAATTGTTTTTATGAGTAGTTCAAATGTTTAATATTTCGTGTAAAAATATTAATTAGTTTTTTATGTATACCACTTTAAAGTGATTTATTCCTATACTTAAGATGAAGCAAAAAAGATATTAAATGGTCTAACTCTTTTCAAAAAGAACGTATGCGCATGATGTTAAAATATGTTACTACGAACGACCTAAGTTAGCTTCCTATTGTAAAACAGAATTGTAGAATTTACTGTTCGTTTACAGGATAAGTCAAAAGATTTTTTAATAAGATTAAAAAGTTGTGTAATTAGCGAATTTTTACGTTGAAGTACATGATTCCTGTACTTAACACAGAGGAAAAACAATAGTAAATTACATAACTTTTGTCAAACTGGCTATATACACAAGATATTCAAATATGTTACTACATCCTCTCTACTGTAAAGCGGCATTGAAGTATATACGTTTCGTTTACAGAGTCTCTTAGAAGATCTTGATTACATTACAACCGATGTATATTTACTGAGTGAGATGCATTTTAATGATTTTACACTGTTTCAATCTCTGTAAGGTTACATTATCTTGCTTTAAAATTTAATATGAGTTCATTTTGTCCTTCTGAAATCTCGTCGATGTTAAGCTCTAAATCTATTAAAATATAGTATTTTCATCGATTAAAAAAAACTGTGTTTATTTATAAATATATAATTCTAGCGTATTAGGAATTGATTGAAATAGCGATTACAAAATTCCAACTTTACGTTCATGCGCTGAGTAATAGAATGGAAAAATGTTGCTACCCTAAGATTACAAGTTTTGCGTTTAAATATTTGCCGTTCATCGAATCTCCGGCTATGACAAACTTAAAATGCTAAATTTTGTATACAATAGGTGATCGGTAACGAACTGTTCGGTTTACGAACAAATCGGTTAACGAACACTTTCGCGTGAGATTTTTATGTTCGGAGAGCGAACACCTCACGAAACAAAGCCATGATGAAGCAATGCCGTGTTTCATATTTGCCGAGCTATACTTATTGCCTCTACTGTCAACTTTGAGAACATTTTAACAACTGCATACATATGTCCTAATTAATTCATGGACTGCCGAAGATTGGGGACCTATATTTTAGGATCACCGAATTGGAATGAACAGACTATATGAACAGAAATCACTTTAATAGTTTTTATACTTTTGAAAACGTTGCGAATTTTATATTTTTCAAATTCTCGAAACGTTGAGTTAAAAAACTTAAACAAATAAAAAACTTCTAAGGTGCTCAGTAATTTAAAAAAATAATATATTTAATATGTTAGTATAAAAATCCCTGTAAATTTTTATACTAATAGAAATAGGTTCGTAGAAAAAAAAAGTTGATTATTCTCGGTAAAGTATGCTCCATAAACTTATCTCATCAAAAACAACTCGTTGTAAATGATCCCGCCAAGCCACAAACCTAAAACGTCAGCCATAAAAAGAAGTGATATCACATAAAAAGAAGCGATATAGAAGTGCATACTCCGAGTCCCGTGTAAAAATCTATCACCACTCATAATGTTTCCAAAGGACTCGGAGTGAGGTACAGTATGTGAAAACTGCTTGGCGACCTGCAGGCTTTTATAATGTTTGCGTTTCCTGCAATTACATATGACTATATTATTTTTATTTATTTTTTATTTATTTTTATTTATTTAATTATTTTGCTCCCATAAAATTGTAAAAAGTTGAAGCTTCTGTGTTTGCATGTCTTTTCTTATTTATGAGCTTGAAAAATTAATTTGTTGATTTTATTTACCATTATTTAAACTAGAAGCACCACTCTTACGAAGAAGATTTCTTAAGTAAACATGTAAAGATTTTGAGTTTGTAACATATATATATGAAATGAATGTGAAAAAGTATGAAAGAATTTTGAATGTGAACGAATGTGGATTGATATGAAAGGATAGTTAGTTAAACCCATTCCAAATCAGAAACTAAAATATAAAAATTCAAAGTTTAAAATCCCTAAATCGTGTGTCAAAATATAAAAGTTTTGCCTTAATTTCTAGTTGCTCCTGTAACTTAACTTTCCTTACGATACATTTATTACGAACAGATATTAATTTGGAATCCTCGTTAAGATTAAAAGTGCCATATTATATTTCTGCTTTAAAGTATCATATTATTTAGTTTTTATTGTATTGTATGTTTGAAGAAAGGTGCAATGTTTCCCTTTCCTGATGAACCAAATATAATCCACGAACAATTCTAACAGGACATATTGGTTAACAGAAACTTTTGAAATGTGCTAAAAGACTTTAAAAAAATAGCACACAATGTTCTCGCGAGAAATGTTCAATTTTTTTTTATTTTTTTTTTGCTGCAGCTGTGTGTTTTGTTTACAATATATGTCATATGTTTAATCTTCAGTGTATATCATCAAATAGTACCAGTATTTTATGTAAAAGTAAGCCCAAGCAGTTTGAGAGTCTAATTAGAATTCCGTAGAAAAAAAAATCGATAGCCTAGTTTAAAATGTGTTTAACTTATGGGGTTGAGCCCCACAGCCCTTGCTGGCAAGTACTGTGGCGCTCATTTTTAAAGGGGGGGGGATGTGAAATGAATGTGAAAAAGTATGAAATAATTTTGAATGTGAACGAATGTGGATTGATATGAAAGGATAGTTAGTTAAACCCATTCCAAATCAGAAACTAAAATATAAAAATTCAAAGTTTAAAATCCCTAAATCGTGTGTCAAAATATTAAAGTTTTGCCTTAATTTCTAGTTGCTCCTGTAACTTAACTTTCCTTACGATACATTTATTACGAACAGATATTAATTTGGAATCCTCGTTAAGATTAAAAGTGCTGACGGTAGCGCATCTCTCTTCTCCCGGTGACTACATCTTGCATGTTAATTATCTGGGCTGCTTACCCAGATATGAGTCAAGGGCTAATTAGCCAATTAAATTACATTATTTCATAAGTTGCAAAGCGGTCTCTGGTGGTGGTCCGGCCGTATATAATGTGAGGAGCACGTTTTTGCGTGGCTTTTGACTCTAATCACTCTCCACAAAAACTACGGCCAGTATTCTTCGAAGTGCGACGGCATCCTTGCCGTTGTAAGTCCGGCAATTCGCCGAAATATGAACGATAAGACGATGTTTCCCCGGTAAAAGACTCTTCAAACTGTCCCCTGGGCCTAGCTTATGAAGAGACTTGTAATTAATTGGAATAAAAGCTAGTTCCCAGGAAAATGCCTGCTTATTTCTCCTACTTGTGCACGACTACATTAACGATGGATATCTATTACTGGGATGTGTGATAGCGGTGATCGACCGCTCGTTACAGAGAGATCGATGTGTGTTCGTTATATCGAGGTGCGCCCGTTATACAGAGGCGTATCGATATCTTACAGTGAGTCTGCTTGGATTAAATACCTGCCATGGGAAAATCCTTTCTTTTAAATAACTATTCATTAATAAGAAACATCGTAATCGAACCAACCATAAAAAGAATATTTTTAATCACCGGGCCTTTAAAAGAAAATAACAGAAGACTAGTGTGTTTAACTGAAAAGAAAAAGTGTGTGTCCAAAATAAAGAAATAAATATCTACAATCCGTTAATAAAAGAGCTCCTGCTTCCTCATTAAGCTATCAAATCTCGGATAAACATTTTATTTCGTTGCCTACTTAAAATAAACAATTTTTCTTCAGCGCTTCACTCCAAAAGAAAAACAGTTTTGTTCATACACTTTCAATAGTTATCTCAAATGACCTACTATCCAGCGAAAGGGATGGTTCACAGATGGTTTGTGGAAAATTCAAGGTCAACGATCTCCTGGCAGAAGGAGGAATGTTCTTTTTTTCTCCCTTTCTTTGTGTGTGTCAAGAGTCCGTTATTTGGTTGATGCTTCCTGTTTTGGTTTCGTTTTAATGTTGATATTTTTTTTTCTTTTTTTCACGTGAGTATTCTGTGCAATCAAATGGATTTAAAAGAAAAAGAAGAAATAGGTATGTTCGATTTTGTTATTTTTTAAGAAGAATTTAAAAGCGGACAGAAACTTTCTATTTTTATTTTTTGAAGCAGTAAGAGAGAAAAACAATTAAAGAAAAACAATTTGAAATTTTATTATTTTTTAAGTGTTATTTTTATGAAAAATACTATTATTATTATTATTATTATTTTATTATTATTATTATTATTATTATTTTATTATTATCTCTATGTTACAACTTAAGTGATTAAATGAAGCAGATTATTTTTGGTTATTTTTGAAATTTAAACGGGATTTGATGAAAAATTAAGAGAAAAAGGGGGGCAAATTTTTTAGGAAAAAAAAAAAATTCTAATAAAAGTAATTTTTTTATATTTTGTTTAATGAGATTGTAAAAATAAGTAATAAAAATGAGTGTAGAAGATAAATCCACTCAAGTAGGTGAAGGTAGCGAATCTTTAAAAGAAAAAAACACAGAAGTTGATGAAAGTAGAAACCCTTTTAAAGAAAGTTCCCCTGTAAATATAAATGGAGCTATCAGTCAAGAGAGCCAACAACCTGTTAAAAATCAGGCCCCAACCCCTGAATTAGAGTCAATAAAAAAGGCCGCTGTAGGTAGCTATGCAGCAAATAGTCGGGAAAAAACAACGAAAGATCCGGAAATTATCCCATTTTCACCGGAAACAAAGATGATCTTTGCTTCCTGGCTTGCTTATTTTGAGGCTGTATGTATTGAATCCAAAAAAGATGATGTTTGGAAGATAAGAAACATCCAGAAATTTTTAAAAGATAGTGCCCTTACCCTATACATTAACAACTGTCTTAATGTTTTGCACTGGAATGAGTTTGTTTCACTATTCCATGAAAATTTTTCTACCCCAGATACACTATCACTAAGCGACTTTGCTAGTATTCGGTATAGGTCAGGTGAAGACCTCAACGAGTACTACCAAAAGAAAACGAAAATGGGTCGTAATCTGGGTTTAGACAACAAATTCATTCTGGAAGGGTTATCAGAAGGTTTGCCAATCTCGATGCAGAGACTTATTGTGACTAATGCCCCTAAAACTGCCACAGAATGGAGAGAATTAGTTTTTAAACTTACTAAGCTTGAAGAAGCAGGCAAGAGTCCTGAAAATAAACCAGACCCAACTCCCCAAAATCAGTTCAGACAATGGCGACCATATCGCCCTAATACCCCTGAGCAGAATTTTCCAATGCGATCCTGGAATTATAGATACCCTTATCAAAACCCCCAGAATCGCCCAAATGTGACTAACCCTCAAAGAACTTTCCAAAATGTGAGACCATTTCAACCGTCTCCTCCCAGACCAAATATACACTACCAGGCTACATTGCCACCATCGCCATGCCGTGTATGCCTTAATCTTAATATTCCAAATGCTTACCATTGGGTACGAGATTGTCCTTTTCGAAAGCAATCTTTAGAGGCCTCTTCTCTAACCCAACACCCAAACATTCAAATCCAAAATCCAAATCAGACACAAAGTGATTTTTCTGCAAACCCAAGTAATAATATATGACAATTAATAGTACCCGGGTACATAGAAAAAAGAAAAGGATCCAAAGAAAACCCAAAGAAACGTCAAATTACTACTCTAAGGATACCGGAAAACTCAATACCATGTTTGATCGACTCAGGAAGCTCGTTAAGTGTCATTCCATTACATTTAGTCCAAAAATTCCAATTAAACACTTCCAAAATTCGTAAAGGTCTATCGGTCGCTCAAACACAAGGCATTCTCACCTTGCAGGAAAAATGTCGTGTTAATTTGAAAATTGGCCGCATATCCAAATATGTTGATCTTTATGTTATTGATAATAAATTACCCTATACCCTTATTGGACTTAACCATTGCCAAAGTTTCCAGTTAAATATTGATTGTGTTAAGATGCAAATTTTCCAAAATAACCAAAGAGTGCCTCTCCTGAACCAATTACGAAATATTCCAACCATTAATTCCTTGCACGTGTCAGAACCTAATGAAGATATCTCAGAAAAGGAAAATGCAGGGATATTTGGCGAAAATTATGAGCCGGAGTTTGTAAACGCCACTGAACCTATCCAAGTTCAGTCTGCACCTAACAAACTGCCTACTCTCTTAGCCAAATATGTCGGTATTTTTGCCAAAGATAAATATGATGTAGGATGTGTCAACATGGAACCACAGAGAATACATTTAACTTCTGACTTACCAATTTCGCTTAGAGCTTATCGTACTTCCCCTAAGGAAGAAGAAGAAATTAGAGAACAAGTTAAAAATTTGTTAAAAGCCGGTATCATCAAAGAAAGTCATTCCCCTTATTCCTCACCTGTAACCCTAGTTTATAAACGTGAAGAAGGAAAGAAAACTCGGTTGTGTGTCGATTTCCGAAAATTAAATGCCATAACCAAAACAGATGCAGATTCCTTGCCCCGAATCGACACTTTATTGGACAAACTGGTGCAAGCTAAAGTGTTTTCCACTCTTGATTTAGCAAGTGGATATTGGCATATACCTATCCACCCTAAAGATACTGAAAAATTAGCCTTTGCCACAACGTTTGGCTTATTTGAGTGGAAGAGGCTCGCGTTCGGCTTGAAAAATGCGCCTGCAAATTTCAACCGTATCCTTCGAAGAATCCTAAATAAATATAAAATTGACTTTGCATGCAGTTATTTTGATGATATTATTGTATTCTCACAAAATGAAGAAGAACATTACCATCATTTGGAAATCATTTTTGATATTTGTGTCCAGGAAAATCATAAATTAAAGCTGTCTAAATGTAATTTTGTTAAGAAGACAATTAATTTTCTTGGATATGAAGTGTCGAATGGTTTATTACACCCGATAACCCAAATATTGAAACCATCAAGAGGTTAAAACCACCAACCAATGTTAAAGAGTTACAACGCTTTTTGGGATCTATTAATGTTTATAATAAATTCATTCATAAATATGCTGAGGTTAGATATCCTCTAAATAATTTGCTAAAGAAAAATGTTCCTTATGTATGGGACCAGGACTGTCAAAATTCTTTTGAAAAATTAAAAGCAGCTCTAATTCAAAAACCTATCTTAAGATTGTTTGATCCCAAAACACCTTGTAATTTATTTGTAGATGCATCAAGTCTTGGAGTGGGATGTGTTGTGAAACAGGCTGATGAAAATGGTATTTTGCACCCCATAGCATATCATTCTAGAAATCTTCGCGACTATGAAAAAAATTATGCAATTACTGAACTCGAATGTTTGGCAATCGTGGATGCTCTAGATAAATTTTACCATTATCTACACGGTCAAAAATTTGTCATTCATACAGACCATGCGGCTCTCACTTGGCTAAAAAATGTTAAAAACTTAAGAGGACGTCTTTTCCGCTGGTCCCTTAAACTGAGTATGTTTGACTACGATATTAAATATAAAAAGGGCTCCACTAATGTAGAGGCTAATATGCTGTCTAGATTACCTGTTTCAGAAGACCCCCCACATCATACACATTTACTCAACTTGAATGATATCAGAGAAAATCAGAAAAAAGAAAATGTCAAGGTAGATGGTAAAAAATATGTTGAAATTAATGATGTTATTGTGATTAAAAAGAAAAGTTTGTATAAGATTGTCGTCCCCATGGCTTTACGTTTACCCCTCTTGGAAAAAGCCCACACAGATTTTGGACATCCTGGAATTTATAAGATGATAAATTTAATTACAAATCAATATTATTGGCCTAATCTTAATAAAGATATTGAAAATTTTGTAAAACATTGTCATACCTGCCAAATCAACAAAAAAGTAGGCAAAAAAGATTTGGTTTGTTGCAGCTCATGCCCCCAACGGATATACCTTTTGAATGCTTGGCATTGGACTCTGTTGGCGGATTTAATCATTATAATTCGGCAAAGAAATATCTGCATTTGGTCATAGACCATGCAACTCGCTATGTGTGGGGTTTCGCGTCAAAAAGTGTAACAACTGAAACTTATACAAACATTTTGAAACAATTATTTCAAACTCAAGTACCAGAAAAAATACTTACTGATAGGAATGGAGCATTTACAGCTTCTAGATTTAAACGCTTTCTTCGTAATTATAATGTAAAACACAGGTTAACCTCCAGTCATCAGCCGGAAACGAATGGGAAAATTGAGCGTTTAAATCAAACTATTGTCACCAGATTAAAATGTATTGTAAATTCATCACCAACTAAATTACCTTGGACAAAATTTTTAGATGAAGTATTGTATCAATATAATGCTACTCCACATTCTGTAACTCAATTTCCACCTAGTTATTTGCTGTTAGGAAAATTACCTTATGATCCTCTTTTGCCAGATAATGATTATTACCCTCCTGTTGAAGAAGCTAGAAAATTAGCTAAGGAAAGAACAATAGCTTACCATGAAAAAAATAAAATCCATTACGATGCTCGTTTTCTTCCTGTAAAGTTTAAAGTTGGTGACATTGTAATGTATGAAGAATTCCACTATCCTAATACACGTAAATTGACTCCACCATATTCTGGACCATATACTATCTTAAAACAACTATCTGATGTAAGTTTTGAAATTGATAAACCCAGTATACATTTTAAGAGAGATTCTGAAATAGTGCATGCTTCCAAGTTGAGATTCTATAACCCTCCTCAAAATTTAAAACTCTACCATGAATAACCCCCTTCTATCCCTTTCATCTTTCAATTTTTTATTTTTGCTTTCCTATCGTCCCTCTATCATTTTAGTATTTGGATGAGGACCCAGCTGGATGTTAATTTAAAACCCAGCGGTGTAGTTGGCGGAGCAGTTTTAAAGTACTGCTAACCTTTTTATTTTTTTTTATTATACAATGACAAAACTAGGAACACGTTAGGGGTCCTCCGCTCCGTGGCCTCCCGTCTATAGTCGAACTGTTTTCCCATTTTCTCTTTCCATGTAGAATGGAGAATTTGGCAAAACTGCTTCGCTTTCCCTCTGTAGGTGATTATCGGGCATCCACTTTTCCTTTTTCCTTGTGCAAGAGACACATTTTTTTGGATGGTAATCACCTCAGAGTTTAGAAATCCATGTCTCACTGAGCATGGTGGAAAGGATAGCCTAAATTTTTTTTTTTTTTTTGGTTAGAATTTCCTATTTTTACAAAGTTTTCAAGTTCAATATTTTTTTCTCTCCTGAGAATAATTCCCACTAGTGTCCTATAAGCCCAAAGATGCTTGTAAGTAGATATTTTGGAGTAGTAACAGACCTTGTAACTGCTCATATGACATTTTCATGTTTGTGTTGTTTTTATTACATTTATAGTAATTGTTTTGTCCTATATTTACAATATATTTGAAATATCTTTTATGCTATATTTTTTTAATTTCATGTTTTGAATAAGTGTTTATATCATGTTGAAGTATTTTTATAAGTTTAAGTGCATATTTTAATTGTTTGTGTTTGTAAATAATATAAGTAATTGCCATATTATATTTCTGCTTTAAAGTATCATATTATTTAGATTTTATTGTATTGTATGTTTGAAGAAAGGTGCAATGTTTCCCTTTCCTGATGAACCAAATATAATCCACGAACAATTCTAACAGGACATATTGGTTAACAGAAACTTTTGAAATGTGCTAAAAGACTTTAAAAAAAATAGCACACAATGTTCTCGCGAGAAATGTTCAATTTTTTTTATTTTTTTTTTGCTGCAGCTGTGTGTTTTGTTTACAATATATGTCATATGTTTAATCTTCAGTGTATATCATCAAATAGTACCAGTATTTTATGTAAAAGTAAGCCCAAGCAGTTTGAGAGTCTAATTAGAATTCCGTAGAAGAAAAAAAAATCGATAGCCTAGTTTAAAATGTGTTTAACTTATGGGGTTGAGCCCCACAGCCCTTGCTGGCAAGTACTGTGACGCTCATTTTTAAAGGGGGGGGATGTGAAATGAATGTGAAAAAGTATGAAAGAATTTTGAATGTGAACGAATGTGGATTGATATGAAAGGATAGTTAGTTAAACCCATTCCAAATCAGAAACTAAAATATAAAAATTCAAAGTTTAAAATCCCTAAATCGTGTGTCAAAATATTAAAGTTTTGCCTTAATTTCTAGTTGCTCCTGTAACTTAACTTTCCTTACGATACATTTATTACGAACAGATATTAATTTGGAATCCTCGTTAAGATTAAAAGTGCTGACGGTAGCGCATCTCTCTTCTCCCGGTGACTACATCTTGCATGTTAATTATCTGGGCTGCTTACCCAGATATGAGTCAAGGGCTAATTAGCCAATTAAATTACATTATTTCATAAGTTGCAAAGCGGTCTCTGGCGGTGGTCCGGCCGTATATAATGTGAGGAGCACGTTTTTGCGTGGCTTTTGACTCTAATCACTCTCCACAAAAACTACGGCCAGTATTCTTCGAAGTGCGACGGCATCCTTGCCGTTGTAAGTCCGGCAATTCGCCGAAATATGAACGATAAGACGATGTTTCCCCGGTAAAAGACTCTTCAAACTGTCCCCTGGGCCTAGCTTATGAAGAGACTTGTAATTAATTGGAATAAAAGCTAGTTCCCAGGAAAATGCCTGCTTATTTCTCCTACTTGTGCACGACTACATTAACGATGGATATCTATTACTGGGATGTGTGATAGCGGTGATCGACCGCTCGTTACAGAGAGATCGATGTGTGTTCGTTATATCGAGGTGCGCCGTTATACAGAGGCGTATCGATATCTTACATATATATATATATATATATATATATATATATATGTAATGATCATACACATATTAATAACAATGCACTTTATAATAAACGTTAACTAAATTGAGATATATTGCAATAATTATAGCGTGAGCGGAATCGCATAAGTCTGGGGAAAAATCCGTTCTGTCAAACCTTTCGCATGAAAAAATATTTATAAAAGTGATATAACAAAAATTAAAAATTTATTTTTTCGATTTTCAAAATTGATATACTGCATATATTCTAAAAGCCTGCAGGTCACCAAGCAGTTTTCACATACTGTACCTCACTCCGAGTCCTTTGGAAACATTATGAGTGGTGATAGATTTTTACACGGGACTCGGAGTATGCACTTCTATATCGCTTCTTTTTATGTGATATCACTTCTTTTTATGGCTGACGTTTTAGGTTTGTGGCTTGGCGGGATCATTTACAACGAGTTGTTTTTGATGAGATATCACTTCTTTTTGTAAGGTATTTAATTTCAATTACACAGATTCCATTTTTATTCAGAAAAGAAAAGATAAAAGAAAGATGAAAGGGGCAAAATAAAAAAAATAATTGTGATGCTATAAATAGAATTATACATCAGAATTATACAATTTATTGAGTGACTTATTCCAATGTACATGTCTCTACCATAGCAAAGGGGAAACTTTTATATTCATTTCCTTAGATTGTATTCATCAGATTATTTATGACATGTTTATTTTCCTTTTTCTTTTGTTAATATCACTCTTCCGTTTATATACATTCAAAAAACAAAAAAATAGAAAATTTTACAGTAGTTTACAAAGTAATTAAAATACTACAGTTTCAGAAAAATGTGGATAAATAAGAAGTACCTTTTTTTTTTGGTCAATTATAACAATGAGTTTACTTTACCGAGAATAATCAAATTTGTTTTTCTACGAACCATTGTTACTTACAGGGATTTTTATACTAATATATTAAATATTATTCTTGAAAATTACTGAGCACCTTAAAAGTTTTTTTATTTGTTAAGTTTTTTAACTCAACGTTTCGAGAATCGGAAAAATATAAGATTCGCAACGTTTGCAAAAGTATAAAAACTATTAAAGTGATTTCAAAATAGAAAATGTTCGTAGTATTTTGTAAATATACCACAAAGATTAATGCGTTTACATAATAAACCTTTTAAAAAAATGTAAAATTTTATTAAAATTTTTGATCTGATAAATCATAAAGCTTTCAATTAGATTTTAAAAAGGAGCGTGATTAAACCAAAAAGGATTATATTTACTAAATGCACAAAATACATAGACACAAAATACATAATTAATGTTTCTAGTCTGTCCATTCCAATTCGGGGATCCTAAAATATAGGTCCTCAATCCCCGGCAGTCCATGAATTAATTAGGACATATGTAATGCAACTGTTAAAATGTTCCCAAAGTCGACAATAGAAGCAATAAGTATAGCTGGTCAAATATGAAACACGGCATTGCTTCATCATGACTTTGTTTCGTGAGGTGTTCGTTCTCCAAACATAAAAATATTTTGAAAGTGTTCGTTAACCGAACATGTGTTCGTTATCCGAATATAAAAATCTCACGCGAAAGTGTTCGTTAACCGATTTGTTCGTAAACCGAACAGTTCGTTACCGATCACCTATTGTATACGAAATATAGCATTTTTAATTTTTATGAGGAATTTAAGAAATTATTTCCTTTTCATTGTGCTCTTAGGCCTGTTTTTAGAGCATCTTAAGTTCGTCATAGCCGGAGATTCGATGAAAGGCAAATATTTAAATGCAAAACTTCTAGCAACATTTTTACATTCTATTACTCAGCGCATGAATGTAAAGTTGGAATTTTTTAATCGCTTTTTTCAATCAATTCCTGATACATTTATTAATAAACACAGTTTTTTTTAATCGATGAAAATACTATATTTTAATAGATTTAGAGCTTAAGATCGACGAGCTTTCAGACAGACAAAATGAACCCGTATTAAATTTTAAAGCAAGATAATAAAACCTTACAGAGATTGAAACAGTATAAAATCATTAAAATACATCTCACTCAGGAAATATACATCGGTTGTAATGTAATCAAGATCTTCTAAGAGACTCTGTAAACGAAACGTATATGGTTCATCAATAAAAACAATAGAGAGTTTAAATGAATCGGATGTAGTAACATATTTGAATATCTTGTGTATATAGCCACTTTAACAAATATTATGCTATTTACTATTGTTTTTCCTGTGTGTTGAGGAATCAAGTACTTCAACGTAAAAATTCGCTAATTACACAATTATTAATCTTATTAAAAATCTTTTGAGTTACCCTGTAAACAAAAACTAAATTCTACAGTTCTGTTTCACAATAAGAAGCTAACTTATGTCGTTCGTAGTAACATATTTTAACATCCTGCGCATACGTTCTTTTTTAAAAGAGTTAGACCATTTAATGTGTCTTTGCTTCATCTTAAGTATAGGAATAAATCACTTTAAAGTGATATATATATAACAAACTAATTCATATTTTACACAAAATATTAAACATTTGAACTATTCATAAAAACAATGCAATTGTTGCAAACCGCGTAAAAATCGGATAATTACACAATTCTTTAGCCCTATATCAAATGATCTTTTGTGAGAACCTGTAAACGAACCTTAAATGTTACTATTTTTTTATAATAGGGAGCTTACTTGGGTCGACTGTAATAACATATCTTAATATTATGTGTATACGACCATTTCTAAAAGAGTTGGGTCATTAATTATTTTTTTGCTCTATGTTAAGTATAGGAATCAATAACTTTAAACTGATATAAATCAAAAACTAATTAATATTTTTTCATGAAACTTACAAAGGTTTGAATTACTCATAAAAACAATTCAAATGACGTAAACCACGTAAAAATCCGATAATTACACATTGCTGTAGCCCTGTCAACAGTTTTTGGTCTGTACAAGATTTAAAAAGGGCAAAAAACAGCACTTTTAAAATCGCATTTCCTGAAAACCTATTCGACAGATCTTGCTTTTCTTTTGATTTCTTAGTCATTTGGCGCGCCCCATTCCATAGAATCAAGAATTTTGTTTCTATCATAAATAGAACGCGAGATATAGATGTGTCAAAAACCCGTTTTGTCCCGTCCGCAAAATATAAACTAGACAGAGTTAAAAAAAAAAATTGTAAAATCGTTTGGCATCCATTGGCGGAAATTCCTTTCACTTACTGTGTAATGCATTGCTGTTTCTTATGCTTGGCGAGAAACTCTGTCGAGTTTCTATGATCGTTGTAGTTGACCGAAAAAAAAGTGCTTCTTATTTTTCCACATTTTTCTGAAACTGTAGTATTTTAATTAGTTTGTAAACTACTGTAAAATTGTCTAATTTTTTGTTTTTGAATGTATATAAATGGAAGAGTGATATAAACAAAAGAAAAAGGAAAATAAATATGTCATAAATAATCTGATGAATACAATGTAAGGAAATTAATATAAAAGTTTCCCCGTTGTTATGGTAGCGACATGTACATTGGAATAAGTCACACTCAATAAATTGTATAATTCTGATGTATAATTCTGTTTATAGCATCACTATTATTTTTTTGCCCCTTTCATCTTTTCTTTTCTGAATAAAAACGGAATCCGTATAATTGAAATTAAATACCTTACAAAAAGGAATGATATCTCATCAAAAACAACTCGTTGTAAATGATCCCACCAAGCCACAAACCTAAAACGTCAGTCACAAAAAGAAGTGATATCACATAAAATAAGCGATATAGAAGTGCATACTCCGAGTCCCATGTAAAAATCTATCACCACTCATAATGTTTCCAAACGACTCGGAGTGAGGTACAGTATGTGAAAACTGCTTGGCGACCTGCAGGCTTTTATAATGTTTGCCTTTCTTGCAATTACATATGGTTATATTATTTTTATTTTATTTTATTTTATTTATTTATTTATTTTGCTCCCATAAAATTGTAAAAGTTTAAGCTTCTGTGTTTGCATGTCCTTTCTTATTTATGAGCTTGAAAAATCAATTTGTTGATTTTATTTACCATTATTTAAACTAAAAACACCACTCTTACGAAGAGGATTTTTTAAGTAAACGTATAAAGATTTTGAACGTTAACTAAATTGAGATATATTGCAGTAATTCTAGCGTAAGGGAATGGCATAGATCTGGGAGAAAATCCGTTCTGTCAGTTCTTTCGCATACAAAAATATTTATAAAAGTGGTATAACAAAAATATTAAATTTATTTTTCGATTTTCAAAATTGATATAAGGAAAGGGCATGTTTACAAACAAACAGTTCCATCAACCAATCTACCACTGCATTTTTATCGCAGCTATCATTGCAGGAATCGTCATGGCGACGTAGGCCAATCATATCACAGACCAGTTTAACGTAGACCAATCAAATCACTCCGTCTCTTGTGTAGTGTAGAAGTCGTAAAGAACGAACAGGTTTTTCTCCCAAACCAACAGTAATTTAACCAACAGTGACGTCAGTTGCCCTTTCCTTATACTACATATATTATAAAAACCTGCAGGTCGCCAAGCAGTTTTCACATACTGTACCTCACTCCGAGTACTTTGGAAACATTATGAGTGGTGATAGATTTTTAGACGGGACTCGGAGTATGCACTTCTATATCGCTTCTTTTTATGTGATATCACTTCTTTTTGTGACTGACGTTTTAGGTTTGTGGCTTGGCGGGATTATTTACAACGAGTTGTTTTTGATTAGATAAATTTTCTACTGAATGTATAAGTATTTTAGCATTTGTTTCTCGTGTTTTATTATGTTTATTGCAATATAATAAATAATGCAATTTACATCGAAAAATGAATTTAAAAAAAAATAAATTTTTAGAAATTAATAATTATGTTTCAACAAGGTTGTTATTGAAAAATATATTTTAATAAAATGTTTAAAAGCTTTTTTATCAAATTTTAACAAAGATTTTATTTTACTATTACAAATAAAGAAATAAATCTTTTAACATATGTTAAAAGATTTATCATAAATCAAGGTCGTGATACCAACATACGTTGGTATCACGACCTTGATTTATTAACATTCTATTTATCCCAATAAATATAAAGCAACTGATAAATAATTTTTAAATTAATAAAAATAGGGGAAGAAAATCGGAAATAAACGGCGAGCATTCACTTTGTATCCATACATTTCAGGTTCATCTGTGTAGGACAACCCAAATGTCAGTAAAGTACATAACAATTTTTGGTACTTTTCGGTTAGCCGGGCGCCAGTGAAAGAAAAATATAAATATATAGCTACATATATGTTTGTGTATATATGTATGTATATATAATATATGTGTGTGTGTGTGTCTGTCTGTGTATATATTTATATTTGTTTCACTGGTGCCCGGTTAACCAAAAAGTACCTTTATTATTATTATTATTATTATTATTTAGAGTTTACATTAATTTTATTGAAACCACCAATACTGTGTTTCAGGAATTCGGTGATCCGAACGTCCTCTCCCTTGTTAGTTAAAGGTGCACTGGTTATAGAAAATTAAACTTTATAATATTATATGCATTGTTTTGTACAATATATATTTATGTAACTGCTATCAACTAAACTAATATATCAGTTTTAGTAGGTGCTGTAGTTTTAGAGACATATAAGTTGACAGCAGTTATGTAACTATATGATGTATATATATATACACATCATACTTTCGTATTCTATTATTTTTATGTTGGATCAAAGGCTTAAAAAATCATTTTAGAATGTTAAAAAGTTTAAATTTTTCAGATATCCGATCATGTTGCTACAGCTGTATCAATCAACCTACCAAACCAAGTAAGACACAAAAAAGCCCAATCAAGTGATCAAATCGCCCACAAAATTTTTGTGAGTCACCCGCGCGCAGCCCGCGCTAAAAATTTGCAGGTTATAAACGCTGATCGGGCTATCTGATCACGTGATGCTGTTCATGAATGTTTCGGGTGTTTATTATGATGAAATAAAAATAGATATTCCTAATATAAGATCCTTTTTTTTTGGAGGATAAAGATGTGTAGTCGCTAGTTTCACCTAATCCAAGCGGGGCCTCCGAGATGTCGCTGTGTGTCCTACACCGGGCCTGCTACAAGTGACGTCACAACCTGCTGACGTCAAAACAGTGATCCATAATAACTTAAAAATTTTCATGTACTTTGTTCGTTTGTACGTATTGTTTACGATAGTATTTTGATTTTATTTATTGTTTTATATAGTAATTAATAATATTTTTCAGTGTATTTAGATTATAATGCTATCAATAATTATTGATTATAATTATTAAAGAAAGTGTAGATTATATCTATAAAATAATGAGAAGAAAATGTTGTGCTCCTAGTTTCTAATCTAAGTCTTCAAATTCGCTACCGATAATGAAAAGAAGAAATTTTAGCTACGAAAATTACCTTGTGATAATTTTATTTACATTTCAACAGAAGTAGTCTGCATTAAATGTTTCGATAAACGTTTCAATTCGTGAAGCTAGAATTAATATGATTGTATTGAGCTTGTTGTGCAGAAAAAAAAAAACGTAACAACAAATGTCTAACCTACTGTAATGGAAATATTCTGGCATATTTTAATGAATTTGTACTTCCAAATCGAGAAGAGTCAAATAATCTTTAGAAAAAAAATAAATAAATAAAAGAAGCAGACGATAAACAGTTTAAAAAATGATTTTGAAAGAAATACTGTAATAAATTGACTAATATCTGGATACATTTAGTTAGAAGTGAGTGATGTGCTTTGTTTATAAAATTAAAAGAAACTGATTTACACAACTTAGTAATTCTACGTAGTTCAATTTAACATTTTAGCTAACTTAAGTGTACAAATATATTATGAAAATAAATCTTTTGATAAGGTCATTTGAGTGGTTATTAGGTCCTACATCCAAGTACAATAAATAGACTATTTTAGGTAGCTTTCAATACAAAAAAGTATAAAGCTACCTATTGCAGCCGTTCGGAGGAAAGCAGTTCCGGAAAATTTCGATATATTTTCACCGATCATGACCCCCAGACCCCAAAACCACCCTCCGTTCAAATGTTGATTTATATATATATATATATATATATATATATATATTGTTATATATATATATATATATATATATATATATTGTTTCAAGATGGCGGCCATTTAAATATTTAAAACTAAAATAAATATACAAAAAAGTTAAAAATTCAAATTTATTTTTTAATTACGTGTTAGGCCTTGATACAAGTATTACAGAGCATTTTTTGGTTTACCTCTATCTTAAAAAATGGCTGAGATAGAGCAGTTTGAAATTCTAGGGTGGCTGACATTTTGAAACAAGACAGCACATTACAAAAATTTTCATTGTTGTAATAATTTTCTCAATCATACGCATAAAACTATATATTCATATCTGTTAGCGCCAATTTCTCGCCAAACTTGGCGAAATATCGCCAAATTTGGCGACCAAAATAAGTCTTCATAAATGAAGCCAATTTGGCTATTGCTCAATAATTTGGCGAATTTCTTATTCAGATTCAGTATTAACGAATCCTTTGTAAACGTTTTCTTTGCATTTTAACTTGCTGTTTTCGTGTAACATTAGCTAAAATTTTAAAACGAAGATATAGGAAAGCTACCTTTTCCTCCCGGTACAGGCCGGAAGGACTTTTTAAAATATTACAAATCAGTTACAAAGTCAAGAGAGAAAATTGGGTACTTTTCGGTTAGCCGGGCGCCAGTTATATATACACATATATCTACACACACACATATATATATATATACACATATCTACACACACATATATGTATGAATTAATATATATATTTATATATGTACATGTATCACTGGCGCCCGGTTAACCGAAAAGTACCGAAAAAGGCTTATGGCGAGAGAAGGAAAGTTGCAACATATTTTCTGGCAACCTATAAGTAGTTTCACATAAATATTTTTTTTTTCAATATTTATATAATTTATTTAATATAAAGAAGCCATTTATCTCTTTTTATATGCAGGTAGAACAGAATTGTATATATAAATAATTTTATATATCTACCCTATATATATAAAATCCTAATAAACGAATTTGTGAAACGATTTTATGAAACGAATTTATGAAACGATTTTATGAAACGACTGATTAAACGACTGACTATGTTTCAGGGCTATTTTTAATAAAATATTAAACGCTTGATGGTGAAATTAATACCAATTGTCCATAAAAATCCGTGGATGTCAAAACTGGTAATAGAATTTTGAAATTGGAATTAGTTTTCGAGATATTAATTTTTTTCTAATTTTAATGACATTTCTGTAATGATGGCAACTAATTACTCAGTTTTTTGTGACAAAAAAGGGAAAAAATTGAAAAGGATCCCGATAGGGATTATTGATTTCTTTTTATTTGTCAAATTGAAATTGAATTTATCTTTTATTTCAATCGATAAGGAAGACAAGATTGATTATGTGAAGATAAATTATGTTTTTCAGGAAAATTTGAAAAAAAAATCACATTTCTATCGTCAGGATTCAATCGTCTGTCAGCATTTAATTTAATTTATAAACTGAAAATATTTTGAATAAATTCGTCCAATTGACGTCATTTATGTAAACGCAAAAGAAAGGGGGGAAAAGGAATTAATAGTAATTATTATTTATTGATATCATTTTGCTATTTTTTTGTAAAATTTAATTAAACGATATTATAAAATCACTAATTCGGATATTTGAAACAAATATATACAATAATAATTGCCCAACTGAACGGAAGGAGAATAAAATATCTGCTTGGTTTTTTCCGCCAAGCTTTTTAAAAAAGCGTCAAGACCCCTACAGTAAAAAAGCACCAAAAGTTCATTGGGTTTGTTTTCATAACTTTTGGCAACAAATCTATGTATATTAACGAATCTATCCCTTTTTGAAGATCGAATTACGCCAAACCTAAAAGCAAAGGATCCTATACTGGAAAAGTACCCGATTTTCTTATGGACAATATTCAAATGACATAACATGGTGTAAAAGTTTCGCGGATATCAAATTTATTTAAATAATTAATCAATTGATGCCGAATAAATGCAGGCATGCATGTACAAAATATTTAATTAATTTTGTATGATAAATAATTATTAGAAAATTCGTATATACATATTAATTAAAATAAATAATTTACATATTTAAAATAACATGAAAATATGCATGATGGTGCACTAAAATAGAGAGAAAATTAAAACCTGTTACTGAAAATGCCTATAACATAGTACTTTTCAATACCGTGGTTCTTAATGTTATTCAAAAGCAGATGGAATTTTTCTCATCCTTAAACGCAAAGGAAGAATAGAATACAAATCGTTGTTATAAAAGTCCGAGAGGTAGCCACAATTTAAACCTAACCATTTTATACAAGCTGGTTTTCAAGTTGTAATTGATTTTACTTATCAATCCCGAAAACTGTCGTCAGTTGTCGCAACAGCTGTGTATGAGGCCATGATAATCGAAAAATGCCACATTAAAACGTTAAAAGCATGGCAACCCAATTACAGATTTACCAATATTTTAAAAATAAAGCACGCTGTCGTGTTTTTAGAGGACTCGAAGTCTGAGCGGGGGTTGGCGAGCGTAGCTCGCAGGGGGTAGGCCCCCTAGTATATAAATAAACATAAAAGTACATTAGGTTTGTTTTCATAATTGTGTATATAATTTTAAAACATATCTAACTTTCTGATGCCCGGATTACGCCAAAGCGTTAAAAAAAAGTGCCAATGTCTCTATAGTTAAAAAATGTCTATTTCTCTATTTAAATTGACATTTATTGTGTTTTGATGGTTAAATTATGGTATGTAGTTGTAAAAGGGAGGAATGGGATTGATTTTGTAAAGTTTTTGGTAGATTTATTATATTTTTTGTACCTATATTTATTGTAAAATAATGTTTTTAGGAAAAGGTAAGTCAATGGGTTCAATCTGATCTATTAATCTTAGCAATTTTTTTAATTTAAAACTTTTAATTTCCTTTAATAAAACAAGTATATTAATTCCCTTTTATTTCACGATTATGAAATTTAATATTATTTATGTAATCACAAATTATAAGAGCGAAAATGCTCTTTTTATTACATATTTCTGCTGCGATACATTGACCAAAGTGGATCACTATTGTGACGTCACTAATACTTATAGCAGGCCCGGTGTAGGACACACAGCGACATCTCGGAGGCCCCGATCCAAGCCACAGAAGCTTAAAATAATTGAAATAATTAAATTAAGGATGCAAAGGGTAGAAAAAACCGGGTTTATTCCCGGGAATAAACCGGGTTTTTTGGGAAGGAAAATATTAAAAATTCCCGGGAGTTTTCAAAAAGTTTGACATAAATTTCTTTAATTTGTAAACAAAATATTTTTTTTTACATATGTAAAGAAAACCAATAACATAAATACAGAAAAAAAGGCACAGTTTAAATGAAAACTAATGAAATACAAGCTTAAGCTGCAGAAATATTAAGTAAGATAAATTAAAATAACATGATTCATATTAAGTAAGATAAATTAAAACTAGATGGAACCCGTCAAAACTTGACGGAAAAAAATACTATAACAATATCAGTAAAATAAGCTACTTTATTATTTAAGAAGGGGTGCGTATGACACAATCTTTCAAACATTTTATTTTAATAGTTTTTTCCTCCCAGTTAAATATAGTACTATTTCCGATGCAAACTCTGAACAAATAATCCGTAAACAACTGTGTAATGCAAATCAGTTTGACATTACCGCCATATTCCCCACGGCAAAGAAAATTTCATGGACCTATGAAGTATCATACAAATAATATATTCCTACGTTCATCTCATATTCAGTAAATAAAAGAACATAGTAAATAAAGCACACATTCCCCCACCCCACCCCTGCGATAATGCAACCGAATGAGCTCCAATGCCCGAAAGCATTGTCGAAATTCGACGTAAAAAAAAGGTTTTAAAATGCCCTCTTTAATCATTGTTTGTTTCAAATCCATATCTTCTAAAACGCATCAATTGTTTTAAGCTAATCAATTCTTATGTAAAGATGCAGAATTATTTTTACAATAATAAATCAATTCGCAGATGAGGGAGATTTTTAATGTTTTCAAGTGTAATTCATTTGTATGGTTTCTTCGGTCTCTTTACATAATCAGGATGATTATCCATCACAGTCGGGGATATCTCCCCTCTTATACAGTTAAATACCCAATGGATCTTTAAAAAAATACAATTCATAGCATATTCTGATGCAACATATACATCAACGAATTCAAAATATCAATTTTACGTTAAACATAAACTGACGTCACAATAAATATGAATTTTTATTCTCTTATAAAACATGGGGATAAATAATTTTACCGAAATTTAACTTGCAAATTAAAAAATTCGGCCTAAAATGTTGTGGTGTTTTGGGGTTCTTTCTAAAACACAACTTACTTAAACTTAAAAAGCTCATTTATTACTCAATCTTCACTTGACAATTAAATATTTAGAAAAAAATAAGTATACCCTGATTAGTTCCACTGAAATCTGTTGCCATGGAAAAGGTAGCAAATTATATTAAACTAATCAAAATATCAAAACTTAAGAATCCGAATAGGTTAATACAACAATGATAATTTTGAACTCAACATTTTAAGATAATATTAAATGTAGTAAGTTGCAACAGATTTCTAAATCAAGTAGCATACTGGATTGCATAAAGAACACCCAACTCCACTCCAACCCGATCAAGCTCAAATCTCCATACACATTAAATTAACAAAAGTGTAATCATCATATAATTTGGAAAAATGCAGACAACCTGAAATTCCTCTAATATGAGGACCAAAAGGGGAGAGAGTTAAATCCGTTAATAGAATAGGGATATGATGATGTACTAAAATTTTAGAACAAACATAGAGATTCTGAACAAGATCCGATCGGTTAACCAAGAATCGTATAGTGGTGTATAATGACTGGATACTTTTTTTTTTTTTTTTTTTTTTACTTTGTTAAAAAACAACCATTTTGTTGTTTGCCTTGAATAATACTTCAAAGAAAGGATAATTAAAAATTAAATTAATCAATTATGAAATTAGACTTAATTTTACTTTAGCATCAATTATCAGTATATCCATTACTGAGATAGGAACAATAATTACATCTAATAACCTTGCGTAAACCTCAATTAATTTTCAAATAAATTATTACCATGAATTAAAAATTTAAGAAATAAAAAAAAAATATTAATTTAGTAAGATCATAGCCTTCATAACCTTACTCACAGTAATTGAGAGGTTAAGCCTTTCTTATAGGATTGCTGTAGATATAAGAATACTAATTAAAGATCATTTAAAGAAGAACATACCATATTTGAGAATGAACAAAAGACAATCTTTATTTGAATAATTAAAATTTATAAGAACAATGTAATTCCCCAAAAAATTTACTATAATAACACCAAATAAAAGTTGATTAATATTGATTATTAAATATCTTTAAATCAAATATTAAGGATCTCAAAACTAACATAACAACATAAATTAAAGGATGATCAACTTTTCTGAGATAAGTCATTAATTACCTTTCAAATACGCATTGTAATGCTTAACATATCATAATATAAATATATATATGAATTTACAAGTTATTTTTGCTTATTTTGCATCTTACTCTCCAACTCTGAGTCACACAAATATATATTCCCTCCTCAGGGAGACATATAAATAAAAACTATGTAAATTCTACTTACATAGAATGAAGAATTCAATGGTTGAATCAGTGGGCAGGTTTTTTTACACTCCCCTTTCCTCTTTTAATGTTGCAGCCGATTGCCCAACATACTTTTCTTTCCTCTTTGTTTTCAGAGAAAAACTATAGCTATATACCAGCAGGCGAGCTGACAGGTTTCTTTTCGTTCTTGGCTTACACTATAATAGGAGATGATAAGTCACCTAATTTCAACGGGTTGGGTAGCCTCCGTACATTTAGTTGCCTTCTAATAACGAACAATACTTGGAATCCCTCGTCTTAATAAGGACAGAATAGTCTCATGATGAGGACTTTTGAAGTCTGATTTTTGGAGCAGGACTATTAATTTTCTCAGCTTTTAACAATATTTCCTTCGCCCTTCACACTGGAGACTATAGGGTATTAGCAGTGGTCCTGGTAAGAGACTCATCTCTATTCTAAGACAACGATCATTCTATTTAAGCAAAATGCCGATCACAAACTCGAGTATTCATGGCTCTATACCTTTACCATGTCTCTGCTAATGTTACTTCAACTCAGTAACACAGAATACATCATTTCGAGCGCCGCTACGCAACACCTACTAAATTTACGAACCAAGTCATGAGTGTCTCAACGAAGCACCAGCAACAAGTCCGTTTACGAGCCAAGTGATAATTTGTAAACATTCTCTCTCCCGCGCTGCTCACAAAAACTGGCCGGAACCACTCTGTCAAAGGGGTACGGGAATGGAAACAAAAGGAAAAATGGACTCACCGTGAAGACTCCAGCTTGCCGCTCCACTCTGCCGGCCGCTTCATGGGGGAAGGAAACCATGCATCACCCCCATGGCGTGTGCTGAAGGGGGTCCTGTTAGCCTCTGTTTACATGGGCGCCAGCTATCCGCCTGATAGCAGAGCCAATTGAAGCCTGACGTAAACTTACAAAGCCTAATTGCGTGTATAGTACACTCATAAGATAACGTAATTCTTATACAGGGCGGTCGGTCATTCTTATATCAAAGTCAGACTAGATGACTCCAAATTTTCCACCTGTGCAGTCTACTGACAAAACATCCCTCCCTTGCTGTCTGCTTTTCGTATTTGAAAAACAGGAAGCTACGTTAGACTATAAACGTTGAAATTACTTTGCAAAAAGAAAAAGAAAGAAGAAAAAATAAAAACTGATTTTATTATAATTATTACAATTACTTTTATTTATTTAAATTTTTATTAGAAACAGAAAAAAAGAGTGCTTTTAAATAAATGTTGAGAAAGTGATTTAAATAATTAATGTAGATTAAAAAAAAAAAATTGTTGAAACCAACCGTAACAAGATTGCTCCCCCCGGCTAATTAAAAAAAAATTTTTTTGAGAAAACAAATTATTTTTTTGAAAGGTAACTTGGTACCACATGGCATGCTGGGACCTCAACACTGAAAAAACTGACCCACAAACACAGATCATACATCGATCCGGGACGGGATCCAGAGAGTTCACCGCTGAAATACCACCCTGACAATATATTCCGGATATATACAACCAGAGCTCGCACATCCGTAGAAACCATTACCTAAAATATTACCTGAAACATGACCATAAAAGAGTACTACCAGAGGAGGGACCACAAGGCTGATTTTACCACTAAAATGACCAAGATATTTTCTGCACCTGTAAAAGAACACATGTTCCACCTGATTGTGAAACCTCACTTCCCTACTTCTGTCATTCCTACGCATAACTGCATCCTTCCTGAGACTTCTGGCAACAGAACTGTAAATAATACATAAATTGAATTTTGAAAAAAAAATTAGCCGAAAAAGAAGAGAAGTGCCCACTGATTAATTGTCACTATACTGCTTATATACATAACTTCAATAATTGGCATCACCGTATATTACAACACTATCTATTAATGTAAATAAGTACTAGTAATATCATAGTTACAACACTGTAAATGTCAATGAAATTTGTAAAACACATATTAATTCTATTATACAAAAATACACAAGAGCAACTGGTGACACACAAAAAAAAATATATACATATACATCTGTAAGGCACAAATTATGGTATCACAGACCATGTTAGAGAATTACGCACACAATTGTAACAATTTTATATGAGAACACATGTTTGTTTTCGAACACAGTCTAATGATTCGGGATATTATGTATATTTTACAAATGCACGTACAAGTAATGTGCATGGGAAAGAGTATCTCTGCCTCTGTGCTACTTATAGCAAAAAGCAGTTTCGGGCCTTTTGGGCACTACAGGGAAAACATTCCACAAAATAAAATAAAAAACAGGGGTGGTGACATATATCACCAGGAAGGAAAACACACATTCCACAAAAATAGGAAGTAGAATAAATAAAATAGTTAATTTTAGCACTTTTAGCCACACACAACAACATACAGGCATGTACATGAGACAGTATGTACTAGAAAAAGAAAAAGGGCCCACACTCCTTAAAGTTTAAGCTCAAATAAAACCACAAACTGTATAGTAAATAATAAATCTATCTAGTTAAAATGTAGAAATTAAAGTAAACACATACTTAAAAAGTTATATACAAAACACTGATGCATTAAAAAAAACTGAACTAAACAGATCTACCTCGGCAAAAGGGCATACAAAACACAACATCCTAAAAAAATTTTAAAGTAACAAAAATTACATTCGTTTCTTTTTTTTTTTTTTTTTTTGCAAAAATATACCCAAAATCTACGAAAACGGGGTGCGGACGGGTATATACCACATAATCTACCATAAAACAGACAAAAACCTTAAGTATAGGCATAAAAAGGGTTAAAAATGCCTGCATGAGAGTATCAACACACAACCAAAACAAACCTTTAATACGCTAGAAAAACTAAGTTCCGTTTTAAAAATGTCAAAAAAAAATAATTAAATATACATACACATTAACTAAACTATAAATAAATACAAATAAACAAGGTAAAATTGAATAAAAATGCTTGAATAACGAAAAAAGGTAGTTAGTATTTATAACTCGGACGGTCTCTTCTATCCCGTAGCGAATAGTCGGTTCTAGAAATCGATATTGAACGACTACTTCTATTCGATTTAGCAGCTGGACGAATCGATGAACGAGACCTGCGCGAATCGCTGTGCTCAGCAGTTGAACTGCTTTCTGCCGTGGCTGAATTTTTACCTACGCGCATTTCACTGCCTTCTGCCGTTGCTAAATTTTTATTTACGCACATCTCGTTATTCTCTGCCGCTGCAATCTCCGGAGAAATGGGAGGTGGGGGAGAGGGATTTATGATTTCAGTCGCGTCGCTGTCTGTTTCCTCCACTTCCGGCGCTACCGGAGTTTCGTTATTGTTGACGTTCACTACTGCTGGTGCGCGGTTACTATCATATGGTGCCCAGGGAATGAATCGGTTACGCTTACACCTGCGTACAGGAGGAGAATCGCGCGGTTGGTGTGGTGAATCGATGGTCACGTTTTCAGTCGATCCCAGGCCAATTGTTTGTTTTGGTTTACTGGACCAGATGGGGAGTCTGTCTTTGAAAGAAGACAACCTGTCAACATGGACAACCTGACAATTTTTGGGATTAGCAACTAGCGCTATTTTAAAATTAACCTCATTTAGCTTCTCAATTATAGTAAAAGGACCATTATTTTGCTTGCTTAATTTTTTTGTATTACCAGGGGCGACTGTGGGTGTAAATAACCACACAAGATCTCCTATTTTAAAATTTTTATCAACAGCTGTCTTTTCACGGTATTTTTCCTGCTGCTCAGAAACTTTAATTAAATTACTATGTACTTCAGTGTATACTTTTTGAAGAGCTGGGATTAAGAGTTCGCAAAAAGAGGGTGCATCATTATAATTAAAAGAAGGTGGTTGAGAAAAGAGATTATATGGAAGATTCATATTTCTGCCATACATAACTGCAGCTGGGCTAAGTTTAGTTGAAGAGTGGACAGCTGAACGCATAGCTAGTAGTGCAAATTTGAGTTTAGTGTCCCAGTCAGATTGATTTTGGTTGACTATGTGACAAAGTGCATTTTTAAGAGTACGATTCTGTCTCTCCACTTGCGAGTTGCCAGCCGGGTGATAAGATGAGGTCTTAATATGATTAATACCAAACATTTTATATACGTGCTCTATCGCATCTGAAATTAGATTCTTCGCGTTGTCCGTCGTAATAAAACAGGGCGCACCGTAGCGTGATATGAAATCAGCTAAAGTGTCCGCAATGACATCTGAAGTGGTTGAACTAACCGCATATGCTTCTGGCCACTTAGTAAATGAATCTATATATGCGACAATATACTTATTTCCCGAAAAAGTTTGCGGTAAGGGTCCAATGAGATCCAAATGAACCTTGTTCATGGGAAACTGGGGGGTCGGCATACGTTGCAGAGGGGCGAGCTGGTTCGCTCTATAAGCTCTCTTCTGCTGGCAACTAATACATGACTCCACTAGATGCTTGACATCTGACGACATTCCTGGCCAATAGAAGTGCTCACGAATGCGATCAATGGTCTTTTGAAAGGCTTGATGACAAGCCGCTAGGGACTCATGTGTTAGTGCAAAAACTTGAGTAACCAATTCTTTTGGCACGACTAACTTTACAGATTTATTCAAAATAGCTGACTCCCTTGTATCCTCACAAACTAAAATGTCATCTCTAAAAAAAAATTTCATGTATTTAGGAGCAATTTCTACACCTTGGTCTAGTTTTCTTGCAATCTCGCAGCATTTCTTGTCTGATTTTTGTAATTCACCAATTTTTTCAAGTAGATTAGAATGAGGCATAAAAGTAACTTCCTTTTCGACTTGTATACAAAAATTACAATTAACAGTATCATTGGAGTTATCATTGTTGACATACCTCGAAAGGAAATCTGCGACACTGTTACACTTACCTTTAACAAACTTGATTGTAAAATTAAAGTCTGAGAGAGTGCAGATCCATTTAGCCATGCGAGATGTAGGGTCGTGAATTTTTAACATAAATGTTAGAGGCGCATGGTCTGTATAGATGAAAAAATGGGTATTAGCAATGTAACATTTGAAGTGGGCAGTAGCCCAAACTAAAGCTAGTAATTCCCTTTCAGTGGTGGAGTAGCGGGTCTCAGCATCTTTCAATTTTCTGCTGGCAAAGGCAACAGGATGGAGCATGTTATTTTCATCTAATTGTGATAACACTGCCCCTAATGCTTCGCCACTGGCATCAGTATATAAATGGAATTCTTTCTCAAAATCAGGGAGTGCAAGACATGGTTTTGAAATAAGAGCCATTTTAAGGTCTTCAAATTCTTTCTGTGCATCTTCATTCCACGAAAATTTTCCTGTCTCTTTCGTTAAGTTGATTAGATTTTTAGCTCTCTTAGTAAAATCTGGTATAAATCTCCTATAGAAAGATAGAGTTCCAATAAATGACCTAACAGCCTTTCGGGTAGTTGGAGGTTTAAAATTTTCTATTACGGCAATATTTTTATTGATAGGTGATACTTGGCCACTACAAATCTCAAAACCTAGATATTGTATTTTATTCGAAAGGAAAGTGCATTTACTGGGCTTAAGTTTAAGTTTATGCAGTCTTAACCTTTCAAAGACCATGCTAAGCTTCTCAAAATGAGAATTAACATCACTGGAGGCAATTACAATGTCGTCGATATAAACAAGAATTCCAAGATTGCCTAAATCACCGAAAATAGCATTCATAAGTCTTTGGAAACTGTTACCTGAATTTGAGAGCCCAAAACAGTTACGGGTCCACTCAAAAAGTCCTTTGTGGGTGATTATAGCAGTTTTATGCCTATCCTCTGGGCGAATAACCTGTTGAAAAAACCCACTAGTTAAATCTAGCGTTGAAAAAAATTTAGCCCCACTTAAAGCATCAACAGAGTCGGTAATGTTAGGTATTGGGTAAGCATCTTTAACAAGATTTTTATTTAATCTTCTGTAGTCAACAGCAAGTCGATAGGAACCGTCTGATTTCCGAATCAGAATAACCGGAGAAGCAAATTCAGACATGGAAGGGGAAATTATGTCCGCCTGTAACAAAGTATTAAGTTGGTCTTCCATTTCTTGACGTAATTTGTAGGGGACTCTATAAGCTTTGCCTTTAACTGGTTTATTTGAAGTTAAGTTAATTTCATGCGGGATTGTATCACAGCCGGGTAAATCTAAGACCGATGCTGCAAATACATCTTTGTTTTTGTCTAGAAAATTTTGCATTTTAAGTTTTAATGGGGGTTCTAAATGATCTAAATTAATTTCAGAGCTCCAAGTGAGATCAGCGTGATCAAAGTCACCAATTGGAGGGGCCAAATTTATATTATAGGTTAATTTATTATCAGTTACGGGTATATTTGACTGGTCTACACATTTTTGAATTTTGGCAACAAAGGTTCCTTTATTTAAATGAATACTATTGTCTGAAAAATTTGCAAATGAGATATATAGGCCATGTTCTTTAGTGCAAATGGCTCTGGAGGTAAGGAGACCTTGATTTAAATTTTTCGCCAAAGGTTCTAACATAACAATATCATTTTCCTTAATAAAATTTTCCTTATAACTTTTAACCTGGGCTAACATTTTTGACTGCGGGGGAATTGAAATTTTGCTACATAACACAGCGAAACTTATATTTTTATTTTTATTGGTTTTATCACTACTGCTATCTTCATTGCTCTCCTCCTCGACTTCAGGTACCTTATCCTCTATACTTACCAAATCTTCACTTTCATCAATATTACAAATTTCAGTAGTCTCTTCAGCTAAATTACCCTGAGTTACCTGACTCGCTGCTGAAAGAATGTTGTCGACACTTTGAATACTTGAAAAATTTTCAGTGTTATTACCCTCAGAGCTACCGCCTGATGTTGTTTGCATAAAAAAGTTCTGCGCAACACTTTCAACTTCCTTATCTGACTCAGTTTGAATGACTATCTCAACATCTTTTCCCATATTACTCAACTGCGGGTCCTGAACTACCATATTTTCACTACTATGATTCCCATTTTCAATATTAACTGAGTCATGAACTTTCTCACATGCACAATTTTCAGGAGGGCTATTGGCATTACTACTTTTTGAATTCTCCCCTACTTTGTTGACACATTTTATATTTACAGAATTATTTTTAACACAATCATTATTTATACAATTATTATTAGAATTTACACTATATACAGAGTTAGAAATATTTACAGAATTAGTAGCAAGACAAGTATTACACCCTGAAGTATTACTTGGGGTTTCTACGCTTTGTTTACATTGGCCTGAAACTGGCACTTTAAGAGCGACAGCATTTGTATCACAATTTATACTTGCCCCGTACTCTTTCAAAAATGGCATTCCCAAAATCATATTAAATTCCTCTGCTAATTTACCTTCCACTACATAGAATTCAGCTTGACATTGAACATTATCAAAAACAAATTTTAAAAATACTTTCTTATTTAGGTGAACTTTCTCACCGGTGACAGTCATAATGGGGATATTGCAATTCTCCATTTCAAAATTCTCTAAACAGTTACAATCAGTACCACTCAGGAGATTAATTGCAGAACCCGTGTCACATAATGCATTTAGGCAAACTTTATTTATGTAAATTCTTGCAGTTGGTAATGTATATGATTGGGGCTGAAACATACTATACACAGTTGGGGGGTCCAGGGGCCTGTTGGGGATCGACTTGACCACATCTGATCCGGCCACTAATAGTTTAAAGCCTCACTTTCATTGTTAGCTACTGGGGTGTTATTTACCGCCTGCTCTTCATTTCTGTTCGCAGCTGTGCTCCTATTGTTTTGGTAATAACCACCTCTTCTTCCCCTATATCCGCCTCGCTGATTGTGGTTCCCTCTAGGATTTTCACCTCTGTTTCTATAATTTTGCCCACGGCTCCTGAAATTTTGACCACCTCCCCTTCTAAAATTATAGTCGACAAAATTTAGTGGACAATCTCTGGCATAGTGGCCTTGTACGGAGCACCTATAGCAGGTTACGGGTCTTACCTCTTGGTTTTTCTCCTGTACATCCCTAGCCCTAAGATCAACTAAACTGTCTATCTTAGCTGCTAAAACATCAATTTGAGATTTTAGTTGGTCTATCTCCTTCTTTTGTGAGCTATCTTGCTGAAAAACTGCAGCACAGGGTAGGTTTTGGGTCAAATTAGGGTTGAGAATTTCCTCGCGGTGGTTGTAGAAAGGGTTAATGCTCCTATAAGCCTTTTCCTCAAGAAGCGCAATTTTGAGGACCTCTTCTGGGGATTGTGGATTTCTCGCAATTACCCCCTTTCGCACTTCTGGTGTAAGATTGCTCAACAGCATGGAGTGTAGTAGAGCCGTTCGGCTTTTATCGACTACTTCACCCTGGATACCTTCAATTACAAGGGCTCTTAATGACATATCATATGCCTTGTCATAAAACTCCTGAACACTCATATTGGGTGGTTGTTTAAAATTTAAAAAATGACTGAGGGCAACATCTGGTGTGGCCTGTGAAGTATAACTCTCTTTTAAGATTTTTAATAGCTCATCAGATGTTTTTGCTTTGTGAATTTTTATTCGCCTAGAAGCAGCTCCTGATAATCTAGCTAACAAAACGAATTTTTTCTCCTCCTCATTCCAGTCGAATAATTTGGCAAAACTCTCAAATTTCTCAGAAAAATCTGAGAAGCAGACTGAGCTGGCCTCTCCATTGAATGGGGGAATGTTTGACAAATTATCCACTAAAGCATTTTTTCGCTGAATAGTGGCAATTGCTTCCGAGTGCTTATCAGCCATAGTTAGAGTTAGAAAATGACAAACAAACCAAAAAGAAAATGGAAAAAGGGGGGGGGGGACAACTTAAAAATGAGAAAAAGAGAGGGGAAAGGAAAACCTTATAAATACATAAAACTTAAGTACAGGACTATGCTTTTTGTAAATAAGAAAAGGTTATGCTCACAAGGCATAATTTTGACTGGGAATTGTAGCTTACTAGCACAGAGAGAGAGCCTAGACCTCTTTTTACACTTGAACATATAAATAAAATTTTAATTGCAAAAACACCCAGTTGCTCTTTGATACATAAATACATACAAGTAAAAAAAAATCAATAACCCAGAGACCGAATTGTTACGGCTCCATTTGTTGTGGTGTTTTGGGGTTCTTTCTAAAACACAACTTACTTAAACTTAAAAAGCTCATTTATTACTCAATCTTCACTTGACAATTAAATATTTAGAAAAAAATAAGTATACCCTGATTAGTTCCACTGAAATCTGTTGCCATGGAAAAGGTAGCAAATTATATTAAACTAATCAAAATATCAAAACTTAAGAATCCGAATAGGTTAATACAACAATGATAATTTTGAACTCAACATTTTAAGATAATATTAAATGTAGTAAGGGGCAACAGATTTCTAAATCAAGTAGCATACTGGATTGCATAAAGAACACCCAACTCCACTCCAACCCGATCAAGCTCAAATCTCCATACACATTAAATTAACAAAAGTGTAATCATCATATAATTTGGAAAAATGCAGACAACCTGAAATTCCTCTAATATGAGGACCAAAAGGGGAGAGAGTTAAATCCGTTAATAGAATAGGGATATGATGATGTACTAAAATTTTAGAACAAACATAGAGATTCTGAACAAGATCCGATCGGTTAACCAAGAATCGTATAGTGGTGTATAATGACTGGATACTTTTTTTTTTTTTTTTTTTTTTTTTACTTTGTTAAAAAACAACCATTTTGTTGTTTGCCTTGAATAATACTTCAAAGAAAGGATAATTAAAAATTAAATTAATCAATTATGAAATTAGACTTAATTTTACTTTAGCATCAATTATCAGTATATCCATTACTGAGATAGGAACAATAATTACATCTAATAACCTTGCGTAAACCTCAATTAATTTTCAAATAAATTATTACCATGAATTAAAAATTTAAGAAATAAAAAAAAAATATTAATTTAGTAAGATCATAGCCTTCATAACCTTACTCACAGTAATTGAGAGGTTAAGCCTTTCTTATAGGATTGCTGTAGATATAAGAATACTAATTAAAGATCATTTAAAGAAGAACATACCATATTTGAGAATGAACAAAAGACAATCTTTATTTGAATAATTAAAATTTATAAGAACAATGTAATTCCCCAAAAAATTTACTATAATAACACCAAATAAAAGTTGATTAATATTGATTATTAAATATCTTTAAATCAAATATTAAGGATCTCAAAACTAACATAACAACATAAATTAAAGGATGATCAACTTTTCTGAGATAAGTCATTAATTACCTTTCAAATACGCATTGTAATGCTTAACATATCATAATATAAATATATATATGAATTTACAAGTTATTTTTGCTTATTTTGCATCTTACTCTCCAACTCTGAGTCACACAAATATATATTCCCTCCTCAGGGAGACATATAAATAAAAACTATGTAAATTCTACTTACATAGAATGAAGAATTCAATGGTTGAATCAGTGGGCAGGTTTTTTTACACTCCCCTTTCCTCTTTTAATGTTGCAGCCGATTGCCCAACATACTTTTCTTTCCTCTTTGTTTTCAGAGAAAAACTATAGCTATATACCAGCAGGCGAGCTGACAGGTTTCTTTTCGTTCTTGGCTTACACTATAATAGGAGATGATAAGTCACCTAATTTCAACGGGTTGGGTAGCCTCCGTACATTTAGTTGCCTTCTAATAACGAACAATACTTGGAATCCCTCGTCTTAATAAGGACAGAATAGTCTCATGATGAGGACTTTTGAAGTCTGATTTTTGGAGCAGGACTATTAATTTTCTCAGCTTTTAACAATATTTCCTTCGCCCTTCACACTGGAGACTATAGGGTATTAGCAGTGGTCCTGGTAAGAGACTCATCTCTATTCTAAGACAACGATCATTCTATTTAAGCAAAATGCCGATCACAAACTCGAGTATTCATGGCTCTATACCTTTACCATGTCTCTGCTAATGTTACTTCAACTCAGTAACACAGAATACATCATTTCGAGCGCCGCTACGCAACACCTACTAAATTTACGAACCAAGTCATGAGTGTCTCAACGAAGCACCAGCAACAAGTCCGTTTACGAGCCAAGTGATAATTTGTAAACATTCTCTCTCCCGCGCTGCTCACAAAAACTGGCCGGAACCACTCTGTCAAAGGGGTACGGGAATGGAAACAAAAGGAAAAATGGACTCACCGTGAAGACTCCAGCTTGCCGCTCCACTCTGCCGGCCGCTTCATGGGGGAAGGAAACCATGCATCACCCCCATGGCGTGTGCTGAAGGGGGTCCTGTTAGCCTCTGTTTACATGGGCGCCAGCTATCCGCCTGATAGCAGAGCCAATTGAAGCCTGACGTAAACTTACAAAGCCTAATTGCGTGTATAGTACACTCATAAGATAACGTAATTCTTATACAGGGCGGTCGGTCATTCTTATATCAAAGTCAGACTAGATGACTCCAAATTTTCCACCTGTGCAGTCTACTGACAAAACATCCCTCCCTTGCTGTCTGCTTTTCGTATTTGAAAAACAGGAAGCTACGTTAGACTATAAACGTTGAAATTACTTTGCAAAAAGAAAAAGAAAGAAGAAAAAATAAAAACTGATTTTATTATAATTATTACAATTACTTTTATTTATTTAAATTTTTATTAGAAACAGAAAAAAAGAGTGCTTTTAAATAAATGTTGAGAAAGTGATTTAAATAATTAATGTAGATTAAAAAAAAAAAAAAAATTGTTGAAACCAACCGTAACAAAAAGCCACGTGCTTTTAATATTTATTATTTCTCTTTTATCGTCGCAACCTCGCAACCATGGATTTTAGAGAATAAACTAAATAATAAACTGATCTTTCCTAAAATTATTTCAATTTCCGATAAGACCTACTCCATAACCCTTCTCTCCTTCGCCCGCGCGATCTTCGTTCCTGAACACAACCATACAAATACTACAGTCACAGTTCAAGCTAGGGTGCCTCGAAGACTAGAAGAGGATCATCATTACGCATCATCCAGATGCATAATTTCCGTCTCCACCGCCGATCGACGATTGGGATTTTTACGCTTTCTGTAAAATCAAACGATTTTTAAGTCATTTCCGGTATTTTGGAGGATTATGAAGATATAAGAAGATATGATATAGGAAATTAATATATATTATTATTAGAATATATAGAAATATTAAATTACTAGCTGTTACCCGTGACTTCGTTCACGTAACATTAAAAAAAGAATCAATGCATTAATTTAGTAAAACATTTCACTTGATAATTAACAACATATATAATTAACCAAAGCTTTATCACATTTTATAGGAGACCATACGATATTTCTTTGCTATAGGGGCCTTGACATAACCCAGTCTTAAAAAAGTGAAATTTCATGCCAAATAATATATACAATCGCGAAAATGAAACTGCAACTAATGAAAAAAGGAGGACCCAGTAAAATCGTGAAAATCGAGGAATTCCTCTTCGTAAAACGAAAAACAACACTGGCAGAATTCTTCTATACAACAGTGCATTTTAGGTGGTATTTGGTGTACAATTTGTATATGTGTGCATTGCTAAATGGGCATTATTATATTGTTTATTTGCATAGACATATGTTATATATTTCTTACTACATTATCTTGTTTATGTATATATTAAATTAAGTGCTTCACGCTAAGTGGTGTAAATAGTGAACAAACTGCTTGTGGATTTTATACATTGATAGATATTTCACAAAGATATAACAATCTGATGCGATTCTAAAATGTAAATAAAGGTTGCTAGAAAGTACTTTAAATTCAGCCCAATTTAACCTCGATATTTTCTCTATCGCGTCAAGAACACTATAAGCAAATAAATACTGACGACACAAATCTGAGGATCTAAATTTACATACTTTTGTTAGTATATATAGGATTATTTTGATTTATTTCTGCGCTTGAAATTTTTTACGCTTTCTCTAGGGTTAGGTGTCGAATAAATGTACTTTCTTGTTATTTTATTTTACCATTTCTATTTATTCTATTTTCCCTTCATTCCATTTATGGATATTGATTTAATTTACATATTCGTGTCAAAGAATATTGTTTAAAGTTATTATCAGGATTAGGATAGGATACGATTAGGGTTAGGATTAGGAATAAAAATTGAACGATAATGGCATGACCAATTCAAGTTTAAAGTATGAACCAGGAAGTCTATTTACATCATGAAGCAATAAGAAAATTAGAAAATTATCGGCTAATATTTTTGAATATGTTTTACAGTCATAGTTGGCATCAAAGGTGAGCGGGGAAATGATCATCTAAAATACCATTAAGTGTTTACCACGCAAAAAACAAATCTGGTTACAACAATGTATTTAATTTTGCGCCAAATTTCACTTGATTAAAAAAAAAAAAAAAAGCAAATTGACTATGGACCTAATTACAGACCCCTAACCTTCCTATCCTCGGAAATGTTCTACCTATATGTAAAAAAAATTCTACTATATAGAACGCGCTTTCACGTTTATAATGTTATGAATTGGCACGATCGGCTTGTTCAAGTTTACACAATTCGGCTGGAAGAAAAGATTCATTACTTTTTGATTTCTTCTTTGCTTTTTGCATTACGCGAATTTGTTGGTAAAATCAATTTTCTTTTCGATAACATTGTTGTTTTTTAAGTTTAAAAAATATTGTAATTTTACTTAAACATTGCTTTAAAATCTATGCATTTTTTCTTATCCTACAAGACATTACAAAAATCTATTACGAAAGAACTTTAAAAAAGCTATATTTAAAAAAGACAACAAAGTTTTTTCTATTTTAAAACTAAAAGAAATGTAAAATTAAATTCCGGTTCGAAACGACGATTTACAAATGTGTTTCGATTGTGGGAAAATGATAGAGGAAAAATGCTGTTACTCCGACACAATCTTATTAAATCTTTAGCTTTTATGAGAAAAGCAACTTTCTTTTAAAAAATATAGTTATTTTTATTAAGATTTTCTGATTTTCGATACAGATAATTTTGCGATGCATATCATTGACATTTGCCATCTAATATATATATATATATTTTACTTTTTAAAATTTAAATTAAAAATATGGTATCTTTATGTTAGCCGTGTGCAGACGATAAATCGAAAACCTATCCCATCATTCATATTGAATTCATTAAAAATATAAATCTTTCACTCATTTCATTTAAAACACAGAACTTTAATTTACAGCACATACATTTAAAATACATATATTACGTACATTTAAAATAATTCCTTTCATGTGAAAAAGAAAAAGAAAAAAAAAGAGAAATTAATCACAAATAATTTGATAACCCAAGATAATTTTATTTCAACTTCAAAAAAATTTGTTTTATTTTTCTAAATATGACATCATATTCGCTTGCTTTCCATACTTACTCGTATTTATGCACTTTGTATTATTATCAAATATTTGAAAACGCACGTTTTATTTCTAATATGACATCATTTCATATTCTATTTAATTCTTAAATAATTCATTTCCTTTTCATTTTTCACGTGGAAAATTTTCACTTGAAAATAAATTGTTGATTAAAAATTATTACTCAGCGGTTTTATTTTACACTAGCCGCCACTGGCGACCAGTTTGGTCTCCCTTAAATGTATGTTAAACATTGCAACACGTTACATTTATTCATAATTTAATTTTCCCTTAATCCTTCGCCAAATCGGAAGATTCTAATAGACAAATCATGAACTTTTGCGATCATGGTAGCATTTCGCATATTTTTTGGGCACAAATGTCACATACGCACGTTGGCGCGATCCCCCCCCCCCCCCGCCAATTTGGCGAAAACTTTGTTATGGAAATTGTTGTTTATTTACTTTTATTTTTTATTTTAATTCTATAAATTATTTTTGATATGTATATCAATATTTATTTACAACAAACTATCATTTATTTATTTTTATTCTTTTTTTTAATTATGAGTATTTTTGTTAGCCGGGAGCAGATGATAATTCGCCAAATATCGTTCCCATCACCGTCATTCATACTACAATTAATTTAATTTTAAATTATAAACCTGTCACTCATTTCATTTAAAATACTTAACTTTAATCTAAAATGCTTATATTACATAAATTTAAAATACTTCACACTTTTCATTTAAAAGAGAAAATAAATAAATAAATAAGAAATAATATCATAAATCAAAACATTTGATTTCAAAATCAAAGTATCATTTCTAATTTGTACACGCGATAAATAAAAGCTGTATTAGCGATTTTAAAAATGCTAAAAATCTGATTCATTAAATATTATTACATGAGTTCAATTTACGTCAAGAAAAGGTCCGAAAGTTGAGTTGTATAGCACATAATTATGGTAAACTTTGATTGTCTCACTGGTGCGAATTATTTTTTTGACGCGAGGCAGCGGTCCAAAAATTCATTCGCGGAGAACTTGCTTTGCGAATGATTACCTCCATGATTTAATATTTTAAATGTTCACGACGAATCAATCTTTTTTTTGTTTACTTTTATGAATAGAGAATTTGAACTGCGAATCTTTCGACTGAAGTTATTGCAGAATATATACATAATTGAACGCAAGTCATCTCTCAAATATTAATTTATTTTGAACGATCTTTCTTAAAATGTAACTTTTATGCAGTTTATTCGAAAAAATAATTTTGAATAAAAATGGCCGCTTGGCATATGAAAAAGCGATGCGGCATCCCGGAACTGTTGAGGACAGTCACATGACTTACAGTTTTATTATAGAGATTGTCAACCATAAAGTATTAGCAACAATAAAATAAATTGAAATTGACATTTTAAAAAAAGCTGCAAAACCGGGCCCTTTGGGCCAAACCAACCAAACCAACCAACCATTTTAAAATATACGAAGAAATGTCCATTTATTCTGTATGAAAATAATGAAATTTTTAATTTTTAAGAAAAATATTGAAATAAAATAAACAAAAACCAGCCTATATTCATTTGAGGGTTATAATCAACTTATATGCAAAGATACAGGATAAATAAATGCTTCATTTTGACGCTGGCTTCAGCCTAACATTTGCACACAATCAGATTTATAATATTATTAGGATAGGATATAGAGATTAGATTATATAGAAATTAATTAGATTATATTACTATAATATTTGTTATATTACAGTTATAAATTAATTAGATTATATAGAAATTAATAGATATTAGAAACCAAGTTCAACCAGTAATGACTTAAGAAGCGTTCGGTTTAACAACTAATCAGAAAGCATGATAATAGCAATCGTCTATCCGCGGTGGATAGGGAAATTATGGCATCCAGATGGAGTCAATGCTTTTTATTATTCGGGAATATTAAAAAGAAAATTTTTGTTTGTTTATTTATTTTATTTACACGTTTGCATTTTTTTGTGGTACTTTGACTAGTTTTACAACTTATATTTAAACAGAGAGGGAGGGGGGGCGAAGAAAATTGTATTGTGTCTAATCTAAATTCCTTCTATTTGTAAAAAAAAAAACAATATTGTGCACATGCATAACTAACAGTTTTTTAAACATAAGAAATATTCTTTCTTATGCATGAATTATTTAAAACTATATATATATATATATATATATATATATATATATATATTTTAAAGATATTTATCGTTAAATATTAATTTGAATCATGGAGATTTTTAAATTCTTATTTAATTAAGAAAACTATACGAAATTAAATTTTATTTAATACTGATATTTACTTCTGATTAAATATTATTTCAATTTTGCGTTAAGTGATTAAATTAAGTTTATAATAATCTAGGAAAAAATTTATGTGTAAATAAATATTAAATAGTTAGGAGTTTATATGAACTTGAAAAGTGCTTTACTATTTTATTTTCTCTTAATATATGTTTAATTTTTATTTGGATGGGAGGAGGGGTATTAGCTTTTACTAGATATACAGCTATATTAATAAATACATTATTACTGCTGCAGTTTTGATAAGAAAGTTTTAATGTAATATATTTTTAGAATTCATATTTATTCTTAATGAATTTTGTTAATAGATGGCGCTACCCATGCAGGAAAGGGTTTAATTATTGAATACTGGCTAGGTTATGCAATAAGATGTTTACATTATTTCAAAAACTTATTTTAATAATTTGTATAGCTAACTGAATTATTTAATTACCGAATAAGTTTTATTTCACTTAATTTTTTCTGTGAATACGTGGAAAAAAAATTACATTATTTTATTTGTTGTGAAACTAAAAAATAATTATTTAAAAAATTAAATAAATTGTGTATTTTATGTTATTTTGATTTAAAGCGATGGTTTAAAAAAACCTTTGGATTAACACCCCCTGCTCCTCACCACTAAAGATAAAAATATAAAACTGCATTATTTATATACCAATTTAACTGTATGTCAATTTGTAAGGGATCGACTACTCTCGTCACGTGACTAGGCGATGTTTGAATGAGATCGTAATTTTTTGTCCAATAACCGGACATGTGCGTAAAGGATTTAGCAACGCTCTCTTTCTCTAACTTTCGAGGGATGTCTGAATCTCGGAAATTGTGAGTCGCCGTTTTCTTTCAGTTATAATACGTTCAGATCGGATAGTTAAGATATCTTAGACCGCCGAACTCACTGAGGGAGTTCCAGAAACTCACTTAGTGAGTTCGAGCTTTCTATTGCTAGATGCAGCCAGCACCACTCACTCTGATTGGCTCTGGAGGCCGATTGGCTGTTGAGGTTGCCTTTAACATATGCGCATGCGCACATTCTATGTTTGTTCAGATATCGGTCACAGTGATGAGCAGTGAGTTATCTTAGATGAGTTTTGCGGTGTGGACAGGTATTCAATTCCGGGAGGGTACCACCTCAAAAATGGCGGTCTAAGATATCTTAAATGTCCGATGTGAACAGGGTATTATGCAAATTTTCTGGAGCTGGTCGATCGATACTGTGAAGTATATAAGCAGCGAATTTTCATTTCAGAACAGAGCTCAGGGGAGCTAGAGCAGACTTAGCTTGGGAGATTTAATATTGAGATTTAGATTGAGACTTAGGCTGGGATTGCGGTGCCTCGCTTTCTTAAATCTTACGTTCGAACTTAGGATGGGCGTTCCTACGATCGATCTTAACTTCGTATTGCGGTGCCTCATCGTAAGTCCTCCTGCAGTCAGCCAATCAGAGGCCGTAGTTAGATTTGTTGTGGTTGCGCGCGCATACACTTACGCTTCGTCGTAAGATAGCTTTCGGGTTAGCGTAAGAACGCGAGGCACTGCAATACCGATTATACCCTGTTCACATCGGACATTTGAGATATCTTAGACCGCCATTTTTGAGGTGGTACCCTCCCGGAATTGGATACCTGTCCACACCGCAAAACTCATCTAAGATAACTCACTGAACATCACTGTGACCGAGATCTAAACAAACATAGAATGTGCGCAAGCGTATATGTTAAAGGCAACCTCAACAGCCAATCGGTTTCCAGAGCCAATCAGAGTGAGTGGTACTGGCTTTATCTAGCAATAGAAAGTTCGAACTCACTAAGTGAGTTTCTGGAACTCCCTCAGTGAGTTCGGCGGTCTAAGATATCTTAACTATCCGATCTGAACGTAGTACGCTTTGTTTATATCATAAGTCAGAGTTACGCTCAAGATTGATCTTAAGTGAGGCACCGCAATCCCAGCCTTATACCCTGTTCACATCGGACATTTAAGATATCTTAGACCGCCATTTTTGAGGTGGTACCCTCCCGGAATTGAATACCTGTCCACACCGCAAAATTCATCTAAGATAACTCACTGCTCATCACTGTGACCGATATCTGAACAAACATAGAATGTGCGCATGCGCATATGTTAAAGGCAACCTCAACAGCCAATCGGCCTCCAGAGCCAATCAGAGTGAGTAGTGCTGGCTGCATCTAGCAATAGAAAGTTCGAACTCACTAAGTGAGTTTCTGGAACTCCCTCAGTGAGTTCGGCGGTCTGAGATATCTTAACTATCCGATCTGAACGTAGTATTTGATAGATTTAGATTTAGCCTTCAGACCTCGCATCGAGTCTCAAGATTAATAATTGGCCTTAGCATTTCTATAGTGCAGTTCTATACTGTTGTAAAGCTGATTTGAGCCTGCATCAGTGCTTATTTAATTTGAAATATAAAATTATTGGATCGTGAATTCGCTTCTGGATAGTTAAAGTCTGGATAGTTTTTCTGGATAGTTAATTATCATATAGTTTTAATTTCTATACAGCTACGAGTCGTTAGCAAAAGACTTTCGTTTGATTAATTTTAAGGAAAATCAAGTGGAGCTCGCTCAACTTCCCGACCGTTTTGTTTTAATAAACCGTTTTTGGTTTTAAAAATAGACTTGTTATTTGTCTCTGCTCTACCACTTGAATAATTCAGCAGATTATCGATAAACGAGATTAAATTAACTTAATTAAGAAATAAATATGAAATAAACATTACGAAGATTACTTTAATATGGAAAATACAGCTAACTAGCTTTCGCCATGCAACGACCTGCGATATCAACAAACCATACTGTTGCCATTCCAGTCAACAGAAAAAGTTACATAAAAGAATAAACACATTAAATACATGGAGTATGAGTAAGAATGAAAAAGATAGGAAAAATGTCTAATATTGTCAATTGAAGTTCATAATATTAGCACTTCCCCTTGAACTTGCAATTATGGCATTCTTACCATACCCAAGAGAGTCCTTAACATTTCAAAACGTCTTTTAGGTAAGGCTTTAGTGAAAATATCTGCAATTTGATATTCACCATCAATATGCTGAACACTGATTTCACCACTTAAACACTTTTCTCGAACAAAATGATATCTAATATCAATGTGTTTTGTTCGCTGATGGAACTCAGGGTTTTTAGCCAAACGAACTGCACTCGCATTATCAACTTGCAGAATGGGAGTTGATGTTAATGGGGCAATGTCATCAAAGAGGCGTTTCAGCCAAACAATTTCTTTGGTTGCCTCACTTGCAGCTATATATTCTGCTTCTGTGGTACTTAATGATACACACTGCTGTCGACGACTTGCCCAGTCAATGGCTCCTCCACTGTATTTAAATGCAATCCCAGAAACTGACTTTCTGGTTTTTGTGTCACTGGCATAATCTGCGTCACTGTATGCTTCTAAGACACCAGGATGAAAACCAGACTTAAACACTAATGCAAAATTAGGTGTTCCTTTGATGTACTTTAGAATTCGCTTTACCATTGACCAATGTTTTTGTTCAACTTTATCCAAGAACTGAGAACAATATGACACAGCAAAGGCAATATCTGGACGGGTAGCAACTGCCATGTACATCAGGCTGCCTACAGCTTGTCTGTAAGGGACTTTGTCAGAATCAATCTTTACATTATCTTCCCCTGAGAGATTATCCTTTTCCATGGGAGTAGAAACTGGGTTGGCGTCTTTCATGTTGAACCTTTCCAAAACTTTAATAGCATAATTTTGCTGACTAACAGCAATATCCCCACTTGTCAGCCTTTTTATCTCTACACCAAGATAATATTCAGCATCTTTGTATGTTACCTTGAACTCACGCTGCAATTCTTCAAGGAAATGATTCTTGATCTGAGGAGTTGTGGCAACAAGTCCATCATCAACATGTAATGCTAATAACAACTTTTGCTGTTTCTCGTTACTGCAAAACAAACATGGATCAGCATTGCTCTCTGTTAGACCATACTTCTCCAGGAACTCTTTAAATCGCTTGTTCCAACACCTTGGTGACTGCTTCAATCCATAGAGGCTTTTAACTAGTCGACACACACGGCCTGAGTTGTCATCGTATCCTTCGGGCTGTTTCATGTAGATTTCTTCTTCTAACGTCCCATACAAGAAGGCAGTTTTAACATCAAACTGTACCAGGTCTAAATTTTCATTTGCTGCAACACTTATCAAGGCTCGAATAGTTTCAAACCGTGCAACTGGGCTGAAGGTCTCTGAATAATCTACACCTTTTCTTTGCGAAAATCCTTTAACAACAAGCCTAGCTTTGAACCGATCAATGTCACCATTAGCATGACACTTCAATTTATATACCCATCTATTTGTAATAGCTCGTCTTCCTTCTGGTAGGTCTGTCAAATACCAAGTATTGTTTTCTAATAACGATTTAATTTCTTCATCCATTGCAGTTTGCCATTCATTTGCCTTTTCTGACTTTACCGCTTGGTAGTAGTGTTCTGGTTCTATCTGTTCTACAATACAGCATTCAATAAGACGTTCAGGTGCCTTTAACTGCATCCTGTTCCTCAGATTTCGATCATGCTGCACATTTTCAGAAGTTTCTTCTGCATCAAACTCAGTTCCATTACAGCCAGGAGAAGGACTTTCATCTATGCTAAGCTGTTCCGGCTCAATTGCAACAATGGTTGATGTTGATATAGATTCAGGAGAAAACACTACTTCTCTTGTTCGTTCGATTTTTCTCGTACCTTTGAACCATACACGATAACCATCAACATCATCTAAGTAGTCAACTAAAATACCTTTTCGACCTTTCGGATCCCACTTCTTGCGCTTCTGCTTGGGGGTATGAACAAAACACTCTGTGCCAATAATTCGAAGGTGATTCAGTCTTGGAGTTTTACCACAAAAAACTTCATAAGAGGACTTTTGTTCAACTGCTGATGTTCCAGCACGATTCAATATATGTACTACAGCATTGACTATTTCAGCCCACAGAGATTTTGGTAAATCTTTTGCGATCATGATTGATTGAGCTAACTCGACAAGAGTTCGATTGTTTCGTTCAGCAGATCCATTTTGTTGAGGTGTATAAGGTGTGCTGTATCGAAATTCTGCTCCCATTTTCTGAAGCAAACCTCTCAAAATTTTGTTGTCATATTCCAAACCACCATCACTAAGAACTGCCTTTATTGGTTTCTGTGTTTGATTTCTGAAGAAAACACAAAATTCTTCAAATTTGGACACAACCTCAGATTTATACTTGAGAAAATACACTTTTCTGAATTTAGAATAATCATCAGTAAAACATACATAGTAATTGGCACCACCTAAGGATTCTTCTTCCATAGGCCCACAGAGATCAGTATGGATAACCTCACCAACATCCTTAGCTCGTTGTTGACGATTTCGGAATGGTAATCTATGTTGTTTGCCTAGCACACATGCTTCACAAAACTCACCATCATTTTGCACTTCTATACCTTGAGTGTGAAGAAACTTTTTCACATGTTGCTTATTCAAATGTCCAAGCCTCTCATGCCAGAGTTGTAGCGAATTTAATTCAGTAAGTTGAGCTTCAGTAGAGGGCACTGTAACAATGTTAGTTGCACTGTTTACCTCAGGTACTATTACTTTGCATAACAATCTGAATAGGTTTCCTTGGCGTATACCCACAGCAACAACCCCTTTGGGTTTTACAAATTCACATTTATCATGAGACATGTTAAATTTTGACCCATGGTCTAGAGCTTGACTTACCGAAAATAAATTTCTCGAAGCATCTGGTGCATATAGAACATTTTCCATTACACTGTCTTTCCAGCTGCCATTAACTAACATTTTTACAGATATTTTACCATGACCATACGCTTTCATTGTGGAACTGTTACCAACCCTTACTTCAATTGGGCACTTATACTGTGTATAACTTTGAAAGACGTCATGTCTGTTGGTTATATGTTGTGTGGCTCCTGTATCAATGACCCATGTGTCATCACAATTGGCTACATAGCATTCACTAATAAAAACTTCATCGTTTGGTTTTCTCTCATGCACATTATTAATTTTCTTAACCGTACAATCTCGTTTCATGTGGCCCTTTTTTCCACATCTAAAGCATTTATACTGCTTCCCCTGCTTGTTTGCATGCTTTTCATACTTTTCTGCAGCACTGTGAACCTTTCCTAAACTAGCCTTGGCAAGTAAGGCACTTAGTTCAGTTTCTCTAGAAGATTCTGACATTCTTCTTTGCTCTTCTGCAATAAGTAATTTCTTCAGCTGCACTAGTGTTTGTTGTTCTTCAGGTCTTGCACACCAAGCCATTTTCAGTGGCTCAAAGTCACTAGATAATGTTTCGAGAAGTTTACTCATTATCACAAAGTCATTTGGTTTGATATCCAAATCAGACATCCGTGACACTAGGCGATCTAATTTTGCTATGTGCATAGCCATTGAATTCGTTGGATCTCGCACAAAAGATGAGAACTGCATCTGGCAGGCATATTGAGCTTGGGTATTTTTCTGCTCAAACAGTTCCTGTAGTTTTACCCATATTTCTCTTGCAGTTTTGCACATCGATACGAGGTCACATATTCTGCTATCTAGAGTTCTTGAAAAAATACCTCGAGCCGCTCTGTTGCCTTTATTGTAGCTGGCTAAGTCACTGTTATATTTATTCCGATCTGCAGCAGAAGCGTCTTCGGCAACCGGTTCTGGCTGTACGATCTCGCCAGAGCACACCTCAAACGCATTTTCTTTTTCCATTAGCAAGCCTTCCACCATCCATTTCCATCTGACCCAATTCTCTGAGCCAAGAAGTTTATCAGTCGTAAAAAGTTCCATATTTCTATCTTAATTAACTAACCAAACACAATTCAAATTTGAAACTCGTTTTTACCGTTGGTTAGGCCTAATCTTCGTTACCGTAACTATCGCGCAGTAGAATGCAAGTCTGGTCACATAACCACTTGAATAATTCAGCAGATTATCGATAAACGAGATTAAATAAACTTAATTAAGAAATAAATATGAAATAAACATTACGAAGATTACTTTAATATGGAAAATACAGCTAACTAGCTTTCGCCATGCAACGACCTGCGATATCAACAAACCATACTGTTGCCATTCCAGTCAACAGAAAAAGTTACATAAAAGAATAAACACATTAAATACATGGAGTATGAGTAAGAATGAAAAAGATAGGAAAAATGTCTAATATTGTCAATTGAAGTTCATAATATTAGCACTACCCAGGTAGCACAAAGATATTGGCCAATATCAAAATGTAATATCGGCCAATATCAAAATTTGATATTGGCCAACGTTAAATGACCCCCCTAAAATAATATTTGTGAATATTAGTTTTAGACATCTGTGAATATTGGCCAATATTTTCCAACGTCTCTGAATATCATTTTTTGATATTAAGCGATATTTTTTTCTGTCATTGCTGAATATCATCATTTGATATTGAGCGATATATTTTTCTAACATTCCTGAATAACATTTTTGGATGTTAAATGACTTATTTTTTTTTATTACTGAATAACAATATCTTTTTCGCACCCCAGATGTGGTGGGCAGAAATCCCTCATTGTAAAACGAGTGATCTCTGCTTTAGGAAAGTCTAGTCTCGTTATTACGTAACAAGACAAAGGCAAACCCAAATACTAATAAATGTGATTAATACAGTTGCCGAACAGTTGATGTCGGTTAAGGGGCTTCCGAGTTGCGATCAACTTTACGCCCAGTCTATATGTGAGTAACCTGTCTTGTAAATATTGAGCCGTTGGGAAAAGTTAAATGTAGTATTAACTACACAAGAAAGAACAATTAAAAATAGAAGAAAAATTAAACAATGGGAATAAAAAAAGTAAAGCTATAGAGATTACGGAAAGAGTCTAATAAATGGAAAAAAGTAAAATGGTATAGCTGTAGTTAAAATTAACTACTGAAAAAAGTTGAGAAAGTGTAAAATAGGGTTCGGAACATGTTCAAAAACAGTACATAAATGCCAGGTGGAAAAGGCAGGCAAAGCTAAGCTTTAACAAAAATAGCACTTAAAAAGAACAAACATATTTATTATTTACAAAATTTTTTAATTTAAATTTATATTTTATTATTATATTGTATAGCATAGGAATAAGATATATAAAAGTAAGAGAGAGAAATTTGCAGAATGGTGAGCACTAATGATCATAGTCAATAATGCAAGAGTATTTTGGACGCTTGCGGTGATGTGGTTCGAATGCGTCATAATCCGGCAATTCTGCGATTATATCATTAGGGAGGTCATATAATTTTTCGTAAAATTTTTTGGCAAGGTGGTTGATTCTTTTATTTAATGTGGTAGTTTTGAGGTCTCTGCGAACAGTGCTATTACGGAGATAGCGAGAGGCATTTCTGACAGTACGCAGATTTTTGTTATGAAGTTGGCTGAGGTTTTTCATGGAGGATTTGCAGATATAGCCCCAGACCGGACAGGCGTAGGTGATAATTGGTAAAATGCAGGAATTATAGAGGAGAAGTTTGTTATGGATATCCAGTGTTTTACTATTAAGAAGAGGTTTTAGTGCAATCGTAGCTCCAGCGACTTTCCCCCTGATGGTGAGGATATGTTTTTTGAAAGAAAGTCTTTGGTCAAGGGTGACCCCCAGGTACTTTGCTTCATTAGTCCAAGGTATAGTGATATCATTAATGGTTATTCTATTGGGATATGTTAGTTTTCTAGAGAAATAAACAGCAGCAGTTTTGTTTTCATTGATTTTAATGCGCCATAGGTCGCACCAGTCTAAGAAGGCATCAATGTGAGTCTGTAGGTACCTGTAAAGTGTGTATGGGTGATGAGCGTAAGCGTAGATTGTAGTGTCGTCCGCATACAGTGCAAGGTGGGTGTTAAGTGAACGAGGAATGTCGTTAAAGTATATGTTGAATAACAAGGGTCCGATGACGCTCCCTTGGAGGATGCCTGCTAAGATACGGAAAATGCTAGAAAGAATGTTGTTAATGCGGACGCGAAAAATGCGATCGCTAAGGTAAGAGAAAATAAGGTGTATAAGTCTAGCAGGGAATTTAAGCCTAATTAGTTTGTATATAAGGCCCACATGCCAGACTTTGTCAAATGCCTTAGCGATGTCAAGAAAAATGGCAGCAGCAGGAATCTTCGAGTTTAGCTTTTCGCTGAGAAATTCGACTACTCGAAGTAGTTGATGTGTTGTTGAATGTTTTGGGCGAAAGCCAAATTGTTCAGGCATAAGAGTGTTGTTAAGTTGAATGTGGTTCTGGAGTTGCGACCAAATGACGCGTTCGACAACTTTGCTGAGTGAAGGAAGAAGGGAGATAGGTCTATAGTTTACTGGGTCAGAAAGGTTAGCACCAGGTTTGGGGATAGGAGAGATTATAGAAATTTTCCAAGGTTTCGGAAAATAGTTAAATTTGAAAATGGAGTTAGTAAGTTTCGTAATGTAGATGATATAGTTAGGAGGTAGGTTTTTAAGAGCCGTATTAGAAATTTTGTCGTACCCAGGGGCTTTACGTTTTTTGAGTTTAGAAATAATTTTGTGGTCGCAAGGAAAAACTTGTTATAAAGAGCTGTTAACAAAAGCTGGTGGGAGTAGATTTTTTTGTTACTGGAACAAAAAATCCCTGACAAATAATAAAACTATCATTTAATTATCTCGTATTTTTCAATCACGATCGACATTTTTTAGCACTTTCCAACCTAGTTGAAAAGTGCTTATGACTTCGGTTTGTCTGGCCGTCTGGCCGTCTGCCGTCTGGCCGTCTGGCCGTCTGCCGTCTGCCGTCTGTCCGTGCTCTAACTCCCGTAAATATGCTCGGATTGCTCCACAATTTTTATATGTTATTGTCGTTATCTATAGCATGTTCCCTATTTCAACGGAAGTGTGTAGCACTTATAGTTTTTTTACAGGGACACTCAAAAGAATTCCGTTACATTGCGGTCTATGGGGAAAAATCATTTGCGGTTTACTTAAATAATGTTTCACTATTTTAAACGCATTGTAATTTATATATATTACTAAGGTGCATTAGAAGAAGCTTAATATGGAACAGGGTGTGCATAGCACTTATAGTTACTTTACAGGGACAGTCAAAATAATTCCGTTACATTACGTCTATGGAGAAAAATCGTCTGCGGTTTATTTAAATAATGTTTCACTATTTTAAACGCATTGAAATTAAATAGATCACTAAGGTGCATTACAAGAGACTTACTACGGAATATTGTTTGTATAGCAGTCATCGTTCATTTACAGGGACACGCAAAAGAATTCTCTACTGTCTGTTAACAATAATTCCTGGAAGTGCGTTTTAAGTTATTGAACGCGATTTTAATTTTAACTTGCTTTTTGTCTATTACGTGGTGTGTATAAATTCTGTAGATCCTATACAGGGCAGCACAAAAGTTCGCGAACACATTTCTGTTTATTGACAAACTCCAGACGGAAAATTTTAAACTGTGCTACGCGTTTGCTAACTGAACTAAAATTATCATCCTATGTAGTCTATATACAAATCTATAGATCCTATACAGGGCTGAATAAAAGTATTCGGATATTTTTCCGAATATTGTATATGTTGGAAATTCATGAAATTATGTTTTTAAATATGTTATGCGTTTTCTAAATTGTTTACTTAGATGTTAGCTTTTAGCTTATTAAACGGTATGATTTGTACAATTATTTTGGAAGCGTTGGAAAGTGCTATATAATCTATGCTTGACGCATGATTTTTCGTTCTTGTTTTTTTTTACGTTCTTTTAGCAAAGATTTATTTAAATATCACTTTTTAGTGCTGAATTTGTTGGAAATTTTGTAACAAAATAATTTAAAATAGTTAAGAAATTCTTTAAAGCTTTCTGTGTTAAAAATCATGTGTGTCCCCCCCCCCTTGCACCAAACTATAAAGAAAGTTTTAACAACCCCAATACTTTGAATTTTGCTTTGTGAGAAATTAAATATACATATATATTTTATTAATTTTAAGTCAGAAATATGTGTAAATTTTTTCAAAAATTGATGCACTACACAAAAGTTAACACGCCCAAAAGCTTACTATTATATAATAATAATAATTACTTAGATGAACTGTATAAAATATATATTATTAATAGTGCCTAATTAAAAGTTCAGTGACCTAATTTTGAAACTAAACTTGTATTGTTTCAATAATAAAAAATAAAATTCTTATAAAAGTCAGAAATCCGAAAGAATTTTAAAAAGATAAACACGCATCAATTTAAAAATTATATAAATTAATTTTTTTTTCTTGAAAAACATTTTTTAAATTAGTATAAAATACATAGTATAAAGATAGTATAAAATCATCTTTAGTTTTTTATAAAACATAAATTTTCACATGCTTTTTTTATATATAAAAATAACTATAGATTCCTACAGAAATTTTTATATAGGCTTTTTCTTTCTGCGCAAATTTCACGCACAACGCCTCCATCAAATGCACATTGACGAAAACTACACCACACAAATGGGCGGTGCTTTAGAACTTTCCGATCACTTCGGTCAAGATTACAAACTTCGTCAGATATGCTAAATGTCGACAGATATCTTGAAATGTCCGAAAAATGATGTTGTTTTTTACGAATGTCGATAGATATCCCTGAATGTTGTAATAGTAATATCATTTTTACAACATTGGCCAATGTCACCAAATATTAAAAGTAAGGCATTAAAAAGTCTTTTTTAAAATTGGCAAAATTATTAAATTTTATTTTTTAGAATACTATTTCTGTATTATGATGTCATAAGTAATGCAAAAAGCTCTTTTGAATGCTTTCTTTTTAAAACTAATTTTAAGTTATGTCTGTGAATATCGGCAGATGTTGTAAATTTGACGTACGACATTCAGCGACATTCAAAATATTGGCCAATATTGCCGTGGATATTGGCCGATATCTCTGTGCTACCTGGGTACCGCACGGCCTGACATCAAAGGTGGCCGTCACAAATGGCGCCCAACTTAGTGGATTAGGTAACCTTGTCAGTCCCACTGACGGTACCTTAAATGAATGCCCACATCCGAGGGAGACTGTTCCCCGAGTTTACTTCTCCGGAAATTCCGATGTCACCGAGTTTTTGTCCAAACTAAACGATTATATGGCCTTTAACAATATTCCAGATAAGAACAAGTATTTAGTACTGAAATGCTCTCTAAAGGATGAAGCCTTCCTTTGGCTTGAAAATATAGGAAGATTTTTGGTGACTGATCACGCTAAACGATTTGAGCAAACGTGTTTGGAGTTAACTAAAGCTTTTCCGAATGAACGTAATGCAACCGAGATCAGGCGGGAATTCTATTGCAAACGCCAATCTATTTACGAAAACGCATCCGGATTTTTTCTAAGAAAGCTAGAATTGAAAAACAAATTGGCACTTGACGTTACTCATAAGGAGCTAATAGACATTATTCTTCCTCTCTTTTCGGTGGCAATCCAGGATTATATCGAACTCCGTGCACCAGCAAATACGGCTGAACTCTATCAATTATTAATAAAGTATGAAGCGCGACACGAGGCGGATCACCAGAGACGGAGAACCACACGAGAATTCAACGAGGGGGACAGGCCCGTAGCCAGAATTTCCCTTCGGGGGGGGGGGGGGGGGCTCAATCTTGGAAAAAATTTTTTGATCAGACAGTAGTAATTTCATAACTTAAAGTGTAAATTACAAAAAAAAAAAAATAAACAAAGCAAGTTAAAGTATATTCCTACATAGGATACTTGATGTCCATGTCAAAAATTGTAATTTCGTATTTTTTCGATTTCGGTTCAATTTTTGCTTTCAAGAGCACTTCTAGTTTCCAAGCCGGTTCGGAAACCGGAAGCATTTTTAGGGGGGGGGGGGGGGGGGAACTGCAACGAAAAAAACAAAAGCCAAACGCACAAACTAACAATGTTTGAGATGAGTCTCATGTATCCTAAGAGAAAAAAAAAAAGTTAAAAAATATTGAAATGGAAACATGTAATTTGAAAATTTAAAACACAGGATTAATATTAGCTTACGAGCCTCGCATTAGGAGCGCCGGGGCTTAAAATGATTAATTCATAGATGAAATTAATTACACATATTATTTTTTTCGAAAGAAAAAATTAAATACTACAGATATATGTAATCATAAAAATTATATTGATACTTCACATTCTCTAATTACAATAATTATAAATGCATACATTAAATATCCTTAGTACATTAAATTTACTAGTACTACAGCTATAGAAGCAATCTTCGTGATTTTTTCTCAGCCATGAGGGTGATTACCTTATCTGGATCTACTGTTATGTCCCAATGAATAGAAATCATTGAAAGACTACTCAGTCTCTCATCGGTCATAACGCTTCGAGGTAAAGATTTAATTCTTTTCATTGTTGAAAAGGACCTTTCAGCACTGGCTGTTGTTACCGGGATCGTAGCTAAGACTGTTAGCAAGTGTTTGATAGTATTGTAATACGTTGCATTACAGTATTCTAAAACTTTTAAATATTAGCGATTTTCTCGCACCATAATTCGTATTCTGCTTTCACTTGCGACATTGACGCTTTATCGTCGAAATATTGACAGAGATTCTCTAAGTTTCTTGCTTTTTCCGGAGAAGCAAATCCTGGAAGAAGTACTTGGAAATTTGTTAAAATGTCTTCATTCGAAATGAATCTGTCATTCAAATTTTGAATAAGATTTTCAACACAAGGAATAAAGACTGTGACCCTGTAATACTCTTCGGGGGATGCAATTTGTGGATTTGCACGTGTTGTCTGTCTTAATGTTAGTCTTGGGATCTTTATTTCAGTTTGGAAGGCGTCTTCCCCAAGTTTTGATGCGGAATTAAATATCTCACGAAAGACTTCGATTGCATTTTCTCTATGTTTCTGTAAAATATTTAGGACATCTTTAGCATGTGTTACAGCCGATATCATGTCACGAGATTTTTCTTGAAGAAGAACTGACAATGGCTTTGTAAGACTGAAAAGTTTGTCACAAACAAACAGGCTTATGAGAAAATCACTCTTCTCCATGACTGCCAAGAAAGCTTTAGCTGTTGAAGAAATCTTCCAAGTGTTTTCCGAAATATTTTCTAAGCTAATGCAAATACATTTAAACAGCTCAACAAAAGTTAATATGCTTTCATGTCTTTCGATAAATCTTGTGTCACAAAGGCGGATAAGTCGTTTTCTTCTGTTTTCTGGAGCATATGATGAAATTGCTTCTTGAAGGGCTAAATTTGCCTTGGGGTGATTTCTAAAAAAATTCGTCACTTCATTAACAGTTCCGAGACAGTTTCGGATGGCAGGAATCAGCATGCTGTTGGACAATGCGAGGTTTAAACTGTGGATTGCACAATGAACGTATCGAATTTTTGGATACTTCTGACGAATTCTAGACTGAACCCCACTAATATGACCAGCCATATTGGACACTCCGTCATACGCTTGTGCGACGCATTTAGACATATCAAGCCGTAGTTCAGCACAACGTTGTAATATTACTTTTGTTAAATTTTCGGCGGACAAGTCATTTACTGGAATGAAACCTAAAAAATCTTCCCGAATTATTTGGGTTTGTGAATTTTTTAAATAGTCCACATATCTAACACAAAAGGAAAGTTGTTCTGTGCTTGAAATGTCCATAGTTTCATCAGCAATCAAGCTAAAACAGATTGCGTTATTTATTTTGGTAATTAGTTCTTCGGTAACTATATCCGAGCATATTTAAATGATTTCATTTTGAATGTCAGGGCTGAAGTAAGTAGCATTTTTACGGCTGTTTATAATATGCCGTTTCAATTCATCATCTCCAGACTTTGCTCTAAATCTTAAAAGAGCTCTTAGTTTACCGTCTTTTTTTATAGGCTTCTCTAACGTTAGAGGACCGCTATCATGATCACCTCTAAGTGGCATTTCTTGCTCTGCACAAAATAAGATTGTTTCAATTATTGGTCTAAGAGCTGCCCTGTTTTCTTCTTTTTCTGAAGCTCTTTGGGAATCCAATAGCGAGATAATATCTTTCTGTTTTCCTGAAGAAATCTGGAGAAATTTGTTTGCTAACGTAACACACTGTTTGTGATAATCTAATTGCATATGTTTTAAGAAAACATATTTAGCCTTTTTCCAATTTCTGAAACATGTAGAAACTAGTGCTCCGGGTTTTTCATGACATCCTTTACCTATTCCTTCGTGGAAAAACAAAAAGCAAGGTTTACAGTAAACACCATCTTGCTTTCTAGAATAAGCAAGAAAAGGAAATCCTATTTCAGGATCTTTTATCCATTTCTCTTGAAAGCTTCTGTTTTGTTTCTTCCCTTCAGTCATTGGGAAGTTGTATGGCTGTTTAGGAAGTAAAACTGAATCAAGAATGTTTCTCTTCGTGACATCATCTAAGTCATCTCTAGTTACATCACCTATATCGAATTGAGTTGATTGCCATACTAAAGACACACATGGAATATTTAACGAATTACCCCCACTAGAGTCAATTTCTTCTGGAAAGCTAACATTTAAACAATCCTCAAGTTCATTTTCTAAACAAGACTTGCTTCCAGAAAAAGATGATGTTATTGGATCTGGTTCTACAGAAGTCATTTCAACATTTAGTGCACCCGCGGTGCTGTCCTGTGATTCTGCAAATAAAAATGTGATATGTCTGAAAATTTATTTTTGCTATATCATATCATATTTTCCAAATAAATTAAAAGCTTCCATTACCAATTATTTACATACACTTTTACTGTCATCTGATCCAGCTAATTGACAAAATACAATATCGCATTTTTCGGCATATAATTCGCCACTTAAAAAATCCATTTTAGACACATAAATTGGATTCGGAATACACTTGATTTCAATTACTAAATAAAATTTCTGGGTCTCAGCTGAATTATTTAAGCCGCGGAATACACAGTATTTTAAAAATTAGATCCGAAAGGAAAATGTTCATTTTCAAATCAGTAACTCATTTCTTTTTTAAATTAAGAATTGTGTTATTTTCAAAAATGTCACATAAGGTGTTTCAGTGCAAAATCTCATCAGGAATTTTCTTTCCTTACAAAATAAAATAAAACAAGAACGAAAAATCATGCGTCAAGCATAGATTATGTAACACTTTCCAACGCTTCCAAAATAATTTTACAAATCATACCGTTTAATAAGCTAAAAGATAACATCTAAGTAATCCGAATACTTTTATTCAGCACTGTATAGGATCTATAGATTTGTATATATACTACATAGGATGTTAAATTTTAGTTCAGTTAGGAAACGCGTAGCACAGTTTAAAATTCTCCGTCTGGAGTTAAATAATACGGAAATGTGTTCGCGAACTTTTGTGCTTCCCTGTATAGGATATACAGAATTTATACACACCACATAATAGACAAAAAGCGAGTTAAAATTAAAATCGCGATCAGTAACTTAAAACGCACTTCCAGGAATTATTGTTAACTTACAGTAGAGAATTCTTTTGTGTGTCCCTGTAAATGAACGATGACTGCTGTACACACACTATTCTGTAGTAAGCCTCTTGAAATACATCTTAGTGATATAGTATATAAATTTCAATGCGTTTAAAATAGGGAAACATTATTTAAATAAACCGCAGACGATTTTTCTCCATAGACGTAATGTAACAGAATTCTTTTGACTGTCACTGTAAAGTAACTATAAGTGCTATGCACACCCTATTCCATATTAAGCTTCTTCTAATGCACCTTAATGATATATATAAATTTCAATGCGTTTAAAATAGTGAAACATTATTTAAATAAACCGTCAATGATTTTCCCCCATAGACCGCAATGTAACGGAATTCTTTTCAGTATCCCTGTAAAAAAAATATAAGTGCTACACACTTCCGTTGAAATAGGGAACATGCTATAGATAACGACTATAACATATAAAAATTGCAGAGCAATCCGAGCATATTTACGGGAGTTAGAGCACGGCCAGACGGCCAGACAAACCGAAGTCATAAACACTTTTCAACTAGGTTGGAAAGTGTTAATAAAAAGATAAATAAATAGTAATGACAAGTGAGCCTTGCAAAATTTAGTAGTAGTAGAAACAGTTTTATAATGAAATTTTGATAGGAAGAAATGAAACAACAAAATTAAAAATTATCCCCCTCCCAAAAGAAACTAGTCGTTGGGGGCCACCGTAATACTTACCCATCATGGATATACATAATAGCCTCTATCTCAATTTGTTCGGTATGCAGAGTGTTTAAAATCGTGGCTTGATGATGTCATTAAACGTTAAATGCTCTATTACTGAATTGCGTAAATTAAACATCCTTATAACTCCAAAAATAATGATCATGTCAACTAACAGTTTACTGCGTCGGATTAAGCATCTGATTTCCAATTAGAATAAATCTTTGAATTGAAATTTGAATGATATACAGGGTCATGAAAAATCGAAGAGTGTGGAAAGTATGATTACAAATATCTCGGCAATTAATTAAGCAATCGACTTCATTCTTTATGCAAAATTAATGGTTTTTTATTGTCTTTTATATCAACTCCTTCAAATAAACAATTTCTAAAATTTTTATATACCTTTTATCAGAACGAATATTTCGAGAGTCCGAAAAGAATAGTTCCAGATAATCGAGGTGACTGATATGCAATAGGCTTCTTCCCATTATTACATACTAAGTACATACCAAATTTCAAGTCTCTATCTCAATTTGTTCGGGAGATAGAGCGTTTACAGACACACAGACACACACACAGACAGACGGACGGCAATTTTTTTTTTACTAAAAATATGTTTTTCGGAATCTCCAGTGTCTGAAATGTGTAAATCCGTCAAATTTTTTTTCGATTTTTAAAACGATTGCAAGACTTACCCTATACTACGTATGATGGGTAAGTAAAAATAAATAAATAGAAACCAAAGCAGAAAATTGTAATTTCAGAGCTAAAGTTCAGGATGAGTTTCCCGCCTTAAATTGTCACACCCCTCCTTGGAAAATGTCGGTTTGGGGGGGGGGGGTTGGGTTGCCGTCCTCCAAGCCACGAAAATTCGAATTTTATCAAAGAATCGCAGAAAACACATACATTTTCTCAAAGAGCTTCTGGAATTGCATTGAAGGTTTGCGGGAAAACGAGAGTTTCGTCGTTGTATTGTGCGAAAAATTTTATTTTTGCAGTCAGTTCAAGTGAAAAATGTTATTTGAAGTGGCATATAAAATATGATAAACTAGTTAATTTACCATCTTTACCTCTCTACCTATTGAATTTTGAAAAAAAAAATTCTTATCAACTTTAACCATATTGTAGGTACTTGAAGTGTCAAGAATATGTTTATTAAATTTAAAATAATCAAACTTTACCCAATTACCCTCCCTCTTTTTCGTCTTAGGGCCGAATATGGAAAATCTTGAAATACTTGTTACGTTACCTGATACTGTAGGCATGTGAGGTTTTAAGAATTTCATTTGCATTTGTTTATGAGATATGCGATATGCTTTTTTTTTTCAACATAGTTGAAAAGTATTTATGAATTCGGTTTTGTCAATCTGTCTGTCTGTCCATGTTCTAACTCGCGTAAATATATTCGGATTGTCATGCAATTGATATGTATTATTGAAGTTTACTATGGCATGTTCGGTACTGAAAATGAAGTATATAGCACTTATAGTTTTTTTACAGGGACACTCAAAAGAATTCCATTACATTACGGTCTATTGGGAAAAATCGTTTGCAGTTTGTGTTAATGATGTTACACAATTTCAAACATTCTGATATATCTCGCTGAGAAGCACTTCTATAGATTTAGTACTATGGAATATGGCGTGCACTTATAGTTCCTTTACAGGGACACTCAAAAGAATTCCCTTAAATAACGGTCTATGGAGAAAAATCGTTTGCGGTTTATTTTAACAATGTTTCACTATTTTAAACATATTGAAACTGATATATATCACTAAGGAGCAATACAAGAGTTTTACTATAGAATATTTTTTGTATAATATTCATCGTTCCTTTACAAGGACACACAAAAGAATTCGGTACAGTCTGTTAGCAATATTTGCTGGAAGTGTTTTTTTTTTTTTTTTTTTTTTAGTTGCTGAACATTTTTTAATTTAACTCATTATTTGTATAGTACGTTGTGTAATAAATTCTATAGATCACATACAGGGCAGCACAAAAGTTCTCGAGTACATTTACGTTTATTGATGGGAAATTCTTGAAGGGTAATTTTAAACTGTGCTACGCAATTTCCTAACCGAACTTTAATTTAGCATCCTATGTAGTATATACAAATCTATAGTTCATATCAGGGTTGCATAAAAGAGTTCGGATATTTTTTCCGAATATTGTTGGTAATTCTTGAAATGTTTAAATATTTTATGCGTTTTCCAAAATATCATCTTTCACTTTGTTAAAATTTAAGGATTTCTAAAATTATTTTGGAAGTTTTAGAAAGTGTTACATAATCTATATTTTACGCATGATTTTTCGTTCTTGTTTTTATTTGCCTCATGATATGGCGATTCTAATAATTTTTTATGTGCCCCTTTTGGCCCCTTAAGATTTAAAGTTTTAAAAATAAATATCCAATTCATGCATTTCCCTCCAAAATACATATATGTTCAGATTTTTAATTCTCTAAGTTAAAATAAAGTAGACGGAAATTGACTCTGAATATTTGAATACCACCAAATGCCACAATATAGAACATAATTGTAAGTTAATAGAAAGCAAAGTTCGTAATAAAAAGAATATTTCTTTTCAATAACAACAACAACAACAATAATAATAATAATAATAATAAAGCCTTACTTACCAATTTCATCATTTCTTTTAAGCTTCTTATTAAATAATGATTCAATGGTAGGCTGAACTTTTTTTAACCGTTTCATTTTTGTGATTGCTTTGTCACTCTTAAACAATGCTCTATCAAAAGACAGGCGTTTCCAATTAAATTTTTATTATGCTCCTACACACAGCTCAAAATGTCCCTATATCTACTCTAAAAGCAGCGGTGAAAAACTGCCAAAAAATCCCTACATAGATGTATCCATCCCTAAGGTTGATAATTCTACAAAAGACAAAGAAAATTTCCCAGACAAACAGACTACTCTTAGTACACTTTCTTTCTAATATTCATATGCAAACAAAAACAAAACAATTTAAAGCTAAGTTGTTCAATGAAGAGCCTGGGGTACGCCGCCATGGCGCCTTTGACGATTTCTCGATGACCTATCAATTTTTTTTCTTATCGAACAAATTCCTTTTCAATATTTCTTGCTACTATTTTTTTTAAGTAAAAAACTTTTTACAGTTATAACACAATTTTCAAAGATATTCTTTAAAATAATTAATTTTCACAAATAATAATAAAGATTCTTTAAAATAATTAATTTTCACACGAATTTACATTATAGATAGCTATTAAAGATTGACTCCTTTTTCTACAAAATATTTTAACATTGACCACTCTAAGTTTTCATTGTGATTCCTAAAGTTAACGTATATGCCATATGCATATTACACTTACTTTTTCTTAGTCAAATTAATAATACAGAATTACACATATCGAATTTTACTGTGCATAAAGATAGTCAAAATTGTGTTTTAAGAACTTATATTCTTAGTGGTATATACCAATAAAAAACACTATATCCGAATGAACAATATAACGAGGATTACTGTAAGTGTAAATGAATAATTTTATATTTTTTCAAACGAAATGTGCGTAGGTTTAATGTAACGGAAGATAAAAACAAAAACATTGTCAAATTTTATCATTAAAAATAATTTTGCAAAATCTTTTTTAATTTTCGGGGGGGGGGGGGCTTCAGCCCCCTCCCTGGCTACGTGCCTGGCCAACATTCTTCCGTTTGTTTATTGGGCGCTACAGTTTGGCGAATTATTTGAGGTACTTTTCGGTTAGCAGGGCGCCAATGAAGTATATATATATATATATATATATATATATATATATGTACAAATATATATAATGTATATAGTTTTGTTTTTCTAGTATTGAATTTATGTGGTTTATAGATTTTGGTTGGCTTTTGTGATAATGATTCTGCAAGTAATTTTCCATTGGAGTTTGTTATTATGTGTATATATATATACTTTATTGGCGCCGGCTAACCGAAAAGTACCTAATTTGCATATAGTTTTTTTTTCTTAATCGGACGACGGGGTAATGCACGGAATTTCGACGGGATAATGAATATTTTTATGGTACCAGAATATTTTTCTGTATTTTATAGTTATATTAAGAAATACATATTTTTATGATTTGCTGAATCACTTAGTTGTTTACTTTTTCATGCATTATATTATTGAAGGTTGTTAGTTCTCTTATTCGTTTAAATATACCCTACATATATAAAAATAGCGTGTGTTCTCTGTGGTGTTTCGCATAAACGTTGTAAAATTCAGGTTATTAGATTTTATCCAACTTTGCTGTCATAACAGCTGATGAAGCAGCCATTTTCGGCGATTTTTTTCTTACCTGTAAAATGTTTGTTTTTGGTATAGCCCGAACTAAGAAAAAATTGAGTACTTTTCCATTATACGGACACCATTGTCGCCAAGCATATATTTACATGTGTGGCATGGTGTCGGTATAACGGAAAAGAACCAAAATTTGCGATCGATCAAATAATTGAATTTCGTTAAACATTAAATTTTCTGGTACTTTTCTATTATCCGGTCGACCACTTTTCATAACAAAAAATTATCGCCAAACTGTAAAATTAAACGCCAAAAATACAGTCCGATTTACTTGATGTCAGAAGCATTATAAGTGTTTGTTACGTCATCAAGTGGTTTTTAATTCGAGATTTGCGTCTATTTTTCATTATGTTTTACTGATTTATTAGTTATTTCATTAATTAAAATAACAATTGTGTCCTTAAATTCATGTATTTTATTTATTTATTTATTTTGATATTCCAATGGCAACGTTCTCCCGTTTATTTGGCGTTACAGTTTGGCGATAGTTTTTTGTTATGAAAAGTGGTCGAAGGGATAATAGAGAAGTATCAATTTTCTTATTTTTAATCTGAGAAAGAAACAATAATCATGGATTTAATTAATTTTGCAATATGCGGTGCAACCAAAATAATTTTGATTAAATCAGTACAGATATCGCAGACGCAACTGGGTTATTTTTTGGTGCCTAAATGACGATTTTTGCTTTGTATGGCAACCTGGTGTTTTATAATAAATTTGAATATGTGTGTAAATAAATAAAATAAAATAGGTACTTTTATGTTAGCTGGGCGTCAAGGATAACTCTCCAAATCTTGTTTCAATTGAAATCATTTAAATTGCAACATTTTACGTGAGATTTGTTATTCATATTGATATGTTTACGTTTAGATATTTTATTATGATTATATTCTAGCTAATTAAGTTTTTTTTTTTTTTTTTTTTTTTTTTTTTTTTTTTTTTTTTTTAAAGATTTTATACTACAATGTTAAAATATTACCTAGTTGATATTAGTTAATGTCAAAAGATTGGCGAACCACAGGGTTCAGGGAAAAAACTATGCCCTCAAAAGTGGGAGTTGTCAACTTTATGACGTCATAAGCAGAAGTAAATGTTTAATTGAAAATTACAGCTAATTAATTTAATTTTCGAACAAACGAATGCACGATAACAAATCTGTGTCCTAATATCTTTCATTTAAAAAAAGAATGGTGTAATTTGATGCAGTAGTTTGTTCTAACGGATTGTCGAAAGAAATCGCTTAGCGTTTTAAATATATAGATTGCATCTTGTGTTTATGAAAGTGTATTAGCATATTGCGTATATTTTTTTCATATGGTTCACTAGCAAGCTACGCCCGCAACGCTGGTCAATTTCTTATAACGAACTTTTAATCCAACAAAATATTGACATTTAATAATTCCCTTTTATATTTTAACAGAATAATAAGGCTACTATAATTTGTGACTCATGCTATAGCCAATATACACGCCAGGACACGTCGCCCTTATCATTATCTTTTTACGCATGAAGGTTTCGCTATGGCACTCCATTGTGAAATTTGGTAATTTTTCAAATTCAATATTTGAAAAATGGCATCATCATTAGATTTGAAATTTATATCAAGAAAAACTAGTCGTTGGGGGCCACCGTAATACTTACCCATCATGGATATGCATAATGTAAAATATTAAAATAAAAATGTGTAAACTACTTATAAAGTGCATTGCAATTCAAATAAAATCGTGGCTTGATGACGTCACAAACTTTAAAGGCTCGATTACCGAATTGCTTGAAAGAAACATCCTTATAACTCCAAAAATAACAATCCTATTAACTAGCGGTTTATTGCATCTGATTAAGCGTCAAATTTCCAATTAAAATATATCTTTGAAGTGAAATTTGGATGAAATACAGGGTCATGAAAAATCGAAGAGTGTGGAAAATAGGATTCTAAATATCTCGGCAACTAATTATCCGATCGACTTCATGCTTTATGAAAAATTTATGTTTTTTTATTGTCTTTTATATTCATTTCTTAAAATAAACAATTTCGAAAATTTTTATATACCTTTCATCAGAACGAATATTTCGAGAGACCGAAAAAAATTGTTCCGGTTAATCGAGGTTATTGAAATGAAATAGGCTTCTTCCCATTGTTACATACTACGTACATACCAAATTGCCAGTCTCTATCTCAATTTTTTCGGGAGATAGAGCGTTTACAGACACACAGACACACACTCAGACACACACACAGACAGACGGCAAATTTTTTTTTCTAAAAATATGTTTTTCGGAATCTCCAGTGTCTGAAACGTGTAAATCCGTCAAAAAAAAAATTTCGATTTTCAAAACGATTACAAGACTTACCCTATACTACGTATGATGGGTAAGTAATAAATAAATAGAAACCAAAGCAGAAAATTGTAATTTCAGAGCTAAAGTTCAGGATGAGTTTCCCGCCTTAAATTGTCACACCCCTCCTTGGAAAATGTCGGTTTGGGGTGGGGGGGGGGGGGGGGTTGCCGTCCTCCAAGCCACGAAAATTCGAATTTTATCAAAGAATCGCAGAAAACACATACATTTTCTCAAAGAGCTTCTGGAATTGCATTGAAGGTTTGCGGGAAAACGAGAGTTTCGTCGTTGTATTGTGCGAAAAATTTTATTTTTGCAGTCAGTTCAAGTGAAAAATGTTATTTGAAGTGGCATATAAAATATGATAAACTAGTTAATTTACCATCTTTACCTCTCTACCTATTGAATTTTGAAAAAAAAAATTCTTATCAACTTTAACCATATTGTAGGTACTTGAAGTGTCAAGAATATGTTTATTAAATTTAAAATAATCAAACTTTACCCAATTACCCTCCCTCTTTTTCGTCTTAGGGCCGAATATGGAAAATCTTGAAATACTTGTTACGTTACCTGATACTGTAGGCATGTGAGGTTTTAAGAATTTCATTTGCATTTGTTTATGAGATATGCGATATGCTTTTTTTTTTCAACATAGTTGAAAAGTATTTATGAATTCGGTTTTGTCAATCTGTCTGTCTGTCCATGTTCTAACTCGCGTAAATATATTCGGATTGTCATGCAATTGATATGTATTATTGAAGTTTACTATGGCATGTTCGGTACTGAAAATGAAGTATATAGCACTTATAGTTTTTTTTACAGGGACACTCAAAAGAATTCCATTACATTACGGTCTATTGGGAAAAATCGTTTGCAGTTTGTGTTAATGATGTTACACAATTTCAAACATTCTGATATATCTCGCTGAGAAGCACTTCTATAGATTTAGTACTATGGAATATGGCGTGCACTTATAGTTCCTTTACAGGGACACTCAAAAGAATTCCCTTAAATAACGGTCTATGGAGAAAAATCGTTTGCGGTTTATTTTAACAATGTTTCACTATTTTAAACATATTGAAACTGATATATATCACTAAGGAGTAATACAAGAGTTTTACTATAGAATATTTTTTGTATAATATTCATCGTTCCTTTACAAGGACACACAAAAGAATTCGGTACAGTCTGTTAGCAATATTTGCTGGAAGTGTTTTTTTTTTTTTTTTTTTTTTTTTAGTTGCTGAACATTTTTTAATTTAACTCATTATTTGTATAGTACGTTGTGTAATAAATTCTATAGATCACATACAGGGCAGCACAAAAGTTCTCGAGTACATTTACGTTTATTGATGGGAAATTCTTGAAGGGTAATTTTAAACTGTGCTACGCAATTTCCTAACCGAACTTTAATTTAGCATCCTATGTAGTATATACAAATCTATAGTTCATATCAGGGTTGCATAAAAGAGTTCGGATATTTTTTCCGAATATTGTTGGTAATTCTTGAAATGTTTAAATATTTTATGCGTTTTCCAAAATATCATCTTTCACTTTGTTAAAATTTAAGGATTTCTAAAATTATTTTGGAAGTTTTAGAAAGTGTTACATAATCTATATTTTACGCATGATTTTTCGTTCTTGTTTTTATTTGCCTCATGATATGGCGATTCTAATAATTTTTTATGTGCCCCTTTTGGCCCCTTAAGATTTAAAGTTTTAAAAATAAATATCCAATTCATGCATTTCCCTCCAAAATACATATATGTTCAGATTTTTAATTCTCTAAGTTAAAATAAAGTAGACGGAAATTGACTCTGAATATTTGAATACCACCAAATGCCACAATATAGAACATAATTGTAAGTTAATAGAAAGCAAAGTTCGTAATAAAAAGAATATTTCTTTTCAATAACAACAACAACAACAATAATAATAATAATAATAATAAAGCCTTACTTACCAATTTCATCATTTCTTTTAAGCTTCTTATTAAATAATGATTCAATGGTAGGCTGAACTTTTTTTAACCGTTTCATTTTTGTGATTGCTTTGTCACTCTTAAACAATGCTCTATCAAAAGACAGGCGTTTCCAATTAAATTTTTATTATGCTCCTACACACAGCTCAAAATGTCCCTATATCTACTCTAAAAGCAGCGGTGAAAAACTGCCAAAAAATCCCTACATAGATGTATCCATCCCTAAGGTTGATAATTCTACAAAAGACAAAGAAAATTTCCCAGACAAACAGACTACTCTTAGTACACTTTCTTTCTAATATTCATATGCAAACAAAAACAAAACAATTTAAAGCTAAGTTGTTCAATGAAGAGCCTGGGGTACGCCGCCATGGCGCCTTTGACGATTTCTCGATGACCTATCAATTTTTTTTCTTATCGAACAAATTCCTTTTCAATATTTCTTGCTACTATTTTTTTTAAGTAAAAAACTTTTTACAGTTATAACACAATTTTCAAAGATACTTTCTTTAAAATAATTAATTTTCACACGAATTTACATTATAGATAGCTATTAAAGATTGACTCCTTTTTCTACAAAATATTTTAACATTGACCACTCTAAGTTTTCATTGTGATTCCTAAAGTTAACGTATATGCCATATGCATATTACACTTACTTTTTCTTAGTCAAATTAATAATACAGAATTACACATATCGAATTTTACTGTGCATAAAGATAGTCAAAATTGTGTTTTAAGAACTTATATTCTTAGTGGTATATACCAATAAAAAACACTATATCCGAATGAACAATATAACGAGGATTACTGTAAGTGTAAATGAATAATTTTATATTTTTTCAAACGAAATGTGCGTAGGTTTAATGTAACGGAAGATAAAAACAAAAACATTGTCAAATTTTATCATTAAAAATAATTTTGCAAAATCTTTTTTAATTTTCGGGGGGGGGGGGGGCTTCAGCCCTCTCCCTGGCTACGTGCCTGGCCAACATTCTTCCGTTTGTTTATTGGGCGCTACAGTTTGGCGAATTATTTGAGGTACTTTTCGGTTAGCAGGGCGCCAATGAAGTATATATATATATATATATATATATATATGTACAAATATATATAATGTATATAGTTTTGTTTTTCTAGTATTGAATTTATGTGGTTTATAGATTTTGGTTGGCTTTTGTGATAATGATTCTGCAAGTAATTTTCCATTGGAGTTTGTTATTATGTGTATATATATATACTTTATTGGCGCCGGCTAACCGAAAAGTACCTAATTTGCATATAGTTTTTTTTTTCTTAATCGGACGACGGGGTAATGCACGGAATTTCGACGGGATAATGAATATTTTTATGGTACCAGAATATTTTTCTGTATTTTATAGTTATATTAAGAAATACATATTTTTATGATTTGCTGAATCACTTAGTTGTTTACTTTTTCATGCATTATATTATTGAAGGTTGTTAGTTCTCTTATTCGTTTAAATATACCCTACATATATAAAAATAGCGTGTGTTCTCTGTGGTGTTTCGCATAAACGTTGTAAAATTCAGGTTATTAGATTTTATCCAACTTTGCTGTCATAACAGCTGATGAAGCAGCCATTTTCGGCGATTTTTTTCTTACCTGTAAAATGTTTGTTTTTGGTATAGCCCGAACTAAGAAAAAATTGAGTACTTTTCCATTATACGGACACCATTGTCGCCAAGCATATATTTACATGTGTGGCATGGTGTCGGTATAACGGAAAAGAACCAAAATTTGCGATCGATCAAATAATTGAATTTCGTTAAACATTAAATTTTCTGGTACTTTTCTATTATCCGGTCGACCACTTTTCATAACAAAAAATTATCGCCAAACTGTAAAATTAAACGCCAAAAATACAGTCCGATTTACTTGATGTCAGAAGCATTATAAGTGTTTGTTACGTCATCAAGTGGTTTTTAATTCGAGATTTGCGTCTATTTTTCATTATGTTTTACTGATTTATTAGTTATTTCATTAATTAAAATAACAATTGTGTCCTTAAATTCATGTATTTTATTTATTTATTTATTTTGATATTCCAATGGCAACGTTCTCCCGTTTATTTGGCGTTACAGTTTGGCGATAGTTTTTTGTTATGAAAAGTGGTCGAAGGGATAATAGAGAAGTATCAATTTTCTTATTTTTAATCTGAGAAAGAAACAATAATCATGGATTTAATTAATTTTGCAATATGCGGTGCAACCAAAATAATTTTGATTAAATCAGTACAGATATCGCAGACGCAACTGGGTTATTTTTTGGTGCCTAAATGACGATTTTTGCTTTGTATGGCAACCTGGTGTTTTATAATAAATTTGAATATGTGTGTAAATAAATAAAATAAAATAGGTACTTTTATGTTAGCTGGGCGTCAAGGATAACTCTCCAAATCTTGTTTCAATTGAAATCATTTAAATTGCAACATTTTACGTGAGATTTGTTATTCATATTGATATGTTTACGTTTAGATATTTTATTATGATTATATTCTAGCTAATTAAGTTTTTTTTTTTTTTTTTTTTTTTTTTTTTTTAAAGATTTTATACTACAATGTTAAAATATTACCTAGTTGATATTAGTTAATGTCAAAAGATTGGCGAACCACAGGGTTCAGGGAAAAAACTATGCCCTCAAAAGTGGGAGTTGTCAACTTTATGACGTCATAAGCAGAAGTAAATGTTTAATTGAAAATTACAGCTAATTAATTTAATTTTCGAACAAACGAATGCACGATAACAAATCTGTGTCCTAATATCTTTCATTTAAAAAAAGAATGGTGTAATTTGATGCAGTAGTTTGTTCTAACGGATTGTCGAAAGAAATCGCTTAGCGTTTTAAATATATAGATTGCATCTTGTGTTTATGAAAGTGTATTAGCATATTGCGTATATTTTTTTCATATGGTTCACTAGCAAGCTACGCCCGCAACGCTGGTCAATTTCTTATAACGAACTTTTAATCCAACAAAATATTGACATTTAATAATTCCCTTTTATATTTTAACAGAATAATAAGGCTACTATAATTTGTGACTCATGCTATAGCCAATATACACGCCAGGACACGTCGCCCTTATCATTATCTTTTTACGCATGAAGGTTTCGCTATGGCACTCCATTGTGAAATTTGGTAATTTTTCAAATTCAATATTTGAAAAATGGCATCATCATTAGATTTGAAATTTATATCAAGAAAAACTAGTCGTTGGGGGCCACCGTAATACTTACCCATCATGGATATGCATAATGTAAAATATTAAAATAAAAATGTGTAAACTACTTATAAAGTGCATTGCAATTCAAATAAAATCGTGGCTTGATGACGTCACAAACTTTTAAGGCTCGATTACCGAATTGCTTGAAAGAAACATCCTTATAACTCCAAAAATAACAATCCTATTAACTAGCGGTTTATTGCATCTGATTAAGCGTCAAATTTCCAATTAAAATATATCTTTGAAGTGAAATTTGGATGAAATACAGGGTCATGAAAAATCGAAGAGTGTGGAAAATAGGATTCTAAATATCTCGGCAACTAATTATCCGATCGACTTCATGCTTTATGAAAAATTTATGTTTTTTTATTGTCTTTTATATTCATTTCTTAAAATAAACAATTTCGAAAATTTTTATATACCTTTCATCAGAACGAATATTTCGAGAGACCGAAAAAAATTGTTCCGGTTAATAGAGGTTATTGAAATGAAATAGGCTTCTTCCCATTGTTACATACTACGTACATACCAAATTGCCAGTCTCTATCTCAATTTTTTCGGGAGATAGAGCGTTTACAGACACACAGACACACACTCAGACACACACACAGACAGACGGCAAATTTTTTTTTCTAAAAATATGTTTTTCGGAATCTCCAGTGTCTGAAACGTGTAAATCCGTCAAAAAAAAAAATTTCGATTTTCAAAACGATTACAAGACTTACCCTATACTACGTATGATGGGTAAGTAATAAATAAATAGAAACCAAAGCAGAAAATTGTAATTTCAGAGCTAAAGTTCAGGATGAGTTTCCCGCCTTAAATTGTCACACCCCTCCTTGGAAAATGTCGGTTTGGGGGGGGGGGGGGGGGGGTTGCCGTCCGCCCAAGCCACGAAAATTCGAATTTTATCAAAGAATCGCAGAAAACACATACATTTTCTCAAAGAGCTTCTGGAATTGCATTGAAAGTTTGCGGGAAAACGAGAGTTTCGTCGTTGTATTGTGCGAAAAATTTTATTTTTGCAGTCAGTTCAAGTGAAAAATGTTATTTGAAGTGGCATATAAAATATGATAAACTAGTTAATTTACCATCTTTACCTCTCTACCTATTGAATTTTGAAAAAAAAAATTCTTATCAACTTTAACCATATTGTAGGTACTTGAAGTGTCAAGAATATGTTTATTAAATTTAAAATAATCAAACTTTACCCAATTACCCTCCCTCTTTTTCGTCTTAGGGCCGAATATGGAAAATCTTGAAATACTTGTTACGTTACGTGATACTGTAGGCATGTGAGGTTTTAAGAATTTCATTTGCATTTGTTTATGAGATATGCGATATGCTTTTTTTTTTCAACATAGTTGAAAAGTATTTATGAATTCGGTTTTGTCAATCTGTCTGTCTGTCCATGTTCTAACTCGCGTAAATATATTGGGATTGTCATGCAATTGATATGTATTATTGAAGTTTACTATGGCATGTTCGGTACTGAAAATGAAGTATATAGCACTTATAGTTTTTTTACAGGGACACTCAAAAGAATTCCATTACATTACGGTCTATTGGGAAAAATCGTTTGCAGTTTGTGTTAATGATGTTACACAATTTCAAACATTTTGATATATCTCGCTGAGAAGCACTTCTATAGATTTAGTACTATGGAATATGGCGTGCACTTATAGTTCCTTTACAGGGACACTCAAAAGAATTCCCTTAAATAACGGTCTATGGAGAAAAATCGTTTGCGGTTTATTTTAACAATGTTTCACTATTTTAAACATATTGAAACTGATATATATCACTAAGGAGCAATACAAGAGTTTTACTATAGAATATTTTTTGTATAATATTCATCGTTCCTTTACAGGGACACACAAAAGAATTCGGTACAGTCTGTTAGCAATATTTGCTGGAAGTGTTTTTTTTTTTTTTTTTTTTTTTTTTTTTAGTTGCTGAACATTTTTTAATTTAACTCATTATTTGTATAGTACGTTGTGTAATAAATTCTATAGATCACATACAGGGCAGCACAAAAGTTCTCGAGTACATTTACGTTTATTGATGGGAAATTCTTGAAGGGTAATTTTAAACTGTGCTACGCAATTTCCTAACCGAACTTTAATTTAGCATCCTATGTAGTATATACAAATCTATAATTCATATCAGGGTTGCATAAAAGAGTTCGGATATTTTTTCCGAATATTGTTGGTAATTCTTGAAATGTTTAAATATTTTATGCGTTTTCCAAAATATCATCTTTCACTTTGTTAAAATTTAAGGATTTCTAAAATTATTTTGGAAGTTTTAGAAAGTGTTACATAATCTATATTTTACGCATGATTTTTCGTTCTTGTTTTTATTTGCCTCATGATATGGCGATTCTAATAATTTTTTATGTGCCCCTTTTGGCCCCTTAAGATTTAAAGTTTTAAAAATAAATATCCAATTCATGCATTTCCCTCCAAAATACATATATGTTCAGATTTTTAATTCTCTAAGTTAAAATAAAGTAGACGGAAATTGACTCTGAATATTTGAATACCACCAAATGCCACAATATAGAACATAATTGTAAGTTAATAGAAAGCAAAGTTCGTAATAAAAAGAATATTTCTTTTCAATAATAACAAGAACAACAATAATAATAATAATAATAATAAAGCCTTACTTACCAATTTCATCATTTCTTTTAAGCTTCTTATTAAATAATGATTCAATGGTAGGCTGAACTTTTTTTAACCGTTTCATTTTTGTGATTGCTTTGTCACTCTTAAACAATGCTCTATCAAAAGACAGGCGTTTCCAATTAAATTTTTATTATGCTCCTACACACAGCTCAAAATGTCCCTATATCTACTCTAAAAGCAGCGGTGAAAAACTGCCAAAAAATCCCTACATAGATGTATCCATCCCTAAGGTTGATAATTCTACAAAAGACAAAGAAAATTTCCCAGACAAACAGACTACTCTTAGTACACTTTCTTTCTAATATTCATATGCAAACAAAAACAAAACAATTTAAAGCTAAGTTGTTCAATGAAGAGCCTGGGGTACGCCGCCATGGCGCCTTTGACGATTTCTCGATGACCTATCAATTTTTTTTCTTATCGAACAAATTCCTTTTCAATATTTCTTGCTACTATTTTTTTTAAGTAAAAAACTTTTTACAGTTATAACACAATTTTCAAAGATACTTTCTTTAAAATAATTAATTTTCACACGAATTTACATTATAGATAGCTATTAAAGATTGACTCCTTTTTCTACAAAATATTTTAACATTGACCACTCTAAGTTTTCATTGTGATTCCTAAAGTTAACGTATATGCCATATGCATATTACACTTACTTTTTCTTAGTCAAATTAATAATACAGAATTACACATATCGAATTTTACTGTGCATAAAGATAGTCAAAATTGTGTTTTAAGAACTTATATTCTTAGTGGTATATACCAATAAAAAACACTATATCCGAATGAACAATATAACGAGGATTACTGTAAGTGTAAATGAATAATTTTATATTTTTTCAAACGAAATGTGCGTAGGTTTAATGTAACGGAAGATAAAAACAAAAACATTGTCAAATTTTATCATTAAAAATAATTTTGCAAAATCTTTTTTAATTTTCGGGGGGGGGGGGGGCTTCAGCCCCCTCCCTGGCTACGTGCCTGGCCAACATTCTTCCGTTTGTTTATTGGGCGCTACAGTTTGGCGAATTATTTGAGGTACTTTTCGGTTAGCAGGGCGCCAATGAAGTATATATATGTACAAATATATATAATGTATATAGTTTTGTTTTTCTAGTATTGAATTTATGTGGTTTATATATTTTGGTTGGCTTTTGTGATAATGATTCTGCAAGTAATTTTCCATTGGAGTTTGTTATTATGTGTATATATATATACTTTATTGGCGCCGGCTAACCGAAAAGTACCTAATTTGCATATAGTTTTTTTTTCTTAATCGGACGACGGGGTAATGCACGGAATTTCGACGGGATAATGAATATTTTTATGGTACCAGAATATTTTTCTGTATTTTATAGTTATATTAAGAAATACATATTTTTATGATTTGCTGAATCACTTAGTTGTTTACTTTTTCATGCATTATATTATTGAAGGTTGTTAGTTCTCTTATTCGTTTAAATATACCCTACATATATAAAAATAGCGTGTGTTCTCTGTGGTGTTTCGCATAAACGTTGTAAAATTCAGGTTATTAGATTTTATCCAACTTTGCTGTCATAACAGCTGATGAAGCAGCCATTTTCGGCGATTTTTTTCTTACCTGTAAAATGTTTGTTTTTGGTATAGCCCGAACTAAGAAAAAATTGAGTACTTTTCCATTATACGGACACCATTGTCGCCAAGCATATATTTACATGTGTGGCATGGTGTCGGTATAACGGAAAAGAACCAAAATTTGCGATCGATCAAATAATTGAATTTCGTTAAACATTAAATTTTCTGGTACTTTTCTATTATCCGGTCGACCACTTTTCATAACAAAAAATTATCGCCAAACTGTAAAATTAAACGCCAAAAATACAGTCCGATTTACTTGATGTCAGAAGCATTATAAGTGTTTGTTACGTCATCAAGTGGTTTTTAATTCGAGATTTGCGTCTATTTTTCATTATGTTTTACTGATTTATTAGTTATTTCATTAATTAAAATAACAATTGTGTCCTTAAATTCATGTATTTTATTTATTTATTTATTTTGATATTCCAATGGCAACGTTCTCCCGTTTATTTGGCGTTACAGTTTGGCGATAGTTTTTTGTTATGAAAAGTGGTCGAAGGGATAATAGAGAAGTATCAATTTTCTTATTTTTAATCTGAGAAAGAAACAATAATCATGGATTTAATTAATTTTGCAATATGCGGTGCAACCAAAATAATTTTGATTAAATCAGTACAGATATCGCAGACGCAACTGGGTTATTTTTTGGTGCCTAAATGACGATTTTTGCTTTGTATGGCAACCTGGTGTTTTATAATAAATTTGAATATGTGTGTAAATAAATAAAATAAAATAGGTACTTTTATGTTAGCTGGGCGTCAAGGATAACTCTCCAAATCTTGTTTCAATTGAAATCATTTAAATTGCAACATTTTACGTGAGATTTGTTATTCATATTGATATGTTTACGTTTAGATATTTTATTATGATTATATTCTAGCTAATTAAGTTTTTTTTTTTTTTTTTTTTTTTTTTTTAAAGATTTTATACTACAATGTTAAAATATTACCTAGTTGATATTAGTTAATGTCAAAAGATTGGCGAACCACAGGGTTCAGGGAAAAAACTATGCCCTCAAAAGTGGGAGTTGTCAACTTTATGACGTCATAAGCAGAAGTAAATGTTTAATTGAAAATTACAGCTAATTAATTTAATTTTCGAACAAACGAATGCACGATAACAAATCTGTGTCCTAATATCTTTCATTTAAAAAAAGAATGGTGTAATTTGATGCAGTAGTTTGTTCTAACGGATTGTCGAAAGAAATCGCTTAGCGTTTTAAATATATAGATTGCATCTTGTGTTTATGAAAGTGTATTAGCATATTGCGTATATTTTTTTCATATGGTTCACTAGCAAGCTACGCCCGCAACGCTGGTCAATTTCTTATAACGAACTTTTAATCCAACAAAATATTGACATTTAATAATTCCCTTTTATATTTTAACAGAATAATAAGGCTACTATAATTTGTGACTCATGCTATAGCCAATATACACGCCAGGACACGTCGCCCTTATCATTATCTTTTTACGCATGAAGGTTTCGCTATGGCACTCCATTGTGAAATTTGGTAATTTTTCAAATTCAATATTTGAAAAATGGCATCATCATTAGATTTGAAATTTATATCAAGAAAAACTAGTCGTTGGGGGCCACCGTAATACTTACCCATCATGGATATGCATAATGTAAAATATTAAAATAAAAATGTGTAAACTACTTATAAAATGCATTGCAATTCAAATAAAATCGTGGCTTGATGACGTCACAAACTTTAAAGGCTCGATTACTGAATTGCTTGAAAGAGGTTTTTCCTTATAACTCCAAAAATAATAATCCTATTAACTAGCGGTTTATTGCATCTGATTAAGCGTCAAATTTCCAATTAAAATATCTCTTTGAAGTGAAATTTGGATGAAATACAGGGTCATGAAAAATCGAAGAGTGTGGGAAATAGGATTCCAAATATCTCGGCAACTAATTATCCGATCGACTTTATGCTTTATGTAAAATTTATGTTTTTTTATTGTCTTTTATATTCATTTCTTAAAATAAACAATTTCGAAAATTTTTATATACCTTTTATCAGAACGAATATTTCGAGGGTCCGAATAAAATAATTCCGGTTAATCGAGGTTAATGAAATGAAATAGGCTTCTTCCCATTATTACATACTAAGTACATACCAAATTGCAAGTCTCTATCTCAATTTTTTCGGGAGATAGAGCGTTTACAGACACACACACACACAGACACACAGACGGACGGCAAAATTTTTTTTCTAAAAATATGTTTTTCGGAATCTCCAGTGTCTGAAACGTGTAAATCCGTCAAAATTTTTTTTTCGATTTTCAAAACGATTACAAGACTTACCCTATACTACGTATGATGGGTAAGTAATACAATTTTTTACCTTTCAAACGCAGTTTGCCTAACAATTTTCTGACAAATACTTTTCGAGCTACAATTTTTTTTTCAGTAAATTCAAATGTTTCATTTTCCGAGATTAATCTGTGGCAACAATTAGCGAAAAACCCATAGTTTTTTTTATTAAAGAGGCTGTTGGAGCAGGGATTATCACCACCAATTTGCCACCATCACTTTTGAAATCGGTTCGGCAGTTCCAGAGATTCCATAGAAATTGTAATTTAGAATGTTTTTAGAACGCTTTTCGCTCATTTCACCCTTTTAAATTTCGAATTTTTTTAAATTTTGTGTTTAGAGAGCATTTACATCTTATAAGTAACTACAATGCGAAATTTCAAATTTCTAGCTCCTTCAGTATAAAAAAAAATCACAATTTTAGAACGTTTTTCGCTCCTTCACCCTTCTGGGGATAGTGGCACCCACAAAAAATATATCCTATGTCACGGCCTAACTCGATCGTTCTCCTTCCTCTTATACGGCCGTAACAAAAAGTCACTTTCCCTTTGTTCAAGAGGAATAACATTTTCTCCCCGCAGAAAGTAGGGGGCGCTATTACTTACCATGGCTAATGGAGAATTTCCTTATTCTCGCCTTTCACTCTTGTATTTTCTTAGATATAACGTAAATGAAATTGCGTGTTCTTATTTTTCTTTTGTTGAAAATGGTTCATTGCTGTGTTCCACATTGTGCTTCAAATTCAGAGAAAAAAATACCTGGAATTTCTTTTCATGAATAGGCGCTTTTATTACCGATACACCAGCAATCAGTAGAAGTACAGAGCAAAATTTTTGAAATATGTGCCTTATAAAATTGCTGCGGCTCTCAATTTATTTGTATATTTAAACTGAATTTTAATGATCGAAATTATAAACCACTTAATTAATTTCTTTTTAATTGCTAGCACCACCAAGAGTTAATCTGAAGTTTGCAAGTATTGCCATTGTTAGCGGATAAGTAATCTTGTAAGAGTAATTCAAGAAAATTTTGAATGAGAATCCTGCTTATCAAACATAGAAACAGATCAATGTGATGCAACCATACTTCAGTTAATTGCCAATCAGGATAGAGGTGGGTTGTCTTATCCTAAACTACAATTCATCAGTCTAATTTCCACAATTTCAGATTGAATTTTACTAGAATTTTAGGATTGTACCAATCCTAAATTCAAACGGAATCGTCAAAACTATTTATGAATTGATATATCCGAGACTAATAAAAAACACTATATGGGAATGTGACTTAAACGAGCATAAAATAAATATATGCTCATTAATATGTGCAAGATTTTTGCCCATCATTTAAAAAAAATATGGCAAGGAATTTTACAAATGAAGCCAGTTCATCTGCATATACGATCTCTTTATCAAGAAAAAATTTAAAGTTTAGTTAATTTTAGTTATATAATATTTACTGTATATTTCGCTGTAAAAATTATCAATGTTTAAAGTCTAATCAAGAAATGGAATCTGCATATACCTATAGACACATTTATATATACAAGCATGGTGAATAGATTTATGCATTAATATTTTAAAATTCTGAAAAAATATTCTGTAATTTCTGTTGCCCAATATTCTAAAATTTCCACGAAAACTATTCTCTCATAAATGGAGTACATGATGTTACAGCAAAAAAACTTGTTCATTGTCTAAAATAACGAAACCTCTAAAAATTATTATCATTTTGTTTACCTCTATTTTATGATCATGACCTACAGTATTTAAATTTACTGAAAATGTCCGCAGTGTACAGACATATATATATATATATTCTAAATAATTAACAATCATTTTTAAATAATCCATGTTTTGAGAGAAAAAAAATCGATATGAGTTGATTGCCGGATATTGGCGAAATAGGTTTTCTTATTCTGTTGATATTATAAAACATGTAAATATATTTTTATTTTTATCATATACATACTTTTATACCATGAGTTTCCAGAATTGGAATATAATATTTAATTTTATATGTAATTCTATTATATTTCTATACGCTTATATATTTCAGATCAGCACCTATAATGGTTAAATTTATTGAAAATTGTTTTGAATGTACGTATATATACATATTTTAAATAATTAAGAATCGTGTAAAAATAATCCATGTTTTGAGAAAAAAAATTCGATATGAGTAGATTGCCGGATATTGGCGAACTTGCTTAATTTTCTTACTATTATGAAACTAGTAAATGCTTTAAAAATTTTTACTGTGTATTTTACGCTCAGAATTATCAATGTTTCAAGTAATCAAGAATTTAAACGTGTATAAATATAGAAATTTACTTATAAAGTTTGTTTTGCATTTATAGTAGCGTGTTATTTAAACTATTTTTAATTACTTAAAGCATTGTATTTATTTATTTTATCTCTAAATCTTATTTTTTCTTGTTTGTAGTGAAGATAAAGCTGAAGCTAAAGTTACATATGATATATATATACCTTTTATAATGAATACATTGCAAAGATTTTTGTATTTTTATGTATAGAAGTAACCTTTATTAAGCATTATTTATGGTAAGTATATCGCGCCATCTGCCGGCGAAAGTAGCCCTTTAAGGATTCCGAAACTAGGCGTGATTGTGAAGGCCGTATGAGGGAAAGAGAAAGATCGAGTTTGGCCGTGCCTATGTTGGAGCAGGTGTTGTCACCATCACTTTTGAAATCGGTTCGGTAGTTCCAGAGATTCCATAGAAATTGTAATTTAGAATGTTTTTAGAACGCTTTTCGCTCATTTCACCCTTTTAAATTTCGATTTTTTTTAAAATTTTATTCTTAGAGATCATTTACATCTTATAAGTAACTACAATGCCAAATTTCAAATTTCCAGCTCCTTCGGTATAAAAAAAAATCGCAATTTTAGAACGTTTTTCGCTTCTGCACCCTTCTGGGGATAGTGGCACCCACAAAAAATATATCCTATGTTGGAGCAGGGGTTGTCACCATCAATTTGCCCCCATCACTTTTGAAATCGGTTCGGCAGTTCCAGAGATTCCATAGAAATTGTAATTTAGAATGTTTTTAGAACGCTTTTCGCTCATTTCACCCTTTTAAATTTCGAATTTTTTTAAATTTTGTTTTTAGAGAGCATTTACATCGTATAAGTAACTACAATGCCAAATTTCAAATTTCTAGCTCCTTCAGTATAAAAAATATCGCAATTTTAGAACGTTTTTCGCTCCTGCACCCCCCCCCCCCTGGAGTTACTGACACCTACATAAAATATAGCCTATGTTGGAGCAGGGGTTGTCACCATCAATTTGCCACTATCACTTTTGAAATCGATTCGGTAGTTCCAGAGATTCCATAGAAATTGTAATTTAGAATGTTTTTAGAACGCTTTTCGCTCATTTCACCCTTTTAAATTTCATTCTTAGAGAGCATTTACATCTTATAAGTAACTACAATGCCAAATTTCTAGCTACTTAAGTATAAACAAAATTGCAATTTTAGAACGTTTTTCGCTCCTGCACCCCTCTGGGGATAGTGGCACCCACAAAAAATATATCCTATGTTGGAGCAGGGGTTGTCACCATCAATTTGTCCCCATCACTTTTGAAATCGGTTCGGTAGTTCCAGAGATTCCATAGAAATTGTAATTTAGAATGTTTTTAGAACGCTTTTCGCTCATTTCACCCTTTTAAATTTCGATTTTTTTTTAAATTTTATTCTTAGAGATCATTTACATCTTATAAGTAACTACAATGCCAAATTTCAAATTTCCAGCTCCTTCGGTATAAAAAAAAATCGCAATTTTAGAACGTTTTTCGCTCCTGCACCCTTCTGGGTATAGTGGCACCCACAAAAAATATATCCTATGTTGGAGCAGGGGTTGTCACCATCAATTTGCCCCCATCACTTTTGAAATCGGTTCGGCAGTTCCAGAGATTCCATAGAAATTGTAATTTAGAATGTTTTTAGAACGCTTTTCGCTCATTTCACCCTTTTAAATTTCGAATTTTTTTAAATTTTGTGTTTAGAGAGCATTTACATCGTATAAGTAACTACAATGCCAAATTTCAAATTTCTAGCTCCTTCAGTATAAAAAATATCGCAATTTTAGAACGTTTTTCGCTCCTGCACCCCCCCCCCCCTGGAGTTACTGACACCTACATAAAATATAGCCTATGTTGGAGCAGGGGTTGTCACCATCAATTTGCCACTATCACTTTTGAAATCGATTCGGTAGTTCCAGAGATTCCATAGAAATTGTAATTTAGAATGTTTTTAGAACGCTTTTCGCTCATTTCACCCTTTTAAATTTCATTCTTAGAGAGCATTTACATCTTATAAGTAACTACAATGCCAAATTTCTAGCTACTTAAGTATAAACAAAATTGCAATTTTAGAACGTTTTTTGCTCCTGCACCCCTCTGGGGATAGTGGCACCCACAAAAAATATATCCTATGTTGGAGCAGGGGTTGTCACCATCAATTTGCCCCCATCACTTTTGAAATCGGTTCGGTAGTTCCAGAGATTCCATAGAAATTGTAATTTAGAATGTTTTTAGAACGCTTTTCGCTCATTTCACCCTTTTAAATTTCGAATTTTTTTTTTTATTTTGTTTTTAGAGAGCATTTACATCTTATAAGTAACTACAATGCCAAATTTCTAGCTCTTTCAGTATACGAAAGATCGCAATTTTAGAATGTTTTTCGCTCCTGCACCCCCCTGGGGTTAGTGACACCGACATAAAATATAGCCTATATTGGAGCAGGGGTTGTCACAATCAATTTGCGACCATCACTTTTGAAATCGGTTCGGTAGTTCCAGAGATTCCATAGAAATTGTAATTTAGAATGTTTTTAGAATGCTTTTTGCTCATTTCACCCTTTTAAATTTCGAATTTTTTTTTATTTTGTTCTTAGAGAGCATTTACATCTTATAAGTAACTACAACGCCAAATTTCAAATATCTGGCTGCTTCAGTATAGAAAAGATCTTAATTTTAGAATGTTTTTTGCTCCTGCTCCCCCCTGGGGTAGTGGCACCGACATAAAATATAGCCTATGTTGGAGCAGGGGTTGTCACCATCAATTTGCCACCATCACTTTTGAAATCGGTTCGGTAGTTCCAGAGATTACCCCCTACAAACAAACAAAAAAACAATCTTTACTCCTTTATAATATTAGTATAGATTAGAGATGTCAGTAGGTAATTTTCAGACACCTTGAAATGTGTATGTAATTATAGTAATGAAGAAACCTAAAAAGGAACTGTTGAACTCTTCTCAAATATTACATAGTTTTGAGGAAAATTAGCCCCTAAAAGGCATATTTTCTACTAAGGTGGGGGGGGGTGTCAGGTCCCTGACAGCTGCAAGACTTAAAAACTATTGTTAGGGGATTATCTTATTGTATGTGTCTCTGCTGTGTACTGTCAAAGCTTTTTATGAACGGAAATCTTAATCCGAGGTGAAAGAATGTTTAATATAATTGAAGAAGTATGTCCTTTGTGATGGTAAGTTCATAGATAAGAGAGATCTCCCCCATTCTATAAGAGCACAGATCCATCAAAAACAGATTATCTTCCATCAAGGAAAGAAAAACACCTGGCCGAGAGAGAGGAGGGTGGAGAAAGGGTGCTTGCTCTGCAGTTGACCATAGTGAGTTTTTTTTGTTTTGAACGTAGGACTGGAGCGTGTAGGTCGTGGTGAGAAAGGTGTGTTGAACACTCTGGGACATGTGCATGGAGAGAGATCTTTTGGAGCGAAGAGGAAGTGTTCAGGAGATTAAGAGAAATCTCGGATCTGAGTCAACTAACATAGCTTAGCAGTATGCAGAAAGTAGTTTCTGTATTTTTTTTATTTAAGGTTGAACCGGATAAGTTACATCCGAGTTTTAAGTTTAAATATTGTAAATAAAGTGTTAGTTTAAGTTTAATTGAAAGAGTTAGGTTCTTTTTTCAATATACATCACATAACGTGTCCGATATCACATAGTCATATTGGTAGTGGCAGCACATCAAAAGACCGGATTATACTTCAAAGTTGTGTGAATGGAGAAGGGGAATCCGACAGTGTGCATGTATGTTAGCATATTTATATTTTGCAAAAGAGAAATAATTATCTGAAATTTAAAGACAGAGGGTTGCAATAAAAAATTCAACAAATATTACAAGAAATTTTCAGTTCTTAGTATTATATATTTGACAAGTTTTTCTGCAATGAGAATATCAAAAGCTAACATACATGTCAGCTACATACAGTAAAACCCGGATATAATGCTCTTCCGGGAGACTGGGCTAGAAGAGCGTTAAAAACGGGAGAAGATTTTTGGCATTTTTAATTTGAGACTATTAGATTATCTGCTTTAAATAATGCGGGGAATCATTTTTGTGTATTATTTAAAATAGAAATTTCACAGCATAGGTACAAAAACGTTTCCTTCATTTTAAATATCATAAATTTACAGAAATATAGTGTTTACGGAGTGTATTATTTTTTCAAATCAGAATAAGTAAAAGAATTGTTAGCATTAAAGTAAAAAGTACAAAATATATTTAACATTTCTAATAGGAACCTTTATCCTTATAGTAAACATAAAATAAAATTATGAAAGAAACTAATAATAATATTTTGTTAAAAAAAATGTAACATTTGTATTCTTGAGCACCACTATGAGGACTATAAACTTTCACTTACTGTTTATTCTGTTTCAGATAAAAACTCTTCGAGTTTCGTCTGACGGGTGGACGAACGACCACATAAAAGAACGTTTTCTGCTTTGTTTATATGTCTTAATATATCTTCATGTAAAGCGGCCGTATCTACTGAAGCAGTATATAGGCGGATAGTGCTGAAAGCTTCCATTACTTCAGCTATTGTTGGGATGCGCTCTTGAACATCGCCGTCAGTAACTTCATCAGGGTCCTCTTATGCGGCATCCTGTATAGTGTCCCCTATGATGTTGTCAATGCTCCTAACGTTGCTTGTGATAACGTCTTTATCAATGTTAACATAGTTCTGAAAGCTGTCTGCGTTTTCTGCAAGATGCTCGAAAACAGCTTGCCAGTCCTCGTCGTCTATAGGATCCGACCCCTCTTCAGCCGCATTCATATCACTGTCGGCGTCCGTTATGAAGCTTGCCATTTTAAAACAGTTTTGAAATATTTTAGGTTCGATTGTATCCGAAGCAGCGCTAAGGTAGTTTATGGTGTCGAGAAGAATTACAGAAGATCGACTACTTTTAATTTACATTTCATGTAGAAATCGTTTGCGATAATGTTTTAAAACCTTTATTATCCCTTGATCCATCGGTTGAAGTACGCTTGTGGTGTTGGCAGGTAAAAATTGCAGACAGACGTTTGAAATATCTGGTATTTCTTGGGGATGCGCTGCGCAATTGTCTACGAATAGTATGACATGCCTATTTTGCTTCAGCATCTCGACATCAAAATCAGAAATATATTTAATAAACTGGGGACCCGTCATCCAAGCCTTACGTTGATGTGCATAGTCACAGGGCAGTCGTTTGATGTTCTTGAAACAGCGAGGTTTGGCCGATTTTCCAATCACCAAAGGCTTGTGTTGGTCACTTCCATTGGCGTTGGAACAAACAAGCACAGTCACACGTTCTTTACTGAGCTTTCCTCCATGGCACTGCTCATCTTTTAACGTTAAGGATTTTATCAGGCATTGCACTAAAAAATAAGCCAAATTCATCACAACTGGCATAGTTTTTGATAAACCTTGGAAGAACGTTCGTTTTCCAAAAATCTGCATCTTCTAGGTTCCCGGCAGAGGATTCTCCGAAAATCTTGTACAATGCCGTGGCAGGTTTGAAATTGGTCTAACCACCCATTAGATGGAGTAAAATCTTCAATTGTTAACTTTTGGGCTACTTCTACAGCTTTTTCTTTAACTACGGATCCGCTGATAGGTATGTTACAGTGTCTTGAGTCAAGAAACCACTCGCACATAACTTTTTCCAAATCTTCATATTTTCCTGTTTTCACTTTCTTATTCTTTGAGCCCCTAATCGCAGTATTTTTTTTCAATATTTTTTGTTTTGAAGAAGAGTCCAAATAGACGACGGTGCGATATTCACAGATAATGCAAAATCTTTCTGGCTCAGAATAGGTGATTTTTTATCATATTTCTTTAGAATTTCTAGTTTTTTCAAAACTGTCAGCGCCTTTCTTTTTACGCTCTTAGCTCCCTGTTGCACCCAATTTGGAGTCGGCAGCGACACTACTTACTTATGTCTAAATGAATAAAATGAAAACAGTTTGTGTGAAGTAAGAGACACGTTAGCTATATCCCAATTTTTCCTATTACTTATAATATCTTAATTCTTTATTTTTATTAGTTTCATTTATTACTACAGTCGAACCTCGTTAACACGAAATCGCTTAACGCGAAATTTCGCTCAACACGAAATAATTTTCAGGTCCCGTCAGATGAGTCTGAAAATCAATGTTAATTAATTCGTTTAATACGAAATAGAATTTCGGAAAATCCCGTTTAAGGCGAAATTTTTTTTTCGCTTCAAAGTCAAAACATGATTTCTTATGCAATGTTTTCTATATTTCAAACTTAAATGTCACATACTCTTATTAAAAATGGAATTTTTTCATGGTTTGAAAACGATTTAAAGTGAAAAGGGTCTTCAGAAAATTCTGAAATACTGAATTCCTGAATAATTCCTGCTTTTCTTTGATCTCCGATATGCTCAAGTGTTCCCACATTAACCATATGAGCAATAGATTAGTCACATTGAATGTTTGGGGAAGGAATTTCTTTTTTTGAAAGTGATTGTTCCATTACTCGGTTGACTGTATTGACAGTAACAAACTATAAACCGGGGATCTGAATTCTCCTATCTGTGAGTGAAAGAAGTGACTATCTCTACTTCACTACCTAACTAACATAATGGAAATGCTGTTCACAGTTGCTCTGTAGAATTCAGTGAAATATGAGTCGAAAGCAGCAAGCAGTATCTTAAGAAACCAAGCAAAAAAATTAAACGAAGTTAGCGATAAAGTGCTGAAAAAATCACAAAATGCGGCTAAGTATGGGATACCTACAATTTAAAAAAATCGCGAAAAGATTGAAGCGGTTTATGCTGTGGAGTTAATTCAAACCAGTAAGACAACGAATCTGTAGAACAAAGAATGAATAAATTAAAATTGCTCTCTTGCGGTGGATAAAAGAGGCAATAAGCCAGAACACTTTTTAACTTTTGCAGTTTTGCAAGATGAAGCAGAGGCTTTTGTTGATGCTCTCGGTGAGAGCGATTTCATATTTTCTAACGGATGACTGACAAGACTTAAATAGCGTCATAGACTTGTCTGCAGAAAGATATGTAGCCAAAATCGGTAAATTCTTTCTTAGACATTGTTTTTTCAAAGTACATTTACATAGATGAAGATGTGCTGACTTCGGATGTGACGACATTTGAAGAAATAATTGCTGAAAAATAAAGATGACAACATTGAAGTGTCAGACGAGGAAGAAGAAATTGACACAGAACGGAAAAGTTTAGTGTCAATAAATGAATCTACCGCAGCATTGAAAACTGTACAACGTTTCCTTATGCATCAAGAGGATACTTCCCGAGCTTTGGACAAATTAGATTAGGTCCATACGTTCCTAAAAAAAGTACTCTACAAAAATTGAAGTCAAAGTCAATAACGGACTATTTAAAAATATGATTAGCATGTAAATAAAATTATTATTGCCTAAAAAACAATTAATTTGTTAAAGAAATTTACTATTTCTTATTAATTTATGATTTTTTGAGCAGGGATATATTTGTAGGTTAATTTATTTAGTTTTTATATCTAACATAGATAGCGCCACTATTATGATGGTTAACACGAAATTTCGGATAACACGAAAAAAATTCCCAGTCCTTTCAATTTCGTGTTAACGAGGTTCGACTGTATGTACTTTTCTTACCTTTTTTATTTCAGTTGTTTTATTTAGCAGTTTTTAATTACACCACAGTTCACTTCCGTGAACTTTGTCATTTTCACTGCCGACTTGGCATCCTTGTTGTTAACTTTCTCATCTTTGCTTACAGGCCTTTTTCCCACCATGTTTCACTGTAAACAATGTTTTGAATGAGAGGTAGTTCACTTAGCCACGAGATGGCGCTACCCTCGCACGTGCTGACGTTTTCCGCGTCTGCGTATGCGATGTTCGTTCTTCCAGTCACGTTGTTTGGTACAGGGCGAGTTCTCGACTTTTGCCGGGCTATTTATAGAATGCCGCAATATTCAATTGCTGCTGATGTGGTGTGCTTAGTCTATCTTGCTCCCGTTTCGTTTCGTTTTTGTTAGTATAGTAATTACGAAAGTAATCACTAATACATTAAAACAGGATGAAGAGTATAAACGCTAAATGGAGCGTATATGCTGACGATCGATTGCCCGAGTTAAATATGCAAAAAACCTGTAAAGTAACATGTGGATTGTGTCTTGAAATAAAGACAAACTGTTTTAAAAACAACTAAATGTTTATTTAAATAAAAACAATAATAAAATCAAAAAGACAAAAACACAAATTCAATAAACTATGTAAATAAAAATATACTTTAAACTTTATCTTTAATATGAACTGAAGCCTAGGAAAAGTTTCAAAAGAAGGTTATTTTTATTTAAATTCAATTCATAATTAAATATACTTATCTTTAGAAAAATGTAAACTTTAAATTGATTTTAATTTACTATTATAACTTCAAATTATATTAACTTTACTTTAATCAACTTAATTAACTTTAACAAAAATATAAACATAAATTGACCTTTATTATCCCTCTCTCATTTAAATATTAACCATCTTAAAAGATCGTTAATCTGTGTTTCCGTTTTACACCTCGTCTCATGAAAAACTCCCGATGTACCACGCGTACCGTCATTAGCATACCGAAAGCCTTAAAGCAAAAGTATCGAACAAATTAAATCGGATCTTCATCTGAAACCTGAAACATGACGAAGTCTGTTACAGTATTTGAAAGACCTTAAGAGTAAGAGACAAAAACCAGAGTCTTAAATATGATGTTAAAACTGTGAGGGGAAAAACAACTGTCAAACTAAAACTTTATAGAAACTTAAACCAGTTTTAAACTCAATTTAATAAAGCCAAAAGTATAATAAAATCACTTCAAGAAAAACTAAATGAAAATATATGCAAATTTACTTACGAAATCCCTTATTATACGTTCTCTATGTATTTCACCTTCCACCCTTTAACAGTATACTAAGATACTAACACAACTTCTCAAAACCTGCCTAAAAGCAGTATAACTGAAGTTGGTTTAAAACATACTAAGGAGAAGGGAAAACATCGATGAGCAGAAAAACTAATTAAACAAACTAATTAAATCATAAACCGAAATATTGATAGAACGTGTTGCAGCCGGCGTTTTAGATACACTAGTTAGCGACGTCATTCTTCTCTCTCTCTGTCTTTCAGGAAAGGCCACTTTGTAAACAAAAGGAGAGAAGGCACAAAATTTCCAGATGTATCCTTTAACATCAACAACCAGCTTTCACTAGACACTAAACATCACTAATATTTAAAAGCACCATCATCAGAGATTAAAACATCTTGAAAAACAATTTCACATTTAAATATTATAGAACATCTCTAAAACTGCACCACCATCACTAGCCATTACCGGCGGGCATTACTTACGTCAACATTGCCTTGCCACACAAAAAGAATTAAAACATGAAGCTAATGAAAGAACCACAAGCTGTTGTATATAAGCAATCATCTCCAGGTAAACGACCTATCACGCAGCCTCCCAGTAAACGTCACTACCGGCTTCTCGAAAGATCCGGATTAAGTGACGAACCGCCACGAGGAAAAGATCGTAGGAGAAAAAGATGATTGCGCCATCTGTCAGCGTCGGCCGTAAATGCTTCGACACATCGTGATGCAAGGCTGTGCAGAGAGATATGACCGGCAAAAAGGTAAACAGAATTGCGTGGTTTTAAAAGTGTGTTGGGAAAGTAAAATGAATAGGCCTGGATACTTAATTAAGTTATTATCGTAAGTAAGCTTTATGAATTTGATATTTAGATATTGAAATAAAGTAAATATAACCCAGAATGTATATGTATAAAACAGAACTTAGAAATGTATGAATGTAAAACAAAAAGTAAATTTAGAAACTTTAAGTGGGGATTAAATGGATGAATTAAATGAAGTGATAAGACCAAAATATAGGGAAAAATATGGAATATTTCCTAACAGTTTTCGCCGATAAATAGTAAGATGATTCTCATGGTAATGTACTTTGCTTTTTGTTGTGATTTTGACAGTGATCTTAAATTAGTAAATTGATTACTCAATAATTATCTAGATTATACTTTTAATAGCAGAAAATATACTTATAAATTGGACGGCAACAAACACACGTCATACCAGCATGAGTTACATCAGTGTACTAGCGAGATGGCTCACAAGCCACGCCAAGGAAAGGAAGGTCGCCAAGCACAACCAGAATTGGCGAGATATCGCTCAAATTCAACACTCCTTCCTGATATCAAGACCAATTTTGTTAAACACATCAAAAAATAAACAATTAGCCAACAACAAAAAAAAAAAAAAAAAAATACACAAAAAAAAAAAAAAAAACAGATTTAAACAGTCAGTTTAACTTAACCAGTCCAAGTCCATCGCGTAAGTTCATAAACAGGTTTTGTGAGAGAGGTTTCGTAAAAATATCAGCAGTTTGTTCTGATGATATTCATACTCTAATTTTAAAACTTCTTGTTCAACTTTCTCTCTAATGGAGTGAAAACGCACATCAATGTGCTTAGATCTTCAATGATGCTGGGGATTTTGGGCAAGTTTTATAGCACTTTGGCAGTGATGTCACTGGATCCTTTCAAATATCTGGGTCCCTTTTTTAAAAAAGCGGGTCCCCATTCATAATAATTCAAATTCATATTTTAAAGGAACAAGTGAATTTGTTTATTTGGAAAAGAGAAATGCAATAGTTATTGTTTTGATAATAATTAAATAATGAATAATTAAAACCAGTATTTCTCAATCAAATAAGATTTTTTTTATACTATTAAGAGAAATTTTCTTTGCCTTTTTTTTAATGTAAATGCTTAATTATAAAATAATGATTATTTGAATGTAGAAGATAACAAGTATCACTAATATTTGCATTTCTTTTAAAAGGGGGAGGACGGATTTATTGAAAAGGACATTTTTGTTGGATAAAAGAATACTTTTGTTGAGTAAAGGGGCACTTTTTGTTGAATGAATAGATGCTTTGATTAAACTTCCCATTGGATTATTTGTCAGCATAGATCAGTGTTAGAATCAAACATTTTCTTTGGAAAGGAGTTTCAGGAGTGATTCTGATATAAAATATTTTCTGAAAGGTTACGTTACAGCAGAAACGGGGGGGGGGGGAGGATCCTCACTCAGCACTATTTTTGTTGTTGTAGGTCAGATTAACTAACTTTTGATTCAAGTCGATTTCAGGCTGAGTGAATCTCGCATTTTTATTCCTTGCCTTTGGACGATATTCACATCCCCCCCCCCTCCCCGAGATCCTTCGACGAAATTTGACGTTTTTGGGTGATCCTTCGACGAAATTTGCCGTTTTTCGAGATTCTTCGACGAAATTTACAGTTTTTTAGAGATCCTTCGACGAAATTTGCTGTTTTTTGGTGATCTTTCGACGAAATTTACCGTTTTTTCGAGATCCTTCGACGAAATTTGCCGTTTTTGGGCGATCCTTCGACGAAATTTGTCGTTTTCAGGCGATCCTTCGACGAAATTTGCCGTTTTCGGGCGATCCTTCGACGAAATTTGTCATTTTTTCGAGAGATCCTTCGACGAAATTTGTCATTTTTTCGAGATTCTTCGACGAAATTTGCCGTTTTTGGAGATCCTTCGACGAAATTTGCCGTTTTTGGCGATCCTTCGACGAAATTTGCCTTTTTTCGAGATCTTTCGACGAAATTTGCCGTTTATTTCGAGATCTTTCGACGAAATTTGCCGTTTTTTCGAGATCTTTCGACGAAATTTGCCGTTTTTTTTCGAGATCTTTCGACGAAATTTGCCGTTTTTTCGACGAAATTTGCCGTTTTTTTTTTAGATCTTTCGACGAAATTTGCCGTTTTTTCGACGAAATTTGCCGTTTTTTCGAGATCTTTCGACGAAATTTGCCGTTTTTTCGAGATCTTTCGACGAAATTTGCCGTTTTTTCGAGATCTTTCGACGAAATTTGCCGTTTTTTCGAGATCTTTCGACGAAATTTGCCGTTTTTTCGAGATCTTTCGACGAAATTTGCCGTTTTTTCGAGATCTTTCGACGAAATTTGCCGTTTTTTCGAGATCTTTCGATGAAATTTGCAGTTTTTTCGAGATCTTCCGATGAAATTTGCCATTTTTTTTACAATTCTTCGATGAAATTTACTGTTTTTTTGACGAATCTCGGACGAAATTTAGTTTTTTTGGCGATACTTTGACGAAATGCATCGTTTTTTCGTGATTCTTCGAAGAATTTACGCATCCAATGGGACGCGTAAGAACTATTTTTTTGCGTCCCAACTCCAATTTTTCGCGTAATTTACGCGCTACGGCATCGCTGCTTTGGTTGTCGACATACAAAATGGGAGTGCCATCATATCCTATTAGCTCTTTGAAGAGCAACTTTAACCAAACAAGCTCATTTACTGCTTCAATAGCAGCAACATACTCTGCTTCTTTCGATGAAATTGCAACCGTATGTTGCAATCTAGACCACCAAGTTATTGATGCACCTGCATTTACTGAAACCATACCAGATGTTGAATGTCTTGTCCTTTCATCACCGGCATGGTCAGCATCACTAAAAACAGAAAACTCAGTTTTTACTTGTGACTTGTATAGAAGGCCAACACTGCTCGTGCCTCGTAAATATCTGTAAATTCTTTTTACACGCTTCCAGTCATCTTTTGTAGGATTGCACAGAGCTCTTGATACCAAAGCTACAGCAAATGCTATGTCTGGCCTAGTAGCAACTGCAAGATATTGTAAACAACCTACTGCTTCTCTATAAGGAACATCAACTATGGCTGTATCTCCTTCCTGAGATTTAGTCACATCACAAGGTGTAGAGAGAGGTTTTGAATTTTCAAGCCTAAATCTTTGTAGTATCTTTTCGGTATACAAACACTGTGAAATAAAAATGTCACCATTATCTCTCTGATTAATTTGCACTCCTAAGAAAGAACCGAGAGGACCATCGGTAATTTTGAACTCTTCTTTTAGGCTACTAATCAATATTTTTATTTCTGAAATACTTGATCCAGCTACAAGTCCATCATCTACATACAAGGCCACTATCAGTACAGATGAATCCTTTCTCTTTGTAAATAAACAAGGATCAGCATGTGATTGCTGAAATTGCAATTTTTGAATTGCTTGAACAAAACGCGAGTTCCAACAGCGTGGAGCTTGCTTCAAACCAGAAAGAGAGCGAACTAATCTGCACACACGACCAGAACCATCATCAAAACCTTCTGGCTGTTTCATGTAGAGCTCTTTATCAAGAAAACCATAAAGGAAAGCTGTTTTCACATCAAATTGATGTTGGTACAGGTTTTGCGAAGCAGCAATACTAAGAACTGTGCGCAAGGTGTCAAATCTAGCTACTAGTGCAAACAGATCATCATAGTCATAGCCAGCCTTTTGCGAGAAACCTCTTGCCACCAGACGAGCTTTAGCTTTACAAGGAGAACCATCAGTATTTGTTTTTATTCTATATACCCACTTGTTGTCAAGTATCCTTTTATTTTCTGGTGGTTCTGTAAGTTTCCAGGTTCCATTTTCTTCGTGAGACTGCAGTTCTTCTGTCATGGCTTCTTTCCACAGCTTAAATTCGGGTGACTTCATTGCTTCACTGTAACAGGCAGGAGTTTCAATGCCACTAAGAGTATTAAAAAAAAAAGTACATAATTTTCTGACAGAAATTCTGGCTTCTTATGTTCTCGTTGAGGGTAGCGTCTTCCTTGATCAGGTTCATCTTCATCCTTCTTTTGGATACTTCCATTTTCTTCTTCTGAATGCATATCACTACAACTTGCGACTTCAACAGTCAATGGCTCATATGGGAATTCATTGCAAAATGCAACATTGCAGCTTCTTTCCACTTTATTTTTAGAAGGTATAAAAACTCTATATCCATCATAAGCTTCATATCCGACAACCAGTCCTTCAACAGCCTTTTTATCCCACTTTTTAAGTCTTTGTTTTGGTTCATGTACATAGCATTTTGTACCAAATATTCTTAAACGTTTAATGTTGAAATTCTCCGACTTTCCATGCCATAACTGATACGGAGTTTTATCTTCTACTGGAGTGGGACCTGTGTGATTTAATACATAGACAGCAGTATTACAGGCTTCAGCCCATAACTTTGGCAATTCTTTTTGGTGAACCATAGCTCTTGCAGCTTCCACAATGATGCGTATCTCTCTTTCAGCAGCTCCATTTTGTTCAGGCGTCGCAACCATTGCCTCACGTAGATCAATACACCGATCATTTAAAATCTTCTTCAGAGAATAGTTGTCAAACTCTTTGCCAGAGTCGCACCGTATCTGTTTAACCATATGTCCAGCAGTCTTTGCTTCATTAAGAAAGGTTTCTATACAATTTGGTACTTCACTCTTGGCTTTCAAGAAGAATACTCTGCAAAATTTTGTATAGTCATATAGTTGTATAGAACTAGCATAAAACGTGAACCACCAACTGAGTCTTCTTCCATTGGACTAGCGAGATCTGCATTGATTTGTTCAGCAGGCTCTGTTGGTCTAACAGTTCTTGAGTGGAACGACTTTCTGTGGACTTTGCCATATACACACCCAACACAAAATTCAGAGTTCTCATTAGGTAAAGAAATGCAGTGTCTTTTAAGAAACTTAATACACTGTTTCTTGTTTTGATGTGCCATTCTTTCATGCATTACTTGGAGTATCACTAGTACTTGAAATAAGAACAGTTGCAGGTTTCCTAGGATCTTTAGCAAGCATTTCCATCACAAATAAACCATTTTCTGATTTTTGAGCCACTGCAATGGTTTGATTACTATTTTTCACCAAGCAAAATTTATTTTTAAAAACAACATTCAGTCCTTTACTTAAAGCATGAGAAATAGAAAATAATTGGTATTTTAACTCAGGTACATACCAGACATCTGTGAGGTAATTTTCTTGCCATTTACCAGCCACTAGAGTTTTCACATTAATTTGTCCAGAACCATAGGCAATAAGTTTCTGACCACCTGCAGCTTTGACTACTTCTGGAACAGCAAATTTCTTAAAACTTTCAAATATAGGGCTATCAAATGTCATATGCTGAGATGCTTCAGAGTCAGCAATCCAGCTTTTATCATCCTGTGAAACTGTACATGGCATGGCTACACCAGATGAGGAAGGAAGTGTCTTATTTTTATTTTGAGGACAATTTATTTGTGTCCAAAAAATCCACACTGAAAACAAGTAATGTTAGCGTTCATAGGCTTCTTATTTTGATTTTGCCATTTCTTCTGTTTTGGTTTATTTCCTCTTAAATATTTGGTGTTGACGTCATCTCTTCCATAACTCAGCAACGGCACTTGCCGACTGGATTGAATCTGCAGGGCTGTACTATCACATTGCTGTTGCTCTATTTGTTGCTCAAAAGCACATAGTCTTTCAGTTAATAATTCGATCGATCGATCTTTCAACGGAATTCCATCCCACACAGTCTTAAATGTGATGTATTCTTGCGGTAGCATCGAAATAATTCGGAACAGTAACATTGCTCCGGGAACAGCACATTGTAGAATACGTTGCAATTCATAGTTTGCTTCAATAAAAATATTTTGAGTTCGACTTATGAAGGATGCAATATTTTCACTTTGTTTCCATTCCAGATGAAAAAATTCAGTCCACAAACGATCGAGTCTATGCGTTGATTTATCATAATTCGAGATTAACTTTTCATATGCATCTTTCGCCGTTGAACACGTTTTAATATAATCAAAGTTGTTGTCATCAAGTGCTTGGGAGATAAATAAAAGTGACTTGCATCAGCTAATTCAAATTTATTTTTCGCTTCTCCAAAAGCGGCAGCATCAGCGTGATCCGCCATTACAGGGACAGTCTTCTCCATTCACATAACTCAACAAATCGTGCATTTTAAGTAATAATGACAGACATTTTCCATCTAGTCCAGTCTTTTGCTGATTCCAATTTTTCAATCGTGAACTTAAAATCCATAGGTGCCATTTTTATTTTCAATTCGGAGTACACAATACGAGAAGAAAAAAAATGGCGCAATGCACTTCAATCGCTTAAAGTTCAGATAAATACGACATTTTTCGCAGTGGAAGTGTGCTGGGCCCATAACCTGTTGTGATTTTGACAGTAATCTTAAATTAGTAAATTGATTACTCAATAATTATCAAGATTATACTTTTAATAGCAGAAAATATACTTATAAAATCAGTGTACTAGCGAGATGGCTCACAAGCCACGCCAAGGAAAGGAAGGTCGCCAAGCACAACCAGAATTGGCGAGATATTGCTCAAATTCAACACTTTTAATATCACCAAATTGAGTAAGACCATTTTTTAACGTGAATACATCGTTTTGAAAACTTGCATTCATGAAGTTTACTTTTTAAGATAATGTAATATGAATCATGCCTTTTGAAATATGCATCGATGGAGTTTAAAACAGTTACAAGATGATGAATATAAATTACATATGAGTAGCGTATTTTTTTGATATAGTCTTTGAACAAATGAACTCCCAGTACAGCTCCTGAGTGATAATTAATTTCTTTCATGAAATATATTGCTGGCCAATATTTTGTTTATATTAAACATTTTTAATGCATTAGTTTTTCCTCATATAACGATACTTCTATATTTTTATCTTAATAAAGCTGGTATTTTTATTTAAATATTTTTGTCATCATTTAGAGTCTCTTTAAACACTTACTGCAATAGATAAATTACTTTCTGCAAATAAACAAGGAACGTTTTTCAGCAAAGGCTTTCACAGTGCATAACTCTTTAGTGATAGGAAGTAAGAAAAAAAAAAAAAGGTGCAATGAAATATATATAAGATTGAAACCTTTTTCACAGCATTCTTGTTGTACGAGTAGTCTCACACAACAAGACAGACAGGTGCTATTGAGATGGACAGCGAAAATTTTTTTGTTCTTTGATCCTTGCTTAAAAGGAGACCAATGAGAAAACATCGCCGCGCCGGCTGATTTGTTTTTTTACATAGTCTTTGGGCGTTAGCTGGCTGCCAATTCCACGTACCTTCTCTCTCTTTGTACGGGCGAGAAAATGAGATATCCGGATGTAAACCAAAGTACCAAAGTGTAATATCCAGGATTTCTTGGTTCAAAGAACCAATAAAAATCACGTTGAAAGCGGGGTATTTTTACATTGTTCTTATGAGTATGGTTCAAGGGATCGGGACAAATGAGCGTAAAAAGCGGGAAAGCGTTTTAAGCAGTGAGCGTTATATCACAGTTTTACTGTACTTGGAAGAATATTAAGCAGAATATGCTTATCCAAAAATTTATCTTGCAATAAAGATATTCAATTTAAAAAATGGCATGCTTAGCTATAAAATAAATAGTATTATGTAATAAAAATAGAAGTAAAAATTAAATTTTCAGAATTTATATATTTTGAAGAATATCCAGAACTTATATATTTTTGTTTCAAATTATATTAAATTGGTTAGCATACTTTTTCTGTGATGAAGCATTTTGTTTATGCTGATAAATAAATTAGAAAGGTACATTTTTTTCGTATTTTATGTTTTTTAATTACCTTAATGTAAGTGTGTGCTTAACTGTGCCATGAGGGAAAAGAGGTTGAAAAACTCTGGTATAGAGTCATTAATAAATATTGAATGTAACTGAAATTTCTTTAGCTTTCAATCAATTGTTTACAATATTATTTGACACTGTAAAAATGCAGGTAATAAAACAAAGACGTTTCATTTAAAATTTAAATTTAATTCCTATATATATATAGTTACAACTTCAATTCTAAGAAATGTACAAATATGGTGATTAACAATAAACAGCAGTTTTTTTTTCCATCTGTGTTTTGACATAAAAAAAAAAAAAAAAGGCTAAGGCATAAATATTGATACAGAGAAGTAATGTAAAAGAAAAAAAAAAGGAAAAAGAAATTTGATGGAATGCCCGTTATTTGCTTATTCAGATTTAGGTAGACAAAAGCAAAATGTCTACAAGATGGATACAGATGCATTTTTCAACATATACAAAACAGAACGCATAAAAAAAGGAATCTAAAGGAGCAAATTTAATTTCAAAACATTTTCATGCGTTAGATTTTTCAAAGTTATGAAAGTACAAGATTGAACATAAATATTATATTTTCTACTAACAATGTAGAGTAATATTACAAGAATATACATGTATTTAAAAAGATTTCAAGTTGGAATAACTTTTATCATAAAATGTAATAAATATCAACAATTTAAACAAAGAATTTCAGACAATTTTTTTTTATAGTTTGAAAATTGCAGTTACATAACAAGTTTCAATTATAAAAATAAGAATGTTGAGCATATTTTATCCCAATTTAAAAAGTATGAAATTCATTAGTTTTAAAATATAAAATTCATCTATATTCTAACAATTAAAAATTTTTTTTAACCAGGGGTATTCAGAAAATTGTAACAAATCAAGAAAATGTTGCTTCAGTACTCAGTATGTGTTGCAAGCTATAATTAGAAAGCTTAAATTTTTTAAGCCTATTCAATTTTAAAAACATTTTAGAATACTAAATAAAATACTATGAATAGAGTGTAAACAAAAATTAATAATGAAGTGCTAACTAACAAAGGTATGCTGTAATAACAATTAAAAAACTTAAAAATGAAACATTAAAAAGAATAACTTTGGTCAATTAGAATGGATTCAGAAAAAAAATCATTCCAGTTCTTAAAAATTTAAATATTTTAAAATAAGAACCATTCATCTACTAGTTCTTTTAATATAAGATACCAGCTAAATAATACATAAGGAACAATGTAGCAACATTCTAAAAATCAGCAGAATATATTCAGATTTCCAAGTACACAGGATAATAAAACACCCCTGATTAATGAAGATTTACATATATATGAAGAAAATCAACATATTTCTATTGAAGAAAAAAACAAGAAGCAACACAGTCTAATATAAACAAAACATTTGATAATATGATTCGGAATCACTCAACTGCAGTAATGCATAAAGAAATATCTCATTTCAATTTCTTAATATATAATGTACATGAAATCAATGCAGTGTGACGAATCTTACTGAACTTTGAGAACAGTTTGATTTGAATGACACAACTTGAAACTTTAAATAGGACAGAATTTTTTCATGTGTTCCTAATTTTGCCAGGTACATAATTTTTATCAATATTTTGGTCTTGCAAAAACATGTGAAGGCAACGTTCATTCTGAGCTAGGGGATGACCAGCAACCCTGAAAAAAAAAAAATACTTTTAACAAACAGAATATTTCAAGCAAATATATAAGGAAGAATTTAATAAAGATGATCAAAACACCAGCTCCTTTATCATACACTAACAGAACCACATGGCTTTACCTGTGTTAATCATGAGGGTCTTATAGGTAAAATAAATAAAAATGCAGTTATATGGTGACCACAGTAGTGGAGCTCTGTACATTTCCGCACATATATCGTTAAAAGACAATCGGGGAAAAAAATGAAGTTTGACACAATCATAGAAAAAAACCATGGCTTAGTAAATGAGAATGTGCATTTTCTTTGGTGCATGCAACAGAAAAACATAAGATTTTCCTGACGATATGAAAAAAATTAAAAAATCAACCAAATAGCGTAGCATTCAGCAAAACTATTTTTCATATGGCATCTATATATAATATGAAAAAAAAAAAAAAAAAAAAAAAATGTTTTCCTTGGAAAAATGTCTTATGCAAAATATCTAATCAAAAATCAGCAATAGTTGGCTTATTCATACAATCTTCCATAATCTGGTTTACAGACTATGTTGGCATCAAAATCTCTAAAATCGCTGAAATACATGTTTAACTTTTTTTAGCAGATTGGTTTAGCTGCATTTAATGCTCATACCTAAAACTGAATCTCAGAGATATGGTAAAATGACTTAAGACTTTCAACCCCTTATTTAATTCACCTTAGTGGTTTAATTTCAAATAGCAGATACATTAGTCATTAGGACACAGTAGGAGCCATTGAATTTATGCGCTATTCAGAAATAATAGCATGTACAGTAAAACCTCTGTACGGTCATCACAAATAGTGGAGACAATCCCCAACACAAATATATTTGCATGTTTTAGCGCACATCTCCGAATAAGAGACAAATTCGATGGCACCAAGGTTTCAGTTATTTAAATGTTTTACAGTATTTGAATATTAATGAGTATATATATACTATTTATATGTTTATATTTCTATATAAAAAATATAATTGTAATTAGAGATACAATGGCATGTTTTACATTTTACAACATTAAAATGATTTATACTATTAAAATATGATTAATTTTCTTTCATTTCGGTTCTGAGAGGACGGGTTTTTTTTTTTCTTTTCTTTAGGGGTTCGGTTTTGGTTTCAATGGCATTTTCGGGTTCGGGTTGGGACAACAACCCAATCCATGCAGATCTCTAAGTGGGTTAAACAGAAATTTTAAGTGGGATGTTAAAAATGTGGAATTATTTTAAATGAGATTTTTGTAGTATCTCAAAAATTGCTCAGTGCGCTAAATTTTTTTGGAGCTCCCAAACCCTGCTGTATTAAAAATTACAGTATAAGAAACTACAGTAGTGTCTAGGGAACGAGCTCAAATTTTTTAATTGGCCCGGGTGCTTAAAACACAGCCTACGTTACTGATCTTGTATTCTTATTCTATGAATAACAATGATTTTGTAAATATCTCAGAAAAAAAGCAAGTTTGTTTTTGAGAACTAAACTTACAATCCATTAACCCTTTCAAGGGCGGTGGGACGTTTATGAATTCACTTTATTTTAATTCTTAAATGCCACAATGGTACCAGAAATTTGGTATAAAATTTTCCGTTTATTATGTATGTGAAATATAGCTTTTTTCCCCCAAATAAATGTGTTTGCAAATTCTGGTGTCATTCATTCATTTCAACATGTTAGCAATGGAAGTGCTTTGCCCCTGAAAGGATTAAGGCTTATGGCCTACAGTACTGAACTCTGTTTTCCTGACCATGGGCCCTGAGGTGATATACAGCATATGTTCTGGTCAGATGGTCGGCCTAACGCAGGAATGTTTAGCCCCCAAGCTTGACACTCAATTTATAGACCTGAATGGATGAAAGGCTGAGTTAGCCTTGCGCAGTCTTCAGTCCAGAATCGAACTGGGGACGGGTAATGCGGCAGTCAGACGTGCTGACCATTATGCTACTGGACTTGCTGTTTTTGAAAAAAAAAATAAACTGGTGTAACTACCCGTAGCTTTTTACTCTTTATCACATATTAAGACTATTTTTTGTAATGGAAGCTGCACAATTCGAAATTTCATTCCTTGTTTTTTCTTCAATATTTCACCTGAATCAGATATGTTGGAACGCCAGCTTTGCGCACTTTTCGCAACAAACTCCTCAAATTTTGAATGCGAATCTCCTATCTTTTACTTTGCTCATGTAGGCAACTGTTGTATAATTTTATTCTTTTTACTCTCACTGCAAGTAAATTATGGAAGGTGGGAGCAAAGATTATCGTAAGGGATGCGAACTTCAAAGCTGTCACCAACTAGACAGATGAGACTGGCGAGCTCTCCTCCCTGTAAAACCGCCTGTAACTCAATAGGCAAACTGGGCATTGTAATAAACAGGGTGTCTATTCCAGATAAGCAACAATTTTCCCTGACAGTTCCAGGTTTTCCATACCAATAAAGAAAAAAATCCAGGTATCGAGATTTTATGATGTTACACATAAAATACCTAAACAGTTGTGAATTTGAGAGTGAAACTGATTCTGAGGCACAAATTACTGATTTGTCACATTTTTTTTTCAAAATTTACAAATTGTTGAATATTTTACATGCTAAACATTTTGCAGATAACACTTTTAGCATCAGGTCTTATACATTTTTGTCAAATCAGGATGAAATTTATCACATCAGCCACAGTTAAATACAGATTGCTTTGACATATTTTAATACAAATAATAAATATTCAATAAATTAAGCTAACAAATTTCAGTTCCCAAACAAAGATAAGTAAACAGCATTCAGTAGAAAGTTTCAGTGAAGCTGTAACTGAAAATTTCTGAGAGAAGGACTGAAAAAGGGTAGATTGAATGATTTGCACGAGAGGTTGAAATACTCTTTACAATACTTATGTAGAGCAAAGTTTGATTTTAATGGTGCTGCAATTTCAAATCCTTAATTATATATGAAACATTTTCCTATTTTTTTCTTAAAGTTAAAAAAAAAATTTCTACCTTTTTCTCAGAATTTTCAAATTCCCCCGACTTTTCCTCAGAAATGGTAAATTTCTCTGTCTATATAAAGTTACCTGACTTTTCCGGCTCAATTGCAAATATAGCTTCATTGTTGCAATATTCATAAGGGGCGATTGTGGGTTCATGAAAAAATACTCAAAATTCTAGCGAGAAAACATTTCTGTATAGAAAAGTAGGGAGGAAACAACTTAATCAAAGGGAGGTCAAATTATGAAAAATATGAATTTTAATTATGTTTAGCAATCATATGAAATTGATATTTTAGTCTTATTTTATGAACTTAACTATCGGAAAAGCTGGAATTTCGGTACTGAAAATGAAAAAAAAAAAAAAAAAAAAAAAAAAAAACCCTGTAATCAAGTATATAACATAAACACAATCATCACTCCTAATTCATCCAATTTCACCCCATTGCTACTCTCATCATTATGATGTTAGCATTGAGCGACGCTCACATTTGTGCTTTATAATATAAGTTGACATTTTTTTGTAAATTTTAATGAAATTTTTATGTATTTATTTATTTTTTTACATTTAATTATTTTCTAATAATGAACAAATAAAGTGCAATGAGATGCAAAATCAGATTTTGTTTACATAAAAAGAAAAAAAAAATCAAAAAACAAGTTGTGTGCATGAAATGCAACTTGTATAAATTTAACAGCCAAAAATAATATTGCTTTGCAGAAGCACATTTATAAAATACAGAATTAGAATTTTAAGTTCATCCATTTGTTTGTGTAATTTTTTAAAAATTCTTATTTAGAGTCTATATTTTGTGTCATTGTCTAATTCAACTTTGTGTCATTTTATGTCCAATATTAAGAATATTACATTCAGATTCATGTAATTCAATAACATGGTTTTCACAAGTCTAGGACCCAATGTCTACTTTATTGGACATGCTAAATAACAATACATTTTTAATTTTTTTAAATAAATGTATAACTGCTTTTTTTATAGCAATAGTCTGATTATGATAAAATTTGAATGAAAAATGAGAGTTCAAGAGGATAAAGTAAATTTAGCAATCTGAAATGATCTATATTATGCAAAGATGTATAATCTGCACAAGTCCTGGTCTCAAGGAATACAACATAAAGATACTCTACTGTATTTTGATATGTTTCAGACATATTTGGCCATGTTTACAAGGTAAATTAATGATATGTGAGACGTGATTTATGTAACACACAATCTTGCACTTTTAAGTTTGCGTTATAAAGATCTACTGTATACTAATAAATGTATATAAATGACTTTCTAGTTTAACAAACAACCCAAGAATACTAGATACACTATCTATAAACCGATTTATTCTAATACAAAATGTCTGGACTAAGCGGATTTATGCTGATAAATATGCAGAACCAATCTTCCTCAATGAAATCTCTTTTCAAACTTCTATTACCTTTACACCCAGAGAGTATGCAAACTTAAAAAATAAAAAACCCACTGTCTTAAAATTGCCTTTCCATCGGGGGAAAATGTAGCAATAAATACTCCCTGGACATGGGTCGATCCAGGGAAAATTTTGGGCCTTATTTAGGGCCCCTTCACAAAAATCTATTTAATAAAATGGACCCCTTCACAAAAATCAAGTTGATAAAATAGACCCCTTCACAAAAATCAATTTGATAAAATGGTCATGTTTGATAAAATTCACAAAATTCTGTTCCATAAAAACTTACTATTTATTATTTTGTGATGTTTTAAAATGTGTAATTTGTAAACAAACAAGTTCACCAGAGAGGAAAACTTCAGCAAAAAGATTTAAAAAAGCTTTTGTTTATAAATACCTGGTTCGAATTTGATTAACTGGATTTCAACTTTCGTTACAAAATGTTATTTTTCACAAAAATATAATAAATTTCACAAAAATAACCTTTATTTTTCACAAAATGGGCTCTCGACCTCTGCTGGATCTACGAGAAGCGAAGCACTATGCAGCCCTGACAATCTTCCCTTCCAGCTTCCAGAACTTGTCTAAGAAAGTAGACTACTTTGAGTCGATTAACCTGATTTTACCTAAACGCAACCTACAGTTTCAGTTGCTGCTAATTCTTTTTAATTACGGGTTAAATTTAATGTTTTTGTGTTCAGGCTTACATGATTTTTCAAAAGAAAGTCCTGAAAATTTCTCAAATGAAAAAAAATTATATTTGAATATTAATGAGTGTATATGCGTTAATTTTTATACAAAAAAAGATAAGATTGATAGTAGAGATAATTGTAGGACATTTTTCCATAATTGCATTAAAATATAGATTAATTTTCTTTCAGTTTGGGTTGGGTTTCGAGTTGACTTTAAACAGAAATTTGGGGTTTGGGTCATGTACAAGCTCTATATGGAGGACTCTATGGGTCATTCCACGTCAAATCAACCAAAAATTTTCAATATTCAACCTGACCATTTCAGATTTTAATGAAACTTTCAGGAATCATTCTCCCTCATGATACAAATGAGAATATACTTTCATAATTTTTTTATCTCAGTAAATTTTCATACAATTAATTTTGTTAATTTTTAAAAATCATTTTTTGGCTTGTATAAATGTTTTCAATTTTGGAATTTCTCAAGTTCTATCAGGCGTAGAGAGTTGTTTCACCCCTCATTTTAAAGAGAATTTAACAAGGTTTAATTTGATAAGCAAGTTCACAATGCTTAGATTTAAAAAAGTTAATTTAATTTAAAAAAATTCAAAATAGTGTTTTTTTAAATTTTGAAAAAAATATGTTTTTAGTAATATTATAATCTTTAAATTCTGAAAGTTTTAGAGTGAGATCTCAATGGGATCAGCAGTTATTATAAAAATAATGTTTAAAATGAATAAAATAATACTGGCTTTAGCACAATCATAAAGTTGGCGAGATGCCAACTTAAAATATTAGCCCCAACTGGTGTTTAACATTAGTTTTTTTAACATAACTGCTGATCTCATTGAGATCCCACTCTAAAAAACTTTCAGTATTTAAAGATTATAATATTACAAAAAATATACATTTTTTTCAAAATTTTTAAAAAACACTATTTAAAAAAATTTGCAATTAAAAATTTCTAAATTAAATTTACTTTTTTAAATCCAAGCATAGTCAACTTGCATATCAAATTAAACCTTATGAAATTCTCTTTAAAATGAGGGGTCAAACAATTCTCTACACCTGATAGAACTTGAGAAATTCAAAATTCAAAACATTTATACAAGGCAAAAAATGATAATTTTTCAAAATTTAAAAAATTGTATGAAAATTTACTGAGATAAAAAAATAATAAAAGTATATTCTCATTTATGTCATCAGGGAGAATGAATCCTGTAAGTTTCATCAAAATCTAAAATGGTCAGGTTGAGTCACTAGTTGATTTGACATGGAAGTACCGAGCAGTTACATTGAACAGTGAAGAGAAAACATACTCCATCAACCCCATCTCATGACGAGCCAGAGTCAACATGAGGAATCCAGCAATGTGGCAAGGCGTGCATGGAACGTAGACAACTATAGTCTGTTCAGGGAAAGGAGATAACGAAAGTAAACAAACGGGTTGCAGAAAAATCGCCAAGGAGCCACACATTTGGCACAAATGCCTAGGTTGGCAAATTTTATTTTTTATTTCGATTTGAAAAAGCAGAAGCTCAAACACTTCAGCCAGTCTGTTTGGCGCTTCTGGCACAGCGCCATGTTTAACCATCGCCAATCCGCATGTGCACTTGCTTACTTCTGTTATCTTCTTTCAGCGAATGGAGTATAGTTCTGTAAATTATGTAAAAATACAATTGCAAGCTTTAAAAAAAAAAAAATTAAATACATATGCTACGTGTAAAAGATGAAGCTCCATGCTTGTTAAAAAGTAAATTTTGGCACAAAGTCAAAAAAAGAAAGCAAACTTGGTGCGAAATCTTTGAGGGGTTCTTGTGCCCAATGTTGTAGTGCTGGCCATATCACAGAGTGAGCATGCACAGACCCAAACTTTTTTATTAATATAGATTATAATCTATATTAATAATTAAAGCAATTTTATGAGTTTTACTGTAATATATGATTAAATACTAAAGTGCAACAAAATTTGTACATTAAAAAGTACAATCATTATATTAGGAGGATAAATTTTACCAGACCTCAAACCTCAACACAATTGCCTCTAATTTTGACAAAAAGATTAGCTTACTTATTGATAAAACTTTCAAGCCCTTTTCTTCTGTCTTCAATGAATTCTTCATCGTAGATTCCATCATCTCCTCGTAAAGGCAGCTGTCTCTTCCATGCTTTACCAGGGAGTGGAGGAACGACAATCTAAAATCAAACATTAAGATATTAAAACTTTGTAAAAGATAATGTACCTGTTAAGACTAAATTCTTTCCTGGTCTTTTTGAGATTCCACTTTATTAGATTTTATTCCATTACACCTAGCCAGTCTTATCCTTTAAGTCTCAAAATAATCCCACAGATTTAAAAAAATATGTATAAGCACTTTAAAAGTAAATACAGATAGAAAGCTTTTGAAACCGCAGCTTTTAAAAAAGATAAATTTAAACCAAATTTTAAAAGTTAAAGTTTTCACAAATCAAAAAAGCTCACACTCATGTATGCAGAAGAAAATAGAATTAACAATCATGCACCTATGTTCAAATTCATTTTTTTGCACATATTTTGCAGAATATAAAATCTTCACATGTAAAAAAAATTATAAAAAAGTTCAAAATATGGAATTATCAAACTTTTAAATTTTAAGAGCAAATGAAAGAAAAAAAAAAGTCATTTTGATATGCAAGACATTGATTGAATTTCAACAATAAAATTCAGATTTATTAAAAGCTATGTATTCCGGAACCAGATTCCTTTTTTTTTTTTGCAAAAGTGGCTCTCTTTAATACACTTTCAACATATTAATACAAAATATCTTTCTCAAGATAAATTGCTGAAATTTTTTATCCATTCCAGGAAGAAAATTATACAACCTCCTAAAGTACTTATGCAATTCCTATTTTTTTACTCTTCAATTTTGTGTAAATTATGTGCTATAGAATAAAATTCTATTTTGATGAACAAAACTGAATAAAATAATCGGGCAATCCATCTTTATAACATATCTGTTAAATTTGTGTTTTATGTAGTGGGTCAATTATGCAATTTAGACACTAAATATTAAGATACTTTTCAATGTCATTTTTACTAAACTCCTTATTTCCATTATTTTATTTTACTTTTAAAATTATCGATTTGCTTTAAGGTATCCACACACCTTTGAAATGTCATTTTCGATAAAAATATAATTTTTTCATTTTTGCAATAATATTAAAATCCGATCTTTTATCTAGCCAATTCTGCTTTAATTGTGTTTGTATCTTAATCAGAACCCAATCACAGCCGTTTTAAAGTTACATCTCTTATAGCTTGCCAAAGAATCTTACAATCGGAAGTAAGCTGAAATGTACGTTTGCATTCTTCTTTTTCGAGATTTAGCATTTAAAATTGGATTATATGTCCAAGAAATACATGGTGTATATAATTAAACCTTTAAAGAATAATTATTTTTGTAGCAAGAACCACGTTTAAAAGTTATTTTTAGCTTTTTCTCAAAATGAAGTTTTCAGATTCTTACTGTACGCACATCATCCTATAGCAAAAAAGGATGCATGAAATTTTTGTACTTATTTTACAAATGTTTATAGAGGGAATAGACTACAGTAGGGGTGCACAACCTTTTTAAGCAAAGGGCCACTTACAAAAATGACTGGGTTGTTGAGGGCCACCATCAGAAAATTTTTGTTTCGAGGAGGTGTGACCAGGGGGGGGGGGGGAAAGATTAAAAAAGCATAAATTTCGGAAGGGTAGATTTAGTCCCCTAGGTTCCTTCTTTCCCTGTCAACGTATTCAGTTCTGTTGGCAATGATATATCAGCAGTTTACGTTTGTATTTATACAAGAGATATAGTTAAGATTATTTTCAAAGAGTGAAAATACTCTGACTTTATTTAAAGGAATAAATTTAGCTTTAAAGATTGCCAGTGCCGAAAAAAAATGCTGCTTTCATGAATGAAGGTGGAGAGGAGGAGAAACATATATTATTCTAAATTGTACTTCTTAACATATTCAGTCATAAAATGTGGATATCAAAGGGGTGCACAACCTTTATAAGAGGAGGGGCAGTCACAAAAATGACTGGATTGTCGAGAGCCAACATCCATATTAGGGTGGACAAAATTTTGTTTCGGGTCGGCCTAAAAGTTAATAAAATGCTAATTTTAAAAGGAGGGTTAGCTCAATATACTCAACCACCTCCTTAGTCAGCTTAACCCAATTCTGTTGGAAAGGATGGAAAAATTTGCTTTTTTTTCCCATGCACGATTGACAATATTCATAGTTTTTTTCTGTAGGCTTAAAGTTATATTTTTGTGTTTTCCCAGCTCCTCATTTTATTTAATAACCACCACCACCATATAAAAGCTTGCTTCTATGTTTAGTTCAATTTATTTTCTAAGTATCTTATTTAGTTAATCATTTTTAATGTTTAAATTCAATAGTCTGGTACTTACAGCAAGTGTGCATGCTTGTTTACCTTTTTCAGCATATGGTTGGGTGGTTGGTAGTGAAGTTAACTTTCTGTTACTTTTTAGTTAACCTTTTTCTGATTTGTTGTTTCTTCTTATGTCATTCTGACACAGTGATGTCATTTTGTTCTAGTGGGTGTGTCTATCACTTATTGAAAGTTATATTTACTAATTTGGCAACATTAAAATGCAGATTTTGTATTGTGTTTGAAGTATATATTTGGGAAGTTTGTAGTTTGAGAAGTCAGTTCAACATGTGAGTAGCTTTTGCAAATAGGCCTTATTTCTGGTGGTGTTTCATTTAGTAGCAGGTGACTACTTGTTTTTTTTTTTTAGTGTATAAAATATTCAGTTAATATATGCAGTATAAATGAACTATGTTTGGACTTCAGAAATTATTGAGAGTTTGACTTATTATGTGCCTGTGATGATGTATCTTCTAAAAGATGTGTTTGCTACCTATAACCTACAGTTTTAATAAACCCTTTTTGTTTCCTTCAGAAAATGTTGCAATTATTTTAGCCTCCATCATGCACATAGTTATTTTAATTAAATGGTAAGCAGTGTGGCTCAAGATATTGTGGGGGAGGTGTTATCTAACCCTACAATGTGGTAGCAGAGCGTGGTTGGGCGCTCTGCTTACCTTTACTGCTTTACCTTTTATTTTGTGGTGCTGTATTTTGTGATAAAATGAGTAAGATAACTGAGCAGACTCTCTCTTTCCCTACATTGGGTAATGATAATTGGAAGGCATGGAGGTTCAGCATGGATATGATGCTAATTAGCCAAGGCTTAGAAATTTATACTTCTGATAAAGAAAAAGGTAAAGCAAAAGCCGATGGAGGAAATATTGAAAATTTTGAGGAGTATATGAAGAAAAGTAAGAAGGCATTGGCATACATATGTTTAAGTTTGACTGAAGAGATCAAAAGTGTAGTTTTTAGTGCTGAATCATCTTTTGAGGCGTGGCAGTTATTAAAAAGTGCTTATGAACCTACGTCACGTGCAAGAGTTGCTCATCTTCGAAGAAAGTTCATAAATACAAAGTTTGAGGCCAGTGATACTATGAGTCAGTATATTGGAAAAGTTTTGGAAATAGTTAGAGATTTAGAGCAAACGGGAAAGAGTGTGCCTAAAGATGAAATTGCTTTTCAAATCTTAGAAAGTTTACCGCCATCTTATGAGACCCTTATATCTCGTCTTTATCAATTGGCTGATGATGAATTCACTGTGGAAGGTCTTCGACCATTTTTGCTTGCTGAATATGACCGTTTGCAAAATAAACAGATCGATGACCAAGATATATTCAAAAATCAAAATACAGCTCTAATGTCTTCTAGAAATTTTTCGACTGATACTATACCAAAGGTCCATCCTCCTAGTGCTGTGAATTCAACTGTGCAACAAGAAACCCGAAAGTGCTATCGGTGTGGTCAAGTTGGCCACTTAATCAAGAATTGTAGACATAGATCCCAAACCAGGAGATTAAATCAGTATAGACCAAGATTCAGATCAAGTTCAAGGAAATCCCAACTGCCTAATCAAGCTTTCTTCGCATCCGCCCTATTGTCTGATGGACCTGAACTTGAATTTATTTTGGATTCTGCAGCAACAGATCACTTCAGTTATGATCGATCTCTCTTCTACAATTTCAGAGAATTAGAAAGTCAAGCTGTTATAGCAAAAGGAATTGCTGACATTTGTGGTATAGGGGACATTGACTTACGAGTGAACTGTGGTACTGTAGTAAGAACTTTTACTTTAAAAAATGTATATTATGTTCCTGATATGGTGAGAAATCTTCTGTCTGTTAGAAAATTAACTGATAAAAATTTTAAAGTAAAATTTGACAAATGTAAGGCTATAATTTTTAATCCTGATAATTCTGAATTTTTAACAGTGCCTTTAGTAACTAAATTTTATTGTATTACTGCTAAATGTGTGTCTAATGAATCGTGTGCTTATGTTGTTAGAAATAGTAAGTTAAATAATTGTTCTAATGATTTAGTGCTATGGCATAGGCGTTTCAGTCATTTAAATGCTAAAAACTTGATAAAATTTTCAAAAACAAATTATGTAACTGGACTTAAAAATTTATCCGGTGAAATGGGGTCATGTGAAGTTTGTAATTTAGCAAAAAGTACTAGAGAATCTCATCATGTTATAGATGATATTAAGACAGGTGGCATTTTAGAGTTAGTGCACCTCGACATTTGGGGACCAGCTCCTGAACCTTCTTTAGGTGGGGCTAGGTTTTTCTTGAGTTTAGTTGATGATTTCTCTAGGTATGCACATGTATACATTCTTAAATATAAAAGTCAGGCATTTGATTATTTCAAGCATTATAAAGCTTTAGTTGAGAAGCAGACAGGTCATGTAATTAAAAGACTTCGTTCTGATTGGGGTAAAGAATTTGATTCTAATCAATTTGAGAAATTCTTAAAAGATGAGGGGATTAAACATGAGCACTCGAATACGTACTCGCCACAGATGAATGGCATCGCGGAAAGATACAACCGTACTTTAATGGAGGGAGTTAGAGCTATGTTAATTCAGGCAAATTTACCTAAAGAATTATGGGCTGAAATGGTTTGTACTGTAAATTACTTAAAAAATAGATACCCTCACACTAAATTGCATGGGAAAGCCCCTCTGAATGTTTGGAAAGGTGGAAATTTTTCGGTTAAGTACTTAAGAGTTATAGGAAGTACTGTTTTTGTTCATATTCCAAAAAGGTATCGTAATAAATTAGAGGCAAGATCTAAAAAGGGAATTTTAATTGGCTACGCCAGGAGCACGAGAGGTTATAGAGTATGGTTTCAAGGGACTAAAGAAGTGCAGGAAACTAAACATTTGAAAATCATTGAAAATGATTTTATTTCAGAACCAGTTAAAGACTCTAGCAATAGAATGGTTAAATTTAAAGTGCAAGATGACCCAGTTGAAAATACTTCTTTTTCAGATTGGAAGAGAATTGAAAAGGTTAGAGAGTCAGGTAGTTCTGCAGGTCGTGTAGATGTTTACTACTATCCAGAACCTGGTATTAGGTTAAGAAGTAAAAATGATGTGAAGGATTATTGTAAGAAAAAGGGTCTAGTTTTTAAATCTGAGGAATTTGATTTTAAACCACTTAAAACTAATTCAGATCCCTCCCAGCCTGAAGTTAAACTGAAAAGTGACTCTAATTCTAAACCTGTAATAGAAACTGATGAAGAGGACTTAGAATCTAACCCAGAAGCACATTGTGCTGAAATAAAAATTCCAATTAGTTTTAGTGAGTCCCAAAATCTTCCTGAGAAACAAGAGTGGGTTAAAGCTATGAGTACTGAACTTAAAATATTAAAAGATAGGGAAGTGTATGACCTTGTAACCCGTCCTGAAAAGAGTAAAGTTCTTGGTACAAAATGGGTATATACACTGAAAAAGGATGTGTCAGGTAAAATTAAAAGTTTTAAAGCTAGGTTAGTAGCGAAGGGATTCCGACAAGTTGAGGGAATCGATTATTTTGACACATTTTCACCTGTCATAGCTTTTCCACTAGTTAGATTTTTCTTTATTGTACTTGTGGTTCTAAAGGGATGGTTTAGCCAGCATATTGACGTGAAAGGTGCATACTTATATGCAAAATTAAATGAACAAATTTATGTTGAGCAGCCAGATGGTTTCCGGGAAGTTGATGAAAAGTATGTATGGAAACTTAACAAGGCATTATATGGACTCCCAGGCTGGCCGCGAATGGTTTAATGAATTAGACAAAACTTTTAAGGATTTAGGTTTTGATAAAGTATTGAATTGTAACTGCATATATGTTTATAAATTAAAAGTAGTAATTCTAGTTTATGTTGATGACTTAGCAATTTTTGCAGAGAATAAGGAAATATTAAACCAAGTAATTGAATTAATAAAGTCTAAATTTGAAATAAAAACTTTAGGTGAAATTAGAAATTTTCTAGGAGTTGAATTCGAGCAACGTGAGGGGTCTTATGTACTGCATCAAACTAAATATATTGAAAGAATTGCAGAAATTTTTAATGTTCCTAGAATAAAATGCAAATTGCCGTTAACACCAGGAACAGTGTTAAACTTAACGAATGAGGGGGAACAAATAGATGTCCCTTACAGACAGTTGATAGGTTGTTTGTTGTTTTTAGCTTCTAGAAGTAGACCTGATATTCAATTTTCAGTTATTGCTTTATCTCAGTTTTCTAATAAGCCATCATGGGATCATTGGAAAAATTTGTGTCAGGTTTTGCAATATGTTATTGATACAAAAGAACTGAGTTTAAATCTATCTAGAATTTCAAATTGTAATATTAATGTCTATACTGATGCTACATGGGCTTCAGATTTAGTTGATCGTAAATCAGTTAGTGGTTTAGTAATTTTTGTTGACCAAGTACCTATTATATGGAACTCTTCTAAACAGAAATGTGTTGCCTTATCAAGTATGGAATCTGAATATGTTGCTTTATCAGATTCAGTCAAGGAACTGTGTTGGTTAACAAGAATAATTGATGACTTTTCCTTTTTGAACTTAAACTTAACTAAACCAACAATTCACTGTGACAATCAAAGTACTATAAGTTTTTCTAAAAACAATATAGAAAATACAAGAACCAAATATATTGATACACGTAGTTATTTTGTAAAGGAAAATATTGGAAATTTTGAACTTAAGTATGTATCTAGTAAATGTAATGTTGCTGATGTAATGACAAAAGCATTGTCAAGTGAAAAATTTTTCTATTTTAGAAAATGGTTGTTTGGCTAGGCAGAGGACCTGGAAAAAAGGGGGCATTTGTAGGCTTAAAGTTATATTTTTGTGTTTTCCCAGCTCCTCATTTTATTTAATAACCACCACCACCATATAAAAGCTTGCTTCTATGTTTAGTTCAATTTATTTTCTAAGTATCTTATTTAGTTAATCATTTTTAATGTTTAAATTCAATAGTCTGGTACTTACAGCAAGTGTGCATGCTTGTTTACCTTTTTCAGCATATGGTTGGGTGGTTGGTAGTGAAGTTAACTTTCTGTTACTTTTTAGTTAACCTTTTTCTGATTTGTTGTTTCTTCTTATGTCATTCTGACACAGTGATGTCATTTTGTTCTAGTGGGTGTGTCTATCACTTATTGAAAGTTATATTTACTAATTTGGCAACATTAAAATGCAGATTTTGTATTGTGTTTGAAGTATATATTTGGGAAGTTTGTAGTTTGAGAAGTCAGTTCAACATGTGAGTAGCTTTTGCAAATAGGCCTTATTTCTGGTGGTGTTTCATTTAGTAGCAGGTGACTACTTGTTTTTTTTTTTTAGTGTATAAAATATTCAGTTAATATATGCAGTATAAATGAACTATGTTTGGACTTCAGAAATTATTGAGAGTTTGACTTATTATGTGCCTGTGATGATGTATCTTCTAAAAGATGTGTTTGCTACCTATAACCTACAGTTTTAATAAACCCTTTTTGTTTCCTTCAGAAAATGTTGCAATTATTTTAGCCTCCATCATGCACATAGTTATTTTAATTAAATGGTAAGCAGTGTGGCTCAAGATATTGTGGGGGAGGTGTTATCTAACCCTACATTTTCCTAGTGATTGACTAAATTCACGATTATTACGCACACATTCGACGAAATTTGCAATTTATACGCACTCGATCGGCAAAATTTGCAATTTTTATGCGCCTAATCGGCGAAATTTGCAATTTTTTTCGCATCTGATCAGCGAAATTTGCAATTTTTTGCACCCGATTGGCGAAATTTGTGATTTTTACGCGCCCGATTGGCGAAATTCGCGATTCTTACACGCCGATTGGCATAATTCGTGATTCTTACACGCCGATTGGCATAATTCGTGATTCTTACACGCCGATTGGCATAATTCGTGATTCTTACACGCCGATTGGCATAATTCGTGATTTTTATGTGCCCGATCGGCGAAATTCATGATTTTTACGCACCCGATCGGCAAAATTTGTGATTTTTACGCGTCCGATCAGAACAATTAGCGATTTTTACGCAGACAATCGGTGAAATTTACAATTTACATGCACCCGAGCGGCGAAATTCGCGGTTTAAATGCACCCGATCGGCAAAATTTGCGATTTTTACGCATATGCTCGACGAAATTTACGACTTATACGCACCTGATCGGTAAAATTCGTGATCTATATGCACCCTATCTGCGAAATTCATGATTTTTATGCAGCCAATCGGCGGAATTAGAGATTTTTACGCGCCTAATCGGCAAATTTTGTGATTTTTGCGTGTCCGATCGGCAAAATTTGCGTTATTTACGCAGATGATCGGCGAAATTTACAATTAACACGCACCTGATCGACAAAATTTGAGATTTAAATGCACCCAATCGGCAAAATTCGCGATTTTTACGGGCCCGATCGGCAAAATTCGCAATTTTTTTCAGGACCCGATAGACAAAATTCGCAATTTTTACGCATACGATCGACGAAATTCGCAATTTATACGCACCCTATCGGCAAAATTCGCGATTTTTACGTGCCGATCGGCGGAATTCGCGATTTTTACGCGCCTAATCGTCAAAATTTGAGATTTATACGTGCCCGATCGGCGAAATTCATGATTTTTATGCACCCGATGGGCAAAATTTGTGATTTTTACGTGCCCGATTGGCAAAATTTGCCCTTTTTACGCAGACAATCGGCGAAATGCGCAATTTATACGGGCCCAGACGGCAAAATTCACAATTTTTACGCAGACGATCGGCAAAATTCACAATTTTTACGCAGACGATCGACAAAATTCACAATTTTTACGCAGACGATCGGCAAAATTCATAATTTTTACGCAGACGATTGGCAGAATTCACAATTTTTACGCACGTGATCGGCGAAATTTACGATTTATACGCACCCGATCGGCAAAATTTGCGATTTATATGCACTCGATCGGTAAAATTTGCGATTTTTACACACCCGATGGGCGAAATTTGGCAAAATTCGCAATTTCTATGCACCTGATCGGCGAAATTCATGATTTTTTCGCGTCCGATCGGCGAAATTGATCCGCGGGCCACCAGTAATACGATTGCGGGCCACAGGTTGTGCACCCCTAGACTACAGTCATAATATATTAATTAGTTTTATATTTACACTGGTATAAGTTAAAAAGTTGCAAGAAATTTTATGAATTTTTCATTACATTATTACTTCAAGTACCATAGCATCTGCGATAGAGATGTTATTATAATGGGGCTATTCTATATCCTAGAGAAAGTTATTCTCTTTATTATGCAATTAACAAAATGCAAATGCATTGATTTGATTGAGTTATGTTTTGCACAAATATCAATTGTTCACATAATTTTGGCTATTTTTCACTCCCTCTTCACTGACAAGCCTGTGTTAATATGTGTTCACTAAGCTCCAGGTTTCACTGCAATATAAGCATTATTTAAAGTAATAAAATTCTATTGATTTAATGCATTTTTAATGCGCTGAGCAATGAATAATACCCTCAAGGATTGCATTCATATTTGTAATTAAGTATTTTATATTCAATGTTCAAAAAATTAGTTTTTCTTAGCATTTAAAACAAAATGCAGAGAAAACAACATTACAGATTTGCCCTTTTGCAAGACTGTCAGAGGGTTAATGAAATCTGCCAATTTTCCCAGTTTTGTAGTATTTTTTAGAATAGAAAAAATTAAATGTTTTCGTTTGTGATATTGATTTTGGTGTAATTAATAAGCGATATTAAAACATTTAAAATTATGAAATTAATATATTTTGGACCAGGGTTGTAGTGGGTAGTTGCCCGGGTAAACACCCAGCTACCTGCCCGGGCTTTTTTTTTAAAAAACAGGTTTTTTATAACCTGTTTTGAACACTCCTCCTAATATTATGCAAGCCTCCCATATTTTTTCTTTATTTTTTTAAGTTTTAATTTAATTTAGCAATTTAGTTTTGGATTATTACACGGATAAAAAAAATGAATTATTTACATTGTTTTAAGAGCAGACAGGTTAATCTTTCGTATTTGAGTTGCATACACATTTTTAAAAATCTCTGATGTCTCTGCCTACAGGCACAGGTAGATTTCGAAGAAGCAGACCGTGGGGTACCTGTTTGTTGGGATTTGCGGAAGAAATAACCTTTTTTCCATGATGCCGCAGTTGGGTTCCATAAGGGACCGCCCACTTTGAAATCTAACATGTTCGCAGGCAGAGCCGGCAAGGTTTTTTTTGTTTTTATTTATTTTATTTTTTTTTTTTGCTATAAGGGTCGGTCCTATAAAAAACTTGTCAATATAAAAGTTTTAGATAATAGTAAGAGGATTTATAATAAATTTAAGCGGATTTGATATCTTGTAAATTGACGAAGTTATGATTTTTTTCTTCTAAACCCCCCCCCCCCCTCCCCCTGGGGGCCATTTTTAATGATATCAAAAATCTGTTATACATAAATTTTTGGCCCTGTTCCTAGAAGTAATAATAACTTTAAACTGATTCGATACGTATCATAATTAAGATGTTATGGGGTTTTTTCTGTTTTCCCAAAAAGCCCCCCCCCCCCCCTCTCCTGGTTCGATTTTGCCCATTAACGAACCTGACAGATTTTATGCCCCTTGATTTTATGTATCAGTTTGAAAGAGATTTGTGAAGAATTATTTGAGTTATCGTGTACATAAAAAAGTGACATGATAGATATATAAAGTTTTGAACTGAGGGTGGTTTTGGGTTCTGGGAGTCATGATCGACATAGATATGCAAAAATTTTTTCAAAAATTCCAACTTAGGAGAGAATGTAATAGGTAGTATTTCTTACGAAATCTACCTAATATCAATGTTTGAAAATTATTTTAAAATCTATAAAACATCAGTAAATTGCAATACGCTTTTCAAACAAACAGCATTGACAATACTTTAGTTTTTATTCGACCGCATATTATTTGATGAATTTTGCATTTTTCTCGAAACCATATGACGATATTTGCAACTTTTTTTTTTACCTGAGACCATTTGACAAATTTTGTAATTTTTCCGCTATCAATTAATGAATTTCACAATTTTTTCCATGATCGTGGAACGAATTGGGCACTTTTTTCCTCACTGTCGTCTGACGAATTTTAAGATTAACTTTTTTTAATGGTACCAGCCGTCAAATTTTGACGGGTTCCATCTAGTTTTAAATTAAAAGAATACAACTCATTGTCTTTATACAATAAGGTTCTAACAGCTTCGACTAGTCTTTTTGAGAAAAATAAGATTAAAGTTAATACACAACATTGCAGTTAAAACCATGAAAAATTTGTTAGAATTGATTCTATATCAGCTAAAATTTCAGCCAAGACTAAGAATACTCAGCAGATGTCACCTCCCTTATTAGAGATTGCCAGAACCTTGTCATTCTAAGACAATGATACCAATATCTCCATAGAAGTTAAAACAGCATCAGGGAAAAAAAAATAGTAGTTATCTCGAACAATTATACAAAAACAGTTTAAAATGAGATTGTATTAGAAAATTACAAATCACAAAGGTTTACTTTGCTGTCTCTTTCCAGTTCATTCCTAAGCCACTCAAAATCACTATATCGTCTCCTTACACTGGAATCTTTCAGTTTGAAAACAGGCAAATTTGTCTAGAAATACAATTTTGTTAAAATAATTATCAAAAACTATGTCATAAATTATGAGTCATTTTCATTAAATAGCATAAATATCAAATTAAATAAGAACTTTTTGCATAAGTAATTCCAAAGCATTTTAGTCACACACATAAATTTACATATGGTTGGAATAAAAAAAAATTCTTAATGCTTTCACACACAGTAAATACAAGAATGACACTTATATTTGCAATTCACATTATCCTTCGACGAAATTTGCCGTTTTTTCGCAATCTATTGGCAGAATTCTCAGTTTTTTCGCGATCTGACGGCAGAATTCTCAGTTTTTTCGCGATGCAACGATGAAATTTGTTGTTTCATTGACGAAATTGACCGGGTTTTTTGTGATCCTTCGACGAAATTAACAGTTTTTTCTACGAAGCTGCCGTTTTCTCCGTAGCCCTTCGGCAAAATTCGCATTTTTCTGCGATCCTTCAAAAAAACTCATGCTTTTTGACGAAATGTATGTCTTTTTCACGACCTTTTGACTAAATTTGCGTTTTTTCGCGATCTGTCAACGAAATTAGCCATTTTTGCGCGAACTTCAAATGAATTGAGTTTTTTCCGCAATTCTTCAACAAAATTCACCTTTTTTTTTCACAATCCTTCGACGAAGTTTGCCATTTTTTGTGTAACTTGCACGTTATAAGCACGTCAGAGGCATCGCTGTATGTTTTTAGTCTACAGGTGCCCTAAAAAGTGTACGACACCCATCGCGTACATTCTGCCACCGGGCCGAGGGCTTTCAACTGATCCAACAGTCATCAGGGGAATCTCGGAAAGTGATACTTTTCTTCTTTCTTGTAATCTAAATTAATGAGCTTCTCATAATGCTTATTCTATTTCATAATGAACTTAATGCATACCTCCTAAAATAGCCCTTAGAGAAGTAAATTTTATTGTGCTGGTTTAAAACCTAAAAGTGATATAATATATATATATACAGGGCTTTACAAGTTTGATAAAATCTGGTAGCCAGCAAAAATTTCTAGTCCCCAGTAAAAAAATATTTACCTTCAACCATCCCGCCGCCATTGTTTTTCAAAAAACAAATTTTCTATGAATTAAAAAAATAAATAAAAATAAAACAAAAACAAGCAGAGGTTATTAGTTATAGAGTTTAGAACAATACATAATTATACTAACATATAAACTAAGAACACCAACATTTAACACATATAAGGGTCATTCCCAAAAAAAATGTAAAAACTATATCCAAGAAGTTAATATTTTTTATTTAAATAATAATATGCTTTTGAAAAACAGTTATGTTTGTTTCTTAATCTTCATCTTATTGTTCTCAGTTGAAAATATTTTAAAAGTGTAAAAATGAATTACAATAATTTACAAAAAATAATGTTTATAAACTTGACAGAGAAAACAAGCTGTCCCAGGCACAAATTTAGAACATTTGAACATGTTTGTAATGAACTGGTTGTGAGTTATAATAAGTTATATACTATATAATGAAATCCCTAATTAAAAAAATTACTGACAAAACACATTTTTAAATTTATTTTTAGAGATATAGATTTTTATGTGTGTGTCCCAAATTTTATTCAGTTGTTTTAAGTCCACTCTGTTAAATGGAATTTTAACTATAAAAAATTAAATTATATTAAAGTTGGCAATAATACTGAACTCTCTAAGGGCATGTGTTCATGTTGTATGCCATATTGGATTGGATGTTTAAGAACAAAAGGTAAGATGGCTTTATGTCTATGGATTACCTAAATGTAATTAGTAATTGTCCACTCTGTTACATCATTTTTTTAAATATAATAACTATTTTTTAATGAAATAAATCATTAAGAAGAAGATCATTATTAACAGCTGTTAAATACTCCTTAGGTTTTTTATTGTGCATGAAATTTTAAGCTACAATTCTAATCTTTGGGTTAGTTTGTCCACTCTGTTACATATACAGTGTAACAGAGTGGACAATTTGTTACAGACATGCTATTTCTTTTACTAAAAAATAATTTTACTGTTATAATTTATATTTTTACTTTTAAGAGTATTGTGTATACTTAATCTAACACTCAGACATGGGGAAAGGAGCCTCTGATGGAGTATGAGGAATGCTAAAGAGGATGGCAGATAGAATTATATCCTGTGGCATAGCATAGTGGATATAGCAGATACTAATGATTTTTTTAGACAACAAAAGACATCACCAATGTGAAATTGTATCTTATTAAAGAGATAGATGAGTAGGGCTGTTCCAAATAAAATTCCCATTCTGAAAGGGACACTGTTCACAAGATGGCGACAACAGGTAATGGATTATTTAGGTACAGAAGTGCATCTTGTTTTTGCCAGAAAAGTAGTGAACTTTGTCCTTGCTATAAAACTTAAGTCAACTGCCAAATAAAATCTGACCTTGTTTCTCATAAAAAAAAAAGTTCCCAAAAAACTCAAAGTATCAGATGTTTATTCTTCCGGGTCAGGCTCAAATGGAACATCCACAGATGAAGAATGTGAAGTAAAAGTCTGTGAATCCACTCCAAAAGTTTTGTCAAAAGCTGGGAAGTATATGTTGGCTGCATTTAAAACAGATGGAGCTACAAGTGATTTTAAATACAAGTATGTTGTAGTTGCTCAAGAAGAAATGGATGATGATGGAGAAGTAAAATTAATGTGTTTGAAGACAGTTAAAGACGGTGGAAAGTTATTTCGAGCTGATGAAATAGATATTTCATACATTAGTTTTAAATAAATGTAATTAAAAGAAAAAAAAAAGACGTTTTCTTTTTTTTTACATTTACAAAAATGTAATTTTTTTTTTTTTTAATGCACTGAAACGTAGAAAATTTCATCAAATTAACCAGCTACCGCGAAGTTGGCTTCTTATATGGCAATTTATTTTTGTCATCAAATTTGCCACTATTGTGGTAACCCTGCCATTAGTGTCTCTCAACAATTACTCATTGTTGAAGCTGATGTTGATTTATCTATAGGAAATCAACCATTTCCCTCCCCCCCTTTATAGATCTAATTTTTAAAAATCAATGTCCAATTCATGTATTGCCCTCAGGAATGCACATATATTCCAAATTTCGAAGCTCTATATCAACAGGAAGTGGGTGAAAAATGAGTAACAAGATTTGACTACCACACACAAACATAATTGTAAGTTAAAAGAAAACATGAAAGCAAATAATTAACATTCTTCCTGAGCCCAAATGCAAGTTGCAAGATGATCGTTTGGTTTGTGCTATGGAATTTCCAAGTAATATTGATGTTTTCCAGAAAGCTTAAATTTGATGTAATTCATCTTATATGACAAATAACATATTAGGTGGAAGGTAAGGTTATTTTTATTGATTTATACTATATAATAATAAATAAATAATATAATAATAACTAATATATTTTATACTGTTGATGTTTTCCCAAGAAATTACAGTTGTCCACTCTGTTACAGCGATGTCCCCTCTGTTACATTACAGTTTTTTGCATTCTAGGATAAAATAGCTTAAATAATATGAAATGAAAGTGTCCTCCTGTTACTTTAGAAACTGTTCTACTTGTTTAACACATAAAAATAATATTTTCTATATTGACACAACACTTAATAAACTTTTATCAAGTGTTATTGCATAATTTGTAACAGAGTGGACAGCAATATCATTAAAAAACATACAATTTCAGAATTTTTGTACAAATTTTTATATGTATAAAAAGTATACAGAACTAGCAAAGATATAAGTCAAAAAAGCTTAAAATGAACTGAATATTTTACACAGGAAAACAAACTTTATTCATGTAACAGAGTGGACAAAATCTTTCATTTCTCATCACAAAACATTGTTAAAAAAAATTATATTACGTTTTTTATAATGTTAAAATTTATATCACATGATAAAGTTCAGAGTTTTGGCTATCTCTAAAGCAAAAAGTTATGGTGAAAATATAATTTATGAAAAAAAAGTTTCAAAAGATCAGATTTACATTTTTGGGGGGAATGACCCATAAACCAAGTTTACTAATGAAACAAATTATATATTTCTGAAAAAAAAAAAAAAAAAAAAATACATATTATATATATATATATATATATATATACACTGGTACTTTTCCGTTATACAGACACCATGCCAAAATATATGCTACTGCATAATGTATGTAAATGTATGCTTGGTGAGAATGGTGTCTGTATAACGGAAAAGTACCAAAGTACTGTAAAGGGATGAATTAACTGGCAGGTTTGGGAAATGCTGATTGAATGCTTCAAATGTCTGGATAGTTGAGTACTGCAAAATCTGTATCTGATGAGGAGAGGCATTGATGAAATAGTGAAACAGGAAAATAATTTTTTGCTTATTTTCCCCGGTTGAAATCAGACAAATAATTCTGATTTTATTATGTTAAAATTTACATTTGATTAACTTATTTTTACCAAATTCGAAATAAAAGTTAAATGTTTTTTGCTTGAATATAATTTCTAAGTTTATTTCTTAATATTTTGGAACTTTGCAACATTTAGGAACATTTTACGAGAATTTTAAGTTAAGACTGATTAAGATGAGTAACAGATGCTGCTCTTGATAAGAAACTAAACAACTATAATTGTAAAAACGTAAATAATTGTAAATGACGTTTTCTGTGCATGAGATGGGAAATGAATGCCTTTTAAACTTGTATCTTCTATTATAAGTAAAATAGAAGAGAAAAATCGCTGCGGACGGGTAAGGGTTTGTGGGGGGGGGGGGGGGGGGATATATAATGAACAATAAATGCATACACACCATTTTCTATATGAAGCATGTTATAGTTGTAACACATTCAACAACTTATATCCATTTCTTTACTTCTGAAGTAGTGTAACAAACTAAAATGCACTTTAAACAATTAACCTCACACAGGCCTTACTAAAATATCCGAATTAGAAACAGATGTGCAACGACCGGACACTGTTTCTTTAGTAAGCTTTCCAGGCTTTGTCAGACTGCTGTTTTCTACTGTGTTATCATGTCTGAATCATGTGAAATGCTATACAGATGACAAAACATTGGAAAAAAACCAGAAAGAGTATTTTACATAGGGGCCTGGTCAGTGGTCTCCAAGTAGTGACTTGTCTGCCGAAAAGTACATGTTCTGATTGGGTGGAATTTGGAGGTTCCCGTTTTTTAGGTTGGCGCGCGTCAAAAAAATCGCCAAATCGGGGTCGTTCTTGTTTGAGAACTTTGCCAATTATTTTTTTAATTGCATTTATTATATTTTCTGTTTCTACATACTGCTTCTTTATCCAAAATCAGTCTTTTCCTACAGTTTTAAAAATGACTTTTTTTTAAAATATAAATATAAAATTAAACTTTAATTTACATTAATTTTGCATGGTTTTTTTTTTTTTTACCTTTTTCTATGTTTTATAGATAAGATAAATTTTTATGTACCGGGCAAATAGTTTATGAATTATGGCATATATTATACACATTTATATTCAAATAACTTTTTATAGATCACTTATAAATTAATTTGTCTTTAAATATGCTTAAAACATGAAATTCTTGCAACTACTCGATATTGGCCAAGTAGGCCGAGTATATACCGAGTACTCTGTACTGCTTTAACTTTTTCCCTTTTTATAACAGATTTTTTTTTAAAAACTGCGCGTGAGTGTAAGACATCATAGCCGAGCACTTTAAAAGATTGAAATGACGTTTAAATTTATGTTGTAAAAAATGTATTTCTGCTTTATTTTGATTGTTGTGTAAATATGCACTTTCCTGTATTTTCTAATACATTGTTATATATAAATATTGTGCTTGCCATTATTCTAAGATGGCAACGGGAAATAGTAGCTTGGCGCTGGCTTAAAAAGCATGCCAGTCAAGTCACCAAACATTGGTGTGAGAGTGTAACACATCTAACTGTTCCCTGAATTCAAAGTACGAACAAAGAAAAAAATGTCAACAAAGTATAAATCTAGACCTGTTCTGTAAACCACAAAACGTCTCAAATCTGCAAAACACTTACTTGGAACCAAGCCATGCGAATTAATGATCCACTGCATTATTAACATATTACAAATGATTAGATTGTAATCATTAATATTGATGCATGCAGAAAAAATTTATTCTCTTCTTAGTATACAGTATCAAGGATAAAGCCAGTAAAAACTATAGTAATTTTGATATTTAAAGAGAAAGATGAATTGATTGGAAATCTTCGGAGAAACAATACAAAGGAATAGAAATTGGTGCATATATGGTGCATTTTTCATATGGGGAAGAAAAGGTGGCCATTGGCAAATAATTTTTTAAATAGTCACTTTTTTCATTTGGTGGCCCCCAACTAAACTTACCCTTTAATAATTTAGTAAAAAAAACAATATTTCTTAAATTGACTGGCAGACTTCAAAGGCATCATTTACATTTAATATAAGGATATTTTTGCTGAAAAAGAGAAACAAACTTTTTTACAGAAATTTTTCGATGGTGTGCAAAAGAAAAACTTCAATAAAACAAGCAAATGTAAAATTCAAAACACATTTTAATCGGATATAGTGTTTATAGTTTTGAAGGAAAGTAATCTAGTAACATTTGACAGTCAGTGTCAAGGTGGATAATGTTTCAAGTTAATACAACATATACAATTTATTACGGAATTTAAATTTACTGAATTAATCCACATACTTAGTGTACTTAGTTCTTAGAAAAGAACACACGCCTTTTTGAAACAATTGCATGATAATTTACTCAATTGTTTTAAACAAGAAAATGATAAAAAAGCAAAATTTCACACAGCAATTCTAGAGGAAAATAAGCCGAAGCTTAACACACGAAACAAAACTTATCTGCTTAAGAAAACTAAAGTAATTTATAAAAGTAAATAATAAAATCTTACTCTTAATCTAACTTCATAATCAGTATAACGTTTTCGTGCAACTCCATGAGTAATAGGATTGAGTACATCAATTTCCAAAAAATTTGCGGGTGCTGCGTACGCGTCGTCAAGAGTTTGTTTTTTGGGTTGAAGCCTACGAGTGGCATCTTGTGGAGGACCTTCAGTAGTTCCATCCATCATTTTAAAAAATTATTCACTACAATACTAATCACTCAGTTGAAAATCAAATATTGCTGTTTCTCTGAAAGACTTGACAGAATTTTTTCCTGCCTGGGGGCGGTTGATAAAAAAAATGTTGCCATTCATTGAATGCAAATTACTAATCAGAAAACCAGAATTCAGCTGTATCACTCATAGCGATTGCAATCGACGAGGCAATCAATCCCTACAATTTGTCACGTGAACCTCCCAGCCACCAATCACTGCCTTATACGCCATATTCTTTCTTTGGGTTCGAGACTACAAAAAAATCGTCTGCTTGGGAACCGAGACATTGAATGGGGACCCTAAAATGAGCGACATTCCACATAATGCGCATGCGTGTGGACAGAGGGTCACATGACATTTTCAGGCAACCTCTGGCATCTTGGCAGCATAGATTGGCTTGGCATAATTTATTTTTCTACAATACAAGTAACCCTTTGAACGCATTAAGTTGGCGATATCCCATTCTCATTCATTTCCCTGATTTCCTTAGTAGGTAGCGTTGTTTTTTAGCGTTCCTTGTTGTCTCGTTCCTCTGTTTTTGCTTTGAAAATGTAGCAATTCTAAAAAAGTAAGTTTTAAAATATTTATTATTTATGATAGTAGTTTATAATTCTACTTATAAGGTTTTCTGTTGGAAAAATGCATTTCCTAAACTTATACATCGGTTGAAATGATAGGTGCATAAGGAAAAAAAAATGGCTAATCGCGGTTCATTATTGTATACTTTTAATGAGTGACTAGTTTTGTTTGACCTTTATTGCATTTCTTACTAAGATTGCTGGTTCTCAGTTTAATACATACGTAAATATTTGACCCTGTAGAAATTCATGTATCTGTCAAATATGAAAATTCAGCATTTTATAAATGCTATATTTTTTTTACAAAAAAAAAAAAAAAAAAAAAATCAAACGTGATTATTTAGTAGTGTGCACCTTTTTAAAGTAATTTTTTACATATTTTATAAATGCTGCATTTTTTGTGTACCTTTTTAAAGCAATTTTTAAATTAAAAAAATAATTTGGATGATTAATATTATAGTATCTGAGCGTCACTTTAAAAATAAGCATGGATTATAGTTCTAATAAACTATTTTATGAAATATTGTGTTCTTTCAAACTTTTATATTGTTTTCTTTTTCCTTTTTAGTGACAATTCCTGCCTACCACCATTGCAAGCATCAGCACCAGCAACTCGCAGCATATTAATTGAATGAGTATTGTCTTTGCTATATGGTCCGATAGTATTTCATGTCGTATCATTGATAATACTTGCTCAATTATACACCTAATTCTATTCTCAATACATCCTGATTCAATGTAGCCTGTGAAAATGGAGGGTTTGGAATAAATAGTGAAGAATGGAATCAACATTCTACTTCAGCATAAAAGGTATAATTTTGTTTAATGTTATTGTTGATTAAAAAATAATCTGTTATTTAAAGTTTCTCTTTTAAAATTAAAAAAATCTGTGAAATTTACGTGAAAAAACCCAGCATTTCATAGAATACTTGAGTTGCTATTTTGTTTTGTCTTGTTTCTAAACAATATTTACAATTAATTAAAAATACCTAAGGAGTGTTGTTCACTTTTCAAAGAATTTAAGCCAAAAATACATAATTCTTCATTTTCAGAGATTTCTTTGTTGTAATATAACATGTTAGAATGATGCTTATCATTTTGTTAAATGTTTTGGTGTAAAACCATTAATTAATATATGAATAAAATGCCTTGCCTTTAGCTGATTATATCGTGTTGTTCTGCTAATGACCTTTAAAAACAAAGATAAATATAGATATAATAGAGTAGATGTACCAGTAATGGGCAACCCTTCAAAGTTTTTGGTTTATTAAAAAAAAATAACCAATAAAAATTTAGCTTTTTATTTATTTTTTTCGCAACTTCCCCTTGCATGTTTTATAATCTATGTAACTGTTGACACTATTAACCAAACCAATCAGCTGGCAGAAAATGTTTCACAGTTCCACTGTTTTGCAGTGAAAATCTTAATGGACATGCTAAGAGCTGGCTGCAATTATTTATAACTTTTTTATTTTCTTGCAAAAATTATATGCTTTTACTTTGATAGTGATAGAAAACTTCGAATTTTATATACTAACAGTCATTTGCAATATTTTATTTATTTGTAAAGTTTTAGGACCTGTGTCTATTGCTGAAATGCTTGATTAGTTGATTTCTAGTAATGGACATCCCCATGTGGATATTTCTAAAAGTGCAATTTCTGTAATAGTGCTTAAAATCTTTAAATTTAATTGAACAGCTACTCTAATTTGGATTTTTAAATTATACTTACCAGAATGTATTATATATATATATATATAGCTGCTTTTAATTAATTTCATGTAATTAATAAAATTTTTAATGTTGCAATGAAATTAAGGTTTTTTTTATTAAAAAAAAACATAACTTGCATATTTAATAATCTGGCAATCAATCAAACCAGTCAGGAAACAATGTTTGAGAGCATAGGAACAGGAGAAGCTCATGGTGATCAAGCCCTCTCCATTTGAATAAAGACAATTTTTTAAGTCGCACAAGTTTTAAAATTTTATCACTTTCTATCTTAAATGTTTCATTATTCAAATCTGCACATTAAAAAAGTGTAATATTAATTAAATTTATATTAGTAGTAATGAAATTAGTAAATCGGCAGATCAGGTGCCTCAAATGTCAATTGTATAGCTTTATTTTGAAACCATTTTATTTAGTATTTAAAACATTCAATGCAGGGTTGTTAAATGCCCGGTTTTTTTTCAGAAAAAAACCCAACCCTTTGGGTTTTATCTGGGTTTTTTGGGTTTTATCAGGGTTTTTTTATGTGAAAAGAGGTGGTTCAGAATGTTTTTAAAAAAATGTACTTACTACTAAATACAATTTAAAGTAACTAATTGATCACAAAAATATATAAATCAATGACAATAATCAAAATTATGCTTTGCTTTTATATAAATTGATTATTAGCAATAGTTTTAACAATGAAATTATCATTAAAGTACTATACTAATACCAGTGCTGAATCAGAACTTTTAAACTAATATTTTGTTAAGGATAAAGTATCTTTATTCATTTTAATTGAAGTGATTGCCTATATGCAATAAATATTTTCTCTAGAAAAAATTCATTCTGAAACATATTGATTAATGATGGATTGCAAGATTTTTTTTTTTCTTTTTGAGTTGTTTGCATTCCAAAATGTGTTGCTATATTCTTTCTTAGGCACAGTAAGTAACATTTCCTCAGCCCAAGGTAAATAGGAAATTTTGGTTTTCCTTTAGTTTATGTTGTTATTGAATTAAGTTGGGTGGTAGTTTATACTTAATTAATCAAATTTTTTTGCAATTGAAACTGGATATAACAAAATTTGCAGAACTGGAAAAAAAAATATTTGCTGTAAAGTAAGTATTTTTTATTATAATTAATTAATAGAATAAATCAAATAATTCTACATGTCTACATCATTAAATTAGGATTCTCACATTTTTGTGGTATTTTGTTAAGAGTTTCAATTGTAGGATTATATATCAAAGTATCTAATGGGAAAAAAATTAGTGTTTGTGATAGTTACACATACTTATAGAAAATTAAGTTACAATTATTTGTTTTAAAAATTGTCATTGGGAGAATTAAGACATTTTTTTCCCTTGGTGTGGGGTGGGGGGTGATAAACTTTACGACTGATGTACTGACATTTAAAAATATATTACCAATGTAATTTAAAGTTGAAATTTTCAAAAAACCCACCTGGGTTTTTTGGGTTGGGTTAAATCATAACAACCCTTATTCAACGTGCAATATCATTTATTTCATATTTGTAATACTAATAACTAATTACTACGAGTAATATATCAAGTAGTTTAAAAAGTTAAGACTGTAACAAATAATGTGAATTATAATTTCAATGCATTAGTACTCTAAAACTTTTTTTTTTTACTAACACTTCTAAACATTATATTGTCTCAATAAATGTGATACTTTGAAATTTAATATTTTACCTAAAATAATTAAAATATTGATAGTGACAATAATTTAAGCCATGAATTATTCTCATTCTCATATATTTTATTAGTTATACTATGAATATCCTAATTGTTAAATTTATTTGAAAATGACTTTTTGTTACATTAGTATGCTTTCTTGAAATTCTGGTTCTAAATACAATCATAAAAACAATTACCTATTACTTTTTGTAGGGTGTCAATTACTGGAATTTTGGGTGTTTTGATTTATTTCTGTTACAATTAATTTTGATTCACATTGGAAAATGTAACTATGAGAATGGTTAAATATTGTTGATGTTGATAGATTAATATAATATAAAAAAAGAAAAACAGGAATATAATAATTATAACTATTAATTAAAGTATAATTTTTAAAGAAATTCTTTAAGGGTGCCCATTACTGGCACATCTATCGTATATACCCAAAAAAATTAACAAAATGAGATGTACAATTTTAATTAGATATTCTTAATGAGCATAAAGGAAAATTTATGCATATTTCAATAATTCTAGGGATTTTTTTTTTTCAGTGCATAAAAAAAAACTTGCAAAATAAAACACTTTTTCACATGTGATGACCTTCACTTGTATTTTTATATTGTTCTGTTGTTTTCAAGCTTTTTCTTTTTTATGATTTTTTTTATTATTTAAGGCAGGAATAACCATTATATGACATATTGAAAATATTGAGGAAAAAAACTTAATTTAGATTAATTTAAAAAATGATTGCTAAAAACTACCGGTTTTCATGTTTTTATATGCAATAGTTTTTTATTATGTACCACCGAGACAGTCAAAAGATCACAATAAATTAGACTATGACAGCAAGAGTTATATATTTTTTTATCAGAGATTTAATCAAAGTTAGCTCTTGGAATAGGTGATAAAATAAGCACTAATAGGATTTTGATCAAGCCCAGTAGTAGAAACAGTGCAGCATGGCAGTGGATGCTGTAGATTATTTTGTAGCTAGCAGAATAATCTTAACTTAAAAAGAATTCTGGGCTTAAAAAAAAAAGACAAAGTAAATTTTATGTTCTTGCCTTTCCTTTGAAAGTACAAGATTCTTATTTCACGGGTTACTTTGATTTCTTATGATAGTAAGCTTGGTTCAACATAGTTGATAGATACATTTTGGTTTGCTGCAGATTGTCACAGAAAATTTGAAACTGGAAATGTCCAAAAAAAAAAAAAAAAGGCTGAACCAGGGTTTGGTGATATTTGTTTTCAAAATATCATGATTTTTTTATATTATTAGGTATCTGTCCGGATTTTTCTCACAGGGTCTTGTTTTTGTGAAATTGTGAACAGTTTTTTTATATTTATGAAAATTAGCCATAATTTTGTGAATTTGAAAATATAGCTATATTCAGGTTCCGGTGTATATCCTTAATGTATAAAAAAGGCTAAGTAATTTGATGACTTTAATTGTTTTGAGACATGTCAGATTTAACTTTAATGATTAAATTTGTGAAAAGTTCAGTTTGAAGGTGTAAAAGTTTTCTGAAAGGTCTGTTTTTAAGGTGAAGAATTTTGTGAAGGGTCCTGTTTTAAGATGAGAATTTTTGTTGAAGGGTCGTTATAAGGACTCAAAAATTTTCTAAACAGATCCCTGATTGATATTTTCATACATTAGATATTTATTTACAAAATATTGTGCATGATTTTTTTAGTCAAAACAAGTGTAAATGAATTTTTAAAGCTGTTATTGACTGTCATTCTACAGATAAAGAACTTTTGCTCTGGCAGTGACTTTTTTAGTGGAAAAAAATGTATACTACAGTAGAAGATCTTTATATTATAACCAAACTTAAACACATGAGGTTGTGCATTATATAGAATTTTGCGTTATACAGATCACATTTCACACATCACTAAGCATACCTTGTGAACATGACCAAATATGTCTGTAACATATCAAAATATAGTACAGTATCTTTATATTGCAGTCCTTGGGCCCAAGAGTTGTGCATATTATAATTTTAGATAATATAGATCATTTCATACATTGTTAAATTTACTTTATAAACATGTTCTAAATATGCCTGGACCAAATCATTCATTATAATACTAAAATTTTAATTGTAATAATATCAACTTTTTCATTAAAAAGTTCTGAATTAAGATAACAATGAATAAATGTATCAAATTTAATCCTCTGGAAATTAGCAATTTTTGTACAATGTGGAATGAATGTGCTTCCTAACTGCAAAATTCATTGTTTATATCTGAGAAGCTGTGCGTTATAAAGATCTTCTACTGTATATACTATTCTCCAAGGTTTATGTTTGAGGTTAAATTTTTAAATGTAGAAATTTATAGCTTCATTAGGAATAATATTTTCTGGTTCAGTTTAATTTAAACTAAACAACAGGTTAAGGAATGAAAAAGCAAAAACAGACAAACTTACATTTATATTCAAATTTTCAACAAAAACAAATTATTTCGTATTTAAAATTTTGTTGTATAAAACATAAAATTTTCTCAAAACTTGATGCTAAATCCTATAGGTGTTTTTTTTTTTTTTTTTTTTTTGGGGGGGGGGGGGGGGTGTAAAATGCAAATTGTGTCTGTTTTCAATTAATTGATCTTCAATTTTGTTACATAAATGAAAAAAAAAAATACATTTCGAATATTGTTTTATTAAGTTTTCATGCTAAGTGCAATATGTTTCAGTTTCTAATTTATATTGAGTCTGGAAATGTTTATAATAATCAATAAATTGACTATTTTGAAAATATCAGATAGTTATAAGAAGTATCAGATATTTTTGTTAGTTCAAAGATGTAATATTTAACCCTGATCTGAACAGGATTTCATAAATCTTGTATTTTATTATGTACAGGCATGTAGATTCATTTATTGATGGATGGAAGAGCTAACTTTGATTTAATCTTTTTATTTAAAAAAGAGTAACTTTTCATAGTTAAATTAATTGTGACCTTTTTACTTTCTTTTACTTGTTTTCTAATAAAGAATACTATTGCATATAAAAATACGAAAATTGGTAGTTTTATAGACAAATGTATGATAAACATGCTTAGGCAGATTTTAAATCGAAAAGTTATTTTAAGAACTTTTTGATGTTAAAGTCAGACATAGTGGTTTTTTTTTTAATTTCAATATTTTATTCGAATTTTCAATATTAATAGATATTTATTTCATATTTTGAAAAAGTAGTTTTTTCACCTATTGTTGCCAGAATTTAAAAAGTGCAAATAATTTGAAATATCTTTCAGTTGAGAAATATAATTACATGTGAATATTAAAACAGAAAGCAAACTTTAAAATAATCAAGCTATTTACATGCAAAAAGCATTAAATGGTGAAAATTATTTAAAATGTCATATTTAAAACTATTTTCATATAGTGTTTCTAAATACAGTATTTTTAATTGAAATATATATTTACATGTGAGTTTTGAAAAAGAAAAGAAACCATAAAATTATTAAATTGTTACATGCAAAATTCATTTAATTGTGAAAATTGCATCATTTTAAAACCTTTCTTATGGAAATTATTCATGTGACGTCACAGGGGAATCACGTGGAGTGCAAAAAGGCGTCTAGTTCCTTTGTTTACATATTTCATCACTTGATGGAGTATAAATACATATAATATTGTATGTGCATACAATACTTTAGATATTTTTTAAGTAGGAGAAAGAAATTAACTTGGAAATAGTAACATACAAAATGTAAGAAAAGAATACAGCTTAATGCTTTGGTTATTTCACAAGTAAAGAAATAAATGAAGGGTTAAAATCACATGAATTTCGAAGCACTTCAAGGCATTGTAGTTACTCTTCACTCCATAAAACATATGCAAAAACAAGCAATAAGAATGTAGTTCACTATCTGAAGATGACAGTAAGTAAAATATAAAAAGTAACAAATATTTTTGATACAACTCTGATATAGGAAAAACTATAGGTGATATTACATTTAGATTTTTTTTTTTTTCACATGGTGTTTCCATTAGTGGTTTTTTAAATAACATTGTATATGTTCCCTACTGTCAGAAAGGAATGATCTCTATATTTAAATAATAAATTGCTTATGTTAATGATTTATAAAAAATTTCCAGAAAAATGATGTTTTATGTCATAATCAAATATAATAAAAATGCTCATAAAAATGGAATAAAAATGCTGTTAAAAAATAACTTTTAATTTTTATGAAATAATTTGACTATAAAGGACCCTTCACAAAATTCTTCATCTCAAAACAGGACCCTACACCATTTTTTTTATTTCAGAACAGTACCCTTCAGAAAAATTTTCACCTTTTAAACAGGACTTTTCACTTTTAAACTGAACTCTTCATAAAATTCTTTGCATTAAAAGTAGATCTTGCATAAAACTTTTCTATTTCCAAATTGAACCATTTAAAAGTAAAATTTGAGATGTCATGTTTCCATATATAAAGAAAATATATGTATTTTACATACGCATGTCTTTAAAATGTATAAACAAGAACCGGGATATAATGATCATTTCAAATTCACAAAATTATGACTAGACTTTTCAGGAAAAAAAAAGATTGTCTGAAAAATTTGGACAGATCTCAGTGTTATCTAACTATATATAATTTAAATTGACTTCACAAGATCAGTGTCCTGGTCCTTAAGTCAGTAACTTTCGTAATACAGCATTTGAATGACTGATTGCTCTATTTTCCATGACAACAAAAGGATGAATTGGGGAGGATAGATCATAGATGTCCTTGAGATGCCAATTGAAATTGTATGGAGTATAGATGAGTCAAGGGTACCCGCAAGGCAGGGCAATTGCTCCTCCCTGGACTCCAGTCAGATTTCAATTCATTCAGTATTTCAAACTTTATTGTGATGACAAGATTTGTATTAGATAAAAGAAAGTAATCACAATAGGTTAACCCTTAAGATTAATATACTTCCTAACAATTATTTCATATTTTAAATTAAAATTAAGGGAATTGATTGAAAACTTCTTTTTATGTTTATTTTGGGAAAACAGGTGGGGAGGCAGAGAATAATGTTCAAGGACATAAGAAAAAGATGGGCTCATTGAGCTGAAGCCCTCATAGTTGTTCATCTATTAATAAAATTTATGTGTACTTTTATAGTGTTAATAAATATTTTTTACTCCATAAACATTGTTTCCTTTATTTTTTTGTTGGAAGTTGGAAACCTATTTGCAAATAGAAGGTAGGTGCTATTAATTTATATAATGTAATTAAAAAAGAAGACAAATGAAACATTTATATAATGAAACAGATGAAGTACATTTGATTAAGGATCTAGAATTTATTTCTCTTTTCAAATATTTGATATTAAAATATCAGTTACTACAGCAATTTAAATTAATATAAATATTAAAAAATATTTAAAATATGAAAAAAAATGTGAATTTCTAGAAATTTATAACTTGACATTTTTCTAAACAAAGTTTATTTTTAAAACTAATTTAAGAAAAGAAAATCCATATACATATTCTTAATACAGCCTTTGTTTACATTACCAGTACATATTTTAAGATTATGTCAGTTGTCACCCATAACTGGTGCCGCACTTTAGGGTAAAATTGACTTCTAATTTCTATATGGAGAAACAGTGAAAATGTTAAGCATTTAGTATTATGGAGATAGTGCTTAAAAAGGAGTTCAGGGTTTCCCTGATCTGATGAAAAAAAAAACCAAATTCTTTGAATTCTTCATTTTAAATAAAAGCAGTAGAAGTTCATTTTTGGATTTTTAATGTGTTATTTGTTATTCTTCTGATTATGATGATATGATAAAAATTGCCTTGCACACGGGGTTCTGATGAAAAACTCTTAGTTAATTTATTTCATGTTTATATTCAACATTATAAATAAAATTGCAACCTTTGCATTGGCTGCAGGCACTCTGTTCCAAAATCTTGCCCCTCCCTGGATTTTGTTTTGAGGGTGTTTATGGGCAGGGTGGTTTCAAATAAACATAATACAATAGGGAAAACGAACCTAATGTTTGGTATCCCTATGCTACAGGGGTCCACAACAGACACAGGCTGTACTCATCTAGAGAGTCAAACTTCCAAAAGACTTTTACGTTAACTCCTAATCACTCTTTGGTTAAAAGATCAACTTCTAAGCTCCTGGCATATTCTGAGGTATGGTTTTACCTCCTTGAAATAATATTATTTACTAACAGTCTAACTCGAAAGATGCACCCATGGATGCAAGACCTTCAGTCACAGGACTGATTTCAGTCTTGGAGATTTTTTTGTGTGACTGATTGTACATTTTACTTTATTTACTTGAATTATAGAAATTTTACTCTCAGGAATTTTTAATCGCTTTCTTTTATTGCAAGAGATCAATTTTTAGCCATAATGCAAAACATAGAAATCCTCTAAACCATTTTCATTTGGTTATTCCTAAAAGTTTTCAGTCTTGGCATAGATGGATTTCTTGCACCCATGGATGCACCATAATGACAAATGATGTCACACAAAGTAGGTTATAACAAATATTCTGTGGTATAACTCAATTCTCTTAAATTAGATGGAAAAATGGAGTAAAGATCTTTCGTATTCCCACTAGAACCACCAACATAACGGCGTACCAAAAGAAAGCAGAACAAAGAAGTGACACGACCCCATGATGGCTGTAGAGGTATGCAGTGGTTGGACAATAGGTCTGCACGAGCTTAGCCTGCAGACTCGGGTTGGGCCAGGCTTCTTATTTCTTCTTCTCTCTCCCAAACCCCTCTGAGCCTATTTTGGGTTGGCGTTTTATTTATTTTTATAAAAATGAAACTGTGAGGTCTAATTTAATGCCTCCCCGCCTCTCCCCAGCGTACAAATATTGAAATTTCAAAAACGCTAGAAATTAGCTCTAATTTTCTCTGGTTTCGGTATCACGCTGCTTTAACCTTTTCAGTGGCAAAGTACTCCTGTTGCTAAAATGTTGAAATCATTCATTTTCACCATAATTTAGAAACAAATTTATTAGGAAATAAGTAAAAACCTTTCTTCACTCTCATTAAAAAAACAAAATTTTATTTCAAAAGCCTTGTGTCAGTGTGACATTTAGGAATTAAAATTAAGTGGGATATATATGTCCCACTGCCCTTCAAGGGGTTAATTGAAATGCAAGGGGAAGAAGTGTAGCCTGCAGAGATGCGGCTGTTGCTATTTGTGGGTAATGTCCTGTGAAACAAGGGTGCCTCTATATGAGTGTGCAACATATCCTATATATATAAAATCCTAATGAAACGATTTTATGAAATGACTAGCAAGTGATTTGAATATACGAAACGAATTTATGAATGAAACTTCATGGTTTGTAAAACAATTTTGTTACATAGAGAGATAGACAGAGAGAGTGAGGAGAGATAGACATATACAAGGAGATAGATACAGAGACAGAACTAGAAGGCGATAGAGAGACGGACAGAGTTAGATGGGGATAGAGAGGTGCACGGATGTAAAAAAAAAATAGAGGAAGATAAGAGAGCTAAATATGGACAGAGAACTAGAGGGAGTTAGATAGATAGCTCCAAACAGTGACGTAGTCAGGGTGGGGGTCCAGAATCCAGATGCTCTGAATACCACTAATTTTGTAAAGTTTTCTTTGACTTTTCTAATCAGAATACTTTCTGCGATAATCAATGCAAAGAAAACTTTGCATTATTACTTGTATCCAGAGCATTTGGACACCATCCCTGGCTACAGATAGAAAGAAACAGGAAGATACATTGATAGAAGGAGATATAAAGAGATAGAGGGCAATAGCGATAGAAGGAGATATAGTGATAGATAGATATAGAGAGAGGACTAGAGGAAAACAGAGATATAGACGGTGATAGGTAGATAAAGTGATATAGGTAGAGGGCAATATAGTGATAAATAGATATAGAGAGAGAACTAGAGGAATATAGGCGGTGATATGTAGATAAAGGGATATTGGTAGAGGGGAATATAGTGATAGATGGAGAGAGAACAAGGGGGCGTTCGAGAGATAGAAGGAGATAGTGATAGAGAGATATGGAGATTCAAAGCTAGATACGGAGAAAGAACTAGAGGGAGATATAAATGGAGGTAGAAGGAGATATAGCGGTAGACTGTGACAGGGATATAGAGATATATACAGATAGAGAAATATATGGAGATAGAAAGTGATAGAGAGAGAACTAGAGGAAAATAGAGATATAGACGGTGATAGATGGAGAGAGAACTAGGGAGTTACAGAGATAAAGTGATAGAGAAATAGAGAGTGTGAGATATAAAGAAAAAGAGAGATAGAGTAATAGGTGGAGAGTGAACTAGAGGGAAATATATAGTGAGAGGAGCTGGATATAGAGATAGACAGTGATAGAGATATAGAAAGATAGAGTGATAGAGATAGATAGGCGGAGATAAGGAAATGGAAATAGAAAGATAGAGAAATATGAATATAGATGGAAAGATGATACTTAGAAAGAGAGTCAGACAAAAAATTCCGGAGATTGGCGCAGGGGGCAGAGTCTCCTAGTCCTAATGCGATATAAAATTTAATCGATTGAGATGACTGGGAAAAACGAATCCCAAGCATCTTAGAGAGCCTGCCATTATCGCCAAACTAATTGTTGTTAATTAGTCTGACTCATCTAATCTAACTCGTCCAGACGAGAGTTGACGAGTTCTGGGATATAAGTTTGCAATAGTTTAAACAAAAACTTCTGTCTTAACACGTGTCTTGTGCGTATGTCCCCAGTCTCATATAGATGTACCCTAGTGAGATAATTCAATAAACATTAGCTCGGTGAAAACGGCAGGCTCGTCCATAGACATTTTATGTTTAGGCTGAGCATGGCAACACTTTAGTCTATATCAGCTGTAATAAAACATCAGTTGTGCGTTACAATTAACTCTCGTATTTACCCTCGACCTTAAATACTGGATAAGCGCGAAAGCTCAAATGGTATTCACGATTAATCTGATTGGACTTCAGCTGCGATCATGTCAAATCAGTTTAATGGTGAATATCATTTGAATGTTCGACCGAGGTTTTCGCGCTAACCGGCAGTTGAGGTAGATGGTGAATATGAGCGTAACTGGATTAGATCAACAATCTAATTTCACTAATGAAAAACAAAACTGATAAAACATCTCCACTAGGGTTCCTCACAGAGTGGTGACATTCGAGAATTAAAATTTGATTGGTGTAGACAATTTTGGACAAAAACATAGTCGTCAGGTAACGTTTGTTGATATCTCACTCATTTAATCGAACTCCTTCAGAGATTATCTCTACGTAGCGTTGCAAAACATGAAAAAAACGGGTTTAATTCCGGGAATAAATCGTGTGTTTTGGGATATAAATAAAAAAATTCCCGGGAGTTTTCAGAAAGTTTCAGTTATAGAATAATCGGTACTTTTCGGTTAGCCGGGCGCCAGTGAAATTTATATATCTATGTATACATATATCTATACATACACACATTTATATATGCATGTATGTATATATACATACATATATGTGTGTATGTATACATATATATAGATATATACATTTCACTGGCGCCCGGCTAACCGAAAAGTACCGAATAATCTAATTTACAGCTGTTATGCAACTGTAATAGATCTGTATTCACAATTTTTTGCATATTAATGATTGACTAATAAAAATATTTGCGATAACTAATGTAAACAAAACATAAATACAGAAATATTGCACAGTTCACATGAAAACTAACAAAATGTACGCTTCAGCAGCAAAAATGTTAAGAAAAATTAAAATATTCAATTATTTATAAGTAAAAAATGAGAGAGAGGCAGATCTCGCCTGACATGAATATAAGCTCCTGTTTGACATTTGACGGCGATTGCTTTGAGACCTATAAGCTACAGGGCTGTTTGTCTCATCATTCCTGTTATCAAAATCAAGCCAATGTAAACAAAAATAAAATAAACCAAATTAAAATAACTCAATGCGAAAATACAATGCAACTCGCAAACAAATCAATATAGAGGAATATTTGAAGGAGTGTTGCTTTGAGACCTATAGCTACCAAATATGCGGGTTATTTTCAACTTTATCTCCAAGTTATGGATTGTTGGCTGCCATAATTTGGACAAAATATTCAGTCTGAGAATGTAGTCAGAACGCGACTCTCTTATAGAGGCATCCGATCTTCATCAATCGCACATTTCGACTAACTGTAGTTAGGGTGCCTCTATAACATAATGGTGGCATAAGGAAAATAAAACTTGATTAGCCAAAACGATTGTGGACAAAAACGAATCGTCAATATCTTAATGCGTCTGCCATTATCGCCAAACTAATGTTTGTTGGCATGTCGAACTCGTTCCGGTGAGTTTCGCCACGCTCTGGAATATTGTTTACCACACTTTGGACAAAACATTTGAAACAGCCATTTTGCTGTTAGAGATAGTGAACCAGTCTAGTCAGTCGTAAAAGAGAGCACAAGATGTAAAATTCAAAGTCAAATTTATTAAAAATTTAATTTGGCTAGGATTTTGAGAAAGACACCACTAAATTTTCATTATACCAAGATAAATTAGCTTCCCCAAAACTTCAATCAACGAAATACAACTTCAAATATCAATTATAATGAACTCAAAAACGTAACTTTTACAGCTTTGAAGACGTAGCAAACCAAGATGCTTTCAGCCAGACTTAATCTCCAATATGCAAGCTAGCCGAACACTGATTTCAAGATGTCCGCCTAGGGTACGATTAAAAATGGCACCCCGAAATTAACTTTATTGAATTAGCAGGAAATATGACAATAAACTCTTACCCACTGTTATAGAGAAGTTGCAATCAGCTGATCAACCATTGTACTTCACTTGGAGGTCAGGGTACTTCCACCAATCAGAACTGCCTATTTGTAGTGTGTGACCTGCAACATGACGTCAATTGCAACTGCCCTATTCTCCTTTCCAGCTTCGAATTAGATGAGCACGATTGCCGGATCTCACAATAACTCACAAAGAGTAGAAACTCCACCCAAGTTCCAATTTCCCAACGCATTCCGAAGCTTAAATATTATTTAAAACATCGATTGACCAGATGTGAAAATTTGCATAAATATCGATGAAAAGCAGAAACTCATAAGTTCCGAGGTTTTCACATTCATTCGTCGAAAGTTAAAGAAAAGTAGCCCTGATCAACTTTACCGCACATGGACAATTAGTGGACAAAAACTACGTTCTCATTCAAAACTTCGCCTACTCTTATGTCGATACATCATACATTTTTAGCCTGAGATATAGTGTGGAAATCAGCCAACCAAAATGTGCTAAAAAAACTTATCCCATAGAAGTTGAACGATGCTGAATGATAGATGTCTATCGCAGCGACATCTATTAGTTCAAACATAAACATTATATAAGGATTCAATGGGCTTTATTGGGAATCTGGGTTCGAGATTGTAAGAATACCACCAACACGTGATTTCTTACAATATCGACCAATGTATGCATGCGATACATAGACAAACAAATATTAAAAAAAAAAGGAACTTGCAAAGCAAATTAAAAAAATAAATTTATTTCTATATTGTTAAGCCCGAGAAGGGACAGATATTAAAATTATTTTATTTAGTCAATGCTACAATAATGTTGCATTTTTATATTAAATCTTGCTCAGTCTATTTAATCTTAAAAAATTAAATTTAAATTTGAAACATGATATTAAAGCAACTTTAAAACATTTCATTTAAAAATCTAAATAAATCTTCAACTTTTTAAATTATTTGAACTTCTCATGTTTCTTGTCTGTTAGAATTTGCTACAATACAAATTTTGCATAATGCATGTAAAACTGAAAAACAAAGTTGAAGATTTATTTAGATTTCCAAATGAAATGTTTTAAAGTTGCTTTAATATCATGTTTCAAATTTAAATTTAATTTTTTAAGATTAAATAGACTGAGCAAGATTTAATATAAAAATGCAACATTATTGTAGCATTGACTAAATAAAATAATTTTAATATCTGTCCCTTCTCGGGCTTAACAATATAGAAATAAATTTATTTTTTTAATTTGCTTTGCAAGTTCCTTTTTTTTTTAATATCTCAAGTTTTTTAATAACAATTTAATATGAAGCAGAGCAGATAAGATTCAAACGAGGCAAGTATGTGAAAGACTGCACATATCAAAATCAGTATTGGTAATATGAAATATACAGTTCAAACATTGATTATTCTGTAAACAATTAAAATAATAAAAGTAATTTTTAACAAAAAAAAAATGTATATAACGGACTTTAACGGATTGTTTCTCATTTTCATAATGATAATAAACGAATCATGTTCATTTTTGCAAATAATTTTATTCCATCGTGTAAAATACATTTGCAACCACTTTGGAAAGAGACACTAGTAAGCGGTGTGTGAAAGCTATTAATAAAATCTTATGTTGTTTTATCACATAAGAAGCATAAAAATAATAATGAGTATATATGAAACAACTGTATTCTGATTTTGTTATAAAATGTGTAGTTATGGAGGATGAAATTTTCAGCAAAATATTTCTTTTTGTAGCTGAATAAATATTTTACCTTATATTGACAATTTCTTAATTTAACATTTCTGTAGAAGCAAAATGTAAACATCTGCAAGATTTTTTACAAAACGTGTACGATCTGTTATTTTCATATCGTCACAAACAGTCCATTTATTGATCTCGTTTTCATTTGAATGCACCGGTTGGTTCCTATTTGAGACCACCATTTGGCGAAATCGTGCCAAATCGTCGATAGTTAGCCAGATGTAGCTCTTTTATTGTTGGAAAGGCTGAGCAATGATATTTTTTGTGATGACGCGTTTGTTACGTATGACGTATTTGTTACGTCATCAAGTGATTCTTTATTCGACGTTTATTTGTATTTTAATGATATTTAATGATTTATAAGTTATTTAAAACATGTTTTTTTTTTAATACAGTTAAATAACACTTACGTCATTAAATGGTTATGTGATATGATATTAAAAGAAAAAAAAGCATTGAAAAAATTTCATCATCTGCTTCTTTATTTAAAGCTTGATTTTTTTTTTTTTATGTATGTGAGTGGCTACTCTTGTTACTTTAGAACAGTATAAATTAATTGATTGCAGTTTTCATGGAAGTCTCATGTTCACGAAGCGATCATACATGCGGTATAGTGATCGCCGCATTTACAAATTTCGTGTATTTTTGTGATCTCTATACAACGAGGTTGCTGTATCCAGTGATGTTTTTGTTCGGTTTCATGTTCGCGAAGCGATCATACGTGCGGTGCAGTGATCGCGGAATTAACGAATTTCGTGTATTTCTCGGAGATTCCGATATGACGAGGTTGATGTATCCAGTGATTTTTTTATCGGTTTCATGTTCGCGAAGCGATCATACGTGCGGTGCGGCATTAACTAATTTCGTGTATTTTTGGGGATTCCGATACGACGAGGTTGCTGTATCCAGTGATGTTTTTTTTTCGGTTTCATGTTCGCGAAGCGATCATACGTGCGGCGTGTACAGTGATCGCGGAATTAACGAATTTCGTGTATTTCTTGGGATTCTGATACGACGAGTTTGCTGTATCCAGTGATGTTTTTTTTTTTTCGGTTTTGTGTTCGCGAAGCGATCATACGTGCAGTACAGTGATCGCGGCATTAACGAATTTCGTGTATTTTCGTTTTTTCAACTTCACATTAATCGTTAACTTTTACGTAATATCGATGAAATGTGTATAAAATGTTGTTTTTTATTGCTCATATCATCTTTTTTATATCTATCTTTTTAAATTTGTCAAATAAAATATTTTATTTCACTCATAAATGCAGTATCTAAAAAAATCAACTGTGTATGGTATAATTTAATAATTCTGTATTTAAATTATCATTCTTTTGTCCAAATTGTTTTGAACGAATAAAATTTTACATTCGTTACATTGTTACTCTCGTATAAATGCAATATATTTTTCAGTGACGTTTTTATCGCTAAATTCATTACTTTTCCTATGTGTAACTATTTAAAAATTAAGAATGGCAACATTTTACCACTTGCTTATTGTGGGTTACAATATGATAAATGTAAGTAAGCAATTTAAAAATCGCCAATGTGGCATCATTTTTAAAAAGCGCCAAATGGTGGCTTGAAATAGGACTATGCCGAATGCACCATTGTTATATAATGGCCTGAATCAATGAACTTTCCTTTATGCAAAATAGCAGATTTTGTTTAAAGGTTATATTATTTATTAAAACCTTTTGGTTTGAAAATCCTGTTATAGGGCACGTAATTTAAGAAGTTTTATTCGGACCCATAGAGACATTTGTTGAAGAAAATCTGGCTAGTTGCACAAACAAATATTTTCCACAAGAATTTAATCGAGTTTGACACATTTTAGTTCTGTTTTTGCAATGAACACAGGCAATGTTTTCAGTCTGCCATCGTGTTAGGAGATCATTGAAATCAACTGCATCTTCCCTATTATTAAAGTCATGTGGAAATCTCACAATAAATGCATTAAATGGTTCTGTACTAATACATATATCTCGATAACTTGGGCAATTACCACATTTCTCCCAAAGATCTTGCTTCAGTTGAAAAAGATCTATGGCATTGACTTTTTGTTTTGACAAATTTTCCAGTAGGTAATCAAGAAATTCTAACGGGTCTTGATCAGTACCATCATGAAACTTTACATGAAGTGTTTTTCTGACTTCAAGTGTATCTACGGTATCAATCTGTGGATTTTGCAAAGTAGTGAATATTTGTTTCAAAGCTTTTGTTGTAGATCCAGGATCAATAACTCTTTCCTGAATTTTTTTAACTAATTCTGGGATACAGAAGAGAGTTTGCGACATAGCATTTGCGTAACACAAACGATCTGTATTTGTAAAGCCTTTAAAGACAAAGTAATTTAAATCAGTAATATGGTTTTTATTTTTTTTTTCACTAACAATTAGTGATATGTCAGATGAAACAACCATTTTACTCTCAGGGTATTTTCTGTAACATACAGCTAATTGTGGCAAATTCCTTTCTAAGACGATTATATTCCTTAATAGCATTTGGTGAGGCATAAACTTTACTTGCATCAAATTTAAGAAGATGTAAACCTTCTAAACTTGTGACTCTGGATAAAGCAACATAAGACATGCCACTTTCAAAAATGTTAGGACCCAAGTTAATCATTACACAATTCAGGCTCATTCCTTGACTTAATTTCACGATTTCGTCGATAATATCGTAAATATTTATTTGATGTATCACTTAACGGTTCAGACAGAGATACTCTTTGTATAGGGTTAGGATACTCTTCAATTGGGCCATTTAAATCAATGAAATGCCGAGAGCAAACATACCAGTCTCTAGTCACCGTTTCTGTATTTGTTATACCACAAGCAGAAAGCCATTCGTTACATTTACTCAAGTTTTTCTGTGGTTTAGGAAAAGGGAAAAACAAAACTCCCAGCATATAGTCTTTGTAAAAGTATCGTGCATCACTCTTGCAACCAGAAAATTTGCATTTTTTCACCATGTTGAATTTTAGTAATCATCGATTAAGAGAGAAATTTAAAAACGCATTTCGTAACATCACAGGATCACTAGATAAGTAAATATCGAGCATTCATCCAATTTTGATAAAGACAGTAACATCTAAATTAAAGTCCAAATACTGCTTAAAGTGATAAAAACATAACACGGAATATTTAAAATACCTTTTTAATGTAGATCGTTCACAACTATTGGTGACATCTTCGGATCTTAAAGATAAATACAATATTCTCGCATATTTTTGAAATAGTAAACATATACCACAAGATCGCATATCCAAGGCTAGCAGGTGCTTAAATTGGCCAAAACTGGGAAACGTGAAAAATTATTATTTGTTTTTATTTTTATTGCTTCTTCAATCTATCGATCATCGCGTGCCAAATTTTAGCTAATTATTTTAAATATTCCGTATTAGGTTTTCATCACTTTAAGCAGTATTTGGACTTTAATTTAAAGACTCCACGTTTACTACATTTAGAGTTTTTTGATTGGAGGATTTATTTTTTTACAGAATTAGGTGTTTTGAAGAAAATTTGTGGAAGCGCGTACAAAAAGTCGGAAAAACTCTAGTAAATTAACTCGTTCAATGGGATTTCCTGTGTTAAATTAACATTAGGATGTCACACTGGAAATAAATAAGCCTTGCGCTACCGCGCAAGACTTAATAAACACAGCAGGGAGGTCACATGATGGTGGTTTATGACGTCATGCCAATAAAGCCCATATAAAAGGCATTTCGGCCATTGAACAAGCAGATGTCGCTGCGATCGACATTTGTCCTTCAGCATATTCACTCAATATTTATGGGATTCATTTTTTTAGTACTTTTTAAAGCATTATTGGAATAGCCTATTGCCACACTATATATTCTAGACGCTGTACCTGAGCATCCGCCGAGTCCGTGTGTGTATGTCGCCATTGTTTTATAGTGACATCCTAGCTGTAGTTGGGAAACAACGTTCATAATTGACAACAAGTACCAGGCCCACAAAGCATCGTCTAATTCTAAAAGGTCTATCTTAATTAGGATGTCTTTATATGAGAGCAACGATTTACACACAGTGCAGATGCCCATACTATGCTTAGACAGAGGTTCTTGTCCAAACTTACATTCCATGGATTCCAGAACTTGCTGGTACCGTGACTAACAAAACAAAATACATGGCCGGCTTATGACTTTTGAAACGTCATGAACCGGCAGTGTATTTCATTGGTCGTGCCGGTACACGGCTGATCGAATTAAGACAAGTCAACGAATAAGAGCTTGGAGGCAGGTCGTACGTCGCCAGGAGAAAGATTGTATGCGACACGGAAGGAGATATTCGTATTAAACCGAGACCAACGGAATACCGTCTGATTCATGACGTTTAAAACGCGGATGTCAAGGCGTAAATTCAAATGCGGACTGTGCCATATTCTGACCATAGCCTGGGATTTCATTTAATCTAACTTTTTAGATCCCAGTTGGTGCCATTTGTCTTTCAGCCGTGTGTGGATCAGTTATAAAGCAGCAAAGGGCCTTTTTCAAGGCTGACCAACCCGAGCTAACTCTTGAAAACCTCCACTTGGGCTAGGCAATAGCCTGAAGTGTCTGAATCAAAATTAGTGAGCAATATGGCCCCCTAAGTGGTTCTTTGTGTATTGTGCTTCGGTTATTGGTCCTCTAGTGTACCAGTTGTTACAGCTTTGCAATTACTCTTGGTAACTTACTCACTTCACCTCTTCCAATTTTGTCAAATCCAGACTTAGACTTCTCTACGAAGTGTAGGGTAGAGGTCTGCACGGGCCGAAATTTACAGGCCCAGGCCCGGCCCAATCCGTACAAAAAACTTTAGCCGAACCGGTCCGGTATAAAAGCAAAATGTTTGGCTCGTACAATTTCTTTTGGCCCGGCCCGTCCGGTATAAAAGCTAAAATCTTGGCCCAAACCTGCTCCAGTATAAAAGCTAAAAGTTCGGCCCGAGCCCCGCCCTGAAAGAGTGAAGACCAGACCCGGTGCAAGTCTCGTGAATGAAAACAGGCCTGTGGTCGTGCAGACCTCTAGTGTAGGGCACCATAAAAAGATTCTTGGATGCTTCATGCCAGTAGCGCAATCTGGGTTTTAAGCGCGCAGGGCAACTAAAAAATTTGAAATCCCTTCTTAGAGGTTACTGTAGTTCCTTATATTATAATTTTAAGAAAATGACTAATTAGAGCTCTTAAAAGATTTAGCGTGCTGCGAAACTTTTGAGACCCTACAAAAATCCAACTTAAAGTAACACCGCTTTTCGAACTTTCCTCTTACAATTTTGATTTTGTAGCCGCAGAGTCCTGCGCGGATCGCGTTGTCCCGATCCAAACACGAAAACTCCATTGGAAGTAAAACCGAAACCCAACAAGAAAAATCTTTATTCACCTGTAACCGAGATGAAAGAAAATTACTTCATATTTTAATAGATTTATAAAATGTAGTCTACAATTATATATCAAACAAGCAGGCTAAGCCCACTGCACTGGTCCATTTTACAAATGAACCTTAAATCAAATGAAATGGTGAATTCGACCTTGTATTTTGAAGTATGCTTAATACATTGCCCCATGCTTAATACAATGCGAACGCCATTGCACTATTATATTATCTGATGCGTTAGACAAAATTCGGGCTATTAAGAAGCAATTCCCTTTTATTTGATCATTTATAGTAGAGTTTGGAAGAGAAATGTGGCCTTTATGTCCAATAAAATGTTCTCTAGTCACCACACTACTAAAAAAAGAGAGCATTACAATCATTGAAGAGATTGATCATTGAACTTAAATAATGTTCGGGTTATCTTCATACGCGTACTTCTCCGAGGTTATAAGGAAAGGGCATGTTTACAAACAAACAGTTCCATCAATCAATCTACCACTGCATTTTTGTCGCAGCTATCATTGCAGGAATCGTCATGGCGACGTAGGCCAATCATATTATAGACCAGTTTAACGTAGACCAATCAAATCCCTCCATCTCATGTATACGGTAGGAGTCGTAAAGAACGAACAGGTTTTTCTCCCAAACCAACATTAATTTAATCAACAGTGACGTCATCTGTCCTTTCCTTATAGACACTGAGTGGCCAAAAAATTAGAGACACCTCTTATTTGAAAGTAAACCAGACCGACAGTGATGTACAATGACTTAACAACGCAGAATTGCTTATATAAAGAACTCTCTGCTTCGTAGGACCTAATAAGCACGGACGTTACTGTAAAAATGGGTAAGACGACAGATTTAATTTGACTTTGAACAAGGGGTGATCGTCGGTGCAAGAAGAAATGGTGAAACTACGACTTTTTTAAGATTTTCTCATCCAACAGTATATGGAATGTTTACTGAGTGACAGTTGAAAAAAAAAACTTCAAGCGATAAGCACCATTCCGGTCGAAAAAGGTTGGTGAACGAGAAAGGTGAAAGGCGAGCAGCACGCGTAGTTCGCAGCAAGAGAAGGGCAACAACACGTCAATTACAGCTGAAATCAGTGCAGGTGCATCACAAAGCACATCCCAACGCACAACAAGACGGACTTTGCAAAGGATGGGCTTTAGCAGCAGGAGACCATCAAGAGTGCCTTTGGTATCACATAAAAATAGGAAAAGACGCCTGTTATGGGCAAAGAAACAACGAAATTGGTCACTTGAGTACTGGAAAGCCTTGAGTAGCCTGGTCCGATGAATCTCGTTTCCTGCTCCATCATGCAGATGGCAGAATCAGAATGTGGCGCAAACAGCACAAATGCATGGACGCCTCCTGCCAAATGACAATTCTTCATTTTGGTGGCGATGGAATTATGGTGTGGTGAATGTTTTGCTGGAGTACACTGGATCTGTCGATATATGTGGACACAACTCTGAACAGCACAGCTTGCCTCAACGTCATTGCCGATCACGTGCACTCGTTTCTGGCCATAATGTTCCCTTATGGAGATGGTCACTTTCAGCAGGACAATGCACCTTATCACCGCGCTCGATCGGTCTTAAATTGGTTGGAGGAACATCAGAGTTTAGTCTGCTTCCATGGCCAGCTTTGTCCCCTGAGCCCTGACTTCAATCCTATTCAGCATTTGTGGGACAAAGTCGAACGCCTCTATCCAATCTGACCAAACTTACAGCTGCCATTATGTCAGCATGGGTCAACATTCCTCTGCAACTGTATGAGCAACGTGTTGAGTGCATGCCAAGAATAATATCGGCTGTGATCAGAGCTAAAGGTGGACCAAATCATCATTCGATCAAACTCATTTGATTACATCAGATTCATTTTTATGTTTTTTCATTTTCGATGGAGGTTACTTGCGGCGGCAAAGCGTTCCAGGTTGGCGCTCCTTAAGCACTGCATTAACGTGACTAACTTGGCGATAATGACAAACTGGCCTAGATGCTTGGCAATTCGTCCTAAATCGTCATAGCCAATCAAATTTTATTTCACGTATGTCTTTATTCTCTTACAGAGGCACTCTAGTCCAATTCTTCATAGCCAGTATCGTTAAATTCTGGAATGTTAGTTTGCCATAGCTTGTACAAAAACTTCAGTCTGAGCATTCGCGCTGTGTGTATGAGACCACTTTCTTATACAGGCACTTTACATCTGATAGATAATATTTCAGATGTTTGATTGGTCAACAGGATCTTGAATATCTTACTTTTCAGTATAGCGCTTAGAGGATTAGAGTGCTCGAGAAGACAATGGCAACATACGGAATATAAAATTTGATTGGTTGCGACGGTTTTGGACAAAAGTGAATCGCAATCATTTTGGCAATTATAGAGCTCAGTGGTCTGTTCATGACGTTTAAAAGTTACAAGGAGTGAAACATCTTTACACGACGATTGGTACAAAGCGGCGCGCCCATCGTTTTGTGCCATCATCCCTGTATGTCTTTGGTCGCGGCCAGCCACCCGAGGCTAACGAAAAAGACAGGCTACCGTGGTGCATTCCACTTATCTTTTTTACAGACCGCTAGAGTGACGTGATGCTCTTTTCGTACACTTGCATTGGTGCATTCGAGCATCACGTGACTCCCGCGGTCTGTAAAAAAAGATACGCGTAAAGCACCGCGGTAGCCTTACTTTTTCGTTAGCCTCGCAGCCACCACGAGGCTAGCGAAAAAGAAAGGCTACCGCGGTGCTTTATGCGTATCTTTTTTTACAGACCGCGGGAATCACGTGAGGCTCGAATCCACCAATGCAGGTGTACGAAAAGAGCACACGTCACTCTAGCGGTCTGTAAAAAAAGATAAGTGGAACGCACCGCGGTAGCCTGTCTTTTTCGTTAGCCTCGCAGCCACCATTTGTGACGTCATGATAATGAATGAGCAAGCCCGGTATTTAGTGTTGCCCTGCTATTAGACGAGTGGGACAAGTTGAAAACTTAATATTGGCGTTTCGTCTTTGTCCAAAATCGTGTCAACCAATTCAATTTTATATCCTGTATGTCACCCCTTTCATATAGAGGTTATTTATTGCGCGCAACTTGGAGTACATGTGCGAGTGTAGTTTTGCAAAAGACAGTTATGGAAACCCTTTATTATTATCAGGGCTACACTAGATACTGGGCTTGTTCATTCATTATCATGACGTCACAAAAAGTGGCTGCGAGGCTAACGAAAAAGACAGGCTACCGCGGTGCATTTCACTTATCTTTTTTTACAGACCGGTAGAGTGACGTGATGCTCTTTTCGTACACCTTCATTGGTGCATTCGAGCATCACGTGACTCCGGCAGTCTGTAAAAAAAGACAAGCGTAAAGCACCGCGGTAGCCTTCATTTTTCGTTAGCCTCGAGGTGGCTGGTTGCGACGAAAGACATACAGCGATTGGCACAAAACGATGGACGCGTCGCTTTGTACCAATCTCTGGTCGCGGCCAGCCACTATTTGTAACATTTTAAGAAAAAATGAGCCAGTCTGGTGACTAGTGTTGCCTTCTTATTATGCACATTCAATTTAATCTACGTAATATGTTGGTAGTAGAAAAAGGCAATGCTAATAACATGATTTTTTTTAAACAATTGTATGTCGTAAACTAAAAAATGCTAAATTGAAGTAACTCTTTTCTTTTCAAAATTACTTATTCGTAGCTCTTCCTCAATGCCTTCAGTCAATACGATCCCCAATACCCGATGCCGTATGATCGATGTTGGCCTTGACGCACCCTTTACGAAAAGTTAGCTATTGCTTCTGATCCAGAAGACTCGTCGCACGACTCCAGGAAGAGACGGGATCTCAGCCAAACTTCTGCAGGGTCTCCCTAGAGAGTACAGGAAAGTTACTGGCTCTCTACAACAATCTTCCCATCATAGTTCCTATTCGTAAACCAGGGAAACCAGCCCATTTCACATTATCTTATCGTCCGATTGAACTGACGGCTGTCTGCTCCAGTCTTCGAACGCCTTATACTTCATCGCCTTGTTTACTGGGCTGGCAATAATAACATATTTCATGCTTCTCACTATGGCTTTATGCCGTTTAATTATTGTACATCGCTTCTCAGTAAATTCTATGATGACATCTCTAGTGCTCGTAACTCCCGTCAAGCGGCCTTCAATATGCCTAGACATCCGGTTTGCATATGACTCAGTTTGGATCAACGGGCTGATTTACAAACTCACTGTTCTCGGCGTACGGGGCAAGATTAGACGCTGGATCGCACATTTTCTGACTGACCGCTCCATCTGCGTCCGCTGGAAGTCAGTCTACTCCAATAGTCGGCAGTGCAAGAGAGGTGGGCCCCAGGGAAGCGTCCTCTCCCCGTTCTTATTCATGGTTTTCCTCCAACATATTTTTGAGATCCTAGAGTCCATATCCTGATCCTCTTATACACGCTGGGAGAAGACCCCTCAGCAAGCACCTTTGCAAAACCATAAAACAGCATAGACATGCTGCTATTACAGTGCACTGCTTACCACCTTTCCGTTTCACCGGACAAAAGCGTCGCCATCGATTTCTTTCGTCACCGATCTTTTGTTTCTACGGCCATGCTCTGGGGTACGACGCTCAAGTGGAGCCCTGTAGAAGACATTTTAGGAGTATTGTTCAGTAGATCCCTCTTTTTAAACCACCATTTCTCATCCATATGAGCTAAGACTTTTAAGAGGTTAAATTATCTGAAGGCGGTTGCCTCGTGTAGTCATAGTGTAAACAGCGTCCATATGTTGAGCTTGGCCAATTCTACTGTTTGCAACCGCCTAGAGTATGCCTGCCATCCCTTTTTGTCAATGTCAGTCCATCCTCTCTCATTACTCACTACAATGCCGCCCACCATGTTGCCACAGGTCTTCCAAAGTGTACGCTTATCCCACTCCTTCGCCGTGAGGCGAATGCCACTTCCATGGACAGCCGGATCCATTGTATGACTCAGTTTCCTTGTTTGCCAGCTGTCCCTTCCAAACAGTTCATTTTCGGCCCATTCTGCTACCGGGTTTCGAAACCTCTCTGCTGATCCCCTAGCTCTATAGGGGCCGTCCATAAATGATGTCACGTTTGGAGGGGGGGAGGGGGGTTCATGAAATTGTGACAAGAGGGTTGGAGGGGATAAGAAGAAGTGTGACATCACACATTTTGGTTAAAATAAAATCATTAAAATCAGCAGATCAAATTTTGAAGTTATTTTGAAATTACCAGAATTTGAGTGTATTTTTTAATCGGACTAAAACAACTTTCACGTGATTTGTTTTCACATATATTCCTTTCTTTAAAAAAATATAAATATTTTATTACTAATTGTATTACTTTATTGTATATTAATTATGTTTTTGTCGTAAACCGTAATCTTATTTTATACAAAATAAATACACGAATAATTTTTATTGGGACTTAAAACGGCCTATAGAGGCACTGATTGCAGCCGTCGGTACAGGAAAATTGGCCCTTTAACTAATGTTAAAGTGCCATTGAAACCATTATTTATTGTAAACGCGTTTAAAAGTGTTAGATATTCAAATTCGGATAATTTTTACTTTGACATATAAACACAGAACACAAATAGCACATGAAATCTGAAATTGTGCATAAAAATAATCATTATGAACAAATTAAAAATGCATGTAACGCAATGGGATTGCAAGGGATTTTCCTGAAGGGAGAAGTTATATCTTTTTTCCACCAGATGGCGTATTCGAGCGCTTGAATTCCCAATTGTTATGCTCACAAATGTCATTAAAACTTATACTTAAAGTTGAAAAATAAAATTTGAAACATGATCTATAATGTAGTGCTTTGTTTCTGAACTCCAAGTATATGTCTATATAATATAGCGTGACATGTGACAAGGGGGGGGGGGGGTATGGTGAAGTGTGACTAAGGGGGGCAGGGATAAAAAATATTGAAAAAAAGTGTAACATCATTTATGGACAGCCCCATAGGGCAGTTGCGAGGCTAACGAAAAAGAAAGGCTACCGCGGTACTTTACGCGTATCTTTTTTTACAGACCGCGGGAGTCACGTGATGCTCGAATGCACCAATGCAAGTGTACCAAAAGAGCATCACGTCACTCTAGCGGTCTGTAAAAAAAGATAAGTGGAATGCACCACGGTAGCCTGTCTTTTTCGTTAGCCTCGAGTTTGGACCCTGTGACATCAGAATCATTATTTTATCCATGATATTATCCATGTATTTTTCGTTAGCCTCTGAGCAGTTGCAATTGACGTCAAGCGTACTCACCACTGATTCAAGGTTCTTGTGAATCCAAATGAGTTATCTACAAGGAAATGACCCCACAGGTGGGCTCTTCGGCCACGGAGAACATCGCCACCTGCGTATCCTTCCCCTGCACCCCATCAGTTGATGAAGGTCGTTACAATAGCAGAGCCTATGTAAAGAGGAAGATTCCACAGAACACTTGGGGACCATACCAGAATTCTCTAGAAGCTTTGGGGCTGGAAACCCAAGAGTGTGCCATGCCGTAGGCCGTAAACAAGAGAATTAATACATGCTCTTGCAATACCGACGGCTTCGAACGCAGGTGCATTGGGTAAAATTGAGCTGTGCCACCAGGTGCCGGAGATCACCTGTCAGGCACGTCAACTGCCGTACCCAAGTTCTAAGAATCTGAGGGGTGATTATGAGTAAAAAAAAAAATTCCGAAATTCAAAACAAATTTTCTGAAAGTATACAACAAGGGGGGAAGGGGGAATCCACTCCCGGCACTAATTATGTTTTTTTCGCACCCCTTTGACGATTTTGCGTTTTTTCGCGATCTTTTGACGAAATTTGTCGTTTTTCGCGATCCTTTGATGAAATTTGCCGTTTTTTCGCAATCCTTTGACGAAATATGTTGTTTTTTCGCGATCCTTGGACGAAATTTACCGTTTTTTCGCGACCTTCTGACGAAATTTGCCGTTTTCTCGCGATTCTTTGACGAAATATGAGTTGTTTTCGAGCTCTTTTTTTGAAATTTGACGTTTTTTCGCGATTTTTTGACGAAATATGTGGTTTTTTCGCGATCCTTTGACGAAATTTGCCGTTTTTCCCAGATCCTTTTTCAAAATTTGCCGTTTTTCCCAGATCCTTTTTCGAAATTTGCCGTTTTTTTTCGTGATCCTTTGACGAAATTTGCCGTTTTTCCCAGATCCTTTTTCGAAATTTGCCGTTTTTCCCAGATCCTTTTTCGAAATTTGCCGGTTTTTTTCGCGATCCCTTGATGAAATATGCGGTTTTTTCGCGATCCTTTGATGAAATTTGCCGTTTTTTCACGATCCTTTGACGAAATTTGCCGTTTTTTCACGATCCTTTGCTGAAATATGCAGTTTTCCGCGATTCTTTGACGAAATTTGCCGTGTTTTCACGATCCTTTGACAAAATATGCTGTTTTTTCGCGATCCTTTGACGAAATTTGTCGTTTTTTCACGATCCTTTGACGAAATTTGTCGTTTTTTCACGATCCTTTGACGAAATATGCGTTTTTCCTCGATCCTTTTTCGAAATTTGCCTTTTCTCGCGATCCTTTGAAGAAATGCGGTTTTTCCGCGGTCCTTTGACGAAATTTGCCATTTTCTTCGCGATCCTTTGACGAAATTTGCCGTTTTATCGCGATCTTTTGACGACATTTACGTTTTTTTCGGCGATTCTTTGACGAAATTCAAGTCTTTTTTTCGTAATCCCTGGACGAAATTCGCGATCCTTTGACGAAATTTGCGTTTATCGCGCGATCCTTTGACGAAATTGGCAATTTCTCTTCGAACGATTGACGAAATTGAATTTTTTCGTCGACCATTTGTTGAAAAACGCGATATATTCTATGTCCGAATTTATGACAGATTTTTTTTTAAATTTTCGGAAATGACTGCCTTAACTTTTCGGAAAATTCGGAACAGAATCATCCCTGGAGAAACTTTAACGAGCACGACCAGGAGAGTTCCTGTATGCTCTACGGCCGGAGGACGTAATTCGCGATCCTTTGACGAAATTTGCGTTTTTTGCAATCTTCTGACGAAATTCGCGTTTTATCGCGATCCTTTGACGAAATTTGCGTTTTTTGCAATCTTCTGGCGAAATATGCGTTTTTCCCCGATCCTTTTTCGAAACTGGTCGTTTTTTCGCGATCCTTTGACGAAATATGCGGTTTTTTCGCGATCCTTTCACGAAATTTACCGTTTTTTCACGATCCTTTGACGAAATATGCGTTTTTCCCCGATCCTTTTTCGAAATTTGCCATTTTTTTCGCGATCCTTTGACGAAATATGCGGTTTTTTCGCGATCCTTTGACGAAATTTCCAGTTTTTTCGCGATCCTTTGACGAAATTTCCAGTTTTTTCATGATCCTTTGACGAAATATGCGTTTTGTCCGCGATCTTTTGACGACATTTACGTTTTTTGTACCAAACATTTTTTGTACTAAAATCGATATATCCTGTCGATGTCGAGTCGAATGAAACAAACTGCATTGTGATGGGACCCATAGAACTAGAGTTAGCTGCAAAATCCGTTAGTTCCATCTTCCACCACCAGGGGGCGCACACTGTTCCATACAAACATAGCTGAAATCTTTGAGGCTGTCGATTTCGAGTCAAATGAGCCATACCTCGTCGTGATCGGGCCCATAGAACAGGAGATAGGATAGCGCCCCCTGGTGGTGAAACTTGGAACTAAAATCGATATATCCTGTCGATGTCGAGTCGAATCAAATTGCATTGTAATGGGACCCATAGAACTCGAGTTAGCTGCAAAACCCGTTAGTTCCATCTTCCACCCCCAGGGGACGCACTCTGTTCCATACAAACATAGCTGAAATCTTTGAGGCTGTCGATTTCGAGTCAAATGAGCCATACCTCGTCGTGATCGGGCCCATAGAACAGGAGATAGGATAGCGCCCCCTGGTGGTGAAACTTGGAACTAAAATCGATATATCCTGTCGATGTCGAGTCGAATCAAATTGCATTGTAATGGGACCCATAGAACTCGAGTTAGCTGCAAAACCCGTTAGTTCCATCTTCCACCCCCAGGGGACGCACTCTGTTCCATACAAACATAGCTGAAATCTAATAGGCTGTGGATTTCGAGTCGAATGAGCCATACCTCGTCGTGATCGGGCCCATAGAACATGAGATAGGAAAGCGCCCCCTGGTGGTGAAACTTAGAACTAAAATCGATATATCCTGTCGATGTCGAGTCGAATGAATCAAACTGCATTGTGATGGGACCCATGGAACTTGAGTTAGCTGCAAAATCCATTAGTTCCATCTTCCACCACCAGGGGATGCACACTGTTCTATACAAACATAGCTGAAATATTTCAGGCTGTCGATTTCGAGTCGAATGAGCCGTACCTCGTCGTGATCGGGCCCATAGAACACAAGATAGGAAAGCGCCCCTGGTGGTGAAACTTGGAACTAAAATAGATATATCCTGTCGAAGTTGAGTCGAATGAATCAAACCATGTTGTGATAGGACCCATAGAACTCAAGTTAGCTCCAAAATCCATTAATTTCCCCTTCCATTGCCAGGGCTGCACTCTCTTCTATATGAACCTAACTGCCCCTGGTGGTGAAACTAAAATCAGTAAGTTCTATCGATGTAGAGTCGAATGAGCCAAACTGCATCACGATTAGGAATGCACAACCTGTGGCCCGTTGGGTAACTGGTGGCCCGCAGAGACCATACATGCCAACCTATCCAAAAATTTCGAATTTTCGTAATAATTTGTGAGAAAAATTTGCAAATTTTGTCCATAGATCGTAGGAAAATATGAATTTCATCGATCAGGCACATAAAATCCTGAATTGCATAGAATGGATGCGAATTTTGTCAAATGGGCATGGAAAAATCAAAAATTTCGCCAATTTGTCGCTAGAAAAAAAACACAAATTTCAATAATCAGTCAACAGAAACTAGAGATGCCAAAATCGGTAACTGCGGAGTTGTAAATTTCGTCAATCACTCAAAAAAAAAAAAAAAAATCTTGAATTTTGTAAACTAATTGAAAAAATCCTGCGAATTTTGTCGATAAGGTACTTAAAATCGTGAATTTCATGGATCGAGCAGCGAATTTCATCGAATGGCATGGAAAGATCGCAAATTTCAACCAACAGTCGTGGAAAAAATTTGCAAATTGTCCATAGATCGTAGGAATACATTATGAATTTTGCCTATCGGGTTTTCAAAATTATGAATTTTGTCGATAGGCATGGAAAATCGCAAATTTCGTCAATTGGGCGTGGAAAAATCAAGAATTCAATCGAATGTTTGTGGAAAAATTGTAACTTTCAACTAACGGTAAAAAAAAAAAAAAAAATTGCGAGTTTCGCCATTGTCTAGAGAAAAAAAATTGTGAATTTCATTAATTGGCCGACGGAAACCATATCATTTGAAAATCATGAATTTCGTCAATCAGGCACAGTAAAAACATGAATTTTGTGGATCAGGAGAAGGGAAATCATAAATTTTGTTCAACGCATGCATAAAAATCATGAATTTTGTTTATTGGACATGTAAAAATCAATAATTTCATCAAACGGATGCATAAAAATCAAGGAATCAAAATCAATCGGGTGTGTAAAAATCTTGAATTTCATCGATCAGGCATGTAAAAAATCATGAATTTCATCGATCAGGTGCATAAAAATATAGGACAAAATTGCCATTCGCCAATCGGCGAGTAATAATGAAAATTTGGCGATTGACTTTACTGCCACCACTGGTCAAACTTAATAGTCACAATTGCCAATTGCGATGATTGAATGGAAAAAGATTTTTTCCCCACTGTTGCTCAACAAATTTCGAAACAATTTGGCAAATTTCACAATTTTTTTCCCGAAATTATTTGACGGATTGTGATTTTTTTTTCTCAAAGCCATTCGACGATATTCAAAAAAATTTCCCACTGAAACCAGTTGTTGAATTTTGCGATTTTTCCACTATCAATGAATTTTATGATTTTTCTGCTATCGATTGATAAATTTCGTCATTTATCGACTATCGATTAATTAATTTCATGATTTTTTCCATGAACGAACAAAATGTGCACTTTCTTTCCGCTGATGTTCAACAAATTTTGCACTCTATTTCCGCTGCGGTTCAACAAATTTTGCAATTCTGTTCCGCGATTGTTAGACAAATTTCACTATTTTTCTCCCGAGATCGTTTGACAAATTTTGTGATTTTTTCCCCCGAACTTATTTGACGAATTTCTCTAATTTTTTCGCGACAGTTAGACATAATTAATTTTTTTCTGCAATACCTGATTTCTTTCCCGAGACCATTTGACAAATGTCGCAATTTCTTTCCCGACACTATTTGACGAATTTTGCCGTTTATTCCACAATCATTTGAGAAATTTCATAAATATTTTATCAAGTATTTGTAAATTTGTTATTGGTCAGTGCTGGAAAACACTGGCGAGTAAAAAAAAAAAACAATGTACGGGCCAGTGGCCACTGAGTAAAAAAGTTGAAACCTATATATAAAAGTTGAACCTATACATAAAAATCATGTATTTTTTAAACGGACACATAAAAATCACAAATTTGTCAAGTAGCCGCATAAAAATGACAAATCCATCTAGTGGGTGCATTCTTCCAAATTTGCAACTGAACAGTGCTGTATGTATGGATAATGCTAATTATCCCCCCCCCCCCCAACATCTCCCTGAAACAAAATTATCTCTGTGCTACTGATGGTGATCCTCGACAACTCAACCATTTTTTTAAGTGGACCTTCACTTAAAAAGATTGTGCACCTCTACTATCAATTAACAATAAATTAACCTATCGCTTGTGTCATGTATTCATGAGCGGTGATTGCGATGCAAATTCTTGTTTACAAGAATAAGACTCATATTAGGTATTTTATTATTTATTTATTGTTTGTTTACTTATTTTGATTTTCTTGTCCTTTTAGAAATTGACTTTAGATTGTTACTTAAATGGTAAGATGATTGTCAATTACCTGTTTTATCGATAAAAAATTATACAAGGTAAGGAAATTGCATTGTGTCGAGTGAATATTTAGGAAGTCTTTTAAAAACCGCAGGCTAAAGATTTGTTTTTTACTTGTTAGCTATATTTTGCAACTCTCCAAATTATTGCAATGTAAATATAGTATGAAGTATTATCCTACACTAAACTTTCCTCTGTTGTATAGCTTTTTTTTATTGGAAAAAACTCCTGAAAATGTATTGTTGTAGTAATGAATTATTTTTGCAGTTGTGTAAATTCTGTCATAACAATTTTCAACTAAGGGAAATCTTACATTGGACATTTAATCACAGTATTTTAAATAAGAAAAATTAAAATATTTGCAAATTAAAGAAATGAATGAGGAGATTTTGTTTAAAATTACATCTAAGGATTTTTTTTTTTACAAAAAATGCAAAATTCGCCAGTCATTCGGGAAATTATCACAAAATTCTACTAATAAAATGGGACTGTAAACAAACCGGTTCAAAATGTGTCCTTTTTAAAAATTAAATTCCATCCCAGTGACCCTTAGAGTCCACTACAGAAAAACCTTGTATTAAATGCTTTTTATTTAAAAATAGGGTACTTAAATGTTAGTCGAGCACTAGCTGATCAACAAATTTTTTTTAATCTCGCCAACCCTTTTTTTCTAACCAATTTTTAACATAAGCTAATAAAGTATAGCCAACATTTTAACATTGCTATATAGTATCTTAAAAAACTTACTTAAAAATAGCTAAAATATAATCTTAATAAAATACGTAAACACAAACATATCAATACAAATAACAAAATCTCATGTAATCGGGTATATTAATGATTAGGCTTAGTCAATAACAAAAATGTTAAAGTAAGCCATAACATAAACTATAGAAACATTGTATTTCATAATGAAAACATCGTATCTAATTTTATATACATAAAAGTGAAAACTTACGTTATATAAATACCCTATATAATATACCAAAGTTTCATCACAATTAAACGTATTTCAATCACACTGGAATAAAAAGTTTTAGTTATTAAATTTGTGTGAGGTGAATGATGGGAAAGAGTTGCAACTGAAATGATGCCAAATGAAACGAGATTTGGTGAATTATCACTGGCGCCCCCCCAAAAAAGTACCAAAAACAGTCTTGTAATTTGAAAGTAGGTTCTGTTTACACTTTTTTGTCTTTTGACAATGATGTTTTGAATGTTATTTAATTATGCTTGAAAGGTTTTTACTCAAAGCCATTACAATAGTGTTTTACTTTTGCCGATTTTTAAAAGATTCACTGGCCATAATGCAATTTCCTTATATCATTTTTAACGATAAAACAGGTGACTATTGACAATTATCTCACCATTTACATCACTAAATCAAAAAACAATTTCTAAAAGGACAATCTAATCAAAATAAAAAAACAAAACAATAAATAAATAATAAAATACCTCATATGAGTGTTATTCCTATAAACAACATTCGTGACTCGCTCTTGAATACGATATTTATATCTACTCTACTACAATAACGAGTGATTGGTTGGTTAACGGTGCTAGTTTTGTCTTCGCTCAGCAATAACAACTAAGAAATGGGAAATCTTTTAATTCTTTGAAAATCGAAAACTTATTATAAATAACAGTAAAATTGAATACATATAATTAAAAAATATCTCCTCATATTAAAAAATGAATGTAAATAGTTTTTCGATAAAATGCAAATTTATAATTTCGAAATATTTTCTTATAAATGGTAATTTAATATAATACATATGTATTAAATATTAGAAGTGTATAATTAACTGTTTTCGCATTTAAAAAAATTAATAAATTTACCTCCTACATGCAGAAGTTTTTAACTGTATTCGTGAAGCGATTATTTGGCATACGTTGATCGTGGAAGAAAAAAGGAATAAAAAGTCTAATGATAAGTCTATGGAAATACGTGAAGGAAAAGAGTCCGATTTTAAAACTGGATTATATAGAAAACAAGAGTTTTCCTACGTTAACGCAAAACCACATTCGCTTAATCTAAAGCCGATTAATATCTATATATTTAAAACGTTAAGCGATTTCTTTCGACAATCCGTCAGAACAAACTACTGCATCAAATTACACCATTCTTTTTTTAAATGACAGATATTTGGACACAGATTTGTTATCGTGCATTCGTTTGTTCAAAAATTTAATTAATTAGCTGTAATTTTCAATTAAACATTTACTTCTGCTTATGACGTCATAAAGACGGCAACTCCCACTTTTGAGGGCATAGAGTTTATTCCCTGAACTCTGTGGTTCGCCAATCTTTTGACATTAGCCAATATCAACTAGGTAATATTTTAACATTGTAGTATAAAATCTTTAAAAAAAACTTAATTAGCTAGAATATAATCATAATAAAATATCTAAACGTAAACATATCAATATGAATAACAAATCTCACGTAAAATGTTGCAATTTAAATGATTCCAATTGAAACAAGATTTGGAGAGTTATCCTTGACGCCCAGCTAACATAAAAGTACCTATTTTATTCTATTTATTTACACACATATTCAAATTTATTATAAAACACCAGGTTGCCATACAAAGCAAAAATCGTCATTTAGGTGCCAAAAAATAACCCAGGTGCGTCTGCGATATGTGTACTGATTTAATCAAAATTATTTTGGTTGCACCGCATATTGCAAAATTAATTAAATCCATGATTATTGTTTCTTTCTCAGATTAAAAATAAGAAAATTGGTACTTCTCTATTATCCCGTCGACCACTTTTCATAACAAAAAACTATCGCCAAACTGTAACGCCAAATAAACGGGAGAACGTTGCCATTGAAATATCAAAATAAATAAATAAATAAAATACATGAATTTAAGGACACAATTGTTATTTTAATTACTGAAATAACTAATAATTCAGTAAAACATAAGGAAAATAGACGCAAATCTCGAATTAAAAACCACTTGATGACGTAACGAACACGTATATTGCTTCTGACATAAAAAAAATCGGACTGCATTTTTGGCGTTTAATTTTACAGTTTGGCGATAGTTTTTTGTTATGAAAAGTGGTCGACCGGATAATAGAAAAGTACCAGAAAATTTAATGTTTAACGAAATTCAATTATTTGATCGATCGCAAATTTTGGTTCTTTTCTGTTATACCGACACCATGCCATACATGTAAATATATGCTTGGCGACAATGGTGTCCGTATAACGAAAAAGTACTCAATTTTTTCTTAGTTCGGGCTATACCAAAAACAAAAATTTTACAGGTAACAAAAAAATCGCCGAAAAGGGCTGCTTCATCAGCTGTTATGACAGCAAAGTTGGATAAAATCTAAGAACCTGAATTTTACAACGTTTATGCGAAACACCACAGAAAACACACACTATTTTTATATAAGGAGGGTATATTTAAACGAATAAGAGAACTAACAACCTTCAATAATAGAATGCATGAAAAAGTAAACAAATAAGGGATTCAGCAAATCATAAAAATATGTATTTCTTACTATAACTATAAAATACAGAAAAATATTCTGGTACCATCAAAAATATTCATTATCCCGTCGAAATTCCGTGCATTATCCCGTCGTCCCATTAAGAAAAAAACTATATGTAAATTAGGTACTTTTCGGTTAGCCGGCGCCAGTAATATATATATATATATATATATATATATATATATATATATATAATAATAAACTCCAATGGAAAATTACTTGCAGAATCATTATCACAAAAGCCAACCAAAATCTATAAACCACATAAATTCAATACTAGAAAAACAAAACTATATACATTATATATATTTGTATATATGTATGTATATACTATATAAATATATACTTCATTGGCGCCCTGCTAACAATAAAAAAAAAATAATTAAGAAAAGCCCCATTTACTAAAGTATCATTTATCAGTAACTTTTAACAATAAAATTTACAATATATTAATGAAAGCAGAATCAAAAATAATCTTGGATATTTATTTATTTACATTATTTCTCTTAATTATGGAAAAGGAATAATCATCCTGATTATGTAAAGAAATGAAGAAACCATACAAATAAATTACACTTGAAAACATTAAAAATCTCCTTTATCTGTAGATTGATTTATTATTGTAAAAAAAATTCTTCATCTTTACATAAAAATTGATTAGCTTAAAACAATGTATGCATTTCAGAAGATATGGATTTGAAACGAACAATGATTAAAGAAGACATTTTAAAAATTTTGATCAAAACATTTTAAAACTTATTTTTAACGTCGAATTTCGACGGTGCATTTGGGGAGATGCAATGCACATGCGCATAAGAGCTCATTCGGTTGCATTATCACAGAGGGGAGGGGGAATGTGTGCCTTATTTAATATGTTCTTTTATTGACTGAATATGAGATGAAGGTAGGGATATGCTATTTGTATGATACTTCATAGGTTCAGGAAATTTTCTTTCTTGCCGTGAGGAATAGGGCGGTAATATCAAACTGATTTCCATTTTGTTTATGGATTGTTTGTTTGGAGTTTGCATCGAAAATAATAACGTAATTCACTGGGAGAATTTTTTTTAAATAAAATATTTGAAAGATTGTTTCATAAGCACCCTTACTTATGTAATAAAGAAGCTTATTTTACTAATATTGTTATTGTAATTTTTTCCGCCAAGTTTTGACGGGTACCATCTAGTAATATATTAATTTTTTAAAAATCACCCGAGCCATTTTCGAGATAATTTTCAAGGGCCTTACATTTACCCAAATTTAGTTAAAAATGGACTTCCAGTTCTTAAAATCTATTGCATGTAGAAATGTATAAATTTCAGGATAGAGTTAGGCCATAGATATAAGACTAATGTGAAAAAATTGAAACGGTATACCTCATATTTACTGAGATATTAAATGTCGGCGTTTCGATTTTTCTTTGATGTCCTGCTAGCTGTATATATGAGAGTGACAGAATCTTCGGTTTTGGGCTTTCGGTTTTTCGCTGCGTCACTCGAGAAACTGCCGTCTCTCATGATATAACTCAAACGTCTGTGTGGCAGTATATGACCCTTCTTTTACAATAAGACATCTTGACAAAGTGACGCAGTCCAAATAACCAGTTTTGACATAACCGATGAATATGCGCTTTTACAGTTTTAAGTAGAATTTTCACCATTTAATTGAATCACATTGGATTTAACAAAGCGGCAGATTCCGTCAAGGCAGAAAGGCCAAAAAGTTTAATTTTAACTTTAGTTTTGATTCATATAAGCAGAAATTATAGTAATTTCTTTAGCTCTGGGGGGGGGGACCCCCCCTTCTCACCCTTGGCTGTGCCACTGCACATTACAACCAAAAATAAAACAACAAAAGCAATTTTCTTGCTAACTTAAATTTTTAAAAATAAACCAAATATACTAAATCTTTGCAGCACATCCCAGTTATTACAATCACATTTAGTACTACTTTTCATAACAGATACCCTTATAATCAGTCTTTAATTTTAATATAATAAAAACTATCCTTATAATTCTTAGTGTAAAATAATATTGTTAACCTGAAAAAAAGTAGACAAAACATAAAACATTGCATTTGTTTAATCGTCGTGAGTTTTTCTTTTTGCATATAACATGCAATATAAAATATAGAGTAGTGATATAACATTCATTAAAAAAAAAACCTCATTAAAATAAATATAATAATCTCTAACTATAATAATTTTTGACATATATGAGAAAGATGTTGAAGGCCTATACAACAGCAGGCTAGTGTCATTTAGACTTTTATGTCAAACTTCTGGCACTGCATAAAGCAAATTAAATGCGTCAGTAGTTTAAGTAAGCATTAAATTGACAAAGAATGGAATAACTATTTAATAACTGTATAGTTTTTTAAAAGTTATTTTTTATATATAAGTTAATTACAGTTATTATATAATTAGTTCATTCTTTGTCAAATTAATACTTAATGAAATGACTGACATGTTTAATTTATGAGCTTACCTGTGTCATTATTAAATGTGCCAGTCACACATTTAATTTATGACACAGTGTGACTGACACATGTGAATATGAAATCTTCCCTTATTTATTTTTTAATTGAATCTCAATCATATCAAATTGTGATATGCAGCTGAATAACAAAAAGACTCCTGAAGTTAAGATATTTTCAAATTACTTTATTCATAATCTTATTGTTAGTAATTCTTTTTGCTTCTATTTTATATTGTCAATTTAATTGATGTTTTTATATTTTTCATATGTAAATAAAAAATTTTAAATTTAAATTTTATTGAATCATTTGGAAATTGGATGACCTAACGTGGATTTATATAAATGAACATACTATACACATAAATATGTGAAGAAAAATACTTAGACTGTAACACTGAATTTTATTAACAGATATGATAAGAAGTACTGTGTAGTAGTTCTGAAATTGTTGAAATACTGACTTAGAATTATTGAAATATAAACTTTGAAATTCCCAATTAAATACACTAACTCCTCGTTATATCACACATTCGGCTATTTTGCTCTTTTTTAGTTGTCCCTGATAAATTTCTGGTTTGCTGATAAAAGAATATACGGAATAGTCAGCAGCATTTCTGTATAAGCAGAAATTATTTCTGCAGTTCAAAAAGATAATAGTTCTATGGCCCAAGAAGAGAATGACAAAGAGGAAGTATCTGACGAGGATTTAGTAGCTTCGATGACAGAAGCTGTTCAGTTTCTTGAAAAAAGCATATGAAACTTTTGAAACGTTGATATCCAAGCATATAAATGAAATGCAATTAGTTCATTTTAGTTCTTTAACTTCCAGTGGCAAGAAAATAAAAAACAAACAACTCTGGATACTCATTTTCAAAAAATACTATACATGTAAGTAAAAACATATACTGTATGTGTACGGATTTGTATTTTTTAACGTTTGACCATCTCATTGTGTTAAACTTGTAGCTTCTTTGAACAAGTATTAAATCGAAACATAGTAGTTTAATTTAGGGTTCTTTATTTTTCACTTATAAACACTCTTCTCACTCCCTTCGGTTTTTCGCGCTTTTCTCTTATCTCCCAAGTAGCGCAATATATATCGAGGGGCTGTTGTATAAATTTTAATGTTTTAAATAGAAATATTTTTAAAAAGAAAAAAAAAATATTTTTAGGAAGAAATAGATACAATTTACATTTCAATTATTATTTTTCTCTTGAAAATGCTACTTTTTATTTCCTAATATTGATAAGGGTGATTTTAATTTGGATGATTGGAGTTTGATTAATGCATTGAAAAATAAATACATTTTTGTACTTAAGTATGCCTTGTTAAGTACAGTACAAGAAAATTGAGCCTATACAACTAAATCCTATGTTAAATAGAAAATGAAATTACAAAAGAAGGTGTATCTAGTAAAAAAAAAATTCTCCAGTACATAGTGATTCCATTCTAGCAGCTTTTATTGCAATTATATTTGACAATTAAAAACAAAAAAAAAGTTCTGTTTTAGGCACTGTTATAAGCTTCTGTGTACATAAATTAATTAGATAAGAATAATGATGCTATCTGATGAGGAGACTGGAGCACAAAGATTCAATGTACTTTTCAAGTTTAAGAGAATTAATATTAATATTTTGCTCTGCAGTTTTGAAATTTAAAAAAAAACAAGATTCATAAACAAAAGCTATTCAGTGAAATAAAAAGGTAGTCTTGAAAAACAGTTTAAAAATTCTGATTACATTAATGTTCTGTTTTGATAAAGAGAGAAATTTTTCAGGAAAAGAGAAATTATGGTTGTAAAACTAATTTAATAAGATTATAAGTTAAAACATAACTCATAAAACACTTCTTGAAAGCTGTAGCTTTCGTTTTCAGAGAATAAGAAATATTTAAGAAGAGAAAAATTTATTAACTGTTCTACGTATTTGTTTATACTAGAAGTAATATGCATGATTCTCAGCCAACTTTATAAATCTGATACTAAATTGAAACATGAATTGGATACTTACTACTGTTCATTTAAAAAATTAATTTTTTATCAATAAAGTTAAGTTTTTACTGTGTTTTATCAAAGCTTAAGCCCAAACCAAAGTTAAAAAATAAAAACTTATTTTGGCCCTTTTGTTAACTGGGTGCAAATCTTACCAAGCCCCCCCCCCCCCCCCTCTTTTCAATAGCAGCTTTTATGTATTGTATGTGTAAATTAGAAACAATATTTTGATGGTGAAATAAATTATTTTGGTTAATTATATTGTTTCTTCTTCTTCATTTTTTTAATGAAATAAATTAAATGAAAGATGTGTATACTTTAAATGGTATAAGGTGTTTATACTTTAAATGAAATACATGCATTAGAAATATTGATGATGGGAACAACATTTAGTGATTTATCACCTATACCCAGCTAAATTAATAACACATTTATTTCTAATGAAACAAAAATCAGAATTGAACATAAATTACTTTCTTAGTCCCTGAAGAGGTAAACACAATTTCATTTTAAAAAATTCAAATAAAAGGAATTAAAACACTGACATCAATTACTACTGGTATTTAACTTTTAGATACATGATAAATACAATAATTTATTTTTTACACAATAATATATTTCATTTAGATACTTTTGTAAACAGCTTGTTTTCATTACTTAAGAAGGAAAAATAAACAGAAAAGAAATTGACACATGTATTTAAATATTAAAAAAAATTCTTATTTGGCGAAAACATGTGGAAATTAATTATATAGGGTAGATGTGCCAGTAATGGACCCCCTTCCAGTAATGGGCCACTTTCAAAGTTTTTGATTTATAAAAAAATAACCAATAAAAATTTAGCCTTTTATATATTTTTTCATAATTCCTCCTTGCTTGTTTTATAATCTGGGTTATTGTTGACACTCTTAATCAAACCAATCAGGAAGCAGAAAATAATGTTTCACAGTTCCACAGATTTTCTGTGAAAATCTTAATGAACATGCTAAAAGCTGGCTTCACTTAAACAACTGATATCTTTTTTATTTTCTTGAAAAAATTGCATGTTTTTGTTTAGACAATAATAGAAAACTTTGAATTTTACATACTAATGGCAATTTACAAAATTTCATTTATTTTTCAGGTTTTAGGACCATGGCCCATTACTGGAATGCTTAATTAGTCAATTTCCAGTAATGGACACCCCATGTGGACATTACTGAAAAAGCAATTTCAGTAATGTTCATAGTGCATATATTTTTGTTATTTAACTGAAAAGCTAAGTAGTCAAATTTTAATTTTTTAATTTTACTTACCAGACTGTAATAATACATTTTTTTTTAATTAATTTCATGTAATTAATAATTTTTTTTAGATTGCTATCAAATTATTTTTTTGTAAACCGTACCTTGCATATTTTATAATGTGGCAATTAACACCCATCAGCAACAACACCCATGTGGCAACTAACACCCACAGGAAGCAGACAATAATCTTTAAGGGCATGGGAAAATGAGGGGCTCATGGGGTTCACACTTTCCCCATTTAAAAAAAGACAAATTTTTAAGTCATAACGAGTGCTTAAAAATTTATTTTCTGTCTTAAATGTTTCATTATTCAGCTCTGACAAAAGAACTACATACATAAAAAATCCCTATATTAAATTTATAGTAGCAATGAAAGTAGTAAATCTGCAGATAAGGGGGCTCAAATGTCAGTTCTGATATTTTATTTTGAAATAATTTTATTTAGTATTTAAAAAACATTCAACCTACACTTTCATTTATTTGATATATTTTATACAAATTGCTAAAAGTAATATATAAAGCAGTTTTAGGAAGTTTAACTGTTAAGAATAAAAAGAAATATGATTCCATACACTGGTACTTCAAGACACTTAAAAAAAAATCTTTTTCTTTTGTTAAACTAACCCTTCTAACCCCCCCCCCCCCCTCAATGACTTAATAATTTGATAGATATAATTCTTTGAAAGTTAGTATTTTAAACCTACTATCTAAAATAATTAAAATATTGATCTTGTGATAGTGACAATAATTAATTTAAACAGTGAATTATTCTCATAAATATTTTATTAATTATTGATATCCTAATTGTTAAATTTATTTTAAAATGACTATTTTATTTCATTAATATGCTTTCATGAAATTCTGGTTTTAAATACAATCATAAAATCAATTACCTATTATTTTTTGTGGGGTGTCCATTACTGGGTGGCCCATTACTGGAAGAGAGGTGGCCCATTACTGGAATTTAGGGTGTTTTGATTTATTTCTGTTATTTACAATTAAATTTTGATCCACATTGGGAAATGTGACTATGAGCATGATTAAATATTGTTCATAGATTAATATAATATTAAAAAAAGTGGACTATAATAATTATAACTATTAATTAAAAAATAATTTTTAAAGAAATTCCTTAAGGGTGTCCATTACTGGCACATCTACCCTATATTAAGAAAAAAAAAATTGTCAACTATTACAAATATCCAAGCTGATTTTATTTAATTAAACATTCAAGACGAAATAATGATTTACATTTTTTTCATTGTTAGTAGTACATGTTTTATCTAGAAAAGAGTGCTGTAATCTATCTAATTGCATTAAAATATGATGATTAGAATTAAGCTTGGTTCCAAGCATTTTGAAACATTTTTGGTAAATTCAATATTTTTCTCTAATTTTTCAAAACAAATATTTTGAATAATTTTAAATTACCAATGGTAATAAATTACACACTTAAAAATATAGATACATTTTTAAAAATAATAATTTATCAATTTTTGTGTTTTTAAACATCACATCAACAGTTTAATGCCTCAACAGAAGACTTATTTGTTTATTTATAACCTGATTATCAGATTTTATGAATTATCTTTTATGTTTTTAAATGATTTGCATGCTCATTTCCAACCTGAATAAAATGAGAATAGAAAGTATTAAAAATAGGTGTTGTGTTACAATTCAGATTAAAAATCGTTTTTCTACTACAAATAAACAAATTTATTGAAATCTAGTATTTTTTTGTTCAAAATTAATTATTACTACCTTAAACCAAGAAATAAATAAACCTGTAGTGTTAAAATAAAGAATGTGTTAAATAAATTTTAAATATGTCAAAAAATAAACAAATCTATGATGTTATAGAATACTAAATGAATTAGAATATTAACATAAAACCTATTGCAGACATATAATTCACAATAAACACTACAGAACTCAAATAAATACTACAGGAATCCAACCATTAAATATGAAAGTTATTCCGAATTGCAAGGAAATAATTTTAAATGTATAACCGAAAAGCTTGCATTCTGTGTCATATTGTTTGCTGAAATTTAAATTGAAATATTATTTGAATTCATACCGCAGTTTTGTAAACAGGTCTGAATGTTTACAGAAAAGTTTAACATATGTACTAAAACACGAATAACACAATAGTATAAACTGTATCGCTCAGACTTTTAATGAATATAAACATAAAAATAGCGAATAAATTTTCTTTTAAACAGGTATTAGCGTTTCTTCAATAGATTTTTAAATATATGCTATATGCTTTTAAATAGAATATTTATTACACGTAATGATTAATAATTTTATAAGAAAAATGAAGACTTTATAAAATGCTTGCTAAATACAATCAAACACTGATTCAATTACTATAAATTATAAAATGAAGTTTAACATAGCCATATCATTTTTAAAAAATCAAAACAAACATAAGTAAAACACAAAATTGAAAGCGATTAACTGCCAAATATTGCATTCGTATATTTTCTTATTCACTACAACTGTTTGCTAAATTGCAAGCGATTTACCGCCAAAAATGGTAATACCTCGCTGGAATCAGGCTCTGAATTCCCAGAAAAGGTAACTTCTGACGCATGCGCATGAGATGGAATGACGCTCATTTTAGGCTCTCGTGACATTGAAAAGCATCGTGTTTAGAAAATTTATGCTTATATTTTATTTTTATATGGTGATTTATGCTGCGTTTACACTATGGCTTATCAGGCCTATCAGGTCTGCGTGGTCTGTCAGGTCCAGGTATAAGAGGGTTTAAGAAGGTCTCTGTGGTCTGCGTGGCGTGGTCTAAGCGTTGGCGTTTCAGGCGTGAAAATATAAGACCTAACCAATCAGCGTGCTTCATAATTGTTTATTCCGCCATTTTAAAAAATGGACGAAGTTTGATGAAGCAGACGACAGATGAATATTTTGATGAAGATTTAAAATAAAAAAGGGATTTACAAACCAAAGGTATGTAATATTTTTCAGATATTTTTAATGTTTCTCTACATTGCTTCATAACTGTAGAAGTTTCTTTTATGTATTCGTAAATTACTATCTTCATGTATTTACGTACTACGCTACTAAAATTCATTTGTTCGCTATGTTACTTTTTATATTACCAAACTCTTTATAAAGCTATGTATTCATAAATTCTTTAAGTACTATCTTCCGGTATTTATATACTATGCTACCAGTCCATTTGTTAATTGTTAGTTACGTTACTTATTTCAAAACTCACCTTGTTTCATAGGCATGAATTTAAAAAAAAAAATTGACAGTATATGAATAAAAATTAGAATAGTACGATCGTAATGCATAATGTACAGTAATGTATTTTTTTGTGAGGAAATACTTTGATTTATTTCAGGTATTTATTTAATATTGTTACTGGCAATTTTTAACTTTATCTTAAAACTGGTACCAATAAATTTTTAGCCATATAATTCATTTTTAATTAACTTCTCAGTTTTCTCTGTTACTGTCATATAATTGACTGATCATTGATTTGCATTGTTATTCATCAGTTTTAAATGTGTTAATTTTTTCAATGAATCCATCCTAATATATATCTAAAATATTGCAGAGATTTTAGATTGTATTTAGTTTCTTAGCCCTCTCGCCCACAAAAAAAAAAAAAAAAAAAGAAAAACACAACTCAATCTAATGTGGTAACTACACAAATACACAAATATAAAATTTAACTTTTGTTAAAAGTAACAAACATGTTTTTAAGTAAACAGTTTTTACATTTACTTATTATTGCTAATTATTAAACCATTCCTTATTATTTTAAAAGTTTTATTACATGTTTATTTTTTGAAATTTTCTTTAATAATTAATCTGTAGTACACTACATGAATTTTTGTAACCCCCCCCCCCCCCCCCCTTTCACAACAAAGAATGGTTTGAGTTGGAAAACTTCATAATTTTTTTTCAGAAAAAGTTTTAAAACTTTCAAAATCTATGAACGGTGCAAGGGAGATTGTCTGGTGAATCTACTGGTGCCAGGAAATGTATATTTTATTGCTCTCAGGAGATCACTTATGTGTAGTTTTACAGTTTAGTAAGTCGCTATCATTTGTGATCTTCTGCAAGAAATTTGAATTCGGGCCTTCGACTTGTGCTATTTTTGCTTCCAAATTTGTCAAGCAGGAACTGCGGTAAATATAATGTCCATCAATAAAGTATATTAACTTGTATGATTGACTGTAATTGACTTATATGTAGTTTTTCAATGTATATTGAATTTGTTACATAATAAAGAAGGATTTTTAAATATATTTTACATTGTTTATGTTGTTTGGTACTTTTATGTTAGCTGGGCACCAGTGATAGATATGCATGTATATATATCACTGGTGCCCTTTTAATATATATATATATATATATATATATATATATATCACTAGTATCTGGCTAACATAAAAGTAAAAATACTTGTTGTTTTTATCAGTTTATTATGATTATTATAATCTTTTCTTTAAATTACAGATTGCTTTTAATCGAACACTACTTTTCTCAATATCTATGTGAATACCTGTCAATTACTACATGTTGATCTCACTTACGCATTTATAAATGGTGATCTTTTCAACAGGCATTTTGCATGATTATTTTTGAAGGCATGAATCTTCAGTAATATTTGTAAGTATGATGCTTGTAAGTAAGTCATTTTCTCAAAATTACATTGTTGTGTATTTATTAATGTTGTTTCATATAAAGTTATTTTTCCAACAAAATCAATCTGTATCAGAGAGAATCAGTTAAAGCTATGTCCATTCTCAATACAAAAATTGATTTTCATAATTTAATTCCTTTAATTTTTTAACTGAAGGTTTACTTGCTATTAGCTTTTTAATTTATAAAATGCTGTTAAATGATCAATCTAAAAACACAACTTGTAGTTAATTAATTTGTGTAGTTTTATGCAAGTGTGTAAGTTATGTTTTATATAAACTTGCGTAAGCACTTGTGTTTTATGTAAACACTAAATGTATAAGTGTTATGCTAGAGGATAGCAGTTACCCCTCGCCCCTCCCTTCAAGGAATCTGATATTTCAGAAAGTATCATTCAGACTAAAAAAAAAAAAATCAAATTCAACAAAAACTAAAGTAACTTATCAGATAAGTTGTTTATATAATTTATTTGAATTAATATTATTAATATTGAAATAATCTAAAATGTATTATCTATGATGCTATCAATGTTATAATTTGCTGTGCTTAATAATTATTAAGCTGCATATATAATAATTTATTTAATGTTTATTAATGTTGAAATGATCTAAAATATATTTTAACAATATTATGAAGGTTATAATCTGCTATGCTTAATAATTATTAAGCTGCATATATAATAATTTATTAATGTTGAAATGATCCAAAATATATTTTAACAATATTATGAAGGTTATAATTTGCTATGCTTAATAATTATTAAGCTGCATATATAATAATTTATTAATGTTGAAATGATCCAAAATGTATTTTAACAATATTATCAAGGTTATAATTTGGTTTGTTTACTTACAGTTCTTTGAAGTGAGAGTAATTATTTATGTTAGTTTAACTAAATATTGAAGATAATATATTTTGACAGATTTGATGGAACATCATTAGGTTATATTTAAAAAAATAAATATTATGAAATATTCATTAGTATCTAGTTTTTAAATCAAATTTTGTTACCAATGATAGAAAATCTAGCGAAGTACATGTGTTTTGTAGATGAAGAATTTAATAATTGAAAATTTTATGCACTTTGCATTAATAATTATTTTTTCTTATTCTAGAATTCAAAAAACAACTAACTATATTGTTATGTACTAGTTTGTTTTCATAATTCTCTTTATTAATTAAATTGTTAATTTACTTTCTCCCTAAATCCATGAAAAAATAAGTTTACAAATTATGTAAAGCAATTAAACATTTAATTTGTTTTGCTTTAATACAGGCAGCTCAAAAGTAATTCTTAAAACTGAAATTTGATTATTCTTCTTCATAATTTATTTTACTCAAATTACTTTATTTACTCCAAGTGATTAACAAAAATGCAATTTTTGAAAACTGAAATTTAAACATTGTCAGGTGTGCGTTGCTATTGACCATCCCAAAACTACAGCAGTGAATGTTTTGAGATAATAAATGCAAATGTGTTTTTGTATGTTTTCCGATATAAGTTTAACATTTTTTTAAATTGAATATTCAGGGAAGGGGAGAGCAAGCAGTGTTGAAATCAAGGGATGGCCCCTCAAATCTTTCTCCCCCCCCCCCCTGAAAGATTTGAGATTTTATGCTTTTAATGGTCAAAAAGTACAATTTCACCTCCAGAACTCTATAATGTCCCCTCGGAGCCACAGAAATCCCTCCCGGAGAAAAATGTCTAAATTCAACACTGAGGATAAATATTCTGATTTTTTATTTATTTATTGCATTGTGTGTCATATTAGCCATACCTATTCCTCAAAAGATTGCTTTAAATGTTTTGTTATCTTTCATGTATACTAGAATAATAATAATAGTTTTCTTTTTTAAAGAAGATATTTAACATTGGATTTCCTTTAAACATGTCATTTTATAGACATATGGAACCTTGAAAGTAGCATTTTCACATTTTTTCTGTAAAAAATAAAGATAATACTGTAGTAGCTTCCTATAAAATTGCTTGTTCAGATACAGCCCTATGTTTTATGCCCCCAGTCTGGGGAAAAAATAAAGATTGTGCAGTAACCCCACTTCTTAATAACTTTATTTGATAACAAGAAATGTGTTTTTTTTTTTTTTTTAAGTTACTATTTCAGACATAATAAAAATTATATTCATTACTGAGGTGCACTATAAGTTGCTCTCTTGAAATTGTGGTGTGCATTACGTTTACTTATAGGGACACACAAAAGATATCGGTTACAGTACATATGTGATATTTACAGTCTGTGTGATAGGTGCATTTTCAACTTTGGTGTGCGTTTTTAAGTTTAACTAAATTTTTTCATAGTACTTGTGTGTTTATAAACTCGGTTGTTCATATACAGAGCTACACAAGGGAATCCGTCAGTATTACAGACTATGGGAGTGAATTGCTTAAGGGTAGTTTTTAATTTTGTTACGCATTTTCCTGTTGAACTATATTTAGTAGACTAATAGAAGTTTGTGGAATATAAATAAGTTCATATACAGGGCTACGCAAAGAAAAATATTCATTGTCGTTTACGGTTGGTAATTGCTGCGAGTGAGTTTTAAGTTGCCTTTTAGCTTAATATGTGGTGTGTACAAAAATCTTCATATAACATACAGGGCTATACTGCACTATAAATAAAATATAGTAATATTTTTTTTCTTTTTATTGGAACTGGAGTTAAAACCACTTGTATTTCTGATATCTTCAAATCCAAGGATATTCTTAGCAGTTTGAATGAAACATTTATTTTCATCTCGCTGATTAATTTATGTATTTATTTTAATAATAAATTGAAATTTCCATTTTTTTTCTTTCTTTTTAGAAAAAAAAAAAGCATGCCAGTGCTTGGCTTTGATGTTATTATTTATCATTTTTAAATTATAATAACTGAAAATTATTAATAACTTGTTTATCCCATTAGATTAAAATACATACCTGTTTCTGTAAAGTATCGTGCCATCATCATTAACGTCCAGACTGTTATCTATGTATTTTACTTCTGATATGTAGTATATCATTATATTCAGTAATAAATTTGTTATGTGATAATATTCATTATATAGAGCAACATTTTGTTTTATTTCTGTAACTTGTATTTTCAAATAAAGGAAATTTAATAAAAAATTTCTGTTATCATTTGACTATAATTTTATTATAAATGATCTTTTCATGTATCTACTTGTGTTGTTTAAATAACAGAATGTATATTAAATAAGAAAATCCTCAAACCATTTTTTAATTAAAAAAAAGAGTTACAAAGAGAGTTTATTTAAATTTTACTATTGAAGTCTTTATTTTATTTTAATATGTATATAATGCTTCATAACAATACCTTTTTAATAAACAAGGAAAATATTAAAACAATATTTTAAAAATTCTCTTAAAAAATTAAATAAACATTTGGAATTAAAATAAATGCAATTTTTAAAAGTATTTCTTTAAAAGAAAGTCTATATCATAATTTTAAAAAATCAAAAATTTTCACTTTTTAATGTTTCATGATATGTTACTTATTTAATATCATTATGAATCCATTCAAGTCAAAAATAAATTTGAATTATCAGTAGAAGTTTGTTTTATAAAGCCATTATTTTTAAATTAGTCTTTAAAAAAAAAATAAAGATTTTTTTTAATTCTTCAAACATGAAGGGTTTTCTTCATTCCAGAGTCGGTTTATTATCTCATTTATATATATATATATATATATATATATATATATAAATCAAATACTTAAAAAGAAAGATAGCTTGAAAACAAATAGTTGACAATGAGCCACAAATTAGAAACAAATAGTTGATCATGGGCAGAATGACTGCAAATGTATGTGTCTTAATTAGGGTTGGGAGTGTTCAGGAAACAAAAGAGTGCATAATGTTGAAATGCGATACGTAAGAGATTATGTTTGAATAATTCTAAATTGGCCTTTTCGGTCTATTTATTAGATTATTCAATAAATACCTCTTTTAATGCAAGCACTGTATTTTATTATTTGTAGTGAAAGTGATATTATTTTCAGCATACAATTGGAGTTTCACCATAATATGCTGAAGCATGTTTGGGTACAATTGCTAGTTTGTTAAATCAATAAAGAATTGCCATGTTTTCCTAAAACTTTTCTGCCATTATTAGCATTAAAACTAATACCAATATGCTTAAAATCGTTATCAAGAAAACTGGATGAAAAAGAAGATTGTAACAGCACAGCACACCTAAAAAATGTATGATGAAGTGATATGTTAACCATATCTAGAATAATGACTACATTAATTTAAAATTCAGCGGATTACTATTTGCTTAAATAAACACCTTCATGAGATTAATAGCCAGATTTAATATTTTTGTTCCATGAATTAAACAAAAAGAAATAAGGATGTTTGTCAGCGGTATTTTTCACTGGAAGCAGAATTACTTAAATAATTAAAATGCTTAAAAGCCTCAGGAATTAAACTAATAAATTAGTGATTTGTTAGATTTACATTGTTTTATTTTATCGTAAAAAATAATAATTTCCTTTAACAGTAATAACAAAATGTAATGACAATTAATTCATAAGATGAATATTTTGAGCTTGTAAACACGGACGTTCTCTGAAGGAAAAAAAAAAAGGGGGGGGGGGACAATATTTTGAAACACATATGCTAAGGTGCAGAGAATAAACTTGGGGCCCAGGAATAAAGTTTCCTAGTGCCCCTACATATGTATTCGGATGAAAGAGGAAAATTTTAGAACATAATTATTAAATATATTATTTTTAAATTGTTATTTAATTTATGTGTTCAATGATTTTAATTAACTAATTTTGATTAGTATTTTTTAAATTAATTTCATTCTTAAATCAAATTAACATTTAATAAATAATTATACTATTTTTCATACATTTCCTATATTATACTATGAAATATACAATTTAAAAATAAATTTCATTAATACAGTATTGCAGTATACGTTGGGCCCCATTAACTGCTTTTTCAGGGCCCCACACAGGGTTGCACTGGCCCTGGGTGTGTATAAATTCTATATACAGTGCTGCATGAAAGAATTTGCATACATTACAGACTATATGGACAGACAACAATTGTTGAAAATAGATTTTTACTGAGTTATGTGCTTTTAAATTGTTCATTTAGATATCGTATTTCATAAAAACAAAATTTATTAATAATATTCTGTTAGTGTTGGAAAGTGTTTATTTGTATGATCCTTATACCAATGGCGCAACCAGGATTCTCATCTGGGAGGGGTTCTGAACCATTGTTACTGATAAAATAAACAATTTTGTTGATAACAATACATGACACGTAAAAACTGCCGTAACGAAAATCACAATCAATCATAATATATTTAGCATGTATGTGTTTTAAAACACAGCATTTTCAGAGGGAAAAAAAAAAAAAGCAATAGCAATGAAATATGTACTACTTTACTGCTATTGCTCTTAACTTTTTATTTAATTAATTTTGTGTAGAATCCTATTATAAAGTCTTGAATGGTAAACATTTTATGCTGCTCATGCTTTCCTTTACTTTGGCTTTTACACATCACATTAATTTTTTTTAACACAAGGGGTTTTCTATGCATTTTGTCAGTTTTTCAAATGCTCTGGAAGTTGATTTTAACACTGAAATCCCCCTCTTTTCACACAAAACTTTCTGACTGATACAGGGACCGATTTACAAGTTTGGGAGTACCTGGGCACAGATGCTTTGGGAAAGGGAGGGGGGGGGAGGGCTTGCACCAGTGCTTACAGTGGTTTTGAGTAAAAAAAATATGTATCACTAATAGCGGTAATTATTAAGATAACCACTACTGACTTAAATGATTTAGTGATATTTAATAATTTTTTTGGGTACTTCTCTATTATACCGTCGACCACTTTTCATAATAAAAAACTATCGCCAAAGAAACGGAAGAACGTTGTCATTGGAATATCAAAATAAATAAAATATAAGAATTTACGGACACAATTGTTATTTTAATTGATGAAATAACTAATAAGTCAGTAAAACATAATGAATAATACATGCAAATGTCAAATTAAAAACCACTTGATGACAACAAACACGTACAATGCTTCTGACATCAAGTAAATGGGACTGCATTTTTGGCGTTTAATCTTAGAGTTGGCGATAGTTTTTTGTTATGAAAAGTGGTCGACAGGATAATAGAGAAGTACCTTTTTTTATACATTTTCTTCTTGATTTTTTAGCAATAAAAGTTTTTATAACAGCTTCATAATCAATCTTTAGTGTTCTATCTCGCTAACGATTTTTCAAAATCGGTTCTGAAAGTGAAAATATCTTAATAAAAAAACCTGTTAACAAAACCGAAAAAGTAAAAAATGGCCTTTGCATTGATTGACCTCAACTATCCAATGGAATTTTTTTTTTAAATAATGAAATGCAAGCAAGATATATATAAAAAAAATTTGCCATAGAATTAATATTAGCGAGCGAGTGTTGTTGCGCAAGTGAAGTAGTTATTTTTAAATGAAAAAAATAAACAGGTTTTTCCATATTAATTTTGTGTTTTTATCGTGAAAACTTCCAGATTTTGACCAATCATTGAAAAATCTTCAGTAGCATTTGGGGGGCCCTGGACCTGTGCCTCGAATGACCTGCTGTACATCAGGCACTGGATTGATGTCATGACTAAAAGCATCTAGAAAATGGCATTTTTATGTAATCATTGAGGATTTAATTTTCCTGAATGAAAATGCAAGTTTCCATTTAAAAATAATGTTTTATCATCAGAAGAGGAAACTTCCCCTTCTGAAATTAACGTGCATTATCTATAAAGTAGAAACTTTATTTTCAAGCCATGAGAAATGGAATTCCACTAAATGTCATGTCATTTGGTTTCATTTTCTTTTTTTCAATATTGTTAGGAAAATGGTATATTTTTCTGTTAGCATCAAAGAAAATCTGCATTATCACTTATAAAACTAAAAAGCAGTTCAAACATATTATAATTAAGAAACCAAAAATAAGCTGCTATTGACATTTTATAAATGAAGAACTGTCTTTATGTTCAATTAATTTTTTATCGGGGGGGGGGGGGAGCTGAACCCACCATTTAAGATCCTTTTTGAACACTTAAATTTAGAAAGAAAAACAAAACTAAATTTTGTTTTGAGGAAAAGGGTGATCAGAGCCCTTCAGCCAAAAAAAAAAAAAAAAAAAAAAAAAAAGTTTCTTTTTGTCTTAGTGATTAATTATTTGACATTATTATTATTTCTTTTTTTGAAAATTATCAGAGAAAAACAAACTTTAGTTTATAAAATTTGAAAATTCAGATAACAGCAATTGCCTTGCTCCCATTGTGGGCACATGTGCATATAAAATGCCTTATTTCTATAAATTTACATGTAATGTAATAGACATTTTATTTACATGTAGACATACATTTCTGTAAATGTATGTCTATGCTAAGGTAGTGCTAATACTGATTAGAATGATTTTTTCTTTTAGTTCATATTTTTTATTTAAATCTTGATGGGAATTTTCTTATTTTGTATAATAAATTAAACCTTATTTAATTACTTTTGTCAGTATTATTTTGCAACAAACTGATCTCCATATATTTTTATTTTTACCAGGGAAAATAAAATGTGCACAGAAATTGTGGGACCCAGTACAGATACGGAATAGGGCTTCTGCATGCACTGTATATGGCTATATTTAATATGAAATTGGCTGCTCACTGAGCCTTTCTTAGCCCAATACAACAATATCTCTTGTATCTATATCCCCTGTGTATTTCCCAAACCTTTAATAATAATAACGAAAGAAGCACGTTAAAAAAAAAATCACTTTTATATTATCTGCCTTCCGTTTTTTAAGTAAAAAAGAAATTAGCACAGGCATTAACCCACAAAATATTTGCATGTTCATTTAATTGCGAATGTAAACAAACAAACACTACCCCTCCCCCTCCATCCAAGCTGCAAAACTCACGCATGCGCAAAAATAAGTTTCTTCTCCTTACGCCAAATTCTTATGCCATAGTGTAAACGCAATTTTTTCTACTCTTGGAGCAGAAAGACCCAACAGACCTGAAAGACCATATAGTGTAAACGCAGCATTATTAGACTGGGATTGCGGTCCTCGCTATCTTGAATCTTACGTTCGATCGTAGGATGGGCGTTTTTGCGATCTATCGTAACTTCGTATAGGGAAGTTGCAATCAGCTGATCAACCATTGTACTTCTATTGCAACCACTGAGCTATATGAGCTTTATCGGAGAGCTAATAACTCACCGATCCACTGTCTGCCGCAACCGCATCACACTTTCAGTGCGCGCAAGTAATGAATCCTGCACTTTTCTCAATATTACAGGCAATTTTTTTAACTTTTCTGCACAGTTTTTGTCACTTTTAGCTATTTCTACAGCTTTTTCATATTTTTATGAGCAATACTTAATATATTTTTCTCTTTTTTTTGATGGAACTTATATAAAATTTACTTTTTAACAATTATCAAATTAAATATTGGCGATGAATTTAAATAAAACCTGTAGATTTTACAATAAAAAATATATATCAGTGAAAATTGTAGCAACTTCGTTATATTTTTGAAAGATAATCTAATTTGAAAATATATCTATACTATGGGAGAAAATCTGTGTTTTGCCAAAGATTTTCGGAGGAAAATCTTTGGCATATTGTATTCATGGGCGGACCGCTGGACACAATGCATTAAAATAGGAAGTTAGCTCTCCGTGGAGCTCAGTGATTGCAACCTGCCCTATTGCAGTTTCTCATCGTAAGTCCTCCTGCACTCAAACAATCAGAGGCAGCAGTTAGATTTGTTGTGGTTGCGCGCGCATACACTTGCGCTCACTGGTCGACCCAACACCTCAACCTAAGAGCGTTTTCCTAGACCAACATATGATCCTAAAAGACCCGACCATTCGCCGATTTTCTGCGTGCTAGTTTCGGAATGCGGCGTTTGCCGTCTCGTGGTCAGCACTAGAACAACAAACTGCAGTTTATAGAACACGTGAATGTTATAGTTATGTGATTTTTTTTTATTCTGGTTGCTATATCCTTATAAATATGAGGTGTTGTATGACTTTCTGTAGTATTGAGAGTCGGGCAGACTATTTTGACCCTGATGATAATAAAATTTCGATGCATTATTTTCCAAAAGAGGAAAAAATAAACAAGCATGGATTCAAGCAATCGGCAGGCAAGGTATGCTTATTTACCTTTTACTATTTTATTTAAGTTTATTAAATGTTAATTATGCATTTAATCTAATAATATGGCTCATAATTTTACTATAAAAGGAACAGAAACTTATAGAATAATGAAATATCTGTTCTAAACATTATGGCTATTAAAATAAAACTGCTTTTTTTTTTCATCACAAGCACGCCATACCTAGACCCACATGTGTGGCTAGCGCTATACATTTGTAAAATCATAAATCTTTAAAACATTCTAATATTAAGATTTTATACAATCAAACTTTTCTTTTATCTATCACTGTAGCCAAGGGATGTGCATAGAAAATTATCCTGATTTCTGTATTTTTTGGCTTTTGTATTTCAGGAATTTTTTTTATTAATTTTAAGTGACGTTTATAATAATTCACCCATGTGTAACATAATCTTTTGAATTAAAAACTTTTATTGCGATGACGTTTTAAATTAATCTTTTTGCAACTTGAATCATTCAAAGATAATCAATATTTTATATTTTAATGAGTAAATTTTGAATTTTCTCAGCATTTTTAATTTATTTTGTACAATTGAAACTTTTGAAAACCAATGATAGAAAACAAAAAATTTTAGAATAGCTTTAATATCACAATATTACTTGCATAATACTGCGTTAATTTCCTTTTATATGTCTATTAATAATGCAAGCATATATTCAGTATTTAGGATTGTCAGCATCTGATAACGTATTCCCAAAGAAACATTATTTGCCTGATTCCTATCACTTTAATTCTTTAAGGAAATGTCCATTTTTTGTCTTTCTTTCTTTCTTTATTTATTTTTGTGTGTGTGCAGGGGTCGATGCAGGTTTTTTTTCTGGGGGCCTATTTTGTGAAAAGTAAAGGTTATTTTTGTGAAATTTTATTATATTTTTGTGAAAAATAACATTTTGTAATGAAAGTCAAAATCCAACTACTCAAATTCGAACCAAGCGTTTATTAACAAAAACTTTTTAAAATACTTTTGCTTAAGTTTTCCTCTCTGGTGAACTTGTTTGTTTACAAATTACACATTTTAAAAGTCAAAGAATAATAAATAAATAATAAATAGTAAGTTTTTATGAAATGGAATTTTGTGAAGGGACCTATTTTGTTAAAAGGAATTTTGTGTAATTTGTGTGTAAAAGGAATTTTGTGTTTTATCAAATTGATTTTTATGAAGGGACCCATTTTATTATATTGATTTTTGTGAAGGAGCCCTAAAAAGGCCCCAAATTTTGTCTGGATCGACCCTTGGTGTGTAAGTTGTAATGCTGTTAGTCGATTTTTTAGTGAAAGATTTTTTTTTTATTGTTGCACTGTTTTGTTTTAATGAAGTTATTTTTGTGAAAGTTTTCTTTTATATAATGAACTTTTTAAATTACAAGTTATATATTTAAAATCTTATGGAGATGAAATATTTATGAAGTGTTTACTTTCATGGGATGAAATTTTGTCAGGGGCATCAAAGCGGGGACCCAGTTTTTTCTCAAATTCATACAGAAGATGTAAAGTAAACTTTCCCTTAAAAGTTGAAAATAGTTTTTAAGGTGCTTAAAAGTGATTACTTTTTTCTGTAAAGTTCATATTTAAAAAAAAAACGTTTCAAGGATATTTACTGGTCAAAATATGATGAAAGGGGTAAATACTATTGGCCTTCAATGAATGTTAGCTTATTGTTTTTCAATCAGCGCCTGAAGGAAACATGGGCTGAGGCTCTAGGGCACTTCCAATTTTAGTGCACAATTTTCATAAACCTGATGTTTTAAATCCATTTTGATTTTGCACTGTTTACAATAAATGTTTTCAAGGGTCGATCCAGACAAAATTTGGGGTCTATTTAGGGTCCCTTCACAAAAATAAATTTAATAAAATGGGCCCCTTCACAAAAATAAATTTGATAAAATGGGTCCCTTCACAAAATTCCTTTTAACAAAATCGGCACTGTTACAAAATTCCATTTCATAAAAACTTACTATTTATTATTTTTTGACTTTTAAAATGTATAATTTGTAAACAAACAAAATCACAAGAGATGTCCCTTCAGTAACAGTACATTTACATTTCATATGCACTAAAAAATAATAAACATGTTTATTAAAATAGCACATCTGCAAAGAATTCTAATAATTGACTCATATCCAGTGCCATTAGTTTTTGGATAGAATAAGCAATTGCATATCATTTAAAAAAAGACTTAAATAAGGGGAATATATTGAAACATCTTAATAGATTGGGGGGGGGGGGGGAGTTGGTAAAACTGATATAATCGATCTTTAAATAAGGGAAATTTTTTATAAAATAACATATCAATGTTAGTAATGTTAAAAATGAATTTTATAAATTGCAACTGGGCCATAGGCACACCTGTTAAAAAACTTTGCCCCTCCCTAGATTTTATTTTGCCGGTGCTCATATTTTTTAGTATTTGTCCCCAACAAAATTAACTCTCAAATCATTGTGTATTATATATGTAAGCAATAATTTAAATATGTAAAATCGAAGCAATTATAGAATAGTCGTGAAATTACTTTTATCCTAAAATAAAGGAGGAAATTATAAAAGGATATATAATAGAACCACGCCAAAACGCAATTTCTGAGATGGATCTTTAAATTATTGATATATTGTATTTGTCTCAAAAATGAAAATCCTAGATATTGTTGAAATATTTAAAAACTTATCTTAATTGAGCTCTTACATCATATCTAGTAGTTTACTAATCAGATATTCTTTTTACACAATATGAAAATTTTATTAATAAATAAACACTTTTTGCAATGAGACTTTAATTCTCGACTTTAAATATGTTCTTTTCACCAGTTTCATCAAGGCAACACTAGATACCGGGCTTGCTCATTCACTCTCAAAACGTCACAAATGGTGGCTGACCGCGACCAGCGATTGGTCCAAAGCAATGCGCCCATCGTTTTGTGCCAATCGCTGTATGTCTTTCCTCCTAGTCAGCCACCTTTTGTGACGTCATCATAATGAATGAGCAAGCCCGGTATGTAGTGTAGCCCTGGTTTCATCCATCCTGAATAGAAATATATGCTAAAAATATTAATAAACAGATAACATTACTAACGGATTTAAAGGGAAAAACGCGGAATGTTGTTCTATTATTCTACGCTATCTGCTAGCAGACGACGGAGAAACGGGCACGTTCTTATGAATGGAAAGTCGGCGAATGGGCAGGTCTTTAGGATCGTATGTTGGTCTAGGCGGTTTCACTGGTTACAGACAGGGAGATAGAAATAAGAAGGAGAACTCTGAAGATAGGCTTTCAAGATCAGAACATGGACCGGAAATTAGTACCCGGTTCGTGGCGCTGGTGCTCCCAAAGGCCGGTCATGTGACCAGTTAAACATAACAAATTGTCGTCTGCTCTTGTCGAAACCGGAAATAGAGGGCGCTACACTCCCCAGATGCCCAAAAAACCAGAAACGCCGTCATACTAGGTACCGCGTTTTTAGTTCCTAAGTAAAAACATTAGCGTTGTTCTCCTCTCTATCTGGTGATACGAGTGACTCGGTGTGACACTGAATTTCGGTTCTGAACGCTAACATGAAGTAGCCCTTATCACGTGATTTCGTCTCGGAACGCTAACCCTGCTAACAGGGTTGAAGGAGTTCGAGGTGTCGTCGCTAAACGAACCCTAGAATTGAGCACAGATCAAACCTTCAAAATCACTTCCTAACTACCTAAAAACTTGGGTTTAGGTCGAAAGTTGGGTTGGTAAGGCCTTGGGTCGACCAGTGAAAACGCAGCTGATTAAATAATCAGATGTAATATATTTAGGCTGGGATCGCGGTGCCTCGCTTAAGATCAATCTTGAGCGTAACGATATAAACAAAGCGTAATTCGTATTGCAGTGCCACGCGATCTTACGCTAACCTGGAAGCTATCTTACGACGAAGCACAAGTGTATGCGCGTGCAACCACAACAAATCTAACTACGGCTTCTGATTGGCTGACTGCAGGAGGATTTACGCTTAAGCAGGAGGACTTACGATGAGGCACCACAATACGAAGTTAAGTTAGATCGCAGGAACGCCCATCCTACGATCGAGCGTAAGATTTAAGATAGTGAGGCACCGCAGTCCCAGCCTTAATCTGTGTCGTAAGATAGCTTTGAGGTTAGCGTAAGATCGCGAGGCACTGCAATACGGATTACTCTTTGTTTATATCGTAAGACTGGGATTGCAGTGCCTCGCTATCTTAAATCTTACGTTCGATCGTAGGAAGAGCGTTCCTGCGATCTAATTTAGGCTGGGATTGCGGTGCCTCGCTTTCTTAAATCTTACGTTCGAACTTAGGATGGGCGTTCCTGCGATCTATCTTAACTTCGTATTGCGGTGCCTCATCGTAAGTCCTCTTGCTTAAGCGTAAGTCCTCCTGCAATCAGCCAATCAGAGGCCATAGTTAGATTTGTTGTGGTTGCGCGCGCATACACTTGCGCTTCATCGTAAGATAGCTTTCGGGTTAGCGTAAGATTGCGAGGCACTGCAATACGGATTACGATTTTTTTATATCGTAAGTCAGACACGCTCAAGATTGATCTTAAGCGAGGCACCGCAATCCCAGCCTTAACTTCGTATTGCGGTGCCTCATCGTAAGTGTAGCGTAAGATCGCGAGGTACTGCAATACGGATTGATTACGCTTTGTTTATATCGCAAGTTGGACTTATGTTCAAGATTTGAACTTATCGAGGCACCGCAATTCCAGCCTGTCAGACAAAACTCGAGATTGATCTTAAGCGTATAAAGACACTAGAATTTCTGTAGCTCACAGTGAAAAATCTCACATTGGTTCAAAATCCCGAATTAAAAAAAAACTACAAAAACGAACTGGTGTAGATGGCTATTGCAACTTAAAACGGCCTGTAGAGGCGCTGATCGGTACAGGAAAATCGTCCCTTTAACTAATGCTAAAGTGCCATTGAAACCATTATTTATTGTAAACGCGTTTGAAATTGTTAGATATTCAAATTTGGATAATTTTTACAAAAACATAATCATTATGAACAAATTAAAAATGCATGTAATGCAATGGATTTTCCTGAAGCGATAAGTTATATCTTTTCTTCACCAGATGGCATATTCGAGCGCTTAAATTCCCAATCAAAGGAGTATCTAATTTCGGAAGGATTATGGTTTATGGTATTTAAAGATCTGTTGCATCATTATGCACATTATTTCTTTTTTGATATGGCAACATCAAGCAAAAGTAAACAAAAGCTACTGAAAATAAAGATCGAGTCTGAGATGCAAGAGATTTTCGGGGTTGCAAGACATTTCGAAAGTTGCAGGTATCGAAGAACACTTCGTACGAGGATATTTTGGGGCGACTGGGCGTAAAGGTGGAGAACATATTATTTTGCTTTCTCAGTTGTTGGATGAGATCTATGTACATTGTCCGAGTTGGATTGACGGCGCTGGGTAGGAGAGTATCAGGTCTTGTTTTTGAGTTTTTTGGCGTCAGCTGGATGCAGGTTTTTTGTGATTTCGGATTGTTTTACCTCTGGTAGGAGTCTGGTTTTTGCGGAGTAAGACAGCTGTATAGGAATAAAAAGCTGCTCACCGGGCCCATGGGCCAAATCAACAACAACAACAACAAGATCGAGTCGAGGGAATATCCGATGCAGCAAAGCATACCCGAGTCAATAACTGTACCAAGACTCCCTTAAGGAGGTCTTGAACTGTACATGAATAAAGAGTACATGTCAATAAATAACTATACATGAATATAGGGTCTGAATAAATGCACAGACTCTGCGGAGTAAATGAATGTTGGATATACGCCTCTTATTTGATTTTACGTGTATTTCTGACTTTTAAAACACAATTATTTCAACCAAAGTAAGACAAAGATGATTGATTTTTGAGATCTTCATGAGATTTAGAACTATGTAGTTGCAGATCAGTTATAACAAAGGATTGTTTTAATTTGTTTTTATTATCGGCTCGTCCAGGATAACAATAAATCTTATAATAATAGTTTTAAGAATATACGAGTCTCTCACACTGCATTCCCGTAGGGCTAATCTTCAAATGAACGGAAGCAACAAAATATTTTTGAGCCTATTTTTTTATAGTGGAAAAGAAAAAAACAAGACCTTTAGGGCTCTTATGGGTTAAAAGTCCAGGATTCAGAACTTTTTGAGCCTGTAATTCTGATTCCAAATTAGAAAAAAGGTTTTGTTTCCTCGTCGAGGACCGTTATAAGCGCAAGCTTCAGCCAAAAAGGGAATGCGATGTTGGTCCCGAACGAGTTTAAAATACCTTAAAACATAAAAGGGAGGGATCCTGAAGACTTGTACCTGGGTTCTCCGCCCCACCTTCCCATGCACGTGATTATAATACCACCATAGACTTAAACAGGGGTCGCGCTTGTCATTCACCTATGCACCAAATACAAATACATCATGAAATTGGCGAACAAAAAATTATTATGGCGAAAAGACTGACGAATGATTTACGGGAGCTTTTCGTTGTTGTAATCATGTTTTGAAATGCAGATGATTTTTTTTTTTTAAGTTTGTAGTGAAAAATACGTATTCTATGTCCACAAAAGTAACAATAATAAAACGGTACTGAGTTGAAAGTTAATCAGCAGTTTTTTGGGTTTTTTTCAGTTAGCGACAGTTTAATTTTAATCTTTACTTTAAGGCACACAACTACTAACTCTTCGGATTTTTGGATACCACTAAAATTTAATAGAAAATTTTGCCTTATTTAACTACAGCATTTCGATGATTAATTAAGGCAAAAATTTCTATTAAATTTTAGTGGCATCCAAAAATTGGAACAGTTGGCAGCCATACTTTAAGGTAACACTTTTATTTTTGGATGGAGTACACCTAAAAAAAATTAAAAAAGAAAAAAATAGGCGCAATTTTTGGACACGCAGCAAATGTAACACAGTGAGAAAAAGTTTTTTTTTACCCATTCAATAAAGTCAGGGCTGTAAGAGTAAATGATAAAAAATGTATTATATACTTTTGGCTAATTATAGATACATTTGCCTAATTTACTGGCTAGCATTTTGAAAATCTTAGCTCGGCCCCTGCTTAAAGGTTACGAATGCAAAGAAAAATGACTTCGGCCGAATTATTCGGTTGACCAAATACTCTTTATATAGGTTTTAAAAAATATAATTTTTCAAACAATTTTACATCATATTTAACATGAATACTTTCATTTTGATGGACTAAATTTTTTCACAAGTAAACTTTATATTTAAGAAAGATATATGCTTTCAATTACTCTTTAAGAAAAGAGTAGTCTTGAAACTTTTTAAATTACTAATAAATTTTGAAACCTCGCTGCTTCTTCCGTGCATTAAAATAAAGGAATACATTTTTCTTATATTCCAGAGCAAATATTTTTAAATCGAAGAGAAATTATGAAGGAACTTAGCAAAGAAGTTTTTAAATGCACCAGAGAACAGTGTCTAAAATGAGCAATTATTTTTAGAGATTGGAAACATACTGGGCGTTCCTAAAATTTTGGAACAAACTTTCAGGGCAGATAATACAGTCAATACCAAAAAATTTTGTACAAAAAGTCAGCATCGCAACCCACTTATTCAGTTAAAAATATGGGGTGTTTAACTACAAGCTAAACCCAAAATTTTCATTCACAACTTTAACAATAATGAAGATATTTTAGCGAGATTTTCGTCATATTAACTTTACTTTATATGAAACTATCACATCTGCCTGACGTTGACCATGCCTAAAAATTGGGGCAGTCATTTTAGCTGGACCTTATGATTTTTACGCCCATAAATTTTCAATATGGTTACCAGGGATGCCACTTTGACTTTCTTTGTTTTCTAAAAATCGATCAGTAATTTCTGCGGAATTAAAAAAAAAACATGATCTGCACCATAAAGAAAAGAGAATTTCATCAAATGATCTATCAATCCATTAGTAAAATCACAAAATTTTATCAATTTCTCTGGGAATAAATCATGATTTTCGTCAAGAGGCTGCTTAAAAAAAATTGCGAATTTCATCAATTGGTCACGGATAAAAAAAACAAATTTTGACAATCGGTTGCGAAAAAAGCTAGGGAATTTTATCAAACAGTTGCAGAAAAAAATCGTGAATTTCGTCAATCGATCATGAAAAAAGCTAGGGAATTTCATCAAACAGTTGCAGAAAAAAATTGTGAATTTCGTCAAATGATTGCGGAATAAAATTCTGAATTTTGCTGAAGGGTCGTTGAATAAAATCACAGATTTCGTCAATTGTTCGAGAAAGAAATCACAAATTTCGTCAGTCAGACGTGGAAAAAATTGTAAATTTTGTCAACTGGTCGCGAAAAAGAAATTGTGAATTTTGCCAAACAATTGAAGAAATGAATCAGGAATTTCGTTGAATGATTGCGGAATAAAATCTCGAATTTTGTCAAACGATCGCGGAATAGTCGTGAATTTTATTGAACGTTCGGGAGAATAGTTGTGAGTTTCGTCGAATGATCGCAGAAAAAAAAATCACAAATTTCATCGCACGATCGCAGGATAAAAAATCGCAAATTTCATCGCACGATCGCAGGAAAAAAAATCTTGAATATTGCCAAGAGGTTGCGTAAAAAAAGCTATTTTCACAGTCGTCAGGGATGTTAGAATACATGAAAACTGAACTCTGTATTTGGGTGAAAGAATGTTAATGTAGTACAAAATTGTACACATTGACAGGTAGTCATTTTATTCAATTCAACTATTATTACAGAAAATACTATAAAATAGTTTAACATGAGAAATTTGTCAGTGTGTTTATTTTATATTCAATACAATATAGTTCACAAAATTCATCATAAATGTTGTGAAAAATGACGTAATTTTATTTTCACGCATTATTTCCTCTTTTTTGTTATTTTCTGAGTGGCATCCCTAATTTACATCGTAAATCTCTACTTCCAAAAAAGTATTTTTGAGAAAAGGAGGTTTACAACTATATGATAGTAGGTTGTGTTTGCAAAAACGCGAAAAACAATTTATAAAACATGAAATTAAAAAAATTTCACTTGGAAAAATGTCTTATACAAAATATCTAATCAGAAATCAGCAACAGTTGTCGTATTCATCCAATCATTCATAGTTGGGTCCATAGCTAAGATTGGCAACAAACATGAGTGATGTTGGCAAATAATGTAGTTTCAATATTTATTAAGAGTGAGACAACAATAGTTACAACAGTCAATTTAATTTTTTTAAATATATACGTGATTGCGGTTGTGTAATCTCTACCACCTAATCTAACCTTATATACCAAAATACCGCTGCCTCCCGGTCAGGCAAATTTTTTTCAGGAAATGTGACCCAAAGAAGTTAAAAGGTTGGACACACCTATTTTAAAGTTTATCCCATCTTGTTTTTTTTTAAATAACCGGTACTTTCGTTTTATAGTAGCCCCTGAGGATGAATCGCCTAGCAACCAAGATTTATCGCCAAATTACAAAGCATATATGACATTTTAATGATATATGATGTATATAATATTTCGTGACACATATGGCCCAGTTATAGTCATACATGATATATATATATGAAATTGTGTAAGATGTATATATAGCTTATAAGACTTAAATAATATGTATCTAATGACATATATGAGCATTGGAAGTATATATGTGGCATATATAAGCTTTGCTATGATCTTTGCGAAATCATAACTGTAATCTTGGCATAATTGTAATTGTGGGGGCCACTATAACACGAAAGTACCCATATATGAGTGTTTTGGGTATATATATATATATATATATATATATATATATGCGTATATAGGATGCATATACAAGCTTTGTGATGATCTTGGCGAAATTGTGGGGGCCGCTATAACACAAAAGTACCAAATAACCTGTATTCTCATTAAAACTGAATAAGTGCCAGTACTTAAAATATGCAAGTTCAATGGAAGTTGCAAGAAAAAGACTATCTGCATGATTTTATTACATTAGGAAAATCAAGCGGAATAAAAATAATTCTGAACAGATATTTTGTCAGAGTTGTAATTAATACGATAGATGTAAATTAAGTAAAACGTGTTTCATAAATCACATTCATTATTTCATCATTTTAAAACAACAGAATGATGCTTCTGCTGTTGAAACTGACATAGTGTTAGAAAAAAATAACAATAAGAAAAAAAAGGATGTTTTCATTAACGAAAACATTTTACTAAGATTGTAAAAAAATGACATCATATTCATTCAATTTAATCATGACTGAAATTGTAACATCTCTATTTACATTATTGTCTCTGTTTTCGCTGACATTTAGTTTCCTAGCGTGACAACAAAATTAAAATGTGGAAAATTTTTCTTAACACTCAAAATTTAACACACAAACAATTAAACATTGTTACGTAATCAAACAACAATTTTTAATAGTAGAGCATGTTCTAAAAATGAGAAATGTTACGTAACAATGTCAATATAACAATGATCAATTATTTGAATCCCCATTGCCAATGGAAAAAGAGAAATAACTGTTTTTTGCACATACCTTAGTATCTGGAGGCACGGCAGTGCCTCCGCCAAGTCAAGAGAGGACAGCCGTAAGCATACTTTTCTGGAAGCAACTCAGGGCACTTTTGACCCCCCCATGTCTCCGCGCTGGAGTATCCCAAAAATTTGAAACTTCGTTTTTCTAGAGTATTTGGCACACAGGACCAAAATTTAAAATTACAACTTTCTGTCTTTTCTAGTTCAGACGATATATGAACTCAAACATTCGATTTTTTGTCACTCACTCACTCACTCGTTCACGCGTCATCAAAAAGATTAGGTAGATCCCGTAGCCCTAGAAACTTGACATTTGGAAAAAAGGTAGTGTTTAGGATACAAAGAATGGAAAAATTATAAAATCCGGAAAATTCGAAAAAAAAAACATTCGAAAATTCAACAAATTCCATCAAAATTGAAAATTGAAAATAATACGATCTTGTAGTCTTAGAAACTTAAGATTCGGTGTGAAGGTAGTGTTTAGTATCCAGAAAAAGAAAACATCAAAAACACCAAAAAAAATCGAAAGTAAAATTGAAAAAATCGAAAAATCGAAAAAAACGAAAAATTTTAAATAATTCGATTTTGTTGCGCTAGAAACTTGGAATTCGGAATAAAGGTAATATTTAGGATGCAAAATAAGAAAAAATTAAAAATTCCGGAAAATTCGAAAAAAAAATTCAAAAATTCGAAAAAAATTGAAAAAATTAAAATAATTTGATTTTTTAGCCTTCGAAACTTAAAATTCGCAGTAAAGATAGTGTTTAGGATTCAGAATACGTTAAAATAAAAAACGCAATAAAATTCGAAAATAAAATCAGAAAATCGAAAAAATCGAAAAATAAGGAAAATTTGAAAATAATTCGATTTCATAGCGCTAGAAACTTGAAATTTGGAATAAAGGTAATATTTAAGATACTAAATAAGGAACATTTTAAAAATATGGATAATTCAAAAAATACCCATAAATTAGTGCAGACGATATATGAACTCAAAGTTTCGATTTTCTGTCACTCACACACTCACTCACTCTCGCGTCATCAAAAAGATTGGGTAGATCCCGCAGCCACAGAAACTTAAAATTTGGAATAAAGCTAGTGTTTCGTATACAAAGAAAGGAAAAATTATAAAATCCGGAAAATTAAAAAAAACATTCGAAAATTTAAAAAAAATCGAACAAAATTGAAAATTGAAAATAACACTATCTTGTAGTCTTAAAAACTTAAAATTTGGTATGAAAGTAGTGTTTAGAATTCAGAAAAAGAAAACATCAAAAACACAAAAAAAAAATTGTAAATAAAATCGAAAAATCGAAACAAATCGAAAAATTTCAAATAATCCAATTTTGTTACGTTAGAAACTTGGAATTCGGAATAAAGGTAGTATTTAGGAAGCAAAATAAGGAAAAATTATAAAATCCAGAAAATTAAAAAAAAAAAATCAAAAATTCGAAAAAATCGAAAAAAATTGAAAAAAATTAAAATAATTTGATCTTTTGGCCTTAGAAACTTAAAATTCGCGGTAAAGATAGTGTTCAGGATTCAGAATAAGTTAAACTAAAAACGCAATAAAATTCGAAAATAAAGTAAAAAAACCGAAAGAAATCGAAAAATAAGGAAATTTTGAAAATAATTCGATTTCATAGCGCTAGAAACTTCAAATTTAGAATAAAGGTAATATTTAAGATACTAAATAAGGAAACATTAAAAAATATGGATAATTAAAAAAAATCGAAAATTAAAAAAAAAATAGAAAGAAAGAAAGAAAATGAGAGAAATTGAATATAATATGATCTCGTAGTCTTAGAAACTGAAAATTTGGTGTAAAGGTAGTGTTTAGAATTCAAAAAAATAAAAAAATAAAAACACAACAAAAATTGAAAATAAAATAAAAAAATCGAAAAAAAAACAAAAATTTGAAAATAATTTGATTTTGTAAAGCTAGAAACATAAAATTTGGAATAAAGGTAGTATTTAGCATACAAAATAAATAAATAAATAAATAAATAAAAAATCTGTAAAATTCGAAAAAAAAATTCGAAAATTCGAAAAATTGAAAAAAATTCGATTTTGTAGCTTTAAAACTTAAAATTCGGCGTAAACTTATTGTTTAGGATACAGAAAAAGGAAAAAATAAAACACAATAAATTCGAAAATAGAATAAAAACTCGAAAAAGATCGGAAATTTCAAAATAATTCGATTTTGTAGCGCTAGAAACTTGAAATTTGTAATAAAGGATACAAAATAAGAAAAAATCCAGAAAATTATAAAAAAAAATTCGAAAAAATCAAAAATTGAAAATAATTTTATCTTGTAGTCTTAGAAGCTTAAAACTTGGTGTAAAGGTAGTATTTACTATTCAATAAAAGGCACAATTAAAAAATTCGTTAAATTCGAAAATAAAATCGAAATATCTTTAAAAAATCGAAAATTCGAAAACAATTTGATTTTGTACTGCTACAAACATTAGTTTTAAGATAATTGTCTTATTAGCTAGTACAACGCCCCTAATTGTTTTATGTTATTTTCCCCGGATTATGGTTTTCTTTTCTTTCGTTTACGAATGTCGTTATAGGAAAGTTCCACTATAGACAGGCTACGTTATAGGCGATTTCTTTATAGACAGGTTTGTTTTCTTTCACAGGTTCTCTATTTACTTCGCATATGAAATATGGATTGTTAAATGATGTTAGCCCCACAAAAATTTTCACAGCTCCCCCTACCCTCCCGACATTACTGGCTGGTTATGGTTTGATAGTTCTTTCTAAATAAAATCATGGTGACTCTAAGATTAACTTGATTTATCTCTAAATTGAACCTAAATGATCCTAAGAAGACGGATCAAGTAATTACTATATTGGCATGACAAAAGGTGAAAAATTCGAAAACAATGTGATTTTGTACCGCTAGAAACATTAGTTTACTTAGGTCAGGTTTACTTACATCAGGTAACTTAGAATTAAAATCGAAAAATCAATAAATTTATAAAAAGTCGAAAATTTGAAAATAATTCGATTTTGTAGTACTAGAAGCTTGACATTTGGCAGAAAGGCAGGGTTTAGTACACAAAGTAAGGGAAAATTAAAAAATCCGTAAATAATAAAAAAAAAAGACTAAAAAAACGAAAAAAAAACTATCGAAAAAAGGAATATAGTTTGATTTATTGGAAATTTTAATTTTGGCTTTCTTTTTATACTAAAAAGTTCTTTTATGTTAAATATCAAGTATCTAGTGTTGCGAGTAATATCTCAGATGAATAGCACCTATCCTGGAAACAATTGAGAGTACTTTTGACACTCCCCCTCCCATAACTTAGTGCTTGCCTAGGAACCTGAAATCTTTTTTATCTACTGTACTTTGCAAACGAAACTAAAGCTTCAAATTTTTGATACCTGTAAATAATAGGGACAGAGTGTGGGCTTAGCGAAAATCAGTGGATGATCTCCAAAAAGAACCCAAAATCAAGAAAAAGAGGATTACTTACAAAAAGAAGTGAAATCTCATCAAAAAGTCACCTGTAAAAAATGCAGCCAAGTCTCGCAACTCATTTACCGTAAAAAGTACTGAGATCGTATAAAGCCAAGTTTAACTATCTTATTAACTCTGAAATTTTCATTCACAAATCACTCCTAGTCTCTACATCTTTAGTTAATTATTATTTTGTGACTTGGCAATTACGCAGCACAGGGAAGTTATTACACCTTACTATGTTATGGGATAGGATGAGATAATATGATTAAGGCTAATTATATACGCACAGGGAAGTTATTACACCTTAATATGTTATGGGATGGCATGGTGTTATTTGATTAAGACAAATTATATACATCACATTCTCGTGCTACGTAATTGCCAAGTCACAAAATAATATTTAACTAAAGATGTAGAGACTAGGAGTGATTTGTGAATGAAAATTTCAGAGTTAATAAGATAGTTAAACTTGGCTTTATACGATCTCAGTACTTTTTACGGTAAATGAGTTGCGAGACTTGGCTGCATTTTTTACAGGTGACTTTTTGATGAGATTTAATATAGACGTGATGACACCATTGGAAGTGACTGAATTTTAGTCAATGATACAGTATATGTACTGTCAACTGCATGCTGAATAATACCTAGCTCAGTATCGTTTGAATACTGACAATTTTCAGCACTTCTTGTCATATTTAACAGAAAGCAAAGTTAAGGCTATTGAAAATATCACTACACTATATTAATTACTGTTAAAGTTATAAGCGAAAACCAAAGTGCAGCTTGGAGTGAGATCCATTGTATTTTTGAATGAATAAATACATTGCGATTCTGGTTTCCTATAGATAATGTGCATGTGACTAGGGGTCTGCATGGGCCAAGTCGTGGCCCGAAGCCCTGCCTAAGTTAATTTTCATTTACATCACTCTTTCTGGGCCGGGCCTAACTTTTTTCAGCGCAGATGTCATATACGCACAACGTTGGCCCGATTTCCCCCCCCCCCCCCCCCCCGCCAATTTGGCAAAAACTTTGTTTCTGAATATTAGTTACAAATAGCATGCAATAATACAATGCTGGAAAAAATTATAAAGCCGATAGAAAAATTTACAAAATTCAAAAAGTAATGGAATTGTTGATAACGCAAATTCTATTTTCATTTGCATGATCAACATTGCAACAATACACATAAACTTTATTTAGAAAAACGGAAGGGGAAACATAAATTATGCTAATTTCTTACAACCAATAAAAAACAATTTGGAAAAAAGTATAAAGCCGATGGTTCTAGCCTCATTTGGCATAATGTCAGACTTAAGAAAATAGGTCGCCATGAAAGTTTAGGTAAATGTAAACGCGTTACGTGCATTCATTTTGTATTTGGTTTGTTTAATACAATGCCAAGAGGAAAAAAGTTATCCGATGGTGAACAAATTAAAATATTAACTTTAAATGAAGCTGGAATGTCTGGTTCTAATATTGCAAGTAAACTAGGAAGGTCCAAGGCTGCAGTAAATAGTTTTCTCAGAAATCCCGAAGGTTACGACAGTAAGAAGCATACAGTAAGACCGAAGTCCTTAACTGTAAGGCAATCAAGACAAATCCGGAAGCTAGTTTGCGGACAAAGAATGTCGTATGCCCAAATTTAAGAACAGTTACAATTACCATGTACAAGCCGAACGGTAAGAAATGTTTTAAGTAACAATCCTATTGTTCAATTTAAAAAAATTAAAGGAAAACCACCTTGTTCTAAGTATCACAAAAATGCTCGCCTAGACTTTGCACGAAAACATGTAACCGAAGGCACAAATTGGAGAGATGTTGACTTTTCGGATGAAAAGAAATTTAATTTCGATGGACCCAACGGCTATAAATATTTTTGGCATGATTTACGACAGGAGCCTGATATTTTTTCAAAGCGTCAATTGGGAGGTGGCTCGGTAATGGTTTGGGCTGCATTAGCTGCCTGTAGAACCACTCCAATTGTTTTCATTCATAACGAAATGAATTGGGTTATGTATCACGAAATGTTAGGAGATAATTTATTACCCATTTGCTCCTCTTATAACTTCAGGAGACTGGACATTTCAACAGGACAACGCTTCCGTTCATGTTTCGAAGTCAACTAAATCTTGGCTGGAAGCTAACCAGGTGAAATGCCTTCAATGGCCAGCTCATAGACCCGATATGAATGTAATAGAAAATCATTGGGGAATTTTAGCTCGAAATGTTTACAAAACTGGACGAAAATTCAATTTAAAGTTAGATTTGATAAATGCTTTTATAAACTGCTGGAACAATACTGATGCAAGTACTTTGTGTGGTCTGATAGATTCAATGAACAAAAGACTAGTCAAAGTCATCGAAAAAAATGGGTCTCACATCGATTATTGATGAAGTACATGTATAGACTTTATAATTATTTCCAACTTTCTTTGTACAGAAAATTTTCTTAAGTCTATTAATCTATATATTTAAAACGCTAAGCGATTTCTTTCGACAATCCGTGAGAACAAACTACTGTATCAAATTACATCATTCTTTTTTTAAATGAAAGATATTTGGACACAGATTTGTTATCGTGCATTCGTTTGTTTGAAAATTTAATTAATTAACCGTAATTTTCAATTAAACGTTTACATCTGCTAATGACGTCATAATCGGATAACGCCTACTGTTGCGAAGCACAGAGTTTATTCTCTAAACTCTGTGGTTGAATAAAAGAGAAATAATAAATGTTAAAAGCACGCGGTTTTAATGCCGAATTTGTTAATTTGCAAGTTAAATTTCGGTAAAAATACTTATCCGCGTGTTTTATAAGCGAATAAAAATTCACATTTATTGTGACGTCACGGGAATATTGTCCATTGGGTTTATTTTATCATTATGCATTATAACTTTGTTGATACCATTTTTTCATTAGAATTAAATACAAAATATATTTATGTGCATGGTGTTTAAGCATTAATGTAAGGTATATGAAGTACGTGTGAAAAGTTTGCGCCGGTGAAAATGACGTTATGCTTAGCTTGAAGTGCATTTTAACATTGATAAAACTAAAGAGAAAAATGTATATGATTGAGTTAACATGACATAATTTTACTGATTTTTGCATTCATAATTATAAGATTAGAATTGGAGCCGTCAGTGATTTCTTCATCTTGATTGCATACCTTCATTACATGTTACCAATTGCTTTTTTTTTTTTAAATTATAGGATAGAAGATTTCCTTTTTTAGTAAAAAAAATCACAAAAGTAAAGGATTTCAGGAAATTTAAAGTTAATAAAAATAGTGTTATGGTAGAAAAAAATCTTGAAATAATGATTGTATTTTTAGCTAGAATAAACAATGTAAGACTAATATTTCATAGGAATTATTTTGGTAGATTTATTATAAGTTCATTTAACAGTTTCTTATTAGCGCAAAGTCCTATTTCTTTCACTGTGAATTTCTCTTTCGATGTCAAAAAATGTTTTTCTACTTTTGGACGCCAGCCAAAATACAGTGGCAATTTTTAGAAATGTACAACAATTGTGACAACAAAGGCACTATCGCTTTAGCTTTAATCGCGCTTACATCAATTCGAAATACTATAAATTTCTATTTTTTACTACATTTTACAATGTTAATTCTTACATCATCAATTAGAAAAAAAATTAGCTTTCGATTGAAATTTATTTGAAAACTGCCGCGTAATTTAACGACCTTTTAAATAATTTTCAAGCATGAAAAGTCTTTCAATTCTATCTTATCAATGACCACCAGTTTGCTTCAATAATGTAAAATAGCCCCTGGGAAAGTTGCCACAATTGAAAATAGATTTCCCTAACCATCAGAAAAAGTGAATAATAATAATAATAATAATAATAATAAAAGTGATAAATCATAAGATCAGATTATCCATAAGATAGAACATTTTGTCGCTAAACAAAAATCTGTCAGGAAAAAAAAAATAAATAAATAAAAAAAGAAAAAAAGACTATTTTTTAGTTTATGTTGAACATAAAATTGATATGTTGAATTCGTTGATGAATATGTTCCATCAGATATCAGGATATGCTAGGAATTGTATATTTTTATTTTTTTACATTTGCCAACTGTATAAGAGGAAAAATATCCCCGACTGTGATGGAAAAGTGATAATCATCCTGATTATGTCAAGGAACCGAAGAAACCATACAAATAAATTACACTTGAAAACATTAAAAATCTCCCTCATCTGCAGATAGATTTATTACTGTAAAAATACTTCTTAACCCTTTCCGGCACAGACAAATTATGTTCGTAAAATTAGAAATTACTGACTGACACCGGAATTTACAAACGACTTTTTTAGAAAATAAGAACTCCTTATTTTAAGCTTTCATTAAAGAAACAAAATTTTATTAAAATATTCTTGGTGTCATATGCATGTTTGGAATTAAAATTAGGTGTGCCCGGAGTGGGACCACTGTGCCGGAAAGGGTTAATCTTTGCATAAAAATTGATTAGCTTAAAACAATGGATGCGTTTTAGAAGATGTGGATTTGAAACGAACAATGATTAAAGAGGACATTTTAAAACTTTTAATTTAATCATTTTAAAACTTTTTTAACGTCGAATTTTGACGGTGCTTTTGGGCAGATGCAATGTACATGCGCATAGGGGCTCATTCGGTTGCATTATCACAGGGGGGGGGGGAGATGCGTGCTTTATTTACTGTGTTCTGTTATTTACTGAATATGATATGAACGTAGGAATATACTATTTGTATATACTTCATAGGTCCATGAATTTTTTTTCTTGCCGTGGGTAATATGGTGGTAATGTCAAACTGATTTGCATTACACATTTATTTACGGATTGTTTGTTTGGAGCTTGCATCGGAAATAGTACTGTATATGACTGGGGAAAAAAATATATTTGAAAGACTGTTTTATACGCACCCCTTCATAAATAATAAAAGAAGCTTAGTTTACTGATATTGTTATAGTATTTTTTTTGCGTCAAGATTTGACAGGTTCCATCTAGTCTTTTATTAATGTAGTTATTAATGAATTTATTTTTTTCTTTACTTCCTTGTAGCATATAATATATATGCATGAAATTTCATAAATGTTCTATATTTTGTTTTTTTAATTATATCATATTTTCAAGTAGCTTTATAATTTTTTCCGCCACTGTAGCACGTGATTTTTTATTTCAATATAAAAATAAAATAACATAATAAATTAAATAGCTTCTATTGTTTTAAAAAGGAAATAAAAATAAATAAATGATAGTTTGATATAAATAAATATTGATATACATAATAAAAATAATTTATAGAATTAAAAAGTAAAAGTAAATAAACAACAATTTACATAACAAAGTTTTCGCCAAATTGACTGGGGAAAAAATCACGCCAATGTGGTGACATTCTGCCAATTCAGACCAGACTTCTTTTTTTTTTTTTTTTGACCAAGTTGGGCCTAAACTTTATTCTGCCGAATTTTCAGACCTGTGCAAAAATCAGTAAAATGAGGACTGGCACAAGAATTTTTGCAAAATTGGCATAGGTTTTTAAATGGTCATTCTTCTACAATTACAACTCTTTTTAAAGGATAGTACATACATTTCTAGGCAAAAAAATTAAAGTACAGTAAAACCTGGGAAATAGAATTGGCCTATAGCGAAAACCTGTCTTAAACGGAAAAATGTCTTGCTCAAAGATAATATAATACATATACAACAGATGATGTACCTAGTAAGAATAAAATCTGTCTACAATGGATTTTTTTTCTCTTACTCAATCTTCATTTGAATATAATTGTCTAGGTAATTTTTTTTTAATTAACGTTTATGTACATAATTTTCTAATTGGTCATTAAAAATTTTGATATTTTGCATTGCATCACATCCATTTCGGACATGGTCTGAAAAGAAAACCTATGCATAAGTGTACTTTTTGAATAATTTTAGGATATGGTTGCTCCAGAAATATTGGCATGTTTTGTAGAAATTCAGTCGGGCCGAGCTTTTTGCATTTATATTGGGATGGGCCATAAAATATTGTTTGTATGGGCCAAGCCGAACTTTTAACTTTTATGCTGGGCCGTGCCAATTTTTTTTTTTTTTTTTTTTTTTTACAGTTCGTGACGGGCCAGACCTAAGCATAGAAATTTTGGCCCGTGCAGATCTCTACGTCTGACATCACAAAGCAAAAGAACCCTAAGTAAAGACATACATACTTCTCAACTTGGTGTAGGCAGACAGTAACAATTTTTGCAGAGTTTCTAATTCCTAATGTATTATTTTCTACATATAATATGATGTATTATAAAACTACATGAAAATTATAAGCAATTTAGGGAAACCTCGAAGTTTTGCATGCATTGAGTTGACACACAACAAGCCAGTTTGTAGACAAATGAAATATGAACATTGTCTATACAAAAATGTCTATTATCACCACTGAAAGTTTTTTCCATTTTGTTTAGAAACACCCTGTTTGTGAAAAAGCAAGAAACAGATTACAACCAGACGATATTCAGGAACTTGCATTTATAAATTATTACCGTAAAATCCCGTTAATCCACCCTTCCCGATTAAGCGCCCCCCTCCCACTTTGTAAACAAATTGAAAAATTCAAAAAATCCCGAGAAAGCACCCTCCCCCAAAAGAAATTTCACCGCACCCGTCAAGATCAACACCAAAAATTTTATCTCACGAGTGTGTTTTTTTCCGACAATCAGAAAGGCATGACGATTCTTTGATGTATCGCACACGTGTACAAACACAACTTCAACTATAGTCAATCTGAAAAAGCAATATAACCAAACATTAGTTTTGCTGTAAATTTATCTCCATGGCGATATGAAGGTAATAAAAATATTGATAGTGAAAGTTTCTCATCAAATAAGTTAAAAAATGTGTCTTTGATGCTGTGTGTGAAATATTTTGATTAAAAAAGAATCTATTTTAACCAGGGTCAGACTGGCCAAGGGGAAAGGGCGCAAACCTTGGATTTTTAGAGGGCGCAAAAATTTTAACGAACTTAAATCAATTTTACTTACTTGTGTTGTGTTGTGTCTGACTTGACAAAGTTTAACACTTTTCGCATAGCACTAAGTAAGAAAAAAACTTAATATTATATTCCTGAATTTAGATTTAGATGAACGACTTCGTTATATTCCCCGTGCATGTTTGAAGTTCCATTAAATCTACACAATGCTACACAGTTTTTCAAGCTATATCATGTAATATTCAAAAACTCTAGAAAGTTGAATGCAGATTACCTTGTAGTAGATTGACTGTAGAGTAGGACTTTCCTACTTTATTCTTTTGTCAATAGAAAAGTTGAAAATAACACTTGCTTGTGAAAATATTACACTTCCAGCATTTGGGATAAGGAGAGGCAGGAGGAAGAAGAGGCATTTTGTGTGCTTAAAAATGACTTTATGCATCCTTAAACTTCTGAAATGACATCGCACTATAAAAGGGTTTCTACTGAAAAATGACATAAAAAATAGCGATTAGTAGCCTTAAATCTCTAAAATAATTGAGTAACTTTCATTTTCTCAACACACTCTTCCCATGATTTGCAAATTTCTTTTCATAATTAGAAATCAAAGGAAATTAAGTTTCCATAATTGAAAGAAATCCTCCGGGGATTGTAATCCTGCAAGTAACAGAACTTTTGTTAGAGTACCTTCGGTAGCATTATTAATTTTCTATCTTTGTAAATTGTTAAATCAGTCTTCTATATTTTAATATACATTTTCATCTCTTGATAATGGTAAAAAAGTTTAGTTCAGCTTACCTGAGAATTGCTTTTGCGCAAAGAAATATCCACGATGTATCCAAAGTATTGCACAGATATTTATCTTATAGATTCATTGACGTATCACTGTATTGAAGTAATAAGAAATATAGTATTAGTAGAAAATATAACAATTTGCACGAAGTAAGTAGATCCATTTTCCTTTGAATATAATATTATTATTATAATTCTTGACATTATATACACATTTATATCGCGTTTGGAGGCTGCATAGAAGTGCTCCAATTTTACATTAAATTTGGGATATTTACAAGGGCGTCTTAACTGTTCGGTAACATTTTAGATTCTGAGGGAGAAATTATTATTAAGTTCTCGCGCGGGGCATCAGCTGTAGGTTGAAGTAGGGAGGTCTGTAGAATTTCTCAGCTGATTAGTTTCGACAGTCTCTTGTTTTATTCACTATGGTTTGCAGCTGCGTTTATAACTTGAAGTACTTACAGTTAATTGGGGTCTGGTTTTTAACATGTTCTAAGTGTTCTTTCGATCGTTCACAACACTTGGAGATTATTAACTGCATAAAAAGGTTTCTCCGTCACTCCCCCGTAATATCCTGTGTGGGGAATGATTGAAGGTTCAGTTTCTTACGGTATTTTTCGTACACAAGTTTGGGAGTGGGTTTGGTGAGAGTATCGGCTATCATTTCTTCAGTGGGGCAGTATTGTAAATCAATTTTTCCTTCTTCTTTCATCAGTTTGATGTTGTGGAAACGTATGTCGATGTTTTTGGATCGCTTAGTATCTTTATCATTTTCAGTCATTTTTATACAGGACATATTGTCCTCAAATATCGTGATGGGTAGTTTTTGTGGAATGTTGAGATCGCTAAGCAAGTTTGTTATCCAACTTAATTCTTGTGCTGCGTTGCTAGCTGAAACGTAATTCAGCTTCGGCTGACGAAGTGCAATGTAATTTTACCTTTTTGTGATCCAGTAAATCGGCGATTTTCCTAGCATGAATAGATTTCCTGACGTTGATTTACGTGTTTTCAAGTCTCCAGCCCAGTCTGCATCGGCGTATGCTGTTAGGATGGGCTTGCTGTTTGCGCTAAGAGTTACATTCAAATTTTCTAGAGTTTTAAGGTATGAAATGATTCTTTTCACTGCTGACCAGTCCTTTTGGCGTGGTGTTTCGTTTCTACGACATAATATGTTGACTGCTGCAGATATGTCGGGACGCGTGATTGTTGATATGTAAAGTAATGTGCCTGTGGCTTGTCGATATTTCGTGTTATTAGGTAAAAGATTATCATCGTCCTCAAGTCTGTTGAATCCAGCAATCATGGGTGTGTAATGAGGTTTCATGTCGTTTAAATTCAGTTTTTTCACTAGTTCGTGTATTTTGTTGTTTTGATTTAGGTAATATGTATCGTTGATTTTATTAATGTTTATGCCTAGGTAATTATTCATTTCTCCTAAGTCTTTTAGTTCATATTCTTTCTCAAGTTGGTTTATTGTTTCTTCGATATCACTGTCCTTTCCTGTTATCAGGCTATCGTCTACGTGTAGATGATGATATATATCGGATTTTCTTGATTTGATTTAAAGTACAGACATGGATCATTTTTGCTCTGTATGAAATTATTGTTTGTGAGTGTTTCCGATATTTTGGTGTACCAGGCCTTTGCGGCTTGCTTAAGACCGTAGATGGCTTTTTGAAGTTTACTAACTTTTCTTTCATCGCCGGGTTTAATATACCCGTCTGGTTGATTCATATAAACAGTTTCGGTTAATTCACCATGCAAGAATGCTGTGGTTATGTCAACATGTTTCACGTTCAAATTTTTGTGCAATGCGGAGATGAGAAATGCACGTATTGTAGCGTGCGAAACTACAGGTGCGAAAGTTTGATCATAGTCAATCCCGAATCTTTGACTATATCCTTGTGCTACTAAACGCGCTTAATAGCTTTGAATATTTCCTAAATTGTCCTTTTAGGTAGATTTCGTAAGAAATACTACCTATTACATTCTCACCTAAGTTGGAAATTTTGAAAAAATTTTGCAGATCTACGCCGATCATGACTCTCAGAACCCAAAACCACCCCCAGTTCATAACTTTATATATATATATATATATATATATATATATATATATATATGTCACTTTTTTCTGACCACGATAACTGGAAAAATTCTGCATAAATCTCTTCCAAACTGATACATAAAATCAAGGGTCATAAAATCTCGGTCAAGTTCGTTAATGGGCAAAATCGAACCAAGGGGGGGAAATGGGGGGGCTTTTTGTGAAAACAGAAAAACCCTCATAATTTCTTTATTATTATACGTATCGAATCCGTTTAAAGTTATTATTACTTCTAGGAAAAGGGCCGAAAATTTATGTATGACAGATTTTTGATATAATTAAAAATGGCCCCAAGGGGGGGGGGGAAGGGGGGTTTTAGAAGAAAAAAAATCATAGCTTCGTCAATTCACAAGATATCACATCCGCGTAAATTTATTATTAATCCTCTTAATATTATCTAAAACTTTTATATTGACAAGTTTTTTATAGGACCAACCGTTATAGCAAAAAAAAATAAAAACAAAAAAATCCCTGCCGGCTCCGCCTGCAAACAAGTTATTTTTCGAAGTAGGCGGTTCCAACTCCCGCATCTTTTCGAAACTAATACATAAAATCAAGGGGCATAAAATCTCGGTCAAGTTCGTTAATGGGCAAAATCGAACCAAGGACGGGGGGATGGGGGGGGGGGGGGGTTGTGAAAACAGAAAAAACCCATAATTTCTTAATTATGATACGTATTGAATCCGTTTAAAGTTATTATTACTTCTAGGAACAGGGCCAAAAACTTATGTATGACAGATTTTTGATATAATTAAAAATTGTCTTAAGGGGGGGGGGGAGGGGGGTTTTAGAAGAAAAAATTCATAACTTCGTCAATTCCCAAAATTTCAAATCCGCTTAAATTTATTATAAATCCTCTTAATATTATCTAAAACTTTTATATTGACATGTTTTTTATAGGACCAACTCTTATAGCAAAAAAAAAAAAAATCCTTGCTGGCTCCGCCTGCAAACAAGTTTGGTTTCGAAGTATGCGGTTCCAACTGCAGCATCATCGCAAAAAGGTCATTTCTTTTGCAATTCCCGACAAACAGGTGCCCCACGGTCTGCGTCTTCGAAATCTACCTGTGCCTGTAGGCCGAGCCGTCAGGGATTTTTACTTTCTTCTATCTATAATAGAAGAAAGTATTGTAATCGAAATTTTTTTCGATTTCCAATTTTCGACGGATTTACACGTTTTAGGGGTCAGAGATTCCGAAAAACATGTTTTTACAAAATGTCTGTCCGTCTGTGTGTCTTCATTGTATCATCGAAAAGTGTATGAAGTTATGCTTCAAATTGAACCTAATTTTTTTTCTATGTTTTTGGCTATGGCAAGCAGGTTCTATTAGAATTTGGGGATATTTCGGCGAAAGGGGGCGCTGAGATCGATATTTTTGTTCCATTTTCACTATTGTACCATCTAAAAGTGTATGAAGTTATGCTTCAAATTGAACCACATTTTTTTTCTATGTTTTTGGCTATGGCAAGCAGGTTCTATCAGAATTTGGGGATATTTCGATGAAAGGGGGCACTGTGATCGATATTTTTGTTTCATTTTCACTATTGTATCATCGAAAATTTTATGAAGTTATGCTTCAAATTGAACCACATTTTTTTTCTATGTTTTTGTCTATGGGAAGCAGGTTCTGTTAGAATTTGGGATATTTCGACGAAAGGGGGCGCTGTGATAGCCATTTAAAGATTTCAAATTCAAAAAAATTAGAAATCCTAAAACTTTTTTTCCTTAAATGTTAGGCCTTGATCCGGAGAATCCGGAGCAATTTTTGTTTTGCCTCTATCTTAAAAAATGGCTGAGATATAGCGGTTTGAAATTTTAGGGTGGCTGACATTTTCAAACAAGGCAACAGAATTCATCCATAAACGGTTTAATTTATGAGTTTTAGTTAACATGGTTTCGTCAATTTTTCTTTCATTGTTGTAACCATTAATGCTATTATATGCTTATCACTATATATTTATATTCGCCAACGTCAAATTCTCGCCAAACTTGGCGACGGTTGGCGGAATATCGCCAAATTTGGCGACCAAAATAAGTTGCCATAAATGAAGCCAACTTGGCTGTAGAGGACTAATTTGGCGATATTCTCATTCAAATTCAATGTTGACGAGAACTGGGATTGAATCTTCTTTATTTAGGTTCCATGCATTTTACCTTCGTGTTTTCCAGTAAAATTACCTAAAATCGTAAAACCAAGGAATAGGGAGTCTATCTGTTTCTGTCGGTTCAGGCCAGAAGGACTTTTCGTAGTTTAATATACATCGGTTGTTCGCATCCCTGTAACCCGACGATTCGCAAGCAGCTGACGTACAACAGAATGACGAAAAATATTGATTTTAATGGCGATGTGATAGCGAATTTTGAAGTATTAACATGACTGAGATAGAAGAAAGTTTTGGGATTGGCACATCCGACTAGTTTAGTTTAAAAGTCCATTTTGAACCGATAATTTTTGTTCCGGGTGGTTGATCTGTTAAAGTCCAAGTGTTATTTTTTCTTAGGCATTGGATTTCATTTTGTGTTGCTTTTATCCAGTTTTGTTTATCATTAGTATTTTCCATTTTTTCGATATCTTCCCAATTTTCGGGAATGTTTTCAGATGAACTATTTATGAGACAAACATATCTGTCAGGAGGAACGCCTCTATTTGTCCTATTAGACCTTCTTGGTTCAATTGGTTGCTGTTTGGGCACGGATAGTGTCTCCTCACTGTCAAGTTTTATTTCTAAGTGATTTTCATGTCTATCCGGTAATTGTGTATTGTCATCTGATGTTTTGTGGTGTTTTGTATCTCCTCAATGTTATCTGAGTATACATTTTCATTTTCAAGAAATTTCACCGTTCTCGCTATTATAATTTGTTTTCCTTGTGTGTGAATTCTATAACCAGTCGATCGTGTGTCATAACCTACGAACGTTCCGGTTTGAGCCCTGTTATCAAGTTTTCCTCTATTTACTTTATCGACGTAAAATAGCGCTTTACAACCGAATGTTCTTACGTGTTTTAAATTCGGTTTAACTCCTTTCCATAATTCATAAGGTGTTCTATTGTTATTTGCTTTGGTTGGGAGTCGGTTTTGTAAGTATGTTGCGGTGTTTATGGCTTCCCCCCAAAAATGTTTGCTTAATTTTGCTTGTGATAGCATACTTCTAGTCATATCTAATAAACTTTTATTTTTTCTCTCCGCAACTCCATTCTGACTCGGATTATGCGGGACAGTCAATTGGTGTAAAATTCCGTTCTGTTTTAAGTATTCATCTATCTCTTGATTTACATATTCACGACCGTTATCCGATCTAATTTCCTTAGGTTTTTTACCGAACTGATTGTATATCATCGTTATATACTCTTTTATCTTTTCAGCAACTTCGCTCTTTTTAGATAATAAATATATCGTAGTATATCGGGAATAGTCATCAATAAGAGTCATAAAATAAATTTTTTCGCCTAAAGTCGGTGTATCTAGAGGGCCACATGAGTCACTGTGGATCAAATCCACGATATTAGTAGCTCGGTTTGTTGCTGATTTGGGATACGGCATGTTAGTTAATTTAGTTTCGACACAAGTTACGCATGTTTTATTTTTATGTTTACAATTTCCTATCTTTATTCCGTCCGCAAGTTGATTTGTTATTATAGATTTAATCGCGTCATAATCTCTGTGACCGAGTCTGCGATGCCAGAGATCTATGCATTGTTTGCTGTCACAGTTATACGTTATGTTTGCATGATTTTGTGGTTCTTCCACATCGTCCATTTCCTCAATAATGTATAAATTTTTCTCATTTTTCGCCCTGATATATATTTCTTCATAAAAGGTCAAATCGCATTTATTATCGTCGAGTTTACACCCGCTTTTAGCGGCTTTACTAACCGAAATTAGGTTCGACTCTAAGTCTGGGACATAAAGCACTTCGCGTAATTTCGTTAGTTTTTCTTTCCTTCGGGGGTTAATGTTTTTATAAAAACTTCTCCTGAACCTAACGCTGTCAGTTTATTACCATTCGCGATCGTTACTGAAGTTTTATTATAATCGATAAATTTACTAAATAGGCTTTTATCGTTACAAATGTGCGAAGTAGATCCTGAATCGAGAATCCAGTTATTTTTGCCTACTTTTTCGATGATTAATGCTTTATTTCGCGTCTGATCATTTGCATATTTTCTTTCGTTTGGAATTTTATTTTCCCTATGAGTTTCGGTCTTTTCATAACATAATGAATATGAGAAATTCTTTTTATTTTCGAATTGATTGTTATGAGGATTTCCGGATTGTACCGTGTTTTTGCTCTTGTAGTGCCAGCATTCGTAAGTGGAATGATTTTTCATTTTACAGTTGTTGCAATATATTTGTTCTCTTCTATTTTCAGTGCGTGTATATCTCCTATTTGTTTTAAATGCTCTATGTTATATCCGCTATGTGATTGTTCTGACATTTCATGTCTACGATTATATTCGTCCGTTAATTTGTTTTTGATAAAATCAGGGGTGAGCTCATTTTCCGGTCTCGCCTCCAACGCAGTTATCAAAGTATTGTAACTGGGGGGAAGAGAACACAGAAATAGCGCGGAAATATGTGAATCGCTAATATTTTCTCCAATGGCATTAAGTTTATTTATAATTTGCAAGATATTAGTGATATGCGTGATCATGTTTTCACCCTCCGCTAATTTAGTACTGTATAATTTTCGTAACAGGTAAAGCTTACTAGATAAATTGCTTCTCTCATGTATATTTTTCAGAGCTTCCCACGTTAATTTGGCGGTATCTAAGTTTTTTACATTTACGATTTGAGAATCATCGATGCTTAAGTTTATTAGAGCCCTAGTCTTGCGATCTTTTATGTGCCATGCGGGATCGGGTGGATTTGGTGGATCTTGTGCTATAATATCATCGAGTTCCTCTTTAATCAGGAACATCTGCATCTTGAACTTCCATGTACTATAATTCGTAGAATTGAGTTTTTCAATAAATTGAGTATTTTCTTTTATCGCATTCATTATTTCTTTTTTAGTGTTCTTTTATTTATTATTATATTTTTAGAAATTGGTTAAATTATCGTTTTTAATACTGGGATAGTCTTTATTCAGTCTTTCATAATCTTTGTTAGAGTACCTTCGGTAGCATTATTAATTTTCTATCTTTGTAAATTGTTAAATCAGTCTTCTATATTTTAATATACATTTTCATCTCTTGATAATGGTAAAGTTTAGTTCAGCTTACCTGAGAATTGCTTTTGCGCAAAGAAATATCCACGATGTATCCAAAGTATTGCACAGATATTTATCTTATAGATTCATTGACGTATCACTGTATTGAAGTAATAAGAAATATAGTATTAGTAGAAAATATAACAATTTGCACGAAGTAAGTGGATCCATTTTCCTTTGAATATAATATTATTATTATAATTTTAGACATTATATACACATTTATATCGCGTTTGGAGGCTGCATAGAAGTGCTCCAATTTTACATTAAATTTGGGATATTTACAAGGGCGTCTTAACTGTTCGGTAACATTTTAGATTCTGAGGGAGAAATTGTTATTAAGTTCTCGCGCGGGGCATCAGCTGTAGGTTGAAGTAGGGAGGTCTGTAGAATTTCTCAGCTGATTAGTTTCGACAGTCTCTGGTTTTATTCACTATGGTTTGCAGCTGCGTTTATCACTTGAAATACTTACAGTTAATTGGGGTCTGGTTTTTAACATGTTCTAAGTGTTCTTTCGATCGTTCACAACACGTGGAGATTATTAACTGCATAAAAAGGTTTCTCCGTCAATTTTGCTGTCAGCGTTTTGTAATTCAAAAAACCTACAATAGTTTCTGAATAATAATCGTCGCTTTATTTAATGATCGATTTTTCCGTGATTAAATAAAACAATTTTTTTATTTAAAATACATACCATAATTTCCAAACAGTTATTTAATTACGGAAAGGCTGTCATTAAATACAGCAAACCGAAAATTTTGGTACGTATTTTGAATGGGAAAACGCTGGCTGCGGGATCCGAGCTTGCTTAATTGCAATCCAGAAGTGTCATCGAGGTTGTATTCCTCAAAAAGACAGGTTATGTTTTCAAGTCAATAACAAAATCCACACAAAACATTTTTGCCTTCTTATATTATCTCTTTCTTTTATAAAGTTTTTTCCGAGAAGCATGGTTTCAATTATAAGTCCATTCATGAACGGCTTTAAAAGGACGCAAGGTCCCCTGGGTACTACAATGGAGGGTACGCAAAATATTTGATCTGAGATTAAGACCTAAAAAATATCATCCTAAGAACCGATAAAAAAAAATCTCTCTCAGGGCGCGGAAGTAGCACATGGGCGACGATACGAAAATATACACGAAAAAATACGAAATTAAAAAAATACGAAAATAAAATATGTAGATACGACGTAACATACAGATTAAAATACCTTTGTATTGTCGTTAGTTAAAAAAATTTAAATACAAAAAATAAACACGTACTCATTGGAGAAAATTTTGTATTATTTTACGTTCTACAAAAGAAAGTACAGTACGGACAAAGGGGGAAAAAAAGAGTGGGTTGGGTTGATTATTGACGGCCAATTATCGACACGAGGGATATAGGCCCAGGGGGTGTGCCCTTCGTGGGGGTCTTTCTAAGGGAACCTAATCCGTATTTACGCATGGAGAAAATCCACGGCTCGAAAGAAAACCACGAAAACTCCGAGCGATTAGGCCGACGGGCGCGATTGGGATCGAACCCAGCACCTCCCGTCTACCAGCTTCGAGAGCACAACCTCTCAGCCACTGGGGGGAAAAAAAAAAAAAAAAAAAAAAAAAGAGAATACACCATGTATATTATTCGCCTAATTGTTACGGAGAAACCAAATAATCTTTTGATTGGGAAAAATGTCTTCTTTCAATTAGGTTTAGAAATATAAACTTAGAGAATCGTCTTTATATTGCAATTGTAACAAACTTTCAAATTTTCAATACATAAAACCTAATTTTTACATGTTTGGAATCCTCGAAAATTTTTATATTAGAATATCAAACGGAAAGTCCTTCGATGCACTAGTTTAGTAATTATGCCGATGTAAAATTTTGAGCTTCTATTGCTAAATTCATTTTTAACTAGATGGAACCCGTCAAAACTTGACGGAAAAAAATTACAATAACAATATTAGTAAAATAAGCTTCTTTATTACATAAGAAGGGGTGCGTATGAAACAGTCTTTCAAATATTTTATTTTAAAAGTTTTTTTCCCCCAGTGAATTACAGTACTATTTCCGAAGCAAACTCCAAACAAACAATCGGTAAACAACTGTGTAATGCAAATCAATTTGACATTACCGCCATATTCCCCACGGCAAGAAGGAAAATTTCCTGGACTTATGAAGTATCATACAAATAGTATATCCCTACGTTCATGTCATATTCAGTCAATAAAAGAATATAGTAAATAAAGCACCCCCACCCCCCTGTGATAATGCAACCGAATGAGCTCCTATGCGCATGTGCATTGCATCTCACCAAAGGCACCGTCAAAATTCGACGTTTAAAAAAAAGTTTTAAAATGTTTAAATTAAAAGTTTTAAAATATCTTCTTTAATCATTGTTCGTTTCAAATCCATATCTTTTGAAACGCATCCATTGTTTTAAGCTAATCAATTTCTATGTAAAGATGAAGAATTTTTTTTTTTTACAATAATAAATCAATCTGCAGATAAGGGAGATTTTTAATGTTTTCAAGTGTAATTTATTTGTATGGTTTCTTCGGTTCCTTTACATAATCAGGATGATTATTCCTTTTCCTTCTTATACAGTTAAATATCCAATGGATCTTTAAAAAATAATAATAAAATACAGTTCCTAGAATATTCTGATGCAACATATACATCAACGAATTCAGCATATCAATTTTATGTTAATCATAAACTTTAAATAGTTTTTTTTTTCTTGACAGATTTTAGTTTAGCACCAAAATGCTCTTTCTTTTGGATAATCTGATCTTATGATTGATTTATCAGGGGTTTTTATTATTTTTCTTTTTCAGTTTTTATGATGGTTAGGAAAATCTATTTTCAATTGGGGCAACTTTCCCAGGAACTATGTTACATTATTAAAGCAAACTGATGATCATTGTTGAGATAGAATTGAAAAATATTTCATGCTTGAAAATTATTTAAAAAGTCGTTAAATTAAGCGGCAGTTTTCTAATAAATTTCAATCAAAAGCTAATTTTTTTCTAATTGATGATGTAAAAACTGAAATTGTAAAATGTAGTAAAATGTAGTAAAAAATTGAAATTTGTAGTATTTAGAAGTGATGTAAGCGCGATGAAAGCTAAAGCGATAGGGCCGTTTGTTGTCACAATCGCTATACATTTCTAAAAATTGCCACTGGGTTTTGGCTGGCGTCCAAAAGTAGACTATCATTTTTTGACATCGAAAGAGAAATTCACAGTGGAAGAAATAGGACTTTGCCACTAATAAGGAACTGTTAAGTGAACTTATAACAAACCTACCAAAATAATCCCTATAAAATATTAGCCTTACATTATTTATTCTAGCTAAAAATACAATCATTATTTCATGTTTTTTTTTCCCCATAACACTATTTTTAATAATTTTAATTTTCCTGAAATTCTTTACTTTTGTGAATTTTTTTATAAAAAAATGAAATCTTCTAACCTATAATTAAAAAAAAAGTAATTGGTAACATGTAATCAAGGTATGCACTCAAGATGAAGCAACCAACAAAGGCTTAAATTCTGACCTTTAAAATTAAAAATTGAAAAATCAGTCAAAATTACGTCATGTTGACACAATTAATTTTTCTTTTTAGTTTTATCAAGGTTAAAATGCATTTCAAGCTAAGCATAATGTCATTTTCCCCGGCACAAACTTTTCACACTTACTTGGTATAAGTTACTTTTATGCTTAAACACCATGTTACAAATAAAAATATATTTTGTAATTAATTGTAATGAAAAAATGGCATCAACAAAGTTATAATGCATAATGATAATATAAACCTAATGGACAATATTCCGGTTACGTCACAATAAATATGAATTATTATTTCGCTTATAAAACACGCGGATAAATATTTTCCCCGAAATTTAACTTGCAAATTAAAAAATTCGGCCTAAAAGTTCTCATCAAGTGATTTTTAATTCGACGTTTAAATGTATTTATAATGATATTTTACTGATTTATTAGTTATTACATTAATTAAAATTAAAATTACGTCTTCGAAACCATGATATTAAAATAGAAAAAGCATTGAAAAAATGTTGTGATTCGTAGTTTCATACAATCGATAAAATTCAATGATGTCACAAACATTTATCCAACAGTCGAAAGGGATAATTAAGAGAAATAATATAAATAAATAAATATCCAAGATTATTTTTTATTCTGTTTTCATTAATACATTGTAAATTTTATTGTTTAAAGTTACTGATAAATGATACTTTAGTAAATGGGGCTTTTCCTAATTATTATTATTATTATTATTATTTTAGATTTAATGGCAACATTCTTCTGTTTGTTTATTGGGCGCTACAGTTTGGCGAATAATTTGGGGTACTTTTCGGTTAGCCGGGAGCCAGTGAAGTATATATATATATATATACATGTATGTCATTCTATAAACATAATGTATTCTAGGTGCTGTAACTGGGGTTAATTTTTGGCGCCTAAATGACGATTTTTGCTTTGTATGGCAACCTGGTGTTTTATAATAAAATTGAATATGAGTGTAAATAAATAAAATAAAATTGGTACTTTTATGTTAGCTGGGCGTCAGGGATAACTCTCCAAATCTTCTTTCAATTAGAATAATTTAAATTGCAATATTTTACGTGAGATTTGTTATTCATATTGATATGTTTATGTTTAGATATTTTATTATGATTATAATTTAGCTAATTATAAGTAAGTTTTTTAAGATTTAATATTACAATGTTAAAATATTACCTAGTTGATATTAGCTAATGTCAAAAGATTGGCGAACCACAGAGTTCAGAAAATAAATCTATACCTCATAACAGTGGGAGTTGCCGACTTTATGACGTCATAAGCAGCAGTAAAAGTTTAATTGAAAATTACGGCTAATTAATTAAATTTTCGAACAAACGAATGCACGATAACAAATCTGTGTCCAAATATCTTTCATTTAAAAAAAAGAATGGTGTAATTTGATGCAGTAGTTTGTTCTCACGGATTGTCGAAAGAAAAAGCTTAGCGTTTTAAATATATAGATAGCCGAAAAACAAACTAAAATACATTTGAGAGTATTCCAAGCATATCAAAACATTTTGATAACCAAAAATAAGACACATCCTTTAAGAAGAATACACAGAAAAAATAAATTAAAAATGTTAATTCCCTTATGAAATATTTTGAAAATAAGAATGCATTCCATTCCCAAAGGTTTAACATTAGTGAGGGACTTTGAGATCTGACTGACCAACCCCCTTTAAATAATATTAAATAATGGAATTTCAATTTTCCTTTCCATCGACAGTGTTGAAAAATGCAATTACTTTAGTACTCAAACAATAATTTTATTATGTGTCATCTTAACTGTATACAACTAATTCTTAAACGGAATAATATCTATAAAAAGCAAAATGAATAAACAGATTAACAATTAGTTTAAAATAATCTATCCGAACAAAGGGAGAAATTGAACAAGCGCAAAAGAAACTGACAAAAAAGCAACCTCCCGCGCATTACAGACTGTGCAAATGGCAGGATAGGAATGATGCGTTCCCCTCACTCACATACGTCTGCCGGCTTCCGTCCGCATAAAGTTGTTTTGAAGAGCATTTCTTCCGTAGCACGTGCGAGCGGGCGAGCTCTCTGTTGAAAACTTTCAATTTTTGCACTATTACAGTGACGTTTTGTCTTTGTCATGTATAAGAGGAAGGGGGGGGGGGGGGTGAAATAAATTTATTCTGCAAATGGGAAATAATAGAGATGTGTTCTTTAATTATCTATATATTTAAAACGCTAAGCAATTTCTTTCGACAATCCGTGAGAACAAACTACTGCATCAAATTACACCATTCTTTTTTTTTTAATGAAAGATATTTGGACACAGATTTGTTATCGTGCATTCATTTGTTCGAAAATTTAATTAATTAGCCGTAATTTTCATTTAAACTTTTACTGCTGTTTATGACGTCATAAAGTCGGCAACTCCTACTGTTGCAAGGCATAAGAGTTTATTCTGTAAACTCTGTGGTTCGCCAATCTTTTGACATTAGCTAACATCAACTAGGTAATATTTTAACATCTATATATTTAAAACGCTAAGTTTTTTTCTTTCGATAGTCCGTGAGAACAAACTGCTGCATCAAATTACATCAGTCTTTTTTTAAATAAAAGATATTTGGACACAGATTTGTTATCGTACATTCGTTTGTTCAAAAATTTTATTAATAAGCCGTAATTTTAATTTCAAATTTTACTTCTGCTATGACGTCATAAAGTCAATCGCTAGAGGATGCTGCAACTTTTCATAAAATTGAAGTCTGACTCTGACCGTAACTTCCAGCTATCTGGGCAAGGTAGAATTGTAAACAAAGATCGTTATAAAAATATCAATTTCACCAATTTATTTACTTTTAACATTTGCTGAAACATTAAAACTAATACAAAAAGATTAAAATATATTAAATTACTCATAAATTTGTTTTTAAACGTTAATAAATTTTATTTATTAAATAAAAAATACCCTTACATGGAACAGAAGCCGAAGAGACGCACAGGGATTGGCGCGATATATTTTTTGCGCTATTTTGGCGAGAAAACCCAATTTTCACACATTATTTTTATTCAACACATGCAATTAATTGATTGGAGATTGATTAATTGATTGATTAATTAATTTTTTAATTATTTTATTTTATTTATTTACACACATATTCAATTTTATTAACACCAAGTTGCCATACAAAGCAAAAATCGCCATTTTGGCGCCAAAAAGAAACCACGATGCGTCTGCGACATCTGTGCCGATTTAATAAAAATTGTTTGGGTGCACCGCATATTGGAAAATTAATTAAATCCATGATTATTGTTTCTTTTGGAGATTAAAATTAAGAAAATTTAATTCTTAACGAAATACAATTATTTGGTCGGAAATTTTTTCTTAGTTCGGGCTTAGTTAATATTCTGGTACTCCTCCATTATCCCATAGACCACTTTCCATATAAAAAACTATCACCAAATTATTCGCCAAACTGTAGCGCCCAATAAAGAAATGGAAGAAGTTTTGCCATTAGAATCTAAGAAGAAAAAAAGAAAAAAGAAATAAATTTGGAAAAGCCCAATTCACTTAAGTATCACTTATCAGTAACTTTAACAGTAAAATTTACAATATATTAATGAAAATAGAGAAACAAAAATAACCTTGGAAATATATTTAATTAAATTATTTGTCTTAATTATCTCTCTCGACTGCTGGATAAATGTTTGTGACGTCAGTTAAAATTGATATATTGTACGTAACTGCGCATCGCAACTTTTTTTCAATGCTTTTTCGCTTTTAATATCATGTTGTCGAAGATGTAATTTCTATCTACTCAAAAAGTCACTTGTAAAAAATGCAGCCAAGTCTCGTAACTCATTTACCGTAAAAAGTACTGAGATCGTATAAAGCCAAGTTTAACTATCTTATTAACTCTGAAATTTTCATTCACAAATCTCTCCTAGTCTCTACATCTTTTGTAAGTAATCCTCTTTTTCTTGATTTTGGGTTATTTTTTGGAAATCATCCACTGATTTTTGCTAAGCCCACACTCTGTCCCTATTATTTACAGGTATCAAAAATTTGAAGCTTTAGTTTCGTTTGCAAAGTACTGTAGATAAAGAGATTTCTGGTTCCTAGGCAAGCACTAAGTTATGGGAGGGGGAGTGTCAAAAGTACTCAGCTTCCAGGATAGGTGCTATCCATCTGAGATATTACTCGCAGCCCTAGATACTTGATATTTAACATAGAAGAACTTTTCAGTATAAAAAGAAAGCCAAAATTAAAATTTCCGGAAATTTCCAATAAATCCAACTATATTCCTTTTTTCGATGTTTTTTTCTCGTTTTTTTTAGTCTTTTTTTTTTATTATTTACGGATTTTTTAATTTTTCCTTACTTTGTGTACTAAACCCTGCGTTTCTGCCAAATGTCAAGCTTCTAGGACTACAAAATCGAATTATTTTCAAATTTTCGACTTTTTATAAATTTATTGATTTTTCGATTTTAATTACCTGATTGTCATGCCAATATAGTAATTATTTGATCCGTCTTCTTAGGATCATTTAGGTTCAATTTAGAGATAAATCAAGTGAATCTTAGAGTCACCATGATTTTATTTAGAAAGGATTATCAAGCCATAACCAGCCAGTGATGTCGGGAGGGTAGGGGGAGCTGTGAAAATTTTTGTGGGGCTAACATCATTTAACAATCCATGTTTCATATGTGAAGTAAATAGAGTACAACCTGTGAAAGAAAACAAACCTGTCTATAAAGAAATCGCCTATATCGTAGCCAGTCTATAGCGAAACTTTTCTATAACGAAATTCGTAAACGAAAGAAAAGAAAACCATAATCCGGGGGAAATAACATAAAACAATTAGGGGCGTTGTACTAGCTAATAGGACAATTATCTTAAAACTAATGTTTCTAGCAGTACAAAATCAAATTGTTTTCGAATTTTCGATTTCTTAAAGATATTTCGATTTTATTTTCGAATTTAACGAATATTTTAATTGTTCCTTTTATTGAATAGTAAATACTACCTTTACAACAAGTTTTAAGTTTCTATGACTACAAGATAAAATTATTTTCAATTTTTGATTTTTTCGAATTTTTTTTTATAATTTTCTGGATTTTTTAATTTTTTCTTATTTTGTATCCTTTATTACAAATTTCAAGTTTCTAGGTCTACAAAATCGAATTATTTTGAAAATTCCGATCTTTTTGGTGTTTTTTATTCTATTTTCGAATTTATTGTGTTTTAATTTTTCCTTTTTCTGTATCCTAAACATTAAGTTTACGCCGAATTTTAAGTTCTAAAGCTACAAAATCGAATTTTTTTTAATTTTTCGAATTTTCGAATTTTTTTTCTCGAATTTTACAGATTTTTTATTTATTTCTTTTTTTGTATCCTAAATACTACCTTTATTCCAAATTTTAAGTTTCTAGCTTTACAAAATCAAATTATTTTCAAATTTTCGTTTTTTTTCGATTTTTTTTATTTTATTTTCAATTTTTGTTGTGTTTTTTATTTTTTATTTTTCTGAATCCTAAACACTATACCTTTACACCAAATTTTCAGTTACTAAGACTACGAGATCATATATTATTTTCAATTTCTCTCTTTTTCTTTCTTTCTTTCTATTTTTTTTGTTGAAATTTTCGATTTTTTTTTAATTATCCATATTTTTTAATGTTTCCTTATTTAGTATCTTAAATATTACCTTTATTCCAAATTTCATGTTTCTAGCGCTAAGAAATCGAATTATTTTCAAAATTTCCTTATTTTTCGATTACTTTCGATTTTTTTTATTTTATTATCGAATTTTATTGCGTTTTTATTTTAACTTATTCTGAATCCTAAACACTATCTTCACCGCAAATTTTAAGTTTCTAAGGCCAAAAGATCAAATTATTTGAATTTTTTTTCAATTTTTTTTCGAATTTTCTGGATTTTTTAATTTTTTCTTATTTTGCATCCTAAATACTACCTTTATTCCGAATTCCAAGTTTCTAGCGCAACAAACTTGGATTATTTGAAATTTTTCGATTTTTCTATTTTATTTTCAATTTTTTTTTTTTTCTTGTGTGTATTTGATGTTTTCTTTTTCTGAATTCTAAACACTACCTTCACCAGGGGCGTAGGAAAGGGGGGGGGGGGCTCAAGCCCCCCCCCCCATTGCAAATCAAGTTTTTTCTTTTCGTCGGATTATAGTGTTTCCTTTAAAGTGAACTTTAAATTATATTAATTAAAAATAAATTTAAAATATTTAAAAACGATGAAAAAATCATTTAGAGCTTTTTTTCTTTTGTAAAGAAAATCCGATTAATTTCAGAAAGCGAACAACAAGAAAAACATTTTTTACTTCCGTTCTGGAAGCCACGATAAAACACGTTTTTTCAAGAGAAAAAACAAATCACTTCTAGATTAAAATAATAAAAAAATAAAACAATTTCAATATGTTTCTCCGCTGCACAGAAATCACGTGATAAAACGTACACAAAGCGAGAGAGGCCCAAATTGGGTTGCATCTTGGCAGTGGAGGCAAAGCTACGACGGCCTGCTCACTCACTTTGGCGCTCGAAGATTCCCATATTGGGAGAAAAGCGATGATTTGGCGTGTAGAAAAATCCTTGTTGGATTTAACTTATAACATTTGTTTACTTTTCATGTAAATCCTTGAATCGCCAGATTTGGCTATTTATCGTTGTTTGTAGGAATAAATTTTGCACGAGTTACTATTATGTTCCACGCCGATCTTTTGATATTCGTTAAAGAATTCCTTTTACAATGTTTTAACTCATTGTCATCTGATAAATTTTGTCATCTGCGATTTTGGAATTTTAGCGATTTTTATGCGATTTAACGGGATGTTTTGTGTTTAGCGGTGATTTTTCCACATTATTAAATATAAATCCTGTTTTAAAATTTTAGTACAATTTAGTAAATTTTATCCTCTTTTCAATAAAGTTTATTCTGAATTCGTACGTACATTTTTGAAATTTATGCGTATATTTTTATTTGAATTTATAGAAATTTTGGGTTTACGAGGCGATTTTTCCACATTCATAAAAGAAATCCTATTTGTCTTTTAGTCCAAAAACGGATAATTTTTTCCTCTGCAATTTTTGAAATCTTAGCGATTTTTAATGCTATTTTTAGCGTTTTTGCGGGATTTTTCCACATGAGCAAAAAGAATCCTGTTTATATCTGTAGACGCATATAGTAAATTTTGTTCTCTTTTCAATGAAGGTTATTCGGCATTCATCAGGTTAAAATGCTAATTTTTAACCATTTTCCGAAATGTTATTTGCCTTTTTATGAAGACGCGAAACACTATTCGATTTCTTGATATCTGAATGAGAATTTCTGTAATTTGTATGTATTTACGAATGAAAATGACTTCCTGAAAATGTTAGAAATTAATTAACTTAAATTGACAAACAGCCGTAAAGAAAACTACATTTTTTTAACTAAAGACTGGAAGTATCTAAAGGTGGAAGTATTTAAATGAGTTTTTCATTTTTTAATAAATAAAAATTACATAGAGTTATAAGCGATTCGTCTATCGTCAGTGTCGAATTAAGACACTTTTCTCCGGGAGGGATTTCTGTTCCTCCGGGGGTGGTGCAATTATAAAGTTCCGGGAGGGAGAGTTCCAGTTTTTGAACATTGAAAGCATAAAATCTCAAATCTTCCAGTGGGGACATTTCAAAGCTCCGGGGAGGGATGTCCCCCCCCGGGCCACCCCCTGAATTCAACACTGGATATCGTTATCATTTTAAAATATATTTTAACGATATCATTAAGGGGGGGAGGGGGTCCGAAATTAACAAAATGTTGATAACGAAAATTTAAACCACGAAATAAATTGCCAAATGAAAGGAGTTTGTGAGCCGCAAACAGATGTGACTCTAATTTTTAAACTTATTGATGATTTAATGTACAAGATTATTCAGAAAGAACTAATTTAAAAGAAAAAGTTGTTTTATTTTTTTTTTAAAGAAAAAAAAATGGATAAGAAAGTTTAAAAAATAATATATAATACATGCTTTATGTCAATTAGAAAATATTAAATGAAAATAAATAAATAATCAAAATAATCAAAAAGGTACAGACAAAAAATCTGATATATCATTTTTTCTAAATTGAACGTTTATTTATTGATTTGAGATTCTATTTTGGAGTACATTAATAAATACATCGAATGTATTCTAAATCATTGTAAATCACATAGAACATGAATGAAAATCTTTTTACTCTTTATTTGTCTAATAAAAATAAATCGTGTTTGGTGTTTGTTATGTAACAGAACTCTTTTTAGGAAAATCATAAAAGAAAATAGGAAGAAATATTTTTATCTTTTCAAGTTTACATAAGTCAGTTGTTATTTAGTCACAGATTTGAAAGCTTGTATTACAATAATAATAAAAAAATTCTAACCGCAACAAACTCATATTAATGAATACTAAAATTCAAAAGATTTACAGTGTTTATGAAACCGTAGAAAAAAACCGTAGAAAGAAGTAAGAAACCGTATGAAACCGAAAAAATAACATTTTAAATAAATATAATATTTTTATTACTTATTTAGCATTCTTCAATTGTTATTAACACTTTCCAACCTAGTTGAAAAGTGTTTATGACTTCGGTTTGTCTGCCATATGGCCGTCTGTCCGTGCTCTAACTCCCGTAAATATTCTCGGATTGATTTTATTTAAATTAAATTAGTTTAATTTATAAAAATATAAGCTAAAGAAATAAATTAAAAACGTTATAAGTTAAAAACTTTATCTTTATAAAAGTAAAGAAAAAATATTAACTAATTTTACTTCGGTTTGTCTGCTGTATGGCCATCTGTGCGTGCTCTAACTCCCGTAAATATGCTCGGATGGATTTTATTTAAATTAAATTAGTTTAATTTATAAAAATATAAGCTAAAGAAATAAATTAAAAACGTTATAAAGTTAAAAACTTTATTTTTATAAAAGTAAAGAAAAAATATTAACTAATTTTATAAATTCAAGGAAAAAAATATAAACTTGTAAAATTATAATTTATAAAATAATAAATTTTAGCGTAATTCATAAATTTGTAAGCCAAATCAGCTTAGTTTAATACCAATTTGCATAGCTATAATTTGCAAAGATATTATGTTATGAAACTTTTAAATAACACAATATTGCCTCACGTTAAAAAAGTTAAAATAAATTTTTAAAAAATTAGTGGGGAAAAAAATCATAATTTTGAAGTACTATCAAGGAAAAAAAAAAAAGTAGATGTGTAAAATGTGAGGAAAAAAAAAAAAGAGTAAATGTGTTGTAGTGGATCCACTTTGATGAAAATCCCGAACAACCAGATCCACTTTTCATTTCTCTTATTCTTCGTTTCTCCTTATCAAATAATAGCTTTATACGCTCCGAAATTTCGTCATTACACATTCTGAAAAATACAAATATGTTGGGTTTGATCATATGTTCATTTTTTATCCAAAAATACTCATTTCGATATGAGTACATGAGCTTACTCATTTTTGAGAATGCACATGTTCATTTTTGATCCAAAAATACTCATTTCGATATGAGTACATGGACTTACTCATTTTTGAGAATGCACATGTTCATTTTTGATCCAAAAATACTCATTTCGATATGAGTACATGGACTTACTCATTTTTGAGAATGCAGATGTTCATTTTTGATCCAAAAATACTCATTTCGAAATGAGTACATTTTTACAGTGTGGAGTTTCTTAGTCTAAAATACTGTTGATATATTGAATATTTACCATACCTCAAAAAACAAATTAAATAAACTGCTGATCAGTTCTGTGCAAATAAAATAAGAATACTTTTAACTTAGGAAACACGGAAATATCGATATCGTTGAATGTGAATAAAGAACTTTTTCATGACAAGTTTTATTTTAAAGAAAAGAAAATTCTTCCTATATTATATATTTTATCGATATGTTTGGTATGTACTTGAGTTAAAATTTTCCGAAAAATTCAAATCCGTCGAAATTATTACTCTATCTTTAATATTTTAAAAAATGAAACATTTGATTGGACATCAAAAATCTTAAATCTCCCGCAATCGCAGGAGAATTATCTGTCGCAGGCCAAGCACTTAACGCTGCGGGGTGTCCGAGGGTTGCCCACTGATTTATTCCAATCGCCAAAATTTCGCCAGAAAATCATTTCGCGAAACAATACAAGTTCAGTTAATATTGCAGGTATTTATCATAAAAATGATTATATATTAAGCTGAATCAATTTTGTTTAAGCAGTAAATCATTTTTCAATGGAAAAATCTAAAAAAAAAACATATTTAAAGTGCTTTTCTTTCAAATTCAGTAAAGAACTATTTCTTCTCGCGCATGTACACTTTTCTGTAGTATAATCTCCACTGCCAAGTTACCTTTGCCGGTACTTTAGTTAAATTTTCACAGAGTGAGTGGAAAGACCCAGTGTTGAATTCAGACACATTTCTCCGGGAGGGATTTATGTGGTACTGGGGGGGACATTATAGAGTTCCGAGGGGGAAATTACACATTTTGACCATTGAAAGCATAAAATTTCAAATCTTCCGGGGGGGACATTTCAATGCTCCGGGGGGACATTCCCCCCCCGGGCCACCCCCTGGATTCAACACTGGAAGACCAATCCCCGTTTGGGAATGCGGAAATTGAAATAACCCATCTACGATCTCCCCGATTTTGTGAATGGAACAGGCTTCTTCCGAGAAGATTGCTTTCAAAGCCATTTTTACTTTGTGTTCTTTCGTGTTTGGTTTCGTTAAAGATTAAATGAAGTTTATCACTCTAGGCAGTAAATGATATGACCGTTATATACAATATAATATATAATAAGAAAATTTTGCAATATGAATTCTTGTAAAAGACCGAAAAATACATTGTTGAGTTTTTTCTCTTCTAAAGTTCCGAAAAGAACAGAAGGTGAAGGTTCTGGAGTCAAAGATGAAAAACATGAAAAAGCAGGTTCTACAGTTAAAGATGAAAAATCTGAAGAAGCGGTTAAAGTTATTAGCATTGGACAAAATGCTGTAAATACACTTGCTGTAAATACACTGTCTAAGTCGTTCTCTGAAAGTGATATGGATATAGGACTATTTGTTGGCGATGTCGTTTATCTTGATGAATACCAAAAATTAAAAGTTTTAGAAAATTCGTGGAAACCAGATCCATCCTTTTCTTTCCCTGCAAACCATAAAAAAAGAAAATTTCAGTATCACTGGTTTGAAAAATTTCCATGGTTAAGTTACTCTGCAAAATTTGATGGAGCATTTTGCAAAATTTGTGTAGTATTTTCAAATGGACAGGGTGGTCAAGGAAATCAGCGATTGGGTAAATTAGTCTTATCTCCTTTTACACAATGGAAGGATGCTTTAGAATCTTTTACATCTCATCAAATGTTCCAATATCACAAGAATTGCATTATTATGGTAGAAGAATTCAAGAAAATTATGAAAGGGCAAAATATAAGCATAGGAATACAACTTCATAGTAACAGGAATGCGGAAATCTGTAAAAATAGGCAAAAACTCAAGTCCGCAATTAAAACAGTCATCCTTTGTGGAAGACAAGGACTCCCATTACGTGGACACAGAGATTCAGGGAATATTTCTGTTCAAGAAACGGAGAAAAATGACGGTAATTTTAGAGCTTTACTTCGATTTCGTTTGGAAGCTAGCGATAAAACTGAAGACATAAAGGAAGTTCAATCAGGTATGATTTCAAAAAAATATACAAGCCCAGACATACAAAATGAAATAATCAAAATTTGTGGTGAGACTATACAAGATCACATTGTCCAAAAAGTCAATAAGGCGAAGTGTTTCGCAGTTCTCGCTGACGAGACTACTGATATCTCCGGAAAAGAAGTTCTTACACTTTGTGTCCGTTATGTTGAGGAATCTGATTCTTCTTGTATAATAAGAGAAGACTTTTTAGACTTTATAGAAATTGAAAATTTATCTGGGAGTACAATTGCCGATGTAATATTGTCAAATCTCAGAAGATTCGGGCTTGACATTTCTTACTTGCGGGGTCAAGGTTATGATGGGGCCGCTTCTATGTCTGGAAAACTAAATGGAGTTCAAGCAAAAATACTGCAGGCACACCCAACAGCATTGTATGTCCACTGTTGCAACCATGTTTTAAATTTAGTTTTGTCAAAATCATGTCTTGTCCCATCCATTAGAAATTCTCTTGCAACTGTTCAAGAAATAGTCACATATTTTAGAGCCTCGCCAAAAAGAAGGAAAATTTTAAAGTGCAAGCTCCTAGAAGAAGAATTTTTAAGCAGTAAAAGCACATCCAAAAAAACGACTTGCCTTAAAAAATTTTGTGAAACTCGCTGGGTAGAACGGCATGAAGCCATTTTTACATTTTGTGAGTGTTTGGAACCAATAATTTCAGCCTTACTGGAAATCACTGAAGACACGAATTCAGAAACCGAGGCATCGAGGAAAGCGATGCTATTTTACAATGCATTGTGCCAAAGTTGTGTTTTAGTATCTCTTTTCGTGGCAGAAAAATGTTTCGCAATCACCCACAATTTGTCAATAGCCCTACAGAAACCGGGCATTGATTTAATATCCTCTTATGAAACCATTAGTGAAGTAACGGAAATTTTTAGAAAAATGCGTGAAAATTCAGAACCCAAATTTTCAGCCATATTTAAACGAGCTTCCGATGCAGCAACAGAACTTAATTTAGAAATAAGAAAACCTAGACTAGGAAAGAAACAAATGTATAGAGATAATACACCTAGCGAATCAGTGGAAGATTATTACAGAAAAACAATTTTCATACCCTTTTCGGATTTTCTTATTCAAAACATGATTGACCGTTTTGAAAATCATAAGCATGTAATTAGTAGCTTGCATGCAATTCTGCCAAAAAACACAGAAAAATCTTCAGTAGAAAATATCATGCAATGTGCTGAATTTTACTCTTCTGATATAAACATTCTTCCGAACATCTTACAAGCAGAAATCGAAATGTGGGTCGAAAAATGGCTGTCATCAGACAAAGAAGAAAGACCAAATACTGCAATAGAGTCCTTATCAAGTTGTAATACGGCTGTTTACCCCAACATCAACAAATTGTTGAAAGTTCTATCAACGCTTCCAGTATCAACAGCCACTCCGGAAAGAACATTTTCTACACTGAGAAGATTAAAAACCTACCTTAGGAACACGATGTCAAATTCTCGGCTTTCTGGACTTGCACTATGAATATCCATCGAGAAATTCTAATAGATGTCGAATCTATTTTGAATGCAATGGCAGCGAAGCGCAGTTACCTTGTGTTATGATGCCAAAATTTGTAAGTGCATTTTTTTCTTTTTTTAAGTACTAATTTAAATATTTCTTTCGTACTCTGCTGTCATATTTCACAAAATTGTAAAACTTAATTTATTCCTTAATGTTTACATTGAAATAATGCGCATACCCTTTTTTAATTATGCATAAAATTAATTATTAATTAATTTACTTAATTACTTATTAATGGGATGCTTTATTATTAATTCATTTTCTCAGTTTCCCAGTTGTTTTGAGCATACTGAGTTAGAAACTATTTGAGCCCCCCCCCCCCCCCCCCCCATAATTTTTAAATTGCTACGCTACTGACCTTCACACCAAATTTTAAGTTTTTAAGACTACAAGATCGTGTTATTTTCAATTTTCAATTTTGTTCGATTTTTTTTAATTTTCGAATGTTTCTTTCTTTTTTTTTTTTTTTTTTAATTTTCCGGATTTTATAATTTTTCCTTTCTTTGTATCCGAAGCACTAGCTTTATTCCAAATTTTAAGTTTCTGTGGCTACGGGATCTACCCAATTTTTTTGATGACGCGAGAGTGAGTGAGTGTGTGAGTGACAAAAAATCGAAACTTTGAGTTCATACATCGTCTGCACTAATTTATGGGTATTTTTTGAATTATCCATATTTTTTAATTTTTCCTTATTTAGTATTTTAAGTATTACCTTTATTCCAAATTTCAAGTTTCTAGCGCTATGAAATCGAATTATTTTCAAATTTTCCTTATTTTTCGATTTTTCCGATGTTTTCGATTTTTTTATTTTATTTTCGAATTTTATTGCGTTTTTTATTTTAACTTATTCTGAATCCTAAACACTATCTTTACTGGGAATTTTAAGTTTCTAAGGCTAAAAAATCAAATAATTTTAATTTTTTCAATTTTTTTCGAATTTTTGAATTTTCTTTTTCGAATTTTCCGGAATTTTTAATTTTTCCTTATTTTGCATCCTAAATACTACTTTTATTCCGAATTCCAAGTTTCTAGCGCAACAAAATCGGATTATTTGAAATTTTTCGATTTTTTTCGATTTTTCGATTTTTTTCAATTTTGCTTTCGATTTTTTTGGTGTTTTTGATGTTTTCTTCTTCTGGATACTAAACACTACCTTCACACCGAATCTTAAGTTTCTAAGACTACAAGATCGTATTATTTTCAATTTTCAATTTTGATGGAATTTGTTGAATTTTCGAATGTTTTTATCCGAATTTTCCGGATTTTATAATTTTTCCTTTCTTTGTATCCTAAACACTATCTTTTTTCCAAATGTCAAGTTTCTAGGGCTACGGGATCTACCTAATCTTTTTTATGACGCGTGAACGAGTGAGTGAGTGAGTGACAAAAAATCGAATGTTTGAGTTCATATATCGTCTGAACTAGAAAAGACAGAAAGTTGTAATTTTAAATTTTGGCCCTGTGTGCCAAATACTCTAGAAAAACGAAGTTTAAAATTTTTGGGATACTCCAGCGCGGAGATACAGGGGGGTCAAAAGTGCCCTGAGTTGCTTCCAGAAAAGTATGCTTACGGCTGTCCTCTCTCGACTTGGCGGAGGCACTGCCGTGCCTCCAGATTTTAATTAATGATTTAACTAAAAAATCAGTAAAACATCAATAAAAATACATTAAACGTCGAATTAAACATCACTTGATGAGATAACAAGCACGTGTAACGCATTTGGCGTAAAGTGAGTTTGACGCCACGATAATACATTTTTGGCATTAAAATCCTATAGTTTGGAGATGGTTATTTTCTTAATGGAAAGTGGTCGACCGGATAACGGAGAAGTATCAAAATTCTTATAAATCGTATGAAATTGAAGGGCATATGTATTTAATGTGTTTAAAAATACGATTAATGTTTCTCAAACTTTGAAGCTGAAAAACAAGCGAGTACGAGGTATTATTACGTATTACGTAGGTCGCGGTACGAGTCACCATCTGGACAGGGTATACGGCGGATGCCATTTTTTCAGTACAATTAAATACAAAATATATTTTTATTTGTATACATGGTGGTTAAGCATAAAAGCAACGTATATAAAGTACGTGTGAAAAGTTTGCGCCTGTGAAAATGACGCTATGCTTATCTTGAAATACATTTTTACATTGATAAATCTAAAGAGAAAAATGTATAGGATTATGTCAACATGACGTAATTTTAAACGATTTTTAAATTCTTCATTCTGAAGAGTAGAATGTATAACGATTGTGACAACAAACGGCGCTATAGCTTTTGTTTTTATCGCGCTTACATCACTTCTAAATACCGTACAATTTCAATTTATACATCATCAATTATAAAAATGTTAACTTTCGAATGAAATTTATTTGAAAACTGCCGCTTATATTAACAACATTTTAAACAATTTTCAAGCATGAATTATTTTTCAAGTCTATCTCAACAATGGCCGCCAGTTTGCTTCAGTAATATAAAATAGCACCTGGGAAAGTTGCCACAATTGGAAATTGATTTCCCTAACCAACATAAAAAGTGAAGAAAATAATAATAATAAAAAACCCCTCTGATAAATCATAAAATTAGATTAACCACAAGATAGAGCATTTTGGCGCTAAACTGAAATATTTCAAAAAAAAAAAAAAAAAAAAGACTTTCAATTTATGTCAACATTAAATTGATATCATGTTGAATTCGTGTTGATGTATTTGTTGCATCAGAATATGCTTGAAATTGTATTTTATTATTATTTTAAAGATCCGTGGTGCATTTCACTGTATAAGAGGGAAAAGATCACGACTGCGGAAAAGGGATAATCATGATTATGGAAAGGGACCGAAAAAAACATTCAAATAAATTATACTTGAAAACATCAAAAATCTGCATCATCTGCAGATTGTACATTATTATTGTAAAAAAATTTCTCCATCTTTACATAAAAATTGATTAGCTTAAAACAATGGATGCATTTTAGAAAATATGGATTTGAAACGAACAATGATTAAAGAGGACACTTTAAAACTTTTTAGTATTTAAACATTTAAAATCTTTTTTAACGTCGAATTTCAACGGTTCCTTTGAACAGATGCAATGCATATGCACATAGAAGTTCACTCGGTTGCATTATCACAGGGAGAGAGATGTGTGCTTTATTTACTGAATATGATGTGGACTTAGGAATATACTATTTGTATGATACTTCATAGATCCATGAAATTTTCTTTTTGAAGTGGTGAATATAGCGGTAATGTCGAACTTATTTGCATTAAACAGTTGTTTACGGATTGTTTGTTTGGAGTTTGCATCGGAAATGGTACTATATTTCACTGGGGCAAATAACTTTTAAAATAATATATTTAAAAGACTTTTTCATACGCACCCCTTCTTAAATAATAAAGAAGCTTATTTTACTGATATTGTTATAGTATTTTTTTCGTCAAGTTTTGACGGGTTCCATCTAGTTTTATTTAACTTGCTAATATGTATATTTTTCATTTTTCTTTGGGGTTCCCGTGCTCATGTGCGCCAATAGACGAGCCGCCACTGGCGTGAGCTTTAGTATCCATATCGCGCCACGGCTATTAAAACTTTCCCTATGTGACCGTTTTCTATCCTCAATCGTATGCAAACACGTCCTATTTGGTTTCCGATTCTAAAAAATCCTTCGATGTATTTTCAATTTCTTTATGATAATAAAAATCCCTCTCTTTTGCTATCTATGTCTATTAGTAGATGATTATCCCTAAGCAAATTCTCAAAATTTAGTACACTAATCAGAATTGTTAGCATATATAAAGCTTTCCTTGATCACTTATACAATATTCAAATGCTTTCATTTCTTTTCCTTTAAACTCCTCTTTAAACCCTAGTCTAACCAGCTGTTTATTTTCCATTCAAACCTCAGTGTTTATCTAGATCTGGAGGCACGGCAGTGCCTCCGCCAAGTCGAGAAAGCACGGCCGTAAGCATACTTTTCTGGAAGCAACTCAGGGCACTTTTGACCCCCCCCCCCCCCCCCCCATATCTCCGCGACGGAGTATCCCAAAAATTCAAAACTTCGTTTTTCTAGAGTATTTGGCACACAGGACCAAAATTTAAAATTACAACTTTCTGTCTTTTCTATAGTTCAGACAATATATGAACTCAAACATTCGATTTTTTGTCACTCACTCGTTCCGCGTCATCAAAAAGATTAGGTAGATCCCGTAGCCCTAGAAACTTGATATTTGAAAAAAAGGTAGTGTTTAGGATACAAAGAGAGGAAAAATTATAAAATCCGGAAAATTCGAAAAAAAAAAAACATTCGAAAATTCAACAAATTCCACCAAAATTGAGAATTGAAAATAAGACGATCTTGTAGTCTTAGAAACTTAAGATTTGGTGTGAAGATAGTGTTTAGCATCCAGAAAAAGAAAACATTAAAAACACCAAAAAAATCGAAAGCAAAATTGAAAAAATCGAAAAAAATCGAAAATTTTCAAATAATCCGATTTTGTTGCGCTAGAAACTTGGAATTCGGAATAAAGGTCGTATTTAGGATGTAAAATAAGGAAAAAATAAAAAATCTGGAAAATTCGAAAAAAAAAATTCAAAAATTCGAAAAATTCGAAAAAAAATGAAAAAATTAAAATAATTTGATCTTTTAGCCTTAGAAACTTAAAATTCGCGGTAAAGATAGTGTTTAGGATTCAGAAAATGTTAAAATAAAAAACGCAATAAAATTCGAAAATAAAATCGAAAAATCGAAAAAAATCGGAAAAATCGAAAAATAAGGAAAATTTGAAAATAATTCGATTTTATAGCGCTAGAAACTTGAAATTTGGAATAAAGGTAATATTTAAGATACTAAATAAGGAAAAATTCAAAAATATGGATAATTCAAAAAATACCCATAAATTAGTGCAGACGGTATATGAACTCAAAATTTCGATTTTTTGTCACTCACACACTCACTCACTCTCGCGACATCAAAAAGATTGGGTAGATCCCGCAGCCATAGAAACTTAAAATTTGGAATAAAGCTAAGGTTTCGGATACAAAGAAAGGAAAAATGATAAAATCCTGAAAATTCCAAAAAAAAAAAAAAAAAAAAAACATTCGAGAATTCAACAAATTCGAACAAAATTGAAAATTGAGAATAACACGATCTTGTAGCCTTAAAAACTTAAAATTTGGTGTGAAGGTAGTGTTTAGAATTCAGAATTCAGAAAACATCAAAAACACACAAAAAAATCGAAAATAAAATCAAAAAATCGGAAAAATCGAAAAAAAACGAAAATTTTCAAATAATCCGATTTTGTTGCGCTAGAAACTTGGAATTCGGAATAAAGGTAGTATTTAGGATGCAAAATACGGAAAAATTAAAAAATCCGGAAAATTCGAAAAAAAAAATTCAAAAATTCGAAAAATTCGAAAAAAATTGAAGAAAATAAAATAATTTGATCTTTTAGCCTTAGAAACCTAAAATTCGCGATAAAGATAGTGTTTAGGATTCAGAATAAGTTAAAATAAAAACGCAATAAAATTCGAAAATAAAAGAAAAAAATCGAAAAATAAAGAAAATTTGAAAATAAGGAAAATTTGAACGATTTCATAGCGCTAGAAACTTGTAATTTGGAATAAAGGTAATATTTAAGATACTAAATAAGGAAACAGTAAAAAATATGGATAATTCGAAAAAAAAAAATCGAGACTTTCAAAAATTAAAAAAAAAAAAAAAAAAAAGAAAGAAAGAAAGAAAGAAAAAGAAAAAAAAAAGTGAGAAATTGAAAATAATATGATCTCGTAGTCTTAGAAACTGAAAATTTGGTGTAAAAATAAAAAAATCGAAATAAAACGAAAATTTGAAAATAATTCGATTTTGTAGAGCTAAAAATTTAAAATTTGGAATAAAGGCAGTACTTAGGATACAAAAAAAGAAAAAATCTGTAAAATTCGAAAAAACTTATTGTTTAGGATACAGAAAAAGGAAAAATTAAAACACAATAAATTCGAAAATAGAATAAAAAAACTCGAAAAAGATCAGAAATTTAAAAATAATTCGATTTCGTAGCTTGATATTTGTAATAAAGGATACAAAATAAGAAAAAATTAAAAAATCCAGAAAATTATAAAAATAAAATCGAGAAAATTAAAAATTGAAAATAATTTTATCTTGTATTCTTAGAAACTTAAAACTTGATGTAAAGGTAGTATTTACTATTCAATAAAAGGAACAATTAAAAAATTCGTTAAATTCGAAAATAAAATCGAAATATCTTTAAAAATTCGAAAACAATTTGATTTTGTACTGCTACAAACATTAGTTTTAAGATAATTGTCCTATTAGCTAGTACAACGCCCCTAATTGTTTTATGTTATTTCCCCCCGGATTATGGTTTTCTTTTCTTTCGTTTACGAATTTCGTTATAGAAAAGTTTCGCTATAGACTGGCTACGATATAGGCGATTTCTTTATAGACAGGTTTGTTTTCTTTCACAGGTTATACTCAATTTACTTCGCATATGAAATATGGATTGTTAAATGATGTTAGCCCCCCAAAAATGTCTACAGCTCCCCCTACCCTCCCGACATTACTAGCTGGTTATGGTTTGATAGTTCTTTCTAAATAAAATCATGGTGACTCTAACATTCACTTGATTTACCTCTAAATTGAACCTAAATGATCCTAAGAAGACGGATCAAAAAATTACTATATTGGCATGACAATCAGGCAACTTAGAAGTAAAATCGAAAAATCAATAAATTTATAAAAAGTCAAAAATTTGAAAATAATCCGATTTTGTAGTCCTAGAAGCTTGACATTTGGCAGAAAGGTAGGGTTTAGTATACAAAGTAAGAAAAAATTAAAAAATCCGAAAATGTAAAAAAAAAAAAGCCAAAAAAAAAACCATCGAAAAAATGAATATAGTTTGTTTTATTAAAAATTTCCGGAAATTTTAATTTTGGCTTTCTTTTTATACTAAAAAGTTCTTTTATGCTAAATATCAAGTATCTAGGACTGCGAGTAATATCTCAGATGGATAGCACCTATCCTGGAAGCAATTGAGAGTACTTTTGACACTTCCCCTCCCATAACTTAGTGCTGGCCTAGGAACCTGAAATCTTTTTTTTATCTACAGTACTTTGCAAACGAAACTAAAGCTTCAAATTTTTGATACCTGTAAATAATAGGGACAGAGTGTGGGCTTAGCGAAAATCAGTGGATGATCTCCAAAAAGAACCCAAAAGCAAGGAAAGGAGGATTACTTACAAAAAGAAGTGAAATCTCATCAAAAACATCACCTGTAAAAAATGCAGCCAAGTCTCGTAACTCTTTTTCCGTAAAAAGTTCTGAGATCGTGTAAAGCCATGTTTAGCTATCTTATTAACTCTGAAATTTTCATTCACAACTCACTCCTAGTCTCTACATCTTTAGTTAAATATTATTTTGTGACTTGGCGATTACGTAGCACGAGAATGTGATGTATATAATTAGTCTTAATCAAATAATACCATACCATCTCATAAAATATTAAGGTGTAATAAGTTCCCTGTGCGTATATAATTAGCCTTAATCCTATTATCTCATCCCTTCCCACATAACATAGTAAGGTGTAATAACTTCCCTGTGCTGCGTAATTGCCAAGTCACAAAATAATATTTAACTAAAGATGTAGAGACTAGGAGTGAGTTGTGAATGAAAATTTCAGAGTTAATAAGATAGCTAAACTTGGCTTTACACGATCTCAGAACTTTTTACGGAAAAAGAGTCACGAGACTTGGCTGCATTTTTTACAGGTGACGTTCTTGATGAGTCGATCTTTTCAGAGATCGCAATTACGTCACTTTGTTTTTCAAAACGTCATATCAGCTTGCTGTTTCTTTTTCCTCCAACGTCATTAGCTTATCTGGATTGCATGTTAGTTATCTTTAACCACAAGAGGGCTTCTATGAATGAATGACATAACGTGACACCCTCTTGAGTACTACAACTTTCATTCAGCTGTTAGTTTGGACTAGGGTATAAATGTTGTAACACCACGTTATCATTATCTGGTTTTTTTTTATGAGTTCCAGAAACCATTTTTGCCTGGTCAGCATAATGGAGTTTCATTTTTTGGACTTTGTTTTATAAGACCAGATGTTTATTTCATTTCAACGATATGTCAGCTGTAGTTATTCATTTTCTTTTTGTTTGGTTGAAAGTAGAAGATGTTTTTACAAATAGTGAAAGATGTTTGTGCTACGTATGTTATGTAGAGTTATCAAGTGTATTACAAGTTTATTCAAACATGGTATCCTGAATTAGATGTTGATAATGGATATCATGAAAATGAAACTGAATATTTTTGCCATGTTGTCATTGTCAGCTGTTTAAAATATTTCGTTATGTAAGTCTATTTTTCATACTTTAAGTTTATTTATATTCTGTGTGAATTTGTTTTTAAATGTTTTTTTTTTTGTTTGTTAATAAACGTTTTAGTTTATTTAAAACTTAACTTGTTTTCTCATTGTTTATTTTACACTCTGCCACACTCTGCCATTTCTTTTTCAGCTTCCAATACTCTGCTTATAATTTAATTAAATTTTAGAAGCCAGCATTTTTGAGTTATGCACCGGCTGTCCCGATATACCGGGATTATCACGGGTTATGGGCCCAGAGCATAGGTTTTATTTTGTTAATTTAACCCTTTAAGGGACATAACTTTGGCAGAAGTGATTAGTTAGCGCCTATTAAGACCTCACAGTAAATTTTAGTTGGGGGGGGGCGCATTTTTTCTTACATTTAATGAATATTAGTGAACATTTTGTTTTATTTTAAGTAATTTAATGTGTATTTTGGACTTAGAATAATTTGAAAAAAAAAAATCGTACGTTTTTATAATTGTTTCGTACGTTTTTTTTAATGAAATTGAACAGCCTTTTTAAAGGCTTTATTTAAAATTAGTTTTTTTTTTTCAAACATAAAAAAAAAAAAAAAAAAATCTTAAATTTCTGAATTTGTTTTTTTTACTATTCCAAAATTTTTGGCGGCAATGGCAACCATTCAAGTCAGCATTACAAAATTGAATGCTCACAATTATGGAAACTGGGCATCTGATGTTAAATATTTATTATTGGATAAAAATGCATGGTCTATTGTGAAGGGTACAGAAACCAAACCAGATGCATCTCAGGCTACTGCATTGAAAGATTATGAGACAAGAGAGCGTTCTGCCTTAACAATCATTTATTTAAATGTTGAAAATGAATTTAGACGTATCATCGAGAATATTGATGACCCAAAAGATGCCTGGGATAAACTGAAGCTGCACTTCCACCCGGACAATAGAGCGAGACATATGCAGCTATTTTCGGAAGTCTTATCCTGTCGAATTGAGCCCGAAGAGTCCATTGACATGTTTGCTGCTAGAATACAAAGAATTTCAGACCAATTAACAGCTATGAAGCAGCCAATGAAGGAAGATTATTTATCGTTCCAAATTTTACGTTATCTTCCACCTCAATTTGACAACCTAGTACAGTCAATCCTACGCTGGCCGGATGATAAATTTAAATTCAAAGACATTTTAACTGAGCTGATAGCAGAAGAATCCAGACTGAAATTGAGAGACAGTGACCGGAATGGAGGATATAGTGCCCAAGCTAATTACACCAAACCTAGACCACGCCAGAAAGTCACTTGCTTTCGATGTGGAAAACCTGGACACTATAAAAATCGGTGCAAATTTACTAGATCTAGACCTGAACATCTGTCAGTATCCACTACTACAGCTTCTCGTGACTCCTCTTGTTCCAGTACTTCTGCATCCCGTGAATCATCCCCATCCTAGGAAGCCTCGACATCGCCTGCAGAGAAACCTAAAGCCTGGTAACCTGAACAAACCTAAGCCAAACCGCAAGGACGATAAAGGACAGGTACACTATTTTGTTCAATCAAATTTAAGTAAAGTAAAGGAGGATGAGAGTGCCTGGATTTTTGATACAGGTGCCTCTCATCACTTCTGCAAAGACAAAAGTCTTTATGTTAAATTTAAACCTTTAAACAATCATGAGTTGGCGGTGGCAGTTGATGGTGCTACTTTTCCCATAAAAGGGACTGGCCTGGTTGACTTAAAATTAGAAGGGAAAAATGTTCGCTTCGGCGATGTCATGTATTGTCCTAATCTCAGGAGAAACCTTATCTCCGGGTCCCGACTAGATTCTAGGGGGACTAAGTTCAAAGGAGGCAATGGTAGAGTAAAGGCTTACAGGGATGATTACACACTATTCAGGGCAAACCTTAAAAACGGGATTTGCTACATTTACCCAGAGTCACAAAACAAACACAAAAAGGTACAATTTGAGGCATCCACAGTCCACAAAGATGATTTAAAAATATGGCATAGGCGTATGGGTCACATTAGTCCTAGTTTAATTGCCGAAACGTCAGTGAAGGCTTACTGTTGAGACCCGAAAAGTTTTTGGTTTCTGTCTGTCTGTCTGTCTGTCTGTCTGTCTGTTTGTCTGTCTGTTTGTCTGTCTGTCTGTTCCGCGATAACTGCCGTAAAAATGATCCGATTAGGTTGATTTTTGGTGGGTATGTTGGTGAGATACCCGGAATTAGCTGTATAGTTTTTGGTTAAATTTGGTTCATTCGTTCGAAAAATATAGAACATTTCTTTTTAAATTGTAATGCTTTTCTATGGGACTGCAGACGATTTTGAAATTTCATTTTTAACTGAAATGGAAATCGCATATTTGAATAATGGATTTCAACGTAAAATTATGGATGTTGATTTTCGATATAGAGGTTTTAAATATATCCAATAATTTTGAAAAATTGAGGATACATTTATTAGAATTGAGATATTAATTGTTTAAATGATTGGAAATTTTTTTGCATCTGTTCCGGAAATATAAAACTTTTATTTTCATGTTTTTTACAAATTTTAAAATGCATTTCTTTTTACTTTGCTCTTTAATTTATCAGTTGCCTAGCAACGATATTTCAAAGAAGATAAAAATAATAAAAGCAACACGCACTATTTTGTTCCAATAATTTATTAGCAAAATAAATTATTTTTGTATTCTATTGACATAAATGAAGAATTTATTTTAATACAAGTTTTTTTTTTATCTAAAAAGTTACAAGAATAAGAAGTTCATAAGAATTTCAGAATATCATTGCATAAACCGTGTTTAATTTAACGTTTCTAATTTCTGAAACCTCCGAAGAATTGTATATGCCTGTAAATATGTATGCAATAGAAAAAAATTAAATTGCGGATTGTGAGATGCTAAATAATATGAAAAGTGAGATTAAAAAACAGTGACTTGAGCTGACGTTGAGGCTCCTGATCTGCAGATTTACTAGTTGAAGGTACATATAAGTGTAGTGGAATTAGGGGCCTACCACGTATTACAAACAAGGAATTTCATTGTGAGACCTGTAGACTAAACAAACACAGGCGTGTATCCTTTAAACCAATAGGACAAATAAGATCCAAACACCCTCTTGAGCTTTTACATACCGATGTCTGGTGTCCTACCAACATATCAGGTAGAGGAGGGGAACGTTTTTTCTTAACAATAGTGGACGATTATTCAAGAAAAACCTCAATTTACCCTTTAAGACACAAATCAGAAGTATTTAGAGTTTTTAGAAACCACATTCAAAGAGCAGAAACATTTTTAAATCGTAAAGTTAAGTCAATTCGTAGTGATAACGGTAGAGAGTTCAAAAATGAAAATTTCACAAGATATTTTGAGGAACGTGGCATACATCACGAATTCACGAACACGTATAGCCCACAGTAAAACGGCGTCGCCGAACGCCTAAATCAAACTATTGCAAACGGTGCTCGTGCTATTCTAAATGAGAGTAAATTGAGTTTAAAATTTTGGGCAGAAGCAGTCCTGTATTTCGTTTATACTTGGAATCGAGTATGTCATAAGTACCAAAATAAAACTCCGTTCGAATTGTACGGAGGTTGAAAACCTTCTGTTCGTCATTTGAGACCGTTTGGTACAGACGCATATGTAGGGATCTCAAAACAACTTAGAACATCAAAATTTGATCCAAAAGCAAAAAAGGGAGTTATGGTGGGATACGCCATGTCTACGAAAGGTTACAGAATTTGGCTTCCAGATTCAAATAAAATAATTTGAACAATAAATGTTTCATTTAATGAAGAAGCCATTATTCCCAAATATCGTAACAAAACTGAACAAGGACCAGCTTACACCTTAAACTCACCTGACAATGACCCTTTTGGTATTTCAGATAATCGCAGTGGAAACGACCTGGGCCCTACTTATATCTTAAACCCTACTACTCCTGAAATTGATCCTTACAGCGAAAACCAAGATGAATCTCTCACAGGTCCTCAAATTTCAGATCATTCTTCCGAAAGTGAAGAAGGTCAGGAAGAAACCCGCACACTGAAGGAAGCTGTTTGGATAAGAGAAGCTAAAACTAGACCAGTAGGGGGACGAACAGATATTTATTACTATGAACAAGGAAAAAGGGAAAGACTAAGATCAATAAAAGGTGTGAGGGAGTACTGTCTTCGTAACGATATCAAATTTGAACCATATCTATTTTCTTTTTGTTGGAGAGATTTAAAACATATATATAAAACTTGCAGGGCGTTACTCAAACCCATAATAATTAACTCCTCCTGTCAGAGACACACCAATTATCTTAGCGGCAATTTGAGGGGAAATTGTGATCGTGCAACCTGGGATAGCTTTTTTTTGTATTAAATAAAAAGGTGTACGGCGTTGTGTTATTTTTTTGAAGAAACTTATCCTTAAGGTTGACCCCTCAAGCCCGCTGTAAAGTCTTGCTTAAAGTAGTAGTTTAAATCAACATATATATTACTCTAGATTAAACATCACACTATACACTAAATAAATGCTGGAGTCTAAATTAAGGGTAAAATAAAAAAAGGTTTTATTTACAGAAGATAGATATAAAACATAAAAAAGGAAAGAGTAAAATACAAAAAGGTAATACACATTATATTCACGAGACTTCATTTTAACAATACAATATATTAACCAGTTAAGTTATTAAGTTCTTATTTTGCTTATTTAAATTTAAGTAAGTGCTTAATAAGTTTGTGATAATAATTTAACCTCTACATACATCCTTGATCCTGGGGATGGCAAGAGAAGCATAATCTTCTTAACGTTAATTAATTAATTTAAAAATATTTACACAGTACCTGGGTGAATAATATCTACCTGTACCTCTCAAGAGAATAGCAGTCATAGAGTAGTTCACCAGTAGTTCTTGCTTCCATGGGCACATATTTAAAAAAGGTGTGAATGACTTAATTATAATTGTAGGCTGTTGCCTATAGCACTGCAGCCTATATAGAAAAGCCAACTTTCATGTTGGTAGTAAGCTGCTGCAAAAGATGTCCTCCTCTTAAGGATTTTTTTGATGGAAGTGATTTTTGAGTTCTAGCGAAGTTTTCGTTATTTTTCCCCCTCAGAGGGGTGTAAAAAGTATTTACCTCCTCTTAAGGATTTTTTATCCAATGTTGATGTTGGCGGTCAATTTCCCTGCTCTCTCGAATCACTTTTACTGGTCGCCGCGTATATCTGATCATCACGATGTTTCTCATTCGCTCCAGCCATATTCCGCCTCTTAGAGACTCCTATGTACCACTCCTCTCCTTGTTTTCCCGGAATCGCCGGTTCAATGTATATCTTAGCACATTTTATGACCCCTCTAGATTGTCTGTCATAAATCCCTGTTTGTTCAGCATTGCTGAACTGTCAGTTTCGGCGCCTGTCTGCTTTCTGACCTCGTAAACACGGCCACCCATATCGTTGCCGTTGTTTTGATTATTTTAACGTGGGAACGAAAATATGTTATGCGGGATATACCAATATCTTAGGTTCTATCCAGCATTATCTCCCCTCTTGAAAAAAAAAATGTAATCGGAGAGGACATTTTTGTGTAAATTTGTTTCCGGAAATCACTGCTCATGTAGAGTGTCCAAGCTGATTCTAGAAGATTCAATGACAAACTCGTATAAAGTTGACATAACCCATGAGTCCTGAGAACTGGAGGTGAAATGTGAATGTCTGTACAAAGTCCACAGAAAATGTGAAAGTTCGATATAGAACACTGTAGAAAGTTCACAAAGAATGAGAAAGTGTGATGTGGTGAAGACTGTGAAAAGTTCACAGATGATGAGAAAGTACGATGAGGCGAACACTGTGAAAAGTTCACACACAATGATGAGAAACTTGCCATTGCGTCATTTAACTTTGAAGTGTTGTGACCATATTAATTGTAAATCCAATATTGTCATTTACTGACCCAGTACTGAACCGCCAAAATATATAACCAAAACGCCAAAACGTGCCAAATTATGCGCAATGCTATGAAATATAGCATAATTTTGTATACAATTTCACAGGAAAGTAATATAAATTAGCATACATAAGCATATAAAAAAAAGATTGGCAGTCATTTGCATTTTAGACACTGTAAATAACACATTAATACAATAGAAAAAATAATATGTGAGGATTACAATTCCATTTGGCCCATTACATATACTATATGTGAGCGAGGACAAAAATATAATGCAAACTTTTCTTATATATATATAAGAATGTAATCTCATAAATAACATATTACTGTTTCTTTTAATTTTGCATTAAGAAATAACATACTTTAACTCATGAACCAGAAAAATATACATAAATATACATGTTTTCATTTATATTGATTTGTTGGGATAGAAGAAAAAAAAAACATATCAATGTAGTCAAAATTTTCCCATCTTTCCTTCTTTTCTTTTTATTGAAGAAAAAAAAAATCGTTTAATAAAATATTCTCAATTTTACAAAATGAAAACAGTTCTAGCATTGATATTTTAATAAATTTATGTAAAGAAACAATTTATTCTTCGCATTATATATACAATTCCGTCGAATTATTAATTAACAGATAATGAATTGAAATAGAAGAGAAAAGGCAAAAAAAAAAGAATTATTCGTTTTCATTTGATAATATTTATTTCTATTATTATTTCCTCTTTTTTTTTTTAACTTGCCCAAGTTTTGTATGTTTCCTAAAAAAGTTCAGTGTAATTTATCCTCCATATAAGGTTGATATCAAAAACAAAAGAAAAAAAATAAATTCCTAATCCAAAAACATTTCTATAATTTTCGTCAATTTTTATTATTATTACAATAAACAAAATAAAAACTGAATGATGCAATCTCCCTTGTTTATAAAATGAGCATCGTAACTGAAGAAAAAATATCAAAAGCAACCGTTGCCTTTTAATCTAACCAGGGATAAACGAATTTCTCTTAGCTGAAAAGATGATGGAGAGCAAGTCCCTTGCCCCTTAATCCTCTACCTTTGAGCATTCTCATCTGACATAAACACCTCCCCTCAACTGGACCTGTAATACGTCGCGCTATCTCCCTTTCAAATTCTCCCCGCGTAGATCGTAAAAAATCGATTGTACCAGGTGCGTTTGGTACACTACACCGGAGAATCTTCGTCACCCTTTTTTGGAACACGCCCACGGAACGAACCCCTTTTTTGTCCCTGCAGGTGCATCGGGATTTGCGATGCTATCTTTCTTCCGTAACCTTAACCTTTCAACTTTGTTCAAGCAGGAAGCAGGTAGACTGGCGTGTTGCCTGTTTAAAACCGTCACGTGGAATATGCCGCTAATTATAAAGTAAGTTTTCGAGTTATTATAAGAATTATTTATTTATTTAGTCCTATAACATATTGTGATCATATTTTGTTTTGTTTGTACACAAGAAACTAGTTTTAATTTCTTATAGAGTTAACTTTAAGATGTAAATAATTTAAGACATACTGCGCGCGTTAGCACGTGTTTCAAACCATGAAACTTTTGCATTATGTGCTTAAAAATCCAACTTCCCACTAGAGACTAAGCATAAGATTTTAAAATCTCATTAATAATCTGAAAGATAAATTTAATTACATTTATTTATCAAAAATCCAGTTTGAACTGATGTTTTTTTTTTTTTTTTTTTTTTAGCACGAAGCCTAAAACATGAAATATACCTGAACGCACGTGTATGCCAAATGCATAACTACTTTCCTAAAAACAATATTCATGTCTGTCAACATTAATTAATAATAATTTAAAATATATGTAATTAAAATTTTCTTTTATTTCTTAATATAATCGTTAATCTTAAAAGTTAATGAGGTTGAATATCAAGAATGTGAAATAGCGGTGTCGTGGCTATAACGCATAGTGAAACAATAGTTTATTTAATCATTTAAATAAAAACTAGTCAATTTATTTATTTAGATTAAACTAAATTATTTATTTAAAGTAAGATCAATTATTTTTTATTTTATTTATGTATTCTTATATTTGAGAAAAAAAAAGTGTGACTCATACCCGCCGATCTCAACTAAATACTGCAGTTAGGATTTTATTCGCCCGCGAATATCTTCCATTTAAAAGAGTCAGAACGGGTTAAGTCGCAATGCGTATTTAAGAAAATACTTTAAATTAAATAAAGTTTATAATATATGAAAATCTTTATCTATATCTTACTTTATTTAGAGGATTCTTAAAATAAACGTTATTTTTATTTATCTATACAATTTATTTTATTTTATTTATTTATTTATTTATTTATTTATGTATTTTAAATCATTATTATTATGTATTTAATTTTTTTTTTTTGAAATTTTAAAATGTTAAATATTTAGAAGAGGAATCACTCTATTTATATATTAAGATCGCGAACTTTATGCTTAAAATCTCATTAAATCAAAATGTAATACATTTATTTTTATTTAAATTTTATACTTAGCTTTGATGTTCTGTAAAATTCCTTTAAAAGTGAGAAACGAGAAAGAGAAAAAAAAATTCGCTATTTCGAATCGTCAAAATCATGCAATTATTTATTTATGTACACATTTTTTTTTTAACTAGTTACTTAATTCCCTTATATACTTTTTTTTTCTTTATGTTATGGACCCGGAGACGATGGCCTTCCATGGATGCTGTTACCTGTTGTCCCGTATGCTCCCGATGTATACCTGGGGAGCGTCCAGAATGTTTTCGTCCATTGAATGTATCCCCAACAACGATGAGGGTGTGATTGAGGTATCCAAGTGTACCCAAAGCAAAGGAGACGCAGGATTCCTCCTAAAATGTGATTTTTTTTTATAATTAGTGAATGTGAAAATTTTGGTGTGTGTCAGGGACGCTGTGGATTAATCCCCCAAGGAGTAGGCACACACCTATAGTGCACCCTCGCGAAGAAGACATCCACCTAGTAAGTTTATTTATTTATTTGTTTATTCGTTATTATTTTTAATAAGTGAGGTTGATTTTCATTTTATTTCCTGCCCTATACGACCTGCCCTGAGGAGAAAATTAAATTGAATTAAATTAAATTGAAATCTAATAATTTTATGTGATTATTTTTTTTCCTATCTCCATCCCTGTGTATTTTATGCCGGCTTACACAGTTTCTTGCGAAGAATATCTGCAGAGATATAAACGGAAAAAAAATAAACATCCTCAAATTAAATCTTAATTATATGACATTATTATGTTTTGTTTAGTCGTTAAATGTTTTTAGTGATATTTTATGTGGTTGACTTGTCTTGCATGTTATGTAAAGTTTGCGTTCCGTGACTGTAGCGTTAGTATCTCCCCTTGAGATAAGATGCTTTACGGCCCGATATTTGTGGGTGGTCCCCTGTGTTGTACGGCAGAGAAGGCGAGTGGAAAAGGGAGTGCAAAAACTTCGATTGCTCCCCTCCCTTCGAGTGCTGAATCGAATCTCCGCGAACGATTGTAACCTTGGTTACGATGGCTTTGTTGTTCAACAATTTCGTATAATCCTGATTCTCTCGTATTAAAAGTTTCCCTTCGTTTTTATTATTTTTTTTTTCTTATTCTTAATATATATCAAACTTTTTATATATTTATTTTAAATTTATCCTTAATATATGGATATATATATATATATATTTTTTTGTTAATTATTTATTAATTTTTTTTAAACTTTAGCTGAGTATGCAATAGTTTGTTTCCTGATCATTTTTAATTATTACTAATCAATGAATATATTATCCCGTTGACCTAGGAAACTTATAAAGGTTTTTGCCTGCATAGTTTTGTTATATATTCATGATTATTATCTTTTTTTTGTGAGAAGTAGGAATGAATAATTTAAAATGGCAAAAATGTTTTTTGTTTAAATACCGAAAACCCTTTTGAATTTGTTTATAATGTAGCTAAACAGTGTACTGTCCTATGAAACAAATATAGGTGTAGTATTTAATGCTAAATATAAAACATAAGTTGCCCCTTTTAACAGAATCAATCCTTAATTTCCCTGTAAAAAAAAGTATAATACTTGTTTTTCCTTTTTTTATTTTATTTATTTATTTATTTTTTAATTTATTTTGTGGAGTTTCGTATATGTATATTTTTTGTATTTTGCTAGTATAAATAATGCGACCTCTTCTCGCACTATTTTGTGAAGTCTATGGGGATATTTTTTTTATACATATATATTTATTTTTGTTACCGATTATCTGTATATTTTAACTCAATACAAATTTGGCTCAATGTTAGTCCTGGGTGACTTGTATCTTTGTCTTGATAGTGTCCCAGTATACACTTATTTTTGAAACCTAATTATAAACAGTATGACCTAAAAAAAATTTTTTTTTGAGCTTTAAAATAAATTCTTGATTAAATTTTTGGAGAGAATAAAAAAAAATTATTTACAAATTTTTCCTATATTATACAATTTGTTATATTTCCTCCGTAGATTCTGTATCAGAAAGTGATTGTGTTGACTGATTGTCTATGTCCTCGTTACATGGTGTTGCATGCTTGGGTACGAATAGCAAATCAATGTGTCTCTTAATGTTGCTTTTATATACCCCTGATAAATCGGACATTAAGTAATTGTGATTTCGCAGTTTTCTGATTACTTTCATTGGTCCGTCCCACTTTTTTGCTAAAGCGTGTGGGTTGATGCATTTGAGGTAAACAATTTGGCCAATTTTTAAATCCTTCACCGTTTGTAAGTCCTCATCGTGAACATACTCTTTCATTAATTTTTCCTGATTTGCCAGTGCTTCAATCCTGATTTGTTTAAGATGCTCCATTCGATTTTTAACATATTGTTTGGTTGCAATATCCTCCGAGGGAATATGCGTTGTGAAAGGAGTTCTTAGATTTCTAGCAAAGAATAATAATGAAGGTGGGAAACCTGTTGCTCTGTGTTTAGATGTGTTGTACATTAATTTAAAGAACTCAAGTCGGATATCCCACTCGAGGGTATTATGACTCATGGCAGTGAGTGAACTCTTCAAAATTTTATTGGCGATTTCTGCCAGTCTATTCGCTTTTGGCCTGAACGGGCTTGAGAAATGTGGTTCTATCCCTAGAGCCTTCATGTATTCCGTGAATACATCACTGCGAAAATAACGTGCGTTGTCTAAATAGACCTCTTTTGCTAGACCAAACATCCCGAAGTATTTATTTAACACATTCAAAATTGTTTGTGATTCCATATTCCTTAGTGCAACCGCTTCTAAGAATCTTGATGTGGAGTCAGTTATGGTTAGTATAAATGCGTTCTTTCGAAATGTTACTGGCAGTTTTCCGCATATATCTATATGCAGCCTACTCCCAATTTCGTGATCTTTTACCACCCTCTTTATAGGAACCTTGATGGTTCTGTGCTGTTTAGCTGTCTGGCATGCAGTACAGTTAGCACAAAAAATTTTAATATCCGTATACATACCGTACCAATAAAGTCTATCCTTTATCAACTCGTAAGTTTTTTGAAAACCAAAGTGCGGAGCATGTGCATCTTCCATGATAGCAATTTTAAGAGTGTCTGGGGGCAATTAACAATTCTTTGTTGTTCTGTCCCGGTTTTAGAATGAGCATCCTGTTCGTGTTAAGTGTGTATCTATTTGTGGTTTTGTTGTTTCTACCCGTAATAATTTTGTCAATAATTTTCTTTAGTTTGTCATCTCTGTATTGTTCATTTTTTATATTTTCATTTGAAAGTGCAGAATTCATTTTGAATAAGTTATTTTGTAAATTGTTATCTGCAATTATGTTATTGATATTCCTGGAAACATAGTCAGCTGGGTTGTTTTTGCCCTCTATATATTCAAATGAGTAATTATATTCGGCTAAGTCAGTTAACCATCTTTTGACTATGTCTGATTGCGTTTCAAGGTTTAAATGTCTTGTGTTTGATTGCGAATCAGTTTGTATTGTAAATTTTCTGCCCCATAGAATGTGGTTGAAGTGTTTTACTGCTTCATGTATGGCTAATAGCTCGAATTTCACACTCGGGTAGCTTTTCTCAGGTTCTTTGAGTTTGCGCCCAAAAAATTCAATGGGTACCAAATTGTCCTGATGTCTTTGAGCCAAAATGGCTGATATAGCTACTTTTGAAGCATCACAAATTAATACGAACCCTTTTGAGTAGTCAGGTGGTTTGAGAGTTGGTTTTTGCATGATATTTTGCTGTATGTTACAGAATGCTTTTTCTGCATTTTCATTCCACTTGAATTTCACTTTCTCTTTTGTAAGCTCAATTAAAGGATGAACTATGTCAGTGTATCTGTGAATCAGTGATCTAAAGTAATTCGCCAGTCCTAAAAGTGATCTAACTCCTTTTTTTGATTTTGGTCTGATGAAGTTCTGTATTTTATCAATATTCTTTTTAGCCGGAGAATATCCCTCCTGATTTAGTTGGAATCCTAGGAAGTCTATTTCCTGTTTACAAATTTGCATTTTGGCTGGCTCAATTGTAAGGTTGTGGTTAATTAATGCCTCGAGTACTTCCTTTATAAGTTGTAGCATTTCTTGAATATTATTCGTTGCAATAATAACATCGTCCATAAAATAAGCGACTTTAGATTTGTCAAAGTGTCCTAGGACTTTGTCAATCAATTCGGCGAAATAAGCGCTACTATTTTTTGTGCCAAAACTAAGCCTTAGTGGGTTAAATTTACCAAACTCTGTTATGAATGCTAACTTTTTTCTGTCTTCTGGTCTGAGGTTTATCTGGAAAAAGGCACTGTGTAGATCAAGCACAGTATAAAATTGTTTCCCACTGATATTATATAAAATGTCTTTGATATCTGGTATTGGATAGTTGTAAGTCTGTAGTATTTCATTTAGGAGTCTATAGTCAATTGCCATTCTGTATTTTTGCTCTTGTTTATCTTTTTGTGTTTGTTTTTTCTTAACAAATACTACAGGAAAAGAGTAGTTTGAATCTGATTTTTCAATTATGTTTGCTTTTAGTAATGTTTGTATTTCCTTCCATGCTGTTTTCTTTAAGGTTTGGGGCAGTCTATATGGTCTTGTTTGTATAGGGAAATCGTGATTTAATGTGAATTTGGGACATACAAGTGAACTCTGACCTAACGTGTCATATGTTTTAGAGAAAGCGTGAGCTTTGCTCATTAATAATTCTTTGAGTGTTTCTTGTAAGTCCTCTGTGAGATGCTCTAAATCAAAGTCATTGATGCTAAGTTCTGCCTCCCGAAGTTGTCTGACTTCCTGAATGTTTAGTTGATTGATCTGGTAAATTTTAAGAAGTCATAGTAAGCTACATATTTTAATTAATATATTTCTTTTTTTCCTTTGCTAAAATTCCTTTCCTATGTTTTTGCTAAAATTTGAATATATTTTATTTTTTATATTTTAATTAATATATTGCTTCTAAAAAAATATTAATTGTTGATAACATTAAAAAAAATTAATTCTAATATGCATTTTGTTAGAATGAACAGTGAGAATTAATTTTACAGAAGTTTTCTAACTTTTGTTCGAATTTGACAGAATTAATTAAAATAGATAACTTAATTTTTTTTGTATCTCTTACCGTTAATCAGTTTTAAAAATAAAGTCTAAAATATACCGGGGATAATATTTTCCTTTTAAAGTGAATTTGGGCAACAAGAAAATTTGTATATTATATTTTTGCTTAAGCCCTACTACATTATCCTGAAAGTTTCACAATTGTTTAAATTTCTGAGTTTGAATTTGTTTATGTCTTGGTTTTTATTTTTTCTTTACTTTTGTGTTTTTATATTTGGAAAGTGATAATGGTCAGCCCACTATCAGTTTCTCTCATTTATTAGTTGATTGACAAACTGAAGTAAGTTAAACATTACTGCATAATTTAATTTCATAAAGATTTAAGAATTTCATTTAAGAACTATATAAAACCAAATTTTGGTGTTTATATAATTACTGAGAAAAATTAGAAACAAATATGCAATTTCCATTTATAACATTTTTATATCATATGCATATTACCTATTTGTTTATTTTTAGTCTACTTTAAGCATGTTTTTATTTTACTTAATACAGAAGAACAATAATTTTTCAGAATAATTTATCTCTGAATTAAATCTATTGATACTCCGTCATTAAAAATAAATAATAATAATCGGTTAAGAATATTTATACTTTTTTTTTATTTCCCTTTTTTCTTTAAAATATAAAAATTCATTTTCAAAATCTTTCATAATTATTAGTATGTATATTGAAACGTCAAAAATTTAATAGTTTGATTTCATTAAAACGCATTTTTTTAAACTTCATGAAAATAAAATGTATTAAACAAAGTAATAAAAATAACAATACTTTAAAATATTGTAGCAACGCATACAATACAAATTTTATATCTTAAACGTACATAATATAAAAACAATTGTCATCGACTGATATTTTAAAATGAAATTTTATACAACATAAATTACTAAAATATAAGAAAATAAAACGTATGCGTAAAAATAATTAACTTTGACTAAATTACAGTTTAAATACTAGTACAAAATCTATTATTATTATTATTACGCAATATTTAAAACTTTTGACGGTAATTTTTAAGCACATGAACTATAAGATGAATATTTTAAAATTGGGGAGCATCAATAGATAAACTATAATAATATATTGTAAAAGATAAACATAAACAAATGCTATTCTCTATCTATTTTATTTTGCAATGAAAATATGGTTAAAGAACTCGCATTAATTCGTTAAGAATAAAAAACATATTATAAATGGAAATTTCAAGAACTACAACAGAAATATGCGTATGTATGTAGTTCTTACAATAAGGTAAATCTTTATGAAGTTATATAAATACAAAATAGTTTAACATACTTTAGTTGGAACATGATTGCAGATGCAAATGCAAAGCCGGCACTGGTGGAACGACGCTATGTGACCTGCTCGCACGACAATATCACCTTCAATGAGTCATGAGTGAGTGAACGCAAGCACAAGGACAATTGTAGTTGAGCTGTTGCGCATGCGCGGAAAATGAATGAGTAAGATGATTTTAGAACGTAGGTTTTCTCACGGTTATTACAAAAATCTAACATTGAAAACATTACTGTGACCGTGATATACGGTAAAGATAATGTACCTTTGCAGAAAAATCGAAAGAAAAGGAAAAAAGACCGTTTTCGGAACCCTGCTTGCTATCTGGGATTTAGTTTGTCGGCTACTAAGGGCGATTTATGGCTTACATCAAAGTGGCCGTGTATGGTTTTTAGAATTACATAAGGTTTTAATCAGTTTAGGTTTTATAAAATTAAGTTGGTGCAACTGTGTCTATACATTTAATGAAAATATTGTTTCATAAAAATTTTAGGAAAAACCAAGAAATTGTTAGGAATAGAGTTTGAAGAAAACGATGGTAAAATATTGATCCATCAATTACAGTATATAAAAGAGGTATGTTCCGCTTCAAAGAATTTAATTTTCCTATATCTTCCTTACCAATTTGTAAGAGTATGGTTTATTCCAAAACTCAATGTCCTCAAACAAACGATGAAATTAATGAAATGCTTCAAAATCCATACAGAAGTGTCTTAGGATGCTTGGCATTCATCACAAGTCGTACTAGACCTGATATATCGTATGCGGTCAATATTTTCAGCCAATTCCAAAGTAATCCTGGAATTGTACATTGGAATGGATTATTGAAATTGCTGGGTTACGTAAATCAAACAAAACATCTAAAACTTGATTTAACATGTAATAAAATCAATCTAATTACATATACAGATGCAGATTTTGCATCAAATCGGGACGATAGAACCTCAATGGGTGGGCAAATGGTTTTATTAGATAAATCACCAGTGACATGGAGGGCATTTAAGCAGAAGTCCATATGTTTATCCACAATGGAATCGGAATTTGTAGCCTTAACCGAGGCAACTAAAGAACTCTTGTGGTTCAGTAGGATTATCAATGAATGTTACGAAAAGGGCATATTTTCAGGTCAAACAAATTAAACCTACACTTTTAGTGGATAACATGGCTGCTATCGACTTCATTAAATACCCCATTGAGAATTACAGAACCAAACACATAGACATAAAATTGTTCTTCGTCCGTGATTTACTTAACCAAGAACTTTTCACAGTTAAACACATAAATAGCAAAGCTAACCTAGCTGATATTTTCTCTAAGCCCCTTACAAAATTTGATTTGAATAAATTTATTGGAGCTGTATTTAATTCTAAATCATAAATTTTCTTTTGGTCTCTGGCATTGTCATTTCCCTAAAGTCCTCCTTTGAACATCACATATTATTTAAGTATAAACACATACTTCGGTATGAAATTTTTTGTGTTAAACTTTGATGTTTAACTTTCTCTGAAACTTGTGAGTTTCAATTTGCAAAACATAAAAAAAAATTTCTATAAATTGTTTGAATTTAAGGTGTTTATACAAAAGTTTTTCTTCAAAGAAAAAAAAGTTTTTTTATTACTCTCTTTCTTTCCAATGAGCATTTAATTTCCCGCTGGAATGTGGTTCAGACCCCATGTTAGTTCATCCTCCGGGGTCCGAGCGGCCCCAGGAAGCGTCTCGCAGGGGTGAGAAATGTAATCAGCCAGAGTGGCCTGCAGGGGGTAGCGGCTTTCGTGGGTGTTCTGGCCACAGGAAGGCCTTATCGCGGGCACGTTTTCTTTATTTTGTAAGTCACTCCTTATATATTATGGAAGTGTCACATTTAGGTCCCGCTCATATGGAAATTTTGAGATGTAATAAGTTTTTCATTGTTAAGTTTATTGTTAAGTTTGTTATGTATTGTTGTTAAATTTTTGAATTAGCATGCTCTTATTACTAAAAGTCTTTATACATAAAATTTAAATTTGCCTAGTATATATATTGTTATGAATTTTGTATGTAAATATTCCATTTGTTTAAATTTATTTCATTTTATTATTGTGAAAATCGCAGTATTATTAATGTATTTCCTATTGAGCATCATGTAACTCAATGCTAAAGGCCTCAGATGGTTTGCAAGGAAAACAACCTTACACCCTCCTCTTTATAATGGAGTTCTATTGGAAAATCGCCAAGGAATGGGTTTATCGCCAAGTTGGCGATGGTTTTGGCGACTTATTTTTGTCGCCAAATTTGGCGATATATCGCCAAATGTCGCCAAGTTGGCGACGGATTTGGCGACTTTTTGTGCAACCACACCCCCCTTATACCTATACATTGGGATCCTTTCTTGCTTGGGTTCTCTATTGAAAATTAAAGCACTTTCTGGTAATTTCTAGCATCTGAAGGCTCTGGAATAATCTGGAAAGATCTCTGAAATCTATATAAGGACCACCATCAGTTCAGTTAGTTAGTTGTCTGTCAACTGCGATTGAATTCATACGAGAGGCTTTGCATTGAGAACTGTGTTTCTCGGATCGATTTCGTCGTTGATACGTCGTATTGAACGCATTGTTTCTGTGTGAAATTTTGCTGCGCTTTTATTGGATTTGAAGATTACTGAATATCTTGTAATTTTCAGGAGATATTTGTGATCGTATTGCACTGTTTATAGTGAATAAAGCCTTTTTATTGTTCTTATATATTGGCATCAGTCCTTTCGAACCCCGAGCTCACAACATTTGGTGTCAGAAGTGGGATTGAATGCCGATCACCAGAGCAATGGAGGCTGAACTGAAACAATTATTGGAGAAATTAGCTGCGAATCAGGCTGAGATGTCAACCAACCTTGGCGAGATGAAAGAAGAAATAAAGATGGATATGTCAGCGATGGATGAGAAAATGACTGCCAACCTTGGCGAGTTGAAAGAAGAAATGAAGAAGGAAATGACTGAGAATCAGGCTGAAATGAAGGAAATGTCGGAAGAAATGAAGAAGGAAATGTCAGCGATAGACGAGAAAATGACTGCCAACCTTGGCGACTTAAAAAATGAAATGAAGAAGGATATGTCAACCAACCTTGGAGAGTTGAAAGACTTAATAGAGGATAAAATAACATCTTTAAATGACAGAATTGACGGCGTGGAAAACAAAGTTGAAGGAAGATTTCAACAAATAGAAGGAAAAGTAGAAGAAATTCAAAAGATCGCCGAGACCGTTGAAGAAAGAGTAGAAGAAAAAGTTCAAAAGATCGCCAAGACCGTCGAAGAAAGGATTGAGAGTGTAGAAAAGGAGTTGGAAAATGTGAAGAAACAAAAGATAACTGCCGAAAACTATCCCGAAGATGTCAAGTATCAAGCTATGCTTCCTCGGGCCTCTATTAAACTCTCGACCTATGACGGAAAATCCTCATGTCCAGTTTTTAAGACACAATTTGGGATCGTAGCGGACGCCAATGGATGGGATTCCCAGACAAAGGCTTGCCAGTTAGCTGCTTCTCTACGAGCTGATGCTGCCGACGTCCTACAGACTTTGCCAGCAAATGAACCGCTGGATTTTGAAACGCTCGTCAGTGCCTTAGAATTGCGCTTTGGCGAGAAATGCATGAAGGAATATAGCAGACTCCAGCTCAAATCTCGACAGCAGAAATCCACTGAATCCCTGCAAGAGCTTGCTACGGATGTCGAGAGACTTTCCCATCTTGCTTATCCTGACTGTCCGACTGAAATTAGAGAAAGTTTAGCTCTGCAACATTTTATTGATGGTGTGCGTGACTCTGAGATCCAGAAAGCACTCCGGATTGCAGATCTCAGTGACTTAAAAGGGGCTTTAGTTTATGCCCTGAAATTCGAGGCAGCCCAGCAAGCTACAAGGAAAGGTCGACACTTTGTGCGAGCAGCCAACCTGCCTGAGACGTCGGATAGAGCTGTGGAGTGCTTACAGCAGCAGATGAATGACATAATGAGAAAGATGAACTTCTTAATGGCCAACAAACCTTACAGGAAGATCAAGTGCTGGAAATGCGGTGGAGAAGGCCATATCCAAATCGACTGCCCAAGACGACCCAGCACCGAAGGTAATAGCTCACCCGCTAACGGAGGAGCAAGAAAACTGATTATTGACGATCTTGCGGGGCGGAGGTTTCCAGATCTTAAGAAGCCTCATTTTCAAGTATGTGAAATTTCTGCAAGAAGTTGCGGCGAGAACGGATTTTTTCTAGTCGGAAGTGTGAATGATTTGCCCTGTAATATGATCATCGATACAGGAGCCAATGTGACCATCATTCGGAAAGATCTAGCTCAGCGGCTGAAAGAAAAACTCTCCTGGACCCCGCCACGTGTAATCCTTCAAACTGTGACAGGAGATAAGATCGACATATTTGGAAGAATGACACTGGAAATAAAGTTTGGGAACGCCGCTTACCATCATACAGTCTATGTGGCCGATATTTCAGACCCTTTCATACTCGGACTGGACTTTTTAAAAGAGCATGGATTTACACTGGACTTTAAGAATAATGAGTTACGCTCTGCTCAAGAAGATGTCACTATTTTCAAACTAGGAAATGAGTCTGAATCTATTCAACAGATCACAGCCATGGCAGATGTTATCATCCCTCCTCGGACCGAAATGATGATACCTGGATTAACTGAGAACGAAAGAAGTTTTCAGAGTGGCTTGGTTGGATATCCTGAGAATAGCCCAAAAGGAGTGCTAATAGCATCAGCGCTGGTAGATCTGTCGAGAGATTTAATACCTGTGAGGATTGCGAACGTAAGTGAAAAGTCTAGAATTATCCAGAAAGGTGAAGTGCTTGCAACCTGTGCTCCAGTCACCTGTGTTTGCAAAGACCCGATCTTGACGTTATCGGAGCCGCCTACAAGTTTAACACCTGTAATTGGACGAAATGGGAATTTATCTCCTGAGCAGAGACATGCCGCAGAAAGACTGTTCCAGGAATTTAAAGATGTGTTTTCACAAAACGAGAATGATATAGGTCGCACTTCTCTGACACGTCATAGAATTGATACTGCCGACCATCCACCGATTAAACAGCATCCAAGACGCTTGCCGTTCGCAAAACAAGAAGAGGTTTCTAAGCTCTTACGAGAGATGCAGGATAGTGACATCATCGAACCGTCATCAAGTCCGTGGGCCTCTCCCATCGTGTTGGTCCGAAAGAAAGATGGCTCCACAAGATTTTGTGTGGATTATCGTAAACTTAATGATATCACGAAGAAGGACAGCTATCCTCTACCAAGAATAGACGACACGCTAGATACTCTTTCAGGACATAAATGGTTTTCCACGCTGGATTTGAAGAGTGGATATTGGCAAGTAGAGATTCATCCTGATGACAAAGAGAAGACCGCATTTACTACTGGACAAGGACTTTGGCAATTTAAAGTTATGCCGTTCGGGCTCTGCAATGCTCCAGCAACGTTCGAGCTCCTCATGGAGACAGTGTTAAAAGGTCTGACTTTTGAAGCTTGTCTCATCTACCTAGATGACGTCATCATTGGTGGCCGCACGTTTGAAGAACATCTAGAGAATATTCGAAAAGTGTTAACGAAACTAAGAGCGGCGAATTTAAAGTTGAACCCTTTGAAATGCAAGTTTTTCCAACGAGAAGTAAACTATTTAGGACACATCATCTGAGCTGAAGGTGTTCGAACAGATCCTGAAAAAGTGTCTGCAGTAAAGCACTGGAAACGTCCGGAAAATGTCCATCAGTTGCGAAGCTTTCTGGGACTATGCACTTATTACAGAAAGTTTGTACAGGGATTCTCCAACTTCACAAGACCCTTGCATAGGCTCACTGAAAGCAAACAGAAGTTTCTATGGACACAAGAATGCGACAATTCATTCCAGCGGCTGAAAGAAGCTCTAACATCCTCTCCAGTCCTTACCTATCCAGACCCCGACAAACAATTCATTGTGGACACGGATGCCAGTCAGGAAAGTGTCGGCGCTGTACTTTCCCAAGAAATAGATGGCCAAGAACGAGTCGTAGCATACTGGAGCAAATGTTTATCGAAACCAGAGCGGAATTATTGCGTCACTCGTAAGGAGTTATTAGCTATAGTGAAAGCCATAGAACACTTCCATCACTATCTCTATGGCAGGAAATTTCTCCTTCGTACTGACCACGCATCTCTAACATGGCTGATGAATTTTAAGAACCCAGAGGGCCAAGTAGCCAGATGGATACAACGACTCCAGGAATACGACTTTGAAATCAGGCATCGCAAAGGCTCATCGCATGGAAACGCCGATGCCCTATCAAGAAGACCGTGTCCCGAGAGCTGTAGCTATTGTTCCAGAGCGGAGAGCAAGTATAATCCCGAATATGTCATACGCCAGACGAAGACTTCACTATTGACGCCACCAGATCCCTGGAGTGATGAGAAGATTCGAGAAGATCAAATGGCAGACTCTGAGATCAAACCAATCTTGGAGTTATTAGAATCTTCTAGCACGAAGCCCAGTTGGAAAGACATCTCGACTTATAGTCCTACGACGAAGCAATATTGGGCTCTTTGGAACTCCCTCCACGTCAAGAATGGTGTCCTGTTCCGAAAATTCGAATCGGAAGATGGGAAAACATCTCGGTGGCAGTTGGTACTTCCTCGATCCCGAATACCAGAGGTCCTCAAGGAATTACATGGCAGTCTCACTGGTGGCCATTTTGGAGTCATGAAAACATTACACAGAGTCCGAGAGCGCTTCTTCTGGGGAAAGGCGAGATCTGACGTCGAACAATGGTGCAAATCTTGCGATGCATGTGCAGCTCGGAAAGGACCAAAGAAACGTAGCCGAGGAAGACTACATCTCTACAATGTAGGAGCACCTTTTGAACGCATCGCCCTTGACATCCTAGGTCCTCTGCCAAGAAGTGCTGATGGCAACAAATACCTCCTTGTTGTCATGGACTATTTCATGAAATGGCCTGAAGTTTATGCCATCCCTGATCAAGAAGCTTCTACGGTTGCGGATGCCCTGGTACACCAGTGGATATCAAGGTATGGAGTCCCCCTTCAAATGCATTCTGACCAGGGGAGAAATTTCATCTCTGCTGTGATTGAGGGTCTTTGTCAACTTCTCGGAATGGACAAAACTAGGACGACGCCTTTACATCCACAATCGGATGGCATGGTTGAGAGATTTAATCGTACCATCCTCAACAATCTCTCACTGCTAGTCTCAAGAAACCAACAAGACTGGGACCAAAAACTTCCCTTGTTTCTTCTCGCCTATCGCAGCGCCGTCCATGAAACAACCGGCTATTCCCCGTCTCAGATGCTTTTCGGTCGTGATCTTCGTTTACCTTGTGATCTGCTTTTTGGTCGCCCTCCAGATGCGCCTTTATCTCCAGAGGGATATGTGCAGAATCTCCAGGCACGATTTGAAGACGTCCACAACTTGGCTCGAGAGCGGATTAATATACAGACGGAGAAGATGAAGACCAGGTACGACACGAAAGCCACGGGACATCAATTCAAAGAAGGTGACAAGGTTTGGTTTTATAATCCGACTCGACGTAAAGGACTTTCTCCCAAACTGCAATCGCACTGGGACGGTCCTTATACAGTCCTAAACAGACTGAACGATGTCGTAATTCGGATCCGAAAGTCACCAAGTTCGAAGCCTAGAGTCGTTCATTACGACAGGCTGGCTCCATACTATGGCCATAGTACTTAGTTCATTGATTGTAAATAGTGTAATGTAAATAATGTAAATTAGTATGACCATGGTCTTGTATATAAGTTAATGTAAAAATTTCTTTTGCTTAGCATTATCATTATTAATGTTATTATTATTTAAATACTTGTATGTAATGATGTCTATGCTTTAATTTAATTTAATTTTTTTTAAATAAGTGTATATTTTGTATAACTCAGCATTATGAATGTGTTTAATGGTTATTTTGCATGTTTGCTTTAAGTATTTTGAATAGTATAGCATTTGTTGGCAACGGGTTTGCTTTCCGATCAAAGGTTGAACTGCCCGGGACGTGCAGTCCTTGAGAGGGGAGCAATGTTATGAATTTTGTATGTAAATATTCCATTTGTTTAAATTTATTTCATTTTATTATTGTGAAAATCGCAGTATTATTAATGTATTTCCTATTGAGCATCATGTAACTCAATGCTAAAGGCCTCAGATGGTTTGCAAGGAAAACAACCTCACACCCTCATCTTTATAATGGAGTTCTATTGGAAAATCGCCAAGGAATGGGTTTATCGCCAAGTTGGCGATGGTTTTGGCGACTTATTTTTGTCGCCAAATGTCGCCAAGTTGGCGACGGATTTGGCGACTTTTTGTGCAACCACACCCCCCTTATACCTATACATTGGGATCCTTTCTTGCTTGGGTTCTCTATTGAAAGTTAAAGCACTTTCTGGTAATTTCTAGCATCTGAAGGCTCTGGAATAATCTGGAAAGATCTCTGAAACCTATATAAGGACCACCATCAGTTCAGTTAGTTAGTTGTCTGTCAACTGCGATTGAATTCATACGAGAGGCTTTGCATTGAGAACTGTGTTTCTCGGATCGATTTTGTCGTTGATACGTCGTATTGAACACATTGTTTCTGTGTGAAATTTTGCTGCGCTTTTATTGGATTTGAAGATTACTGAATATCTTGTAATTTTCAGGAGATATTTGTGATCGTATTGCACTGTTTATAGTGAATAAAGCCTTTTTATTGTTCTTATATATTGGCATCAGTCCTTTCGAACCCCGAGCTCACAACAATATATATATCACGGAGAAAGAACCTGGAGGGGAAACTAGAATAGGCGAGGATATCGAAAATGCAAGTCATATTTTTTTAACGAAAGAGGGCGCTGTAAAATTTGGCGGCTGCCTTTAAACAGAATGTCATTAGATTACATGTTAAAATCCAAAAGTATTTTACTCGATTATTTTTAATTATAGGAATTATATGTCATAAATTTAAGATGGGATATAAATGTTTTATTCCGGGATGTAGATCGGGCTATGATGATGAGATAAACAAAAGAAAAATCGAAGAATTTTTTTTTTTTTTTTTTAAGTATGTTTAGAGCTCCAAAGGTGAGTGCTTTTTATTATACTTTAATTTAAAGTTATATGCATGTAATCATTTTTAAACTAAGAAATTTTTATTCTAGTATATCGATCTTAGTGTATATGTTTTTAAAATGTTATATTTAATGAATGCTAATGTCTGTGGCTAATTGACATGGCCATTTAAATTGTCTTAAAGAGTGCTATTTGTTTGGCTGTAATCTGAAGCTGTTTTTATTTGAATAATACTTTTAATCTCTAAAAAAATTATATGTCCATTCCGTATTTCTTCGCAGCACAATATCCGTGATATTTATTTTTAAATGACTATTCAGATGCTTCTGTCAGGATGAACTCTTATTTAAAGAGTTATAAAAAGCAATCGAAACGCCAAATATCTATTAAAATATATGCATGGTGTGAAGAAAACTTTATTTAATGAAATTTGTACTTGTTTGACTTTTTTAAAGTTCAAATTTTCAATCAAAAACATTTAAAAAATGAATGTTTTTCGCATTGAAAAACATTGCAGAAGCAGGTTAGGATAGCCTTCAGTTTACCGTGGCGCCATCTATAAGGAGAAAAACTGTATTGTAAAATTTCAACGTTACTTTCCCCTCCACCTATCTTCCTCCGTGATATATATATTTCTTATATGTATTGAATTATTTAAGGTTAACCTATATCTTTATTTTTACCTGTATCATATTACTGAGTGTTTGGTATGAAAAATGTGGGCCTACATATGGAAGCTGAATGGATTGTATGTCTGTTAAAATATGATATCCGTTTACATACAAATATTAATCTTTATTGTTTTTTTAATGGCCATTAATTACTTGATCTATTTTTACATATATATATGTCATATGATTGCTTGTATATGAAAGTGTTTATTTCCATAATTTTTATAGTATATGTGTAACTTTTCTTCAGTGATTTGCATAATATAATGTAGCCATTTTTATGGTGAGGTAAGGTAAAAGGTGTAGCCATTTTTTTTGGTGAGGTATCTTGTAGTAAAGTGTAGCCATTTTTTTATGGTGAGGAAAGGTAAAAGGTGTAGCCATTTTTTATGGTGAGGTAAATCTGTTGTTCAATTTCAAGGTTCAAAGGTCAAGACAATATGTACAAGATCACCATGTAATTTACTCTTCAGAATGCGATTGCATTTACTAATATTAAAATTCAACTTGAGATATTCAATTTGATTTGCATAAATATTGGACTTTGTAGAATTCTTATGTATTTTTTTTTTCTTAATTGTATATTTCTGAATCTATTATACAAAGCTCATAAGAATTGAGTTTTCAGAATAAAGTTGTGCGTTTCATTGTAAAGTTAGTTTTCTTTACTTAAGTACATTGTTATACTGTATTGTCTTATATATATTTGTTGTTAATGTTGAAAAGTATTTTTATATGAAAAACTTTAATTATTGGAAATTGTGTTTATACATCTATCAAAGGTGGTAGATTTAAATACTTGGTATGTGGAGCGAGAGTAATTTTTGTTTGTTTCCAATTTGAATATGATTTTAGTTCTAGTATAAGTGACAAGTGGGGGGGGGGGGGCAATGTTAGCATATATAAAGCTTTCCTTGATCACTTATACAATATTCAAATGATTTCATTTCTTTTCCTTTAAACGCCTCTTTAAACCCTAGTCTAACCAGCTTATCTAGATCGATCTTTTCAGAGATCGCAATTACGTCACTTTGTTTTTCAAAACGTCATATCAGCTTGCTGTTTCTTTTTCCTCCAACGTCATTAGCTTATCTGGATTGCATGTTTGTTATCTTTAACCACAAGAGGGCTTATATGAATGAATGACGTAACGTGACACCTCTTGAGTACTACAACTTTCATTCAGCTATTAGTTTGGACTAGCACTAGGGTATAAACCAGGGAGATAGAGGGAAGGAGAACAAAGATAATGTTTCTACTTATGGAACTAAAAGCGGTACCTAGTATGGCGGCGTTTCTGGTCTTTTGGGCCTTTGGGGAGTGTTGCGCCCTCTATTTCCGGTTTCGACTGCGAACTCTTTACCATGCTCGAAACCAAAATGCAGGAAGAGCAGACGACAATTTGTCATGTTTGACAGGTCACATGACCGGCCTTTGGGAGCACCAGCGCCGCAAACTGGGTACTAATTCCCGGACCATGTTCTGATCTTGAAAGCCTATCTTCACTGTTCTCCTTCTTATTTCTATCTCCATGGTATAAGGTATAAATGTTGTAACACCACGTTATCATTATCTGGGTTTTTTTTTTTTTTTTTGATGAGTTCCAGAAACCATTTTTGCCTGGTCAGCATAATGGAGTTTCATTTTTTGGACTTTGTTTTATAAGACCAGATGTTTATTTCATTTCAACGATATGTCAGCTGTAGTTATTCATTTTCTTTTTGTTTGGTTGAAAGTAGAAGATGTTTATACAAATAGTGAAAGATGTTTGTGCTACGTATGTTATGTAGAGTTATCAAGTGTATTACTAGTTTATTCAAACATCGTATCCTGAATTATATGTTGATAATGGATATCATGAAAATGAAACTGAATATTTTTGCCATGTTGTCATTGTCAGCTGTTTAAAATATTTCGTTATGTAAGTCTATTTTTCATACTTTAAGTTTATTTATATTCTGTTTGAATTTGTTTTTAAATGTTTTTTTTTTTTTTTTTTTTTTTTTTGTTAGTAAACGTTTTAGTTTATTTAAAACTTAACTTGTTTTCTCATTGTTTATTTTACACTCTGCCATTTATTTTTCAGCTTCCAATACTCTGCTTATAATTAAATTAAATTTTAGAAGCCAGCATTTTTGGTGTATGCACCGGCTGTCCTGTCCCGATATACCGGGAGCGAAATTCTAAAAGATAGTCACGTTTTAGCATTATCGGCAAATCCAGCCACCTCATTGGTCGTTTAGTCGTGTCCTTTTCAGAGAGTAATCTATTGGCGGTAGAGAAAACGTCGCCAACTCGTCTGCCTATTTCTATGGCTAGAAAAACAAAGAGGAAAACATTCAGTTGATAATTTTGAAGCTATTGTTATGTTCAGCTTTCATTTAAAATAAACCATGGAAAATCATTTAAGATAGTTTGATGACATTTTATAAAACGAGAGTGGAACGGTTTAGATTTTAAACTATATAAAGATTTTAAAATGATATGACAAGTACTTTTTCAGAAAATGGAAAGAAAAAATTAAATTTTGCTTTTTCTGTTTTATAAATCTAAAATAATATGAAAATTCCCACATTGCTCTAGAAAATTTTATAACTATCGTTAGAAAAACATTTTTCTACATTTTATAGTATAAAAAACATTTAAAAAATATATATAAGCTCTTATTAAATAAATATAAGCATCAATACTGAACATTTAAAAAAAATTCTGTCTAAAAGAAATTAATTAAAAAAAATAGTTTTAAATAAATTTTAAACATAAAGAAAAAACATTACAAAAAATATTAGGTAAAAACTTTTGTATATCTAAATTGATTTTTTTCTTATTTATGTTACGCTGTCCTTTTAGAATAAAAGTTAATTATATATATATATATATATATATATATATATATATATATAATGCGATTGAACATAGTTATCTGGTTATTGCATGATTGCAATAGGTTTTACATTATTTTATTTAATTTAACTTGGTTCATGTATCTAAAAATGGAATTTTGAAATCTATTTTGTACTCACTTCCTGATAGGCTAGAATTATAAAAATGATGTACACAGGTATGTTTCCGATGACAATACAGCATTTTAATATTTTTAGATCGTAATTTTAAATTAATTTTAAGACATTTTAACATGAGCAGGGCAAAGCTGGCAAATTTCCAAATATTATTTATAGTTACGTGTGCAAACGAGTTACAACAACAATGGAGGTTATGTGCCAAACTATATTCTCTAAAATATTCCAACTGGCTGTGAAAATGCACCAATGAAATATTTAAACACTAAAAAGTAAAATATAAATGAAAAATAAAGATTGTAATTAAAAAAAAAAACATGCTTTTATCAATTAATAGTTTAAAAATTAATTAAGTTATGATTATACGTGTGGAAACAATTTAAAAATCCTTAATAGTTAATTTAAATAATCCCTTTTCTTTTTACTGTTACCATATGTTAAAACAAGAAACAGAGCAAAAATTGTAATTCTTAAAAAAATCACTAGTTCGCGCTTTCTACTTAGCATAAATTAAAGCGGGGAATTTTCCATAATCGTGGTCCACATTAAATTAACACATTGAAACAGAATTTTTTTGGAACAACATGAGTTGCAGTCACGAAATTAGGCGTGATTTTTACAATAAACATTCAATGCTTATAAAAGAGTGTTAAAAAAAAAAACTTTTTATATTTTCATACATATTTTATGGGGGGAGAAAACCTGGCTTAGATGCTTTACACTCACGCTAAAAAAAAAAAAAAATTATCGGTTAAAAAAAAGAAAAAAGTCGCCAAATTTAGAGGATTTTTTTCTTTAATGGCAACCTAGCCATTGTATTAAGTTATTCGTTTGGCGCAGTCTTGGAAATCGCGCCAAACAAACAGTCGCCAATCTTTTGTTTACATTTTAGCGTGATAGTAACACATCTGTTCCGAAAACCTTATAAAATTTTAGATACAGTGCCTTTGTTTAAAATAAAAGTACATGATAAATAATTCATTTCTCAATTAATTTGGGGGTTCCCTATTTTTATCCAAACTTGATAAAATTAGGTAATAATTTTAACAACATTATTGATGTTTTTTTTCCCCCTTACGGAATTTTTCTTTTACCGTTTTTCTGGTGTGAAAGGTAGATAATTTTCATTCCTCCCCCCCCCCTAACCTTTTTAACACTTTCCAACCTAGTTAAAAAGTGTTTATGACTTCGGTTTGTCTGGCCGTCTGCCGTCTGTCCGTGCTCTAACTCCCGTAAATATGCTCGGATTGCCCTGCAAATTTTATATGTTATAATCGTTATCTATAGCATGTTCCCTATTTCAACGGAAGTGTGTAGCACTTATATTTTTTTTACAGGGACACTCAAAAGAATTCCGTTACATTGCGGTCTATGGGGAAAAATCATTTGCGGTTTATTTAAATAATGTTTCAATACTTTAAACGCATTGAAATTTATATATATCACTAAGGTGCATTAGTAGAAGCTTAATATGGAATAGGGTGTGCATAGCACTTATACTTACTTTACAGGGACAGTCAAAAGAATTCCGTTACATTACGTCTATGGAGAAAAATCGTCTGCGGTTTATTTAAATAATGTTTCACTATTTTAAACGCATTGAAATTTATATAAGGTTCATTACAAGAGACTTACTACAGAATATTGTGTGTATAGCAGTCATCGTTCATTTACAGGGACACACAAAAGAATTCTCTACTGTATGTTAACAATAATTCCTGGAAGTGCGTTTTAAGTTACTGAATGCGATTTTAATTTTAAATCGCTTTTTGTATATTACGTGGTGTGTATAAATTCTGTAGATCCTATACAGGGAAGTACAAAAGTTCGGGAACACATTTCCGTATTATTTAACTCCAGACGGAGAATTTTAAACTGTGCTACGTGTTTCCTAACTGAACTAAAATTTAGCATCCTATGTAGTATATATACAAATCTATAGATCCTATACAGGGCTGAATAAAGTATTCGGATTACTTAGATGTTATCTTTTAGCTTATAAAAGAGTATGATTCGTAAAATTATTTTGGAAGCGTTGGAAAGTGTTACATAATCTATGCTTGACGCATGATTTTTCGTTCTTGTTTTTATTAATTTTGTACTATTTACACTGATATTTAACGATAATTTATAATATTTAATACATTGTTATACTATCTTAAAGTCTATAAAAATCCGTTTCTGATGATAGTTATTAACTTTTTAGCTAGGTTAATTAGGTTAACTTCTATGTTGCATTAAATTAGGTTAATTTCTATGAAAAAACAGAAGCATGATTTAATATTAAATTTATTAAAATAAAATAATGTATTAAAACTTCAATTCATTTTATAAAATTTCCTGTTTTAAAAATCTACATTTAAACGAAATGCACAATATAAAGAAAAATTACAGCTTTTTAAATAATTTACAGTTGTTTGCTGTGGGTAATAATAATCAATAGTATGAATTGCGGCCATACTAATTAACGATTATTATAAGTCGTTTTTTTAATTACTTACATTTAAGAAAGTAAAATCGGACATCAGTTTGGATGTAGCACTCAAACATTTAAATTTTTTTGTCATCATCTACATCAAGGGCCGTCATTAAAACGAAACTGAAACTATATTTGCAAACTGTTCAATTTTCGAAAATTTTCAAGACATATAGGAGTGCGCCAAATCTAAAACGCCAAGCACCAACATCATCTAAGACACGTGACTGATAACAGCAAATGAGAAGGCAGTTAAAGCCTATAATGCTAAAACGTGACTATCTTTTAGAATCTCGCATACCGGGACTATCAAGCAGTGTTGGGAATCAGCGCGCTCGTTGAACGAAAACTCGCGAACTTAGTTCACTTTCTGTGAACGTGAGTTGAACTTGACTCACTTTTTGGAAAACGAACGTGAGCTGAACGAAAGCTCAAAAAATCTGAGTTTGAACGAAATTTGAAACTCAAACTCAATTTTTTTTTCATAATTTATTTAAAAGTTTTGCAGCCATTAAGAACATTTTTCACCATTCAAATGCCATTTATAGGCCTACATGGACTCGGGACGGGTCGAGTCTGATCATCAATTTTTCTGGGTCGTGCCCGGGTCTTGTTTTTTCTGGAGGCGTGGGCCGGGCCCGAATTGGGCTTATTTCTGGGTCTGTGCTTTATTCTTCCTAGAAGTCTGCATCGACTGAAATTTTCTGTCATGGTCACAACAACCCTGCTTGTATGAAAATCATTGACCTGTTCCTCTCAGATTCGTGAAAAATCTGTTTAAAGAACAACCTCCTTGGGTCAACAATTTTTGCCAAAAATATATATTTTTTAAATTGTCATACTACAATTAAAATTCCCTTTAAAGAATAATACATATACATTGCTAGGAGGGGGGGGGGGAATATACAGTACTGTAAAACCTGTTATAAGAATCTGTGTATGACGAAATCCTGTTTTAAATGGAAAAAATTTCTTGATCAGTGCAAAATGGATATAATTCCGTTTGAAAATAAATAATACTTTGCAAGAGACGACAGACCTGGTAAAAAAGGAACTAAACTATAACGATTTTTTTTCTCTCCTCTGTGATTCCGTCTTAGAAGGTTTTTCGATATAGATTTTTCAGATTTTTAAGTCTCCAAGCCATGTAAATTGATTAATGGATTAATAATAAATCAGATATTTACATACAAATAGAGATCCATTAAAAATCTATATAGAAATGTAGTAGAAACAGTATTTTGAAATGGAAGTCCCTGTACTATGCAGTCTATGGTGGAGATCTGCACGTGCCGAAATTTCAAGGCCCCGACTCGGCCCGATCCATAGAAGAAAAATTCAGCCCGGCCTGGCTCAGTGTGAAAATTAAAACTTCGGTCCAAGCGCTGTCCGGCCCGTACAAAAAAAATATTGCCCCGGTCCGGTATGAAAGTTTGGCCCCGGCCCAGCCCATAGAGAAAAAAATATTGGCCCGACCCGGCCCGGTATAGCAGCTAAAAGTTCGGCCTGAGACCGGCCCAGAAAAAAGTTAAAATCTCGGCCCGAATGAATTTCTACAAAACATTGATTTTACTTACCCATCATACGTAGTATAGGGTAAGTCTTGTAATCGTTTTGAAAATCGAAATTTTTTTTTTGACGGATTTACACGTTTCAGACACTGGAGATTCCGAAAAACATATTTTTAGAAAAAAAAATTTGCCGTCCGTCTGTGTGTCTGTGTGTGTGTCTGTGTGTCTGTAAACGCTCTATCTCCCGAAAAAATTGAGATAGAGACTTGCAATTTGGTATGTACTTAGTATGTAATAATGGGAAGAAGCCTATTTCATTTCAATAACCTCGATTAACCGGAACAATTTTTTTCGGACTCTCGAAATATTCGTTCTGATGAAAGGTACATAAAAATTTTCGAAATTGTTTATTTTAAGAAATGAATATAAAAGACAATAAAAAAACATAAATTTTGCATAAAGCATGAAGTTGATCGGATAATTAGTTGCCGAGATATTTGGAATCCTATTTTCCACACTCTTCGATTTTTCATGACCCTGTATTTCATCCAAATTTCACTTCAAAGATATATTTTAATTGGAAATTTGACGCTTAATCAGATGCAATAAACTGCTAGTTAATAGGATTATTATTTTTGGAGTTATAAGGATGTTTCTTTCAAGCAATTCATTAATCGAGACTTTAAAGTTTGTGACGTCATCAAGCCACGATTTTATTTGAATTGCAATGCACTTTATAAGTAGTTTACACATTTTTAACACTTTCCAACCTAGTTGAAAAGTGTTTATGACTTCGGTTTGTCTGGCCGTATGGCCGTCTGGCCGTCTGCCGTCTGTCCGTGCTCTAACTCCCGTAAATATGCTCGAATTGCCCTGCAATTTTTATATGTTGTTGTAGTTATCTATAGCATGTTCCCTATTTCAACGGAAGTGTGTAGCACTTATAGTTTTTTTACAGGAACACTCAAAAAAATTCCGTTACATTACGGTCTATGGGGAAATATCATTTGCGGTTTATTTTAATTATGTTACACAATTTCAAATACATTGTAATTGATATATATCACTAAGGTGCATTACAAGAAGCTTAATATGGAATAGGGCGTGCATAGCACTTATAGTTACTTTACAGGGACAGTCAAAAGAATTCCGTTACATTACGCCTATGGAGAAAAATCGTTTGCGATTTATTTAAATATTGTTTCACTATTTTAAACGCATTGAAATTTATATATATCACTAAGGTGCATTACAAGAGGCTTACTACATAATAGTGTGTGTATAGCAGTCATCGTTCATTTACAGGGACACACAAAATAATTCTCTACTGTCTGTTAACAATGATTCCTGAAAGTGCGTTTTAAGTTGCTGAACGCGATTTTAAATTTAACTCACTTTTTGTCTATTACTTGGTGTGTATAAACTCTGTATTTCATATACAGGGCAACACAAAAGTTTGCTAACACATTTCCGTTTATTGACAGAAACTAAAGAAGCAGAATTTTAAACTGTGCTACGCGTTTTATAACTAAACTAAAATTTAGCATCCTATGTAGTATATATACAAATCTATAGATCATATACAGGGCTGAATAAAAGTATTCGGATATTTTTCCGAATATTGTATATGTTGGAAATTCCTGAAATTACATTTTTAAATATGTTATACGGTTTCCAAATTGTTTACTTAGATGTTGTCTTTCAGCTTATTAAACGGTAATGATTTATAAAGTTATTTTGGAAGCGTTGGAAAGTGTTACATAATCTATGCTTGACGCATGATTTTTCGTTCTTGTTATTTTAATATTTTACATTATGCATATCCATGATGGGTAAGTATTACGGTGGCCCCCAACGACTAGTTTACGTCGATTTGGTTAAAAATTTGTCTCGTACAAGGAGTTCTGTCCAAAATTACTTATCTTTGCTTTTTAGCACTTTCCAACCTAGTTGAAAAGTGCTTATGACTTCGGTTTGTCTGGCCGTCTGCCGTCTGTCCGTGCTCTAACTCCCGTAAATATGCTCGGATTGCTCTGCAATTTTTATATGTTATTGTCGTTATCTATAGCATGTTCCCTATTTCAACGGAAGTGTGTAGCACTTATAGTTTTTTTACAGGGACACTCAAAAGAATTCCGTTACATTGCGGTCTATGGGGAAAAATCATTTGCGGTTTATTTAAATAATGTTTCACTATTTTAAACGCATTGTAATTTATATATATTACTAAGGTGCATTAGAAGAAGCTTAATATGGAACAGGGTGTGCATAGCACTTATAGTTACTTTACAGGGACAGTAAAAATAATTCCGTTACATTACGTCTATGGAGAAAAATCGTCTGCGGTTTATTTAAATAATGTTTCACTATTTTAAACGCATTGAAATTTATATAGATCACTAAGGTGCATTACAAGAGACTTACTACAGAATATTGTGTGTATAGCAGTCATCGTTCATTTACAGGGACACGCAAAAGAATTCTCTACTGTCTGTTAACAATATTTCCTGGAAGTGCGTTTTAAGTTATTGAACGCGATTTTAATTTTAACTTGCTTTTTGTCTATTACGTGGTGTGTATAAATTCTGTAGATCCTATACAGGGCAGCACAAAAGTTCGTGAACACATTTCTGTTTATTGACAAACTCCAGACGGAGAATTTTAAACTGTGCTACGCGTTTCCTAACTGAACTAAAATTATCATCCTATGTAGTATATATACAAATCTATAGATCCTATACAGGGCTGAATAAAAGTATTCGGATATTTTTCCGAATATTGTATATGTTGGAAATTCCTGAAATTATGTTTTTAAATATGTTGTGCGTTTTCTAAATTGTTTACTTAGATGTTAGCTTTTAGCTTATTAAACGGTATGATTTGTAAAATTATTTTGGAAGCGTTGGAAAGTGCTATATAATCTATGCTTGACGCTTGATTTTTCGTTCTTGTTATTGTCATGTTTATAGTTTTCATTTTTGTATAAGTTATTGCTATATTTATTTTTTTAATGAATTGCTATTTGTTGTATGTAAATGTTTCAGCTATCATTAATATAGTTATTCCATATTCCATGTATTGGAGGCTTAAAAATCTAAAAAATGCTATACAATAAAATCTTCTTAGACGGAATTGCATAGGAAAGGAAAAAAATGTGTTAGACTTCGTTCTTAGCAGGTGCAAATGTATTATATATTCTTTTCTTACGTATTAGTACATTCATTTTTCATGGATGAACACATTTTTCTGTTTAAGACAGGATTCCGTCTTAAGCAGGTTCTTTTTTACACGTTTTACTATACTTTAATTTAGCTACATTTTAATAAGCCTAGAAATGTACTAGTCTTTATAAAGAATAAAATTTAATGTTTAATTGTAGAATAATGGCGATTTAAAAATGTAAGTATTTTTTGCAAAAATGTTTGAGCCAGAGCAAATTTTACTGATCTTTTAATTGTCTGAGTGCAACGAAGACTCATACACAGCGCAGTATTACTTTGCCCCGTATATAGCTAGGATGGATATTAAAACCTTTCGTCAAGCATAACTCAAAAAATATTTAACGGATTTCGTTCAAATTTTTACAGCAGGTACATATAAAGGTGACAACGACGTCTATTTATTACCAAGAATAAATGTCAAACCGTTTGGATATTATATTAAAAAAATAGATAAAAAAGCACAATTAAAGTACATACGTCACAAACATTTTGTGAGTACGTCATTTTCACCGGCGGGAGAATTTCGTAGACAATCGGAATTGAAAAGTTCATGGAGTATATGGAGCAAAAAAATATGCACGCACTAATATTCAGCACAATAAAATATATTTCAATTTAGTAGAAATCAAAAATTAATCTTGATTTTTTTCTGTTTGAAAGAAAAACCCCGCAATAACTTGGTAGACTTGGTATTAGAGATTTGGTGCAAATCTCAGCAATAGCAGCTTTTTTTTTTTATTTCGCGTGTGTAGATAAAAAAAAAAAAAATCTTTGGTGTTTAAATAAAAGGTTTCGATTTATGGCATTATTTCTTTTTTTTTCTCTTTTTAGCATTTTAAATGGGATTAATGAAATGCATGTATTTTAAATTAAATGAGTGAAAGGTTTACATTTAAATGAAATGAATTCTATATGAAAATGTTATAGGAACAATATTTGGCGATTTATCAACTGCGCCAGGATAACATAAAAGTACCAATATATCAAACGGTATGTAGTATGTGAAATGAAACAATTTTATTATAATCAACCGTCGTACAAGGAAAAAAAAAACTAATATTCAGCATTCAGAGGGAAAAATCCATCTCCTGTGCCGTAAGATTTAGCGAGTTCTTTTTTGGTGATAAGTTTTTCGATGTGATTGTTGGGATCTGCAGGATTTGGCTTAATTTTTCTAAATCTTATTTTTTTCAGATGTAGTATTATGTAAAGATAGTTTTTGCAGATATTTTTCTATTTTGTATATTTGACATTCTATTTTGTATATAATCTATTTGGCATTTGGAAAAGAGATTTTTACCTTTTTACCTGTGCCTTCGGAAATATTAAAAAATTAAAAAAAGATTTACATATATCAAGCGTATAATGTTATGTTTTGCATTTTTATACGGACCACTTCTCCATTTTTAGATTTTAAATGCTATTTATTATTTACTAGCCGTTTATTAATTGTTTACAATTTACCCCCCTGACAATAACAATTATTTATCACAAAAAATGCCTTTTAGAATGCCTGTTTGTTAAATAAGTTTGTTTATATATTTTCATTACTTATTAAAATATCGAATATGGCGATAAAATTTTATTTTAGCATCGTGCTTAAATTTTTAAGATGGTGTAAAAACATGCTTTAATAAACGTATGTTTGTAAATATTTGAAAAACATGTTTTACCGCTCTCTTGAAAAATTTTGTAAGATGCTAAAACTACCTTTTGGCACTATTTAAAATTTTTTTCGCCAACCGACATAGGATACGAAACTTTTCCCCATTCAGATATACAGGCAAGGCTGGTCTCAAACAAGAGTAAAGCTAGCAACAATATTGTTTCAACTCTATAAGAGTTACAATAATTTTATTAAATGCTCCGATTGGCTTTGGGCCCAATTACGAAAGTTTCTCCTAAAAAAAAACTGTAGAAGTCTTTTACATTTGTTTCAAATGAAGCTCGGTCACCAAAGTATTAATTAATAATACAAACAGCATTAATATTAGCATGGGGGCAAAAGTTTGAATTTAAGTGTGAATATTGAAACCCTCCCCCCCCCCCCCCCAAAAAAAAAAAAAATACAGTAATGAATTTAAAATGGCGTTAAGCCACGCTTTCTGACATAAGCAATTGGCTGCAAACGCGATAACGAAACTTTCACTTAACTTAATAACATGTAGCTAATATAGCCCTCAGGGTACTTTGCAGTTACACAGACCTTGTGGGGTTTTTTTTAAAAGCTTGAGACAATTCAAGTTTAAGAAGTTGAGATTATTATTCAGGTTTATGTATGTATTTTTAAAAAAATTGCATCTGATTACACTTATTAGATAAATTACTTCTGTTTGCATTTAATAACTGATAAACAGATTCTGTATATTAAATGAATTGTTTAAATATTGGGAAGAGTTGGCGAGAGGTAGAAAAACGAGTAAACAAACAGGTAGACAGACGGGTAGAGAGACGAGTAGCGACATAGGTAGGCTGACGGGTAGCGAAACGAATAGACAGACGGCTAGAGAGAAAGGTAAAAAGAGGGTTGACAGAGGGGTAGCGAGATGGGTCACGAGACGGGTAGAGGCACCGGTAGACAGGAATGTAGAGAGAAAGGTTGCGAGACGCGTAAGGTGGTAGATAAAGAGACGAGTAGAGATATGAGTACAGAGACGAGTTGACTGACGGGTAATGAGATTGGTAGCGAGTCGGGTACAAAAACAGACGGATAGTGAGACGGGTATACAGACGAGTAGAGAGACAGTAGATGGGTACGGAGATGGGTAAGAAGATGCGTAGAGAGGCGTATAGCCAGACGGGTAGAGAGACAGATAGACAATGGATAGCGAAGTGGATAGAGACACGGCTAGACATACAAGTAGTTAGACGGATAGACAGACGGTTACAGAAATAGATTGGAGGGTAGCGAGACCGGTAGAGAAATATAGAGACAGGTAGCGAGACGTGTAGAGAGATAGACAATCGGTTAGAGAGACAGGCAGAAGAACAGACAGGGAAACAGACAGATTGTGGAAAGAGAGACAGGCAGGCAAAAGAAAAGTCTGCGGATTGGCGCAGTAAAGGCGCAGGGGGCAGAACCTCCTAGGGAATAATCAAGGAGTATCTGTTAAGCTTAACTTTGAAATAGATATAATTTTTCAATTTTGCCGATATGGAGATTTAATGTAAAAGTTATTTTTCAGAAGTCATCGAAAGATTTTTTGTATACTTTAATAGTAATTTAGACTATAGTTTTGCAATCTGGTTTGTAGCAAAGCATGCTATCAATGTGGTTTGAAGTGTAAGAGTTTCTATAAACAGTTATACAAATAATAGATATATAATCAAGGAAGAAAAATTTTAAATTCACACACAAAAAAAGGTGCAACAATGAAATTAAATTTGCGTTAAGCCACGCTTGATAGAATAATCTATTGGCTGCAAATCCAATTACGTAACTTAAAAAAGCTTGGCGTTTTAAAAGATCCGGCGTTTTTTTTTTTTTTCAAGTTTTGCGCAATACGCGCTTAAGAAAATGAGATTCTTTGCCACATGTTAAAAAAAATTATGACAACACATCTGATGAACGGTACTTCTTTTCTATTTTTTTAACAGTATATATATGAATTTATATATGATATTCTGTAATTCTATCATTTAATTTGCTCTTTTTCTTTATATTGTAATTGTTAACCCTATGTTCTCAGCAATATCACTCAGACTAATCCCTTTGAGGGAAGTCCTAGTTTGCAAAAATGTTTGAGCCAGAGCAAATTTTACTGATCTTTTAATGGACTAGGCCACGCCGAGACAATGATTTTCATACGGGCTAGGGTTTTCACCTAGACAGAAAATTTAGGCCCATGAAGAGTAGGAAGAATACCAGTCCCAGTTCGGTACGGAAAATATAATTTAGGCTCTGCCCGGACCTTCAGGGAAAAAGGTCCGAGCCCGGCCCGGAAAAAGTAGTGACTAAGCCCGGCCCGAAAAGAATGCAGACCAAGCCCGGCCCGATTGCTGTGAATAACAATAGGCCCAAGTCCGGCCCGTACAGATCTCTGATCTATGGCACTTTTATTTAAAATGAACATTATAAACATGAAAAAGAGACTGTAATAATTACTTTTGTTTGTCAGAACTCCTCGCACAAGACAAAATTTTAAACATATGGACCCAAAATAAATATCTTTACAGAACAATTAACACTATACAGACTGCTGATTCATTTTATGCGTCATTTATAAAAACTATCATTAAGAAATTCCAAATTTTTTCCAAAAAGTTTGAATAGTCATTTTTAATTATTATAAGTATAAATATTTCGTGAATAAAACGAAGAGAAATTAGTATTACAAATTTTATTCTCGGCGAAATTTCTGAGTAAAAAATCCGCCAGATTTAGCAACACTGTTTGTGGGTGTACTGGTTAAAAAGGCTCTGGTTTAAATCTTTAACTCCACTAAAGATGTTTGTCATGTTTAAAATGCAATTTTCTTGAGAAAGGGGGGCCCCAACAAATTCTTTGTGCCCGTGCCCCGCATAGAGTTAATCAGACCCTAAATGTCAGAATAAAATGTCTAGAACAATTTGATACAGATAATAAGATTTGTATAGCCCAAATTCTTGAAGTATGCTATGAAAATCATTTAAAATATTCACAAATAATATCTGCTCCGACATATGCTACTGGTAAAACATTTTTGGCAATAAAACATTTGAAAAAATATGTACAAAATTTCAAATATTAATTTGGTATTTGGTTAACACTAACGTTAATATATCATCGAAAAACATTTAAATGAGATTATAATTTTATTTGCAATGCAAAAAGTCTTATATTTTCTATCGTAATTACATTATATTGAATTATTTGAATTCACATTAAAGCTTATCAGTCAGTAAAAAACAAATCTAAAATAAGAGAGGAATAAAATTCTAGGCTCCAAATCCTCCTCCGAAAGATTAACTGTCCTCTTTCGCCGAACAAATTCCCCAGATACCCTGTTGTTTCCTGACAGCCCCTACGAGCGAATGGAGATGACAGGGAAGGAAGTTAAAACGTGTTTGAAGAAACGCTAAAAACTGAACTTCAAAAATGGGACATTTCCGAACTCTTTTCAGAAAAAATATCTTCCCCTCAAAAACGATTAGGCCACTAATTACAAGATTTCGTCCAAAGATGTTCGAGGTGACTATTAATTTCAAGATGACACTTCTCTAACCATTAAGTAAGAAAAGCAATAAACTAAACCATTAAGATAAATCCTTTCTTGTTATATCTTTCTTGTCAGTTCAACTTGGAAAATTACATGAAATTATATTTCTTCAGCAAAGTGGTCTTTTTACGTTAAAAACACACTTATTTTATATAAGTAGAATTTTTTTTTAATTTTAATGCTTGTATTTTATATGTGTTTGAAAGAGAAGTCAAAAATTGGTATAGTTTTCTGACAATTAATGATGAATTTGCAACAATCATCTTTGCTAAATTAATTAAGAAATGTTTTATCTCGCATGTTTAATGCATTGATGAAAATAATAATAATAATAACTATAATAATAATAATTATACTACTACTAATAATAATTATACTAACAATAATTATATAGCATTATTATAGAGAAATCTTTGATAAACACGCTGAAATAGACAGCTTTTAAATCGAAGAATTATTTAAAGAGATTTTTAATATTAAAGTCGGCCAGAATCGTTCCATTAAAAAAGTTTTTTAGGAACAAAACAATGCATAAAAATATATTTTATTTTTATCTTTATTTTTTTGTAGGGATATACTTCTCAAGCTACACTGAGAAAAATGACACCTTCAAATCTGAGCAAATCTATGTTTTCATTTTGTTATGAAACTTTTTGTTTCAAATAGGACGACCCAATGATTTCAATTCTGAAATACCAGAAATACTCAGAATATTTAAATATGGACATATTCAAAACTGAAAACATAGAGGTCAGTTTATACTCATTTTTGAAACATGGACATACTCAAAAATGATTAAAATCAGTTCAAACACATTTTTCAAACATGGAAATATTAAAAACTAAAGACAGATGTCAATTTATATTCATTTTTGAAACATGGACATACTCAAATATGAGTACATTATGTTTTATTCTTGAGTGTGTGGATGTTTACAGAATTGAGTATATACATGTTTCAAACTTGAGTCATTTTGATTCAAAGCTATTTTGACTATGTAACATACTCAGATTTGAGTACTTTTTGCTCAGTTTTGAAAATGACGTTTTTAGAGTGTAGCTGTGTGCAAACTGCGCTTATTTTTTAAATTTTACTAATTCTTTAGAGGTCTTTTTTTTTTTCAATTTTTTATTCAAATTTTCATTATTTCAAGATATTTTTTTTCATATTTAGAAAAGGTCATTTTTTTATGTTGTTGCCAATTTGTAAAACTGCGCAAAGAATTATATTTCATCTCAAATAAAAAATGTATTTACACGTAATTTGGAATCATTTCAACAATCACACGGAAAGAACAACAAACAATGTTGAGGGCTTCCACTCCAAAATGAATAGAAGAGGATATCCTATATATTATGGATATCTATTCCATAATAAATTTAATAAAAGATGTGCAAGAAGAGAACGAGGGAACTATGCGAATGCTCAGAGTAGGGAGCTCAAGAGCACCAGCATCGAAAACTAAATACACAGAATTAAATGAAAGATTGCAAGTTTAAAACGTAGTTTGATAAATGACACAATTGATTTACATAATTATATTAATTCAATATCCTATTTAATACATTTGGTTGACTAGTCCTGTTTTGTTTTTCGAAATAAATACATTCTGTCTGATTTTCTGTCTATTTGATATGTACTATATTTATGAAATGATTATTTTGAAGCTTAGTGAAGATTTTATACATAACTAATAGGATAATTAACGATATATATATATTTTTTAAATGGCAGTTTTTATTATGAGTGTCTACTTTGTGAGAAGTTTAAATTAGTGCTTGTTTTCAAGTAAACATTTTAGTAAAATTTATCATTTATATTATATCACATAACAATAAGACACGGCATAAAATAAATTAAAAGTAGAGTATTTCGAAGCAAATCGTGATGTTCTATCTAAATGATATCTATCATCCACCTACATATAGGGGGGTTCGTCAGAAATTGACCGGTGACCAATAATTTTTTAATTCTACAATGGAAAATAAATGCGCAGTTGCTGACGAAATTTCATTTTGCAACAATTATCGTAAATATAAATAATGTAGAAAATGAATAAGGAAAAAGTTTCCGAATTACTAAACTCATACCTCTTTTATATATATTATATTTAGGAAATTTACAGAAAAATGTTTAACAATTTTATTGGAAAAAAGTAATTGGACAAAAGTCTATTAAACAGTTAATAGCAGTGAAAATACTGTACTAAAAATATGAAATTAGCCTCGCATTATTTGAAACACAACATCCAGAAAAATGCACGAAAAGTACAGTAATTAAACTAGTGATACCACATAATACCAGCCATATTCAATGTCCAGTGCACGTTCCTACTGTTTGGGCGCGAAAAGTGGCAATTTCTAGAACTTGTCTGTATTTAATTTCTCATGAAGCTAGATAAGTCTCTTCAATATTTTATTGCAATATTTTCACTTTTCTAAGGTTATTAAAAGAGAGGAGAGAGAGAAAACATATTTTATAGGAAACAAATTATTTTAAAAAAATTAAAAATTACTGAAGCATTGAAATCCAAGCTGGCTTCTTTCTGACATATTCACAAAGTTATTGTTAATGTACAAAATAAGCAGTTATTCTTCTTCATGGACTAAGGAATCGGAAAGCATTTTTCATATTTTTATAAAGACAAAATACCATTCAGAATATGCCGTCCAAGTTGGCGTTTTAAGCCGATCTGGATTCTACAACCCGGGAAAAGTTGTTTTGAGACAGCAATTAATTAGAACTCAATATGATATACAATTATAGAAAATGTAAAATACTGTTCGATTTCAAATTACCCCAATAGTCATGTCTGAAAATTCCTTACATTTATGCATAAAATGAGTCAGTGAATATATCAGTTTTGAGTTACTGAGTGAGAAAAAATATTTAACAAGTGGGTAAGTGTGATCGAAGATCGCTCAAAGGGTTTCGATTAATATTTCTTTCAAAACACTTTATCCTCTTTTTAATAAATTCAAACAAATTTCATTTATCAACAACAACAACAAAAAAAAAGTCATGTTTTTTATAAAATAAAAATTTACCGGTCTATTTTTTCCTTTTTTCGAATATCTAAACCAGCCGGATAGCGGTCCAAGCCCGCTATTATATTCTGTCATAATAATATCCGTCATACGGACTAAATGCAATATTTAAAAAAAAATTTCAAAATTAAACAAATTGTACACCTACAAAATGTTAAAATATGCGAATATTTCCATAATCGGATTTTTATCACGATTCAATATGTTTCTCAAACTCATATATTTACTATTCTCTATTATTTATAGTGATACTAGCTTTGTATTATTCTCAAACATTTGAAAAATTAGTTAAACTTCCTATATAACGTCAGATTTTCTTTTTAATTCTCTAATGACGTGATATTAATCTGCTTTGTCCACTTACACATACTCATACTCCTTGTATTATTGAGAAATCTTAGACATTTTCCGTTTTATTACGACTATGACGTCAATCAATTTTATTTCATATTTATCTTTTTTTCAATTGGTGAAACTTTTTCTTTCTTTCATTTTTCACGTGAAAATCGTCTGATAGAAAATTAATTATTGTAGAAAGAATTTCATTGTGGATTTTAAATCTTTGGCATCTGCTATAACGAAAAATGTTTCAATTTAATAGGAAAAGGCTGTTAGAATTTTGGTTTTTTATCTCTATTTATTAAAATAATACGAATTTTTCAAATTTTAATATTTTGAGCTCTTCACAGCTGCTATTCAGATTTATACACTAAGTTTCAACTCTGTAAGTTACATACTTTTTGAGAATGGCTCTGTGATGGACAGACAACGCAGCGGGGGTAATAGGGTTTCGTATGAGATAAACGAAACCCTAAAAAACCACCTTAAGTGCTGTAGAAACTTTCTAACTCTAAAAGATGCATTTTAGAGAAAGATAAATAGCAAGTGAATGGAAATTAGAATTGTCTAATAGTAAATTGGTACAGCGCACTCAGAAAATGGCACGAAACAGTTTTGTACCGCAATTATGTCTAAATAAAACTCAAACTGTAATTTCTCATATAATGCGAGCACTTTTTAATCAATTTAATCTTTAAAAATACACACAAATTTTGATGTGAAGATATTTGTTTTAAATGGAACATTTTTATTTTAATCACATGTTTTATTTCAAGGAATCATCGTATATGATAAGATTAAAATCTTGAAAATTTATTACTTTACTAATTCGATTAATTCAGACTTATAAATTATCATCAAAATAAAGAGAATGTTCATCTTTTAATAACATTTCATTGATATATCACTGCATAAATATGGTATTATCAAAATTGTTTCGCCCATACTAATAGTATTGCAAAGAGTAATTTTTTATTATAATCATAATCCAGCATAACATTTGTAGTTTAATTCATATGCTGCTAATTATTATGCTCGATACAAGTATTGTGGTAAATCAACCGTGGTTTAAATCAACTGCCCCCCCCCCTTTTTTTTTAGAACAATTCCAATACAATGTTTCTCCCCTTTTTTGTAATTTATTTTTCCATTTTTAGGGTTAAAATAATTTCTACTTTTACTACAGTCTTTTTTCTACAACCAACATGATACATAGTCAGTGCAAGGTCATGCTTTTATGTATATTAGTATGAAATTTAGCATGCATTAATGAACCTATCGGATTCCCTAAAGAGTTATCATAAAACATTACTCAACGCGTATAAACATATGCACACTACATGATACAACTAACAGAAAATAATATAGATAAAAAATATTCAACATTTAGCATAAAATGTGTTCTCTCTCTCTCTTTTTTTTCTTTTTTTTTAATGGGATTGTTTACAGCAATTAGTAACATAAGATGCTCTTAAAGTATTTGGTCATATTAAAAGAAAAATTTTCTCGATTGGGAAGATTATCCTTTAACAATTCGAAAAAGAATACGCAAGATATGAAATTGAATAAAATGATATTCAAAAATTGGCTGCTAGTTACAGCATTTTAGTAACACCAGTGTATCTTTTCTGTTACTTGCTGAATTTAAAGGCCAAAAATGTTAACTTACAGTTATCACTGAAAAAGAAAAAAAAAAAAAAAAAAAAAAATGCGAAATTTTTTTAAATATGAATTTTTTTTTAATTAAGCTCAGATACTGAGATTTATACAAAATAGTTAGCCAATCGGGTGATACTGTCTTGAAGAATAGTTAGTTTATAATTTTAAAGTACTGTTTAGGTCAAGAAGAAAATATTAACTTGTTCAGTGAACTGGTTTTCGCTTTAAAAAGCTACTGCGTGGTCAATGTATCCAAAATCTATTATTGGTGGGAGTTTGTATAAATAAAATCCCACAAGAGATTGCGTAATAAAAAAACGTTTATTTCTTCTTTTAAATTTTTAATTAAAAATTCTGTTGAATGTATAAGCAAATATTTACTTCTAAGTGAAATACATAATAAGATATATTTAAAGGCTCTTTAACACAACGGATCCCATTATCCTGAACGAAAGAGGAAAATAAGGGAAAATCAGGTTTGCTTGAGACATCAAGGTTTTCTAAAAAATAATGACTAAAAATATATAATTGTATTAATGCTTAAATTGTCATGTACAATAAATGTGTATTACAAGAAAGCACAACGTAGAAGGCATTAGTATGAAATAAATTTAAATTTCAGCATACTTAGGTGCATATGACTTATTTGATAGAATATTAAAGTCATAAAAATGAAGTAATCAGAAGATCGTGAAGATTCCTATGTTCAATAATTCACAAAATTCAGGTGGGAGGGGGGGGGGGGGGAGATCCAGGTCGTAATCGACCCGAATCCGCGAAAATAATTTTAGGCGACCCGCAACCCGATATATTTCATCCAGCACCCGACCCGAACACGAAATACTTCAACCGGCAATCCGACCCGATCCCGACATAAAATGTAAGTAAATCATGTTTTAATGCAATGAAAAGTAATTTACAATTATATCTCTAATACCAATTTTATGTTTTATACAATAAAATGGACTAATCTATATTTTTAATATTCAAATATAGTAAAACCTCTGAATAGAAACTTCGGCATCGTGTCGGTGTAGGGTTATCCCTAATTTTCTTTTTCGGGTTAGGATGACTCTAATTTTCTTTCTGCGGGTAGGTTTCACCCTAGAATAATTCTTGCGTGTCATAGTAAGTTTTTTTGCAAGTTGGATTTTTGGTCTTTTCACAAAAAGTTTCAGCAGAATTATGTTTCCGATGAAAATAAATACCTATTTCAATCTGATTAAGCATATATTTAATTTACTGCATGAGAGTACTTTATAAAACAAGTGGGTAAGTGTGATCGAAGATCGCTCAAAGGGTTTCGTTTAATATTCCTTTCAAAACACTTTATCCTTTCTTTAATAAATTCAAACAACTTTCATTTAGAAAAAAAAAAAGTCATGTTTTTTATAAAGTAAAAATTTACCGGTCTCTATATTTTTGTTTGTTTGTTTTTTTCCAATATCTAAACCAGCCGGATAAAATTTACCGGTCTATTTTTTCCTTTTTTCGAATATCTAAACCAGCCGGATAGCGGTCCAAGCCCGCTACTATATTCTGTCATAATAATATCCGTCATACGGACTAAATGCAATATTTAAAAAAATAATTTCAAAATTAAACAAATTGTACACCTTCAAAATGTTAAAATATACGAATATTTCCATAATCGGATTTTTATCCCGATTCAATATGTTTCTCAAACTCGTATATTTACTATTCTCTATTATTTATATTGATACTCGCTTTGTATTATTCTCAAACATTTGAAAAATTAGTTAAACTTCCCATATGACGTCAGATTTTCTTTTTAATTATCTAATGACGTGATATTAATCTGCTTTGTGTACTTACACATCTCATACTCCTTGTATTATTGAGAAATCTTAGACATTTTCCGTTTTATTACGACTATGACGTCAATCAATTTTATTTCATATTTATCTTTTTTTCAATTGGTGAAACTTTTTATTTCATTTTCATTTTTCACGTGAAAATCGTCTGATAGAAAATTAATTATTGTAGAAGGAATTTGATTGTGGATTTTTAATTTTTGGCATCGGCTATAACCAAAAATAGTTAAATTTAATGGTACAAGGCTGTTAGAATTTTGGTTTTTATCTCTATTTATTAAAATAATACAATTTTTCAAATTTTAATATTTTGGGCTCTTCACAGCTGATATTCTTTTTTATAGAGAAAGTTTCAACTCTGTAAGTAACACAGTTTTTGAGAATGGCTCTGTGACGGACAGACAACGGAGCGGAAGTAATAGGGTTTCGTGAGATGAACGAAACCCTAAAAAATGTGATCATAAATTATTCCTTCTGTAAGAACCATTTATTCTTCTCGGAATATGAAAATTATTACCAACATTTCGTCTTTCAAACAAACAAAAATACATGTATCGTATTTGTGATAATTTATGCACACATACACTCGCACATGTGTGTGTAGATTAGGAAGTGCCCACTAATCAGAGGTATATTTAAGCGTACGAATATTTAGGAATTGAAAAAGTATTCGCTGAATAGAGGTGTCCGCTTTTCGGGAATTTCCATTATGGAGGTCTTATTGTATATAGATTTTTAACCTGAAAAAAATATCGTGAACATTACTTTGAAAAATCTCGTCAACCCGAGCCCAACTCGCAAGAGTCAAAATCCGAAAAAGTCCCGAGCTCGAAATAATGAAAGTCAACCCAAACCCGGACCCGACCCGAACCGCGAATTCGGTCAGGTACGGGTAACCCGACCCAATTGAGAATTCTAATCCAAACCGCTGAATTTTATTTACTGTTTCTTTTCATGTGAGGGGCTAGGGGGGGGGAGAAAATGTTGATTTTTCAATGCTTTTTTAAGAACTTTCCTTTTTTTTTTATCCAGTTCTACGATTCTCCAAAAATAATAAATTATTTGTAAAACACCTTAATACAATCAAAGAAGTTATATTTATTCGTAAATTTACGAAATTAGTAGAAATTCTTATTTGGATATCAAGAAATCCAATATATATATTTTCTCTATAAAGACAAGAAATTACCTTTGATAAAATAGTGTCAAAGTCTATTTTCAATAGATTATAACTCAATATGTGATAAATTTATCAATAACTTAAAATCGCTGTTTGATTCCAAATCATTCGCATATAGTTATGGCTGCAATTTTAAGCATTTAATAATAAAAAAATACATAAATAAATAAATAAATAAAAGACTACGGAACGGATATGTATTCACAGATGTGTATACGTATATATGTGATAAATATTTATATGTATATGTAATAAAAAATGTTTAAAAATCTGAATTGTATTTTATTTCAAAAACAATAAAAACGTAAAAGATGCTTCCGAAAAATTTTTAACAGGAAAAAAGGTAATGTGAGAATATAGATTGAATATATACGCGGAGTAAGATAGATTGGTACTTCGGTGATTTGAAACATTATACGTATCAAGTAAAGTTACCCCCTAATGACAATCATTCAACTAATCGATTACTAGTTTTGGGGGAAGTTTGGAGCGTGCAGTGCGGACGGAATGAGTTTGGAGGCGAATCAAAATGGCCGGCTTGGTTTTTTTTTAGGATAAAAAAAAAGTTCTCTTTCAGGAGCTTTCGTCAGGTATTTTCCTACCGGAAGTATTTGATTGATAGAGACGAAATACTGCTTCGGCGAATCCGGACTTTACCGCATCTGAAGGATGGGCCAGAGCCAGAGAGAAGGAAAGGTGGTGAATATTAGCCTCCAGGCTGAGACACATTGCTGAAGCATCATTCACTACTTTCATTTACAAAAAGGCGATTGTCACCACTTCACCCCTATCCCCCAAAATTCTGGCTACGGCATTGCCATTTATCAAGGTCATTTGCAGTATCCATCAGAAATTTTAAGAATTATTAAATATTCGAAAATAGGTTTCTACCTGCATTTTTCGAAAAAAGGAAATCTAAACATTTCACTCTTTTCTTTCGCCCGTCTGTTTAAGATATATTTGAAACGTATGAGCGTAAATAGAAAAACGCAATTAAAAGTTGTTTTTTACGGAAGAGGGAGGGGTGTTAAAGGGAGAAAGAGATACCTTGATGAAAAATTCTTAATGCTCCTTTCTGTTAGCGTTTACTTATTTAAGTCACTTTAAAAAACTAAATTTTACTTTTTTTTTTTTTTTCAAAATCATCAGAAGTAAATAAAATTCAGTTGATCAAATTTAGATAAATCAAGATTTCTCACATTTAAGATGAAAATCTGAAGAGCTCTACTATTTTAAACTGCATAAATAGAAATGCCAATAAGTTTCATGCAATATCTACGAAGATTAATTTGTGAATGTGTCGGATAATTTCACATTGTTCAGCTGGAAAAATAAATAAAAATTAAAAACAGCTTTAAGCGGTGACGGATTAAAGCAAAACATGGGTCATGGACCTGGAATCCTTGATTTTTTAAATTTATTTATTTATTTATTTGGAGGGGGGAGGTGAGGCTTAAAAGTTTGGTGTTTGTAAAGGTGCTGATTTAAATATTGCAAAAATTTCTACTGATTACAATCAATATTGTGCACTTTTAGAGTATAAAAAGACTGATATAAAAATGTATGTTCATCTAAATATTTATTAGGTATACTATGTAACAGGCGTCTTTAACGTTGTTTTAAAATTTATATTATACTGCACCAAGTAGCATCTTAATAATTATTATGTATTTATATCTGAATTTTAAGTTATACAAAATGTAAGATTTTGGATTGAAAAAAAAAAAAAGTCTGACTTTAAAGAAATGATGCACAGATCCTGATTCATGTGAGGGCAAGAGAAGATGCAGCCGCCTAGCCACGGGGCCTTTACGAATTGTCAGTTTTGACAATTTTTTCTTCAATGAGATATAAAAAAATATATAATTTATAAGTAGATTATTGATTTTAAAAAATAATTTTACTTCTAAAGTAATAAATAAATTTTCAATCTATTTTTAATTCATTTTCATTTATGCATTCAAAAAATTTGCATAATCCTAATTCAACCAGCAGTAAATTGAAAAATTTTGCATTTTTCTATAAATGCAAAGTTTTTTTTAGAAAATAATGTCAAATTAGATGTTTTAAGTCTATTTTTGAGACTCGGCTGTCTGCAAAGAGCCGTCGTCAAGGGGCAATAACTTGTAGTAATTAAAGATGCGTCCACTTTATAGGCAAATGAAAATCTCTATTTGATTATTAAGAAGTTACACGTGCAAATTTTATTTCATATGCAAAAAGAAAAGGGCCTTTTTTATGTCAGACTTTTAATTTTTATCAGTGCTCGTACAAACAAAACTCAGTGGAAAGAGAACAAGAATTTTGGAATAAATGTGTTTGCTGTAATCCGCAATCCAGGATAGTTTTTTAAAGTGGTGAACTTAAACATGAAATAAACTAAACCAGGAATTATTTTAGAACTCCTCGTACAAGACAGTTTTGTTTTAAACATATAAACCCACTAGAGCATTTCAGAGATTTTAACATTTAAGAAATATTGAATATTGAAAAATAAATTTCTAAAACCACTATATTTCAAAATCGGAAAATGAAACAGCTCATTTTTTAGGTGCGTTCGTAATTATATAAATACGTAGCACCTATAGTCGTCGTTTGGTCCGTCCGTCTGTCCGTCCGTCTGTCTGTCTGTCCGCATATAACAACGCAAAAACTACCCAACCAAATGGTTTGCAATTTAAAATATATTATCTTTGCAGAATTTTGTCGAGACATTTCAAATTTTATTAAAATCGAATCAAAACTTTAGGAGATATTAATAAAAATATTTATTAAGAAATTTGAATTTTTTTTTAAAATCTGTGCTTTTTTGTTATAGGAGCTTCCGATGGATGTCAAATCGTCAAGCGACCGACATGCTTATTTTATTACAGAAATTAATCTGCAGACGATATAATTCATTTCACAGAATTAAAAATCATCAAGATCTGAATATTTATACAACTAGCTGATACATATATATCTGAATATTTATATAACTAGTTAAGATATTTGTATGAACAGTGTCATAAAATATATACTTAACTAGCTGTTTAACCCGTTCTACGCACGGGATATCATGAATTTAATTCTAAAACGTGCGTACGAACGCACCTCGTTTGTAACGTTTGACGTACAATTTCCAACTTGTTAAATTTGCCTTACCGTATAACATAAATTTGAAACGCATGAACGTAAAAATAAATAAAATAAAACAAAAATCGTCTTTTCTGGGGATTAAGGGTAAGAGAAACAGAGATATCCTTACAAAAAAAAAATGTTATTCTTTCTCTGTGTGTTTAATTATTTTAAATTACTTAGGATGAATGAAGTTTACCATTTGTTTAACAAATTAGAGACGAATAAAATTTAATTTAATTTAAAGGTACAGCTGGCAGATATATTCCTTCCGAGACGGTGTCTATATTTGTATATGTAAAATAATCAATGAAAACTAATGATGTAATTCTAATTCACAATTACCTTTTTATATAAATGAAAAAGTTTAAAAAACAAAATAATAAAAATAAATTTTTAGTATCATTGAATGATTGAAATTATATCTTTCATGTTCGTTAGATTTAAACTTTATATTCTTTCACTTTATATATAAAAAAAAAAAAAAAAAAAAAAAAAAAAAAAAGTTTTTGCTGAACTTCGTTCATTTTTATAATTGAGTTTGAGTTGAGCGAGTTCGTTTGAAAAATTTTGAGTTTGAACGTGAACTTGGCTCATTTTTGAGAAATTGAACTTGAGTTTGAACTGTTCGTTTTTTTCGCGAGCGTGCCCAACACTGCTATCAAGAATAGTGCGGGAAAATATTGGAGCGGCTTAGGGGCGCGAAATTTTTCCTGGCTGAGGGCGCACCGGCCCTCGGGCTGATAGGCCAGTCCAAGCCTGATTTTAACAAAGAATTTATAGTTGTATTTAACGTTATTATGAAAACCAATCACAAAAAATTTATCGATTGATTAATCAGTAGATGCCGCCACAGTCGAATTTGTATTGTATTTTGTGCTATTTTTGTGGTAGCAATGTTTTTCGTTTTAAAATTTTGGCAACACTACCAATTTGTTCTGTATGTTCCCAATTTTTGTGATTTGTATTATTTATTTAGCATTTATAGATACGAAATCATGATTAAAAAAAAAAACGGTTATTTAATCTCCCTAATGTTCAGCAGATGGCGACACCACATAAAATGTTATTAGTGCTAGAAAGTGTTTCAGGACATTTTCAACTGCAATTTTCAAGTGTTTTTTAATTATTTTAAATTATTAAGTACACTTTTTTTTTCTCTGTTACCATATTAAGGACAGATATTAGTGTTATTATTTATCTAAATGCATTCCAGTTTCAAAGCTTCTAAAATCCAGAGTTTTCTATAATCTGAAATTGCCATTAATCGTGAAGTTATACTGTTTTTCTATATCTTTTATTTCAAAATGTTTTTGTTTTGTCACTTTATTAAAATAATGCATGCTTTGCGACGATCGGCCATTAGCATCTCCCCTCCCCACCACCACCCATAAATATCATATACTACAATTTTAATACCGTGTAAGCCCCCCACCCCCCACCCCCTGATTATTTTACGATTTTCCATCGCGTTTAGGGGGGCGGATTAACAGGATTTTACGGTAATTTCTATGAAGCGTCATCATTAATAGTTAATGTTACTTTTGAAACAGCAAATAAATAATGTAAAAGCACTTTCTTTTATTTAAATATGATTCTATTTCGTAATTATTTTGAATATCTTTATTTATTAACAGTTTAAAATAGAATTTACTTAAATTTTTAAAACATTTTCCTTAAGTATTCGATTTGGCTGAATATTTTGATAGTCAGCCTAACCGAATATTCAGTGATCCCTATTACAGACCTTTATTTTTACATTTGGAAAAATTCTGGGGCCCCAAAAACTGATTCTTGCAATTTTGACTGCATTTGTAGCAGAGTTTCCATACATTATCTTAAAAATACTTAAAACAACACTACAGTCGAACCTCGTTAACACGAAATAGAAGGACTGCGATTTTTTTTCGTGTTGTCTGAAATTTCATGTTAACCGTCAAAATAGTGGTGCCATGTATGTTAGATATAAAAACTAAATAAATTAACCTACAAATATAGGGTGCGACTCAAACGTGAAAGGTTCCATTCTCCCATTGGTTGACAAAAAACCGGCATGCATTGTAGCTAACATAACATCGTTTTGTGCTACTGCCATCTGTGGACAGGATAATAAAACACAATTATGCCTTAATACTTCGTACTAAAAAATTAAACTGTGTAAATTAACTTGTAAATTAAACTGTCTTTTACAAAATAAATTTTGGGATAATATAAATTTATTATACAAATAACTAAGTACATTTAATGTATACATAAAATATATTTAATTTCCATTAAACACATTTTATGTAAATTAAAATCTCATCAAAAAGTCACCTGTAAAAAATGCAGCCAAGTCTCGTAACTCATTTAACGTAAAAAGTACTGAGATCGTATAAAGCCAAGTTTAACTATCTTATTAACTCTGAAATTTTCATTCACAAATCACTCCTAGTCTCTACATCTTTAGTTAATTATTATTTTGTGACTTGGTAATTACGTAGCACGAGAATGTGATGTATATAGTTAGTCTTTATCATATAATACTATAACATATTAAGGTGTAATAACTTCCCTGTGCGTGTATAATTTGCCTTAATTAAATTATCCCATCCCATCCCATCCCATAGTAAGGTGTAATAACTTCCCTGTGCTGCGTAATTGCCAAGTCACAAAATAATAATTAACTAAAGATGTAGAGACTAGGAGTGATTTGTGAATGAAAATTTCAGAGTTAATAAGATAGTTAAACTTGGCTTTATACGATCTCAGTACTTTTTACGTTAAATGAGTTACGAGACTTGGCTGCATTTTTTACAGGTGACTTTTTGATGAGATTTCACTTCTTTTTGTAAGTAATCCTCCTTTTCTTGATTTTGGGTTCTTTTTTAGAGATCATCCATTGATTTTCGCTAAGCCCACACTCTGTCCCTATTATTTACAGGTATAAAAAATTTGAAGCTTTAGTTTCGTTTGCAAAGTACTGTAGATAAAAAAAAAAAGATTTCAGGTTAGGCAAGCACTAAGTTATGGGAGGGGGAGGGGGGTTCAAAAGTACTCTCAATTGCTTCCAGGATAGGTGCTATCCATCTGAGATATTACTCGCAGCCCTAGATACTTGATATTTAACATAAAAGAACTTTTCAGTATAAAAAGAAAGCCAAAGTTAAAATTTCCGGAAATTTCCAATAAATCAAACTATATTCCTTTTTTTGATGTTTTTTTTTTTCGTTTTTTTAGTCTTTTTTTTATTATTTACGGATTTTTTAATTTTTTCTTATTTTGTGTACTAAACCCTGCTTTTCTGCAAAATGTCAAACTTCTAGGACTTCAAGATCGAATTATTTTCAAATTTTCGACTTTTTATAAATTTATTGATTTTTCGATTTTAATTCTAAGTTACCTGATTGTCATGCCAATATAGTAATTATTTGATCCGTCTTCTTAGGATCATTTAGGTTCAATTTAGAGATAAATCAAGTGAATCTTAGAGTCACCATGATTTTATTTAGAAAGGATTATCAAGCAATAACCAGCCAGTAATGTCTGGAGGGTAGGGGGAGCTGTGAAAATTTTTGTGGGGCTAACATCATTTAACAATCCATATTTCACATGTGAAGTAAATAGAGTACAACATGTGAAAGAAAACAAACATGTCTATAAAGAAATCGCGTATATCGTAGCCAGTCTATAGCGGAACTTTTCTATAACGAAATTCGTAAACGACAGAAAAGAAAACCATAATCCGGGGGAAATAACATAAAACAATTACGGGCGTTGTACTAGCTAATAGGACAATTATCTTAAAACTAATGTTTCTAGCAGTACAAAATCAAATTGTTTTCGAATTTTCGATTTCTTAAAGATATTTCGATTTTTCGATTTTATTTTCGAATTAAACGAATATTTTAATTGTTCCTTTTATTGAATAGTAAATACTACCTTTACAACAAGTTTTAAGTTTCTAAGACTACAAGATAAAATTATTTTCAACTTTTGATGTTTTCGAATTTTTTTTATAATTTTCTGGATTTTTTATTTTTTTCTTATTTTGTATCCTTTATTACAAATTTCAAGTTTCTAGGTTTACAAAATCGAATTATTTTGAAATTTCCGATCTTTTTCGAGTTTTTTATTCTATTTTCGAATTTATTGCGTTTTAATTTTTCCTTTTTCTGTATCCTAAACATTAAGTTTACGCCGAATTTTAAGTTCTAAAGCTACAAAATCGAATTTTTTTCAATTTTTCGAATTTTTTTTTTCGAATTTTACAGATTTTTTATTTATTTCTTTTTTTGTATCCTAAAATACTACCTTTATTCCAAATTTTAAGTTTCTAGCTTTACAAAATCGAAATATTTTCAAATTTTCGTTTTTTTTTTCGATTTTTTTATTTTATTTTCAATTTTTGTTGTGTTTTTAATTTTTTCTTTTTTGAATCCTAAACACTACCTTTACACCAAATTTTCAGTTTCTAAGACTACGAGATCATATTATTTTCAATTTCTCTCTTTTTCTTTCTTTCTTTTTTTTTTTTTTTTTTTTTTTTTTTTGTTGAGATTTTCGATTTTTTTTTTTAATTATCCATATTTTTTAATGTTTCCTTATTTAGTATCTTAAATATTACCTTTATTCCAAATTTCAAGTTTCTAGCGCTATGAAATCGAATTATTTTCAAAATTTCCTTATTTTTCGATTTCTTTCGATTTTTTTATTTTATTTTCGAATTTTATTGAGTTTCTATTTTAACTTATTCTTAATCCTAAACACTATCTTTACCGCGAATTTTAAGTTTCTAAGGCCAAAAGATCAAATTATTTTAATTTTTTTCAATTTTTTTCGAATTTGTGATTTTTTTTTCGAATTTTCTGGATTTTTTAATTTTTCCTTATTTTGCATCCTAAATACTACCTTTATTCCGAATTCCAAGTTTCTAGCGCAACAAAATTGGATTATTTGAAATTTTTCGATTTTTCGATTTTATTTTCAATTTTTTTTTTTTTGTGTTTTTGATGTCTTCTTTTTCTGAATTCTAAACACTACCTTCACACCAAATTTTAAGTTTTAAGACTACAAGATCGTGTTATTTTCAATTTTGTTCGATTTTATTTGAATTTTCGTTTTTTTTTCCGGATTTTATAATTTTTCCTTTCTTTGTATCCGAAACACTAGCTTTATTCCAAATTTTAAGTTTCTGTGGCTGCGGGATCTACCCAATTTTTTTGATGATGCGAGAGTGAGTGAGTGTGTGAGTGACAAAAAATCGAAACTTTGAGTTCATACATCGTCTGCACTAATTTATGGGTATTTTTTGAATTATCCATATTTTTAAATTTTTCCTTATTTAGTATCTTAAATATTACCTTTATTCCAAATTTCAAGTTTCTAGCGCTATGAAATCGAATTATTTTCAAATTTTCGTATTTTTCGATTTTTCCGATTTTTTTTATTTTATTTTCGAATTGTATTGCGTTTTTTATTTTAACTTATTCTGAATCCTAAACACTATCTTTACTACGAATTTTAAGTTTCTAAGGCTAAAAAATCAAATTATTTTAATTTTTTCAATTTTTTTTCGATTTTTTCAAATTTTCGAATTTTTTTTTCGAATTTTCCGGAATTTTTAATTTTTTCTTATTTTGCATCCTAAATACTACTTTTATTCCGAATTCCAAGTTTCTAGCGCAACAAAATAGGATTATTTGAAATTTTTCGATTTTTCGATTTTTTCAATTTTGCTTTCGATTTTTTTGGTGTTTTTGATGTTTTCTTTTTCTGGATACGAAACACTATCTTCACACCGAATCTTAAGTTTCTAAGACTACAAGATCGTATTATTTTCAATTTTCAATTTTGATGGAATTTGTTGAATTTTCGAATGTTTTTTATCCGAATTTTCCGGATTTTATAATTTTTCCTTTCTTTGTATCCTAAACACTACATTTTTTCCAAATGTCAAGTTTCTAGGGCTACGGGATCTACCTAATCTTTTTGATGACGCGTGAACGAGTGAGTGAGTGAGTGACAAAAAATCGAATGTTTGAGTTCATATATCGTCTGAACTAGAAAAGAAAGAAAGTTGTAATTTTAAATTTTGGCCCTGTGTGCCAAATACTCTAGAAAAACGAAGTTTCAAATTTTTGGGATACTCCAGTGCGGAGATATGGGGGGGAGGGGTCAAAAGTGCCCTGAGTTGCTTCCAGAAAAGTATGCTTACGGCTGTCCTCTCTTGACTTGGCGGAAGCACTGCCGTGCCTCCAGATCTTGCCAAGGCTGTGGTTTTCCTATTAGACTTAATGTTAGCTATATGCTCCATTTTTCTGCAACTAAATTTCCTCATGCGAATATAGTAATTCATTGATCCGTTTTCTTAGGATCGTTTATGTTCAATTTAGAGATAAATCAAGAGAATCTTAGAATCACCATGATTTTATTTAGAAAGGACTATCAAGCCATAACCAACCAGTAATGTCGGGAGGGAGGGAGAGACGTGAAAATTTTTGTGCGACCAACATCTTTTAACAACAAATATTTCATATATAAATTAAATAGAGTAAAGCCTGTGAAAGAAAATGAACCTGTCTATAAAAAAAAAGGTCTATAACGTAGCCAGTCTATAGCGGAACTTTTCTATTACAAAATTCGTAAACAAAAGAAAAGAAAAGCATAATCCGGGGAAAATAACACAAAACAATAACGGAAGGTGTACTAGCTAATGGGACAATTATCTTAAAATCTATCTAAAACAAACTATCCCCATCCTGTGGGATTTGTTTTTCAATATTTTACTTTATTTAATGCAAAACATAGATTGCATCCGACAACTCATAAAAAAGTCCTCCGGCCTGTACCGGCAGGAAAAGGTAGCTTTCCTATATCTTCGTTTTAAAATTTTAGCTAATGTTACTCGAAAACAGCAAGTTAAAATGCAAAGAAACCGTTTACAAAAGATTCGTTTACACTGAATTTGAATAAGAAATTCGCCAAATTATTGAGCTATAGCCAAGTTGGCTTCATTTATGAAGACTTATTTTTGTCGCCAAATTTGGCGATGTTTCGCCAATTGTCGCCAAGTTTGGCGATAATTTGGCGCTAATGGATATGAATATATAGTTTTATGCGTATGATTGGGAAAATGATTACAACAAGGAAAGAAAATAATTTGCGAGAAATCGCGTTCACTAAAACTTATAAATTTATATTAAAATCATTAAAATTACAGACATTACAATACACTTTCATAAAACATTAAAAACACATTAAAATTGGACGTTTCGGATTTACATGGAAAATCCCTCTTCAACAACAACATTTCACTTAGCGTAAATCATAGTTCATAAATATCAACAAATAGAAAATGCAACGTATTAAAATTTCGAAGTCAAAGTTACAGTTATAATAACACGGAGTATTCATTCGGGATTGCACCTGCTTGACCATTATTGACCATAAATTTATCGTTGGTTTTTTGTAATGTGCTGTTTTGTTTCAAAATGTCAGCCACCCTAGAATTTCAAACTGCTCTATCTCAGCCAATTTTTAAGATAGAGGTAAAACAAAAAATGCTCTGGAATCCTTGTATCAAGTCCTAACACCTAATTAAAAAATAAACTTGATTTTTTAACTTTTTTGTATATTTATTTTAGTTTTAAAATTTTCCGTGGCCGCCATCTTGAAACAAGATGGCGGACCAAGCTGGCCAACGAACTCGGTCGAGGCATTGGTGAGCTTAATACACACAATTAGTTTCATCCAAATTAATTTATAAATACGAGCGTTATCGTATCAAATTATTTTCATTTTTTCAATTTTTTTCGAATTTTTTTATTTTTTTTTCGAATTTTCTGGATTCTTTTAATTTTCCTTTTTCTGTATCCTAAATACTACCTTTATTCCTAATTTGAATTTTCTAGCGCAACAAAATCGGATTGTCTTCAAATTTTCGGTTTTTTTCAATTTCTTCGATTTTTTCAATTTTGCTTTCGATTTTTTTGGTGTTTTTGATGTTTTCTTTTTCTGGATGTTAAACACTACCTTCACACCAAATCTTAAGTTTCCAAGACTACAAGATCGTATTATTTTCAATTTTCAATTTTGATGGAATTTGTTGAATTTTCGAATGTTTTTTTTTTCGAATTTTCTGGATTTTATAATTTTTCCTTTCTTTGTATCCTAAACACTACCTTTTTTCCAAATGTCAAGTTTCTGGGGCTACGGGATCTACCCAATCTTTTTGATGACGCGTGAACGAGTAAGTAAGAAGTGACAAAAAATCGAATGTTTGAGTTCATATATCGCCTGAACTAGAAAAGACAGAAAGTTGTAATTTTAAATTTTGGTCCTGTGGGCCAAATACTCTCTATAATTGAAGTTTAAAATTTTTGGGATACTCCAGCGCGGAGATATGGGGGGGTCAAAAGTGCCCTGAGTTGCTTCCAGAAAAGTATGCTTACGGCTGTCCTCTCTCGACTTGGCGGAGGCACTGCCGTGCCTCCAGATGTATTTAATGGGATATTTTTAATTAATTGATATTTGATTATTAGAAATACTAATTAATTATGTACGAGAATTGTTTTCACAAATTGTATAATATTAATTTGTAAAATTTAATACATATTTCTTTGCATTTCTTATATTACAATTTATTATTATTATAATTTTTGCAAATAATTTACAAATTAAATATTTATAAAAATAATATTTCCCATAGTGATATTTTTATTCTTGGTCATGAAATCATGACATGGTAAATTATAATAATAATAATAAAATTAATTAAAAAAGAAGAAAAATTAAAGAGAGATGTTATTGTATTCGATTAGTTTATAAAGTGACACCTAAAAATAAATTATATTTTGTTTAATACATTTTTACTTATTAAATATCAATTTAAATTTTTATTAAGAAAATATAGATTTTATACAGGGCCCCTAGATCAAACTTTTGTTGTTTCTTTCCAGTATGACAGTATAGTAATATACAAAGATTAATCAATTAATGTTTTTTATAATCAGTATAATATTGGTGTATTACTGTAGTTTTAACATTTTCTTACTCTTACACTGCAATCCAATAAATCTGACATAATTTTTTCTCGTAAAAGAGAAAACATATACAATATACATATGCATGTATGATATACGTATGTATATTTATATTTACATATATTTATATATATGTATGTAAATATATGTAATAATGTAATATATAATTATATGAATATATACATGCATACATGTCCGCATAATTTTTATATATGTATGTCTGTGTTTCTAACATAGTTGAAGATTTTATATGATTTAGATATTATTTACTACTCCAGTTTTCAAAAATTTATTGAGATCACAATGATATTTTATTATATTATTGACGTAGGCATATACATTAAATAAAAAAAAAAAAGTCAATACTTCTGGATTCTAATAAGAACCAAGAAGCATACGTTTCTATTATGTATTTTTAATAACAGATAATATTTATAAAAAAAAGTTTAGTTTAATCCTAAACATACGTACATGTAATGTTTGGGCTTCTACAAAGTGTATCATCCAAAACTAAAATTCATTGTTTGAGTTACATTAAAAAAAATCCCAAGTTTTTCTTTAAGATATATTGGCCTATTTTCTTAAATGTCTTATTAATTATTTACTGAAAATGGAAGAGAATGTATTACAAACCACTGAGTGAAAATATTAATTATATGCATTTAAATAATAATATTTATTAATATTAATTATATATTTAAGTAATAATAATAAATATTAATTATATATGTATATACCCACACACACATATTTAAATAAACTATTAAATATTATTAATTATATATATTTAAGTATAATACTAATTACTAACATTAACTATATATATTTAAATATAATATTAATTAAGATTTATTATATATTTACATAATAATTTAAAAAAAAAATTATACTGATCTTTAAGTCAAGTAAATAATCTTTATTAATTAATTCCGTAAAAATCAAAACAAAACTCTAAAAAAGGATTTTTTTTTTTTTAAATCAGAGAGGACAAAACTTAAAACCTTCAGTTTATAAGTCCGGTGCTTTAACCACCGCGCTATATCGTTCACAGACAGAATGTGCTTTAAGCAAAGTTGTACGAAAATATAAAAATCAAGTGCTTCCGGTTTTTTTGTCAACCAATGGGAGAATGGAACCTTTCACGTTTGAGTTGCACCCCAAATATAGCCCTGCCTTTAAAATCATAAATTAATAAGAAATAGAAAATTTAATTAAGAAATGGAACAAATTGGTCATCATTTTAGGCAATGATAAATTTATTTACTACTAATAATTTTTTTTTAAATTATGTTACTGACTTTTGCTACAATATTTATAGAGTATTTCTTTTAAGAACATATCAACCTCGTCTAATTTGTCCAAAGCTTGGGAAGCATCCTCTTGTTCCATAAGGAAACGTCGTATCATTTTCAATACTGCAGTAGATTCATTTAATGAACTAAACTTTTCTGTTTAGTGTGGATTTCTTCATCCTTGTCTGACACTTCGATGTTGTTATCTTTTTTTTTCAGCTAATGCAGCAATTATCTCTTCATCTGTTGTCACATCCGAATTCAGCACATCTTCATCTATGCAAATGTACTCGGAAAATTCCTCGTTTTTCGGCCACATATCTTTTTGCAGACAATTCTATGACGCTATTTGAATCTTGTCAGTCATACGTTAGAATATGTGAAATCGCTCTCAATGACAGCATCAGCAAAAGTCTTTGCTGTTTCTTGCAAAACTGCACCAGTTAAAAGAATGTTCTGGCTTCTTGCCTCTTTTATCAACCACAAGGGAGCAATTTCAAATTCTTCATTCTTTCCTGTACACATTCGTTTTCTTACTGGTTCGAATTGACTCACAGCATAAGCCGCTTCAATGTTTTCAAGATTTTTTAAAATTGTAGACAGTGTGCTATTGAATATCACGTACTTTGCTGCAATTTTTGATTTTTTCAGCACTTTATCGCTGACTTTAAAATTTTTTGCTTAGTTTCTAAAGATGTAGTTTACTGTTTTTGACACATTTTTCATAGAATTCTACGGAGTAACTGTAAACAGAGTTTCAATTATGTTAGTCAGGTAATCCCTTACAAAAATTTCTTATAGAATTCCATAAAAAATATTTATAGAAAATGCATTATAGAATCCTATAGAATTATGGCCCGTTTTTCTATAAGCTTGTTTAATCTAAAGCTATAGAAATATCTGTAGAAGTTCAGTAGAAATGTCTATAGAAGTTCGATAGAAATGTCTGTAGAGTTTCTATAAAAATATCTATAGAAAAAATATAGAGCTTCTATAAAAATATATATAGAATCCAGGTGGTCACCCTCCCAAGTACTAACACCGCTTGATGCTGCTTGACTTCAGTGACCGGACAAAGAACCAATACTTTCAGTATGATACGACCATTGACAGTTCCAAAACTCTTATTACACTATTTAAACATTATTTCTTTTGTGATTTGCATTCCCAATCATATATAGTCTTGCAAAAATATTTAAAAGTCTAATCAATTATTTGTTAAAACTGAAACAATTGTTTAAATATGTATACTCCAGATTAAAATATTTGAATAAAAATGACAATACTATTAAAGTGAATTAGATGGATGGTTTTATAAATTTAACAACAAATTAATAAATTATTATAAAATTAACCAACAAATTAAGGAATTATAAGAAAATTAATTAATCATGATTTAATTCAGTAATTCGAGTGATATATTATTACATTCACATTGAATCACAATGTACTAGAACTGAATTAAATTATATATATATATATATATAATCATATTAAATCTATGGAGTACTATTTTATATATGAAACTGATGTATTACAGAATTGATTATTATTTTTTAATTTTAATGTATAGTTATAAATAAATTCATTTATAACTATACATTAAAATTAAAAAGAAACAGCTTTGGGATTAGCCTGCTGACCGCCAACTTGTTTTTTAAATCAAAACATATTTGTTTTGTTTCTCATTTCCAAAATAATTTTCATATATATTTACTTATTATAAACACTTTATTTAATTTTATTGAATAATTTATTTATATTTAATAATAAAAGTTAAAATGTTTTGATTTAACTTGATTATGTCAGAAACCAAACAAATGTTTTGATTTATCACCCGCGGTCAGCCATCTCATTTTTAACCGACTCAAAAAAGGAGGAGGTTATCAATTCGACGTGTATGTATTTTTTTTTTTTTTTTATGTATGTACACCAATTACTCCGGAACTATGCGTCCTATTTATGTGATTTTTTTTTTTTTTTAATTCGAAAGAGAATACTCTCGAATTGGTCCCATTTAAATTTTATAAAAATTGGTTCAGTACTTTTTCAGAAATTCAACAAAAACGAAAAAAAAAAAAAACTTTTAAAAAATAGTTAATTTGTTGGCTTTTGAGTGTTGCCAAATTTGAAAAGCAAAATTACATAAAATTGTGAATTGGATAAATATAATACAACGTACAGATAAAAACTATAAATTATGCTACAACAAATCTACTTTTGAATCTTTTAAAATCTTTTATGTATGTTCACCGATTACTCCGGAACTATGCGTCCTATTTATGTGATTTTTTTTTTTTATTCGAAAGAGAATTCTCTCGAATTGGTCCCATTTAAATTTTATGAAAATTGGTTTAGTACTTTTTCAGAAATTCAATAAAAACGAAAAAAAAAATAAGCATTTTAAAAATAGTTAATTTGTTGGACAGACGACTTTCATTTAATATCATAAAATATTCTATTACGTGAATTTGCAAATAAAAAAAAAGACTGGCATATTTAAATCAGCTTTAACTTATCGGATTATAATTCTGCATGAATAAATTAAAGAGGGGGATTAGCCACTGTCCCCCCCCTCTTTATACTTAATCAATGAGCTCCTTATCACAATGAACATACAAAATTTTAAGCAAATCGGTAATTATCAAGAGTTATTACGTCCGGGTCATCAGTTGTTGGGCAGACGACTTTCAGCAGGTTGCAAATAATAAAAAGACTGACATATTTAAATCAGCTTTAACTTGAGATTTATTTTCATAGAACAAACTTTTTAAGATCTAAACAAAAAGTTTTGAGTGTTGCCAAATTTGAAAAGCAAAATTACATAAAATTGTGAATTGGATAAATATAATACAACGTACGGATAAAAACTATAAATTATGAGACAACAAATCTACTTTTGAATCTTTTAAAAGTTCCATTGTTGCAGTTTCACAGCGGTTTGGCATATTTTGACGAACGTTTATTGGCGCATAATTAAATACATTGTTGTTTCAAATCCCATACAAATGTACGAGTTACAGAAAATATTTGGCGATTTATCACCTGTGGCGCACTAGGTGGAAACTGCCTTTAAAATATCCAATATCTATATTATATTATACAATACAGTTGTATATAAATGCTTCTGCAATTGTCTTTTAATATTTCTACTACATAATATTAACTATAGAGTGACAATATAGAAAGAAAGAAAGAAAGGGGTTACTCCAAATAGTATTATAGGCGACATTGTTGGCGCAGTGTATTTACCTTGTACGGATCGTAAATATCAGTACACATTAAACTTAAGCACCGAAATCAGTGAGTTACACAGTTATCAAAACTGTAGTATACAGCCCGATTATGACACATTATCCAAGACAATTAGGTGAGAATAATGATAAAATTTCTAATCTTCCGTAATCGAGTCTACTGCCAAGGTTAGCGTGAAATAAAAAATATATTAGCAACAATATGGTTTAATATAAATATAGATATCATTAAAGACTTTAGACATTAGATGAGAATAATGATAAATTTTCTAATCTTCCGTAATCGAGTCTACTGCCAAGGTTAGCGTGAAATAAAAAATATATTAGCAACAATATGGTTTAATATAAATATAGATATCATTAAAGGCTTTAGACATTAGATGAGAATAATGATAAATTTTCTAATCTTCCGTAATCGAGTCTACTGCCAAGGTTAGCGTGAAATAAAAAATATATTAGCAACAATATGGTTTAATGTTAATACAGATATCATTAAAGGCTTTAAAGACATTAGATGAGAATAAAGATAAATTTTCTGATCTTCCGTACTCGAGTCTACTATTGTAAATATATATATCATTAAAGGCTTTAAAGATATTAGATGAGAATAATGATAAATTTTCTAATCTTCGATATTTCACGTTAACCTGGGCAGTATACTGCCCAGGTTAACGTGAAATAAAAAAGATATTAACAACAATATGGTTTAATGTAAATATGGATATCACTAAAGTAAAAAATAAATAAATAAACTTTTTAACCAAAAAAAAAAAAAAAGAACCGACTTCAAAAACTACTAAAAAGTGAAAAATAAACTTTTTAACCAAAAATTGAACCGACTTCAAAAACTACTAAAAAGCGAAAAATGAACTTTTTTTCCAAAAATAGAGCCGACTTCAAAAACTACTAAAAAGCGAAAAATAAATTTTTTAACCAAAAATAGAACCGACTTCAAAAACTACTACAAAGTAAAAAATTATTTTTTTTAGGTAATAGTTAATTAGAAATTAAATTAAGAGCATTGTATTTACCATGCATATTACTATATTTATGTACATTAATTTGATTTTTTGGAGTCGGTGACAGCCAAGCCAAGTACAAAATTGAAAACAAAATATCCAATATAAATCGTAACACGCGTATAAATTATATCTACATAAATACGAGACAATAAAAAAAAATATACATATAAAGCATCAAATGGTAGAAAATACAATGATTTAAGTGATTTATGAAATGAACTAATTTCCAAAGCAATGTTTGTCGACATATAGTTTCTAATCTCATTTGAAAATACACATTTATAACATCAGATGAAATGTTTAAAAATGGTAACAGGGCTTTAACTTGGCTTGGCTGGCACAGACTCCAAAAAATCAAATTAATGTACATAAATATAGTAATATGCATGGTAAATACAATCTACAAAAACAACTTTTCAAAAGTAAAAAAAGCCAAGCGTAAAAAAAAAAAAAAAAAAAAAAAAAAAAAAAAGTTGTGGCTAAAAAATGGTGTGATATCAAATTTCCAAGCTATTATATTACTTTTTTAACTTTTTTCCATTAAATAAGTTATCATATATATAAGTCGAGTGCCTACGTATATGTTAATAGAAATCGTTTTCTCCTGTACTAAATACATCCTAACGAGTTTCTGAAAATTCAATTTTTTTCAAATTATGCATGATGGGCTTGGCGGCCATCTTTGCATATTATTCACAAAATTCTAAGCATCCAAATCCGTAGTTAAAATCCGAAGTTCAAAATTGTTATTTAAGCAAATATTTTAAGCGTTTCATTTATAGATTTGCATGCTCTGAAAATTGTGTCTTAAGATAATGATGACTTATCTTAAAGATTCATCTTATGATTTATTTTTTAGAGTAATTAATAATTTCAAACTAGTATAAATCACTTTCTCAAAATATCAGTTTTATCTAATTTATCTGTCCGTAGTCAAAATCTGAAGTTCGAAATTGTTATAAACATATTACATTGCAAACATATTACACTTATACTTTAGAAATTTGGTTGCTTAGAAGTATGGAAAGCTGGCCGCCAAGCCCATCATGCATAATTTGAAAAAAATTGAATTTTCAGAAACTCGTTAGGATGTATTTAGTACAGGAGAAAACGATTTCTATTAACATATACGTAGGCACTCGACTTATATATATGATAACTTATTTAATGGAAAAAAGTTAAAAAAGTAATATAATAGCTTGGAAATTTGATATCACACCATTTTTTAGCCACAACTTTTTTTTTTTTTTTTTTTTTTTTTTTACGCTTGGCTTTTTTTACTTTTGAAAAGTTGTTTTTGTAGATATCATTTCTTTTTTTTTAAACAGAATAAACATAATTTAAATAATTTAAACATGAGAAATAATTTAAAATTACATTTTACTTTCAGTCATTGTTTAAAAGGTTAACTAGAAATACCAGTAGATTTTTCAATTAAACTAATAACAACATACTAAATGTGGCTTGTTATAATACTTGTTATCCCCCGTTAAAAAATATCACTGACTTATCGATGAAATGAATAAAAATGGAATACGTACATAGCGTGTCAGCGCTGCATCTGAAATCAAACGTGATATCACGCTCTTTTTTCAATAGCACTAGCTGGCTTCGGCCCCTAATTTACTAGGGCCCCTAATTTACATTAGGGTCTCGAATCTTGTAAAACCTCGAATAAGATAAACCTCGAACCGAACGAACCTCCGACGTGGTTCCCCGCTGCCTTCGGAATCGGATAATACCTTAATTTGCACATTGAATAGTATAAACCTCTAAACAAACTAACTTCCGACACGGGTACCCGCTGCCTTCGGCACTGTATAGCAGTCGTGCTGTGCACGCTCAAGTTCCATTAAGCGTTCACAGACCTTTCCAACGATATATCACATGAGAGGTGTCGACAAAATTTAGAAAAGTGCCCCCTTTGGGGGGGGGGGGATAAGAGGTCACAGGCCTGTCGAACAATATATCACATGAGTAGTGTCGGGTGGGGGCGCAAAATGTGGGGGTGACACCTGTGGTGCATATTACGAATAAGTGGTCACAGCCCTTTGTAACGATATGTGACATGACGAATATCGTTAAAATTTAGAAAAGTGCCCCCCCCCCCTTGTGTAGGCAAAACGCGCTCCGCCCCTCCCTATAATTTTTGTCGCGGCTTTATTTTTAAATTTTATGTTATGTGTTATAAAATATCGGAACGTTTCAAACAGATAGCCTTATTATACTTCCTAATTTTGTTCACGCCCCTCGCCATCCCCTCTCTGAAATGTGACGCGCCATTCTTTTTTATAATTTTTTTATCATGTGTTATAAACTATCTTTAAGTTTAAAGCAGATCGCATTGGAATTTAATATATTTGCTGAAATTACTATTATATATATAATAATATAGAAATAAACCCTCCTTTAGCTTGTAATTAAGATATACGAACAATTTTTAGAATTTCTGAAAGCTGATTTTTATTTATTTATTTATTTATTTATCTATTTATTTATTTTTTGTTTATTATTATTATTATTATTTTCCGTTGCCCTGTGCATGTTTGGAATTTCTTAGCAATTTCTTAGATTTACATTATTTTATTCAATTAAACATTGTACTGTTACAATAAATTTAAATGGAAACTTCACTTCTAAAACAAAAATAATTTAACAACTGGATTTCATTAATTTATAGGAAAATGACGTGATAGGTATTCCTGCGAACAAAATGCCTGTCCTTTACCGTGGTTTTTTTTTTTTTTTTTTTTTTTTTTTTTTTAGAAATAAATGAATCACATTAATTCATTTCAAAAATTTTGTTTACGTTTGGAAAGAAATTTTAAATGGCGATAACTCTTAATGTATACATTTTACAAGGTACATCTTCCCTCAAAAACTAATTTCTTTTTAAAGATCTTTCTAAAAACGTAAATTATATATTTAAAATATTTTTTAAAGCACAAACACTACGTCTGATTACTTTATTTTACAATATTTATAAGAACACGCAACTTATCAGACAATTAAATACACTAAACAAGCATGAGTGAAAAATTGACCTGGGCCTGGACTCGAACCTGGGACCTTATGCGTACCATGCCGACGCTCTGCGACTGAGCTACCCATATCCATACCCATGACCGGCAATTTCTCATACTTATTCATGTTAGAAACAATCATCTGCCACAGTTTGCAGTCATATTTAATTGTTTGATAAAATGTGTGTTCTTATAATTGTGAAGTTTTATTTTTAAAAAAAAATATCTTCAGAAGAAAATGGCTGACTTGCAGATGAAATTTGATGTGGTTATAACCTGTAACTGATTTGTGCTATTATAATACAGATGGTACATGGTCGTTGTCGGGTTTTATCTCTGTTTTGGCATAATTTTTTAATCGTTTGGCATAATTTGTTAATTAACAGTTTTTTGCTAATTATGGATAGAAAGTAATATTTTTTTACACTGGATTTTATAAAAGCACATAGATTACGTAATTACTTGTCTAAAAATGCAATCCTTTTTTTATTCTGCCGAATATTAAGGTCTGTAGGTTGTTTGAAAAAAAAAAGTTTGACGAAGAAAAAAGTGATCATTTTAAGTAAATCGACGTTTTTAAAAAAAATCTATATCTCTGTTTATAAATCACTTATGAAGATGAGTTTGGTCTTAAATTGAAGTAATTCTTCATTAGATTCTTCTAGTTTTCGTTTTTTTTTTTCTGCGACGCTTGGTTTATTTGATATCTGATATTTTAATCTGGCATGTTTTGTCGATTTAACATTGCGAAGTTGATTACTGTAAGTAAACAGTAGCGGTCTTGTCCAGTTCTTGGCGTTGTTTGTGTGGCGTTTTTTTTTAAAGCTTGGCTTGGCAGAGCGACCGCCCTGCTTGATGCTCTTAATTTAATTTCTTATTAACTATTACCTAAAAAAAATTATTTTTTACTTTGTAGTAGTTTTTGAAATCGGTTCTATTTTTGGTTAAAAAATTTATTTAAATCAAAACATTTTGACTTTTATTATTAAATATAAATAAATTAGTCAATAAACTTAAATAACATGTTCATAATAAGCAAATATGGATGAAAATTATTTTGGGAAATGAGAAACAAAACATATATGTTTTGATTTAAAAAACAAGATGGTAGAGAGCAGCCTAATCCCAAAACTTAACCAATCTATAGAATCATTAGTCCATAGAACTTAATTCTATAAGGTTTATAGTACTCTATAGAAAAACTGTTCTATAGAAAAAAAAATTCTACAGAACTTCTCTAGAACTCTTCAAAACTCTATAGAAATAGTAATCTATAGAACTTGTATAGAATTCTATAGAGCTATAGAATTCTATACAGCGCTATAACAACAATATGGTTTCTATTTTCAACCATTTTTCTATCAACTATTTTCGTAAGGGATAAAGTAAGGAATGTCACTTCTTTCACTTGAAGATAGAGGATTTCGTAAACCCGGTTTATGGTTTATGCGACTGTGAATGCAGTCACATGGAACAATCACTTTAAAAAAAGAAATTCCTTCACCCAAACTTTCATTGTGGCAGATCTATAAGCTCATATGGTTAGTGTGGGAAAACTTCCGCAAATCAGACGACAAAGGCTAGCGGGGATTAGTCAGGAATTCAGAATTTCACCATTTTCTGAAACTCTTTTCCACTTTAGATCTTTTTCAAACCATGAGAAAAATTCCATTTTAATAAGAGGATGTGACATGTAAGTTTGAAATATCGAAAACTTTGCTTAAGGAATCATTGTTTGACTTTAGAGCAAAAAAAGTTTTCACCTTAAGCGGGATTTTCTGAAATTTTATTTCATGCTAAACGAATATTAACACTGATTTTCAGACGTGACTTCAGTATTATTTCGTGTTAAGCGAAATTTCACGTTAACGAGGTTTGACTGTATTTCAATTTATAATTTTAGGACTTAATTTTTATCATAATCCTTAGAAACTTCTTGGAAGTATAAATTTGGCTAATAAAGTAGAATCCTTCTATATATAAAAAAAAGTTTTGGCTTAAAAATGGACCAATGAAAATCTGCGTAGATATTCCGGGTTAGTCTCATCGCTTTTTTATTAGGGACTTTTTTGAGGAGCGATTACTTTTTTTCTAGCCATCCTACGGATTCGAAAATCATACCACCAGACGCGAAATGTAACAAGCTTTCAGAAATTCAAAAAATTATCACGGTCGGACAATAAAAACTCAAAAAATCCTTAAAAATCAAGTAAAAAATCTTATTGAAAAAGTCATTTTTTATATTGTTGCCAAAAAAGCGCAAATGATTATATTTTATCTCAAATAAAAAATGTATTTGCGCGAGACTATTAAAAACAATAATGAAAGTTTAAAATAATAATTAAATGATCACGTGTTGAATGCAGGAAATAAAGAAAATTACGTTATAAAAATTTTGTTTACACATGAATCTTTCTAATACCTCGAAACGTATCTGATTGATTGGTCAGAGCTTTCTGACTTTTCTTAGGGGGAATTAACATGAAAGTAGAGAATTTAGATAGGATGGACGCTATTAGAGGGGTTACCAAGAGGAAGAGACCCGAGTCTGTCACCAATTTTAGCGCCAACTTGGCGATATATCGCCAAATTTGGCGGTCAAAATTAGCTGCCAAAAGTGGCTTGACGTTATTTCCAATATTTCGCCAAATTTCCATAGACTCCTATTGAAATCCAATAGCATTTACTCGCTTACAAAAAATCACCAAATTAAGATATTACAATACCCGTGTGGTGACCGGGTTAGAATAGTCCCAATGTAGCCCATGCATGTCGTAAGAGGCGACTATAATAGGCTCCCAATCCCAAGGTGTGTGGTACCGTGCTGAAGGGATGAATGGCATCTGGGGTATATGATGTCACTAACGGTCCCCTCGAGGAACCAGGCGAAACCTCGTTGACCATACGCCTTACACCTGTATAGGGAGGTTAGCAGGTGTGGACCTTTCTGTTCCTCCCAGTTCTCCGGTCCAATTATGGATGATATAAAAACAAAAAACAAGAAGAAAAGCAGAAAGGGTTGGGTTCTCCCCTGGGAGGTACCCAATCAACTTGTGAAACGGCTTTGAAGCCGGGTCCTAGCACCAAGGAGGAAACCAGCAAGCCTGCTGCTGGTGGAAGTGGCGATGCGAGCACTAGCTTGGAACACACTAACACTGCAGCTGGGGGGCGGGTAGAATTCACAAAAACTCAAAAGCGCAATAAGCGCAGAGCACAAAAGAAGAAGCTAAAAGTCTCAGCAGTTGAACCAACTGAAGAAGAGAAGGTAGGGGGAACCAAAAGACTTAGGTCTGAGGTTTCAACTCCTTCTCCTGCACAAACAGCATTGTCAAAGAAACCACGGACGGAAAACCGGCCATGGTCATTTGCACATGCGGTGAAGGCAGTCAAGATGGCTATCGTGAGGGAATTCTTTCCTTCCGAAAAACTTTCTGTTGAAGATTTCAACTGCATTAAGATGGAGATCCTGAAACAAGTTGACCTGAACCCTTCTGGGGATCTTATGCCTAAAATTCAGAGATCTGCATTGCAGGCTGGATCCATGATTATTTACTGTGATGATATTGAAACTGGGGACTGGCTCAAAAAGGTATTTGATAACAACAAGGAGGTTATTGGTGGCACGACGCTCAAAGTTATGAATGCCAGTGAGCTACCAAAGCCTGTGAAGATGGCATTTAAGACCAGAGATGTGTACACAAAGGAGCCCAATTTGTTGCTAAAGCGGATCAACCGGTTAAACCCGAGTTGAAGTCGGAAGAATGGCGTGTTCTCCACAAGTTGGTAGAACCACATTCTATACGATGGATCTTTGAGGTTGATCGGGAGGCTGCCGAAGCGATCAAGCGGGCAAACTTTGGTGCATACACAGGCCTGGATAGAGGAACATTTAAAATTATAAATGAACCCAACACCAAGGTGAAGGAGAAGGAGAGTCTGACTGAAATACAGACAACCTCCTCTCAGGTAAGTGATTCCGATATTCTTTCTGATAAAGATAGTGAATTGCTTAAAATTAGTGATTTGGTGATTGATACCAGTTCTGAAGGAACCCTTCAACCAGACTCACCCTTAAGGGTGAGTCTGGTTGAAGGGTGATCAATTCCATTTCAATCTCACCCATAGATAATTATCTATGGGTGAGATTGAAATGGAATTGCAGGTTTTGAATGAGCAGGATCAGCAGGTTGGTTAAACCCTTACCTGATGTTGATGGGAAGGGTGGTACCTCTTCCTAATTTTCTTGCTGCCTCTATACCTTGTTTATGGATAGCAGCTGTAAAGTAGCACAGATCAATCTTCACCATAGTCGCTCTGCATCGGCCATTCTTGGCAGGGGGTTGACTAGAGGTGATTATGACATTGCATTAGTTCAGGAACCTTGGACCCTTAATGGTAGAATCCTGGGTCTGAATATTAAAGGGTATAAAATCTTTTATGATGCTACCTGTGTGAGGCCTAGGGCTTGCATACTTATTAGCTCTAGGCTCAATGTGTTAAATCTTACTAATTATCTGGATGGTGACAATGTTGCTATCAGGGTTATTTATGAGTTTCAGGGACATAAAGATGAAATCATCTTAATGTCTGCCTATCTTCCTTATGAAGAAAAGGATCCTCTTTCAGGGAAAATGAAGGCTCTTATTGAGCACTGTATTGAGGATAAAAAGAAATTAATTATTGGTTGTGATGCTAATGCCCACCATGTTATATGGGGCAGTACTGACTGCAACAAGCGTGGTGAAGATCTTCTTGAAGACATATTAGGTTTTAACCTTTGTCTTATTAATAGGGGCAATGAACCTACCTTTGTAACAAAGAATAGAAGAAAGGTCATTGATCTTACTGTACGCAATAGCTCTTGCTATAATTACATTAAGGATTGGAAGGTGTCTGATGAGGTAACTATGTCTGATCACCGGCTAATCATTTTTTCTGTTACAGGACCTACAAGAATTGTAACAGAAGGTAGGAACCCCAGAATGACTAACTGGGGTTCCTATTATGAAGATCTGGAGGGCTCTTTGAACAACCTAGTTGTTAAGTTGTCCTCGATAGCCGACTTGGAGCTGGCCGTTGACCAGTTGAAACATGCCATCCTCCAGTCGTATTATCAAAATTGTAATGCTACTGTTACTGACTTACCAAGGTTAGTTCCTTGGTGGTCTAAAGAGCTCAGTATTTTACGTAGCAAGTGCAGAAAGCTCTTTAATAGAGCTAAGAAGAGTGGTGATTGGGAAACCTATAAAGCTTCTCTCACCGCATATAATAAAGCCATTAGGGATGCCAAGAGAAATTCTTGGAGGAATTTTTGTAATGGCATTAATGATGTTTCTACAACGGCAAAAATTGTAAAGATTATGGCCAAGAACAGAAACTGTAGCTTAAATACTGTTAAGCTTTCAAATGGCAACTTTACTAATACTGGAAAGGAAACATTAGCTGAAATGCTGAGTGTTCATTTTCCAGGTTCTCATGTTGTCACTGCTGCTACTCCCCTCTCTCCCATCTCAACAAACAGTTGTGGGAAGAGAAAGTGGGATACTGCAAAGAAGGTTGTTACCTATGATAGGGTTGTTTGGGCTATTAAGTCCTTCAAGCCTTTCAAAACGCCTGGTATGGATGGCATTTTTCCTGCCCTTCTTCAGGAAGGTGTTCAGCTCCTTGCTCCGGTACTTTGTAGAATTTTCAAGGCATGTATTGCCTATGGACATATTCCAAGTGCCTGGAGGCATACTAAGGTTATCTTTATTCCAAAAGCAGGGAAAGATAATTACTATGAGGCTAAATCTTTTAGACCTATTAGTCTCACTTCTTTTCTGTTAAAAACAATGGAGAAGCTTATTGATAGGTTTATTAGAGAAACAGTGCTGAATGCTTTTCCGCTTTCAGACTCTCAGCATGCCTATCAGCCTGGCAGATCTACCGATACTGCTCTGTATAGTCTTTCATTTATTTTGGAAAAGACTTTGAAGTCCAAAGAAGTTGCGTTGGCAATCTTCTTAGATATTGAGGGTGCTTTTGACAAGGTCCCTAATGACACTGTCCTTCGGGCCCTAAATAGGAGGGGCGTTGATGCAACTATCGTCAACTGGATAAAGGTTCTGTTATCTTTTAGGTACATTAATGCTTCTCTTGGTGGGGACAGTTACACTGTCCGTGCAAATGCTGGGTGTCCACAGGGGGGTGTTCTCTCGCCTGTTCTTTGGTGCCTAGTTGTTGATTCTCTTTTGAATGACATAACTTCTTCAGGCTTGTCTTGTATTAGCTATGCTGATGATGTTGTTGTCATTGTTAGAGGCAAATTTATAAAAACTATTTGTTACATTATGTCTGATGCACTTAGACGTATTGAAAAATGGTGCTGTAATGAAGGGCTCTCAGCTAATCCACATAAAACCACAATGGTTGCCTTTACGAGTATGAGAGATCTTGATGTGCAAAATATTGTCTTCTTTGGTCAGGCACTCACATGCTCTCAGGATGTCAAATGTCTTGGCATCTACTTTGACTCTAAACTGAGTTGGAAGAAGCACTTTGAATTTTGTCTGAATAGGGCAAAAAAAGTCTTTTGGACCTGTAGAAGTGCTATTGGCAGAACCTGGGGTTTACGTCCGAAGACTATCCTCTGGATTTATAGGATGATCATTTGTCCTATTATTACTTATGGTTCCATTGTGTGGTGGTCTAGGACAAGGCTGGATTCAGCTAAAAAAGAATTAAACAAGCTTCAGCGGATGGTCTGTATTGCTATGACTGGCTGTATCAGAACCACTCCTACAGCTTCCCTTGAGCTTCTGCTTGGGCTGTATCCTCTCAATATGTGTATGGAAGCTGAGGCTATCATATGCATGAGGAGGCTTAAGTATTTAGGTCATTGGAAGTCCTATTCAGACTATTTGTCTTGGAAAAATTTTGATGGTGATGTTCTTGGGTATCCTCTTTTTGGTATGCCTAGTGATGGCATGCCTGTAAAGTATGCCTTTGATAAACCTTTTCAAACTCTTTTGCCCTCACGTGGTGATTGGGATTCGGTTCCTACCCATATTGGTAGGAAGTGCTCTATTTGGTATACGGATGGCTCAAAGATGAACAAGAACACTGGTGCTGGTGTCTGTTGCCCTGGTGATGGCATTAAGTACTCGTGTTCTTTGGGCAATTTTTCTACTGTCTTTCAGGCTGAAGTCTTTGCCATTCTGATGTGCTGCAGAATTTATTTAGACATTGGCTGTAGGAAAAGATGTGTTCACATTTGTTCTGATAGTCAAGCGGCATTACTTGCTTTGAGTAAAACTGTTATTTCCTCCCATATAGTTGGGGAATGTTATACTTTACTATGCCAACTGGCAATTGACAACAGGGTCACTCTCTACTGGGTACCTGGGCATTCAGGTGTTTCTGGTAATGAGTTGGCTGATGAATTGGCAAGGAAGGGATCTGCTACCCCTTTTGCTGGTCCAGAACCAGCTATTGGAATTTCAAGTAATCTTATTAGGACTACTGTCTTTAAGATCTTTAGAAAGAAGCAGTATTATGACTGGCGTAACATTAAAGGACAGCGGCAAGCAAAGGAGCTTAACCGTGGTTGTCCTAGTGTTAGGCACAAGGAACTTTTAATGCTGACTAGAAATGGCATTAGGAAAGCCATTGGTCTTTTAACGGGGCATTGCCCTTTGAAAAGGCACCTTACAGTTATGGGTGTAAAAAATGATCCAACGTGTAGGGGTTGCCATTATATGGAGGAAACGACCATGCATGTTTTATGTGAGTGTGAGGGTTTTCTGCCTATAGGTTTGAGCACCTTGGTCGCCATATAATTGAACCTTGGGAGCTTTATGACATTCGTTTGAGATGTCTGCTGAATTTTGCTTCAGCTACTGGCCTTTTTTAGGACTATTTTCTGGGGTTAGTACAATAGACCTCTGGTCGCAGTGCTAGGTTCTTCGAACCCCCCATCTTTAAGTCTAAGTCTAAGTCTAAGATATTACAATGCAACAAAAATTAATATTAGCTTATGAATAGAGCTTAATTGAACTATTTACATTATTTTTAAGCACAAACACTAGCTATTTACAATATTCGTAACACTATATATACAATTGGTTCTTGTTAGTTATCCTGTCGACCAAATTACTGTCGCCAAATTCATATATATTAAACGAGCAAGAGATTTTCCCGATTATTCATATACGAGGGCTATCCAGAAAGTAGATTACGTTTTGGAATAAAAAATAAACAAAGTATAGGAAACAAATTTTATTATATACAGATGAAAGCCACACTCAAATACTACTTTTCTACATAGTCACCATACAAATTAAGGCATTTATCGTAGCGATGTACGAGCTTGGAAATGCCTTCGTCGAAAAATTCGGCCGCCTGCGCCTTCAACCAACAGTTCACGTGTTTCACCCATGTTTCGTCACCAGTAACGATGCGATCGAGTAAAGAGTCACCATCCTTATGGTAAGCGTCCAAAAAGTTCAACGCTGCAGCCATTCGCTGATTTTTGTGGTCCTCTGTCAAGATTTTTGGAATCCATCTTGCACAAAACTTGTGGTAACCAAGCTTTTCGCTGATGATTTCGTGCAACAAATTTCGCGAAATTTGTGGAAAACTCAAAGAAAGTTCCGTTATTGTGAACTTATTACTGCACGCACCTCGCAGCTCGCGGGATTTTCAATTAACGCAGACATTTCAAACCGTCACAGTATCTGAACGGAGCACAGCACGAACCTCTCACTAGCACGGCTAGATGCCGACTGAGCTGCGCAACGCTCTGACCCCAAGATGGCCGCGCTAGCCCCGCCCCTAGCGGACACATACGAAAACGTAATCTACTTTCTGGATAGCCCTCGTACTATATTAAACGAGCAAGAGATTTTCCTGATTATGAATGATATCGTAAACGACGTGGAAGATTTTCACGAAAATTGTCCCCTGTACTAAATCGAGCACGAAAAAAAGATCTAGCTAGGTTCCGAATACAAGAAAATTCGTTTTTACAGGGTAAAACAAACTCAGTCCTGAAAATGTTTTTTGTTATAAATGGAAAAATACTCAAATGATTTACACGAAACGTGTTGCCTATACTAATTCGAGCACGAGAAATCAATCTAGCTAGGTTTCGAATTCGGGAAAGGTCATTTTGATCTATTAAAAGGAACTCAGCACTAAGAATGCTGCTATATATCGAAAACGGCACTAACGATTTTTACAAAAATTAATGACTACACACACTAATTCGAGCACAAGAAATCGATCTAGCTAGGTCACTAATTCAAGAAAACTCGTTTTCTGTGTTTAAAACTCGACGTGGTATAAAAAACAAGTCTTGAAACAAAATCGAAAAAGTACAGAAAGTTCTTTGTCCAGATCGACTTTAGCTATCCAGTGCCAAAAAAAGTGGGTGCTTTTCGAACCAAAATGTACCAAAAAAAGAAATAAAGGAAAACAAGAACGAAAAATCATGCGTCAAGCATAGATTATGTAACACTTTCCAACGCTTCCAAAATAATTTTACAAATCATACCGTTTAATAAGCTAAAAGATAACATCTAAGTAATCCGAATACTTTTATTCAGCCCTGTATAGGATCTATAGATTTGTATATATACTACATAGGATGTTAAATTTTAGTTCAGTTAGGAAACGCGTAGCACAGTTTAAAATTCTCCATCTGGAGTTAAATAATACGGAAATGTGTTCGCGAACTTTTGTGCTTCCCTGTATAGGATATACAGAATTTATACACACCACATAATAGACAAAAAGCGAGTTAAAATTAAAATCGCGATCAGTAACTTAAAACGCACTTCCAGGAATTATTGTTAACTTACAGTACAGAATTCTTTTGTGTGTCCCTGTAAATGAACGATGACTGCTGTACACACACTATTCTGTAGTAAGCCTCTTGAAATACACCTTAGTGATATATATAAATTTCAATGCGTTTAAAATAGGGAAACATTATTTAAATAAACCGCAGACGATTTTTCTCCATAGACGTAATGTAACGGAATTATTTTGACTGTCCCTGTAAAGTAACTATAAGGGCTATGCACACCCTATTCCATATTAAGCTTCTTCTAATGCACCTTAGTGATATATATAAATTTCAATGCGTTTAAAATAGTGAAACATTATTTAAATAAACCGTCAATGATTTTTCCCCATAGACCGCAATGTAACGGAATTCTTTTGAGTGTCCCTGTAAAAAAACTATAAGTGCTACACACTTCCGTTGAAATAGGGAACATGCTATAGATAACGACTATAACATATAAAAATTGCAGAGCAATCCGAGCATATTTACGGGAGTTAGAGCACGGACAGACGGCAGACGGCCAGACAAACCGAAGTCATAAACACTTTTCAACAACTAGGTTGGAAAGTGTTAAAAACATTCATAAATATTGAAATGCAAACGAGATATTAAAACAAATATATCCCACAGGACTAAAGTAAGCCAGCGAGTATTTTTGTGTGAGTGTAGTATCCTCTTTAACTAACAATTGTGTTTTTAAACAGCCTCGACAAAATTTTAAAAGCGGTAAAAGAATTGAAAAAATTTAGTGATGCATAGTTACATAGATTAGATCAGTTTCTACTGACGTCACAAACATTCACCTGTCGAGAGGGATAATTATGAAAAATATTGTAAATAAATAAATATCCAATATTATTTTTTTTTCTGTTTTCCTTAATACATTTTAAAATTTATTTTAATAAAATATTGATAGTTGACACTTGAGTGAATGCAGCTTTTCAGATTTTTTTTTATTCCAATGCCAACATTCACCCATTTGTTTATTTGGCGTTAGAGTTTGGGTCTGGCGAAAAAACACTCTTTTATAAGCAACCAATGGTCATCTTGAAAATACCGCGGAATATTTTAAACCGCAATTCATATTTTTTACGTAAAATATCTATTACAATGCATTAATTTGGCCTGGGCAAAGACCTCTATTATGAAAAATTCACTTCTTTTTTATACGTTTGCCAGGAAGCTCAAAATAATGAATTTATTTGAAATATATACTTTTTGCTCTGTTTATTTATCAACAAAAGAGAATCAGAAAGAAAAATGAAACATTATTTAAATTATCTTTTTACTCTTTTAAATTTATTTGTCATCGTGTAATCGTAAATTTATTGATATTTAATTATTAATTGATGAAAGCGTATTCTGTATGTTACATTTTTTTTAACAATTTATTTTTTACTTTTAACTCTTTAAAATATTGACTTTTGCCATTTCACAGCGCTTTGGCCTATTTTGGCGAGCATTTTACTGTCACATAATTAAATATGTTGTTTTTCAACTCCCATACAATTGCACGAGTTACAGAGATATTTGCCGATTTATCACCTGTGACCGCATAATTGAAAAAGAACAATCAATTTCAAGTGAATGTATCATATATATTATTTCTCCTGTCAACATCCCTTTTTTTCTGAAAATACGAAACGCAGAACGACGAGTGAGATAGCATATGAAAGGATTTTGAAAACGCTTCTGACATAGCACACTTAACATTTCGTTAAAACATGTTTTCGATTAAAAATTGCTGATCATTAAAAATTAAATCGGCATTGTTTTCCTAAATGAAATGAAAGGTTTTCCTCAAAACATTGTTGCCAAAAAAAAATAAAATACCACATTATATGATGCTCAGCAATTATTATAAAAAACACTGCACGGGTTTATTTCCTTTTATATTAAAAAAAAGTAATCTGGAACTGAGCCAAAAACGATTTAGAAATGGACCAATCAAATTCTGCATAGATATTCCGGGTTATTCTCATCGCTTTTTTACTAGGGACTTTTTTGAGGAGCTATTACCTTTTTTCTAGCCATCCTACGGATTCCAAAATCATACCACCAGACGCGAAATATAACAAGCTTTCAGAAATTAAAAAACTTATCACGATCGGACAATAAAAACTCAAAAAATCATTAAAAATCGAGTAAAAAATCTTTTATTGAAAAAGTCATTTTTTTTATATTGTTGCCAATTTCTAAATAAGTGCAAAGGATTATGTTTTATCTCAAATAAAAAATGTATTTGCGCGAGACTATTAAAAACAATAATGAAAGTTTAAAATAATAATTAAATGATCACGTATTGAAAGCAGGAAATAAAGAAAATTACGTCATAAAAATTGTGTTTACACATGAATATTAAAAATAAAAAAGATGAATTAAATTTAAAAAAATTATAACCAGTTAAATAAAAAAGCATTATAACCTGATTACAGAAGATAGTCGCCGTTCGTGATATCATCATCACCATCATCTTTTTAAAACAGGATACATTACCAGGTTTTAAGAGGCAGTGAAATCAGAACGGGGGTTGGTGAGCGTAGCGAGCAGGGGGCAGAGCCTCCTAGTCTAACAAAAATAGTTTTTGGAACAAGATTAACCATTTAAAAAGGAAAAGAAAAAAAAAAGCTGAAATAAAAGAAAAAAGTTTAAAAAAAGGAAACTTATTACAAAATTTTGATTGTAAAAAAAATAGCATTTATAATACGGACAACAGTCACAGAAACATAAAAGATAGTTATTAGGAAATAATCGATTATAATTGAAGATGTAACACATTTATAGGATAATGAAAAATAGTGTTTGATTTTAAGGTGCTTTAATAGTAATATCTACAAATTTCATGGTTTTATGTATGAATATGTCAGAAAGATTTGCATTATTGAGCAGGATAAAGAAAAATTTTGGGTATATCCTTAAAAAAAAAAGCATTTATCTTAGTTATGTTAGAAGCATTAATGTTTTACATATAAAGTGGACTTGTCTCCTGTATATACTTTTTTAATAATCTTTTATCCTAATTTCACAAATCTATTGGACATCTAACTGGATTGATACTCTTAATAATACATTAAAGATATAAATGTTATTTATACCACTAATCTGAGGTCTTGAAAAATGACTTGTTTTATGTTTCAAAGAACAATTCCAAGGGGCTAAAAATCAAATTTTTAAGTGAAGGGAGACTTCCATTCAACCTTTATAAATTGTGGGGCTGGGGATTATAGATAATTGTTAGGAATAGAAGGTAGAAATAGTATTTGGTTTTCTTTGCAATTTAGAGATGTCACATAAAGTTCTATAATTTTTTATTTTGTCACATATTATGGGTTCCTGCAATGCATGCACCTGATAATTTTTCATGACTATTTTCTAGAATATGCATCAAATTATTTAAATTCTTCTTAACCTGATAAATTCTTTAACTTCCAATTCTTCTGGGTATTAAATTCATGTTCACAGTTTAAAAACAACCGATATTTCAACCTTAAAATATTCCAAAATTGTTATTTCCTGCATTTTTAATGCTTTGTTTCACGTGCAAATGAAACAATTTGCTATTTAATAATCAAACATGATTTTTTTGTGATCAAGCAATTTAAATTGATTACAGTAAAATAGCATACAGATTCAATGACTTCAGTGATGAGATCATATACTCATTTACCAAGATAAGATGTCTAAGATATGCAAGAAGTGTAGAGGGGTTTTATTTCCTCTTACATTTTAGATTTTACTAAAATAAGTTTACAATAATATGCATAACATAAATACGGATATTCATGCTGTGGAAGGAGAAAGATTAAAAAGTCAGTCTTTATGCCAGCTGCCAAAACTTGCAACTTTTTACTTTAATAACAGGATTATCTTTATTTGTGACTTTTATGTTTTTCTTAATTTTTGAGATTGATCCTGCAAGCCAGAGTCCCTGTCCCTCATCCCGATATTTTTCAAGGAGGGGATTTTGCAATTTTTGGCAAGAATCCTGCCCTGAATTGCTGCAACTTTAATTTCTGAATGAGATTATTTCTAAAACTTAACATGTTTGTTATTTGTAGTACATGAACTTTAAATAACGTTTGTTCATTTTTGTTGCAGATGCCTCGGAAACATGTACGAAGCACAGATAAAGGATCATGGACCGAGGAACAAATCAGTGAAGCACTTAATTGTATTAAAAATGGTGAAAAAGTTAGGGCTGTTGGCCGTAAGTTTAGAATTAATGAATCCACTTTGAGAAGATGATTAAAATTAGGAATAAATGGTGGGCCATCTATGGGAAGAAAAGCAGTTTTTACTAAAGAGGAAGAAGAGGAAATTGGCTATCACTTTCTTCTTCTCACCAAATTATTTTACAAAGTGACACTCATTGAGTTAAGGAAGATGGCTTTTAAATATGCTGAAATGAAAAACATTAAAAACAACTTCAACAGGCAAACAAAATTAGCTGGGAAAGATTGGGCTATAAGTTTTATGAAACGAAATCCCCAATTGAGTTTTCGTAAATTTGAACCTACTTTGACCGACAGAGACATGTCCTTTGATAAAACAAGTCATTTTTATCTAAATTTGAAAAATCTAATGGAAAAGTGCAACATCCTGCCCTCGCATACTTCTAGTGTGGATGAAACTGGTATCACAACAAACCAGAATTCCTTTATTATTGATCCAAAAAAATCAAATCAAAGAAGGAAGTGCTGCTGGCTCATAGTATTAACAAAAAATTATTGAGCAGTGATTGTTATTGATAACTAGCCGCCACTGGCGACCAGTTTGGTCTCCCTTAAATGTATGTTAAACATTGCAACACGTTACATTTATTCATAATTTAATTTTCCCTTAATCCTTCGCCAAATCGGAAGATTCTAATAGACAAATCATGAACTTTTGCGATCATGGTAGCACATTTCGCATATTTTTTGGGCACAGGTGTCAACATTGGAGCGATCCCCCCCCCCATTGAGAGAATTTTAGATGTGCCATATAAATATTAAATATCTTAAATTATATTATCTTCTAATTTTTTTTTCTCAAGAATTAATTTTTAAATATTTGCAAGTAAATAAAATAAACAAGTGTAATAAGAAATATTTATTTCATTTTCAATGTCACATGAGTAAAATTAATTTTTCTGCAATGAAACTATAAAATCTTTCATAGCTAGTATCACTGGAAGACAAAAGTATGACGATACAAAATTCAACTTTATAAAGATTTAAAGTGTCATGGCAAGCAATGGTATCAAATGTTGAATTGTAAGAAGCAGAAAAATGAATAAATATAAATACATTTTTATTAAATTTGTTATCTTCTTTATTACAAAATGTTATAGATAATTTTGTTTCTTGCAAAACAAACAAAAATCACATAGGGTTTCAATTCACCTATTTAGTGAAAAGTACAGAAAATCTCATTTAAGACTGATCATGTATTTTCACTTTAAACTTTAAAAATAATGAAAACATTAATATTTTAAACCGATTTTCTTTCAAATGGGAAAATTGGCGACATCATGAGACGTGCTGAAAGTATTCAGTAATTCAGTCAATCACACCACACATACTGCAGTACATTCCAAAATGTAGAGCGTTTCTTCCAGCATTTATTGCGACATCAAATTTCTGACAAAACAAATCAAGGCTCTTGAAAAATATATGCTAAAATACCTTCATTAATGTTAAAATTATGAATGAATATTCAGGTTAAGTTTGGAATAAGACAACCTGTTATTAAGGTGGGGAGGAAAAAATGATATATATATTTTTTTTAATTGGATTTTATGATTTTTTTACCCGTGTTAAAATACGGAATAGCTACCAAGAATTTTAGGTTTCCAAAATAATCATCTAATTACTATGTTTTAATGCTTTAATTAATAAAATTATAATTATTACTTAATTGTAAAAATTATAAAAACTGCAAAGTAGTAATTTCATTAATTAGTAGCATACAATAACATCAGTTATGTACATTAATATTTTGTAATAATTATGTAAAACTGTATTAAATACTACTGATATTTACATTTATTAAAATTAATAATTAAACAATCAACTCTAATTAAGAAAATACACATTTTTATGCTTCAACTACTAAAATGAAAATTAATAATTTAATTTCATCTAGGAAGAAAAAAGGGCATTATTTCATGAGAAAATATATTAATGTGTTTAGTAATGATATAAGAAAAAAAAGTATATATTTTTAATATCATAAATTAATAATTTTAGGAATTACAAATTGAAAATATAATTAAATTACACATGATTTAATAATCTGTTTTTTTTTTCTAAAGAAATATATATATTTTTAGGTGTGTGTGTGTGTGGGGGGGGGGGGGGCGAGGCAAGGTCTTGGGTGGTCACAGTCTTTGAAATACTGTTGTATGGGGAAGTTTTTTACAAGAAATCTCTGGGTAACTAAAGCTGAATATTTCTTTTTTTTTTTAAGCAGAGTGCATTTTGCAAATTTTAAAAAGGACAGGGAGTTGTATCCTTAAAAAATGACCTTGGGGGAATAGTAAGTAATTACAGAATTAATAAAAACTGCAAATAAATAATTTCATTAGTATCACAAATAACAAAACAAATATCATTTGCCTCGTTTTGAATTTGTACTTACAAAAATTACTGTTAATCACCTAAATCTAAACTTACACACACACATATATATATATGTGTGTGTGTGCTAACCTCCCCCCCCCCCCCCATTAGGTCAAAATAGACATAATTCCTTAATGTCTGCATCTTAAATGTTGACACTAAACGGCCAAATTGCTGGTATACATTGGCCCACTAAATGAAAAAAAAGGCAATTAAAATTATCTGCCAGCAGCCACCTTTCCAATTAGGAGAGAGTAAAATTTTCGTGCATACCATCAATGATTCCATTCTTGCTGATCGCAATATTTTAATAACACATTCAGTATTTAAATTAATTTTAATATTAACCAGTTAATACCTAAATTAAAATAATAGAACTACATTACTTGTCATACATTTTAGTATATAAATGATCCTGAGTAAGTTAAGCGAGAAATTTAAGAAATCCATTCTTTAGTTTTAAGATTAGAGCTCAACCAGAATTAGTTGATTCCAACTAAAGGAAAAACAAGAACGAGAAATCGTGCCAATCATAGATTATGAAACACTTTCCAACACAGCCAGAAAACTAACAAAACTTCACTGGTAAGGTGAAAGAAGATATGTAAGTAAATAGTTTAGAAAACATATAACACATTGAAAATAGTGTTTTCGAAATTACCTTCCAGTGTCAAAAAAGTAGTCGAATTATTTTGTGCAGCCGTGTAAATATATGATCAATAGATGTGGATATATAGCATGATAAAATTTAGTTCAGTTAGAATATTCACATTTAGCAATTTTCACCAATATATGGAAATACACTCCAAATCTTTTGTACAACCATGTATATTATCTGAAGACTTTTGTACACAATATATATTAAGCTAAAAGGAAACTTAAAACTCACTCGCTGCAGTTACGAACCGTAAACGAAAATGTATCTTTTTCTTTGCGTAGCCAAGTATATGAATTTATTTATATTCCACAAACTTCTATAAGTCTACTAAATATAGTTAGTTTATCAAGAAAATGAGTAACACAATTAAAAACTACCCTTAAGCAATTCACTCCTATAGTGTGTAATACTTACGAATTCCCTTGTGTAGCCCTGTATATGATCAACCGAGTTTATAAACACACATACTATGAAAAAATTTAATTAAACATAAAAATGCAAACCAAAGTTGAAAACGCACTTATCACACATAGACTGTAAATATCGCACATGTACTGTAACCGACATCTTTTGTGTGTCCCTGTAAATAAAAGCAATGCACACAAGAGAGCAATTTATAGTGCACCTCAGTAATGCATATAATTTTCATTATGTTTGAAATAGTAAAACGATTATTTCCTATTAACTAATGTAATGGAATACTTTTGACTGTCCCTGTAAAAAAACTATAAGTGCTACACACTTCAGTTGAAATAGGGAACATGCAAGACAGCAAACGACAAGAACATACAAAAATTTCAGAGCAATCCAAGTACATTTACGAGAGTTAGAGCACGAAAAGACAGCAGATGGCCAGACAAACCAAAGTCATAAACACTTTTCAACTAGGTTGGAAAGTGTTAAAAACTGTGCTGGAAATAGGATTTTATATATGTCCTTAAATGAGGATGCTGAGAATTAACTGGTTAATAGAAATTTTACCAAAAGTTTATGTTTATCACTTTTAAATAAAAAGTGGCCACTGGTGGCTAATGAAATTTCCCAGTTTTATCCTTTAGTTGACACATAGGTGCCAAGTACTATACATTTTGAATATCACAATTTCCAAATAATAAAATTTGAATTATTAAATTGCAGAATTCTGATTAAATAAGGAAAATATTTCTATTCAGAAACGGTATTCAAAATCTTTGGCACCTATTTATTAAGGCACATGGTGATATTCACATTTGTGTTCAATCACATTTTCTTCTTGTTTTGATGTTGGCACGTGGAATATATCTCGGTATTGTCATTGACTAATGTTTTTGTAAAATGCTACATTTTTTCTGTGCCTTTTGAGTGACAATAAATAAATTAACATAGGTAACTTTTATCTGCACATGTGAGTTTATCTTCAAAGAAATGTTTGCAGCAAAAAAGAGCATTTTTAAAATTGGGCATTTAGTTTTTGAAATAAATTTATTGAATTTTAATTGTTGACGCTCAATATTCACCTTCCTATAAAGTTTGTTGCAACAGAACTTGACTCTAAATAGTTCTTCTTAAATAAACAGTTATTTGAATACTTTGCTTGCTGTTTTTGAGTTAAAGATAATTATATAAGATTAAAAATAATTGATGAAATTCAAAGTAAATAGTTAGATATACGGTTTGAAATTACTTTTAGAGGGGTATCCATAAACTAAATTTGCTATTAGAGTGTTTAATTTATTTTACTTTTTTGTTTATATACTACAGTCGAATCTCGTTAACACAAACACTCAAGGGGAAGCTTTTTTTGTTCGTGTTAAAAGTAGTTTGCGTTATCCGACATGTTATACATTACTTACAACTGGACGGGACAATTGGAAACAGTTCGTGCTAAACGTAATTCGCGTTAAGCGTGTTCGTGTTAACGAGGTTTGACTGTATTATCAGCAACTTTATGTAAACATATTAGGGGCTTAATGGTTAAAAATTAGAAACTTTGTAAGGATAAAAGTATAAAATTAGGCAATTTTTAAGATCCTAAAATAATTATTTATACATAGCAAATAACATATTAAACACATTTTAAAAATAAAAGACACTTTAATTTTTTAAAAAGAACTCTTGTTAAGTATAATAATAGGTGGAAAAAAAAAAAAAAAAACATTAGTACTTGTGGTAGTTTTGTTTTACAGAGACCTTGGTAAGATTAGGAAATAGAAGAAAAATTTCCCCATGTACTTTCTGGCAATATGTTCACTGTTTCATGCTCATAAGCAATTCACTCAATATTTACACTAGACTATTTATTTAATCTATCAGTACAAAAACCCTTAACGGGTGTAAAGTTTGTGACACAGTGCTTTACCTTATGGATCTAAAAGTTTTAAATATGGGTCTTAAAAATAATGATATTAAAGTTTAAGTGATGCTACGCTATTAATTTACACTGTTCATGTATTTAATTCAATAAATTGGTTTATCTTTTGTGTCATGCTATCTAAAATCATAAGTAAAATTTATGTAAATAGTTTCTTTGCGTCATACTATCCATTTGCATAAATTTCACTTAGTTTGGATAGTATGACACAAAGAAACCATTTACACAAATTTACTTACAATTTTGGATAGCCTGGCACAAAAGATAAATCAAATTAAATACAGTTCAGTACATAATATAGGCTCAGTGAAAGTAATATATTTAACAGTGTATTGGAAAATTTAAAGTATTGCTTGGATGTGTAAATATACTTTGGAAGACAAACCAAAAATAATTTAAAGCAAATTTTAAAATAAACCTATTAAAGTCATGTCAAAGCATCTCGAATTTTGATATTTTCTCTTTTAAAACTTTGAATTTATGAGAGATGTGAATGAAAAAATGTCAGCAAATAAATTTTATACAGTTGAAGCACTTTATAACGAATTACGATATAACGAAAAGCACGATATAACGAAATGGTCATAACCATTTAGTTGGTCTGTATGTTAAAGAATACTGAATTCAAAACGATATAACGAAAAGAATTCGAGTATGAAAAGTGAGAAAAAAAAACGATATAGCGAATTTTCATTTTTTTTTTTACTTAAAAAATGGCCGAAAAATAGAATTTTATTTTTTAAATGCCAGTTATTTATTTCATGAAATAACTTTCAATCTTTTTTCTCTACGGCCAATCACATATTTTCAATACGTACTTCCAAGAGAGATTAGGGGAAAAAGCAGTGTTTTAAGATGGACAGAGGGGCGGCAGCTTAGCTGAACTGGAATTATGTTCTTTTTTATTTGATGACTGATTTCATTGACATTTACTTTTCCTGTAAATTTATAGAAAGTTAATTTTTAAAACTCTTTGTAATCTGGCTATGTCTGGCTAAAGAAAATGTTTGAGTTTAGAAGAGAAAGTCGAAGTTATAATATGCGTCAAAAATAATGTTAAAGAAAGAGATGTAGCGAAAAAAATGGAATTCCGGGTAGCACTCTCAGCGCAATATTGAAAAATTGAGAAAAAATTCTTAAAATATTCAAAATGGGTGCAGTTTCATCATCATTTAAATGTATACGCAAAGCGAAATATGCCGATGTGGAGGAAGTATTATTTTCATAGTTTAAAGATGCAAGATTTCAAAACATCCATATTAGTGGAAGTAATTTGCAATACAAAGCATATGCACTTGCCGAAAAACTTTTATATAAAGACTTTAATGTAAATGATGGTTTGCTGGTTGAGTAAATTAAAAAAAATATATATGAAATTGCGTGTAAAAAATTATGTGGAGAAGCAGCTTCTGTTTTAGAAGAAACAATTGAAGAATGGAAGAAAGAAAATTCAAACATTGTTCAGGATTACGATCGAAAAGATATATTTAATATGCATGAAACAGAATTGCCTTTTCGTTTAATGTCTAATAAAATATAGATTAAAAAAAAAGAAACTTGTCATGGTGGGAAAATAAGCAAAGACCGACTTTCACTACCATTATGCTGCAGTGTTGACGGTTTTTGAAAGGCGAAAACCTCTTGTAATTGGAAAAGCAAAGAAGCCACGGTGTATCCCCAAAAACGTAATAAAAACTTTGTCTGTAATGTACATCATAATTGAAAAGTTTGGAGGGTGAAATGCCTTTTTGAAGAATGTATTTTAGATTTTGACAAATAGATGCAAAAAGCCAAAAGAAAAGTTCTTCTTATTTTAGACAACGTCTCTTTGAAAGTGACTTCTTTTCGTGTTAAATGTATTAAATTACCTTTTTTTCCCACCTAACTCTACATCCAAAGTACAACCATTAGACCAAAGAATTATGCATTCGTTTAAAGCAAAATATGCGAAGATGCTTGTGAAAAATAATCGTGAATTCAGATGATACGAAATAAACACAAATAGATGAGCTTAAAGCAATTCATATGATACATAAAGCTTGGTGCGATGTTCTGTTGTTAACGCTTTTTCAGTTTCGAGTTTTCCCCATCGCCATCAAATAATAATGAAATTGTTTCTTTACATGAATTGGAAGATACAGATGAACGGATTTCATCCTTTTACATCAGACTTCCGACTTTAAATTTGATCAATACGTTAATGTTGATGAAAACATAATGGCAAATGAAGAATTCAATCAAGAGAATATCATTTTTAAAAAAAAGTACAGTAAATTAGCTGTGCATTGGGAGTGTCAGTAAAGAAGGGAAATTCGTAGAAGATGGTGAGAAAATTTTACCATCTGATACACTTGAGTATTTACAGAAAATTGTGTGTTACATGCACAAAGAAAACTTGTTAACAAATGAAATTAACATGTATGTTGTCAAAATAGGGTGTACAATATTAGACAATGCTGTTAAGAAAAGAAAGCAAAGCTTGTTAACTTCATTCTTCAAACGTATATAGGTATGTAAAAAAGTCCTTTAAAAGAATTAAATCAATATATATATATATATATATATTACATTTAAATTTGCCGGGTCTTTTTGTGTGTAGCATAGTACTTAAAATAGAACAACAAATCTCTAATTATCTGAAATCTCTATCATCACAAAATAAAAATTCTGCGTTATGAATTTTATGTACTTATTACTAAAAATATAGTTTCCTTGAAATTCCTTTTGAAATCAACACCTTTCTTTACTTTTCTGTTTGTAGTCAAACTGATCCTTACTATGGAGGATGGAGGTTTAATATAACATGAATACAAAACGTCAGATTTCGTCAAATTTAAGGCCCGTGCTTTAGAATTTCCAATTTAAGGCCTAGCTTTTTTTTTTTTTATTAAACAAAAGTGTAATTTTAGGAGATATATCTTTAAGTAATAAAACGCCCTATTTTATGATTGTCTTCATTATATGGCCTTTTGCCTACTCAGATTAAGTTCAAACCACATTAGCCGGGGTAATTGGAATTCTTACTATATAACGAAATAATTCATTATAATGTTTTAACGAAAGCACGTTATAACGAGCAAATCTTTGGAGCATTTTCGATTTCGTTATAAGGTGCTTTGACTGTATATCTTTTCATGTTGACTTATTTAATATATACTTTTGCATACAGAAGCCATTTATCTAATACATAGAAACATAAACAACATATCTTATACATGTAATCGGGAACAGATTTTTAAATGCATAGATAAATAAGCATTCATCAGTTTTGATTTCATAACTGTTTACATAATTTGGCCACAAATTTTAGCTGTCTTAAATCCGAACTGCAGCAAGGATCCTATAAAAAAGATCTTGTATAGTTTATTGGACCAGCCAACAAATTCTAACAAATTTTCTTTCAAACATCACTACAATTGTTTGCATCATGCTATCATTTAGATATTTTTTAACCTTTTTTTTTGTGTGTGTGTGCTCTATACTTTTATAACCAAATAATATTTGCTAATTATTATATTTTTTTCATTTCAAATTTATTGCTTTATATTTTTTTTTTTTTTTTTGTGGCAGGTTAGTTTAGTTCTATGATAATCTTCATTTGAAATTATAAAAAGATAGCCCATTCATTATCATTTTCTAAGCTTCAAAGCAATTACATTCAAGATCATATAAGTAGATATTTAAAATAAATAGAAAGTTTTCTTTACTCACATTTATAAAAAAAATGCAAAGTACATTTAAGTTTTTTAATGCGATAACATATTTTTAAATTTTAAACTAGACAAAAATAAAAAACCCAATAGAATGCTAAAGATAGCAGATATTTTATTTTAAAAGACAATTTTATACATGCAACCATAAATACACAGATACAAATCTAAAACAATCTTTACAAATATAAAACTACCATAAAATCATGGATGAATGTTGCTTGATAGATTCAGGTTTCCTGAAAATTAGAAATAATATTTTATATTAATAATATCAAAAATAGCAGTAATAGAAATGCTAAAGAAATTCAATCATTGAAATCTAAAATAAATATGTTAATTATAATTTCTAGATGTGCTCATATCTATTCTAACACTTCATAAAATTAGCAACAATAATAAATTTACTCTATATTTGTCTGTCCTTTAAAATGATATGGAAATTTATTACAATTATTTAAATTAAACACAGAAGTACCTATATACATTTCATTTGATCCTTTTGAAATGGCAAATTTTTGTGTTTCATACTTTGGTACTTTTCCAGCATAGGGCCTTGGTGAGAGAAGGAAATTTTTCATGCATATTTTCACTGTTTTATATACACAAGCAATTTTTTCAATATTTATACAATTTATTTAATATAAAGAAGCCATTAACTTTTTATATACAAACATAAGTAAATTATATATAAAAATAATAATAATATATATATGTAAGTAAAATGGTTATATATAAGTAAAATGATTATATATCTATATTATAAAGGACAAATGTGTCCGTGCATAACGCTAACGTCATTTTGCGAATGGCCCAAAAGGGAGCAACTGATAGTTTTGAGCAGGACCCTAAGAGGAAAACATCTTAAAATATCCTAGTACTTAGCCCTTCAGATCTTTAATTAGTCTAAATTAAACATGGATATAAATTAATCATTAGAATAATTTTTTTTTAGAAATGCTTTAAAAGGGGTACTAGGGCCCTAATAAAAAGAAGGATGGTGGCCCAGGGAGAGAAGTCCAAGACTCAACTTTAAAGTTATGCATTGAGATTGTGACACAATTAGGAGAGGAATGGAAAATGAATGGCACACAAAAAGCTCAAGGGTCCGGTGGCCAGGATCCTGACTGGAATGTAGAAATGGGAGAATAACTAAATAGAGAAAAGGCCCCAAAAACGAAGAAGATCGGATTAAAAGAGGGCAAGTTATTAACATTTTAGGGAACAAGAACTTTAAGGGGTCCTGTACCAGACCCCAGGGTTTTAACTGAAATGTAATAATGGAGAAAGGAGTCCCAAAAATGAAGCTCGGATAAAAAGGGGACAAGTTATTAAAAATTAAAAGGGCCCAGGAGGCCTGGATTGTCTCCGAATTTTTTTTTTGTCATGCATGTAGTAGCTTGAAGTACTAAGAAGTTGGTGGGAAAAAAAAAAAAAAAAAGCTAGTGAATTGGATGCTTTTTAAAGGAACTATAGTTGGCGGCCCAAAAGGGGCCAGCTGATAGTTTTGAGCAGGGACCCGGAGCCGGAAATTTTTTTTATGCTCCAGCTCCACTCCAAAATAATAAGCTATGGCTCCAGCTCCGGCAACAGCTCCGACTCCACTTTTGAGTTTCAGATTTTAAACTTGCAATTTTTATTATAAAAAGGAACATTAAAAAAATAATAACAATCATCAGCTCACACTGAAAATACAAATTTAATTAAATTCACAGTTGAATTATTTGTTTATTTTTAAGAAAAGAATTGAATCTAATAAATCCTCTTTCATATTTTATCTTAAATCATTTTAAATGTATTTTAATGCCGAGAATAGTATTTCTACAGCAACTTGGCTAGTGGGCAATGCCGTTACAATGTGGCAGGCCTCTTGAATGTCTGTAGGATACAATGAAATTGTTTATTTTTGTCAAATTCTGCTTTTCTCTTTCTAGATTCTAATTCTTCATCTATATGTTTGAGTTCTTGTGCTTCTTTCTTATTTCTGTCAATATGCTTTCTCATGTTTGAACTCTTTTCACAGTTAATTTTTTTGCTCACAAATCCTTCCTTTATCTTCATTAAAGATATGATAAGATGCATTTTTCTTCTCATCAAACTTTAAATGCTTGTTCAGAAAATCTGACATCTTTTAGCTTTTACGTTTAAAAAAGAAAGTTTGGTGGAATTTTAAACACAAAAATTTTAAATATCTTCTACACTTTTCAAACAAGCAAAATTATGCAACTACACATGTAAACAACAGGTGGTCATATTTGTTTTCAAGTAGTGTTGTCACTTAGCTCAAGTAAATTAGTAGAAGTTAAGTAGTGTTGCCCTGTTTTTGTGAGAAGTTTTCCATCTCTAATTTAAAAAAAAAAAACCACCTTAAAATGATAATTAAAATACTGAATAATGACGTAATTAAAATCTTTTAAGCCTGAAAATTTTAAAAGACTAAAAAAAGAATATTAAAAAACTAAAAGAGCCCGCCCTGGAGCAGTGGAAAATTTAGAGCTCCAACTTCGGCTCTTTCTCCAGAGCACACCGGCTCTGTGTCACTGGTTTTCAGCAGGGCCCTAAGATGAAGGGACTCCTAATTGGAAAGTATAAATGGGGGGCCCCAAAAACTAAGAAATTCAGATTAAAAAGGGGCAAGTTATTAACAGTTTAGGAAACAAAAACTCCAACAGGCTTGGACTATCCACACCCAAATTTTCAAATTTCTGTGGTAGATTTCACTAGCCATCGCATGCAGACACACACATAGACAAACAACTTACTTTTATTAGTATAGATAACTTCTTTAAGTCCTTTTACTAATTTTTTTTTTTGCCAAACTTGTTTTATTTGCAAATTACACAATTTAAAACCTAACAAAATAAAAATAATTAATGAAGAATATGTTTTTATGGAATGGAATTTTGTGAAGAAACCTATTTTATTAAGAATAATTTTGTGAAGGGACCTGTTTTATTAAAAGGAATTTGGTGATGGGATTTGTTTTATTAAGGGAAATTTTGTGAAAGGGTACCTAAATAGGTCACAAATTTTGCCTGGATCGACGCCTGAAGATGAACAATGGATATTAGTATAAATTTTTTGGATTAAATTTATTTATTCTCCAAAAGTAACATTTGCCATAGAATGACCTCATCTGCAAATATAAGAATGCTCCAAGTCTGGTTGGTTTTCCATGTTAGAAAAAAATGCCAGGTAAAACCTGGAATAATATGTTCCACACTGTCTGGAGACAAAATATCATTTTGGCTATAATTCTGGCTCTCAAACCTTTTACCTTGGACATGAAATTATCTGGCCCTAATGGTATTTTTATGGTAATTAGGAAACAATGTAACATTATATTGGGAAAAGGATAAAAATACATTACAAAAGGCTGAGAATCATTCTACTATATTGCGATTTTTTAATTTAAATGTATTATAGAATTTATTTGTACACATTTGGTAGCTTTTTTTTTCTTTTTTTTCCATAAAATACGATGAGAAAAATAAATTTAAAAGAAGGGAAAGAAATAAACAAAGAATGTAAACAAAAAGTACCCAATATAGCTCAAGAAAGAATAAGAGTTTAATCTATAAAATAAATGTTTTTTTAGGGACTGGATTGTTCAAGAAAATATTTCAGTTATCTGGGAAATTGCAGATATTTGATTATGGAAAAACTCTGAAATTCGGCAATAACTTTAAATACCAAGTTAAATAAATATATATATTAATTTATACCAGAAGGACCCGTGCGAAGCTTTCGCACTGCAATTTTTCAGATTATTTCCTGGTACGTTTTAGCACTTATTCTTAATTAACTGATTTTTTTAAAATCAAACAACACGTTTTAACGAAATGTGGGTGTACTATCTCAGAAACTTGTTCAAACACTTTTCGAATGATACCTCATTCATCGTTGTATGTTTTGTATGTGCATAGGAAAAAGGATGTTGACTACAGAAATATATATGATGATTGCTTGTGTATAAGAAAATGGAAATAGATTGCCAGAAAATTTTTTGCCAAATTTTCTTCTCTCGCCAAGGTCATTTCTCTAGGTTGTTATGACCCTCATACTGAATAAAAAAAAAAAAAAGAATTATAAAAAAAAAAAAAGAAAAACGCTGAATCAGACGTTTAGGGAATTCATGTGAAAGCATTTCCTCATATTTTGCAAAACTGTTCCAGAAATGTCTTAAATACATATATCAATATTTGGTACACCACTTTTTTGCAAGCCTATGGGAACTTAAACATGGGATGTTCAAACTTTGTGGTCCAGCGGCTATTTAAGTGATGTCAGAAATATTAACAGCTTAATGAAATATTAAAAAATAAATACTTACAATTTTTGTGAATTCTAATGAACCATATATCTAAATGGAAGATAATCCTTAAATTACGTAATCTACTGGTGCTCCGATACAGTACACATATACACAGCCATGATTAAACAAAGTAAACAAATAAACAATAGGTGACGCACGCGTAAAAATTAAATAAAAACCCGATTAAAAGCTCGATATTTTTGCAAAAAATACGTGCAAGAAATAAATTAGCAATTATATTTTAATTGCATTATAGGATGACGTCATCTGGTAATGCAGTATTTTATTTTTGTGACAACACTGAGGAAAATCTTTCATTTCATTTATGAAAACAATGCCGATTTAATTTTTAATTAACTGCAGTTTTTAACCAAAAAACATGTTTTAACGAAATGTTAAATGTGCTATATCAGAAGCCTGTTCAAAATCCTTTCATATGCTATCTCATTCGTCGTTCTCCATTTTCTATTTGCTGAGAAAAAGGGATGTTGACAGGAAAGATAATATATATACCAGAGGGCCCGTGCGAAGATTTCGCACTGAAATCTAATTTTTTTAGGTACTTCTCTATTATCCCGTCGACCACTTTTCTTTAAAAAAAAAAAACACCGCCAAACTAAGATTAAACGCCAAAAATGCAATCCCATTTACTTGATGTCAGAAGCATTATACGTGTTTGTTACGTCATCGAGTGGTTTTTAATTCGACATTTGCGTGTATTTTTCATTATGTTTTACTGATTTAGTAGTTATTTTATTAATTAAAATAACAATTGTGTCCTTAAATTATTATATTTTATTTATTTATTTATTTTTGATATTCCAATGGCAACGTTCTCCCGTTTATTTGGCGATAGTTTTTTGTTATGAAAAGTGGTCGACGGGATAATAGAGAAGTATCATTTTTTATCAATATGTAATATTTATTATAGGGGTGCACAACCTGTGGCCCGCGGGCCAAAAGTGGCCCGCGATCGTATTACTGGTGGCCCGCGGATCAATTTCACGGATCGGACGCGAGAAAATCATGAATTTCGCCGATCAGGTGCATAGAAATTGCGAATTTTGCCAAATTTCGCCCCATCGGGTGTGTAAAAATCGCAAATTTTACCGATCGAGTGCATATAAATCGCGAATTTTGCCGATCGGGTGCGTATAAATCGCAAATTTCGCCGATCGCGTGCGTAAAAATCGTGAATTCTGGCGATCGTCTGCGTAAAAATCGTGAATTTTGCCGATCGTCTGCGTAAAAATCGTGAATTTTGCCGATCGGGAACGTATAAATCGCGAATTTCGTCGATCGTATGCGTAAAAATCGCGAATTTTGCCGATCAGGCCCGAAAAAATTGCGAATTTTGCCGATCGGGCCCGTAAAAATCGCGAATTTTGCCAATCGGGTGCATTTAAATCGCGAATTTTGCCGATCGGGTGCGTGTAAATTGTAAATTTTGCCGATCGTCTGCGTAAAAAGGGCAAATTTTGCCGATCGGACACGTAAAAGTCTCAAATTTTGCCCATCGGGTGCGTAAAAAGCATGAATTTCGCCGATCGGGCACGTAAAAATCGCGAATTTTGCCGATAGGGTGCGTATAAATCTGGAATTTCGTCGATCGTATGCGTAAAAATCGCGAATTTTGTCGATCGAGCCCGAAAAAATCGCGAATTTTGCCGATCGGGCCCGTAAAAATCGCGAATTTTGCCGATGGGTGCATTTAAATCGCAAATTTTGTCGATCAGGTGCGTGTAAATTGTAAATTTCGCCGATCATCTGCGTAAATAACCCAAATTTTGCCGATCGGACGCGTAAAAATCACAAATTTTGCCGATTATGCGCGTAAAAATCTCTAATTCCGCCGATTGGATGCGTAAAAATCATGAATTTCACCGATAGGGTGCGTGTAAATTGTAAATTTTGCCGATCGTCTGCATAAAAAGGGCAAATTTTGCCGATCGGACGCGTAAAAATCGCAAATTTTGCCCATCGGGTGCGTAAAAATCATAAATTTCGCCGATCGGGCGCGTAAAAATCGCGAATTTTGCCGATAGGGTGCGTATAAATCGCGTATTTCGTCGATCGTATCCGTAAAAATTGCAAATTTTGTCGATCGGGCCCGAAAAAACCGCGAATTTTGCCGATCGGGCTCGTAAAAATCGCGAATTTTGCCGATCGGGTGGATTTAAATCGCAAATTTTGTCGATCAGGTGCGTGTAAATTGTAAATTTCGCCAATCATCTGCGTAAATAAAGCAAATTTTGCCGATCGGGCACATAAAAATCGCGAATTTTGCCGATTAGGCGCGTAAAAATCGCGAATTCCGCCGATTGGCGCGTAAAAATCGTGAATTTTGCCGATTGGGCCCGTATAAATCGCGAATTTTGTCGATTGGGTGCATTTAAATCGCGAATTTTGCCGATCGGGTGCGTGTAAATTGTAAATTTCACCGATTGTCTGCGTAAAAAGGGCAAATTTTGCCGATCGGACGCGTAAAAATCGCAAATTTTGCCCATCGGGTGCGGAAAAATCATGAATTTCGACGATCGGGCACGTAAAAATCGCGAATTTTGCTCATTAGGCGCGTAAAAATCGCGAATTTTGCCGATAGGGTGTGTATAAATCGCGAATTTCGTCGATCGTATGCGTAAAAATCTCGAATTTTGCCGATCGGGCCCGTAAATATCGCGAATTTTGCCGATCGGGTGCATTTAAATTGCGAATTTTACAGATCAGGTGCGTTTAAGTCGTAAATTTCGTCGAGCATATGCGTAAAAATCGCGAATTTTGCCGATCGGGTGCATTTAAATCGCGAATTTTGCCGCTCGGGTTGGTGTAAATTGTAAATTTCGCCGATTGTCTGCGTAAAAATCGCTAATTTTGCCGATCGGACGCGTAAAAATCGCAAATTTTGCCGATCGGGTGCGTAAAAATCATGAATTTCGCCGATCGGGCACATAAAAATCACGAATTTTGCCGATTAGGCGCGTAAACATCGCGAATTCCGCCAATCGGCGAGTAAAATAGCGAATTTCGCCAATCGGGCGCGTAAAAACCGCAAATTTCGCTAATCGGGTGCAAAAAATTGCAAATTTCGCTGATCAGATGCGAAAAAAATTGCAAATTTCGCCGATTGGGCGCGTAAAAATCGCAAATTTTGCCGATCGAGTGCGTATAAATCGCAAATTTCGCCGAACGTGTGTGTAATAATCGTGAATTTCATCAATCAGTAGGAAAAAATTATGAATATTGTCAATCGCGCATGGAAAAAAAATGCAAATTTTTCCATCCTTTCCAACAGAATTGGGTTAAGCTGACTAAGTAGGTGGTTGAGTATATTGAGCTAACCCTCCTTTTAAAATTAGCATTTTTATTAACTTTTAGGCCGACCCGAAACAAAATTTTGTCCACCCTAATATGGATGTTGGCTCTCGACAATCCAGTCATTTTTGTGACTGCCCCTCCTCTTATAAAGGTTGTGCACCCCTTTGATATCCACATTTTATGACTGAATATGTTAAGAAGTACAATTTAGAATAATATATGTTTCTCCTCCTCTCCACCTTCATTCATGAAAGCAGCATTTTTTTTCGGCACTGGCAATTTTTAAAGCTAAATTTATTCCTTTAAATAAGGTCAAGGAGTATTTTCACTCTTTGAAAATAATCTTAGCTATATCTCTTGTATAAATACAAACGAAAACTGCTGATATATCATTGCCAACAGAACTGAATACGTTGACAGGGAAAGAAGGAACCTAGGGGGCTAAATCTACCCTTCCGAAATTTATGTTTTTTTAATCTGATTCCCCCCCCCCCCCCGGTCACACCTCCTCGAAACAAAAATTTTCTGATGGTGGCCCTCGACAACCCAGTCATTTTTGTAAGTGGCCCTTTGCTTAAAAAGGTTGTGCACCCCTAATTTATTAGATGCAGGTTTAAACTTCTAAGGAAAAAGCAAGGATAAAAATATCTGCAAACAACATTTAGTTGTTAGTCAAGCCAGAATATCATCTAATTTATTCCATCAAAGTTAGACTAAAAACTGATCCAAGATTGCTAAAGGCACGCGCGAGAAAAAAAAATTAACAATCGTATTTTAACTGCATTAGAGGATGAAGACATCCGCTTCGGGAAAACCATGGGACTTAGAAATATAAATCTAAACATTTCAATTTCAATTTCGCTTTTTAATCATAAGTATAAAATAAACCCGTGCGGTGTTTTTTTATAATAATTGCTATGAGCATCATATAATGCGGCATTTTATTTTTTTGGCAACAATAATTTCAGGAAAACCTTTCATTTCTTTCATGAAAACAATGCCGATTTAATTTTTTAATTTCAGCAAATTTTAATCAAAAACATGTTTTAACGAATTGTTAAGTGGGCTATGTCAGAAGCCTGTTCTAAAACCTTTCATATGGTATCTCATTCGTTGTTCTGCGTTTCATATTTTCTGAGTAAAAGGGATGTTGACAGGAGAAATAATATATAAGGATGACTAATGAACATATTTATATTAATTATCTTTTTAATAGTAATTGTAGAACATTTATGAAATTTCATATTATTACATGTTTTGTAATAAAAAATCATCATAGAGAAAACTAAAAAATTATTAAAATTAAATGCATTAATAATTAATTTTCTAAGAACAATATCTTTGGTTTTACATAAAATAAAAACAAAATGCAAATAATTTTAGAAAAATAGAACATGATATTTTATTATTTTGGCAAAATTGAAACATTAACTTGATGTTTCAGATATCTTAATACACAACTCTTAAGTAAGCTAGTTTGGTTTCCTTAAAAATTTAACATAACATGTTTCAAATATAAAATGATATTTGTATTACAGTAGTATTTAAAGTCAATGAACTAACCTTGTCACTTTCACTCTTTTTGGCATGCGTTAAAATCCATGGGTGTTTCAGCATGTCATCTAAACTCATTCTTTCTCTTGGTATTTTCTTAAGCAACTATGAAGGAAAATGTAAAAAAAAATAAGTATTTCAAGATTCTATTCTAAAAGCATATTATAAGAAGTCTTTCAAGGCTTATTCAAAAGCAAAATAATATTTTATTTTGTATATTAAGTTTTATATAAAGTATTTTATTTTGTCTTTTAAGTTTAATTTTGTTTTTTAAGCATAACAGTACAATTTAGAATGTTAATTGTTTATATGTAGTAAAATGTTTGAAGTTAAATACACAGCTGTCAACTTTCATAAAATAAAATTGAGTAGTTTAAAATAACAAATATTACATTTTTTTTATAACCATTTCAACAAACTCAGGTAGAAGAAACAAAATACCTATTCACATACATAGATTTTCTCCTCCTATTAACATAACAGAAAGGAAATTACCCCTACAACTTAGACATTGTCGAAAATTTTAAACTATCAAAGGTGTGGAGATCTGTTACCAAGTTAAATTAAGCACAAATGTACAATTTAGAAAGAAAAATTAAAACAATAAATACACTACTAACTTTAAGTGAAATTAAAAGTTCACGTTAGCAGTGAAGTTTAAAAGTTTAAATAAATCAGATCTGATGAAGAGAAAAGAACATGCTTATTTTAAAATTACAGATTTTACTCAACATCTTCCTCCTAAATATAAGGAATTTTAAAAATAGGGAGTGCCATGCTGATTGAGTATAGTTGAAGGTAGATGTGCAATGAATATTCAACCTATCTGCCAAATAACCAGTTTTCGCTGAATATCAAATTTAGTATTCAGCATTGCCCAGATATTATTCAAAATAATACATAGAAATTAAAAAATGTTTTTAATTAAAAAATTCATAGTCATCTTGTATAATGAAAATTTTAACTGATCTGATACTGTTTATTAGTTTAATATTACAATACATTTCTGTTAGCCGGGCAAAGACGATAAGTCACTAAATATTGTTTCAATCGTCATCATATTGCATTCTTTTCATTTAAACGTACACCTTTCAGTCATTTCATTTAAAATGTGGTATGAAAGTAACACAAAGAATAGAAGGTGAGAGATTTTTCACACTATACAATGACGACAAATCCTTGTAATTTAACCTTATTTTAACACATAATTATATAACAAATATCCTGCTCAGTAATTGGCTAATAATATTCATAACTTGTAGCTTATTTTAAAACAATAGATTCTCTTCCATTATATAAAAATAAAAATCTTTATATTAAATACTTCTGCATGGATGACTCCTTTGTCCCAGAATAAGACAAAGCAATCCGGGCTGACTCACGCCACCATTTAATTGCCCGTAGGAGAAGAACGATTGGGCATGCCACGTTGCGGGGGTAACAATCACTGATTGATTTATGTGGGCATTAAAATGTTTGATGATTCAGCCTGTATTATAATAGCCCTATCCCAGAATTTTCAATAGTCTTTATATACAGATGGGTTAAAATATTCTATCCCAGAAAGTTATGCAAATGCTCTTTCCTTTTAAGTCTTTCTTTCATCTCTGCTTCATTACCACATAATTTTCAGATACTCATAACATAAACTAACTTTTAACCTGGCAGTTCTGTAGTGCATGGATGGAAATGAACAGAATGAAACTCAAAAGGTTTGAAGGTTTAATTTCTCAGACCCCCCCCCCCCCCCCTCCCTCCCTTTTATACCAGAGAATATCCAAAATTGCTTTCAAGAACGAATAATTCCCCCTTTTAGAGGAGCTCTTACATGCCTGTAAAATACATAACTTCCATTTAAAATATATACATTAATAATGCATACCTTACATACATTTGAAATACATGCTCATACATGCTTTACTCATTTCATTCCTCAAAAATAAAATAAAAATAAATAAATAAAAGAATCATCTCTTGGAACTTTACTGATTTTTATCATTCTTTTCCTTATCAAATGAAGCATTTTGTTACAATTTGGTGCAATGGAAATCAGCAGCAAGAGCTCTGCTCATAACTATAGTAGTCATTTTTTTTTTAAAGTTTCCACCATAATATAATAATATAATGTTTGAAAAATATACTATTATCAAAAGAATTTTGGTAGCAGTGATATTTTAAAGGCTTAATATTTTTGGTTCTGTTCTTCTAAGTTTACTATTGAATCTTTATTCTTGTGGCTGAAAGATACATTCAAATAAAGAAGAGTTTTTGTATTTAAATACAATCATAGTTTTGTCTGTTTGGTAAAATGTCATGTGCTGCAAATTTTGCAGACAACATTGTTGAAAATTCAATCTAATCACAGCTGCTGCTTTTGAATTTGACTAAACAACTGTTGCTGCAATTCATGCATTAAAACATCTGTGAAGAGAACTGGAATACTTGCAGAATTAAATAATCTATATGAATTTTAGAATACAGCAAAACTCCAGTTATCTGAATTCCAATCATCCAGATCGATATCAGGAAATAAAAAATTACATTGAAACCCATATATATATATATTGACCATACATATGGGTCTTAAAACAACGTTAAAATTCAGAAATTGATTCTTGAAATTATTTTTTGATTTCATATAATTTATTTTAATTACGTACATTAGCATCTCGTGTTATGAAAGATGAAAGTTTTTCCATACTTTTCTTTTTATTTATAGAAAAAAGGGTCAATTCTTTTCAAACACATGAGCAAAATACCCACTATATTACCACTTTATTACATTTCTTGACATAAAAATTATTTTTAATTCTTCAAATTTATTATATATATATATATTTTTTTTTTTTTAAAGTGGTGTCAAATATTATAGAAAACAAATATTTGTTCAACTATATTACCAATTTAGATAGAAAACAAACATATGTCCAATCTGTTACTATGGTTTAAAAAATTAGACATACCAATTCCTCTAAAAGATTCATTACAATAATATGAATTATTGGCCTAATATTTAATTCATGTAGTTAAAATATTTTGGAAATATACCATAATAATTTAAAATAATATATGGAAAAACTAATCTAGCAACAGAGTGGATAGGTAACAGAATGGACAAATACAAGATTTCCAATTTTTTAAAATTATTCAAGACATTATTTAGTCTTAAGTAGCCTTGTATAATTGCATATATACATAAGCTTACTATTAATTATATTTACCAATCTTAACAGTTATTTATATTATCTACAGCAAGGTAACATATTTGAAATTAAAATGTTTTCTTAGTTTATATTTTAATTGAAAGATAAAGTATCTAATTTTGAAATTATGTATAATTTAAGTACTTTCCATTCTATATCTTGTATTTCCAAGACTTTCTTTTTGAAGTTCTTCATTGGGTACAGTCAATTTTTCGAAAATTGAGCATTATAAACTGAAAATACTTAAATGTTTTAAGAAACTTATTCAACAGATATTGTATTATCTTAAAAAAGTTCCATATATTTGTATAAAATATCTCTTTTTTAACTGGAAATTTAATTATATTGTTGGACACTGTTTTGTAACTTTATATGGGAATAAACCATACATAAATTAATAAAAATGGTCGGGAAAATTAAAATATATTTTCGATTTCACATTACGGCAAAACATTTAATTTTATTGGACATATTTAAACACCTCCTCTAAGGGTATACTGTACTATATTTTATGCATACTATAGTGTTGATCTTATTATCCACATCCATTAGATCTACTTTTTTATTAAACAAAAGCAATTTGAGAAACTGGGTACTTTGATTATACGATATAGCAATCAAAGTATGTAAGTAAGCATATGTGTTTAGAAACTTTTTAATGACATGCTTACTTTAAGTAGTCATATAACTTTTTTTTTTGGTATAATTCATATAAAATAAAGTCATATATAATAAATAGTGGCTTCTAAAAAAAATTCGAAAAGAAAGATACACGTACAGATCGTATAAAGTCTCTTGCTAATGTGGAAACATAGTCAGGAAACTTGAGATCCACCTTGCGTATCCGAGCATAGGTTTCAGTATTTGTCTTAGATTCAAAAGGAGGACTTCCAACTAGAAACTCATAACATAGGATACCTAAACACCATAGATCCACAGTAGAGTCATACACTTCATGATCAAGCATTTCAGGAGGAAGATAGTCTAAAGTACCACACATTGTTGTGCGCCTTGAGGATGGTGCATGAACAGACCAACCAAAATCGGCAATTTTGATTTCACCAGCTAGTCCAAGAAGCAAATTTTCAGGCTTTATGTCTCGATGCATGACCTTCTTGGAATGACAGTATTTGAATGCTTTAGCAAGCTGAGCCATATACTAAAAAGAAAAAAAAAGTTGATTTGATGCCAAAAGAAAAAAAGTTTAGCTTATACAAACTATACAAATACACACACATGTGTTACATACAAATACACACACATACACATTTTTACCTGTTTGTTTTTAGTGCCTGAAAAATCTGAAATATCATAAATTTTAACTGAGAGGATTCTGGTTGTAGAAGAAGGAATTATTTATTGTTGTGCTTTTCAAGTTATGGAGGGAGATTTTCTAAATGTAACTTACAGGACCCAGTGGACGTGTAAAAATTAAAAATATAACTTTTTTTTTAAATTAATGACAGGACTATTTCTAAGTGAAAATGATACAAACTATATCACCTTATTGTGACAAATCATAGAAATAATTTCATAAAAACAAAATTCCATTTAAAATTACTGAAAGTTGTTTCATTATGCGTTGTACAAAATATCAACCAAGTATTTTCGAGCATCTAACGTGCTCATCATCAGGGTTTAAAATCATTAAAACATTACAAACACCAGAGGTTGAGTTCATTCCTTTATACTTGATGAACGGTTCCAAATATAAAACGGTTCCAATATGTTTGTGTAAACATATTATACATATATATATATATCAGGTGTGTCGGAAAAACTACTTTTTTATTGTAGCGAACTACAACTACTTTGTCGAAATTGTAGTTAACTACAACTACTTGTTTTAAAAAGTAGCGACTACAAACTACTTTTCAAAAGTAGTCACTACTTTGCTATTTTCGAAGTTTGTCAAAGTGTTTAATTTACATAAGAAATTGAAGACACTGATTAAATAATAAAGTGACCCCTCGTTACATCTCATCTGCCAGGATACAATTAAATAAATGCAACATAATCGATGGCATTAAAAATTAATAAAAATAACATATAAGAAAATGTTTTGTGTTTGTCTCCAAAATGTTAGTTTATACACACTTAACAAATTTCGTAGCAAAATTAAGAAAGATATTATAATCTAGAAAATTGCAAAAAAACAACCCTAAATGCAAACAATAAATAAACCCGTAAATTGAACAATTCCGAATAATAAGAAGCCCGGCGTTAAAACATGAAGGCTTAATAACGAATAAATATACAAGTGTTGCCAACAAAAAAATTAATTCTTTTGGTGGGTTAATACTTGATTTCAACAGCAAGTGTCAATGGAAAATATCCATGACTTCATGCGATGGATAGCTGAGGTTTGCCACTGCGATTCGGAAATTGTTGAGCATAACAAATTCTGCACAAAAGAAGTAATTTAGACCACGCGATTTGCAGAATAGCACTTTTCCCCCCCTGAAGTAGCGTTAAAAGTAGCGTCGGTGCTCGCTACAAACTACTGATTTTTTGTATCGCGCTACCACGGCCTAACTCGATTTTCTCCTTCCCTTTATACGGCCGTAACAAAAAGTCATTTTCCCTTTGTTCAAGAGGAATAAGAGTTTCTCCCCGGAAGAACGTAGGGGGCGCTATTACTTACCATTACTAATGGAGAATTTCCTTATCTTTGCGTTTCGTTCGTCAAAACTATTTATGAATTGATATATCCAAGACTAATAAAAAACCCTTATGGGGAATGTGACTTAAACGAGCATAAAATAAATATATGCTCATTAATATATGCAAAATTCTTGCCCATCATTTAAAAAAATATGGCAAGGTATTTTACAAATGAAACCAATTTATCTGCATGTAAGAACTCTTTATCAAGAAAAATTTTAAAGTTTACTTAATTTTAATTTTATAATATTTAATGTATATTTCACTGTAAAAATTATCAATGTTTAAAGTCTAATCAAGAAATAGAATCTGCATATACCTATAGATACATATATATATACAAGTAGGGTGGATAGATTTATGAATTAATATTTTAAAAATCTGAAAAAATATTCTGTAATTTCTGTAACCACACAATATTCTAAAATTTCCACAAAAACTATTCTCTCATAGTACATAATGCTACAGCAAAAAAAAAAAAAAAAAAAAAAAAAGAAAAAAAAAAACTTGTTCATTCTCTAAAATAATAAAACCTGTAAAAATTATTATGAATTTGTTAAATAATCCATGTTTTGAGAAAAAAAAAGCGATGTGAGTTGATTGCCGGATATTGGCGAAATATGTTTTCTTATTCTGTTGATATTATGAAACATGAAAGTATATTTTTATTTTTATATACATACTTTTATACCATGACTTTCCAGAACTAGAATATAATATTTAATTTTATATGTAATTCTATTATATTTCTATATGCTTATATATTTCAGATCAGTACCTATAATGGTTAAATTTATTAAAAATTGTTTTGAATGTACACATATATACATATATTTTAAATAATTCAGAATCGTGTAAAAATAATCCATGTTTTGAGGAAAAAAAAATTCGATATGAGTTTATTGCCGGATATTGGCGAAGTTGCTTAATTTTCTTACTACCATTATGAAACTAGTAATTATTTTTTTTATTTTTTGCTGTGTATTTTACGCTCAGAATTATCAATGTTTCAAGTAATCCAGAATTTTAATGTATTGAAATTTACTTATAATGTTTGTTTTATATTTTGTAGTAGGATGTTATTTAAACTATTTTTAATTGCTTAAAGCGTTGTATTTAGTTATTTTATCTCTAAATCTTTTAGTTTTTCCTGTTTGTAGTAAAGAAAACGCCGAAGTAAAAGATAGATATGTTACATATAATGCTTATATATTTCAGATCAGTACCTATAATGATTAAATTTATTGAAAATTGTTTTGAATATACATATATATATATACATATTTTTAATAATTAAGAATCGTGTAAAAATAATCCATGTTTTGAGAGAAAAAAATCGATATGAGTTCATTGCCGGATATTGGCGAACTTGCTTAATTTTCTTACTACTATTATGAAACTAGTAATTATTTTTTTAAATTTTTTATTGTGCATTTTACGCTCAGAATTACCAATGTTTCAAGTAATCAAGAATTTAAATGTATATAAATATAGAAATTTACTTATAATGTTTGTTTTGCATTTTATAGTAGCGTGTTATTTAAACTATTTTTAATTGCTGAAAGCATTGTATTTATTTATTTTATCTCTAAATCTTTTAGTTTTTCCTGTTTGTAGTAAAGAAAATGCCGAAACAAAAGATACATATGTTATATATACCTTTTATAATGAATAATTGCAAAGATTCTTGTATTTTTATGTATAGAAGTAACATTTACTAAGCATTATTTATGGTAAGTATATCGCGCCATCTACCGGCGAAGCAGCCTTTTAACGATTCCGAAACTAAGGGGTGATTGTGAAGGCCGTATGAGGGAAGAGAGAATCGAGTTTGGCCGTGGCGCTACTCACTACACTACATTATTCAAAATGTAGCACGCTACACTACAAACTACAGTAAAAAGTAGCAACTACAGTAGTTTCGCTACTTGTAGCGCGCTACTTCCAACCCCCTGATATATATATATATATGTAGTCACTTCTCAGTTCAAGGCTTTTATTTACTCAGACTTTACCGTTGAAACCAGAAAATTCTCAAAGCATGATTCACAAATTTAAGAATAGTGAGTTAACAATTGACCCTTCCCTTCTCCAGGGAAAATGAAAAAAGATTAAAATGCTCTTTTACAAATTTATTACTGTCTGCTGTTCAAACCCCGTTCCTGTTATATAATTTTTCTGACACTTCCCTTTTTTAGAGGCGTTGGTGAGATTAAGAAAATGGTCTTGGCAAAAGAAGAAAATCTTCACAAGTATTTTCTGGCAAGATATTCACTGTTTCAAACATCAAAGCAACTTTTCCAACATTTATACAATTTATTTAATAGACATTTATAAGTTGAAACTATTTTTAAAAATAAATATACAGAATGCTACAAAAAAATTGAAACATGCTTTAATTTTTTACCACTTGTGTAAAGTAGGAAAAGTAAGTTGCAAAGTGTACAAAATAAGTGGGAGTAAAGATTAAATTGATGATTAGTCCTTTCGAGCATCTAATGTGATCATCATTAGGATTAAAATCATTAAAACATTACAAACCAGAGGTCGAGTTCATTCCTTTATACTTGATGGACTGTTCCAAAAATGAAAAGTGGGGGAAAAAAAGTTATGTTGTCTGTACTGTTCCAAAATTCAAACTGGACAGGGGGAGGGGGATTATGTTATTCCTAATAAATTATACCAAATCCTGGGAATAGTATATGATGATGTATCATAATGCATATAAGCAGTGTAAGTTTTAACCCACTTTTTATTTTTGGAACCGTTCATCAAGTATAAAGGAATGAACTCAACCTCTGGTTTGTAATGTTTTAATGATTTTAAACCCTGATGATGAGCACATTAGATGCTCGAAAATACTTGGTTGATATTTTGTACAACGCATAATGAAACAACTTTAAGTAATTTTAAATGGAATTTTGTTTTTATGAAATTATTTCTATGATTTGTCACAATAAGGTGATATAGTTTGTATCATTTTCACTTAGAAATAGTCCTGTCATTAATTTTAAAAAAAAGTTATATTTTAAATTTTTACACGCCCACTGGGTCCTGTAAGTTACATTTAGAAAATCTCCCTCCATAACCTGAAAAGTACAACAATAAATAATTCCTTCTTCTACAACCAGAATCCCCTCAGTTAAAATTTATGATTTTTGAGATTTTTCAGGCACTAAAAACAAACAGGTAAAAATTTAAAGAGTGTCAGCTTTTTTGGGACACCCTGTATAAACAAGCTTAAGAGTTCATTAGTTTTGTTTTCATAGCTGTTTATTAATATCACATTTGGCAACATAAATCACTTTCTTAAAAAAACTGTATTATTATCCTTTTAAAAAGCACCAAGATCTCTATAAAAAGGAAGTACCCTTTTGCTTTTATCAGCAATAAACGCAAGAAAGAAATGTCCAATTTCAATCTGTATTTATAAAGAATTGATTTTATTTAAATTTTAAGGTTGCTACTCATATAGAAGAATGAAATTCCCCCATTTTTCCAGGTGAATTTTAAGAAAATTTCAGTCTAGTACAGTGTGTGCTGGACAAGCTGAGCATAAAATAAATATTGCATCACTCGAAAATACTAAAAATTTCTAATGATAGTATTGCTTGAAATTTCCACTTTTGCACCTCTCCCAAAAAACTTGCTTGTAAGATAATAGAAATTGCTTTCCTTAATTTATGATAGTTACAAACTTTTAAATGAAGGTTTCTTTAAACTTAATATAACTAATAAAAAAGCTATACAATATTTTTGTGCTGAACTGCAGTTCACTTCAGCAATTTTCACAAACTCACTTAAGTCCAACTGTACGTAAAGGAGAAAGGAAATCAATTTTTCAGTGTTGAAGAGATTTGAAATGATTTATTAGTTATATTAATTATCATTTCAAAACAATAAATATTGTAGAAAATTTTTAAAAAACTATATTAATGAGTTTTAAAAACTCTTAAACTGTGTGTGAGGGAGGAGGTGGTAACAGTAGGAAGTGGAAATTTCAAGAAGAGAGTGATTTAAATGAAATTTCTAAAGAAAACAAAAAAAAATGGAAACTGTGAAAACATGGAAGATTTTTCTCAGCTATCAAGGGATAAAGTTTACACTTACTTGATGATCACCATGAAATTTTGTTAAATTTCCTGACTTATCTCAATTTTGGATAATTTTTGGACTTATTAGGCCAATTTCTAAATTCCCTGACTTTTTCAGGTTCTCCAGGAAGCCTGGATTTTCATATTTTCTAAAATTAACCGAAACTTAACATCCTATCTTCCACGACTTAGTGGAAAACTTATATGCATCAAAACCTTTGAGAGTATGTGTAATAAAACTGTCTAGTTTCTCACATCTAATACATATTAAGAGTTAAGAGAATGGAAAAAGATAAAAACATATTTCAGTTTTCATTATAATTATAACTGTATACACTCATGTTATAACTAAAGAAATTTATTTAAAAACAACAACAACAACAAAAAAAAAAAAAAAAACATACAAAGTGTGTGTGTGTGGTAGTGGTGAGGGAGGTCAACTTATACATGAAAAAAAAAAAAAAAGAATCAAAAGTTGAAATTCTACTTTCACCAATGTAAAACTTGAAATAAGAAATAAATATTTAATATAGCTAATACTAAGATATTACATACAATTTAGCAAATATATCAAGATAATATGTAATTATGTTTTATGCCATAATCTATGTTTTTCAACTTTTATTTTTGTTGAAAATGATTTTTGCCTTCAGTAAAAAAATGTTTCAGAAGAAACATTCTTCCAAAAAATGCTGAATTTCATTACTGTAACATTGTTCATGACTACAAACATGTTTGGATGAATGAAGCCAGATTGTCCAAAGAATATCTTGGAAAAAAAAAATTTGGGTGGAACTAAAAAAAAAAAAAAAATGTTGTGAGATTCATTTGCTAATTATCATTACAGTGATTGAGTAACAATTCAAGCTAAAAAAAAAATTTAAAGTTTGGAGAGTTTGACACAGGATTGGAATTTGAAGGATTCCAGTGATTTCATTTTTATGTTGATTTAATTTATTATTTTATGCATTATTACACAGTTATATTTTGTTTCCAAATCTTTGATTTTTTATTCTCAAAATTAATTTATGTCTAACTTTTTGTGATTTTATTTTCTGACAATGCCAATTTATACATGAGTTTTGGATTTTTTTTCTTATAAAGTTGGTGGGAAGAGTCATCTTATACATATGTATATACTGTACTTATAGTAACTGTATGTGAAAGACTCCAGTGACAGCATCTGTGATGCAAGATGCTACTGTCTCAATAAATATCCAGATTTGTTTAATTTGTTAAAAACAGACTTGTATTTTTTCTCAATTGATGTTGACTGACTCACACTTTTAATATGCTGAATGAGTCAGGCTAGTGAAACATAAAAACTGCAGTTAGAATCAATTTGGTAGTTTTTGAGAGTTTCAATTTGATCACAAGATAATTCAAATTCTAATTTGTCTTGCTCTGTCATGCTGAAATCTAGTAAGGATGCTAAATATTGCAAAGAAAAGCATGATTAAGTCATTGCATTGAGAGCATCATTGCTGTACAACTTTAGGCTGCAAACTGACATAGGACTCTTTCTGCCCATCACTGCACATGAACATTGATTTGGATGTGAAAGTTCATTTCTTTGGAGCTGTAGTAAGTATCCATCTAACATGCGATATAACCAAGATGTGCTGATTCTATTTCATGGCATGTACACAACAATGATGTTACAGTTAAATTTTCAACCTTTGTAAAAATGTTAAACTAAGAATTGCTAAAAAAATACAAAAATACAAATTAAGTGCTTTTAGATAGCAATATTATAAATTAAATCACAGAAAAAAACTTGACATCAAATTCCTAAAGAGAAGGATGTAATATGCCATGTTTTATTTTTATATGCTAAAATCCATGCCATTGAAAGGGGGGGAAAAAAACAAGAAACAGGAATATAAAAATGTTTCTTATAATTTTTATATCCAAAGAATTAATTCTATGAGGGATTCATATATTTTTAGATAAAATAATGCAAATTAATTGTGTTCCAGACAAGGAATCCTATACCTATCTAGTAATTTTAATTCTTTTGTGCTAGCTTATAAATGAAAATATCTTTCCTTTTTATTCAAACTTCAATAACTTTCATACTCTTTTATCTCAGATAAAAAGACCGTTTGTTAAGGTAGATGTAGTCCTCCTTTCCACATCTTTATTCTATGGTTTGTAGTCTTCGAGAGATAAATGAAATCTGTACAGGGCTTCCACTGCCGAATGACACTAAAAATAGTAACTTTAGAAAACTTCAATAAAAAAAAATAGAAGCCAAAATAGTTTTTTTTTTTTTAATAGTAGCTATAATAGTCGCATACCTACTTTAAAATATTTATTATATATTTATTTTTATATGCTAAAATCCATGCCATTGAAAGGAAAAAAAAAACAAGAAACAGGAACATAAAAATGTTTCTTATAATTTTTATATCCAAAGAATTAATTCTATGATGGATTCATATATTTTTAGATAAAATAATGCAAATTAATTGTGTTCCAGACAAGGAATCCTACCCCTATCTAGTAATTTTAATTCTTTTGTGCTAGCTTATAAATGAAAATATATTTCCTTTTTATTCAAACTTCAATAACTTTCATACTCTTTTATCTCAGATAAAAAGACCGTTTGTTAATGTAGATGTAGTCCTCCTTTCCACGTCTTTATTCTATGGTTTGCAGTCTTCGAGAGATAAATGAAATCTGTACAGGGCTTCCACTGCTGAATGACACTGAAAATAGTAACTTTAGAAACCTTCAATAAAAAAAAATAGTAGCCAAAATTGTTTTTTTTTTTTTTTTTAAATAGTAGCTATAATAGTCGCATACCTACTTTAAAAAGAAGGAAGAAACTGTATCCGTAATAACTGAAAGAACTTTATGAAGATCCACATCTTATTTCAGAGTTTATGTTTCTGCTCAAATCGCTCAATAAAAAATATAGTAGTTTCTTCAAATAAGAAAGCAGTTTATCCCAAAATAAGGCATCAGTTATGAAATAAGTAAGCTTGGTTCTTCCAAGATGAAAATTATCATCAGGTACAGGAAACAGGGGTAAAAACTTCTTGCAGATCATCTCCAACACTATTTTCCACCAGACATTCCATTTGAAGAGTTTCTTGGGAAAATAAGGGTAGAAGGGGGGGGGGGGGGGTAGGGGTAAAGTTTTCATTGAGGGGAAGGGTTAGAAATAACATGCAAAGTCGCAAATACTGCACAATAAAAAAATTTGTGTGGAATCTTCCACCTTTACTTCTTTCACAGACATGTGATTCGTATGCGATTGTTTTTTAATTTCCGTGAAAGCCAAGATTTTTTTTTTCCCTTGAGAAATCCCATCCCGCAATATGAATTCATCAATTGGTCGCCAAAAAAAATTGCGAATTTTGTCAAATCGTCAATTGATCAAAAAATCAATTGAATTGTCAATCGTAAAATTGAGCACACAGAAAAACATCAGATTTTAACAATTGATCGGGAAAAAAAAGTTGTCCATTGGTCGTGTTAAGAAAAATCCTAAATTTTGTCAAATTTACGTGGACAAAAAGATTATGAATTTAGTCAAACAATCGCAGCAAAAATTGAGAATTTCATCAAATTGATCATGCAAAAATCAAGAATTTTGATACATTTGCGAATTTTGTCAAAAGATCTTCGAAACAAATAGCGAATTTCATCAATTGGTCAATGAAAACACTCGCAAAATTTATCAAAGGATCATGGGAGAAAAAATGTGAATTCCGTAAAATGACCACCAAAAATAAGATCACACAATTTGCAATCAAATATAGAAAAATATTGCAAATTTCATCAAAGATCGCAGAAAGAAATAGCTAATTTCATCAATCCATCAGAAATAAAAATAGCTAATTTCAACCGATTCATCACGGAAAAAATTCCAAATCTTCTCAAATGACCATGGAAAAATATCTCTAATTTTATGAAAGGTTGCAGAAACAAATGGCGATTTTCGTCATTCGGTCGCGGAAATATCATCGAAAATTTCGTTAAAAGAAAGTTCAAAATATTGAAATTTCCTCTATCGATCCCAGACAAAAAATCGCAAATTTCGCCAAACAATCGTGCAAAAAAAAAATATCGAGAATTTAATCAAATGATCATGCAAAAAATCAAGAATTTCATCAGTCGACCATGAAAAGAAAACCACAAATTTCGGCAAACGATCATAACGTGAGAATAGCATGGAATTTTGTCAAAAGATCTCTGAAACAAATAGCAAATTTCCTCAATTGATCACAGAAAAAAAAAAAAAAAATGCTAAATTTGGCAAAGGATCGTAGAAAAGGAAAAAAATAAAATGGGAATTCTGTGAAACGGTCACCGGAAAAAATAACAAAATTTGCAATCTTTCGCGGGAAAAATAGCAAAAACTTCTCTAACAATCGTAGAAAAGTATTGCGAATTTCATCTAAGATCTTGGAAAGAAATAGCTATTTTTGTCAATAGATTGCGGGAAAAAAAAAAAAAAAAGGTGACATTTGATTTACCAAATTATCACAGAAAAAAATCACTAATCTCCTGAAACGACAGTGGAAAAACAGTTGCTAGAATCGGAAAAAAGTCTTCTTTTTTTGCGTTTTCATTAAAATAGTTTCTTTTTAATGGTTTTCAGCCTAAAATAGTCATCATAGTCACATGAAGCTCAAAATAGTCGCAAATGGCAGCCCTGTCTGTATCAGTTTTGCATCTGCAGCATTACTTAGCTAATGAACTGATTTTTAATATCACAAAATAAATAAAATAAAAGTAATGTTCTGTTCTCAAGCATCTGTAAGCTTCAACAGCTGCATGTATTAAGGGCTGTCAGTTTTGTGATTTATTAAAGGAGCCAATGTGGTAAATCTGTTGGCGTGTTTCTATTTAAAAAATTAATATGCAATTGTTCCTAATGATATATTTTTCCTTTGTACCATGACTCGACACAGATAAATATTGTTATTGTTAGCATTTCAAAGGGTCACTCAATTCTAAATTTTCATAGCTTGAGAGTTTGTTTTTTGTTTGAATGACAGGACAAGCCTCTCCTGCTTGTCCTCTCCTGCCAATAAACTTTTTCCATGCATCTAAAGTCTTTTTCAGGGTGAGAACCCATGGGTTCTTGCCAACAGCATATATGTACTTCTTATATACAATAATCTAAAAGTTTATTAATTTGTCTCATGTATATAATAACTGATCACAGACTGCTAATGTCAGTAGATAATATCTTAGAAAATTTATTTTAAAACTTAATTCACATAACAATGACAGCACATTTTAAATATTTAAATAATAAAATCACATATTCTTACTATACTGGTTAGCATTAAAATCGTTACACAAAGATTACAGAACATGAAAGCAAACTTGTTTCCCAAGTTTAATGATTTACCATAATTTGAATAATCTTCAACACAAACATGAATAGAGCGAAAAAAAAAAAAATCTTATTTAGCTTAAAGATATCAACTTCATTACAATTATCTATTACTAGAGAATGGGTTTAAAAATGTTAATTTGAAACCAATGAAGAATTTTATGTTATTGTTAATAAAATAATTAGGAATTATAATTGTTTATTTTTTAGGATTTTAATGAATTTGAATGTTAATTAAAATTTATATTAGCAGTAAATAAGTATGTCACTACATTTATTTTACATATAAATTTGCTTACTGTAGCAGAAACAACTTCACTGAATCGTTGACTCTTCTGTAAAGCTTTATAAACCTCACCTCGTGCGGCATACTCAAGAACAAGAAATATTCTGGTTTCGTCATAAAAATATGAATACATACGCAACACATTGGGATGCCTAAAAGAAAACAGATAGAGAAGGTTAGGAATATTAATCCTGCATCTGGTGTTTTTTCATGCTGCATCAAACCTTTTTTTTTTTTTTTTTTCCCCCTTAGTGATTTTTTTTTTTTTTTTTTTTTTTTTGTATGTACTCATTTTATATCCAGAAAAGCATATGTTATCCTGAAAGTTCTCAATTTTTTCACTGCAATAATAGAATCGTATTTTTAAAATTCTAAATATATCATAAATTCAGAAAAAATTAAACAATGTTAATACATTTTAGGTGCTAGACTCAAATCCCTGATTATATAAGGTAAATGCACTATACTCCATTCATTGAAAGATGATAACAGAAGTAAACAAATGCACATGCGGATTGGCGATGCTTAAACTTGGTGCTGTGCCAGAAGCACCAAACAGACTGTCTGAAGTGTTTGAGTTTCTGCTTTTTCAAATCGAAATAAAAAATAAAATTCGCCAACCTAGGGATTTGTGCCAAATGTGTGGCTCCTTGGCGATTTTTCTGCAACCCGTTTGTTTACTTTCGTTATCTCCTTTCCCTGAACAGACTATAGTAATGGGCCATGTGAGAACTATAATGGATCCCAGTAGCAGAATTTTCTGTATCAATCTGCAGCACCATATTCACAAATCAAAATTTATCTGTGACTCCTAGCATTGAGGAATCAAACTTATGGTGGAAAATTATAGTCATTTTTAACTCATATAGAAAGCAAAATTTGCTTTTAATACTATCTGATGGATAATATGCAAATAAACAAAAAAAAAAAAAAAAAAAAAAAAAATGCAGTTTAGTTAATGCAATACAAAAAGATTAATTAAAGTAAAGAAAGTAATAATAAACTCAGTTTAATCTTTTAAAATAATTTATTGAAAACATGGCAAGCAACCGTCTGAATCATTAATGATTCTGCTAACTACTTTTGATGTAACAGATTGCTTGAAAGCAACTTTTGTTGAGACATGCTTAAAATGTTGAAAATATGACATGCCATACTTTTCAACCAATGCAGTTTTCAAAAACTTGCGTATATTTTTAAATCCACTTTCAGGACCATTGAGCATTATAAATACACGCATGTCAGATGTACCAATATCTTCCAAAAAGCCATCATCACCTCTTGGTCTTTTTAGCATCACATTAGCAATTACAGAGCCCCAACTCTCACATATAGCCTCTGACACAGGGATGGAAATGGCAAACATAAAAAATTTTAAAATAAGTGGAAACTTATTTTTTAGTTGTAACATAGCTACTTTAAAAAGCTTTCGTATGTCACAAAGTAAGCCCTCGTCCCAGCTCTCAGCTATTTTATCTTCTATAAATGAACACAACCTTTTGTACTCAAAGAAAAGTGTGTCCTTGTCAACATTTGCAACGATGAAAGGAAAATCACTTATATAGTTTGAGAATGTCTCAGAGGTGAAGGTTGAGGATGAATGTGCCCCAGAAATATCTGATCGTGGAAATATCAAGTGGTCAAAACTAAAAAGACATTCAACTTTTTTTATAATTTCATCATTACATTGATTTTTTCCGTTTGTATAATAGGTAAATTTTTCCAAAATGCATGTGATAAATTTGATGAAATCTTTGAGATCATTTTTATAAGTTGCAGTCAGCTGATTTTCATTCTCTTCATGATATGTGGCTGAAACAGATGATCTTAATATTTTTGCACTTATTGGTTTGTCAGGAAGTGGGACACCTTGATATGTACAAAACTGGAACATTTCTAGAGCTGTTTTGGAATGTGCAAAAAAAGCATTTGGAATTTTTTCCAAAAAATTGCACAAATCATCAATTGTTGTGAGGTGGGACATTTCACTAACATAATTCAAAAATATTTCTAAATGAGAATGAAAATTGTTGAGGTTTCTCAAATAATCCCAGGGAAGGATTTCAGCTGACTGAACACATTTGGAAAATTTTGATATAATATTATATAAATCTGCTAACAAAAGTATATGAAATAAAGTTGTCTTATTTAGCAGTTTGTCTCTTAAGGTAAATAAATCCATATCTTTTTCACAAGCAGATACAAAAAATTTATAATCGTGTATGAAGGTTGTGAAGACTTCCATAGAATATGAAGCAAACTTCATAGTTTTGAAAAGTTTTGGTCTGTATAAAAATTCCTGAAAATCTTGCGAAATATTTACAAGACTCTCGTACTTAAGGCCATAATTAAATTCTTTCATACATTCAAGTATGAGATTATATGCCTTGTTTAAAATGTTCGGCATCTCAGAATTTTTTTCCATTAATTCAATCCGATGCATTATGTCCAAAGATGCAAGGACATTTTTTAAATTTAATTCTGTTTTTATATGGTCAGCAACACCTAGTTTTATGTACTGTCCATCTACAGCTAAACCAGCTAAGTGTTCCCTCACATACTGAGCTAAACCAAATTTATCAAGGGTATTAAGAATGCTGGAAGACAGGCCTTTGCCAGAAAAATCATTCACAAAATTGTGTTCTAAATAAATAGAATGAAATAAATTTCTTGCATTGACGTCAAAAATCGGTATTCTCAAACCAACGATGTGTCTGCTACGATGATTGACTGTTATTTTGTCAGCAACAATTCCCACAGGAAGATCTGCACTTGTAATAAAGGTTGCTATTTCTTTCAGAAGCACAGAATGCACATGTGGTAAGTACAAGCGGGGGAATTCCTTCGAGTGATTTTTCGTTCCAATATCACAGCCACTGTTATGCATAATGCACACCAAATCTTCATATGATTCGTAAGATAAGTTTTTTTTATATATGAAATAAGCAGCATTCGCACAGTTGAGGGCATTTAATTTCCCTGCATTTTCCATTTCTTCAGATTCTTTTTTTTCACGGAAATAGGTTTGTGAATTGGTAATGTGTTTGTTTGATTGCATGTGTCTTTTGATGTCTGTCTTTAAATTTCTAAATGATCTTGGCATTATGTCATTTTCTGTGAAAGATTCACCATTTTTGAAATCATAAAGAAGACTGCTTCCACAATATAAGCATTGAAGTCCATCATCTATTCTTACAAAACATCTTGCCCATTTCAGAAGCCTTTCAATGGATCGAGAATTAGTCAAGAGTTCTATCCTTTCTTCATCTGTCAAATCAACTGAAGTTTCTGTTTCTATAACAGCAGGATTTTTTGAAGTAGCAGCTTCTTTATGTTGTGCTTGTAGATCTAAATAAATGAATATTTAAATTAACTAGTTTGCTAATTTAGGTGAAATCAAAGCAGAGATGCATATTTCCATAAAAAAAGTCATATTTATCTTGGCAATCGATAAGAAAATTTTTAATCGGCACTTGGCGAGTGTTAACTAAGATGGCGATTGATGACCAATTTTTTATCGCCACTTTTACGACTTTAATTGCCATGTGGCGACTTATTTTCACTTCTACTTGCAAAATTTTACGAAACTACATGAGGCTTGAATTACATTCAATACAAAACAATATTTTTATATATCAAAGATACAAAAACAATTTACATAGAAAAACATTTTTTTAATATCTTTTATAAAAACGTGGGGGTTATATTCATGAAATTTTTGTCCAGGATCAAAAAATTAAATTCGTACCATAAGCAAAATGCTTTTCCACGTATTTATTTATAACCGTATATATTCCGACAAATAACGCGCATTTTTGTTAATAGAAAATTAATCAAAATTTACAGATACATGGTACACCAGTTACAAAAAATAAAACATTAAAAATTTAGGATGTATGAGCGTAAGAATTACTATCTTTGCATTATTGTACACGGCACACATCATTCGTTCTCACGTACATACAAATAACAATCTTAGTATTTTGAATGAGCCATGCGTGTGATGCACATTATATGGCAGAATATACGGTATATATATCGTACCAGAAACAAACAATTATATACTGTAATAATATATTTATTTAAATAACACAATAAAAAAAAATAATAAACCACTTACTTGTGACAGTTTTTAAAATTTGTTCCAGAAGTTCCTTATTAATATCACCACAATTGCTCCCTAGTGTTTCATTCGTTTTTGCCTTTTTGGGGGGCTTTTCTATGGATTTAACTTCTTCCAATTCTCTCTTTGAGTTAACTTCTTGCGTTGGTTTATCATCAGGAAACCCTTGTCCAACAGAAACCTCCACTTGCTGCGTATCTGAATCGGAAGTTGCAGCTCTTTTAAACAAGTCCATAACATTTTTGTTTGCAAGTGATTTGAATTTCACTTTTAGACCTGGGTGAATACGCTGACAATGCGTTTTTAAATTTTTAAGCATTAGCGATTCGTCGCAATGCAAACACGACACTTTTTCGGTCTGCGAAGCCATTCCAAAGATTTCCGAGCACGTGCATACAAACAAAATAGCAAGAGAAATGAAGAAATAGAGTCAAAGAGCAATAATGTCACGCACTTAGGAAGGAGTACTAAGTTATATGTACGTTCTTTTGTACTACGTCACGAAGATAGAAGAGGCCCACTGAAGGTTGAAAACCAATCACCTCTTCCAGAGGGAATGAAGGGCGTGTCAGTATCACCGCGATCTCGATGATTGACACTTTGGTTTCTTCAAGGAAAAGAATCTTTCGTTCATACAGTTTTGGGAGAAAATGGCGGTAATTTGTTGCAAGGAAAAATTTTAAAAAAAGAAAGAAAAATACAATAATTTGGAATCCAGTTGTTTTTTTTTTTTTTTTATGAATCTGCAAGTTTCAAAATGAATCTGCAGCGCTCGCTGCCGTGCTGCACGGTTTCTGCTACCGGGTAATGGATCACCTGATTTGACAAATGTAAAACAAACTTATGTGCCACAGTCACAAGTTACTAAAATATGACCATTTCAATCAATCACCTGTCAATGTAGTTGCTTGTGAAAAGTGATATCTAAACTTGTTTTTCATTTGTTAAACCGGATGACCCACTATAGGTACATACATGGCCCATTACTGGTACATTTATCTTACACATTCAAACTTCACTGTAAAGGGAAAGTTTGTCACTTTGCATGGTACACTTATAAGCACCACAATCAGATATAATTCAAATGTCACATAAATATTGTCTACTGTATTTACCACAATATTTGTTTTTCTGAATACAATAAATTCTCAATTTATTTAGAAAGATAAATGCTGTGCTGGATATATATCATAATATACACATACTAAATGCATAACTTTATTTAGAGAAAATATTAAGTTAAATTTCACCCTATAAATTTATTTCATATTCATTCTAGAATTGTTTCTTTCCCATCATTTTAATAATTATAGGGTTGCCAATGGAATCTGATAATTTCCCTGACACCCACTGATTAAAATGCAAAATTTTTTCCAACAAAATAGTCATATACAATATCTATCAGCTTTGATATAATGAAATTTGAAATATTAATTCAGCATGAATTTTTTTCAAATTAACAAAAAGTAAACTAATAGGCATAATGAAAATCAAGCAGCAAAGAAAAAATGCACTCAGTAAATTGTAACAGAAATAGTCACAAAAATGTTGACACCAATTGGATTGAATAACACATCATAAAAAGCCTTTGAAATACTTGCAAATGCATTATGCCTTTATAAAGCAAAAAAGGAGATTATTATTGAATATGTTTAAATTTTTAAATGAACAAAATCCTTTATGCAAATTTAGAAGACTTTTTGCTTTGCAATGCTATCCTCTTTTTCTCAAAAAATTCAATTACTTTTCTACTAACTTCTCCCAGTTTGTTTCTTCATTTCTTCTACTTTATTTCCTTCTTTTTTTAAAAATTGCAATGAACTACAGAACCTAATGAACAAATTAAAATGCTCTTTTCAGTATTATAATAGTGACTATCTCTGCTTAAACGTATGCTATTTCAATATTTCAGGATCCCTGCCTCCCAGTCAGTGCAAAAGAAAAAAAAATTCCAAATGTTCTAAAATCATGATATCTTTGAAACTGTCATACCTAGAAACTTCAAATTTAGTATAGAGATAAAAGCTAAGACGTAGATGTGCACAAACAATATATTTTTAAAAAATTCAAATAATAATAAAAAAGAAATAAGGATAATCCATTTTTTATCATTCCAGTATTAGATACAATGTCACCAAGATTTGCACCAACTTTTCTGGACAGTGGGATAAAACACAAGTACTAGTAACTAACTGTTATAATTAAAAAAATAATAAAGAAGGGGAAAAAAATATGGCCAACTAGGTAAAAAAGTATTTCATATTTTGTCTTTTGTTATTCAAAAACAATGTTAAATATACAAAACTGATGTTTCCAATTTAAACAAAATTTTTATTTTTATGATGATTATACTAATATTATTCAGAAGAAATGTTTGTTTGTAAGCAATCTCAGAAACTATTAATGCATAAAGAGAAAAAGTTGAAACTAAAACTTAGTAAAATAAGATGCAGTGTTAATCAAAATTAGAAACAGATTCAGGAGCATTGATTTAAAATTGGACGTCAATTTTCAACAGAAAAGCATTTCACCCCGCAAAAATTAAGGTCTTTGAATTAAATTATATACTTTTTATAAGTATGACATCATTCACAAAAAAAAGAAACTCTTCATAGGCACATTTTTAATACTGTCTATTAAAATGAATATAAACAATTTATTACAAAACACCAACAATTGGTTTTGTGAACAGATATGAGCCAAACAATTTAAACTTGCAAATTTGATCAAAAATTGTTATGCATGTTAATGTGCCATGACAAATACTACAGGTCAACCATAAGCCAGACAATTCTTATGTGAAACTTATTTTACTTAGAACATTCATAAAAAATATCCCTCATATTTTTTCCCCTATGAAATAACATTTCTAACTAAAAAAAATGTATACTTTTAAAACACTTATAAATTACTTGGAATTTTGATCTTTTTAAAACATATGATTTCATAGATATTTCTATTGATTGTCTACAAGTTTAATTAAATTAATATCTTCATAATATTCATAATAGAATATTTACTTTATAAAAACTCGAAGTTGCATATGAAATGTATATGAACCCAAGGATATTTGCTTTGTTACCAAAAAGAATTACTAAGAACATGTAACTGGAGATAAATGATAAGATAAATACCAAACACTCTACCACAATATTACTTTTCAGAAATCTTACCTTAAATGAGTTTGGATTTCAATTTCACGCCGAACTTGATTTTCCACACCATTCTTTAAAATCTGAGCTTTATACAAAATCTATAAAGTAAAATAACATACTAAATGAAAACTTTGGCAAAAACCATTATCTAAAATGAAATACAATGACATAAATTATAAAATACTATTCATTTTAAATACTATCCGTGACTTTGTTCACATAAGATTCAAAGGAGGACCATGCCTATTAATTAATACCTTTATTGTTTATATAGCAATTTCTTTTGTAGGTTGATTTCTTTAAAAATCGACTTATTGCAATCACTTTGTTATACCAACCTGTAAATAATGCAAAACTGTCATTCTGATAATGTTTGAAATCCTAGACCAATTCAAACCTAGTTGAGACAGTGTATTGATCTTGCAAGTATCTTTGATGGATTTATTACTCAAGTAATCTTATAATTTGTTTACAGGGACAAACAAAATAATTCTTGATAATTGCCAGAAGTGCATTTTCAGTTGTTGTCGCTTATAATCCGATAAGTAATTTATTAAAAAGTGAAAAATTCATTTTGAATCTCATCTTGATTCCAAAATTGCTTTAATAGTCAGGCCAGGCAATTTTATGCCTTTGCGTTGTTGAGCAGGTCATTTGAGAATCACGAACCACCTTAATTGTTAATTCCATACTGTGATTCACTTAGTCATTTATTTAGTTTTGCTTAGTACATGTCTTCAACCAGTCTAATGGACTAATTTTTGCCATATTTGTTTTGCACAAAAACTTATTAAACTCTTCAGATTTTACTTGAAACTTCAATTTGCTGAGCAATACTATAGAGAAATATTTATTTTTCATAAACAATAGTGTTAATGTTGCATAAGAATTTAAATTTTCTATTGTGTAAGAATTTAAATTTTCTCCAGTGAGGAACCAATAGATATGACAACAAAAAAAGGTGTTCTGATTTAAAAGTTGCTTGTACCTTTCATTATATCTTACATTTAAATTTATCATTAGTTTATTTCCCAAATCAGTTATCAGTCCATAAATAAACTGTATTGGAAATCTAACAATTTGTTATTTGCATGTGGACAAGGACTAAAGAAACTGTAATGAGAACTAACTGTACACAAATATCAATAAAAATACTTTTGAAAGGCTTATACTTATTTTAAAATTTTCCATATTCTTGCAGAAAGTCTCTCTGTTTTTATATTAATTTTATTAGAGATTTTCTAATAAGTAAATACATGCATTATAATCTTAATATTTTTCAGCTGAGATTCTCTATTTTTAATTTAGGATTTTTATTTTAAAATTTGATATTTGGTGTAAATAAAATTAAAAATCCATTGATTTTGGATTATAAGTCTCCCAAATCATAAAATTTACAATGTATGTTACGTAAAACATAATATTTACTACAAAATATAATATTGACTTAAATTTTAAATACAAATTTTCAAAAAGTGGATTTTACATCAGTAATTAAAAAAAAAATCAGTTGATTATGATTTAAACAACGAACCCTACTTTTATAGAATGAAATTTTGTATAAAGGATCCTCTTTGTGAAATGGAATTTTATAAAGGGTTCCCACTTATTAAAAATCTATTTTTTTTTAAGGATACCTTTTTATTAAATTGTGTAAAACGACCCTAAATAAGCCCCAATTTTAACCTGGATTAACCCCTAAAATTTAAATATTTATCTGCAAAAGCAAGTTTCTCATCAAAAGTAAGTTTTCCAATTTCTCCTGCTGATTCAGCATCTAGTAAGTGTTCTAAAGACTGCATTATGCCACTTACAATTTTTTCATCTGTTATATGCTGAGTGACTAGTGCTTCACTGGCACAAGTCACCCTAGATTAGAATTCACCAATCAAACATGACCCTATTTATTTCTTCCCCAAACCTTAACTGATATTGTTTTGTTTGCATTGTAAATAATACGCAAATCATAGAATTGCAAATTTTTTATAGTTGACAGTAGGGCTGGACGATATCAGAAATTTAATATCGCAATATATCAACGAATTAATATTGATATTGGTGATATATCGCGATAACTACTTTAAAGTGTATGGGAATAGAAAAATTGTTAATTTCCATAGATAAATGGTATGGTAGCAGCAATTTAAGTACAAACAGGTGTAGATTGGATAGTGTTTTTCTTTAAAATAGTATGTTGCCTATTCTTCCTATTTTATGCACTACCATTGCATCGTTATAACTGAGAACATTATGAAAAAGAAACTAAAATAAAAGTTCTTAAATTTAGGACGTTGTTCATTTTAATATGATTAAAATAAGTAAAAAGCAACAGTAAAAACTGAAATTGATTTATTACCATATGTAATGCTAATATATTTCTGAATAACAAGCTTTCAATGGATGACAGATGCAGCAGAAATGTTGTTTTTCAATCTTTCTCTAAGTTATCAATGCATTCTTAATAGAAAAAAAAAATGTAAAAATTCCCCTTCCTATCTATTTACTATACATAAATACAAAATTAAAATCTTTTTTGAAATATAAATACTCAAATCACATTTTGAAATAGTTTTATAGTACTTATTTTTTTAGTTTATTTTAAGCTGAAATAACAAGACAACATATATTAAATTCACTGGGATTCATGCTCTCACTACCGATAAAACACAGAGGAAAACAGGAGTGAGCCTCTTGTCCGATATTCAGTGTACTCAATACTAGACGTTAATCGCTAAGAAGCTCCGCTCAAAGATAACCAATCAAAGTGAAAAAATTGGCGAGGCTTCGCTTCACGAACGTGGCGAAATGCAAAATTTTAGCCGCACTGTCATTGGTTGCTCGCGAACCGAGCTTCCCAGCTGCTAAGCTCTAGTAATATTATCGACTACACAATAACTCGTACATATTTGAGTGCTTATTTATTCGTCATGACTTATCAATATATGTGAACTATTGCAATATGATTAGAGGAATAGCAGCGACGGTAACGGACAGTGGAAAATGCGGTTGGGTGGAAATAAAAAGTAAAGCAAAGAATGTATCGGGATATATTGAGATAACAATGAAAAAGAGATAATCGTTGGAAGGGATAGTAGACTTTGAATGAAGCGGACAGGAAATAAATGCGTGGGGTTAAAGGATTATTCAGATATTAGTATGGAATTTTCAGCACTTTTTCTAGGATTTCGAAGTTGCGCTGTGGGAAAAAAAATGTCATTGGCATATATCGGTAGAGTCAGAACTTAGCTATCGTTATTGGGATATATTGTCAGATTCAGAGCTTAGCTATCGTTATTGCGATAGTTAAAAAATATCAATATTTGATCGATTTATTGATAAATAATAAAGCCCTAGTTGACAGCAGTATATTTGAATTGACTGAAACTATAAATGCTGAGTGAAATAACAAAAAAGAAGTAGACAATTAATAGCATTAACAAAATATTTACCTTTAGAGCAATAATAAATTTCGACTTTTTCTCTCTTGCTAAATATACATGTCCGAATTTTCCAGTACCTAATTTTCGGCCAATTTCAAAATCACTGAGACTTAATTTCTTCCTGCAAAACAAATTTTGCTATGTTTAAAATGCTGAAAAAAAAATTAATTACAAAATGTACACTTAAGCAAATTTCAGTCAAAATAATAGTAAAATTATATAATAAATTTAGCAATTTATTTCATCCATCTATAAAAAATAGAAGCATGGTACCAGTAACTAAAAAAGTTAAAAATAACAAAATTTGTCAATTAAACCGAAATTGTATAATTTTCTAATGATTTTGTACTTAGGATAAGTACTAAGAAGCTCTTAAGAGGCTACTTTACCCACGCTCGCTAATGTTAATCCTATGGAAGAATTTTTTTTAAATATCTTATTTGTATTTCAATATTTTTAAGATTTTTTTGCGTTGGATAGTTGAGATTGATCTCTACGCAGACCATTTTTACTTTTTTCAATTTTGGTTGTATGTTTTTTTTAATGGGGATACTGTTACTTTCAAAATCGGTTCCAAAGGTAAAAAAATGCTCATAAAAAAATAAAAAAAAACCTGTAAACAAAATCGAAAAAGTGAAAAACGGCATGCAAAGAGATCAACCTCAGCCACCCAATGCAAAAAAAAAAAAAAAAAAAAAAAAAAAAAAAAGTTATAATTTAACAAATTACAATAACCATTGGGAAAATGTTTTGAAAGCTTTAAAAAAATAATAATAAATAAAAATTACCGTACTTTCATGTTGTAGTCCCCCCCCCCCCCCCCCCCACACAGTTATGATGAGGGTTGCGGAGTCGGGCAAAATTTTGGGGCAAAAGAGTCCGAGTCGGAGTCACTAAAAAACAGGCCGACTCAGACTCCGACTCCAGCTTGTTTTTTAGACAGTTTCAAGTGAAATTAAACCAATTCTATGTAATTTTAAATTTATAAGCTGAATTATTATTTTTATATTTGGAGTATATATACAAGGAAACTCAGGTTAAACAGGCCTAATATACTGTCCAGTGTACAGCATATTTGAAATCTGTTTTGAATTGAAATCTCTAGTTTATATTTAGTATATAGTCCTTTCTATAGGTTTTTTTGGGGTTTGCGGACCCGAGGTAATGCAAAAATTGTAAATTTTCTCCCCTTTTTTTCGTGTGCATAGGAGCCCCCCCCCCCCTCCCCCAAAGAAAAAAACTAGTCGTTGGGGGCCACCGTAATACTTACCCATCATGGATATGCATAATGTAAAATATTAAAATAAAAATTGTGTAAACTACTTATAAAATGCATTGCAATTCAAATAAAATCGAGGCTTGATGATGTCACAAACTTTAAAGGCTCGATTACTGAATTGCTTGAAAGAAACATGCTTATAACTCCCAAAATAATAATCCTATTAACTAGCGGTTTATTGCATCTGATTAAGCGTCAAATTTCCAATTAAAATATATCTTTGAAGTGAAATTTGGATGAAATACAGGGTCATGAAAAATCGAAGAGTGTGGTAAATAGGATTCCAAATATCTCGGCAACTAATTATTCGATCAACTTCATGCTTTATGCAAAATTTATGTTTTTTTATTGTCTTTTATATTCATTTCTTAAAATAACCAATTTCGAAAATTTTTATATACCTTTTATCAGAACGAATATTTCGAGAGTCCGAAAAAAATAGTTCCGGTTAATCGAGGTTATTGAAATGAAATAGGCTTCTTCCCATTATTACATACTAAGTACATACCAAATTGCAAGTCTCTATGTCAATTTTTTCGGGAGATAGAGCGTTTACAGACACACAAACACACACACAGACGGACGGCAAATTTTTTTTTCTAAAAATATGTTTTTCGGAATCTCCAGTGTCTGAAACGTGTAAATCCGTCAAATTTTTTTTTTTTCGATTTTCAAAACGATTACAAGACTTACCAGTATACTACGTATGATGGGTAAGTAAAAGTGAAATTGTAATTTTTTTTTTTTCCTGAGTCTACAGTACTTAAAACAATGATGAAATAGTGAATTTTCTGTTATCTTTCTCCTTTTGATATATCAGGTCTTACAGACCCAAAATAAAGCCAAAATTATAAAATTAATGCAGGAAATATAAAACTTTCATCTTTATTTTTCTTCCTTTCTCTCAGAATTTTTCGGGTTCTGGAGACCCCAAATAATGCTTAAATTGTAAAATTTTTGTCTCCTATTTTTTGGGTCTGCAGGAATAGATATAAAACTAAAATTAAACATCCTTTCACCCATATTTTGGTATAATATATGTTTGATTTGGCATAAAATATTTTGGTTATCGTCTTAAAATGATATACCAACATATTATATGTTGTTTGGATTCATCTGATAGATCTTTGTGTGTGTTGTTCAAAGTAAATTTTGGAGATTTATTAGATTTCAACTGTTGTTTCTATCAAATAGCTTCAAGTTTAACTTTTCGATTGCAATTTACATGCATATAAATATTTTACATGCAGTTTTTGCAGAGTTTTGACATAATTAAATTTTACCACATATAAAATTTAATGCATATTGTGTTTTTGTGTGAGTGCATGTGCATAGAGTATCTGGGAGGAGGAGGAGGAGGGGGGGGGATTGTTCAAAATATTTTCAGTCTTGACAAGAGCCAATTAATGTAGGGGCAAAGTTCCACAGGCATTTTATAAGAATATTTTTGCCTTATTTAAAAAAAAAAAATCTGCATTTAAAAAAAGGCGAAACTCTTTATACTAAAATACTGTCGGAAGTTTGCCGCTGCAGTAAATGAGTCCTAGTCTTAACTACCTGTCACAGCTTACACCCATAATTCATCCAAAAAAATGAAACGTGAAAAAAAAAAATATCGATTGATATGTACATTATATGCTTCAAGGTCAAACAGGAATGTAACAGCAGGTTGCAGTGTTGTCAGTTGATGTTTTTTCTAAAATTCAAATTGATTGGTTGCTGCCATTTTTTTAAAATAGTAATATTTCCTTTATTTAATGACATTTAATAAAGCGACTATTAATGTTTCAAAACAAATGACAGCAATGAAGCAATCTGAATAATAGGAATCAACAGGCAAAACTAGTACTTTAGCCATCCCGGAGTCGGAGTCGGTTCCTTTAAAATTTCAGGAGTCAGAGTCTGAGTCGGACATTTTTCCCACCGACTCCGCACCTGGTTATGATTATGCCCAGGTTGCAGTTATGATTTTGCCAAGATCATCACAAAGCTTATATATGCATATATATATATTCCAAACACTCCTAAATGTGCCATATATGCATCATACATGACTATAACTTGGCGGCATATGCCAAGAAATGTTATATATATCATATTATTATAATGTGATACATGCTTTATAATTTGGCGATAAATCTTGGTCGCTTGGCAATTCATCCTTGGGGGCTGCTATAACACGAAAGTACCAAATTTACAATATATTAATGAAAAGAGAAACAAAAGTATTTCATCCTTGAGGGACATTATAACACGAAAATACCAAATTTCTACTTTATTTTTCATATCTGATAGTTTGCATCTATCCTTTTTGTAACTTTAACATTTTTGTAACGATTTTATGCATTTCTATTGCCTATTCAAAGAAAAATTCTTCTAAAGTTAAAGAAGTTTGTTAAAAACACCTAAGAAAATAAAGTGATGACGTCAAGAGGTCCATTCTTGACCGAACACAACTACCATTTTCCCAATGGTTAATAATTAAGCATTGCAAATAAGATTAGATGACATAATTCTATATATAGAAAAGCCATTCTTGGTATGTATGTTCCTTATACAAATCTAAAGTTTTTATCTGATTTGAACGAAATTTGACGTACATACTTTTTAGAACACGAGTAAAAGTACTGTCAAGTTTAAAATTTTCTCAGACCATTCTTTAAAAATTTTTTTTCTTCAAATATCTCCCATACTTTATCATTACACAAATCTATTTTCTGTCAATTTATAATGCAATTTTTTCCCCGTCAACATAAAAAGAAACTGCGTATAAACAGTATATTTATAAACCAATAAAAATTCAGATTATCTCATTATAATTTGAAATCAGAAACTGACGTCTTTTCAGGGCAGATAATGTGATTTTTTTTTTTTTTACATATTAAAAAGATTACTATAAGTGTGTTTAAACGACATAGTACATTTATTTAAAAGTATATGGAGATAAAAATAAATAACTTAGCTCCGAATTTTATAAAGGTAAAATATTTCCATGGGTTTTAATACAGTAGACTCTCTCAAATACGCAAACCTAAAATCCACACATCGTTTCAGATGTAAACAATACTACTTACAATTAAGATATAGGTGAAAATTTTAATTTTCATATTATTCTGTACACATTTTAATGAGGAATTCTGGTTAATATGATTGAACTCGTGTTTTCTCATGAAGGAAGCATAAATTTATTTCTGAAAATTTTCACGATAGCACTGATATCAATGGCGATCACTTTCTTTTTACCAAATACATTTATTTATTAATCAAGCTTTTTGGTTATTAAGTATGGCTAAACATGAAATAAAACTTTGATATTTTAAGATTTTGATGTGAATTATTAGTGTATATTTAAAAGGAAAGTTTCACTGAATAATTCAAGGAAAAGTTCTTATCATTATGCATATTTAGTCATGCATTATTAATTATTTACTTAAACTTATTTTTAATATTAAAAAAAATAATTTTTATTATTTTACTTTATTGCAAGCATTCATTATAATTTAAAGTGCATTATTAAATTAAAATTACTGTTTAAAAATGTAAACTAAACAAATACCAGAAATCTGCAAAATTCTAAAATTCGCACAACCTGTGGTTTTAAGCTTTGCGGATTTAAGAGAGTACTGTATTAAAGTAAATTTTCCAAAAAATAAAAACATTTTTGCCTATTCAAACTGCATGATTTAATTGATTTTACATAATCAAAAATAGTCTGTCAAATATTGACATTTGGAAATCATTACATGGTATTTTTTCAGCTTAAGCTTCAACCAAGGAGTCATATGTAAGGTGCTTGTATTTAGGTGGATAATTGCCCACTATTAATAAAAATTTGATTTAAAGGAAACAATACAATAATTTTGAGTAATTATTCATTAAAAATGGGTGTTAAAACAAATGGTATTATAAGTAAAACAGTTTATCATTTAACCAACAGATGAAATACTTTCCCACCATTTGTGAGTTGAAACTGATTAAACAACATTAGCAGTAAAGTATGTTTTTGGGGTGATTCTTTCATATCAAATTTTATAGCAAGAGGTACGTAGTCAGGATCTATTTCTTACAACCAGAGATAGAAATTGGGAAATGAAAGGAAGGCATCAAATGACGCCTACTGTAAATATCTTAGGCGTCAAATGAAAACTTCTAGTTGCAATTTCTAAAATTCACATAACTGTATCATTATATGCTACTTTATAGAAAAGCATGAATATTTTATTTTTATTTAAATTATTGAAGTTCTTAAACTACAATATTTTAATAATTGAAGCAACTGTAAAACTGATAAAGCATTTTTAATTAATACTACATTTAGAAATTAATAGAAAAATGCACTTAACCATGTTAAACAAAATTTTTTATCCATTGTTGATAATTACACTTAAATTTAGTAAAAAAAAAAAAATTATACATTTAATATAATTACAGACGAATATTGTTAACATGAAATCTAAAGGACCACATTTTTTGTGTGTGTTAACTGTTAAAATAATAGTACCATCTTATCTGGACTGCATTATTTCATGTTAAGGAAAAATTCACATTAAGCGATTAAATGCTAACAATGCTTGACTGCAAGTAGATTGCAAAGATGAAGCTCAAACAATACCCATTAATTTTAATAGTTAGATAATAAAATAAGGACGTCTAACTGTCCTTCAGCTACATCATTTCACAGGGATTTATAGCTTTATCTGGACAAAAATCTGCAAAATTAGGTCTATACAGTTTTACCATTAATAAATCATTAACAGTATCAGTGGATAAACAGTTATATGTATCATTTTTTATTAAATTAAACTGACTAAAACCCTTTTCACATTCAGAAGTGCTAAATGACAGGTTCAATTATAAAGTTTAGAAGTTTGCATAAATTAATATATTCATTTGGATTTGCACACTCTGCTAAAAATCACTGCCAAACTGTCTCACATTTGAGTTTGTTTGGTGTGTGACCAAATTTTCAAAAGTGGGTGGCTGGCCAAGTTAAACGAAAACTAAGTGTAAAAAAAAAAAGCTAGGCATCAAATTTGACGTCCGAGAATAATTTTGTAGTCGTCAAATGCTATAATGTAGTTGCATTTGACGACTAATGACTGCTAATTTCGAACATTGCTTACAACCACTTTCGAGCTTTCTCCTTCTGTTCAAAATTCAATAATTCCCCTCTGTATTTTGGGTGTAATAAATATATGGCTAAATGATAATGGTAGAACTGTTTGGTTGAAATGTTTTTTGACTATGGCAATATGACTTTGCAAAACAGGATTCTGTACTAAAGAACACCACAAATGACAAGCATCTGCTAACGTTGAACTATTTTTAGAAGTGCAAAAAAATTACATTAATTGTTGACATTAAAAATTTCATTTAAAGAAATTTTCAAATGCATTTTTAATGATTTACAAAATAAACAGTTGATCAAGATTGTAATTTAAATCAGATTTTAATCATGTAATTAAAATAAAATCCTTAAAACCCTGTAATTTCCTAGTAATTTTTGCCAGTGGCAAAAAGTATTTTTGCCGGGACGGTTTTTTCCTTTTTTTTTTTTTTTCTTCCTCACTTAGGAACAAATTGGCCAACCCTGATCTCGCACATTCACAATTTTTTTTCATATGTACTTTTGTATATGACAAAATCAAAATAAGAAATACTATTTTCATAATATTCCCCACTAACATGATTGCTTAGCTTATACATGTTTTTTTTTAAACTGTATCTTGCCCAACTTTATCTTCTGAATGTACATAGTTTAAAATTTATATTATACTTTATATTCAAATTTAAAGAATTTTATAATTCAATTAGATATACACATTTCATGTAATTAATCTGTTTTGTTGTAATACCTGTGTATATATTAAATAATTTAATGTTCATTTTGAATTCCTTAGTTTTTTTCTCCCATATAAGCGCTTTTGTTTTTATGTATTTGTTTCACAATATGGCCACTGAATTTTTTGGGTTTAGGAGCCACTGGCTCCTTCCAGATTATGGGAATCTGCACCTATATAAAACAGTAAACTGAAGCAAACGAACATAGCTTATCTCCATTAAATGCTGAAACCTGCAACACCTCACACTCATTGGGCAATTGGATATGGGTAGTGATTAGCTACACTGCAGTGACTACACCACACCCACTTACGATGTTATATCAAATGCACCCACCAATCAGAGAAGAGAAGTATTTCCAGAGTTCTTCCCAAAGATGGGTGGGTGAGTTGGTTGGCTGGTTTCATTTTATGTAATAATGGGAAGCGAAAATGCAGAATTTTCAGATATAGCAGAAAATCAGGAAAGGGGGAGAATGATTAAAAGTCTGGAGACTTGACAAGTCAGATTTTACAATTCTATTTTGATTTAACCAAATAAAAAAAAAAGTCATACAAACAATAAAATCTTAGAAAATGACAAAACAGCCAAAAAATGAGGATACGAGGAAGAATCACATGTATGTATATACATTTTTTCTCTCAAAAATTTAACAGTTAAACCTTGTTAGCATGTGACTTTCTGGTCCATTTAAAAATGACTTATTTAAAAAAATCCACTTAAAAAAGGCAGAGTGACTTCTTAAGCGAAGTATATAAATGTAAAATTAAATTCTAAATGTTTATAAATAAGTATACCTATAACAGGGCTCCCAGCAAAACATGTCTGGCAATTTCCCTGACCAAATCCAAAAAAATTCCATGACCAAACAGGCATACACAAAATCTGCTTTAAATAACACAAAACAACAAGCAGCATTTAAAAAAACAGAAATTTGTATTGTAATAACAGGGTTTATATACTCTTTTCCCAGGAGAAATTTCAAGCACCTTTCAAGAAAATTGCAAAAGGAAATTCTATAAAATATTATAATGCAAAAAAAACTTCATATTTGCCAGTTTTCAAATGAATGCCATACAACGTCTAGAATGTGAAATGGCATGAAAAAGTCTCAAGAATGTAGAAAACTTTTGTCCATATTATGGTTTTTCTGCATTGCATTTGAAGGAATTTCTCGATCTTGAAACCGACAAGAGTCTAGATATTTTTCAGAGACGCCATGTAGCGAGAAATATAGTAACACTTTTCTGAAAAAGAAATGATTTCAAATTCAATCTTTTTTTCCCCAGACCTTTCCACGACTTTTTAGGAAATATTTGTAAATTCCCTGACTTTTCCTATATATTTTAAAATTTCCATGACTTTCCCTGACTACTTTGAAATTTCCTGATTTTCCAGGACTTTCCATGTCGCTAGGAACCCTGTATAACTAAACATAATTTATATAAATTAGTAGAATGAGAATTGGAATTCGTAAAATGGATGACAAATTAAGGAAAGTATAGTAAATAAGTATGTTACGTAGTATTTAATGGTACAATTGAATATGTACTCATTTGTTACTGCCTTACAAAAAAAAAAAAACCTAATTTTGTTAGATGTCAGTTTTCTGAAATCAAAATATTTTTTCTCTAAGGAATATAGCATATTATATTCGCTATTTGTAGTGTCATTCAAAGACGAAATAAAGCTCCTCAGTTCATCAATGAAGGCTTTTCTCTTTGCAACAATCAGTTTAGGAGGTTCCTCTTCCTCATGATTGCTGTTGGATTCTACTGCTGGCCCATTCTTCGCTTCCGAAACATCAGCTAGAATTTCAGCTATTGTTGCATTTAGAAAATTTGTTGATAATCTTTAAAGAAAAGGTTGTCATCTGGAATATTGTTAAACTTACAGTCATACACAACAAAAACAATTAAAAAAAAAAAAAAAAAAAAAACCTTGACAAAAAAAATTCAACAACTTTGCTTATCCCACTCTTAAAAGTGACATCTTAAGCAGAGTGGTTGAAAAAATGGTGATATAAGTGGAGTACAATGTGAAAAAGCGTATGAGAATGGTCAAAACTTCTGACGTAATATGCGAAGTGATGTTTTATCCATGTGACTTACTAACAAGATTTGAGTATATTTTTAAGATTTAACAGCCATATACTCACTTAAACGAAAGTTACAACATACCTGTATATAATTTCTTGCAATGAATAATACAGATAGATATTCAAGCTATGATAATTTAAAGGAATGCTCAGACTCAGAATATAACATTAGACCATTCATACATTTATTACATCTCAAATATAAATTGCAACATATGTAGTGTATAGTTTTTAAAAAACCTATTTTTTCCATTTGTAATACTATCCAACATAATTTAATCCAACATAATCAAATATTGGTACCTCCTCCTATAGATTAGCGAAATATCTCGTTACTATTTTCTCCCCGTTACTCTCCAACAATATTCATACCTGCAAAAATTCTTATGATTTCATAAATAAATTACGTAACTTCCCCTTTACTCAAAGCCGTATGGTTTCATTTGATGTCAAATCCCTCTTTACAAATGTACCGGTTCAAGGTGCCTTAAATTACGCCTTCAGGAATTTCACTTCTCACAGTTTGAAATAGATGAATTATTGCGCCTTACGGACAGTTGTCTATCACAAAACACGCTCATTTTTAATGGTGATTTTTATCGCATGACCGATGAGTTGTCTATGGGCTCGCCCCTGAGCCCAATTCTCAGTGATTTCTATATGCATTATTACGAGTCAAACCTTTTCAATAAGTTAAATTTTCCATTTTACACCCGCTACGTCGATGACTGTTTCGCTTTAGTTGATCCTAGTGATATAGATATTCCTCATATCCTTTCTGTTATGAACTCTGTAGATGAACATATACAGTTTACATCTGAACTTGAAAATAACAACCAACTACCTTTCCTTGATGTCATGGTTTACCGCGAAAATGACTCATTTCAAACTACAGTTTATCGTAAACCATTCGCAGTTTCATTACCGCCACACCGTCTTTCATCTCACCCCCCGAATCAAAAACTGGCTGCTTTTAATACATATGTTCATCGCGCCCTAAAAATTTGTTCATCTGGGAGTTTACTCAAAGCGGAGTTAGACTACATCAAATCAATAGCCTTTGACCGGGGTTATCCTGTTGAAATAGTTGATTCAATTCATAATAAACAAATTAAACGTACGCATTCCAATGTTAACATTGTTCGCAATGAAAATTTAATTATACTTCCATATTTTCCGAGAATAAGCCATCAAATATCTAGAATTTTGAAAAGTTTCGACTTTAAAATAGTTTATGCACCGTTTAACAAAATCAAATTTACAGACCTCAAACATCCAATAGACAGATTTTCACATTGGGGAATTTATAAAATATCTTGCGAATGTGATAAAATGTACATAGGTCAAACTAAGAGACCGCTTAGAGTCCGTTTGGGGGAGCATAAAAACTATGTTAAAAATTGTGATATTAAACGATCTGCAATAGCTAACCATTGTTGGTCTGAAAGTCACAGTTTTAATTTTTCGGAAGGTGCGATAATTCAGAAATGCTCATCAATTTACGACCTAAATTTCTGGGAAGCTTATTACATATGGAAAAATTCGAGCAGCTTGGTTAATGATTTGTACAGTACACCAAATTTTTCAAATGTCTGGCTACCTTTCATTTAATAATTCATCCTCATTGCCCCCCCCCCCTTTCTGGGTTTTTTCTCTGCCGTACAAAGCGTTTCAAACGTCTGGCTGCGTTTCGCTTAGTTCATTCTCTTCGTCCCCCCTCCTTTATTCGCCTCCACACTTAAACTTTCCCGGTCGGCGGAGTGTTCCTATTGGTCTCTCTGTCACGTGTGTTTCCTCGTCTCCGCTGTTGTTTTGAAAAATTCAACGCCATTTCATCTGGCCGCGGGGCGAGAGATGGCAGGCAAGCGGTCATGGCCTAGGAGTTTTTAATTCGTTTTTACCTTTTGAGTTGGCACTGAAGATGGAGCTTAAGGGCTCTGAAACAGCTGTTTGCCATTAGAAATGATTTTAATTTGTGCTAATTTAACGTTGCACATTTATTTTTAATATTTTTAATTATTTTTAATAATTGCAAAGTGTTTTTATGACTTCGGTTTGTTTGTCAACCATCTGCCAATGTTCTAGCACTCGTAAATATAATCACATGCTTGCCATGTAATTCATACATGTTATTGAGGTTTGTATGGCATGTTCGCTATTGAAAATGAAGTGTGAAGTATCTCAGGGACACTCAAAAGAAATCCATTATTTTATGGTCTATGAGAAAAAATCATTTGCAATATAATTTAATGTTACACTATTTCAAACATAACAAAATTGATATGCATTTTTGAGGTGTACTAAAACATGATTTCTGAAGAATATGGAGTGTAAAGCTTTTATCATTTATTTTAAAGTCATACAAAATAATTCGGTTAGATAATGTATGTATACGGGGAAAATTTGTCTGCAGTGTATTTTAATGATGTTACACTATTTCAAACATAATAGAATTTACATTACACAATGTTTACTGTAAAATATGACGTGCATAACAGAAATTGTGCAATTACAGGGACACACAACAAAATTTCGGCTACAGTACTTACTATGAATGATAAATACTGTAAGAATATATTTTCAGTTGCAGTATGTGTCTTTAAGCTTAACTAAATTTTAGCATATCACACAGTGTGTATAACTTCTATAGATCATATATAGAGCTACACAAAATAATTCCTAAGTATTGCTGTGTATGAGCATAAACTGCTTACGGGTGTTTTTAATCGAGTTATGAATTTTCCAATTGAACTATATTTAGTATACTAAGAGATGTTTGGTTCGTAGAATATAAATAAATTCATGTACAGGGCTATGCAAAGAACTGGATACATTGCCATATATCAGAGGTGATTGTGGGTTGATGAAATAATACCTGAAATTTAATTATGTTTAACAATCATATGAAATTGATATTTTAGTCTTATTTTATGAATTTAACTATCAGAAAAACCAGAATTTCAGTACTAAAAATGAAAAAAAAATACCTGAATTCAGGTATATAACCTGAACACAATCACCCCTGATTATATGTATGATAATTTTTGAAAACACATTTGCATGTTATGAGTTTTTCCTGAATTTAGCTTAATATAAGGAGTGTATCAAAACCTGTAGATAATATACAGGGTTGTACAAAATTATACGAGTGCATTTCCATCCATTGGTGGAAATGGTTGAAGTTGAATTTGTGATTGTGTTTTGTAACCAGGGTTGTTAAGGATTTAGCCCAACCCAAAAAACCCAACTGGGTTTTTTCAAAATTTCAACTTTAAATTACATAGGTAATATATTTCTTAATATCAGTACATCAGTCGTAAAGTTTACCACACCCCACCCCAAGGGGAAAAAATGTCTTAATTCCCCCAATGATAATTTTTAAAACAAATAATTGTAACTTAATTTTCTATAAGTATGTGTAACTATCACAAACACAAAAACTAATATTTTTCCCATTAAAAAAAAATACTTTGATATACTTTTGCTAAACTTAACTACAGTTGAAACTCATAACAAAATACCACATATGCTGAGAATCCTAATTTAATGATGTAGACATGTAGAATTATTTGGTTTATTCTATTAATTAGTTATAATAAAAAATACTTACTTTACAGCAAATATTTTTTTTCCAGTTCTGCAAATTTTGTTATTTCCAGTTTCAATTGCAAAAAATTTTGCTTAATTAAATATAAACTACCACCTAACTTAATTCAATAACAACATAAACTAAGGGAAAACCAAAATTTCCTATTTACCTCGGGCTGAGGAAATGTTACTTACTGTGCCTAAGAAAGAATATAGCAACACATTTTGGAATGCAAACAACTCAAAAAGAAAAAATCTTGCAATCCATCATTAATCAATGTGTTACAGAATGAATTTTTTCTAGAGAAAATATTTATTATATATAGGCAATCACTTCAATCAAAATGAATAAAGATACTTTATCCTTAACAAAATATTAGTTTAAAAGTTCTGATTCAGCACTAGTATTAGTATAGTACTTTAATGATAATTTCATTGTTAAAACTATTACTAATAATCAATTTATCTAAAAGCAAAGCATAATTTTGATTATTGTCATTGATTTATATATTTTTGCAATCAATTAGTTACTTTAAATTGTATTTAGCAGTAAGTACTTTTTTTTCCAAACATTCTGAACCACCTCTTTTCACATAAAAAACCCTGATAAAACCCAAAAAACCTGATAAAATCCAAAAAACAATGATAAAACCTAAAAAACACTGATAAAACTCCCAAAACCCCGATAAAACCCAGTGAGTTGTTTTTTTTCTGAAAAAACCTGGGCATTTAACAACCCTGTTTGTAACTAAGCTAAATTTTAGCATACTATGAAATGTTATATACAGATCTATAGATCATGTAGATGGATGTGCAAAATAACTCAAGTACATTTTTGGTTATGGATAGTAATTGCTGACATCTGTTTTTCAAAATTTTTATGCATTTTTTAAAGTTATTTATTTAGACGGCGATTTTCCCATATAGTATTCTAGAAGTGTGACTTACATTTTGGTTTGTTTTGTTGGTGTTGTAGTGGTTGAAGACGCTTCATTTTCTTTAACCTCTTCTAAAGGAGGCCTCATTTTTATCTATAACAAAAAAAAAAAAAAAAAAAAAAAAAATTATAAAAAATAAGTTTTACAAGAAAGACAACTTTCAAACAATTAAAATCATTACAAAATATATAATAAATAAGAATTACTTGAAGTTTGAAAATACATTCAGGCATTCATCCTTTAGGAAAGTTACAGCGACTAATACTGTCAGTGTCATTATTTCTTTACAATTTCAAAACGAGCAGTTATAAAGAATAGCTTATCAGAATATATTCATTTAGAACATTAATGATCATCAAAGAACATTATACACAATTGTTCTTTGTGCGAACTAAAAGAAACAAGTGGGAAAGTGTGATCGAAGATCACACAAAGGATTTTGTTTAATATTCCTTTCAAAACACTTTATCCTTTCTTTAATAAATCCAAATAAATTTCATTTTCAAAAAAAAAAAAAAAAAAAGTCATGTATTTTATAAAATAAAAATTTATCGGTCTATTTTTCTCGTTTTTTCGAATATTTGAACCGGCCCGCTATTATATTCTGTCACAATAATGTCTGTCATGTGGACTAAATGTGATATTAAAAAAAAAATCAATTTCAAAATTAAACATGTTGCATAGAGACCTTCAAAATGTTAAAATATGCCAATATTTCCATAATTGGGTTTTCTTCAGGATTCAATACGTTTTCTCAAACTCATATGACGTTATAATCACTTGCTGACATCATATCTACTTGTTTTCCCTATGACTCATATTGATACTCTCTTTGTATTATTCTCAAACATTTGAAAAAGTCTGTTAAACTTCCAATATGACGTCATATTAACCTGCTTTCTGTACTTACACATACTCATACTCCTTGTATCATTGCGAAATGTTTGAAAATTTCTGTTTTATTATCAATATGACGTCATATTAATCTTTTTTACAATTGGTGAAACTTTTTATTTTATTTTCATTTTTCAAGTGGAAATCGTTCAAGAGAAAATTAATTATTGTATAGTAGCTAACCCGCCCGGGCCCGAGATAATTACAATCTCAGAGAAAGGCGTTAACCCATATAATGAATAATTTGTTCAAGAGAACCACAGTCACCTACATTAACGCGATCATTAAAAAAAAGAATTACATTTTTCTAATAATTAGTACATAACGAAGACGCTACGCTAAAATAGCCGGCAGATGTCACCCCTTCCCGACCTCAATTTCAAATCTATATCTTAATTAGTTACCTAAATTTTTGTTCATTAGTAAAAATTGGCAATTATTTACTTTCATTTTCGCAAACTAAATAGAGGGATTGGCCAGAGAAACAGATCTCTTTGTAGTTCAGTTTTTAATGAAAGCAGATCCCTGTCTGAAACTTTCTCCGATCGTTTTCACTGGCGCCGGCAGATTTTTGCATAAATTTAAAAAAATTACTGACCGAATTTTTCAAAAATCACATAGTCTGATGCAGAATATTTTTTTTACATATGCTCAGAAATTTTCAAATTGATATCTCCATTAGTTTTCTTAAAATTCGCTAATTAGTAAAATAATTTCGAATTCGTTCATTTTCGCTTGCAAATCCAATGCACCGGTTCGCTTCTTTCGCCATTTTGATTTAAAAGATGTCATTTTAGAAGCGATGGCTACTGAGAATCTAATTAATATCTAGGCTAATTATCAAAATATTAAAATTCTGAGGGTCAGGTGCACCAAGAGAGGGTTTGGACTACCTAAATCTAAATTTACAGACTTCTAGGTGCGCTAAATTTTCCTAGCCATCGCCAACAGACACACACACACAGAGCGAAACTTTATTTTATTAGTATAGATTTTTAATTGTTGGCAACTGCTATAACGAAATTTTTTTTAATTTAATAGGAAAAGGCTGTTAGATCTTTGGTTTTTTTCTCTCTTTATATTAAAATAAGATTTTTCAAAATTTGATGATTTTCAGCATGACAGTAAGTATACAGCTGTAACTACACAAAATTTCAAGTCTGTAAGTTATACAGTTTCTGAGAGCCGGCTCTGTGACGGACAGACAGAGAAGCAGGACGAATAGGGTTTCGTGAGATGAACGAAAACCTAAAAAGGATGTGTATTTACAATGCAAATAATTGTAATTGATAATAAAAAACAGCCCGTAACAGTAAAACTAGAAGTATTTAGAAAATAGCCATAAAGGTTGCCCCCTGTAGAATAGAATGGAAAGGATTTATTTCCTTTATATCGCTATCTCAAGATATCTTGAACATTTTTTGTTTTTCACTTTCCAAAAAAGAGATGCATATCATTTTATTATTTATTATTACGTTTGCAAAAAAAGAGTTGTGTAATCTCTGAAATCAGTAAATAGATGCATTGGGACAAAAAGTTAGCTCAACATGAGCTTCTGAGCCCGAGCCAGACACAGGCTCGATTTTTATACCAGTCTCTGGGTTCAAAGTGAAAATTTTACTCACAAATTGAAAAAGGAAAACTTGCTAGTGGAGAAATAAAAATATAGTATAACTAAGTTTCTTAAAGTGTATTACAACCCTTTAAAAATTTAAAGGGAACTGAATTATTATGGATGCGATACAAGCAGAAATATTCTGACTATGAAGCCTTTGCATGGTCAGTATTAGTAACAAAGAAGCTATGGGGTATCCCTTGTATATCCTCCAATTCTGCTTGAAATCCTTTTCCAGAAGTATTTTATGTAGAAAACAGAACTCATGTCTTTCTGTCACAGCTGTACAATATTTGAAAAGAATAAGAATTGAGACTTTCACAGATTTCTCCCAGTGGTTGGGAATAAATAACTAAATTACTACTTTAAACAGATTTTCACAACATAAAAATCCTAAAACCTTGTCGTTGTCATGAAAGAGTATTTAGGTTTAATAGTTATTTCTATGTAAAAAGAGATGGTACTTTTTGGTTAGCCGGGCACCAGTGAAATATATATTTATATACAGTGGACTCTCTCTATCTGAACACTCTCTAATGTGAACACCCTGGTATTATGAACACTTTCTGATGGTCCCGGCGAAACTCCATAGATTTAACAAAAGATGAACTCTCTGTATTCTGAACACCCTCTAATCTGAACACCCCACTAATATGAACGATACTTTTGATCCCCATTTTAACCCGCCTCTCCGTAAACTGAACGTGTGTTTGCAGTCGAAATGCGGAAAATTCTGCATCATGGAAATTCGGAAAAAGTGTTGCAGAAGAATAAAAGGCTTCAATGAACTCGATTTAAAAATAAAGAAACAAAATCATTTCTAGATTTTAAGATCTACCCGAGGCTGAAAGTTGTTTGAATAATTCGGATAAAATCTTCAGTTAACAAAAGAAAAAAAAAAAAAAAAAAAAAAAAAAAGAAGTCGAAAGAATATTTTTGTCTTTACCGTACGTGTTCTCAGCTAACTAGAACATTCTTATATATTTTTAATAAAAAAACAAAAAAGTGCAGATATGAAATTGTTTCGATTTTAGAAAAAGTAAATCATGATAATCAAATTAAATGAAATGATCAAAACAATCAATTTTTATGCAAAGAGATACAAGAAAAAATAATGTACAAAACATGTCACGTGATTCCCCCTCTCCTGAGCTGAGATAAAAATAGAAAGATTGCACAACAGAAATGCCCGCCCCCCTAATGACAGATAAGAGACAACAGGTGTTAGAGGGAATGGTTAAAAAAGGATTATGGTTACCTTTCTGCACACCTGGTTGGCAGCATTATCGCTACTGTTTCTTTCTTCCTTTTTGCTCGGCAAAGGTAAAATTTTTTCGCCATTTCACTATCGTTGCAAGGAAAGAATCACAACACTTACGCAGATATATCAGAAATAAGTAGAAAAAACGGAGAAACTGAAGCTTCAGGAAAAATACGAAGTTGTTCAAAAATTAAAATCAAAAGTACGTCAAAGGAAAATTGCATCTGAATTTGGAATTTCAGTAGGTCAAGTCAACGCCGTCAGCAAGAAAGAGAAAGAAATTATAGCCGCTTTTGAAGCAAATGAACCATCCTCAAAGTGTAGCATTTTCGAAAAGAAAACGGGAAACGAGAACATAAACAATCACGTATGGAAGTTTTTTTGCCAAATGAGAACGAAGAATCTTCCTGTCACTGGACCCCTGCTAAAGCAGATTGCTCTGGATTTTGCAGAAAAAGAGAAAATCACGGAATTCAAGGCATCAGAAAGATGGCTGACTCGCTTCAAAGTCGGCATATCATCGAATTCAAAATAATCAATTAGGAAGCTGCAGACGTAAATATCGACACTGCGGAGGAATGGAAAAGAAAGCTTCTGGATATAACGAAGGATTTTGATGCCTCTGGCATTTTCAATGCCGACGAAACCAGACTGTTTTTCAGAGCTTCCAAATAAACCCTAGCAGAATGTAGCAAGAAATGAATGGGCGAAAAAATGTCAAAAGAAAGACTTACCATCATGCTCTGTGCCAGTTTTACAAGTAAGAAGCTCAAACCACTTGTGATCGGAAAAAGTGAAAGACCACGATGCTTAAAAAATGTGAAGATAGCATCATTGCCTGTGCACTATAAATCAAATCGAAAAGCCTGGATGACATTAAAAATTTTCTAACAATGGTTGGAGGGCATTAACGAGATGATGAAGAGAGAAGGAAGAAAAATTCTTCTTTTTGTGGATAATGCCAGATCACATACAAATGTGCAGCTGAGCAACGTGAGCCTGAAGTTCCTGCCACCGAACTGTACTTCTATAATCCAACCACTGGATCAAGGAGTAATCAAGACCTTTAAAGCTCACTACCGAATTCATTTTTTGAAGAAAATGTCCATGGGGATGGAGAAGGCAAATTCGGCAACCAAACTAACGAAGAAGGTCAATGTTATGGATGCTGTCCATTGGATATCAATGACTTGGAATGAAGTAACCCCTTACACCATCCAAAAATGCTTCTACAAAGCTGGATTCCCATGTGAGAATGAGCAATCAAGGACAGAGGACGAAGAAACAACAGCTGTGAGTGACTTGGGGTAAATTCTTCAGGAACTTCATACTGAAATTGAACCTGGAGCTTAAAGCCAACGGAAGCGTTCTTGTTTGCGACAACATCGTTAAAGAGGAATAGGGTAGTGAAGACAAAGCAGAACCAGAAGAGACCGATGAAACAAGAAGTACGATTACCTTCAAGCAATATGGTCAAGGGATTCCAGACCTGTTGAACATATGAACATCACCTGGAAGCCTTTCTACTTCTTAAGCAACTAGATAACATGTACACTGCACGAACATACACAATGCAAAAACAGACTAAAATTACTCACTTTTTACTTTCTTCTATCTTTACAAGAAGAAAGTATTGGATTCATGAAAATTTTCGACTTCCGGTTTTCGACGGATTTATACGTTTTAGAAGGTCCTGAACACGATTTGACTATTTTTAGAAAATGTCTGTCTGTGACTCTGTCTGTCTGTCTGTATGTGACAAAAATTTTGTGGGCGCTCTATCTCAAGAACTAATGCTCGGAATTTAATAAAACTTTAGATTCAGTTAGTCCCTAATATAAATTGGTGCTGATCAGTTTTTGGTAAAAATCGTTCGGCAGGTGGCACTGCTATGCAGCATTTTTCGCGATTTCCACAATAGCTCTATCTCAAGAACTAATGCTCGGAATTAAATAAAACTTTATATTCAGTTAGTCTCTGATATAAATTGGTGCTGATTGGTTTTTGGTAAAAATCACCCAGCAGGTGGCGCTGCTATGCAGCATTTTGAAGGATTTACACGATTTTAGCGATAGTCATATCTCAAGAAATAATGCACGGAATTTAATAAAACTTGAGCTTCAGTTAGACATTGATATAAATTGGTGCTGATTCTTTTTAATGTATGCGAAACCTGTGTGAGATAGAAGAAAGTTTTGGGATTGACACATCCGACTAGTTTAAGTAATGTACCGATTATCTTTTCAAGTAATGTAATTGTATGTTTTGTAAAAAAAATTTAATATAACTGTTTTAATTAACTTTCTTAATAGTTTCTAAATTCAGCACCTTCATCTTGGTAACTTGCATAGTTAACCAGGCTTCTATACAGTCTATAAACTCAATACAAAGTAGTAGTAGTAATGCATTTCCCAATCTCCCTCTATGATGAACACCCCCATAATCTGAACATTTTTGGTCGGTCCCATGCGTGTTCAGAATAGAGAGAGTCCACTGTATATATATTTCATATGTATTCATAATATATATATATGTGTGTGTGTGTGTATATATGTTATATAAAAATTTTATTTTGCAATATTCCTTTAAATTATTCTAAATTCTGATATATTCACTATTTACCTATTTCGTAATATTTATTCCTATTTAATTTCCTTTTACAATTCAAAACACGTATATTAATAATTATCTTATTCAAAATCTTAATCTAAAACTTTAAGTCAATTCGTAACTTTTATCAACTATCCAATCTATAATATTCTGGGAGATGCTAGTTTTTCATTTCGAATGTTTTTAAAAGCCATTTTGTTATTTTATTCCACAGGCTGGATTTGTGCACTAGATATTTTTACTTCAAAAACAATGTGCCACTAAATCTGGGATTCTTTTTATTAAAACCTCTCTATCTCGCATCATTCGCTTAGCCATTCAATTCTTAAATTTCACCTCTCACTGATTGGTTCGTGTACATATTATGTCGATTGTGTAGTTATCCGCGCATCTAACAAAAAGCACTTGCAAGACTTTGGAGTGCAAAATTTTGCCTTGTTTGAGCTGAACAAACGGTTATCTGGCATTCTTATGATTCGGAATTTCTAAACCAGCCATTTAGATCAACTAAATGATGTAATGATTTATAGTCAAGCCTGAGGGCTTTAGGAAACATCTTCGTCCTGTGGGAATTGTTTCGTCTCCTTCTTTTGCCTCAATAAACGCTTTATTTGGATAGCTGGCTTAGTCTTTATGGAGAAATTCTCAATGGGTACATTCATTGCCTGCACTCCTCACCATGATTCTTGAGCTGTCAACTGCAATCATTCACCATCTTTAACCAGCTGCCAGTTTCTCATGAATTTTTAATTCATACAGCTAAAATCTAACATATATATGCAGTGGCGGCTCGTGCCCTATTTCACAGGTGGGGCACCTACATGATAAGTGTGACAGTGTAGTAGATGTCAGTAAACTGGAGTCATATACTATATTTTTTACTATAATGCGAATAATACTGTGTGTACAGAGAACAAGATTTGTGCAGCAATAATGCAACTAAATTTTGAAAAAAGAAAAAAAAATACACTTTGCATTTTATTAAAATTATTGCGACTGTTTATTTTACGTATTAGATAATTGAAAATAGATGTTTAACTAGATAGATGTTTAATAGATGAAACTAGATACCAACATTTCTCATTACTATGAAAATTTATAAAGTTTTGATGATTTTGAAAATAAAGAAATTTAAGTTTGAGATGATATCTTCAGTCATGTAGTAAAGTTGTCACTGCCACACATATTACAACACTTTTTCTTTTTTTCCTTACAGAGTTATTACTGCTAATATGCCACTATATCACTTACAAAAAATGTATATTAATCATGTTTAATATAAAGCTATTATCCCAACAAAACAACTATTTTTAATAAATGTTTAACTAAAGTATTTTATTTTAAAGGTTTTTAAAATCTAAATCAACATTACTATTTTTTCCCGTGTCTGCCGCGCTCTTAAGTAAAACGTGCACCCAAATTTTTTAATACGTTTTGGGAGAAAAATTCAAGAAAAAATAAGAGAAAACATTTAAAATTTATTGTTAAAATGTAAAATTTATTTTTAAAGTTACAGAATAAGTCCCAAATAATTGCTTCATAGTCGCGGAAATTTAAATATGAAATGATCAAGATATAATCCTTGCATCGGGTCAGGTAAAATGATTTAACGCAAATCCGACCCGACCAGCGGCTTGTGTCGAGTCAGACTGATGCTATTTTTTGTTGTGGGTCGGGTTGTCTTTAAATGTGTTGGTTTTGGGTTAAGTTTTGAAACTTTTGGGTCAGGTTCGGCTTGACCAGATTTTTCAAAAGAAAATCCTGAATATTTTTCAACTGAACAAAACTATATAGTTGAATATTAATCAGGGCTGTGGAGTCGGGCCTATTTTTGGGCAAAAGAGTTGGTATCATTAAAAAACAGGCCGACCCCGACTCCAGCTTGTTTTTTAAACAGTTTGAAGTGAAATTAAACCAATTCTATGTAATTTAAATTTATAAACTGAATTATTATTTTTATATTTGGACTACATATACAAGGAAACCCAGGTTAAACAGACTCAATATACTGTCCAGTGTACAGCATATAAATATGAAACTTGTTTTTCATTGAAACATCTAGTTATTTTATATTTAATATATAGTTTGTTACAAGATGTTATTTTTCACAAAAAATATAATAAATTTCACAAAAAAAAAAACTTTACTTTTCACAAAATGGGCCCTAAGAAAAAAAACCTGCATCGACCCCTGGGTTAATAATTGATATGCACATCATATGCTTCAAGGTCAAACAGGAATGTAACAGCAGGCTACAGTGTTGCCAATTGAGTTTTTTTTAAATTCAGATTGCTTGATTGCTGCCACTTTTTTTAAAATAGTAGTACTTATTTCCTTTATTTAATGACAAATTTAATAAAGCGACTATTACTATTTCAAAACAAATGACAGCAACGAAGCAATCTGAATAATAGGAATCAACAGGCAATACTAGTACTTTAGCCGTCCCGGAGTTGGTTCCTTTAAAATTTCAGGAGTCTGAGTCTGTCATTTTTCCCGCTGATTCTGCAACCCTGATTAGAGATTTGCATGGGCCTATTTTCCTACACGGCACTCGGGCCGGCCTGGTCTCCACTCGTTTCGGGCCATACTTTTTTCTGAAGGCTCGGGCCGGGCATCGCTTTTTTCCTGAAGGATCAGGGTGTGCCTTAAATTATTTTTTCAGTACAGAGCCGGGACTGGTTTCATTCATCCTAGTCTTCACGTCCCAAAATTTTCAGTCTTGGTATTGAACCGTATGAAAATCATTGTGTTGGCATGACCTGGTCCGTTCGAAGGTCAGTAAAATAACACCTGGCACAAAAATCTTTGCAAAACATGCATACATTTTTAAATTGCCATAATTATTCTACAACTAAACATTAAAATTTATTAGATTTATACGCTTATTAAAATATGGCTAAAAATATAGTGAAACGTGTGAAAAAGAACCTGCTTATGACGGAATCCTGCCTTAAACTGATAAATGTGTTGATCCCTGCAAAATGAATATACTAATACGTAAGAAAAGAATATATAATACATTTACACCTAAGAAGGCAAATTGTCGATAACTCTTTTTTTTTTTTTTTTTTTTTTCTCTATGCAATTCCATCTTAGAAGATTTTACTGTATAGCATTTTTCTGATTTTTAACATTTCAATACATGGAATATGGATAAACAATATTAATGATAACTTAAACACATACATACAACAAATAGAGATTTATTAAAAAAAATAAATATTGCAGGCTGTGGTACTTCAAAAAAATGAAGATTATAAACATGAAAATAAAAAGGGCTAAGATAGGAATTTTTGGTTAGATCTCCTACGAGGCAAATTTTTAACCAAATCGACGTAAAAATCAATGTTTTGCAGAAATTCACTCAGGCCGGGCCAATATTTTAGCTTTTTTTCCGGGCCATGCTCAGGCCGAACTTTTAGCTTTTATACCGGGCCGTGCCGAACTTTTAATTTTTGTATTGGGCCGGCCGAATTTTTGTTTGTATGAGTCCGGCCCGGCCTGGAAATTTCGGCCCATGCAGACCTCTAACCTTGATATTAATGAGTGTTTATGTGTTAATTTTCATAGAAAAAAAGATCAAATTGAGAAGAGATATAATTGTAGACTATTTTTCATAATCATTAAAATATTTTTTTTTTCTTACTTCTTGCTCGGGTTTAAATAATACGTTTCCGGACCGGGTTTGCGTTGAAGTGAAAGGGTCTCGGATTGACGAAATTTTCTTTGTCGGGTTTCAGGTTGACTTTAGGGTCATTCCATGTCAAATCAACCAGTGACTCAACCTGACCATTTCAGATTTTGATGAAACTTAGAGGAATCATTCTCCTTGATGATATAAATGAGAATATACTTCTATTATTTTTTTATCCAAGTAAATTTTCATACAATTAATTTTTTTAATTTCGAAAAATCATTTTTTGACTTGTATAAACAGAGTTTCCCCCAAGTTAAAAAAAAGGCAGGGTGCTACTGGTGAAAAAAGGGACACTTTAATTCTTAATGGTGCTTTTTTATTCTTAAGGGCAATTTTTGAATTCTTGAGGGCAATTTTCGGATTCTTGAGGGCACTTTTTTTAATTGTTTAAGGTATTCTTTTGGTTTTCAAAGCCACTTGATATTTAAAAGTCAGGGCAGTCTTTTTAAGACAACATTGAGTCGGTTTTTACTATGAAAGCAAATTTTGTAATGCAAAAAGAAAAAAAGGCACTTTTTTTACTGAGGGGCAAGAAGGGTGTTAATTATTTTATTGGAAGGTGCAAGAAGGGGGCCAATTATTTTTATGAGGGACAAGAAGGGTGCTATTTGGTAAACCAAAGGGCAGGCAGGATGCAGCACCCTTCTGAAACTGTCTGGGGGAAACTCTGGTATAAATGTTTTCAATTGTGAATTTATCAAGTTCTATCAGGCGTAGAGAGTTGTTTGACCCCTCGTTTCAAAGAGAATTTTATAAGGTTTAATTTGATATGCAAGTTGACTATGCTTGGTTAAAAATAAATAAATTTAATTAAAAAAATGTTTTTTTTTAATTTTGAAAAAATTATGTTTTTTGTTATTTTATAAACTTTAAATTCTGAAAGTTTTAGAGTGAGATCGGGATCTCAATGGGATCGGCAGTTATGTTTAAAAAAAAAAAAAAAAATCAATGTTAAACACCAGTTGGGACTGGTATTTATAGTTGGCACCTCACCAATGTTATGATTGCACTAAAGATAGTATTGTCTTATTAATTTTAAACATTTTTTTAAAACTGCTGATCCCATTGAGATTCCACTCTAAAACTTTCAGAATTTAAAGTTTATAATATTTAAAAAACCTATATTTTTTTTCAAAATTTAAAAAAAAACACCATTTTAACAATTTTTAAATTTAAATTGTTTAAATTATTTATTTTCTTTTTTAACCAAGCATAGTCAACTTCCATATCAAATAAAACCTTATGAAATGCTCTTTAAAATGAGGGGTCAAACAACTCTCTACGCCTGATAAACCTTGAGAAATTCAAAATTGAAAAACATGTATATAAGCCAAAAAATGATTTTTCGAAATTACAAAAATTAGTTGTATGAAAATTTACTCAGATAAAACAATTGTAAAAGTATATCTGCAGAAAAAAAATCACAAATTCCGTCGAACAATCGTAAAAAATAATCTTGAATTTCGTCAATTAGGCATAAAAAAAAAAAAAAAAATCACGAATTTTGTCTAACGATTGAGAAAAAATTCGTGAATTTCGTCAATGAATCATGATAATAAAATGTGAAAATCGGCAATCGATCACGAAAATTTAATTTATTTCTCTGTCGGAATTTTCAAAAAAATCCCTTAAAGGAAATTTTTCTTATAGAAAACAAATGTTTAAAGTGTTTTGATTTTCAATGCAAACATAATCTCACACATTCACATTTTTTTTTAATATGTACTTTTGTATAACAAAATGAAATAATATTTTCCTAGTATTCCCCACCTACTACAATTGCTAAGCTTATGCATATATTTTTTTTAAACTGTATCTTGCTCAACTTTATCTTCCGAATGTATATAGTTTAAGATTTGTATTAAACCTAAAGATATTAGAATAAGAAAGGGAAAAAAAAGAGGGAAAGGAATGAGATTAGAGGGAATTCGTCAATACCCAGTCAAACAAATAGTGAAGAGAAGGAGGCCTGAAATTACAACTGATGATCCTCCAAGCTGGGACGAAAACGTTTTTGTAATGGCGACTGTTTTTTGGAAACTTTTTAGCATTTTTAGTGATGATAGACTTTTTTATGGAATTTTTACCATATTTTGAATGATGTGTAATTGCAAAATTGGTAATGTGAAGAGTATTTTACTTAATATTCGAATATAAAGAATTTTATGATTGAATTAAATATACACGTGTTTGATGTAATTAGTCTGTGTTTTGTTGTACATGTACGTATATATTAAATAATTTATTTTTCACTTTGAATTCCTGAGTTTATTTTCCCATATAAACATTGTTTTTATGCGTTTGTTTCACAATGTGGCCACTGGATTTTTTGGGTTTAGGAGCCGCTGACTCCTTCCAGATTTTGGGAATCTGCACCTAGTGTCCATTACTGGAACAGAGAATGTCCCATTACTGGAACAGAGTGTCCCATTGCTGGAACAGAGAGTGTCCTATTACTGGAACAGAGGGTGTCCCATTACTGGAATTTAGGGTGTTTTGATTTATTTCTGTTAATTACAACTAAATTCAGATTCACATTGGAAAATATGACTATGAGCATGATTAAATATTGTTGATAGATTAATATAATATTAAAGTGGAATATAACAATTATAACTATTAATTAAAAAATACTTTTTAAAGAAATTCCTTAATCTACCCTATATATGTTTTTATTTACGAGTAAAATAATTGAAATTTAGTAGGGCCATTATTCACGGTTACTTCTAGTAAGAGATAGCTTCATGTAAAAATGGAAAAAAAAGAGAAACATAACGTTTTGAAATTGGAAAATATTTTGGTTCAAAAGATACCTAAACTTTCTGGAGAATGGCCCATATACTCTCAATCAAATTTATATAAAATGTCTTACATACCCTCCTACTTGAATTGGTCAGACATTCTTTCGCATCTGCAGAGTTAATACTCATTTCCTGAAAATAAGAAAAAGATTATTTGCGTCTTTGTTTACGAAAGTTTGTTTTATGCATTCATCTAACTACTTAATAACTTTATATGCATAATGTACGTTAATTATAAAACATTTATATAAGTCCCGATAAGTTGAATGAAATTACAAATCAAAGTATTTATAATCTTACTTTTTACCTTCAAACTCAAAGAGCGTTAACAAACAATTCAAAATTTACCACTGTTTATTTCTGTCTGTGGTTATTATTGTTGCCATTTCAAAGAAACTTACTAGCTCAAATCCAAGGTTCCATACATAGAGCTTGTTCACGAACGACGATCAGGTCGCGCGTGAGCAAAGGAGATTGGAAAATGGAGTTGTTGCGTCCATGGTTAAATCACTGAGCTTTAGACGCTTTCAGTCGTGACGTCAATGATGACGTTTTGCTCGGAAACTGACTCCAAACAAATAGTTGCTATGTTGTATTTTCTATTATGTTTGTATATTATACCTAAATCTTATGATTATATCTCACGGCAAAGCGTTTTAATACATTATATGCAGTGGTAATATTTTCTACGATTTATATTTAATAAGAAATGACACATAGCAACCGTTTGTTTGGAGTCAGTATCCAAGCAAAACGTCATGACTGACGTCACACTGAAAGCGTCGAGGCTAACGAAAAAGAAAGGCTACCGCGGTGCTTTGCGCATATCTTTTTTTACAGACCGCCGGAGTCACGTGATGCTCGAATGTACCAATGAAGGTGTACGAAAAGAACATCACGTCACTCTGTCGTTCTGTAAAAAAAGATAGCTGGAATGCACAGCGGTAGCCTGTCTTTTTCGTTAGGCTCGGAAAGCGTCTATACAGAGAGCTAACTCACCCATCCATTTTCTGCCGCAACCGCATCACACTTTCAGTGCGCGCAAGTGATGAATCCTGCACGTTTCTTAACGAGGCTAACGAAAAAGACAGGCTACCGTGGTTCATTCCACTTATCTTTTTTACAGACCGCTAGTGTGACGTGTTGCTCTTTTCGTACGCCTGCATTGGTGGATTCGAGCATCACGTGACTCTCGCGGTCTGTAAAAAAAGATACGCGTAAAGCACCACGGTAGCCTTTCTTTTTCGTTAGCCTCGTTTCTTAATATTACAGGCAATTTTTTTAACTTTTCCGCATACTTTTTGTCACTTTTAGTTATTTCTACAGCTTTTTCATATTTTTATGAGAAATACTTAACATTTTTTTTTTTTTTTTTAAATAAGCTTATATAAAACTTCCTTTTTAACAAATATCAAATTAAATATTGGCGATGAATTTAAATAAAACCTGTAGTCTTTACAATAAAAAATGTATATCAGTGAAAATTGTAAGAAACTTCGTCATATTTTTAAAAGATAATCTAATTTAAAAATATCTACCCAATACTATAGATCAGTTTCAACTGACGTCATACCCTAGCAACCGTAGCAACCCCCTTAGCAATACTAGCTTTGTTTTTTGTTTGCCCGCCAAAAATGGTGGATTGTGACTGGTTGGCTCGTAAAACGAGCTACAAATGGACGATTATGATTGGTTGGATAACGTTTGGGGACAGGTGATCACGTGGTTGAAACTGATCTATTCTATGGGAGAAAATCTGTGTTTTGCCAAAGATTTTCCTCCGAAAATCTTTGGCATTGTATTCATGGGCGGACCGCTGGATACAATGTATTAGAATAGGAAGTTAGCTCTCCTTTCTATTGTAGAGCTCAGTGGGTTAAATTTACACGCGCAGACGACTCTAATTTTATAAGCTATTTTTTGTTGCATGGCAACTTACTTCTATTTGTTGTTGTTCGAGAAATGTCATCCATGAGAGAGTTGACAATTGATAAAGCACCGCGGTAGCCTTTCTTTTTCGTTAGCCTCGGACTGGATCATCTTTAAACGGCGAGATGAAGCACGAATAACGAATTATATGGTTTTGGGATGGACACAAGTAAAAAGTTTACAAATATACAACATTTTTTTTTAAAATCTCTTAAATTTACTAATGGTGATCTACAAGCAATCCCATGTGTTTGTTGCAAGATAGCAAATTACACAAATTATATATATTTGTTTAATTTTTTTAATATCAATTTATCTGCATCTGATAATACTTAAAAAGGAACTGCTATCTCATACGCACCGCTGTTGGCGCGATTTTCGTTTTTCGCCATTTTGGCAGGAAAACCCCCGCTTTCGGGTACCTGTTAGTTTTATTTTATTATGAAACAGTTTATTTTATTATAAAACACACACAATTTTTTATTATAAAGACACACAAATTATTTTATTATAAAACATACACAATGCTTAATTTATTGTAAAATATACAAAGTTTAATTTAATATAAAACATACACAAACTGCTCTAGCGGATTGCCATACAAAACAAAATCTCGCCAATGTTGCCGGGTTATTTTTTTATATTGTATTTTTATATTTTTATATTATTATTATATATATTTTTTATTACCCATATTTTTTTTACAGAATTTAGGCTGTTAAAGACCAATTCGTTTATTTAATCATTTACAGTAGGATTTCCCAAAGAACGATACGCAATATACTAAAACTATCTCTGAAAAATTAGCAATGCAAGTTCCATCGAAATTCATTCATCAGAATCTTTTAATAAGGCTAATGTTTCATAATCGAGCTCGATTGATTATAGAAATTTCCCCCCTAATTCTATACATAAAACGGTATGTTATACACTAAAACCTTCCCTCAAAATTTAGCTAACAGTGTAAGTCACATCTAAAATCCATTCAGCCGAACTCAAGTTATAAGCCAAGCGGCCAGGTCTACATTCCCCTTTGCATTATATAATAGTATACAATAGATAGATAAATGTATCTTTCATAATCAGCTTCCCCTGATGATAGAACTTTCACGGATGTTTTAGAGAGTATATGTTGGTATACGCCGTCTACCTTCTGGAATTTTCAAGAAGAAACTCTGCACACCCTGCGTAGCTATAACATATACTCTCTAGTAGTATACACCCTCTGCCTATAGAGTATATCCTCTGGTTTTTTACGACTACACCACTGACAACTTTCTCCCATAGCTCCATAACTAAATAATGTAGAAAATCATTATCTGAAATATTATCTAACTGTGAAACTCCAATTAAAATCCGTTCAGTGAACTTTGAAATCCTATAAAAAATCTTTTCGGTAGAACTTGAGTTTTAACCGATTAGAATAAAATACGAATTTGCGCTTTTATAAATAAAGCAGATGATGATGACAAGATTTTTGGGTACTTTTCCGTTATACGGACACCATTGTTGCCAAGCATACATTTAACATACATACATTTACATACATTACGCATTAGCATACATTTTGGCTTGGTGTCCGTATAACGGAAAAGTACCCATTCTGTAATCAGATTAGTTGTAAAACTTTCGTTTCAGAAAAAACAACGCAGACGACAACTTTGCTACAAACAATTCCTTAATTTAATAGTAATATAATACAAATATGATAATAAAAAAAAAAGCTTTAGAAACTTACCTTGCTTTACAGGAAGCAATACCATTTTCACTCTTTATTGCATCGATAAGACGTGTTTCTAAATGTAAACACACATTTTATTACACATAAGCCTTTTCAAAATTTGTACTCTATTCTCTCAGAGTTGATCCAATAATCCTGACGTCATTACCCTGACGTCAAACCGTGATCGGGCCTTGTATAACGTAGGTCGCGGTTGGACCCTGTTCCTACTGACGTCAGAATCTGCCGACATTGTAGTTCTTAATTAAGCAATGACTCTATTTGCAACTCAAGCCTGCATGTTATAGAGCAGCAACGGACCAGATTTTCGCGATGTTAAGTCACGTGCTTTGGGAGAACATTTCGAAAATCGTAGCCTCGAACCCAAACGGAGAATAGGGTCCTACGGGACTAGAGTTGCAAAAAACCGGTTTATTCCCAGGTTTATTTCCAATAGACTGTTTATTATCAGGTTTATTCCCAAAAGACTTGGTTTATTCCCAAAAAACCAAGTTTATTCACAAAAACCCCGGATTATTCCCAGGTTTAAACCGGGTTTTTTCCAGTCTTTGAAACTCTATATGGGACCCTACAATTTAACACGCAACCTATTACATTCGCGTTTGTAATCAACGACAGGTGGCGCTTTTAGACCTGCTAATATTTGCTACGTGAACGCACACTGCCACCTTATGCCTTTTTGCTGAGCAGACGACAGGCGTGTGACGTCATCGACTGGAGACAGACCAGCAATCGCAATGGCACACTGTTAAAAATCTTCAGCTTTTGCTGCAGGACATACTCCACCGCTTTTAGAGAAAACGGTTACTTTACTATATTATGGAGCATTTTCATTGGTCAAAATAGAGATATTCTATAAAAGCAGTGGAGTGACTATGCAGCAAAAGCTGAAGATTTTTAACAGTATACGCGGTAAGACAGCTAAATAGAAATAAAAAGCTGCTCACTGGGCCCACGGGCCACAAACCACCAACAACAACGTGTACGCGAATATCACTGCTTGCTGAATCAGTTAATTGTGATTTTTTTTTTTTAATCTCATAACGGAAAATCAGTTCAGTTGACATCAGTACAAATTTTAAATTTTGTTCAGAGTTCTACGCAAAATAGATTGGTAATGTGTGGTATAAATTATTAAATTTCTGAAAGGTTCAGTTTAGAAATAGAAACTATTGTGAAATGTCTAGTTTTAAGATGAAAAGTTTTGTGAAGGGTTTTGTTTTGAGATGAAAAAATTTGTGAAACCCAATTTCTTCCTAAACAAATCCCTGCTCTAGCAGGTGAGTACTGAAACACCTGATGCCACTAACACAAATATATATTTTTCACTGCCATCTGTTGGAGGTGGATGATAATGGAAAGTTCACCACAGTACTCCCCCCCCCCCCAAGTGCCTGAGGCACTGAGGTCAGAGGTACCGTGTGTTGAACCGAACACGACGACCAGAACGAGTTGTCACAAGAGTCTTTTGAAGTGGATCTGTCTTCACTGGGTCAGGTCGGGAAGTTGAGGCATTAGACTGTGAAGATTGCTCGGTACAGTGTTGTGGTATAGGCAATTGCTGGGTAGTTGGGGTGGTGGAGAAATCAGAAGTTTCTAAGAAGGCGGGTTTCAGTCTATCAATACGGATAACAGTTTGTCTGCCATTCATGTTGATAGTGAAAGTCTTGTCGCCTCTTTGCATTACACTGAATGGGCTATCATAAGGACTTTGGAGTGACTTCTTTAGAGCATCATGCCTCACAAACACATGAGTGCATGTTTTGAGGGACGGATGGACAAAAACAGCTGCCGAAGTTGGAGTAGGTTTTAATGAGTTCATGGTGTCTCGCAATGTTTGTAAGAAGTCATGAGGTTGGATATCAATTTGTGGGTGGTCGATCAATTCACATGGGAGTCTTAGTGGTGCACCATAAACGAGCTCAGCACTAGTGCAGTCGAGGTCTACTTTGAATGAAGATCTAAGTCCAAGCAAGACAATAGGGAGTGATTCAGTGCATTTCGATTCATGGCATCGAAGTGCTTGTTTTAGGGAACGATGGAATCGCTCAACTAAACCGTTGCTTTTTGGGTGGTATGGTGTTGTGCGGGTCTTCTGGATGCCCAACATCTTATTAAGGATGGAGAATAGGTTGCTTTCAAATTGTCTGCCCTGGTCTGAAGTTATGAGGGTAGGGATTCCAAATCGTGAAATCCAATTTGCAACAAAGGTTTTTGCAACAGTTTCTGCATATATGTCAGCAATAGGAATTGCCTCAGGCCAGCGTGTAAAGCGATCTATGCAGGTGAGTAAGTACTGGAAACCATCTGATGGTGTTAGAGGTCCCACAATGTCGATGTGCACATGGTCGAATCTGCGCTGAGGTAACTGAAAACTTTAGAGAGGGCTGGATGTGTGTCTAGACACTTTTGCCCTTTGGCACTTTATACAACATCGAGTCCAAGTGTTGATATCTTTTGACATAGATGGCCAAACAAATCGAGATTGGACGAGTTTTTTGGATGCTCTAGTGCCTGGGTGTGATAAGTTATGCAAGGATGAAAAATACTTTTGCGAAAATCTTTGGGTACATAAAGGTCGAATTGTATCACAGCTACTGTCACAGTATATACTTAAGGTTGGAGTCACTGCAACAGGTTTCAAACACAGGGAGATCTTGTTGCTCTTTAACAGCTCTTGCAGCTCGACATCATGTTCTTCAGCTTCTGCAATTGTAGCCAAATCAGTGACTGAACATTGACAGAATTTTTTCTTGACAACGTATCTGCTACTACATTGTCAGAGCCAGGGATATGTCGAATATCCGCGCAAAACTGGGAAATAAAATCCAACTGCCGGAGTTGACGTGGAGAGATTGCATCAGAGTTTTTAGTAAATGCATGTGTTAAAGGCTCATGGTCAGTAAATATTATGAAATTTCTGCCTTCCAGGTAATGCCGAAAGTGTTTGACAGATAAATAGATACCGAGAAGCTCTCTATCATATGTGCTATATTTAATTTCTGTTGCACTCAGTTTACGGGAGAAAAATGATAGTGGTTCTGTGCCACTTTGAGTTAAGCAATTTAATGCTGCCCCAACAGCAATGTCGGAAGCGTCAACCATTAAGTGGAGTTCATGGTCTGGTGCATGATAGGCGAGGGTTGCGGCATTGGCTAAGTCTAATTTACACTGAGTGAAAGCAAGAAGTGCCTCGTCAGTCCAACGTACAGGACGTTTGTCATTTTTCTTACAGTCACGAAGTAAATTGTTAAGAGGTGCTTGTTTCTTAGCTGCCTTTGGCAGAAATCGTCGATAAAAATACAACATTGCAACAAAGCGCTTTAATTGTGAAAGTGTTTCCGGTTTTGGGAAATTATTTATGGTAGACACTTTTTCAGGGAGGAGTTGAACTCCTTCTGGTGTCACAAGACAGCCAAGGAACTTTACCGAGGATTGTCCTAGAACGCATTTGGTGGGATTAATTTTTAAACCATGTAAATCCAAACGGCTACAAACTTGGTCGAGATGTCTAATATGTTCAGCTTCATTAGCAGAAGCAAACAAAATATTGTCATAATAAGGTATACAAAACTCTAAGTCAGATAGTACCTCATTTATAAACCTCCGGAATGTTTGCCCAGCGTTGCGTAGGCCAAAAGGCATGTAAACAAACTCAAATAAACCGAATGGTGTTGTGATAGCGGTTTTTTGTATGTCTGATGGGTTTACAGGTATTTGGTGATATGCTTTGGTCAAGTCTATGGTAGAAAAAATAGTTTTGCCGAATAAGAGTTGTGTGCAATCATGAATATGTGGCACTGGGTACCTGTCAGGTACAGTAACAGAATTGAGACGCCGATAATCACAGTATGGACGCCATTCCCCGTTTTGTTTTTTTACCATATGCAGAGGACTAGCCCATGGGCTTTTTGAGGGTCTAATTATTCCCTGAGACATTAAATACTCAAATTCTTGCCGTGCAGCGCGTAACATATCAGGGGCCAAACGTCTTGGCTTAGAAAACACAGGGGGACCTGTTGTTTCAATATGATGAAATGTTGTCAAATGTGAAGACAATTTGGATGGTGTAGTGTTTATAATTGTTGGATATTTTTTGAGAATTTTTTGAAATGGTGAATCGCCAAAAGCAAAAGATATATTAGAAATTTCAGAGCTTAGAGTAGCAGAAGCGGCAGCAGAAGAAATTTGAGTAGTAGCATCAATTAATTTATTGTTTCTAGCATCAACTAATAGATTAAAATGCTTTAAAAAATCAATTCCGATAATCGGTTGACGTACATCTGCAATAATAAATGGCCATATGAAACTACGGCGTAAATTTAGGTCGAGTGTAAGACGTTTAGTGCCATAAGTTTTTATTGTTGTACCGTTTGCAGCATAAAGTACCAAGTCGCTCGATATTCTAGGCTGGGAGGCAGAATTCCTTGGAAGAACGGAAATATCTGCTCCAGTATCAATCAAATAATTCAAATTTGTTTTAGTATCGGCCAGGAGAATACGCTGGAGGTGGCGATCACGATCCTGGCTTTCCGGCGATCGCCAATTTACTTTTCCGCTTGTCGGAAAGAACAGGGTTGTGTACATTTCCGAGCATTCTTGCCAAAATTGGTATGATAAAAACATTTGCCATCACTTGGTTCCTTGTATTGGTGAAAACGATCACAGAATTTACTTCGTCTTCGGAAATGATTGTTTCGCACTCTTTCATGTGTGGTATCGCGTTTGTTTATTACTACATTTTCTCATTAAATATACAATAGATGCAAAGGTACACACAGTAAACTAGCACAATATATACACTCTGAATATACTAATGAAATAAGAAATTCAATTATAATCATACAATAGCAAAATTTAACAAGTTTACATAACATTATCTGAAATAGGTAATATACGCACTCTAGAAATACTACGTTTATAAGTGCCCTTAGGCGTTTTCACCAGAACCACTCTGATTTTTCCATCATTTCCATGAATTTATGGCTTTTAAGAAGTAAAATGGGATGTTTAACATTAATTTGTAAGTTAGCATTAACTAATCGGTCACCCACGCGAATTATACCATCATTATCAATAAAAGGAAATAAACTACTTACATTAAATTCCTTAATCCTCCTTTTCTCTCTCAAGGCCTTCATCTCCATAGGAAATACCTGCATTTGTACATATTTTATTAAACCCAATTTACCTTTCCTTAATTCAACTGGAGATAAAGGTCCTTTTTCCTTTACACAGCCCTTCAAATTAGAGATGAATCTGAAAATAAAACTAATAATTCTAATTAATTTTACATATGAATTTGTGATCTTAAATATATAGTCAATGTCCTTAACCTCATTTAAAAAGTTCATTTCACAGTTCGGCAATTTACAATTTTGTTTGAATTCCTTTTGGAATTCCTCTGTTTCAGTCACTGTTAAATGTTCTTTATCAATGTTGTAACTTTCCTGATCACACAAAAAGTCAGGACCATTCCACCACAGTTTAAGATCAAGAATTTTCGCTGGACTAACACCACGTGAAATTAGGTCTGCAGGATTTTCAGAAGTTTTTACATAATTCCATGTGAAGTCTTTAGTGTTAATTTGAATTTTAGTGACACGATTCGACACAAAACCCTTAAGTGTTTGAGGTGGTGAAGCAATCCATGCCAGTACTACTGTCGAATCTGAGTATAAATATACTCCACGAAATTGAACGTCCAAGGATGATAGTACCTTAACAGTAAGTTTGGAGAGCAACTCTGCCGCACACAATTCCATACGTGGAATCGTAATCTTCTTGAGGGGTGGCACCCGCGATTTGCTACACAGGAGTGACACCTTGGCTTCACCTGACTCGGAGACAGATCGAAGGTAAATGACGCAACCATACGCATCTTTAGAAACATCCCCAAATCCGATCAAATCTATATGTTTCGAATTTGGCCATAAAACATGATGTTTTATCTGCAAATGTTTCAACTCTGTCAGTTCTTCGCGAAATTTATTCCAAGCCTTTCTTTCTTGTAGTGGAATTTCATCGTCCCAGTCAAGCTGAAGGAGCCACAATTTCTGCATATAAATTTTTGCTGTGACTATCATCGGACCCAGGATACCGAGCGGATCGAATAACCTTGCAATATCTGATAAGACTGTTCTTTTAGTTATAGAATTCACAAATGGTTGAATTCTAAAACAAAATGTGTCCTTGTTCCTGTTAGGATTAAACAACAGCCCGAGCGTTTTGCCAGTGTCTGAATCATGAGCGTCAAAATCATACTCTTTCTCCGTGGTTGCAACATTTTGTAGTAACAATTCATTGTTAGAGCTCCATTTGTGAAGTTCTAGCCCACCGGAATTTAGCATGGATATTAACTGTTGTTGTAGTTCAATAGCAGTAGCGACGTCATTTGTACCGCTGAGGATGTCATCCACATAAAAATCCTTGCCAGCAGCGGCAGCTAATGGATATTTCTCCTTCTCATCGTGGCATAGCTGCTGAAGCACTCGCGTTGCCAGATAAGGTGCACACTTGGTTCCGTAGGTAACAGTGAGCAACTTAAAAACGCGTATAATTTCATTATAATGACCCTTCCATAAAATACATTGCAAGTCGCACTGATCGGGACTAATATAAATTTGCCGATACATCTTTTTTATGTCCGCGGTGAAAACTACCGCATGCTTCCTAAATCGCAACAAAATTGAAAATAAATCATCCTGGACAACAAACCCAGAATACAACTTATCATTAAGGGATTAATCTAGATGAAGTTGCTTGAGAAGCATTGAAAACAACGCGTAATTTAGTGGCACTATTATCCGGCCTATAAACTCCATGGTGAGGCATAATGTATTTTGGACTCTCGTTAGTTACCTGCATATGACCCAAATCTTAAATAGTTAAGAATTCCCTATATAATTTTAGATACTCGGGTTCTCTTCTCAAACATCGCCAAAGAGAATTCAATCTTTTAACAGCAATGTCTTCCTTTAATGGCATTCTAACGACATAACGCCCATCGTCATTTCTGAAATGAGTTTTCATGAAATGATCTTCGCATATTAAACTCTCATCGTTTTGCACTCTTTCTGCCAAATCTCCCAAATTTTCTCAAAGTTATGTCTAAATTTTCCATACTTAACCCACAATGAACAGAAGCTTCGTTCTCTATTGCAACACTCCCAGTAGCAATAAATCCAAATACTGAATTTTGCAAAATTATATCTGTCTCGGGGGTCCTCATTTGACTGGATTTTAAAATTTCATAGAATAATTGTGCCCCCAACAATATGTCCACAGCACCTGGCCTATTGAAACTCTCATCTGCCAATGTTAAATTCTCTATAAATCTAGCATATCAATGTTAAATTGCTTAGCGGGTGCGTAATCTGTTATATTCGAAACTATCAAAAGCTCTACTCTTTTTTCGAAAGTTCTGCTCTGATTCGTAATTTTCGTTTTGACTACTGAATTTATCACTGACGATGATTTATTCAAACCAGAAACCACAACATTTATTTTTTCCTTCTTCAAATTAAATCTGTCAGCGCACCGTTTTGATATGAAGCATGACTGACTTCGATTGTCTAATAATGCACGCGCTTCAGGGAATATTCCAAAGTTATCCGCAATCATTATTTTAGCTGTGCTCAGCAAAACCATACGAGATTTGTTAACATTAACATTTGTGGCTGTAAAAGATAACGATTCTTTATTCTCGGCTGATGAGTTATCACTACATGCTCCTTTCGGAACAAAAACATTTGATCTTGGATCTAAAACGGCACCCGACATTAACATTACAAATGACTTGTCATAATTAGTATCTTTCGCATTGCCATGCGTACGCCCTACATCCACTTTTTTATCAATATGTAAATTTGTATGATGCCGTTTCTTACAAATAGAACAATTGAATTTGGAAGAACAATTAATAACCTTATGATGCTTAAGATAATTAAAACACAGTTGATTTTTTTAATTAACTCAATTCGTTCATTAACTAACATTTTTTTTGAAAATGGGGCACATATCAAGATAATGATTCTCATTAGACTTGCAAAGAATACATTTTGAAACCCTAACTTCCGATACAAACACCTTAGAATTATTTTGTGGACTGTACACATTACGATATTTTTGCGAATTGTTTCCAAACTGCCGACGTGAAAACGCATTATTTTCTGTTTTACATTTATTCTTAGACGCTACATAAATATCACAACATCTAGATAATTCTTGAGGTAAATACCAAGATTCTCCTTGTTTTACACCTATATGAATTTGAAGTTCACGATCTAACGAGTTAAATATTTTGTCGGAAATCATTAATTCACACAATCCCTTAAAGTCATTCACCTTTCTTAACTGACAGTAATAAGCAAATGTTGCAGTTAATCGCGACGCGAATTGAACATAACTTTCGTTTTGAAATTTTTGCGCCCTTCGAAAATTCTTTAACACTTCATGCGGAGTGAATTGAAATTCTTTCAACACAACGTCTTTAAGTTTATCATATTTACTTAGGTCATCCTCACTCAAATATACCATTAAATTAGTGGCCTTTTCGCCTAAGATATTTAAAAGAATTTCTGCTCTAAATTCCTCCGGAACATTCTTTGTTTTAAACGCTCTTTCCAGTGATTGAAAAAATAAGATTATACGATTCTGCACGCGACGGTACTGGAATAGTTAAGGTTTTAACACTTTTTAACAAATTTTCTAAACTACAATTTGATAGCTCAGAGTCACTTTTTACTACTGCTTCACTGAAATTATGCGGTGTTTCTTTCTGAATATTAGTAAGCTCTAATTGTTTTTCTAACTGCGCAAGTTTAATTTTTTTTAATTCCAGTGCCGAATCTCCTTCTAATCTATCCCGCTCAGCCTTCTTTTCGTTGTCTTTTTCCTTCTGAGTCACAGATTCAACAACCGTTTCTACAAGGTCATAATTATTCTTATAAACATCGCTCGTTTCAATTAATTCTTTTAGCGACACTATCGTCTGCCTTGTAGGTAAAGTAAGCTCAAGTTCTTCTGCAACCTCGATTAAATCATTCTTTTTTAATTTTAATAACAACATTTTGTTTGAAAAGAGAACCCACCCAACAAACACAAGATCTGTGGCCACCTTCTGTGAACATTAAGGCCAAAGAGACTTGGGGCCATTTGTACCCAGCCACCGTTGTATTTTAAATGACACACCACAACATCCGCTGACCACTGTTTTATTGATAACGGGCGAGCGAAAGTAAAAGTAATTGATTATCAGTGTCCAGCAGCCATTGAAGATGTGTTTCTGGCAAGGGTATAAAAGCCTGGCATCAAATAAAAAGAAAAGGGCTAATGCCATGTATTTGATACATTAGTTATAATATATAAAATATTTTTTCCTTCACTCTTTTCAACATAATTTTCGATATTTAAAATCTGTCATTAGATGAAAGTTTTAAATGTGATGCAAGATAATTTTTTTTTCTAACTTTTACGGATTTTTTATAAATTACAAGTAAAAGCGTCTTGAGTCTAAAATATGTATATGTACATAAATAATTTTTATAAGCACATTACAGTGAAATTGAATATATGTTAATTTCAATTCATATATTTTTTTAATTGCAAAGATAAATAGATACAAAAATTAATAACAAACATATTACTACTTTTGTATACACCCCAATTACAGCTCCGTTTTCCTGTATTATAATATTTTAAATTTGTTTTTAACATGAAATACGATTTCGAAAAAGAACTTCCATGTAATGGTGATCAAATAATAATTGTTAAAAGAAAATAAATACAACAGAAAAAAATGGGTGTTTTTGTGAGAACTGAAAACTGTATCAAGTTGTTTAAAAAAAATCACACAGTATATCTTAGTTTTCCATATGCCCTTTTAAACGATACGAAATTAATTGGAATAAACTGCACTGTTTAAGCATACTTACTATATAGATATGTAATAAAATTTTTAATGATAAATGTCAATTTATTGATATATTTATTTTCAGTTTCAACAGAATAATATTCACCCATAAAGAACAAGTGAAAAGTATATGCTACCTTTGTATAGACCCCCAATTACAGCTCCGTTTTCCCGTATTATAATATTTTAAATTTGTTTCTAACATGAAATACGATTGCGAAAAAGAACTTTCTATGTAATGGTGATCAAATAATAATTGTTAAAAGAAAATAAATACAAAAGAAAAAAAATGGATGTTTTTTGTGAAAACTGAAAATTGTATCAAGTTGTTTAAAAAATCACACAGTATATCTTAATTTTTCTTTAAAAAAAAATTTTTTTTTTCAAGTGACTTAAAAAAAAAAAAAAATATCTATTATATCATATCGAATCATATATTCTGAAGAATATATGATTTAATAAAAAAAGTTATTTTTATTTATTGTACAAGGCATTGGCTCATAAAAGCCCCCTCCCCCCACCCCCTTCCCGAAACAAATTGTTTCAGTCACAAGTAAGCAAGTTTTTAGACCAGCAAGCGGCTCAAGGTCAAGCCGATTTCAGGGTTGCGATAAGAGAGAGGGAGACTTTTCCTGGAATTTCCTGCCTCTTTTTTGCTCTGTCATTCAGGTGTACGGTACGGAGTGTCATTTTGGGAAAGCAGGTAGCAGTGAGCAGACGCTCCATTTCAATGTCGAATGTAGCACGAAAATATTCTGTCCATCTGTAAGTCTTATTTATGTTTATTCGTTACATGTTTATTAATTTCAATATAATCTGATTTTGCATCATTTAGAATGTTTATATTTTACGTTTTAATAATACACAAGAATGCTTTAACATATTTTCATTTTCGGCAAAATAGTGTAAAATTCAATTCAGTAGTTTATTATTATTATTGCGTAAATTATTTTTAAGCATTATAAATATCTATCAATTTATTCTTTAAAATAGTTTGCCTAGCTTTAAATATAAGAAATATGGCTTTAAAAAGAAAATGATTTTGTTTTCTCCTTCTGGGTGAAGAAATTTACCAGTTTATACTCAAGAAAAATTCAGTGACAGTAACAATGGAATAGAGTTTCTTACATTTTTTTAGTTGCTAAAAGGCGTAAAATTAACAGTAAAATAAGTTTTATTAGACTGTTGACATGTTTCGGCTCCATCGGAGCCATTTTTAAAACAAATAAGAATATTCTACAATTGCACGTTCTTTAAAGTTATTATTTAAAACGCCATCATTTAATTTTTAACTTCAAAAATAGTGCAATTGTAGAATATTCTTATTTGTTTTGATAATGGCTCCAATGAATCCGAAACATGTCAAGAGTCTAATAAAACTTATTTTACTCTTTATTTTATGCCTTTTAGCATTTAAAAAAGTATATTATTACACGGTGTTATAATTTATTATATTTTTAATGGAAAAGAGTGTAATAAAATTTAAGAAAAATGTTGTTGACATTTAAAATTACTGAAAATAATTCTCAGGGATTTTGTAAAGTTTGAAATAATGTATTTTTTCTAAAGTTTGACTATTAAACTGTGAGAGAAAAATCTAAATGTTATGATGCAAATATATGTAATATGTTTCAGATTATATTGATTTAATAATACTTAAAAGAATAAACATAAATTACTGGTAACAGACTGTAAAAACCAGTAAAAAAAAAAAAAAAAAAAAAAAAAAAAAAAAAGCATTAATTATCATTTGCCAAATATAAAATATATAACGGATCATGTTACTATATTACACATAAAGAAAAGATTATTTAAGCAACAATTCAAATTTTATTCTGGAAAAAAGAATGCTTTTTAGAAGTTTATTTAAACAATAAAGTGTTTTTGCGTGAAAAAAAGTACTAAGAATTATTTAGGTACAAATTTCAAGAAAACTATAAGTTCAACTTACCTTGATTTTTCTTTTCAAAAATTTTCCAAAACAGAATACTTGACGTAGTGAATTAATTAGTTTATTTCTTTTAATTATATACTTTTAAAATTTATATGAACTGCAATAATTTAAAAATAGCATATGATATAAATTTTTAAAATATATAATAGAAAAAATAAACAAATACTTAATTCACTATGTCAAACATTGTATTTTTAAAATTTTTGAAAAAAATCAAGGTAAGTGAATTTATAATTTTGTTGAAAAGTGTACTTAAATGATTATTAGTACTTTTTTCACGCAAAAACAATTTATCATTTGAATAAACTTCTAAAAAGTATTTTATTTTCTAAAATAAATTTTGATTTATGCCTAAATAACCTTTATTGGGTGACAATGGCTGGGTTTTGGCTAGCTTACATTTATAAAAGACATAAAAGGCATTTTTATGGGCAGTTTTGGGCTGGATTTAATTCTTGAAAACCACAAATGGCGTTGCTACGGCAAGTTTGTGGCTAGCTTTTATTCATTATGATTTTTAATGGCCTAGCTATGGCAAGTTTCCATTAATAATTGCCATTTAAAGTATAATTGTGGCCAGTTTTAGGCTATCTATCATTTATGATTAACCGTTAGTGGCCTAATTATGGGGATCTTATTGTATTTCTGGCCAATTCTGTTGCGGCCTCATTGTGGCCAGCGTGACAGTTTTTTAAGTTGCCATTACGGCCAATGATAGCGGCCCTCCATCTGACAGTTTGGGCCAAAGCTAACGTAGCCATCAGTGGCCCGAAAGTTCTGTGTTCGTTGGGCAGTAATTGCAATAAGTTAAAATCAAACTCAAAACATTTAAATTAAAAAACGAAACTAAACTCAACAAAGTTATAAAATTTACACTCGGAATCAACTCGCACGTTAATTATTAATAGAATCCAAAAATGACAAAGTTAACTTAAAATCGAAACAAAACACAGCACATTTTGCAAACTCTATTAAATTAACCAAAGCGTACTCACCATTACCATGGAACCGCTCGTCATAATTATTAACTAGTCTTTAGTTTTCACCAAATTAATAAACACTTCGAATAATCTGGAAGACACGATGGAAATTTTTTTTTCTCGCTGCTTATACCATGCATTGCAAAATCGTAGAACGAAGAAAATATAACTCGAACACGAGAAACGAGAGAACAAGAACAAGAACACGATGAAAATATAACTCTTTTTTTCCTTATGAAGCACACAAGCACAATAATATATCCATAGTCACCTCCGGCTTGACGGACCAAATGAAGAAGATAATCTGAAGTTATTCCGTTTAACACAAGTAAAATTCTCAATCTCAGGAACCTTTTATTCTCAGCGGACGTAACAATATCCTACACATACAAAGCAAAACACAATACTCACTCTCTGAACACATCGAGAGTGAAAAAAAAAGCAATCAATCACTGCGCATGCGTGCCCAGCGGCGCCGTTAGCAGCCGGCGAATACAGCACTCTTTCATGTGTGGTGTCGCGTTTGTTTACAAGATGTGTCAGCTCACTCACTTGTTTTGATAACTGCGCGATTTGCAACTCTAAACTGTTTGAGGATTCCGGTTTGACTGAACTTCTAGCATTTATCACTGGAGTGAAAGTGAACTCATGAATTTTATCAGCAATTGTCGCTAGCTGGGTGAGATCCTGATTAAGAGCAGCAAGGATGGACTGAGTATTATTCGGAACTCTCCCTAGCCATAAAGATTTAAGCAGCGGCTCGCCAACAGATGTGCCTGCTAAGGCGCGCATGCGTGTAAGCAATTGAGAAGGGCGTTGATCGCCAAGTTCGAGACCTTGAAGTAGAGTGCGGATTCTGGATGCTTCGCTTTCGGAATGAGAATCGATTAACCACTTTTTTAGCTCCGTATATGGATCTACTTGCGGTGGATTAACGATCAAGTCGCTGGCAGAAATCAAAACATTAGCATCAATCGATGCCACGACATGATTAAATTTAGTAATTTCAGATTTTATGTTTGCCAAACTAAAATTAGCTTCCAACCTAACAAACCATAAAGTTGGGTTGGATTTCCAAAATGGTGGGGGTTTGACTGCTACGTGAGCTATTTGATTATCCGCAGTAACTGGGTCTGGTGGATCAGTCATGATTATGCAGTTTGAAAAATTATGTATGTACAAGGAAAATAAGAATGAAAACACAGAAATAAAAATTTACAAATTATATATACAAGTTAAAATTAGAAATGTTTGAGTGCATTAACTAGTTGATGTTCGAAATTTTAGGAATTGTTGACAGGATTTTACTATATGTTCCAAAAATATTCTAGGGTCATATAAACATCAGTGCAACAAAAATGAATATTAGCAGATTATGGCAATAAAATCGTGCGAAAAAATAACATTTACTAAAAATACGAATAAATTGAAAGAAGCTTACCGATACCATGCCAACAAAATCGATTACTGACCACATCTTGGTAAATCATAAGATGCCACATACGCCTTTTGCTGGATCTGTGAGATTCGGCGTTATCAGAACAAAATCAAACCAATTTTGGTGAAAATATAAATTTTCTTGCATCACCCAGATAATAAAACGATATATTCTTGAAAAATTGCATGCTTCAGTACGAAATCATTCGCTATGTAAAGCGATTTCTCGATCAGCTATGTATCCGTTGATGCTTGTTCAAAACACGAGGTCACCAGTGTTAGGTTTTTATAAATAATGTCCTAACTTAAGGTAAAAATAACTTTCATAATAATTAAAGATTATTTAATCTTTTCAAGAATTACACAAATAGTTAAGATACAAATCGTTAAGCAAGCTACATCCTTGCGTCAGATTAAAGAAGTGATGTACGCTGCAAGCGAAGTCGGGAAAAAAGTCTAGAGTGTCAACAACTTATCCTGTTGCCACATCGTGAAGGTAAAAGTTCTTGAAACACCTGTTGCCCAAATTAGGGAATAAATGAAGACTTAAATCGGGATTTTTGAGCCCTCTAGAGTTGCACTGTGGCACTCAGCAGTATAAGTGTTATATTTTTTCACTGGTTTATCCATTTTAATTAACATTTACAAATCTCAAATGATGTTTGACGCACAGTAAGCAATGCTAACGCGATGAAAGAAGCAGTGGTATTGTAATTTCCCAGTAGACCACCAGTGTGCGAGCATTTTGTTACAAACGCGAATTATGATGGTGAAACCCGGACGTAATATGTATTTTTAAGGTGAGTTTTCGTTTTTATTGATTATTTTCAAGTTTGAAAAATAACATTCGAATTGTATTTGTGATCCGTAATTGATATTTTAGTTAAACAACGAGCGCCGATAAGGGCCAATTTTACAAAACTTTGTTTGAAAGTAGTTCAGCATTTGACAATATAGAAACGAAATTTTCGTCAGTTGAAAGAACATTTTGTAATTTAACGGAACTCGATAAGGAAATATTAGGGTTATTACTCATTGATTAATCCGAAACAAAATACGCAGACGAGTATGAAATTGTAGAAAATTACTGATAAATATGTGATGAAATTAAAACTCGCGTTAAACTTTTAACTTAGAATTTTGCTTTTGAACAGCAAAATGCTGTTGTTAAGACTAATTTAAAACTTCCAAAAATTGAGTTTTTTCAATGTGGCGAAGAAATAAGGGATTGCTCACATTTTGGAGTCAATTTAGTAGAATTCATGAAGATAAATCGTTAGAGGAAGTCGATAAATATAAATCTCATCAAAAACAACTCGTTGTAAATGATCCCGCCAAGCCACAAACGTAAAACGTCAGTCACAAAAAGAAGTGATATCACATAAAACGAAGCGATATAGAAGTGCATACTCCGAGTCCCGTGTAAAAATCTATCACCACTCATAATGTTTCCAAAGGACTCGGAGTGAGGTACAGTATGTGAAAAATGCTTGGCGACCTGCAGGCTTTTATAATATATGCAGTATATCAATTTTGAAAATCGAAAAAAATAAATTTGTAATTTTTGTTACATCATTTTTTAAATATTTGTGTATGCGAAAGAACTGACAGAACGGATTTTTCCCCAGATCTATGCGATTCCGCTTACCCTAGAATTACTGCAATATATCTCAATTTAGTTAACGTTTATTATAAGGTACAATGTTATTAATATGCGTATGATCATCATATATATATATATATATATATATTACAAACTCAAAATCTTTACATGTTTACTTAAAAAATCCTCTTCGTAAGAGTGGTGTTTCTAGTTTAAATAATGGTAAATAAAATCAACAAATTGTCTTTTCAAGCTCATAAATAAGAAAGGACATGCAAACACAGAAGCTTCAACTTTTTACAATTTTATGGGAGCAAAATAAATTAAATTAAATTAAATTAAATTAAATTAAATTAAATTAAAATAATATAGTCATATGTAATTGTAGGAAACGCAAACATTATAAAAGCCTGCAGGTCGCCAAGCAGTTTTCACATACTGTACCTCCCTCCGAGTCCTTTGGAAACATTATGAGTGGTGATAGATTTTTACACGGGACTCGGAGTATGCACTTCTATATCGCTTCTTTTTATGTGATATCACTTCTTTTTGTGACTGACGTTTTAGGTTTGTGGCTTGGCGGGATCATTTACAACGAGTTGTTTTTGATGAGATATCACTCCTTTTTGTAAGGTATTTAATTTCAATTATACGGATTCCATTTTTATTCAGAAAAGAAAAGATAAAAGGGGCAAAAAAAATAATAGTGATGCTATAAACAGAATTATACATCAGAATTATACAATTTATTGAGTGACTTATTCCAATGTACATGTCGCTACCATAACAACTGGGAAACTTTTATATTAATTTCCTTACATTGTATTCATCAGATTATTTATGACATATTTATTTTCCTTTTTCTTTTGTTTATATCACTCTTCCGTTTATATATATTCAAAAACAAAAAATTACACAATTTTACAGTAGTTTACAAACTAATTAAAATACTACAGTTTCAGAAAAATGTGGAAAAATAAGAAGCACTTTTTTTCGGTCAACTACAACGATAAGTTTATGGAGCATACTTTACCGAGAATAATCAACATTTTTTTCCCTACGAACCTATTTCTATTAGTATAAAAATTTACAGGGATTTTTATACTAACATATTAAATATATTATTTTTGAAAATTACTGAGCACCTTAGAAGTTTTTTATTTGTTTAAGTTTTTTAACTCAACGTTTCGAGAATTTGAAAAATATAAAATTCGCAACGTTTGCGAAAGTATAAAAACTATTAAAGTGATTTCTGTTCATATAGTCTGTTCATTCTAATTCGGTGATCCTAAAATATAGGTCCCCAATCTCCGGCAGTCCATGAATTAATTAGGACATATGTATGCAACTGTTAAAATGTTCTCAAAGTTGACAATAGAGGCAATAAGTATAGCTCGGCAAATATGAAACACGGCATTGCTTCATCATGGCTTTGTTTCGTGAGGAGTTCGTTCTCCGAACATAAAAATCTCACGCGAAAGTGTTCATTAACCGATTTGTTCGTAAACCGAACAGTTCGTTACCGATCACCTATTGTATACGAAATTTAGCATTTTAAGTTCGTCATAGCCGGAGATTTGATGAACGGCAAATATTTAAACGCAAAACTTGTAATCTTGGGGTATCAACATTTTTACATTCTATTACTCAGCGCATGAACCAGGGATGTAGCTAGAAGTAAATAGGGGTTGCTCTAGGAAATGTAGGGGGGGGGGGGGGCTCAAACTATTTTTCTCTCTCATGCACGCACAAACACAGATATATATGATCAAAGTATTATATAGAAAGGTAAATTAGTGTATATTCATAGTGTAGGCACTATGTTTCTTATTAAATTGTTTATAATAACTTTATTTGATGCTAAGAAAAATGAAAGCTGCAGACAGGGATGTGATACCTTCTGGATTATTTTAAGGAATACCGAAAACCCTCTTCTCAAAACCACTATAGCATATACTACTACATCACTAGCTGCAGAATGAAAATTTTCAGTGAAATAATAAGTGATGATTTTTTACTACTACATCACTAGCTGCAGAATGAAAAATTTCAGTGAAATAATAAGTGATGATGTCAAACAGTAAATAAAAAGCTGTTTCACCTGTTTCAAAAGAGTTACAACCTTTAATTTTTTTTTAAATATTCCCTGCCCTTCAGGATTCTAAAGTTATGTTATTATATATGATAAAAAACAGAATAACCTAGGGTGTATTTTGCATTTTTAAATTATTTTTGTGTCTAGTCAAAAGCTAAAACCACTTGTATTTAAATTGGCTATAACTCATTAGAATAACTTTGTTTTATGCTAATAATGGAAAACGCTGCAAAATGAAAAATTTCAGTATATAACTAATGCAAAAGTCAATGTTTGCATCAGCAAAAGGTTGCTAATTCCGAGTATGTGCAGATAGAATGAGCGTTTGTTGAAGCACTTATTTTCAGTATTTATGCAAAACTGTAAAGAGCCCCCAAAACTATAAGTTCAATTTTTACTTTCTTCTATCTATAATAGAAGAAAGTATTGTAATCGAAATTTTTTTCGACTTCCGGTTTTCAACGGATTTACACGTTTTAGAGGTCAGAGATTCCGAAAAACATGTTTTTACAAAATGTCTGTCTGTCCGTTTGTCCGTCTATGTGTCTTCATTGTACCATCTAAAAGTGTATGATGTTATGCTTCAAATTGAACCAAATTTTTTTTCTATGTTTTTGGCTATGGCAAGCAGGTTCTATCAGAATTTGGGGATATTTTGACGAAAGGGGGCGCTGTGATCGATATTTTTGTTCCATTTTCACTATTGTACCATCTAAAAGTGTATGATGTTATGCTTTAAATTGAACCAATTTTTTTTCTAGGTTTTTGGCTATGGCAAGCAGGTTCTATCAGAATTTGGGGATATTTCGACGAAAGGGGGCGCTGTGATCGATATTTTTGTTCCATTTTCACTATTGTACCATCTAAAAGTGTATGATGTTATGCTTCAAATTGAACAAATTTTTTTTCTATGTTTTTGGCTATGGCAAGCAGGTTCTGTCAGAATTTGGGGATATTTCGAAGAAAGGGGGCGCTGTGATCGATATTTTTGTTCCATTTTAACTATTGTATCATCGAAAAGTGTATGAAGTTATGCTTCAAATTGAACCACATTTTTTTTCTCTGTTTTTGGCTATGGAAAGCAGGTTCTATTACAATTTGGGGATATTTCGACGAAAGGGGGCGCTGTGATAGCCATTTAAAGATTTAAAATTAAAAAAGATGTGCAAATTAAAAAAAATTAGAAATCCTAAAACTTTTTTTCGTTAAATGTTCGGCCTTGATCCGGAGAACCCGGAGCAGTTTTTGTTTTGCTTCTATCGCTGACATTTTCAAACAAGACAGCAGAATTCATCCATAAACGGGTTTAATTTATGAGTTTTAGTTAACATGGTTTCGGCAAATTTTCTTTCATTGTTGTAACCATTAACCCTATTATATGCTTATCACTATATATTTATATTCGCCAACGTCAAATTATCGCCAAACTTGGCGACAGTTTGTATACGGAATATCGACAAATTTGGCGACCAAAGTAAGTTGCCATAAATGAAGCCAACTTGGCTGTAGAGGACTAATTTGGCGATATTCTCATTCAAATTCAATGTTGACGAGAACTGGGATTGAGTCTTCTTTAATTAGGTTCCACGCATTTTACCTTCGTGTTTTCCAGTAAAATTAGCTAAAATCGTAAAACAAAGGAATAGGGTGGCTATCTATTCCTGTCGTTCAAGCCAGAAGGACTTTTCGTAGTTTAGTACACATCGATTGTTCACATCCCTGTAACCCGACGATTCGCAAGCAGCTGACGTACAACAGAATGACGAAAAATATTGATTTTATTGGCGATGTGATAGCGAATTTTGAAGTATTAACATGACTGAGATAGAAGAAAGTTTTGGGATTGGCACATCTGACTAGTTGAACATACTTTCATTTGGATTTTTGAAACATAATTTCATTTGGCGGCCTTGGCAACTTTCACAGGGGGGGGGGGGGGCTCAAAAATTTTCAGGGGGTGCTGAGCCCCCCCCCCCCTAGCTACGGCCCTGGCATGAACGTAAAGTTGGAATTTTGTAATTGCTATTTCAATCAATTCCTAATACGCTAGAATTATATACAGGGTGGTTATAAAATAAGTATCTCTATTTGGAGCTGTCTGTAGCTTGAAGGAATAACAGGAATGAAACCAAAATCGGTACACTTACTATTCGAGAAGGGGGAAGAAGAATGGAACAATAAAAAAAATAATTGCAATGATCGCCGACAGATGGCGTTTTTGAGTGTGACATGTAATGTGTAATATTGTGTACCGTGGAGGTGTCACAAACGTCAATTACTTTACCGCATATCACCACATATGCGAAACATCACTCCTGGTGCATTACATTCCGCAGTTGAGCACGTAGTGTAACTGCCTGGATTGTGTCCTCCAGCAAAATGGCCATGTGGAACCTGAACATGATCGGCACCACCATGCGAAAGCATTGTCACATTCACTGTGACATTTTCCAACAAATTAGGTATGCCATCCAGTTTTACGCCTTAATTTTTTGTTCTTGTATTACACATTACATTTCACACTCAATAGTGCCATCTGTCGGTGATTATTGCAATTATTTTTTTTTATTATTTCAATCTTCTTCCCCCTTCTTGAATAGTAAGTGTCCCGATTTTGGTTTCATTCGGGTTATTCCTTCAAGCTACAGACAGCTCGAAATAGAGATACTTATTTTATAACCACCCGGTATTTATAAATAAACACAGTTTTTTTAATCGATGAAAATACTATATATTAATAGATTTAGAGCTTAACATCGACGAGATTTCAGACGGACAAAATGATCTTATATTAAATTTTAAAGCAAGATAATGAAACCTTACAGAGATTGAAACAGTGTAAAATCATTAAAATACATCTCACTCAGTAAATATACATCGGTTGTAATGTAATCAAGATCTTCTAAGAGACTCTGTAAACGAAACGTATATGCTTCAAAGCCGCTTTACAATAGAGAGGATGTAGTAAACATATTTGAATATCTTGTGTATATAACGAATTTGACAAAAGTTATGCAATTTACTATTGTTTTTCCTCTGTGTTAAGTACAGGAATCATGTACTTCAACGTAAAAATTTGCTAATTACACAACTTTTTAGTCTTATTAAAAAATCTTTTGAGTTACCCTGTAAACGAACATTAAATTCTACAATTCTGTTTTACAATAGGAAACTAACTTAGGTAGTTCGTAGTAACATATTTTAACATCATGCGCATACGTTCTTTTTGAAAAGAGTTAGACCATTTAATATTTTGTTTGCTTCATCTTAAGTATAGGAATAAATCACTTTAAAGTGGTATACATAAAAAACTAATTAATATTTTTACACGAAATATTAAACATTTGAACTACTTATAAAAACAATTCAAATGCTGCAAACCGCGTAAAAATCGGATAATTACACAACTCTTTAGCCCTATATCAAAACATCTTTTGTGAGACCCTGTAAACGAACATTAAATGTTAAGATTTTTTATAATAGGCAGCTTACTTGGGTCGAGTGTAATAACATATCTTAATATCATGTGTATACGACCATTCCTAAAATAGTTGGGTCATTTATTATTTTTTTGCTCTATGTTAAGTATAGGAATCAATAACTTTAAACTGATATAAATCAAAAACTAAATAATATTTTTACATGAAACTTACAAAGGTTTGAACTACTCATAAAAACGATTCAAATAACGTAAACCGCGTAAAAATCCGATAGTTACACATTGCTGTAGCCCTGTCAACAGTTTTTTGCTCTATGTTAAGTATAGGAATCAATAACTTTAAACTGATATAAATCAAAAACTAATTAATATTTTTACATGAAACTTACAAAGGTCCGAACTACTCATAAAAACGATTCAATTAACGCAAACCGCATAAAAATCCGATAATTACACCTTGCTGTAACCCTGTCAACAGTTTTTTGCTCTATGTTAAGTATAGGAATCAACAACTTTAAACTGATATAAATAAAAAACTAATTAATATTTTTACATGAAACTTACAAAGGTCCGAACTACTCATAAAAACGATTCAAATAATGTGAACCGCGTAAAAATCCGATAATTACACATTGCTGTAGCCCTGTCAACAGTTTTTGGTCTGAACAAGATTTAAAAAGTGAAAAAACAGGACTTTTAAAATCGCATTTACTGAAAAACTATTCGTCGGATTTTGCTTTACTTTTGAATTTTTAGTCCCGTGGCACGCCCCATTCCATAGAATCAAGAATTTTGTTTCTATCATAAATAGAACGCGAGATATAGATGTGCCAAAAACCCGTTTTGTCCCGTCCGCAAAATATAAATTCGTCGGATTTTGCTTTACTTTTGAATTTTTAGTCCCGTGGCACGCCCCATTCCATAGAATCAAGAATTTTGTTTCTATCATAAATAGAACGCGAGATACAGATGTGTCAAAAACCCGTTTTGTCCCGTCCGCAAAATATAAACTAGACAGAGTTAAAAAAAAAAAAAAAGTAAAGTCGTTTGGCATCCATTGGCGGAAATTCCTTTCATTTACGGTTCAATGCATTGCTGTTTCTTATGCTTGGCGAGAAACTCTGTCGAGTTTCTATGATTTCATTATTTAATACAGTGTATGACTCCTGGCGAAAGAAATTATTGATAGTTATCCTCCATCCTCAGAAAACTATAGTAAAGCAATTGAAAGCTTAAAGGCAAGATTCGGTAGAGAGGAACTTCTTGTAGAGTTTTATGTACGTGAACTATTAAGTCTAGTTGTAAAAAACGCTACTAGTACAAAGATAACAAGTTGGAAATTGTACGTCAAACGTTACAAACGAGGTGCGTTCGTACGCACGTTTTAGAATTAAATTCATGATATCCCGTGCGTAGAACGGGTTAAACAGCTAGTTAAGTATATATTTTATGACACTGTTCATACAAATATCTTAACTAGTTATATAAATATTCAGATATATACAGTGTCTCACAAAAGTGATGGGACACTTGTGCTTTATAAAAAGAAACTGCAATAAAATAAATAAACAAACATGTGCAAAAATTTTTTGGGTGTGTTTCATATTTAAAGTTAGTAACAATTATTACATAACATACATTTTGTCAAAATATTAAAATATTAATTTAGTAAAAATACAATTGTTCAGAACGGAGCAAAAAATGGCTCACATAAGTGATGGGACACTTACTTTTCCATCAAATATTTATCCAAAAATTTTACTTTTTAAAAGGTTTTAATATTTTGTTGGATTTCCTTTTACTTTTAAAACATGATTTAATCTTTTTGGGATGGATTCGACTATTTTTTTTGTGATTTCTGGAGTGATTTTACCCCATTCTTCTTGAAGCACCGATTTTAGTTGTTGTTTTGAAGAAATGGTGTGTTTGCGAATTCTTGATTCCAATTCTTGCCAAATATTCTCTATGGGATTTAAGTCTGGAGATTGTGGTGGTGTTTTTATTATTTCAGGACAGTTATATAGCAGCCAGAGTCTAACGTTCAGAGCAGTGTGCTTGGGGTCATTGTCCTGGTAGAATTTAAAATCGTTATGAAGGTTCAATTTTCGTGCTGAAGATTTCAAATTTTGCTTTAAAATATCAATATACTTGTACTGATCCATTATACTGTCAATAAAAACAAGATTACCAACTCCAGCGGACGACATACACCCCCATACCATAACTCCTCCTCCACCATGTTTTACTGTTGGTACCAAGTTCTGTTTGCGAAGTTCTTCCCTGGGTTTTCTCCACACCAAGATTCTACCGTCAGAACCAAATATATTAAATTTACTCTCATCAGCAAATATAACTTTATCCCAGTAATCAGAATTCTTATTTATGTTGGATTTTGCGAAAGCTAGTCTGAGTTTTCTATTCTTTTCACTTACGAAGAATTTTTTCCTGGCTACTCTACCGTGATATCCAGCAGATCGAATTACCCTTCTAATAGTTTCAGGATTAACAATTATTCCATATAATGCTTGTAAATCAGCAGCAACTTTTGAAGCACTAATTCTTGGATTTTTTTAATATTTCGAACGATAATTCGCTTTATTCCATTGGATAGCTTTGATGGTCAGCCAGGTCTTCTTTTATCCTGAATCATATGATTCTTTTTATATCGTTTAATGATATTGAAAACTGTTGAACGACTCAAGTTAACTGTTTCAGCAGTTTTTCTAATAGATTTTCCACGTTCAATATGCAAATTAATAACTAATTTTCGAATTTCAGGCGAAGTTTCTTTTCGTTTAGCATTCATGACTACACAGAGCTAAAAAACACAAAAATTCCAAAACAAACTGGAGAGAAATACTGCAGACGATTTTATAAATTATTGCCAATTGCTTTTAAGTAAAAATAAAACCCCAAAAAATATTTTTATTGCTTATTTCAGACGATTTTTGTTGCATATATAATGGTGTCCCATCACTTATGTGAGCTATTTTTTGCTCCGTTCTAAACATTTGTATTTTTATTAAATTAATATTTTAATATTTTGACAAAATGTATGTTATGTAATAATCTTTACTAAATTTAAGTATGAAACACACCCACAAAAAAAATGTGTACATGTTTTTTTAATTTATTTGATTAGTTTCCTTTTGTAAAGCACAAGTGTCCCATCACTTATGTGAGACACTGTATGTATCAGCTAGTTATATAAATATTCAGATCTTGATGATTTTTAATTCTGTGAAATGAATTATATCGTCTGCAGATTAATTTCTGTCATAAAATAAGTATCTCGGTCGCTTGACGATTTAACATCCATCAGAAGCTCATATAACAAAAAAGCACCGATTTAAAAAAAAAATCAAATTTCTTAATAAATATTTTTATTAATATCTCCTAAAGTTTTGATTCGATTTTGATAAAATTTGAAATGTCTCGACAAATTTATGCAAAGATAATATATTTCAAATTGCAAACCATTTGGTTGGGTAGTTTTTGCGTTGTTATATGCGGACAGACAGACAGACGGACGGACAGACAGACAGACGGACGGACAGACGGACGGACCAAACGACGACTATAGGTGCTACGTATTTATATAATTACGAACGCACCTAAAAAGCAACATAGTTCATCTTTATGATAAACTAGCTGTTACCCGTGACTTCGTTCACGTAACATTAAAAAAAGAATAAATGCATTAATTTAGTAAAACATTTCACTTGATAATTAACAACATATATAATTAACCAAAGCTTTATCACATTTTATAGGAGACCATACGGTATTTCTTTGCTATAGGGGCCTTGACGTAACACAGTTTTAAAAAAGTGAAATTTCATGCCAAATAATATATACAATCGCGAAAATGAAACTGCAACTAATGAAACAAGTTGGAAATTGTACGTCAAACGTTACAAACGAGGTGCGTTCGTACGCACGTTTTAGAATTAAATTCATGATATCCCGTGCGTAGAACGGGTTAAACAGCTAGTTAAGTATATATTTTATGACACTGTTCATACAAATATCTTAACTAGTTATATAAATATTCAGATATATATGTATCAGTTACTTATATAAATATTCAGATCTTGATGATTTTTAATTCTGTGAAATGAATTATATCGTCTGCAGATTAATTTCTGTAATAAAATAAGCATCTCGGTCGCTCAATTTAACATCCATCGGAAGCTCCTATAACAAAAAAGCACCGATTTAAAAAAAAAATCAAATTTCTTAATAAATATTTTGATTAATATCTCCTAAAGTTTTGATTCGATTTTAATAAAATTTTAAATGTCTCGACAAAATTCTGCAAAGATAATATATTTTAAATTGCAAACCATTTGGTTGGGTAGTTTTTGCGTTGTTATATGCGGACAGACAGACAGACAGACGGACAGACAGACGGACAGACAGACGGACGGACGGACCAAGCGACGACTATAGGTGCTACGTATTTATATAATTACGAACGCACCTAAAAAGGAGGACCAAGTAAAATTGTGAAAATCGAGGAATTCCTCTTCGTAAAACGAAAAACAACACTGGCAGAATTCTTCTATACAACAGTGCATTTTAGGTGGTATTTGGTGTACAATTTGTATATGTGTGCATTGCTAAATGGGCATTATTATATTGTTTATTTGCATAGACATATGTTATATAATTCTTACTACATTATCTTGTTTATGTATATATTAAATTAAGTGCTTCACGCTAAGTGGTGTAAATAGTGAACAAACTGCTTGTGGATTTTATACATTGATAGATATTTCACGAAGATATAACAATCTGATGCGATTCTAAAATGTAAATAAAGGTTGCTAGAAAGTACTTTAAATTCTGCCCAATTTAACCTCGATATTTTCTCTATCGTGTCAAGAACACTATAAGCAAATAAATACCGACGACACAAATCTGATGATCTAAATTTACATATTTTTGTTAGTATATATAGGATTATTTTGATTTATTTCATGCGATTGAAATTTTTTACGCTTTCTCTAGGGTTAGGTGTCGAATAAATGTACTTTCTTGTTATTTTATTTTACCATTTCTATTTATTCTATTTTCCATTCATTCCATTTATGGATATTGATTTAATTTAACTATTCGTGTTAAAGAATATTCTTTAAAGTTATTATCAGGATTAGGATAGGATACGATTAGGGTTAGAAGAATAAAAATTGAACGACAAGGGCATGACCGATTCAGGTTTAAAGTATGAACCAGGAAGTCTATTTACATCATGAAGCAATAAGAAAATTAGAAAATTATCGGCTGATATTTTTTAATATGTTTTACAGTCATAGTTGGCATCAAAGATGAGCGGGGAAATGATCATCTAAAATACCATTAAGTGTTTACCACGCAAAAAACAAATCTGGTTACAACAATGTATTTAATTTTGCGCCAAATTTCATTTGATTAAAAAAAAAAAAAAGCAAATTGACTATGGACCTAATTACAGACCCCTAACCTTCCTATTCTCGGAAATGTTCTACCTATATGTAAAAAAAATTCTACTATATAGAACGCGTTTTCACGTTTATAATGTTATGAATTGGCACGCTCGGCTTGTTCAAGTTTACACAATTCAGCTGGAAGAAAAGATTCATTGCTTTTTGATTTCTTCTTTGCTTTTGCATTTCGCGAATTTGTTGATAAAATCGATTTTCTTTTCGATAACATTGTTGTTTTTTAAGTTTAAAAAATATTGTAATTTTACTTACACATTGCTTTAAAATCTAGGCAATTTTTCTTATCCTACAAGACTTTACAAAAATGTATTACGAAACAACTTTAAAAAAAGCTATATTTAAAAAAGACAACAAAGTTTTTCCTATTTTAAAACTAAAAGAAATGTAAAATTAAATTCCGGTTCGAAACGACGATTTAAAAATGTGTTTCGATTGTGGGAAAATGATAGAGGGAAAATGCTGTTACTTCGACACAATCATATTAAATCTTTAGCTTTTATGAGAAAAGCAACTTTCTTTTAAAAAATATAGTTATTTTTATTAAGATTTTCTGATTTTCGATACGGATAATTTTGCGATGCATATCATTGACATTTGCCATCCAATATATATATATTTTTTACTTTTTAAAATTTAAATTAAAAATATGGTATCTTTATGTTAGCCGTGTGCAGACGATAAATCGAAAACCTATCCCATCATTCATATTGAATTCATTAAAAATATAAATCTTTCACTCATTTCATTTAAAACACCGAACTTTAATTTACAACACATACATTTAAAATACATATATTACGTACATTTTAAAAAATTCTTCTCATGTGAAAAAGAAAAAGAAAAAAAAGAGAAATTAATCACAAATAATTTGATAACCCAAGATAATTTTATTACAACATCAAAACAAATTTGTTTTATTTTTCTATATATGACATCATATTCGCTTGCTTTCCATACTTACTCGTATTTATGCACTGTGTATTATTATCAAATATTTGAAAACGCACGTTCTATTTCTAATATGACATCATTTCATATTCTATTTAATTCTTAAATAATTAATTTCCTTTTCATTTTTCACGTGGAAAATTTTCACTTGAAACCAAATTGTTGATTAAAAATTATTACTCAGGGGTTTTATTTTACATTGGCAACGATAAAGTATTAGCAACGGTAAAATAAATTTAACCATTTTAAAAAAAGCTGCAAAACCGGGCCCTTTGGGCCAAACCAACCAAACCAACCAACCATTTTAAAATATACGAAAAAATGTCCATTTATTCTGTATGCAAATAATGAAATTTTTAATTTTTAAGAAAAATATTGAAATAAAATAAACAAAAACCAGCCTATATTCATTTGAGTGTTATAATCAACTTATATGCAAAGATAGAGGATAATGAAATGCTTCATTTTGACGCTGGCTTCAGCCTAACATTTGCACACAATCAGATTTATAATATTATTAGGATTAGAGTCCTATTTGAGTTCGCTTGAATCTATTGGTTTGACGTCTGATAAAATATTCGGCTATGCTGTTCCCTTTAGTTAACTCCTGTATACCCGTAGAGTTACTTAGAGTTTGGCTTAGGAATCCAGTACTGAATAAAAGCGGAAATTCATATGGAGATAAATTATAGCAGTTATTGTCATTTCTTCGCACTGAAGTTAAAGGTGAAGAGAGAGTTTCAATGGCAAAGGTAGGAATCAAACAAAATAACATCCCTGTGAGAAAACAAAAATATAGAGAAACTGAGCCAATTCATACAACTAATGATTTACTTTCTAATGTGAGAAAATGAACTTCTTTACGTTGTATATTTTGTGGTAAGGCCCATGAGACTAAAGATTGTTTTAAGGGTTTAAGATCTTTCATTAGAAGAAAAACAAAGTATTTTAAAGAGTAATAAAAGTTGTTTTTCGTTTTTCAAGACCGGCCATTTATCGAAAAATTGTAAAACTTATGCAAAATGCATTGTTTGCGGTAAAAAACATTGGCCGATTATGTGCTCTGAGTTAAAACATAAATTGAAAGCTTGAACAGAATATATTTCCAAATGAAATTCGGATTCTACGTTGTCTAATTTAGTGGTTCCGCTGAAGTTTTATTACAGACATTATTGGTTACAATAGAAGTATGTGGAAAACGATCAAAAGTCAAAGCTCTCATCGATACTGGTTCTCAGCGGCCATGTCCTGAATTCAACCGTTTAAAAGCTTGGTTTGAAACCGAGAAGGTCGGAGATTCTAATTCATACGATATTTGGAGGAAGTACTTCGAGAAGGAAACATAAGTGTTATAAATTGAAAATTAACGAACTGAGGGGTAACTATTCTTGCAGTATTGAAGTTTTAGACCAACCCGTAATTTGTGGCATTTTACCTAGAATGAAAAAAAGAGTTTGCTTGAAGAAACTTCAAGAAAACGGTATTCAGCTACATGACCTGGGAGCGACTCCTCCTCAAATAGAACTTTTGTTCGGGGTTGATTACGCTGGAAAATTATTTTCTTGATTGGCGTTTCAATTGAAATGTGGTCTCGTCTCTATGAAGACACATTTAGGATGGTTAGTAATGGGAAAACCAAATGTAAAGTACGTCAATCATTGTGTCTCATCTGTTTTGGCTCAAACTAATGATATCGCTAATTTGTGGAATCTAGAAGCGATAGATATTATTGCCCCGTGCGAGCGTAAAAATCGGGAAGAGTTAGAGCAAGCTGCATTGCATCATTTCAGGAAGGCAGTCCATATTAATGATGATGGGAGATATGCAATTAGTCTTCCTTGGGTAGAAAATAAAATCAACCTACCAAGTAATAGAGAAGGTGCTGAAAGACAATTAAGATTCACCACTTCTTTTATAAATTAATATGATTAGATCATTTAATAACTTCTAAGTTTATTACAAATACATAATAAGATAAAATATCACCTTCAGATACTATGCACGTATGCATGTTTACTACAGAGATACAATCTGGCGATCTAGGTTAAAGTTACAGTTACCACAATTTGTTAGCTGTTGCCAATATAATTAATAATATAAATAATATATTACAATACTTTCCTTTTAAAAAGTTTGAATGTCCAGATATTTATAAGTCCATGTAAGGTGTAAGTTTGAATGTCCAGATATTTATAAGTCCAGACGAAGAGGTTTCTTACGAGTGCGTGGTGGGTTACGACGAACATTTGTGACACTTTTATTTTCTTGTTCAACAGCTGGTGTATTGTTTGTGGTATCATCTGACTGTTTCTCAGCATGTATGGTGGTTGGTACTTTCTCATTCCTTACACTAGCATCAGTTTCGGAGATTTCAGGATTACCTGGGATGGTAGAAGTATTCCTCTCCACTGGGCGAATTTCTGCTGGCCTTTCATCTGCATCGATGGTTTCAAAGATGTCAACATTACTGTGGTAACTCTGACTGACCAAATTATCGAGGTTTGTAGACTCTTGGTCATCTTTACTGTACTCATGACGAAGCTGATCAACATGTGCAAGATACATCTTGTTGTTGATGTTAACAACCCAAGTTTTATTACCTTGTGGTCTGATTAAAGTTCCCCTGCTCCATTCTTGGTTTTTATGGGAGCGAACCAAAACTTTTTCATCGGACACAAAACTTCTATTACTAGTATGGCTTCTGTCATAATACTTTTTCTGAGCACATTGGTTCTGTTCAACACGAGCCTGAGTGCTGGGATGTACAAGTGCTAATGGTGCGCGAATTGGTCTAGATAGAAACAATTCAGCAGGAGAAAGTCCAGTCGTAGAGTGAGGCGTTGAGTGATAGCTCATAAGGAAACGAGAAATTTTTCTGCTCAGTGAGCTGTGATCTGTAGCATCACTGTTCATTTTGCTTAATGCCTCTTTGAATGTCTGCACAGTTCTTTCGGCTAAGCCGTTTGATTGTGGATGGTAGGTTGGAATGGGAGTATGTTTTATTCCGTTCGACTTCAGAAACCATTCAAATTCTTCTGATATTAGTTGAGGACCATTGTCAGACACTAATTCTAATGGCAATCCATATCGTGAAAAAATCTGCTGCAGAGCTTAAATGGTGTGTGAAGAAGTCGTGGAAGGCATCCGCATGACCTCTAACCATTTAGAGTGGCTATCAACAAGTAACAGATAGTTGTTCTTGTCTTTTTGTGCATAGTCAATATGCACTCTATCCCAAGGATGTTTAGACCAAGTCCATGGTTGAAGTGGTGTGCCAGGAGGAGAACGACTATTCTTCTGACAAGCAGGACAGTATTTTGCAACTTTTTCAATGTCTTCATCCAATTTTGGCCACCATATATGGCTACGAGCTATGGCTTTCATCTTCGAAATTCCTGAGTGAGTATCATGCAGCTGATCCAGGAGTCTCTTCCTGAATTTTTCTGGTACAATGACTCTCATTCCCCACAGAAGACAATTATTATCAACTGACAGTTGATCTTGACGGTTAAAAAATGGCTTAAGTGCTTCATTGTTTATCTTCCATGGCCAACCATTTTGAACATACTTCAGAGCTTGTCCTAAAACTGCATCATTGCGAGTTACTTTTGCAATTTCAATGCTAGTTACTGGTAAGTCTTCACTATATGATATTTTAAATATCTCTGATGACGTTTCCACTTCAGATTCAACAGGAGCACGTGACAAGGCATCAGCATTGCAGTGTTCTGAGCCTTTTTTATACTCAATGCTGTAGTTGAAAGAAGATAACAGCACTGCCCATCTTTGAAGTCTAGCTGCTGCAATGGCAGGAACAGCTTTGTTAGGTGCAAAAATACTTATTAATGGCTGATGGTCTGTAACCAATGTAAATTTTCTACCAAAGAGATACTGCTGAAATTTCTTTATTCCAAAGATAATTGCTGCTGCTTCTTTCTCAATTTGCGAGTAATTTTGTTCAGCTTTGGAAAGAGTTCTTGAGACATAAGCAATTGGACGTTCATCATTGCCAATGATGTGGGATAAGACAACACCCAGACCCAAAGGCGAAGCATTACAGGATACTCTCAAAGACAATTTGTCATCGTAATGCACTAAAATAGCATCTGATGTAAGAAAACTTTTACACTTCTGAAAAGTTTCTTCACATTCTTATGACCACATCCAAGGAGTGTCCTTATGAAGTAATTTATAAAGGGGAGCAAACAGCATGGCAGAATTATGTATAAATTTTGAATAATAATTCAAAAGATCCGAAAATGATTTAAGTTCCGTTACATTTGAAGGAGCATTTATTTTCTTAATGCATTGTACTTTCTCATCTGTAGGATGAATACCCTCGCTATCAATTACATGGCCTAAAAATTCCACACTTTTTGGTAAAAAACTACACTTCGATAGGTTGAGCTTAACATTATATTCACTAAATCGCTGAAACACTTTTTCCAGAGTGCTTAGGTGCTCTTCATATGTGGCACCGGTAACAAGGATGTCATCTTGAAAACAAATCACTAATTCTATACCCTGAAGAATTTTTTCAATTGATGACTGAAAAATTGCTGATGCACTGTTTATGCCATATAATAATCTTAAGGGGCGTACTAAACCAAGATGGGTATTCAGAGTAAGATACTCTTGTTGAGATTCATCTAATTCAATCTGTTGATAAGCATGACGCAAATCTAATTTTGAAAAGTACTGTCCACCATTAAGAGTTGCAAATAAATCTTGTTGAGTTGGCAAAGGGTACTGATTTTGATCAATAAATCGGTTAACAGTAACTTTAAAGTCACCACACAAACGTACATCACCATTTTTCTTGGGATCAATCACAAGTGGAGTTGCCCAACTGGAATGTTGCACAAAGTCCCAAACACCTCTCTGCTTGGAATTTAGAATTTCTTCAGCAACTTTACTCTTTTAAGAATATGGCACTGAACGCGCTTTAAAAAACACAGGTTGAGTTTCCTGTTTCATTTTTAATGAAGCCTTTATATGTTTAATAGGTTCAGAACTTTCCTCAAAAAGTTTGCTGTACTTGTTTGTCAATGCATTTATAGTATCAGCTTTAACAGACATGTCCTTAAGTATTTTGTGTACAGCGAAAATTTTGTGCCAATTTAACTTAAATTTTCTAATCCAATCCTTTCCAAATAAGGATGGTCGGTCACCTTTTACTACAATAGCTTGTAAATCACACATTTGATTTTCATACACAACACTGACTGACACTTCCCTAGCTATTGCAATGGGTTGTTGGTTATAATCTTTGAGTGTAACAGGTATACTTTTAGGTACTATGTGTGGTAAATTTTGTTTTAACCACGTTTCAGAAATTATACTAACATCTGCAGCAGTATCTAATTCCATATCTAGTAATTTGTTACAAATTTTAACTTGAACTATATAGTTAGAATAATTACTTAATTTATTTACATTTATGGAAAATAGATTATACTCTTCAGAATTACTCTGTTCACAATTAGCTGATACTTTTTTAGCAGAAGGATTAGCACTTTTGTCTTTAGATTTACACACAGGTGAAATATGGCCAATCTTGTGGCAAGCATGGCATTTAGCAGTTTTGTATTTACACTTGTTTGCATCGTGTGAGGCACCACAGCGATAGCATTTCTGAGGATTATTTTTAACATTTTTATAGGACTTACTTTGATATTTGCTCACTTTGTTGACATTGGAAAGTGCAGGTACTGTCACTTTGATGTTGCTGGCACCTTGCTCCGCCAATTCCATCACCAAGGCGATTTCACAAGCATCCTCAAGCTTGAGATCCTTTTTCGCAAGCAAGCGTTTTTGAGTAGCTTCACAACGAATGCCGCAGACGAAACGATCCCGTAGAGCTTCCTGCAGAAAAGTTCCAAAGTCACACGTAGATGCCAAACGCTTTAATTCTACTAAATATTCGGAAATACTTTCCCGATCGATTTGGTTCCTTCGATGAAAACGAAATCGTTCTGCAATTGTAATAGGGTTCGGTTGATTATTGACGGCCAATTATCTACACTAGGGATATAGGCCCGGGGGGGGAGTGCCCTTCGTGGGGGTCTTTCTAAGGGAACCTAATCCGTATTTACGCATGGAGAAATCCACGGCTCGAAGAAAACCACGAAAACTCCGAACGATTAGGCCGACGGGCGCGATTGGGATCGAACCCAGCACCTCCCGTCTACCAGCTTCGAGAGCACAACCTCTCAGCCACTGGTGGGGCGCAATTGTAATAGGAGCCGGGCGAAAATGGTCTTGCAGCTTCTTGATAATCACGTCATACGTTGAATCTTTCGGTAGTTGCGGAGTCAACAAGTTGCGTAAAAGTTTGTATGTTTTATGTCCCAATACTGATATCAACACAGGTACTCGTTTTGTTTCATCAAGATCATTTGCTAAAAAATATTGTTCTAGTCTCTCCACATAGAGAGAAAAATCCTCATTACTATCGTCAAATACTGACAATTGACCAACTAGGCCTAACTTCGACATGGTCGATACGATTTAGAAAACTATCTTAAATATACGGTACAATTACTGTTCGTCGAAATACATCGTCGCCAATTTTATAAATTAATATGATTAGATCATTTAATAACTTCTAAGTTTATTACATATACATAATAAGATAAAATATTACCTTCAGATACTATGCACGTATGCATGTTTACTACAGAGATACAATCTGGAGATCTAGTTTAAAGTTACAGTTACCACAATTTGTTAGCTGTTGCCAATAAAATTAATAATATAAATAATATATTACAACTTCTAAGCTGAGAAGAGATAGTAAATGGAATGTCTATGATGAAGTATTCAAAGAGTGGATGGCTGAGGGTATTATAGAAGAAAGTAGAGAAGGCCCAGGCCACTATTTACCTCACCATGGAGTATTCAAAGAAAATTCTGTTACTTATTTTTTAACATTTTAGTTAAAAATGATGATTATTTTACAATAAATATAGCTTCTTTAAACACACAATACGTAACATTTATTTAGACATCAATACACAGCGACTCGAATACACACATCAAAACCAAAACAATAATGACAACATATATAAAAATCTCATCGTAGAATATATCACGTTTATCGTCTGAATAAAAAATAAATTAAATACATGGAGTAACGAAAAAATGTCTATTGTCCAAGGGTTTATCTTTTGACAAAATAATTTTATTAATGTCATGCAACTTTACTTAAAGTGTTATTACACGAGGCGTCGAGTCGCCGCTACTTCCAGGCGACACCCATGTAAACCTATGGCTTCAGAAGAGTTGCTCGGTAGTAAGCAACTTTTTTCTGTCGGAGCAATTTTGTCGCTTCGAAGCGGGCGATATCGCGACCAACAGCCAATCAAATGCTTAGGAATCTGACGTCACGTTTTCACTCTCTAGATTTTTAAAACATGGCGGCTGCATGCTCTCTGTCTCAGCTCGACGGAGAGCATTTTATGTATTTATTTTGTTACGCAATACCTTTTAAACCTCACAGATAAATCTATTTCTTTAAAATTAAAAGTATAGTGAAAGGTTTTCGTCACATAAGCCGAGAATTGCAAGATACATATTCTGCTTTCCTCTTCGTAGTTGGTAAGTGTCACTTTTCTATTTATCTTTTTTATTCTAAACCATCTTGTATCTAATGTTAAATACAATAACAGTTAATTTCTTTAATTCATTCTCGTGTTCATTAAAATTATTTCATTGTTGTTATTCTTATGTTTAATGTTATAATTAATGTCGTAATTTCCGTAATGATATTTTGGCGCTATTTCAAAACTTTCTCGCCAAACTGTTTGTTTACATATTATTTTATCAGCGATATATATGTCAATGTAATGTTAAAAATGCAATTTTACTGTTTTCTTGCCAGGTTAAAAATAAAATAGTCCAATTACATTTTCTGATCTTAAACTTAAAATAAACAGAAATTAATAATTTTGTTAATGAACATTCAGTGTTAGCAAACTCTCAATTTAAAAAATATTTATATAGGGTAGATGTGCCAGTAATGGACACCCTTAAGGAATTTTTTTTTAATTAATAGTTATAATTATTATAGCCCACTTTTTTTAATATTATATTAATCTATCAACATTATTTAATCCATCTCATAGTCTCATTTCCCAATGTGAATCAAAATTTAATTGTAAATAACAGAAATGTATCAAAACACCCAAAATTCCAGTAATGGACACTCTCTTCCAGTAATGGGACACTCTCTGTTCCAGTAATGGACACCACAAAAAATAATAGATAATTGATTTTATGATTTTATTTAAAACCAAAATTTAATGAAAGAATATTAATGAAATAAAATAGTCATTTTCAAATAAATTTAACAATTAGGGTATCAATAATTAATAAAATATTTATGAGACTAATTGACTGTTTAAATTAATTATTGTCATTAACAAAAGATCAATATTTTAATTATTTTAGATAGAAAGTTTAAAATACTAAATTTCAAAGAATTATATTTACCAAATTATTTAGTCATTGAGGGGGAGAGGGGAGTTTAGAAGGGTTAGTTAAAAAAAAGAATTAAGTGTCTTGGCGTACCAGTGCATGGAATCATATTTCTTTTTATTCTTAACAGTTAAACTTCCTAAAACTGCTTTATATATTACTTTTAGCAATTTGTATAAAATATATCAAATAAATGAAAGTGTAGGTTGAATGTTTTTTAAATACTAAGTAAAATTATTTCAAAATAAAATATCAGAACTGACATTTGAGCCCCTTGATCTGCAGATTTACTACTTTCATTGCTACTATAAATTTAATATTCTAGGGATTTTTTGTGTATGTAGTTCTTTTATCAGAGATGAATAATGAAACACTTAAGACAAAAAATAATAGATTTTTAAGAACTTGTGCGGTTTAAAAAATTGTCCTTTTTTAAATGGGGAGAGCTCCTCATTTTCCCATGCCCTTAAAGATTATTCTCTGTTTCCTGATGGGTGTTGATTGCCGCATTATAAAATATGTAAGGTATGTCTTCTTCCTCATTTAAAAGCTGTTCAATTGGAACTGGAAAATGGATGCAAATAAGGGTGGGGTAGGACATGCCATTGCTCATGCCTGCAATTTTAAATTTAATTAAAAAAATTTCCCTATTCTCTAATGAGTTTTGGAAAAAATATGTAATTTATTATTCCCGATTAACTTAACATAATGAAGTATTACAAGAGAAAATAAGCAATGATTTTTTATGAAAAGGGCACGGCCCCCTTAACCTTTTGTATAATATAAAATTTATTTATTTTTTATGTTAATTTGTTTTAAATTATCTAACATTAACGAAAGATAACAAATGAAAAAACTGTTTCATTATTCATAAAAAAAAAAAAAAAACAACTAGCATAAGTTTACTTTTCAATATTTACTATTGCTTGTTTGTTACATTTCTGTATTACCTTTTATGTGTAAAAATTCTCTTGTATGTCAAAAATTCTTAGTTTTGCTTATTTTGTATTTATATGCATTCATTTTAAGAAATGTGCATCTGTTTAAAAATCTTTAGCATCAAATACACAGAGCCATCGCTATGACATATTATTAGGGAGGGGCTTAAAATTACCATGACAATTGGTGTTTGACAGCTGTCTATTTAACCAAAAACTGTAAATATGTGGAAATGTAGGGGAGACTGGTACACAGTGGACCACCCTCTAATATTTTATTTATTTCATTTTTTTTTAAAGCTTCTCTTCTAATAGATAACAGCACTGCACTGATTATTTATAGCCTTCAGAAAATATGTTTAGCTCAAATTGAACTATTTTATCTTGATTGGTTGTTTTGAGCTTCTAAAAGTAAAATTTTTCATCATCATATTTTTATTTTTTTAGTAATTAAAGGTTGTAGATAAATAAGATAAAACAGCTATTTTGCAAAGCTCAGATACTTGTATTTATTTAACTTTAAAGTTAATATGTTTAAAAGAATGGACCACCCACTCCTGGGGCACAGTGGTCCACAATCCACTCTGCTCCTTTAATGCAGAATGTTCAAAATATTTTTAATTGCTTATTTTCTATAAAGAAATATTTTAAAGTAGTTATTTAACGGTAAAATAAAGTAAACAAAGAAAAATAATTTATTTAACATAGTAAGAAATATTTTGTTCTGCATTTATTTACTGCCTTTAATAAATATAACTGTAGTCTAATTGGTGATGATTCTATTCAAGTAAGATTCGTTAGATGCAAATTGAATGGAAATCAGTTTTTTTTTTTTTTTTTTTTTTTTACAAAACTGTAGATGAATCTGTTGTTGATATCAATGATTTCATAATGTTGCTCCCAGACCCAAAAGTATTTCAGGAATATTCCAGGCTCAATCTTACTCATAAGTATTTTGGAATTTCATTTGAATATTTTAATGTGCTCTGATTTTTTTGTACTTAAATAATAACTTCAACTAAATTGCAATTGTTCCTGTGTTAATCTGTTATTATTTTCAATATATAATTAATTTTGTTTTTGTTTCAAAATGTTACTTGTAAATTTATATTATAATGTTATTTTGCGGGTAAAGGGGAAATAAAAAATAATTATATTAATGAAAAATAGATTTATATTGTATTTCGGATAATACCTAATAGCGGTCCACTGTACCCCAGTGGGTGGACCAGTGTACCCCAGAAGTGGGGCACACTGGTCCACTTTACGGGGGCATTTTTTTTAATTTTTTTTATTTTATTTATTTTTTATTTATTTATTTATTTTTATTTTTTTGAAAAATGTATTGAAAACTGTGTTCTGAGAAAATTAAGATGGATGTATAGAGGGGGGGGGGGGGGGGCTTTTTGTGAAAACAGAAAAAAAAACGATATTTTCTTAATTATGATACGTATCGAATCAGTTTAAAGTTATTATTACTTCTAGGAAAAGGGCCGAAAATTTATGTATGACAGATTTTTGATATTATTAAAAATGTCCCCAAGATGGGGGGGGGGGGGGGTGTTAGAAGAAAAAAATTCATAACTTCATCAATTCAAAAGATTTTGAATCTGCTTAAATTTATAATAAATCCTCTTAATATTACCTAAAACTTTTATATTGACAAGTTTTTTATAAGACCAACCCTTATAGCAAAAAAAAAATTAAAAACAAAAAAAAAAAACCCTGCCGGCTCCGCCTGCAAACAAGTTAAGTTTCAAAGTGGGCGTTTCCAAATGACGCATCATGGCAAAAAAGTCATTTCTTATGCAATTCCCAACAAACCAGCGCTTCACGGTTTGCGTCTTCGAAATCTACCTGTGCCTATAGGCCGAGCTGTCAGGGAATTTTTTTTATTATAGGTTACAGTTTTTTGTAATTTATTGTTTATTTATTTTATATTATTTACCACTTTCAACAATTTTATGTATTTAACAATATTAAATAACTGTTTTGCACAGTATTGACAACAATTTTTGGCTATCTATCTCCTATCCCAGATGCCAGTAACAAAAAATCTTCCAGATAATACTAATTTTGTTTTGAGTATGCCAACAGCAAATTTAATGCTTAGTTTGCTTGCATTCAATAGAAAATAACAATGTCACAATATATGATACTTTTCAGTTAGCCAAGTTTTATTATTATTATTTTTTTGGGGGGGGGGGGGGGGACACAATGCAGTTCTTGGGGGAAGAATTTAAACTCTTATATTAGAAGGGAAAACACACACATTAAAAAAATATGTTCACTCCTTCATTTAAAATAACAAAAAAAATGTTCTAATGAGAAATTCCTTGAATCAAAAATATTTCATTTCGACATTTACATTGTTTCTTATTTTCATATGCAAAGATCAAAACTACTGTTTTTCTTTTATTAGGGGCAAAAATATTTTAATAACAACAGATATCCTATCTCTATATATTTATAAAAGGGATAAATTTAAGAGTGTTTGACAAACATTGAGATTTGTGATCATAGAATCAATAATATCTAATATGATCATAAAAAAATTCTTTGAACATTGTTCATTATTATTTAGCACAGATATATTTGAAAAATAAATTATGGTGGCCATAAGAAACCTTAGTAGTTGTCATAAAAACATACTAATTATTTTATAAACAACTTTATGTACTTTTTTAAAATCTAAAATGTAAAAGGAAAAAAATCTGTTAAAAAATTAAAATAGCTGTATAAAAATCCTGACAAAGTATGTAAACATGAATATATCAGTACAAAAACCATTGATCTTCCTTCAAATCGGATCATATGATGAATGGGCTTAATCACATAACAATGTCAGTAATGGGGATTGAGGCATTATTTGGTGATCTGGCTAACAAAAAAAAAGCACTCAATATATAAAAAAAAAAGAAGAGTGTAGTGTAAAATTTGAGTGACAGGGTTTCTAGTTACATTGTGAATGTCATTTTTGCATTGGCATGTTTAATGCCAAGGTTGATTAATCTTTTTAAACTTCATACTCAAACTCCCATTATTCTGTTTTCATAATATAAGTTTTGTTTATTATTAACTGACCTATCTGGTGTTGCCCGAGACCATGATAATAACCTTAAATAAACCTCAAATATGTATAAATTTATATCTTTAATCCTTTTTTAAATGGAATATTCACATATAGATAAACAATGAAGATAGATCATTTACTTGATTTAATTTTGATATTTTTATCAAATTACTCATAATTCATTTTCCTTCTAGGTCCAAGAAAGCTGTCGTAAATAATACTGATGAAGAGGTAATCCCGAGGGAAAGACTAAATGACAGCTGAACTGCTGAAAAAATTTCTTCTTCAATAGAGAAGAATTCATCAAAGATGACGTAAGATGCCATTCTTGTGTCATATACAGCATCCATGTTTGGTCGCATCGTGGAAAATGCACATTGCCAGCTTGCATTCGAATCGTCATACTGTCATATCACCTTTAGTGACGGTATGAAGTGCCATTGGATACACGTCTCGGTAACCTCTTGTTCGCATTGCCGGCAATTTCAACAGCAGCCGTTACATTTCTGATGTGTTACGGCCCATGGTTCTGTCTTATATTCAATGCCTCTGCAATTCTACTTTTTAGCAGGACAGTGCACGACCGCATGTTGCTCGTACTATGCTGATCTTCCTTGATACAGAACATGTTCGACTGTTGCCCTGGCCAGCACGTTCTCCTGATTTCTCAACAATTGAAAATGTCCCGTCAATGACTTCTGAGCAACTGGCCCGCCACCACTCGCCCATCACTACGGTTGATGAACTGTGGCATAGTGTTGAAGCTGCATGGACTGATGTACCCGTACATGACATCCAATCTCTCATCGACTCCATGGCTAGGCAGATAAATGCTGTTATTGCAGCCAGAAGTGACTGCTTTCGGTAGTGTTTTCTCAGGATCTATACCTCCAAATTTTCTGAAAATGTGATCACTTGTCCTTCCCATTATAATGTATTTGTCCAATAAATACCATTCTGTTATTTGCATTCCTTCATGGTGTTACATTTTAGATAGCCAGCAGTGTATAACAGTAATAAAGTTGTATATATTTTGATAGAAAAATTGAAATTGCTCTTTATAAATGATATTAAAATTTATTTTGGCCAATATCTTTTTTAATATTTTTAGTACCATTATATTGTTTTAATAAATTTATTTTGTATTATTTACTGTGCAAGAGATTAATTTTATTGTTAAGGCTGTTAGTCAGTCAACTTCCCAATTTCCCTCGCTAATGTTAAACATTATGGGTGTAGAATGCGTCATATATTTAAAATATCTCCTCTGGAAATTTATATTTTAACTCATTTTTTCTTTGTATTTTTCTTAAAAGATGTCTCTTTTATTATTAGTTTTCAAAATATTTCTGAAATCTATGCTTAATTTAATATTTTATGTGTTAAAAGCTGACAAGCTGTGAGTAAGATTTTAACACCTCACATAAAATTAAGTGTTTATTTTAGAAATATTTTGAGAACTAAGAAAAAAAAAAAAGAGACATCCTTTAAGAACAACAGGAATATACACAGAAAAAAGGTTAAAAATATTAATTACCTTAAATATATGAATGTATTTTATGTCCTAGACTTTTACATTAGCGAGGGGAATTCAGAAGTTGACTAACAGCCTTAATTCTTGTTTCATGTTTATATCATTCTGACTTATTTTTCCTTTTCATTAAAAATATACTGGTAAACTTGTGCAATATCAGATGCACAATTTTTAACACTCATAAAATAAAAAAAAAGTAAAAGATAGCACAATTTGTTGATGTAAGAGTCATTCAGAACCAAAGAAGATCAAGTCGATTTTCTCATTAAACCAAGATTCTTGCTCTAGGCAATAATTTCATTGATGCCTTCAGGGCCCCGGGACCAACCCTTCCCACTTTTCGAGGCATTAAACCTATCATTTCAGGCTTTTACATTTTACCAGTGACATCTTTATTTCGCATCTGGATGTTGGTCAAGTATGTCGTGGTAAAGGGCATAGGGAGGTTGGATGGTCGCCCAGTGTCCGACACTCTACCAGATTCTTTAAAAACCGGATTCAATATCGGAGAAATTTAAACTCTAAATTCTGAAAATTTAATGCACCTAAAACGGGGAAGGATTGGGCTCGGGGCTCTGAGATCATTGGACGACCGCAGCAGCTTCGAGCTTAGTGTTAGTCTTCATAATAATAATATTTCAATGTTAGCTGTCTAGAGGAAATTGTGATTAGCTGCAAACACTGTGTGTTTACCTAAGCTAACAACTTTAATATTCTCATAATTTTAAATGCTTAAAGTTTGATTATTCTCAAAAAAAAATATATTGGATATAAATAATTTTTACTTTTAACACTTAATTCTTTTAAAATTGCAGATTATTTATGACAATTAATAACATAAGATGATCTTTAAAATTTTGGTCAAGCTGTAAAAGAAAATTTTCTCGATTGGGGAAAATTATACGGTACTTTTCGGTTAGCCGGGCACCCTTCTAACCGAAAAGTACCGATTATCCTTTAAGAATTAAACAAAGAAACTCAAGATATGACTCGAATAAGAAGGCATTCAAAAATTGGGTGCTAGTTACAGCATTTCAAAAATACCAATTTATCTTTTGTGTTACTTGCTGAATCTGATGGCCAAAAATCTAGACTTGGAGTTATCACTCAAAAAACAAACTCACATGAAGTATTTTAATATAAGAAATTCTTTAACAATCCCAGATACTAATAATTATATTAAAAAAAGTTAGCCATTTTGAAAATGAATTTGTTTATAAATTGTGAAGTAATGATTAGGTCAAGAAGAAAATATTAAAATGTTCAGTGAGCTAGTTTTCACTGTAAAAATATACTACAGTCAAGGTAGAAAAATCTTTTATTAGCGTGCTCTCCTATAATCAAAATCGCACAATTTAAAAAAAACTTGAAAAAAGTTAGTTTCTTCTTTTATATTTTTAAACCAAACTTCTGTTGAATAAGCACATGTTTACTTTTAACTAAAACATGAAATAAGATATATTTAAATGCCCTATAACACAATCAAACCCACTATCTTGAACCTAACAAGAAAATGAAGGGAAAATCAAGATACGGTTTGTTTTAGACATTGTTTTATAAAATATGCTTAAAAATATGTTATTAATATTTTCTTTCATTTAAAAGTTGTGTGTATTACAACATTGCTTAGAAGAAAATGCCTGTTTTTAAAGTCTGATGGCTGTTTAAATTGTTTAATGGATGACAGTTGTTGTAAAACTACTGTGCATTTTAAGAACAATATTTTTTATAGTTTAAAAAACTGGTAAATGTTTTTCTTTTCTCTGCTAATTTTACTGTCGCCTTCCCCCCCCCCCCCCCTATATTTATAGAACATATTGTGGCTGACGAGGAAAGTATATTTTTTAGATTCGTAAGAGCATTTTTTAGATTCTTAAGACTTCTTAAGTCCAAACAGGTTACTTTATGACGCATTTTTTTAAAATAAATTTTTGTTCGCAAATGCATAAAATTGGCAGGTGTTCTTATTCAGAAACTGTTGTTGTAGTGGGGCTTGAACGCCCAGATCATGGGATATAAGTCACAGGCTCTTTATCCCATTCAGAAACTATGTAATCTAAATATGTTTAGGTAGAACTTATAACTCAATAAGTAATTTATTTATCATAAAATGGAAAATTCATTTCGATTTCAACTCGCTTCCATAGTCAGGCCTGCCAATTTTATACCTTTGTGTTTAAAAATGAGTCTGAAGTTGTGTCAAAAAGTTTCGCATTGTTGAACAGGTCATTTAAGGACTACCTTGACTGCACATTTTGAATTCTGAAAGACACTCTCTTCAGGATAAGAATGAATCAGTTGTTACTATGCAAGTAAATTTTTTAATACAAAAGCATTATGGGCAGAACTTTTTTAACTGAGGGGCAAGAAGGGTGCTTATTTTTATACCAAAGGGAAGGCAGGATGCAGCATCCTCCTGAAACTTGGGGGGGGGGGGAGTGAACTGTGGTATAGGATATAACTTAGCACCAGGTTTACATCATGGCAATACAGATTTCGTACACTTTTAACACAATGTTTTAATATAATTGTTTGCCTTATGTAAATGTAGAAAAGTATTACGAATGCTGTAATTAAATGAGGTGTCTACAATTTCTGCTATTTAAAAAGTAAATGAAAAAAATTATTAAAACATTGTTGTAAAAGCGTACGAACCCTGTAATATGCAAAATATGATTATTAAATAAAGTTTTAGGCATATCTTCTATAGCTAGCAGTTTTTAAAGGACTTCCATTCGCTGTGTTAAAAAATCCACTTATCTAGTGGGGAGTAAAATGATGTAATCCCTACACTTGGTAAATAATTAAAATTCTTAATATCAAGTTTCAGATAAACATCTTATGCCCGTGGCAGAATTGCAGCGACCAATGTCGCAGAATAAGAAAGATTTATTGCAGAAATAATTCTCATTTGAAAAAAAAAAAAAAAAAAAACATTTTTGGGAGAGAGAAAGGATTTTTGCAACAGCAAAAAAATATTCTGTATGTGTTTCGCTTCTGCAGAACAATATTGGTTAGAGGTGAAAATCTTCAGCGTTTCTGCAGATTTTTGTCCCTTCACCCCCGAAATTTTTGTTTGTCCCTTCCCACACTCCTTAAACTTTAAAGTTTAAAATATTTATAATTGTTAAGCTCTAAATTCTGCTCAGTTTCTTAATAGGGTTTTGCAGTAGTTTTTTTTTTTTTTTGTTACAAAATTTTAGTTTTCCCTTTCCTTGCAAACCCCCCCCCCCCCCCCCCCCCCACACACACACACCTCTCTCTCTCCAGCATTAACCTTGAACTGCTGTGACAAACATTTGCACAAGATACTGTGAGCGATCTCTGAGACTGCTTGATCGAAAGGCGAAAAAAAAAAAAAAAGCTTGATTTACTCATAGGATACTGTTTATGTACTAAACTTTAGTTCAGGACCATTATCATTAAAATCCACTTATTCAGAACTCTCTAGCAATAGTACTAGGGCTTCAAACGAAGTATCATTTCGCTATAGTTAAACTATGAAAATTGAAAAAATATATATATATAGCTGCCTGTGAGACAGCTAACAACAGTTAAGTGATAACGTTGTTAATATTAAAAAGTCTCTATTTTTAAAATTAAGTTCCTTTTTTAATGTTGTTTTGCCTTAGTTCTTTTATTTCGAACTCGTTACTTCTGCCTTAGTTCTTGTTACTTTAAAATACTAATACATAAATATTCATCTAATCCCCCCCCCCCCCTTTTGCTCCATCATCACAATTTAAAATCTTAGAAAAAAAATTAATAAAAAATGACAAAAATCTGTCGTATTTATTACTTTGAAATAAATAATCACCAACCCCCCCCCCCCAAATTTGTAGCTTCCCTTCCCCCTAATAAACAAAGTTTACAGTATTTAAAATTATTTCCTTATGTTTTTTAAGTTTTCTTGTGTTACTTTACATAAACGATCCACAAATATATTTTTTTAATTGTTCCCTGAAATGTCTACTGCTTGTTTACCCCCCACCCCACCCCTCCCAACATACAAAGTAAAAAATATTTTTGGCAACAAATCATTCTATATTTTCCAAGAGAGATTTTCTAAATATGGGGGATGTGCAAAGTATTTAAACTTTTTTGTAGTCTGGCCTAATATAACTCTTGTTTGACTTCAGGACTGTTTCTGCAGAAAGATTTTGTGGTTAATAGAGTTTGTCGCAGAAAGCACAGTAATTTTCTGCCAGAGGGAATCTTATATTATAACAGGTGTGCTAAAGGTAAAGTTAAAATAATCATGACTTTACATATTTTGTTACATTATATACTTTCATAACTTTACATATTTTATATGTAAAGTTTATTAGGATAACATGTTCTTTAATGATGCCATGAATTATTGAAAAATATAGAATTAATATTCTCATAAAATAAATTTGATACTTTTTGAAAATAATAGTAGCTTGCACTATTGCATTACTGTGATCTGACATGGCTTTTATAAATATTAAAATCACCCTATAAATTATTTTAAACATTCGTTTTTTGTTTTTTTTTCTTCTTTTTTAAGGGTTGGGTATGCGAGTTGATCTTTTCAGAGGTCTATCTGGTTACTATCCTAGGTGGGACAACTTAGTTTGTGAATTGTACATTTGGTTGCATTGTTCTAAGAATATATAAATAAAATTGAACTTCGATAAGTGGGAACTGAAGTATCGACCAATCCAGCCATAATTAAAATGGTTTCTCTGTTATATAGGTTCAACAAGTGCTTATTTTACTAATAGAGGTTATCAAAGTAATAGTAACTACTATAACTAGTAAAGGTGTATTTGTGTTCTCAATTTTAACTGTCAATCATGTGGGACTTTAATAACAAGTAAAAACCATCTCAGTTATGAAAGTAATAATCACTTAATACAGAAATAAAATAATTTCAAGTAGAGGTTTCATTGGCTCAATATCAAAACTTTTCCTTTCTAAAAATGCAGTGGCAGAATAAATAGCAGTAATAAAAGTTTCTCACTTATCCAGGTTTGCTTGTATTAAATTAATACTGTTTATGATTCTTTAAAAGGAGCTTTCCATGATGGTTTGGAAAAGGATACAAAATTATATCTGTTATCTGTACACTATGGATTATTTTAAAATCTAATTTATAAAATTTAATTTGGGTGTAGGGCTAATGATTTATATTTTTATGAATATTATAGAAATTGGTGCTGATACACACACACACATATATATAATACAATTTTTCTATTCAAAATTCGTCAGTATCGTTAAAAATTAAAAAATCTCAGAGGTCAAAATTTTTTGTACTGAGTTAAAAGACAGAAACAGGATTCTTTTTAAGAATGTCGAAAAAATTGCCGCAAAAAAAAAAAAAAAAAAAAAAAACCTCTAAAAATAGCATGTAAAATTTCGTGAAAATTCAAAAATCAAGGTACGAATTCGGAATAAATTTTATTCAAAAGAGTTATATTGCGGTAGAAAATTTAAACTGGATTCCTTTAACGCATGTCAAAAATTTGCCGCGAAAAAACGCTAAATATTCCCCTGTATTAATGGTATCCTAATCCTAATCGCATCTCTTAATTTCGTGTATATATCAGCATTTTTAACAATAAACACAACCAGCGGACTTATAAATCATATCTTTAAACTTTGTTATACAAGTATTTTTACTAAAGTTCGAAGAAATGTCTGTTTTATACAATGTGCTATTAAAATTTAACCGAAAATCTTGTTAAAAGCCGCAAAATAAGTTTGAAAACCATCATATTGGCACGGTCGCTCGCTTGGCTGCCAATTTAGAGCGATGAATAAAGGAGCGCGGGAGCGGGTTCAGATATTATTTTGGCAACCCCGGCTGAATGATCTTGTGGGAGGAGTTTGTGGAGGCGATTTTTTGTCGCTCCCAATTCACGTGTAATAGCGCTATTACAAATCCCTCTTTTCGCATGTCATTTAATACTCAGCAATTCCTAGACTAGTAATATGTTTTTTCATGACATCATAACTCAAATTCTTAGTCATTATATCTGCCTCCAGTTCAGACGAATTTACGTATTTTGTTTCAATTTCTCCTTTCGCTCTTTCATCTTTTACAAAATGATATTTTCTACCTATATGTTTGTTGCGATTATTCACTCTGGGATTTTGAACCAATCAATTACAGATTGACTATCAGTACTGATTTCTATTGGACGCTTCACCATTTCTTCTTGAATTAATTCTTCCAAGAGACCCGTTAACCACTTTCCTTCACAATCTGCATCACATAAACTTAAAAGTTCAGATTCCATTGTAGAAAGCGCAACCAGTTTCTGTTTATTACTTTTCCATCCAATTAGTGATTCTCCTATTTTTACGATATAGCCACCAAATGATTTTGAATCTTGTGTGGTACACCAGCTAGTATCAGAACAAAGTGATAGTTGGACTTTTTTATTTTTAATTCGAAGTTTGTAGTTTTTAGTACCTTGAATGTACCGCAAAACTCTCTTCATTGCCTGTAAATGGATTTCTCTAGGATCTTTTGCATACTGAGATAAATTACTTGTAGTGAAAGCTAAATCTGGCCTTGTTCCTCTTACTAGATATCCTATACTTCCAAGCATTTCTTGATATAATGTTGCATCAATTTTGTTTTCGCTTTCATACTCATCTAAATTTATTCTGGAAACACCAGGAGTTTTCACACTTTTACAATTTTCCATATCAAACCTTTCTAAGATCTTTTCTGCATACTTAGCTTGCCCTAGCAAAAATTCTCCGTTATTTTCATCAATATCAGTACCAAGGAATTTAATATTTTTCTTCAGATCTTTAATTTTTGCTTCTTTATTCAATTGTTGTATCAATCTATTTATTAATTCTTCGGATTCACTAACGATTATTTCATCATCTACATATATTCCTACTGTAATAAATTTATTATCCTTTTTATTAACAAACACACAAAACAATGCATGTTCATCAGTAAAACATGTATATTCCTTTGCTTTCTTGTTGGAAACATTATTATTCTTGTTATAATTCTTATTGTTGTGCGAGTATTCTCTTACATCCTGAAATCCTTTAAATTTGTTACTACAAACAATTTTGTAAATTTTTCATTGGTGAATATTCCTTACTAGGACTTCCCTCAAAGGGATTAGTCTGAGTGACATTGCTGAGAACATAGGGTTAACAATTACAATATAAAGAAAAAGAGCAAATTAAATGATAGAATTACAAAATATCATATATAAATTCATATACACTGTTAAAAAAATAGAAAAGAAGTACCGTTCATCAGATGTGCTGTGATATTTTTTTTTAACATGTGGCAAAGAATCTCATTTTCTTAAGCGCGTATTGCGCAAAACTTGAAAAAAAAACGCCGGATCTTTTAAAACGCCAAGCTTTTTAAAGTTACGTAATTTGATTTGCAGCCAATAGATTATTCTATCAAGCGTGGCTTAACGCAAATTTAATTTCATTGTTGCACCCTTTTTTGTGTGTGAATTTAAAATTTTTCTTCCTTGATTATATATCTATTATTTATATAACTGTTTATAGAAACTCTTACACTTTAAACCACATTGATAGCATGCTTTTCTACAAACCAGATTGCAAAACTATAGTCTGAATTACTATTGAAGTATACAAAAGATCATTCGATGACTTCTGTAAAATAACTTTTACATTAAATCTCCATATCGGCAAAATTGAAAAATTATATATATTACAAAGTTAAGCTTAACAGATACTTCTTGATTATTCTCTAGGTGGCTCTGCCCCCTGCGCCTTTACTGCGCCAATCTGCAGACTTTTCTTTTGCCTGTCTGTCTGTCTCTCCACAATTTGTCTGTTTCCCTATCCGTTCTTCTGCCCGTCTCTCTAACCGATTGTCTATCTCTCTACAGGTCTCGCTACCCGCCAATCTATTTCTCTAACCGTCTGTCTATCCATCTAACTACTTGTATATCTAGCCGTGTCTCTATCTACTTCGCTACCCATTTATCTATCTGTCTCACAACTTGTCTATCTGTCTCTCTACCCGTCTGGCTATACGCCTCTCTACCCATCTTCTTACCCATCTCCGTACCCATCTACTGTCTCTCTACTCGTCTGTATACCCGTCTCACTATCCGTCTGTTTTTGTATCTGACTCTTTACCCGCCTCGTTACCAATCTCATTACCCGTCAGTCAACTCGTCTCTGTACTCATCTCACTACTCGTCTCTTTATCTACCACGCTACGCGTCTCTCAACCTTTCTCGCTACCTTCCTGTCTGCCGGTGTCGCTACCCGTATCGTGACCCATCTCGCTACCCCTCTGTCAACCCTCTTTTTACCTTTCTCTCTAGCCGTCTGTCTATTCGTTTCGCTACCCGTCAGCCTACCTATGTCGCTACTCGTCTCTCTACCCATCTCACTACCCGTCTGTCTACCCGTTTGTTTACTCGTCTTTCTACCTCTCGCAACCTCTTCCCAATATTTAAACAATTCATTTAATATACAGAAGCCGTTTATCAGTTATTAAATGCAAACAGAAGTAATTTATCTATTAAGTGTAATCAGATGCAATTTTTTTTAAATACATACATAAACCTGAATAATAATTCATCAGTTTTGTGTTCATAGTTGTTTATATCATTTGACAGTAAATCTCAACTTCTTAAACCTGAATTGTCTCAAGCTTTTTAAGAAAACCACAAGGTCTGTATAACTGCAAAGTACCCTGAGGGCTATATTAGCTACATGTTATTAAGTTAAGTGAAAGTTTCGTTATCGCGTTTGCAGCCAATTGCTTATGTCAGAAAGCGTGGCTTAACCCTTTCCGGCACAGACAAATTCTGTTCGTAAAATGCGAAATTACTGACTGACACCGGAATTTACAAACGACTTTTTTAGAAAATAAGAACTCCTTATTTTAAGCTTTCATCCTAGAAGCAAAATTTTATTAACATTTTCTTGGTTCCGAATGCAAGTTTAGAATTAAAATTAGGTGTGCCCGGAGTGGGACGACTGTGCCGGAAAGGGTTAACGCCGTTTTAAATTCATTACTGTACTGTAACTTTCTTTTTTTTCTTTTTTTTTGGGGGGGGGGGGGGTAGGGGGGGGGGAAGGGTTTCAAATATATACATTTAAATTAAAACTTTTGCCTCCATGCCATCAGTGTTGTTTGTATATTATTAACTGATACCTTGTAGACCGAGCTTCATTTGAAACAAATGTAAAAGACTTCTTCTACAGTTTTTTTTAGGAGAAACTTTCGTAATTGGGCCCAAAGCCAATCGGAGCATTTAATATTATTATTGTAACACTTATAGAGTTAAAACAATATTGTTGCTAGCTTTACTCTTGTTTGAGACCAGCCTTGCCTGTGTATCTGAATGGAGAAAAGTTTCGTATCCTATGTCGGTTGGCGAAAAAAATTTTAAATGGTGCCAAAATGTAGTTTTAGCATCTTAGAAAATTTTTCAAGAGAGCGGTAAAGCATGTTTTTCAAATATTTACAAACATACGTTTATTAAAGCATGTTTTTGCACCATCTTAAAAATTTAAGCACGATGCTAAAATAAAATTTTATCGCCTCATTCGATGTTTAAATAAGTAATGAAAATACATAAACAAACTTATTTAACAAACCTAAGAGGCATTTTTGTGATAAATAATTGTTATTGTCAGGGGGGTAAATTGCAAACAATTAATAAACGGCTGGTAAATAATAAATAGCATTTAAAATCTAAAAATGGAAAAGTGGTCCGTATAAAAATGCAAAACATAACATTATACGCTTGATATATGTAGATCTTTTTTTATTTTTTAATATTTCCGAAGGCACAGATAAAAAGGTAAAAATCTCTTTTCCAAATGCCAAATAGAAAATATACAAAATAGAATGCCAAATATATAAAACAGAAAAATATCTGCAAAAAAATATATTTACGTAATACTACAGCTGCAAAAAAATAAGATTTAGAAAAAGTAAGCCAAATCCTGCAGATCCCAACAATCACATCGAAAAACTTATCACCAAAAAAGAACTCGCCAAATCTTACGGCACAGGAGATGGATTTTTCCCTCTGAATGCAGAATATTACTTTTTTTTCTTATACGATGGGTGATTATAATATAATTGTTTCATTTCACATACTACATGCCGTTTGATAGGTACTTTTATGTTATTCTGGCGCAGTTGATAAATCGCCAAATATTGTTCCTATAACAGTTTCATATTGAATTCATTTCATTTAAATATAAACCTTTCACTCATTTAATTTAAAATACATGCCTTTCATTAATCCCATTTAAAATGCTAAAAAGAGAAAAAAAAGAAATAATGCCATAAATCGAAACCTTTTATTTAAACATCAAAGATTTTTTTTTTTTTTTATTTACACACGCGAAATAAAAAAAGCTGCTATTGCTGAGATTTGCGCCAAATCTCTACCTAATCTAGTCTACCAAGTTATTGCGGGGTTTTTCTTTCAAACAGAAAAAAATCCAGATTAATTTTCGATTTCTACTAAATTGAAATATATTGTTGTGAGCTCGGGGTTCGAAAGGACTGATGCCAATATATAAGAACAATAAAAAGGCTTTATTCACTATAAACAGTGCAATACGATCACAAATATCTTCTGAAAATTACAAGATATTCAGTAATCTTCAAATCCAATAAAAGCGCAGCAAAATTTCACACAGAAACAATGCGTTCAATACGACGTATCAACGACAAAATAAATCTGAGTAACACAGTTCTCAATGCAAAGCCTCTCGTATGAATTCAATCGCAGTTGACAGACAACTAACTCAACTGAACTGGTGGAGGTCCCTTATATAGACTTCAGGGATCTTTCCAGATTATTCCAGGACTTTCTAATGCTAGAAATTACCAGAAGGTCCTCCAACTCTCGATAGAGTACTCCAAACGTGAAAGGATCCCAATGTAAATATATAAGGGGGGGTTGCACAAAAAGTCGCCAAATCCGTCGCCAACTTGGCGACATTTGGCGATTTATCGCCAAATTTGGCGACAAAAATAAGTCGCCAAAACCATCGCCAACTTGGCGATGAACCCATTCCTTGGCGATATTCCCATAGAACTCTATTGTAAAAACGATGAGGGTGCAAGGTTGTTTTTCTTACAAAGCACCTGAGGCCTTTAGCATTGAGTTACATGATGCTCAATAGGAAATACATTAATACTGCAATTTTCACAATAATAAAATAAAATAAATTTAAACAAATGGAATATTTACAAGTATATACAAAATTCATAACATTGCCCCCCTCTCAAGGACTGCACGTCCCGGGCAGTTCAACCTTTGATCGGAAAGCAAACCCGTTACCAACAAATGCTATACTACTCAAAACACTTAAAGCAAACATGGAAAATAACAATTAAACACATTCATAATGCTGAATTATACAAAATGTACACTTATTTAAAAAAAAAATTAAATTAAATTAAAGCATAGACATCATTACATACAAGTATTTAAATAATAATAACATTAATAATGATAATGCTAAGCAAAATAAATAATTACATTAACTTATATACAAGACCATGGTCATACTAATTTACATTATTTACATTACACTATTTACAATCAATGAACTAAGTACTATGTGAACTATGTACTATGGCCATAGTATGGAGCTAGCCTGTCGTAATGAACGACTCTAGTCTTCGAATTTGGTGACTTTCGGATCCGAATTACGACATCGTTCAGTCTGATTAGGACTGTATAAGGACCGTCCCAGTGCGATTGCAGTTTGGGAGAAAGTCCTTTACGTCGAGTCGGATTATAAAACCAAACCTTGTCACCTTCTTTGAATTGATGTCCCGTGGCTTTCGTGTCGTACCTGGTCTTCATCTTCTCCGTCTGTATATTGATCCGCTCTCGAGCCAAGTTGTGGACGTCTTCAAATCGTGCCTGGAGATTCTGCACGTATCCCTCTGGCGATGAAGGCGCATCTGGAGGACGACCAAAAATCAGATCACAAGGTAGACGAAGATCACGACCGAAAAGCATCTGAGACGGGGAATAGCCGGTTGTTTCATGGACGGCGCTGCGATAGGCGAGAAGAAACAAGGGAAGTTTTTGGTCCCAGTCTTGTTGGTTTCTTGAAACTAGCAGCGAGAGGTTGTTGAGGATGGTACGATTAAACCTCTCAACCATGCCATCCGACTGTGGATGTAAAGGCGTCGTCCTAGTTTTGTCCATTCCGAGAAGTTGACAAAGACCCTCAATCACAGCAGATATGAAATTTCTCCCTTGGTCAGAATGCATTTGAAGGGGAACTCCATACCTTGATATCCACTGGTGTACCAAGGCATCCGCAACCGTAGAAGCTTCTTGATCAGGGATGGCATAAACTTCAGGCCATTTCGTAAAATAGTCCATGACAACAAGGAGGTATTTGTTGCCATCAGCACTTCTTGGCAGAGGACCTAGGATGTCAAGGGCGATGCGTTCAAAAGGTGCTCCTACATTGTAGAGATGTAGTCTTCCTCGGCTACGTTTCTTTGGTCCTTTCCGAGCTGCACATGCATCGCAAGATTTGCACCATTGTTCGACGTCAGCTCTCGCCTTTCCCCAGAAGAAGCGCTCTCGGACTCTGTGTAATGTTTTCATGACTCCAAAATGGCCATCAGTGTGACTGCCATGTAATTCCTTGAGGACCTCTGGTATTCGGGATCGAGGAAGTACCAACTGCCACCGAGATGTTTTCCCATCTTCCGATTCGAATTTTCGGTACAGGACACCATTCCTGACGTGGAGGGAGTTCCAAAGAGCCCAATATTGCTTCGTCGTAGGACTATAAGTCGAGATGTCTTTCCAACTGGGCTTCGTGCTAGAAGATTCTAATAACTCCAAGATTGGTTTGATGTCAGAGTCTGCCATTTGATCTTCTCGAATCTTCTCATCACTCCAGGGATCTGGTGGCGTTGATAGTGAAGTCTTCGTCTGGCGTATGACATGTTCGGGATTATACTTGTTCTCCGCTCTGGAACAATAGCGACAACTTTCGGGACACGGTCTTCTTGATAAGGCATCAGCATTTCCATGCGATGAGTCTTTACGATGCCTGATGTCAAAGTCGTATTCCTGGAGTCGTTGTATCCATCTGGCTACTTGGCCCTCTGGGTTCTTAAAATTCATCAGCCATGTTAGGGATGCGTGATCAGTACGAAGGAGAAATTTCCTGCCATAGAGATAGTGATGGAAGTGTTCTATGGCTTTCACTATAGCTAATAACTCCTTACGAGTGACGCAATAATTCCGCTCTGGTTTCGATAAACATTTGCTCCAGTATGCTACGACTCGTTCTTGGCCATCTATTTCTTGAGAAAGTACAGCGCCGACACTTTCATGGCTGGCATCCGTGTCCACAATGAATTGTTTGTCGGGGTGTGGATAGGTAAGAACTGGAGAGGATGTGAGAGCTTCTTTCAGTCGCTGGAAGGAATTCTCGCATTCTTGTGTCCATAGAAACTTCTGCTTGCTTTCAGTGAGCCTATGCAAGGGTCTTGCGATGTTGGAGAACCCCTGTACAAACTTTCGGTAATAAGTGCATAGTCCCAGAAAGCTTCGCAACTGATGGACATTTTCCGGACGCTTCCAGTTCTTTACTGCGGACACTTTTTCAGGATCTGTTCGAACACCTTCAGCTGAGATGATGTGTCCTAAATAGTTTACTTCTCGTTGGAAGAACTTGCATTTCAAAGGGTTCAGCTTTAAATTCGCCGCTCTTAGCTTCGTTAACACTTTTCGAATATTCTCTAGATGTTCTTCAAACGTGCAGCCACCAATGATGACATCATCTAGGTAGATGAGACAAGCTTCAAAAGTCAGGCCTTTTAACACTGTCTCCATGAGGCGCTCGAACGTTGCTGGAGCATTGCAGAGCCCGAACGGCATAACTTTAAATTGCCAAAGTCCTTGTCCAGTAGTAAATGCAGTCTTCTCTTTGTCATCAGGATGGATCTCTACCTGCCAATATCCACTCTTCAAATCCAGTGTGGAAAACCATTTATGTCCTGAAAGAGTATCTAGCGTGTCGTCTATTCTTGGTAGAGGATAGCTGTCCTTCTTCGTGATGTCGTTAAGTTTACGATAATCCACACAAAATCTTGTGGAGCCATCTTTCTTTCGGACCAACACGATGGGAGAGGCCCACGGACTTGATGACGACTCGATGATGTCACTATCCTGCATCTCTTGTATGAGCTTAGAAACCTCTTCTTGTTTAGCGAACGGCAAGCGTCTTGGATGCTGTTTAATCGGTGGATGGTCGGCAGTATCAATTCTATGCCGTGTCAGTGAAGTGCGACCAATATCACTCTCGTTTTGAGAAAACACATCCTTAAATTCCTGGAACAGTCTTCCTGCGGCATGTCTCTGTTCGGGAGATAAATTTTCATTTCGTCCAATTTCAGGTGTTAAACTTGTAGGCGGCTCCGACAACGTCAAGCTCGGGTCTTTGCATACACAGGTGACTGGAGCACAGGTTGAAAGCACTTCACCCTTCTGGATAATTCTAGACTTTTCACTTACGTTCGCAATTCTCACAGGTATGACATCTCTCGACAGATCTACCAGCGCTGATGCTATTAGCACTCCCTTTGGGCTTTTCTCAGGATATCCAGTCAAGCCATACTGGAAAATTCTTTCGTTTCCAGTTAATCCAGGTATCATCATTTCGGTCCGAGGAGGGATGATAACATCTGCCTTGGCTGTGATCCGTTGAATAGACCCGGACTCATTTCCAAGTTTGAAAATAGTGACATCTTCTTGAGCAGAGCGTAACTCATTATTCTTAAAGTCCAGTGTGAATCCATGCTCTTTTAAAAAGTCCAGTCCGAGTATGAAAGGATCTGAAATATCGGCCACATAGACTGTATGGTGGTAAGCGGCGTTCCCAAACTTTATTTTCAGTGTCATTCTTCCATGTATATCGATCTTATCTCCGGTCGCAGTTTGAAGAATAACACGCGGCGGGGTCCAGAAGAGTTTTTCTTTCAGCCGCTGAGCTAGATCTTTCCGAATGATGGTCACATTGGCTCCTGTATCGATGATCATATTACAGGGCAAATCATTCACACTTCCGACTAGAAAAACTCCGTTCTCGCCGCAACTTCTTGCAGAAATTTCACATACTTGAAAATGGGGCTTCTCAAAATCTGGCAACCTCCGCCCCGCAAGATGGCCATTAATCAGTTTTCCTGCTCCTCCGTTAGCGGGAGAGATATTACCTTCGGTGCTGGGTCGTCTTGGGCAGTCGATTTGTATATGGCCTTCTCCACCGCATTTCCAGCACTTGATCTGCCTGTAACGTTTGTTGGCCATTAAGGAGTTCATCTTTCTCATTATGCCATTCATCTGCTGCTGTAAGCGCTTCACAGCTCTATCCGACGTCTCAGGCAGGTTGGCTGCTCGCACAAAGTGTCGATCTTTCCTAGTAGCTTGCTGGGCTGTCTCGAATTTCAGAGCGTAAACCAAAGCCCCTTTTAGATCTTTGAGATCTGCAATCCGGAGTGCTGTCTGGATCTCAGGGTCACGCACACCATCAATAAAATGCTGCAGAGCTAAGCTTTCTCTAATTTCAGTCGGACAGTCAGGATAAGCAAGATGTGAAAGTCTCTCGACATCCGTAGCAAGCTCTTGCAGGGATTCAGTGGATTTCTGCTGTCGAGTTTTGAGCTGGAGTCTGCTATATTCCTTCATGCATTTCTCGCCAAAGCGCAATTCTAAGGCACTGACGAGCGTTTCAAAATCCAGCGGTTCATTTGCAGGCAAAGTCTGTAGGACGTCGGCAGCATCAGCTCGTAGAGAAGCAGCTAACTGGCAAGCCTTTGTCTGGGAATCCCATCCATTGGCGTCCGCTACGATCCCAAATTGTGTCTTAAAAACTGGCCATGAGGATTTTCCGTCATAGGTCGAGAGTTTAATACAGGAACGAGGAAGCATAGATTGATACTTGACATCTTCGGTATAGCTTCCGGCAGTTATCTTCTGTTTCTTGACTTTTTCCAAATCTTTTTTTACATTCTCTATGCTTTCTTCGACGGTCTTGGCGATCTTTTGAACTTTTTCTTCTACTCTTTCTTCAACGGTCTCGGCGATCTTTTGAACTTTTTCTTCTACTCTTTCTTCTACGGTACTGGCTGTCCTTTGAATTTCTTCTACCTTTCCTTCTATTTCTTGAAATCTTCCTTCAACTTTGTTTTCCACACCGTCAATTCTGTCATTTAAAGATGTTATTTTATCCTCTATTAAGTCTTTCAACTCTCCAAGGTTGGTTGACATATCCTTCTTCATTTCATCTTTTAAGTCGCCAAGGTTGGCAGTCATTTTCTCATCTATCGCTGACATTTCCTTCTTCATTTCTTCCGACATTTCCTTCATTTCAGCCTGGTTCGCAGTCATTTTCTCATCCATCGCTGACATATCCTTCTTCATTTCTTCTTTCATCTCGCCAAGGTTGGTTGACATCTCAGCCTGATTCGCAGCTAATTTCTCCAATAATTGTTTCAGTTCAGCCTCCATTGCTCTGGTGATCGGCATTCAACCCCACTCCTGACACCAAATGTTGTGAGCTCGGGGTTCGAAAGGACTGATGCCAATATATAAGAACAATAAAAAGGCTTTATTCACTATAAACAGTGCAATACGATCACAAATATCTTCTGAAAATTACAAGATATTCAGTAATCTTCAAATCCAATAAAAGCGCAGCAAAATTTCACACAGAAACAATGCGTTCAATACGACGTATCAACGACAAAATCAATCTGAGTAACACAGTTCTCAATGCAAAGCCTCTCGTATGAATTCAATCGCAGTTGACAGACAACTAACTCAACTGAACTGGTGGAGGTCCCTTATATAGACTTCAGGGATCTTTCCAGATTATTCCAGGACTTTCTAATGCTAGAAATTACCAGAAGGTCCTCCAACTCTCGATAGAGTACTCCAAACGTGAAAGGATCCCAATGTAAATATATAAGGGGGGGTTGCACGAAAAGTCGCCAAATCCGTCGCCAACTTGGCGACATTTGGCGATTTATCGCCAAATTTGGCGACAAAAATAAGTCGCCAAAACCATCGCCAACTTGGCGATAAACCCATTCCTTGGCGATATTCCCATAGAACTCTATTGTAAAAACGATGAGGGTGCAAGGTTGTTTTTCTTACAAAGCACCTGAGGCCTTTAGCATTGAGTTACATGATGCTCAATAGGAAATACATTAATACTGCAATTTTCACAATAATAAAATAAAATAAATTTAAACAAATGGAATATTTACAAGTATATACAAAATTCATAACAATATTTTATTGTGCTGAATATTAGTGCGTGCATATTTTTTTGCTCCATGTACTCCATGAACTTTTCAATTCCGATTGTCTACGAAAATCTCCCGCCGGTGAAAATGACGTATGCACAAAATTTTCGTGACGTATGTATTTTAATTGTGCTTTTTTATCTATTTTTTTAATATAATTTCCAAACGGTTTGACATTTATTCTTGGTAATAAATAGACGTCGTTGTCACCTTTATAGGTACCTGCTGTAAAAATTTGAACGAAATCCGTTAAATATTTTTTGAGTTATGCTTGACGAAAGGTTTTAATATCCATCGTAACTATATATGGGGCAAAGTAATACTGCGCTGTGTATGAGTCTTCGTTGCACTCAGACAATTATTTCGCGAGTGTGTCATATTCGATTTACTATAACAATTCCGTGCTATATGGTTTGGCTTTCCGCACGCAAAACAATGAAATCTTTTCTTTTCATTAGCTCTAAATGCTTTAGACTCATTTTCGTGAAATCTATCATATTTTCTTTCATATTTCAACAAAGTTTCTCACATTACTTCATAAGTTATATTTGGGTTTGATCAGGGGTCGGAAGTAGCGCGCTACTAGTAGCGAAACTACAGTAGTCGCTACTTTTTACAGTAGTTTATAGTGTAGAGCGCTACATTTTGAACATTGTAGTGTAGCGAGTAGCGCGTACAAAAAATCAGTAGTTTGTAGCGAGAACCGCCTCTACTTTTAACGCTACTTCAAAAGAACAAACAGTGCCATTCTGCAAATCACGTGGTCGAAATTCGCTTCTTTTGTGCAGAATTTGTTCTGCTCAAACATTTCCAAATCGCAATGGTAAATCTCAGTGCAGTGTTTAGCAGCGCATCGCATGGAGCCATAGATTTTCCATTTACATTTTACTGGTAAAATCAAGTACTAACCCATCAAAGGAATTAATTTTCTTGTTGGCAACACTTGTCTATTTACTTGTTAAGATGTCTTCATGTTTTACCGCCGGATTTCTTATTATTCGGAATTGCTCCATTTCCAGATTTATTTATTGCTTGCATTTAGGGTTGTTTTTCTGTAATTTTCTAGATTATAATATCTATATATTTAAAACGCTAAGCGTTTTGTTTCGACAATCCGTGAGAACAAACTACTACATCAAATTACATCATTCTTTTTTTACATGAAAGATATTTGGTCACAGATTTGTTATGGTACATTCGTTTGTTCGAAAATTTAATTAATTAGCCGTAATCTTAAATTAAAATTTTACTTCTGCTTATGACGTCATAAAGTCGGCAATCGGATTAACGCCCACTGTTGCGACGTACAGAGTTTATTTTCTGAACTCAATGATTGCGAGCATAAAAAATAAATATTAAATATTAAAAGCACGTGACAAATAGGCCGAATTTTTTAATTTATAAGTTAAAATATAGTTAAAATGTTTAAGTATTTCGGTAAAAATATTTATCCGTGTGTTTTATAAGCAAATAAAAATTCATATTTACTGTGACGTCACGGAAATATTGTCCATTGGGTTCATTTTATCATTAAGCATTATAACTTTGTTGATGCCATTTTTTTTCATTACAATTAAATGCAAAATATATTTTTATTTGTACGCATGGTGCTTAAGCATAAATGTACGTGTGAAAAGTTTGTACCGGTGAAAATGACGTTATGCTTAGCTTGAAATGCATTTTAACATTGATAAAACTAAAAAGAAAAATTTATATGATTGTGTCAACATGGCGTAATATTAACTGATATTTCAATTTTTAATTTTAAAGATTAGAACTGGAGCCTTTATTGGTTGCTTCATCTTGATTGCATACCTTGATTACATGTTACCAATTACTTTTTTTAAATTATAGGATTAAGTTATAGGAATTATAGGATTTAAATTATTAAGATTTCCTTTTTTAATAAAAAAATTCACAAAAGTAAAGAATTTCAGGAAAAAAAAAACGAAATAATGATTGTATTTTAGCTAGAATAAACAATGTAAGACTAATATTTCATAGGAATTATTTTGGTAGTTTTATTATAAGTTCATTTAACAGTTCTTTATTAGCGCAGATTTCTTTCCCTGTAAATTTCTCTTTCGATGTCAAAAAAAAAAAAAAAAAACTGTTTTCAACTATTGGACGCCAACCAAAACACAGTGGCAATATTTAGAAATGTATAACGGTTGTGACAACAAACGGCACTATCGCTTTAGCTTTCATCGCGCTTACATCACTTCTAAATACTAAAAATTTAATTTTTTTACTACATTTTACAATTTCAAGTCTTACATCCTCAATTAGAAAAAAAAAAATTAGCTTTCGATTGAAATTTATTTGAAATCTGCCGCTTAATTTAACGACTTTTTAAATAATTTTCAAGCATGAAATATTTTTCAATTCTATCTCAACAATGACCATTGTTTTAATAATGTAAAACCAGAGGGCCCGTGCGAGGATTTCGCACTGAAATCTAATATTTTTTAGGTACTTCTCTATTATGCCGTCGACCACTTTTCATAACAAAAAACTATCGCCAAATTCTAAGATTAAACGCCAAAAATTCAGTCCCATTTACTTGATGTGAGAAGCATTATACGTGTTTGTTACGTCATCAAGTGGATTTTAATTCGACATTTGCGTGTATTTTTCATTATGTTTTACTGATTTAGTAGTTATTTTATTAATTAAAATAACAATTGTGTCCTTAAATTCTGATATTTTATTTATTTATTTATTTTTTGATATTCGAATGGCAACGTTCTCCCGTTTATTGGGCGATAGTTTTTTGTTATGAAAAGTGGTCGATGGGATAATAGAAAAGTATCATTTTTTATCAATATGTAATATTTATTAGATGCAGGTTTAAACTTCTAAAGAAAAAGCAAGGATAAAAATATCTGCAAACAACATTTAGTTGTTAGTTAAACCAGAATATCATCTCATTTATTCCATCAAAGTTAGACTAAAAACTGATCCAAGATTACTAAAGGCATGCGCGCGAAAAAAAAATTAACAATCGTATTTCGACTATAGAGGATGACGTCATCCGCTTCGGGAAAACCATGGGACTTAGAAACATAAATCTAAACATTCCAATTTCAATTTCGCTTTTTAATCATAAGTATAAAATAAACCCGTGCGGTGTTTTTTATAATAATTGCTATATGAGCATCATATAATGTGGTATTTTATTTTTTTGGCAACAATAATTTCAGGAAAATCTTTCATTTCTTTTATGAAAGCAATGCCGATTTAATTTTTATTTTTCAGCAAATTTTAATCAAAAACATGTTTTAACGAATTGTTAAGTGGGCTATGTCAGAAGCCGGTTCTAAAACCTTTCATATGGTATCTCATTCGTTGTTCTGCGTTTCATATTTTCTTTGAAAAAGGGATGTTGACAGGAGAAATAATATATAAGGATAGCCCCTTGGAAAGTTGCAACAATTGAAAATAGGTATCCCTAACCTTCATGAAAAGTGAAAAAAATAAAATAAAATAAAATAAAAACCTGATAAATCATAGGATCAGACTATCCATGAGATAGAGTATTTTGGCGCTAATATAAAATCTGTCAAAAGAAGAAAAAAAAACTATTTTTAGTTTATGATTAACATAAAATTGATATGTTGAATTCGTTGATGTATATGTTGAATCAGAATATGCTAGGAACTGTTATTTATTATTTTTTTAAAGATCCATTGGATATTTAACTGTATAAGAGACCGACTGTGATGGAAAAGGAATAATCATCCTGATTATGTAAAGGGATAGAAGAAACCATACAAATAAATTACAATTGAAAACATTAAAATTCTCATTCATCTGCATATTAATTTATTATTTTTAACAAAAATTCTTCATTTTTACATAAAAATTGATTAGCTTAAAACAATGGATGCGTTTTAGAAGATATGGATTTGATGCTACAATAAAAAAGTAGTTTTTCCGACCCCTGGGTTTGATGATATCGCAGTTGTTTCTTCGCTATATTTCTTTGGGAGCCTTTCTATAATAACACATTGGGCTGATAAGTTCCCGGTCTGGCACACAGATGGCGTTGCAATCGCCAAACCGATGTTTTTTTTGTAAATACTAACCTTTAAAAGGTAGTAGAAAAAATGCCATGACGATTCGCCGTGTGGATAAAACGTTAGAGTGCTTTTAGTTGAACGACTTTGCTGATAAACAAAAAAATGGATAACAAGAATTTCAAGAATTGTTATTTGATGGGGAAAAAATACCGTTCAAACAAAAGATTGGCTAGATAAGCGTTATCCGGACACTGCACCAGGTAAATCAACCATTATTGACTGGTTTGCTGAATTTAAACGTGGTCGTACGGACACCAGTGATGCACCACGCAAAAGAGGTGGTTACTCCGGAAAACATAAAAAAAGTCCACAAAATCGTTTTGGGGAACCATAAAGTGAAGTTGCAGGAGATAGCTCAGACTCTGAAGATATCCAAGGAACGTGTAGGTTTTATTTTGAATGAACATTTGTCTATGAAAAAGCTGTTGTCAAAGTGGCTGCCGCGCGTGTTGACTTTTGACCAAAAACAACAACGAGTTCTGAGCACTGTTTGGAGCTTTTTCGTTATAAAATTATGTTATTTATTATTAAATTATTATTATTAATCATTTATTAAATTATTATTATTAAATTATTATTATTAAATTATTTTTAAAATTATTTTTATTAAATTATTATTATAAAATTATTATTTTTAAAATATTATTATTATTATTAAATTATTATTATTTATTATTAAAGTTATGTTATTTATTAAAGTTATAAAGTTATAAAGTCATAAAGTTATAAAGCTTTGCTAAAAAGTTGTGTTTTCTTTATTAGACCGGAAACTTATCAGCCCATGTGTTAAATCCTATTAATTCGCTTTCATCAATTTCTGTACCCAATTCTAATATTTGATTAGCTATTCTTTGAGCTCTTATTAAATATTCTTCGATTGTTTCTCTTTTGTTTTTCTCTGTTCTCGTAAGATTAATTTTTAATTGAATTCTTCTCTGATTTTCATTTCCCGCATAACGCTTTTTAAGTAATTCCATAAATCCTGTAGCTTTTTTAATCCTTCTAACTGCCATCATTTGTTCTGCCGACAACGTCAATATAATTATACAATAAACTTCATCATTTTTTTCTAACCATGTTTTATGCGCTTATAAACTATCGGGATCACCTTCATTTTTTTATCTGTTCATCACTTTCGATAACATCAAATAAATGTTTTGATTTAATTAAAGCTTCAACTCGCATACATTATCTCTTTTGTGCTATTTATTTTTTTATAATCATTGTTGAGCATGATATACTCCAGAGTTTTATTTTTGTGGCAACACTACTTTGAGGAAAATTTCATTTCATTTATGAAGACAATGCCGATTTAATTTTCAATTATTTGTAAATTTTATACTATTTGTTTGATATTATTTGGGTAGCTTCGTCATTTTATTTGTAATTATGACTGTTGATTTATATGTTAATGAGTCTGTAATGGTAAAACATAAAATTATGTCAATATGATTATTGTTATTTCAGAAATAATAAAAATTTCGAATCAATACACTTCGTTTCAAAACAAATATTAAATACAGCACTATTAAAATACAAATTTCTGCCGCAAATTGACAGCCAAATATTTTGTTGTAGGAAATTTAAATTAAATTGAATGTTGCCTGGTAAAATAAAATAGTCACTTGTAAACACATTAAAAGCCATTGAGTATAGTGTTTAAGTATATTGTAACTGTACAAAAAGTAATGAAATCCAGGGGTAGGAAGTAGCGTGCTACAAGTAGCGAAACTACAGTAGTCGCTACATTTTTCAGTAGTTTGTAGTGTAGCGCGCTACATTTTGAACAATGTAGTGTATCGAGTAGCGCGATACAAAAAATCAGTAGTTTTTAGCGAGAACCGACGCTACTTTCACCGCTACTTCAGGAGAAAAATAATGTGTCATTCTTCAAATCACGTGGCTAAAACTTCCTTCTTTTGTGCAAAGTTTGTTCTGCTCAAAAATTTACGAATCTAAGCTGCAGTAAATAGCAACGTATCGCATGAAGTCCATTTTCCCATTGGCACTTACTGCTAAAATCAAGTAAGGAATTAATTTTATTGCTGGCAACACTTGTCTATTTACACGTTATTAAGTCTTCATGTTTTAACGCCAAATTTCTATCTATGTCACTTTTTTATGGAAACGATAACTGCAATAATTCTGCACAAATCTCTTCCAAACTCATACATAAAATAAAGGTGCATAAAATCTCGGTCAAGTTCGTTAATGGGTAAAATCGAACCAAGGGGGGGGGGGGGGGGATGGGGGGCTTTTTGTGAAAACTGAAAAAACCCATGATTTCTTAATTATGATATGTATCGAATCCGTTTGAAGTTATTATTACTTCTAGGAGAAGGGCCGAAAAATTATGTATGACAGATTTTTGATATCATTAAAAATGGTCCCAAGGGGGGGAAAAGGGCGAGGGGGGGTTAGAAGAAAAAAATTCATAACTTCGTCAATTCACAAGATATCAAATCCGCTTAAATTTATTATAAATCCTCTTAATATTATCTAAAACTTTTATATTGACAAGTTTTTTATAAGACCAACCCTTATAACAAAAAAAAATAATTTAAAAAAAAAATCCCTGCCGGCTCCGCCTGCAAACAAGTTAGGTTTTGAAGTGGGCGTTACCAACTACCGAATCATGGCAAAAAGGTCATTTCTTCCGCAATTCTTAACAAACAGGCGCCCCACGGTCTGCGTCTGCGAAATCTACCTGTACCTGTACGCCGAGCCGTTAAGGATTTTTTTAATCTGTGTTTCCATTTCGCGTATAAATTGGATTCTTTGGAAAAATCTGAAAGTAGCGAAGTATTGACTACTTTTGAAAAGTAGTTTGTAGTCGCTACTTTTTAAAACAAGTTGTTGTAGTTGTAGTTAAATACATTTTCGATAAAGTAGTTGTAGTTGTAGTTCGCTACAATAAAAAAGTAGTTTTTCCGACCCCTGATGAAATCCCATCAAAAACATACATGTGAAAGAAGGCCAAGTTCGTTAACGGTTTCGCTAATAAAAGAAGTGATATCTAACTGGAAACCAAGTTCTTTCGAAACTCCTTAAATCATAGCTCCTGTCATGCATAACGTTCTTCAATTGCTTAAAATGATTTGTTATGTTATTTGCTACCCAATAGAGCGACTTGGCAAGATTTTTCTTATTCAAATTTCTCTACTTGATTGATCTGAACTTAAAGTTAATCACTTCCTTAACTTATCAATACCTTAACTTCGACATACTTATTCGGATACTAGATTGACTACATCTTTGCCAATGACATACTAGATTTTTTTTTATATTGAAGAAGCTAGAAACATGAAATATAGCATGATAGTTACTTATAAGATGTAAATGCTCCCTAAGAACAAATTCTAAAAAAATTCGAGATTTAAAAGGGTGAGATGAGCGAAAAGCGTTCGAAAAACATTCTAAATTACAATTTCTATGGAACCTCTGGAACTACAGAACCGTTTTCAAAAGTGATGGTGGCAAATTGATTGTGACAGTCCCTGCTCCAACATAGGCTATATTTTATTTCGGTGCCACTACCCTCAGGGGGGTGCAGGAGCGAAAAACGTTCTAAAATTTCGATTTTTTTTTGTACCGAAGGTGTTAGAAACATGAAATTTGGCATGGTAGTTACTTATAAGATGTAAATGTTTTTAAGAAAAAATTCTAAAAAAAATTCGAAATTTAAAAGGGTGAGATGAGCGAAAAGCATTTTAATAACATTCTAAATTACAATTTCTATGGAACCTCTGGAACTACCGAACCGTTTTCAAAAGTGATGGTGGCAAATGGATAGTGACAGTCCCTGCTCCAACATAGGCTATATTTTATGTCGGTGCCACTACCCTCAGGGGGGGGGGGGGGAGGGATGCAGAAGAGAAGAACGTTCTAAAATTGCGATATTTTTTTATACTGAAGCTGCTAGAAACATGAAATTTGGCATGGCAGTTACTTATAAGATGTAAATGCTCTCTAAGAACAAATTCTAAAAAAATTTGAAATTTAAAAGGGTGAGAAAAGCGAAAAGCATTCTAAAACATTCTAAATTACAATTCCTCTGGAACCTCTGGAACTACAGAACCGTTTTCAAAAATGATGGTGGCAAATTGATGGTGACAGTCCCTGCTCCAACATAGGCTATACTATACTTTATGTCGGTGCCACTATTCTCAGAGGTGTGCAGGAGCGAAAAACGTTCTAAAATTTCGATTTTTTTATACTGAAGGTGTTAGAAACATGAAATTTGGCATGGTAGTTACTTATAAGATGTAAATGCTCTCTAAGAACAAATTCGTAAAAAATTTGAAATTTAAAAGGGTGAGAAAAGCGAAAAGCGTTCTAAAACATTCTAAATTACAATTCCTCTGGAACCTCTGGAACTACAGAACCGTTTTCAAAAATGATGGTGGCAAATTGATGGTGAAAGTCCCTGCTCCAACATAGGCTATATTTTATGTCGGTGAAACTACTCTCAGGGGTGTGCAGAAGCGAAAAACGTTCTAAAATTTCGATTTTTTTATACTGAAGGTGTTAGAAACATGAAATTTGGCATGGTAGTTACTTATAAGATGTAAATGTTTTTTAAGAACAAATTCTAAAAAAATTCGAAATTTAAAATGGTGAGATGAGCGAAAAGTATTCTAATAACATTCTAAATTACAATTTCTATGGAACCTCTGGAACTACCGAACCGTTTTCAAAAGTTATGGTGGCAAATTGATGGTGACAGTCCCTGCTCCAACATAGGCTATATTTTATGTCGGTGCCACTACACTTATGGAGGGGGGGTTGCAGAAGCGAAAAACGTTTTAAAATTTCGATTTTTTTATACTCAAGGAGCTAGAAACATGAAATTTGGCATGGTAGTTACTTATAAGATGTAAATGCTCTTCAAGGACAAATTCAAAAAAAATTCGAAATTTAAAAGGGTAAGATGAGCGAGAAGCGTTCGAAAAACATTCTAAATTACAATTTCTATGGAACCTCTGGAACTACAGAACCGTTTTCAAAAGTGATGGTGGCAAATTGATGGTGACAGTCTCTGCTCCAACATAGGCTATATTTCATGTCGGCGCCACTACTCTCAGGGGTGTGCAGGAGCGAAAAACGTTCTAAAATTTCGATTTTTTTAATACTGAAGGTGTTAGAAACATGAAATTTGGCATGGTTGTTACTTATCAGATGTAAATTTTTTTTAAGAACAAATTCTAAAAAAATTCGAAATTTAAAATGGTGAGATGAGCGAAAAGCATTCTAATAACATTCTAAATTACAATTTCTATGAAACCTCTGGAATTACCGAACCGTTTTCAAAAGTGATGGTGGCAAATTGATGGTGACAGTCCCTGCTCCAACATAGGCTATATTTTATGTCGGTGCCACTAAACGCATGAAGGGGGGGGGGGGTGCAGAAGCGAAAAACGTTCTAGAATTTCGATTTTTTTTTATACTGAAGGAGCTAGAAACATGAAATTTGGCATGGTAGTTACTTATAAGATGTATAAGCTCTCCAAGAACAAATTCTAAAAAAATTGGAAATTTAAAAGGGTAAGATGAGCGAGAAGTGTTCGAAAAACTTTCTAAATTACAATGTCTATGGAACCTCTGGAACTACAGAACCGTTTTCAAAAGTGATGGTGGCAAATTGATGGTGAAAGTCCCTGCTCCAACATAGGCCATTATTTATGTCGGTGCCACTGCTCTCAGGGGTGTGCAGAAGCGAAAAACGTTCTAAAATTTCGATATTTTGTTATACTGAAGGTGTTAGAAACATGAAATTTTGCATGGTAGTTACTTATAAGATATAAATGTTTTTTAAGAACAAATTCTAAAAAAACTCGAAATTTAAAAGGGTGAGATGAGCGAAAAGCATTCTAATAACATTCTAAATTACAATTTCTATGGAACATCTGGAACTACCGAACCGTTTTCAAAAGTGATGGTGGCAAATTGATAGTGACAGTCCCTGCTCCAACATAGGCTATATTTTATGTCGGTGCCACTACCCTCAGGGGGGGGGGGAGGGATGCAGAAGAGAAGAACGTTCTAAAATTGCGATATTTTTTTATACTGAAGCTGCTAGAAACATGAAATTTGGCATGGCAGTTACTTATAAGATGTAAATGCTCTCTAAGAACAAATTCTAAAAAAATTTGAAATTTAAAAGGGTGAGAAAAGCGAAAAGCATTCTAAAACATTCTAAATTACAATTCCTCTGGAACCTCTGGAACTACAGAACCGTTTTCAAAAATGATGGTGGCAAATTGATGGTGAAAGTCCCTGCTCCAACATAGGCTATATTTTATGTCGGTGAAACTACTCTCAGGGGTGTGCAGAAGCGAAAAACGTTCTAAAATTTCGATTTTTTTATACTGAAGGTGTTAGAAACATGAAATTTGGCATGGTAGTTACTTATAAGATGTAAATGTTTTTTAAGAACAAATTCTAAAAAAATTCGAAATTTAAAATGGTGAGATGAGCGAAAAGTATTCTAATAACATTCTAAATTACAATTTCTATGGAACCTCTGGAACTACCGAACCGTTTTCAAAAGTTATGGTGGCAAATTGATGGTGACAGTCCCTGCTCCAACATAGGCTATATTTTATGTCGGTGCCACTACACTTATGGAGGGGGGGTTGCAGAAGCGAAAAACGTTTTAAAATTTCGATTTTTTTATACTCAAGGAGCTAGAAACATGAAATTTGGCATGGTAGTTACTTATAAGATGTAAATGCTCTTCAAGGACAAATTCAAAAAAAAATCGAAATTTAAAAGGGTAAGATGAGCGAGAAGCGTTCGAAAAACATTCTAAATTACAATTTCTATGGAACCTCTGGAACTACAGAACCGTTTTCAAAAGTGATGGTGGCAAATTGATGGTGACAGTCTCTGCTCCAACATAGGCTATATTTCATGTCGGCGCCACTACTCTCAGGGGTGTGCAGGAGCGAAAAACGTTCTAAAATTTCGATTTTTTTAATACTGAAGGTGTTAGAAACATGAAATTTGGCATGGTTGTTACTTATCAGATGTAAATTTTTTTTAAGAACAAATTCTAAAAAAATTCGAAATTTAAAATGGTGAGATGAGCGAAAAGCATTCTAATAACATTCTAAATTACAATTTCTATGAAACCTCTGGAATTACCGAACCGTTTTCAAAAGTGATGGTGGCAAATTGATGGTGACAGTCCCTGCTCCAACATAGGCTATATTTTATGTCGGTGCCACTAAACGCATGAAGGGGGGGGGGTGCAGAAGCGAAAAACGTTCTAGAATTTCGATTTTTTTTTATACTGAAGGAGCTAGAAACATGAAATTTGGCATGGTAGTTACTTATAAGATGTATAAGCTCTCCAAGAACAAATTCTAAAAAAATTGGAAATTTAAAAGGGTAAGATGAGCGAGAAGTGTTCGAAAAACTTTCTAAATTACAATGTCTATGGAACCTCTGGAACTACAGAACCGTTTTCAAAAGTGATGGTGGCAAATTGATGGTGAAAGTCCCTGCTCCAACATAGGCCATTATTTATGTCGGTGCCACTGCTCTCAGGGGTGTGCAGAAGCGAAAAACGTTCTAAAATTTCGATATTTTGTTATACTGAAGGTGTTAGAAACATGAAATTTTGCATGGTAGTTACTTATAAGATATAAATGTTTTTTAAGAACAAATTCTAAAAAAACTCGAAATTTAAAAGGGTGAGATGAGCGAAAAGCATTCTAATAACATTCTAAATTACAATTTCTATGGAACATCTGGAACTACCGAACCGTTTTCAAAAGTGATGGTGGCAAATTGATAGTGACAGTCCCTGCTCCAACATAGGCTATATTTTATGTCGGTGCCACTACCCTCAGGGGGGGGGGGAGGGATGCAGAAGAGAAGAACGTTCTAAAATTGCGATATTTTTTTATACTGAAGCTGCTAGAAACATGAAATTTGGCATGGCAGTTACTTATAAGATGTAAATGCTCTCTAAGAACAAATTCTAAAAAAATTTGAAATTTAAAAGGGTGAGAAAAGCGAAAAGCATTCTAAAACATTCTAAATTACAATTCCTCTGGAACCTCTGGAACTACAGAACCGTTTTCAAAAATGATGGTGGCAAATTGATGGTGACAGTCCCTGCTCCAACATAGGCTATACTTTATGTCGGTGCCACTATTCTCAGAGGTGTGCAGGAGCGAAAAACGTTCTAAAATTTCGATTTTTTTATACTGAAGGTGTTAGAAACATGAAATTTGGCATGGTAGTTACTTATAAGATGTAAATGCTCTCTAAGAACAAATTCGTAAAAAATTTGAAATTTAAAAGGGTGAGAAAAGCGAAAAGCGTTCTAAAACATTCTAAATTACAATTCCTCTGGAACCTCTGGAACTACAGAACCGTTTTCAAAAATGATGGTGGCAAATTGATGGTGAAAGTCCCTGCTCCAACATAGGCTATATTTTATGTCGGTGAAACTACTCTCAGGGGTGTGCAGAAGCGAAAAACGTTCTAAAATTTCGATATTTTGTTATACTGAAGGAGCTAGAAACATGAAATTTTGCATGGTAGTTACTTATAAGATGTAAATGTTTTTTAAGAACAAATTCTAAAAAAAATTCGAAATTTAAAAGGGTGAGATGAGCGAAAAGCATTTTAATAACATTCTAAATTACAATTTCTATGGAACCTCTGGAACTACCGAACCGTTTTCAAAAGTGATGGTGGCAAATTGATAGTGACAGTCCCTGCTCCAACATAGGCTATATTTTATGTCGGTGCCACTACCCTCAGGGGGGGGGGGGTGTGCAGAAGCGAAAAACGTTCTAAAATTTCGATATTTTGTTATACTGAAGGAGCTAGAAACATGAAATTTGGCATGGTAGTTACTTATAAGATGTAAATGCTGTCTAAGAACAAATTCTAAAAAAATTCGAAATTTTAAAAGGGTGAGATGAGCGAAAACAGGTCTAAAAACATTCTAAATTACTACAGAACTCTAACTACAGAACTGTTTTCAAAAGTGATGGCAACAGTCCCTGCTGTAACATAGGCTATATTTTATATTGGTGACACTTCCACAGAGGGGGATAAGGGGTGAAAGAGCGAAAAACGTTCTAAAATTTAATTTTTGTCGACATTAGTGTGGCTTAATTAGTAATTTCTGAATTATTTGTGACAGTAAAATTTCCTCTAATGAAAATATGCCGACGAATACCACTTGGCATTTTTCAAGAATTACGCGAGCAAAGCCGCGGGTTTTGCTAGTAAATTGTATAAATGTTAAAAAAAATTACTTGTGTATATAAAACAATGAATAGGTTCCCAGAACATGTGTTTTAAAATTTCTTTCACTCCCCAAGGTTTTTTTCTCTCTTTCGCCAAGGTCCGTATGCTGGAAAAGCACCAAAAATAAAATAGCATTTATTAAACGTAATCACTTTAGCTGGTAAATATAATCTGTTAGTAAGGTAGGGTTTATTTAACTAAACTTGGTTTTTGTATTTAAAGAGGGGATTTTGTAATCGATTTTACACAAACTTTCTCACATACTAGAATTAAACAAATTATGTTCACATGTGTGTTTCATATGATAATACAACATTTTAATATTTTTAGAATTTAATTACATTATTTTTATACATTAATTTTAAGGCATTTTTCAATTAATCGCCAATAATTCGCGAGGGTTACAATTGTATACGAGATACAACAACAATGGATTTAATTTTGCTCCAAAACATGCCCGCCAAAATAAGCCAAATGGCTGTGAAATTGCAACGATTAAATTTTTAACACTAAAAAGGGGGAAAATAAAATATAAATAAAATATTAGCATGTAATAATTAAAATAAAATACGCTTTTATCAATTAATAGTTTCCTATTAATTAAATTATTATTACGCGAAAATTCTTTATTACTGAATTTGAATAAGAATTTCGCCAAATTAGTCAGTTATAGCCAAGTTCGCTTCATTTATGGCAACTTATTTTTGGTCGCCAAGTTTGGCGAGAATTTAGCACTAACGGTTATGAATATAGTTTTATGCGTATGATTGGGAAAATGGTTACAACAATGAAAGATAATTAATTTGAGCGAAATCACGTTCATTAAAACTCATAAATTAATCCCAGTCTTGTTTTAATCTGCTATCTTCTTTAAAAATGTCTGCCGCCGTAGAATTTCAAACTGCTATTATATCTCAACCATTTTTTAAGATAGAGGCAAAACAAAAAATGTTCCGGAATCCTTGTATTAAGGCCTAACACTGAACCAAAAATAAATTTCCATTTCAATTTTTTTTAGTTTGAAATCTTTCAGTGGCCGCCATTTTGAAACAAGATGGTGGACAAAGCTAGCGAACGAACTCGGTCGAGATACTTGTGAATCTAATACCCACACAGTTGCATCCAAATCGGCTCATAAATGCGAGTACTATCATATGATATAAATCAGAGATATATATATACATATATATATATATATATATATATATATATATATATATATATATATATATATATATATATATATATAAAACTTTAAGTAAAATTTAACCATTGAAATATATATATATATCAACAATTGAACGGAGGGTATTTTGGGTCTGGGGGTCATGATCAGTGAAAATATACCGAAATTTTCTGGTATTTATTCTCTTCGAACGGTTGCAATAGGTAGCTTTTTACTTTTTGTAATGAAAGCTACCTAAAAGAAACAGAGCAAAAAACATTATCTCATCAAAAACAACTCGTTGTAAATGATCCCGCCAAGCCACAAACCTAAAACGTCAATCATAAAAAGAAGTGATATCACATAAAAAGAAGCTATATAGAAGTGCATACTCCGAGTCCCGTGTAAAAATCTATCACCACTCATAATGTTTCCAAAGGAGTGAGGGACAGTATGTGAAAACTGCTTGGCGACCTGCAGGCTTTTATAATGTTTGTGTTTCCTGAAATTACATATGACTATGTTATTATTTTTATTTTATTTTATTTTATTTTATTTCATTTATTTATTTATTTATTTTGCTCCCATAAAATTGTAAAAAGTTGAAGTTTCTGTGTTTGCATGTCCTTTCTTATTTATGTGATTGAAAAATCAATTTGTTGATTTTATTTACCATTATTTAAACTAGAAACACCACTCTTACGAAGAGGATTTTTAAGTAAACATGTAAAGATTTTGAGTTTGTAATATATATATATATATATATATATATACACATAATGGTCATACGCATATTAATAACAATGCACCTTCAATAAACTTTAAACTGAGATATATTGCAGTAATTCTAGGGTAAGCGGAATCGCATAGATCTGGTGAAAAATCCGTTCTGTTTAAGCCATTCTAGTCTGTTTTAATAGTATTATATGCAATAATATTCTTTGTATTGGAAACGCATAATTTTTTTTTTGTTTGTTTAAGAAATAATTCCGGAATAAGAAATAATTTCGCCCATTTTACCAGTTCCCTTAGAAACGGTGATTTAACAATATTTGTAATTAAATTTTATGGTAAGAAATATTGGAAAGTATAATTGTAATGATTATCACACTTACATACTTTTTCCTGCTTGTTTCTCAACTATTTCTGATTTTACATTTTTTTAACATGCAAATATATTTATAAAAGTGATATAACAAAAATTAAAAATTTATTTTTTCAATTTTCAAAATTGATATACTGCATATATTATAAAAGCCTGCAGGTCGCCAAGCAGTTTTCACATACTGTCCCTCACTCCGAGTCCTTTGGAAACATTATGAGTGGTGATAGATTTTTACACGGTACTCGGAGTATGCACTTCTATATAGCTTCTTTTTATGTGATATCACTTCTTTTTATGACTGACGTCCTGACTGGTTTGTGGCTTGGCGGGATCATTTACAACGAGTTGTTTTTGATGAGATATCACTCCTTTTTGTAAGGTATTTAATTTCAATTACACGGATTCCATTTTTATTCAGAAAAGAAAAGATGAAAGGGGCAAAAAAAATAATAGTGATGCTCTAAACAGAATTATACATCAGAATTATACAATTTATTGAGTGACTTATTCCAATGTACATGTCGCTACCATAACAACGGGGAAACTTTTATATTAATTTCCTTACATTGTATTCATAAGATTATTTATGACATATTTATTTTCCTTTTTCTTTTGTTTATATCACTCTTTCGTTTATATACATTCAAAAACAAAAAATTAGACAATTTTACAGTAGTTTACAAACTAATTAAAATACTACAGTTTCAGAAAAATGTGGAAAAATAAGAAGCACTTTTTTTCGGTCAACTACAACGATAAGTTTATGGAGCATACTTTATCGAGAATAATCAACATTTTTTTTTCTACGAACCTATTTCTATTAGTATAAAAATTTACAGGGATTTTTATACTAACATATTAAATATATTATTTTTGAAAATTACTGAGCACCTAAGAAGTTTTTTATTTGTTTAAGTTTTTTAACTCAATGTTTCGAGAATTTGAAAAATATAAAATTCGCAACGTTTGCAAAAGTATAAAAACTATTAAAGTGATTTCTGTTCATACAGTCTGTTCATTCCAATTCGGTGATCCTAAAATATAGGTCCCCAATCTCCGGCAGTCCATGAATTAATTAGGACATATGTATGCAACTGTTAAAATGTTCTCAAAGTTGACAATAGAGGCAATAAGTATAGCTCGGCAAATATGAAACACGGCATTGCTTCATCATGGCTTTGTTTCGTGAGGTGTTCGTTCTCCGAACATAAAAATCTCTCGGAAATGTTCGTTATCCGAACATAAAAATCTCACGCGAAAGAGTTCGTTAACGGATTTGTTCGTAAACCGAACAGTTCGTTACCGATCACCTATTGTATACGAAATTTAGCATTTTTAATTTTTATGGGGAATTTAAGAAGTTATTTACTTTTCATTGTGCTCTAGGCCCGTTTTTAGAGCATTTTAAATTCGTCATAGCCGGAGATTCTATGAACGTCAAATATTTAAACTCAAAACTTCTAATCTTCGGGTTGCAACATTTTTACGTTCTATTATTTAGCGCATGAATGTAAAGTTGGAATTTTGTAATCGCTGTTTCATTCAATTTCTAATGCGCTAGAATTATATATTTATAAATAAACACAGTTTTTTTAATCGAGGAAAATACTATATTTTAATAGATTTAGAGCTTAACATCGACGAGATTTCAGACGGACAAAATGAACTCATATTAAATTTTAAAGCAAGATAATAAAGCCTTACAGAGATTGGAACAGTATAAAATCATTAAAATACATTTCACTGAGACTGAGTAAATATACATCGGTTGTAATGTAATCAAGATCTTCTAAGAGAGCCTGTAAATGAAACGTATATGGTTCAATGCCACTTTACAATAGAGAGTTTAAATGAATCGGATGTAGTAACATATTTGAATATCTTGTGAATATAGCCACTTTGACAAAAGTTATGCTATTTACTATTGTTTTTCCTCTGTGTTAAGTACAGGAATCAAGTACTTCAACGTAAAAATTCGCTAATTACACAACCATTTAGTCTTATTAAAAAATCTTTTGAGTTGTCCTGTAAACGAACAGTAAATTCTACAAATCTGTTTTACAATAGGAAGCAAAGGTCATTCGTAGTAATATATTTTAGCATCATGCGCATAAGTTCTTTTTGAAAAGTGTTAGATCATTTAATATTTCTTTGCTTCATCTTAAGTATAGGAATAAATCACTTTAAAGTGGTATGCATAAAAAACTAATTCATATTTTTAAACAAAATATTAAACATTTGAACTACTCATAAAAAAAAATCAAATGCTGCAAACCGCGTAAAAATTGGATAATTACACAACTCTTTAGCCCTATATCAAAAGATCTTTTGTGAGACCCTGTAAACGAACCTTAAATGTTACGATTTTTTTATAATAGGAAGTTTACTTGGGTCGAGTGTAATAACATATCTTAATATCATGTGTATACGACCATTCCTAAAAGAGATGGGTCATTTATTATTTTTTTGCTCTATGTTAAGTATAGGAATCAATAACTTTAATCTGATATAAATAAAAAACTAATTAATATTTTTACATGAAACTTACAAAGGTTTGAACTACTCAGAAAAACAGTTCAAATAACGTAAACTGCGTAAAAATCCGATAATTACACATTGCTGTAGCCCTGTCAACAGTTTTTTGCTCTATGTTAAGTATAGGAATCAATAACTTTAAACTGATATAAATCAAAAACTAATTAATATTTTTACATGAAACTTACAAAGGTTTGAACTACTCATAAAAACGATTCAAATAACGTAAACTGCGTAAGAATCCGATAATTACACATTGCTGTAGCCCTGTCAACAGTTTTTTGCTCTATGTTAAGTATAGGAATCAATAACTTTAAACTGATATAAATCAAAAACTAATTAATATTTTTACATGAAACTTACAAAGGTTTGAACTACTCATAAAAACGATTCAAATAACGTAAACTGCGTAAAAATCCGATAATTACACATTGCTGTAGCCCTGTCAACAGTTTTTGGCCGGAACAAGATTTAAAAAGGGCAAAAAACAGCACTTTTAAAAGCGCATTTACTGAAAACCTATTCGTCGGATTTTGCTTTATTTATGAATTCTGAGTCACTGGGCACGCCCCATTCCATAGAATCAAGAATTTTGTTTCTGTCATAAATAGAACGCGAGATATAGATGTGTCAAAAACCCGTTTTGTCCCGTCCGCAAAATATAAACTAGACAGAGTTAAAAAAAAAAAAAATAATTGTAAAATCGTTTGGCATCCATTGGCGGAAATTCCTTTCATTTACGGTTCAATGCATTGCTGTTTCTTATGCTTGGCGAGAAACTCTGTCGAGTTTCTATGATTTCTAAAAATAAATTCATGAACTCGCGCTTTCTATTAAGCATAAATCAAAACGGGGAATTTTGAGGTTTGCTGCTCATGTCGTATTCACATATTTTAGCGAAATTTTTCGAAAAAATCATGAATTGCTGCAGCCATGAAATTAGGCGAGATTTTCAAGATAAGTGTTGAATGGGTATTAACCCATTCGGGACCATGGATGCATATATGCACCCTCAAAAAGAGCATACAGAATTTGTTTTAGGCACCAGTAAAAAATAAAAGTAATATTTACTTTCTCTAATTAGAGCATTTTTGTGATAGTTTAAGTAAAGGTAGCTTTTTAAAAATAAGTGGTGCCAACCGAATAAAATTTGTGTAAAAGCCGCCGGTCCCGAAGGGGTTAAAGAGTGCTTTTTGAAGAAGCTATTTTTACTTACCCATCATACGTAGTATAGGGTAAGTCTTGTAATCGTTTTAAAAATTGATTTATTTTTATTTATTTTTATTTATTTAATTTAATTTTATTTATTTATTTTTATTTTTATTTATTTATTTATTTTTTTTTTTGACGGACTTACACGTTTCAGACACTGGAGATAACGAAAAACATATTTCTAGAAAAAAAAAAATTGCCGTCCGTCTGTCTGTGTGTGTGTCTGTAAACGCTCTATCTCCCGAACAAATTGAGATAGAGACTTGAAATTTAGTACGTACTTAGTATGTAATAATGGAAAGAAGTTTACTGATTATCCGGAACTATTTTTTTTCGGATTCTCGAAATATTCGTTCTGATTAAAGGTATATAAAATTTTTCGAAGTTGTTTATTTTAAGGAGTGAATGTAACAGACAATAAAAAAACAAATTTTACTTAAAGAATGAAGTCGATCGGATAATGAGTTGCCGAGATATTTATAATTCTATTTTCCACACTCTTCGATTTTTCCTGACCCTGTATTTCATTCAAATTTCAATTCAAAGGTATATTTTAATTGGAAATGCGACGCTTAATCCGACGCAGTAAACCGTTAGTTAATATGATTATCAATTTTGAAGTTAGAAGGATGTTTCTTTTACGCAGTTCAGTAATAAATCAGTTAAAGTTTATGACGCCATCAAGCAACGATTGTATTTGAATGGCAATGCATTTTATAAAAAAAATAGCTTACACATGTTTTATTTTCATATTTTATATTATGCATATCCATGATGGGTAAGTATTACTGTGGCCCCGAACGACTAGTTTACTTTTATATTTATTATTTTCGTGCTTTGCTTTCTTTTTTTTTCATGACCATGAGGTTCTAAAGGAAGGCCGAAACTTACCCACCTTCTATCATTTTTTTGGTCTATTTCTTCTCAATTCCACATTCACTGCCTCCTTTAATACATTCTCCATATAGCCATCATGGAAACGTATTAATATTTCGTTGGCCTCCAAGCTCGAAAAACAAAAGAGAAAACTTTATATCTCTGTCGTCTTCGATTTAGTGACGGAAGTCTAGCCTTTCCTTTACTTTATTTCCCCCCCAGTACTCCAAAAATCTCCATTTTTCTTCTCTAAACTTGTCTAAGCTTCTGGGAATACATGACAGATTTATGGGTTTTGTCAACTAGAGAGGGTGTGAGAAGAATTTTTTATTCCTCTCTAGATTCTTGAGAATTTTCTGAGTAAAAGATGAAAAATGGAAGGCCTTTTTAAGTAAAATATGAAGCATTAAAATAAATCACAAGTCAAGCTATCAGTAGGATCGTCCGGAAATCTTTCTTGTATCTCAAGTCTGGCAAGATATGGGAATTTTTTTTATAAAATGTCTTTTAAGGGAGGGTAAAATGGGAAAGATTAAGGCTCTTCGTCAGTAAAATCTTGTCCCCCTCGCTGTTAAACCAACAGACGTGTGATGTGATGCATTCGTGTTTTTAAAATATCTCCTTAGGAAATTAATATTTTTAATTTCTGTTTTCTGTGTACTGTTTTAGGTAGCTTTCATTACAAAAAGCTACCTATTGCAACCGTTCAGAGGAAAGCAATTCCAAAAAATTTGGTATATTTTCACCGATCATGACACCCAGAAAACAAACACCACTCTCCGTTCAAATATACATATATACTCTCTTATTTATGAACCGATTTGGATGTGACTGAGTATGTGTATAGGACATACCAAAGTCTTGACCGAGTTCGTTGACCAGCTTCATCAGCCATCTTGTTTCAAAATGGCGGCCAATTAAAAATTTTTAAAAATTCAAAAAAGATGTACAAAAAATTATAAATTGATAATATAAATTGATAATATAAATTGAAATTATAAATAAAATTAAACATTTTTTTGTTTTGGCTATATCTTAAAAAGTGGCTGAGATTTGGCTGAGACTCGCAGTTTGAAATTCTAGGGTAGCTGACGTTTTGAAACAATATCTTATTTTTGTTATGCTGTAACTCTCATGCTGAAATTCGCATTCAAATTCAGTATTAACGAAAAGAGGGATTGAATCTTCTATAATCGGATTCCAAGCATTTTAACTTCGGGTGTTTGAATAAAATGAGTTGAATTTTTGAAAACATGGACTATGAAAGCTACTTTTTCCTCCCGGACAGGCCGGAAAGACTTTTTAAAGGATGTCTCTTTCTTTCTTAGTTGTCAAATTATTTCTAAAATATATTATACTTAATTTATAATTTTATGTGTTAAAATCTTAGCGAAACTGGGTAAGATTTTAACACTTCAAAAAAAAATTAAGCGTACATTTTAACAATAATTTGACAACCAAGAAAGAAAGAGACATCCTTTAAGAAGAGTCCACAGAAAACAGAAGTTAAAAATATTAATTTCCTGAGGAGATATTTAAAAAATAAGAATGCGTCACATCTCACATGCCCATTGGTTTAACATTGGCGAGGGGAATTTGAGATCTTACTGATGAAGAGCCTTAAGATAACTGATTTTTTTTTTTCTTGTGCGTGTCTTTTGCTATTTTCGATTAGTTTTTACCGTAACTTTGATGGAATCAATGAGAAGATTCTGGCTTGACTAATGTTGTTTGCAGATATTTTTTATTCTTAATTTTTCTTTAGATGTTAAAACATGCATCTAAAAAATATTAGATATTAGTAAACAAAATAGGTACTTATCTATTATCCCGTTGACCACTTTTCATAACAGAAAACTGTCGCCAAACTGTAACGCCAAATAAACGGGAGAACGTTGCCATTGGAATATCAAAATAAATAAATAAATAAAATATAAGAATTTAAGGACACAATTGTTATTTTAATTAATGAAATAACTAATAGATCGTAAAACATAAAGAAAAATACACGCAAATGTCGAATGTAAAACCACTTGATGACATAACAAACATATATAATGCTTCTGACATCAAGTAAATGGGGCTGCATATTTGGCGTTTAATCTTACAGTTTGTCGATAGTTTTTTGATATGAAAAGTGGTCGACGGGATAATAGAGAAGAACCAAAAATTATTAGACTGCGAAATACTCGCACGGGCCTACTGGTAAAAAAAGAAATTTTAGCAAGAAATAATAACTAGTGATTAAAGAAATTTGCTGTCCTGCCTTTTCTTCATAAATGCATATTAGAGATGAGTTTAAGTTCTTTTTTCGGAGCTCGAGCTCGAGCCCGATGCCGAAAGTATGTAGTAGAAAAGCTGATTTTTAAAGGATTGCAAAACACTTTAAGAAACTTTGACTATATTCTTGTTTCTCAAATAGCAAGTTTTCTTTTCTTTTCTTTTCTTTTCTTTTTAGGTGCTTTCTTAATTATATAAATGCGTAGCACCTATTGTCGTCGCCTGGTCCGTCCGTCCGCATATAACAACGCAAAAACTACCCCAACCGAATGGTTTGAAATTTAAGATATATTATCTTTGCAGAATTTTGTCGAGACATTTCAAATTTTATGAAAATTGAATCAAAACTTTAGAAAATATTAATAAAAATATTTATTTAGAAATTTGAATAAAAAAAAAAGAATCGGAGCTTTTTTGTTATAGGAGCTTCCGAAGTTTAACCGTCAAGCGACTGAGATACTTATTTTATGACAGAAATTAATCTGCAGACGATAAAATTCATTTCACAGAATTAAAAATCTTCAAGAACTGAATATTTATATAATTAGCTACAGTACGAACGCACCTCGTTTGTCCCGTTTGACGTACAATTTCCAACTTGTTTTAATTTGTGAATAAATAATTTTTTTACTTTTGAGCCCAAGCCCGAAGACTGTTATAGAAATCGAACACGAGTCCGTTTTGAGCCGGGCTCGGGTTCGGATAAGGATTTGATGATAAGCCCATCTTATCTTTACTAAACACCGCTTTCATGATTATAGCTGTCGCCATTCTGAAGTTAATGGGGGGGGGGGGGGGCACAAACAGGACTTTATTGGACATCCTGTATATATACAGTGTCTCACATAAGTGATGGGACACTTGTGCTTTACAAAAGGAAACTAATCAAATAAATTAAAAAAACATGTACACATTTTTTTTGTGGGTGTGTTTCATACTTAAATTTAGTAAAGATTATTACATAACATACATTTTGTCAAAATATTAAAATATTAATTTAATAAAAATACAAATGTTTAGAACGGAGCAAAAAATAGCTCACATAAGTGATGGGACACCATTATATATGCAACAAAAATCGCCTGAAATAAGCAATAAAAATATTTTTTGGGGTTTTATTTTTACTTAAAAGCAATTGGCAATAATTTATAAAATCGTCTGCAGTATTTCTCTCCAGTTTGTTTTGGAATTTTTGTGTTTTTTAGCTCTGTGTAGTCATGAATGCTAAACGAAAAGAAACTTCGCCTGAAATTCGAAAATTAGTTATTAATTTGCATATTGAACGTGGAAAATCTATTAGAAAAACTGCTGAAACAGTTAACTTGAGTCGTTCAACAGTTTTCAATATCATTAAACGATATAAAAAGAATCATATGATTCAGGATAAAAGAAGACCTGGCTGACCATCAAAGCTATCCAATGGAATAAAGCGAATTATCGTTCGAAATATTAAAAAAAATCCAAGAATTAGTGCTTCAAAAGTTGCTGCTGATTTACAAGCATTATATGGAATAATTGTTAATCCTGAAACTATTAGAAGGGTAATTCGATCTGCTGGATATCACGGTAGAGTAGCCAGGAAAAAATTCTTCGTAAGTGAAAAGAATAGAAAACTCAGACTAGCTTTCGCAAAATTCAACATAAATAAGAATTCTGATTACTGGAATAAAGTTATATTTGCTGATGAGAGTAAATTTAATATATTTGGTTCTGACGGTAGAATCTTGGTGTGGAGAAAACCCAGGGAAGAACTTCGCAAACAGAACTTGGTACCAACAGTAAAACATGGTGGAGGAGGAGTTATGGTATGGGGGTGTATGTCGTCCGCTGGAGTTGGTAATTTTGTTTTTATTGACAGTATAATGGATCAGTACAAGTATATTGATATTTTAAAGCAAAATTTGAAATCTTCAGCACGAAAATTGAACCTTCATAACGATTTTAAATTCTACCAGGACAATGACCCCAAGCACACTGCTCTGAACGTTAGACTCTGGCTGCTATATAACTGTCCTGAAATAATAAAAACACCACCACAATCTCCAGACTTAAATCCCATAGAGAATATTTGGCAAGAATTGGAATCAAGAATTCGCAAACACACCATTTCTTCAAAACAACAACTAAAATCGGTGCTTCAAGAAGAATGGGGTAAAATCACTCCAGAAATCACAAAAAAAATAGTCGAATCCATCCCAAAAAGATTAAATCATGTTTTAAAAGTAAAAGGAAATCCAACAAAATATTAAAACCTTTTAAAAAGTAAAATTTTTGGATAAATATTTGATGGAAAAGTAAGTGTCCCATCACTTATGTGAGCCATTTTTTGCTCCGTTCTGAACAATTGTATTTTTACTAAATTAATATTTTAATATTTTGACAAAATGTATGTTAGGTAATAATTGTTACTAACTTTAAATATGAAACACACCCAAAAAATTTTTGCACATGTTTGTTTATTTATTTTATTGCAGTTTCTTTTTATAAAGCACAAGTGTCCCATCACTTTTGTGAGACACTGTATGAAAGTTATTAATGAAATTTTTTTATTTTACCCACTGATTAAAAAAAAAATATATTCGTTTTAGTTGAATAAAAGTGAGAGTTTTAGTTTTATTTATCATTTATTATTTACGAAATATTTTTGTAGAATACCAGCACACCACACGTGGAGATATATTTTATTTTTGGTGCAAGAATATTTAAACTCAGTAATATAAAATAAGATGTAACTTTACTTTTTCGAATATTTTTCATTGTTTAAAATCGTCTGCAGCTCGACACTCAGCGATTAAAGGATGACAACCAGCGCGACTGTTTAGAATCACTCGGTTGAAATTATGGCTTTATTCACAATAGAAATCAATACTGCTCAAGTGGTTCGAAATATGATACAAAAATGAACACTCAGTCACATCATCTTAAACAAAAAATAGAACTTCTTTAAGTCTTCTCATTTAGTGCTTCACTCTTGATATTTCTCGGCCTGCCAACGCAGATTTATGAATCACCCGAGGGGAAGAAGCTTTTCCCCCTTTTCTTTCAAATACAATAGGAAATTTAGTCGATAACTTAAGGGCACATACGACATTTCAGCTTGTAAAATGAAGCAGTTTTAGGTCTTCATAAAAGGTACTTCACAACGTTATCTTTTGTCTTAAAATAAAATTCTAACTACCAAAAATTTAACCTTGTAATATGCAAGATCGCTCAGAAATTGAGAGACCTGTTACCGATTGCGTTTATGGACCTCCTACATGCAGTGGCGTAGTGTAGGTGGTCCATTGGGCGGTTTTCTCGGGAGTAGAATATTTAGGGTAGCAAAAATTTTTGTATTAAAAACTGTACCATAAAAATTCTTATTTTCCACAAAGGAGGGCGCAATATTTTGAGTTGTCTCGGGTAATTAAAATCAACACAACCCTCCTGCCTTCATGCCCTGTATATGCAAATCCTTATTAAAAATCGACTTTTTTAGCTTACGGCCCAGTACTGTTATTTCCTTTGTCCGCCCCTGGCATAATATAAGAAGGAAAGGGTAACTAACATCATTGTAAGAAAAATTACTCTGGGTATATGTGCGTATGTATGAGGCATATATAATCTTTGCTATGGCCTTGGAGAAATCGTAACTGCAATCTTGGCATAATCGTAATTGTGGGACTGCTATAACACGAAAGTACCGAATTATCTTATTATAGTACACCATAAAGCAGTCGCTCTTCACTAAATAAAGCCTCTAAAACTGCAAACTGCTGTTGTCTTTGACGCATTCTAGTTTATGACTAGGAGTAAGATTTATAAATTTTACTTTAGCTCTCCAATTTAAGTTCTCCAGCTTGAGTGTTTTGAATTCTCTAAGCATAAAGCTTAAAAAGAATTGTCAAAATATCAATTTACATTATTGGCTTTTAAAAAATAAATAGCACAATGAGTTTATAAGAATAATATTAAAGAGGAAGTTTTCAATTCAGATGATGAATGTGTAATTTCGGAATAGCTGACTTGATTTTGACAATTCATTTCGTTTGAAATGAGCATATGAAATTTTTTATGCTTAGCTTATTTAGCCATTGTGCCGAACACAGAAAGAATAATACTTTATTTATCTCTCTATATTAAAAAAAAGTAACCACCGCTGCCGCCGCTGTCAATTAAGATTTTGTGCCTTGAAGTCTTTCTGGACTAATATCTAGAAAACTACTGCATGTAAAATTTTAAAAATTGGTAGTTTTATAAAGAAATGTTCGATAAACACGCTGAAGCAAACAGTTTTTAAATCGAAGAATTATTTTAAGAGATATTTAAAATCAAAGTTCGTCAAAACAGTTTTTTGAAAAAAGTTTTATAGGAACGAAAACTATCCGCAGGAATTTAACCATAATTTGTAAGGATATAGTTGACAAGTTTGCGGAGTGCAGACTGCAATCACTTTTTTAATTTGAGTAATTTTTTCAGGTTATATTTCAATTTTTTATTCAAAATTTTCATTATTTTAACGAAGATTTATTTCATATTTCATAAATTCCATTATTTGAACCGTTGCCAATTTTTTATTCAAAATTTTCATTATTTTGACGAAGATTTATTTCATATTTCATAAATTCCATTATTTGAACCGTTGCCAATTTGTAAAATAGCGCACGTAATAAGATTCCCTTTCAATTAAGAAATGTATTTACACGAGACTATTAAAAACAGAAATAAAACTTTAAAATAATATTTAAATGATCACGTGTTAAAAGCAATAAATGTAGAAAATGACGTAATAAAAATATACTTGCGCGTGAATATTACAAAGAGAAATACGAGTAACTAGGGAAATTCACGTCACATTTAAAATGATAAAAAAAAACAATATTTCCAAACAATTTCAATTAATTATTATATTTTCATGAGAGATCAATTTATTTCGACATATCTTTTACCCATTATTGCAAATTTTAAAACAGCGTAAATAATAATATTTCCTTTCCAATGTCAAAATTCTTCTATTTGTTTATTTGGTGTTACAGTTTAACGATAGTTTTTTTTTTTTTTTTTTTTTTTTTTTTTTTTTAATGAAAATTGATTGACGGGGGTAATGGAGAAGTATCAAAAGACAAATAAGCGTTGAATTAAAAATTCCCCGATGAAAAAACTAACTCGTGTAACGCATCTGATGTCAACTGAAAGTGACGCGACGCCACGATTATGCACGTTTGGCGCTAAATCATATATTTTGGTGACAGTTACAGTTGTAATCTGTTTCAACAGCAGTTGATTCGACCTTAAAATCCCTCAGTCAAAGGAAAATGAATGGAAACCCTGTTACAGCAGATCGCCACTGGTTGTTTAATTATAATACAATCTTCCGTAATCGTTTTAGAGATGATCAAATCAGAGTGTTTTTAAATCATGCGGTGTCAGAACGGGGGTTGGCGAGCGCAGCTCGTAGGGGGCAGAGCCCCCTAGTTTAATAAAAATCAAAAGGAATAAAAAAAATCTGCGATCTCTTGTATCGCGTTGTGTAACAGTATGTAAGATTGAATTCTTTATTTATACTGTTTTTCCTATCTGATTTTGATTTGTTACAGATTAATTAACAACAAGAATTAAAAATCATATGTTAAGCATAGATTATGAGACACTTTCCAACTGTTGCTGTTCAGAATATTATAACAAAACTTCATAGATTAATAAAGTGAAAGATGATAGCTAAGTAAACTAGTCGTTGGGGGCCAGCGTAATACTTACTCATCATGGATATGCATAATATAAAATATGAAAATAAAACATGTGTAAACTATTTATAAAATGCATTGCAATTCGAATAAAATCCTGACTTGATGATGTCATAAACTTTACATGCTCTATTACTGAATGGCGTAAAAGAAACATCCTTATAACTCCAAAATTGATAATCCTATTAACTAACGGGTTACTGCGTCGGATTAAGCGTCTCAATTCCAATTAAAATATATCTTTCAATTGAAATTTGAATGAAATACAGGGTCATGAAAAATCGAAGCGTGTGGAAAATGGTATTACAAATATCTCCGCAACTCATTATCCGATCGACTTCATTCTTTATGCAAAATTTATGTTTTTATTGTCTTTTATAACCACTCCTTAAAATAAACATTTTCGAAAATTTTTATATACCTTTCATCAGAACGACTATTTCGAGAGTCCGAAAAAAATAGTTCCGGATAATCGAGGTAACTGGAATTCAATAAGCTTCTTCCCATTATTACATACTAAGTACATACCCCATGTCAAGTATCTATCTCAATTTGTTCTGGAGATAGAGCGTTTACAGACACACGGACGGCAATTTTTTTACTCTAAAAATATGTTTTTCGGAATCTCCAGTGTCTAAAACATGTAAATCCGGGATATATATATATTTTTTTTTTTTTCGATTTTCAAAATGATTACAAGATTTACCCTATTCTACGTATGATGGGTGAGAAATACGTTAGAAAAGGCTTAACATATTTAAAAACCCAATCTCAGTAATAATCGGAAAAATATCCGAATTTTTGTGTGCAACTCTGTATATGATCAATAGATTTGTATGTTTACTACATATAGTAAGTTAAAATTTAGTTCAATTAGAAAACGCATAACACTATTGAAAGTTGCCATTCGTCAATTTCCGTCAATGAACGGCAATGTACTCGAGATATTTTGTGCAGCCCTATATAGGATGTATAGAATTTATACACACCAAGCAATATGCAAAAAATTAGTTAAATTAAAAAAACCCGTGCAACAACGGGAAACACACTTCCAGCAATAGTGTTCATAGTCAGTACGGTAATCGAATTATTTTGTGTGTCCCTGTAAATAAACGATGAATGCTATGTATTCCAAAATCTATATTAAGCACCTTATAATGCACCTCGGTGATATATATGAAATTCAATATGTTTAAAATACAGTAACATCATTAAAATACACCGCAAACTTATTTTTCCCCATAGTTCTAATGTAAAAGAATTCTTTTGAGTGGTCCTGTATAAATGAACTATAAATGCTACATATTTGATTTTCGATACCGACCATTCCATAGTAAAGCTCAATAACATATATCAATTGCATGACAATCCGAGTACATTTACGTGAGTTAGAGCATGAACAGACAGACAGACAAACCGAATTCATAAACACTTTTCAACTTTCTTGGAAAGCGTTAAAAATGGTTAGCTGAACACAGACACATAGTAACTTAGCAGCAAGAGATAAAAAATAAAAAATAAATAAAAGCGTATATATAGGTGAGAGTAGGGTAAAACAGAGTACGCGGGTCAAACCGTGTACCCAGTTTTTTTGCTGATGGGGGCTGCCCCGTGGATAGCACCCGTTTTAACTTACATTAGAGTCCCTTAGCAGTGTACTATTGGCTTATGAAGTCTGTTAATCTCTCTGTCACTGCAGTGCTATTGGAAAGAAATTCACCTCAAAAGTTTTAATTTTTCGCAATCTTTCTTGCTCTTTAAATAAATCTAGCCTGACGGATCGATTTAGTTAAGTATGCCATTGTTTTCTATAGGTTTCACATTATATTTTGATGCCAAGTAGAAGTGTGTACGTCCAGCTATCCAGAAGAACGACCATGTTGATTTTTGGTCATCTTTTGCGGCAACACCGGGTACCCAAGGTTTTGTATAGAATTCTGCAATGAATTGTTTTTTCACTCAACAGAGGGGTGAAGGATGGATACAATGTTTCAGTCTGCAAAGAGCGGACACATGAGAAATGCAGAGGATACGATAAGTAAAAGCTGAGAAAGCCATTAGGGGAAGATCGGGTAGCCCCGGACACTTGGATAAATTGCAAATAAAAAACAAATGGATGAAATTTCTGTCTTTATTTTATACTTAAAATAACATTACGAACCTCTTTAATGATTTTAATTAAACATTGCTAATAATATCGAATTATTTAACGAAATATACTGAAAATAGTTTGGCCTTATTTTTTTGGAGTCACAAGAAACGGCGGGTAGCTCATAGGGACATATTAATCAATGGTGTCCCAACCTTTTTTGGCCTTACAAACATCACAGTTATAATAAAAATCCGATGTATCCATATAAACACAACCTTAATGTCTAATAAAGATCATCAAAAATAAGATCTAATTAATCTAATTAATCTTTCTTAATAACCTGCAATAAAGTTTGACAGGAGCAACGAAAGTTTATTGACGAAAACAAAACACCCACTCACGACTAACTTACTCGGCGCCCACGTCGCAATTAAACTGTATTTGTTTCAACTCTAGAGAGCGTTCATTTACAATAACTCTTTATTTATTGCAACACTTTGAATTTCTTAGAAATTGAAATGTCCGCGGTTGCCCGCCGTCCGCCGCTACCCGACTTTCCCTTATGTAACAACGTTAAAAATTGCTTGAAAACCTGAAAAAAAAGTTACTGACTTTAAAAAATGTATATATGTGTTAAAGTTTGATTCAAAATTTATTACAATAAAACTGTTTATTACTGGAAGTGTGAAAACTTAATTTCTGATTAGAACCCGGTTTTACCCTACCACCAAAATTCGGAGCTGTTTCAGATGGTTCTAGGAAACGCCTTTTCCCTAGTAGAGAAGAATTTTTCTGTGGCAACAGGTGTGTTTTTTCAATAGCCCAGGTGTCCCCAAACACTTTGTGGGGTGTTCCGATTTTTCAGCTCTTCTTGACGATTGCCAACAAAGGAAATCCGTTAGGTACCCGATTTTACCCTATATATTTTTTAAAGTTCTTACATTTAAATAAATTTTATTGGAATTTTATTTTCTACATTTTCGTGTTTGAAACATTTCAATGTGGCTGTTTTACAGACAGTTGGACTATTTTAACAGGCGTGGTCTGGAGCATAATTAACGCCATTATTGTTGTAACTCGTATACATAGTTGCAATCATAAAGAATATCTGGCGATTTAATAACCCGCGGCCAGATAACGGAAAATGCCTTATATTTTATTTATAATTGAGTTCTAAACGTATTAATATGTTCCATATTGACCTGTGTACATGGTATCTCATCTGGAATTGGTTCAAAATTAAGAGACCACCTCTTCTGGACAGGGCTTGTGAGTGCTTAAGCCATTTGGTAGGCCTCCCCATCCAGCTGACTCTTGACTCATGACCTGTGTACATAATTTTTACAATTCTAGCGCATCAGGAAATGAGGGAAAAATCGATTACAAAAATCCAACTTTATATACATGAACCAAGTTAGGTTAAATTAAAGAGTGTAAATATCAGAGATTTTGAGAATATGGAGATTAGATAAAACAAATAATAACTAATCGAATGTGCCATTCCCAAAACTTTCTTCTATCACAAACATTTTAATACTTCAAAAAGAGTAATTTTTTAACTACGCATTTTAGAATTGAAAAGGGGCAGTATAGCAGCGCCACCTGTTATATGATTTACACGAAAATCTAAACAGCACCACCTTATGTCAAGGTCTAAAAGAATATGACGCGTGATGAAATTCCAAGCATTAGTTCTTGAGATACGACTGTTGCTAAAATCGTGTAAATTCTGAAAAATTCTGAATAGCAGCGCTACCTGTTGGGCAAATTACCCCAAAACTTAAACAGTAACAACTTATGTCAGCGTCTATCTGAAGCTGAAGTTCGATATGAATTAGTTTTTGAGATAGAGCTATTACGGGAATCGTGAAAAATACAGCATAGCAGTGCCACCTTTTGGGAGATTTACACCAAAACCTAACCAGCAACAACTTATGCCAATGTCTAACTGAATCTGAAGTTTGATGAAAATCCGTATAATAGTCCTTGAGATAAAGCTATTACGGGAATCGTGAAAAATGCAGCATAGCAGAGTCATCTGTTGGGCGATTGAAGTTGGACTCTATAATGATGTTATTTGTTGAAGATAGTTTATGTTTTCATTGGTTGTGAGATTAACGAAATATCCAGGTTTTTTGTTTGATGGGAAAAGAAAAACTCCAGTATCCGGTATAATTTCAGGATTTTATTCAGTAAACATAAGATGATCGAAGGCAGAAGAGGGTAAACAAGAAAGGCCGCTCTTAAACAGTCATTATTATGCGGAGACAGAAAGCGACGTGAGTTGTTTCCACAACACAAGTTGGAATTGCACTGACAAGAATCTCGCCAAAATAGGGTTGCTACAGAGTGTCTAGGCGAACGGACTTTCAGATGAAGCTGCCGCATAACTAATGGTATTTAGCGAGCCGAGTTGCTAGATTATTGGCGACAGGACGAATTTTGATTCAAAAATTAATATCACCACGGCGACAATAACCGACAAATATCTTTCTCATGAGAACGGATTTTCGACAGACAAAACAGTATGTGCTTTTAACAATGAGAATATATTTTTAGACCTGGGTGTGAGTGATTGAGTTATTACCACTACCATATAAGGACATGCATTTGGGCCAAATGGAAGATTCGCATAACTTTTGTGGCCACAAAAATGCGTTATGAACATATTGTGTTATAAGCTTGGTTACGGAAAGTAAAATTACGAAAAGGCATCTGTGCTGATTTAATTCTTTTCTTTTTTTATTTTAATCGAAAAGCCATGAGATATTAGTGATCGAGCACAAGTGAAAATGAAAAAGGGAAAGGGTATAAATTACAGCGGGATTATTGTTTGTAGTTAAAGATAACTCAATTACATTTTGAAAAAGGAAAGGGAAAAATATAATTTAAATAAAGGATAGGGTTTGTTAAAACTTAATATATGATTCTCATATCATATATTTCCCCCGTTTGCTCAGATAAAAGAATAATTTGTTAGGGTTTAAATTGCAGGCATGCTCCGTCTGAAAGTTTACATATAATCAATGCACAATATAAGAAAAATATAAACACATACAAATATCAAAAATGAAAATGAAAATGGAAATGGAAATGGAAATGGAAATGGAAATGGAAATGGTATACCACAATTTTTGCTACTGGTCATCAAAGTGTGCACACTAGTTTATTCCTTGAGTCCATGGTTTGTTGAGAGTTTTTTTGTAGATGTAGATGTTGTTGTTGTTTTTGCTGTTCCGGAACATATAGCAGTTGAACTACTCTACATATATAGTGATGATCAAAATATGACCAGAAAAGTTGCATTATAATCACCTAATGTTTATTTTACTGATAACTGGTCGTAAGCATGCTAACTGAATTTAAAATGTTCATAACTCTGAACATATAAGCTTATGTTAAGTTGCAACTACAATACAATAAAATTTTCTTTGTTCGAACATAATGCAAAATAATGATATATGTAATCTTGCATAAAATAAACATGAAATATATAAATGCAAATACAAAATATAAAAATAAGATACCGTTACAGTTACATTAACAGTTACACATGTGTAAAAATGAAGTACAAAAATGATGAAGATAAAAAAATGAATAAAATTTGGGTTTAAAAATAGTAAAAATTTGTGCATTCGCACAGGACAGGATAGGGAAAGTGACGCACGATCCAAAAAAAAAATTCCTGCCCTAAATCTTGTCTAAGGACAAGTGTGATGGCGCAAGTTTAGGACTATTGCCTTATTTGTGGAGGGAATATTTAGGGCGAGGTCCACATTGTTGACACAACATAGACCCCGTTGCTCCCGCAGCAGTAATGCAACAAACTGAGGAGCAGTCTCGTATACTCATTTTGACAGGGGATTTAAGGTGAATTGGAATACCAATTCGAATGTGTCCCTCATTACAATGGGGTCGAAGATCCTAAGGGCAATAATTTTGAACAGATCACCACTCCGAAAGGGAATAATTAGAAAAATAAAAATATATATATACACTTAGTGTATGTCGAATAAAGTCAATCCTAGAGTAATGAGAGAGAGTTTTGTCAAGTTCGGTAAAAATGTTAAGTCATGAGGTACATATTTACTTAATTAGCATTATTAAAATTTAAAAAAAAACTGACCTTAAGAGAAAATTTTTTTAGTGCAATTAATGTTACTATAATTATGTTTATAACTATTTATGAGATTAAAAAAAATATGACGACAAAAGTTAAGATTTTTTTTTTTTTTTAATGTGTATATGTACAAACACCCCATAAACATAAAAGATAATGTTCACAACAAGATTGCCATATCTGCCATTCCCTTGAGGAAACAAACTTGGACCAGCCGAGAACTTTCACAAGGAAACATCAAATATAACATCAGTATATTGTGTACATCAATATACACAAGTGTGAACAAAACCAAAAATTCGCACAAAATACAACAATTATAAAATTATACGCTATTTTCTAGGTCTTAAATTATAACGTGTTGAATAAGTTGGAGAGTTAATCTTATTGTAACCATCATGACTTGTAAGTAAGTGATCGCTTCTTGGTGGAGCGATGATTAACCTATCAATGTGTACTCTAAAAGCAGAGTCATCAGGTGCATGTAAGCGTTTGATTGAAACAGAGACAGGTGAATATTTGTGTATAACAATGTAAGGTCCAGAATATTTTGGTTTGAACTTGTCTACCGATTTTAAATACACAATATCTTTATTCATAATTTTTCTTAGTTTAGCACGTTTTTGAAAATGATCATTTCTTTTGTTTTGAGAGTCTTTGATGTTATTATATGCTTTCCTGTAAATAGAATTTAAATCTTGTAACAATTTGTAAGCTTCAAAATCTTTGTCTAGAACCTGATTGACATTATGGTCATAAGTATCAAATATTAAGGATAGTTCTCTTCCAAAGTGAAGCAAGTTGGGAGAATATTTTGTGGAGGAATGTAGAGTTCCATTATAAAGAGATTTATGAATTGATAAAGCATTTTCAAAAGTGTGACCTTCTTGAAGTAAAGTAGAAACCGAGTATTTAATTGATTTATTAACGCGCTCTAACACGGCATTGCTTTGTGGCCTCGCTACACTGGAATGACGGACCTTTATGCATAATGTGTCGTTAAATTTGTCGTATATGTGTGAAGTGAATTGTTTTCCCAAATCTGACAAAATTACGGAAGGTCTTCCAAAGATAGTTATGTAACTGAATAAACACTTAATTATCTTTTCAGAAGTGATGGTACGCAAAGGGAAGAGTTCTAGGTGTCGAGAAAAATGGTCAATTACTGTCAATACCGACTGTCCATTTGTAAAGGGACCGACCAAATCAACACTGACTGTGTCTCCTGGATGCGTAGGTGTGTATGTAGGTTGTAGTGGAGCAAGTGGAGTTTTGTGATGTTTTGCCTGTAAACATTTTGTGCAAGACGCTACAAAATTTAAAGTGTCAGCATACATTCCTTTCCAAAAATATTTTTTTGTGACAAATGCATAAGTTTTTGTTAATCCAAAATGTGAAAAATGACATATTGTTAGAACTTTGGCTTTTAATGAATTTGGGACAATAATGTGGTAAGAAAAGGTGTCATTACAAATATTTTCCTTTTTTAACATTAAAACCTTTGAATCGGGATGAATGAAGTACATAGGGAATTGTTTCGATGAGCCATTTTGCATAATTTCGTTGTAAATTTCGGATAATTTTGTGTCTTTCTTTTGTTCGTTTACAAATGTTTCATTTGAAATTTCCAATAAAGGGTCTTTTTGATCCTTGTTACCAATAACTAAGTAATTTAGAGAATGTGTACTGTATGATAAATGATCATTATTAGTGTCTGGAAGATCATTATCGACAATTGACAATGCATATGGTTCATTGATAAGCTCTGGGTTGGAATTTAAATCAACTGTGTTTTTCTCGAAAGAACATCTGGACAAATAATCTGCAAGTACATTTGAAGAACCGGGAATGTGATCAAAAGTGTATGTATATTCTGATAATTCTGTTAACCATCTAGTTGTTATATCAGCGGGATTAGTTGTTTGCTTGTATTTTTTTAAAGGAGCACTATCGGATAAAATTACAAACTTTCGGTTTTATAGATAGTATTTAAAAGCGATTACAGATTTGTAAATGGCCATTAATTCAAGTTTTAGTGCTGGATAACGTTTTTCAGACTGTTTAAGAGATTTTGAAAAAAAATGCAATGGGAAGTAATTGTCCTTCATGTTCCTGTAGCAGAGCACCTCCTATGGCTATAATTGACGCATCTGTGTTTACGTAAAAAGTTTTAGACCAATCGGGTAAACGAACCATGGGAGAATTAAAGAACACCTGTTGCATTTGATCAAATAATTTTTGATGTTTTTGAGTCCATTTAAATGTAGTTTTTGGTGTAGTGAGATCGATAAGTGGTTGGATGAGTTTTGAAAATGAAGGAACTAGAGATTTATAAAATGTGACAAGACCAATAAACCTTTTTAATTGTCTTTTTGTTGTCGGTGTTGGAAAAGAATTTATTTTGACAATATTTGATTGGACGGGAGAAATGGAATGATTTTCAATGTGAAAACCTAAGTAGTCAACAGCGGTTTTGTGAAATGAACATTTATTGGGCGAGAGCGTTAAATTATCTACCCTATATATATAAAATCCTAATGAAACGAATTTGTGAAACGATTTTATGAAACGAATTTATGAAACGATTTTATGAAACGACTGATTAAACGACTGATTATGATTGAGGGCTATTTTTAATAAAATATTAAACGCTTGATGGTGAAATTAATACCAACTGTCCATAAAAATCCGCGGATGTCAAAACTGGTAATAGATTTTTGAAATTGGAATTAGTTTTCGAGATATTAATTTTTTTTTTAATTTTAATGACATTTCTGTAATGATGGCAACTAATTACTCAGTTTTTTTGTGACAAAAAAGGGAAAAAAATCGAAAAGGATCCCGATAGGGATTATTGATTTCTTTTTATTCGTCATTTTCAAATTGAAATTGAATTTATCTTTTATTTCAATCGATAATGAAGACAAGATTGTGATTAAATTATGTTTTTCATGAAAATTTGAAAAAAAAATCACATTTCTATCGTCAGGATTCAATCGTCTCTGTCAGCATTTAATTCAATTTATAAACTGAAAATATTTTGAATACATTCGTCCAAATGACGTCATTTATGTTTATACAATTTGTTTAATATAAAGAAGCCATTTATATATTTTTATGTACAAAAAGAGGTAAATTGAAAGACAATTATAAATAAATTGTATACATATAAATACATGTATAAACAAGCATAAAAATTCGGTGCTTTTCCATGGGGCCTTGACGAAACAGAGAAAATAGCCTTGGCGGAAAAGGAAAATTTGGCAACATACTTTCTGTCAACCTATTCACTTTGTCATTTCGTATACAGAAGCATTTTTTCAATATTTATACAATTTGTTTAGCGTAAAATGTCATTTATCCTATTTTATATGTAATCAGAAGTAATTTGTATAGAAAAAACAATAATATTATACGTATAATTAAAATACGCATATAAACAAAAAAAATCGTCGAGTTTGTTTCCATGGCTCTTTATGTCATTTGGCACCAAATCTCACTTTCTGATGCCCGAATTGCGCCAAGCTTTTTAAAAAAGCGTCAAGCGTATAATAGAAATCAGATAGCTCAAAAAGCGTATAATAGAAAAGCACCAAAAGTTCACTGGGTTTGTTTTCATAACTTTTGGTAACAAATATATGTATATTAACGAATCTATTCGTTTTTTAAACTCGAATTACGCCAAACCTAAAAGCAAAGGATCCTATACTGGAAAAGTACCCGATTTTCTTATGGACAATATTCAAGTGACATAACATGGTGTAAAATTATCGCGGATAGCAAATTTGTTTAAATATCTCCTGCCGAATAAATGCAGGCATACATGCACAAAATATTTAATTAATTTTGTATGATAAATAATTATTAGAAAATTCGTATATACATATTAATTAAAATAAATAATTTACATATTTAAAATAACATGAAAATATGCATGATGGCGCACTAAAATAGAGAGAAAATTAAAACCTGTTACTGAAAATGTCTGTAACAGTACTTTTCAATACCGTGGTTCTTAATGTTATTCACAAGCAGATGGAATTTTTCTCATCCTTAAACGCAAAGGAAGAATAGAATACAGATCGTTTTTATAAAAGTCCGAGAGGTAGCCACAATTTAAACCTAACCATTTTATACAAGCTGGTTTTTCAAGGTGTAATTGATTTTACTTATCAATCCCGAAAACAGTCGTCAATTGTCGCAACAGCTGTGTATGAGGCTATGATAATAAAAAAATGCCCTATTAAAACGTTAAAAGCATGGCAACCCAATTACAGATTTACCAATATTTTTAAAACAAAGCACGCTGTCATGTTTTTAGAGGCCTCGAAGTCTGAGCGGGGGTTGGCGAGCGTAGCTCGCAGGGGGTAGGCCCCCTAGTATTTCGATAAAATTTCAAGTACTTTCTGTAATTTTGCACATGTTTCCTCAAAAGAATTAGAACCAAAGATCAAATCGTCTTGATATGCAAAAATACCTTCTATTTCTAATTCATCAATAATAGTGTCCATTAAATTTTGAAAGAAACTACTGCTATTCTTTAAACCGAAAACCAACCTTTTAAAACGAAAAGTACCGTATATGCATGTGAATGTAAGTGGATCTTGATATTTTTCAGGTAAATTAATCTGATGATAGGCCTGCTGAAAATCTAACGAAGTGAAATATTTATATGCAGATAAATTTGAAATAATGGTCTGTATTTTGGGAAGTGGATATGAAGATCCTTGTAAGACGGAATTTAGCATTCTTAAATCAAGAGCTAGTCTGTATTTTTGTTTTGCAGACCCATCAGACTTCTTTCTAACCAGCAAAATAGGACATGCCCATTCTGAACAGTTACGTTCAATAATATTTGCTTCAAGAAGTTGATTTATTTGCTCTTTCATTTCTTGGTGTAATGATTGTGGTACAGGAAAAGGTGGTGTTTTGATTGGGTAGTCATTAATGAATTTGAGATTTGGAACAACCTTGTCTGTGTGACCTAATGTTTTCATTGATTTAGAAAAAGAACTGTAGTATTTTAACAATAATGAGCCTAAGGTTTTTGCTTGTTGAGTGTCTAGATGTTCCAATTTGAAGTCTTGTATTGTTAAATCTTCCTTTCTTTTTTTTAAGACCTCATCTGAAGCTTGAATATAATTGCAAATAAACTGTTGTAAATTATCATGAAGTTGAATATTGAAGCTGTTGATGTTGTCGCATGACTTCATGGTCTGTGAAAAATTGTCGTTTTTAAATGGTTCCATAATTTCCGAGACCTCATATAAAATTCCTATTCGTGCATTTTTGTTTATGTGTACTGGTTTGTTAGAAGAATTTTGTAAGAATACGTATAGATGTGATTTTTGTAGGTGTTTGTTATGATTTTCCTGATCGACCGATTCAACATCTTTATTGTTACCTAGCAGACTGTCATAACAAATAATTTGTTTATTAGAAATAGTACTTTCAAAACAATACTGCATTGAAGGGTTTAAAGAATCAGTGTCGATGGAAATCCATGTTTTCTCATGTGGTTCTAGTTTTAATTTATGTGCAAGGCGAATCGTTTTGACTGAATTTGACGGAGAGTTTACATGTTCACTTAGAAGATTTATGTATTTGCCATCAGCTGACGCACTAAGTAATGGCACATGAAATTCATTTGTTGACATTCTATTTTTGTGAACATCAATTATGATCCTGTGTTTATGAATAAAATCAAATCCTAATATTCCTTGAAAACTAGAGGTATCGGGAATGTCAACAATATAAAAGTTGTGGCTAAAAGATTTGTGGTGAATTCTGATTGATGCTTTTATACATGCGGTGAAATCAACATCGGAATTTACTGTTTTAAGGGTAACTGTTGTGCCTAACCTTTTATATTTAAGACTGTGCTTAATAGAATCGAAAAGGGACTGTGATAAAAGAGAAATTGTCGACCCTGTATCCAGAAGTAAAATTGTGTCTGTTCTTGCTATAGAGGCCTTTATAAGGGGGAGTGTTGGGGAACTATTATTCACATTTGAAATAACCTCAACTTTCTTTTCGTCACTTGATGATGCAGTTTGCGATGAACTTTCAGTTGATCTGTGCACTGTTTGTGACGACCCATTCCTGGTCATTTTTATGTTTGTTGTGGTCTGTGAAGCGACCGAATTGACTAGTCTTTCCTTAGAAATTTTTGGAAGAGTTTCATCAAACGACCATGGGAATGTAGGGCAAGTTGCTGATGTTAAAATGTTTTCCTGAGATGCAAAGCCATCAGCTAAATTACATCTCCTTAATAGTTTAAAGATTCCCCTTTCTGATTACTTTTTTTACGAAAATTTGGATTGAATTTGTAATTTTGATATCCACCTCTATTCGCATTAGATCTTCTCCATTTAAAACAAAATTTTGCAGTGTGGCCACGTTTCAAACACAATTGACAAGTGGGTGGAGAATTCGAATTTTTTTGTTTATTAGTGCGGTAATAGCTATGACCAGTGTGTCTTTTTTTTTTAAGTCTTTTTTATACTGATCATGCGAGTTTTGTGGGCGAGAGGGTTGATTATGAGAGTTATTTTTGTCCTCGCTATCTGTTAACGACAAAGCGTTAATTTTTTCATTTAGTGATTTCAACTGCAGGGCGATCGAGTCTGTGGAGCTAGATGATGCGCAGGGCTGCAATATTTTCTCATTCTGCATGATCTCTTGTAAAGCTTGTTCCCTATCTACCGCTTGTTTATAACTTGATATTCCCTCCTCTTGTATTTTAACCCTTAAATTTGAAGGAATTGCTGAAATAAACTTAGTAAATTTTATATTATCAAGGGACGTTCTATCTGTTATAGTATCATGCACGCGAGCAGTGAGAGTGTTAATGCGATGGGCTAAATTTCTAATTGATTCTTCTGGCAATAATAATAGATTATTGAATTCAACCAGTGCTGCAGTTTTACTCGGGGCAGCGAAAAATGCTCTGAATTCTTTCTCGACGAAATCCAAATCATTAGATTTATATATTTCAGGGTTTTGCGTAAAAAAGGTTAATGCTGGGCCTGTCAATTTCCCACCCAGAAATTGAATTGCTTCTTCGTGCTTCCATTTTTGTATACGGGCCAATGTTCTTAATTGATTGAAAAAAAGTCTAACAAGGTGGGTTCACCATCAAAATTGGTCACTTTAAAAGTTAGTTTGCTGGCCATGTTTGGCTAACGAGTGAGCAAATATAAATATTTTGTTTGCAATAAATTATTAGCTAAATAAATCTTTACCTTAAAAAAATTAAAAATTCAGGTGGGGAAAATTTTGTTTACCTAAAATATTCACAGTAACTTACCAGAAAATATTTACTGCAAAAATTACTTATAAGCAAAATATATATAATAAATGAATATAAAATGAATGCAATCTCTCTTTTTTTTTTATGAAAAAGAAAAAAAAACACAAGAACAAAATACCTATATCTCCAGAATGAACAATTATTCACACCACAAATATATTATCTCCTTTCTTTTATTATTATCCATCCATATATATATATTTTTTTAAATTCTTAACCAAGAGATATCTTAATTTTCAAAAGAAGGACAATTTGGAAAAATATCTGTAAATACATAAATAAATTAATCGCTCATTCTGCAGACTGCAATATTCTTTGTGGCATATAAAAAGAACACCATGAACTGTTTATAGAAAAAGTATGTCTGCCTTATTATAAAATCAACATTTTTATGCAATATATTAAATAAAATTTCAGTCATAAAAAAATGTGTTATCTAGGCAAACCTTCGAGAGATAATAACAATTATATTATACCTTTCATTATAAATATTGTTTCTTCTAAATATATAAGCCTTTATAAAAATATTAAAAGAAATGCATAAAGAATTACCATTTCTCCTTTCAAAATAATAATAAGTTCAATATTTGAAAAAGTGTCATTGCATAATAGGAAAAAGGAACAAAAATTTTAGAATTAATCAATAATATGCAATTCTCTTCTTCACATATTTTCTTTATTTAAGATTTATCCTGTGAATATTAATTTTTTTTTTTTTTTTTTTTTTTTAACATACAGAATATATTTACCAACTTACCTATAACTGGCAAGAAAATTGATATTGAAAACAGAAAGAAATTTAAATTGTTTAATGATTACTATATAAATCATTATTAAAGCATATCTTAGTGACCATTAAAAAAACTTTTTTTGTTTTTTTTAAAACAATGTATCAACACATTAAAAAATATAAAACTCTTACCTGTAGCATAAGAAAAAATAATCCATTATATTGTTATTATCTCATTTAAAAGACAACTTTATCTATGAAAGAAAAATTATGCAAAGGTCCTCTTTTTAAAAAAACAAACAAATGATGAAGTAATATTGTTGCATGGAAGTTTGTTTTTAGTGAAGAAAAGACAAGTCTTATTTAATTTGAATCGTAAGAATAATAACTAAGTTTGTTGTGGCCATGAAAACTACCCGTAAACTTTCCTTGATAAAGCACATTCACAACCGTATGAATGAAATTGTTTCACTCTGAGGTGCAAGGTTCACGCGAGTAACAGTGAAGATGATTTTGAAAATAAATGTCAGCACAACGTATCAAAGTTCGGACTCCTTTAGACTGATCAGCTGTAAAACAGACTGAGGTCACTCGACATATCGAAACAGGAACTAATTATTATTATTCTTCGTAAACCACCAAGGCGAGAAAAATTATGCAGCATAAGAAATGGAGAGATCCAAAGTTTGATAATCACGTAATTTTACTTATGAAGTAAACTGCACACCACAAATGATGCAAACTTGAAAACTTATATAGATGTAATATATTGGATAAATATTGAATTATCACGAATTGGAAAAATAATTTGTAGCATATGGAAGGGCGCGGGATGAGACACAGTGGATGTTATAGAGCTTTGCACAGGCACACAGATTAACACGGAAGAATGCAGGTTCTAAAACTGATGAACTTCTATTTAGCACAATTTAGTAGCAAGGTTTTTGTAATAGGCACACTTCAGCAAAACCGGGGGGAAACGGGACCACAGTTCGCAGCACTGGGACACAGACACATGGCAGCATGGGGGATGGCGGCCGGGGACTGTAATCCAGAGAGATGGTGATAATCAGGCCGGGAATTCCAAGTCTTTTGAGTCAAATCGAGTCTATAAAAAATCAGGAAATCGTAGGTAGAGAATTTCCATTATCCATTAGGTCCGGCGGATGACACTTGTAGGAGAGTCGCTGGAGAATATATTTATTAGAGACATGTGCAGCAAACTCCCCTCTTCTGCCAATGCTTACTTCTTTTCTTTTTTTTTTATTTAACTGGAGAAAAGAGCTGGTTACGGATACCATAAATTCTATAATGATGTTATTTGTTGAAGATAGTTTATGTTTTCATTGGTTGTGAGATTAACGAAATATCCAGGTTTTTTGTTTGATGGGAAAAGAAAAACTCCAGTATCCGGTATAATTTCAGGATTTTATTCAGTAAACATAAGATGATCGAAGGCAGAAGAGGGTAAACAAGAAAGGCCGCTCTTAAACAGTCATTATTATGCGGAGACAGAAAGCGAAGTGAGTTGTTTCCACAACACAAGTTGGAATTGCACTGACAAGAATCTCGCCAAAATAGGGTTGCTACAGAGTGTCTAGGCGAACGGACTTTCAGGTGAAGCTGCCGCATAACTAATGGTATTTAGCGAGCCGGGTTGCTAGATTATTGGCGACAGGACGAATTTTGATTCAAAAATTAATATCACCCCGGCGACAATAACCGACAAATATCTTTCTCATGAGAACGGATTTTCGACAGACAAAACAGTATGTGCTTTTAACAATGAGAATATATTTTTAGACCTGGGTGTGAGTGATTGAGTTATTACCACTACCATATAAGGACATGCATTTGGGCCAAATGGAAGATTCGCATAACTTTTGTGGCCACAAAAATGCGTTATGAACATATTGTGTTATAAGCTTGGTTACGGAAAGTAAAATTACGAAAAGGCATCTGTGCTGATTTAATTCTTTTCTTTTTTTATTTTAATCGAAAAGCCATGAGATATTAGTGATCTAGCACAAGTGAAAATGAAAAAGGGAAAGGGTATAAATTACAGCGGGATTATTGTTTATAGTTAAAGATAACTCAATTACATTTTGAAAAAGGAAAGGGAAAAATATAATTTAAATAAAGGATAGGGTTTGTTAAAACTTAATATATGATTCTCATATCATAGACTCAAACACTAATTCCAGTACCAATTTAAGTACCTCTCAAGGTCTAACTGAATCTAAAGTTTTATTAAATTCCATGCATTAGTTCTTGAGATAGAGCGCCCAAAAATATTTTGTCGAATAAAAACACACACACAACAATCAAATCGTGTTCATTAAATTTCTAAAACATATAAATCCGTCAAAAGCCGGAAGTTTAAAATTTTCATGAATCTAATACCTTCTTCGAAAGTAAAAATTAGTAAAATGCAAATTAACTTGAGTCATGAAAAACAACACTCATTTGAATCAATATTCACCTTTGTACTATAATAATTATTCAAAACAACACAAATGTCACAAAACACATATGCATCATTTAGTAAAAACTTTACTTAAGGTGTTTTTAAAAACATACATAACTGTATTTCGCATTGATAAAAAAACCTAGCGTTTTCAAGCAACCTTAGCTCGTCATCAGGGTTAAAAAACTAAACACGCATACACACACAAAACAAATTGTCTAAAACTAGTTAAAACATCATTTTCTGCTGAAGAATGGTCAAACCATTACAAACAGGGCACTATAGGGTTGATTGGTAGGAATATGGCACATCCCTCCCAATGCTTCCCATCCCTAGTGACCTGTTTGTAATGGTTTGACCATTCTTCAGCAGAAAATTATGTTTTTACTAGTTTAGGACAATTTGTTTTGTGTGTGTCTGCGTGTTTAATTTTTTAACCCTGATGACAAGCTAAGGTTGCTCGAAAGCGCTAGGTTTTTTTTATCAATGTGAAATACAGTTATGTATGTTTTTAAAAACACCTTAAGTAAAGTTTTTACTAAATGATGCATATGTGTTTTGTGACATTTGTGTTGTTTTGAATAATTATTATAGTAAAATGCAATTAAAATAAAACTTTGCATAATTAAAATTGCATTAAAACCCCCCTTATTCTATCTTAAGTTCCATGAACTTAAGTCCATTTCATGGTTCAGTTCAACATTTTACAAACCTAAACCAGGACAAAATGATTTCTTAATTATTTTTTCATACATTATTTTTCTAACACTTTAGTTTAAAGATATGAATCATCAAAATTGCGAGAAAAAAGTTTCATGTACATTTTAAAGACATTCACATTTAGATTGTTAAAAAAAAAACACTGTAAAAATTATGATTAATATTAAAATTTGATTAACATTTTCTTCTAAATAACATTACTATACCTTCTGGTCTCTTAGTAAACAGATCCTTCCTAATTTTCTTTTATAATATTGGATTGTCTTTCAATTTAATGTAAATTTTTGGAATTTTGAACAATGAAAAGTCATTATTTAAAGAATTTCTGTACGTCTCTCTTTTCATGTTTAAATCATAGTTTCTGGAACCTCTCCCCCTCCCTCCTCAAAAGACATCTTTCATTTGGGAATTTAAAAAATTCCGAGCCAATATGAATAGAAATGAGTAAATTAATTATTTAATTCATTTTAAGGGGATATTTGCCCCCCTCCTCCAACCCCCCTCCCCCCCCAAAAAATAAATAAATAAATAAATAAAATAAAATAAAAATAAATAAATAAATAAATAAACTTTTGTTAATAATCTATATATATATATATATATTAGGCTATCGTACGTGGCACAGAAATCGTGATTATTTCTTTTTTGCCGGTGGCAACAAGAGGTTTGTTTTCATTAATTTGCGAATATTAAGAAAAGTATTTGAGGTATCAATTTAAAAGTCACCACACAATGTAGAAAATTTTTTTGCATCCGAAAATACAATTTTTGTAAAAATTGGCCGGCAATTTTTCTTATTTATTTTAAAAAACTAGCTACTTTCTTTAAAGGAAAGAAAATAAAGTGCGAAATCAAACCAAGAAACGCGCCATTTTGTTATTAAATAAAACATTGACTCCATTGTTGTACCTTATGTAGTTTATCCTCATTGTTGTCCGCATCGTTATGACGTCAATGTTACGAATGCACGTATTTGTTATTTATAATATAGATTGAGTAATAACAAATAAATAATAATAATAAATGAATAAAATAATCTTATTGGGTGGAGATTTCCGTCAAGTCAGTCCTACCTGTCATTTTTAGAGGTTCAGGATCACTAACAGTTTCAAGTTGCATTATTTACATTATGTAACTCACAGCAAATATGGATGCCTTTCAAACAGAGAGAGTGTTAGCAAGTTCGCTGTTACAGGTTGGCGAATGTCAAAGTGGGAAAACTATTGAATTTCTCCAAATTTGCTATCCAGATATACAAGATCCAGTGCAGCAACTTTTCAGTAACATTGATTTTTCGACGGTGACACCTTTAAAAGCTTAAAGGACGAGCCATACTAACAGTGACAAACAATTTGTCAATTAAAATTAATAATAATATCTCCGAGCTCTGAAATTTACAATTGTGTATATAAAAACGTTTTCGATGCAGAAAATTAAAAAAAAAAAGATGAAAACATTTCCCTAGATATTTTCAATATAATATGTATACACTTGTTTAGTTTTAAAGAGTATCCAGCAACTATTGTGTGCATGCAAATGTTTTTTATATGCACGATGCTGGAAAAATACCTCTGTTTTCATATTTCTAAATAGTGTCCATATATTATGATATATTTTTTATTTCAAAGTTTCCAATCCTAAGTGGAGAAGTTTTTATGGATGATATTTATTATACATATAATGCTGAAATTCGTGTATTCTAATATGAATATAGTATTTAAAAGAGTAGGCACTAGAGTGCAGATACTCTGCGCAGGGTCGGCTAGTAACCATTAAATCACATAAATAATCGACAATAGATAAACCGATAATTATAATACAATATACATATTATATATCGAAAAATGTAAGATTCTCAAAATTAAAATAAGTGGGAAAAAATACTTAAAGATATGTGGAGAAAAAATCCAATGTGCAGAAGGTGAAAATTAGTACAAGAAGCAATTGGAAACTTATATAGTGAAACACTTTATCAAGAGCAATATTCCACTAATATAAGTAAAATGTAATTGATTTCTGTTTGAGTAAATAGACCTGAGCCAAATATATATATATATATTATTAGTTAATTTGAAAGTACATTATTTCAGGAATAAAATCCTGCCATTATAAGGTCGAACTCGAATTACTTTTTTTTTTATATAGAAACAACTGTTTGAAGCGCGCACCTCTGAGGCGCTCGAAGCGGGTTGTGAAGCCCTCACTCAGGTCAGGTGAACCTTTTATTGCTCTCTAGTCGAGTATAAATAAATGTTAATATCTTGGAGAAGTCTGTAGGTGAATTGTTAGACTACATAGTATACATTATGAGTTGTAATTTTCCAACTGGACGAAAAATGTCCGGGCCAGGATTCGAACTTGGGATATCTTGGCTGAAGCTGCCAGTGTTGTATACCAACTGAGCCATCCCGGTCGAATCTGGATGACCTAATTCATCCAGTTAACCATATTGATCATAGCATCTGGTCTGATATCTCCATCAGCTCAACAGAATAAATCGCAGATAATTTAGAACTCCAGTAACGCTGGATACGTGATTAAACTAGATTAATTTTAACACAATTTTTCAAATTGGTAAAGATATCATATGAGCTGTAATTTTGTACCTGCGATTTATTCTGTTGAGCTGATTCAGATAGCAGACCAGATACTATGATCAATAAGGTTAACTTGATGAATTAGGTCCTCCATATTCGACCGGGATAGCTCAGTTGGTAGAGCATTGCCAGCTTCAGTCAAGAGATTCCACGTTCGATTCCTGGTCCGGATATTTTTCGCCCAGTTGGAAAATTACAACTCATATGATTTCTTTACCAATTTGAATAATTGTGTTAAAATTAATCTAGTTTAATCTACATTATTTTTAATTCATTGTACTACTTTTTGAACTTCAAGACCAGCAATTCAGCATGGTGGTTTTAGTTTCTCTTTTTAAACGGGAAAATGTTTTGCAGTGAACAGAAAAGGGAAGTAGTGCTCATGCCAATCCGCGCACTCAGGGCCTGATTATCCAATTGGCACGTGAAGCACATGCTTCCCCTCTAAAATTTATAAGGGCCCCAAAATGACTATGAAGAGGGCCCTCCAATTTCCATTTTTATTTTTTTACATTGTATTTTTAATTTTGTTTTGGAAAAGAAAGTTTGTTTAATCCAAGAGAATATCCATGCACTACTTCACGAAATTTATTTAACAGGGAAATATGAATTTCAGCAATAGGATGTTAATTAATCACATAGCATCCTGATGTGTCTGGTAGAAACCACCTAGGAAATTGAGCATACAGCCATATAATAAAATACATCTGACTAAATATATCTGAAGAGTATACAGGGAACATAAAAACTGTTTAATGAAATATATTTGACCTCAGCGAAGCTACTCCCGGGAAAATAATATTAGTACCATTGGCGAATGAAAAAAACTTTTGCCAAATGAAAGGGGGCCTCAAAATGATACCGTGCTTCACCTAGATTCAGAGGTTAATCGGGCTCTGTGCGAACTATGTGCAAAGCCGAGACAAGGAGCGTATTAGACGTTTGGACAGACCACCTTCTGGGCAGGACCAATCACTCAGAACATCCCAAAACGAAGCAAGAACAAGGCAAAATGAACAAGATAATGAAACAGAAAGGTTGTTTGTACTGTCCCTGGGATAGCAGACTGGTGGTTCATCCGAAAACTGAAAATTATATATGGCTGAAACTGTGTTATAGCACTATTATAATAAACGTTGAGTTTAGAACTCTTCAGTGGTAGTTCGCAGGTAAAATTGGTGGTGGTGGTGGGGGGGGGGGGGTCAGAAAACTGTTAGGCATTATTTTAATGTTATTTTGTAAGAAGAACATAGTGTTATAATAAAGTAAACTAGATGTATAAACTATTTCTATGTGGAGTTTTCATACTGCGTATTTGTTAGTGTTTGAAATGGGTGTCAAAATTGATATTGTTTTCATTTTATGTGTTAGAAGATTTTCTTGAAAATTTTGAATAGTTACGCTGATATTTATTTAACCACAACTTAAATTTTTTTTTTTAATTTTTAGGCCATCTGAAAGTGTTTTTTTATTATACAGGGTGTTCCGTTAAAGGGGTCCAATATTAATAGGGGTAATAGAGGAGATCACATGAAGCATAAATCAGTATATAAAGCCTGGTCGGATCTCAATAGTTTTCAAGTTACAGCAAATAGAATGAAAATTCGGAAAATTGTAAAAGAACCCTCATTGCTAAACTATCGATAATGCTACATAAAAACGAAGCACATATTTAGAAAGAGCAGAAAAAAACCTACAAAATGACATCAATTGTATTAAAATAGCAATATTTATTGACGAGTTACAAGCCCTGAAACAGTGAAAAAAGTACGAAATCCAATATACATCAAAATAGTTAATCGTTAATTCCAAAAAGACAACTCTAACTACAACAAGGAAAATGTAGTAAAATTTGGTCCATTCCGAAAACTTTCGAAAAAGCTTACAATGAACCATATCGGTTTAATTGTGTGAGAGAAATTAATCAGTTTCTTAGTTACAACTCCGCTTTCTTTGACACTAGCAAAGGTTAAACTCCGCCCATCACGATTGGAAACACCGCCTTTTTAATTACTCTCAACTATACATTTTCGATCATGCTTCTTCTGAGATGCAACATTTTTAATTATTCAAGAGTTGAATGAACCAAAATAACTTTACAATAATAGTCTACATTTTAAAGTGGTCTTTTATTGATATAAAGCTTAAGTTAAATTCCTTAAAATTAAACTGGTGGTGAAAATTCGGAAATAATTAAGAATATTGCGATTTGTAACTATGCAAGAAGTTTCAGTACATGTTTTACATGGACAATTATTGTATGTATATGTGCATCATAATTTATGATAGGAAATAATAATAACAAATAGCATAATAATTTTATTAATTATAAATTTAAAAAAGACACTAAATTTTAAATTAATTCATACAAACTTTGTAATTTACAATTTGAGTACACCACAGTCTGTGACTTACAAAATACTGTGCCAAAAAGTGTTGAAAATAAAAGAAAAATGACAAATAAAGAATTACATTCCACGTACTTTATGACATATGTGAAGCATAGTCTTCTGGCCTGCGCTGCACAGTTCAATGTCGGAAGGCAGACGAACGGACATTATTATAATAGGTGTTCGAAGTTGCGCCCATTAACAGAATCGCACAGCCGACAGCGACGTCGTAAAGATTGGCGAACACGCCGAAAAACTCCGACGGAGTTGGGAATGTCTCCTGCAGCGACAACGATTCGCGCTAGTAAATCCTCCGGTGTATCCACAGGCGTTTCATACACCAGCGATTTAAGGTGTCCCCAAACAAAAAAGTCTAACGGATTGAGGTCTGGAGAGCGTGCAGGCCAAGCAACAGGTCCACTGCGTCCAATCCATTTCCCAGGATATGTTGAATTGAGGTGATTGCGAACACCTATGAAAAAATGTGCCGGTGCGCCATCGTGCATAAACCACATATTGTGGCGCAATGTTGCTGGCACATTTTGCAGTAACTGCGGTAAGATATCCCGTAGGAAAACCAAGTACGTACTGCCATTGAGTACATCTGGGAGTAAATATGGTCCTATGAGATAATCGCCGAGGACACCTGCCCATATGTTCACACTGAACTTTTGTTGTGCGTTCGACGGGAAAACAGTGTGCGGATTTGTATATGACCATGTGTGCATATTGTGCGTGTTTACCACGCCCTCTCTCGTAAATGTTGCTTCATCAGTAAATAAAATATTTTCCAGAAATTGTGGATTATTTTCTGTTACATTAAGCAACCAGCGTACGAATTCTGTCCGCTGAGCACAATCTGTTACTGATAACAGTTGTACCCGCTGCACATGAAAGGGGTGCATGTTTTCTGCACGCAGAACACGCCACACACTTTGGTGAGAAACACCGACTTCAGACGCAGCAACTCGTGTACTCGTGGAGGGGTTATCTTTAAAAATATTCAGTACATCTTCTTCCATTGCAGGTGTTCGTACATGTAGAGGTTTCCCTGCATCAATGCTTGCTGTATTAAACGATCCAGTCTCCCGTAATCGTCTATCGATTTTTATGAAGAGTTTCGAACTTGGGCAACGTCTCCTTGGAAATTGCTCACGGTACATGCGCTGTGCTAGACATGCATTTCCATGAGCTTGCCCGTACATCAGATGCATGTCCGCATATTCTTCGTTAGAGTATTCCGGCATAATTATTATACATCAACTTACTACAATCCCACTTACAACAGCCTCCCTTTAACATAACGCCCACTGATGACTGCTGTTTTATTACACTTTTCTTCCTATACACATAGAAAATTTGCATAAAAAGTACTTCTTCTTCATCATCCTGAAAGTTCATGGAGGAAACGCAGCAGTCACGGAGTTTGCTTTAAGACAAGGCGAGAGCTGCACAATATGTCATTCACTTGACCAGACTGAATAATGAAAGGGTATTGATAGAGGTTGATCAGAAATGTATAATTGAAAGATATTAAAACGGGGTGTTTACAATCGTCATGGGTGGAGTTTCGCTCTTTCCGAGCGTGCAACAGTACAGAGTTGTAACTAGGGAACTGCTTGATTTCTCCCATACAATTAAACTGATGTGGTTTATTGTCAGCTTCTTCGAAAGCTTTCGGAATGGACCAAATTTTATAACATTTTCCTTGATGTAGGTAGAGTTGCATTTTTGGAATTAACGATTAACTATTTTGCTAAATATTTGATTTTGTATTTTTTCACTGTTTCAGAGCTTGTAACTCGCCATTAATTCTCAATATTCTAAAACAACTTATGTCATTTCGTAGGATTTTTTCTGCTCTTTCTAAATATGTGCTTCGTTTTTATGTAGCTTTATCGATAGTTTAGCAATGAGGGTTTTTTTACAAATTTCCGATTTTTCATTCTATTTGCTGTAATTTGAAAATTATTGAGATCCGGCCAGGCATTATATACTGATTTATGCTCCGTGTGATCTCCTCTATTACCCCTATTAATATTGGACCCCTTTAACGGAACACCCTGTATAAGTTGAGGCAGACTGATATGTAAATACTTTTGTCGATTCAATAGATTAAAAAGTAAATAGAAACTTTAACCTCGTTTTTCTCGAAATCATTTTTCCCCAACCACTTTAATAGCCCACATGCTTGTCTAGTGGTTGGGGCGCTGGCTGCTGAACAAGAGGTACTTATTCGAATCTCAATCAGGCACGGGTTTTTATAGTGGGTTGAATTCCATTTTGAACGGGGTACCCGTCTGTTTAGTCCTCGTGTGCAAAAGATGACCGTAGTGCCGTTATCAATTATTCAAACCCCCAACCTTAAATTTAATATCAGTAGCTATCCCCTAGTTCATGAAAAACAACAAAAATACTTATAAGGACTGCGGATTTTGACTATTGTGTGTGCGCGAACATATCCGAAGCGGAATTTGGGAGGTGCTGGGTTCAAGCCCCTGTCCGCTCGTCGACATAACCGTTCGGAGTTTTCCGTGGTTTTCTTCGAACCTTGCCGTAAATACAGGTTAGGATCCCTTAGAAGACCCCCCACGGAGGGCACTCTCTCCTAGGGCCTATATCCCTCGTGTAGATAATCGGCCGTCATAAAATCAACCAACTAACCGAAGCGAAACTTAGCACATTAGGTACACAAAGCCAGAGAAGCACTATCGTACTTACAGTATCAATTATCCATCATTTTTTTTTTTTTTGCTAAACTTCCTTTTCTTATGGAGAGAACTATGGTATTATGAGAATTTTCAACAGTATCTACTTAGAGTAGATTAGTACAATTTTGCATATTAAAATATTGCATTATGAGAATGTTTTGATGAATTCTTCATTCTTCTTTTATTTTTCTTTTCAAGAAAAGAAAGAAACTGGTATTAAAACGTTTCTTATATCATGTTGAATTTTTATTTTGTAAGAAGAACGTAGAGTAAAAATAAAGTAAACTAGATGTATAAAATATTTCTATGTAGAGTAGAGTTTTCATTTTCATAATTGTTAGAGTTTACAATTGGTGCCAAAATTGATATTGTTTACATTTTAAGTTTTAGAAGGTTTACTTGAAAATTTTGAATAGTTACGCTGCTATTTTTTCTACCGGAACTTATAATTTTTTTTAAATTTTTAGGCCATCTGAAAGTCCTTTCTAATGATAGTTATTAAATTTTTCGAAAGAAATGTACGAATTTTTTACACAATATTAAAATAATGATAAGTTTTCTGAAGCAGTAACCCCCCCCCCCCCTCAATTTTACATATGAACTGCTCTGAAGAGGTCTCTAAATTCAACGTTGATTATGATAGTGCTATAACCAGTGTTGAATTCAGGGGGTGGTCCAGGGGGGGACAATCACCCACGGGAGCATTGAAATGGAAGATTTGAGATCTTATGCTTTTAATAGTTAAAAAGTGTAATCCCCCCCACCCATCTCCGAAATCTATAATGCCCCCCCCCCTCGGAGCCACAGAAATATGTCTGAATTCAACACTGGCTAATAACACAGTTTCACCCATACATAATTTTCAGTCTTAAGGATGAAGTGTTAAACATTTCCTCTCAAACATGCATACATTACAGTGGCGTAGCCAAAATTCTCATCTGGGATGGGTTTTGAACACTGTTATTGATAAAATGAACAATTTCGTTGCGTTACATACCCATAAAGTTCAATAAATGCATGGCACATAAAAACCGACGTAATTGAAAAGCGCAAACAAGCTTAATAAATTTTACATTTATGTGTTTAAAGGTTTCATAAATATCTTCTTCAATCTTTAGAGAAAAAATAAGTAAGAGAGGGAGAAAGAGCAGTAGCAGTAACATGCGTACTATTTAGCTATGATTGATTGCTCCTAATTTTATCTTTCATTAATTTTGTGTTGAAATAGAGGCTCCTATTATAAAGCCTTGAAACAGTTGAATGTAATCATTTTATGCTGTTTATATGTTTCTTTACTTTGGTTTCTATACGTCATATTTTTATCTTAGCACAAGGGGTTTGTATGCCTTATCCACTTTTAAATGCTCTGGGAGGGGTTTTAACCCCCAAAATCGTCCTCTTCGCTGCGCTAGTGATTCATAATCATACAAACATCATATCATGAAAATTAAAGCATATGGGGTATGGGATACGCTTGAGGAGGTTAAAATTATTTAACATCACGTATGTGTGATGTGAAATTTGCATAAGGTTCTATAAACATGCATCCTAGAGAGGTCACACTTTACAAAGTAGCCCATTCAAGACTCAATATGGAGACAGGAATAAATCCCCAGTGCAATCAGACGAAACCTTGATTAAACCGTGAATCAGCTGAGGTCACATCCAGAAAAACGGCCTTTGCCTGATAAGGCAACAAATTTCTCCTCTTTTGTCGGCGAGGCGCCCTCTGGTGGACAATGGTGAACGGTCGATCCGGTCTCAGTGGTTGTCTGTCTCATTTCTGTTGGTTTTCCGTTTGTTTCACCAGCGTAAAGTGCGCGAAGATCCTGTTATTATTATTTTTTAGTTTCTTCTCTTTTTAGTGTGAAAAGAAAATGTCCGAAAACAGAGCCACTAAATCAGGATTAGCAGCCGAAGCTCACCAGAAGGTATTGTGAAATTATTTCTTATTGATTATTATATGTTTCTAAATTTAGATCAGTGGGAATGGGAACTAAAAAAGATGCGGGGAGAGCCGTTATAGACCATCCGATTTGAGGGTTGGGCGTATACAGTTATATATAATTCTCCCGTTTTTAGGGAAAGAAAAATTTATTCATACAATATTTAGTTTGAAAAGCAAAGAAAAGCAGAGGGGAAAAGAACAAGTCGATAATGAAATTCAGAAAAAGTTTATAATTTTTTAAGACTATGCAGAAAACAAATGTTAAGTTAAATTTTTATATTAAATGGGATTACAAGTAAAAATGTATTAAACTAAATATTAGAACTTAGTTAAAAAAATTTTTTTTTAATGGAAAATTTTGGAAAAAATTTAAAAGGATTTTTTTTTTAAGGAACTCTTTTTCATTTATTATGTTAATAAAAATTGAAAAGAAACCAGAATATAAAGGCGAAAGACTTGCTCAAGGTCGTAGCCGGAAAAAAAAAAAAAAAAAAATGGAGAGGGATTTGCGGCCCAGATTTTTATTCTTGCCTTATTTTAGATTTGTTTTTTACTAATTGAATTGAATAGAGGCAAGTGTTAAGAGACTTGTTAAGTTTTATTTTGAATTCAATTGCAAATAATTACAGAAGAAAATTTGAGCCTCTTTCATTGCAAATAAAATTATAAATCTCATTTATATGCTTCTTCGATGACGTATTAATGTTAGTGTACCAACCAAATTATGTTTTAAACTTTGTAATACGTATGTTTTTAAATGCTTTATTTTCAAAAACGTTTTCCCAGTAGCATATTTCGGAACAGCTAAGTCTGTGGGTAATTTTAAATGACTTTCATTGATTCTTCAATGATTTGGGGCTAAACAAGTCTGATGATGTGTATCAGGCTGTTGTAGACATTTTATTTTGACATTCTGTTTCTACATAGCCCCATTCTAAAAAATTCTAATGAATTTTAAAGATTTCTTAGAATTGCATTTATTTTTTCTACATACTAACGGAATGAAGTGATAAAGGTATGTATTTACTCTTTTAGCGTAGATTTTTGATTTTTGAATCTTGACTGATAGTTAATGGCACATTTATAGGTATCCTGACAGAAATTTCAAAGGGGAGATCAAGCTCGTCTGACCCCCCCCCCCCCCCTCTTCATTGTCTAAGGCCTTTCTCTTGCTGCATAAGTTACTTTATTATGATTAATACAAATTATATGAAAATGTTGCTTCTGTTTTCAAATTATAATTTATTTTATTATGTTAAGATAATTGAAATCTGTATCTGCCTTTATTATTTATCGTGTTCGAATATAAAGACAAATAAAGCTAAGATATTATATCCCCTCACTCCACAAGGTATTACATTACACTACGATTAATAATCAACGAAATTGGAAAAATATGCTAATAAAGTTTATTTGAAAACTTGTGAAATATATTCTATGTGTGTGTGTGGTATTTTAAATTTTAGAAATTTGTAAATACTTTTATCGGAGATATATATTTTACCATCAGTGTTGAATTCAGACATTTTTCTTCGGGAGTGATTTCTGTGGCTGCGGGCCGGGGGGGGGGGGGGGGGGGGGATTGCACATATATTTTGTATTCACCGATTTTTAGTAAAAAATTGGTGAATGCTAAATAAGAAAATAAATGTAACCATTCATTTTTTAGGTGCGTTCGTAATTATATAAATACGTAGCACCTATAGTCGTCGTTTGGTCCGTCCGTCTGTCCGTCCGTCTGTCTGTCTGTCCGTCCGTCTGTCTGTCCGTCCGCATATAACAACGCAAAAACTACCCAACCAAATGGTTTGCAATTTGAAATATATTATCTTTGCATAAATTTGTCGAGACATTTCAAATTTTATCAAAATCGAATCAAAACTTTAGGAGATATTAATAAAAATATTTATTAAGAAATTTGATTTTTTTTTTAAATCGGTGCTTTTTTGTTATATGAGCTTCTGATGGATGTTAAATCGTCAAGCGACCGAGATACTTATTTTATGACAGAAATTAATCTGCAGACGATATAATTCATTTCACAGAATTAAAAATCATCAAGATCTGAATATTTATATAACTAGCTGATACATATATATCTGAATATTTATATAACTAGTTAAGATATTTGTATGAACAGTGTCATAAAATATATACTTAACTAGCTGTTTAACCCGTTCTACGCACGGGATATCATGAATTTAATTCTAAAACGTGCGTACGAACGCACCTCGTTTGTAACGTTTGACGTACAATTTCCAACTTGTTTTTCTTTTCCTTTTTTATATGTTACGGTAAACATGATTTGTGTTTTAATTTTATAACTATAAAAAAATATATATAAATATATTTAAGTTTTGGCTATTCAGTAAAATTTTTGAGTGTTATAAAATAATGAAAAATAACCTGCTTCTACAAACTGTAATTGCCTTTTCTTATTCTGAAGAAGTTAATAAAGATTTACAGGAATATGTGTCACTGGTATGTACGTGCGCGTCATATTCATCTTTAAATGAGTTTTCTTTTGCCCCTTTTCAAACTGCCATGACTCCTTTAAAACTACTTTCTCCTTTATGCAAATTGATGATCACTGGTCTAAAAGATTTTAAGCTTGTAACTTAAACTCCTCGACATTTTAATTTTTTACGAAGTTAAAAGCACTTTTATGCGCTTTTTAATTAAAGTTTTTTTTCCTGTATGTAAACATAGATTGTGGCACAAGTGTTTTGGCATACCGTTGCAGAGTCAGTGTATTTTAGAAAACCTATGTTGTATTTAAATTCGGAATATTGAAAATGTTAGAGATATATTGTAGAAACACTGGCATAAAATAGGAAACTACCAATATTGCAAAAATATTGGCTCTTTATTGAGAATATTTGAAATGTTGTGTGAACTTTCATTAACTCTAGGCAAATATTATTAGGAAATATTGGTGATATATTTTTCAAAACGTAAACCTCCCCAATATTGAAACAATATTGTAAAAATTTGCCCTTTTACATTTAGTTAATATTTAGTCAATACTAGTTTATTATTAGCATTAATTAACAAGCAAATCATAATCTCACGCATAAAATATGTCATGTCTTTTTTTTAAAGCTAAACGTGCTACAATACAACCTTTAACTATGAATAAGTGTGCCTGCCTTCGATTATATCCTCTCAAAATAAAATAAAAATAAAAACCTATGAAGAGGTTTTTTTTTTTTTTTTTTTTTTTTTTTTTTTTTTAAAAAAAAAAAAAAGACATGTACATCATTGCATTTAAGATTTGAAATGGTTACACCCACTATAACTGTCGGTTATAAAATTGTGTTGAGAATTAAAAAAAAAAAAAAAAAAAAAAAAAAAAAAAAAAAAAAAAAAGATTCACAGTGAAAACCGGTCTGTCTCCTTCCAAAATGCATTTAGTAATGCTTTTTCTAGGAAATGACGGAATTCCCTGGCGAGAAGAAAATCCGTTCTAGCGGGAATTGCATTTGCAAGTAGTAGTAGCAGTTGTTAACTCTGCGGTATTTTGTTGATAAATGGGCCTTTTAAAATACTAATAAGAGAAAAACAAAATTGAAAGAAAAAGGATAGTCGCATGATCTTGAGTCAAGTTAAGTATAAGTATAGGTATGAAAATAATAACATTCAAATTTATTTAGGACAGAAAAAAAAAATCGCCACGTCAATGAAAGAAAATGACAATTTATTATTTTTCTAAACTGATGTATATTTTTCATCTAAAAAAGTTATTTTTTCAATTCCTACTATTAACTCACATTCTCTATATATTTAATATATCTTGTTCAAATTTTCAATCGTTAATAAATACTTTTTATTCATCCACTCAAGTTCAAATACATTTTTTAAACTTGTAGTGGATGACACTTGACATTAATACAGTTTTTTCAAATATTAATTCATTAATTAAATTTAATTAATAAATTTTAGTTTTATATGGGAGAAAAAAAATTCTCCCATTGTTTTCATAAATGAAATGAAAGATTTTCCTCAAATTAGTGATGCCACAAAAATAAAATACCGCAACGATGATTATAAAACAATGTTCAATCAAGATAACGTGGGACATTAATGCTGCACGGGTTTATTTTATATATTTAGGATTAAAAAGCAAAATTCAAATTAAAATGCTCAAATTATTTTTCTTTCAAATTTTCAATCGTTAATAAAATACTTTTTATTCATCCACTCAAGTTCAAATACATTTTTTTTTAAACTTATATTGGATGAAACTTGGTGTTAATACAGTTTTTCAAATATTAATTCATTAATTAAATTAAATAACCAAACTACTAGTATTCAAAACTCGAAGATAAATGACAGAAACACTCCATTAGGTTCCACTCTTCAAAAGAACCGCTACTACATGAAACTGTTGACTCGTGATTATGTTTTAATGTTATTTTCTATACTGTTTGATATTATTTTTGGTACTTACGTATTATCCGGGCCATTCTTATATTATTTATTAAAATGGAAAATTGCAAGGAAATTCGCTTTCTATTTTGCCACTTAATATTGTGATTCTGTCATATGTATATACATATTTATATTAATTGTAATTATTTATTAAAAAGTAACTAAAATAAAATTTTTCTTTGTTGACCTAAGTAGGAATTGACTTTAAAAAAAATTATATTACTTGTTTTTACAATTTATTTTTATATTAGAGATGATGTTGACTTTAAGGATGTCGAAAACAGAAATCCTTAAGAAATTGAATAAATGAAAAGTTATTACTATTCGGTTTTCAGATGCACACAGACGATTTCATGGAAACGTGTAGAAAAGGATGTCATTGTTTTTCTGTTACTAAAATAATGCAGAAATGCAGCCTTTTTGGTAAACTTGGAGAAGAAAAATCGTTTTATCATCGAAAACTTCCGCATTAAATTCTGACGAAAATAACTTTATTTCGATTCTTAAGTTATTTCCTTCATATCATCGTTTATTGTTTCATAAATGTTTTTTTACACGATGGGAAATGTTGCAACTGAAGATATTACAAAATTATAATTGTAAAATCTGAATTGCACAATCTTTCACCTTTGTTTTAAAATTTTGTATCTATACATTACTGTATATTTTTCATGAAAAGCATGTTAAACAAATTTAGAAAAAACAATATTATAATACGAATTTTATAAAATTTACTTTTGTCAGTTTCCTACACATATGCGCTTGAGATGAGTTTGAAAGCTTTTTATTTTTAAAATCAAGAGCTTGAAATTTTTGTGTTATCAGGAATCCGAGTCCTTGCAAAAGCTGGGGCGGGGAAGTCGCTTTCAGTTTAATAGAATGCCTCCTTTGAAAAGCTTAAAAATTTTCAAGAATTAATAATCAGGAGGAGAAAATCTCCCCTCGCCCTCCGTAGAAATGATTTGAGTTTAACCCTCAGAGTAAAGATTAGTATTACTATTATTAGAAGGTCTACGGTTTAACCAACCCTGGAGATATCGCGCGTACCCAGGGTATGAAGGGTTTTTAAATTGTCATCAATAAATACAAATATTAAACGTCACTTTATTTAGTCTGAGATAATTGTTACAAATTTTGCGATAAAGTAAGTTGAAGATTACTTTTCGAAAAATAGTGGTGACAATTGTAAAAACCGTGCGCACCCTGGTCATGTCATACTCTGACTCGGCATATCTCTACTCAATGTCATCGCTAAGAGGGAGAGGACCTTAAATTGCCAAGTCAAATTTCAGTATTTGCCAACTCATTGAAAAGGAAAAATAAATAGTTCTCGCCAATTCAACAAGTTTGCCAGCTAGTTTTACAATTAACCAAAATACCACAGTTTATAAAATGTAATATAGTTCTTATTTGTAAAAAGTTTAATAATATTCCCAATTAGATTTGTAACTTTTTCCAAGTCTATTAAAAATAGAGAGTATATTATAGTTTTTATTAAAGTTTTATACAAATTTGCCAAATAAGAGTTTGTAAATTTGCCAAGTGTAATAGCATTCACAAACGTTTGGGGGGGGGAGGCTCCCCCCATCCCCCCCCCCCCCCCTTAGCGAGGCCCCTTTCTCTACTCCCGGCATAAAACTGATCTTACAAATCTTAACATAGTATAAAACAAAGTCGCTTTTTCTGTCCCTATATCCCTATGTACGCTTAAATCTTTAAAACTACGCAACGGATTTTGATGCGGTTTTTTTTAATAGATAGTGATTCAAGAGGAAGGTTTATATGTATATCCATTAAATAGTGGAGAAATATTGTTATTTTTTAGGTTTTTAATGTGATGTCGTAAATAATTTCATTTTTTCCGCTTATAGATTGCAAACGCAGGCTGAACCCTACAAGATTTATCAAAATAATGTACTAATTATTGTACACATTAAAAAGGTCTACAGAAAACACAAAGAGATGAAGGTTTTCAAGGTTAACCCGAAGCAAAGCGAGGGAGGGCCGCTAGTTTTGAAATAAAAATTAGAAAATACGTACTACTCTAATAAAATACAGTATTTACTCGCATATTTTGCGCACTTTTTTGATCATTTCTTTAGTATAAAATCTAGCGGCAACAGCAAGGGGAAAAAAATTGTTTGTCTTGTTTTGTTTAAGAATTCTTATTATAATATAATAAGAATTAACTTCTTATTTTCATTTTTATTGAATTAAAACTTAGGATAACACAAGAAATGTCCGTACTTAAGAGGGATATTATTTATTTTTAAAGCAAGTTGTAATAGTATGTAAAATATATTGAAGTTTGAACATTTTTAAAATAATCTTTTAAAATATATATTAAAACATTTTGATCATATTTCAGTTTTCATTATACATTCGAAATTCGGTTACTACATTTTACTCATCCTGAAAACAATAAAATGACTATATAATAAACATAACTGTATGGAGCCTCATAATTTTATCTATCATAGAAATTTAGATATGACAAATATTTTTACCTTATTATCATATTTACATGTGATTTGCATAATTTTATTCTAGAACTCTTAAGAGTATTATGGGGAAAAAAAAGTTAAAATACGATATTTTTATTATTTATGTGTCTCGGATCACCTTTAATAGTTGAAACGATCGAAAATATAAATATAATGTGTTACAAACTACACCTGGAAATTTTTAACCATAGAGATCATTCCTTCTAATTCTTATAGAGAAACTTGTTTTAAAGCAGATTTTGAAATATGAAATTTAAAATAAATCCTATTTAATCAGTGCTGTGGCCATAAATAAACCAGAGGATATGCGCTGCAGGCAGAGAGTATACACTATAGCTTTACCTAAGAAATACGGATCTTCTAGAAAAATCATCGGGTATTCGGTGTATACCACCTCTGCAACCCTGCCCCTGCATTTAACCTGAAATCCCATTTTGCGCATCCAGATTATCTTGTTAATTTTCTTGTGAAAATTACGGGGTTTTATTTTATTTTCTGGAAATTTCTTTTAAAAGAAGGGAATGCGCAAAATACTCCAGGGCGCCAATTATGCGAGTAAAATACGTATTATACACAGTGCCTGATTTACGTATGCTGGGGCATGGCCCCAGCATCCCCCCCCCCCTCCTCCCCAAATGCCTTTGAAGATTTTCAATTATTGGCCAAAATCTGATGATGTTTTAACTATTAAAAAACAAAATTAATATGGAAAAATCTGTTTATTTTTTTTCATTTAAAAATAACTACTTCACTCACGCGAAAACATCCGCTCGGTAATATTAATTCTATGAGAGAATTTTTTTAAATATCGTTTGAATTTCAATATTTATTTATTTTTTTTCCATTGGATAGTTGAGGTTAAAGGCCTTTTTTTACTTTTTCGATTTTGTTTACAGGTTTTTTTTATTTGGATTCTTGCACTTTCGGAACCGATTGCGAAAAATCGTCACCGAGACAGAAGAATAAAGATTGATTATGAGGATGTTATAAAAAGTTTTACTGCTAAAAAATTGAGAAGAAATTAATAAAAAAAAAAATCAATAAATATTACAAAATTATTAAAGTCAGTATTGGTCACCATCTTAATATAATTACCACTTTCAATGATACTTTTTTTCTATTATTCAATACCGCTGCAAGCAGCGATGTAAGCCCCCCTCCCCCATGTGCCCAGGGCCACCAAATTTGTTTTGATTATACATTCGAATAAAATTATTTTTTGAAAATAAATCTCTTTTAACCCATCTAAGAGGATGAGGGCCCCTTAGTGTATTTTCCTCTATGTCAGGAAATACGAAAAACCTCCCCCGAAATGAAATACGTGACCCTGATTCACTTGTGTTTACGCAGCGGATGAGACAGCTGCGCGAGTCGTTTCGTATTTCGCAAATATTGTCTGGGAATGCGTGAGCATGCACACCTAAGTGCTTTACGATTTCATTAAAAGAATTGAAAATCGTGAGGAATTGTTATTCAAATACTGTAAAATGGCTGCTCGAATGTAGATGTTGGCGTTCTTATCCTTCACTTTGAAATATCATATTTATGTGCGTAATTTTCGCTTTTTTTCTCCCTTTTTTTCTGCATAAAATAAGTGTGGGGAAATTACGGATTTTTTCTTTAAAGTATTTATACAGAAAAAATATAATAAATTATAACACCTTCTAATAATATATTTCTTTGAAATGCTAAAAGGAGTAAATTAACAACATAATGTACAGTAAAGTAACTTTTATTAGATTGTTGACATGTTTCGGCTCACTCAGATCCATATTCAAAAACAAATTAGAATATTCTATAATTGGATATTATATAATATTTTTGCTTATTTTTCGGCATATATTTTTTAACAATGTGTGCTTTACTAACTATTGCTTTTAAAAGAATGTAGTTGCTGTCAGTATGCATGTGTGCTAATGTCATTACACAATAGCACCCTAATTATTCCTGCTACTATCTTTAACATGCATTATTAGCGCAGTTGTTAAGCTAAATGTTTTAACTAATTAATGTTCATGCATAATTCATCCGAATCTAATATATCGTAGTTTTGAATCCGCTTTATCTATTTTTAGTGAAGTCTAAAATGATACTAATATTAGTCGCATGAGAGCGATCTTATATAATATTGAGTTAAGTTAAATTAAGTTAAAATATTCTGCAACAACCATAGAGATAGCAACACGCAAAAATACAATATGTAACGATGCAGCATCTTTTAACTTACCGAAATTGTGGCTCGAGTGACTCCATGGTTACAAATATGAAAATAAACAACCAAGTAAAAATAAAAGGTAACGCGCGTAATTTTTAAAAAGTACATGAAAATTAAATGATAGCATTTCAAATAATAACTTCAAAGACCGTGCAATTATAGAATATTCTCATTTGTTTTTGAAAATGGCTCGGAGTGATCCGAAACATGTAAACAACATAATAAAAGTTATTTTACTGTATATTATGTTGTTAATTTACACCTTTTAGCATTTAAAAGAAATATAATATTTATACAGTAACAGTGTTACCTCAGCAAACGAAGACAATTTGTTTCACATTCGCTAAGAGAAACCTTTAACTCCTTGATTACGGGATAGGACTGGCGGTTGTTTTCATATTCAGCCGCACCACAGTTTATCAAAAGTTTTCTTTCTGGTATCTTTTTCTTGAAAATATCCTTGTATAAGTGATGTACAGCAGAGATTATTTTCGAAAAACGATATGAATAGATAATAGATAGAATAGATAATAAAAAATAGTCCATTGGGACGCACATGTTCCAACCCGTGATCAAACGGTTTAACTGAAACGTGGTTACTTGTCCATAAAGAGAAAAATGGTAAGTAATGGGTAAAAGTAACAGCCAAGTCAAATTTAGAGTTTCTTAGGCCTAACATATAGTAATATAGAACGTTTTCAGATTGTTTTCTGCTCATTTCACACTTTTATATTTCGAAAGTTTTTAAACTTTTCTTAGCCAGCATTTACATCTTATCTTAGCATATTTTCATAAGTTACATATTTTTATAAGTAGCTACCATGCCAAATTTCAAGTTTCTAGCCTCAACAGTATCACAGAAATCGCAATTTTAGAATGTATTTTTGCTCAAGCACCTGCTTGGAGGTAGTGGTACCGACATAAAATACAGCCTTATAGACAAACACCATCATTTTGCCCCTATCATATTTGAAATCAATTCGATAATTCTTCTACAAAGAAACAAATGTTTCTTCTCTATAATATTAGTATATATAGACTATGTCCTTTTACTTTTATTTTTTTAAATAATCGTTTTGTATATTATTCTGAAAAAATATCAAAACTAAATTCTTGAATAAATAAAATTTTATTTTTCTTACTAGAATTTAGTGCATCTTTTAATTGTATGCATATAACTAGTACGACTTTCTAGTTTTAGTGAGATAAATTATCTCAAGTTGTGTTTTCTTCTTCATTCTTCTCTCATTTGCTCGTAACAGGTGAAGCCATATTGAATCTGATTAGTTCTTTATTTTTTCAAGTAGAAAAAAAAATGGTCACCATACTTATAACCAAATACACAGGCAACATTTTGGCCGACTCAGTTATTTTTATTTATTTATTTATTTATTTTAATGATAATTTCCTGGGTTTGAATTTCAGGACGGTATGGCGGGATTCGCGCCCAAAATTTTGAAATCCCGCCAAAAATAATATTGTGGACATGAGTCTACTGCTTTAAAAAAAAAAAAAAAAAATCAGCTTTTTCCGGAGAATTTTGCTTTTTGAAATGACGATCAAGTCCCGTGACCAACTGACGCGATACTTTCTCGCGACCGATCGACGAATTTTGCGGGTTTTTTTCCTGCAACAGATCAACGAATTTTGCTTTTTTTCCATAACCAATTGACAAATTTCGACATATTTTCCGCGAATGATTTGCGAATTTCCTGGTTTTTTCTTGCAACAGATAGTCGAAATTCACAATTTTATCCTGCGCCCGACTGAATAATTTTGCGATTTTTCTCCGCGACCAACTGACGAATTTTATATTTTCCCTATATTTATGATATTTACAATGTTTTGTTGCGACCAAAGGCGAACTTCTCATAGTTTTTTTTTCGCAACGGATCGACGAAATTTGATTTTTTCCCCGCGACCGACTGACGAATTTTGCGATTTTTTCGCAACCAACTGACAAATTTCACTACATTTTCTGTGACCTATTTTTATAATTTCAGTTTCTTGCGAGATAATGATGAAATTAGCATTGAAAAATTTCGTGATTTTTTTTTTTTTTTCTCACTCCCAAACAGTTCAACTTCCCTCCATTTACAAATGTTGGGAGGGAGACTCCCCTCCTAGGGAAAAATTCAATTTCAAGCTCTGATTTCTTAAAAACTAGAAACAATTCAAATAATTTATGCATGTATAAAAACAGATTTTCCAATTCTTAGAAAGTATAGGGCATAAAACTTTAATTTTCAAAAATTTTGATTAAAAAAATATTTAAAGAGCAATATTTATAAGCATTAATACGATCTCCACAAAAATTTTCCTACAGTTACATTAGTTGCGACTTAAAATGTATCAGGTGTTCTTTATAAAGAACGATAAAAACAGAATATAATAATTGTAAAATGATTTATCTTAAAATGTTCTCTTATTTAAAATCAATTGCTCGCAATATATCTTTTGAAATATTTTTATATGAAATTGTCCCAGATTATAGATGACATCTATATTTTAAAACTGAAACATTTGTTTTCTGTTTCCACCTGAAAATAATTTATTCATAGATAAATACATTTTTTTTAAAGTAATGCTTTAAATTTTATTTAAAAATAGAAACTTTAATAAAATACTACAAATTTAGGTTCAAAATGTCTGAAGAAACGTGAAAGAACGTCTGAAGTATATGTTGATAAATGAGAAATTTTGTGTTAAATTTATTCTTATTTTGTGGAATGAAACTGGCATGCTTCCATATCGCTTTTATTGACAAAAAGTTCATCGTTTTTATCTTTCAAACGTAGATAGTTATTATATTGTAAACTCAATAAAGGTATGTACTATTTATAAAGTATACAGTATTATTATTAAAAAGTTGTGGTTTAAAAAAATTATATAAAACGCATGCCTTTTCGAAAATAAATAGCTAAAATAAATATCAAACTAGGTTAGCCCATTCCAGAGTTATGAACCAGGTATATAGGCTAGAACGACTAAGCTGTAATTGAAGCCCTCGAGTTTGGAATCGAGCGGTCTCTGAGACCGCTTGATTGAAATATGAATCTAACTCATAGGATTATATTGTTTCTGTACTAAACTTTATATGTACAGGAGTATTATAATTAAAATTCCCCTATTCGAAAGTCTAGCGATAGTACTAGGGCACCAAACGAAAAAAATTGTAACTAGTATCTAAAAATTGAAAAAAAGCAGCGGTCTATGAGACCGCTGCTGCATTAATATGCATTATAATTTTCATTAAAATTTACTCAAATAGGTATCTCTAATGAAATTTTAACTTATGATCTCACTTATCCTAAATATGGCCTTGCTTGTGTGCGGGCATACACTGAAAAAAAAAAGTTTTTTTTCAGTATAATACTGCCATCCCATCTGCCAGTATTATACCGTAAAATTAACAGTAATAAACAGTAAAATAAGCTGAGTAATACGCTACCGCGCATGTCTAGTATTATACAATTAGCTAGTATTATATTATTAGTACTGTAAAACAGGCATGTCAAACTCGTTCACCGCGCAGGCCAAATTAAGTATTATATACAAAGCCGCGGGCCACATAGAAAAAGTAGATATTATTCCCATTGCACAAAATAAAAGTTGTACGTATAAAACACAGCCATGTTATAAGTATTCACGCAAAGTTACAAAGTTATTAATATACATAGTTTAACTTATCTTATATTTCGAAAAGATACTCAGTTATTTTTCATCAACCAAATCTATAAAATTTAACTGAGTTTTCTAAATTGCATTTAGTTTAAAAATTGATTGCATACGCTGGTCTGCTAATCTTGATCTAGCAAAGGCATGGCTGTCAATCTTCCGTGTTTTCTTCAAGTAAAAAATAAAAATAAACATATTTTGAATTATAGAAAATTTATTTAATAAAATGTGTCTTGTATCTACGCGCTACTTATTTGATTTCATTTATTAAATACATTTTCTGGTACAAATTATGTTTATTTGACTTGAAAAATAACAAAAGGTTGGCAGCATGCAAAGATGTGGTAAAGATCTGGTGCGCTACCGAACGTAGCTAAAATGTACCTAATTGCACACTATATTTTAAAAAACTGATCGATGGAATAATTACAGAAATTTGGAAACCTCATATTCATATATTTTCGCTCTAATATGGAATCGCACAGAATTTTAGTATATTGCAGTAATAAATTCTGAAGAATAATTTCAACATCAATCATTAGATGTGAAGTAAATCGATTAAACTGATTTTCATATTTTTAAAATTAAAAAATCTTCTTTAGAATTAATTTTAAAAATATATTTTTAGTATATTCTAAAGATTTTTACTCTGATGACTTTTGTAATAATACCTGGCATTTAAAATGAAATACATTTTCTTTTTTAAAATTGTATCCCAAATGTTTATCAAAGTAATCTTTTTTTTTTTTTTTTTTACATACTATTTTTTTTTTTCATACTATCAAATAACAAAATAGCATTATGAAATTTGCCTTGAAGTTGAAATTTACTCAGGTGCTTTGTAATTTCAAATGATACCTCCAAGTACTTTATCTATTAGTAGTTCTTTAATAACCCACATTCCTAATTTGTCGATTTAAAATGAAAATTGTAACGTTGTTTAACAGTTCGAAGTTAACAGTTAAAACTTTATGATGGGAAGCCATCAAATCTCTGTATAAGAAGGTAGGTATCTTTATCTCCACTATCCATATTTCCAAGATATTTTCTAGACTGACGATGATTAATCATGTGCGTACGAATATAATGTAAGTTTATGTACACTATAAGATTTTCAGCACATATCCGTCTTTTGTAAATCTATCCGCTCTATATAAAAAAAAAATATTTCCAGCAATGGTATTTTCAAATTTCAGTAACTTACAGTATTTTAAAATTTCTTTAACTGTTCTAGACATCATTTCTTCAATTCGTAGTGAATGATTTCGACTAGCAGGACATTTAATCTAATAAAAACAATAATTAGTTTTTTTTTTTTTTTTTTTTTTTTTTTTTTTTTAATAAAGGCATTTTTTCTTCAATACATTTCATGTATTGAAGTATATTGATGTATTTGATTATCTTAAGTATCAGATTCAATTCTGACAGTTATATATTTCCGGTATTAGTCAGATTTTTGTGAATTTTCTTTATACTTTGTGCTGTAGCACCTCTTAATGTTATATTCTTTCCAAACTCCAACAGAGTCTACATATCAAACATCAAATTCCAGTTTCTCTTTGAATTGTAATATAAATCACCTTTAAAAAAATCTGCAATGTTCATTTTCAGTTTATCTTATTTATTCATAGTGGTAAAGAGCTTTCACACATATATATCATACATATAGTTTAAATCCTGAAATGTGTGAGTGTGTCAATAAAATGTGTCAACATATCAATAAAAAATGAAAGAAAGATCATGCAGAATTTCAGAAAGATGAGACACAATTACTAAGCTAAATATTGAAAACAATTAAAGTGCTTAAATCCAAAATCCATATGTTCGACTAAAGCCCATGTGACGGACCTGGATGACATATTCGGAGTTTTTGTGTCAAGCACAAAAGTGATGATTTGTGTCACTTTCAAAGCGACTCTTTTAAAACTATTTAATTTTATATTTTGATTTTTTAAATATTTCAACTGTTCTTAATTAGCGCCGAATCTTATTAATTTTACAATACATTTCTTAGTATATAATAAATACAGCATATTATTTTCTAGAGTAGTGTAAAATCGAGGAGAGTAGTAAAAAAAAAATATTACTTTCGACAGAAAAAAGAAAAAAAAAACATAAGTAAAATACTTGAAAAAAATTACGAATCTTTAAATTTCCAAACTCTATTTTGCTACGTTCCGATTGTTATCTTTGTTCCACAGGTTTTTATTTTTGTGCTAAAATTAAAATGTAAAATTGAGTTATGTCTGTCTCTATACATCACTGTTGCTAGATGAGCAGAATTTTTAAAAATTCAGAATGCTATCTCATTTTGAAGAGAAATGTTCTTCTTATTTAATGACAGAATAAATAAAACAAGTGTTACTATTCAAAAATAACGGTAGCATTCTTAATAATAACAAGTAATATAAAAACTTTTTTTTAAAGTCAATTCCTACTTTGGTCAAATAGAATTTTTTTTCCAGCGATCTACACGCTTCGCCACTAACGGTATTTATTCTTAAATTTATATCCTGCTAAATATCTTACATAAGAGAAATTTTTGAAATGTATTAAAAATTAAATAAAAAATAAATAGCTAAAATACCAAAAATTAATAGCTCGAAAAGTATTTCTCACAAAATTGTTAGACAAAAACTGCGTTAGAAAGTTAAAAAAATTGTATTTTTCTTGATATAAATTTAAAATCTAATGATTATGCCGTTTTTCAAATATTTAATTTAAAAAATTACCAAACTTCACAATAAAGTGCCATAGCGATGTTACAGTTAACGATAATACATTTTTTTTCAAATATTAATTAATTAATTAAATTTTATTATTTAATTTTAGTTTTATACTTCATTTCTGTTCAAAAGTACAGGCTCACTCCACATTTATAGTCTCCTTCGCTCGCGAGCCGCCTGATCTTCGTCCGTGCACAGCCTCATTATCTTTTTACGTGTGAAGGTGAGACTATAAATATGGAGTGAGTCTATACTTTTGAACAGAAATGCAATATAAAGATTAATTAATTAAATTTAATTAATGAATTAATATTTGAAAAAACTGTATTAATATCAATTGTCATCCACTACAAGTTTAAAAAAATTTATTTGAACTTGATAGGATGAATAGAAAATATTTTATTAACGATTGAAAATTTGAACAAGATATATAAATATATAGAGAGTGTGAGGTAATATTAGGAATTGAAAAAGTCCGCCAAACGATTAACACTGATATACATATTTTTCTGATGTTTGTCATCTGTAAGACTACAGTTGGTGCAATTGCGTTCGTGCAAAGAGTATTTTCAGCATGTGTGTTCTAACAACTAAATTAAACGCAGGTAAAATGCCAAAGGCTTCGCGGGCCACAGCTAAGGTGTCGGCGGGCCACGTGTTTGACATGCCTGCTGTAAAATCAACAATTTTTTCCTGTGTACATAAAATATATAGAAGTACTATCTCGGTCAAATTAACTCCACTAATTAAAAAAACAAAAAAAAAAAAAACAGAAAATTATTTATTATAGATTATTTTAAATGAAGTACTGACATGATTACTTAACTGAATGTTTTGCGATAAACATGAAAAGCACTAAAACAATGAGAGCGATAAAAACAACAGCAACAACAGAAAAACAAAGAAAGAAAAACCGTACACACACAGCACGAAACAGTTTTTTTTTTTTTTTTTTTCATGATACATATTTTTTATATCTTAATTTCTAATACATTTCGACTACAACTGTAAGTAAACGTAGAAGACAATGCAAGAAAAAAGAAGAAAAAAAAGTCATCGCAGATGTTTTACTTGAATGATAGTATTCAAAATGAGTCTCGCGTCTCCTCTCCGTTACATATTTATAAAATTCCTCGCACGACATGTTTTTCTTTCGAGAGAGCAAGTCCTTTTAGTGATTCAACACCTGATCGGATTTATTCATAGTGTTGACACCAGAAAACACTTTCTCCTAGTTAAAAAGAGTTTAACGCACTTTTATCAAAGGAGCATGCATTTATACAGGAATGGAATACTTTGAATTCTAGTAAAAATATATAATTAAACTTTAAAAAAAAATCCTAATCCTAATCCTAATTATATTATAAATCTGATTGTGTGCAAATGTTAGGCTGAAGCCAGCGTCAAAATGGAGCATTTAATGATCCTGTATCTTTGCATATAGGCTGATTATAACCCTCATTTGAACATAGGCTGATTTTTGTTTATTTTATTCAAACAATTTTCTTAATAATTCAAAATTTCGTTATTTTCAATGAGAGTAAATGGACATTTTTTCGTATAGCATTTTAAAATGGTTAAATCTGGAGGCACGGCAGTGCCTCCGCCAAGTCGAGAGAGGACAGCCGTAAGCATACTTTTCTGGAAGCAACTCAGGGCACTTTTGACCCCCCCATATCTCCGCGCTGGAGTATCCCAAAAATTTTAAACTTCAATTATAGAGAGTATTTGGCCCACAGGACCAAAATTTAAAATTACAACTTTCTGTCTTTTCTAGTTCAGGCGATATATGAACTCAAACATTCGATTTTTTGTCACTTCTTACTTACTCGTTCACGCGTCATCAAAAAGATTGGGTAGATCCCGTAGCCCCAGAAACTTGACATTTGGAAAAAAGGTAGTGTTTAGGATACAAAGAAAGGAAAAATTATAAAATCCAGAAAATTCGAAAAAAAAACATTCGAAAATTCAACAAATTCCATCAAAATTGAAAATTGAAAATAATACGATCTTGTAGTCTTGGAAACTTAAGATTTGGTGTGAAGGTAGTGTTTAACATCCAGAAAAAGAAAACATCAAAAACACCAAAAAAATCGAAAGCAAAATTGAAAAAATCGAAGAAATTGAAAAAAACCGAAAATTTGAAGACAATCCGATTTTGTTGCGCTAGAAAATTCAAATTAGGAATAAAGGTAGTATTTAGGATACAGAAAAAGGAAAATTAAAAGAATCCAGAAAATTCGAAAAAAAAATAAAAAAATTCGAAAAAAATTGAAAAAATGAAAATAATTTGATACGATAACGCTCGTATTTATAAATTAATTTGGATGAAACTAATTGTGTGTATTAAGCTCACCAATGCCTCGACCGAGTTCGTTGGCCAGCTTGGTCCGCCATCTTGTTTCAAGATGGCGGCCACGGAAAATTTTAAAACTAAAATAAATATACAAAAAAGTTAAAAAATCAAGTTTATTTTTTAATTAGGTGTTAGGACTTGATACAAGGATTCCAGAGCATTTTTTGTTTTACCTCTATCTTAAAAATTGGCTGAGATAGAGCAGTTTGAAATTCTAGGGTGGCTGACATTTTGAAACAAAACAGCACATTACAAAAAACCAACGATAAATTTATGGTCAATAATGGTCAAGCAGGTGCAATCCCGAATGAATACTCCGTGTTATTATAACTGTAACTTTGACTTCGAAATTTTGATACGTTGCATTTTCTATTTGTTGATATTTTTGAACTATGATTTACGCTAAGTGAAATGTTGTTGTTGAAGAGGGGTTTTCCATGTAAATCCGAAACGTCCAATTTTAATGTGTTTTTAATGTTTTATGAAAGTGTATTGTAATGTCTGTAATTTTAATGATTTTAATATAAATTTATAAGTTTTAGTGAACGCGATTTCTCGCAAATTATTTTCTTTCCTTGTTGTAATCATTTTCCCAATCATACGCATAAAACTATATATTCATATCCATTAGCGCCAAATTATCGCCAAACTTGGCGACAATTGGCGAAACATCGCCAAATTTGGCGACAAAAATAAGTCTTCATAAATGAAGCCAACTTGGCTATAGCTCAATAATTTGGCGAATTTCTTATTCAAATTCAGTGTAAACGAATCTTTTGTAAACGGTTTCTTTGCATTTTAACTTGCTGTTTTCGAGTAACATTAGCTAAAATTTTAAAACGAAGATATAGGAAAGCTACCTTTTCCTGCCGGTACAGGCCGGAGGACTTTTTTATGAGTTGTCGGATGCAATCTATGTTTTGCATTAAATAAAGTAAAATATTGAAAAACAAATCCCACAGGATGGGGATAGTTTGTTTTAGATAGATTTTAAGATAATTGTCCCATTAGCTAGTACACCTTCCGTTATTGTTTTGTGTTATTTTCCCCGGATTATGCTTTTCTTTTCTTTTGTTTACGAATTTTGTAATAGAAAAGTTCCGCTATAGACTGGCTACGTTATAGACCTTTTTTTTTATAGACAGGTTCATTTTCTTTCACAGGCTTTACTCTATTTAATTTATATATGAAATATTTGTTGTTAAAAGATGTTGGTCGCACAAAAATTTTCACGTCTCTCCCTCCCTCCCGACATTACTGGTTGGTTATGGCTTGATAGTCCTTTCTAAATAAAATCATGGTGATTCTAAGATTCTCTTGATTTATCTCTAAATTGAACATAAACGATCCTAAGAAAACGGATCAATGAATTACTATATTGGCATGAGGAAATTTAGTTGCAGAAAAATGGAGCATATAGCTAACATTAAGTCTAATAGGAAAACCACAGCCTTGGCAAGATCTGGAGGCACGGCAGTGCTTCCGCCAAGTCAAGAGAGGACAGCCGTAAGCATACTTTTCTGGAAGCAACTCAGGGCACTTTTGACCCCTCCCCCCCATATCTCCGCACTGGAGTATCCCAAAAATTTGAAACTTCGTTTTTCTAGAGTATTTGGCACACAGGGCCAAAATTTAAAATTACAACTTTCTTTCTTTTCTAGTTCAGACGATATATGAACTCAAACATTCGATTTTTTGTCACTCACTCACTCACTCGTTCACGCGTCATCAAAAAGATTAGGTAGATCCCGTAGCCCTAGAAACTTGACATTTGGAAAAAATGTAGTGTTTAGGATACAAAGAAAGGAAAAATTATAAAATCCGGAAAATTCGGATAAAAAACATTCGAAAATTCAACAAATTCCATCAAAATTGAAAATTGAAAATAATACGATCTTGTAGTCTTAGCAACTTAAGATTCGGTGTGAAGATAGTGTTTCGTATCCAGAAAAAGAAAACATCAAAAACACCAAAAAAATCGAAAGCAAAATTGAAAAAATCGAAAAATCGAAAAATTTCAAATAATCCTATTTTGTTGCGCTAGAAACTTGGAATTCGGAATAAAAGTAGTATTTAGGATGCAAAATAAGAAAAAATTAAAAATTCCGGAAAATTCGAAAAAAAAATTCGAAAATTTGAAAAAATCGAAAAAAAATTGAAAAAATTAAAATAATTTGATTTTTTAGCCTTAGAAACTTAAAATTCGCAGTAAAGATAGTGTTTAGGATTCAGAATAAGTTAAAATAAAAAACGCAATACAATTCGAAAATAAAATAAAAAAAATCGGAAAAATCGAAAAATAAGGAAAATTTGAAAATAATTCGATTTCATAGCGCTAGAAACTTGAAATTTGGAATAAAGGTAATATTTAAGATACTAAATAAGGAAAAATTTAAAAATATGGATAATTCAAAAAATACCCATAAATTAGTGCAGACGATGTATGAACTCAAAGTTTCGATTTTTTGTCACTCACACACTCACTCACTCTCGCATCATCAAAAAAATTGGGTAGATCCCGCAGCCACAGAAACTTAAAATTTGGAATAAAGCTAGTGTTTCGGATACAAAGAAAGGAAAAATTATAAAATCCGGAAAAAAAAACGAAAATTCAAATAAAATCGAACAAAATTGAAAATAACACGATCTTGTAGTCTTAAAACTTAAAATTTGGTGTGAAGGTAGTGTTTAGAATTCAGAAAAAGAAGACATCAAAAACACAAAAAAAAAAAAATTGAAAATAAAATCGAAAAATCGAAAAAAATCGAAAAATTTCAAATAATCCAATTTTGTTGCGCTAGAAACTTGGAATTCGGAATAAAGGTAGTATTTAGGATGCAAAATAAGGAAAAATTAAAAAATCCAGAAAATTCGAAAAAAAAATCACAAATTCGAAAAAAATTGAAAAAAATTAAAATAATTTGATCTTTTGGCCTTAGAAACTTAAAATTCGCGGTAAAGATAGTGTTTAGGATTAAGAATAAGTTAAAATAGAAACTCAATAAAATTCGAAAATAAAATAAAAAAATCGAAAGAAATCGAAAAATAAGGAAATTTTGAAAATAATTCGATTTCATAGCGCTAGAAACTTGAAATTTGGAATAAAGGTAATATTTAAGATACTAAATAAGGAAACATTAAAAAATATGGATAATTAAAAAAAAAAATCGAAAATCTCAACAAAAAAAAAAAAAAAAAAAAAAAAAAAAGAAAGAAAGAAAAAGAGAGAAATTGAAAATAATATGATCTCGTAGTCTTAGAAACTGAAAATTTGGTGTAAAGGTAGTGTTTAGGATTCAAAAAAGAAAAAATTAAAAACACAACAAAAATTGAAAATAAAATAAAAAAATCGAAAAAAAAAACGAAAATTTGAAAATATTTCGATTTTGTAAAGCTAGAAACTTAAAATTTGGAATAAAGGTAGTATTTTAGGATACAAAAAAAGAAATAAATAAAAAATCTGTAAAATTCGAAAAAAAAAAATTCGAAAAATTGAAAAAAATTCGATTTTGTAGCTTTAGAACTTAAAATTCGGCGTAAACTTAATGTTTAGGATACAGAAAAAGGAAAAATTAAAACGCAATAAATTCGAAAATAGAATAAAAAACTCGAAAAAGATCGGAAATTTCAAAATAATTCGATTTTGTAAACCTAGAAACTTGAAATTTGTAATAAAGGATACAAAATAAGAAAAAAATAAAAAATCCAGAAAATTATAAAAAAAATTCGAAAACATCAAAAGTTGAAAATAATTTTATCTTGTAGTCTTAGAAACTTAAAACTTGTTGTAAAGGTAGTATTTACTATTCAATAAAAGGAACAATTAAAATATTCGTTTAATTCGAAAATAAAATCGAAAAATCGAAATATCTTTAAGAAATCGAAAATTCGAAAACAATTTGATTTTGTACTGCTAGAAACATTAGTTTTAAGATAATTGTCCTATTAGCTAGTACAACGCCCGTAATTGTTTTATGTTATTTCCCCCGGATTATGGTTTTCTTTTCTGTCGTTTACGAATTTCGTTATAGAAAAGTTCCGCTATAGACTGGCTACGATATACGCGATTTCTTTATAGACATGTTTGTTTTCTTTCACATGTTGTACTCTATTTACTTCACATGTGAAATATGGATTGTTAAATGATGTTAGCCCCACAAAAATTTTCACAGCTCCCCCTACCCTCCAGACATTACTGGCTGGTTATTGCTTGATAATCCTTTCTAAATAAAATCATGGTGACTCTAAGATTCACTTGATTTATCTCTAAATTGAACCTAAATGATCCTAAGAAGACGGATCAAATAATTACTATATTGGCATGACAATCAGGTAACTTAGAATTAAAATCGAAAAATCAATAAATTTATAAAAAGTCGAAAATTTGAAAATAATTCGATCTTGAAGTCCTAGAAGTTTGACATTTTGCAGAAAAGCAGGGTTTAGTACACAAAATAAGAAAAAATTAAAAAATCCGTAAATAATAAAAAAAAGACTAAAAAAACGAAAAAAAAAAACATCAAAAAAAGGAATATAGTTTGATTTATTGGAAATTTCCGGAAATTTTAACTTTGGCTTTCTTTTTATACTGAAAAGTTCTTTTATGTTAAATATCAAGTATCTAGGGCTGCGAGTAATATCTCAGATGGATAGCACCTATCCTGGAAGCAATTGAGAGTACTTTTGAACCCCCCTCCCCCTCCCATAACTTAGTGCTTGCCTAACTTTAAATCTTTTTTTTTTATCTACAGTACTTTGCAAACGAAACTAAAGCTTCAAATTTTTGATACCTGTAAATAATAGGGACAGAGTGTGGGCTTAGCGAAAATCAATGGATGATCTCTAAAAAAGAACCCAAAATCAAGAAAAGGAGGATTACTTACAAAAAGAAGTGAAATCTCATCAAAAAGTCACCTGTAAAAAATGCAGCCAAGTCTCGTAACTCATTTAACGTAAAAAGTACTGAGATCGTATAAAGCCAAGTTTAACTATCTTATTAACTCTGAAATTTTCATTCACAAATCACTCCTAGTCTCTACATCTTTAGTTAATTATTATTTTGTGACTTGGCAATTACGCAGCACAGGGAAGTTATTACACCTTACTATGGGATGGGATGGGATGGGATAATTTAATTAAGGCAAATTATACACGCACAGGGAAGTTATTACACCTTAATATGTTATAGTATTATATGATAAAGACTAACTATATACATCACATTCTCGTGCTACGTAATTACCAAGTCACAAAATAATAATTAACTAAAGATGTAGAGACTAGGAGTGATTTGTGAATGAAAATTTCAGAGTTAATAAGATAGTTAAACTTGGCTTTATACGATCTCAGTACTTTTTACGTTAAATGAGTTACGAGACTTGGCTGCATTTTTTACAGGTGACTTTTTGATGAGATTTACTTTACTGTTGCTAATACTTTATCGTTGCCAAAACTAATTCAAAACCCGAAAAAATAATTTTTACTCAACAATTTAGTTTCAATTGAAAAATATTCACGGGAAAAATGAAAATGAAATAAAAAAAATTAAAGAATTAAGAAGAAGATTAAATAATATTATTAGAAATAAAACGTACTTTTTTTAGTTTTTGATAATAAAACTAGGTTTCAATATGCGTAACCATGGGAAACAGGCGAATATGACGTCGTGTATCGAAAATAAAGCGGATATGCTTTGATTGGTGAAATAAAATGATCTTGGGTTTTTCTTCACTTTTTTTCTTTTTTTTTTTTTTCTTTTGTATGGTAACAATACTTGCCATTTTACCGTCTGTTCACGGCTAATATAACTATACCGTATTTTTTATTTAAATTTTAAAAAAGTAAAAAGAAGTTTCAAAATAAAATGATTAGCAAATGTCAATAATATGCTCCGCAAAATTATCCATCTCGTAAATGATGTCATGGATAGCGAAAAATAGTGATTTTTAATTCTTAAAACTAAAAGAAATAATTCGATTACCTAAAAAAAAATGACGAATGTTAATAGTTCCATTTTTGTTGATAAAACCTAAAGATTTAATATTATTTCGTTAACGTAACATAATTTTCCCTATGCCAGTATTGAAATTAATTGCCTGGAAAAGAAAATTAACAAGAATTATGTCATTAAAAAGGGATTTCTCTGGAGAAAAAGGAGACGTCATATTTGAAATAAAACGGGAATTTTCCAATATGTTTTAAAATGAGTGTGAATCAATTCCTTACATTAATAATACAAGGATCAATAAGTATAGAAAGTAGATGAGTTTCACGACATATTTATAACGAAAAATTTAAATGTTTTGTTATCTATACTGATTATTAAGCATGAGTATCCGTTATTTCGTTATTTCGTTCCGCATGATTATCCGAGTTTTCTGCTAAAAATCACATCATAATTTTAAGAAAAGGAAAATGAACACGAATCTATTATATTAAAATCTGACCGTGTGTTTGTATTTCGCAACTACTCCTAGACTATCGAACGCAACGCGATTTACTACCGGTTTAGCGAATACCGGTTATAATTGATCCGAGGATGTCACACAAACTCTCAGAATTAAAAAAATTAAATTAAATGCCATTTTTCTTAACGAAGTTTCTCTAAAAACGGAAAGTAACTTACTCCCTATTTGTGTATAAAAAAAGAGAAATAAAACAGATCAGTATATTTTTTACACTATTTTCTCATTAAAACTGAAAAACAGAATTTATTTTCACTTTGAATAGATGGTGAAAACAAAATCTTGATTTCAGTAAATTATCCGAAAAATACAAACATATTTTCACATATTCAACCTTCATGAATCAATTTATTCTGGAGAACAAAAATTGCCTGCCAATATACTGTCATTTAGAAAACAAGATTTGTTTCAACTATATATTAAACCAAGGAGGCAGAATTGAATTTAAAGAAAAAGCATATACAATTTCTAATTAATGTTTTTTTTTTTTTTAAGGATGGCTGTTAAAACGTTTCACAAAGGCGTTAAAAGTAAAATTGTTTTTCAGGTAAAATTGACATTTGTTTTTACCCAATTCGTCTATTTCCACGATTTTATTTGGCCCTCCTTTTTGCATTGGTTGCAATTTCATTTTCGCGATTATTTGGCACAAAACGTCACTTTTTTAAGACTGAGTTATGTCAAGGCGGTATAATAATAAATACCGTATTGTCTCCTATGAAATGTGATAAATAGTTAATTATTAACATTTTTAATTATCGGGGGGGGGGGGAATATTTTGCTTAATTAATGTATTTATTCTTGTTTTAATGTTGCGTGAACGAAGTCACGGGTAACAGCTAGTAATATTATAAATCTGATTGTGTGCAAATGTTAGGCTGAAGCCAGCATCAAGATGGAACATTTAATGATCCTGTATCTTTGCGTATAGTTTGATAATACCCCTCAAATGAACATAGGCTGGTTTTTGTTTATTTTATTCCAATATTTTTCTTAATAATTCAAAATTTCGTTATTTTCATAGAGAATAAATGGACATTTTTTCGTATAATATTTTTAAATGGTTAAATTTAATTTACCGTTGCTAATACTTTGTCGTTGCCAAAACTAATTCAAAACCCGGAATAATACTTTCTACTCAACAATTTAGTTTCAACTGAAAACTTTTCACGTGAAAAATGAAAATGAAATTTTAAAAAAATTAAAGAATTAAAAAAAAGATTAAATAATATTATTAGAAATGAAACGTACTTTTTTTAGTTTTTGATAATAATACAAGGTCGAAAATGGATATTTACATAGGCGTAACCATAGGAAACAGGCGAATATGACGTCATTCATCTAAAATAAAGCGGATATGCTTTGATTGGTAAAATAAAATTATCTTGGGTTTTTTCTTCACTTTTTTTCTTTTGTATGGTTACAATACTTGACGTTTTACCGTCTGCGAGCGGCTAATATAACTAAACCGTATTTTTTATTTAAATTTAAAAAAGTAAAAAGAAGTTTCAAAGAAAATGGTTAGCAATAGTCAATAATATGCTCCGCAAATTATCCATGTCGAAAATGATGTCATGGATAGCGAGAAATAGTTATTTCATTCTTAAAACTAAAAGAAATAACTCGATTACCTAAAAAAAAATGACGAATGTTAATAGTTCCATTTTTGTTGATAAAACCTAAAGATTTAATATTATTTCGTTGAAATAACATAATTTCCCCTATGCCAGTATTAAAATTAATTGCCTGGAAAGGAAAATTAACAAGAATTATGTCATTAACCCCTTGGGGACGAGCGACACGTATACGTGACGCATAAGGTGCTCAGAATCCTCGATTATTCCCACCAGTAGCTTTTTATTGTAAACTTTGCCTTATTTAATGACAGCATTTCTGAGATTCAATTAGGCGAAAATTTCTGTTTTGAAAAACCAGTGGCAAAAGATTAAAAATTCTGTAAAGGACGCTCGTCGCGAAGGGGTTAAAAAGGGATTTCTCTGGGGAAAAAGAGACTTCATATTTTAAATAAAACGGGAATTTTCCAATATGTTTTAAAATGAGTGTGAATCAATTCCTTACATTAATAATTCAAGGATCAGTTTCACGCTATATTTATAACGAAAAATTTTAATGTTTTGTTATCTATACTGATTATTAAGCATGAGTATCCGTTATATACAGATGAGAGTTTTCTGCTAAAAATCACATCATAATTTTAAGAAAAGGAAAATGAACACGAATCTATTATATTAAAATCTGACCGTGTGTTTGTATTTCGCAACTACTCCTAGACTATCGAACGCAACGCGATTTATTACCGGTTAGTTTACTACCGGTTTAGCGAATACCGGTTATAATTGATCCGAGGATGTCACACAAACTCTCAGAATTAAAAAAATTAAATTAAATGCCATTTTTTTTTTTAACGAAGTTTCTCTAAAAACGGAAAGTAACTTACTCCCTATTTGTGTATAAAAAAAGAGAAATAAAACAGATCAGTATATTTTTTACACTATTTTCTCATTAAAACTGAAAAACAGAATTTATTTTCACTTTGAATAGATGGTGAAAACAAAATCTTGATTTCAGTAAATTATCCGAAAAATACAAACATATTTTCACATATTCAACCTTCATGAATCAATTTATTCTGGAGAACAAAAATTGCCTGCCAATATACTGTCATTTAGAAAACAAGATTTGTTTCAACTATATATTAAACCAAGGAGGCAGAATTGAATTTAAAGAAAAAGCATATACAATTTCTAATTAATGTTTTTTTTTTTTTTAAGGATGGCTGTTAAAACGTTTCACAAAGGCGTTAAAAGTAAAATTGTTTTTCAGGTAAAATTGACATTTGTTTTTACCCAATTCGTCTATTTCCACGATTTTATTTGGCCCTCCTTTTTGCATTGGTTGCAATTTCATTTTCGCGATTATTTGGCACAAAACTTCACTTTTTTAAGACTGAGTTATGTCAAGGCGGTATAATAATAAATACCGTATTGTCTCCTATGAAATGTGATAAATAGTTAATTATTAACATTTTTAATTATCGGGGGGGGGGGAATATTTTGCTTAATTAATGTATTTATTCTTGTTTTAATGTTGCGTGAACGAAGTCACGGGTAACAGCTAGTAATATTATAAATCTGATTGTGTGCAAATGTTAGGCTAAAGCCAGCGTCAAAATGAAGCATTTAATTATCCTGTATCTTTGCATATAAGTTGATTATAACCCTCATATGAACATAGACCAGTTTTTGTTTATTTTATATCAATAATTTTCTTAAAAATAAAAAATTTCATTATTTTCATACAGAATAAATGGACATTTTTTCGTATATTTTAAAATGGTTGGTTGGTTTGCTTGGTTTGGCCCAAAGGGTCCCGGTTTTGCAGCTTTTTTTAAAATGGTTAAATTTATTTTACCGTTGCTATAATACTTTTTCGTTGCCAATATAAAATAAACCACTGAGTAATAATTTTTAATCAACAATTTATTTTCAAGTGAAAATTTTCCACGTGAAAAATGAAACGGAAATGAATTATTTAAAAATTAAACAGAATATGAAATGATGTCATATTAGACATAAAACGTGTGTTTTCAAATATTTGATAATAATACAAAGAGCATAAATACGAGTAAGTATGGAAAGCAAGCGAATATGATGTCATAGAAAAATAAAACAGATTTGTTTTGATGTTGAAATAAAATGATCTTGGGTTATCAAATTATTTGTGATTAATTTCTCTTTTGTTTTCTTTTTCTTTTTCACATGAAAGGAATTATTTTAAATGTACGTAATATATGTATTTTAAATGTATGTGTTGTAAATTAAAGTTATGTGTTTTAAATGAAATGAGTGAAAGATTTATATTTTTAATGAATTCAATACGGATGATGGGATAGGTTGGCGATTTATCGTCTGCACACGGCTAACATAAAGATACCATATTTTTAATTTAAATTTTAAAAAGTAAAAAATATATATATATATTGGATGGCAAATGTCAATGATATGCATCGCAAAATTATCCGTATCGAAAATCAGAAAATCTTAATAAAAATAACTATATTTTTTAAAAGAAAGTTGCTTTTCTCATAAAAGCTAAAGATTTAATATGATTGTGTCGAAGTAACAGCATTTTTCCTCTATCATTTTCCCACAATCGAAACACATTTGTAAATCGTCGTTTCGAACCGGAATTTAATTTTACATTTCTTTTAGTTTTAAAATAGGAAAAACTTTGTTGTCTTTTTTAAATATAGCTTTTTTTTTTAAGTTGTTTCATAATAGATTTTTGTAAAGTCTTGTAGGATAAGAAAAATTGCATAGATTATAAACCAATGTTTAAGTAAAATTACAATATTTTTTAACTTAAAAAACAACAATGTTATCGAAAAGAAAATCGATTTTACCAACAAATTCGCGTAATGCAAAAACAAAGAAGAAATCAAAAAGTAATGAAATCTTTTCTTCCAGCCGAATTGTGTAAACTTGAACAAGCCAATCGTGCCAATTCATAACATTATAAACGTGAAAGCGCGTTCTATATAGTACATTTTTTTTTTACATATAGGTAGAACATTTCCGAGAATGGGAAGGTTAGGGGCCTGTAATTAGGTCCATAGTCAATTTGCTTTTTTTTTTTTTTTTATCAAGTGAAATTTGGCGCAAAATTAAATACATTGTTGTAACCAGATTTGTTTTTTGCGGGGTAAACACTTAATGGTATTTTAGATGATCATTTCCCCGCTCACCTTTGAAGTCAACTATGACTGTAAAACATATTAAAAAATATCAGACGATAATTTTCTAATTTTCTTATTGCTTTATGATGTAAATAGACTTCCTGGCTCATACTTTAAACCTGAATTGGTCATGCCATTGTCGTTCAATTTTTATTCCTAATCGTAACCCTAATCGTATCCTATCCTAATCCTGATAATAACTTTAAAGAATATTCTTTGACACGAATATGTATATTAAATCAGTATCCATAAATGGAATGAATGGAAAATAGAATAAATAGAAATGGAAAAATAAAATAACAAGAAAGTACATTTATTCGACACCTAACCCCTAGAGAAAGCGTAAAAAATTTCAAGCGCATGAAATAAATCAAAATAATCCTATATATACTAACAAAAATATGTAAATTTAGATCATCAGATTTGTGTCGTCGGTATTTATTTGCTTATCGTGTTCTTGACGCGAAAGAGAAAATATCGAGGTTAAATTGGGCAGAATTTAAAGTACTTTCTAGCAACCTTTTACATTTTAGAATCGCCTCAGATTGTTATATCTTTGTGAAATATCTATCAATGTATAAAATCCACAAGTAGTTTGTTCACTATTTACACCACTTAGCGTGAAGCACTTAATTTAATATATACATAAACAAGATAATGTAGTAAGAAATATATAACATATGTCTATGCAAATAAACAATATAATAATGTCCATTTAGCAATGCACACATATACAAATTGTACACCAAATACCACCTAAAATGCACTGTGGTATAGAAGAATTCTGCCAGTGTTATTTTTCGTTTTACGAAGAGGAATTCCACGATTTTCACGATTTTACTTGGTCCTCCTTTTTTCATTAGTTGCAGTTTCATTTTCGCGATTGTATATATTATTTGGCATGAAATTTCACTTTTTTAAGACTGCGTTATGTCAAGGCCCCTATAGCAAAGAAATACCGTATGGTCTCCTATAAAATGTGATAAAGCTTTCGTTAATTATATATGTTGTTAATTATCAAGTGAAATGTTTTACTAAATGAATGCATTTATTCTTTTTTTAATGTTACGTGAACGAAGTCACGGGTAACAGCTAGTAATATTATAAATCTGATTGTGTGCAAATGTTAGGCTGAAGCCAGCGTCAAAATGGAGCATTTAATGATCCTGTGTTTTTGCACATAGGTTGATTATAACCCTCATATGAATATAGGCTGGTTTTTGTTTATTTTATTCAATTATTTTTCGTAATAATTCAAAATTTCGTTATTTTCATAGAGAATAAATGGACATTTTTTCGTATAATATTTTAAAATGGTTAAATTTACTTTACCGTTTCTAATACTTTATCGTTGCCAAAACTAAATCAAAGCCCAGAATAATAATTTTTACTCAACAATTAATTTTCAATTAAAAGATTTTCACGTGAAAAATGAAAATTCAAAAGAATTCAAAAGAAGTGATATTCCGTGATATTTGAAACAAAAATATGGAGTATTTGTTATTATACATGAAGTATGAATATTGGTTACGTTGAGAAGATATTTTCTGTCAAAAACTGCGTTATAATTAGAAGGAAAATTTAACAATAATCATATTATTAAGAAAAGATTTCGCTTGGACCATGGAACTATGAAAAGGATCCTCCTTGGTTTGAACAAATATGACGTCATAAATAAAACATGTATTTTCAAATATTCGTAACATTACAAGATCATGAATATTAGTGTATAATAAAAGTATATACATAATGGAAGTCAGATTTAAGATGAATAACTGAAATATTTTTTTTGATACTGATTAATAATAAGCTTGAAAATCAGTTACATACAGATGTGAGTTTTCTGATAAAATTCCCGTTATGATTGCCAGGAAAAGAAAATTAACAAGAATTATATCATTAAAAAGAGATTTCTCTGGAAACAAAGTGACGTCATTTTTACAAATAAAACGGGATTTTTCAAATATGTTTCAAATGGTGCTTGAATCAATTTCATACATTAATAATTACAGAGTACAGTGAAAGAATAGAGAGGCAGTGAACCGTCAAATCGGCTTGCAATATGAAGGTTATCGCTCAAATCATTAGGCCCAAGGGCTGACTTCATTGGACGGGGAGAGGTTTTCAAAGCAAGCCGCCAGTTGTTTAGGCCAACTGTAAGGTTGCATTTTCAGCATCACGCCAAACATGAACATTTCATATATATTTATTCTCTGAACTCTGCGATTAATAATACAAGCATCAGTAAGATTATTAGGAAAAGAAAATTGAACACAAGTCTATTATTTTAAAATATGACTGTCTGTTTGTATTTCGCAACTACTACTCTTAATGCAATGCGATTTACTTAACACCATCATTGATCTAAGGATGTCATATAAACTCTGAGAATTTAAAATTTTGAATTAGATTCCGAAATATTAATATATATATATTTTTTTATATATATATTTTTTTTTTTGTAAATTTTAACGAAATTTCTCTAAAAACGGTAATTTTATTACTTCATTTTTGTGGATAAAAAAAAAGAAGAAATAAAACGGATTAATACATTTTTATGCCATTTTCTCATTAAAACTGAAAAAAGAATTTATTTTCAATTTGAATAGTTGGTAAAAAAAAAAAAAAAAAATCTTGATTACACTAGAATTTCCGAAAATTAATAACATATTTCCACATATTCAAACTTTATGAATTAATTTATTCTGCAGAACAAAAATCGTCTGTCAGCATATTGTCAAGAAATCAAGAGTTGTTTCAGCTATAGATTAAACCAAGGAGGCAAATTGGCTGTTACATGCAAACGTAACACTTGCAATTGCAAAGCTTTTCGCAACCCCAAATTACATGCAAACTTAACATTTACATGAAATTTGCACCCAAATTAATTTTAATTTGAACCCTTATAAATGTTAATTTGCACTGAAAATTACATGCAAAAGTAATGCTTACATATGATTTTGGGTTGCAAAAAGCTTTGCAATTGCAAGTGTTACGTTTGCATGTAACTGTTACTGTTACATGCAAACGTAACACATGTAAATGTTACGTTTGCATGTAATTTTGGGTTGCAAAAAGCTTTGCAATTGAAGCTCCTTGCATTTAGGTATAGAATTATTCCTCCATATTCACAAGAATTGAATTTAAACAAAAAGCATATACTATTTCCAATGAAATATTTTAAAATGATGGCTGTTAAAACGTTTTTCAAAGTCGTTAAAAGTAAAATGGTTTATCAGGTAAAACTGATATTTGTTTTTTGACAAATTGTACTTTTTAAATCTGAGCTATGTCAAGGCCCCTATAACAAAGAAATACCGTATTTTCTCCTATGAAATATGATAAAGAGTTAGTTAATTATTTACGTTTTTAAGTATCGGGGGTGAAATATTTTGCTTGATTAATGCATTTATTCTTCTTTTAATGTTACGTGAACGAAGTCACGGGTAACAGCTAGTAATATTATAAATCTGATTGTGTGCAAATGTTAGGCTAAAGCCAGCGTCAAAATGGAGCATTTAATGATCCTGTATTTTTGCATATAGGATGATTATAACCCTCTTTTGAACATAGGCTGGTTTTTGTTTTTTTAATTCATATATTTTTCTTAATAATTCCAAATTTCGTTATTTTCATAGAGAATAAATGGACATTTTTTCGTATAATATTTTAAAATGGTTAAATTTACTTTACCGTTTCTAATACTTTATCGTTGCCAAAACTAAATCAAAGCCCAGAATAATAATTTTTACTCAACAATTAATTTTCAATTAAAAGATTTTCACGTGAAAAATGAAAATTCAAAAGAATTCAAAAGAAGTGATATTCCGTGATATTTGAAACAAAAATATGGAGTATTTGTTATTATACATGAAGTATGAATATTGGTTACGTTGAGAAGATATTTTCTGTCAAAAACTGCGTTATAATTAGAAGGAAAATTTAACAATAATCATATTATTAAGAAAAGATTTCGCTTGGACCATGGAACTATGAAAAGGATCCTCCTTGGTTTGAACAAATATGACGTCATAAATAAAACATGTATTTTCAAATATTCGTAACATTACAAGATCATGAATATTAGTGTATAATAAAAGTATATACATAATGGAAGTCAGATTTAAGATGAATAACTGAAATATTTTTTTTGATACTGATTAATAATAAGCTTGAAAATCAGTTACATACAGATGTGAGTTTTCTGATAAAATTCCCGTTATGATTGCCAGGAAAAGAAAATTAACAAGAATTATATCATTAAAAAGAGATTTCTCTGGAAACAAAGTGACGTCATTTTTACAAATAAAACGGGATTTTTCAAATATGTTTCAAATGGTGCTTGAATCAATTTCATACATTAATAATTACAGAGTACAGTGAAAGAATAGAGAGGCAGTGAACCGTCAAATCGGCTTGCAATATGAAGGTTATCGCTCAAATCATTAGGCCCAAGGGCTGACTTCATTGGACGGGGAGAGGTTTTCAAAGCAAGCCGCCAGTTGTTTAGGCCAACTGTAAGGTTGCATTTTCAGCATCACGCCAAACATGAACATTTCATATATATTTATTCTCTGAACTCTGCGATTAATAATACAAGCATCAGTAAGATTATTAGGAAAAGAAAATTGAACACAAGTCTATTATTTTAAAATATGACTGTCTGTTTGTATTTCGCAACTACTACTCTTAATGCAATGCGATTTACTTAACACCATCATTGATCTAAGGATGTCATATAAACTCTGAGAATTTAAAATTTTGAATTAGATTCCGAAATATTAATATATATATATTTTTTTATATATATATTTTTTTTTTTGTAAATTTTAACGAAATTTCTCTAAAAACGGTAATTTTATTACTTCATTTTTGTGGATAAAAAAAAAGAAGAAATAAAACGGATTAATACATTTTTATGCCATTTTCTCATTAAAACTGAAAAAAGAATTTATTTTCAATTTGAATAGTTGGTAAAAAAAAAAAAAAAAAATCTTGATTACACCAGAATTTCCGAAAATTAATAACATATTTCCACATATTCAAACTTTATGAATTAATTTATTCTGCAGAACAAAAATCGTCTGTCAGCATATTGTCAAGAAATCAAGAGTTGTTTCAGCTATAGATTAAACCAAGGAGGCAAATTGGCTGTTACATGCAAACGTAACACTTGCAATTGCAAAGCTTTTCGCAACCCCAAATTACATGCAAACTTAACATTTACATGAAATTTGCACCCAAATTAATTTTAATTTGAACCCTTATAAATGTTAATTTGCACTGAAAATTACATGCAAAAGTAATGCTTACATATGATTTTGGGTTGCAAAAAGCTTTGCAATTGCAAGTGTTACGTTTGCATGTAACTGTTACTGTTACATGCAAACGTAACACATGTAAATGTTACGTTTGCATGTAATTTTGGGTTGCAAAAAGCTTTGCAATTGAAGCTCCTTGCATTTAGGTATAGAATTATTCCTCCATATTCACAAGAATTGAATTTAAACAAAAAGCATATACTATTTCCAATGAAATATTTTAAAATGATGGCTGTTAAAACGTTTTTCAAAGTCGTTAAAAGTAAAATGGTTTATCAGGTAAAACTGATATTTGTTTTTTGACAAATTGTACTTTTTAAATCTGAGCTATGTCAAGGCCCCTATAACAAAGAAATACCGTATTTTCTCCTATGAAATATGATAAAGAGTTAGTTAATTATTTACGTTTTTAAGTATCGGGGGTGAAATATTTTGCTTGATTAATGCATTTATTCTTCTTTTAATGTTACGTGAACGAAGTCACGGGTAACAGCTAGTAATATTATAAATCTGATTGTGTGCAAATGTTAGGCTAAAGCCAGCGTCAAAATGGAGCATTTAATGATCCTGTATTTTTGCATATAGGATGATTATAACCCTCTTTTGAACATAGGCTGGTTTTTGTTTTTTTAATTCATATATTTTTCTTAATAATTCCAAATTTCGTTATTTTCATAGAGAATAAATGGACATTTTTCCATACAATTTAACCATTTTACTTTATCGTTGCTAGGGCTTTGATCGTTGCCAAAAAATAAAAACATGGAAAAATATTTTTTCCTCAACAATTAATTTTCAATTGAAAGATTTTCACGTGAAAACTGAAAATTAAAAAGAATTCAGAAGAAGATGAATTTCCGTGATATTTGTTAAAAAATAATATGGAGTATTTGTTATTATACATGAAGTATGGATATCGGTTACATTAAAAAGATCTTTTTCTGTCAAAAACTGCGTTATAATTAGAAGGAAAAATGAACAATAATTATATTATTAAAAATAGATTTCGCTTGGACCATGGAACTATGAAAAGGATTCTCCTCGGCTTGGACAAATATGACGTCATAAATAAAACATTAAAACATGTATTTTCAAATATTCGTAATAATACCAGGAGCATGAATATCAAGGTATAATGAAAGTAGATAGATAATGAACGTAATATTTAAGATAAAAAACTGAAATATTTTTTATCGATACTGATTAATAATTAGCTTGAATAGCAGTTACATACAAATGTGAGTTTTCCGCTAAAATTTACGTCCTGATTACCAGAAAAAGAAAATTAACAAGAATTATGCCATTAAAAAGAGATTTCTCTGAGGAAAAAGTGACGTCATACTTGAAATAAAACGGGAATTTTCAAATGCGTTTTACAAGGAGCGTGAATCAATTCCTTACATTAATAATACAAGGATCGGTAAGTTTAGGAAGTAGATGAGTTTTACGCCATATTTAAAACGAAAAATTTAATTTTTTTTATCTATACCGATTATTAAGCATGAATATGAGTTACATACAGATGAGAGTTTTTTGCCAAAACCACACCATGATTATTAGGAAAAGAAAAATAATTACGAATCTATTATATTAAAATATGACCACCTGTTTGTATTTCGCAATTACTTCTTTCAAATTGTCGAACGCAACGCGATTTACTTAACATTGATTACGCGATTTAATTATCATTGATCCGAGGATGTCATAAACTCTCAGAATTAAAAAAAAATGATTTAAATTCAGACATTTTTTTTTGTAAATTTTAACGAAGTTTCTCTAAAAATGGCAACTAAATTATTCCAATATTGTGGATAAAAAAGAAGAAATAAAACGGATTAATATATTTTTTCTCATTAAAACTGAAAAAAAGAATTTATTTTCAATTTGAATAGATGGTGAAAGAAAAAAATCTTTATTACAGTAAAATTTTTGAAAAATAAAAACGTATTTTCACATGTATATTCAAACTTCATGAATCAATTTATTCTGGAAAACAAAAATCGTCTTTGATTTCATTTAGAAATAAAGATTTTTTTTTTTCAGTTATAGATTAAATCAAGGAGGCAAATTTAAGCTCCTTGCATTTAGGTCTACAATTATTGCTCCCTATTCACAAGAATTGAATTTAATGAAAAAGAATAAACTATTTCCATTATCTTTGAAGGATGGCTATTAAAACGTTTCACAAAGGCGTTAAAAGTAAAATGGTTTACCAGGTAAAATTGACATATGTTTTTACACAATTCGCCGATTTCCACGATTTTATTTAGCCTGCCTTTTTTCATTGGTTGCAGTTTCCTTTTCGTGATTATTTGTCACAAAATTCACTTTTTAAAAACTTAGTTATGTCAAGGCCTCTATAACATAGAAATACTGTATTGTCTCCTATGGAATGTGATAGTTAGTTAATTATTTACGTTTCTAATTATCGGGAATGAAATATTTTGCTTAATTAATGTATTTATTCCTCTTTTAATGATACGTGAACGAAGTCACGGGTAACAGCTAGTAATATTATAAATCTGATTGTGTGCAAATATTAGGCTGAAGCCAGCGTCAAAATGGAGCATTTAATGAGCCTGTATCTTTGCATATAGGCTGATTATAACCCTCATATGAACATAGGCTTGGTTTTGTTTATTTTATTCAAATATTTTTCTTAATAATTCAAAATTTCGTTATTTTCATTGAGAATAAATGGACATTTTTTCGTATAGCATTTTAAAATGGTTAAATTTACTTTACCGTTGCTAATACTTTATCGTTGCCAAAACTAATTCAAAACCCGAAAAAATGATTTTTACTCAACAATTTTGTTTCAATTGACAAATTTTCACGGGAAAAATGAAAATGAAATTAAAAAAAAATAAAGAATTAAGAAGATTAAATAAAATTATTAGAAATAAAACATACTTTTTTAGTTTTTGATAATAATACAAGGTTTCAATATGCGTAACCATAGGAAACAGGCGAATATGACGTCATTTATCGAAAATAAACGGATATGCTTTGATTGGTGAAATAAAATGATCTTGGGTTTTTTTATTCACTTTTTTCTTTTTTTTTTCTTTTGTATGGTAACAATACTTGCTTGCCGTTTTACCGTCTGCGCACGGCTAATATAACTATACCGTATTTTTTATTTAAATTTTAAGAAAGTAAAAAGAAGTTTCAAAAGAAAATGGATAGCAAATGTCAATAATATGCTCCGAAAAATTATCCATGTCGTAAATGATGTCATGGATAGCGAGAACTAGTGATTTTTCATTCTTAAAACTAAATGAAATAACTCGATTACCTAAAAAAATTACGAATGTTAATAGTTCCATTTTTGTTGATAAAACCTAAAGATTTAATATTATTTCGTTAAAGTAACATAATTTTCCCTATGCCAGTATTAAAATTAATTGCCTGGAAAAGAAAATTAACAAGAATTATGTCATTAAAAAGGGATTTCTCTGGGGAAAAAGAAGACGTCATATTTGAAATAAAACGGGAATTTTCCAATATGTTTTAAAATGAGTGTGAATCAATTTCTTACATTAATAATTCAAGGATCAGTTTCACGCTATATTTATAACGAAAAATTTTAATGTTTTGTTATCTATACTGATTATTAAGCATGAGTATCCGTTATATACAGATGAGAGTTTTCTGCTAAAAATCACATCATAATTTTAAGAAAAGGAAAATGAACACGAATCTATTATATTAAAATCTGACCGTGTGTTTGTATTTCGCAACTACTCCTAGACTATCGAACGCAACGCGATTTACTACCGGTTTAGCGAATACCGGTTATAATTGATCCGAGGATGTCAGACAAACTCTTAGAATTAAAAAAATTAAATTAAATGCCATTTTTTTTTAACGAAGTTTCTCTAAAAACGGAAAGTAACTTACTCCATATTTGTGTATAAAAAAGGAGAAATAAAACAGATCAGTATATTTTTTACACCATTTTCTCATTAAAACTGAAAAAACAGAATTTATTTTCACTTTGAATAGATGGTGAAAACAAAATCTTGATTTCAGTAAATTATCCGAAAAATATAAACATATTTTCACATATTCAAACTTCATGAATCAATTTATTCTGGAGAACAAAAATTGCTTGCCAAAAACAAGATTTGTTTCAACTATATATTAAACCAAGGAGGCAGAATTGAATTTAAAGAAAAAGCATATACTATTTCTAATTAATGTTTTTTTTTTTTTTTTTTTTTTTTTTGGAAGATGGCTGTTTAAACGTTTCACAAAGGCGTTAAAAGTAAAATTGTTTATCAGGTAAAATTGACATTTGTTTTTACCCAATTCGTCTATTTCCACGATTTTATTAGGCCCTCCTTTCTGCATTGGTTGCAATTTCATTTCCGCGATTATTTGGCACAAAATTTCACTTTTTTAGGACTGGGTTATGTCAAGGTGCCTATAATAATAAATACCGTATTGTGTCCTATGAAATGTGATAAACAGTTAGTTAATTATTAACGTTTTTAATTATTGGGAGTAAAATATTTTGCTTAATTAATGTATTTATTCTTCTTTTAATGTTGCGTGAACGAAGTCACGGGTAACAGGTAGTTATTTAATAAGGTTTCTGAGGTAAATTGGCTGTTCAAATACAGACTGATTTTAACCATTTGGAAAATGATTGTTGTTTTCGGTCGAGAATGGACCTCTTGGCGTCGTCCCTTTATTTTTTTAAGCGCTTTTAACGAAATTTTGTAACTTTAGAAGAATTTTTCTTTGAATAGGCGATAGAAATGCTTAAAATCGTTACAAAAATGATAAAGTTACAAAAAGGTTAGATGCAAACTATCAGATATGAAAAAAAAGCCGAATTCAAAAATGGACGTCGGATGAGAAAGTGTCTTCTAAAGCAAAAATCGCGGTCTTCAACTTTAATTTCCTCAAAATACCTTTAGCTCAGACATCAATCTAAACAAGAGTTAAAGTTATTGTAGGAAGGACCCGATAAAATATTAAGGTATATTGGTTAACATATATTGTACAAGTTGTAAATTTCCAACTGGACGAAAAATGTCCGGGCCAGGATACATTTTTCGTCCAGTTGGAAATTTACAACTTGTATGATTACTTTACCAATTTGAAATAATTGTGTTAAAAATAATCCAGTGTAACATATATTGGTTAGCACTTTCCCTTTATTATTATTATTATTATTATTATTATTATTATTATTTAACTAAATTCCAGTTTTAAAAAAAAAAATCATGCCGTCAACATTGATTATGAAAACACTTTCCAACGCATTCAGAAATACTGTAACAAAACTTCACAGTTTGGAAAACGCAAAACACATTTGTGTACCCAATTTCAGCAATTACCATCAAAATATCCAAATTCTTTTATGCAGCATTTATTTTGTATATATATGTTACATAGTATGCTAAAATTAATTCAGTTAGGAAACACGCAGCACAGGTGAAAATCCCCCTTTAGCAATTTTCGTCAAAAAATCTAAATGTTCACGAGATCTTTTGTACAGCCTTGTATATGATCTATAGAGTTTATGCACGCAAAAAATTAGTTACATTTAAAGATGCGTAGCACAACTGAAAACGGCACTTACAGCAATTGTTTATAGACAGTACTGTAACCTAATTCTTTTGTGTGTCCCTGTAAATGAACAATGAATGCTATGTACATGGTATTCTACAGTAAGCATCCGGTAGTGCGATTCAGTAATATATATCAATTTCAGTATGTTTGAAATAGTGTAATATCATTAAAATACACCGGAAACAATTTTTCCCGCATAGACCGTAATGTAAACGGAATTCTATTGAGTGTCCCTATAAACGAACTATCAATGCTACACTCTTTATTTTCAGTACCAAACATGCCATACACTGAAAAAAAAAATTGTTGATTTTACAGTATAATACTGGCACCCCAGCTGCCAGTATTATAACATGAAATCAACAGTATATGCGCGGCAGCGTATTACTGCATAATTTACTGTTTATTACTGTTAATTTTACGGTATAACAACTGGCAGCTAGGATTTCAGTATTATACTGTAAAATCAACAATATATATATATATATATATATATATATATATATATATATATATTGTTGATTTTACAGTATATTTACGCGTTTTAGAGCACGGAAAGACAGGCAGAGACGGCAGACAAACAGAAAAAACGAATTCATAAACACCTTTCAACTATGTTGGAAAGTGTTAAATAGAGTTAAGAAAATTTCTTACTGGTACATGTTTTTAAATTTTTGTTCACGCTCAATTTTAATATGGACGGGGCAATTTTAAAAATTCATTTTTAGTTACGGGGGAAAAAAAATTAAAAAAAAGGGGAATAAGAAATATTTTTTTCAATTTATATTCAAATATTAATAAGGGAACTGTTTATTTTTTTCTTTCTTTTTGACAAAGGTCCATACTGTAAAAAAAAAAAAAAGTTAGTTTATGAGTATTTTACCGTGAATTGCTGCAGTAATTTTACGGAAAATACCCCTTTTTCAAGCTGAACGGTCATTTCTTGTTTTTACGGACAAAATCCTTTTATCTAAAAGCAAAGATAAATGAAAAGCTAGCCGGGCTCGCTTTTTTATTTAATAATGTAGTGTAAATTTTATTTAATAATGTTGAATTTTTTAAAATATTTCAAAATATAGGAAAACAAGCATTAAATGATAATAAATTAAAAAATTTATCTGTATCTGAAATTACAGCTGAAAAGTCTTATATTTAGTGACAATATCGTTAACAATTGATTAATTCTACAGCGGAATACGTTTTAGTACATGAACTCTGCAGTGAAATGTGTTTTAAAGGCGACATCTAGAATTTAGACACGATTAAGAGAGTGAATTACAAAAAGGGGCCTACCTTTGTAACCATGACAAGTTTTTTCGAAAAAGTAAAATGCGAGAATTATTGGGGTATGAAAATCCGTCTTGTCACCAGGATCGTTCGCAAAAATTGCGAGGACCGTTACAGATATTACATTTATATAGGACCTTACATATCCTGCAAACACAGTTAATTAATACGAAATCGATCACTTACTGAGCCTCCTTCAGCTTTGGCCCTGTGTTAACTGTCCGATGTAACTTTCTGTAGGCTCCTGCTTCTAATGTTTTTTTTTTTTTTTTTTTTAATCAAATAATAGCCATTTTAAAGAAGGGAATATTTTTGTAACTGAAAATTAAACTTAGTATACATATGTATGTATTCATAATTGTACATACATAAGTATCACGTGAAGTGCGGTATCACGCAATTAGATAAATTATAACTAATATTTTTTTGTTATTAGTATTAGATTATGTACTTATAACGTATGTAAACGTTTGGAAAAAAAAAACCGCAAAAAAAAAAAAAATATTAAAGACATTAAAAAAAGTAAACTCATTGATTGGATAAATTATCATACTATATTTTGTTTGGCCTAAACTTCCTGTCACTAACAGACAATTAAAAGCTAATTAGCCACCCACAGGGAGGCTTATTCTTTCAATCTCTATCATTTTTCATGTTTATGAAAAGTCGTAGCAATTCATCGTTGCCACAGGTTAATCTCGGAAAATGAAACATTTGAAGTTACTGAAAAAATTAATAGCTCAAAAAGTATTTGTCACAAAATTGTTAGACAAACTGCGTTAGAAAGGAAAAAAATTGTTTTTTTCTTGATATACATTTCAAATCGAATGATTATGCCGTTTTTCAAATAATGAATTTCAAAAATTACCAAACTTCACAATGAAGTACCATAACGAAACCTTCACGCGTAAAAAGATAATGATAACGGTTGTTGCTTTCGGTCGAGAATGGACCAAACGATATTCGCATTTTACTATTTTAACCGTTTTTAACGAAATTCTGTAACTTTAGAAGACTTTGTCTTTGAATAAGCAATGGAAATGCATAAAATCGTTACAAAAATGTTAAAATTACAAAAAAGGATAGATGCAAATTATCAGATATGAAAAATAAAAAAGAAATTTGGTACTTTCGTGTTATAGCAGCCACCAAGCATGAAATATTTTTGTTTCTGTTTTCATTAATGTATTGTAAATTTGGTACTTTCGTGTTATAGCGTCTTCCAAGGATGAACTGCCAAGCGGCCAAGATTTATCGCCAAATTATAAAGCATGTATGTCATTATAATAATATATGATATAATAACATTTCTGTAGGTATGTGGCCAAGTTATAGCCATATATGATGTATATATATATATATATATATATATGACAGGTGTATATGATGTATATACGACATATAAAACATAAATAATATGTGTATAATGACGTATAATGACGTATATGGCACATATAGGAGTGTTTGGAATATATATATATATGCGTATATAGGATGCCAATATAAGCTTTGCGATGATCTTGGCGAAATCATAACTGCAACCTTGGCATAATCATGGGAAAGGTTCAGTAAGACCTTTTTGGTGCTCCCCCCAAATGTAAACCCCATGTAAACCCCTTCATGTAACATATCAATAGATAGATTTCGCAAGCACTATGGTCTGGTCCTAAAATTCCATTTTAAAGTTATATACTATGTGAGATAAAGTTTATATACTCTCCGCCTCTCACTCCCCCCTCCCTTAAGAAACATAGTTCTCTGTTTCAACTATTTTTAAATTTTAGTTTTTCCCATCTTTCTCAGCCCCTTTAAGCCCCACAGAGGACGTAGGCCTCTTCTAAAGGATCCAACGAAGTTAAAATCGTCGAAGCCGACATTTTTAAGAGGGTCCCGAGGCCCTATCTCCCATAGGACCGGAGTTACCCCCCCCCCCACGGGGGAGACATTCAAGGTGTTCAAACCCCGTCATGTACCATATGAAAAGTTTGATCTCATCAAGCACTTTTGTCTGGTTCCACTCTCTCCTTCCTTCTCTCTCGTCTCCTGTCAGGAGCACTTTTCTTATTTATTTTTTTTCAATTTCTCATATTTATTTTAGTGTTTTCCATTTTTCTCTGTTCCTATGGGCCGGACAGCTCCATAATTTCAACAAAATTAGCTGTAAGCCGCCTAAAGGTTATCCCCCCCCCCGTTTCTTTTGGCTCCCTCGGTTTTTACGTATCTCTCTTGGGGGGGGCCGTCAGAGGGGCGAAAAGGGGGATCCCTTTTAAAGTCCCATCTCTCAATTGCAAGTGAGGATTCATTTTAAATCGGGTCTCGTAGAGCACTTGTGTTTTGTATAGCTCCCCTCCCCCACCGCTTTCCAAGATCCCGTCAATTAATGCTAACTCATCATTTGTTAAACAACTTCTCTTAGCTGTATCCATCATAAAAGCTGCTATCATAGAACTTTTCATTATCTTTTTTAGGTTATCTATTAAGTGCTAAAATGCCTTGAACCATTAAAAGCAGTTTAAAGGGTGTCATTAAGCCAGCACATTTGTAAACAACAACTACCTCGCCACGTCTCAACCCATTGGAGCCACATCTTTTTACTATTATATTTATTAAAAATACTTCTAGTCACCTAATCTTTTTAAAACTTGGTGTGTTCGTGCCTAATATGTTCCACCAGCCTCACAAAAAAATCTCTAAATTCTAAAGTGGAAAAGCTGGCTTATGCTAACAAACATTTTTTTTTTTTTTTTTTGGACCAGTTAGACTTGGCTGAAAAAATCTCAACGATAAAAGCCGTGGGTGGCCAATCTATATTCTGTCGTAAGGTAGAATTTTTCCCGCTTGTGTTATCAATTACTTTTACTTTGGAAATTATGGCTTCCTCACAGCAAAATAAATAAATAAATAAATAATAAATAAATAAAAAAGGCGTGGCAGTGTATTACTATTAATTTTACGGTATAATACTGACAGCTGGGGTGCTAGTATTATACAGTAAAATAAACTTTTTTTTTACGTTCTCTTTTTTTCAGTTATTGATAATGTCGATAATTATCATCAGTTATCAGTCTGCAGTTTTGTGTGGAATTTACAATTACGTTAACAACAATTACTTTACATAATCTATTTCAAATGCCTCATATTATCAGTTCTTATTAGCCGGCAATCTTGGCTTGTGATTAAAATGTCATATAACAATGTGTCATTAAGTGTTTTGAATTGGTGAGTATTTAGTTATCATTGGTCAGTATAGTGGCGAGTGATAATTAGTTATTGATAATAATTTCATCATCTAACACTATTTAGTGTCTATCACCAGGGTCATGGATGGGGGGGGGGGGGGGGGGGGTGGATTCAAAAGGGAATCGTACTAGCTCTAAGTAGAAGAAAATACCGTTAAGAGCTACTATGTATGTATTATTAAATTTGAAGATACATCCATGGGAGCTACTTAGAATTCATATAAGCATATTTTAATTTAATAATACAGTGCAATTTTTTTTCTAATAACCTTTAATGTAATTTTTTAATTTTAGAAATTATCTATATATATATATTACGCTATCGTACGTAGCACAGAAATTGCGATTATTTGTTAATTGTTTAATGGCAACGCCCGAATGAAACGCATCTCATTGGTTGGCGCTGCCTACTAGAGGAATAAAAGCGAAACAAACAATGTCGTTTTGATTATTTATAATTTGTCAACATTAACAATTAAATAGATATATTTTTATACATTTTCATTTGAAATATTGATTTTTGTAATCATTTAATATTTATAATTTAAAAAATACAATTAGCAATATAAAATTTAAAATGTAAACAAAGCAATGATTTTTAAAAAGGGATTTTTAATTTTCCCTTTTTATTTTATTTTTTTAACTTAAGAATAATAGATCGAAGTTAAAATGTATGTAATGCAGATAGTTTAATTTATAATTTTTGTTGCAGAGTTGTGTTCCTCTGTAGCTTATTGTTTGTTAATTCCTCTTTAAATAAAATGTAGTTGATTTTGAAGTTTTACATATAATGTTGACATCGGTATAAAAATTTTAATTTAAATGACAGAGATCATTCCTGTTTGTCTAATTTTTAAAATCCCTATTAAAAAGAAAGTCTTGGATTTTGGATCGTGTGTGTGTGTGTGTGTGTGTGATAAGTATAATGGAGAGTGAACTTTTTCTTTCAATGGCCCTGTATATCATATTTCTCTCTTACTGTTTACAGAAAGCTCAGGATATGAATATTCATTCTAATAAATTGTTTTTTTCTTCTCTTTGTCATAAAATTAAGATCGTTTTTTTTTTAACCGTCTTCTTTTTTAATTATAGTAACATTATGTTGAGACATCTGTTGAATGAATCTGACAGGTGTTTAGAATATTTTTTTTTTCTCTTTCATTTAAAATAATAAAGAGCTACTGTTCATTAAATCTCGTGAAGAAACAACTTGAGTCATAATCTGCTGTCTGTGACTCAAAAAAAGAATATCAGAGATTAAAAGCATCACGATTAAATGTAGTTGTAAAGTGGCGCGAAAAGTTTTCCCGCCACTTGTCAGGAAGACAGCTGCTGACTTCACTTCCTTATTTGGAAGACTTAAAAAGTAGCCGATATTCGACAAAAAGATAGAAGCGAAAGGAAGAATAACGTTGCAAATGCGTTAGTCTTACCTCATAGCCATGTCGCAAAATGAATTTCTAGAAAAATACTGGTTATCAAATATGAAAAAAAGAAAGAAAAATTCTGCAAAATCTTCTGTGACGTCAAAGGTTCAAGGAGAGTTTAGCTCTTGCATCCGGGTTACTAGGTCGAATGCCGTTGGTTACTGTCTTCTTGATTGCTTGACCATTTATGTCCAAATCTATCACGTGTTATCATGATTTATTAAATCACCCTTTTATTAGAAGATCCACGAGAATCATTAATTGTGATTTCAGTATTAATTATTGTACATATTTTATATATATATAATATAGAATTAACTATAGTAAATGAGGATGAATGAATTCTTTTCGACTGCCAAAGCATATAACAATATGCATTTTTTTTAAATGCGACGACAAAGAACCAAAGAGAGAAATTTATATTTTAATTTATACTTGTTGATTAATAAAGAAATTCCTAATTAAAATAATGTCATCTGTGAGTTAATTCACCCTACCTGAAAACTACTGGCTGACCACCCCTTACAAATAAATAAAAATATTTGTCTTCTTTTGAAAGTGTATTCGCGCATAATTTTGGTATAAACGCACAGATTGTGATTATTATTATTATTATTATTATTATTATTATTATTATTGTAGAAATGCTAAGGTAAAATATAATATTTTTTATTCCCTCATATGATCAATGCACCTCACGTTTCCCCCCTCCCCTATTTTTAGAAGACAAAAAGAAAAAAGAAAAGCTCAATACTATCAGTGGTTATTAATGTTTAAAATATGTGTTCCATATTTGAGAGGAAAAAACATTTTGCATAGTCGCGTTAGCGAACAGATTTGCCGGAGCTGCCTTTTACCTGTGTGATGATCGCACGTATGCTTCACCTGACGAAGAGCGCTATAAAGATTATGCTCTCAAACCTAGTCCTTTTTTGTTCAAGTCGCTTTTGTAGGAATATATATATATAATATATTGCTCTCATCCTAAAGCTTGACTTGGCTAACGCCGAGACAACTCATGATTGCGGTAAAAGATTTCAACATCTGTAAACTCATGGCTTCATTGCAGCTTCATTAACATGTGCCTTTACTATTAATTGTTCGGGCTACATTCAGTCATGCCTGTTACCTGCTTTTTTTTTTATTTTTTTTTTTAGTAATAACTTGCACAAAGCACGTATATTGGTCGTAAAACTGCAGATGACCTTATCTTACGCTTACGCGTCCGGTTTAACAAAAGTACAAAGGAAGGCGAAGTTGCAAGACTGCGATTCACCTGCGGTTTACTTTTTAAATATTGTTGTAAAAAAAAAATTACGATCGCTTGCTTGACCTGAATGCAGATGAATAAAGCCAGACAGATGGATTGTCAAAAAGACTGAACCCCTGCCTTGGAAAAAGGGTTAATAAATTTCCTTTCTGTCAGTAATAATTATTATCATTATATTTTACAGTTTACCCATTTTTTAACAACATTTTTTAACAACTCTGTATTTTCATTCTTCGACATTTCAGCCTGGATCAGTTTACTAGAATTTTTCTATATTTCTCCCGCCTCACAGGGATGTAGCTAGAAGTAAACAACAGGGGGTGCTCAAGAAAATGTAAGGGGGGGGGGGGGGGGGGCTCATACTATTTCTCTCTCTCTCTGACACATGCACGCACAAACACAGATATATACATGATCACAGATATATATATATGATAATGTCAAAAAGTAAATAAAAAGCTGACAGTTCACCTGTTTCAAAAGAGTTGCAATCTTTAATTTTTTTTTTTTTTTCTGAATACATCCTGCCCTTAAGAATTCTGAAGTTATGTTTTTATAGGATAACAAACATTAGAAAAACCAAGGATGTATTTTGCATTTTAAAATTATTTTTTCTGTTTAGTCAAAGGCTTGTATTTAAATTGGCTATTAGGTTTTTTTCATTAGTATGATTTATAAATCAAGGATCTTATATATATATATATATAAACTAGGATGACTCAAATACGAAACATAATGTTTATCATAAGCATTATATTTACTATCAAACTCATTAGAATAACTTTGTTTTATGTTAATAATGAAAAACGCTGCAAAATGAAAAATTTCAGTATATAACTTATGTAAAAGTCAATGTTTGCATCAGCACAAGGTTGCTAATTCTGAGTATGTGCAGATAGGATGCGCGCCTATTGAAGCACTTATTTGCAGTTTTTAAACAAATACTATAATTTAGTATTTATGCAAAACTGTAAAAAGCCCCAAAAACTAAGTTAAATTTTTCAACACAGTTTTTTTAACACACGATTTTTGAAACAGAATTTCATTTGGTGTCCTCGACAACTTTCCAAGTGGGGGGGGGGGGGGGGCGCTCAAAAATTTTCAGAGGGTGCTGAGCCCTCCCTGGCACCCCCCTAGCTACGGCCCTGCCGCCTCATCCTGTGTATATCTGAGTGGCTATACTTTTCTCAGTCATGTATTCTTTTCAAGTCTCAGTTTTATTACTTGTATATAGAGTCCGGCACGAGTCGGGTTGTACCCGAGACCCGACACGTACCCGACAAAAAAATTCGTCAACGCCAAACCAGATCTGAACTCGAAATATCAAAATCCGGATCCGATATGAAAGAAAACTAATCCACATTTTAATACAATTATTTAAAAGTAGCCTACAATTATATCTCCTTATCAATTTTATCTTTTTTTGTATAAAAATGAACACATTTACACGCATTAATATTCATATATATAGTTTGAATATTTTTATGAGGGGGGGGGGGAGTCCCCTTCTGACCCGAAAGGAATCAAAACTCAACCCGAAACCAACTCAAACCCCAAAACATTTAAAGTCAACCGAACCCACGCCGCAAAAAATAGCATCAACCCGACCCGAACCGGGGATCGGGTAAGGTTCGGGTAACTCTACCCGATGCAGAGGATTATACTTATAGTGTTTACTCGACCCTCTTTTCGATTTCTTATTTACATCAACGGATCTTATTACAACAACCTCCTTGTTAAATATGTTTTTATCCTTGCTGACTTAACGACTTTCTGCTGCTAATCACTTGACGATGAGAATTGATAATTAATTTATTTTGAAACTACACTTGTGTTTTTTAATTCCTTATAAGGAGAAAAAAAAAAGAAGAAAGATCTGCTCTCATATATTTCTATAGTTTTAATATGTAATTTATGTATAGCGTATTTTTGCATGCAGTTCCTTAGTTTAACTTCTAAAAGAAACTTGCAATATAAATACTTGCAATATAAATACCAACTCCACATTTTTGTTTCTTGGTATTCTATTCTAACGATGTCAAAATATCGATTTTTTTTTTCATTAGCTGTAAAACAATAAACCTTTTTATATCACACATCCCGGGAGACAAGAAAGGAGCACGGTATATCCGAAAGCGTAAAATAGCGGATGGTGCAAAAAAAAAAAAAATAATAATAATAAAATAAAATAAAATAAAATAAAAATAAATAAATAAAAAGAAGAAATATGATAATATAAAATACGGGACTGTGTTATATTTATTTTTCCTGCGAATACTACAATTTTCTTAATAAAATTAACGTTGAAAATTTCCAAAAAATTATAATTGACATATACATGGTGTCCATAAATTATTGTCGAGATTTTCTTACATCATAACTTCTGATTTTAAGAATACGACGAAAAATATTAAGTATCCGAAAAATGCAACTCAAAAAGTTTTTTAAATAACAGACAGTGTTACGTATGGGTAAAGTTGCAACTCAAAACGTTATTAATCAAATAACGATTATAATCAAATAATTTCGCGTTAATATTAAAATTTTATTAAATTTATTAAAAAGGGATGGTGAAAACTATCTAACTTTGTGCTCCTAATTCATTAATAAATTTTTGATAAATTTGATAACATTTTAATATTAATTATTTGATTATAATCGTTATTTGTAATTAAACGATTTCGGTTGCAACTTTACGCATATGTAACTTTGTTTGTGCTATTGGAAAACTTTTTGAGTTGTACTTAATATTTTGTTGTACTTAATATTTGAGTTGTACATAATATTTTTCGCCATGTTCTTAAATCAAACGTTACGAGGTAAGGAAATTTCGATAGAAATTTATGAATAACATGCATATGTAAAAAAATAAATTATTAAATAAAATAATGTAGGGACATCCACAGAGGGGAATTTACACTTATATTCATAAAAAAAGAAAAATTAAAGTTGAATATTAAAATTATTTTTGTCAAATATATTTAATAGCTCACTTAAAACTTAAATATGCATATGAATGAAAATATTAGGAAATTTGCCGTATTTCCTAATATTTATCGCTTTGTGACCGTAAAATCAATTTTCAGTAATTGCTGCCCACATTCGAAGTTTTTCGTGCTCCCCTGTATATGATCTGCAGAATTTGAATATGATTCACAGCGGAAATGGCACTTCTAACAATTACCGATCATAGTCAGACTTTTAACCGAATTGTGCGTCCTTGTGCATGAACGATAAATACTATATGCACTCCATAATCTATTGAAAATAAGTTATATTGAACCTTAGTGATCATTTTATTTAAATTTAATTATGTTTCAAGTATCGTAACATATTCAAAATGCACAGCAAACAATTTTTTCCCATAGATCATAATGTAAAGGAATAATTTTGTACCTCCCTGTAATTGAACTATAAATGCTACTAATTATATACTCCGGTAAAAGCATGCTGTAGTCCACCTCAGTAATGCATATTAATTTCATCATATTTGAAATATCGTAACATTCATAAAATGCGCCGCAAACGATTCCCCCCCCCCCCCCCCCCCCATAGACAATAATGTAATGGAATTTTTTTGTGTGTCCCTGTAAATGAACTATTAATGCTACACACTTCATTTTCAATACCGAACATTATATAGTAAAATTCAATAAAATATTTAAAAAAAATCATGACAAACCGAGTATATTTACGAGAGTTAGAGCACGGACAGACAAACTAAATTCATAAACACTTTTCAACTATGTTGGAAAGTGCTAGAAAGGTGTAAAAATTTTAAATTGTTTAAACGTCAGTGAAAATTGTTTTGTGTTTTAGATGTAGGGATTTGAGGTCTGCACGGGCCGAAATTTCCAGGCCCGGCCCGACCCATACAAAAAAAAATTCGGCCCTGTCCGGCCCGATACAAAAATTAAAAAATTGACCCGTGTCAAGGAAAAAAAGTTAAATCTCGGCCCTGGCCCGGTCCGGCCCGAGTGAATTTCTACAAAACATTGATTTTTCCGTTGATTTGGTTAAAAATTTGCCTTGTAGGAGGAGATCTAACCAAAAATTCCTATCTTAGCCCTTTTTTTTTTTCATGTTTATAATCTTCATTTTTATAGAGGTACCGCAGCCTGGAATATTTATTTTTTTAATAAATCTCTATTTGTTGTATGTATGTGTTTAAGTTATCATTAATATTGTTAATCCATATTCCATTTATTGAAGTGTTAAAAATCAGAAAAATGCTATATAGTAAAATCTTCTAAGATGGAATTGCATAGGGAAGGAAAAAAAAAATCAGTTACAGACAGTTTGCTTTCTTAGCAGGTGTAAATGTATTATATATTCTTTTCTTACGTATTAGTATAATCATTTTTCATGGATCAACACATTTTTCAGTTTAACACAGGATTCCGTCATAAGCAGGTTCTTTTTCACACGTTGTACTATATTTTAATTTAGCCATATTTTAATAAGTGTATAAATCTACTATTCTTTAAAAATAATAAATTTTAATGTTTAATTGTAGAATAATGGCGATTTAAAAATGTTTACAAAGATTTTTGTGCGAGGTCTTATTTTACTGATCTTCGAACGGACCAGGCCACGCCGAGACAATGATTTTCATACGGGTCAAAACCAGGACTGAAAATTTTGGGGCGTGAAGATTAGGAAGAATGAAACCAGTCCGGCTCTGTACGGAAAAAATAATTTAAGGCACGGCCTTATCCTTCAGGAAAAAAATTAGGCCCGGCCCGTAAAGAGTAATCACTAGACCCGGCCCGGTCCGAGCCTTCAGAAAAAAGTATGGCCGGGCTTCGGGCCTTCGCCCGGCCCGTGCAAATCTCTAGTAGGGACGGGACATTCACGGAGGGGAATTTCGACTTATATTCATTAAAAGATTATAAAGTTGAATAGTAAAATTATTTTTGTCAGAAATATATTTAATAGCTTACTTAAAATTTAAATATGCATATGAAGGAAAATATTAGGAAATTTGCCACATTTCCTAATATTTACCGTATCGTTTTGTGACCGTAAAAAGAATCTTTTCGTTGAGGATGCCCCATATACTAAATTTAATTTTCTTTTGTGAGACTGGCACGCGTTAAAATTTCGATTCTGTGTCTCAGCAATAAGTCTGTCTGACGTTTCATTAACAACTGATTCATCCTTTTCTTTTTTATTATTTATTCATCTGGAAATGAAATCGATACGTGCATTCCTTTTTAAAGATAAGTCAGTATGTCACGGCTGATTTCGTCATTGTAAACGAAACATGTTTGTCTCTTCCATCGCACGTGGTTGACAAATGATCTTAACTTATCGCAGTTCAGGAATGTGGATTGCGGATGAAGAGCACGTTCCGCGTTTATCCGTTATCGATGCATCACCAAATCCCACATTTATCGATAAAAATTGCGCCGTCTTTTCCCAAGCTGTCTGTCTGTCGGTCTGTAATGGTAATTTTTCTCCCCACCCACGCTCTTTCAGAAAGGACAGTTATTATTATTTTCTTTTTCCGTTCGTGAACTTCCTCCTCCTGCAGACGACATCCGCGTTCTTGTTCTTTACTATAGATGACTCACAGTTTGGTAAATTTCCTGGAGAACCTTTATTTTCCATAGCCGAAGCAGTGTTTTTATTTTATTTTATTTATTTACTTATTTAAAGGAAACTCATCAGATTTAGTTTTTCTTTTTTAATATTTAAATTAATATATATATATATATATAAACCATTCTGAATCGAACAAAACAAACCGCATGAAAATATTCAAATTAGAACCTGGTCAATTTGAACACAGACTGCAATTAATTTTTCAACTTTGCATGCGATTTTTAAGGTGTAACACATTTAAAATACACATTTTAATCACGACAAATAAAAATTGCATCGTTTAATGGACAAAACAGTAGGTGGAGATTTTAAATATGATCATACTATTTCTTACATATCTGTTCAAAAGAAATGTCTGTCTTCAAACGATATTTTCTTTTTCTTTCCTACAATGGGCCAAGTGTCATAAGGGCATTTTTGAAAAAAGCGCATGCTAAGTTTAACAAGAACGAAAAATCATGCACGAAAGAAGTCACACGCATTACCGGATATAGACGTCAATTGCAGAAAATGAATTTTTACTGCGTTATTTGTTTTTAAATTGTTTATTTAGCTATCTCATTTCATGCTATGGAAAAATGAAATTTCTTAAAAATATTCTGCTAGCGTTGGAAAGTGTTTCATAATCTGTTCCGGCTGCATGATTTTTCGTTCTTGTTTAATTTATCCTAATGACCTTGTTTAATTTATCCTAATGATCCCATTTTCAAAAGTATACAATAACTTTAGCAATTAAAAGGTTTGCAGCAAGAAGAAGATAGCTCAATTTTTGACATTTTTGAGGTGTCTACTTTCTTGTTTGTAAAATTTAAATTTCTCAATTTCGTCAAAAGTATTTGTTTTACTCATGCATATATGAGTGAAACAACATTTGTGAACAAGAGTGAATAACATTTGTTTCACTCATGCATTCACTCATGCCAATAATATAGAAAAAGTACCTATTCTGAATAATTTTTTTAAAAGAAAAAGTTGACATCTCAAAAATGGAACTACCTCCTCTTGTTCCTAACCCTTCATTTGTTATTTTTTTAAATCAGAAATGCATTCCGATGCCTGATATATTAATTACCATGCTGTTATTATTTTTCTCCTTTAGTAACTTCAATTCATGAATACTATCTTGCCACCATTAGATTAATTTGAAAATAACATTCCATATTTTTAAGCTGATTTACACCCAATCTTTTAACCTTCGATTTGTAAAATTTGAAGTTGGGGGGGGGGGGGACATTGATGAAATGTGAAAAGATTTTGGAAATTTGTTATTATTTTTTAAAATCAGAAATGCATTCAGATACCTAATAATAAATTCCTTTCTTTAGTGGCGTTTACAATTTTTTGCTGGCAACCAGATTTTATCAAATTTGCAAAGCCCTGTTCATGGCAAATAATTTAAACGTTATCAACTTCTGCATCAATCTAATTTATTAAATGTTAGTTGCATTAGGATTTCGGAAGATTTCTTATTAGTCGCTCTCTTTTTCATCTATTGTAAAAAAGAGTTGCTATATCCATCCCATATGTCGAAAGCTGTTGACTGTAAGTATGAATGAATGTATGTTATAAGATATTTGTAAATATAAATGATGCATGTTTGGAAAAAGGTTTTATTTAAGGCTGGGAGATAATGTATTAAGAGCCTACGCTAGTCACGCGAAGAAACGCTCAAGCTATAATGTTAAGTCTATGGGAAGGTTCTTGCGCGATTTCTCGCTCGCATTTTAATATTTTTAAATGATTTTTTTTTTTTTTTTTTTTTTTTTTTTTGCATAGGATAGCTGAGGTTGATCTCTAACGTTGTTAGTTTTTACTTTTTTGATTTTGGTTCCAGTTTTTTTTATAAGCGGACATGTTCAATTTTGGAACCGGTTCTGAAAGTGAAAGTACCCTTATATAAAAAAAAAACTGGAACCAAAATGGAAAAAATAAAAACTAACAACGTTAGAGATCGACCTCAGCTATCCTATGCTAAAAAAATCATTTAAAAATATTAAAATGCGAGCGAGAAATCGCGCAAGAACCTTCCCATAGACCTAACATTGGCTTACGCGTTTTTTCGCATGACTGATGTAGGCTCTTAAACATAGAGTATTTTAAAATAAAGTTAATCTAAAAAAGAGTATTTATTAAATTTAACCAGCTTGGCCCGTAAATATAATTAGCCATTAACCTTCAACGTGCTAAAAATAATCACATAACTACACGCGTGGCTTACTGTATCGCCATGTGAATTTTTATGGTTTTCTTAGTTTCAATTTAAACATAATTACTTGGCCAGAATAAATCCACATATTTTAAAATTAAATTATTGAGTTTATATCCGGTAAAAAGTATTCTAATGAAGAAATATTGCTACCTATACGGCTTTTCCTCTGAGATACGCCAGTACGCCGCTATAAAACTCGTATGGTTTCTTATTTTCTTTTCTTCCCCTTCTCCTCTCTTTTTTTTTTTTTTTTTTTTGAAGGAATAAAAGTAAAATGCTAGAAACGTTGTAAAATGATTTTTGTTCTCCATTTTTCTTCTAATCATCGCGTGCATATTCATAAGCATAAATATTCATTAGAAAAAAGCATTAAGTTTCCAGCACCCTACTGAAACGAGAGCCGCATCCATTGGTCGACGAATTCGTCAGAATTATTTGTGTTAGGCATAACTGAGCTTGGAGATATTTTTTACATTTACAGAAAATAAAGTTATCTGTTGTTTAGAAAACAAGATTCTAGTAAAAATTTCAAAACGAAAGATGGAACATTCTTTTGTTTCTTTTCCTTTTTTTTTTTTCCCTTGACTATAACTTTCAAGTGAAAACAGCTGTATTTTCAAATGCAACTTAGACCATGATTCTGTATCAGACAAACACAAAAAACTTCGCGGTACAATGTTACGTGTAAAAAAACTAGTGCAAAGAAAGTACAAATAACCTGTAAAATGATAGCATAAATCTATTTCATGGTTTCAAACGATGGCCCTTTCTTTACTGCAAAATGAAAATAAGAGGATAATATATGAGAAATTTCCCTCACAGCCCTATTTATTTACCTAAGATTACTGAATTATTTTAACTCAAACTGATTCATAAAGAAATCGTACATCTTGATATTTTTTCCCAATTGAGTAAACGGGTAAAACCCGGCCCGAACCCAAAATTTCTGCTTAAAATCAACCCAAAATCAGATCCGAATCCAACAACAACAACAACAACAAATGTCAACCCGAAATCCCACCCGAACCTGTCAACCCGAAACTGACCCGGGACGGTTCGGGTGTTGCCATACGACCTTCATTGATGTGATCTCGCTTTCGATCTGGCGGTCACCTCTGCCAAACATCTTTGGAGACGCTTTCTACATATGCAGTTTTGATTTAGATGAAGGTACTACGTTATTTTAACACACTTACAGTATTCTTTTTTATGTACGAAAAAAGCGCATTATTTGCTCTGTATGACATCAATTTCGGATGTGAAAATAGCGCAGTTTCTTTTTAAGATGTAGTGTGGAAAAAGCTGTATTTGAAAATTTACAAAAAATGATTTGTTATAAAGATAATTTGACAGGTGGTTGAAAAAGAGGGTAAAGAAAAGGTCTGCGATATTTGTAAAGTAGCCAGTAATTTTCGCCGGATTCTAAGACGTGTATATATCAAGTTTCGGAAAAATCAGTGGTTTATATTAAATTTGTATAAGAAACATACACACTGTTGAAGTATTCTCACCTATTCCATGGTTTTTATGCTTTATTTTGTGCACTATGTAGGTACCTATAACTTTAACTGTAATTTTTTTATGTTTTATAGTTTACGGTTCAATGAGTTTACGTTGCTATTTTTCTTTTAGTTATGCACGTTTAGCTGTTCCATATTCTCACCTTTTAATTATTTTTTTTTTTTTAAAGACTTCCAAATCTGTTATCTGTCTCCATTTATTTTTATTTTAACGTGATAGCTAAACATCATATGATTAGCTACACGTATTTTCTTATTTACAAATCCGAAAGTTATGCTGTCAAAACAACTTTTAAATTAATAATAATAAAAAAAAGAGACAAAAATTGAGATTATTTAAGTTTTTATGCATATCATTTTCCATCCCCTGAATTGATTAAATAGCTGCCAGATGAGTACATTGCATTCATTTTGGACGAAAAAAAAATGTTGATGTCAATGTTTGTTTACATACACGAGAGGAGGAGAAATATATATATGAATTTATCATGATTATTTTACACGCATTAGTCAATTTTTTAGAAAAAACAGTCTTAAAATACAGTTGCGTGTTTATAAATTAGATGTTATTTTAAGAAACCACAGTCACTAAATTCGAATTACAACCTTGAAGAATATTTTTAATCAGAAGGAGATATCAACAAAATAACGCCACATTCGACCTCTCAATGTGATTCTATCAAATGAAAGATGTAAACATTTTCTCGCGTAAGTTCTCTTTACCTGTAAATTAGCTTTCACGGTCTCGTTTCATTCTTGGCAAGAAAACTAAACGACGAAGACATTTTAACGTAAAATTTAACGGTTGGCGTAAAATGTGTCATGACGCTGCTAAGCAGACGATTTAATTAGTATACAAATTGACATTAGGAAAAGTGACAGGAGTTCAGTTGCATCTTTTTTCATAAGTTAAAAGTATTAAGATAGAAATTTGACTTGTGTAGAACGTTCGCGGGTAAGATAGACTTTTTGATAGTAGTTGATTTTTATGCAGCAGAGATGAATTTCAACATGTTTGCTCCGTTAGAAGTTTGCACCCAAGAAGAACAGAGAGCTGTCATTAGATTTTTGTGGGCTGAAGGTGTTGACCCTTCAGATATTTTTCGAAGGATGAATGCAATGTATGGCAACAGTGTCTTAAAAGCATCCATTGTGCATGAATGGGTAAGGGCGTTCAATAAAGGAAGAACGTCGCTCATGGATGTGAAAGGATTTCTTGTACTGAACGACGAGGAAGTCAAAAAAGCCATCCGTCAGTTGGTAATATTTTTGAAAAATCCCTCCCTCCCATTTAAAAAATAATAATAAAATAAAAATGTATTATAAAATACTCATAGTTCACAGACGTGGAGTCTTCCCAAGACATTGTGTTAAATAGTTGTTTAAAAAGTAAACTCTTCGACTTTAATTTAAAGTACATTTCAAAATCTAAACTATGTTAATTATGTATTTCTAACAATCCGTACCAGAGAAAAATAAAAGAAAGAAACAAAGAAAACTGTCTTAAACATATGAGGTAAAGTTTACATTGTTTCTTATTCAGAATATAATTTAAGGATCTGGGAGAAGAAAAAAAAAAAACTCAATTTTTAAAAATCGAAAATAAGACACTGGTGACATTTAGTAGTGCATAAACAGTATTTTCTTATGTAAGTAATTATTTATTACATTTTCGATTTTAAAAAACACAGTAGTATGAGTTTTTAAAATTAACAAATATTTTCCGTATTACTTGGCGTGTATAAATTCTATAGATCATAAACAGGGCAGCACAAAGGAATTAGAGTACATTTCCTCTTATAAAAATGGAAATTGCAGAAGGTGAACTTTCAATTGTGTTTCTTAGCTAAACTAAATTTGAGGATACTATGTAGTATTATATGCAAATCTATAGATTGTATACAAGGCTGCACAAAATAATTCGGATATTTTTTGAGTATCGATGGTAATTAGCGAAATTGTGTTTTTGAATGTGTTATATGCTTTTCAAATTGTTTACTTACAAGGAAGGTCTCCATAAGCGCATACTCAGAAAATTTTAAAAAAATTACAGAATGTTCTTCTCATGAGGATATATACGTCTATAAAAAAAAAAAAAAAATCTGCGGAACCCCGATATAACGTCCGTAAAAAAATATGAAAATTTCGTTTATTTGGCGATTTATCACCGGTTGGCGACGGAATGAAATTAACCCTTTCAGAGGCAAAGTACTTATGTTTCTAAAATGTTGAAATCATTGAGTCACACCGGGATTTAACAACAAATTTATTTCCAAATAAGTAAAAGATTTTTCTTCACGTATATTATAAAAGTAAAATTTGATTCCCAAATTCCGGTGTCATTGTGGCATTTGGGAATTAAAATTAATTGGGATATACTATATCCCACCGCCCTTCAAAGGTTTAAAAAAATACGCTTTTATGACAAATACTCTTTAAGGAAAAACCTTTTCATACTGAACTTGTTTATGCATGTTTAACTTACAAAATAAATAAATTTTTAGAACTACAATTTTGTGTACACATTTAAATGTATATATAATGGAATTTAACGATTGTATTTTACGATTTAAAACAAAATTTAAATTGATTAAAATTGTTTCAAGTTCGAAAATAAGCCTGTTGCTATGGAAACAACGACTTCTTCGATATAGAAATGTATAACGAATACGTTTGTGATCGGGCTTTTCCTTTTAAAATACATTTAAAAATTACTTGTACAACCGTTGAAGCCATTTAAATTACATAGTTGCCAACCTCTCGATTTTTTGCATACCAGTAAAATCTTACAGAAATTTTCGATTTATTAAATTACAGCAATTGTATGATTAATTAAGTCAAATATTTTTTCATAAAAATACTGGTAAGAAAAAAATCGGGAGGTTGGCAACTATGAAATTAGAAAAATTCGTGGATGGAGAATAAAACAATAGGCAAAATTTTATTCAATCAGTAATAGAGAAAAAAACGTGAGTGATTTATTTAATCTGATTTAAAAAGTATTTTAAATTAATATTAATGCAAACGTAGAGAGAGTTGAAAATGTTTAATGCAAAATGCAAACGATTCTGAACAAGAGGGTATATGGTATCATGAGCATAGAATTAACCCATTATATAATTTTTTAAGCTTATGACAATTTTACGCTTTCAAATTTTACAAAAATCTCATAGACAGGTCTCATAACAAGAATTTCTTCTAACTCTTCGTTTACTTTAATATGCCTTTCAGATTCATATATTTTTAAAATTTCGATTGTTAACTAAAAATTAAAATAAACATACAGATTCAATAATTCAATAATACACATAACTTAAATGTCAGCTTTGCTATAACATAAAATAGATATTTGCAGCTTCCAAAATATAGAAAATATTTTTTCAGTGGTAAAAATAAATAACTGCAACAACAAGCAGCTTGTATATATTATACAAAAAATAATAAATATTTCATCGTTTAAGTATAAATTCATTAAATATTGCGCATTCAAATAATCATTTTACAAGCAATTTGAAATGCATTTAAATCGTTTGCGTTTGGCGAAGGAAAAATGTTGCTAGCCAAATCGTGTTTTTGTGCCAAAAAGTATCGAAAGTATTTTATTTTTTTTTGCAGATTTTCTACTGGGATTCCGCAAATTTCACTGTTCCTTTATTAAATACATGTATAGCTTCATTAGCAATTTTTTTTTCAAAATTTTCTGAGTATGCGCTTTAAGGAGACCTTCCTTGTTAGACAACTTTCATCTTATTAAATGGTGACGTTTTGTTACAGTATTCTGGTTGTGTAGGAAAGTGTTTCATAATCTATGCTTGACGCATGATTTTCTTTCCTGTTTATTTTATAAATTCAGAAGTGAGACGAGAAAAAGACTTGCGGTATTCTTTACATCAATAAAATGTGACACCACTTTGATACCAAAAAGAAAAAGCAGCGGGTATTTTTATCTTGGATACCGTATCTTTTAATGTAAACAATGTCAGTTGGAGAGGCGGTTAATGTTTGACAAAGATAACTCCACACATTTTTAGTGATTTATTGCTAGATATATTTGCAATGTAATATATATCGTAAAACGACAGAATTTTAAAAAATGAAATTGTTCAGACAAGTCGAAGAAATTTTTCAAGCAAGAAAACAAAATGTTTTTCATTTCAAATGAATCGGTAAAAAATTCTAAATTTTTATATCTATAACTAAAAGAAGCTTATTTTCTTCAAGTATACAAGCCACGTTTACATCAAATTATTTGAAGTTTTGTAGACGTTAGGGAGGGTTAGTGTTGTATATAACCTCATAAGCTAAAATGATAAAACTGTTCTAATTCGGTCATTTTTAATTATATTTAAACGTGCTTTTAATTACATACAAGGAAGTATGTTTGTGATTCACTCATACTGATATCTTATTATTATTGAGTTGTCTAACTTTGCGAAAAAATGCGTCGTTTTAATTTTACTTAATTGTATGCTTTATACGTTGCCATTTGCCTATAAATAAACTTTTCTAATTGACAAATATCATACTATGCAATAAAATAATATTTAATATAAATAATGGACGTCCGCTGAATTTTCTGTTATTTCTACCTCTCAGCCATACTCAACGCACAGCCTGCTGGCCGCATATGACCACCCGACGACTTTTTAAAGTACAACCCGAAACACACAAACTTTAATTCATGCTTATGAAAAATTGAGATGCGCATAAAAGATATTTGAAACCTTCACTTACAGTTTTATGGCAAAACAAAAACTGCCCTTTCCCTGTCTTTTTTTTTTCTCCCAATTTCTACTATTAGCTACTATTTGACCTCTATATATTTATATATTTTGTTCAAATTTTCAGTCTTTAATAAAATACCCTTTATTCATCCATTCAAGTTCAAATACATTTTTTAAAACTTGTACTGGATGACAATTGATGTTAATACAGTTTTTTCAAATATTAATTCATTAATTAAATTTAATTAATTAATTTTAGTTTTATATTTCATTTCTGTTCAAAAGTATAGACTCACTCCATTTCATTTCTGTTCAAAAGTACAGATTGGTACAGGATGACAATTGATGTTAATACAGTTTTTTCAAATATTAATTCATTAATTAAGTTAAATTAATTAATTTTAGTTTTATATTTCATTTCTGTTCAAAAGTATAGACTCACTCCATCTCATTTCTGTTCAAAAGTACAGACTCACTCCATATTTTAGTCCCCTTCGCCCGCGCGCTGCCTGATCATCGTCCGTGAACAGCCCCATTATATTTTTACACGTGAAGGTTTCGCTATGATACTTTATTGTGAAGTTTGGTAATTTTTGAAAATCAATATTTTAAAAACGGCATAATCATTAGATTTGAAATTTATATCAAGAAAAATACAATTTTTTATCTTTCTAACGCAGTTTGTCTAACAATTTTGTGAGAAATACTTTTCGAGCTATTAATTTTTGGTATTTTAGCTATTTATTTTTTATTTAATTTTTAATACGTTTCAAAAATTTCTCTTATATAAGATATTTAGCAGGATATAAATTTAGGAATAAATACCATCAGTGGCGAAGCGTGTAGATCGCTGATTTTTTTTTTTATTTTTATTTTTTTTTTTTTTTTTGACCTAAGTAGGAATTGACTTAATTTATATATATATATATATATATATATATATTACTTGTTTAAAATGAATTTAAAATTATGTTAAAACATCCTAAATATCATTTGCCCAGTCAAACGTTATTTTTGTATGATGTAATCCTATACTTTACGATGGGGTACATATTTTTTAATCTTCAACACTAAACAAAAACATTATTTAAAAGTATATTTTTACGCTTCAAAAAGATAAAAGGTTTTGCATCAAAAAAAGTCAGATTTTTTTTTTTTTTTCCCCTGACTGTCTAGCAAAAGGACAAAATTATAATGTTTTCTCTGTATGTACATTTAATTGCTAAAAAAATATGATTCTTCCAACAATATATAAAAAACTTAATTACGTATATGAATATAATCCTTGAGAGTAAATCATAATTCAATGTAGGGCGATTCCACCGTTACGTGTATGACTTTTAGGGTGGGTTTTTTTGCAAATTGGGACAAATTTTGAAGTGAAATTATTTAGATAACGTTTTACTTTTATTTTTAAGTAAAACGTTATCTAAATAATTTCACTTCCAAATTTGTCTCAGTTTGCAAAAAAACACTCTAAAAGTCACACACGTAATGGTGTAATCGCCCTGTAATAAAACTGCATTATATCGGTAGAGTTATATTAAATAATGCTTGTATTGCAGTGAAACCTGAAGCTTAGTGAACGTATTAACCAGGGCTGCGGAGTCGGTGGGAAAAATGACAGACTCTGACTCCTGAAATTTTAAAGGAACAGACTCCGACTCTGAAACAGACTCCGGGACGTCTAAAGTACTAGTATTGCCTATTGATTCCTATTATTCAGATTGCTTTATTGTTGTCATTTGTTTTGAAATAGTAATAGCCGCTTTATTAAATTTGTCATTAAATAAAGGAAATATTACTATTTTAAAAAAATGGCAGCAATCAAGAAATCAGAATTAAAAAAACTCAACTGGCAACACTGCAACCTGCTGTTAATTCCTGTTTGACCTTGAAGTGTATGATGTGTATATTTTTGGATGAATTATGGGTATAAGCTGTGATAGGTAGTCAAGACTAGGACTCATTTACTGCAGCGGCAAACGTGTGACAGTATTTTAGTATAAAAAGTTTCACCTTTTTTCACCAAAATATGGGTGAAAGGATGTTTAATTTTGGTTTTATCTCTATTTCTGCTGACCCCCAATATAGGAGGCGAAAATTTTACAATTTAAGTATCAGTTGGGGTCTCCAGAACCCGAAAAATTATGGGGGAATGCAAGAAAAATAAAAATGAAAATTTTACTATTTCAGCATTAATTCTGTTCTCGCGGTTTCGTAAAAAAGGGGAAGAATTTTTATATTTTTAGCATTATTAATTGTACAATTTTGGGTCCTGCAGACCCGAAATATCCAAATAATGAAATCTAAAGAAGTAAATAAAATGGAAATTTTACTATTTCAGATCCCGCTGACCTGGAAAAGAAAATGCAAAATGCTGCAATTTTGGAGTTATTGTATCTTCCAGACCCGAAAAATTCCGATGTAAGGGAAGAAAAATAAAGAGGAATATTTTGTATTTCCTGCATTAACTTTATAATTTTGGCTTTATTTCGGGTCTGCAAGACCTGAATATCGAAAGGAGAAACATAACAGAAATTTCACTATTTCATCATTATTTTGAGCACTGCAGACTCAAGAAAAAAATTATAATGTCACTTTTTTTTTCGGGGGGGGGGGGGGGGGGGAGGTCTATGTACACGAAAATAGGGGAGAAAATTTACTACAATTTCAGCATTACTCTTGGTCTTACAGATCTGAAGAATCTGAGAGAAACAAGAAAACAAAAGGGAAATTTTTTCTATTACAATGATATTTCGGATTCTGTGGACTCTAAAAAGAGCAGAAACTTCCAATTTTCGCATTACCTCGGGTTCTGCAAACTCCAAAAACCGAGAGAAAGTACTGCATACAATTATAAAATATAAACTAGAGATTTCAATTAAAAGCAGTTTTCATATTACGCTGTAAACTGGACAGTATATTGGGCCTGTTTAACCTGGGTTCCCTTGTATATATAGTCCAAATATAAAATAATAATTCAGTTTATAAAGTTAAAATTACATAGAATTGGTTTAATTTCACTTCGAACTGTCTAAAAAACAAGCCGGAGTCGGAGTCGGCCTGTTTTTAGTGACTCCGACTCCGACTCTCTTGTCCAAAAAATAGGCCTGACTCCGACTCCACGACTCCGACTCCGCAGCCCTGGTATTAACACGGGCGTATCAGTGAGAGGGTTAAGAAAATAGTTTCATTTTTTTTTTTTATCTTTAGAACTTAGAAATTCTGCTTTTTATTCTTATTAAGTAGCTAATACTGATTCTATTAATTTTGTTATATTGCTTTATTGTACTGTTTTTGTTATTTTACTCCTTTAATATTTTTTTTTACGTTATTTTATATTACGTCATACACAGTGTGTTGCGGCCCACCTAACATAGAAAACTTATTTGCGGCCCGCGAGAAAAAAAAAATGGTTGAGTGTGGTTGCTAGGACTCCGGATACTCCGGATGTTTGACTAAAAAACTTTTTCGGTAACTGACATGATGAAATAAATAAATACAAATTTTTAGCGAGCGTGGTTTGGCGCATAACTCCGTGTGATAATCATGTCATAACTAACTCCACAAAATAAATAAATAAATAAGTAAAATAAAAAATAAAATAAAATAAAATAAAATATTTCGGGGCACCCCCTGAACAGGGCCCGACTTATATTAACTAAGGCCCCGGGGCAAGCATTATTCTACCCCCCCCCCCCCTTCTATCTATCCATAGAAATTGTTCATGAATTATGAAGTGACTAGTACTAAACTTCTTACCTATTTTATAGATAAATTTCTTACCAGATATATAGGGTAGTCGCAAGAAGAATGGTCACAAATTTAAGAGATGATAGAAAACTTTTTGCATAGGAATATAAGGGAACATGTGAGCCTCTAAATATCTGACACTATAAGCATTTTGGCCAATTTTAATCATTTATTACCTTCTTAACAAAAATCCCGATTACGCCCACAGTGCCACAGGGGCCAACCGGAAAATGGAGGGCCCGGGATAGCTGCCGCTCATGTCCCTGCATTAATCAGGCTCTACCCTTGAATTCACCATTGCTCATATGATACGCCAAAAGAGCTTTCTTTTCGACCATTCTAACTCTTCACCGATAGTTTTAAACGGTTCGTGTCGATCAGATATATATATTTTTTTCTTTTTATTTAACAGCTCCGGCCCGGTTATGGTAAATGCAATCGTACGCCTACACATTTCCTTCCCAGCTCCTTCTGAGGCGTGACCACCGATTGCATAAGACGTTTTCTTCATTATTTCGTCTAGCATCTAGCACCCTCCATCCCAGCATGAATTCAAGTAATAACGGAACGGAAACCGTATTTTATCTCCAGCAGCAGATCTGATCAGATGCATGGTGCAATAAATTGGAACGCTCGGAGAAAATTGTTGTAGTTCTTTTTTTTTTTTTTTAAGTCAAAGTGTTTCCAACTTTTTTAAAACAGAGCAAATTTCAGCTGGTAATTTCTCCTTACACATGGGCAGAGCTGCAGAGTGAGTCATGTTATTAGTAAATAAATTTAAAATAATTAATTTTAAAATTGTAATATATATTTGTTTACATTTTAAATCGCTACATTGACCCCCCAACCAAAAAAAAAATAAAATAAATAAAGGCTGTATGCGGCTAATATCCAATTTTAGCTGCCACGGGGCCTCTGAACATTTGTGTGTGGGGGGGGGGGGGGGTGTCTGGCTTTTTTGGAATCTTAGTCACTCAATAGCTGTACCGATATTCTACAGTAAGAATTGTGCAGTGCACTTCTGTGATGTATATTAATTTCAATATGTTTGAAATTGTGTAACATCATTTAAATAAACCGCAAATGATTTTTCTCTGTAGACCACAGTGTAACGGAATTTTTTGAGTGTCCCTGAAAAAGAAAAAAAAAACTATACACTTCATTTTCAATACCGAACAGGCCATAGTAAACCTCAGTAACATATTTCAGTTGCATGACAACCCGAATATATTTACTCGAGTTAGAGCACGGACAAACAGACATCAGGCAGACAGACGGCAAAAAGACAGACAAACCGAATTCATAAACACTTTTCAACTATGTTAGAAAGTGTATACCCAACACTATGCCCCTGGTACCTGGTACTTATTGTTTCAATGCTTTAACTTATATGTGTGACATATAGAGATGTTTTTAGAAATTGATAAAATAAGTAAAGGGTCATTCCATGGTAACTTACGTTACATTTAGAATAATTAACTTCAGTAATTTTAGTGATATAACGCCAAAAAATATTCAAAATGTAAAGTTGATGTGATTTGTTAATTAAACCTCTCCAAACTGAAATTTGGATGGAAATTACCCAAATTCTGTGCTATTTCTTGAACAGTGGTAATTAAATTTCTAATGGTAACTTACGTTCTTTTTTCAGTAACGTAAGTTACCATAGTAAATATAATTTCCAGAGTTCAAGAAATCGCACTAAATTTAAGTAATTTTCATACAAATTTTCCTTTGGATAAGTTTAATTAACAAATCACATCAACTTTACATTTTGAATATTTTTTGTCGTTATATTACTAAAATTACTGAAGTCAATTATTCTAAATGTAACGCAAGTTACCATGGAATGGCTCTAAAGCAAAATCTAATAAATTAAAGTAAGTGTTGGGAACCCACTTATAAAACAGCTGTTTTAAAAGTACTTCATCCAGGGCTAGTGAAAAAAAAAAGCAAGAAAAGGCAGGTCTACATAAACCAAAAAAATTGAGAAATCGTGTCAAGATGAATTGAAGTGTGGCTAACTTGCAATCTGTTAAAGTTTTTGTTTCTTCCTAACTTTCCTAAGTGGTTGAAAAAAAAAAAGAGAGAGAGAGAGATGATAGACTAACTTCGGATTAGATTTAAACCTCAGAAAAAAAGATCTTTATTGATCGAACGTTCCAGGAAATTCTGTTGCATTTTGAGAGCGAAATACTGACAGAAATATTAAAATATGTCCGAGGAGAAATTCCTACACGATGACGTTATTCATAGTTTATCTACTTTAATATGTGCCAGAAAGGGTAATTTTTTAACAAACGTCCATACTTCCATACATTTGATTTCATTGGTTGGTTTTACAGCCATTTTCACTTAGGGTTGCCAACCATCCGGTTTTCGGCTGACAATATAGTTTTAGAATGATCTGATTGAGTGCGACATTTCATATCAACTGGACTCAATATATTCGGTTAATTTGGACACACACACACAAATTTAATTTTTTTTTTTTTTTTTTTTTTAATAATTTGCTGACAAATTCGTAACAATATTTTATAATTTACAGAGTGTCCCTTCTTATCGTTGACCAATAGTTTATTCCTTAATTGTTAGTTTTAGAGGTATAGTTTCAATTACAGAAATGATTCAAATGTTGTTCTTCATCACATGAAATTTCATTTACGTCAAAATATCTATTTTTTTTTTTTTTAAGTTAAAAAATTTAAATTTTTATACAATTCCTGGATATAGATAGACTAAAAATGCGTTTTTTCGTCCAGAAAACACTGAAAATTCATAAAATCTCAATTTATCATAATTCAATAAGAATGCAAATGTTCTACTTGTTAGAGTACAGAGAAAGTTTTTCTAAATATAGCTTATAAGACCCAGGGATTGTTGGGGGGGAAAATGAAATTTCGTAACTTAAAAGAAAATAAAACTATTTTAACGTAAATAGATTTTCATATGATAAACAACAACATTTGAAATGTTTTTGCAATTGAAATTATGCGTCTAAAACTAGGGTAAATTAGGCATCGGCAATTTCAGTCATAAAATAGAAACATATCACATCGATTGTCTAAAGGGGATATACTTTTCAGTTTTATTTTCAGCGTAGAACAGGGACGGCTAACCTGTGGCACGTGTGTATACTGAATATTTTCAGCACGGAGTTTATTGAGGTTCTAAAATAAAATTGAATGATATTAAACAAGATACATGAATTTAAACAAGCTGAGTTTTTCTATTTAAAAATAAAAATTCTGAAATTGAAGAAATTGGAATGCAACTTTATGAATTCTAATAATATGGTTTTCTAATACGAGCGCAATAATTCATGAAATTAAGAGAAAATTTGGAGAATATCGAAAAGAAAGATCATTAGGTATTATAAGAGAAAATGGCAATGTTGAAATTAAAGGGAATTGGTAAGAAATTTGGCATTTTAATAATTTTTTCCTCACCTGTGCCTGAGAGTCACACTTTTTTGGAAAATGAAAAATTCAAATAGAAATCACTTGTCGGATGTCGGCTTGCATTCTGTTGCAGAAATCTTATTTGATTTTTTTTATTACTTTATAAATTAGGTTTGTTAACTATATATGTGTTAGAGTTTAATACCTACATCTATGCCCCCCCCCCCCCCCCCACACACACACAGACTCTGTAATCCTAATAAACAAAAATTCAAGTAATTTTGATTCATTAATTTTTATGAGTTTTTTTGCCTGGTGGCACGTCATGGTCACATAAAATCTCTCTTGAAAAAAAAATTGGCATGCAGATGTGAGAAGGTTTACCATTTCTGGCCTAGTTCCACGTTACAAAGTTAAAATTATTTTCTTCTAAATTTTCACGGATAAACCAAGCGGTGAAATTATTAAAGGAGTTAAATGGCGGAAATCCGTCATTGAAGCAGAGTCATTTTTAAAAGAAAACGTGCATTTTCATACATGAATTTGAAACATTTTACTTACGACTGATCTAAAATTAAATACTTTCCATTAAGTGTCAGAATTATAAGAACTAAGATGGTACATATACGGCTTGAGATTTGTTATTTTCCCAAAATTTAGGGGGGGGGGGGTAGTATCATTATTAGTGTCTAAGTAAATGTGGTGCAAACAAAATTTAGAAACAAAATAATCACTTGCAATTTGACATTTATTGAAATTAAAAGTAAAAAATTACAAGTTTAATTTTTTTTTTCTTAAATAAAAGGGTTTTTTTAATTAATCATAAGATAAACTTTATCTGAAAGCACATTTTTTGTTCTATTCTGTGCTGTAAGGATTGAAATTATGCGATGTTTAGAAACAAAAATGCGAATGGTGAAAGAATATACCTAATGCCTTAAATCCCTTAAAACTTAATTAAAAAAAAATCTAAGTATAATTCTCTAGGTTATTGGGTACATCTTGAACTACCAGCGTGCCCAATGTTGTAGCTTTATCTATCAGCTATTTTTATCTATCTATACCTTATCTATGTGTGGCTTTATCTATCAGCGGGAGAGTCTACACAAGCAGACAGACTCACAAACTCTTTGTTTTATTAATATAAATTAGCGCTTGAAAATAAGAATTTTAATGTCAAAGAAACGTTTATCTTGTTTAACTCTTATATTATTAAAAACAATATATATTCCCATACTCTTAATAATAAAATATGAAAAATACCATTATACTGCTAGTAAAAATATTTTTCTCCGTAACTCCAGAAGAAACGCGCTTTTCTCTAGATAGTTTTAATCAGTTTGAAAAACGTGTTCTTTTAAAAGTATATTAATTAGTTTGTAGAAAGCGCTCTTTTAAAAGTATATTAATTATTTTGTAGAACGTGCTCTTTTAAAAGTATATTAATTAGTTTGGAATACGTGTTATTTTTAAAGAGGAGTTATCGATTTTTAATCTCATCGATCACCAGTTTTGTCATTCAATCGTAAATGTTGTTCGATATAGTTAACTTGTAACGCGGATCGGCGTTCGGGCAATCTCTAGGGCAATGATACCCAAAAGATTGGCTAGATGGGCAATGATGCCCTCTAGACTACGCGGCCCGCGAGTCGCATGCAGTCCAGTCCTGCAAGTAAATGCAGATTTTTAGATTTTCTATTTTCGAGACTTTTTGAATTTAGCTATAGGATGTGTTCTAAATTTAACATCTCGTGCTAAAAAGATTTGAGAACTCTTTAGTTTAACATATTTATGTGACATGGTATTTAATCGATTGAAAATAACCAAAAATAAACACGTCTCGCCTGACCAGTGACAATCTTGTTGCCAACGCTATTAGGAATCGCTGTTGCCAACAAATCTGCAGAAATTTTCTAAAATTATAGAAAAATTGACACATTTCTTACCGCCCACTATAAAATTGAATAGCCCAGAAAAGTTACGTTATTTAAAATTTTATAATACATATTAAATACTGCTAATATTTGCATTAAATGAAATTATTAATAATTGCATTTAAAATTAAACTTATATCATTAGTTAAAATTAATAAATACGTATTAATTTTTAGTATATACACTAAAACTTTTTAATAGCGGACACCTCGGGTCAGTAAATTTTTCCATTATTCAGAGATAAAAGCATACAGATATATAGGTATTCGGAATTGAAAAAAAGTGTCCGTTATGGAGGTTTTACCGTATTAGTAAATCATTATAATATATAGACATATAACTGTAAACAAGTAAGTTCCTCAAGCTGAACTCTCAACCCGATTTTATATAGCTCTTACAGAAATTCTAATGAACACCACTGCTCTAGGTAATTACATGCGTATTTTAATCGCCTGAACACATAAAGAACTAGTTTATCTGGGATTTAAAAGTATACAACGTAGTGAAAGAGAAGTCGTACTGAGCCTCATAATCCTTTTAGAGGTCTGCAAAAGCCCGGGCCTAGTCCAAGCCCTTCTGTCAAGCTCGCGGGCGGGCTTTATATTTTTCTTACATTCTAAAACTGCCTTTTTTTCAATGAGTCTTCACGTATTTAGATATTTTCTAACTAATTGATCATTAATACTGATTCTGTATTTTTTCCTTGTGGACATATACTCTGAAAAATGCTGTATTGTAAAATTTTTGCATACATTCATGCAACATTTAAAAAATAATAATTTCATTGACTTTTTAGATTTCCCAACTCGCCCTGCTAGAGAGCGAAGTACGGCTAGTAATAATAATAATCTATATATTTAAAACGAAAAGCGCATTCTGTCAAATTTTCCTCACGGATATCGTCTCTTTGAGCATGCATCAACCTTTTTTTGGAAGGTTTCTCCCCTCAGAAACGGGAAACATGATTGATTAGCCTGTTTAACTTAGGGGGAATGAAAAGGGTTGATTGAAATCAGGATGTAGATGTACCATTGCATTGAAAGCAGAGATCTTCCAATATATTTTTACTCTTAGGTTGAAAGCTAAAGCTTTTTTCAAAGAACTCATGTTTTCACTACTAAATATGCATATTTTCACTACTAAATATGCAAAAAAAGCGAGAAGAAAACATTTCTTTTACAACTAGATAACAATATTTTTTCACGAAATTTTTACATGGGCTGTAAAACCGTTTTATTTATCACCAATTAAGATTTCAAAAAGTTCGGACAAAAATAACTTTTTATTTTAAAACTATGAAACGGACCCTATGTAAAAAAAACAAGAAAATAAGCGCTTTTATCACTAAATATCAATATTTTTTCGCGAATCTTTTATCTTAAAATATAATTTCATACAAAATCGGGTTAACGATATAAAATAATAAAAACTTGATGTTTTACTTACCCATCATACGTAGTATAGGGTAAGTCTTGTAATCGTTTTGAAAATCGAAAAATTTTTTTTGACGGATTTACACGTTTCAGACACTGGAGATTCCGAAAAACATATTTTTAGAAAAAAAATTTTGCCGTCCGTCTGTGTGTCTGTAAACGCTCTATCTCCCGAAAAAATTGAGATAGAGACTTGCAATTTGGTATGTACTTAGTATGTAATACTGGGAAGAAGCCTATTTCATTTCAATAACCTCGATTAACCGGAACTATTTTTTTCGGACTCTCGAAATATTCGTTCTGATAAAAGGTATATAAAAATTTTCGAAATTGTTTATTTTAAGAAATGAACATAAAAGACAATAAAAAAACATAAATTTTGCATAAAGCATGAAGTCGATCGGATAATGAGTTGCCGAGATATTTGGAATCCTATTTGCCACACTCTTCGATTTTTCATGACCCTGTATTTCATCCAAATTTCACTTCAAAGAGATATTTTAATTGGAAATTTGACGCTTAATCAGATGCAATAAACCGCTAGTTAATAGGATTATTATTTTTGGAGTTATAAGGAAAAACCTCTTTCAAGCAATTCAGTAATCGAGCCTTTAAAGTTTATGACGTCATCCAGCCACGATTTTATTTGAATTGCAATGCATTTTATAAGTAGTTTACATATTTTTATTTTAATATTTTACATTATGCATATCCATGATGGGTAAGTATTACGGTGGCCCCCAACGACTAGTTTTAATTTACTATCACGGGACCGGGCAACGCCGGGCGGGGGTCAGCTAGTAATAATACAACACCCATCCATACTGCAACTTGTGAAGTTAACTCATGATTGCATTTCATATTCATTCTAGCAAAATGTTTAGTTCTAAATTTATTTTTGTATTTTATATGGATATTATTATTTTTTTGTATTTCAGATCCAATCTAAATATGATCCTGCATTGGCTGCCCAAATATTGGAGTGGATGAAAGATGTGATGGGTGGTGAAGTCGAGCTGGACACCTCTGGTGACAGGGAAACTTTTGGCAGACAGTTGAAAGATGGTCAGATATTATGCAGGTATAATCCTCATTGTTATTTGAAAAGAAACGATAAAGCTGACTTTTTTTTTTCGTGTTTATATTTTAGTTTAATATTTTTCCATTCAGAAGTTATGAATAAGCCATGACGATGTGATTCTCTCTCCATTCTACACTGCAAAAAATAATTGTTGATTTTACAGTATAAAACTGGCATCCCAGCTGCCAGTATTATACCGTAAAATTAACAGTATTAAACAGTAAAATAAGCAGTAATACGCTGCCGTGCAAGCAGTAATACGCTACCGCGAGCGTATTACTGCTTATTTTACTGTTTAATACTGTTAATTTTACGGTATAATACTGGCAGCTGGGATGCCAGTTTTATACTGTAAAATCAACAATTATTTTTTGCAGTGTAGTAACTTTATACAAGATGGTCCCCAGGGTCGGGGCCCTATACTTATAGAGACCCCCCCCCCCCCCAAACAAGATTAAAAGCCCCCTTTTTTTTTTTTTTAATATCAAACAAAAAAACTTCCCATCCAGACTCAGGGCTTTACAAATTTGATAAAATCTGGTAGCCAGGGAAAAAATACTAGTCGCCAGCAAAAATTATTTACCCCTCATCGTCTTTCCCGTCATTGATTTAAAATAAAACAGGAGTTTTTTATGAATTAATTGAGAAAAAATAATAACAAGCATAGTTTAGAATTATTAGTTACGTAGTTTAAAATAGTACAGATAATATAATATATAAACTTTTTTTTTCTAGTGAAACTTATAATCACTTATATTATGATGTTGACTATTTATATAAACACAAAAATCAGATTTGAAACATACAAAGAAAATGAAATTCGAGTCTTTTTTAGCATTGTATCCAATTTTAGATGTCACAGAGGCTGGATTGACACTATTTCATTGAAATATCCTCTCTCCCACCACATTCTAATCATGTGACATATACCAGGCTGGCTATAGCTGAAAAGAATTGTGGTTTCTGTGCATGAGTTGGAAAATGCCTTTTAAATTTAATTCTTCCATTAAAAGTACGAGAGAAGAGGAAAATCACTGCTTACCGCGCACGAGTAGGGGTGGGGGAGAAAAAAAGTACCATTTGTGCTCATTTCTTATGTCAATTTTTTTACAGAAATCACCCCGAAAGATTAAATAAGTTGGTCGCCAGATCAAAAAACTTGATAGCCAGTGGCGACCTGGCGACTGCATTTGTCAATCCCTGCCACACTCATATTACTCTCACTGAAAGGCTTCCAATGACATTAAAATGCCCTCCTTTATTTTATTTATTTTTTGATTATTCAAAGAAATTTAGTGCTTCGAAAATATTTCTTGCACTTGTACTCTTTAAAGGAGACAGTGGTCCCAGTAGACAGGGAGACAGCAAAAGATTTCATAACATCATATATCATTCAAAAGATAATGTTGTCCAGAATGGTAAATAGTCGCTCTCTTCCTAAGCGTAACCAGAGCGGCAGACCGACCCGAGCATTGCGTGCACCCTCTAATTGTAGAGTTGCCTAGGAATATTGCATGGTCCAAATACTACATGCGACATTTGAAAGAAAATGTGTAATTTTTGTATGAGATTTCATACAAAAAATTTTATTTCTAAAAATGGTTTTGTTGAAATATTCTTTCTATGTAGTAAAATTCACTCTTTTTGAGATGCAGATATTTTGTTTTCTTTATATCGTTTGTTTTTGTTGAAAAAGTGAATTGAAGAAATGGTGCTATCTCACAAATTTTTTTATAGATAAATATATGACGAACATTCATCTATAAAACAATGTAAAAATGAAAAATATATATTAAATGTTGGAGATATATTCGACTAAACTACTATTTATAATTTATTTATTATTATTTTTTATTTTATTATTATTATTATTTTTTTTTTTTTAAGAAGTTTCATTTCATGTAAGGTTAACTTCAAAATTTGCAATATCGAGCTGGTCCGTCTACTATTTTCACCAGATTGCACTCAAGCAGACAAACATTTTTTTTTTTTTTCGGATGATAATAATTGTGATGACGTTTAATAACATAATTTTCTGCAACCCTCAGTCTTCAGCAGAATATTTTAGTGTTAAAAATGCGCCCAGAACTGATGTCCAGTTTGCATAATATAAAATTGATATTTCATTAGATGTAATAATATAAAAAATAATAAACACAAATTTAAACTTTGACATTCACTAAAACACACTAAAAAGTAGGTTTTTTTTTTTGTTTTTTTTCCCCAAATGAGAAAAAAAAAATTATGTCATTAATAACCTCCATATATTTATACTTTATCGTACATACAGGGTGTCCTAAAAGTCTGGAAACTGTCGAATAACTCCAGAAATATACATCGGATTGAAAAACGGAAAAATGCATGTTCAATATATTTGAAAAATCTATTTAGGGCTATCAAACTATCCCCCTACTCTGTCCCCTTGGGGGTAAAGGGGGGCAACTTTGAAATCTTAAATAGTACCCCCACCCCCTTTTTTTATTGCAGATTCGGGTTCTATGGGAAAAAATACGTAACTTTTGTATTGAACATTATCTTCGGAAATTCGTAGATGGCGCTGTAATAGAGTAAAATGCAGTGAGAATCATTTCCATTGAAAAGTCTGGAAATGGTCAAATAACTCGAGAAATATACATCAGATTGAAAAACGGAAAAATGCATGTTCAATAGTTTTTAAAAATCTATTTAGGGATATCAAAGTTGCCCCCCTCAACTCTTTATTCTTTTCGTGAGTTAGCACCTTGGTTTGTTTTATCAGCAAGAGTCAATGGAAAAATGTATGACACTACAACCTGAGATTTGTTGCTGACATTCGCAAATTGTTGCACAGAACACATTTTGTAAAAAAAAAAAAAAAAGTTATGATAAAGTGATTAGAAGAATGGCATTTTTTCCTCCTTTCCAAGTAGGGTAAAAAATTGCTTTTCAGGAGTGTCCATTATGGAGGTCTTATTGCAGGGCCGAAACTAGGGGGGGGGGGCAGAGGGGGCACGAGCCCCGGGCGCCAGCAGAACAGAAGGCGAAGGGGGCGCCAAATGCAGGTTTTGTTAGTTGTTTGATATAGAAATGTATATATATATGAAATTTGTATAAAAAGTCTCGCAGCCGGAAAATCCAAAAGAAAAACTGAACCAAATGCATTAAAATAGACAAATAGATAAAAAGATTCGTCTACAATACAAGATAGCAAATGAATAAAAAAGGAACTGTTCTCTTAGGCTATGTTCTTTCTCCCATTCCAAATATACCCCGTCTATACCGTCTATCATTTAAATCTCTTCCTGTGGTTTAGGAGAATCACTAACATTTTTCAAGGTCAGTCCCTACTCATGTCTGTATATGACACTGTTCAACGTCGTCTGGATACGGTACTGCACTGTCCAGCATGGATAATTAGCAAACGATTCCCTCACTTTGACCTTTCTATTAGATAAAAATATTCCATGAAGGCTGTTCTATTTTTTCCCTTTTCTCACAGCATGGAGCTTTCTTCTTTTTCCATTTTGTCATGGGCGAGGGGTGACTGCCGTGGACAATAAACACAAATTGGGGGATGAATGCCCAAAGTAAAATTCTCAGTAAAATCTTTTTCTTTTAAGTATAGCATTTGTAAAGGTACAGTAAAAAATCAAATCTCGTACAGGGCGCCACCCTGGCTTTATCTTCCAAAAAGTTTTTTACTCGTCTCTTTGCGAAAGCTTTCTAAGCGTTTTGCCGTCCTTGGCGGCAACTGGAATATGCCGGCCTGTTACTTTTGCTAAAATTACTTTTTCATCCAGATCCAATCTAGTATTATTAGAGGGAGCGAGGTTGGGCGACTGCTTGGGATACTAAAAACAAATAATATTTGAAAGGATAATTTGAAAAATACGCAAAATAAAACTCTTTGTTAAAACTTTTTTTAAAAAAAAGAATGTCATTTGTAGGGGTGCAGGGAGAAAACCATACCCAAGTTGCTATGACTAATAAAACCGCAGCCGCCCCAGCCTTTATTCTCACAAATTATTTTCTCGTCATTTGGCCATTTTCAGATAAATGAAAAATGCCGCCATACCATTTGCTCCAATTACTTTTTTACATACAAATCCGGCTTTAAAAGGCGCGAGGTTGGCTATTACTAACGACACTAAAAACTAAGGAGATGAAACATATGCAAGATAAAATAGTAACCTCTCCTTCCCCCCCCCCTTCTTTTTTTAAGAATATAGCATTTGTAGAGACGCAGAAAAGAACCTCGCACAGGGTGCCATGGCTAATAAAGTCGTCTTTGCAAAAAAAAAAATTGTTTTCGTCTTTTTGCCATTCTTACGTGTTTTGCCGCCCCATTCTTTTGCTGTAAATATTTTTTTAGATCCAGATGTAAATTTCCGGGACAAATACATCGTGTGCCCCTGTAATAATCAAGCTTGATTTCTTTTTGTTTTTAATCTTATCATACTCTAAAGATGCAAAATATCGATTATAATCAGTAACAAAGTCAAATGCATTCTGAATATCAGCTTTATGTAAACAGCATACCAAGTGTGGGGGACTCTTAAATCAGGGGCCCCAGTGTCACGATCCAGATTTAGATTTATCAGATTTGATTTAATTAGACTCTGAATCTGTGTAATTAAATCGTCATAAAAGTCTCTAACAGTAACAGGGTTCCGTTCAGCTCAGATCCAAGTTTGAGTCTCACCCCAACCCTCCACAACCGTTCACAGTTCTGATAATTGCTAATAGAAAAGAAGACTAGGAAAAACATTTAAACGTAACTAAAACATTTCTGGGAATTGCAAATGGTATAAAAAATATTCTATTTAAATTACATGAAAATTATGAAGCAATACTAATTAAAAAAAAGTGCTAAGAAAATCCTTTGATCAAAAAATAATTTTTCTCGTTGAACTCAAAAGAGGATTTTGGGGGCCCTTTGAGACCATCGCGACCTCTTAAATCCGCCCCTGAGAATATCAATAACTATACTTCCTAAGATGAAAACTTGTATAAAGCGGAATATTTTACGGTTCCTTTCGATTCCATTTTCAAGGTTTTAATGAGTCAGTATTTGACAAAGCTGATTACTTAGTTTAGTATTACAGATTTTCTGATTATCTACTTAAAATTTTAGAAACTTAGAAAAAATTTGCTTTGGAAATTTTCTTTGCGGAGGGGGGGGGGGGGGGGCGCCAAAATGGCTAGTTTCGGCACTGTCTTATTGTATACATATTTTTAACCCACAAGAATATTGTGAACATTCTTTTGAAAAAACAGGTCAACCCAAATTAAAGAGTCAAATCCCAACCCAAAACAATGAAAGTCAACCCAACCCGAACCGCAACGAAAAAATATAGTCCCAACCCGAGCCGAACAGAAGGTCGGGTTGGGTGCAAGTAACCAGACGCAATGCAGGAGCATCCATAAATGTCAATAAAAACAGCTTGCGAAAAACATTTGTGCCCGCTCTGGCTTTCTGCTCACTCACTTCTCTTCGAAGCTTATTTTCTCTGAACCCCTAGCATTCGTGGACAGTCCATTTGGAAATTCCAGAGATGTGCTGGAGATGTTCTGGCCAACACAAGTTGACAACAAAGTTATATAGTCATAATTGGAATAAAAGTCGGAGAAAAACACTATACGTGTTGTTTTTACATCTGATGAAGGATCCGAAACATCATTGTGACATTTTTTACTTGCCATTTTATACAAACTGATTTTCAAATATGTAATTAATCTTGCTCAATCAATCCTGAATGAATCAGCCGTTGCGATCCCAGTGGATGCAGCCTTGGGGGCCAAAAAGTCCTCCAGCCAAAGGGAAATGAATAGCAACTTGATTTTGGAAGATTGCCACTGGTCATGGTAATGTCTTTCAGTCTTCGTAATCGGGTAATTTTATAAAAACAAACCAAATTAGCATGTTTTTAGAGCCTGCAGGATCTGAATGGTAGCTGGTGAGTGTAAATTGTAGGGAGCAGAGCCCCCTAGTAATGTATAAATTAAGATTAATTAGATTATGCAAATTTTATTATATTACAAATATTCAGATTTTTTTTTTTCTGTTTTAGACTTATCAACGTGCTGCAACCAGGTTCCATTCCTGAGAAAAAGATTAACAACACAAAAATGGCATTCAAATGCATGGAAAATATCAACTTATTTTTAGAACAGGTAAGATGAATTCCAGCATTTTATCTTTTGCTCAAAAGTGTTTGAATATATTAGAGTAAAAACTTGAAATATATTCTATCAAAATATATTTTTAGCTTTTACCAAAGCGGAATATATAATAAAGTGTCGACACTCCCATGTTAAACGATGCTGCAAAGTAGCACCACTCAAATTGTAATGGTCATGATGGTAATTAAATTGCTTGCTAATGCCATGCAGTGAGCGTTCTCCTGACTTAAAATTATGGAGATTTATTTTTATTTTATTTTTTGAAAACTTACTATAAATTCGTGAACAAAAAATTTACATTAAAAAAAATTAATCCAATAAATTAAATTTTGTTCATGTTATTTAATGCTTAATTATTAATAAATTGAAAAGCTCGAACTTTTATTTTACACAGTTTTGTAAATATCATCTGCACAAGATTGTAAGAGAGATAAAAGAACACAAGAGAATAAACCTTTATGAAATAAAATCTATACAAAAATAATGATTACTTAATCGGATTAGTTTAGATTTAACAAAACAAATTTAATAAGCATAAAGAACAGACTTAGTGTTACTTTAGTTTTTGTGTACTCACAGTTAAGGGTAATTCATTCTGCCCAGTTACCATACAAACTTCTATTGGTAAGGAGCAGAGCTGCTTAAATTGTTTTTTTGCTCTATCTAAATTTTCAAAATTAAGAATTTTTCTTAGGGGGACGATATTTGGACATTTTATCCTATACTTCATTATCTCAAAATAATAATAATAACACAAATAAATAAAAATGATTATTTTGAAAGCATTTTTCTTTTGTATTTTAGGTGAAAAAGCTGGGAGTTCCTGCAGAAGAAACATTTCAAACAGTAGATCTTTGGGAAGAACAAAATCTCACATCAGTTCTTATTTGTTTGCAGTCTGTAGCTAGAAAGGTAAACAGATAAACATACTTTTTTAAAGATTAAAGCGAGAGAGAAAGGAGGAAAAAAATGCATCTGCACAATAATATTTGGCCAATGATTATAAAAGTGTTTTAGTACACACTTAAAATTGTAGATAACAGAATGTAAAATTTATAACAATAACATTATCTTAGGATAGGAGGGAGTGTGTTATCTTTTTAACACTGACTGGCTGCTGTGTGCCCCCCCCCTTTTTTTTTTCAAACTCATTATATTTCAAATTAAATACGGTAATCTCTCACTTATACGTCGGTGCAAGGGACTAACCAAAACAACGCATAAATGAAATCTAAGGAAAAATTCATCTTTAAACGGTTAACTAACACACAGAATAATAATAATAAATACAATTTATTTAGATTGTTAATGATTTTCCAATTTAAATCTAAAATACATACATCTCAAAATTTTTATTACATACCCTTTTTTTAAAATAGTCTAAAATCAAAGTTTGTTTATAAGCCTGATGTTTGTCCCTATAAATAGGATTTTCGAGTTTATTGAAATATGAATATGTTGAACTAGATGTATCAGTTCGTTGGATGTAGTGACAGAGGGTTTCCAGAACATCTATTGTCTTTGCAAAAATCAATGGATGATGTTTCTACATTTTCTTAGTTATCTAACTCATCTTCATGAATTTCTGTGACAATTTCTTGTATGTTCCTCATTTCTGCTGTTATTATATTTTCATCAATATCTACAAAAATGTTATAATTAATAATTCCCCAAGAAACTATTCGATTGTTCATCAGCATTCCATTTTTTTGGTAGATGATGCATCTTTTGAAATTCTTTCAGACTGCAGCCTGCTTTTTTGAAACAGTCCTCCTAGAAATAGAAAATGTGAAGGGTCCAGGTGGGACCCAGGAATGCAGCTTACAATAGTGTACAGAAAACAAATGCAAAAAGACAACCAATTGACTTCCTTTTTACAAGCAAATGTGTAATTTCTTGGAAACGACATGTGTAGAATAGGAAGAAATGGCAAGGAAAACTTAAATTTCTCTACATATAAGTGAGAGATACATTTCACGTTGCAACACATAAATGGGGAAAAAAACAACATTGCATTGCTATATTTTTATCTGGGACTACTGAAAATTGACATATAACTGAGAGAGATGCATAAAAGAGGTGACATATAAGTGAGCGATTACTGTAGTAAATGATAATTAGATTTGAATTCTGATAAATTTGTGCAGAATTATATGGTAAAATAAATTGTTCTGCTTTATTAAGCTACTAATAAATAAAGAGAATTCTAGTGTATTTAATAAAAAATAACAGAAAAGGTTAGAATTTAATATATAAAGGTATTCTATAAAGAATAAAATATAAAAATTAAATAGCACCTGTTTTTATTATATGTGGAAAGAAATGTGAAGCTCAATATTTAAAAATTTTTTGCATAAATTATTATTATTGTGTTAATTATATTTTGAGTCTGCAAATGTAATGTTATAAACAAAAAATCCCTGACGGCTCGGCCTACAGGCACAGGTAGATTTCGAAGACGCAGAACGTGGGGTGCCTGTTTGTCGGGAATTGCGGAAGAAATTACCTTTTTGCGATGATGCTGCAGTTGGAACCGCCTACTTCGAAACGAAACTTGTTTGCAGGCGGAGCCAGCAAGGATTTTTTTTTTTTTTTTTTTGCTATAAGAGTTGGTCCTATAAAAAACATGTCAATATAAAAGTTTTAGATAATATTAAGAGGATTTATAATATATTTAAGCGGATTTGAAATATTGGGAATTGACGAAGTTATGAATTTTTTTCTTCTAAAACCCCCCTTCCCTCCCCCCCTTAAGGCAATTTTTAATTATATCAAAAATTTGTCATACATAAGTTTTTGGCACTGTTCCTAGAAGTAATAATAACTTCAAACGGATTCGATACGTATCATAATTAAGAAATTATGGGGTTTTTTTCTGTTTTCACAAAAAGCCCCCCCCCCCCCCCCCCTTGGTTTTATTTTGCCCATTAACGAACTTAACCGAGATTTTATGTCCCTTGATTTTATGTATCAGTTTCGAAAAGATGCGGGAGTTGGAACCGCCTACATGAAAAAATAACTTGTTTGCAGGCGGAGCCGGCAGGGATTTTTTTTTTGTTTTTAATTTTTTTTTGCTATAACGGTTGGTCCTATAAAAAACTTGTCAATATAAAAGTTTTAGATAATACTAAGAGGATTAATAATAAATTTACGCGGATTTGATATCTTGTGAATTGACGAAGTTATGAATTTTTTTCTTCTAAAACCCCCCTTCCCCCCTTTAAGGCAATTTTTAATTATATCAAAAATCTGTCATACATACATTTTCGGCCCTTTTCCTAGAAGTAATAATAACTTTAAACGGATTCGATACGTATAATAATAAAGAAATAATGAGGATTTTTCTGTTTTCACAAAAAGCCCCCCATTTCCCCCCCTTGGTTCGATTTTGCCCATTAACGAACTTGACCGAGATTTTATGACCCTTGATTTTATGTATCAGTTTCGAAAAGATGCGGGAGTTGGAACCGCCTACTTCGAAAAATAAGTTGTTTGCAGGCGGAGCCGGTAGGGATTTTTTTGTTTTTAATTTTTTTTTTGCTATAACGGTTGGTCCTATAAAAAACTTGTCAATATAAAAGTTTTAGATAATACTAAGAGGATTAATAATAAATTTACGCAGATTTGATATCTTGTGAATTGACGAAGCTATGATTTTTTTTCTTCTAAAACCCCCCTTTTCCCCCCCCTTGGGGCCATTTTTAATTATATCAAAAATCTGTCATACATACATTTTCGGCCCTTTTCCTAGAAGTAATAATAACTTTAAACGGATTCGATACGTATAATAATAAAGAAATTATGTGGATTTTTCTGTTTTCACAAAAAGCCCCCCCATTTCCCCCCCCTTGGTTCGATTTTGCCCATTAACGAACTTGACCGAGATTTTATGACCCTTGATTTTATGTATCAGTTTGGAAAAGATTTATGCAGAATTTTTCCAGTTATCGTGGTCAGAAAAAAGTGACATAGATAGATAGATAGATAGATAGATAGATATATAAACTTTTGAACTGGGGGTGGTTTTGGGTTCTGGGAGTCATGATCGGCGTAGATCTGCAAAAATTTTTCAAAATTTCCAACTTAGGTGAGAATGTAATAGGTAGTATTTCTTATGAAATCTACCTAAAACATAAGTTATTCAATTCCCAAGTGACAAAAGAAGTATATCTAGTTTGATCTGAAAACTAAATTGATCAAAATAAGGAAAAAAAAAGTCATAAAGTAGTACAATCAGAGTGAATATTTTTGCAATGTATATATATTTACAATTTGATTTTATTACATTTATATTTGAATTTCATAAAGTGAATGACCTCATCAATTCTATGAAATAACTTTCCAAAGTTTGGAAACTTCTTCAGCTGATATTAATGAGCTAAAGAAACTATATTATATTTAAGACCTTTAGAGGCATGGAATGCTTAATTACATGAAAAAATATATATATAGTAAGATTTCTTACAAAAGTTACCAAATATGAATTTTCTTCGAAAATCTATAGAGAATATTCAGGTGGATAATTCACTTGAATGATTACTGAATTGTGCTTAATGTGTACCCAGCCTTGCCATACCAAAGTACACTGAGGCTTGAGTATTTATTATTATTATTATATATATTTTTTAAATTCATTTTCCTATGCCTCTGAAAGTCAAATATAAAATGTGTTCTGAATCTGATCATTATTTTTAGTTAAATGCCTCCAAACAAGGAAAATTGTTTAATAACAGGGTTAAACACAAAAAAAAAATATATATACAGTATGGAACCATTTATTCGGAATCCAGTTAACCCGAAAACCATTTATCCAGAATATTTCCAATTGACTTATTTCAGAATCTTTCCAGAAAAAAGTGCCATGTAGTACCAGTTTGACATGTGCATTGCTTGATAGATTAATCACATGCATTGTACAACTTGGTCAATATCTAGGATTTGAAATGAAAGCATATTTAGTTAGATATTGAGCATTTTGAGTTTTCATGCAGTATTATTGTTTTCAAGATATTGCCAAAAATTGCATTCTTTCAAATAGATATTCTACAAATCTCACCAAATGGATGTTGCTTTAATATCCAACCAGTTATCCGGAATACATCTGACCCCGACCATTCTGGATAAATGGTTCTATACTGTACATAGAATCCATTTATAATGAACATCAAAACTGGATCAGTATATCTGAGGTTTGTTATAAATGATTTAAGATTTCTTATGATAGGTAATGTTATGCTTTTGTAAACAGGGTGTTCCAAAAGTCCTTGACACATTTTAAAATTCAATAAAAGATCAAGCAGTTGGCATACAAGAGTGCAGTCTGGACGAAAATGTTTCTTATGATCTGAAATTTTGTTTAAGCAAATAAAAAAATTATTTCAAAAAATTTCTAATAGATGGCGCTGCTTCTGGAAAATTATTAAATAGGTAGAATGTCTTTATACATAACAATGGCAAGAGACACACAATATGTATGCACAGTTTTTGGCCAAACTATGGCAACCACATTCCAGAAGTTAACAATACTCGTCTATCCAAACTCAGGAGGGCAAGTATTGTTAAGTTCTATAAGCAAGGATTCGTTATCTCCATAATACATACAGTTCGTTATATCCATTAAAAATAGCACTGCAAGGTATATTAAACAAAATAGGACTTTCTATTTGGTTCGCTATATGCCAGGTTTGTTACAACCAAACTCCAGTGCATTATAAATATAATTTTTCCAGGAAGTTTTATAAAAGTTTTCAAGACTATATAGCTTAAGCTTTTCATGACTACAAGAAATAATGCAGTAATATGATTTTTTAGGCATAAAAATGAGATTAGAAATTTAGCATGAAAAATAATCATTATGTATAGCAAAAAATCATGTTTCTAAAATACACTTCGTGACATTTACAGGATTTTTAAGGAATATTACTTCAAAAATCTCTTTAAAAGCATAAGACTGTGATTAATAATATTAACAAATGTCCCATGTTTGTAAGCTTGTTTATGGTACCATCACTGGCTAAGATACTGCATGTTTGGTGACAAATTAATCTTGTTGGCAAAGGGAAAGTATAAGAGGTTTAGTGAAACTGGTGTTTGCGAGAGCAACTGGCTATTGTTCTGAAATGCAATTAAGACAAATTTGATGCACAATATTGCAAAAGAAATAAAATATTCCCTGTCTTTTCCAGGTTTCAGGTAAAAATTATGATTTACAGACTTTTTCAGAGCTTAATTTCTAACAAAAAAGTACTGCACCCTAATATTCTGCAGTACTAACAACTGTAGCTTATTATCCCATTATTATAAATATATCTATATGAATATACATAGCTACCAACTATTCTGCATTATTGTTATCAAAAAACAGAATAGTTGCCAGCTGTGTATAAATAAAAACAGTGTGTACTAAAAGTTCCTGTAGTCCAACTTAAAGAACTCATTGTTTGTGATTTTTTTTTTAAAATATTAAATTTTATCATCTGCTTATCATTGTATCATTTCTTGAGTTTTTATCATTTGGTTCTTTTCACACTCACTTGGTGTGAGAATAAAGTTCTATGTTATTATGTTCTCAGAGTTGCCAAGTCTCCGGCTTTTTGCACACCAGTAATTGTTTAGAGAAAATATTGTTCTTTTAAATTGCAAAATGCTTCGATTATATAAAACAACATTTTCTGTACTAAATTACTGGTATCCAAAAAGCCGGAGACTTGGCAAGTCTGTGTTCTTCATAGTGAAATAAGTTTATCACGCATTCAAAGAATTGCGCTGCTTGAAACTTATTTTGAATGTAAATCGTATGAAAGGTGCAAAGAAGTTTGGCGAAATAAATATCTAAATGATGTAATACCGAGTAAAGATCAACTATATTGGCTCATTTGACGATTTCATAATACAGGTTCGATGGAAGATAAGCACAGGAGTGGAAGGTCAAAAGTTGTTACACCAGCCTTTCTGTAAAACACATAACGAAGGACATTGCAAACTCCTCAAAAATACGTGAGTCGCTTGACACAAGAAATGGGTGCATCTCATGTATCGACACATAATGCTTTAAGAGCTTTGCATTTTCATTAATGATAATTAATTGCCATTATTATATCCATTAATTGCCATTACTTAAAGGATACAAGAAGTCACTCCCAGCATATTAAAACACGTTTCTACAAACATGTGCAAACAAATTCAACTTCGCCTCTTAGAAAGGGGGGGGGGGGGACAATTTGAACATTTATTAAAAATGTAAGTTCAGTATTTTTTCCTGCGTGATGTTAAAAGTGCTTTATATGTCATCAGTACGGAAACTTTTAAGACACTTGGTGTATGTATATATAATATAATAAAATCTAATGAACAGATAGAAAAAAATTTTATAAGGAGAATTTCAAAAAATCTCATTAGTCAAGGATTTATTTTCTTATTAATCAGCAAAATAAAACAGACGCAATGTTTCTGTAAGCTTCTAGTGCAAAATTAAGTCCTGACCTTTTCAGTAGTAATTTTCCCTAGGCTGTGATAAATGTATATTTTTCTTGCCATATTTTTATTGTTTCCTTTCTCTGCCCGCAGGCTTCCAAATTTGGTTTCAAGAGCATTGGACCCAAAGAAGCAGCAGCAAACGTCCGCCAATTTTCTGAAGAGCAACTCAAAGCAGGCCAAAATATCATCAGCCTTCAGTATGGCTCCAACAAAGGAGCAAACCAGAGCGGAATCAATTTTGGGAACACTCGTCACATGTGAAAGACTATCTTGTGATCATTTTGTGTTTGACATATTTAAGTTATCTCCAAAATCGCGACTTGTCTACTTTTTAAAATATGATTTAAAGACTGTTTGTGTCCAAAATTGGAATTTATTTTATTTCTTTTAACTGATACGATTCAAATATATTTCCAAAAAAGTAAAAATACAGCCTAAATTTTTATTTAGTGGACTACAAAAATAGTAGTGTATCTTTGTTGATGAGAAATATTAAAATTTTATGTAAACATTATCATCTGAGATGAAATATTTCCTTAAAATACTTCATCACACTTGAGACAGCAAACAGTAATTCCTTCCTCAAAAGTTATTTTGCTAATATAAGCATCCTCCCTTTCCTTAAGAAATATTTTTGCACATTGGAGAGAACAAAAAAATCCATTCCAACTGCCTATATTCGAAGAACTATTTGTTATTTGATATTTGTACTATAATGTAATTTTAATAAAATAAATCTGTATCAAATTGTCTTTTTTATTATTGTTTGATGCAGAAAAATGAAATTAATAAAATCTCATGAACTTTTAAACTGTTCAAATTTTTCATATTTTACATGGAAACATGACTAAGGACAAACTTTGTGCAAACATTTTACTCTGTGGTGTACCATATCTGATACATAGAATATTTATGTATCACAGATTTACACAGAATTAACCTTATTCCATGTCAGGAGCAATTAGACATATCAAATGACACCAGCTATGACACATCTATTCAATGACATTAATTAATTACTAATTAATGCATTTTGTTTCACAAAACATAATTAAATGTAATCAGGTGTTAGACGCAGGATTTCTTTTCCATTTTCATTTATGAACAATAAAAAATATATAATTTAAAAAAAAAAACTTTGTTAGTATATGGTTCTTGTTAATTTGAATGGGCTTTGTGCTATGATTTACTTTATGATAAAAAGTAATTAAAAAAATGTATCAAGTTAACATATCTTCTTGACATAGGTGGTATATTTTATTCTTCTCCTTGCTCTTATAGTGCTATCCAATAAAAAATGTCAAATAAGTTAAAAAGAAAAGAAGTAAAGATACTTTCACATTAACACGCTAAAATTTACTTGAAATTTGGAACCCAATGAAATCGGTCATTTCAAAAACTACACAAGTCCAGTATTATTTTTTATGTACTTTTCTGTTGCAAACATGTCTTTGCAGATAAGTTTACATATGTGGACAAAAATTACTTAGATTTATTAATCTAACTGTCGCTCAAAAGGTGTATAACATTAGTCCAAGATATACTGGTCAACAACAGAGCAAAAAAATGTGATCAAACATAGTAGTAAATATGATTATAAGCCTTAAAGTCGATCCTTAAAGCTGTTGGCCAGTCAATTTTCCAATTCCTCTCCCTAATGTAAAACCTATGGGCATGGAATGCATTTTTATATTTAAAATATCACCTCAGGAATAATATTTTTAGATCTTTTTTTCTGTGTTCTTAAAGGATGTCTTATTCTTTTTTTAGTTTATAAACTGTTTCTAAAATACATGCTTAATTTTATTTGAAGTGCTAAAATCTTGCAGTTCAGCAGCTTTTAACACATAAAATATTAAATTAAGCATATATTTTAGAAATATTTTGACAACTAAGAAAAAAACACATCTTTTAAGAGGAATACAAAGAAAAAAAGTTAAAAATGTTAATTTCCTGAGGAGATATTTATTTTAAATATAGGAATATGTTCTATCCCTATTGGTTTAACATTAGCAAGGGACATTGGGAAGTTGACTGACCAACAGCCTTAAAGTTTCTATATCAGTCAGTTTTGAAATAACCCTCTCTAATGTTAAACATATGGGCATGGAATACATCCATATTTTTTCAAATTCCTCATCAGGAAATAAAAATTTTTAACTTCTTATTTTCTGTATACTCTTCTTGAAGGCTTTTTCTTTCTTTTTTATTTGACAAATTTCTAAAATACAGTAGACTCCCTCAAATCTGCATACCGTTGCAGATGTAAACAGTGAAACTTAATTAAATTGAAGGAACAAAATTCAACATGGTGCTGAGATCAGCAGAGACTGCAAGGTCTTTTTTACTTTTTTTTTTGGTTGTTAATCATATTCTTTTAGCTATTACAGCTGGTTAATTACTAAATAAAATTTATTTACTTATGATTTTTATATAAATTAGTGTATCTAAAGCAAAAATTCACCCTTTTGTATCCTGCACAAATATACGCAAGTGTAAACTGTAACCGAATTGTTTACTTTTCTTGCATTCATTTCCCTGTTTTTCAATATTAATTTTTAGTTTTTCATTATTATTATTGTATGTATTTTAATATGTAATTATGGTTAATGTGGCCAAACTTAATTTTTCGCATGAAGAAAATATGAATTTTCTTCCGAAAAATTTAATGGCGCCGACCGTGATCTTTTTTCCAAGACAATTTTTAATTAATCAAGCTTTTTTGTTTACTAAATCTGCATAAACATGAAATAAATTTCATTATTTTTAAGATTCTGATGCAAATTATTTTCGTATCTAAGGTAAAAAACGGCATAACAGTAGCCACTTTGCATCAGTATTAAATTTCAGTTTTAATCCTTAATGATTTTTGTCTTTATTTTTTCATGATTTTGTATGTAATTTTGATTAATATGACTGAATGAAACAAGGATTGCTATTTCATCATTATTATGCATATTTAGTACTGCATCATTAAGTATTTGCTTGACCTTTATTTTTAATTTTACATAATTATTTTAATATTTTACTTATTGTAAAAATTCATTATAATTTCCAATGTGAATTCCTACAGTGAAATTACTGTTTCAAAATTTTTAAACAAAACAGTGACTAGAAATCCACAAAATTCTAAAATCCACACAACCCCTGGTCCCAAGCTGTGTGGATTTGAGGGAATCTACTGTGTATGCTTAATGTTATATTATAAGTGTTTAAATCAAAGTGATGTTGACAAGTTGGAAATAAGAATTTAACACTTAAAATTAAACTATCTATTTTAGAAATACTTTGTGAAATAAAAAAGAAGGAAACATCCTTCAAGAAGAGCATACAGAAAATAAGAAGTTGAACATTTTTGTTCTCTGACAAGGAATTTAAAAAATACAGTTGCATTCCAAGCCCATAGGTCTAAGATTAGATCTATGAGTCTTAAGGTGCAGGCGTTGATATATTATCAAATACCTCATTTAAAAAAAAAAAAAAAAGTGATTAATACCTTTTCATTTGTAGGACACTAAATCCCATATCCAGCAAAAGTCAGATTTTTTTTTTTTTTTTTAAATATTATAAAATAAATAACTGATAACTGGCTTAAACATATAAAGATCTAAGCAGGGCTGGGGAATTACATAATTATACTCGCCACTGGTGAGTGGATTTTCTGCCAGAACAAGCAAATTGTTAATCTGTCTTTTAAAAACTGCAAGATATAGCAGATATGTTTTTTACTTGTTGTATATATATTTTGCAACTCTTTAAATTACCACGATGTAAATATGGTACTAACAAGGAAAGTCTCCTTAAAACGCATACTCAGAATACTTTGAAAAAAAAATGCTAATGGAAACTCATGTACGTAATAAAGGATCAGTCAAATTCAGTTGCGGAATCCCAGTAAGCAGACATTCTGTAAAAAATAAAATACTTTTGAGTATTTGACATAAAAAGACGCGATTTGGAGAGCAAAACTTTTTTGTCACCAAATGTAAGTGATTTTAATATATTTGAAAATTCCTGGTAAAATGAATGTTTGAATGTGTAGTACTTTATTAATTTAAACTTCAATGATTAAATAGTTTGTTTCTATAAGCTTATATACAAATATATATATACAAATTAGGTATTGCTGAAGTTATTTAACTTTACATGGTTTTGCTGACTGGATAAGTTTTAAGTGTATTTTAACAGTAACTGCATACATTTCGATTTTGAATAAGTCTTTGTTTCCACAGCAACAAGACTTCTCTTGTTGTCTCCGGCACTAACAATAACAAGGTGAAATTGACAGTGCTCAAAATTGGACAATTAATTTTTAGTTTGAAGCAATTTTAATCAATTTAAATTTTGTTCTAAACCATAGAATACGATCGTTAATTTTCTTTAGATGTACATACAGGGTGTTTCACAAAGGACCCTTAACTTTAAAAATTAATAACCCGGAAACGGTGATAGATAAAAATATAAAACCAGTCATATGTTTATTAAAAAAATCGTAAGAATCTTATACATAAATCTCAAAAATTAGTAAAAAATGACACCGATAGATGGCATTGCGATAAATAGGCGTATCACATTAAAAGTGATTCAAAATGTGCACCTTTTACACAACAGACATGTCGCAAACAAAGAATGAAATTGTCAGTGACTCTCTGGTGTATGTCACCGGCCTGTGTGTTGAATTTTTTTGAAAAGCTCACGAATTGTTTTCCCATCTGGGCCTTTTGCGACTTGAAATCGCTTTTGAAAACTTTTCCTTGTGGCAGTAGGACTCAATTAGGACCTCCAGTAGGATTTAATCGGTGGAACTCCAACACAATAAACAAACGTTCCTTCACGGTATACATCACTTTCGGAATTATTTTCACCATGCGCTAGTAGCGGTCAGATTAAAATGGCGAAATCTTCAAAGGCTAGTCTTTCTATGCTTCTGAACTCTCTTTAGAAGGATTCTTAACGCTCTCAGCGCCATCTATCGGTGCAATTTTTAACTAAATTTTGAGGTTTATGTATAAGATTCTTACAATATTTTTAATAAACATACCACTGGTTTCATTTTTTTATCTATCACCGTTTATGGGTTATTGATTTTTAAAGTAAGGAGTCCTTTGTGAAACTCCATGTATAAATGTACATGGCAAAACCGTAATTATAAAAGTGAATTTATTTAGCTAATTCAGTATAAACTAGTCGTTGGGGGCCACCGTAATACTTACCCATCATGTATATGTATAATGTAAAATATAAAAATAAAAATGTGTAAACTACTTATAAAATGCATTGCAATTCAAATAAAATCGTGGCTTGATGACGTCATAAAAAGGCTCGATTACTGAATTACTTGAAAGAGGTTTTTCCTTATAACTCCAAAAATAATACTCCTATTAACTAGCGGTTTATTGTATCTGATTAAGCGTCAAATTTCCAATTAAAATATATCTTTGAAGTGAAATTTGGATGAAATACAGGGTCATGAAAAATCGAAGAGTGTGGAAAATAGGATTACAAATATCTCGGCAACTCATTATCCGATCGACTTCATGTTTTATGCAAAATTTGTTTTTTTATATTTACTACTTAAAATAAACAATTTCGAAAATTTTTATATACCTTTCATCAGAACGAATATTTCGAGAGTCCAAAAAAAAATGTTCCGGTTAATCGAGGTTATTGAAATAGGCTTCTTCCCATTATTACATACTAACTACTAAGTACATACCAAATTGCAAGTCTCTATCTCAATTTGTTCGGGAGATAGAGCATTTACAGACAAACACACAGACGGACGGCAAATTTTTTTTTCTAAAAATGTGTTTTTCGTAATCTCCAGTGCCTGAAACGTGTAAATAAGTCAAAAAAAAAATTTCGATTTTCAAAACGATTACAAGACTTACCGTATACTACGTATGATGGGTAAGTAAAAGTAGAAAGTTTTTCCTAAAAGAGTATTTATGGTAAATACATATTTTTTTTTAATTTCATTGTGTTGCCAACCCTGCAATAAATTGCCAAAACACGAAAATTTCATAATTTTTTTTACTTATATTATATCAAGGTTCCACAGCAATTTTTTTATGAATGTATATACCCTCGTGAGAAGAATATTCTGTAATTTTTTCAAAATTTTCTGAGTATGAGACCTTCTTTGTAAGTTCAAACCTATACTAAACTTTTCTCTGTTGCATTATATATTTCGTAATTTTATAGAAAAAAAAATTACGAAAATATATTGTAGTAATAGTAATGAGTTATTTTTTGCATTTGCATAAATTCTGTCATAACAATTTTCAACTGTACGTTGAAAATTGCTGTACTTCTTGCTGGCTATTAAGATTTTCTGAAAATTCCCCACCCTTGGATCTCAGAAATATGAGCACAAAAAGTTCTTGAAAAATCTAGTATTTGTGTGTAGCAAAATTTTTATCAATTCCTAAAACATTTTGAATCTATGACTTTGTAGATTTTGAAATAATTGATCCAATTTCTCAATAAAACAAGCTAATAAAAACATTACTAATCGGTTTTACAAAGGGTGTTTGGACATTTAGTTGAACAATTTTGACGAGCTATAAAAATTAGTATGCAATGAAAGAATTTTACTTTCACAGCAGTAAATTTGTAACTGTATGAATTATTTGCTACCTGGAAGTTTTGTTTACTTTTAAAATTGAATTTAAAAAAAAACAAATAATGGGTGTAAGATTTTATTTACACTTCTTCTACACACAAAATAAAAAAAAATTACAAAAGTCATAATATTTCAATATCTTAATGAGTAATATTAATGTAAACAGAAAAAAAAATCAAAATTTGACAATGAGTGGAAAAATTCTAAATATTTATCTGAAGAATAAAAATAAATTTACAAATATTTTTACCGTGTCTTTAATTTAGAAAAAACAAACCTGCAAAGTTAAAGGACTGTTGATGATCTACCTTCGTGATAAATTTCTGTACACAGAATTCTGCATGAGAAGCATTTAGCTGGATGAAAACAGACAATGCATGGACGTATATAATACATTTTAACAAACAAAGAATAATTTATTATCATAAAAGAGAAGATAAAATCTTCAACCTTTTGTAAAGGATTTGTAATAGCTGCTGTTTTTGTACATAATGAAAAATTAAAATTAGAGTGCATAAGAAATATATAAATCAATTCCACATACAATAAAAAGTGTCTAAAAGGTGGATTAAAACTTTGTGCCGTTATATTAAAAATAAATGTGCAACGTTAAATTAGCACAAATTAAAATAATTTCCAATGGCAAACAGCTGTTTCAGAGCCCTTAAGCTCCATCTTCAGTGTCAAAAAGGTAAAAATGAATTAAAAACTCCTAGGCCAAAACTCCTAGGCAGGCAAGCGGTCATGGCCTAGGAGTTTTTAATTCGTTTTTACCTTTTTGGCACTGAAGATGGAGCTTAAGGGCTCTGAAACAGCTGTTTGCCATTGGAAATGATTTTAATTTGTGCTAATTTAATGTTGCACATTTATTTTTAATAAAAAGTGTATCTAGACTTGACACAATACTGAACACAACAATGTTATTTAAATATGTATTAAAATTATAATGCCATAGAAATTTTGTGATGAATCGCAGCATATTAATTTCATGAAGGTGAAGGATTGAAAATGATTTTTATTGTAACTCCATTAAAAATATTAGTGTTTTTGAGAGTGGGGGGAGGGAAGAAAATTGTAAAAACCTTTAAAGTGATGCACAGAAGCTATTTGTTACAAATATCAGTAATTGTTACATTTTTTTTTTAACAAGAGAGATTTTGTTAAGCATCGACCAGATTTAGCCATATTGCTATAGGAGGAATGCTTTTACTGAGAACATTTGAAGGGAAATTAAATCACCATTTTCATCCAAGGAAACTTTCCGCTCACTTTGTCCAGACCGTGCTTCAACATTAAATACAAACCAGAACGGTTTCAAACCCGAAAACAGTAGTCTAACCCCCTAACTTTATGGCCAGCATGCTGACCATTGGGCTGAGTGGATGAATTGTGTTCACTGGAGCAGTCCAGGTTAGTTTAGTTGGTAGAGGGTTGGCAGGTTAAGCCAAAGGTTCTGGATTTGACTGCCAGCCTGGACACATTTTCACTCAATTGAAAATATTTCAACTTATATGAAATCTTTATCAATCAGTTTGATTAAGTTAAAATAGTAGAATATCATTATGTATTCAAAGTTTAATATGGAGTTCCATTATCTGCTGTTGAATCTGTTTAGTTGCATCATATATCGCAGACCAGATACTAAAGCCAAAAATGTTATCTGAGTGAATAGTATTTACTGGAGTTGTCCAGGAGAGCTTAGTTAGAGTATTGGCAGCTTAAACTAAAGGTTCTGGATTCAATTTTTGATTTGAACACATTTTTACTTATTTGGATATATTTCAACTTATAAGAGAGGTCAACCTCTGGAACTTTTTTTTCAACAATAAGACATAATTTTTGGTAGTATGGTAATCATTCATCATTAAAGAATAAGAATGATTATGAAGAATCCATAACAAACAGCCTCTCTGGTAATGTATAAACTTTCTACATAGACAAAAGAAAAAAAAACTACAACAAATAAATTGTAGAAATTATTTTTTTTAATATTTAAAACTAAGGAATACACTTTTACATGAGTGGATCGTAGTAATTCCACTTTTTAACATGCCAATAGAAAGGCTTTGTTTTCGCTTTGTTCTTTTTACTAAGTTCGAGAAGGTTTTGAACACTTTTCCTCAAGGCAGGTGGATTCATTTCTTCATGAAGTGTGCAATCCTGACGCAAATCCCAAAAGGCTGGGCAAATTTTATGTGATATAACATCAATTTCACGTTTGCATTCATCTTTGATGTCAGGAAAAAGATTTGGAGAACCCATGAAACTGTAGACAAAGTAACTGCAAAGAAAATAAGAATTTATTTGATCATTTATACTAGCAGACTAGCAGAGACATAATTTCAAGAATTATCAGAATAACTACAGAGTAAATCATATATTCTAATAAGAGCAAATGTTATGTGTGTATGGTTATATATATATATGCAAATTTTATTTTTAAAATGGCTCTAACGATTTTGACAAAATTTTGTATCCTACCATTTTCGGGCACAAGAAAACCATTGGGCTAGGTTGCATGTTCGAGAAAATTTGATTAGTGGGTCAGGATCAAGCTAATTGTATCTAAAAAACGGTTCAAACGATTAATTAAATTTTTTATCCTACCTTTTTCTGGCACAAGAAAATCATTGGGTCACATGCTTGAGAAAATCCGATTAGTGGGTCATTTTTGTGTCATAGTAAATTTTATCTAAAAAATGGCTTGGACTATTTTGACTAAATTTTATATCCTACAGGTTTCGAGCATGAGAAGACAATTCGGCTTGGTCACATGTTTGAGAAAATTTGATTAGTGGGTAGTTTTGATTATGGGTCAAGCTATTTTTATAAAATAAAAGGCATTATAGTAATAATACAGAGAGAAATATATTGAGTTGAACTCAAAGCTAATTTTGACTAAGCATAGCTTGGTCTTCCCTGGTCGTGTAGATAAAAGGTGAACCACATGAGCTATTCATGTCTGCCACTTTAGAATGTATTTTATTTATTTTTTGCATTAATATAAGGGCCAATAACAATTTTTTATGTCATTTCTTAGAAAAAATAATTATGTAGTTTTCAAAAAATATATTCTCCTATTACTTTTTCCCCCCAAGTTTGTTCTATTTTTGTTTGCTTTGCTGTGAAATTAAGATGTCCAAATAACTATAAGCACAACTTTAAATGGACAATATTTCTAAGTATTATAAGAAACATGGTATTTATCTCTTTTTATCTTTACCAATCAGTATGATAGAGTTAAAAATAATAAAAATATTACTGTTATTCAGTAAAATTTGCAACAACAACAAAAAAAAAAAGCAGCTTGGCTCACGTAAAATTGGTTTTACCCTAAAGCTATTAACCCTTTCCAGCATGGTGGGTTAAATTCTGTCTAACTTAATTTAACCCGCAAACGCAAATGTAGAAAATTTTTCCTTTTATTATGTACTAGAAGAAAAGTGTTTTACTTATTTCCAAATAAATTAATTCGTAAATTCTGGTGACAATCTTCAACATTTTAGCAACGGAAGTAATAGATGGGTAAATTGAAACACAAAAGATACACATAAAATGTTTGAGCTATTCAAAATTTGAATTAATCAACATTGCACACTAAATAAAATGAAGGATGTATAAAATTATCAACAATCAACAGTATAAAAGAATGGAAGTAATACTAATTATATTAAAGTATATCAGATTTTATGTGCTCCAATATATATATATATATACTTTCAGAAATTCATGTACTTGGCTTTAACCTGTTTAAACACATTTAAGAAAGTACTAAATTTCTTTCATTAAAATACACATGTCATTGTTGACACTTGCTAGTAAAGTAAAATTTATAACTTGAAACTGTATCTTCCTGATACAAAATACAAAAAAAAATAGTATAAGGTCTCTCACCCTTTTCTTGAAAATCAAAAAGTAAGGACATGTGTAAAATAAAATTTCACAAGAAAAAACTAGTCGTTGGGGGCCACCGTAATACTTACCCATCATGGATATGCATAATGTAAAATATTAAAATAAAAAATGTGTAAAATACTTATAAAATGCATTGCAATTCGAATAAAATCGTGGCTGGATGACATCGTAAACTTTAAAGGCTCGATTACTGAATTGCTTAAAAGAAACATCCTTATAACTCCAAAAACAATAATCCTATTAACTAGCAGTTTATTGCATCTGATTAAGCGTCTCATTTCCAATTAAGATATATCTTTGAATTGAAATTTGGATGAAATACAGTGTCATGAAAAATCGAAGAGTGTGGAAAATAGGATTACAAATATCTCGGCAACTCATTATCCGATCGACTTCATGCTTTATGCAAAATTTATGTTTTTTTATTGTCTTTTATATTCACTCCTTAAAATAAACAATTTCGAAAATTTTTATATACCTTTTATCAGAACGAATAATTCAAGAGTCCGAAAAAAATAGTTCCGGTTAATCAAGGTTACTGAAATTCAAAAGGCTTCTTTCCATTATTACATACTAAGTACATACCAAATTTCAAGTCTCTATCTCAATTTCTTCGGGAGATAGAGCGTTTACAGACACACAGATGTACGGCAAATTTTTTTTTTTTTAAATATGTTTTTCGGAATCTCCAGTGTCCGAAACGTGTAAATCCGTCAAAAAAAAATTTCGATTTTCAAAACGATTACAAGACTTACCCTACACTACGTATGATGGGTAAGTAATGAAGGAGGGTGGGGGAGGAGAATCCAACTGCACCTGTCCACTTATTCCCCTTCTTATTTCTCATATTAAGGATAGACAAATACATCCCTGAATTATTGCCAATTCTGTTCTAGTATGTAGATTTATCGCCAATCTGAGTACAAGTAAGAGGAAAAGTATAATGAGGTAAAATGATGATAGTCTATTTTTCTTAAATATGAAGTGACAGTATCATCTAATAGCTTGAGAGTCATAATTATGATACTGTTTGGTAACCTTGAATTGAGGAAAAAATGAAGGTAGTCCTTTCAAAAATACATTTGAAAATAAGTCATTAACCCGTTGAAGATAAACTAAAAAAAATCATTAGTAGCCAGTAACCAGTAGTAGCAATTTTATTAGTGGCCACCTTTTTAAACTAAAGACTATTTTTACTTTCAAGACACTAATAGTGTAAGGAAAGTATTGTAATCATGATAAAAACCTGATTATGGAAATATTGGTAGTTTTACATTTTGAGCTTCCCTGAATTTGTTTTTGCTATTTTTACACTGATTCCATATAAAGACGTGAGTTTCAAAACTCGCCTTAACCGAAAAAAATCAAATTCGAGGAAATTGCGAAAAACATCTGACTGCTTCCATTGTTTTTCATTGTAAACCAAAATTTTAGACTGCCAGAAATACATGATAAAACTAGTTTTTCTGTGGATTGTACAGTTTTTTCAGTGAAGATTTACCAACAGAATAGATTGATAGAGAAAACATGATTTTTTAAATTTTGGATAAGGCGAGTTTTGAAACTCACGTCTTCATATGTATGTAGTTATGTTAGTTTTTTTTCCCCCCCCAAAGTCCCCAGAGTCTCTTTTTGATGTTTTCGTAATGATGTCTGTATGTAGCCAGTAATTAATAACGAGGAAACAAATCTTTTTTTTTTCTTCATCATGTTTTTCTGAAATCCAAGCTTGCTACTCTTAAGCCCATTCATGCAGTCATTTTCATGCTTAAATGAACAAAATTTGCAGATAATCTTACTCCTATTTTAAGAAGCTGAATGGTATTTCTCTATTTCCTTTAAAGGCTAAAAAATCTTTTAAAAGGTGGTATCAATGTTACAGATTTAAGTCAATTTTAGAGACACAACTATTGGGGAACAATCGATTATATAAGTAATTCATTTATAGAAAAATAAAAAATGCTATTCAATTATGAAGCACTTGAATATTAATTTCTGCAGATTTTATGCACACATACAAATGACTTTGTTAATGTGTCCAAAAGATTCACATTTTTCTGTAGTATTATTAACTTTTTTGAGAACACTTAAATATACAGTGGATTCCGGTTAATTGGAACACATTGATTTTTACATGGTTTGTTCCAATAAAGCATCTGCCTCAATTATCAGAAATGAAGTTAATGATATTTTTCGACATTTTATGCCCCCCCCTCCCCCCGCATCATTTTAATACAATTACGACTGAATGTTCAGGTTACAAAACTATAAAAAATACCATGTAAATTTGGAAAAAGTTTTGGCAATTAAAACGACTAATTTCCATTAGCATGGCTATGTAAATTCAACTTCAATATTTACCCTTATTTGTACAGGTTGAATGAAAAAAAAAAAAAAAAAAACATCGAAAATTTTGTCATAATTTTAGAAAAATATTTTAGTTTTTACTTTCCAGAAATATATAGTGTAAGGAAAGTATTGCAATCATGATAAAAACCTGATTATGAAAATTTTGGTATACATTGACATTTTGGGGTTCCCCGAATCTGTTTTCAATATCATTACAACAATTCTGTATGTGTATGTTTGTATTGTATTTTCTTACATCTTTAGGTCCTTATAATCCATTTTTAGTGTCTTTATAATGATGTCTGTATGTGTGTGAGTAAAAATGACATCATCCAAACTGTGCTTTTGATTGAGGTCCCATTTGGTAAATGTGTTATATAGCCCACTGTCACAAGAACTGTATTCATTTTTGGATAAATTGGGCAACATGTTTGTTATCTAAATCCTTTTGTAGCCTAAGAAAATTGATAAGTATTTTCCTTTTAAACTCATTTATTTAATTAAATATTTTTATTTGCTCATGCTCATTTTATGTTGATACAACAATTGTGTTTCATCAAAAAGTGACTAGTAAAACATTTTGTTCTTGTAAAACAAACAAAAAAATTACAATGATATTTATAATTCTGATAAAAATATATGGAAATTTAGGTTTTGCATTTTGTTGAGGAAAAGTGGCGAAATATCATTTGGAACAACTTAAAACTCTCATTAACATTTCTATATAAATTCAATTTTAATATTTATTTTAATTTACAATAATGATTTACTATAATACACTGTTCAAAACAATTAAAGGATATTGAGGTTGTGTAAGGATTTTGCAGCTGGAGAATTGTTTAAATGATTTATACATGATCGACAGACGTGGTAGGCTACATGAGAAAAAAAATTACATATGTTTGGCAGAAAAAAAGCATTGTATTGAGCATTTGGGTACAAAAAGAAAAAACACAATTTGTGCATATGAGAAAAAAACGAGGTGTTTCCTTCAAAGATAATCGTTTTTAGTAGGGGGTATGGTTTCCCCGGATGGCCAGTAACATTGAACACCTTTAGGCATGGAGTCAATGAGGCTATTAATGAGAAGCTGGGGTATTCTGTCCCACTCCTCCAGAAGAGCTCTTTCCAGTTCTTGGACAGTTTTTGGGGATGATAGGCGGTCAGCAACTCGTCTGCCTAGAATGTCCCAAACATGCTCTATTGGGTTCATGTCCGGAGAACCCGCTGGTCATTCCATTCGTATGATTCCTTCCTTGAAAAAGAAATCACCCACCAAGTGCACTTGATGAGGCCTGCAATTTGTCGTCGATTAACATAAAGTCATCTTTAATTGCTGCAGTGTAAGTAACTATAATAGTCTGAGGATCTCATCCCTATATCACTGACCGGTCAGAACTCTATTTTGAATGATGTGAAGGTCGGTGCGCCTATCAGTGGAGAGGCCAGCATAGACCATCACTCCCCCACCACCAAATCTGATAATTTCTTGCATGAACGCAGGATTGTTTCTAGTGCCCTGTTCCCTCCAGATGAAAATACGCCTATTATCAGTGTAGAGAAACAGTCTCTACATATTAATTTGAAAACATATTTCTTCACAAATAAAACCAGCATTCATCAGAAAAATATCTACATTCTTTTGTGCTGCCCTTTACTATTGATTTGTCTATATACTACATAGTATGCAAAAATTTGGTTCACTTAGAAAATGCATAACACAGTTGAAAAGTCTCCTTCAGCAATCTCCGTAAATAAGTGAAAATGTACTTGAACTTTTTTTGTACAGCCCTATAATTGATCGATAGAATTTATACACACCAAAAAATATACAAAAAATTAAAAAATGCATACCACAATTGAGAACGCACTTTCAGAAATTGTCGCTCATTGAAGTATTGTAAAAAAAATTCTTTTGTATGTCTCTGTAAATGAACCAATAAATGCTATGAACACCATATTCTATAGTAGACATCTTGTAGTGCACCTCAGTACTGGATATAATTTTCAATGTGTTTGAAATAGACAACTTCCCCCCATAGATCATTGTATAATTGAATTATTTTGTGCGACTCTGTAAATGGATGATAAAAGCTTTCTACTGCATATTTTACAGAAAGCATGTTTTACTACACATCATAAATGCATATCAATTTCATTATGTTTTAAATAGTGTAACACCATTAAAATAAACTGCAAGCAATTTTTTCCCATATACCATAACATAATCAGCAGTGAACCTGTGTGAGAATTTGACAATGCAGTCTAATAATTTTTAGCAATATCTAATATTTTTTAGATGCATGTTTAAACTTCTAAAAAAAAAATGAAGGATTAAAAATATCTGCAAACAACAATAGTCAAGTAAGTCAGAATATCATATGGTTTATTCCATCAAAGTTACAGTAAAAACTGATTGAAGATAGCAAAAGGCACAAGCAAGAAAATTAACAATCTTATTTTAACAGCATTAGATAACGTCATCCACTTCTTAAAAAACATGAAACAAAGAAAAATAAATTTAATGCATTTAAAATACAATTTAATCTACTATAACAAACCATACCATTTATTCTACATGTGAAATACCACTGCTTTGATCGATCAATGGTGTCTTTTTCTTCTAAACATTTCAAATTTGCTTTTTAACCATAAATATAAAATAAACTCGTGTGAAGAAATCATACTTTATCCTTTTTGTACTACAGTCGAACCTCGTTAACACAAAATCGCTTAACACGAAATAATTTTCAGGTCCCGTCAGATGAGTTTGAAAATCAATGTTAATTAATTCGTTTAACACGAAATAGAATTTCGGAATATCCCGCTTAAGGCGAAATTTTTTTTTTCGCTTCAAAGTCAAAACATGATTTTTTATGCAATGTTTTCGATATTTCAAACTTAAATGTCACATATTCTTATTAAAAGTGGAATTTTCTCATGGTTTGAAAACGATTTAAAGTGAAAAAGGGTTTCAGAAAATTCTGAAATACTGAATTCCTGAATAATCCCTGCTTTTCTTTGATCTCTGATATGCGCAAGTATTCCCACATTAACCATATGAGCAATAGATTAGTCACAATGAAAGTTTGGGGAAGGAATTTCTTTTTTTGAAAGTGATTGTTGCATTACTCAGTTGACTGTATTGACAGTAACAAACTATAAACCAGGGGTCTGAATTCTCTTATCTGTGAGTGAAAGAAGTGACTATCTCTACTTCACTACCTAACTAACATAATGGAAACGCTGTTCAAAGTTGCTCTGTAGAATTATGTGAAAGATGAGTCAAAAAAAGCAAGCAGTATCTTAAGAAACCAAGCAAAAAAATTAAACGAAATTAGCGATAAAGTGCTGAAAAAATCACAAAATGCGGTGAAGTATGGGATGGGATACCTACAATTCTTCTACAATTTTAAAGAATCGCGAAAAGATTGAAGTGGTTTATGATGTAAGTTAATTCAAACCAGTAAGAAAACGAATGTGTAGAAGAAAGAATGAATAAATTAAAATTGCTCTTTTGCAGTGGATAAAGAGGCAATAAGCCAGAACATTGTTTTAACTTTTTAGTTTTGCAAGATGAAGCAGAGGCTTTTGCTGTTGCTCTCGGTGAGAGCGATTTCATATTTTCTAACGGATGACTGACAAGATTTAAATTGCGTCATAGACTTGTCTGCAGAAAGTTATGTAGCCAAATTTTTTCTTAGACATTGTTTTTTCCAAGTACATTTGAATAATTGCTGAAAAATAAAGATGACAACATTGAAGTGTCAGACGAGGAAGAAGAAATTGACACAGAACGGAAAAGTTTAGTGTCAATAAATGAATCTACCGCAGCATTGAAAACTGTATGTTTCCTTATGGATCAAGAGGATACTTCCCGAGCTTTGGACAAATTAGATTAGGTCCATACGTTCCTAAAATAAGTACTCTACAAAAATTGAAGCCAAAGTCAATAACGGACTATTAAAATATGATTAGCATGTAAATAAAATTATTATTGCCTAAAAAACGATAATTAATTTGTTAATGAAATTTACTATTTCTTATTAATTTATGATTTTTGAGCGGGGATATATTTGTAGGTTAATTTATTTAGTTTTTATATCTAACATAGATGGCGCCACTATTATGACGGTTAACACGAAATTTCGGATAACATGAAAAAAATTCCCAGTCTCTTCAATTTCGTGTTAACGAGGTACGACTGTATTTATTTTTTTTATAATCATTGTTGAGCATCATATAATACAGTATTTTATTTTTGTGGCAACACTAATTTGAGGAAAACTTTTCATTTCTGTTATGAAAACAATGCAGATTTAATTGTTAATTGAAAAACATGTTTTAACAAAATGTGAGTGCACTATGTCAGAAGCCGCTTCAAAAACCTTTCGAATGATACCTCATTCATTGTTGTGTGTTTCGTAAGTCACAGAAAAAGGGGATGTCGACAACAGAAATAATGTATGTAATGAAAATTTCTTTAGTGTCCCTGTAAACAAACTATACATGCTGTATACTTCATCTTCAATATTGAAAATGTCATGATAAACCCCAATAAAATGTATCAATTATATGGCAATCCAGGTATATTTACGCGAGTTAGAGCACAAACAAAAAAAAAGACAAACCAAACTCATAAGCATGTTTCAACTATGCTAGAACGTGTTCAAACTATGGTCTCCATAACACATGCTTAAAATTGATGAATTAATTAAAATAAATGTAATTATTTTTTTTAAACTACGAAGAGTAAAAGAAAAAAATCATTCTTTTTAATTAAAATTTTAGAAAATTCCTTACCTTCCTTTGTAATTATCAATTTCTCGAACACGGAATCTGTAAGGCAGATCTCTATCGATTCCCAGATTATCAAGTTTTTGAATAGTAGCTCCTTTTTCAATTAAAACACATCCAATTCTTTTTAAAGTTGCAGCAATATCAGCCTAAATAATTTTTGTTATCAGAAAGTTAACAAAAATATGTAATAGTAATAGTAACATCATTTACATTTAATATACAGTGCTATAGTCATAAAGAAAACTCAAAGGGTACTGTCTTCTTAAAAAAAAAACATTTTTTGACATTTTCTCTATATAAAGTCTAATAAAGCATTTAAAAAAAAAATTAAACATGGCTAAAATCTGACAGCTTGTTCTGACTAAGATTTTAATGTTGAGCATTTCCCATTTTATCACTTTATTACAAAGTAACAGCCAAAATCGTGAGAATTTGAAAAAAAAAACAAAAAAAAAACATGCTTTTCTAAAAAATAACCCGAAATTACCTAAAAAAACCTCACACCTGACATAATCAGCTGAAAATGATGCATTTTATTACATATTAATGGTTTAACATAAAAACAATTAAAAATTTATGTAGATATTCTAAAATTTTATTACATTACAACAAAAAAATCTGTAAAAATGAAGCTCATGTTTTGCCAGAATTCTGCAATTGTTAGTTTAAATTATTTTAAAACTCAATCCCAGTGGCAGAACTATCTTCAGGTGTCTGCAACGCTAATAATGTTTTCAAAAATAGTCTGCAATACGCAATATATCATATAAATCTATTCTTGCTGCTGTTGTAGTTGTAGTGCTAATTAATTAAGGTATCAGCATTTATCTGCCTTTCTGAGTAAAAAAAAATTTTCTGAAATTCACAACAAATATTCTGAAAGGTCACAGCAGAGGGGGGAGGGGAGAAAATCCCCTCTTGGCAATAATTTTTCTTGTTGCAGGTCAGATTAACTCTGCTTTTGATTCGAGTTGATTTCAGGCTGAGTGCAGATTCTTGCAAAGTATGTTCGGGTTAACCCGATTTTTCAAAAGTTAGTTCAGTATATTGTTTCAGATTAAAAACTATGCCTATATTAATAAGCATAGAACTTCGTGTGTCTGCTGTTTTCTAAAGGAATGCTGCATCTTTTCCGGAACTATTTCACAAAAATCACGTTTTTTTCGTGAACTTTTGACGAAATTAGCGTTTCTTCCCTCCCCCACGATCCTTTGACGAAATTCACGTTTTTTTTTTTCGTGGCCCTTTGACAAAATTCGCATTTTTTCCATGATCCTTTGACGAAATTAGCATTTTTTCTGCAGCCATTTGACGAAATTTACGTTTTCTCTGTGGCCTTTTGATGAAATTCGCATTTTTTCCATGATCCTTCAACGAAACTCATGTTTATTTTTTTTTTAAGAGTCTTTTGAGGAAAATCAAGTTTTTCCGCGCCCCTTTGACAAAATTTGCATTTTTATAACAATCTGTCCACAAAATTAGCCATTTTCCCAGATCCTTTGATGAATTTCAGGATTTCTCATTGGCCTTTGGACAAAATTCGCGTTTTTTTCGTAATCCTTCGACGAAATTTGCTGTTTTTTCGAGATAATTGCACGAAATTTTACCGTTTTTTCGGGATCCTTCGACGAAATTTTCTTTTTTTTTTTTTCGAGATCATTTGACGAAATTAACAGTTTTTCCTACGATCTTTCGACGTTATTTTCCGGCCTTTTGACTAAATTTGCGGTTTTTTTCGTGATCTGTCAAAGAAATTAGCCATTTTTCGCGAACTTTAAACAAATTTAGTGTTTTTTCCGCTATTCTTCGACGAAATTCGCCGTTTTTGTGCGTAATTTACTCGCTATAGCGCGTCCGCGGCATCGCTGTATGTTTTTAGTCTGCAAGTGCCCTAAAAAGTCTGCGACGCCTGTCACGTACATGCTGCCACAGGGAACTCAATAAGCACTCCTTAGGTATTTTTAACTATTTTTATTATTTTAGAATAATGAACAATTTTATGAACAATAGAATAATTTTAGAATGGTGCATAAAAAAAAAAAAAACATTAAAATTGACTGTAGTGAAATATTTGATGTAGTACTAGGGTGGGTTTTTTTTAGGAAACATTTCACTGTGGGTTTCTTTTAGAAGACAGCACAATATATGCCACAGGTATCTGCTATATAGCTTTACTTCAGAAAAAAAGGGTGTACAGTTTTTTTTTTTTTTTTTTTTTTTTAAACAAAGTATCACGCAGTTACGAAAAAAAGGTATATGGTTTTGGGCATATACCATACCACCATATACCCTCCATTACACCCTTTACTAAAGGACAAAACTAGCAGTCACCACTGGGCAACTAAGTAATAAAAAATTATGTGGAAATGGCCAGCTTCCCTCTTCAAAAGTTCCTTACAAATGCACCATATATGCTTCAAAACATGTGCTTTTGATTCCTCACCATATTGTTTGGTACGTGTACATATTATCCATGCCAGAAAGATAGATAGTCAAAAATGGTTTTCAATTACAAATTACAATTACTGTAGCCCATTGTATTCAAAACAGTAATTTAATACACATTTATTAATAACTAAGATAAAAATGCTTGAAAAAAAAAAAAAAAACTGGTAATTTTTAGGAAAAACACCTTTTTTTCCCCCCTATTGTCCAATTTTTGCAAATTGGAAAAAATTAAAATTTTATTTACAAAATAATATATTCGAAATTTTAGGTACTACTCTATTATCCCGTCGACCACTTTTCATAACAAAAAACTATCGCCCAACTGTAACGCCAAATAAAAAGGAGAACAAGTAAATAAATAAATAAAATATAAGAATTTAAGGACACAATTTTTATTTTAAATAATGAAATAACTAATAAATCAGTAAAACATAATGAAACAGGCAAATGTCGAATTAAAAACCACTTGATGACATAACAAACACGTATAATGCTTCTGACATCAACTAAATGGGACTGCATTTTTGGCGTTTAATCTTACAGTTAGGCGATAGTTTTTTGTTATGAAAAGTGGTCGACGGGATAACAGAGTAGTACCAAATTTTATAATAGCTACATTCTGATAGTTTCCTTTACATATTTTTCATCGTCAGTGTTCCACATGAAAACATTAGCAAGGAAAATATCGGTTTAGGCACTGCTGTAGTTGGGTGGGAACACCGTTCCCAGAAATATTTTTTGTTTGTTATTGTCAAAAAAAAATATATCGCGTACGAGCACAAGCCATTCTTTTTTCCCCAGACTGTGAAAACTATACCCATTTCAATGCCTGAATGCGAAAGAGCATTCAGCTGTATGAATAACATCATGACTGATGCGAAAAATTCACTCCTTATTGAAAGAGCCAGTTTACTTATATATTCATAAGCCGTGTAGGACCTCTCTTAAAAGAATTTTGTCCTGAACCATACGTGAAATCTTGGTTCCGATCAGGATGAAGATTAGTAAACGAGACAGCTTGTTGTAAATCAGAGAGCACAGAAAACAACTGTCATTATCGTTCTTTAAGGAAACTTCTAGGATAGATGTGCCAGTAAGTAATATATGGATTTATTTCTGTTATCTATATATTTAAAACGCTAAGCGTTTAGTTTCGACAATCCGTGAGAACAAACTACTACATCAAATTACATCATTCTTTTTTTAAATGAAAGGTATTTGGTCACAGATTTGTTATCGTACATTCATTTTTTCAAAAATTTAATTAATTAGCCGTAATCTTAAATTAAAATTTTACTTCTGCTTATGACGTCATAAAGTCGGCAATCGGATTAACGCCCACTGTTGCGACGTACAGAGTTTATTTTCTGAACTCAATGATTGCGAGCATAAAAAAAAAATATTAAATATTAAAAGCATGTGACAAATAGGCCGAATTTTTTAATTTGTAAGTTAAAATATAGTTAAAATGTTTAAGTATTTCTGTAAAAATATTTATCCGTGTGTTTTATAAGCAAATAAAAATTCATATTTACTGTGACGTCACGGAAATATTGTCCATTGGGTTCATTTTATCATTGAGCATTATAATTTTGTTGATGCCATTTTTTTCATTACAATTAAATGCAAAATATATTTTTATTTGTATGCATGATGCTTAGGCATAAATGTACGTGTGAAAAGTTTGTACCGGTGAAAATGACATTATGCTTAGCTTGAAATGCATTTTAACATTGATAAAACTAAAAAGAAAAATTTATATGATTGTGTCAACATGGCGTAATATTAACTGATATTTCAATTTTTAATTTTAAAGATTACAACTGGAGCCTTTATTGGTTGCTTCATCTTGATTGCATACCTTGATTACATGTTACCAATTACTTTTTTTTAAATTATAGGATTAAGTTATAGGAATTATAGGATTTAAATTATTAAGATTTCCTTTTTTAATAAAAAAATTCACAAAAGTAAAGAATTTCAGGAGAAAAAAAACTTGAAATATTGATTGTATTTTTAGCTAGAATAAACAATGTAAGGCTAATATTTTATAGGAATTATTTTGGTAGGTTTGTTATAAGTTCATTTAACAGTTCCTTAATAGCGGCAAAGTCTTATTTCTTTCACTGTGAATTTTTCTTTTGATGTCAAAAAATGGTAGTCTACTTTTGGACACCAACCAAAACACAGTGGCAATATTTAGAAATGTATAACGGTTGTGACAACAAACGCCACTATCGCTTTAGCTTTCATCGCGCTTATATCACTTCTAAATACTAAAAATTTAATTTTTTTTCTACATTTTACAATTTCAATTCTTACATCCTCAATTTAAAAAAAAAATTAGCTTTCGATTGAAATTTATTTGAAATCTGCCGCTTAATTTAACGACTTTTTAAATAATTTTCAAGCATGAAATATTTTTCAATTGTATCTCAACAATGACCATCCGTTTGTTTTAATAATGTAAAATAGTCCCTTGGAAAGTTGCAACAATTGAAAATAGGTATCCCTAACCTTCATGAAAAGTAAAAAAATAATAATAATAATAAAAACCTGATAAATCATAAGATCAGATTATCCATAAGATAGAGTATTTTGGCGCTAATATAAAATCTGTCAAAAGAAAAAAAAAACTATTTTTAGTTTATGATTAACATAAAATTGATATGTTGAATTCGTTGATGTATATGTTGAATCAGAATATGCTAGGAACTGTTATTTATTATTTTTTTAAAGATCCATTGGATATTTAACTGTATAAGAGACCGACTGTGATGGAAAAGGAATAATCATCCTGATTATGTAAAGGGATAGAAGAAACCATACAAATAAATTACAATTGAAAACATTAAAATTCTCCCTCATCTGCATATTAATTTATTATTTTTAACAAAAATTCTTCATTTTTACATAAAAATTGATTAGCAATGGATTAACAACTTAAAACAATTGATGCGTTTTAGAAGATATGGATTTAAACGAACAATGATTAAAGAGAACATTTTAAAACTTTTAATTTAAACATTTTAAAACTTTTTTTAACGTCGAATTTCAACGGTGCCTTTGGGCAGATGCAATACATATGCGCATAGGAGCTCATTCGATTGCATTATCACAGGGGGAGGGGGGTGCTTATACTATGTTCTTTTATTTACTGAATATGAGATGAAAGTAGGAAATTTGTATGATACTTTATGATAGGACTATTTGTATGATACTTTATAGGTCCATGACCTTTTTTTTTTTTTTTTTTTTTTTCCCCTGTTGTGGGGAATATGGTGGTAATGTCAAGCTGATTTGCATTACACATTTGTTTACGGAGTGTTCATTTGGAGTTTGCATCGGAAATAGCATTTTACTGGGGGGGGGGGGGGGGGGGAGGGGATTTTTTAAAATAAAATATTTGAAAGACTGTTTCATACGAAGCCCTTCTTAAATAATAAAGAAGCTTATTTTACTGATATTGTTATAGTATTTTTTTCCGTCACGTTATGAGGGTTCCATCTAGTTTCAATAAAATTTTGATTCATAATGGAAAATGTTATTATGAGACTGATTAAATATTGCTTTTAGATGAATGCTATACAAATACAGTGTACTATAAAAACTAGAATATAATAATTATAACTGCTAATTAAAAAAAAGGAGGCTTTTGACTAACTGTTTTAAATTGGCTTTTAGCTTAGCAAAAATCTGGTAACATCAACATCTACTCTATAAAAAGGTGAGTTCCCAGTTCACACAAATATTTTATTCCAACTACAGCACTGTGTTTAGGAACAACTTTAAAGAACCCTTCAATATTTTTTCTTACTTTAAAACATAGTACCCCTCACAAAATTCTTAGTCTTCAAAATAGACATTTCAGAAAAATTTTCAATCTCCAAACTAAATCCTTGACAAATGTAATGATTTAAAATAAAATAAAATCTGTCACATAACAGCTAAAATCACCAATGAACCTACTACCTAGCTGTAGGGGAGACCGGTACACAGTGGACCACTTTTTCAGTTAAAAATGTTTTTCTCTTTAACAGACTGACCGATCTGTATGAAAATATTTTTGAATATTCCTTAAACCTTCTTACATCCATCATAATTTTCTCACAACATAGTTTTAAATATATTTTTCAAAAAATAAAAAATTATATACACTTGTAAAGTGGACCAGTGTACCCCAGAAGCGGGGTACACTGGTCCACCCACCGGGGTACAGTGGACCACTATTAGGTATTATCTAAAATACAATATAAATCTATTTTTCATTAATCTAATTATTTTTTGTTGCCCCTTCACCTGCAAAATAACATAGTAATATAAATTTTGAAACAAAAACAAAAAATTATATTTTGAAAATAATAACAGATTAATACAGGAACAATTGCAATTTAGTTGAAGTTATTACTTAAGTACAAAAAAATCAGCGCACATTAAAATTTGCAAATGAAATTCCAAAGTACTTATGAGTAAGATTGAGCCTGGAATTTTCCAGAAATAATTTTGGGTCTGAGAGCAACATTATGAAATCATTGGCATCAACAGCAGATTAATCTACAGTTTCGGGAGAAATAAACTGATTTCCATTCAATTTGTGTCTCATGAATCTTACTTGAATAGAATCATCAACAATTAGACTACAGTTATATTTATCAAAGGCACTAATTACAAAACAAAAGATTTCTTACTATGTTAAATAAATTGTTATTTTTATTTGTTTACTTTATTTTACAGTTAAATCTACTTTAAAACAATCTTTCTTTATAGAAAATAAGCAATTATTAAATATTTTGAACATTCTGCATTACAGGAGCAGAGTGGATTGTGGACCACTGTGCCCCAGGAGTGAGTGGTCCACTGTACCCCATGTTGAAGTTCAATAAATAATCACATTAATATTGTTTATAGCTTTCTTTTAAACATATTAACTTTAAAGTAAAATAAAAACAAGTATCTTAGCTTTGCAAAAAAGCTGTTTTATTTTATTTATCTACAACCTTTAATTACCAAAAAAATTTAAATATGATGAAAAATTTTACTTTTAGAAGCTCAAAACAACCAATTAGGATAAAATAGTTCAATCTGAGCTAAACATATTTTCTGAAGGCTATAAATATTCACTGCAGTGCTGTTGTCTATTAGGGTAGAAGAGAAGCTTAAAAAATTTTAAACAAATAAAATATTAGGGGGTGGTCCACTGTAGGGATGCAACGGATATCCGGCTGATTTTTCAATATCCGAAATATCATCGGATATCCGAATCACAATCACCGGATATCCGACTTCTCTGCCGGATATCCGGTTATCTATTACATAAGTTCTATCAATAATATGCATAGGTAATGACAAGATGGCAAATTGTATTCAAACATCCTTGATAAAAGGGACTTTTGCTTATAATGCAAAATATGAAATATAATATAGTAAGTTCCTTATCCACGAGTAAAAGGTTCTAACTCTCAAAAGTTTAAAGAATAGTCAGCTTTCCTAATATAGATATTTGAACTCTTTATAATAAATTTAAGAATTTACGTTTAAATTTTTTAGAAAATTGTTCCTTTACTGTCAGATTGTAAAATAAAATATGAAGTTGTTTATTAAAGTATGACTTTATTAATTTTTTTTCTTACTTTTAAGTTAAACAATTAAACATACCTATTTTTATTTTTGTTTTTTAACTTGTATGTTAAAAAAAACTTTATACTTATTATCTACTGATAAAAGAAAGTTTTGCTCTGTGTGTGTGTGACGGCTACCAAAATCTACCGCACATAGGAGTCTGAACATTTGGGTGAGGATAGTCTACGGCATGTCCTGATGCACCTGAGAATCAGACTTAATTTTTTGCGACCTAGGTCCCTTTATGTTTTTGTGCCTTTAATTGTTTAATAACTTGCCCCCTTTTTATCCGATCTTTTTCGTTTTTGAAGTCCTTTCTCTATTTAGTTATTCTCCCATTTCTACATTCTAGTTAAGACCCTGGCTTGCTGGAGCCTTGTATGGGGGTTGAAGTTTTTGTTCCCTAAATTGTTAATAACTTGCCTCCTTTGAATTCGATCTTCTTCGTTTTTGGGGCCTTTTCTCATTTAGTTATTCCCCATTTCTACATTCCAGTTAGAACCCGTTGCCCCTTGAACTTATTGTGTGCCATGCATTTTTACCCCCCCCCCCCCCTTCTTTCCCAATTGTGTTACCGTCTCAATGCATACTGTATATACTCGCGTAAAAGCCAACCCCTAAATTTGAGATGAAAACAGGTTTAATACCAATATTTTGCAGTAGTTTTCTTCGTGCCTTAAATTATTTAGAATTAAATGAGGTGATATAAGCCGTAGAAAACCATTCTGAATTAAACGTTTTCATCTTGAATTCGGGGGTTGGCTTATACACGAGTATGTACGATAACATTAAAGATGAGTCTTGGACACCTCTCTCTAGGCCACTACCCTCATAATTTTATTTGTTCTTAGGGCCCAATTTTTAAATCATTTCTTTAAAATTTTATTCTAATGATATACCTTATGCTTAATTTTGACTAATTGGAGATCTAAAGTGCTAAATACTAGGACATTTTTAAGATGTTTTCTCATGGCCCTGCTCAAAACTATCAGTTGGCTCCTTTTGGTTCCTCTACGATAGCTCCCTTAAAAATCATCCGATTCACTAGCTGTTTAGGTGTGTTCATAATTATATAAATACGTAGCTCCTATAGTCATTTGCTGGTCTGTCTGCATATAATAGTGCAAAAACTACTAAACCGAATGGTTTGAAATTTAATATATATATAATCAATGCAGAATTTTGTCAAGTCATTTTAAGTTTTATGAAAATTGAATGAAAACTTAAAAAGATATTAATAAAAATATTTAGTAAGTAATTTGAATTTTTTTAAAAATCGGTACTTCTTTGTTATAGCAGCTTCCGAGGATTAATTGTCAAGTGACTGAGATGTATCACCAAGTTATCTGACATGTATGACGTTTTTAGTCATATATGACCAAGTTATAGTCACATTCTTCATTCTATTAAATCCTATCATACGTAATTAATTCAATGATATCCCATGATAGGTAATGTTTCTAGGTTGCCATGGTGATTACATCATATTTAAGATGGAGTCATATTATTTCCTTTTTACTGAATTTAAAAACTGAATTTTTATACTAAAATTGTTTAATTATAGCAATTATATAATCTACCAACAGTTTTTTGGATAGATGTTTCGGGAGAGATAGATATTAAATGGAAAAAGAGTGTAAATATGGATTTCAAGTTCTGAAATTTTCAAAGCTAGGCTTAAGTTTCCCATTGGAATTTTCAGTAAATATCAACAAAAGATAAAATGTTGCCAATTTAAAATGCACTTATTTTATTATGGAAATATAATCATATCATAATAACATACGGTACAATTCATTTCACTAAAACTATAGTACGAACACATCTAATTTGTCATGTTTGACATGTGATTTCCAACTTGTTTTTCTAACAACTTCTTAGGACTTCCAGCTACTAGATGAACAACAAAAAAATTTCTCAGACAAGACCCATGCACCCTTTAAGTTTTTGTGCCGCAAATCGTTAATAAGTTGCCCCTTGTTTAACCGATCTTCTTTATTTTTAGGGCCCATTTCTCCATTTAGTTATTTCCCCATTTCTACATTCCAGTTAAGACCCTAACTCCCTGGGGCCGAGTACAAGGCCTCTTGAAGTTTTTATCTCTAAATTGTAAATAACATGCCCCTTTTTAACCCAATTTTCTTCATTTTGGAGGCCTTTCCTTTATTTAGTTATTCCCTCATTTCTACATTCCACTTAGGACTCTGCTTCCCGGCCTGGGGCCCTTGACTTTTTTGTGCCTTGAAAGACAAAAAAATTTCTGGGATTCAACCAATTTTGAATGTTAATCTCCTTCTTGGTTCCCTTGGTGCAGCTTCTTTAAAAAAAAATCATTCAAACTTGAGTTCTGTTTAAGGTTATTATCATGGGCCCGGGCACCGCCGGGTGGGTCAGCCAGTTTTTAATAAAGGAATTTTAATGCATAACCTGAAATTCTGTTTCATACCTGTATAAAACTACAAGGGAAAATATAACTTCATAATAAATATTTAAAATTAAAAGTAATTTTCTTTTTACTTATAAATCTCTAAAAGTAATTTAAATTAAAATAAAACTAAATGTGACTTAAAGTAAAACAGTATTAAATAATTAAAACAGAAAAAAACATCAACTAAACATATATTTGAAGAAAATGACTCTTCAACCATTTTAGTAAATATTTTATGCTTAAATAAATAAAAAAGTATGTATTTATTTGTGAAAATACTCTGTCTGCAATTATAGGTATATTAATAAATGTGTTATGGTTAAAATTTGTTTACTTCTGACAGCACTGTACAAAAAAACAGAATATTTTAATATTTAAATTACATTTTTTATGCAACATTATTAATATACATATCTTAATTATTATCATTATTAATATACATATACTATATCTCTTTAGATGTAGTTTTTGTAAATTACATTTCAATATATTTAAAATGTTTTAATGATGTGCGAACATGTTTGTAATTTATTGTTCTGAGATGGCATTATATAAAGAAATAAGTAAGCATACACCATAACTAAAAGCAGCATATCTAGTGCCGGATATCCGATCGAATATCTGGCCGGATATCTGATATCCGGAAGGCAAAGAGCTTCGGATATCCGAAATCCGGCAAAATCCATATCCGGTTCATCCCTAGTCCACTGTGCTCATAGGTCCAGTGTGTACTGGTCTCCCCTACATATGCATAAAGGACCTTATTAAAATACCTAAATAGAAACCTAATATAATGGTAATTTCTAATTCACAAAGTTCTTATTACATTTCTTACAAGTATAGACAAAAGTTCACAATTTCACAAAAACAGGATCATATGAAAAAAATCTAAGCGGTAAGATAAGTATATGGGATCAAAATTGACTGACATATGAGCAAAAAGAAAGGCACGGAAATTGCTTTCTGATATTAATTCAAATTTTATGCCATATATAATATCCTTTGAAGCAAAATAGACTCCTTTCCCAGAAACACACTTCTCCCTAGAAATCCTAGAAAATGTCACACCTTCTGTGTGGTGGTCGTCTTTAAAAAAGAATACTGGTGAAAATCAGGATTTTTCAAATTTTGCATCCTCAATAATGACATTGCCAACAAGTATTGCTGGTCTTGAAAGAATATTTTAAAACTTTTCTTTCATTCAGAACAAATTAAGAAACAGTCAACTCTATCTTGTTAATAGTTTTTTTTTTTTTTTTTCCCATAGAAAAATGATGCATGGTTCATGCTACAACATGGGTGTTGTATCTTGGTTCTAAGATTACTATTTTTTTAACTAAAAAAAAAAAAAAAAAAAAAAAAAACCTATGATAGGCCGAATATTAGAGTTCAAGAAAATTATGAAGGAAGCAGAATATTATAAATAATTAGCAAATAGCTTTAAATTTCATTATTAGCGCATTTTTTAATTAAACGAAAAATCAAAATAATCCCCTACGTACTACTAATGCATTCTAATAGCGTTATCTAGAAACTCTTTTTTTTTTTTTTTAAAGAAAATCTCAAAATTGCCAAATGCATAAGAATGCGGATTGTAGGATTTAATCTAGATAAATTATTTAATTTATATTTTGATGTGCCGTGTGCATTTTTTAGGGACACGGTTAATTTACAATTATTGTAAAAATACAAATACTTACTCGAGGCAAACTTCTTAAAACTAGGGACAATTCATAAACAGGCATTTTTAAATATTATTTATAAATACAGAACTGTAATAATTTGAATAATTTCAGCCTAATTCCGTCAAGGTGCTCTTTGTTTACATTCGTTTTACTTTAGGTCTCGTCTCAACTCACAATCGATAATATTCGATATTGTAACCATGGTGTTTAAACATCAGACTGTAAAATTGTGGAATGAAAAATTTTCTTTGAGAAACTTATTATTCCTATAAGTATTTGTATATTTTATTTAATTATTCTTTGATTCTTTTACTAAAAATATCATCAAGCTTCTTACCACTGTAGTCGCAACAGCGAGATTTAATTTTTGTAGAGTACCTCTATTTATCAGAGTAATGACATACACAAGAGGCATAATTTCCGTCTCCACCGCCGATCGACGATTGGGATTTTTACGCTTTCTGATTATTTGTAAAATCAAACGCTTTTTAAGTCATTTTCGTTATTTTGGAGGATTATGAAGATATAAGAAGATATGATATAAGAAATTAATATATATTATTAGATTATATAGAAATATTAGATTATATAGAGATTAGATTATACAGAAATTAATTAGATTATATTACTATAATATTTATTATATTACAGTTATAAATTAATTTGATTATATAGAAATTAATAGATATTATATAAGAAACCAAGTTCAACCAGAAATGACTTAAGAAGCGTCCGGTTTAACAACTAATTAGAAAGCATGATAATCGCAATCGTCTATCCGCGGTGGACAGGAAAATTATGCACACAAGAGCTCACAGATTCGTACGAGGCTGAGGCTGCACCAAAGCCAATAGATCATTCCAGTATGACGTCAAAAACATGGAACCCAGAATCTTCAATCTGCGCAATCTACTGCACATACTCTGACGCTCTTAGAGCGAGTTCATGTTTACCACATTGGCTTCTTTATCTCACTTTATTTGATTGCCAAGTACTTCTTTTCTGTTATATTTTAAAATTTGTTTTGTTTTGATGAAAATCAAGACGTGTGTTCCGTTTAAAATGTCTAGCATACAGAAAAAAATTATGTAAACTGGAAAAAATATATCAGGTAAGTGTTTTCTGTCTTTTTTGGTTATGTCAGTGTTACAATTTCTGTAATGTTGCTTTGTAAAAATAAGATTTGTCTAATTTTATAGATTTTATACACACAACTGGGAAAGTATGTATTCATGCACTTTTATTTAAAGTCATTGTAACTGAGCAGCTATATCTCTTAACAATCCCTTTTTTAACAACTAGTACAATCTGTACCCTTTATTATCATTATTATTTTTGTCTTGCAATTAAATGTTATTGTATAAGTTATACGCGTTCTATTCAAAATCGATGTTTTTTTATTTATTAATCTTTGTCCACGCAGTCGTGCAGTTTATATGTTTTTATTAATTTTAATATTTTGTAGGGCAGTACCATAAAGGGAATATTTATTTTCTCAATAATGATTTGCCGTATTTATTGTTTGATTTGCAGTGTTTGCAAGTGTAAGATTCTTATATTATTTTATATTTTAATTTCATTTTAAAGCTTAATGTAACTAAATTGTTGTTCAAATTGAGTGTCTTTAGAGTAACAAGCATGATTTGTTTTTTATAAAATGCATGATTTTTATGAATACATGATCTAAAGTAGGGCCTAACTAACCTTACATGAGGCCTTAGTACAAAGATCCACTAGTGGGCCCTTGTAACATGTTTTTAACCACTATTTATACTCACTTTAAGAAAAATACAAGGCCGCCCTGTTTTCCGTTGTGATAATCAGGCCCTTCTGTAAAGAACAGAGCCGTCCTTAGCGAAAGCGAGGCCCAGTGCAAGAACTTTTGCGAGGCCCTTTCCTTCCAAATTAGTTAATCTATCCACACCCACTCACCTGTTCCCACAACGCAATAATATTTGAAAAACAAGAACGAAAAATCATGCGTTAAGCATAGATTATGTAACACTTTCCAACGCTTCCAAAATAATTTTACAAATCATACCGTTTAATAAGCTAAAAGATCTAAGTAATCCGAATACTTTTCATCAGCCCTGTATAGGATTTATAGATTTGTATATATACTACATAGGATGCTAAATTTTAGTTCAGTTAGGAAACGCGTAGCACAGTTTAAAATTCTCCGTCTGGAGTTAAATAATACGGAAATGTGTTCGCGAACTTTTGTGCTTCCCTGTATAGGATCTACAGAATTTATACACACCACGTAATAGACAAAAAAAGCGAGTTAAAATTAAAATCGCGTTCAGTAACTTAAAACGCACTTCCAGGAATTATTGTTTACAGACAGTAGAGAATTCTTTTTGTGTGTCCCTGTAAATGGACGATGACTGCTATACACACAATATTCTGTAGTAAGCCTCTTGTAATGCACCTTATATAAATTTCAATGCGTTTAAAATAGGGAAACATTATTTAAATAAACCGCAGACGATTTTTCTCCATAGACGTAATGTAACGGAATTCTTTTGACTGTCCCTGTAAAGTAACTATAAGTGCTATGCTCACACTATTCCATATTAAGCTTCTTCTAATGCACCTTAGTGATATATATAAATTTCAATGCGTTTAAAATAGTGAAACATTATTTAAATAAACCTCAAGTGATTTTTCCCCATAGACCGCAATGTAATGGAATTCTTTTGAGTGTCCCTGTAAAAAAAGTATAAGTGCTACACTCTTCCGTTGAAATAGGGAACATGCTATAGATAACGACTATAACATATAAAAATTGCAGAGCAATCCGAGCATATTTGCGGGAGTTAGAGCACGGACAGACGGCAGACGGCCAGACAAACCGAAGTCATAAACACTTTTCAACTAGGTTGGAAAGTGTTAAAAAAACAACAACTGATGGCACACATTATTGGCAGAGCCCGATCATCAACATATGTTGGGCTTTGGGCACAGAAAATATTTTAACCCTTATATGTAGATTATCATGTTTTTATAAATGTACACAAGAAAGTGTATAAATAGTACAAATATTAATGAAAAACAAAGAATCGTTGTGCACACATCATATTAGCACTAGCATTGAAACTTCTGCATAAAAAATTAATTTGAGAGAATTAAATTTGATAAAAAAAAAGTGTGATTCTATAGATAAGATAGTGATAAGTTCAAAGTATAATCTAAAATTTTAAAATATTTATAATTACAAAGACGTCAGGAATATTTTGTGTACATTATGAAAAAGTTAACTTTGAATACGAAAAAAGAAAAAAAAAACTGAATGCCACTGACAATTTTAACTGACATAAATTGTGTAATAAATCAGGATTTTTTAAATTTCTTATTACATTAACGTAGTTTAGATTAATTATTTTGGAAACTTTCGAGCCCCTGAAATCTGGTGTCATGAAGGTAATAGGGAACTGTTTGTATGTGGACAGGAAAATGGATATTCATATAATAAAAAAGAAAAACTTCCTGAAACAATAAAATATGCAACATTATGATAAAATAACTCTTACAGAAATGTGTTATTACTTTACAAATAATGAATAAAATAATGGTTGCCGTTTATCTAAAAGCATCAACAGTATCGGCTTCTGAACAGTTGATATTAAAACTTCAAAATAACAAATTAATCACAACTGTATAGAATTGGTTATAACTTATTCCCAGTAGAATCAGCACCGTATCTGAAACTTTAGTTTGATGCCAGAGGAACTTATTTTGGAGGCCATAAAGTCCTTGTTCAGCTCAGCCCGAATCTGCAGAAAAATATAAGCCCGAGCCCCGTCCGGTCTTTTTATCTGGGCCTGGATTTTATTTTATCCGAAACGAATCGGGCCTGGACTTTGTTTTTCCAGGAAAGATAATTGGATCGAGTCCATGTCGGGTTGGTAGATTTTTTTTAATGTAATAACGATATTGTACATGTCTTTAGAAATTTAATTTGGTTTAACAAATTACATAGACATATTTTTAAATATATACGTTCTTAACTTTATAGTGCTTTGAAATTATAATTTTATTTTACCATCTTTTCTTTTCGTTCCAAACTACATTTTTTTAATGAGTGTTCGTGTACAGCCGTGGAAAAACCCCGCAGCCCCGTGCATTTTATCACTAAATTATCGCAGACAGATGTGACAGGTACTGCCAGACTGGGTCTGCTTTTCAAATATAAATGCAATTTTTGAAATAGGGATCGCGTCTACATATTAAATTTGTACAATCTTTCATTTTTCATGTGGTAACATCCACTTTTGACATTTTATTTGATGTCCTTGGATCAAAGCAGCTCGGAAAAAGGTATAGTTTATATACTTTCCGTAAAACTTCATAGAGTTTAGAACAGACAAATTTTAATTTATATTTACACCAAAAACATCCGATTCAAATGTTCTCGTTTAGTGAGATACAATGAATAGACCTAAACATATTCCGAACATTTTTTCGATTCAAAAATATATTTTAATCATGAAAATTATTAATAAATTTATATTTAAAAAATATTAATTGTGATCTATATAATTTTTTTCATTAAAAAAATCAGTGTCAATGAAAACATGGCTATGTGCTTTTACAGCTCATTCCTATCATTAGTTTTCAAAATATAGAGGAATTTTACTGTTATGTGGTCTAAGGGGACCGTTCGAGAAGAATCTAATATTACATCCTTCAGGAATGTAATATTCCGCCTTCTGTTATAGCCTAGCATCCACAGAAAAGAAAAGCTTAAGCAGAACCGTATAGAAAAAAAATTATAGAATTTTCTTTTAAAGTGAGTTTATTTTATGTACAGAATTTCTAAATATCTTTCTGATAACGAATTTAATATTCCCAGTACTTTTTCTTGTAAGATCTTAATTTTAGTTTTCGAAATTCTTTGAAAAACCCTTATTTTCTTTTTATCTAAGAAACTCAAATAAACTATCAAAAATTGTACGATTTTTAATATTCAGACGAACTCTATTTCAAAAATTTTATACATATTCAGAAGTAGACACAGAAACGAGTAGAATCAACTGTCATTTTCGGTGCGATATTTAGAACTTAATACGCACGCATGTATAGGTACTATAATGCGAAATAATGTGATTTGCTCAATGAATGCTAATTATTTAAATATGTATGCAAACAAATGCCAAATGTTTTGTTTTTTCTTTATAAGTAAAAAAAAAAAATAAATAAATAAAAAATTGCCCGGGCGCGAGGCCTTCCTAGGCGCGAGGCCCTGTGCGGCTGCACCTGTCGCACACCCCTAAGGACGGCTCTGGTAAAGAACTAACACTAATCTCTTATTTTATACCAGAGCCGAAACTAAGAGGGTGTGCCGAGGATGCCAAATATGAACATTTGGTTTGTTGTTTGATACAAAATATATAGATATGAAATTTGAGTAAAAATGTTTTTCAGTTGGAAAATCCAAAAGAAGAATTGAGGTGATTGGGACACTAAACACTATGGGTTGGAAAATTCACAAAATATAATACTTAGTTAAAAATTATTTGTTTTTGTTCTACTAGGTCACTATTATAATTTTGATAGTTTATGTTAGGTTTAGGAAAGAATCTAGACATAACAGTCTATTAATAGGAAGAGATACTTCTGTGAAATTGGCTGTATATAGCACACATATATTTTATGGTATTGAAATGGAATTCATTGTTATACCTACAGAAAATCCTGGTTTTTCAGTTCTTAAGACATTGTGACTCATATGACTTTAAACGCCTGCTTAATTGCAATGTAATACAACTACAGTAAAATCTGTGTGCAACAGAATCTTGTCTTAAATGAAAACTTTACATGGTTTCAACAGAAAGAAAACCAGCAATTTTATTTGCTAATAGGAATACCTGTATAAACCAGAATTTTTCTAGTTAATTTTGATTCCAGTTTCACAGGTTTTATAAATATTGGACAAAAGTGTGATTGCCCATTTTTAATTTTAAAATAAATCAGTTATTATTAACTTGTAAAATTCTCCTTGTAAATTTACTTTGCAAAAAAGTGAGGGGGGGGGGGTGTAGATGCCAAAATCCATGTTTGCCCTCTGTGAAAAAAAGCTAGTTTCGGCCTTGTTTTATACATATATGGATATGTTAATACATTTCTGTTGACCTTTAAGTACATAAGATGTCTTTTCTTTTCAGAATCTTAAGATTTTCCTGGAATGAATGGAACACGATAACTCAAGATGAAGACACACAGGCTGTAGAAGTGTTACCAAGTGCATATGTGTGTTTTTCACTTCATATTCCTTGGTAACATTGCTCCAGCCAAATTTCATTTAAATAGGGCTCTCAAAATCAAAGCTTTTTGATGCAGGAGACAAAATTGTGAATGAAGGTGGAAAAGATTGAGTATACATTTGAAGGAAAACCACACTATTCAATTGAGGTATGTTAAGAATTTATGCTGTCTTCAGTACTCTAATTCTGGTTCTATGTAATGATTCTGTTCAACGTATATTATTAGATTTTTAAGGTTAGCTTTTTACACTAGTTTTTAACAATATTAATAAATGTGTCATATACATTTTTCACAGAAATCCTCGTGCATATTTTTGCATTTAATTATAAATAGTAAGAAGTTTGTCTCAAATATTTTCTTGTGCCTGTGTTTGTTTTTCCAAAATTGTTTTTTAAACCAGACCCATCGGCAGACTTGTATAAAACCAAAAACTTTCTGCGCACATAAATATTGAATCAAAAACTTTCTGCAAATTAATTTAATGTTTAATAAAATTACATGTTCTATTATTTTGACGATATAATTAAAAACAGTAGTTTAAAATAATTACCATTTAAAATTAATTAATATTAATTAAAGAATAATTATTTTGGTTAAAAATAATAATAAAGCTAAAAATCAAGGATAGGAAGAGCTGAATTCTTATCAATTATTTTGTCAATGCATTTAGAAACAACCCAATCCTTAATAATTTGACCTCTTTGCAATTGTCTGTAATGTCACAATGTTTTGAATCTTTAAATTTTGAATTGTGCGCAAACAGTAAATAAATCTTACATAAAATTGGGAAATTTTTTTGGTATAAAAAAAAAAAAAAAAAAAATTTTTTTTTTTTTTTCTAATAAAATTTTCTGCAAAATTCCGAATTTTGCAGAAAATTTTCTGCGCACGCCGTGCGTGCGTGCGTCTATATTATACAACTCTGCCCATCGGTTGGATGGGGTTCGAGTGAAATTGGATTACCTGACCAGTGTAGAACTCTACTTCCATCAAAATATTTTTTCCAAATGACAATTAAATTTTGACCACGATATGGGGGATGGGGGGGGAGGGGGGGAGGTATAGGGCTGGACCCCCTCACTAGTCTCAAGTACCACTTGTGTTTCTTAGGGCTTGAAAATCTTTCCATGTTAAGGAGATTTTCGTCTTACACAAAGTCCAACTTAGACAGATATTACTGAAATTTCAACTATTATTTATAATAATTACTGTAAAACCCAAATGTAATTCCCCCCCTCCCCCGTTTTCAAAAGCAAAACCAGTTAAATTTAGGGGCTGACAGTGAGGGCTTATGATCGAGTTTTTTTTTTAATTCGTTAAAACACTGTTTTATCATTAATTTAGAAGTAAAAAGGTAAATACAGGGGAGAAAAGCTTCTTCCGCATTTTAGTGAATTTCTGCTTTAATAAAATAAAATTCATCTAAATCCTTCTTTCTTCCCGAGCCCACAAAATTTAAAATCCTAAAAAAAAAAAACATTTTTTCAAATTTTCTGCATTATTGTAACAAAACATAATCAATCATCTAAGTCCCCCCCCCCCCCCCAATCCCTGAAATTCTCACTTCTGCTTCTGATACCCAGAGAAGTATAATTAAGTTGAATTCTGGGAGTGGGAAGAGGGAGAGAGATTTTTCTCTTTTTTGCTGTTGGCTGTTTTGTTTTTATTAGCGGTGTATAGAGTAGTACTTTAACCAAATATTGAGTACTCAGCCAAGTAACTAACGAGTAGTTGTGTATATGAAAGAATCACTGATGTGCACATGAAGTGAGCTTAAGGATATGAAGGAGGGAGATTTAACTTGATATATTACAATGTAATTTATGTGTTTGGATTGCCCCCCCCCCCCCAAAAGTATAAGGTTTCTAAATTTTATCTTAAGGCGAAACTTAATTGCCAGCTTACAAATTATTTATTCCCAGTTCCTTTTCCTAAAAATTAATTTATCATTTTATTTTGCTCGTTATTACACTCTGACTGCATTTTCATCTATTTAAAAAAAGAAAAGAAAAGAAGTCTTGTGCCTGGAAACAATGAGAAATCTTTGTTCACAGATGTAGTACATCTATATTTCGACGGTTAGTGTATATGCTGTCAATTCTCACGGCATATAAAAATTATTTCTTTTGTTTCTTATTCACACAGCCTTTTACTTGCCATATTATGGTACATCAGCACCCATTAGTCATATTTTTAGCTCTCATCTTCCACTTTTTACTAGTAATATTTTAGGGTAGTTTCTTGCAAAAATTCACAAGGCTCCATTATGCGGTTTTAATCAGGCCGACGTTAAAATTCATAATTGCTCTTTGACTTAATCTCATTCACTTTAACAGATAGAAACCACATGTGTCTGTCTGTTCAGACTCCTGTATCGCCAGAATATATATTTTTGGCTAATTAAATTTCTATTGTTTTGCCAATGCCTTATACAATCTGTGAAAGTTATGACAGTTTTCTAGAGATACTCAGCTTTTGCTCTGCATAGTATCAACCCCAGTGGCAGAAACACCGCGACACGGCGACATAGTCGCGGACAAAGAAAATCTCATGCGGACAATTTTTGTCTGCACTAATAAAATTAATTAAAAAAACTGTCCGCAACTTGTGAATTTCGGCAAAGGATCGCGGTAAAAGCACGTAATTTCGTCAAAGGATCGCGGTAAAAACACCCGAATTTCGGCAAAGGATCGCGGTAAAAACACGTCAATTTCGACAAAGGATCGCAGTAAAAACACGCGAATTTCGTCAAAAGATCGCGGTAAAAACACGTGAATTTCGTCAAAAGATCGCGGTAAAAAAACGCGATTTTCGTCAAAAGATCGTGGTAAAAACACACGAATTCCGGCAAAGGATCGCAGTAAAAACACGTAATTTCGTCAAAAGATAGCAATAAAAACACGCGATTTTCGTCAAAAGATCGTGGCAAAAACACGCGAATTTCGGCAAAGGATCGCAGTAAAAACACGCAATTTCGTCAAAAGATCGAAATAAAAACACGCGATTTTCGTCAAAAGATCGCGGTAAAAACACGTCAATATCGGAAAAAAATCGCAGTAGAAACACGCGATTTCGTCAAAATATCGCGGTAAAAACAAGCGATTTGCGACAAAGGATTGCGGTAAAAACACGCAGATTTCGGTAAAAGATCGCTGAGAAATCACACGATTTTCGTCAAAAAATCGCGGTAAAAACACGCGATTTTCGTCAAAGGATCGTGGTAAAAACACAAGATTTTCGTCAAAGGATCGCGGTAAAAACACGCGAATTTCCTAAAAAGCAAAAAAGTGATTTTCATCAAACGATTTTGGAAAAAAATAATCGCGAGTATCGTCAAAATTTACTGCATTAAAAGACTGCTAAAATATTGAAACCCAGTTCTTTTTACTAATCTCTATAATAAAACCGTATGTCATGTGACTGTCCTCAACAGTTCCGGGATGCCGCTTCACTGTTTCATATGCCAGGCAGCCATTTTTATTCAAAATTATTTTTTCTAATAAAACTGCATAAAAGTTACATTTTTAGAAAGATCGTTCAAAATAAATTAATATTTGAGAGATGACTTACGTTCAATTATGTATACATTCTGCAATAACTTCAGTTTCAATTAGGTTCGCTGTTCAAATTCTCTATCCATGAAAGTAAACAACAACAAAAAAAAAGATTCATTCGTTGTGAACGTTTAAAATATTAAACCATGAATTTTTGGACCGCTGCCTGGTGTAAAAAAAAAAAAATCAGCACCAGTGAAACAGTCAAAGTTTACCATAATTCTGTTCCATACAACTCAACTTCCTTCGGATCTTTTCTTGATGTAAGTTGAACTCCGTGGTTGAACTCATGTAATAATATTTAATGGATCAAATTTCGAAACAAATTGTGAGCTTTTATTTTTCGTGTGTATTAATTAGAAACGATATTTTAATTTTGAAATCAAATGTTTTGATTTATGATAATATTTCTTATTTATCTATTTTCTATTTTAAAGAAAAATGTGAACGTCATGCATTTTAAATTGGAACAGCTGTCACGGACGCACCAGGGTTGGCGGAATTTTTGTTTTGCGCCATTTTGGCGAGAAAATCCCATTTTCAGGTACCTATTAGAGATTACTAAAACAGCATATACTTTTATTTTATTATGAAATAGTTTATTTTATATTAAAAACACACACACAATGATTAATTTATTATAAAGTGGGTTAAGCGGTTTTTGTCAAGAAAGATGAAATACATAACAACAAAAAATATGCGAAATGCCACCACGATCGCAAAAGTTCTTGATTTGTCTATTAGATTTTTCCGGTTTGGCGAAGGATTAAGGAAAAAAATAAATTATGAATAAAAATAATTTGTTACAATGCTTAACATACATTTAAGGGCGACCAAACTGGTCGCCAGTGGCAGCTAGTGTCTAAAGATTGTCGCAAAACGAGAAGAAATAATAAAAGATGCATAAAAATTTCAAAAATAGATGGAGGAATTCCTGATTTCTTTTACTAATGTAGAAAATTCCCTGAAGAAAAAAAACAAAAAAAAAAAACATGAAAAATTAAGAAAACTAGTCCAAAAGTGGGCTTTGAGGTGCATAACTTCAGATTCTTCCTGCCAAATCTTGCAGCTGTGCACTTATCGGTCTCTTCAGAAAACATCACACACAGACAAACATCCATGTTTAATACATAAATTTTTAAATCTGAAACAATATACAGAACCAACTTTTAAAAAATTGGGTTAACTGGAATCCAACCTGCAGGAATCTAAACTTAGCTCGAACTGAAAACAGTGTTATCCCGTTCTGCAGCTGATGTAGGACTTTAAGACATTTTTCTCCAGAAGGAATTTCTGTAGCTGCATCAGGGGAGGGAAATTTCTCTTCCCCCCCCCCCTAAGCTTATCATTCCCATTTTAGAAATCCCACAAAAAGTGAGAAGATGAAATGATATGTAACATCAAAAGTTATAAGTAAAATTAATGAGAATGCATCAACCTTACCCTATTTTAAATAAAAAGATGAAAATTTCCTATTTTAGTGTATTATTCATTCATTAAAATGACACGCAAACTTTGCAGACAGATTATGAAATTTTAAAAGCTTGTCGCAGACAGCTACAGAACTTTCTGCCACTGGGGTATCAACATGTAATTGCATTTACCTCCTCTCCGGCATTTGATTACAGGCGTTGTATTGTGTACCTTGTAAAGAACTTGGGACAGACAGACTAAACAGAGCTTGTAATTACATTTGAAGTCTTCTTATATTCTCGGTGAAACTGCTAGTGCCATTCAAAGAAATGACAGCATTGGTGAGCTCTATGGATGGGAAATAGTTACTTTTGGTTAACCGATAGCATCATCCCCCCCCCCCTCCAACCTTACAGTTGGATAGACAACAGGTTCCAACAACCTATTCTTTTTATAACATGTAACTAATCTCTTTGTATGCTGCCAATGGACATTTTAATTAAACGTCTTTTAAACAGAATGTTTGAAACAATTTTGACACTGTTTTCTGTTGAGATGAATCCACATCATTAAAATAAATTTGCATGGTTAAACTCAATTTTTGCTTGTAACTTATAAAAACTTAGCTAGTTATGATACTTTGAATTTCATGCATTGTCAGATTTTCTAGTACAAAAAAAGACACTTTTCCATTTTTAGTGATTCAAGCACTGAAAATTCATGAAGTTCTAAGTATAACTCAGTAAGTTTTAGTCATTGAAGAATAAATTTTTACTGTTATACTTGTTAGAACACTTAAAAATTTTCTAAATAAAACTTATTGGACCCAGGCATTCTATACAATTTTTAATTCCTTAACTATTTAAAAAGTAATAATTTTTACGTAATCGATTTTTATGTGATGCAAAACAAAGTTTGAGACATTTTTGCAATTGGAACTATATTTCTAAAACTAATGGTTTAGAAATTAGCTAATTAGTAAACGATAAGAAGAGATACCCTGTATAAGAAAAAAAAAAACACATTTTGCAAATCTCACAAATATTATTTACAGTGACCTCTCACTTATATGACTCTCGGTTATACCCCGAATTCTCTCGGTCCCATCCATGCTTTATAGGAAATAATGCTAAACTTCTCTCACTTATATGACGCTTTAAACATTTCAAGCGAGTTTACATTTCCCATTCAAGAATTCATTTTTATAATCAAAGTACAAATCATTAACGCTTCTTATCTTTATCCTTTTGACTATTGTTAAAGTGTTTATAAATAATGAATAACATTTCTTATCTACCTTGGTGTGTTATTAACGATGAAATCTATGGTGGGAAGGTGGTTGTATGGAATTTTCTTGTGCCTGCTATTTAAGAAAACCGATTAACAAAAGCCAAATGACCACCTGCAGATCATGTCTCTGTATAGTACTGAGTGAGTAATCAGGGTTAGTGCAAAATGCACTTTCCTGGATCAGTGTCCATCACATCCAGATATAAAAGATGTACCATTTCTGCAACAAATTAAAGTTATATTTTTGCCAGCAGATTCTACAAACAGATTAAAGCTATTAGATTTAGGGATTATAAAGAATTTCAAGTAAACTACAGAAGGAGTTTGATTTAGAAAACAGAAAGGAAGCTAAAGCAATTTCCATTTTAGATGCCACGCATCTTACAGCATCTGCATGGAAAATGTGACATCGGAGACAGTTAAGAATTGTTTTAGGAAATGTGGTTTTTCACAAGACCAAACTGCTAGGTCAACAGATAAACCCGATTTTAAGAGCTTATGGGAATTCTTTAATGAGAAATCTTTGAAGATATCAGTAATGAAGACGTGAGAGCAGAGGGTGACAAAGATGGAAACAATGTTTCTGCTGTTGTAATTTTTTCAGAAGCAAGTGCCGCTAGAAATACATTAAAGAATTATGTCCACCAAAATGAATATTCCTAAAATAGCTTAAAAACTTTAATAGACTTAGAAAAAAACATTTTCTCTTTTAGTCGACGACAGAGGCAAACTAATATCACTTCATTTTTTGAGAAAATCTGATCTGTTAATCTTCAAAATAAACATAGTGGTGAGTGAATTATTTTGTGAACTTTTTAAACTATATTTTATTTTTTATTATTATTTTTCTAAATTTTGTTAAAATCTGTTCTTAGTACTCAAAACTTATCATTTTTAATATAGGTAAAATAATTAATACATGTAAAGTTTGAAACTTGTATAATGAGATGATCTCTCAGTTATACGACTTTTTCTACGGTCCCCTGAAAGTATTATGAAAAGTGGTCGACGGGATAATAGAGAAGTACCCAGATTTTTAATGTTTCTTGCAACCTTCAATTTAATCTTGAAGATAACAAGCAGTTTAGTTGAAATATTTATTTGTTTAGTAAGGGAGAGGTCACTGTATATAGTTATAATCGAATGCAATTCATCTTAACAAATTTTCAATATAATTTTTAAATTAATTACAATTTTATTAAAATTAAGTTACTACACAACTTATACAATGGTATTTTCTTTCTTTCATTTTTTGCCCCAGGTGCCAGTATAGAAGAGGAGCACGAAAAGATTTAATTCATCTTTCGGTAGAAAAAAGAAATAATGAAATTAGGGCAAAAAGTCATGCAATCGGACATCCCAAAGTAAAATAGTACCAGTTAATTTTATATACCTTGCTTTGAACATGGCTGGTTTTTACATTAGGTGACCTGGGATATTTGAATAATGAATTGAATACATCAAAGATACTTGCAAGGTCAATAGACTGTCCCAATTAGACCCGAATTGATTCACCATTTCTGATGTTATCATGATGATAAGTTTTGCATGTTTTATACTTTTGTGTGTCCCTGTAAATGAACTATGAGAGCTACACATTTTATTAACAAACTCATCTAATGGCAAATCAATTTACTTTTCCAATTTGATTTGAAATTTAAAAAACAAAAATATTAAGATAATGTACTTTCTACCAATTATTTCATATTTAAAATAAAAGTAAAAGCAATGGATTGAAAATTCTGTGTATAAATTTATTTTGGAAAGGGGGGGGAGAGCTAATGAATGTCTATTCTGGGGCCCTTCTTTTCATACATGGTGAAAAGTTACTATGCAAAATATTATCTCGAATATTGATTTCATCCTTCTCAAAGTAGATGAAAAGCTCTTTTCGTACACAACTTTTATGATTGTATACATTTGATAGGTCATTTTAATAAGAAAATTTCTAGTATTTTTCAATATTAAGACTCTTTTATTGCATTTGTGATGAATATTATAGTATATTTGGTTAATATTTTGCTTAAAAAATAAAGTATTTATTACTTTCCAGCTTTTGCTGATATTTTGCAAGCAATTATCTGAATTTTGAGAATAATTTTTTTTAATTTAATTATTAAATAAACTACATACATTGTAAAAACTGCTTGTACTTTTAAAGACAGGTGAATGTGATTTTAAAGGTAGATTAATATGAACCATGGATTGCTGGAATTAAAAGAGCATATATTTATCAAATAAAAATTGTGTATGTTTATAAAGACACATGTTTGAAGATAAAAGTTTTGGTATCCATTTAGAGTAGATAAATATTAATTGAAGGAATTAAATAACATATCTTAATGAATTATTTTTAGTTGTGACAAGATTATATGAATGTCATGATTACTTGAGTATTACAATTTACTTAACAGCTTTATAATATGTTATGTTAGTAGTGTACAGATTTTGGTACTTCTCTATTATCCCATCGACCACTTTACATAACAAGAAACTATCGTCAAACTGTAATGCCAAATAAACAGGAGAGTGTTGCCGTTGGAATATCAAAATAAATAAATAAATAAAATATAGGAATTTAAGGACACAATTGTTATTTTAATGAATGAAATAACTCATAAATCAGTAAAACTGAAAAATACACACACATGTCGAATTAAAAACCACTTGATGACATAACAAACACGTATAATGCTTCTGACATAAAGTAAATGGGACTGCGTTTTTAGCGTTTAATCTTGCAGTTTGGCGATAGTTTTTTATTATGAAAAGTGGTCGACGGGATAATAGAGAAGTACCCAGATTTTTAATGTTTCTTGCAACCTTCAATTTAATCTTGGCGATAACAAGCAGTTTAGTTGAAATATTTATTTGTTTAATATTTGTGTTTTATATTAATGTTTAATATTTGTTAAGATATTTTAAAAATAATTAGAAGTATCTAGGATATTCTGATAGCATTGGTATCATTTGTGCAAAATCCAGGGGCAATAAACAAATGATGATTATTATAATAAATAATTTCAAAAAAATTACATTCAAATATAACTGCTCTCTTTCTAAGTGTTTAACTATTTTAAGTCATATGGGTTGAATAAATTTTAACATATATATATATATAGTTACTTTCATGTGTTTTCGAAAAATGTTGAAGAATAAAATATTTTTATTTAATTTTATTTTATTTGTGTATTATTATTCCAATTGTTTATTCATTAATTACATTTTTTAACTTGAATACACAGAAACTCCGTCAAGATGAAGATTTGAAATTTAATTACTGATTAATAATGCATTAATTTTAATTTAATAGCTAAGGTATATAAACAAACCTGCCACTGGCAGATTTTATTATTTTTTCTACTATTGGTGTACCGAGTAGTTGTGTTTAAGAAAGAATCACTGATGCGAACATGAAGTGTGCTTAGTGGTAACAATTCTATGTGTGTGTGTGTTTATATAGATACCTATTTATAAACATGCATCTTGTGCATATAATATAATCATATTTTTTAAAATTAACTTCAATTTTTTTAAATTAACTTTATTTTTTGAAATTTTATTTCATTTATTTTGGACCTTTTAATGACAATTTTTGAATATTCAAAAATTTTAAAACAGTAGCATTATTTAAAAAATATATATATATAAAAGAATTGATATATAAATAGTTCAATTAACCAATATGAAATTAAAATTGATTATTTAACACATCTTTACCCATTTGTCATTTTGATACCTGAAATCTGTCTATCAAAAATGGTTATTGTTTGCTGTAACAATTCATTGAATAATGCAAAATGTTTCATAGTTTTTAAAAGTATCTTATTTTCTTTTGATTAAAAAAATTGGGTACTATCGTGTAATAGCGGCCCTTGAGGATGAATCGTCAAGCGACAAAGATTTATCGCCAAATTATAAAGCATGTATGACATAATTATTACGTTAAATCATTACTTTTGTGATGTATATGGCCGAGTTATTAGTCATATATAACACATATATGATGTATACATATAACATGTGCATAAGTCATATAGGATGTATATATATGACATATAAGACATAAATAATATGTATGTAATGACGTATATGGCTGTTTGGAATAATATGTGTATATATGATGCATATATAAGCTTTTCGATGATCTTGGCGAAATCAGAGCTGAAACCTTGACATAATTGTAATTGTGGAGGCCGCTATAACACGAAAGCACCAAAAAGGGGGCTTTACAGTTTCTTTTCTTTTCTTTTTGTGTGTGTGTAATGTGCTAAAATGCTATTTTATCAGTGCTCGCAGTGAACACATTTTTTCTGGAGCAGGCCAAATTTACAACCAATAAAAAAATACCCTATCTCCAGAAAATGTAGAATGATTAGTATTTTTGTACCATAATTTGCCATACAGCAAATTTAATAATTATTTTTTTTTAAATTGCATTTATTGTATTTTCTGTTTCTACGTACTGCTTCTTTATCCAAAATCAGTCTTTTCCTACAGTTTTAGAAATGTCTTTTTTTTTAATATAAATATAAAATTAAATTTCAATTTACATTAATTTTGCATGGGGTTTTTTTCTTACCTTTTTCTATGTTTTATAGATAAATTTTTATGTACCGAGTAAATAGTTTTTATGAATTATGGCATATATTATACATTTATATTCTAATAACTTTTTATAGATCACTTATAAATTAATTTGTCTTTAAATATGCTTAAAACATGAAATTCTTGCAACTACTCGGTATTGGCCGAGTACTCAGCCAATTTGCCATATTAGGCCTTATTTTCTACCACTATTTCTAAATCAATCTACTCCAAAAATTTGTAAGAATCTGCGATGAAGGTCATTGTTTTGAAATAGTGGTGGAACCAATGTTCATGAAATGTATTAAAAAGCTGCTTTTGATTTATATTAGGTAAATTACTTCTGTATGTATGTAATAACAGATAAGACTTCTGTATAAGTAAATAAATCGTATAAATATTGAAAAAATTGGTTGTGTGTGCCTTTATAACAAAGTATAAAAAATTCTTTATTTCAGATATGTAATTTCCTACTCCTAATAAATCAGACTGCTTTTGTTAATAAATATTTTTGTATTTCTAGTAATCTGCTCAATAGCGCGAAACTTTCTGACACATTTTTAAATGCAAAGACATAAAATTGGCAGACCTGACCATGGAAGCAATCTGGAATCAAAATGAGTTTTCCATTTTTTGATAAATAAATTACTTATCGAGTTACAAGCTATTCGTTTCATGTGACGGCATGTTTTATACTTTCTCTGGCTGTCACGTACAGAAATCCAGTTAAAAATGGTAACTTTGACAGTATTTTCTGAAAGATCTTTTGCGTTTACCAAAAAAATGGAAAACGTGTTTCAGTTACATAAGTTTCTGAATAACAATAACTGCCAATTTACGATCAAAAGTGAATTAAAAAATATGTCGTAAAGTAGACAGTTTGAATTTGAGAATAAACAACCTTAATATAAAAAAAAAGAGAGAGAGATAATAATAACAAATGTTGAAATAAGATTTAACTGTTGAAAATTTTTTTAAATATTGCATTTTGCATATGAAAGGTAATATAAATGTTAAAATACCAATGAAGGTGATGCAGTTTTTTTTTCTTGGGGGCCCATTTTGTGAAAAGTAAAGGTTATTTTTGTGAAATTTATTATATTTTTCTGAAAAATAAAATTTTGTAACAAAAGTTGAAATCCAGTTAATCAAATTCGAAACAAACATTTATAAACAAAAACTTTTAAAATCCTTTTGCTGAAGTTTTCCTCTCTGGTGAACTTGTTTGTTTACAAATTACGCATTTTAAAAATCACACAATAATAAATAAATAATAAATAGTAAGTTTTTATGGAATAGAATTTTGCGAAGGGTTCCATTTTATCAAATTGATTTTTGTGAAGGGCCCATTTTATCAAACTGACATTTGTGAAGGGATCCATTTTATTAAATTGATTTTTGTGAAGGGACCCTAAATAGGCCCCAAATTTTTCCTGTATCGACCCCTGAAACGGATAACATTTTGAAAGTTTCTGCTGATTATCTCTGTATAAACAGCTCTGACATTTGATATAAGTTTAATTTCTTGCAGGTTTTGTTAAAGTCATTCTGTCTATTTTGTTTACAGTTGAAAATTTGCCTTTTCATTAGAGTAATGTATACATAAATTAGAAATAAATTGTATTAATGACTCTTTTGACTTTTAGAACTTTCAATCCCTTTTTTAATAAAATGCAAGAAATAAATAAGCATTAATTGTTTACATATAAATATTAAGGTGCGAGGGGAATATTTAAATGGTGATCAAAAGCTTTCTACAAGTTTAACATTCAAGCATTTTATTTCTTACAGATATATTAATGCCCTTTATTCTTTGGTTTTTCATAAAAATTTTAAATTAACATGATAATTTAAATTTTTGTCCCAATGTTAGACAAAAAAAAAAAAAAAAATATCTACTTATTTTGTTTGACTTACAAAAATAAGTAATAGAAATGAAAAAAAATTCTTTATTATCTGTTTTTAAATTGCAAATTTAAGAAATGAAATTTAAAAAGAAAGCCAGTTCATGTTATTCATTTTTACAAAGAATAGTTTTGAAAAACTTGTTTTTTAGAGGGAAGGGGTATTCAATAATGACAATGACAATAATGCTTAAAAAAAAAAAAAAAACTCTACCAAAACTTAGCTGAGTACTCAGTACAGCTCTAGTTTGTTGGCATACATTGATTTATGAATGTTGCTAATGAATTTAAAGTATCCTGAATTTGTTAAACTATATCATATGTTTTAAGCACAGATTTAATAATTTGATAAATTCTAATTAGGAAAAATGAAGAATTAATAAGAAATTTAAATATTAACAGTGAATAAAACAATTTCTGTACAAAAGCAAAATTTACAAATAATAATCTTTATAAAGACTCCTTCACACTTTTATTAACTACTACTCAAATGTGTTTGAATCTTCTTAAAATGCGTTTATATTAAATACGATTTTGTGAATTATATGAAAGTTTCTGTTCGCAACATAGAAATTAATCGTAAATACAAATTTTCATTTGCTTTATAAAAATTCTTGAGTGAAAAATCATTTATATATATACATATATATATATATGATCATAGCTGCACAAAAAACCTTTTTATTCATTAGTAACTATTTCGGTGATAACTTCTAATGTAAATTAAGATAATATTCTTAAATATATTATCTTATATAATGTTCCTTAAAAGTTGTACAACTGGTGTTATTATTTTTATCATGTTTCATATGTCTATCTCAACAAAAATAAACATTTCAAACTTCCGTTATACGAGGTTACCAGAAGAACGCCAATAAAAACACCAAATCGCCAACTCCATTACCGGAGATGACGTCAAAAACATGGAAAAAACATGGACTCACGTGACTCGTTGCCATCTATTGGAATGCCCTATATATTATTTAAAGGCTTTGGGCTACACGGAGTAAAGAGGAACTAAGATGAAATGTTTACGTTTGGCATCATGCCAAAAATAAAACCCTAAAATCAGCCCAAACAACTGGCGGCTTGCTTTGAAAACCTCTCCCCGTCCAATGAATAAAGTCCTTGTCCCACGTGCAGCCTCTCTCGCTCAAATGAAATGGCTTGTTTAGGCCTACTGTGGGAAGTCAAGAGCTCGAATACGCCGTCTCGTGGAAAAAAGATATAACTTCTCGCTTCGAGAAAATCCCGCACAAGCCCATTACCTTACATATATTTTTAATTTGTTCATAATGTTTTTTTGTTTTGCACAGTTTCAGATTTTATGTGATATTGGTGTTTTGTGTTTATATGGCAGGATAAAAATTATCCGAATTTGAATATATTACACTTTTAAACGCTTTTACAATGAGCGCGTTCACGGACCGCAACCTGGGTTACCAAGGTAACCCATGGTAACCCGAAGCGTTCAGAGACCGATATCACGTGACTTTTTGCGGGTTACCCGTAGCGTTCAGAGCCGAACATTACTCAGACGTCTGGTAACATACATTACCAGCAGAATTTTGTTGTTTGTTTGCTGTTTGCTTTATAGCTAACTGCAACTGTTAACTGTCGTTCTTTATGAGTCCTACTGTACACTTGAGTCCTGACAATTTGATTGGTCTACCTTTAACAGGACTATGATATAATTGGCCAACGTCGGCTAGGATGATTCCTACAATGTTCCTACGATCAAAATGTAATGGTAGATTGGTTGGTGGAAGTGTTTGATTGTAAACATGCCCATAACTTTACCCAAAAGCGTTCACAGTCGTTTTAACCCAACTTTACCCTGAGAAAATTCAGATGACGTCATACCCCAATTATACGAGTCACCCGTATTTCGGTCTCTGAACGCACTCAATAAATAATGATTTCAATGGCACTTTATCATTAGTTAAAGGGACAATTTTCCTCTACGAGAGCTGCGAATAGCGACCTCTTTAGGCCTTTTTAAGTTCCAATACGACTAAAATTGATAAATACATTTATTTACAAACGAACAAACATTTAAGTAAAGTTTCTAGCCTAATACTACGTTCAGATCGGATAGTTAAGATAACTTAGACCACAGAACTCACTGAAGGAATTCCAGAAACTCACTTAGTGAGTTCGAACTTTGTATCGCTAGATACAGCCAGTACCATTCACTCTGATTGGCTCTGGAGACCGATTGGCTGTTGTGGTTGCCTTTAACATATGCGCACATTCTATGTTTGTTCAGATCTCGGATACGGTGATGTTCAGTGAGTTATCTTAGATGAGTTTTGCCTTGAGTTTTGCGGTGTGGACAGGTATTCAATTCCGGGAGGGTACCACCTCAAAAATGGCAGTCTAAGATATCTTAAATGTCTGATGTGAATAGGGCATAACATATTGCCGAATAAAGTGTTTGTTTTTTAACTATGCCTCATCATTTTGTCTAAATATCATAGCAGTTCTTTGCCTAATATAACATACATATAACAGTTTTGGCGTAATGTAACAGGCAGATAATCGTTTTGGTGACGCAACGAGTGATTAAAATATGACGGAAATCGGCCTATTAATACGAACTTTAAATGAATTTCTACTTAAAGTCAATACAACTCCGCCATAGAATAATGGATGCCGTTCAAACGTAAAGAGTATTCTTCAGTCTTAAAGTTTTAAATTTCAATGTTATGATGAGGCCTGTGACACTTTCGACAAATACACTCAACGATTGGTAAACTACTATAAACAAAAGGGACTTACAGATACTTCTCCAGAAGACCCGGAATCAAAGAAATTCATTTTTAAAAATTGCCTGGGTTCAAAATGCTCTTATCTACTGTCTAGTAATACAGCACCTGACTTAACAGCCACAAAAACAAGTGGATAAGTGTGATCGAAGATCGCACAAAGGGTTTAGTTTAATATTCCTTTCAAAACACTTTATCCTTTCTTTAATAAATCCAAATAAATTTCATTTTCAGAAAAAAAGACGTTTTTTATAAAGTAAACATTTACCGGTCTATTTTTCTCGTTTTTTCGAATATCTGAACATATCTGAGTATAATATCTGTCATTTGGATTAAATGCGATATTTAAAAAAAAAATCAATATTCAAAATTAAACATGTTGTATAGAGACCTTCAAAATGTTAAAATATGCCAATATTTCCATAATCGGGTTTTTATCATGATTCAATATGTTCCTCAAACTCATATATTTACTATTCTCTATTACTCATATTGATACTTTCTTTGTATTATTCTCAAACATTTGAAAAATCCGTTAAACTTCCAATATGACGTCAGATTAATTTTCTTTTTAATTCTCTAATGACGTCATATGAAGCTGCTTTCTATATTTACACATACTCATACTCCTTGTATTATTGAGATATGTTTGAAATTTTCCGTTTTATTACCAATATGAACGTCATATTAATCTTTTTTTTTAATTGTTGAAACTTTTTATTTCATTTTCATTTTTCACGTGGAAATCTTTCAATAGAAAATTAATTATTGCAGAAAGAATTTTATTGTGGATTTTTAATTGTTGGCAACTGCTATAACGAAAAATGTTTAAATTTAATAGGAAAAGAATTTTTTTTAAATCTCTATATATTAAAATAATACGATTTTTTCAAATTTTATGATTTTGAACTTCATAGTAGATATTCAGTTATAAGTACACAAATTTGCATGCAGGCAAAATCTATAGTTTCTGAGAACCGGCTCTGAGACGGACAGACAACGAAGCGGGAGTAATACGGTTTCGTGAAATGAACGAAACCCTAATATATGACGAAATCCTGAAGTTATTGAGAGAGCAGTCTCTGTAAAAGGATTAACATTTAACCGAACGGCATAAGTTCGTTTGTAGAAAATAATATCCAGGTGAGTCAATAAATTCTTATGTGTAACTGCTTTAAAAGAACTTTCCAAAACCTCTAAATTTAAATATAATAGTGAAAATAGTGAATGTTCTAAATCTATTATTGATCTGCCACTAAGATGACAGTTTATTCATGGTTTATATGATGCAGATATTCACGAAAACGTTTTACAGCAATCTGACATTTCATTTGAACAAACCTCAGGAATTGCTTCAGCAGTTGAAGTTACGAAAATTGAAAATAAAGAGGGTGATCTTCCGTGATTGGGTCTACTACCACTCCGCTTAGGGCTACTATAATACAAGCTGACTCGTCAAGCATTTTGTTTCCCTCTTAGAACAATCAGCCATTGTTGTCCATGTGACTAGAAGTGCCGCGGCCAATCGTTCTCCTCCTGCGGGCAATTAAATAGCGGCATATGTCAGCCCGAATTGTAGGAGCCTTGGATTCGGTCGGTAACTAAAGTAAAGGGACCTCCTATTCCGCGTGCCCTCCGCATTTTCCGAGAAGTAGCGGCGGTCGGCCTCACCCACCCCCGACCACAGCCAAGAGCCATAATGATCTCGAAGCCTGCCGGAGTTGCCCGATGTATTAAACTTATTGAATTTAGCTTTTAAATTTTTCCGTTGAGATCGGGTCGGTGGGTGGGGTAGATCGCCGGAACGCGCGCGGAATAGGAAAAATTGAAAAGCTAAATTCAATAAGTTTAGGACATCGACCAGCGGATTTGGGTTGGTCGGGGAGTTTTTAGGAGCTTATCTTCAACCAATGTGAATAAACTTACAAATACTTACAGTAAAGAAAATAACCAAACATTTAGAGAGAGATTAAGATCTAAAGATCATCTAAGAACGGATCGTTCTGCGAGTCGAAATAAAAGTCATTTAAATATTTAGGCTTATTCAGGAATGCTTATTTAGGAAATATTTAGGCTTAGACACTATGTGAAGACATTGCGGGAAAAATAATCATTTAACTTTCAGTGTCGAGTAAAAATAAGTTAAGGTGCAGATTTTATTCAGCAAACGGTCATAGGGAAGTTGGAATCATCTGTTTTTTAACATAGCAACCTTATCTGGCAACCACCTAAAGGTCAAGCAATCCATGGCGGCCCCATTATTTTCTACATGTAGCTGTCGCACGTGATCGAAGAAGGTGTTTTCCGATTATTTTAATTCGTTAAACATCCAGGGTAAAGCAAGATATTTTCAAAACATTAAACTAATCAACAATAAAGATCCATATTTAGTGCCTGTTTTCATCGAAAATTAAAGATTTTCTAAATGTCAACTACGGCTAAACATAGATTAAGTAAATTATTTAGTTAACGTAATTAGCACTTATGCATTCGATGAATTTAAAGAATATAAAAGTCGAATAGTGTATAATAAATTTAAGTGTGACTGGGTGTTCGATATTTCTGTTAGAAAGACTATTGAATGCACTTAGTGATAGCAAAGGTCAGTGTACATTTGCTTTTGCTTATTTGTATATCGAAACTTATTAAGCGAAAATTGGACTCTGATAATTCAGTTTGATATGTAATGATTTTGTATGATGTTATACAGTTTCAAATCATCTATAGTTATGTATGTAAAACTTTATACAAAACTCACGACACATTAATATCGAAAGCTTCTTTTCTCCCATAAATCAGATATTGGACATCCGTTTAAATGCACTTGAAAATTATGATAGATTTTTTGTAAATATTCAGTTAATCTACTCATTTTGAGAGGGATTCGGGAAATCGTGCTAGCATTATGAAGATTGATGATTTTAAACAGCTTAAAGTAAATTCCCCTGTCCTGAAAACAAATACTCTGTTTAGAAGTTATATGGGTGATATTTCAAAACGTTGAAGTTGTTAAAATAAACGCAAGTCATAAAGGTTATTTTTTTGTTTTTTGTAGAATAATTATATCTGGTTAACTTAAGAAAAGATGCTGTCTTAGGAAGAAATTGAATTTGAAACCAGAAGAAAATCAATTTAAACTAATCTGATAGAGTTAAAGCTGTTCTCAAATGTAAACTGTCTACTTTCTCACACATTTTTTAATTAATTTTTATTCGCAAATCCAAGAAATTGGCAGGTGCTCTTATTCAAAAACTTTCTAATCAAACAGTTTGTCCAATTTTCTTTTGATAAAGGCTTTCTTTTGTATGTCGTCTGTCTCCAGTTCTGTAGACGCGAGTTCGAATACAAGCGGCGGAAAACTTGTAAAAATAAGAAAGTTTTTATTTTTCAATATTTAATAAAGTTATAAGAAATAATTTTAAACAATTCTAGGTGACCCGCCTGGCGTTGCCCAGGCCCGTGATAATAATTTTTAAAAAAGTCAAGTTTTTATTACTTTATATGTTTAACCCGATTTTGTATGAAATTATATTTTTAAATGAAAAATTCGCTAAAAAAATATTGATATTTAGTGATAAAAGCGCTCATTTTCTTTTTTTTAATCTTTTTTTTTTTTTGTAAACTAGGGTCGTTTTATAGTTTTAAAATAAAAAGTTATTTTTGTTCGAACTCTTCGAAATTTTTATTGGTTATAAATAAAACGTTTTTACAGACCGTGTAAAAATTTCGTGAAAAAATATTGTTATCGAGCTGTAAAAGAAATGTTTTCTCCTCGCTTTTTTGTTTGATTGTTCGTTTTCGTGTCGGCTCCTTTAGCATAGCAATAAAAAATAGCTCTCATCTTCCGAACTCTCTGAAATTTCAATCGGATATAAATATAACTGTACCCAAGCTCTCTTTAAAATTTTGCGAAAAATATGCATAATTAGTAGTGAAAACACGAGTTCTGTAAAAAGAAGCTTTCAACGCAATGGTCATATTACGCCATCCGTTTTCAATCAACCCTTTTCAATCCCCCTAGGCTAAACATGTTTCCCGTTTCTGAGGGGAGAAGCCTTCAAAAAAAAGTTGAAGCTTGCGCAATGAGACGATTTTCGTGTGGAAAAGATAATGTGCTTTTCGCTTTAAATATATAGATTAACAATTGACATAATGTGAATTTCTTTAACATTCATTATAGCAATTGCAGGCTTTAACGATTTCCTTACTTTTAGATATTCCAATATAATTGATTCAGCCGAATCTACTTATGATTTTTGTTGTTGTTATTTTAATTGGCTCATTTCGTGCCTCACCAGAAGATCATTTTCTTGCGATAAAAGTTACTAAACGTTCATTTTTCGACACAATCTTTTTAGAACATCTCGGTAGACCAGATTTACATCACCTACGACAATTTCGAAGCGTTCCAACGAGAACTAGTATTTTTTTTAAATTAAAATCTGAGATATTTTCGGCAAAACCCATAATAACGGGATGTTTCCCGCAGTCACGCTCGGCTTCTGGTAACGTTTTCACTATATAAAATGCATATATTTTCACATAATTTTATAGAGGACATGGAAACAGTTATATGTATTACAAACGATTAAAATTTCAGAGCGTCGAACGACGAATACTATTTTTTTTTATGTTAACGGACCCGACGCGAAATGAAAACATGGCAGGCATTCAGATTCAGATTCAGGCCAGCACCCTATGATCCGCTTGTTTAGGATCCTACAGTAGAGATCTTTAACCCAAACTTAAGGAAGGATCCTAAACTGCTTCGGCTTTCCTTATTTCCGACTCTGGCTTCGGCAACTTTCGGAACATGATAGTGATTACACAAATGATAAACCAATCAGCATACAGAATCGCTTCGCTGCAGATCAATCAATCAACCGTGCCCTTTATTTGACGTTCTGGACTTTGCACGTTTTTTTAAATTAGATTTTTTTTTTCTGTCCATCCCCATCAACATTGAATTAAAAAAAAAAAAGATAGCATGTAAAAAAAGATAAACAGAACGATATAGCGATTAAGAATTAAATGCTGTTTGTTTTTTTAAATATTATTAAATAATGCAATTAATAGCTGCACTGTTTCCGTTTTATTTCCTAAAATAATTCTTTTTTAAATATTCATTTTTATGTATTAAGAGTACATGTTTAAAATTTCATACCAAAAGGTTTTGATTCTTATAAGCCACGGCTAAAAAATATATAAGAATCAAATTTATATACACACATATAACCAAGATTTTCATTAGCGCGCGGAGGAGGAGGCGGGGGGGGGGAGGGGAGGGCATTACACTCACTAGAGATTTGGAAGTTTAAATAACTTATATATATATATATCTGGTTAGTTAAAGGGGGGAAAAAGACAGAGGTTAAAGGAAAAAAAAGACAAATTATAATAATAATAAAAAGGAACAAAGAATTTGTGTCGGTGGGGGGGGGGGGGGGGGGGGGAATCTGAACTCCCAAAAATCTTGCCCCTCATTAGATTTTTTTCTACCGGCACCTATGTTTCTTAATATTTCAAGCTATATCTCACTATTTTCAGACTTGTAGGGATGGACCTTCTCCTGTGTATGCTTATATTTAATTAGCTTGCTATTCTTAAAGTTCATCTCGGATCCCTTTTTATAGGGAGGGAGAGTTTTGATTAAAATCTTATTAAAAATACACAATGTATTATTATTTTATTTTTTAAATACAATCCACTTTAAATAAGTAGTACTATTTTAATTTTGTAAAATAAGTGCAGTATACACAAAAATTTCTAAAGATTACTTGAAAAATATATTTTTTATCTGAAATGTACAGAAAAATACTTTTTTTTCCCTACTCAGACATTTGCAACTTTTGTCCTGCATAATAGAAAACATGTAAATATTAACTGCTTTCAATAAAACAAAATTAGTTTTACCAATGCAAAACTGGAATTTTATCAAATTTAGGAATTTTTTTTTTTATATATAAAATCAGCATATGGAAAAATGGAGTGTGTTTATTATATGAACAATTATATTATTACTTTCATAAAGATGCAATTTTTTTAAATATATAAAGTTAAAACCAGCAATGATAAACTCTTAAAGATTTGCCATTTTTAAAGAGGAAGAGGGGGGGGGGGATTTAAAATAATTTTAAAGCTATAAAAAATTGCAATTATTTATAAACAAATACTTTTGAATGAATCAAGGGAATAATATTTAACATAGTAGCATTACTATAATTAGCAATTAATTGTCCAAATTTAGCATGAGGACATTTTTATCTTCCTCAGTACTTTTAATTACAATTTAATTGCAACAAAACAGCCAAACTGCAGAAAAAAAAAGAAGTGTTTTTGCTTTGCCTCCTTCTCCCCCCCCACCCCCCCTCCCAATGCCTAAACACTTCCACTCTCCTTTTTACTTTTTTCTATGTAACATAATAAAAAAGTAATAATAAAAATTTCAACTTCTATTATTTGATGGATTGACATATTTTAGGATGCTTGATTAGGATTTGATAATTTTAATAAAATGTCTGTCTATGTCACAAATTTTGTGGATTCTGTAGCTCAAGAACTAACACACAGAAATTCATTGTTTCAGTTAGATCTAGACTCAAATTGTTTCTGACTAAATTTCAGTGTATATCGCTCAACAGGTAGCACTGCTATGCTGTCTTTCTTGATTAAAATGGTGCTGTGGCCAAGGAACAAAGATATACTCACAGAACCAGATTTCAAGATTTCCATATTCCTTAATAACTCTTGTTCGATATATATTACACATGATATATTATTATATGTGCAGCCATAGATTTCTGTGAATTTTGTGCCAATATTTGTACTTGGCACAAAGTTGTGTCCCATCTAATGGAAAAGAACCGAATATTTCTGTCAGTGCTTAACGGTTTTATAATTTTTGTTTTCACCTTCAAATTTTTAATAAAATAGCCGTATTCTATTTAAATACACTAATAAAGGCATGCTTAAAATAAAAAATACTTTAATTTTATTTATGCTAATTTTAGTATGATTTTTTCAAACAATCAATTTATATTTACAGTCTTTATTTAATCTAAGTGATTGTTCTAACTAATACACAATTGACTATTACTAAATTCCCTTAAAAATTAATCAGTATTAAATCAGAAAACATTAAATTGAATTCACTCTTACATTATATAGTATATAGAAACACAAATAATATCGAAAAACCAATAAATGACTTACTTTTCATAAACATAGACAATAAAGCAATCCTCAGCAAAAAAAAAAGCTACCATGCTGCGTAGAAAATGTGATTTAGCCTGCAAAGTTTGCACCTAAGAGACTAAAGATTATTTGTAACCTATAGCCACCTAGGCGCATTCCAACGGGCCAACACAGAAGTAAGCACCCTATGATCCAGCACCTTTCTGCACTGACCATCATATTAAATCATATCAATATAACTGACGCTCCTGATGCACAGATTATCCAGATTTGCTTAATATCTACTCGCATCACCCTTGTTGCATCTCTGTTCAACTGTAGCAGCTATAGCAACTAGAAAAACTAAGAGAAAGAAAAATGTAATACATGCATATATATACACACAGAAATTAGTTTTTGAAATGCACTTCTGAAAAAACAAATATTATTTACTAATGAATAACTAACTATTAATTAGCCAAGAAATTTGTGTGCTTGTTTGAAACAATTTGAGAAAAAGAATTCATAGCTACACTACTGTACTATGTAAATATTTATCATGGGATGCTAATTATAATATTTTAAAAATGTGACAAATATTTAAATACATTTATTGCATGATATTTAAAATGTTACGATACTGGAAAAAAGTTCTTTATTAACTATTTCTTTTTCCACTTCATAAGCTTAAAAAATAATTTTAACCACTTTAACTAAAATAAGAAATTTGTAACATATGTTTTTACTCGGTAATAATGAAAGGTACATGATAAAGGTAGAATTTTCTTCTGTAATAGTCTGTCTCTTCTTTCTATTTTCACAATACATTTTGTATAGCTCTAGAGATGTCAATCAGAATTTTCCACTATCTTAACAGCAGAGAATCCCAAATGATAGCTACTTTGATAATAACAAAATTACACATCAAGGAGTCTCTGCTAAATTGTATGAGAAAATTAAACAGCTTCCCAGTCACCCAAAATATGAAATCAGTCATCTCTCCTCAATTGAAAATGATGAAAGGTAGATGTATCTTTATAGTGGTTTGGTTATATTAAGAAAAAATTACTTGACCCATCATTATTTGAAGAAAAAATAGTACTTATGATTGTTATTCATGACAGGACGATAGATTGGCAGAAATTATCAGTCATCAGTTGTTTAAAAAAGAAAATTAAGTGCATAACATTGTTAAAAATGACCAATATAACTTGCAAACTAAAAAAATACAAAAAAGTAATGATGTATACATTTATTAAATACATAACATGTTTGAGGCTATTAGCGATGAAGGATATTTTTACTTCCAGTGGAATATTATGCTCTCCAAAATGAAAATACCATTACAGATTATTTTACCATTTATGAATATGAAATATTGCGAAATGTGTAAACAATTTAACCACCGCTAGATAGATTGGAAGAAAATAAACACAGGATAAAATCAATATCTTAAAATGGTTTACTCAGATATTATAAAAGCTAAAATCATCGATCTTACCTGATGTCTGATAATTTCGCTTACATGTAAATTAAAAATATATCATAAATAAAGTAAAAAAACACACGAGTGAAAACTTCACATGTTGATTGTTGAATAAAATGGTGATGCCAAACAACTTAAGATATTCTTAAATAACGATTAAAAAAGAAAAATAACTTACTGAGAAAATAATATAAACTGTAGTCGTAAGAAAAAGTACTTTAAAACTTACAAACTTCTAAAATAAATATAAGCCACGAAGGCGGTAACACTGAAAATAGCAATGGCGGCCAAAATACCGCCGTTCCTTAAGTTAAAGACAGGGGTTGTGTTCAGGAAAGAAGATCGCGTGGCGCGCGCGCGATGGAGAGAAGGGTTATGGAGTAGGTCTAATATCGGAAATTTAAATAATTTAATATATTGAAATAATTTAATTATTTCAATTATTTTAAGCTTCTGTGGCTCGGATTAGGTGAAACTAGCGACTACACATCTTTATCCTCCAAAAAATGGATCTTATAATAGGAATATCTATTTTTATTTCATCATAATAAACCCCCGAAACATTCATGAAAAGCATCACGTGATCAGATAGCCCGATCCGCGTTCATAACCTGCAAATTTTTAGCGCGGGCTGCGCGCGGGTGACTCACAAAAATTCTGTGGGCGATTTGATCACGTGATTGGGCTTTTTTGTCATACTTGGTTTGGTAGGTTGATTGATACAGCTGTAGCAACATGATCGGATATCTGAAAAATTTAAAATTTTTAACATTCTAAAATGATTTTTTAAGCCTTTGATCCAACATAAAAATAACAGAATACGAAAGTATGATGTGTATATATATATATATATATATACATCATATAGTTACATAACTGCTGTCAACTTATATGTCTCTAAAACTACAGCACCTACTAAAACTGATATATTAGTTTAGTTGATTGCAGTTACATAAATATATATATTGTACAAAACAATGCATATAATATTATAAAGTTTAATTTTCTATAACCAGTGCACCTTTAACTAACAAGGGAGAGGACGTTCGGATCACCGAATTCCTGAAACACGGTATTGGTGGTTTCAATAAAATTAATGTAAACTCTAAAAAAAAAAAAAATGGTACTTTTTGGTTAACCGGGTACCAGTGAAACAAATATAAATATATACACAGACACACACATATATATATATATATATATATATATACATACATATATACACAAACATATATGTAGGTATATATTTATATATTTTTTTCACTGGCGCCCGGCTAACCGAAAAGTACCAAAAATTGTTATGTACTTTACTGACGTTTGGGTTGTCCTACACAGATGAACCTGAAAAGTATGAATACAAAGTGAATGCTCGCCGTTTATTTCCGATTTTCTTCCCCTATTTTTATTAATTTAAAAATTATTTAGCAGTTGCTTTATATTTTTTGGGATAAATAGAATGTTAATAAATCAAGGTCGTGATACCAACATATGTTGGTATCACGACCTTGATTTACGATAAATCTTTTAACATATGTTAAAAGATTTATTTGTTTATTTATAATAGTAAAATAAAATCTTTGTTAAAATTTGATAAAAAAGCTTTTAAACATTTTATTAAAATGTATTTTTCGATAACAACCTTGTTGAAACATAATTATTAATTTCTAAAAATTTATTTTTCTTGAATTTCATTTTTCGATGTAAATTGCATTATTTATTATATTGCAATAAACATCATAAAACACGAGAAACAAATGCTAAAATACTTGTACATTCAGTAGAAAATTTATAAACATTCTAACTATATTTTATTTATATTCATTACGAAACTAGACGGTAAACCACATGTATTTTACCTCTTTACAAAAATAGGTACTGATATTTCTAGTTTAAATAATGTATATATTTTACATTTTATTTTTATAATATTTTTTACATTGTAAAATATGCTTTGCATTCTATTCGTACTAAAAATTCACTGTTGAAGTACTCATTATAAAAACATGGAGAAATTCGTGCAAATTGACTATATTTTCATTTCTTATTTTACATTTGCTAAAAAGAAAAAAATAATAATAATAATGTTTAAATATTAAAAGACACTGTAATGTAAAATTTTAATCGTAAAATAGCTGAATTTGTCATATTTAATTAAATAAGTAATTGTTAATAATATCAAATTTTGCTTTTATAAAATATATTCCATTAATCATGAAAAATACAAAGCAACCGATTAAACATTTTTAAAAAAAAAACAGAAAAAAAAAAAAAACAGTAATTTTGGGGGATCGAACCCGCTACCTCCAGAATCAAGAGAAGTGCTCTAACCATTCGGCCACCAAGTTTATTTCTTAATTTACAAAATATCATTAAAATACGCCAATTAGTCAAATGAAGGACCGTGTTCATTATCATTGATTTGGATGTCCAAATCAATGATAACGAACGCAGGCCTTTCAATTTCATTCACAGTCTAGACTCACTCGATATTTGAATCTCCATCGCCCGCGCGCCGCCTGATCTTCTGTTCTGAACAGCCCCAGGGTTTTAGCTCTCCATCCGAGCTCTTTGGATGCTCGTTTCCTTAGATAAGGATCCTTATTCGGACACCTGAATAGCGATTTTGAGATTTCGGTCGGGAATAAGGATTTTGGCTCACTTAGAGATCCTTAACGGACACCTGAATGCCTGCCCATATTTATTTTACAACCAGATAACCATGGAGATAGAAATAAGAAGGAGAACAGTGAAGATAGGCTTTCAAGATCACAACATGGACCGGGAATTAGTACCCAGTTTGTGGCGCTGGTGCTCCCAAAGGCCGGTCATGTGACCTGTCAAACATGACAAATTGTCGTCTGCTCTTCCTGCATTTTGGTTTCGAGCATGGTAAAGAGATAGAGGGCGCTACACTTCCTAAAGGCCCAAAAGACCAGAAACGCCGCCATACTAGGTACCGCTTTTAGTTCCATAAGTAGAAACATTATCTTTGTTCTCCTTCTCTCTATCTCCATGCAGATAACAATATTTCTGACGTAAAACCGTTATATATTTATGGCCATTGAAAATTTCAAAGAGCTTGGACAAGAAAAGCTATTTCTTTTTAGCTATATACTGAGCATACTTGAAAAAAAAAAAGTAAATGTTTTTTTACGATTTTGTGATTTGGTCATTAAAGATATAAATTCATACAAAATCGGGTTATGTAAAATAATACAAATTTGGGTTTTATTTAACGTTTTATCAATGGGCTGGGCAACGCTGAACGGGTCAGCTAGTATTAAATAAGGCATTAGCGGTTCTTTTCTCGCCATACCTATGAGTATTCTTTTTTTTTTTTTTAAATCAGCAAATAATAACTTATATCCATTTCAATTATCAAATGATAACAAACAGTGTACATTATTCATTTCGAAAAGATACAAATTATTCTTTTTATTATTGTAGCCATTAAACAAAATTGATTTTCTTTATGGGACTCTACATCTATACTAATAAAAGAAAGTTTCGCTCTGTGTGTGTGTGTGTGTGTGTATGTGTTTGTGTTTGTTTGTTTGTTTGTTTGTCTGCGATAACTAGCAAAATCTAACCCACATAGAAGTCTGAAAATTTAGGTGTGGATAGTCCAAGGCCTGGCCATGTGCACCCGAGTCTCAGAATTTTAATACTTTGAAAATTAACAAAAATATTAATTAAAAACTGATCAATAACTCATCTCTTTTTTGCGAGCCGGCTTTCAGAACTCGTGCATGCCCAGAACCAGATTTTCCACATCACACGAGAATGAAGAACCATTTGCAGGAAGAATGTATTTATTTCGCAATTCTGTTTTAATTTCTATCAACTAAACAGTTTGATTTATTTAAAAACGAAAAGCATATTCTGAAAGATCGCACTCTTACGTCCCCAATGCCGTAATCAATTTGAAAAAAAAAAAAAATGTTAATCCTTTGAAAAAAAAAATTTGAAAATTTATTCGGGCTTATGTTTTCTTCCTTACACTAACGCCCCTCAATAGCACAGTTTTAGAGATATGGACAAACCAAACATATGCTTTTAAAACTAAAACCTTCTTCTAATAGATAGTATAATTATTTTTTTAAATGCGGATTTTAACCCTTGGAAAAACACCGGCGAACGCAGGTCATTTCGTGCCTCACCAGAAGATTATTTTCTTGCGCTAAAAGTTACTAAACGTTCGTTTTTCGACACAATCTTTTTAGAACATCTCGGTAGACCAGATGTACATCTCCCAACGACAATTTCGGAGCGTTCGGACGAGAACAAGTATTTAAAAAAAATAAAATCTGAGATATTTTCGGCGAAAACCCATAATAACAGGGTGTTTTCCGCAGTCACGCACGGCTTCTGGTAATGTTTTCAATATTTAAAATGCATATATTTTCACATAATTTTATAGAGTAATTGGAAACAGTTATATTTATAAGCGACTAAAATTTCAGAGAGATCGGACGACGAATACTATTTTTTTTATGTTAACGGACCCGACGCGAAAAGGAAACATATTTACTTTACAACCAGATAACAATATTTCTGACGTAATTTTTACACGGGCTGCAAAACCGTTATATTTATGGCCATTGAAAATTTCAAAGGGCTTGGACAAGAAAAGCTATTTTTTTTAAAACTATACAAAGATCCTACTTTAACAAAAGAAGTAAATGTTTTTTTTACGATTTTGCGATTTTGTCATTAAAGATATAAATTCATACAAAATCGGTTAAAAATTATAAAATAATACAAATTTGGGTTTTATTTAACTCTTTATCCTGGCCTGGGCAACACTGGGCGGGTCAACTAGTTGCTCAATAAAAAATATATCAATATATAAGAAATATATTTATTTAATTTACAGCAGAATTTTATTCATCAGTTCAATTGTAAAATGTTTTAGGCTGCTTATAGACCAAATTCTTTCAACGTATTTTATTAAATATTTTTTTGAAGTATTATTAAATGGTTATATGAAGGAAATGATTTAATCAAGAAAAAATGCAATTCTTGTGGCTAAATTTTAAAATCCTACTTCAATAATTTTTATTTATTTTTTCGGATGTTATTGTATAAATCTAGTGATAAGATTTTCAAAAGTTAACTAATTTAAGGAGAAAAAAATAAATAAAACGTCATGACACATGTAAAGAACATAGTAAAACTGAACATTTTCATCATTTCAGTCTAATGTATCTCATCTACCGTGTATGATAAAATTACTTTATCTGTTATTACTTTATCTTGGTTAGTTGCAATCGATAAAATAATTATAATCGAGAAAAAGATATGGTCTTATATATTTATTCTGATTATATTTCACTGAATTTGTGAAGCTTAATTATAACTGCAAAATATGAAATGGTCATTGTTTGACCTCATTGAATTTTCTGTTGTTAATAATATTTCCTTTAACATGGAAAATTTTGAGGTAAAATACCTGTTAGTAAATGAATACGTTTTAAAAAATGTTTTATTTCATTCATACCACTATTATCTTGAGTATAAAGGTGAACTGTAGTTTAGTTGGATGTTACATGATGTAGTTGTTCCCATTGTTTAATTTTTCTTCTATTTTTAATTGTTCTTTCTTGTGTAGTTAATACTACATTTAACTTTTCCCAACGGCTCAATATTTACAAGACAGGTTACTCACATATAGACTGGGCGTAAAGTTGATCGCAACTCGGAAGCCCCTTAACCGACATCAACTGTTCGGCAACTGTTCGGCAACATGATGTAGAGCGTTTTGTATGATTACTAAAATAAGTCAACAGCTCTTAAAAGAACTGTTTAAATTTAAAAAGTGCAGTGAACTCCAGAGAAACAGATGTAATAATAAAGTTTTGGCGGAAATTCCAAGCAGGTCTTGTCGGGGGGAAAAAATCGGTTTGGCGCACTAAATTAGGTGGGAATCACGTTTGGTGGTAGGTGCTCTTGGAGCCCAGAAAAGGTTACCAATTTGGTGTGTAGTATATTAGAAGGTCTATGCTTATAAGATATAATTTCGCTTGCCTTAGTCTTAAAAACTCGCCAAAAGTTAGCCAATCACAGTCTTCGTAGGGAGGCTTTGCGGTTTTGATCCACCAGTCGCCATACGTAGTTCTGCTCTGCTCAAATTTTACTCTTGGGGATGCAATTTTCTATTTGAATATTTTACAAGGGGGGGGGGGTGCTGTGATCCAGTGCTTTCTTTATTCTTGTATCAGTGTTTTTACATCACTCCACCTTCTGGGGAAGAGATAAGAGATGCGATGGCGATTTTTGTGTGATTTTCTCTATTTTTTGCAGTTTAAGTGAAGTAAGTGAATCTGTACTATCAATCCATTATAAGAGAAGATGCAGCATCATTTAATTTACCAAAATTGTGGCTCTAGTTACTCCATGGTTACATATATGAAAAATAAACATCCAAGTAAAAAGTAAAAATAATGTGCGTTATTATTTTTTTTAAAGTACGTGAAAAATTAAATGATTACGTTTCAAATAACTTCATAGACCGTGCATTTATAGAATATTTTTGCTTGTTTTGATAATGTCTCAGATTTAACTAAAACATAGTCAGCAGTCTAATAAAACCTATTTTGCTGTTTATAATCTTTTTATTTTAGCAATTAAAAATAAGTATATAAATACAAGGAAATTATGATTTGTTACATATGTTATATTTAAGTGAAGAAGTTATGAATATTTTTCGACGAAATGTTATGTTTAGATGCAATGTTCTAGGCCGAGGTTTGTATAAAATTCTGGAGAAAATTAACCTGAAGTAATAGCGAATTTAGGGTCGATTTTTACTTTCTTCTATCACCAATAGAAGGAAGTATAGTCATCGAATTTTTTTTCGACTTCCGGTTTTCGAAGGATTTACATGTTTTAAGGGTCAGAGATCCCCAAAAACATATTTTTACAAAATATCACTCTGTTCGGGTGTATCTGTGTGTTCTTGTATCATCGAAAATTGTATGAAGTTATGCATAGAATTGAACCGAATTTCATTCATGTGTTTTTGGCTACAGTCAACAGGTCCCAGTTGAATTTGAAGGTATTTCTCGGGAGGGGGCGCTGTAAAAGCAATTTTTGTTCCATTTTCATTATTGTATCACCAAAGAGCATATGACTATATGCATAGAATTAAACCAAATTTTATATATATGTTTTTGATTATGATCTGCAGGTCCAAGTTGAATGTGGGGATATTTCGCCAGAAGGGGCACTGTAATATGGATTTTTGTATGATTTTCGCGAGTTTTCGCAGTTGTGTTGTACGTCAGCTTATCGTGCAGCGAAGATAGCTTTGCATCCAGGTAACCCGGCGAATCGCAAGCAGCTGACGTACAACAGAATGATGAAATATATTGATTTTATTGGCGCTGCGATAGCGAATTTTGACTGTGGTCATTATTAACGAAGTGGTATTAAGATGTATGAGATGGAAGAAAGTTTGGGATTGACATATCTGACTAGTTCTTTTGTATCATTAGAATGTGGTTAGAAGTTATGGATAGAATCGAGCCAAACTTCATATATATGTTTTTTACTATGGACGTCAGGTCCCAGGTGAATATGGCGATAGCCCCTCCCCCCAGAAGGGGTGCTGTGATTTGCAGTTTAAGTGAAGAATTTTGGAATATTTTTCAACAAAATTTTATATTTAGATGTAATGTAATAGGCCGAGGTTTGTACAAAATCTTGGGAAAAAATCAGCCTAAAGGTGATGTTGTGATAGCCAATTTTATTTAATTTTCGAAACGGGTGCGGTAGCTGTTGAAAAAAAATCCTACCGAATCTTCCAATTGTTCAATTTGGGTTTATTTTGCATTTTTGTATTAAGCAAAAATATTCACGTTTTTTTTATATAATACTAATTGCTTTGACTTTAATACGAAATTTTTGTCCCCCCCCCTCCACCCCATGGTTTTCAAACCTTTATTGACAAAAAACTTGCAGTGAAATAAAAATATAAATAACGGATGCGTTAACACTACAATTTCCTTTTACTAAAATGTATAATTGAAAAAAAAAAAAAAAAAAAAAGACCCTTTTTGAAGCATTAACATGTATGGAATAGAAGAAAGTCTTGAAAATGGCACAACCGATAACTTTTTTTCTTTTTTGAAAAATAAATAAATTAAAAAAATCTTTAGTGAGTTTTACTCTTTTTTAAAAATGAATTGTAATTGAGAGGATTCTCTTATAAATTTTGAATTTGAACGCAAATTTAACTTATATTTCAGAAGATAAATTTGAGTTTGAGGTTGTTTTTTTGGTGAGTTTGCCCAATACTGATATCAACGCAGAGCGGGACATTAGATATTTGTAATTTTTTCTTTCTTTAGCAACGGAATACCTCCCGCATTGATGCTATTTGAGAAACTTTTTGCTACTGTAACCTTTGCCGAGAATAAAGCGGCAGTTGAATAATCGATTCTGTGGCAAAAAACCGCATGCAAATTTATATCTTGAATAAATATGTTTTAAATTTACAGCCTGTTCAATTATTCTTATACAACTTCCACACAAGGGATTTGGGGAAAATTTCCTTACATAGAGGGAATCTTTCGATAAGTGTCAATACATTCCCAAAATTTTAGGAAACAGAGTATTTTTATTTTATTTTTAAATATTTTGCAGGTAAGTATGTCAAACGAATTCGGGATCTTATGAACCAACAAGAAAAACAAAGCTACACTGTACAGTTGCCAGATTTCGATATTTATCGTTAAGTGGAGACTCAAAGAGTTTTATCAATCTTTCGATTCAGTTTTGCGTTCGGGCATGTAAGATTGAGCTTTCACCTTGTTTATATGACTAGAGCATATTAATTTTTAAATTATATTGCTCAAAAATTTGTAATTGTTATTTGCACCTACTGTTCAATTATTAATATTAGCAATATTATTACTATTTACTGGATTTGAGGCAGACGATAATTCAAGTTTATAACTGGATAAAAAAATGTAATGTAATGACTTTTACCATTGGGATTGTAATATACAACTGTATATATTGTATTTATAATATAACCGTAACTGTGTAATATATAACTGTATATATTGAATTTATAATATAACCGTAACTGTATATGTTTTGTACTACTAATCTAACTTAACCATAACCGGGGAACTGTTGATATCCTAAGATGATGTAGCGTGAGCGTGTGTGTGGTAGCATGACTACCTCTTGAATAAAGCTTGATGTTGAAGTTACTATGTCTCATTAAATGAGTTTAATATTATTTAATAATGATGCTATTTAATATAATAAATAGAGAACTTAAGATCTACAAAATAATGATCTTTTATATGGTGTCAGAGAAGACGATGTTCAAAGATTGAACCTGCATGCTCGACCGTGATGGAATTATTCAAAGCTCCGGGAGAGTTCAATTTCACCTGCGGTAACGTCGCCGAAAATTGGAAAAAATGGAGGCAAAAGTTTGAAAACTTCATGATCGCCACTGAAAGAAGTGAGAAACCTGATAAAAATAAAATTGCGATTCTTCTCAACTTGCTGGGTGATGAAGGCGTCAACATATTCAACACCTTTAAGTTTGAACCCAGATAGCAAGCAAGGTTCCGAAAACGGTCTTTTTCCCTTTTCTTTCGATTTTTCTGCAAAGGTATATTATCTTTACCGTATACCACGGTCACAGTAATATTTTCAATATTAGATTTTTGGAATAACCGTCAGAAAACCTACGGTCTAAAATCATCCTTTGCACATTCATTTTCCGCGCATGCGCAAACTTATTTCGCGCTGCAAATTGTCCTTGTGCTTGCGTTTCATGACTCATTGAAGGTGATATGATGTGCGAGCAGGTCACGTCGTAGCACCGGTCTGAAAGTGCCGGCTTTGCATTTGCAATCATGCTCCATCTAAGGTATGTTAAACTATTTTGTATTAATTTCATTTCATAAAGATTTACCTCGTTGTAAGAACTATATACACATGCATATTTCTGTTGTAGTTCTTGAAATTTCCATTTATAATATGTTTTTATTCTTAACGAATTAATGCGAGTTCTTTACACATATTTTCATTACAAAATACAATAGAGAATAGCATTTGTTTATGTTTATCTTTTAAAATATATTATTATCGTTTATGTTATTATCTATTGATGCTCCTCAATTTTAAAATATTCATCTTATAGTTCATGTGCTTAAAAATTACCGTCAAAAGTTTGAAATATTGCGTAATAATAATAATAATAGATTTTGTACTAGTATTTAAACTGTAATTTAGTCAAAGTTAATTATTTTTGCGCATACGTTTTATTTTCTTATATTTTAGTAATTTATGTTGTATAAAATTTCATTTAAAAATATCATTCGATGACAATTGCTTTTATATTATGTACGTTTAAGATATAAAATTTTTATTGTATGCGTCGCTACAATATTTTAAAGTATTGTTATTTTATTACTTTGTTTAATACATTTTATTTTCATGAAGTTAAAAAAATGAGTTTTAATGAAATCAAACTATTTAAATTTTTGACATTTCAATGTACATACTAATAGTTATGAAAGATTTTAAAAATGAAGGTTTATATTTTAAAGAAAAAAGGGAAAATAAAAAAAGTCTAAATAATGTTAACCGATTATTATTATTTATTTTTAATTACGGAGCATCAATAGATTTAATTCAGAGATAAATCATTCTGAAAAATTATTGTTCTTCTGTATTAAGTAGAATGAAAACATGCTTAAAGTAGACTAAAAATAAACAAATAGGTAATATGCTTATGATATAAAAATATTATATATGGAAATTGCATTTTTTTTTCTAGTAATTATTTAAACACCAAAATTTGGTTTTATATAGTTTTTAAATCTTTATGAAATTAAATTATGCAGTAATGTTTAACTTACTTTAGTTTGCCAATCAACTAATAAATAAGAGTAATTGATAGTGGGTAACCATTATCACTTTCCAAATATAAAAACACAAAAGTAAAGGCAACATAAAAATCAAGACATAAACAATTCCCAACTCAGAAATTTAAACTATTGTGAAACTTTCAGGATAATGTAGTAGGGCTTAAGAAAAAATATAATATACAAATTTTCTTGTTGCCCGAATTCACTTTAAAAGGAAAATATTATCCCCGGTATAATTTAGACTTTATTTTTAAAACTGAATGGTAGAAGATACAAAAAAAGTTATCTATTTTAATTAGTTCTGTCAAATTCAAACAAAAGTTAGAAAACTTCTGTAAATTAATTCTTATAGTTCATTCTAACAAAATGCATATTAGATTTAAAAAAAATTAATGTAATCAACAATTAATATTTTTTTAGAAGCAATACATTAATTAAAATATAAAAAATCAAATATATTCAAATTTTAGCTATTACATAGGAAAGGAATTTTAGCAAAGGAAAAAAGAAATATATTAATTAAAATATATAACTTACTATGAGTTCTTAAATATAATATCAGCTAATAAAAATTCCTATTTTCCATTTTTTTTCTTCAGTAAATAGAAATTAAGCTAAAATTTAGTGTCCCACAGAAACAAAGAAAATTTCTAAGTCAGATAATTTTGATGAAAATCTAATGCAATTAAGATTTAAAACTAATAGGTTATCAAAACATTTTTAATTTCTTTTATAGATGCTTATAATATTTTAATTAGTTCTGTCAAATTCAAACAAAAGTTAGAAAACTTCTGTAAATTAATTCTTATAGTTCATTCTAACAAAATGCATATTAGATTTAAAAAAAATTAATGTAATCAACAATTAATATTTTTTTAGAAGCAATACATTAATTAAAATATAAAAAATCAAATATATTCAAATTTTAGCTATTACATAGGAAAGGAATTTTAGCAAAGGAAAAAAGAAATATATTAATTAAAATATATAACTTACTATGAGTTCTTAAATATAATATCAGCTAATAAAAATTCCTATTTTCCATTTTTTTTCTTCAGTAAATAGAAATTAAGCTAAAATTTAGTGTCCCACAGAAACAAAGAAAATTTCTAAGTCAGATAATTTTGATGAAAATCTAATGCAATTAAGATTTAAAACTAACAGGTTATCAAAACATTTTTAATTTCTTTTATAGATGCTTATAATAAAAGCATTATTATCTGCCTTTGATTGTAATTCTTGTTACAATGTTTAATATGAAATCCTGTAACTAGCCTTACGTTTCTACATTTTGGTATGCTTGTCCTCAAACACTTACAAAGTACCGCAGATTATGTCAACTAGCAACCTTTTATAATGCTTTTTAAAATGTTGGCAAACCTTTCAGACAAAGCCTTTAAAAAGCATCTAATCATTTACATGTTGGGGTTATAAAAATGTTTTAAAAATCAAAAATTGTTATCTGGGAAGCAGCGGAAAAAGATTCCTATGAGGCTGTTATTACTAAGTTTGAGCAATACTGCACGCCAAGAAGAAGTGTCGTATTCGAGCGATACAAGTTCTTTTCGGCTTTTCAACAAGAAGGTCAATCGATAGACAATTACATCACCTTGTTGAAAACTTTAGCTACACTTTGTGAATTTGGTGATCAAGAAGAAAGCTTAATACGAGATCGAGTCGTCCTAGGTATCCGTGATGGGGGTTTACAGGAGAGACTTCTGAGAGAAACAGATCTGACTCTTCAAAAAGCTGCTGAGTTTGTGAGAACGACAGAAATCAGTAAACAGCATCTAAAGTCAATAAATGGACCTAACGTTTCCAGTGCGACTGTGGACATTGTTCAAAAGAAACAACATGGACAAAATAGTGCCAAACCAAAAAACTTTAAAACTGTAAAGAAAATGACCAGTCAAAATGAAATATATGACTGTTTAAAATGTGGTAGGAAACACAAAAGGTTAGAATGTCCTGCATATGGAAAAACTTGCAGAATATGCAAAAAACCAAATCATTTTGCTGTAGGTTGTAAATTTAATAGAGAGAAAAAAATATATGAAATTACAAATGAAAATGATCAGCTGTTTGTTGAAGCAGTTGAAATTAACAGTGTGGTAAGTACATCAAATTCTTGGTTAAAAGATATTGATATTAATAATGTTAATGTTAACTTTAAATTAGATACAGGGGCAGAGACAAATGTCCTACCCTTATCCATTTTTAAAAGGTTAAATTTAGATATGAAAGTAGAATTAACTCATACTGTGCTTTTGTCATTTGGTAATTTTAAGATTAAACCTGTTGGTAAAGTGATATTAATGTGTACTGTTAATAATCATGTTGATATACCTATTGAATTTATTATTGTTGATAAAATGTGTAAACCTATTTTAGGATTAAAAACATGTAGTGAGTTAGGATTAATTCAAAGGGTTGATTGTGTAAAAGCTGAAAAGCAAAATATATTAGATTCATATAAGGATGTATTTAACGGCTTAGGTACATTTCCTGGTGAGCCATATAAAATTGCATTAAAAGAAAATGCTAGCCCTGTGGTGCATCCACCTAGGAGAATTCCCCAATCAATCAATCTAAAATTGAAACATACTCTTAAAATATTTGAAAAGAGGGAAATAATTTCAAGGGTAAACAAACCGACTGATTGGGTACAGAGCCTGGTTGTGGTTGAAAAACCAAATGGTGATCTGAGAATATGTTTAGATCCTCGAGATCTAAATAAGGTACTTAAAAGAGAACATCATGTAATTCCCTCACCTGAGGATATTATTAGTCGGTTAGAAGGGAAACAGATATTTTCAGTTTTAGATCTCAAGGATGGATTTTGGCAAATACCTCTTGATGAAAATAGTTCAGATATTTGCACATTTAATTCACCCTTTGGGAGATTTAAGTTTAATAGAATGCCATTCGGAGTCGCCTCAGCTCCAGAGGTCTTTATGAAAAGAAATCAGCAATTATTTGGTGACATAGAAGGGGTAGAAATTTATGTAGATGATATCATTGTCTCAGGTAAAGATGAAAAAGAGCATGATGAAATATTAATTAAGATATTAGATAGGGCTCGAGAAAACAATGTTAAGCTAAACAAAGATAAATTTCAATTTAAAACAACTGAGGTCAAATACTTAGGGTATATTATTTCCAATCAAGGGATCAGAGCTGACCCATCCCTTGTTAAAGCGATAGTAGAAATGCCCACTCCCCAAAACAAAAAGGATGTTAGGAGATTTTTAGGGATGATAAATTATGTCTCAAAATTTATGCCTAAAGCTTCTGAATTAACGGCTTCCCTAATAGAATTATTAAAAAACAATACTGATTTTTTATGGTCAGATCAGCAGGAAAATGCCTTCATAAAAATAAAAGAAATTTTGAGTAAAAGCCCTGTCCTGAAAGTTTTTAACCCTAGAGAGGAAATAATATTGCAATGTGATAGCTCTAAAGATGGATTGGGAGTATGTTTGGTTCAGAAAGAACAACCAGTTTCTTTTTCATCCAGAAGTTTGACTGAGAATGAGAAAAACTATGCTCAAATTGAAAAAGAGTTATTAGCTATCACATATGCCTTTGAAAAATATCATAACTTTGTCTATGGTCATAAGGTAACTGTACAGACAGATCATAAACCATTAATCTCTATCGTACACAAACCTTTAACTAAAATTACTGCTAGAATGCAAAAAATGGTGTTAAAATTGGTAAAATATGATTTTAAAATTGAGTATGTTCCTGGTAGTCAATTATATTTGGCTGACACACTTTCTAGAGCATTTTTGAAAAATAATAACAAAGATGATCCAGAAATGTTAAATGTGATCCATAGCATTACAAAGGCACTGCCTTTAAGTGAAAAAAGACTTAAACAGTTTCAAACTGAAACTAAGAATGATGAGGATCTTGCTCGAGTAATGGAATTCTGTAAAACTTCTTGGCCTAAGAATAAAAAAATGTTGTCTGATAATCTTAAACAATACTATAAAGTCAAAGATTTCATATATGTGAATGATGGTTTAGTATTTAATAATAACAAATTAATGGTTCCAAAAAGTTTAAGACAGAATATGTTAGGTTTAATACATGAAGCCCATTTTGGAATTGAGAAATGTAAAAATAGAGCACGTGAAATCTTTTATTGGCCAGGTATCTCTGCTGATATTGAAGAATTAGTTTCAAAATGCCAAATATGCGAAAAATTTAGAAAGAAAAATTCAAAGGAACCACTAATGCCCCGTGAAATACCAAATAAGCCTTTCGAAAAGATTGCAACTGATGTATTTCAGTTTGCTAATCAAATTTATCTAGTTATAGTTGATTATTATTCTAAATGGATAGAATGTGCTACTATAAAAGATAAGACTGCTAATGAAATAATCCCAAAATTAAAATGTGTCTTTGCTAGGTATGGTATACCGAATGAAATGGTGTGTGATAACAATCCCTTTAACAGTTATTTGTTTAAGAAATTTGCAGATGACTGGGATTTTGAACTAAACTTTAGTAGTCCCAGATTTCCTCAGAGCAATGGAATGGCTGAAAGAGCAGTAGGAATAGTTAAAAATATTCTACGAAAAGTACAGGATGTAAATATAGGCCTAATGGAATATCGTAATACACCCATTAGTGGATTGGATCTATCTCCAGCGCAACTTTTATTTAATAGAAGGTTAAGAACAAAATTGCCTATTAGTAATAAATTGCTAAAACCTGAAATAAACAACCCTGACTCTAAACTTCGTGCACGGCAGATTAAGCAAAAATTCTATTATGACAGGACAGCACAGTCATTAAAGGAGTTAAAACCTAGTGATAACATAGTATTATTTAATTTTAAGACTGGGCAATGGGATAAAGGACAAATTATTTCAAAACATAAATCTCCTAAATCCTATATTGTAAGGAATGGAAATGGGGAAATACTTCGAAGAAATAGAAGGCATATCAGGGTATCAAAAACTCCTTTTGAGTATCATCCTGTGTATGATGATGTATTTATTGAGGATAAGACTGAAAGGTCAGAAAATTATGCAATACCTGTTGTAAACAATGATTATCAACAAAATATGCATAATACTACAATTACAAGAAGGGGGCGAGTAATTAAACCACCTTCTAGGTTCAGAGACTTTTGTATGCAATAAACCATCTTATATACTGTATATTTAGTGTCATGTTTCTTATTTGTTATAATTATAAAATATGGTCATTTGTTGTATTAATATAAATTTACTGGCATTTAAAATTATATAAGTGTACTTATTTCTTTAACTGGAGGAAAGGATGTAATATACAACTGTATATATTGTATTTATAATATAACCGTAACTGTGTAATATATAACTGTATATATTGAATTTATAATATAACCGTAACTGTATATGTTTTGTACTACTAATCTAACTTAACCATAACCGGGGAACTGTTGATATCCTAAGATGATGTAGCGTGAGCGTGTGTGTGGTAGCATGACTACCTCTTGAATAAAGCTTGATGTTGAAGTTACTATGTCTCATTAAATGAGTTTAATATTATTTAATAATGATGCTATTTAATATAATAAATAGAGAACTTAAGATCTACAAAATAATGATCTTTTATAGGGATAAATAGAAATAATATCCGTAATATTTCAGTATACCAAAAATAACAATAATTTTCGTTCTGAAAAATATTTTTTAAATAATAGATAATATAGCTAAAATGAACTATGCGATACAATTTTTGAATAAAATTAAGATAACAACTATTATAACTTATAGTAAAAATTACCGAAAATTCCTAAAGATAAAATAATAAGGCGAAGTGAGAATATCTCTTTCATACCAAAAATTTATATATTATTTTTATTGTTATAACTTTTTTCTTAGGCTATAGGTCAATCTGGAGAAAAAAGACTATTTTCAGGTGCTTACGAAAATTTCTCACCTCTTATCAACATGTTTGTTCAAGCAATCACAAAATATTTATCAGTTGAAATTTCATTGGAACTTCCATGGAAAATACTAAACAGATTTTCCTCAGTATGATGTTGTCTGTTTAATTCTTTTGAAAAAAATGAAATAAAATAAAATAACAACACTTTTTGAACACACCAAAACAAACCAATATTACACTCAACCCGGTAAAATTAAAAGATCATTTATTATTGAAAATATGAGAGAACATACTACAGTTGGGGTTTTTATTATACTACTTTTTATTCGAATAACGAACGAGCGCCTGTATGGTACTAACTAAGTTATCCTCGTTGAATTGAGATCAATCTCTATGCACGCTCCTTTGTACTTTTTCGATTTTGATTACAAGTTTTTTTTTTTTTTTTTTTTTTTTATTAAGATACTTTCACTTTCGGAACTGGTTTTGAATGTGAAAGTATCCTCAATAAAAAAAAAAAACAAAATCGAAAAAGTACAAAGGAGCGTGCATAGAGATTGACCTCAGTGTTGGGTATGAGCGCGTTCATTGAATGAAAACTCGCGAACTTAGTTCACTTTCTGTGAACGTGAGTTGAACTTGACTCACTTTTTGATAAACGAACGTGAACTGAACGAAAGCTCAAAAAATCTGTGAGTTTGAACGAAATTTACAACTCAAACTCATTTTTTTTCATAATTTATTTAAAATTTTTCCAGCCTTTAAGAACATGTTTTTCCCATTCAAATGAAATTTAGAGGCCTTCACGGACTCGGGACGGGTCGAGCCTGATCATCAGTTTTTCTGGGTCGTGCCCGGGTCTTGCTTTCTCTGGAGGCGCGGGCCGGGCCGAACTGGACTTATTTCTGAACCTGTGCTTAATTCTTCCTAGAAGTATGCACAATGACCATTATTCTACAAATAAAATTCCCTTTAAAGAATAATAAATATACATTTCTGGAGGGGGGGATATACAGTACTGTAAAACCTATAATAAGAATCTGTGTATGACGAAATCCTGTTTTAAACGGAAAAATTTCTTGATCAATTGCAAAATGGATATAATAATCCATTTGAAAATGAATAATACTTTGCAAGAGATGACAGACCTGGCAAAAATGGAACTAAACTATAACGATTTTTTTCTGTCCTATGTGATTTCGTCTTAGAAGGTTTTTCAATATAGAATTTTTCAGATTTTTAAGTCTCCAAGCCGTGTAAAGGGATTAATGGTATTAATAATAATTCAGATATTTACATACAAATAGAGATCCATTAAAAATTCAGTATAGTTTACAATAGGATATGTAGAAAGAAGTGTAGTACAAACAGTATTTTGGAACGAAGGTCCCTGTACTATGCAGTCTATGGTAGAGGTCTACACGGGCCAAAATTTCAAGGCCTGGTATAAAAGTTAAAACTTCGGCTCGAGCCCGGCCCGGAAAAAAGTTAAAATCTCGGCCCGAGCCCGGCCCGGCACGAATGAATTTCTACAAAACATTTATTTTTACGTCGATTTGGTTAAAATTTTGTCTCGTACGAGGAGTTCTGACCAAAAATGCTTATCTTTGCTTTTTATTGTCATGTTTATAGTTTTCATTTTTATAGAAGTTATTGCGATGTTTATTTTTTTAATGAATCGCTATTTGTTGTACGTAAATGTTTCAGTTATCATTAATATAGTTAATCCATATTCCATGTATTGGAGACTTAAAAATCTGAAAAATGCTATACAGTAAAATCTTCTAAGACGGAATTGCATAGGAAAGAAACAAAAATTCGTTATATACAAGTTCCCTTTTTAGCCGGTGTAAATGTATTATATATTCTTTTCTTACGTATTAGTACATTCATTTTGCATGGATCAACATATTTTTCAGATTAAGACAGGATTCCATCATAAGCAGGTTCTTTTTCCCGCGTTTTATTATATTTTAATAGGCTTGGAAATGTACTATTCTTAATAAAGAATAAAATTTAATGTTTAATTGTAGAATAATGGTGATTTAAAAATGTATTCATTTTTCGCAAAAATTTTTGGGACAGGGCAAATTTGGCTGATGTTTGAATGGACCAGGCCACGCCGAGACAATGATTTTCATACGGGCTGGGTCAAAACCGGACGGAAAATTTTGGGCCCTTGAAGAGCTGGAAGAATGATACTAGTCCCGGTTCGGTACGGAAAAAGTAAGTTAGGCCCGGCCCGAGCATTCAGAAAAAGTATGGCCCAGGCCCGGCCCTGAAAAGAATGCAGACCTGGCCCGGTCCGATTGCCGTCTGAAATGAGAACAGGCCCAAGCCCTGCCCTTGCATATATCCGGTCTGTGGCACTTTTATTTAAAATGAGCAATATAAACATGATAAAAGACTGTAAAAATTATATTTTTTTTTTGTCAGAATTTCACGCACAAGACAAAGTTTTAAACACATGGACGTAAAAATAAATATCTGTAAAGAAAATTAACACTATACAGGCTGCTGATGCATTTTATCTGTCATTTATAAAAACTATCATTAAGAAATTCCAAATTCTTCACACAAAGTTGGAATAATTATTTTTGATTATTATAAGTATAAATATTTCGTGAATAAAGTAAAGGAAAATTAGTATTGAAAATTTTACTCTCGAAATTTCTGAGCAAACATTCCGCCAGATTTAGCAATACAATTTGTGGTATGTATAGTGGTTAAAAAGGCTCTGACTTGGCCTTAGAGGTTGACTTTTGTTTCGGATTCGGTCGCTTTCGGATTGGGTTTTGACTCTTGCGGGTCGGGTTTGGGCAGACCCGATTTTTCAAAAGAATGTGTCGAAAATAAAAAGGTTAAAAATCTATATGCCATAAGAACTCCATAGCTGACACACACGGAAAGCGAATATTTCTATTTAGCAAACACTTTTCAGATTTTAACACAATTATATATTTGTATTGTACTGCTTTTCTGCATTTATATGGAAATTTTATTTTTTATGCAACATTCATGGATAAGTACTTCTCTTCTTTATACATTTTGCTTTGGAGATATTTTTAGTTTTTCGTGTTTGGCCATCTCCAACAAAGCTTTAAAACCCCTTTCCCTACCCCCCACCTCTCAAGTTCTCAGAATCTTAATTGGAACCTTTTTGTATCAGAGGCCGGAGGGCCTCTTCTTTGTGTATTCCGGAAAAAGCAACCCATCTTATCTATGTGATCGTATCGGACCAGGACTATAGAATAAGATGCTATGTTTAGACTATAGAATAAGATGCTATGTTGCAGAATGCTATGTTTTTCTGCAATCTTCGATGAGTCGTATGTTCCCACTGACGTCATAAGACTCCCTAGACTCTTAGAAAGGGGACCATGTCCGCATCTCTCTCATCAAAGCCGTGAACCAGTCTTTCTCTTATCTATAGTCCTGGTATCGGACACTATTTGCCGTCTGCGTCAAAACATTAATTTATTGCCCTCTGTCTAGGCCAGAATCAGGAAGAGAAAAATTTCCCGGAAACTTAGTCCACTACTCAAAAGAAGAAAGAAACCTCCACCCTGCTACTGCCTGTGGAGAGTGCGTCTTTTGTTATCACACGCCATGCTAAGGTCTTCCTAAAAGGTTTATTAGGTTGTTTTAAGCCGTTTACAAAGAATGAAAGTAAACAACGATTTTAGAGAAAGTACAATTATCTATGGAAAATATTAAAGACTAAAAAATCTATAAATGATTATAAATTCAAAAATTTGAGATTTTTTTCTATATCAGTTGGCGCAAAAAAATATATCCCATCTTGAAAAACTATTGGGGGGGCGGGGGGGGATCGAGCCCCATGGGTCTATACAAGTCTACACCTATGCTGCTTTTACCACTGAATACTGGACATCTTACAATCTATACACACGTATAGATTGAATATGTCTACCTGTGCAATAAACTATCACAAACACTATATGTGTTTTGTGTGTGTCAGAAACGAATTGTAGGTAATATTTTCCATATAACGAGAGAAGAAAAAATGGTTCTTAACTGTACCGTAAAGAAAGAATAATCTATGATTGGAATTCTTATATACATTTTATTTTTCAAGCAGTAAATTGAAAATACAGGGTGATTCTAAATTCATGGTACAAACTTTAAGGGTTGGTACAGGAAATACACTGTAACCATCATTTATTGTATAGGAATGTATGGGCGCAAATGACACGTTGAGGTACAAACACCAGGGGCCAATTTGGTCCTTTTTTTTTACTTAAAAATTTCTCATTTATACCAGAAAATTCCTATATTATTACATAAAGGTCCTATACAAAATTCTTCTTTGAAAATTTCCAGTATTAAATCAAAATTTTTGAATTAAAAAAATCCCCGTTAAACCGGCAAAAATGTCAAACACGGGAAATACATAAAAAAAAAAAAATAGGAATAAAGTTTTTTTTAATTCAAAAATTTTTATTTCATACCGGAAATGTTCAAAGAATTTTTTCTTTATGTAATCATGAAATGTCTGTCTTAAATAAAGAAAAGAATAGCATAGGAATTTTTCATTCTTGGTTTTCGTGATGTTTATTTTTTTTTTCGCTACTTACGACGAGTAACTTTTACTTTTTTTTCTGATTATCCGACATGGAGTTGGGTTGGGTTGATTTATGACGACCAATTATCAATACGAGTGACATAGGCCCTAGGGGAAAGTGCCCTCCGTGGGGGTCTTTCTAAGAATCCGACATAGAGCCCTGCGCTGGTCAAGAGCTCTACCCGAACCCAAAAATTCTATTTGAAATCAGCCCGCAATCCAACCCGAACCCGACAAAAAGAATAAGTTGGATCCGCAACCCGACCCGAACGCACCAAAATAATTTTCGGCGACCTGCAACCCGACCCGAACCCGAAATGAAAGGAAGGCGAATTCTGTTTTAATGCAATTGTGAAAAGTAACCTACATTTATATCTCTACTACCAATTTTATGTTTTTATAGAAAAAAAAGACTAGTGTTTAATATTCAAATATTCATAACATTCATTTTTAGGTGCGTTCGTAATTATATAAATACGTAGCACCTATAGTCGTCGTTTGGTCCGTCCGTCTGTCCGTCCGTCTGTCTGTCTGTCCGTCCGTCTGTCTGTCTGTCCGCATATAACAACGCAAAAACTACCCAACCAAATGGTTTGCAATTTAAAATATATTATCTTTGCAGAATTTTGTCGAGACATTTCAAATTTTATTAAAATCGAATCAAAACTTTAGGAGATTTTAATAAAAATATTTATTAAGAAATTTGAATTTTTTTTTTTTTAAATCGGTGCTTTCTTGTTAGAGAAGCTTCCGATGGATGTTAAATCGTCAAGCGACCGAGACACTTATTTTATGACAGAAATTAATCTGCAGACGATATAATTCATTTCACAGAATTAAAAATCATCAAGATCTGAATATTTATATAACTAGCTGATACATATATATCTGAATATTTATATAACTAGTTAAGATATTTGTATGAACAGTGTCATAAAATATATACTTAACTAGCTGTTTAACCCGTTCTACGCACGGGATATCATGAATTTAATTCTAAAACGTGCGTACGAACGCACCTCGTTTGTAACGTTTGACGTACAATTTCCAACTTGTTTAATATTCAAATATAGTAAAACCTCTGAATAGTACCGACATCGAGATAATTGAATAGAGTCTTGCATCGGGTCAGGTTGCACAAATTTCTGTTTTCAGGTTTTAATGATTCTAAATTTGTTTTTGTAGGTTGGGTAGCCTAGAATAATTCTTGCGATCGGGTTGTTTGCATTTTCACAAAAAGGTTGAGCACAACCACAACTATGTTTCAGATGAAAATAAATATGTTTTGGAGTATGAATGAGAATATATACAAACTAGTACGAGAAGTCCTAACTAAAAATACTTATTTTATCTTTTTATATCATGTTTATATTCTTCATTTAAAAAAAGGGGTTCTGAATGTGGTATTTATTTTTTAAATGCATCTGATTATATGTAAATATCACAGTTACCATTAATATCGTTAGTCCACTTTCTATGGCTTGGAGATTTAAAAAATTTAAAAATTCTATACAATAAAATCTTCCAATGCGGAATTGCATAGGAAAGAAGAAAAATCCGTCATGGGCTGGTTCGCCTATGAGAAAGTTCATCGTCTGTTGTAAATGCATTACATTCTTTTCACAAGTACTGTTATCCTCATTTTACATAGATCAACGTTTTGTTTTGTTAAACACGAGATTCCGTCATAGGCAGGTTCTTTTTCTCAAGTTATACCGTATTTTAATTTTATTGCCTAGAAATACATCTACCCATCTTATATATATATATATATATATATATATATATATATATATATATCTCAATTTTTAATGTGGAATAATAGCGATTTAAAAATACGTGAATTTTTTTAAAAAAAGTTGGGGCAGGGCCAATTTTTACTGATATTTTTATTGGACGGCAATAAATCTAGTCCGCCCAGCTGGTTCCGAACCTCTAGAAAACAGTAATCCCCAAACAAAGCTCGGACTGAGTGTCGGGAAGGAAAATTGGGCCGGGTCCATGAAAACCCTTACATTGAATAACCAAAAGATTAGTTCGCAAAATTTTGTAGATTTGGACGATATATTAAAATCTAATATTTTATTAATTTAGTTCTAATATATTTAGAAAAAAAAAAAAAAAAAAAAAAAAAAAAAAACGAGTTTTTAGTGAACTTTGTTCACTGTCATAAATGAGTTTGAGTTGAACGAGTTCGTTTGAAAAATTTTGAAATTGAGCGCGAACTTGACTCATTTTTGAGAAAGTGAACTTGAGTTTGAACTAGTTCGTGTTTTTTGTGAGCGTGCCCAACACTGATTGACCTCAGCTATCCAATGAAAAAAAAAAAAAAAAAAAAAAAAAAAAAAAAAAAATCATTTAAAAATATTGAAATGCGAACGACATATCTTAAAATATTTCCTCCCCAGGATTAACATTAGCGAGCGGGTGTTTTCGTCTGAGTGAAGTAGCCTCTTACATATGGAAGTTTTATAAATTATAAGCAATTATTTTAGCCTTTACCATCTAGGACATTTCGACTCACTTTGCGGAGTCAAGTCTCATCCGACTCCCTTGCTTGATGAGTCGGCTCTCAACTCACCTGAAGAAGTAGGATTGGTTGTAGGAATGTAATAGGACAGTAATTCGAATAATATTTATCATGGATCAACATTTATCGCAACTAATAAAAACTAACAAACATCTACTTTTTATCAGGAACATCTTTTCTCATATTTAACGTAAATAAATTCTATACAGATCTTTTAAAATAGTGATTCGCAAATAAAGCTCCATCGGAAAGACTTTTGTGACATTCCATAAATATAACTAAAATGTATTCTAAAACAGAAAAAGAAATGAAAAAATCCTCTGATCGTCATTGCGGATTTTTCTGACACGTTAGCAAGATGAATTTCTTTCCCACATTAGATAAAATTTGAAATATTGTCAGTGGAGCAATAAAAATTCTAATAATATATGTTATTTTCAATAAATGTGATATATATTTCATTTTTGTCGATTGTTTTCTTGTAATCACTTTGTTGTGATTGTGGTGACCTAAAAATTAGGTTTAAACATCAATTAGTTGCTGTCTTTTATTTATTTATTTATTACTTTATTTTTAGAAGCATTGTTTTTATGGAAAAATGAAAAAAAGCTCTTTCATCTGCTAAATAAAATGTCTGCATTTATGAATGAATATAATTTAGTGAATACGAGAAAATGTAAGATAAAAAACTGTAAATGATTAAAATAAAATTTAAAATGGATTGCCTCTCACACCCCGGGGAGGTTTACGAGGGAACGAAAAAAAAATTCTTCGTATCTGCTGTTTATATTTTGCAATTCACACGCTTTCTAAATTTCATCTCTAAAACTTTGATAAATGCGGAGTTACGTTTTCATGCCCCGCCCACATCCTCTTTTCCAGGCGGGCGATGGGGGCTGAATTTTAAAGTAATCGTCCGAATCTTACGTTTATATTCTGAGACTTACTCTCTTAAAACGAAAGAGCCAAAATAACTCAAGTTGAGCCGAAATCCACTCATCTCATGATTTGAAAGTCAGCTTCTCATGAAGAGTTGAAACAACTCGAGTGAACGAGTTGTTTTTAAGCAACTCATGATTGAGTTATCTCTATTTTACTCATACTTGAGTGAAATCAAATCAATGAAGGTTAAATCCAGTAGCACTTGAGTGATTTATAACTAACTCATACTTGAGGAGGGGAAGGAGAATTAAAATTCATGGTAAAATGTAATAATTCATTGTAAAATAATAAATTTCATGAACAGGTAGATTATTATTTTAGAAAAAAAAAAGTAATTTGCATATTGAATGTATACATATTTATGTTTACATATATGTATATATTCAACAATTAAGTGAAAAGTATCTTTTTTTTTTTGTTGTTGTTGTTGTTTCTGAGCTGCTTGAAATATATACCCCCCCCCCCTCCCGACCCAAAAAGAGAATTTTAAAAGGAATATTTGAAAAGATAAAAATTTCTGCTGATTTAAATATTTTAATCTTTTTTTTTATTTTTTTATAATGATTATGTTTTCTATGCAATATTATTCGATACATTGCATGATATTTTTCAGTTTATATCAATATTATCATTAAATATGTTTTAATCCTAATACTATTTAGGAATATTCACACCGTGAATATCCGGGAATGTAGATATTTACCTTATTTTTAACAACATACGATAAAAAATATGGGATTTATACAGTTTCATAAATCAAGTATATTTTAAAATATTAGAATTCAGACTGAGAATAAAATAAGAAATATAATTTGTTTACTTTAAAACAATATTTTTAAAGTCAGACAAGTCAATTTTCAATTTATAGTATTATAAAAGTTAGAGTTCTGAAACATCGCTAAAAATATATACTATCAGGGCTCGATCCAGACAAAATTTTGGGCCTATTTAGGGCCCCTTCACAAAAATCAATTTAATAAAAAGGTCCCCCTTCACAAAAATCAATTTGATAAAATGGGTCCCTTCACAAAATTCCTTTTACTAAAGTTGATCCTTTCACAAAATTCTATTCCATAAAAACTTATTATTTATTATTTTATGATGTTTTAAAATGTGTAATTTGTAAACAAACAAGTTCAAAAAAGAGAAAAACTTCAGCAAAAGGATTTTAAAAACTTTTTGTTTATAAATGCTTGGTTCGAATTTGATTAGCTGGATTTCAACTTTCGTTACAAAATGTTATTTTTCACAAAAATATAATAAATTTCACAAAAATAACCTTTACTTTTCACAAAATGGGCCCCAAGATAAAAAACTTGCATCGACCCCTGACTATATAAACAAACGTACCGCCAAGATATTTTCTTTAAAAGTTTAAATTGCTACTAAATGCTATTTATATAAATCATATTTATTGAAACAACATTAAAAGAAACATAAAGGAGAGGCAAAGGATTTATTTCATTATATTTTAGAGTATTTTTTAATATTTATCCTTCCAACTTAAAAGATCTCTACATGTTCGCTCGTATAAATAGTCCTAAATGTTAGGGTTAAGACATATTTAATAAAAATATTGATATAAACTGAAAAATATCACGCCATATATAAAATAACAATTAATATAAAACAGAATCATTATAAAAAACATAATTAGCGTATTTAAATCAGCAGAAATTCTTACCTTTTCAAGTATTCTTTCTTTAAAATTTTAACAAGTTGGTGTTAGCCGCGTACTACACACCACACGTCTGTCGTCTGCTCAGCGGATATGGGGACAGTGAGGTCACGTCAACTGCGTCAGCTTACTGGATTTCCGCTCGCCCATGAGTGCTTTTTTATCGAGATGAGTTGTTTAGTATTCGCCCTTCTGGAGTGCATTAGGAAAATAAAAATTCAAATCATGATGAGTGAAACATTTAAAAATCAACTCATTCACGATCCAATAAATTAGAGCTCTTTTCTGAGAAGCAAAATCCACTCTTTCGTTTTAAGAGAGTAGCATGTAGCAAAAATTCATCACGAAAGCAATGATTTATTATTTTTGCCCCTCTCCTCACATCCTGGGAGGAGGTAGCTGAAGAAGATAGAAGAAAAAAAATATTTGCATCGCATGTTTAGATTATGTGATTTCTCCTCTTTCAAAATTTAATCTCTAACACCGTGATAGATTCTCAGTTTATGACTCCCTTCCCTGGGGGGGGATGGTAAAGGAGCCGAGTTTGAAAAAAATCATCTGTATTTTATGTTTTTATTCTGACACTGAACATCTTGAAAAATTGCATGACGAAAGCGGTGAGAGATCCTGAGATGCGTTTTTGCGCTCTCTCCCCTATGGACCGGGAGGCGGCAGCACAGACAATCACCTCATCGAGTTCACCGCTGAAATTCCAGAATTAGTTTAAACTTGATTCGCATATTAAAACGCAATCGGTCTGCCAAGTCATATCTTGGTGGAAAACACCCGAAAACCCGATTTTAGCGGTTGGCTCGTAGGTTTACCATTATTGACAAAAAGCTTTAAGTGAAATAAAAAATATAAATTACAGATGTGTTAACCACTACAATTTCCTTTTTCCTGAAATGTATAGTTGAAAAAAAAACGCTTTATGAAGCATTAACATGTATGAGATAGAAGAAAGTCTTGAAAATGGCACATCCGACAACTTTTTTTTCTTAAGGAAAAAAAAAAAAAAGAATCTTTAGTGAGTTTTACTCTTTTTTAAAACTGAATCGTAATTGAGAGGATTCTCTTATAAACTTTGAATTTGAACGCAAATTTAACTCAATTCCAGAAGATGAATTTGAGTTCGAAGTTGTTTTTTGGTGAGTTTGCCCAATACTGATTTCAACGCAGGGCGGGACGTTCCGTATTCGTAACTTTTCCTTTAGCAACGGAAAACCTCCCGTATAGCTGCTATTTGAGAACCTTTCTGCTACTGTATTTTTTTGTCGAGAATAAAGCGGCAGCTCAGTAATCGATTCTGTGGCAAAAAGCCGCAAGAAAATTTATATCTTGAATAAATATGTTTTAAATTTACAATCTGTTCAACTATTCTTACACAACTTCCGCACAAGGGATTTGGGGAAAAATTCCTTATATCGAGGGAATCTTTGGATAAGTGTCAATACATTCCCAAAATTTTAAGAAACAATATTTTTATTTTACTTTTAAATATTTTGCAGGTAAGTATGTCAAAATAATTCAGGATCTTATCAACCAACAGGAAAAACAAATCTACTCTGTACAGTTGCCAGATTTCAATATTTATCGTTAAGTGGAGACTCAAAGAGTTTTATCAATCTGTCAGGTCATAATATACCGACAGATGGCGACTCTATACGTAATGAAAACAAGCTACGCATGTCGCATCGCAAGTAGTAAATTTTGAAATGATATTTATAATTGCATATAAAATATTTAAAATAATTCTTTGCTAATATAATAATTTAAAATAAATTTCTTTAACTTAAAATGTATTTTTAAATCTTCAGAATATTTTTTGTAAATTAATTTGTATTTTAACATTTCATTTATTTAACCATGTGAATATTGTATATTTTCACTGTAACTGTATCTTCAGTGGAGATAACGTGGTTGTTGTCAATAAAGCTAGCGTGCTCGGCGTTCTCCCTCGAATACGTGTTTTCAAATGGTTTGCAATGATGTTATTATTTTAATATTTTCATTAATAATATAAGATAAAAATCTGAATAAATATTTTGAGAGGATCGCAGAGTAAATGCGAATAGTGAACGTGTTAGCTGCATATGTTTACAGCAGCAACAATTGGTGACCCGTTTTTTGAACTATATTTCCTCTCAATCTAAAATAATTGAAGTTTAAAAATGTCAACTCCTGAGCAAAACACTGGATTAGCGGAAGCTAGCAAAGTTAGCATCAAAATCCCACCATTGTGGACTGAAAAACCGGAGATGTGGTTTGTTACGATCGAAGCGCAGTTCAAGATTGCTGGAATTTCAACTGATGATACCAAATTCAACTACCTCATTGCACAATTAGATCCGAAATTCCTAGAAAATATCTGGGATATCATAAAAAATGACTCTGCCAATAAATATGCTGCCGCAAAAGACAGACTTTTGAACACTTTCAAAGAAAGCGAAAACCTTCGCATAAAACGACTGTTAACTGGATTAGAACTAGGTGACTTGAAACCCAGTCAACTGTTACGTAAAATGCAAACATTGGGCGATACAAAGGATGTTTCAGACAAAATGCTAAGGACTCTTTGGTTGGAAAATTTGCCTGATTCTGTAAAGAACATTATTGTTGTTAGTGATGAAAATCTTGAAAAATTAGCTCAAATGGCTGACAAAATTGTCGAGATGAATCCCCACATGGAACTCGCCAAAATCAACAAAGAACCTAGCTTTGCAGCTCTCTTGGATAAGATCTCCAGCTTGGAACAGCAAATTGCAAGCCTGCATGTCCAACAGCGATCTCGTAGTCGTACGCCTAAGCGCCATGTTGACAGACACAGAAGTCGATGAACAGAAAACATGTTAGCTGCATATGTTTACAGCAGCAACAAATCTTTTGATTCAGTCTTGCGTTTGTGCATGTAAGATTGAGCTTTCACCTTGTTTATATGCCTACTAGAGCATATCAATTTTTAAATTTCATTGCTCAAAAATTTTTAATTGTTATTTGCATCTACTGTTCAATTATTAATATTAATAATATTATTACTATTTACTAGATTTGAGGGCGACGATAATTCAAGTTTATAATCGGATAGAAAATGTAATGACTTTTACGATTGGAATAAATAGAAATAATTTTCATAATATTTCAGCATACCAAAAATAACAACAATTTTCGTTCTGAAAAATATTTTCTAAATAATAGATAATTTGCTTAAAATGAACTATGCGATACAATTTTTTAATAAAATTAAGTTAATAACTATTATTACTGATAGTAAAAATAAATACAAATAAAATAAAGTAATTACTCTTTGAACACATCAAAACAAACCACATATGGGATTTAATCTGAAAGTTCGCGTTTGGTATAGCCCGAATAATAAATCACAAAGACAACACAATAAAAATATTACACTCAAGCCGGTATAATTAAATAATCATTTCTTATTAAAAATGTAAGTGAACACGAGAAAATAAGGTGTATAAGTTTAGCAGGGAATTTAAGCCTAATTAGTTTGTATATAAGGCCCACATGCCAGACTTTGTCAAATGCCTTAGCGATGTCAAGAAAAATGGCAGCAGCAGGAATCTTCGAGTTTAGCTTTTCGCTGAGAAATTCGACTACTCGAAGTAGTTGATGTGTTGTTGAATGTTTTGGGCGAAAGCCAAATTGTTCAGGCATAAGAGTGTTGTTAAGTTATATGTGGTTCTGGAGTTGCGACCAAATGACGCGTTCGACAACTTTGCTGAGTGAAGGAAGAAGGGAGATAGGTCTATAGTTTACTGGGTCAGAAAGGTTAGCACCAGGTTTGGGGATAGGAGAGATTATAGAAATTTTCCAAGGTTTCGGAAAATAGTTAAATTTGAAAATGGAGTTAGTAAGTTTCGTAATGTAGATGATATAGTTAGGAGGTAGGAATTTCTCAGCGAAAAGCTAAACTCGAAGATTCCTGCTGCTGCCATTTTTCTTGACATCGCTAAGGCATTTGACAAAGTCTGGCATGTGGGCCTTATATACAAACTAATTAGGCTTAAATTCCCTGCTAGACTTATACACCTTATTTTCTCTTACCTTAGCGATCGCATTTTTCGCGTCCGCATTAACAACATTCTTTCTAGCATTTTCCGTATCTTAGCAGGCATCCTCCAAGGGAGCGTCATCGGACCCTTGTTATTCAACATATACTTTAACGACATTCCTCGTTCACTTAACACCCACCTTGCACTGTATGCGGACGACACTACAATCTACGCTTACGCTCATCACCCATACACACTTTACAGGTACCTACAGAATCACATTGATGCCTTCTTAGACTGGTGCGACCTATGGCGCATTAAAATCAATGAAAACAAAACTGCTGCTGTTTATTTCTCTAGAAAACTAACATATCCCAATAGAATAACCATTAATAATACCACTATACCTTGGACTAATGAAGCAAAGTACCTGGGGGTCACCCTTGACCAAAGACTTTCTTTCAAAAAACATATCCTCACCATCAGGGGGAAAGTCGCTGGAGCTATGATTGCACTAAAACCTCTTCTTAATAGTAAAACACTGGCTATCAATAACAAACTTCTCCTTTATAATTCCTGCATTTTACCAATTATCACCTACGCCTGTCCGGTCTGGGGCTATATCTGCAAATCCTCCATGAAAAACCTCAGCCAACTTCATAACAAAAATCTGCGTACTGTCAGAAATGCCTCTCGCTATCTCCGTAATAGCACTGTTCGCAGAGACCTCAAAACTACCACATTAAATAAAAGAATCAACCACCTTGCCAAAAAATTTTATGAAAATTTATATGATCTCCCTAATGATATAATCGCAGAATTGCCGGATTATGACGCATTCGAACCACATCACCGCAAGCGTCCAAAATATTCTTGCATTATTGATTATGATCATTAGTGCTCACCATTCTGCAAATTTCTCTCTCTTACTTTTATATATCTTATTCCTATGCTATACAAAATAATAATAAAATATAAATATAAATAAAAAAATTTTGTAAATAATAAATATGTTTGTTCTTTCTAAGTGCTATTTTTGTTAAAGCTTAGCTTTGCCTGCCTTTTCCACCTGGCATTTATGTACTGTTTTTGAACATGTTCCGAACCCTATTTTACACTTTTTCAACTTTTTTCAGTAGTTAATTTTAACTACAGCTATACCATTTTACTTTTTTCCATTTATTAGACTCTTTCCGTAATCTCTATAGCTTTACTTTTTTATTCCCATTGTTTAATTTTTCTTCTATTTTTAATTGTTCTTTCTTGTGTAGTTAATACTACATTTAACTTTTCCCAACGGCTCAATATTTACAAGACAGGTTACTCACATATAGACTGGGCGTAAAGTTGATCGCAACTCGGAAGCCCCTTGACCGACATCAACTGTTCGGCAACTGTTCGGCTTTACTCAAGACATCTTAATACTATTCCGGTTTGAATAACGAGTGAGCGCCTGCATGGTACTAAGTTCTCCTCGTTGAATTCTAAAAAAAGAATATTCCCAATTAAATATGGAAGTTCTATATTATAAGCAATTATTTTAGCTTTTACTAATCATCATTCTCAATAACAAAACTGTCAGAGTCTGTCTTCCTCAGAGACAATTCTTTTCGTATGTATGGTTTTTATATCTTCGGAATTGCTGCAATTTCCGAGAATAATGTAATTTTAAAGTTAACTGTTGTTTCTTATTAATTTTCTTGGGTTTAAAGAAAAAAGTTAAAAGGCATAGCCAGATAAGTATGGACAACATGACTTTCAGTCAGTTTTCCAGGTCTTTTTTTACCAGATGTGTCTACTTATCTGACAATAAATTTCCCTTGTTATCATCTTATAAATATTGATATTTTTGTGAGATAAAAATATTTTTTCTATTTTAATAAAAAACAATTTTCCAAAAACTATTGCACCGAATTTTATGATATTAACACAGCATACTAAAGATGCATAACTGGGAATTTTATATGATTTCTGTTAATATAAACAGTGTGAAATAACTAAAACAAAATAAAAAAAATAATAATATCTAATATTTATAAGAAAATCACCATTTTTTATTTTTGACAAAATTTTTTCATGTGTGCATATAACATAGATAAATTCCGAAATTATGTGATGGGTATCACATATGAATATTTACAAATATACGTACAGAAATGCCTAAAAAAAAAAAAAACATATAAAGGCGGTATTTAGGGCGGAGCTACTCAATTTCGACTTTTGGAAAATTTTCTAATGACGTTAACTGACATTCTCAGGGGCGTAAATCCCTGGGGGGGGGGGGGGGGGGGGGGGCTTCGCGAAAAAAACAGTCGGAAAAAAGTACGTTCAGTCGGAAAAAAATGGTATTAACTTATAAAAACTTATAAATTGGAAAAACGAAAAAAATCAGTCGGAAAAAAATGGTATTAACTTATAAAAACTTATAAATTGGAAAAACGGAAAAATCAGTCGGAAAAGAGTACGTTCAGTCGGAAAAAAATGGTATTAACTTATAAAAACTTATAAATTGGAAAAACGGAAAAATCAGTCGGAAAAATTCACGTTCGATCGGAAAAAAGTATGTTTAGTCGAAAAATGGTACTAACCTATAAAAACTTATGAATTGGAGAAATGTTTTTGTAGTTTTTAATTAAATAAGAAAAACAAGTTAGATCAAAGAAAACCTATAGAATTTTATTCTTAGTCGGATTTTTTTTTTTTTTTTTTTTTTTTTTTTTTTTTTTGTATTTATTTTTTGTAATTTTTTGTTAGAAAAATAAGAAAAAACAATTTAGAACGAAGATAACCTATATAAATTTATTCTTAGTCGGAAATATTAGGGATTTTCTTTTTCTGACAAAACTATACAGAAAAACTTTGATTTGTCGAATATTGTGTACTCGAAAACCTCGATATGACGTAAAAAATATTTATATACATATTCCAGCAATGTTAATATTATTTGAAACCTTGACATTTTGATCGAAAATCTTGATATTCAGAATTTTTTTTCTGTGCCCTTTGACTTCGAGATATCGAGATCCAGCTGTATTTATTTATAGTCGGAGAGTTTTTTGTGTAGTCTGGAAAATTTTAGATATACTGATTGAAGTGAAGAAACTTCTACTTTTTTATCGAACTTTAAATTTAGTGAGAAATGTGTATCACGGAATTTAAGTGATATCAGATGAAAATTCAAAACTGAATTGCAAATATTTAGTACCTTTCCGTATCAAAATCTGGATATTTTCCACTCTACACGAATTTTACCTTTAATCGAAAATAATTATGGCTTTATTTTTTCTACTAACTAATTTTGTATTTTATTTTAACTTTCTTTATAAAAAATAAAGATTGCGAATTACGTAATTTTAGATTGATTTAAAAATGTGTTTCAGGAAATTTATATGATACAGGATGAAAATTGAAAACACAACAAATACTTTGAATTTTTATCTGGTCGTTTACAATCAATACGAGTTTACTTCTATCAGAAATAATACGTTCGTTTTCTTTTTCTTTAACCAACTGTATTAGATTTTTTTAATCATTGGGAAAATGGTTGTTGTTTTCGGTCGAGAATGGACCTCTTGACGTCGTCACTTTATTTTTTTAAGCGTTTTTAACGAAATTCTGTTACTTTAGAAGAATTTTTAACGAAATTCTGTAACTTTAGAAGAATTTTTAACGAAATTATGTAACTTTAGAAGAATTTTTAACGAAATTCTGTAACTTTAGAAGAATTTTTTTTGAATAGGCAATAGAAATGCATAAAATCGTTACAAAAATGTTAAAGTTACAAAAAGGATAAATGCAAATTATCAGATTTGAAAAAAAGCCGAATTCAAAAATTGATGTCGGATGAGAAATCGTCTTATAAAGGAAAAAACGTGGTCTTCAATTTTAATTTCCTCAAAATACCTTTAGCTCAGACATCAATCTAAACAAGAGTTAAAGCAATACTTAAATTTTGCTTAGGAGATGGTCTCTATAAATAGAAATTGTACCAAACTTTAAAAACTTCAATGCTAACACCTAAAGTTGGCATCATATTTGGATATTTCGGTTTATTCTACCTTCGGATACAAACGGGAAGTCAGTAGGTAGGGAATAGGACTTCTGCATCAGCAGCAGGCGGTGGCGGCGGGCGGTGCGGTGGTTACACCTCCTGCTGCCGAGATCATACTATAGTAGGTGGGTGGAATAGCTAGCGTGGGGAAGCTATGTTTGTTAGAAGAGTGATTTCTGAAATAAACATTTCATCTATTATTGTGAGCCTGAATATTCATCCATCCGACTTCAAGCTGGTGAAACGAAACACGTGTGCGCTGACAAAGTACTTTTCTGTTTTCTGTGAGATTCTCATTAAAGAACTTACACGTGTAACCTCAAGGGTTCAAGGCTAAATGACGTAAACTTGACTGTGTGTTTCTCTAATCCAAGAACTAATACTTCAGTCTCTGAGCAACCTTCTTAAAATGCAGAACCACTGAACACTTCTCTTAAAATTAAATGTGTTAACCTTTTATAGTGTGATGTAAATTTAACAATGTAAATTAATTTTTTTTTCTCCTTTTTTAATAGTAATTAAATAATTAACTTAGAAGTTATTTCACGAAGGCATACTTTATTTTAACAAGATTGTGTTTGTTAATATCAACTTCAAATGTGCATTATCGCTGGATTAATTCGCAAGTTGGATAATTACTCATCACACCTACGCGGACTTATCAGGTAGGCCAAACTTGCATTACCTTATATTACTGTTATAAAGTACTTAAAATTGAATTTAAGAATAAAAGAGAAGAATCATTTATTTACCGTAGTTCTAAAAATTATCAGATTATGAGAGCTGAGGATTGAACACGGTAAAACCTCTCTCTAATAAGAAAAATAAATAAAATAAAAAACTATATTTTAAATAATAGAAACTATAAAGTATTAGTAAAATTAATAAAAATACAACATCATGGCTTCAAATATGAAAGAAATGTGTAGCATAGAAAAACTGAACTCCAATAATTATGCGATTTGGAAGTTCAAGGTAGAGATGCTGTTAATGAAAGAGGATTTAATCAACCAGATAACTGAAGATCCGCCAAACCCCTTAACAGGCGAATGGACGAAGAAAGACAGTAAAGCCAGGGCTATTATAAATGTAAGCTTAGAAGACTCACAGCTGATTTACATAAAAAACGAAACATCAGCTAAAGCTACATGGTTAGCATTAAAAACAATACATGAGAGCGCGAATTTATCTAGTAAATTATATTTGCTAAGAAAACTATATAGTATAAAACTAGTTGAAAATGGTAATATGAACGACCATATTGTTAAAATATTAGAAACCGCTGATAGGTTAAAATCTATAGGAGAAGAGATTAAGGACTCTCATCTATCTGCACTTTTGTTGTGCTCCCTTCCACCTAGCTATGATACTCTGATCACGGCATTAGAGGCCCGATCAGAGACCGAATTAAATCCGGAATTTATAAAAGGAAAACTAACAGATGAATTTCAAAGGGGACAAGAAAGCTCCAATTCATCGCATGAAAATGAAAATGTATACAAAACATTTAATAAACAAAAACAAAACACTAGGGCATATCCAAAAAGAGAACAAAACCTTTTTTGCACGAATTGCAAAAGAAAAAACCATGTGCGACAAAATTGTTGGTTTCTTAAGAATAAAAATTCTAAGAACCAAACAAATGAAAAATACAGACAAAATTCGTCTTTATGCTTTGAAGCAAGTGATTTTACTCCGAAAACTAAAGCAGAAAAAAACACACAAATTCAAGAGAGTAAAAGTGAAGAAAATCAAAACGAAAAAACATTGTCTCAAAGGCAATTATCATTAATCGCACATAATGAATCTAAATCTACTTGGATTGTTGATTCTGGAAGCAGTTCACATATTTGTAATGACATAAATGTATTTGTTGACATTGACAATAACACCAAAAATACTGTCACGATAGCAAACGGAACAACATTAGAATCGCACGGGACAGGTACAATAAAATTACGGACACAATCAAATGACATAACTTTAAAGGACGTTTTATATGTCCCTGATATTCAATCAAATTTAATGTCGGTTACGAAAGCCACAAAGTATGGTTATGAATTCATGTTTGAAAATAACACCTGTAACTTATCCTATAATGGAAAAACTCTCTTAGAAGGAAAAAAGAGAGAAAATTTATATGAAATTGACCTATATAAACCTAAGCAAGAAATCTATGTCAATTTTGCTGAACAATGCAAGAATAAAAACTGCATTGAGCTTTGGCATAAGAGATTAGGTCATAGAAATGTTAATTCAATTAAACAACTCTTATCCAACAATTTAGCAACAGGTTTAGAAATTAAAAATTGCAAACATGACATAATTTGTGAGAGTTGTATAAAGGGAAAACTAACAAATGCACCGTATCCAAAACAGAGTGAGAACAGAGCTAAGAAGGCGATCGATCTGGTGCATACGGATGTATGTGGTCCGATGCAAACAAAAAGCATAGGAGGGAAGAAATATTTTCTCACATTCACAGATGATTATAGTAGGTTTACTATGTTATTTCTTTTATCGAATAAAAGTGAGGTAGTTACCAAAGTGAAAGAATATGTAGCCATAACGAAAAATAAATTCGGTCGCACAGTTAAAGAAATCCGATCAGACAATGGGGGTGAATACACTAGCGAAGAATTAGAAAAATTCTTAAAATATGAAGGTATTCATCACCAGTTCACTATTCCGCATTGTGCACCTCAGAACGGTGTTTCGGAAAGAAAGCATAGGACTTTAGTCGAAATGACAAGGTGCCTATTATCGGAAGCGCAGCTACCGAATAAATTTTGGGCCGAAGCTTTAAATACAGCTGTGTATCTTATAAACATATTACCAACAAAATCACACAATTCAACTCCATACCAGCTATGGACAAACAAAAAACCGGATTTATCAAACATAAAAATATTTGGCTGCAAAGCTTATGCTCATCTCGATAAATCCCAAAGAGGAAAACTCGATGATAAAGCAATAAAAGGAACATTTATCGGATATGATAACAGATCCAAAGGATATAGGATCTATATTGGTAATAATAAAGTAATAAGGGCGAGAACTGTTAAATTTATAGAAAGCTCTAATTCAAATGAAAACGAAAAAAAAATCAAACATTGATATGAGAGAAGAATTAGAAGTTCAGAAACAACCTGAAAAAGCAGGGAGAGATTCCTCAAAATTCTTTATAGACATGCAGGAAGATAAACAAACAGACAATGAGGAAAATTTAAACGAAAACGAACCTAGAAGATCTCAACGATCAAATAGGGGAGTTCCAGCCGATAGATTCGCTTATATAACTAAACAAAATGAAATTGTTGAACCAACAGAGTGGAAAGATATAGCGAAAATCGAAAACCCATATGATAGAAACAAATGGTATGAAGCAACTAATGAAGAAATTAATTCATTAAGAAAAAACAAAACATGGGAACTAATTAATCCACCACCTGGAATAAAAGTAATTGGGAATAAATGGGTATTCACCAAAAAATATAATGAAAATAATGAAATAGAAAAATATAAGGCACGTCTTGTAGCCAAAGGTTTCTCTCAAAAATACGGAAGCGATTATTTTGAAACCTTCGCTCCAGTAGTAACGTATACAACTATAAGAGCGTTTCTAGCATGTGCAGCGTATAAAAATTTAGATGTTAATCATATAGACATCAAAACTGCATTCCTCCACGGAAATTTAGATGAGGAAGTTTATATGTCACAACCAGAAGGGCATGTAATACCGGGAGAGGAAAATAAAATTTGCAAACTAAAAAAATCAATTTACGGATTGAAGCAATCCGCACGAGCATGGAACATTAAATTAGAAGAAAGTTTAACTAAACTTGGTTTTGTGCAAAGCACCTCCGATCCATGTCTCTTCACACGAAAATTAAAGGAAAGTACAACATACATCATTATATATGTTGATGATTTATTAATTTCAGGGGAAACTAAAGAAATAAATGAAATAATAGAACAATTAAAAAGGGAATATGAAATCAAAAATTTAGGACTTGTAAATTATTATCTGGGGATAAACATAAAAAGAAGTAAAGAAGGAAATTTCGCACTTGATCAAAGAAACAAAATAAAAGAACTGATCGAAAAATTCGATTTAAAGGAAGCGAAACCCTGTGATACTCCGATGGAACCCGGGTACTTAAACATAATTGATGAGGAAAATTTACTTTCTAATAACAGTAAATATAGGCAAGCAATCGGAACATTGTTATATATAGCTACAAAACCAGACCAGACATAGCCGCCGCTGTGAACATTTTGAGTCGTAGAAACGAAAAACCCAGAGAAAAGGATTGGAACGCAGTAAAGCGGGTTATTCGATATTTAAAAACAACACAAGAACTAAAACTAATTATTAGTAAAGAAAATGGGCCAATACTAACAACATATGCTGACTCCGATTGGGCAGGGGATAAAAATGACCGTAAATCAACAACGGGAAATTTATGTAAGTTAGGAAATACAACAATTTCCTGGTCAACTAAGAAACAAAATTCAGTTGCCTTATCATCCGCTGAGGCTGAATACATCTCAGCAGCAACTTCAGCACAAGAAACAGTTTGGATTATCAATCTTCTAAAGGACCTTGATCTACAACAAAATTTGCCCATAACTTTATTCGAAGATAATCAAGCTTGTATAAACATGGTTAAAAATTATAAACATCATTCGAAAACAAAACATATCGATATAAAATACAACAGTATAAAAGATCTTAAGGAAAAGGGAATAATTGAATTACAATATTGCCCAACCAAAACTATGACAGCTGACATTCTAACGAAACCCCTTCCCAAACCTGACTTTACAAAACACAGAACAGATTTAAATCTCAAGAACATTTATACTTCAGAAATCAAGCAGGGGTGTTAGAAGAGTGATTTCTGAAATAAACATTTCATCTATTATTGTGAGCCTGAATATTCATCCATCCGACTTCAAGCTGGTGAAACGAAACACGTGTGCGCTGACAAAGTACTTTTCTGTTTTCTGTGAGATTCTCATTAAAGAACTTACACGTGTAACCTCAAGGGTTCAAGGCTAAATGACGTAAACTTGACTGTGTGTTTCTCTAATCCAAGAACTAATACTTCAGTCTCTGAGCAACCTTCTTAAAATGCAGAACCACTGAACACTTCTCTTAAAATTAAATGTGTTAACCTTTTATAGTGTGATGTAAATTTAACAATGTAAATTAATTTTTTTTCTCCTTTTTTAATAGTAATTAAATAATTAACTTAGAAGTTATTTCACGAAGGCATACTTTATTTTAACAAGATTGTGTTTGTTAATATCTACTTCAAATGTGCATTATCGCTGGATTAATTCGCAAGTTGGATAATTACTCATCACACCTACGCGGACTTATCAGGTAGGCCAAACTTGCATTACCTTATATTACTGTTATAAAGTACTTAAAATTGAATTTAAGAATACAAGAGAAGAATCATTTATTTACCGTAGTTCTAAAAATTATCAATGTTATAGTAGGGTGGGGAGAATAGGTCTACTATAAGAGGGGGTATTTTAGGGGGGGGGAGCTAAATTAATAAATTTTTTAAATGTCTTATAGTACGAGGTAATGGTTATGGTAGAGTCCTAACACTGCCCCGCTATTCCTCTGCATTTTCCCAATGGTTGTTGTAATTTGTTAAATTAGAATTTTTTTTATACATTATTATTATTGCTAAATTTTGTTTAGTCGGAAAAAACAGGGATGACACCAAATTTTTACGTTGCTTTAAAGTATGTCGTTAGAAAGAATTTTAAACTTAAATTAAGAAATCTCGTATTTTTGACAAATGTTTGTCTTTAAAATATTCCCCAAGCAAACAGATTTCAATTTTACTCAGAAAGAAACGCTAAAAAGATTTTACCTGATTGCTAAAAAATAGGGAGATAGAACAGTGTTTTTTATTCCACGTAATGCTTTGTCATTCTTGGGCACCCAGACGACTGGACGCTGGACCCACCGCCCCATGTGTCAGTTACAAAACAAACTGCGCCTGCGCCACAATGGGCACTCCTACGAATCCGTTACATCCCGTCTTCTCTTAACTCTGTTCAGTTTAAACCATTAGTATTCTGGCTCATCATATAGCACGAAATCGTTCAATTATAATTTGCTATTGCTGAGAATATTTTTGTATGTATTTAATAATTCAATGTTTCTGTATCAATTATGCCACCACCTAAATGTAAAAGACTAAAACTGCAATGTGGGTTGTGTAACTCGGTTTTTGATAGTGATCACAGGAACTCACATAATAAGCAACAACATGCTGATAAAATTTCAGCTTATACACATATTCCGTTTTCCATTACTGGAGCTCCAAAAAAGCGTTTTGAAGTAAGTAAGCTAATTTATTACAAAATATTTTACATATATAAAATGTGTAAATAATTGAATTGTTTTCATATTTAATAATGGATTTATTTATTCATTTATTTTATTATTATTATTATTATTTATTTATTTATTTATTTTTTATTGAATTAATTAATTAATTAATTAATTAATTTTTTTTTTTTTGGGGGGGGGGGTCATTTAATAACTTGTAAAAATGTACTGTTACTCAACATATATTAATTTTTTTAACAGTTAGTTAGTATCGCAATTTTATTGAAAATACTTTTAACACGACAATTGCTAATGATACACATATAATTGCTTAATTTTTTTTATCTTCCCGAATTGCAACAGTTCATTTACCATTCTAAAGGCAACTTAAATATAGCCACAGTATCAGAAGCTACGGAATTTGCTTCCAAGAACGAAAGTGTCTTAGTTCACCAAGTGTTACCAAATTCTGTTGACAGCTTCATTGACAGTTGCATCTAATGAAAGAGTTGTTAGCAGGCTAAAATTTATAAAGACTGCTATTAGATCAACTATGGCTGATGGCAGACTGGAATTAATGATGCTTTTGAGTTACCACAAAGAATTAACAGGCAATATAGAGCTGTCCACTGTTCTGGAAAAAAATGGGCAAATCGTGTTAATCGTGCTATAAAAGTATGAATTTTGTTACAAAAGCACAAATAAAATTTAATAATTCAAATTAAAATTATACAACAATTATTCAAATTACATTGTATTATAGTCATTATTATTATTTTATTAATATATTTAGATGATAATCTTAAATTAAATTTATTCCTACTTAATCCAAGCTTTTCCTGATGATCACAATGTTTAAAAGGATATATTGAAATTACTTATAAGCAGGGGTCGGAAAAGCTACTTTTTGTTTGTAGCGAACTACAACTACAACTACTTTATGAAAAATGTAGTAAAGTACAACTACAACTACTTGTTTAAAAAAGTAGCGACTTCAAACTACATTTCAAAAGTAGTCACTACTTCGCTACTTTTCGCTACTTTAGTTATCATCGCTAATTAAATGCACCGCAAACGATTTTTCCCTATAGACCATAATGTAACAGAATTCTTTTGAATGTCCCTGTAAACGAGATATAAATGCTACACATTTCATTTTCAATACTGAACATTGTATGGTAAACTTCAATACCATATAAAACTTTCATGGCAATCCGAGTATATTTACAAGAGTTAGAGCACGGACAGACAGACAAAGCGAATTCATAGACACTTTTTAATTATGTTTGAAAGTGTTAAAAATAGGAAATTTGAAAACAAAAATTGCATTAATCTTACAAATTTATGAGAGTGATATAGCACAGTAGCGTTTAAGGTGCTCAACAATGCGAAACTTTCTAATGCATTATCTGACTCATTTTTAAACACAAAGGCATAAAATTGGCAGGTCTGACTATTGATGCGATTTCGAATCGAAATATTTTTTTTCATTTTTTGATAAATAAATTACTTATCGGGTTATAAGTGATTCGTGTCACGTTTTTTCCCTTTCCCCTGCTGCGGCGTCGGGAATTCGGTTAAAAACGCCGACTTTGACAGTATTTTTTGAAAAATCTTCTGTCTTTACCAAAAAATGAAATAAAATAAAGAATAGTGGAAAACGTCTTTCTGTTACAAAGTTTCTGAGTAAGAACACCTGCATTTTCATGCGTTTCCGAACAAAAATGAATTAAAGAATATGTCATAAAGTAGCCAGTTTGGATTTGAGAACAACCTTAAGAGCGGATAGTCCTTGGTAAATTTGAATATACATTATTTTTTAAAAATAGAGCTAAATAGTCCTATTTCTTTACAATTTAAGTGTAATTCCTGAAAGCAATTTAAAAATTGAACAAGATCATATAGACTTGCATAAGTTAAATCCTAACTTTTCTTTCCCTTTCTATCTCTTTTTGTTTGTTTCCCTTTAAAAACCCGAATTTCAACATTCTGGGCTTTAGATTCATTCTGGAGACAAAGATAGAGATATTTCATTAAAACACCAAGCTAACCATTATCAAATCAAATATAAAACATTATAAATAAATTATTTTAGCGATAAAAAACCTGTGCAGCTAAAATAAAAATAAATAGCCATAAAAATAAAATTAAGCATTTTTAGGCATTTTTTTTAAATAATACATTTTTATTTACAACCACCTTTGTTTTATCTATTGGAATCTTCAAAAGGAAATATGCAGTAAATTAATTTGTATGCATACATTGGACAAATATTTCCCAACGATCAAAAGGCGTATTAATAAAATAATTTTTTGCGATAATAAACAGTTCGATAAGAATATCTCCTGAATCAGGGATCTTAATTCGAAAATACTCTTTTTAATGATTTATGAATTTTAGTGAATAACGATTTAGATATTCGGTGCGAGATGCGATCCAGTAATTATTATTAATAAAAAAAATGCTTACTCACCTCTATGATCAACTTCAAGCTATAAGCAGATGATTTTGATATTGATAACTTCGTATTAATTAGACAAAGTTTACATGTTACAGAATAATTACCACTTTCTTGTTGTTCTATAACGTCAAAATATTCATTATATGCCGACCAGGGCAGTTCCATACTATTTTTGTATGTCATTCTATTACATTAATCTCAAAAGAAGCATCCCCACATTAAAACACAAGATCTAATTATGAGTAAGAAGATAAAGGGTTCCCAGCAAGAAAATTAATTTTTTTGCTGAGTGAATACTTTGTGGTTTTATCTGCAAATCCAGCAAATAATAGATCACACGGGCATGCTGCCACTTTACGTTTCAGCTGCTAGTTTGTTTGAAGGCAGAAATCATTACTTCCTAGTGCAGTGCACTTTTAATAATAAAATTATGGTGTACTTGTTCGCTTTCTGTGCTTTTTCGAATATATATATATATATATTTATTTAATTAGAGTTCTAACGATTTTAAACTTTTTAAACTGGCAGGAAGCGAGCAGAAATTTTGTTCGAAAGGGAATATTTTAGATGATCGATAATTTATTTAATGTTACCAGACAGCAAAGAATACGGAACTTAAAAAAAAGAAAGAAGAATTTTAAATTCTGTATATGGAGAGGTGGGGGAGATTTTAGGGGAAGGGGGGTAATTTATAATACTGATTATTTATCGTCACTACAGAGCACTATTTAGGGCAGAAGATTTTCTTTTATATAAAAATAAAAATAACTTAAAGATTTTAGATTTATTTGTATGCTGGGGTTGGGGGGGGGGGGGGAGAAGAGTAAAATATGGGAGGTTAGGGGACAATTTAGATGGTTACTTATATATTATTATTAAGTAGAAACGAATGTGGCCATTTTTTAAAAAAAATAATAAAGAGTTTTAAATGTTCGAGACTGTATGCTGGAGGAGGGGCAAAAAGGGAAGCGTAAATTTTGGAAACAAGGAAATAATTTTTATTTATTGTCATTAGAGAGCAACAAATGGAATGAAAGATTTTATTTTTGTATAAAAATAAAGATTTTAAAATATTTTAAACTCCTTTGTATGCTACTAGGGGTAAGCGTGAAGTTGAGAGGTTAGGGATAATTTAGATGATTTATGTTTAGATAAATCCGTTCTTTTTTTTTTAATAAAGATTTTACATTTTTTTGCTTGCTGGGGGTGGGATTCAAAAGGGAGAAAAAATTAGTCAGATGATGACTTTATTTTGGTAAAAACAATCGTAGTGGTATAAAAATACATTATATTGAGAAGATTTCTATGGATTTAAATAACAATACACGAAGTTTCCGACACCCAAACTGTGAAAATGACAGTTAATTCGTGACCGTGTCCGTCGTCTATGGAGAAATATATGACACTGCAACTGAGATTTGCCGCTGACGTTCGCAAATTGTTGCAGATAACATATTTCGTACAAAAGAAACGAGTTACGATCATGTGATTTGAAGATTGGCACTTTTTTCCTCCCTCCTAAAGTAGCGTCAAAAGTAGCGTCGATTCTCGCTACAAACTACTGATAATTTGTATCGCGCTACTCGCTACACTACATTTTTTTAATGTAGCGCGCTACACTACAAACTACTATAAAAAGTAGCGGCTACTGTAGTTTCGCTACTTGTAGCGCGCTACTTCCGAGCCCTGCTTATAAGCAAGTTTTAATTTGTGATTAATATTAAACATATATTGGTGTATTTGTAAAGTAAGTTTCTCCAATTAGAGGCAAGACAGATATGTATATATATACACAATGTCCAATGTTTTAGCATATATGATAAAAACAAAGAAAGGAAATCTGACGAAATTATTAAATTTTATAGACGAAATTCCCAAGATAATTATGACTTCGCGTATCGAGATAGTTAAATAAGTTTTAATGCACTGATGTTGATTCTTTTGAATTATAAATTTATCTAAAAATTAGGGGTGAGGGTCTATGATTAATATGTGTAGAAAAATGCAGATTTGAACTCCAAACTGATTTGTTACATAGCGATATATCTTGTTACTAAGCGTACAAAATTTGATTACATTTTATCGAAGTACTAAGAAATGGATATGAGTTTTGTTCATTCGAAAAATTTCAATCTTTTAAATTTTGGCTTTTTTTATTGTTGTAGACGTACACAGGTAGCAGGAGTCCCTGTGCTTAACTCAGAACTTTATGAATTTCTATCTGGAGTGGAGTCTATATGAATAAGTATGCCATACACAGAAAAAGTAAAATGCATTAAACCCTTTATTGGTAAAATACGCGCAACGAACCCGCAGCTCTTCAATCCAGTTTCATCAAATTTTGTAGATTTAGAAACAAGATATATCGCTATCAAACAAAGAAGTTTGGACTTCCAACCGCAATTTTCTACACAGATTATTCATAGTACTTTACCCCTAATTTTTAGATAAATTTATTAATAATTCAAAAGGAATCAACATCAGCGGTTTAAAACTTAGCACAGCCACCTCTAGACAGGCCGGCTCACTGATTTCAAGGAAGAGAGTCACGTGACCTGCCGTAGTCGGAATGCAACGAACGATTGATTTCTGTTCCTTATAACAATAACTAATACTATCTGTTTTCTTAGCATAAATACTCTAAGTCCTACCACTAGGAATCGTCCTGTCGCTAGCCGCTAGTGATGAGAATAGCAAGCAGCGAGTCTATTCTGGTGTTATCGGAACGCTGAAACATGTCGGAAAAAGCCCTCTTAGCGACAATTTGCTATTCTGGTGTATGTAGTAGAGTCAAAATTTCGCCTATCGGAATCGGTTGCTTTTCGTCGGCGTTTTTCCGAGTGCTTCAAGGCTATCGAGGTCGCAGCGGGCAAGGTTCGGAAAGATTTTTTGTTTTACTTTGGGGGGGGGGGGCGCTTGTTTAACATTTAAAAAATAGAAAGAGGGCAGAGTCTGTTAATTACCAGGGTTCGTAAATATCGTGACATTTTTGAAAATATCAAAAACATCTGACATTTTGATATATATCCGATATATTCAAAATAGTCAACTTATTGATGTTTAGAAATTTTTCCATACTTAATATAATTAGAAATTAAAATATATTACACTTAGCATGAAAACTTGTAGGATTTAATATTAAGGAAATGTTGTTTAATACAACAAAATTTGAAACATAAAATAGTTTTTGTAATTGAAAAATTGGAAAGTAAATGTAAGCTTGTCTGCTTTTTCATTCCATAACCTGTTGTGTAGTACTAAACCAGACTTGCCAAGTCTCCGGCTTTTTGGATACCAGTAATTTAGTACAGAAAATGTTGTTTTATTTAATCGGAGCATTTTGCGATTTAAAAGAACAACATTTTCTCTAAAAAATTACTGGGGTTCAAAAAGCCGGAGACTAGGCAACTCTGACTAAACTAAAGCCTGAAAAGATTGTTTCTTATGAACATTTAAATAACTTATCTAAATTTGACAGCGTATCTTTCAGTGGGTGTTCTACATTTACAAACTCAGCTTCAAACGTAAAGGTTTTTATTATATATATATATTGGCGGGGGGCGCTAAAGTCACTGCCATAGCAAAAATTCTTTATCTACAAAACGGTACAGTTAATGAAATGATCATGTACACATGTTTTGAACAATTTATTTATTCTGAAAGTATAAAAAAAATCCGAGTATATATTATATTTGATATAAAATATCAAATATCGAAATTATCAAACATAATAATATTTTTAAAATATCGGATATATATCAATATCAACGAACCGTGTTAATTACAAAATGTTATTTTCTTACATGAAGCTTTTTTACAGATCCCTTGAAAGTTTTTTAACTCAGAAATCTGTGTATTCTTTTTTTCTTATCCGTAAAAAATGTGCAACTAATTTACTTACAAATTTGATTAATAAATCTATATTAGTCCAGACAGCAAAAATAAATAAATAAATAAACTTTCAATTTGCATAAAAAGGAATTATAGTTCAAACACGGAAATAAACAATGCATATATTTCGGACTTGTAAACAAATCAAAAGTTCAGGCGGAAAGACAAGATAGCTGACACTTTTTTTCTGTTTAATATTAAACCTGTTCTCTAATTAAAACTGTCTATTTTCTGACACATTCCTGAGTTAATTTTTATTCGCAAACGCAGAAAATTGATAGGTTTTCTTATTCAGAAACTGTGAAATCGAATAGCATTTCTCATTTCTCGATAAAAGCAAACGATCTTTCAAAAAATGCAGACAAAATAGTCATTTTGAACCGAAATTACGAAAGCGACACCCGTAAAAGGTTGTCATAAGACAACAATCGCTTATAACTCTAAATGTAATACCTTTATCTATCTATATATATAATAAAAATAAATAAAAGACGCTTTTCGATTCCAAATCAGTTCAATTGTCATATCTGATAATTTTATGCTTTTACGTTTAATTATAAGTCTGTAAATGTGCAGGGCCCGATCGAGCATAAAGAGAGGACGAAGGCCAGACCTTCTTCCTATGCTGTCACAAAAAATATTAAATATGTTCTATGCCTTAGAATACAAATATAAATATATAAGTACATATATAATTTGTGTTTAATCTTTTCCGACTTTAATGGTACAAAATATGAATTATAATCAGCACAAGCTCGAAATAGATTTAAAATATCAACCTTAAAATATTGCCCTTTAAGTTTGGGGCCCCTAAAGTCAAAGGGGCTCAGAACCACGGCCTAGTTGGGCCTTTTTTTTATCAAGCCCTGTTTTTGTGTCAAAAAAAATTGTATTATTGGGGAGAAAATATTTTTCTAGATCTACTTTAATTTTTTTTTTCCTTTTTAATATTTGTTTTTACGTTTAATGATTTAATTGATTCAAATTATCTTGTTCACTAAGAACAACGATTTTCATTTAATTGATAAACATACAGTAATAATTTTTTATTAACATATTTAGTTATTTTTTAAATAAGTAATAAAACGAATTTGATGATCTGTTTAAGTATTTAAAATATCAATAAATAAAAAACATTTGAGCGACTTTCTTAAGAATCTTTCAACTGTTACGAAAATTATTAAATTTTGATGAATTTAAAAAAAAATTTAACAAGGGGGGGGGGGGAGGTGGTGGCAGACATACGTTTAAAGCTAAATTAATGTACTTATTTTATTTTATTTTTTTTAAGTATATCGTGGATTGGAGATTAAGAACAACTAATTACCCGAGTCCTTAAGAAAAGCTAGATTTTTTTTCAGTAAAGATACAATTAAATTATATTTAAATATTCGGCCAAATTCACATTTTTTTCAGTACTGGTGTCACAATTATAATCAATTTAAAATAAACAAAATTATCGAAACTGGAAATATAAGTTAACAATTTTAATATCATTCGCATAATTAATTCTGGTTTAAATAGTTTATAATAAATCGTATAAAGATACAAATAAATAAAAAGTTATGAACTATTTTATATTTATTTTTAAAAAAAATCAATTATATTCTTAAATATTCATGTAGAGTTTGGTAGAATCTACAAAAGTCCTCCTGCCCCCTATTTAAAAAATATTTTGCAGTGTATAAAAAAAAAATCTGACAATTTCACTTAACATTTGCTAATCTTTTTCTGAGATCAAAATAGAGCAAAGTTACTTTCCAAAAATTTTGGTTCAAGAATTATAATAATGATAAATAGTATTTTATGCACAATTAAAGATGCAAATAGGCTTTTTTAAATTTTTTACTTAGGCCGGGAAATATTACACAGATTGCAGGAACATACACGCTAATGTGAAACAATCGCATTCACTTCTTCAAATCGTTTGTAAATAACCCAAACAATCGTTCGCACTGGACAAAGTAAAACAGATGACTTCCCCTCTCCAAAATAAACGAAAACACGTTTGTACTTGCATCTGATTGGCTACAAATGTGTCCGACTGCAAGCAGGGGATTTTCTATGTTTCATCCTCTACTGTAGGATAACGAGGTGAGACTAGAATAGCTATAGTCCATAACTGTCGTTATGAAATGGAGTTTCCGGTTCCGACATGTAGTTATCATCCGATAACACCAGAATCGATCCCCTGGATTGAGACTGAGATTAAGACATTTTGTTGAAAGGTTGTTTCTGATCATATTTTTATTTAAATAAGTTTTTCATGATAAAAAATGGCAACAATATAAATTATTTCAATTTTCATTAAAAAAAATTTGAAGTCTTTATTTGAGTTCTTCAGTGAGAATGAGGTTTGGGGATCTAAAAAGTGGGGAAATTATATTATACACGCATACACACACATATACATATGTATATATGTCAGATAACCTCATAATGCTAAATTTTTGCCAATATTTACATAATCGGGTTTTTATCATGATTACAATATGTTCCTTACACTATATGTGTATAGAAAGTAAAACAAAAACAGGTTATTCGATTTCTTTTCTTTCTTTCTTTTTTTTAAAATATGAAATTCAAACTAAATTACGTCGATATGGAAGTTACAATAAGTGCAATATCTAATTTGGCTACCTAACAGTTCGCACTTAAAAAAAAAAAAAAAAAAAAAAAAACCGTGGTCGTTACGTACGTAAGAAGTAAAACTTTTAAAAATCAATCTATATTATAAAACAAAAATGTGTGCGTCAGTAACGTTGACGTCATAACGATGAGGATAAAATGCATAAGTTACAACAATGGAGCTAATGTTTTTATTAACTAATTCAAACAATCCCAATGTTATCTCTATAGGAAAAGTGAACATTTTTTAAACGACTTTTCGAAGGATTAGGGTTAACGAATAGTTTTGAATTTCAATCCCCGGCGAGATTTTGGCACTATGGATTTCCAGTCTAATTTTGGCGTCAATGCGACTAATATTTTAGGTGATATCGTGTTAACAAAAGTGTCATTTTTCACGGGAAGTTGGAGCTTTGCTTCGATAATAATATTTACTACATTTCCAGATTTGTGTCAATTTCTAGGAAGAGTTAAATACGCTTTCCCCCGCTCTCCCCTCATTTCTTTAATTACGCACATAACAAAACGTTACTCTAATAATGTAACTTTCGAAAATTATCAATAGAGAAAGTCCGGTCTTTCCTGGGTCGCACGTGCGACTGGAAAAATTCTTTTCTAAACCAACTTATGCGGACAAAAGCGGTGAGGGGGGGTGTGAGACAAAGGCATCGCTCCTTTATATCCATTCGTACAACCTTCAGCGTTCGGGAGCTCTCACATTTCGCTGTCTCATTTTTGGTTGTTGTTTATCCGAATTCTCCCTTTTGGTTTCCTATATTCAGTTAGTTAATTTTTGTTTGTTTATTTGTTTGATTGTATGATCTTCATTCATAGAAAGTAAAATGTTACCCTTTTTTTAAGTCTTTGTTATTTCTTTTAGTTGCATCGTTTTCATTTAACTTTTAAAACTCAAATGTATTTCAACCTGTAAGTTGTACTGGCCCATTTTAATTTCGCAATTTTTGTATTGTGCACCCTTATTTAAATAAACCACGAGCCGCCACTGTAATGACGTATATCGACGTGTAATGACGTAACGACAGTTAAAAATATTTTCTGTAGTTTAGCAAATTTTAATTCACTGTGAAAACTCCCTTCCTTATTTCTGAAGTATAAAAATATTTTTCTATTAATTCAGGGATTGTATAATTGAAAAATTAGACGATTGTACATTGTTAATATTATTTAGTTTATTAATGACAAAGTAATGAACAAGAAAAGTTGCAATAAAATTCTGATCTAAAATATATTTAGAAGAGCTAAAGAAAGCATCAGCGATAATATAGGGATAAACACATTTGCTGGAATATATAACGCTATAACGGAGGATATGAGGTTTCTAGCTGAATTTTCTTGTAACCTCGCTGGCTGTGGCAATTTTTCACATCCATTATCTTCACAGTTTTCTTCTTCGTTTTCACAATTGATGATCACAGGGGACGATTGTTCAATGAATATAGGAACAATATTAGAAGGAACACCAATATTTCCTGCGTCGTCAATGGCTCGTACGGCTATGTAGTAAATTCCTTGTTTCAAGTTCTGCGGAAGTTCAAAGGCGTGATTCAAAGTTGTTCCGTATATGGCTTCTGGTGGTGTTGGAATGATTTCACTGTATACCTCCTGACCGGATCCAGAAAACCTGTTTCTTATTATTGCCATATCACGAAAGACTGCCAACTCGTAAGTTTCGGCTAAAAAAGAAACGAAAATAAACTTTATTATTGACCCTTAACCCCTTAAAGCACAGGCTAACATAAACAGATAGGAAACTCCCATTGACCACCAAGGATATTTCCTTTAACATGAGATCCCCATAGACACTAACAAGGGTGTCAGTGAAACACAAAACCTTCATACCTGCCAGCATCGCACTAAAATTTCGTACAATGTAAGTTAATTTAACCTTGGTTAAACACGTTTCAAACTAGATTTTTTTAAATTAAGAAATGCAATCAAATAGGTTATACGTAAGAACATGAAACTAAATATATATTAATTTTACAGATATATTTTCTGGTTAGAAACGTCTTTAACCTGGATCAAATTAACTCACATTGTACGGAAGTTTAGTTGAAAGTTGGCAGGTATGCAAAGCATGTTTGGCATGGTTGCTATAGGGCTGTTGAATTAGGCGATTTATCGCTTTCTTGGCAACATTTGAAATGGGGGGAAAATGGGGAGGATGTTTGTAAAAAGCCGTTATTCAATTTTCGATAATTATTGGCATTAATGAACATTCGTGATACTTTAGAATATTAAATATTTTAAATTATAAATGTAGAAGGTATATATATGATAATCATTATTAAATTTCACAATTTTAGATTGCTAGTTATATTATACTAAAATAAGCTCCCCCCCCCCTCTCTGACACACAAATTCAATAAAAGTCATACAGTAATAAATAATAATCATAAAATCATAATCATAAAATCTTACAGAACTAGAAAAATATGTTGTATGTTTTATAGTATTTTTATTTAGTGTGATTTCTATACATCAAATATTCGTAAGTAAACGAAATAATAAAACAAGAGGGGAAAATTCTGCTATAAGGCCGAATATAGATTGCCACACACGGCTTTTATTTAAAAAATAAATAAACTAGCTGTAACTCAGAATAAAAACGCAATGACAACAAACAATCTTAAAATATCTAAATAACAAATAAAAATTCCCCTGTTAAAGTGTTGAGTTGTTCAATAAATATTCGATTTAGAAAAATATTTTTCTACCACTGAGCAATTTTTTTAATGAAATTTAATTCATGTTGCTATGGCAGCAGACGATAAAACGATATCTTTGGAATAAGGGAATAAATAGAAGAAAAAATGTTGTTGATGTTTGTGATAAAATGTTTTTCTTTATTTTTTAAAAATGTATATACACAATTCACTTTTATATTTTAACAGAATAATAAGTTTACTATAATTCGTTACTCGTGCTATGGCCAGTATAGACGATACACGTCGAGCCACAATGCCTTTATCATTATCTTTTTACGCGTAAAAGTTTCGCTACGGTACTCCATTGTGAAGTTTTGTAATTTTTGAAATCTAATATTTGAAAAACGACATAATCATTAGATTTGAAATTTATATCAAGAAAAATACAATTTTTTACCATTCTAACGCAGTTTGTAAAACAATTTTGTGACAAATACTTTTTGAGTTATTAATTTTGTAAGTAACTTCAAATGTTTCATTTTCCGAGATTAATCTGTGGCAACGATGGATTGCTGTGACTTTTCATAAACATGAAAAATGATAGAGATTGAAAGAATAAGCCACCCTGTGTGTGGCAAATAAAAGAAAGTTAAATCTACAATTATTACTCTTAAAAATAATTCAGATACAACTTCTATAAAAATAAAAAAAAAGTTAAAAAATTGTCATTTCATGTAGTAATTGAATGATATTTTGCACAGAAATCTCTCTATATTAAAAAAAAGTAACCACCGCCGCGGCCGCCGCTGTCAATTAAGATTTTGTGCCTTGAAGTCTTTCTGGACTAATATCCAGAAAACTATTGCAAATAAAAATTTAAAAAATTGGTGGTTTTATAAAGAAATGTTCGATAAACACGCTGAAGTAGACACAGGGAAGTTATTACACCGTACTATGTTATGGGATGGAATGGGGTAATTTAATTAAGGCAAATTATATATGCACAGGGAAGTTATTACACTTTAATATGTTATAGTATTATTTGATTAAGACTAACTATATACATCATATTCTCGTGCTACGTAATTGCCAAGTCACAAAATAATAATTAACTAAAGATGAAGAGACTAGGAGTGATTTGTGAATGAAAATTTCAGAGTTAATAAGATAGTTAAACTTGGCTTTATACGATCTCAGTACTTTTTACGGTAAATGAGTTACGAGACTTGGCTGCATTTTTTACAGGTGCCTTTTTGATGAGATTAATTTTACTAAAATAATGTTATTTACTATTTTTAACAATGTTATAAATTTAATAAACATATATTACATTTTATTTATTTTATATTAATTACCATTTTTAACGATGTTATTTGATAATGTTAAATTACTGCGTTTGAAAACATGATTGGCAACGATAAACAAGATTGGTACTTGGCAACCATTTTTGGCGATCAATCTCCTGGCACGGATAATACGTAAGTACCAAATAATCTATGGAATTAAAATAAAAAATAAAAGTAAATAAACATAACAAACAGTTTTCGCCAAATTGGCGAGGAAAAAATCGCTCCAACGTGGTGAGTATATGACATACGTGCCGGGATTTTTATCCTTTTATCTGTGCTTTCGGAAATATAAAAAAAATTAAAAAAATACTTATATCAGGCGTATAATGTTTTGCATTTTTATATGGACCACTTCTCCATTTTAAGATTTTAAATGCTATTTATATCAGATATTTCTTTCCTGATATTCCCACAAGTTATTTTCGGTAATTTTTTAGTTCGCTTATTAATTGTTTACAATTTGCCCCCTGACAATAACAATTATTTATCACAAAAATGTCTCTTAGTTTTGTTAAATATGTTTGTTATGTATTTTAATTACTTGTTAAAATATCAAAAATGGCAATCTATATATTTAAAACGCTAAGCATTTTCTTTCGACAATTCGTGAGAGCAAACTACTGCATCAAATTACACCATTCTTTTTTTAAATGAAAGATATTTGGACACAGATTTGTTATCGTGCATTCGTTTGTTCGAAAATTTAATTAATTAGCCGTAATTTTCAATTAAACTTTTACTTCTGCTTATGACGTCATAAAGTCGGCAACTCCCACTGTTGCGAGGCATAGAGTTTATTCTCTGAACTCCGTGGTTCGCCAATCTTTTGACATTAGCTAATATCAACTAGGTAATATTGTAACATTGTAATATAAAATCTTAAAAACTTACTTAAAATTTAAACATATATATATAATTAATTAATAAACAGACATACAAACATACATTCAATACAATAATCCAACATGGAGTGAAAAATTAGCCAGAGCCAGGAATCGAACCTGGGTACACAGCGTTCCGGGCTGTTGCTCTAACCACTGAACTACTCCGGCCGACCCCTGAGTCTGCAATTTCCCACTAATAAACCATGTTGGAAAGAAGGTCATCAGCCATCTACCAGACAGCCAAGACGACCGGACAACGGTGAATAGAATTTACTATTCCACCGATCTACGAATATATATTAAATTACACACATATTTAACGTCTGCAGTCATCGTTATTTATGCAGACGTTAAATATGTGTGTAATTTAATATTACTTAAAATTAGCTGTAATATAATCATATTAAAATATCTAAACATAAACATAGCAATATGAATAAGAAATCTCACGTAAAATGTTGCAATTTAAATTATTCCAATTGAAACAAGATTTGGAGAGTTATCCCTGACGCCCAGCTAAAATAAAAGTACCTATTTTATTTTACTTATTTACACACATATTCAATTTTATTATAAAACACCAGGTTGCCATACAAAGCAAAAATAGTCATTTAGCTGCCAAAAATGAACCCCGGTGCGTCTGCGATATCTGTACCGATTTAATCAAAATTGTTTTGGTTGTACCGCGTATTGCAAAATTAATTAAATCCTTGATTATTGTTTCTTTCTTAGATTAAAAATAAGAAAATTTTGCACAGATGTCATATACGCACCACATTGGCGCGATTTTTTTACCTCGCTAATTTGGCGAAAACCTTGTTTTTGAATATTAGTTACAAATAGCATGAAACATACCATGCCGACAATGGTGTCCGTATAACGGAAAAGTACCCAAATTTTTCTTAGTTCAGTCTATACCAAAAAAAAAAAAAAAACATTTTACAGGTAACAGGAAAATTGCCAAAAATGACAGCTTCATCAGCAGTTATGACAGCAAAGTTGGATAAAATCTAATAACCTGAATTTTACAACGTTTATGCGAAACACCACAGAGAACGCACGCTGTTTTTATATAAATAGGGGATATTTAAAAGAATAAGAGAACTAACAACCTTCAATAATATAATGCATAAAAAAGTAAACAAATAAGTGATTCAGCAAATCTTAAAAATATGTATTTCTTAATATAACTATAAAATGCAGAAAAATATTCTGGTACTTCTTCATTATCCCGTCGTCCCATTAAGAAAAAAAAACTATATCCAAATTAGGTACTTTTCAGTTAGCCGGCACCAGTAAAAAAAAAAAAAACTTACTAAATAAATAAAACCTACTTCTGCGTATGACGTCATAAAGTCGGCAATAACCCCCACTGTGGCGAGGCACAGAGTAACGAGAAACTCTGTGGTTGCGAGGATAAAAGAAAAATAATAAATATTAAAAGCACGGGGCTTTTAGGCCAAATTTTTTAATTTGCAAGTTAAATTTCGGTGAAAATATTTATCCGCGTGTTTTATAAGCGAATAATAATTCATATTTATTGTGACGTCACCGGAATATTGTCCATTGGATTTATTTTATCATTATGCATTATAACTTTCTTGATGCCATTTTTTCATTACAATTATATACAAAATATATATTTTTTGTATACATGGTGTTTAAGCATAAAAGTAACCTATACAATGCATGTGTGAAAAGTTTGCGCCGGGGAAAATGACGTTCTGCTTAGCTTGAAATGCATTTTAAGATTGATCAAACTAAAAAGAAAAATTGACTGTGTCAACATGACGTAATTGATTTTTAAATTTTTAATTTTAAAGGTCAGAATTTGAGCCTTTATTGGTTGCTTCATCTTGATTGCATACCTTGATTACATGTTACCAATTACTTTTTTTCTTTTTAGGTGCGTTCGTAATTATATAAATACGTAGCACCTATAGTCGTCGTTTGGTCCGTCCGTCTGTCTGTCCGTCTGTCTGTCCGTCTGTCTGTCCGTCTGTCTGTCCGTCCGTCTGTCTGTCTGTCCGCATATAACAACGCAAAAACTACCCAACCAAATGGTTTGCAATTTAAAATATATTATCTTTGCAGAATTTTGTCGAGACATTTCAAATTTTATTAAAATCGAATCAAAACTTTAGGAGATATTAATAAAAATATTTATTAAGAAATATAATTTTTTTTTTTTTAAATCGGTGCTTTTTAGGTGCGTTCGTAATTATATAAATACGTAGCACCTATAGTCGTCGTTTGGTCCGTCCGTCTGTCTGTCTGTCCGTCCGTCTGTCTGTCTGTCCGCATATAACAACGCAAAAACTACCCAACCAAATGGTTTGCAATTTGAAATATATTATCTTTGCATAAATTTGTCGAGACATTTCAAATTTTATCAAAATCGAATCAAAACTTTAGGAGATATTAATAAAAATATTTATTAAGAAATTTGATTTTTTTTTTAAATCGGTGCTTTTTTGTTATATGAGCTTCCGATGGATGTTAAATCGTCAAGCGACCGAGATACTTATTTTATTACAGAAATTAATCTGCAGACGATATAATTCATTTCATAGAATTAAAAATCATCAAGATCTGAATATTTATATAACTAGCTGATACATATATATCTGAATATTTATATAACTAGTTAAGATATTTGTATGAACAGTGTCATAAAATATATACTTAACTAGCTGTTTAACCCGTTCTACGCACGGGATATCATGAATTTAATTCTAAAACGTGCGTACGAACGCACCTCGTTTGTAACGTTTGACGTACAATTTCCAACTTGTTTGTTATAGGAGCTTCCGATGGATGTTAAATCGTCAAGCGACCGAGATACTTATTTTATGACAGAAATTAATCTGCAGACGATATAATTCATTTCACAGAATTAAAAATCATCAAGATCTGAATATTTATATAACTAGCTGATACATATATATCTGAATATTTATATAACTAGTTAAGATATTTGTATGAACAGTGTCATAAAATATATACTTAACTAGCTGTTTAACCCGTTCTACGCACGGGATATCATGAATTTAATTCTAAAACGTGCGTACGAACGCACCTCGTTTGTAACGTTTGACGTACAATTTCCAACTTGTTAAATTATAGGTTAGCAGATTTCATTTTTACTTTCTTCTATCTATAATAGAAGATAATATAACTTCCGGTTTTCGACGAATTTACACGTTTTAGGGGTCAGAGATTCCGAAAAACATGTTTTTACAAAATGTCTGTCTGTCCGTCTGTCCGTCCGTCCGTCTGTCCGTCTGTGTGGCTTTTAATTGTACCATCTAAAAGTGTATGAAGTTATGCTTCAAATTGAACCTAATTTTTTTTCTATGTTTTTGGCTATGGCAAGCAGATTCTATCAGAATTTGGGGATATTTCGACGAAAGGGGGCGCTGTGATCGATATTTTTGTTCCATTTTCACTATTGTACCATCTAAAAGTGTATGAAGTTATGCTTCAAATTGAACCTAATTTTTTTTTCTATGTTTTTGGCTATGGCAAGCAGATTCTATCAGAATTTGGGGATATTTCGACGAAAGGGGGCGCTGTGATCGATATTTTTGTTCCATTTTCACTATTGTACCATCTACAAGTGTATAAAGTTATACTTCAAATTGAACCATATTTTTTTTCTAGGTTTTTGGCTATGGCAAGCAGATTCGATCAGAATTTGGGAATATTTCGACGAAAGGGGGCGCTGTGATCGATAGTTTTGTTCCATTTTCACTATTGTATCATCGAAAAGTGTATGAAGTTATGCTTCAAATTCAACCACATTTATTTTCTATGTTTTTGGCTATGGCAGGCAGGTTCTATTAGAATTTGGGGATATTTCGACGAAAGGGGGCGCTGTGATCGATATTTTTGTTCCATTTTCACTATTGTATCATCAAAAAATGTATGAAGTTATGCTTCAAATTGAACAACATTTTTTTTTCTATGTTTTTGACTATGGCAAGCAGGTTCTATTAGAATTTGGGGATATTTCGACGAAAGGGGGCGTTGCGATAGCCATTTAAAGATTTCAAATTCAAAAAAAATGTGCAAATTCAAAAAAATTAGAAATCCTAAAACTTATTTTTCGTTAAATGTTCGGCCTTGATCCGGAGAATCCGGAACAATTTTTGCTTTGCCTCTATGTTAAAAAATGGCTGAGATATAGCAGTTTGAAATTTTAGGGTGGCTAACATTTTCAAAGAAGACAGCAGAATTCATCCATAAACGGGTTTAATTTATGAGCTTTAGTTAACATGGTTTCGGCAAATTTTCTTTCATTGTTGTAACCATTAATCCTATTATTTGCTTATCACTATATATTTATATTCGCCAACGTCAAATTCTCGCCAAACTTGGCGACAGTTGGCGGAATATCGCCAAATTTGGCGACCAAAATAAGTTGCCATAAATGAAGCCAACTTGGCTGTAGAGGACTAATTTGGCGATATTCTCATTCAAATTCAATGTTGACGAGAACTGGGATTGAATCTTCTTTATTTAGGTTCCACGCGTTTTACCTTCGTGTTTTCCATTAAATTAATTAACTAAAATCATAAAACCAAGGAATAGGAAGGCTATGTGTTCCTGTCGGTTCAGGCCAGAAGGACTTTTCGTAGCTTAGTATACATCGGTTGTTCGCATCCTTGTAACCCGACCATTCGCACGCAGCTGACGTACAACAGAATGAGGAAAAATATTGATTTTATTGGCGATGTGATAGCGAATTTTGAAGTATTAACATGACTGAGATAGAAGAAAGTTTTGGGATTGGCACATCCGACTAGTTTAATTAAAAAAAAATCACAAAAGTAAAGGATTTCAGGAAAATTAAAATTATTAAAAATAGTGTTATGGTAAAAAAAAAAAATCTGAAATAATAATTGTATTTTTAGCTAGAATAAACAATGTAAAGCTAATATTTTATAGGAATTATTTTGGTAGGTTTGTTATAAGTTCATTTAACAGTTCCTTATTAGCGGCAAAGTCCTATTTCTTTCACTGTGAATTTCTCTTTCGATGTCAAAAAATGGTAGTCTGCTTTTGGACGCCAGCCAAAACACAATGGCAATTTTTAGAAATGTATAGCAGTTGTGACAACAAACGGCGGTATCGCTTTAACTTTCATCGCGCTTACATCACTTCTAAATACTACACATTATCAATTTATTTACTACATTTTACTACATTTTACGATTTCAGTTCTTACATCATCAATTAGAAAAAATATTAGTTTTCGATTGGCATTTATTTGAAAACTGAATTTTTAAATAATTTTCAAACATGAAATATTTTTCAATTCTATCTCAACAGTGATCATCAGTTTGCTTTAATAATGTAACATAGTCCCTGGGAAAGTTGCCCCAATTGAAAATAGATTTTCCTAACCATCATAAAAACTGAAAAAAAAAATAATAATAATCCCTAATAAATCATAAGATCAGATTGACGATAAGATAGGGCATTTTGGCGCTAAACTAAAATCTGTCAAAAAAAAACCTATTTTTAGTTTATGATTAGCATAAAATTGATATGTTGAATTCGTTGAAGTATTATATGTTGCATCCGAATATGCTAGGAGCTGTATTTTATTTATTTTTTTTAAGATCCGTTGGATATTTAACTGTATAAGAGGAAAAAATCCCTGACTGTGATGGAAAAGGAATAATCATCCTGATTATGTAAAGGTACAGAAGAAATCATACAAATAAATTACACTTGAAAACATTAAAAATCTCCCCTATCTGCAGATTGATTTATTATTGTAAAAAAAAATCATCTTTACATAAAAATTGATTAGCTTACAACAATGGATGCGTCTCAGAAGATATGGATTTGAAACGAACAATGATTAAAGAAGACATTTTAAAACTTTTAATTTAAGCATTTTAAAACTTTTTTTTAACGTCGAATTTTGACGGCGCGTTTGGGGAGATGCAATGTACTTGCGCATAGGAGCTCATTCGGTTGCATTATTACAGGGGGGGGGGGAGATGTGTGCTTTATTTACTATGTTCTTTTATTGACTGAATATGAGATGAACGTAGGGATATACTATTTGTGTGATACTTCATAGGTCCAGGAAATTTTCTTTCTTGCCGTGGGGAATATGGCGGTAATATCAAACTGATTTGCATTATTACACAGTTGTTTATGGATTGTTTGTTTGGAGTTTGCATCGGAAATAGTACTGTAATTCACTGTGGGAAAAAACTTTTAAAATAAAGTATTGGAAATACTGTTTCATACGCAAGCTTATTTTACTAATATTGTTATTGTAATTTTTTTCCCGTCAAGTTTTGACGGGTTTCATCTAGTAAAATTTTATTTTAGCATCGTACTTAATTTTTAAAGATGGCGCAAAAACATGGTTTAATAAACGTATATTTGTAAATATTTGAAAAACATGTTTTTCCACTCTCTAGAAAAATTTGGTAAGATGCTAAAACTGCCTATTAGCACCATTTTTATTTTTTTCCCCAATGGCGCCAGCCAGCACATTAAAAAAAAGTTACAGAAATTAATTTAAAATGGCGTTAAGCCACGCTTTCTGACACAAGCAATTGGCTGCGAACCCAATTACGAAACTTTCACTTAACTTAATAACATGTATCTAATAGCCCTGAGGGTACTTTCCCTTCCCAGTTATACGGAGCTTGGGGCTTTTCTAAAAAGCTTGACGCTGTTCGAGCTTAAGAAGTTGAGATTTACTGCCAAATGACATAAACTACTATGAAAATAAACCTGATGAATTATTATGCTGGTTTATGTATGTATTTAAAAAGTTGCATCTGATTACTCTTATTAGATAAATTACTCCTGTTTGCATTTAATAACAGATGAACGGCTTCTGTATACTAAATTGTTTAAATATTGGAAAGAGGTGGCGAGAGGTAGAGAGACGTGTAAACAAACGGGTAGACAGACAGGTAGAGAGACGGATAGCGACATAGATAAGCTAACGGGTAGTAAACGAATAGACAGACGGGTAACGAGACAGGTAAAAAAGAGGGTTGACAGAGGGGTAGCAAGATGGGTAGGGAGAAGGGTAGTGAGTCGAGTAGTGAGACCGGTAGACAGGATGTAGAGGGAAAGGTTGCGAGACGGGTAGCGTGGTGGATAGAGAGACGAGTATAGAGATGAGTACAGAGACGAGTTGACAGACGGGTAGAGAAAGGGGTATATAGACAGACAGACGTATCAAGAGACGGGTAGTGAAACGGGAAGTGAGACAGTTAGAGAGACGGATAGACAGATGGGTAGCGAGACGGTTAAAGAGTAGGGTAGAAAGACAGACGGATAGTGAGATGGATATACAGACGTGTAGAGAGACAGTAGACAGATGGGTACGGAGAGAGACACGGTATAGAGACGCGGCTAGACATACGGATAGTTAGACGGGTAGACAGACGGTTAGAGAAACAGATAGGCGGGTAGCGAGATCAGTAAAGAAATATACAGACATGTAGAGAGATGTGTAGAGAGAGAGTCAATCGGGTAGAGAGATGGGTAGAAGAACGGATAGGGAAACAAACAGATTGTAGAGAGAGACAGACAGGCAGGCAGAAGAAAAGTCTGGGGTTTGATGTAGTAGAGGCGCAGGGGGAAGAGCCTCCTGGAAAATTATCAAGAAGTATTATCTTTGAAATATTTTTTTTCAATTTCGCCGATATGGAGATTTAATTTAAAATTTATCTTTAGAGAAGTCATCGAAAGATTTTTTATGTACTTTAGTAGGAATTTAGGCTACAATTTGGTAATCAGGTTTGTAGCAAAGCATGTTATCAATGAGGTTTGAAGTGTACGAGTTTCTATAAATAGTTATTCAAATAAACAAGGAGGAATATTTTTAAAGTCAAATGTAAATATTTGCTACAAAGAAAATGTTGCATCAATGAAATTAAATTTGCGTTAAACTACGCTTTCTAAAATACGCTCTTTGCTGCAAATCCGATTACGAAACTTTAAAAAGCTTGGCGTTTTAAAAGATCCGGCTTTTTTTTTTTTTTAAAGTTTTGAACAATATCCACTTAAGAAAATGAGATGCTTTGCCAAATGTTATAAAAAAATATATATGAAAACATAACAGTATATATGAATTTATATATGATATTTTGTAATTCTATCATTTAATTTGCTCTTTTTCATATATTGTATCTTCTTTATATCGTAATTGTTAACCCCATGTTCTCAGCAATATCACTCAGACTAATCCCTTTGAGGGAAGTCCTAGTAATAAGAAGGAATAAGAAAACATTTTAAATTACAATATTCAAACTTTCGACATTTTTAATTACATGCCTAAGTACAAAACTTTGAAAGATGGCTTAAAAACTCGATATTTTTCTGAAATAATATTTAAATATGGCGGAGCATTGGTAATCACGTAAAAGATAAGCAAATATCATCTTATATTTAGTTTTATAAATTGCATACGTAATGTGAAGTATTTTTATACATTAGAATAGCTCAGTTTGAAATGTTTTGTTTGGGTGTAACTGAGAGGTAAACTATGTGTAACTCAAAGGTGTCCAGCTACTTACCGAAACCTGAATCAAAGTCATCCCCTACAGCCGTCCAGTGAAACACATATATTCTGTCGAACATGTTATTCAGTCTTAAGTCAGTTACTCTTGACGGTGGGTATATGTCTTCTTGTACGGCATTTCCCGTATACGTTACTTCGAAAGAAACAGGACCTGATTCTCGACAAAATTGGTCAACAGAATGAGCCGTGATAGCTGAGAAATACGAACCACAGCAAAAGCCATCTGGCCCTGAAAAATTATACAGAAGTTTCATCTATAAATTTAAATAAATAGAATAAACATTATAAGAAATAAAAAGGATGTGAATTATCACTTTTCTTAACAGTGCACAACCAACAGAGTGAAAAAAATGTCCAGACCGGGGTTCGATCCCGGATCCCTTGACATAGCGCACCAAGTGCTTTACAAATTAAGCCATCCGGACGACATTCGGTCTAGCATGCTCTCACTCTTATATGGCTAGGCTACAACCTTGCAGCACAAGATGGAACGCCAATCATGAGCACAACTCCTAGTGGCATACATGAGACAAACCAAATCAAACCCAGTATCGGTGAATATTTATATACTAATTAATTTTTCAGCAGAGCGTAAATTTCGCTGTAAATTACTGAAATACAAAGGATGTGAATTATCACTTTACTTAACAGCGCAAAACCGCAAAAGAGTTGGTTGTGCCATTCAACCATTGAATGTAATCCAATTCTTCAAATTTCTCATCACAAATTTAAAATTTAAAATTTATTTTTTATGTACTAGGGGGCTTTGCACCTACGAGTTGAGTTCGCCACCCTCCATCTAGACTCCTCAAAAATATCTAAAATAAGTTTCAAAAGAGTAAAATCGTCCAAAATCGCAGAAAATTACAAAAGCCATGGATATCCAGCCGCAGTAATTTATGTTAATATGTTCACTGAAATTGGGGAGTTTAATAGATCAAAAAATGAAAAGAGAAAAAAATGAAATTAAAATAGTTATAAGAAACATTTGTGTAGTTTCTTTTGGAGCAGACTGTCAGCCGTGAAAAAATTAAAAATGATTAATAAGATTCATCAACTTCATCTTAATTAATATTATTTAAATATCTACACACCATGTATGACTTCAGTGCCATTCTTGCCTGGAGTTACTTTCGCATATACGTTATAATATCCGGGAGCTGTAAAATTGGTGAAATGCCTTCCGTAAATACCATCATCTTTTGTGATATCGACATCTAAAAGAAAATAAAAATCCTTTTTGAAAAATGCAATTTCAAAATTTGAAAGAATAACTTTTGGATTGTGGCAATAAAATGTATTACATAGAATAGTATATTTTAAATTGATATAGATATATATATGTGTGTGTAGGAAAATTACAGGAATAAGACCTAGTAATTATTTCTTTTAAGGAAACGCCCCTCACTTTGGATACGGATCCGATGACACATAATCACGAAGGCAACAATTTTTATCGCCTAATGAATAAAACCATTTGCTTTCCCGACCTGGCAACCCAATGGAGATTAGGGATTTCTAATATACAGGGTGTCCCAAAAGTTCTTGATACATTTTAAAATTCAATAAAAGATCAAGCAATTGGCGTACGAGAGTGCGGTTTGAACGAAAATGCTTCTTAGAATCTGAAATTTTGTTTAAGGGGAAAAAAAAAATCCAAAAATTTCTCGTAGATAGCGCTGCTTCTGGAAGTTATTGAATAGGTATTATGCCTTTATTATAGTGCCTAGAAGTACTTTACATATAACAATGGTGAAGGACGCACAATTCGTATACACAGTTTTTGTCCAAACTATGGCAACACACATTCCAGAATTTAACAATTATTGGGCGCGTTCACAGACCGAACTCCGAGTTACATAGTGTAACCCGAAGCGTCCAGAGACCGATATCACGTGATTTTTTGCGAGTTACCCGTAGCGTTCAGAGCAGAAATTATCCAGACTTCGGGAAACCCACATTACCCGGAGAATTTTATTGGGTTGGTTTGGTTGGGAAATCCGATTTGTTTGTTTGCTTTATAGCTAACTGCAACTGTTAATTGTTGTTCTTTATGACTCCTACTGTAAACTTCAGTCCTGACCATTTGATTGGTCTACCTTTAACAGGACTATAATAGAATTGGCCAACGTCGGCAAGGATGGTTCCTGCAATGTTCGTACAATCTATGGTACAATCAAAATGTAATGATAGATTGGTTGACAAAAGTGTTTGATTGTAAACATGCCCATAACTTTACCCAAAAGCGTTCAAAGCCGTTTTAACCCAAATTTAACCCGAGAAAATCAGATGACGTCATTCCCCAATTACACGAGTAACCCCAACGCCCCCTAGATAAGAAAGCCATGACACGCGTCACGAAAACGTCATATCAAGCAGGCAAAACAAAGAAAAACATTCGAACAACTTGCATGTTTCGATTTCAGTGGCTCGGGAAATTATTAACTATTAGTCGTAAATTATAATTATTAATTATATGAGCCAATGAAATTGAAACATGCAAGTTATTCGATTGTTTTTCGTTGTTTTGCCTGCTTCGAGGCTAACGAAAAAGACAGGCTACCGTGGTGCATTCCACTTATCTTTTTTTACAGACCGCTAGAGTGACGTGTGGCTCTTTTAGTACACCTTCATTGATTCATTCGAGCATCACGTGACTCCCGCGGTCTGTAAAAAAAGATACGCGTAAAGCACCGCGGTAGCCTTTCTTTTCCGTTAGCCTCGTGCCTGCTTGGTATGACGTTTTCGTGACGCGTGTCCCGATCCGGAGTTTCGTTCGGTTCGAGGTTTATCATATTCGAGGTTTTACAAGATTCGAAGCCCCGATGTAAATTAGGGCCCCTCTAGCGGGCGAAGTCTGTTAGTTTATTAAGTTGTATTTTTCAAGTTCGTCCCCTTTCTCCCCCCCCCCTGCCCCCAAAATCATAACTTTCTTAGTTATGCACAGATTGGAACGGGACCTTTTGTGACATTCTTCCCAAGTCATTTGGTTAGTAACTAAACATTGGTATTATATCTGCAACAGTTTGTCACCACTATTTATGAACAATAATCAAAAGTTTCGGCTTTTTTCCCATTTAAAACACACCATCCTTGGTTTAGAGCCATTTTTTTCCGGATGCTCGTTATTTAAGTTGTAGCTGTCAATATTATCTCCTCCACCCCGTCTCCCTTCCTTGCCCTCCCCCTCCCCCTCGCCCGAAATCATAACTTTTTTAATTATGGTCAGATTTGAACGGGACTTTTCCTGACATTCTTCCCAAGTCATTTGGTTAGTAACTAAACATTGGTATTATATTTGCAACTGTTTGTCACCACTATTTATGAAGAATAATCCAAATTTTCGTTTTTTTTCCATGTTAAAACACACCATCCTTCGTTTAGAGCCACTTTACTCAGGATGCTCGCTAGTTAAGTTGTATCTGTCAATATTGTCTCCTCCCCCCGCCATCCTCCTTCCTTGCCCCTCCCCCTCCCCTCGCCCGAAATCATAACTTTTTAAATTATGGTCAGATTTCAACGTTCAAATCTGACTAAAAAAGGGGACGGGGGGAGAATTGACAGATACAACTTAGCTAACGACAACCCTGAGTAATGTGACTCTAATCCAAGAATAAAGTGTTTTAACTGGAAAAAAGCCGAAAATTTGGATTATTGTTCATAAATAGAGGTGATACACAGTTGCAGATATAATACCAATGTTTAGTTATTAACCAAATGACTTGGGGTGAATGTCAGAAAAGGTCCCGTTCAAATAATATGACCATAATTAAAAAAGTTATGATTTCGGGGGAGGGGAAGCAAGGGAAACGGGGGGAGGAGACAATATTGACAGATACAGCTTAACCAACGAGCACTAACTCTAAACCAAAGATCAAACTCTAAACCAAGGTCAATAACCTAACTCTAAACCAAGAATGGTGTGTTTTAACTGGTAAAAAAGCTGAAAATTTTGATTATTGTTCATAAATAGTGATGACAAACAGTTGCAGATATAATACCGATGTTTATTTATTAACCAAATGATTCGGGAAGGCTGTCAGAAAAGGTCCCGTTCAAATCTGTGCATAACTAAGAAAGTTATGATTTGGGGGGGGGGGGAAGTGGACGAACTTGAAAAATACAGCTTAATAAACTAACTAACTGGCTTCGCCCACTAGTGGGCCCCTAATTTACATCGGGCCTCGAATCTTGTAAAACCTCGAATCTTGTAAAACTTTGAATATGATAAACCTCGAACCGAACGAAACTCCGGATCGGGTACCTCCGACCCGAATCTCCGTTGCCTTCGGCACCGGATAATCCCTTAATTTGCACATCGAATAGTATAAACTTCTAACTCAACGAACTTCCGGCTCGGGTCCCCGCTGCCTCCGGCACCGTATAGCAGTCGTGCTGCGCACGCGCTGCAATATCTATTAGTTACACGTTCCACCCTCAGGTGGCGCAATCTGTCCTACACGAATTTAGGGCACTGAAATCGTTAAGACTATAGATGTCCAGTGAGCACCGTATACCGGTCATAATACTTATAAATAAGCTTGATTAAGCGTTCACAGACCTTTCCAACGATATATCACATGAGGGGTGTGTGCAAAATTTACAAAAGTACTCCCGTTGGGGGGGGCAAAGTGGGGGGATGGATACGGGGGATGCATAATATGATTAAGTGGTCACAGACCTTTCCAACGATATATCACATTAGGTGTGTGTGCAAAATTTAGAAAAGTACCGCCCTTGGCGGGGCAAAGTGGGGGATGGACACCGGAGATGCATAATATGATTAAGCGGTCACAGACCTTTCCAACGATATATCACATGAGGGGTTTCGGCAAAATTTAGAAAAGTGTCCCCCCCTCCGTGTGGGCAAAACGTGTTCCTCCCTTGTTCATAAATAGTGGTGAGAAACAGTTTCAGATATACCAATGTTTAGTCATTAACCAAATGACTTGGGAAGAATGTCAGAAAAGGTACCGTTCAAATCTGACCATAATTAAAAAAGTTATGATTTCGGGGGGAGGAGGAGGGCTCACTCCCTTAATTTTTATGTCACATTCACGATCTTTCATTTTCAGCGGCTTGGGTAATAAACTAACTAGCTGGCCGAAGGCAACGGAGACCCGGGTCGGAGGTACCCGATCCGGAGTTTCGTTCGGTTCGAGGTTTATCATATTCAAAGTTTTACAAGATTCGAGGCCCGATGTAAATTAGGGGCCCACTAATGGGCGAAGCCAGCTAGTTAGTTTATTAAGCTGTATTTTTCAAGTTCGTCCCCTACCCCCCCCCCCCCCTCCAAACCATAACTTTCTTAGTTATACTACTACTATTAGCACTACTTCTTTCTTAATTTTATTTAAATTCGGATAAGAAATTCTAGCTAAAATATAGTTAGCCTTCTTCCCCCTCTACCCCCTTGGTTCCCTACGCGTATCGTTCATATTTTTAGTATTATTTCTTTTCTGGATTCACTCTTAGTACCCCCTAACTCTAAACTGAAAATATAACAATTTTATCTGGAAAGAAAAAGGCCTTTAAACAAAATTTGACAGTAGCTAATATATTATATACTGCTATGTAAAAGAAATGAGCGCCAGAAATATCGATTATTATCTGCTAATCCCATTGTCACGATTTATGATCAAATTTCCTGCCATTTGATCGATAAGTTTAGGAGTTACTATTTTTAAGCTATCTGTGTGAGAATCGATTCTAAAACATCGATACTAGAATTTGTTAATAGATTATTTTTTTAATCGATGTTGTTTTATACAGTATCGATGTTGATCTATTATAAAATTTTTCAGAATCACCCATCACTAGTCCAAACCGTACTCTCGTACGCCAATTGCTTGATCTTTTGTTGAATTTTAAAATGTGTTAAAGACTTTTGGGACACCCTGCACATCTACGCCGTTTGCTGTAGGGAAACCGTTCTGTCTGCAGTCATGGATAGTTCCTGTCGAGTGTCATACCTGATTTAAATAAAACTAATTAGTTTGATCGAATACTGTCAGTTTATCAAATATTTTACTGTAATTTATTTTTAGTACATGTTTGCATACATATACAATAGAAAAAGAAATAAAAAAAACGAACGCATGGCAAAACTTTAGTTTTAATTGGCGCAAAAGAAAATAAAAGTATACAATTTTTATTCGTGGAAAATTCTTTATAGTTATACTTAGTTGATTTTATAATAAAGGGTGATCTACATATTAAAATTGAGCCCAACTTTGAAAAGCTCAATAGCAAGACTATCATTTTATTACATATTTGAGTTCAATATACTATTAACATGGAAATAAATTCTTTAAAATGATTTTTGAATGATTAGATATTGAGATATAAATAATAAATTACTGAAAAATAAACCAATCAAAGCTAAAAAGAAACGTCGGTTACTCAATCGTAGCTCGAACAAAAATTCTTATAAATCATTACTTCTTGTTTTATATGATACGTTCTAATAATCCAAACATAATTTGCCACAAGGCTACCCATACATAAAATACTATACTAAGCTACCCACCCAGATCGACATCCTAGCCAGGCAATTTTCCACTTTATTCATGTTGGGAACAGTCATCGGCCAACAGTTTGTAGCTTCAGATGACATAATACGATGAATAACCACACATCGGTCCGTAATTAATTATACATATATTTTTTAAAGCATAAACACTACGCCTGTTGACTTTATTTTAACACTAAAGCAGAGCGTCAGCAGGGTACGCTGAAGTTCCCAGGTTCGAGTCCTGGCCCAGGTCAATTTTTCACTCATGTTGGTTTAGTGTATTTAATTTGTCTGATAAAATGTGTGTTCTTATATTGTGTTTAAATAAAGTAATCAGACGTAATGTTTATGGTTTAAAAAATATATGTATAAGAACTGTGTTTATTTAAATCTACTTTTAATAACTCCTGAAATAATAGGCGTCATATGAACATTCTATGAGATCGAAAGCGCAAAATACAGTGAATGCAAATAATCACCAAAAGCTACATTCATAATTAAGAATCATGAAAAAGGACGTTGTATATAAACAAAAACAGATGCAATCTTTTTTTTTTTCGTTTCTATTAAAGTCGACATAGTAGTGCCGCCAAAAACTTATAAATTAAACATATAAGATATCTAAAGAAATAATTTATGATATTTGAAGGAAGGTTATTGTTTTTACAGAATGCTTTTACCAAAATGCTGAATAAAATACATTGTTATGTTAATATTTTTAAAATAACATTTAGTAAGATTCTGAAGACATTTACTTTATAATCCATTGATAACTGTCAAAAATATAACATTCTACAACAGTTAAATTACCGAAAATTCAAAAGAGTGATCCTTGCCTCCAAGGCCGTTGTCCAATAAAGTGAGTTGGGAAGTCTGGCCGTCTGGATGCCTCACAGAAGCTATCACTGAAGCACCCCTCACTGGATTCCAACCTTTTCTTACTTCAGCATATATTCGAATAGGTTGAGGAGTTTTCTGAGAAATAAATAAATATAAAAAAAAAAAAAAAATTAATAATAAACATTGGGAAAACGTGTTAGTGTATTTTCTTATCGATGTTAGGTTTATAGGTATGACTTTTACACGATGAATCTTAATACTAACTCTTTCAGACCTGCTTTTCTTTAATAAATTCCAAAAAACAATTTTTGGCAAGTTGGGTGAACTAAAAGGCATTTATATACTCTCAGAAATGTTTTCTTTAAATCACGGAAATTTTACTTGTAACAGTGCTGCCGGTATAGTTCTGTTATTTGCAGAATGTCCGTTTCTTTTTTCTCCGTTACAGGAGGGGAAATATTCGTCAATTTAAGAAACTTTCGTCCAGTTTGGTCCCTTGTATAAGTGATTGCAGAAGCAAACTGATCTTCCTTTATACTTGTAGGGACAGCGCGAACGCGAACGTAGTTCTAGCTAATAAAAATTATGCCTCCTAAGCAACCGTTATAGAGCAGTTGCAATCAGCTGATCAAACATTGTACTTCACTTGTAGGTCAGGGTAAGTACGAAAACTCTGACTCTAACCGAGACAGCACAGATAACCCCAGATACAGAGAAAATAGCCAATATGCATGCGTACGCGCAATGAACAAAATTACCCTCCTCTTCTTCCGATTTTCGGGAAGAATTCGCGGAAAAAGCATATTTTCTAGGATCAGTGCCGGCTGCTCTATTGGAGCACATGAGCACGTGAACCCCCAAAGAAACACGAATAAATAAAATAATGTTAATCGCATATTTCCAGATATTTGCCAATTTCCGGATAAGTTTAAATACGCCCCCTCAACCCATCTCTTTTAAATAATGTACCTGGCAAAACGTTACAGTAATAATGTAAATTTCGAAAATTGTCATTATCAAACGCTCGGTCGCACGTGCGATCGAATGAATTCCCTTCGAAATCAGCTTATGCCAATGAAAGCAGCGAGGGGAGTGTAAGGCAAAGGCACTGTTCATATTTTTCCGTTCGCACAGCATTCAGTGTGCGAAATCTGGAAGATTTCGCTGTCTTTCTCGATTGTTGTTTATCGGAAATCTCCCTTGGTTTCTAATATTCAGTTAACTAATATTTGTTTGTTTATTTGTTTGATTGTATGACCTTCCTTTATAGAAAGTAAAATGCTACAGTTTTGCTATGTGATTGTTATTTGTTTAGTTGCATTGTTTTCATTTAACTTTTGAAAACTCAATTGTATTTCAACAAGTATATTAAGTCGTACTGGCCGATTTTATGCGATTTATGTATTGTGAAGTGAACCCCCACCCCCCTCTTAAATAACCCACGAGAGGCCACTGTCCAGGAGTACATAAATTATTTGCTGAGAAATGAAGAATGATTTGGTGTATAAAGACGAGTATTTTTGACAGTGACACATAAACAACACATTTTTGTTCAAAAACTATTTTATGTGAATTTTATTAAGAGGTCAGGTAACCTTTGAACTCACAAAATACATGAAAAAGGGACCTCTATAAGAATTACAGGTAACTCCGTAATTAATTGACTTTGAAATATAAAATTTAAAATACATATTAATAAAGTTTTATTTTATAAATAAAAATTCTCCAGAAATGTATACACTAATATAAAACTTGTAAATTTATTTTAAAATATAATAAATTTTTTACGAAAGAGTTATTCTTGCATGTATTGAGCGCATGATTTTTCACATTTGAATTGCTAAAACGCGCTATTTTTTTTTTTTTTAATGAGTACATATATAATGTGTTTTCAAAATGACCTACGATAAAGAAAATAAAATGTGTAGATACTGAGAAAAAAAAAATTGTTAGAGAAATTCGAAATATCGAGTTTTTTTTTAATGCAAAAGTAGTCATGAAATCTAAACTTGTTACTTGAGAAACATAATAGTAGGTCATTTTGTACATCTGTATGGTTAAAATATTCAGTCAAAATTTCATGAAATTCTAACCAGCCATTTTTCTTAAATCGTGCGCGCAATGACCAAAATCCCTGTTTTGAGAAAATTGACTTCAAAGATCAACTACCCCTTGATCATATAAAAAGCTCAGACTGTTTTAGACATAACTCCTCTTCTAAAGTGAATTTTTGCATGGGGTTTATTTTAAAATATTCTTAAAGAATCATATTTAATTATAAGCTAATTTTTTTTTTCAAATTTCTGACAATTTCTGACCCCTTAAATGTGCTTCATAATGAACAGTACAAGGACATAACTGTTGATATAAATTAAACGCTCGGATGTAAAATATAGTAATTAAGAAAAGGTAAGTTTCGTGATATCCAAGATTAGAGTTTTCTAAAGAAAACTACAACCAAAGTTATTGTGATTGCTTCTTCTAAAATAGATGATTTATTACGACTGAGCCTTCTGTTAACTTAAAGGCAACATTTTTTGTTTAATAGATTTGATTTCATTGGATTTTTTGAATTTTAAAAGCAAAAACTCTTTGCCTCTACCTAAATATTATCTGTGATAATGGTGGCAATATGGAATAATAAATAAACCCTGTACTTTAAAAAGGATGTCAAGATTCAATTAAATACTTTTACATAAAAATCAGAAAAAAATAAAAAAGTCATCCCGCACGGGTAGGATTGTAACCGATCCGAACCAGAAAACCACCCCTTTAAAGTCAACCCGAAACCCGACCTGCACTCGACAAAAAAAAAAAAAAAAAAAAAAAAAAAAAATCGTCATTCCTAAACCCGACACACATCAACCCGAAACCAAAGTACCCGAAGTGAAAGAAAATTAATCCATATTTTAATACAATTACGGAAAGCAGTCTACAATTATAGCTTTAGTATCAATTTTATCATTTTTGTGTAAAACTGAGCACATAAACACTTATTAATATTCTAATATATAATTTGTTTCTTTAAAAAATATTCAGACTTTCTTTTGAAATGCCGGGTCAACTGGAACTCCACCCGAAAGAATAAAAACTCGACCCGAATCCGAAACGTTTAAAATCAACCAGACTCGAATTTTCCAAATGCCTTAGCCCTCTTTTAATTTTTTTTTTTTTTAATGTTCATAAGAAGAAAATATTGGATTCTTGCAATTTTCCGGCTTCCAGTTTGTGATGGATTTACACAGAGGCGACTTTTGTAGTCATAGCATCTAGGGCAAAATTTTGTCAGCATCGCTACATATGATATCGTATAAAGAAGCTATTAAGTTTTAATCAAGCATTTTGTCTATTTTTCGTCCCTTAATTTTTAGTACCCTGGGCGATCACCCGACCTTGCCCACTTATTCTAGTAAAATTCATTGTTAAACTAAGAAAGTTCTTTTGAGGTTAGAGATTCCATATAAATGTTTATGTTAAAATACATTAATTTGTAAATTTACTTACTGTAAATCCATTCGGATAAAAAAACTAGGCAAAAGATTCCGAAATGTTCTCAGAATTGCATCATACTGGATGATTCAAAATAGAGACTATGGCAATTATAATTTAAAGCGCTGATGATAGAAACATTCTTCCAATTGCAAAAAAGCGTACAAATCAAGCATAGCTTTTGTTTTATAAGGGGCTTTATATATATATTAAAATATGAACTTTTATTTTTTATATGGCTCCCTGATCTAAATCTATTATATAAAGAGGAAACGGTGACTGACTGACTGACTGACTGACTCATCAACACCCAGCCGAAACTACTAAAGTCAGGGTCACGCAATTTGGACTGTAGATTGCTGTTATGGCTTAGGCAAGCAATAAGAAGGGATTTTTGAAAAATACCCTCCGAAGGGGGTTAAAGGGGGGTTCGAATGTTTTAGGTCATTTTGCCATATCTCAGCAGCAGTTATAGGTAGGAGCTTGAAATTCCAAAAAACAAATGTACTACAAAAATGATTAAACACCTATTTCTGCGATTTTAGAAATTCCCCCCAGAAGGGGGTTAAAGGGGGGTGGTCGAATGTTTTAGGTCCTTTCGTCAGGGGAAATCCTGATTCAGCTAAAATCTCCCGTCATGACCCCTACTAACCAACGGTAGATAATCGATGTAACAAGGTTGACACGTACGGTGAAAGTTAAACATTGATCCTAAAAGCTGATCTCCAAAAATACGCCATTTTTGAGCTGTTTATAAAAAAAAAAAAAAATTCTCCCCTGAAAAACGATGTGACGGTAATTACATTTAACGATGTCCGGTTGACATTTCTAAAACCATTAAGTGATCAAAGAGAAACTGTTTCTTATCAGTTAATTATGGCTCCCAAACTATTAATATTCCCGGAAATTGTACTTTTTTTAGCAAATAAGTGTTACAAGCTCCTTTTAAAAAATAAGATACTTTACTAAAACATAAGTGAAGTTTTCCCACAAAATTTCATATGTATGTGTGGATGATTGCGTGTATATTAAATTTTTCTCGCGTTTTCTGGTCTCCAGAGCTCTTACCTTCAGCATCAGTTACCTTCATCTCAGCAGCAGTTATAGGTAGGAGTTTGAAATTCCAGAAAACAAATCTACTACAAAAATGATTAAACACCTATTTCAGCGATTTTAGAAATTCCCCCCAGAAGGGGGTTAAAGGGGGGTGGTTGAATGTTTTAGGTCCTTTCGCTATATCTCAGAAGCAGTTATAGGTAGGAGTTTGAAATTCAGAAAACAAATCTACTACAAAAATGATTAAACACCTATTTCAGCGATTTTAAAAATTCCCTCCAGAAGGGGGTTAAAGGAGGGTGGTCGAATGGGAATGTTTTAGGTCATTTCGCGATATCTCAGCAGCAGTTATAGGTAGGAGCGCGAAAATCAGGAAAACAAATCTACTGAAAAATGATTAAACACCTATTTCACGATTTTAGAAATTCCCCTCCCGGAGGGGGTTAAAGGGGGGGGGGGTGGCCGAATCTTTTAGGTCATTTCGCCATATCTCAGCAGCAGTTATAGGTAGGAGCGCGAAAATCAGGAAAACAAATCTACTAAAAAATGATTAAACACCTATTTCAGCGCTTTTAGAAAATCCCCCCAGAAGGGGGTTGAACGGGGGTGGTCGAATGTTTTAGGTCATTTCGCCATATCTCAGCAGCAGTTTTATGTAGGAGCGCGAAATTAAGAAAAACAAATCTACTAAAAAATTTGTTAAACACGTATTTCAGCGATTTTAGAAATTTTCCCCCAAAGGCGGTTAAAAGAGGTATCGAATGTTTTAGATCATTTCGTCATATCTCAGCAGCAATTTTAGTTAGGAGCGCGAAAATCTGGAAAACAACTCTACTAAAAAATGAATAAAACACGTATTTCAGCAATTCTGGAAATTCCCCCCAGAAGGTGGTTAAAGGGGGGGGGGTCGAATTTTTTAGGTCATTTCGCCATATCTCAGCTTTTATGTAGGAGAGCAAAATTAATTAAAACAAATCTACTAAAAAATTGGTTAAACACGTATTTCGGCGATTTTGGAAATTCCCCCCAGAAGGTGGTTAAAGGGGCATTCAAAAGTTTTTGGTCATTCCGCCATATCTCAGCAGCAGATTTAGGTAGGAGCGTGACATTCAGGAAAACACATCTACTAAAAAATGGATAAACACGTTTCAGTGTTTTTAGAAATTCCTCCCGAAGGGTTTTAAAGGGAGTGGTTTCGAAAATTTTAGGACATTTCGCCATATCTCAACAGCTGTTTTATATAGGTGTGCGAAATTCAGGAAAACAAATCTACTAAACAAATGATTAAACGGGTATTTCAGTGAATTTAGAAATGTCCCCCCCCCCTTCCCCAAGGTGGTTAAAACGGGGATTCGAAAGTTTTAGGTCATTTCGCCATATCTCAGCAACAGTTTTTGGTAGGAGTGCAAAATTCAGGAAAACAGATGTACTAAAAAAATTACATTGTCTACCCATGCAAAGCCGGGACGGGCCGCTAGTAACTTATATTTAGAAAAAATATTGTTCTCTGTCTAGGAAGGAAATTTAAAAAATCCTATTTTTTACTATCAAAGCTTACCGAAATATGACACTTTGAATTTTAGGAAATTTCAATGTTTACCTGCACTGAAAGTACTTCTTTCCATTTTTAGTGCCAGAAAACTCTGAAATATAACGCTTTGAAGGAGGGGAGGAGGTTCCGACTCAAGGACTATAAAAAATGTAAATTTTGTAACGTTTTAAAAATAACTATTTACTCGTACATGGATTTTTATATGACGAAGAAAAACATTGGAAATACTTTTGCAATTGGTATTGTAATTCTAAAACAATTGTTAAGGAATCAGTTATCCATAAATGGTAAGAAGGGACATCCTGTACAGTTTGTTTACTCTATTTAATATTTCACACACATAAAAAAAAAGAGTACTATATATATATAGATATTTGTGTTTTGTTCTTTTACCTCGTTGTTTTGATATTATTATTATTATTATTATTATTATTATTATTATTATTATTTACAGTGCTTTCTCCTATCTTCCAATATTCTATAATTATGCCATTATTTATCATATTTTATTTTACAATATTACTTAAAAGCTATGGGCTGTAATTGCTATATATGAATATCGAATAATGTAAAATAACTTCTATAACTATGTAATATTTTAATACTATAGCCGTGCAACCAACAAATAAATTTGTAACTCTGAAATATTTTTAAACTGGGTCGCTCTGTGACAACAATATCTTACAAAAATTTGAATTGCTCTTAAATTTCTAGAGCCTTGGTCCGCTTATAAACTTTTGTGTTAGATTATTTAGGTAGGCTACTTTATGAAAATTCTTTAAAATGAAGCAACCGACATGAACTTACGTCAAAGTCATCTAAAGTTTCAGTCCACACATTCACTGTGATAGGATCATCAGAAGTAGCTGACCTCCCGGTGACTGTGACCAGAACTGGGTCTGTAACTTCTTTCACTCTACTCGTCTTCAAAATGTATTCCCCAATCTGTAATTAAATATCGTGAAGCTGATTTTTAGGATAAAATTTACCAGAATACATATCTGATTACAAAACCTCTTTGGATAATTGATATTAAATAAGGCTATTTTATAATTTTCATTTGTTAAGTATGATTTCGGTACAGTAGATTTTGGTTAATTTTGTCCCAATAAATTGACTGTCCCATCTATCGGAAGTAAATGTATTAATATTTTCTACTTTATTCTTTACAGTTTGTTCCAATAAAACAGTGTTCCAAATAACCGGAATCTACTGTACTATAAAATAAACACATGTTTTTTCAGAAATTGCCCTCCAGCGCCTTAATACTTCGATTTTGCTCCCACATGCCCTTGTAGAAAATGTCATTTTCGTTGAGTTTTACTACCATTTAAATTTTGTTCGATAAGTTAAAAATTTTATCTTTCTGTCTATTTACGAGGGTTTTAGTGAAAGTAATGCAAAAGTTGGCTTAACTTTTTTATTAATTGATATACGTCGTTCTAATTCTGTATGTTTGTAGAGTAACTCTTTTGCAAAACAAAGGTGCTATTCAATATAGTCTCCATACCAAACGATGCATTTGTGCCAACGATGAACCCAACTCTCGAATTATCTTTGAAAAAAATTCAGGTGTGCACTTTTGTATCCATTTCTGCTTGGAATTCATTACAAGTAATGCAAACGAAGGGTTATTACAGAGTAAGAGTCTTCCGGGACAACTATTTGATGACACTGACGATGTGAAAGTGGCTATGAAGAAGTGGGTACGACAGTGCACATCTGAATTTTTTCAAAGAGGATTCGGGAGCCAATTTCAACGCTGGCCGCAAATGCATTACTTGTGATGGTGGTGGAGACTATATTGAGTTGTATGGAAAAAGAGATACTCTACAAACATGTAGTATTAGAACGACGTATGTCAATTAATAAACAAAGTTAGGGCAACTTTTGTATTACTTTCGGTAGAACCCTAGTAGATTGAGATACTCTTTTCCTAAAAAGCCCTTTCAAAGAAAAACAGAAGTCTGAATACAGCACTTACTTCTGGTTTGCTCATATCTATTAACCATGCAAACAGGAAATCCATCCGCATGAAATTGAGAATACCACCAGAAGGTGTTTGAAGAATCGTTTTTCCGTATTCCAAAGGGTCGGTATCCGAATGTGGAAAAGATAGGAACACTTTCAGATTCTCTGTCAAGCTTGCATCGACTACAAAAGCCCTTTCCAAATCCATATCATCATTCTTTTTAAAGTAATCTTGGTGTATCTGTAAGGGAAAAAAAGTACTAAGTTTAGATTATATCACGGTTTCGAACTTAAGCGCAAACGGAATATACCAAATAAAAATTTATATACATTAGACATTACTTAGTGAAATTATCGTAGCTGACAACATACTGATCTATTCCGTAGCATTGTGAGTAAATTTTACCTAGGTCAAATAAACATATTTGAACCAGAAATTTAATTTAATAAATAAATTAAATAAAGACCCCGGAGAAATAAGTCACAATTTATTAACTATTATTTCTGGTTAAAAAATGTTTATTCACTCCAGAAAATATCGGTACAATGCTGCAGAAGCTACTGGTATGCTGACAGTAAAGGAATTAGAACACAAATAAGGAATTACTTGGATTTTATGTATGTCGCAAATCATTATAATTACAAAGATTCAAATCAAAAATCATCAATATACAATCTGCCGTACTGAAGATAAAAAGGGACAAAAAGCACTTGAATTGTTTGGGAATGGATTCAAATGCAGTTACAATCACATCTCTCATAACATCTGTTATCCGTAGTTTTGCATAATAGCTTTTGCATTGTAGCTTTGCATATATAGCGTTTTCTGAGTTTCATACAGGTAATTTCAAACATAGATCAACCTACCACAATGTCTTTAAAAGTTTTAAAAGTTAATCCTGAAAAAAAGTGAGAATCTGGGATATACTGAATGTTGAATTGCCCTGTTTATTTATTTATTTTTTAAGGGGTCTCAGGACTCTTAAAATTGGAAAAAAAGAAAAAAAATGACCATTTTTAACATTTAATATCTTCAAATGTATATGATTTAAAAACACAATTTTTATTGGGATGAAAAGATATAAGCGTGTTCTGTCATTTCACATATTTAAAAAGTTACAAGATGCATAATTAATATTTATAAGGGGCTTCAAACTGTCAGACATTTGTCGAGCAGAAAATTAACATGACAGTTTACGCGCACGATTACAAAATATTTTTTGCATCTAGAATAAAAATTATGGAGTCTAATTACACTTCATATTGTAATAATTACACTGAACCTCAATAAATTTGTATTTAAAGCATTTTTATATTTTTAATGCAAAGTTTTATTGAGCTAATACATTTTTTAAAATTTTCAACATTATAACCACATAAAAAAAATATTTTTTTTTTTAATAATAAAAATAAAATTTTAGGTTCAATTTATGTAGACTAACGTGACACATATTTTTGGAAAATTTCATGAAAAAACATTGATAAGTTTTTGAGAGATCATGCGCGTTGTGCCCAAAAACATCATTTTGGGAAAAATGATGTTTTGCTTGAGTATGCTTCAGCTTTGAGTGGGTGAAATAAGCCATAACGTCTGTTCTAATGGGAATTTGAAGAAAACATTTACACTAAAATGTTCAGGAAAGATAGGAGTTTAATATATAAAAAATTAAAAATTCGAAAATTTTGAAGGATTGGGTCCTGAGACCCCTTAATTAAACAACAGGTCACAAAAAATGTTATTTTTCTATCAACATTGTTCGAAAATCATGCTAAAACTATAAAGTATTTTTAGCCGATGCTGCATTTCCATAAATCAGTACAGACCTACTAAAGGATTATTCTTTAAGATTCAGGGACGGAAATCAGTTCAGTATAGTCTTTAATGTTTCAGTTACTAAGGAGAAACTCTGAAGGTGCATTTACATTATGACGCCATCGTCCTAGGTAGGGCTCCTATAAATTAGCCCTAGGCGTTGGCGTTCTTGCCTTTAAATCATAAGACCCAACCAATCAGAGGCGACGTAAAAACCAATGAAGCACATTGATTGGTTGGGTTTTTTGATTTAACGCCATCGCCTAGGACATTGATGTCATAATGTAAATATCTCTTAACGAAACAGGTTGCGCCTTCACAGATTGCAAAGCAATCTCACTGAGTACGGCAATTTCCTGATCACAAGTCGTCTTGTGAGGCTATTCTTCCTCCTTTGAAGCTGCCGTGTCTCTCGAAACATTGAGTTCAACTCATTAAAGTGTTGTCTAAGAATGCTCAAAGTTTACCTGTTCAGTTTTCTCAGTTTAATCCAAAATTCCGGGTTCTTCCGTTATACCACCTTTTTTATTCATGATGTAATCGCAGATTGCCGCACCTCATACTTATTGAAAAGGAAGAGAGATATAAAAAGAATAACTTTAGATGTTAATAAAGCGATTTGACTCTTGACAAGCTGCCCTATCAAAACTGAAAGTCTCAATAACTGCAAGTGAAACTATGTGCTATCATTGCTAATAAAAACATACTAAAGTTAACAGCATGGAATGTTGCGCTACAGAACTAATTCGAAAAGACCACGCACAAATTATATGGAAAGATGGCCACGGAGGGATTGGCTGAAATTTTGATATGTTATAGTTCATGCGATACTGATCAAATATCTCAATGTGCATAATCCTGAACATGGCTAATTTTGATGGTATGGCAGTCGGAAGATCTTAATCCATAATACAGAGTTGCCAACCTTTCGTCTCTTTCAAGTTAAATAAACATTATATGAACAAGAAAAACTATTTAACGAAATGGTACCTGCTGACTTCGGATATAACTTCATCCGAGAAGCGTGTGATCAATGTCACACATCTTCGGCAAAATAATAAATAGAGGCATGAGCAGGGTTGGCATTTACCTAGCTGGTAGTAATGGGGGCGGAGGCGGTGTAATTAAGCAAAGGTACAAGGATAATTGAGAAATAAAACTCACTTAATTGTGGTTCTTAATTAAGTTTTATTATTTAATAAAATTTCTGGTTTTATTTGACTAAAAAAAAAAAACAGAAGGTTGGCAACTATCATTTTATTATGCAAATATATATATATATTTTAATCAAATGCAACTAGAATATTTATTAATTAATAAAAGATTTCTAAAACCACATGAAAATGTCTCAGCAAGTCTCTTGCATATCTCCTGGATGTAAGATTGAACTGCAATTAAGAAGTCCATCAAAGAGCTTGTCTTGTTCCATTTGTTCCAGAAAATATTTCGTTAAGTAATTTTTCTGGTTAAAATTAATTTCTATGACTTAAAAAAACCCGAAAAGTTGCAGCTATTTAATATGAATTAAGATCTTTTGATAGTCATAGTATCAAAACTAGCCCTCTTTCAGTATTGTGACTATTGAAATATTTAAACAGCATCCCGTGAACTACAACGTATCGAAATTTCAGCCAATTTTAGCGAGGCAACATTTCCACATAATTTGCGTGTGGTGTTTTCTGATACACTTATGTACATACATTCTGTGTAAAAAGTACCCGGAATTTATCATTTAAAAGACGTGCATAAAAGATACATTATGAAAATTTCCTTTGTAAGTTGGTACTACTGCAAAGAGCCACAACGCAGAGTGTGAGCGACATCTGTGACCTAGTGTGTTGACACTAGCTGTTTTTTAGTAATACTTTTGACTACTCTGCGATTTTTACAATGGGAAAAAGAGTTGAACAAAGAGTTTGTCTTAAATTATGTTTTCAAACGAAATTTCGTGTGCCGAATCGCTGAAAATATTGCAGAAGACCTACGGTGAATCGTACATGTCCAAAACACAAGCATATGAATGGTATAAAGCATTCAAAGACGACCGAGAAGTGGTAGTTGATTTGCCTCGTTCTAGTCGATCTTCAACGTCTACGAACGGCTCAAACATCGAAAAAATCAAGAAGCTGGTGCTCAAAAATCGTCGTATGAGTCTTAAAGAGTTGGCTCGAGAGGTGAATACATCTTAAGTCCGCTCATAATGTTATGACTAATATTTTGGACATGAAACGCGTCGCCGCACAACTGGTTTCGAAAGAGCTCAATTTTGACCAAAAGGAGCATCGAAAGCAGGTTGCTGAAGACATCATTTTCCGAGCTTCTACAGACCTCACCTTCATAAACGCATCATAACGCACCTGATATGACCCCTTGTGAGTTTTTCTTGTTCCCGAAGCTAATACTAGCACTTCTAGGAACGCGTTTTGACTTTTGAGTCAATCGAGAACATAAAAGAAAATTCGCTGAAGAATCTAAAGTCTCTACCCCAATCTGCCTTCGAAAAATGTATGGAGGATTGGAACCTGCGCTGGGATAGTTGTATTAAACTCGATGGGACCTACTTTGAAGGTGACAAAGTAAATTTTGATGAATAAGTTATTTTTTGTGTGTTTTATTTAACAATTCCGGGTACTTTTTACACAGGATACATTAAATGTATATAGACCGGGAGGCGGTAGCACAGACAATCACCTCATCGAGTTCACGGCTGAAATTCCAGAATTAGTTTAAACTCGATTCGCATATTAAAACGCAATCGGTCTGCCAAGTCATATTTTGGTGGAAAACACCTTAAAACCCGATTTTAGCGGTTGACTCGTAGGTTTACCATTGTGTTTTCCTGCACCCAAAGGTATGAAAACGTGGTGGACTGAGAGCAGGAACACACAATGGTAAACCTACGAGCCAACCGTTAAAATCGGGTTTTCGGGTGTTTTCCACCAAGATATGACTTGGCAGACCGATTGCGTTAAGAGCCTACGCTAGTCACGCGAAGAAACGCTCAAGCTAATGTTAAGTCTATGGGAAGATTCTTGCGCGATTTCTCGCTCGCATTTTAATATTTTTAAATGATTTTTTTTTTTTTTTTTTTTTCTTTTGCATAGGATAGCTGAGGTCGATCTCTAACGTTGTTAGTTTTAACTTTTTTCATTTTAGTTACGGTTTTTTCTATAAACGGACATTTTCAATTTTGGAACCGGTTGGAGCTGGTTCTGAAAGTGAAAGTACGATTATATAAAAAAACTGGTACCAAAATCTAAAAAGTAAAAAGTAACACCGTTAGAGATCGACCTCAGCTATCCTATGCAAAAAAAAAAAAAAAAAAAAAAAAAAATCATTTAAAAATATTTAAATGCGAGTGAGAAATCGCGCAAGAACCTTCCCATAGACTTAACATTAGCTTGAGCGCTTCTTCGCGTGACTAGCGTAGGCTCTTAACTAATTCTGGAATTTCAGCCATGAATTCGATGAGGTGATTGTCTGTGCGGCCGCCTCCCGGTCTAATAGGAATGATTCGATAACTCTTCCTTTTGACTTCGCTGAATTCGTAAGACAATATAAAATGGTAAAAATAATGTTTTGTAATAATTTAGCAAAAATCAATTTTAAATAAGCAAAGTTTGCTAATTTTACCAGTATTTCATTGTTGTGACTTCCAATTGATTTGCCGAAACCCTTGTTCATATCTCCGAATGCATCGGCGAGCAAAGGTATAAGCTCTCCACCTGTTTCTAAGCATAGTCTTTGCAGAGATACTTCATCACGTGATGTGTCAGAATCTTCATTATCAGGAAACAGCATAACATGTAGTCGGCTTTCACTATTTAAAATTTTCTGTTTAACGTATTCGTATGTCGAAGAATTTAAGTGAGATTCAGTAGTTACAACGATGATATCAGGCGATGCTTTCCGGATATCGTTTGAATCGTCGATGACCTAAAAAAGACAGAATTATAACAAAAAAGAAAAAAAATCTACCTCATTGCCAGATTTTATTAATGCACCTGAGTGATTAAGAGGAATAAATACTTTCTTAATTTTTAAATGCACTTCACATTGAATACACTACATTTAATATATTTTCTTCATATTTATTACACCCTTTCCTTTTTATATGCTTGCTTACATGTTTTACATACTTACACCCGCCTTACATACTTACATACAACTCATAACATATGTATATTTACTTATATGCAATTAGTGTTTTGCACAAGTAAACTCACTGAAGGAAGGTCTCCATAAGCGCATACTCAGAAAATTTTGAAAAAAGTTATGAAATAGTCTTCTTATGAGGTTATATACGTTTATATAAAAAAGAAAATGCTGCGGAACTTCGATATAACGAACGTAAAAAAATTATGAAAATTTCGTTTATCTGGCGATTTATCACCGGTTGGCGACGGAAATAATAATAAAATAAGGTTTTATGTCAAATACTCTTTAAAGAACAACTTTTTCATGCTGAACTTGTTTAAGTAAGTTTAACTTACTTAATAAATAAATTTTTATGACCACAGTTTTGTGTACACATTTATATGTATGTATAATGAAATTTAACGATCGTATTTTACGATTTAAAACAAGATTTAAATTGATTGAAATTGTTTAAATCTCAAAAATAAGCCCGATTCTGAACACTGTCAATTAAAAAAACAGTAGTGTTGCTATGGAAACAACGACTTCTTCAATATGGAAATGTATAACGAATGCGTTCATCATCGGGCTTTTTCTTTTAAAATACACTTAAAAATTACTTATATAACCGGTGAAGCCGTTTAAATTAGAGAAAATCGCGGAATGGAGGATAAAACAATCGCAAAATTTCATTCAATCGGTAATAAGTCGAGAGAAAAAAAATGACTGATTTATTTAACCTGAATTAAAGGATATTTTTAATTACTATTGCTGCAAATGTACAGAGAATTAAAAATGATGAACCCAAAATCCAAGCGATCGTTTGCGTTTGGCGAGAAAAAAGTGTTGCTAGCCAAATCGCGTCTTTTTGCGCCAAATACTTGAAAGTATTTTATTTTTTTCTGCAGATTTTCTACTGGGATTCCGCAGCTAAATTTGAGTGTTTCTTTTTTACATACATGAGTAGTTTCATCAGCATTTTTTTCAAAATTTTCTGAGTATGTGCTTTAAGGAGACCTTCCTTGTGAGTCTCGTAAATGCAAACACTTTTTTTGTGGAGTTTCAAATTGAGTTGGACGAAGGTGAACGAGAGGTGAATTAAATCAAATTTTCCTGGAATCTTAAATCGAAATCACAACACAATTTTTTTTTTCCATCAACTACAAGTTTTTCTCTCTTTTTTTTTTTGTTTAACGTAATTGTGATACTGCGTTGTAGAATTCTGAGAAAAATAATAGAATTCTGTGTGATGCACGTACGATACCTTTTATTATTTGCCATCCTGTAGTAATCCCTTCTGAGTTAGCTTAAAATGAAATGCCAAGCCGCCTGTTTTGGAATTAAGTATTGAAGGCCAGACATCTTTTCGTCTTTTTTAACAAGATGCCGGTGAGTTTCGAAATTGCAGTTGGGGTTTAAACAAGAACAAATTCTCTATAATGTATAAAAAAATAATAATAACTGTAGCCTATAGATGGCGTTACAGATGGTGATGACCATTTTCGATATTAAATCAGCTTTAAATACTGCGTAATGTCATCGACGGCTTGCTCTACGATTTTATCGGTGACATTCCAGTACAAGAAATAATTGTTGCTTAACGGAATCCATAACTTTATTGACTTTGTTTAAATTTCTTTCAGTACAAACATGCTAAGTTGTTTCAACAGCAGAACTGAAAGAACAGAACGGGGAATTTTTTTTTCTTTCTCTTTATCTCTGCTAAAAAGCCTTTTGTTCTTGTAAAAGTAATTTAATTTCTCCTTTCATGATCATTAATATTTCAGTTTACTGTGGACCTGTGATTTCAATAAATAGAAAAGAAAATTTTTCAGTTTAACGTTTCGGTATATCTTTGTCTCCCATTTTAACGTGAGTCTAGTAACAGAGACAAAATGATCATAAATATCATGTTTCTCATTCTTGTCAGCCATCTGTGTCTTTATGACGCCTCGCTACACCTGTTTGTTGTAAGTGTTGCTCGTTAAGTTATTAATTTATTAGATTGCCAAATCTGGTAATCCGCTTGGCGAATTTCATTTTCAAAATTTAATGTATTCTGAGGCTAACGTACTTATCCCTAGGAGCCATGGCTCGACACAGAATAAATACTGTTGGAAATACTAAGTCGCCACTTGCTTCACAATTCTTAGAGCGTAAATCGGTAAAGCTATTTGGTTTATGTGCGGGGACCACTTCACCATTATATCTCTATTTGCATCACATAAATATATTTACCATGGACTACAATCTTTTCAAATGTTAAATAATTCAACATTACAGGGATATAGAATACCATGGTTATCTGAAATGAGACATTATAATGTACACCCATTTGATCGTTTCTGAAGACGATTTGGCCATTTAATTCTCACGGACTAAAAATAACACCATGCTGGTCTACAAATCTACCAACTACTTCTTTGTCTTCGTTCTACAATGACGTCCTAGTCCTAGACGATTCGTAGACCAATCATATCGCCCGATATCTTGGATACAATAGGGGAAATAACAACGACTCATCGATCAGTGATGGCAGTCCGCTACATTTTTTGTGTTCAGATTGCTTGATTTCCCCCACTTTTTTAAAATATAGTATAATGCGCTTTATTTTCGAATTATTTAATCTGTTATTTAATAAGGCGAATATTTATACTTCAAAAAAATGATGACAATGAAGCAAATCTGAATATTAAAATAGTAGCGAACTGGCAACAATACCACCAATAGACGCCATTTCGTCCATCATGACGTTAGTTGCCTTTTCTTATACGACTTCGTGCAGACTGCATTGTATATCACTATCTGTAAGCTATCGTTTGAATTAATTTGAGACCGTTACATTAGATTTTTACGTCTTTCCCATTAAACGTAATATGACAAATTTCACCTTTCTATTTATTTCCGTTTCGGAGTTATTTCATTTTAAAGTTATGGAATCATTTATGAAATACCCTGTATATGATATATAAACAAAACTCTGTGACGCTACAATCCTTTGAGGACCTTGGCCTACCGTGCCCAACCCTGTTTACTAGACCATAAGCCCTGGGATGCTTGTGATAAAATTAATATTAAGGGTGGTAATTCAAATGAGAGTGTAACGTATAGTGGTGTGGCTGAAAATATTGTTTAATTGTAAATATGGAATGCGATAATGCTTAAAGGTGATATTTTGAGTCACTTGAGAGAAAAATAGAATAAAAAATGGATCTTACTTAAAATGCGGAAGTCAGTAAATTCGTTAGGGAGGAACAAATACACTTGAATTTAATTGATAGTCTTCTTTATTATCCATCGAAGTTGTGAAATAAAGATCTAATTTGGCCATACATCAAAATTCTTGATTAAAAATATTCCAATAAGCACAAGAAGGAGATTCCATTAATCATCACTGGAATCGAAAATTCAGCATATTGTTATGGCAAATCCTTGATTTTGGGCATAGCATCATCCGCTTGAAAGAACATAATTTCAAAATTTTTCAAATTGGCATTTTTAAACCACGCATAATGACTCACTTATCCGCCGCCGATCCCATTAAAACGACGAATCGGCGAGGCGAAAATATTGCAATGTGAGAATTCGAAAATTAAGGAAATAATTCCTCAAAGTGTTATAGAGCATATGTCCCGGTCAACCCAACGTGGAATCCTCAGAGTTTAGTTCCCAAGCAAGTTTGAAACGCTGAGTGCACCTTGCCTACATGATATCTATACTACTATTATAAAGAATTAACGTTTGTTTGTCAGGGTAGTCTCTGGAACTACCTAGCCGATTTTTAAAAAAGTGATGGCAAAATGCTGGTGACCATCTCTGCTCCAACATAGGCTACATTTTAATACGTTACAACAACTTCTAAGAGGGTATAGGAGCAAAAAAAACTTTGTAAAATTGTCAATTCTGCGATACTTTGAGGATTAGAAATTTGAAATTCGGTGTGGTGATTACTTTTAAGATGTAAATATTTGCTATGAACGGTTTCTAAAAAGTTCGAAATTTAAAACGGTGAAATAAGCGGAAAACGTTCTAAAAACGTTATAAAAATTACAATTTATTTGGAACTATTAGGTCTAGAACTTAAAATTTGGCATGACTTACTTTAGAGACGTAAATACTTCTATCACCCCTTACAGTTCAGCCCATGAGTTCAGAGACAAACTGTCTATACAAATGTAGGTAACTTTAAGCATGAAATATATACAGTGGAACTTCCATTTAACGAAGTCTCATCGTTACACTTAAAAAATTCGTTATGAAGAAAATTCGTTAAATAGAAATTAACTTAAATTCATGAAATTTTTTCTTGAGATATGGCAAACAGGTATTGGATTCAGAAGCATTTGATTCCGTTTTAATTATGAAGCCGTCTTTTACAAAACAGTTGTGTGCGGTCGATGAAATCACGTCACATTCCCAAGCTTTGGCCCAAGCTTTCATCAGCTCTGATACACAGAATCTCAAACTAATGTTTTCGCTACATCGGTTTTTTTCTGTCTTTTTCGATAATGTACTTCACGATTTTTTATTATTCCTTAGACTAATGATTGAAGTTTAGCTGTATTGGCAAGAACAAAAATAACTTTGATATTCTTCGATTTGTATTTTGAAGCACGTTCTTTTGGATGTACAAAGCAATTGTCTATCAGCAATGGAAGGTTCCATGCATCTGACGCCATTGCAACACCTCATCTTCTATATCATTGAAGGTAAAAGGGGGATTTTGACTTCCCTCAACTGTCAGCGCTGGAGTCTCGGAGTGGGAGAATAGTGCTAACAAGTGTTTTTCTTAGTGCGAAAAAAAATTGTTTTATTTAGCACCAAGCAGAATGGAAATTATTTAAATGTGTTCATTTTCATACAATCGAATCCGCTGAAATAAATTTGCATATCCTTCGAACAGCAATCGCTTAATTTGAAATCTGCACACGTACAAAAGTGGAATAAACTTCGTTATATAGAATATATTTTTCGTAATGTGGAGATTAATTTACATGCTAATGGTGGTCAAAGTCAAAGTTCTGCAGAAAATTTCGTTAAGTAGAAAACTTCGTTAAATAGGGACTTCGTTAAAGGGAAGTTCCACTGTATATGCATTTAAGTGCTTGGAAGCAAATAAAGTATGTAAGCATGGTGAATTCAGAATGAAATAAGTTGGAAATTGTATGTCAAACGTGACAAATGAGGTGCGTTCGTACTATAGCTAGTTATATAAATATTCAGATCTTGATGATTTTTAATTCTGTGAAATGAATTATATCGTCTCCAGATTAATTTCTATAATAAAATAAGTATCTCGGTCGCTTGACGATTAAATCTCGGAAACTCCTACATCAAGAAAGCACCGATTTCTTTAAAAAAAATTCAAAATTCTTAATAAATGTTTTTATTAATATTTTCTAAAGTTTTGATTCAATTTTCATAAAATTTGAAATGTCTCGACAAAATTCTGCAAAGATAATATATCTTAAATTTCAAACCATTCGGTTGGGTAGTTTTTGCGTTGTTATATGCGGACGGACGGACAGACAGACGGACGGACCAGACGACGGCAATAGGTGCTACGTATTTATATAATTACGAACGCACCTAAAAAGGGTGATTTAGAAATTAAAAGTATTTATTAATCTTAATCACTCTGGTAAGTAAACAAAAATTTGCCAATAAGGCGTTTTTTTAATATTTCATTTACTTATTTATAAAATACTAATTATTACATTGTAAATAATTAGTAAATTCTTTGATAAAGAACATTATCATTTTCTTACTTGAAATAGTACATCAAAGAGGTTGGCCATGGATACATTTTCCGTTTCTGATGATTCTTCTGGGAGAAGCTGGGATTCGATGTAAAGTATTCTGGAATCTTCAGCTTTGAGTACTGTTGACTCTTTGGCTACATAGGCGCCGTTTGCTCCTCCAAACATCAAAAGGGTCAATTCACTGCCGTAGGGTAAAGTTGAATAGACAAATTGATAAAAAGAAGCCTGTGTGTCGATGAATCTGTTCTAGAAAAGAAAAAAAAAAGGTATATTTAACCTACTTGATTTAAAATGCTTATAAAAGTTGAAAAAAAAATGCTTGCAAGATAGATTTTTGTTGTTGTCATTTGCTTGTTTATTTTTTTCTTTTAATTTTTTATTTTTCATTCGGTCTTTTCTTACAATTTCAAAACAATATTATGGAGAGGTAGTTTTCGATAGAGTTCTTCAGTAAAACAGTGGGATGTAACTTCAGTATAATCGTAAAAGTATTAGCTGATAATTTTATACAACTTGGACTTAGCGTAAGTCAGACGAATTTCTTAGAATTGAATATAATCTTAACGGTAGGTCACTGTTATGCTTTCTTGGTGAGTAACATTTTAAGAATAATATAGCCAATTTTTCTTACTAACATATACACATACAAGATGATGAAGTTATTTGAGAACAAAATCACGTCTGATGGTAAACGAGAACACAGACTGGAGATAGAGCATTTTTTTACATTTTTACGTTCTCTACAGATGACCACATATGCAATAGATGAATGACATCATTCCATGATTTTTTATGCATGACGGTCGGAATCTCTTCGAGAGTTTTACACAGCCACTGATCTTTTTGTGGTTCACCTGCTGCACCTGGGTAACAGAGCCGTAACCAAAGTGAGAAGCCAGAGGGGTCTTTAAAATCTTTTGGTGGGACTAATCCACGTGCCTTTTTTCTTTCACTTTAATAAATAATAAATTTAGATAGAGGGCAAGTAATTCTGTCAATCAAGGGATTTTATGCAAAAATTATAAATTGAAAATAATTTTTTTCAAAATTTGAAAAGAACTTGAAAGATTTCTGTTTCAGTGGTATTTATATGTTAAAAATAAATGCCATCAGAATTTGGAGATTCCAGCAAATAACATGTACCTAAAATAATATAATTCAGAAAATTTTCATCTCTAATTAGAAGATATAATTAGATTTTACCTGAGTACTAAATACCTTTTGAGGGTAGAAAATATTACTAGTTCTGACTGCTTTATATTTTAAATACCTTATCATGAATATTAATATAAACTATACCTAAAAAGTTTCTTTATCATTTTTCAGCATCTTTTATGTATTTGTATATTTTAACAATTTTAAAGTGTTTGCAATAAAAAGTTTTAAAATCTCCCACGTAATAAATATTAAAATATTATGAGATCTAGAGGGGGCTTAAGAGAAAACTAGAGGGGGCTCAGCCCCCCCCCCTTGTCCCCATCTGGTTGCGACCCTGCTGGGTAAACGAAAAACTAAAAGCATTTCTGGTTCCTGGATATTTCAATATGTTCAGAAGGCATTTGGCTCTGGTCAGGAGGTTCTCCCTGTTTCTCTCAGTCAAGAATTTACTCATCACATACGACTTCTAACAAAGGTCCGCACGAAACACACATCGGATGGTTGTCTCAAGCTACAACTAGCTCTCTAGCGAGCGTCCTCATTGGCACGACTGACAAATTCCGTCGTCCGGATAACATCAGATCGAGGACAATGTCGTTTTCTGTAGGAAATGGTGGCCGCATCACCGTGGCAGCCATTAGTTTGCTCCTTACTTTAAAGATAAATGACCGGGCCTTTTCCTGAATTAGCCGGGTTCTGCCATGTTTACATTTAACAGAAAAGGGTTTGTAACTATGACATACGGGGTGATATTTCACCTATAATGTGTGTTCTCAAATATCTGCCGCAACCTGTACATGCTAACATATACACAGATAATTTCACAAAGGACATCATAATTTTAAAATTCAATAATTTACTAGTTATTGTAAATATTAAGATGAATTAAGTGACATAGTTATAAGGTAGCTTACGAATTTTGTATGCAGTAATTTTTAAAATAATTCAAAATTTAGTTAAAGAAATAGCGCCGCAATGTAAGAACGCCCAAAATAACTTCAAAATTCCAAAGTGCAACCATTTTTTCTCTCTATAAACATCTGAACGGGAAGAGTAAAAAACCAGCCTCGTTTCAGACGTTTGCTTGGGCATTCCTACAAGTTGAGAAAGTACATCACCATCTATTGACTGAAAATGTAACTATTTTTTTAAATTATTCTATAGAACATTTATGAGCTACTTTATAAATATGTCACTTATTTCAACATTATATTTGTTATAATTAATGTATTATTGACTTTTAAATTCCTGGTTCCATTTTTAGATTATCCAGTAAGATAACAAATAGAAGGTCCGACAAAAATTTGGTGAATCTTTTCATAAATGAAGTGTTATTTCTTAAATCAGGGAAGACGCTTTGTATTTCTTCCAAGTTAAGTCTACTGTACGCAATAAACTTTTGACAACGAGTTGCACAATTCATGAAAAGTGCAGGAAAAACCCTCTTTTGGTGTGACACGGAGAACACTTGTCACATAGTCGTAAATTTTCTCCTAGGAGGATGCATGGAGTAGACATATCAATATTCCCCTGCGGAAAGTTGTGAAGCCGAAAAACGAGTTCTTTCGATCTGTCTTGCATCCTCCATATTCGACTGCGACCGATAACAGTCCAATCAACAATCTCCGATGCAAAACGCGGCCAAATATGGCGGACGCAGGAGGGGGGTAGGAACGACTTTAAGTGACGTCATGTATGACTACTCCGTCTATTCTATCCTCCTAGATTTTCCCACTCATATTCGGTCGTCGCGTCACCGTGAAAACGTTTATGGTTTCTAGAGAAGTTTTAGCACTCGAATATTGCTTAGACTTCTTTCTGCTGCCGCATCTGAAACCAGGTGTAAGGGGACTTAGCACTCTTTAATTTGGCGAAAAATGAAGAAAATATCAATCTTTCCAACTTTTAGCTTAAAATGTATGTAGACATCTCTTGGGATATCTAATCACGCAATTTTGCCCTCAGTATATTCTGGGGAAATTAAGCAAAGATTAGGTGATTATAAATATGTGAAAAATGAGTGCAGGTGCGGACAGGAGGCTTACGTATCCATCACCTGTAAGAGTCACTTCTAGACGTATCAAGGTCTCATATCACTGCAACTTCACATGCCCCATATCATCACAGAGGCCCTATCAGCTTGAACAGTCTCTTGTTGACATGTAGGGTCCATGGATTCATGAGGTTGACTCCATACCCGTACACGTCCATCCGCCCGATACAACTGGAAACGAGACTCGCAAAGTGTTTCCAGGTCCAAGCAAGGCGTAAAGCTTTGCGCCGTGCAGTTAACAACGGTATACAAGTAGGCCTGCAGCTCCGAAAGCACATATCAACCGTGGTACGTTGAACAGTTCGCCATCTGACACTTGTCGACGCCACAGCATTGAAATCCGAAGCAATATGAGGAAGTGTTGCACGTCTATCTCGTTTAAGGATTCTCGTTAGTCGTCAACGGTCCCGTTCTTCCAAGGTCTTTTCCGGCTGCACGCACCGCTGTCAAAAATTTTATGTTTTATCGGTTATCTCATATTCACGGTACACTCGCAAAATGGTCGTGCACGAAAATCCAAATCGCATCGCTACCTCGGAGTTGCTATGTCCCATCTCTCGTGTACCGACTACATGCCACGTTCAAAGTCATTTAAATCGTGATAACCTTCCATTGTAGCAGCAGGAACCAATCTAACATCTTCACCAAACACCTGTTGTCTCATATTGGCGCTGCCGACCGCATCGCGTTTATGCTGAATTGGTTGCATACCTCCGTTATTTGCATACGCACGCCTGTATCAGTTTTTCTGGCTCTTCAGTGTATATAAACTAATGTTTTAGTGACGAATAAAAAATATTTTCTTGTATTTTCAGAAATGTTAAATGATATGCTAGATTTGTGTACACTGTTAAAAATCTTCAGCTTTTGCTGCAGACACACTCCACCACTTTTAAAGAAAACGGTTACTTTACTATATCATGGAGCATTTTCATTGGTCAAAATAGAGATATTCTATAAAAACGGTGGAGTGACTATACAGCAAAAGCTGAAGACTTTTAACAGTGTATGTATTGCACGTTAAAAAAAATTATTCATACTTGTTGCTTCATTTTTGACGAAACTTCTATCGCAACAATGACACGTGGCGTGGAAGCTTCTCGAACAAAACGAAATGCCACATCTGTTGAATGTTGCAGGTATTTTGGGGCAGCATTTCTGAAAAAGTAATGAAATTCATTAAGTGGCGTTTAAGTCTACCCCAGCTCCCAGAAGTCATCATGGGATATGAAAAGAAATATTTTAAAAATATTACATTTAAAAAAATTATAAATGCAAAAGAATATAACATTAAAGTAGCATATTTCTTGCGAATATTTTGTATTATCTCATTACATAAAAAAAAAAGTCATACTTACCTTCCATTTGAGAAATCTGGACTTTTCATAACTGTAAACCATGTTCCCTCTTCTTGGCACATCAGATTGTGCTTTGAAGGGGATTCAATGTTATGTCTGGGACCGAGACTTACAGAACCTTCACAAAACAAGGTAGCCTATAAAGTATTGGAAGCAGAAATTGTTCTGTTATGAAGGTAAGAATGTTATTAAAATAACGGATGGACTATACATAAATGATACCAATTTAAACCTGAAATTCTTTAAAGTTGTTGACATAGTTTGATAAATCTACTAGATAAGCTATCCTTAGTAGCAAAAATTGATCGTTTTACTTACCCATCATACGTAGTATAGGGTAATTCTTGTAATCGTTTTGAAAATCGAAAAAAAATTTTTTGACGGACTTACACATTTCAGACACTGGAGATTCCGATAAACATATTTTTAGAAAAAAAAATTTGCCGTCCGTCTGCCTGTGTGTCTGTAAACGCTCTATCTCCCGAAAAAATTGAGATACAGGCTTGAAATTTGGTATGTACTTAGTATGTAATAATGGGAAGAAGCCTATTGAATTTCAATAACCTCGATTATCCGGAACTATTTTTTTCGGACTCTCGAAATATTCGTTCCGATAAAAGGTAAATAAAAATTTTCGAAATTGTTTGTTTTAAGGAGTGAATATAAAAGACAATAGAAAAACATAAATTTTGCATCAAGAATGTAGTCGATCGGATAATGAGTTGCCGAGATATTTTTAATCCTATTTCCCACACTCTTCGATTTTTCATGACAATGTATTTCATTCAAATTTCAATTCAAAGATATATTTTACTTGGAAATGAGACGCTTAATCCGACGCAGTAAACAGTTAGTTAATATAATTATCAATATCGGAGTTATAAGGATGTTACTTTTACGCAGTTCAGTAATAGAGCATTTAAAGTTTCTGACGTCATCAAGCCACGATTTTATTCGAATGGCAATGCATTTTATAAATAGTTTACACATGTTTTATTTTCATATTTTATATTATGCAGATCCATGATGAGTAAATATTACGGTGGTCTCCAACGACTAGTTTTGATAACTAGTGTCTCGCGGTAGAAATCATGCGACCATACATAGATTCCTGCCTTCAGATCACAGATTTGCCTTACTTATTTTGATGTTTTGTTGCTAAGAAGCTATGTGCTTGGTGGTTGAATGGTTAGAGCGATGCATCAGAGTCTAGATAGCATGAGTTTGAATCCACGTCTTTATATTGCTGGCTTTTCTTCAAAATCTTTATTTTAAAATGTTTTATCGGTTAAAATATTCTATCTCGGGTTTTTTTTTTTTTAACTCTTATATTTATAAATATTTTATCGGTTGCTTTATATTTTTCATAATAAATGGAATATTTTAATAAAAGTAAATTTTGATGTTAATAATAATTAAAGATTTATTTTTATTTTAAAAATAAAATACTTGCTTAAATGTTCAATTTTAGATTTTTTTTCGAACTTTATGATTTTATAATGTTATGCATGGAACATTTTAATAAAAGTTCATTTTGATTTTAATAACAATAGATTTATTTCTATTAATAAAATAAAATAATTATTTAAATACGATAAAATGTGCTTAAAATTTTACATTAAAGCGCCTTTTAATATTTAAAGTTTCATTTCAGTGCAATATTATCAAATACGTTTTTTTTTTCCTTTTTCTTTTTTTTTTTTTTTCTTTCTTTTTTTTTTTTTTTTTAGCAAAGCATATTTACAAATGTAAAAGGATAGGAATCTAAGTATGGTCATGTGATGTCTGCCGCGAGACACTTGTTTTTTGATAGCCCATAAACTGAATCCCGATAGAATGATGACTGGCCAATGATCAGTACTTATTGGAAAGGGATGACATCTCATCGAAAATTCAGGAAAACACTCTCATCTAAAGTAAGAGGACCAATCAATTTATAACTTTCATGAATTCTTCAGCCAAATGTTAGGAAACAGGTAGTCAACAGTTCAAATACTAATAAGTCTTATTAGTATGAAAGATTTAGATGGAATTGAACTTACTGAATACTTCTTCCTGGAACAGGCCCAAAGACAAGCATGGATCCAACGGGTAAGTCAGGGGATGGGGGGAGTCATGACTTCAAAAATATAAACACATATTAATCATGTTTTCATTTTTTTTCTCCGGCAAAACAATGCGAATATTTCTGACATATTCACAGACTCATTTTACTTACCCAATCATACGTAGTATATGGTAAGTCTTGTAATAGTTTTAAAAATTAAAAAAAAAATTTTTTTTTTACGGATTTACCGTTTCAGACACTAGAGAATCGGAAAAACATATTTTTAGGAAAAAATTTTCGCCGTCCGTCTATCAGTGTGTGTGTCTATAAACGCTCTATCTCTCCAACAAATTGAGATAGAGACAATTTGTTATGTACTTAGTATATAATAATGAGAAGAAGCTTATTGAATTTCAGTAACCTTGATTATCCGGAACTATTTTTTCGGACTCTCGAAATATTCGTTCTGATAAAAAAAAATATAAAATTTTTCGAAATTGTTTATTTTAAAGAATAAAAATATAAAAGACAATAAAAAAACATAAATTTTGCATAAAGAATGAAGTCGATCGGATAATGAGTTGCCGAGATATTTGTAATCCTATTTTCCACGCTCTTCGGTTTTTCATGACACTGTATTTCATTCAAATTTCAATTCAAACATATATTTTAATTGGAAATGAGACGCTTAATCCGACTCAGTAAACTGTTAGTTAATGTAATTATCAATTTTGGAGTTATAAGGATGTTTCTTTTTCGCAATTCAGCAATAGAGCATTTAAAGTTTATGACGTCATCAAGGCAGGATTTTATTCGAATTGCAATGCATTTTATAAATAGTTTACACATGTTTTATTTTCATATTTTATATTATGCATATTCATGATGGGTATGTATTACGGTGACCCCCAACGACTAGTTTATACATGTACGTATGAAAATTGCAGACATCACTCACAAGCGCCAAAGAATCGAACGATTTTTTTCATTTTTGTATAAACGTGGGTACATTTTAATGACTTCTTTGATGACCTTACTTTGACTGTCTGTTCCCAAAAATTCGGCTAAAAACGCAAATTTTGGCAATCCATTGCGAAAAAATCTTTGCTTTATAACAAAACGAAAAATTCTGCTCTGTTTCTCTTTGTCTGAATAGACTCTAATCTACAGTGGCGGTCAAAAGTTTCCGGCCAGCATAAAACTTTTGGTTAATTTGTAAGTATAACCATATGAAGAGGAATCTCAAAGTGATACTTATACAGTTTGTTGAAATAATAGTTAGGAACGTATTTATGAAATAACAAGTAAATATCAATAAAATTAATTGACAAAATTAATTGCAAATGAAAACGTATTTTCTCAAAAGTTTCCGGCCATCTTTGTAAGTTTGGAAAAAAATTATGTTATAATAGAAAATAATAGTCATCAAGAACATTTACAATTAGTATTTTGTCGTCATATCTTTAGCAATAAGTACTGCGGCGCAACTACGTGGCATCGATTCAGTGAATGGTGGAAGATCGTCTATGGTAAGTTTTCTCCATTCTTTTTGCAATTTTTGGGGAAATTCTGCTGAATTGGAATATTTATAATTCCGCACACGTTTGTCAAGTTCGTTCCAAAGATTTTCTATTGGATTCAGATCGGGTGATTGGGCTGGCTATTTCAAAAGAGGAATTTTTTGGTGCAAAAGCGACTGCTTGACGAGCTTGCATGTATGCTTTGGGTCGTTATCATGCTGAAACAAATAGTTGTGACCACAATTTTTCCTCCAATAAGGCAGCAAATGATCTTGCAAGATATCCCTATGTATTTCACCATCCAGCTTGTCGCGAATTTCAACTAACAGACCGACACCTTTTCCAGTAAATGCTTTCCACAACATAACGTGTCCTCCGCCATGCTTCATTATAGGAATAACATGTCTCGAATCATATTTTTGTTTTTAGGTCATCGGATCTAATGTCTGCCATCACTTCCAAAAATATTGAACTTCTATTCATCGGAAAATAGAACTTTTTTCCAGTTTTCACTTGACCAGTCTTTGTGTTCCTTGGCAAACGCCAGTCGGGCCCACTGATTATTTTACTTATGAAAGGTTTTTTAACACTGACTCTTCCATAAAGTACTACGTCACGTACGCGTCTTGACACAGTAGACCGACATATTTCAGCAATATTTTCACTCCGTAAATTGCGGAATATTGCAGCGGCCTTTTTATGAGGGTCATCAACTGCTTTCCTTCTGATAATTCTGGCTACACGAATAGTCGTTTTCCGTGTTCTCCCGGATCCGTAGCAAGTCCTTGGCCATGACCATTTTTATATATTTTTTAAATATTGTCCACAGTAGATTTTCCGACCGATAACTTTGCCGCAATCTCACGAGAGGATTGGCCCTTTATCGACAAACAAATCACTCGGTTACGAACAATAATTGTTAAACTTTTCATTTTTGAATTTCAAATACGTTGTTCACCTTTATTAATTTACAAACACGGTCAAAACATTCCTTTACCGATAGCAAAAGCAAGCGAATGACGAATGGCCGGAAACTTTTGCACACGCGAATTTCGAATTCCTCCCCTTTGCATCAAGTGTCTTCAGTATCCAATCAAAATGATCACGTGGTTAGAGGTCATTTTCATATTCCTAAGTTTAGAAACAATTGCGCTTCTTCTTCGCTGCAACGTTCTGGCAAACAAATAAAAAAAACTAACTGGCCGGAAACTTTTGACCGCCACTGTACATAAGAAAAACTTGCTGAGATGCCACAAGGAAAAAGCACAAGTTGTTAACACTAAAGGGTAATTTAGGGTTGGAATGTGTAATATTCTGACAGACGTAATTACCATTTTAATACTCTTAAATGCCTTTCACAAGCAGCAGACCAAATACAGTCCACATTCTTTTTTAGCAATTGATTTAACGGATGCGGAATTGTAGACAGGTTTGGTACAAAATTAGAATAATAAGTAACTAAGCCCAGAAAAGGTTTATTTTGAGAAACATTTACTGGTCATTGGGCATTTAAAATAGTTTCCACTTTATCTTGGGTTTTATGAATACCATCTTTATAAATTTTACGAGGGAAAGTCATTAAGTAAGTCACAAAAGATAATTGAATAATAACTTACAATGATATTCACTTCAAAACTATTTTTATTTCTCAACATATTCTCCACCAATATTTATGCACTTATATCACCGTTTTATCAGTGCCCCAACACCAGCTGCATAACATTCTTTGGGTTGCTGTCTCAGCCACATTAGGACTTCAAGTTGTACCTTTTCATCATCTGTGAACATCATCTTGCTTCCAAGATGGTTTTTTAGTGGACTAAACAGATGAAAATCGTTTGGGGCTAAGTCGAAGCTGTATGGTGGATGCCGAATAAGTTGCCAACCAAAATTTTGAATTGTCTCCTGTGTTCCACTTGAAGTTTAATGTGGCTGAGACAGCAACCGAAAGAATGTTATGCAGTTGATGTTGGGGCACTGATAAAACGGTGATATAAGTGCATAAATATTGGTGGAGAATATGTTGAGAAATAAAATTGTTTTGAAGTGAATATCATTGTAAGTTATTATTTAATTATCTTTTGTGACTTACTTAATGACTTTCCCTGGTATATCTACAAAACGTAATTTCGTCAGCAATTTAAAAAAAACTAGATGGAACCCGTCAAAACTTGGCGAAAAAAAAAACTATAGCAATATCAGCAAAATAAGCTACTTTATTATTTAAGAAAGGGTGCGTATGAAACAGTCTTTCAAATATTTTATTTAAAACGTTTTTCCCCCCAGTCAAATACAGTACTATTTCCGATGCAAACTACAACCAAACAATCCGTAAACAACTGTGTAATGCAAATTAGTTTGACATTACCGTCATATTCCCCTCGGCAAGCAAAAAAAGAACTTATTAGTAAGTAAAGCACACATCCCCCCCCCCCCTGTAATTATGCCACCGAATGAGCTCCTATGCGCATGTGCATTGCATCTACCCAAAAGCACCGTCAAAATTTGACGTTAAAAAGTTTTAAAATGTTTAAATTAAAAGTTTTAAATTGTTCTCTTTAATCATTGTTCGTTTCAAATTCATATCTTCTAAAACACATCCATTGTTTTAAGCTAATCAATTTTTATGTAAAGATGAAGAATTTTTTTACAGTAGTAAATCAATCTGCAGATGAGGGAGATTTGTAATGTTTTCAAGTGTAATTTATTTGTTTGGTTTCTTCGGTTCCTTGGCATAATCAGGATGATTATCCCTTTTCTATCACAGTCGGGGATATTTTCCCTCTTATACAGTTGGCAAATGGATCTTTAAAAAAAAAAAAAAAAAAAAAAACATTCCTAGCATATTCTGATATCTGATGGAACATATACATCAACGAATTCAACATATTAATTTTATGTTCAACATAAACTGAAAATAGTTTTTTTTTTTTTTTTTTTTTTTTTTTTTTTTTGGACAGATTTTTGTTTAGCGCCAAAATGCTCTATCTTATGGATAATCTGATCATATGATTTATCACTGTTTTTAATATTATTATTATTGTTATTATTCACTTTTTATGATGGTTAGGGAAATGTGGCAACTTTCTCGGGGCTATTTTACATTATTGAAGCAAACTGGTGGTCATTGATAAGATAGAATTGAAAAACTTTTCATGCTTGAAAATTACTTAAAAAGTCGTTAAATTAAGCGGCAGTTTTTAAACAAATTTCAATCGAATGCTAATTTTTTTCTAATTGATGAATTGAAATTATAAAATATAGTAAAATGTAGTAAAAAATATAAATTTGTAGTATTTAGAAGTGATGTAAGCGCGATGAAAGCTAAAGCGATAGCGCCATTTGTTGTCACAACCGTTGTACATTTCTAAAAATTGCCACTGTATTTTGACTGGCGTTAAAAAGTAGAAAATCATTTTTTGACATCGAAAGAGAAATTCACAGTGAAAGAAATAGGACTTTGCGCTAATAAAGAACTGTTAAATGAACTTATAATAAACCTACCAAAATAATTCCTATGAAATATTAGTCTTACATTGCTTATTCTAGCTAAAAATACAATCATTATTTCAAGTTTTTTTCTACCATAACACTATTTTTAATAATTTTAAATTTCCTTAAATCCTTTACTTTTGTGAATTTTTTATTATAAAAGGAAATCTTCTAACCTATAATTTTAAAAAAAAAGTAATTGGTAACATGTAATCAAGGTATGCAATCAAGATGAAGCAATCAATGACGGCTCCAATTCTAATCTTTATAATTAAGAGTGGAAAAATCAGTTAAAATTACGGCATGTTGACACAATTATATACATTTTCTCTTTAGTTTTATCGTTTTATCAATGTTAAAATGCATTTCAAGCTAAGCATAACGTCATTTTCACCGGCGCAAGCTTTTCACACGTACTTTACATACGTTACTTTATTGCTTAAACACCATGTATACAAATAAATATATATTTTGTATTTAATTGTAATGAAAAAATGGCATCAACAAAGTTATAATGCATAACGATAAAATAAACCCAATGTACAATATTCCCGTGATGTCATAATAAATATGAATTTTTATTCGCTTATAAAATACGCGAATAAATATTTTTACTGAAATTTAACTTGCAAATTAAAAAATTCGGCCTAAAAGCCACGTGCTTTTAATATTTATTATTTCCCTTTTCTTAGCATCCACAGAGTTCAGGGAATGAACTCTGTGCTTTGCAACAGTGGGCGTTATCCGAATTGCCGACTTTATGACGTCATAAGCAGAAGTAAAAGTTTAATTGAAAATTACGGTTAATTAATTAAATTTCGAACAAACGAATGCACGATAACAAATCTGTGCCCAAATATCTTTCATTTAAAAAAAGAATGATGTAATTTGATGCAGTAGTTTGTTCTCACGAATTGTCGAAAGAAAATGCTTAGCGTTTTAAATATATAGATGATTTTTCTTTATCAGTCCTAGCATTATATTCACGCAATCATCTGTATTAAACGTTTCAGATGTATTTCAACAGTTTTCTCAGTAACTCCAATATCATCAATAAAAATTGTAACACCATCAATTCCGCTTAGAATTTGTTGAATCTTTTTCCCCAAATTGCAGAAGAATTGAAGAAGACACTGAGGTAACTTTAAAAACTGGAATAGTCCTTTTGGAGTTTTTATTGTCAACAGTCCTTGTGAGTTATCATCTTCTGGCAACTGAAGATGTACTTGGTTTAAATAAATCTTTGTAAAATGCAAACCATCTCTTATGTTGCTAAAATATCTTCTATCCTAGGCAAAGGATATTTTTTACATTTCAAAAGTTTATTTACGATTACTTTAAAATCACCACATAGACGAATTTTCCCATTAGTTTAAACAAATAGAACTATAGTTGTTAGTTAAAAGCGTTCAAAAAGAAGTTATTTTAACACCTCAGCTTTCCAAAAATAATGCGGATGCCAATTAATAACTTAAAGCATACAGAAATAAGTCAATTAACCTCTTAAGCTTTCAAAATACTCATAATTTATTCAGCAGTAGAAATTTCTACCTTATTCCATGAAAAATATTTAAAACAGTAGTAAACAATTTCTAATTCACGTTACATATTACAATAAAAAGGAAAACTGCCCAGTTAAACTGAGGGCATTGAGCTCACAGGCTATTCACACTAATTGTATATTATACTCTTATTTCAAAGAATTTGAAATATGCCCCTCGAAAAATAAAGAAATCAACAGTATATTAAGGGGGGTGGGGTGATCCCACCGTTACCCCCCTCATAGTTAACTAATGAACCCCTTAAACTAATCAGGAAAGTCTCTAATTACAATCAATATATATACAAAATTTGAAGAAAATCGGATAATTCTGCATGAAAAACCCATTTATCTAAATTAAGGGGGGATTATCCCCCCCTTTCCCCCATTATACTTAACCAATGAACCCCCAAAACTATTCAGAGAAGCGCATTATTACAATGAATCTATATACAAAATTTGAAGAAAGTCGGATAATTCTGCATGAAAAACTCATTTATCTAAATTAGGGGGAGGGTTATTCCCCCCCTTTCCCCCTGTATACTTAACCAATGAACCCCCAAAACTATTGACAGAAGCGCATTATCAAAATGAACCTATATACAAAATTTGAAGAAAATGGGATAATTCTGCATGAAAAACCCATTTATCTAAATTAAGGGGGGATTACCCCCCCTTTCCCCCTTTATACTTAACCAATGAACCCCCAAAACTACTCAGAGAAGCACATCATCACAATGAACCAATATACAAAATTTGAAGAAAATCGGATAATTATGCATGAAAAACTCATTTATCTAAATTAGGGGGAGGGTTATCCCCCCTTTCTCCCTGTAGACTTAACCAATGAACCCCCAAAACTAACTCCCAGACAGAAGCGCATTATCACAATGAACCTATATACAAAATTTGAAGAAAATGGGATAATTCTGCATGAAAAACCCATTTATCTAAATTAAGGGGGGATTAGCCCCCCCTTTCCCCCTTTATACTTAACCAATGAACCCCCAAAACTACTCAGAGAAGCACATCATCACAATGAACCTATATACAAAATTTGAAGAAAATGGGATAATTCTGCATGAAAAACCCATTTATCTAAATTAAGGGGGGATTAGCCCCCCCCCTTTCCCCCTTTATACTTAACCAATGAACCTCCAAAACTATTCAGAGAAGCGCATCATCACAATGAACCTATATACAAAATTTGAAGAAAATCGGATAATTCTGCATGAAAAACCCATTTATCTAAATTAAGGGGGGATTAGCCCCCCCTTTCCCCCTTTATACTTAACCAATGAACCCCCAAAACTATTCAGAGAAGCGCATCATCACAATGAACCTATATACAAAATTGGAAGAAAATGGGATAATTCTGCATGAAAAACCCATTTATCTAAATTATGGGGGGTTAGCCCCCCGTTTCCCCCCTTTATGCTTAACCAATGAACCTCCAAAACTAATCAGGGAAGCGCCTTATCACAAGGAACCTATAAACAAAATTTAAAGTGAAACGGTTAGTTCTATCAAGAGTTATCGCGTTACGTACATACATACATACATACATACATACATACGTACGTACGTACATACAGAAACGGCGGGCACATAAGGTCTCAGGCTTTGATAGCCTGTGAGCTAAAAAATGCATCACGAGAATAAAAGATGAAAGGATAAAAAAGGAAATAAATAAAACATGGACAATAGGTTTAACATCCTCCCACCTTTTGATTATATCGTATAATCAAAACTTCACATTAAATAAATGCATTTACATGAACATTATAAATCAAGTCTCTTTGGCATTTTTATCATTCTACCAGATCTAGTCTTTTTAACTTGAGATTCGTTCTTTGAAGGTTCAACCTGAGTTTCATTCAAAGTTGGTTTAGGAAAATTAATTTTGGTAATCACTCGATGACACTTCTAGAGGATAAATTCTTTGAACAGGCCGAAGTATCTGCGAATGAGACGTTTGTAACTTTAAAAGGCGAACTTTTCCCTTTACCAGGAATGAGCTCTGTAACAAGTCCTAATGGCCAGTTAATTCTTTTCTTGTTATCTGCTCCCACCAAGACTATATCTCCTACAGCCACTGAACGTTGGAATCGTCTCCCGATCGGCCGTTGGATAAGTAGACCTAAATATTCTGATCTAAATCGATTTCTTAGATCCTTTTGCAGTTCTTGCCTATATTTAAGTCTTCTAGTGGGAGAGTTTTCCTCGATTGCATCAACGTCTGGTAAATCACACTCATGAATGTCTTTCAAAAACATGTCTGGAGGTATGGGTTTGATAGATTCTTTCTCTGACATGTAAGTTAGGGGTCGAGAATTTATAATACTTTCGCAATCAGCCAATACAGTTATCATCTCTTCATAGTTCAAACAGGCTTGTCCTAAGACTCTTTTTAATAGATCTTTCATCACTCTGATCAGTCTCTCCCACCATCCGCCCCACCATGCAGCAGTCAGTGGGTTGAATTTCTATTCAATTGAATTGGTTGCTCCATACTTCACTATGCGAGTCCAATTCAATCTTTTCAAAAAATTAGCTGCACCAATAAAATTCGGACCATTGTCGCAATATATAATAGAACATCTTCCTCTGCGTGATACAAATCTTCTTAAAGCCATCAAAAAAGCCTCTGTAGATGCTGAAGTAACAAGATCAAAATGTACAGCTCTGTAGATAGCGCATGTAAATATGATAACCCAACTCTTTTGATTATTTTTAAGAAATGGAGGGCCAGCCATATCAAGACCGATAATTTGAAATACTGCTGCATCTTTTACTCGATTTTCTGGTAGAGAAACAGGAGAAGATTCCAAATTCTTAGAATTAAATCTTTTACAAATGGTGCATTTGGATAAAACAGAAGTCACAGTTCTTCTTCCATTCAGAATCCAGTATTTTTCTCTGAGCAAATTTAAAAGAATCTGAGGACCTGCATGACAATTTTTGAGGTGAAACTGTAGAATTAACCGCTTGGTAACTTCATGATTTGAAGGAACAACCATAGGTGTGAGGAAATCCATATTGTCTTGTCTATACATAATTTTAGTCTTTACACGTATTATTTCTTGTTGAACTTTAAACGTCTCAAGAGTTTTCAATCTCTCATCGCTTTCATGGGAAAAACATTCCTGTTGTATCATCCAAATTATCTTAGTTTCCGCTTTCTTAAATTCATGACTTGTCAATTCTCCTCTAATTTGTTCTTTTGGATTAGAAGAATTATGTCTGAAACGTAGTATCCAACCAACAAAACACACGATTTTTTCATAACTGGAAAAATACCGGTAGTACCAGGTTTTCTCTGGACTTTCATCAACATTAACCAGTAATTTTATAGACTTCAATTTCTCTTTTTTAATTTCTTCTTCATTTATGTTTTGACATGTGAAATTCATATATTTATTTCGAAGCCAAGATGGACCCTCCCACCATTTGAGAGATACCAGCTTCTTTGCTTTACAGCCTCTAGATGGCAGATCTGCTGGATTCATTTCACCAGGTATATGTTTCCATAAAACAGGATCACTCAAATTTTTGATTTCTTGAACTCTGTTTCTAACAAAGACAGACCAGTTCTCTTTTCTGGATATCCATGCAAGAACCGTCGTGGAATCGCTCCAAAAATATCTTTCCATATCTTCCCAGCCCAATGCGTCAATTACTGATTTAGCCAATCTGGCACCAATCAAAGCAGCTAAAAGTTTCATTCTAGGTATGGTTGCGCATTTTAAAGGACCTATGCGGGATTTCGAAGCAAGAAGGAATAATTCAACATGATCTTTACTTGCTATCCTCAAAAATATAACAGCAGCATACGCATATTGACTTGCATCACAAAATGTGTGAAGAGTACAATCTTTTAAATTATCTGGGGTATATATCTTGGAATCTGAATTTCTTGTAAAATATTCAATTCACGAAACCATTCAATAAACTCATATTTTAGATCACTTGCAATTTCTTCATCCCAGGCGATACCTTCTTTCCATGTTTTCTGCAACATCATCTTGGGACAAATCATAACAGGAGACGTAAAACCAATAGGATCAAAAATTTTATGTGCAACTGATAGCATGATTCGTTTAGTTATTTTTTCTAAATTTATATCTTTCGTCCAGCTTACATTAACCTTCAAAACGTCTAGAAATCTGTTCCATTGTAATCCCAATACAGCAGTTTCTTCGCCATTTTCACTATTTTTTCTTTCTTCTGTATGTTCCCATCCTCTCAAATCAAATCCACCTTTAGTCATAAGACACTTAGAGTCAGCAATAAACTTTTCTAATTCTTTTTGCATATGGACACTAGCAACGACATTGTCAACATAAAAGCTTCTCAGCAATTGCTGTTTAAGATGTGGATCGTATTCTTCATCGTTTTTTATGTGATATTCTATGACGGAAGCAAGAAGAAATGGGGGAACTTTTGACTCCAAACACGACTCTAGCATGTCGAAACATTTTAATATTTCTCTCTTCTGGATCGTTCCACCACAAGAAACACAAAAAGTCCGGATCTTCTTTCCGTACAGCGATTTGTAAAAATGCTTTCCTGATATCAGCTACAACGCCAAATTTCTTTTCTCTAAAACGTAAGAGAATATCAGGAATTAATTCAACGAGATTTGGTCCAGAATGTAAACACTGATTCAGAGATGGATGGTTCTGTATTCTAGCTGATGCGTCGAACACTGGACGAATGGGAGTTGTACTGCTTTCTTTTATTACTGGTCGATGAGACAAATAGTTTCCGTAAAGATTCATTTCAGACTCGAGAATTTCCTCAATAATTTTATCATCAAGCCAGCCTAAAAGCACTTGTTCATATTTTTGATAAAGGTTATTGGTAAGCAACTTGTTTGTAACATTAATTAATCTTTTCTTGGCTAAACTCAAATTATCGGGTAAAGGTGATATATCTTCCACCCATGGCAAAGAAATTTCATAACGATTATCCTCATTCATTTCTACTGTCTGTAAAAAATGCTCTTTTACCTGACGATCAATCTCCATTTTAGATTGTTTTTCAATTGGATCATTTATTCCAAGTAAATCTAGTTTCCATAAATCGCTAATCTCTGCTTCATTCACGAACATAGATGTAACTGTTAAAGCTAAGTTTTCTTTAGATACGTTATCTTGAGGCACTATATCTTGAGGTCCATCCTAAATGTTTTACCAGGGCTACTAGTCCAGACGACAATATTTCTCTGCGACCTTTCAGTAATTTTCCAATAGATTCAGGAGTCTCACCAATATCCGTCATAGTGATGCCTTTTTCCGATAATTCTTTATACCAGGATCCTTTCCCTACAGGCATAACATTTTCGCAGATAATGTTTTGGTCCAAAACCTCAAAATTGTATTTAAAATTTTCTTTCAAATCGCTTAATCTTATCTTGCAGTAGTTATGATTAAATTCTTTTGTTATGACTCCGCCAAACAGGGAATGAGCGACTTTTTCATCTCGAAGAGGTAAACACTTCATTTCTTCGGCTAAATGTTTTAAAATATACGATCTCTGAGAGTCTGAGTCTAAAATCAGTCGAAAACTTTCTTTTTGTAATCTGAAGTGATTTTTGCTTTGAGTGTCTGAAGAAAGACCTTGGGATTTCTACTGATATTAGCCATATTTACTTCATTTCCTCTACTGACATTACCCATACTTACTTGATTTCCAGACGATTTTTCTTCCCCTTTCCTTTCATTTAATTTATTTGGTACTTTTCGGTTAGCCGGGCGCCAGTGATATATGTACACGTATAAATATATAAATAAATATATATATATATATATATTCATACATATATTTGTATACATATATATGTATGCATATATATGTATATGTGTAGATATAAGTGTATAAATATATATGTGTGTATATATACAATATACATTTATAATAATCACTGGCGCCCGGCTAACCGAAAAGTACCATTTATTTTTATCGAGCATTTGGCACATCACAGATGCCTGTTTCTTATCACAAATGAAACACTTCAAGATAGCTTTACATTGTTTTGTTGTGTGGCCTGACGTCAAACATAAAAAACAACACCTTTTGTCTTTCAATATTTTCTGCTTCTCACTAAAACTCATCTTCCGTGCTGAGAAACATTCTGAACTCAGATGTCTTCCGTTACAAAAAACGCAATTTTTCGTTAAGTCTTGTTTTGAAGAAGTTGTTAATAGAGTAGCAGCAGTTGGTAAATGTTTAGAAACATCGGTGTAACCTTTCCTTTTTCTAAAGTTTCTATCATCATCTTTTTTCGCGAAGCCAAAACCTGCCACTGCCAAATTTATTCTTTCATCGCCTTCAACTTCACTTTTGATAAACTTCATTAAATTATCTAGGCGTTCTTTCGGTCGGAAATAGCAGAAGACGTATAGGTTCTGTTCCACGCTTTCAAAAATTCCGCAGTAAAACAAGATACTACCATTGGATATAATATTGAGGCGCATTTATCTGTTGTGACTCCCAATGTCTCAAGAGCTCGTAAATACGATTCAAGTTTATCATACAAGGATGTAAGAGAAAACTTTTCTTTTGACTGTACTGATATTATTAATTTCAATAATTCTCTAACATATATTTCAACTAAAAGATCTTCCCGACCAAATCGAGCCTGAAGACTCTCTATAGCTTTGGCATAGTTAGCGCCAGTTGGCGGAAAACTATCTACAACTTCTCTCGCTCTATATCCAGCTACTGTTGCTTGAATCAAATACTGGAATTTATTTTCGGGCACAATATTCTCATCCGTATGAATCTCTTCAAATTGACTCCAGAATGGTAGCCACTCTTTTAAATCTCTATCAAATTGACGAAATTCTAATCTAGGTAACGTAAATTTTCGTTTAGAATCATTAGTTTCATTAACAGTTGAAATGTAGTCACCTTGAATTTGCCCTTGTGACTGGATTTTTGCTAATTCTAATTGATGGTCTAATTCCAATTTTTTAAACTGTACTTCTTGATCCAACTTCTCTTTCTCCTTCTCCTTTTCTAATTGTAACTTTTCCTTTTCCTTTATTTCAGCAATGGCTGTTGATAAAATTTCTTGTACAAAATCAGGATCCTGTTTATATTCCTTACTATTCAAAATTATTTCTTTTAGTGTTGCAATCGTATAGTCTTGCGGAATCGTTTCACCAAGTTCTTCTACTACAAACTTTAAATCGGCTTTTTTAAAGCCTTTCACGGCTTGAAACATCTTGCTTCAATAAATCTAATCCTGTCGCGGACACGCCAAAATGTTAGTTAAAAGCGTTCAAAAAGATGTTATTTTAACACCTCAGCTTTCCAAAAATATTGCGGACGCCAATTAATAACTTAAAGCATACAGAAAGAAGTCAATTAACCTCTTAAGCTTTCAAAATACTCATAATTTATTCAGCAGTAGAAATTTCTACCTTATTCCATGAAAAATATTTAAAACAGTAGTAAACAATTTCTAATTCACGTTACATATTACAAAAAATGCATCACGAGAATAAAAGATGAGAGGATAAAAAAGGAAATAAATAAAACATGGACAATAGGTTTAACAATAGTGGTTGCCCGCTTAGTACTATTGGCATATATTTTATAATACTCTTATCCTATAACATTTGTATTTCTTCATTTACCGCTGCACATAATGCACAAGTTACAGTTTTACTTTTACAAAATACACGATTTTTTTTTTTTTTTTTTTTTTTTTAGATGGAGTTATACCTTTATACATTATATATTTCCCCCCACCTTACCTGTAAATAAATCGGAATATTCAATTAATAATGCTTCTGAACTGCCAGAACAATTTCAAATTTCATTTACATACTTTGACTTCAATTTATGAGGAATTGTTAAATTCAGAAATCCTGTCTCTAGCGAATAATAAGGGGAAATTATACATTTCTTTTTATTAAATATAATTTAACATTTTCAATTTTATTATCATAAGAGACATTGACTTTTACATATTCAGAAGGTTTAAAAAATTTACCAGTTGCAGTTTTTAACTGAACATTGTGGGGGGGTGGGGGGAGACATTATATGAATTGTAAATGCTCTACGAAAATGCTTAATTGGTACTGCTAGAATTGCTGAACCGTTATCCAAGTACATATCAGTTTTCGCCTTATTTTCTTTTAATACAGAAATTTTGATAAAAGTTGTACCTTTATCATAACTCACAGAGAAAGTATCAATTGTATTTAATACATATTCAGTTATTTCTTAGAATTATTAATACTTTTACTCTTAGAAACGTTTCCGAAATGACCTCGTTTTTTACATATAATACAAGTTGTATTAATATATTTACAAGAACTTTCAAAATGTGAAGAATTACTCCATTGGTAACATTGCACTTTTCCTTTGTTTTTACATCGAAATAGGCATGATTGTGTATTCTAGTTTGGAGAAATGTTTTTGAAATTTGTTTTTTTTACATTTTTAGTACAAACGGACTTTATATTCCTACTTTTATTTTATTTTTAATTCTGAAATATGGATTTCTGTTTTCTGTGATGCCACAGCCTTTTCGACAGATTTTTCAAACATTAAGTCATCAACCTGAGTGATTGTTTATTCTGACTATTTTCACTTTTTAAATCTTTTAAGGAATTTTCCCTAAAGATTCTCGTTTAATGTGTCACCCGAGAAAGAGCAGTGAGTCGTCATTTTTATTTATTTATTTATTTATTTTTTTAATTTGGCACAAAACTTACGAATAATTTCATTTTCTAATTGAAAACATTTTCGAAATTTGATCCGCTTCAAAATGTTACTTGGGGCGGAACTTAAATGCTTTATCAGAATATAAAAAAATTCAGTGTACTTTTCCGTTTCAAGAGCTGTGTGAAAGCACAAATCTATACTTAATATTATAAAGTAGTAACAATTGTTTTTTTGTTTGTTTGTTTGTTTGTTTGTAAGGGTTAATCTCTGGAACTACCAAACCAATTTCAAAAGTGATGGTGGCAAATTGATGGTGACAATCCCTGCTCCAACATAGGCTATATTTTATGTCGGTGCCACTAACCCCAGCGGGTGGAGAAGCGAAAAACGTACTAAAATTGGGATTTTTTTTATACTGAAGGAGCTAGAAATTTGCAATTTGGCATTGTAGTTACTTATAAGATGTAAATGCTCTCTAAGAACAAAAAAAAAAAAAAAAAAATCGAAATTTAAAAAGGTTAAATGAGCGAAAAGCGTTCTAAAAACATTCTAAATTAGAATCTCCACGTAATCTCTGGAACTACAGAACAGATTTCAAAAGTGATGGTGCGGCAAATTGATGGTGACACTCCCTGCTCCAACATAGACTATATTTTATGTCGGTGCCACTAACTCCAAGGGGGTGCAGGAGTGAAAAACGTTCTAAAACTGCGATTTTCTTTATATTGAAAGAGCTAGAAATTTGAAATTTGGCATTGTAGTTATTTACAATATGTAAATGTTGTCTAAGAACAAATGAAAAAAAAAATTGAAATTTAAAAGGGTGAAATCAGCGAAAAGCTTTCTAAAAACATTCTAAAGTACAATTTCTGTGCAATCTCTGGAACTACAGAACCGATTTCAAAAGTGATTGTGACAAATTGATGGTGACAGTCTCTGATCTAACATAGGCTATATTTTATGTCAGTGCCACTACCGTCAAGGTTTTGCAGCAGTAAAAAACTTTCTAAAATTACAATTTTTGTGATACTGAAGGGATTAGAAACTTGAAATTAGGCAAAGTAGTTACTTATAAAATATATATGCTCTCTTAGAACAATCTAAATAATTTGAAATTTAAAAGGGTGATATGAGGGAAAAGTATTTTACAAACGCTCTAAATTACGATCTCTATTGAATTGTTAAGGACAGAATCTTGAAATTTGACATGGATGATACTTTTTAAGACGCAGGTGCACACGGAACAGTTTTATTAGACAAATCTAAAATTAAAAGGATGAAAGGAGAAAAACGTTCTAAATTACGATTTTTTTTAATACTGACAAGATTAGAAATTTCAAGTTTGACATGGTTGGTTACTTTTCAGATACAAATGCTTGCTAACAATGGTTTGCAAGGAAATTCAAAATTTCAAACGGTCAAATGAGTAGAAAGCGTTTTAAAAGCTTTCTAAATTACGATTTTTATGGAATTGCTAGGGTTAGAAACAAGAAATGTGGAATGACTGTTGCTTTTAAGATATAAATGGTCGCACAGAATAATTTGAAAAAAATAAATAAATAAATAAATAAAATAAAAGAGTGAAATGCGCGAAAAGCACTCTAAAAACGTTCTAAATTGCGATTTCTATGGAATTGTTAATGATAGAATCTTGAAGTTTGACATGGCTGTTGCTTTTAAAAAGTAACTGGTCGCACAGAAGAGTTGTTTTTTTAAATTGAAATTTAAAAGTGTGAAAGCGCGAAAAGCGTTCTAAAAACGTCCTAAATTACGATTTAGAACTGTTAAAACTAGAAACTTAAAATTTTGCATGGCTGTTACTAACGTAAATGATCGCCCAGAAGTGTTTAGTAAAAATGCGAAATTTGAAAGGGTAGGAGCAAAAAAAAAAAAAAAAAAAAAAATACCGTTCTACAATTGCAATTTATGTTATACAGATAGTATAGAAGCTTCGTATTTGGCATGGTGGTTACTCTTAAAATGAAAATGCTTTCTAAGACCGGTTTCTAAAAATTCGAAATTTAACAGGATGAAATGAGCGGAAAACTTTCAAAAAACGTTCTACATTATGATTTAATTGGATTTATTCGGGTTAAAAACTTAGAATATAGTACAGTGGTAACTTTTAAGATGTAGACGCTCGGTATAAGTAGTTTATTAAAAAAACGAAATTCAAATGTGTAAAATGAGCGAAAAATGTTATAAATTGTTTTTTTTTCTAAATTGTTAGGGACAGAATTTTAAAATTTAACATGCCTGTTATTTTCAGACGTAAATGCTTCTACAGAATCGTTTTTACAAAATTCGAAATTTAAAAAGGTGCAGTATTAAACAACTTTCTAAAATTGTGATTTTAGTGATGCTGTTAGTCTAAAAAGTCGAAATTTGGCATGGTGGCTATTTTTAAAATTTCAGTGCTTGCTAAGAACGGTTTCTAAAAAAAAATCTAAATTTAAAAGAGCGAAATGAGTTTGAAAAGTTCTAAAAACTTTCTAAACTATGATTTATCTGAAACTGTTAGCGATAGAAACTTGAAATTTTACATGGATGTCACGTTAGAGACACAAATTCGTCCACACAGAACAGTTTCAAAAATTTAGAAATGTTAGTGTGTGCCGGAACAAAAAAGTTTTAAAATTGAAATTCCTGTTATACAGATATTACAGAAATTTGCTTAACTAGAAGATTGGAATTTGGCATGATGCTTACTTTTGAGATATAAATACTTGCTTAGAATTGTTTCTGAAAATCTCTAAATTACTTATGAAAAATGAAATGAGCGAAAAACCTTCAAAATATATTCTAAATTACCATTAATTTGGAAATAATTTTAGCTCTTCTTATTAATTTAAATCTGATGTTCGCCTAATGCAATATAAGAATGAAGGTTACTCAAAATGTGGCTTAATTAGTAATTTTTGAATTATCTGTGGCAGTAAAATTTCCTGTAATGAAAATAGGACCACGAATACCGCTTGGCATTTTTCAACAATTACGCGAGAAAAGCCGCGGGTTTTGCTTGTTACATAATAAATTATGCAGGTATGACACCACATGAAATAATTGTAGCTACATTCTTATCTTCAAAAACATCATGTAAAATAATGTTCTGTTCTAACTTCTTAGCATAGCTTGAGAAACTTTCAGCAGAATCATTAAATTTTTTTTAGTTGGGAAACATTATGAACGTGTCATAAATTCAGACTTATCACCAGATAAATTCAGGGATAAGATGAATCTCTAATTTAGGCGAAAAACCGTATTAGGCAGCGAAAACAGCAGAATGCACCCATACACTAAATCACAATAACAGTTTAAAACAATGTTCAAACTATTTTGCTCAACTTAGTAGAAAAATACTGATTAGTAGTCATACCGATTTTTACTCGTCGCTATTATAAATTTTAGTAAATTAAATTAATCAAAATAACATGGCTTCAATTCAGTTAGCACACTGGGTAATTAAAGAAACGAAGGCTTATAGATGTACCATTCGCCCGCAGTCTGCCATCTTGTTTTATTTTATTTTATTTTATTTTTTTATTATTATTAAACTTTTATTATTAAATATGAATAAATTAATCAATTAAATTAAATAACGTGTTTATAATAAGTAAATATGGATGAAAATTACTTTGGAAATGAGAAACAAAACAAATGTGTTTTGATTTAAAAAACAAGATGGCAGACTGCGGCCGAATGTTACATCTGTTCCGAAAACTATAAACATTATATGTAAACGTATATTAAACTCATACACAAACAACCATGATGACATTCGAAATAGAAGAACAGATTATTGAGAAAGAGTACTACTGTAGCTTGTATAATTTCACATAGAATTCTTAACAGGTTTTGTGGTGCTGCCATCTATTATTTTAAGCATTAAACATGACAATTAGCAACGCATACTCTTTTCAAGCAATAATTGAAATGCACTTCCATCACCTTATTATTATTGTTATTTTTAATGCAATAATGTTTTCACACACACAAAAAAAATATCAGGAACGATGTTAAAAAAGCTACAGTCATAATTTTCAGTAGGTAATGTGGCGAAATACATTTCAAATAGACAGTTGACTTTCGCTATATTAAAGCAATTTTGTTTCTCTTTTTTCGAGAATTAAAATCCGATCGGACAGACGGGCTTCTTAAGAGTGGGGTTGAAATCATAAACACTTTAAAGCAATTTTAAACAGAAACTTAAAAGCTTTTCCAGATACAAAAATTACTTACGAAAGGCGATAAATGTTGATCCATTACAGATGACGTGAAAGAAGTATCGCTGCACTGTTTATCCCCTTCATTGCACAAACTAGACGACCTGTAAATGAAATTAGAGACATTTCTAGACAATTGTTTCTAATTGACAAAATATATTTGCATACAGGCTTGTTTGTATTAAATTAGTTTTTAGCTGCAGAGATTTTTTAAAATTTAAATGAACGGATAAATAAATCATAGACCAAAACATTACAAAACAAACTTGATGATCGATAAGTCGCAATAATGAATTCAGAAATATATAAAAACTTTTAATTGAAGAGGAATTATCAAATATCAGTCCACGTTTCAAAATTGTGCGTGATCATACGCGTAATTAATTCAATTTGACTTGTTTATATATATCGAAAAAAGTAGATAAAATTGAGAAGATGCTTCTTTTTTTAAGTCAATTAAAATAATTAATTTCAAATTAATTAAAACGAATTTATATTTAAAACTTGGAAATTTTTCCATAGAAAATTTCTCACGCCTTGCATTCATAATATTTCAAATTTTAATTGCTTAAAAGGCGTATAGCCAACATAGTGAAAAAGTGAAATTTTCTATGAAAAAATTTCCGAGTATTAAATATAGATTTATTCAATTATCGATGCTGGATTTTCTTTGGTTTCGTGTTTACCCCAGGGTTGGTGGCTCATGGAAAATATTCCATCTTGTGCTGCGATTGTAGCCTTGCCAACGTGTTACAGTGAGAAAGTGCCAGGCTGAATATCGTTCCAAGTGGTTCAGTTGGTAGAGCGTGAGTGCGCTATACTGAGACCCTGGTTCAAGTCCGGCTTTGGTACTTTATCACTCTGTTGTCTATACGCCTTTTAAGCAATTAAAATGTGAAATATTATGAATGCAAGGCGTGAGAAATTTTCTGTGGAAAAATATCCAAGTATTAAATATAGATTTATTCAATTGTCAATGTTGAATTTTCTTTGGTTTCGTGTTTGCCCCAGGGTTGGTGGCTCATGGAAAATATTCCATCTTGTGCTGCGTTTGTAGCCTTGCCAGCATATTATAGCGAGAAAGTGCCAAGCTGAGTATTCTTCCAATTGGTTCAGTTGGTAGAACATCTGTGCGTCATACTGATGACCCGGGTTCGAGTCCATCCTTGGGTACTTTTTCATTATGTTGGCTATACGCCTTTTAAGTTATTAAAATTTGAAATAATAATTAAAATAAATTGGATAAAATCAGAACACTGCTCCTTTTTAGAATTAAATTTTTTTAATTAACTTCAAATTAATTAAAAAAATTAATCTCAAATAAATTTTATTTTATTAATAGATTACTTAAATTCAAAATTCATTAATTTCACGGTTATTATACAGGGTGTCCATAAATCATTGTCCCGGTTTCCTTGCCTCATAACTTTTGATTACAGAATATGACGAAAAATATTATTACATATTCGTAAATTACAACTCAAAAAATTTTTCTTAAATAACACAAGCAAAGTTAAAATGGGTAAAGTTGCATCTCAAAACGCTATTAATCAAATAACGATTAAAATCAAATAACAATTAATATTAAAATTTTATCAAATTTATCAAAAAATTATTAATGAATTATGACTATATATATATACTATAATTCAAAAACAGCTTTTTGATATATTTGATAAAAATTTAATATTAATTGTTATTTGATTATAATCGTTATTTAATTAATAGCGTTTTGAGTTGCAATTTTACCCACATGTAAATTATTAAAAAAAAACTTTTTGAGTTGTAATTTACGAATATGTAATAATATTTTTTTGTCATATTCTTTAATCAAAAGTTATGAGGTAAGAAAACCGGGACAATCGTTTATGGACACTCTGCATTTCAAATCAATTCTTAAATATTCTTAAAAGCCTCTGATTTTTCTTTAGCATCGAAGAGGATATTTTTGAGTATCTTGGCGTTGTAAACGAGAGGGGCTTTATCAGAATCGTGGCATTATTTAAACAACAAATAATTGACAAAAATAGCATTTTATGAGTAAAAACAACTTACCAAAATGTTTTATCCGAACAACCAGTAATTTTGTCTTCTTTTCCGTCGGGTATTTTTCGTCATTGTGAAAACCTCCTTCTGGAAAAACCCCGTATCTGAACTCGGACCATAAACGAAGGAATTCTATTCCTAAAAAATATTACTTTTCAGTTATGTATTAAAATTAAATGATACATGTAAGTTGAATGGTACACACTAACTGCCTGCTATTGCGCTAAACTGAAAAAAAAAGTTGATTTTATGGTATAATACTGCTTATTTTACTGTTTATTGCTGTTAATTTTACGGTATAATACTGTGAGCTAAGATGCTAGTATTATACCATAAAATCAACATTTTTTTTTTCAGTGTAACTGTTGTACTATAGGGAAAGCTGAAAAGTTCATTTTTCGGAAATGATAATTCCAAAAGTTGCTATGCGTGTAATAGCATAAAGTTACTTTTTGCATTTTCAGACAGAAGTTTTAATGAATTTTTCCAGAAGATTTGTTTTCGTAGAATGTTTCATAGATTCTGGTTTGATTTTTAAATTCGAAAATCGTGTTAGTAATATATATAAGTCAGAAAGTTATTAGAATATGCTTGTTGCACGATCACGGCCGTAGTGAGGATGCATCACCAGAGTTACAGCAAGGTTGGTGCAGGTGGTGTTCCCTCACTAGGCGACTAAAATGTTAAGCGCTCCATAGGCATCCCAAGTTATTGCTATAAATGTGCCGGTGATCGCTAAAGAACGAACAAAATTTTTAACGACAGGCATAAAGTAGAATTGGGTTGCTGCTGAAGTTGAAATTTTCATAATGAAACTTTCAACTTCAACAGCAATTCAATTTTTGCTGCGCTGGATGTCAAAGAGAACAGCTGTACAGCGTCCTGAACGTAATGGACCCTATCAGAAAATCCTTAGGGGGAGTTCATGTACAGAGTAAGCCAAAAGTCCTATTACCCTCTGGGTATGTGAAATGGTATATCAAACAGAAAGTTGCCAGCGCGCGCTACCATACAACTAACTAATTTAAAGAAGTCGTTCAAAATGCAATTACTACCATCACTCCCGCAACTTCAACAGCAATTCAATTTCTGCTGCGCTGGATGTCAAAGAGAACAGCTGTACAGCGTCCTGAACGTAATGGACCCTATCAGAAAATCCTTAGGGGGAGTTCATGTACAGAGTAAGCAAGTCCTATTACCCTCTGGGTATGTGAAATGGTATATCAAACAGAAAGTTGCCAGCGCGCGCTACCATACAACTAACTAATTTAAAGAAGTCGTTCAAAATGCAATTACTACCATCACTCCCGCAACTTCAACAGCAATTCAATTTCTGCTGCGCTGGATGTCAAAGAGAACAGCTGTACAGCGTCCTGAACGTAATGGACCCTATCAGAAAATCCTTAGGGGGAGTTCATGTACAGAGTAAGCCAAAAGTCCTATTACCCTCTGGGTATGTGAAATGGTATATCAAACAGAAAGTTGCCATCGCGCGCTACCATACAACTAACTAATTTAAAGAAGTCGTTCAAAATGCAATTACTACCATCACTCCCGCAACTTCAACAGCAATTCAATTTCTGCTGCGCTGGATGTCAAAGAGAACAGCTGTACAGCGTCCTGAACGTAATGGACCCTATCAGAAAATCCTTAGGGGGAGTTCATGTACAGAGTAAGCCAAAAGTCCTATTACCCTCTGGGTATGTGAAATGGTATATCAAACAGAAAGTTGCCAGCGCGCGCTACCATACAACTAACTAATTTAAAGAAGTCGTTCAAAATGCAATTACTACCATCACTCCCGCAACTTCAACAGCAATTCAATTTTTGCTGCGCTGGATGTCAAAGAGAACAGCTGTACAGCGTCCTGAACGTAATGGACCCTATCAGAAAATCCTTAGGGGGAGTTCATGTACAGAGTAAGCCAAAAGTCCTATTACCCTCTGGGTATGTGAAATGGTATATCAAACAGAAAGTTGCCAGCGCGCGCTACCATACAACTAACTAATTTAAAGAAGTCGTTCAAAATGCAATTACTACCATCACTCCCGCAACTTCAACAGCAATTCAATTTCTGCTGCGCTGGATGTCAAAGAGAACAGCTGTACAGCGTCCTGAACGTAATGGACCCTATCAGAAAATCCTTAGGGGGAGTTCATGTACAGAGTAAGCCAAAAGTCCTATTACCCTCTGGGTATGTGAAATGGTATATCAAACAGAAAGTTGCCAGCGCGCGCTACCATACAACTAACTAATTTAAAGAAGTCGTTCAAAATGCAATTACTACCATCACTCCCGCAATATTGTGAAGAATTTTCTACCAAACAGAGGTGCATACAGAAGACACAAAAAAATATAGAAACATCTCGCAAAACGATTAATTTAAATTTTCTCCATAGCTGAATTTGTCAGTGGTTCCTTTCTTTTTTACGTAATGTAACTACTTATAAAAACAAGTCTACTAGCTGCAAGCATTATTTATCTTCATAAAAGCGTTTTGTGCAATTACAGTTACCAGTGATTCATGCTAGAGCTGATAGAATTCCAACAAAGTCACATTGCTGAGACTCTTATAAGGGATGCTTCTGTAACTAAGGCAGCAGAAGCGTGTCATGAAAAAGCATAGTACTAAAAATTATGATTGCACAGAAAGCCGAAAAAATTGTATGTAACAAACACCAGCGTGGGCGAAAATATGTGTTTATTGATAGAGACAGATAGACACATCACAAAGTTGTGAAAAAAAGTGAGTCTATAACAGCTGCAAAGGTGACTGTTGAATTGAATACTGTATTCACAAACTCTATTAGCACCAAAAAAGTTCGAAGGAATCTCCATAATCAAGGTTTCTGATTGCGCTCTGCCATGTCAAAACCATTCATCAGTGAACAAAATGTTGCTAGGAGGAAACTTGGTGTCAAAATAATAAAATATGGCATATTGGAAATGGGAAAAGGTCATTTGGTCACATGAGTTAAGTTTTACACGTTTTCTGATTTACGGTCAAATTTACGTTGGAAGAATGCCATACCGCCAAGTTTGCTATCTTGATTGTTTTCCATCCAGAGTGACATTAATATGGTGAAGGAATACGAATATGTGAAATATGATGAGGGTTTCGTCCAGTACCGGATTTCTGAGCACTAAGTTGAAGTTTCATACCTGTTATGCAAACAAGATAAATTTGAACTCTCTAGCTGTTATACATTTTATAAATAGTACATCTAAATATGTAAAAATTGGAAATAATGAAGTATTTATGTTATCTGTACGCTTATATCATTAGACGAACGGCGAAATATTTGTAAATTTATTTCCTGAGTATAATACAAACAAATTTAACTAATTTTGTTTCAAATATGCATTTCAAATTATTACCTCTTAGGTGTACAATTTTTTAAGTAACATTTCGCAAAGCATTGACTAATAAATAAACTATTAATTTACCCTTATCATTGTTCCGAAGCAAGAAGTCAGTCGGTAAAATAATCCTCATGGCACGCTCTCCACATCCACCTTGATGCAAAACATAAGGATGTTGACCCGTAGCAGTCACAACTACATCGGCTTCATCAATTGTCAGTGTAGCCCGTGGATCCGAAAAAGCTGTAGAATTGAATGAGGTAGATTTCCATGCCAAATCGTCTTCTGAAATTTTCCATTTGTGAGGTACAAGAAAGGTGACCTCGGAGAAATAAGCTCTGCCCTTTGTAGCCATTTGAAGAAGGACTGAAGACGACCTCATCATGTTCTGTTTGAGAACGAAAGAGATAAATTAAATTTTATGTACTGAGATTGATTAATTTTCAAACTTTACATGCATCCACAATTATCCAACTATACTGCTATACCTTTAGTTAACAAATGTAAATATAATATGATGTTAAACTGGGGGTGATAAATAACTTCAGTGTGAATTCAGGCGGTGGTCCAGGGGTACATCTTCCCTAGGAAAATGTACGTATGTCTGAATTCAACATTGCTGCTTCTTGTGATGCCATCACATTTCGCAGATAGCAAGGTAAACCTGTCGAAAATATCAATAGGATATATCTATTAATATTATGTATTCTGCCATGGGTCTCAGACGTTTTCGTAATGTCGGCACTGTTTTTGGCAGAGATAACGTAAATACAGAATTAAGTTTCATTGAAAGCTTATCTTAAATCAGATTTGAGCTTTTAAGTCGTACAACATGAGCCACAATCATGAGATAACATTCATTTATCTACACAAAAAGTTTTCGATATTCTAATAAGTAATGCCTTAAAATTTTATCTCAAAAGTTTCAGATCATTGTTTTATTTTTGTTATTTCTGGTGGTAAAAAAAAAAAAATGCTTTTTTTCTGTTTTCGATTTTCTTTTAATGAAACGTACGCCAACTTTTACAGTATATAGAATGTAAGTTCGAATATCTGAGAAGTTTTGTCAATGTAAGTGTGAAAATCATTTCTAGATAAAGGTCCGAAACGTATTTTCATTTAAACAACTTTGAATAACTGCTGCTTGAAATTGAAACAAATCTTTATTGCTACACATTTGTTTTTTTCCTTTTTAATTAAATAGATAAGAATCACGATACTTCAATATCTATAATAATAAGGAAAGAAAATGGTATGTGTGCTGGCTTTAAGAGACCGCTACAAGATTTGGCAGGTAGACAGCTCTATGACTGTAGTTATGCACCTCGAAGCCATTTTTTGAATTTTTGAACTAGCATTTTAATAAATTAAAAACCATAATGATAACATCACAAAATGGTGGCATACTTATGTCACCAATTTGGTAATATTCTACTAAGTATCGCCAAGTGTGGCGAAAATTTGACGTTGGCGGACACCGTTACGTACGTGTCTGCGAATATTTTATGACTACCAATATATTTTTTTCTTTTAAATATGACGTCATTTTATGAAACGATAATGTAGTTTTAAGCGTATGAGACTTGTAACAATAATTACAACAATGAAATAAATTTGCGATAATTTATGTTTGCTAAAGCTCATAAATTAAATCGATTATGGAAGAATCTCTTATTATTTCAAAATGACAACCACTCTAGAATTTCAAACTGGTATAGCTCAGCCATTTTTAAAGATGTAGGCTAAGATCATGTACGTTAATGGCGCCCGGTGCATATAAAATCCGTAAAATCCGATCTGCAGAATCCTCCAAGTTCCCTGTGAATTATACCTCCGGAGGTGCCTAGTCAGATGAAGGTCTCGTCACCTGATCAAGATTCTAAATTACGAGACCAACCCGAGTAGCGATGGCATGACGTATGGGTGTGCGATGCAGCGAGGAATTAGTAAATAATCCAGCATCTCGCATCCGTCCGGCATGATTTCACTACACTGTGCAGTGCTGAACCGTCTCATCCAAACATCAATTAACAACCGGGCAACTAAAGAAAAGTAACTTATGCAACAAGATGTACTGAAACCACGTCGGCCTAGAATTTCAAATTGGTCAAACAAATCAAACAGATCTTCTATATGCGGAGATCAAACGAATTGTCGACCCGTTGCCAGACATCAACCCGTTAATCTGGGCAAAAGTCCGGCAGGAAGGGGCCTGGTCAGCGGTCTAAAAAAAAAAGATATAGGCGAAGCAGAAAATGGTCTGAAATCCTGGTATCATTATTTTATCAATCCTGGTATCAATAATCCTGGTCATAATTTATTAAATTTTTACAATTATTTGAAATATTTTATTTTATTTTTCACATTATTATTTGATGTTTTCGATATAATCTTATCTGCTATAATCGATATAATCATATCTGCTTATCATAATGTTATTTTTGACACTAAAAACTTTTATGTGCTTATTGATATTCATGTTCTTTGTATTATTAAAAAATATTTGAAAAAATATCAAAATTCCTACTATTACTCTCTATATGCAGGGTGATTATAAAAAACTATCCCGACATTTGAGCCCCTAACTATCATACCATTCACAGAAACTGAATGAAATTTTGGCAAAAGGTATTTTGAGGTATGCGCTCAAGAATGATATGGAAAACAATAGTGTCACTCAAACAGTTACGGTTACAGTGAGAAAATTTCGAAAAAATCAAATGGCAACACCCAGTTTTTTGTATTGGAATGTGATCTCCATTGTGAAAAACCCTAAATAGCGTTGGAACGGCGACTGTAGTATGAAAATCACCGGAACTAGGCAAGGGAAAAGTAAAAAGGACTTTGCCGTACACCAGAGTATTAATTTTCGTTTCATTTACGTCACACGTCACACCGTTTCTTTGGCTGATATCCCAGCCTGATTAGTTCTCCACAAAACGAGAAGAAACCAATAAACGCAAATTTCGGGTTCTACGTAAGACACAGTCATGACTGACGTCATCACGCTAGGTGAAAGAAAGGGCACTGCGAAATGTGAGCCGCGTATGTTCCTTTCTGCCATTCCAAACAAGATGCCGCTTTCAGGGAAAGAACGTGGGGAAATCGTAAAGATTTATTACCTGAATGGATAAAATGCCGCAGAGACATTGCGTGTTTACCGCAGAAACCATGGATTATGGCGAGGCCCGTGCACTGTCAAAGCTGTACGGGACTTGATTCATAAATTTGAAGAAACTGGTTGCACATGCGATCGACCTCGGTCTGGACGACCTTCGGTTCCTGTGGAAGCTGTTGCAGAAGTCCATCAGACGATAAGCACAGTTCGTCCCGCAACTGCACGCGGTGTTTCACGTGTTCTGGATCTACCGAATTAAACTGTACGCAAGATTCTGCGCTCTGTTCTAAACATGTTTCCGTATCTATTCCAGCGTGTCCAGATGTTGGAAGCGGGAGACTATCAATTATGGCTGGATTTTGCAAATCAATTCCTTATCCAGTACGATGAAGATAGCAGCTGGCCTTTACGCATTCTGTGGACAGATGAGGCGCATTTCTCGTTAACTGGTAACGTGAATTCGAAAAATTATGTGCACTTGGGCAGAGAATATCGCAAATACAAACATAGCGATTTTCGAAAACACTAAAACTACCCGTTTCAATACTTTCGTCATTTTAAAGCAAAGGAAAATAATACTTTAATACGTAAAAAACAGTCCTCTTAAAAAACATAACGAATATCTTTTATTCTCTGACTTCCGTGCCGACAAAAACATTCTACAAAACCATTTCTGACAACCACACTTTTTCACACAGCTTAGAAAAATACAATTTCGAAACAAAAACATCTTTCTCACACAACTTAGAAAGATACATTTATGAAAACAAAAAAACATCTTTCTCACACAGCTTAGAAAGATACATTTATGAAAACATCTCCTGTTAGTAGGAATTCAATTGGATTCGCGACAATCTCCCACCTTGAGTTTTCAACAGGAAAACTTTACAATAGGCACAACAAAATTCAAAATAACACAAAATATGTGTAACATTATACTTACATTACATGGCCAAAGTATATATATTCTTAACACTAATTTACAAAGACAAATTATACAATTTCCTGCAAAAATTCAAACAAAAATTCAACATATTATTACAAATTCAAATTAACACTAGGAAATGAGATATACTAAAAATAAGGAAAAAAGGAGTTTATAATGTTCAATGTTCAAAAATAGTCTTATGACTGATAACGTTTTGGAACAGTCACTGTTCTGCCACTTCTCGTTCGTAATACTGGTTCGAAAGAGTGTTCTTTTGGAATCTCTAGATTGTACAGTTTTTGTATTGGTCTTAAAAGTTCACCATTTTCAGTTTTTACAAGTCCAATACGTACGTTTCTTATCAGACTCCACGAGAACGACATCACCAACGGTCAGTTGCTTGGCATTCTTTTGCAGGGAATTTTGTTGGCGTAACTGCCCTAAATACTCAATACGGAATCGTCTTCTAAGATGTTCTCGAACTTGTTGTCTATACTTTGCTCTTCTGTTTAATTCTTGTGCGTCAATTGCATCAAAGTCTATCACATCTGAAGATCTTATTTCTTGAAGAAACATTGATGGTGTGAGATCTTGAAGCTTTCCCAGCTAGTAAATATAGGCTCTCGCCCAAAAACAGTTCCCACGCCTTGAGTTAGACCACCGACGCAGGTTCGGAACATCAAAGCACTGTTCGATCTTTTCCTGGTGACAAGTGAGACTGCTAAGTTGAAAAGGCCAGACTCATAGGCGACATTGCATGACACTTAAATGGATGACCCAGACCCCCCAGATCGTCACGGTTTCAACCTTGCTTCCCAGAGCAATCGAGATGATGAAACCGCCGTGACCCAATAGAGGTGTAAGTCGCCTATGATAGGGCTAAATGGCGGAGGTCACCGCCCATGCCCCCCCCCCCCCGACCGTCAGGACTTTGGAGGAATTGGCCGGAGAGAGGATTCGGTGCTAGAGATCCGAAGAGAGAGGAGAGTTTCCTCTCTGCTGGGAAGAAGTGAGAATTCTGTTTGGAGAAAAGGGTTTTTACTCCCTGCCTCTGAAGGAGGACGACTTCGGTTGTCGCGTGAGAAGGAGAACAGCGACTCAGCGCTGCGAAGTGAAAGTGAGGGGTACCTTTAGGGCCCCCTGATTTAAATGAATAGAGACTGTTTTTCACAAACTCTAGACCGTCTAAAGACTCTGATGAAAACTCAACCCATGAACTTTGAGGGTAAAAGAATATCCATTGATTCATCACTATTGTAATTTTCCAGTGAATAAATTTCTTCTGGTTTTAAATAAGAAATCTGTCTCCCGTGTTACTACGCTACCGAAATAGAGAGATCCCGCTCGGAACACAGGAGTTATGACAGAAATGGTGGCAGCTCGGAAGGGATCTAGTTTAGCAGAGTGAGGACGTGACGGAAACAGCGAGTGCAGCTGAAACCAGAGTGGATTAAATAGACTCTACACCCGCCAGTTTGGGCAGGGCCGGACAGCCGAGACGCACAGTCGGACTCTACACCCGCCAGTTTGGGCAGGGCCGGACAGCCGAGACGCACAGTCGGACTCTACACCCGCCAGTTTGGGCAGGGCCGGACAGCCGAGACGCACAGCCGGATACCACACCCGCCAGTTTGGGCAGGACAGCCGGACTCTACACCCACCACTTTGAGCAGGGACAGACGGACGAGTAGCGCACAATTTTGAGCAGAGACGGACAGCCGAGCCGAGAGAAGCTACACCCAGGTAAGCACTGTTTTGATTCCAATAGAGGCTTTGAGGTGTTGTAACAATGATATGGGCAGAAAGTGTAATTTAACTTGTTTGTAAACTCTTAAATATATGAAATTTTATAATATTAAGGTCAGGAAAATCTTTTAGAGATAGTAAATTAAAATTGTTGTGAAACTAAGTTATTTATGTCTCAAGAAAGTAAAATTCTGTAATTGTCAAAATTTTTAGAAAGAGTGAACTCTGAAAATTTTAGGCCATAGAATTGTTAATATTTTCATGAAAAAAAAGGGAAAGAAAATCCCGTTTCTAAATAAATAAAACTTAAGTGCAGTAAATTTAATATTTGAATATTTCCTATGAGTTCACGCATATGGTGAAAGAAATTTTCAGGTACCAAGCATGTCACATGTGGAATTGGGTTTTACCGGAACTCAAAAATGCGAGAATTTAATGAGTAAATTAGCAGTTAATTTATCTGTCAAAATTTTATGAATTCATGAATATTGATTGTATTTTGTGTCGAGTAGAAACTACTGTATTTATTTTTATGTTGTTTTGGGGGTGAAAAAAATTGTGTATTTTTTTATTGCATTTATGTGCGGGAAATTGGAATTAAATTGTGTTAGAATTTAAAATTAGTGATTATGGCAGGCATATCCGGATTTCGAAAATGCGATCTGCAAACCCTTGCGATAGAATTTGAAGTAGAGGTTTTGTCAAATGATACAATTCCTAAATTGGTTAAAAAGATAACGGAGGCCCCCGATTATGATGAGACTATGGCGTTAAACCAATTAAAGTTGATTGAAGAAGACCGTGTAGAGAGATCGAAATTGGAAAAAGATAAAATTGAGAAAGAACATGAGCTCGCGAGAATTAGGGCCGAACGGGAAAATGATACTTTAACGTTATCATCTAGTCAAATAGAAAGGGAACCTAAAATTCTGTTAAAAAATGTGTTACCTAAATTTGAAATGGGAAAATCGGAGATTTCCTTATATCTCAACTTATTTGAGAGACAGGCATTAAAAGCGCAATTAGATAAGTCGCAATGGGTAACAAATTTGCTAGGTTTACTTCCTATAGAATTGACAGAAGTTATTCTTAGAGAACCACCAGACGAAACGGACAATTTTGATTTTGTGAAGGGTTATTACTCGAAAGGTTTAAAATTAGTGCAGAAGACTTCAGAATCAAATTCGTAACAACACCACGGTCCGAAGAAAAAAATTGGAAAGATTTTTCGTATGAAATTACGAATTATTTCGACCAATGGTTAAGCGGTATTCAGGTGTCCGAATTCAGTCAACTTAGGGACCTGATAATTACTGACCAGATCAAACGGAAAGTGCCCTCTGAAATTAGACAGCATTTTATTGACTCTTGGAGTACAATAATTAAGCCATTGGATCTGACCCAAAAACTTGATCATTATGAGGCGGTCAGAAGAACGGAGAGAAAACAAGCTCCCCCTAAAAACCCAAATAATGGAGAATCGTTTGAGAGGAATAGATTCTCCGATAAACCGAAAGTGGAACAAAAGGGGCTTGAAGTAAAAAGAAACTGGCGTGATCGGGATGAACAAAAAAATAGGGACGAGATTTTTGAACGGAGAAGAGGTATGTCCTGTTTTATTTGTAATAGCCCCGACCATCTCCGATACTCTTGCCCAGAACTAAAAAGGATAAATGATAAACCCGAAATAGTGTGTCAGCTGGCAGACTTGAACGATTTAGATGAGAGTTTCGATCCCTATCTAAGCGAAGGGATGGTAAATGGGAAAAAAATGAAGATATTTAGGGATACGGGCAGTTCGTTGGACTTACTTAGTGCAAATGACGTAACCAAGGAACAGTATACGGGAGAGGTAGTGAGAGTAAGACAACCCCTTGATAACGAAGTAAAAAGTCTACCCCTCGTAGAAATAAAACTTCAGACAGATGTGGGTGACCTTTTAATCAAAGCCGCAGTGGTAGATAAGAATACCGAAATGTCTTATTACTTATTAGGGAACAGAACGCAAAATTTGTTAGACAAAATGAAGGCGAAACTGCCTATTAGCCTTGGGAATTTGACGCAACAGAAAAATCGTGAAGAGGAAAATTCAATTCCCCCTAAACCCACAAACTTGTTAGCTTCGGATTACGACAATAATCCGCACGGTAAACTTCCTACGGAAAAAGAAAGGAAAAGAGGAATTAAATTATCCCCCAAATCTGAGGAGTCAGAAACGACTAACATGGATAGTCAGAAAAGAAAGGGTTTTGATACTATACTCCCCTACAGTCTAAGCCGGAAAGAAAAGCATTGTGAATCTCCCCCTAGAACAATTTTAGCTAGAGAACCCGTCTTTCTATTTTCAGGGGAAAGTACAAAGGGAAGAAGTAAAAAGGGTCTAGCGAGGTCCCTGAAAGAAGGATCTTGGGAGAAGCGAGTAGCTGACCGGTTATTAGTTGCTTTTAAAAGACGCTTATTCAGAGAACTCGCCTTATACAAATCCCGTTACAAGGTTAGTTCGCAGAAAGAAATAGGGCGCGTCGTAACTGACCCTATTCAAATAGTATGGCCTTCTGAAAAAGAGCTGGGACATTTAAAGTCACGTCCCGAGGAAAAGGGAAAAGAGTTGAAAATACCTAATTCCAATGCGAAAGTTATGGATAATTTGTTCCAGGATAGGGAGTCAGGTAGTGTTAAGACAGGCGTAAGTGAAAAGAGAATAGAAAACGTAATGAAAAATTCCAAAGTGAATGATAGGTGTGAGATTGTCACAAAGGGATGTTCATCTTTAGAGAAGAATGAAATCCGGGAATTTAAGGATGAGGGACAAAATAAAGACACGGTCTTAGAGGCAAAAATTAAGTTTAAGTCTTCGGGAAGGAAGTCCTCAAAAAGGGTGAACCGGTATCGCGCGTTAGGAAGAAAGCAAAAGAAATTCTTCGAATCTAATTGTTTAGAAACCTCGGGTTTCCTATCGCCGCAAAACAAAACTGAAGTCAGCGACGTTAAACAGTGGGAAAACAACGCCGAAAAGAATTTCCGATTAATTAGAGATTTGGGAAAAATGCAGGAAGATCGCCGATCGATTGGTTACCGCCCCGGAAGACGCAAATCCACGGACTGACTGCTTGAGTCGTGTAGGTTGATTTTCTGTTTAACGACGTGTATATAAATCTCTAATTCATTTATTTATGTAATTGTATTGTTTTAATTGTGTAATGGAATTTATGTGTTTATGATAATATATTCAGGAATGTAATGTACAATTAGTGTCAGTAAGTACCCATATTTGAGCCTCTGTTGTGATCGAAACAGGTGTTTAGGGTGCTCCAGTATAGATTTTTCCCTACTATGAAAAATCTCTCCGAGGTGTGCGGTGATGCTGTGAGATCTTGAAGCTTTCCCAGCTAGTAAATATAGGCTCTCGCCCAAAAACAGTTCCCACGCCTTGAGTTAGACCACCGACGCAGGTTCGGAACATCAAAGCACTGTTCGATCTTTTCCTGGTGACAAGTGAGACTGCTAAGTTGAAAAGGCCAGACTCATAGGCGACATTGCATGACACTTAAATGGATGACCCAGACCCCCCAGATCGTCACGGTTTCAACCTTGCTTCCCAGAGCAATCGAGATGATGAAACCGCCGTGACCCAATAGAGGTGTAAGTCGCCTATGATAGGGCTAAATGACGGAGGTCACCGCCCATGCCCCCCCCCCCGACCGTCAGGACTTTGGAGGAATTGGCCGGAGAGAGGATTCGGTGCTAGAGATCCGAAGAGAGAGGAGAGTTTCCTCTCTGCTGGGAAGAAGTGAGAATTCTGTTTGGAGAAAAGGGTTTTTACTCCCTGCCTCTGAAGGAGGACGACTTCGGTTGTCGCGTGAGAAGGAGAACAGCGACTCAGCGCTGCGAAGTGAAAGTGAGGGGTACCTTTAGGGCCCCCTGATTTAAATGAATAGAGACTGTTTTTCACAAACTCTAGACCGTCTAAAGACTCTGATGAAAACTCAACCCATGAACTTTGAGGGTAAAAGAATATCCATTGATTCATCACTATTGTAATTTTCCAGTGAATAAATTTCTTCTGGTTTTAAATAAGAAATCTGTCTCCCGTGTTACTACGCTACCGAAATAGAGAGATCCCGCTCGGAACACAGGAGTTATGACAATGGTGTTAAAGGTGCTAGATCATCCACATCTTCTGAGACATACGTGAGTGGTCTAGCATTTACAACTTGTTCGCAGTCACAAAGAATTGTGATAAGCTCTTCATAGGATAATGAGGCTCTACCTAGTATTTTCCTCAAGATGCGTTTCACCATTTGTATCAACCTCTCCCACCAACCACCCCACCAGGCAGCAGTAGGCGGATTGAATTTTCAACGAATCTTTTGTACAGCTGCGGCAGCTGAGATCTGTTCCCAATCGATGTCTGAAAAAGCTCTATCTGCACCGACAAAATTTTTACCATTATCAGAATAAACGGTCGTCGGTCTTCCTCTTCTCGCTATAAAGCGCCTAAAAGATTGGAGGAAGGTATCTGTTGCTAATGTCGTCACTAACTCTAAATGTATGGCCCTGTACACTGCACAAGTGTACAACACAATCCATACCTTTTTTCCATTTTTCAAATATAAGGGCCCAGCTAAATCTACTCCAATTATTTGGAATACTGCCGCATCTTGAACTCTTTCTGTTGGCAATGCAATAGGTTCTGACTCTGTCTTCTGTGCACTAAACATTTTGCAACGCACACATTTCTGAACTACTACTCGAATGGTTTTCCTGGCTTTCAGGATCCAGTAGTCTTCTCGTATAGATGTCATCAAAAGAGCCACTCCTGCATGTAATAGCTCTTGGTGTTTCCAGGAGATCAATCGCTGGACTACAGGATGGTCAGACGGCAAAAGAATTGGGTACTTAAAATTGACAGTATCTTCTCGATAGATGACTTGTGTTTTTACTCTGATGATACCATCTTCATCTAGGATTGGTCTTAGGCTACGAATTTTCTCATTATTCTTTTCAAAGCTGTCTTTCTGGATCAAAATCATTAATTTTCTTTCAGCTTGTTCTATTTCAAAACATGTAAGATCAGATACTTCTTTTGAATTCGGTTTCCTTGAATTACTTATGAATCTTAGAATCCATGCGATCAATCTTATTATTTTCTTGTATGATGAAAATCGTCGATAATACCAATAATTAGGTTTCGTGTTCTTTTTTAATGCTGAAATGACACTTTTCCGTTTCTCAGCATTAATAACTTCTTCATCTGGTAAATTCTGGCTCAGCCAGCTAGGCTGGTCCCTCCCACAATTTTAGCTGCAAGAACTGTTCAATGGAACAACCTCTGGAAGGAAGATCAGCCGGATTAAATTTTCCTGAAATATGTCGCCACTGATCTTTCTGTGACAAAGACCTGATTTCTTCTACATGATTCCAGACAAATGTTCCCCATCTATCATCTCGCTTTATCCAGCTTAAAGCTGTGGTTGAATCACACTAATAACAGATCTTCAAATTTGGAATTCTTAAATCAGCAATGACACGACTACCCAACCTGGCTCCAATGCAGCATGATAAAAGCTCTAACCGCGGTATAGTTAGGTTCTTAAGAGGAGCTACTCTTGCGCGTGCTTGTATAAAACTCACCAAAATTTCATTTTTCTTCTTTACTCTCAGAAAAATACAAGTAGCATATGCGTGTTTACTTCCGTCACAAAATATGTGAAGACTTACATCATTTTCAAAATTATCTAGATTCATCCAGCGCTCAAGTTTGATGTCACAAATTAATTTTATTCCCTGCACCCACTTCAAAAATTGTTTAGCTAAATTCTCTGGAATTAATTCATCCCATTTTAATTTCAACTTCCAGCACTCTTGTAGAATAAGTTTAGGGAGCAAAGTCACGGGTGAGGCAAATCCCAAAGGATCAAAAACCTTCTGAGCCAATGAAAGTAAAGCTCGTTTTGTATGAATAATTTGCTCTTCCTCAATAGGGCCGATTTTGCAAGATAGGGCATCGTTTTCCATATCCCAGTTTAAGCCTAGTACTGGTGTTATGTTAACTGTTGAAGTTCCAGACATAATTTGAATTGAATAATTCGACAGCCATCCCCTTAAATTGAATTTCGCGGAGGACAGTAACATTCTCGTTACACAAAAAGTTATGAATGTTTGTTAACAAGTTAAAAGTTTGTTAAAAGTTAAACAAGTTCAATTATGAACTTGTTTAACTCTTCAGTTGTGTTGAAACTACAAACACAATTATCTACATACAAAGATTCATTCAAAGTTTCTGCTGTAGAAAAAAAATTTGTCAGGTGTACTTTCCAGACGGTGTTTCAGAGTAGCCGCTAGTAAAAAAGGGCTGCAATTGATTCCGAAAACCACACGTTTATGTCTGTAAATTATATTATCCTTCCATAAAAACCGTAGATAGTCTCTATCACTTTCTGTAATACCTATGTGTAGGAATGCCTTTTCTATATCAGATACTGCACCAACAGGAAATTTCCGAAAACGATGCAATATTGAAGGAATCGTTTCAATCATATTTAATCCTTTATCCAGACAATCATTTAATGAAGGAAAACCTTTCACATGAGCCGAAGCATCAAAAACCGGCCTTACTTTAGTAGTTTCACTCGATTCTTTAAATACAGGCCTGTGTGGCAAATAATGTATTTTGAATTTTTTATTATCGACCACCCTTTCAATTATTCCTGCATTTAACCATGTATCAAATACTTCATTATAAACTTCAGTTTTATTCAAATTTGATAACCTTTTCTTCGTTGCAGCAAGCCGTTTTTCGGCCAATTCTCTATTACTAGGTAAGCGGGCATTATCTAGTACCCAAGGTAATGCTACTTCATACCTCCCATCTGAATCTATTCTTATGTTTATTTTAAAATGTTGCATAGTTTCTTCATGAATTTCATTTTTAGTTTTAGCTTCCATAAATTAGCAACGGAACTTTCGTTCCAAAGAGACGAAATAACCATAAGAGAATCATTTGTTTCAGATTTAATGCCTGGAATTTTCCCCATGAGAGTCCACCCCAAATGGGTCTTTACAGCAACCGTACCACTTTTTAAAACTTTAATATTTCCGGTCAGTAATTTTCCCGCCACATCGGAACCAATTAACAATTTAATTTCATTTTCGGTTTTACATACATTATTTTCAACATCCGAAATCTTAATACCATATTTATTTAATTCTTTTAACCAAGGTCCATTTGGCACCTTTTTTATATTAGAACAAATAACAGGAACATCTAAAACATGCATATCACATTTATAACTATTATCAATACTACTTAAATGAATTCTATATTTGTTGTGGTTTGTCTTACTTGTTTCAACACCACCAAATAATTTATGAATTAATTTAACTTCATCAATACTTTTATAATTCAAATACTTAATTACATCTTCTGATAAATATGAACGCTCAGAGCCCGTATCTATGACTCCCCGTACAATTTTTTCTTTACCATCGTGCTTTACACGTACATGCAAAGTTTGTAATAACACTGTTGGGTCGGAACCTTGAGCAGTCAAAACAGTATCACTACTCCCTGACTCATGTTTACGACTTTCTAACGCCATATTACTCTCTTCATTACAAACATTTTGACACATTACAGCAAAATGCCTTTTACCACAATTTAAACATTTAATATTCGATTTACAGCGACGTGAAATATGATTTTTCTTAAGACAGACAAAACAAGCCCCCTTTTTCAAAATTATACTTCGTTTATCTTCAAAAGAAAGCGAATTAGCTTTAAAACATTTTTCTGATAAGTGACACTTGTCACAAAATATACATGCTTCATCATATTTCTTAATTAAATGTTTATCTTTAAATTTATCACCTACAAATAAATCAGTAGCAGTTGGCATAGAATTATATTCAACATTTTTAAATCTAGTAAAATTCTTAGATTTATCAAAACCAAAACTAGTACGCGCCAATAAAATACGTTCTTCAGACAACACTTCATTTTTTAAGAAATTAAGTATAGAATTTAATTCACTCTTACCTTGATCAGACTTTTCACGATCCCGTTCCCAAATTCGGAGAACATCATGAGGTAAACACGATTCCACCAACGTGAATAAAATGCTCGCGTATTTATCCTCTGTAACTCCAAGAGATTCCAACGATCTAAGTTTGGTTTCTAGGTTGTCATATAACGATGACAAATTGCACTCCCTTTTCGATGTATTATTATTGCATAATACCAGCTGCAGCAGATCGCGAACATAAATTTGTATCAAAGTGTCTTCTTTTCCGAATCTTTCTTTTAGATGTTGAATTACTTTAGCATAATTTTCAGCCGATATAGGATAACTGTTCACAATTTGAGACGCTTTCGATTTCGGAGTAATTGCTTGCATCAGATACTATACGAACTTCGAGTGATCGTCTAACACAGTGTCTTCGTGAATTTTCTTGAAGGTATTCCAAAACGTTAGCCACGATCTTGAGTCCCCATCAAACGGCTGTAAACTAATTTCAGGCAATCTGAGTGTGCGGGATCCCATTCTTTCGTTTTCTATCGAATTAGGTAAAAGTGGTTGATGTTCGACGGCAACGGCAGGCTTAACAAAAAAATGTCTTGCATTCTGCTTCACTTTTATTAATTTTTCATGGTATTCTTCACATGCTTCGAATTCTTTTACATAATCTTTTTCCGCAGACCCATTCGACAACATAAAATTTAATATTTCGTCATCTGTGGAACGTAATCTTGATGCTTTGTCTACTAATTGATCTAAAAGCTCTTCTATTAGATTAACATCTGGGCTTGACTGGTTAATAGCTTCGTTTAAAGCATTTAAAGTCTTCGTAAATGCGCTTCTAAGCGGCGTTCTCTTTATTTTTAACGCATCCATACTTGTACAGTTTTCCACTTTAAAAATATTACTTCCTATGTCCTTCTGTTCGGGCGCCAATTTATCGCAAATTCAAACATAGCGATTTTCGAAAACACTAAAACTACCCGTTTTAATACTTTTGTCATTTTAAAGCAAAAGAAAATAATACTTTAATACGTGAAAAACAGTCCTCTTAAAAAACATAACGAATATCTTTTATTCTCTGACTTCCGTGCCGACAAAAACATTCTACAAAACCATTTCTGACAACCACACTTTTTCACACAGCTTAGGAAAATACAATTTCGAAACAAAAACATCTTTCTCACGCAGCTTAGAAAGATACATTTATGAAGACATCTCCTGTTAGTAGGAATTCAATTGGATTCGCGACAGAGAATAATCCACATGATGTGCATGCACGTCCATTACACGAGGAAAAAGTGACTGTGTGGTGTGGTATAACGAGTACGTTCATCCTCGGCCCTTACTTTTTTGAAGAGGTTACTGCCGGTGATCTGCAAACGCGTACAGTAACGAGTGCTCGTTATCTGGACATGTTAATTCATTACGCGATTCCCGCATTGCAACGGCAAAATGCTCTATCTGAAGTTGTGTGGATGCAAGCTGGCGCTCCTCCACGTGTCGGGTCTTCAGTCAAACGTGTCTTAACTCAACAGTTTGGTGACAGAGTTATCTCCCGTCATTTCCCGTTTCCGTGGCCACCAAGGTCTCCTGATCTGACACCAATGGATTTCTGGCTGTGGGGATATCTGAAATCCAAAGTGTATCAGTTTCGTCCTCAAACTGCATCTCATTTGAAAGATGCCATCAAAACTGCGATTCAAGAGATTCCTATTGTCATGATACGTGCTGTAGTGCTATCCACCATCAGCCGCATGCAAAGTGTCATCGTGTGTGAAGGTGGTCATGTGGAAAATTTGTGAAACCCAATAAAATGCTTTATTTTATGCTGCTTCTCTGTCCTTATTGTGGTTGTCCTCACTTTTAGCCTATCTACTGCCGGTGATTTTCATGCTACAGTGGCCGTTCCAACGCTATTTAGGGTTTTTCACAATGGAGATCACATTCCAATGCAAAAAACTGGGTGTTGCCATTTGATTTTTTCGAAATTTTCTAACTGTAACCGTAACTGTTTGAGTGACACTGTTGTTTTCCATATCATTCTTGAGGGCATACCTCAAATTACCTTTTGCCAAAATTTCATTCAGTTTCTGCGAATGGTTTGATAGTTAGGGGCCCAAATGTCGGGATAGTTTTTTTATAATCACCCTGTATATGATATAGAAGAAAGTTTTGGGATTGATATATCCGACTAGTTTTTACTGGAAAACGGGAGTTAAAATGCGTAGAACCTGGTTACAGAAGATTCATTCCCAGTTCTCGTTAATTTGAATGAGAATTTCGTCAAATTAGTCAACTATAGTAATGTTGGCTTCATTTATGGCAACCTATTTTTATCACCAATTCTGGCGATATTTCGTCAATTGCCGTACAGATTGACGAAAATTAGATTCTATCATAGATTTAATATAAAAATATTGCATTTAATGAACAATTTTGGTAAATTATAATTTCTATTACAAATTACTTATTTAATCAGCAGTTGTTGAAATCAAGATAATTGTGTATTACTGTATTAAGAACTAAAAAGTAGGAAATAAAATAAACTTTTACAAAAAAAAAATGTTAACAGACTTAAAAAAAAAAAAACACTAAAAAGCATTAAATAATTCTTTAAAATTCTCTAATGACAAAATGTTATCCATTAACCACAAATCCGACATCATGTATAAAAACGATAAAAAAATTTTTATAAAACCGATAAATTTATTATGTACAGTTTAATACCTACCAAACATGGATTTTCGAGAGAATATATTTTACAAGAGATGAATTTACAGACTTATGATTTAATTTCCGAATGTATATCTATAATAAAAAGTAATCAATTTTTTGAAGTCGGTGCCAAACAATCCCAATCGATAAATTAGTAGATACTAGGTACAATATATTCACAATTCTTACTATACGAAAGGTAGTTTGGCACGGACTTCAAAAAGTAATTGATTGTATTTCACATGTATGTAGATATATGTTATGGCCGGTTGTCTAAATGGGTATTAATAAGTCCAAGGCAGATTTTTGTTGAAATCTTACACTGTTTAATTTTCTGGATTATATATCAAATATTTATAAATATGTACAAGTTAAAAAATAATTAGAACAATCATGACAACTCGTAAGCTCGTAAAGGCCGTTTGCCGATACCATTTCTCAGCTCAGCTCGTAAAGGCTGGCCGTCGCCGGAGATTTAAGAGCATCTCCCGAGTCCGTCTTACTCAGTCTGCATCTCGACTCATTCTGTCTACTTCGTTCTCACGCTGTAAAAAATTACTGCACTCATCAAAATTTATATTGTTCGCGAGGCATCATTCAACTTCACAAGCCCCAATAAAGTATTTGCTTGTGTTTGCAGTCTAAAGTTCAGATGAGAACTCCCGCGACCACAACTCGGCCGTCCTGACTGTGCTGTGTCCTCACAGTCATTATCTACTAATTTCACTAGGTATAGAACCAGTCGATTAAAATCTAAAATTATCAAATATACACAAAAAATATATATACAAACAAAACAATAAACAATAGTAAATATTGAAACATACAGAGTTTCCTAAAATATAAAAAATGAAAATAACACAACAAAACTTGTTATAACGTTGAAAATTGCTTAAAGTTCAGAGTTCACTCATAATGTTCAATAAAAGTAAAAAGAATATTGTTTCAAAATATCAATCTGTCCAATTTGTCCATCGTTTCATAAAGTCGGCAGCACTCGATGTAATGTTTGGACCATCATGGTAGCCAATTTTCTTTACGTTGTATCGATCCTTTCCTTTCACTTTGGTGATTTCATAGGGACCGAGAAATTTAGGTCTCAACTTCATGCCTGTACCAAATTGTGTTTTTTGTATAGCTACTAAATCACCGAGTTTATAAGTGTATGCCGTTTTTCTTTTTTTATTAAAGGTTTTGCGATTCTCTTGCTGTATTTTTAAAGTGTTCTCTTTTGCAATTTCCCTATTGAAATTTCTGTCTGACATAATTAAATTTACATGTTCTTCGTCTAACAACTCTTTTATTTGCAAATCGTTTTTATGTCGCAATCTCACTCCGGTTAGAAGCTCAAATGGTGAAAATTTTGTGCTTCTAGATATAGTGCTGTTTATAATTCGCTGTACCGATGCTACATATTTGTACCATTTAGTGGGGTCATCTATGCTAAGTTTCGCTAATATTGGTATCAGGATTCTATGCATCCGTTCTATCTGGCCATTTCCTCTTGGAACACCTGTCGTTATTGGGACATGTTGTATTTTTTGTTCGTTACAATATGCTTCAAAATCGTCGGATGTAAACGCGGGTCCTTTATCGGTTATTATTCGGGACGGGTTTCCGAAAATGTTGTGTTGTAATTTTAACTTATCTATAACTTCTACGGCAGCAGTAGTTTTAACTGGGTATAACCAGACAAATTTTGTGAAAGCATCTACGACGGTAAAAATATGATTATAATTTTTGTGAGTGGATGGCATTGGTCCAATATGATCAATGTGATAAGTTTCAAGGGGGATATTTTGTTTTGGAATTGGGTTCAATAAACCTTCTCCTTTTCCTTGCTTTTTATTACATAAAATGCACTCTACGCAATTCGCAATGACGTTTTCTATTTGTTTCCTTAACTGGGGTATAAAATAGTTTTCTTTTAGAATTGTTTCGGTTTTTGCTACCGCATAATGACCTTTATTATGAACATTTCGTATTATTTCTTTTTGCATATTTAAGGGAATCATTAACAGTTCCCTGTCGTTTTCATATTTATACAGTATGTCGTTTCGATTAAAATATTCCGAGCTTTCACTTTTTTCTATTAATTTTTTGATGGTTTGAATATGTTCATCTTCTTGTTGCGCTAATTTAATTTTTGCTGTTAATTCGTCATAAGAACGTGTTGCTACCAATACTGTATTTCTGCTTAATGCGTCGACATGCTTCATTTGATTTCCCGCTCGATGTACTATTTCATAATCAAATTCTTGTAAGAATAGCGCCCATCTTGCTACTTTTGGCGTAATGTCTTTTTTGTCCATAGTCTTTTGAAACGCGGAACAATCTGTCACAATTTTAAATGTCGTGCCTAATAAGTAGTTTCGAAATTTTTTGACCGATTCTATTACCGCAAGGGTCTCTAATTCGTAACTCGAAAATTTTGCTTGAGTAGGTGTAGTTTTACGGCTCATGTAATGAATAGGATGTAAGTTTTTGTTCTCATCTTCTTGTAGTAGGACACTACCAAAACCTATGGCGCTTGCATCGGTGTGCAATTCTAGTCTAGCGCCTCGTCGGAATACATGCAATACTGGGGGGTTAACTAATTTTTCTTTAAGAGTTTCAAAAGCTTGCTTTTCGGGTATTCCAAATTTAAATTTATTTCCCGCTTTTAATAAATCACTTAAAGGTCTCGCTATAGTTGCATAATGTGGGATGTACTTTCTGAAATAAGAAGTTAGACCCAGAAAACTGTGTAGTTGTTTAAGGGTGCGGGGTTCAGGAAATTTCTTTACTGCCAAAGTTTTGGCTTCCGAGGGTCTAGTAGTTCCGTTTTCGATAATATAGCCTAAAAATTCAATTTTCCGTTTAAGAAATTGACATTTTGCAAAATTAAATTCAAGTCCGTAATCCGATGCAACTTCTAGGACGCGTTTCAGTTTTACCAAGGCTTCTTCCTCAGTTTCCGCAAGTATTATGACATCGTCTAAGTAAATTAATATTACCTTTTCTTTAATTAACTGTTTAAAAACAGCTTGAATATATCTTTGAAACTGTTGTGGTCCAACCGATAATCCGAATGGGAGCTTTAAGTACTCGTACTGCGAGTTATGCGTGACAAATGCTGTATATTTCCTACTCTCCTCTGCTACGTCTATATGAAAAAAAACATTTTTTAAATCCAATGTTGTGAAAACCTTTGCACTTTCAATGTTATCTAAAACATCTTCTATTCTTGGCAAGGGAAAATTATCTCTAATTATTTTTTTATTTAGCAATCTATAGTCTACGCAAAGTCTCCAAGAATTATTTTTCTTTTTCGCTAACACTATAGGAGATGCATAATTAGAGTTACTCTCCGTTATAATTCCCGTTTCCAACCATTCCTGTACTTGTTTGTCCACAAACTCCTGCTCCGGATACGCTAATCTACGCGGTCGTTGCGCAATCGGAATATCATCAGTTAATATTATATTTACTTTTAACTCCGTGTCCTTAACCTTGTTTGGCTTATAATTAGTAATCAATTCCGTTAACTCTTTCTTAATAGCGTTGTTTGTAATATGATTCAGCTCAACTTCCTGAAAATTAATTGAATTGGCTGTTTCAGCTAAATAAATATCTGTGGTTTTCGCTAAGTCTGACTGTGGGATAGAACACGGTTCACTTTCTAATAAACAACTTTTTGCAGTACTTAATTGCATGTTTACTTTTTCACTAAAGTTAAAAGCTGTTTCATTTTGATTAGTTTGCTCCTTTCTCACTAATTCAGCTGTCGAAATCATACTTCCTATCGTGGGATTGTTTTGCTTTTCTGACCGCAACATCGCATGAAATCTGGGTGTGACATAGCTGACGCGTTTGATTTTCGTCATGGCTGTTTCTTGTGGGAAAGCAGTGACGTAATTTATCCTAACTTCTTTTAACTTCCGTTTTCCCATAATTTGCAATCCTTTTTCCGAAATATTGAAATTTAATTGTCTCAAAAAGGTATTCCCTAAAATTATAGAATGATTCAAATTTTTTACGATGTATAAATCTGAATTTACTGTATAACCATCTATTTCAATGTTTACGGTCGTAAATCCTATGGGTGTTATTTGGTTTCCACCAATACCTGACAAAACCAAGTCATTTTCATGTAATTTAGGGCATCCCAGGGCAATATAAATATCGTTATTCCCCATATTTACGTCGCTCCCTGTGTCTATCAAGGCATCTATATTTTTTCCTAAAATCCTCACGTTCTTTATTATTTTATCTGCTGGATTAGAGTTGTTGCTTATGGCGGCATTTGCATTTTTAGGAGAATTGTTTGTACACTGGTCAGACCTGTGGCCAGGAATTTTACACTTCCAGCACACTGGGCCTTCTTTTTTTCGGGGACAATCCCTCCAGCGGTGCGAAAATTCATTGCAATTAAAACAACGGATTTTTGTATTTAAATTCTTTTGGGGGGCATTTGCATAATTTTTTTCATATGGTACGCGGCTAACATCATTTCGATGGAACGCTCTATTATTTTCAAAACCTTGACGTTTTCGGAATTCCGTATTTGGGGACTTAATTTCAGCCTTCCGTAAGTTAATTCGGGCAGTTTCAAAATCATCCAATTTATTTGTCAAATCATCTATATTCGTAATTTTGGGTAATTCATCACAAAAGTGTTCCTTCATTTCTAAAGACAATTTTCTCCTGATTTGATCAATAATTAAAATATTTTTTAATTGTTCGTACGTCGATATTTGCAGGCCAGATAACCAATTATCCAAGAAATTTGAGAGTTCAAACGAGAAATCTTTCCACGAATCCGAATTTTGCTTTCTATGCAAGAAGAATTTTTGCCGAAATTGCTCCGGTGTAAGTCTAAAGCGTCTTAAAAGTATTTTTTTTACATAGTCGTAGTCGCTGGACTGTTCCTCACTTTCGCGATTTATTAAATTAACTATATCGAGAGGTAATAATGCGAGAAGGTAGGTTACCCATTCATGTTTGTCTATCTCTAACCGCTTTGCCTGGCGTTCGAAAAGGGTTAAGTATATACTGATTTCCTCCTCGTTATTGTACCTATTTAATAATTTTAAAACATCGGAACCTTTCCCGGCGATTGTAGGTACAGAGTTATGTAATTGGGCTTTTTGTGTATTTTCCAATTGTAATCGTTTTAATTCAAACTCGCGATTCTCAGCTTCTTTTTGCTGTAATAATCTTTCGGCTTCTTCACGCTCACTTATAATTCCCTCTAACAAATTTTTCACTAAATCTTCATCATACCCTTTGGATTTTACAATTAAATCAGTTAATTGTGTTTTATTGGCCGATTCTGGTGGATTTAAACCTAATTCGACTGCCACAGTAACCAGATCGATCTTTTTTGACCTTATTAAATGTGCCATTTTTATCATAAACTAATTAACACATAAAAATAAAGTATATCATTAAATAAATCAATAATATACGTATTTTCACCCGATAAATCAAATATAGCAATACATATAATAATACGTAACAGTTATAAAAACACACTTACTTTCATATCTTCACCCGATAAATAAAATATATTTATACATATAATAATATTCAACAATTTTATAAACACTTTCTCTAAGTATTCTAAATCGAATATATATTTTGTTTCCTTTCCCATAAAAATAACAAGATACAAAAAAAATATATATATATATATCTTTGTACTACTTAACTCTATTCTAGAAAAAAAACATTACTCAATCAAACATTATTCATGTGAGGAAGCAAAAAAAATAACACCTTCCTCTATCTATACGAAGAAAAAGAGAGAGAAAAAAAACTTTTAATCGTTTCACTTTTCACTTTTCCCAGTCTGCAAAAAAAAAATATGCACGGCAGACGTTTATATTTTATTTCATTCGAGCGCTCTGACTCTGGGTCGCTTATTTGCTGATAAACGAACAACACATTTTCCTCTTGCGTACACTAAAAGCAGAAGAAAAAAAATATCACCAGAAAAAAAGAAAATCGCTTTCCGCCACCGCGAAAACACGACACTTATCCTGCACAGACGGTCGGTGGGTCAAACTTTCTACACCGATACTCGAAACATTTCACACTTTACCGAAAGAACTTTATCGGCTTTTCAGCGATTCATCACTGAACTTAACCTTCGCAGAAACGATGCACACCTCACAGATACGATGCACATATCACATAATAACCACTCTCACACACTTGGATGTGTAGTAATACACAGATGAAAAAAAAAAAATTCGGAAGCACAAAACACTTTTACGTGAAGACACACGTGAACATCTCACAGGAACTTGATGCACAAATCTTTTTTTTGCTTCTTTATTCGAAATTCACGTAGATCCCGATCATTCAGATCACTCACAAATCATGTAGATCCAGTTCGCATAGATTCCGTTGATCCCGGCCGAACCCCCATTTTGTAGATATATGTTATGGCCGGTTGTCTAAATGGGTATTAATAAGTCCAAGGCAGATTTTTGTTGAAATCTTACACTGTTTAATTTTCTGGATTATATATCAAATATTTATAAATATGTACAAGTTAAAAAATAATTAGAACAATCATGACAACTCGTAAGCTCGTAAAGGCCGTTTGCCGATACCATTTCTCAGCTCAGCTCGTAAAGGCTGGCCGTCGCCGGAGATTTAAGAGCATCTCCCGAGTCCGTCTTACTCAGTCTGCATCTCGACTCATTCTGTCTACTTCGTTCTCACGCTGTAAAAAATTACTGCACTCATCAAAATTTATATTGTTCGCGAGGCATCATTCAACTTCACAAGCCCCAATAAAGTATTTGCTTGTGTTTGCAGTCTAAAGTTCAGATGAGAACTCCCGCGACCACATGTATATATTCGTAAATTAAATCATGTCTGTAAATTCATCTCTTGTAAAATATATTCCCACGAAAATCCATATTTGGTGGGTATTAAACTGTACATAATAAATTCATTGTTTAAAAAATATATATATCGTTTTTACACATGATGCCGGATTTGTGGTTAATAGATAACATTTTGTCATTAGAGAATTTTAAAGAATTATTTAATACTTTTTAGTGCTTTTTTTTAAGTCGGTTAATATTTCTTTTTGTAAAAGTTTATTTTTTTTATCGATCAAAAGACTACTTACCTCTATGTTACGCACTATCCTGGGCCTATCTTCCAACTCAATATTGTGGGGAAGAGAAACAAGTAGGTTCTTATAACCATTTTTTTCGATTGTCACTCTTGTACAATGAATTACTGAAGCACATATTAAAAATAGGAAAGCTCTGTCGAACGGCAGCATTTTGGCAGAGTGAAATAGTGAAGTGCGTATTTCTGATCTTCTCTAATCTTTTGTCAAGGCATTCAAGTATAGATAAATCTATTTTGTGTTATCAGGCATTGTTTCCCCAAAATGAAAGTGGTTTATTGATCTCTTATCCTTCGATGTTTTTGTTTGTAGATCTTTAAAATATAAAAAACTAAATAAATGCATTTTACTGTTTTTTTTTTTTTTTTTTTTTTTTAATGAAGCTCTTTATTGTACTTAGCCCTCGATTTATACTCGAATTGTACGATTACAGCTTACTGCTGAATAAGTAGAAATAGTCAATTTGGAATACATGCCAACATTAGTTGAAAAGTGTTCCAAACACCAAACAGTGTTCCAACATAGTTGAAAAGTGTTTAGGAATTCAGTTTGTCTGTCTGTCCGTACTCTAACTTGCGTAAATATAGTCAGATTGCCTTGAAATTGATTTATGGTATTGGAGTTTACTGTGGCATGTTAGGAATTGAAAATGAAGTGTGTAACATTTACGGTTCGTTTACAGGAACAGTCAAAAGAATTTCGTTAAATTACAGTCTACGGGGGTAAATCGTTTACTGTGTATTTTAATTATATTACACTATTTTAAACATAATTAAAATTGATATACATCACTAAGGTGTACCATAAGGCGCTTACTGTATAATATGGTGTGCATAGCATTTATCGTTCATTTACAGGGACACACAAAAGAATTCGATTACAGTACTATGAGCGATGATTGATGGATGTGTGTTTTAAATTGTTGTATGAGTTTTTAAATTTAACTAATTTTTTTTTTCATATTAATAGTAACCTTTTATTTTTGTCCATATTTATTTTTAATCCCATTGTTGCCAATATTGTACTTCCCAACATAGTTGAAGGTGTTTATGAATTCGGTTTGTTTGTCCGTGCTCTAACAACTCTTGTGAATATATTCGGATTGTCATGTAATGGATATATGTTATTGAGGTTTACTATGGCATGTTCGGTATTGAAAATGAAGTGTGTAACACTTATAGTACGTTTAAAAGGACACTCAAAAGAATTCCGTTACATTACAATTACAGCCTATGGGGGAAAATAATTTGCGGTGCATTTTAATGAAGTTGCACTGTTTCAAGCATATTGAAATTGATATACATATCTGAGGTGCGCTACAAGATGCTAACTATGGGATATGGTGTGCATAGCATTTATCGTTTATTTACAAGCACACTCAAAAGAATTTCGTTAAATTACGGTGTATTTCGAAAAACGTTTTCGGTGTATTTTAATGATATTACACTATATCAAACATATTGAAACTGATATCACTGAGGTGAAATGCATAATGAATACAGTGTACATATCATTCATCGTTCATTTACAGGGACACACAAAAGAATTCGGTTATAGTACTGAATATGAACAATAATTGTTTGAAGGGTGTTTTCAGTTGTGACACACGTTTTTAAGTTTAATTATTTTTTGAATATTACTTTATGTGTATAAAATCTATAGATCATATACAGCGCTGCATAAAAATTCTAAAGTACATTTTCGTTTATTGACGGAAATTGCTGAGTGGGAATTTTCAGTTGTGCTAATGCGTTTAACTGAACTAACTCTTAGCATACTATTTAGTGTAAATCTATAGATCATATACAGGGCTGCACAAAAAAAATTCGGATATTTTTCCGACTGTTCTTGGAAATTGCAGAAATTGGGTTTTCAAAATTGTTGCGAAATTGCGTTATGCATTTTCCAAATTGTTTATTTAGACATAATCTTACGCTTTAATAAACTGTGAAGTTTTGTTACAGTATTCTGATTTTTTTGGAAAGTGTTTCATAATCTATGCGGGATGCATAATTTATCGTTCTTGTTTTTATTACTAACAGAGCTTTCTATTGCATTTAATTGTCACAGATCGTCGAGTCATTTTATGATACTAAACTACCCGATCATGGCAAGAAGCAATTATTGCAATGATTATTGTGTTTTTGACCAGGATTCCTCATTAGTCACTATTAGTTTAATTTGTTGAAAAAAAGATTGTTATAATCTATTATATGTATCGAGCCCTCATCGTGGAAAAAAGACATGACATATAACTTAATTTCTTCTTAACATATTTCAATTGTACGAGAAAAATATTAACGTATTGAACATATTTTTATGGTCTTGGTTAGGGAGATATTTGTTAAAGAAGTCGTACAATATATATATATATATAATCATTAAAACAACACAGAAACATCATACAACACGTGGGAAAAAAATATATATATTAAATATGAAAAATGAACACGTACCTGTTTGAATAGTATCCATAAATATGTAGAGAAAAGACAATGAACAGAACGAAGAGAATATAACATAGATTGGTGGGAAAAATTGAAAAGTAAATTAAAAACCTGAACGATGAAACACAAATTTTTAATGAAATATATTTAAAATTAACAATTAAAGAAAAAAAAATGAACCCTCCTCCATACTCTAACATCTACCCACCCATCCGTCCTATAGATTTGATCATAGACTAACTAATATAACAAAGAATATATGTTTGTTTTTTGTTTTTTTGGACCATGTTGTAATGCATCATAAATAAGTTGTTTCATATTTTTATTTATAAGATGAGAAGCGCATAGTCGTTTTATTCTAGAGATATGATTAAGAAGTATATTACGGTAAACAGAAATGTGAAGACGACTTAAAATCGGTAAATGTATAATAATTGGTAAATGTATAAATTTGTAACTTTGAATTTAAAGTCTTTACGTTTGTCATATATGTCTGTAATAGTATTGTTATCGTGCAGTATAAGTTTAAGATAAAAAAAATGTTAATATATAATATATTATATAATATAATATAAAAAAAAAAAACTGACATTGGCAGATATATTAACTCTCAGGTCCTAACCGCTGATCCTGAAATCTTGATGTTAGGTACTTTTTGTAATGTAGGTAGGTATACACAAAAATAATATTTTGAATATTATTTAAAACAAAGTTTATTTAAAAATTGAATATTTATCTTAATTATTCTGATACGTAAATAAAATTTGCATAATTTCTTCTTTTTTTTAGGGGGGAGGGAGTTATTACATTAAATATATATTTGCATATACGAAATAGGTATGTTTTTGTTCCTATATTAATTACAAATATTCCATTGGTTTTATATTAAGTACAAATGCAATTTCTCAGCTGTTTTTTGTGCATAATCTATTCATTTCAAATTAATAATTTAAAATAGTGTGAGTACACCACTAATTGACTAGCAACATAAAACTGTATATATATATATAAAAAATCATATCCGTGCACACCAATCGAAACTAACAAATTCGTACATTTTTTTTTGTTTTATATAGTTCTGTATTTCACTGGTCAAATACAGACACAACTCTACAGCTGGGTTCGGGCTCTTTTCTCGGAGCTATTTCCTTTGCGAATATTCAGTGAGAAATTTCGCTATTGGCAATTTTTTTTTTCTGTTTTGCACGAAAAACATTTTCTGAGAGAATTTCAGCTTTTGGATCTAAATTTTTAAAAAATGACCAATAATATTTTTATTTTAATTTTTTACTTTACGGCATGATGTTTAAAGTTTAGTTATTACAAAAACTATTCAATAACTGTTAAGTGCTTATAAATTTTATATCATGGTTGTTTTGTAATTTTGTTATAAATGCAATTTTTTTTTTAATTCAACTTTATTTGTTTTTAATAATCCATTTTTAATCTATATTAAGTGCAAAATATATGTATGAGAATGTTAATTCAATTTAATATGAATGAAAAAAATATATATATATTTGATTTTTTGGTCGATTTAAATGTACTTGACATCGTAAAATAGAATGTCTCCGACTGCCTGATTAGTCGGTTTTAAAAGAACAAAACGATTTAAATATATATATATATTAAACTAATAAATAAATAAATAAATAAAACACAGATAATTAACAAATTGAAAATAACTTTATTGACTAGAGATAGAAATTTTCAAATGTCAAGCTTCGGGATAAGGAGGCAGGCCAAACAGTTCGGGCCTAAACTGTTCCATGGAAGGAAGAGTGAGGGTGGCTTCCTTACACAATTCAGGATCCATCCTTGGATCGGGAACCATAACAACTTGCATGCCAGCAGCTACTGCAGCTGCAACACCATTCGGAGCGTCTTCGAAGACGAGCACCTAAAACAACGGTAAATAAGACATATATATATATTTTAACAACAAACGAAATTTAAAAAATAGATTTTTGTGACTAAAAACTAAGTCCATTTCTTTGCTTTTTGTTGCTATGCTTTAGGACTTAAACTCTTAGTTACCACAGACCCCTTTTCGGATTTCCTAATTCTCCGCGGACCCTCGGGACTTAAGATTGAAATCGTTTACAATTTTGAATGCATAATATATACACTAATATAGATATACAGTAAAACATGCAAAAACCAAACCTGTATATAACGGGATCCTGTTTTAAACGGAAAAATTCTTGCTCTCGACAAAAGAAATACCATAAAAGTGTACCTGATAAGATGAAACCTGCCTAAAACGGAATATTTTTCAAATGTCTAGCGATTCGGTTTACGCCCGTTTCACTGTATAAACTAATGATACTGTTTTTTTAACAGTAGTTTTAGTTTTTCCTTGATTTTACTCGCAGAAGTTTTCGGAAATCCTAGATATGTCAAAAAAAAAAAAAGTATTAAACAGGAGATATTCGCGGACCCCTTGAAGATGCGTTGCGGACCTCTAGGGATCCGCAAACCGTAGCTTAAAAATCACTCTTCTAGGATGGTACTATTATGTAATACACTGATGTTAAAAAATTAAGGGCAGTGACCGGACGCTTTCGATTTAACACGGTTTGTAGAATAGCTACTGAAATTCTTGACGAATTACCCGTGAACTGCGAGGATGTAAAGAACATGTTTGACTTAATATTTTTCAGTGAAGATTTAGTCGCGAGGACAATTAGGGAGCCAATAATGAATTTAATAATAAAATAGTATTTGCGATCAGCCAAGTAACAAAATTCTGCTCACAAAAAATTTACCACTGCATTACCGATATCTTTCTGAGTTTTGGCGATATTTGACTGGACTTTTTATATAAGTTGCCCTAAATACCTGACTATGAAATTACCAAATAAAAATTTTGGTATCTTTCACACACGCGTAGTTAAAAAGTATTTCATACAAATGTCCATATCTCATCAAATATTCAATATATTCATATTTTAATTGCAGTATACGGTTTCTACTGTGCTTTGTCAAGTTTTCGAAAAAGAGGTATTAAATTCGATTGAAAACTCCATATGCTATAAACAAAAACCATTTGAATTTTTCACAGAAGCATTAACATCTTCGCGGATATGCGTGCTATGCTTACACAAATGTGCATAAATGTTGAACAGGACCCACATAGTCTAGTGATGGGCATAACAATTATTTTGATTATTCGAATGAATCATTCGGGCATGTGCAGAAGCATATTTGTCAAACTTCAAATTTTCTTTATTCAATTACTACCAGAAATTTTGAAAAAAAAAAAAAAAAAAAAAAAAAAAAGAAGAAGAAGAAGTTTCTGCAGAAATTTCTTCTTTTTTTTTTTTTTTTTTTTTTTTTTTTTTCAAAATTTCTGGACAACAATAACAAAGGAATGCGAAAGTCTGCATTTATACTAAAAATAAGATTTTTTTTTCTCTTCAACTGAAAGTTCTTATTTAAGTGCAAAATTACCTTTTCAGGCGAAGGAGGATCATCGAATCTATTGCTGCAAACCAAGAAAATATCAGGAGCTGGTTTGCCGTGCTTCACTTCCTCGTCGGTGGAGCCGCATACGACGTGGTGGAATTTGCTGATGAGCTCTTGGTGGTTCTTAGTTTTCAGGTCGTATGTGTCTTTCTTCGAACTAGTAGCTATGGCTATTGGTATTTTATGTTCATAAAGATGATTGACTAGTTTTTCAATACCTAAAAAAGAAGGAGAAAAAAGAAGTTAATACATCACTTGTAGTAACGAATCACTCATTGGGATTATTCGTAACTGAAGAGGTCATATGAGGGTAGCAGTTGCACATCGTATGAGAGGCTAGGGGACGATTGCCTGAGCTCTACATTTTCAGGGGCGCCAGAAAATCGTTGCATATACTGAACTTTCAGATTGGTTTACAACTAAATCGGATATCGTCTGAATCGTTTCATAATTTCGCCTTACCACCATTAATTTAGGTAATGTTACCATTTAAAATGGCCATACACTAAGTTAATACTCCAGTTATCTTGTTTTGTTGATATTTAAATAAGAAACAACATCGTGATTATATTTCGTCATGTCATGGCCTATATCTCTTAATATGTCCACCCATATATATATATAATTATTTCAAACATACAAGTAATTATTATCGAAATTTATTTTATTTAAAACAATAAGAAAAGTAAAAGATGATAATAATGTTAGGAGATTGCGCCTCGCATTCCCAAAAAACTATCTTGCTTATCGAAAGCGAAAGTATATCTTACACGATTCAGAGTTCCGTGAGGAGAAACAAAGTCCGCACCTCACACCCTGTCGAAACAGGAAACACTGTTCTCCAAGATGACTGCTCAGCTCTTGGCTTCCCTCACAAATTTGTCTTTTTATCACACGTCCCAGCATTCCATTCGCGGATCTTTTCATAAAATCATCCTTCTGGAATTTCCTACCATCTTCTCTATAATTCTTTTCGTGAATAGCTAACCCCTATCTAGGAAAATAGTACAAAACAGAAAAGGATTTACATTCCTTCTTGAGATGACAATAGAGACTTTTAGGTAAAAGACCCCACCTCTATTCAGATAACCTTTGCAGAAGCATTCCTTCTTCTGTTCACGGGATTAGAGTAATCCCCAGCTGACCGTAAAGATTGATAGGGATGACCCCAGGTCATCACAATTTTAACACAAGATTCATATTCTTTCAATAATTCAGAAAAAATATATAATATTTTTAAAAAATACATCAAAAACTAGGAAAGTTATGCTAAATATTTTATAATATTTATTAATGATATTTTTTGAAGAAAAATCCATAGTAAAGTTGCACTGAGCTCCATATATAACACTAATATGAAGTTACACAGTTATATATGGAGATAAAAAAGTTATAAAACAGTTTTATATGGAACACCAGTGAGTACTTGTTACTTATTGGCAAATACTGACATGCCACTGTTTGGGGGTCTTAATACTCCGGTTTCCAGTTCTATAGAGGAGAAGGTCCAAATACCGGCTAGTAGGTGTTCTGAGAATTGAGCGTAGCGCAGCCTAGCGGCGATGGGCAGAGTTTTTACCTTTAATTGAGAGAAGAAAGGCAGAGTAGCACGTCGTTGAAGTCTGTCTCATTTACAGACAGTAAGATAAAAGTGTCGTCGCGACGAAATCTGGGATGTTAAAAGTATTACAGGTATGTGTTTCTCATTAAAAAAAAAAAAAAAAAATACTGATCATATATTGGCTTGAATTGACGATTAAATTGTTTTCCAGACATATTTAGCTCCTAAATTCCGCACGTACGTTATTGAATAAACAGTAATAAACAGTAATTAGAACAGTAATCAAAAATTAACAGTAATAAACTATAAAATAAGCAGTAATACGCTGCCGCGCACGCATGGTAGCTATCACTCAACACAGCGCTTAATATAAATTGTTCGCAGAAATCTCAACAGACGGCGATACGGAGTTAATATTTCATGTCAAAGTTTTATTTATCATTTGGGCAGTTTCGCATCGTTATTGCTAAAATGTACTTATAATAAAATGTTTCTAAAATGTACAAATAAATTTTGTCAAATTAAAAAGGCTCGAGACGTCCAAAAATAGATTTTTTTACAAAGGTAAGTTCGTATACTTTAGAACAGTATTTCCCAACTTTTTATTGGCCACGCCCCGCTAAAGCCGCTGTAAAATCAAAGAACTCTATTAAAAGGTCTTTGGTAAAATCACGATGCCCTCCCTCCTTCCCCCAACACACACTCTGTAACATACATCTCTTATTATTACAAAAGTGAACTCTATTCACATGGAGGAAGCCTAACGGAGCCTTAAAATTAACTATTTATTTCACATCGCTTAGTTTATCAAAGAAGCGAATTTTCTGTCAGAAATGTGTTTTTAACATAACTCTATAAATCCAATGAGACCACGCATCTTCACCTTTATGCCGAAAAGCGTTTTATTGTTCCTTGCCAACTTATCTCAAAGTGGAACAAAAGTGTTACACGGCCTGTATTTTTATCTTCACACAGTGTCTTGAGAGGGCTCTCACATTTGGAATTACAAATGATAGTATTGGCACATTTCATAATTGATTTTAATAACTCATTAATGGTTGGTGGTAAAGTTTTGGACACTACATTTTCCCTCTATGGATAACCCAATACATAACAAGTGGGTTACGTGTGATCGAAAATCGCACAAAGGGTTTCGTTCAATATTCCTTTCAAAACACTTTATCCTTTCTTTAATAAATCCAAATAAATTTCATTTTCAAAAAAAAAAAAAAAAAAAAAAAAAAAAAAGAGTGATGTTTTTTTATAAAGTAAAAATTTACCGGTCTATTTTTCTCGTTTTTTCGAAAATCTGAACCGGTCCGTTAGCGGGCGAAGAGCTATTATACTCTGTCATAATAATACCTATCATGTGGACTAAATACGATATTTAAAAAAAAATCAATTTCAAAATTAAACATGTTTTATAGAGACCTTCAAAATGTTAAAATATGCCAATATTTCCATAATCGGGTTTTTATCATGATTCAATATGTTCCGAAAACTCATATGGCATTATAATAACTTGCTGACGTCATATCTACTTGCTTTCTCTATTACTCATATTGATACTCTCTTTGTATTATTCTCAAACATTTTAAAAAGTCCGTTAAACTTCCAATATGACGTCAGATTAATTTTCATTTTAATTCTCTAATGACATCATATTAACCTGCTTTCTGTACTTACACATCCTCTTACTCCTTGTATTATTGAGAAATGTTTGAAAATTTCCGTTTTATTACCAATATGACGTCCTATTAATATGTTTTTCAATTGATGAAACTTTTTATTTCATTTTCATTTTTCACGTGGAAATCTTTCAATAGAAAATTAATTATTGTAGAAAGAATTTGATTGTGGATTTTTAATTGTTGGCAACTGCTATAACGAAAAACGCTTAAATTTAATAGGAAAAGGCTGTTAGATTTTTGTTTTTTTTATCTCTCTATATTAAAATAATACGATTTTTTTTTTAATTTTATGATTTTCAGCTTCATAGTAGTTATTCAGCTATAAGTACACAAAATTTCAAGTCTGTCAGTTATATAGTTTCTGAGAACCGGTTCTGTGACGGACAGACAACGTAGCGGGACGAATGAGGTTTTGTGAGATGAACGAAACCCTAAAAAACATTTAAAGAGTCTCATCTTCATCAATTTTAAGTAGCCATTTCCTCCCCCACCTCCTCCATCATAAAATGTTTTCTGATTATCCTTTCCAATTATCGTCAGTTGACTGGCATGTATTATCTAATTTTTAATTTAAAAATATATATGGCATTATGTATATTTATTTACTGTGTAGGAAGCCTGCACTAGAACCACACATATTTACTACTTTTTCCATTTCCTTTTCTAAAGCTAATTTGGGATTTATCAATTTTGTAAGGTTGGTAGTAACTCGTTCAGATATTTAAAATTTTTTTTAGGTTATATATGTCCAACACAAATCGGTTTTAAATATATCCTTACGTAATTTCAGGTGTAAAATTTCTTCATGCGACCTGTAAGAGAGGGGGTAGAAATACAAGGCTCATTCAATAATTAATGGAAAGCGTTGTGAAAAACAGTAAAATACACTTGTACAAGAAAATATATAGAATTTTTTAAAGATTAAAATTGTGTCATTATTTTGAAAAAAGTTTGCTTATATAATTATTCTGAGTTTGATTCCATTTTGAACTTTTGATTGGAAGCTGTTTTCAAATTCAACAAAAAACTTGTTTTTTATGTATTTTTATTTTTTTAATTTGTGCTGCTTTTATTTTTAATATAGAACATTACTTTTCCAAGAAACTGACAGCGAATGGGTTATTATCAAATTTGAAATCCTCCTCCTCCCCCCCCCCTAAAAAATCAAATTGCCTGCCGGTGGGGCGTGCGCCCCACGTTGGGAGACACTGCTTTACAATTTCGTATTAGAAAATTGACGATATTTATGAGAAATGTGTTATTTTCTGCTTGTTGCAGATATGAAAAAGGAACCTTTTAAAATTCATAAAGATACAAATAAATGTGAATATATTGCTTGAGGGTGCGTAAAAACACACATAAAAACATTTAAAAGCACATTAAAGTCCTTTTAAAATCAAAACGTTTTCAACCGAACTTACTCGGTCATCATCAGTCCCAAGATGGGCTGTATCTTTATGAATTTTAATTATTAAATAAGGTGAATTTGTACTTAAATTTTAACTTTTTATTGAAGAACCTTTCAGTCAATTTTTTTTTTTTTATGTTCTAAATTTTAAAAATTATTTTTACATGCTTCAAATGATGTTTTCTAACATCTGAGTAAATAATTTTCAAGTCGGAGTTGTTGAGTTACAAAAGATTAAAAGTATTTGAAATCATGCGGAAACGTCTCACTGACGTAGTTCAAAAAGGGCCCTATCATTTTAAGATTTAAAATACTTGTAGTTTTATCATACCTGGTAGCACTTCTGTTTTTGTAAACTGATCTTCAAATAGCACGGCAGATTCTGCTTGGTATTCCTTGACCGTCATGGGTATTTGCAGTTCTTCGAGGAAGGTTATGGCGGCTTCATCGGACACTTTCCCCATGCACTTCACTTTGACTTCCCACGTGAAGGTCTTTCCATAACGAGAAGCAATAATCTGAGATACATTTGTGTACACCTTTTCTGTGTCTGAAAAAAATTATAAGTAAAATTAATAATAATAATAAAACAAGCTCTGCTATTTGAAATGGTTCTGCGTCAATTTGTCGCGCACAATTCATCGCAGAACAATTCATCGCGCACAATTCATCGCAGTCAATTCGTCGCAGCGTCAATTCGTCGCAACGAAAATATATTTGAAGGCTATGATGATAAAAGTAAAGATAATTTAGTAAAATTATTTAGAGATGTAAATTGTTAGTTAAAATTCTCTATTTCTAAGAAACAAATTATCATTAAATAATTTTACTACATTATCTTTAATTTTATCATCATAGCCTTCAAAAACATTTTCGTTGCGACGAATTGACACCACGACGAATTGACGCTGGGATGAGTTGTCGCCGCGACGAATTGACGCTACGTTGAATTGTACGCGACACCATTTGAAATACCAGAACTGTATGTGCGTACGTCTTCATTTTAAGTCCAGACTGCAATGTTCTAAGCATCTGTTTTTTTTTTTTCTTTTTTTTGCGTCACTAATTGCTGTTGTGATTGGTTTTGTACAGGCTTTATAGCAACGATTGTTTTTGCATCCAATAGATGGCATTACGTATAGAAAAAAAAAACCTCATTAATTTTCCCGCTACTTTATTTCTTTCTTCGTTGTTCATTTCTTTACGTGTCGGTCATTCTGTTCAGTTATGTTTCGTAAATTGTAGTGTTTCGGTTTTGTGTTTTTTGTATCTCTGATAGATAAAAATAATGATATAAACTACTTTTGACAAAATTTAATATACAGTAATCTCTCACTTATACGTCGCCTCTTTTATGCGGCTATCTCATTTATACGTCGACTTTCGGTAGTCTCGGAAAAAGATACAGCAATGCAATATTATTTTTTTTTTTCGCTTATGCGTCGCAACGTGAATGTATCTCTCACTTATTCATCGGAGAAATTTCAAATTTTCCTTGCCATTTCTTTCCATTCTAATACCTTTCCAAGAAATTTCACAACAGCTTGTAAATGAGAAGTCAATTGGTTGTCTTTTTACATTTGTTTCCTGGACACTATTATAAGCTGAATTCTTGGGTCACACCCCTTTACACCTGCTACATCTAGGAGAACTGTTTCAAAAAAGCATTCTTCATTATGAAGAAATTTTAAAATGAGGCATTTTGTGCCAAAGATCAACCAGTATTAGATGAAGAATGGAATGCCGTTTCTTCGGCAATGATTAATTTTAATGATTTTGTACATATAGATGAAAATGTAATAACAGCAGAAAAGAGGGACATACACGAAATAGTCGCAGAAATGTAAGATGCTGCCAATTAAAAATAATAAGATAACGAAGGATCATAGAAACATCTTCCGCCAACTTTTCCAAAGGCAATACATTCTTTGGAAACCCTCCGTCAATGAATGTCTCCAATGAATTGATACATCTGGTTCAACATACTCATGTTTCAGTGAACTCAAAAAAGCTGTTTTTAGGGACAGACATCAATCAAGCTTATAAACAAACTTCAATTTTAGACTATTTAAAAAATATGGTATGTAATTAAAATTTTGAGATAGTATGTATTTTAGATTTGAATTAGTAAATATTTCACAATCTAAATAATTCGTATATTTCATTATTCTGCATGTTATTTAACCATTTAATCATGAATTTTGACTTAACATTTATTTCAAATGTAATTTTTACTTAGATTTCATTTATGCGTCTCTCTCGTTTATGCGTCGTTTTTCGTTAGTCCCTTGCACCGACGTATAAGTGAGAGATTACTGTATCTGGTATTCAGCATACTACCACTAAATTGACTATGGTGCTTAAGGGGTTAATGTACTAAAAATGAAAAAAAAATATTGAAGGAATAAATAATTGAAATAAATGCCTAACAAATTATAACACCCTGTAATAATATATATATTTTTAATTCCTAAAATGTGTAACTAAAAAACTTCATAAACAGTAAACAAAAGTTTTATTAGACTGTTTACACGTTTTGGTGCCGTCGAAGCCATTATCAAAAGAAATAAGAATACTTTAAAATTGCACGATCTATGATGTATCATAGATCGCGCAAATTTTAGAATAATATATATTTTTTTATATTGTTTATAAAATTTTTATTTTACATATTTTAGCAATTAAAAAAAGGTATGAAATAAATACATTTTTTAAAAGAAATAAATTAAATTGCGAGTGATTTTTTTTACGTCAGTTTGTTTAAAAAATAATAATAAAATGGATGTACAATTTTAAATCCAGCTTCCTGGCAAGAAAAAAGTCGATCAACGTCCTCTTTCGAACCAAACCCACATCCATTCACACACAGCGCGGAACTGAAATAGGGCGCATTTACCAACCATGCTATGGTTCAATTGAAGAACATGAGCTTATTTCGGAAGCAATCAATAACATTTACGTATCCTTATTGGACAAAAATGTTTTTGCCCCCTGAGAGATAGCAAAGGCAAATTTCAAATTATTTGTACAGAATATTGTATTGTCACCGGAAATACGGCACACTACCAAAAATTAGGTCAATATAGCACAGGAAGTGTGTTAAAATTGGATTGCGAGATTTGAAGCGAACGGACAAACAAGACAAATTACATAAAAACTTGTAACGATAAGCAAATTAGAATAAAGGTACCACCATGCGACAGCTTAAACAAGCCAATCAGGGGGCGAATTACCAAATAGGCTGAGTAGGCTGAAGCCTAGGCTTCTTGAAAAGGCTTCGGTGAAATCTAAACATAGACAGTTATATATAAAATTTTTACTGTTTTCTATTATATTATTAAACAAATCATAAAAATCAAAAGTTTTAATGTACTTTATGTTATTTAAATTGTTAATATTATTTACAAGTTGAAAACTGTTTTTTATGCAATTTTTTTATCATTTTTGTATAGTAATTTCATACAATTTAGTAAGTATAGTCAATAATAAATTATTTGCTTTATTGTTAAATGTATTACAACCGCGATGGTAGCGGTGCTAAATTTTATTGGATTCTTATGAAATTTTGGTATAAAAGTAAGCTGAGCCGCAGGCGCCCTGAGGGAGCGCCCTGCGCGTCAGACGACCACCGAACCCAAGTCCTGAGGGACTTATATCGCGCCAGCAGGTTTATCTCCCTGCGGCGCTTCAGACGGTCAGAGGACCGTCATCTACGGACCCTCTAACCTTGAACCCAAGTGTCGACGACGTAGGCCGTTGCGATATGCGGTGAAACCACGGGGAGTCACCGCCAGACACTTGGAGACGGGCCGGCGTCCCCCAACAGCTTCGGGGCTGGAAACCCAAAAGAGAACCAGGCCCTAGGCCTTAAGTCGGGATGTTCCAACCCGTACTTGCTCTACCACAACTCGAGGGGTGTGAAAACCTACAGAGGTAGTCACGGTTCCCTCTCGTAGTGGACCATGAAATTTTGGTATGACTACAATATAAGGGTAACTACAATATAAGGGTAATTATAGGTGTAAGATTTCATTTTTAATAATTCATAAAAATTAAGGATGTGTCTATCACTAATTACCATATTAAGAGAAGTTTTTTATTTAAATAGAATTACTGTTAATTGCATTAGAAACTGTTGTTTATAAAAATACTTGCAAGTAAAAGCCGAATTACTAGATGATTTGTCAACGTAAGTGATAATGAATTTATTTGGCATACTTTGAATATGACTTTTTAATTGTTTTACATTTAAGTTCTGTTTATGATTCAAATGTTTGTAAAGTTCTAAGTTTAATTTGGCTAAGACATTAAATTTTCGGTCACGAAACTATTCAAGAGATTTGTTATAATCAATTGAAATTTTTAAAATAAAAAAGATCTAAGTGTAAATTAAATTGTTGTAATGTTGATTTAAACATTATACTTATGGGGTATGAAACTTTGTAACCATAATAAATCATAAGCATACGTAAGTTATCATTTTCGACTTATTTAAATCCCCAGTAATAATATGACCATGAATAGAATTAACACTCTTGCTATACAATGAATCATTACAAAAACATTGTGGATTATCTTTAGTAGATAAAGATTTGACAAAATTATTGTAATCAAATATTTGTCGAAATATGTATGTTTTAAAAAAAGAGAACACGGTTTAAAATTTAAATGCATCGAATTTGAATGATGTAGAATTTCGGACAGATACAAGTCTTGAACATCTGGCCAGCTAAAAGCGATAAAGTACGAGGGCGTATCCAATTCATTTGTATGCATTGCAAATAATTTTCCATAAAAATAAAACAATCCAAATATAGCTGGTTAAAACAGCAAATGAAATAAAATAAAATAATTTTAGTAGTTCAATAGCTTTAGCCTTTTGGAGGCCCTAAGCATTAGAATTTTAGCGGCCCTAGGTCCTGCCGAGGAGCAATTAAAACTAGCGCTATTAAACTAAAATTGTAGTCGTATGATTTTTAGCCGGACAATCGAGTTTTAAATTAATTTTTCCAGGTATAGGTTCAACTAAGCGGCCGGACACAAACTGTAAGGTTTTGAGAAACTGAGAAAAAATAACTTATTTCCGTATAAAGGTCTGTTTATATATGCTGTTTGCTAAGAAAGCTGTAAATCATTCGACTGGCCATTCTTTTCCAACGGTTCTGGGGTCATCAACAAAAGAAAGAGACGGTAATAAACCTGTCAGAGATGATCCCTGATCTTTAGACAAGCTAGGAAGGCTGAACACATGAAACAGACTTAATTTACCATATGAAAGAGAGCGCCTTAACCGCAAGAAAGTATGCTTTAACCTTAACCCCTTGGGGACGAGCGACACATATACATGCCACATAAGATGCTCAGAATCCTCGATTATTCTCACCAGTTATTTTTTATTGTAAGTTTTGTGTTATTTAATCGTAGCATTTCTGCTATTCAATTAGGTGAATATTTCTGTTTTGAAAAACCGGTGGTAAAAGATTAAAAATTCTGTAAAAGACACTCGTCGCGAAGGGGTTAATAGACCCCATGTTTCCCTCTTGAAAAGCGTAAGGCCCAGTTTAGTTCTTTCTGTAGCAAGCCAGTCTAAGATACCAATAACTCATACAACTTCCCATTCTTCTCGAATCATTTTGTGGTCTGGAACAAAAGAAAGTGGGGATGACAACGACTGTCCCCTTCCTGTCAACTGCTCCTGCTTTGACTTCTCAACTTTAGACATGCTAAGAAAGTCATAAAATATCAAAGATTCCGACATACCACAAGAAAAGAAACCGACGTAAAGTTTACGCTCTGTTCGAGCCTTAAAGGATCAAACAGACTACGGTCTAAGTGTGCGGTATATTTATGACTTTCTTAGCATGTGTAAAGTTCAGAGGTCAAACAGGGGAGCATGCTGACGGGTCATCAACGCCTCTTTTTTGTTTGTTGAAACTCCCATTTTTTTTTATCGAAGACCACAAAATCGTTCGGAAAGAATGTGAAGTCGTATTATTTATGGCTCTCTCAGGCAGACTTGCAAGGCTTCGGAATAAACGCAACTATTGTCTATCGGATCACTCTCGCTCTCTTTTTCTTTCTCTCTAAAATAAATACATCTGTACAAAGTTTTTGAGTGGCAGAGCCCTTTCTTGACAGCGGATAATGGTAAAGTCGGCCCTGCCTCGTCCTCGCGGTTATAGGGGCTCCCATTGATTCGAAAATATTTATTTTGTTATTGAAAGTAATTTTAAGCCTCAAAACTTTTCTGGAAGTCGTCTGCCCTATGAAAAACAGTGGAAATTGAAGTTCTTTTTTTTTTTTCTCGGGAACTACTCGAGCAATTTAAAAAAAAAATAGTTTTGAAAGTAGTTAACATACAAATTGATCGTTCGACAATCTATCAAAATTTTTAAAAATGACATAGTTACAGAAATTTTTTTTTTCAAAAGTCTATTTTTTATTATTATTATTATTAACGTTACTAAAAAGAAATTTTTTTTTCATAAAAATAAAACAATCCAAATATAGGATTGTTTAAAATAGTAAAAATAAAATAAAATCATTTCAGTAGTTCCCAAGAAAATGATTTCTTAATAGGAGCTTTTTTCCATACGATTTCGCAACTATTGTTGACTACTTGACCCCTTAAAGAGAAGACCAAACTACTATTAAATTAAAAAATAATTACAATTTTTTGTGGATATGCATATATATATATATATATATATATATTTTAATTAAGACCTCATTAGGAAAGGATATCTATAGAAATGAATAGAACCTCTTACAAGAATAATTAAATAAATAAATATAGAAAGAAGGTTGGATTATCTTAGATCTAGAATGTGCATGTAGTATTTTAAAATAATGACAGGATATTATTTTATTAGACCCCCCCCCCCTCCCCTACTGGAACCCCTGTCGCGCTCATGGACCTAATCGTTCGGAGGTTTCCGTGGTTTTCTTCGAACCTTGCCGTAAATACGGGTTAGGATCCCTTAGAAAGACCCCCACGGAGGGCACTCCTCCCCTAGGATTTATATCCCTCGTGTAGATAATTGGCCGTCATAAATAAACCAATCAACCAACCTCCCTACTGGTCCCGATATTGTTTTTTTTTTTTTTTTTTTTTTTTTTTTTTAAAGCTCATAACATTATTATAATACACTCTACTTCAAAATTGGAACTGAAAAATGAAACTTTATATTTCAACTTTGCTTCATCGTTTACAAAGTCGGCCAATTATTCATACATTAACTATCAACAAATTCGCTTATGGTCGAGAAATATTAAAAATTTATTACAAATTATTTATTATATACTATTACAAATTTATAAATATGAATGTACAAAATTTGTGCATTTTACACATTATCGTCAAATGAAATAATGTAGATTGAAACATCCGGGGTAAAACATGTAAATTGCAGTACACAGAAATTAATACACAATAGACATTAACACCCATTATTTCATCATTTAGTTTGTTGCAGAAACACTTCACTTGAACAATAATTTTGCTTATGATAAAGGTCAAGTTGCTAAACGTGTCTTTTGGAAGCGCCATCTAGTGTGTGAGATAGGAAATACAATTATATTTTGAAAATATGTTTTCAAAATACAGCCGGTATTTTATAGGATACGAAAAATACATATACTTAAATTAATAAATAAAATTTCTTAAAAGCTCTTTGATGAATTTAATATGGAAATAAGGAAGATAATTTTGATAATTATGTATTACTTTTAATAGGACAGAAAGATTGAAAAATATAAACGTTAAGAACTATTATGAATTTTAAAAAAGGAATATTACAGGTATAAATATAAGACAACGTTTCTAGGTATATTTTAAAACAAAAAAATGTTTAGTACTCACCAAATATTAATCCATCCATGTCGAAAATTACGTGTGTGACCGGTTTATACGCCGCCATGATTACCCAGGTAGGAGCTGCAATAATATACGATGCGACAACACCGGTATTTTCCCGTGTCATGTGCTACCATCTTTAGTTGAAATAAGAAAATAAAATTAAAGCATGTTGTAAAGTTTAGCATAATATGTCACATAAATAAATGGTTCGTCTCAATTAGCCTAAAATTGTTTTTCGTTATAATACATTTTATGAAATTATGTAGAGTAAAAAATTCTAAAGAATAATTTATTAGATAATTTTCTTTTTTTTAAAGTTATTGCTATTATTAAAACTACGCTATTGGGAATTGACAAATAATGAAATAGAAGTAGAGGGGAAATTATAATTTTTACAATTTTAATATTATCAGAATTTTATGGTTAATGCATTTTGACGTATAATTTATGCATGTCCAAATTTCACAAACAAATAAAGGACTGCATTTCGTTATAATTATTGAAATTAACACCAAATAATTATCTGATATGGAAGTTTGGTGTCCATAGAAAAAAAAAAAAAAAAAAAAAAAAAAAAAAAAACAGTTTAATTTCTGTTTGAAAATGTTATTTGTAAAGCATAGTTTATTTATTTACGAAAAACAGACTTATATTCTAATTCAGTTTATTTACAAACGGGATAGAAAATTTTATTTATAAATGGTTTTTGCAATTATGGAAAAATAATCTATATTTATATACCTAATATGCATTTTATTTGTTATGAGAAAACTGAATGTTATGTATTCATAATTGTAAATTGGATAATATTTACTCATTTTTATTCGAATACGTATATTTATTTTCATCTGAAAGAAACTTTACACTTTCTTTTGAACAATCGATTAAACAAGAATCCAATAAGCGACAACCAACACCTAACCCAAACCCGACCTACAATAAATAAATAAATAAATAAATAAACAAAAAAAGTCATCCAGATTTGAACCGGCCACAAAAAAGGAGAAAAAAGAAAAAGTAAGATTGTTTGAAGAATATAGAAGATAAAAGATTTAACAAATAGCACTTTGCCCTCTCCCTCCCCCCCCCCTTTCTTTTTGTCAAGAATGTTTTTTTTTTACTGAAATTATCAATTTAAAACGTATTTTAATTTCTTCTACTTTATTTCTGGTATAACAATCAAACAAAATGGCCTTTTTTTATGATTAATATGCCACGATCAATAATTTTAATTTTACCATTTATTATGTTTAACAAAATTTAAATTATAGATAAGGTATATTTCTAATGTTTGACAAGTACATTTTCCTCAACGATATCAAGCAAGTCATTTTCTTTTTTTTAACATCGAACAATTTATTTCTCGATCTCTGATATTTGCAATTAAACGACCGTCCAATTTAAAAATTATCTTAAGCCTGTAAAACTACTTTACGAGCAATAATGAAACTAAGGCAATGAAATTAACGTTTACTATTTCGCCAAACTGCGTTTTCTTTACATCTTGGTTGGTTCGTATCAAGCAGGGATTCGAATCCTTACCGAACCGAAAACCAGAATTGAACCTAAATTGTTTTTTAAGTTTCGGAAATTAACCAAAATTACCTTTTGTGCTCCGGAGTTGAACCGTAACGAAGTTTTTATTTTTATAAATTCAATTTATAAAAATGCAGTTATTTAAAAGATAAATCAAAATATAAATCAATGATACTATTCACTTATGATCTTTATTATTATTATTATTTTTTATTTAAGACAATTTATATGTCGACAGCTTTCAAATCTGGTCTTAGTTTGACAATTTTTTTTATTCTCTATATGACTAGATTTTAACTCAATAAGCTGCAATTAAAATTGTCAATTTCCAATCGATTGAATTTAGACAATCTCAGCTTATTCGTGTATTTCATGTATCGTGTCATTATCTAATTTAGAACCTCAACCAACACCGTGCCGAAAATATTTGTTGTGTGCCACTTATGGCACGCGTGCTGTAGGTTCGCCGCTCCTGATTTAGTCGAATGAAATAACCAAGTTGCTTACAAATATTTTGTGTCGTTCATTTTGTCATTTCTTTGATATAAAAGTAAAAGAGTAATTCTCAGAAAAGTGGGAAATTTCGTGTCCCACGGGCATTGTGCATGTATTTTTAAAATTACAGAAAGGAAAAGCGATTTAAACTATCAATATTAATGTGAAGTGATGGGTTCGAACCCAATCGCACCTATCGGCCAAATTCGTTCGGAGTTTTCCTTCTAACCTTGGGTAAATTTACGTAAATACGGGTTAGGTCCCCTTAGAAAGACCACCACGGAGGGCATCCTCTCCCCTCGGCCTATATCCCCCGAGTACATAATCGGCCCTTAAATACAACACCAATATTAATCAGTTATATATACAAACTGTGATTATTTACATATTTAAACTGAAATATAATATTAAAAATATTTTTTATATGCAAATATTATTTTCTTAATATGTACCCTTTAAGGGGTCATAGGAGTTTTAATGTGGAAAAGTGAAAAAAAAAAAATCACCAATTTTGTCATACTATATCTTAAAAAGTATACATTACAAAAGCACAATTTTTAAAAGTGGTAATTGATACACGTTTCTTCTTTCATTTCATATATATATATATATATATATATATATATATATATATATATATATATATATATATATATATATTAATTTTTTTTTTTTATTTTTTTTTTTTTATTTTTTTCCAGATTATAACAGCGGGAAAATAGCTGTTATAGGCGTTTTTTAACTTGGCGAGCAAAAACCTGGAATCGCAGGTTGCGTGCATGATTACGAAAGAATTTCTGCGCGTAAAACAAAATTTTTGGTTTATAATTATACTTGAGAGTCTTGTGCTTACACTGTTAGGTTCATTTTGTAGAGCCTACCATGCACTATATACCCTGAAAATTTCATTAAAAAATATATCGAAAAGTTTTTGACTTACGTTGCGTGCAATGCCCCAAAATCACATTTTCAGAAAAATGACTTTAAAGTTATCTCTCTTTGAAAATATTCCATATTTAAGGAAGTCCGGGACACATTTTAATTTAGTGAATTAGAATGTTGATTTTTTTTTTTTTTTTTTTTTTGTGGTTGTTAAACCATATAATTTTTAAACAAAATCCAATCATAAAACTTCTCATAAAGTTAAAAATAAATAAATAAATAAAATAAAATAAAACAAAATTTAAAAAAAAGGTAGGGTAATTTAAAATTGTTATAACGCGAAATATTATTCGTCAAATTTCGAAAAAATTTCATTTTATTATGCAGAAATATGTAAGTTTTACTTATGATTCAGCATTTTTTTTATATTAATTAAAAAAATACTTAAAATATTTAAAAGAAAAATTTAAAAGAAAATGATGTAACTTTTTTTTAAGAAAATCATATTTTCAAAAGTAAATATTTTTTTTTTTTTGCAAATTGGCTGAATCTAAAATAAAGTAAAATAATTGAAAAAGACATATTCGAAATTTAAACCATTTATCTTGAACGGTTCTAAACTTATAACAATTTAAAGACGCAAATTTTTGTAAAAACTCGTCATGCAGAGAAAAGCAAAAACGTTTCCATGACAACCACTACTTGAAAGCTAAATTTTGAAGACAAAAAATTAATATATCCTGTTCTAATTAAGGTAAAAACATGATTTAAACGTAATTTTAAGCGAAAAAAAAAAACAAAAAAAACAGAGAATTTTATATGTATTGCAATACAAATAAAATATATTCTTGTGTCCCGGACCCCTCTTAACAACTATTAAGAGTGTCATTCATTTTGTTTTAAAGTATTAAAAAGTCATTACTCTTTCATATATATATACCTTTTCAAAGATTGAATGTTTTGAAGGTTTAAAAGTCCTATAACCAGGGGTCGGAAAAACTACTTTTTATTTGTAGCGAACTACAACTACAACTACTTTATGAAAAATGTAGTTAACTACAACTACAACTACTTGTTTTAAAAAGTAGCGACTACAAACTACTTTTTAAAAGTAGTCACTACTTCGCTACTTTTCGCTACTTTAGTTATCATCGCTAATTAAATGCACCGCAAACGATTTTTCCCCATAGACCATAATGTAACAGAATTCTTTTGAATGTCCCTGTAAGCGAGATATAAATGCTACAAACTTCATTTTCAATACCGAACATTCTATGGTAAACTTCAATAACATATAAAACTTTCAGGGCAATCCGAGTATTTTTACGAGAGTTAGAGCACGGACAGACGAACAAAGCGAATTCAATAATCCAACAGGGAGTGAAAAATTAGCCAGAGCCAGGAATCGAATCTGGGTCCACAGCGTTCCGGGCTGTCGCTCTGACCACTGAGCCACTCCGGCTAATTCCTGAGTCTGCAATTTCTCACTAATAAACCATGTTGGACAGAAAGTCACCAGCCATCTAACAGATAGCCTTGATGACAGGACAACGGTAATAGATTAATACTAATCCACAGATCTACGAATATCCATTAAAAACACACACAAACAACGCCTGCATTCAGCAATTAAAGATACACAAATAATATAATACAGACATACATACAATAAATACAATAATCCAACATGGAGTGAAAAATTAGCCAGAGCCAGGAATCGAACCTGGGTCCACAGCGTTAATCACTCAGCGATCAGTTAATCAGCGTTAACGCTGTGGACCCAGGTTCGATTCCTGGCTCTGGCTAATTTTTCACTCCATGTTGGATTATTGTATTTATTGTACGTATGTCTGTATTATATTATTTGTGTATCTTTAATTGCTGAATGCAGGCGTTGTTTGTGTGTTTTTTAATAAAGCGAATTCATTGACACTTTTTAATTATGTTGGAAAGTGTTAAAAAGAGGAAATTGGAAAACAAAAATTGCAATAATTTTACAAATTTATGAGAGTGATATAGCACAGTAGCGCATAAGGTGGTTCTCAAATTCCTTGCTCAACAACGCGGAACTTTCTGACACATTATCTGACTCATTTTTAAACACAAAGGCATAAAATTTGCATGCCTGACTATGGAAGAGATTTGGAATCGAAATCAGTTTTTCTTTTTTTTTTTTAGAAATAAAATACTTATCGGGTTATAAGCGATTCGTGTCACGTTTTTTCCCCTTTCCCCTGCTGTGGCGTCGGAAATTCGGTTGAAAACGCCGACTTTGACAGTGTTTTCTGAAAAGTCTTCTGTCTTTACCAAAAAAAAAAAAAAAAAAAAAAAAAAGACTAATGGAAAACGTCTTTCGGTTACAAAGTTTCTGAATAAGAACACATGCATTTTCATGCGTTTCCGAACAAAAATGAATTAAAGAATATGCCATAAAGTAGCCGGTTTGGATTTGAGAACAACCTTAAGAGTGGATAGCCCTTGATAAATTTGAATATACATTATTTTTTTTTTAAAAGAGCTAAATAGTCCTATTTCTTTACAATTTAAATATAGTTCCTGAAAGCAATTTAAAAATTGAACAAGATCATACAGACTTGCATAAGTTAAATCCTAGCTTTTGTTTTCCTTTCTATCTCTTTTTGTATGTTTCCCTTTGAAAACCCGTATATCAACATATTGGACTTTAGGTTCATTTTGGAGACAAAGATCCAGATATTTCATTAAAACACCAAGCTAACCAATATCAAATCAAATATAAAACATTACAAATCAATTATTTTAGCGATAAAAAATCTGTGCGGCTAAAGTAAAAATAAATATAGCCATAAATATGAAATTAAGCATTGTTAGGCATTTTTTAAAATAATATATTTTTATTTCCAACCACCTTTGTTTTATCTATTGGAATCTTCAAAGGGAAATATGCAGTAAATTCATTTGTATGCATGCATTAGACAAATATTTCACAACGATCAAAAGACGTATTAATAAAATATTTTTTTGCGATAATAAACAGTTCGATAAGAAAATTTTCTGAACCAGGTATCTTAATTTGAAAATACTCTTTTTAATGGTTTATGAATTTTAATGATTAATGATTTAGATATTCGGTGCTAGATGCGATACAGTAATTATTATTAATAATTATTAATATATTATTTATTTATTAATAAAGGAAATGCTAACTCACCTCTATGTGAAACTTCAGGTTGTAAGCAGATGATTTTGATACTGATAACTTCTTATTAATTGGACATAGTTTACATGTTACAGAGTAATTACCACTTTCTTGTTGTTCTATAACTTCAAAATACAAAATATTCATTATATGCCGACCAGGGCAGTTCTATACTATTTTTGTCTGTCATTCTATTACACCAATCTCAAAAGAATAATCCCCACATTAAAACACTAGATCTAATAATGAGTAAGGAAACAAAGGGTTGTCAGTAAGAAAATTAATTTTTTTGTTGGTATACTTTGTGGTTTTATCAGCAAATCCAGCAAATAATAGCTGGACGCTTTACTGCTGACGCTTTACGTTTCAGCTGCTAGTTTGTTTGAAGGCAGAAATCATTCCTTCCTAGTGCACTTTTCTCTAATAATAATATAGTATACTTGTTATTTTTCGAATATATATATATATATATTTAATTAGAGTTTAAACGATTTTAAACTGGCAGGAAGTGAGCAGAAATTTTGTTCGAAGGGGAATGTTTTCGATGATTGATTATTTATTTAATGTTACTACAGTTACTAGACAGCAAAGAATACGGAACTTAAAAAAACAGAAGAGTTTTAAATTTTGTATATGTAGCGGTGGGGGAGATTTTAGGAGAAGGGGAATAATTTATATTACTGATTATTTATCGTCACTACAGAGCACTATTTAGGACAGAAGATTTTTTTTAATATAAAAAATATAAATAACTTTAAGATTTTAGATTTATTTGTATGCTGGGGGGGGGGGGGGGGAGGGAGAAGAGTAAATTATGGGAGGTTAAAGGACAATTTAGATGATTACATATATGTTATTATTAGGTAGAAACGAATGTGGCCATTTTTTTAAATAAAGTGTTTTAAATGTTCGAGACTGTATGCTGGAGGAGGTGCAAAAAGGGAAGCGTACATTTTGGGGACAAGGAAATAATTTTTATTTTTTGTCATTAGAGAGCAATAAATGGAGTGAAAGATTTTTTTTTTTTGTATAAAAATAAAGACTTTTGTATAAAAATAGAAGTTTAAACTCCTTTGTATGCTACTAGGGGGAAGCGTGAATTTGAGAGGTTAGGGATAATTTAGATGGTTTATGTTTAGATGAATCGGTTCTGTTTCTTTTTCTTTTTCTTTTTCTTAAAAAAAAATAAAAATAAATAAAGATATTACATTCCTTTGCTTGCTGGGGGTGGGAGGCAAAAAGGAGAAGAAATTAGTCAGATAAAGACTTAACATAGCCAGACGACTATATTTTGGTAAAAACAATCGTAGTCATATAAAAATACATTATACTGAGAAGATTTCTATGGATTTAAATGACAATACACGAAGTTTCCGACACCCAAACTGTGAAAATGACAGTTAATTTGGGACCGTTCCCGTCGTCTAATGGAGAAATCTATGACACTGCAACTGAGATTTGTCGTTGACATTCGCAAATTGTTGCAGAGAACATATTTCGCACAAAAGAAACGAGTTATGATCACGTGATTTGAAGATTGGCACTTTTTTTCCTTTCTCCTAAAGTAGCGTCAAAAGTAGCGTCGATGCTCGCTACAAACTACTGATATTTTGTATCGCGCTACTCGCTACACTACACTTTTTTTAATGTAGCGCGCTACACAACAAACTACTAGAAAAAGTAGCGGCCACTGTAGTTTCGCTACTTGTAGCGCGCTACTTCCGAGCCCTGCCTATAACCAATTAACGGAAAAACATGATTTAAACGTCATTTTAAGCGAAAAAAAAAAACAACAGAGAATTTTGTATGTATTGCAATACAAATAAAATATATTCTTGTGTCCCGGACCCCTCTTAACAACTATTAAGAGTGTCATTCATTTTGTTTTAAAGTATTAAAAAATCATTACTCTTTCATATATATATATACCTTTTCAAAGATTGAATGTTTTGAAGGTTTAAAAGTCCTATAACCAGGGGTCGGAAAAACTACTTTTTATTTGTAGCGAACTACAACTACAACTACTTTATGAAAAATGTAGTTAACTACAACTACAACTACTTGTTTTAAAAAGTAGCGACTACAAACTACTTTTTAAAAGTAGTCACTACTTCGCTACGTTAGTTATCATCGCTAATTAAATGCACCGCAAACGATTTTTCCCCATAGACCAGGGGTTCTCAAACATTTAGACCGACGTACCACTAAATCGAAGTTCATACTTCCGCGTACCACCTGGTAACAAACGTAAAGCTAATATTACAAAACCTGTCTAAAACGAAATATCTCTCCAGTTATTTGTATTTCCGTCATAGCAGGTTTTATTGCCTTTAAAAATGAATGCTTACATTACTAAATTGACTGCTTTTCAAATACATGACTGGAATCACCACGTCGACAGACTACCGTGTGGTGGCTTCTTTTGCCAATATGTCCGCCTTTTCATTAAAGATGTAAGCAACATGGGCCCGGACCCAGTGCATGTGAACCTCGACTTCAATCGATTTAATCAAGTCCCGAATCTCAGCAATGGAATCTCAGCAATGGAATCTCAGCCTGTGCTGAGGCACAAGTCCGTGAAGCGCTTGGAGCGCCTATATCGAGTCAGAGTAGACGTCGTGTTCCCCGAAACCTCTTAGATGGGCATGAGTGATTGCTTTCTTGATCGCTTGGACCTTGGACTTAAAAAATTCCGCACCATCCGAGAGACGGAACTGGCTCCCCGCTAGTATTTGGTTCTCTGATATACGACAAGGAACGCACACCCGATGGTGTAGTTCTCCTGCTTCGATCCGACCGTGTATTACGAACACGTGGTTCGCGGAGTCAAATCCGCGGTCCAACGGACCCGCCAAAGATCCTGAAGTCTGGGAGTGGGCCTCCACAAGTCGACCTACTCGGAGTCTACTCCGTTACCGTCAACGCTCTTCTTTCATAGGACGAGGGTCGTGTAGTCTCTGTCCTGCTCCGCACGCAAGTTGAAGGGGACGACCCCTGACAAGACCTGCAGAGCATCGGTGGAAGTCGTTGTGTAACATTTTGTTACACAGAGGAGAAGGTTCCTCTGCATGCTAAGCAACCTGTTTGCTATCACTACCTTACTTGAGTACCAAACAGATGCCGCATTAAGAATAATTCTTTCTGCTATGATCGAGTAAAGCATCTTGCGAAATTTCGGTCTCAGACCCCAGTTATCTGCTGTGAGACGATTCATTTTGTTCAACACCTCAAAAGCCTTCTCCTGAACCGAGGTTAGGTGAGGCATCCAACTTAGGTGGGAATCGATTGTGACACCCAGATACAGGATCTACCATTTAAAGCGGATCCTGTTCCCTTCCATGAGGATGGGAATAGATGGGGAATTGTGGTATCTGCCCAGGGGCTTCACAACCGTGTAACCGCACTTACCGAAACTGAACGTGAGGCTGCACTCTGTTGCCAAAGCATGGATCTTGGAGAGAACCGGCCCGAGCAACTCCGCGAACCTTATGACAGCTCGTGGTCGTGCGGCTAAGAAGACGTCATCGGCGAAAACCGAAACAACATAGGTTTCGTCCTTCTCGTCTTGCAACCGTCTCAACAGAAATTCAATTACAACTAACCAGAGGGAGAGTCCAAGACACGAACATTGGGGTACTCCAACGTTGAAGTAGTGGTCCCCGTCATCTATCAGGATGACAGACGACACCAGAGGTAGTCGTCTATCACACCAAGGAACCAATGTTCAACACCCAGTTCCTCCAAAAACCGGAAGATGTCTGTGCGTCGAACACTATTGAACGCTGACTTGACATCGAGCGTGCGAAGACATGTGTAATCTCCATGACTCTTCGAAACAGCTATGTACTCCATCACGCGATGGAGCGCGTCGACCGTACTAACCTTCATAAGAAAGCCGTTCTGCCGCGCCTCGAGCAAACGTTTGGACTCCAAGTATAGTACCAGACGAGTTGCAGACAATTTATCCAATATCTTCTCGAGGGTCGGCAAAAGACAAATCGGACGGTAGGTCGCAGGGTCACTGCGCTCCTTCCCAGACTTGAGAAAGAACACGGCAATCGCCCGCTTCCATGGCCGTGGAAAACAAGACTCTCTCTGGCAGTGATTATACAAGGATAACAGCCACAGAGGGTGGTGTTTCAAGACCTCACGGGCGATTTCGAGACTGAGTCTGTCATGACCAGGAGCCTTGTTAGGCGGCAGCGATTCCACTGCAAATTCAAGTTCATGAATCGAAAACAGATGTGGTTCACCGGTCCTAATATTCGCGACCTGGGAAACTTCATCAACCGATAGGAAGTGGTATCTCGTATTGGTATTTCGTAAGTGCGTCTTGGGATTCCTTCCAAGTCGAGACCTCTTGTCCAGATGGAAGCACAAGCATATCAAGTGCTTCCTTTATCCACTTACCTCGCACCACCTCAAGTGTCTGGCCTAGTTTGTCCGTGCAAAGTCCCTCAGAAATGAATCTGCGGAACGAGGCACGATCACCATCGGCTCCAGCGTTAGTCGCGGTAGAGTCGACGGAGCGCGCGCAACCGATTTCTCTGGCTGGATAGCTGGGCTGTCTACCAACACGCCTCCCGACGCATAGCCGGCCGGCGTTTTTTGTTTTTGAGACATAGTCGATTCAAAGTCGACGTCAAGTATTCAACTCCCGCATCAGGGGTCGCAAACTCATACGAAGTCATATCCGCGGCTTGCAGATCACGGGAGAATGCATCCCAAAACTAAGTCCCTTTTTATCAAGTCTGCTATAACAAACATTTCTCGTAACAAGAAAATAGAAAAAGCGGATCCTAAATCGCGTTCGAATTTTTTTTTAAATTTCTATGTTAATAAAGACAAGCTGTTTTCGATTCCATAATAATAGGCTGATTTTTGTGTTTTATTCCACGTACCAGTATCGGACGTCTGCGTACCAGTAGCCAGAGCTTCACGTACCAGTACTGGTACGCGTACCATAGTTTGAGAACCCCTGCCATAGACCATAATGTAACCAATTAACGGATGTAGCAAGCAAAGAAAATAGTTTCTCTGCCGTTATAGCTATAGCATGTATGTTTTTATAATGTTTTTCTCTTTTTATAAAATCCATTAAAGATACTTAAATTATTATTTAGTTACTTAATTATATTTATATTTTATGCAATGAAAGAAATTGATACACCTTATTGTTGTCCCTAGTAATTGACACAATTCCCTCCACATTACTGCAAATCTATTACCCCTATTTACTTAGTAAATGGCAGCACAAGCATTATGTAGGTCTAGGCCCCACGACCGAAACCGAACCCCACGACCAAAACCTCGTCTGACTTTGCCAAAGACAAGACGGGAACAGTGGGAGATTCTCTAACCCTCGATGAAATTCATTTTGACAAATTAACATTACACTGACTTTATTTTACTGAGACAATAAAGTACAAAACATAATAATATACACTGCTCAAAACAATTAAAGGATATTTGAAGTTTTATATAAAATAAAGATATAAACGAAATTTTTTTTGCCGAAAATAGAAGAAGAGAATCACAAATGCAAATTTTTCTGGTTTTCAAACTGTGGAGTATGCAAATTTTGAGTTCGACGTCAAAAACTTCGCTTCAGCGGCAGCGAATGGAATTTGACTTTCAACTGGATAAAAGAGAATGAAGACAAGGATGATCGGCATTCAGTGATTGCTTTGTTTCGATGAGTACGATGTCTCAGCGAAGTCATTTGACAGATTCAGAAGCTTGGAGAATTGTTGGTAGGTTAGAAGGGGGCCAAACTCAAGCCGAAGTAGCGCAAGCCATTGGAGTGTCACAAAGTGTCATTTCCAGGATCTGGAACCGTTTTTTGGAGAGTGGATGTGCAGGCCGAAGACCAGGGCAAGGTCGTAGACGGGCAACAACGCCCAATGAAGATCGGTATTTAGCGTTAACAGCTCGGAGACACCGAAACATGAACGCTACTCTTCTCCAACAACACCTTCGCTCGGCTACAGGCACCACGATTTCAACTCAGACTGTCCGAAACCGGCTCCATGCTGTAGGTCTGTATGCTCGCCGACCGATGGTATGTGTTAGATTAACATCAAGGCATCGTCGCGACCGCAGGGAGTGGGCAACCGAGCATGTCAACTGGAGGAGAAATGAATGGAGCAATATTCTGTTTTCTGACGAGTCCCGTTTTTCTGTGCATCCGGATAATAGGCGTATTTTCATCTGGAGGGACCGTGGCAGTAGGAATAATCCTGCGTTCGTGCACGAAAGTGTCAGATTTGGCGGTGGAGGAGTGTTGGTGTATGGTGGCATCTCCATTGACGGGCGCACTGACCTCTACATCATTCGAGATGGAGCTCTGACTGGTCGCCGATATAGGGATGAGATCCTCAGACCTATTGTAGTCCCTTACGCTGCAGCAATCGGAGATAACTTCATTTTAATGGACGATGACTGCAGGCCACATCGTGCAAACCTGGTGGAGGATTTCCTTTTCGAGGAAGGAATCGTTCGAATGGAATGGCCAGCGTGTTCTCCAGACATGAATCCAATCGAGCACGTTTGGGACGCTCTAGGAAGACGAGTTTCTGGCCACCAACAACCCCCACAAACTCTCCAAGAACTGGAAAGAGCTCTTCTGGAAGAGTGGGGCAGAATACCCCAACTCGTCATTAATAGCCTCATTGAGTCCATGCCTCAAAGGTGTTCAACGTTGCTGGCCGCCCGTGGAAACCATACCCCCTACTGAAAATGATTTTCTTTGAAGAAAACACCTTTTCTTATTCTTTTTTTCTCATATGCACAAATTGTGTTTTTTTCCTTTTGTACACAAATGCGCAATAAAATGCCTTTTTTTTCTGCCAAACATGTGTAATTTATTCTCATATAATCTACTATGTCTGTCGACCATGTATCAATCAGCTAAAAAGTTTCTCAGATACAAAATCCACCTAAAACTGCAATATCCTTTAATTGTTTTGAGCAGTGTACAATAATAATATAATCCATATCATATTTGCGCTGAACATCACCATAGTTTGCTTAAACTTAATAACACAAATAAAATTTAAAATGCTGTACCGCAATTAAACCAATATGTACAACGCTTTTACCAAGTGTTAAAAAAAATTGTCAAAGATTATTCATATCATACTGTGCGTTCACTTATCAAATTCAAATTATTTACAAAAACTATGGCCATTGTTTCCTCTTTCCTTAATTGTGTACATACTTTTATCGGATTCTTTAACCTAAATTTCAACTGCATTTCAAGTCATTAGATATTTAATATAGTTAACGAAATTTTAAACTATGAACTAAATTGGTACATGTGAATGTAATGGATAATATAAAATACAATATTATAATGACAAGTTAAATTATATAAAACAGTGCAGTATAAAGAACTGGAAAAATATTTAAATATCAGACTAAACACATTTTAATACCATTTATACTGTACTCAATAATTAAAAATACCACTCTTGATTCTAAATTAAAATTTTGACTATTTAAAAATATTCATGATTTTAAAAAAAATGTGTTACATTTAAAAAAAAATGTTTTTTAGTATATTTGTTGTGGTGAAAAGTGATTTGCGGGCCACACAATTTTTTTTTCGTTCATCAGTGTTATGATCTCCCTCACCAAAACTTCCTCTCTCTCTTTTTTTTTCCGTCTCTTGTCCTATCGCCAGCGTCTTATCAGCGGTCTTGGATTGCCACGAAGTGCTAAGTGACAAATTTTCCCACTCTTATCGCCCGCCCACCTGATTCGCAGAGTTTATCGGTCGCAGCAAGAAATTTCCATTACCGATTGAATTACAGCCGGAATCGGGAAACATGACCTCGCTCATTGATCGGTTATGGTCACCATTAAGTTTGCGGATCAGAACAGCCTGTAATATACTTCATCCGCATTATTATCGTATCAATTTAAAATTATTAAATATGTTTTAGATTTATACATACTGCATATGAGATATGACACTTTTGTCTCTAATAGTATGCGTATATAGGGCGTTTCTTTTTTCTTTCGCTGACTAATAGCTAATTCTTAAACCATTGGTTTTAGAGGTGAGTGGCTAAAAGGCCAAAATATTAGGACCAAACAGATAGCGTTCTTATGTGTCGCTATCTGTGATGTGGTATGCCGTACTCTTTGATCTTTTATGACTTCAGAGGTCAATACCGGGAGCCATTGACAAGTCGAAAAACACCAAATTCTTTTGTTGTAACTCCCCTTTCTTTTGTCGAAGACCACATTTTATTTTTATTTTCTGTTTTCACAGAGTCCCATTCCAAAAATTTTAATAAATATTAAAGATTTCTTAGAATATATATATATATATATATATATATATATATATATATTCAACAAACTAACGAAAGCAAACAATAAAGATATGCTAGCAATAAAGTGTGATTTTTTGAATTTTGACCATCTTGACTGATAGTTAATGGTATATTTATAGTCATCCTGACAGATATTTCGGAGGGGGACAAACCCTGGTGATCCCACCCCCATTGGCTACGGCCTTATGCATCTGTTACACTATTTCAAACATATTGTAATTGATATACATCACAGAGGTGCCCTACAAAATGCTTACTACAGAATATGGTGTGCATAGCATTTATCATTCATATACAGGGTTGCATAAAAGAATTTGAGTTACATTTCCGCTTATTAACGGAAATTGCTGAAGTTGAATTTTCAATTTCCTTACTGAATTACATTTTTGCATACTATTTAGTATATATACAAATTTAAACTTTATTCTTCACATTACCAATTTTTCAATCAGACATCACTCAAAAAACAATTACAACTGATGATGCTCCGGCTGGGGCGAAAACGTTTTTGCAATGGTGACAATTTTTTAGAAACATTTAGACTTTTTTAATGATGATGGACTGTTTTTTATGGAACTTTTTGTTTTGAGTGATGTCTGATTGTAAAATTGGTAATGTGAAGAATAAGGTATTGAAATACAGACATTAGTAACTAGGACTTCCCTCAAAGGGATTAGTCTGAGTGATATTGCTAAGAACATAGGGTTAACAATTACAATATAAAGAAAAAGAGCAAATTAAATGATAGAATTACAAAATATCATATATAAATTCATATACACTGTTAAAAAAATAGAAAAGAAGTACCGTTCATCAGATGTGTTGTCATAATTTTTTTTAACATGTGGCAAAGAATCTCATTTTCATCTCATTTTCTTAAGTGCGTATTGCGCAAAACTTGAAAAAAAAAAAAAAAATCGCCGGATCTTTTAAAACGCCAAGCTTTTTAAAGTTACGTAATTGGATTTGCTGCCAATAGATTATTCTATCAAGCGTGGCTTAACGCAAATTTAATTTCATTGTTGCACCTTTTTTTGTGTGTGAATTAAAAAATTTTCTTCCTTGATCATATATCTATTATTTGTATAACTGTTTATAGAAACTCTTACACTTCAAACCACATTGATAGCATGCTTTGCTACAAACCAGATTGCAAAACTATAGTCTAAATTACTATTAAAGTATACAAAAAATCTTTCGATGACTTCTGTAAAATAACTTTTACATTAAATCTCCATATCAGCAAAATTGAAAAATTATATATATTTCAAAGTTAAGCTTAACAGATACTTCTTGATTATTCTCTAGGAGGCTCTGCCCCCTGCGCCTTTACTGCGCCAATCCGCAGACTTTTCTTTTGCCTGTCTGTCTGTCTCTCCACAATCTGTCTGTTTCCCTATCCGTTCTTCTGCCCGTCTCTCTAACCGATTGTCTATCTCTCTACACGTCTCGCTACCTGTCTCTATATTTCTCTACCGGTCTCGCTACCTGTCTCTATATTTCTCTACCGGTCTCGCTACCCGCCAATCTATTTCTCTAACCGTCTGTCTATCCGTCTAACTACTTGTATGTCTAGCCGTGTCTCAATCCACTTATCTACCCATTTGTCTATCTGTCTCTCTACCCGTCTGGCTATACGCCTTTCTACCCATCTTACCCATCTCCGTAACCATCTACTGTCTCTCTACTCGCCTGTATACCCGTCTCACTATCCGTCTGTTTTTGTACCCGACTCGCTACCAATCTCATTACCCGTCAGTCAACTCGTCTCTGTACTCATCTCTCTACTCGTCTCTTTATCTACCACGCTACGCGTCTCGCAACCTTTCTCTCTACATTCCTGTCTACCGGTGTCGCTACCCGTCTCGTGAACCATCTCGCTATCCCTCTGTCAACCCTTTTTTTACCTTTCTCTCTAGCCGTCCACAGTGGTCAAATATCGAAAAACGCTGGTCGAAAATCAAAAAAGGTTGTAGATCCTTCTAAAAATTTTTACATATAGGTTTGAGGTCGCTGATTACGAATTTGACATCGAAATTCAAAAATTCAAAATGGCGGATCCAATATGACGGCCTTTTTTTTTTTTTTTTAAATTGTTTTTTTTTTCTGTAAAAGTTTCTTTAAAGGGGTTTTTGAGGTCGCTGATTACATATTTGATATTAAAATTCAAAAATTCAAAATAGCAAATCCAATATGGCGGACATTTTTTATAAAAAAAAAAATTCTGTAAAAGTTTGTTTAAGGGGATGCTGAAGGTTACTTTGTACTAATTTGATATTATAATAAAACAAAATACATTAGCGCATTCAATATGGTAAGCAAATAAATGAAAAGAGCTTATATTTTGTGAAATATAAATGTTTTGTATTATTAATTGTCTGAGTGCAACGAAGACTCATACACAGCGCAGTTTTACTTTGCCCCATATATAGCTACGATGGATATTAAAACCTTTCGTCAAGCATAACTCAAAAAATATTTAACGGATTTTGTTCAAATTTTTACAGCAGGTACCTATAAAGGTGACAACGTCGTCTATTTATTACCAAGAATAAGTGTCAAACCGTTTGGAAGTTATATTAAAAAAATAGATAAAAAAGCACAATTAAAGTACATACGTCACTAAATTTTGTGCGTACGTCATTTTCACCGGCGGGAGATTTTCGTAGACAATCGGAATTGAAAAGTTCATGGAATACATGGAGCAAAAAAATATGCAAGCACTAATATTCAGCACAATAAAATATATTTCAATTTATTAAAAATGGAAAGTTAATCTGGAATTTTTTCTGTTTGAAAAGTATTATAGATTAGTAAGAGTAGTATTAGTATTAGAGATTTGGCGTAAATCACACCATTAGCAGCTTTTTTATTTCGCGTGTGTATGTTAGGAACAATTCTTTGATGTTTAAATAAAAGGTTTCGATTTGTGGCATTATTTCTTATTTTCTTTTCCTTTTTAGTATTTTAAATGGAATTAGTGAAAGGCGTGTATTTTAAATAAAATGAGTGAAAGACGTGTATTTTTAATGTATGTATTTAAAATGAAATCAGTGAAAGATTTATATTTAAATGAAATGAATGCAATATGAAGATATTATGAGAAAAATATTTGGCGATTTATCAACTGCCCCAAGTTAACATAAAAGTACCAATACATATGTGGGTACTTCTCTATTATCCCGTCGACCACTTTTCATAACAAAAAACTGTCGCCAAATAAACGGGAGAACGTTGTCATTGAAATATCAAAATACATAAATAAATAAAATATAAGAATTTAAGGACACAATTGTTATTTTAATGAATGAAATAACTAATAAATCAGTAAAACATAATGAAAAATACACGCAAATGTCGCGTTAAAAACCACTTGATGACGTAACAAACACGTATAATGCTTCTGATATCAAGTAAATGGGACTGCATTTTTGGCGTTTAATCTAACAGTTTGGCGAATGTTTTTTGTTATGAAAAGTGGTCGACGGGATAATAGAGCAGTACCTCTATATGTGAAATGAAACAAGGCACAGATGTCATATACGCACCACGTTGGCGCGATTTTTCTTTCCACCAGCTTGGGGAAAACTTTGTTTTTGAATATTAGTTACAAATAGTGTGACAAATAGTACACGTGATTTTTTATTTCAATATGAAAATAAAATAACGTAATAAATGAAACAGCTTCTATTATTTTAAAAAAGGAAATAAAAATAAATAAATAATAGTTTGATATAAATAAAGGCGCGGATGTCATATACGCACCACATTGGCGCGATTGCAACAAAATGGCAATTTTATGCCTCACATGGTAACCCGGTTATTTTGTTTCAATTGTTGTTTATTAACTTTTATTTTTTATTTTAATTCTATAAATTGTTTTTATTATATATATCAATATTTATTTATATCAAACTATCATTTATTTATTTTTATTTCCCATTTTTGAATAATAAGAGCTAATTCATTTATTACGTTATTTTATTTTTATATTGAAATAAAAAATTACATGCTATTATTGTATGGTATTTGTAACTAATATTCAAAAACAAAGTTTTCGCCAAATTGGCGGGGGAAAAATCGCGCCAATCTGGTGCGTATATGACATCTGTGCCTAAATTAATATTGATATACATATAAAAATAATCTATAGAATTAAAATAAAAAATAAAAGTAAACAAACACAACAAACAGTTTTCGCCAAAGGGGCGGGGGAAAAATCGCGCCAACGTGGTGGCATCTGTGCCGGGATTTTTACCCTTTTATCTGTGCTTTCGGAAATATAAAAAAATTAAAAAATTCTTATATCAGGTGTATAATGTTTTGTATTTTTATACGGACCACTTCTCCATTTTAAGATTTTAAATGCTATTTATATCAGATATTTCTTTCTTGAGATTCCCACAAGTTTTTTCCGGTAATTTTTTTAGTTCGCTTATTAATTGTTTACAATTTGCCCCCCTGGCAATAACAATTATTTATCACAAAAAATGGGTAATTCTCTATTATCCCGTCGACCACTTTTCATAACAAAAAACTACCGCCAAACTGTAACGCTAAATAAACGGGAGAACGTTGCCATTGAAATATCAAAATAAATAAAATATAAGAATTTAAGGACACAATTGTTACTTTAATGAATGAAATAACTAATAAATCAGTAAAACATAATGAAAAATACACGCAAATGTCGAATTAAAAACCACTTGATGGCATAACAAATACGTATAATGCTTCTGGCATCAAGTAAATGGGACTGTATTTTTGGCGTTTAATCTTAGTTTGGCGATAGTTTTTTGTTATGAAAAGTGGTCGACGGGATAATAGAGAAGTACCCAAAAATGGCTTAGTTTTGTTAAATTTGTTTGTTATGTATTTTCATTTCTTATTAAAATATCGAAAATGGCAATAAAATTTTATTTTAGCACCGTACTTAATTTTTTTAAATGGCTCAAAAACATGGTTTAATAAACGTATATTTGTAAATATTTTAAAAAACATGTTTTTCCGCTCTCTAGAAAAATTTGTAAGATTCTACAACTGCCTTTGGCACCAACCAGTACATGATACGGAACTTTTCCCTATTCAGATACACAGAAGAGGTTGGTCACAAACAAGAGTAATGCTAGCAACAATATTGTTTTAACTCTATAAGAGTTAGAAACAATAATGATATTAAATTCCCCGATTAGCTTAGGGCCCGATTACGGAACTTTCTCCTAGAAAAAAAAAAAAACTGTAGAAGTCTTTTACATTTGTTTCGAATGAAGCTCGATCAACAAAGTATTAATTGATAATACAAACAACACTAATATGAACATGGAGGCAAAAGTTTGAATTTAAGTGTATATATTTGGAACCCTCCCCCCCTCCCAACCACCCACCAAACAAAGAAAAAGAAAGTTACAGAAATGAATTTAAAATGGCGTGAAGCCACCCTTTCTGACATAAGAAATTGGCTGCGAACCCGATTACGAAACTTTCACTTAACTTAATAACATGTATCTAATAGCCCTGAGGACAATTCCCCTTCCCAGTTATACGGACCTTGGGGCTTTTTTAAAAAGCTTGACGCATTTCGGGTTGAAGAAGTTGAGATTTACTGTCAAATGACATAAACTACTATGAAAATAAAACTGGTGAATTATTATGCTGGTTTATGTATGTATTTAAAAAAATTGCATCTGATTACACTCTTTAGATAAATTACTCCTGTTTGCATTTAATAACAGATAAACGGCTTCCGTTTACTAAATTGTTTAAATATTGGGAAGAGTTGGCGAGAGATAGATAGACGTGTAAACAAACGGGTAGAGAGACGGATAGCGACAGAGATAAGCTAACGGGTAGCGAAACGAATAGACAGACGGGTAGCGAGGCAGGTGCAAAAAAGGGTTGACAGAGGGGTAGTGAGATGGGTAGGGAAACGGGAAGCGTGGTGGATAGAGAGACGAGTACAGAGACGACTTGACAGACGGGTAGAGAGAGGGGTATATAGACAGACGTGTTGATAGACGAGTAGTGTAACGGGAAGCGAGACAGGTAGAGACACGATTAAAGAGTCGGGTAGAAAGACAGACGGATACTGAGATGGGTATACAGAAGAGTAGAGAGACAGTAGACAGATGAGTTCGGAGAGAGACACAGCTAAGACATACGAGTAGTTAGACTGGTAGACACGTTTGTAGCAAAGCAGGTTATCAATGTGGTTTGAAGTATACGAGTTTCTATAAATAGTTATACAAATAAACAAAGGAAATTTTTTTAATTCAAATATTAAATATTTGATTTAATATTTCAATATTTAATATTTTATTTTTTAATATTTTATTTAGATATTTGTCACAAAGAAAATGTTTCAAAAATTAAATTAAATTTGCGTTAAACTACGCTTGCTAAAATACGCTATTGGCTGCAAATCTGATTATGTGACTTTAAAAATATCGTTTTAAAAGATCCGGCGTTTTTTTTTTAAAGTTTTGAGCAATTCCCGCTTAAGAAAATGAGATTATTTGCCAAATGTTATTAAAAAAATGCATATGAAAACATAACAGTATATGAATTTATATATGATATTTTGTAATTATATCATTTAATTTGCTATTTTTCATATGTTGTATCTTTATCTATCTCTTGTCTATCATATGCTGTATATTCACTTAGATTCTTGTTGATATCTTCTTTATATCGTAATTGTTAACTTTATGTTCTCAGCAATATCACTCAGACTAATCCCTTTGAGGGAAGTCCTAGTAATAAAAATACAGTGCATTATTTCATATAAGCAGTTTGAAATTGTTAAACTTAAAAACAACTATACTTCCAAGAATGCAAACCAATGCAGCTGGTTTTTTGATATTTCATAAAAAAAACATCATCAGGAATTACGTAATTATAGTGAGAACTCTGGATAACGCAAGATAAAAAGTATTTTGTTAATTAACTTTCACTTTGTGCATCAATACGTGTTTTTTTCGTGTGTCTTTTCTTTTCACTTTTAAGACATAATTTATAATGAATTACATAAAATAAATATGTGAAAATATTCTTCTTACCTTTCGGAAGATCACACATTTTGCATAATGTAATTTGCACACGTACAATAAAAGTTATTCACTGTAGAACGCGTGCAACATTTACCGCGTAAGAGCACGTGCGAGCGAGCGTTACAGAGCAGCTGACTTAGACCTTCGATACATAAGCAGGTATAAAAGATACCTCTTACTCTATGCGGGATAAGGCGCAGATGCTCCCTCTGAACGTAAAAAGGAGGTACTGAAATGAATTAAGAAACATTCATTTTTCGACTTTCGGGCAGCTTTTTTCGATTTTTGACCAGTGTGCGTCTGTCTATTCGTTTCGCAACCCGTCAGCCTACCTATGTCGCTACTCGTCTCTCTACCCGTCTGTCTACCCGTTTGTTTACTCGTCTTTCTACCTCTCGCCACCTCTTCCCAATATTTAAACAATTCATTTAATATACAGAAGCCGTTTATCAGTTATTAAATGCAAACAGAAGTAATTTATCTAATAAGTGTAATCAGATGCATTTTTTTTAAATACATACATAAACCTGAATAATAATTCGTCAGTTTTGTGTTCATAGTTGTTTATATCATTTGACAGTAAATCTCAACTTCTTAAACCCGAATTGTCTCAAGCTTTTTAAAAAAACCGCAATGTCTGTATAACTGCAAAGTACCCTGAGGGCTATATTAGCTACATGTTATTAAGTTAAGTGAAAGTTTCGTTATCGCGTTTGCAGCCAATTTCTTATGTCAGAAAGCGTGGCTTTACACCATTTTAAAATTCATTACTGTAACTTTCTTTTCTTTTATTTTTCTTCTTTTTTTAAGGGGGGGGGGTAGGGGGGAAGGGTTTCAAATATATACATTTAAATTAAAACTTTTGCCTCCATGCCATTAGTGTTGTTTGTATTATTAACTAATACCTTGTACACCGAGCTTCATTTGAAACAAATGTAAAAGACTTCTTCTACAGTTTTTTTAGGAGAAACTTTCGTAATTGGGCATTTCGTAATTTCGTATTATTAACTAATACCTTGTACACCGAGCTTCATTTGAAACAAATGTAAAAGACTTCTTCTACAGTTTTTTTAGGAGAAACTTTCGTAATTGGGCCCAAAGCCAATCGGAGCATTTAATATCATTATTGTAACTCTTATAGAGTTAAAACAATATTGTTGCTAGCTTTACTCTTGTTTGAGACCAACCTTGCCTGTTTATCTGCATGGGGAAAAGTTTCGTATCCTATGTCGGTTGGCGAAAAAAATTTTAAATGGTGCCAAAAGGTAGTTTTAGCATCTTACAAAATTTTTCAAGAGAGCGGTAAAACATGTTTTTCAAATATTTACAAACATACGTTTATTAAAGAACGTTTTTGCACCATCTTAAAAATTTAAGCCCGATGCTAAAATAAAATTTTATCGCCATATTCGATATTTTAATAAGTAATGAAAATACATAAACAAACTTATTTAACAAACCTAAGAGGCATTTTTGTGATAAATAATTGTTATTGTCAGGGGGTAGATTGTAAACAATTAATAAACGGCTAGTAAATAATAAATAGCATTTAAAATCTAAAAATGGAGAAGTGGTCCGTATAAAAATGCAAAACATAACATTATACGCTTGATATATGTAAACCTTTTTTAATTTAATATTTCCGAAGGCACAGATAAAAAGGTAAAAATCTCTTTTCCAAATGCCAAATAGAAAATATACAAAATAGAATGCCAAATATACAAAATAGAAAAATATCTGCAAAAATATATATTTACATAATAATACTTCTGCAAAAAAAAATAAGATTTAGAAAAAGTAAGCCAAATCCTGCAGATCCCAACAATCACATCGAAAAACTTATCACCAAAAAAGAACTCGCCAAATCTTACGGCACAGGAGATGGATTTTCCCCTCTGAATGCAGAATATTAGTTTTTTTTCTTGTACGATGGCAGATTATAATATAATTGTTTCATTTCACATACTACATACCCTTTGATATATTGGTACTTTTATGTTATCCTGGCGCAGTTGATAAATCGCCAAATATTGTCCCTATAACATTTTCATATTGAATTCATTTCATTTAAATATAAACCTTTCACTCATTTAATTTAAAATACATGCCTTTCATTAATCCCATTTAAAATGCTAAAAAGAGAAAAAAAAAAAGAAATAATGCCATAAATCGAAACCTTTTATTTAAACACCAAAGATTTTTTTTTTTTTTTATTTACACACGCGAAATAAAAAAAAGATTTGCGCCAAATCTCTAATACCAAGTCTACCAAGTTATTGCGGGTTTTTTCTTTCAAACAGAAAAAAATACAGATTAATTTTCGATTTCTACTAAATTGAAATCTGTTTTATTGTGCTGAATATTAGTGCGTGCATATTTTTTTGCTCCATGTACTCCATGAACTTTTCAATTCCGATTGTCTACGAAAATATCCTGCAGGTGAAAATGACGTACGCACAAAATTTTCGTGACGTATGTACTTTAATTGTGCTTTTTTATCTATTTTTATAATATAATTTCCAAACGGTTTGACATTTATTCTTGGTAATAAATAGACGTCGTTGTCAACTTTATAGGTACCTGCTGTAAAAATTTGAACGAAATCCGTTAAATATTTTTTGAGTTATGCTTGACGAAAGGTTTTAATATCCATCGTAGCTATATACGGGGCAAAGTAATACTGCGCTGTGTATGAGTCTTCGTTGCACTCAGACAATAAATATTTTTTGAGTTATGCTTGACGAAAGGTTTTAATATCCATCGTAGCTATATATGGGGCAAAGTAATACTGCGCTGTGTATGAGTCTTTGTTGCACTCAGACAATAAAATATCTCTTTTTTATGTTAATACAAATTTATAGATCATATACAAAGCTGATCAAACGAATTCGGATATTTTCCCGACTGTGTACGGTAATTACGGTATAGTATACGATTGCTATAATTAAACAATTTTAGTATACAAATTCGGTTTTTAAATTTAGTAATACGGAAATAATATGACTCCATCTTAAATAGGACGTATTACCATGGCAACCTAGAACAATTATCTATCATGGGATATCATTGAATTAATTAAATATGATAGGATTTAATAGAATGAAGAAAACTTTTATTAATATCTTTCGAAGTTTTGATTCGATTTTCATAAAATGTGAAATGACTCGACAAAATTCTGCAAATATTATATATATTAAATTTCAAATCATTCAGTTGGGTAGTTTTTGCGCTGTTATATGCGGACAGACGGACGGACCAGACGACGACTGTACACTGCAAAAAATAATTGTTGATTTTACAGTATAAAACTGGCACCCCAGCTGCCATGCGCGGCAGCGTATTACTGCTTGCGCGGCAGCGTATTACTGCTTATTTTACGGTTTAATACTGTTAATTTTACGGTATAATACTGGCAGCTGGGGTGCCAGTTTTATACTGTAAAATCGACAATTATTTTTTGCAGTGTAGGTGCTACGTATTTATATAATTACGAACGCACCTAATAACGCATTTTTAACATAAAACAATAAAATTTAAAATTTGGTATAAAATTTAAATTGCATCATATAATAATATGTTATGATTATAATGTATTTATTTTATAACTCGAGATTATTTTGACAAAGGGGGCCCCGGGCTCATATGGAGTTAATCGGGCTCTGATCATGGCCCAAAAATTGGTTTTAAACGGCAAATCTGATAGAATTTTCTGAAATATTTATAAATTAGGCAGGTATTTTTCAAATTGTAAATCAATTACTACAACGATGTTTATTTTCCTTTTTCCTTATTTTAATCGCAATTATTTGTTTCGGCGATTGTCAATAATAAATAACTCTGTCGTTTAATAATACAAAAAACTGAATTGGAAGATAAAATTTTTAAACATCAAAATATAATGCAAAAGACTAGCCAACACTGAAAAAAAAAATAAAAATAAAGAACTGAATCTGGTAAATATTCCTCTTTTACGAGAACCAATCGCTAATTGTATATGCATCTTGGTTAAAATCATAGCTATTTTTTGCTGCATCAAAAAGTTATTAAAACAATGATCAATCATTTTTGATTCAATGCGGGCCACGTATATTTTATTTATTTATTTATTTTAAATAAAGTAAAAACACTTAAAATTAACGTTTGATATAACTTGAAATTTTGTTTAAATAAAACAAGAGAAAGAACATCGTGAAAAAGAAATAATGTACGGAAAGAGTTCCAAATGCATGTGTTTAGTAGTAATTAATATTTTACATGTCTTTTACTAAAAATAATTGTACTCATTCTCCTTTTAAAACTAATATTAGTTTTCCAAATAGCAAATTAAAATCCATTCTCAAATGAACAATTATAAATACCGTTTACACATGGAAAAAAAAAAAAAGCATAAAATTAGCATTCTTTTAATAATAATAATAATAATAATAAATCTATATTATACATGCAAAGAAGAAACGTTAACCTGTTCGGTGAATCAGAATAATGAAATGGTTTGAGGAGGAACAGAAAGCTCTAATTATTATTGTTATGACAAATTGCAAGATGCTACTCTGTTTTCTTAGAGATGATATTACAAAATGATGAAAAATCAACAAAACATGGTGGGTTTAGAAGAAGAAGCATTGCAATCAGTATGTGAATAGGAATAAGAAAAAAAAATTGCAATAATATTTAGAAAAAATTAATGACATGCGAAAGTCATTGCAATAAGGGCCATCCTTATTGTTAAAAGGGCTCGGGCGAAGGAATATTTTGTGCTCTAAATTACTTTCAAAGATTTTTAAAAGTTTCTATATCTCGTCTCGAGTCCCTATAATAGTTGTTGGTTGTATAGGATTTAATAGCGTAAAGTCCCTTTAGGGAATTGATGAGCCCAAATAAGAGTTAAAACAAAACACCAAATCATCCTCAAAAGGCCATGCCATTTGACTATATCTGGATGAGATAGTATCTTCTGTTAAGCTTCGTTTTATTATTATTATTATTATTATTATTATTATTTTAATTGAATTGGCTTTAATGGCAACGTTTTGGCATGGCCTTTTGAGAATGATTTATAGTGTTGTCATTAAAGCCAATTCAACAAAAATAAAAAAAAAATCTGGATGGGATTTTTCATCCAGATATAGTCAAACAAGTGTAGAGAACAGAAAACGTCTTCAAAAGGCCATGCCAAAACGTTGTCATTAAAACCAATTCAATTAAAATCAAGAAACGAAGCTTAACAGAAGATGCTATCTGGATGTAATTTTTTATTGTTTGGGATTGGGATTGAAATTTCTTATGACTACATCTGCAGATATAGTCAATATTTCTTTTGACTATATTTCTGATTATATATTTCTATATTCTGATTATATATTTTGATTATATATTCTGATTATATATTTTGACTATATTTCTGATTATATCTCATTGATATATTTCTTTTGACTATATGCAGATATAGTCAAACAAGTGTAGAGAGAACAGAAAATCATCCTCAAAAGGCCATGCCAAAACGTTGCCATTAAAGCCAATTCAAATATAATAATAATAATAATAATAATAATAAACGAAGCTTAACAGGAGATATTATCTGGATAGGATTTCTCATCCAGATATAGTCAAACAAGTGTGGAGAAAAGAAAATCGTCCTCAAAAGGCCATGCCAAAACATTGTCATTAAAGCCAATTCAATTAAAATCAAGAAGCGAAGCTTAACCAGGAGATGCTATCTGGATGAGATTTCTCATCCATATATAGTCAAACAAGTATAGAGAATAGAAAATGTCCATTGTAAAAGCAGTAAAGTATACTAGAATATGATATTAAGACGTTAAGAAATTATATTTCAAAGTAAAAGCCTGCATGTTTTTAAAAAGCAAACAATGTCCTATTAGGTGCTTCTCTAATGAGGTTTGTCAATGCACACTGCAAAAAATAATTGTTGATTTTGCAGTATAAAACTGGCACCGCGCATGCGCGGTAGCGTATTACTGCTTGCACGGCAGCGTATTACTGCTTATTTTACTGTTTAATACTGTTAATTTTACGGTATAATACTGGCAGCTGGGTGCCAGTTTTATACTGTAAAATCAACAATTATTTTTTGCAGTGCAGGTGAAACCCTATAATAGGGTACAATTATCATTACCGAATCCAAACCTTTTCTTAAATCCAAAAGTTAAACGAAAAGAGAAAATAAGGATGAGATATTTCAGTCAACTTTGATTTTAGTCACGTTGAGGGCTTCTACAAGTTATACGGGACTCCTTTACGGACGGAAAGAGTTCATTTACGATATGTGTCTTCGATAATGCAACAAAATACTCGGCAATTTTGGATTAATGGGGGGGGGGGGGGGGGGAAGAAACAGATAAATTTTGGACTATTGTAAGTTTTGCAAGGGGAAAAACCAAAAACAGATAAACCCTCAAAAGAAGAATATCATGAAAGAAACCCTCAAGTGAAAAAGTATTGTTTTACATTTCCTTACCTTTCTTTTTTATTTTTAATGGCACGGTCTGTAAACAACCCTTATATTCGTGTTTTTAATAGGCTACAATTAAATTGCTTCAGCACTTTCACTTATTCAGCAATAAAAGAAATTACAGTTAAATTAAATTTTACTTATAAACTGCATTAAAATTTCAAAATACAACCCAGCTTAATGTTTCATATGGTTAGTTTGTGACACATCTGTGGCACTCTAACGACACACCGGTTGAGAAACACTGAGACACTAGGCTAGACAGATTTTTGCGTTTTTTATTATTCTTATAAAGTTTCATCTCACCTAATTGGCTCATAAAAAGTAAATGAAGCTTTGTTGTTAAAATTTATTGTAAACCGCATTAAAATTTCAAAATACAACCCAGCTTAATATTTCATGTGATTAGCTGCGACACATCTGTGGCACTCTAACGACACATTGGTTGAGAAATACTGGGCTAGACAGATTTTTGCGTTTTTTATTATTCTTATAAAGTTTCATCTTACCTATTGGCTCATAAAAAGTAAATGAAGCTTTGTTGTTAAATTTTATTGTAAACTACATTAAAATTTCAAAATAAAAACCCGCTTAATATTTCATGTGATTGGCTGCGACACATCTATGGCACTCTAACGACACATCGGTTGAGAAACACTGGGCTAGACAGATTTTTGCGTTTTTTATTATTCTTATAAAGTTTCATCTCACCTAATTGGCTCATAAAAAGTAAATGAAGCTTTGTTGTTAAAATTTATTGTAAACCGCATTAAAATTTCAAATACAACCCAGCTTAATATTTCATGTGATTAGCTGCGACACATCTGTGGCACTCTAACGACACATTGGTTGAGAAATACTGGGCTAGACAGATTTTTGCGTTTTTTATTATTCTTATAAAGTTTCATCTTACCTATTGGCTCATAAAAAGTAAATGAAGCTTTGTTGTTAAATTTTATTGTAAACTACATTAAAATTTCAAAATAAAAACCCGCTTAATATTTCATGTGATTGGCTGCGACACATCTATGGCACTCTAACGACACATCGGTTGAGAAACACTGGGCTAGACAGATTTTTGCGTTTTTTATTATTCTTATAAAGTTTCATCTCACCTAATTGGCTCATAAAAAGTAAATGAAGCTTTGTTGTTAAAATTTATTGTACATTGCATTAAAATTTCATAAATACAACCCAGCTTAATATTTCATGTGATTAGCTGCGACACATCTGTGGCACTCTAACGACACCTCGGTTGAGAAATACTGGGCTAGACAGATTTTTGCGTTTTTTATTATTCTTATAAAGTTTCATCTGACCTAATTGGCTCATAAAAAGTAAATAAAGCTTTGTTGTTAAATTTTATTGTAAACTGCATTAAAATTTCAAAATACAACCCCGCTTAATATTTCATGTGATTGGCTGCGATACATCTGTGGCACTCTAACGACACATCGGTTGAGAAACACTGGGCTAGACAGATTTTTGCGTTTTTTATTATTCTTATAAAGTTTCATCTCACCTAATTGGCTCATAAAAAGTAAATAAAGCTTTGTTGTTAAATTTTATTGTAAACTGCATTAAAATTTCAAAATACAACCCAGCTTAATATTTCATGTGATTAGCTGCGACACATCTGTGGCACTCTAACGACACATCGGTTGAGAAACACTGGGCTAGACAGATTTTTGCGCTTTTTATTATTCTTTTAAAGTTTCATCTCACCTAATTGGCTCATAAAAAGTAAATGAAGCTTTGTTGTTTTGAGGATCAAGGGGCTCTTTAATGACACATATGTTACATGCCCGATACATATCAGGTATTTTGTTTATAACGGACACCGACAAAGACGAGGGGCGGCTCTAGAATTGAAACATCCCCGACAGGTGGGCGTTAAAGGGCAGTTGGGTCTTGACCTCACGCCCCCATTAATCACCTGCTCATGATAAACGCCCTCCATTAGACCTAAGTATTTTTGGACGGGTAGTGCAAAAAGTTGTTTTTCTCTTCACCTGATAGTAAGAGTTCTTGTTTACGGAGCCGCAACTACTTCAGATGGAATTTTAGAAGCTTGTGACGATTTGTCATTTATATGTCAGGATGTATTATGTAGTACAATATGAATTTAATTTTATGTAATACGGAGGAATTCGTTTCTAACGAGCTAGGATGTAAAGGGAACCCGGTTTTAACGAGCAAAAAGTAAAGAACTGGTTGCTCTTCTAATATGAACAATGAATTGCAAAAAAACTTGGTTATAACGAACAAAAACTTTTGAAGCTTACAAAGAACTTTCCGTTTTACTAAAGCAAAATTTGTTAACACAGGAATGCACAATTTTTCTTGCTATACTTTTAGCCTTTATGAGCCAATATTGCATGCGTACTTGATGGACTAATCCCTGTGCACCTATATGCAAGTATCTTTTGTGGAAGAATTCAAAAATTAATTTAGTGAATACGTGATCATTTGGTAAAATCAGTTGGTGTTTGGCTTCAAAGGGCAAATTGGAGTTCATTAATCTGCCACCTACACGAAGTAAGCTTCCTTCATCCAAAAATGGATTTAATGATTTTAAGCTACTGGACGAAGGAACAGTGTGTCCTTTCCTCAACGCAACTATTTCCGCTGCGAACTTAACCGCCTGAGCCTTTCTCACCAAAAACTGAGTGCTTCGTTCTAGCTCGTTCGCCGTCAGATGGTTGCGATTGTTCACACTCTTACGAGCATTGCTAAGAAACCTGAAAATGAAACTACCTATTCAAATTAGTTTAAGAAAGGTATTAGAACATTTATACAGACGATCACAAAAAGTTTCATTTTCATTAGAAATTGTGATTAAACTGACATCGGGTTTCAGCTCTTTTATACAGTCAATGAGTCAATGTCTGTGGGCTTGGGACACTGGCTAGGGACTGTGATTTCTCTTTCAAGAAATTCTGGACCAAACCACCATAAGTCATTATGTATTAGATCCTTGGCATATGCACCTCTGGATATGACGTCAGCCGGATTAGACTTGGAGGATATGTGATTCCAAAGATAATTACTCCAAGAGAGAAGTATTAGCCGAAATCGCCAAAACCCATTAGGCCTAATTGGCCCGATTGTCACCAAAGCAAAGATTTTTAAGCAACAGCTATAGGAACAAAAGTTTGATTGGAATCAACATCTGCCTTCCAACTCTCTTCGCGTTCATCTCCAATTCGGACCACTAGAGTCACATGATACTCTTTTCGTGCACCTGCACTCCTGCTTTTCCTGCATCTGCGTCACGAAAGAGCATCACTTGACTCACGCAGTCAGAAAAGAGACGAGAGCGTGTAACGCTGGGCAGCAGGCATATTCACAATACCTACTCACAATACCTATTAATTTTCAAATTTAACGCCGTTCTGATTGGCTCGCAGATTCCAGACCGTACCGATTTTTAATGTCTTGGAGGCGGTGATCGACTTCATCACATAACCCGTATTTTGATCCACAGAAATTAATTATAGCACAATTCAATGGTTATTCTGAATAATTTAAAAAATACGTACATAAATAATTTACGTACATTTATTGAATATTATGTTCAATTTCTACAAACGCAGTAAAGCAAATTGCACGTTTTTGATAATGTCAGTATTGTTTGTGCAAGGGTTTGTAAATTTTGTAAATTAGTGCTTTTTTCAATCATGTACCCTCACTAACGTATGTATGAGCGATGAGTGTTTCTCGAATATGAAAACAACAACAAAAATTAAAGGATGCATCAATCTCGTCGTATAGCAATGTCAAAAATGCATGAAATCCGTCAAACCCGCGATCACAAACGAATCTGTGAGCGCTTCGCGCGCATTAAAAAAAATCATTGGATACAGAAACCTCGCTGTGTATAAATCTCAAAAATGCATGAAATTCGCTAAAACCCCCACGATTATTATCCTGAACTATAAATAATTTACGTACCTGAACTATAAATAATTTTTACTTACGTACTTGAACTGTAAATAATTTTCATAAAACCAAAAATCACTGGATGCAGGAACCTCGATGTGTAGCAATCTGAGAAATGCGCGAAATTCGTTAAAGCCGATATTCTTATAACACGTATATGAGCGATTCACGCCCATTTAAAAAAAAAATATATATAAGTGAATTTGGCTAAATTGTTGCATTAGAACCTCGAAATATCGGAAATTCGTTAAAACTGCAATAAATATAACGAATATAAAAAAAATTCACATTTTATAAATAGTTAATATTTATTGTTCCAATTATTTTTTGTACTTAATTAATTATTAAAAAATACAAACTTTACATTTTTTCATTGAAATTATTATTTTTATGACTAAGATATTGAAAATTAAAAACCTTCCATTTTTTAAACTTTCCTCTCCTGAGATCGAATTAACGTCCTCAGATTTGAAAGCAAACGACATAACATCATCCTACAGCACTCTCATTTTAAAACAGCTTAGAACAAAATTTTAATTCGTCGATATCACCGCTTCCAAGACATTGAAAATCAGTATGGTCTGTATATATGGGCAAACCAATCAGGACGGCGCTAGGATCCGAGTAGGTATTGTGACTATGCGGGCGGCAGCCCTTCTTTTCCGTTAGCCGCAACACGAATCTCAAATGCAGGGGTGATTGTGTTCCGGTATTTTGCACACCACTAAATTTATATAAGAATCTTTTTCTTCTTTAATCGATGATTTCTGCGATGATCTACTAAGAATATTGCTATATAAATTTAGTGGTGTAAAAAATACCGGAACACAATCACCCCTGCTCAAATGTCTGACACTGGGAGTACGCTGTTTTCGTTTGCTATGTTCTGTAAACATTTTTAAAAATTAATTTACGGAAATTCAAAGTGATTTTTTTTTCAAAAATCGAAAGATTACTAAATGTTTCTAATTAAAACATATTGTTTATCATTTTTTATTAATTAACTTTCATTTGGAATAATATCTATCGTGGTCGGATTCGGAAAAAAGCAAAGAAACATCTTCAGGATTTTTTTTCATACACACCACATATTAAGTTAAAGTTTAATTCAAATAAAAAACCCATAACACCACTAAATACTCACTTCCAGCAATTATCATCCGTAGACAGCAATGTAGCTAGTTTTTTTGCATAGCCCTGTATATGAAATTATTTATAAGTCTACAAACATCTTTTAGTGTATACTAAATATTATAATTAAGATAGAAAATATATTACACAATTAAAAACCACCTTTTCACTTTCGGAACCGTTTTCGAGAGTGAAAGTATCCTCAATAAAAATAAATAAATAAATAAAACTTGCAACCAAAATTGAAAAAGAAAAAAATGGCCTGCATAAAGATCGACCTCAATTTTTCGATGCAGAAAAAATTATTAAAAGGCGAACGAGATACCTTAAAATATTTCTCCCATGGGATTAACCCTTTAGCGGGCGGTGGTCACAAAAAAGGACACCCAATTTTAATTCCAAAACTCACAAACGGCACCAAGAATATTTAATTAAAATTTTCCTTTTATAAAGTAAGGGTAAATCAGCAAGTTATTCTTTTCTAAGGAAATCGTTTGTAAAATCTGGTGTCAGTCCATTATTTCATTATTTTACAAACAGACTTATTCCGCGCCGGAAAGGGTTAACATTAGCGAGCGGGTGTTTTCCGTGAGTGAAGTAGCCTCTTAAGAAAAACAGCGCGCTGTAACTTATTACACGCTTTTGAAAGAATTGCCGCTACTCCTACTGTTTAAAGGTAAAAACATTTTTTTATTTTTTAACGAGAAAATTAGGCATTATAAGAATTCAAAAACAAGTGAAACTGAGTTTTAATTTAAATTCAAATTCGTGAAAAAAAAAAAAAAAAGAATCTTGCTCAATTTACGTTCGAGATTTCATAAATGATTTAAAGTGGTTCTCAAATGACTTGCTCAACAACGCGAAACTTTCTGATACATTTTCTCACTCGTTTTTGATGCAAAGACATCAAATTAGCAGTCCTGACTATGGAAGCGATTTGGAATCGAAGTAAGTTTTCCATTTTTTGATAAATAAATTACTTATCGAGTGATAAGCGATTCGGGGTCACGTGACGACACAATTTTCCCCATTCTCGCTCTGTTGCCTCGGGAATTCGGTTCAGAACGCCGACTTTGACAGAATTTTTTGAAAGATCTGCTTTTACCAAAAAATGGGAAATCTCTTTTCGATGACATAGTTTCTGAATAAGAACACCTGCCAATTCCATCGGGTTTCCGAACAAAAATTGAATTAAAAAATATGTGAGTCAGATTCGTGAATTTGGATTCAATAAGTTTGTTTCATGTTTCATACATGACACTGTTTAAAACTTTCATGCACACCTAATATTATTTTCTTCATTTCAATTTGATATAGTGTTGGTTTAACACTTTTTATTATAGATTTTTTACCACAATGTATGCTTATTTATTGTCCTGTGATGAGTTGACATGTTTCAACTCCTCCCTTATTTGTGGAAAAAGGATAATCTCTCTGTAATGAAAATAATCTGACAGATTGATCTCTATTGACGAAAATTCTATCAATAGTGTGAATTTCATTTTCACTTTCAGATAAGCCAAGCTGCAATACATGCTTTGTATTGAATGGTATGTTATCTGAATAAGTAGATAAGAATTGTAAAGTATTGTTCTTGTGGATACAAAGAACTGGGCCCCTACGACATGCAATGTTTTCTGGGAAATTCCTGGAATGCAAGGAAAGCCCCTGGGAAGTGAAATTGCTGACGGCAGTAGAAAGTGGAAGGAGTTGAATGTTGAATCAGTGGGTTGTGAAACAAGCTAGAGTGAGGTTCCACTTTGGAGCGGACGTCAGAATCGGAGTTTGGCTGACCATGTAAATTTACAGCATGGATGCTTATCATAATTTTTCATTTTTACTTTTGTTTTCTTTTTTTAATGTGTTAATTTAAAATAAAGTTTTTTCGTTTCAAACGATAAATGGAATTTATTAATTATATATACAACGTCTCACGCTACCACAGTCCATTCTTCGCCTTTGGGATGGAAGATATCGTTATCATGGTTTTCCTTTAATAGCCGATATAATGAACCAAATTAAGTCCCCGCTTTCATTGTGCCTGGTTCTTTTCTGCCCCGACTCATTCTGCAACCCTCGGGGGGACAGTTCCATCTATCACTCCGGTGTTATTATCGGAGACACTCCCGCTCTTTTTTTGCTTCGATGCCGCCGACCGATGCTGCCGAGTGATGCATAGGCCGAAGGAAATACCTCGACGCAGACGATCTACGCTGAAATCACTGTTTCCATTTGGTGGACAAGCGTAAATAAAAAAAAAAAATTAAAAAAAAAAAAAATGGAAAGGTAAAACAGATTTGCAGTTTTCTTGTTGTCAGTTAAAAATCGTTTATAACGAGCACGGGTTTAACGATAACTTTGTTTTTACTCGCAAATGAAAGGAAATTTTTTAAATGCAGTAGGAATTTTGTTATAACGAGGATGAAGGGACCGTAGTATTTGCTCGTTATAACGGAGTCCTCGCAATTCGCAAATTTGGGATTTTATAGTACAACGAAACATAAAAAAAAAAAATAGTTAGTAAAAGTCAGTTATCTATATTATAAAGCAAAAACATGTCCGTGACGAATGTTGATGTCATATTGACGGTGGCAACGCCTGACCAATAAATTTCGCTTTTACGGCAATTTTTTATACTTCTAAACAATTAGTTTTTTTACACCTTCGAATAGGGGTGTGTGGGGGGGGGGGGGATGCTCTTTCAAATGCAATTCGTTTGAAAACTGCATCGGAATTTACTGATTTTTTATGGTTTTTAAAATAATTATCGAACATGATTTAAAAAAAAATCTATCGCCATTGCGTGCAGCCTGATTATGAAAGATTAACCAGTTTCACTTAAAACAGTATGAATAGTTCAGTATTTGTTTTCGGCTAATATTACATAATGAAACTAATACTTCATCCATAAATATATGAAATAATAAAATAACATAAATAAAACACAAATTTAACAGACATGTGATTGAACTATGTGCTTAAACCACTGAAGTTATCAGAATTAAAAAGGCTGCTGTATATAGCGAAATCTTTGGCGATTTCTTCGGCTATTAAATTCCTGGCATGCGGCTAATGCGAAAGTATCGCTTTTAATAAATTTCAAAACTTGTTTTGAATAGAATAATCGATATTTTTCATATAAAAATGCGTTGTGGTGGTGTCAGCGGGCAATCTAATATGTATATACTGTATGTTAAATGTAAAAAATGGTTTTCATCTATGTTCAGTAACCTGGAAAGCCTGGGTTGGATCCCCTAGTATTATTAAATATACACAATGCAAAAATACACAATGCAATGGAAATTTTATATTTCTAAATTAGCAAGTAAAATTAAATTACTAAATGGCAACTTATCAATCATTTTAATCATAGGCGTAGAGTTGTATGAGCTCGTGGGGCTCGAGCCCCACTAATAATTTCTAAACTGGACTCTTCCCTCCACTCCATCTAATATAAAAACAGTTTAGTTTTTTGAATTTCTAATATTTTATGTTATGTGCAAATTTTTAATAGATAATGTTACTTTCTTCAGTTTTGCTATTTTTTCCTTTTTTCATTAGTTAGAGATCAGGTAAACTTTTTCCCTTTATGCTTTATTTTTTAATTAAACTAAACTTTTAAAAGTTTGAACTTTTGATATAAAAAAACAAAAATAAGTAAAAAAGTCTATATTCAGAAGAAAAAAAAACATGCTACTCAAAGATAATTTTCACCATGATTTTATTATAAACGATTCGCGAATAACAGCGAGTAGGGTCAAGTGGGGTAAAATAGGTAAAAAAAGCACATTTTACAATTGCACCTTTATAGGGAAAAAAATAAAAATTCCACCACTGAAACAACAGCTCAGAATATGCAAATGGACACTTCTTATTACATTTTAAGAGAAATCTTTCTGAATTAATAAATTTTTGGAACTGATAAACAAGATTTAAAACGTGTTGTTTATGACTTGTTTTACCCCATAGGGTGGGGTAAAATAAGTCACTAGTGGGGTAAAATAAGTCATGCTAAAAACAGGTTCGAATGCACAATTTATTGAATACTGTTTATGTAAATATGTATATAAATGTGAAAAGAATGAGGATGAACACATATAAAAGAATACTAGAAAAAGAGTTATATATTGAGTTGAGCCCCACCAATAATTTTCAAATCTCTACGCGTATGATTTTAATAGTTTCTCAACTTTCGAAATTTATTATTGCAAAAGGAAGCTACGAAAATATTTGTGTGTCTGTGTATAGAAGAGGAGGGGTGGTAATTGAACAAATTGTGCATGTATATTTTTATTATTAACTTAAACAAATTAATATATATATAATATTATTTTTTTTATTTTGATTTTTTTTGTCACATTTCTCTTTATTTCTCTTTTAATTAATTCAATAAACTAAGTAAAAATTCCATTGATTTAATTAGAAGATATACATCTACTACATTTTGTTTTGTAGAAAAGAAGTTTAGGCATTTAATAAAAATGATTACATAAATGATAAACTCTTCATTTATTGAAAAGTGTAAAATACGCATTAATTCAGCATCCGAACCAAAACATACTTTGTTTCGGAAGAGAGAGAAAAATCGGGAGATTTTTTGCGAGATTGGAAACTTTTTGTTTTTGTATTAGAGTTTTCTGTCATGCATTTTTACATGCTTTTTTTCTTTCTTTTTTTAAAAAAAACTTGCATTTCTGTACACTGTAAAAAAAAATTTCTGAAAATAACGGAAATTGTACTGCAATCGAGACGCCAGTACTATTTCCGTATTTTACCGGAAAAAAATTCCGTAAATTCCAGGAAATTTTCCGTGATTTCTGAAATATCCGTTTTTAAATTTCCGTTTTATAACAGATATCTTCCGTATTTTTTAGAAATTTTTATGTCGTTAAAATAAATTTTATATGACCAAAAAAAAAAAAAAAAAAAAAAGTTATCTCTCAAGGGACATCTTATAAGGGATAGATTTTTTTTCCCCGTTCATTTGTAAGCGAGTTTTCAGAGCGGTATAAAAAAAAAAAAAAAAAAAAAAAAAAAAAAGCGAGTTTTCAGAAAAAACAACCACCACTTGCCACGAAGAGTATCGAACCCAGGACCTTCCGTTTACTAAACCAGCTGGTAAGACCACTACGCTACAGATGGACACGAGACTTACTCAAATGTTGTTACTTATTTTAGATGCTTTTAATGATGCAAAAACTTGAAGGTTTCATAGTTAGACGAAAATATTTTCAGAGTTTCAATGTTTTTAACATTTTCTTTTCATAATTTTCTAAATTTTGCTTTATTATTTGATGCTTTATAACAGATAAATTTAATTTTTTTATGTATTATATGCGTAAAATATTGTATTAATAGTAATGATTGCTTCGTTTTGCAATAGTACATATACTGTTAAAAACAATTTGTCTGTTGATTTATTTATCAATTCCAATAAAAACAATAATTATCTTAAGCAGACGTATTTATTACATGCTATTAAATTTTCTTTATCTCTTAGTTTAAAAACGTATGTGAATAAACAATTTTATAATAAATTATTATATTTAAGCTTTACTGCGAGCTTTTGTGTATGGTTCTGTTAAAATGAATAATTTTTAAAATATCAAAACGAAAAAATAGATTTTTAGAGAAAATTTTGAAATTAATAACTTTAGGATAGGTAAGTTTAAATTTGGACGTAATAATTTAGTTTAAATTAATTTTGTTTAATTTATAAAAATTATAAACTAACGAAATAAATTATAAACTTTTATAAAAATGAAGTTTATAATTTTATAAAGTAAACAAAAAGTTATTAATTATTTTTTATAAATTTAAAGAGAAAATTATGAACTTTGTAAAATTATAATTTATAAAATAATAATTTTTTTAATTTTTAAAGATGATTTTTGAAAATCTGGTCTGAACGCGGCCTTGTCAAAGGACGTGCATCCTCATCCTCATCTCATCACTACAAAATTTTACCACAGCCTGTCAAATGCGTGAAAACTACGAAAAGTAAAATCGCGCTGCCACTGAAAGAGCGAGTTTTCGTCTATACTGAGCATCTTGGCAACGATTTTGGCGACATGTGAAATATAACAACCCTTCGATTAGAGGAAACAAACTTTCTCAACCGGTAAGCATCGTCTTTCTCATCTGAGATATAGAGACGTGAGGGGTAATCTTGTTTTGGTACCATGGCAACCGGAACAGCTGTTTTGACCATGTGGAATTCGTTTTACTGCTGCTGTGATATCAGTATTTTCAGAAATATTTAAATGTTTCTGGGAATGTTTTTATGTGGTCATTGAGTGCCATGATGAAATTCGGAATATGCGGAAAAGATAGATTAAATTTCGAACACTGAATTTTTTTAAATGTGGATTTTTAATGAATCTCGTTGTATCTTTTATCAGTTATTGTTCCATTTTCACTAAAATGAATCAAAACTTTTGGGTATTACTACGGGTGTTTATTAAGCTTACAAAAACATAAGGCAAAATTATTGAGAGCTTTTCTATTTCATTGTTACAGCAAAGCATTATAAGCAATGTATTCTTGCTTTGGAAGAAATTAAATAGAAATTGAAATTTTGTGATATCAAATTAAAATATATAAATTTATATGTGAATAATATTTTCTTATATATATAAATTTAACTATCGAAGTTTTGATGTTTTTCTATTGATATATTAAACCACCGAATGAATATTTTGCACATTTATTTGATATATGAATGAATTATTGATAACTAAAAAATAAATAAAGTCATTTTTGTTGATATATTGAAATGGTGAAGCAAATAAATGAAGATTTGTATGTACCTTTTGGAAGACAGAAAAGAAGTATTTTGAAGAAATAAACAAATTAAGGAATCATGCTCTTGATGTATAAGTATTAAACCACTTGTGAGAATATACTTGTAACTTTAAAGTAGATATTCTGCACACAAAAAAGTAATATCGATCTAGATACTATTTTAAAATAATCACATAAATAACTTAAGCTAATTATTTTAGAAATAAACTTGCAGATTGTGAACACCTTTTCTAAAATGTAAACACATTTCCTTATCTACGTAAAAGAAAATTTGATTGGTCGTTTATCAAGGTATTTAGAGAATTTATAAAAATGGGTGAAAAACGCATTGAATAATTCAAAATAAAATTTAAAAAAGCATGGCTTCAATTTACATTAAATCTATGAATATACAGAAACCAATTCCATTTATATTAGAAAGATGGATCTGCCAATTCACATCCCAAAGTTTCTAGAAATTCTACAGATCAATGATATGGGTTGAATGTGTGATTATTCCACTATGCCATTAGGAATGCGTATTCGAAGGGCCTTGGTGATCATTGGTGGCCTTTCACTGGTGGTGTGTGTTGCCTTTTTAGATGTCCAGATGCAATACAGAAACTCTGTAATTCTAGACAAAAAAGAGACAGTCGATTGGAATGCCTCTGCCAAACACAGGACGTTGATGCAGAGATTGTCTAGAAAAGACAGATGGATAAAAAATCTGGACTATCCATCATTTAGTGATACAGAGATTGGGAGATTGTTGGAAAATGATAACAGGTGAGTGGTATCCATTTTTACAGTAGAGCACTGTTTATAAATTTCTCACTTATACATTATTTTATTTTTATAAGTTTTTTAGTTTAACCTTTAAAGACATGGGCGGTTTGTACACTGCAAAAAAAAAGTTGTTGATTTTACGGTATAATACTGGCATCTCAGTTGCCAGTATTATACCGTAAAATTAACTATAATAAGCAGTAATACATTACCGCGCATGCGTGGTATCTCATCTTGTATTTAACACTAGAAATATTTTGAAAATTCTTCGGGTAGAGAAAGATGTTGATGATAAAAAAATATATATATTATCTGCAATTTATTTTCATCATTACTACTTTTACTTAAATTTTGAATGATTTTAACTAAAATAATTTGAAATAATTTTTGAGCCGTCATTGCCTCTCTCTCCCTTATACAAACATTGGAATCGAAATGAGCTTTCCCTTTTTTGATAAATAAATTACTTATAGAGTTATAAGCGATTCGGATCATGTGACGACACGATTTTCTAGCTCTGCTGCCTTGGGAATGCGGTTCAAAACGTCAACCTTGACAGTATTTTCTGAAAGATCTGCTTTTACCAAAAAATGAAAAACTCATTTCGATGACATTCTTTCTAAATAAGAACGCCTTTCAATGTCATCTGTTTCCGAACAAAATTGAATTAAAAAATCCTAATAATATTATAAATCTGATTGTGTGCAAATGTTAGGCTGAAGCCAGCGTCAAAATGAAGCATTTAATTATCCTGTATCTTTGCATATAAGTTGATTATAACCCTCAAATGAATATATGCTGGTTTTTGTTTATTTTATTTCAATATTTTTCTTAAAAATTAAAAATTTCATTATTTTCATACAGAATAAATGGACATTTTTTCGTATATTTTAAAATGGTTGGTTGGTTTGGTTGGCTTGGCCCAAAATGCCCGGTTTTGCAGCTTTTTTTAAAATGGTTAAATTTATTTTACCGTTGCTAATACTTTATCGTTGCCAATATAAAATAAAACCCCTGAGTAATAATTTTTAATCAACAATTTATTTTCAAGTGAAAATTTTCACGTGAAAAATAAAAAGGAAATGAATTATTTAAGAATTAAACAGAATATGAAATGATGTCATATTAGAAATAAAACGTGCGTTTTCAAATATTTGATAATAATACAAAGTGCATAAATACGAGTAAGTATGGAAAGCAAGCGAATATGATGTCATATATAGAAAAATAAAACAGATTTGTTTTGATGTTGAAATAAAATGATCTTGGGTTATCAAATTATTTGTGATTAATTTCTCTTTTTTTTTCTTTTTCTTTTTCACATGAAAGGAATTATTTTAAATGTACGTAATATATGTATTTGAAATGTATGTGTTGTAAATTAAAGTTCTATGTTTTAAACGAAATGAGTGAAAGATTTATATTTTTAATGAATTAAATACGAATGATGGGATAGGTTGGAGATTTATCGTCTGCACACGGCTAACATTTTAAATTTTAAAAAGTGAAAAAAAGAAAATATTGGATGGCAAATGTCAATGATATGCATCGCAAAATTATCCGTATCGAAAATCAGAAAATCTTAATAAAAATAACTATATTTTTTTAAAAGAAAGTTGCTTTTCTCATAAAAGCTAAAGATTTTTCCTCTATCATTTTCCCACAATCGAAACACATTTGTAAATCGTCGTTTCGAACGGAATTTAATTTTACATTTCTTTTAGTTTTAAAATAGGAAAAACTTTGTTGTCTTTTTAAAATATAGCTTTTTTTTAAAGTTGTTTCATAATAGATTTTTGTAAAGTCTTGTAGGATAAGAAAAATTGCATGGATTTTAAAGCAATGTTTAAGTAAAATTACAATATTTTTTAAACTTAAAAAACAACAATGTTATCGAAAAGAAAATCGATTTTACCAGCAAATTCGCGTAATGCAAAAGCAAAGAAGTAATCAAAAAGTAATGAATCTTTTCTTCCAGCCGAATTGTGTAAACTTGAACAAGCCGATCGTGCCAATTAGTAACATTATAAACGTGAAAGCGCGTTCTATATAGTAGAATATTTTTTACATATAGGTAGAACATTTCCGAGAATAGGAAGGTTAGGGGTCTGTAATTAGGTCCATAGTCAATTTGCTTTTATTTATTTTTTTTTATTTTTATTTTTTTGTTTTTTGTTTTATTAAGTGAAATTTGGCGCAAAATTAAATACATTGTTGTAACCAGATTTGTTTTTTGCGTGGTAAACACTTAATGGTATTTTAGATGATCATTTCCCCGCTCACCTTTGATGCCAACTATGACTGTAAAACATATTAAAAAATATTAGCCGATAATTTTCTAATTTTCTTATTGCTTCATGATGTAAATAGACTTCCTGGTTCATACTTTAAACCTGAATCGGTCATGCCATTGTCGTTCAATTTTTATTCCTAATTCTAACCCTAATCGTATCCTATGATAATCCTGATAATAACTTTAAAGAATATTCTTAATTAAATCAATATCCATAAATGGAATGAATGGAAAATAGAATAATAGTAATGGAAAAATAAAATAACAAGAAAGTACATTTATTCGACATCTAACCCTAGAGAAAGCGTAAAAAATTTCAAGCGCATGAAATGAATCATAATAATCCTATATATGCTAACAAAAATATGTAAATTTAGATAATCAGATTTGTGTCGTCGGTATTTATTTGCGCGATAGAGAAAATATCGAGGTTAAATTGGGCAGAATTTAAAGTACTTTCTAGCAACCTTTATTTACATTTTAGAATCGCATCAGATTGTTATATCTTTGTGAAATATCTATCAATGTATAAAATCCACAAGCAGTTTGTTCACTATTTACACCACTTAGCGTGAAGCACTTAATTTAATATATACATAAACAAGATAATGTAGTAAGAAATATATAACATATGTCTATGCAAATAAACAATATAATAATTTTTGTTTAGCAATGCACACATATACAAATTGTACCCCAAATACCACCTAAAATGCACTGTTGTATAGAAGAATTCTGCCAGTGTTGTTTTTCGTTTTACGAAGAGAAATTCCTCGATTTTCACGATTTTACTTGGTCCTCCTTTTTTCCTTAGTTGCAGTTTCATTTTCGCGATTGTATATATTATTTGGCATGAAATTTCACTTTTTTAAGACTGGGTTATGTCAAGGCCCCTATAGCAAAGAAATACCGTATGGTCTCCTATAAAATGTGATAAAGCTTTGGTAATATATGTTGTTAATTATCAAGTGTTTTACTAAATTAATGCATTTATTCTTTTTTTAATGTTACGTGAACGAAGTCACGGGTAACAGCTAGTATGTCATAAAGTAACCAGTTTGGAATTGAGAACAGCCTTAAACACTGAAATAATCAGAATTAAAAAGACTGTAATAAGTAGCGAAATCTTTGACGATTTCGAACTCCTGGTTTAAGGCTAATAATATCGTTATTAATAAATATCGTTATTAATAAAATTTCAAAACTTTATTTGGATGCATAATTGATCTTTCTCATATAAAAATGCTTTTTAGTGTTGGCAGTGTGCAATCTAAAAAAAAATATTTTATAGTTTTCAATTAAAAAAAAAAAAGGCTTTCACCTATGTTCTGTTTTCTATACACCGAGCAGTATGTTCCCGGGGAAGGCCGGGCCGGATCCCCTTGTATTAGCATTTATAAAAAGGAAATTTCTTTTAAAGATAACCAGTTTTTTTATTTTTTTAAAGTAATTAATTTCTTTTAAAATTATGTGAATAAAAACAATGACAAGCAAATGTACTATTTCCGAAACTAAAATTACTAAACGAAACACTTCGCGCTTAAAATTGTTTAAATTTCGTATTTTTCTATGTGTAATTATTTGTTGTTTTAAAAATGGTATTCTAAAGCTGTTTTATCATTTTTTCTCCAATTGTCTGTTAGTATTTTATAACGCACTGAGGACGGAGATGGGAATTCTTGTGTTTATAATACTGTCCCATTTAAGAAATATTTAGAGCAAGAAATTTTATCTAATAAAATATAAACTGTTTCTCTGCGGCACGTATTTTTACTTTTTTTTTTTTTTTTTTTTTTTTTTCGAAGTCGTATTTGATCTTGTTAAATAAAATTTCTAGTTCAAAAGGTGCTTATTTGATCTAAGTTTGAAATAAAATTACTGACCTACAGAATCTTATGCGAATAACAAACTGTATTATATCCCAAACTAAGTTTGTAAAAAAAATATCTCACTTACAGCTGTTTAGTTTTTTTTTTTTTTTTTTTTTTTTTTTTAGCAATTATTATTACTTTTTAAAATAATATAAATAAAAAAAATCACAAATAAGTGGACTAATTTATTTCAGCGCCATTAAAAATGGATAAATCTTTCTCTCCTGCCTCTCTATCTCCTTTCCTCTCTTTCCTCTCTCTCTCTGATTTGACAGATATCTTTTATCTTTAAAATGATATAGATAAAAAAAAAAAAAAAAAAAAAAAAATGACTCAAACAATTTCCCCATTAAAGTGAAAAGAAATTAGTAATAATACTCATTCACAAAATAAATATTAACAACAAATTTAATTAAAATAAAATAAAGTCTTCGATACAACCATTTTTATCTAACAGGAAGTCGGATATCAGTATGAGCTAACACGCTGAATTCTTTTATTAAACTTTTTATGCCGATTGGTAATTATATAAATACGTAGCACTATAGTCGTCGTCTGATTTGAAAATTTATAAATATAATCGCTGCAGAATTTTGTCGAGTTTCAAATTTTAAGAAAATCGATTCAAAACTTAACAAGAACGAAAAATCATGCGTCAAGCATAGATTATGTAGCACTTTCCAACGCTTCCAAAATAATTTTACAAAACATACCGTTTAATAAGCTAAAAGATACCATTTAAGTAAACAATTTGAAAACGCATAACATATTTAAAAACATAATTTCAGGAATTTCCAACAGATATAATATTCAGAAAAATGTCCGAATACTTTTATTCAGCCCTGTATATGATCTATAGATTTGTATATATACTATATAGGATGCTAAATTTTAGTTTAGTTAGGAAACGCGTAGCACAGTTTAAAATTATCCTTCTGGAGTTTCTGTCAATAAACGGAAATGTGTTCGCGAACTTTTGTGCTGCCCTGTATAGGATCTACAGAATTTATACACACCACGTAATAGACAAAAAGCGAGTTAAAATTAAAATCGCGTTCAGTAACTTAAAACGCATTTCCAGGAATTATTGTTTACAGACAGTAGATAATTCTTTTGTGTGTCCCTGTAAATGAACGATGACTGCTATACACACACTATTCTGTAGTAAGCCTCTTGTAATGCACGTTAGTAATATATATAAATTTCAATGCGTTTAAAATAGTGAAACATTATTTAAATAAACCGCAGACGATTTTTCTCCATAGACGTAATGTAACGGAATTCTTTTGACTGTCCCTGTAAAATAACTATAACTGCTATACACACCCTATTCCATATTAAGCTTCTTCTAATGCACCTTAGTGATATATATAAATTTCAATGCGTTTAAAATAGTGAAACATTATTTAAATAAACCGCAAATGATTTTCCCCATAGACCGCAATGTAACGGAATTCTTTTGAGCGTCCCTGTAAAAAAACTATAAGTGCTACACACTTCCGTTGAAATAGGGAACATGCTATAGATAACGACAATAACATATAAAAATTGCAGAGCAATCCGAGCATATTTACGGGAGTTAGAGCACGGACAGACGGCAGACGGCAGACGGCCAGACAAACCGAAGTCATAAGCACTTTTCAACTAGCTTGGAAAGTGCTAAAAAGATATTAATTTTTTTTTTCGTTCTATTAAATCCTATCCTACGTAATTAATTAAATGATATCTCATGATAGATAATGATTCTAGGTTGCCATGGTGATTACGTCCTATTTAAGATGGAGTCATATTATTTTTGTATTGCTGAATTTAAAAACCGAATTTTTATACTAAAATTGTTTAATTATAGCAATCGTATGAACGGTGCAGATGCAAAAGTCACATTATCCACTTTTTTAAGGTATTGAGTTATTCATATCACCGTGTTCGTCTTTTTAAGACGAATCGGACTGTAATAGTGATTTGGACCCTAAAAACATATTAAGGTTGAAAAAAAAAATACTGAAAATCTTGGTTTGATGCATAATTCACATTATCCAACAACTATTTTGCTGCAAAACTCGCACTCTCCAATTCACCCAATCGGAGATATAGAAGTAATGTAAAATGTTGCACTTAGTGATGGGCATAACGATTATTTTGATCATTCGAATGAATCATTCGGGCATGTGCAGAAGCATATCTGTCAAACTTCAAATTATTTTTAATTCAATTACTACCAGAAATTTTGAAAAAAAAAAAAAAAATTGAAGTTTGACAGATATGCTTCTGCACATGCCCGAATGATTCATTCGAACAATCAAAATAATCGTTATGCCCATCACTAGTTGCACTAGTTTAATGACAGTGAAGAAGTTGAGCCATGTCTAATAGTAAAATTTTTGCGCAAATTATTTTTAATAAATGTTTTCCTATTTTTGTTGTTTATTACCCTTCAAAATAACATAATAAAAACAAATGTTCAGATTTTTTTAATTTATTATTATTATTATTATTATTATTATTATTTTGGTTCTTGTTGTTTTAAATTCATAACTATTTTGGTTTATAACCAACATTACCCATAAAAGTTTGCTGCAAAACTCACATTTTCCATATTTAAATTTAAATTCTAGCGTTACCACAATTGTTACAGATTTAGAACTATGTGCAACTAGTTGTTAGGGCAACAAATATATCACACAAATTTTTTTTTGCAATATTTTTATTAATAATAATCAGTTTTTTGCATCTTTTTTAAAAATTAGATTACGTGGAGAGTGTGAATTTTGCATCTTACACCCTTCATATAATCTATCGACAGTTTTTTGGATAGATGTTTCCGGAGAAATAGAGTTTAAATATGGATTTCAACTTCTGAAATTTTCAAATCTAAGCTTAAGATTCCCATTGGACTTTTCAGTAAATGTCAACAAAAGATAAAATGTTGCCAACTTAAAATCTACTTATTATACTATAAAAGCATTAAAAAAAACTTCTTAATAACACCATAAAAATGTGAACGAAAATATACAATAACCTCTCCCGAGTTATCCATGATTTGATTCCGAAAAGCGTCTCTTTATCTTTAGATACCTCAGAAACTAATATATTTTCAAAATTTAACGAAACATTTATAAAAACAAAGTTTTTTTTGCCGCCACTGATTTTCGGAAACATTACAGAGTAGGTTTTATAGTGTGTTAATTTATTTTAGAATAGAAATGTAAATCTTTAGTTAAAAAATGTAATGTCTCATAAGTTAATTTAAGACTAGAAAACTGGTTGTCTCATGAATTATAAAAAAAAGTATCAGGTTTGAATAGAGTATTTAAGACGTAGAGCTGACAGTTTAGATGATTTCACTTTTTAAGGGTCTAGACCAGTGATTTTCAACCAATGTGTCACAGACAAAACATGATAAATTAGTAGGCTCCTAAAAAAGATCCTCTATACGATGAACCTGTCTTGGTAGTCAGAAGGTAAAAGTGCAGCATCAGAACATAATTCTCTTGGAAATTGAGAAATACTGCGTCAAATTTCGATGAGGATTTGGGTGTTCTCAAATTCAAACCTGCTATTTTCTGACACATTTCTGAATTCAATTTTATTCGTAAATGCATAAAACTGACAAGTACTCTTATTCAGAAACTATAAAATTGAATTAGTGTTTTCCCTTTTATGATAAAAGCAAAGAATTTTTCAGAAAATGTTGTAAAAGTGGGCGTTTTGAACCGTATTTCCGGACGCGATGGCCAGAGAAAGGTCTTTCTGAGTCAGTGTTGGGCGTAATCGATTATGTACTTTTGTAATGAGATTAACAATCATGATTAAAATAATCGGGATTTCGAATAATCATGATTACTTTCAATCATGATTTCTTCATAATAGTAGTTCCAATCATAGCTACTTATGATCATCAATCATGATTACAGTAATTAATTAATCAAGATTACATAGATTACAAGAATCTGAAATTAAAATTAGTGAATACATCTTTACTTGACGTTTTTTATAATACGTAACGGACTGTGGACAGGGTATACGCGTTTTTAAAAAGTCATTCACACTGCAAAAAATAATTGTTGATTTTACAGTATAAAACTGGCATCCCAGCTGCCAGTATTATACCGTAAAATTAACAGTATTAAACAGTAAAATAAGCAGTAATACGCTGCCGTGTAAGCAGTAATACGCTACCGCGCATGCGCGGTGTATGCTTTTGTATGCTTTTATTGGAATTAAGTTAAAAACCTTGAAGAGAATATTCTTTCTATACAGTTTATCGTCTTAATTCAATTATTCCCTTTAAAAGAAATATGAAAACTTTTGTTTACATAATTTAGGTAATTGAACGAGTTAGAAAGAAAATATATGACATGAATATATATTAACATAAAATCTTTTTAAAGAAAAATAGTGTCTTTTGTAAATTAATAATAAGATTACGTTATTTCTTCGATCAGTTTTGTAAAATATTTCCTATTTATAAATTTTGAACATAAATTTTAAGTTATATGTAATTTAGTTACTTAATTGAATTTTCACTAAATTTCTTATTTATTATACATAATATGCTATCGTATCTTCGTTATTACGAGAATCCAGATTTAGCGAAGAGATGTTGTTCTGGTCTCTTCGTACTCACAAGGCTCACACCTAGCATTGATACCTGGTGCATTTTAAAGCCCTATATAACAAAGTTTGAAAATCGATAAAATTTTTCTGTTAAAATCATATTTTTTGGTGTTACAGCAGCATAATTTTCTGAAAATGAAATTTTGGAGACTACTTATTAGACTTTTAACATAGAAGTTTTTTTTTTTAAAAAAGAAGCAGTTTAAAATACAAATTAGTCAATAATAAGTATAAAATATTGAAAAAAGTTTAAAAATTCCTTCAAGAACATACGTATTTGATTTTTAAAAAATACAACATTATAACTGCATTTTTGACGACGCGAAATTGGCTTTATTTGTTATCGTAGAATTTTTCTCGCAGAACTTGGACAAATGTCATTGTCGTCTACTGTGTGTAGCACACCCCATTTGGCTACTTAAATTGCTTTTGGCGTAAAGTTAACAATTAAAAATCCAATGATAAAAAATTAAAAGTATAAAAAAATATATATATGAAATATGATTTTAAGAGAGAAGTTTTATCGCGGTTCTCTAACTTTTATGTATAAGGCTACAAAATGCACCAGGTCTCGAAGCTGAGTGCGAGCTGCACCAAAAGTGGTCCTCTTGTCAGTGTAACCAATTCAAATGTGTCTTATGCGTCTTATGATGTGCACGTAATAGAATAATTTGGATTTGTATTGTAGTACCATATTTGGCTACTTAAATCGCTTTTGGCGTAAAATTAACAATTAAAAATCTAATAATAAAAAATTAAAAGTATAAAAAGATATATATGAAATAAGATTTTAACAGAGAAGTTTTATCGGTTCTCTAACTTTTATGTATAGGGTTACAAAATGCATCAGATCTTGATGCTAGGTGCGAGCTGCACCAAAAGTGGTTCCCTTGTCAGTGCAACCAATTCAAATGTGTCTTATGATGTGCACGTAATAGAAACTATGAAACAGACAATAAAGAACTGAATAATTTTATCGCAAGTTTACTGTTAGAAGATATTTTCCCAGGCTTTATCGGCAATTATTATTTTTATGTTCCGGACGTTTGTATAACGTTACGGGAGTCATCCATTACCTCGGATTAATTAAGCGGAGAACAATTAATTTTTTAGAATGGAGATATGATTAATTGAGCTGTTATCCATGAGCCATCAATAGGATGAAAGTGATTACCTTCTAAGTTACTAATACCGTAAAAAGAATAAAGAACTCTGATAAACTCGTGATTTCTGGATTAAGGCTCTGTATCAGCAAGATTTCAAATTCACCTCGCTAATGGCCGTGGGATGCATTCGTATTTTTAAAATATCTCGCAGTAAATTAATATTTTTCTTTTACTATGCACTGTAAAAAATTTGCAGCAGAGTAACCGGTCATTCGACCGTTTTTATATAAAAAACGGTTACATAACCGTAATTTAACAGTATTCTAACCCTAATATTAGCAATATTATGGTCAAAATAGTGTTAAATTACGGTAATGTACGGTTAAGTACGGTCAATCGATTGCTTTCTATAAAAACGATAGAATGACCGGTTACTTTGCTGCAGAATTTTTCACAGTGTGTACTCTTCTTCAAGGATGTCTCCTTTTTTTAATTGTCAAAATATTTCTAAAATATACACTGCAAAAAAGAAGAGGAAAAAAATGACTTTACGGTATAATACTAACACCCCAGCTGCCAGTATTATAACATAAAATTAACAGTAACAAACAGTAAAATAAGCAGTAATACGTTGAGCGTATTAAGATAAGCGCTTTAAGATCTCGAGTTATAAAATAAATACATTACAATCATAACATACTATCATATGGGGAAATTTAAATTTTATACCAAATTTAAAATTTATTGTTTTATGTTAAAAATTGCGTTATTAGCTGCGTTCGTAATTATATAAATACGTAGCACCTATAGTCGTCGTCTGGTCCGTCCGTCTGACCGCATATAACAGCCCAAAAACTACCCAACCGAATGGTTTGAAAATTAAGATATATTATCTTTGCAGAATTTTATCGAGTCATTTCAAATTTTATGAAAATCGAATCAAAACTTAAAAAGATATTAATAAAAGTTTTCTTCATTCTATTAAATCCTATCATACGTAATTAATTCAATGATATCCCATGATAGGTAATGATTCTAGGTCGCCATGGTGATTACGTCCTATTTAAGATGGAGTCCTGTTTCCGTATTACTGAATTTAGAAACCGAATTTGTATACTAAAAATTTTTAATTATAGCAATCCTAAAATCTACCGACGGTTTTTTGGATAGATGTTTCCGGAGAAATAGATATTAAATGAAACAAGAACGAAAAATCATGCGTCAAGCATAGATTATGAAACACTTTTCAACACAGCCAGAAAACGGTAACAGAACTTCACCGTTAAATAAGGTGAAAGAAGATATGTAAGTAAACAGTTTAGAAAACACATAACACATTGAAAAATACAGTTTTCGAAATTACCTTCCAGTGTCAAAAAAGTAGTCGAATTATTTTGTGCAGCCCTGTATATGATCAATAGATGTGGATATATAGTATGATAAAATTTAGTTCAGTTAGAATATTCACTTTAAATTAAAGTCTAATAATGCTTAAAGTGATAAAAAAACATAACACGCAATATTTAAAATACCTTTTTAATGTAGATTACATATGTTTCGTTCATACTATCGGTGACATCTTCGGATCTAAATGATAAATACAATATTCTCGCATACTTTTGAAAATGGTAAACATAAATCACGAGATCGCATGTCCAAGGCTTAGCAGGTGCTTAAATTGGCCAAACTGAGAAACGTGAAAATTATTATTCGTTTTTATTTTTATTGCTTTTTCAATCTATCGATCATCGCGTGCCAAATTTTAGCTAATTCAAAGGAAGCGGCTTCGTTGCAAATGCAATCTTTTCGCAAATATATTTCTATAGATTCACGGGTAATGGATGGGAAATAAGCTCTTGATTGAAAAATTATTTTACTATTCTTGAAATCAATCTGAAACGGCTCCTTTCTATATTGTCTGGCTAAAGCAGTGGTTCTTCTGTCATGTTTGATATCTGCCATATGTTCTTTTATTCTTGTTTTAAATTTTCTGTTTGTCATTCCTATATAGTATTGTACTGTTCCATCTGCCTTGGTGAATGAGATTTCATAAATACACAGTACAATACTATACACAGTACTTTACACAGTAGTTGAAAAGTGTTTCACTTCAGTTTGCCTATCCGTGCTCTAACTCTTGCAAATATACTGGTATTGTCATGTAATAGATGTATGATATTGAGAATTACTATAGCATGTTCTCTATTCGAAATGAAGTGCTTAGCTGTTATGGTTCGTTTACAGGGACACTCAAATGAACTCTGTTACAGTATGGTTTATGGGAGGAAAACGTTTGCTGTGCATTTTATAAATGTTACGATACATCAAATATCATGAAATGCCTATACATCACTGAGATGGTCTAGAGCCTATTTTCTGAGGTGTATAGAATATGTACCATTTATAACTCGCTTATAGGGACGCACAAAAGAATTCCACTACATTATGATCTATGTGTGTGTGTGGGGGGGGGGGGGGGGGTGAGGATAATTTTCGGTGCATTTGAATGATGCTACGGTGCTAAACATATTGAAATTTATATAGATCACTGACGTGCAATACAACATTTTTACTATAGATAATGGAGTACATATCATTTATCATTCATTTACAGAGACACACAAAAAAATTCAGTTGCAGGACAGATTATGATCAATGTAAGTGCATTTTCAGCTGTGGTATGCATTTTAAAAATTAAGTAATTTTTATTGTATTACGATGTGTGTAGTGTACAACATCAATAGATCACATTCGGGGCTTCACGAAAAAATTCGCAAACGCTACCGGATACAGACAGCAATTCTTGAAAATGGATTCGTAATGCGTTTATTATTATTATTGTTATTGTTGTTTATTTAGATATACTAGCGGAGCTTCGCCCGCTACGCTGGTCGTTTATGCCAAATGGACCTCGATATAAACAAACTTAGGATTGGGCGTCCCATTGTCTTCGGATCCGGTCTCAGAAAATCGCCTCAAAACTCGGAACAACGTTAAAAATCGCTTAGGAAATTTAAATAAAAAGCAAAACCTTCTTGTCAAATCTTTAAAAAGAGATTTAGCTTTCAACGCAATGGTCATATTACGCCTCCCTCCCTTTTCAATCAACCCTTTTCAATCCCTCCATTCCTTTGCAATCCGGTTTGTTCAGCCCACTCTCAAACAAAGCACTTGGAAGAATGGAGATCAAGGGTTGTGCTCGCTCATTTCGTCACTTCCTTTTCGTTTCCGGGAAAATAGTAGGCCGAGAGGGTGAGAGCTTAACAAGTTTCCCGTTTCTGAGGGGAGAAGCGTTCAAAAAAAAAAAAGTTGAAGCATGCGCAATAAGGTTAATTTTGTGTGGCATATCTTGTGCGAGTCTTATAAATTATTTCATTGTTTGAAAAAAAATGAAATTTCTTAACAATATTCTGATAGTGTTGGAAAATATTCAATAATCTATGCCGGATGCATGATTTTTCATCCTTCTCTCTCCCCCCCCTCTCTATTTTTTCTCAGATGATCAATCGGATAAAAATACCACTAGTTGAACATTCTTATTCACACTCCTTTCTGTTTCTGTTTCTAACAGATACTTTCTATCGCATGCAATACAGGCATTTATATCGTAATCTCGACATGAGATAATCCGCGGCATTCGTTTCTGTATTTGCACAAGGCAGGTGTATCGGCTAGCAAACATGTGCGCAAGAGTATTACAATGTTTCCGTGCATGAAGTCATTGAAAACGTCGAGCTTTTTTTATCTCGGCAAACAACGAGGTGGATCGCCCGGAATGAACGACTGACATCGTTAATAAAGCATGAGTGGAATTCTTAGAAATGTCATATCTTTCTGAAAATATTTGTTTATCATGCTGTATAAGATTCTACAAATATTTATTTCATCTTTCCGGACAAGCTTGTGGAAGTTGAGTGAAATTGTTGATGTAGACGCTTAAACGCAAAAATTCTTCAAAAATGAAATTTCGCGAAATTCTGTTTGATGAAGTTTATTATTTAATTATGTCATTTTTAACACTTTCCAACATAGTGGAAAAGTGTTTATGAATTCTGTTTGTCCGTCTGTCTGCCGTCTGTCCGTGCTCTAACTCGCCGCGTAAATATACTTTGATTGCAATGAACTTGTTATATGTTATTGGGGTTTGCTATTGAAAATGAAGTGTGTAGCATTTATGGTTCGTTTACGGGGACACTAAAAAAAAATTCCGTTATATTACGGTCTATGAAGAAAATAGTTTGCGAGGTATTTTAATGATGTTAGACTATTTTAAACATATTCAAATTGATACATATCACTGAGGTGCACTACAAGGCGCTTACTGTAGAATATGATGTGCACTGAATGTATGATTCATTTACAGGGACACTCAAAAGAATTTGGTTACGGTTCTGTCTATGAACTATAATTGCTGGTAGCTCAGTAGTAGGATAGTGGGGGTTGACCGGCCACAGGAGCAATGAGCAGGTGCAGCTGCACATCAGATGTGCAGCAGACACTTGCCTCATAATATCTTTACAAGGTTCATATTTTCTGATTAACAAACTCTCTTCATATCAATAGTTTTTGTTCCATTTTGTTGCTATGTCTAACATTTTCTTAAATAGTTTGGTTCACATGTGTATGTATATATGCATGTACGTCTGTTTGTCTGTTTATAACTGTGTTTATATGTATTTGCGTGTGTTTATGCATAAAATTTACAAGTTTTTATAAAAAAATTATAATTAAAAAAAATTGCAACCTAATGTTATTAAAAATTTAAAACTTATAAAAAAAAGTTTAAACAATTGAAACTTTAAAAAAAAATTAAAAATTAAAAAGTTTAAAAAAAAATAAAATTTAAGTTACAAATAAAATAAAAAATTAAAATTTAAGTTACAAATAAAATAAAAAATTAAAATTTAAGTTACAAATAAAATAAAAAATAAAAAGTTAAAAAATAAAAATCTTTAGAAAAAGTTTTTGAAAAAAAGTTTTACGATATTAAAAAAAAAAAAAAAAAAAAAGATAATAAAATGAAATAAAAATGTTTTTAAATCATTCTCGATCTAACTGAAAAGAAAAAAAAACGCTTTAAGAAAGTTACAAGCTAACAAAAATGTTATAAACCTTTTAAAATGATCACTTTAACATATTTCATAACTTATAACAATTTTTTACTAACCTTGGCACGTGGTTAACGCTTTAGATGGATTCAAAAATCATTTTATAATATTTTTAATCATGATAAACCGTTTTGGACCATATAAACCTCATTAGATGGTGTATGTGCGCATGCACGCGTGCGTGCGTGTATGTACATATAGATAATGTTTCATCAGATAGGTATGTATAAAAGTTTTAAATAAGTACACAAAAATATAATTAACACTTTTATTAAAACAAAATAATTTACAGAAAAGGTTTATATACAGAAAGATATTTACAAATCAGCATTTTTAATCTTCATTACAATCTTGTTTAATGTCATAATGTCCATACGCTAAGCTGGATATTCCATTTTCTAAAATGTATCTCTTATCATCAAAAGGACTTAGACTAATTTTATTTTGGGTTAGTGTATATAAATTATGCGAATCCTGGGCGATCCTTATCTGTTTCTCCATGCTTGTTTTTTGTTGTTGGAGACACTCTAAGTAGTCTTCATGCTTGATTTTCTGTCGAACAATCTGTGTAGACACGCCTTTTGCGCGCTTTTTCTCATCTTTAAAGGATTTCAGTGAGTACATTTTTGATTTCAGTCCGACAAACTCAAGAGCTAATTCACCATTAAGTTCATCCTTGAACTTGCCGAGAACTTTCTTATTATCCTCAGAGTATAAATCATGTGATTTCGGATACTCGAGAAGTCAAACAAATTACGGTATTGTTCCATATCCTTATAAATATTGTTTGTTTGAATATGGTAAGTTAAGGAATCTGTATCAGTGAATAATAGGGTTGCCCGATCTTTATATGTTTTCTTTATGAAGTTATAATGAAAATCATACATAACTAATTTAGAGAGTTCTAAAATAGCGAACCCAACATAAATAGGCCGATTCATTAAAATACTAGTTTTCAGTCGTTCTATCGCGGTCAAGTCTTCATCAAAGGTTTTAAATGATTTAAAAGTAGGCAAAGCTACTAATTTTTTTGCTCTTTTTTCACCATTACAAAGCACAATGTTTCTCCTTTTTCGAAGATTCTCCATTGTCTTCCCAAAAACAGAATTATTCAATAATTTAAAAAAGTCCCTTTCAAAGGAGGACTTAGCCTCTTTACGTTTCTCAGTATTAAAATTAATATATTTCTGAAGCCAGGGTGTCTGTTTAAATTTTAAGGCTTTATGTACAGCTGTAATTTTTAAACCAAGTTCTAAATAAAATTTAAGATTACGATAATGGGTTATATAATTTCGTTTATTATTTAAATTAGGTATAAGTTTAGGGGTACCCACAAATTTTCTATTGTTAAGTAAGTTTCTTGCATGAGAAGACAACATAGATTCTTTTACAGTGATCCTCTCGGGAGCAACAGGATATTCATTGTGCAGAGGGTGTAAATGTTTCGGGTATTCCAAGTCTACCTCGAAAAGGTACCCAATTTCAGAGCTATCAGATAGCGATAGAACCCACTCTTCTGTGATATGACTTGTTTCAGACCATTCAAAACCACCACATGGTAAAAACTGACTCATAGCCCACCCGTATAGGTTGTTAGCATCCCAGTACATGATGTAGCTGGGTGCCTTATTTTTCCTATAATTGGGTGTATCAGGTATGTTTGCTCGAGCGTATCTTTGACTAATCATACTGATACCGCCTCGTATACCATTTTCAACCATAAGCAGCATATCTATGTCACTGAGTAACTCTAAAGATGTTTCAGACATCTTCAAACAAGCTTGCCACGCGAGTGAAGGTGCAGTGAACAGGTGAGCAGGATCAATTTCATAATACTGCTGACATAATTTCCTAAAGTTTTGAAATACGTCAGCAAGTAGTAGAACATCTGTCTTAACATAAAGGTTGTGGTAATCACCGAGAGTCTTGATGTCAAATGTTTCCCATACATTTTGGGCGTGCTGATAGTCTTTTTCATCTATTGGGTTATTGGTCAAACTATTATAAAATACAGAAGGCGGGGGAAGCTGCTTTTCATTAAATTTTTCAAAAGAAGTGAAATAATCATAGGGGTAAACCCCTTTACGTATGAGTAAAGATAAATTATTATTTTGTGGGAAATTTTCTTCAAGTATGGTGAATTGCTCAGGTTGAAGGTTTTTAACAAGTTTTTCCAATGACGTGGGCAAAAATTGAAAAGAATCGATAAAAACCATCTGAATAGAAGATGTAGGCTTTCTGATTTTAAAGGTGATATAGTTTTCCATAGAAGTAGCAATAACATCGATTTCATGATCTTTAAACTTTCCAAGCTTTGTCATAATATGATGACCATCATAGTTTTTCAAGTTATGGAATATAACAAGAATTGTTTTACACTGCTTATAATTCAAGTTACATTCCACGTGTGCAGCTCCTCTGTACGTACCTGACAGGTGATCATGGTCACGTGTGCGTTTCTCATCTAAAGTTTTCTTGCAGATATGACAAAACTCTGCTTCTTGAAATGCCTTTTCTTCCTCGGTAGAAAGCTTCATAGGTTTAATATTTAATAACTTTTGTCCTAAAATTTCCTTCTCTTGCATCATTTGGTTTAAAAAATGCTCAACACAGTTTCTACCACGATATACCAGTGCTTTCTTCACACATGTGCCATCAGGCCCGATAACCACATAGGCATATCCACAAGGTAAGTGATAGGTTGTTTTTTCAGTATAGGATGCTTTAGAAGAGGGTGGGGCTGATGAAATAGGTATAAGTAAACTCTCAAAGTCCGCATAAATCGTATAGGCAACAGGATGTTGCAGATGAATACCAGAAAACTTTAATATGTTATCATTTTCACTAGGCATCCTTATAGCTTGCGCAACATGTCGAGAACAATATTCACTATGCTTATCCAATAGATCTTGTCTTGAGAATCGATGTAAACATCGATAACAATAGTAGCCAGCGGCTTTATGCTTGGTAAGATCACCTAAAAGTCTTGAAAAGCTTCTAATCAAACAATAGTGTTGCTTTTCACCATCACCAACCAATAACAAATTAATCACATCGTGATCCCTCTTTTCAGATATATACAGGGGGAAAACTTCCTCCTCTTCATATCCAAACACATTAACCCGTAAATTGTTGAGTTGTTCAATAACAGGTATCTTCTGAAGGGGTACAGGACATTCTATACTACCTAATTTAATATCATACTCATAGGGTCGATAATGTGAAACACGTTCAGGCTTTTTTGTAAAATCCAAATTCAGTTTAAAAGCCAAAAGGCACCACACTAAGCATTTATTGTCTTCGTTTTTTATATTCAACACTGCTTTTTTATCATCCAGTTTTTTACATAAAGGAATGTAGGAACTCGCAGCGAGGGGATGATATTTTGCAATCTTGAGTTCTAAATGATGAATTTTTCTAAGTTTCCATCCAGAGCCTCTTTGTACAAATTCTTCAAAGGATTTAATAATCTTCGAAAATCCTTCTTCTATATGTTGCGAGATAGTATCTTCTACAAGCTCGATCATACACGAACATCGGAAATAAGATTGAATTTCCTCAAACTCCTCATTATCAGTCAAACGTTCAAGTGCTATTTTCTCTACCATATACCATTTAATTGAACCTTTTTCATGAATTTCGCTTGTTAAACGTTCCTGTATTTCTGTTCGTAAATGCCTATGAAATACCTCTAAATCACTTTCCTCACGTTCATCTGGATGCAAAATCACTGTTTTAAACACATTAAGTGCATCAGAATGCTTTATGTTTTTCGACTTCGCATTAGATAAGCCCATTTTACGTTTTACACTCACAAGAGGTGTTCGAGAGTGTTGGGTGCGTACATGTTGTCTCAATTCAAATTTTCTCCCAAACACCTTATCACAATCATGACAAGAAAATGTTGAATTCTGATGTGACTTTAAATGATATTTCAAATTATCCTTTCGCGTAAAAACTTGATCGCACGTATTACATTTTAATGTAGACTGTCCATTGGCATTATGTATTTCTGAATGTCTTAACAAGTTTGATTTCCGTCCAAATACCTTCTGACATATATTGCAAGCATAGAGCTTCTCTTGTGAATGTATCTTCATATGTCGCTTCAAGCTGAAAATGGTTGTTAAGACTTTGCTACAAGTGGGGCAAACATGCTTCTTCTCAGCATTCATGTGGGTTGCAGTCTTTAGAGAAAAATCTTCTTTTTCAGCATGTTGATCAAAATTCAAAGGGATTTGAGATATAGTGTTTTTTTCTATAAGAATTTCAGGGAATCCATCATGCTGTAACAATCCAACACTATCAGGGAAAAGGAGAGTTCAGTCGGACTCACTCCCTCCACCTCCACCACCTCATTGCTCCTTACTGGTGGTGAACTCTCCTTTTCCCTCTACTACGTGTTAGTTGGTATTTTGACTCAATTTTTTTGTACAAGTGTATTAAACAAGTTTTAAATTAATTTTTTATAAGTTTCGATTAATTTTTTTCTCCGTAGCGCCATCTGTGAGCTGTTTTAGAAGTAAAAAATATATTAAATTACTCATAACTGTAAATGATTGTTTTAGTACTTGATAATAGTTTGAAGTTAGATTTAAATTTTATAAACTGTTTTAGAAAATTTTTTGAATAAATTTTTCAACAGCGCCATCTATGAGATTTTTTTAGAACTATCTAATATATTAAATTATTTATAACTGTAGGTGATTGTTTTAGTACTCGGATTTAATTTAAAGTTAGATTTAAATTTTTTAAAGTTTTTTAATTTTTTAATTTTTTTAATTTTTTTAATAATATTTTAAAAAAGGTTTTAAAATATTATTTAGCAGCGCCATCTATGAGATTTTTTTAGAAGTAACCAATATCTTAAAATATTTGTAAGTGAATGTTCTATTAGTTGGTGTTAGTTCGAAGTTTGATTAAAATTGTTAAAGTGTTTTAAACAAGTTTTGTATTAATTTTTTTCATCAGCGCCATCTATGAGATGTTTTAGAAGTAACTTTTTAAATTAAAATTCTTAGTTTCATCATTCTGTGGTCGGCAGTTGGTAATGATCTCAGATGTAAAGTTTCTAACTTGAGTCTTCCTGATATGATATTTTTACCGGAAATACTCTCCGATAAGGATTTTTGTATGTTTTATAGTATTAAGATTTGAATATTGACGATTTTCTAATGTAGAAGTATATAGAATTTTCTGGAATTTCTGTAAGATTCTTTTGTTATACCATATTTGGTTTAATTATGTGGATTAGCTATATTTTTTTATCTGATTGCTAAATGAAGAAATATAAAGATATTTCTTGGGATAAAAAATTGTGTTTATATTTTACAAAAGCGTGTGCGCATTTAACTTTTTAATAAGTGATATTATTCAACATATTTTGTATAAGAATGATCGATTATATTATTTTTGAATAGAAGTATGGATTTTTTAAAAATGAAAATAGTATTAAGAATACAAGATATTTTGTATAAGAATGATAGATTATATTAATTTTGAATAAAAATAATATTAAGAATATGTTTATTTTATAGTTTGACACGTTAAGCTGGTTTCATCACCAACACTTAAGGCATGAGAGTGTATGGTTTGTTCCATAATTAGTTAAATGTAAGCTAACTTAACCGAAAAATATAACCTTTCACAACGATAGCGAATATTTAATGATAAGGGGGCACTCGTCTTAAAATATTAACATTTATTGACTTAAAAAGTCACATGATTGTATTAACACACCCTTAAAAAAGTCGATTGATCACTTATTTCTTCATTGAAATTGAAACACATACTTAGCAAAAGCTCGTATAGTTCAAAATGGCATAAAAATACAAACACAGACATGTTCTCAGAAAAATTCCAACATAGACTTTGTGTCCTGACAGATTAAAATTCTAAAATTATCGAAAATCCCTTTTAATGAAAGCTGTCTATTACACGATAATCACAAAAAGTTAACATTATCTTTTTCAATGTGATTGAAACTGAGCAGACAAAATTAAAAATCACATGATTCCTTTCATAAATATCTTAAATCTTGTGTAATCATCTTGATCAGTTAAACCTATAACAAATCAAATAGGTCACATTAATTAAACTGTTACCTATGATAAGGCTTGAAAACATATTTAACACCCTGTAAATTGATAAACTTTATACTTTTCCTCGATAATTCACTTGTATTTTATTGAATCACTTTAGAGATTGTTATAGTTTAATATTAAAATTATATAAATTCTCGTTAATTCCTTTTAGATTATGATTTTAGATTTAGTATGATAAACAAGTTATCACACTTGCATTTATCACAAACATGAGTATAATTATATCATAATCATATCGTTTAGTATGAACATTTTAAAATACTAAAATTCTAACATCTACCCAAGAAATTTAAAATCATATTATAATAAATAAACTGTTCCTACCTTACACAGCAGCTTCTTGAACACACAACCGTATCATGCGATGTCTTGAAGAGCAATGCCTGATTAATGCGAATGCTTATCAGCTAATTTTATCCTGATTGGGAGTTTATACAAGACTTGTGACGTCACTGTAGTGTGGGTTCGTTTAGTTAGTGTTGATAAGGAGTGACCTTAAAAGACCCAGAACTATACATTAAGTCTTTTCTGTTTATGTGAGATTAAATAATTTTAATTTAAATAATTTAAATTTTTATACATTGGAGATTATGCAATAATTATGTTATATTTCAAAAATTAGAAGAAAGCATGTAGAGCGTGACATAATATGTTAGGTTTTGATAACAGCCGTATCAAACAATACTACAACTTTGACTTCGAGTCGTGGGGGTGTATGGTTTGGTATAAATAGAGGGGGAAAATTATGATTTTCATCATTTGATGATACATAGCGCTAGTGATTAGACGTGTTTTAAAGTGCCTCCCCCCCCCCGCTTTTTATCAGCGTGATTCGTTTGAGAATATTGTTGTTTGCTTTTAAGAGTTAAAGTTTTTAATTGTTTCTATATTATGGATATTTTCATGCCTATTGATGAAGCCATGTCTGTGGAAGATTCTGTACCTGTTAAGATGTTTCCCTGTTTTACCTGTAATAAGACATTCTCAACTCCTTTTAATTTGAGTCAACATATGAAAACTCATTCTGATGAGAAATTATATACTTGTGCAAAATGTCAGAAGTCTTTTGGACGGAAATCAAGTCTGCAAAGGCATTTAAAGGCACATGATAGTGTTGGATTGTTACAGCATGATGGATTCCCTGAAATTCTTATAGAAAAAAACACTATATCTCAAATCCCTTTGAATTTTGATCAACATGCTGAAAAAGAAGATTTTTCTCTAAAGACTGCAACCCACATGAATGCTGAGAAGAAGCATGTTTGCCCCACTTGTAGCAAAGTCTTAACAACCATTTTCAGCTTGAAGCGACATATGAAGATACATTCACAAGAGAAGCTCTATGCTTGCAATATATGTCAGAAGGTATTTGGACGGAAATCAAACTTGTTAAGACATTCAGAAATACATAATGCCAATGGACAGTCTACATTAAAATGTAATACGTGCGATCAAGTTTTTACGCGAAAGGATAATTTGAAATATCATTTAAAGTCACATCAGAATTCAACATTTTCTTGTCATGATTGTGATAAGGTGTTTGGGAGAAAATTTGAATTGAGACAACATGTACGCACCCAACACTCTCGAACACCTCTTGTGAGTGTAAAACGTAAAATGGGTTTATCTAATGCGAAGTCGAAAAACATAAAGCATTCTGATGCACTTAATGTGTTTAAAACAGTGATTTTGCATCCAGATGAACGTGAGGAAAGTGATTTAGAGGTATTTCATAGGCATTTACGAACAGAAATACAGGAACGTTTAACAAGCGAAATTCATGAAAAAGGTTCAATTAAATGGTATATGGTAGAGAAAATAGCACTTGAACGTTTGACTGATAATGAGGAGTTTGAGGAAATTCAATCTTATTTCCGATGTTCGTGTATCATCGAACTTGTAGAAGATACTATCTCGCAACATATAGAAGAAGGATTTTCGAAGATTATTAAATCCTTTGAAGAATTTGTACAAAGAGGCTCTGGATGGAAACTTAGAAAAATTCATCATTTAGAACTCAAGATTGCAAAATATCATCCCCTCGCTGCGAGTTCCTACATTCCTTTATGTAAAAAACTGGATGATAAAAAAGCAGTGTTGAATATAAAAAACGAAGACAATAAATGCTTAGTGTGGTGCCTTTTGGCTTTTAAACTGAATTTGGATTTTACAAAAAAGCCTGAACGTGTTTCACATTATCGACCCTATGAGTATGATATTAAATTAGGTAGTATAGAATGTCCTGTACCCCTTCAGAAGATACCTGTTATTGAACAACTCAACAATTTACGGGTTAATGTGTTTGGATATGAAGAGGAGGAAGTTTTCCCCCTGTATATATCTGAAAAGAGGGATCACGATGTGATTAATTTGTTATTGGTTGGTGATGGTGAAAAGCAACACTATTGTTTGATTAGAAGCTTTTCAAGACTTTTAGGTGATCTTACCAAGCATAAAGCCGCTGGCTACTATTGTTATCGATGTTTACATCGATTCTCAAGACAAGATCTATTGGATAAGCATAGTGAATATTGTTCTCGACATGTTGCGCAAGCTATAAGGATGCCTAGTGAAAATGATAACATATTAAAGTTTTCTGGTATTCATCTGCAACATCCTGTTGCCTATACGATTTATGCGGACTTTGAGAGTTTACTTATACCTATTTCATCAGCCCCACCCTCTTCTAAAGCATCCTATACTGAAAAAACAACCTATCACTTACCTTGTGGATATGCCTATGTGGTTATCGGGCCTGATGGCACATGTGTGAAGAAAGCACAGGTATATCGTGGTAGAAACTGTGTTGAGCATTTTTTAAACCAAATGATGCAAGAGAAGGAAATTTTAGGACAAAAGTTATTAAATATTAAACCTATGAAGCTTTCTACCGAGGAAGAAAAGGCATTTCAAGAAGCAGAGTTTTGTCATATCTGCAAGAAAACTTTAGATGAGAAACGCACACGTGACCATGATCACCTGTCAGGTACGTACAGAGGAGCTGCACACGTGGAATGTAACTTGAATTATAAGCAGTGTAAAACAATTCCTGTTATATTCCATAACTTGAAAAACTATGATGGTCATCATATTATGACAAAGCTTGGAAAGTTTAAAGATCATGAAATCGATGTTATTGCTACTTCTATGGAAAACTATATCACCTTTAAAATCAGAAAGCCTACATCTTCTATTCAGATGGTTTTTATCGATTCTTTTCAATTTTTGCCCACGTCATTGGAAAAACTTGTTAAAAACCTTCAACCTGAGCAATTCACCATACTTGAAGAAAATTTCCCACAAAATAATAATTTATCTTTACTCATACGTAAAGGGGTTTACCCCTATGATTATTTCACTTCTTTTGAAAAATTTAATGAAAAGCAGCTTCCCCCGCCTTCTGTATTTTATAATAGTTTGACCAATAACCCAATAGATGAAAAAGACTATCAGCACGCCCAAAATGTATGGGAAACATTTGACATCAAGACTCTCGGTGATTACCACAACCTTTATGTTAAGACAGATGTTCTACTACTTGCTGACGTATTTCAAAACTTTAGGAAATTATGTCAGCAGTATTATGAAATTGATCCTGCTCACCTGTTCACTGCACCTTCACTCGCGTGGCAAGCTTGTTTGAAGATGTCTGAAACATCTTTAGAGTTACTCAGTGACATAGATATGCTGCTTATGGTTGAAAATGGTATACGAGGCGGTATCAGTATGATTAGTCAAAGATACGCTCGAGCAAACATACCTGATACACCCAATTATAGGAAAAATGAGGCACCCAGCTACATCATGTACTGGGATGCTAACAACCTATACGGGTGGGCTATGAGTCAGTTTTTACCATGTGGTGGTTTTGAATGGTCTGAAACAAGTCATATCACAGAAGAGTGGGTTCTATCGCTATCTGATAGCTCTGAAATTGGGTACCTTTTCGAGGTAGACTTGGAATACCCGAAACATTTACACCCTCTGCACAATGAATATCCTGTTGCTCCCGAGAGGATCACTGTAAAAGAATCTATGTTGTCTTCTCATGCAAGAAACTTACTTAACAATAGAAAATTTGTGGGTACCCCTAAACTTATACCTAATTTAAATAATAAACGAAATTATATAACCCATTATCGTAATCTTAAATTTTATTTAGAACTTGGTTTAAAAATTACAGCTGTACATAAAGCCTTAAAATTTAAACAGACACCCTGGCTTCAGAAATATATTAATTTTAATACTGAGAAACGTAAAGAGGCTAAGTCCTCCTTTGAAAGGGACTTTTTTAAATTATTGAATAATTCTGTTTTTGGGAAGACAATGGAGAATCTTCGAAAAAGGAGAAACATTGTGCTTTGTAATGGTGAAAAAAGAGCAAAAAAATTAGTAGCTTTGCCTACTTTTAAATCATTTAAAACCTTTGATGAAGACTTGACCGCGATAGAACGACTGAAAACTAGTATTTTAATGAATCGGCCTATTTATGTTGGGTTCGCTATTTTAGAACTCTCTAAATTAGTTATGTATGATTTTCATTATAACTTCATAAAGAAAACATATAAAGATCGGGCAACCCTATTATTCACTGATACAGATTCCTTAACTTACCATATTCAAACAAACAATATTTATAAGGATATGGAACAATACCGTAATTTGTTTGACTTCTCGAGTATCCGAAATCACATGATTTATACTCTGAGGATAATAAGAAAGTTCTCGGCAAGTTCAAGGATGAACTTAATGGTGAATTAGCTCTTGAGTTTGTCGGACTGAAATCAAAAATGTACTCACTGAAATCCTTTAAAGATGAGAAAAAGCGCGCAAAAGGCGTGTCTACACAGATTGTTCGACAGAAAATCAAGCATGAAGACTACTTAGAGTGTCTCCAACAACAAAAAACAAGCATGGAGAAACAGATAAGGATCGCCCAGGATTCGCATAATTTATATACACTAACCCAAAATAAAATTAGTCTAAGTCCTTTTGATGATAAGAGATACATTTTAGAAAATGGAATATCCAGCTTAGCGTATGGACATTATGACATTAAACAAGATTGTAATGAAGATTAAAAATGCTGATTTGTAAATATCTTTCTGTATATAAACCTTTTCTGTAAATTATTTTGTTTTAATAAAAGTGTTAATTATATTTTTGTGTACTTATTTAAAACTTTTATACATACCTATCTGATGAAACATTATCTATATGTACATACACGCACGCACGCGTGCATGCGCACATACACCATCTAATGAGGTTTATATGGTCCAAAACGGTTTATCATGATTAAAAATATTATAAAATGATTTTTGAATCCATCTAAAGCGTTAACCACGTGCCAAGGTTAGTAAAAAATTGTTATAAGTTATGAAATATGTTAAAGTGATCATTTTAAAAGGTTTATAACATTTTTGTTAGCTTGTAACTTTCTTAAAGCGTTTTTTTTTTTCTTTTCAGTTAGATCGAGAATGATTTAAAAACATTTTTATTTCATTTTATTATCTTTTTTTTTTTTTTTTTTTTTTTTTTTTTAATATCGTAAAACTTTTTTTCAAAAACTTTTTCTAAAGATTTTTATTTTTTAACTTTTTATTTTTTATTTTATTTGTAACTTAAATTTTAATTTTTTATTTTATTTGTAACTTAAATTTTAATTTTTTATTTTATTTGTAACTTAAATTTTATTTTTTTTTAAACTTTTTAATTTTTAATTTTTTTTTTAAAGTTTCAATTGTTTAAACTTTTTTTTATAAGTTTTAAATTTTTAATAACATTAGGTTGCAATTTTTTTTAATTATAATTTTTTTATAAAAACTTGTAAATTTTATGCATAAACACACGCAAATACATATAAACACAGTTATAAACAGACAAACAGACGTACATGCATATATACATACACATGTGAACCAAACTATTTAAGAAAATGTTAGACATAGCAACAAAATGGAACAAAAACTATTGATATGAAGAGAGTTTGTTAATCAGAAAATATGAACCTTGTAAAGATATTATGAGGCAAGTGTCTGCTGCACATCTGATGTGCAGCTGCACCTGCTCATTGCTCCTGTGGCCGGTCAACCCCCACTATCCTACTACTTAGCTCGTTTTGAGTTGTGGTACGCGTTTTTAAATGTAACTCTTTTTTTTTTTTACAAATTAATTTGGTGTATATAAATTCTATAGATCCTATACAGGGCTGCTCAAGAGGTCTCGCGTACATTTCCGTTTATTGACAGAAATTGCTGAAAGAGAATTTTCAATTTTGCTATAGATTTCCTAACTGAAGTAAATTTAGCATACTGTATATATACATACAAATCTGTATATCATATAGAAGACTTCACAAAAGAATTCGGATATGGTGTTTGGCTGTTGGTAGTAATTGCTGAAATTGTGTTTTCAAATGTGTTATGTTTGGGTTTTCTAAATTGTTTACTTAATAAACTGTGAAGTTTTGTTACAGTATTCTGAATGTGTTGGAAAGTGTTTCATAATATATGCATGACTCATGATTTTTTGTTCTTGTTATTGAAATGTTGTCAAGTTGTCATCAGTGCTGAGAATAAAAATACTTCTTAATAATAATTTGCTTTTAAAATTAACCGCATATCTTCCAAAGTAAAACACATTTAAAACACTTTTTTTCTATTTTACTGAAGAACATATATTGTCCTTTAATTAAAGATCGAATGAGTCAAATAAAATAAAACAAGTGAAATGAAAAAATATATATATTGCATAGCTGACATTGTCTAATATAGGCATTTGTTAATAAATTTATATAAAATTTGCCTTTTATATCAAATAATAAAATATTTTATAATTTTTCTTTATTCCTTGTCTACATGCGGTACACTAGGCTACCCCAAAAAGCGGCTCAATGGACTACTGTTTTATACTTATCTAATAGTGAAATTTTCAATTGAAAACTTAAAACAATTACAACAATGTTTACTTTTTTGGTTACATAAAAAGAGAGAGAGAGAGTATGTGCGCGCGTGTGTGTGTGTGTGTGTTTGCTTTCTTTTCATTTTTCTTTTTGTAAAAACGAATGCTAATTGCATACTTTTTCTAATGTACTGTAGCTGAAGTCATTAGATGTTGCAAAGAAAATTATCTTAAGTGGACCACAGTTTTATACTTATCGAATAGTGAAATTCAATTGAAAACTTACAACAGTTACAACAATGTTTCCCCTTTTCACTTAAAATTGAATATGCAATTGATTAAATGCTCTAGGACATTTTGTTATTTTTGGTTAAAGAAAAAAGAGAAAGAGAGAGAGAGAGAGAGAGAGAGAAACAGTATAGTTACATATTTGTGTTTTGTGTAATTTTAATATTTTAAAGGATATGGCTACTAATTCATATTGAATGAAGAAAATTTTATTTAGAAGGTTATTCTTTCTTTTCATTTTTCTTTTTTTAAAAACAAATCCTAATTGCATACTTTTTCTAATGTACTGTAGCTGAAGTCATTAGATGTTGCAAAGAAAATTATCTTAAGTGGACCACAGTTTTATACTTATCCAATAGTGAAATTCAATTGAAAACTTACAACAGTTACAACAATGTTTCCCCTTTTCACTTAAAATTAAATATGCAATTGATTAAATGCTCTAGGACATTTTGTTATTTTTGGTTAAAGAAAAAAGAAAAAAGTGAAAGAGAGAGAGAGAGAGAGAGAGAGAGAAACAGTATAGTTACATATTTGTGTTTTGTGTAATTTTAATATTTTAAAGGATATGGCTACTAATTCATATTGAATGAAGAAAATTTTATTTAGAAGGTTATTCTTTCTTTTCATTTTTCTTTTTTTAAAAACAAATCCTGATTGCATACTTTTTCTAATGTATACTATTTAATGAATTTAGAGCATATATTAAACACACTTAAGATGGTTATGATTATATTTTATAAATTTCAATGGATATGAAAAAAATATTCTTTGTTATTAAAATGTTTGAAAAGAAACACCAATTTTACAGCTTTATGAGTTCCTAAGCGATTACAGAGTTTACAGTGAATTAAAGTTTGATTTATTTGAATTTAAAATAAAAATAATTAAATCAGGCCTTTTTTTAAGATTTTAAAACTTTAGTTGTTTATGAGTGTACATTTGCAAGTAATTGAAATTGTATGAAAACAAAATATATAACATTTCAAAGTATATTACTTACCATGCAATCTTTATTTTCCGAATCTTTCCATAAATAAATTACGTTGGAATATTGAACCATTTGTTATTTACATGTGCACAATGAAGTCATGAGATATCTACATAAATATCAATAAATATACTGTTGACTGACCTATATTCATTTTACTATATTTATGAAGTCTAGCTGCCTATAAAAATTTATGTATATTTAAAGTCAAAATTTTATCATCATTAATGACAAAGAAAGAAATGTTTGTGAGTCTTTTATTCTTCAATGGCAGATCACTTAATAGAAGAATATTAAAAATTACAAATAATTCAGGAAAAATATATAAAAAATAAGTGTATATTTAATAAAAAATCTGACTTCGCAAATGTGGTATGTGCTGTTTTTTTTTTTTAACTTAAACTTAGTAAAATAAATCAATCGCATTTAATCTGCACAAACATTAAATTGCACATACTAACAAAATACTATTTAAAAATATATATATAAGTTACTCGATTTTTTTTTTCTGGCTAACTACAAAAGACAGAAAAAATAAAACAAACATTTATACTGAAAAATAACATTTATTTGCAACAAAACTATAAATCAAAATGTTATAATGAATTAAAATTACAGCAATACTGATATTACTTCCATTGACAGTTCTTGCCTTCGAATAGCTGCACTTAGTAAAAAAGTAGGCCTAGATTCTTTAATTTCTTCCAGGCCTTAATTGATTACACAATATGATGCTACCAAAACAAAATTGTCCTAGGACATTTCTCCGAAAAAACTGTCAAACCATCAATATTATTCGAGAACAGCATGATTTCCTTTCTTACATCATCATTCGCTATTAAGCAAGGATGATATGCTCTAGCTGGAATGCGACACTGATCACTGCAGTATTATCCTGCAATAATAACAATAATAATGTTAATATATTTTTATTTTACTAATTTCTAGTGATCATGTATATTTAATGGGACAAAAACAGCACAACAGCAATGAATGATTAAGAGGACTCTTCGTCTTCAGCGATAAGTATTTTTAAGAGCATAAAATTTGAAAATTTTCCTTTCAGTAAAAATTTCAAATTTCATAAGTTTTTAAAATACTTAAAAATTAAGGAAAATTATTAAAATGTACAATTTAAATATGTTAATTTAAAGATGCACATTGGACATCTGCTTCCTGCTGGTGAAAGCTATATTTTGATAATTGTATAAGGGAATTTACTACCTCTTTAAAATTTACATAGGTTACCATGGGATTTCACGATCAGCATTAAATGAAAAAAAAAAGCGTGCCACAGTAATATAATAGAACTAGTGGGTAAGTGTGATCGAACATCGCTCAAAGGGTTTCGTTTAATATTCCTTTCAAAACACTTTGTCCTTTCTTTAATAAATCCAAATAAATTTCATTTAGCATCAACAACAAAAAAAACTCATGTTTTTTATAAAGTAAAAATTTACCGGTTCTGCATGAAAACCCATTTCTTTAAATTAGGGGGTGGAGAATAGCCCCGTTCCCTCTCTTTATACTTCACCAATTAAACTTCAAAACTGATCAGGGAAGCACCTTATCAAACTGAACCTATATACAAAATTTGAAGCAAATCGGATAATTCTGTATGAAAAACCCATTTATCTAAATTAAGGAGGGGAGATTAGCCTCCCGATCCCCCCTTTATACTTTACCATTGAACCCCCAAAACTAATCAAGGAAGCGCCTTATAACAATGAACCTATATACAAAATGTGAAGCAAATTGGATAATTCTGCATGAAAAACATATTTATCTAAATTAAGGGAGGGATTGGACCTTGTTCCCCCTTTCTATACTTAACCAATGAACCCCCAAAACTAAACAGAGAAGCAACTTGTCACATTGAACCTATTTACAAAATTTGAAGCAAATCGGATAATTCTGCATGAAATACCCATTTATCTAATTTAAGGAGGGGGGATTTGCCTCCCTTCCCTACCCTTTATACTTAACCAATGAACCCCCAAAACTGATCAGGGAAGCGCCTTATCAGAATGAACCTATATACAAAATTTGACAAATCGGATAATTCTGCATTAAAAACCCATTTATCTAAATTAAGGGGGGATTGGACACAGTTCCCCCTTTATGCTTAATCAATGAACCCCCAAAACTGATAAGGAGAAGCGTCGTATCACAATTAACCAATATAAAAAAATTGAAGCAAATCGGATAATTCTGAATAAAAAAACCATTTATTTAAATTAAGAGGGGGGATTGGCCCCCTGGTTTCCCCTTTATACTTAACCAATGAACCCCAAAACTAATCAGGGAAGTGACTTATCACAATGAGCCTATGTACAAAATATGAAGCAAATTGGATAATTCTGCATTAAAAACCCATTTATCTAAATTAAGGGGGCGATTGGACACCGTTCTGTTATTTATACTTAATCAAGGACCCCCAAAACTGATACACCGTGTCCCAAAAGTTTAGACAATCAATAATATTTGCATTAACATAAAAAGTAATAAGGTACAATTAAAATTCGTGAGATAGGTAATAAATAAAAGCAGTTTTGCTGATATACACATATAAATTATGATCAAAGGTTTGAAATTATAAAATATACATTAAATTATGTAACAATGTGCTGCCCCAAAAGTATAGACACAATACAGCATTACATGTTTTCTTTTACATTTTTGTTCACAAAATAAAATATTTTTATTTTCGTCTGCTTCTATAAATTCAGAATAACTTTCCCCTTTAATCTAAATATCTTACACTGTATTTTTAGCATAATAATTTATTGAAATTTTGTGGAATCAAATGTGTTCAATTTATTATTTAGTGTGTGATTCGGAAAAGACATTTCCTGCGTAATCTGATAAAAATGCCACGTTCTAAAAAAATTTCTAAAGATGAAATTATTAAGATTTTACATTTAAAAGCGCAAGGACAAAATCCTGTACAAATATCGAGAAGAATAAAGAGATCATTGAGCAGTATTTATAGAGTTTTGATATCAGGTGGAACATGGAATACTAGAAAGCGAGTCGGAAGACCAAAGAAAACAATGTTACGTGATGCTAGAATGTTATTAAAAATGGCTTCAGTTGATAATTTATCTGTGCGTGAAATTGCATCAATTTCCAGAATTTCAAAAAGTACTGTACACAGAAGAATTAAAGCTTCAACAAATATTGTTTACAGGAGAATGAAAGCAAAACCTTGCTTAAAGCAGATACATAAAGATGCACGTCAAAAGTGGGCAAAAACACATATGTCATACGATGAAAAATGGATTTTTGTCATCTTCAGTGATGAAAAGAAATGGAATTTAGACAGCCCTGATGGTCATAAATTTTACTGGCATGACCTAAGAAAAGAACCCAAAAACTTTTTCAGCAGGCAACAAGGCGGAGGATCCGTACCGACTTGAGGAGGGTTTTCTTTCAACAACCAAACATTTCTAAGATTTATGGACAGAAAAATGAAATCAGAGGATTATCAGGATATTTTAAGTACCAATTTACTGCCAATTATGGATTTGCTAGCAGGACCGGACTGTGTTTTCCAACAAGATGGGATATCCATCCATACCTCCACATCATCGAAAACATGGTTTAGACAAAACAATATCACACTATTAGGCTGGCCAGCACTTAATCTAGATTTGAATTTCATGGAGAACATATGGGGATCTTATCTCGTAAAATATATGAAAATGGAAAACAATATACAAGTGTAAATGACTTAAAAATTGCAATTGACAAAGCGTGGTGTAAAATACCTCCTCCTGTAATGCAATGCTTATTTAATTCTATGGAACAACGTGTATTTGATGTTATAAAGTGTCGTGGCAATACAATTAAATATTAAAAGTAAGTTTTTAGTTACTTTTATAAATGTAAAACCAAAAAAATTACAGGTGTCTATACTTTTGGGACATCACATTGTTATATAATTTAATGTATATTTTATAATTTCAAACCTTTGATCATAATTTATATGTGTATATCAGAAAAATTGCTTTTATTTATTACCTATCTCACGAATTTTAATTGTAACTTATTACTTTTTATGTTAATGCAAATTTTATTAATTGTCTAAACTTTTGGGACACGGTGTATAAGGAAGCGTCTTATCACAATTAACCTATATACAAAATTTGAAGCAAATCGGATAATTCTGCATAAAAACCCATTTATCTAAATTAAGGGGGGGGGAATTAGCCACCGTTCCCCTCTTTACACTTAGCAAATGAACCCCCAAAACTAACGAGGGAAGCGCCTTATCAAAATGAAGCTTTATACAAAACTTAAAGCAAATTGGGTAATTTTGCATTAAAAACCCATTTATCTAAATTAGGTGTGATTAGCCCCTGTTCCCCCTTTATACTTAACCAATGAACCCCCAAAACTGATCAGGGAAGCGCCTTATCAGAATGAACCTATATACAAAATTTGAAACAAATCGGATAATTCTGCATAAAAAAACCCATTTATCTAAATTAAAGGGGTGATTGGACACCGTTTCCTCCTTTATACTTAATCAATCAACCTCCGAAATTGATATGGGGAAACGTCTTATCACAATTAACCTATATACAAAATTTGAAACAAATCAGATAATTGTGCATAAAAACACATTTATCTAAATTAAGGGGGGGGGGGGATTAGCCACCGTTCTCCTGTTTATACTTAACTAATGAACCCCAAAACTGATCAGGGAAGCGCCTTATCAGAATGAACATATATACAAAATTTGAAACAAATCGGATAATTCTGCATGAAAAACCCATTAGCCCCCAGTTCCCCCTGTATCTTTAACCAAAGAACCCCCAAAACTAATCAGGGAAGCGACTTATTAGAAGGAACCTATATACAAAATTTTTAGCAAATACAATAATTCTGCATAAAAACCCCATTTATCTAAATTATGGGGGGGGGATTAGCCCCCGTTCCCCTCTTTATGCTGAACGAAATAACTCCCAAAATTAATGAGGGACGCACCATATCACAATGAAGCTATATACAAAATTTGAAGAAAATTGTGTAATTCTGCATGAAAAACCCATTTACCTAAATTAGAGGGGATTAGTCCCTGTTCCCTCCTTTATGCTTAACCAATGAACCCCTAAAACTGAGCAGGGTACCGCCTTATCAGAATGAACCTATATGCAAAATTTGAAACAAATCAGATATTTCCGCATGGAAAACCCATTTATCTAAATTAAGGGGATATCAGCTCCCCGTTCCCCCCTTTGTACTTACCAATGAACCCCCAAAACTAATCAGGGAAGCGGCTTTTAACAATGAACCTATATACAAAATTTGAAGCAAATTGGATAATTCTGCATTAAAAACCTATTTATCTAAATTAAGGGGGGATTGGACACCGTTCCCCCCTTTATACTTAATCAATGAACAACCAAAATTGATAAGGGGAAACGCCTTATCACAATTAACCTATATACAAAATTTGAAGCAAATCGGATAATTCTGCATAAAAAACCCAATTATTTAAATTAAGGAGGAGGGTATTAACCACCGTTTCCCTCTTTAAACTTAACTAATGAACCTCCAAAACTAATGAGGGAAGCGCCTTTTCAAAATGAAGCTTTATGCAAAATTTGAAGCAAATTGGGTAATTTTGCATGAAAAACCCCTTTATCTAAATTAGGGGGAATTAGCCCCCCGTTCCCCTTTATACTTAACCAATAAACCCTCAAAACTGATCAGGGAAGCGCCTTATCAGAATGAACCTATATACAAAATTTCAAACAAATCGGATAATTCTGCATAAAAAAACCGTTTATCTAAATTAAGGGGGCTATCAGCCCCCGTTCCCTCCTCCTTTATATTTAACCAATGAACCTCCATAACTAATCAAGGAACCGCCTTATCAGAATCAACCTATATACAAAATTTCAAAAATTGAAATCGGATAACTCTGTATGAAAAACCTATTTATCTAAATTAAGGGGGTGGCGAATTAGCCCCCCTTTCTGGCTTTGACAGACTGGGAGCTAAAAAAGGTTTCTATTACAATGATATTTCGGGTTCTGTAGACTCCAAAAGTAGCAGAATTTTCAATTTTTGCCGTACCTCGGGTTCTGCAAACCCCAAAAAGCTGAGTAAAAAGACTGTATACTAAATGGAAAATATCAACGAGAGTTTTTAATTAAAAACAGTTTTCATCTATGCGGTATATAGTCCCAAAATAAAAATAATAATTCAGTTTATAAATTTAAAATCACATATAATTAATTTAATTTCACTTTGAATTGTCCAAAAAACAAGATAGAGACTGAGTCAAGTCGGCCAGTTTTTTAGCGACACCGAATCTCCCCCCCCCCCCCCCCCCCCCCAAAAAAAAAAAAAAAAAAAAAAAAAAAAAAAAAAAAAAAAAACGTGCCTGACTTATACTCAGACTCCACAGCCCTGGAAGAAATGATTGGATGAGGACGTATCACAAAAATTCTAAGCTTTGAGATTACTTAAGAGTAGTGCTTGGAAGGGCACGCAAAAATGCTGTGCCTAGGACTCTGAAGTTTAAAGTTGGGTTCTAGTGACATTTATGATTTACATGTTGACATCATGACTCTTTTGAACATTTTTTTTTCTTGAAATTTGAACAGTATTAACACGTGCATTTAAATACATGACAAGATTTAGTTAAATGAAAGCAGAAATATGAAATAAAATCAAGTAAGAATTTTTTTTTTTGCTAAAACACCACATTTTTTTTTTTTTTTTTTTTTTTTTTTTAATGAATGAATGAAGAATTGAAGCTTTATATTTTTGAAGTAAAAAAAATTCAAGTCTTTTGAGGGTTTATTCTCCCTGAAGCCCATTTAATATAATTTTTCAAGACATGAGCACGAAATAAAAATCAGAACAAAAAATTGTCTTCCTTTCCACATGTGACATGATGTTCAGCAGTGGAGATCCCCCCCCCCCCCCCATCCATCTCTACTGACAAAAATTCCCTGTTTGCTTTTTTTCTTTTTCTGTTTATTTTAAATTATTAGAAAAGATTAAATGTCATTTTTTATTTTCAAAATAATGTAAGAAAAATAAAATTTAGCCAATTGAACTTGAATATCCAGGGCGAGGCAGTTGATCTCTGCTGCCCAAGATGTAAGCTTCTGCATGCAAGCTTTTACAGCATGAATATAGATAATATCAACCTCAAGATATTCAGCATATTCAACTTTACGTTTGTTACAGCTAAAATTTTGTCTGATATGCAAAGAATACTGAAATTTATTTTACCATATACCAATACAAATTTCATTATATCGTCCTAACATAAAGTTCTCAATTTATTAATTAACATTATAGAATTTAAAGGATTCCCCTTTTCAATTGAATTTTAATACACTACAAATAATTAGGAATGTAAAGAATATTCGACCACTATTCGGTATTCGGCTTAATGGGCCCTTTTGCCGAATATTGAACACATATTCTGCCGAATACCTGTAGCCGATTATATTTAGATATATTGTCGAATACTTGCTTATTTGGCCGAATATTCTAAGATATTTGGTTAAATAAGTTCCAGAAAAAAAAAATGTGATTTTAAATATTTTTAACAAACAATATTAAAGAATGATATCTAAATACATTAATTATTATAAGAAAAATAAATCCTAATACTTACTCAATTTTAAAGCTTCATGACAACTTATAAATAACTGTATATAATGAAATTAAAAAATATTTTTCTTGCTGCATATTTAGGCATCATATGAATTTAAGTAAGTATTGCAACATTAATTTATTTTACATTAAAATGCAAAATATATACTGCATTTAAAGTTTAAATCTCTCTCTCTCTCTCTCTCTCATCAGTGAATTAAAAAAAAATTCACTTTATATCTATTTTTTTAATCTGATTTATAATGATGATAAGTTTCTTAAACAATAAAATTCATAAATATTAAAAACAAATATTTTACTGTCTTGTAAAAATGCTTAATCTTTCACAAATTAAATCATTTTTCTAGCTTTTAGTTTTACTTTTAAATAATAAATATATGACTATATAATTACTTTACTAATTAAAAATTAAACATTAGATGTTGATTAAACGAACTAATGAGTTTGATACATTGAAAAGAAAAAAACTATTACCTATACTGAAAAAACATTTAATGAGTTACTTCAAAATAACATACAGGGGTAACAAAATTATTTATCACTGTAAAGCCTGAAATTGTGATGCAAAAATAACTTTTCAGCATTTTCAGGAAGAAGTCTGTTTCGTTTGGTTTCATATATATTACCAGCTTCAGAAAACAAACGTTCACTATATACCGTGCTTACATACATTCAGCTGTCATGATTTTTGAACACTCAAACAAAAAAATTATTTCAATTAGTCCTTAATTTAATTTTTGATTTTAAAATTGGAAAAAAAAATAAATAAACAAATAAAATAATTTTTTTTAAAGTCAGTATTCGGCCACCGAACATTCGGTATTCGGCTAAAACTTGGCCGAATATTCGGTATTCGGCTATTCGGCCAAATCACTATTCGTTACATCCCTACAAATAATAAAATGTAAAATTGATTCTATAATAATGCAGTACCTGAAAAAAGACAATATGATTCTGATATAGCATCGAACATAGAAAAATATCATCAATTTATTTTAAGATCATAGGTATGTTATTGATGTCTTCAGTGTTGAATTCAGACATTTTTCTCCGGGAGGGATTTCTGTGGTTCCGGGGGGGGGGATATTATAGAGTTCCGGGGGGGATTGCACTTTTTGATTATTAAAAGCATAAAATGTGAAATCTTCCGGTGGGACATTTCAATGCTCCGGGGGGGACTGTCCCCCCACCCCCTGAATTCAACACTGGATGTCTTACAGAATTAAAGAAATAAACAAGGAATTTAATTTAGAATAAGTTAAAAACTATTTAAAAAAACACCCTACAAAAACTAAGTTTCATTAAGATAATATCTAAGTTAGAAATTTCTGGCACATCAAAATATTTTTTACTTCGGGGATATTTTTCTCATAAAAAATAAACTGAGCGAGAAATAAGATAACATGCATTTTATTTCAGGCTACGCAGCTCCTTAAACATGTTATTCGATTTGATAATCATGCACTATAAATATATGTACATATCAAATCCAAAATATTAAAAATCACATAAATTTTAGTACTTACCATTGCGAAGTTGTTGTTGTTGTTGTTGGTTTGGCCCATGGGCCCAGTGAGCAGCTTTTTATTCCTATACAGCTGTCTTACTCCGCAAAAACCAGACTCCTACCAGAGGTAAAACTATTGCGAAGTTAGAAGTACGTAGAGCAGTTGTCCAATATTTAAAAACATGGCGCCCATCTTCATCCAAAAACTCGATTCTGTTCTGTTATCAATCACGTGACGCAACGCCTTTCATGCGTCAGCAGAGAACGAGACTGCGCAGTAAGTCCGGAGAAAGCTGTTTTCCATCCGTTCGGAAACTAATCCGATATAAATAGATTATTTTTATGACTGTAGAAAACCTTTCTGTTGTGATTCGGAATAATTATTTTATCGGTTGTTTTCCGTATCGTAAAGGAAATTTATCTTTTACGAAACGGAAAAGGGTTGGAAATTTTTTACAGTGTGTAGCTGAAGTCATTAGATGTTGCAAAGAAAATTAATCTTGAAATTATCTTATTTATATATTTTTTAAAGCATGCTAAACAATTTTCGTTTAATACTAAATATCAAGAAAAATATTGAACATACTTATGCATATAATTGTGCAGAAAATGTTTTTATGCGTGTGAAGTCAACCATTTATTGTCTTCTGAGCTATTTAATGTCTTGATAAATATGGCCAGATATTTCTAATAAAGTAACCTTCCGTTTAAACCTATTATTAATATTGTAATTTTATTTTCACCAGGCATGGTCCATTGTACCACCCCCAGACATGGGGCACATTGGGTCACTTTTAAGCTTTAAAAAGTATTTTTCTTTTAAAATCTATTAAAACTTATAAAATTTGAGAAAATTAATTAATGAAGATAAGAAACTTAGGTATATTAAGAATTTTTTACATGTACATTGGTCTCTAAATAAAATAAATAAATAAATAAATAAAACGTTTCATAAGTAGTCCACTGAGTTTACTGTACCTCATCTTCCCCTACTTTTGATTTGTAAAAACGAGACTTTTCAAAAGAAAAAAGTGTTTATAATATTGCAACTGTAAAATTCGTTCTTATATAAATGAGGTTATACGTACTACATCTTGTGTAGAAATGAAAATAAACTAGTAAATCTGCAGATCAGGAGACTCAACATCAGCTCAGAAAGTCATTGTTTTTTAATCTCACTTTTCATATTATTTAGCATCTTTCAATCCGCAATTTATTTATTTTTTAAAAATACGTACATATTTATAGGCATATAAAGTACTTCGGAGGTTTTAGAAATTAGAAGTGTTAAATTAAACACGATTTATGCAATGATATTCTGAAATTCTTATGAAATTCTTAATCATGTAATTTTTTAGATTAAAAAAATGCATTTCTTATTTTGATATTCTTTGAAATAGGGTTACTAAGCAACTAAAAAAATAAAGAGGAAAGAAAAGGAAATGCATTTTAAAATTTGTATAAAAAATAGGAAAATAAAATATTTTATATAAATACTCATCAAACACTTGCTTCCAACGTAAAATTATTTAATAAATATGAGTTACTTTTAAACTACATATATATAAAACAAACCTCGACGTTGTTTTATATATATGTAGTTTAAAAGTAACTCATATTTATTAAATAATTTTACGTTGGAAGCAAGTGTTTGATGAGTATTTATATGTTAATTGTGCAACGTAAAGTCCTTATTAATTAAAAATATTTTATATTTCCCGAACAGTTACAAACAAATTTCCAATAATTTAAGCAATTAATTTCTCAATTTTAATCGATGTATCGGCAAATTATCAAAGCTATTGCATATATTTAAGACCTCCATATCGAAAATTTAGTATCCGTAATTTTACGTTTAAATCCATTATTCAAATATGCGATTTTCATTTCAGTTAAAAATGAAATTTGAAAATCGTCTGCTTTCCCATAGGAAAGCTTTATGACCTAAAAAGAAATGTTCTACATTTTTCGAACGAATGAACCAAAAACTATGCAGCTAATTCCGGGTACCTCAACAACATACCCAATAAAAACCAACCTAATCGAATGTTTTTTACGGCAGTTATAGCGGGACAGACAGACGGAAACCAAAAACTTTTCGCGTTTCGACAGTGAGCCTCAACTGACGTTTCGGCAATAATAGTGTTTGTTTAGTTTAAGCAAAATTAGTGTTGTCCTATTCCCCCGACCATCAGCATCACCATCCCACTTCCGCCTCCTCTCCCAAACATTTATTCCAAAGTTATGCATAAACGTACATTAAAGAACCCATCGATCAACCCGGAATACGCTTTATTATTTTTTTTAATTTATAAATTATAATTATCATTATTGAATAAAATTCACTTATTAATATTTTCAGGATGGTCCTTAACCACATTGTTTTTATGAGAGGACGTTCTTTAAATCACCATCACGGAAAATGTTCCTTCAGATACAATCTTCATAGTCTAGCGAGTTCCTCTCATCATCTCCGCATCGAAGCAGAGTTCTGAATAATTCATCCACTCCCATTCATAACAAAAGATAAAAAGAAAGTACATCGATACGCTTGTCGAAAAATAGGATAAAGACGATAAAGTGAATCTTATTTTTGCTGTTCGAAATGTCATTCGAAGTTTTCGGGGTGTGGCATGCGCAATATTTCATAGGAAATGACAGAGGAAACAAATTTGGGCATTGTTTTATTTATGCGTGTTTATTCCCCCCCACACAACGTAGCATGAAATTCAAATTTTACTCACCATGTAATTATGGCTATCACAAATTTTGTAGTGTGCTTGAGTGCAGTTAAATTTTCGCAATGGAATAATTCAAGGTTAGCTTCAAGAAACTAAAAAATTCGCTGCTTTATTTGCTTCTTGAGCATCGATTTTTTTGTTCACAAATCTTTTATACTTTCTTATTACCCAGAAGGATTCTGAAACTGAACAGGATCAACCAATTATATAAAAATTAAAATAATAATAATAATAATTAGCTGACCCCCCCCCCCCCCCCCCCGCCTTAAAAAAAAAATCAAGTTTTTATTATTTTATATCTTTAAACCGATTTTGTATGAAATTATATTTTAAAACGAAAAATTCGTGAAAAAATATTGATATTTAGTGATAAAAGCGCTCATTTTCTTTCTTTCTTTCTTTCTTTTTTTACCTAAGGTTGTTTTATTGTCTTAAAATAAAAGTTATTTTTGTCCGAACTCTTTGAAATCTTTATTGGTGATAAATAAAAAGGGTTTTACAGCCCGTGTAAAAATTTCGTGAAAAAAATATTGTTATCTAGTTGTAAAGGAAATGTTTTCTTCTCACTTTTTTGTTTGTTTGTTTGTTTTCGCGTCGGCTCCTTTAACATAGCAATAAAAAAATAGTTCTCATCTTCCGAACTCTCTGACATTTCAATCGGTTATAAATATAACTGCATCCAAACTCTCTTTAAAATTTTGCGAAAAAATATGCATATTTAGTAGTGAAAACACGAGTTCTTAAAAAAAAAAAAAAGCTTTAGCTTTCAACCTCAGACCAAAATATATTAGAAGGTGCTTTCAATGCAATGGTATGGCTTCATCCGTTTTCAATCAACCCTTTTTAATCCTCCAAGGCTAAACAGGTGAGGGTTGGGTTAATCAATCAGGTTTCCTGTTTCTGAGGGTACAGAGGGTATGAGCCCTAAAAAAAAAATAAAAAAAATGACGCATGCGCAAAGAGACGATTTTCATGGGGATTTGACAGAATGCGCTTTTCGTTTTAAATATATCGATAATAATGTTTGAGATTAACTTTTCTTTAATGAATAATCTGAATTTGTTTTAAAACGTATCTTAACCCTTTACTTCCCAAATTAAGAACTAATGAAAATTTCACCTTCCAATTCATTTATCCAGATTTTCTGAAAAATTCACTGCAAAAAAAAAAGACAAACTATTCTTAATATACGAAAATAGAATATAACCAAGAATGAAAATGTAGAATAACCTCTTCCGATTTGTCCAGGATTCCGAAAAGTGTTCTTTATCTTTAGAAACTCCCGAAAACCAATATATTTTCAAGATTTAAAGAAGCATTTATAAAAAAATAGTTTCTTTGGCTGCCACAAATTTTCGGAAACGTTTCCGAGTAGTTTTTAGAGTGTATTAGTCGTCGGTTTTTAGGTGCATGCGTAATTATATAATACGTAGCACCTATACTCGTCGTCTGGTCCGTCCGTCCGTCCGCATATAACAGCGCAAAAACTATCCAACCGAATGATTTGAAGTTTAATATATATTATCGTTGCATAATTTTGTCGAGTATTTCAAATTTTATGAAAAGCGAATCAGAACATAAAAATATATTAATAAAAGTTTTCTTTATTCTATTAAATCCTATCGTACGTAATCTATATAATAAAAGCGCAAGTCATGTGACTGAGGAAAATAAATACAGGCAAGCCACTTCTTTTTTCATATGCGAGGCGGCCATTTTTATAATAAATTTTTTTTTTCGAATAAAATTGCATAAAAGTTACATTTTTAGAAAGATCCTTCAAAAAAATTGTTTGCTTGAGAAATACGTAGTTACATTCAAAAATGCAGATTCTGAGATAACTTCAGTGGAAATTATAGGTTAACCGAATATCTCAAAAGACTAATAAAAACAAGAGTATTGACATTATTGGACAGCATATCATACCTATAATGTTCACTTCGGTTTCAGAGAAGGAAGAAGTGGAAGTACTGTCGACGCAGTAAACTTTTTAAAATCTAAAATCACAGAATCACTTTCCTCTAAAAATATTGTGGCATTGCATCATTCGACATTAGAAGGAGCTTTTGATATCATTGACTGGCATATTATTTTAGATATCATTGACAGATCCCCTCTCCACCCTACTTAAAATGTCTTTTAAAAAACTACACTTCTAATCGCTTTATAGGTGTTAATTAATTTAAATTTATAGAATGGTTTCAAGCATACAAAGGATAACCTCAGAGTTCGTGTTTGGGCCCCCTCCTCTGGCTTCTGGTTGCGGATTACATCATAAAAGAGTATCATAGTAAAGAATCCCTAATACTAGCTTATGCTGATGATTTTATTATTATAACAGCGGAGAATACCAGAACGGTAAATAAACACAGGAAACTCGTTCATTATGAGTCATAAAAATATTAAACCATGGAGGTAATCATTGGCAAAGTAAGATCGACATGTCCAATTTTGCAGCTCTGTCTGGTGTAGAAAAAAAAAAATTGCATTTTTAAACGTGGCATACGTAAATAAGAAAAAATAAAAGCGTACTAATTTCGCTCATAGCAGACGATATAATTCATTTCACTGAAATAATAAGGATGATTTTTTTATATTGTGAAACTAGTTATAAAAAGAACGCACTTGATATGTCACGTTTAACGTACAATTTCCAACTTATTTAAGATGCTGTCAATTCTTAAATAAACATTTTCAGCTGTGTAATTTAATTTACGCATGTAAGATTAACAATAAAAAATATTAATTTTAATGTTAATGCCAATGCGTTAATTTATCGTGTTTGTCTGTAAAACATGTTTGTTCAACCTAAAAATGTTTAATTCAGAATGGATAGCATTCGAAAAATCTATATTCCGGGTTGAGAAAACTGATTACGCTATAAAAAGTACTCAGAGACATTAATGAAATGTGATGGTGGGGCACAATAAACAAATCTAACACACTCAGCACTTGCAGCTCTAAATCATACTGAAAATAAGTATCATTTCACAATTATTACTGCTCATCCTTTTCTTTGCAGCAGCACCCTCTTTTGTCAAGGTTTTGAACTATTTTTTTTTTTTTTTTCAGACCATAGAAAAACCTCAATCATACGCTTAATACACTGCAAAAAATAACTGTTGATTTTACAGTATAAAACTGGCATCCCAACTGCCAGTATTATACCGTAAAATTAACAGTATTAAACAGTAAAATAAGCAGTAATACGCTGCCGTGCAAGCAGTAATACTGTTAATTTTACGGTATAATACTGGCAGCTGGGGTGCCAGTTTTATACTGTAAAATCAACAATTATTTTTTGCAGTGTATTAAGGTGATTCTCAAATGACCTGCTTAACAGCGCGAAACTTTCGAACACAATTTCAGTCTCATTTTTAAACACAAAGGCAAAAAATTGGCAGGTCTGACTATTGAATCGATTTGACATCGAAATGAGTTTCCATTTTTTGATAAATAAGTTATTTATTGAGTTATAAGCTATTAGTGTCACATGACAACGCGTTTTTCCCCTTACTCGCTTCGGCGCGCGGCGAGAATTCGGATCAAAACATAGACTTTGACGGTATTTTCTGCTTCATTCGTTTCCGAATAAAAATGAATTAAAAAATATGTCATAACACAGTTTGGATCTGAGAACAGCCTTAATCTGCAATCCCTAAGTCTTTCTCGACCCCAGATCTTTTTCTTTCTTTTTTAATCGCGCTTTGCTTTTGCTTTATATACAGTGACCTCTCACTTCCACGCGATGTTCAGTAATGACTTTTTCATACCACTATTTTAAAACAGTAAAATTCGGTTTATAAATTCTGCGATTAAATAAGGAGAAAATTAATTTAAAAAGAAACGTGCTGAAAAATAATTACCGTGTATCGCGTATAAGTGAGAGGTCGCGTATAAGTGAGAGTACGTTATTGTTTTTTTATGTTTATTTGGATTTACGTGCCATAAAATGTCGATATCCATAAACGGATATTTTTGGAAGAGAACTTTGGATATTCCCAATACATCGATACTCCACATCTTTATACACCCCTATACATAATTCCAACGCTTTTTCTAGGCAAAATTTTCTATAATTTGGAAATAAATAGCCTTGCATATCAAAAACGCTATGGAGCAATCCTCCAAATTATCTTAAAAGCCTACATCAGTCATGCGAAAAAACGCTCAAGCTAATGTTAAGTCTTTGGGAAGGTTCTTGCGCGATTCCTCGCTCGTATTTTAATATTTTTAAATGATTTTTTTTTTTTTTTTTTTTTTTTTTTTTGCATAGGATAGCTGAGGTCGATCTCTAACGCTATTAGTTTTTACTTTTTCGATTTTGGTTCCAGTTTTTTTATATAAGGGTACTTTCACTTTCAGAACCTGTTCCGACCGATTCCAAAATTGAAAATGTCCGCTTATAAAACAACTGTAACCAAAATCAAAAAAGTAAAAACTAACAACGTTAGAGATCGACCTCAGCTATCCTATGCAAAAAAAAAAAAAAAAAAAAAAAAAAATCATTTAAAAATATTAAAATGCGAGTGAGAAATCGCGCAAGAACCTTCCCATAGACTTAACATTAGCTTGAGCGCTTTTTCGCGTTACATTTTAAAAATGTTTAACTACTCTGTTACAATGCACATGAAAGAGTCTTTCAAAGACTTTAAAGCACTTACACCTCCGACTGTAAAAGAATTTTCATTTAAGGATGCCTTTAGCGATAATTTAAGGTGGGGTTCATTTTAAATAATGGAAATTGGATAAAGATATGCATGCCGCACAATGAAGAACCACTCCCCTAATTTACACTTTTGGAGGTCAGTGGACACACTCAATGCTGGTCTGTCTTATTTATAGTTATAACTTTTAGATTGGGTTTATTGGAAAGGTAATGTCTCTTAAGTTACTTTAAGACTAGAAAACAGTCTGTCTCATGAATTATAATAAAGTATGAAGTTTGAATACAGTATGGAAAACATGCAGCTGTCACTTTAGACTAGACCCACATGTAATCCTATGTAACATAGGATCATCATAAGGGTCTACACTGCAAAAAGAAAAAAGAAAAAAAAAAGAAAAAAAAAAAAAAAGGTTAATTTTACGGTATAATATTGGCACCCCAGCTGCCAGTCTATTATACCGTAAAATTAACAGATTAACAGTAATAAACAGTAAAATAAGCAGTAATACATTACCTAGCCTGGGATACCAATATTATACCGTAAAATCAACATTTTTTTTTTTTTTTTTTTTTTTTTTTTTTTTTTTTTTTTTTAAGTGTAGGTTTAGATGAGTTCACTTGTTAAGACTCTAGATCGGTAGTTTTCTACCAGTGTGTCACGGCGCACTGATGTGCCCTGTAAGAACAGAAAACAATTTTTAACAGGAAAATATAATATAACCGCGAACGAATGTATACTACAATAACTTCTTGCGAGTTAATAAAAATTCCAAAAAGCGTTTCTTTATCTTTAGAAAACTCAGAAACTAATATTCTCGAGATGTAAGGAAACATTTATGCAAACAAAGTGTCTTTTGCTGCCACTGATTTCCGGAAACGTTTCTGAGTCGTTTTTATAATGTATTAATCCATTTTCTCAACTCGTAATATAAGTTTTTTTTAGGCTATCTGGTGCCGTTCTGTGTCGTTCGGAGGTGCCGTTCTGGTAGAAGTCCACAGTTACTACCGAAACTCTGTCAAATGTTATCTGAGATTAGGGTAAATCCAGGTTAAATGCCCCATACACTGCAAAAAAAAAAAAAAAAAAAAAAAAAAAAAGTGTTGATTTTACAGTATAATACTGGCACCGCAGCTGGGCAGCTGAGATGCAAGTATTAAACTGTAAAAGATTATACTGTAAAAAGAACACTTTTTTTTTTTTTTTTTTTTTGCAGTGTAGGGTTAGTTGCCCTAGTCACTGTATTTCAGCTGTTGGACGTGTGTCGGAGTTAGTGACGTATCTACTATCAATTGTTATAAAAAAAGCGTGTAGTAGACGAAGTTACAGCGATTTATTTCTTGATATAAATGTTTTATCCATCAAAGAAAGATATTTCTTTTATTGTTGGCAAGTTTTCTTCCTCCCTCCCTTAATTTAAATGGCATAAGTTGAATCTTCCGTAGAAAAAGAAAATATTTTGATCTCATTCATTAAGAAACATAAAAATATAACCCATTTAATTTGAGAATATTAAATGTGCTTCCCGAATTAGTTTTTAGAGTTTATACGTGGAATAATAAGAAGAAGGGGGGGGGGGGGTTGAGTGGGGGTAATCCCTCTTAGTTTAGATTTAACAAATGTAGCTTTCGTTAGAATTATTCTAGTGGCTTCAAATTTTGTGTAACCATTTATTCGGCGAATTGGTAATAGTAAATATTCTTTGATGCAGGATTAGTGTACAGAGCATGTAAACTACTTTTTTTTTTTTTTCAAAAAAAAAAATTTTTTTAAAGACATACAGCTGTTATTTTAGACTAAACCTACATATAATTCTATGTAACATAGGATCACCACCTGGGTCTAGGTTTAGAGTTCACTTTTTAAGGCTCTAGATCAGTAGTTTTCAACCAGTGTGTCACTGCGCACTGATGTGCCCTGTAAAATAAATAAATAAATAAAATTAACCTAGGAAAATATAATATAACTACGACGAAAGTATACAATAACCTCTTCCGAGTTACTAAAAATTCCAAAAAGTGTTTCTTTATCTTTAGAAAACTCAGAAACTAATATTCTCGAGTCTAATTTTATCTGTCTAATTTTTTCAAAAAAAGAAAAGAAAAGAAAGAAAAAAAAAGAAAAAAATCGTAAATTGGATGTAAATAGGCTATTATGTCAAATGCAAATCTAAATTATAAATGTTAATTACCTATACTTCCTATTCTTTTACGAATGGGGCATCTACGCCATTTCAAGTGGGTCCGGGATAAATGGACAAAATCACTGATTTTTTGATAAAAACACTATTTTATATGGTATTTATATTAAAGTAATATTTTTTATGGATGTTCTACATCAAATTTAGAGTAGATAGGTTACATGTGCACTACAAAAATCATTGCTATAAAAATTAAAAATGAAGGGGGGCTTAAGTAGGGCAACTGTTACAGACTTATCCTATAAAAATCGTGTTTACTCCGAACATATAAAAATTGAGAGTAATCATTCGGCTTTGGGAAAAATTGATTTTGAACAAAATGGCGGCCATTCGGAATTAAGATACCGATTCTCAGGAAATAGCTTAAACTTTGATTGTTTATTAAAAAAAAAAAAAAAAAAAAAAAAAAAAGAAAAAAAATATCAGGTTAACAGAAGGAACGACTACACTCTAAATAATATTGTCGTTAAAATTTGGCCAAAATTTGAAGAAGATTGGTTGAGATTTGTCCGAGTTATCGTGATTACTGACTTTAAAAACATAGTTTTTAGATAATCACGTTTAAAAATTCAAGTTATGATTTATGTATGGTAGAACAAAGTATACTAAAGCGGCGTAACTTTCTTAATTTTTATCAGATTGACTAGATAATGAAAATGAATATTCTTTACTAATTGTAACTTTCAGGAAATGTAATTAAAAAATATGCATTTTAAGTTTACAGGTAGGTATAACCCCTTAAAATTGTGTCAGAAAATAGCTACACTGCTGGCCATCCAAAATGCAACACCATGAAGGAATGCAAATAACAGAATGATATTTATTGGACAAATACATTATAATGCGAAGGACAAGTGATTACATATTCAGGAAATTTGGAGGTATAGGTCCTGAGCAAAAAACTACCCAGAGTGCCAGAGTTGCCACCCCTGGCCGCAATAACAGCATTTATCTGCCTAGGCATGGAGTCGAACAGAGATTGGATGTCATGTACGGGTACAGAAGTCCATACACCTTCAACACTATGCCACAGTTCATCAACTGCAGTGACTGGCGAGTAGTGACGTGCCAGTCGCTCAGCACCCATTGACCAGACATTTTCAATTGATGAGAAATCAGGAGAACATGCCAGTGAGGGCAACAGTCGAACATTTTCTGTATCAAGGAAGGTCAGGACAGTACGAGCAACATGCGGTCGTGCATTGTAATGCTAAGAAGTAAGAGTTCCAGAGGCCTCGAAGCTAGGGCAGAACCACGGGCAGTAACACCTGAGAAATGTAACGGCTGCTGTTCATATTGTCGACAATGGAAACAAGAAGTTATCGAGACGTGTATTCAATGGCACACTGTCAAAAATAAATCCGTTAATTCACGGGAAAAGTACTGTCAGCGAAGTTGCCGGACTTTTTCCGTTCCGTTAGTAGATTTTCCGTTTTGAAAGATTAAAGAAACGGTAACTTTCTGTTATGAATGACCTCGGTTAAAAAAAAAAACTGTTTGTGCTGCCATCTGTTGACTATAACGGGAGTATTTAGTTTAATACTTGATATTTTAATATTAAATACTCCCTGGTACAGATACCTGATACTGGTTGCCCTTGGGGTTCGAACTAGGGATGACAGCGCCTTGAACCGAGTGTTTTACCTCAAGACCAGCGGGCCCTTGCAAGAATAGGAGTTTGAAAGGATGATACGGGGATTTCTTCAAATCGCTGCTTGGAACTTAAACAATCTGGGGTTTAGAAACCTAGTAACTTTGAAATTAAGTGGGGGATTATTTTGTTATAAGATTATGACTGAAAAATTTAGTATTAATAGAGGATTGAAACGTGAATTATATTAATTCTTAATTTGATTGTTAGATGCAAAATATGAATATTGTATTTTGAATTAAATTCGATAAAGTATGTTGGCTTTTTTGAGAAAATCGATTTTTTTTCAACTATTATATATTTTTTAAATGTGCTCTGTTAGAATATATTTTCATTGAGAGTGTCTTTTATAACTTTAAAAAGCAAATTACGAATAATTTCAAAGGAATGCGAAAGTTATTTCTTATTTTTTTTATTCGGAAGCATTATTTTTGTTTGTTGCTTTTTTGCGTCACTTAATTTAACTATTATATATATATATATATATATATATATATATATATAAGTTAAATTAAGTGAAAAAAATCGATTTTACGCAAAAAAGCATATATATATATATATATATATATATATATATATATACTAAGCTATTTGTTTCGAATATATTTTAAGTGTGAATATTTTTTTGTAACTTTAAAAAATAAATTGCTAATAATTTTTAAAGCATGGGAAAATAAAGTGTTGCTTTTTAAATTCGAAAGAACTATTTTGTTCTTTTAAATAAACTCGAATTTTTTATTTATTGAATTTTTAGTTCTTCTGTGCTGCAACATGTCAGTTTTTTAAACATTGGAAATAAATATGCAGCAGATAACGGAATATCTCCGTTAGCCACTTTCTTCTCCTTCTGTTCCGCTGTTTTCAGGAAATATGAAGAAACTTTCTGTTTTTAACGGAAAATGCCCTTTTGTGGTGAAAAGGGACTTTTTCTGTGAAATTCAGGAAAAAAATACCCGTGAATTTCAGATTATTTTTAACAGTGCACCCCTCACCATCACTGCAAGTTATGGGCCTTTATGATGATGTCGAATGCAAGCTGGTAAAGTGAATTCTCAAGGATGCCACCAAACACGGATGCGACTTTCATGATGTACACAGAGCCTGGATTCATCTGAAAAGACGACGTGAGACGCCATTCCTGCGTCATATACAGCATCATGATGCCCGCATCCGTGTTTGGCAGCATCGTGGAAAACGCACATTGCCAGCTTACATTCGACATCGTGATACTGCATATCACCTGGAGTGACGGTATGAGGTGCCATTGGATACACGTCTCGGTAACCTCTTGTTCGCATTGTCGGCAATTTCAACAGCAGCCGTTACATTTTTTATGTGTTACGTCCCGTAGTTCTGCCCTATCTTCGATGTCTCTGGAACTCTACGTTTCAACAGTACAATGCACGACCGCATGTTGCCAGTACTATCCTGACCATCCTTGATACAAAACATGTTCAACTGTTGCCCTGGCCAGCACGTTCTCCTGATTTCTCACCAAGTGAAAATGTCTGGTCAATGGGTGCTGAGCGACTGGCACGCCACTACTCGCCAGTCACTACGGTTGATGAACTGTGGCATAGTGTTGAAGGTGTATGGACTGCTGTACCCGTACATGACATCCAATCTCTGTTCGACTCCATGCCTAGGCAGATAAATGCTGTTATTGCGGCCAGGGGTGGCAACTCTGGCACTCTGGGTAGTGTTTTCTCGGGGTCTATACCTCCAAATTTTCTGAAAATGTAATCACTTGTCCTTCCCATTATAATGTATTTGTCCAATAAATATCATTCTGTTATTTGCATTCCTTCATGGCGTTGCATTTTGGATGGCCAGCAGTGTAGTTTGTATTTGAGAACAGCTATGATGCTTTCTCTCTTTCTCTTTTCTTCTTTTCTGTATTTTCTCTCTTTATTTATTTATTTATTTATTTGTTATATGTTTTTTTAGAGATGGGTACTTTAAGAACGCGTTGGCGGAGCTCAGCCAAAGAATGTTCTTTGACTCAGCTATCGCAGTATGTAATGTTATAGCAAATGGTTTTTGTAAATAAGCTAAATAAAAGTTATATGCAGTTTAAGTCGTCTGCAACAGTTTAGACTTAAAATTTATGCTTCCGCGTTGGCAATGATAGTGAAACTTACGAATTTTCATCGTGTGTTCCAGGAAAGGCGATGTGAGGCGTCGATTGCCCGGCGCTATCATCATTGGTGTCAAGAAGGGTGGCACGAGAGCACTCTTGGAGATTCTCCGGTTACACCCCGACGTCGTCGCACCTGGGCCCGAGATACATTTCTTTGATCGACATTACGATAAAGGATTACACTGGTACAGGTGAGCAGCTTATTTATTTATTTATTTTATTTATTTCATTATTTATTTTTATAGTTAATAAACACGAAGAACTATTATCCAAGTTGGAGGTCTGTAGGAAGCGAAAAAAAAAAGTAGATAAATAAATAAATAAATAAATAAAATAATAAAAAGTATACGAAGAAATAAAAACCAGATAAAAAACACTTTAAATAGCAAACAAACATTGTTGCGCTGACGCTGGCTGTGACACTATACCTCCTTATATTGGAGGTTCCAAATTTGGTAAAATGAAACTTCAAATTATACGACTACTGTGTTCTGGACTTAATCCGCATGTGCAGAAATCCGGATACATGGAGTAATCGTTAAAAAGGGGGTATGCTGGAGAAAAAAATTAAAAAACTAAATTCTGTGTCACTACAATCCATTAAGGATCTTGGCCTACAGTACTCAAGCCTGTTTACTAGACCATGAGCCCTCAGATGCTGTACTCGTAACTGCATATGTCCCGACCAGGTGGTCAGCCCAACGCGGAACCCCCAGTGTTTAGTTTCCAAGCAAGCTTGGTACTCATTTTATCGACCCCGAAGAGATGAAAGGCCGAGTGAACCTTTCCCAAGTTCGGGGTCGAACTCTGGACCTGTAGTATGATAGCGCGACACATTGCCCACTAGGCTACCGAACTTCATTCTGGGAAATAAATTCTCTAAAATAGCATTCGTTCAGTAGAAAGATAGGCCTTATGTATTAAAATTAACATTAGGTCGACATAATAATAAAATAACTTTTATTACAAAAATTAAAATAATAATAAAAAGTACGATATTTATGTATACAGTAAAACTTTTGAATGACGGACGTCTCGGGATCATGGAATTCGTCCACCATTTAGAGGTGTCTGTGGTTCACAGGTAAAAACATACAATTGCATAGATGTTGGGCATTCTAAAAGTGTCCGCTAAATAGAGGTGTACACTATGGAAGCTTTACTGTATTTACATATGTGTTTGTTGAACATGTCCAACTATGTTAATCGTTTTGCCGTAGATCAAAAATACCGAGTTAGAATTACCTATATATATAGTCTTCGAAAATTCCAATTTAACATGGATTTAAATATGAATTTGTAATAAATTATATTTTTATGAACGAATGCGTACATTTAACATTTTCAATAAGTGTCTTTTCTTCATTAATATAATTCTTAATTTCCTGTTATCGATCCGGTTATTTGGCGACCGAATGATTGGAGTTCGGATAATTAGAGTTTTTCTGTATATATTTTGAAAGCATAAATAAATTATATTTTAACAAAATATATAAACTTTTCTCTTTAAAGTAATACTTTATAATTATTTTCTTCTAAAACTATATAAAAATAATCATAATTATTTCACTCCATATGTTCCTCTAGTTTCTAGTAGATCGAGTTTCCTAATATATGGAAATTATTACATCATTTTGTGTGGTTTGCCGTAGAGTCATGCACGGGTAGGGTGAGACCAAAAATTCTGCTTAAGATAAACGGAAACCTGACCCATCCCCCCCCCCCCCTAAAATATATCGAGAACCCGAAACCCGGACCAAACCCAACACGCTTCAACCCGAACAGGAGTCGAACACGAAGTGAAAAAAAATTAATCCATATTTTATTACAAATGTGAGAAATTAGTCAACAAATATATCTCTAACACCAATTCTGTCTTTTTTATCACGTCTTATCTAAAATGAACACATATACACTCATTAATATTCAAATATATATATATATATATATTTTTTTTCATTTGAAAAATGTGACATTTTTTTGAAAAATAGGGTCAACTAGAACCCGACCAAAAAAGAGTCAAAACCCAACCCGAAATCGACTCAAACTCGAAACAATTATACTCAACCCGACTCGCAATGAAAAATATTAGCGTTAACCCGAACCTACCAGGTAAAATCGGTTTACCCGACCCGATGCGATGCAGGACTCTAGTTGGTTGATTTGAAGCTCCGCGGTCATCTTTTTTGTAATATTTTTCGTAGCAGTATAAAAAAAAAATATATATATGTTAGTAAAGAGATAAAAATCAAGCATTTCTTTAAATCCGAAAGTAATAAAAAAATAACATAAAATTTAAAGAAAAGATCTAAGGATCTGTTTAGAAAGAATAAAAGTAAATAGATTGTGGACACAAAGACGGCACTGATACCGCCCTGTTTATAAATACCATCTATATTTATTTCTCGTAATAAATTCAGAATCTTCCCAAAATATCGATATCACTTTAAGCTCTTCGTATAGCTTGCACGCTTAACAGATCATTAACATCGGGTTCGCCAGGACATTTTATCAGCCGACATCGTGCTAGTTCGCCGAACTTCAGGGGCGACATTGTGGCCAATCTGTTTTGGATCTGTCAGCGATCCCCATCATCAGATATGAATACACGGGGCTTTCCATTAGAAAAAGGAAGCATTGGTCGTGGCATCAATTAATCCGCACTCAAATGTTACAAATCTTATTTTGTTTATTATTAAGATGTTAACAGTATCCTTATCGGGACTTAAGTAATAAAGATGCTGTTGAGATAGCAGAATACAGTATATGGAGTAACATATTTGCTGTATGATACGTTTTTTGTTGTCAAAATCGGATTAAATGCACTTAAGTATCAATATAGCGAGAAATATAATTGCAGATTGATACTATCGTCTTATGAAAAAATTTTCATAGTTCAATGGTAAAGATTTAGAAAGATGGTTTTCAAAGTATTTTTTCGTTTTCAGCAGGGTGGTCCATAATATCTTATCTAAGTTTTATTCCTTTCGTTACGTCGGTAACTAATCGGACATTTCTGATTAGAGTTTTCTATGAATCGGGTAGAACTTTATTCTAAAGGAAGAAACAAGACAAAATAAATCATTGATCCGCAGTCTTATCCGTATATGCGATGTATAAGTCTAAACCTCTCTCATTCCAAAATAAAACTTGAACCCTTATGGCAATATAATGCAATTAATCATTACATTAACTGGCTGATCCGCCGGGCGTTGCACAGTCCCGCAATAACAACATTAAAAATACCTAAAATCAATGTTGAATGATTTTACATATTTAAACGAAAATCTTTCTAAATAATCCTGATGCTGGTGCACCACTGTCTTTGGTAGCATACGCCATCGAATTTGTATGAATTTATATTTTAAAATGAAAATTTATCCAAACAAATTTAGAGTAGGGGGGGCCCACTGCCTTCGGCAGTGTACGCACGCTCCGGTGTGTTTTGATTTTATATTTTAAACAAAAGACCGGCTTAGTCTGAGCCTAAGATAATAACATTAAATATACCTAAAATCAGCGTTGAATGAATTTATATAAACGAAAATCTTTCCAAACGAACCTAATTTTGGGGAAACCTCTGCCTTTGGCAGCTAAGAAGTGTTTTATTCTAACTTTTTTTTTCATACATCGGTTCATTAAAAAAAGAAAAAGTTCCTATTGTCCACACTCTTTAAAATATTTATGAGTTATAAATTTAAGATTAAAATAAAAGATTAAAAATTGTGTACTTAGCGCTCTTCGTGCAGAGATTTAATCATTTTGCTATTTCGTAAGCATTTGGTTGTTTCTCAGTAGATTTTTTCATGGAATAGCTTGGAAATGGTTCCTTATTAAAGAAATAAAGAACGAAAAATCCTGTGTCAAGCATAGATTATGAATACTGTCACTCTCAGAATGCTGTAACAAAACTCCACAGTTTAAAAAGATGAAATTTGATGTCTAAGTAAACAGTTTGGAAAACGCATAACACATTTGAAAACACAATTTCAGGAATCACCATTAATAGTCGGATAAATATACGATTTAGTTTGTGCAGCCCTGTATATGATCTATATAATTTATAGATTTGTATATGTACTACATAGCAATATTTTGTTCATTTAGGAAACGCATAACACAATTGAAAATTTCCTTTCAATAAGTGGAGATATACTCGAATTATTTTTTGCAGCTCTCTATAGGATCTATAGAATTTATACACATCAAGTAATATGCAAAAAATTAGTTACATTTAAAATGCATACCACCATAGACACCCGTAGACAGTACTGTAACCGAAATATTTTGTGTGTCTCTGTAAGCGAACGATAAATGGTATGCACACGCTAAAGTAAATATCATGTAGTGCACTTCATTGTTGTATATCAATTTTAATTTGTTTGAAATAGTGTAAGATTTTTTTTTCTTATTATTATTCTTAATGTCCCTGTAAACATACTATAAATGCTACACACTTCATTTTCATTACTGAACATTCAATAGTTAATTTCAATAACGTATATCAACTACATGACAATCCGAGTATATTTACGCGAGTTAGATCACGGACAGACAGCTGACCAGACAAACCGAATTCATAAACACTTTAAATGTATTTTATATTACGACTTATCAAAAATGTATATCAGTAAAATATGAAAGTTTTCTCTTAAAGCTTATTTTTTGTTTTATATGTAACCGCGTGTAATCGTGTTCTTTTTTTTGCTTCTTTTTTAGGATTTCGTTCATCTCACGAAATCCCATTCGTCTCACTTGTCTGTCTGTCCGTCATAGTGTTCGTACTCGGACACTGTATGAGTTAGAGACTTGAAATTTTGTGTACTTAGAACTGATACCAATCAATAGCAGTCGGGACTCAAGAAATATTTTAACCACAGATAAAATTTTGGGGTACTTGGCAGATTTTAAGGCGCTTTATAAATTTTTATAACTACATAAGATACGGATTTGAAATTTGGTTTCTATACGCAAAACCACATGCCTATTAAAATATTTTCTAGAAATCGAAAAAATCGACCTGTAACTTTTTATTTTACAAAAAGTATTTGCTTCTTTTATTCCGGATGCGAAAGAGAGAGAGAGAGAGAGAGAGAAACAATACTGGTGATAATTAAATACCTCCCTCACAAATTTTTACGCATGTTAAAATTTTTAAAACTGTATTAGATAAAATTAGTATATATACACAAAATCATGTTCTATTTAAGAAATTCAAAAAATCGAAAAAAAATCGACCGGTAAATTATTTTATAAAAAACCTGTTTTTTTTTTTTTTTTAACGGAAAATGAAATTTTTTTTTTTGATTTATTAATTAAAGGATAAAGCGTTTTGAAAGCAATATCAAACGAAACCCTTTGTGCGATTTTCAGTTATATTTACCCACTTTTTGTTGTTGTTTTATTTATTTATTTATGTATTTATTTATTTTTCTTTTCTTTTCTTTTTTTTTTTTTTTCTAGTTTGTTGGTTTATTTTTCGGTATAAGTAGCAGTTTACTGTTGATACACCCTCTCTCCGTTTAACAATACTAGCACGCGCCGTGAAACAATGCACTCTTTTATTTCCCTTATATTTTGACTCTGTATTACAAACATCTTTCATAATCAGGTGCATGAAATGAAGTTAGCTCACGGAATGACTCACGGAAAAGAACAATGAATCTAGAGCGAAGTTTCTGTTCTTTTCTTTTTCTGTATTATTAGTTCTACGACAATTTTCGCGCAGATTATGGAAGGTTGACGCCCAAATCCAGAATCGATGTATTTTTTACGGCAGTGACGCCTCTCTCTCCCCTGTTCCACTTGGCTGAAAATATGGATTTTTCATAGTTTCATAAGTGTACCACAGATGGGACACGGAAGCATGAAACATTATTTATTTTCTTTGCAATATTTAAATGTAACTTTTTTTATTTGATAAATACCCGATACATCTTATGATGGCTGCATATGAAAATTTTAATGCTGTATATTAGGCAAAGGTGCTTTTTATTTGATTTTATGCGAATCATGAAATGAGCTCATTAAATATCTAGCCCTTTCTTAATCGACGTAAACATAAAATTTTCAGGAATTTTGTATCCTACCGGTTTGGGACACCAGAAAACAATTTGGCTAGGCTAGTTTGTATTGGTTCCCCAATCAATCAATCGGGCCCAAGCCTCCCGAAGCGCGGTAGCGTATTACTGCTTGCGCGGCAGCGTATTACTGCTTATTTTACTATTTAATACTGTTAATTTTACGGTATAATACTGGCAGCCGGGGCGCCAGTTTTATACTGTAAAATCAACAGTTATTTTTTGCAGTGTATAACAAAAATTTTAACTGTAGGAAGTCCAATATCAGTCCTTAATTTAGTGACGAAATGACTCAGAAACGCATATCCTTTACTGAGTGAGGTCAAGAATTGAGAGATGGTTTGCAGTTTGGATGTCTGATTACCAATTTCGTCATCAGAAAGCAATTCAGTTTGTTTTTTGTTTTTCCAAAGACTGTGTCAATGCACTGATTTTGTATTACCTAAATGAAAACGATTAACTAGAGGTTTATTTCCAAGAATCACCATTTTCAAGGAAATAAATATGACAATTGTGGTTAACTCTGATAAATGTCAACTTGTTGAATGTATTGACCTATGAATTAAAACAAACTTTAATATAGTGGTTTAATAAAACTTCAGTTAAATTGTTTAGCAAGTAAAAATGTCATTTTTTAAGCGTTTATTTTAGTTCGTGAAATTGAATCATTTTCATAGAAATTCATCTAAATGGTATCGTTTTCATTTCACCAACTCCAAAATTAGATGCCAAATCTTAAAAGAACATAACGGTTTTGACAAATGACGTCATTGAAAACGTGCGTTTTTATCGTGAAAACTTTTAATCAACATTATAACTATGATTTCTTACTTGAAATTGAAAGTTTGATGTTTAATAATAGTAATATTATAAATATTTTCTAAATGTACAAAAAAAATTAGATTTCACCCCCCATCCCCTCCCAAACAATAAAACATGCTCAACTAATTAAAATGCAACAGATCGGGTTGCCACGCAGTTAGTAAATAATTAAATAAATAAGTAAATTCAAAACAACTTACACACGACGAAAAAATGTGCCATTTGTATTCCTTTAGTTCTAATCGGGTATTTGTTGTATAACAAGTTATCTAAAACTAAAAAAAAAATAATCTTTTGATTTTTTTACGTTGGAATTCTTAAATTGGGCCCCGAAGAAATAAATTATGCTGCTCAGGTCTTGTCTCGATTAAAAGCAAAGTACATTTAAAAAGAAGTCAAACAAATATTGATAAGTTGATTGAATTTTAACGTCTAATAAGTTATTCTATGAGTGTTTCAGTTACATGTGCTAAACATGTTGTAGTATAATTTTAAACACCATGTTTGAAACAACACGTTGATAATGACTTCAAACAGTCCACTAAATGCATAGAATAAAAGGTGATTTACATTTGAAATTTTGAATAATTGCTTTTATTGCCCGAATTATACCTATCACAAATATTTAAATAAATAAATAATGAATGTAGATTTAATGAAGGTTTCCTCTCTGCTTATTATAGCTCGGAGTGTGTTTTGGTCTGGAGAGGAAATTTATTTATTTCAGTCGCATCCCGATCTTTGCTTTTATAGCACAAATAATAATAATAATAATAATAATAATAATAATATATTTATACATGAAAAAAAAAGAAATTGAGCAAGTTTTTAGTAGATTTTTAATTTTGAAATTGATTTATTTTAATATCGCATTTAGTCCACATGACAGAGTATAATAGCGGGCTTCGCTCACTACCGAACCGGTTCAGATTTTCGAAAAAACGAGATAAATAGACCGGCACATTTTTACTTAACAAAAAACAAGATTTTTATTTTCTGGAAAATGAAATTTATTTGGATTTATTAAAGAAAGGATAAAGTGTTTTGAAAGGAATATTAAATGAACACCTTTGTGCGATCTTCGATCACACTTACCCATTTGTTTCGGATGCTGTCAATTCCCAATTAAACATTTTAAGCTGCGTCATTGAATTTACACATGCAATGTTAACAAAATAATATTAATTTTATTGTTAATGTTAATGTTGTTAATTTATCATGTTTGTAAAAATTTAAATATTTACGTGAGAATTAATAGCATTTTAAAATTTCCTATTCTAGTTTGGGAAAACGGATTAATAGATAATAAAACCCACTCGGAAACGTTTACGAAAATCAGTGGCAGCAAAAGAAACTGTTTTTTATATGATTCTTTAAATCTCGAAAATACATTGGTTTTTGAGGTTTCTAAAGATAAAGAACTTTTCGGAATCATTGGAAACTTGGAAGAAGTTATTGTATATTTTCAATCGTGGTTATATTATATTTTCGTTAGATTAAGAAATATTTGTCCTTTTCTCCGTAGTGCATCATGTACTATTCTCAATATATTTAATATAAGAAACAAATTTGAAAAGGGCCATGATCGACAAACATTTATAATTAATAAGCAATTCCTTAATTTTGTGTTTGTGTATGTATTTTATAAAATGCTTTACTTCAAAGTGATGATATATTTTACAATTCTCCAAAAATATTGACGAGTAATTTCACTTCTGGAATTTTTTTCATTGAGTAAAAATATTCCCAACTCGTATATTTTCCCCTTTACACGAGTAATAGTGAACACTGATCTCAAGCAATAACTAGTATATAAGCTGAATACTGCGAGAAAATTGTATTTAGCACCCAAAGACATAAAGAATGAATACTGCGAGAAAAGTATATTTAGCACCCAAAGACATAAACAATGAATACTGCGAGGAAATTGTATTTAGCTCCCAAAGACATAAACAATGAATACTTCGAGAAAATTTTATTTAGCACCCAAAGACATAAACAATGAATACTTAAATAAAATTGTATTTGGCATTACAAAGACATAAACCATGAGTACTGCGAGGAAATTATATTTAGCTCCCAAAGATATAAACACTGAAAACTGCGAGAAAATTTTATTCAGCAACCGAAAATATAAACAATCAATACTGCTAGAAAATTGTATTTAGCACCCAAAGACATAAACAATGAATATTGCGAGAAAATTGTATTTAGCACCTAAAGACATAAACAATGAATACCGCGAGAAAATTGTATTTAGCACCCAAAGACATAAACAATGAATACTGCGAGAAAATTGTATTTAGCACCCAAAGACATAAACAATGTATATTGCGAGAAAATTGTATTTAGCACCCAAAGACATAAACAATCAATACTGTGAGAAACTTGTATTTAGCACCCAAAGACATAAACAATGAATACTGCGAGAAAATTGCATTTAGCACATAGAAGAAGGAAATATAAGACTTATATTTCCTTCTTCTATGCATTTAGCACCTAAAGACTTAAACAATGAATAACTGCGAGAAAATTATATTTAACACCCGAAGACATAAATAATGTAAAATGGTTATACTACATTTTCCTAGATTAAAAAACTTTTTTTTTTCTTTAACAGATAGTATTGTGACATATTTGATAAATTATTAATCGTTCAAATGGAAATTCCCTGTATTTTCTGAGTAACATAGATATGAGCTTGTCTTAGCGTTTCCACGCAAAAGGTGATTCATTGCAAAGTTTTTTTTTTTTTTTGCCTAACTGAAAAATTAGCTCTCTGGCGTCAAAAGCATGTGTTCGCGTATGAATTTTGCGACTGCGTTTCATTTTTACCCACCAAAAATTTGAGTAATTAATCATCGTAATTGTCGCGGAACACCCATGTGACCTTTCAGGAATTTTAAACGCCTTAATGAATGTACTGGTAAGTAGCAATTAGCGGCACTTTGGTCACAGTAATAATTTCAAAGGTCAACTATTAACAGGGGGCTATTTCTGGGAAGCTTTTAATACTTCTCGAATGTACTGAAGTAGTGTTTCTTATTCAGTTTTTAAAGCTCTATTTCAAAATAAGTAAGGGAAAATAAAAACAAAAAAATAGTCAGATTTTTTTGTAGTTTTTAAAAGTTGCCATCTCTTGCTTCTTATTTCTTGGCAAAACATTTACGCAGCCAAAAAAAAAAAAAAAAAAAAAAAAAAAAAAAGTTGATTTTACATAGTATAATACTGGCATCCCAGCTGCCAGTATTATACCGTAAAATTAACAGTAATAAACAGTAAAATAAGCAGTAATACTCTACCGCGCATACGCTGCCGCGCTGTTAATTTTACGGTATAATACTGGCAGCTGGGATGCCAGTATAATACTGTAAAATCAACACTTTTTTTTTTTTTTTTGCAGTGTACATGCCCTGTAAATGCACATATTCCATATGAAACAGGTCCCTCATATGGTGAAGTTCAGCTTAATGCACGGTACAATTACCCTCCTTGCCTCCTGCCCCATCTATGTATGCCCCTGGTTTTATTACAATATCATTGATGAGAGGTGAGAATGTATAATAAATAATTACTACTTATCTTCTCAGTTGTTGAATGCAATAACGCTTCCAAGGGATTGGATTTAAAAAAAAATTACAAAATTTCTGGAATATTATTTTATTGATATTTTAAGCCTGCACAAATCAAGTTTTGAAAAGACATTCGATCTAAAAATAGCAACTCCGCAACTGAATATGATAGCTTGTCGCATCTAATTCCGCTGGTAATTTTGATATTTGTTATGTGACAGCTGCGAGAATAGAATATGATGCTGAAATATAGTCATAAAGATCTAAATTAATTAACGTTTGAAGTCAGGACGTTTAAAATTAGAAAATGTGAATATGATATGTGAAATTTCGCAAACGGTTAATTTGGATCAACCTATACATAGAATGTGTTTATATAAATATTATTACAAAAAGATTCAGAAACTTTGCATTAACATAAAAATGAATCTATATCTACAACCAACAATGTAACTCGCTGTACTTTTCACTCGAGTTGCGTTGTATATCATGTTTTCTAAAATAAACTAGTTGACCCCGCAGGCGTTGCCCGGACCCGTGATAAAACCTTAAATGAACCTCAAATAAAAAATACTGATAATTAGTGATAAAAGTGTTCGTAAGAAAACCTTAAAAAAGGCTTTTGTTGTCCAAACCCTTTGAAATTTTAAACGAGGACGAACAATCATGCGTTATGAAACACTTTCCAACACAGCCAGAAAACTGTAACGAAACTTCACCGTTAAATAAGGTGAAAGAAGCTATGTAAGTAAACAGTTTCGAAAACATATAACACATCGATAAATACAGTTTTCGAAATTACCTCCCAGTGTCAAAAAAGTAGTCGAATTATTTCGTGCAGCCCTGTATAGGATCAATAGATGTGGATATATAGCATGATAAAATTTAGTCAGTTAGAATATTCACGTTTAGCAATTTTCGCCAATTGATGGAAATGCAATCGAAGTCCTTTGTACAGACCTGTATATTATCTGAAGACTTTTGTACACACCATATATATTAAGCCAAAAGGCAACTTAAAACTCACTCGCAAAATTACAAACCATAAACGACAATGTATCTTTTTCTTTGCATAGCCCTGTATATGAATTTATTTATATTCCACAAACTTCTATTAGTCTACTAAATATAGTTCAGCAGGAAAATGCGTAACACAATTAAAAACTACTCTTAAGCAATTCACTCCCATAGTCTGTAATACTTACGGATTCCCTTGTGTAACCCTGTGTATGATCAACCGAATTTATAAACACACACGTACTATGAAAAAATGTAGTTAAATTTAAAAACGCAAACCAAAGTTAAAATGCACTTATCACACATAGACTGCGTAAATATCGCATTAAGGCTGTAACCGAATTATTTTGTGTGCCCCTGTAAATGTACGATAAACGCAACGCACACCATACTGTTTAGTGAGCAATTTATAGTGCACCCCAGTAATGCATATAAGTTTCATTATGTTTGAAATAGTCAAACATCATTAAATTACACTGCAAACTATTTTTCCCCATAGAACATAATTCTTTTGTTTGACCCTGTAATTGAATAATAAATGCTTTGCACCTCATATTCTTACAAAAATCCTGTTTTAATGCGCTTCATAATTATATATCAATTTTATCATGTTTTAAATAACGTAGCATCGTCAAAATGCACTTGAAACGATTATTTCCCATTGACTGTAATGTAACGGAATACTTTTGACTGTCCCTGTAAAAAAACTATAAGTTTTACATTCAGTTGAAATAGGGAACATGCTATAGTAAACGACAGTAACATACAAAAATTTCAGGGCAATCCGAGTATATTTACGCGCGTTAGAGCACGGACAGACGGCAGACAAACCGAAGGCATAAACACTTTTCAACTAGGTTGGAAAGTGTTAAAAACACACAAACAAAAAAAAAAGTCTGAAATAGAATATTTTAACCGATAAAACATTTTTAAGTAAAGATTTAGAAGAAAAGTTGGGAATAAAAACAAAACGTGAGACTTCGAACTCATGCTATCTAGACTCAAATGCATCTAATGCTCTAACCATTCAACCACCAAGAAAATAGCCGTTCAGCAACAAAAAATTAAAATAAGTAAGCAAATCTGTGATTTATAAGTTAAGTATGGTCACGTGATGTCGGCCGCGAGACAATGGACCTTATGCACGTGACGTCAGACGCCAGAGCTGTTGGTATGTCAATCTGTTATTCTCGCCGCTCTACCGACAGAAATGCCAGTATGCGCAGGCGCAAATACCACTAGCAGACGACTTTAACCTCGACTTTAGCTAAGTGCATAAATTTTAACCGAAATTTTGCAAATTTGGGGAATTTTCTCGCATACAGAACAACATTTTGAATTCATATTACAATATATTAAACATATAACAAAGAATTTTTTTTCGGTATTTTTAACAAACAAGCATTAATAATGTTCAACAGTAAATACCGCCAGCAGACGAATTTTAGCCTCGACCTCAGGTCGCGTGCATAAGGTCCATAGTATCTGGCAGTGCCAAAGGAGACCAAGCTTTTTCAGCAAGCATATGATGATTAATTTGGCAGTGCCAGTGTGGATCAAGCCACTTGATTCACTCTTGCACGTTTTTATCCAAATTACGTTGGACAATCTGTTAACTGGCTCTATCACTTGAATAGTTTCGAAATAATAAAAATCATTATACAGCCAATAGATGGCATGACATACAATGCTTTGCCACTCCAAGCACATTTTTCACAAAAATGTGGGATAGCCCACCCTGCTTCTCAGTGCCTCATACACTGCAAAAAATAATTGTTGATTTTGCAGTATAAAACTGGCACCCAGCTGCCAGTATACTGCAAAATCAACAATTATTTTTTGCAGTGTATATAATCTTGTGAACATTTCTAGATTTCTAACATTTATGTATTTCTATTCTTGTATTATATTAGTGTTTGCCCTTTTCACACTATCTTTATCTCTCAAAGAGTCATTGTTTACGGAATGTAGAAAATAATGTTATATTTAGAAGTTATGCTGTGAAAAATGTAACGTACTCATATTTGCTCTCTCCTGCCTTCCGACTTTAAAGAAATAGCGCCATTACAAAGTCGCTTACCATTAGTAGTCCGTTGATTTGAATACCAATTATTTCTCCCTCGTTTTGCAATATCTTATGTGAAAATCATGCTGAACACAATTTCTTCTACCGAACAGAACGGTAACTAGATAGCGAAGGCATAGGGGGGCTTAAAAATGTTTTTGTGGAAATAATACACGTGCGTTTTTCTTCCACTTTAAAGAGATTCGATATCACAAAAATTTATACTGTAAAACACGCATATTAAAGAGTTTTTGTATCATGTTTTAATTACAGATAATAAAAGGTCTTAAATTGTTAGTAAATTTAATTTTTCTTTTTAAAAATTGCTTTTTTTACCAAAGAAAAATAAAAGTATTCCGTAAATAACACCGATATTAAAATTTTTGGATCATAGTTCAGTAAAGCAAAATCATTACAGATATTAAAAGGTCTTAAATTGCTAGTAATTTTTTTTTTTTTTTTTTTAACATTAAAAAAAAAATTTCTTCTTTTCCAATTTTGTTATTTCAAACTAGATTTTTGTTATCTTATACTCAGGGTATTTTTTTCTACAAACCTAAGTATCAGATTTTTGATACAAAGGTGATTAGATCAGAAGAAAAAAATAATAATGGGATGTATATGGAATATATACACCCCATTACATGTATATATATAATGGGATACATATAATTATGTATCCCATTACATATAATTAGTATCCCAGTATCTCACTTATCATTTGAGCTGTTTCGCATCGTTATTGCTAAAACAAACTTCGTGAATTTTCTCAAATTAAAAAAAAATTGTGACGACCAGAAATAGATTTTTTTACAAAGGTAAATTCGTATACTTTACAATTTTGTATTAGAAAATTGACAATATTACTGAGAAGTATGTAATTTTCGGTTTATTGGGGAGAAAGGATTTTTTAATCAATAATTTTATATTATTTGTGTAATTTTTTATTATTATTATTTTTTACATGGTTAAAATGATGTATTCTAACATCCCAGTAAAAAAAAAAAAAAAAAAAAATCAAATCGGAATAGTTGAATTACAAACGGTTAATTTTCTTTTAGTACCATACTATTCGTTAGTCTGCATCGATGGAACTTACTATGGTAAAATTTGTGTAAACAGTACCTTTCTATAAAGAAAAACTCTTATGAATCTAGCGAGATAAATATCGTACAAATTTACCTGCTAAGATGGAAATCTGTCTAAAAACAAAATATTTTTCTGTTACATAACAATTCTGTTTTTACACGTTTTAATGTACGTAGTTCAGTAACACCTGAAATGACGGAACCTGTTTTATAATGGAAACATGTCTTAAACGTAAAAATTCCATTGATAAAAAATTCCGTTGCTAAATCGAAGATTTCAACTTCTAGTCCTGCGTGAGGCATGGTTTGAAAATAAATAGTGTATGCGGTGTTCCGAATCAAAATGCATCATTTTAATAAAATATCACACAGAACTATTTGGAGTTAAAGTTAATTTGTTCCTTTGCATTTCATTCACAATCATGGAAGACTAACGATATATTTTGTTCACATTTTCAACCTAGGTCTTGATTTCTTACGGCATCGAATCGAACAAGCTATCTATAGAGCAAGATTTCCTCTCAAACACGGTGGAACAAAAAATGGACTTTATCCACTTTGATTTCTGAACTTTCATTTTCTTTAAAAAATTCTTCATCTTACCACTTTTTCTCAAAACTTTATCCATTAAAGTATCAATCAACATTCTTCGCTTTGGTAAATTGTGCATATCTGTAGGACATCTGTAGAAATGTCACGTTGCTACTTTACAAATTAACGATTGCATGTGAACATTCTACAGGAAAATTTTTGTATAATTGCCCCATTTATTTTTCCAATTTCGGCAAATAGTCATGGAGCAAAGCAACTTTACTTTTTTGCTACAAGAAATTCATCAAATTCATCTCCTCCTCTTCTCAAAAAAAGAATACGAGAGTAAACACGGATTTTTCTCCTGATGAAACAAGAAGGATCAATTTCCCTCATCGTCAGGACAAAGGGATGTCTGTCTTGAACCTCCTGGTGTACCTGGTGGTAGTGAGGAATTCGTGTGGGAAAAGGCCTTCCTTGTTGAAACCGGTAAATATATCTCGTCTTAGGAGAAAGGAACTTGTGCTAGACACTCGTGAAGGATTGTAGAGGATTTCGAGTCAGTTGGTTACCTAAATGCCATACTTCTTTATCGTTAAAAGAGCTTTTTTTTTCTTCTTTCTTTTTTTGTAAAGTTCCAAGAAATACCGTCCAATCACTAATTTGTTGTTAAACCTCAGACAGCAAGCAAAAAGAGACGTCCCTGTTTCCTCTAGCTTTTGAACAAAGAATGGATGAGCTTGCTAATCATCAGTTGTTTGATTTAAACAGAAACAATGTTTTGTAAAAGAAAAAACAACGTTTTTTTTTTTTTTTTTTTTTTTTTTTGAAAGAATTCACTTTTATTTTTGCGGGATTAGTTACAATCAAATTTCGGATAACTGTTTTAAATTGATATACTGAAACGGCGAGAGTTAAATTATTACTCATAGAAACTTAAATAATAGTAATAATCAGGGCTTTACAAATTTGATAAAATCTGGTAGCCAGAAAAAAAATTCTAGTAGCCAGTAGAGAATATTTACCACCGCCTCCTTCCTCATCATTAATTTTCAAAAAGCACAAAAGTTTTTATGAATTAATTGAGGAAAAATAATAACAGGCATTGTTTAGAATTATTAGTTACATAGATTAGAAAGATAATATAAACTAAGTTTTCTAATGAAACTTATCAAAATCATATATCTTTCAAAAAAATAAAAATATAAATACTGTAAAGAGTGAATTAACCGGCATGTTCGGAAAATGCTGATTGTCGAATGCTTCAAATGTCCGAATAGCTGAATCCTGCAAAATCTATATCTTCTGAGGCGCGCATCGACGAAGAAATAGTGAAGCAGGAAAACAAGTTTTCGCCTATTTTTCTGTCGAAGTCTCAAATAATTCTTATTTGATTATTTTAAAATTTACATTTGATGAACTTAATTTTGCCAAATTAAAAACAAAAGTTAAAAATATTTTTTGTGTGAATATAGTTTCAAAGTTTATTTTTTAATATTGGGAAAGGGGGGAGGGGGGGGGTGGCATTTATGCTCATTTCAAGAAAGCCTTAGGTCAATTTTTGTACAAAAAAGAAACAACAAAAACCCCATTGGATTAAATAACTTGGTTGCCAGTGGTGACCTGGCGATCGTATTTGTCAAGCCCTGGTAATAATAATAATAATAATAATAATAATAATAATAATAATAATAAGTCCTGTAAATCCCGTATAATTTTAATCACCTGAAAAATTAAATTCAAAACGAGTTTTTTTTTTCGCAAATTTACATGAGCATACTCAACGATCAAATCTCAAATCCATGCTTTCGGTGTATGTGTTTGAAATGTGTGAATCTAATTATTTGGCCGCCAACAAGAGTCAATAAAGATAGGAAAAGGAAATAGATGTTTTTAGATATTTATCAAAAAATTTAAAAACAATTTATTCATATTAAAAATAAAATATTTTCATAATTTATTTATATAATTATTTTTTCTTTAATAATTTGTTTCAATTTATTTATATAATTATTTTACTTCTTTAATAATTTGTTTCAATTTATTTAGTTATTGAATTATTTGTCATATTCTGATTAAACTAGTTAAATAAATATTAAAATATAAAATCAAAAATTTAAATTACACTTAATGTGCTTTATTACTTAAAAAATGATAAAATTATTAAAAAATATATTAAACTACATTAATATTATTCAATGTCAATTACTCCGAGCACTTTCAGCTATACGCACATAGCCATCATCAGGGAAAAATTATGTGAATATTTGCATACGGGATTGATATAAATCAGACATTTGTTACCTCGTTAGTTTTTTACACTCTTGTTTTTTTCTGACACCTTTTTTTCGGTTACTTTTTTTCGGGTCTCTCTTTTTTCCTAGATTTGTAAGAAACATCTACGAAAGCAAGGTTGTGGGGGTTTACTTCATAACTATGATATTACTACACTGCAAAAAATAATTGTTGATTTTACAGTATAAAACTGCACCCCAGCTGCCAGTATTGCGCGGTAGCGTATTACTGCTTACACGGCAGCGTATTACTGCTTTTTTTACTGTTTAATACTGTTAATTTTACGGTATAATACTGGCAGCTAGGGTGCCAGTTTTATACTGTAAAATCAACAATTATTTTTTGCAGTGTACTACTACGGCTGTAACACAACGACGAATATTTTTGATAGTGAAGTGACTGGATGGTTTGAAATTGCTCATTCTATTTTATGGCCACTCCAACACTGGAAATAATTTCCCATAAAGTTGAGGGTGCTATACTACATTTCATAAGCAAGTATGGAGTGGAAGGGGGGGCGAGCTCACACAATACGTTGTATGGAGCGGTTCCTTCTCTGTAAAGGGCCACGAGATTATTTATAACGATACGCTTCGAGGGTTCCCTGCAGTATAAATCAGGCCAACTCGCCCCATTGTTCGGATCGAGTGCGGATACGCGTAAACAACTTGAATGTTTCCCACGAACGGCAAATATTTTCAAGTATCATAACAGAAAGGTTCAAAAGTTATGTTTATGAAAAGAGAAAAAAAATATATATATCGTTTTACCAACCTTTTATAAGTTAATAATTTATGAAAAATAAATTCATCAGCTTGCAATCATTTCTCATTTGTTTTCTGAACGTCTCCTTTTTGTTCCCAAGATTTCATTAGGGGAAATAATTATTATTTTCCGCATAAATTATTATTTTTCGAATAAATTATTATCATTATTATTAGTTTGGTTTAGTTTTTATTATTTATTTCAATTTTTAATTACTATTATTCTTATTTAAGAATTTCTTTTGAACTTTAATAAAATGGTTTTGTTGTATAAATTACAATGTAGAAAATATAAATTATTTATTTTGGGAAGCAAATTGCTGTCCTTAAAAAAAAGTTTAATAATGTTCCTTTCGTATGTAGTACACTTATCTATTTACTTATCTTAAAGTATAATTTTGGACTTTTTATTTATAAAATCTGTCGTAACTTTGGCACAAGGGATTTTATCGACTTGTGAATGGTGTCATTCGATTCAGAATAATAATAATAATAATAATAATAATAAAACATGGTAAACAATACCCCACTCGATCTATTTAAATAAAAGTTGAGTTCCTCACCCCCCCTTGTGTTAAAATGCCCCCCCCCTTTGTCCCCCAAACAATACTAAAACAACTTTATTTTTGAGAGACTCGCCTGATCTTCATTCCTAGTTTCAAAACGAAGTTCTTTCAAAATTTTCGTGAATGGCCACAGTTGTTGCTGTAAAAACCTATTTTACCTGTACTAAAGTATAATTTTCGAATTTTTATTCATAAAACCTGTCGTAACTTTGTAACAAACGATCGTATCGACTTGCGGGTGATTTCATTCGATTCAGAATTTTAAAATACATAATAAACGATACTCCATTTGACCTGCTTAAAAAATTTGAGTCCTCTTACCACTGAGTAAAAATGCCCACCGACCCCCCTTTTGCCCCCAAAACATGGTAAAACAACTTTATTTTTCGGGGATTCATCGAATCTTCATTTCTAGCGCCAAAACGAAGTTCTTGCCAAATTTTCATGAATGACCACCATTTGTCGTCTATTACACAATTTTTGGTCATTTTTACCTGAACTTTCATTTAAAAAATCGTTGTCTTTGAATGATTTAGAATGCGCATGGTTTTTTTTTTACAAATATAGCTATTTACACTCTTCTTTTAACTATTCTCTCTCTTTTAACAAAACTCCTTTTTTTTTTTTTTTTTTTTTTTTGTAAAATTATTATCCTCGCGCTAAAAATTTTATACTAGCTGCGTAGCAACCCGTTGTGTTGCATGTAATTTGTAAAAAATCTTTCGATTGTTTGTGGAATAAAGAAATCGAATTTTACTATACATTTCAAGTTTCTAGCCCTAATAAATCCAAATAAATCGTAATTTAGAGCGTTTTCCTCTCATTTCACCTTTTTAAATTTCACATTTTTGAGAAACTGTTCTTAGATAGCATTTACACATCTTCAAAATATTTAAAATTTCGAGTTTTTAGCATCAGCAATATATCAGAAATCGCAATTTTAAAACTTCTTTTTGATCCTGCATCCTTTTACAATTCGATTTTTTTAGAAATTATTCTATTGCGAGTATTTACGTCTTAAAAGTAACAGTCATTTCAATTTTCTAGTCTTAAGTTCCAAAAGAATCGTAATTTAAAACTTTTTAGAATTTTTTCCGCTCATTCCTTCCTTTTAAATTTCGATTTTTTCTTCTTTTTTTTAGAAACCGTTCTTTGATAGCATTTACATCTTAAAAGTAACTGCGACGCCAAATTTCAAGGTTTTAGCCCCAACAGTATCACAGAAATCGCCATTTTAGAAGTTTTTCGTTCCTGCATTCTTTTACATTTCGATTTTTAAAAAAACTGTTCTGCACTGTAAAGAAAATTTCCTGAAAAAAAGGGAAATTGTACTGGCAATCGAGATGCCAGTACTTTTCCCATATTTTAACGGATAAAAAAATTCCGTAAATTCCAGGAAATTTTCCGTGATTTCTGAAATATCCGTTTTTAAATTTCCGTTTTTTAACAGATATCTTCCGTATCTTTTGGATATTTTTATATCGTTAAAATAAATTTTATAGGACCAAAAAAAAAAAAAAATGTTTCTCAAGGAACATCTGATCTCATAACAATCTTTAATTTTTTCTTTCACTTCTGCGCGAGTGTTTAGCAATTAACCAACATATGCTACGACGGGGTTTGAACGCGGAAACTTCTGTGTACTAAACTGGCGGGTGTACCGTTACGCTACGAGCGGACACTTCGTTTCCTCAAATGTTGTTATTTATTCTAAAGGATGCAAAAACGAAGGTTTCATGGATGGATTTTTTCAATATTTTATTTTCATAATTTTTAATATCTTGCTTTATTATTTGATGCTTTATAACAGATAAATTTTAACTTTTTATGTATTATATGCGTAAAACATTGCATTAAGACTAATGATTGTTTCTTTTTGCAATAGTACATATACTTTTTAAAATTATGTCTGTTGATCTATTTATCAATTGCAGTAAAAACAATATTATCTTAAGTAGACGTATTTATTACATGCTATTAAAGTAAATTTTCTTTATCTCTTATTTTAAAAACTTATGTGAATAAACAATTTTATAATAAATTAAATTATTATATTTAATCTTTGCTGAGAGCTTTTGTGTACGATTCTGTTAAACTGAATAATTTTAAAAAATCAAAACAAAAAAATGGATTTTGAGAGAACATTTTGAAATTAATGACCTTAGGATAGGTAAGTTTAAATTTGGACTTGATAATTTAGTTTAAATTAATTTAGTTTAATTTATAAAATTATAAACTAACGAAATAAATTATAAACTTCATTTTTATAAAAGTAAACAAAAAGTTATTAATTATTTTTTATAAATTTAAAGTCAAAAATATGAACTTCGTAAAATTATAATTTATAAAATAATAAATTTTTGTTTAATTCACAAATTTATAAGACAAATCAGCTTAGTTTAACACCTACATACCGATAATTTGCAAAAATATTATTTTATGAATCCTTAAAAATATATTTAAAAAAAAAAAAAAAGATTTTTAGCGAAAATTTTGAAATTAATGACCTTGGGATAGGTATGTTTAAATTTGGATTTCTTAATTTAGTCTAAATTAATTTAGTTTAATTTATAAAATTATAAACTAACTAAATATATTATAAACTTTATAAAATTATAAACTTCATTTTTATAAAAGTAAAGAAAAAATCATTAATTATTTTTATAAATTTAAAGAAAAAAATATAAAATTTGTAAAATTATAATTTATAAAATAATAAATTTTAGTTTAATTCTCAAATTTATAAGACAAATCAGTTTTTTCAATACCAATAATTTGCAAAGATATTATTTTACGAAACCTTTAATAACCTAATATTGCCTCATGTTAATAAAATTAAAATAAAATTTTAAAATGTCAGTGAAAAAAGTCATAATTTGAAGCACTATGCAGAAAAAAAATGTAGATTTAAAAAAACATTTTTCTGTAATTTATATAAATAAAGTAAATTTCTAAAGATTTCACTAAAAAATAAAAAATATCATTATTATGTTTACAAAAAATTACCGTCCAGACACGGGCCCGGTTAGAATAAGCTCCAGGATTGGCCCGTGTCTAATGACAGAAAATAGGCCCACGGGTAGGACCGGTCCAGGCCTGGATCCTAGAAGATCCTGGACCCTAATAAATACAACAATCTTAATTCGCATTTCAAACAAGACGATATCTGTATGCAAACCTCTGAACGTTATTTACGAAAATGGGGAAATACGGACATTGTACTGTTTTGAAAAAAAATCTATCAAATTTACGGAAAACTTTCTGCATATCTACGGATTTGAAATCTCCTTTACGAAACTAATGTCATTTACGGAAATTGTACTGTTGTTTTGCAAAAATGAAACTTCTCCGTAAAATTTTACGGAAAATCTCTTGTATTTTCACGGATTTTTTTTAGAGTGTGTGTAAGCATTTAAGTCTCAAAAGTAACAGCCAAGTCATATTTCAAGTTTCCAGCGATAACAATTTCGAATAAATAGTAATTTAGAATGTTTATCCTCATTTCACCTCTTTTAAATTTCGAACTTTTTAGAAAATATTCATAGCAAGGATTTACATCTTACCATCACACCAATTTTCAAATTTCTAGACCCAACAATATCACACAGAACGCAATTTTAGAAACTTTCTTTGCTCCATGATCTCCTTGGGGGAGTTTGTACCAACATAAAATATAGCCTAATGTTGGAGCACAGATGGTAACCGCAGTATTTTGCTACCATTATTTTTGAAATCGGCACGGTAGTTCAGAGATTACCCTTACAAACAAGCACACAAACAAACGTTGCTTCTTTATACAGAGGCTGTTCGCACATTTTTTAGACAAATTTGATGAATAATTTAAAAAATGGAATATTTTGGAGGAAAAAAATTCTGGCAACAACTTATTATTTGTAATTCATATTATCGTCTGATACTTTCAAATTTATTCTTCTTTCAAGATGGTGCATGCAATCAAGCTGTGAATCGCAGGGATACGTTTTTTGCTTTCGGTAGAGAAATATTCTTATTGGGAAGTTTAAAATTATTGTAATTTCTAAATGCAAAATAACCATCTCTATTAATCGGAAAGGGCAATCCCGAAAATCAGTGCTTATATACATAGTAAAAAGACTTTAAATGAAAAAGAAGTATATAAGAAAAAAAAAGACTTCATTTCAAGGCTGAAAACGAAGTTTCAGGTAAGGGTTTATGACTTTCGCAAATTTCTCTTACAATGGGAAAATAAAAATAAGAAAATTGGACAAATGTTACAATCAATTTATCATACTATTAAAAGAATGTGTTTCGACCGATTTTTACACAAAAAATTCTATTATTATTATTATTATTATTATTATTTCAACGACTTTGAAAGAGTGAAACTGCACCAAACCAAAGCCACCGCTCATACTTCAAAAACTACCGCTGTTTTCGTTGAAAAAATAAAAACTCACACGGGTATTCCATTTATACTTTTCAACATAATCCTAAGAAGTCATCTGACGTTTCACTTATGGTTTACAGTGTTTTTGGTCAGCTGAAAAGAGCGCTTTCGAAGCGCAAAACCACCACGAATGACGGACTCTGGAACATTTTTAAAGAGGAATGGAAACAATATTCCTGTAAATTAAGAAAAAAAAAAAACGTCCATTATAGAAAGTATGAGGTACAATTAGAATCCAGAAACAAGATTATCAGACAGATCATTTAAAAAAAATAATATTCACATTTTAAGCATTTTAAATATAACCCCGAAATCGTTTAAAAAAATATGCGAACTGCGAACATTCTCTGTATTATAGAATAGATTCATAAAAATTGCTTCTGGCTATACTTATAGCTAATTTTAAGAACTGCCGTTGTTTGTATAACAGTAAGATATAAAATGAAAACTTTCATTTTGAACGTCCCTTGTTTCTTTAAATAAATATAACTGTGATACGCCGGTGTTTTCTATAGCTGTCATCATGCAGAATCTCATCCATCTGTAAGACTACAAAGATGTCATCGTTTTAAACAGATTGCTTTTAGAATGCACAACAAAGCTTTAGAAATTGAGTAGAAATTCAGAACATGTTCTAAAGAAGTTCATGAAGTATATTCTCCGTCTGTTATCATTTCAGAAATATGTAAACGCAACTTTTGCCAAAAAAAAAAAAAAAAAAATGCTCTTGTAGACTTATTTATCCGACATCTTGTCTGTCGATCTGCAATCTGCAAAAAAATTTTTTGAATGCTTCCAAAATAAATTAGCGAACGTTTATTGCATTCACTGTAAAAAAAAAAAAAAAAAAAAAAGACAAATGTTTTTTTATCTACAAAAATATAATATAACGACGAACGAAAATATACAATAACCTCTTCCGAGATACTCAAGATTTCGGAAAAAAAAATTGTTTAAAATGCAATTTGGTATATGTCAACAATTTCTTTACGGGACATATTAACGAAGTTTTGTAACTTGTGGGTTGTGGCTCATCAACATATTCATGTGATTCGTGCGTCGCCCGTCTAACAGTTAATAAATGCTTATAACCATAAATACAAACTAAAATTACCTTGGAAACAGTTTTGCTTACTGAACATCGCTATTGACATTTAGCTCATGTTAACTTTGCCAACATCGACAAATCATTTTAAGTCCTAATCTGATGGATTACAATAAAATATATATTGTATTTAATAACTATGAAAACTATCTCAACAATTTATAATGGGGCTGAGGGTGGGAGCACCTGCCCCATTATACCCGTCATTTATATCCATCTCCATACCGTTTTATATGACAAAATTAATTTAGGAAGTATCATAAAAGGATGCGAATGTTAATAATATTCATTGAGCGCGTCCAGTAGACCTAACCAAAGTGACCAATGTGACCGGTTACTTACCGGGGCGGTAAGAGACCGGTTCCTAACCGGTCGACAGACCTACTGAACGAAAGAGGTATTATTTACTTGTAGCGCCATCTGTATTACATCATCGTAACTACATCTGTATCACATCATCGTAAATTTTCAATGTAACCGATCACGTGACCCAACTAACCGAGATTTTTCTTCGGTTAGTTCGGTCCCTTACCGGTCACTTCGGTTACTTCCACTGAACGACGCTGGTTGCGTACCGGTTAGCAGCACTGAACGCTTCGGTAACTAACCGAACTTACCGGTTACGTACCGGTGACAGTACTGGACGCGCCCATTGTACATTGCTAACGCTAAAACGTCTCGATGAATACTTGTGTCTTGGATCCAAACTTCTGTAAGCAGAACTGCAGTGGAGGGTAGTGATAGACATAATGCATTATTTTAATATTCGAATGAATCATTCAGACATGCGCAAAAGCATGGCTGCCAACCTTAGTAGTATTTTTAATATTTTAATCAATTGCAACCTAAAAGTTTCTACCTAAATAATAATAATAATAATAATAACAATAATAATAATAAGAGCTATACTTTATTTAATTTTCTTTCAAACAAAATTTCTGGTTTTAATTGATTAAAAAGAATACTAAGATTGACAGCTACATGCTTTTGCACATGCTCAAATGATTCATTCCAATATCAAATTCAAAATAACTCATTATGCTCATCACTAGTGGAGGGTATGCGATATTATACGCCGTATGCCTCTTGGATTGTTTTAAAAAAATCATTATACATTCTTCTTCTCAAATATAAGCTTTGTCGTAAAACCTCTGCTTACCACGTATACACCTCGCTACAGCGGTATCTGTAAGTCGGACTCTGGCAGCATTACACACTAGTTGAGAAACAGAGGATAATTCCTGATGGTTCGTTCTTCATTTACGCGAACTTAAAACTTTATGCGAATTTAATGGAATATTTTTTTATTTACCGGGTGCGTGTAAATTCGTTAAAACTTTAAAAAGTCATTAAAAAGGAACAAATGATGCTAAAAAATTGCGGTATGTACGAATGGTATTAGAGGGAGATGTTTTTTTTTTTTTTATAACAAAAAATGTTGTGGTTAAAAAAATTACTGATAGATGGCGCTGGTATGCATAATATGAAGCGGATTTATCCAAATCAGGCTGTTAATAAAACACCGCGATGAAATACATTATTTATTCGATATCAGCAGTATGGCTATCGTTACCAGATCAAACATTTGTCGGTTAAGTTATTTTACAAGAACGGGGAATCACCAATCGGCGCATTGCGAAATTCCGCACTGCAAAAGGACTCAAGACGAGAAAAGGGCCCGTTTCTTGTGCTGTTATACTGGAGCTTGTTAGACGCTTCAAAGAAACGTGTTTTTTACTATAAGTCTTATTTGCACACACCTGCTTTATATTATGCATGCCAGCGCCATGTATCGGTACTTTTTTTTTAACAACAACTGTTTCTGTTATATATATATACATATATTAAAAAAAAAAAAAACAATCTCTCTTTAATCCCATTTGTGCAAACTGTAATTTTTTAGAATAATTTGTTCCTTTTTAATGCATTTTTGAAATTTTATTGAACTTATGGCACACTTGATATATGCAAAAGTATATTTTATGAATAATATTTTTAAATTCTGCAACCCCCCCCCCCCCCTCTCCCTGCACTATGTTTTCTCTTTCTGTAAAACAAATTTCAGTATAGTTAAATAAAACATTTCTGATTGCTACGATATAGCTATTTTGCAATTCCTTAAAAAATAATAAATATAGGATAATTTTTCTATTATATATATATATATATATATATAGTAACAGATTCGCTATTAAGAAAGCATTTTTTCAACAGAAAATTTATCGTATCGAAGGAAAATAACGAATAGCTTTGCTTTCTTGTAAAATACGTCCTGCCACGTTACTTTTACCTGTCAAGGTTTTTCATGCAATGAACAAATTTCTTGCCGCTTGGAAAAAGACGTTTAAAAAAGATCTATATCGTACATAAAACCGCAATGGCGTCAACATGCATGGTGAAAATAAATGGAAACGCAGTAGTTTGACGGGATATGACAGACATAGGCAATAACCATTATAGAATAAGATATGAAACTTGTCGTGCAAAATGTATACATGTGTTGACCTCTTTACAGTTTCATGCTTCCACACACTGCAACTGAGCATCGCTATACATATATATTTTATGTAATTTCGCAGAGCATCTTTTGACCTTTTAACACCTACATTCATATTTTCACACTTTGAACCTTTGCATCGCCTTTTGACATCTATATTTAGGAAATTTACCCAAATAACCTTTTTGTAGAATTTACTAGTTTATATCAAACTTTCGAAATTTCTTTTCGCAAATAGGATTTAAAATAGTTGTTTATTATTATGTTTTTATTATTATTATTATTGCGCCAAAGTACTTCCCTTTTCACTCTTCCAAAACAAATGCGTCAATGAAATGTATGACAAAGCTTAAACTAGTAATATTAACGTCTTTGGCGACGAGCGTTGCGTTTATGTGACGTACAGGATGTTCAGAACACTGGATTGTTCCTACTAGTAATTTTTAATTGTAAATTTTATTTTATTTAATTACAGAATATCTACTATTAAATTAGGGGGAAAATTCCGTTAGGAAATACCGGTAGTAAAAGATTAAATATTCTATAGTGTATGCTCGTCGCGAAGGGTTAAATGATTTTACGGTTTTTGTTATTGCTCATTCTACTGATCAAAAAGTAGCATACACCATCTTTTATTGTGCGACTTGAAAGGATTCGAGCCCCTAACCGTTACATCCGTAGTGCAGTGCTCTATCCAGTTGAGCTACAAGTCCATCCTTGAAATGCTACGCAAATTTAACAAACAAAATTTATTTATAAGTAATGTTTTGATATATTTTTCAAAAAGAGTACCTTTGTTAAATAATATTTATACGATAATCTCGTTAATGTCCCTGAAAAAAAAAAAAAGATTATTCCCCTATTATTGCTTTTTGTTGCCTCGCATTTTGCCCATGCAGTGGATAGGCCAGAAACCCAAGCCGATATTTATATGCTACCACCTGTGCAAAATTATTTTAGCTGTGCGGCTGAATTGCTAGGAATGGATTATTTATGCAATATAGATAGTAAGGTAGCTGTACGTTTCTTAAGATGAAAAAAATTCATTGGCCTGTTTTATTCCGTGGAAGTGGGGCTATCCTATCAAAGGACCATTTCGGTCTTCGCTATATAAACTAAACTTTTGAAAAATTCGCAACACTGCTTCTTAAAGATTTTTGTAAAGTATCTTCCTATATGAGGCATCTGAACCCTTTCCTGAATCTTCCTCACTACTGTCTCCTTTACTCTGATTATTCTATTCAGATATCACCCTCTGGAATATTGTATACTGTTTTCACTTTCCGAACACCTAGTGTACACTGCAAAAAAAAAAAAAAAAAAAAAAAAAAAAGTTGATTTGATTTTACAGTATAATACTGGCATCCCAGTTGCAAGTATTATACTGTAAAATTAACCTTTTTTTTTTTTTTTTCGCAGTGTAAGAAAAGTATTGTAAGCATGATTTGTGTATGTGTGCGCATGTGAGTGAACCAGTTAATTCCCCAAACGATACTTCCGATTTCCGATTGAGCTCTCATTTGGCGAATATTTATCAACTGCTGTCGCAAGAACTGTATAGATTTTCGTACAAATCGACCGACGGATTAGTTATTTAATCCATTTTTAAACCATTTTGATCGCTAAATTGCATCAATTGATAGTGAATTCGATTAGGACTCTTTCCTCAAAAATTGGATCAGCATCGATTTATGTCAAAGTCTAAAAGAGCATGCAGTTTGGTGAAATTCCACGCTTTAGTTATAGCTGTTGCGAAATCGTAAAAAATGCTGCATAGCAGCGCCATCTGTTAGGTGATATATACCCAAACTTTCTAAGCACCAATTTATGTTAAAGTTTAACTGAATCTGAAGTTTGATTAAATTCCGTATTTAAATTTTTATTAAATTTCTTCAGATAGAGTGGTCACAAAATTTGTGCTACATGCAAACTAACATACACTTACCAAAAATAGTCAAGACGTCCCAAAACGGGTAAATCCATCAAAAATGAAAGTCGAAAATTTTCACGATCCCAATTCTTTCTTCTTATATATACAGAAGAAAGTAAAAAAGGGAAAATTAAATCAAACAAACACTGCTTCTTTACTCAATATTATTATTCTTATTATTATTAATAGTATTATTATCATTATTATTTATATATTATTTATATACTTATTTAAAATTATATTATTATTATTATTATTATTATTATTATTATTATTATTATTATTAGCTCTCTAGTTACAAAAAAAGGAAAAACTAAAGAAAACAAAAACACTGCATATTCATTATTGTTAATGTCACTGTTTTTACCCATTTTAATTATTACCCGTAATCATTATTGTTATACACATTTATACGCATTATCGTTATCATATTTACTAATTGTTATACCCATTATCATCATCATTATTATTATCATTGTTATTCCTTAATTAATATTATTGTTAGTAGTTGTCTAATGAAGTAAGAGGAGGTAAAACAAGATAAAGCAAACTATTTGTTTATTCATTATTATTATAATTATTATTTATTATTATTTTTGTACCCAATACATATTATACATCATCATCATTTACGTTATGTATATTTATTATCATTACCATTATTATTATTGTTATTCCTATGCACACCCATTATTATTATTATTATTATTATTAGTTATGTAATAAAAAAGGGAAAAACTCAACGAAAAAAATATTAAATTACTCATATCACCTAGTGTACTCCAGTTATCGTTATTTTTTTTTTTTTTTTTTTTTTTTTTTTTAAATGCCTGAGGAAGACCACTCGGCTGAGGGCGAACCCAGCCGTTGAGCGTTTAATGTCTTCCCCGGCTAGCTCCCCGGCACGCAGGGATTAAACGTGGCAGTACAAGCTTCGCCAATGGCTGGTCCTGCCGGGCAAAGCCCCACGCGACAGGTGGCAGGAACTAAAGACATACAAAAAAAAAAAAAAAAAAAAAAAAAAAAAAAAAATTATAATTTAATACATGGTCTGTCGCTGGAACCAGCGTTCCTACGCGACAAGGAGCGACAGACAGGGTAGACGAGGTCCACAGGTGCGCCTGCACCAGTTGTACAGTCCGCTAATTTAGTAGAAAGGTGCAGTTCTTAGGTAAGACTGTACCAATTGTACAGTTCGTAAATGACGGCACTTGAGATGTGGACGTGCCAGTGTGAGATTCCCACGCGACAAGGAGCGCCACACAATTGCGCTGGAACCCTCACACTGGATGGAGGCTGGATGTACTTCGTGTTAGATGTAACGATACGTTGCTTGCTGACCAAACTTGCGGTTCCCGATAAAAATAAATTAATTAATGGGGACTCAGCCCCTGCTAGGAAGAGAACATTACTTGCGGATGAGAGAAACAATTAAGCTGCAAAACAGCTAAATGGAGAAAGCTAAGCAGATAAAAAATGATAGAATGATTACGTTAAGGACTAAAATAAGCGAGTTATATCGTTATTTTATTATTATTATTAATATCATTATTACAATTAGATCCCGCAGGAAACAGTTAACCAAATTTAGTACTTTAGTAATTAATGAATTGCTTGGCCGTTTAAAAAAAAAGCGTTAGAAATGAAAGATAGTTCCATATACCCTTTTATTATGCCGCCGTTAGCTTGATCCAGTTCGCTTAGTTTTGAATCTGTATTCTTTCGAGAACTGCAAGATTTCTTTGGATTATTTGATAACATTTTCCTGTCCTTTATAACAGCATAAATAATGATAGAGTTGCGTATATATGAACGGAGGACAAAATGATTATTAGAATCTAACATTTTCATCAAGATAAAAATAATAAAAAACTGTAGCTATACATGCTTGTTTTATTCATATATCATTTGCGACTTCATTTAAATCATACTTGAATATTGCACAAAATACATGCATTATCTAATCATGACATCTCGTGTTGAACCTTGCTTTGTTATCTTTCTTTTTCTTACCTTAAGGTTATGAAAATGGCCGTGTAGGTAGCAAGATACGCTTGATGAATACTAAATTAGTTTTCTGCTTATGAATAATCGTCCGTTTATGAGCTTATGCCTAATTATCTCACAAAAGTTTCTAAGTAACATTTTTTGTGATTTTGATTAATGATGTAGGATATTTCTTGACTTATCAATTAAAAGTTTCTCACAGTAGTGTTTTTTGTATAATTCTTTGCGGAAACTCGCCAAAAATTTGTATATTTCATCTCCATAAAATGCTAAAATTGCTACAAAAGTTTAATATACTTTTGAGATAGACAGGGCTGGCTCGTCCTTAGTCACTACTACGCTATGGTGCCGTCATAAATTTGTAAGATTATTACAGTTCGTATTTTAGTATATCTTCTTTTTATTTTATATATTTCATATCCACTTTATCTGGCAGCACTGTCTTAGTTTTACCCTGTGACAGTGCTCAAACTATCAGAAAACGTACACACGTGGTCTTAAGCTGAGCATAGAGCTAATGACAAAAGTTGCGACTTGCGAGTGCCTTTCTGCCATTTGAACATACGGTTAGACGATCGGCGCATCCTGGCTCTCACATCCATAAGCTGAGCAATACGGTATTACTGAAGGTAGCGATGACTAGTGACGTAGTCGTAAAAAAAAAAAAAAAAAGAATATACGCTATAGGCAGAGATTAGAGGGTATACACTATAGAGTAAAAGGAGTTTATTTAAAAAATCTAGAAGGTATATGCTTTATACCATCAGTATACCTTTCACTACATCACTGGCGATGACTCATGATAGGAATGGAATAACTTTCATTCATTCTCAGGCTCGTATAGTTTAAATTTATCCTTGGTTGATGGTGGGTTCATTTGGCTTGGATTTGGAATTAAGTGCATAAGAGAAGTGGTGGAATTTTAAAATAACAACATTCAACATTATTTATGATGAGAACAAGGTAAATTAAAGGAGCATTTTTTGAAGCTCGCAGATACACCGAAGAACAAGAAATTTCATGAGGCTGGTTGATTTCATCGTTATTTTCCAAAAATATAATTTAGCTTGTAACACTCTCACTATCTTTTCCACCAGCTGTCACTGAAGGTAGAGTATAGTATATTGCAAATGATCATTCTTTCATGCATGGCTTTTTCTAACATTTTTTTTAAATCGATTTTAGTTTTATTTATGGTTGTTATTGTTTTTATAATACATATAATATTTGACTACAACTGTAAATTATCTGTCACAATAACATAATAGTTAAAACAGCCTTATGCTATAATAATACATGGGTCAGACATACAGTGGACTTCGAGTTGGAATTTGAAACTTATATGCTTAAATAGTACACCCTATAGTATACTATAGTATAGTACTATACTATCTTTAGTAAATCTGTTGGGACTGTGGGAATTATCATTTATAGAAAAGTTTATCGTTATAGATACTATAGCTGACGAAGGGTTTCACTTTATATAGATAGATACAGGGTACGCGCAATAAATTGGCAAAAATTTAGAGAAGGCAAAATTTTAGCCTCTTCAAAGAACATGCTATCTGCTATCTATATCTGATATCTTCAGAACTAATCTAGTGAACTATTGCATTCAACATCTTCAGTTCTCTTGCTATGGGGCAACTTGATTTTCCGGTATGTTCAATGACGATCTCCTGGATTCTGTGCAATATACCTGATCTAGTTAGATCGATGCTTGTGCAATTTATGCATTTTCCTTGATGCTGTGGCGATACCAGAAACAGCATTGTACACCTTCTGCACATTGTAAACTGTACATAAGGGTATGTTAATGAAGCCAGAAATTTCCTTTGCAGCTCGCCTTGCACACAGTCCAGAAATCATAGTTGCTCCAACTTCGTATTTCTTTGACATGATGATTGCTATCTGTATTTAACACTTATAGTATCTGAAAAAATAAAGATTAAATCCTAACCTTAGAAACGCAGTTTTTCAAAATTAATTAGAAACACATGAAAAAAGACGATTCAAAATTATTACCAATTTATCCTCCACATCTTGTATATAGTGAATAATGTCAAAGCGGAACTTTTTTATATGGGGATCCTGCATTGAAAGAAAAAATGTGGTCTCGATGAAAAGAATACAATTCATTTTTAGCAGACAGTGTACCTGCTGATACGGAAACCTATTTAAAACGAAAATTTTCTTTTGATTTCTTCCAATTACGTCTTAAGGAGTTTTTGCTGTACTGCCGATATGAATAAGCAAATCTCAAATAACTAAACATATTACGTCTGAATCCAATTATTAAAATGAAAAAGACAATTTAAAATCATACATTTAATAAACCAAACAAGAACGAAAAATCATGCGTCAAGCATAGGTTATGTAACACTTTCCAACGCTTCCAAAATAATTTTACAAATCATACCGTTTAATAAGCTGAGAGATAACATCTAAATAAACAATTTGAAAAACGCATAACATATTTAAAAACATAATTTCAGGAATTTCGAACGTATACAATATTCGAAAAAATATCCGAATACTTTTATTCAGCCCTGTATATGATCTATAGATTTGTATATATACTACATAGGATGCTAAATTTTAGTTCAGTTAAGAAACGCGTGGCACAGTTTAAAATTCTCCTTCTGGAGTTTCTGTCAATAAACGGAAACGTGTTTGCGAACTTTTGTATTTCCCTGTATATGATCTACAGAATTTATACATACCACGTAATAAACAAAAAGTGAGTTAAATTTAAAATCGCGTTCAGTAACTTAAAACGCACTTCCAGGAATTATTGTTAACAGACAGTAGAGAATTCTTTTGTGTGTCCCTGTAAATGAACGATGACTGCTATACACACACTATTCTGTAGTAAGCCTCTTGTAATGCACCTTAGTGATATATATAAATTTTAATGCGTTTAAAATAGTGAAACATTATTTAATTAAACCGCAGACGATTTTCTCCCTAGACGTAATGTAACGGAATTCTTTTGACTGTCCCTGTAAATTAACTATAAGTGCTATCCCCACTCTATTCCATATTAAGCTTCTTGTAATACACCTTAATGATATATATCAATTACAATGTGTTTGGAATTGTGTAACATAATTAAAATAAACCGAAAATGATTTTTCTCCATAGACCGTAATGTAACGGAATTCTTTTGAGTGTCCCTGTAAAAAAACTATAAGTGCTACACACTTCAGTTGAAATAGGGAAAGTGCTATAGATAACGACAATAACATATAAAAATTGCAAGACTATCCGAGCATATTTACGGGAGTTAGAGCACGGACAGACGGCAGACGGCAGACGGCCATACGGCAGACGGCCATACGGCCAGACAAACCGAAGTCATAAACACTTTTCAACTAGGTTGGAAAGTGTTAAAAACAAGAATGATATCACATGATAAATTAATTACAGTAGACGTTTCAAGATTTAAACAAGCTCCCAGCACAAGTGTCAATCGAAAACCGAAGCTGATGTTTACACATGTTCACGTTCAAGAATATGCCATTTAAAAAATATGAGGACTCCAGGTAATTACATCACGGAGAGACCACGTATTCTGGGTGAAGTTGTACATTTTTCTTTAAGTGGAGATTTCTAGAACCTGGTTTTGAACTTATGTGGTCCTTTTGTGATGTATAACTCTCTGTTGTCTTAATATTTTTAAATAAAATGACATGTTCTTGAACGTGAACATGTGTAAACATCAGCTTTGGTTTTAGATTGACATTTGTACTGAAGATGAGCTTGTTTAAGGCTTGAAACAACTACTGTAATTAATTGCCGAAACGTCAACGAAGGCTCACTGTTGAGACGCGAAAAGTTTTTGGTTTTTGTTTGTTGTCTGCCTGTCTGTCTGTTCCGCGATAACTGCCGCAAAAATGATCCGATTAGGTTGATTTTTGGTAGGTATGTTAGCGAAATACCCAGAATTAGCCTTATAGTTTCTAGTTACATTTGGTTCATCCGTTCGAAAAATATAGAACATTTCTTTTTAGGTCATGATGCTTTTCAATGGGAAGTCAGACGAATTTTTTTATTTTAACATTCACCGAAAAGAAAATGTCGTATTGGGAAAATTGTAAATGCTTAATTATGGATTCTAAATTTGCAAAATGGAGATCTTAATTTAATCCAATCGCTTTGAAAATTTGCCAATATATTTACTAGAATTTCGAAATTAATTGTATAAATTGTTGGGAAATTTTATGCATTAATTTGAAAGATATGAAACATTTTAATTTCTCATTTTTTTACAAAAATTTGCAATGCATTCTTTTTCTTTCTTTCATTAAATGGTTACTAAGCAACTATATTTCAACAAAGGAAAATTCAAGTGAGAAATAGCTGCTAAATCCTGACCATTTTAAATAGCCTGTAGACTTATCTTTTCTTTCACTCGTGGAAGATCCATGCTCTCATCGAAGCTCCCATTCTGCTTTCCAAGTTCGTCCCGGTTAGGAATGTGACGATGTGGTCTGGAAGTCGTGTTAACGGAAAGATGTATATCATTCGCGGAGAAGTGTTGGAAGACGTGAGTCAAACTGGAGAAGCGATAATGGCTTTTGTTTCCAAAAAGTTCATGAGAAACTATTTCGGCATTTCTTTTCCCTTATTACTTGCGCCGTAACGCTGCATCCCATTACTTCCCTCTCAACTTTTCTCTCTTCCCCCCCCCCCCTTTCACAAGGAAAAAAATCTTCCTTTGGCCTGGGTAGAAGTTTGCATGGACCGGAATTTCCAGGCCTGGGCCGAACGAAAGTTATTTTGGACTAGGCTCGGGCAAAAATCAGTTCCGACTCAATTTCCATAAAAAATTTCAATTTTTCTTAACATACAACTAAGACTATTTTCCAGAATACAACATACATATTTATGGGAAAAATTTACAGTATATTTTAGATTACTATATGTTCTCAAGCCAGAGCATACAGAATAGCAGCAATAATACTTAGATTCATTAGATTCTTACATTCAAATAAAGATTCATTAAAAACATTAATATCGTTCAGAGTGAAAGAAAAAAAGATGGTTAAAAACATCATAACTTTAGAAGCTGTATAATAAGCATCGGCTCGTGCAGCACATTTATACTTATCCTCGCCTCAGTCACGTCCATTGAAAATTGTTCATATTTTACCGGCTTAGTTTGATCCTTTTACATATTGAGTACTTTTATGTTAGCTGAGTGCTAACATAAGCAGTGATAACTCGACAAATCTTGTTCCAAATGGCATCATTTGAATTGCAACCTTTCATGCAAGATTTTGTTATTTATATTGATATGTTTGTGTTTACGTATTTTATTATGATTATGTTTTTGTTATTTTTAAGTACGTTTTTAAAGATGTTATATTGCAATGTTAAAATATTGCCTAGTTATTATTAGCTAATGTTAAAAGGTTGGCGAGATCAAAAAATTTTGGCGATCACTAGCGCCCGGCTAACATAAAATTACCTGCATTTTTATATCGGGCCGGTCGGTCCACTTATTTTTTTTTCATCGAGCCAGCCCCGTGCTGACCTCTAGTACAGGACGGCGAAAATTTGGCACGACAAAGCATAATTTTGGCACGGCGTTGATTGGGGTTTTAAATCAAGGTACGGTGATGTTAGACAAAATTTAGATGAGCTGATCTTATCTAAATTCGATCGGCTGGAAATTCGAGAATTTTAATTGCGGCTTATTAAATTAATAAAATCAAGTTCAATACGGGCTCAAAAATGTATCAAATAAAGATATTATATGGAAACTAATAAAAAAGAAAGTTTATTAGATATTATAAGTAAAAATGTCGATGATAAAATATGGTAACTTAGAATTTTATTCCATACAGATTTTAAAAGTGACTAGCGTATTCCATATTTAAAAAAAAAAAAAAATCTGTCTATCTATGCTCGCAAGTTATTATTTTCACAAATGAATAATAAAAAAATCTCTTATAGAAAGCACTTGTCAGATAACTGCAGCTCATTTTGTATTCTGTTAAAATTAACTAAATATGAACCTGATATTAAATCAATTTCATCTCAAGATGAAGCAACATAAGTCTCATTTAATCGCATTGTTTGCTTTTATTATTTTCTGAAATATATTTAGTTATATAATTATTACAGTGTAATACCTACATGTATGTTACTTATATTTTTTAAATCCTAACAAATTTTTAAGTAATTTTAATTAATTAATTTTCGATCCACAAAATTTATTTTTAGTTGGCACATCATGGTCATAAAAACTTTTTTTATTTTTTTTAACTGGCACGTGGATGTGAAAGGTTCGCCATCCCTGGCTTAGGACAATTGAATAACTTAATTCAGAAACCACATAACTAACAAAATATTTAACAAGTTGGAAATTGTACGTCAAACGTGACAAATCAGGTGCGTTCGTACTGCAGCTAGTTTCAGTGAAATGAATTATATCGTCTGTTATTATATGATTAATTTCCCTAATAAAATAAGTGCATTTTAAGTTGCCAACATTTTATCTTTTGTTGACATTTACTGAAAATTCCGATGGGAAACTTAAGCCTATTATTTAAAATTTCAAAACTTGAAATATTTAGACTTTTTTCCATTTAATATCTTTTTCTGGAAACATCTATCCAAAAACTGTCGGTAGATTATAGGATTGCTATAATTAAACAATTTTAGTATACAAATTTGGTTTTCAAATTTAGTAATACGGAAATAATAGGACTCCATCTTAAATAGGACGTAATCACCATGACAACCTAGTATCATTACCTATCATGTGATGTCATTGAATGAATTACGTATGATAGGATTTAATAGAATGATACATCTCAGTCGCTTGACGATTAATCCTTCGAAGCTGCTATAACAAGGAAGTACCATTTAAAAAAAATACAAATTACTTAATACGTATTTTTATTAATATCTTTTTAAGTTTTGATTTGATTTTCATAAAATTTGAAATGACTTGACAAAATTCTGCAACGATTATCTATCTTAAATTTCAAACCATTTGGTTGGGTAGTTTTTGCGCTGTTATATGCGGACAAACGGACCAGACGACGACTATAGGTGCTAGGTATTTATATAATTACGAACGCACCTAAAGATGAGTTCACACTGGTTTTCTTAATTTTATTGATAGACGCTTCGATTGGTACAAGAACCTATTAAAGTAACGATCTGTATTCTATATACCGTCTTTTCGCGTCGTTGATTGTATTTTCTTACTGCAGGAATCCCGCAAGTAGTGTTGCCAGGTGTCCCGATTTATACGGAATGTCCCGATTTTCAGGGGCTCCAAGACCTAGCTGCGCGGGACGCCAAAAATCTCGATATTTCAAGATACACAAATTCTTTTAAATTTCTTTTCACACCATGCTATCCATTAGCCTGCATCGAGTGGAACTTAATACTGTAAAACCTGTGAAGACACAATTTAGTTATAACAAAAAATTTGTATAATCCCTTTCAATCTTTAAATCTACCCACCTCGACGGAAACCTGTCTAAAGCGGAAATTTTTATGGTTACTAGCTATTCTGTTTTCACAAGTTTTACTGTACTTTGTTCAGCAAACTCTGCGTAAACGGGAACTGTTTATAACCGAATTATGTTTTAAAAGTAACAATTTTATTGTCCTTACGTTAGGAATACTATTCAATTATACCTGCTAAATTGGAATTTTGTTTCAGTCCCTAGTGATTACGCTTTCACAGGTTTTACTGTTTAAGATTGCTGTGTTTACTTAGTATAATAAAACCTACTAAGACGAAATTTCAAGAGACAGGAAAAAAATTCCGTTTTAAACAGACTTTCGTCTTAGCAGGTATAATTCTATGGTATTCCTTCCGTAGGGACAATGAAATTTTAACGTTTAAGACAGGTTTCCGTTATAGAGAAGTTTTGTTTTCATAGGGTTTACTCTATTTTTGTGTTCAGATTTAGAAGCCGCTGTGACGCTTATTTTGTCGCTTATTTTTGTGACGCATACTGACAATACTAGAGCTCCTATAGTCCCTTATAGGACAGCCTTAGACACACAAAGTGACATCGCTTAGAGCAGTGATACTCAATACTCACTATGCTGTTCCTGGGTATCAGAATTACCTTTTTTTATATAGTAACATTCTTCACCTTAATTTATTCCAGAATCTCTGTCATTAAATAAAGGAATATCACTTTACGCAAATAGTGTTCTGAGAATACTTTTTAGAAAAAGTAGTGAATACTACTGGCTTAAAGGCTTAAATTTTTGTTAATTTTATATTTTAGAGGCTTTTAAATTTTTATTTTAGAAAATACGTTTCCTATTCACAATACCTTTCGCTGAGCTAAATTTTTACTTTGTAAAAAGTGCTTCATTGACCCTTCTTCAGTTTACCTGACATGTTTGAAGTTCAGGGGCATCTGCATTTTTTTTTTCTTTTTCGAAATTTGAATTTATTTGAAACATTTGTAACAGACCAAAATAAAGTTCAAGTTTGTTAAAAGTTTGAGCTTTGTTAGTTTCTACCCTTAACTCAACTCATAAAAATAGCAAAGCAGATGAAAACACAGAGGTGAAATGCCTTTTGTTGCAGAACCTCTATAACTGCTAAGGAGGAATGATATAGCCTGTCAGATATAGCGAGTAAGGGTTGACTTTACTTCACCTGGTAAAGATAACTAAAAACAATTGTCTTTCTGAATCATTTGACTTGCCTCCAGTAATTTCGTCTTTTTTCTGAAACACTTCATGTAACCCCATACTCTTTAATATTATATAACCATAATTAACATCTGCTATTGCTCTTTTACGAACACTTATTGGAATGTCATAACGAGTTACTCTCCAGATTTTCATGCTTCTTCCCAGTTCTTAATAAACATGAAAAATGTAATTCTTAATGACCACTTAACAAACCAGAGAGGAAAACAAATAATGCTTTTAACTTCTCACATTTCACTTCATTATAGAAAACACCCGTTACAAATTGGTGTAGTTCTTGTATCTGCTTTATGTTTCGCAGCACACCTGTTTTGGTACATTTCTGCAATTTACCAGACACCCTTTAAAATACGCGCTGTCACACACAACTGTAATATACACGTCTAACTTATATAACCCCATATATAACTCGCATTAACCGATATATTGTGCAACATATTTGTATAATCATCTAAGGGTTTTATTCTGAATCCTGCCGTTGCCTTTCGATATCGAAGAAAAACTTTGGTTTCCACAGCAAGAATACTTTTTCCTATTTTTGTTTTCGATGGAAATACAGATTTTCAGCATCGGAGATATTGGTGTCTTTATCTTGAATCAAGCTCTAAAAGTGATCCATTTTTCGCGGTGGTTTACAGTTTCTTGTAAAAATTTAAAAAAAAAGTAATAAAAAGGACATTAGGTCGTATTAAAAACACACACACGCACAATCTCACCATTCAATCACAAAATTTCGCAACTTGAGAACACCCAACCTCACAACGTCTGTAACTATTCATGATTACTATTTTACAAACGCATATTGGAATGTTACATTAGCTGCCTCTTTCTCTTCAGATCTCACAGACCTTCATGAAAATGAGATTATTACTGACTGCTTAACAAACCAGAAGGAAAACAAATAATGCTTCTAATCTCTATAACACTTCACTTCATTACAGAGGAAATGTGTTATAAATTGGTATAGTTCACCGTATTTCTTGTGTCTACACTATATTTCGCAACCCACCTAAGCTCATTTTATGAATCTCGTCTATCATGCCCTATAATTTGCCTGATACATCAATACGTGCTGTTAGGTACATCTCCAATGCGTACGCCAAACTATTCTGCCATGATATATCCTCCATAAAGCGATACACAATGAAACATATATTTGAATACTCATCTGAAGGCTACTCTTAACCCTGTCTTTGTATTTCGATGTCGAAGGAAAATCTTTCTATTGTTGTTTCTTGTACAGACACGACGACAATTTTTCAAAATGAAAAACATTAGTCACATTATCAGTTATTGCAGTCACATATTACAGTTGTCACATATTGTCACATATTACAGTTTTTGCAGTATCAATAGAAATGTAGAAAAATTCGGACATCGTCTACCTAACGGTTTGGAGTTTTCTGTGATTTTCTTCGAATCTTGCATAAATACGGGTTAGGTTGTTTTAGAAAGACCTTCATGGAGGGCACGAGGACAATCACCTCACTCGGTCTATATCCCTCGCGCAGATAATCAGCCCTAACAAACACCACCAACCACCACCAATCACCATTTTAAATGGTAACCCATGCAAGAAACTTATTTTGGCCCTAATTGTTTTTAAAAAGTTATAAAAAGATATTTTAATCTCATCAATGGATACTTATAAGAGACGAGTCCTTGTAAAAGACATTTTCTTTCTTTAATTTTCTTATTGGGAAAGTTAAAAAAGGTCTTTCAGATTCTTTGGGGACCCCTTTAAGTGCGGAATTAGGGTGTATCCATCCACCACTCCTCTACATGGCCAACCCTGTATGACTGCATGTTTGTCTCCAAATCACAATGAAAAGTGTAATTCTTTATGGCTGCTTAACAAAGCTAGAGAGGGAACAAATAATGCTTCTAACCTCTCACATTTCACCTCATTACTGCGAAAACTCATTACAAATTGGTGTACTAGTAGCTCATGTCTGCTTTGCGTTTCGCAGTCCACCTGTTTTGAAAGTTGGAACCACGTCTTGTGGCCCTCTTTCGACATTCTTACAATTTGCCAGACACCCTTTAAAACACGCGCCGTCGCACACATCTGCAATGCGTACGTCAAGTCGTGAGCATCGAATTCTGCTTGGAAATGTCACAGATGAATGCTCTGTGACACCCCTTCTAAAATAGTCTTCATTTGTCTTGAGGAGGGGGATGAGTCGTGCATCTTTTGTCGGGGGTGGGGATGAGTGTTCTGTAATAAAGTTTCTGGGGTATTCTATATTTAAACAGTGAGTTTTCTGAAGAAATTGCATATTTTAAAGGTTACCACGGATCTCTTATTCAGGTCAATAAATGACAGTTGTTCACTTTTTGACTAAGCAAGCTGTGTAGATTATGCAGTTCTTTAGAACCTTTCGCAAAATTCATGGCCTTAAATGCTGCTATAACATCTTTTATATTAAAGTACAGACTTGTTTTCTGTAGAAATAGAAAGCTTTGGTTTGTGTATTTTCTGAGGAAAATTTTCAATACGATGAACTTTTCTTTCAATAAAGATTTTAGTTTTAGAAAGATTTTAGAAAGACAATTAGAATCGATCTATAATAAGATTTTCAAGAGATTATTACAATTGTTATTTGTTTGTGGATTTCCCTTAGAATGTATGGCTTTGATACCGCACCCCTTTTCTTTAGAAAGCTGGTTGTTGGTAAATATGTTCGTTAAGATGGTTCTTTCTTACAATACTTAAAATTTTGAAAATAAGCATGCATATTTAAAATGTTTACATGGATCTCTTATCAAGATCAGGAACCGAAAGATGCGACAATATTAAATTTTTGTCTTAATAAGTTTATTTAAAATGATGAGTCCTTTATGAATTTACATTAGAATGAAAAACCCTTACAAGTTGCTGGCATAATTTCTAAGCCTGTACGGCTTTCCTTTACTTAAATAGAATCTTTTCTTGATGCAACATCTTGACAAAGATTTTCATCAAAATAGACCAGTATTTCAATATCAGAGAGCCATTCACAGAAAATTTGACAATCATAAGTCTAAAGCTATTTAAAATTCTGGGGCATCAATTCCAATAGACATTAAATCGACGTATGATGGGTACCTTTGTCAAATTTAATTCTGAATATTGATATCTTCCTGTTTCAAACGTCATGACATTTTCGCTCTTGATAGGAAGGTACATCATCATATATTCTTCCTCTATTTCAGTTTGACAAGAAGAACAGTACTTGTTCTACAGTTTCACTGAACTAGGCATATGATCAGTGATCTGTAAGAATATAATCGGTCTGCCACGTTATGTATTTCTATCACGTTCCGATTCAGTCTTAATTAATAAAAAGACACATGGGGAAAAAAGCAGTACAGTCACATTCGATCCTTAACTGGTTGAATAATTTGAAGATCATTAAATTATTGCTTATCAGGTTAGGGATATTTTGTTACCAGTTAGAAAGACGATAAAATGGAAGATCGGCGGCATTTTTAACAACAAAAACAAAGAACATGGTAACTCAATTCGAATGGCATCTTTACACTTTTTAACACTTTCCAACATAGATGAAAAGTGTTTATGACCGTCTTTGTTTGTCGGCCGTCTTTAACTCTCGTTAATATACTTGGATTTTCACGTAATTGGTGCATGTTTTTGAGGTTTACTATGGGCATTTCGTATCGAAAACGCAGTGGGTAGCATTTATTACATAAAAGAATTTTGTTACAGTATGGTCTATGGAGAAAATTCGTTTGCGGTGCATTTTAATGATGTTACAACACTTCAAAGATAAAGAAACTTATATATATCACTGAGGGGGTCTACAAAATGCTTTCTCAGGAGTATATAATAAGTAACATTTATAATTCGTTTGCAGCGACACACAAAAGAATTCCATTACATTATGATATATGAGAGAAAATAGTTTACGGTGTATTTTAATGATGTTACAATACTTTAAACATAATGAAATTAAGAAGGATCATTGAGGTGCATTACAATATGTTTTCTATAGGTGCGTAGAATTTACCGTTCATTTACATATACGCACAACATAATTCGATTACAGGAGTGACTACGATCGATGATTGCTGGAAGTGCGTTTTGATGTGTGGTGTTTCATTTTTAAACTTATAATATTTTTTAGTGTATTACGTGGTGCGTATAAATTATGTAGATCCATAAGTTTGCAAGAAAGAATTGCCACACATTACCGGATATGGACAGGCCCTTATTACCGAATAGGCACGAGAAGCACGTGCTTCCCCTAGAAAATTTTAAAGGGGCCCAAAACTGAGAGAACAGGGGGCCCTTTTTATTGAATTAATTCCATTCCAAAAATTTATCTAATTTATTTTCAAATTGATATTTTAAAGTGTTTCATAAAAATACCTTTCATAACAAATTAATTTTTCATATAATAGCCAGCTTTCAACCACATGATTACAATTCTCCAATTTGTCCAACCAATCAAAGTCGCAAGCAGTATTATTGTCCATCCAATCAATATCGAGAAAATCCAGTGGGCAAGCAAAATGCCCACCAGGTTGTTAAGTTGGTTGCTAGGGTATGACGTCAGTTGAAACTGATTTATTGGCTTCTCGGGAAAAGTAAAAATGTCACTTAAATTGTTCCTACGATCCTACGAATTTTCTTGCATGTATTACGAAACAGCTTATCAATTTTGTTGGAGTGAATTGACCTTGCGATTTGCGAGTAGAGTTTCATAAAGCGGCAATGAAATCTCTCAACTTTTAGACGTGTAAAATATTATTTGTGTTCGACGCCGCTCGCCTTGCCGCTCGCTCACGTGCTGAGTTTAACATATACGGTGCATGCATATTTTATTTATTGCTTTATAGTTAAAATTTTGCAGATTCTTCTTATATTTAATTTAATTATTTATTCAGCATGGCTAAAACTGAGCCTCAAGTACCGTCAGAAAGCAATAAACGAAAAAGAAACTTAGCTAATAACTATAAGAAGTTATTTAGAATGTTTCTGTATCAGATTGTGGATATTTATTGTATCTTATTTCTATCCCAGATATGTTCTAAATTTTTCTATAAATTAGTTATAAAAAAATTCTGCAATTATTGAATTCCACCACTTAATATTTTTAAGTTCATTTAAAAATTTGAAAAAAAGATGAAATGCACTGAAAGAAACCTGCAAAAATGTGTCTTAAATCTCATTTTGTCTTAAATGTTTACAATAATAATTAGATCCATGCTGTTGTATTAGCTTTGAGCAGCAGATTCAAGAATTAAAGAAGTAAATATTTAAAGATTACAATGTATCAAAAAATACTTTATCATTAATCAGTGAAAATTTAAGTTTATTTTTTCCTTTAATATTTCTTATTGTTTCATAATATTTTATTTAATTTCTTAAAATTATTTAAGAAAACTAATGACTTAGTTTTTAACTGTTTAGTTTTGATCTAATGGCATGAATAATTCTTGCTAGAACTTATTTTTTCAAAACAGCTCATTGCAGATGATTCAAAAAGATTTTGCTTAAATGTATAAGAAAAAACTTTATCATTTATTTCATTAATGTAGGAGGAATGATTTATTTTTTTGATTTAAAAAAAATGTCAGTGACCATCCTCATATTCAAAGTGAAAATGTTTATAATTATTGTTTAAGTTTTCCAAATATTCTACTTATTTTTAAGAACGAATTTTCTATTTTAATGAATAATTTTATGAACATAGCTAATAACTATGAAAAGTTATTTTGAATATTTCTGTATCAGATAGTGGATATTTATTGTATCCTATTTCTATCTCAGAGATGTATTAAATTTCTCTATAAATTAGTTATAAAAAGTTTCTGCAATTATTGAATTCCACCATTTAATTTTTTAAAGTTCATTTAAAAATTTGAAAAAATGTGAAATGCACTGAAAGAAACCTGCAGAAATTTGTCTTAAATCTCATTTTTTCTTAAATGTTTACTACAATAAATAGATCCATGCTGTTGTATGAATTTGTTTGTCTCTTCACAAAAATCTATTTTATTAAAAAAATGTGTTTCTGTGGTTAATATGAGAGGGAAAAAAAAAAAACAAATAACGAAGACTAGAATTAATTGTGCCTGTTGTTAAGTTTCCAATATAATGTATGTTTAATGTACAAAATTAGCTTTATAATATGTTTCTGTTCTGAAAAAATAGCGAAATGAATTATATCCCTCCCCTTCTACTGTTCCTTGTACAAGTAAAAAAAAAAAAAAATGTGATAGTCATCTGGTAAAATTTCTAGTTGCTGGTGAAATACATATGTGCCACCCCCTTTCCTTACACATACAAAATATTTAATCATACATAAAAAAAAAACATTGATTATAGAAGAATAATTACTATTATAGTAATGATATATCATGAATTGCTTTAACACTTCCACTCGGTAAGTGAATTAATTTAAAAAAGTAATATAAACACATTTCGCCAGTTGATATATTTTAGCCAAGTGATTGCATTTGTCGAATCCTTGTTCTACAAAAATATCCTACTTGTTTCTGTTTTGATGTTTCCTATGATGTGCATGTGTTAAAATGCTAATTGGTTGCCTAATTTTGACTAAAAATAATGTGATCAGAATCTTGATAATTATTTAAATTCATTTTGTGCAAATAATAAAAAAAAAAAAAAAAAAAGTCGGGAATACAAGTAAAAAGTAAATTATTATTTTAGATTATTTTACGTATTGGATTTGAATATTATTGATTTTGGCTGGTATGCACAACGTAAAATATAAATAATTTAAACTATTACCAAAATTGAAAGAAGCATTTTAAAATATTGATATTTTATGTTGTGCATGCATGCTGAATTCAACCTTTTTATCCAACTTACATTATTCTGCTAATACTATGCAAAGTCATTTGTCATATTTTTCTTGATCCATTTTTCGTATATAGGAGAACGTAAAAAAAGCTGTTTAATGAAATGGTACTTTTCGGTTAGCCAAGCGCCAGTGAAATACACACACACACACACATATATATATATATACATATATATTTTTTTCACTGGTGCCTGGCTAGCCGAAAAATACCAGTGAAATATATGTGAACTGAGCCACTATTTGTAGCATTTGTGAGTTTGTGGGTATGTCGAATTTAGAAAACTCTTCTAGAATGAAATGGGGGGGGGGGGGGGGGGCTGAAATGACACTGTGCTTCCCATAGCTTCAGAGGTTAATCGGGCCCTGGATATGGACAGAAAATGCTGATTTTTTACGGTGTTGTGTATATCTTAAATTATTTATTTAGTTATCCCATTTTATTATATGCCATAATGAAATTTCTTAACAATACTCTTATAGTGTCGAAAAGTGTTTTATAATTTATGCCTGATGCATGACTATTCGCCCTTGTTTTTCATTAAATTTGAATACTTGAACATTTAAGCATACTTGTGGAATGAACGAATATGGCCAAGTAAGCATGACACCAGACAGCGCTGTAAATTCACCATGAAGATCTTGCTTTGAGACCACCATGATTAATATTTCTATGACTCACAATGAATGAATATTTTGTTTATTTACTTTAATGGTTTGAGATATTCGCCTGTTAACCTAATTTTCACTGAAGTTATTTCAGAATCTATACATTTTTGAATGTAACTCATCTCTCTCAAGTAAACAATTTCTTTGGACGATCTTTCTAAAAATGTAACTTTTATGCAATTTTATTCGAAAAAATAATTTCTAATAAAAATGGTCGCTTGGCATATGGAAAAAGATGTGGTTAGCCCTTATTTGTTTTCCTCAGTCACATGACTTGCGCTTTTATTATATAGATTACGTATGATAGGATTTAATAGAAAAAAGAAAATTTTTATTAATATCTTTTTAAGTTTTGATTCGATTTTCATAAAATTTGAAATAACTGGACAAGATTCTGCAACGATTCTATATATTAAATTTCAAACCATTCGGTTGGGTAGTTTTTGCGCTGTTATATGCGGACAGACAGACGGACGGACCAGACGCCGACTAAACACAGAAAAAAATAAAACCTAATTTGGGTCGAAAGATTCTTAGGTATGTGCCCAAATTGGGTCATGCCTGTTTTGGTTACCACAGTGTATCCATTTTGGGCAGTGTTAAATACCCATTTTCAAAAAAAAAAAAAAAAAAAAAAAAAAAAAAAACGTATTTATATAATTATAAATACGCTTATAAATACGTAGCAATATAACTATAAATTATATTGCTACGTATTTATATAATTACGAACGCCCCTAAAAACTGGATAAAACATTCAGATTTACAAAATATTTTCATTTGTTGAATTAAATGAACACAGAGTATAAATTTTCTTGGCTATTAGAATAAGTTGTAATAAATGTCTGTCAAAAACAGTAAAATATTAAAAAGCTTAAAATTTCTGCTTATTACTGCTTGTGTTTTTTTAGCCTTTTAACATTTTCAAAAGATTTTCCGGGTACGGTTTCACGAAAGATTTTTATGACAGACATAAATCAGGGAATTAAAAAGGTGGAGCTGTATATCTATAGCTTGATGTATAGAAAGACAGTGAAGGTTTAACAATAGAGGGAAGATCACAACGTGGATATGGGGGAGGATGCACTTTGGTGTTTTGCAGAAATTTGATATTACTTTTTTTCATGTAATATTTCTTTTAAAATGTCAAAATTCTGAGGGGAAGTAAGTCAAAGCGTTCGATGATTTTTGACTCCAGTGATCCCAGAACAGTTTAATGTCGTGAACCACGAAATTGGAAATGTTAGAGGAATATGACTCTTAGCCTGACAGCTTCACAAAAAGAAATATGAGACGTAAGCTCGGGTGTTTTTTATGATAGACATAAATAATAAAGTTTAAATTGAACAATAAAAGGAAGTTAAGAAATTGGCGCTGAACAGGAATAGGTGTCGTGTTGAGAGAGTTCGATTTAGCTTCAAAAGGATACCTTAAAGACATGAAATGTGTCTGATGCAATAACTTTGAAAGATGTGTAAAACTGACAACCATTTCAGTGGTGAATATTTTAAATTAGCCAGACACGATAGACTTCCAAATCGGTGCATACGCACCGATTTGACATACATAAAACATAATGTATTTTTACCGATTCTTAGTGTTTTAATAATTTCCGATTTATTATTTTATGCTTTCACAAGGCAGAAAATGAATAAGAGAATTTATAAAGTTGAAGGTATTTTGAGACTACATCTGAAAAAATGCCTTAGTTTAACAGCTAAAGTTAAGAAAAAAAATTGAAAGTCGATACAAATTACCTTGAAATTCTAAAGAAATATTTAAAATGTATCAAGTAGTAACTATGAAATATGTGTAAAAATGATAACCACTTTATTTATGAATATTATTATGTAATCTGATATCACACACTCCAAATTTATTTATCATAATATATATATATATTTTTCCTTTTAACGAATTTCAGTGTTTCGTGAAATTTCCTACTAGTATACTGTTTCACTTTTTTTTCATGACAGACTTACACAAGCGAGTTTATAAAATAAGACACTTTGTGAAGGTTTCTTGTAGAATATATTTTCAACACTTAATTTGTGGAATATTTATTTTAAAATGAAGCTAATACGTTTTAATTCATATATGAAGACTATAGTAGTTCTAATGTACACTTAAAACGAGTTTTCATAAGTAGAATTATAAATACCAAGATAAGATATATCTTTTTTTTATGTTTTATTTAAAAGATAAGTTCTTCAATTCACAGCTCCACCATTTTGATGATTTTGTTTTTCTGTAAAATGACAGTTTTGAACTGTCCTTTTGTTTTAAGGAAAACTAAAACTAGAGTGTATTGAATTAATATTTTTTTTTCTTTTTATAGTATATCGGTGTTTGTTAATGGTCATTTTTACTACATTTAATTATTTGTCTCAAAACATACACATTATAAAATATATCATACACAAATAAACAATAATTTATGACTAAATAAATATCAACTATTTTTTTGTTGTGATTGTTTATTGTATTGCCTAAAATCACAAAAAAAAGACTGTATTTCGTGGTAAATACTTCGATAACTTTATTAATAATTGATATACATTAAAACGATACACAAATATGAATACTATCATAATATAAAACTTCCTATGATGTCGCATCATATATTATTCAATTTTAGTAATTATTTCCCTCTCATTTAATTCCCTTTTCCAAATTTGTTCCCCTTTTTCATTATTTTAACGCTCACTGTTCTACAAAAATACTTTTTCATTTTCCTTTCCCACCATTTTGTTAAATTCAATGTAACAAATTTCATTCCGTTTATTCTAATATCCTTTTAATTCAGTTACACTAAAAATATTTCTATACTGTGCTGATAAAGTAAATGAAAACCATTACATCTACACTCTCAAACAGCCAGCAAAAATATGCCCATCTGCTATCTCCTTATTTGGTCACACAGTTCTGTTGCTAACTGATTTCTTCATACACACCCTTTTTAATTACAATGATTCCCAAGCGCATCTGAATAACTCTGGTCCAAAAATATCCAACGTACATGTCGAAGTCATAACAAATTCTAAGGTTCGCGGGTTCAAGAATGCGAAAACTTTTCCGAGCCCCATTTGTGTGGTTTTGCATTCCCATACATGTTGGCTACCGCCAATATATTCGTTAGGATAATTTATGCCAAAAATGGCTCTGTTCTCTAAATTTTTAATTGTCTTTATGCTTTGTTTGGAGAAATGATCGCCATATTGTAACCTTTTGGCGAAATGTAATTTTCATTCGACTTCATGTCATGGTACAAGAAACAATCACTTCTCTCGTTAATCATCTTGCTTTCAACATGTAACTTTTTTCACGAATTGTGTTGCGGGCCCGGGTGCCCTGCGCTGCCGTGGGCAGCCAACGTTTTCCTGTACATGTGCATTACCTATAGAACCTGGGATTTATTAAAATACCTTCATCTACTCATGTCTGCCTATTCTTCCAAATGTGCCTATCCTTATTTCTTCTGAATTTCTAGATTTCTTAGAAGGTAATGTTGATTTTAGTCATCGAAACACTCATCGTATCAAATCCACTTTACCACGACCAAGAACAAAACTTCCACTGCAAAAATACTGATTTAGAATATTCATTCAACGGCATGCAATATACCATGATGTTTTAAAGAAAATGTGACTGTTTTTAATCTTGCGTTTCCCCAACCATTCAGTTGAAAATTCGTAAGGCACATAAAAAAAAAAAAATAATGGCAAACGGTATACAAAATACCCTACATTTTTATGAACAAAAATAACATTCTACATTCTTTTAAATTGGTAGCCTAATTTATTAATTAACGACTTTTGCATTTTTATGGCAACCCACACAAACAAGACAATTTTATTTATTTATTTATTTATTTTTATTAAACCTTTTCTACCCCTACTTCTTCTTTTCTTCTTCTACCATTTTTTTTTCTAAGAAAAAATATGATTTATTTATCCGTTCATTCCAATCCTTCCTGTTCATGCTTACGTGTGTGGTCTGAAGACGTTTTCTATTTAATAGCCCTCATTCGTATTTAATAGCTGCTTTCCTAACTGAATTTTGCTTTCATCCCTTTTATTAAACTTTCGCACTTTTCTCCGTTTAGTTCTAGTTTTTCTTCACTCCCTGTTTTTATCACTTCAGGAATAACTATTATTTAGAACGCAGACGATAAAAATGTTTTTATTATAAGCCATGGCAAAGATTATTTTAATAAAAAGTTCCAGAAAATTCAATTGTGCAAAAATAATCAGTTGCATCCACATTTTGGTAAATATTTCGATTGCAGAACAAAGCAAAAAAAAATAAATAAATAAATAAATAAATAAATAAAAAATGTATCCGGGATTAACAAAAATAAAGATGGCTAACAAAATAGGCAAAGAGAAAATGTTAAAATAGAAGATTAATACCTCTTATTTTAGACGTAGAAAGTGATAGAAGATTCAGGATGTGTATGATAAGGCGCTCTTCAATCCTTATTTTCATAATTGTAATCATAGGCGTGTAATTCCAGTAAAATTCTTTTTTATAAACATTTTTGTACCATCTTTTGTATTTTTAAACGCATCTTTCATGTTTTAGTCCAAGTAAAGCTGAAAATTCAAAGTATCATAACTAGGTATGTTTTGACAGTGCAAGAATAATTTTTTGTTTATTTGTGTTACTTGCTAGATCACAGAGAATCTTTCTATATACAGTGTCTCACATAAGTGATGGGACACTTGTGCTTTACAAAAGGAAACTAATCAAATAAATTAAAAAAACATGTACACATTTTTTTTGTGGGTGTGTTTCATACTTAAATTTAGTAAAGATTATTACATAACATACATTTTGTCAAAATATTAAAATATTAATTTAATAAAAATACAAATGTTTAGAACGGAGCAAAAAATAGCTCACATAAGTGATGGGACACCATTATATATGCAACAAAAATCGCCTGAAATAAGCAATAAAAATATTTTTTGGGGTTTTATTTTTACTTAAAAGCAATTGGCAATAATTTATAAAATCGTCTGCAGTATTTCTCTCCAGTTTGTTTTGGAATTTTTGTGTTTTTTAGCTCTGTGTAGTCATGAATGCTAAACGAAAAGAAACTTCGCCTGAAATTCGAAAATTAGTTATTAATTTGCATATTGAACGTGGAAAATCTATTAGAAAAACTGCTGAAACAGTTAACTTGAGTCGTTCAACAGTTTTCAATATCATTAAACGATATAAAAAGAATCATATGATTCAGGATAAAAGAAGACCTGGCTGACCATCAAAGCTATCCAATGGAATAAAGCGAATTATCGTTCGAAATATTAAAAAAAATCCAAGAATTAGTGCTTCAAAAGTTGCTGCTGATTTACAAGCATTATATGGAATAATTGTTAATCCTGAAACTATTAGAAGGGTAATTCGATCTGCTGGATATCACGGTAGAGTAGCCAGGAAAAAATTCTTCGTAAGTGAAAAGAATAGAAAACTCAGACTAGCTTTCGCAAAATCCAACATAAATAAGAATTCTGATTACTGGAATAAAGTTATATTTGCTGATGAGAGTAAATTTAATATATTTGGCTCTGACGGTAGAATCTTGGTGTGGAGAAAACCCAGGGAAGAACTTCGCAAACAGAACTTGGTACCAACAGTAAAACATGGTGGAGGAGGAGTTATGGTATGGGGGTGTATGTCGTCCGCTGGAGTTGGTAATTTTGTTTTTATTGACAGTATAATGGATCAGTACAAGTATATTGATATTTTAAAGCAAAATTTGAAATCTTCAGCACGAAAATTGAACCTTCATAACGATTTTAAATTCTACCAGGACAATGACCCCAAGCACACTGCTCTGAACGTTAGACTCTGGCTGCTATATAACTGTCCTGAAATAATAAAAACACCACCACAATCTCCAGACTTAAATCCCATAGAGAATATTTGGCAAGAATTGGAATCAAGAATTCGCAAACACACCATTTCTTCAAAACAACAACTAAAATCGGTGCTTCAAGAAGAATGGGGTAAAATCACTCCAGAAATCACAAAAAAAATAGTCGAATCCATCCCAAAAAGATTAAATCATGTTTTAAAAGTAAAAGGAAATCCAACAAAATATTAAAACCTTTTAAAAAGTAAAATTTGTGGATAAATATTTGATGGAAAAGTAAGTGTCCCATCACTTATGTGAGCCATTTTTTGCTCCGTTCTGAACAATTGTATTTTTACTAAATTAATATTTTAATATTTTGACAAAATGTATGTTATGTAATAATTGTTACTAACTTTAAATATGAAACACACCCAAAAAATTTTTGCACATGTTTGTTTATTTATTTTATTGCAGTTTTTTTTTATAAAGCACAAGTGTCCCATCACTTTTGTGAGACACTGTATATATTATATAACTTATAGGATCACAGACTGTACAAAAATTTAAATTCAGTAACTTTGGAATTTTTTTTTTATTGACTTAAATGTCTTTTAATATGACGGAGAACAACATTTGAAGCACTTTTGAAATTGAAAGTATACCCTAAAAATAACGTATTAGGAATTAGACACTGGGCAACGGTCAGAGGAGACAAATTAGGGTTGCAACGCAACCATAAAAACTAGTCATTGGGGGCCACCGTAATACTTACCCATCATGGATATATATAATGTAAAATATTAAAACAAAAATGTGTAAACTACTTATAAAATGCATAGCAATTCAAATAAAATCGTGGCTTGATGACGTCATAACTTTATAGACTCGATTACTGAATTGCTTGAAAGAGGTTTTTCCTTATAACTCCAAAAATAATAATCCTATTAACTAGCGGTTTATTGCATCTGATTAAGCGTCAAATTTCCAATTAAAATATATCTTTGAAGTGAAATTTGGATGAAATACAGGGTCATGAAAAATCGAAGAATGTGGAAAATAGGATTACAAATATCTCAGCAACTCATTATCCGATCGACTTCATGCTTTATGCAAAATTTATGTTTTTTTATTGTCTTTTATATTCATTTCTTAAAATAAACAATTTCGAAAATTTTTATATACCTTTTATCAGAACGAATATTTCGAGAGTCCGAAAAAAATAGATCCGGTTAATCGAGGTTATTGAAATGAAATAGGCTTCTTCCCATTATTACATACTAAGTACATACCAAATTGCAAGTGTCTATCTCAATTTTTTCGGGAGATAGAGCGTTTACAGACACACAGACACACAGACGGACGGCAAATTTTTTTTTCTAAAAATATGTTTTATGGAATCTCCAGTGTCTGAAACGTGTAAATCCGTCAAATTTTTTTTTTCGATTTTCAAAACGATTACAAGACTTACCCTATACTACGTATGATGGGTAAGTAATAACTTACTATTCCTTGTAAATATCTGGCTGGTCTTTGTATCTATTGCTGAATATTTAAATCTGGAAAAAAAAAAAAGAAAAAGAAAGAAAGAAAGAAAAGAAATATTCTGTGTTATTTAATACCAAATTATCGCATAAAATAGAGAGAAATACCATTCTGTTAGGGGTTTGTAAATAAAACAAATCTAAAGGACCTCCTTCATATGGAAGAAGATGAAACTTTAAAATTTGCAGTGCTAACATCTAATTTTGGCAGACGAAAATTGGCCTAGACCCTCAAATTAGCTCAAATATAAATTTTAGCAACTTTTTTCAAATAGATATGGAGATATTTTAATATTTAAAGCTTATCGAATTTTGAGTGTTGTCTCAAAAGTGAAATCTTATACTGTAAAGTTCAAATTTAACAGAAATTTTATTACACAATTCAACAGAAAACCTTATTGGAGATTTCATTTTAAAAAGGCGTCTAAATAAATCATTTAACTATTCCTCCATATAGCTGAAATCATTGCTAAATTTTAAAAGTTTTAAATTAAATTTAAAAATTAATTTATTTTTGAATACCTCATGACTCCTTAACTATACCAGGGGAATGGAAAATGGAAGGGAGAAAAATTATTTTAACCGGTTATCTAGGGCACTGTTTCCCAAATGCTGAACCACGATCCGGAATCGAGCCTTGAAAACAAAATGCCAAGCAGCATAAAAATAATATAAACTATCGAAAGAGTGATGTTTTATTTTTGTGTTCTTGTTTTCTCATGAAAATAAAACGTTCAATAAATATGGAAGAGAAATAGAATATAAATAGAATCAAGTGAAAAAAAATTATAATTTAACAAATTACAACAACCATTGGGAAAATGTTCTAAAAGCTTAAAATAATAATAAAAAAAATTCGTCGGAACCATCTTCAAATAAACGCATTTTCCATTACTACAGTTGAAGAGATTCTGGCATTCTCTGTCCTCACAAAAATATTCATTTGAACCATCGCCGCAATTATTGAAACGCATTTTCCATTACTATTCCTTATCTTTAATATATACCTTAATATTTTGTCGGGTCCTTCCTACAATAACTTTAACTCTTGTTTAGATTGATGTCTGAGCTAAAGATATTTTGAGGAAATTAAAGTTGAAGACCACGTTTTTTGCTTTATAAGACGATTTCTCATCCGACGTCAATTTTTGAATTCGGCTTTTTTTCATACCTGATAGTTTGCATCATCCTTTTTGTAACTTTAACATTTTTGTAACGATTTTATGAATTTCTAATGCCTATTCAAAGATAAATTCTTCTAAAGTTACAAATTTCGTTAAAAAAGGGTTTAAAAAAATAAAGTGACGACGCCAAGAGGTCCATTCTCGACCGAAAACAACAACCATTTTCCCAATGGTTGAAAAAAAAATGAATCTGTGTAGTTGTACTCTTGTCTGATTCGGTACTAAAGGACATTTTTCAACAGAATACCGATCTTAGATTTTTGGCTATATTGCTGGCAGTAAATACCTAGATTTATCTGAAAAATCAATAAAATTTTTAATGCCTTTAGTTACAACAATCTATAAGTGTGAAGAAGATTTTCAACGGCATTCAATTTTTTTTAATGTTTTCATGTCTTTCGTAAATTAAGATTTAAAAAAAAAAAAAAAAAGATATGTTTTATTTTTAATGAAATATTTCACAAAAACAGCGAAACTTCATGAAATACTACCAACAAATTTCAGAAACATTAAGTATACTGTAAAATTCTATTGGATTGAGATTTAAAAATATACTTTTCAAATAGAAGGGCTCGATATTCTGCTTTTTTGAACAAAAAACTGTAAAAGTCTAAATTTTAAATTTACTTAAAATTTTATTCGAGATAATATTAACAAAAATTACAATTTCATGAGTAATCTAGCAAAAATAAAAAATTACTGCACCATTAAGATTACAAATGTTGCATTAACACTTTACTATAAATCAAACTTTACACATTGCACACTATCGCAACAGGATATTTAGTGGAACTAATTTTTCATGGTTTCTTGAACTTTTTGGAACTCCCCCCACCCCCAGATCAGCGTTTCTCAAACTTTTTATCCCGCGGCCCGGTTCACTGTCATACTTCTTTCGTGGCCTACTAAAATATTTATAACCGCTCATTTTTATCGACAACAATATCTATAAATAAAATAAATCTATTGGTAAAATAAAACCAATATAAATTGGCATTTCTAAAAATATAAATAAAGAAACCGAACTGGAAGTTGAGCCGGATATAAGAATTAAAATTATCAACTTTTTCTCCAAATCTGAAGAATTATTGTTCAAAAGAAACAGCACCACATTTCACATTAATTGGTTTGTATCAGCCTTTTTATATTTTTGTAAGAATAAATGCTTTTTTTATTAAAATATTTCAACGTCATATGCTGCCTTTTAAATCGGTTTTATCTTACCAATGGATTCATTTTATATCTATAGATATTGTTGTCGATAAAAATGGGAGGTTAAACATTTTAGTGGACCACGCAAGAGAAGCATGACAGTGAACCGGGCCACGGGATTAAACGATTTTAGCTTAGTAAAATGTTGATGCAAAATTTGTAATGTTAATGGTGCAGTAAAAATTTCATTTTCACTAAGATTGTTTATAAAAATACGATTTTTGTTAATATTATCTCGAATAAAATTTTATATAAATTTAAAATTTTGGCTTTACACGCATTTTTGTTCTAAAATACAAAATATCGGGCCCTTCTACTTCAAGAATCTATTTTTAGATCTCAATCCAAATAGAACTTTACAGTATACTGTTTTAGAAATTTATTGGTTATTTCATGAATTTCGCTGTTTGTTGCAAAATATTTCGTTAAAAGTAAGACAGACTTTTATATAGGATTTTTTAAAACATTTTAAAAAATTGAATGCCGTTTAAATCGGGCTGTGCTCCGTTTAAATCGGGCTGGGCCAGAAAATATTTCTCGTAAATGACCTTACTACACATAACATAGGCACAATGATACACGAGAATTAACCCCTTGCCTGTGACGCCCGAACTCAATTCGTGTAACGGCAGGTATATACATTTTTCGCAAGTTAAAAGTTTCTTTGCATTGTTTTTAAGCATTGTACGGACTGAGTTCGGGCTTCGCGGAATTGAAACACCGATTTTTCTCTTGCCGAATTCAGGTCGGGTATTCCAAAATTGGCGCTGAGTTCGGGCGTCACAAGCAAGAAGTTAGAAAAAAAAAGAAATCCATTTTTGGCACGTTTCTCTCAAATATATTCCACAGGCAAGGGGTTAAAAGCCAGATATCCTTTTCATGGTTGACTTTTTCTCCTAAGAAGTCATCAATAATGAACATTTTAATTTAACTTCGGTTGTGATTACGTTTACACACATTATGTCGCAATTACCCAGTAAATTATACTTAGACATAAACAAATAATAAACACATAAGCAATACACAAAACATTATACACACATGACATAAGCAATAGTACCTAAACAATACACAATCAGTTTTTGAAGTTATAGCTAACCTTTACCTATCATTTATCGGTAGCTATCCAATAACCTTTATCATAGCAATACCAACAGCCAGCTCTATCTAGTATTTATGTCCGAATTTAGCGCTAATGACTATTTCTACAATTATTTGTACTCCTTTACTAGGATCTATACAATTCGTTTTGATATATACAATTCTGTTTAGTGCTTAGGTTTCAGTGAATCGTGGTCTCAAACCCTAAAAATCTACTTCCATACAAAATTATTTTCCTTTCCCTTACGTTTTATTTTAATGCTACGGAACTTTCGAAATTTATTTTGCATTACAGGTGCACTGTTGTACACTGCACTATAATCAGACAAGCTGACGAGTAGTTTGATTTTGAACACTTTTGACTACATTCTGAGACTACATGTTGAAAATCACATCAAGTATCGAAATTGCGAAATTTTTACATTTCTTTTTTTTTTAAATTCCGGCTCAATTTATCAAATGCATCATTAAAGTTACAGAAAAATCATACGGAAAATAACGAATGCCAATAAATTTCTGGAGCAACCAAACGTCTGTCAAATTCTTCATGCTCCCCCTCTAAAATTTTAAAGCCCCCCCCCCCCCCCCCCCCCAAAATGACTGTGATTCCCATTTTCATTTTTTTACACTGTATTTTAATTTTAATTTTAATTTTTTTTTTTTTTTTTTTTTTTTTTTTGCAAAATAAAGTTTGCTTAATCCAAGAGGTAATCCACACACTATACTTCACGAAACTTATTTAACAGGCAAATATGAATATCATCAATAAAGATGTTAATTAATCATACAGCATCATGATGTGTGTCTCTTAGAAACCACCCGGAAAATTGACCATACAGCTATATGTACTAAATATATCTGAAGTATATACAGGGAACATGAAAAAAAGCTGTTTAAAGAAATAAGTGTGACCTCGGCTAAGCTATTCCCGAAAATAATATTAGTATCATTGGTGAGTTTTCAGGAATGAAGAATTAAGAAAACTTTACCAAACGAAAAAGGGGGCCTAAAATCATACCATGCTTTCCCTAGATTCAGAGGTTAAACGGGCCCTGTAAATACGCAAAATATTTTTTCAAGTTCATTAAATATAAGGGCTGAAGCATATCCAGTAGGTTAAGACTTGTTGAAGTAGTCTAGTAAAATTAGTGTTCGTTAGAGTTGTGCCATTAACTTTTAGCAGTCGTATGGAGGAATTATAGTCCTTACAAATTTATGGACTGTAAAGTATGAAATTATGAACGCAATTTGCAGTCATTTTGGATGGATAAATCTCTCTGGCAATAGCAATGAATCTTGGCAGGAGCATATGAGAGAAATGTTTTAAAGTGCTTCTAAAAAGTAACAGTTGCCCGCGTGAGGCGGAAACCTTGGCAGCTGGTCAAGGAAGTCCCGAAATTCATCTTTATGCTTGCTCGGGCTGTCAAAACAGAAGTCAAGAGAGCTCATGGTGTTCTGCGTCATTAAGTTTCAGAGCTCGTCATAAAGTAAAGCATCTGTGGTGTGTTAGGAGAAATCGCAACCGATGTCAGTTGTCATAAATATCGGTAACTGGCATTTTTTCTCTCAAACGTCATTTTTTTTATGTTTGTTTGACTTTTTCTGTTTTTTGAGTTGCCAAATAGGCCGCTGGAGGAGGTTTAAATGATCCGCAGTTACAGTAATGGAACTTTTAATGAAGTATAAAAGTAATTTATAGTCCTTTTCTAAGAATAATGGAAATAAAATGACATAATTATTCGTTCATAGCGTTTAAATGATCTGTACATCTTCGAACAACTTCTGTTTCCGTGTGAGTTGGATACTCTCGTGAAGGACTTAAGCTGAAACTCAGTACTTATCACAATAACAAACTAATATTACCTAATTCTGCGCTGTTATTGAATTCACCAACCTTACATCAGATATATTTTCAGTTTTCAGTATAATACCAATTTTGCGTAGATATTCGTATCATACTAGAAATATTTACAAAATAATATCACCGTCACTGGATCGTTGACATTATATTCGAATTAATTACAATTTACGTATTTCATTCATCCAGTACAAAAATTCCACCTATCTTAAATATTTCACTGATATTAGCGTTTCACTAGAAATATATTCAGTATTAATATTTTAAGAATATTGGAAGTGTTTTGTATGTATTGTAGAATACGTATTTTTGTAGGTAAACAATCAAGGATTATAGCGATTATTACTCTGGATTGTTCTAATTACAAGGATTATTACTCTGAATTGTTCTCATTAGTGATTTGTAAAGGGATAGGTAAATCTATATCTATAATTTCTAATAATCTAAATCTAATCTATAATTTCCTTCTGTACTTCACCATTTTCTTAAATTTGACCGGGAAACATTATTATTTTCTTTTCCACTATCAAAAATTAGATATCTTATAATTATGTATCGGGTTTTGTTTCTTGCGAGGTGTAATCGAGTGTACTCCAAGATAAAACTGATAATATAGAAATGATTCTAGACAAATTTTCCTACAATTTCATTTACATTGCGGTTTTATTTATTATTATTTTCGTTTCAAGTTTAAAGTCTGGCGCAGTTTTAAATATTTAGAGAGAGTTCGGGTTACTTTTAGGGTGAAGTGTATCAAATTCGGAATCGGGTTGCGGGTTGACAAATATTATTTTGTCAGGTTCAGGTCGGGTTGGGTTGACAAAGATATTTTTTTGGACTTTAAATAGAATATTCGTGTTAGGATACGTTATAATCCGCCCCCAGCGGGGCTTAATTTCTCTATATTAATTAAGTTCTAAGAAATTCTTAGAACGCAAAAATGACCAACAGTTATTAATTTTTTTAATTGCATGCCACAGCCAAGCCAATTTACATGCATGCATTAACACACTTCTTTACAAAAAAAAAAAAAAAAAAAAAAAAAAAAAAAAGTTTTAGATATTTATTTTAATAACGCTAGAGGAATGCTCATTTAATAGTACAGCATGTTTTTTTAATCTTTAAAGACAAGAGCGGCGCATTCTATGAACCTTAAACTTTTAAAGCCTACACTGCACACAAAAATTGTTGATTTTACAGTATAATACTGACATCCCAGCTGCCAGTATTATACCGTAAAATTAACAGTAATAAACAGTAAAATAAAAAGTAATACACTGCCGCGCTAGTATTATACTGTAAAATCAACATTTTTTTTTTTTTCCTTGCAGTGTAAATAACAACTTTTAAAGATACCTTCTTTAATGCAATGTCCAATAGTACTATAAAGTAATAAATATCAAATAGTTGAAAAAAAAAAAAGCTTTATTAGAATTAACCAGTGGAACCGTGCGAGGATTTTGCACTGCAGTTTAATTTATTTTTACAATATTTAATATTTTTTTAGATGCAGGTTTAAACTTCTGAAAAAAAAATTAAGGGTATAAAAAATCTTCAAAAACACCATTAATCAAGCCAGAATATCATGTAATTTATTCCATCAAAGTTACAGCAGAAACTGGTCGAAGATAGTAAAAGGCAAGCGCGAGGGAAAAAAAATAACAATCGTATTTTAACTGTATTAGCGGATGACGTGTAGATGCGAAATGCCACTGTTTCGATCGAACGATGATGTATTTTTCTTTTAAACATTTGAATTTCAATTTTACTTTTTAATAATAAATATAAAATAATCCAGTGCATACACGTCCCACTTTATCTTTTTTTTAAACTATTTTTTTATTAATCATTGTTGAGTACGATATAATGTGGTATTTTATTTTTGTGGCAACAATGATTTGAAAAAAACCCTTTCATTTCATTTATGAAAACAATGCTGATTTAATTTTTAATTAACTGCAATTTTTACTCAAAAAACATGTTTTAACGAAATGTGAGTGTACTATGCCAGAAAAGCCGCTTCAAGAACCTTTCGAATGATACCTCATTCATGATTGCGCGTTTCGTAAATACATAGAAAAAGGGATGTTGACAACAGAAATAATATATATACGATATAACACGGACTGTTTGTAGTAACATAAAGACAAGGTCGGCGTACTCAAATTTATATATATATATATATATATATATATATATATATATATATATATACATATATATATATATATATATATATATATATATATATATATATATATACATATATATATATATATACATATAATATATATATATATATATATATATATATATATATATATATATACATGTATATATATAAAAATAATAATTATAACATACATTATTACAATTATAACATATTAGGAAATTTAATATTTAATATTTGTTTGAACATTATATACACTTTATGTAGAAAATTACAAATATAACATACATAATTACAATTATAACATATTAGGAAATTTAATATTTGATTGAACATTATTTATACTTTGTATAGTTGTGATTGTGCGTTGCCGATCACCTATGTTTAAGGTATTATTGATGTGCAGTTTTCATACATTTATAAATTAACTTATACAATAACAAATTAAATTATACAATGATAACATTGGTGATTATAACTCATATATATATATCTATTTGCAATATATATAAAAATAAATATATATAGTTTTTATTTTTGTCTATGAAAAATTAAAATTAACAAGTATTTTAATTACTGCATTGCATTAATTTGATTGAAAAACAGTAGTAATACTATTAATTATCAATATTATAAATTTTGAGATATTTTGAATTGTTTATGAATTATTTAATTAGATATTTAAATTAATCTATAAATATAAAATATATTTACAATGTAGTATAAATTAAACATTAATTATTTAAAAACAAGTCTAATATATATTTAAGTAGTAGTAAAAATAAAACATTAATTATTTAATAAATGTCTATAATATCAGTGGATTAACACAGCTGGCAGCAAAAATAATTTGAATTAAAATAATATCTCTTTTACATAATATATTCTTGTTAAGAATATCTGAAATGCTGTGCAAGTTGAATTAATTCTGTGTAGATTTATTCATATAGTAGTATTATATTTTATTTGAATTTTGAGTAAAATTACAAGTTAGTATTGTTTTTTAAAGTTTATTTATATAAATAAATCTAATGAATAGTATGTAACTAATAAAGTGGATATTTAACTAAATATTAATTATGAACTATTATAATACCAATAGATGGCGACACTTTACCTTTCAGGTAGTTGTAGATAATATTGTTAATATTATATTTAATTTAACTATAGAGGGAGCTATTGATTGTATATTAATTTTACTTTCAGGAATTAAAATTGGAAGGAGTAATATATATTCACGGATATAAATTTGTTATAAGTGTATTAAAACCAGAATTATTTTGAGTGTTTTTGAATCATTTGTGATTGGGTGTCATTTATGGGGTTGTGTTTAAAAAAAAAGTGTGCTCTCAACTTGTCTTACAAATCATTTCTCTCAACTCGACTTAGTTAACATGTATGATGCATTGCCATGTGGATGTGAATATTATGTAGACGTTGTGACATTTTAAGGATTCTGTATAATTATTGTGAGTAAAATATTTTATCTACACTTTACGAGTTCATATTTCCAAATTTATTATTTCAAAACTGTTATCTCGTGGTAATTTAGTGAGGTGTTAATTACAGTTTTTTGGATAATCGATGTGAGTGAAATATATTGTATTTTCTTAATGGTTTTTTATTTCCTATTTTAATATTTCCAAATTTTAATATTTCCAATTGTTGTCTGGTAATAATTCAGTGTACCTGGATGATTCTACTGATCTTAGCATTATGCCAGTAGAATTATGAAACACTGAATTATTAATTAAAACACATGTGGGTGCATCCAGGCTGATGAGTACATGAGCATGTGTTTTTCCATGTCCAATTCATATTTAATTCTCATGTGGTCCAATTTTCCATTGTGTATGGTTCATATTTAATTTGTTAATCCATTTGTGTTTACTTAATTGCAACTCCAATTTATAATTTTTTTTTTTTCCCCTTTCTCTCTATTTCTTTTTTCAATATTATTTTGGTATGAGTAAAATTTGGCCAATTACCATTGAAGCATCAGCTATGGTAATATTATGTTTGCACATGTTAATTATTAGATATGTGGTATTCTGTATACACAGTATCATTGATTATCTCTTTGGAGATTTAAGTAGTATAGAACTTGATATGTTTTTTGAAATTCATAGATATTATAATTATATATATATATATATATATATATATATATATATATATATATATATATATATATATAATTATAATATCTTTGAATTTCAAAAAACATATCAAGTTCTTGTAACATTCAAATCTCCAAAGAGATAATTAATGATAATGTGTAGACAGAATACCACATAGTTAATAAATTAACAAGTGCAATCATAATATTACCATAGCTTGTGCTTCAATGGTAATTGGCCAAAAATACTGAAAACATGAAGAAAATTTGAAATGAGAGAGAGAGAGAGAGAGAGAAATATATATATAATAAACCATAAAATGTTAATAATTTGGAGATGCTATCAAGTGAATACAAATGGATTAAGAAATGAAATATGAACCAAATACAATGGAAAATTGGAATAACAAGAGAATTAAATCAGAATTGGATATGAAAAAACAGGTGTAGGTATACTCATCAGCCTGGATGTACCCACACGTGTTTTAAAAATAATTCAGTATTTCATAATTTTACTGGCATATATGCTAAGATCAGTAAAATCACCCAGGTATACTGAATTATTAGCAGAAAACAATTGGAAATAATAAAATTGGAAATAAAAAATGGAATGGTTTTTACATATTCTTTTCAATAATTATCTAGATAAAATTATTGATTTTCATATGATACCATAATTTAGCCTATTTGGCTCATAAATCACTTTGATTAGCTTATATATATATATATATATATATATATATATGATGATGATGAAACCACTCATTTTATTTGTGGTATTTAGGTATTTGGGACTTGATAATTCTGTCTAAATTCCACGAATTTCAATTCATTCATTCAATTTCATTTATTCAATTTTTAATTTAATTTCTTCTTATTTTAAATAAGTTTTTGGTATCTATATTCAGTGTGTTGGGGAATACTTTCATTGTCAACTAATTATTACATACTTAATCATTATTTCATAGTTTAAGTTGGTGTTATGGTAATGTTTCATTTATGGTTATATATATATACTAGGGGGCCTACCCCCTGCGAGCTACGCTCGCCAACCCCCGCTCAGGGGTCGAGGCCTCTAAAAACATGACAGCGTGCTTTATTTTAAAAATATTGGAAAATCTGTAATTGAGTTGCCATGCTTTTAACATTTTAATGGGACATTTTTCGATTATCATGGCCTCATACACAGCTGTTGCGACGACTGTTTTCGGGATTGATAAGTAAAATCAATTACTACGTGAAAACCAGCTTGTATAAAATGGTTAGGTTTAAATTGTGGCTACCTCTCGGACTTTTATAACAACAATCTCTATTCTATTCTTCCTTTGCGTTTAAGGATGAGAAAAATTCCATCTGCTTGTGGATAACATTAAGAACCACGGTATTGAAAAGTACTATGTTATAGACATTTTCAGTAACAGGTTTTAATTTTCTCTCTATTTTAGTGCACCATCATGCATATTTTCATGTTATTTTAAATATGTAAATTATTTTTTTTAATTAATATGTATATACGAATTTTCTAATAATTATTTATCATACAAAATTAATTAAATATTTTGTGCATGCATGCCTTCATTTATTCGGCATTAATTGATGAGATATTTAAACAAATTTGCTATCCGCGGTAATTTTACACCATGTTCTGTCACTTTAATATTGTCCATAAGAAAATCGGGTACTTTTCCATTATAGGATCCTTTGCTTTTAGGTTTGGCGTAATTCGGCTTCAAAAAGGGATAGATTCGTTAATATACATAGATTTGTTGCCAAAAGTTATAAAAATAAACCCAATGAACTTTTGGTGCTTTTCTATTATAGGGGTCTTGACGCTTTTTTAAAAAGCTTGGCGGAAAAAACCAAGCAGGATAGAAAACCAAGCAGGATATTTTATTCTTCCGTTCAGTTGGGCAATTATTATTTTATATATTAGTTTCAAATATCCGAATTAATGATTTTATAATTTCGTTTAGTTAAATTTTACAAAAAAATAACAAAATGATATCAATAAATAATAATTACTATTAATTCCTTTTCCACCCTTTCTTTTGCGTTTACCTAAATGACGTCATTTGGACGAATTTATTCAAAATATTTTCAGTTTATAAATTAAATTAAATGCTGACAGACGATTGAATCCTGACGATAGAAATGTGATTTTTTTTTTCACATTTTCCTGAAAAACATAATTTAACCACAATCTTATCTTCATTATCGATTGAAATAAAAGATAAATTCAATTTCAATTTGAAAATGACGAATAAAAAGAAATCAATATTCCCTATCGGGATCTTTTTCATTTTTTCCCTTTTTTGTCACAAAAAAACTGAGTAATTAGTTGCCATCATTACAGAAATGTCATTAAAATTAGAAAAAAATTAATATCTCGAAAACTAATTCCAATTTCAAAATTCTATTACCAGTTTTAACATCCGCGGATTTTTATGAACAATTGGTATTAATTTCACCATCAAGCGTTTAATATTTTATTAAAAATAGCCTTGAAACATAATCAGTCGTTTAATCAGTCGTTTCATAAAATCGTTTCATAAATTCGTTTCATAAAATCGTTTCACAAATTCGTTTCATTAGGATTTTATATATATAGGGTAGATATAAGTTTAATTTAAAAAGTTAAACTACAAATAAACGTCCAATGTATTTCGTACACCAGTGGTGACTAAGTACTACACTGCAAAAAAATTGTTAATTTTACGGAATAAGCATCCCAGCTACTAGTATTATACCGTAAAATAACAGTAATAAACAGTAAAATAATAATACGCGTGCAGCAGTAATACGCATGCGCGGCATCGTATTACGGCTTATTTTACTGTTTATTACTGTTAATTTTACGTAAATTCCACTTTTTTTCCCCCAGTGTAATAAAAATAATGAAAGAGAGCAGAAAAAATTTCGAACTTCAACTTTTGACATTGTTTGAACATTGAAGAGTCTTTGAAAAGAGGGTAAATGAGGCGCAGATGTCAATCACGTTAAAAATTAATACTTGATAAATAAATAGTATACACAGAATGAATGCGTTATCCTTTGCATTAAATATAAATATTATGCAAATTTAAATGTTTTAAATGGCTTGATTTGATTATAAAAACATATTTTCTTTTTTCCCAAAAGATACTTAAAGCATAAAATGTCTTTTTAAACTTGTAAAGTGTGATGAATTATTTTTACACAATTCAAAAAAGAAAGAAGCGGAGAATTTTAGAAATTAGTACAAGACGCGTTTTTTTATTGTATTTTTTTACCGCTGTCCTTTCTTTGTCACCCTCCATAAGTATTCTGAATTTGACATGTTTATATCTCTATACCGCGTCGCATAGTCTCTGATGCGACGCAAATTACGCAGGCAAACAAAAGAATTTGACTGTAATAAAATGCATACATCGCTCCTGCCACACAAAAAATTCCGAAGATTACTCATGCGTGAGTTGGCAACGGGTCAAAGAGGAACACAAGCCAATCCTTTATTAATTCCGAAGCAAACTTCAGTACTGTCTCCTCTCAACACCTTCAAAACTTTAATAAAACTAATGGCAGCGCGACGTTATTAACATCCAAGCATTTTAAAACTTTTGCAATTTTGTGGAATAATTTTGGTCTCTTCACTGCAAAAAATAATTGTTGATTTTACAGTATAAAACTGGCATTCCAGTTGCCAGTATAATACCGTAAAATTAACAGTATTAAACAGTAAATTAAGCAGTAATACGCTGCCGTGCAAGCAGTAATACGCTACCGCGCACCGTAAACGGTATAATACTGGCAACTGGGATGCCAGTTTTATACTGTAAAATCAACAATTATTTTTTGCAGTGTGTAACTATTCGAATGTCACGTGCCTATCTCTATACCAATACGGCGACTCTAATGCAACATAAATTACACCAGCAAACAAAGAAATTTGAAGCAAAGTGAAATGCACATTGACTGCCAGGGTACACAAATATATGTGCCAGAAATATTCCCCGCGGCGCCATATCGCATGAGAACGTGTGCCATCCATATTTTCATTGAAGACAATTTATTGCTATGAAACGGGACAACTGATAATGTATTACCATCTATTTAAACAAGAACGGAAAATCATGCACCAAGCATAGATTATGTAACACTTTCCAACACTTCCAAATTAATTTTGCAAATTTTTACCGTCTATTAAGGTAAAAGATTATATCTAATTAAACAATTTGAAAGCGCATAGCATATTTAAAAGCGCAATTTCAGAAATTGCCAGCAATATTCTGAAAAATATCCGAATTCTTTTGTACAGCCTTGTATATGATCTATAGATTTGTATGTATACTACATAGAATGCTAACTTTTAGTTCAGTTAGGAAACCGGTTCCGAAAGTGAAAGTATCTTAATTAAAAATTGTAATCAAAATCGAAAAAGTACAAAGGAGCGTGCATGGAGATTGACCTCAGCTATCCAATGCAAAAAAAATCATTTAAAAATATTGAAATGCGAACGAGATATCGTAAATTATTTCCCCCATAGGATTAACATTAGCGAGAGGGTGTTTTCGCCTGACTGAAGTAGCCTCTTAATTTCGGTGCACGCCTCTGGTTGTATCTGAGTTTTCTCGAAGTATCATAGTTTTTTTTTTTTTTTTTTTTTTTTTTCTGTATTTCACCTATCGTTTCCTTTCTGTTTTACATGTTAAAACCAAATTCTAGTTACATATGAGCTCTCTATAAGTGAGTTTGACTGTGATAAAATTCGTAACCTCTTTCGTCACACAGAAACTCCGACGATTACTCACGCGCAAGTTGGCAACGGGTCAAAGGGGAATTCAACCCATCCTTTATTAATTCGGGAGCAGACGTTAGCTGTCACAACACATTCAAAATTGAAAAAAAAAACTACTGCCGCACTGCAGCACAGCGTTATTAACGTCCAAAGTACTTTACAAATGACTTAATGCTTGTGGAAAGCGCTTTAAAATTTTCGGGATTTTGTCGAGTAAAGAGCTATGCTCGTTATTATTTTTCTCTTTTTTTTTATATAGGGGCAACTTTTGTAAAACAGACGTGAGATGGCTTTCCATTAGTATCTGTCTCTAATTTGAAGAGTCGTACGCATGAATGCGGTCTATTTTAAAACGCCGACAAGTGTCTTCGTCAGTTGTAAACAGTTTACACCTCCATCTGCATCAACTCGTCAACATTTCTTGTTACTTGTAGGAGTATAACTTAACAAGCTAAATGAAATCCTAAAAACATTTTGGATTGCACTGTCTTTTCTAAATGTATAATTCAAGAAATCGGTAAAAAAAAAAAAAAAAAAAAAAAAAAAGAAAAAAAAAGAAAGGTAAACTTACATTTGAAAGTACTACGTAGAAATATTAAATATTAATCATTTTCTATACTAATATTATAAAGGAGTAGAGATTGTTTGTTTGTTTGTTTGTAGGGGGTAATCTCTGGAACTACCAAACCGATTTCAAAAGTGATGAGGGCAAATTGATGGTGACAACCCCTGCTCCAACATAAGCTATATTTTATGTCGGTGGCACTAACCCCAGGGGGTGCAGGATCGAAAAACGTTCTAAAATTGCAATTTTTTTTTTATACTGAAGGATCTAGAAATTTGAAATTTGGCATTATTGTTACTTATAAGATGTAAATGCTCTCTACGAACAAATAAAAAGAAAATCGAAATTTAAGAGGGTGAAATAAGCGAAAAGCGTTCTAAAAACATTCTAAATTACAATTTCTATGGAATATCTAGAACTACAGAACCGATTTCAAAAGTAATGGTGGCAAATTGATGGTGACAACCCCTGCTCCAACATAGGCTATAGTTTATGTCGGTGGCACTAACTCCAAGGGTGTGCAGGAGCGAAAAACGTTCTAAAATTGCGATTTTTTGTATACTGAAGGAGCTAGAAATTTGAAATTTGGCATTGTAGCTACTTATAAGATGAAAATGCTCTCTAAGAACAAATAATTAAAAAAAAAAAATCGAAATTTAAAAGGGTGAAATGAGCGAAAAGCGTTCTAAAAACATTCTAAATTACAATTTCTGTGGAATCTCTGGAACTATAGAACCTATTTCAAAAGAGATGGCGGCAAACTGATAGTGACACCGCCTGCTCCGACATAGGCAATATTTTATGTCGGTGCCACTAATCCCAATGGGGTGCAGGAGCAAAAAATGTTTTAAAATTGCGATTTTTTTATACAGAAGGAGCTAGAAATTTGAAATTTGGCATTGTAGCTACTTATAAGATGAAAATGCTCTCTAAGAACAAATAATTAAAAAAAAAAAAAACGAAATTTAAAAGGGTGAAATGAGCGAAAAGCGTTCTAAAAACATTCTAAATTACAATTTCTGTGGAATCTCTGGAACTATAGAAGCTATTTCAAAAGAGATGGCGGCAAACTGATAGTGACACCGCCTGCTCCGACATAGGCAATATTTTATGTCGGTGCCACTAATCCCAATGGGGTGCAGGAGCAAAAAATGTTTTAAAATTGCGATTTTTTTATACAGAAGGAGCTAGAAATTTGAAATTTGGCATTGTAGCTACTTATAAGATGAAAATGCTCTCTAAGAACAAATAATTAAAAAAAAAAAAACGAAATTTAAAAGGGTGAAATGAGCGAAAAGCGTTCTAAAAACATTCTAAATTACAATTTCTGTGGAATCTCTGGAACTATAGAACCTATTTCAAAAGAGATGGCGGCAAACTGATAGTGACACCGCCTGCTCCGACATAGGCAATATTTTATGTCGGTGCCACTAATCCCAATGGGGTGCAGGAGCAAAAAATGTTTTAAAATTGCGATTTTTTTATACAGAAGGAGCTAGAAATTTGAAATTTGGCATTGTAGTTACTTTTAAGATATAAATGCTCTCTAAGAAAATTTAAAAAAAAAAATCGAAATTTAAAAGGGTGAAATGAGCGAAAAGCGTTCTAAAAACATTCTAAATTACAATTTCTGTGGAATCTCTGGAACTATAGAACCTATTTCAAAAGAGATGGCGGCAAACTGATAGTGACACCGCCTGCTCCGACATAGGCAATATTTTATGTCGGTGCCACTAATCCCAATGGGGTGCAGGAGCAAAAAATGTTTTAAAATTGCGATTTTTTTATACAGAAGGAGCTAGAAATTTGAAATTTGGCATTGTAGCTACTTATAAGATGAAAATGCTCTCTAAGAACAAATAATTAAAAAAAAAAAAACGAAATTTAAAAGGGTGAAATGAGCGAAAAGCGTTCTAAAAACATTCTAAATTACAATTTCTGTGGAATCTCTGGAACTATAGAACCTATTTCAAAAGAGATGGCGGCAAACTGATAGTGACACCGCCTGCTCCGACATAGGCAATATTTTATGTCGGTGCCACTAATCCCAATGGGGTGCAGGAGCAAAAAATGTTTTAAAATTGCGATTTTTTTATACAGAAGGAGCTAGAAATTTGAAATTTGGCATTGTAGCTACTTATAAGATGAAAATGCTCTCTAAGAACAAATAATTAAAAAAAAAAAAACGAAATTTAAAAGGGTGAAATGAGCGAAAAGCGTTCTAAAAACATTCTAAATTACAATTTCTGTGGAATCTCTGGAACTATAGAACCTATTTCAAAAGAGATGGCGGCAAACTGATAGTGACACCGCCTGCTCCGACATAGGCAATATTTTATGTCGGTGCCACTAATCCCAATGGGGTGCAGGAGCAAAAAATGTTTTAAAATTGCGATTTTTTTATACAGAAGGAGCTAGAAATTTGAAATTTGGCATTGTAGTTACTTTTAAGATATAAATGCTCTCTAAGAAAATTTAAAAAAAAAATCGAAATTTAAAAGGGTGAAATGAGCGAAAAGCGTTCTAAAAACATTCTAAATTACAATTTCTGTGGAATCTCTGGAACTATAGAACCTATTTCAAAAGAGATGGCGGCAAACTGATAGTGACACCGCCTGCTCCGACATAGGCAATATTTTATGTCGGTGCCACTAATCCCAATGGGGTGCAGGAGCAAAAAATGTTTTAAAATTGCGATTTTTTTATACTAAAGGAGCTAGAAATTTGAAATTTGGCATTGTAGCTACTTATAAGATGAAAATGCTCTCTAAGAACAAATAATTAAAAAAAAAAAACGAAATTTAAAAGGGTGAAATGAGCGAAAAGCGTTCTAAAAACATTCTAAATTACAATTTCTGTGGAATCTCTGGAACTATAGAACCTATTTCAAAAGAGATGGCGGCAAATTGATGGTGACATCCCTGCTCCAACATAGGCTATATTTTTATGCCGGTGCTACTAATCCCAGGAAGTTGCAGAAGCGAAAAATGTTCGAAAATTGCGACTTTTTTATACTGAAGGAGCTCGAAATTTGAATTTTGGAATTGTAGTTACTGATAAGGTATAAATGCTCTCTAAGAACAAAATTTTTAAAAAAAATTGAAATTTAAAAGGGTGAAATGAGCGAAAAGCGTTCTAAAATCATTCTAAATTACAATTTCTATGGAATCTCTGGAACTACAGAACCGATTTCAAAAGTGATGGTGGCAAATTGATGGTGACAATCCCTGCTCTAACAGCCTCTTTAATAAAAAGCTATGCGTTGCTGACGACTGGGGTTTTCACTAATTGTTGCCACAGATTAATCTCAGAAAATGAAACATTTGAAGTTACTGAAAAAATTAATAGCTCGAAAAGTATTTGTCTGAAAATTGTTAGACACACTGCGTTTGAAATGTAAAAAATTGTATATTTCTTGATATAAATTTCAAATCTAATGATTCTGCCGGTTTTCAAATATTGAATTTCAAAAATTACCAAATTTCACAATGCAGTACCATAGCGAAACTTTCATGCGTAAAAAGATAATGATAAGGGCGGCGTGTCCTGACGTATATATTGGCACGAGTCACAAACTATAGTAGCCTTATTATTCTGTTAAAATATAAGAGTGAATTATGAAATGTCAATATTTTGTTTGATTAAAAGTTCGTTAAGAGAAATTGACCAGTGTAGCGGGCGTAGCTTGTTAGTATTAATATATAATGTTAATAAAGGAGAAATGTTAAATTAATTTTCTTTCGATTTGCTCTCTGAATTCATCGTGAAAGTTTTTTCGCTTAGCAAGAATAAATAATATAAGAAAAGCTCCTTACAATTTGCAAACCAAGACCTACTCTGTGAAAATTGAAATTTCCTGGAAAGGAAAAAAAAAAATGGCCAAGTTTTTCATTCGCGAACTGTAAGAAAAAAATTATTTTAAGGCGACAATGAACTTAACTAAGTTGTAAATTTTTAATGGATTCGCTTGAAATTTGGCAGGGTTGTTAAGAACAGGCTAAAATACTTATGCACAAAATTTGAAATTAAAATATTAGAAAAATTTTTGGTTATTACATTATAAATATTTTAATACGACAAAAAATTGACACATTTCAAAATATCCCATGCGTGTTCCTTTTGCATAAAATATGACAATATTTATTTATGAAATAGTTTCCATATATTACAATAGAAGTTGGCATGAATTGTAAAAATTCACTGAATGTATAAGAAATGAAAAAAATATTTTCATAATTATTCTTTGTTTTCTCTGAAAAAGTAGCTAAAATTTCCATATGCACATAAATTTCAATATTAAAAAAAATACCCCTGAAATTTTTTACGCTAACATTTATTTATTATTGTATAGAGGGTATGCAGTATAAATTTCAAAATAATCTGATTATTGGTGCGCATAAAATGTTTCAAAATTTAGAAATGTGCGAAATTTTCAATGTAAAAAAAAAAAAAAAAGTTTTTTTTTTACTATGTATAAAAACTTGTATAAATACTATATAGTTTGTTTACAAATATAAAAACTTATATCTCTGCGAAGAAGCGTCAGAATTGAAAAGTTCTTTTTGCATCAGATGAATTTGAACATTTAGTTTCGTAATTAACCAAATTGAAAAAAATAATAATAAAATTAAAAAAAAAAAAATTAAAATAAATAAAAAAACGCTTTTTAATCGAATTTTTTGATTTTGAAAGTGTACTGTCTCCACAAAACACGCATTATCTCCTGAAATAAAGAAGAGCGTTTCTCTCTCAACATCAGTAGAATGTTTTTTTTTTTTTTTTTTTTTTTTTTTTTTTTTTTGTACAGGAAAGAAAAGAAAGCAGCTTTTATATGTTCCAAGATGAGTCCTTTTCAAAATTTACCATTTCTTTAATCTAACGAAAACAATAGACCATATTCTACAGGAGCTTTTGTTTCTTATTTTCCCAGTACTGATGCCCCACCTTAAAAAAACTCGTTCACTATTCCTTTTCTATTATGTGTGTGAGTGGTTTTTAATTGAAACTGTCACAAAACATAATTTTCCATTTAATACGCATGGTTGCCCCAGAAAGAGGCAACGTTCCTCATTCGATACGTGTGTGGTCCGGCTAATTAGGAAATCTAGAACTTCAGCCTTTCCTGTTTTTTTTCTTTGTAATAGTTTTAATTGACATATAATTCACCCGCTATTGGACTAATATTGTTTGAACGGTACTCGAAGTTTCCTGATAGGCCCTGTCAAAGAAAGAGCATGAGGAGAATATTTATAGTCTTTTAAACTTATCAACTTATTTGTTCTTACTTTCGCACATGATGAACAGCACCACTTGTGCGAAGAAATATTACGGCATCACCCTGATATTATCATGAGTAATATTGATGATCTATAATCCCCACAATTAACTTTGATGGAAAAATCATTACATAAATCCGTGAAACTATACCTTTTAATTCAGGCTTCTAATATTTAAACGAGAATGTTTTTATTACTTAACAAGAACGAAAAATCATGCGTCAAGCATAGATTATGTAACACTTTCCAACGCTTCCAAAATAATTTTACAAATCATGACCGTTTAATAAGCTAAAAGATAACATCTACGTAAGCAATTTGGAAAACGCATAACCTATTTATAAACATAATTTCAGGACTTTCCAACATATACAATATTCGTAAAAATATCCGAATACTTTTATTCAGCCCTGTGTATGATCTATAGATTTGTATATATACTACATAGGATGCTAAATTTTAGTTCAATTAGGAAACGCGTAGCACAGTTTAAAATTCTCCGTCTGGAGTTTCTGTCAATAAACGGAAATGTGTTCGCGAACTTTTGTGCTTCCCTGTATAGGATCTACAGAATTTATATACACCACGTAATAGACAAAAAGCGAGTTAAAATTAAAATCGCATTCAGTAACTTAAAACGCACTTCCAGGAATGATTGTTAACAGACAGTAGAGAATTATTTTGTGTGTCCCTGTAAATGAACGATGACTACTATACACACAATAATCTTTAGTAAGCCTCTTGTAATGCACCTTAGTGATATATAAAAATTTCAATGCGTTTAAAATAGTGAAAGATTATTTAAATAAACCGCAGACGATTTTTCTCCATAGACCGCAATGTAACAGAATTCTTTTGAGTGTCCCTGTAAAAAACTATAAGTGCTACACACTTCCGTTGAAATAGGGAACATGCTATAGATAACGACAATAACATATAAAAATTGCAGAGCAATCCGAGCATATTTACGGGAGTTAGAGCACGGCCAGACGGCCAGACAAACCGAAGTCATAAACACTTTTCAACTAGGTTGGAAAGTGTTAAAAATAATGCATCGTTTGAAAATAATGTCAAAATTGAAATTTTAAACCTGTTTTAAAGGTACAAAAATGAATAATTTTATTTATAAATAACATGATATTTAAATTTCATATCAAAATGTTAAGGCATTTTAGTATCCAACATATTTAATCCTGTCATGTATTATAACGTCATATCTGGAAAAATAATGATGTATGATATTGAAAAACAAACCTCAGAGAACTGAGAATTTCTTTTCTTTTCTTTCTTTCTTTTTAAAAAAAAAAAAACTTTATTACACACAAACCTTGTAAAAAATTCAATAATACTTCTGAAATACAGCAATAGGTGGTAGAATCGTTTTCTCTTCAAATATTCAGTTAAAAAATTCGTCTTTGACATACTATTTGTGGGTATTCCGCTTGATAAAATTTTCAAATAGTAATTCATGCATTCTATTTAAAAATGTAAATAATGAAAAAAGAAATTTAACTAAAATAACAATTAATAATAAAGTTTTTATTATTTTTTATATGCAGACGATTTTTTTAATACATTGCTTGGATTAATTTTATTGGAATCTGCGGTGATATTACATGATTAAAAACAATATATATATATATTTTTTTTTATTGTAAATTATTGATCAAAAATAATGTTTTCTCAATTTCTAAAGGGTTGTTTTAATGTTTCGATGATGAAATATGAAATCATCATTGGTTAGATAAAAGTTTCTTTTTTTCTCCTTTCCCTTAATCTTAACCTATTTGGACCTGTCTGTAACCGACATCGCCCCATCGTCTGTACTTCTCACAAACAAATATTCCCTTTATCCTGCGTTGTTTATCGCTGTTCTCCCCCGTCGTAAAAGACAAAATTCTCGTGTCTGTGTTTGTAAATAGACCATGACTGTTTATAGTCCGAAACAGTTTCAGGGACTGTTGTTTAGGTTTGAATATCAGTTTTCGCATGATTATTAGTTACAGATAATTTTCCTTCTTGTGATAGTCTTATCAGACAGTGATAAGCCTTATAACGAGGGTACAAGTCTTATTCGATAATCAGAATATTAATCATAATTCGTCGAGTGAGTTTAATATTAGTAAATGATATTTTAATCTCAGAAAATGTGAGTGAAAAACGTACGTTGCACGGTTTTATTATTATTATTATTATTATTCATTTGTTTTCACATTTTTCTCATAGTGTTATTTATTTCTTAAGTATCTTTAAAAAATGATTTACTATTATTATTATTATTATTATTTTGTCTGATGTCTCTGCGAAAGATATGCTGAATTTTTTTCATGTGAACTTCTAGAGAATGCACTTTTTCAATCAAAAAATAATGATCAAAATTAGTTTACATATTCCAAAGTTGTGCATGAGAAATCAAACACATTTGCACCTACACACACACACACATATTTATTTATTTATTTATACATATACATGCGTAAATACATATTATAAATTCTTTTGAACAGCTTCTCTTAAATTTTAACAGAAGGGAATTATCAGCATATTTTCTTTCAGGTATAGATGGGTAATATCATATCATGTTTACCTAAAAGCTCTTGTTTGTTTATAGGTGAGACATTTATTTTCTCATGCATAGTTTTGTTCATTATATGAATTAAAACTTGTATAGAAAACATTCTAGAACTCAGATTGTGACAGGGTTTTTATTCATCTGTGTATACATTGATGTTATCAAATTCATCTTCAAGTATCGCAATTGAATTCATTGTATATTACTATAAGGTAAACTGCTCATTTATTTGAAAAAAATAATAATAATAATTTTCGTCTGTCTTATAGCGTTTTCCCGATTCACTTTATTATAATTTTTAATAACAAATTGAAATACCTATTAAATGATACCGAGCAAGATTTTTTTAGTAACATTACCGTCTTTATGAAGAATAAATTTGAAATTTGATTTGTCTTTAATGTCAGATTAGAGAAAGAAAAATATGTAAATTTATTTAAACATAAAAGCGAGGACAAATAACAACAAAACAAATGTTCGAATTTTTGGTATTCCGATTTTTTGCTTTTACTTAAAAATAATATTAATAGCTAATCAGAAAACTGAGTGTACTTTGTCAAATTTGCGCCAGTAATATGTATCGGTATTATGTACCAGTATTAAGTACGAGTATTCGGTTCATTTTATTTTAGAATTTAAATAGGGTGGCTGCGGGAGAGTCGCCGCATCCGGGATAGATGCCGCACCCCTTGTATTTCTTGTAATTATCCATAGTCGACAGTCAGACGCACAGTATAGGTGCGCAATGAGATTACTTTAACCGGTGTGTATTAGCATGAATCCCATTTCGATGTTTACTTGCAGCTGTACAATCTTTATTTTGAGGTACGCGCATGATTTCACTATCCAAAATTTTTAAACACGTTATGCTTAAATACTTTTTATACGCTAATTACTAAATGCATGCATGATTTCGAAGTCAAAACTAAGTGTAGCGTCTGTATAGAGTACTATGTGTATGGTTACGCCATTTTCCTTTGCGAGGACAGGCAACTGTGGTGTGCTACGTCTGTACCGTATGGGTACGATACATGCCGCACTGCGATCCGGCATACATGCCGCAGTTTCTTTTGTACGGAATGCCGCGGTTAATAAAATTCAGTTCACCCGACACTGATGAATGTTCAAACAGTATAAAGTTTATTACACCTAAGGAGAAAAGGGGAAAATTAAAAAGTAAGAAGGCAAAGAAAGATGCAAGTCAAGACGATAATAATGAAAAGTTGGATTACACATGTGACTCAGACGTTCTTTGCAAAGAAAGTATAGAAAACTACTACAAAACTAATAGGAAATGTGATTGACTTCATTGCATCATGTGTCAAATGTGGTTACATGCAGACTGTACTATTTTCGACTCTTTTTGTGTAGATTGCGGTCGAAAAAACAGGTTTATTGTCTGAGTGCAACGAAGACTCATACACAGCGCCGTATTACTTTGCCCCATATATAGCTACGATGGATATTAAAACCTTTCGTCAAGCATAACTCAAAAAATATTTAGCGGATTTCGTTCAAATTTTTACAGCAGGTACCTATAAAGGTGACAACGACGTCTATTTATTACCAAGAATAAATGTCAAACCGTTTGGAAATTATATTAAAAAAAAAGATAAAAAAGCACAATTAAAATACATACGTCACGAAAATTTTGTGCGTACGTCATTTTCACCGGTGGGAGATTTTCGTAGACAATCGGAATTGAAAAGTTCATGGAGTACATGGAGCAAAAGAATATGCACGCACTAATATTCAGCACAATAAAATATATTTCAATTTAGTAGAAATTGAAAATTAATCTGGATTTTTTTATGTTTGAAAGAAAAACTCCGCAATAACTTGGTAGACTTGGTATTAGAGATTTGGCGCAAATCTCAGCAATAGCAGCCTTTTTTATTCCGCGTGTGTAAATTAAAAAAAAAAACTCTTTGGTGTTTAAATAAAAGGTTTCGATTTATGGCATTATTTCTTTTTTTTTTCTCTTTTTAGCATTTTAAATGGGATTAATGAAAGGCATGTATTTTAAATTAAATGAGTGAAAGGTTTATATTTAAATGAAATGAATTCAATATGAAAATGTTATAGGAACAATATTTGGTGATTTATCAACTGCGCCAGGGTAACATAAAAGTACCAATATATCAAACGGTATGTAGTATGTGAAATGAAATAATTATATTATAATCACCTATCGTACAAGAAAAAAAAACTAATATTCTGCATTCAGAGGGAAAAATCCATCTCCTGTGCCGTAAGATTTGGCGAGTTCTTTTTTGGTGATAAGTTTTTCGATGTGATTGTTGGGATCTGCAGGATTTGGCTTACTTTTTCTAAATCTTATTTTTTTGCAGATGTAGTATTATGTAAATATATTTTTTTGCAGATATTTTTCTATTTTGTATATTTGGCATTCTATTTTGTATATTTTCTATTTGGCATTTGGAAAAGAGATTTTTACCTTTTTATCTGTACCTTCGGAAATATTAAAAAATAAAAAAAGATTTACATATATCAAGCGTATAATGTTATGTTTTGCATTTTTATACGGAGCACTTCTAAACTTTTAGATTTTAAATGCTATTTATTATTTACTAGCCGTTTATTAATTGTTTACAATTTACCCCCCTGACAATAACAATTATTTATCACAAAAATGCCTCTTAGGTTTGTTAAATGAGTTTGTTTATGTATTTTCATTACTTAATAAAATATCGAATATGGCAATAAAATTTTATTTTAGCATCGTGCTTAAATTTTTAAGATGGTGCAAAAACATGCTTTAATAAACGTATGTTTGTAAATATTTGAAAAACATGTTTTACCGCTCTCTTGAAAAATTTTGTAAGATGCTAAAACTACCTTTTGGCACCATTTAAATTTTTTTTCGCCAACTGACATAGGATACGAAACTTTTCCCCATTCAGACACACATGCAAGGTTGGTCTCAAACAAGAGTAAAGCTAGCAACAATATTGTTTTAACTCTATAAGAGTTACAAGAATGATATTAAATGCTCCGATTGGCTTTGGGCCCAATTACGAAAGTTTCTCCTAATAAAAACTGTAGAAGAAGTCTTTTACATTTGTTTCAAATGAAGCTCGGTCTACAAGGCATTAGTTAATAATACAAACAACACTAATGGCATGGAGGCAAAAGTTTTAATTTAAATGTATATATTTGAAACCCTCCCCCCCCCCCTAAAAAAAGCAAAAAAAGAAAAGAAAAGAAAAGTTACAGTAATGAATTTAAAATGGCGTTAAGCCACGCTTTCTGACATAAGCAATTGGCTGCAAACGCGATAACGAAACTTTAACTTAACTTAATAACATGTATCTAATATAGCCCTCAGGGTACTTTGCAGTTATACAGAACTTGTGGTTTTTTTTAAAAAGCTTGAGACAATTCAGGTTTAAGAAGTTGAGATTTACTGTCAAATGATATAAACAACTATGAACACAAAACTGATGAATTCATATTCAGGTTTATGTATGTATTTAAAAAAAATTTCATCTGATTACACTTATTAGATAAATTACTTCTGTTTACATTTAAGAACTTATAAACAGCTTCTGTATATCAAATGAATTGTTTAATTATTGGGAAGATGTGGCGAGAGGTAGAAAGACGAGTAAACAAACAGGTAGACAGATGGGTAGTGAGATGGGTAGAGAGACGAGTAGCGACATAGGTAGACTGACGGGTAGCGAAACGAATAGACAGACGGCTAGAGAGAAAGGTAAAAATAGGGTTGACAGAGGGGTAGCAAGATGGGTCACGAGACAGGTAGGGACACCGGTAGACAGGAATGTAGCGAGAAAGGTTGCGAGACGCGTAGCGTGGTAGATAAAGAGACGAGTTGACTGACTTGACTGACGGGTAATGAGATTGGTAGCGAAACGGGTAAAGAGTCGGGTACAAAAACAGACGGATAGTGAGACGGGTATACAGACGAGTAGAGAGACAGTAGATGGGTACGGAGATGGGTAAGAAGATGTGTAGAGAGGCGTATAGCCAGACGGGTAGAGAGACAGACAAGTTGTGAGACAGATAGACAAATGTGTAGAGAAGTGGATAGAGACACGGCTAGATATACAAGTAGTTAGACGTATAGACAGACGGTTAGAGAAATAGATTGGCGGGTAGCGAGACCGGTAGAGAAATATAGAGACAGGTAGCGAGACGTGTAGAGAGATAGACAATCGGTTAGACAGACGGGCAGAAGAACAGATAGGGAAACAGACAGATTGTGGAGAGACACAGACAGACAGGCAAAAGAAAAGTCTGCGGATTGGCGAAGTAAAGGCGCATTAAAGACGCAGGGGGTAGAGCCTCCTAGAGAATAATCAAGAAGTATCTGTTAAGCTTAACTTTGTAATACATATAATTTTTCAATTTTGACGATATGGAGATTTAATGTAAAAGTTATTTTACAGAAGTCATCGTAACGATTTTGTATACTTTAATAGTAATTTAGACAATAGTTTTGCAATCTGGTTTGTAGCAAAGCATGCTATCAATGTGGTTTGAAGTGTAAGAATTTCTATAAACAGTTATAGAAATAACAGATATATAATCAAGGAAGAAAAATTTTAAATTCACACCCAAAAAAAGGTGCAACAATGAAATTAAATTTGCGTTAAGCCACGCTTGATAGAATAATCTATTGGCTGCAAATCCAATTACGTAACTTTAAAAAGCTTGGCGTTTTAAAAGATCCAGCGTTTTTAGGGTTTCGTTCATCTCACGAAACCCTATTACTCCCGCTGCGTTGTCTGTCTGTCACAGAGCCATTCTCGAAAACTATGTAACTTACAGAGTTGAAACTTTGTGTATAAATCAGAATATCAGCTATGAAGAGCTCAAAATATTAAAATGTGAAAAATGCTTATTATTTAAATAAATAGAGATAAAAAACAAAAATTCTAACAGCATTTTCCTATTAAATTTAAACATTTTTCGTTATAGCAGATGCCAAAAATTAAAAATCCACGATGAAATTCTTTCTACAATAATTAATTTTCTATCAGACGATTTCCACGTGAAAAAAATATTAATATGAAATAAAATTGATTGACGTCATAGTGGTAATAAAACGGAAAAATTTCCCAATAAAACAAGGAGTATGAGTATGTGTATGCACACAAAACAGATTAATATCACGTCATTAGATAATTAAAAAGAAAATCTGACGTCATATCGGAAGTTTAAAGGATTTTTCAAATGTTTCAGAATAATACAAAGCGAGCATCAATATGAGTTATAGAGAATAGTAAATATATGAGTTTGAGGAACGTATTGAATCGTGATAAAAATCCGATTATGGAAATATTCGCATATTTTAACATTTTGAAGGTGTGCAACATGTTTAATTTTGAAATTAATTTTTTTTAAACATCGCATTTAGTCCGCATGACAGATATTATTATGACAGAATATAATAGCGGGCTGGTTTAGATATTCGAAAAAACGAGAAAAAAAGACCACTAAATTTTTACTTTATAAAAAACATGACTTTTTTTTTTTGGTTTCTAAATGAAATTTATTTGGATTTATTAAGAAAAGGATAAAGTGTTTTGAAAGGAATATTAAACGAAACCCTTTGAGCGATCTTCGATCACACTTTATCATTTTTTTTTTCAAGTTTTGCGCAATACGCGCTTAAGAAAATGAGATTATTTGCCCATGTTAAAAAAATTATGACAACACATCCGATGAACGGTACTTCTTTTCTATTTTTTTAACAGTGTATATGAATTTATATATGATATTTTGTAATTCTATCATTTAATTTGCTCTTTTTCTTTATATTGTAATTGTTAACCCTATGTTCTCAGCAATATCACTCAGACTAATCCCTTTGAGGGAAGTCCTAGTTAACAAATAAAATAATGTAAACACTATTTTACTTTTCTTTTTCTTTTTCTTCTCTAATACACTGATGTTACGTTGTTGCTGAAATAACAATTAAAATCCAATCTTTAAAAAATAAGTAGATAATTTTAGTAGTGAACAAAGTATTACGCAAACTAATATTGATTTGAACCTACTCGTGCGTTTCATTGGACTCATTTAGCTTCTTTTTGTTCTTACATAGTTATTTATAGTCCAGATATGACTATTTTCTTGAATATTTTTTATTTATAAAATCTTTCTGTTCTTAGGACAAGCGCGGCATCACTCTCGCACAAGTGCGGCGTCTCATCCTGAATGTACGGGCGACGCGCCGCAGTGTAATGTCTCAGATTTTTTTTTTTTTTTTTTTTTTTTTTTTTTTTTTTTTTAATTTTTTTTTTTTTTATATATATATATTGTCGCAGTACACATGTTGTATATTTAACACTAAATAGCACAACATGATTTTTTAAGTTTATGTGCACCGTGGGATTTCCTACACAAATTAAAAAATATACACTCTAAAAAAAATCCGTGAAAATACAAGAGATTTTCTGTAAAATTTTACAGAGAAGTTTCATTTTTCCAAAATTTCAGTACAATTTCCGTAAATGACATTAGTTCCGTTAAAGAGATTTCATTCCGTAAATATGCAGAAAGTTTTCCGTAAATTTAATGAATTTTTTCCGTTTTTCTTTCATAACAGTACAATGTCCGTATTTCTTCCAAAACAGTGCAATTTCCGTAAATGACGTTTAAAGGTTGAGTACAGAATTCGCCTTTTTTGAAAGACTAATTAAGATTGTTGTATTTACTAGAGTTCTTCTAGGATACAGGCCTGGCCCGGCTCGACCCGCTGGCCCATTCTAACCGAGGCCATGTCAATTTATTGTAAAAATAATAGTAATATTTATATTTTTTAATGAAATATTTAGAAACTTATTTTTGTAAATTACAGATTTTTTTTTTTAATCTACTTATTTTTTTCTTGATAATATTTAAAATTATGATTTTTTTCACTATTTTTTTTTTTAATTTATCTTTTTTGTGTTATTTAAAGGTTTCATAACATAATATCTCTGCAAATTATAGCTATGCAAATTGGTATTAAACTAAACTGATTTGGCTTATAAATTTATGAATTACGCTAAAATTTATTATTTTATAAATTATAATTTTACAAAGTTTACAATTTTTTCCTTAAATTTATAAAGTTAGTTAATATTTTTTCTTTACTTTTATAAAAAAATCAAGTTTTTAATTTTATAACGTTTTTAATTTATTTCGTTAGTTCATATTTTTATAAATTAAACTAATTTAATTTAAATTAAATCAGTTAGTCCATATTTAAACTTACCTATCCCAAAATCATTAATTTCAAATTTCTCTGTCTCTCTCTCTCTCTCTTTTTTTTTTTTTTAACTATTCAGTTTAACAGAACTGTCCGCTAAAGCTCTCAGCACAGCTGAAATATAATAATTTAATTTATTATAAAATTGTTTGTTTGCATAAGTTTTTTTAAATAACAGATTAAAATAAAATTAATAGCATGTAATAAACAATTCTGATTAAGATAATTGTTGTTATTAGATAATCAGGCAAATCATTTAAAAAAAGTATATGTTCGAAAAAAGAAAATGTTGGTACCAGTGTTGAATTCAGGGGGTGGTCCGGAGGGGACATTATCCGAACATTGAAATGTCTCTTTTCCCCTTGAGATTTTAGACTTTTAATGGTCAAAAAGTGCAATCCCCCCCCCCCCCCGGAACTCTATAATGTCCCCTCCGGAGCCACATAAATCTCTCCCAGAGAAAAATGTCTGAATTCCATATTAGTTGGTACTATTACAAAAAGAAGCAATTATTCCTCTTAACGCAGTGTGCAGTGTTGTATGCATATAATACATAATGAATTAAAATTTATTTGTTATAAAGTACCAAATAATGCAGCAAATTATTGAAAATTATGAAAAGAAAATACATTAAAAACATCGAAAAAATCCATCTACAGATAAAACCTCAAGTTCTTGCATCATAAAAAGCGATTCAAATAAGAAGCAGCATTTGAGCAAACGCTGCAACTGGTCATAGCGCGGTGGTTTAAGTCATCAGATTAGTACACGGGACATTGCGGGTTCGATTCCCGCTCGCGGCAGGGTTTGGTCAATTTCTATAAACTCACTCAGGAATGAAAAAAATAAGCAGGAATGTATCTGTCCATTATAAGGTTGTCCTCGCGAAGTAGCTTTTTTTTTTTTTTTTTTTTTTTTTGTCCTATAAATGTTATTTTAACGACATAAAAATTTCTAAAAAATACGGAAGATATCTGTTTAAAAACGGATATTTCAGAATTCACGGAAAATTTCCTGGAATTTACGGACTTTTTTTTCCGTTAAAATACGTAAATAGTACTGGCGTCTCGATTGCCAGTACAATTTCCGTTTTTTTCAGGAATTTTTTTTTACAGTGTATATATGCAGCATATCACCCAGAATTACTCAAAAATTTATTTTTTATTAAAATAAAAGTAAATAATAACGATTTTATTATTTTTATATGAAAACGATATATATATATATATATATTATATTGCTTGGATAAATTTTATTCGAATCTGCGGTGATATTACAAAGATAAAATAAAATAACTTTCCATGAACTTTAGTTTGTAATATGTAATTTATCTAAAGTTCATGCAAAGCTTTTGAGAAAGAAGAGGAAATCAAGTTTATTTTCACACGTCCTACGCTCTTTATAGCAGGCGATTTCATCGCCGTAAAAAATCCTATCTTGATCTTTAAAAACAAAATTCTTCGACCCAGATGTTAAAAACCTCGAAACTTAAGAACTGTTTCATCCACGCACAAAGTGAAGAAAGCAGAGACCTTATTTGTTCTATCGTTCGCTGAGCAAACACCATTCGAATCCCGAAGTGTGGACTGACATTCGGCAGCCCCTGACTTCTCACAGTTTGTTTGTTCTGCGCTCTGAATCTTTTTTCTTCTTCGAACTCTCCTGTATGTCATTAGGTGCTACTGAAAATTCTCCTCGCTGTTGAATTTGAAATGATTTCTGATTTGTATTTGCTTTGAAGGGAAGCAGCTAGTTTATTGCCTGGTGGTCTCTGAGAAGCTATGTTTAGAAAAATTCAGAGAACTGTGAGAAAAGTTTTTTAAAAGTTAGTGAAACAAATATTCTTCAAAGCGGTTCTCAAAAAATATTTTTCCTCACTCAACAACCCAAAACACTTTCTGACACCTCTTTTTAGAGTTTCGTTCATCTCGCGAAACCCTATTACTCCCACTCCGTTGTCTGTCCGTCACAGAGCCATTCTCAGAAACCATGTAACTTACAGAGTTGAAACTTTTGTATATATCTAGCTGAATACCAGCTATGAAGCTCAAAATATTAAAATTTGAAAAAATCGTATTATTTTAATAAATAGAGATAAAAACCAACATTCTAACAGACTTTTCCTATTAAATTGAAACATTTTTCGCTAAAGCAGTTGCCAAAAATTAAAAATCCACAATGAAATTCTTTCTACAATAATTAATTTTCTATTGAATGATTTCCACGTGAAAAATGAAAATGAAATAAAAAGTTTCACCTATTGAAAAAAAGATTAACATGAAATAAAAATGATTGACGTCATAGTGGTAATAAAACGGAAATTTTCAAAGATTTCCGAATAATACAAGGAGTATGAGTATGTGTTTGTACACAAAGCAGATTAATATCACGTCATTAGTGAATTAAAAAGAAAATCTGACGTCATATTGGAAGTTTAATGAATTTTTCAAATGTTTGAGAATAATACAAAGCGAGTATCAATGTGAGTAATAGAGAACAGTAAATAATATGAGTTTGCGAAACATATTGAATCATGATAAAAATCCGATTATGGAAATATTCTCATATTTTAACATTTTGAAGGTGTACAACATGTTTAATTTTGAAAGTATTTTTTTTTAAATATCGCATTTAGTCCGCATGACAGATATTATTATGACATAATATAATAGCGGGCTTGGCCCGCAATCGGGCTGGTTTAGATATTCGAAAAAAAATAAAAATAATAGACCAGTAATTTTTTTACTTTATAAAAAACAAGATTTTTTTTTTTTTTTTTTTTTTTTTTCTAAATGAAATTTGTTTGGATTTATTAAAGAAATGATAAAGTGTTTTGAAAGGAATATTAAACGAAACCCTTTGAGTGATCTTCGATCACACTTACCCACTTGTTTTTTGTTTTTTCAAATTACTTTTCGTACATGAAGGGTGTAGAGTAGATGCAAAATTCACACTCTCCACTTAACTTAGTTTTTAGAAAAATGCAAAAAAACTGATTATTATGAATACACATGATGTATTAGCACAACTTTTTTGTGATTTATTACTTACCCATCATACGTAGTATAGGGCAAGTCTTGTAATCGTTTTGAAAATCGAAATTTTTTTTTTTTTTTTGACGGATTTACACGTTTCAGACCCTGGAGATTCCGAAAAACATATTTTTAGAAAAAAATGTTTGCCGTCCGTCTGTGTGTCTCTGTGTCTGTGTGTCTGTAAACGCTCTATCTCCCGAACAAATTGAGATAGAGACTTGCCATTTGGTATGTACTTAGTATGTAATAATGGGAAGAAGCCTATTTCATTTCAATAACCTCGATTAACCGGAACATTTTTTTTTCGGACTCTCGAAATATTCGTTCTGATGAAAGGTATATAAAAATTTTCGAAATTGTTTATTTTAAGGAGTAAATATAAAAGACAATAAAAAACATAAATCTTGCATAAAGCATGAAGTCAATCGGATAATGAGTTGCCGAGATATTTGTAATCCTATTTTCCATACTCTTCGATTTTTCATGACCCTGTATTTCATCCAAATTTCACTTCAAATATATATTTTAATTGGAAATTTGACGCTTAATCAGATGCAATAAACCGCTAGTTAATAGGAGTATTATTTTTGGAGTTATAAGGAAAAACCTCTTTCAAGCAATTCAGTAATCGAGCCTTTTTATGACGTCATCAAGCCACGATTTTATTTGAATATCAATGCATTTTATAAGTAGTTTACACATTTTTATTTTAATATTTTACATTATACATATACATGATGGGTAAGTATTACGGTGGCCCCCAACGACTAGTTTATATATTTGCTCAAATATATCACAAAAAAATTGTGCCACTATATCATGTTTATTCATAATAATCAGTTTTTTTTTGCATTTTTCTAAAAACTAAGTTAAGTGGAGAGTGTGAATTTTGCATCTACACTATATCACAAATTAATTGTACCAATATATCATCTTTATTAATATTAATCAGTTTTTTGCATTTTTCTAAAAACTACACTGCAAAAAATAATTGTTGATTTTACAGTATAAAACTGGCATCCCAGCTGCCAGTATTATACCGTAAAATTAACAGTATTAAACAGTAAAATAAGCAGTAATACGCTGCCGTGCAAGCAGTAATACGCTACCGCGCAGCTGGGGTGCCAGTTTTATACTGTAAAATCAACAATTATTTTTTGCAGTGTAGGTTAAGTGGGGAGTGTAAATTTTGCATCTACATCCTTCATATATTTCTGAAATTAACTTTCGAAAAAAAAATAAATAAATAAACCATGAAACCTACGAATTTTTAAATAGAAATCGATTTTTAGGAGTTTTAAATGTGCGAATTAAATATCACTGCTCATAGTAGTTTTTCATTTAGGCTTTAAAAAAAACTATCCGCATGACTATCTGTTTTGCAACGATTAAAAACGAATTTAACATTAAAAGTTCCAAATTTCAAACTTTATAATTGCTAATTTAAATGACCTAATGACTTCCCGTTTGATATCCGAAGGTAAAATTTACCAAAAGAATCAAATATGATATACCAATCTTAGGTGTCAGTATTGAAAATTTTACAGTTGTTATAATTTCTATACGTAGACGACCACTAAGCAAAATTTAAGTATAGTATTAAATAGTAGATGTTTTTACTAATCAGTTGGTATACCAGGAGGGCTTTACAAATTTTATAAAATCTGGTAGCCAGCAAAAAATTATAGTCATCAGTAAAAATATTTTCCCCCGCTGTCATTGATTTTGGAAAAGCACAAAAGTTTTTTCTATGAATCAATTGAGCAATAATTGACGTACAAGCTTAGAATTTACAAGAATAGTATAGGTACTCAAGATATATATAAACAAAGTTTCGTATTGAAAATTATCAAAATTATATTATCTCTGGGAAAGACTGTAAAAGGCTGAATTAACGGCATGTTCGGGTAATGCTTATTGCCGGATGCTTTAATGTCCGAGTATTTGAGTGCTAGAAAAATATCTATATCTGATTATGTGCTTTTTTGTTGGATTTGTATACTGTTAAAAAATTGCAGCAAACTGTCCAGTCATTTGACCATTTTTATAGAAAACGGTTACATAACTGTAATTTGACTCTATTCTGACCATATTATTGCCCATATTATGGTCAGAATAGTGTTAAATGAAGGTTATGTAACAATTTTCTATAAAAACTGTCCAATGACTGGACAGTTTGCTGCAAATTTTTAACAGTATATAGACAGACAGACAAGACAATTTTTCATTTTTATATACTAGAAAAAAGAGCGTTAAAATTGGTTTCATCGACTGAACAAATGCGGCCAACGAAAACTTCAAAGTTGGCAAGATCTATTTAAATTATAACTTGTTTTGACATTTATATCTCTATTTAATACAGAGACTGGAAGTTCATCTCCTGAAAAAGTGAACGTTAAAATGAATTATTATTTACAATAAATAAATAAATAAATAAATAAATAAATAAAAATCTCAGCTCATTTTTTAAAAATCTGGATCTGTTTCCGCTCTACAGAGCTGTGAAATATGCCGGTCTTTTTAAGTTACGATAGGAAGCTTAAATTTTCTCGCAAGTGTTGATTTACAACCATGACTCACAAAGAGGATGCTTATTGGAATCTACCGAGGAAAATAATATGAGGAGAAGGAGCCGCTTCACTGCAGCTCCCCGATCACGAAATCCCAAGTTAGCCTATCGGAAAACTTATAAGCACGATTATTCATTACGTAATATAATTATTAAAATAAGGTTTTGCACCATCAAAAAGTATAGACGTCAGATACCAAAGATGTGTGGTTTTAAAAATTGTCTCCATAAATTTTAAGTTTTAAAAAATATGATACATTTTCATCAAGTGGAAAATTTAAAGTTTATAGGTTTTTTTCAAATACTTAAAATTTAAAGAGACACTTTTTAAATATGTCTTCGTCGGCATCTGACGTCTACTTTTTGATGGTGAAAACTGTATCTTAATAATTACTTTAGGTAAGGAGTAATCGCGCTTGTAAATTTTCCGATAGGTTAACACGGGATAAGCGGCCCCTTGATATACATTTCTTTCATACATAGACTGAATATCTAAATCCATACATTATATGCTGTTTTAACTAAATTATAAAAAAGAGAAGTTTCTTATTTTTAATGCATTTTTTATTAACAGTTTTTCCAATGTATATGAATTCGTTTACTAACAAGGGAATGGCGCCAAGCGTAAAATCTTAATATCAACCAAAATGTTTTTTAATAGATTTTGAGGTTCTGGATTCAGATATGTTATTTATTTTGATTCCATTTGGAATGGTTTACGAATTTTCGCAAAATTTTTATCCTGCATTACAAAAGAGAGAGCAAGAAAAGTGAAAGGTGACCGCTTCGTGGTCCAAAATCCACCTCGTGAAGGAATGGGAGCCTATTAATTTTGTAGGGGGGGGGGGGTTCCCATCGTTTTTTTTTTAAATATTATTAATAATTATCATTGCTTATTATTTTTTTAATTTCAATTTTTCTTATTTATTTTTTATTTTTTTAAGTCATTGCAATTTTTATATAATGATAATGAAAACTTCTATTGCATGATCTATACAGAGACACAGAGTAATTCGCTGTACAGTTTTCTGCTGCCGAAGGCAGTGGAGGACCTCAACACTAGGTTCGTTTGGAAAGATTTTCGTCTAAAAATTAAAAAAATCACGATGGAGAGAGCGTAGCCCGCCCGGGTGCACGCTGCCGTAGACATCGGGGACCCGACCACATACGTCCTTTGAAAAGAGATTCGTTTGATTCGAGGTTTGTTGAAAAAAGCGATCAGCATAGCCAGATATATTAAATGCCAGGGTAACGCGGATCTACTAATGAGAAATAAAAGTACAATAATATTTTTTCGTTACAATGCATATTAGACTTAAATGTCTGCGTGGACCGGGTCCTCGTTCAAAATCCGAGCCCAGGCTTGGGTCAGTTTTCTTTTATTACACTCAGAAAGGGCATTAGTATCAGTCTTTCCGAATCGTATCGAAAATGAATTTTTTTCTTTTAATAATAGTCAAAAATTTGCGGTATTACACATTTATTTAACAGAATCTTTAGAAAGTTCTACATTTGTTATTGAAATTTATTTTATTTTAATAACTAACACACAAATATTTACCTTTTTCTCTTTATAAAACTTTAAAACAATGATTTTGTGAACCATTTTTTTCTTTCATTTTAAACACTATTAATTTTTTAAAATGATATTTCATTTGTGTATAATTATTGTTAAGTAATCTTTAATACGGTTATTCTATATTCCATGATTTAAAACAGAAGAAATTGAAAAATGCTGCGCTTTAAAATTTTTGCATAAAAGTGCTTGTAACTGTAACTTGCTTTTTAACTGTAGGACAATAATAACTGAAAAATAATGGCTTTTTCTTTTCTTTTCTTTTTTCTTTTTGCCAGAAATTCAGTTCGGCTGGATTGAATCGGGACTGATTTCGCTAATGTTTGCACGGGCTTACCTGGGTCGAACTTGTTACTTTTAGTCTTTTATACCGGCCAAGATCAAGATTTCTTTCGCGAGGATCGGGCCAGGCACGGCTCTCTACACTTACAATACCAACGTGGATATATATGTATGTGTGTATGTATATGTGTGTGCGCGTTTACAGCAACATTTATCTCTCTTACTGATAAAGAGATTTGAAAACGAAGGTTCAGCCTTTTTATTTTTAAAAATTTTCCAACATAGTTGAAAAGTGTTTATAAATTCGCAATTAGCTTTGTCTGTCTCTCCGTCTGTCTATCTGCCGTCTGTCCGTGCTCTAACTCGCATAAATATAGTCAAATTGCCATGAAATTAATATATGTTATTGCAATTCACTATGGCATGTTCGGTATTGGAAATTACGTGTGTAGCATTTACGGTTCGTTTACAGGGACAGTCAAAAGAATTTCGTTGCGTTACGCGGTGTATGGGGAAAAATCGTTTGCGGTGTACTTTAATGATATTACACTATTTTAAACACATTGAAATTTATATATATCACTGAGGTGTACTACAAGATGCTTACTGTAGAATATGGTGCGCATAGAATTTTTCTATCATTTACAGGGACACACAAAATAAATTGGCTACAGTACTGTCTATATGAACACTAATAGCTAAAGAGTGCGTTTTCAGTTGTGGAACTATTTTTTATTTATAACTCGTTGTGTATAAATTCTATAGATCATTTATCAGGCTGCACAAAAGAATTCAAGTACGTTTCCGTTTATTGACGGAAATTGAGGAATGAGAATTTTCAACTGTGCTATGCGTTTAAAAGCCTAAATCAGTCATACGAAAAAACGCGCAAGCTAATGTTAAGTCTATGGGAAGGTTCTTGGCAGATTTCTCGCTCGCATTCTAATATTTTTAAATTATGCTTTTTGCATAGGATAACTGAGATCGATCTCTAACATTGTTAGTTTTTACTTTTTCGATTTTGGTTACAGTTTTTTTTATATAAGGGTACTTTCACTTTCAGAGCCGGTTCCAAAATTCAAAATGTCCGCTGCTAGCATAGGATCGTAACTGAACTAATTTTTAGCATACTATTTTTTTTTATATAGATCATATACAGGGCTGCACAAACGAATTTGGATATTTTTGCGACTATTTATGGTAATTACAAAAATTGGGTTTTCAAATGCGTTATGCGTTTACCAAATTGTTTATTTGGTAAACGATCACGTTTCACTTTATTAAACTGTGGAGTTTTGTTACAGTATTTTGCACAGAAAAAAAATAAAACCCAATTTGGGTCGAAAGATTCTTAGGCATGTGCCCAAATTGGGTCATGCCTGCTGTGGTTACCACTGTGTATCCATTTCGGGCACTGTTAAATACCCATTTTTCAAAAAAAAAAATATTATTTTATTTTTTAAAATTGGGTATTTAGCAGTGCCCAAAATGGATGCACAGTGGTAACCAAAACAGGCATGGCCCAATTTGGGCACATACCTAAGAATCTTTCGACCCAAATTGGGTTTTATTTTTTTCTGTGTGAACAATATCCTCTTGGAAAGTGCTTCAGAATCTATGCTGGACGCATGATTTTTCGTTCTTGTTAACTCTTACAAAAGTGAATGTTAAAAAATATATTATTTTATTAAAAAAAAAAGAAAGAAAGAAAGAAAGAAAAAAGAAAAAGTCTCTTTTTGAAATCTGGAGTTTTTCCCGCTCCACCGAGCTGTGAAATATGCCAGTCTCTTCGTGTTAAGATGCGAGGTTTAAAATTTCCCGCAAGTGTTGATTTACTAGAATGAGTTACAAAGAGAAGGTTTGTTAATATCTTTCACAACACATAATATAAGCGCAAACTGAAAATAGTAATGCATGACCGTTAACACATTTCTTTCACGCATGAACTACAATGATGTATAACATTGCAGCCTCTTCTTTTTTGAACATTTTCAATTAAAAAAATTAATTGTAAGTTGTTCTTTGTTGCTCAATGTATTAATTTCTCGTAGCATACACTTTGTATTCACTTAATGTAAGAAAATGCACTGAAGAGTTTTCAAGGCGACATTATTCTTAATAAAAAAGCCATCTAGAATTTCTACAGGACGGTATTTTTTAATTTTCAGTCATAATTCATCAAGCTAATGAGTTTAAAAACTTAAGTCCAACTGCGTTCGATACATTTTTTTGTTACAAATCATGCGTTGAATTACTTGATTTATTAACTTGTTGTATTAAGGGTACTGAATCATCACAAAAATTCTGCTACACATTAATTTCACCAAAAGAAAAATAATAAATAATTAAAAAACCAAACAAATTCGTAGAGAGTTTTAAAGTAATTTCCAAGTTCTTCTAGATTTGTATCTACACAACAAAATTCTGAATACAATTGTTAACTTACACGTGCATTTTGAAATTTTCTATTAATGCAATCTACTTCATTTATGTATTAATATTATATTCATATATGCACACGTGCATGTATAAATTCAATCAAACTAATTCAGCACTCCACTTTATTAATACACGACGGATGGCCAGACAGACGGCCAAAGCCCGCTAATACTTCCTAATGCATATTTTTCGGACACCGTTGAGAACGCCTTTCTTTTCTTTGAAGAGCGATGTCAGTTTTGCCTGTATCTCCCTGTTCATGTATTGGTTCTTATCAACGATTAAATATTTTCAAAAGTCGTTTTTCGTAGGTCACTACATTGAAAATTTAAAAATACTCATACGTGATCTGTAATTTATAAGAGAATGGACAAAGAAAATTCAGCATAATATCTTCATTATTCTCAAAAGTTAAGGAAAAGGTGAAAATACTGAACGACTACTTAGAAAATATGCAGTACTAATTCTTTAATAGGGATTGCGTCTCTATGCACATACATTAGTCTTTCTTGGTTCCTATTTCATTGTTGGGCGCCACTTGTAAAATGAAGAGACCCAACTGGAAAAACTGTGCAATTGCTTTTAACAGTCGTGTGTAAAGAATCATCTCATATTGCACTTACACTTACTTTTCTTTTTACATATTGTTTACATTCGTCGAAATCTGCATTTATTGCGTGTAACTATATCTTGATATCAAATTCAATTCACCCTGACTCAAGGAAAAGTAAAAGTTTGATGATTGCGCAGTAAAAGATACACTTAAAAACTGTTTCACTGAAAAAAAAAAAAAAAAAAAAAAAAAAAAAATGTTGATTTTACAGTATAATACTGGCATCCCAGCTGTTTACTGTTTATTACTGTTAATTTTACGGTATAATACTAGCAGCTGGGATGCCAGTATTATACTGTAAGAGCAACAATTTTTTTTGCAGTGTTCTTAATCTACGAAAATATAATATAACCATATACGAAAATGTACAATAACCTCTTCCGAGTTACCCATGATTCCGAAAAGTCTTCTTTATCTTTAGAAACTTTAGAAATCCATATATTTTTGAGATTTAAAAGAACATTTTAATTATTTTTTCTCAAAGTTTCTTTTTGTGACACCGATTTTTGGAAATGTTTCTGAGTAATTTTTGCAATGTAATTAATCAGTTTTCATAAATCGGTATATCGTTTTTAGGATGCTGCTGTCAATTATCAATTAAACGCGTTTTTAGCTCTTTAATTGAATTTATACATGGCAAATTTAACAAAATAATGTTAATTTTATTATTGACATTAATGCTGTTAATTTATCATGTTTGTATGTAAAATACGTTTGTTGAGCATGGAAATTTTTACTTTTAGAATTAATAGAATTAAAAAGAACTTTATTTCGGATTGAGAAAACTTATTAATATACACTGCAAAAAATAATTGTTGATTTTACAGTATAAAACTGGCATCCCAGCTGCCAGTATTATACCATAAAATTAACAGTATTAAACAGTAAAAAAAGCAGTAATACGCTGCCGTGCAAGCAGTAATACGCAGTAATGCCGCAATAATGCCGTGCAAATAATACGCAGTAATGCCGTGCAAGCAGTAATACGCTATCGCGCATGCGCGGTAGCGTATTACTGCTTGCACGGCAGCGCATTACTGCTTTTTTTACTGTTTAATACTGTTAATTTTACGGTATAATACTGGCAGCTGGAATGCCAGTTTTATACTGTAAAATCAGCAATTATTTTTTGCAGTGTACTTACTATAAAAACTATTCAGAAACGCTTTCAAAAATCAGTTGTATGAGGCTGCCAACAAAACCTCGTTTTTGTAAATGTTTCTTTAAATTTCGAAAATATATTGGTTTTGGAGATTTATAGAGATAAAGTACAATTTTCGGAATATGGATACCTCGGGAGAATAAGTTGTATATTTTCGTTCGTTGTTATATTATATTTTACTAGATTAAGAAATATGTCTTGTTTTACATTGAATGATCTTCAGCTTACCTGTGGCCTACAGAATTCTCCTTAGTTTTAAAATTTTTTACTGTATGCAATTCGTCGATACCATGCTAAACTATCGAATATGAAACTAGTCGTTGGGGGCCACCGTAATACTTACCCATCATGGATATGCATAATGTAAAATATTAAAATAAAAATGTGTAAACTACTTATAAAATGCATTGCAATTCAAATAAAATCGTGGCTTGATGACGTCACAAACTTTAAAGGCTCGATTACTGAATTGCTTGAAAGAGGTTTTTCCTTATAACTCCAAAAATAATAATCCTATTAACTAGCGGTTTATTGCATCTGATTAAGCGTCAAATTTCCAATTAAAATATCTCTTTGAAGTGAAATTTGGATGAAATACAGGGTCATGAAAAATCGAAGAGTGTGGAAAATAGGATTCCAAATATCTCGGCAACTAATTATCCGATCGACTTCATGCTTTATGTAAAATTTATGTTTTTTTATTGTCTTTTATATTCATTTCTTAAAATAAACAATTTCGAAAATTTTTATATACCTTTTATCAGAACGAATATTTCGAGGGTCCAAATAAAATAGTTCCGGTTAATCGAGGTTAATGAAATGAAATAGGCTTCTTCCCATTATTACATACTAAGTACATACCAAATTGCAAGTCTCTATCTCAATTTTTTCGGGAGATAGAGCGTTTACAGACACACACACACACAGACACACAGACGGACGGCAAATTTTTTTTTCTAAAAATATGTTTTTCGGAATCTCCAGTGTCTGAAACGTGTAAATCCGTCAAAAATTTTTTTTCGATTTTCAAAACGATTACAAGACTTACCCTATACTACGTATGATGGGTAAGTAAAAATGTATTTTTCATTACTTTTAAAAAAGGGCCGATTGTCACCACTAAATTTTATTAGAATTCTTCGCCTAGTAAAAATACTAATAAAATTTCTGCGAAGAACAGAATTGTCAGCTTGGCTATCTTTTTTATTCCGAAATGCCGAATTCAGACCGGAAATTTTGATGAAAAAATAATTACTTTAAGTAATCACAAAATGTATGTCATCAAATAAAGCCAAAAATTTCCGTTTGAAATTTCTGGCATGGATTCGAAATTTCTGAATGAAAAAGGAGGCCAAAATGCCCCTGGTGAAGAATACTATTAAAATTTAGTGGTGACATTCGATCTATTTTTAAAAGTAATGAATAATTCAATTTTTCACATTCGATAGTTTGACATGGTAGCGACGATATGATTAATCATTTCATCACTGGGATATGCATTATTTTTATGGGTCATAAATGTCCCGTGGTGAAAAAGTTAAACCCAAAAAGTCATGGCTTAATATTATAGTATTTTGAAATTTAAACAATACAGTGAAATTTCTTTGAAACTATACTTCTTAAATTCATAATGTACTTTTTAAAGCAAAATTCATTAAAATATCTATTTCATCGAAGTTCATTCAAGTCAGTTTTTTCTATATGACTAATTTTTTAAGGATGTCCTAGAATCAAAACTGTAAAAAAAAAAAAGCCTTTATATATATATATATATATATATATATATATATATATATATATATTTTTTTTTTTTTTTTTTTTTTTTTTTTGTTGCTAATAAAATACTACAAAGTTAAACAAACTAAATAAGGCAAAACACGTATTTCTACGATGATTACATCAACAGATATAATATTTTTGTGGTGATGTGTAATTTTTGTGTATCAGTTTTGCCCTGCTCGTAACTAAAACTTTAAGCCCCTTTATCTCAAAATGGATATACAGTAAAATCCCGTTACAACGAATTCCATTACAACGAAAAATCTCGTTATAACGAAATGCAAGCGAGTCCCGTTTTGAAATGTATTCAAATAATGTTAACATAATCTCAGTATAACGAAATATTCAATTTTTTATAATCTCGTTAGAACGAAATAATATGACACGGCAAATACTTTCAGTTGTACATTTTTATCGCTTGACAATTTTTGTTTTCGATGCCTAGTCTTAGGGACAATCAAGCTTATCTCTAAAGCAATCGCTTTTCTCCGAGCTTTGTTGTAAAATCGGTGTGCATAGGCATTTCACTGCAGAAGGAATGTTTCCTTTGTTCGCTCTCCCCTTTTCTCCACCCCTTTTTCTTGGAAGTCCAAGTAAGCTGTAACCAATGTAGGCAAACTTAACAAAACGTGAAATGAGTATTGCACATTCCCCCTTCCCTCTCCTCCCTACCTGAATAACTTTCGCAAAGGAATTTCCAAAGCTCGAAATCAGTTTGAAAATTTTCATCTTACCAGTAGGTCATAAAATGGCGGCTGTTAAGCGAAAACAGTTTAGTTTGGAAGAAAAAAAAGCCATAATTTCTGAAGTTGAGAAAGGAATGAAAAAATCTGATGTTGCTAGCAAATATGGAATTTCGCCGTCTACTTTATCCACTTTTCTAAAAGATAAAGAAAGCATTTTGAAAAAAATTCAAGTTAAAGTCTTTGATCCAAGCAGAAAACGAATTCGAAATGCCCAGTTTCAAGATGTGGATAGTGCTGTTTACAAATGGTTTATGGATGTTCGTTCTAGAAACATCCCTCTAAGTGGCCCTTTAATTAGAGAAAAAGGTTTGGAATTTGCAAGAATGCTAAACATTGAAAATTTTCAAGCCAGTGTCGGATGGTTGAATCGATTCCGAGAAAGATACGGTATAGTGGCAAAATGCATTTCAGGAGAAGCAAAAGACGTCCCAGTTGAATTTGTAAACGAATGGCGTAAAGGTGAAATACAAAAAATAATCAAGACGTATAGTCCTAACGATGTTTTTAATGCCGATGAAGCCGGAATATTTTTTCAGTTAGAACCAAGGAAGACTTTAGCGTTAAAAGGAGACAAGTGTATTGGAGGAAAGCTTTCCAAACAAAGGATTACAGCCCTATTTTGCTGCAACAAATCAGGAACAGAAAAACGAAAAGTACTCATAATCGGCAAATCTGAAAAACCCCGTTGTTTCAAACATTTTAAGTCCTTACCATGCATCTACAAAGCCAACAAAAAATCATGGATGACGCAAGGATTCTTTAATGAATGGCTGATAAATTTTGATAAAGATATGCAAAAACAAAAACGTAAAATTCTTCTACTCATAGACAACTGCACAGCACACAATGATCCTCCTATATTGAATCACATTCGTGTAGAGTATTTCCCGCCTAACTGTACTGCAATACTTCAGCCTCTTGACCAAGGCATTATCAGAGCCGTAAAATCACGATACAAAACTATGTTATTAAAACGCATTCTCTGTGATCTGCAAAATAACGTAAACAGAAAGTACAACATGAAAGAGGCAATTGATATGATCTGTGGATCGTGGGATGATATAAGCCAGAAAACAATAGCCCACTGTTGGAAACACGCGCAGATTGACCAGGATTTAAATAAAGAATCGACGGCTCAAGGATCTAGCGATGTAGTACATGATGAGGAGCAGACAGTCGAATATGAGATCGAATCCACTTGGAACTTAGTAAAAGAAAAATCTGGTGTGTCTCAAAGCATAAGCTTTAAAGATTTTTTAACTGCAGATGACAATGCTGCAACTTGTTATTCATTAGCAGAGACAGATATTGTGCAGTCTATTGTTGATGATCGCATTTTAGAAAATGATGAAGAAAGTTCTGAAGATGAAGAAAATGAGGTTTCAAAAGTTACATCTGCTGAAGCCTTAGAAAGCTTAGAAAGAGTGCGCAATTTTATTTCTTTACAGAGCAGTGTACCAGATAACATTTTTTCTAATATTAATCATGTACATAATTTTGTATTGTCCGCAGCTTCAAACTCCCTTGTACAAAAAAAAATCACTGATTTTCTGCATTAAATTTTTTCTTGTACAATTTGAAGATCATTGAAATGGTGGTAAGTCAATTTTTCAGTTCTATAAAAAATATTATACATTGTATTATACTAACTTTACGTTATTAGAAGGTACTACTAATTTTTATTACTATTTTTAATAATTAATTATCTACTAATTTGTATTATACTACTATATTTTTATAATTAACTATGATATGAGGATCTGAATTGAAATGTTTAATTTTCTATTGAATTCCGTTACAACGAATAAAATTTGCGGTCCCGTGAAGTTCGTTGTAACGGGATTTTACTGTATATATATATTTTAAATAATTTGTCATGTTTAAAAGGATATATCTAAACTTTCTTGCGAAATATATGTATCATATTTTGTACAGAGTTTTTTGTGTTATGTTTTCAATAAATTGTCAAGATTTTTAATTTCATGTGAAAATTTTGAAAAAATATTCCTGAAAGTGAAAATCACTCAAAATCCACATATATATATATATTTTTTTACTTTTAATTTTATTATAAATTTTGTAAGTAAAATTTGTATAAATCTTAAAGGAAAATTAAAAAGAAACCTTTTCTGCACACAACAGTGTAAAAAGTAATAGAATGGGGCTAGCGGTTCATGAGTTCAAAAATTAAATAAGTTTAAAATTTTAATATTTATTATTATTTTTTAATCAAGGTTGTCAAAAACTTTTTATCTGAAAAATAATCTTTATAAAGAGACACATTTCAGGGAAAAAAAACTCATTAAAATATGACTATAAATAATAATAATATATGGTTGACCTCCGAAAGCCCTTAATTTGGTAGTTTTATGTCGAATGTTGTATATACATTCACTTCACTTAAATATGTTATACAAAATTGAAGATAGATTTTTAGATATTCCATTTATTAGAGCAGAACTTAACCTTTCAATGCATTTTGTCAGCTACCTATTTTTTTTTTTTTCATGTATCAAATTGGAGTTTTATTTGTTTCAACAAATGTATTTTGTATGCATTAGTACACATTCAAATTTCTCCACATTACACAAGAGAATGGTCAAAGATTGCAACACAAGACTTGCTATGATCGAATTTTAGAGTAACTCCATCAATGATAAGATGTGAATGTTGAATTAAATAAAATAAATAGTGCTTTTAAGGGTTAATGTACAGTTTACATTAACTCACGTTGCTAAAACAGAAAAATATTTAAATATTTTTAGCTTTTTTTTTTTTTTTGTTAAATGAACTAGAAATGTCAAAATTAATTCCATCACATTTTTAACAACCATTCCTTATAGGACTAATACGGAAGTGGAAAAGAAATATCTTTCTTGATTGTCTTGGTATAAATTTCTGAAAAAAAAATCTGAAAAAAAAAAAAAAAAACAGAAAAAAAAAACATGGCTAAAGTTCATTTCAAAGAAATTATACATGGAAATTACAAAAGTAAAGGAATGAAGTCACTGAACGAAGAAAATTATTACATCACTTCATTAGAATTTATAACAACAATTGAAAATAACAATAATTCGATAATTTCTTAAACCGATTGAAAAATAGATTTTTTTCTTTGTACTTACATTAATAAGCTATTTCCCTTATGCTAAATATGAGAGTGCTATATATCCGTTGTGAAGCCAATGTCTTATATCTTCTAATAAATTACTTCACATACAGCATTGAAATTTTATATTTAACTTAAGGAAATAGCTTATTTATTATTTAAGTAAGTACAAAGAACAAAATCGATATTTCAATCCTTTTGGGAATATTATGCCCTCTTAATAATATTTCAAATGATAATTTATGAAAAAATATAATATCTGAAACTTTGAATACATATTGTGGTACTTTTATGCTAGCCCGGGCGCAAATCTCGCCTATAGCATTTTTTGTCTTGCCAGTAGCAGCTTTTATTTTCGCGTGCGTAAATTAGAAACAAGAAACAATGTTTAGATGTTTGTCTATTATTCCTTATTATTTTCTTTTTCTCTTTTCTTTTTTTTTCTTTGATTTTTAATGAAAAGGGTGACAGATAAGTATTACAAATGTATGTGTTTTAAATTAAAGTTATGTATTTTAAGTGAAATTAGTGAAAGGTTTATATTTTAAATGAATTCAATATGAATATTAGCGATGGGAACAGTACTTGGTGATTTATCACCTTAACCCGACTAAAGTTAAGCGTATTTCTTTTTTTTTCTATTGTAAAGAACAAAATTCTCCATCATTGCAAAAAAATATAAACTTTACATGCTGAATGAGGTATAATTAGATAATTTCACATTATCAAATTTGTCATCACCTTTAAAATTTAGTTTTAGAGAGCATTGGTAGAAAACAACATCTGAAATAAATATTCTCGCGACGACGTGACGTTGAATTCACCTCTTGAAATCCACGAAGAAAATGACCCTATCAATTGAAAATGTGTATATCAACTCATGTACACATAATATAAATGCTAGAAATCGCCTCATAGATAACACATTATGATAATTATACAACAATTATGTAATTATTATAAAGTAATTATAGTAATTATCATGTAATTGATTACATAATTAGGTAATTAGAGGGTAGCATTTCTTCTGAGTAATAATAATCCCGGAAGCTTTTAACCAGAAATGTAAATTGTTTTTAAATTAAGGCAATTTCTATACTACTGTTAAAGTTGTTTTGCAAAAGAGTAAATGCTGTACAATCACATAAGTATTTTAATCTCGATGTGCAGTCAATTTTTATTTTATTTTATTTTATTTTATTTATTCATTTATTATTATTATTATCATTATTATTTTGAACAGCGTTCAAAGAGTTTTGCTATACGTTCTGATTCCAAACATCAACAACAATAGCAACAACAATAATAATTATTATTTTAGTTAATAGTGATTTATTTATGTCATTTAAAATATTCCGGTACATTCCAATTCCGAATAATAATAATAATAACTATTATTATTATTATTATTATTATTATTATTTTAGTTATAGTGATTTTTTTTAATATAGTGCAAATTATTGTGGTATGTTCGAAATCCGAATAATAACTCTTATTGTTATTATTATTAATATTATTATTAATATTATTATTATTATTTTAGTTATGGTCCTTTTTTTTAATATTGTTAAAAGTTTTCTAGTACAAACCAATTCAAAATAATAATACTAATAACCATTATTATTATTATTATTATTATTATTATTATTATTATTATTATTTTAGTTATAGTGATTTTTTTTTTAATATTGTGCAAATTATTGTGGTATGTTCTAAATCCGAATATTAACTTTCATTATTATTATTATTATTATTATTATTATTATTATAGTCTTTTTTGTTTTTTATTGATCAAAGTATTCTGGTACAAACTAATTGCGAATAATATTACTAACCATTATTATTAGTAGTAGTATTTTAGTTATAGGGAATTTTTAAAAAATACTTTTCAAAGTACTCTGGTACATTCTAATTCCAAATAATAATAATAATAATAATAATAATAATAATAATAATAACTATTATTATTATTATTTTAGTTACAGTCCGGCTTTATGGGGGGAATTACTTTTTTACCTCCATAACTTATTCTAATTAAGTGCGAAAGTATCCGAAATCACAATGGTTCATTGTTTTCTTTCGTCTTTTTTAATTTCTTTTAAAAGAACGAGAATTGAAATTATTTATTTTAAACTTGCTAATCCTTTTTCTTTTATAATTTATAGAAACTTTTCTTTAATTATTTTCTGTTTGTAATTTATTTTTGGGGAAAGAAAAAAAAAACTTTTGTAATAGCTTGTTAAATTTATAGTTTGAGAAAATGAGAAATACTTGTTGTTGTCATTTGAACTATCCAATTTAAACAAAAATTATGATCTATATGAAAACAAAATATATTTCATATATAATTATTTTTTTGTTGTTGTTAATAGAGATGATATTCTTTACCAAACGTGTTATCTAACAGTATTAGTCCCAAATGTTTTATAAATACTGTATAATTATATAAATTCTTTTTAATTGCATTTAGAGTTCGTTTACAAGGGCACACAAAATAATTTCGTTACATTATGGTCTATGGGGAAAAATCGTTTGCAATATATTTTAATGATGTTACACTATTGCAAACATATTGAAATTGACATATATCAATGAAGTGCACTACATAATACTTATTGTGTAATAGGATGTGCATAGTATTTATCATTCATTTACAGGGACATTCAAAAGTAATCCGTTACATTTCAGTCAATGGCGGAAATTCGTTTTCAGTGAATTTTAATCATTTTACGCTGTTTCAAACGTAATTCAATTGATATGCATCACTGAAGTGGATGGCAATATACTTTCTATCGAATATAGATTAAGTATCAATTATAGTTTGCTTACAGGGACGCACAAAAAATTCGATTACATTATGAAATTTTGGTAAAAATCGTTTTCAGTTATGCTGATGTGTGTTCATGATGTTACACTATTTCAATGGAATTGATATACAGTACTGACACATGCACTATATCAAGTTTTATATAGTACGTATAATTTACCGTTTATTTATGGAGACACATAAAAGATTTCGGTTACTGGAGTGGTTATGAGCCATAACTTGCTGGATGTGCGTTTTTGGCTGTGATATGCATTTTAAAACAAAACTGAACTAATTTGTAGTGTATTAAAAGATGTATACTTGTGTACATCATATACAGGACTTCCCGACAGAATTTGTGCCTATACCGGCTATGGACTGCAATTGCTGAAAATAAATTTGTACTGCGTTGCATGGTTTTTTTCTCTTTTTTTTTTATGTTTCTTTAGATATCTAATTTCATTGAATGAACAAAAACGAAATTTCTTAACAATATTCCGATATTGTTGGAAAGTGTTTCATAATTTTGGAAAGTGTTTCATAAGTTCATTGAAAGGAAATTCATAGAAAATTCATGGAAAGGAAATTCATGGTTCGTTGAAAGGAAATTCATTCTTGGAAAGCGTTTCATTGTTCTTGGAGAGTGTTGGAAAGTGTTTCATAATCATCCCGTGATGTATGATTTTTCGAACTTGTTTCCAATTTGCTAGAGGCAAATCAGTAGCGTTAAGACATCCAATTTTAAATATTCGAGTCTCAGTTTTTAATCATTAGCGGGTAAAACTTACTCGCAGATTTAGAACAAGCATGAAGCAAACTCTGGAAACATAAACCTAGCATTTTAAATCCAATTTATGAAAGAAAATCATTATTTCTTGAGAGATTCTGTCCCAATGCCTTCCCTATACTGATTCTGCATTTTGAATTATGTGAAACAGTAATTACGTTTTGAATTGATCATATTTTTAATGATCATGTGCAATTTTGTCTATTTGATCACACACCCATTTTTACCTTCTTCATTACATATTATTTATTCGCAATGCATAATCCTATGTATTAGAACAAATTATTGCATTTATTGCATTGATTTGTTCTAATGTTTTAAAAATACATTAAAAAATTTTATGAATTACATTTGAATTATTTTGATTAATCAAAGATAAATTTTAATATTTAAATATCTGTTCATACTTATTAGAAATACCTATTATAACATACCATATAGTTAAGAGCTTTTAACATATAATTTAAAGAACAAAAAGACTATGTTTTGGATGTAATACCGTTAACAAAATTCGCTTACGGATAGAAAGACTGATGTTATCTTATATCTTCATCTCTGTAAATCCATCTCAATTTAAACACGTGTATCGCAGATAAAGATCTGCTATCACGCTGTGGTGACTTGGATTTTATGTCTTTTTTAATCCACTTTCTATCCGACTTCAAAAGAGAAGTTTTCAGTTCCACTTTTGTTTTTTCATTTCATTTCATTTATTTTATTTTATTTTTAGCACTTTTCAACTGTTTTGAAAAGTGTTTATGAATTTGGTTTATCTGTATCCTGCCTGCTGCCTCTCTGTCCGCCGTCTCTAAATCGCGTAAATATTCTCGGGTTGCCATGTAATTTAATATATATATAGATACGTATAATTCAGCTTCACTATGGCATGTTTTCTATTGAAAATGGAGGGCATAGTGTTTATAGTTCGTTTACTGAGACAATCAAAAGAATTCCATTACATTATGGTCTATGAGGAAAAATCGTTTGCGGTGTAGTTTAATGATGTTACACAATTTCAAAAATAATGAAATATACACTGAGTGGCCAAAAAATTAGAAACTCCTCTTATTTTAAAGTAAACCAGTCCGACAGTGACGCTGAATGATGTAACAATGCAGAGATGCTTATATAAGGAAATCTCAGCTTTGTACGACGTAGTTAGCAAGGAAGTTACGTAAAAATTGGTAAGACAAAAGATTTAAGTGACTTTGGACAAGGGATGATTGGCAGTGCCAGAAGAGCTGGTGCCAGCATCTCTGAAACAACGACTCTTTTAGGATTTTCTCGCCTAACAATATATCGAGTGTTTAGAGAGTAGCAGTTAAGAAAAATACTTCAAGCAATAAGGACCATTCTGGTCGAAAAAGGCTGGTGAACGAGACAGGTGAAAGGCCAGTAGCATGCATAGTCTGCAACAACACGGCAAATTACAGCTGAAATCAATGCAGATGCATCACAAAGCATATCCCGATGCACAACAAGGCAGACTTTGCAAAAGATGGGATTTAGCAACAAGAGACCATCAAGAGTGCCTTTGGTATTACAGAAAAATAGGAAAAGGTGCCTGTTGTGGGCGAAAGAATGACAAAATTCGTCACTTGAAGACTGGAAAAAAGTAGCCTGGTCCGATAAATCTCGTTTCTTGTTCCATCATGCAACTGGCAGGATCAGAAAATGGCGCAAACAGCATGAATTCATGGACCTCTCATGCCAAATGACAACTCTTCAAGCTTGTGGTGGTGGAATTATGATGTGGGGAATGTTTTCCTGGAGTACACTGGATCCCTTGATGTATGTGAACACAATTCGGAACAACACAGCTTACCTCAACATCGTTGTCGATCACGTGCACTCGTTTATGGGTACAGTGTTCCCTTATGGAGATGGTCACTTTTGGCAGGACAATACACCTTGCCACTGTGCTCGATCGGTCTTAAATTGGTGTGAGGAACATCAATCAGAGTTTAACCTGCTTCCATGGCCAGCTCAGTCCCTTGACCTCATGGGGCGAAGTCAAAAGAGCACTTCAAAACGTGGAAACGCCGCCTTCCAATCTGACCCAAGTTACAGCTGCCATTTTGACAGCATGGTCAACATTCCTCAGAAACGGTACAAGCAACTTGTTGAGTCCATGACAAGAAGAATATCGGCTGTGATTAGAGCTAAAGGTGGACCAACTTGTTATTAGAAGGTGTCTCTAATTTTTTGTCCACTCAGTGTATATATTCATCCCTGAGGTGCACTACAATATGCTTACTGTAGATTATGATGTGCATAGCATTCATCGTTCATTTCCAGGGACACACAAAAGAATTTAGTTGCCGTACTAGTTATGACCCATAATTGCTGGAAGTGCGTTTTCAATTGTGCGATTTTAAATTTAACTAATTTGTTCATATTACTCGGGGTGTAGAAATTCTATAGATCATATACAGGAAGGCTGCACAAAAGAATTCGCGTACATTTCCGTTTATTGACGGAAATTGTTGAAGGGAAATTTTCAACTGTGTTATCTATTTACAAACTGAATTGAATTTTTGCATACTATGTATAATATATACACAAATATATAGATCATATACAGGGCTACACAAGCAAATTCGGATATTTTTCCGACTATAGATGGTAATTGAGCTGAAATTGGGTTTCGAAATGTGTTATGCGTTTTCCAAATTGTTTACTTAGACATCATCTTTCACCTTATTAAAGTTAAGAATTGTTATAGTATTTTGAATGTGTTGGAAAGTGTTTCACAATCTATGTTTGATGCATGAATTTTCTTTTTGTATTTATTTACTTTTTTATTTAATATGTTGAGGTGATGGGGATATGAGGTTCTGTGATATTGTTCGGACTGGGCTAATGTTTTTTCTGCAATCTCGAACCCGGTTCGGGCATGCACTTCATTCTTTCTTGGTCGTTTCGAGTTGCAGGGTCGGCGCGGGCAATTTTTTGGCTACCTCTATTTCCAAACAATAATCTTAGTGGTAAGTTTCTACAATGTTTGCAAGATAAAACCGAAAGGAAGATATTGTTTGGAAAAAATGGTGGCTAAAATAGTGATGTTGCCAACCCGTAGAATTGACAATAGATTAAAATTTCAATTATCTATTCAAAATTTTCAAAATTTCTAAAATAGTATCTTGATCTAGATATACCTCTGTAAAACGGTTATCGCTATTAAAAATGATAAAGGCTTGCAGGATATTGCAGTAGTCGGCACTTGATATTGCAAAAATAGTTAAAAAATTGTGATATTGTAGATTTTTTTTAACGGATCTTCAGAAAGTTTTATAGTGTGTATTAAAATTTATTTTGGTTTAATAAATCATACAGAAATATTTTTATATTTTTTTTTATGCAGTTGTAAAACAGGGATTTTTTTAAAATCATATTTTATATTTTAAACTACTTTTTTTTATATATGAATTTTCATTTATATATGATTGTTTAAGTGATTAATATTGTTATTCCACATGGCTTGCAGACATGAGAATCTGAAAAATTCTGAAAACTGAAAACTGAAAACTGTATTTTTAGAGCAACTTCGTTAAATTTATAAAATAATAATAATAATAATCATATCTCGGAATTTAAATCATTTTTTTAAATTCTGAGAGTTTATGACATCCTCTGCGAAATACAAACAGGCGGTCAGATTTTAATATAATAGATTCGTAATTATTTTTATTTTCCTAATAATCATGGTGTGGTTTTTGGCAAAAAACTCTCATCTGTATGTAACTGATATTCATGCATAATAATCGCTAGCTAAAAAAAAAGCTAAAAAAATATTTAAATTTTTCGTTTTAAATATGACGTGAAACTCATCTGCTTTCTAAACTTACCGATTCTTGTATTATTAATGTAATGAATTGATTCACGCTCCTTCTAAAACACATTTCAAAATTCCCATTTTATTTCAAATATAACGTCACTTTTTCCTCAGAGGAATCTCTTTTAAATGGCACAATTCTTGTTAATTTTCTTTTTCTGGCAATCAGGACGTAAATTTTAGCGGAAAACTCACATTTGTGTGTAACTGGTATTCAAGCTAATTATTAATCAGTATCGATAAAAAATATTTCAGTTTTTCATCTTAAATATTATGTCCATTATCTATCTACTTTCATTATACATTGATATTCATGCTCCTTGTATTATTACGAATATTTGAAAATACATGTTTTATTTATGACGTCATATCTGTCCAAGCCGAGGAGGATCCTTTTCATAGTTGCATGGTCCAAGCGAAATCTATTTTTTAATAATATAATTATTGTTGCACTTTTCCTTCTAATTATAACGCAGTTTTTGACAGAAAAATATCTTTTTATTTTAACCGATATTCATACTTCATGTATAATAACAAATACTCCATATTTTTGTTTCAAATATCACGGAAATTCACCTTCTTTTTAATTTTTTTAATTTTCAGTTTTCACGTGAAAATGGCTCAATTTAAAATTAGTTGTTGGGGAAAACTTATTTTTCCGTGTTTTTATTTATGGGCAACGATCAAAGCCCTAGCAACGACAAAGTAAAATGGTTAAATTGTATGGAAAAATGTCCATTTATTCTCTATGAAAATAATGAAATTTTTAATTATTAAAGAAAATATTTGAATAAAATAAACAAAAACCGGCCTATGTTAATTTGAGGATTATAATCAACCTATATGCAAAAATACAGGATCATTAAATGCTCCATTTTGACGCTGGCTTCAGCCTAACATTTGCACACAATCAGATTTATAATATTACTAGCTGTTACCCGTGACTTCGTTCCCGTATCATTAAAAGAAGCAAAAATGCATTTATTAAGCAATATATTTCTTTCCCGATAATTAGAAACGTAAATAATTAACTAACTCTTTATCACATTCCATAGGAGACGATATAGTATTTCTATGTTATAGAGGCCTTGACATAACTAAGTTTTAAAAAAGTGAAATATAAGTACGAAAAGGAAACTGCAACCAATGAAAAAAGGCGGGCCAAATAAAATCGTGGAAATCGGCGAATTGTGTAAAAACATGTGTCCAGTTTACCTGGTAAGCCATTTTACTTTTAACGCCTTTGTGAAATGGTTTAATAGCCATGCTTCAAAGATAATGGAAATAGTATATTCTTTTTCATTAAATTCAATTCTTGTGAATAGGGAGCAATAATTGTAGACCTAACTGCAAGGAGCTTAAATTTGCCTCCTTGATTTAATCTATAACGCAAAAAAATCTTTATTTCTAAATGAAAGTATGTTGACAGACGATTTTGGTTCTCCAGAATAAATTTATTCCTAAAGTTTGAATATGTGAAAATACGTTTTTATTTTTCCAAAATTTTACTGTAATCAAGATTATTTTTTTCTTTCACCATCTATTCAAATTGAAAATAAATTCTTTTTTTAAGTTTTAATGAGAAAAAATATATTAATTAGTTTTATTTCTTCTTTTTTATCCACAAAAATGGAATAATTTAGTTGACATTTTTAGAGAAACTTCGTTAAAATTTACAAATAATAATAATAATAATAATAATAATAATATCTCCAAATTTATATCTTTTTTTTTTAATTCTAAGAGTTTATGACATACTCGGATCAATGATAACCGGTGTCAATACCGGTGTTAAGTAAATCGCGTTGCGTTTGACAATCTGAAAGGAGTAGTTGCAAATACAAACAGGCGGTCAGATTTTAATTTAATAGATTCGTATTTATTTTTCTTTTCCTAATAATCATGGTGTGGTTTTTGGCAAAAAACTCTCATCTGTATGTAACTGATATTCATGCTTAATAATCGGTATAGATTTAAAAAAAAAAAAAAAAAAAAAAAAATCGTTTTAAATATGGCGTGAAATTCGTCTACTTTCTAAACTTACCGATCCTTGTATTATTAATGTAAGGAATTGATTCACGCTCCTTGTAAAACACATTTGAAAATTCCCGTTTTATTTCAAATATGACGTCAGTTTTTCCTCACAGAAATCTCTTTTTAATGGCATAATTCTTGTTAATTTTCTTTTTCTGGCAATCAGGGTGTAAACTTTAGCGGAAAACTCACATTTGTATGTAACTGGTATTCAAGCTAATTATTAATCAGTATCGATAAAAAATATTTCAGTTTTTCATGTTAAATATTACGTCCATTATCTATCTACTTTCATTAAACATTGATTTCATGCTCCTTGTATTACGAACATTTGAAAATACATGTTTTATTTATGACGTCATATTTGTCCAAGCCGAGGAGGATCCTTTTCATAGTTCCATGGTCCAAGCGAAATCTATTTTTAATGATATAATTATTGTTCATTTTTCCTTCTAATTATAACGCAGTTTTTGACAGAAAAAGATCTTTTTAATGTAACCGATATTCCTACTTCATGTAACAAATACTCCATATTTTTGTTTCAAATATCACGGAAATTCATCTTCTTTTGAGTTATTTTTAATTTTCATTTTTCACGTGAAAATCGTTCAATTGAAAATTAATTGTTGAGGAAAAAAAAATTTCCGTGTTTTTATTTATTGGCAACGATTAAAGTAAAATTGTTAAATTTTATGGAAAAATGTCCATTTATTCTCTATGAAAATAATGAAATTTTTAATTATCAAAGACAATATTTGAATAAAATAAATAAAATCTAGCCTATGTTCATTCCTGGGTTATAATCAACCTACATGCAAAGATACAGGGTAATTAAATTCTCCATTTTGACGCTGGCTTCAGCCTAACATTTGCACACAATCGGATTTATAATATTATTAGGATTAGGATTAGGATTGCTACAATTATTGTATATTGCGATTATTGTCGTATTCTTCAAAACTATTATTACAACTTTTATCGTAACTTATAATACTTCATTTTATAATACCATATTACAGAATTCGATTATATTATCACTAATGATCAGCTATTGCTTAAATTATGTGTAAAATAGCTGAAGCATCAGTGTCAACATAAAGGTAATGATACTGAGGTATCCGAATTAAAAAACGAGAGATAACTTTAAAAAAGATCTTAGCAAACAGTTTTATTTTTTAAATAATTTATTAAATTGTACAACTTTTTCCTCTTTTTTTTAAAAAATTTAAAATGTGGAAAAAATAGGAAGGTTGAAGCTATAACGCATCTCTCTCTATTAAATATGTAGATCATGATAACCGTGATACTGCATCTCCTAATTCAAGATGTGGATATGAAATTATAGGGCTACGTGTCTTGATTCACTCGAGAATTATTATGTTTTGGCGAGGCTATGACTTGTGATCGTTTGATTTAGATGAGGATATGACATTAGGACACGACATTGCCTAATTACATTATAAAAATGAGAATGCATCAATTCAACGCAATTGTCTAATAACATGATTTTTATCTATCAAGTAATCTGGTTCTTGCAATTTTGAAGGAAGTACATGTACACCGAGAAAATTTCTTTATTTATATTTTACAGATCGTCCTTGGCTCGCTGTAATCTGTTATAATCAACAATATGACATGTATTTCTCGAAACTTCTGTTGTAATATTATGTGAGTAGTCATTAATAGGCAAGCAGCCACATGATTATTTAAGACTGATAATCAAAATTGACAAACGTTTCCCATGGGCGACATTTTGGTGGTCTTGGGGAAGAGGGAATTACTCTTACCTCATCAACTTTGCCCTTGAATTGAGGCGCTAGGAAGCAGAATGGATCATCTCGCCTCACAGCTGTTTTGAAAAAACATCTTAATTATTTTATTTTTTTCATCACTGTTTTGAAGAGATGCAATGTCGGAAGTTTATTAATAATGTAAATACAGCGTACAAATAATTTAAAGATTAATATTTATGACTTTGCCGTTATGGCCTTCAAACATATAAATAAGAACAACAACAACAACAACAACAACAAAAGAAGGCAAAACTATTCATCGCATTTTTTTTTTCGAAGAAATGAAATAACATAAATTTTGCCTTAACCTGCCAATAGATGTTTCAGCTGCATGCAATGGTGACAATAATTCAACTTCACTAAATATGTCGAATTTTGCTCTGAAGACTGTGAAGACAACCCTTGAATTTATCTCCAACAGTGAAACAATCTAATCAATGATAATATGTAGTCTGTATATTAACTAAATTGTATAAGTACTAGTTTGAATATAGCATAGGATTGGGGTGGATGGTGTCGAGACAATCTAGTTGCCTGGAGCCAATTGCTCATGGCCGTTTTGTGGGATGCATCTATGTGAAGCCAACCATTGAATTTATTACCGTGAATATCACCATTATCACCTATCATCTTAAACCCTTAAAATCAGCCCTGAGTGTGATGCCAACACCAATCATTGAATTTATCATTATCAAAGATAACATAAACTAAATGATGACTCTTATCCATTCCTACGCTTGTTTTACGATTTGAACTCTATGAGTGTGCAGAAGGGTTGTAAAGGTGGTACCCAAGCACTAGGGGCCAAACTGCGCAGGTGCTTCATCGACACTGTGTGTCAGTTATCATGATGGGTGGCGAATATCGCCAGAAAAACAAATGAAGCTTTGCACCAGGTGCCAGATCGAGCTGCGCCAATGCTGCTAGTAATAATCTAGTGAGGACCTAAACTGAATCCTTTCTAAAGACCTTCTTAGAATAAATTTGATGCATAATTCAACAAGAAAAATTATGAGGCGCTCCCAAACACGAAGCCGTAAGCTATAACTTAGTCTAGTTTATACGTAAATCTGGGCCTAGCCAATACCCATCGATTTTTATTCTTTTATGATGATAGACTGATTTTTTATTTTAGTATAAAAACATTTCTTTCTTTTTTTTTTTCTTTCGTCTCGCTATCCCATCAGTGAGGCTGTCTGGACAGCCAGTTAAAACGGAAGTTAACCGTCGCGTGCCGCTCAGAATGCAAATGAAGATATTTATTCGACATTTATCTCTTCATACATTCTACCTGTGCATGGCACAAGGACAGTCGAGACGATTTAGTGTGAAGGGTCACTGGGGTCACAAGTTGATTGGAATTTACGTTGCAGAATAGTTACGTTTATTTTCGGACAAATGCATCACTGCTGAAAAAAAAAAAAAGAAAAAAAGATGCGTTAAAAAGATAGATAATTTATTTTAATGAAGAGATAGTATTCTTTCTGCCTTCTTTCGTTTTTCATGCTGAGTACTAGATATATCATATGTAACAGCTGCTGTCAATTTTTTTTTTTTAAGTAACGATGAAGAAAAAAAGGCAGATATGTATGTATACAACGTCTTTTTTCATGCACGAAACTTATTTTATTTAATTTTTTTTCTTTTATTTTATTATAAGTAAAACTATTGACTATTATATGACTAACCTTGCAAACACATACGGATATACATTGGTGAAAGAGTATATGGCTCACAGATAGTCGACCTACGTGTAATCTCGGCTAAGCTTAACAAATGTGAAGTGCCTCACAAATTTAATTAATATTGAACTATATGTGCACTAAAATTTACTCCAACACGGGCCTCTAAAAAAACTTTTATTTACGGTTTCACTTACCTTGCATATGGCTCCACTTATAAATGTTTTTGATAGACTGGGTAAGTGTATGTAGATTTGGATTTGGAAAAATAATATGGTTAAAACTATAGGCCAATCTGTCTTTCCAACTCTAACCGCAAGTTTCGCTCTCCTCTCTCATGTGCGTAAAGCTTCAAATTACAAATAATAAATTTTGAAGACATGCTAAATTTCCAATACTGATTTAATTTCGTTTTAAATTTCATTTTGAAATCACCTAGGAGTTGCTGGAAAAACTTGGCTTATTCATTGATCAGTTTAATGCAAATGTAGATTGATTCTCTTTCGTATACAGGGTGTATTTCAAATGTAGGTCTGAATCGTAAGGGGTGATAGTACGTATCAAGATAAGCAATTGTTGTATAGGAAACCAGGGTCGCAGTTCATTTACTTAATGACAAATACAGAGTGTTTCATTCCAACCCGAACACAGATTTCCGTTCATAAATGTAACATTAAAGTTAGCGAAATTTTCAATAGACTTACTTTGCTCTCGGTAAAATTTTATGAAATCACAAGTGCTAGAAATGGCTAAACAGCACTGAACTAGATGCTTTAAAATTTCGAAGGGGTTTAAAATGCATATGGTGTCATTAACCGAATTGCAGTTCAATGTCTCCCTTGATGTTATGACATTTCACAGAAAGCAAAGCCATTCTTTTGAAAATTTTCACGAAAACATCTTCATTATAATTGAGGGGGTCGGGTCAAGAAAGTGCCAAGCCACATTTTTGGTGAAATAAATCTAACACTGTAATCTGTTGCTTAATATTGTAAATTATAATATTCAACATGTAATTTGTTTCTAATGTCACTTGATGGCAGCCTATGTGACAGGTTTCGTTTTTGCCCCCAGATGTTAGTATGCCTCCAATGAAGATAGCTAATTTACAAAAAACGTCATAGTAATATCATTAAAGTAATGCCATATTGTTACTCAGAATATCTCAAATGTTACTAAGACATTGGCAAAAAAACTTTAGGTTATACTATATCTTGATTTGAGTATTGGATAAAATTTTCAAATTGAAATATCTCAGAAGTTCAAAAATGTGGCTTGGCACTCTCTTGCCCCAACCCCCTCAATAACACTGAAAAAAAAAAAAAAAATGTTGGTTATACCGTAAAATAAACATTTTTTTTTTTTTTTTTTTTTTTTTTTTTTTTTTTTTTTTTTGCAGTGTACAATTATGAGTGAAAATCCATGTCTAGGTTTGGCGGGATTCATCCTGTGTATTTTTAATTGAATATGTAGATTGCGACTCTGGTTTCTTATATACAAAAATTGTTTATCTTGACATGCATATTATCACCCAGTACAGTTCTGACCATCAATTCAGTTCTGGCCATCAATACACTCTGTATAAGAAGTAACAGATTCGCTGAAAATGATAAACTATTATACAGGCATAGCTGCCAACTTTTACCCTTTTTTGTTACCACTAAAATTTAACAGAATTTTTTTTCCTTATATAATCACATGATTTTGTCGATTTAATAAGATAAAATTTACTATCAAAATTTAGTGGTAGGAAAAATGCGTAAAAGTTGGCTGCTATGCACAGGGAACAATTTTGCTGTTTGGTCACTGACTTGGGCAATTGTGAAAAAGGTGGGTTTAGCAAGCTAAATACAACTTAGTTACTTTTTGTAACACTAATATAGTCGTACAATATTCAGTGAATATTTGTGGGGAAAACTTATTCGCATGATGTTCCTAAATCGAAATTCATTGCTTTCTAAATTATTTTAGACGAAATTATTTTCTTCCGTTTCATCAAGAAGGTATGCGACATTATTATTCCCGTTCAAAGAAGTGAATACCATTTCTCCTATAAAAATAAATCACTTTATACAAGGAGGAAGATATTTTGTTAAACACCGGCTATATTGGTTTAGGAGAGACCGAGGAGGCCTTCAAAGAGTTACTTTTTCAGGTAAAGTGACCCGAATTATCATTCTCGTACGATTAAACGCAGAAAATACCTGTTTACCCACCTAAACGATATTGGTATAAAACCTGGGAACAAACTCTTTATTTTGTGACCACCACGCTAACCACTGGATTGAATTGGTCACAAATATTTTAAAGAAAATCCTGCTTAAATTCCGATTTTCGTGGCATGACTACCACACGAAAGTGGTTATGATATAGCGATTGATTACAACTGAAAATTTATCACATTTATATAGGAAAATGATAAGCGCTGTCCTATTCTTTAAATGAACTGTTGAAAATCTGGACAAAATTTTGTTGTGTAGTGTGTTCGGAAGTGATGTCATTCCGAACCTGTGTTTGTCTCCGTTTCGGTCGTAAAGGCACTCTCTTCTTTTACCTGTAATTGTATGCATATTACTGAGTAAGTATAGCTAGATGAACGAAGCTCCGGAGAAAGATTAATCTTCGTAGCAGTTGTACGTTAAAATTTTTGAAAGTATGTGATGATAAAGAAGTTTCCAGCAAACGCTGGATATGCATGTAAATGCCCTTTTTATTTAAGTTTAACACCCAAGTAGAACGAATACATGGATCCAACTGAGCAGCTTTGCCATGTGCTTTATTTAAAGCCACACCAAACACCTTAGACACTGTTGTTAATACTCTGCTCAATATTTATCATAAACATAACCTGAATATTTTCTTGACTATAGCAATGAAATGAATTTGTAATTTTATCAGAAAAATTTGCGTTTCCGAGCGAAGAAAATAATAAATTTAAGAATACGATATATTATGAAAGTTTAAGTCTGCTTAGCGAACATTACCCAGATATCAGACCATCTGTTGCGGACCATCCTGATAGCACATCAGCTTCTCTATATTCAAACTGACTGTTATAAACCTCTGTTATAAAGTCTTCTTAAAATTCCAAGCATGTTTACAGACAAATCTAGCACATTCATAGCTTCTTTCAAACAGATAATTTAAACAGACAGATATACGGTCAATTTCTTTTTAACAAACCTATCTTTTCTGATTCTATTTCTCTTTCCTGTGCGGAGACGTGCCGTGTGCTGCGGGGAGATTTACAAGGTAAACAGTCGCATCCCGTCCTGGCCGCATCGGACAACGTTCTTTTAGCTCTTGCGACATGCGGTATTCGTCACTACCACAAAACAGACAAGGCGGTGGTGTATTTTTAAAAAAAGGCCGGTGTGTTCCCAGATACTCGAGAAGGCCCTGCTTCTCCGTGTCAGACAGACCCTGCTCTTCCTAGAATGTGACACGGATCTATGTCCCATTGCTCTTCTTCCCTCGGATGCTGTGGATGACAAGCGAGGGTGCGATCTCTTTTGTTTCGGGAAATTTTAGTTTTCTCGGCGTTCTTTCAGGGAGATGTGTTTCCTATAGCACTTTCTTTGCGAAAATCTTTTCTTTTAAAACTTGTGAGGTTCGTTGCGCCTGCTTGCTCAGCCGCCATAAAAATTACCCTACACTGCCAAAAAAAAAAAAAAAAAAAAAAAAAAAAAAAAAATGTTGATTTTACAGTATAATACTAGCGCCCCAGCTGCCAGTAGTATTCCGTAAAATTAACAGTAATAAACAGTAAAGTAAGCAGTAATACGCTGCCGCAGTAATGCAGTAATGCGCGGCAGTGTATTACTGCTTATTTGACTGTTTATTACTGTTAATTTTACGGTATAATACTGGCAGCTGGGATGCCAGTATTATACTGTAAAATCAACACTTTTTTTTGCAGTGTATAGCAAACTCATAGTCAATATATACTTAACCTTTCAATTACCCCATAGAATCTATCGGAGCAATTAAAAAATAACTAAAAATAAATTGTTTTTAATTATTTAGCCTCTAAATAAGTCAAGGATATGCAATTTTTTAATACGTTTTGTTTTGCTTGTTTGCTTGTGTGTTGTATGCACTCCAGAGCGGGCATTGGCAACTGCAGTCATATTGGAGGTGAATGGAAGCACAAGTATTAAATTGATTCTTATTTACGCTTTTGTTATTTTAACAAAATCAAGTTGATTCGTAAATAAATCATACGAATAGTAATTTATCCAACAGACTATTTCTCCAAGCCGGGCTCGAACTCAGGACCTTTAGCTTTAATCGGCAATGTTCTTCCAGTTGAGCTATCTGCGCGACATCCCAGTCAACGCAATTTACTTAAACAATCACTTGGTACTGACATCTGGTCTGCTATTTGAAACAGACCAGATGTCATTACCAAATGGTTAATTGTTTGACCAAAATGGTCCATCGGTAGATTTGATATTTACATTTTTTTTTTTAAATCGCCGAATATATAGTCATTGATTTCAATCAAGATTATATTAAAAAACACATATTGAACACTTTTCGACATAGTTGACTGTCCGTCTGTCTGTCTATCCGTGCTCTATTTCGCGTGAATATTGCCGTGCAATTGATGTTCACTATGTGATGTTCGGTATTGAAAATGAAATGTGTAAGCATTTATAGTTCGTTTACAGGAATACTCAAAAGAATTTCGTTACAGTGCGATCTCGTTACAGTGTAATCCACCTTAGTCATATATATCAATTTCACTATGTTTCAAATAATGAAACATTATTAAAATAAACTACAAACGATTTTTCTCCATAGATCTTAATGTAAGAGAATTCTTTTGAGTGACCCTGTAAAGGAACTGTAAGTGCTATGCACACCAAATTCTATAGTAAGTCTCCTGTAGTGCACCTTAGTGATATATAACAATTTTAATATGTTTGAAATTGTGTAACATCATTAAAACAAGCCACAAATGATGTTTTCCCATAGACCGTAATGTAACGAAATTCTTTTGAATGTCCCCGTAAAAAAACTATAAGTGCTACACACTTCATTCTTAATATCGAACATGCCATAACAAACCTCAATAACACATATCAAAATTGCATGATAATCCGTATATATTTACGCTAGTTAGAGCACGAGCAGACAGACAGACAAACGGATTTCATATACAATTTTGAACTATGTTGGAAAGTGTTAAAAAAGAGTGTAATAACCCTTGTTTGTGATATTTCATTGTTACTGTGCTTTGGAAGTAACCCTTTCAAATGCAAATGAGAGTGTGCTAAAATAAAAGATCAGAGGGTTTAGATTTAATTGATTCTGATAAACTATGTATCGCTGAAATAAAGAATCTTAAATGAAAAATTCGAAATTTATTAAAAAAGCAGTGTTGATAACTTGTATATTGAAAACACAAGTCGTTTTTCTTCAGATAATTAGCCAAGTTTTTTTTTTTTTTTTTTTTTCGAAATGTAATAATTCTTATTTTGTGTGTGCGTGTGTGAAAAATCACTTTTTTTTTTCACCTTGTAGAGTATTATTAACTGTTTAAATTATTATTGTTTTTTAATTATTTCTATAAATAAAATTGCTTAGAAAAAAAAAATATGCTTCCAGCAAAAAGTTAGTACTATATAAAAAAGAAATATGAGAAATTTACGTATAAGTTTTATTCGCGTAGGAACGAAAATTACCCTAGCAAATAAATACGGTATACTTCTGATCCTTCTGAAAACTAGGTTAACAGCTTCCAGGTAAGGCATGCCTATTTTAACCCCCCCCCCCCCCCTTTCTAAATGCTATTATCTCGGCAATATCTTGTGCAGTCACAATATTGGGACTCTATATCCTCCAGCCTCCTTCCTCAGGTAGATTCATGACAGTAGAAAAATCATGCAGCTGTCGTTGTAAACGATCGCGCAACAGCTGCATCGCCTGATCTACAGTGTTCCTGTCATAGTCGAAGCGAGCTTGATGGCCGTAAGACTGAGTGCTAATTGCCATTAGCTTGTTAGCACAGGTATGCTCACACACTGGAACAGCATACCTTTTATCTTGGGTTTCGGGTTTATCCCTTGTTCGTTATTGCTTTCGACAAGATAAGGGCAGAGAGAAAAGTGCTTTTTCTTCTTTTCTTTCTTTCTTTCTTTTTTTCTGCCCTTGTATTAAAAAAAAAAAAAAAAAAAAAAAAAAAACTTTATATAATTTCTAGTAGTAATCGAATGACTTAGTCTTTCTAATCTAATGGACTAAGATATCTCGTTCGCATTTCAATATCTTTAAATGATTTTTTTTTTCATTGGATAGTTGAGATCGATCTCTATCCAGGCCTTTTTTTATTTTTTTAATTTTGGTTGCAGTTCATTATTATTATTATTATTATTATTATTATTGAGGATACTTTCACTTTCGAAACCGGTTCCGAAAGTGAAAGTATCCTCAATAAATTAAAAAAAAAAAAAAAAAAAAAAAAAAAAAAAACTTGTAATTAAAATTGAAAAAGCGCAAAAGAGCCTGCAAAAAAATTATTTAAAAATACTGAAATGCGAATGAGATATCTTAAAATATTTCCCCCATAGGATTAACATTAGCGTGCGGGTGTTTTCGCATGGGTGATGTAGACTCTTAATTTGCAAACATTCATTTAAAGTTGTCAAACAAACACAGATTATTTTTTATTTCGAAATGAACATTAAAATTACTTTAGTTGCGATGAATAGCATATAACCTTTACAAAACAACGAAAAGAAAAATAATTGTCAGATTTTTTTTCTACTCGCATTATGCTGGCAACTATCACTGTACTAAATTTGATGGTTATCAGTCGAACATATTGCGAGGAATAGCGCCACAAGACTTAAACAATTTGGAAAACGGCATACGGAAAATATCCGGACTCTTTTGTGTATAGCCCTGCATTATCATCTATAGATTTGCATATACAGTGTGTCCGAAAAGTCTGGAAACGGTCAAATAACTCGAAAAATATACATCGGATTGAAAAACGGCAAAATGCATGTTCAATATTTTTGAAAAATCTATTTAGGGATATGAAAGTTGCCCCCCTTTCCCCCCCCCGGGGGGGCAAAGTTGGGTAGGCACCTTTCATATCCCTAAATAGATTTTTCAAAAATATTGAACATGCATTTTGCCGTTTTTCAATCCGATGTATATTTCTCGAGTTATTTGACCGTTTCCAGACTTTTCGGACACCCTGTATAGTAAGCAAAAATATAGTTCAGTCAAGAAATGCATAACACAATTGAGGGGATCGAGGCAAGAAAGTACCAAGCCATATTTTTGGTGAAATAAATGTACCACTACAATCTGTTGCTTAATATTGTAAATTATAATATCCAACATATAATTTGTTTCTAATGTCACATGGTGGTAGCCTATGTGACAGGTTTCGTTTTTGCCGCAAATGTTTATGCCCCCAATGAAGATAGCTAATTTACAAAAAACGTAATAGTAATATCACTAAAGTAATGCTGTGACTCAGAATATGTCAAATGTTACTAAGACATTGGGTAAAAGAAACTTTTAGTTATATATCTTGATTTGAGTTGATAAAATTTTTAAACTGGAATATCTGAGAAGTTCAAAAATGCGGCTTGGCAGTCTTTTGCCCCGACCCCCTCAATTGAAAATTCCCTTCCAGAAATTCCTGTCAATAGGCGGAAATGTACTCGAATTGTTTTGTGCAGTCCTGTATATGATGTATAGCATTTATACACACCAAGTAATATGCAAAATTGTTGTTAAATTTAAAATCGCCTACCACAATAATTATTGCTCATAGACAGTACTGTAACCGAATTATTTTGTGTGTCGTTGTTAAATGAACGATAAATGCTATGCACACCATATTCTATAGTAAGCATCTTGTAAGTGTATCTCACTATAATGTGTATTTTATTTTATATGTATTTGAAATGGTGTAACATCATTAAAATGCACTGGCAAACGACTTTTCCCCATAAACCGTAATGTAACGGCATTATTTTGAATGTCCTAAATACAAATTATAAATGCTGCACACTCTATTTTAAATACCGAACATACCGTGGTAAACCTCAATAGCACATATCAATTATATGCTGAACACTTCATTTTAAATACGATACATGCCTTGGTAAACATCAATAACACATATCAATTAATACATGCTGAACACTTCAATTTAAATACCGAACATGCCGTGGTATAAACCTCAATAACACGTATCAATTACATCCTGAATACTTCATTTTAAATACCGAACCTGCCTTGGTAAACATCAGTAACACATATCAATTACATGCTGAACACTTCATTTTAAATACCGAACAAGCCGTGGTAAACTTCAATAACACATATCAATTATACATGCTGAACACTTCATTTTAAATACCGAACATGCCGTGGTGCATCTTAATAACACACATCAATTACATGCCAATCCGACTGCAACGCGCTTAAAGAAGACTAAGAGCACGGATACGCAAACTGAATTCATAAACACTTTTCAACTACAGTCAAACCTCGTTAGTAAGTCACCTGGATAAAACGTCACTCCGCATATTACGTCATGCTTCAGAAGTCCCGACCATTCTCATACGCTTTTTCACATATATGTACTCTGCTTATTGCATCACTATTTTTTCAACCACTCCGCTTCAGCTATTGTTTTAAAAGTAGGATAGGCAAACTCGGTTGGATTTCTTTGTCAAGTTTATCTCCAAAATCAATTCATTTTTGTTGTACATGACTGTAAGTTTAACAACATCCCGTTTCCTTATAAAGATTGTCTGACATATCAACAAATTCTCTGATTGCAAGAAAACTGAAATTGTGGCTGATGTTTCGGAAGCGAAGTACGGGTCCAGCGGTAGAATCCGAACATGAAGATACGATCATGAAGAAAAGGAACCTCCCAAATCGATTCTTGTAAAAAAAAAAACAATGGCACTCCGGGAGTGCCGACGGAAGTGAAAACTTGAACAATTACGTGTGTATTTTTTTAATCGTCAGGAAATGTTTTATTGTGCAGGAAATACTTTTAAATGAAGTGTTTTTTTTATTCATTATTATAAACTACTACTACAAAAATTATATTACAATTTTCATTTAATGCACTATTGTACATGAAAAATAATGCATATTATTTTACATACAAAAATTGCAATCTGTTGCTTAAAACGTAAATTTACAAATACATAAAATATGAAATTTAATTAATTGGTATTCTTTGAAATGGATACCAATGAAACTTATGAATTTTCATCCACAATTTTAACAACTCTCAATACATTCATCATTTCTTCCATGAGATGTAGTTTCATATCTTTTGTAATAACATTTATCTGCAAAATAGGGTTCCCGCTTCCTATCACTCCAAAAATGATGACTTCATTGCTGCCTGTCTTGTTTACGGTATTCGTGAACATTATGCTTTTTTTCTATCTTCATACTGCGCGTATTGTTTGCGGTATCTATAATTTCTATCAACAAATTTTTCTTTTCTATAAAATGACTTCACTTCATTTCTGTATCAGTAACCACGTTTCTTAAAACTTTCGTGAAATATTTCCTTATTTTAATTTTTACTTTTTATATTACTTCTGTCTATTTTTTTTTTCTCCTGCTCGTTAAATTATAATATTTTCCGGGTTTTGTTATTTCATTTTCATCTTTTGATTTGGTCTCGAGAGTTGAGTCACTTTTATCTGTTTTCACCGCGCGTGCTAAATTTATCTTGAAATAATTTTCTGAATTATTTTTATTCATGATACCAATCATTTCGTTTTCTGCACGTGAACTATTTCCTTTTGATACTTTCGCTTCATTGTATGAATTGGCAACATAATTTAATTTGGTGTCGGTGACGGTAACGGTGTCGCGAATTCAATGGTTTTTTCCCATCTCAAAAAATGCCTAACGCGCCTAAAGAAGTTTTCACTTCAAAAAAACCCTTCATTGGTGAACTAATGAGCTATATTTCGTCTTTGAATGACGCTACAGATAATATGCAATATTCGTTAGAGAAAAAAACAATGATTTCAGAAAACTGACATCAAACAAAAATAGATGTTTTTTTGTAAGGCATAAACAAATGGGTACGTATTGAGCTGTATAATTAAGTACTACTCTACGTACATGCTTACTTACTTATACTTTCCTTAATTTGTCATCTATTTAACGAATTCTAATTCTTATTCTACTAATTTGTATAATTTGTAATGTAAATTAGTTATACTTTACAAATTTAATAAAATAGCCAGCAAAAAAAAGTCTAGTCCCCAGTAACCCTCCAGAATTTTCAAAAAACAAAACGGTTTTTTATTAATTAATTGAGAAAAAGTAATAACAAGCCTAGTTTAGAATTATTAGTTACATAGTTCAGAATAGTAAATAATTTAGAAAGATAATATCTGAGTTTTCTGATGAAAATTGACAAAATTCTATATTTCTGAAACAAAAAAGTTAAAAAAAAAAAAAGGAATACTGTAAAAGTTTTAATTTAACCGGCATGTTCGGAAAATGCTGATTGCCAAATGCTTCAAATGTCCAGATAGTTGAGTTCTACAAAATCTATATCTGATCTATAAGAGGAGCTTCGATGAAATAGTGAAGCAGGAAAACAATTTTTTTGCCTATTTTCCTGTTGAAGTCAGTCAAATAATTCCAATTTCATTATTTTAAAATTTGATGAACTTATTGTTACCAAATTTTTTAAAAAAAGTTAAATATATTTTTTGTTTGAATATAATTTCTAAGTTTATTTTTTTAATATTCAGGGGAGAGAGAAAATGCCGTTTGGTTCATTTCTTAAGTAAAATTTTATAAAAAATAAAATAATAAAAAAATAATAACTATAATAATTAAAAAAAAGCCGCCATATTAAATAGTTTGGTCGCCAGATAAAAACAAACTTGAACGCCAGTGGCGACTTGGCAACCGCATTTGTTATACAAGTAGTTATACAAGTTATACTACCCTGGTTATACAAGTAGGGGAAGGTGGCCTAAAATGATCCCCTGAAGGGAAAAACTTGTGTAAAATAACATAACTGTTTAAATAAAACTTTGGCCTTTTACTAGTATGTTTTACACTATATTTTCCATTATAAACATATTTTAATAATATTTTTAAACCCAACTTGAGTAATGAAAAAATTGATTTTTAAGAAAGGATCATCATTCCAAAGGATCATCATTTTGCCCTCACCAAAGGGCAAAATGATCCTTCATTTAAAAATAATTGTCAATTGTTTTTTATCGGCAAAATAAAGGATATAAAAGTAATTATGACAATACATAAGTGTAATTCACATCTAAAAACACACTCCATTAAGTAAATCAAGTCATATTTCTGTTCATGAAAGACTGTATATCTAAATAAATATGAAAGTTAGTGCTTACCTTATAAAAGATGTTATAAAACCCAATTTTTCAAAGAATTCTATTCAGACGCGTAATACTGCGATCGCTTGAATACCGACATTGCTTCTTCTTCTCTTATAACAACTAGTTTATGTGTTACCCTGTAGATAGCACGACCTGTCTGGAAGAAAACATATGTGGATCGTTTTGCACGTTAGGATCATTTTAGGCCACCTTCCCCTATACTTATTATATAAACATTTGAAATTTTATTTTTACATTTATTATAAACTCCGCTTAGTAAGTCATTTTTAAGTGGGGCCGAGAGATGACTGTATATTCAGGGTTCCCAAATGGTCCGCCAACTGAATACCAATATATTTTAACAGAAAATTTCATGGTCGGTTTCTACAAAATTTCCGCAAAAATTTACCTCCGAAGGAAATTTCTGCAAATTTCGCAAGAAATATCTAAAAATAAAACTTTTCTCAAAAAATACCGGTATTCAAAAAGCGGACCATTTGGGGAGGCTTAATTTCCCTGTCCACCGCGGATAGACGATTGCGATTATCACGCTTTCTGATTGGTTGTTAAACCGAACGCTTCTTAAGTCATTTCCGGTTGAACTTGTTTTTTTTTTTTTTTATATAATATCTATTAATTTCTATATAATCTAATTAATTTCTAAATATAATCTAATAAATAATATAATATAATATAATATAATATATAAAATAATATATAAAATAACATATATATATATAATTAATATAATATTAATATATGATATAATATAGAATAATATATAATTTAATATAATTTAATATAATAAATTATATAAGCTAATTAATTTCGATATAACATAATTTCTATATAATCTAATAATATCTATTACTTTCTTATATAATATCTTCTTATATCTTCATAATCCTCAAATACCCGCTTTTACAACTAATCAGAAAGCATAACAATTCCAATCGTCGATCGGCGGTGGAGACGGAAATTATGCATTTGGGAGCCCTGTATATTGCAAAGTGTTGAAAGGGCTAAGACTTTTATCGAAAGAATTAGATGCGTAAAAAAAAAAAAATTGCCATGGAATACCATTCATAATAATCTGGAAGAGGCGATCCCTGGGAAAAGTGGAATCGGTTATAAATTGCATGTCATAGGGGGCTCGCATAGTGTGAAGAGAAGGAAGATGAGAGGAGACGATTGTTCAAGATAAATGCTCGTCACAGATGCTGGAAGGCTTTCCTTCGAGAAGTACTCGCGTGTCGAGTCGTTGATGCTTAAATACACTCACCTAAAGTCGAAGTGATAAGTGAGACCCTTAAACGATTTATCATAAACACTTATTAAAAGAAATAAAAGAACACATTTCCGAAAAATAAAAAATCACTCCTTCTGACTTGTTTTTCTCTTGTTTTTAGTGTTCCGTTCTTAAAAAGTGAAAACGGAACCCTTAAAATATCACTCTTGTGTCTGTCTGTCTATCTGTCACAGTCGTTTTTCTCCTAAACTATGTGACGTTTAAAGTTCAAACTTGAGAAAGTTTAAAATCCTATTGCAAGGTTGTAAAAAACCCGGTTTTTTTTTTTAACCCAGCCCGGGCGGGTACCCTGGCAGCTACCCACTACAATCCCACTACAAATAGAAGACCATATTAACGAAAAAAGAATCTCTCCTTCTGACTTTTTTCTCCTGTTTTTAGTGTTCCGTTCTTAAAAAGTGAAAACGGAACCATTAAAATATCACTATTTTGTCAAAGATTTTGTAAAAAACCCGTTTTTTTTGTTTTTTTTTACAATCTCAGCCCGGGCGGGTAGCTGGGCGGGTACCCGGGCAGCTACCCGAGCAGCTACCCACTACAATCCTTATGGTTGTTAAAAAAAACCCGGGGTTTTTTTACAAACCCAGCCCGGGCGGGTAGCTGGGTGGGTACCCGGGCCGCTACCCACTACAACTCTGCTATTGACCCACATATTTTGAGATTATTAGCCATTCACAAATATGTTTAGGGAAAATGTAGGGGGGATAATTAAGTTACTTGAAAAAAAATATTTCTGTATATCGTGTGAAGTATCTCGTAATACCGAACTAAAAAATATATTTGCTTTAATTTTAGGTATATTTTCTGAGCTAACGTCGAAAATGCACTGCAAAAATATGCCCCCACCCCCCTCTATTTCCGAATCTACTGAAACTAAAATTATGAAAAAAATCAGGGGTAGTAGGAGTTTATTTAAACCTTGCAGGAAAACTATAGCGATTATCCTAGGTCATATAGTTTTTGAGAAAAACCCATTTTTCTGTTACAGAAAAACTTTACTTTTCGAAAAGTCAGCTCGAGATATATATCGACACAGATTCATCCAAGGATATTTGATAATGATCTTCGAAAAAAAGTGCCGGTAATTAGCCGAGATATTAATTAAGTTAGTTGAAAAACAAATATATATATATTTATTTATATATCGTGTATGGTATCGTTGGAAAGATCTCGTAACACCGAACTCAAAAATATATTTGTTTTAATTTTAGGTATTATATTTTCAGAGATATCATCGAAAGTGTACTGCAAAAATATGACCCTCCCCACCTATTTCCGAATTTACTGAAATTAAAATTATGAAAAAATTAGGGGTAGTAGGAGTTTGTTAATTAATAAATAGTAATTAATAAATTTAATGTGTATGAAACCCTTTGAGCGCGAGTTATATACTTGCACTTGACCGATTTTTTTTTTTTTTTTTTTTTTTTTTTTTTTTTTTTTTTTTTTTTTTTATAATTATGCGTCTGAAATTATGAATATGAGAAGAATACAATGTTTCGACTCTTTCCGAGTCATTTTCAAAAACAAAATGAGAAAATTCCAAAATTGCACGGGCTTTGAAGTTATTATTTTCATGTACTTTTTTAAAAATTACGACGTTATCTATTATATTTTACTTGGTTGTTTATTTTCATATCTGTGACCATGGAGTAACTCGAACCACAGTTTCGGTAAATTAAAAGATGCCGCATCGTTACATATTGTATTTTTGCGTGTTAGTATCTCTATGGTTTCTCGTATTACGGACGGATAGTATAGACTGGAGGGAAATATTTTACTTTCATTGAAATTTATTTGGATGGTTTCTTCTTGATATATGAAAATGACTCGAAAAGAGTCGAAACTTGTAAAACAACTAATAAAAGTTATTTTAATTTGTATTATGCTGTTAATTTACACCTTTAGCATTTAAAAGGAATAATATTAGTACAAGGTGTTATAATTTATTATATTGTAAGATTGTTGGTTCAAAATAAACCTTTTTCCCTTCCAACCGGTTTCTGATTACGATTACGTAATTACCAGCGCGGGAGAATGGTTTATTTTAGAAATGTATATTATGTAATAACTCTTGAGTTCTTTTGCAAACGTAATTAGTTTTGATATTTCTCATATTGGTATTTATTTCCTAAGCATTTAAAGATTTTTAGTATTCGAACTGGGCTTATGTATATAAATAAACTTATTATTTTACAATTAATATGTTTACGGCAATTACTTGCTTACAATTTGTATCAAGAGCAGCATCTGTTACTCATCGTATAGTCACAATGTTGAATTAAAATTATCATTAGATGTCTCATTATAGATGTTTCAAAATTATAAAATATTAAGAAATAAACTTAGAAATTATATTTAAACAAAAAATATATTTAACTTTTATTTTTTATTTGACAAAAAAATGTGTTCATCAAAAGAAAATTTTAAAATACTAAAATCAGAATTATTTGACTGAAAATAATAATAAAAAAAAAAAAAAAAATGTTTTCTTGCTTCACTATTTTATCGATGTCCCACTCATCAAGTATATAAAATTCAGAGATATACAGGATGTCCCAGGATTATGGGGACAAACTTTAAGGGGAGGTAGGGAACATCACAAGGATTCAGATTTGCATAGCAACCCATGGTCGGAAACGGCTTGCTTCGTTCGCCGTTAGGTGGTGTTGTTCACAAGAGCATTGGAGCACCTCTAATATCTGCAGATTATCGCATCTTTTTGTAAGAGGTGCTACCAAGCTTACTTGACACTATGCCACAACATGTCAGACGCCATATGTGGTTTGAACATGATGGGGCACCTTCCCATTATGACAGATGTGTTCCTGAACATTCGAATCAGGTGTTTGGTCACCGATGGATTGGTCGTAGTGGACCTGCTCCCTGGCCATAGGCCATCACGCTCTCCTGATTGAAGCAGCATAGATTTATTTCTTTGGTGTGAACTGAAAAGTGCTGTGTACGCAATGCCTGTGGATTCCGATATGGATCTAGTTGCAAGACTCGTCTGTGCTGCTGCGGATATCCAACAAAATCCAGGTGTATTTGAGCGAGTCCGCCAATCCATGGTCCGACGGTATAATGCATGCATCGCTAGCAGAGTGGAAACTTTGAACATCTTTTGTGCCATTTTCACATATCATCTACCACAGTACATGTAATATCTTTGACCAATAAATTATTTCAGATGATCTCAGTCTTGTGTCTCTTCGTTTCTTTTACCTGCCACTTTCCCATGACGTTTCCGACCATGGGTTGCTATGCAAATCTGAATTTTTGTGATGTCTCCTACCTCCCCTTAAAGTTTGTCACAATAATCCTGGGACACCCTGTAGAATTTTGAAAAATTTCATTGGAAAACTTAATTTAATCTTTCTAAATTATGTACTATTCTAAACTATGCTTGTTATTATTTTTTCTCAATTAATTCGTAATTTTTTTGTACTTTTTGAAAATCAATGATGAATGAGGGGGGGGGGGGGTAAATATTTTTTACGGCAACTAGATTTCCTTGCTGGCTACCAGATTTTATCAAATTTGTAAATCCCTTGTTATACCAATAAAGACACTGAAATCAGTTATCAAAATGTGCTGGAAAAAAAAATCTCAAAGAGACTTACTTTTCTTTAGAACATGAGGTCGTTTTCACCAGTGGAAACATTTCATCTTTGTAAAAGTAAGATCTACGTTTTTAGTTATTTTTTAATTACTATTTATTTAAACGCATAATATTCTGTAAAGTGTTCGGAAAGTCGTGTGGAATCATTCCAGTGGAGACACCAGAAATGACTCGCTTATACTCTCTGACATCAAGAATGTTAAAACTGATGAAAAAATATTGATCATTTTTTTAAGTTACTAATTTTATTTTTCCACTTCTAAGTTGTCCCTATCTTTTTCATTCCAGATTTCTTTCTGTACATATCAAATTAAAAATATATAGAAATAAAACTATGTAATATTTTTCCGAATGTTCGACATAGCAAAGATTTTTAAGTGTATTTTCTTTTGTAGAAATGGAATAATTTACATAAAATACTGTAGTATTTTAAATGTAGCAATTTAATTTTGTGTGTACATATATGTGTATATAACATTAATTAAGTGTATTTACTAATACTAAGTCAAAAGCAATGGTGTTTAATTTTAAAACGCATGTAAAATAATTGTGGCCAGGATTTTGCCTCAAAAATTCCACTGTGCGGGCGGTCCATTTTTCGCTTTCCTAGATGCACGGAGTCTTGCTACGGGGAAAGAGACCACGCTGGAGAATCTTTGACATGTTTACTCCTCCTCTTTCTTTTGTTGATGATCAGAGCCTTTGAAAAAGAAAGCCCAGTGAAATAATTCGACTTCTCGTCGCTGAATTTGAAAATGTGATCTAAAACGCAACTTTAATGAAAAAAATTATTTTTTCTTTTATATTTTTTACTGTTTAGTTGATGTGACTAGAATTTTTTTACTCTTACAGAGGAATTGCAACATCCAAGACCTGATGTCACACGCTGCATTCGTGATTCCGCCGTATCATAACATGAAAATTAAAAAAATGTGTCGCCTTCCGTGACGTGCGACACCGTGAGAGGGCGTTACGTGGCGGTGGCGGCTCTTTTTGTTTCACACCGGTGGGCGGGCACCGAGGGCCGCCCACTTTTCTCGACATCAGTCTGTTTTAAGACTACGCCTTGTTTCCCCTGTTTATTTAAAAAGTCAAGAGCAGAAAAAACGCAGAAGTTTTCGGGAAGTGTGCCATAGTAAAAACATATGATTGATATGGTTCTTTTTCAAATTTCGATAATGTGTTTTCGTTGTTTGTATAACCCAAAACAGAATGCGAGTTTAAAATAAGATGTCTTGGAGGGGAAAAAAAAAAGAAAAAAAAGCTTAATTACACTGTTTCTGATTACGGTGTGCTTATGACATAAATCTACTGTTCATGCTTATGTTGATTGTTTAATTAGCCGTAAAATAACATTCTGCATCCGCAATGTTTCAATTGAAAGATTGTAGATTTACGTTGTTAAATTATCACGTTGCCAGAAAATTTAAATAGATGTTATAATACCTATGTTAATTAAGTTCGAAATATTGAAGCTCTTTCGTATTTATTCTGTATAGATATTCTGTACTAGGGGAGGGGACTACTGTCTACTGTACCATGATTTTTCAACTTTTATGCTACGGCACACTGACGTACCGCGACGAATTTTGTTGTGGTGTTTTGGGGTTCTTTCTAAAACACAACTTACTTAAACTTAAAAAGCTCATTTATTACTCAATCTTCACTTGACAATTAAATATTTAGAAAAAAATAAGTATACCCTGATTAGCTCCACTGAAATCTGTTGCCATGGAAAAGGTAGCAAATTATATTAAACTAATCAAAATATCAAAACTTAAGAATCCGAATAGGTTAATACAACAATGATAATTTTGAACTCATCATTTTAAGACAATATTAAATGTAGTAAGGGGCAACAGATTTCTAAATCAAGTAGCATACTGGATTGCATAAAGAACACCCAACTCCACTCCAACCCGATCAAGCTCAAATCTCCATACACATTAAATTAACAAAAGTGTAATCATCATATAATTTGGAAAAATGCAGACAACCTGAAATTCCTCCAATATGAGGACCAAAAAGGGAAAGAGTTAAATCCGTTAATAGAATAGGGATATGATGATGTACTAAAATTTTAGAACAACCATAGAGATTCTGAACAAGATCCGATCGGTTAACCAAGAATCGTATAGTGGTGTATAATGACTGGATATTTTTTTTTTTTTTTTTTTTTTTTTTTTTTTTTTACTTTTTAAAATAAAACAATTTTGGTGTATATTTTAGAAAAACAATGTTTCTGAAAGAGGAGAGTTAAAGCTTAATTTAACATTTTATGAAATTAAATTTAGTATTACTGTTTCACTTATTAATCTATCCATCCTTAAATCAAGATCAAAAATACGATTGTATAACATTGAGTGAACTTCAATTTATGTTCATTAAAACAGTCAGTTATGAATTTAAACTTAAGAAATTTTAAAGTCCTAATTTAATAAAGTTGAATTTTCTCTCCCTTTTTTTTTTTTTTTTAATTAATCACAGAAAGGTTAGGCCATTCTTATAGGTCTACTGTGAATATAAAAAATTAATTATTTAGAGATTTATACAAAGAACAACATACCATCTTTGATAATAAACAAAAAAAAAACACAATTTATTTGAACATTTAAAATAATGAAGCAACTAAGTTATCAAAAATAATCTTAATAAAACAATATAACAGCTGATCTTTTAAGTTGAAACCACTCACTGGTTACTTTTAAATTACACATCATATTTTTAAAATTACCATCATATTACCATTTAATGGTCGTTCAAACATACAAACATTATATATTAACCTACAGACTATTTCTGTTCATAATGTTTATTCTTATTGAAATTATCCAAAGATATTCATTTCACTTTTAAACTCTGGTATAGCAAACATATTTTTTTTTTTTTTTTTTTTTAAAGAGGTACAAATAAATAAAAAGAAAAACTATGCAAATAGTACTTACAACAGGTAGAGAGTTCTACAATTTTAGTCAATGGGCACTTAGGAGCATTTCCTCCTTTTTCAAAATCTGATGAAGCACTTAAGCTGGAGTATTCAGGCTGGGGAAAAATTCAGACGTGGTTTCAAGCTAACATTCATCAATCCTCTCATCTCACTGCATCACTTGCCATCAACTACTAGGTCCATCATCTAGTCCGGAGGGGAAAATCGTTCTACGGTCCAGAACTTCACCGTCGGAGTCAGTAATTTCACCTTCCTGAAGCATGTGTTTTATTCGAAGATAGCCATCACCGTAACTCAGAACACTACGACTTCTAACGACCGGTTTAGTTCAATCTATGATCACTTCTGATGGTTAAGAAGTCATAATCTTGGAGCGCCACTACGCCAAAAAAAAATAGGCTACACATATCTTCTTCTTAATTTCTCGTTAACAGTTATAGATCCGCAATTCGAAAATGCCCTTATAGCCTCTTTTCATCATAACATCATGACTTAGGATGGTTAATGTAGGGCCATCAATGCCCCACTCTCAAAAAAAAAAATCTTCCAGAAACCTGTCCGCCTTCAACAACTTCGCGATCGAGCCCACAGGCCAATCTTCGAGCCCCGTAATAAGTCGAATTTTTTTTTACGAGTCAAACGACAGGTCTCTTGGCCAAGCAACAAGTGTCGTAAACATTCATTCTCCCACGCTGCTTGAAAAACGGGACCGATCCACTCTGCCAGGGGTACGGGAATGGAAACAAAAGGAAAAATGGACTCATCGTGAAGACTACAGCTTGCCGCTCCACTCTGCCGGCCGCTTCATGGGGGAAGGAAACCATGCATCACCCCCATGGCGTGTGCTGAAGGGGGGTCCTGTTAGCCTCTGTTTACATGGGCGCCAGCTATCCGCCTGATAGCAGAGCCAATTGAAGCCTGACGTAAACTTACGAAGCCTAATTGCGTGTATAGTACACTCATAAGATAACGTAATTCTTATACAGGGCGGTCGGTCATTCTTATATCAAAGTCAGACTAGATGACTCCGAATTTTCCACCTGTGCAGTCTACTGACAAAACATCCCTCCCTTGCTGTCTGCTTTTCGTATTTGAAAAACAGGAAGCTACGTTAGACTATAAACGTTGAAATTACTTAGCAAAAAGAAAAAGAAAGAAGAAAAAATAAAAACTGATTTTATTATAATTATAACAATTACTTTTATTTATTTAAATTTTTATTAGAAACAGAAAAAAAGAGTGCTTTTAAATAAATGTTGAGAAAGTGATTTAAATAATTAATGTAGATTAAAAAAAAAATTTTGTTGAAACCAACCGTAACAAGATTGCTCCCCCCGGCTAATTAAAAAAAAATTTTTTTGAGAAAACAAATTATTTTTTTGAAAGGTAACTTGGTACCACATGGCATGCTGGGACCTCAACACTGAAAAAACTGACCCACAAACACAGATCATACATCGATCCGGGACGGGATCCAGAGAGTTCACCGCTGAAATACCACCCTGACAATATATTCCGGATATATACAACCAGAGCTCGCACATCCGTAGAAACCATTACCTAAAATATTACCTGAAACATGACCATAAAAGAGTACTACCAGAGGAGGGACCACAAGGCTGATTTTACCACTAAAATGACCAAGATATTTTCTGCACCTGTAAAAGAACACATGTTCCACCTGATTGTGAAACCTCACTTCCCTACTACTGTCATTCCTACGCATAACTGCATCCTTCCTGAGACTTCTGGAAACAGAACTGTAAATAATACATAAATTGAATTTTGAAAAAAAAAAAAAATTAGCCGAAAAAGAAGAGAAGTGCCCACTGATTAATTGTCACTATACTGCTTATATACATAACTTCAATAATTGGCATCACAGTATATTACAACACTATCTATTAATGTAAATAAGTACTAGTAATATCATAGTTACAACACTGTAAATGTCAATGAAATTTGTAAAACACATATTAATTCTATTATACAAAAATACACAAGAGCAACTGGTGACACACAAAAAAAAATATATACATATACATCTGTAAGACACAAATTATGGTATCACAGACCATGTTAGAGAATTACGCACACAATTGTAACAATTTTATATGAGAACACATGTTTGTTTTCGAACACAGTCTAATGATTCGGGATATTATGTAGATTTTACAAATGCACGTACAAGTAATGTGCATGGGAAAGAGTATCTCTGCCTCTGTGCTACTTATAGCAAAAAGCAGTTTCGGGCCTTTTGGGCACTACAGGGAAAACATTCCACAAAATAAAATAAAAAACAGGGGTGGTGACATATATCACCAGGAAGGAAAACACACATTCCACAAAAATAGGAAGTAGAATAAATAAAATAGTTAATTTTAGCACTTTTAGCCACACACAACAACATACAGGCATGTACATGAGACAGTATGTACTAGAAAAAGAAAAAGGGCCCACACTCCTTAAAGTTTAAGCTCAAATAAAACCACAAACTGTATAGTAAATAATAAATCTATCTAGTTAAAATGTAGAAATTAAAGTAAACACATACTTAAAAAGTTATATACAAAACACTGATGCATTAAAAAAAACTGAACTAAACAGATCTACCTCGGCAAAAGGGCATACAAAACACAGCATCCTAAAAAAATTTTAAAGTAACAAAAATTACATTCATTTCTTTTTTTTTTTTTTTTTGCAAAAATATACCCAAAATCTACGAAAACGGGGTGCGGACGGGTATATACCACATGATCTACCATAAAACAGACAAAAACCTTAAGTATAGGCATAAAAAGGGTTAAAAATGCCTACATGAGAGTATCAACACACAACCAAAACAAACCTTTAATACGCTAGAAAAACTAAGTTTCGTTTTAAAAATGTCAAAAAAAAATAATTAAATATACATACACATTAACTAAACTATAAATAAATACAAATAAACAAGGTAAAATTGAATAAAAATGCTTGAATAACGAAAAAAGGTAGTTAGTATTTATAACTCGGACGGTCTCTTCTATCCCGTAGCGAATAGTCGGTTCTAGAAATCGATATTGAACGACTACTTCTATTCGATTTAGCAGCTGGACGAATCGATGAACGAGACCTGCGCGAATCGCTGTGCTCAGCAGTTGAACTGCTTTCTGCCGTGGCTGAATTTTTACCTACGCGCATTTCACTGCCTTCTGCCGTTGCTAAATTTTTATTTACGCACATCTCGTTATTCTCTGCCGCTGCAATCTCCGGAGAAATGGGAGGTGGGGGAGAGGGATTTATGATTTCAGTCGCGTCGCTGTCTGTTTCCTCCACTTCCGGCGCTACCGGAGTTTCGTTATTGTTGACGTTCACTACTGCTGGTGCGCGGTTACTATCATATGGTGCCCAGGGAATGAATCGGTTACGCTTACACCTGCGTACAGGAGGAGAATCGCGCGGTTGGTGTGGTGAATCGATGGTCACGTTTTCAGTCGATCCCAGGCCAATTGTTTGTTTTGGTTTACTGGACCAGATGGGGAGTCTGTCTTTGAAAGAAGACAACCTGTCAACATGGACAACCTGACAATTTTTGGGATTAGCAACTAGCGCTATTTTAAAATTAACCTCATTTAGCTTCTCAATTATAGTAAAAGGACCATTATTTTGCTTGCTTAATTTTTTTGTATTACCAGGGGCGACTGTGGGTGTAAATAACCACACAAGATCTCCTATTTTAAAATTTTTATCAACAGCTGTCTTTTCACGGTATTTTTCCTGCTGCTCAGAAACTTTAATTAAATTACTATGTACTTCAGTGTATACTTTTTGAAGAGCTGGGATTAAGAGTTCGCAAAAAGAGGTTGCATCATTATAATTAAAAGAAGGTGGTTGAGAAAAGAGATTATATGGTAGATTCATATTTCTGCCATACATAACTGCAGCTGGGCTAAGTTTAGTTGAAGAGTGGACAGCTGAACGCATAGCTAGTAGTGCAAATTTGAGTTTAGTGTCCCAGTCAGATTGATTTTGGTTGACTATGTGACAAAGTGCATTTTTAAGAGTACGATTCTGTCTCTCCACTTGCGAGTTGCCAGCCGGGTGATAAGATGAGGTCTTAATATGATTAATACCAAACATTTTATATACGTGCTCTATCGCATCTGAAATTAGATTCTTCGCGTTGTCCGTCGTAATAAAACAGGGCGCACCGTAGCGTGATATGAAATCAGCTAAAGTGTCCGCAATGACATCTGAAGTGGTTGAACTAACCGCATATGCTTCTGGCCACTTAGTAAATGAATCTATATATGCGACAATATACTTATTTCCCGAAAAAGTTTGCGGTAAGGGTCCAATGAGATCCAAATGAACCTTGTTCATGGGAAACTGGGGGGTCGGCATACGTTGCAGAGGGGCGAGCTGGTTCGCTCTATAAGCTCTCTTCTGCTGGCAACTAATACATGACTCCACTAGATGCTTGACATCTGACGACATTCCTGGCCAATAGAAGTGCTCACGAATGCGATCAATGGTCTTTTGAAAGGCTTGATGACAAGCCGCTAGGGACTCATGTGTTAGTGCAAAAACTTGAGTAACCAATTCTTTTGGCACGACTAACTTTACAGATTTATTCAAAATAGCTGACTCCCTTGTATCCTCACAAACTAAAATGTCATCTCTAAAAAAAAATTTCATGTATTTAGGAGCAATTTCTACACCTTGGTCTAGTTTTCTTGCAATCTCGCAGCATTTCTTGTCTGATTTTTGTAATTCACCAATTTTTTCAAGTAGATTAGAATGAGGCATAAAAGTAACTTCCTTTTCGACTTGTATACTAAAATTACAATTAACAGTATCATTGGAGTTATCATTGTTGACATACCTCGAAAGGAAATCTGCGACACTGTTACACTTACCTTTAACAAACTTGATTGTAAAATTAAAGTCTGAGAGAGTGCAGATCCATTTAGCCATGCGAGATGTAGGGTCGTGAATTTTTAACATAAATGTTAGAGGCGCATGGTCTGTATAGATGAAAAAATGGGTATTAGCAATGTAACATTTGAAGTGGGCAGTAGCCCAAACTAAAGCTAGTAATTCCCTTTCAGTGGTGGAGTAGCGGGTCTCAGCATCTTTCAATTTTCTGCTGGCAAAGGCAACAGGATGGAGCATGTTATTTTCATCTAATTGTGATAACACTGCCCCTAATGCTTCGCCACTGGCATCAGTATATAAATGGAATTCTTTCTCAAAATCAGGGAGTGCAAGACATGGTTTTGAAATAAGAGCCATTTTAAGGTCTTCAAATTCTTTCTGTGCATCTTCATTCCACGAAAATTTTCCTGTCTCTTTCGTTAAGTTGATTAGATTTTTAGCTCTCTTAGTAAAATCTGGTATAAATCTCCTATAAAAGGATAGAGTTCCAATAAATGACCTAACAGCCTTTCGGGTAGTTGGAGGTTTAAAATTTTCTATTACGGCAATATTTTTATTGATAGGTGATACTTGGCCACTACAAATCTCAAAACCTAGATATTGTATTTTATTCGAAAGGAAAGTGCATTTACTGGGCTTAAGTTTAAGTTTATGTAGTCTTAACCTTTCAAAGACCATGCTAAGCTTCTCAAAATGAGAATTAACATCACTGGAGGCAATTACAATGTCGTCGATATAAACAAGAATTCCAAGATTGCCTAAATCACCGAAAATAGCATTCATAAGTCTTTGGAAACTGTTACCTGAATTTGAGAGCCCAAAACAGTTACGGGTCCACTCAAAAAGTCCTTTGTGGGTGATTATAGCAGTTTTATGCCTATCCTCTGGGCGAATAACCTGTTGAAAAAACCCACTAGTTAAATCTAGCGTTGAAAAAAATTTAGCCCCACTTAAAGCATCAACAGAGTCGGTAATGTTAGGTATTGGGTAAGCATCTTTAACAAGATTTTTATTTAATCTTCTGTAGTCAACAGCAAGTCGATAGGAACCGTCTGATTTCCGAACCAGAATAACCGGAGAAGCAAATTCAGACATGGAAGGGGAAATTATGTCCGCCTGTAACAAAGTATTAAGTTGGTCTTCCATTTCTTGACGTAATTTGTAGGGGACTCTATAAGCTTTGCCTTTAACTGGTTTATTTGAAGTTAAGTTAATTTCATGCGGGATTGTATCACAGCCGGGTAAATCTAAGACCGATGCTGCAAATACATCTTTGTTTTTGTCTAGAAAATTTTGCATTTTAAGTTTTAATGGGGGTTCTAAATGATCTAAATTAATTTCAGAGCTCCAAGTGAGATCAGCGTGATCAAAGTCACCAATTGGAGGGGCCAAATTTATATTATAGGTTAATTTATTATCAGTTACGGGTATATTTGACTGGTCTACACATTTTTGAATTTTGGCAACAAAGGTTCCTTTATTTAAATGAATACTATTGTCTGAAAAATTTGCAAATGAGATATATAGGCCATGTTCTTTAGTGCAAATGGCTCTGGAGGTAAGGAGACCTTGATTTAAATTTTTCGCCAAAGGTTCTAACATAACAATATCATTTTCCTTAATAAAATTTTCCGTATAACTTTTAACCTGGGCTAACATTTTTGACTGCGGGGGAATTGAAATTTTGCTACATAACACAGCGAAACTTATATTTTTATTTTTATTGGTTTTATCACTACTGCTATCTTCATTGCTCTCCTCCTCGACTTCAGGTACCTTATCCTCTATACTTACCAAATCTTCACTTTCATCAATATTACAAATTTCAGTAGTCTCTTCAGCTAAATTACCCTGAGTTACCTGACTCGCTGCTGAAAGAATGTTGTCGACACTTTGAATACTTGAAAAATTTTCAGTGTTATTACCCTCAGAGCTACCGCCTGATGTTGTTTGCATGCAAAAGTTCTGCGCAACACTTTCAACTTCCTTATCTGACTCAGTTTGAATGACTATCTCAACATCTTTTCCCATATTACTCAACTGCGGGTCCTGAACTACCATATTTTCACTACTATGATTCCCATTTTCAATATTAACTGAGTCATGAACTTTCTCACATGCACAATTTTCAGGAGGGCTATTGGCATTACTACTTTTTGAATTCTCCCCTACTTTGTTGACACATTTTATATTTACAGAATTATTTTTAACACAATCATTATTTATACAATTATTATTAGAATTTACACTATATACAGAGTTAGAAATATTTACAGAATTAGTAGCAAGACAAGTATTACACCCTGAAGTATTACTTGGGGTTTCTACGCTTTGTTTACATTGGCCTGAAACTGGCACTTTAAGAGCGACAGCATTTGTATCACAATTTATACTTGCCCGGTACTCTTTCAAAAATGGCATTCCCAAAATCATATTAAATTCCTCTGCTAATTTACCTTCCACTACATAGAATTCAGCTTGACATTGAACATTATCAAAAACAAATTTTAAAAATACTTTCTTATTTAGGTGAACTTTCTCACCGGTGACAGTCATAATGGGGATATTGCAATTCTCCATTTCAAAATTCTCTAAACAGTTACAATCAGTACCACTCAGGAGATTAATTGCAGAACCCGTGTCACATAATGCATTTAGGCAAACTTTATTTATGTAAATTCTTGCAGTTGGTAATGTATATGATTGGGGCTGAAACATACTATACACAGTTGGGGGGTCCAGGGGCCTGTTGGGGATCGACTTGACCACATCTGATCCGGCCACTAATAGTTTAAAGCCTCACTTTCATTGTTAGCTACTGGGGTGTTATTTACCGCCTGCTCTTCATTTCTGTTCGCAGCTGTGCTCCTATTGTTTTGGTAATAACCACCTCTTCTTCCCCTATATCCGCCTCGCTGATTGTGGTTCCCTCTAGGATTTTCACCTCTGTTTCTATAATTTTGCCCACGGCTCCTGAAATTTTGACCACATCCCCTTCTAAAATTATAGTCGACAAAATTTAGTGGACAATCTCTGGCATAGTGGCCTTGTACGGAGCACCTATAGCAGGTTACGGGTCTTACCTCTTGGTTTTTCTCCTGTACATCCCTAGCCCTAAGATCAACTAAACTGTCTATCTTAGCTGCTAAAACATCAATTTGAGATTTTAGTTGGTCTATCTCCTTCTTTTGTGAGCTATCTTGCTGAAAAACTGCAGCACAGGGTAGGTTTTGGGTCAAATTAGGGTTGAGAATTTCCTCGCGGTGGTTGTAGAAAGGGTTAATGCTCCTATAAGCCTTTTCCTCAAGAAGCGCAATTTTGAGGACCTCTTCTGGGGATTGTGGATTTCTCGCAATTACCCCCTTTCGCACTTCTGGTGTAAGATTGCTCAACAGCATGGAGTGTAGTAGAGCCGTTCGGCTTTTATCGACTACTTCACCCTGGATACCTTCAATTACAAGGGCTCTTAATGACATATCATATGCCTTGTCATAAAACTCCTGAACACTCATATTGGGTGGCTGTTTAAAATTTAAAAAATGACTGAGGGCAACATCTGGTGTGGCCTGTGAAGTATAACTCTCTTTTAAGATTTTTAATAGCTCATCAGATGTTTTTGCTTTGTGAATTTTTATTCGCCTAGAAGCAGCTCCTGATAATCTAGCTAACAAAACGAATTTTTTCTCCTCCTCATTCCAGTCGAATAATTTGGCAAAACTCTCAAATTTCTCAGAAAAATCTGAGAAGCAGACTGAGCTGGCCTCTCCATTGAATGGGGGAATGTTTGACAAATTATCCACTAAAGCATTTTTTCGCTGAATAGTGGCAATTGCTTCCGAGTGCTTATCAGCCATAGTTAGAGTTAGAAAATGACAAACAAACCAAAAAGAAAATGAAAAAAGGGGGGGGGGGGACAACTTAAAAATGAGAAAAAGAGAGGGGAAAGGAAAACCTTATAAATACATAAAACTTAAGTACAGGACTATGCTTTTTGTAAATAAGAAAAGGTTATGCTCACAAGGCATAATTTTGACTGGGAATTGTAGCTTACTAGCACAGAGAGAGAGCCTAGACCTCTTTTTACACTTGAACATATAAATAAAATTTTAATTGCAAAAACACCCAGTTGCTCTTTGATACATAAATACATACAAGTAAAAAAAAATCAATAACCCAGAGACCGAATTGTTACGGCTCCATTTGTTGTGGTGTTTTGGGGTTCTTTCTAAAACACAACTTACTTAAACTTAAAAAGCTCATTTATTACTCAATCTTCACTTGACAATTAAATATTTAGAAAAAAATAAGTATACCCTGATTAGCTCCACTGAAATCTGTTGCCATGGAAAAGGTAGCAAATTATATTAAACTAATCAAAATATCAAAACTTAAGAATCCGAATAGGTTAATACAACAATGATAATTTTGAACTCATCATTTTAAGACAATATTAAATGTAGTAAGGGGCAACAGATTTCTAAATCAAGTAGCATACTGGATTGCATAAAGAACACCCAACTCCACTCCAACCCGATCAAGCTCAAATCTCCATACACATTAAATTAACAAAAGTGTAATCATCATATAATTTGGAAAAATGCAGACAACCTGAAATTCCTCCAATATGAGGACCAAAAGGGGAAAGAGTTAAATCCGTTAATAGAATAGGGATATGATGATGTACTAAAATTTTAGAACAACCATAGAGATTCTGAACAAGATCCGATCGGTTAACCAAGAATCGTATAGTGGTGTATAATGACTGGATATTTTTTTTTTTTTTTTTTTTTTTTTTTAACTTTTTAAAATAAAACAATTTTGGTGTATATTTTAGAAAAACAATGTTTCTGAAAGAGGAGAGTTAAAGCTTAATTTAACATTTTATGAAATTAAATTTAATATTACTGTTTCACTTATTAATATATCCATCCTTAAATCAAGATCAAAAATACGATTGTATAACATTGAGTGAACTTCAATTTATGTTCATTAAAACAGTCAGTTATGAATTTAAACTTAAGAAATTTTAAAGTCCTAATTTAATAAAGTTGAATTTTCTCTCCCTTTTTTTTTTTTTTTTTAATTAATCACAGAAAGGTTAGGCCATTCTTATAGGTCTACTGTGAATATAAAAAATTAATTATTTAGAGATTTATACAAAGAAAAACATACCATCTTTGATAATAAACAAAAAAAAAAACACAATTTATTTGAACATTTAAAATAATGAAGCAACTAAGTTATCAAAAATAATCTTAATAAAACAATATAACAGCTGATCTTTTAAGTTGAAACCACTCACTGGTTACTTTTAAATTACACATCATATTTTTAAAATTACCATCATATTACCATTTAATGGTCGTTCAAACATACAAACATTATATATTAACCTACAGACTATTTCTGTTCATAATGTTTATTCTTATTGAAATTATCCAAAGATATTCATTTCACTTTTAAACTCTGGTATAGCAAACATATTTTTTTTTTTTTTTTTTAAAGAGGTACAAATAAATAAAAAGAAAAACTATGCAAATAGTACTTACAACAGGTAGAGAGTTCTACAATTTTAGTCAATGGGCACTTAGGAGCATTTCCTCCTTTTTCAAAATCTGATGAAGCACTTAAGCTGGAGTATTCAGGCTGGGGAAAAATTCAGACGTGGTTTCAAGCTAACATTCATCAATCCTCTCATCTCACTGCATCACTTGCCATCAACTACTAGGTCCATCATCTAGTCCGGAGGGGAAAATCGTTCTACGGTCCAGAACTTCACCGTCGGAGTCAGTAATTTCACCTTCCTGAAGCATGTGTTTTATTCGAAGATAGCCATCACCGTAACTCAGAACACTACGACTTCTAACGACCGGTTTAGTTCAATATCTATGATCACTTCTGATGGTTAAGAAGTCATAATCTTGGAGCGCCACTACGCCAAAAAAAAATAGGCTACACATATCTTCTTCTTAATTTCTCGTTAACAGTTATAGATCCGCAATTCGAAAATGCCCTTATAGCCTCTTTTCATCATAACATCATGACTTAGGATGGTTAATGTAGGGCCATCAATGCCCCACTCTCAAAAAAAAAAATCTTACAGAAACCTGTCCGCCTTCAACAACTTCGCGATCCAGCCCACAGGCCAATCTTCGAGCCCCGTAATAAGTCGAATTTTTTTTACGAGTCAAACGACAGGTCTCTTGGCCAAGCAACAAGTGTCGTAAACATTCATTCTCCCGCGCTGCTTGAAAAACGGGACCGATCCACTCTGCCAGGGGTACGGGAATGGAAACAAAAGGAAAAATGGACTCATCGTGAAGACTACAGCTTGCCGCTCCACTCTGCCGGCCGCTTCATGGGGGAAGGAAACCATGCATCACCCCCATGGCGTGTGCTGAAGGGGGGTCCTGTTAGCCTCTGTTTACATGGACGCCAGCTATCCGCCTGATAGCAGAGCCAATTGAAGCCTGACGTAAACTTACAAAGCCTAATTGCGTGTATAGTACACTCATAAGATAACGTAATTCTTATACAGGGCGGTCGGTCATTCTTATATCAAAGTCAGACTAGATGACTCCGAATTTTCCACCTGTGCAGTCTACTGACAAAACATCCCTCCCTTGCTGTCTGCTTTTCGTATTTGAAAAACAGGAAGCTACGTTAGACTATAAACGTTGAAATTACTTTGCAAAAAGAAAAAGAAAGAAGAAAAAATAAAAACTGATTTTATTATAATTATAACAATTACTTTTATTTATTTAAATTTTTATTAGAAACAGAAAAAAAGAGTGCTTTTAAATAAATGTTGAGAAAGTGATTTAAATAATTAATGTAGATTAAAAAAAAAAAATTGTTGAAACCAACCGTAACAATTTTTATTCGAGTTTAATCAAGGTTTTACGTATTAACACTAATTTATTTTAATGCAAAATTCTAAACAACGTCTGATTTACTTCGTGACAAGATTTAGTGTAATAAAGATGCTTTTATTTGAGTTTTATTCCAGTATTTGCACATTCTGAATAAGAATGTCGTTGCCTCCCAAACTTTTATAATGTCTAGAAGAAAAGTTTTCTTTTAGATGCTGTAAGAAAATCGTTTTAAATACAGGGTATTTCAAAAAGAATCACCCGATTTGAAATGCCTATATATTATGAAAAATATTGAACATAGACATAAGATTAATTTTATATTACATGGCTAATCATAAATTTTCTTTACAAACCAAATTAGAGGTGCTCAATATGTCCACTTTTGGAGGTACCCCATATGTCTATACGGTGGTCGAATTTGTCCCAAACTTTTGCGAGCATGTCTGCATCCACTATTTACATGGCTATGTGTATCTTTAGTTCGGCTAATTAGCTGGGATTCCGCATCGTAACTACTCTTACTTAAATTGAAGCTTTAACGCTAAAATTTTTCAAGCTCACCTCCCCACCCCCTAAAAAATAAAAAAAGTATTCATTTATAAATGTACATAACTTTTATTTCGGATAGAAAACAAATACTATTGATGGGAATTGAAATCTCAGTTAAATATTGTTTTAATTCACTTTGATGTTGAAAATTTTTAAGTATAATTGAAAAACAATGAGAGTTTTTAAAAGCGAATAATCTTCATATGTCTATACGGTAGTCAAATTCGTCCCACACTTTTGCGAGCATGTCTGCATCCACACCACACTGCTTCCGCGGTTGCTGTTTATGCGTTTCTTCAGTTCCGCTAATGTATAGCTGGGATTCCGCATCGTTACTACTCTTACTCAAATTGAAGCTTTAACACTAAAATTTTTAAAGCTCCTCCACCCCCCCCCCCCCATCTAAAAAATAAAAAAAGTATTCATTTATAAATGTACGTAACTTTTATTTTGATAGAAAACAAATACTACTGATGAGAATTGAAATCTCAGTTAAATACTGTTTTGATTCACTTTGATGACGAAAAATTGTAAGTATAATTGAAAAACAGTGATAGTTTTTAAAAGTGAATAATCTTATTCATAAATATCGTAAAAATTTCTTAATGTTAAAAATGGCTAATTGGTGGTTAAAAATCATTGATATTATACATTTTAAAACATTCATGAAAGCTTAAAATTAAAAAAAAAATAATAATTAAAATGTCACTTCAAACTGAACTTTTTTCCAGTTTGCGTATAATCTAGTCATTTCTATCGCTAGGCTTCCACATAGATAACAAAATGGATTCTTCTATGGATCAACTGCAGGCAAATCCAGCATTTCGAAAAAAAAAAAAGAAAGAAATATTTTCTCCCTTTTTACATACATTTTCTGGACGCGGAGGCACATTAACGTAGTTACAGTGTCTAGTCTAGAATAATATAGTGTGGAAATCAACGGGCGAAAACGTATCCAAATAATTACAAATCCACCAGAGGACGCTATGATCCAGTTTATTGCTATGAATGAATAGAAATCCAATGTGTTTTCAGATATTTATGATGCAATTTAAGCTACGGGAAATTTATTTTTAAAAGATAAATTTTGCGAAAAATAGAATTAAAAAGATTTATGTTGAAATACGTGATACATTAGGAATAAATTTCAGAACACTTTATTTTCAGATTGCTCAATTATTATAAACAATGCGATCTCCGCACACACTTTTTTTTTTAAACATTGAGCTTTATTTATAACAGTAATAAGAAACTATTTCATAAATTTTCATATTATCACAGGTTTAAGCACTAATAAAACTTGCAAGATGATCCTCCCACACAATCTTTTATTTACTTTTTGTTTTGATTTTAATAAGCTAAATAATTGAAACTGTCATATACATGTAGTAACTAATTTTTGTGTAACAAGTGTAAGTACATAGAAAAAGTATTACAGTAAATAAATATCAAGCTTTTATAATTACCTTATGTTGATTGTTCGACAATTTAATTTTTCTTGTTAGAAACAAAGAAAATCAGTAACTATATTTTTAATTATCTTATTAATTTCAGACAAGAAATATTGTCTGGTATTTGATACTTAAAATTAATTAAAGAAAAATAGAATTTGCAGAACCAACTAAATGACAATAAAAGTTAATATATCAGTTTTTTGTTTTTTTTTTTTATGTTGAAATTAAAAAAACATTAATTTATCAATTTTTTTTTTAAATTACAAATTTGCTTTTAAATATCAAAAAATTCAGTTGATGTTCGTCATAAAATATGTCAACTGGCATGGAAACTGCAGCAAAATAAACACTGAAAAGTATAAAATATGTATAAAAAGTATAAAAATGATTTTTGAGTATACACCGAAAATAAATAGCTTGCTGTTCTTGTACTGCGTAGCACAACCAGGATCAAAACAATGGAAGTCTCGTTTTTTACCCATCTTCGAAATATTTTACAAGTTTTTACATAATTTTTAGTAATATTTTACAAGTTTTTACATAATTTTTATTCTCTCGGTACTGCAACTAACGCTTAGTAAATACACGCAGCCTTGTTTTCAAGCAAGGAAGCTTGATGGTAGCGCCCCCTACGAAATTGTAATTTTTTGGATAATTCTAATCTAGACACTGTAACGTAGTCCCCATAAGAAGAAATCGTACACTGAGAGGTCCGGCGATCTTGGAGGGCAGTGATGTTTAATTGAATGGTCAGGTCCCGTACGGCTAATCCAACTGCGTGAAACTCGAGATTTCATTCTTTCTATACCCATACATTATTCGATCAAAACGGATTAAAAACTGAATAGATATGATTTTTTTAACCCTTTAAGCGTTAGGCCCGTGTTTTTCCGTTTCATGTAGTCATGTTAAAATTGCTATAGACAAAAATATTTTTAACATCGTACTTTTTTTAACTGTATATAGAATGAGGAGATATAAAAGATATTATAGCATCAAACAGCGTTTAAAAAATATATATATTCTGGGATTTACAAGCATATTTATAGAAATATTGGAAAATCTTCAAACGGTGAAAGGGTTTTGAAACACCCTGTATAATGTTTGAAATATATCGTTTTAAATATGAGGTAATTTTCACGATAAAGTGGTTTTCACACGACATAATTTAATTATTTTAAAGCTTTTTCCTTTGTAATATTCACGTGTAAATATATATTTCAATTGAAAAGTGTTTGGAAATATTAATATTTAGACTTTTTAAAATCTAGCAACAGTAGGTAAAAAATAGCTATTTAAAAACATGAATTAAATCTCTATTGAGATAATACAATTTTAAATAAAAATGTTGATACTGCACACTACAATCTAGTCACGTAGTCAAAATATGGTTAAATTCCTATGCATCGTTTTTGATCCTATAAAACTTATGTAAGTGAACTATTTTGACCGATTTCAACATTAAATGACGCTTAAAATAATTCTTCGATTTAAAAACTGTCTGCTTCAACAATGTTTATCGTACATTTCTGTATAAAACTACTGTTTGTTATGTTTTTATATGCAATAGTTTTTGCATTATAAGCCGAGAAAGTGGAAAGATCATAATAAATTAATTTACAGTAACATCAGCTGCAGTTGCTTTTTTTTTTTTTTTTTTTTTTTTTTTTAGAAAAGTGAGACAATTTATTTCTACATGCCTTTGAAAGTCAAAATATAAAATTTGGCTTAATTTCATTCATTAGTATTAGCTACAGATACTTCCAAACAGGAAAAGTATTTTATAACATCACTTATATTTAGATACTGATTATGAAAAATGACATGCTGGTCAAAAATCAAGCTCCGGCGGGCGTTGAAATGGTAACTGAAAAAGAAAAACAAATGGAGAATTAAAAAAAATTTATGTAATGGAACTCTGTTTCATATTTATTTTAAATAATTACTCTTTCATATAAAATATAGTCCGTTTCCCGCGACCATGTTTTATTTACACCTGTATCAACTCAAAGCGAGAAATGACATCCGGCTCGAAAATTACTTTTCTTAAAAAACTTAAGTAGAGCCCTTCGAAATCTTTCCCTATTTTTAGGTCACTCTTCATTGAATATGGGGTCGATGAAAACGGTTTGAGGGTTCCAGGGTTAAAAAGCAAAGATTTGAAGAGGCACTTCTTATGTTCAAAGGTAAACTTCCGTAAACCCACTTCAAGGGTTCGACGACAAACAAGAATTCACCTCTTCTCTTGTCAAATAAATCGTCTGCAGCTGATTCCGAAAGTGAGAGAAATGATAAGTCCCTCTTTTTATGTAAGCATACTTTGCTTGGTTGTGGCAAGGTAATGTGACGACATGGAAATGATAAAAAGTCGAGGGATATTTTTTCATCTTCATCTTTTACGATGTTTTCTGTTACGGTGTCCAACTCTATCAGTCAGGCTGTAAATTCCCCTCTCCAATGTTAAACTTTATGCACTTGGAATGCATCCGCATTTTTCGAATTCCTCTTTCTTTTACTTACCCATCATACGTAGTATACAGTAAGTCTTGTAATCGTTTTGAAAATCGAAAAAAAAAATGGCGGATTTACACGTTTCAGACACTGGAGACTCTGAAAACTTTATTTTTAGCAAAAAAATTTTACCGTCCGTCTGTCTGTGTGTCTCTAAACGCTCTATCTCCCGAACAAATCTAGATAGAAACGTGAAATTTGGTATGCACTTAGTATATAATAATAGGAAGAAGCTTATTGAATTTCAGTAACCTCGATTATCCGGAACTATTTTTTTCGGACTCTCGAAATATTCGTTCTGATAAAAGGTATATAAAATTTTTCGAAATTGTTTATTTTAAGGAGTGAATATAAAAGACAATTAAAAAACATAAATTTTGCATAAAGAATGAAGTCGATCGGATAATTCGTTGCCGAGATATTTGTAATCCTATTTTCCACACACTTCGATTTTTCATGACCCTGTATTTCATCCAAATTTCAATTCAAACATATATTTCAATTGGAAATGAGATGCTTAATCCGACGCAGTAAACTCTTAGTTAATAGGATTATCAATTTTGGAGTTATAAGGATGTTCCTTTTACGCAATTCAGTAATAGAGCATTTAAAATGAGGCTAACGAAAAAGACAGGCTACCGCGGTGCATTCCACTTATCTTTTTTTTACAGACCGCTAGAGTGACGTGATGCTCTTTTCGTACACCTGCATTGGTGCATTCGAGCATCACGTGAGTCTCGCGGTCTGTAAAAAAAGATACGCGTAAAGTACCGCGGTAGCCTTTCTTTTTCGTTAGCCTCGATTTAAAGTTTATGACGTCATCAAACCACGATTTTATTCGAACTGCAATGCATTTCATAAATAGTTTACACATGTTTTGTTTTCATATTTTATATTATGCATATCCATGATGGGTAAGTATTTTTTTTTCAACTAATTTTAATTATTTAGCTTCTAAATAACACAAATATTTTCATATTTAATGTTTTTTGTTTATTTGTTTTTATTTGTTTGTATACTATAATACTACACATTACATTAGACACTAAAGCAATAATTCCTTAAAAATTCCATACATTAGCCTTCTACAACTATTATACTCACTATAAATCGTGAAAATTTTTTAAATGTCGTGGTAAACACAAAACTTTTACAAGTCATGGTAAGCATAAAACTTAGGCAACGTCGAAGTATCACTAATCAAAAGACACAAGGCAGTTTTTAAAACTATACAAAGCATCTTGTTATAACAGCAAATGTTGATTAGATATAAACATTTTCATTTGTTCTTCAAAACGCCAATACATGGATTCGAACGTAGCTGTAGCGGTCTTTTCAAAAATTATGGAAGCAAAAAAAAGTGCACGTGAACTGAAGGGTTAAGCATTCGAATCCAAGGAATGCCACCCGTGTATCAAGTTGGAAAAATCAGAAATATTTGAATAATCGATTGTTAAGAAATATCAAAAATCGACTATCCCTATTTAGACTGAAATTCAATTCAGAGAACCAGGTAGATTTTTGAAAAACGATATTTTGTCCTACATGGTACAAAATATAATTAGTACAGCGCGACCATCGCACACACTGTAGTCAAGCGAATTGTCCAACCTACATCCAACCTACCTGTAAGTCTACATTCTGACTTACATGTTTTGAAACTAGACGTCAAGTTTTGCTGGTGTGAAAATTCACAACTCTGGATCGTGGCTCATATCTAAAATAGTGTGCTTGTAATAAAAGTAAAATTTAGTGATATAATTATGAACATTAGTGATATAATTTTTCAATTTTTTTTAATTATAGAAATTAAAACAAAACGGTGTAAATAGTATTTAGAACACTGGGAAAAAGATTTGGTAAGAAAAAAAATAATAGCTCGGATTTTCGCAACCAAGAAAAAATGGAATGTTTCATGTTGAATTTGGGCCAAAAAAATTACTAGGAAGTAAACAATAGAAATTTTCACGCGATTGGTCTAACATTTTAAGAAATTTTTAACATTGATATAAATTTTCGCATCTTAACTTGATTTTTTAACATCTAACTGATTTTTACACTTTTTCAATTGATTTGTTAACATTTACAATTCAGTACTTATTATTTACATATTTTTTAACCTCTGTGTTGAAAATCTAAGCTATTATTGTTTTGGTCCCAATGGACAAAAAAATATTTATAGCAAGACTTGTGGTGTTTGTTTGTTCCATTTGACTTTCTACAATCGCCGAGTTCATGGACGTCAGTAGAATGAAATCCGGGGATAGGAAAGATTTTGGGACAGATATCCCTGTGGTCGACAACTTTGGCCATGTTTTTAAAATTGAGAATACAGATATTAAGCTAAATTAAGTATTTTTCATCACAACCCTCTGCCTTCCCCAACTTCGTGCAAAATTTTTTAAAAAACATATCAACATTTTAAAAAAAAGTACCGAAATTTAGTAATTAAAATACTTAAGTTTCTACCAGCATTTTTCAAATTGAAACAATTGTTTCTGTTTTTGTTTGGGAGGTGCTGCCAACTTTTGCTTAAGATAAATTTGAAACACATTAATGTAAAAAGAAAAATAGAACTAAAAAATGACTTTTACTAGAAAAGGCGGAATATCCCCTTTGATGAAAAATTCTGTGTTCCTTTTTCATTTAGTTTTTATTGTTTTATCTCCTTTGCGAAGAATAAATGTTACCATTTTTGCAAGAGAGAAAAAGAATATTTTGTTAATTTTCAAAATACAGTGAGGACAATGAGCTTTTCCCTTCCGTCGCCTATGATCGAACTCCTCTACTTTAAATTTAAATAAGTCCAAATTGTATTTGAATACTTTTTACGCATACAATGTCACTTATTCAATCTCTTTCTTTATAGGTCTCAAATGCCTTACAGTTCATCTAATCAACTGACCATCGAGAAAACACCTGGTTACTTGGTGACTCCAAACGCACCACAGAGAGTGTCGAACATGTCTAGGAGTGACGTTAAATTACTGCTTGTCGTGAGAGATCCAGTCACGAGGGCCCTATCTGACTATGCTCAAGCTGCCAGCAAGAGGCCCCAGGACACCAGAACGTTCGAGGACATGGCGTTCAGGTGAGCATTTGTGGAATTAGATGTGGAATAGAATTAGCACCTGTTGAGTTTTTAGTGTGAAATTCTAAGTATACTTTTTAAAAATAAGAAAGATTTTTCGAGAAAAAGAGAAATGTTCATTTTTTCCTATACATGTCGTTCTACTATTAGAAAACTTAAAATTTCAGGCTAATTGCCTTAGTTTTGTCTGAATATATACTATCTTCTAAAAGAGTTAAAAATCCGTCACATCATCATTAAGCACAATATCTTCTGGTTATTAAAAAAAATAATTAGTAGTAAGTATTTTTGTAGAAGTTTGTTAAAGCAAATGTACTCGATAATGTACACAATATTTATTTTTCTAAAATGGTCCCTCTTCTAAAAAGTTATGTAATGAATACGTAATATTACAATTGTATAACATTATGCCAACATTTTGCCAGTATTAATTAAGTATTAGTAGCGATTTTGTTTTATATTGTAAATATATAGATATAAAATAATAAAATTTTTGACTCTCGAAAAAATATTGAAAAAAATTAATTCAATATTGGATTTACCTCAGGCACATTGATTCTTTCCTACATCTGTATTTTGTAGAGCTGGGGGATATTCATATAATGTCCAGTCGTGTGCTAGATATTTTTAGAATGATGGAAGATTAAAAGGTCGAGCTAATTGAGGAAGCATCCAGATAAATTGCATACGCATGGCCCACATACAATCAAGTGCCAAAAGTCATGGGATACCTCCTAATATCATGTGGGACCTTCTTTTGAAAGGCGTAGCGCAGCAACTCGACATGGTATTAATTCAACATGTCGTAAGAAGTCCTCTGAAGAAATATTCAGCCTTGAAGCCTGCACAGCCGACCATAATTGCGAAAGTGTTGCCGGTGAAGAATTTTGTGCACGAACTGACATATCGATCATGTCCCATACATGTTCGATGGGATCCATGTCTGGCCATCTAGGTGGCCAAATCATTCGCTGGAAATGTCCAGAATGTTCCTTAAAACAATCGCGAACGATTTTTCCCCGGTGATATGGAGTTTTGTCATCTTGGAAGATTCCATCGTTGTTTGGGTACATGAAGTCCATTAATGGCTGCAAATGTTCTTCAAGCAGCTAAACATAACCATTTCTAGTCAATGATTGGTTGGAAAATACCAGATTACCCATTCCACGTCATATAAAAACAGCCCACACAAATTATGGAGCCAACACCAGCTTGCACAGTGCCTTGTTGACAACTTGGGTCCATGGCCTCATGGGGTTTGCGCCCTACTCGAACCCTGCCATCAGATCTTACCAATTGGAATCGTGACTCATCTGACCAAGCAACTTTTTCCCTGTCATTTAGGGTCCAACTGATATGTTCACGAGCCCAGCAGAGGCGCTGAATCCGATGGCATGTTGTTAGTAAAGGCACTTAAGTCAGTCTTCTGCTGCCATATCCCAACAACGCGAAATTTCACTGCACGGTCCTCACGGATATGTCTGTCGTACATCCTACACTGATTGTTACTGATATTTGACGCAGTGTTGCTCGTCTGTTAACACTGACTACGTACGCACATGTCGCTGGTCTCGGTCATTAAGTAGTCACGGTCAGCCACTGCGTTGTCCATGGTGGGAGGCAATTGTTGAAATTAAATATTATCGACACACTCTTGACAATGTGGATCAAGGAATTTTGAATTTTATAACAATTTCCGAAAAGGAATGTCCCATGTGTCTAGATCCAATTAGCATTCCGCGTTCAAAGTCTGTTAATTCCCGTCGTGCGGCCATAATCACGTCACAAACCTTTTCATATGAATCACCTAAGTACAAATAAAAGTACTGACAGTGAATTGACCATTTATACATTTCTTACGCGATGCTACTGCCATCTGGATAGTTACATATTGCTATCCCATGTATTTTGGCACTTCAGCGTATAACTGATTTAAACTATATGCGGTCAGATACTATCCTCTGTTGCGTGTTTCAGGTCTCAACAGAATGGTGCGTTGCTAATGTGCTTCTAATGCGCAGCTATTTACTTTTATAGCACTCAAGCTTTGATTTCATGATGACGCATTACTATGTAATCATTCAAAAAATGGCAACAGAATCAATCTGTACAAGTAACTGCTTTTAGCTTCTCTTTCGATGATCATCATTGCTAGATCAGAAAGCAGCAAAGCTTCTAAATGTGCGGGTTTATTATTATTATTATTATTATTTTATTATTCAAAAATATATTACTACTTCCTAATAGTATTATTAGTTTTATTAAATAAGGCTGATAATTATTTTTCGGAAATAGTGTTAGATTTTGAATTTAAACGAATTCTCAATAGAAAAAAAATCCCTGACGGCTCGGCCTACAGGCACAGGTAGATTTCGAAGACGCAGAACGTGGGGTCCCTGTTTGTCGGGAATTGCGGAAGAAATTACCTTTTTGCGATGATGCTGCAGTTGGAACCGCCTACTTCGAAACGAAACTTGTTTGCAGGCGGAGCCAGCAAGGATTTTTTTTTTTTTTTTTTTTTTTGCTATAAGAGTTGGTCTTATAAAAAACATGTCAATATAAAAGTTTTAGATAATATTAAGAGGATTTATAATATATTTAAGCGGATTTGAAATATTGGGAATTGACGAAGTTATGAATTTTTTTCTTCTAAAACCCCCCTCCCCTCCCCCCCCTTAAGGCAATTTTTAATTATATCAAAAATCTGTCATACATAAGTTTTTGGCCCTGTTCCTAGAAGTAATAATAACTTCAAACGGATTCTATACGTATCATAATTAAGAAATTATGAGGATTTTTCTGTTTTCACAAAAAGCCCCCCCCCCCCTTGGTTTGATTTTGCCCATTAACGAACTTGACCGAGATTTTATGTCCCTTGATTTTATGTATCAGTTTCGAAAAGATGCGGGAGTTGGAACCGCCTACTTCGAAAAATAACTTGTTTGCAGGCGAAGCCGGCAGAGATTTTTTTTTGTTTTTAATTTTTTTTGCTATAACGGTTGGTCCTATAAAAAACTTGTCAATATAAAAGTTTTAGATAATACTAAGAGGATTAATAATAAATTTACGCGGATTTGATATCTTGTGAATTGACGAAGCTATGATTTTTTTTCTCCTAAAACCCCCCTTTTTCCCCCCCTTGGGGCCATTTTTAATTATATCAAAAATCTTTCATACATACATTTTCGGCCCTTTTCCTAGAAGTAATAATAACTTTAAACGGATTCGATACATATAATAATAAAGAAATTATGAGGATTTTTCTGTTTTCACAAAAAGCCCCCCCCCCCTTGGTTCGATTTTGCCCATTAACGAACTTGACCGAGATTTTTTGATCCTTGATTTTATGTATCAGTTTCGAAAAGATGCGGGAGTTGGAACCGCCTACTTCGAAAAATAACTTGTTTGCAGGCGAAGCCGGCAGGGATTTGTTTTGTTTTTAATTTTTTTTTTTTGCTATAACGGTTGGTCCTATAAAAAACTTGTCAATAAAAAAGTTTTAGATAATACTAAGAGGATTAATAATAAATTTACGCGGATTTGATATCTTTTGAATTGACGAAGCTATGATTTTTTTTCTTCTAAAACCCCCCCTTTTCCCCCCCCTTGGGGCCATTTTTAATTATATCAAAAATCTGTCATACATACATTTTCGGCCCTTTTCCTAGAAGTAATAATAACTTTAAACGGATTCGATACGTATAATAATAAAGAAATTATGAGGATTTTTCTGTTTTCACAAAAAGCCCCCCCCCCCCCCCCCTTGGTTCGATTTTGCCCATTAACGAACTTGACCGAGATTTTTTGATCCTTGATTTTATGTATCAGTTTCGAAAAGATGCGGGAGTTGGAACCGCCTACTTCGAAAAATAACTTGTTTGCAGGCGAAGCCGGCAGGGATTTGTTTTGTTTTTAATTTTTTTTTTTGCTATAACGGTTGGTCCTATAAAAAACTTGTCAATAAAAAAGATTTAGATAATACTAAGAGGATTAATAATAAATTTACGCGGATTTGATATCTTTTGAATTGACGAAGCTATGATTTTTTTTCTTCTAAAACCCCCCCTTTCCCCCCCCCCCTTGGGGCCATTTTTAATTATATCAAAAATCTGTCATACATACATTTTCGGTCCTTTTCCTAGAAGTAATAATAACTTTAAACGGATTCGATACGTATAATAATAAAGAAATTATGAGGATTTTTCTGTTTTCACAAAAAGCCCCCCCCCCCCCCTTGGTTTGATTTTGCCCATTAACGAACTTGACCGAGATTTTATGTCCCTTGATTTTATGTATCAGTTTCGAAAAGATGCGGGAGTTGGAACCGCCTACTTCGAAAAATAACTTGTTTGCAGGCGAAGCCGGCAGGGATTTTTTTTGTTTTTAATTTTTTTTTTGCTATAACGGTTGGTCCTATAAAAAACTTGTCAATATAAAAGTTTTAGATAATACTAAGAGGATTAATAATAAATTTACGCGGATTTGATATCTTGTGAATTGACGAAGCTATGATTTTTTTTCTCCTGAAACCCCCCTTCCCCCCCCCCTTGGGGCCATTTTTAATTATATCAAAAATCTTTCATACATACATTTTCGGCCCTTTTCCTAGAAGTAATAATAACTTTAAACGGATTCGATACGTATAATAATAAAGAAATTATGAGGATTTTTCTGTTTTCACAAAAAGCCCCCCCCCCCCCCCTTGGTTTGATTTTGCCCATTAACGAACTTGACCGAGATTTTATGTCCCTTGATTTTATGTATCAGTTTCGAAAAGATGCGGGAGTTGGAACCGCCTACTTCGAAAAATAACTTGTTTGCAGGCGAAGCCGGCAGGGATTTTTTTTGTTTTTAATTTTTTTTTGCTATAACGGTTAGTCCTATAAAAAACTTGTCAATATAAAAGTTTTAGATAATACTAAGAGGATTAATAATAAATTTACGCGGATTTGATATCTTGTGAATTGACGAAGCTATGATTTTTTTTCTCCTGAAACCCTCCTTTTCCCCCCACTTGGGGCCATTTTTAATTATATCAAAAATCTTTCATACATACATTTTCGGCCCTTTTCCTAGAAGTAATAATAACTTTAAACGGAATCGATACGTATAATAATAAAGAAATTATGAGGATTTTTCTGTTTTCACAAAAAGCCCCCCCCCCCCCCTTGGTTCGATTTTGCCCATTAACGAACTTGACCGAGATTTTATGATCCTTGATTTTATGTATCAGTTTTGAAAAGATGCGGGAGTTGGAACCGCCTACTTCGAAAAATAACTTGTTTGCAGGCGAAGCCGGCAGGGATTTGTTTTGTTTTTAATTTTTTTTTTTGCTATAACGGTTGGTCCTATAAAAAACTTGTCAATAAAAAAGTTTTAGATAATACTAAGAGGATTAATAATAAATTTACGCGGATTTGATATCTTTTGAATTGACGAAGCTATGATTTTTTTTCTTCTAAAACCCCCCCTTTCCCCCCCTTGGGGCCATTTTTAATTATATCAAAAATCTGTCATACATACATTTTCGGTCCTTTTCCTAGAAGTAATAATAACTTTAAACGGATTCGATACGTATAATAATAAAGAAATTATGAGGATTTTTCTGTTTTCACAACCCCCCCCCCCCCCCCTTGGTTTGATTTTGCCCATTAACGAACTTGACCGAGATTTTATGTCCCTTGATTTTATGTATCAGTTTCGAAAAGATGCGGGAGTTGGAACCGCCTACTTCGAAAAATAACTTGTTTGCAGGCGAAGCCGGCAGGGATTTTTTTTGTTTTTATTTTTTTTTTTTTTGCTATAACGGTTGGTCCTATAAAAAACTTGTCAATATAAAAGTTTTAGATAATACTAAGAGGATTAATAATAAATTTACGCGGATTTGATATCTTTTGAATTGACGAAGCTATGATTTTTTTTCTTCTAAAACCCCCCCTTTTCCCCCCCCTTGGGGCCATTTTTAATTATATCAAAAATCTGTCATACATACATTTTCGGTCCTTTTCCTAGAAGTAATAATAACTTTAAACGGATTCGATACGTATAATAATAAAGAAATTATGAGGATTTTTCTGTTTTCACAAAAAGCCCCCCCCCCCCCCCCTTGGTTTGATTTTGCCCATTAACGAACTTGACCGAGATTTTATGTCCCTTGATTTTATGTATCAGTTTCGAAAAGATGCGGGAGTTGGAACCGCCTACTTCGAAAAATAACTTGTTTGCAGGCGAAGCCGGCAGGGATTTTTTTTGTTTTTAATTTTTTTTTTTGCTATAACGGTTGGTCCTATAAAAAACTTGTCAATATAAAAGTTTTAGATAATACTAAGAGATTAATAATAAATTTACGCGGATTTGATATCTTGTGAATTGACGAAGCTATGATTTTTTTTCTCCTGAAACCCCCCTTCCCCCCCCCCTTGGGGCCATTTTTAATTATATCAAAAATCTTTCATACATACATTTTCGGCCCTTTTCCTAGAAGTAATAATAACTTTAAACGGATTCGATACGTATAATAATAAAGAAATTATGAGGATTTTTCTGTTTTCACAAAAAGCCCCCCCCCCCCTGGTTTGATTTTGCCCATTAACGAACTTGACCGAGATTTTATGTCCCTTGATTTTATGTATCAGTTTCGAAAAGATGCGGGAGTTGGAACCGCCTACTTCGAAAAATAACTTGTTTGCAGGCGAAGCCGGCAGGGATTTGTTTTGTTTTTAATTTTTTTTTTTTGCTATAACGGTTGGTCCTATAAAAAACTTGTCAATAAAAAAGTTTTAGATAATACTAAGAGGATTAATAATAAATTTACGCGGATTTGATATCTTTTGAATTGACGAAGCTATGATTTTTTTTCTTCTAAAACCCCCTTTCCCCCCCCCCCCTTGGGGCCATTTTTAATTATATCAAAAATCTGTCATACATACATTTTCGGTCCTTTTCCTAGAAGTAATAATAACTTTAAACGGATTCGATACGTATAATAATAAAGAAATTATGAGGATTTTTCTGTTTTCACAAAAAGCCCCCCCCCCCCCCCTTGGTTTGATTTTGCCCATTAACGAACGTGACCGAGATTTTATGTCCCTTGATTTTATGTATCAGTTTCGAAAAGATGCGGGAGTTGGAACCGCCTACTTCGAAAAATAACTTGTTTGCAGGCGAAGCCGGCAGGGATTTGTTTTGTTTTTAATTTTTTTTTTGCTATAACGGTTGGTCCTATAAAAAACTTGTCAATAAAAAAGTTTTAGATAATACTAAGAGGATTAATAATAAATTTACGCGGATTTGATATCTTTTGAATTGACGAAGCTATGATTTTTTTTCTTCTAAAACCCCCTTTCCCCCCCCCCCCCTTGGGGCCATTTTTAATTATATCAAAAATCTGTCATACATACATTTTCGGTCCTTTTCCTAGAAGTAATAATAACTTTAAACGGATTCGATACGTATAATAATAAAGAAATTATGAGGATTTTTCTGTTTTCACAAAAAGCCCCCCCCCCCCCTTGGTTTGATTTTGCCCATTAACGAACGTGACCGAGATTTTATGTCCCTTGATTTTATGTATCAGTTTCGAAAAGATGCGGGAGTTGGAACCGCCTACTTCGAAAAATAACTTGTTTGCAGGCGAAGCCGGCAGGGATTTTTTTTGTTTTTAATTTTTTTTTTTTGCTATAACGGTTGGTCCTATAAAAAACTTGTCAATATAAAAGTTTTAGATAATACTAAGAGGATTAATAATAAATTTACGCGGATTTGATATCTTGTGAATCGACGAAGCTATGATTTTTTTTCTCCTGAAACCCCCCTTCCCCCCCCCCCCTTGGGGCCATTTTTAATTATATCAAAAATCTTTCATACATACATTTTCGGCCCTTTTCCTAGAAGTAATAATAACTTTAAACGGATTCGATACGTATAATAATAAAGAAATTATGAGGATTTTTCTGTTTTCACAAAAAGCCCCCCCCCCCCCCTTGGTTTGATTTTGCCCATTAACGAACTTGACCGAGATTTTATGTCCCTTGATTTTATGTATCAGTTTCGAAAAGATGCGGGAGTTGGAACCGCCTACTTCGAAAAATAACTTGTTTGCAGGCGAAGCCGGCAGGGATTTTTTTTGTTTTTAATTTTTTTTTGCTATAACGGTTGGTCCTATAAAAAACTTGTCAATATAAAAGTTTTAGATAATACTAAGAGGATTAATAATAAATTTACGCGGATTTGATATCTTGTGAATTGACGAAGCTATGATTTTTTTTCTCCTGAAACCCCCCTTTTCCCCCCACTTGGGGCCATTTTTAATTATATCAAAAATCTTTCATACATACATTTTCGGCCCTTTTCCTAGAAGTAATAATAACTTTAAACGGAATCGATACGTATAATAATAAAGAAATTATGAGGATTTTTCTGTTTTCACAAAAAGCCCCCCCCCCCCCCCCCCTTGGTTCGATTTTGCCCATTAACGAACTTGACCGAGATTTTATGATCCTTGATTTTATGTATCAGTTTTGAAAAGATGCGGGAGTTGGAACCGCCTACTTCGAAAAATAACTTGTTTGCAGGCGGAGCCGGCAGGGATTTGTTTTGTTTTTCATTTTTTTTTTTTTTGGTATAACGGTTGGTCCTATAAAAAACTTGTCAATATAAAAGTTTTAGATAATACTAAGAGGATTAATAATAAATTTACGCGGATTTGATATCTTCTGAATTGACGAAGCTGTGATTTTTTTTCTTCTAAACCCCCCCTTTTTTCCCCCCCTTGGGGCCATTTTTAATTATATCAAAAATCTGTCATACATACATTTTTGGCCCTTTTCCTAGAAGTAATAATAACTTTAAACGGATTCGATACGTATAATAATAAAGAAATTATGAGGATTTTTCTGTTTTCACAAAAAGCCCCCCCATTTCCCCCCCCCCCTTGGTTCGATTTTGCCCATTAACGAACTTGACCGAGATTTTATGACCCTTGATTTTATGTATCAGTTTGGAAGAGATTTATGGAGAATTTTTCCAGTTATCGTGGTCAGAAAAAAGTGACATAGATAGATAGATAGATAGATAGATAGATAGATAGATAGATAGATATATAAACTTTTGAACTGGGGGTGGTTTTGGGTTCTGGGAGTCATGATCGGCGTAGATCTGCAAAAATTTTTCAAAATTTCCAACTTAGGTGAGAATGTAATAGGTAGTATTTCTTACGAAATCTACCTAAAAGGCAAGACTACACTGCAAAAAAATAATTGGTGATTTTACAGTATAAAACTGGCATTCCAGCTGCCAGTATTATACCGTAAAATTAACAGTATTAAACAGTAAAATAAGCAGTAATACGCTGCCGTGCAAACAGTAATACTGCTTATTTTACTGTTTAATACTGTTAATTTTACGGTATAATACTGGCAGCTGGGATGCCAGTTTTATACTGTAAAATCAACAATTATTTTTTGCAGTGTATAGTTGTCATCGCTGAACATTGCCCCATTCCATTCTGTATTCCTCGAAATTTTGGTACAGCATTTCTACCACTGTAATTTATGAAGGTGAAAACTCACCATAATAATAGCTTTTTCTAAAGAATTATCTTCGGCTATACATATTTTAATTTTTTTTTGCGTTGTTTGGATATCATTTTCTATTTAATAATTGGTGACTGGCCAATAATTAAATTGAAGATTCTACTTCAATTCTACTACAGTGAACTCAGTACGCTATTTTTCTAACTTCTCATTTTAAATTAACAACGATTCAAACCATTCGAGTGAATTTAATTCAGATATTCAATCTTACTAGTAATTAAACTTGGTGCAAAATTTAAATTATTATTTTTTTCTTCTGATTTCAGGAACTCGAGTACTGGTTTGGTAGATCCTGACTGGACAGCCATTCGTTTAGGCCAGTATGCCAAGCACCTCGAACGATGGATGATGTATTTTCCTCTGTCGCAAATCCACGTGGTCAGTGGGGAAAGACTTGTCGAAGATCCAGTACAAGAACTCAAGGTAAATAATGCTTTATAATTATTATAAATAAGCTCAATGGCATAATTTTTATGCCCTTGTTGTACAGGGTGTTTCAAAAGTCTGGATCAAAAGTAAAAACACAATTTTTAAAAAAGTCTATAGGTTGCAGAGCTTTGCAGTCTGCAGATTACTGAGTGCCTCTGTCCCCTAAGACCTGCACTCGCCAATCTCCGTCCAGATCCCGAGGTCTCTAAAAACGCGCTAATTTGCTCTGTTTAAAAAAAAAAAAAAAAAAGGCTGCAAATGTAGAAACTGAATAACTATTTTTAAGATAAATGTTATTTTAACCCTTTAACGGATAAAGCAGTTCAATTGCTAAAATGTTGAAATAAATGATTGACACCGGAAATTATGAACAAATTTATTTGTATATAACAAAAAAGCGATATTTCACATACATAATAAATGGAAAACATTTCTATTAAAATTCTGTTGTCATTGTTGAATTTCGTAATTAAAATTTTGTGGTTTCATAGGGAAACCACTGTCCGTTAAAAGATTAAGAAATAAACTCAGTGAGTGAAATAAGCATTAAAAGCGCTTTTCATTTGATAAAATATCATTGCTTGCTCATTCCCTCCCTCCGCCGCCCACCTGAAAAAAAAAGCAAGAAAAATCTGGCAAAAGGAACTATAAAAAATTTTTCGAATTTACGCCATTTTCTGCAATTGTAAAGAAATATTTAAGTTTCTGAAAATATTTAAGTTTTCTGGAAGTTTCATTTGAAATATGACGACAATGTCACCAACGTAAGCTTAAATTCATGAATATAAAATTCTGACGAACATCCTGTCGAAACTTACAGTAGTCGCTACTTTTTTCAATAGTTTGTATTGTAATGTAGCGCGCTACATTTTGAACAATGTAGTGAGTAGCGCGATACAAATAATTAGTAGTTTGTAGTGAGCACTGATACTAAAAGTGCCATTTTACAATTTACGTGATCGTAATTTGTTTCTTTTGTGCAAAATGTGTTCTTCTGAACAATTTGCAAATCTCAACTGCAGTATTTAGTATAACGCATGCATGAAATCGTAGATTTTTCCTTTGACATTTGCTATAGTAAAACCAAATGCAACAACCAAAGAAAGAAATTTCTTTTCTTGTTGACAACACTTTTCTACTTACACCTTATCAAGTTGTCATATTTTAATGCAGGATTTCTTCATATGGAATTACTTTATTTACAAATTTATTTATCGTTTGCATTTACAGGTTTTTTTTTTTTTTTAATTTTCTAGATTCTAATTAACTCTCTAGGTCTAGATTATAATTAACTCTAATCAACGGAACTCAATACAATTAACATATTAAGAGTGTGTTGGAGAGTTAAGTAAACAAATCTATTTCGGTAAATACATGAGTCAATGGTAATATTTCATGTATTATGCTCAATAATTATTGTGAGAATTAGTAAATAAAATTTATGCAGTGTATGGTTGTGCATAGATATGTTACATACAAGAGTAACCTCTCAGTGTATCGCTCGTTCAGATATAGGCTTATACCTCTGTTTTTGTGTCTTTCAAAAAATAAGCTGTAGTTTAATCGCATTTTTTTAAGTAACATATATTCAAATGTTTAATTGTATTACGTATATCTCTCGAAACGTCATATGTCTTTCGCTAAGAAAATTGTAATATGTGTATAAAATAATGTTTTAAAGACAAACACACGACAATTTCTTGTAAATTATATTTCTTGATTTTTAATGTCCTCTATTATATCGCAATTATTTGATTGTATCCCAGCAGATGCGATATAACACGGGGTCGCTGTATTATTTAATCCTTGTCGTCAAATTCGAGTGTAGATTGAATGATACTTTGATAAAATCTGAAAGTAGCGAAGTAGTGACTACTCATGAAAAGTAGTTTGTAGACGCTACTTTTTAAAACAAGTATAAATTGTTAGTGTGTAGTTAAAATGTAGTTAACTATCTTTTATTTAATGTAATTCACAACAATAATAATAAAAAAAAAGTGGTTTTTACATTTGACTCCACTGTAACATGGTACTCACGTCTCGGAACGTTATTGTAATACATAAAACCATATTGCGATGCAGGTATGACATGGTCACAATGCACAGCGTGGCGAAACGACGAATTTCAACGACATAAATGAAAATGGAGTGTCTTTTCTCAAGGTTTGTCAACTATGTAAAGTTGTTCTTATAAGGCCCACAGTATGAGAAACCTTATAAGTTTTTTTCTTTCCATACCATCTAGCCCCGTTATTAGAAGGAAATGTATCGGAAAAATATGAGAAAACAAAACTAGTCGTTGGGGGCCACCGTAATACTTACCCATCATGGATATGCATAATATAAAATATTAAAATAAAAAATGTGTAAACTACTTATAAAATGCATTGCAATTCGAATAAAATCGTGGCTTGATGACGTCATAAACTTTAAAGCAAGGCTAACGAAAAAGACAGGCTACCGCGGTGCATTTCACTTATCTTTTTTTACAGACTGCTAGAGTGACGTGATGCTCTTTTCGTACACCTTCATTGGTGCATTCGATCATCACGTGACTCTGGCGGTCTGTAAAAAAAGATGGGTGGGGGGGTTAGAATGACAGTGGAGTAAGTCAAAAATTTTGAAAATCTAGATAACCATATTTTCACTGAAAGTATATTAATTCCTGTTCAATGTGCCAGTCAAATAAGTCATAATTCACTTAGGGAGTCGCTAGAGGGCAAAACAAGTTGGGACAGTCAATGCAACGGTGATACAACAAGTTTCATAAAACCCTACATTTCTCAAATAACTAAATTTTGATTTACTCCATTGTCATTCTAACCCCTTCATATAGCATATAACGTGCAGATAGAGTTACAAAGGGTGGAAAAAACCGGGTTTACTCCCAGGAATAAACCCGGTTTTTTGAGAGGGAAATTTTAAAAACTCCCCAGAGTTTTCAGAAAATTTTAGGGTTGAAATTTTTAAATTAATCATTTTTTAATTTTTTTAACGATGTCAATGTAAAAAAAAAATGTTTTTTATCAATGTAAAAAAAAAATGTTTTTTATCAATGTAAACAAAACCGATAACATAAATATAGAAAAATAGCACAATTTACATGGAAACTATCGAAATACATGATTAAGTTGCTGAAATATTAAGTAAGAGAAATTAGTAATTTGATATTTTAATCATCGATAAGTAAAAAGTGAGAGAGGCAGATTCCATATTCATCTTGTCTGGCATAAACTTTAACCCCTGTTCTCCAAATCAGCTAATGTAAACAAAAAAGAAAATGACCAAAAATAAAAGAAATCAATGCAAAAATACAATGCAACTCGCTAGAAATTTGATATATACGAAGTATGCCTGAATAGTCGATACCTCAGCTAACAGAACTAAAACAAATTTTATTTTTAAGGAAACATTCAAATCCTCACCAAATCATAGCCGCCATTGTTGTAAAGCTAATGAGTTTTAATAAATTATAAGAACTTACAGCGCAAAATCATAAGTTATGTGAATTCATAAAAAAAATCCATTTTAAACTTTTCAGAACAGTGCCTGAAATTTCTGGAAAATAAAAAATTCAAATTGAAAAATGACTGGTTTTGTTTGCTTTCAAAAATCTTTCAAAGTTTCTAATATTCCCCAAAATTCCGGATTTATTCCCCAAAATTCTCGTCTTTATTTCCGTCTCTCAAAATCTGCTGGTTTTTTGCAACTCTTCGTGCCAAACTGGTTCTATAATTGCTACTGAGTTAAATTCTTTTAATTTTTTTTCATTCTGCCCAGTTATTATTGTATGAACTATGTATCTAGAATTTCTTGTTTGTATAAATATTATACATACATGTATTAATACTTTTTGTAGGCTGTCCAGAAGTTTCTTGGAATTCGTCCTGTGATAGAATCGCACCACTTCTTCTTCAACCAGAGCAAAGGCTTTCCGTGTCTTCGGAAATCTCCCCACAGCCAAATTCCGAGGTGCCTGGGTAAAACCAAGGGGCGATCGCATCCACAAGTGGCCACTGCCTCTCTCCAAAGACTGAGAGACTTTTTCAGACCGTTTAATCAAAAATTTTACAGAATGGTAGGCAGAGACTTTGGATGGCTGTGAAATATCTCAGAAAACTGCATATTTTGAGGGGAAATCAAAAAAGTGTTGCCAGCAGAATAAAAAGATCTATTTTATTATAAGGAACTTGTAACAAATAAAGACACGTTCAGGTTTCAGATCACAATAAGCTGTGTTACATTAGAATTAACATTTTAAATGTTGTTGGGTGTAATATTTATACATATTTTTACAATATTAAATTATGCATATTCTTGACGCTGTTTAAGTGTAGTCGGAGAGTTCAAAACAAAAGACACTTTAACCCTTCTTTGCATGAGTTTTTTTTTTTACAATTGTGTTTTTTTATACATATATTAAATATTAGACATTAGAAATTTTAAGATAGATTTTTAACTTTGTTCAGCAACATAGTTCACGGGAAATTTACTGGATTAATATTTCTATATAAATATAGTGGTGGCGAAGAAGTTGATTTATTTATTAAAAGTTAAATAAAAAGTGATGGAAATTTACATCACTATGCAATTAAGGGTTAAAGTGGCTTTGTTAACCCATTCGGGACCATGGGTGCATATATGCAACCTCAAAAGGAGCATACAGAATTTGTTTCAGGCACCAGTAAAAAATAAAAGTAATATTTGCTTTCTCTAATTAGAGCATTTTTGTGAAAGTTTAAGTAAAGGTAGTTTTTTTTTATAAAAAGTGGTGCCAACCGAATAAAATTTGTGTAAAAGCCGCCGGTCCCGAAGGGGTTAAGAGTATGTGTTTTAGTAAGGCCATAATTTTCTAAACACATGAGTTAACTTTAATTAACAAATATTTTGCAGGTATTACACCAAATTAGAATAAAATAAAGTGTTCTCCTTGTAATACAGTATTCTATTTACGGGCATGCTGTTTCGAATAGTCAATACTACTGATTTTCAATTTGCCCCTTCACTCTAGTGAACTTTCTGTACCACTGCCTTGATAGATTCCATAGTTTTCTACTAGTAGGGGCACAAAAAATGTTTAATTGGCTTTGGTAATGATAACATACGATGAAAATTATGTGCCCCTTAATATTTACAGGCCTCATACTGCCTGGCCTTATTAGGTGATTTTTGTTTTTCAAATGTTTTACTTTCAAACACAAACAAAATTAAAAATATTTTAATGTACATTCTAAACGATCGTTAAAATATCTCGAACATCATGCAAAGATTGTAAAATTCAATCAATAATTCACTATGATTTCATAATAATGTTTTTAATAACGACGTATCGAAAGATTCTGTGTTTCCAAAATTACGACGAAGCCGGTGTCAGTTGCGGTTGAAACTCTCCGCACATATCAAGGACATATAAACTGTCAGGTATATGCTACCATTTGTTGACCCAAGATTGTTCCCTACAAGATATAGGCTAATGGTCTTATTAAGAGCATGGCCTTGTTTGGTAGAAGTACCTTATATGAGTTAGCAAATAAGTTCGTCATTTATTCAATAAATTTGAAACACTATTTTACAAGCTTATCGCGGATTCCAAGTGAAATTTTATTCTTAAAATCAGTTGGCATTTTATGAAAAATCTTTGTTTTGTGCGAGATTTTTGTAAAAAGTACAACATATCATTAAATTAACGCAAAAAATTTAAAAGTTAACGTGTTGTAGAATTATCTTTAAAACTTAGTTATAATTTCTAAAATACTTAATAAAAACCCATTAAAGAGTTTGGCGATGTTCATTTGAATTTTGACACGTGAGATGCATGTGCGAATCAGACTGGTCAGTTAGCATTTTGGCGCAAGAGATGCATGGCAAATTTGACTCGTCAGTCAGTTAAGAGAAGCATGATGAGTTTAATTCATCAAATGTATCCGAATGATTAACATGTAAAAATTCTCTTTTCGACATCTCTTTGGCATGATACACCATGGTGAATGATAGATCCAAGATATTTGAATTCCTCAACAATTTTTATATTCATATCATCCAATAAAATATCAGCTTCAAGATTTGTTGTTAAGTGCTCATTTTTATTCATATTTATCTTTAATCAGAAACGTTATAACTGACTGACAAAAATTCTAAAATGAGTTAAAGCTTTTTATTTAACCCTCTCGTCACCCTGGGCCTCATATGAGGCTCCTACTTCGAATTGCAATATTTGAAAGAAAAAAATTATTTTTGTTAATTCCAGCACCTAATAGTGATAGCATATGTCGATACATTTACTATTATGACGTTACTTATGTTTCAACATTTAATAATAATAATAATAATAAAAGTTTTATTAATTATTAGTAAACCGTTGGCGTTTCTTTCAATTTAAACATATGTTTCACTTTTTAAATTTAAATTAGGGACTCCTTTCCCGAATTAGTAATTTGTGATAAAAGATAAAAATACTACTAATTTTTTTATGTTTGTTTAATCTGGTTGTAATACGACATTTTCCAAACGTCTAAAAAATCTTCCTAAGACTATTTTCATAGGATAAACACGCAACATAACTACATTCGTTAGATTTCTGTAAAGAACACATTCGTTAAATTTCAGTAAACTGTAACTTCTGTGATTTCGATAGCTACTTTTAATTTTGTTAGCGTAAAAGTAATTTTTCCCAAAATTGGGAAAAAAAATCGGTGCCGAGAGGGTTAAGTTGATTGAAAGACGCTTTGTTTAATCCAGAAACATACTTAAATAACGTTCTTTATATCCTCTCTTCGTGTCTTTAAAATGTATGTTTACTGTAGGAACCCTATTAGACAAATATAATACACTGCAAAAAAATTGTCGATTTTATGGTATAATACTGGCATCTCAGCATTATACCGTAAAATCAATTTTTTTTTCAGTGGTTATATTCTGCACTTAGGGAGTTTCTGAAATAAATAATTCAATTGTTGTCTTAAAAACTAAATATTTTCCCCATTCTTTTGCTGGTTGTGTAAAACCATTTCCAAACCTGCTAATACTTAACTGCTAATAGCGGTCTCACAGACGGCTGTATTTTTTTTTTTTTTTTTTTTTCACAGTATAACTTGTAATTTCCAGTTTAACTATATATACTAGCGATATTGTATTTCGTTTGGTGAGGTAGTACTATTGCTAGAGACTTTTGAAGAGGTGAATTTTAATTATAATAGTCATGTACATAAAGTTTAGTACACAGAAACAGTATCCTTTGAGTTAATCGAGTCTTTTATTTCATCTTTCGATCGAGCGGTCTGACAGGCCGTTCACAGTATTTATGCGTCAGGTGTCACAAATCATAGAAACAAAAGAAAACTTAAATTACATAGAAAATAATTCACAGCTACTGAGGACGAGGTCCGGTTACCAAGAATTAGCCTCTAATGAGGTTATAATCTATCACTCTCATTCAGTATTTATTGACGTGTCTTTTTTACACAATCATTTCTTAGGAGAATATTTGTTCCTTATTTAATAAAATTTATAATTACTTGCACTCTAAAAAAAGTCTTTCGGAATATATTAAGTACTTATAGACATTGTATCATCATATGTGCCTTGCTGTCCTAGTAAATAAATTATAGTGTATTTTGTACTGAATATTTATCTGTACAGTGCAAAGATTTGTTGTTGTACATAGTATATCATCTGCATATTTTGTAATATATTAGTTTTTTACACTTGTTGTGGTTTTTAAACTGTATACATAAAGTTTGTAATTTAAAGTAAATGTTTATAAAGAGAATTTGTTTGTTGATTGTATTGTTGAATAACGAATTTATATATAAATAAGAATTCCCGTTTACAGTACTAAAATTTTGTATTATTTTACTGTAACATTATAGTTAACAAATGTAAATAAATCAATTTAAATTTTCTTTTATTTGTGTCTTATTTATTACATTCTACCAAATTGAGTCGGAATTGCCCGGGACTGCATTTTAAAGAATAACCCCTATAAAGTACTTTTAAAAAATATAATATTTATGTATTTTCTAAAAGGTCAGTATAAAAACTCTGAGGCATACGTTTGATTACACTCTAAAAACGACATTTTCAAAATTGAGCAAAAAATGCTCAAATCTGAGTATGCCGCATAGTCAAAATGGCTCCGAATCAAAATGACTCAAGTTTGAAACATGAATAATATACTCATTTATGAAAACATGCACACACTCAAGAATAAAACATCACGTGCTCATATTTGAGTATGTTCATGTTTCAAAAATGAGTATGAACGGACTTCTATGTGCTCATTTTGAGTATTTCCATGTTTCAAAAATGAGTTTGAACTGATTCTAATCCTTTTTGAGTATTTCCATGTTTCAAAAATGAGTGAACTGACCTAAATGGGCTCAGTTTTGAGTATGTCCATATTTCAATATTCTGAGTATTTCTGGTATTTCAGAACTGAAAGAATTGGGTCGTCCTAATTTGAAACAAAAAATTTCATAACAAAATGAAAACGTCGATTTACTCAGATTTGAAAGTGTCATTTTTCTCAGTGTAAATAAGAAAGTCGTAATGACAAATGCTTTGCAATTATCTCAGTATATTAACGTAATTATCTCAGGTAATTACGCTAATATATTTACATAACGCAGGTATAATACTTATAATATCAATATATTAATAAATAATTACGTACAGGTTAATGTAATGAAGGTAATTATCTCTGCTTATCCATTACAAAATGTAAGAAGCTATCTGTTGCAGCCGTCCGGGAGGAAACCTCCGGAAAATTTTAGTATATTTTCACAAATCATGACCTCCAGCTTCCAGCAACCAAAACCACCATCCATTCGAATGTTGATTTATACATATATATTAAACAAGTGGGTAAGTATGATCGAAGATCGCAAAAAGGGTTTCGTTTAATATTCATTTCAAAGCACTTTATCCTTTAATTAATAAATCTAAATAAATTTCATTTTCCATTAAAAAAAAAAACAAGTTTTTGATAAAATAAAAAGTTACCAGTCTATACATTTTGATTTTTTGAATTCTTAAATAGAATATGATTTTGTGTATATACTATACCAATTTTAAAATCCCTACCTTATATGTTTTAAATTTTTCAATATACCTTCAAATTTGTGAGTACGGTTTTTAATTATTTTAAGCATTGTTTATTTTTTTTTTTTTAAACTTTCGTATCCGAAAGTAAATGAAATAAATAATTATTTTGGTAAAATAAAAAGTTACCCGTAGATTTTTTTCCATTTTTAGAATTTCTTAAACAGAATATGATTTTGCGCATATAGACTAATTTGCAAATCCGTATCTTATATAATATTAAAAAAAATGTGTATACCTTAAAATTTCTGACTGGAATCTTTATCTGCCAAACCCCTGCGATTTTATCACTTTGAAAATTTTGAGTAACAGCTAGTCTCTCTCTCTCTCTCTCTATATATATATATCTTTTTTTTTTTTTTTAATCTTTCTTATCCGAAATTAAATCAAACGAATAATTTTTTTAGTAAAATAAAATGTTCCCGGTAGATATTTTTTATTTTTAAAATTTCTTAATCAGAATATGATTTTGCATATATATATACCAATTTCCAAATCCGTATCTTTATATAGTTTTAAAATTTTGCATATACCTTAAAATTTCTGACTGGAATCTTTATATGGCAAACTCCTGCGGGCTGTATCACTTTGAATATGAAAATCTTGAGTGACAGCTATAGCCTTTCTTTCGGGTCCAACTCCTGCTACTCTCGACAAAGGGCACATATTTATGCAAAATTGATATTTGAACTTCTTTTTTGAAAGAAATGATTTTCTGATGAGATTTTTAATGAGTTTTTAATTAATAACTTGGTTAATTATCGATTAATTTAAAATTTTATGATTTGTCGTGTGACAGAAGGTATTCAGCTGTAAGTGCACAAAATTTCAAGTCTCTAACTTATACAGTTTCCGAGTACGAATTCTGTGACGGACAGAGTTTTCATACAGAGGAGTGAGACGAATAGGGTTTCGTGAGATGAACGAAACCCTAAAAAAGTAGTCGTCAAAAGGATGTCATTTGACTCCAATCGATTAAAATTCAAAATGTAATACATTTATCGAAAAATAAAAATTGATTTGATTCTAAATCATTTCAATAGTGATGCCTGCAAATTTTATGCATTTAAATATAAAACTGTCTCAGCGAATATGTCAACAAATTTTGCGTTGCTGGGTATGAATTTTGTTTTTTCTTCTTTTATCGCGAAATCCCCTGTCAACCTAGGGTTGCATGCGCGACGCGGTAGCGTATTACTGCTTGCATGACAGCGTATTACTGCTTATTTTACTGTTTAATACTGCTTATTTTACTGTTTAATGCTGTTAATTTTACGGTATAATACTGGCAGCTGGGATGCCAGTTTTATACTGTAAAATCAACAACTATTTTTTGCAGTGTAGAGCTGACGTTGAGGCCTCTGATCTGTAGATATTGAAATAGTGTTTGCACCATCAGAATGTAGACGTCAGATGCCGACGAGGTGCGTTTTTAAAAATTGTCTCCTTAACTTTGAAATAGTTTCAAGAAGATGATAAAATTTCAATTTTTTAGGATATTATCCTTTATTTACAAATGCTTGATAGGACCTAATGAAAAAATGAATGACCGAAGGCATAAATCATGGAAATACCTGTATTTTTATTTATTTATTTATTTTTATCTGATAAGAGAAAAATTGCTCCGATACGGTGCACTTCATTCTGATTCGATCCGAAGGTGTGGCAAGCTGGTTTACCGAGAAAGGATGGAACGTATGACATCCTTGATGGAACCACGCCCGGTGTTGTTTTCTGCAGACTTTGATTTTATTATAAGCCTGTTTTAGTAATTTGTAGAATGAATATGAATGAAATACCAATAATTATATTAATAAAAAACCCATTTGTCCAATCTAAAATTTAATATATGTAGCAGCCAGTGAAAAACATATCACGAAAATAAATCATTACCGTACCTTATACTTCGGCCAATAAGCAGGTCCAGATGAATGGCACAAAGGTAGTGCTCTAGAACCAACAAATATAGAGGGCCGCAAGGTTTATAAAAACCTGCAATAGTGTTTTACATTTTACTAGCTTCGCCCACTACACTGGTCGGTTTCTTCAAACGAACCTTGACATAAACGAAATATATCGAGGAATTTGACCATGTGTTTTAAAGCAATATATCGAAATTCGTTCAGCAGAATCTTTTAACAAGGCTAAACTTTCACAATCGAGTTCATCTGATTATAGAACTTTTCCCCATAATTCTATAGCTAAGAAACGTAAAACGATATGTTATATACTAAAACCTTTCCTGAAAAATTATCTAACTAACAGTGCAAGTCCCACCAAAATCCATCAGCAGAACTCAAGTTGTAAGTGGTCTAACCAGTCGGTCTACGGATTTGTGGAGAGACCTCAGGTGCTTCACGGGCTTGTATGTGAAAAAAAATGCACAATTTGTTTATTTTATGTAAAATTGAATTAAACTGTTTATTTTTAGGGTTTCGTTCATCTAAAGAAACCTCCCGCGTCTCACTCCTCTGTCTGTCCGTCACAGAGTTCGTACTCGGAAACTGTATAAGTTAAAGACTTGAAATTTTGTGTACTTTACAGCTGAATATCTCCTGTCACACGACAAATCCTAAAGTTTTGAATTCCTCCGTAATTAGCCGAGATATTTATTAAAATCTCATCAAAAATCAGTTCTTTAAAAATAAAAAGCTCAGATATCAATTTTGCCTAGATCGTGACCCTTTGTCGAGGGTAGCAGGACCGGGAATCAATGGGATCTCGATTCGAGAGTAGCTAGAAGGAATAAAAACCACAAAATAAAATGGCGAATTAGGGAGATTTCGGGCTCTATAAAATTAGTACCATTTACCGATTTGAAAATTGCACATCTCTGCATAAAATTTAATGCTGAATCCAAAAATCTAATTTTCGAAAAATCTGATAATAATTAAAAATTATTCATTTCCAATTGAAAAATAATTTTTTTGAAAGTCAAAATAACACTTGTTTTAACTCAGCGAGAGAAGGGAAGGTTGCCAGAAACAAGTGCTGCCATAATTAAAATGTACTCAGAAATTTTAAGGTATATACAAATGTTTAAAACTATGTAAGATACGGATATGAAAATTTGTACGCAAAATCATATGCTGATTAAGAATTTTGAAAAGTAGAAAAAATCGGCCGGTAAGTTTTTATTTTATAAAAAAAAAAAAAATTTTCATTTACTTTCGGATATCAAAAAAAGAAAAATAAACAAAGCTTGGAATAATTAAAAACCACACTCACAAATTTTAAGGTATATTGAAAATTTTAAAACTATAAAGTAGGAATTTTAAAATTAGTATAAATACACAAAATCATATTCTATTAAAGAAATACTGAATATTAATCTCCAGGAGGAAGGAGGGCGAGGGGGTATTTTCTCGGGTTCTATGGGCCCTATCCCCTATCAAAACGTTGTCTGGCTCATTCAAGTTGGTTTTCGATCGCCTTAAAGGATTTAGTTAAAGGATTCACTTTCCACCGCCAGGAGGTGCAATCCCATCTCGGTCCCGAACCCAGCGGGGTTTGCCTCATTCAGCTTGGTTTTCGATCGCCTTACATATTTTAGTTCCACTTACCACAGCCAGGGGGCGCATAATATTAAACGATACCCCTTTTCAACGATATCCTTTGTGCGATCTTCGATCACACCTATACCTATTTGTTTTCTGTTGCAATGTATACTATAAATAGTATAAATGAGAATAGCATAAATTTTATTTTTTATGAAGAATAGAAACGTCACATAGTATTTTAACGCTTTAGAATTCTTGTATATCTAAAATAGCTTTCGCTTATCTCTGTGTGTTATAACTATGATTGTTTTTTGAAGTTACACTCTATTGCCCGCAAACGAACTAGGGAATTGCAGAGTTACTTCTTTGAGGATTCATGTTATAGTTCAAATTTCAATCTTTATCAGTATATCAGTTCTTTATCGTTATAAATCTCAGAAACCAATATATTTTCGAAATTTAAAAGAGCATATATATATATATATATATATATATATGTATCTTTTTTTTTTTTTTTTTTTTAGGATTTAATTTTCAGTTAAAAATTTTCAGCTGTGTAACGGGATTTGTAACACGCAGATCTAGCAAAATAATTTTAATGTTAATGTTATTGCTGTTTATATATATCATGTTTGTCTGTGAAACATGTTTGTTGTACATGAAACTATTTACTTGAGAATGGATGGCATCCGAAAAACCTATATTGCGGGTGGAGAAAACTGATTAATACACTATAAAAACCGATCGGAAACGTTTCCTAGCATCGGTGGCAGCAAAAGAAACATGGTTTTTTATAAATGATTCTTTAAATCTCGAAAATATACTGGTTCATGAGGTTTCTAAAGATAAAGAACGCTTTTTGGAATTGTGGATAGCTCGGAAGAGGTTGTACATTTTTTCTGTCTTTTTTTTTTTTTTTTTTTTTTTTTTTTTTTTCAATGTAGACGCTTTACAATTAAAGTAAAGTACGAGGCGTGTTTTTCAAGTAAGGGCCGTTTTGTTTATATGCTAACAGGTGGCGCGCGCGCCGCAACGAGTGCTTGTGTCGTTTCCCGGCATTCCTTGGGAACAACTGTGTTCAGTTGTAGCTGTGTTGGTCACCTGTACAGTCTGTTCTGTGTCTTTAAAATGTTCAAAATTATCGAATCGCCCAAACCTACCCAACCGAATCGCCCAAAACCTGCAAAATCTACGCAAAACGATTCAAAACAAAAGACGCGGCATGCTGAGAGGCGGATTTTTGTTACTCCATGACAATGCAAGGCCTCACACCGCAGCACAGACCCGAACTTTATTGGACTCTTTTGGCTGGGAAGTTTTGGACTCCCCCCCTACAGCCCTGACATTGCGCCGAGCGATTTTCATCTTTTCCGCAAATATCAAACATCAACTCGGCGGCAACCACTGAACGATGACGAAGACGTGAAAACGGTATGACCTCTTGGTTATCGGAGCAGGCGGCAATTTTCTATGAAAAGGGTATTCAAAATCTAGTTGTAAGGTATGATAAGTGTTTAAACAAACTTGGCATCTATGTTGATAATAGAGAAATGTACGTAGAATCTGAAAATAAATTTGGTTTTTGAAAATCTTCTTTCGTCTGGTTTTTATTTTCAAACGTCCCTTACTTAAAAAACACCCCTCGTATTTGAAGATATACAGATTAATAACTTATTTAAATACATTAATTTTCTTATTGTGTGAATCTAGGTTATTGGTAATTTAATTGATATTTTTAGAGGTAGTCATTTTAGGTCAACTTATGTGAATCTTAAATTAATAACTCCATCAATATCAACGTTCAGAAAGATGTTTTTATCTGTGATTTATGGTGTCATTATAAGTATGTAAAAATAATGAATGAGTGTCATTAGTTATAGTCTTGGTTTCAGATATGAAAGGGTTTGATCTCTGTAGCAAGTTGTTTTCACTGTAGTATCAAAAGAATTTTTAGCAGAAAGGTGATAAGTTCACATAAGGGAATCAGAGCACGTATAAACAAGGGGGCAAATGTGATCGAAGATCGCACAAAGGGTTTCATTTAATATTCCTTTAAAAAAACTTTATCCTTTCTTTAATAAATACAAATAAATTTCATTTTCCTGAAGGTGCCTGATTACGTACGGAGCAATTTTTTCCATAAAAGCTATTTAATTATTTTTTTAACTTATTTTTATTAAGATTATGACTAGAAACTCTGAAAAAAAAAGGAAAAGGTATTTCATTCATTGATGAAATTTTGGTAAATGGGGGGTTTTGTGGTAAAATTTAGTGAAATTTGACTCAATACGCAAAACACGCTACAGAAAAATATATTGTATGTATCATAATTTCCTTTTTACATTTCATACTTATGACATTGGTGAAGGCAATGAACTAAAATCTAAGAGATATTTTAAATGTTTCAAAATTTATAGCATATCGCACCTTTTTACATGTTGATTTTCTTAAAATTTATCGATGTCTTTCCACGAAAACATCCATAAAACAAAAAATATTTATCCTAAAATTAAATCTGTAGTTCATTGCCTTCACAATAGTATAAACAACATGTATTTCAAATTTCATAGTGATATTCTAATAACTTTTTGAGAAATCATGTTTTGCGTATGGAATTTTCACCAACAATTACATTTTTCAAAAAATGCATTTAAAGTTGAAATTTATGTTTTACTACAAGAATTTACACAGTAATATGCATCTAAACTTCACTGTTTTTATGAGCCATACTCTTTTTTTTAAGTACGGAGCCTTTGTTTATTTCTAGAAGGCCATAGTTTTGCCTCCCCCCTCCCAGTTAGTACCTTTAAATAGTACTTCCGGTCCTTTAAACAGTACTTCCAGTTTGAGCGACAGCTGTTGAGTAGTTTAAAAACCGCTACAACTCTAGTTCTATTTGTCATACAATAAAAATAAATACAGTTTTGGAAAGGTAAAAAGTTGGGCTTTAATAAAATGTAATAAAACCATTTTGACAGTTTTGGTCGAAAAATACTTTTTAAACGTAGTCAGATACCTTAAAGAAAAAAAAAAGAAAAAAGGTCATGTTTTTTATAAAGTAAAAATTTACCGGTCCATTTTTCTTGTTGTTTCGAATATCTGAACTGGAGCGAAGCCCACTATTATACTCTGTCATAATAATATCTGACATATGGACTAAATGCAATATTAAAAAAAAATCAATTTCAAAATTTAACATGTTGTATAGAGACCTTCAAAACGTTAAAATATGCCAATATTTCCATAATCGGGTTTTTATCATGATTCAATACGTTCCTCAAACTCATATATTTACTATTCTCTATTACCGATATTGACACTATCTTCGTATTATTCTCAAACATTTGAAAAATCCGTTAAACTTCCAACAGGACGTCAGATTAATTTTCTTTTCAATTCTCTAATGACGTCATATTAAGTTGCTTTCTGTAGTTACACATACTCATACTCCTTGTATTATTGAGAAATGTTTGAAAATTTCTGTTTTATTACCAATAGGACGTCATATTAATATTTTTTTCAATTCGTGAAACTTTTTATTTCATTTTCATTTTTCACGTGGAAATCTTTCAATAGAAAATTAATTATTGTTGAAAGAATTTTATTGTGGATTTTTAATTGTTGGCAACTGCTATAACGAAAAATGTTTAAATTTAATCGAAAAAGGCTGTTAGAATTTTGGTTTTTTATCTCTATATATTAAAATAGATTTTTTCAAATTTTATGATTTTGAGCTTCATAGTAGGTATTCAGCTATAAATACGCAAAATTTCATGCCTGTAAGTTGTATAGTTTCTGAGAACCGGCTCTGTGACGGAAAGACAACGAAGCGGGAGTAATAGGGTTTCTTGAGATGAACGAAACCCTAAGAAATTTAAACAATCGCTGTACTTTAGGAAGACCTCAAGGCAAGGGATAAATAGCATGTTGAGGCCATCACAAAACTTTCTTCTTTTTAAATCGCATCGTCTGCATCCCACATTAAATGATAATCTATTCGTTCTTGAGATATTGATGTCGCGCAAACCGAAAAAAAAGAGCATAGCCGACACCTGTTGGACGGTATATACCCGAACCTAATAAGGATCTATTTTTGTCAAGGTCTAACAGATTATGAAGTTTATTGAAATTCCGTGTATTAGTTCTTGAGATAGAGCTATCGTGAAAATCGTGAAATATGCAGCATAGAAACGCCACCAATTTACATCAAAAACTAATCAGCAACAATTTTTTTTTCAACGTCTTAACTGGATGTGAAGTTCGAGGAAAATCCGTGCATTAGTTCTGGAGATAGAGCTTTTGCTGAAATCGCGAAAAATGCCTCATATCAGCGCCACCTGTTGGGCGATTTACACCAAAAACTAATCAGCAACAATTTTTTTTCAACGTCTAACTGGATCTGAAGTTCGATGAAAATCCGTGCATTAGTTCTGGAGATAGAGCTTTTGCTGAAATCGCGAAAAATGCCGCATATTAGCAACACCTGTTAGGCGATTTACACAAAAAACTAATCAGCACCAATTTATATCAGGGTCTAACTGAATATAAAGTTTTGTTAAGTTCGTGCATTATTTTTTGAGAATAATGTATAAGAGGCAAACCAGTACAGGTTTCTATTATACATAATTCTTTTTATGGCTATTACCAACTAAAAGTTTTTTTTTTTTTTTCAATTCCTACTATTAACTCACACTCTCTCTATATATATCTTGTTCAAACTTTCAATCGTTAATAAAATACTTTTTATTCATCCACTCAAGTTCAAATACATTTTTTTAAACTTGCAGTGGACGATACTTGATGTTACTGCAGTTTTTTCAAATATTAATTCATTAATTAAATTTAATTAATTAAATTTAGTTTTATATGGGAGAAAAAATATTAACACGCAGCCGACTTATTTCAGACATTAGTTCCATTTAAAAGCATGCACTCGGATGTCTTGATAGAGCAGTCGGTTAAGCTCTGAGCTCATAACCACAAGGTCCCAGGATCGAGCCTCACCTGGGACGGAAGGAAATTCTACCGTACTCGAAAATAAATTTCTATTACATAAGATATTTAGCAGAGTATAAATTTAGGAATAAATACCGTCAGCGGCGAAGCGTGTAGATCCGGCGTTGGTAGATCGCTGGGGGAAACAAAAAAAAAAAAATTCCTTTTGACCTAAGTAGGAATTGACTTTATTTATTTATTTATTTATTTATTTATTTTATTACTTGTTTTTAGTCTCGTTAGATTCGATTATTGGTATGATAATAAAACTCATAATCTGAAATTGTTATACAAAAACACAGTTATAAAAAAGAGAGAGAAAGAAAACCCTGTTCAATTTATTCAGCTAAATTAAATCCTTATCGTTTCATTTCGTCTTAAAATTCTAGTTTAGTCTGAAATTTTTGATTGTTAATAATCCATCATCCACAAAAAATACATTTTGAAAATGCTATCCATTTTCAAAGTCGTCTTAAAGTGCCCACTAAACAATGACAAAGGAATGAATATCTGATAGAATATAATAAAGATGGCCAGTAAGATTCATAACTAAATGCTAAACTTTTAAATTTCCTCCAGAAAAGACTTGAGACTGCCCCACCCTGATGCAAGGGAAAGAATGATTGAATCCTTTTTGTTCGAATCCCGTTCTTTTACAAGCCGGCGTTCCATTAAACCACACCCGAACCGAAGACCCAAGAAATTATTATTGTTAAGCAGGAATATGGAATGTTTTATCCTATCGTGGTTTTTATGAATATGGAATATTTCATTCTATCTTGATTTTGTATGTACTTCACCATGCTTCTGGCATTAAAAGGCCAAAGAATTAATATGCAATAGACTGTAAACGATATGTTTAATAGGTTTTATTGTGAGGCCGACCACTAATATGCGTGAATTTTGAATATACGGAATTGGATTTTGATAGTCTTTTATGGTGATAAAAATTTAAATGTTTGAGAAATAAATCTTTTATTATCATTTTTTTTCTTTTAATTATCGATTTTTATTAAGATTTTACCTGCAATATTGCTTTTTATTATGTCTCAATGAGTCATTTATTTTATTGCGATTCTTATATCTATCCTATAAAAACTGATACGTAAATCTTAGTGTCAATCCAATATTTTACACTGGCCTCCAAAAGTTAAGGTACAACCAGTTTTTTGCGTCTAATTTGCAAATGAATGAATATAGAAACAGCAAATTTGGAGGAAATGTGCGCTAAACTGTTATTTATTAAATGCGACATAGAAATTTACTTAAGTTAAACGTATAAATGAAATTACAACAAAAAAGCACTCATGGTGGAAAATTCCATTCTTGGAGAAATCAGTACATCGCAGTATTATGCAGTAAAATGTGACAGAAACATTAAAAAACTGGTTCTGGAATATGTCCACCCCGGACTTGAATGCATTGGCGGCATCGACTTAAGGTGGCGGATCAGTCAGATTCTGCATTCTCCTTTCCCATGTTAAACCAATGGCATTAAAGTTCCTTGATTTCCTTCAAATATCTCATCAAATAATTAAGTTTTTCGAATTTTGTTTTTTTGTGAGTGATGCTTTAGATGAATCATCGCATAGTTGCAAATTTTATTTTTCTATTATTTAAATTTAAATATTTGTTTTAGCGTTTAAAAGACAGCATATAATGATTTAAATGTAAATGCTAAAACAAATATTGCTAAAACAAATATTTAAATTTATATAAGAGAAAAATGAAATTTGTAACTACGCGATGATTCATCTAAAGTATCACTCACAAAAAACAAATTTCAAAAGACTTAATTATTTGATGAGATATTTGAAGGAAACCGAGGAACTTTAATGCCATTGGTTTAATATGGGAAAGGAGAATGCAGAATCTGACTGATCCGCCACCTTAACATGGTCTCAATTAAATTGTCGGACACCGAAATAGGTAACGCTGACCAGACTTAGAGTAAGCCTTGTTCCAGCTCATTTAATGACCTTGGAGGAGGACTTAAAGCCGCAACCTGTCTTCCAAGATAGTCCCAAAGATGTTCTATCAGATTCAAGTCTGGAGAGTGAGCTGGCCATTCCATTCTCTCCAAACCGTGATCCTCAAGATAATCCTCAACAACCTTCGGTGTGGTCTCGCATTATCAATCATTAGAATGAAACCATTGCCAATAGCACCGGCATAATGGCGCACATATGAATCAAGGATCTCATCCCAATATCTCGCACCAGTCACAGTTCCTCCATGGAACACATACAGGTCAGTGTGGCCTCCGAGTGAGATCACTTCCCACACCATGATTCCACCGTTCCTGTACCTGTGTGTTTCGACAGTGTTTGATTAAATGGTATCGAGTGCATTGTTCTCTCCAGATCAGAAGACGTCCTGAATCGCTCTCTAGTGTGAATCTGGACTCGTCTGTGAAGAGTACAGAAGCCCACTGTTGTCTGGTCCAGGAAACATGTTTTCTTGCCCAACATAAGCTGGCCCTTCTGTGTCGTCTGTTGAGGGGACACACACAACTGGTCGCCTTGCATAGAGACCTGCATTGTGAAGACGTCTTCGCACCGTAGTAGCGGAGATTCTTCTCCCTGATGCTGCAAAGTGGTCTGCAATGAGTTGTAGCACAGTAGTGCGTCTTCTCCTTCGGGTCGAAAGAGCTAGAAACCGGTCTTCTGCAGGTGTTGTAACACGTGAGCGGCCTGGAACATGTCTTCTGGACACAGAATCTTCGGATTCATACTGATCCCAGAGTCGTTGGACTACACTGCGAGACACATTGAGCCGTCTAGCAGTATCGGCCTGTGACAACCCCATTTCCATCCATCCTACCGCTCGCCACCTTAATAAATCGGGCAAACGACTTATTCTAGACATTTCTAGACTCTACTGGCTGTTGTGAACAAAACTGACAACAATAGTTCGAATACAACAAAACTTACACGCGAAATTACGAAAGCTTCGCAATTGCATATTTTTCTCTCATTCACAAATAAGTATTCTTTTCTATAAAATAAAAGTGGTAGCTGTAATTTTTGCGTAAGTTTTTTAAAGCTTATTATTGTCATTCATATAAACTATGAAGTTTAATCTGACTGCCATTTTTTGTCTGGTGAGCTTCGAAAAACATGTTGTACCTTAACTTTTGGAGGCCAGTGTATGTTTCTGCCATAATGGTGCATTTTTTGGTTATCTGCATTTTTGTTTATAATTTTATTGTTTTATGTTTATAAAACTGCTGGCATTGAATCCAGTGGTGTAGTCGTATAAAAAAACCAGAGGGTATACGCTATAGGGGTAGGCAGAGGGTATACACACTAGAGAGTACATGCTATAAACAGAGGGTATACACATTATAAAGTATATGCTATAGGCAGAGGGTATACACTATAGAGAGTGTACGCTATAGGCAGAGGGTATACACACTAGAGAGTACATGCAATATAGGCAGATGGTATGTATACACATTAGAGAGTATAGGTTACAGGCAGGAGGTATACACACTAGAGAGTACATGCATATAGGCAGAGGGCATGTATACACATTAGAGAGTATACGCAGAGAGTAGGCAGAGGGTTTTCACACTAAAAGAGTATATGCTACAGGCAGAGGGTATATACACAATAGAGAGCACATGCTATAGGCAGAGGATACATACATTAGAGAGTATACGCTATAGGCAGAGGGTATACACTCCAGAGAGCATAATCTATAGGCAGAGGGTATACATATTAGAGAGTATACGCTATAGCCAGAGAGTATACACATTAGAGAGTATACGCTGTAGGCAGAGGATATACACACTAGAGAGTACATGCAATATAGGCAAAGGGTACACTCTCAAAAATGAATACTCAGATTTCAAGAAATTTTCTTCGTTTTTGACGAAACGGTTTCTTGCGAAATGCTCCGATTAAATATTTCGTCAAATCGAGTAAATTTGCATCCTCAAAATTACGAAGAAATGAGTTTCGTCAAATTATTTCTTTGAAAGTTCCAAAAAAAAGGTTGGTGCTGCCATCTATAGGAGTTTTTAGAAGCATCTTTAATTAAAGATGCTTGGGGAAAAATAAGATCGTCCTGCGATGAGGTTCGAACACGCGACTTTTAGCTTGACAGCCCAGCTCTCTTACCACTGCGCTAAGGGTACTTCGGAATTGTTTGATTTTAAAAGTATTTACGGGATGTTGATGTATGTTTATATTTTTAGAAAGCAGATTGTATTTTTATCGGTGCTGTTATAACTTCTGCATGTTTTAATTAATAAGGCTAGATTATTATTATGGTTTTTCTATGGTTAATAAATAATTAGAATATGGCTTGATTAATATAATTTATTAGAGAAATTTCCTTTGTTCAATGAATGATTAAAATATGTTCTAGTTATTTTGTCGATCAGAAGTAATTAATTTTGAAGTGCATATTTTGGAGGCGAGTTCATCAATTTTAGCGGATAAGATTACTGTTTATAGAGGGGAAGGGGTCAGTTATACCTATTTTAAATTTGATTGTTATATGGGTTGGGTTGGGTTGATTGTTGACGGCCAATTATCTACGCTAGGGATATAGGCCCGGGGGGAGCGCCCTTCGTGGGGGTCTTTCTAAGGGAACCTAACCCGTATTTACGCATGGATAAATCCACGGTTCGAAGAAAACCACGAAAACTCCGAACGATTAGGCCGACGGGCGCGATTGGGATCGAACCCAGCACCTCCCGTCTACCAGCTTCGAGAGCACAACCTCTCAGCCACTGGTGGGGCTTGATTGTTATATGAATCTATTTCTTAAATAAAAAAGAGCTCGTAAAATTTTGATTTTTTTTTTTTTTAACCATTGGGAAAATGTTGTTGTTTTCGGTCGAAAATGGACCAAATGATGTTCGCATTTTACTATTTTAACCGTTTTTAACGAAATTCTGTAACTTTAGAAGAATTTTTTAAGGGTTTTTAACGAAATTCTGTAACTTTAGAAAAATTTATCTTTGAATAGGCAATAGAAATGCATAAAATCGTTACAAAAAGGATAGACGCAAATTTTCAGATATGACAAATAAAGTAGAAATTTGGTACTTTCGTGTTATAGCGGCCCCCAAGGATGAAATATTTTTGTTTCTGTTTTCATTAATATATTGTAAATTTAGTACTTTTGTGTATTTTTTTTTTTTTTTTTTTTTTTTTTTTTTAACGATTTTGTAACAACAAAAATAATCTGGCCGGGAATGGGGAAACATTTTTGTCAAATATTTGAGATTTTTCATTTCATTAAAAATCACTTAATTTTGAGACGACGAAATGATTGTCAAAAATATTGAAATATAGCTCAAGAATTGCGGAATCGTCAAAAGTGAGAGTTTTTTTTTTTGACAGCGAGGAAACAGTTTCGTCAGATATTTGAGGATTCACGTTTCGTCAAAAACCACGTGACTCTGTGACGAAATGATTGTCAAAAATAACGAAATGAGGCCTGAGGATTGCGGAATCGTCAAAATTGAGTGTTTTATTTCTGAGAGTGTATGTATACACATTAGAGATTATACGCTACAGGCAGGAGGTATACACACTAGAGAGTATATAGGCAGAGGGTATGTATACACATTAGAGAGTATACGCTATAGGCAGAGGGTTTACACACTAAAGAGTATATGCTACAGGCAGAGGGTATATACACAATAGAGAGTACATGCTATAGGCAGAGGATATATACATTAGAGAGTAAACGCTATAGACAGAGGGTATACACTCTAGAGAGCATAATATATAGGCAGAGGGTATACATATTAGAGAGTATACGCTATAGCCAGAGAGTATACACATTAGAGAGTATACGCTATGGGCAGAGGGTATACACACTACAGAGTATATGCTACAGGCAGAGAGTATATACATTAGAGAGTATACGCTTTAGGCAGAGAGTTCAGTAGGGAATTTGTGCTATATCTTTATTTGAGAAGCAGAGGGTATGGTTAAAATATCCAGAGGGTATGCGACATATAACACCATATACCCTCCATTACATCGGGGCCATCGCGAAACTTTCTGTTTTTTTTTCGCCATGGCCCCGATTACATCCCTGATTGAATCGAAATTTCGTTTTGCCTTTGAGAAAATTTTCGGTGCGTTCCGCGGAAAAACGATTGCATAAAAAAAATAGTCTTTTTTTTTTTTTTTTTTTTTTTTTTAAGATGATATGAAAATATTGGAATTATTTTCTTGATTTATTAAATCAGTATCAGATTAAGAAGAAATTATTCGCTATTTATATTGCAACAACTCCATTTCAAATATAATTTCCTTGAGTATGAGAAATGTTATTTTAATCTTATAAAAGATTATTTTAAAAGTTGAAAACAAAACAAAACAGAAATTATCAAATGTGACCAAAATGTGACCAAAATTATCGGTCGAATTTAATACTTCCTTCAAGTTTTATGGAATTTTCTACCCCAAATAATATTTTAAATTATAGAATTTGTTCTTAGTTATATACGATACATTTCTTAGTTTAGATAATATTTCTTGTACACTGCAAAAAATAATTGTTGATTTTACAGTATAAAACTGGCACCCCAGCTGCCAGTATTATACCGTAAAATTAACAGTATTAAACAGTAAAATAAGCAGTAATACGCTGCCGTGCAAGCAGTAATAAGCTGCCGCGCATGCGCGGTAGCGTATTACTGCTTGCACGGCAGCGTATTACTGCTTATTTTACTGTTTAATACTGTTAATTTTACGGTATAATACTGGCAGCTGGGGTGTCAGTTTTATACTGTAAAATCAACAATTATTTTTTGCAGTGTATATATTTATACACTATATGGCCATTAATGACCGGCAACTTTCAATTTTAGACATTTTGTCGAATATTTAAAAATATGCTTGTCAGATTCTTCTGGAATTTTAGGATTAAAAAGAAAAGGTTTTACTTCATATTTATCAACGTCGATTTGATAAGGAGGATAATTAGGGGGCCAACAAAAAATTATAGAAAAAAATAATACTTGGGATCACCCTGTAAAATAAAATGCACGAAATGATCTATCGCTACAGAATATACATACCAGACATTGTACAATATGTGTATTCATTTGTGTAAGAATAGCATGTATATTAATAGAAATATAGCGATTTTAAAAATAATAATAATAAATTCTTGCATGTTTTTTGCTTATAACATACAGGGTTTTTAACCAAATTTAACGCTAGTTTAAGAAAAATTGACAAAATATAGTAGAGACAATATAGTGCAATTGGAATGTAAATATATTAAATATTTAAGGAAATATGGGCAGTTGTATAAAATAGTTTTTATCTGCGCATGCCCGAACGATAACAAGGAACTTTTTGCATAATTTAATAGTCAGCTCTATGGAGCAACCTATTAAAAAAATCAGTCAAATATCGTAAAAATCCAGAGAGATATCGGCGTTGTATCGGCGTGAGCTGTTTTTTTAGTTTCTCACTAAAACTCGCTGAATGATAAGGGATTTTCCACAAATTGGCATTTTTTATTTTATACTATTTTCCAATTTTTAATGATACTTTAGTTCTCTTTGAAAAACTACCCTAACGAGCCCTATTCGAACAAAAAAAGAATTATCAAAATCAAAGGATCCGTTCCAAAAGTATTATAACCTGGTGGAATAAAGTTTTCCAAGGCGTACTAAAGTATCAATAAAAAATGAAATATAGTATAAAAATTAAACATGACAATTTGTGAACAATCCCTTATCATTCAACGAGTTTTAGTGAGAAACTAAAAAACAGCTCACTCTAACGCCGATATCTCTCTGAATTTTTACAATATTTGACTGATTTTTTTTTAATAAGTTGCTCTATAGAGTTGACTATTAAATTATGCAAAAGGTTCCTTGTTATCGTTTGCACATGCGCAGATAAAAAATATTTTATACAACTGCCCATATTTCCTTAAATGTTTAATATATTTACATTCCAATTGCACTATATTGTTTCTACTACATTTTGTCAATTTTTCTGAAACTAGAGTTAAATTTGGTTAAAAACCCTGTATGTTATAAGCAAAAAACATGCAAGAATTTTTTTTAATTTGTTATAAAATCACTATATCTCTATTAATATACATGCTATTCTTACACAAATGAATACACATATTGTACAATGTCTGCCTATGTATGTTCTGTAGCGATAGATCATTTCGTGCATTTTATTTTACAGGGTGATCCCAAGTATTATTTTTTTCTATAATTATTTTTTGGCCCCCTAATTGTCCTCCTTATCAAATCGACGTTGATAAATATGAAGTCAAACCTGTTCTTTTTAATCCTAAAATTCCAGAAAAATCTGACAAGTACATTTTTAACTATTCCACAAAATGTCTAAAATTGAAAGTTGCCGGTCATTAATGGCCATATAATGTATATATATATAATTGTAATACCTGTGAATTTCAAAATACAATAAACAAGTTCTTGCAACAAATTTAACCTAATCTCCTACTAAAGAAAGGTAATCATAAAGTCTATAGAGAATACAATTAAGTTAATACAAAAAATTGACAAGTGCAAACAACAGATTACCAATTCTGGAATATACATATAACATATATATATATATATATAACATATATATATATATATATATATATATATATATATATATATATAATAAAGGATCAAAGTATAATTTCAAAAATCGACACATTCAGCTGCAGTAGAGCTAAATGAAAGTTCAGTTAAAAAAGTAATATTATCATAGCATCATCTGTTAGGACTTTTGCTAATAATTTGAAATACAGTGGAACTCTAGTTATACGTTTTGCCCGGGACCGGAAAACAAAACGTATAACTCAGTAAAACGTACAACTCAATGAATGGTCTATCGGAACCATTTTTTAAATATATCGTAAAAACTTTGTTCCGCTGATGAGTTTGTTACTTTTATATGAAAACGGAAGTTTTCTAAGTATTACTGTATCCATGACATACATTTTCGGAAACGGAACAAAGTAGAAAAATGTACATCAGAAAAGTACACATGAAGTTATTTGATCATAAAAGCTTTATTAAAAATATTTTTAATACACCTAGAGTACTTAAAATAAATCATTGGAATCGCCTTGGCATTTAAATCATTTATCAAAAGACATTTCAGTAGTTTACTGAATCTTGTTGAAATAATCACTAATCTTCGGTTGTTTCTTTTTACAGAGCTGCCACTGTACAACAAACTTTGCATTTATGTTAATAATGCAGCCGCCTTATCGTTACTGCTTTTACTACTGACGAATTTCTTTACTACATCAAAATCCTTCAGAGCATCTCCGAAATTTGAGTGGGATCTTTCAAATTAGATTCATCCGACGCGTCTTTAGTGTTTCCGGTTACAAAATGCCTAAATCAGACAAAATTTCGTCCGGGAACTCAGGTAACGTATATCTGGAGTTCCACTGTAGTTTCTGTGTTGTACATACATGTACCAGTTCGAAAAGAAAAAAATTAAAAATATATTATTCTTCGAGTCAATTTTTGTTTATTACATTTATTGATAATAATAAAAAGGAGTGTAGTATTGTACATACATATCATTGTATTAGAAGAACGTGCGCTATAATTTCTTTAACAGAATGATGACATATTCAGAACAATAAATTTGCATTTGCTATTTTCGTTTTATCGGCATCACAGGAGCCGACTTCAAGAGGGCGAAATAGGCAATCAGACATATTTATACCACTAATTTTTAAAAGTTTTTTTTTTGGCCTTTTTAATCATTGTAATAAATTAAGACAGAAATAACACTTTAAAATTAGTGGTGGAAATTTTGCCTGACTTGCTCGCGTATCCCCCGTTAACCCCTTCGGGTCCGGTGGCTTTTACACAAATTTTATTAGGTTGGCACCACTTTTTAAAAAAATGCTACCTTTACTTAAACTATCATAAAAATGCTCTAATTAGAGAAAGCAAATATTACTTTTATTTTTTACTGGTGACTAAAACAAATTCTGTATGCTGTTTTTGAGGGTGCATATATGCACCCATGGTCCCGAATGGGTTAATCGGCGCGTATGATCGACATCATAATGCGTGATGTAATAGCGGGTGTCCCAAAATGACTGATGGATTTTAAAATTCAATAACTTGCAAACAGTGACAGACATTAAAAAAATTCTTGCAGGAGGGTTATGTAAGATATCAGGAATTTTTTTACTGTGATTGTTGACTTTAGTTTGAATTTCAAACAATAGATGGCGCTGACAGCGATTGGCGCTCAGTCGAGGCCGAAACTGACGGCACTCAGCATTGATGCGAAGGAAGGAGATTAAGGTTATGGAGTGAGTCTCATTCGCCAGTACAATCTTGCTCTAAGGACCCGATTCTGAACTCATTCGATATAATTGCAATGAAATGCATTGTTGCCATGGAAACAACAAATTATTCAATAGTGGAATACAGCGTTCAGAACTGGGCATGAATCTTTACAAGCAGTATTCGAGTTCGCAGGCGATTTTACATTTATGAAGTTTTATTTTTCCGGATTAAATTACTTTTTATGGTCTGATTTAAAGAATAATTTATGCATCGTATTTTAAAACTAGGTGAAGAGATGTTGCTACAATCTTGCTCTTAGTGCCCGATTCTGAACTCATTCGATATGATTTCAATGGAATGCATTGTTGCCATGGAAACAACAAATTCTTCGATAGTCGAATACAGCATTCAGAATTGAGCAGGAATTTAACAAGCAGTATTCGAGTTTGCAGGCGATTTTGATTGAAAATTTGAAGTTTGCCTTCACATTTCTTCCCATTCTACACAACGCGCATTTAAAACTGTTTCAAACAAGCAGGCTTCATTCTGAAGGAATTTGAAAACGATGCAACTTCTGCCAAAGATTAACCACTATTAGATGAAGAATGGAGTGCCGTTTCTGGAGGAATGATTAATTTTAACGTTTATGTAGATATTGATGGAAATGTAATAGCAGAAATGAGGGACATGCAAGAAATAGTCGCAGAAATGTAAGATGCTGCCAATGAAGAGAAATCAGATAACGAAGAAAACATAGAAACACATCCATCGACTTTTGAAAAGGCAATAGATGATCTGGACACCCTCCATCACCCTCCAAGTCCAACGAACTGGTGCATCTTGTTCAACATATTCATGTTTCAATGAACTCTAAAAAGCTATTTTTGGGGACAGACATCAAGCTTATAAACAAACTTAAATTTTAGACTTAAAAAAAATATGGTATCAAATAAAAATTTTGAGATATATGTATTTTAGATTTGAATTAGTAAATCTTTAACAATTTTAATAAATCGTATTTTATAAATTATTCAACAATTTAAAGATTAATTTTGTCTTAACATTTATTTCAAATTTCATTTTTACTTGAATTTTATTTATGCGCGTCTCTGTCGTTTATGCGTCGTTTTTTGGTTAATCCTTTGCACCGATGTATAAGTGAGAGATTACTGTATATGGACTGTATTTGCTGAAACTCTGTTTTAACTTGTGCCATGGCCTGTTTATCCAAAAAGCGCGTGAAGCACATGCTTCCCTCCAAAATTTAAAAGGGCCCCCAAAATGACTCTGAAGAGGGCTCTCTAATTCCCATTTTCATTTTTTACATTGTATTTTTATTTTTATTTATTAACCATTTGGAAAATGGTTTTCCATCGAGAATGGACCTATTGGCGTCGTCACTTTATTTTTTTAAGTGTTTTTAACGAAATTCTGTAACTTTAAAAGAATTTTTTGAGCGTTTTTAACGAATTTCTGTAACTTTAGAAGAATTTTTCTTTGAATAGGCAATAGAAATGCATAAAATCGTTACAAAAATGTTTTACAGTTACAAAAAGGATAGATACAAACTACCAGATATGAAAAAAATCCGAATTCAAAAATGGACGTCGGATGAGAAATCGTCTTATAAAGCAAAAAACGCGGCCTTCATCTTTAATTTCCTCAAAATACCTTTAGCTATCAATCTAAACAAGAGTTAAAGTTATTGTAGGAAGGACCCGATAAAATATTAAGGTATATTGGTTAACATATATTGGTTAGCACTTTCCCTTCATTTGCAAGACTTAATGTTACTCAATAGCGTTCATAAGTTGCTTCTCTTATCAACTTACTCACTTATAGTCCAGGCATTAGGGGATAAAAAAGAGCAAATAAAGGAAAGTTTTGGTGTAGTTTTTTTTTGGGGTCCCTTTATGTTTTTTGGGTCGCTGAACACGAATCCGAGGTTTTCCAACAAAATTTCTTTGGGAAATATGTTTTTTTTACAAAAAACGTGTAAAAAAACGGACTTTTTTCCGTTTTTTCAAAATAATTCCAAAATTGTGCATTTTACGTGAAAGTCGGCAATATATGAATTAAAGAAAATAAAATTTCCTATATTTTGTGTAATGAAAGTTTTTTTCTCTGATCAATGGTTTAGCCGTGAGAGTGCCGCAAAAAAGGGTGTTAAAAACAAAAAACTGTAAAAAAACGGGAATTACGGTAGTGTATGTCGATGTAACATAAAAACTAACCATTTTACACAAACGGTAACCATTAATGATACTAAAGATTATATGTTTGACTGTATTTTATGCATTTGAGGTAGAGGAAAAGTGCGGATCCTGCGCCAGGGGAAGGTGGGAGCAGTGGAGCAGTTCCACCTTCTCTCATGAGTCGAAGGTGCTCCTCCGCCGGAGTGCTCATACTGTAAAATTGGGAGGTGTAAAAGACAAAAAACTGTAAAAAACGGGAATTACGACCCTGTATGTCGATGTAACATGTAAATTAACCATTTTAAATAAACGTTGACTGTTAATGAAACTAAAAACTATATGATTGACTACATTTTACAATGAAGTTGCCTGATAATAAATACGGCGACTCATTATGAATCATTATTTAATTATAAATTATTATGTACATTAGTAACAAACATTATTATATTTACATGAAGTCAAAAAGCAAAATTCTTATTTCCGCAATCATTTATGTGAAAGTTACCACTTTTAGTGCATTTTAGAAATAAAATTGTCATAATCAACTTTTTAAAGCATGACATAGTCGGTAGTTTCATTTATTATAGGTTGACCCGCTAATAAAAAAACCAAGTTTTCGACCTTCTACACTTTGTGCGTTTTTCACAATATTGAAAAAACCAATATTTTTCGGCACTTTTTTCGATTTTTCTTAAATAACTCAATTTTAGTGCATTTTACAGAAAAAGCACTTTTAGGATTTTGTAGAGCATAAAATTCTCTACAACATGCAGTATTCATGTTTGTAAATTGTCCAAATAGGGGGTAAGATACGGAGCCGGGAAAATAGGGTTAAATTTGGAAAAAATGTAAAAATCCACAAATGACGTTAGTTTTTGCCGTATCTTACCCCCTATTTGGACAATTTACAAACATGAATACTGCATGTTTTGAGAGAATTTTATGCTCTACAAAATGGTGAAAGTGCTTTTGTCTCTAAAACGTACTAAAAGTAGGTTATTAAGCAAAAACTAACGTCATTTGTGGATTTTTACATTTTTTCCAAATTTAACCCTATTTTCCCGGCTCCGTATCTTATCCCCTATTTGGACAATTTACAAATATAAATACTGCATGTTGTAGAAAATTTTATGCTCTACAAAATGTTGAAAGTGCTTTTGTATCTGAAACGCACTAAAAGTAGGTTATTAAGCAAAAACTAACGTCATTTGTGGATTTTTACATTTTTTCCAAATTTAATCCTATTTTCCCGGCTCCGTATCTTATCCCCTATTTGGACAATTTACAAATATAAATACTGCATGTTGTAGAAAATTTTATGCTCTGCAAAATGTTGAAAGTGCTTTTGTCTCTGAAACGCACTAAAAGTAGGTTATTAAGCAAAAGCTAACGTCATTTGTGGATTTTTACATTTTTTTCCAAATTTAACCCTATTTCCCGGCTTCGTATCTTACCCCCTATTTAGACAATTTACAAATATGAATACTGCATGTTGTAGAGAATTTTCTGTTGTACAAAATGGTGAAAGTGCTTTTGTCTCTAAAACGAACTAAAAGTAGGTTATTAAGCGAAAACTAACGTCATTTGTGGATTTTTACATTTTTTCCAAATTTAATCCTATTTTCCCGGCTCCGTATCTTATCCCCTATTTGGACAATTTACAAATATAAATACTGCATGTTGTAGAAAATTTTATGCTCTGCAAAATGTTGAAAGTGCTTTTGTCTCTGAAACGCACTAAAAGTAGGTTATTAAGCAAAAGCTAACGTCATTTGTGGATTTTTACATTTTTTTCCAAATTTAACCCTATTTCCCGGCTTCGTATCTTACCCCCTATTTAGACAATTTACAAATATGAATATTGCATGTTGTAGAGAATTTTCTGTTGTACAAAATGGTGAAAGTGCTTTTGTCTCTAAAACGAACTAAAAGTAGGTTATTAAGCAAAAACTAACGTCTTTAGTGGATTTTTGCATTTTTTGCAAATTTTACCCTCTTTTCCCGGTTTCGTATCTTACCCCCTATTTGGACAATTTACAAACCTGAATACTGCATGTTGTAGAGAATTTTATGCTCTACAAAATGGTAACTGTGTTTTTTTCTGTAAAATGCACTAAAATTGAGTTATTTAAGAAAAATCGAAATAAGTGCCGAAAATTATTGGTTTTTTCAATATTGTGAAAAACGCACAAGGTCTAGAAGGTCGAAAACTTGGTTTTTTTATTAGAGGGTCAACCTTTACAACATACCCAAAAATCAGAACTACCCGAATTTTTGTAAGGTAAAATGCTATTTCTACTGGACTATAATGTTACCGCCTCTTAGAATACGAGCTCTCCGGAGGAGTAGCACCTTCGACTCATGAGAGTAGCTGGATCTGCCCCACTGCTCCCACCTTCCCCTGGTGTCGGATCCGCACTTTTCCTCTACCTCAAATGCATAAAATATAGTCAAACATATAATCTTTAGTAACATTAATAGTTAACATTTGCGTAAAAGGATTAGTTTCTATGTTACATTGACATACAGTACCGTAATTCCCGTTTTTTTACAGTTTTTTGTTTTTTCCACCCATTTTTGAGGCACTCTCACGGCTAAACTATTGATCAGAGAAAAAAACTTTCTATACATAAAATGTAAGAAATTTTATTTTCTTTAATTCATATATTGCCGACTTTCACGTAAAATGCATAATTTTGTAATTATTTTGAAAAAACGGAAAAAAGTCCGTTTTTTTTTACACGTTTTTTGTAAAAAAAACATTTCCCGAAAAAAAATTGTTGGAAAACCTCGGATTCGTGTTCAGCGACCCAAAAAACATAAAGGGACCGCAAAAAAAAAACTACACCAAAACTTTCCTTTATTTTCTACCAAATGCCTGGACTATTAAGCAATTCTTCCAGACAGTATGTTGTTAAATATTATTATGTATCGTGCAACGTTTATCGTTTGCTGGTTGAAACATATGCGACATCGACATGTGATGATGGAAAGGCGCATTGCTTACAATCGAATGACGAATGGATTCAACGTTGTCAGGGGTGCGATGGAGAGATTGATTGTGTAGATGGTTCAGATGCATATTTTTTCGAGAGCAGAGAATACCAGGATCTCTTCAACTGTAGTAATGGAAAATTCGTTCAATAACTGCGCAGACGAATATTTTTTGCGAGGACAGAGATTGCCAGGATCTCTTCAACTGTAATATAATGGAAAATGCGTTTATTTGTAGATGGTTCCGATGAATATTTTTGAATAATATATATATATATATATATATATATATATATATATATTTTAAGCTTTTGGAACATTTTCCCAATGGTTGTAGATGGTTCCGATGAATATTTTTGAATAATTATATATATATATATATATATATATATATATATATAAACTTATTGCAAAAATTAACCATTGAATATATATATATATTAAAGCTTTTGGAACATTTTTCCAATGATTGTTGTAATTTGTTAAATTACTTTTTTTTTTTTTTGGAAAAGAAAGTTTGTTTCACCCAACAGGAAATCCACGTACTACTTCACGAAACATATTTAAAAGAGAAATGTGAATGTCATCAATAAGGTGTTAATTAATCATATAGCATCCTGGTGTGCCGGTGTGCCTATAAAAAACCACCCGGGAAATTAAACACATATAGCTATATGTACTAAATATATATTAAGCATATACAACGAACATAAATAAGCTGTTTAATGAAATATATGTGACCTCGGCTGATAATATTAGTATCAATGGTGAGTTTTCATGAATGAAGAATTAAGAAAACTTTTTCCAAATAAAAGGGGCCCCCAAAATGATACCGTGCTTCCACTAGATTCAGAGGTTAATCGGGCCCTGACTTGTGCTATGTTTTAAATGTACAGAGAAAAGAAAAACATCTTCACTAGATTCTTATTTTTATTTTAGCGATCAGGTTCAATTAATTTTCCTTTCACGTAAACGGGGGGGGAGTAACAAAATCGCTGTTGTAAGTCAAACTCATATCAATACAGACCCACAAGAAAGAAGATAATTTTTCTTCAATTCCAGTCAAAGATAGGCAGTAGCTTTTAGAGAAGGGTGCGGTTGCCTAGACATCGTTGAGAAATTGACCTCACATATACCAATCCGGAATGAATTGCTTACAAGTTCTTTTTCTTTGCAGAGATAAACGATTGATTATTGTTTTCTTATCAATGAGAGCATGTCGTCCACCATCTGCTACCTGAAAATATTAAAAAATGATACCTGGTGGCAGCCATAAATATTGCATTGTGATGGAACGTGAGAAATGGTTAACATGCAGACAGAATAAGTATCACACCTTCCAACATGTGCGTTTATTAATATCCCGTTTCAAGTTATTTATTCTTGAATGCATGAATGTCATTTCTGAAGTTATTTATATTCACAATAGTATTGAATTTCATTAGTAGTTTTGTATACCGCTGATTGAAAGCGGGAAAGGTTTGGATTGATAAAATATGAGATGTCATTTCTAGATCAAAACCCCACCCAAAAAATATTTAATATTTTGTGGTCTGTCAGAAATGCAATATGTCATTACATCCTGCTTACTACCTAAGGTGAATTTTATTCATAAATTGGATTGAATTATTATACAGGGTGATTACAAATGAATATCCCAACTTTACAGGGATATTAAAAGAAAACAAAAAAAAGTACAATCTTGCTGTTCATAGGAAATCAAATATAACAGTTAAAAGTTTAAATTCAACACAGTTCAGTTATAAGTGTGAAATGTGAGTCTCTCCAGGAGCATGAACGATATCGAGGCAGCACGATAACACATCCCACATTTTTTTTTCAGCATGTCTGGTGTGACTCTTTGAATGGCTGCAGATATGCGTGTCCTAAGTTCGTCAACGTCGGTTGGTAGCAGTGGAAGAAACACCTGATCATTAATGAGACGCCACCAAAAAAATCACATGGAGTGATGTCAGTGATGAGTCATCGTACCGCTTCGATATCGTTCGTGTTTCTAGAGGGGCTCACATTGAACACTTATAACTGTGTTGAATTTAAACCTTCAACTGATAGTTTGGATTTCTGATTAACAACAATGTTGTACTTTTTTTTGTTTTCCTTTAATAGCCGTTCAAAGTTGGAATATTCATTTGTAATCACCCTGTACATTAGTAAATTAAAAATACAGAAGAACCTCGACGTTACTCTCTCAGAATTTACGTTTTCCTGCAACAAAAATATCCTGCACTTTTAGTATTTCCTGCATCAAAATATATGCGCTGAAATTTTTAAGGCGGTTCTAAAAAAATATTGTTCCCCGTTCAAACAATGCGAACTTTCTGACTCATTTTTAAACATAAAAACATGATACTCGCAGGCTTAATTAGGGATTTTTAATCCAACAATTGATATATATACAGTAATACCTCCATTTTCGTCGATAATTCGTTCGAAAACAATCGGCGAAATCCGAAACCGACGAAAAACGAGGCAATTATTTCCATATTAATATATGTAAATTCAATTAATTAGTTCTAAACATTCCAAAATATGTACCAAAACACATTTTATAGAGAATAAGTATAGCATTTAAAACTAACATCAATAAGAAATTAAAATAGCGTTCTTGGCTTATAGTATCAAGGGGTCACTTCTCTTTTTGGTCTTTTGGCAGTAGGACTAGCTTTAAAATCAAAGGATCTATGTCGCTCAATGGAACTTATAGTAGGTGGCGATTCCCTATACATGCCACATGCAACTGATTTTAGAAATCTTAATACCGCTCTCGTATTTTTGAATAATTTCCTTTTCCAACTCGATCGTGTTCCTGGCTTTCTTCTTTGAAGGGCTGTTGGCACTGGAAATTTTTGTTTCGTCCCATGATGGAGTACTCGCAATCAATAGAAAAGCACAAAAATATACTGGAAATAAACAAAATTGTTTGTTTAGACGCGCGGGGTGATGCACACACGACGAGAAACAACGCCACAGACTGTTCTGTGGGTGCATTTACGTCTTTAAAGTAACAGTCATGTCAAATTTCAAGTTCAACCCCTAACAATTTCAGATAAATCATATACTTTAGAATGTTTTAGAACGTTTTCGGCTCATTTCACCCTTTTAAATTTTGCATTTTTTAGAAAACGTTTTTAGCGAGCATTTACATCTTAAAAATAACCACCATGCCAAATTCCAAGCTTCTAATACCAACTGTATTTCAAAAATTACAATTTTAGAACATTTTTTGCTCCTGCGCACCCCTTTAAATTTGGATTTTTTATAAACTTTTTAAAAACTGGCGAGTATTTACGTCTCTAAAGTATAACAGTCATGACAAACGTCAAGTTTCTAGCCCTAACCGTTCCAAAGAAATCGTAATTTAAAACGTTTTTAGTATGTTTTCCGCCCATTTCACCCTTTTAAATGTCGCACTTTTTAGAAACCGTTCATATTAAGTATTTACATCTTAAAAGTAATCACCACAGCAAATTTCAAATTTCTAGCCACAACAGTATGTTACAGAAATCGCAATTTTAAAACGTTTATTTTCCGGGGGGGGGGGGGGGGGGTTGTTGTACCGGCATAAAATATAACGTATGTTGGAGTAGAGATGGTCACCAACATTTTGCACCATTATTTTTTTAATCAGCTCGGTAATTCCAGAGATTACCCCCTACAAAAAAACTTACAAACACACAAACGTTACTTCTAATAGTATTAGCATAGATTGTTGTGTCAGGATGACAGTATTTTTCCTTTCCTTGCGCTGTGGCATCCAGAACTTCGGTTCAAAACGCCAACTTTGACAGAACTTTCTGAAAAATCTTCGGTCTTTAACAAGAAACGGAAAAAGCAGTTCTATTAGGTAGTTTCTTAATAAGAACACCTGCCAATTTGATACATTTATGACGAAAAATGAAATTTAAAAAAATGTGTCAGAAAGTAGCCAGTTTGGATTTAAGAACAGCCTTAATAAGTGAGCCGCAGTGAATGGGACTGCATGACACTCATACCTTTTTACTTTCTTCTATCATTACGAAAAGAAAGTATTAGATTCATGAAAATTTTCGACTTCCGGTTTTCGACGGATTTATACGTTTTAGAAGGCCCTGCACACGATTTGACTGTTTTTTTAAAATGTCTGTCTGTATGTGACAAAAATTTTGTGAGCGCTCTATCTCAAGAACTAATGCTCTGAATTTAATAAAACTTTTATAGTTAGCTAGTCCCTGATATAAACTGGAGCTGATTAGTTTTTGGTGAAACTCGCCCAGTAGGTGGCGCTGCTATGCTGCATTATTCGCGATTTCTGCAATAGCTCTATCTCAAAGAACTAATGCACTTATTTTCATCAAACTTCAGATTCAGTTATATCTTGACATAAATATAGATGCTGATTACGTTTTGGTGTAGATATCCCAACAGGTGGCGCTGCTATACTATTTTTTCATGATTTTCACGATAGCTGTATCTCAAAGAACTAATGCAAGGAATTTCATCAAACTTCAGATTCTGTTAGACCTTGACATAAATAGATACTGATTGCGCTTTGGTGTAAATAGCTCAACAGGTGGCACTGCTATGCTACTTTTTTCATGATTTTCACGATAACTATATCTCACGAACTAATGCACGGATTTTCATAAAACTTCAGATTCAGTTAGACGTTGATATAAGTTGTTATTGATTAGGTTTTGGTGTAAATCTCCCATCAGGTGGCGCTGCTATGCTGCATTTTTCAGGATTTATACGATTTTAGCGACAGTCATATCTCAAGAACTAATGCATGGGATTTAATAAAACTTTAGATTCAGTTAGACCTTGATATAAATTAGTGCGGAGATTCGTTTTTGGTGTATGCGAAACCTGTGTGAGATAGCAGAAAGTTTTGGGATTGGCACATCCGACTAGTATATCTATTTAATTTTGGATAAATTTTCAATCTTATTCTGTAGTGATTTTTTACTCTTTTTTTTTTCATGCGATAAAACGCATCTTCTTATAACAAACATCATATTAATTTATTTGCTGATCATTTGAAATATAAAAAAGGTAAAATTAGAGAGGTTTTTGAAGAAGCAAATATCCTTGCAAAGCACGGTTCAATTTCTTTCAAACAGAAAATTGGTGAAAATTTCTTTTACTTGCATTTCTAACGTCATTATTTTAACTGAAAAATGGTAAATGTTGCATTTTAGCATACAATTATATTGCACTCGGAATACATTTAGAATATTTTTTTAACTGATTTTGTTTTACAAAAATGTGAATGCAGAAACAATAAATATGGTGTTTCTTTAATTAACTAGGACTTCCCTCAAAGGGATTAGTCTGAGTGATATTGCTGAGAACATAAAGTTAACAATTACGATATAAAGAAGATATTAACAAGAATCTAAGTGAATATAGAGCATATGATAGACAAGAGATAGATAAAGATACAACATATGAAAAATAGCAAATTAAATGATATAATTACAAAATATCATATATAAATTCATATACTGTTATGTTTTCATATGCATTTTTTTATAACATTTGGCAAATAATCTCATTTTCTTAAGCGGGAATTGCTCAAAACTTTAAAAAAAAACCGCCGGATCTTTTAAAACGATATTTTTAAAGTCACATATTCAGATTTGCAGCCAATAGCGTATTTTAGCAAGTGTAGTTTAACGCAAATTTAATTTAATTTTTGCAACATTTTCTTTGTGACAAATATCTAAATAAAATATTAAAAAATAAAATATTAAATATTGAAATATTAAATCAAATATTTAATATTTGAATTAAAAAATTTTCCTTTGTTTATTTGTATAACTATTTATAGAAACTCGTATACTTCAAACCACATTGATAACATGCTTTGCTACAAACGTGTCTACCAGTCTAACTACTCGTATGTCTTAGCTGTGTCTCTCTCCGAACTCATCTGTCTACTGTCTCTCTACTCTTCTGTATACCCGTCTCAGTATCCGTCTGTCTTTCTACCCGACTCTTTAATCGTGTCTCTACCTGTCTCGCTTCCCGTTACACTACTCGTCTATCAACACGTCTGCCTGTCTATATACCCCTCTCTCTACACGTCTGTCAAGTCGTCTCTGTACTCGTCTCTCTATCCACCACGCTACCCGTCTCTCTACCCATCTCACTACCCCTCTGTCAACCGTTTTTTGCACCTGCCTCGCTACCCATCTGTCTATTCGTTTCGCTACCCGTTAGCTTATCTCTGTCGCTATCCGTCTCTCTACCCGTCTGTCTACCCGTTTGTTTACACGTCTATCTATCTCTCGCCAACTCTTCCCAATATTTAAACAATTTAGTAAACGGAAGCCGTTTATCTGTTATTAAATGCAAACAGGAGTAATTTATCTAAAGAGTGTAATCAGATGCAATTTTTTTTAAATACATACATAAACCAGCATAATAATTCACCAGTTTTATTTTCATAGTAGTTTATGTCATTTGACAGTAAATCTCAACTTCTTCAACCCGAACTGCGTCAAGCTTTTTAAAAAAGCCTCAAGGTCCGTATAACTGGGAAGGGGAATTGTCCTCAGGGCTATTAGATACATGTTATTAAGTTAAGTGAAAGTTTCGTAATCGGGTTCGCAGCCAATTTCTTATGTCAGAAAGGGTGGCTTCACGCCATTTTAAATTCATTTCTGTAACTTTCTTTTTCTTTTTTTGGTGGGTGGTTGGGGGGGGGGGGGGGCAGGGTTCCAAATATATACACTTAAATTCAAACTTTTGCCCCCATGTTAATATTAGTGTTGTTTGTATTATCAATTAATACTTTGTTGATCGAGCTTCATTCGAAACAAATGTAAAAGACTTCTAAAGTTTTTTTTTCTAGGAGAAAGTTCCGTAATCGGGCCCTAAGCTAATCGGGGAATTTAATATCGTTATTGTTTCTAACTCTTATAGAGTTAAAACAATATTGTTGCTAGCATTACTCTTGTTTGTGACCAACCTCTTCTGTGTATCTGAATAGGGAAAAGTTCCGTATCATGTACTGGTTGGTGCCAAAGGCAGTTGTAGAATCTTACAAATTTTTCTAGAGAGCGGAAAAACATGTTTTTTAAAATATTTACAAATATACGTTTATTAAACCATGTTTTTGAGCCATTTTAAAAAATTAAGTACGGTGCTAAAATAAAATTTTATTGCCATTTTCGATATTTTAATAAGAAATGAAAATACATAACAAACAAATTTAACAAAACTAAGCCGTTTTTGGGTACTTCTCTATTATCCCGTCGACAAAAAACTATCGCCAAACTAAGATTAAACGCCAAAAATATAGTCCCATTTACTTGATGCCAGAAGCATTATACGTATTTGTTATGCCATCAAGTGGTTTTTAATTCGACATTTGCGTGTATTTTTCATTATGTTTTACTGATTTATTAGTTATTTCATTCATTAAAGTAACAATTGTGTCCTTAAATTCTTATATTTTATTTATTTTGATATTTCAATGGCAACGTTCTCCCATTTATTTAGCGTTACAGTTTGGCGGTAGTTTTTTGTTATGAAAAGTGGTCGACGGGATAATAGAGAAGTACCCATTTTTTGTGATAAATAGTTGTTATTGCCAGGGAGCAAATTGTAAACAATTAATAAGCGATCTAAAAAAATTACCGGAAAAAACTTGTGGGAATCTCAAGAAAGAAATATCTGATATAAATAGCATTTAAAATCTTAAAATGGAGAAGTGGTCCGTATAAAAATGCAAAACATTATATACCTGATATAAGAATTTTTAATGTTTTTATATTTCCGAAAGCACAGATAAAAGGATAAAAATCCCGGCACAGATGCCATATACTCACCACGTTGGCGCGATTTTTCCCCCGCCCCTTTGGCGAAAACTGTTTGTTGTGTTTGTTTACTTTTATTTTTTATTTTAATTCTATAGATTATTTTTATATGTATATCAATATTAATTTAGGCACAGATGTCATATACGCACCAGATTGGCGCGATTTTTCCCCCGCCAATTTGGCGAAAACTTTGTTTTTGAATATTAGTTACAAATACCATACAATAATAGCATGTAATTTTTTATTTCAATATAAAAATAAAATAACGTAATAAATGAAATAGCTCCTATTATTCAAAAATGGGAAATAAAAATAAATAAATGATAGTTTGATATAAATAAATATTGATATATATAATAAAAACAATTTATAGAATTAAAATAAAAAATAAAAGTTAATAAACAACAATTGAAACAAAATAACCGGGTTACCATGTGAGGCATAAAATTGCTATTTTGTTGCAATCGCGCCAATGTGGTGCGTATATGACATCCGCGCCTTTATTTATATCAAACTATTATTTATTTATTTTTATTTCCTTTTTTAAAATAATAGAAGCTGTTTCATTTATTACGTTATTTTATTTTTATATTGAAATAAAAAATCACGTGTACTATTTGTCACACTATTTGTAACTAATATTCAAAAACAAAGTTTTCCCCAAGCTGGTGGAGGGGAAAATCGCGCCAACGTGGTGCGTATATGACATCTGTGCCTTGTTTCATTTCACATAGAGGTACTGCTCTATTATCCCGTCGACCACTTTTCATAACAAAAAACTATCGCCAAACTGTTAGATTAAACGCCAAAAATGCAGTCCCATTTACTTGATATCAGAAGCATTATACGTGTTTGTTACGTCATCAAGTGGTTTTTAACGCGACATTTGCGTGTATTTTTCATTATGTTTTACTGATTTATTAGTTATTTCATTCATTAAAATAACAATTGTGTCCTTAAATTCTTATATTTTATTTATTTATGTATTTTGATATTTCAATGACAACGTTCTCCCGTTTATTTGGCGATAGTTTTTTGTTATGAAAAGTGGTCGACGGGATAATAGAGAAGTACCCACATATGTATTGGTACTTTTATGTTAACTTGGCGCAGTTGATAAATCGCCAAATATTTTTTTCATAACATCTTCATATTGCATTAATTTCATTTAAATATAAATCTTTCACTGATTTCATTTGAAATACATACATTAAAAATACACGTCTTTCACTCATTTAATTTAAAATACACGCCTTTCACTAATTCCATTTAAAATACTAAAAAGGAAAAGAAAATAAGAAATAATGCCACAAATCGAAACCTTTTATTTAAACATCAAAGAATTGTTCCTAACCATGGCCGACTATAATGTATATACGGCCCGCTCATTTCGCCAAAAACCGCGGAAAATGTGAAGCCGGATTAAACTTCAAACCCTGAACCATTTCATTGGACCACGTGGTCTTTGTTTACATTAAAACCCTGCCCAGATAACGGCTCGTATTTTATTAACGTCTTTTATTTCGATCATTATCGAAGTTTGAGATACATTAATCGTATTTTCAAATAAACTAATTAAATAGTTATACCATTCAATTTCACACTATTTATAAACATATTTTTGTAAAGATTGTTGCATTTTATAGCTACATTAACAAATGTGAATTTTTAAGGTTTGCTAGATTCTTATTTGTTTATAATTGCATGCGATACTTTAACACTATTTCTATCATTGTCAAATGTCACCTTTTTAAAGTTTTTATTTATGTTTATTTTGCTTGTAGTTTTTGAATAAGCTTTAAAAAAAAGGGGGTCTTCAATGTATTAAAAATTATTTGTAATTGTTTCAATGAAAAATCATAAATCGAAATATTTTAAAATGTGCCACTTGACATCTGTAGTGTGTGAGATTATTGTGCAGTATAAAAATTAAAACACACTTCAAACATTTGTTTTTCTGTAAGAAAAATATCTAAAAAAAAAAGAAAAAAAAATCATCAGGAACATTATGTAAATTCTGAGACTCAAACTGTTACGGAGAACACTAGCTACACGAATACATTTAAAGCAATAGTTTGCTGTTTTAAGCAGAACATTCAACAATGTTCTTAAAATAAGTAATAATAAAATTGATTGTATTTTGGTATTAATATTTCTTTCTGACTATGTTTTAAAAAAAATTATAGATATTGGTTTTGCCTATAATTAAACCCGATTGTTCTTCAGGAAAATAATTATTACGCACAACTACGATATAGTAAGAATTTAACCCATAAAGATGTTATCATTTATTCGTAAAGGAACAGATGTGTTACACTCACGCATCGATCTTTGTCGACTTTTCGATTGGCGCGATTTTCAAGTCCGCGCCAAAGCAGTAACTTAATATAATTCCCAGGTTACCACTAAAGGAAAAAATCCTAAAATTTGGCGACTTTTTTCCTTTTTATAACCGATTAAAAAAAAAGAAAAGGAAACGATATTTATGAAACAATAGTTTTTCGCCGTTATCTCCAACACTACAGCTACGATCACTTCGAGATTTACAATTATAAACGCAACAATTTACCATATTTTCCCTTGCAATACTATTTTAATAATCGAAAAATGAACAGTTATTGGAATTCGCTGTCATTTCTAATCTTGATTGGAATGTTAGAAGAGTTGCAAACGTAACCATGGCGACGTGACGTAATTTTGGTGTTTGTTTACATTTCAACCCTGCCCAGGTTGTTTCAATTACGGTTAAAGTCAATTTTCAATTTTGGGCAGGGTATCAGAGTCCTCTGGCGGGAAGCTTCATACATTAATCTCAATTGAATATGCCTGTAGATCTAGTCTGCCTTGTCCTAACATACACACGCGAAATAAAAAAGCTGCTAATGGTGTGATTTACGCCAAATCTCTAATACTAATACTACTCTTACTAATCTCTAATACTTTTCAAACAGAAAAAATTCCAGATTAACTTTCCATTTTTATTAAATTGAAATATATTTTATTGTGCTGAATATTAGTGCTTGCATATTTTTTTGCTCCATGTATTCCATGAACTTTTCAATTCCGATTGTCTACGAAAATCTCCCACCGGTGAAAATGACGTACACACAAAATTTAGTGACGTATGTACTTTAATTGTGCTTTTTTATCTATTTTTTTAATATAACTTCCAAACGGTTTGACACTTATTCTTGGTAATAAATAGACGACGTTGTCACCTTTATAGGTACCTGCTGTAAAAATTTGAACGAAATCCGTTAAATATTTTTTGAGTTATGCTTGACGAAAGGTTTTAATATCCATCGTAGCTATATATGGGGCAAAGTAATACTGCGCTGTGTATGAGTCTTCGTTGCACTCAGACAATTATTAATTGATTATTGTTTTCTTATCAACGAGCGTATGTCGTCCACCATCTGCTACCTGAAAATATTAAAAACAAGAACGAAAAATCATGCGTCAAGCATAGATTATGTAACACTTTCCAACATTTCCAAAATAATTTTACAAATCATTACCGTTTAATAAGCTAAAAGATAACATCTAAGTCAACAATTTGGAAAATGCACACTATATTTAAAAACCCAATTTAAGGAATTACTAACAATATTCAGAAATATATCCGAATGCTTTTATTCAGCTTTATATATGATCTATAGATTTGTATATATACTACATATAGGATGCTAACTTTTAGTTCAGTTAAGAAACGCGTAGCACAGTTTAAAATTCTCCTTCTGGAATTTCTGTCAATGAACGGAAATGTGTTCGCGAACTTTCGTGCTTCCATGTATATAATCTACAGAATTTATGCGCACCACGTAATATACAAAAAGTGAGTTAAATTTAAAATCGCGTTCAGTAACTTTAAACACACTTCCAGGAATTATTGTTACCAGACAGTAGAGAATTCTTTGTGTGTCCCTGTAAATGAACGATGACTGCTATACACACAATATTCTGTAGTAAGCCCCTTGTAATGCACCTTAGTGATATATATAAATTTCAATGCGTTTAAAATAGTGAAACATTATTAAAATAAACCGCAAACGATTTTTCTCCATAGACGTAATGTAACGGAATTCTTTTGACTGTCCCTGTAAGTGCTATGCACACCATAGTCCATAGTAAGCCTCTTGTAATGTACCTTAGTGATATGTATCAATTACAATGTGTTTGAAATGTGTAACATTATTAAAATAAACCGCAGATGATTTTTCCCCATAGACAATAATGTAATAGAATTCTTTTGAGTGTCCCTGTAAAAAAACTATAAGTGCCACACAACTTCATTTTCAATACCGGACATACCATAGTAAACCTCAATAACATATATCAATTACATGTCATTCCGAATACATTTACGCGATTTACAGCACGGACAGACTGACAAACCGAGTTCATAAACACTTTTCAACTATGTTGGAAAGTGTTAAAAATGATATCTGGTGGGGAAGCATAAATAAACATTACATCGTGTTATTAGAAATCGTTAACATGACGACAGAATAGTATTACACCTACCAACATGTGTATTTATTAATTTCCCGTTTGATGTTATTTATACTTGAATGCATATTCACAATAGTATTGAATTTCATTAGTAGTTTTGTATACCGCTGATTGAAAATGGGGAAGGCTTTGGATTGATGAAATGTGATATGTCATTTTTACATCAAAAAACCGCCCAAAAATATTTCATATTGTGTTCAGCCAGAAATACTACATTTCATTACATCTTGCTTACTACCTACGCCAGATTTTGTTCATAAATTAAAATTGAATTAATTAATAAGGAGTTTACGTTGCAAATATAAATACAAACACCAAACACTTGCTTTCAACGTTTATTTCGTTTAATTTAAACATCAGCTATTTTTAAAAACTACCTAAATAAACAACTCTCGACGTTTCGGCTATTCTTCATACCCATCTTCAGGAGAAAATTCTCACAAAAACAAACAGCGAATAAATTAAATACGTGTTACATATTTGAGAAAAATTTTCAACTGAAAAGACAAAATTTTTGTAAATTTCCGTTAATTTCGTTGTCTTTTCAGTTGAACATTTTTCTCAATTATGTAACACGTATTTAATTTTTTCAAACAGAATGATATATATATATATCATTCTGTACCCATTTTATTTTTTATGTAATTCTGGTTAATATTACTCAACTCATGTTTTCTCATGAAGGAAGCATAAATTTATTTCTGAAAAATCTAAGGTGGTTCTGATAGCAGTGGCGATCACGATATTTTTACCAAATGATTTATGTATTAATCAAACATTTTTGGTTATTAAGTATGGCTAAACATGAAAGAAAACTTTGTTATTTTATGATTTTGATGTGAATTATTAGTGTTACTTTTATAAGGCGAGTTTCACTATGAATAATTCAATGGAAAAATTATCTCATTATCATTCTGTATACATTTAGTTATGCATTAATAATGATTTACTTGTCCTTTAATTTTAATATTTTAAATGTTTTATAATTTTTATTATGTTACTTAATTGTTTTACTTTAATGTAAGCATTCACTACAATTTTGAGTGCATTATTAAATTCAAATTATTGGTTAAAAATTTAAACAAAAAAGTGACCAGAAATCTGCAAAATTCTAAAATATGCACAACCTCTGGTTTTAAGCTCTTAGGTTTAAGGGAGTCTACTGTAAATTAGAAGTACAGTAGAACCCTGATGTTATATTTTATTGCAAAATCGAGGGAGGGGGGGGGGATAAAATGTAAGCACTCTTTACTATTTCTGATATAAATAATACTACTATGTTCTGGCCATCACAAAACTTGTTCATAAATCAAATTAATTAAATGATTTAAATAGTACAAGAAAGTGTCATTAATAGAACATCGTGTTTGCAAATAGGTTTTTTATACCATGTATAACCGTATTCAGCATGCTAAGCGTGAAGTTTCGTTGAATTGTGTGCATTTAAACTGGTGATCTAAGTGAACAAATCATCGAATTTCAACACCCTCTCTTAGAGGACCGCAACTAAATCTTAATGACAATAAATTCCCATCATGAGAATTGTAAATTGGATATTTCGTGGAATTCTGCGCACATAAACTGGAGATATAAGCACGAACTTCATATGAAATGCGTCATCCTTTTCTACATAGTAGTTCACGAGTAAGAGCGCCCACAAAATTTGTGTCTCATACTAAATTCAAATACTAAATTCACACACTAAAATTCTCATACTAAATTCACACACAGAGAGACTCACTGTCAAACATTTTCTATAGACAGTCAAACCATGTTCAGCACCTTCTAAAACGTATAAATCCGTTGAAAACCTGAAATCTATTTTTTTTTCCCGAATCCATTAATTTCTTCTTGTATAGATAGAAGAAATTTAAAAAGTACCAAACGATTAAGAATTATGTTTACGTTTAATTTACATTTAAGAATTCTCTTAGGGGGCTCTATATTCAGAGGTGATTGTGGTTTCATGAAAAAATACCTGGAATTTTAGCGAGAAAACGTTTCCGTAAGAGAGAGGGGAGGGGACATATAATTTATTGCAGTTAGGTCAAATTATGAAAAATATAAATTTTAATTATGTATAGCAATCATGTGAAAGTGATATTTTAGTCTTATATTAAGAATTTAACTATCAGAAAAACCGGAGTTTTGGTACTGAATATGGAAAACATACCTGAATTCAGGTATATAACCTAAACACAATCACCTTTGTATATTAAAATGAACTCAAATTATAAATTTTTTAATAGTAACTTTGGTAAATCTGAGAACTTATAGTTTTCTGAGTATTTTGATTGATTCTTTTGGTTCCTTATGGTTTCTGAAGATCAGAGAAAGATTTCCTGATATGCGCATAACTCCATATAGCTTTACAAGGTTACATTAAATTTTCACAAATGTTTCTGTTGTATCACAAAGAGTTTTTGGATAATTTTCACAATGTAAAGAGATATAAGCATGATTTGCGGTTAAGAAAGACTGTAACATTTAGCGAACACATTAATTTTAACATTATTGCTTTCTTCTATCTTTACAAGAAGAAAGTATTGGATTCATGAAAATTTTCGACGGATTTATATGTTTGAGAAGGTCTTGAACACGATTTGACTGTTTTTAGAAACTGTCTGTGTGTGAGTCTATCTGTCTGCCTGTATGTATGTGACAAAAATTTTGTGAGCGCTCTATCTCAAGAAATAATGCGCAAAATTTAATAAAACTTTATATTCAGTTAGTCCCTAATATAAAGTAATGCTGATTAGGTTTTGGTGAAAATCGCCCGACAGGTGGCGCTGTTATGCTGCATTTTTGCGATTTCCGCAATAGCTCTCTCTCAAGAACTAATGCAGTTACTTTCATCAAACTTCAGATTCCGTTAGTCCTTGACATAAATAGACGCTGATTACATTTTGGTGTAGATATCCAAACAGGCGGCGCTGCTATACCACTTTTTTCATTATTTTTACGATAGCTATATCTCAAGAACTAATGCACGGAATTTCATCAAACTTCAGATTCTGTTAGACCTTGACATAAATAGATGCTGATTACGTTTTGGTGTAAATAGCCTAACAGGTGGCGCTGCTATGCTACTTGTTTTATTATTATCACGATAACTATATCTCAAGAACTAATGCACGGATTTTCCTCAAACTTCAGATTCAGTTAGACGTTGTCATAAGTTATTGTTAATTATGTTTTGGTATAAATCTCCCAACAGGTTGCGCTGCTACGTTGCATTTTGCAGGATTTACACGAGTCTAGCACTAGTCTTATCTCAAGAACTAATGCACGGAATTTAATAAAACTTTAGATTCAGTTAGACTTTTATATAAATTATTTGTTGATTCTTTTTAGTGTATGTGAAACCTGTGTGAGATAGAAGAAAGTTTTGGGATTGGCACATCCGACTACTATATTACTGCTTTAAGTTCTTACAGAATTGTTAAATTCCATTTCCTATTAATGTGCTAATTAATAAGACATTCAATGATAATTGGAAAGTGTGGGTTTACGATGTATTTCAAATACTGAGAGTACGTTTTTAAAAGTAATATTAAGTTAATAGACAGAAATACAAGTATTGTTTATTAATTAAAAGACTAACTATGTTTACTAATTTTCTACTGTGTGCTTTAGCGACGGTTTAATTCAAATAAGTTTAATGTTTAATACATTCAAAGAAAAATGCTCTGATTCAGAACTGGTATTCTTTTTTTATTATTATCTTTTTTGTCTCGCAATGTATCACAATGAACCTGGTAAATCTAGCTGTAAGCTACTAGTGTCGAACTGGCACCAGTGCTTGTTACTATTCGTTCTCAACAGTGCTCAAAATGCTTTTACACGCTTCAACGTCTCCTTTGTTTCGCAGTTGCGCCAGCAAAACACGAGATCCAGTCGCGTAGTTAACGGTATCTGCAAAAACAAACGATATGACTGTAAAAAGGTTGTCTCTCTTGGCATCAGTATTCCATCATTAAATAAACAGGAGATCAAAGTCCTCTGCCGCTGGTGTGTTGCCAAATACCTACTGGCTTGCACTTTCCTATTAATAAAATACTCCGACGGTTACAATTAAAAGTGAATTAACTTTATCATTTCAACTTCAAAAAAGATTAATTTATTGACGACATGACAACCTAAATACCTTTCAAGCATCCCAATTCTCCCCTTTATCCCTTAAATACATAATACAATTTCGCATGAGTCATACTGTGGAATAAATTCAATGATGTCACACAACAAATTTGAGAATCAACAAAACAGAAGTTCGTATGTCGAATGCGTAACACGCAATTTTAATTCCAACTCATTTGTCCTTACCTTATCAATGAAAATTTTACAGCCAATAATGCACATTTTCACAACTTCGAACTAGGTTACAACTTTTATGAAGCGGGCCAACCATATAGAGATGGGGAAATTGCGGCAGGAGCTAGGTACTCACGCTAAATAGAATATAGTAGAATATGTATTCTACTTACCGTGTAGGTACTCTTCTTGAGATAGCTGTCAGGCTGTCATAAGGGTACTGCAAGGTTAATAAATCTTTTTTAAGCTTTTGAATAAAAATTAGGGTTAAAAAATGTTTTGAACCCGAGTCTACACTTTCCCTTCACTTATAGCTACCGTCAACATAATTAAAGATCTTTATATTTTTATTTTTTTAGTCTTTAAAATTAGGTTCCTGAAAAGATTACAACCATTCGGGCTTCTTTAATGAGAAGGCAGGTTTTGCTTATGAAGTTTAAATCGCATGGTTTGAAATTGAAATATAAAACAAGCAAAGGAATAAAGTTTATTTTCTCTCTCTCTCTCTCTATATATATATATACATTATATATATATTACAAAAACAAATATTAAAAAAAAAAAAGGGTAAAAATTTTTAAGCTTAAAATTAAGAAAATAAAATATTTTTTAAGTCTTAGAAAGAAAATTAATTTTATTTTAATTTAATAAATGTTACATCATTCCTATTTTATTAAGCAGTAAGAATGCTTTGGTAGTAGAAAAATAAAGTTGAAACGATTGATATCCTGCCTTTTTTCCTATCTATGAATTCATAGTATCTGACCACCTTCGCAAGAATAAAAGCGAAATACGAAAAAATATGCTTTTTTTTCTTCAATAATGAAAACATTTCTTCAATGTAAGAAGGGTGCATCATTTCATTTCATTTTTCGGTTATAAAACTTGCTAGAAATTCAATAAAAATTTGCATTAGTATCAGCAATAATCCAAAGTATCATTCATTTATCTACTTTTAAAGATGAAAACAATATTTCATGCTCAAGGCACCATTCTCTTGTATTATACAGAGGTATTTACAAGCTCTCAACACCCCCTTTTGCCCCAGATCAAAGCGACCGCCTCACAAATTCTGGATTCATCACCCTTGCTACAGCTGTTGCCACGCATGACGCACAAATTTCGCTCCGAAAAGGAGGGGGCCTCTATTAATGGCCCATTTAGTCACTTTTTTCTTAAGCCTAATGAGAACATGAATTCCTGTGCTACTATTTTTTATTAGAGTTTTTGATAATGGTTGTCTTTCTATTTCATACAGGGATGCGAACATGGAGGGTACATACTTGTAAGCTACTCTGTACAAGAGCGTCTCCTTTCAAAGCTTCCTTTTGTAAAAATATGGGGGAGGAGAAAAAAATGTGAATTTGGTATAGCAGTGGCATCATCAAAAGAAGTGAAGAAAGCTCTAAAAATAAAAAGATGGCAGCGAAATGATTGGTGAGGGATACGGTTACTGATATCGAAGACTGACATCGTTATTTGATTCCTTACATGTTTTCGGAGTGAGGTATTTTACGAGATGATACTGGTATTCTGTTTTTAATGTAAACAAAAATTGCAAGGGGCCCTTATCACCAAAATCCTTATAGTTTCGCAAACAAAGCATTAAACTAATTCTCATTCTACGTACGCGTGCTTCCGCAGGAAATTATCCTTGTCCTGAAATAAACACAAAAAAAAAACGCTTTACTATAGATTATACTAATATTCTGATTTTAATGTAAACTGGAGTTGAATGAGGCCCTTATTAACAATTGCTATAATTGTCTCCAACAAAGTATTAAACTAGCTCACATTCTAAAAGCGTATGCTTTCGCAGTAAATTATCCTTATCTTCAAATAAGACAAAAAATGTTACTTTGTGTAAGTATTCATGCATACGAACTAAAGTTACTTGAACATAAACTTTATTACATAAACAAACTACCGAAAGTATAGAGCAGTGCTTTTCAACTGGCTACTGCCGCTCACTGGTATGCTGTAAAAGGATCCCAAATATTCCGCTAAAATATTCAGTCGCATTCTATTAAAATTTTAATTAGAATTTTTAACAGAAGTAAATTATTTTTAAGAGCCTACACTAGTCATGTGAAAACACCCGCAAGCTAATGTTAATCCTATGGGAGCGCTCTTTTGAAATATCTCGCATGCATTTTAAAATGTTTTTTTTTTTTTTTTTTTTTTTTTTTTTTAATTGGATAACCTATGTCGATATTTAATGTTGTGCGTTTTTGCTTTTTCGATTTTAGTTCCAGTTTTTTTAATATAAGGGCACTTTCTCTTTCAGAACCGATTCCAACCGGTTCCAAAATTGAAAATGTCCGCTTTTTTAAGAAAATGGAACCAAAATCGAAAAAGTAAAAACGCACAACGTTAGTGATCGACCTCAGCTATCCTAAGTAAATATATATATATATATATATATATATTAAAAATATTAAAATTCAAGCGAGAAATTTGAAAATAACGTTCCCATAGATTTAACGTTATCTTGTTAAGTTATCTCTAACGTTTCCGCATGACTAGTGAGGCTCTTAATAGCAATAAGAGCCAACACTAGATACAAAAATACGACATTCAAATTTCTTTTTTATATATACTTATAGTAAATGATATTACTCGGAAATTTAAACCGCTGACTTTTGTGATACGATTTTACACCTATTCCCAACGAATTGGACATTTTAATCATGAAATTCTTTTTATTCCAGATAATAAATACCATATAACGAGAAAGACGTAAGTAATCTATATTAGAATAGAATAGCAGAAATTATTATATATTCTTTTAACGCTTTTTAAATATTTGATAACCCAACTTGATATAATAATTAATCATGGTGAAATGGCTATTTTTGTAAGCGGGCTCGATTCTGTTTCGGTAACCTGAGCACTTCATGTCAAATCCTTTTTCGTAAAATGTTTTAAAAAAAAAAAAAAAAAAAAAAAAGGTTCAGGGTAACATAGACTTTTGCATAAATTTTACGTTTTGATCTTTTGCTGCTCAGTAGAAAATGTTTTGAAAAATACTTATTGTAGTAAGTATTTCGGTTTATTTGCTTTGAAAAAAAGTTTTAACGTCTTCGCTGTATTAATAACACTAATAGAGTTTTGAGGTGATTTCTGAACCAAATACACTTGTCAATTCAATAACCCTTTTCCATCATCTCTTCCGAATAGAGAAATCTAATGAAACTTGAGAACCATTTTCGAAAAGATATCATGTTCGGAAGATATTAATCAACGCTTGAATTGCTTGAAGAACATCCATCTTAATTAAACTAATGAGAGAATTCCGTAGGACAAATACCGAACACGGAATAATAAGCTACATTTTCCATAGCAGAAGAGGAGCATTCAAGCTCCAATCACTTCCAGGCTTCCTCCAAGGACTTTTCATAAAGCAGCAATTACTCTTCTTCGATAGCTAAAGTATCGTCTGACAGATGTCATTATTTAAACGAGATTAAGAATTCATCAATATCGAGAACGATTCTTTTCGCTGTTAGATATCTGCGCATAATTTAAAAGCTGTTAAGACAAGACTGCTTTTCCGTTCGCACTTTAACTATTATAAAAAAAAATAATAATCATAAGCTGCAGTGAAATTGAAATATATTATTCACCCTACCGCCGAAAATTGCTACTGCAACTTTTATAACAGTTCTTTTAAAGGGATATACAATGAAAAGATTGGAAATTAATTTTAAAATGAAATTAATTTGAATGTGTTCTAATTCTAGAAGTGAATGGTTTAAAAGTGTAAAACAAACACATTAAAATCGCCGAGAAACTTTTTCTAGCTAAGACAAACGCTCATAGGCGTAGAGTTGTATGGGCTCGTGGGGTTCGAGCCCCACCAATAATTTGTAAAGGTTTTATTTTATTTTTTTTTTTTATTAGAGGTCTTTTCCTCTAATATAAAGAAAGGTTTTGCTTTTTTAATTTTCTAATGTTTTGCGGATTTTTTAATAGGTATTTTTTCGGCAGATAAATTTTTTCTTGACTTGACTTTACCATTTTTTTCTTTATTTCTTTTATTACAGGGATAAACGATACTAGGAATTTTTTTCACTTTATGCTCTATTTTTTAAATTAAAATAAAATTATAACGTTTGAACTTTTGCAGCCGAAAGGCTTTATTAAAATTAAAATAGGAAAATAATAAACATATTTAAAAAGAAAAGACTTTATTCAAAGTCAACTTTCGCTGTGATTTTATTATAAATGACATGCGAATAATAGCAAATATATATTTTCATAGACTGGAGTATACAATGTCTAAACATTTGATTTAATTTGTGAATTCTTTAAAAATATATGGTTCTATTTAATTTCTTTAAAAGGAAATTCAAAAAGCAACATTAAATTGGCAATCGATCTCCTATTATACACACATACACGTATTTGTGCGGAAAAGTGTTATAATACATATGAGCCCCACCAATAATTTTCAAAACTCTACGCCAATGCAAACGCTTGACTAAAACGGAATGTTTACCCGCATACTTGCTTTTTAGGTGCGTTCGTAATTATATAAATACGTAGCACCTATAGTCGTCGCTTGGTCCGTCCGTCTGTCCGTCCGTCTGTCCGTCCGTCTGTCTGTCTGTCTGTCCGTCCGCATATAACAACGCACAAACTACCCAACCGAATGGTTTGCAATTTAAAATATATTATCTTTGCAGAATTTTGTCGAGACATTTCAAATTTTATGAAAATCGAATCAAAACTTTAGGAGATATTAATAAAAATATTTATTAAGAAATTTGATTTTTTTTTTTTTTTAAATCGGTGCTTTCTTGTTATAGGAGCTTTCGAAGTTTAATCGTCAAGCGACCGAGATACTTATTTTATGACAGAAATTAATCTGCAGACGATATAATTCATTTCACAGAATTAGAAATCATCAAGATCTGAATATGTATATAACTAGCTGATACATATATATCTGAATATTTATATAACTAGTTAAGATATTTGTATGAACAGTGTCATAAAATATATACTGAACTAGCTGTTTAACCCGTTCTACGCACGGGAGATCATGAATTTAATTCTAAAACGTGCGTACGAACGCACCTCGTTTGTAACGTTTGACGTACAATTTCCAACTTGTTGTCTTAGCAGGTGTTACAACGGCTGCAATAAAATGTTCGATAAAAAAAAAAAAAAAAAAGTGTAATTAAAATGCGCATTACCATAACTAATAACTATAACGATAAATTGCTATAAATATTATAATTAAAAGAATAACAGCCACATATTTCTTCTGGGTTTTTAATCTGCAAATATTTTTCAATGAGATAGCACATTTCAGAATAATATTTTTTTTATGCATGTCTCAATGAAGCCACGATTGATTTATTTGTTTAGTGTTTTCTCTAATTTTGTGATCAGGCGATAATATTTCTTGAATTGGAACAAACAGAACTAACTTTTGCTATATTTGAGCGAATATTTTAATTAATTTATTTTTACAAATATTTCTCAATTACATTATTCGAAACATTGGCATTATCATTTTTAATATTTGCAAATTAATTAATGAAATCAATGTTACAAGTCAGTCCTTTATCGTTTGCAAAATAATAACAAGTTGGAAATTGTTACGTAAAACGTGACAAATGAGGTGCGTTCGTACTATAGCTAGTTATATAAATACAGTGGGTGATCGGTTAACGAACTTAATCCGTTCCAAAACAATGTTCGCTAACCGAATTGTTCGTTAACCGATCATAGATTTAGTATAGATTTTGTACGGGAATTCAATTAATTCGTTCTTAAAAGCTAAATAAGTAAAATATAAAAATTAATATAAATTTTCCCTAAATTTATGTAAATGTAATAATAATAAAACATACATTACATACATACAGTCTTGTCCTTCCTTCAATCCTGCCTTTTTTGAGTTTGTAGGGCATTAAATATTTGACAAAATCTTATATTTTCTTTCTGGAGTTTTCAATCTTCCCATTTTGATAGGGTTATTATACGTCCGTATTTAATATGGACAAATCACAGTTTCATGGCTTTGTCTGTGTCGTGCCGTACTTAAAAAAATAAATGACATACCCTTTGTAAAAAACTTTTAGGAGCACATTCATTGACTACAGCGTTAAATCATATAAGTTTATTACTTTGACCTATCAAAAACTCCATTAGTTTTCTAAAAGATTGTGGTTACTGCAGAGCCCTATAAAGATCGAGTGGAGCCTAGAGCCTGTTATAATTTAGGAACTAAATTTTAGTTAAAATAATTAACTTCCAACTGAAAATATTTCTTTAAAAAGGGACACAAAATATAAAAATTAATGATTTGTACTCTTCATTCTAATTTGTGGTCCCTAAAATGTAGGGCCCGAACCCGCGGTTGCCCTTGAATTAATTAGGTCATAAGTATACAACTGTTAAAATATTGTCTAAATCGATAATAGATTCAATTAAATACAGCTCTGCAAATCTGAAACACAGCATTGCTTCTTCTTGGCTTTGTTTTGTGAGGTGTTCGTTAACCGAACAATGTGTTCGTTATCCGAACATCAAATTCTCTCGCGAAAGTGTTCGTTAACCGATCTGTTCGTAAATCGAACAGTTCGTTAACCGATCACCCACTGTATTCAGATCTTGATGATTTTTAATTCTGTGAAATGAATTATATCGTCTGCAGATTAATTTCTGTAATTAAAAAAGTAACTATAGGTCGCTTGACGATTAAACCTCGGAAGCCCCTATAACAAGATAGCACTTTTTTTTTAATTAAAATTTCTTAATAAATATTTTTATTAATATCTTCTAAGGTTTTGATTCGATTTTCATAAAATTTGAAATGTCGCGACAAAATTCTGCAACGATTATATATATTAAATTTCAAACCATTTGGTTAGGTAGTTTTTGCGCTGTTGTATGCGGACAGACGGACGGACCAGACGACGACTATAGGTGCTACGTATTTATACAATTACGAACGCACCTAATAATAAATACATACATTAATCAGGGTGCAAAGACAGCCTTTATATAAATATGAAGAAAAATTATCACAAACCCATCTCTAATTACCACTTAGATTGTTTTAAGTCGAATAAGCGCTGTTGTTATTGAGCAAATGTGTGTTGCTTAAAGAACTATTATTTTTAAATATTACCTGCAAGATTTACCTATATATATTATGTTTTAAATGTTTTAGTATAATGTAGATATTCAAAAAGAAAATGAGTTGATATATCAAATCATTTTAAAGTTATGTATGTAATTGCGCTTAGCGATTCAACCTGTGGTTGCATTTTTTCTAATTAAACTATGTTTTCCACAAGATCATCAAATTAAACGATTTGATAGTTAAAATGTTTCTCAAATGACCTGCTCAACAACGCGAAACTTTCTGACTCATTTTTAAATTCAAAAGAATAAAATTGGCAGGCCTGACTATTGAAACGATTTGGAATCTAAATGAGTTTTCCATTTCTTGATAAATATATAAATTACTTATCGAATTTCAAGTGATTCGTGGTACGCGACGACACGTTTTTCCCCTTTCTGGTGCTGCGGAGTTGGAAATTCGATTCAAAATGCCAACTTTGACAGTATTTTCTGAAAGATCTTCTGCTTTTACAAAAAAAAAAAAAAAAAAAAAAAAAAAAAAAAAGTGAAACTTCTTTCGATTACAAAGTTTCTGAATAAGAACACTTGCCAACTTCATGCCTTTCCGAACAAAAAAATGAACTAAAAATTATGTCATAAAGTAGCCAGTTTGGATTTGAGAACAGCCTTTAATGAATTATTATCGTAATAATGGTTTTCCTGATTGTATTTTCCAAAGAACATCACTCGAAAGACATTTTAATTAAAAAAACTACGGAAATAAATATAAATATAAATAAATTAGAAGAAAAGATAAATTTATAAGTAATATTCACAACTAATTAAAACAAAAGTAGTAGTATCGATAACATAGAGCATCCCCCCCCTCCCTCTCCTTTCCCTACAGAATACTCGAATATATTTTTACTAATTTCTTTATACAAGTAAAGGCAGGTTAAAATTTATTAAGCTTTATCTATATTTTAACATTAATTTTATGTTAATTAAGACATTATACCCATTATAAAAGTTATCATATTTTTAGTTAATCCAAGTTTTTATTCAAGAAAAATGGCTATCTTTAAATACGTCCAAAAGAACTCGCTGATTTTTTCTCTTTTAGGTGCTTTCGTAATTATATAAATACGCATATAACAGCGTCCATATGACATCTGTCCGCATATAACAGCGTAAAAGCTACCCAATCGAATGGTTTGAAATTTCATATATACTAGTCGGATGTGCCAATCCCAAAACTTTCTTCTATCTCAGTCATGTTAATACTTCAAAATTCGCTATCACATCGCCAATTAAATCAATATTTTTCGTCATTCTGTTGTACGTCAGCTTTTTGCGAATCATCGGGTTACCGGGATGCGATCAACTGATGTATACTAAACTACGAAAAGTCCTTCTGGCCTGAACCGACAGGAACAGATAGCCTCCCTATTCCTTGTTTTTACGATTTTAGCTAATTTTACTGGAAAACACGAAGGTAAAAAGCGTGGAACCTAATTAAAGAAGATCCAATCCCAGTTCTCGTCAACATTGAATTTGAATAAGAATATCGCCAAATTAGTCCTCTACAGCCAAGTTGGCTTCATTTATGGCAACCTATTTTGGTCGCCAAATTTGGCGATATTTCGCCAACTGTCGCCAAGTTTGGCGAGAATTTGACGTTGGCGAATATAAATATATAGTGATAAGCATATAATAGGAGCAACGGTTACAACAATGAAAGAAAATTTGCCGAAACCATCTCTCATATAATAAAATCCAAAGGCAAGAAACTGTCTGTAACGCATCCGGGTGCGACCACTCCGGTTTGCGAATCAACCATAGTTAAACGCCATGTTAGGCTTACTAAAAAATCTATGCTACATTCGATTCTGCTGTTAAATATTTGTAAAAGCATATTAAAGCTTTTAAATATTTTAATTTTGTTTAAAACCTTCAAAAACTATATCATATAAAACATATATATCACCATTTCTGTAAAAAAAAATTTCTGTAAGCAAGTTTTTTTTTTTCAGAAGTAGCGGAGATTTATTTCGTAGGTAGGGTTTGAGGTTGATTCAGTATACAGGCGCCATCTACTGGCGGATTTTGAAATTAATTCCATCGTAAAAACTCATTATCTGGAATCCTCGGGACCAAAAAGGCTTTCCGAGTTTTGGAATTTTCCGGATTTCGGGTCCTTCCGAAGTTTACGATTATTTGACAAAATTCATGTTTTTTTTTCGTGATTCTTTGACAAAATTTGCATTTTTTACTGCTATTCGTTGACAAAATTTGCATTTTTTCTGCTATTCGTTGACAAAATTTGCGTTTTTTCGTAGTCCTTTGAAGAAATTTGCGTTTTCTTTTTGCGATCCTTTGAGGAAATTTGCGTTTTTTGCTATTCTTTGACGAAATTTGCCTTTTATTCACGATCCTTTGACAAAATTCGAATTTTTTCTGAGATTCTTTCACGAAATTAGCGTTTTTTTCTGATCTTTTGACGAAACTTCACTTTTTTCACGAACCCTTAACGAAATTAGAAATTTTTTCGCAGTGCTTTGAAGAAATTTGTGTCTTTTTTTTCGCGACCCTTTGAAAAAATTCATGTTTTTCCGCGATTATTTGACGAAATTCGAGAATTTTTTTTGCGATCCTTTAAACATTTTTTTTTTTTGGTGTGATCCATTGATGAAATTTTACACTTTTTCGGAGTCCTTGGAAGAAATTTGCGTTTTCCTCGCAAGTCTTTCACGGAATTCGCGTTTTTCTGCGATTTGTAAACAAAATAAGCGTTTTTTTTTTTTTTTTTTTTTTTTTTTTTTTACCGATCCTTTGACAAAATTTACGTTGTTTCCACAATCATTTGAAGAAATTGTCTACTGTTTTTCTGTGGACGATAGACATAATTGATTTTTCCGGCGACGATCGTTCAAAATTCGAGATATTTATGTTCGAATTTTTGGACTGAAGACAAAAATTTTCGAAACCGAATGCCTTAAATTTTTAGGAAAACTTGAACCGAATCACCCCTGATGAAATAAATATATAACTATTTTTTTTTGTTTCTAACAAATCGTAATATAAATTAATTTTAAAATAAAATTTGAGAGAAAAATGATTTGTTTTTAATTTCGGGAAGAGGGGACCGTGTTCACCCGTCACCGAAGTAACAATATTTGAGTGAATAGACATTGAAACACAATGGACTGAAAAAAAATAAGAATTGGTAAAATTTTCGAAAAATTTCAGAAAATCTAAAAATTTAGTAAAAATTTTCTAATTTAGAAAATTTACGAATTTTCTCCTTCCGGATTTTGGATTTCGGGATAATGGGTCATAAACTGTAAAATGATTATTTCTTACCAAACGTAATTAAAATATAAGAAACACATAGTACAGCGTAATTTGCATTTAATTTTGCTTATATAAACAAACAATCAGTTACGTGGTGCGTCTAGCTGTTTAGAAACTCATTGATAACACTTTTTTACAAAAACTTTCACGCATGGATTATTTCTTAATATTTAATTTGAATGTTTTGTCCAATTGTTGAACTATTTAAAAAATGTAATACTAAGTAATATATATATATATATATATATGTGTGTGTGTGTGTGTATCCTCATTATTTTTATTTGTAGAAATCATTTGTCATTTTTAAAATGTATTTTTCTACAATACAAACCTTTCAATAATAAATCTTCATGCTGTTTGTTTGTATGAAGTCTTATGAAAATGAAACGCGGATCGACAATCCGTCATTTTTGACGGGGTTATATACTAATTTCTACCATATAATAAAATCCAAAGGCAAGAAACTGTCTGTAACGCATCCGGGTGCGACCACTCCGGTTTGCGAATCAACCATAGTTAAACGCCATGTTAGGCTTACTAAAAAATCTATGCTACATTCGATTCTGCTGCTAAAATATTTGTAAAAGCATATTAAAGCTTTTAAATATTTTAATTTTGTTTAAAACCTTCAAAAACTATATCATATAAAACATATATATCACCATTTCTGTAAAAAAAATTTTCTGTAAGCAAGTTTTTTTTTTCAGAAGTAGCGGAGATTTATTTCGTAGGTAGGATTTGAGGTTGATTCAGTATACAGGCGCCATCTACTGGCGGATTTTGAAATTAATTCCATCGTAAAAACTCATTATCTGGAATCCTCGGGACCAAAAAGGCTTTCCGAGTTTTGGAATTTTCCGGATTTCGGGTCCTTCCGAAGTTTACGATTATTTGACAAAATTCATGTTTTTTTTTCTTGATTCTTTGACAAAATTTGCATTTTTTTCTGCTATTCGTTGACAAAATTTGCATTTTTTCTGCTATTCGTTGACAAAATTTGCGTTTTTTCGTAGTCCTTTGAAGCAATTTGCGTTTTCTTTTTGCGATCCTTTGAGGAAATTTGCGTTTTTTGCTATTCTTTGACGAAATTTGCCTTTTATTCACGATCCTTTGACAAAATTCGAATTTTTTCTGAGATTCTTTCACGAAATTAGCGTTTTTTTCCGATCTTTTGACGAAACTTCACTTTTTTCGCGAACCCTTAACGAAATTAGAAATTTTTTCGCAGTGCTTTGAAGAAATTTGTGTCTTTTTTTTTCGCGACCCTTTGAAAAAATTCATGTTTTTCCGCGATTATTTGACGAAATTCGAGAATTTTTTTTGCGATCCTTTAAACATTTTTTTTTTTTTTTTGGTGTGATCCATTGATGAAATTTTACACTTTTTCGGAGTCCTTGGAAGAAATTTGCGTTTTCCTCGCAAGTCTTTCACGGAATTCGCGTTTTTCTGCGATTTGTAAACAAAATAAGCGTTTTTTTTTTTTTTTTTTTTTTTTTTTTTTTTTTTCCCGATCCTTTGACAAAATTTACGTTGTTTCCACAATCATTTGAAGAAATTGTCTACTGTTTTTCTGTGAACGATAGACATAATTGATTTTTCCGGCGACGATCGTTCAAAATTCGAGATATTTATGTTCGAATTTTTGGACTGAAGACAAAAATTTTCGAAACCGAATGCCTTAAATTTTTAGGAAAACTTGAACCGAATCACCCCTGATGAAATAAATATATAACTATTTTTTTTTGTTTCTAACAAATCGTAATATAAATTAATTTTAAAATAAAATTTGAGAGAAAAATGATTTGTTTTTAATTTCGGGAAGAGGGGACCGTGTTCACCCGTCACCGAAGTAACAATATTTGAGTGAATAGACATTGAAACACAATGGACTGAAAAAAAATAAGAATTGGTAAAATTTTCGAAAAATTTCAGAAAATCTAAAAATTTAGTAAAAATTTTCTAATTTAGAAAATTTACGAATTTTCTCCTTCCGGATTTTGGATTTCGGGATAATGGGTCATAAACTGTAAAATGATTATTTCTTACCAAACGTAATTAAAATATAAGAAACACATAGTACAGCGTAATTTGCATTTAATTTTGCTTATATAAACAAACAATCAGTTACGTGGTGCGTCTAGCTGTTTAGAAACTCATTGATAACACTTTTTTACAAAAACTTTCACGCATGGATTATTTCTTAATATTTAATTTGAATGTTTTGTCCAATTGTTGAACTATTTAAAAAATGTAATACTAAGTAATATATATATATATATATATATGTGTGTGTGTGTGTGTATCCTCATTATTTTTATTTGTAGAAATCATTTGTCATTTTTAAAATGTATTTTTCTACAATACAAACCTTTCAATAATAAATCTTCATGCTGTTTGTTTGTATGAAGTCTTATGAAAATGAAACGCGGATCGACAATCCGTCATTTTTGACGGGGTTATATACTAATTTCTCCCATATAATAAAATCCAAAGGCAAGAAACTGTCTGTAACGCATCCGGGTGCGACCACTCCGGTTTGCGAATCAACCATAGTTAAACGCCATGTTAGGCTTACTAAAAAATCTATGCTACATTCGATTCTGCTGCTAAAATATTTGTAAAAGCATATTAAAGCTTTTAAATATTTTAATTTTGTTTAAAACCTTCAAAAACTATATCATATAAAACATATATATCACCATTTCTGTAAAAAAAAATTTCTGTAAGCAAGTTTTTTTTTTCAGAAGTAGCGGAGATTTATTTCGTAGGTAGGATTTGAGGTTGATTCAGTATACAGGCGCCATCTACTGGCGGATTTTGAAATTAATTCCATCGTAAAAACTCATTATCTGGAATCCTCGGGACCAAAAAGGCTTTCCGAGTTTTGGAATTTTCCGGATTTCGGGTCCTTCCGAAGTTTACGATTATTTGACAAAATTCATGTTTTTTTTTCGTGATTCTTTGACAAAATTTGCATTTTTTTCTGCTATTCGTTGACAAAATTTGCATTTTTTCTGCTATTCGTTGACAAAATTTGCGTTTTTTCGTAGTCCTTTGAAGCAATTTGCGTTTTCTTTTTGCGATCCTTTGAGGAAATTTGCGTTTTTTGCTATTCTTTGACGAAATTTGCCTTTTATTCACGATCCTTTGACAAAATTCGAATTTTTTCTGAGATTCTTTCACGAAATTAGCGTTTTTTTCCGATCTTTTGACGAAACTTCACTTTTTTCGCGAACCCTTAACGAAATTAGAAATTTTTTCGCAGTGCTTTGAAGAAATTTGTGTCTTTTTTTTTCGCGACCCTTTGAAAAAATTCATGTTTTTCCGCGATTATTTGACGAAATTCGAGAATTTTTTTTGCGATCCTTTAAACATTTTTTTTTTTTTTTTGGTGTGATCCATTGATGAAATTTTACACTTTTTCGGAGTCCTTGGAAGAAATTTGCGTTTTCCTCGCAAGTCTTTCACGGAATTCGCGTTTTTCTGCGATTTGTAAACAAAATAAGCGTTTTTTTTTTTTTTTTTTTTTTTTTTTTTTTTTTTTTTTTTCCCGATCCTTTGACAAAATTTACGTTGTTTCCACAATCATTTGAAGAAATTGTCTACTGTTTTTCTGTGAACGATAGACATAATTGATTTTTCCGGCGACGATCGTTCAAAATTCGAGATATTTATGTTCGAATTTTTGACAAGAAGTTTTTTTTGAAGACAAAAATTTTCGAAACCGAATGCCTTAAATTTTTAGGAAAACTTGAACCGAATCACCCCTGATGAAATAAATATATAACTATTTTTTTTTGTTTCTAACAAATCGTAATATAAATTAATTTTAAAATAAAATTTGAGAGAAAAATGATTTGTTTTTAATTTCGGGAAGAGGGGACCGTGTTCACCCGTCACCGAAGTAACAATATTTGAGTGATTAGACATTGAAACACAATGGACTGAAAAAAAATAAGAATTGGTAAAATTTTCGAAAAATTTCAGAAAATCTAAAAATTTAGTAAAAATTTTCTAATTTAGAAAATTTACGAATTTTCTCCTTCCGGATTTTGGATTTCGGGATAATGGGTCATAAACTGTAAAATGATTATTTCTTACCAAACGTAATTAAAATATAAGAAACACATATTACAGCGTAATTTGCATTTAATTTTGCTTATATAAACAAACAATCAGTTATGTGGTGAGTCTAGCTGTTTAGAAACTCATTGATAACACTTTTTTACAAAAACTTTCACGCATGGATTATTTCTTAATATTTAATTTGAATGTTTTGTCCAATTGTTGAACTATTTAAAAAATGTAATACTAAGTAATATATATATATATATATATATATGTGTGTGTGTGTGTGTGTGTGTGTGTGTATCCTCATTATTTTTATTTGTAGAAATCATTTGTCATTTTTAAAATGTATTTTTCTACAATACAAACCTTTCAATAATAAATCTTCATGCTGTTTGTTTGTATGAAGTCTTATGAAAATGAAACGCGGATCGACAATCCGTCATTTTTGACGGGGTTATATACTAGTGTTAACTAAAACTCATAAATTAAACCCGTTTATGGATTAATTCTGCTGTCTTGTTTGAAAATGTCGGCCACCCTAAAATTTCAAACCGCTATATCTCAGCCATTTTTTAAGATAGAGGCAAAACAAAAATTGTTCCAGATTCTCCGGATCAAGGCCGAACATTTAACGAAAAAACTTTTAGAATTTCTAATTTTTTTGTACATCTTTTTTAATTTGAAATCTTTAAATGGCTATCACAGGTCCCCCTTTCGTCGAAATATCCCCAAATTCTAATAGAACCTGCTTGCCATAGCCAAAAACATAGAAAAAAAAAATGTTATTCAATATGAAGCATAACTTCATACACTTTTCGATGATACAATAGTGAAAATGGAACAAAAATATCGATCACAGCGCTCCCTTTCGTCGAAATATCCCCAAATTCTGATAGAACCTGCTTGCCATAGCCAAAAACATAGAAAAAAAATGTGGTTCAATTTGAATCATAACTTCATACACTTTTCGATGGTACAATAGTGAAAATGGAACAAAAATATCGATCACAGCGCCCCCTATCGTTGAAATATCCCCAAATTCTAATAGAACCTGCTTGCTATAGCCAAAAACATAGGAAAAAATGTGGTTCAATTTGAAGCATAACTTCATACACTTTTCGATGATACAATGAGGACGGACAGACAGACATTTTGTAAAAACGTGTTTTTCGGAATCTCTGACCCCTAAAACGTGTAAATCCGTCGAAAACCGGAAGTCGAAAAAAATTTCGATTACAATACTTTCTTCTATTATAGATAGAAGAAAGTAATAACTGTTGCAGAATTTTGTCGAGTCATTTCAAATTTTATGAAAATCGAATCAAAGCTTAAAAAGATATTAATAAAAGTTTTCTTTATTCTATTAAATCCTATCATACGTTAATCTATATAATAAAAGCACAAGTCATGTGACTGAGGAAAACAAATACGGGCTAACCACATCATGCCAAGCGGCCATTTTTATTCAAAATTATTTTTTCGAATAAAATTGCGTAAAAGTTACATTTTTAGACAGATCGTTCAAAAATATTGTTTGCTTGAGAGATGAGTTACAGTAAAAAATGTATAGATTCTGAGATAACTTCAGTGAAAATTAGGTTAACAGCCGAATATCTCAATCCATTAAAGTAAACAAACAAAATATTCATTCATCGTGAGTCATAGAAATATTAACAATGGAGGTAATCTTTCGCAAAGCAAGATCTCCATGGTGAATTTACAGAGCTGTCTGGAAAAACAAAATAGCATCTGTGAACAGGGCATACGTAATAAGAAAAAAAAAGGCATCCTCATTTCGTTCATAGCAGACGATATAATTTATTTCACTGAAATAATAACGATGATTTTTTACATTGTAAACTAGTTATAGCACGAAACAAATGCACCTCATTTGTCATGCTTAACGTACAATTTCCAAGTTGTTTTATCATTCCACGTTTTGCTATGTAAGAAAGTGAAAAATAATTCAGTGTAATAGATTTTCAGATATTGTTTTAAATTTTTGAAGAGGTAATCACAATATACTATCGGTTTATTTTTTAAACAAGAACAAAAAATCATGCGTCAAGCATAGGTATGAAATATTTTCCAACACATTCAGAATGCTGTAACGAAACTTTACCGTGTAATAAGGTGAAAGATGATATCCAAATAAACAATTCGGAAAGCTCATATTACATTTAAAAACCCAATTTTGGAAATTTCCATCTACGGTTAGAAAAGTGTCCTAATTCTTTCGCGCAGCCTTGTATATGATAGAAAAATTAGTGTAGTTGAGGAAGGCATAACACAGTTGAAAATTCTCCTTCAGCAATTTCCGGCAATAAACGGAACTGTACTTGAATTATTTTGTGCAGCTCTATATATGATCTATAAAATATACACACCAAGTAATATGCAAAAAAATAGTTAAATTTATAAACTAATACCTTAACTGAAAACGTACTTCTAGCAATTGTTGTTCATAGACAGACCGAATTATATGTGTGTCCCTGTAAATAAATGATAAATGCTATGCACACCATATAGTCTACAGTAAGCATAGTGCATCTCAGAGATGTATATCAATTTCAATAGTTTTGAAATAGTATAACATCATTAAAATACAGGGTGATTCATAAGTAAGTATACAAATTCCAGATGCTGTAAAACAGGAACAGTTTAAGGCACGTTCAAGCCCAAATACAAGCCCGTAAGATAGGTGTACACATAAAGTTCTTTTTTCCGCTGCTGTTCGAAGTGACATAGGTAATAGCTATAGCGTGTCACGCGAACATCAGTAGAAATGGCTGCGTTTGCAAGTGGTGAAGGCATTTTGTATTCTTGAACTGCGCAAAACAGAATCTGTCACCATTGTGCAACGGCATTTTCGAACAAAATTTGGAAAATAATTTCATAATGGACATAAAGTACTTTTTTCCGCTGCTGTGCGAAGTGACGTAAGAAATAACTATAGCGTGTCACGCGAATATCAGTAGAAATGGCTGCGTTTGCAGTGGAGAAGGCATTTTGTGTTCTTGAACTGCGCAAAACAGAATCTGTCACCATTGTGCAATGGCATTTTCAAACACAATTTGGAAAATAATTTCATAATGGACATAAAGTACTTTTTTCCACTGCAAGGCGAAGTGACATAGGCAATAACTATAGCGTGTCATGCGAATATCAGTAGAAATGTCTGCGTTTGCAGTGGAGAAGGCATTTTGTGTTCTTGAACTGCGCAAAACAGAATCTGTCACCATTGTACAACGGCATTTTCGAACACCATTTGGAAAATAATTTCATAATGGACATAAAGTTCTTTTTTCCGCTGCTGTGCGAAGTGACATAGGCAATAGTTATAGCGTGTCACGTGAATATCAGTAGAAATGGCTGCGTTTGCAGTGGAGAAGGCATTTTGTATTCTTGAACTGCGCAAAACAGAATCTGTCACCATTGTGCAACGGCATTTTCAAACACAATTTGGAAAATATTTTCATAATGGACATAAAGTTCTTTTTTCCGCTGCTGTGCGAAGTGACATAGGCAATAGCTATAGCGTGTCACGCGAATATCAGTAGAAATGGCTGCGTTTGCAGTGGAGAAGGCATTTTGTACTCTTGAACTGCGCAAAGCAGAATCTGTCACCATTGTGCAACGGCATTTTCGAACACAATTTGGAAAATAATTTCATAATGGACATAAAGTTCTTTTTTTCGGCTGCTGTGCGAAGTGACATAGGCAAGTAGATGGGAAATGACAGTTCTACCTCAGTAGGTGGCGGGTGGCGGAATTTCTTTTTGTCTTATAGTACGATGTATAAAATCGAACTTAAAATCTAGGGTGGGGCGAAAGGGTATGCTATAAGAAAGGGGGTTTTGAGAGGGGGAGTCTACTATAGTAGGGGGGTAATTTTTTAGGGGGGCTTAACTTTAAAATGTCTTATAGTACACGAGGTATCGGTGATGGTAGAGTACGACCACTATCCCCCTACCCCCCAGCGATTTTTTTAGGAGAGAGAAAGTTTAAAGTGGTGTCGCCCTCTATCGGTAAGTATGAAAATTATGGAATTAAAAAATGACTGCTTCTGAAATTTAAGTTATAGCATGCACTAAATTAAATGTCTTAGCAAACTTTTCGCATAGGAATTTGTAAAAGAATTTTGTTATAGCATACCATAAATAAAATATTTTAAAGTATATCACCATACTGCTTACAGTGGAAATTTTTAGTTATAGCATAACGCTGAATAAATAATTTTAAATTGTGTTACCATACTGCTTACAATTGAAATATTTAGTTATAGTATGCATTAAATAAATAATTTTAAAGTTTCTTAGCAAACTGTTTATAATGGAAATATTTAGTTATAGCATAGCACTTAATAAAATTTTTTAAATTGTGTTACAATACTGCTCGCAAAGGAATTTGTAAAAGAATTTTGTTATAGCATACCATAAATAAAATATTTTAAAGTATCTCACCATACTGCTTACAGTGGAAATTGTTAGTTATAGCATAACGCTAAATAAATAATTTTAAAGTGACACATGTAAATAATTATAGTTATAAACCGACATATGGGCAGATAGGCAGACACGCGGACAAGCAGGCAAGCAGGGAGGCAGGCAGACAGACAGACAGACACAGAGAACTATTTGTTACGTACACACAAGCATGCATATTCGAAGTGAACTAATAAAATACAAGACGTGCATAAAACATATTTTTATTCTCAGAATGTAAGAATTTAAGAAAATATTAAATTTCGACTACAACTTTCACTTTGAAATAGCGTAGTCCCTTTTTAAAAATTATTAGCTTTTAACAAACATTTAATTGAAGCGGAGTTCGAACCTCGAACCTGACAAAATGATCTCATGATGTGTTGATTTGCAGTAGGTTTAAACGAACACACCATGAGACGATGTTTATTAGACGCGATTTAAGATATATAAGAAAAGGTGTCACGTGATGGAACATATTGGATTATTACTATACCAGTACTAATGATATTATAAATTTTGAAAAATAATTTAAGCTTTACGATAAACTTTAATGTTTAAACTTGCAAACATATTGGAATGTATTTAAAACGTATAAAATAACCTTGTAAAAGGTTGTTTGGTTTATTGGTTTTATAAAGCAAAGCATATCTTACCAATTTGCATACAAGAGATTCTGGAACATAAATTATATAATATAATAAAGCAAATTTTAACTTACCAAGTGGTGTTTAAGGTTACTGTAATAGAATTTTTAATTATATACTTTAAAAAAGAAAGTTTAACTTACCATTATGTTTATGGTGGGATTCGAACTGTCAACCTATTGACTTGCTTCCAAATGCGCTCCCAGTTACGCTACGAAGGCTCCGTACAATTAATATAAATAATGAAACCTAATATTACTCCTTTTAAAGATTTATAAGTTAATAAAACAGGATATGACGACATTTGTAGAATAACATCCTGTTTTACAACGATAAGAATAGCAATATAAGAAGCTTGTACACCATAATGAATTTACTGTAAAAGTTTTGACTTAAACAATTATTCTTCTATTTACTTAAAAACCTTGCTGTACATTTGCTTGATCACCTATATGTTTACCCTGCTTTTTGGATACTTCTAAACCTAAAAATGACTACTTCGCTTAACACATCTTAATATGAAATTTCAGAAATTAACGAATTTAGTAGAATAGTTCAGAATTTTGATGTTTTTACCCCATACCATTGGGACTTAGGTGAGGATACGATTGTCGAAGTGCAAATGAATAAGGACTGTGAGTTAAACGTTCACATTCAAAAATATAAAGAATTTGAGAATATTGGTAAAATGTACACTACAAATGAAGGAATTACAATATCGTGCGCAACCTTTGATAAATTTGAAACGAGAATGGCTAAATTTAATTTTAACTCTGCAGAAGAAGAAACATTCGTATATAACAACGACTTACTAGCGATTTATGTGGATAAGGAATCATGCATACTGCAAAAACTATTGAAACCTGATTATTTACTACTTACAAAAGATCAATTTCTCAAACTAGAGAAAAACTGCATTGAAATTAGTGAATGTCTTATTCAAACTTTTTTAACAAAGCTTGTACCTGTTTTTGTTTTAAAAAACTTAAAAATATGTAAATGTTCTCACTTTACAGAGGAAGAGGCGATGGACTATTTTATAGATTGCTTCGATCATGAATTAGAGAGATCAGTATATCGCACGTTTGACTGTTATTTATGTTCAATCGGACAACCAGTTGAAATGGATCACGAATGTATAAGATATAATTTAAGAAAACAGTTTAACTGGTGCGCAGATAGTGCTTTGTTAAATTTCAACATTAAGGAATTTGAGAAAAACCTGTTAGAGAAATGTACATGTAATTATATTTATTTATTTTTTGAATCTATGAATGTAGACTTTTATAATAAGCATTTGAACAATGTATTTATAAATTAACGTAATTATTTAATAAATATTTGTTTTTTATCATATGTCTTTTTTTTTTATGTATAAGGAATAAATAAGTATAGTTTTCGGAAAGTTTTACAACTTTTCTTCAGAAAATGTAGAAACTTGTTTTATTTTTCTACAAAAGTTAAGAATTTGAGACAATTTTATACTATTTCATTAAACATGTGTACCATTATTATAACACAACTTGCATATTGTATGCAAAATACTACCCTTTACTTGATAAATTATTTAAGATTTTAAACCAAAACTGAGCGAATATTATAACGATTATCGAGTTTGAAAATAGATCTGTTGTCCCAGAGCAAAAACAGGAAACTACTTATTTGGGGATAACATCCCTATGTTTTCTTACTGATAACGTTACTTCTTTTATCTAAGGTATAAAAATTATTTCACTAAATTGAATATTATGCATTTTTTTTCGTGATGTATATATTACTTAATTAGCAATACCATATAATGAACGAGTATTTTCACACATTTAAATTTGCATCTTAAGCCACGATGAATATATAATAAAACATTACTTGTATACTTTTACATAAAAATTGAAATTAAATTTATACTTAACTTTTGAAATCACCCACTGTATAATAAAAGATACTTTGCTAAATTTCTTATGTTTAACGTACAGGCTAATTTCTGTATAAGATATTTTACAAGATAGCAAACTTATTTTTCAATTAAAAAAATTAAGTTGAAAAATAATTTTGCTATCTTGTAAAATTTTAAAAACTTTTATAATAGTTCAAAAATATATTTACTAATATGTGTAGTATGTTACTAACATTTAGTATACATACTATGTTATCATGTTTCTGTTATAAACATATAAGAGAAATTAATAATCTTAAATTGCAAGTTATAACAATATTAATAAACACACACATTTTGTTTAAATAAACACACACAGATTTAAAGCAAAATATTTTATTTTCAGGACTTAAATAATACATTTCGAATAAATTCCACGTTAATGTTACGTAAAAAGTTTCGCTGATACATTCAACTCCGTTTGAAAAACTTGAAATAACATAATCAAAATTTACAAGCATTAAAATCATATCCCCTAAGTGATTAAATCTTTCACGTTTATTAAAGGTGAAACATGTATGTAGACTTTGGGATTGGTGTCCAAATATACATCCTACGCATTTATAAATTTGGTTTAATATTGTCAATACATTATCCTCAATAGAAGAGATAAGTTTCGATAATAAAATAGAATGGATTTCAGAGGGTAAATTAACAAGTGTGCATTTTTGCTTAATTAACTGCGGTAGATGAACTGTATACAAGTGTTTAATAAGTTTGCTATTAAAATCAATAGCTTTTCCTTTTAAATTTTCTAATTGAAAATCGTTTAAAACACAATGCGAATAATTCTTTAAATTTTTAATTTGCATAATAGAATTATTATAATTTAACACTAATACTGTATTGTTAGCAATACGATGAACTTTTATATTTTAAATTAAATCCAAAAATTTTATATTGGAATACCTACCATGTTGAAATATTCATAAAAATTCTATTTGTTGATGAAATTTCTTCGTTTGTAAATACATTGTGTTTGATCTCTTCAATATGTACATAATAGTGTTTATAATGTCGTTTTAAAGTTAAAAATATAAAATCAGCAAGTTTAATCCGAAACATGACAAAAATGCGAGATTTACCATGTTTTGTTTTGGAAATGTCATTCACACATGCGATGTGAGGGGATATGTTACATAATTGATCACTAATATGTGTAATGCTAGTTGATGGTTTTTGTAATTGCTCATCTGAAGAAATTAAACCACTTGTAGGCTGTGAGGTAAGGTATGTTTTCAAATATTTAAAATGTATGTCCTTAAACACTGTATCCAAAAAGCTTATAGTTTAGGTAGTTTCACAGCAGGTGTCTGGGAAAGACGTTTCGTCATTATCACAGTTAGTAAATATTGGGGTTGTAGAATCTTTGGCAGTAGGTTCTGCAGCATACAAGCCCATGATAGGGGATAGTGTTTCATAGTTCTCCTGCATATTAGATTTTCGTAAAAATTCATTTTTATAAAAATCATAATTTTCCATAGGTTTATCTAAACGTTGAAACTTTGTTGAAGAAGCCATTTCTTCACACGACCGTTTAATCCCATCTAATTCACAAGCCATTTTTTAAATAACAAACAGTAAAAGGTTCAGTCACGCCAAAAGTCAACAGTAAACTGATTATATTATATCTAAACAGTTACTAACATAGGTTATTAAAGAGTGACGGTTACAGTTTACAGCAAGTTTAAAAGTAAACATGACGTTATAGGTTAAAGATTCAAATTGTTCATTTAATGAATATTGCTTGTTACATATAATATCTAATGATTTATAAAAGCGGATATGGCAACGCTTATTAAATGTATAAATAGCTAATCGCGTACGATAAAAAGTATAATCATGTGTATGTAATAAATAAAAATTAATTATCGATACGTATATTTAGTAAAATAAGTTTGTTTAATTACACAAATGTATAATTAGTTAAATCGATTTATTGTGTTAAAGAAAATTAACAATGTAGATTACACAAAATTATATGTTTAATAGCATATTAATTTAACTAACATATGCGAAACAATAACATATTAAAAAAAAATTAAATATATAATTTAAGTAACTTGTATTAAATTTTTACTTCTTGTAAAATTCAATTTTACTAAATTTATTTTATACATAGTGTATATATTTAGAAGTCCATTCATTCACATATTAGTGATATAATATAATCATATTGAAAAATAAAACACAAAAGCTTTTTCACTTATCTATTATTTATTTATTTAACTATTTAAACAGATACATTAGTATATACAAGAAGTTGTATAGTTCAAATAAATTGGTAAAGTCAATATTTCAAAAAGGTACAGCTTCATTTTTTATAGCATTCTGTAAAGTGTCTATACGTTGTAATAAATTCTGTAAATGGTTTAAAAGTTCAGTACGCTGTTCAGATATATGTTCTTTGGGCGAGAGATGAATTTTTCTATGCTTCACTAAGTCAAATCTGTGATTAAATATTTCAGAACAATCAACACATTTATAGTGTCTGGGAAACGGTTCAATATTTCTTTGCTTTTGCTGAGGCGTGTTATGAATCATAGTATGATTTATTAATTTTTTTTCCCGCGAAAACTTTTTATCACATTGATTACATTTTTGCATAACTCCTTGTTTAGAATGTACTAAGTTATGCTTTTGTAAGTCGCTTTTCTGCACAAAACATTTTGAACACATTTTACAATTAAAAGGTTTCTTTTCTAAGTGAAATTTCATGTGTCTAACTAACACATTTTTTCGCGAAAAAGTCTTACTGCATTTCTCACATTTATATGTGGCAGATGTCTTGGGATTAATTAGCTTATCATCCCGTAAAGCACTCTTTGTAGTAAACAGATTATCACACTTAGAGGGTTTTTTTTCTAAATGTAAGTTCATATATCTTAATAACATATATTTTTTAGTAAATACTTTTTTACACGTATCACATGTAAAAGGTAACTTTTGATCGACTTGATCTGATGAAGAGGCCGTCGGTTCCTTATTCAAAACAGGTTTCATTAAAATAGTAGAGTCGATTTGCTCCTTAAACTCCTATGTCAAGGCTTTTCTTATCTTGGTTGGTTCGTCTAACACTATGTCTTGCATTGTACGTATTTAATTTAAATCAATTAAAATCGCAGATCACTTAAACGGAGAAAAAATTAGAACGTCTTAACGGCACAGAAACAGTTTGAATATTATTTCAAATAAAACTTTTCATGAATATTTATTTAATTGTAGAGGGCGCGCATGCTTAAAATAATTAAAAATAGCGTCACGTGTTATATATCTTATACAGAAATTAGCCTGTACGTTAAACATAAGTAATTTAGCAAAGTATCTTTTATTATACAGTGGGTGATTTCAAAAGTTAAGTATAAAATTTCTTTCAATTTTTATGTAAAAGTATACAAGTAATGTTTTATTATATATTCATCGTAGCTTAAAACGCAAATTTAAATGTGTGAAAATACTCGTTCATTATATGGTATTGCTAATTAAGTAATATATACATCACGAAAAAAAAAATGCATAATATTCAATTTAGTGAAATAATCTTTATACCTTAAACTAGATAAAAGAAGTAACGTTATCAGTAAGAAAACATAGGGATGTTATCCCCAAATAAGTAGTTTCCTGTTTTTGCTCTGGTAGACGACAGATCTATTTTCAAACTCGATAATCGTTATAATATTCGCCCAGTTTTGGTTTAAAATCTTAAATAATTTATCAAGTAAAGGGTAGTATTTTGCATACAATATGCAAGTTGTGTTATAATAATGGTACACATGATTAATGAAATAGTATAAAATTGTCTCAAATTCTTAATTTTTGTAGAAAAATAAAACAAGTTTCTACATTTTCTGAAGAAAAGTTGTAAAACTTTCCGAAAACTATACTTATTTATTCCTTATACATAAATAAAAACAGACATATGATAAAAAACTAAACAAATATTTATTAAATAATTACGTTAATTTACAAATACATTGTTCAAATGCGTATTATAAAAGTCTACATTCATAGATTCAAAAAATAAATAAGTATAATTACATGTACATTTCTCTAACAGGTTTTTCTCAAATTCCTTAATGTTGAAATTTAACAAAGCACTGTCTGCGCACCAGTTAAAATGTTTTCTTAAATTATATCTCATACATTCGTGATCCATTTCAACTGGTTGTCCGATTGAACATAAATAACAGTCAAACGTGCTATATACTGATCGCTCTAATTCATGATCGAAGCAATCTATAAAATAGTCCATCGCCTCTTCCTCTGTAAAGTGAGAACATTTACATATTTTTAAGTTTTTTAAAACATAAACAGGTACAAGCTTTGTTAAAAAAGTTTGAATAAGACATTCACTAATTTCAATACAGTTTTTCTCTAGTTTGAGAAATTGATCTTTTGTAAGTAGTAAATAATCAGGTTTCAATAGTTTTTGCAGTATGCATGATTACTTATCCACATAAATCGCTAGTACGTCGTTGTTATATACGAATGTTTCTTCTTCTGCAGAGTTAAAATTAATTTTAGCCATTCTCGTTTCAAATTTATCAAAGGTTGCGCACGATATTGTAATTCCTTCATTTGTAGTGTACATTTTACCACTGTTCTCAAATTCTTTATATTTTTGAATGTGAACGTTTAACTCACAGTCCTTATTCTTTTGCACTTTGACAATCGTATCCTCACCTAAGTCCCAATGGTATGGGGTAAAAACATCAAAATACTGAAATATTCTACTAAATTCGTTATTTTCTGAAATTTCATAGTAAGATGTGTTAAGCGAAGTAGTCATATTTAGGTTTAGAAGTATCCAAAAAGCAGGGTAAACATATAGGTGATTAAGCAAATATACAGCAAGGTTTTTAAGTAAATAGAAGAATAATTGTTTAAGTCAAAACTTTAACAGTAAATTCATTATGGTGTACAAGCTTCTTATATTGCTATTCTTATCGTTGTAAAAGAGGATGTTATTCTACAAATGTCGTCATATCCTGTTTTATTAACTTATAAATCTTTAAAAAAAGTAATATTAGGTTTCATTATTTATATTAACTGTACGGAGCCTTCGTAGCGTAACTGGGAGCGCATTTGGAAGCAAGTCAACAGGTTGACAGTTCGAATCCCACCATAAACATAATGGTAAGTTAAACTTTCTTTTTTAAAGTATATAATTAAAAATTATATTACAGTAACCTTAAACCTCACTTGGTAAGTTAAAATTTGCTTTATTATATTATATAATTTATGTTACAGAATTTCTTGTATGCAAATTGGTAAGATACGCTTTGCTTTATAAAACCAATAAACCAACCAACCTTTTACAAGGTTATTTTATATGTTTTAAATACATTCCAATATGTTTGCAAGTTTAAACATTAAAGTTTATCGTAAAGCTTAAATTATTTTTCAAATTTTATAATATCATTAGTACTGGTATAGTAATAATCCAATATGTTCCATCACGTGACACCTTTTCTTATATATCTTAAATCGCGTCTAATACACATGGTCTCATGGTGTGTTCGTTTAAACCTACTGCAAATCAACACATCATGAGATCATTTTGTCAGGTTCGAGGTTCGAACACCGCTTCAATTAAATGTTTGTTAAAAGCTAATAATTTTTAAAAAGGGACTAAGCTATTTCAAAGTGAAAGTTGTAGTCGAAATTTAATATTTTCTTAAATTCTTACATTCTGAGAATAAAAATATGTTTTAAGACGTATGCACGTCTTGTATTTTATTAGTTCACTTCGAATATGCATGCTTGTGTGTACGTAACAAATAGTTCTCTGTGTCTGTCTGCCTGACTCCCTGCTTCCTGTGTGTCTGCCTATCTGCCCATATGTCGGTTTATAACTATAATTATTTACATGTGTCACTTTAAAATTAGTTATTAAGTGCTATGCTATAACTAAATATTTCCATTATAAGCAGTTTGGTAAAAAAATTTTAAATTATTTATTTAGCGTTATGCTATAGCTAAAAATTTCCACTGTAAGCAGTATGGTGAGATACTTTAAAATATTTTATTTATGGTATGCTATAACAAAATTCTTTTACAAATTCCTTTGCGAGCAGTATTGTAACACAATTTAAAAAAATTTATTAAGTGCTATGCTATAACTAAATATTCCCATTATAAACAGTTTGGTAAAAAAATTTAAAATTAATTATTAAGGGCTATGTTATAACTAAATATTTCCTTTGCGAACAGTTTGCTAAGAAACTTTAAAATTATTTATTTAATGCATACTATAACTAAATATTTCAATTGTAAGCAATATGGTAACACAATTTAAAATTATTTATTTAGCGTTATGCTATAACTAAAATTTTCCATTGTAAGCAGTATGGTGATATACTTTAAAATATTTTATTTATGGTATGCTATAACAAAATTCTTTTACAAATTCCTTTGCGAAAAGTTTGCTAAGACATTTAATTTAGTGCATGCTATAACTTAAATTTCAGAAGCAGTCATTTTTGAATTCCATAATTTTCATACTTACCGATAAAGGGCGACACCACTTTAAACTTTCTCTCTCCTTTAAAAAAAAAAATGGGGGGGGGGAGATAGTGGTTGTACTCTACCATCACCGATACCTCGTACTATAAGACATTTTAAAGTTAAGCCCCCTAAAAAATTACCCCCCTACTATAGTAGACTCCCCCTCTCAAAACTCCCTCTCTTATAGCATACCCTTTCGCCCCACCGTAGATTTTAAGTTCGATTTTATACATCGTAGTATAAGACAAAAAAAATTTCCACCACCCGCCACCTGCTGAGGTAGAACTGTCGTTTCCCATCTACTTACGCAATAGCTATAGCGTGTCACGCGAATATCGGTAGAAATGGCTGCGTTTGCAGTGTAGAAGGCATTTTGTATTCTTGAACTGCGCAAAACAGAATCTGTCACCATTGTGCAACGGCATTTTCGAACACAATTTGGAAAATAATTTCATAATGGACATAAAGTTCTCAGTGGCGTAGCTACGTTTTCTGGCGCCCGGGGCAGGAAGAAATTCTGCGCCCCCCCCCCCCCCCCCCCCCCCCACCAAATAAAACAATAACCACATTATTTTTCTTCAAGATGAAAAGAAGTCCTTCCGGCTTGTACTTGGAGGAAAAGTTAGCTTCCTTCTTCCTTGTTTTTAAAAATTAAACCAATTTTACTCCAACACGCGAAGCTAAAATGCATGGAACTCGATTACAGAAGTTTCCTAGTTTTTGTCAATATTGAATTTGAATGGAAATTTTGAAAAATTAGTCAGCTGTCGCCAAGTTGGCTCCATTTATGGTGACCTACTTTTATCGCCAAGATATTTAACCAAATATCACCAAGTTTCTCGATAATTTGACGTTAATGGATATGACTGTGTAGCTTTAAGCATATGAGGAGTCGCAACACACACACACACAATTGGTTACAATACTGAAAGTAAATATGCTAGAAATCACATAAATTAAAGCAGATTATGAAAAATCTGCTTGCTTTGTTCCATTTACAAGGTTTCTTTGGAATTTCCAAAGAGTGCCTTTTGGAGCAGTTTGGCAACATATATTTTTCAATTGACTCGCTGTTTTTAGGAAATCCATAAGGTGCATTAATGGAGTTGATTATGCGCCAAACCAAGCTAAGCAAAATATTCCAGCTGGCTGGGAAATTTCAACAACGAAATATTTTAAACACAAAAACGTAAAAAATATAAATAAAAAATAAAGAGTGTCATAATTTAAAAATAAACTCTTTTATCATGAAACCACTAATAAATAAATTATGACTACATGTTGAGAAAACAGCTTAGAAATCCCGAATAGACAGTTTAAAAATGCTTGTTCTTGTTTTTATTGCGTATCTTTAAAAAAAAAAAGAGTAAATATTATAATAAAAAAAAATTCAGCTGTTTGCACTTTCTACCAAGCGTAAATCAAATTGGTGAATTTTTAATTATCGGGGCCCATGCCAAATTAACATATTGTAACGGAATTTTTTTTAAACTATCTGAATTGCAGTCATGCAATAAATTGTGATTTTTAATATAAACATGGAATGCTTATAAAAGTGTTATTTAAAAAAATAGTTTTATTTTACTTTTATTATGATTAATTAATTCGCACATGAAAACAACACTTTCACTCAAATACAAGGGGAAAAAATCGACCTTTCAAATATAAAATACACACTTAATCTTTAAGGGGATTAGGTACTCTTATTATTATTATTTTTTTTAAATGACAAAAGTATAATTTTTTGTTTAGAAATGTAGTTACATCCCTATGTAGCACATTCCTAGTATATTCTGGTAAATGATCCGATGATTATAAATACATAAAGATGCGATGATTATAAATACATAAAGATCCGATGATTATAAATATGTGAAAAAGGCTTTTTACTGCATCCATTTTTCTTTAAATGATTCAGAGTTGTAATCTTTAAAATTATTTTCTCAGTTCGAGTTTATTTTTTACATTCTGTTGTTTTTAAAATCATTTTAAAAATCACTATCTGAAGAAAAGGCACTGATTACACTATTTTTTAAATACAATAGATAAAAATGTTTTTAAATAAATTCTTAAAAATATTTCACTGTTCTATTTTACCTCTTCATTGTATTTAAATTTCTGCATTTTTCAATATGTGTTTTAGTTCAGATACTTTGAATGTTTGTTTTGGGATAAATGAGCATTTAAATGATCTTTTGAGGACGCATGCTTTAATAATGCTCGCAAAAGATTTTTAAATCACCAAACGCCAAACTCTTCTAAAGATCACACACTCTTACTTTCATTTAACAGCAAACAAGGCCGGCTAGTAGAATAATTTTTATTTTTCTCCGTTTTCATACAGCCATTTGTAATGAATGACCGTACTAAGAAGACTAAAAAGTTCTGCTTTGATTTGTAGAAGTTTTAAGAAGAGAAAATTTGGGGGTAGATTGCCCATATTTTGTTATTTGACTTTTCTCAATGTCAGTTCGACGGACACATATAGTTTCCAATAAAGAAAAGAAAAATCTTACAATTCCTCCAGCTAAATCCATTTTGTACTGGTTCACAGAAGGCCCTATCACACGAAAATGTTCATATGGAATGCTGAGAACACAAAATTCAGCGTGAAAACCAATAGAAAAATAAAGAAATGAATATTTTGATATCAGATATGTGACAGCCAGAAAGATCCCTTGGCTGGAGGTTAGAAAGTGAGGAGCCTCCATCTGCGATTTGCACTTATGGATCTTGCCATCCCGAATTTCTTCAAAGCATTTACACACACAGAAAAAAGGTCGAGTTCAACAATTCTTATTTATTGTCAAAATATGTAAGATAATTTCGGTTTAAAGCGTCTCTCAATTGGGCGCCACCCACCATTTTATCATTTTGTGTTTTCTTTCAGGTATGTTATTATGTAAGGTACGAAGTGTATTGAACTTGAGCCATCCCTAGAAACATTTACAGAAGAAGAAATTTTTATTTATTGTCAAAATATGTGAGGTAATTTCGTTAAAAACCTCGGCACCCGGGGCGGCCGCCCCCCTTGCCCCCCCCCCTTAGCTACGCTACTGAAAGTTCTTTTTTCCGCTGCTATTCGAAGTGACATAGGCAATAGCTATAGCGTGTCACGCGAATATAGAAATGGCTGAGTTTGCAGTGGTGAAGGCATTTTGTATTCTTGAACTGCGCAAAACAGAATCTGTCACCATTGTGCAACGGCATTTTCAAACACAATTTGGAAAATAATTTCATAATGGACATAAAGTTCTTTCTTTTGCTGCTGTGCGAAGTGACATAGGCAATAGCTATAGCGTGTCACGCGAATATCAGTAGAAATGGCTGCGTTTGCAATGGAGAAGGCATTTTGTGTTCTTGAACTGAGCAAAACGGAATCTGTCACCATTGTGCAACGGCGTTTTCGAACACGATTTGGAAAATAATTTCTAGCCAGAAAAACAGTCACGGATGTTCTATATGTGCACTCTTAGTCACATGACACACATCAAACCGTTAATCCATTTCTGTCCACTTTGCACAAACAGCCCGTAGTTTCAAATTTATTGAACCAATCATAAATGGATTTTCTGGTTAGAGGTTCTTTTCCCAATCGTATTCGAAAATGCCGTTGCACAGTAGTTATAGATTCCGTTTTGTTCAATTCAAGAACCCGAAATGCCTTCTCCACTGCAGACGCAGCCATTTCTACTGATATTCGCGTGACACGCTAGCTATCGCCTATGTCACTTCGCAAAGCAGTGGGAAAAAAAAAAAAAAAAACTTTATGAGTACACCTACCTTATGGCTTGCATTTGGGGAACGTGCCTTAAACCGTTCCTGTTTTACATCATCTGGAAGTTGTATAGTTACTTATGAATCACCCTGTACATTGCAAACGATTTTCCCCCATAGACCATAATGTTACAGAATTCTTTTGAGTGTCTCTGTAAACGAACTATAAATGCTGCACATTTGATTTTCCATATAGAACATGCCAAAGTAAACTCTAACAACATATATCAATTACATGGCAATTTTATATTTACGCATTTATATTTACGTGAGTTAGAGCACGCACGACCAGATAACCAGACAGACGGTCCGGCTGAAGGCTAGACAGTCGGTCAGACAAACCGAATTCAAAGACACTTTCCAAGTATGTTCAAAAGTGTTAAACATCATAATATTAATACACGAATAGCTTTTTGAACGATTAATCGTCTGATGAGCATCATATCTCTAAGTATCTTATCTAAAAAAAAAAAAAAAAAAAAAAAAAATACTTTCAAGTTCAAGTCTTCAACGCAAAGATATATAAATCACAAAAGACTATTTTTAATGATTAAGAAACGTGGGGACTTCATTATGTTAAAGATATAATTAATATTTCTCAAGGATCTTGGTAGCAATCATTCATTAATTCAGCAGACATTTTCTGCAGCAGAAGCCATTTTTCACATCGTTTTAGCTATTGTTCTGCAATGGAAGTTTTGAAGTCGGATGCTTAATTGATTTATGACTTCATTAAGCAAACATGTATATTCCAGAAGAATATTTTTTTTTCCATCGTAAAAAATGCAAAGAATGAAATAAAAATAAATGGCAATTTAAAACTAGACTCTACAGTAAAACCTGCTACGACGGAGACCTGTTTAAAATGGAATTATATTTCAGTTCCTATATCAATTCTGTTTTAGCAGGATTAACTGCTCTTTTATTCATGTTTGGTCTACTGTTTTTCAGAAGTATTTACCATAAAGTTTATTTGAAAATTGTAACGTATTTATTAATCTTAACTATACTCGGCATCTAAATAAATTTGACATATACGCTGCAAAAAATAACTGTTGATTTTACAGTATAAAACTGGCGCCCCAGCTGCCAGTATTATACCGTAAAATTAACAGTATTAAATAGTAAAATAAGCAGTAATACGCTGCCGCGCAAGCAGTAATACGCTACCGCGCTGGGGTGCCAGTTTTATACTGTAAAATCAACAGTTATTTTTTGCAGTGTAAGTCAGCTTTTTTAGGTGTGTTCGTAATTATGTAAATGTTGTTACGTAAATGTTGTTAAATTATGTAACGTAGCATCTATATAGTCATCCTCTGGTCCATCTGTCTGTCCGCACATAACAGCGAAAAACTACCCAACCGACGTACAATTCCCACTTGTTTTTTATATTTTCTAATCCTGCCTTTTCAACTTCTATAAAAGGGGTTTGAAATTTAATATATATAATCGTTGCAGAATTTTGTCGAGTCATTTCAAATTTTATAAAAATCGAATCAAAACTTAAAAAGATATTAATAAAAGTTTTCTTATTCTATTAAATCCTATATTGTATATAATCTATATAATAAAAGCCCAAGTCATGTGACTGAGGAAAGTAAATACGGGCAAACCACTTCTTTTTTCATATGCCAGGCGGCCACTTTTATTCAAAATTAATTTTTCGAATAAAATGGCATAAAAGTTACATTTTTAAAAAGATCGTTCAAAAAAATTGTTTCCTTGAGAGATGAGTTACATTCAAAAATGTATAGATTCTGAGATAACTTCAGTGAAAATTAGGTTAACAGCCAAATACCCCAATCCATTAAAGTATAGAAACAAAATATTCATTCCTCGTTTGTCATAGAAATATTAACAATGGAGGTAATCGTTCGCAAAGCAAGATCTCCATGGTGAATTTACAGAGCTGTCTGGAAAAACAAAATAGCATCTGTAAACAGGGCATACGTAATAAGAACAAGTTGGAAATTATACGTCAAACGTGAAAAAATGTATAGATTCTGAGATAACTTCAGTGGAAATTAGGTAATAGCGGAATATATCAATCCATTAAAGTGAATAAACACAAGAGATTCGTTCATCGTGAGTCTTGGAAATATTAAACCACGGAGGTAATCATTCGTAAATCAAGATCTCCATGGTGAATTTTATAGCGCTGTCTGGTATCGAAAAAAAAATTCGCATCTGTAAACGTGGCATACGTAATAAGAAAAGAAAAAGGGGGGCATGCTCATTTCGCTCTTAACAGACGATATAATTCATTTCATTGAAATAATAACAAGGATTTTTTTACATTGTAAAACTAGTTGCACCTCATTTGTCACGTTTAACGTACAATTTCCCACTTGTTTTTTTTGTTGTTGTTGTTTGTTTTTTTCTAATCCTGCCTTTTCAATTTCTATAAGCTGATGATCAACTAGCTACCTAAAAGTCTCTAAATTCAAGGGTAATTTGAAATGGTACACGAAGAGCTTTGTCTGATTTCATAACATAGGCTTGACACGGGATTTTTCTTTCTTGTTTTTGACATATAACCGGATGGTTATAAAATATGTATTTCAATTCGGAGCCGCCTCTAACTTGAAGGAATGATCCAAATGAAACGAAAATTGGTAGCCTTAAGTAAGGGGAAGGGAAGAAACAATAAAAATAGCTTTAAAATTGTCTAGAGAGGGCGCTATAGGGTTTAAAGTGTGATGTACAATACAAAAAGGTGAAAGAAATAACTAATAGTCCAGTCATTTGGTAGAAAATAAAGGAAAGTTTTGGTATTTGGTTTCTTTATGTTTTTAGGGTAGCTGAACACGAATCTGAAGTTTTCCAACAAAATTTTTCTTGGGAAATAGGTTTTTTTTTTTTTTTTTTTACAAAAAATCTGTAAAAAACGGACTTTTTTCTGTTTTTTCAAAATAACTCGAAAACTATGCATTTTGCGTGAAAGTCAACAATATATGAGTTAAAGAGAATGAAAATTTCTACATTTTATGCGTTGAAATTTTTCTTTATCTGATTAATGGTTTAGCCGCGAGAGTGCCGCAAAAATGGGTGTTAAAAACAAAAAACTGCAAAAAAAACGGGAATTACGGCACTGTACGTCGATGTAACATGAAACTAACCATTTTACACAAACGTTAACCATTAATGATACTAACGATTATATGATTGACAATATTTTATGCATTTGAGGTAGAGGAAAAGTGAGGATCCGGCGCCAGAGGAAGGTGGGAGCAGTGGAGCAGCTCCACCTCCTCTCATGAGTCGAGGGTGCTCTTCCTCTGGAGAGCTCGTACTCTAAGAAAAGGTAAAATTGGGAGGGGTAAAAGACAAAAACTGTAAAAAAAAACGGGAATTGCGCCCATGTACGTGTATGTAACATGAAAATTATCTATTTTAAGCAAACGTTGACTTATTAATGATTCTAAATCTATGTGATTGACTACATTTTACAATGAAGTTGTCTGATAATAAAGACGACTACTCATTATGAATCATTATTTAGTAGACGACGAGTTGGTTCCTATTAATCCCTCAACTTTGTTCCAGCGAATTTCGATTGCAAAGCATTCGGATGAAAGCCTTCAGGAGTTTTTGACATACGATCTAGGCCCTTATTCCTTATCCCTATTTGGCAATGGCTTAAGAATGAGAACCAAATCTACTTTCTACAAGGCATTCAAACACCTAACAAACAAGTGGTTCAGTTTCAGGATTCAATTCGTCATTGATGGTGGTTTTTTATTGCATAAGGTTATTTGGCCTAAGATTCAGTCTTTTTCAACAATCTGCAACAAATATGTTGAGTATGTACAGTCAAAATACCAACCGCAGGTAGTAGTTGTCTTTGATGGCTAACCTGATGACTTACAAAGGTGGTACAAAAACTGATGAGCGTATGAGACGAGCAAAGAAACATGCTTCAACTGACATATTGTTTAACGGTACAATGATACTTACCATTTCCAAAGAAAAGTTTCTTGCTAACCGAAAAAACAATTTTCGGTTAATACAGGGTGTTTCAAAAGGTCGTTTACAAACTTAACATGCTGGTCTGTCATATCATGATAAACAAGATTTACATAGGAACTTGTGTTCGAAAATGCAAACTGCGACCGCTAGAGGGCGATTTTCATGTCACCGATAATACGAGCCCAAACGTTTACGGCGGAACGTTGTTGACGTGCATGGGCACGTGTACACCTTGGGTTTTCATGCACCCATATGTGCATGGTGTGCAGATTCAGGCCACCGTCCTGTGTAAAACAAGATTCATCCAAAAACAAAATCCACGATGGAAAATCCGGCTGTGTGACCCGCTGTTGCAAATACCAGCGTGCGAATGCAACGCGTTGGGGATAATCGCCAACGCACAATGCCTGTACTCTTTGTAAATGATAGGGATGTTGCGTCTCCTCATGCAGTATGCGCATAATGCTGGAACGATGTACACCCAAGACGCGTTCGCTTGCTCGTAGACTTGTTTGCGGGTTTCTGTCAAATTCCAGTAGCACGGTTTAATCTACGACAGGTGTGCGTGTAGTGCGTTCTCGACCGATGTGGTTACGTACTTGAAAAGCCATTGCTGCACGCAATTTTCGGTGCAATTATCCAAACAAAACATGACTTGGCTGACGTCTGCTTGGGAAGCGCTCAAGGTACATCCGTACCACGGCTCGTGCATTTCCATCCCCGGCGTCATACACATAATGCATATCGGCCAATTTTACGTTACTAAACCGATTCATCCTTTTCCTGCAACGTCCTCGCCTGAAATGATTACGCTTCCCACTCTCCCGTAAGCCTGCGCTCATCGCCCTCTAGCGGTCGCAGTTTGCATTTTCGAACACAAGTTCCTATGTAAATCTTGTTTATCATGATATGACAGACCAGCATGTTAAGTTTGTAAACGACCTTTTGAGACACCCTGTATATATGATGATTGACAAGTTATCATCAGCAGATATTACATGCAAGCAAGCATAAGAAGATGCAGGCACCTTTGTAAACACTGCTTTGTCCTTGGCTCCCTCAAGTAAGATGGTGATTACAGTTGGGGAGGATGTAGAACTTTTGGTCATTTTAATAGGTTTCTAAAGAGCTGAAAACGTTTTCTTTTTAAAACCTGGAAAGGACGCTGTTTCTCCAGCGACATTTTCTCCAACTAATGCTGTGAATTCAATGGTTGCAGAAAACATCCTCTTCCTACATGCAATGAGCGTGTGCGATACAATGTCAGTACTGTTTATGCAAGGAAAACTGAAGTTCATCAAAACTGTTGTGATGAATCCAGATGTCGCTGATGTTGTTAAAGTATTCAAAGATTCGAACGTTAATCTGGAGATGATTGCAGCTGCTGGGGAACGTTTTCTTGCCTCGCTGTACGACTATAGTGGGACGAATGTTCCTTCGCTGAACCACCTAAGGTATATTTCGTACAAGAAGCCAGCTTTTAAAAACAGTTCTAATATTGCTGCTTTACCACCATCTGCAGCTACACCAATCTTTAAGAGTATATCACCGAGGACAGCAATGGCTGGGAGTTGAAAAAATGCTGAAGAGTAGGGATGGAAGAAAACAAATATTGGCCTTGAGCCTGTACTTACTGTACTACCCCCTGTTTTGTTGAAGCTTGTATCCTGTAAGTGCAAAAAGAACTGCCAACAAATTTATGGGTGCAAGAAAGCAGGTCTTTGTTGTTCCAACATGTGCTCAACTGCGAAGGGAACTGCAACAACATCTCAGTGGTGAATCAAGACGAGGAAGACGAATTATACCTTGAAACTGAGCCGGAGATGGATTGCCCACCCATTGAATCCATGGATCCAATGGAAGAGGAACAAGCCATGCCATAAGGTATGAAATATTTACCATTAAGAAAACATTTACTCTATAATATTGGTACTAAATAAAAAGCCCCACTAATTCCATGAGTCTATTTTCTATGTTGTAGATGTCGATGAACAGCAGGGGCCTTCAAATAAAAGAATGCGGAAATAAGATTTTTGCTTTTTTACTTTATGTAAATATGCTTACTAATTTGTTACTAATGTACATAATTATTTATAATTAAATAATGATTCATAATGAGTCGTCGTATTTATTATCAGACAACATCATTGTAAAATGTAGTCAATCACATAATTTTTTTGTCAACGTTTGCTTAAAATGGTTAATTTTCATGTTACAAAGACGTACAGGGCCGTAATTCCTGTTTCTTTTACAGTTTTTGTCGTTTATCTCTCCCAATTTTGCCTTCTCTTAGAGTACGAACTTTCCGGAGGAACAGCACCCTCGACTCATGAGAGGAGTTGGACCTGCTTCACTGCTCTCACCTTCCTCTGGCGCCGGATCGCACTTTTACTCTACCTCAAATGCATAAAATATTGTCAATCATATAATCGTTAGTATCATTAATGGTTAAACGTTTGCTTAAAATGGTTAGTTTCATGTTACATCGACGTACAGTGCCGTAATTCCCGTTTTTTTTACAGTTTTTTGTTTTTAATACCCATTTTTGCGACACTCTCACGGCTAAACCATTGATCAGAGAAAAAAACTTTCACTACATAAAATGTAGGAAATTTCATTCTCTTTAATTCATATAATGTTGACTTTCACGCAAAATGCATAATTTTGGGGTTATTTTAAAAAACAGAGAAAAGTCCGTGTTTTTTTGTTTTTTTTTACAGGTTTTTTGTAAAAAAAAACTTATTTCCCGAGAAAAATTTTGATGGAAAACTTCAGATTCGTGTTCAGCGACCCCAAAAACATAAACGAACCAAATACCAAAACTTTCCTTTATTTACCCTTTTTTTGCCCCTAATGCCTGGACTATAAGGCACAAAAACCGATAGCATATTTATTGAAAAACGTCGCAATAAACACGGATACTCTTTTGGCGTTGACGATTAAATTATGATTCCACAATAATTCCATTTTCCTGAATAACACATTCCATGCGGGGCACGGCGTGAACGACATATTTGATAATTCTGTATATTTACTGTCACATTCACATAAAAATGGGCTTCATTTCCCCATAAAATCTTCCGTGGGAAGGCATCATCCGTTTCCATTCGTAATATGAAATCGCTAACGCCAATGTCAATGTAACAATTGCTGATGAAAACTAATTTTACAAGATAAAACTGGATTATCTTTCTCAGAATTTTTTTTTGACTAGAATATGGAAAATCCAAATTTCGAGCAACTCCATGTGCACTTGCACCGGCTACCTGCGTAGTTGATAATTCCACAATTGCAGTTACGATTTCGTCTATTATACGGAAGATTGTTTTCCTCTGATTTTCACATTTTTCTATTGTTCTTTTAGTATCCATTGCGTCAAAGATCCTTTTGCTTTAAGCATTTTTTTCGCACGCCTAGATTCACATAAACCATCGGCCCCATTTAAGCTGTTAAGGTAGAAAAGTTTTAAAAGTAAAACACTATCTGGTAAAGTGAAAAGCATGTCGGCCACGTTTCTTCCAGACATAAAAGCTAGTTCATCGATTTTGCTTTTGCAATAATGATTAGAACAGAGATTGCAACGACAGGTTTCGTAGCCCTAGCCCTCTGTTGGACTTTAAAGAAAACCATTTTTATTGTTTTATTCTTTTTCTTTCTTCTTAAATAGTAAAAATACCAATTTTGGTTTTATTTGGATCATTTCTTGAAGCTACAGACAGCTCCGAACAGAGATACTTATTTTATCGCAAAGTGGTATAGATATATACACGTATGCTAATGTAAAAGCCTGAAATGTGGTAAATACTGTATGATAATGTAAAAGTCCGAAGTATGGTAAATACTAGAATTTTAACAAAGGAAATTTGTAAAAGCCGGAAATATGTTTTTAAACTCCTCTATTTCGGGCTTTTATGCAAATATTTTGGTAAAAGCTGGATTTACTGACTCCTTTTGGTAAAAGTCAGAAATGAAGAACGAGCCTGGGAGTCGATTCAGATGCGGTCGTTGAAAACAAGGCCATCTAGATATACCGAGATATATTGGTCTAAGGTATATTGAGATAGCCCTAGACTACACGTCAAAGGAAAAACACGGACGTCCTGAAGCAATAATCACTTTATAACCCAAGATGAAATTCTTTTATCGGGAAAAGAAAAAAAATCGTCTGATTACAAATCACTCACTCCAATAATCATGCTTTTATGTTTAAAAATGAGTCAGAAAATTTCGAGTTGTTGCACAAGGAAAAATACTTTTTTAAAACCGCCTTAAGGAAAGGAGATTCTCTTAATTCCCGTAAGCAATATTGAACGTACGTGAACTTGCACGGTTGCAAGGAAAAAAAATGAAAAAATTACCAGTATTTAGTTTCATTTTCTTCTCAAAAAGGATATTTTAATGACAATGGCATTAAATGCAGAATATTTTTAAAAGTTCCCCCTGTTTTGTTTATTCCAGACTATTCAACAAATCCTACTCCACGTGCGTAAGATCTCTAGCATCTCTACAACCGCCAACCGCACAGCGAGCCGTGCAAGTTTCGACATTCGGAAGAAAAAAAATGGCAAAGAAAACAAAAGAAGGCGATAAAAAATGGAAGTTATGAGACCTCGGAATCCCCGCCTAAGCGCTATTACTTTTAAGTAGAACAGACAAAACAGCCATTTCGAGAGACAGCTCACTTTTCGGCTAGCAATAATTCGTCGCCTCTCATCACTCCGGGAAAAGTTATGGGTCCTCGGAGAGTCCTTATCGCTGCATTTTAGACACATGGGACTGCACTTTAGGGACCATTCAAACATTCTCTGAAACAGGAACACGAGTGTCGATAATTAATTGGACGCTAATCAGCTCCATTTTAAAATTACCGTGGAAGGCAATTTGCTATGTTGTTAAAATTAATGAGGATATCAAGAAAGGTCGCTGAGCAAGGGCACTTAAATTTCTCTACCAACACTTAAAGATTATTCATAGTTTATGTTGTTGATTCAAGACATCTTTTGGCACTCTCGTAAAGAAAAAAAGAAAGAAAGATGTAGTTTTGCAATTTCGTATAACATGAAATATTCTTAAATGAATTATTAAAATGTCATTATAATTGGATTAGAATCTTGCACTGGTCTGGTAAAATCAAAAATTTTCATTTAACCCTTTAACGGATAAAGCACTTCAATTGCTAAAATGTTGAAATAAATGATTGACACTGGAAAGTATGAACAAATTTATTTGTATATAAGAAAAAAGCGATATTTCACATACATGTTAAATAGAAAACATTTTTATTAAAATTCTGCTGTCATTGTTGAATTTCGTAATTAAAATTTTGTGGTTTCGTAGGGAAACCAATATCCGTTAAAGGGTTAAAGAAGTGTTGAATTCAGATATTTTTCTCCGGTTGGGATTTTTGAAGCTCCGGGTGTGTGTTGTGTGAGGGGGGGGGGGATTATCAAATTATAGGTCTTGGGGGAAGGCATCTCTAAACCATTAAAAAGCATAAAATCTCAAAGCTTCCGAGGTGGGTAGGGGGCATTTAATTGTGGGAATGACCCCCCCCCCCATGTCATTCCCTGAATTCAACACTGATTCAGAGGGGCCAACTTATATGGGCCCGTGGGGCCCGAGCCCACTCACTTTTCATTATTCTATTTTTGTGCTTATTTATTTTTCAAACGCTGAAAAAAAAGTTCTTCCGTTGACGTTCACAAAGTTATTTTGTTTGAAAATACGGTAAGGATAGCAGTAAGAGACACACAGGTGCCTTAATCCCCCCCCCCCCTTCATCCTAGAAAACGTACAATCAATTTTCCCTCCGGCAAAATTCCAGCATATTCGCGAATTAATTTTTCTTCCTAAATGCACTGAATTTGCAGATGTTATATTATTCAGAGTTTTCCATTTTTTGGTTTAGGCTCTTTCAGAAAATGCTGCCAAAGCATTTAAAGACCATTTTTAACATGGTCAGCTCTGGAATGATCATCATGAAACAGCAATTAATTATAAATGAAGATATAATACTTTTTATTTATTTATTTATTTTTAATAAAAACGCTATTCTATTCCAAATCACTTCAAAAGTCGTGTCTACAAATTTCATGGTTTTTACGTATACAAGTGACTCTGCCAATGTGTACGAAAATTCACGTTGTTGAATAGAGAAAAGTATTTTTTTTAGGATAGCTTTAAGTGGACAGTTTGACTTATATAGTACAGGTAGGGCTAATGTAAGAATAATGTAGGAAGAACTCTCTAAGTTACTACAAGGAAGGTCTCCTTAAAGCGCATACTCAGAATATGTTGAAAAAAATGCTAATGGGACTACTCATGTACGTAATAAAGGATTAGCCAAATTTAGCTGCGGAATCCCAGCAGAAAATCTGTAAAAAAATAAAATACTTTCGAGTATTTGGCGCAAAAAAGACGCGATTTGGCGAGCAAAACTTTTCCTTCGCCAAATGCAAGCGACTTTAATGTATTTGAAAATCCCTGGTTAGATGAGTGTTTAAAGGCATAGTACTTTATGAATTTAAGTTTCAACGATTAAATAGTTTATTATTTTTTCTATAAAGTTATGTAATACATATACAAATTAAGTATTACTGACGTTATTTAATTTTACACGGTGTCGCAGGATGGATAAGTTTTAAGTGTATTTTAATAGTAAATGTCGGATTAAGAACCCTCTCATTATACCTTTCGATATTAAATAAGTCATTGTTTCCATGGCAACAAGACTTTTCTCTTGTTGTCTCCGGCACTAACAATATCGAAGTCAAATTGACAGTGTTCAGAATCGGATAATTAATTTTTAGTTTGAAGCATTTTTAATCAATTTAAATTTTGTTCTAAACAGTAGAATACGGTCGTTAATTTTCTTTAAATGCACATATAAATGTACATGGCAAAACTGTAGTTATAAAAGTGTATTTATTGACGTTAAACTTACTCAAACTAGTTTAGTATAAAGAGTAGAAAACGTTTTTCCTTAAAGCGTATTTATCGTAAATGCGCATTTTAAAAATTTCATTATGTCGCCAACCCAGCGATAAATCGCTAAAACATGAAATTTTTATAATTTTTTTACGGACGTTATGTCGAGGTTCCGCAACAAATTTTTTTATAAACGTGTATATCCTCATGAGAAGAATATTCTGTACTTTTCAAACTTTTCTGAGTATGCGCTTATGGAAACCTTCCTTGTTAGTGAAAAAAAAGTTCTTCCGTTGACGTTCACAAAGTTATTTTGTTTGAAAACTTGAGTGAAAACTTTGTGTGAAACTTGCACAGGCATCCCAGGGTACGGTACATTAGAATAGAAATATTCTTCTCTGATTTTAATAAAATAGCTAAGTGTATAAATGTTGGAATCCTCTCCTCACGAAATGAAACGGGTTGATGATAAACATGTCAGGGACACTCGTCCTTAAGGTCTCTCTTCACTCGTGGGGCGACAGATGACTCCCCACATCAAAGAGCCAGAAAAGGGGTCGCCTTCTGTGAATGTGATCCGAACGGGCCACTTTATTATATAAATAAATAGTAAGAGCGCTTTTCCATTACCGGCACGACGGCGACTAAATCGGCCGATAAATAATGCAATGATTATTTTATTATTATTATTATTATTTATAGTACGATATCGTGTCGGATAGAAAACTGCTTCCCCACTATACCGAAAACATCTTCATCGAAAAGACTAAAAACATTTTTTGCGTTCCACTATGTCAAAGAAAGTGCTTAATCAAATTATTATTTCAAATGTGAATGAGGACAGTGAGGAGAAGTTTGTTTCAGAGGATGCCTGTGATGGACGATGAATTACTGGAAGATGTACAGTTAGGAGCAGGGCTTAATTTGCGCCGGAGCCCACCGGAGCCCAGCTCCGGTACTTCTGTGATTTTAGTAAATATTTACATATTAGCCAGAATTCACCGGAGCTCATAAACACTGCGCTCCGGAACTTATATTAGTGCAATAACGCTTCCGAAAAGCGAATCATAAATCGCCCTTAGAGGTTGTTTTAGAGGATGCCTGTGATGGACGATGAATTACTGGAAGATGTACAGTTAGGAGCAGGGCTTAATTTGCGCCGGAGCCCACCGGAGCCCAGCTCCGGTACTTCTGTGATTTTAGTAAATATTTACATATTAGCCAGAATTCACCGGAGCTCATAAACACTGCGCTCCGGAACTTATATTAGTGCAATAACGCTTCCGAAAAGCGAATCATAAATCGCCCTTAGAGGTTGTTTTAGAGGATGCCTGTGATGGACGATGAATTACTGGAAGATGTACAGTTAGGAGCAGGGCTTAATTTGCGCCGGAGCCCACCGGAGCCCAGCTCCGGTACTTCTGTGATTTTAGTAAATATTTACATATTAGCCAGAATTCACCGGAGCTCATAAACACTGCGCTCCGGAACTTATATTAGTGCAATAACGCTTCCGAAAAGCGAATCATAAATCGCCCTTAGAGGTTGTTTTAGAGGATGCCTGTGATGGACGATGAATTACTGGAAGATGTACAGTTAGGAGCAGGGCTTAATTTGCGCCGGAGCCCACCGGAGCCCAGCTCCGGTACTTCTGTGATTTTAGTAAATATTTACATATTAGCCAGAATTCACCGGAGCTCATAAACACTGCGCTCCGGAACTTATATTAGTGCAATAACGCTTCCGAAAAGCGAATCATAAATCGCCCTTAGAGGTTGTTTTAGAGGATGCCTGTGATGGACGATGAATTACTGGAAGATGTACAGTTAGGAGCAGGGCTTAATTTGCGCCGGAGCCCGCCGGAGCCCAGCTCCGGTACTTCTGTGATTTTAGTAAATATTTACATATTAGCCAGAATTCACCGGAGCTCATAAACACTGCGCTCCGGAACTTATATTAGTGCAATAACGCTTCCGAAAAGCGAATCATAAATCGCCCTTAGAGGTTGTTTTAGAGGATGCCTGTGATGGACGATGAATTACTGGAAGATGTACAGTTAGGAGCAGGGCTTAATTTGCGCCGGAGCCCGCCGGAGCCCAGCTCCGGTACTTCTGTGATTTTAGTAAATATTTACATATTAGCCAGAATTCACCGGAGCTCATAAACACTGCGCTCCGGAACTTATATTAGTGCAATAACGCTTCCGAAAAGCGAATCATAAATCGCCCTTAGAGGTTGTTTTAGAGGATGCCTGTGATGGACGATGAATTACTGGAAGATGTACAGTTAGGAGCAGGGCTTAATTTGCGCCGGAGCCCACCGGAGCCCAGCTCCGGTACTTCTGTGATTTTAGTAAATATTTACATATTAACCAGAATTCACCGGAGCTCATAAACACTGCGCTCCGGAACTTATATTAGTGCAATAACGCTTCCGAAAAGCGAATCATAAATCGCCCTTAGAGGTTGTTTTAGAGGATGCCTGTGATGGACGATGAATTACTGGAAGATGTACAGTTAGGAGCAGGGCTTAATTTGCGCCGGAGCCCACCGGAGCCCAGCTCCGGTACTTCTGTGATTTTAGTAAATATTTACATATTAGCCAGAATTCACCGGAGCTCATAAACACTGCGCTCCGGAACTTATATTAGTGCAATAACGCTTCCGAAAAGCGAATCATAAATCGCCCTTAGAGGTTGTTTTAGAGGATGCCTGTGACGGACGATGAATTACTGGAAGATGTACAGTTAGGAGCAGGGCTTAATTTGCGCCGGAGCCCACCGGAGCCCAGCTCCGGTACTTCTGTGATTTTAGTAAATATTTACATATTAGCCAGAATTCACCGGAGCTCATAAACACTGCGCTCCGGAACTTATATTAGTGCAATAACGCTTCCGAAAAGCGAATCATAAATCGCCCTTAGAGGTTGTTTTAGAGGATGCCTGTGATGGACGATGAATTACTGGAAGATGTACAGTTAGGAGCAGGGCTTAATTTGCGCCGGAGCCCACCGGAGCCCAGCTCCGGTACTTCGGTGATTTTAGTAAATATTTACATATTAGCCAGAATTCACCGGAGCTCATAAACACTGCACTCCGGAACTTATATTAGTGCAATAACGCTTCCGAAAAGCGAATCATAAATCGCCCTTAGAGGTTGTTTTAGAGGATGCCTGTGACGAACGATGAATTACTGGAAGATGTACAGTTAGGAGCAGGGCTTAATTTGCGCCGGAGCCCAGCTCCGGTACTTCTGTGATTTTAGTAAATATTTACATATTAGCCAGAATTCACCGGAGCTCATAAACACTGCGCTCCGGAACTTATATTAGTGCAATAACGCTTCCGAAAAGCGAATCATAAATCGCCCTTAGAGGTTGTTTTAGAGGATGCCTGTGATGGACGATGAATTACTGGAAGATGTACAGTTAGGAGCAGGGCTTAATTTGCGCCGGAGCCCACCGGAACCCAGCTCCGGTACTTCTGTGATTTTAGTAAATATTTACATATTAGCCAGAATTCACCGGAGCTCATAAACACTGCGCTCCGGAACTTATATTAGTGCAATAACGCTTCCGAAAAGCGAATCATAAATCGCCCTTAGAGGTTGTTTTAGAGGATGCCTGTGATGGACGATGAATTACTGGAAGATGTACAGTTAGGAGCAGGGCTTAATTTGCGCCGGAGCCCACCGGAGCCCAGCTCCGGTACTTCTGTGATTTTAGTAAATATTTACATATTAGCCAGAATTCACCGGAGCTCATAAACACTGCGCTCCGGAACTTATATTAGTGCAATAACGCTTCCGAAAAGCGAATCATAAATCGCCCTTAGAGGTTGTTTTAGAGGATGCCTGTGATGGACGATGAATTACTGGAAGATGTACAGTTAGGAGCAGGGCTTAGTTTGCGCCGGAGCCCACCGGAGCCCAGCTCCGGTACTTCTGTGATTTTAGTAAATATTTACATATTAGCCAGAATTCACCGGAGCTCATAAACACTGCGCTCCGGAACTTATATTAGTGCAATAACGCTTCCGAAAAGCGAATCATAAATCGCCCTTAGCCTTCCCTCCTATCTCCATTCTTTTGTATCAAATAAGTGACGTAATGTGTCGCTCACGTATGAGATGGAGATGAAACAGGCTCGATTTTTATTTCAGTCTTCGGCTTTGGGCAGGATCGAGCTCAATCTGTCTTAAATTTAAAATTTTATTTATTTCCATTTCAAATCATTTTAATGCTAATTTTGATCAGAATAAAGAGTAAACAAAATAGTCTTTTTCTATTCTGCATAGCTGCGAATTATTCCTTTTTTGTATTAACACTACTTCCGAAAAATAATCCTGAGCTTATTTAATCACAGAATTCTGCGATTAATTAACTTTAAGATTAGGCAAAGGTTTCTATTTGGAAATAGTAATAACCAAAAAAGTGGAATAGTTGATAGCTAAGTAACGCAGATAGATGTATTTAAAATTTGTAGTTTGCTAAATAAAAAACAATGCTTTAAATTTTAAAAATAATGTATGAAATATAAATATGCAGGTTCGAGTGATGGCGGAGGAGGGGAGGGGTGTTACTACCCCTCTATACCTACGGGTGTTAGGGCAGCAGAATATTAGGGCTCCGGCACTTTTTTTCTTAGAAATTAAGCCTGGTTAGGAGATCATATTCGCAACATCGTGCTACATAATAAATGGGTTTATTTTATTTTAAAAAAATCCGTTAAGTATACTTATAAATAGAAAAGGCGCATTTTTAATGCCAGAAAACATTGAAAATTCCTAAAATATAAAGTATCATAACTGAGTATGTTTTGTATGTTGAAGCATTTTTAATGTCTTTAGGACTTAATAATCAATAATTTAGGACTTTCTAAAATCATTACTTTTCTATGTATAAATTATACGAAAAAGAAGCCGTTTAAAAATTAAATTTCGTATTTTAATTTGCATGCAGAGGCAGACCCTTTTTAAACAACTTCCATATCTGAAAGATGTATACTTGATTAGTATACTTTTTGTAATTGGAAGTATTTTTCTATTACCAGTGGTTCAAGAAATTATATCTATTTTGAATCATCCGGTATAGTTTAAGTAAATAATACTATCAATACAACTATTTTAGTATATTTGCATTAAATGCCAATTTGAATATTTTTTAGTCTATTGATGCGTTTTAAATTGTAGTCAAATTTTCAAATTCGTGGCATAATAGTAAATATTAGATTCCATAAAATAAAAACCGCCCATGAGAATATAATTGAATTAAATTGCGATTCTACTTTAAAAACTTCTAAATTGACTTATCATAACTTGAAATATCATCTTTTCCCAAACTTGCAAAAACAAAAAAACAAGTGGGTAAGCGTGATCGGTTATCGCTCAAGGGGTTTCGTTTAATATTCCTTTCAAAACACTTTATCCTTTCTCTAATAAATCCAAATAAATTTCATTCAGCAACCAAAAAAAAAAAAGTCATGTTTTTATAAAGTAAAAATTTACAGAGTGATGACACGGTCTTGAAAAGCGTCCTCTAACCAGGAAAATACATCAGACACTTTCTGAGGACGTGCAACGTTCTGCATATGCCATCTGTTAATGTTGTGATCAAGATCCAAACTCTTCGGCCATTAGCTGCATGTAACTTGCACCAACAATAATTCTGTTTATGCATATGAGTCAGATTATGCGTTCTGTATTGATTACGCACACACCGTCAGAAGTGCCACCTGTAGAAAGTGTGTTTTTCACTTTATCCCAGGTGTCTCCAGTTTTATTATAGCCAGAATGTTATAGCCAATTTTCAATCTGATTTCTATACGTTGATTTTCACTGGCGGTAATTATTTTGAAAATCTCCTCTATTAAGTTTACTCATTGATTGAGTTTATGTGAAGATGACGTGAATTTACCCCGAATTTATGGCTGAAATGGATTGAGATTCTTTTTCTTATACAAAAATTGTTTGTTGTGGTATGCTATACCATTTCTCGCAGTTTGCAACCTTAGTACTGAAACACTCTGTAGTCAAAGTCAGTTAGTCCATGGAGTGCCTACGCGGGGTGTATAAGCTGGAACGATATAAGCAGGAATTATCAGAATTATACTTGAAAACTAGAGAGTTCTTTTCGCAGTCCCGGAGCAGGCTGCGGTGAAGTGCAACTCAGGTAGGAGAGTTTTCAGGATGGAGTGCTAAACTCTATGCACTTTGACAGTGGCGTGGCAGTGCCGTAAGGAAGAGGAAGAGGAGGAGGAAAATAGTAATAATAAGAATAATAATAAATTCTAAAAAGAGTTCTGCAAAATAGTTTTTTTCCTAACAAAGGTACAAACAATAAAAAAAAGGAATAAAAATACAAGACAGTGCAATATAAATTAAAAGTAATACAATTTAAAACCTAACAAAATACAAATTAAAATATGAATTAGGAAAGTAAACGGGACCCGATGTCAAATGTAAGGTGAGAAGATGTCATAAAAAAAGAGTTAATGGCGATATATCAGAATGATAAATAAAATGTAACCAAATTAAATTTTTCAATTTGGAAGGCCGCAACGATACATTTAAGGTGGTTCTCTCATCCTCCTTTTGGAAGGTGGTGCAAAGTCATCATCTCTACTCAAGATGGCAAGCGATCTTTTCTTACCTCGAGAGTCATCGACTCTGAAAGGTCGGATGGACCGCAACGCATCGTTGAGTATCTGGATTCGATCTCTGTGGAAAATTTGTGAAAGTTTTTTAATAACTTGCGACATATGCCTAATCTTGAGATCGGCATGAATACCGTCGTTCCGGACAAACATTTTCGCCTAACAAATCCTACGCGATAAAGAATTCGGAAAAGTTTGAAGTTTTTGCATCTGAGTTTCACAGACAGTTCCCCAGACAATAGACCCGTAGGTCATGATTGATCTGATGAAGGATTTATACAATAATAACTTAGTCGAAATTGACAGACGGCTGTGGTAATGTCCAATAGAGATTTAATGGAGCCTTGGGCTTTGGTAGATTTGGCTAGTACGTCCGTAATCTACCTAGCCCAGGTTAATTTGGAATCTAGATAAATTCCTAGATATTCATAGTTGGTGACCCAGGCTATGTCATCAGCGTTAAGAGAAAAGTTAAAATTGGGGGAAATATACATATTTGAAACAATCATGGCAGCACTTTTTGATGCATTGACAGAGCCAAATAAAAAGACCGGAAGATAAGACTGAAGTTGTTCAATCACGTTGTAGAGTGATCTATTGCTGTACATTGTGGCCGTGTCATCCGCATATAATGCAAAGAGAATGCCGGGAATACGAGGAATATCATTAATGTAGTAGATGTTGAACAGCCATGTGCTAATTAAATTGCTCTGAGGGACGCCGGCTTCGATATTGCGAAAGGAGGAGATGAAATTATCAACTTTAACAGAGAAGCTTCTACCTTTCAGGTAGTTCCAGAAAATAAACATAAGTTGGGGTGGGGCCTTGAGTAAAATCAACTTATAAATAAGTCCATAATGCCAGACCCGGTCGAAGGCTTTAGCAATGTCTATGAATACAGCACCTGTTTTTTCTTTCTTTATGGAGTCTTCATGAACAAGTTCAGTCACTCTCCAAAACTGGTGTTGCATCGAGTGTTTGGGCCTGAACTCAAACTGCTCAGGTATAATTATCGAATTGGAGGTGACAAACTCTTTCAGACGGTTCTCAAGTATGTATTCGTAGACTTTGGAGAGACAAGATAGAAGGGAGATAGGTCTGAAGCTAGTAAGAGCATGCCTGTCCTGTCCCGTTTTCAGGATCGGTACAATCAGCACCTTCTTCCAGCAATCAGGAAATATACGGAGATTTAACATGCAATTAATGAGAATAGTTAGAAAAAAATATTAAATTAAGTGGGAGATGCAAGAGCATATTATGCAATCGAGGCCAGACGATTTGTTCTTTTTAAGATTCAGACATTTTCACTTTCAGCTTGCAGAGTTCTGAATAAAATACGTTTTATTGTTACAAATTTGGTCTTTTTTTTTTCTTAGAAAATAAGTCCTTTATTTCCTTAAATACAATATGATTGCTTCCAGGCATTTTTCGACATTTCGAAGAAAACTTTCTCATACAATCCCCGAGGCCTCAAAAAGTACCGATTTTTGTAACTTTTCATCACCCGGAACATAAACAGATTGCTGGCAGGAAGGCAGAAGGAACGATAAAGAGGGCCTTTTCTAAATGAGGTGCCCCCGTAACAACGATAAGGCGAAAGTTACGACCCCTTCTTCATGGTGTATCTCACTTGTCGCGCTTTTCCTAACACACAGAAAGTGCCTCTTGATTTTTGTGTGTAACACAAACTCCTGGCACGCCACAGAATTGTTGCAGAATCCTCGAATTTAAAAGTACGTTTACTTTTCAGCGAGAAAGAGAAAAAAAATATGTGACCGTTTTTTTTTTTTTTTTTCATCGCACTTTTGGTATTCCAGAGCAAGTAAAATTGGATTTTGTTTCATTATGACGGAATAGCAACTAATAGCTTTATATAGCTAAACACTGCTTGAAAAATGTAGATATCCCGTATTTTAAATGTAGAGTTTTTTTGTTTTATTTCTTTTCGAATATAAGTGAGAGAAAAAAAAGTATAATTTTCTCCATGATGCATTTCATATTCGGAGTTCCTTTTCTTTACGATTGAATAACAATAATAGATTTTGTTTCTTTGTCTTCTTCTTTTTATATTTAGGAAGAAGACTAGGTGTTTATTAAATAAAGCTTTGAATGAAAAATTCAGGTACTCTGGCTTTTAATACTGCTTTTTAATTTTTTTCATCACACTTTTACTATTCGAGAGCAAGTAAAATTGGATTTTGTTTCATTATGACGGAATAGCAACTAATAGCTTTATGTAGCTAAACACTGTTTGAAAAATGTAGACATCCTGTATTTTAAATGTAGAGTTTTTTTTTTTCCGAATATAAGTGAGGGAAAAAAAAGTATAATTCTCCATGATGCATTTCATATTCGGTGTTCCTTTTCTTTACGATTGAATAGCAATAATAGATTTGTTTTGTTTCTTTGTCTTCTTCTTTTTATATTTAGGAAGAAAACTAGGTGTTTATTAAATAAAGCTTTGAATGAAAAATTCAGGTACCCTACCCTGGCTTTTAATACTGCATTTTAATCTTTTTCATCACACTTTTACTATTCGAGAGCAAGTAAAATTGGATTTTGTTTCATTATGATTGAATAGCAACTAATAGATTGGTTTTATTTGTCTATTATTGTTTAAGGAAATATGTTTTCCATGTAGCTTAACACAGCTTGAAAAATGTAGATAATCTTTATTTTAAATGTAGGTGTTTTTTTTTTTTGTTTTTTTTTTTTTTCTAGATATATGTGAGCGGGGGAGAGTACAATTTTCTCCATGATACATTTGATATTCGACAGCTTTTAAAATAGAGTTCCATTTCTTTACTATTGAATAGCAATAATAGATTTGTTTTGTTTCTTTGACTTCTTCGTTTTATATTTAGGAAGAAAACTAGTTGTTTATTAACTAAAGCTTTGAATAAAAATTTAGGTACCCTGGATTTTAACCCGTTGCTGCTTTCTAATCTTTATGAAAAACTATTTGTTACTATATCTGAATAGTATATGAAGGAAAAAAAATAAATATTTAGTAAATTTATATTTTTGGTGGAAATTTGGAAATTCTTGCAATAGTTGCGTCTGAGACATTGATGATTGTTTTTATCTTCTTTCTTTATTTATTTTTTTCCTTACACAAACTCTCATTTTCGATCTAAGCATCTGCTATACTCCAGGCTCTAGGGATGAGGAAAACAGTTACTTTCCATTAATAGGTTCCATCATTCCGCCACCAGCTTGGTAAGAAGTTCCAATAATCTATTTATACTTTTTTAAATATTTTAAATAAATATTTTAGTTTACATAGGAGACGAGCAATTTTTATTAAGTTCGGGAACTTTTAATACTATTTCTTAAAATTTTACATAATATTTTGCATTTTCTATTTTTTTTTTCTTTCATTAATTGCTAAAACACGTTAAACTATTTCATAATAAAATAAAAGTACATGCTGTTTTAGTAATCTCTAATAGGTACCTGAAAATGGGATTTTCTCGCCAAAATGACACAAAACAAAAATCGCGCCATCCCCGGTGCGTCCGTGACAGCTGTTCCAATTTAAAATACATGACGTTCACATTTTTCTTTAAAATAGAAAATAGATAAATAAGAAAAAATATCATAAATCCAAACATTTGGTTTCAAAATTAAAGTATCGTTTCTAATTTACACACGGGAAAAATAAAAGCTGACAATTCGTTTCGAAATTTGATCCATTAAATATTATTACATGAGTTCAACTTACGTCAAGAAAATATCCGGAAGAATGTTGAGTTGTATAGAACAGAATTATGGTAAACATTGACTGTGTCACTGGTGCGGATTATTTTTTTTACACCAGGCAGCGGTCCGAAAATTCATGGTTTAATATTTTAAACGTTCACAACGAATGAATCTTTTTTTTTTTTTTTTTTTTTTTCTGTTTACTTTCATGGATAGAGAATTTGAACTGCGAACCTAAGTTAAACTGAAGTTATTGCAGAATGTATACATAATTGAACGTAAATCATGTCTCAAATATAAATTTTTTTTTTAACGATCTTTCTAAAAATGTAACTTTTTTGCAGTTTTATTCGAAAAAATAATTTTGAATAAAAATGGCCGCCTGGCATATGAAAAAGTGAAGCGGGCATCCCGGAGCTGTTGATGACAGTCACATGACTTACGATTTTATTATAGAGATGTTTTGTTCTAATTTGAGTAACTGGATTTCATCTTTCGTTACAAAATTTTATTTTTCCCAAAAATATAATACATTTCACAATTTTTATTTATATTTTTTTTCATGAAATGGGCCTCAAGGAAAAAAAACCTGCATCGACCCCTGATTCAACTGAATTGTCGCCTTATCCTTACCAAGATAGATGAATGATTTTATAATTCTGATTCAGCATTTCATATCCTTATATCACCTCATCCCATTATTTTACTCATTCTCAATAAATAAATAAATAATAAAGGACATGCTCATCATAATTATATCTGACACTATCTGTATGCTGAGAAGTTGACAAAAGCTTCCTTTCCTTGACTGTTCTAACATTCAAACTTCTTAGGATTCATAACGTTACAAATTCAAATATTACACAGCATGTAGAGCGTCTTAATTATTTAGAATGAAAATGCATACTCTATAATAAATTAATCACTCAGTAACAAAAATTCACATGCATAAATTTACCGCTCGCTAAATGTTAGGGTTAGGTGTACGTTTATATCGAAAGAGCCGTTAACAAAATATTTCCAAGAACATTGTTGAATGCAGAAACAAATTTTACTAAAAATGAGTCAACTATTAAAAATAAAACGTTTTTGATGTTCTTCGTTTTAAGACGATTGCGAAGTTTATAAGTCAAAATATTCAGTTCTGAACATTGGAAAAATAGATGACAGAAATATAATTATCATTTTCCTTTTTAACATTCGTATTTACGGCGAATTTTCTTGTTTTAAGACGTCTTTAATACGTTTTGAAAATAGTTAAAATAATTTTAAAATTTAAAAATTTTCTGAAAAAAAAAAATCAATTTATTTCCTAATTTTTTACAATAAAATAAGATCAATTAGATCAAACTTTCTTACTATAATTCACATTTTTAAAAAAGAAAGAAAAAATATGAACAATAACAACAACAACAAAAAGTAATCACAAAAAATAAGAAATATCTTCATATCATTACACCCAAATTAAAAGAGGGGAAAAGGGGGGGGGGGGGCAAAATGCGCATAACAGCGGCTTCATATGTCCTGTGAAAACACCAAATTACTTTTTCATCCCCCCGTCAATTTCAAGTATCATGCAGTTAAACTGAGAATATTAAATTTATGAAAGTTAGAGTGAAAACTAGGAAAGAATTTTTACAGTTAGAATTTTGTGGAGAAAAGTAAAGGGCTGGTCATTTTGAATTTCGCAAATAAGAAAAGCTATTGTTTTTATTAAGATAGATGGAATTGTACATGGCTTACAAAAGATGATTTCCAAATTCGTACTTCAGCAAATTTTGTTAAAGTTGCAAAGAATATATTAATTCTTCTTTTTCTTCTAATTATTATTTAATATATAATCTCAGATCGCATTTTTCTCTCGGATATTCAGGAAAAGAATGATTAAAAAATGGACAAATAAAATGCTTTACGTTTTTCTCGGAGTCCTATTTTCTCTTCTCAATTGTTTTATTTGTATGGGTAAAATTATTTACGATATCCAAAACTATTTAAAAAGATTTTATTTACTTTTTATTGAAAATACATTTCTGAATAAATTTAGCACCTACAACACACAAAAAGAGAAAAAAAAAAAATCCTACATCCATGCATAAAACTTTCAAAACTTTGATTTTAAATATCTGCTTATTATAATTTACCTGTTAAATCCATCAGAATTTTATTAATGCTAATTTCGATTTAATTATACCGTAGCTGTTTTATGCAAATGATAAAGTTAAGTAGCACGTTATTTCATTAAGAAAAAAAGAAAGAAAACGAAAATCGCTGATATTTCTCCAATTCATTACCTTCTTAAAATCCACATCTACAAAAGTAGAGATAAAAATTAGGAACATGTGACTTCAAATTAATAGAATTAAAATTTAATAAAGCTCCTATTGGGAGATTTTTCTTTCTCTTGAAAAAGAAAATTCTACAAGAAAATAATTGGGAGAAGTGTTTATGATTCGAGTAGTACTAAATAGATGGCAGCACTAAAAATTATCAAAATAGTGTGAATTCAATATACACTGAAATATTAATTTTAAGTACTTTTCTTTTACACACCTTTACTATTGTTTTTCTTATGAAACTGTCGTTTAAAAATCACACAAATTTCTTTAAAGTAACTTCCTGAAATACATTTCAATCAGGATACAATGAATACTATGAAAGGGCAAAGGAGGGCCATTGCTCCCATCAAAGTGCTACTAATAATCAAATCAAATGTATTTTCTAATTAAAGTTCCTTTGAACTTATTATTCATATTTATTGAGCATGTACACTTTTAAACAGGTGAAAGATGGATGAATTAAAGAACTAACTTACCCATGAAGTATATCATCGTGGGAGAGGTTGCGGCACACTATGAAAAATCAATTGAGCTTTGTTGTCAAAACGTATTGTGTTAATTTACCCGAGACTCGTGTATATTAGAAAAAGTAAATTCGGGCTTTTTTTTTTTTTTTTTCTGGAGCCGGATTTCGAAAAATGTTGTGTCATCACAGCCCGATACCGAAAGTACACAGTAGACAATTGTTAATAACATTTTAAAATTGCTTCGAGATTAATTATCTCATTTAAAATCTCTTTTCACATAGAAATAAGTACTAGGACTTCCCTCAAAGGGATTAGTCTGAGTGATATTGTTGAGAACATAGGGTTAACAATTGCAATATAAAGAAAAAGAGCAAATTAAATGATAGAATTACAAAATATCATATATAAATTCATAAACACTGTTAAAAAAATAGAAAAGAAGTACCGTTCATCTCAGATGTGTTGTCATATTTTTTTTAACATGTGGCAAATAATCTCATTTTCTTAAGCGCGTATTGCGCAAAACTTGAAAAAAAAAAAAAAAAAAACGCCGGATTTTTTAAAACGCCAAGCTTTTTAAAGTTACGTAATTGGATTTGCAGCCAATAGATTATTCTATCAAGCGTGGCTTAACGCAAATTTAATTTCATTGTTGCACCTTTTTTTGTGTGTGAATTAAAAATTTTTCTTCCTTGATTATATATCTATTATTTGTATAACTGTTTATAGAAACTCTTACACTTCAAACCACATTGATAGCATGCTTTGCTAAAAACCAGATTGCAAAACTATAGTCTAAATTACTATTAAAGTATACAAAAAATCTTTCGATGACTTCTGTAAAATAACTTTTACATTAAATCTCCATATCGGCAAAATTGAAAAATTATATATACTATTACAAAGTTAAGCTTAACAGATACTTCTTGATTATTCTCTAGGAGGCTCTGCCCCCTGCGCCTTTACTGCGCCAATCCGCAGACTTTTCTTTTGCCTGTCTGTCTGTCTCTCCACAATCTGCCCGTCTCTCTAACCGATTGTCTATCTCTCTACACGTCTCGCTGCCTGCTTCTATATTTCTCTTCCGGTCTCTCTACCCGGCAATCTATTTCTCTAACCGTCTGTCCAGCCGTGTCTCTATCCACTTCGCTACCCATTTGTCTATCTGTCTCTCTACCCGTCTGGTTACACGCCTCTCTACCCATCTTCTTACCCATCTCCGTACCCATCTACTGTCTCTCTACTCGTCTGTACACCCGTCTCACTATCCGTCTGTTTTTGTACCCGACTCGCTACCAATCTCATTACCCGTCAGTCAACTCGTCTCTGTACTCCTCTCTCTACTCGTCTCTTTATCTACCACGCTACATTCCTGTTTACCGGTGTCGCTACCCGTCTCGTGACCCATCTCGCTACCCCTCTGTCAACCCTCTTTTTAGCTTTCTCTCTAGCCGTCTGTCTATTCGTTTCGCTACCCGTCAGCCTACCTATGTCGCTACTCGTCTCTCTACCCTCTGTTTACCCGTTTCTTTACTCGTCTTTCTACCTCTCGCCACCTCTTCCCAATATTTAAACAATTCATTTAATATACAGAAGCCGTTTATCAGTTATTAAATGCAAACAGAAGTAATTTATCTAATAAGTGTAATCAGATGCAATTTTTTTTTTTAAATACATACATAAACCCGAATAATAATTCATCAGTTTTGTGTTCATGGTTGTTTATATCATTTGACAGTAAATCTCAACTTCTTAAACCTGAATTGTCTCAAGCTTTTTAAAAAACCCACAAGGTCTGTATAACTGCAAAGTACCCTGAGGGCTATATTAGCTACATGTTATTAAGTTAAGTGAAAGCTTCGTTATCACGTTTGCAGCCAATTGCTTATGTCAGAAAGCGTGGCTTAACGCCATTTTAAATTCATTACTGTAACTTTTTTTTTTTTTTTGGGGGGGGGAGTGGGTAGGGGGGAAGGATTTCAAATATATACATTTAAATTAAAAATTTGCCTGCATGCCATTGGTGTTGTTTGTATTATTAACTAATACCTTGTGGACCGAGCTTCATTTGAAACAAATGTAAAAGACTTCTTCTACAGTTTTTTTGGGGAGAAACTTTCGTAATTGGGCCCAAAGCCAATCGGAGCATTTAATATCATTATTGTAACTCTTATAGAGTTAAAACAATATTGTTGCTAGCTTTACTCTTGTTTGAGACCAGCCTTGCCTGTGTATCTGAATGGGGAAAAGTTTCGTATCCTATGTCGGTTGGCGAAAAAAATTTAAAATGGTGCCAAAAGGTAGTTTTAGCATCTTATAAAAATTTTCAAGAGAGCGGTAAAACAAGTTTTTCTGATATTTACAAACATACGTTTATTAAAGCATGTTTTTGCACCATCTTAAAAATTTAAGCACGACGCTAAAATAAAATTTTATCGCCATATTCGATATTTAAATAAGTAATGAAAATACATAAACAAACTTATTTAACAAACCTAAGAGGCATTTTTGTGATAAATAATTCTTATTGTCTGGGGGGTAAATTGTAAACGGCTAGTAAATAATAAATAGCATTTAAAATCTAAAAATGGAGAAGTGGTCCGTATAAAAATGCAAAACCTAACATTATACGCTTGATATATGTAAATATTTTGTTATCTTTTAATATTTCCGAAGGCACAGATAAAAAGGTAAAAATCTCTTTTCCAAATGCCAAATAGAAAATATACAAAATAGAATGCCAAATATACAAAATAGAAAAATATCTGCAAAAAAATCTATTTACATATACTACATCTGCAAAAAAATAAGATTTAGAAAAAGTAAGCCCTGCAGATCCCAACAATCACATCGAAAATCTTATCACCAAAAAAGAACTCGCCAAATCTTACGGCACAGGAGATGGTTTTTTCCCTCTGAATGCAGAATATTAGTTTTTTTTCTTGTACGATGGGTGATTATAATATAATTGTTTCATTTCACATGCTACATACCGTTTGATATATTGGTACTTTTATGTTATCCTGGCGCAGTTGATAAATCACCAAATATTGTTCCTATAACATTTTCATATTGAATTCATTTCATTTAAATATAAACCTTTCACTCATTTAATTTAAAATACATGCCTTTCATTAATACCATTTAAAATGCTAAAAAGAGAGAGAAAAAAAGAAATAATGCCATAAATCAAAACCTTTTATTTAAACACCAAAGATTTTTTTTAAAAATTTACATACGCGAAATAAAAAAAGCTGCTATTGCTGAGATTTGCGCCAAATCTCTAATACCAAGTCTACTAAGTTATTGCGGGGTTTTTCTTTCAAACAGAAAAAAATCCAGATTAATTTTCGATTTCTACCAAATTGAAATATATTTTATTGTGCTGAATATTAGTGCGTGCATATTTTTTTGCTCCATGTACTCCATGAACTTTTCAATTCCGATTGTCTACGAAAATCTCCCGCCGGTGAAAATGACGTACGCACAAAATTTTCGTGACGTATGTACTTTAATTGTGCTTTTTTATCTATTTTTTTAATATAATTTCCAAACGGTTTGACATTTATTCTTGGTAATAAATAGACGTCGTTGTCACCTTTATAGGTACCTGCTATAAAAATTTGAACGAAATCCGTTAAATATTTTTTGAGTTATGCTTGACGAAAGGTTTTAATATCCATCGTAGCTATATATGGGGTAAAGTAATACTGCGCTGTGTATGAGTCTTCGTTGCACTCAGACAATTAATTCTAAATGCTTCCTCATGACAACGTTTCGTGATTTTCATGTTTCTGAAAATCTGTTTAAAATAGCAAATTTGTTATTTATACCCAACCACTGGCAGAAATCTGAAAAAAATCACATTTCTCCTTCTTTTAAAATATTTTTGTACAACTATAACGGAAAGACAGACATGAGTTATGCTTTCCAGTAATTTTAGAAAAAAAAATTAAGAGGCCACTTCACTCAGACGAAAACACTCGCTCGCTAATGTTAATCCTATGGAGGAAATATTTTAAGATATCTCGTTCACATTTCAATATTTTTAAATGATTTTTTTTTTGCATTGGATAGCTGAGGTCAATCTCTATGCACACTCCTTTCTACTTTTTCGATTTTTGTTGCAGTTTTTTTTATTAGGGTTTCGTTCATCTCACGAAACCCTATTACTTTTGCTCCGTTGTCTGTCTGTCACAGAGCTATTCTCAGAAACTATGTAACTTACAGAGTTGAAACTTTGTGCATATAGCTAAATACCAGCTATGAAGAGCTCAAAATATTAAAATTTGAAAAAAAAAAACCGTATTATTTTAATAAATAGAGATAAAAAACCAAAATTCTAACAGCCTTTTCCTATTAAATTGAAACATTTTTCGTTATAGCAAATGCCAAAGATTTAAAATCCACGATGAAATTCTTTCTACAATAATTAATTTTCTATCAGACGATTTCCACGTGAAAAATGAAAATGAAATAAAAATGATTGACGTCATAGTGATAGTTAAACGGAAATTTTCAAAGATTTCTCAATAATACAAGGAGTATGAGTATGTGTATGTACACAAAGCAGATTAATATCACGTCATTAGAGAATTAAAAAGAAAATCTGATGTCATATTGGAAGTTTAACGAAATTTTCAGATGTTTGAGAATAATACAAAGCGAGTATCAATATGAGTAATAGAGAATAGCAAATATATGAGTTTGAGAAACATATTAAATCATGATAAAAATCCGATTATGGAAATGTTTGCATATTTTAACATTTTGAAGGTGTACAACATGTTTAATTTTGAAATTATTTTTTTATATCGCATTTAGTCCGCGTGACAGATATTATTATGACAGAATATAATAGCCGGCTTCACCCGCTATCGGGCTGGTTTGGATACTCGAAAAAACAAAAAAAATAGACCGGTAAATTTTTACTTTATAAAAGACAATGTTTTTTTTTTTTTGGTTGCTAAATGAAATTTATTTCGATTTATTAAAGAAAGGATAAAGTGTTTTGAAAGGAATATTAAACGAAACCCTTTGAGTGATCTTCGATTACAGTTACCCACTTGTTGAGGATACTTTGACTTTCGAAACCGGTTCCAAAAGTGAAAGTATCTTAATAAAAAAAACCTGTAATCAAAATCAAAAAAGTAGAAAGGAGCATGCATAGAGATTGACCTCAGCTATCCAATGCAAAACAAAATCATTTAAAAATATTGAAATGCGAACGAGATATCTTAAAATATTTCCTCCATAGGATTAACATTAGCAAGCGGTTGTTTTCATCTGCTTGAAGTAGCCTCTTAAACAGAAAACGAGGATAGACAAAGAATATCCCATGGCTTCTTTATGTTACTAACAGTCACCGTAAAAAGGCTTTAGAATCAGATAGAATATTTATTCTTATATCCAATCAATAACACTTCGATTCCCTTTTAAAGTGATTTTTAGAGAATTGGGGGTGAAAAAACTGTAAGAAACTTAGACATCATTTTTGTTTCTCAAATGACTTTTTTTTTTCTTTTCACTTGTGAAAATTATATAATATACAGGGACGATTCACTATTTACAGTAACAAGAAATATAAAATTTAATTTTTTTCCAAAAATATTTCTCAGAGTATATCTTAAAGTTTTATTTTAATACAATCTGTCCTGAGAGGTTCAATTTGAGAAGAGTTTTGATTAGGTTCAATATGAGAAGGAAATGTTTTTTCTTTCTTGCCTGGATGGGTGCCAGACATCCATCTGACTCTGCTTTTGTTTGTTTGTTTGTTTGTTTGTTTGTTTAAACCAGTTCAGTTATGATTGCTTGTAGAGGAGGAGTGAGAGGCGCTGCTACTCACGATTAACAAAAGAGGTTGAAGTGTGAGTTTGTGACAGTAACAATAAATGTGCAATACACAGCACTTTTTAACAAGAAAATAGATTTTTCTACATTTTTTCAAATCTCTCAGTGTTTAAGCTGACTTAGAGATCTACACAGGACCAAAGAAAATATCCCAAGCCGATAAAATAAACATATATACTTATAAAAAAATTTTTTACTTAAGTAAGGTGTCACACAAACAAAATACATATACAGTGGAACCCCGATTTTACGTTTTTCACGGGGCCAGCAGAAAAAAACGTACGAAACGGGAAAACGTAAAATCGGGGTCAAATAGAAAAAACACTTCAAGAAAACAAATTATACAAAATTAAACTTACCAATACCATATTAGTATTTAAAAAAGTCTGTTATTCTTTATTGCGTTTTCTTTTTAAGTGTAATTTCACATACATTTTCAATACATGCAAGTTTTTTTCTTAATTTTCATGTCCAGTTAAAATTTCTTTAAAATTTTTAAACTCGCAATGGCCTCTGCCGATGAGAGCGCGATATCTTCTGGATCTTTATCAATATCATCCTCACTTAAATATTGCGAAATCAAATCGGAAATAGTCTGAATGTCTGTGGTAGCGATAACATCCTTAGCGCAATCAATGTACTTATCAACATTGGTGTCTGCAAGTATAAATTCATCCTCTTTTGTGTAGTCTTCCATAGAGAGCTCATCCTACGGTGCTTCACCGTTAATTTCGGATTTTGAAAAGTCTCCCTTCGCCTTCAGAAAAGCATTTGACATGCATTTTTCATCTACACCATTCCACGCCGATGAGATGAAATGAAATGCATGCAGCGCATTTAGCTTTGTTTTCTAAGCACCTTGAAGCTCAACTGAATCAAGTGTAAAAATGCCTTTTCTTACCAGTTTCTTTGTGTAATGCATTTTGGAGGATCTGTTTATTCGCAAGTCATATGGCTGAAGTAAAGTGGTAGAGTTGGGTGGGAAAAGTTCTATACGCACATTCTTTAAATTCAGATTAACATGAGTGCACTGGTGTACGAATAAAATTATTTTTCGCTTTTGTAAGCTCATTTTTATATTCAATTTTATTACAAAATCTTGAAAAAGATTTAGGGTCATCCAAGCATTGTGGTTGGCATCGTAATCTGTCGGCAAACTTTGAATGTTTTTGAAGCATCGGGGCTTCTTGGACCTGGTGGTTTAGGATGGTTTAGGATCACAAAAGGTGTTAGCTTCTCAGTTCCGTAATAACAAAACTGTTAATTAAACTTTTGATAGCTTCCAGCTGTGCCACGTTTCTCCTTTCACGGTGTATGTTCTATCAGGGAAGAAATTAAAAAAACAATCCGGTCTCATCTGCGTTAAAGATGTCTTTTTTGAGTAATTACACACAACAAAAGGCAAAGTTTTTGTCCATCCATTCCTCAACGACCGCAGTATTTACTCAATTTGCCTCACCACAAATAAACTTGTAAGACAAATTGTACCTCTTCTTGAATCGGTCGATCCAACCGTTGGATGCTATGAAATTCTGCATTTCAAGTCGAGAAGAAATTTCAAGAGCCTTTTCTTACAAAATTGAGCCATTGATTGGAATCTTGGCAGCACGGGCTTGTTTAAACCACTCGTACAAAATATTTTCCAGTTCCTCAAAATGAAAGGTTTTCAAAGTTTTTCTTTTTTTGACAAATTTCCCAGTTTTTCAGATTTTTATGGCTCAGAGACCGCTTGTTTTAGGATGGTTTGCAACGTGGAATAAGCGATACCGAACGATTTTACGAGAACCACTTTAGTTTCTTTGGAAATTTTAGATTTTTCGATAATTTCTGCCTTTTCAGCTACAGAGAAACATTTTCATTTAGACATCATACTTCTGACTGACAATCACTAAGATATAGCAAAAGAAAGCTACTCCACTGCGGGTTGAAATGAATGAACGACGGAAAAATATCCCCCCCCCCCCCTCTCCCCGATATTACGTGACGCAGGTTTAGTCAAGTGCTGATAGACGAATAATAGTTCTTCGTTATTTTGAACTGTTTTTGGTAACAAACAACCAGTTGACCAAGTGGAAAGCATTTTTGTTCTTTTAAAAAATTTTCCATGAGTGAAAAAAGATAAAACTTCCTGGGGTACTTCGCCTAAAATGACGTACCAAGCGGGAAACGCTAAGAGTAAATAACGTAGAATCGAGGTACTTTTAACATTATCGTAATAGGAATTTTCTGGGACCGACGAAAAATAACGTAGGAAGCGGTATAACGTACGAAACGGGTGACGTAAAATCGGGGTTCCACAGTATAAACAAATAAACCACTTGACATGTTTTAGTTTCATTAGAGATAAAAACCATTATCATAAAAAATCATCATTGATCAAGACGGATGACACCGGACAACGAAATATATATACAACATACAAAACACATAAACGCATCCTATTATCAATCACAAAAAGAAACAAAGACACTGATTTAAGACTATTTACTCACGTGGCTCCCCTTATTAAAATTTTCTTTAAAATATTTATTTAGTAATTCCAACCAATATCGTTGCAGACTAAATCTTGTTGGGAGAATAAAAGATCATAAAGAGGGGTATCCTTTACGCTCCATTGTAATGAGGTGTCATATTTTTTGGAAAAGACTTTTTTTGTTTTACCATTAAAGAATTTATTACCAACTTCAAACTATGTTGTCAATTCCAAAGCAAAATTTATTGAAAATATTAAGGTGCTTAAAATTCTTCACGATTGTATTTCGGCAAGTATGGACGTTAAGGGGATTCTTCACTCACTTGAAAATACCTGCTCGCTAATGTTAAAGCTATGGGAGGTTGTTTTCAATTTTCTTATTTAAATTTGAATATTTTTTAACAATTCTTTTTTCATGGGATAGCTGGGGTCGATCACTGATATTACTATTTTTACTTTTTCGATTTCGGTTGTAGATTTTTTTAATAAAGGTACTTTCACTATCGAAACCAGTTCCGAAAGTAAAAGTACCTTTAATAAAAAAATCTGCAACTGAAATCGAAAATGTAAAAAATAGCTGTATTAAAGATCATCTATCCTATGCAGAAAGAATTGTTTAAAAGTATTCAAATTTAAACAAGAAATTTGAAAACAACCTCCCCATAGGTTTAACATTAGCGAGCGAGTGTTTTCAAGTGAGTGAAGAGTTAAGTCACTGTTTCAGTCAACTGACATAACTGAAGTAAGCTTTGAAATTAATGATATGATTGACAATTCTGAAAAAATTAATGACAGTATGAAAATGACTTTGAAAAGTGACTTACAGTTGGTCGTACATAGTAACTTCTTTATGTTTGATGGGAAAGTATATGAACAGAATATGTGGGCTACAAATGGTTCAATTGTTTCGGGTTTTCTAGCAGAATTCAAGATGAGACCATATGCAAAAAGAATTTTTGTAAATTTTGATAGATTACCTATTTTTTGGAAAAGGTACGTTGATGATGTTTTTTTGATTTGGGGTTGGGGGATGGATTCTTTCGTTAATTTTGTTAATAATGTTGATGAATTGGATAAAAATATTCAATTTACATATGAGTTAGAAGAAAATTGTGGTCTTCTATTTTTGGATACTTATTAATTAGGGAGGGTGATTCTTTGAAAAGAACAGTATATAGAAAGAAAATGAATAGTCAACATATTATTCCAAATTCTGCTTGTTCGCCTTTTAGTTATAAATTCTCCGCTTTTCATTTTATGGTTAATAGAGCATTTACAAATTATTCAGAGGAATTTTTAAATAATGAATTAGATAAGATCCACAATATAGCAGGTTCAAATGGATATAGAATAAGTAGCATCAATAAATTGACCGATTATTATAAGAATAAAAGGTACTTCTCTATTATCCCGTCGACCCCTTTTCATAACAAAAAACTATCGCCCAACTGTAAGATTAAACGCCAAAAATGCAGTCCCATTGACTGGATGTCAGAAGCATTATACGTGTTTGTTATGTCATCAAGTGGTTTTTAATTCGACATTTGTGTGTATTTTTCATTATGCTTACTGATTTATTAGTTATTTCATTAATTAAAATAACAATTGTGTCCTTTAATTCTTATATTTTATTTATTTATTTATTTTGATATTCCAATGGCAACGTTTTCCCATTTATTTGGCGTTACAGTTGAGCGATAGTTTTTTATTATGAAAAGTGGTCAACGGGATAATAGAGAAGTACCAAATAAAAGTACTAAACAGGAAAATCAGACATTAATTGAAGATTACAATAAAGAGAGGGGGGAGCTTACTAAATTTAAAAGATTTTCTTTTTTCTGTTTGAAAAGTAGTTTTGAGAGGTTGAAATTTTAATTTAAAAAGCTTAATATTGAATTGCAAAACCACCACCAAAATTAAAAGATTTACTTACTAAGCAGTTTGATCCAGTAAAACAAGAAGATCTACCAGGCGTTTATGAGATAACTTATGTTAATGAAGGAGAGGACATTAAATATTACCTGGGTAACATTTGGAGAAAATTTAGTACCAGGAAAGGGAAACATGAGTCAGACATTAGATTTGGTCGTGCAAAAACAGCTTTATCAAGATTACATTTGGAGGGGGGATTAGAATATTGTTTAATGACAGTAAATTGATTTTTATTTCAAATTATTATTGAAAATCTATTATAAGTGAATCCATACATGTAGAGATTTAGTCTGCAATGATATATTTTCCTATATTATTCCAACTTAATGGTTGGAATTACTAAATAAATATTTAAAAAAAAAAAAAACTTGAATGGGGGAAATCAGTCTTAAATCAGTGTCTTTATTTCTTTTTCATGATTGATAATAGAGGGTGTTTATGTGTTTTGTATGTTGTATATATTTCGTTGTCCGGTGTCATTCGTCTTGATCGATGATGAATTTTTATGATAATGGTTTTTATCTCTAATGAAACCAAAACATATCAAGTGGTTTATTTGTTTATGTATGTATTTTGTGTGACACCTTACTTAAGTAAAAAAAAAGTTTATATGTTTATGAAAAGGTGATTGTTCTCTTTTAAATTTTAGGATTTAAAAAACATTTTTAGCAGTAAGATAAAGACAAATTTTCAAATGGGCTGGACCAACAAAATAAAACCAAATATTTCAGGACTTTTGAAAAGAAAGGCCAATAAGTATAGAATATATTATACTTACAACATTTGTAATAAACAACAGAGTTTTCATAATAAAAAATAACAATTTAAAAATGATCAAACTTTTGAATATTTCTTATATATAAATGTCATTTCATTCAAATAAAACTATTCTTTCCTTCTTAAAAATGAAATTCTTTGACACAGATATTAACATACAATACCATAAATAAATAATGTTTTCCCACTTTTCAGTTATGTTGTTTTAAAATCTTCAAATTAGCTAGAGGACAACTGCTTTTGATAATATTTTCAAACATTTTCATAAAAAATGCAAATGTAAATTTTACTCTAAAATTTACTTGATACCTATTTTCATGAAGAAAAAACTTCAAGAACTTCTTCTTGACACTTGACGCAACTCAGATAATTTTGCCTATTTTCTAAATTTTGTTTTCTAGTTATATCTGAATGCTTTGATATTTTAAATGAAATTTTGAACGCAATATTATTACAAAGATTAAATTTATATGAGATTTTTATTTAGTTTAATAAGGAGTAATAATAAAAAATAAAACTGAAAATTAATGAAGTAATAAAAATAAAGACAAAGAGAACATTATAACAATAAATAAATAAAATCTGCAAGATATTATTTTTCTTGATTATTTTTCTTCATACTTTTAAATAAAAGTTTTTTTTTTTTTTTTTTTTTTTTCCCTAGCTCTGATATTTTTGGCAAAGAAGTTGTTTTTAAATATTGATTTGATTCATACCACATTTTTTGGGCATTACTTTGGTGGGGAGAAAAAAAAAAAAAAAACCAGGTTGTACAAAATACAAGACTTATTTTCTTTAGATTTTTTTTTTTTTTTTTTCAGAGTAAAACTTGGAGTAACTAGTTTTTTTTTTCTTTTAGTTTTTATGATTATAGACTAGAATGAAAAACTTTAAGGCTCAGTATCAATCAGACCAGTCAGTAATTTTACATTTCAATTGTTAAATATTAATAGAGCTGTCAACCTGTGAATAAAATTTTAACAAAATAAAATTAAGTATACATTTTAGAAATATTCTGCTGAGGGAAAAACAAAGAAACACCCAGACAGAACAGAAACCCAACAAACAGAAAAGAAGAGTATGCAGAAAAAAATGCATCAAAAAATATTAATTTTCAGATGAGAAATTTGAAAATTTCAAACGCTTGGAGAATTACAGACCTGACTGATGAGAAACTAAGTTAATGAAAGAATACTAAGATAATTTTAAAACACTTGCAATAGAAACATTTAATGTAAATAAATCTGCTGGCTTTATCATGAATGAAACATTTTTATTTATATGCCTACCTTAGTTTTGTTGTCTGTTAAATCATTCTCGGAGATGTACTTGCCTTCAATTTCAGTACAGAAATGTTCAGGAAACAAACTATCTTACGAGTTATAATTGTAATATTTAAGATTATACATGGTAGAATCATTTTGATTTTTCTACAAATACTGTACCTTATCATTTCTTTTTCTATTTAAAGATATTTCCAAGGTCTGGGATCACAAAATGCTCTGAAACCGTTTTGCTTTCTGTTTGCCTGTTTTTGTTTATATCTCATATCAATTAAGAGTTTCATTTATGGCAAAATCACTGCTAACACTGATGCAGTGAAATGTGAATTTTAGGGTTAACACCCCTACTAGAGAGCACTTAAATTTTATAAAAATGCATACAAAACTTTTGTGTTAAAAAGAATGTGTGATGCATAAAGAAATAAATACAGAAAACATAAACACACAAAAAATTTTTAGCATACAGCTGTTTTCTTCACAATAAGATCCTCTTCGTCAGTACAAATTGAATGAAAGAGAGAGTAAAGAACGATAGCAAGAATCTATTAATGTTGCTGCTACTGCTGTTTACTGCTCTCTCTTATTTTGTACTGAAAACTGAAGAAGTGACTCCTTTTCCAAAACCTTGAAACAGCTGAAAGATGAATTATTTTGGGTGCTTGTGATTTTCATTATGTTGGTTTTTACATGTGACATATTTACTAAAAACTATGTTTTGAACAGCAAAATTGTTTCTTTTATGATTAATAATGATTCAAAACTGTTCCCAGGTGAAGATACTGACTGTGCCACTGCCTTTAGTGGTCTTATTACTAATTTGTCCCAAGGAAATAGATTGCTGTAAATTTAAAATTCATGGTAAAGTTAATTTTTGTAAGCATTATAAATTTACAACATAAACAATCAAAGCAAATTCAGGCAAAAATTTAAATTAAATTGATTACTTCCAATAGAAAGTGCTAGTGCATCACATGTCTCATAATACAGCAGTATTGGGTAAAACACCACTAAGAGTGAGGAGAAAATATCACAGAAAACAAAACAGCAAATTTGTTTCTTTTGATTGATGGAACCAGATTAACCTCTTTTCAACAAGCAGCAAATATACATGTCACACAAAGTGCATGAAATCCATGAAATTGAACACCATTGTTTTTTAACAGAAATTTTTGCCTTATTTAATCACATATTTTCAACAAATAAGTACGCAGATATACACAAAAAAGTGGTGCTCAAAAACTAAAAGAAGTGTAAGGGACACTTGTTGCAAAGAGGTCAAAACTTGATTCAAGATAAATTGTCAAATGAAAATCACCAGGGTACATTCTGTTAGATTAAAATGAAATCTCATTTCATAAATTTAATTTATCTCATAATCTTCATCTCGTGCAAAAATTATGTCAATATCTATTTTTTCACTGAATTTTTCCCGTAATAAAAAGGGGGTAGAAAAGAACATGCAAGGATACAATATGGTTAATATATTGTACATGGTTATGATAAAAATTATATGAGTAAATATGACACTCGATTTTCAGGCAATAACTGTTACCCAAAATAATAAAATTTGTGTTTAGAAAAACTGAACAATATTACGCAGCAAAACTTTTTATTTTTTTAATTACAAGCATTTAGAAATATATATATTTTTTTTATATCTAACAAATAATAAAAATTTCAACAAAAGTAAAGAAAAATGCAACAATATGTTTTTTGCCTTTTCTGCAAGGAACATTTTAAAACTGTATATTCCAATTTATGGCAAGAAAATAGAAAATGAAATATAAAACATGTTACTGTTTAACAAAGAAAATTAATCCCATATTTTCTGTACAGCAATACAGAACAAGTAATAAAAATATGAACAAAATTAAAGAACAATGCAACAATATGTTTTTTGCTTTTTCTGAAAGAAACATTCTTAAATTGAATCTTCAATTTATAGCAAGAAAATAGAAAATGAGGTATAAAACATATTGCTATTTAATAAAGAAGATTCGTCTAAAATTTTCATTATTGCAATGGAGATTTTCTTGTAACCATAATTTATCCAAATACAGTTATATTTTTGATTAACATAAAATAAAATAATTTAAAATACCATAATGGTCTCAATGTCTGCATTATAATAAAAATATTATTACAACAAAACATCCAAAATTAATTTTAAACAAAAGCCATAAAACACCTAAATTATATATAAATAATTTAATGTTTTCGAGAATTTTAGATTTAACAAAAAAATTAGAATAGAGTTGAATAATAATATATAAATCACACAATAAAACAATAAACAGGTTGGCTTATCCTCGTCATTATGTAGACTGGCTTGGCTTGGCATATTTGCATAACTAACAAATAATAAAATGTTCAACAAATATACAACAATAAATAATGTTTTTTTTTTTTCTTTTTCTTTTTTGCATTTTTAGAAAAAACATAAAATAAAATAATTTTTAGACATGTTTCATATATAATTGCCAATTTTTCTTTTTCTCCCAAATGAAATAAACTCAGAAAATTTATTTAATAAAATGTGTTTTGTTCCTATGTGACACTTATTTGATATAATTTATTATGTAAAATTTCTGGATAGAAAAATGATTATTTCACTTGACAGATATAGAAAAAAAGGAGAAAGAAATGAGACTCAAAATGCAATATTATTATTTAATAAATTTTTATACTTTGAATATAAATTCTCAATCTTCCTGTATCCATAATTTATCAAACTACTGTCTAATTTTAATTACTAACACAAAATAAAATATTATTGGAACACAGCATTCAAAATTTATATTTATCAAAGGTCACAAAACCTATATTATATTTGTAAATAATTAAATTTTTGAAAAATAATTTATGTTTCTCTTATAAACTCATTTAAAACCTCAGAGATAAAATATAGCATTATTATTATTCTTTTTTAGAACACAGGTACTTTACACATCTAAGCAGGTTGTTCAATTTTTAACAGTTTACATTCCACAACACTTACATCTACAACATAAAATTCTACACCTCTGATAACACTTCATTGACCAGTGACAAGAATGCTCTTCAATAATAATAGTTATTAAATTATATTATACAGTAGACTCTATTTAATTTAAACTCTGATAACTTGAATAGGAGTTCATTTCCATTGAAAGTTGAATTGAAAAAAAAAAATAGTATGCTTGTGATCATTACAAAACTTTCTTCGATATCATTCTAATATATTAATTTACGATAGCATCAACGATTATGAATATAAAGCACGGTGCATTTTTTCAATCTTAGCACAGAGTTACAGTGATCAGTTAATTAAAAGAAGAACAGAACAACAGTGCCTCCCTGTAGGGTTTTTTAATTTAAAATTAGATCAACACGGTACATTTTGAAACATAAAACTGAAATATAAAATTTGGTGCATTTCTACACAATAGAAAATAAGATACAGATATAAAGTTCATCACAAAAAGCATGCATAGGGCTAATATTTCATAATAGGGTCCACAACCAAAAGTCGGTGTCAATAAATGAGCAATTTTGGAAACAATGTGGCTAAAAGTGTATGAAAGATACAAGAATGGAATTAACAATACTGCAAACTATGCTCGCTAAATTACATCAATTGAATGTGGACCTGATTAAGAATCTTTCTCAAAGCATAGAATAGCAGTGCCACTGTTGAGTGATCAAAGTCAAAATTGAATCTGCATCTATGTATGTGAATATATAACGGAATATGCAGTTTGATAAAATTCCATGAATTAGTTCTTGATATATAACTATTGAGGAAATCATAAAATCCCAGCATAGTAGGTGCCACCAATTGAGTGATATACACCTAAATCCAATCAGGACCAATTTATGTCGAGGTCTAACTGACTCTAAAGTTTGATTGAGATAGAGCAACCACAAAATTTGTGTCACACACAAATTTACAGACAGACAGTTTCCAAAAATAGCCATATCACATTCAGGACATTCCAAAACATATAAACCCATCAAAAAATTGAAGTTGAAAATTTTCTCAATTCAAATATTTTCTTTTTAAATATAAAGAAGAAAGTAATTATTAGTTAATTTGAACTTACTATTTTGGATAATTTGGAGTTTTATAATTTTTTGTAACTGATTAGTATATTCTATGTAAAATTAAGTAATACCAAAGTTTTAACTTCTGAAAACTATAACTTTCTCTCTTTTTTTTTCTCCTCAAAATCTATCTTTCTTTTTCCTTATCCAAGGAAGTTGCTGGGAAGGAAAATATTTTGTTTTGTTAAGTTTCCACTCCTTCTTCAATAATGTGAGGCTTCAATATGCAGGTCCTTGTAACATGCTTGAAATCCCTCCCTAGGAGCCCAGTGATGCAGGATTTGCCAGAATGTATGATAATGATAGTCTTTATTGAACTAAGGTGCTAATTTACGAATCAGACAGTTATGTTATATCAACTTTTAATCATTGCAATGCTGAAATGTGGGACCTATACTGCATTAAAATTACAAAAAAAGTTTGGATCATGTAAAAAGTTGAATGTGATGTAATGGAGTGTGATATAGCTAAACAATATGATGTATTCTCAAATACATTATTATTTACATAAAAAGATTAGAAAATTGGAAACTACAAGCTCAAGGAATTAGGAAACACATAAAAGGTGGTAAATTTGCCAAGACTGGAGATTTGCATCTCAGCTTTCTTTAATCTCACATATTGTAGTTAGTTCAAAGTTTGAATAATTCAGAATTTTTTTATCCCCTTGGAATTCAAATTAAAGAAAGTCTACTGTACATAATAATTAGAATGCAATTAATAAGTTCTTTGATAACTTTTTTTTTTTTTTTCATATAAAATTTTCTTTAATGTTAAACTTTGTAAATGATGGAAGACTTTATAGAAGAATGCTGCATATTACCAGGTTTCATTTTTTAAAATTGTCAATTACACCATACACAAACTAAGCAATGACTTTTCCCATTATCAGAGAAAAATTCAAGAATATTGCCTATAATATGAGTGATACTTCACAATAAGCGATGTCTCATCTTAAAATTTTCAGAGTACACTTGCACTTTTCACCAAAGCCAGTGCACCTATGTATATTTCAGGTCAAACAATTTTACATGCTAAATAAAATGCTACCTAACAACAAGTTTAAAAATATACATATTGATAACAAAGTAACGTAAATCTTTGGTATAGGGCTGGAACGGCAAACCCATGGCATGTGGCAAATTATTTTCGGCGTGTCATAAATTCAGGTTCTAAATCAAAATAAATGAAATTGCACAAATTTACACCAGATGAGGTTGTTTAAATTCAATTGGTTTGGTTGTCATATAAATTGAAAGAACTGAAATGCAAAATAATGAATCCCAATCTAGTTCAATATATTCTGATTTTTTTTTTTTTTTTCAGCTTAAGACAGAATTAGGAGACTATCGAAAAGGAAAGATTATCAGGCATTATAAGCAAAAATGCCAATGGTAAAATTATGACAACTTGGAATTCAATCCCAGACATGACGAACTGTTCAAAGAAGCCATTTTGAGAATTTTTCTTGGGGGATCATTATTTTAAAAAATTAATAAGATGAAAAACTCAAGCAGAAACCTCTTGTGTCAGATTACTCCAGTTCAGCTCTTAAAAATAATGAAATATATAGCTGTTTATAATTATTTGGCCTCTAAGATGCAATAAAAGAAATAACAATTAATTTTATTTAATTATATTCTAAAATATAACACAAAATTTTACCCATATTTGTTTAATCCTATAAGCAAAATTTTAAGTAGTTTTGATTCATTCTTATTTGATTCATAAAATTTTGGTTGTTGGCATGTCATGGTCACATAAAATATTTTTTTAGAAAAATTTGGCATGCAGATGTGAAAAGGTTTGCTGTCCCTGGTACAGAGGAAAATACGGAAGCATAATACAACATGCTACATATATAAAACAATTAGTATACATTTATCAACTTATATATCAACAGAGTATATATAGTTTATGATTTTGTTCATGTAGTTTTATAACTTATATTCTTTCAATACTTTTATATTTGAAGGAGTTTTCCGATTTAAGGAAACAAAACATAAAAACATGTAATTTTATTTTCATACTATCTTAAAATCTCAATTACAGTGAAAAATTTTTAATAACAAACTATTTTCAATGTAATTTATCAACTACATTTTTAAAAAAAAACAAGAAAATGATCATTATGATGCTTTTCATACATGTTTCCTTTTTTTGACCGTTTTTCATCCTTTTGCAGTTTGGTTAGAGGTGATGATTTTTTCCAATGAAATATTAATTTTGTTTCCGAGAAATATTCTTTTATAATATAACATTAAACATTTAAAATATAGTTTAAATAAATAAAACTAAAAAATGATATGTTTCAATTTTTTCATATCTTGTAAATTTTACAAAGCATTCAATGCAAAGTCCAAATCTCAATAACACCATTTGTATCAGATTTAAAGTTATAAAATCATCTGCTAATGATACAATTAAAAATAGTTATTCGTGTTTAAATAACATTTTTTTATTTACAATATGATGCAATATATCACTTTTTATGCAATATTTATAGAAAAAACAAAATTTTATAATTCTCTCATTTCACAGAGTTATGATCAAAGATTTAATAACAAAATTAGAAAGTCTTTAAACACTTATAATAAATGTGTTAAATCTTTTAAATGCATTGAAAAAATGAAGTTAAATTTTTGGGTACTTCTCCATTATCCCGTTGACCTCTTTCCATAAAAACTATCACCAAATAGTAAAGATCAATTAACAAATGGAAGAATGTTGCCATTGAAATCTCAAAAAAATACATGAAATTCAGAAAAGCCCCATTTACTAAAGTGTCAACTATCAATAACTTTAAACAATTAAATTTGCAATATATTAATAAAAACAGAAAAAATAATAATTTTGGACATTTAGTTATTTACATTACTTTCTTAATTATACTTCTCGGCTGGTGGATAAATGTATGTGACTTTAGTTGAATCTGATCCACGGCTGATCTTTAACCCTGAAACTGATCTATTGTATGTAAATATGAATCACAAGATTTTTTTCAATACTTTTCTCTCTCAATATTGTGGCGTGGCCGTTTAAAGACATAATTATTATTTTAATTAATGAAATAACTAATAAATTAGTAAAACACCATTAAAAATACAGATAAATGTCGAATTAAGAAAGCACTTGATGACATAACAAACACACATTAATGCATATGATATCAAGTGAATGCAATGCCATAATCAGGTACTTTTGGCATTAAATTCTACAGTTTGATGGTAGTTTTTTTTTTAATTTATGTTAAGTGGTCAACGGGATAATGGAGAAGTATTATTTTTTTTAAATTAAATAGCAGATAATAAAACCAGTAAACTATATTTTGTATATAAGTAATAAATTTATTTCAATTAATAGATGTATAATATTTTCTAATTTGTCACCTGAATATTATTCATAATGATAATGAATGCAGTTGAACTCAGTTTTAATGAGAATGAGGGAACCCCCCCCCCCCCCCACAGCATTTGTTCATTAGAATGCAAGTCTCATAATAATCATATTCAAGATTTTACACTATGAAACAAGGAAAAGAGTAAAATATGAAATATTTAAAATATTTAAAATTGCCATAATTTAAATATTAATTATTGTTATCACGGCAATTTTAAATTATTAAATTAATAAATAAACTTAAATTATTATTAATAGTTTGACATTCATTCTAATAACTTCTTATATGTGAATTTAAATGTAAGAAATAATTCTATGAAGAGGGAAGCCAGTAATTGAAGAAATTGTGCTCCCCATTTATGTATTAATTTAAATATAATTTAAAAAGTTATTTTAGTTCTTCCCTTTTTTTTCACACTTACATCATGTATATATTTTCTTTTCTCTAATTCACTGAACTCAAAGAATACTATTACAGTTTAGTATGGAATTACAATAGAAATTGTTACATTATCAAAGTTCATTTTTCCACCAAGAAATCATTGAAAGTGAGAAAACTGTTTTGTAAGAAGTCAGGTGCACAGTATGTGCTATTTGACTCAACAATTAACCGATTAATGCAGCAATTTTATAACAATAACATAATATGCTGAAACCAGCCATGACTAGGCATGTACATGTGTGTCTAGAAGTTAACAGGATAGCAATTTTAACATCTATTGTAATTTAAAACAAGTAAATTCATTTTCCAAATTTCTTTCCAAATTTTACAAGAGTATTTTTGAGGGGACATCCTGTACTGTATTTATATCAGACTAACTATCAGTTTTCTTTATACTAGTTAAAACTGAGTTCTCAAAGCTCTTTATAAGAGTTCTACAGTATTTAAATTATAATTTTAAATAACTATAAATAAATTATAATTTTCAATAACAAAAATTTTAATGTTTCAATGCATTAATATATAAATTTAAAAAAAATTACTAATGAAAATATGTTAAAACTTTAAGAGTCTCTTCATAAAACAGAAAATGACTGCCACTAGAACATGCAGCTTTCAAAATACTAGGCCATAAACCTTTATAAAAACCAAAGATCCTTTCGTTTTTAAATATGACATGTATGCAATTTAAAAAACCTTTATATATTTGAACAGCACCAAATGGTTTTCGAGCTTCTTCGAATCCTTGAATTTGAATTCTCTTTTTGATCAAATCGAGAGGATATATTGCAATTTTAGCTCCCATACCAGCAGCTGCACCACAACAACCATTCTGGAAGGTGCCTATAAAAATGAATCAACAAGACATTAATTTTAATCAAACTTTTAATTAAAAGTAGTTTTTTATTTGTTAGCTACATAATCCGTCGTTTATACAAGATATCTCATACAAAATACCAGTATGAGGGAGGGGGGGGGGGAAACTAAACTAAAGTCACATACATTGTGAGATGAATTCTCACATTCTTTCTTTATTGGCATTTTTGTAGGATATGCTTTACGGTGCTTCAATGTTTATCTTTCTCCCAACCCTCTTGTTTTTACTAAATATCGCTTCATTCAACCTTTGTTGTGATAATTCATATGCGTTCGTTTACATTTTCATCGGAGATGCGAAGCTCTTGCCCGCGTATAATGTGTGCGCATCATTGACTCTCCTTAGATTTTTATTTCTCCTCTTCCATTTCAGCGCTGTACCATGCATGCTCAGTACCCGTGGCGTTGTCCTTGAAATCATCGATCTCAGACATTCGAGCGGCATATTGAACTTCGTCATATGTTCGATTTTTAAAAAATCTACGTGTGCTTGTGTTGACGAATAGAAAACAGTTTTGCTTTCGGTTTTGCCGCTTATTTGTGTGTTTAATTATCGTTGGCTTTAAATTCTAATCAATTAAATTGAAAGGCCCGTGTTTCCATTTTGGTCTTTCCTGTATTCGTCATATACAGTCAAACATCGTTAACACGAACACACTTAATGTGAATTACTTTTATCACAAACTATTTCCGATTGCCCCATCCAGTTGTATGTAATGTATTAAGTTTGGATAATACAAACTACTTTTAACACGAACAAAAAAAGTTTCCCCTTGAGTGTTCGCGTTAACAAAGTTTGACTGTATATACTTTGACCGTTACCTTTTTAGTCAGTTTTTCTGATGGGAGGTCTTGAGAAAGTTGTGCCGATTTTTTATATTTTGTTAATCTTTGCCATTTTCATTTAGTTTAATTTTTTTTTAAGTGCCGAATTCTGGCTGGGCTACAATGTCTTCATCTAATAACTTGAATATGATATTTCAAGTATTTAAATTAGTGGCCAAGAGGGAAGCCTTATTTTCTTCCTTTTTTAAATGATGAATAAAGAACTTTTATTTAATTTCAAGAAAGCGTAGTTCCTGTCTCATCTTCAACATGCTTCAATTTGGTGAGATCTTTATTTTTCTCCTTACTGTGAACTTTAAAGTATAAACTTAAATAATTTATTTAAGGGGTTATTGCCTCTCTAATTTATAAAATTTCGAGTTATGATTTTTACACAACTGCAATAATATTTTCCACATACTATCTTACAAATAAATAATTTCAACCACCTTTAAAAATAACACCACACACATATGCAGTGCACATATAACAAACAAAAAGGAAAAAAAAAAATTTCTATGGAGACCCCAAACATGCAAGCTGTACATATATAACATTTTCAACATTTTGATAATTTTGGACCCCCTCCCCCTTACGAGATCATACGTTACCATTCCTCAAATCCCCCCGTTATCAATCCAAAAATTCTTTTTATTTTTACAATTCTTTTCTTGTTTTTTTTTTCTTTTTATATGTTTGCAGGTGATGTTCATATATATATAAATATATATATATATATATTATTTACATAATTTATGGATTCAAATGAAGAGATGAAGTTAATAAAATATCACTATTATACATGAAATCTATATATATAAAAGAAAGTCATTTCTGGATAGATGATCAACGCGCAGCCAAAACTACTGAACCTACAAAGACGAAACTTGCAGGAAAAATACTTCTTAGTATGTAGAGGGGCACTAAGACAGGATTTTCAAAAACTCCACCCCTAAGGGGGGTAAAAATGGGAACAAACGTAAAAAAAAATCCTTAAAAATCGGGTATTATAGTTACGTGACAAATGATAACATATTTTAATGTATTTTTGTATGCTAAATCGAATGGTATCAATTAAATACTCATAAGTTAAATAGTTCGTGAGATATTGCACATTTTTCTAATTTGGCGAAGTCTTTGACGTCAAAATCTAACAATTCTAACAATACAAGTGATAATTTCTAAAAATACGTCCATTACTATAGCAATGGAAGAAATTCAAATTAAATCTTTTTGTTTATTTTTGCAGATAGAGACATTAACTGCTCAATTGGGAATTGAATATTATTCTTATGGATATTTATGTAATTGTGTATTATTATTATTTCTTCAAACACCACGATTTAAAATAAAATGTGATTGCTAAAATAAAGGGTACATTTCAATTACACCGTCAACCACTTTTCATAAAAAAAAAAAAAAAAAAATTATCGCTAAACATGAACTTTAAATAAACAAATGGAAGAATGTTGCCATTGGAACATCAAAATAAATATATAAAATAAAATAAATTCGGAAAAGCCCCACTCACCAAAGTGTCCAGTAAGTTTTAACTCAAAAAAATTACAATATATTAATGAAAATAGAAAAAAAAAATCTTGGGTATTTATTTATTTACATTATTTTTCTTAATTATCCTTCTCGGCTGGTGAATAAATGTTTGTGACGTCAGTTGAAATTGATCTATTGCACTTAACGACTTAACTATGAAACACAACATTTTTACAATGCATTTTCTCTTTTAATGTCATGGCACAGCCGTTTAAGGACGCAATTTTTATTTTAATTAACGAAATAACTAAAATATCAGAATAACAAAATGAAAAATACAGGTAAATGTCGAATTAAAAACCGCTTCATGACACAACAAACACATTTAATACTTCTGACGTCAAGTGAATGGGACTGCATTTTTGGCGTTAAATCTTATAGTTTAGCGATAGTTTTTTTTATGAAAAGTGGTCGACGAGATAACGAAGAAGTACCAAATAAAGTGTCGAAGGTCTGATTAGTATTATGTATTACTTCTTTATTTGTTTTCAGTCTTCAGCCATGTTTCTCTTTTTCTTTGGGTCATACGATTTTGGGCTAATTTTCCTCAATCGGATACCTCGCCAATTGGCGTATTAGCCACAATGTTGAAAGCATCATTTATGTTTGAAGCGAAATCTTCATGATGAATCCTGTTACAGAAAATCATATCATCATCAACTATGAGTATAAACCGCATATTCACATTTTAATCAGGTAAGTAATGTTTTTTGAAAGGTTTTAGCATATAGCTATTCTACGTTGCTTTGTTATAGAGCTAAAGAGGAAAGCTCTAAAATTATGTGAACCCGATTATTAAGGATTACTTAAAAAAATTCTACTGAACAAATTTTAATGGAAGGGATTTTTCAGGTATGGTTAATGACCCTATAACATATCATTCTAGGTTGCTTAGTGATAGAGCTAATGGGAAAGTGATTGTGAAAGGTGAATGCAATTATGAAAGATATATCTACTATGTATTTAAAATGCAAATTCGTATTTCATTCCGACCGTTTATTATTTGAGTTCTGCTGTACGGACTTTGGTGGGATTTACACTGTTAGTTAGGCATTTTTGTGGAGATGGCTGGTACTTCTCTGGAGCAAAGTTTTCGTCTGTGTTGTGTTTTCTGAAGCGAAAGCTTGACAACGAATCCGATTACAAAAATCATATCATAATCATCTATAATATTTATAAAACGCAAATTCTTATTCCATTCCGATCGGTTAAAACTCAGGTTCTACCGAATAGATTTTTATATGATTTCACTGTTAGTTAGGTAATTTGTTTTAGAAAGGTTTTAAAATAAAGTACATTGTTTTACATTGCTTATTTATAGAGCCACGGGAGGAAGTTATAGATAAAGTTAAGTGAACCCGATTATGAAAGATTACCTTTTTAAAAGTTCTACTGAACGGATTTTGATGGGAGTTTCGCAGTGTGATAATATTTCAGGAATTGATTTTCTACATTGTTTAGTTATGGAGGTATGGGAGAAAGTTGTTAGTGGTGTAGTCGTAATAAAAAACAGTGCATATACTCTATAGACAGAGGGTATATACTAGAGAGTATATATTATAGCTATGGACGGTGTGCAGAGTTTCGTCTTAAAAATTCCAGAAGGTTGACGGCGTATACCAGCATTACTTTCTACAAAATCCCTGAGAGTTCTATAAACAGGTGAAGATGATTATGAAAGATACATTTATCTGTCTACTGTATATGTATAATACAAAGGGAATTTCGATCCTGCCGCTTATACCTTGAATTCTGCTGAATGGATTTTGCTGGAACTTGCACTGTTAGTTACCTAAATTTTGAGGGAAAGTTTTATTGCATAACATATTTTTCTACGTTGCTTAATTAAAGAATTAGGGGGGTGGTGGGCATTTCTATAATCAGCTGAACCCAATTATGAAACATTCGACTTTTTTAAAGAGTCTGTTGAATGGATTTCTATGGAACTTGCATTGTTAATTTTCCATGGATAGTTTTAGTATATTGCCTATCGTTATATCGTTCTTTAGAAAATCATACTGTAAATCTATACTAATATTATAAAGGAGTAAAGATTGTTTGTTTGTTTGTTTGTAGGTGGTAATCTCTGGAACTACCGAACCGATCTCAAAAGTGATGGTGACAATCCCTGCTCCAACAGCCTCTTTAATAAAAAGCTATGCGTTGCTGACGACTGGGTTTTTCGCTAATTGTTGCCACAGATTAATCTCGAAAAATGAAACATTTGCACTGTTAGTTACCTAAATTTTGAGGGAAAGTTTTATTGCATAACATATTGTTCTACGTTGCTTAATTAAAGAATTAGGGGGGTGGTGGGCATTTCTATAATCAGCTGAACCCAATTATGAAACATTCGACTTTTTTAAAGAGTCTGTTGAATGGATTTCTATGGAACTTGCATTGTTAATTTTCCATGGATAGTTTTAGTATATTGCCTATCGTTATATCGTTCTTTAGAAAATCATACTGTAAATCTATACTAATATTATAAAGGAGTAAAGATTGTTTGTTTGTTTGTTTGTAGGTGGTAATCTCTGGAACTACCGAACCGATCTCAAAAGTGATGGTGACAATCCCTGCTCCAACAGCCTCTTTAATAAAAAGCTATGCGTTGCTGACGACTGGGTTTTTCGCTAATTGTTGCCACAGATTAATCTCGAAAAATGAAACATTTGCACTGTTAGTTACCTAAATTTTGAGGGAAAGTTTTATTGCATAACATATTGTTCTACGTTGCTTAATTAAAGAATTAGGGGGGTGGTGGGCATTTCTATAATCAGCTGAACCCAATTATGAAACATTCGACTTTTTTAAAGAGTCTGTTGAATGGATTTCTATGGAACTTGCATTGTTAATTTTCCATGGATAGTTTTAGTATATTGCCTATCGTTATATCGTTCTTTAGAAAATCATACTGTAAATCTATACTAATATTATAAAGGAGTAAAGATTGTTTGTTTGTTTGTTTGTAGGTGGTAATCTCTGGAACTACCGAACCGATCTCAAAAGTGATGGTGACAATCCCTGCTCCAACAGCCTCTTTAATAAAAAGCTATGCGTTGCTGACGACTGGGTTTTTCGCTAATTGTTGCCACAGATTAATCTCGAAAAATGAAACATTTGCACTGTTAGTTACCTAAATTTTGAGGGAAAGTTTTATTGCATAACATATTGTTCTACGTTGCTTAATTAAAGAATTAGGGGGGTGGTGGGCATTTCTATAATCAGCTGAACCCAATTATGAAACATTCGACTTTTTTAAAGAGTCTGTTGAATGGATTTCTATGGAACTTGCATTGTTAATTTTCCATGGATAGTTTTAGTATATTGCCTATCGTTATATCGTTCTTTAGAAAATCATACTGTAAATCTATACTAATATTATAAAGGAGTAAAGATTGTTTGTTTGTTTGTTTGTAGGTGGTAATCTCTGGAACTACCGAACCGATCTCAAAAGTGATGGTGACAATCCCTGCTCCAACAGCCTCTTTAATAAAAAGCTATGCGTTGCTGACGACTGGGTTTTTCGCTAATTGTTGCCACAGATTAATCTCGAAAAATGAAACATTTGCACTGTTAGTTACCTAAATTTTGAGGGAAAGTTTTATTGCATAACATATTGTTCTACGTTGCTTAATTAAAGAATTAGGGGGGTGGTGGGCATTTCTATAATCAGCTGAACCCAATTATGAAACATTCGACTTTTTTAAAGAGTCTGTTGAATGGATTTCTATGGAACTTGCATTGTTAATTTTCCATGGATAGTTTTAGTATATTGCCTATCGTTATATCGTTCTTTAGAAAATCATACTGTAAATCTATACTAATATTATAAAGGAGTAAAGATTGTTTGTTTGTTTGTTTGTAGGTGGTAATCTCTGGAACTACCGAACCGATCTCAAAAGTGATGGTGACAATCCCTGCTCCAACAGCCTCTTTAATAAAAAGCTATGCGTTGCTGACGACTGGGTTTTTCGCTAATTGTTGCCACAGATTAATCTCGAAAAATGAAACATTTGCACTGTTAGTTACCTAAATTTTGAGGGAAAGTTTTATTGCATAACATATTGTTCTACGTTGCTTAATTAAAGAATTAGGGGGGTGGTGGGCATTTCTATAATCAGCTGAACCCAATTATGAAACATTCGACTTTTTTAAAGAGTCTGTTGAATGGATTTCTATGGAACTTGCATTGTTAATTTTCCATGGATAGTTTTAGTATATTGCCTATCGTTATATCGTTCTTTAGAAAATCATACTGTAAATCTATACTAATATTATAAATGAGTAAAGATTGTTTGTTTGTTTGTTTGTAGGTGGTAATCTCTGGAACTACCGAACCGATCTCAAAAGTGATGGTGACAATCCCTGCTCCAACAGCCTCTTTAATAAAAAGCTATGCGTTGCTGACGACTGGGTTTTTTGCTAATTGTTGCCACAGATTAATCTCGAAAAATGAAACATTTGAAGTTACTGAAAAATATAATAGTTCGAAAAGTATTTGTCAGAAAATTGTTAGACAAACTGCGTTTGAAAGGTAAAAAATTGTATTTTTCTTGATATAAATTTCAAATCTAATAATTATGCCATTTTTCAAATATTGAATTTCAAAAATTACCAAATTTCACAATGGAGTACCATAGCGAAAACTTCATGCGTGAAAAGATAATGATAAGGGCGACGTGTCTTGACGTGTATATTGGCATGAGTCATAAATTATAGTAGCCTTATTATTCTGTTAAAATATAAGAGTGAATTATGAAATGTCAATATTTTGTTTGATTAAAATATCGTTGAAAGAAATTGACCAGCGTAGCGGGCGTAGCTTGCTAGTACCTTTATATAAAATAACATCTAAATGAGAAAGGTACTTTTTAAAAGTATTTAAAAATAGCTTATTTTTATATAACACATTCAACAGTAATATTAATAATTGTCTTCTTGCACGTGCCTCTTGCACGGGGAGGGTGAAAGCAGAACTTCTTATACAAAATAGGTGGACAACATTGTTTCTTTTTTAATGCTAATACACACAAGTATCATTTCAAACATATTTAGCATTTGGTTTCTCCAACAGCGAATTATATGTGCATATGTCAGAAGAACAGGAATGTCGAATGTTGAAGTATTCCATATTCTGGAATGAAATGATTTTATAATAAATTTGTATTTTCCTAACAATAGATAAGACTAAAAAGATAAACTACTTTGATGTAAAGAAAAAATTACAAAAAAAATCGTTTAGATAAAAAATTATAACGATATCAAAAGACATATCCTTCTCCTCCTAGAGATATCTTATGATATCAAGTGCCATTTATTTAATAAAGGTATAAGGCAGTTATACAAAAAAGTTATATTTGGATTTTTCAGAGATATAATACAAATATAAAACTTTTAAACATAAGTATTTGAGAGTGCCAGGCACCTCAATAAATTAGCATATGCTTTAAAATAAAATAATGGATGATTTAAGAATAGCCTTCAATGCTTATGACATAAAAAAAAACCCAGATGATATACAATTTGGGTGCTTTCTTTTCATAGCAGGCTTTGGTGTAATTTGGGATTAAAAAGTATGTTTACTACCACATTTTATAAAAAGTCTGAAAAAATTACTTATGAAGCTTGTTTATGTATATCTTAAATCATTTCTGGATATACATATCAAATAAGTTGTGCGAATTTTGTCAAAACTGTAAACAGATTATCAGAAAATCCCTGTGAAAAATGTATTTATGCTGTGAAGTTAATTTTTCCCATCTTACCATTATTATTTGTGAATTGCCAATGTAATTCTCTTTATAACATTTCAAACAGTGAAAATGACATCATATTTAAAAGAAAAATTGCAATGACTTTCATAAAACTAAGATATTTAAAATAATTGCTTTGAATTATGCTTAATATCAGAATGGTGAAATGACAACAGTGGTGAAAATAACAAGATCATTACCAAAAGAAAAGAAAAATTTCACCTATAAAATTATATATTTTACTGTGACTGTGCCAATACGATGCCAGATTCTCTAGTTTTTTATTTCTGTACACAAAGAGACTGAATCCCCAACAATTTATTGAAAGATCTGCAAGTATACATATTTTGTAAATGAGCCAGAAAAAGGGCAAATTAATGCTGAAGTGTGCAAAAAATTCTTCATTTAGTACAAACTAATATAATCAAATTTTCTGTGATGTATACTATTTATTTGGATAACACAGTGGAGATTACAGCATGTTTCCAGAGGTTGATAAACATCAGTGAACAAGGGGCAGAGGCAACCAATAATAAATAAATTACTTTTGGGGATATACATTAGAAAATTTGTCTCTAAAAATATTAAATAATGTAAATGCTGAACAAATTAGTTGTATAAAACAAGATGTCTGAAAGTGCATGTGGAAATTTCCCTTCTCTTGCCAGGTTTTTTTTTCTCAAGGCAACTATAGAAGGTGAGTACAAGAATTTGAAAACAAAACTAAAAGAGACTAGAACTGTTATAGTCGGTGCTTACTTGATTCAGAAGAAGAAGTATTAAACATTAATGGCCACAACCCTTGAAACAATCTGTAAAAAGCAAACTGGAAGCCAGCATTTGGCATTATCTGGATCAAGGTAGGAGATAAACCTTTATAGCAACTCAAAGGGCCTTCTGTTTTCACCATAGAAGTAAACGCATGATACATGCCTCTATAAATCTAAATTAAGAAATTAAAATAAAAACATATAATGTAGATACATAAATATTCAAAAGCTAAAATGAAATATAAAGAATTATTAAATTCTGGCTAACAGTATTTAAAAAGGTCATCATTTGTATAATGAGCAAATTGAAGAAGTAAAAAATGAAGCAATGTACAGAATGATTTTCAGAAACTGCCATTTGGGTAATGCAATTAAATAAAATAAATATTCTTTATTATTGTTCTTGTTACTTAGGTTAGAAATATTTTAGTTTGATCTCATTTAAATCTGACTTTTCCCTCAAAAATCATTTATACTTGTCAAATGAAAAGCAATTTTTTTTTTAAACCATTGGGAAAATGGCTGTTGTTTTCGGTCGAGAATGGACCTCTTGGCATTGCCACTTTATTTTTTTAAGCATTTTTAACGAAATTCTGTAACATTAGAAGAATTTTTAACGAAATTCTGTAACATTAGAAGAATTTTTAACAAAATTCTGTAACTTTAGAAGAATTTTTCTTTGAATAGATAATAGAAGTGCATATAATCATTACAAAAATGTTAAAGTTACAAAAAGGATAGATGCAAACTACATGAAAAAATGACGAATTCAAAAATTGATGTCGGAGGAGAAATCGTCTTATAAAACAAAAAATGTGGTCTTCAACTTTAATTTCCTCAAAATATCTTTAGCTCAGACATTTATCTAAACAAGAGTTAAAGTTATTGTAGGAAGGGCCCGATAAAATATTAAGGTATATTGGTTAGCACTTTTCCTTTATTTGCACAACTTAATGCTACTCAATAGCCTTCAGTTGCTTCTCCTATCAACCTACTCGTTTAAACAACTCTTCCAGGCAGTATGTTGTTAAATATTATTATGTATCGTGCAACGTTTATCGTTTGCTGGTTGAAACATCTGTGACTTCGACATGCGATGATGGAAAGGCGCATTGCTTACAATCGAATGACGAATGCATTCAATGCTGTCAGGGGTACGATGGAGAGATTGAGTGTGTAGATGGTTCAGATGAATATTTTTGCGAGGGCAGAGAATACCAGAGTCTCTTCAACTGTAGTAATGGAAAATGTGTATTGTGTAGATGGTTCCGACGAATAATTTTGTGAGGGCAGAGAATGCCAGGATCTCTTCAACTGTAGTAATGGAAAATGTGTTTATTTGTAGCAGTATGCAACAGTCATGATAACTGCAGCGATGGTTCAGACGAAATGTTTTTACATAGTTGTTCACCATTGTTAAATATTATTATGTATTGCACAACGTTTATCATTAGCTGGTTGAAACATCTGAGACATTGACATGCATTGATGGAATGGCACATTGCTTACAATCAAATGACGAATATTTTTTTTTTTTTTTTTTTTTTTTTTTTAAGCTTTTGGAACATTTTCCCAATGGTTGTTGTAGTTTGTTAAATTATTATTATTATAATTATTTTTTTTTTTTTTTTTTTGAGAGAGAAATTTTTGCATTTAAACTTCTCTGAGTTTGACCACAAGTAAAAAATATTTTTTTGTGATTTCTTATGCTAAATTATGAACCTCCCCCTCTTTTTAACGTTACATGAATAAAATTTTCTGAAAATTCACTTAATTTGAAATACAAATTTTCAATGCTGCACAATAATAATAAGAATGCTGTTTAAAATGGTTTAAAAGTTGGCAAATTTTTACAACACAAAAAACACATTTTTGCTTTATTTGAAACAGGGAGATCTCTTAATTTTTATTTGAATATGTCTAACTGAATAATAAAGAAACTTTGAGTTAGTAGCTTTGTTTTATTTGTTTGAGAAACTGATTGAGAAGAAATCCATATTCAAAATTACAATGACAGACAAGCATGATGTCAGGAAAGACTCTGCTTAGAAACAGAAAGTGAACCTACTGATAAACAACATTGTGCTAAAATAAAATTTAAGAAAAACAGGGGAAAAAAGATAAGCTGGTTATCATTTTAAGATTAGTAGGAGAGAGTAGTGTAAAACCCATTAGGCAGGTCAAATCAGGTACCCAGTTTTCTCGCTGATGGGTGCTGCCCTTTGGATAGCACTCATCTTAACTGCATCCTTTAGCATCCCCTAGCAGTGTACCATTGGCTTTTGAAGTGAGTTCATCTCTATGTTTGTGCAGTGCTATTGGGAAAAAATTCATCTCAGAAGTTTAAATTTTTCTCCGGCTTTTCTACTCTTCAAATAAATCCAGCCTGACTTTGGATAGGTAAGTACACAGAGTATAAACAGAGATCCAACTTCGCCTGAAAAGAGCGACTGCAGCGGATGACTTAAAAACTAAATCATCGCTTTGGCGATTTTTTTCGTGATTTCCGTTTAATTGTAACCCTATTCAGCTTGATTCCTTTTGCTGTTGTCATTTGCACAAGTGCAAATTTTCGGCGTTCGCTATTTGATTTTTGAATCTTGATTATATTTATTATTAAAATTACTCTTTGAAGATGACCTATTGGTCATTGTAATTTTTCAAAATTTAAGTTATGATTTATTTTCATGTGTTATTTTTGTTCTTGTTTTTCAAGTTCCGTAATGTTTGAAATATTTTATATATATTCAGTGTTGACAGATTTTTGCCGAAACGTCATGATAAGACTCACTGTTTAGACGCGAAAAGTTTTTGGTTTCCATCTGTCTGTTTTCCGTAAAAATAGTCCGATCAGGTTGATTTTTAGTAGGTATGTTGGCCAGGTATCCGGAATTAGCTGTATAGCCTTTGGTTAAATTTGGTTCATTCGTTCGGAAAATATAGAACTTTTTTTTTTAGATCAAAATGCTTTCCGATGGGGATGCAGACGATTTTTCAAATTTCATTTTTATCTGAAATGAAAATAGAATATTTGCGACGTTTTGGACGTAAAAATGTTTTTGCATCTGTTCGGGAAATATAAACATCCTATTTTCATATTTTTTACAAATTTTAAAAGCGTTTATTTTTACTTTCCACTTTAACTTTCCACTTGCTGATGAATACCTGTTTATTTTTAAAATTAAAAGAATAAGCAATTCATCAGAATTTTACACTATCATTGTATAGCACCGTGTTTAATTTAATGATTCTAATTTTTGGAACATTCGAAGAATTTTATATGCTTATAAATATGCATTCAATTAAAAAATAATAATTTCGGATTGTACGATGTTAAATAATATCAAAAATAAGATTTTAAAAAAAAGCAGTCGCCGTTTTTTTTCCCCTTCCCTCATTTGTCGCCAAGAAAGCGATATATAGCCGTTATTAGAAACCTCGCTTCTGTTATGGCCGTAGTTTCTGCGTCATCCGCAGCTATCGCTACTGTCTATGTGTTATGATTTAAAAATTTGACTCTTAATTTATTCAGTATTTTAACATTTAATTTTAATTTATTCATCAATTTAATTAAACTCATTAAATTTATTTAAATTAATTAAGCTAAGTTTCATTTTTGCATTTTAAATCAAACATTCTTTCTAAATTGTTTACTTTTGGTGAGAGTATAATTTAATTTCAGAATCTTTCCATTACATATGTTTTAGGATATTCATTTCAATTTTAATTTACAATTTATTCACTCTACAATATTAATTAAACTTCATTTCAAATTATCTTAAAAGAAAACATTTCTGACTTACTTTTTCTAACTTTTAAATAATATACAGTCTAAAATAAATTATTCTAAAATATAGTGTATTTCCTTTTTAATAATATTGATTAAAAAATGGTTAATTGCTAATTTTATTCTTTTCAGAAAGTTCAAATTCATTTATTTTAATTCATGCAAATTCTTTCAGAATAACGAACTTTTCCATATATCGTTTCAAAATTTCTAAGTACAATATTTACTTTTTCAAAATTTCTTAAATTAAATATGTTTATTTTCAAAAACATATCTGGTGGAAAGAACTTTTAATTTTATTTAGATTGCTAAAATTTCATTTATTTTCATCCATTAGTTTGGCAGTTATAGATTTTTAATTACTTTCGTTTATTTTATTTTGATCATCGTCGAGATTTGCGATGAGACGCCATTGACAAGATTTTAGGAGTTTCGGGTAAACAAGCAGGCGTTATTTCCTAGTTCCCGCGCATTTGTATCTGGGTCAGTGACTCACGAGTGGCAAGGTCATTATCAGTCCGATTCAAGGTGACAGATGGAATCTCATAGAACATTTGCAATGACGTGTCGTAGACAGTTAATATTTAACTTTGACCGCGTGGGTGAGCTTCTTCAAAAAATCCATCAGGTGGTGTCACGACCGCGACAGTTAAATTTGCAACCGTTGGGAAATGCTGCTATCTGATTGGAGGGTGATTTGAAATAGTAAGTTTTTCAGTATTATCGGAAGCGCCGTGTGAACTGACTTCTCCACAAAACACGAGCATGTAGAGTACCCTTTTTTCTGAGGCTGCTGGAACTCTGGTCCGGTAGCGGGTAGCGGTAGACAGTGAAGGCATTCCTTTGAGCATCAACGTCTTTGAAATATTCGGTCAATATGGAGATTGGACTGAGACTAGATATATCATATCTTGATTCTTATAATTTCAACTACAATTTTATAGTCTCATAGTAACAGCTTACTCTAGATGAAAGGACGTTTGCAACTAGAGGATTCTCTATCAGTATGATCATCGTCACGCCAGACAGATCCAGATGTGGAATTCCGGGTTGACATCGATCTTGGCGAGCTACATCTAATCCAGTCACCCGTATAATATGATTACGTTTGAATCGACCTAAAGACATTTCAATTAATGTCCTGCAAATAAAGTCCCATCATATGCTGTATCCTCCATCATTAACATCTAAATCACTATACTAATGAATTTATCTTCAAAAAAACTTTCACTCTCTACAAATGAACTTATCGATGGATAAACATGATCGTATTGAAAACCATAATATCTTATTGATTATAATATAAATCATACCGAAATTAAAATTAATAATGAAAATGAACTGAAATCTTACATAGTTATTGATATAATAAGAATTGGATATATATTATTAAATTGAATATAAAAATATATTTGGTATATGATAGTGATAAAGTGTCATCATTCTCCAGTTATTATAATTTGATCTGTGCATTGATGTGATTATAATAAAATCTGTGTTCCTTCTGATCTGGTGAGTTTTTCTCTTTCCTTTTTATCTTTCATTTGACCAAGTTCAAGTGATGATACTAATTTAACTTCACTTATTTAATTTTGCTAAATAATATCAGGTATTATAACTTAAGATTCAACGTAATATTTTTATGACATCTCTTTTGTACTACCACTTTCCTTCGCGCCTATGATGGTATTTGGGGAAAGTGTTGAATATATGTTTAGTCTAAATTTTTAGGTTTTTGGAATCACTCTGGTGCCAGTCGCTGGTGATTCACCCCTTTTATTAAGTTTTCCTTTTATATTCATCACGATCCCCGAATACCGTTATATTTATTGGTGCCGTGAACCAGTCAGTGACTTGGTGTTTAATTTTTCATGCAATAATATGTGATTCTCATTTTTATTATGTTTTACTTCTCAAACTTTAATGATTATTATTGTGCCATTTCTGAAACTTATTTTATTTTATTAAGAGTAAACAGTAACATTATTTGAATTTGTCTAGTGGTTACCGTTGTTAAAATATTTTTGTCTATGATAACAGATATTCAAAATAAATTAATTGATTAATTGCAGATAAGATTAAATTTAGATAAAAATACTATTACTTTTGAAATAAGTTAAAACTTAATAAATTTATTTAGTAACGTAATTGAAAACGGTAATTTCAACTTAATTTTTTTTTAAGAGTAGATATTGTGATAACATAATTATTAGCAATAATTTAAAAAAAAATTTTTTTCAAAATAAAAAATTTGATAATATAAAAAATTTAGATGGCACTGTTGGTAAAAAATATTGGGTCTGATTGTTGTTATTTTTCAATGTGTTTACAGGTAAATAATATGGTATGCATTTTTTTTTAATGTATATATTTGGTAATTTCTAATACTGGCAATATTAAATGATTTATATTAAAATAATAAAAATTTATTTTATTCATATAAAATTTTAAATTTTAAGAAAAATTTTGAAATAGCATCTAGGATGTTGCAGGTAATTGAATTGTGTGGAATATAAACTTGTGCAATTTTATTCTTTTTCAATGTGTACATAAATTTTTTATAGATTATTATGATTATCTGATTTAGATTTGATATTAATTTTACTTATTTCATATGTGACTCAACTCATTTACAATAAGTTTAAAAGTGCAATATTTAAATTTTTTTATTTGTTTGACTCTCCATTAAAGATTGATATGATTGTATTCTTAAATAAATATTCTACTACAGTATTTTAAATAAAACTTGATAGTCAAATTTTATATTAACAAAAAATTTCTCTGACAATTTGACTGAAAATTTAAAGTTTTCAATTATTTCATTAATATAATAAATTTCAGTTTAAATTTTCTATTTCAGTGAAAATCAGGTTAGGTAGAATCTTCTGGCAAATACTTTAAAGCCATATTATTTAAAATTAATTATTAAATCTAGGAGAATTAACCTTTTAAACGCCGCTCTGTGTTCCAAGTATAAAAAATATTATTTCTTTGTGAAAATAAGATTTAAATGCATCTATTTAAACAATGCAAGAAGAAATTTCCCCAAAAAAAATTTTTATGTACGATTTCGGGTATGTTCCCGTTTGGGAACATTGGCGTGATTCATTAAGTTTTTACTATATATTTCAATACATTAAATTTTATGGTTCTTATGCTAGAATTTTATAAGTATGAATAATATTTGACAGATTTAATAACATTAAAAAAATTTTAAGTGAAATTCGTGTGTTGAATATTATACTTTATAAAAACAATCAAACACAAAGAAAGAATTAAATAATATATATGTGCATAGATATAAATAGAATTAGTAAAAATGTTTAAACCAACTATAGAAAAGCACAAATAACTACTTGAAAGTTAATGATAAAATAATTATATGTATTACAAATATTAACTACATTAAACTATAAATAATAATTATTTAAAATACAAATTATCTTACCAAATTATTATTATTATTATTTTATAGTTTGCAGCACTCTCCGTGATAAGAGGGAAAACAGTGTTCATGCAGTCGCTTTTGGCATTCAAAGCACATTTTCCTTGTATTTTTCTGGCAAACTACACAGCGTCCTTGAAATGATGATACCAAATAGTGCGTATCTGACTGTCTTGCAGACTCTACTGGATGGGCACGTGGCCCTGGAATACAATGAATCTTGGGTTTCATTCGAAGTAAACTCAAAGTCACCTCTCTTCGAAAATTCAGGTGTGACAGTACTGATGTTGAGTTGTGGTGTAATTCAGTATGTACAATCCATCCCGCAACAACAGCCATGTTTAGGGCATTGCTAAATAAGTTCCAGTACCACTTTTTGCTGCGGAACATAGGACGGTAACTTCCAAGAAGTCTGTCTAACAAATCAACTCCACCCATACCTTCGTTATCGCACTTTACAAGATGTGGCTGTGAAACATCTACCTTTTTTCTTTCTTTACGGCAAAATCGTTTTGCTTTACCCATAGGTTCATGAGTATCGTAATTTGACGCTATTGTAACAACTGAACTATCGTTCCATCGGCACATATAAACTTTTCCATCGCACTGAAAATCGTACTTTCCCCTCTCGCATTTGGACATTTTTTTAATGATTGCAAAGGACATTGTCCTGTTCTAGTATCCCGAATTGTACCAGTTGCTTTAAAATCTTTGTCTGATAAATCCGCCAAAAGTTTATAAGACGTGAAAAAATTATCAAAGTATATTTCGTGTTTTTTCGGATTTTCAATACACGATAAAAGTTCCCATACAACTCTTGATCCAAGAGGAATATTACTCCTTTCCGGACTTTTTCCACCGTAAATTTTCATTGCATATGGGTAACCATTATGCGAACAAAGCATCCAAATTTTGAAACCAAATCTTATAGGCTTACCTTTTATGAACATTTTTGCTGAATGATGACCATAGTATGGAACCATAGATTCATCAATGCTTAGTTTTCTGTGAAAGATTCCAAACTGCCGAAAATTTTTTTCAAGTTCTTGATAAAAGGGAGAAATTTTGCCCAATTTATCTCCTGCTTTCAAATCATTTGAATCTATAATATGAAAATATTTCTTTATTTTCCTAAATCGGGCTCTAGACATAACTGAAGCAACTATTGGAACGGACAAATCTTCATAAGTGCTCCAATATAAATCCTCACCAGGAACAGTATGGTAGACACTAAATAAGAGTAACCCAAAAAATTGCCCAATATCTTTTTCGTCTACATCAATATTTTCCCCTTTTTGCATTGCATACAGTTTTGTCATTTCTGATAAATGGGATAAATAATCCATCGGCAAAAATTTGTTGAAAATTTCAGCTGGCGATAAATTTGCTAATTCGGGAAACGATTCGCAAAGCTTCATATTACTTATGGTTTCTAAAGATTTTTTGAAAGATGCATTTTTATTCCAGTTCGGCTTCATATCTTCTTTCTTTGATAGTCTCTTTCTCTTCAAACTTGATTCAGTTTTTGATGTAGAAGGTACAGAAACAATCGTTTCATCATCTGATACATCAACTGATCTATGTGTAAAAACTTCTAATTGTCCGCATACATCTGCAGGCATAATTTTTTGAAATTCATTTTCATTTACATCTTCTTCATCTGTTATAGCACCACTTTCATCAGGAGGCAATTGGCAAATATCTATAACAGAATCAACTGAAGCATCTGAATCTGATAAAGAGTTAAAATATTCAATAGCTTCCTGTACTGTTAAAAATCTTTCACGATTAGCCATATCTATCAAAGAAGCAAAGTAAAAATATCGTTCTAGCTTCACCCTCTATTACTTACAAAATGACCGATGCAAAAAATTCAGAAAGAGAAAAGGAAAAAATAAATAAATAAAAGAACTGTGCGGGTGCTGAACCACGTGATCTATCTCAAAACTCTTACATACGATAAGAAAGTAAAAATTATTGCTAACAAATAGCACCCTTCGCGGGATACTTAGAAAAAGTCATAAACATCCTCAGTCCTGAGCAAAACAGTTGTTTGGACAAAACTCCCACCCCCGCACTAGTGAGGGAAGAAAGCAAGAGAAGGGGGGGAGGGGTGAAAAGGGTGTAAGTGGAATTCGAAAAGCCACTGACCTGCTTTTAAACACAGCAAAAGAGATTCAGTATAATTCTGAGACTCTCAATGTTACAAATTAGGAAAATAGATCAACAGTGCAAATGATCGAATTCTGTATAGTGAATTACGCCAATGTTCCCGAACGGGAACAATAGAATTTGATATCTTATAGCAAACGCATTTTTATTGAAAACTGTTATTTAGCATGCTTATTCTTTAAAATGGACCTTATTTATCATAACTCTGAAATTTCATGAATTTTGCATCTTTTAAAAATTTTATGTGAATTTTTTTAACAATCCTAGTAAAAATTGACAAAAAATGACTTTTTTACGAATTTTTTTAAGTTTAAATAATTATATAACATAAATAGTTTTTAGTCTAAAAAAATAAATGTACTTTTGTTAATAAATAATAATTTTTGTAAGTCCATAGAAGCGAAACTTTTTTTTAAAATGAATTTTAAATTTGATGTTCCCGTTCGGGAGCATTGGCGTTTAAAAGGTTAATGGCTTAAAATAATAATTTATATTTGCAGAAGCTAAAAGTTGTTTTATTTTACTTTGACTTTAAAATGAATAAAGATTTTATTTATTATCTAAATACTTCTTTGAACATAAAAGTGATATTTTGAAATAAAAGATTCTCTTTAAAAAATATTTGAAATAAGATACTATTTATATTTAATTTGATAAATGGAATATAGAGGTTTTTCTGAATTTTATTTGTTTACAAAGAGTTATAGTAGGAGAATACACACAGAAGGGAAACTCAGCCTAGCATGGGAATTAAAAGGAGAATGACACATTCTTCCCCTCTGACAAATCCTTCACGGTAAATCCTTATGATTTAGAGTGAACATTATTAATTTTGAAATTCTGATAGATTTTTGAAACATTTTGGATATAAAATTACTAATTTGAAAAAAGAAAAACTATGAAAAGTATTTAAAACAAAATTCAATTGTTAAACAAATTTGTAAAATTACGTCTTGACATCATTATTCCTTAGAATTGATTTTTTTTAACTATAGCAATTTAAAATTATTCCTCCCTATTATTTTTCATATATTTAAGATATATATAGTTTTAAATTACTAGGAAAGTGCTCTTGCATCTATTGCCACTATAAAGGCACAAGTCAATATTATATTGTGAAAATCTAATTGTGTTAACCCTTGAGAGTTGTCTAGTTTGAAATCTCAGGTGGCGAGAAATCCTGAAGCGTTTCTGTCGATCATATAGATTAAATTTAATTTCCTACTTTTGCTTTTGTTTTGTGCTGTCTGGTAAAATTGAAACAATAATTTGTTCCGGATAACATCGGATCCGCACACATGAGAATGCGCCTCATTGGACCTACTTGTTTTCGGATGATGGCATAGGACTTCAGTAAAAATTTTTGATTTTTTTTTCCAAATTTCATTTGCTATAGTTCAACTTTACCTTTTCATACTTTAAAATCCTCTATTTGTACAATATATTTTATTTTTTTTTTGGTGTCATTGAGATTTTGATTTCGCTGGGGAATAATGTTTAAATTTACTTGTAAATAAAATTCATCATTATATATAAAATGAGTACAGCTCATAATTCATAAAGGAAAATTAATATGATGAAAATATTTTTTTTGAGACTGGAGAAATGTGATGAAGGATAAATTGTAAATAAAAATAAATGAAAAATCAATCAAAATTGATGTATAAAGAAATATATCAAAAATAATGATTGATAAATGAAAAATAATATAAAATGTCATGATCTTTCAAATTTTTTTCCTTTCCCTCAGGCTGTTATACATAGTAATATTATGATCCGACAGTATCTATCAAATTGAGGCGAATTGTATTTTTTTTTAAGATTCTTGTGAAGTTTAGCTAATTTTGGAGATCAATAGCTTACGCGCGGGCTACTCTAATTTTGGGGACAACACCGCCATTGTTGGTAAATACTATGCTGAGAATCGGTAAGTTCCTTTACCACAGAGCAATAGGCGAAGTGTACGAACCATTAAGATATGGTAGTCTCAATGTTTTTCGGCTTTTATTATCCTCAGCAAATCATCTTTACTTTTATATAAATCAAATTTTACCTATTTTTTAAATTTTATAGATCTGCATTTCTACAACTGATTTTCTTTAATAAAATTCCTTTTTACATAACTTTACTGATATATTTTGCGTAGGATTTTGGGTTATTAGGGATATTGTTTACTGGCCGAACAGTATCTTTGGTGATTTGGAGTGTGTGCAAAATTTGGGAGCTATAAAATGTTTATTTCTTCATTTAAGAAAAATTGATAGTTTATCTAGAAATCATTGAACAACAATGATTCACAATATTATTTATTTATGTAAAAATTTTATTACTTTTAATTGCAATCTTGGAGAGTCATATTCATTTTTTTCCATAGTCACATATATCTCACTAACTTCTTAGTACACATACCTTGTAAAATATATTTCTTATTTGTGTTGCAATATAAAATTTATTCTCACATTGTATTTATTTTATAATTAATGTATATTTATTGATTACAACTGTTTCATTCTTATAACTTCAATTTGATGACATCTGTAAATTTTCATACATATATATAATTACATGTAACTTTTCAGTCTTCCTTAACTGCTATAGATATATTATTCTTCTCAGATCCATATACCGATATAATATGCTGTGTTTTGTAAATGGTGTAATTTCAATATTTATTTATGTATTTTGCAAGGGATAAATAATTTCTTAAAAGTGCAATAGATATTTTCCACAAATTTTGTATAGTACCTATATTATTGCTCAGATGATAAAAATCATACTTTAGTACTTTCAGCTGATTTTATTTGTAACTTTCATCAGCCAACTTTCAGAAAAGTCAGTTTTTTGAATATTGTAATTAATTTGATAACTGGACAATAGGATCTCATAATTTATTTTGCACTATTATTTTATTTTATGTATATTTATGATTTATGCAACTATAGTTTGGACTTGTCGATCAGTTGACTGCAACATTTGGGTATTTGGTAAGGTTTTCAGTTCACATTTTCATTTTTTTTTCTTCATCCCTTTGGCTTAAAATTTTTTTTTACTCTTTTTTTTTTTCCATTTTCTGGAGGTAAAATGTTATGATTTAAAAATTTGACTCTTAATTTATTCAGTATTTTAACATTTAACTTTAATTTATTCATCAATTTAATTAAACTGATTAAATTTATTTAAATTAATTAAGCTAAGTTTCATTTTTGCATTTTAAATCAAACATTCTTTCTAAATTGTTTACTTTTGGTGAGAGTATAATTTAATTTCAGAATCTTTCCATTACATATGTTTTAGGATATTCATTTCAATTTTAATTTACAATTTATTCACTCTACAATATTAATTAAACTTCATTTCAAATTATCTTAAAAGAAAATATTTCTGACTTACTTTTTCTAACTTTTAAATAATATACAGTCTAAAATAAATTATTCTAAAATATAGTGTATTTCCTTTTTAATAATATTGATTAAAAAATGGTTAATTACTAATTTTATTCTTTTCAGAAAGTTCAAATTCATTTAATCATCATGCAAATTCTTTCAGAATAACGAACTTTTCCATATATCGTTTCAAAATTTCTAAGTACAATATTTACTTTTTCAAAATTTCTTAAATTAAATATGTTTATTTTCAAAAACATATCTGGTGGAAAGAACTTTTAATTTTATTTAGATTGCTAAAATTCCATTTATTTTCATCCATTAGTTTGGCAGTTATAGATTTTTAATTACTTTCGTTTATTTTATTTTGATCATCGTCGAGATTTGCGATGAGACGCCATTGACAAGTTTTTAGATGTTTCGGGTAAACAAGCAGGCGTTATTTCCTAGTTCCTGTGCATTTGTATCTGGGTCAGTGACTCACGAGTGGCAAGGTCATTATCAGTCCGATTCAAGGTGACAGATGGAATCTCATAGAACATTTGCAATGACGTGTCGTAGACAGTTAATATTTAACTTTGACCGCGTGGGTGAGCTTCTTCAAAAAATCCATCAGGTGGTGTCACGACCGCGACAGTTAAATTTGCAACCGTTGGGAAATGCTGCTATCTGATTGGAGGGTGATTTGAAATAGTAAGTTTTCCAGTATTATCGGAAGCGCCGTGTGAACTGACTTCTCCACAAAACACGAGCATGTAGAGTACCCTTTTTTCTGAGGCTGCTGGACCTCTGGTCCGGTAGCGGGTAGCGGTAGACAGTGAAGGCATTCCTTTGAGCATCAACGTCTTTGAAATATTCGGTCAATATGGAGATTGGACTGAGACTAGATATATCATATCTTGATTCTTATAATTTCAACTACAATTTTATAGTCTCATAGTAACAGCTTACTCTAGATGAAAGGACGTTTGCAACTAGAGGATTCTCTATCAGTATGATCATCGTCACGCCAGACAGATCCAGAAGTGGAATTCTGGGTTGACATCGATCTTGGCGAGCTACATCTAATCCAGTCATCCGTATAATATGATTATGTTTGAATCGACCTAGAGACATTTCAATTAATGTCCTGCAAATAAAGTCCCATCATATGCTGTATCCTCCATCATTAACATCTAAATCACTATACTAATGAATTTATCTTTAAAAAAAACTTTCACTCTCTACAAATGAACTTATCGATGGATAAACTTTCATTCTCTAGACGTTACCTTAATAACTACGTATATATATCTCATCAGAACTGAACTGCAGCAAAAATGATCGTATTGAAAACCATAATAATATTCTTATTGATTATAATATAAATCATACCGAAATTAAAATTAATAATGAAAATGAACTGAAATCTTACATAGTTATTGATATAATAAGAATCGGATATATATTATTAAATTGAATATAAAAATATATTTGGTATATGATAGTGATAAAGTGTCATCATTTTCCAGTTATTATAATTTGATCTGTGCATTGATGTGATTATAATAAAATCTGTGTTCCTTCTGATCTGGTGAGTTTTTCTCTTTCCTTTTTATCTTTCATTTGACCAAGTTCAAGTGATGATACTAATTTAACTTCACTTATTTAATTTTGCTAAATAATATCAGGTATTATAACTTAAGATTCAACGTAATATTTTTATGACATCTCTTTTGTACTACCACTTTCGTTCGCGCCTATGATGGTATTTGGGGAAAGTGTTGAATATATGTTTAGTCTAAATTTTTAGGTTTTTGGAATCACTCTGGTGCCAGTCGCTGGTGATTCACCCCTTTTATTAAGTTTTCCTTTTATATTCATCACGATCCCCGAATACCGTTATACTATGTGTAATCCCATGTTAAAGAAGTTACTATTGAAGTCTATGAGAGTTGATTCTCTGTTTAAATCTCCTTACTCTGTGGGTAAGTAAACCACTACTTACAATAACTTTCACACGATATTTTGATGCCAAGCAGAAGCGTGTATGTCCAGCTATCCAGTATAATGAACATGTTGATTTTGGTCGTCTGTAGGGGCTAAACCGGGTACCCATGATATCGCATTGAATTTCACAATGAATTATTTCTTCACTCAACAGGTGGTAAAGGATGGACACAATGTTCAGTCTGCAAAGAGTGGGCACATGAGGATTGCAGCAGACACAAGAGATAATAAAAAAGAAAGCTGCCCAGTTAAACTGAGGACATTGAGCTCACAGGCTATTCACACTAATTGTATATGATACCCTTATTTCAAAGAATTTGAAATAAGCCCCAAGAAAAATAAAGAAATCGACACTATATTAAGAACGAATCATCCCCATTACACTCCCTTATAGTTAACCAATGAAACCCCAAAACTAATCAGGGAAGCCCCTTATTACAATGAACATATATACAAAATTTGAAGCAAATCGGATAATTCTGCATGAAAAACTCATTTATATCAATTAGGGGGGTTAGCCCCTTTCCCCCTTTATACTTAACCAATGACCTCCCCCCCCCCCCCCGAAAAAAAAAAAAACTAATCAGGGAAGCCTCTTTTCACAATGAACCTATATACAAAATTTGAAGAAAATCTGATAATTCTGCATGAAAAACTCATTTATCTAAATTAAAGAGGGGGTTAGCCCCCCGTTCCCTCCCTTTACACTTAACCAATGAACCCCCAAAACTAATCAAGGAAGCGCCTTATCACAATGAACCTATAAACAAAATTTGAAGCAAATCAGATATTTCTATCAAGAGTTATCGCGTTACGTACATGCATACGTACATACAGAATCGGTGGGCACATTAGCTCTCAGGCTTTGATAGCCTGGGAGCTAAAAACTGAGAAAGCCAGTACATGACAATATTAAAAATTCCTTGAAAACCTGAAGAAAAAAGGCTATTGACCTTAAAAAATGTATATATTTTTTATAATTTGATTCAAAATTTATTACAATAAAGCTTTTTAATACCGGAAGTGCAAAAACTTAATTTCTGATTAGTACCCAATTTTACCCTATCATCAAAATTCAAAGCTGTTTCAAATGGCCCTAGAAAATGCCTTTTCCCAAGTAGAAAAGAATTTTCCTGTGGCAACAGGTAAAATAACTGATTCAAATAGCCGAGATGTCCTTAAATACTTTTGTGGGGAGTTCTGATATTTCAGCCCTTCTAGACATTTGTCAACAAAGGAAAACTGTTAGGTATCCGGTTTTAATCTACTTTCCCCTATTAGTTTTATATGTACATACTGCATGTATATTTATATTAAAATCTTTCATTTTGACAGACATGTTGAAATACATATTTTTGTTATTTATACTGTTTTTTCATTTTAGAGAAAATGAGTGGGGATCAGGGCTTTACAAATTTGATAAAATCTGGTAGCCAGAAAAAAATACTAGTCGCCAGTAAAAAATATTTACACCCCATCCTCATCCCCGTCATTGATTTAAAAAAAAAAAAAAAGCACGAGAGTTTTTTATGAATTAATTGAGAAAAATAATAACAAGAATAGTTTAGAATTATTACTTACATAGCTTAGAATAGTACATAATTTAGAAAGATAATATAATCTATGTTTTCTAATGAAACTTATAAAAATTATAATCACTTATATTATTTTTACAACTTATATAAGCACAAAAATTAGATTTGAAACTTAAAAAATAACTGGAGCATTTTTTAGCATTTTATCCAATTTTAGATACCACAAAAGCTGGATTGACACTATTTCTTACTGTTTTATTGAAATATCCCCTCTTCCCCCCACATTCTAATCATGTGACACTCACATCACATATATTAGCTAGCTATAGCTGAAAAGAATGTTTTCTGTGCATGAGTCAGGAAATGGCTTTTAAATTTAGTTCTTCCATTAAAAGTATGAGAGAAGAGGAGGATCACTGTTTGCCACGCGCGAGTAGGGGTGGGGGACAGAAAAAAATGTCATTTGTGCTCATTTCTTATGTCAATTTTTTTACAGAAATCAGCCTGAAAAATTAAATAACTTGGTCACCAGATCAAAAAACATGGTAGGCAGTGGCAACCTGGTGACCGCATTTGTCAAGCCCTGGTTGGGATATATATTCACACTGTTATGCAATTAAACACCAATGCCTAGTTTTTTTAAAGCAAAATCTATATTATAGGAATTTTTACATATAAAATCAGAAATCCATCCAAATGTTGACTTCCATAAATCAAAAGTTAAAACTTTTAATAAGGACTGTTTGACTGTTGACTGGACTAATAGATTTTCATTATTGTAAGATTCAAAATGAGAAATTTTTACCAAACAACTTGAAATATGCTTAAAAAAAATAAAAGGTCAAATCCAATGATATTGAAGTACAGTACCTTAGACTTCTCATTAATGAATACATGTATCAAAGTTTTGAGGAAACAACAAATATTAAGCAGCTACCAACCATATTTTTCAATATTTACCCAATTTCCTAGAAATATGTTTTGTAATCATTCTATAAAATTATATATATAAAAGAAAGATGTTTGTCTGTGTGTGTATGAGTCTCAAAAGTGTGTGTGTCTGTGATGGGTAGGGAATATATTGCATGTAGCAATCTGAAAATATGGATGAGGATAGTCAAAGGCAGGTCTTGATGCTCCTGAGGCTCAGATTTTGCATTTTTTGATAATTAGCCAAGATCTTAATTAAACCCCATACTTAATGTGGTCCCATAGAGTAAAAGTTGAAGCAGTCTGGCAAAAAACTCCATTCAAAGGTTTCAAAATAGAAAAGAAACAAGAGGGCAAAAACGCTCCTTTTTCTTTCTCCCAAGTACACATCAGTTTAACTAATCAGAATACGGAAAAACACAAAGTTCGTACTTAACTATCATACATTTTCCTTTTTAATGGTGTAATCCATTTAAAAATATATTAATATTTACCCTTTCAAAAAATATATTTTCCGTATGTTGAATTCATGTTTTTTTATTTTTTATTTCATGTCTTTACAAGTTTGCATCAGCGCTCTTCATCAAATCATACATCAAATTCGAGGGTGTACACTACAGGAGATAGTTGGGTCCCACATTAGATTCGTTTGGAAAGATTTTAGTTTAAAAACATAAAATCATTTAACTTTGATTTTATAGGTATATTTAAGGTTATCACGGGTTCCTGGGCAATGCCGGGTAAGTCAGCTAGTTCATTAATAAAATTATACATTTGTAAAGAAAATAAATATGTATAATAAAACCTGCTAAAACGGAATCACAAAGCGTAAAAGAAAAATTGTTTTATACAGGTTTTCATCTTAGCAGGTACACAATCTACTGTGTTTGTACTTTCACCAGGGACCATGAAATGTTTCCATCTGAAGCAGGATTTCATTATATACAGGTTCAGTTTCAACAAGTTCAAAAGAAGTCCTTTTAAAGAAACTTTTCTAACTTATTGAATCATTTCCATGATAATAATAATGACAATAATTATAAACACGATGTAAATTTCAACATAATTTATTATTTTGATATTCATCGAATTGTGGTATATTGGTTTCAATTGCTACTGAAAATGACAATGATCTCTACCTTTGCATCATGGATTGTTTAATTGAAGAATTAATTCTAATATTTCAAATACTGTACAAAAACAAAAAATTATAAAAAAGAATCTAAAATGAAAAGATCAGTGAATATAATTATTAATGAAATAAACATAGTTATTTCCAAAGGGCCGTTGTCAAATTAAGATCTATAACAGTAAACACATAATAACAAAACCTGTCTATAATGAAATCTTGCCTTAAATGAAAAATTTATTGATCTCAGAAAATATATATATATATATATATATAAGAGAAGATGTACTTGCTAAGACAAAAACCTGTCTAAACTAGAATTTTTTTCTGGTTCTTTGTGATTCCATTTTTGCAGATTTTATTGTACTTACATAACCACAAATGGAATAAAATCGAAAATTTATTCATATCAGAAAAAAAAAAAACATAAGAAAAGGTGTACCTGCTAATACAGAAACCTGTCTAAACTAGAAATTTTTTCTTGTTCTTTGTGATTCCATTTTAGCAGATTTTATTGTGCTTACATAACCACAAATGGAATAAAATCAAAAATTTATTCATATCAGAAAAAAAAAACACAAGAAAAGGTGTAGCTGCTAATACAGAAACCTGTCTAAACTAGAATTTTTTTCTGGTTCTTTGTGATTCCATTTTTGCAGATTTTATTGTGCTTACATAACCACAAATGGAATAAAATCAAAAATTTATTCATATCAGAAAAAAAAAAAAAAACATAAGAAAAGGTGTACCTGCTAATACAGAAATCTGTCTAAACTAGAAATTTTTTCTTGTTCTTTGTGATTCCATTTTAGCAGATTTTATTGTGCTTACACATAACCACAAATAAATCATTTTGTATTCAAGCAAAAAAAAATTCAGATATTCAAAATTAAGCTAACTAGATTTCTTTGGGTTTTTTTTTTTAATGCAAATAACATTTTTACAAAACATTGTAAAATTTTATTGTGTAAATCAATTTTTGGAGCATGAAAATTACATAGAAATGATCATAAGCAAAGTGTGCAATGAACTCTAGTGAAAGATGTTATGATAGTAACAAGTAACTTTTAAAAAAAAGTTAAGATGTTTGGAACCTACGTGAGAATAAGTGAAAATTTCATGCATGTGGAAATGAAAACAAAGGATTCAAGATCCACCTCTTTAATGATAAATGTAAAAAAGTTAATAATAAAGAAACATTGATTCTCAGATCTAATAAATGCTATAAATATCCCCCCCCCCCAAAAAAAAAAGCCTATGGATTAATTTAAGCCTTATGATGCGTAAATATCACTGGCAATAATAGACATTCTAAGAGTGACCATTACAAAAAAATTAACATTTTTATGGAAAACTATCTGATAAAGTTAATAACAAATGCCCTATGTTTTATTCCATACTAAAAATTATACTTTGGAATTTTTAAAGGAAATTTATTGTTAAGAATAGGTACCATTAAAAAGGCACATACATAAAGAATTTGGTTACTTATTTTTTTAGTAATATACTATACTAAACCTAGTAGAAAAACACATAAAACATCTTATAAAGATAATAGGCAAATGTTAAATGGAAAAAGTTAGCATATAAATCTACATAAGTCATTGAACAAAACAGTTACACAGAAAATAGCGCATGTTTATGTGGCACTACAGTCAAACCTCATTAAGACGAACTCGCTTAGTATGAATTATCAATAATACAAACTAATTTTTCATCCTCACCCAAATGCATATTCAAATAATATTAATTAATTTAAGGAGAATTTGAACTTTGGATTTTTGGTTAAGACACACAAATTTCGACACTTATGGTCCAATGGATTCTATTCAATCTTATCATACCTCCTTTATAATAGGTATTTGGAAACAGCTTTTCTTCAAGTTTAATGTGCATTCCCTCGGGAGAAATAAATCTTCATTCCTAAAATAACATAACAGATACGTATGTCACTGGAGGAACAAGAAATGTCACATGCCAAGAGAGAGAATTTTTCTCACACACAGGTGTGTCATGTGATCTACTGCTGTTAGTGGAATAACAATTCAAAATTATTTCTGTCATGCCAGTTTTGTTATTTCGGATTTACGGTAGGAAGAGGAATGCCTTTCAAATAATATCGAGGGTATTGTAGTGGATGCTTGAAAATGTGGAGTTTTTCCCTTCAATATAATAGTTGATGATTACATCAAGGTGGACTATGAAGTTTTAACATCAGAAATATTAAGTAACTTTGATATAACAGATTCATTAAAGAAAGAAAGTGAAGATTCCAATGTAGACAAAGGAATAAGCATGCCTTCTTTGACAGAAATCACTGCTGTTTTAGAAGTTGTTCACCATTTTTTGTTATGCAGCAAAAATTCATCTGCTCAATTAAACAGCACAGATCCCATCAAAAGCTTTTTACAAAAATGCAAAAACTGTAAAAAACGAACATAGATAAAAAAAACTATTTTAAGTAGACAAAATCTGTGTAATCGAGAGTTATCTGTATATTCCAGAGCACAATCAAGATTTATATGTATAATCTGTGTAATTAAGAATAAAAGTTTTCTTTGTAACGAAGAATTTTAGCACTGTAAGTAAATTTTATTGCATTTTTTCTTAGCTTCTTATAACTGTTTTTTTCCCCCTATCTTGGATATCATGAATTGCGGTTAATACAAATTTATTTTATGGTCCCATAAAATTCATCTTAATGAAGTTTGACTGCATTTTTAAAAAATAGAAACATTTTCCAAAATTAAAATAAAATTTAATCGGTCATTTCAAAAACCACATAAGTCACAGAATCAGAACTTTTCAGAAATTAAAAAAGCTGTATTTTCACAAGTAAATGAATTGCCCCTTCTTATTAATAAATCCAAATCTACTGCTCTGATTTCAACAGAACTAATTACATTTAACAAATTTAACATTTTTAGCTTCACCCGTAGCGTTTAATTGCTGTTTTATATAAAGAATACTAGAGTAGTAATTTTAGAGTAACAGTTTTCGTAAAAATCAAATTTATGTTCCAAATAAAAGTACACAGCCCATATTCAGTTGATGCATACCAACAGTCAAAGTTAGTGATTTGTTGTTGAGCACTTGACCGCGCGTCTCCTCGCGGCCCGTCCCTCAAGGTTTTTTTCTATAATTGTACTTTATTTTCATAACTCAACTAATAATGTTTCGAACTTCTCCAAACCAGTTCTAGTTGGCTAAATTATCATAAAAATTAGCATTCATAGCTTCAGGGTGTATTTTTAGAAAGAAGTTACCAGTATTTCCGAATAATAGTCTAAGCCAAATTTCAAATTAAGTTCCTAGCTTAACAAAAGGAGTCAATCTTTAAAAGTGCATAATGGTTTTCCTAATTTATCATTTGTTGAACAGCACTTGAACATCCCCCCCCCCCAGCAACTCCTTTAAGGGTTTTTTCTCTAACTATGCCCCATTTCCATAACTCAATAACTATCTTTCCGATTTCAATGCAACTGATTCCAAACATCATATTTAACTCAATAATCAACCTCTATAACATTAAAGTAAATTTATGAGTAGTGGTTACCACTATTTCCGAATAATACTTTAAGCCAAATTTGTAATTAAGTTCCTAGCTTAATCAAACGAATGAATTTTTAAAGATGTATAGTTGTCCTCCTAATTAGTCATTTGCTCAAGAACACTTGAACGCCCCCCCCCCCCCCCCGCCACCTCCCTCAAGGTTATTTTCTCTAACTGTGCCTTATTTCAATAACTTGGCTAATAATGTTCCCATCTTCTCCATACCAGCTCCATTTTGTAGCATGCCTACTATACAGTGCCATAGGCAGCAGGGAGCTTCTCAGAGGTTCATTCGGAAATAAATTTGTTTAGAACAGAATGCTCCCCTAGTGGTGGAAGAGGGAAATAAAAGATTTTCTGGAGTGTACGAGCATGCTTGGTATACAGTGCTGAAGCTATCGCAGACCCTGACCAGAGTTTAGTTTTTTAAGACATATAAGTTTATTACATGGGCTCGGGCAATGCCTGGCGGGTTAGCTAGTTATGAATAAAAATTACACGTAAAGAAACCTTTTAATATAGTAAAAGTGATCATGTATACAGTTAGATAAAAATTTTGAGAGAATTAATAACATTAATATTATTTAGTAGAAGTAAAATTAATTTTGAATTTGTATTTAAAACATTAAACATTATATATCAGCAACGGCAATTGGTTATCCAAATAGCATTATCCTGAATAATTTAAGCATTTTAAAATTTATTTCATATACTTTCATAATATTATTCAAAAGTTGGAATAAGAAATATAAATTTTGCTTCTTGAAGAATTAAAATTATTTTTACACAGTACCAAAAGGTTAAAAAGATTAATTAAAGAGAAAAAGAAAAAAATACAAAAGACTTCAATAAATATAAATATTTTAATGACATTGCTTACTTTTGGCTCACCTTGAGCAACAAGCCTTGTTCTTGTAACATCAAATGGAAAACTTCCAACTGTAGCAACCAGACCGGCTAGGGAACCACATGTAAAATTTAGTATTGGTTTAGTAACTTCATTTATGGATTCTTCCGGCAATAGATTCTTAGCACGTTCAGCTAATATTTCAAATGCTAGAAACTAAGAACAGAGTTAGAAAGCACAGCAGAACAAGTGTAGTAAAATAATCATAAACAGTTATGAAATGCACTATTAATACACTAAAATAACATCTATAGAAAACGTTAACAAATACACATACTCATAAACCAAAACCAATAACAAAGTTATAACGTGCAAATATGATTTCTTTGACTAAAATAAATTACTAGTAACTGAAATAAATCCAGGAATAATTCTACGACGTCTGCAATTGATTAAAAACCATAAATGATTAAGGAATTTGAGACGTTTAAGTCGGAGATTCATAAAACAATTGGCCCAAGACATGATAAATCCAAAATAAATAACTAAATAATTTAAAAATACCCCCCCCCCCCAAACCCCCAAAAATTAAAATTACAATTAAAAGGCCTGTTGAAGCCAGATAATAAGCATAGATCAAATACTTTGTGTGAATTTTAATTCTTAAACCAAAACCAATAATAACGTTATAACGCACAAATAGGATTTCATATTTGATTCAAAATCAACATATGATTTCATATTTGTGCGTTACAACGTTGTTATTAGTTTTGGTTTATGAATTAAAATTCGCACAAAGTATTTGATCCATGCTTAAATACACATACTGTTTCCTAAAGCTTCCTTTCTTTGGAGCAACATTTAGAAGTTTTATTTTCATTTTAAAAGCTTAATTTACAATGATTTTAGAAATGAAATCCTGTTTATTATTTGCATTATCAATATGGATGTTAAATTCTTTATTAGCAGCTACAGAATAGGCATAATCAAGGATCAATACAAGTTATTTATACTTCGGTCTTCATTTCATGAGGGGAGGGGGAGGGGAACATTACTTTTGTGAAATATATTATATTTTTGTGAACAATAAAAACTGGAAATGAAATATCAAATCCAGTTACTTGAATTAAACTAAGCATTTATTAGTAGTAACTTTTTAAACTCCTCCTGTTAAAGTTTTATTTCAGGTAAGCTTAGTTTGTTTGCAATTTACACATTTTAAATCCTAACAAGTTAAAAAACATACATACAAAGTCTTTTTAAGGAAAGCAATTTTGTGAAGGAGCTTCTTTCATTAAGGTGGTTCTCAAATGACCCGTTCAACAACGTGAAACTTTCTGACACTATTTATGACTCATTTCTAAACGAAAAGGAATAAAATTGGCAGGTCAGATTATTGAAGAAATTTGGAATCGAAATGAGTTTTCCATTTTTTTGATAAATAAATTAATTATCGAGTTATAAGAGATTCGTGTCACATGATGACGAGTTTTTCCCCCATTCTCGTAGTGCCACATCGGGATTTCAGTTCAAAACGCTGACTTTGAGAGTATTTTCTGAAAGGTCTTATATCTTTACAAAAAAATGGAAAAGTCATTTCGATGACATAGTTTCTGAATTATAACACCTGCCCATTTTATCAGTTTTCAAATAAAAATGAATTTAAAAATGTGTCAGGAAGTAGCTCTTTTGTATTTGAGAACAGCCTTAAGAGGAAATTTTGTGCATAGGTCTCCTTTATTAAATAAAATATTTTTTAGTAGGCTGTGAAAAAAATTGAATTCACAGTATACTAGAAGAAAATTATGAGACTTGAATTTGTCTAAAAATATAGCTGACATAAAATAAATATATACAGTAAAACCTCCCTAAAGCAACCACGCTCTGTTCCATTAAAAATTTATTGTTCCAAGAGGTGGTCTGTTAATGGAGGTCACATTTAAATATAGTTTTTGGTTGTTGAAAATATCGTAATAAGTAGTATTATAAAAATATATCTTTCACATTAGTAAATAATAAACTAAAAAAATTAAATACCAAAATAAAATTTTAATTTAAATTCATTAGTTAATTACTACAAGAATTTAAAAAATGTAAAATTGACATTTGCTTTGATTTTAAAATTTTATCTTTTACAACTTTCATTTACAAACCCTCTCAAAATTCAGTGAATAAATACAAACTTTTTTCATCTTGAACAGATAATGAAGATTCCATTAATATATCTACTTTGAGAGTTTCTTGAGAGGAAAGGGCAGGGAGTTTATTATCTGGCACTCCTCCACACTCATCAGAATTGGATTCATTGCAAAAATTTCTGTAACCAACCATTATGTGCATAAAAATCTTGGAATCCGAAGGCTTCAGCTCTTTTATTAAAATCCCACTAAGTAGGATATTTTTAGCTATTGCTCCTCAAAACCATTCCATTAAAGCATCATCTACATCACTGAATTTTTTCTTACGTTTTCATTTCATTCCACACAATTTAGTGTCTTGCCATTCTTTAAAAAATGTCTCTTTATACTTGAAAGTTTTGTTTTTCTGCAGTTAAACATTTCAACTAATTTTCTTTCTGATATTTCCCTTTTTACATTCGTTTATAACATGTATATGCTCCTCTAAGATTAAAATCACACTTTTAGCTGTCATTGTTAAAATGTTATTGAAAGATATCTACATTGAGAGAATCGCGGAAGCAAGCGGTCACACCTCCAAACTAGTTTTGTAACTTGGCGCTTCGATTGCAATAACAAAGGAGGATGGTAAGAACTCCTCTACAACAAGAAGACAACAAAAGACTTATCTCTCTGTGTTTGTTCATCAAGCATGCTGTTCTAGGAAGTGGGGATGATTTACATTCCCTTCCAGGTAGAAGAACGTGTAAAAATCAGCCAAACTAAAGGTCAAACAACCAGGAAAGAATAAATTTCTTTCTGTTTCTTTAAACAAATTGGCTGCTCATGGAGGGAGTTCCACGAGAAAAGTCTCTGAATGGAGGTAAAATTAGCATTGTGCCTATGGGAAAAAATTCGTTCCATGGAAAAAATTATCGTTGGAGGAGCTGGTCGCACAGGCACAGGGAGGTTTCACTGTATATTCAGAATTAGAAACGTGGAAGAAAATGACAATCTACAGATTAACTGTAGGAAAATTAATTTCAAAGATTAAGAAAGTGCAAAGAGCTCCTGAAAAGACATGTTGCTAATGAAAATGTATTTCAGATGAGAAATTATTTTGTCAGTAAGTATCTCATTAGAATCAAAATTAATAGAATTTATGCAAAATAAAACAGCATAACATTTACAAAAAAAACTGTTCAGAGGTTCCAAAAAACCCTTTCAGTTGAGCTCATTTTTATTCTACAAGAAAAAAAATTACCCCTTTCATTTATTGAAAAAAAAAAGTTTAAAATTAACAAAAACTGTTACTTAGGCGGGAAGTGGGGGGGGGGGGGGGGGGTTAAACTCACACAATTAAAGTGGAAAAGATTATCTATTTTACGATTATCTAATTAACCACATATTATCAGGACCAGGGCTCGGAAGTAGCGCGCTACAAGTAGCGAAACTACAGTAGCCGCTACTTCTTCCAGTAGTTTGTAGTATAGAGCGCTACATTAAAAAAAGTGTAGTGTAGCGAGTAGCGCAATACAAAATATCAGTAGTTTGTAGCGAGCATCGATGCTACTTTTGACGCTACTTTAGGAGGGAGAAAAAAAAGTGCCAATCTTCAAATTACGTGATCATAATAACTCGTTTATTTTGTGCGAAATATGTTCTCTGCAACAATTTGCGAACGTCAGCGACAAATCTCAGTTATAGTAGTTACAATGTAAAGTTTCAGCATGCCCGTGATCTAATATTTGCTGATAAAACCTCAAAGTACTCACTCATAAAAAAAAATAATTTTCTTGCAGGGAACCCTTTGTTTTCTCACACAATAAACTCACACAATTAAAGTGGAAAAGATTATCTATTTTACGATTATCTAATTAACCACATATTATCAGGACCAGGGCTCGGAAGTAGCGCGCTACAAGTAGCGAAACTACAGTAGCCGCTACTTCTTCCAGTAGTTTGTAGTATAGAGCGCTACATTAAAAAAAGTGTAGTGTAGCGAGTAGCGCAATACAAAATATCAGTAGTTTGTAGCGAGCATCGATGCTACTTTTGACGCTACTTTAGGAGGGAGAAAAAAAAGTGCCAATCTTCAAATTACGTGATCATAATAACTCGTTTATTTTGTGCGAAATATGTTCTCTGCAACAATTTGCGAACGTCAGCGACAAATCTCAGTTATAGTAGTTACAATGTAAAGTTTCAGCATGCCCGTGATCTAATATTTGCTGATAAAACCTCAAAGTACTCACTCATAAAAAAAAATAATTTTCTTGCAGGGAACCCTTTGTTTTCTTACTCATTATTAGATCTTGTGTTTTAAAGTGGGGATGCTTCTTTTGAGATTAATGTAATAGAATGACAGACAAAAATAGTATAGACCTACCCTGCTCGGCATATAATGAATATTTTGAAATTATAGAACAACAAGAAATTGGTAATTATTCTGTAACATGTCAACTTTGTACAATTAATAAGAATTTATCGGTATCAAAATCATCTTCTTACAACTTGAAGTGGAATATAGAGGTGAGTTAACAGTTTCTTTATTAATAATAATTACTGGATCGCATCTCGCACTGAATATCTAAATCGTTATTCACTAAAATTCATAAATCATTAAAAAGAGTATTTTCGAATTAAGATCCCTGGTTCAGAAAATAATCTTATCGAACTGTTTATTATCGCAAAAAAATATTTTATTAATACGTCTTTTGATCGTTGTGAAATATTTGTCCAATATATGCATACAAATTAATTTATTGCATATTTCCTTTTGAAGATTCCAATAGATAGAACAAAGGTGGTTGAAAATAAAAATATATTATTTAAATAAATGCCTAAGAATGCTTAATTTGATTTTTATGGCTATTTATTTTTACTTTAGCTGCACATGTTTTTTATCGCTAAAATAATTCATTTATAATGTTTTATATTTGATTTGATATTGGATAGCTTGGTGTTTTAATGAAATGTCTTTATCTTTGTCTCCAGAATGAATCTAAAGCTCAGTATGTTGAAATTCGGGTTTTCAAAGGGACACAAACAAAAAAAGATAGAAAGGAAAAGAAAAGCTATAGGCTTTAATTTATGCAAGTCTGTATGATCGTGTTCAATTTTTAAATTAAATAGGACTATTTAGCTCTATTTAAAAAAAAAAAAATGTATATTCAAATTTACCAAGAGCTATCCGCTCTTAAGGTTGTTCTCAAATTCAAACTGGCTACTTTATGACATATTCTTTAATTCACTTTTGTTCGGAAACGTATGAAAATGCAGGTGTCCTTATTCAGAAAATATGTAACCGAAAGATGTTTTCCACTATTCTTTATTTTATTTAATTTTTTGGTAAGACAGATGATTTTTCAGAAAACACTGTCAAAGTCGGCATTTTCAACCGAATTTCCAATGCCGCAGCAGGGGAAACGGAAAAAACGTGACACGAATCGCTTATAACCCGATAAGTAATTTATTTATCAAAAAAAGAAAAACTCATTTCGATTCCAAATCACTTCAATAGTCAGACCTGCCAAGTTTATGCCTTTGTGTTTAAAAATAAGTCAGATAACGTATCAGAAAGTTTCGCGTTGTTGAGTAAGGAATTTGAGAACCACCTTAAGCGTTACTGGGCTATATCAGTATCATACATTTGTAAGATTATTACAATTTTGTTTTCAAATTTCCTCTTTTTAACACTTTTCAACATAATTAAAAAGTATCTATGAATTCGCTTTATCTGTTTGTCTGTGCTCTAACTCTCGTAAATATACTCAGATTGCCATGAAAGTTTTATATGTTATTGAAGTTTATCATTGAATGTTCAGTATTGAAAATGAAGTGTGTAGCATTTATTTCTCGCTTACAGGGACATTCAAAAGAATTCTGTTACAATATGGTCTATAGGGAAAAATAGTTTGCGGTGTATTTAATTAGCGATGATAACTAAACTAGCGAAAAGTAGCGAAGTAGTGACTACTTTTGAAAAGTAGTTTGTAGTCGCTACTTTTTAAAACAAGTAGTTGTAGTTGTAGTTAACGACATTTTTCATAAAGTAGTTGTAGTTGTAGTTCGCTACAAACAAAAAGTAGTTTTTCCGACCCCTGATCAGGACTCTATACTATCTCCTAAATTCAAAGAAAAATACACTTGTTACATAGTCCTATGGAAGGCTCTGACAATGTGAGGAGTAAATATCTCCATTACTCTCCCTGTGAAATGGCTAATGTGAGGATTATGGCACACTAATAAAGCTAAGAGTATCTTTTAAATAAAAAAATTACAGCAGACACAGATTCATAAAATTATACATATAGTATTTTAACAGTTGCATAATAACAAAGAAAATTATATGATTATTGAGTTATATAAAGGAAAATTAAAAGAATAATGGCAAAATTTTACATCATTATAATATACTATTTTTTTTTTCTTCAAATTTACATTACCGTCCAAACACAATGTTTTACCATATTTCATCAAATGTCAAATATAAGTTTCAGAAAAAAGAAAGCCACATAATTAAATATTTAGGCAGTGAAAATAATAATTATTAACCTGCAAAGCACCAAATGAAATGGATAACATCTGTGCTGGAACCATGCCTTTCCAAAGAGATTGAATTCCTTCCTCATGTACGATGCTGCGAAATGCATGAGTAAAACTCTTATATTTAGAATACTGAGATTTTCTGTGGATTGGTTCAATTTGAAGCTGTAATAAATAAAAATAAGTCAATCATAATACAGATGAATACATGTGAAAACTTAGTAATATTATACACATAATAATGTAATGTAACCCATTGTTGTCATGTCAAAAGAAACTTAATGGAAAGATCTGGGTGATCTATTACTCATAAAACTCTCCATACAATTACAATACAAGCTAGTACATATAGAGTAACACAATCTTCACCATTATCGATAAGGTTAACTATCATTTTGAAAGGTTTCAGAATTGATGAAACAGTTTCATTTCAACATTTTAAGAATTGAAACATGTAATAACAGAAAATCATTACTTATCAACACAGATAAAAAGGCTGTTGCCACTCGGTAGTCCTAAAAATTATAAATGAAAGTTGAAGTTTAAATATTGAGCTTTAGGTGACACATTACAATACAATTAATCTAATAAAGTAATCTAATAATGCATATAAAATAATGTATAACGTAGTAAAACCTTGTTAAATTATCACTCCTTGGAACATGGGAATTGTGGTGCTTTAAATAAGGTGATTAGTATATTTATTGAAAATAAACTGATTTCATTCATTTTTAACAAGTATATGATATTGAAACTTATTTATACCTTTTAAAATTAGCTTATTTTATGATTAGATTACTTAATAGAATAGAGGCAATTTTCTTTTACAATAGTCTTATAAGAAATATTAAAAGAGGAAAATTCATCTATAACTCATCACTAAAAAATATTTATTTTACAATCATTATTAAATGAAAAATATATATTATTATACTGGAAAATTATGGAAAAACAAGATCGTACTGTATGTGGATCAAGAATGTAAAATAATTATTCATACAAGAATCAGGATGTCAAAATTGTCTTTTTTTTAGACATTTTTCTTACATTAAGTTATTAAATGACTATCAAACAGAAAAAGAGTAGGTCTTCAATAATTTAAACTGCAATTAGATGGTATTAAGAAGCATAATGCATATTTTTACAACATATTAATAAATATAATAGTTAAACTGCAAAAATAATTTTTTATCCTATATATTAAAACTCTAAGCTAATTTTTAAGATCTGCACAGATTTTCAGACCAAATTTGACCTATTTGCACATGTCTGTCAAGTACTTTTTCCTATTAAAGTAAATGATTCACCATAGAAAGAATCCTTTGAATTTCGCAGCTAGCACATGTGCAGGAGACATTTTTAGGATATTTCCTGTCTAGATACAAAGCGATGATTCTTAGGAATAATTCATTCATATTGCCATTCTGTGCTGCATGTTGATGCAGACATGCTGTTTCGATTAAGTTTAGATTACAGTATTAGGCATTTTTTTTCATTATATTTTATTTATTCTGGTTTATTATGAATTCATTTCGTACTTTTATTTTGATTTAGTTATTTACCTTGCTCTTTCAAGTGAGTTGAGGTCGCTACAGCACCTTATAATGTTCACGAAATTTCTCCAGATGGAAATTACTTACGAGTACAATCTGTTCATTTTTTCTGGAAATATCTCTGTTGTCTGTTATTGTTAGCAGATGATGCTCTGTAGCTGTGGTGCTGTGGTTTGTGACGGATGGTGATCTGTTTTATTGCATAATACGACTGAAGTATTTTAATATGCACCAGTATTGATTCTGTATATAAAGTTATAGTTTATTTTAAGTAAAAGAGACTCTAAATATATCTATTCATATTTTCAAAGGTTGAAACTAAACCGATTGTCTATTAAAATAAAAATATATATGCTAAAAATGATTACAGTACACCTAAAGGCTTATAAAAACCTTTTAATAAGCAGATTTACTATTCACCTTCTTAGTAATAAAAGTCATAGAAGTTAAATGAAACTTTAACATTATACCTAATATATTAAAATTTCAAAAAAACTTAATATTTAACATGATTAGTCAAGACACACCACAGCATCCTCACTGCACACTTGTGTTGTAACGCACTGTTCTATATTAAAAATAAACATACATGGCTTGAGCTTTTAAATTTGCAGTGATGATGGAGCTTTAGGGGATCCGAAACAGCTGTTTGCCATTTTATATATTTTTATTTGTGGTATTTTACTTTGTTCATCTATTTTTATTATATCGGCACAAAGTTAAATTCACCTATTTTAAATTTTAAACCCTGTTCTATACATAGAATTACTTCTGTACATAGAAGTATATCACAATGACCTTTTATTAACAGATTTCCAATTGTATTTTCCATATATTTAATACCAGTTGTTACAAAAGTTAAGCTTCCCGCCAAAGAGATTGCACAATTCTTTTTATTTGATTAATTTGTGTTTAAGAAACAATGATCAAAATGGGGGAAGCAGTGAAATGACTACTATGAAATCAAAAGCTGAATGGTACCCAATTATTAAGTAAATTTTGTGAATTGTTTTTTCAATCATACTTTGTCATATGTTAATAGATATGGTTAATTTAAATAACTTGATAAAATAAATCCAGGATTAAAGATAATTTTCTCAACCTTCCAATGTAAATTTACAAATGTTAGTAAGGAAACTATCCTCGTCGAGGAACAAAAAAATTATTTCAAGCCCTGGATCAGTTTCCTTTCAAAAGTCTTCCCAGGAGATACCTCTTTTTTCACAAATTGACAAAATTTGCTAATGCCTAATAAAAATTCCTCTTATGTCCTTCTATCATGAATAGGTACTCTGTTCATATGTTAATATCATATTTAGTTCTAGGGTTCTGTTTTCAGATAGAAAACTTACTTAGATTAAAAAAAAAAAATTCCAGAATATATCATATTTAAAATAACATTATTATAAGTGTATACAGTACTACAACACAAATTTTACCTGAAATCTAATTTTAATAACATCTAATGGTTGAAATATTAAACGTGTTATGAAGCCACTTGCAGCCCCAGCAATTACATAATCAGTTTCTTTGTGTTTTGGACCTGAGGAATTTCTCTCAAAGCCAATCATTCTACCTAAAAGAGGAAAATAAATAAGCAAATATTATACAATAATCATAATATATAATTGAGTTATATATTATATGTTTTTACTTAAAGTAAAACTTGCATATAATAGGGAAAAAATAGCCTAAAATTGGCCTTAAATGAAAAATTTTATGATTCCAGAATATAAACCACTAAAATGGAATGGTGCATTTGTTACAATGGAAACTTTTCTAAATTTGAACTTTTCCTGTCCCTTCCAATTTTGTATCAGCCAGGGTTCTAATTTTGAGAAGTCAAAACTAATTTTAACCAGGACAGCAATCATAACTGGTTTCAACCATCTAAAGTCAAAATTGCTTTTAACCACTCAAAACTCTATTAAATAACTTTAGCATACATAAATTTCTCAAACTACAGTAAAGAACAATTTATCTAGAATGGTTAGAGCCATGTGTAAGTGTATTCCGGATAACTGGTTAGGCATTAAAATCCATCTGATCAGATTTGTAGAATGTATGTAGCTGTGGCATTGTTTCTGATTTCAAATTATAAATTACTCAGATTAAGAATCAGATCTGATCAAAGATTAATCAAAGTTTGAAAGAAAGCAATTTATAGGAATCCCTTGGAAACAACAATTCTACATAAAAATCAAAACGCCCAATATATAACTTATATATGCTTTCATAGCAAATCCTGGATGTTGGCATCAAGTTATACCATGCATGTGGTAATGTATCAAGCAATCAAAAAAATACCAATCGTTCTACATTTTCAGGACATAGGGTATTTCTTTTATTAGGTAGCTTTCAATACAAAAAAGTATAAAGCTACCTATTGCAGCCGTTCGGAGGAAAGCAGTTCCGGAAAATTTCGATATATTTTCACCGATCATGACCCCCAGACCCCAAAACCACCCTCCGTTCAAATGTTGATTTATATATATAGATATATCCATATATATATATATCTGACCTATGTCATACGATAACGCCCGTATTTATGAATCGATTTTGATGAAACTAATTGTGTGTATTAAGGTCACTAATGTCTCGACCGAGTTCATTGACCAGCTTGGTCTGCCATTTTGTTTCAAGATGGCGGCCATTTAAAAATTTAAAACTAAAATAAATATACAAAAAAAAATAAAAATTTATTTTTTAATTACGTGTTAGGCCTTAATACAAGGAATCCAGAGCATTTTTTGGTTTACCTCTATCTTAAAAAATGGCTGAGATAGAGCAGTTTGAAATTCTAGGGTGGCTGACATTTTGAAACAAAACAGCACATTAACGCGATTACTCGCAAATTATTTTCTTTCATTGTTGTAATAATTTTCCCAATCATACGCATAAAACTATATATTCATATCCGTTAGCGCCAAATTCTCGCCAAATTTGGCAACCAAAATAAGTCTTCATAAATGAAGCCAATTTGTCTATTGCTGAATAATTTGGCGAATTTCTTATTCAAATTCAGTATTAACGAATCTTTTGTAAACATTTCTTTGCATTTTAGCTTGCTGTTTTCGTGTAACTTTAGCTAAAATTTTAAAACGAAGATATAGGAAAGCTACCTTTTCCTCCCGGTACAGGCCGGAAGGACTTTTATTAATTTGGCCTGCCTCTGAAAAGACATGGTCACTGCAAACAGCGCTAAAATAACACAATTTCCGGTATTAGAATGAGTAATGATGAGTTAAAGAATCAATTTTAATTTCATATCTGGTTAATTGTACTTTTTATGTATCAATTCTTTTCTTTTTTTATGTTTTTTAAATAATGCTACTGTTTAAAAATTTTTGAATTTACAAAAATTGTCTTTAAAAGGTGTACATACATTAAATTAAATTTCAAATGGAAGTTAATTTAAAAAAAATATGATTATATGCTCAAGATGCATGTTTATGTATGTATAGATATATATTATATGTATTACAGATAGATATATATAGATGCATTATATAATTAAACACACACACATTGTAGTATCTTTTCCCCTCCACGTCTTAATCGGCCAGCCACTCGTGAATGGAAATAGATATTTTCTTTCTGTTAAACGGTACTACAACCAGTATAAAGGTATGATACTGGACACAAAATAAGTTCTTAATCAATGGACTGAGTTATTTTGGACAAATATTAAATTATTATTTATTAATTACACACTACTAATTTACACTTGGTACCTTCACTATGTACTTGGTTAAAAAAAATCAATATGATCTCCCCACTTGTACACAGCAAGCCACACTTTCACACTGAACTCTCGTACAATCGCTCGTCTGTACCCCTATGTTGACAAAAACTCAATCTGGCCTGCTTCTCCCTTACTGGTGCATCTCTTCCTTCTCCCTCCAAAGAATTTCTTCTCTATTTTCATGGACATCTCCACATGCTGGTATTGCACCTTCGTCCCAGGCCCGTAGCTAGGTGGGGGCCAGGTCGGGCAAAGCCCGACCTGCAAAAGATTTTGCCCGACCTAGCGTGAAACTTTACATCCCGATTAAAATAACATTAAATTTCTATTTTTTTAAATAAATTTTAGTCTAATCTAGTGTGAGACTGAAAATTCCGATCACTTTATCAGCCACTAATTCACTTTAAATTCCCAATTTTTTCCATCTTCTTGCCAGATCTAAGCAAAGAGATCCCCCCCCCCCCCTCCTCCCAATATTGTTTTTAAAATGGAAACAAAACCAGAAAAAGTTTCATTTATAAACCTTCTTTTTTTTCTCTTTCTTTAACAGACAACAAACCTGTCGGGAATTGTCACGTAGGACATTCCCCGCTTTGTTGCTTTGTAGAAATTACACCGTACCGCAGTATATTCCTGCCCGTACCGGCCCAGCAACAATTCTGTATTGACTGATATCCATAAAGCTTACTTTCTTTGTAGAATTGTCACCATGTGAAATTTATCTATAGAAAGCGGAGTTGAAACCAAAGGCTTCTTAATCTGGAAATAAAGGGAAACAGCCTAAAATTATGTTTTTGAATTTGTCGTACATGACAGTTTGCTGCTTCTTTCATGGGTTCTGGGAACTGGTTCCAATTCCATGAAACGGATTGTTATGTTTACTTGTTTGCTTTCGGAAAAGGGGACTAATGTCTTTCATTCTTCTGATCTTTCGTTACATATTATTGAATGATAAAAATTTGTGAAACCTATGTCACAATAAGAAAATTATAGGAGGAGTTTTCCAGTGTAAAGAAGAAATGGAATTGCAAGAATGAAATTGCTCATCTTTAACCAATAGAATGTAAAATTTGTTTTAATTAAATGATATAAATTTAATTTATAAATAAGAAATTTACAGAATTATCTGTGAATTGTTTTTAATATACATGTGTCTTAAGTTATATATATATATATATATATTTTTTTTTTTCCCCACGGGTTTTACAAGTAGTGGTTAGTACAGGAAATTATTACCGCGTTACACGTTTGTATGTATTTCACGTTAAATAACTTTCATGTAACATAACATAAATAACTTTTCCTCTTGAAGTACAAAATCTTCAAGGAACGAAATTATATCAATCAATAATAAATCAAGGAACAAAAAGAAAAATTTAACGATATGATATTGTTAAGTTGTTAAGTATATTTAGATTTTATAAAATGTTTTATTTCGCATAAAATATATTCTTTAAAGGAATTTATTTGCAGATATTGAAATAATATGATAAAAGTAGCTTAGAAAAGTTCATACCTTTGCTTACAGTTTGAAAATATTTATAATAATGAACAAGATAACAAATTAAATCCATCATAGGCGTCGACTACAAGGCCATAGAAATTCTCTGGAAATTTTCACAGGGCCATCGCTTCCCCCCCCCCACCTCTGGAAATAAAAATTAACAGAAGGTCTGTCCCTTTATCTGTTCAATCTACTCTTCCACGACCCCCCCCCCCCCTGAAATTTTTAAAAGTTGGCGCCTCTGAAATAAACCAATCATTATTTCAAATTTAAAGAATAAAATATGCCGGGCTACTTACGATTTTACAAATCCAAATTAGTTATCTTCTGACACATTCACAAAGTCATTCACTATTCTTAAATTCAAAAATTTTGCAGGTCCTCTTATTAAAAACAAAGAAATTAAATAGTGTTTTCCATTTTTTTTTGTAAAAACAAATCAGTTTTCAGAAAATGACCGTCAAAGTTAAAGATATAAACCAATTTTCTGGACATGACAGTCTGATAAAGTTCATAAGAGAGAAATCGATCACAACTCAAAATTTAACGTATCTATAGAAAAGTGAAAAACGTTATTCGATTCTAAATCACTTTAGTAGTTAAAACTTGTAAGTTTCATGCTTTTATGTATAAAAATGATAGTGCGAATATAGCAAAAAAGTTCCGTGTTGTTCAGCCGGAAAAAATTGTATGTATATAAATTTAATTTGTAATTCGACACTGCTATATGGTATTGTGATTTCATTGTGTATGGTCAGTTTCTTATGTTTCAATGGTTAAATTTTACATTAAGTTTACACACACACACACACACACACACACATATATATATATATATATATACAGAATTACTATATATATTGGAACCTCATGGAGGATATCTGAAATGGTATTTAATTACGGGTGAATGTGACCTTAATGTCATAACAGTCTTAAGCATAAACAATATGTATAGTTCTTTTCAAAAAATATACGGCGATTGAAGAAATAGCGATGCTTTATAGGAAATGGACAGTGAAATAAATAAATTAAAAATTATTTTACATTTGCACAGACTCTTCGACACTAAACATTCTGCATAAATAGTGTTTATTATTTTTTTTAATGGAGCACGGAACAAACAAACAAGTTGGAACTGAACGTTAAACGTGACAAATGAGGTGCGACCGTACTATAACTAGTTTTACAATGTAAAAAAAATCATCTTTATTATTTCTCTGAAATAAATTATATCGTCTGTTACGAGCGAAATGAGCATGCCTTTTTTTTTTCTTATTAGTGATGCCACGATTACAAATGCGAATTTTTGTTCGACACCAGACAGCGCTGCAAAATTCAACCAGAGATATTGCTTTGCGAATGATTACCTCCATGGTTTGATATTTCTATGACTCATGATGAATGAATCTCTTGTGTTTATTTACTTTAATGGATTGAGATATTCGGCTATTAACCTAATTTCTACTGAAGTTATCTCAGAATCTAAGTATACATTTTTTAATGTAACTCATCTCTCAAGCAAACAGTTTTTTTGAATGATCTTTCTAAAAATGTAACTTTTATGCAATTTTATTCGAAGAAATAATGTTGAATAAAAATGACCGCTTGGCATATGAAAAAAGAAGTGTTTAGCAGGTTAGCCCTTATTTGTTTTCCTCCGTCACATGACTTGCGCTTTTATTATATAGATTACGTATGATAGGATTTAAAAAAATAAAGAAAACATTTTTAATATCTTTTTAAGTTGTGATTCGATTTTCACAAAATTTGAAATGACTCGACAAAATTTTTTAACGATTCTATATATTAAATTTCAAACCATTCGGCTGGGTAGTTTTTGTTTTTTGCGGACGGACCAGACAACGACTATAGGTGCTATGCATTTATATAATTACGAACGCACCTAAACTGGGATTATTTTGTCTGAAAGTGAGAAAGCACTGGGTTGTGCTAATTATATCTTGAATAATCTATGTTTAATACTTTAAACATAAATGATTCCGTGTTATTGTAGCAAGTGTTGATGCAGTGTAATTTACCATACAGTGTTAGCAATATTTACATTAATTCTGTATTAATTTTAATATTCTCTCATAAAAATCCTTTAAAAAAATTATGAAAATACATTGTTTTTATGCTAAATTTTTCCATAATTTACGACTTTTTCAGAACTCAACACAGAATAACAAATAACAACAGAAGCGTGAGAATTTTAAGACTTCATCTGCTTGAAAAACCAGAGCGTCTGTTTGCAATTTTGAATTTTCTGCCTCTTACAAGTTCTTTTTATTATTATTATTTCTTCATTTTGTTTCATTTGTAATGCTTATAGTTAGGATTGCACGAAAAGTTTTTAACTTGGCTTCAAGACTGCTATTAAATCGCCTGTCACAAACAAGCGCCATCAAAACAGCGGAATTGCTCAGCACCCTTTAGTACTTAAGTGTGCTATTCAGAGACTTTCTGACACATCACTGGACCACCTGTGGTGTGAAATTGTGTTATCCGTCTTCTGAAATATAAATAGAGAAGTACAGGGTGATTAGAAAATGAGTATACATTTGAAGAATTAATAATTCGCGGAATAATGTAGGTACAGAGGTAAAAATTGACACACATGCTTGGAATGACATGGGGTTTTATTGTAACCACACAAAAAAGGTAAAAATAAAAGGCCGACAGATGGCACTGAACAGCAAAACGTCAGTGACTCTGCCTGAGAATCGTGTATAAAAGGAGGTGTAATGAGAGAGAGAATCAGATGCACCAGCAATCGCAGCATGTTGACGTTACCAGAAAAGGCTTTGTTAGTGAAGCTCTACTATCAAAATGGGGGAATCTGCCGCGATCGACTGACATCAATAGGCATGCTAAAAGACAACATCCAACGCCAATTTCTCACCATAACTATAGATATGCTGCACAGTGCTGTGCACAACATTGTCCCTCGACTACAGCTATTGTTTCGGGATGACGGTGGACATGTCGAGCATTCGTTCTGAAGAACATCGTTTTTGCTTTGTCATAATTTGTTATACTAATTATTGCTTTTCTTATCACACGAAGCGCCATCTGTCGGCCATTTTATGAACTTTTTGTGGATACAATAAAACCCCATGTCATTTCAAGTATGTGTGTCAATTTTTACCTCTCTACCTACATTATTCCGTGAATTATTAATTTTTCAAATGTATACTCATTTTCTGATCACCCTGTACATGAACTATTTTCTGAAAGAAAGATTTTGACAATTTTACAATGGGACGATATAGGTGCAATTTGTCGCTCCTGTGATTGTGCCGGCTCTTTGTGAAAACAGAAAAAAACTCATAATTTCTTAAATCGAATCCGTTTAAAGTTATTATTACTTCTAGGAAAAGGGCCGAAAACTTATGTAGGACATATTTTTGATATAATTAAAAATGGCCCCAAGAAGGGGGGGGGGGGGTTAAAAGAAAAAATTCATAACTTCTTCCATTCAGAAGATATCAAATCCGCTTAAATTTATTATAATTCCTCTTAATATTATCTAAAACTTTTATATTGTCAAGTTTTTTATAGGACAACCCTTATAGCAAAAATAAATAAATAAATAAATAAAATCCTTGCCGGCTCCGCCTGCCTGCAAACAAGTTAGGTTTCGAAGTAGGCGTTTCCAAATACCGTATCATGGCAAAAAGGTCATTTCTTCCGCAATTCACAACAAACAGGCGCCCCACGGTCTGCGTCTTCGAAATCTACCTGTGCCTGTAGGCCAAACCATCAAGATTTTTTGTTTTTGTTTCCCAAAACCGTTTTAAAATTTGCAAACTGTATATCGCTAAAAATGCAATTACATCTATTTCCCTTTTGTTTGTAGGAATAAACATACCTTCAATTGAAAAGTTGACTGTTGTAAAAAAAAAATTGTCAATCATGAAGATGCAGAAGACGTGCCACCTGAGTCAAATGCCTCTGTACTTAAAGATCAATTGAAATGGCAAAACAAAAAAAAGCAAGCTACAAATTTTATTCAAATACAAAGAAGCATTTAAGGACACTTATGAACTTTTGGCTGCTGTAGCTACATTTGGTTGCAGCACTGCCACTTGTGAATCTTCTTTTTCCACATTGACGGCCATTAATCGGCCTCAAAGACTGTCCATGTCACATCAAAGAATGGCAGATCTAGCCTTCTTGGCCTTCGAGAGAAAACAGACGGAAAACATAAATTTAGAAGAAGTACTAAAAAAATTAAATACAAGTAGAGACAGGAGGTTGCAATTATATTAGAGGGTTTTAATACATGATTCCTATTAGTCTTCAAAATTCTTTCAAATAAATTATTTTTACAACAAATAGAGGTTGTCAAATTTGTAAAAGACTAAAACTAAAAAACTAAAATAAAATAAAAGGCCTTATAATTAATTTGATACTCTGTTTCTTTTTTCTTTTTTTTTTTTCATCATAAAAATTAAAAAAATATTTTTTCATTATCGGTAAAGACATCCTCGTTACTTGTTCTATTCATTTTATTCATTCTGTTTTTTTCTTTCTGATATCTTTATTGCGTGATGTAAATATAACGAAACATCATTTAATAAATTGTACTTGAATGCATCTATTAATATAAACGAACATAAAACCTACATAAATTTAAATTACTTAATTAAAAGGAAACAACTTATTTACGTTATATAAATGTAAATATTTTATTTATGTGTCTTTGATATATTTTTATTGTGTCTTGGAACAAACATTAAAAATTTCATTCTGGCTTTGGAGAGATCTTACGTTTTAAATGAGAAAAAAATTACACTAAAAGTACAGTACATATTTTTCAAGGTATAAGAGACGTGAAAAAAATTAAGAAACAATCTGCCCCCCCTGGGAAAATATTTGCCCCACCTGGAAGTAAGGTCTAGCTACGGGCCTGCTTCGTCCCAAGACAAACTATACTATTCCGCCCTTTGTTCCTAAGTTCCTGCTTCTAATAGCAAGCACACCCCCAATGCCACTCTCCCACATTCTAAGGGATTACAACCTTTTTGAAATTTAGTTTCAAAAGGTCTAACCAAACCATGTAAATAATAGATTGCTTCAACCAAGTACGTAGGGAAAAAAGAAAATAGTACATAGATATATAATACACATGCCTTACTGACATCGAACCTGACACACACATAGGGGAATTACCCCCTAAGCTCACTTCATGTTCGAATCAGTGATTCTTTCTTACACACAATTACTCAGTACTCGGCCAAAGTACTACTCGGTACAACGTTAATACATATATATATATATATATTATTATTATTTTGATTATTACCATATATAGACGGAAATCTTTTTATGTCTTATGTAATAATATTTCATATGGAAGCATACATTTCATGAATCTTATTTTTCTTAAAATGTAACTAATACATTATGATATTGGGGGGGGGGGGGGGGGAAAGCAGTAATAAAATATGAAAAATTTGAAAATATTGATTTTAAATTTGTAAATTCAATTATCCACCTGATGAATAGTTTTTCCATCTCTTCATCAGTTGAAAGATTATTTTCCAAGTTTAAACTCATCCAGAATAAACTATAAAATTGTCTTCACTTAGTACAATTTCATTAACACACGGATAATTCTTTCAGTGTATAGTAAAATTCATGTTTATGAAAAGTCACAGTCATCCATTGTTGCCACCAGGTTAATCTCGGTAAATGAAACATTTGAAGTTACAGAAAAAATTAATAGCTCGAAAAGTATTTGTCACAAAATTGTTAGACAAACTGCGTTAGAAAGGTAAAAAATTGTATTTTCTTTGATATAAATTTCAAATCTAATGATTATGCCGTTTTTCAAATATTGAATTTCAAAAATTACTAAACTTTACTATGAAGTACCATAGCGAAACCTTCACGCATAAAAAGATAGTGATAACGGCAATGTGTCCCGACGTGTATCGTGTATACTGGCTATAGCATAAGTAACAAATTATAGTACAGTTATTATTCTGTTAAAATATAAAAGTGAATTATGATGTCACGAGTGCATGATTTTTATTTAATTCTCGAGAAATAGCATATTTTAGTCCACCTCAGTGAGGCATATCAATTTCATTAAATTTGAAGTATTGTTTTGGCACAGATGTCATATACGCACCACATTGGCGCGATCGCAACAAAATAGCAATTTTATGCCTCACATGGTAACCCAGTTATTTTGTTTATATTGTTATTTATTTACTTTTATTTTTTATTTTAATTCTATAAATTGTTCTTATTATGTAATAGCAATATTTATTTATATTAAACTATCATTTATTTTTATTTCCCTTTTTAAAATAATAGAAGCTATTTCATTTATTACGTTATTTTACTTTTATATTGAAATAAAAAATCATGTGCTATTATTGCATGCTATTTGTAACTGATATTCAAAAACTAAGTTTTTGCCAAATTGGCAGGAGAAAAAAAATGTGCCAATGTATATGACATCTGTGCCATTGTTTCTTCATTAAAATCCAATGGAAATTATTTTTCTCCATAGACTCCATAATGTAAACCTCATAGATAGACACCATAATGTAACACAATTATTAATTTTTTTTTTTTAAAGCTGACCTATTCCATAATAGAGTCTACAGAGAATTGACCTAATTTGGAACGAAGTTTTTTGGATATCTTTCGGTTCCTTTTCCATTATACCAACATTAAAATTATTATTTAATCGTAAGCATGAAAAACATTTTAATTTATTATTTTTTGAATCATAAATACTTTTTATTAAGTTATAACTTATATTTTTCGCTGGTTCAAAAAGGAAATGTTTACTAACTTTGCAGAATGGATTTTGGCATGACTTGTACTGTTAGTTATATAATTTATCAAAGATGGTTTTAGTATGTCGCATATTGTTCTGCTTTGCTTAATTATAGAATTATGAGGGAAAGTTTTATAATCAGAATTCCTGAACTGTTAGTTTTAGAGGTACAGTTCCAGTTACAAAAATGTTTTAAATGTTGTTGTTCATCATATGAAAATCAATTTATTTCAAAATATTTATTTTTTAAAAAGTTATGAAATTTAAAATTTTTTAGATGATTCCTCCCTTTTATAAGTTATATACTACTATTTAGAAAGACTTTCTCCATACTCTAACAAAGTAAAACAATAAAAATTACATTTTTATATGGCCAAAACTTACTAAATTTTCATACTTTAAATTTTATTAATTTTCAACTTTCCTAGCAGTAAGAGTGCATTTTTCTAGTTTTGGTGCCAGAAAACATCACAATTTCATATGTACATATATATTCCTGTATGTATGTATTTATTGATTACATGTATGTATAAGTATCTCTGTGGCAGAATCGCAGCGACAATGTTGCAGAATGGGAAAGATTTCCTGCAGAAAAAATTTTTATTTGAGAAAAAAAAATGTTTTTGGGGAAGGGAAAGAAGATTCATTCAACTGCCAAAAGATCTGTATATGTTCAGTTCTGAAGAACGTTATTGGTAAGAGGTGACAGTCTTCTGCATTTTGGCAGATTTTTGTCAACATCCGAAATTTTCGTTTTCTCAATCTCACCTTCCCCCCCCCGCTTGTTTTCTCTGTAATTTTTTTTAAATGCTTAAAAAATCTAAATTTTCAAACTTGAGATAAAAAACTTAATTACGTATATAATCCTTGAGAGTATCAATCATTACTTGATGTTTTAAAAATGCATTATATTTGTAGAATTATATTAATTTAAACAAACCTTGTATTGCTGTGAAACCTACAGCATAGTGAACGGATATATCAGGTCGCGGCTATGAAAAGGTTGAAGTTGAAAATCTTTATAAATGTTAAGCTCTAAGTTCTGCTGAGTTTTTAAATACTGTTTTGCTCTAGTTGCTTTGAAATACTAATACATAAATAACAAATTATCTACATTTCCTTCCCCACTGATATTTCTGATCATAACTCTCCCCCCCTCACATAGTTTAAAATATTTACAACTCTGATCAATCATCTACCTCCCCTCAAAAATTTTAGTTCCCCTCTCTTTGCCCCCCCCCCTCTCTCTCTCTCTAGCATTTCCCCTTAACTGCTGTGACAAAAACTGTTCATAGATACTGTGAGTACTCTCTGAGACGGCTTTATCGAAAGATGAATAAAAGGCTCGATTTACTCATAGGATACTTTTTCTGTACTAAACTTTATGTACAGGAAAATTAAAATTCACCTATTCAGAATTGAAGAGCAATAGTACTAGGTCTCTAAATGAAACAAAATTTCACTATTGTTAACTCATTTTAGTATCTATAGTTAAACTGTAAAAACTGAAATTTAAAAAAAGCTGTCTGAGACTGCTAACAACAGTAAGGGTTAATTTAATTAATCTTAAAAATTCTCAAGTTTTATTTTATGAAAATTGTGTCCCTTTGTTTAATTGTTTTTGCCTTAGCTCTTTTATTTGTTACTTTGAAATATTAATACATAAATATGCATCTAGATCCCCCCCCCCCTTTTCAAAAATTCCAATCACCTTTCTTTTGCTCCATCTCATCACAGTTTAAAATCTTTTAAAACAATGTCATAGAAAAAAAAATCTGATCTATTCATTACTTTGAAATAACAATGCATGAATGATTGATCACCCCCACCCCCTATTTTTTTCCTTCTCTTCCTCTTCCCCTAACATACAAATTTTAAAGCATTTAAAATTCTTTATTTTTTTTAAAGTTTTCTTATATATTTGTTACTTTTCATAAACAATAAATAAATAATTTATTTTTTAATTATTCCCTGAAATGTCTAATTCTTGTTTCTTTCTCACCTCAGCACACAAAGTTAAAAATATTTTTGGTAGAACAGATGCTTTACACTCATGCAGCGATGTTTGGTGACTTTTTGGTTGGCACGATTTTCAAGCCCATGCCAAACCAATAACTTCATACAATGGCTAGACTGCCATTAAAGAAAAAAAAAACGTAAATTTGTTGACTATTTTCCTTTTTATAAACGATAAAAAAAAAAAACTTGTGCGTGAGTGTATGACATCATAGCCTTTTTGGCACCAACAAAAATCATTCTAAATTCTCCAAAGGAAATTTCTAAATATGATGGCGAGGGGGGGGGGGGGGGGCAAGTATTTCAAACTTTTTGGCTATGATGTCATACACTCACGCAGTTTTTTTATTTTTTTTTATCGGTTATAAAAAGGAAAAAAGTCGCCAAATTTAGGAGATTTTTTCCTTTAATGGCAACCTAGCCATTGTATTAAATTATTGGTTTGGCGCAAGCTTGAAAATCGCGCCAACCAAAAAGTCGCCAAACATATCTGCATTGTGTAAAGCATCTGTTCCACCTTTTTTTTGTAGTTTGGCCTTTTACCACTCTTGTTTGACTTCAGGGACTTCCTACAGAAAGATTTTGCTGTTAATAAAGTTTGTCACAGAAAGTATAGTAATTTTCTGCTACAGGAATAAGTATTATATTAGTTTCATTAAATGTTTAATGTCATTTTAAGGACAATTGCTAAACATTTTCTGCTCAACAGAAAAAGTATTTGTTAATAATAATCAGCTTCAAAGTTCGCTAATGGCATGTGTATAATACGAAAGTAAATAATGCTTTTCGTAATGCTAGAGCCAATGATAAATAATGAAATAATAACCTAATGCCACACTAAACATCTAATAATATGACAAGATAAATTTCGTCAAGCTCATTTATTTGTAATAAAGTAAAAGCAATATAGCATGCTTTGAATATCGTAAATAACAGCAGAATTTGTTAAATTTTTAAAATTAATAATGAAACAAGATATTAACAGACTCAGAATCATTACACGAAATATTTGACTTACTTATTTTTCGCCCGATACAGACAGTGTCAGTGCAATTTTAAAATAAGTGCGTGGGCACAATAAATAATTCGACACTCACTTATAGAAAATGATGAAAACTACTCCAAAGATTATCCGATATCTAACAATAAAAAATCAAAATTCAACTAGAAATGAAGAAATAAACAATCTGTATGGTTGCGCAATACCGAAAGTTTTCTACTTTGAAAGATTATCGCACACTTAAAATTAATTAGCTGTCAAGTTCTACAAATGTTTATATAAACCAAGATATAAACAAAAAAAAGTGCACTTCTCGTATTTGGCGGGTGGGTTGGGTGGATGGTTGGATGACTACAGAACGGACATGAGGAAAAAATGAATTCATGGCTCTGTTCAGAAATAAAGATCAAGCGGCGCGCAGGCAAAGAAGATTTGCGAAGATTTGATCAGTTTCAACCACGTGATCACCAGCCCACCAAAAGTTATCATCTAATCATAATTGTGGATTTGTAGCCTGTATTACGAGCCAACCAATCACAATCTCTTTGATGGGCAAACAAAAAACAAACCTAGTTGCTAAGGTGGTTGCTAGGGTGTGACGTCAGTTGAAAAGTATCCGAGGCTAACGAAAGAGACAGGCTACCGCGGTGCATACGCCGCTGAAGTCGTGACGTCATCAATATGGCGCTGGGCATAAACAGACTGAAGTGCCCATTGAAATAACATGGACGTAAAAAATAAAATCTTCTAGGAGTAATAATTTTCATATATAAGAACTTTCAGGCACTGTTCTGCAAAGTTTAAGGTACGCTTTTCATTATGAATTCACCAAACTTCTGATTTTGTGATTTAAATTTGAATAATTTATTAAAAAGTCATTAGCTTAACGCCTGTTAGACAAACAACATGGCTACATCGGCTGAATTGGTGATATTTACATTCATGTCTATCAAGATATCTCTGTCTCTCTCTATTTATAAGTAAAACTTTTATTTAATTTAAATTAATAATTTTATATTTTTAAAAATTATTAAAGATATTTTATAATTTATAAATTATTATAATACATAAATTATAAATAATATTTAAATTATGTATATAAATTATATATTAAATATGTAAAATATGATGTACTATAATAATATAAATAAATATAAAATATAATATATTAAATTATAATACTAAAATGATATACTATATTAAATTAAATCAATTTAAACATATTAAATTATTTATATATTACATAAAATTAATACTAATAATAAATAATTATTTATCATTTTAAATGTTTAATAAATATGATTGATATTAATAAATGAAATTTATTATTAATAATTTTAATTAATATTTATTTATTATATATATACAATTAAATAATTATTAATTAAAATTATTAATTTAATTATATTAAATATATATATATATATATATATATATATATATATATATATATATATATATATATATATATATATATATATATATATATATAATTAAATAATAATTATTAAAATTATTAATAATTATTTTTATATTATTAATAATAATTATTATTATTAATTATTTTATATTATTAATATCAATTTTATTTATTAATCATTTAAAATGATAAATAATTAATTATTCATAATATTAATTTAATGAAATATATATTTAATTTAATATGTTTAAATTATTATTATTATTATAGATTGCATTATAATTTTATATTATATTACTATCAATATTTATAATTATATTAATATATTTATATTTAATATAAATTAATAGCATAAATAATAATATTATTACAAATTATAAATTTAATTTATCATAGTAACGTAATTTAATTATTATTAATTAAAAATAATTGTAATATAATAATATGAACTAAAATATTAATTATTTAATAATTATATTTAATATTTTAAAATAATTATTTAATAATTATATTTAATATTTTAAAATAATTATTTAATAATGATATTTAATATTTTAAAATAATTATTTAATATTAAAAACTATAATTAATATTAATAATAATAAAATATTTATAATTATAATTAGTACTGATCTTAATAAATATTAATATTGTAAATATAAATAATATCCTGATGAATTATATTAAATTAATAATATAATATATTAAATTAAAATTCTAAATTTTAATATATTAAATATATAAAGTATTATAATATGTAAATTATTAAAAATAATCTAATATTTTTTTTAATTTTAATATGATTTTCTCTTTACTTATAATTAAAAAATTAAATTACTTATAAGTAAAGAGAGATAAATACATCTTGACAGACATGAATGTAAACATCCCCGATTCACAGACGATGTAAAAAACCGCCATGTTTGTCTAACCGGAGTTGATTTTTTAATAAATTATTCAAATTTAAAGCACAAAATCAGAAGTTTGGTGAATTCATAATGAAAAGCCTACTTTAAACTTTGCAGAATAGTGCCTGAAAGTTCTTAAATATGAAAATTATTATTCCTAGAAGATTTTATTTTTCACGTCCATGTTATTTCAATGGGCACTTCGATCTGTTTATGCCCAGCGCCATGTTGAAACGTCACACTTCAGCGGCGTATTCCACTTATCTTTTTTTACAGACCGCTAGAGTGACGTGATGCTCTTTCCGTACACCTGCATTGGTGGATTCGAGCATCACGTGACTCTCGCGGTCTGTAAAAAAAGATACGCGTAAAGCACCGCGGTAGCCTTTCTTTTTCGTTAGCCTCGAAAAGTATCGAGGCTAACGAAAAAGAAAGGCTACCGCGGTGCTTTACGCATTCGCGACTCAAACGGACTATAGGGGGAATTTTGGCGCTGTCCTGAGTCGGCAATCAAACGACGACATAAGCTATTTGTATGTGTTCTTCTAATTGCAATATAAATCTTTTCTCAGTAATTTTATGATGTAAATTCAAAATATTTTGTCAAACAAAAAGAATTTTAAATTCAAACTTAATAATTATGTCATAATAGTCAGTAATTAATAATAATAGTCAGTAAAATTACTGAAAAACAACTCGATGTTTAGCACCTTGCCTCTAAACAAGTGCCATGAAAGAGTGTTACTAATACTGTAAAAACGGCTGTCATGTTGCTTTTTTATCGGTAAGTAACCAATTAATTTTTTTATGTAATTATATTGTGTGTGTCTTTATTTTGTCTGTGTTCTTCTTCTTGTGTTTACGGCAAAATAAATATAGTGTTATAGTATGTAGCAGTAATGTTAATGATCGCGCAACAAAATTTGCAATAATTCGTTAGATTAAAAATTTTCAAATATGTCGGACTTTTAAATTAAGGCCCTAAACATGACATGTTTACTTAATGTACTTTTTCTCATAAACTGCCAAAAGGATTTGAAATTTCTTATATGCATCAATGAAACCTATACATGGATAGTTATAATATCAGGTTATCTCTGTTTAATATGAAGCGAACTACTGTAGCTAATATAAATATTCTTAAAAGAAAAAAAATCTAAAGATGCATGTTTTTGGCTATTTAATGCTAGTTTATTATTTGAGATTTAAAAATAATACTTTAACAAAGTTGTGTAGTGATGTAAGATACTACTGAGTAATTTTAGAATCTTCTGAATTTTTGTTATTTATTTTATAACTATTTAAGAAAATTTGATTTTAGTCCGTCCTCCTCTCGCAAAAATAAAATAAATAAACATTGTTTGCATAAACATCTAAATTAGCTTTAGTCTGCATATATCATATTGCTGATTTTTCTGTTTGTGTATGTTGCATCTTTTAATTCTTAGAAATTTCTTATCTACCTGATTTAACAATGTATATGATTCAATTTTATTTTAAATTAAGATTGCTTACAAAATCATAAATTGACATAAGATTGAAAAGTCTGCATCCAAATAAAAACTCATTGTCAAAATCTTTTCAACGCATATTGTAGTGTAATATATATGTTTATTGAGAGAATTTCTATCAAGATTTGTGCATATTCTGATGTTTATCATTTTTATAGCAACATACCAATTACATACTATCTATTTGGTTGATTTTTTTTTTCTTTGAAGACACTTTTAGTTTTTATCACTTAAGATATTTAAAAATTATTGATTTTATTTATTTATTTTAGAACATAATATTTTTCCCAACAGACTGTTCATCACTTATTAGTCTTGAATCAGTAAGTTCAGACTTAGATTCAGAATGAAGACAGTCAAAAAGATAAAATTAATAAATTGTTAATTTTATTAAACATTAAATTGATTTGCAGAAAGTTTTTGACCCATATTTATGTGCGCAGAAAATTTTTGGTTTTATATAAGTCTGCTGATTGATGAATTTTGCAATTTTTTACATGAATGATTGAAGAATTTCGCAGTTTTTTTTTTTTTTTTTTTATGATGTTAGGCTGATAAAACTTTGCAATTTTGTGGTGATCGACTGATGAATTTTGTACTTTTTTACTAAGACTGAATGATAAATTTCATTGAAATTGAGAATTTGAAATGTTCTGTAAAGAAGCCCATTGTTCTGCGACATATATCACACTTTTAACCATATTCTGCTTTTGGTAAAAACTACTTTCTAGGGAACACTTATATTATTTTTGACGTCACTTCTGGCAAGAACTAATATCTCAGTCTATGAAAAGTGAAACAGATGAAGAAATCAATGTCTGGTGGATATCCCCGGGTTTGATTGCTTTCTGAAGATCACGAGTGTGTAGTTTTATTGTGTAACAAACGACTACCATGAGTGATCTTCTGCAAGCACGTAAAATTTTATGTTCCTCTGTGCTAGCTGTTACTTTAAAAAATATTTTGGATTGAAATTTTTCCTTGAAGATCTACAATCTATTGATAGAATAGGAGTATCACTTCTGTGCCGAAAAAGAAGAAAATGAAGTAAGTTTATTGAAGTAACGTCAAAAATAATATCAATATGGAAACAAGCTTTTTTTTTTAATGTATACTAAATTATTTAGCTATAATCATTACAGCTAAATTATGTTTTCTTAAAAATAGCATGTTAGTTTCGATTAATCTGCGGTTTTAAGATAGTGAAAATCAAATTTTGATAGTTGCATTCTGAATTATCTTGTGGCTCATCGGTAAACATTTCCTTTTTTAAAAATACTTCTGCAAATTAATTAATTTTAGGTACTTTGTTGTTGTAGTGCCCCTATCCCACACACTTAATAAGTGTCATTTATACTATAAACACACTAAAACTAAACAAAACTATTTTGATTATCATTCATACATTAAAATTAAAAAAATTGTGTTTCTAACTCTGGTTTTCATGGTGAAAACCAAATTTTGATAGTTGCATTCTGAACTATCCCGTGTTTCATTGGTAACCATTTCATTTTTATAAAAGTCTTGCTGCAAATTAAATAATTTTAGGTACTTTGTTGTTCTTATTCACTATAATTTCTTTATATCTCTATAAATAATTATTGTATGTTCAGAAGATCGGCTTCATATTATGCAGAAAAATCTAGAATCAGTAAGTTCATACTCTGATTCAAAGTGAAGACAGTTAAAAAGATAAAATATATTAACACAAGTTTGGTTAAATATTTCTGGTGAAAAAAAATAATTTTCAAGCTATAATTTTTTACTGTTAAATTCAAATCTAGCATTTACATTACATAATTTGTAAATAAAAAGGAGAATAAGTAAGCATAGTATAAGTAGTAATAAGTTATTAATTTTCATGATGAAAATTCACTTGGACAAATTTTGATTTTTGCTCATTTCTACTTTTCTAGTGAGTGTGAAAATGATGTTTGAAAAAGCAAAAACAACTGTTAACTCCAGCCACATTGAAAAAGTCCTGTGAGATCTTCCAATTGGGATAGAAACTGTTTTCAAAGGAAAAGAAAGAGAACATAGGTACGAGAAATAGATGACTTGGAGAAAATTTGCTTGTAACATGATAATATAAATAGTGATAGTTTGTGAATAAAAAAAAGTTTAATTTGATATGTTGTAATTTCAAATAAATGCCGCAATGGTCTGTAATTTTTGCCATGTTCTATTTATCTTGTTCACGACAGCAGGTCATTTAGCGAGCAGAAGACATTAAGGGGGGCTGTTCATTGATTCGAAAACACCTGCTAGCTTGTTAAAGCTATGGGCAGGTTCTTTTCTAATTTCCTGTTTAAATTTGAATATTTTTAAGTGATTTTTTTTTTTTTTTTTGCATTGAATAGTTAAGATTGACCTCAGCTATCTTATGCAAAAAAAAAAAAAACTTTAAAAATATTCAAATTTAAATGAGAAATTAGAAAAGAACCTGCCCATAGGTTTAACATTAGCAAGCAGGTGTTTTCGTGTCAGTGAAGGGTCCCCTTAAGCCTAATGCCAATCATTCTCCAGAAAAGAATTGCAGAGGGAAAGTTGTCATATAAGGTAAGGGCAAAGTGTCTTTGCCACCTAGCTATAATGACTCAATTTTTAGGAAGTTTTATTTATTTATAATAATTGAGTTTTGTTTTAGCACTTTTAACACTAGTGTTCCATGTTTGAGATATTTTTAATAGAATACTATTTATAAAATAAATTTACAAATCTTTAAAAATTAATTTTAAAGGCTTTGTGAAACAATTCATAAAATCCAATTAAAATTGGAATTTTAGTAAAATATACATAAATTATTGTGATATTTGAAAGCTAAGCTCTATTAAAATTTCTATTTCAAATGCATTAATTGTACATAACGTCGAGAAAAGAATAGCTTTCCTGACTTTGTTTAATGCCTTTGTAAAATATTATTGACTGTTTAAATGGTCATTTCAGTTGCACTTTCTATTTAAAATTGCCATTAAAAAGTAATTTTAATTAAAACTTATTAAAATTTAATGAAAAATATGATATTCACTGAATAATATAGAATTCCAACCGAGTGTTTATCCCCTTGTATACATGAGTCTCTGATTCAGAATGAAGAGAGTCCTAAAGATAAGATATAATTTTTTTTTCAAAGAAAAAATTTGAAACTAATAAATTTTTGTATTGATTTTTGATAATTTTTAATATAAAGTAATTCAATTTTAAAAGTTATACAACAGGTGGATTTTTACATAAGTAATTTTAACGAATTGTTTTCAATTAAATTTTGCCAGAAGATTACTTTTTTTTTTTTTTTCAGTTAATATAAATACAATTAAATAAATCTGAAGATCTATATTTATGGTAAGAGCAGAAAAGAATACATTTCTACAGCTACATGTTATTTTTCTTAAATTTTTAATAATGGTTAAATATTTCTATTGATCATGTGAAAAAAAATATATAAAAAATTGGTAATATGGCAAAAAAAATGCTGTATGTTACAATTTTCAATCTTACCACTTCCACAAATTCAAATTATTATTATGGATATAATATGATTTTTTATTTTTAATGAGAAAAGTAACATTTAATTCTTTTTTACATTTTAATGTTTTCACATAGAACACTGAAACTGAAAAAAAAAGAAAAAAACATCAAAATGTAGCTATTATAAAATTTTGAATAAATTATTTTATTAATATTAAATTTAATAAAATGCTTTTTTAGTATTATTTCATTCATAATCTTTAATATTACAATTATATCTAAAGGATATAATAATAAAAACTGAGGTCTTTAACAAAAGGACCATGTGGCACTTATCCATGTGGCATTTCAGATGCTTATATATACATATTAGCTAATTCAAAGCTGGACTCACCAATATAAAATGGTAAAATCTTTTTTTTTTTCCTAATGTAAAGAGTTATTGATTTCTAATATTTTGTTAAGACAGGTAATCAATATCGCCCTAGATGAGAAAAAAAAATATGCCATTTTATAGTGTTGAATCCAGTTTTGGCCAATATCGGTCCGTCCGGCGTTCACCGATATCGGTCGGTCCAGGGTTCACCGATATCGGCCGGTCCAGCATTCACTGATATCGGTCAATATTGGATCCCGATATAGGCTGATATTGGAAAAAAAGCTTGCCATGCAATACCGGTCCGGTGTTTACTGATATTGCAAAATCGCTGTTTCCGATATTGCTGTGCTACCTGGGTTTGTACGTCAACACTGTTTGCCAAGAAAAAACAGTTACCATTAATTTACACTATTAATCTTACAAATTTATATAAATAAGCATATATAGCAGTTGTGGTATCTAAAGAATGCAAAATGTTTTTAATATATTGTTATTTATCGCATTGAACAATAAAACTTAACAATAGGCCCTAACTTAATTAGGCATCATAACTAAAATTTTTAACAGGAATCATAGAAATGTTGTGTGTTTGAAGTTCCGAGCGGACTGCAGAATGCTCATTTCCCATCATGCTTCTTTTCTTGTCGTTGCTGCGATTTAGTTGCTTCGTTGTGTAATGCTTTCATAAGAATTGTCGTGACCCCACTCCCACCTGTCAGCAAAAATAATCAAACCTTGAACCCCTCCTTACTGCTTACATAATACTTGAATGGCCCCTTAGCGTTATTTTTTATTTTAAGAATTGTACACTTGAACATTCAAAGACATTTGTTTATAATTTGAAATCATCAGATTATTTTGCTTTGATGGATTTGAATTGCACCAGATGTTCAATATTATTGGGATATTTATTTTACATCAATTTTATAAGTGAATACCACATATCTAGCAATCAAAACTTTCTTTTCCTACCAAACTGTCTTTTAAAAGTTATTTGAGAGTATGTAAAGATATGTTACTTTTATAATTAACGTATTAGCAGTGCTTAATTCATGATGGAGCTCAGCTCTGGTACTTCTTTATTTTCAGTGAACACTTAAATATTAGCCAGAGCTTATAAATATTGTGCACCAGAATATTCGTGTATGTTGTATATTGTTGGTTGTTATACTTAGCGAGAAAGATTTTCTGAATTTTTTTTTTATAAATGTTTTTGCTATTTGTTCATTCATTCGATTTTACTGTATATATATGCATAGTTACCAACCAATCCTTATTTGTGTTACCACTAAATCCGGATAGTAATATTGACCTTATTTAATAGCAAAATTCTGCGACTAAGCCATGTCAAGATTAAGCGAAGGTAATCAAAGGGGATTTCGGAAGTAGCGGTAACAAAAAAGTGGAATAGTTGACAGCTATTTATATACATAGATATATTTAAAAAAAAAATTTTTTTTTGCTGAAGAAAAAATATGCTTTAAATTTTGCAAAGAATGTATGAAATACAAATATGTGGATGGAGGGAGTGTTATGCTACGTTGTTAGTGCAGCAGAATTTTAGGGCCCTGGTACTTTTTTCTTTTAAATTAAGACACATGTATTAGCATAGAGTGGGCAGAGCCCCTCTGACAAGAAAATATTTGTTTATAAAAAAATATAATAGCACTAAGCTTTTCAAACCTGATATATATATATATATATATTGTTCACCTTAATTATAAAATAATAAATGAATTTTAAGGTATTTTTCTATTAGCCACAGTAGATAAATCACCAAATATTCTTTATGGTTACAACAACAACAAAGTTTATTATGAACCAAACCACACTCACTAAAATATGCTAACTAGCTGTGAAACTGCAGCATAGAAATATTTTAAATACTAAAAGATAGAAAATAAAATATAAAGAAAAAATAAAGAAAGTAATAATTTTTTATTGAGAAAACAATTTAGAAATCCTGGATGCACAGTTTAAAAAAATGCTTTTATCGCCTTTTCTGTTTTCTTAAAAAGAAAGCAAAAATGCTTTTTCAATAAATTCAGTAACTCACACTTTTTATCAAGTGTAAATCGAAGCGGTGAATTTTCCATTGTTGGAGCCATGCCAAATTAATGCATTGTAAAAGAAGTTTTTTGAAACAAAATAAACAGAATCCTGAAATTAAGCGTGATTTTAATTATAAGCATTAAATGCTTTTAAAAGAATGGTTTTTAAAACTTTTTACTTTTATACTTATTCAGTAACTACTCTCCCACTTTTCTCCTATTTTAATTTTTAAACTAGCTGAGGGCAACTCAGTGTACTTATTTGCATGTTACGGATGAAGAGACACTGAATAGTGTAAGCCTTGTACTGTTTGAACCAGTTGTTCAAATTCACAACACATTTGGGTACTTTATGTCAGCCTAATACATGAGATAAATTGCTAAATATTGTTGTTATCACCATTATTCGTATTCTATTCATTTCTTTTGAAATATGGACTTATCATTCATTTTATTTAAAATATGAATTTTTCATTTAAAAAATATATATTTAAAGTACATGCCTTTCACTCATTTATTTAAAATAATAATAATAATAAATGGAATAATACAAAAAAAAATATTTTATTTCAACATCAAGGCATTGTTTCTAATTTAAGTAAATGAAAAATAAAAGGTGCTATGGCTGAAGGGGGAAAAAAAGCTATTGACAAGATTTGTGCCCGGCTAACATAAAAGTACCCTTTTTGTGATATATTTGCTAAATCAGGGATTGCCCCTAGCAAAAATTGGAACCACTTCACAAAATTATTCTTAATAAAAGAAGTCCCTTCACAAAATTATATTTTTTATAAAAGCGAACACTTTAATTTTTTTTTTTAAATTGTTGGGATTTAAAATTTGTAATTTGCAAACAAAATAAGCTCACCAAAAAGGAAAACTTTAGCAGGAAAACATATATAGCATAGTTTGAATTTAAAAGCAACTTGATTTTTTGGTACATCATTTTATTTTTCTCAAAACTATAATTTAAAAAAAAAAAAGTGCCCATGAGAGAGAGAAAAAAAAAAAAAAAAACCTGCATCAAACTTTGATGTAGAATCAATCATATAGAAAGAATTTACAATTTTTTGTACATTTATTTTGCATTTTACTGTGAAGACTTTTTTTTTTTTTTTTTTTTTTTTGAGGGGGAGGGGATCACAAAAAGTAGATGCAACTAAAAAAAAACATATAATGATAACAAAATATAATGATATTCACTGAATAATATAGAATTCCAACCAAGTGTTTATCCCCTAGTTGTATACATGAGTCTCTGATTCAGAATGAAAAGAGTCCTAAAGAGATAAGATATAATTTTTTTTTCAAAGAAAAAATTTGAAACTAATAAATTTTTGTATTGATTTTTGATAATTTTTAATATAAAGTAATTTAGTTTTAAAAGTTATACAACAGGTGGATTTTGGCATAGGTAATTTAACGAATTGTTTTCAACTAAACTTTGCCAGAAGATTACTTTTTTTTTTTTTTTCAAAGTTTATATAAATACAATTAAATAAATCTGAAGATCTATATTTATGGTAAGAGCAGAAAAGAATAAATTCCTACAGCTACATGTTATTTTTCTTAAATTTTTAATAATGGTTAAATATTTCTATTGATTATGTGAAAAAAAAATATATAAAAAATTGGTAATATGGCAAAAAAAAAAAAAAAAAAAAAAAATGCTGTATGTTACAATTTTCAATCTTACCACTTCCACAAATTCAAATTATTATTATGGATAGAACATGATTTTTTATTTTTAGTGAGAAAAGTAACATTTAATTATCTTTTTCACATTTTAATGTTTTCACATAGAACACTGAAACTGAAAAAAAGAGAGAAAAACATCAAAATGTAGCTATTATAAAATTTTGAATAAATTATTTTATTAATATTAAATTTAATAAAATGCTTTTTTAGTATTCTTTCATTCATAATCTTTAATATTACAATTATATCTAATGGATATAATAATAAAAACTGAGGCCTTTAACAAAACAGTTAATCCATATGGCATTTCAGATGCTTATATATATCTACATGGATTAGCTAATTCAAAGCTGGACTCACGAATATAAAATGGTAAACCCTTTTTTTTTCCTAATGTAAAGAGTTATTGATTTCTAATATTTTGCTAAGACAATTAATCAATATCTCCCTAGATGAGAAAAAGATTTGCCATTTTATAGTGTTGAATCCAGTTTTGGCCAATATCGGTCGGTCCGACGTTTACCGATATTGGTCAATATTGGGTCCCGATATAGGCCGATATTGGAAAAAAAGCTAGCCATGCAATATCGGCCAGTCCAGTGTTTACCGATATTGCTGTGCTACCTGGGTATATTCATATTATTTTGTGCAGTCCTGTAAAATAACTGTAAATGTTATAGACATGCTCAACAAAAAACATTCTGTAGGTGACTGTAACAACATACTAAAATTTCATTACTGTCTGCTTTCTACAAATCCTGCATTTAACATATATTTGTATTCTTTTGTGTAGGCCTGTAAAAGAGCTATAAATGCTATATACACCTTCTTCGGTGAAACACATATTGTAGTTGACTGTAAACACATACTAAAATTTCATTACCATCAGTATTCTACAAATCCCGCATTTAACATATATATTTATATTCTTTTGTGCAGTTCTATAAAATAACTATAAATGTTATACACACACTATTCAATGAAAAACATTCTGTATGTGACTGTAACAACATAATAAAATTTCATTACCATCAGCATTTCAAAAATCAAGCATTTAACATATTTTTTTTTATATTTATTCAGATTTTTTTGTGCGGCCTCATAAAATTATGCTAATGCTATGTACACCCTCTTCGAGGAAGAACATACTGTATTAAGTGACTGTAACTAGTGTTTCCCTAAGAATAAAAAAGGGCAGGTGCTCCTTCAACAAAGGGGCACTTCAGCTAAACAAAATGGGCACTTTTTTATGAAAAGGGCTTTTTAGTGCTTTTCATAAGTAATAGCTTAATTATTTTAAAGTTTTCTTTCTATTTTAATATTCACACATAAACATATTTTTCTATTGAAAAGTAATCGTAAATTTTATTATTTGGCCTTTTTAGAATCTGGTAAAAAAATCGGCTAGTTCAAACTGTGAATTAAAACTTTATTCAGATAATGAAATTTTGAATAAAAGATCCTACAAACTCTACAAAATTAGTTGAATAAAAAAAAAATATTGGACTTTGCACACTACAATCTAGTAAAGTATGTGTCTGCTTTTTGTTTTAGTATTGTACAGATTTTGATTTTTAATTTTTCTTTTAATGCTTCTGATGTTAAGTTAATGGGACTGCATATTTGGCATTAAATCCTATAGTTTTTTGTTATGAAAAGTGGTCGACAGGATAATAGAGAAGTACCGCCAATTATTTTTATACAGTCAACTATCTGTGAATGTGAAATCCGTACCCTTAGGGATAGTTTTGTGGATTATACAGTTTTGCGATTTACAGATCATACCTTTGTTTACATTTTATTTTTTAAAGTTAGACTATAAATTAGGAACAATTACACAAAAATTGCAATAGAAAAGTAAAATATAATGCAAAATTGATTTAATATATTTATTAACTAAGTTAATATAATGAAAAATGAGCTTTCATTCAATTTTTAATTACTTCTAAATCTTAATATTCATGAGCGTCATTAATAATTATAAAAATAATAGAGCATTGTCAGGGCTACACTACATACCGGGCTTGCTCATTCATTATGATGACGTCACAAAAGGTGGCTGACTAGGAGGAAAGACATACAGCGATTGGCACAAAACGATGGGCGCGTTGCTTTGGACCAATCGCTGGTCGCGGTCAGCCACCATTTGTGACGTTTTGAGAGTGAATGAGCAAGCCCGGTATCTAGTGTTGCCTTGGCATTGTTTTGTTTAAAGCACAAAATAATCAATATTGTTATTTTTTCTTTTTTTTATGTATAACAGGAATTTGGATAAACATTGATTTGTGGGCATTATTTAAGACTTAAAGTAGCAAAATTAGTCAAAACCGTTCAATTATTTTCCATACAAAATATTCGTTAATAATATGACAGAACCAGCAATTATTTGTTTATTGACAGCTGATCCATAAATCAGAAGAGTAACACTTGCACAGTAAAATGTTGTCTTTGATTGGTTGCTGTGAGGGTTCTTCTGTAACCAGTGAAAATGTTTTTATGTTAGGCATTGAATTACTACGATTCGTTGGGATTAGTGACATCTAAGTACATCTGGTTTTATGGCTTCATTTTCTGAGTAGTGATCCGGGAGAGAATTCCCTAGTGCACGGCCACATTTCACTGAAAAAGGCTCTGTTCACTAGAGATTTCCTCCAGGCTATTGTCCTGAATTTTCTTAGAAATCTTCAATAGCTCTTTCCCTTTTTTCTATTTAATTTCTTTCTGTTTTCACGAAGTCAATGTAAGTGTTTGCAAAACACTTTTTGTTGTTGTTTTGTCCTGAAGAATGGTCCATCTCCTGAAAATAAAGTAAAAAAGAAAATGTTAAAAAACTATCATTAAATTTGTTGTACTAAAAAATAAAAAAAAATCACTATAAAACAAGGTTTTTTATTTCTAATAAGATACAAAAAAATATCAAAAACTAAAAAGATGCATTGATTTTTATTAGATTTTAAAAACTGGAAAATAGATTTTTTTTTCCTTATTGAACGTTCATATGTAACATTCAAATAAATGCTCGTTTTCCTATTTACAACATCTCTCAGACTTTTAAAATATAATGTGAGCATAAACAAATGATGATCTTTTAAATTATTTTGTAAACAAGCAAAACTTACTGATTTCTTTTAATAAATGTGTAATTTTTTTTTTTTTTAAATCATCATTTCATCAAGAGTAGGATATTTACTTAGCAATACTATAGGTTAAGTATTTTCCTAAATCGCTCATTGTTATCAAAATTTCATAGTCCTGAGGTTATCACTGTAAGCGACATCTACTGTATCTTAAACTCACTATTGTGAATATCTTCAAGGTGCTTTGTTTATGAAACAGCTACAGATCAGCCTTTAAAATATAATTCAAGAATAGCAATCTGTCATTGCTTGAAAATTTTTATAACATTTCAATAGTCAAAACATGGAAACAAACTCTTTTCATAAAATATAAGCTTTTATATACTATGTACTATTCAGACAATGTAGCAAATTTCTGAAACTAACACTCTCACATAATCTATATTTGTAACTTTAGCATAGTTACACACAATGTAAAATGCATATAAAAATCTAAACTGTAATTCAAATAAAAATGAATATATATTTTAAATATTCAATAAACAATCCTCCCCCCCCCCCCCCCCCCAAACCCTACCAAAAAAGAAAACTTCACTGCTATTAAAATATACGATGGATATTAATAATCAAAGTATACACTTTTAAAATTCTAAAAAATCTTCATAAAATAAAGATTATTATTTAGAAAAGAATAAAGATTTCAAATTACTTGCACTTTTAACAGAAAATAAATGTGAAAATTGAAATTTTCTTTAGAATTTAAACTTAATTTACAAGTTTTTTTTCTTAAATAGGAAAAAAAAAATTAAAATTGAGAGTAACAGGAAACAAAATTTGTCAAATTTTAATTATAACAGTAAGCATTGGATAATAAATATCAATAAAAGGTTGTCTAGATAATTAAAGAATAAAGATATTTTTTAAATGTATAAACATTCTTCCTCATTTTGAAACATGTATTATGCTTTAAATCGTATCTAGGAACAAACTTTTAATCTATAAATCTATTATATAATAAAAGCTCTTTTAATCTATAAATTAAATCCAATTTAGAGATGAAAAATTAATCTTATGTAACACGACTGAATAAAGTTTATATGCATTGACAGGCGACTGAACAAAATTAAGGTATTTGCAGGCATATTTTAAAATGTCACAATATGTTATTAGAATAATGAAGTTCCTGTTTAATATTTACATAAGAAAATGTTTCATTTTAATTTTTTTTCATTATTATATATATTTTTTTAATTTGTGAAGTTTTATTATTTAAGTATAACTAAAGGATTTTAAATGCAAACTATCGTATTTAAAAAAAGAAAAAAAACTTAATTGCAGAGTATAGTTTATGTTTAAAATAGTTATTTGCTAGTGTTAGCATCACATATATACTACATGAACTTTTAAATTTAATCATTCCAAGACATCTGTATATTTTTCAATCAATCACTGCTTATACATGTACTCTTTTGAAATATTTTTATAAACATACAAACTTAAAACTACTAAAACGGGAAGCAAGAAACCGCCATCACCTAACCTAATTTAAAACTTTCACGGAATTAAAAAACATGCTCATAAAAATCAATTTTATCTGCAATGACTTTTTTACAGGTTTAAGACCAGTGTTAAAACTATATAGTGCATCAAAATCCTGTCAAGACTGATTTCGATATTTAAAAGTTCAAGCGACATGTTATTAATTTTTAATGTTAAAATAAAACTAACAAAGCAACACATAAAATATATTCAACTTTCTTACCTAGCGGATAAAAATATGAAGGCTGGAAATGTTTGCCACAAACGACGATGCTTTTTGAAACTTTCTTGCCGATTTTGAACACTCGAGACTCGAATCCACTCTTCACGAAGGCGTACAGAGGATAAATCTTTTTTCTTTGAAAATCAGTGGAAACTTGTTGTTGGATGTTCAGATCCACAAGAATTACGATGATACACAATATTGTAACTATTATACATTGAAAATGTAAATTACATACAAAAGAAATTCAAGGTTTTAGCGATAAAACACAGCACATTTTCAATGTTATTTAATAGGCTTTCGAAATGTTTGACGACTCAGAAATAATTCTTCATAATCTCACCAGACGGCGTATTCAAGTGCTGGAATCGCGAATATCTTTTTTTACAGACCGCGGGAGTCACGTGATGCTCGAATGCACCAATGGAGGTGTACGAAAAGAGCCTCACGTCACGCCGGCAGTCTGTAAAAAAAGATAAGCGAAATGCACCGCGGTAGCCTGTCTTTTTCGTTAGCCTCGAAAAGTATTTTGTAATAATTTAATTATTCCATGCTTCAAGTTCAGAACAAGGTAAAAACAACGACTACATATCCTTATCTTTCCAAAACAATGGCTCTCGTAATAGGAATACATGCCTATATTTACTCAGACAGAATATGGGTGTGTTCTCTTCTCTCACCCTCTCTCTCTGTTTTTTTCTGTTTTGACGACGGTGCATTTGTTAACGGAATCTTTTGAGATTAATTTTGGCTTAATAAATTAAAGAGAAATACTTTTAAAAATCTTTTTTTTTTTTTCATTTATAGGGCTTTAAAATTATGATTTTTTAATCATGTTTTTCTGTTCTTCTGAAATTTTAATGGGTCTTCATTTAAATGCAATTGGTTGTGTTCAGGAAAGAAGATCGCGCGGCGCGCGTTCGATGGAGAGAAGGGTTATGGAGTAGGTCTTATCGGAAATTTAAATAATTTAATATATTGAAATAATTTAATTATTTCAATTATTTTAAGCTTCTGTGGCTCGGATTAGGTGAAACTAGCGACTACACATCTTTATCCTCCAAAAAAAAATTGATCTTATAATAGGGATATCTATTTTTATTTCATCATAATAAACCCCCGAAACATTCATGAAAAGCATCACGTGATCAGATAGCCCGATCAGCGTTCATAACCTGCAAATTTTTAGCGCGGGCTGCGCGCGGGTGACTCACAAAAATTCTGTGGGCGATTTAATCACGTGATTGGGCTTTTTTGTGTCTTACTTGGTTTGGTAGGTTGATTGATACAGCTGTAGCAACATGATCGGATATCTGAAAAATTTAAAATTTTTAACATTCTAAAATGATTTTTTAAGCCTTTGATCCAACATAAAAATAATAGAATACGAAAGTATGATGTGTGTATATATATATATATATATATATATATATATATATATATATATATATATATATATATATATATACATCATATAGTTACATAACTGCTGTCAACTTATATGTCTCTAAAACTACAGCACCTACTAAAACTGATATATTAGTTTAGTTAATAGCAGTTACATAAATATATATATTGTACAAAACAATGCATATAATATTATAAAGTTTAATTTTCTATAACCAGTGCACCTTTAACTAACAAGGGAGAGGGACGTTCGGATCACCGAATTCCTGAAACACAGTATTGGTGGTTTCAATAAAATTAATGTAAACTCTAAAAAAAAAATTGGGTACTTTTTGGTTAACCGGGCACCAGTGAAACAAATATAAATATATACACAGACACACATATATATATATATATATATATATATATATATATACATACATATATACACAAACATATATGTAGATATATATTTATATTTTTTTTTCCCCTGGCGCCCGGCTAACCGAAAAGTACCAAAAATTGTTATGTACTTTACTGACGTTTGGGTTGTCCTGACCTGATGATGATGAACCTGAAAAGTATGGATACAAAGTGAATGCTCGCCGTTTATTTCCGATTTTCTTCCCCTATTTTTATTAATTTAAAAATTATTTATCAGTTGCTTTATATTTTTTGGGATAAATAGAATGTTAATAAATCAAGGTCGTGATACCAACATATGTTGGTATCACGACCTTGATTTACGATAAATCTTTTAACATATGTTAAAAGATTTATTTCTTTATTTATAATAGTAAAATAAAATCTTTGTTAAAATTTGATAAAAAAGCTTTTAAACATTTTATTAAAATATATTTTTCGATAACAACCTTGTTGAAACATAATTATTAATTTCTAAAAATTTATTTTTCTTGAAATTCATTTTTCGATGTAAATTGCATTATTTATTATATTGCAATAAACATCATAAAGCACGAGAAACAAATGCTAAAATACTTGTACATTCAGTAGAAAATTTATAAACATTCTAACTATATTTTATTTATATTCATTACGAAACTAGACGGTAAACCACATGTATTTTACCTCTTTACAAAAATAAGTACTGATATTTCTAGTTTAAATAGTGTATATATTTTACATTTTATTTTTATAATATTTTTTACATTGTAAAATATGCTTTGCATTCTATTCGTACTAAAAATTCACTGTTGAAGTACTCATTATAAAAACATGGAGAAATTCGTGCAAATTGACTATATTTTCATTTCTTATTTTACATTTGCTAAAAAGAAAAAAATAATAATAATAATGTTTAAATATTAAAAGACACTGTAATGTAAAATTTTAATCGCAAAATAGCTGAATTTGTCGTATTTAATTAAATAATATCAAATTTTGCTTTTATAAAATACATTTCATTAATCATGAAAAATACAAAGCAACCGATTAAACATTTTTAAATGAAAAAAACAGAAAAATCAAACAGAAATTTTGGGGGATCGAACCCGCAACCTCCAGAATCAAGAGCAGTGCTCTAACCATTCGGCCACCAAGTTCACTTTTTAATTAAACAAAATATCATTAAAATACGCTGATTAGTCAAATGAAGGACCGTGTTCATTATCATTGATTTGGATGTTCAAATCAATGATAACAAACGCAGGCCTTTCAATTTCATTCACAGTATAGACTCACTCGATATTTTAATCTCCATCGCCCGCGCGCCGCCTGATCTTCTGTTCTGAACAGCCCCATTGTCTTAGTGATCATTAATATTGTGATTCCGTATAAGGAAAGGGCAACTGACGTCACTGTTGGTTCCATTACTGTTGGTTTGGGAGAAAAACCTGTTCTTTCTTTACGACTCCTACAGTACACATGAGATGGAGCGATTTGATTGGTCTACGTTAAACTGGTTTGTGATATGATTGGCCTACGTCGCCATGACGTTTCCTGCAATGATAGTTGCGACAAAAATGCAGTGGTAGATTGGTTGATGGAACTGTTTGTTTGTAAACATGCCCTTTCCTTATACCCTGGCTTGCAGATAAATAACCGGAAAAATGCTGCTTTTTATAATGTTCGCTTAAATATACATTTAATATTCTTAAAAAATAATAATAATTGTAGGATAAAACCGGCTAACAAATATCGAACATTTTTGTAGAAACTGAGCAGTATCGGGAATGCTTTTAATTGTGGTTGTGTTCAGGAAAGAAGATCGCGCGGCGCGCGCGCGATGGAGAGAAGGGTTATGTTACTGGAGTAGGTCTTATCGGAAATTTAAATAATTTAATATATTGAAATAATTTAATTATTTCAATTATTTTAAGCTTCTGTGGCTCGGATTAGGTGAAACTAGCGACTACACATCTTTATCCTCCAAAAAGAATGGATCTTATAATAGGAATATCTATTTTTATTTCATCATAATAAACCCCCCGAAACATTCATGAAAAGCATCACGTGATCAGATAGCCCGATCCGCGTTCATGACCTGCAAATTTTTAGCGCGGGCTGCGCGCGGGTGACTCACAAAATTTCTGTGGGCGATTTGATCACGTGATTGGGCTTTTTTGTGTCTTACTTGGTTTGGTAGGTTGATTGATACAGCTGTAGCAACATGATCGGATATCTGAAAAATTAAAAATTTTTAACATTCTAAAATGATTTTTTAAGCCTTTGATCCAACATAAAAATAATAGAATACGTAAGTATGATGTGTATACCGGGTGTCCCACAAATGACTGATGGATTTTAAAATTCAATAACTAGCAAACGGTGACAGATATTTAAAAAATTCTTGCAGGAGGGTTATGTATGATGTCGGGAGTTTTTTTATTGTGATTCTTGATTTTAGTTCGAATTTCAAACAATAGATGGCGCTGACAGCGGTTGGCACTCATTAGAGGCCGAAACTGACGTCACTCAGCATTGATGCGAAGAAAGGAGATTAAGGCTATGGAGTGGATCTCATTCGCCAGTACAATCTTGCTCTTAGGCCCCGATTCTGAACTCATTTAATATGATTTCAATGGAATGAAATGTTGCCATGGAAAAAACAAATTCTTTGATAGTGGAATACAGCGTTCAGATCAGGGCATGAATTTAACAAGCAGTATTCGAGTTGCAGGCGATTTTACATTTATGAAGTTTTATTTTCCCGGATTAAATTACTTTTTACGGCCTGATTTAAAGAATATTTTGTTCATCGTATTTTAAAACTACTAGGTGAAATAAACCATTTTCAATAAATAGTGTACACGCTTTTAAAAGTACTCACTAGCAGATATTGTAGCAAGATCTCTTCACCTAGTTTTAAAATATGATGCATAAAATATTCTTTAAATCAGGCCATAAAAAGTAATTTAATCCCGGAAAATAAAACTTCATAAATGTAAAATCGCCTGCAACTCGAATACTGCTTGTTAAATTCATGCCCTGATCTGAACGCTGTATTCCACTATCAAAGAATTTGTTGTTTCCATGGCAACATTTCATTCCATTGAAATCATATTAAATGAGTTCAGAATCTTGGCCTTAGAGCAAGATTGTACTGGCGAATGAGATCCACTCCATAGCCTTAATCTCCTTTCTTCGCATCAATGCTGAGTGACGTCAGTTTCGGCCTCTAATGAGCGCCAACCGCTGTCAGCGCCATCTATTGTTTGAAATTCGAACTAAAATCAAGAATCACAGTAAAAAAACTCCCGACATCATACATAACCCTCCTGCAAGAATTTTTTTAATATCTGTCACCGTTTGCTAGTTATTGAATTTTAAAATCCATCAGTCATTTGTGGGACACCCGGTATATATATATATATATATATATATATATATACATCATATAGTTACATAACTGCTGTCAACTTATATATCTCTAAAACTACAGCACCTACTAAAACTGATATATTAGTTTAGTTGATAGCAGTTACATAAATATATATATTGTACAAAACAATGCATATAATATTATAAAGTTTAATTTTCTATAACCAGTGCACCTTTAACTAACAAGGGAGAGGACGTTCGGATCACCGAATTCCTGAAACACGGTATTGGTGGTTTCAATAAAATTAATGTAAACTCTAAAAAAAAAGGGGTACTTTTTGGTTAACCGGTTACCAGTGAAACAAATATAAATATACACACAGACACACACATATATATATATATACATACATATATACACAAACATATATGTAGATATATATTTATATTTTTTTTTCACTGGCGCCCGGCTAACCGAAAAGTACCAAAAATTGTTATGTACTTTACTGACGTTTGGGTTGTCCTACACAGATGAACCTGAAAAGTATGGATACAAAGTGAATGCTCGCCGTTTATTTCCGATTTTCTTCCCCTATTTTTATTAATTTAAAAATTATTTATCAGTTGCTTTATATTTTTTGGGATAAATAGAATGTTAATTAATCACGACCTTGATTTACGATAAATCTTTTAACATATGATAAAAGATTTATTTCTTTATTTATAATAGTAAAATAAAATCTTTGTTAAAATTTGATAAAAAAGCTTTTAAACATTTTATTAAAATATATTTTTCGATAACAACCTTGTTGAAACATAATTATTAATTTCTAAAAATTTATTTTTCTTGAAATTCATTTTTCGATGTAAATTGCATTATTTATTATATTGCAATAAACATCATAAAATACGAGAAACAAATGCTAAAATACTTGTACATTCAGTAGAAAATTTATAAACATTCTAACTATATTTTATTTATATTCATTACGAAACTAGACGGTAAACCACATGTATTTTACCTCTTTACAAAAATAGGTACTGATATTTCTAGTTTAAATAATGTATATATTTTACATTTTCTTTTTATAATATTTTTTACATTGTAAAATATGCTTTGCATTCTATTCGTACTAAAAATTCACTGTTGAAGTACTCATTATGAAAACATGGAGAAATTCGTGCAAATTGACTATATTTTCATTTCTTATTTTACATTTGCTAAAAAGAAAATAATAATAATAATAATAATGTTTAAATATTAAAAGACACTGTAATGTAAAATTTTAATCGTAAAATAGCTGAATTTGTCGCATTTAATTAAATAAGTAATTGTTAATAATATTAAATTTTGCTTTTATAAAATATATTCCATTAATCATGAAAAATACAAAGCAACCGATTAAACATTTTTAAATGAAAAAAAAAAAAAAAAAAAAAAAAACAGAAAAATCAAACAGAAATTTTGGGGGATCGAACCCGCTACCTCCAGAATCAAGAGCAGTGCTCTAACCATTCGGCCACCAAGTTCACTTCTTAATTTAACAAAATATCAGTAAAATACGCTAATTAGTCAAATGAAGGACTGTGTTCATTATCATTGATTTGGATGTCCAAATCAATGATAACGAACGCAGGCCTTTCAATTTCATTCACAGTATAGACTCACTCGATATTTTAATCTCCATCGCCCGCGCGCCGCCTGATCTTCTGTTCTGAACAGCCCCACTTTTTGCTCGTCTCAGGCCGTGATCGAGCTTTTAGTTGTTATACTGGGTCAGCATAGTTTTCTCTGCCCCGGGTTGGACCTGGGTCAGAAATTTTTCGGCCATGCAGACCTCTAGTATATTTACGTGACATTCGTGAGCAGACGATCAGTGATCAGCAGAAATTAGATTAAATTTATGCAAAATTAAACAAATTTTATAAGAGTTTGGTGGAGAAAGTTGTTAATTTCTTTCTGATAATTTAAACAGAAGCCTAAATCAAAGATAATAGTTGAAATATTTATGTATTTGACATATACGTCCCACGGACAGATAGAACGGCTGCCACTAACGAATATTTTTATATTTGTTTTGTAGTAATATTTATAAAAAAAATTTCTTTGTGGTAGATTTCGCTTAAAATTGTCATAAAACTGTACGTAAAAAGTTTTTTTTTTCTTTTTTGGAAAAGTACTACGAATAAAATTAAAATATATAGTCACGAGTTGCACCAATTTCTAATAAAAAATAAATTCGTAGTCAAAGGGTTAATCCATTAAAATACTCGATTAGTCCACTTGTTATTATGTCAGTAAGGAATTTGATAAAGATGAATTTTTTCCCTATTAAACTCTATCCTTTCTTTAATTGTAACATGCTTAAAGTTTTTGATTTAATTAAAGAATATCAAACATGTTAATATTTTTAATTTAATAAGATAATTTAAAAATAGGAAAAAATTCGAATCAAAATCAATATTTCCCAAAATTTCATCCGTAATAAGAATCTTTTAAAACATTAACTTTTCATAATTTTGGAAGACTTTAAATCATTAGTTTAGTCTGAGGGACGAGGAATTTCAGCTCCTTGCCTCTCCGCGACCGGACATATGTATTGCGTGAGGACAGGAACGTCCAAATTCGTATAATAAAAAGAGAAGCACAAGACGAAAACCAAATCTATGTTGTTACATTATAAATAGTCATTAAATGAACTAGGGAATACAACCCGGGCTTCCCGGGATAGAGAATATATGGGAAAACCATTTATTTAATTTTTTTTTTACTGAAAACTGTAATAGATTTTGTTACATTTAATATATATATATATTTTTTTTAGGTTGTCCTCTAACAACACCAAACAGCATTTTTATATGAAATATGTCAATTAAGTAGTCAAATAGAATTTTGAAATTTATTAAAAAAAGTAATTTCGTATCGTCCTCGTGCCAGAAGTTAATAGCCTTAGAAATCGCTAAAAATTTCATTTTCTACAGCAGTTTTTTTTTTTTTTTTTTAATTTATTATTCTGATAATTTCAGCGGTTTTAAGCGCATATTTCAAACACATGTCTGTTAAATTTGTGTTTTATTTCTACTATTTTATTGATTGCTTAATGAAGTTTTAATTTTGTTATTGAATATTAGCTCGAAACAAATGTTGACCTTTTTATATTCTTTAAAGTGTAAACTGATTAATGTTTTGTAATCGTCTGCAAATAATAGAGATAGATTTTTAAAAAATCACGCTTAATATTTCATTTAAATAATGTAATAAATGAGTAAATTCCGATACAATTTTGAAACAAATTGCATTTTAAAGTAGATCCCCTCCCCTCCCCCCCCCCCTATATAACGGTGTAAAAATTAAAAATATACAATGTTTAGAAATTAAAAAAATTGCAGTAGCAAAAATCGCAAAACCGAAATGTTATCGTCCAGTGTTGCCATTCGCAAAATGACGTCAGCGTTGCGCACGGACACGTTTGTCCTTTATAATATACACTGCTCAAAACAATTAAAGGATATTGCAGTTTTAGGTGGATTTTGTATCTGGGAAACTTTTTAGCTAATTGATACATGGTCGACAGACATAGTAGGTTATATGAGAATAAATTACACATGTTTGGCAGAAAAAAATGCATTTTATTGCGCATTTGTGTACAAAAGGAAAAAAACACAATTTGTGCATATGAGAAAAAAAGAATAAGAAAAGGTGTTTTCTTCAAAGAAAATCATTTTCAGTAGGGGGTATGGTTTCCACGGGCGGCCAGCAACGTTGAACACCTTTGAGGCATGGACTCAATGAGGCTATTAATGACGAGTTGGGGTATTCTGCCCCACTCTTCCAGAAGAGCTCTTTCCAGTTCTTGGAGAGTTTGTGGGGGTTGTTGGCGGCCAGAAACTCGTCTTCCTAGAGCGTCCCAAACGTGATCGATTGGATTCATGTCTGGAGAACACGCTGGCCATTCCATTCGAACGATTCCTTCCTCGAAAAGGAAATCCTCCACCAGGTTTGCACGATGTGGCCTGCAGTTATCGTCAATTAAAATGAATTTATCTCCGATTGCTGCAGCGTAAGGGACTACAATAGGTCTGAGGATCTCATCCCTATATCGGCGACCAGTCAGAGCTCCATCTCGAATGATGTAGAGGTCAGTGCGCCCGTCAATGGAGATGCCACCATACACCAACACTCCTCCACCGCCAAATCTGACACTTTCGTGCACGAACGCAGGATTATTCCTACTGCCACGGTCCCTCCAGATGAAAATACGCCTATTATCCGATGCACAGAAAAACGGGACTCGTCAGAAAACAGAATATTGCTCCATTCATTTCTCCTCCAGTTGACATGCTCGGTTGCCCACTCCCTGCGGTCGCGACGATGCCTTGATGTTAATCTAACACATACCATCGGTCGGCGAGCATACAGACCTACAGCATGGCGCCGGTTTCGGACAGTCTGAGTTGAAATCGTGGTGCCTGTAGCCGAGCGAAGGTGTTGTTGGAGAAGAGTAGCGTTCATGTTTCGGTGTCTCCGAGCTGTTAACGCTAAATACCGATCTTCATTGGGCGTTGTTGCCCGTCTACGACCTTGCCCTGGTCTTCGGCCTGCACATCCACTCTCCAAAAAACGGTTCCAGATCCTGGAAATGACACTTTGTGACACTCCAATGGCTTGCGCTACTTCGGCTTGAGTTTGGCCCCCTTCTAACCTACTAACAATTCTCCAAGCTTCTGAATCTGTCAAATGACTTCGCTGAGACATCGTACTCATCGAAACAAATCAATCACTGAATGCCGATCATCCTTGTCTTCATTCTCTTTTATCCAGTTGAAAGTCAAATTTCATTCGCTGCCGCTGAAGCGACGTTTTTGACGTCGAACTCAAAATTTGCATACTCCACAGTTTGAAAACCAGAAAAATTTGCATTTGTGATTCTCTTCTTCTATTTTCGGCAAAAAAAATTTCGTTTATATCTTTATTTTATATAAAACTTCAAATATCCTTTAATTGTTTTGAGCAGTGTAGATAGATAGATAGATAGCGAGCAGTGTGTCAGAATCAGAATCACCATTAGCACTAACTTCTTAACAATTCGCATTGCGTATTGCGTTCATGAACCTGTTCAGATTTCTTGTGTTCCCGGTGCTGCCTAGGCTGGAGGCTGGAGTATAAAAATGCCTGTAGATTGAATATAAGCTACAAACAATCTGTTTTCTTCCAGGACACCCACAACTTGCACAAGAACATTTTATTGAAAAAAAAACATTTTAAATTTTATAAATAAGCAAGCTTAAACATATAAATTTAATTATGAAATACATAACTCACAACAAAATTAAAAGTGTTAAAAATATAAATATGTTCATTTTTTATTTTAAATAAAAGATAAAATTTATATTAGAGATATAATTGTAGATAACATTTCATAAGAGCATTAAAACATGAATTAATTTCCTTTTTTTGTCGGGTTGTGGGTCGATGTACTAAAATATTTTGTCGGGTTCGAGTACGGATTTCGGTTCGATGAAATTATTTTTGTCTGATTCGGGTCGGGTTGCGGGTTGACTTCAAATGGAGTTTTTTGTGTTCGAGTCGAGGACAACCCGACCCGTGCAGGACTCGATTCTAGTTTGAGTGGTTAAAATTTCAAACATCAAAGGGCGGTTTTTTTTTTTTTTATTCTAAAATATATTGAAGGAAAATCACTTTCTTACTGACTGATGATGATGGTTTACTTTACAGCCTGTCCAAGCTTTCATTAAGCAAGGTCGCACCTTAGCTTGTCGAACACAATGGAGGGCGCCATTAGTCACATGATTCGAAAAATTCAAGAATATTATCCCCCTTCAGCAGTGATAGCTATTACCTATAGATATAGGCTATCACTCCAGGATACACGTATATCTCACAGTGGTAATCATTGGTGGCCTACGGTAGAGGTGGCTCATCTAAAAAAATGTATCATAGTAAATTTAATGTTACATTTTTCTGAGGTTTGTAGATGAGAAGGGGGAGGGGTGATCTCATGGACTTTTGCAGGTAAAGGACCCAAAAACCTTAATAACACCTGTAATGATAATAATAATAATACATACAAATATTAATTATTTTAAGGCAAATTAACTTTGGAGACGGATTTTTGTTTTAAATAAATCCAGAAAAAATTAAACATTCGAAGAACACCTAGAAAAATGAATCATTTTATTTATTTATTTATTCATTTTTTGGCCGTCGAGAATTTCTTTTTCTGTCGTCGTTATTCCTTTTCTCTTTGTGACACCTGTCACAAAGAGAAGGAGTGAGGGGGGGGGGGGGGGGGGGGGCGCCAAATCGAAACTTTGCTACGGGCGCAATTTTCTTTTCGCACGGTCCTGTCAGGATGGTTTCCTTTGGTTTTTCCGAAAAAAAAAAATGCACAGCCGTATCATTTTTATTTTATTTTATAATTTTTTACTGTTATTTGTTAAATCACTTGTTGACTATTTAGTATTTGAAGAATTGGACTTATTGAAAATATTGGATAATGGCAAAATCCCTAGAAAATCAAAATGAAAGAGTAATAGTGCTGCCATCTACTGCATTTAAGAGCTATTAATTGTAATTTTACACGGTCATACAAATATATAGATTTTTCTGCATAAAATAAAATGAAATTAACGACATGGCAAAAATTAAAAATGTCAGAAATTATAGTAAATAGCGAGTAGCGACATTGAAAAAAAAATACAAATGTCAACTGCACCCAGAACTAGTTATCTATAATTATGAAAGAAAGGGTTTGTCTGAGTATTACAATATAAAATACATATACGTGCGCAGCTAAGTAATTTAATTAAGCTGACTTTTCGCATTTTCTTTTATATTGATCGTTTAGAATTATTTACTTTTTTCATTCTAATAACGTTAACATCTCTTAAAATAAAGTTTTGGTGAATGTTTTTTTTTTTTTTTTTTTTTTTTTTTTTTTTTTTAAACTCTAATTATTCTTTTTCCACATTTTTCGCCCCTATTCCTATTCCACTTTCTTTTCTTTCTTTTTCGTATTTTTTTAAACATATCCTAAGTTTGTCTAGTAACTAAACTGAATAAAAACCATTATGATGAAGATACTTTTTTTTCTGAAAATTTCTTTTAAAAACAATGGGTTTGAAAAATATTCTGAAATAAAAATTATATGGGAAAGTATATTACAGTTAACTGCAGTGGTTTTTAAAGCTTTTCAATGTAATTCATATTATTTATGGCTTCGGTTCGTCTGTCTGTCTCTTCATACATTCATCTGTCTGATCGCGCTCTATCTTTCATACATGCCACACGTAGGTAGACATAGACAGTAGATGGAATAGAGTTTGTGTTAGGGACTAGGGTTATACTATAACAATAGTGTTGATTATAACTATGGTGTTTGTGTTGTATTATAATAATTTTACTACTAAATTTATTTAAATTTAACTGTATTAAAATTTTAAATATGCAATCTCAAAATAATTGTTATTATTTACTGTTCATCCACTTTTGGTTCACCCTGTATATTTGGATTGCCACGAAATAGATGTATGTTGTTAAGGTTTACTATAGCACATTCCCTATTAAAATGGGGTATGCAATGCAGCACTCAGAGATCATTTACAGGGGCATTCAAAATAATTCAGATACATTATGGCCTATGGACGACAATTGTTTGATGTGCATTTAAACATTATGAATTTAATGTGCGTTATTGAGACTTATTGCATTTCTCTTATAGAAAATGGTTTACACAGCATTTATAGTTGACATGCAAAAATACAAAAAAGAATTCGGTTACATTATTGTCTATAAGCAGTAATTGTTTGGAACACATTTTAACAATGCTATACTACTATTTCTAACTTAATAAAATTGATGTACAATCTGCGTCAAAAGAAAAAAGAAAAAAAAAACTTCATTTGCGAATCATTTATTACATTAAAATCACATCAAAGATATCATTAGAGTCGGAATGCAGAATGATGTCATTTTTTCGAATATGAATGTATTTTTTGCATAAGGAGTCAACCACATATAAGAAAATCCAATATACATCAACCAGAAACTTTTTACGAACCTTTTCAGGGCTAAACAGTGTAAGCAGCGTGGAGCCATTGGAACATTAAATTTTAATGATTTTAAAAGAAATAACGTTAATAAAATACGGTAGAGCACAAAATTTAATAAAAAATAATATAACTTCTTAAGAGTAATAAAAAATTAAGAGTTAAATTTAAAGAATAATAAAAATTAAAAAGTTTATTTTAAAGACTAATAAGAGAAAATTATGTAAAGCATTAGTTTAATCAGGGGTCTGTCCAGACTTTTTTCCCAGGGTCCTGTTTTTGTGAAGTTGTGAACAGCTTTTTATATTTGTGAAAAATAGTCATAATTTTGTGACTTTGAAATGATTGTTATATTCAGGTTCTTGTTTATACATTTTTAAGAAGATCTATGTGTAAAATACATATATTTTCTTTATATGTGCAAAAGTGACAGGTCAGATTTTACTTTTAAATGATTAATTTGTGAAATGTTCAGTTTAAAGATGGAAAAATTTTGTGAAAAACCCGTTTTTAAGATAAAGAATTTTGTGAAGGGTCCTGTTTAGGGAAAATAGTTTTGTCAAGGGTCCTGTTTTGAAATAAAAAAATTGTGAAGGGTCCTTTAAAGGACCCAATTTTTTCCTAAACAGATCCCTGGTTTAATACAGCGGGTAAAGAGCAGTCAGTCTAAAAAGGAGAGGGCAAACAGTACCGGATAAACAAAAAAGGCACTTTTCAGAACAGTTTTTATTTCTTTATTTATTTATTCGAAGCTTTTGCCGAACAGTTGATGTCGGTTAAGGGACTTCCGAGTTGCAATCAAATTAACGCCCAGTCTATTGCAGGTAGAGTGTCTTGTATTAAATTGAGCCGTTGGGAAAGCTTTTCAATAAATAAAAAATATCTTCTATATATATATTCGTCTTATGTGGCACGGAAATAGGGCTGAATTTCTACCTTATCGTTGGCAACAACCGTAGTTTCCAGAGCTCAGATCAACGAACAGACAAGATTGTGTTAGCTCTGCTCCAGTATGGCGGTCAGTGTCAGAGAAGTGAAACTCAAGCTAGCAATTGCATTCATTATTTTATTTTTAATAATTGCAATTATTAAAAATAAAATAATATGAACGTAATCCAAAGCGTCTGAGATGATTCCTCATTTTAATTATGAGTAATATTGTTAATTTCAAATGAATTCTCAACTCTTATTTAGAATTTATTTACGAATTTCACTCACACAAAAAATCGGAGATAATAAAATATAAACTTTCTAGAGTGCCCCTGCTGCCATCTGTTGCTGTTTTATTGAAGTAAAAATAATTTCTTTTGCAGAAATCTATAATCAAGTAGAACGAAATTTAAACAATCATTGATGATAAACTATTGATGATTTTTTTTAATGAATTTAAGCCGTGCTGTACAATATTATAGGTGCAATAAGTTTTAAACTAATTATGTTTCCAAGATCCTTTTTTCATAGTATTTAAATGATTTATATGCCCATTTGTAGCATCAACTAAATGCATTTTTAGTTGTGTTTTCAACGGAGTTTTCAATTACTTTTTTACATTAAAAAAAAAATTGTCAATTTCATGTGTTCAAATGATTTATTGTAGTATTTATTCCGGCTAGAATTACTAGAAAAATAAAAAGGGGCGAGCGGGCTGGGACCGCGTAGTGGTCTCAATGTGAATTGCCTTGCAATTCACGGGGGGTTGGCGAGCGTTAGCGAGTAGGGAGCTGAGCCCCCTAGTTTATCTATATTTCCTCTATAACTTTTCTGGTTAAAAATAATTTTAATGCATATTTTAAAAGTAATATTTTTACTGTTATAATTTATACATGCAATTATTACAGTATAACCTGTGCAAACGGAATCGTCAGAGACCAGAAAAAAATTCCGTTTCAAACGGTTTTCGGGTTAGCAGACATAATTGTATGGCATTCCTTTCGTTAGAATAGTGAAATTTTTTCGTTTATCACAGCGAATTTCATTATAGATGGGTACTATTTCCAAAATTTTTACTGCATATTGGTAAAATAATCGAAAACATTCAGATAATAATAAGAAACAAAAAAAAAAAAAAAAAAAAAAAAAAATTCAGAGGGGGAGATTCTGCTACTTGCCCTCCCTAAATGACGCTTCTGGTAGAAAATTTTCAGCATAGTGTTTTCAGCGAATCTGTCTGTCCATCTGTCCATGGTCTAAATCTCGTAAATATAGCTGGATTGCCGCAAAATGGATATATATTACTGAGGTTTACAGTAGCCTCTTGAAAATATACTGTCTATCATTTATATTTCTTTTACAGGGGCACTCAAAAGAATTCTTATGTATTATGATCTATTGGCGATAATTGTTTGAAGCACGTTTTAAGGACGTTGCACTATTTCAAACATTAAGAAATTGATATGCATTAGAACATGTATCATAGAGGAAATGGTGTGTTTAATATTTATTTTTCATTTACAGGGACATACAAAAATTTGATTGCACTACTGTCTATATGCAGTAACCGTTTGAAGTAGAGTCATGCATCTGGTTGGAGAACCCGATTTTACCCAAACCCGATCTGACCCGTGGTTCAGATCGGGTTGAGTTGAGTTGACGATATTTTTTCCCTTGCTACTTTTTTTTAATAATATTTTTTTCAATTGCTAAAAAGAAATGTTCTATATTTTTCGAACGAATGAACCAGAAGTAACTAAAAACTGTACAGCTAATTCCGGGTACCTCACCAACATACCTACCAAAAATCAACCTAATCGGATCATTTTTGCGGCAGTTATCGCGGAACAGACAGACAAACAGACGGAAACCAAAAACTTTTCACGTCTCCACAGTGAGCCTTTCAGCCAGAGCTGGGCAGTATCGAAAATACATGTATTTGAAATACATTTTCAAAATACATTTGTATTTTGTATTTTAAACAGATAAAACTAACGTATTTTGGTAATGTATTTTGAAATGATTTTTCTATGTATTTTGTATTTTCAAAATACTCAAAATACATTTCTCGATTTTTCAAACTGTTCGTTCCAGACTTGAAACTGGTTTAAAGTTTAAACCACAACTTGTGTTTTAACCGCAAATTACTGATATACAACAGGAAATACATGCTTGTCTCTTTTGTATAGTCTTTGAATTCGTCTATAAGTTAATATAAACATTTTTTTTTTCAAATTTGTTACGATAAGGATTTTTATCTTCGGCCGAAGCATTTTTGCTGAATGGTTATAATAATGCTTGTATAATTCTTAATGTTGCTATGTGAATTATAAAATTTTGTCGTGTGATATACCAGTAGGATCGTCCAGAGTTTTTCTGAGTATTGCATTTTTAAACTATGTTAGCAATGTAATGCAGTTAGTTGTTGCATAGACGCCTGAAAAGATGGATAATATATTACTTGAGAACTCCTAATGAAAGGAAATTAATTATTTGTGATACATAACTCTACGTGATAGATATAAGTATACTCGAAATATTTCAAATTTGATGATAACTTGTGTAAGACCAAAACTTTATTTTCAGGTCGAAACCAACTAAGTCTGGTCATCAATCTTTTCGGATCGGACCGGGCTTGGGCTTTACTTTTTCTCCGGACCGAGACATTCTTCCTAGAGGTCTAGACGGGAAGAAAGTTGTAAAAATCATTGGCCAGGCCTGGCCCATGTAAATATCAGTAAAATTTGACCAGATTTAACAATTTTTGCAAAAAATGCATAGATTTTTAAATCATCATCATTCTACAATTAAAAATTTAAATTTATACTTTTTGAAGAATAGTACATACTTGTATATTTCTAGGCAATAAAATTAAAGTACACGAATACCTGTGAAAAGAAATCTGTCTATCATAGAATCCAGTCTTCAACGGGAAAATGTGTTAATGCATACAAAATGAATGTAATAATACGTGTGAAAAGAACATATGGATTTACAGCAGGTGATGTACCAGCTAAGGTGTAAACTTGTCTATAACGGATTTTTTTCGCTACTACGCGATTCTTAGACGATTTTTCTGTATAGTATTTTTTCAGATTTATATAAGTCTCTAAGCCATGCAATATGGATTAATGCTAGCTCACACATTTGCGTACAAATAGAGATTAATAATAAAAAAAATAAACATAGTTTACATGGGCACAGGAAGAAATAAATCTATGTAGGGCAGTATTTTGGAACGGGTGGGCCTCTACATCGCAGCTCTGGGCGGTTTTTGAAAAATGAAGAATATGAACACGAAAAATAGCTAAAATATTTTTTTTTTGTCAGAATACCTTGTACAAGAGAATTTTTAACCACATCGGCGTTAAAATGTATCTTTTGTAGAAATTCACTCTCGGGTCAAATAAGTTTTTGTACGGGCTAGTCTCAGACCGAAATTTTAGCATTTAAACCGGGCCAATAATTTTTTATACGAGCCGGGCCAGACTCGGACCACACTTTTAGCTTTTATACCGGATCGGGTTTTTTTTACGGACACGGTCGGACCTTGGACCGAACTTTTAATTTTTATACCGGGTAGGGCACCAAATTTTTTTCTACGGGTCGGGCTATGCCCGCGTCGGAAAATTTCGGTCCGTGCAGACCTCTTTTTTTGGTTACGGACCTGTCCATACAGTAGATAAAAATTTATAACATGACATTTCCATTAAAACATTTTTTGCGTAGCGCAAGATAATTAAAATTAAAATTAATGTATTTTGTATTTTGAATGTATTTTAAAAATACATGTATTTTGTATTTTGAAATTTGAAAATTTGAAAAGTATTTTGTATTTTGTATTTTAAACTCTAAAACCAATGTATTTTGTATCGAAAAGGGTTTTTCGATGTATTTTGCCCACCTCTGGCTTTCACTGACGTTTCGGAATTATGGATGCAAAATTTTTGATATGGAGGTTTTAAATATATCCAATAGCTTTGAAAATGGGCCGATACCTTTATTAGAATTTAGAAATTAATTGTTTAAATTATTGGAAAAAATTTTGCATCTGTTCGGGAAATATAAAACATTTTGCTTTCATATTTTTTACAAATTTTAAAAGGCATTTCTTTTACTTTGTTCTTTCATTTATATTTCAAAGAATATCAAAATAATAGAATTCAAGCAACTCGCACTATTTTGCTGCAATATTATTTTTGAAAAATAAATTATTTTCAAGTGAGTTTAGACATAAATGAGAATTTATATTGATACAAGTTACCGTTTTAACTACTACAGAATGATTACCGAAATATTTTTTTCCAAACGAAAATTACAAAACCATTGAACGTGTAATTTGGATTAAAGTGTCATAGTATGTGTTTACATTTGTATTGTATACATTTCTTACATGAGATATTATTCATTTTCTGAAACAGATGAGGATGTTTCGTCGTTGAAGAGTTAATATAATTTTTAAAATAGGATAAAATCACTCGTACAACAAGGTGGATAATCTAAAGAAATTAGATTACTAAAACGATCCTGAAATATTACAATTACTGGAAATTGAGAATATAAAAAGCTATCACAAAAAATACTTTATAGCGCCAAGTCACGATTGCTATTTAGTGAATTGGCAATGGGCAACGATTATGAATGATTACCCAATACAATAGGTCTCAAAGTTTTCAAATAAGTCTATTTTGGGGAGATTTTAGTATTGCCATCGAGTTAAATCAGGATGTACTTAGAAAAAAAAATAAATATTATAGAATGACCATCAAAACTGTTTTTCCGAAACAAAAATTGTAATAACACTAGATTTCTAAAATAGATGTAAGTGAAATATAGTAGATTCAGTTTACATTTCCATAAGTTGCTTTTGTAAATGAGATATTATTCAACTTATCTATTAGATGCAGGTGTTTCGTGGTTGGCAGGTAAGTAAATATTGCTATTTGGGTATTAGGATAACATGAAATTACTTTTGCAATTGTTGCTTATTAATAAATTGCTGCTCTTAATAAAACCGCTGTGTAGAACGAACTCCAAAATATACTAGAATCATTCACACAATCAATAGGAAATCACGAATATAAATTTTGTAAGATTACGGCGGGTTCAGGGGTTCTCTGCCCCCCTGAAGAAATGCATTTTTTATCGAAAAAATTAGAAGAATAAGAAGTTCATAAGTAAGAATATTATTGCATAAACCGTGTTTAATTTAACGTTTCTAATTTCTGAAACCTTCGAATTATTTTATATGACAATAAATATATATGTAATTAAAAAAAAATTAATTTGCGGACTGTAAGGTGTTAAATAATATGAAACGTGAGATTGAAAAACAATCACTTTCAGAGCTGACGTTGAGGCTCCTGATCTGCAGATTTACTAATACTAATTTTAATGTTAATGCTGTTAATGTATCCTGTTTGTCTGAAACACATGTTTGTTGAACATGGAAATGTTTACTTGAGAAGTGATAGCATCCGAAAAAAAAACCCCCTATATTACGGGTTGAGAAAACTGATTAATACATACTACTGTAAAAACTACTCGGAAACGTTTCCTACAATCAGGGACAGCCTAAGGAGATTTGTTTTTATAAAAGCTTCTTATCGTAAACATATTAGTTTCTCCGGTTTCTAAAGATAAGAACGCTTTTCGGAATCGTGGGTAACTCGGAAGAGGTTATTGTATATTTCCATTTCTGGTTGTATTATACAGGGTGATCTTGAATTCATGGTACAAACTTATTTAAGTGTACACACTGCAAAAAAGTGTTGATTTTACAGAGTAATACTGGCACACCAGCTGTCAGTATTATACTGTCAGCTGGGCAGTATTATACAGCTGGGGTGCAGTATTATACTGTAAAATCAACACTTCTTTTTTGCAGTGCAGAACACTGTAACAAGCAATTTTTATATAGGAAACCAGGGTCAGAAATGCATTTATATAGTCAAAAATACAGGATATCTCACTCCAATCCGAAGTCGCATTTTTGTTCATAACTTTAACAGTAGTGAAGATACTTTAACGAAATCCTTACACTATGCTTACGATTCATACAAAGATGAGTCTGTTGTGAATTTTGTTAAAATATCTTCACTGCTGTTAAAGTATATTTTAACAAAATTCGCAACATACTCATCTCTGTATGAATTGCAAGCATATTGTAAGGATTTCGTTAAAGTATCTTCACTAGTATTAAAGTTATGAACGAAAACGCGACTTCGGATTGGAATGAGGCACCCTGTATTTTTGACCATATAAATGGATTTCTGACCTGCTTTCCTACACAAAAATTGTTTGTTACAGTGTCCTGTACCAACCCTTAAAGTTTGTACCGTAAATTCAGGATCACCCTGTATTTTTCTAGATTAAGAAGCATTTGTCTTAATTATTGGCAAAATGTTTGTTGTTTTCGGTCGAGAATGGATCTCTTGGCGTCGTCACTTTATTTTTTTTAGCGTTTTTAACGAAATTCTGTAACTTTAGAAGATTTTTTTTAAGCGTTTTAACGAAATTCTGTAACTTTTGAAGAATTTTTCTTTGAATAGGCAATAGAAATGCATAAAATCGTTACAAAAACGTTAAAGTTACAAAAAAGATAGATGCAAACTATCAGATTCAATAACTGCGGCGATGGTTCAAACGGATATTTTTGCGAGGACAGAGAATGCCAGGATCTCTTCAACTGTAGTAATGGAAAATGCGTTTATTTGTAGATGGTTCCGATGAATAATTTTTAATAATTAATATTTTTAATTATATTGAAAAAAAATCGGAACATTTTCCCAATGGTTGTTGGAATTTGTTAAATTAGAATTATTATTATTATTATTATTATTATTATTATTATTATTATTATTATTATTTTACAGCGTACTTGTGACTGTTCGACAGCTTTTAAAACAGCATCAAACCTTTTTAATCGCATAAAATTTGTTTTACACCTTTTGTTTGAAATGACAATGGGATAAATAGCTAGAACATCGGATTTGTTAATTTAGCAACTCATAAAAAAATAATCTTAAATCATATTCAAAGACACCTTTTTTTGTTTTCGGTGTCTAGGATGTAAATGTGTCATCTTGATAAAGTAAAATGAAATTGTGTAAGCCAAAACGGCTCTTATTTGACTTTTAGACACCTGTTGAAGGTTGTTGAAAAAAAAAAAAAAAAAACAGAGGATTGTTAACAGAAGAAAGGCACGAAATAAAGAGGCGTGAACATAAAAATTGAATGATAAAAAGAAAGATTTTCATTGTCGTTTTGTAATAAGAAAACGTTTCAGTCAGTTGATTAAAAAACTAGAAAAAAAAATCATGTGTGAAGGATAGATTATGAAACACCTTTCCAACACATTCAGGATACTGTAACGAAACTTCACCGTTTAATAAGGTGAAAGATTATATCAAAATAAACAGTTTGAAAAGCTCATACCACATTGGAAAACCCAATTTCAAAAATTACCATCAAAAGTCGGTAAAGTTTTAGAATTCTTTTGTAAATATGATCTATGTACATAGTGTGCAAAAATTTAGTTCAGCTAGGAAACGCCATAACACAGCTGAAAATACCAATTCAACAATTTTCATCAATAAAAGGACATATACTCGAATTCTTTTGATCAGCTGTGTATAAGATCTATAGAATTTATACACACCAAGTAATAAATAAAAATTTAGTTCAGCTAGGAAACGCCATAACACAGTTGAAAATTTCCCTTCAACAATTTCCATCAATAAAAGGAAATATACTCGAATTCTTTTGATCAGCTGTGTATAGGATCTATAGAATTTATACGCACCAAGTAATATATAAAAATTTAGTTCAGCTAAGAAACGCCATAACACAGTTGAAAATTTCCCTTCAACAATTTCCATCAATAAAAGGAAATATACCCGAATTCTTTTGTTCAGCTGTGTATCGTAAAAAGTATAAATACCCTTACACTTCTAAGTAGTCACTCTAGTTCTATGCAAATTACCAGTTATGTATATGTATTTTAAGGTGTAACAAAAAATCACAAAACCTTAGGGTGACCACTTTGCCCAGCCTTCCCCTATATTTTGTAACTCTTAAATTTCATATGCTGTAATTTTAAAAACAGTTCAAATTTTCGACAATAGAGGCACTTCACTATCTCAAATTGTAAGAAGGCTGAAAGTAACATGTATAGCATTAAAAATCTCTCAAGTTTTATTCTTTACTCTATTTAGCGATTGAAAGCCAAAAAAAAAGGATTGAATTTTAAAATTTATTTGAGCATTTTTAATGTATCAGACGCTGCAGCGCCATCTATTGACGAAAGTTCGAGCTGTTTTTAAAGTTACAGCCAATAAAATTCAACAGGTACCAGATATAAATGTCACATAGTTAATTAATTATTGAATTTTCAAATCGAGGCGTTTATTTCTTGTCATCCTATATATATATATACAGTGGAACCCCGATTTTACGTAACCCGTTTCGTACGTTATCCCGCTTCCTACGTTATTTTTCGTCAGTCCCAGAAAATTCCTATTCCGATAATATTAAAAGTACCTCGATTCTACGTTATTTACTCTTAGCATTTCCCGCTTGGTACGTCATTTTAGGCGAGGTACCTCAGGAAATTTTATCTTTTTTCACTCATGGAAAATTTTTTAAATGAACAAAAAAGGAGGATGTCTAAAAGAAAATGTTTCTCTGTAAGCCGAAAAGGCAGAAATTATCGAAAAATCCAAAGTTTCCAAAGGAATTAAAGTGGATCACATAAAATTGTTCGATATCGCTTATTCCACGTTACAAACCATCCTAAAACAAGAGGTCTCTGTGAAATTTAAATCTGAAAAACTGGGATATTTGTCAAAGAAAAGAAAAACATTGAAAACCTCTCCTTTTAAGGAACTGGAAAAGATTTTATACGAGTGGTTTAAACAAGCCCGTGCTGCCAAGATTTCAATCAATGGCTCAGTTTTGTAAGAAAGGGCTCTTGAAATTTCTTGACTTGAAATGCAGAATTTCATGGCATCCAACGGTTGGATCGACAGATTCAAGAAGAGGTATAATTTATCTTACAAGTTTATTTGTAGTGAGGCAGATGGAATAAATACTGCGGTCGCTGAGGAATGGATGGACAAAAACTTTGCCTTCTCTTATGTGTAAATACTCAAAACAGCCATCTTTAACACAGATGAGATTGGATTTTTTTTTTTATCTCTTCCCTGATAGAACATACACCGTGAAAGGAGAAACGTGGCACAGTCGGAAGCTATCAAAAATGCGATTAACAGTTTTGTTATTACGGAACTGAGAAGCTAACACCCTTTGTGATTGGTAAATCCAAGAAGCGCCGTTGCTTCAAAAACATTAAAAGTTTGCCGACAGATTACAATGCCAACCACAATGCTTGGCTGACCCTAAATCTTTTTGAAGAGTTTGTAAGAAATCTGAACATAAAAACGAGCTTACAAAAGCGAAAAATATTTTTATTTGTAGACCAGTGCACTCATGTTAATCTGAATTTGAAGAATATGCATATAGAATTTTCCCCACCCAACTGTACCATTTTACTTCAGCCAAGTAACTTCAGAATAAACAGATCGATCCTCCAAAATGCATTATAGAAAGAAACTGGTAAGGAAACGTCTTTTTTCACTTGATTAAGTTGAGCTTCAAGATGCTTAGAAATCAAAGCTAAATGTGCTGGATGAATTTCATTTCATCTCATCGGCATGGAATGGTGTAGATGAAAAATGCATGTCAAATGCTTTTCTGAAGGGGTAATTTTCAAAATCCGTAATTAACAGTGAAGCGCCGCCGGAAGAGCTCTTTATGGAAGACTACACAAAAGAGTATGAATTTATACTTGTAGATATAAATGTTGATGAGTACATTGATTGCGATAAGGATGTTATCGCTACCACAGACACTGACTATTTCCGATTTGATTTCGCAATATTGAAGTGAGGATGATATTGATGAAGATCCAGAAGACATCGTGCCCTCATCGGCAGACGCCATTGCGAGTTAAAAAAATTTAATGAAATTTTAACTGGAAATGAAAATTAAGAAAAAAAATAGCAAAAACTTGCATGTATTGCAAATAGAGTATATGTGAAATTACACTTAAAAAGAAAACGCAATAAAGAATAACAGACTTTTTTAAATACTAATATGGTATTGGTAAGTTTATTTTTGTATAATTTGTTTACTTAAAGTAATTTTCTCTATTTGACCCCGATTTTACGTTTTCCCGTTTTGTACGTTTTTTTCTGCTGGCCCCATGAAAAACGTAAAATCGGGGTTCCACTGTATATATATATATGTGTGTGTGTGTGTGTGTGTGTGTGTGTAATTCCACCCGGGTCCCGACGATTATGATTTTGAAATGCACAAAAATGGAAAATATAAAAAATACTTCCAAAATATTTTTAAATGAAAGGTACCGTCTGTTCTACAAAAGTACCGTCTAAACATTGGTACGTTTTGTTTTTATAACTTTATCATCACCTCGTCGATTGCGATTTTGGGATGCACAAAAAACGGAATGTTTTACATTTGAATGAATATAAATTTTATAAGGAACCAAAAATGGTACGTTTGTCTGTTTGTAATTTTTTTCTAGGCTATAACTTTTGGCGAAGATTCGCCAATCACCACAAAATTTATTGTTAAGGTACACGTACTCCACTATTTGTACTTTACGAAGTAAAAATAATCATCATTTAATTTTCTTCTTTGTTAAGACCAATTATAACCATAACGAATATTTGGCGATTTATCACCTGCGGGTGGCTAACAAAAAAGCTTTAAAATTAATTTGTTAATTTCCAATTAAGTTCTAAAAATATTAAAATGTTGTATTGTCATCGGAAACACACCTGTGAGCATATTTTTCATAATTCTAGCCTATCAAGAATTGAGTGAAAAATTAATTACAAAATTCCATCTTTACATAACATGTATCAATTTAACTCTCTCTAAAAATAAAGTGTAAACGTAATGAAAAAAAAAAAAAAAAAAAAAAAAAAAAAAAGTGCCCAGTTAAATTGATGGCATTGAGCTCACAGGCTATTCACACTAATTGTATATTATACTCTTATTTCAAAGAATAATGCCCTTCGAAAAATAAAGAAATCGACAATAAATTAAGATGGGATTAGCCCTCGTTCCCCTTTATACTTAACCAATGAACCCTCAAAATTAATCAGGAAAGCACCTTATCACAATGAACCTATATACAAAATTTGAAGCAAATCGGATAGTTCTGCATGAAAAACCCATTTATCTAAATTAAGGGGGATTAGCCCCCACGTTCCTCCGCTTTATACTTAATCAATGAACCCCTAAAACTAATCCGGTATTCACTTTATCACAATGAACCTATATACAAAATTTGAAGCAAATCGGATAATTCTGCATGAAAAACCTATTTACCTAAATTAAGGGGGGGGGTTAGCCCCTGTTCCCCCCTTTATACTTAACCAATGAACCCTCAAAATTAATCAGGTAAGCGCCTTATCACAATGAACCTATATACAAAATTTGAAGCAAATTGGATAATTCTGCATGAAAAACCCATTTATCTAAATTAAGGGGGGATTAGCCCCCACATTCCTCCTCTTCATGCTTAATCAATGAATCCCTAAAAGTAATCCGGGAAGCGCTTTGTCATAATGAACCTATATATAAAATTTGAAGCAAATCGGATAATTCTGCATGAAAAACCTATTTACCTAAATTAAAGGGGGGGTTAGCCCCTGTTCCCCCCTTTTATACTTAACCAATGAACCCCCAAAACTAATCAGGGAAGCGCTTTATCACAATGAACCTATAAACAAAATTTGAAACAAATCGGATAATTTTGCATGAAAAACACATTTATCAAAATTAAGGGGGAATTAGCCCCTGTTACCCCCTTTATACTTAACCAATGAACCTTCAAAACTAATCAATCGAGCGACTTTTCACAATGAACTTATAAACAAAAATTGAAGTAAAACGGATATTTCTATCAAAAGTTATCGTGTTACGTACGTACATACAGACAGAACCGGTGGGCACATTAGCTTTCACAGGCTTTGATAGGCTGTGAGTTAAAAAAAAAACGTGAGTCATTTGAACAATCACTCGATGTCCGTATTATTATTTTTTATTATTATTATTTCTTATTAGCTTATTCAACAAAGGATTAAGCTGGTCCCACATTCGTGACTATTGGCCATCATTACCTTTGAGAGCTTTCTCTGCTGCCACTGCGGGGATCGTCGAAATTACCATATGCGTCTGGTTTAGAAAAGAACAAACGAGTGTTGCTGGTATTATTACGCCCTCCATTAATATCATTGATGGATAATTGTAGTTCTGTTATAAAGCTCCCACAGGGTGCCACATAAAAAGTTGAATCACTTAAACCACTTATTAATTCTGAAAAGGTTGATAACACAGCTGTTGATAGGATGAAGCACGTCTAATATCTAATAACAAATAAAATATGCCAAACTTGTATTCTATGGTGTATGGCTGTATATTAGAGTCCTTCACCAGGTTGGGTTGCCCCCCCCCCCTTTCTTTTTAACACTTTCCACTATAGTTGAAAAATGTTTATAAACTCAGTTTGTCTGTCTGTTTGTCTGTCATCCTCTAACTCATGAAAATATAACGAGATTGCAATGTAATTGCTATGTGTTATTGGAGTTTACCATACGGCATCTTCGATATTGAAATTCAGTATGTAGCATTTATAGTTCGTTTACAGGGTCACTCAAAAGAATGCCGTTACATTATGGTCTATGGGAGAAAATCGTTTGCAGTCGAGCATTATTGTTATATTGAAAAACACGGAGTTTTATTGAATTTAGTAATATGCTTACCCGAATGTGGGCAGCCTCCTGTGCAATTTTATAATATTTCTCTCGTGTTCTTCAATTTGTAATGTTTCTCTCATGTTCAATTCATATTTTTCAACCCCGTCTTGACGGTGGCCAAGGGTCTCCTTTCCCACCTGAATTTTGTCCGTCGCCCCTCCTCTCGGGTGTGGTTAGCGGAAGAGTATCTTTATTTACAGATCTACTGGGCGGGGCTAGTTGAGCTTAAGCCGAAAGGTAGGCCTCCTCGCTTGGTTTGACTTTGATCTTGTTTACTTAGACACCCTCTTTCACCTTACTAAACGGTGAAGTTTTTTACACCATTCTGAATGTGTTGGAAAGTGTTTGATAATCTATACTTGACGCATGATTTTTATTTCTTGTTCTTCTCTATGGGGATGAGTTCGGGCCAGATTGATTGGAAAAAATATAAAACGTAAAAATGTTTTGCATAAAATCCAGTACAGTTTTTTTTAATTTCTGAAATTTTTTGAATCTGTGTCTTGTGTAGTTTTTAAAACGTAATCTCTTCAAATCGTATTTACACCCTCTTTTTAACACTTTCCATCATAGTTGAAAAGTGTTTATGAATTAGGTTTGTCTGCCTGTCTGTCTGTCCGTGCTCTAACTCGCGAAAATATGCTCGGATTCCCTTAAAATTGATGTTATTGGGGGGTTTACTTTGGCATGTTTGGTATTGAAATTGAAGTCTGTAGCATTTACGGTTCTTTTACAATGACACTCAAAAGAATTTTTGTTACAGTTCTCTTATTTTCATCAAACTTCAGATTTAGTTAGACCTTGCATTTACGGTTCTTTTACAATTATAATGGAGTTTCCATTACATATGCTTTTCTTAATAGTTATCCCTCTCTTCGTATTCAATATGCATTTAACTTAATTATTTTAAATTTATATTCTAAATTTAATTTGTCTGTGCATCCCATTCCCTGCATTTAAATATATCTCTTTCTATTATTAAAGATAAAGCTTTTATTTTAAAATAATTCTCCTACACTATATTTCGTCCAGATGTAATTTTGCTCAATTAGAAAATAAAGAAGAAAGAATAATTCTTTCTCATGTCTGCACTTATGCATTTACACTTAAAAATGTGGCCGTTAGATATGTATGTTTTGTCTAAATCCTTGAGATAATTTTCTGTTCCCAGGAAGACTAACTTTTACCCTCTCGCAATCCTATATTGCTATGCATTGAGGATGAAATTTTTCATAGATATCTCATTTGGTTATTTTATATAATCACTGTCTTCTGTATCTCTCTGCATAATTTATCGCCAACTCGGTAATTCTTCAAAGGAATTTGACGAAAACCGCACGCTAAATATGTACCAGCTGTCAAGGACTTTGAAGTAATTATTCATAGCAATTCTGTTCCTGATCTCGTTTGGAAATGTAGCCTCTAAAGGCGCTCTGTGCTTGGTCGGGTCACTCCCGATGGGTCATGTAAATCTCCCTTCACTATGTGCTATTAAACATCTTCAAAATACCACTTTTGAGTTCTCCTAAATTAGTCTCTTCACGTATCTGAGTTATTGTATGAACGCAATCTTCCATAATCTATCCCTAGGTGCATCTAAATCTTCTCCCTCAATATATTGTTATGGATTACGGCCATCCAACGAAAAACTCTACTACAACAATGACACTCAAAAGAATTTAGTTACAGTACACTTATTTTCATCCAACTTCAGATTCTGTTAGACCTTGCATTTACGGTTCTTTTACAATGACACTCAAAAGAATTTAGTTACAGTGCACTTATTTTCATCAAACTTCAGATTCAGTTAGACCTTGCATTTACGGTTCTTTTACAATGACACTCAAAAGAATTTAGTCACAGTTCTCTTATTTTCATCAAACTTCAGATTCTGTTAGTCCTTGCATTTACGATTCTTTTACAATGACACTCAAAAGAATTTAGTTGCAGTTCTCTTATTTTCATCAAACTTCAGATTTTGTTAGACCTTGCATTTACGGTTCTTCTACAATGACACTTAAAATAATTTAGTTACAGTTCTCTTATTTTCATCAAACTTCAGATTCAGTTAGACCTTGTATTTACGGTTCTTTTACAATGACACTCAAAATAATTTAGTTACAGTTCTCTTATTTTCATCAAACTTCAGATTCAGTTAGACCTTGCATTTACGGTTCTTTTACAATGACACTCAAAAGAATTTAGTTACAGTTCTCTTATTTTCATCAAACTTCAGATTCAGTTAGACCTTGCATTTACGGTTCTCTTACAATGACACTCAAAAGAATTTAGTTACAGTTCTCTTATTTTCATCAAACTTCAGATTCAGTTAGACCTTGCATTTACGGTTCTTTTACAATGACACTCAAAAGAATTTAGTTACAGTGCACTTATTTTCATCAAACTTCAGATTCTGTTAGACCTTGCATTTATGGTTCTTTTACAATGACACTCAAAAGAATGTAGTTACAGTGCACTTATTTTCATCAAACTTCAGATTCTGTTAGACCTTGCATTTACGGTGCTTTTACAATGACACTCAAAAGAATTTAGTTACAGTGCACTTATTTTCATCAAACTTCAGATTCTGTTAGACGTTGACATAAATAGATTTTGATTACGTTTTGGTGTAAATAGCACAACAGGTGGCGCTGCTATGCTACTTTTTTCATGATTTTCACGATAACTATATGTCAAGAACTGGTACACGGATTTTCATCAAACTTCAGATTCAGTTAGACGTCGACAGAAGTTGTTGTTGATTAGGTTTTTGTGTAAATTTTCCAACAGATGGCGGTGCTACTATGCTGCATTTTTCAGGACATACACGATTTTAGCGATAGCCATATGTCAAGAACTAATGCACGGAATTTAATAAAACTTTAGATTCAGTTAGACCTTGATATAAATTGATGCAGATTCGTTTTTAGTGTATATGCGAAACCTGTGTGAGATAGAAGAAAGTTTTGGTTGGCACATCCAACTAATTTTATGTCACATGACTCTTTTTAACCGACCGGTTATATAGCTCGTTTCTACGTTTTTACTTTCTTCTGTCTTTACAAGAAGACAATATTGGATTCATGAAAATTTTCGACTTCCGGTTTTCGACTGATTTATACGTTTTAGAAGGTCCTAAACACGATTTGACCATTTTTAGAAAATGTCTGTCTGTGACTCTGTCTGTCTGTCTGTATGTGAAAAAAAAATTGTGGGCGTTCTATCTCAAGAACTAATGTACGAAATTTAACAAAACTTTAGATTCAGTTAGTCCCTGATATAAATTGGTGCTGATTAGCTTCTGGTGAAAATCGCCCGACAGGTGGCGTTGCTATGCTGTATTTTTCGCGATTTCCGCAATAGAGCTATCTCAAGAACTAATTAATGCATTTATTTTCATCCAACTTCAGGGGTTCAGTTAGACCTTGACATAAATAGTCGTTGATTACGTTTCGATGTGGATATCTCAACAGGTGGCGCTGCTATACCACTTTTTTCTCGATTTTTACGATAGCTATATCTCAAGAACGAATGCACGGAATTTAATAAAACTTCTGTTAGACCTTGACATAAATAGATGCTATTTACGTTTTGCTGTAAAAAGCCCAACAGGTGACGCTGCTATGCTACTTTTTTCGTGATTTTCACGATAACTATTTCTCAAGAACTGATACACGGATTTTCAGCAAACGTCAGATTCAGTTAGACGTCAACAGAAGTTGTTGTTGATTAGGTTTTTGTGTAAATTTCACAACAGGTAACGGCGTTGCTATGTTGCATTTTTCAGGGCTTACACGATTTTAGCGATAGCTATATCTTAAGAACTAATGCACGGAATTTAATAAAATTTTAGATTGAGTTAGTCCTTGATATAAATTGCTGCTGATTCGTTTTTAGTGTAGGTGCGAAACCTTTGTGAGATAGAAGAAAGTTTTGGGATTGGCAGATTCAACTTGTTTTAACGTTTTTTTCTTTTCCCTTATGTATATGCGCGCATAACGTTTGAACGATTTTCATACTTTTTAACCCTTTACAACATAATTGAAAATTGTTTATGATTTGTCTGTTTGTCTGTACTTGCTCCAACCCTCGCAATATACTTGCATTGCCATGTAATTGATATATGTTATTGAGGTTTACTATGGCATGTATGGTATTGAAAATGAAGTATGTAGCATTTATAGTTCGTTTGCAGGGACAGTCAAAAGAATTTAGTTACATTATGGTCTATGGTGTAAAATCGTTTGCGGTGTACTTTATAATGATGTTACGCTATTTCAAACATCATAATGAAATTGATATGAATTTCTGAGGTTCACTAAAAACAGTAAAAACTGATCGACGATAGTAAAAGGCACACAATAAAAAAAAAATAATAACAATCTTATTTTAAATAAATTGCATTAGAGTAGGATTTCGTCCGCCTCGGGAAAACGATCTTTTTGTACATTTTTTTTTAAAATCATTGTTAAGCACTATATAATGAGGTATTTTATTTTTGTGGCAACACTGATTTGAGAAAAACATTTCATTTCATGTATGAAAACAATTCTTATTTAATTTTTAATTAACTTCAATTTTTAATCAAAAACAAGTTTTAACGAAAAGTGAATGTACTATGTCAGAAGCCGGTTCAAAAACCTTTCTAATGATACTACATTCATTGTTGTGCGTTTTGTAAATACATAGAAAAAGGGATGTTGACAACAGAAATAATATATATGATTATGCATTAAGAAATAAATTAACATTTAATAAAGAGGAAGTTAATGAATCAGCAGGTCAGAGACCTCGCAGCCGATATTGCGTCAAAACATCGTCAAACGATAAATTTTATGTGAAAACGAAAAGCTTTCCAAGTTCATGTGATTCAGTTTCAGCAAGTTTTACTGTATATGCAAAACGTAATCCAACAACTTAACCGCGGAAAGCGATGCTACTACTATTTCCGAATAGCAATCTACACCTTATTTAAATCTATAATTTCTATCACAAAATAACTTGAATATTAGTATTCGAAAATAGTGGTAAGTCTGCAGCCCGCGGTAGATTTGTTGGAAATCCCTGGTCTATATATATATCAATCCTGAGACGACATCCTTTTTAACTTTCAAAAGCGTGGGATTAAGTGTTTTAACATGCAACCAATCAGTCGGTTTAGTTGATATTTTGACATTTTCACAACTCTTCCGTCACTCCTTTTTTCATACTTTTTCATTTTCTAATTTTTTTTTTCATTTGGCGGTGTTTTTGTCAAGGCGATCTTTTGACAAGTGATGTTTTGACTGGTAATGTTTTCATTAGCGATGTTTTGACGTAGAACCCTTCGCAGTTAGAGTTTAGCCTTAGTCGCAAGTCATTATACCACAGGAATTTCTATTACCATTACCTTTTTCACTACGTTATAATTTTTCTTTCAAAGTCTGTCATATTTTGTGTTTTTATTTTATGAATATCAAAAATTAATAACTGAAACAGTTTATTCACTTAACAGTTTCCGTTGTCAGGCCTGCAACAAATTTTCTTTCTTTTTTTCTTTCAAAATTGGTTTTACTTGCTCTCCCCCCCATCTCTTCCCCCCCCCTATATATACACCTGCAAGTGCGCGAGTTTTTAGTAAAAAAACATTATACCTCCTAAACTATACAATGTATACTTCCAAGTTCAGAACTCCACATAAAATTATCTAGTTAAAAACATTTGTTTGTCTCTCAAATTGCCAGTTTAATCATAAAAACGAGACTATTAAGTGTTTAATCTTTTAACCCAGGCTTCTAACATTTTCAGTCGACTTTAATATATATTTTTGATAAAATAAATGACATTTATTGATATTTTATAATCACAAAAAATATTTTTAAAATAATCATTATTTTTACTAGCAACCTATTATAGTAAATAATAACTGTTAATGTTAAACTCTTAATATTAAATAACAGCAAAAAGGGATCGCATCTCCATATTTTATTTAATACCTAGATAATGCTAATTCCAAGCTATCCGCAGCATAGCTATTATAGTTATTGCTAATTCGCATGTACTTAGAGAAAAATGCATATTGGAAACTGCTATATATTTTTATTATAAACATTTTTGTTGCATGACTATAAACATTTTTGTTGGATGACATTAAATTTTTTAAACTTTATTGATCACTTTCAAGGGCGCCCAGCATATTTCTGAAGTCTGAAATAAAATCGTAAAATGCATACATAATAAGGGATAGTTAAAAATAAGTGGCAACACGATATAAAAAATGTATTTTACTTTATATTTTACCATACCAAAGCAAGGTTAAAGAAAATTCCCAACGAAAGTGGCGTTTATCTCATCAAATTCTTAGAAATGTTTAGGATATGTATTCTGTTTTTATTCTCTGAATTTTAAGACTTGGCATTCTAAAAAGTTCCGTTCATATTATGTTTGAGTGTTACGAAACATTTAAAAGTAAACCGCTTAAGTTTTCATGTTCTTTTCCATGCAATCGAATAGCTGCCGTTATTCGAAACCGGAAAAATCGTCTGCACATATTTAGTTTCTTTCTCATTCCGTAACAAATTTTCTTTTATACGCATGTAAACGTTGCGGTTGAAGTTTTCTGTTACATTTTACTTTGTTCTTTTAAATTTTTCATAGCCCAAGGCTTGGGAAACTCATTCACCGGCAACTAATAGGGCTTTCTCGCTTTCTGCCCATAATGCGTTATACAAGTGCTCGGTAATTATTATAAAGTGTGAACTTTTGTACTGTTTTAGATTTTTTCTGTCACCTTGAGTCAACTTTCGTTATGATTATTCATATGGTTAGATGAGCGATTATGAGTGTCTGAAAAACTTTTAAAAACCAAATAAAAATTATTGAAACTGTTTAAGTGTTTTACATAGATTTAGGAGAATCACATTTCGTCAAATACTCATTTTTTTTTTGTTTTATATTATAATTTCATTTATTAAAAAAAGTTTTTTACCCCTATAAAAATTGAAGCTTAGTATTAAATTAGAATTTTGAAATAAAACCTAACATGAAGGACATGCATTACTTAGATTTCCACTTATGTTTCATTTCGATATTTTCTAGATTTTCAAACCTTAGATTTCTGTTGATTTCCATTCAGAGTCTGAGATTTGTACATCCGTTCGCTTGGTGCGCACGATCGTAATTAAATTCGTGAATTCATATGAGGTTAACAGACTTTACTAATTTTTAAACAATATAAATAATGGGTAAACCTTCAAATTTTCGTGTATTCTATTCTTAGAGGTATCAAACATATCTTCAACGCTTAGAGCGTCGTCGTTGCGGAGGTAAGAATTGAAAATAAACACCACCAATAAAAATAAATACAGTGCAAAGTCTAAAGCCTGGTCAACCATAAACCGGAGTAATCTATAACCCGGACATCTTTTATCCACATTTTTTTTCTTTTCTTTTAACATAAAAGGTACGTTTGAAACAAGTGGGTAAGTGTGATTGAAGATCGCTCAAAGGGTTTCGTCTAATATTCCTTTCAAAACACTTTATCCTTTCTTTAATAAATTCAAATAAATTTCATTTAGCAACAACAAAAAAAAGTCATATTTTTTATAAAGTAAAAAATTACCGGTCTATTTTTTCGTTTTTTCGAAATTCTAAACCAGCCGGATAGCGGGTGAAGCCCGCTATTATATTCTGTCATAATAATATCCGTCATACGGACTAAATGCAATATTTTAAAAAATAATTTCAAAATGAAACAAATTGTACACCTTCAAAATGTTAAAATATGCGAATATTTCCATAATTGGATTTTTATCACGATTCAATATGTTTCTCAAACTCACATATTTACTATTCTCTATTACTCATATTGATACTCGCTTTGTATTATTCTCAAACATTTGAAAAATTCGTTAAACTTCCAATATGACGTCAGATTTTCTTTTTAATTCTCTAATGACGTGATATTAATCTGCTTTGTGTACATACACATACACATACGGAATCCCCACCGGACAAAAACCCCACGTGTACTTACAGTTGCAAACTGTTTCAAACATAAATTTACTGTTAAATGCTTGATATTTCACTAAATTTAAAATTAGTTCAAGTGAAGATTTTTGCGAATCCTACACTAATTGTAGAAAATTTTTTTTATAGAAAAAAAAGTAGTTAATTTAAAAAAAGTAGTTAATTTCATTCGCAAGTCAGTTATTAGTTAAGTCTGATGGTAATCAAGCTGGTAAACCTTAGCGTATAAACACCAAATTCAAGATGATTTTTTGAAATTCGACATCCGTCCTTCCCGCGGTAGGGGAAACTCAAAAACGTATCTGAAAACTTGCAAATGATAAAATTTAGCAAGGTGCAGAGAATAATAATATAAACTCCAGATACGGATAACTTTTTTTTTGCAATTTGGACACACTTGTCCCCCTAGATGGTGTGTGTGTGTGTTGGGGGGGGGGGGATCTCAAAATCGCATCAAAAAGGAATCTATTACGGCTTTAGAAGATAAAATTTTGTCAAGATATTCTCTAAGAATATAACCATTAGATCGGGTAACTTTTTAAAAGTTACTTCCTTTGCTCCTCAGATCCTTAATATATAACACCAGAATCTGCATTTTGTAAGGTTTTATCAGGAAAGTCATGATAGATTCTGGTGGGGGAAAATTAAAAAAAAAAAATCCGATCTGATGTTTATATTTTTATAAATTATCTTACTTTTATCTTTTAAAGTCGTGATAGATTTCGGGATACGCTTTTGTAGGACCCCCTCCCATTCCAAGGAGTACGGAGGGGAGAGGTACTGAATTAAAAAAAAAGTTATTCGTATCTGGTGTTCATATTCTGATTCTCTGTATCTTACAAAATTTTATCATTGAGACGGTGACAGGTTTTGATTTATTTTTTTGCACCTATCCCCCTCCCGCGGAGATGCAAGGATGCCGAATTTTACAAAATCAGCTGGATTGGGTGTTTCTATTGTAAGATTTACCCATCTTGATTACCATCAGACTTATCTTGTATGTGACTTGTGAATGAAATTAACTAGCTTTTTTATATAAAAAAATAATTCTACGATTAATGTAAAATTCGCAAAATTCTTCGCTAGAACTAATTTTTAATTTCGTAAAATTTCAAGCATTTAACAGTAAATTCATGTTTGTTGCAACTGTAAACACATGTCGGGATTTTGTCCGGTGGGGTTTTTGTTTGGTAGAGCTTTTTTCCGCGTGGTTTTGTCCGCGTCCCGAATTGAAAGAGTAATATATCTAAACGTCAGCAATTAAATAGGCAATATCTATAACATCCCTTCATTCATCTGGATAATTATTCGTTTAAAAATATAAAGTCGCACAAATCCGAGGTTCTTTTGAAAAAACGGACCCGAGCTTGCGTATAGCACTGCTTGGGTACGCTGCCGAAGGCTGTAACCAATCCAACTCTACTACGTTCGTTTGGAGAGATTTTCGTTAAAAAAATTATACAACCACACAAATGTGAGGTTCGTTTGGAAAAACAGACCGCAGCTTGTGAAGTACGTCAGAGGTGCGCTGCCGAAGGCTGTGGGGCTCCCAACACCAGATTCGTTTGCAAATATTTTCGGTTAAAAATATAAAATCATACAAATTCAGGGTTTGTTTGTAAAAACACACCACAGCTTGCGTAGTAGGCCCTGGCCGACGCTAGTGAGAGCCCCCCAATTCTAGGTGCGTTTGGATAGATTTTCGTTTAAAAATATAAAATCAAACAAATTAGAGGGTGTATTCTGCCCCCAATACCAAATCAATCCAGAAAAATGTCTGAATTCAAAGCTGACTTCTTACTTTTATGATTTTATGTATATTTAAGATTAATATACTGAGCCCGGACAATGACTGGACGATTGGAAATTGGATTTCTAATCGATTGGATTAGAAATCTGGACTTCCCGTTTTGAAACCGGATACTTACCTCTGCGATACTAATGCATGATTACATTGCCACAACATTTATCACTTATACTCTGTCAGATTTCCTCAGTGATTTTTCTCTATAGGATCGGTCGCAAAATGGTTTGAAAGAGGTTTAAAAAAATAGATTAAATACCTAATCCGTAGGCAGATTTTTACGAAAATGTATACAAATCTTTCGACAGTGGTCTATACCAATATTCGTCAAATGAGAGCTCAATCGGAAGTACCGTTTGGTTTGGGAGTTATCGTATGCATACGCACAAATCTCGATTACAATACTTTCCCTTTCCTTACACCATTTGTCAGGATATTTTTTTTTTTTTTTTTTTTTTTTAAGAAGAAAAAATAAATATATCAATAACAAAAGTTTGAGTAAACAATCTTTTTTAATTATACAAATAAGCTAAAAATCGGTAACAACAACAATATATATATATATATATATATATATATATATATAGAAGCTAATCAAAGTGATTTATGAGCCAAATAGGCTTTATATAATTTAACAAATTACAATGACCATTGGGAAACTGTTCAGAAAGCTTTAAAATAAATAAATAAATAAATAAATAAATACCGTACTTTCGTGTTATAGCGGCCCCCACAATTATGATTTTGCCAAGATCATCGAAAGCTTATATATGCATCCTATATACGCATATACATATTCCAAATACTCCTATATGTGCTATATACGTCATTATACACATATTATTTACGTCTTATATGTCGTATAAACATCATATACACATGTCATATAGATACATCATATATGCATCATATAATGACTATATAACTTGGTCACATACGTTAAGAAATATATCATCATCATCATCATCATCATCAACCGTTTTCAATCCACTGCTGGATGTAGGTCTCCCCCAGATTTTTCCATTGTTGCCTGTCTAGTGCTTTAGTCATCCAATTAACACCGGCCACTTTTCTGATTTCGTCACTCCATCTTACTTGAGGTCGTCTTCTTGGTCGTTTTACATCTCTGGGATACCACTGTAGGGTGTTTGTGCTCCATCTATTGTCTTGTCTTCTTGCAATGTGCCCAGCCCATTTCCATTTTAGCCGTTTAATTCTCTCGATGATGTCAAAAACTTTCGTCTGACTTCTTATCCACGTTATTCTCTTTCGGTCTCTTCTGGTTATGCCTAGCATACATCTTTCCATACTTCGCTGTGTTGTTTGTAATCTTTGTACCATCCGTTTTGTTAGTGTCCAAGTTTCTGCTCCATAAGTTAGTGCAGGCAAAACACATTGGTTAAACACCTTTCTTTTCAAACAAAGAGGCATGTTACTCTTCAGAATAATATTGTTCTTCCCAAAAGCACTCCATCCATTTCTTATTCTACTATTGATTTCATTCATGATACTGTTGTCTGATGATATTTCTTGTCCAAGGTACACATAACTTTCAACATCTTTAATCTCAGTGTTGTTGTAGACGATTTTCTTTTTTGATGCAAATGAATTGAACATCACCTTAGTCTTTTCCAAATTTATTTTTAATCCCACATTAATGCTAGCTTCTGCCAAATCTTTTAGCATATTTTGCAATTCTTCAGGGCTATTACTGAAAATTAAAATGTCATCAGCAAACCGGAGATGGCTTAAATATTCCCCATTTATTCTAATCCCTTTGTTTTCCCAATCCAGCTTCTTAAAAATACTTTCTAAGACAGCAGTAAAAAGCTTAGGCGAAATGGTGTCTCCCTGTCTTACTCCTCTTCCAAGCTTGATCTTCGCTTTTCCTTTGTCCAAACGGATGGTGGCTGTTGCTTTCTTGTAGATCTTCTTTATGATATTGATATAAGGTTTGTCTATACCAATGTCCTCCAGAGAAGTAATTACTGCAGATGTGTAGACCGAATCAAATGCTTTTTCATAATCAATAAAGGCAAGGCAGAGAGGTAAATTATATTCTTTATGTTTTTCTATAACTTCCCTTACTGTTTGAATATGATCCATTGTGCTAAATCCACTTCGAAATCCTGCTTGTTCTCTAGGTTGAGCTGAGTCCAGAGCTGATTCAAGTCTTGTCGTTAAAACTTTGGTGAAAATTTTATAAATCACTGACAGTAAGCTGATTGGACGGTAGTTTTTAATGTTTTCCTTTTCTCCTTTCTTATAAAGTAATACCATCACAGCATTATTCCAATCTTCTGGTACATCTGATTTCTCGAGACATTTGGAAAACAGTATGGCTAGGATTTTTGCAAATTCTTCTCCTGCTTCTTTGATAAGGTCAATTGTAATTCCATCTTCGCCAGGGCATTTACCTTTTTTCATGCCTCTAATGGCTTGTACAACTTCATCTGTCATCACTGGGATTATCTCTTCAGTTTCTGTTATGTTTACTAGTGGATCACGTAGGTTGATTTCCCTTTGATCTTCACATTTATATAGATCGTTATAGAGTTTTTCGACAATGTGTACTATTTCATTATTGATTTTGGTGATTGTTCCATCTGCTCTCTTCAGTGCAAAAATACCTTTTCTTCCAACACACAGTTTGAGCTTAGCTGATTTTAAACTTTTGTTATCTTCTAGAACTTTTTTGACAAGATCACAGTTAAATTTTCTGATATCTTCTGTAACACATTTTCTTACCGTTTTACATAATTCTGCATATTCAACTCTTGATTTAGGATAGTTTTTCTTCATTTTAAATTCTCTGCGTTTCTTCATCAATCTTCTTGTTTCTTCTGTTATTTTCTTTGTTTGCTTTACTTGTACTTCACCAGCTATCGTCCTTGCAATTTCTTGTAGAGTATTTGTTATTTTCTTGTTCACTACTGTAACATCTTGTTCTTCTTCTAAGATTGATTGAAGTACTTGAAAACGATTTTTAAGTTCTAAATTAAATTCTTCTTTATGTTTCTGGAGATTTATAATATCAACTGATTTCTTTGAGCATTGCAAAAGCTTCATTCTTTCCACTTTAGTATTTAAAAGCAGTTTGCATCTAACTAACCTGTGATCGCTTCCTGTATTGAAGTTATTGAGAACGCTGCAATCCTGAATAAGATGCTTTTTGTTTGTCAAGATGTAGTCGATTTCACTTGTTGAGCCATTTGCACTACGCCATGTCCATTTTCTTTGTGGCTTTTTCTTGAAAAATGAATTCATGATATACATCTGTTCACATTCTGCAAATTCAATCAATCTGTTTCCTCTTTCATTACGCACCCCATATCCATGATTTCCTACTGAGAATTCACCTTTCTTTTTTTCCCCAATTCTAGCATTCCAGTCTCCCATTATTAATTTTATGTAACATTTTCCTTTTTGATGCATTGAAGCTACTTCTTCATAGAAATCCTCAATTTCTTCATCAGTATAGCTAATTGTTGGTGCATAAACTTGGGTAATTTGCAGCTTGTATCTTTTTGACACTTGTATAACTAACCTTGCAACTCTATCTGATGCACTATCATATTCTACGATTTGATTCTTCCACCTTTTATGAATCAGAAATCCTACACCACTTGTTTTTCCATCTTCTGTACCTCTGTAGTACAATACATGTCCACTGGCAAGATCAATCTTCTCTTCACCTTTTCTTCTTACTTCGCATAATCCTAGAATGTCCCAGTTGATTCTTTCTAATTCTTCTTCAAGTTCCTGTAAACGACTTTCAGAAGATAAGGATCGTCCATTATACGTAGCCAAGGTCATCAACTTATGGCAGCCAAGCCGAGCCCGGTGATTCTTAGCACCCTCTGTCTTCATGTTTTTCTGATCGCTGCCGTAATCAGGAACATGCAGACTGCCGGGAATTGAGGGCCGTGATTTGTTTTGTGAATTCATGGTAAAATAAGGGGGGAGGTGGCCAAATTCCTCCACGCTGGCCAAGCGGGTTGGAGGAAGCCCATCCGCGTTCGTTATCATATATTATTATAATGTCATACAGGCTTTATAATTTGGCGATAAATCTTGGTCGCTTGGCGATTCATCCTTGGGGGCCGCCAGGGACCGATTTACAAATTTGGGGGCCCTGGGTACAGATGCATATGGGGGCCCTCCTTGCACCGATGTCCTTGAAAAAAAATATATATATAATATCGAAAGCTGTACTTATTAAGATAACCACTATTTACTTCATTAATTTCTTTAAAATATCAATTAAAATTTTTTTGATAATCATTAATTTACTTTTAAATAATTATTTGATAATTATGAATTTTTAATTGGATTTTATAATAAACTGTGTGGTGCTGATTATCTTTCTCTATGCAAGTGCATATATCTGGAGTGATAGAGTATGCAACAACTAAAAATAAATTTACCGCAGTTTCAAGCTATAATTATTTAAAATATTAGCAAATCCTATTAACCACATAACTTTTTCTTTCAAATACAAGCTTTCACTGTAACAAACAAACAAACAAAAAATACTAAATTTATACAAGTAACTAGCACAACCACATGTCTTTGTCCATGTTAACCATGAGAGACTTGCAGGTAAAATAAAAATCTCATCAAAAACAACTCGTTGTAAATGATCCCGCCAAGCCACAAACCTAAAACGTCAGTCACAAAAAGAAGTGATATCACATAAAAAGAAGCGATATAGAAGTGCATACTCCGAGTCCCGTGTAAAAATCTATCACCACTCATAATGTTTCCAAAGGACTCGGAGTGAGGTACAGTATGTGAAAACTGCTTGGCGACCTGCAGGTTTTTATAATATATGCAGTATATCAATTTTGAAAATCGAAAAATAAATTTTATATTTTTGTTATACCACTTTTATAAATATTTTTGTATGCGAAAGAACTGACAGAACGTATTTTCCCCAAGATCTATGCCATTCCCTTACGCTAGAATTACTGCAATATATCTCAATTTAGTTAACGTTTATTATAAGGTTTATATATATATTTATATATATTTATATAAGGTTTATATATATAAGGTTTATATATATATATATATATATTACAAACTCAAAATGTTTATACGTTTACTTAAAAAATCCTCTTCGTAAGAGTGGTGTTTTTAGTTTAAATAATGGTAAATAAAATCAACAAATTGATTTTTCAAGCTCATAAATAAGAAAGGACATGCAAACACAGAAGCTTCAACTTTTACAATTTTATGGGAGCAAAATAAATAAATAAATATATAAATAAAAGAAAAGAAAAGAAAAGAAAAGAAAAGAAAAATAATATAGCCATATGTAATTACAGGAAACGCAAACATTGTAAAAGCCTGCAGGCAGGGGCGTAGCGAGCGGGGGGGCTGGGGGGGCAGCTGCCCCCCCAATGTTTGGTAAATGGATTCAGTCGGCTTATCAGCAGATTTAATTAGTGTTTCTGTAGTATGTCAGTAGGCCGATTAAAAAAAAAACAATTCGGAAAATTCTGGTTGGCAGGACTTTAAGTCTTCAGAATGCATTTCACTACACCCTTACAATAATATGGCAAAAGCTAGTCATAAGCAATAGATAAGTTATGAGTAAAAAAAGTAATGGTTTCAATAGATCTATCTGGTCAGCCGGTATGAAAGTCACGTGTTCTGTCACATTTTCGAATCACATAAATAGCTAGTCGGCCTACCCACTGAAAAAAAATTATCATGTATAAATCTTGTCTGCAGAGCCCGAAATGTTGGACATATACTATACCTTACCCACACATGGAAAAGCTAAGTCGGCCGCCGATACATAGGGCAATAGGGGAAAAAATGAATCTGATCTATTGATTTGAAAATATCAGAAATTTGTCCTACAGTAACACTCGCAACTTACATAGATAAAGACTATCAATATATAAACTAGGCCGACCGAATGCGAAAGTCGCTTAAGAAAATTCAAGAAATTTTATACTTGATACCTAGTAAGTAGGTTCTAGCAACGATATGATGTTTACGCCCTTTGGAACTGTTTTAGGAACGTTTGGAAAATAAAAACGAAGAATTTTTAAAACTATTTAGAAAAAGAAAATGAATAAATTAAAAAAATATCCGTGCATTTAACATTTAATACCTAAAAAACTTCTTACTTTTTTTTTTTTTTTTTTTGATAAAACTAAAACTAAATTTATATGCTTGTGCCAACATAACATAATTACATAATTTTCACTGATTTTTCACTTGTTATTATAAAAATTAGAATTGGAGCTTTTATTAATTACTTAATATTTATTGTATACCCTGATTATAGTAATTTCCGGCGTATAATCCGCGGATCAAACAGTTATGTTTCGACCCAGAAATTTTATTTTATATAATGGAACATACTAGGTCGCTGTAAATATTTTACTTCAATTATTAAATAAAATTTCTGGGTCTAAACATAATTGTTTGATCCGCGGATTTTACGCCGGAAATTACGGTACATGTTAGCGATTACTTTTTTTAAAAACTAAATCATACGTAAGAGGAATTATTTTTTAATAAAGAATTCAGAAAGTAGAAGATTACAGGAAAAATTAAATTATTAAAAGTAGTTTTATGGTAAAAAAAAAAAACTTGAAGCGATTGCGGAACATTAACACGTTTGCACTTAAAACAATATAAATAGTTCAGCGTTTCAGGCCCGTAACTACCGCCGGGGCACTGCCCCGGGACCCCAAACTGATGGTTAAAAAATTATTGTATTTTAATATCTAATCTAACTTCCTATAAAATACCCAGCACCTAGCTAAATGTTAATAATAAAAACTAGTCGGATGTGCCAATCCCAAAACTTTCTTCTACCTCAGTCATGTTAATACTTCAAAATTCGCTATCACATCGCAAATAAAATCAATATTTTTCGTCATTCTGTTGTACGTCAGCTGCTTGCGAATCGTCGGGTTACCGGGATGCGATCAACTGATGTATACTAAACTACGAAAAGTCCTTCTGGCCTGAACTGACAGGAACAGATAGCCTCCCTATTCCTTGGTTTTACGATTTTAGCTAATTTTACTGGAAAACACGAAGGTAAAATGCGTGGAACCTAATTAAAGAAGATTCAATCCCAGTTCTCGTCAACATTGAATTTGAATGAGAAATCGCCAAATTAGTCCTCTACAGCCAAGTTGGCTTCATTTATGGCAACCTATTTTGGTCGCCAAATCTGGCGATATTCCGCCAACTGTCGCCAATTTTTGCGAGAATTTGACGTTGGCGAATATAAATATATAGTGACTAGGGGGCCTGCCCCCTGCGAGCTACGCTCGCCAACCCCCGCTCAGACTTCGAGGCCTCTAAAAACATGACAGCGTGCTATATTTTTAAAATATTGGTAAATCTGTAATTTGGTTGCCATGCTTTTAACGTTTTAATGGGACATTTTTTATTATCATGGCCTCATACACAGCTGTTGCGATAACTGACGACTGTTTTCGGGATTGCTAAGTAAAATCAATTACAACTTGAAAACCAGCTTGTATAAAATGGTTAGGTTTAAATTGTGGCTACCTCTCGGACTTTTATAACAACGATCTGTATTCTATTCTTCCTTTGCGTTTAAGGATGAGAAAAATTCCATCTGCTTGTGAATAACATTAAGAACCACGCTATTGAAAAGTACTATGTTATAGACATTTTCAGTAACAGGTTTTAATTTTCTCTCTATTTTAGTGCACCATCATGCATATTTTCATGTTATTTTAAATATGTAAATTATTTATTTTAATTAATATGTATATACGAATTTTCTAATAATTATTTATCATACAAAATTAATAAAATATTTTGTGCATGCTTGCCTGCATCAATTGATGATTCAGCATCAATTGATGAGATATTTAAACAAATTTGCTATCCGTGATAATTTTACACCATGTTATGTCACTTGCATATTGTTCATAAGAAAATCGGGTACTTTTCCAGTATAGGATCCTTTGCTTTTAGGTTTGGCATAATTCGAGCTTCAAAAAGGGATAGATTTGTTAATATACATAGATTTGTTGCCAAAAGTTATGAAAACAAACCCAATGAACTTTTGTTGCTTTTCTATTATAGGGGTCTTGACGCTTTTTTAAAAAGCTTGGCGGAAAAAACTAAGCAGGATCGAAAATCAAGCGGATAGAAAACCAAGCAGGATATTTTATTCTCCTTCCGTTCAGTTGGGCAATTGTTATTTTATATATTCGTTTCAAATATCCGAATTAGTGATTTTATAAATTCGTTTAATTAAATTTTACAAAAAAATAACAAAATGATATCAATAAATAATAATTACTATTAATTCCTTTTCCCCCCTTTCTTTTGCGTTTACATAAATGACGTCATTTGGACGAATTCATTCAAAATATTTTCAGTTTATAAATTAAATTAAATGCTGACAGACGATTGAATCCTGACGATAGAAATGTGATTTTTTTTTCAAATTTTCCTGAAAAACATAAGTTAATCACAATCTTGCCTTCATTATCGATTGAAATAAAAGATAAATTCAATTTCAATTTGAAAATGACGAATAAAAAGAAATCAATAATCCCTATCGGGATCCTTTTCAATTTTTTTCCCTTTTTTGTCACAAAAAAAACTGTCTAATTAGTTGCCATCATTACAGAAATGTCATTAAAATTAGAAAAAAATTAATATCTCAAAAACTAATTCCAATTTCAAAATTCTATTACCAGTTTTGACATCCTCGGATTTTTATGGACAATTGGTATTAATTTCACCATCAAGCGTTTAATATTTTATTAAAAGTAGCCCTGAAACATAATCAGTCGTTTAGTCAGTCGTTTCATAAAATCGTTTCATAAATTCGTTTCATAAAATCGTTTCACAAATTCGTTTCATTAGGATTTTATATATATAGGGTAGATAAGCATATAATAGGAGTAATCGTTACAACAATGAAAGGAAATTTGCCTAAACTGTGTTAACTAAAACTCATAAATTAAACCCGTTTATGGATGAATTCTGCTGTCTTAGGTAAAATGTAGAGGTGATAGAGGCAAAACAAAAATTGCTCCGGATTCTTCGGATCAAGGCCGAACATTTAACGAAAAAAACTTTTAGGATTTCTAATTTTTTTGAATTTGCACATCTTTTTGAATTTGAAATCGTTAAAGGGCTATCACAGCGCCCCCTTTCGTCGAAATATCCCCAAATTCTAATAGAACTTGCTTGCCATAGCCAAAAACATAGAAAAAAAATGTGGTTCAATTTGAAGCATAACTTCATACACTTTTCGATGATACAATGAGGACGGACAGACAGACATTTTGTAAAAACATGTTTTTCGGAACCTCTGATCCCTAAAACGTGTAAATCCGTCGAAAACCGGAAGTCGAAAAAAATTTCGATTACAATACTTTCTTCTATTATAGATAGAAGAAAGTAAAAATCCATCAAATTGCTAGAGTAAATGTTTTTGCGTGTCCGTTCAAATACTCCATACGCTTCGCATGCAAAAGCATCTCTAGATAAAGGTGAAAATAAGCACTCGCCAGTCTCTACTCGTCGATTAAACTTGAAAAACTGGCGATTAAAAATATGGAAAGCACCGGCCGAATGCAGGATTTTCCTATATCCGCCTGATCGACGAAATTCTTGATTTTTAAGCGGCCGTTCTACGAAATTCATGATTTTTTACTTCATGATTTGTACACGCCCGATCGACGAAATTCATGATTTTTACGTGCCCGATTGACTATATTCGTGATTTTTACGCTCCTAAATGACGAAATTCATGAATTTTATGTGCCCGGTCGACATAATTCATGATTTGTGTGCTTCCGTTCGACGATATTCATGATTTTTACGCACCCGATCAACGATATTCATGATTTTTACGTGCCCGTTCAACGAATTTCATAATTTTTACGCACACGATCGAGAAAATTCATAATTTTTACGTGTGCGATCGATGAAATTTGTGATTTTTACGTGCCCGTTCGACGAAACTCATGATTCTTATGCACCCGATCAACGAAATTCATGATTTTTACTTCATGATTTGTATACGCCCGATCGACGAAATTCATCATTTTTACGCGACGATCGACTAAATTCATGATTTTTACGCTACCAAATGACGAAATTCATGAATTTTAAATGCCCGGTCGACGTAATTCATGATTTGTATGCGCCCAATCAACGAAATTCAGGATTGTTACGCACCCGTTCATCGATATTCATGATTTTTCCGTGCTCTGTCGATGAATTTCATGATTTTTACCCACGCGATCGACGAAACTCATAATTTTTACGCGTGCGATCGATGAAATTCCTGATTTTTACGCGCGTGATCGATGAAATTCATGATTTTTACGTGCGTGATCGATGAAATTCATGGTTTTTATGTGTCCCTTTGACGAAATTTACAATTTTTTCCGAAACTAATTGGTGAAATACACAATTCCTGAATTTCTGGAGATTTTGGCCCACGGGTCTGAGGTTGTGCATGTGTAATGAATATCATGTTGTGGGTTATTACTTAGTGAATAAAGATACCTATTTTATTATTATCAGATCTTAATTCTAGACAAATAATTTAAAAAAGAAAGGTACATATGTAGGTACACAAGTACCAAAGCATAGTGGGACTTATGTAGTTAGCCACATAAGCCTGTTGTGTATAACTTTGCTGTTAACTTATTTTTAAATTTAAAATAGATTGGAAATTAATATCACAAGTTTATTCGAAACAATATAAATTAAAATATTTTTATTTAGTACATATATTGTTTCTTTACTGTAAAGTCATTAATTTTTTTTAAATTAAATATTCAGTGACATGAATGTACTTACTGGCTACTAAAGAAATTGTCACTAGCCAGTAACTGGCTACTAAAGAAAATCAACCTACCGGCCAGTGGCTACTAAGAAAAATTCCTTATTTTCACCTTTATCTCTAGAGCAGACAGCAGAATGTCGAGTCGAATGTGTCATGTCGCGCCAAGTACCTGCAAAGTGATGAGTCAATTCCGTGTGATTTTCAGGCTAGGACGTGCAGTGAGCTAGTGCTATTCATGATATGTCATTCGTTTACTAACTGCTCATCAATATCGGACTGTCAGAGCAGTTGAGAGTCGCATAGTAGTGATAGTACGATAGTTTATTACTTAACCCCTGCGTGACGAGCGTCTTTTACGGAATTTTTAATCACCGGTTTTTCAAAGCAGAAATTTTCGCCTAATTGAATCGCAGAAATGCTGTCATTAAATAAGGCAAAGCTTACAATAAAAATTAACTAGTGGGAATAATCAAGGATTCTGAGCATCTTATGCGTCACGTATACGTGTCGCTCATCCCCAAGGGGTTAATCTTACTTTGCTTGTGTTGAGATAATAGTTTATATTATGAAACGAATTCGGCACCAGCCAAGTGGAAATAAAAAAAGACAGATTCTAAAAAGAAGAAACTGGGAGGCTGCAAAAAGTTCGAAGAAGTTATCAACATGTCTGGAAAGTGGAAACCACTCGACAGGGAATGGTGATAAGAAAGGTATGAATGGTTTGCTTTTTTCAGTGTGATGTGTAATTCATGTAAAAAGAGTACAGTCAAACTTGAATAATTCGAACGTGTATAATTCGAAATCGTGGATAATTCAAATGTTTCTGTCGGTCCCTTGACATTCCTATAAAACACAATCAGTGGTGGATTAAGCACTCAAGAGGCCCCAGGCGCAATTAAATTTTGAGTCCCCTCCAAATATTTTCAGTACCCCTATAGTGTGCATTTTTTAGTTTTACAATTAGAACTACTGAAAGTGTATGTTGTTAATTCCATATGATATTATCTCTAATTGGAATATAAAGTTCAAATTAATTTCTATCGCATGCTAATAAAATATTGAAAGTACTTCCCATTCATTACATTATCATAATTTTTAGAACTAAGAGATCACATTTTTATTTAGCTTTTATTTTGAAAATAACTACGTTCTATTTACTAAACTATCACTGCATTCTATTATTCTAAACAAACGTGTTTCTCACATATATAACTGTAGGATTTTTTCTTATCAATACATATTCTTTTTTTTTCAGTAAAGTTCTTGGTAAATCTTTTAAATAATTACTGAGTTATATCAAAGAAACATTTTAGTAATACAAAATCATATATTTTATTTTTAACTATCAATTATAATTAATCAGTTAAAATTAATTGTAAAAACTATTAATTAATAAATAATGCGACAGATTGACTATTTTACATTAGTCGGATTTGAAACATTTTTGAGTCGGCCAATCTTGCCTTTTGCCCCCCCGAAAATTTTCTTTCGCTACGGCCCTGCCTGCAGGTCGCCAAGCTGTTTTCACATACTGTACCTCACTCCGAGTCCTTTGGAAACATTATGAGTGGTGATAGATTTTTACACGGAACTCGGAGTATGCGCTTCTATATCGCTTCTTTTTATGTGATATCGCTTCTTTTTGTGACTGACGTTTTAGGTTTGTGGCTTGGCGGGATAATTTACAACGAGTTGTTTTTGATGAGATATCACTCCTTTTTTTGTAAGGTATTTAATTTGAATTATACGGATTCCGTTTTTATTCAGAAAAGAAAAGATGAAAGGGGCAAAAATAATAATAATGATGCTATAAACAGAATTATACATCAGCATTATACAATTTATTGAGTGACTTATGGAGCATACTTTACCGAGAATAATCAACATCTTTTTTTTCTACGAACCTATTTCTATTACTATAAAAATTTACAGGGATTTTTATACTAACATATTAAATATATTATTTTTGAAAATTACTGAGCACCTTAGAAGTTTTTTATTTGTTTAAGTTTTTTAACTCAACGTTTCGAGAATTTGAAAAATATAAAATTCGCAACGTTTGCAAAAGTATAAAAACTATTAAAGTGATTTCTGTTCATATAGTTTGTTCATTCCAATTCGGTGATCTTAAAATATAGGTCCCCAATCTCCGGCAGTCCATGAATTAATTAGGACATATGTATGCAATTGTTAAAATGTTCTCAAAGTTGACAATAGAGGCAATAAGTATAGCTCGGCAAATATGAAACACGGCATTGCTTCATAATGGCTTTGTTTCGTGAGGTGTTCGTTCTCCGAACATAAAAATCACACGCGAAAGTGTTCGTTAACCGATTTGTCCGTAAACCGAACAGTTCGTTAACGATCACCTATTGTATACGAAATTTAGCATTTTAAGTTCGTCATAGCCGGAGATTCAATGAACGGCAAATATTTAAACGCAAAACTTGTAATCTTGGGGTAGCAACATTTTTACATTCTATTACTCAGCGCATGAACGTAAAGTTGGAATTTTGTAATCGCTATTTCAATCAATTCCTGATACGTTAGAATTATATATTTATAAATAAACACAGTTTTTTTAATTGATGAAAATACTATATTTTAATAGATTTATAGCTTAACATCGACGAGATTTCAGACGGACAAAATGAATTCATATTAAATTTTAAAGCAAGATAATGAAACCTTTCAGAGATTGAAACAGTGTAAAATCATTAAAATACATCTCACTCAGTAAATATACATCGGTTGTAATGTAATCAAGATCTTCTAAGAGACTCTGTAAACGAAACGTATATGCTTCAATGCCGCTTTACAAGAGAGAGGATGTAGTAACATATTTGAATATCTTGTGTATATAGCCAATTTGACAAAAGTTATGCAATTTACTATTGTTTTTCCTCTCTGTGTTAAGTACAGGAATCATGTACTTCAACGTAAAAATTCGCTAATTACACAACTTTTTAGTCTTATTAAAAAATCTTTGAGTTACCCACTAAACGAACAGTAAAATTCTACAATTCTGTTTCACAATAGGAAGCTAACTTAGGTCGTTCGTAGTAACATATTTTAACATCATGCGCATACGTTCTTTTTGAAAAGAGTTAGACCATTTAATATTTTTTTTGCTTCATCTTAAGTATAGGAATAAATCACTTTAAAGTGGTATACATAAAAAACTAATTAATATTTTTACACGAAATATTAAACATTTGAACTACTCATAAAAACAATTTACAGTCCCTGGCCAAATTATTAGACGCAGTTGTTTTTATTATAATTTATTAAATATCTGGAAAGATACATGAGGAATTATCCTGAAACTTCAGGAGTGTAAACAACATGATAAACGTCATATATTTCCGAGAAGATTTTTTCCCGAAACCCCGTAAGGGGCCGTCAACAAATTGAAGAAAAACGAATATCTTTTGGATATCCCTGTAAAAACTAATATTGCAAAAAGCATTCAAACTATAGATTATGATTAAGTGGCTTATCGTAATAATTTGGTTCATTTTTATAAAGATAGCATGTATACTCGAAGAGAAATTCACGTTTTTATAAAAACAGTTCCAAATTTTACCAAGTTTTTTGCTTATAATTTGCAGAGTTTTTAATATAAAAACAAGTTATTTTCAGAAAATATGACAAACAAAATTATACACAATACCCTGCAATCAGAATTAAAAAATAATAAAAATTGTATGAAAAATGAGCAGGTTTAATAAATATTGTTTCACTGCGCATGCGCGAATTCAATTAAAATATACTGTGCATAATATATTAGCTAAATGTATAGACCAACTTTTATGAAAGTCTCAAAAACATAGCTTGAAAATTCTGATAGTAATCGTCGATAGAATAAGCTCAAATTTCGCTGTTCCCGAAAGGAAGCAAGATGAGGGGTTGTATCAAATATAGAATGAGAGACACTTCATTCTTATTATGTCAACTTTCATAAGCTAGTGTATTTGGATACAACCCGTCATCTTTTTGCTTCCTTTTGTGAACAGCGAAATTCGAGCTTATTCTATCGACGATTACTATCAGAATTTTCAAGCTATGTTTTTGAGACTTTCATAAAAGTTGGTCTATACATTTAGCTAATATATTATGCACAGTATATTTTAATTGAATTCGCGCATGCGCATTGAAACAATATTTATTAAACCTGCTCATTTTTCATACAATTTTTATTATTTTTTAATTCTGATTGCAGGGTATTGTGTATAATTTTGTTTGTCATATTTTCTGAAAATAACTTGTTTTTATATTAAAAACTCTGCAAATTATAAGCAAAAAACTTGGTAAAATTTGGGACTGTTTTTATAAAAACGTGAATTTCTCTTCGAGTATACATGCTATCTTCATAAAAATGAACCCAAATTATTAAAATAAGCCACTTAATCATAATCTACAGTTTGAATGCTTTTTCAATATTAGTTTTTACAGGGTTATCCAAAAGATATTCGTTTTTCTTCAATTTGTTGACGGCCCCTTATGGGGTTTCGGGAAAAAATCTTCTCGGAAATATATGATGTTTATCATGTTGTTTACACTCCTGAAGTTTCAGGATAATTCCTCATGTATCTTTCCAGATATTTAATAAATTATAATAAATACAACTGCGTCTAATAATTTGGCCAGGGACTGTAAATGCTGCAAACCGCGTAAAAATCGGATAATTACACAACTCTTTAGCCCTATGTCAAAAGATCTTTTGTGAGACCCGGTAAACGAACCTTAAATGTTACGATTTTTTTGTTACGGTTGGTTTCAACAAATTTTTTTTTTTAATCTACATTAATTATTTAAATCACTTTCTCAACATTTATTTAAAAGCACTCTTTTTTTCTGTTTCTAATAAAAATTTAAATAAATAAAAGTAATTGTAATAATTATAATAAAATCAGTTTTAATTTTTCTTCTTTCTTTTTCTTTTTGCAATGTAATTTCAACGTTTATAGTCTAACGTAGCTTCCTGTTTTTCAAATACGAAAAGCAGACAGCAAGGGAGGGATGTTTTGTCAGTAGACTGCACAGGTGGAAAATTTGGAGTCATCTAGTCTGACTTTGATATAAGAATGACCGACCGCCCTGTATAAGAATTACGTTATCTTATGAGTGTACTATACACGCAATTAGGCTTTGTAAGTTTACGTCAGGCTTCAATTGGCTCTGCTATCAGGCGGATAGCTGGCGCCCATGTAAACAGAGGCTAACAGGACCCCCCTTCAGCACACGCCATGGAGGTGATGCATGGTTTCCTTCCCCCATGAAGCGGCCGGCAGAGTGGAGCGGCAAGCTGTAGTCTTCACGATGAGTCCATTTTTCCTTTTGTTTCCATTCCCGTACCCCTGGCAGAGTGGATCGGTCCCGTTTTTCAAGCAGCGCGGGAGAATGAATGTTTACGACACTTGTTGCTTGGCCAAGATACCTGTCGTTTGACTCGTAAAAAAAAAAAATTCGACTTATTACGGGGCTCGAAGATTGGCCTGTGGGCTGGATCGCGAAGTTTTTGAAGGCGGACAGGTTTCTGGAAGATTTTTTTTTTTGAGAGTGGGGCATTGATGGCCCTACATTAACCATCCTAAGTCATGATGTTATGATGAAAAGAGGCTATAAGGGCATTTTCGAATTGCGGATCTATAACTGTTAACGAGAAATTAAGAAGAAGATATGTGTAGCCTATTTTTTTTTGGCGTAGTGGCGCTCCAAGATTATGACTTCTTAACCATCAGAAGTGATCATAGATATTGAACTAAACCGGTCGTTAGAAGTCGTAGTGTTCTGAGTTACGGTGATGGCTATCTTCGAATAAAACACATGCTTCAGGAAGGTGAAATTACTGACTCCGACGGTGAAGTTCTGGACCGTAGAACGATTTTCCCCTCCGGACTAGATGATGGACCTAGTAGTTGATGGCAAGTGATGCAGTGAGATGAGAGGATTGATGAATGTTAGCTTGAAACCACGTCTGAATTTTTCCCCAGCCTGAATACTCCAGCTTAAGTGCTTCATCAGATTTTGAAAAAGGAGGAAATGCTCCTAAGTGCCCATTGACTAAAATTGTAGAACTCTCTACCTGTTGTAAGTACTATTTGCATAGTTTTTCTTTTTATTTATTTGTACCTCTTTAAAAAAAAAAAAAAAAAAAAAAAAAAAAAAAAAATATGTTTGCTATACCAGAGTTTAAAAGTGAAATGAATATCTTTGGATAATTTCAATAAGAATAAACATTATGAACAGAAATAGTCTGTAGGTTAATATATAATGTTTGTATGTTTGAACGACCATTAAATGGTAATATGATGGTAATTTTAAAAATATGATGTGTAATTTAAAAGTAACCAGTGAGTGGTTTCAACTTAAAAGATCAGCTGTTATATTGTTTTATTAAGATTATTTTTGATAACTTAGTTGCTTCATTATTTTAAATGTTCAAATAAATTGTGTTTTTTTTTTTTGTTTATTATCAAAGTTGGTATGTTTTTCTTTGTATAAATCTCTAAATAATTAATTTTTTTATATTCACAGTAGACCTATAAGAATGGCCTAACCTTTCTGTGATTAATTAAAAAAAAAAAAAAAGGGAGAGAAAATTCAACTTTATTAAATTAGGACTTTAAAATTTCTTAAGTTTAAATTCATAACTGACTGTTTTAATGAACATAAATTGAAGTTCACTCAATGTTATACAATCGTATTTTTGATCTTGATTTAAGGATGGATAGATTAATAAGTGAAACAGTAATATTAAATTTAATTTCATAAAATGTTAAATTAAGCTTTAACTCTCCTCTTTCAGAAACATTGTTTTTCTAAAATATACACCAAAATTGTTTTATTTTAAAAAGTAAAAAAAAAAAAAAAAAAAAAAAAAAAAAAAAAAAAAAAAAAATATCCAGTCATTATACACCACTATACGATTCTTGGTTAACCGATCGGATCTTGTTCAGAATCTCTATGGTTGTTCTAAAATTTTAGTACATCATCATATCCCTATTCTATTAACGGATTTAACTCTTTCCCCTTTTGGTCCTCATATTGGAGGAATTTCAGGTTGTCTGCATTTTTCCAAATTATATGATGATTACACTTTTGTTAATTTAATGTGTATGGAGATTTGAGCTTGATCGGGTTGGAGTGGAGTTGGGTGTTCTTTATGCAATCCAGTATGCTACTTGATTTAGAAATCTGTTGCCCCTTACTACATTTAATATTGTCTTAAAATGATGAGTTCAAAATTATCATTGTTGTATTAACCTATTCGGATTCTTAAGTTTTGATATTTTGATTAGTTTAATATAATTTGCTACCTTTTCCATGGCAACAGATTTCAGTGGAGCTAATCAGGGTATACTTATTTTTTTCTAAATATTTAATTGTCAAGTGAAGATTGAGTAATAAATGAGCTTTTTAAGTTTAAGTAAGTTGTGTTTTAGAAAGAACCCCAAAACACCACAACAAATGGAGCCGTAACAATTCGGTCTCTGGGTTATTGATTTTTTTTTACTTGTATGTATTTATGTATCAAAGAGCAACTGGGTGTTTTTGCAATTAAAATTTTATTTATATGTTCAAGTGTAAAAAGAGGTCTAGGCTCTCTCTCTGTGCTAGTAAGCTACAATTCCCAGTCAAAATTATGCCTTGTGAGCATAACCTTTTCTTATTTACAAAAAGCATAGTCCTGTACTTAAGTTTTATGTATTTATAAGGTTTTCCTTTCCCCTCTCTTTTTCTCATTTTTAAGTTGTCCCCCCCCCCCCCTTTTTTTCATTTTCTTTTTGGTTTGTTTGTCATTTTCTAACTCTAACTATGGCTGATAAGCACTCGGAAGCAATTGCCACTATTCAGCGAAAAAATGCTTTAGTGGATAATTTGTCAAACATTCCCCCATTCAATGGAGAGGCCAGCTCAGTCTGCTTCTCAGATTTTTCTGAGAAATTTGAGAGTTTTGCCAAATTATTCGACTGGAATGAGGAGGAGAAAAAATTCGTTTTGTTAGCTAGATTATCAGGAGCTGCTTCTAGGCGAATAAAAATTCACAAAGCAAAAACATCTGATGAGCTATTAAAAATCTTAAAAGAGAGTTATACTTCACAGGCCACACCAGATGTTGCCCTCAGTCATTTTTTAAATTTTAAACAGCCACCCAATATGAGTGTTCAGGAGTTTTATGACAAGGCATATGATATGTCATTAAGAGCCCTTGTAATTGAAGGTATCCAGGGTGAAGTAGTCGATAAAAGCCGAACGGCTCTACTACACTCCATGCTGTTGAGCAATCTTACACCAGAAGTGCGAAAGGGGGTAATTGCGAGAAATCCACAATCCCCAGAAGAGGTCCTCAAAATTGCGCTTCTTGAGGAAAAGGCTTATAGGAGCATTAACCCTTTCTACAACCACCGCGAGGAAATTCTCAACCCTAATTTGACCCAAAACCTACCCTGTGCTGCAGTTTTTCAGCAAGACAGCTCACAAAAGAAGGAGATAGACCAACTAAAATCTCAAATTGATGTTTTAGCAGCTAAGATAGACAGTTTAGTTGATCTTAGGGCTAGGGATGTACAGGAGAAAAACCAAGAGGTAAGACCCGTAACCTGCTATAGGTGCTCCGTACAAGGCCACTATGCCAGAGATTGTCCACTAAATTTTGTCGACTATAATTTTAGAAGGGGAGGTGGTCAAAATTTCAGGAGCCGTGGGCAAAATTATAGAAACAGAGGTGAAAATCCTAGAGGGAACCACAATCAGCGAGGCGGATATAGGGGAAGAAGAGGTGGTTATTACCAAAACAATAGGAGCACAGCTGCGAACAGAAATGAAGAGCAGGCGGTAAATAACACCCCAGTAGCTAACAATGAAAGTGAGGCTTTAAACTATTAGTGGCCGGATCAGATGTGGTCAAGTCGATCCCCAACAGGCCCCTGGACCCCCCAACTGTGTATAGTATGTTTCAGCCCCAATCATATACATTACCAACTGCAAGAATTTACATAAATAAAGTTTGCCTAAATGCATTATGTGACACGGGTTCTGCAATTAATCTCCTGAGTGGTACTGATTGTAACTGTTTAGAGAATTTTGAAATGGAGAATTGCAATATCCCCATTATGACTGTCACCGGTGAGAAAGTTCACCTAAATAAGAAAGTATTTTTAAAATTTGTTTTTGATAATGTTCAATGTCAAGCTGAATTCTATGTAGTGGAAGGTAAATTAGCAGAGGAATTTAATATGATTTTGGGAATGCCATTTTTGAAAGAGTACCGGGCAAGTATAAATTGTGATACAAATGCTGTCGCTCTTAAAGTGCCAGTTTCAGGCCAATGTAAACAAAGCGTAGAAACCCCAAGTAATACTTCAGGGTGTAATACTTGTCTTGCTACTAATTCTGTAAATATTTCTAACTCTGTATATAGTGTAAATTCTAATAATAATTGTATAAATAATGATTGTGTTAAAAATAATTCTGTAAATATAAAATGTGTCAACAAAGTAGGGGAGAATTCAAAAAGTAGTAATGCCAATAGCCCTCCTGAAAATTGTGCATGTGAGAAAGTTCATGACTCAGTTAATATTGAAAATGGGAATCATAGTAGTGAAAATATGGTAGTTCAGGACCCGCAGTTGAGTAATATGGGAAAAGATGTTGAGATAGTCATTCAAACTGAGTCAGATAAGGAAGTTGAAAGTGTTGCGCAGAACTTTTGCATGCAAACAACATCAGGCGGTAGCTCTGAGGGTAATAACACTGAAAATTTTTCAAGTATTCAAAGTGTCGACAACATTCTTTCAGCAGCGAGTCAGGTAACTCAGGGTAATTTAGCTGAAGAGACTACTGAAATTTGTAATATTGATGAAAGTGAAGATTTGGTAAGTATAGAGGATAAGGTACCTGAAGTCGAGGAGGAGAGCAATGAAGATAGCAGTAGTGATAAAACCAATAAAAGTAAAAATATAAGTTTCGCTGTGTTATGTAGCAAAATTTCAATTCCCCCGCAGTCAAAAATGTTAGCCCAGGTTAAAAGTTATAAGGAAAATTTTATTAAGGAAAATGATATTGTTATGTTAGAACCTTTGGCGAAAAATTTAAATCAAGGTCTCCTTACCTCCAGAGCCATTTGCACTAAAGAACATGGCCTATATATCTCATTTGCAAATTTTTCAGACAATAGTATTCATTTAAATAAAGGAACCTTTGTTGCCAAAATTCAAAAATGTGTAGACCAGTCAAATATACCCGTAACTGATAATAAATTAACCTATAATATAAATTTGGCCCCTCCAATTGGTGACTTTGATCACGCTGATCTCACTTGGAGCTCTGAAATTAATTTAGATCATTTAGAACCCCCATTAAAACTTAAAATGCAAAATTTTCTAGACAAAAACAAAGATGTATTTGCAGCATCGGTCTTAGATTTACCCGGCTGTGATACAATCCCGCATGAAATTAACTTAACTTCAAATAAACGAGTTAAAGGCAAAGCTTATAGAGTCCCCTACAAATTACGTCAAGAAATGGAAGACCAACTTAATACTTTGTTACAGGCGGACATAATTTCCCCTTCCATGTCTGAATTTGCTTCTCCGGTTATTCTGGTTCGGAAATCAGACGGTTCCTATCGACTTGCTGTTGACTACAGAAGATTAAATAAAAATCTTGTTAAAGATGCTTACCCAATACCTAACATTACCGACTCTGTTGATGCTTTAAGTGGGGCTAAATTTTTTTCAACGCTAGATTTAACTAGTGGGTTTTTTCAACAGGTTATTCGCCCAGAGGATAGGCATAAAACTGCTATAATCACCCACAAAGGACTTTTTGAGTGGACCCGTAACTGTTTTGGGCTCTCAAATTCAGGTAACAGTTTCCAAAGACTTATGAATGCTATTTTCGGTGATTTAGGCAATCTTGGAATTCTTGTTTATATCGACGACATTGTAATTGCCTCCAGTGATGTTAATTCTCATTTTGAGAAGCTTAGCATGGTCTTTGAAAGGTTAAGACTGCATAAACTTAAACTTAAGCCCAGTAAATGCACTTTCCTTTCGAATAAAATACAATATCTAGGTTTTGAGATTTGTAGTGGCCAAGTATCACCTATCAATAAAAATATTGCCGTAATAGAAAATTTTAAACCTCCAACTACCCGAAAGGCTGTTAGGTCATTTATTGGAACTCTATCTTTCTATAGGAGATTTATACCAGATTTTACTAAGAGAGCTAAAAATCTAATCAACTTAACGAAAGAGACAGGAAAATTTTCGTGGAATGAAGATGCACAGAAAGAATTTGAAGACCTTAAAATGGCTCTTATTTCAAAACCATGTCTTGCACTCCCTGATTTTGAGAAGGAATTCCATTTATATACTGATGCCAGTGGCGAAGCATTAGGGGCAGTGTTATCACAATTAGATGAAAATAACATGCTCCATCCTGTTGCCTTTGCCAGCAGAAAATTGAAAGATGCTGAGACCCGCTACTCCACCACTGAAAGGGAATTACTAGCTTTAGTTTGGGCTACTGCCCACTTCAAATGTTACATTGCTAATACCCATTTTTTCATCTATACAGACCATGCGCCTCTAACATTTATGTTAAAAATTCACGACCCTACATCTCGCATGGCTAAATGGATCTGCACTCTCTCAGACTTTAATTTTACAATCAAGTTTGTTAAAGGTAAGTGTAACAGTGTCGCAGATTTCCTTTCGAGGTATGTCAACAATGATAACTCCAATGATACTGTTAATTGTAATTTTTGTATACAAGTCGAAAAGGAAGTTACTTTTATGCCTCATTCTAATCTACTTGAAAAAATTGGTGAATTACAAAAATCAGACAAGAAATGCTGCGAGATTGCAAGAAAACTAGACCAAGGTGTAGAAATTGCTCCTAAATACATGAAATTTTTTTTTAGAGATGACATTTTAGTTTGTGAGGATACAAGGGAGTCAGCTATTTTGAATAAATCTGTAAAGTTAGTCGTGCCAAAAGAATTGGTTACTCAAGTTTTTGCTCTAACACATGAGTCCCTAGCGGCTTGTCATCAAGCCTTTCAAAAGACCATTGATCGCATTCGTGAGCACTTCTATTGGCCAGGAATGTCGTCAGATGTCAAGCATCTAGTGGAGTCATGTATTAGTTGCCAGCAGAAGAGAGCTTATAGAGCGAACCAGCTCGCCCCTCTGCAACGTATGCCGACCCCCCAGTTTCCCATGAACAGGGTTCATTTGGATCTCATTGGACCCTTACCGCAAACTTTTTCGGGAAATAAGTATATTGTCGCATATATAGATTCATTTACTAAGTGGCCAGAAGCATATGCGGTTAGTTCAACCACTTCAGATGTCATTGCGGACACTTTAGCTGATTTCATATCACGCTACGGTGCGCCCTGTTTTATTACGACGGACAACGCGAAGAATCTAATTTCAGATGCGATAGAGCACGTATATAAAATGTTTGGTATTAATCATATTAAGACCTCATCTTATCACCCGGCTGGCAACTCGCAAGTGGAGAGACAGAATCGTACTCTTAAAAATGCACTTTGTCACATAGTCAACCAAAATCAATCTGACTGGGACACTAAACTCAAATTTGCACTACTAGCTATGCGTTCAGCTGTCCACTCTTCAACTAAACTTAGCCCAGCTGCAGTTATGTATGGCAGAAATATGAATCTACCATATAATCTCTTTTCTCAACCACCTTCTTTTAATTATAGTGATGCACCCTCTTTTTGCGAACTCTTAATCCCAGCTCTTCAAAAAGTATACACTGAAGTACATAGTAATTTAATTAAAGTTTCTGAGCAGCAGGAAAAATACCGTGAAAAGACAGCTGTTGATAAAAATTTTAAAATAGGAGATCTTGTGTGGTTATTTACACCCACAGTCGCCCCTGGTAATACAAAAAAATTAAGCAAGCAAAATAATGGTCCTTTTACTATAATTGAGAAGCTAAATGAGGTTAATTTTAAAATAGCGCTAGTGGCTAATCCCAAAAATTGTCAGGTTGTCCATGTTGACAGGTTGTCTTCTTTCAAAGACAGACTCCCCATCTGGTCCAGTAAACCAAAACAAACAATTGGCCTGGGATCGACTGAAAACGTGACCATCGATTCACCACACCAACCGCGCGATTCTCCTCCTGTACGCAGGTGTAAGCGTAACCGATTCATTCCCTGGGCACCATATGATAGTAACCGCGCACCAGCAGTAGTGAACGTCAACAATAACGAAACTCCGGTAGCGCCGGAAGTGGAGGAAACAGACAGCGACGCGACTGAAATCATAAATCCCTCTCCCCCACCTCCCATTTCTCCGGAGATTGCAGCGGCAGAGAATAACGAGATGTGCGTAAATAAAAATTTAGCAACGGCAGAAGGCAGTGAAATGCGCGTAGGTAAAAATTCAGCCACGGCAGAAAGCAGTTCAACTGCTGAGCACAGCGATTCGCGCAGGTCTCGTTCATCGATTCGTCCAGCTGCTAAATCGAATAGAAGTAGTCGTTCAATATCGATTTCTAGAACCGACTATTCGCTACGGGATAGAAGAGACCGTCCGAGTTATAAATACTAACTACCTTTTTTCGTTATTCAAGCATTTTTATTCAATTTTACCTTGTTTATTTGTATTTATTTATACTTTAGTTAATGTGTATGTATATTTAATTATTTTTTTTTTGACATTTTTAAAACGGAACTTAGTTTTTCTAGCGTATTAAAGGTTTGTTTTGGTTGTGTGTTGATACTCTCATGTAGGCATTTTTAACCCTTTTTATGCCTATACTTAAGGTTTTTGTCTGTTTTATGGTAGATTATGTGGTATATACCCGTCCGCACCCCGTTTTCGTAGATTTTGGGTATATTTTTGCAAAAAAAAAAAAAAAAAAGAAACGAATGTAATTTTTGTTACTTTAAAATTTTTTTAGGATGTTGTGTTTTGTATGCCCTTTTGCCGAGGTAGATCTGTTTAGTTCAGTTTTTTTTAATGCATCAGTGTTTTGTATATAACTTTTTAAGTATGTGTTTACTTTAATTTCTACATTTTAACTAGATAGATTTATTATTTACTATACAGTTTGTGGTTTTATTTGAGCTTAAACTTTAAGGAGTGTGGGCCCTTTTTCTTTTTCTAGTACATACTGTCTCATGTACATGCCTGTATGTTGTTGTGTGTGGCTAAAAGTGCTAAAATTAACTATTTTATTTATTCTACTTCCTATTTTTGTGGAATGTGTGTTTTCCTTCCTGGTGATATATGTCACCACCCCTGTTTTTTATTTTATTTTGTGGAATGTTTTCCCTGTAGTGCCCAAAAGGCCCGAAACTGCTTTTTGCTATAAGTAGCACAGAGGCAGAGATACTCTTTCCCATGCACATTACTTGTACGTGCATTTGTAAAATCTACATAATATCCCGAATCATTAGACTGTGTTCGAAAACAAACATGTGTTCTCATATAAAATTGTTACAATTGTGTGCGTAATTCTCTAACATGGTCTGTGATACCATAATTTGTGTCTTACAGATGTATATGTATATATTTTTTTTTGTGTGTCACCAGTTGCTCTTGTGTATTTTTGTATAATAGAATTAATATGTGTTTTACAAATTTCATTGACATTTACAGTGTTGTAACTATGATATTACTAGTACTTATTTACATTAATAGATAGTGTTGTAATATACTGTGATGCCAATTATTGAAGTTATGTATATAAGCAGTATAGTGACAATTAATCAGTGGGCACTTCTCTTCTTTTTCGGCTAATTTTTTTTTTTCAAAATTCAATTTATGTATTATTTACAGTTCTGTTGCCAGAAGTCTCAGGAAGGATGCAGTTATGCGTAGGAATGACAGTAGTAGGGAAGTGAGGTTTCACAATCAGGTGGAACATGTGTTCTTTTACAGGTGCAGAAAATATCTTGGTCATTTTAGTGGTAAAATCAGCCTTGTGGTCCCTCCTCTGGTAGTACTCTTTTATGGTCATGTTTCAGGTAATATTTTAGGTAATGGTTTCTACGGATGTGCGAGCTCTGGTTGTATATATCCGGAATATATTGTCAGGGTGGTATTTCAGCGGTGAACTCTCTGGATCCCGTCCCGGATCGATGTATGATCTGTGTTTGTGGGTCAGTTTTTTCAGTGTTGAGGTCCCAGCATGCCATGTGGTACCAAGTTACCTTTCAAAAAAATAATTTGTTTTCTCAAAAAAATTTTTTTTTTAATTAGCAGGGGGGAGCAATCTTGTTACGGTTGGTTTCAACAAATTTTTTTTTTTAATCTACATTAATTATTTAAATCACTTTCTCAACATTTATTTAAAAGCACTCTTTTTTTCTGTTTCTAATAAAAATTTAAATAAATAAAAGTAATTGTAATAATTATAATAAAATCAGTTTTAATTTTTCTTCTTTCTTTTTCTTTTTGCAATGTAATTTCAACGTTTATAGTCTAACGTAGCTTCCTGTTTTTCAAATACGAAAAGCAGACAGCAAGGGAGGGATGTTTTGTCAGTAGACTGCACAGGTGGAAAATTTGGAGTCATCTAGTCTGACTTTGATATAAGAATGACCGACCGCCCTGTATAAGAATTACGTTATCTTATGAGTGTACTATACACGCAATTAGGCTTTGTAAGTTTACGTCAGGCTTCAATTGGCTCTGCTATCAGGCGGATAGCTGGCGCCCATGTAAACAGAGGCTAACAGGACCCCCCTTCAGCACACGCCATGGGGGTGATGCATGGTTTCCTTCCCCCATGAAGCGGCCGGCAGAGTGGAGCGGCAAGCTGTAGTCTTCACGATGAGTCCATTTTTCCTTTTGTTTCCATTCCCGTACCCCTGGCAGAGTGGATCGGTCCCGTTTTTCAAGCAGCGCGGGAGAATGAATGTTTACGACACTTGTTGCTTGGCCAAGAGACCTGTCGTTTGACTCGTAAAAAAAAAAAAATTCGACTTATTACGGGGCTCGAAGATTGGCCTGTGGGCTGGATCGCGAAGTTTTTGAAGGCGGACAGGTTTCTGGAAGATTTTTTTTTTTGAGAGTGGGGCATTGATGGCCCTACATTAACCATCCTAAGTCATGATGTTATGATGAAAAGAGGCTATAAGGGCATTTTCGAATTGCGGATCTATAACTGTTAACGAGAAATTAAGAAGAAGATATGTGTAGCCTATTTTTTTTTGGCGTAGTGGCGCTCCAAGATTATGACTTCTTAACCATCAGAAGTGATCATAGATATTGAACTAAACCGGTCGTTAGAAGTCGTAGTGTTCTGAGTTACGGTGATGGCTATCTTCGAATAAAACACATGCTTCAGGAAGGTGAAATTACTGACTCCGACGGTGAAGTTCTGGACCGTAGAACGATTTTCCCCTCCGGACTAGATGATGGACCTAGTAGTTGATGGCAAGTGATGCAGTGAGATGAGAGGATTGATGAATGTTAGCTTGAAACCACGTCTGAATTTTTCCCCAGCCTGAATACTCCAGCTTAAGTGCTTCATCAGATTTTGAAAAAGGAGGAAATGCTCCTAAGTGCCCATTGACTAAAATTGTAGAACTCTCTACCTGTTGTAAGTACTATTTGCATAGTTTTTCTTTTTATTTATTTGTACCTCTTTAAAAAAAAAAAAAAAAAAAAAAAAAAAAAAAAAAAAAAAAATATGTTTGCTATACCAGAGTTTAAAAGTGAAATGAATATCTTTGGATAATTTCAATAAGAATAAACATTATGAACAGAAATAGTCTGTAGGTTAATATATAATGTTTGTATGTTTGAACGACCATTAAATGGTAATATGATGGTAATTTTAAAAATATGATGTGTAATTTAAAAGTAACCAGTGAGTGGTTTCAACTTAAAAGATCAGCTGTTATATTGTTTTATTAAGATTATTTTTGATAACTTAGTTGCTTCATTATTTTAAATGTTCAAATAAATTGTGTTTTTTTTTTTTTTTGTTTATTATCAAAGTTGGTATGTTTTTCTTTGTATAAATCTCTAAATAATTAATTTTTTATATTCACAGTAGACCTATAAGAATGGCCTAACCTTTCTGTGATTAATTAAAAAAAAAAAAAAAAGGGAGAGAAAATTCAACTTTATTAAATTAGGACTTTAAAATTTCTTAAGTTTAAATTCATAACTGACTGTTTTAATGAACATAAATTGAAGTTCACTCAATGTTATACAATCGTATTTTTGATCTTGATTTAAGGATGGATAGATTAATAAGTGAAACAGTAATATTAAATTTAATTTCATAAAATGTTAAATTAAGCTTTAACTCTCCTCTTTCAGAAACATTGTTTTTCTAAAATATACACCAAAATTGTTTTATTTTAAAAAGTAAAAAAAAAAAAAAAAAAAAAAAAAAAAAAAAATATCCAGTCATTATACACCACTATACGATTCTTGGTTAACCGATCGGATCTTGTTCAGAATCTCTATGGTTGTTCTAAAATTTTAGTACATCATCATATCCCTATTCTATTAACGGATTTAACTCTTTCCCCTTTTGGTCCTCATATTGGAGGAATTTCAGGTTGTCTGCATTTTTCCAAATTATATGATGATTACACTTTTGTTAATTTAATGTGTATGGAGATTTGAGCTTGATCGGGTTGGAGTGGAGTTGGGTGTTCTTTATGCAATCCAGTATGCTACTTGATTTAGAAATCTGTTGCCCCTTACTACATTTAATATTGTCTTAAAATGATGAGTTCAAAATTATCATTGTTGTATTAACCTATTCGGATTCTTAAGTTTTGATATTTTGATTAGTTTAATATAATTTGCTACCTTTTCCATGGCAACAGATTTCAGTGGAGCTAATCAGGGTATACTTATTTTTTTCTAAATATTTAATTGTCAAGTGAAGATTGAGTAATAAATGAGCTTTTTAAGTTTAAGTAAGTTGTGTTTTAGAAAGAACCCCAAAACACCACAACATTTTATAATAGGAAGCTTACTTGGGTCGAGTATAATAACATATCTTAATTTCATGTGTATACGACCATTCCTAAAAGAGTTGGGTCATTTATTATTTTTTTGCTCTATGTTAAGTATAGGAATCAAAAACTTTAAACTGATATAAATCAAAAACTAATTAATATTTTTACATGAATCTTACAAAGGTTTGAACTACTCATAAAAATGATTCAAATAACGTAAACCGCGTAAAAATCCGATAATTACACATTGCTGTAGCCCTGTCAACAGTTTGTTGCTCTATGTTAAGTATAGGAATCAATGACTTTAAACTGATATAAATCAAAAACTAATTAATATTTTTACATGAAACTTACAAAGGTCCGAACTACTCATAAAAACGATTCAAATAACGTAAACCGCGTAAAAATCCGATAATTACACATTACTGTAGCCCTGTCAACAGTTTGTTGCTCTATGTTAAGTATAGGAATCAATAACTTTAAACTGATATAAATCAAAAACTAATTAATATTTTTACATGAAACTTACAAAGGTCCGAACTACTCATAAAAGCGATTCAAATAACGTAAACCGCGTAAAAATCCGATAATTACACATTACTGTAGCCCTGTCAACAGTTTTTGGTCTGAACAAGATTTAAAAAGTGCAAAAAACATCACTTTTAAAATCGCATTTACTGGAAACCTATTCGACGGATTTTGTTTTACTTTTGATTTCTTAGTGACGTGGCACGCCCCATTCCATAGAATCAAGAATTTTGTTTCTATCATAAATAGAACGCGAGATATACATGTGTCAAAAACCCGTTTTGTCCCGTCCGCAAAATATAAACTAGACAGAGTGCTAAAAATTTTTTGTAAAATCGTTTGGCATCCATTGGCGGAAATTCCTCTCATTTACGGTTCAATGTTCAATGCATTGCTGTTTCTTATGCTTGGCGAGAAACTCTGTCGAGTTTCTATGATTTCTATGATGAATGATATGGCGATCCCAAAAACAGAGTTCTGTACATTCCTGCTCATAAATTGTTAAAATACAATCTGAAAAAAAAAAATGAAGTTGCTTTGACAAATCAAATTAAAATCAAATTAAAATTGTTTTGGCCTGTAACTGAAAAATCTTCAGTAGCATTTGGGCCCCCTAACAATCGGGGTCCCTGGGCCCGTGCCCCGAATGCCCTGCCATAAATCAAGAACTGGGGGCCGCTATAACACGAAAGTACCAAATTTACAATATATTAATGAAAACAGAAACAAAAATATTTCATTCTTGGGGGCTACTATAACACGAAAGTACCAAATTTCTACTTTATTTTTCATATCTGATAATTTGCATCTATCCTTTTTGTAACTTTAACATTTTTGTAACGATTTTATGCATTTCTATTGCCTATTCAAAGAAAAATTCTTCTTAAGTTACAGAATTTCGTTTAAAACGCTTAAAAAATTCTTCTAAAGTGACAGAATTTCTTAAAAAACGATTAAAATAGTAAAATGTGAACCTCATTTGGTCCATTCTCGACCGAAAGCAACAACCATTTTCCCAATGGTTAATAAAAAACAAAAATAAAAAATCATATTTTTTAAATAAAATAAGTTGCTGCAAGTGCAGGCAGAATATAAATTGACTATGAAAAAAAGAACATTTCTTTTGACTTAACTTTCGACAATTTCAAATACAAAACTACGGACTTTTTTCGATTCAATGGACCGATCTGGAATAGCCAACAAACCACAACAAATCCTATAGTCACAACAAATCAGAAAGAACATTGCAAAGAAAAAAAAGTTCTGCTGAGTTAGATACCTATATTTAGACCATGAAAGAAAAGCCGCCCGGAGAATAGTTTCAGAATCAATTTCCATTTTTTCCCGTTGCCACATATGTATTCTAAAAGAAACTTTTGTATATAAAAGAAGACAGCCAAAGCCATAATTTAATGAAATGTGAAGCTACTTCCTTTCATTCTGGAGAAATGCAAGAAGAAATTAAAGAAAAAAATGAAAGAAGGGAGAAAAATCGTCTGGTGTGTAAGTGAGAAAGAATAATGCGAATTCAGAAAACTTACGAGAGTTTACGAATTTATTAAATTGCATTTGTTGTTGTAATCCGAGGATAAATATTTTATTTAATAACTGGCATCCAAAACATAATTTTTTGTCAGGGGAAAGAAAATATCGTGTACTTAAAAATAATCAATAATATTTTAATCGATGGTCAACAAAACATTATTTAAACTTAGTAGAAAAACTTTTTTATTTATTTTGAAAACTTGCAAAGTTTTAAATTAAATAAAAACAAGAACAAAAGATCATGCATCCGACATAGATTATGAAATACTTTCCAACACTTGTTCAGCACCGCAACAACTCTATAATTGACGCCTGGTGTGAAACCCCTTGTTAGTTTTTCTACAGATTGTAGATGCATGAGTAGTGATTAGTGTTGGTGCCAATTAAGCTTGTCAGCACCTATTCTAATTGATAGTGCCTGGTGCGGGGACCGGGGACACCGCCCTCATCACCCTTGGTGCGGCCCTGCATTTCATAAGAAATTTCATTTTTCTATGCAATGAAATGAAGTATCTAAATAAAGAATTTAAAAAACATATAACGCAGTATAAATTAATTTTCACCAATTGCTATCCATATCCGGTAATGTGTACGAATTATTTCGTGAAGCTCAGTATGTAATCTATAGAATTTATACACGCCATGTAACATACTAAAATTTAGTTAAGTTTAAAATTACATACCACAGTTGAAAACACACTTCCAACAATTATCGACCATACTCCGTCCTGCAACGGAAATTTTTTGAGTATCTCTGTAGATGAAAGATAAATTCTATGCACTCTATAATCTATAAAAAATATGTTGTACTGCATCCTAAATGATCCATATAAATTTTATTATATTTAAATTGAACGATTACTCTCTAGATAATATTAATGTTAAAAATTTGTCAAAATTTGAAGATTGGTTGAGATTTGTTCGAGTTACCGTGATCATCGGCTTTAAAAACACAGTTTTGGGATAATCCCGTTTAAAGATTCAATTTATGATTTATGCATGATGAAATAAAATAAATTAAAGCTGCAAAACTTTCTTAATTTTTATCAGATAGACTAGAAAATGTAACTGGTTACGCTTTACTAATTCTACTTTCAGAAAAGGCAATACAAAATGGCATTTTTGGAAAGTTTGCAGGCAAGTATAAACACCTTAATCAAAAAAATACTTGAAATAGCCGAACGAGGTACTACAAACCTTAAAGTGTATAAATGCCAAGTAAGTATCAGAAAAGGGAAAGTAAATATTAAATTTCCTGTGTCTAGTGCAGGCCTCATACACAATAAATAAATACATATAATGATAGATGCATTAAATTTTAAGATCAGACGATACACGTGTGTTATAATGGGAAAGGAATGTGGTTACTTAAAATAGGAAAGATAAATATTGAGAAATGCATCTTGATCTTGTGCATTGTATTATTACTTAAAATGAAATCCTAGTGTGCCCAAAAAATTCAACTAGTTCTGAATGAATTACTAAAATTTATTTTATAAAATGCATAAGCGTTATTAAATTTAATGCCAAATGTAATGCATTTTCAAGATATTTTGTGATAACAATGCCGATCATATATAGCACTTTTGTATCACACTGAAGTAAGTTGGCAAAGAAGAACAAAAACCAGTGGCGCAGCCAAGGGGGGGGGGGGGGGGGTTGGGGGTTAAAACACCCCCCAGAGCTAAAAAAAATTACTATAATTACCGCTTATATGAATCAAAATTCCGCCTTAGCGAAATCCGCCGCTTTGTTAAATCAAATTCTATCCAACAATGTGATTCAATTAAACGGCGAGAATTCTACTTAAAACTGTGAAAGCACATATTTCATCCTTTTTAAATTTTGAATTTTTAAAAAAATGTTCTAAGGAAGCATTTACTACATAAAAGTAATCATCATGCCAAATTCCAAGTTTCCACACCAATTGTATCACATAAATCACAATTTTAGAATGCTTCTTACTCTTGCATTCTTTTAAATTTCGAATTGAAAAAATAAATTCTGGGCGAGCATTTACGTTTCTTAAGTACCATCATATAAAATTTCAAGAGTCTAGCCCTAAAAGTTCTAAATATATTATGATTTAGAACATTTTTAGAACGTTTTTTGCTCATTTCACTTTTTAAAATTTTGAATTTTTTAAAAACCGTTTTGAACGAGTGTTTATATCTTAAAAGTAACCACTATGTCAAACACCAAGCATTTATACCAACTGTATCACACAAATCGCAATTTTAGAACTTTTTTGTTCTTGCAACCTTTTACATTTCTAAATTTTAGAAAACTGTTCCGGATGATCATTTATATTTCTAGAGTAACAGCCGTGCCAAATTTCAGATATCTAGCACAAACAATTTCTAATTAATTGTTTTTAGATCATTTTCAGACCGTTTTTCGCCCATTTCATCCTTTTAAATTTAGAATTTCTTTAGAAATCGTTCTTAGAGAGCATTTACATCCCAAAAGTTACCACCATGCCAAATTCCAAGTTTCTATACCAACTGTATCGCAATTTTAGAACATGTTTTTGCTCCTGCTAACTGTTCTGGGCTAGCATTTAAGTCTCTAAAGTAACAACTATGCCAAATTTCATGTTTCCAGCCTATGATATAGAATCATATATATTTTGTTTTATTCTAAAATTTAATTTTTCTATCTTAAAGTTTCTCTATGTGAATTAATGTCTGCATTCAAAATCTTTTTATTCTTTAATCTCGAAAGTAATCATTTCTTCCTAGCTAAAAAATTTCCCAGATTTTTCATTGTAACAGTAAAAGTACGTTATTTCTCTGTGGTTTCAATTCGTTATTTTAATGTACTGCAGATGACTTTAACATATGCTGTTTTGTCTTTCTTCGTATCTTGTGTTAAATGCAGGCGCCGTTTTCATAAATTGATTCCTGCATGAGATATGCAATATCAACATTTTTGTGTTCGCTGCTAACACATGTCTGGCTTTCTCAAAAAAAAAAAAAAAAAAAAAAAAAAAACACGAGTGCCTGGTGAAAAAATGTAGTTTTTGGGATATTTTCATTTATGTGTTGGTGAAAATGTATCTGAAAAATTAGATCAGATCTTCTCTAACTGTTGAACAATAAAGTTGATTATTTAGAGGCGTAAAGAGGACCACCCTCGCCCTTTCCAGATGTGTCGATGTGTCCGAAAATAAAGAAAAGTTTTCACGTGATTATGCGTCTTTGATTGTACTGGTTTTTTTGTTTGCTGTGGACTGTTTCCTATCAGAAGGGGAACCGAGGGTTATTTCGATGAACGTAAATGTCCCAAAAATTATGATCACTTTCATCTCCGATTTTGACAGCGAAATTCTCCATACAGCCCTAACTGCACAAATAAATGGTAATTTAGAACGTTTTCTGCTCATTTCCCCTTTTTAAATTTCGAACTTTTTAGAAACCATTTTTAGTGAGCATTTACATTAAGTAACCGCGAGATTAAATTTCAAATTGCTAGAATCAACAATATCGTAGAAACCGCAATTTTAGAATGTTTTTTGTTCTTACACCCCTTTGGAAATCGTTGTACCAAAAAATTGTTTGGAAATTGTTGTATAAAATATAGCCAATGTTAGAGAGGAGATGGTTACCAGAATTTTAACACCATTATTAAGGTTCCATACTTAAAAAGTAAAAACTGAACTATTATAAGATCACTCATGTGTCTTATTTTTCTGGTGCTCAGCGGGGAGTTGAGGGTCATCGACGCAGAATCATCTAAGGATTGTTGGTAATAATTTTCAATGTGTCTGTAATTATCTGAGATATTAATTAAAAACCCATCTAGAAAACAACGGCATGGATCAAAACAGTGTTGCTACTTTGTGACCTCCTTTTGAAGCGCGCTTGGCACAATGCTAAGATTAAACTTTGTATAAGATCTTTGCTTTAGGTAAGACGAATCATAGTGAGAGTCAACATTTTTCATTTCCAACTGAATTCAATTATTGAAGGCAAACATTGAAAAATAATTCGTAGAATAATTCCAAGACATTAAGAGTCAGTAATTTGGAGACAACAATAGCTTATAATTCAATATGTAATTCTTTTATAATGAAAAACTGTTCGATAACAAATCACTTGAATTATCATGCCTGCATATGTTTTCATATTTGAAAATGAATCTGAAAGTTTCGCGTTGTTCAGAATATTTTATTTTAATGCTTTAAAATTGTCTACTATTACGTGAAATATGATTGACAAGTAACTTTTCGTGTGAAACTCAGCGACTGTACTGTATATAAAATTATTTGCAGTACTGTACTCTTCCATCTTAAAGTTTGCCCCTCATCATTTTTAAACACTTTATAAATCTAATCTAGTTTTGTGTTATTTCATTGGTGCATTTTATAGTTTGTAACTCTAATGTTGTTTAAATGAATCATAACCAACTTAATTGCGGAGAAAAGCATTATGATTTCATTCATTTAAAAGACTGTTTCCATTAACCAGTGATTCATATAACCGGCGACCACCTTTATCAGAAACTCAAACCCCCCCCCCCTAGAACCAAATTCTGGCTGCGCCACTGACAAAAACTACATATTTATGGCATAAAGGCGTATGGTCTCATTGCATTTACAGCGTTCATACGTTAAAAATATATTTGTGACAGAAACATTACCTGTTTGCTAAGCTAAAAAATGCGAAATGACGTGTTATTCTTAAAGCTCTTTTAGGCTCCCTTCTTGTGAAAATAATTACCTTTTTAAATAATAAGACATATACAGGGTGTCCGAAAAGTCTAGAAACGGTCGAATAACTCGAGAAATATTGAAAAAAAAACAGGTTTAATTTATAGAAATTCCTGAGAAATTCCGCGCATAGTTCTTGGGATAGAGCGCCTACAAAATTTTTGTCACTTACACAGACAGATACACAATTAGACAGACAGAGATTTTCTAAAAACAGTCAGATCGTGTTCAGGACCTTCTAAAACGTATAAATCCGTCGATAACCGGAAGTCGAAAATTTTCATAAATCCAATACTATCTTCTTGTAAAGACAGAAGAAAGTAAAAAGAAGAATGAAAGAACGAATGCGTGTAGTATTTTAAATAAAGCTTCTTCAAGAAAAGTCCGAGGACTTCGTAAAGCCATATACACCGAGGTTCATAAACTCTTAACAAACATGCATTCTAAGCAAAAATGTATTTAAAAAAAGAAAATGTTTTACTCAAGGTAAAGATCATGATAGTCAACAGCTTAATATGTGATTCTAATGCATCCTGATTTTTCGCGTTTGTATTACCTTACAAGTGTTACTGCAGGATTCCCAGAGATTTCTCGCAAAGGTGGAATTTTGGGGCTTCAAGAGATGGGAGAGATATAGGATTGCGACTGGCTAATTTTAAAAGTCGAAATGTTATGTCTATGAATTAACAGAACTGATTATGTCAATTTGAACACCACGATTCAAATGAGACTGAAGATAATTTATCAAGGGGCTATTTCACTTGCGCTTAAACACCCGCTCGCTAATGTTAATCTTATTGGTAGAAAGTTTTTACAATATCTCGTTTGCATTTCAATATTTTTAAATGATTTTTTTTTTTTGCATTGGATAGCTGAGGTCGATCTCTATGCAGGCCCTGTTATTATTATTATTATTATTATTATTATTATTTTGCAGGGTTTTTTTTTCATGAGGATACTTTTACTTTCGAAAGCGGTTCCGAAAGTAAAAGTATCTTAATAATAATAAAAAAAAAGAAACTTGTTAACAAAATCGAAAAAGGTAAAAAAGGACCTGCATAGAGATCAACCGCAACTATTCAATGCAAAAAAAAAAAAGATTTAAAAACATTGAAATGTAAACGAGATATATTGTAAAAACTTTCTCCCATAGGATTACTATTAGCGATTGGGTGTTTTCACGTGAGTTAATAGCCTCTTAAGAAGACTCAATGAAACGCAGCGACTCTCAATCTGCCGAATCTCGGGGATCACAAATTTTGGAATTGCGCGGTCCACTAACATGGATTTTTGAAAAACATAAACACATTTGTACAACATGATCAGCGAACACCCATTTTATTGATATGAGGCGCGACGCTTTAATATAACAAAATTCTAAATGCTTATTTAATCATAACAAAAAGTTGTTTTTAACACTAGAATGTCCGTTGGTGTCATTTCGACACCAAACTAAATATGATAAAGATCATATACATATTTTCATTATTATTCTAAATTTATAGTTTTCTTATGTTTCCTAAAGATTAATTTATTTTTACTTAAACCCTTTCTATTTTAAAGATTAAAAGTAATTGCATTTCGTCATATATATTAGCGTTTCTTTTCTTTGATTTTATGTCTTTCTTTTGTTTAACTCAAAAACGTATCTTCCTTTCCTGTATATAAAAATGCAGCTGCAATTATTCAATATGTACGTTAGATATTTTTTCATTTATCCTTTCAACTTTATTCTCAGTTTGAAAAATTTAATGATCAATATAAAGTGGTTTTTACATCTGCGCTTTTGTCCAAGCGTATCAATAACTTCCTTGTTTCATGTAAGTGCAGTCTTTAATTTTTTCCCAACGACCAAAATTCTTTAAGCTCAGCAAAGGATTCATGTCCAGAAAATCACAGATGCCCTCTTTTCTCATAACATTCATGGGGTTGCTTGTCAAAGTTACAAAAAAAAAATAGCAATAAGTAGCCTGGCATTGCACTCCTTTCATTTCCTTCCCCCCTCTAAATTAATATGCCGGAAGCCTAACTGCCATAAATTCTTTCTGGCGAAAATTGTTCGATACACATGTATATTCGCACCGTAAACAAAGTGTTGGCGTGCAAATGTACTGCGAAATTAGACCTGATCATCTCTGACTTCCAAGTTAAAAGGATATAATTATTTCATTGAGTTAAGGGAGGCCACCCGTCGCTTTACTGTAAATCCGTGCAATAAAAAATACTTTCCATGGATTTTGTCTGTTCTTCAATGTGGTATTGTTTTAACATCCGCAGGATGAGAACGCTGTGTTTTGCTTATGACAACGCATCTTATTGTACTTTCAGAGTAGCTTATGCTTCTGTTTATCAGAAAATCTAATATATGCAGAATCCTCTTTTTATTTACAACCATCACTTCAATTCCTCCACCACACCAAATTTAGCCTTATCTCTCTATCACATTTTCTTACCTATATTCTTCAAGTTGTATGACTTTTAATCATTTTAAGTAATAAGCACACTGTCGAAATCTTTATTATGTGATTCGATTAAAACAAAAAACAAAACAAAACAAAACAAAATTACATCCAAATTCACCTAGAAAATCCGTAGGTGTTATTTCGACACCAAGCTGAATTTAAAATAAATCATCGTTCTTTTGTGAAAATTGAACAATATACGCTTAATTAAAGTACAATGACGCAATAAAGTATTAAAGTAGAATTTGTAGCGTCCATTTTGTATAATTAAATTAGAGGTGTCGAAATGACACCTGTGGCTCTTTTAGGATGTCGAAATTGTCGGCTGTTTTAGTGTTAATTGCAACAAAATGCGGTTGAACTTCTGTTTAGCAAAATGTTATTTCACGAAATTCTTCATTTAACGAAATTTTATTTAATGAAATTGTCCATTTAACGGATTTTTTTTCTGCAACCTTAATTTTAAATAGAAATAGCATTGGAAAAAATATCTAAATAGCGAACATGAATTTTCATTTAGCAAATTTTTTTTTTCAGACCGAGATTTCACAATTTTAATCTTAGGAAAAAAAAGAATAATAACAAGAACAGAAAATCATTATGGTAAAGATACCATATATATTCTTTTCAAAATTAAAGAAATCTATATTTTAAGTATTTTATTAAATATATTTTCCGTTTTCTGCATTATCGCATTTTATATACATTCCCGGCTGTTAAAAGGCGCACCCGATTTTCTTTTCTATCAACGAAATCTTTTAGTCAAAATCATGCATATTGTTTTCAAATTATCATTCACATATTTTAGTCTGTCTCTCACATATCAATGTAAATGAAATAATACAATGCATAAAATGTTTTCTCTCTCATGGTCAATTTTGACTTTCCAAAAGTCGACCAGATGCTTGTCCGTCTTTCAGGCGTCATTACAACATATTTGCAAAATGCCTTTTCTAACATTTTCCAAAAACAAAAAACCGTCAAATTCTAAATCACTCTCTTTTTAGCCAAAATGCGCTCCTTGGCAAAAAAGATTTCCCTGCCCCTGACGTCAATTACAAATTTGATATGAAGTATGCGAAACATTTACAGCAACCCGTGCAAAAATGCAATTCTCTTGGCTCAAAAATGTAAATCGTTTGGCGTGTTTCTAGCGCACGCTGTCATATCTGGAGAGATCACTTCGCCTCTCACCATCGTCCGGTCAACACGCAATAAACATGCCCTGGCCCCCTTGGCCACCCTTCGGAACTCTTCAAAATCCCTTTAATGTTCTTCAATTACTTTGGATTATTTCATAAATTCTGTTATGCAAGCTCGAAACTCCCGATTTTTACTTCATTCCCCTGACAAATTTTCAAATGTCACCCTACAATGACTTTCGTCATATCGCAAAAAGTGCATTTCATGTGCTTGTGAATTTATTGCTACTGTGGAATATTTTTGGATGTGACAACTGTCGTCGATTGAATAAAAGAAAGCCTTCAACAATTTTGCTCGACTCTTCCTAATTTAAAATAAAATCATCCAGTTTTGGGCAGGATGTCGTGATATTTGTTTTTGCGGACATGACATGTGGACACCACTATACATCACAATTCGATATTTAGGTCACCGAAAAATAATTCATCCCGTGTTTCGCGATGCAAAACTTTTCAGTGTTGTCTGCAATTTTCTTCAGTTCTTCACCCCCGAACTTCTCACCTCCATAATCATTCATCAGGATTAGATTATGAAACACTTTCCAACCCTAACGGAATATTGTTAAGAAATTTCATTCTTTAATACAATGAAATCGATCCTAGTCCGTCCTGTAACCGAATTCTTTTGTGCGTCTTTGTAACTGAACGATAAATGAACTTTTACTTTTTCGATTTTGTTTGCGTTTTTTTTTTGTTTTTTTTAAAAATGAGGATACTTTTATTTTCGTAACCAGTTCCGAACGTGAAAGTATCCTTAAACAAAATCGCAAAAGTAAAAAGCGGCGATCGTAGAAATCGACCTCAGCTATCCACTGCCAAAAAAAAAAAAAAAAAAAAAAAAAAAAACTGCTTTGAAAATATTGAAATGCAAATGAGATATTTTAAAAGAACTGTCCCATAGGATTAACATTAGCGAACGGGTGTTTTCGCATGAGTGAAGTAGCATCTTAATATGTTTTCTTTACAAATCAATGCGATTTATATCTATTAATTTCATATTTTAGAATGCTAATTTGGCGTGAGATTGCCTCAGGACAAAATCACCACAAATTTAGTTTATTTATTATATTTTATTTTTCTGAAAATATAAACATAAAAGCAAACATTTACTGAAAATATAAACGTTATACTAGTATATATATATATATATATATATATATATATATATATATATATATATATATATATTAAAAAAAGGGTGGGGGGCATTTTGATTTACATATTTGTTTGATAATCGTTTTATAATGGACTGCGATGTGATATTTCTATATGTTTTTTAATTTAGTTAGATTTACTTTTTCATTATTTAATTAATTTAAATGAATTTATATTCATTAATATTAAGAATGTATTTGATATAATGATTTGGATTAATACCTATGGTGGACAATATCATATTTATTTCTAATATAATGTTTACTTTTATACAGTGTTAATATAATATGTTTTAATTTTATTAAGTGTTTATATTTTATTTAATTTGGTATGAAGGAACATTATTTGTGACTAATTCATTTCAATATTTAATCAACATTAAATTTAAATTCTTTGTATCATAGTTCAAATATTTAGTATTTTAATTTAATTTAATTTAATTGATGTTGCATTTTTGGTACAGTTATTTAATAGTTTTTGTCATTTAATGGTACATATATTTTTATGTTGCTTTAATTATTAATTTTTCCATCTTACTACTTATTTATAACACAGAATTAATCATTTATACATCCATTACTTCGATGTAATTCATTATTCTATTTATTAATTAATTTCATTTATTTATTATTTAACTAATGGCTATCATTAAGATAGTAATTTGGTTTAATTATTAAACAATAATTTATATCCATTACTTTCTATTCAGATTTTATTCACTTCCAATAGATGGTAGCACTATTTTAAGTTGCTTTAATAATTACTTTTTCCATCTTTATACTTATTTATAACATAGAATTATTCATTAATACATCCATTACTTTAATGTTTATTTATTATTTAACTAATTGGTATTATTTAAGATAGTAATTTGGTTTAATTATTAAACATTTATATCCACCCAACGCTTTCGATTCAGATTATATTCATTTTCCCCAATAGATGGCAGCACTTATGTTCCTGTTTACTTTACAATCCATAATATTCTAACATTATTTCTGGCATCATTATAAAGCAATTTATATTTCTAAAATTGGCAACATGTAATGATTTTTTTTTTTTTTTTTTGCAATTCATTCCCAAGTCATGTTTGAGTTTCCTGCTGGTTCTTGGGGTGTAAATTTATATTTCTAAAATTGGCAACATGTAATGATTTTTTTTTTTTTTTTTTTTGCAATTCATTCCCAAGTCATGGTTGAGTTTCATGCTGGTTCTTGAGGTGAACGGTATCTATTTTAATCTTTTTTAATCTTCATGGATGTTATACTTACTGACTCTATAAATTGTTTTCTTTGTAAATTATATGTAAGGATTCTCTCCTTTTTAATATTGTATTTTATTTTTCATTTTATCACTGGTTTGCTTCAATGTTTATGAGATGTAGTCCCAAAATCATATTTTTTAGCAATGTATGGCTAATATGATGATGAAACATCTCATTTCATTTTATTTGTGGTATTTAGGCATTTGGGACTTGATAATTCTGTCTAAATTCCACAAATTTCATTTCATTTCATTCATTTAATTCCATTTTTATTTAATTTCTTATTATTTTAATATGTTTTTGTTTCCATATTAAGTGTGTTGGGGAATCTTTCATTGTCAACTAATTATTTCATACTTAATTATTATTTCATTGTTTAAGTTGGTGTTATGATAATGTTTCATTTATGGTTATATATATATATATATATATATATATATATATATATATATATTTGTACAGGTGCTGGTGTAAAAATGCCTCGTATGTATAAATCTACTGTAGGTAGTCGTAATTATAAAAATTATACTGATGAAACGCTGCAGAAAAAGCCACTGAAAAATATTCAGTTCCAATCACTATACTTTAAAGAATAAGCCTTTGGTCCTAAAAAGATTACCAGCAAGACCTGTTTCTTCTAAAAGAAATGTGTTTTCAGTGTCTGAAATAAGTGAATATATCTAAAATTTTGTCTTCTTGAAAACATTAATCTTACCATGTCTTGATTGTTAATTGTTTTTACATGTCTTGTATAATGGTCATTTTTTATCAAAATTTAGTTCTCCTATTCATTTTCCTACAAAATTTGTGTTTTTTTTTAATGACGAAATGAGGTGTTTTTTTTTTTACGTTTTATTACTTTATCATAATAGTCTGGTTGCATTATCTTACAAGGTTTTAAAGACTTATTCAGTGATTTTTAAGTTATGAGACAAAGTCACCAAGCCAAGGTGACTTTGCTCCACTTTAAATAAAGTTTAAAAAAAATTCAAAAATCTTATTCTTTAAAAATACTAAATGTGAATTTTAAAATTTACAATTGATATCTTAGGAATGAAAAAAAAAAATAGCAATTGTTTAAATGAAAATTTTAATAATTTTTGGATTTTTAAAGGCAACAAGCGTTAAAAAATCAAGCAAAACCAGCTTGACGCAGCTCAATTTTGATTGTAGATCACTTTGATAAAATATGAAAGTAAGTTAAAATAAGAAAAAAAAAGTTTGAAAAAGTAAGAACAATTGTAAGAAAAATAAAGATTTTGTAAGAAAAATAGTTTGTAGGGCTACTTTTTAAAATAAGTAGTTGCAGTTAACTACATTTTCGATAAAGTAATTGTAGTTCGCTACAATAAGAAAGTAGTTTTACTGACCACTGGCCAAATTACGGATTAATTTAAGTTTGAAGCATTTTAAAGTTTGCTACATTAACAGATTCTATTTCAAAAAATAAACTTAAAAAAAAGGTTATTTTCTTTCTTTAACAATAATAATAATATATACAATAGACTCCCTTAAATCCGTATAGCTTAAAACCAGAGATTTTGTGGATTTTATAATTTTGCGTATTTCTGGTCACCGTTTTGTTTTGTTTTTTAAACAATAATTTGAATCTAATAAAGCAATCGAAATTACAATGAATGCTTACAATAAAGTAAAACAATAAAAATTAAGAAAATTTAAAAAAAAAAAACATTTAAAATATTAAAAGTAAAGAACAAGTAAATAATTACTTATGTTTAACTGAATATACATAGTGATGATGAAATATTTTTTTCTTGAATTATTCAGTGAAACTCGCCTTAAAAACACTCCTCAAAATCTTAAAATAACAAAGTTTTATTTCATTTTTAGCCATTATTTAATAACCAAAAAAGCTTGATTGATACATAAATTATTTGGTAAAAATATTGCAATTGCCACTGATATCAGCACTATCTTGAATGTTGTCAAAAATACATTTATACTTCCTCAATGAAAAAACATTAGTTGAATCATATTAACCAGAATTATATTTTTAAAATGTGTACAAAACGATAAAAAAAAAAAAAAAAAAAAACTTGAATTTTACACTGTAAATTTCATTGTTTACATAGGAAACGATCAGTGTAAAATGCTTAATATTAGAAAATATGGTATAATGTATGCGTGATGTACAAAGTTTGTTTCGTGTGGGCAATTTTTCATTTTCAATCAAATTTGACAATATTAGAATTTAAAAATAATAATAACCAGAGTTGCTTTTACAAAAACATCGAAAATACAAAATTCTTTTTAAGGCTTTTATTGATTACAAACTAAATAATAATAAAAAAATCGTTGTGTAAAGAGAAAGATCGATATTTAACTAGATCAAATTCTAAAGCGAAATTTTTTATATACGTATAATAACTACGTGACTGACATATACTCAACAAAAAAAGGTCGTTTTAATGAATAAATGACATGGATTATGTAAGAAGCGTCTGTTGGCAAACGATTACAAAAAGGAATATCTTTTTATAACATGTGTACTGGTTATAAAGAATGAAAAGAGAAAATGAAAGTGTTCTCTTTTTTTGACACATTTCCTGTTAATTATAACAAAGACATAACAGAAGCACCTGTTTTTTTTCCTACTTAGAATTTGGAGACAAAAGCATTTTTGTGTAAATTTTGTAGAACAAAAGAATAAACGAGGATGATACACAAAAAAATCATTTTTTTGTTTTTATTTAGTACATACACTTATATATTTATGTTGCTATTGATTAACAACCCCAGATAATTTTGAATAGCACCTTCTGTACTTGTGATTTTCAACATTTTTACATCTGCGGACCGATGAATATAAAAGAGCTACTATTTCAAAGAAAAGGGCTGGATGATGAAAGAAATAAAACTACTGTCGATAGTATGGTATGTATATATGTTGCAAGCTAATTGAGAAATCCAGCCAGGCCAATTGAAGAATCATCTTCCTTTTACCAATCAGTCAGGGCCGTAACTATAAAAAAATATATTAAAAAATATATAAAATATAATAAATATTATATATATATAAAATATATATATAATATATAAAATTATAGATGGGGCAGGGTGGGCTGAGCCCCTCCTACAAAGTTCATGAGCCCCCTCTCGACTTCAAAATCTATCAATACGAATAACATCATTTATTACATTTAAGAATTTTAAAACTTTATAATCAAAAGTTTTATGACAGTGGGGATTTGCTTTCTACGTCTGTCTATATTTATAAATCCTTCAAATAGAGGGGGAAAAACAAGCTGTGAATTAGCCACATCAAAAAATTTCAAAAACCCCTCTGATTTCGCCAACTGGTTACTGCCTTGCAATCAGTCTAATATTTTTCAGGCTTATTGCAAAGAACCTATGCAGCTTTAGGCTAATTGGGATATGACCATTTGTTTTTCAATCAGCCTGATAAGCCTATTGTTAAGAGCCTATATAGTGTTAGGCTAATTGAAAATGGCCATTTTTTTCACAATCAGCCTGATTTATACAGGCTCAATGCAATGAGCGCAGTTTTAGGCTAATTTGAAAATGACCAGCTGTTTGTTCAAACACCCAGGCTTATTGCAATAAGTGCAAGGTAGTGAATAAATATCCATAATTTTGGTATAAAAAATAGGAGCAGGAACTTAAAAGGATTATAAAAAGCGTGTAAGAAAACCGTCTTACTAACAAATTTCATTAACGCGACTGAGAGTCTAAGGTTAGTTAATACTTCATTTGTATTTTCAGAGTATATTTCTCGCAAACACCCCGTCTAAAAGTATCAGTAATAGTTTCAGATGAGCAGATTTTTAATGTTTTACAAGCATAACGTAGAAAAATTGGATGCAAAACGAAAAATAATTATAAAAATATATAAGAAAAGTGCTATATGAATTAAATCTGAGGATTAGGCAGATTTTTAATGTTTTCTTAGCATGAAGATGTGATGCTAAATGAAAATAATTATAACTAGTCGGATGTGCCAATCCCAAAACTATTTTGTATCTCATACATGTTGATACTTAAAAAAACTAGTCGCAGGGGGTTACTGTAATGCTTACCCATCATGGGTATGCATAATATAAAATATGAAAATAAAACATTTGTAAACTATTTATGAAATGTATTGCAATTCGAATAAAATCGTGGCTTGATGACGTCCTAAACTTTAAAGGCTCTATTACTGAATTGCGTAAAAGAAACATCCTTATAACTCCAAAATTGATAGTCATATTAACTAACGGTTTACTGCGTCTGATTAAGCGTCTCATTTCCAATTAAAATATTTCTTTGATTTGAAATTTGAAAGAAATACAGGGTCATGAAAAATAGAAGAGTGTGGAAAATAGGATTGCAAATATCTCGGCTACTAATAATCCGATCGACTTTCTTCTCAATGCAAAATTTATGCTTTTTTATTGTATGTTATATTCACTCCTTAAAATAAACAATTTTGAAAATTTTTATATACCTTTTATCAGAACTAATATTTCGAGAGTCCGAAAGAAATAGTTCCGGATAATCGAGGTTACTGAAATTCAATAAGCTTCTTCCCATTATTACATACTAAGTACATACCAAATTTTAAGTCTCTATCTCAATTTGTTCGGGAGGTAGAGCGTTTACAGGCAGACATACAGACACACATACAGACAGACGGACGGCAATTTTTTTTTTCTAAAAATATGTTTTTTGGAATCTCCAGTGTCTGAAACATGTAAATCCGTCAATTTTTTTTCGATTTTTAAAACGATTACAAGACTTACCCTATACTACGTATGATGGGTAAGTAAAATGAAGAGGAAGAAGCCTCTCTCTTGTTTACGAATATTATTTTTCGTACACGACAGTTTGCAGCATGTAAACACGAGAAAAACTTAAACTTATGAAGATTTCATTCATGAAAACAGCTAGAAAAACAAACGAAGCCAATAAACCAAACATATCATCTCGCACTTATCAACCTTGATGGAAATAAAATAATTTGATACTTTTTGGGGCTTCGCTGGTAGTAGAGCCGATTACACTCTCGTTCATAAGAACAAATAGACCTTTTATGGGGTGTTATGCAGTCATAAGAATTTTCTGGAAAAGAAAAGTCTTCATCTATAAATGTAGTCGAACTCGTTTAGTACGAGTATGATATCAAATCATATGTATCGGTAATTTAAAATACTTAATTTATTTCCTAAATTTTGTTCTGTTACTTCAATTAAATGATCATAAATCTAAATCTATTTCAGTTTCTGTCTATACGCAATTTGATTCTTTTTTTTTTATGTAATTAAAATGCTTTTTCCTCAAATATAGATACAATATATTTTACAACTGGCATTTATTGACTAAGCATAAGTAATCATAATTGTATATTTCTTTCAGAATCAATCTTCAGCTAATATGCTTTTAGGCGTAAATGCAATTTTTAACCGTTGCTTTAAAATGAATAAGATTTTAAGAGTTGGCAGATTCTATAATTATATAGGCAATCATTTTAGTGACATTGCAAAATATTTAATTTTGTGTAAATAATTAAGAAAAAATATTTTTATAAACGGATTTACGTAAGCATGAATTATAATGCGCGTAAACATATTTACCGTAAAAGGACAATCAGGTCTTTTATCATAAATGTCAAATATTGTTTGTTTATTTTTATTATTAAGCTTTATTTTTAAATCAAGAAGGTTTATTACATTATTAATCACATAATTTAGGCTTATTATAAGCTATGTGGGATATTGAGTAGGTAATGATGTAATATTAGAGTTATTGAAATAAAAAAAATAATTATATCATTTATATAACGATAGTAAATACATAATCATTATTATTACCTAATGAATTTCTTTCATAATAATATAACACACATCAGAAACATAACATACACACATCAGAAAGTATACTTGAAGCTGTACTTCCTTGAGGAATTCTTTGACATTGTTTATAAATGATGTTAATATAAATAATAAAATTATGATGCAAGGTATAGTTTAATAATGTTTAAAGAATCAAACAGAAATTGAATCTTTTAAATTGAGTTTTGTATTCTTTAAAAAGTAAATACATAGTTTTATGTAAATCTTTGATGTCTGTATTGTTAAATAGATCATTAAAATGAAATGGTTTTTATGTATTTTTCAGAATTTACGTTTTGTAATTTATTTGTAAGCTGAAAACTGTTTTTTAAGCACTGCTGATTGTCATTTTTAATCGTTATACTGTACACCTGAATGAGAATATTCAGCCATAAATTACTTACAACATTGTTACATGCATTACAACCAATAGTTGCAGCACGAAATTTTATCGGATTTTTATGAAACTTTATTATGGTAACAAGTTTATGGATAATTAGAAGTTTTTACGTTTAAGTTTTACGAATTCGTACATGTTAATTTAATAATTTTCTGTTATTAATTTCAATTCTTAATGATGTTTTGTTAAAAGTATTACCAGTATTAATAGCATTGTGGAGTAAGTGTTTCTAGTATTCTTTACAAATAATGACATAATTGTTTGGTGTTTTATCTACATAAGTGATAATAAATTTATTTTGTAGATTCTATATGTAGTTGTTTATGTTTTTAATATCTACATTTTTAATATATCGTATATTTTTTAATAGTTCATTTTTTAATAGATTCATAACTGTAAATTTCCATTCATTAAAAAAATCAATTGGTTTATTATAATCTATTGCAATTTTATAGATACCGTGAACCGAGGTGACTTTGTCTCATTTTTTGTCTCTTGTTCTATTTAAAGATCCAAAAATTATGGAAATTTTCATTTAAACAAATTTCTCATTTGTAAATTTTAAAATTCATATTCAGTATTTTTAAATAATATATTTAATTTACTTTATTATTATTATTATTATTATTATTATTATTTTGAAGTGAGACAACGTCACCTTGGCTTGGGGACTTCGTCTCATAACTAAAAAATCATTGAATAAGCTTTAAAAAACTTACAGGGCAATGCAATTATCACTAATATGATAGAGTAATAAACCATAAAAAATACGTCATTGCGATAAAGAATATATTTTCTTAAATTATTATTATTTTTTTAAAGTGGGACCAGGTGACCTTGGCTTGAGGTGACTTTTTCTCATAACTATAAAATCACTGAATAAGTCTTAAAAACCTTGTAAAACAATGCAACCAAACTATTATGATAGAGTAATAAAACATAATAAAAAAAATACCTCATTTCGTCACAAATTTTGTATGAAAACGAACAGGAAACGTAATTTTATTAAAAAATGACCATCATCCAAGACATGTAAAAACAATTAACAAATGTTAAGATTAATGTGTTTTAAGAGAAAACGAAATTTTAGATATATTCAATACTTCAGGCACTGAAAAAACATTTCTTTAGCCATTTCGAAGAAATAATGTATTACAATTATTAATTTTTAATATTTTGTTCCACAATATTAAGATCACCAGTAATAATCTGTCCGTCCATGTGTGGTTTTAAAATATATTTTTTTGTAGTGCGGGGCATTACAATAATGAGGGAAATTACTTGAAGAGTTTCATTGTCTTACAAAAATATGATAATTAAAATTTTTACGTCCTAAAGTAATATTATAAATTTCGTGAATTAACATTTTTTTTTATTGGAAATGTATTACTTTTGTTATTAATAAAATGTTGTAAATTTATTTTATTTATAATTGGATTAGAAAAAAACAATTATTAGCTGAGTATGTTAGTTATATATTTAAGTTTAGTAGAAAATATTTCATTAAGTATATTAGCTCTATAATGAAGAACAACATAATAAGTGAGTGTCACAAAAATGTGATGAATATTGGTGCATTTTTAAATATTTTGAAATAGTGATTGTTTCTTCTTAATATGGAAAATATGTTTTACAATTACTAACTAGTTATAATCTATATTATATCGCGCTTCAAGTTCATCGATTTCATTCTTTATTACAATATTATCAATATATGTTTTATTATTATTATTTCCTCTAATGCATCTTGTAGGTTTTTTTGTCTTTTTTAAAATGTTTGAGAAATTTAAACCTGAAAAAAATGTTTATATAATTATCATAAATCTAAATAAACGTTATATGTTATTTTTTTGTTTTATATATAAACTAACTGTTTTAGTCCATAAGAATAAGTATAGTATTAAAATATCTTATATATTTAGATTCTAAACAAAAGTCTTTTATATATATATTTTTAATAATAATATTATTAAAGTTATGTTTTCCAAAATGAGAATATTTAATATGATGGAGCATCAGACGTGGAATCTGGAATTACCGACGTCTAATTTACCAGCATCTAATAATTAATTGAAAACTATCATTTTTAGATTAAAGCAAATAATTGCTTAAACCCTCTGAGCGTTTTGAAAAAGGGTAAAATTGTAATGTTGTTTTCTCTGCATTTTGTTTTAAATGCTAAAAAAATATGATTCTTTCAGCATTATAAATAAAACTTAATTACAAATATGAATGTAACATTAGAGAGTATTAATCATTCTTCAATGTTTTGAAAATTCATTAAATCTATAGAATTGTTACGAAATCCTTGATCACATGTTCTGTGGGCAGGGTTATGCTCACGGCGCGCGTTACGTAATGTGACGTAACCTCGAACCGATTAGAAAACAGTTTTGTATTTTTCAGTTGGAATAAATTGTATCGTGAACAATGGAGCTTCTTGGCGGCTCTCCTGAAATTTAATAGTTTTTCAGTCTAATAATTATTTTTAATTTACTTTTGTGTTTAATGTGCTGTCGAATAAAATATGAAAAGACATCAAGACTATTATTATGAATCTATCATCCTCACACCTCTCCCAGAATGTGTATTTGTTGTGTTTCTTCTTCAAAATAACGTTCTTTCTGACATCTGCTGCTGCTGATTATCATTATTTTTCATGGAGCCGAATACCCGCGAATACAAGAATATGTTTATACGCTTTAGAAATTGTTCTGAATGGTTCATCAATGTGAATATATAGGAAAAAATATTAATTGGAAGTTTCTTTTTTTCTCTTCTTGTGGACTATGCTCGGATAAAAGGTACTGTAAAAAGCTTTTTTATTATTATTATTGTTATTCTAAAATGGAAAAAGTCGATAAGTTAAAATCAAAACGTAAGCTTGCTCGAACTTCATGCACTAAATTAATTACTTCTATCGATAGATTTATGGAAAGTATTGATACTCAAAGTGACAATGATAAATTTAAACTGTCTGAATATTTAATAAATTTGCAAGAAAAACAAGATGAGCTTAAAAATTTAAATGAAAAAAATGAAGAATGAATAGATGATTCAACGGAATTTGAAAACGAAATTCAAAAGTCACTTGAGTATGAGGAAGCTATATCTGATTCGAAAATCAATATAAGAAGTAAATTAAAGCAATTCAAGGTCGAGCAAGCTGAATCCGTGAAAAGTAATAATAGTACTTCTAATTTAAATAATGCATCACAGAATCCTGTCAATTTGCCAAAACTAAACATAACCACCTTTAGTGGTGATTCAAGTAAATTCTTGGAATTTTGTAACAGTTTTGAAAGCGCTATAGATTCAAATGAATCATTAACAACTGTTGATAAATTTTTATATTTGAAATCTTTCTTAACCGGTGAAGCTTACAAATCAGTAGCTGGTTTTGCCTTAAAAGAAGAGAATTATAAATCTTGTTTAACCTTATTAAAAGAAAGATACGGAAAACAAGACCAGTTAATTAGTTGTTTTGTTAATAAATTATTAGAAATCGAACCTGTTAAATCTTCATCAAATATTAAGGGTCTCAGACATATTTATGATGAAAGTGAAGTCAGTATTAGGAATTTGCAATCTATGGGTATTGCTTCAGATAAATTTGGATATATATTAAGTCCTATTTTGTTAAAACAATTGCCACATAATTTAGTGGTAGAATTTCACAGAAAAAGGGATCCTAAGAAAATGGGTGATGTAGGGGAATTAATGAAATTCATCAAGTTTGAAATCGAATCTAGGGAGGCTGCAGATCTAGTGCCAGGAATTTCGTTGAAAGATCAGGAAACGTTTCGTTCGAAAGCTGAATATTCTAAAGAGAAATTTAAAGTAAAAAATAATTTCCCGACATCAGTTGCATTAAATACTGTTACTAAAGGTGTTTGCATTTTTTGCAATTCTAATACACATACTGGATTAGGATGCAAAATCTTATCCAATGAACAAAAAAGATTTAAGTTAAAGAAAGACGGACGTTGTTATAAATGCTTTTTCAAACACTTACAGTCAGCTTGTAAAGTAAAAATTCAGCCATGTCAAACATGTCAAAGCACACAACATAATCACTTATTTTGTCCACAAACAAAATGTAAAAAATTAGTTGAAAATCCAGATTCAAAATTAAAACAAGTTAGCCAAAATCCTAAAAATGAAACAGTCATGCAGTCTATTCATAAGTCGAAAATTTTGAGAAATAATTATGTCACTCTATTGCAAACGGCTTGTGTTCAGGTGGAAAGTGGATCTAAAAAATTATTTGCCAGAATACTATATGATTCTGCTTCCACAAAAACCTTCATTCGGAGTGATTTGGCAAAGGCATTAAATGCCAAAATCTTAAGAAAAGAAAAACTTTTCCTTTATACATTTTCTAACAGAAATCCTACAGAAAAAGAATTTGAATGTGTATTAATAACCTTGAGAAGCAGATATCATCCGTATAATTCTGTTAATGTTGAGGCATTAATTACGGATGAAATCTGTGGTACCCAATTATGTCAAAATATTAATCCCCGGGTTCAAAACCTTATTTCAAAGGAATATCAATTAGCTGATTTATTCGAGGTAAATTTACCAGTTCAAATTTTATTAGGAGCTAATTATATTTATGAAACATTATGTGGATCGCTTACCAAAATAAACAAGCAATTATACTTTCAAACGTCTATTTTCGGAACAACATTAGTTGGACAAATGCCAGATAATTATTCGAAGAATTCTATTTCTTGTTTAAATGTAGTTTGCTATTCGAAAGAAAGAGATTTAACATGTTTAAATGTTTCGGGTGAAAATTTAAATACACAATTAAAAGCATTTTGGGAACTTGAAGCAATTGGTATTATAGAAAGTAATGAAAAGAAAATTTCTAATTATGAAGTAATAAATGGGTTTCAAGAAAACTTAAAATTCGTGAATGGTCACTATGAAACACGTCTTTTATGGAAAAATTCTCGTGATTTGCTTAAAAATAATCTTGAAGTAGCAAAAAAGCGGTTTTCTAGTTTGGAAAATAAATTCCTGAAAGATGAGTCTTTATTCAAAGAATACAATTCTATTTTGCTTGACCAAGTTAATGAAGGTATAGTAGAATTGTGCCCTAAAAAGATTTCCGAGAATAACTGTTACTACATGCCCCATAGACCTGTCATCCGAGAGGATAAAATTACAACAAAAACTCGGATTGTTTTTGATGCTTCCTCTAAACAAGCGGATTCCTTATCTTTAAACGAATGCCTGAATCCGGGTCCTAACTTGTACCCAAATGTTCTGGATATTATTTTAAAATTCCGATTACACAAAATTGCCCTTTCAGCTGACATTGAAAAAGCCTTTCTCCAGATATCTATAGCGGAAGAAGATCGCGATTATTTAAGATTTTTATACTATGAAGATTTTGACAAAAATAAAGAAATTGTCCCCTATAGAATGACTAGGGCTACTTTTGGTGTCACCTGCAGTCCATTTATAGGCCTGTACTATCAAAAACCATATAAAAAAATATAAAGACTCTCACAAGAAAACATTTAAAATCCTTAATTCGTCCCTTTACGTAGATGACTTGTTTACCGGAGAAAATGATGTTGTACAGGCTTTTAATTTATCTAATGAAGCTGTTAATATTTTGAAAGAAGGGGGAATGAATTTAAGAAAATTTGAAACTAATTCCGAGGAGCTTAGAAAAGGATGGATTGATAAGAGCATACCTATTTCTAATTCCGATCCACCAAATAACTCTCTAAAAGTATTAGGCTTAACTTGGAACAATAATGAAGATAATTTGGGACTAGAATTACGTCCATTGTTATCAAAATTAAATAATGATTCTTGTTCAAAACGGAATGTCTTGAAAATTGCAGCTATGTTGTTTGACCCGGCTGGGTTAATCACTCCTTTTATTATTCGAATTAAATATTTATTGCAACAATTATGGGTAATGGGCATATCATGGGATGAAAAATTTTCTGGTGTGTTAGAAAATGATTGGAAAACTTGGATTTCAGAAATACAGGATCTCTCACAACTGAAAATTCCCAGATATTATTTTAGCACCCTGATCATGGAAAAGGAGGGTCTTCAGTTACATATTTTTACAGATGCTAATCCCAAAGCCTATGGCGCAGTAGTATACTTACGATATCAAACATCTAAAGAAAAATTTAAAACTAGTTTTGTCATGTCTAAATCTAGAGTTGCCCCCTTGAAGAAATTAACTCTCCCACGTCTTGAATTGATGGGAGCAGTTATTGGTGCAAGACTTGCAAATTATCTTAAAAATATTCTCCAGGTATTCCAGTTTGTTTTCTGGACAGATTCTGAAATTGTCCTTTATTGGATAAAAGGATCAAAAGAAAAATGGAAACCATTTGTCGCGAATAGAATTTCAGAAATTCATGACTTGTCTGATCCTAGTTTATGGAGACATTGCGAAGGCAAACTTAATCCTGCCGACCTAATCACTAGAGGTTGTTCAGGAAAACAATTGGTCAATTCTCAAAAATGGTGGTACGGTCCCGAATTTCTTTCCTTGCCTGAAGATCAGTGGCCCAGAGTTAAAATGCCCGCAACTCAAGTGTCTAATGTTTCTGAAAAGCGGTCTCGAAAAGCAGAAATTATTTCTTGTGTAGTTAACACAAATAACGCTGATAAAATTCAAATTTTAAATTTGTCAAGGTATAGTTCACTAAAGAAGTTGTATCGAGTAACTGCATGGGTATTTAGATTTATTTTTAATATAAAACTAAAAGCAGAAAAACGAAATCTTGCAGAGTTATCAGCTGATGAAATAAAAAATGCCGAAAATTTTTGGGTAAAGCTTGTTCAAGAAGAAAGTTTTCCTGAGGTTATAAAATGCTTAAAGCTGAACAAAAATATCCCTAAAGAATCTAACCTTTTGCAGCTAAATCCTGTGTTGTCAGAAGAAGGGTTACTCTTGGTACGAGGGCGGTTACAAAAGGCTAACTTGCCATTTTATGATAAACATCCTATCGTGCTTCCTCCCAAACATAAATTTACTGAATTGATTATTAAAGATTCCCATGAAAGGGTTTTGCATGCAGGAGTATCAGACACACTGGTACAAACTCGTGAAAAGTTTTGGATTTTGGGAGGTAGACAGTGCATAAAATCAGTCCTCAACAACTGCACAATCTGCAAGAAATTTAACATACGTCCTGGTCAACAAGTAATAGCACCTCTTCCACGTGACCGCATTATTGAAGAACCCCCATTTTCCGTTACAGGCCTAGATTTTGCGGGGCCCCTATATGTGAAGGGGAGTGAGAATAAAAATTACATCTTATTGTTTACTTGCGCTATCACAAGAGCAATTCATTTGGAGCTTGTGAAAGACATGTCAACTGCAGAATTTTTATTAGGATTTCGCAGATTTATTTCAAGAAGAGGGCTGTGTGCTATAATCTACTCGGACAATGCTAAGACTTTCAAAAGAGCTGAACTTGAATTAAAAGAAATGTGGAAAGCTATCCGCCATCCGGACGTAAAAAAGTTTTACGCCGATCGGGGAATTTCTTGGAAATTCATTGTCGAACGTGCTGCCTGGTGGGGTGGCTTTTATGAGCGAATGGTGCGCTCAGTGAAGTGTACTTTACGTAAAGTCATCGGCAAATCGTCGTTGACTCTAAGTGAACTGGAAACTCTTCTAGTTGAAGTAGAAGCTATCATAAACTCTCGTCCATTGACTTACATTTATTCTGAACTAGATGAACCATTTCCTCTAACACCTGCTCATTTTATTATAGGAAAACGAGTTTTGTGTTTACCAACTATAAAAGTAAACGATTTAACCTTACCAGCAACCAAAGAAGCTTTAGTGAAACGTTTTCGTTTACGTGAGACAATTTTAAACCATTTTTGGAAGCGCTGGAAGAATGAATATCGCCTCAACTTAAAATCTGCTCATTGCACGGATCAAAATAAAACTTCTGATTTAAAAATAGATGATGTTGTGCTTGTGCATGATGAACATTTACCTAGAGCTTTCTGGAAGTTGGGAAAAATTACAAAAACATTTGTTGGAAGAGACGGAAAAATAAGGTCTTGTGAAGTGAAAACAAACAATTCAACTATTAAAAGACCAATAAATCTCTTGTATAATCTTGAAATTAGTGACTTGAAAAACTGAAAAAACTTTTTTTATTTTCAAAAGACTCTAAAATTTTTCTTGATGATATGTATATTGAACTTCTCTTACTTATCCTTTTTTGAATTTTTCTAGAATAATATTTTTAATTGTTTCTTTTTATTCTTTTAGTAGAAGATACAATTATAACTTGTTTTATTCCTTATTGAAGAAGGTATGTAAGTATCAATGGAATATATATTTGCATTGTTTCTTGAATTTAATATTTGAAAATTTCTTGTGTTCATGATTTGATCTAGATAGCATATCAAACTTTGATTTCCAGGACTATGGTTGTATCTTGGACAGTTGTATCTTGACTTGAATTATTTTAAATTTAAATAATTTATTTTATATTTGACTGTCTTCTTGAAATTCTGGGCAAAACTTTAAAAATGTTTTGTTTTACTTACTTGGTTTCATTCTTGAATCTTATCTTGGATATATTATTATTATTTTACTTTTATAATTTAATTTAAATCTTGTACTTGGAATAGATATTGATCTTGAATAATATTATGTTAAATTGTTTACTTGAATACCTTAATATTATTTTTTATTTGAAAATTGTGTACAATTTAGTTAATTGAGGTATTTGTTAATTGAAAACTAGGTTACTTGTATTGATGTTATATATATATATGATGTTATATATGTATGATGTAATATTTTTGAAAATTTTTGATGAACCCCCATGTGTTCATGGTGGGGCAGGATGTTACGAAATCCTTGATCACATGTTCTGTGGGCGGGGTTATGCTCACGGCGCGCGTTACGTAATGTGACGTAACCTCGAACCGATTAGAAAACAGTTTTGTATTTTTCAGTTGGAATAAATTGTATCGTGAACAATGGAGCTTCTTGGCGGCTCTCCTGAAATTTAATAGTTTTTCAGTCTAATAATTATTTTTAATTTACTTTTGTGTTTAATGTGCTGTCGAATAAAATATGAAAAGACATCAAGACTATTATTATGAATCTATCATCCTCACACCTCTCCCAGAATGTGTATTTGTTGTGTTTCTTCTTCAAAATAACGTTCTTTCTGACATCTGCTGCTGCTGATTATCATTATTTTTTAAGAATTATATTATTTTAAACATTGCATATATTGCAGTGAAACCTGGAGCTTAGTGAACGGAATATTACGTTCCACACGCTCAGAGTGTTAAATTAAAAAAAAAAAAAAGAAAAAAAAGAAAGAAAGCAAAAAAAAAAAAATAAAGAACGAAATAAAAAATAAAAAATGTATACATTTGAAGTATTTTATTAATACAATTGGTATAATGGAAACTCCATTATATATATATGCTTTTCTAAATAGTTAAACCTCTCTTCGTATTCAATATGCATTTAATTTAATTATTTTAAATTTATATTCTAAATTTAATTTGTCTGTGCATCCCATTCCCTGCATTTAAATATATCTCTTTCTATTATTAAAGATATCGCTTTCATTTCAAAATCATCCTCCTACACTCTATTTCGTGCAGATGTAATTTTGCTGAATTAAAAAATAAAGAAGAAAGAATAATTCCTTCTCATGTCTGCACTTCTGCATTTACACTTAAAAATGTAGCCGTTAGATATGTACAGTCACCTCTCACTTATGCGCGTTTGAAGGGACTGACTTAAAATCGCGCATAACTGAGAGCCGCGCATAACTGAGAGGACGTTGTATGTAGTAATTCCTTATACACATTATACACATTATTCGAAAGAAAAACATATTGAAATATAAGAATTATGATTAATGATATTTTATAAAATAAATGGGGTGTAATATTAGTATAGTGTACTAAAATATATATATATATATATCCTTATACTTTCACTATAAAATTTAGTTTCAAAAAATACAATAAAGTAATTTTTTTTCATTTGACATAGAAGATGATATACTTACATAAAAAAAATGCCAATTAGTCCTCTTTTAAGAAGTCATCAATGGTAGTTTGTTTTTGCTTAGGCCGCGTTTGTACAACGACCTTTTCTAATGCATTAAAGTGCGTCATTGTATTTGATGCTATATCAGCATTTTGTAGGTAACATCTCAAAGTGTCCAGGGCTCCTAAAGCAGTAGCATAAGATGGGACAATTACAGTATCAGTTTCATCATTATCATCATCATCTCCTTCTCTTTCAGCTGTCACATCATCAAACACAGTTTCAATATCTCTAATTGCCGTTGATGTTAAGTTTTCATCAACACTGACGAAATCTTGAAAAGAAAGAGAATCTTGGCTTATTCTATTCCATTCTTCTGCGTCTATGTTAAAATCATTGCTGTTGTTTTCATTTTCCTGTAATGGAATAACTTCAGTATTATTTGAATGAAAAATACCCGCTTTCCTAAAGCAGTTAGAAATTGTCATGGCTGTTACGTTATTCCAAGAGGAAACCAACATATGCAGGGCATCCAGAATCGAAATTTTCTTGAATTCCTTTTTCTGCTCTAGTGATATAAACATTCTTCGCACCAAATCTTTCCTATACTGCGCTTTAACTGATCTTATTATACCGAGATCTAAGGGCTGGAGTCTGCTAGTACAGTTAGCAGGGAAAAATATAACTCGTGCATGTGTCAGCAATGGGAGATCTGAAGGATGGGCGGGACACTGATCCATAAATAACAAAACTTTCTTTTTTTTTTTAGCCATCTTCATATCGAATTCCTTCAAAAAGTCTAAAAAAATTTTCGATGTCATCCAGGCTTTGGTGCTATTTGCGTAAGAACATGGCAATTTCTTGACATTTTTTAAACACCGTGGATTCTTGGATTTACCAATCACTATTGGCGGTAACTTTTCTGATCCGTCCCCATTGCAACATAAAAGCACAGTCAGTCTTTCTTTGCTGTGTTTGCCACCATGGCATGTTTCTCCCTTAAAATCCATCGTTTTGTTTGGTAAAAGACGATAAAATAAGCCTGTTTCATCACAGTTAAAAATGTTCTTAAGATCAAAGTTTTGAATTAAATTTGGAAGGTCTGCGATCCATTCATTAGCAGTTGAATCTGAAACGGCTGCGCTTTCACCACTCAGACAATGATTTGTTAAACCGTGTCTTTTTTTAAGTTTTTCTAACCATCCCGAAGAAGCTGAAAAATTTTCGATTCCCATTTTGGATGACAAAGTGAGTGCCTTTTCTTTAAATAACTCACCGCTAATGGGTAAATTAGAAGCTCTCATTTCTCTGAACCACTGAATTAAAGTGGTTTCTAAAATCTCAAATTTTCCATTCTGAATTCTTGATCGTTTCTTCGCTTGTGCAGAATATTCACTATTAATTTTTTTGATCGAGTCCTTGTTCTTTAAAATCCCTCTGAGTGTTGATTCTGGCAAATCAAATTTGCGAGCTAAATTTATTTTTGACAGTCTAGGATCATTTTCTGCTGCTTTTATAACTTCCATTTTGAACGAAATTGTTAACTTTCTTTTGCTCATTTTGATTGCAAAAACAAAAAAAAAAGAAAGAAAGAATCTAGATGCTACCGTAAAGGCAAGGACGAAATGTAACACGCAGGTGACTTGATAAAATTAAAACAGAAAGAAAAGAAGCAACCATTAGAACTGAGGGGGTGAGTGTAAATGTAAAGTCGAACTGTAACATCCTCTCCACCCTCTCCACCCCGTTTTTCGGTACGGTCTTTTGACCTTGACAGGTGCAGAAAATTATTTATCGATTTAAAAAAAAAAATGTGAATTGCGTTGTCATTTCCGCGCATAACTGAGAGAGAAAATTCAAAGTGACGCTTATAAGTGAGAGATCTATAGCATTATTTTCCTATTCCTCGTGCCGGGACCTTACGAAATTCGCGTATAACTGAGAGACGCGTATAACTGAGACGCGCATAAGTGAGAGATGACTGTATATTGTTAGTTCATAGTTTCTACAATCTGCGGATGTTTTGTCTAAATCCTTGAGATAATTTTCTGTTCCCAGTAAGACTAACTTTTGCCCTGTCGCAACCCTATGTTGGTATGCATTGAGGATGCAATTTTTCATAGATATCTCATTTGGTTATTTTTAACATCGATGTGCTCTGTATCTCTCTGCATATTTTATCGCCAACTCGGTAATTCTTCAAAGGAATTTGGTATAAACCGCACGCCAAATATGTACCAGCTGTCAAGGACTTTGAAGTAATTTTTTATGCAATTCTGTTCCTGATCTCGTTGGAAAATGTAGCCTCTAAAGGCGCTCTGTGCTTGATCGGGTCACTCCCGATGGGTAATGTAATCGCCCTTCAATAACTGCTATTAAACATCCTGCAAAAAAGCCACTTTCTGAATGATGCTTGTCTCTTCGCTTATCTGTGTTGTTGTGGTGTCACTTCTATTCGCAAATGTACTCCAGATATACGACCGAAGTATCATATTTGATATAAAACTTAAATTCGTTTTTCTTCTTCCAATGTGTGCCGAAAACAACACTATAATTGGAGTAATAATTATTATAAACATAGATATAAATTAGATTAAAAAGACAAGGCTTCCAAATGGTCCGCCAACTGAACACCAATATTTTTTAACAGAAAATTTCATAGTAGGTTTCTATAACATTTCCACAAAAATTTACCTCCGAAGGTGGTTTCTGCGAAATTTGCAAGAAAAATCTAAAAATAAAAATTTTCTAAGAAAATACCGGTATTTAAAAGTGGGAGCCCTGAAAAAAGCCCTGAAAAAAACTATATATATATAAATATATATATAGTTTAATATATATATATATATATATATATATATATATATATATATAGATAATTTCTATAGTCTAGATTAAATTGTGATTTAATAGTAATTTTATTTGTAAAAAGTTTTATTATATATATATATATATATATATATATATATATATATATATATATATGTATATATAATAAAACTTTCGTGAATAATAACCATCAAATCACATAAATAATAGACAATATAAGAACCGATTATTATAATAAAATACAAAGAAATATATATCCAAAAATGTGAGATTCACTGTAAAAAATTTCCAACCCTTTTCCGTTTCGTAAAAGATAAATTTCCTTTACGATACGGAAAACAACCGATAAAATAATTATTCCGAATCACAACAGAAAGGTTTTCTACAGTCATAAAAATAATCTATTTATATCGGATTAGTTTCCGAAAGGATGGAAAACAGCTTTCTCCGGACTTACTGCGCAGTCTCGCTCTCTGCTGACGTATGAAAGGCGTTGCGACACGTGATTGATAACAGAACAGAATCGAGTTTTTGGATGAAGAAGGACGCCATGTTTTTAAATATTGGACAACTGCTCTACGTACTTCTAACTTCGCAATAGTTTTACCTCTGGTAGGAGTCTGGTTTTTGCGGAGTAAGACAGCTGTATAGGAATAAAAAGCTGCTCACCGGGCCCATGGGCCAAACCACCACCAACAACAACAACAACTTCGCAATGGTAAGTACTAAAATTTATGTGATTTTTAATATTTTGGATTTGATATGTACATATATTTATAGTGCATGATTATCAAATCGAATAACATGTTTAAGGAGCTGCGTAGCCTGAAATAAAATGCATGTTATCTTATTTCTCGTTCAGTTTATTTTTTATGAGAAAAATATCTCCGAAGTAAAAAATATTTTGATGTGCCAGAAATTTCTAACTTAGATATTATCTTAATGAAACTTATTTTTTGTAGGCTGTTTTTTTTAAATAGTTTTTAACTTATTCTAAATTAAATTCCTTGTTTATTTGTTTAATTCTGTAAGACATCCAGTGTTGAATTCAGGGGGTGGGGGGACAGTCCCCCCCGGAGCATTGAAATGTCCCCCCGGAAGATTTCACATTTTATTCTTTTAATAGTCAAAAAGTGCAATCCCCCCGGAACTCTATAATATCCCCCCGGAACTCTATAATATCCCCCCGGAACCACAGAAATCCCTCCCGGAGAAAAATGTCTGAATTCAACACTGAAGACATCAATAACATACCTACGATCTTAAAATAAATTGATGATATTTTTCTATGTTCGATGCTATATCAGAATCATATTGTCTTTTTTCAGGTACTGCATTATTATAGAATCAATTTTACATTTTATTATTTGTAGGGATGTAACGAATAGTGATTTGGCCGAATAGCCGAATACCGAATATTCGGCCAAGTTTTAGCCGAATACTGACTTTAAAAAAAATTATTTTATTTGTTTATTTATTTTTTTTTTCAATTTTAAAATCAAAAATTAAATTAAGGACTAATTGAAATAAATTTTTTGTTTGAGTGTTCAAAAATCATAACAGCTGAATGTATGTAAGCACGGTACATAGTGAACGTTTGTTTTCTGAAGCTGGTAATATATATGAAACCAAACGAAACAGACTTCTTCCTGAAAATGCTGAAAAGTTATTTTTGCATCACAATTTCAGGCTTTACAGTGATAAATAATTTTGTTACCCCTGTATGTTATTTTGAAGTAACTCATTAAATGTTTTTTCAGTATAGGTAATAGTTTTTTTCTTTTCAATGTATCAAACTCATTAGTTCGTTTAATCAACATCTAATGTTTAATTTTTAATTAGTAAAGTAATTATATAGTCATATATTTATTATTTAAAACTAAAACTAAAAGCTAGAAAATGATTTAATTTGTGAAAGATTAAGCATTTTTACAAGACAGTAAAATATTTGTTTTTAATATTTATGAATTTTATTGTTTAAGAAACTTATCATCATTATAAATCAGATTAAAAAAATAGATATAAAGTTAATTTTTTTTAATTCACTGACGAGAGAGAGAGAGAGAGATTTAAACTTTAAATGCAGTATATATTTTGCATTTTAATGTAAAATAAATTAATGTTGCAATACTTACTTAAATTCATATGATGCCTAAATATGCAGCAAGAAAAATATTTTTTATTTATGTAATTTCATTATATACAGTTATTTATAAGTTGTCATGAAGCTTTAAAATTGAGTAAGTATTAGAATTTATTTTTCTTATAATAATTAATGTATTTAGGTATCATTCTTTAATATTGTTTGTTAAAAATATTTAAAATCACATTTTTTTTTCTGGAACTTATTTAACCAAATATCTTAGAATATTCGGCCAAATAAGCAAGTATTCGACAATATATCTAAATATATTCCGCTACAGGTATTCGGCAGAATATCTGTTCAATATTCGGCAAAAGGGCCGAATAAGCCGAATACCGAATAGTGGTCGAATATTCTTTACATTCCTAATTATTTGTAGTGTATTAAAATTCAATTGAAAAGGGGAGTCCTTTAAATTCTATAATGTTAATTAATAAATTGAGAACTTTATGTTAGGACGATATAATGAAATTTATATTGGTATATGGTAAAATAAATTTCAGTATTCTTTGCATATCAGACAAAATTTTAGTTGTAACAAACGTAAAGTTGAATATGCTGAATATCTTGAGGTTGATATCTATATTCATGCTGTAAAAGCTTGCATGCAGAAGCTTACATCTTGGGCAGCAGAGATCAACTGCCTCGCCCTGGATATTCAAGTTTAGTTGGCTAAATTTTATTTTTCTTACATTATTTTGAAAATAAAAAATGACATTTAATCTTTTCTAATAATTTAAAATAAACAGAAAAAGAAAAAAAGCAAACAGGGATTTTTTGTCAGTAGAGATGGATGGGGAAGATCTCCACTACTGAACATCATGTCACATGTGGAAAGGAAGACAATTTTTTGTTCTGATTTTTATTTCGTGCTCATGTCTTGAAAAATTATATTGAATGGGCTTCAGGGAGAATAAACCCTCAGAAGGCTTGAATTTTTTTTATTTCAAAAATATAAAGCTTCAATTCTTTATTCACTCATTAAAAAAAAAATGTGGTGTTTTAGCAAAAAAAATTTCTTACTTGATTTTATTTCATATTTCTGCTTTCATTTAACTAAATCTTGTCATGTATTTAAATGCACGTGTTAATACTGTTCAAATTTCAAGAAATAAAAAATGTTCAAAAGAGTCATGATGTCAACATATAAATCATAAATGTCAACTTTAAACTTCAGAGTCCTAGGCACAGCATTTTTGCGTGCCCTTCCAAGCACTACTCTTAAGTAATCTCAATGCTTAGAATTTTTGTGATACGTCGTCATCCAATCATTTCTCCCAGGGCTGTGGAGTCTGAGTATAAGTCAGGCACGTTTTTTTTTTTTGGGGGGGGAGGGGGGGGGGGGGAGATTCGGTGTCGCTAAAAAACTGGCCGACTTGACTCAGTCTCTAGCTTGTTTTTTGGACAATTCAAAGTGAAATTAAATTATTTATATGTGATTTTAAATTTATAAACTGAATTATTATTTTTATTTTGGGACTATATACCGCATAGATGAAAACTGTTTTTAATTAAAAACTCTCGTTGATATTTTCCATTTAGTATACAGTCTTTTCACTCAGCTTTTTGGGGTTTGCAGAACCCGAGGTAAGGCAAAAATTGAAAATTCTGCTACTTTTGGAGTCTACAGAACCCGAAATATCATTGTAATAGAAACCTTTTTTAGCTCCCAGTCTGTCAAAGCCAGAAAGGGGGGCTAATTCGCCACCCCCTTAATTTAGATAAATAGGTTTTTCATACAGAGTTATCCGATTTCAATTTTTGAAATTTTGTGAATAGGTTGATTCTGATAAGGCGGTTCCTTGATTAGTTATGGAGGTTCATTGGTTAAATATAAAGGGGGAGGGAACGGGGGCTGACAGCCCCCTTAATTTAGATAAACGGTTTTTTTTTATGCAGAATTATCCGATTTGTTTGAAATTTTGTATATAGGTTCATTCTGATAAGGCGCTTCCCTGATCAGTTTTGAGGGTTTATTGGTTAAGTATAAAGGGGAACGGGGGGCTAATCCCCCCTAATTTAGATAAAGGGGTTTTTTATGCAAAATTACCCAATTTGCTTCAAATTTTGCATAAAGCTTCATTGTGAAAAGGCGCTTCCCTCATCAGTTTTGGAGGTTCATTTGTTAAGTTTAAAGAGGGAAACGGTGGTTAATACCCCCCTCCTTAATTTAAATAATTGGGTTTTTTATGCAGAATTATCCGATTTGCTTCAAATTTTGTATATAGGTTAATTGTGATAAGGCGCTTCCCCTTATCAATTTTGGTTGTTCATTGATTAAGTATAAAGGGGGGAACGGTGTCCAATCCCCCCTTACTTTAGATAAATGGGTTTTTAATGCAGAATTATCCAATTTGCTTCAAATTTTGTATATAGGTTCATTGTTAAAAGCCGCTTCCCTGATTAGTTTTGGGGGTTCATTGGTAAGTATAAAGGGGGGAACGGGGAGCTGATACCCCCTTAATTTAGATAAATGGGTTTTCCATGCGGAAATATCTGATTTGTTTCAAATTTTGCATATAGGTTCATTCTGATAAGGCGGTACCCTGCTCAGTTTTAGGGGTTCACTGATTAAGCATAAAGGAGGGAACAGGGACTAATCCCCTCTAATTTAGGTAAATGGGTTTTTCATGCAGAATTACACAATTTTCTTCAAATTTTGTATATAGCTTCATTGCGATAAGGTGCGTCCCTCATTAATTTTGGGAGTTATTTCGTTCAGCATAAAGAGGGGAACGGGGGCTAATCCCCCCCCCCATAATTTAGATAAATGGGGTTTTTATGCAGAATTATCGTATTTGCTAAAAATTTTGTATATAGGTTCCTTCTAATAAGTCGCTTCCCTGATTAGTTTTGGGGGTTCTTTGGTTAAAGATACAGGGGGAACTGGGGCTAATGGGTTTTTCATGCAGAATTATCCAATTTGTTTCAAATTTTGTATATATGTTCATTCTGATAAGGCGCTTCCCTGATCAGTTTTGGGGTTCATTAGTTAAGTATAAAGAGGAGAACGGTAGCTAATCCCCCCCCCACTTAATTTAGATAAATGTGTTTTTATGCACAATTATCTGATTTGTTTCAAATTTTGTATATAGGTTAATTGTGATAAGACGTTTCCCCATATCAATTTTGGAGGTCGATTGATTAAGTATAAAGGGGGAAACGGTGTCCAATCACCCCCTTAATTTAGATAAATGGGGTTTTTTTATGCAGAATTATCCGATTTGTTTCAAATTTTGTATATAGGTTCATTCTGATAAGGCGCTTCCCTGATCAGTTTTGGGGGTTCATTAGTTAAGTATAAAGAGGAGAACGATGGCTAATCCTCCCCCCTTAATTTAGATAAATGTGTTTTTATGCACAATTATCTGATTTGTTTCAAATTTTGTATATAGGTTAATTGTGATAAGACGTTTCCCCATATCAATTTTGGAGGTCGATTGATTAAGTATAAAGGGGGAAACGGTGTCCAATCACCCCCTTAATTTAGATAAATGGGGTTTTTTATGCAGAATTATCCAATTTGCTTCATATTTTGTACATAGGCTCATTGTGATAAGTCGCTTCCCTGATTAGTTTTGGGGGTTCATTGGTTAAGTATAAAGAGGAAACCAGGGGGCCAATCCCCCCTCTTAATTTAAATAAACGGTTTTTTTAATTCAGAATTATCCGATTTGCTTCAAATTTTTTATATAGGTTGATTGTGATAAGACGCTTCTCCTTATCAGTTTTGTTGTTTCATTGATTAAGCATAAAGGGGGAACTGTGTCCAATCGCCCCTTAATTTAGATAAATGGGTTTTTAATGCAGAATTATCCGATTTGTGTCAAATTTTGTATATAGGTTCATTCTGATAAGGCACTTCCGTGATCAGTTTTGGGGGTTCATTGGTTAAGTATAAAGGGTAGGGAAGGGAGGCAAATCCCCCTCCTTAAATTAGATAAATGGGTATTTCATGCAGAATTATCCGATTTGCTTCAAATTTTGTAAATAGGTTCAATGTGACAAGTTGCTTCTCTGTTTAGTTTTGGGGGTTCATTGGTTAAGTATAGAAAGGGGGAACAAAGTCCAATCCCTCCCTTAATTTAGATAAATATGTTTTTCATGCAGAATTATCCAATTTGCTTCACATTTTGTATATAGGTTCATTGTTATAAGGCGCTTCCTTGATTAGTTTTGGGGGTTCAATGGTAAAGTATAAAGGGGGGATCGGGAGGCTAATATCCCCTCCTTAGTTTAGATAAATGGGTTTTTCATACAGAATTATCCGATTTGCTTCAAATTTTGTATATAGGTTCAGTTTGATAAGGTGCTTCTCTGATCAGTTTTGAAGTTTAATTGGTGAAGTATAAAGAGAGGGAACGGGGCTATTCTCCACCCCCTAATTTAAAGAAATTGGTTTTCAGGCAGAACCGGTAAATTTTTACTTTATAAAAAACATGAGTTTTTTTTTGTTGTTGATGCTAAATGAAATTTATTTGGATTTATTAAAGAAAGGACAAAGTGTTTTGAAAGGAATATTAAACGAAACCCTTTGAGCGATGTTCGATCACACTTACCCACTAATTCTATTATATTACTGTGGCACCATTTTTTTTTTTTCATTTAATGCTGATCGCGAAATCCCATGGTAACCTATGTAAATTTTAAAGAGGTAGTAAATTCCCTTATACAATTATCAAAATATAGCTTTCACCAGCAGGAAGCAGACGTCCAATGTGCATTTTTAAATTAACATTTTTAAATTGTACATTTTAAAAATTTTCCTTAATTTTTAAGTATTTTAAAAACTTATGAAATTTGAAATTTTTACTTAAAGGAAAATTTTCAAATTTTATGCTCTTAAAAATACTTATCGCTGAAGACGAAGAGTCCTCTTAATCATTCATTGCTGTTGTGCTGTTTTTGTCCCATTAAATATACATGATCACTAGAAATTAGTAAAATAAAAATATATTAATATTATTATTGTTATTATTGCAGGATAATACTGCAGTGTCGCATTCCAGCTAGAGCATATCCAGCTTGCTTAATAGAGAATGATGATGTAAGAAAGGAAATCATGCTGTTCTCGAATAATATTGATGGTTTGACAGTTTTTTCGGAGAAATGTCCTAGGACAATTTTGTTTTGGTAGCATCATATTGTGTAATCAATTAAGGCCTGGAAGAAATTAAAGAATCTAGGCCTACTTTTTTACTAAGTGCAGCTATTCGAAGGCAAGAACTGTCAATGGAAGTAATATCAGTATTGCTGTAATTTTTATTCATTATAACATTTTGATTTATAGTTTTGTTGCAAATAAATGTTATTTTTCAGTATAAATGTTTGTTTTATTTTTTCTGTCTTTTTTAGTTAGCCAGAAAAAAAAATCGAGTAACTTATATATATACAGCGTGTCCACGTATAAACTGACCGACCTTTATTTTCGCAACCGTTGGTCCTAGATGCATACTTCCAATTACAAAACTGGTTTAAATAAGGTAAAGAATTACTTTTAACGTGATTTGGGTCAAGAAAAACATTTATTAAAAAAATACGATAGTTAAATTTTTATACGGTCCCCCGGTCCTATAAGTGATATTTAGTAAAAATTTACTGTGACACTAACAGGTAAGACAAAAAAAGTCCCATTTATCTAACATTAAAATTGACCGAGTTCTGAAACTTTGAAATGCATGACTTATACCACTTTTTTGCATCTAAAAAGAGATGATTCCGGCCATGCTTTCAGGGGTCGTATATAAAGTACTTAAACTTATTTCAAGGTATCTGCGCTTTGAAATAAATCGTACAACTATTACGATTGAGTTAATTTTTATTAGTTAAGTTTCAGATTAATTAAAATAATTGTATTTTAACATATGTTTTATTTTGAAAGGATTTGAGGCTATGATTTATTTTAACAAAAATTATGTTATTTTCATAAGGATTTATTTAACTTGCAACGATCGTCTTTCCAGTTTAAAATTTGTACTCGAAGTTTAACTCACTTTCAAATGTCCGATCGAAGTTAAATTTTACATACTGACTTAAATCCGATGCTTAAATCAATTAATACAATGTAATATTATTATGATTTTCGACGCTTACTATCTTATACATATTTATATTAGAGGATAACACAAAAAAAAATTCGGATAGATTATCGTTAACAAGTTTAAGGAAGAGTTTTAGATTAGATAACATAAACCTGCGATGGTTGTGTTTTTTACAATTTTAAAATTACGTTTTATGTATTTTTTAACGCTGAATAAAAAAAAAATTACCTTCACTTTTAACCATCATATCAGGATTTTTCGCAAATCGTAAATTTCAAGGTTAAAAAACAGCGAAAAATGTGATATTATAAAATAGATGTAAGACTTTTTTATTCAGTTTAATTTTATTTAATTCAATAATTTATTCAAATTTTTGGCTTATACTGGGTTTCTTGCAGCTAAACAGCTCAGGGGTCCGATGAGGTTGGGAGGGGAGGGGGATCAATTTTATCTTTGAGCTTTTTAACTTTGAAATTTGCGATTTGAGAAAAATCCTAACGTGATGATGGTTATAATGAAGGTCATTTTCGGATTCAGCACTAAAAAATCCATAAGAATCAATTTTCAAAAGATAAAAATCATGGCACAACCCAAAATTTGAAAGACAGTGTAATCTAACAGCATTTTAAAATCTGTATCATTTTGTAAAGAATTGAGGCTGTTGTTTTTCATCCTTTTATTTAACAAAAATTCTGTTATTTTTATCCTCTTATATGTAGAGTACAAATTGTATATTTTACATTAATATGTCAGAATGATTATAGATTTCACAATTATATTAGATTGCAATGTTAATTTTTCTCTCAACTATTTTTTTGATATATCTGACGATTATTTATATTTCTACTACATTTGTGAATGACCCCTATTTCGCAGCAAAAAATATACTCCAACTTTAAACAGCTATTATTCGGTCAATTTTAATGTTAGATGAATGGGACTTTTTTTGTCGTACTTGTTAGTGTCACAGTAAATTTTTACTAAATATCACTTATAGGACCGGGGGACAGTATAAAAATTTAACTTTCGTAATTTTTTAATAAATGTTTTTCTTGACCCAAATCACGTTAAAAGTAATTCTTTACCTTATTTAAACCATTTTTGTAATTGGAAGTATGCATCTAGGACCAACGGTTGCGAAAATAAAGGTCGGTCAGGTTATACGTGGACACGCTGTATATTTAAATAGTATTTTGTTAGTATGTGCAATTTAATGTTTGTGCAGATTAAATGCGATTGATTTATTTTACTAAGTTTAAGTTAAAAAAAAATAGCACATACACATTTGCGAAGTCAGATTTTTTATTAAATAGACACTTATTTTTTATATATTTTTCCTGAATTATTTGTAATTTTTAATATTCTTCTATTAAGTGATCTGCCATTGAAGAATAAAAGACTCACAAACATTTCTTTCTTTGTCATTAATGATGATAAAATTTTGACTTTAAATATACATAAATTTTTACAGGCAACTGGACTTCATAAATATAGTAAAATAAATATAGGTCAGTCAACAGTATATTTATTGATATTTATGTAGATATCTCATGACTACATTGTGCACATGTAAATAACAAATGGTTCAATATTCCAACGTAATTTATTTATGGAAAGATTCGGAAAATAAAGATTGCATGGTAAGTAATATACTTTGAAATGTTATATATATTTTTTTCATACAATTTCAATTACTTGCAAATGTAAACTCATAAACAACTAAAGTTTTAAAATCTTAAAAAAAAGGCCTGATTTAATTATTTTTATTTTAAATTAAAATAAATCAAACTTTAATTCACTGTAAACTCTGTAATCGCTTAGGAACTCATAAAGCTGGAAAATTGGTGTTTCTTTTCAAACATTTTAATAACAAAGAATATTTTTTCATATCCATTGAAATTTTTAAAATATAATCACAACCATCTTAAGTGTGTTTAATATATGCTCTAAATTCATTAAATGAATAAAGAAATTTGGTCAGAACAAAAAGCTTTAGCTTTTAGTAATGCAGAGTGCATATGCTTTTTATTTTATCAAAGGGGTAATTCAAGGTAGTATATGTATTTTATACAGAATAGGATATCTGTTAAATTGCAGTTTTTGTAAATAAGTGATGACACAAGACAATTTGTTTTATTTATTTCATGTTTTCAAAAGTAAAAGAGAATTCACATTTCTAAATTAAATCTTTTTCTGTAGCTCCATTTTTTTTAACTGTATATTTTTAACTATTTATATGATTAAAATATTTTAATTTAACCAAGTGAATGAGTTTCTATATATTTTTTTTAATTTCAAATATATTTAAATGGACACTTCTAATTGTTAATTTTAATTATTTAGTAAAGTTTATTTTACTGTAAAATGTATAATTTTAAAATTGTATTTTGAATTTAAAAAAATAGCTGATTTTAAATAATTAAAAATATATATGATTTTTTGATTAAATAAATAAGTAAAATCACGAACCCTGTTTTTAAAAAAGATTTTCATTTAGCAAGGCTTTTTGTTATATAATTTTCAGTTGAGCTTCAATTTCAAAGTCTTGTACATTTTCAAATTGCATGGCTTCTAAAAATTGTTTATCATCAAGCTATTTATTAGGATTAGCTGAATTCTGTATATTCTTATAAGTTACATGGCTTCAAAAGTTTTTAGATTTACTTTATTAATATTTCACTGGTGTCCAGAAATTAAGGGGCAGTGACCGATTTCAGACGTTTCGTCGATTATCTTACTGAAACTCGTGAGGAAATGCCCGGAATGCCCTTAAGCTTTGAGGATGTAAAGAACATGTTTGACTTGATGTTTTTCAGTGAATATTTTATCGCGAGGACAACTATGGGGGGGGATAACTTTAATAATAAAATAATATTTTCGATCACCCAAGTAACGAAAAATGCTAAAAATGGTCTGTCACTGTAGTAAATGACTATGTAGGTTCTGTTCAACATTTGTGTGCATTTTTTGTAAGTATAGCATGTATATTCGTGAATATATTAACGTTTCTGTGAAAAATTCAAAAATTTTTTTAAAACATGCAGAGTTTTCAGCCAAATTTAACACCACTTTCCAAAAACTTGACAAAGAATCGTAGAAATAGTATACTGTGATTAAAATATTAATATATTGAATATTTGATGAGATATAGGTATTTTTATGAAATTAATTTTAACTGCGCATTCGCAAACTACAGCAAACATTTTTGTTATGATTTGATAGCAATACTATAGGGCAACTCATATAAAAAGACCAGTGAACTATCGTGAAAACTCAAATAGTTACAGCATTGATAAATACAGTGATAAATTGAGAAATAAGTCTCATATAATCCTATGTTTTAAGCATAACTCAAAAACTACTTACCAACTATCTGTGATTTTGGATTTGTATATTTGAAGCCTCCAGAAATCCACCTCTATTAAAAATTCATAGGTTATTTTTTTTCTTTCTTGAAATGAATTTAAAAATACATTTTTTTTTTTTAATAAGAGAGAACTAAACATAATCTATACAATTTTAACAAACAGATTTTGAAAATCTTCAAATAAGCTAATCCAAAATTATTATGTCAAGTAGTTTTTGAATTACGCTTAAAAAGCTACCCGCATTGCAATTTGTTTTTCATCAATTGCAAATTAATTTCACATTAAGACTTCCAAATTTTAAACCTTCATTTTTCTTAAACCACTTGACCAAGTGATTTCTTGTTTCGTATCCTTGGGAGAAATTTACAGAAAAAAAAATGTATAACGTCAAAATTAGGTGTATGTATCGAAAAGTTGGAGTTTGGTACAATTTAAGAATGATGACGACCCCCTAAGCTTATTTTTTTAAAACCTATTATTGGAAGAAGATAATTTTCAGTCAAATATGGCTATTTCTGTTTTTTAAGGAGGGGTGGGCAATATTATGATTTAAAAAGATAGGTTTTGTATGTCCTTTGTTTTAGAAATATAGCTATAGAAATTCTTTCCAGCAACAATAAACTTCAAAGTAGTTGCATACACCTCATATGCATAGAACATGTTTCATACTTGTGCTACACCCAGTGGAATAAATTTGAGCTTTTTGAGGATACAGGCTTGTCCCTTTTTTTTAGTAATATTGAACAGTTGTTTGGCACAGTATTGAATTCAGGGGGTGGCCCGCTGGGACCCCTCTGGAACATTGAAATCCCCCCCCCACCACCAGAAGATTTGAGATATTATGCTTTTAATGGTTAAAAAGTGCAATTTCCAAAAAGGAAATATATAATTCCACCCCCCCCCCCCTCCCCGCCAGTGCCGCAGAAAAGGCTCTGAATTCAACACTGGTTTAGCATCATCTGAATATTTAGTTATATTAATACCCATGAGCGCATCAGTATACTTGTAACAAATAAATAAAATTTCAAGCTGATTCTGTATTGTAAAGAAACTTTTGTTATAAAGAGTAGGACCAATAACAGATGAAAATATTGCTTTTGGACACTGTTTTGATTTCCTTTTATCTCAATTAAATATTACTAAGAACTTTTTTGAATACATACACACATTTCGTATCATAAAATGCATTTTGTTATCATAAAATGCATTACATGTAATGCATTTTATGATAACAAATACTTAAAATGTGTGTATGCATTCAAAAAAGTTCTTAATAATATTTAATTGAGATGAAAGGAAATCAAAACAGTGTCCAAAAGCAATATTTTCATCTGTTAATGTTCCTACTCTTTAAAACAAAAGTTTCTTTACAATACAGAAAATTTTCCGATCATAATGAAAAAAAATTCCGTAAAGCAAAGAAAAAGTTTCTATTCTACACAGAAATTTTTAATTTTTTCAAGATTAGTTTACTGACTGATTCGGAAAAGTTTCCTTTTTAAAACGGAATACTTTCTATCTATTCTCCCATTCTTCCAAAACGTTTCTTTATGTGAATGGAAAGTTTTCCTTTTTAAAACGGAATACTTTCTATCTATTCTTCCATTCTTTCAAAACGTTTCTTTATGTGAATGGAAAGTTTTCCTTTTTTAAACGAAATACTTTCTATCTATTCTTCCATTCTTCCAAAACGTTTCTTTATGTGAATGGAAAGATTTCCGTAAGACCCAGGAATTTATTCTGTGTCTAAAGATTAGTTTCTGAATCAAACGGGAAAAGTTTCCTGACAGAAAGAAAAACTGTCGTTTTTTTCCGTGTTGTTTCGGAAAAGTTTCCTTACCTATACGGGCAACTGGAAATCCTATTCCTACCGGAAACTTTTCCGAATTTTTTTTTACAGTGTTCTCAAAATGAAATAAATAGAAAAAGTTTATATAATTACTAGCTACCCACCCGGCATTGCCCGAGCCCGAGATAATAACAATCTCACAGCAAGTCGTTAACCGCCTTCCTCCCTATACCCGCAAGTATAACGAATAATGTGTTCAAGAAAACCACCATCACCTACATTAACGCGATCATTAAAAAACGAATTAAATTTTTCTGATAATTAGAACATAACGAAGATGCTACGCTAAAATAGGCGGCAGAAGACAACACTTCCCGACCTCAATTTCAAATCTGTATCTTAATTAGTTACCTAAATTTTTGTTCATTAGTAAATATTGGCAATTATTTCCTTTCATTTTCGCAAACTAAATGGAGGGATCGGCCAGAGAAACAGATCTCTTTGTAGTTCCGTTTTTATCTAAAGCTTATCCCTGTCTGAAACTTTCTGGGATTATTTTCACAGGCGCCGGCATATTTTTGGCAGTTTTTTGCATAAATTAAGAAAAAATACCGACCAAATTTTTCAAAAATCATATAGTCAGATGCAGATATATTTTTTTTTTGCATATGCTCAGAAATTTTCAAATTGATATAACAATTAGTTTTCTTAAAATTCGCTAATTAGTAAAATAATTTCGAATTCGTCCATTTCCTCTTGCAAATCCAATGCGTCTGTTCGTTTGTTTAGCCATTTTGATTTAAAAGATGTCATTTTAGAAGTGATGGTTAATGAGAATCTAATTAATATCTTGGGTTATTATCAAAATATTAAAATTCTGAGACTCAGGTGCACATGGCCAGACCTTGGACTATCCACACCTAAATTTTCAGACTTCTAGGTGGGCTAGATTTTGCTAGCCATCGCAGACAAACACACACACACACACAGAGCGAAACTTTCTTTTATTAATATAGATTTATATATATATAATTATTATTTAAAACTGATTCAAGGGAAAAAATTACACATCTTTATTTCTATGCATTATTATTATTACTTAAAATATTAATTAAATTAAATAACTATAAACTAAGTTAAGCTGTAACTATCATTTTGTAAATATATTTTTAGCTGAAGAAACTTTTTCAGCGTATATATAGCTAATGCGTAATTTTCGACGAATTTTGAAAATTTTGATTAAATCTTTAATTGGATAAAAAGGGAGATAGATGTTGAGTAGATAAGGATTTAAAAAACCCTTTGAGAATAAACATGTGTAAAATACACTGAAAAAAAAAATTTTTTTTTCTTGATTTTAAGGTATAATACTGGCATCCCAGCTGCCAGTATTATTCCGTAAAATTAACAGTAATAAACAGTAAAATAAGCAGTAATACGCTACCGCGCATAACTTTTTTTTCAGTGTATAGGTTTCTTTAACTAAACTGTACACTGTAAAAAATTTTCGTAAAATTTCAGTAGATGTACCGTAAATTAACGGTACTTGTACCGTTTTCATTCCTTACAGTATAAGTATCTTACTTCTAAGGTATATTAAGCGTAAAAAAAAAACGTATAAGTGCCATTTCGATTATAAACGGTATTTATACCGTAAAATGATTGTTTTTCAGTAAAAAGTCGCTATTTATACCGTAAAATAATTATTTTTCAGTAAGGAAAAAGCTGGTAGCCCCGTCTCGGTGTACGGCAACCCCTGAAATGATGATATTGCTCTTGTTACGTAATGCATGCAGGCCTGAGGAGAGGGAGGAATGCAGCCGGTACATATACTTTAAATATTTTACGGTACATATACCGTCCAGTTAAATTACGGTATATATACTGGTCACAAAGTTGCCAGTATATGTACCGTAATTGTTGACCAAAATTTTTTACAGTGTAGTATCCGTATTTGTTTACATTAGTATTACATAAGTCCTTTTTTATATTTAGGAAATCTTAAGATATATTACAATACCCTTCTATCGTTGTATTTATGCGTCATTGATTTCACTCATTATAGCAACTCAGCATATGTATTTTACTTCAATATTAGGTTCTTCCGTTGCCAATAACGATTTCAAATATTTTCTAAAAATAAAATCCACTAACCTCTAATATGACAGAACTGAAGGTTATAAGCAAAAACATATACTTTTACCTAAATCTAGCTGTTATATATATTTTTTTCATACATGTGTGATTAGTGGCTTTCGTTCTATTATTCAGAGAATCATTCTTCAAGAATTAGGTTACGGTTCCAGGGAGACCATTTTGTTTTATTTTCCCTCCGAACTATTCTTTATCGTTACATTTCGATTAAGAGACTCGTGCATCGCCAATATAACATTACTACTTACGATGTCACGCACGTGAGAACATATTAATTAATCATAGTGAACAAAGAGTTTTGAAAGGATTACTTTTCGATGGGTTATTTAGTGCGTGAAAAATTAACTGTCTGGGAATTGGTGCCAATATCAAGGTGGCATGTTACACGTTCCGCGAGAAGGTTTTTTTAGAGAAATAATTTTGAATGTCAATTAGAATTCTCATCTTCTTTTTAGGATTTAGAGACATCCGTTAATTACTTCAAATAAATTCCGTGTTTTTTTACACTCTTTTGTTAGCTTTAACTTGTTTTTTGTATGTAAAGATAGAATTTTGTAATCGATTTTTTGTTCACTTCACTTCCTAATATGTTAAATTACAAAAAAAAAAAAAGGACAGTGTGTTTTTCGATGAAAATACAGCATTATAATATTTTTATTCATTTTAAGGCATTTTTCTGTTAGACGGCTTAAGGTGAAAAATTAAATCGATAAATCGCCAAATATTTTTTATGGTTATAACAACAGTAGAATTAATGATGCACCAAACTACGCTCGCCAAATTTTGTTAGCATGGTTGTGAGAATGCCAAAACGAAATATTTTAAGCACTAAAAAGTGGAAAATATATAAAAAAAAAACATTAAAAAGAGTGTAAATTAAAAAGAAAATACCCTTTAATCAATAAATAATTTAATATTAATTGAGTTATGCTTATATGTTGAGAAAACAATTTAGAAATCCCGAATAAATAGTTTAAATAATGCTTTATTTTTCTTTAATGTTGCCATATCTTAAAAAAGAAACAGAACAATAAAAATATATTTTAAAATAAATTTAACAATTCTCGCTTCTTATCAATCGATGAACTTTCCACAGTCGAAGTCTACGTTAAATTAACGTATTGTAATAGAACTTTTTTTTTTATGAACAACATGAATTGCAGTCATGAAATTAGGCACAACTTTTTAGATAAACATTGAATACCTATAAAAAAGTCTCTCTATTCTAAAAATAAATAAATAAATAAATAATAATAAAAAAGGAAAAAGAAAGAAAAAGTAGCTAACGCTGCTGCTGTCGCTGTCGTAAATGCATTTTTTTGTGACCGGAAATCTTTCTCGGCTTATATTAAGAAAATTATTGCATATAAAAATATGAAAAATGTAGTTTAATAGAGAAGTGTTCGATAAACACGCTGAAGCAGACAGTTTTTAAATCGAAGAATTATTTTAAGCGCTATTTAATGTTGAAATCAGTCATAATAGTTCAGTTAAAAAAGTTTTTATGGGATCAAAATCTATGCATAGCAATTTAATCATCTTTCACAGACAAAATCCCCTCTCTCGCGTGTAAAATTTCGACTTCCGTTTTTTGACGGATTTATACGTTTTAGAAGATCCTGTTTGACTGTTTAGAAAATGTCTGTGTGTAGACAAAAATTTTGTGGGCGCTTTATCGCAAGAACTAATACACGGAATTTAGTGAACTTTTAGATTCAGTTGGTCCTTGATATAAATTGGTGCTGATTATTTTTTAGTGTAAATCGCAAACTATGTTGCATTTTTAGCGATTTCCGCAATAGTTATATCTCAAGAACTAATGCACGGAATTCCATCAAACTTCAGATTCAGTTAGACGTTGACATAAGTTCTTGCTGATTAGGTTTTGGCATACATCGCCCAACAGGTAGCGCTGATGTGCTGCATTTTTCAGGATTTAAACTATTTTAGCGATAGTTATATCTCAAGAACTAATGCACGGAATTTCATCAAACTTCATATTCTGTTAAATCTTGACATAAATACGTAGATCCTTACTAGGTTTAGGTGCATACCATCCAATAGGTGGCGCTGCTATACTGCATTTTTCAAGATTTCCGCGATTGCTATGTCTCAAGAAAGAGTAGATTGTCATTTAATTTTAGTCGTAGATGATTTGATTTACATAGAAGGAAGTTTTGTGATGACCACAAACATACTAGTTTAAATTGTTCTTTTGTTTCCCGTTTAACTTATTTCTGTTTTAAACAGAGGTGTATTAAAAAAAAAAAAAAAATCTATATTATCATTCGAAGCGATTATTTTTTCCAATAACGCGAAAAGTATTTTGTGATACAATGCATTTTGGGCAATCAATCTCAATAATTAGCATGATAAAAGAGAAAAATCCATTTGTCACGCTAAAAATAAAGCTCTGCAAAATTTGACAGTTAATTTACATGAGCGACATATACACACCAAATGTCATTTTCAATGATGGATATCTACATTCGTGGAATATTTTCATTATATGTATATGATATCTTTGAAAACATTCCATTAAAAATAATGGGGGAAATTTTCTCATTAATATACTTTTGATATTGTTTCTTTTACCTGTCAGAATTGATGGGATTTCACCTAACTGGGGAAATAAAATGTTGGACTTTTGGAAATCATTTGAATGTAAGGATAACGTTTTTCTTCTAAACTGTGAAAAACTTTCGAAGTTACGAAGAGGCAAAATGAAATGAAATTCCACTGCAGTAAAGGAAAATTCTGATTCAATTATTGCACACTATCTCGCATAATTGTTGAAATATGTCAAGTGGTATTCGTCTGCCTATTATTATAAGAGGAAATTATACTACTACGGATAGTTAAAAAAATTAATAATTAAACCACATTTTGCCTAATTTATAGTGCGACTTAAAATTAAATTTAAACAAAGGTATGATCTATAATCCGCAAAACCGTCCGTCTCTAAGTGTGCGGATTTCACAGAGTTGACTTAGTACCTAATTTAGATATTTGGCGTATTTTTTAGATCAAATATATTGAATACAACCACTATCACATACATTATTAAGTAGTTTCAAGTGTATACGTTTTTATATGAAACATTTAAGAGTGGATAGAAATAATAAGGCTATCAATCCATCAGTAGTCCAAAAAGCTGTTAAAAAAAATTAAATGTAACTGTAAGTTGTATAAAAAATATAACAACAGTAATAATAATAACTAAAATTCTTCTTAAAAAATTCTATGCAGTTCTTCTAAATTTTGTTTTTTTGGTGATTCCGAATGAGAATTCTTAAAAATTGAATACAAATTTATTTTCTCATTTTACTTTTGAAATTTGTATGTATTGCGTTTATGTTACATTAGAGCATTATTCATTCCAGAAATCAAACAAAAATGTTTTTAAAAGTTTGGAAGGAAATGGGTTAAGAAGTAAACGCACATCTTAAACGTGATAAAATGCGCATCGAAGTGGAGGAAGACTTGTTACTGCTAAAACAATAATACAAAACGAAAAAAATTTAAGAATAGCACAGCAAACGATTTTTCTCGTAAAGCCAGCTTGTTGAGTGTTGTATTGTCAAAATAAAGCACTGGTATATTCAATTCTATTACATTATACATGGCTGACACGTTACATCAAAATGATGTGAATAGAATAAATATCATTGTTCAGATACACAGACACGCGAATGTTGTCACGAAACCGCGCTCTCTGGCATCCGAAGAAGTGATTGAAATCTGTTATGGCACGTGATTCAGTGACACCGTTCGCTCCGCAGACGACTGAAATTGTGAAAGAGAGTAGAAGAATAGGATAAGAAAAAGAATTCAACACAAAAGAAAAAGAAACGGCGAATTTCAGAATTTTTTTAAAACACTTTTCCCAAGTTATTTCTTAGATTTTTCTTTTTATACTAATTATTTCATTCGATGAAGGCATTCAAATTTTATCACTTCTAAACCACATCTATTTGAAAATTGTTGTTAAATATTTAAATATATATTTATTTTTGGCTGATTATCCACCAGATTTTCTTTTAACTAAGCATTATTCTCCATGGATGTTTTTTAGAAAACTCTCAACCTAGAATAAAAAAAGTAATAATAAAGTGTGGGGAGGGGGGAGGGGATGCATTGAAATAAAATCATATGCAGGGCTATACGAAAACTGGATACGTGGCCGGCTATGAATAGTAATTCTTGGAAGTGTGATTTCTGAAGTTTTGGGCGTAATTTTGCCTGAATGAAATTTTAGCGTAATACAGTGTCTCACAAAAGTGATGGGACACTTGTGCTTTATAAAAAGAAACTGCAATAAAATAAATAAACAAACATGTGCAAAAATTTTTTGGGTGTGTTTCATATTTAAAGTTAGTAACAATTATTACATAACATACATTTTGTCAAAATATTAAAATATTAATTTAGTAAAAATACAATTGTTCAGAACGGAGCAAAAAATGGCTCACATAAGTGATGGGACACTTACTTTTCCATCAAATATTTATCCAAAAATTTTACTTTTTAAAAGGTTTTAATATTTTGTTGGATTTCCTTTTACTTTTAAAACATGATTTAATCTTTTTGGGATGGATTCGACTATTTTTTTGTGATTTCTGGAGTGATTTTACCCCATTCTTCTTGAAGCACCGATTTTAGTTGTTGTTTTGAAGAAATGGTGTGTTTGCGAATTCTTGATTCCAATTCTTGCCAAATATTCTCTATGGGATTTAAGTCTGGAGATTGTGGTGGTGTTTTTATTATTTCAGGACAGTTATATAGCAGCCAGAGTCTAACGTTCAGAGCAGTGTGCTTGGGGTCATTGTCCTGGTAGAATTTAAAATCGTTATGAAGGTTCAATTTTCGTGCTGAAGATTTCAAATTTTGCTTTAAAATATCAATATACTTGTACTGATCCATTATACTGTCAATAAAAACAAGATTACCAACTCCAGCGGACGACATACACCCCCATACCATAACTCCTCCTCCACCATGTTTTACTGTTGGTACCAAGTTCTGTTTGTGAAGTTCTTCCCTGGGTTTTCTCCACACCAAGATTCTACCGTCAGAACCAAATATATTAAATTTACTCTCATCAGCAAATATAACTTTATTCCAGTAATCAGAATTCTTATTTATGTTGGATTTTGCGAAAGCTAGTCTGAGTTTTCTATTCTTTTCACTTACGAAGAATTTTTTCCTGGCTACTCTACCGTGATATCCAGCAGATCGAATTACCCTTCTAATAGTTTCAGGATTAACAATTATTCCATATAATGCTTGTAAATCAGCAGCAACTTTTGAAGCACTAATTCTTGGATTTTTTTTAATATTTCGAACGATAATTCGCTTTATTCCATTGGATAGCTTTGATGGTCAGCCAGGTCTTCTTTTATCCTGAATCATATGATTCTTTTTATATCGTTTAATGATATTGAAAACTGTTGAACGACTCAAGTTAACTGTTTCAGCAGTTTTTCTAATAGATTTTCCACGTTCAATATGCAAATTAATAACTAATTTTCGAATTTCAGGCGAAGTTTCTTTTCGTTTAGCATTCATGACTACACAGAGCTAAAAAACACAAAAATTCCAAAACAAACTGGAGAGAAATACTGCAGACGATTTTATAAATTATTGCCAATTGCTATTAAGTAAAAATAAAACCCCAAAAAATATTTTTATTGCTTATTTCAGACGATTTTTGTTGCATATATAATGGTGTCCCATCACTTATGTGAGCTATTTTTTGCTCCGTTCTAAACATTTGTATTTTTATTAAATTAATATTTTAATATTTTGACAAAATGTATGTTATGTAATAATCTTTACTAAATTTAAGTATGAAACACACCCACAAAAAAAATGTGTACATGTTTTTTTAATTTATTTGATTAGTTTCCTTTTGTAAAGCACAAGTGTCCCATCACTTATGTGAGACACTGTATATGGCGTATATAATAATCTGAAGGTAATACACATGGCTGTACAAAAGAATGTTTCCATGTACGTTTTTGTCTATTCATAGAAATCGCTGAAGGAGAATTTTCAACTGCGTTATCCGTTTTCTTGCGAAATTTAATTTTAGCATACTATGTAGATCCTATGTAGCCATTTTTTTCAGTGGTAAAATTGCAGACAGTTGAAGTACTAGTATAAAGGCAAATTTTAGCACCTACCCGTTTTTTGTAAAAAAAAAAAAAAAAAAAAAAAAAAAATAGCTCTACCCTAATGTAGAATATATACAAATCTATAGATCATAGACACGGCTGTCCAAACTTATTGGAGTACCGTTCAGGCTACCATATATATTATTTCTGTTGTCAACATATCTTTTTCTAAGAAAATAGATACAAAACGCAGAACGACGAATGAGATACCATATGAAAGGATTTTGAACAGCTTCTGACATAGAACACTCACATTTCGTTAAAACGTGTTTTTCGATAAAAAATTGCTGTTAATTAAAAATTAAATCGGCATTGTTTTCATAATTGAAATGAAAGGTTTTCCTCAAATTAATGTTGCCACAAAAATAGAATACCGCATTATATGATGCTCAACAATGATTATAAAACAATAATAAATAGTACAAAAGTGATAAAATGTGACGTTTTCTCGCGGGTTTATTTTATAGTTATGATTAAAAACCAAAATTGAAAGTGAAACATTTAGAAGAAAAAAAATATTATTGATCGATCGACGCAGTGGTATTCACGTGTAGCATAAAAGGTATGATTTGTTATAATAGATTAAATTGTAATTTAAGTGTATTTCAATTTATTTTTCTTTGTCCCGTGTTTTTCCCGAAAATGACCGTCAAATTTTCCGTCAACCTCTGATGCCATTATTTTTTTTTCTCTTGCGCGTGACTTTTTCTATCGAGATTTTTACTGTTAAGAATAAATGAGATGATATTCTAGCTTGACTAACGTTGTTTTCAGATATTTTTATCCTTAATTTTTTTTTTTGTAGAAGTCTAAATCTGCATCTAAAAATATTAGATATTACTAAAGAAATATTAAACTGCAGTGGGAAATCTCGCACGGTTCCACTGGTGAACTTTTATTGTCGAAATCAGGTTTTAAAATGTGTTATGCATTTTCTAAAATGTCTAATTAGATATCTTCGTTACCTTATTAAACGGCGAAATTTTGTTAAAGTATTCTGGAAGTGTTGGAAAGCATTTCATAATCTATGCTTGACGCATGATTTTTAGGGTTTCGTTCATCTCACGAAACCCTACTTCCGCTCCGTTGTCTGTCGTCACAGATCCGTTCTCAGAAACTATATAACTTACAGGCACGAAAATTTGTGTACTTTTATCTAAATACCTACTATGAAGCTCAAAATATTAAAATTTGAAAAAATCGTATTATTTTAATATAGAGAGATAAAAAACCAAAATTCTAACAGCCTTTTCCTGTTAAATTTAAACATTTTTCGTTATAGCAATTGCCAACCATTGAAAATCCACAATAAAATTCTTTCTTCAATAATTAATTTTCTATTGAAGATTTCCACATGAAAAATGAAAATGAAATAAAAAGTTTCACCAATTGAAAAAAAAAAAAGATTAATATGAAATAAAATTGATTGACGTCATAGTAGTAATAAAACAGAAAATTTCTAAGATTTCTCAATAATACAAGGGGTATGAGTATGTGTATGTACACAGAGCAGATTAATATCACGTCATTAGAGAATTAAAAAGAAAATTTATCTGACGTCCTATTGGAAGTTTAACGGATTTCTCAAATCTTTGAGAATAATACAAAGCGAGTATCAATATGAGTAATAGAGAATAGTAAATATATGAGTTTGAGGAAAGTATTGAATCATGATAAAAACCCGATTATGGAAATATTCGCATATTTTAGCATTTTGAAGCTGTACAGCATGTTTAATTTTGAAGTTAATTTCTTTTAAATATCGCATTTAGTCCACATGACATATAATATTAAGACAGAGTATTGAGATATTCGAAAAAACGGAGTTTTTTATAAAGAGAGCTACATACGTTTTTAATTATCGGGGGTGCAACGTTTTCCTTAATGAATGCATTAATTTTTCTTTTAATGTTACGTGAACGACGACGTCACGGGTAACAGCTAGTAAAATATAAAGTAACTAATCTTCCGTAATCTATGTGAAAAGTTAGCTTCAAACATGGGTGTTTGTTGGCAAAAATATAGTTTAAAATCAATGTAGATACTTTTAAAGAACTGTCACAAAAAGTCTCACTTTCTAAAAGACGCAATTTGGCAGTAGGACCTGGATTACAGAGGATTACACAATAGGTTTAAATATCTACTTTATATAAACTATTTTTTTTTAATATCGCTTTTAGTTTTTAGTCCACATGACAGATATTATTATGACAGGGTATAGTAGCGGGCTTCGCCCGCTGTCGGGCCTGTTCAGATATTCGAAAAAAAGAGAAAAATAGACCGGTAATTTTTTACTTTATAAAAATAATGACTTTTTTTTTTGTTTTTTAGGATTTATTAAAGAAAGGTTAAAGTGTTTTAAAAGGAATATTAAACGAAACCCTTTGTGCGATCTTCGATCACACTTACCCACTTGTTCTTTCTTGTTTTTTATATAAAACTGCTTTTTGGTGTTGTTAGCAGGCAATCTAAAAAAATATATAAAATGTAAAAAATCTATTACAGCTTTCCATAATAATAATAATAATAATAATAAAATTGTTTTCACCTATATTCTGCAACTTGCGAAAGCCGGTTGAATTTTCCAGTATTTATAAATAATAATGATTTTTTTTTTTTTTTAAATCTTGAACCACTTTGAAAAACTTCTTACACTATCATCACGAATGAAAGATAAGTGATAGTATGAAAAATAAAGTTTATTCACTTCCTGATGCAGTCGAATGATTAACATTTTGTATGAAAAAAAAAAAAAAAAAAAAAGAAAAGAAAAGAAAAGAAAAGAAAAAAAGGAAGAAAAAAGAAATCTGGAACGACTTCACTCGACTTTCCGAAGACTTTACAGCGATCAAATGAGTAACAAATATAAAAATAAATAAATGCTAGGCTAGATCCTAATTTTACAAAGGTGAAATGTTTTCACCGTGTTCACCCTCTTATACTAGAGTCGGACCTGCATGGGGCCGGATCGGGTTGGACTGAATTTTTTTTCTTGAAGTGTCGAGTTCTGGTTGTGTTGACTTTAATTGTTTCGGGTTCGGGTGGGTTTTGGGTTGGCTTTTGGCACTTGAGGGTAGAGTCCAAGTTGACTCGATTTTTTAAAAGATATTTCATAATATTTTTTCAGATGAAAAACTATATATTTGAATATTAATGACTGTATATATGTTCATTTTTATACTTAAAAGATAAAATTGATATTAAAGATATAATTGTAGGCTACTTTTCCATAATTTCATTTCGGGTTCGGGTTGGTTTCGAGTTGAAGTTTGTCGGGTTCAGATCGGATTGCTTAAAAACAGAATTTTCGCGCAGGACTCTCTCTCATACACGCATACATCATGATTAAAATACTTTCTTTACACTATAGAACGGACAGTCAAAAAGTTCACGGAATTTCGTTGTAACTCTTTAATACTACAATATAATTAATTTATTTGTTTACTACCACTACATTTTTATACTGCCGGAATTCATAACAGGCAGTGTGACGGCAGTAAAGCTGAAGGTAGAAGTGGCGCGATGTCGAATTTCGAGCAAAGGGCGAACACCAAGTTCATGTGCAGAATGGGGAAATCTGCTTCAGAGACTTTATTAGTCTTACAAACAGTTTATAGTACGATATAGAATCATTTATACACATACATATTTTTATTCAAAATTATTATCTTCCTAACCTAATTTTTAATAGATTAATTAATATTCTGTTCGCTAAAATATCTCTTTATTCTAAAACCTCAAATATTATTTCCTTTCCTCATATAATAGTCTGTCTTTTTAAATGCGGCATGTACGTTAAAAATCTATTTTTGATTCCAACTGTGGTTATAACATATGTAATGTAATGTTTTCCAGACGTTCATTTTTACAGCTGCATGGTCCGCCCTGCCTCTTTCGGTCCATAAACAAGTGTGCAAATTATTATAATTTCCCAGAAGCGAGTTAAACTGTTTCCTTTGTCTACATTACCTTCCCTTGGGGTAGCCCGCACGTGTCAGCTAAAATTCACTAAAATTACGATTTCGCCAAATGTAGTAACCGTTTCATTCCTCCCGCTCAAACATTTACATTAATTACCCGCAACGTATACAGAGAAATTTTCATATGCCTGAAATCTGTTGGCTATGTCCATCGAATGTTGGCGAGACAATCTATTTCCAAAAAGAGCAAATCACTTCCATTTCTCAGCCTGCCAACAACGGTTTGATTTGTTCCGATAAGCGAGACCATCCCATTTCTCAACATTTTACGTTTCATATATATCTCAATAAATAAATATTCAGATAGGATGACTTCTCCTTCATTTAATATTTTATGTCTGCCTTTTTCAGGGATTTCGAATACTGTGGTAATTGCTTGTTCAACGCATGTACGAAGTTACGGCGCATAGATATTATTCGAATCTATCGTTTAAGCATAAAAATATTTCAGTCCAAGATCTTCATCACATATGGTGACGGTTCTTGAAAGAAAACAGCCGTTTACGAGTGTTTTTCAAGATTTTGAGGTGGACAGGAATCGCTGGAAGACGAGAGCCACCGTGAAACCTTCAACTTCCAGAAACGAAGGAATGGTCGAGCAAGTGAAACAGGTAATCAGATCAGACCGAAGAATGACCATCGACGAGTTGGCACAAGAAGTGGGGATCTCTCATGGATCCATTCACGCAATCCTGTCATATGATTTGAAGATGAAACGTGTGAGTACAAAGTTTGTCCCGCGGCTGCTGAAAACGGATCAAATGGAAACTCGAAAGTTAACTGCGACCGAATGTTTTGAAAAAAGCACAGAGGACCCGACGTTTTTTTGAGACAATCATTACTGGTAACACGACCTGGGTGTACGCTTATGATCCGGAGATAAGGATGCAGTCATCAAATTGGCACACAACGTCCTCTCCTCGACCAAAGAAATTACGTCATGTCAAATCCAAAACAAAAGTGATGCTTATTGCGTTTTTTGACAACGAGGGTGTGGTGCACTATGAATTTGCACCAGCTGGACAAACTGTTAACGGCCCTTTATACGTGCAAATTTTGAAAAGACTGAGGGACGCAATCCGAAGAAATCGTCCCGCCAAATGGCAAGAAGGATGATCACTGCATCACAACAATGCTTCCTCCCACACATCGATTGTTGTGCACACATGACTCGCAGAAAAGAAAATCTTACTTCTTCACCAGCCTTCCTACTCACCGGATTTAGCTGCATCGGAAATCGGATTTCTTGCGCTTCCTCAAGATCAAAAAGGACCTCAAAGGCATGAACCTCTATAGAAGGACTTCTAACGCAATAGTGATACATCGTGTCGAGACTTCGGCACTAAATGGCAGCTGCAGAGCTACGCGCACGGTTCTGCGCAGCTGGCCAGGATCCGTGCTGCAGCAGCGCCCATGGCTGTCACTGGTGTCAAACGGTGAAGCAGACGAATTTTAGTGACGTATGCAGGATCTGTCTTCACATGCGCCTCCTATTTGAGGCTTTTTTCGAGGAACGATTTCCTTCTTCGAAAGGCTATTTCGTTAGAAGTCCTGGTATAGAGGTTCATGTCAAAGGTAACACCGTATTTTGACACCGTAGAAGACATCAAAACCAACGCGACGGCTGAATTTGGGAAGATATCAAACCAGGACTTTCATCGTTGTTTCCAGCAATGGCAGGAGCGGTGGAGCAAGTGTGTGTGTTCTGACGGAGCCTGTTTTGAAGGTAATTAAGTAACTGTGTACCGATAATCTGGTAATAAAGAGTTACAACGAAATTCCGGGAAATTTTTGACTGCCCCTCGTATATTTATGCCCGGAAAGTAAAAATCTAATTTTTTAAACTTAATTACAATGTGCCATTTCATCTCAAAATATAGGACTTTTAAATAATAATAATAAAAAACTGAGAAAGATATATAAATGTAAAAATAAATGAAAATGTCGTATCTAAAAAAGGGCTAGTTTTATTTTTCTTATAATTGCATGTGTTTTTTCCCACAAAAATTCCCATTAGGAATAATAAATGAGATTTTAAAGATATGCTTATCCAGATCTAGATGCCGACAATTGATTAACATCTTTATTTAAAAGGAAGATAAAAAACTACATTTTTATTGCAGTGTGTCATTTTGCTCCAAAGTACACGACACTTATATGTATAAAAGAATGAGATAGATTTTCCCCAAGGCATTAAAAAGTGTATTTTTTTTTATTTATTTTTTTCTTTCTAAGAAACTCAAGTTTATTTATCGTTTATCGGAAAAAAAGAAAGACAAAGAAAAAAAAGTAACAGTAAAAGCAGAAAATTAGTTTAAGCAAAAACCAAAAAAACTTCTGAAAGCTATATCTGAAACTGAAACTGAGCATTTTGTAAAGTATTGCAGAACGCTTTTCTGAATATACAGGTATCCCATAAATTTGCTCACCTTTCAAAAAATTATATAAAAAAAATTATTAATTTCTATATTAAAGTGCGGTTTGCACCATGACCATAATTTTTGCAACAGAGTCAATTTCGTGGCAGTAAAAAGAAAAAAAAATTGTAAAGAAAAAGAAACAGGAAAATAGCTCAAAGAGATAAAAAAAAGTAAGTTCAGACTAAAGTCCTACAAAGGCGGGTTCTACCCGATCTGAACCCGAAAATTCTGCTTAATGTCTAGCTGAACCCGACCCGGTACCGAAATATTGAAACCCAAACTCGAACCGAACTCGATGGGAAGAAAATCCCTATTTTAACACAGTTATGGAAATGTATAGTCAACACTTATGTCTATAATACCAATATTATCTTTTTTGTATAAAAATGAACATATATACACTGATAAATATTAAAATATTATACATTTTTCACAACTAAAAAATAGTCAGGAGTTTCTTTGAAATATCGGGTCAACTCGAACTCGACCCGATAGAATCAAAACTGAACCCGAAACCGAAACATTTAACGTGAACCTGCACGACTTGAGGCGAATCTCGGGTCTGGTTTGGGTAAAATCGGATTATCCGACCCCATGCACAACTCTAAAGTTCAAACTCCAAAAAGTCATGAAAATTTGACAAATTATATCCAAGTGCGGTTTACACCATAAGTCTTGTCAAAGAGTGGACTTCTTCGAGGCAAAAGAAAAACAAGAACGAAAAATCATGCGTCAAGCATAGATTATGAAACACTTTCCAACACTTCCAGAATACTTTAACACAATTTTACAGGTTAATAAGGTGAAAATAGACGTCTACGTAAACAAGTTCAACTAGGTGGGAGGCAATATCCAAGGGCTAAACGTCTGGAAAACGCATAACAAATTTGAAAACCCAATTTCAGCAATTACCATCAACAGTCGGGAAAATATCCGAATTCTTTTCTGCAGCCCTGTAAGGTTTGTATATGTACCAAATAAATCTTGTTACAAGGTCTTTGTAAGTACTACATAGTATGCTAAAATTTAGATCCGTTAGCAAACGCATAGCACAGCTAAAAAATCCAAATCAGCCGCATTTCCGTCAATAAAACGAAATGTGTTCGAGATCTTTTTGTGCTGCCCTGTATATGTATAGCATTTATACACACCAAGCAATATGAAAAGAAAAATAAATTTAAAAAGCGTACAACAACTGTAAACGCATTTCGAGCAATTATTGTTCATAAGACAGTACTGTAACCGAATCATTTGTGCGTTTCTGTAAATGAACGAATGGATGTTTTGCCCCCCCCCCCCTATATTCTATAGTAATCCTCTTTTAGTGCACCTCAGTGATATATATATATCAATTTCAATATGTTTCAAATAGTTTAACCTATAAATGAACTATAATCGGTACGCACTTCATTTTCAATACCAAACCCACCATGGTAAACCTGGATAACATATATCAATTGCATGGCAACAAAATATATTTACGCGAATTGGAGTACAGACAGACAGACAGACAAACCGAATTCATAGACACCTTTCAACTATGTTGGGAAGTGTTAAAAATAGCCCCATTAAATTCGTTTAGCTTTCAAAAACTGATTTTTTTTTTCTACAAATTGTCGTAATCGGAGTAAGGGCTTGGCTTCTTGGAAAATGGCCGGAATTTTTATAGCAAAAAAATAATTTAAATTTAAACTTCCTTTTTTTTTTTTTGTTGTTGTTACAAAAAATTCGTTGCTTCGACAAGTCTCTGTAAACCGCACTCCGGTAAGATATTTAAACAATAAAAATAAATAATTGCTTCTTTGAAATAAAAATGGACGTATGGGACACCCTGTAGGTAAGGGAGGGAAGGAAGAGTAACAACAAAAAGTTATTTATTTACGGAAAAAAAAAGAAAACTTCAGGAAATAAAACTTTAAATTGTTATGTTTAAAGCGTTTTCTCAACTGTTACAAAACGCTGATGCTAAGCTGCTTATTCGTACTTGATTGATCCTTATCATTTGCAAGATTCGATCTTTTAGTATTTAAAACCCGTCTTACATTAATCGTCTTTTTAAGCTTCATGTTTTCTTTTCTAAACATCGCGTGACTTGTAAAATGCGAGATATTAAGATGTAATTTTGCTACAGCACTGCATGTCGAAAGACTTCAACCAAAAAGTCAAAGGAGTTGTGCATGGTCATAAAATAAGTAATACCTTTAAATAAATTTAAATAAATTATTATATTTATATAAATATTATATATTTATTCTGTCTAGTTTTCTGTTTAAGCTTTATTTTCCTATTAAAAGAAAAACAAGTAATTTTTTTTTTTAATTAAAAGACTACAAATGTGCATATATTTACCTTTATTTTATGGACTTATGGTGGTGCGCTAGTTGGTGTATTTCAGAAAGAGTGGTTTGAAAGAGTTGGCCCTTTAACACAAATGATTTTTTTTTTTTTGGTGGGGGAGGGGGGAGGGGGTAACGCGACTCTTTTTTGTTTGTTTATTTACCATATACAATTTAAACCACACTTTTGCAAATACTGGTCAGGCACAGCAGACTATCTTACATTAAAATCTTGACGTATCCCTGTAAATAAACTATACACTATACAAAGGTCTAAAATAATATATACGCAACAGCATATTCAAATTTCCAACAGCATATTCACATTTCTTGGCGACTGACCAATTTTAAGAGTCTAAGTTTGAAAAAGATAAACAAACCCACATGCAGACGACAAACATGTTTCCTTTTAAATATATATACACTGTAAAAAATATATCTCAAATTGACAGAAAAAAATTCTCAATTTTGGCGCCAGTGGAAAACCGTTTAATTTACAGAAAATATCTGTATATTTTCATTACAACAGTTTTTTCTATAAAAAAATATAGATTTTTTTCTGTAAAAACTACAAAATTCACATTATTTTACAGAAAAAACTGTTTTTCTTTAAAACAGTTTTTTTCTGTAAAAAATATAATATTTTTCTGTCAAAATTACAGATTTATTTTACAGTGTACTTATATATAAATGTAATAAATATTAAATCACATGTGTGAAAATAAATGTAAAAAGAAAAGGTTAAAAGGAATTAAATGAGAGTGTAAACATACAAAATTAAACTAGTCGGAAGTACCAATTCCAAAACTTTCTTCCATCTCATATCAAAATTCGCTATCATAACGTTACTTCAGGCAGAAAATCTCTAAAATTCTATCCAAACCTTGACCTATGATATTACATCTAAATATAAAAATTATCTGAAAAATATTCGTATACTGAAAAAAAAAAAAAAAAAAAAAAAAAAAATGCGCGGCAGCGTATTACTGCTTATTTTACTGTTAATTTTACGGTATAATACTAGCAGCTCGGGTGCTAGTATTGTACTGTAAAATGAACATTTTTTTTTTCAGCGTAATTTGCTCATTTAAACTGGCAAAAGTCGCGAAAATCGCACAAAATTCGCTCCCCTTCCCGGGGAAATATTCCTATTTTCAACTGGGATCTGACGTTCATTAGTCAAAAACATATATATTGAAAACATATATAAACAAACAAACAGATATAAACGTAGGGTCAATTCTATGCATAACTTCATACACTTTTCGGTGACACAATAATGAAAATGGCACAAAAATCGCCATCTCCTACTTTCGGCGGAATATCTCCAAATTCAACTGGGAACTGCTGGCCGTAGCCAAAAATATATGGAATTCTGTTCAATTCTATGCATAACTTCATACACTTTGTGATGATACAAAGAGAACAGACACATGGACAGACAGACATTTTGTAAAAACACGTTTTTCGGGATCTCTAACCCATAAAATGGGTAAACCTGTTAAAAACAGGAAGTCGAAAAAATTTCGATTACTAAACTTTCTTCCATTATAGATAGAAGAAAGTAAAACTGTGAATGTGATACGGAATCGTTAGAGGAACACCGTATCCACAATTTGTTAAGAAGATGTGTTATTTCGTCGAATAGTATCGGCATAATGCCTAAAAATGACAACGGTCGGTTCGGGTTCGGTTAAAATCGGGTTTCCCGACACAATGCAGAACTCTAGCGGACATGCATAAAAAATATATGCAAACTATTTGTATAAATTTCCTTTCACATTTGAAGTCGATTAAAAAAGAACATTTCTTTAAAATATCGGCGGTGGGTCATGGCTAAGCAGGTTTTATCGGATGGTAAAATTACTATTATTGCGTAATTCACCCTAAATAAATCGCTAAAATTGTGTGTAATTTCTTTGCAGAAGGTATACAGTACAAAAGACTGAGAAAAAGAAAATCAAATTAGTTAGAGTATAGTTAAAATGTAAAACAAATAGGAGGAGGTTTGGATAAGAAATATCTTTTTATTCCCATCATACAGAATCAATATTTGGCGATGAAATTCGATTTCTTGCCTTATGTGTCATTATTTTACAGTGAGTGTAGCACGTTCATGACTTGAGTAAAGAAATTAAGTAATACAGTCTTGGAAAAAAAGAAAAAGTGATCACCCTTTACGTTGCCGCAAATAATCGCATAAAAATATAATGTTACCAATCGATTAGTAATAATGTCTACTAATGAATGCTATATTTAAATTTTGCTTAGGGGGTCGTTTACATACAGAAATTGTACCAAATTCAAAAATTTTTATTACCATCACCTAATTTTGACATCATATTTGTTTTTTCTGGTACATTTTACCTTCAGATACCAAACGAAAAGTCATTCGGTTAAGTATTTTAGGAATTATGCTGATGTAGAATTTTGAAAACATAATATTAAAATCATTTTTAATCGTTGCAAAGCAAATTGCAATGCGAGTAGTTTTTTAAGCATAACTCAAAAACTACTTAGCAGAATAAGCTGCCATTTTGGTTTCGCATATTTGAAGCTTCTAGAAATCGATTTATGTTAAAAAATTCTTAGGTTACAATTCCTATTTTTCGAGAAAATTAATTTCGAAAATCATATATTTTTGAAATTCAGAAAAATATTACTCGTAATCTATGAATTTTTTTAACAAATTGATTTCTAGAGGTTTCAAATTTACAAATCCAAAAATTACTTGACGGAATGAACTGTAATTTTGGATTCGCATATTTGAAACTTCTAAAATTCCAAAATTATAATAGCTCATTCCGCCAAGAAGTTTCTAAATTATTCTTAAGAAGAATTTAACTTTAGGAGTTCCAAATTTTAAAGCTGCATAATTCCTAAAATACTTGCTTGCTAAGACCTACTGACTCCCCGTTTGGTATCCGAAGGTGAAATATACTGGAAGAATCAAACATAAAATCAAAATTAGGTGTAAGAATTGAAAATTTTAAAAGTTTGGTACAATTTCTATAGGTGGACAACCCTCTAAACAAATCTTAAGTATAATATTAATCAATAGATGTTATTACTCATCGATTGTACCAGTCACCTTTTTATACGATGATTTGCGACAGAGTTAGTATGGAGGTATACTTTTTCCTCCATAACTGTGTATATTATTTTGCCATGTGATATGCCCGATAAGGTCGTCACTTTAAAAAGCATTCATAAATAGAATTTATAGATAAAATCACCTTATTTGAAACTAATAAGGCAAGGAATGTGATAGAGTGATTTTGCCTAACGATATGCTACGATTACCAGCACTTTATCCTTCGGTCAATATGTATTAACACAATAAATATAAGATTACTAAGTTTCAAAACTCACTTACGTACAAGACACTGGCGGCTCGAACCACTAACAACTACGAGAGCAATCTAGGCTGTCGCTGTAAGATAAAAGTTAACTCGCAACTGTCAATACTGTTTAAATGTTACTAAATTAGCAATCTGTGGTTGCCGATCGATTTTTATTTGATCTATATATCAAAATTCTCTCTTACAACACTGGCGAGATGCACGCAGATAGACTCATCTATACTTCTCAATTCACATTGCACGTGCTGAACAACACTCCGATACTAGATGTAGGCCTTATTCTCCAAAATGGCAGAACTGGATCCAAATCCGCTGATACAAAGTTTTGCTTCTACTTTTATACTCCGCAGATTGACCAGCGAAGCTTAATTTGCATAAACTCACAGCGAAAAGCAATAACCGCAGATTCCGAGAGCTCCAAACACACTTCGGGAAATTAAAGTAAAATAAACTACAGATGTCGCTGTTGCGCACATAGGTTAATGTTGACAAAACGTTAACATAAAAAAAACTAGAATCTCTTTCTAATACTACGTTCAGATCGGATAGTTAAGATATCTTAGACCGCCGAACTCACTGAGGGAGTTCCAGAAACTCACTTAGTGAGTTCGAAGTTTCTATTGCTAGATACATCCAGTACCACTCACTCTGATTGGCTCTGGAGGCCGATTGGCTGTTGAGGTTGTCTTTAACATATGCGCATGCGCACATTCTACGTTTGTTCAGATCTCAGACACAGTGATGTTCATTGAGTTATCTTTGATGAGTTTTGCGGTGTGGACAGGTATTCAATTCCGGGAGGATATACCATCTCAAAAATGGCGGTCTAAGATATCTCAAATGTCCGATGTGAACAGAGTATAAGAGAATCTCTAGTCCACTCAGCTAGAGCTGACTTTCAAAATATAGATTTTTACTTTTTTCTAAATTCATAAGATGAAAGAATCGGATTCGTGAATTTTTTTTTTATTTTTCCTGTTTTAGATCAATTTACAACTTTTGGGATGTTCTCAATACATTTTGACTATTTCTGGACTTCTGCCTGTCTGTCTGTCTGCGTCTTACGCAGATTTTGTTAGCGCTGTAATTCAAGAACAAATGCACGACATTGTATGCCACTTTATACTTAGTCAGACCTTGAGATAAATTACTACTGATTAGGTTTTAGTGTCTATTGTCCAATTGGTGGCTCTCTTATGCCGTGTTTTGCATTGTTTCTGTGATAGCTATATCTCAGTATCTATTAGAGATGCGTTCGGGCTCTTTTTTTGGAGCCGAAGTTTGCCGAGCACGAAACATTTTGTGTCGTCGGAACCCGAGATCTTATACCGAAAGTACTTAGTAGAAAATTGTTGATAACATTTTAAAATTGCTTCGAGATTAATTTTCTCATTTAAAAATCTCTTCTTACATAGAAATAAGTATTAATCCTTAATACTCCCTCATGACAATGTTTTGTGATTTTCATGTCCCTGAAAATGCAGTTGTTTAAAATAGCAAATTTGTTTTTTTTACAAAGGTCACAATTCTTATTCTTTTAAAATATCATTGTACATTTATGGCAGAAAAGCATGAATTCTGTTTTCCAGTAATTCTGAAAAGGACTTAAAGAATACATACAAAGAGAGGATAGAAGAGGAACATCCAACTGACAGTGCAAAAACTTCAGAATCAGGCAGAATATTTCTCCTTATATCGTATCAATAACAATTCATTTCCCTTTTAAATTCATTTTTAAGGGATTGTAAAACACGTTAATAAACTTAGATTACAATCCTATTTCTCAAACAGCAAGTTTTTTTTTTTTTTTCAGTTTATGAATAAATAAAATTTTCACTTTGAGCCAGAGCCCCAAGAGTGACATAAAAATGGAGCCCGAACGCGAACGGAATCAAAGTTTTTATTTTATTTTTTCACAAATTGAAAAAAGGGGAAAAAATACTTACTATTTGAGAAACAAATGTAGTCTAAGTTTATTAAAGTATTTTCTTTTAATGTAATAAAACCAGTCTCTTTAAGGGTGTCCGGCGGCCAAAGTTTTATTTTATTTATTTATAAAAAAAAAAAAAAATGTAATGAATTTTTTTCCTAAAATGTATTTTTCAATAAAAGTTTCTTTTCAGATAAATATGTTCCTTACCTCCTCTAAGTAAGTAATAAATTTTACTAAGTAATTGCCAAAACGTCAGTTGAAGCTCAGTGCGGAGACGCGAAAAGTTTTTGGTTTCCGTCTGTCTGTCTGTCTGTCTGTTTGTCTGTCTGCTCAGCGATAACTGCCGTAAAAATCGTCCTATTTCGTTGATTTTTGGTAGGTATGTTGGTGAGGTACCAGGAATGAGCTGTATAGTTTTTAGTTACATTCGGTTCATTCGTTCGAAAAATATAGAACATTTCTTTTTAGATCATAATGCTTTCCTATGGGAATGCAGACAATTTTCAGATTTCAATTTTAACTGAAATGAAAATCGCATATTTGAATAATGGATTTAAACGTAAAATTACTAATGCTAAATTTTCGATATAGATGTTTTAAATGTATACAATAGCTTTGAAAATTTGCCGAAACATTCATCAGAATTTAGAAATTAATTGTTTAAATTATTGGAAATTTTTTTGCATCTGTTCAGGAAATATAAAACATTTTATTTTCATATTTTTTACAAATTTTAAAATGCATTTCTTTTTACTTTGCTCTTTAATTTATTAGTTGCTTAGCAACCATATTTCAAAGAATAAAAAAAAAAAAAAAAAAAAAAATTCAAGTAACTCGCACTATTTTGCTGCAATATTTTATTATCCAAATAAATTATTTTTGTATTCTATTGACATAAATGAAGAATTAATTTTAATACAAGTTTTTTTATCTAAAAAGTTACATGAATAAGAAGTTCATAAGAATTTCAGAATATCATTGCATAAACCGTGTTTAATTGAACGCTTCTAATTTCTGAAACCTCCGAAGTATTTTGTAGGCCTATAAATATCTATGTAATATAAAAAGAAATAAATTGCGGATTGTAGGATGTTAAATGTTATGAAAAGTGAGATTAAAAAACAATGACTTTCAGAGCTGGCGTTGAGGCTCCTGATCTGCAGATTTACTAGTAAATATGTAATGCTGTTTTTCTTTGTAAGCAAAACACATGCTTCATAAGAAACAAAAAATTTTATAGCTGTTTACTATTTTCATTAAAAACTCATCCGTTAAAGAACTAAACAAGAACTAAAAATAATGCTTCAAGCAAGAATAGATTATAAAACACTTTCCAACACATTTCGAATACTGTAACAAAACTTCACCGTTTAATAAGGTAAAAGGTGAGGTCTAAGTAAAACAATTGGAAAATGCATAACATATTTGAAAGCCCAATTTCATCATATGCCGTTAAAAGTTGGAAAAAATATCCAATTTTTTTTGTGCAGCTCTGTATACGATCTATAGATTAATATATATACTACAGAGTTATGCTAAATTTTATTTCACTTAGAAAATGCACTAGCACAGTTGAAAATTCCCCTTCAGCCGTTTCACGTCTATAAATGTACTCGAGATCTTTTATGCAGCACTGTATACGATTTATAGAATTTATACACACCAAGTAATATGTAAAAAGTAATTACATTTAAAAACGCATACCACAACAGAAAAGCACTCCCAGCAATTATTATTCATGTATTACAGTACTGTATGCGAATACTTTTGTGTGTCCCTGTAAGTGAACGACGAATGCTATGCACACCATATTCAACAGCAAGTATCTTGTAGCGCACCTCAGTGATATATATAAATTTCAACATGTTTGAATTGGTGTAACATTATTAAAATACACTGCAAACGATTTTTCGCCATAGATCGTATTGTAACAGACTGCTTTTGATTGTTCCTGTAAAGGAACTACATACTTCACGTTCAATACCGAACATGAACATGCCTTAGTAATCTTCAATAACATATATGAATTACATGGCAATCCGAGTATATTTACGCGAGTTAGAGCACAGACAGATAACCAGACAGACAGACAAACTGAATTCATAAAGACTTTTCAACTTTGTTGGAACGTTGTTTTCAAGTTTGTTGTTTGTTAAAAAGGAAGAAAATAATGTATTTTCTTTTAATGCTATTTTATTTTAGGTTCGAAACGTCCGTTACAGATAAATAAATAGAGTGATTCATCATGATATTAGTACATTATTGTCATCTTTAAACCACTGAAGAGAGACTGCTTCGTTTTTTTTTAGCTTTAAGTTAGAGCAATCTCCACATCTGACAGCAGACTGTACCGGCTGGGCAGTTACCGTCTCGGGGAAAGCAGCACCGGTTGACTGGTCGGCACATCCGTGGAGCCAGGCAACCGTCCAGGGGCAGAGGAGCGTAGGCGACATCTAGAGGAAATAAACAGTTTTTCATTCATTTGCATCGCATTTATTTAGCAGATTTTAATAGTTTGCTTTTAAAACAGATATTAATATAAAACACTCTACAAATTGTAAAAACTCTGGTTTCTGGTAGTCAATAGAAAAATCTAGTTGCCAGTAAAAAATACCCCCCCCCCCCCTCTCAATCCTCCATCATATAGTTGTCAGTTTTGTTTTCTTTTAATTTAAATGGATTTTTAAAAAACACAATTTCTTTTTAATGAATTAATCGAAAGAAAAAAAAACCCTGACCATAGTAAATAATATATTTTGAATTGCCTTAACTCTACAACACGGTTAATAAATTAATTTAGAAAGATAATATAAATTAATTTTTCAACGTAATTTATCATAATTATATAATTCTAATGTACATACAGGGTGCACCGTGTTATCTATCGCCGACCCTTAATTTCTCAACAGTTGGTCGTAAGACATATATTTTCAATTACAAAAACGTTTCAAATGAGGTAAATATTCATGTTGTGGCACTGTTTAAAGTAAAAAAATCAATTTTATAAAAATTACAAAATCTAACTTTTTATACGGTCCTCCAATTCCTATAGTTATATTTAATAAAAGTTTACACATACCATAATAGATGTACACGAAAAGTTTGACTTCTGTGCTACAAAAATTGACACAATTATTAAATTTCAGAGTTTGATATTTTTGCACATGATTTTGTCTTTCATTGAGGGATCAGTTAAAAAAATGAATTAAAGTAATTCGAGATCGAAATCAGTGTGGAATGTCCCTTTTACGTCAAAATCCTCTTTAGCCGGTATTGCCAAATCGGGGTAGCACCAAAGAGAGTGATTTCATCTAAAAATTTGAGCTAACTTTTAGAGGTCGAACAACATTCAAAAGTCAAAGTGGTTAGAATCGACACCCGGAAAATAAAACATACTCACTAAGAGCTAGATAAATGGTAGAGGAATGCGACGAGCCGAGCTATAACAGGCCCATCGCGAAAACAACTTTCCTCTCTAACGGGCCTGCTTTGAGCTTTCAAACACGTGACTTGACGTCACACACGAGATCAACTCTCGTGTCTAGTTTCTTTTGGTCGTGAAGTTTCGCCAGTTTTATTACTTCTATAATTTCAGATAAATTTTATATAAAAATAGTTTTCAAAATGTAAATTTTTTAAAAGTATGTTATTTGGACGATTTGGATAAAGAATTTATCTCATTATTTAAAACGCAAAATATATATCTATACCGTTTGTCAATTCAAGAATTCGAATGTTGTAAAATTTATATTTTACTTAATACTTCAATAAAGGTAATTGCTTACCCTTTCTGTTGTGTTCAAATAAATCGGGTTTCGCCGGGATGGCCGTGCATATTCTACTATTAATACTGTAAATACTATTAATTATTTTGAACATTTAATATCACTTTATTCAAACAATCGCAATGACGAATACGCACATAAAAATATACACAGAATGTCAACAGACGATAATTAAACATTATTCTTTTTCTGATTTCATTATGCTTTTACTTTGATCTAGAGTAGTAAATATAATTTAGAATCATCAAATAGATAAAATAGTAATACGAAAGCCTTTTTTTGTCTTGTTTTTACTTAGAATTACTCTTCTAAATATAATTTACGTAAATCGAAAACATTTAAAACATTAATTAATAATATTGAGTTCTTATGCATATCTTTTAAAAAAAATAAAACTCTTTTTGTAAAGGGTTTGTAAAACTATTAGTGCTTTCAATTATTAAAATATAATTTCAATTTAAATAAATATTTATATATATCAATTATTTATATATATTAATTATATACACTCAGAGCAAAAGGGATAGTTTTAATTAAAAGATTTAAATTATAATACAACTGTTGATGAAATTGTAGAATTAAACATACCAGTTTTTTTTTACGATGTGTTTAACAGCAGAGATGATATTGAGATAAACAAGAACGAAAAATCATGCGTCAAGCATAGATTATGTAACACTTTCCAACGCTTCCAAAATAATTTTACAAATCATACCGTTTAATAAGCTAAAAGATAACATCTAAGTAATCCGAATACTTTTATTCAGCCCTGTATAGGATCTATAGATTTGTATATATACTACATAGGATGCTAAATTTTAGTTCAGTTAGGAAACGCGTAGCACAGTTTAAAATTCTCCGTCTGGAGTTAAATAATACGGAAATGTGTTCGCGAACTTTTGTGCTTCCCTGTATAGGATATACAGAATTTATACACACCACATAATAGAAAAAAAGCGAGTTAAAATTAAAATCGCGATCAGTAACTTAAAACGCACTTCCAGGAATTATTGTTAACTTACAGTAGAGAATTCTTTTGTGTGTCCCTGTAAATGAACGATGACTGCTGTACACACACTATTCTGTAGTAAGCCTCTTGAAATACACCTTAGTGATATATATAAATTTCAATGCGTTTAAAATAGGGAAACATTATTTAAATAAACCGCAGACGATTTTTCTCTATAGACCGCAATGTAACGGAATTCTTTTGAGTGTCCCTGTAAAAAAACTATAAGTGCTACACACTTCCGTTGAAATAGGGAACATGCTATAGATAACGACTATAACATATAAAAATTGCAGAGCGATCTGAGCATATTTACGGGAGTTAGAGCACGGACAGACGGCAGACGGCCATACGGCCAGACAAACCGAAGTCATAAACACTTTTCAACTAGGTTGGAAAGTGTTAAAAATGAAACAATGAGCGCGTCCAGTAGACCTAACCAAAGTGACCAGTGTGACCGGTTACTTACCGGGGCGGTAAGTGACGGGTGCGACTCAAACGTGAAAGGTTCCATTCTCCCATTGGTTGACAAAAAGCCGGCATGCATTGTAGCTAACATAACATCGTTTTGTGCTGCTGCCCTCTGTGGACAGGATAATAAAACACAATTATGCCTTAATACTTCGTACTAAAAAATTAAACTGTAAATTAAACTGTCTTTTACAAAATAAATTTTGGGATAATATAAATTTATTATACAAATAACTAAGTACATTTAATGTACACATAAAATATATTTAATTTCCATTAAATACATTTTGTGTAAATTAAAATGTATTTAATGGGATCTTTTTAATTAATTGATATTTGATTATTAGAAATACTAATTAATTATGTACGAGAATTGTTTTAACAAATTGTATAATATTAATTTGTAAAATTTAATACATATTTCTTTGCATTTCTTATATTATAATTTATTATTATTATAATTTTTGTAAATAATTTAAATTAAATATTTATAAAAATAATATTTCCCATAGTGATATTTTTATTCTTGGTGATGAAATCATGACATGGTAAATTATAATAATAATAAAATTAATTAAAAAAGAAGAAAAATTAAAGAGAGATGTTATTGTATTCGATTAGTTTATAAAGTGACACCTAAAAATAATTTATATTTTGTTTAATACATTTTTACTTATTAAATATCAAATAAAATTTTTATTAAGAAAATATAGATTTTATACAGGGCCCCTAGATCAAACTTTTGTTGTTTCTTTCCAGTATGACAGTACAGTAATATACAAAGATTAATCAATTAATGTTTTTTATAATCAGTGTAATATTGGTATATTATTGCTGTAGTTTTAACATTTTCTTACTCTTACACTGCAATCCAATAAATCTGACATAATTTTTTCTAGTAAAAGTGAAAACATATACAATACACATATGCATGTATGATATACGTATGAATATATATATGTATATAATTATATGAATATATATATTTATATACGTATGTATATTTATATTTATATTTACATGTATTTATATATATGTATATAAATATATGTAATATATATAATTATATGAATATATACATGCATACATGTCTGCATAATTTTTATATATGTATGTCTGTGTTTCTAACATAGTCGAAGATTTTATATGATTTAGATATTATTTGCTACTCCAGTTTTCAAAAATTTATTGAGATCACAATGATATTTTATTATATTATTGATGTAGGCATATACAATAAATGAAAAAAAAAAAAAGTCAATACTTCTGGAATCTAATAAGAACCAAGAAGCATACGTTTCTATTATGTATTTTTAATAACAGATAATATTTATAAAAAAAAGTTTAGTTTAATCCTAAACATACATACATGTAATGTTTGGGCTTCTACTAAGTGTATCATCCAAAACTAAAATTCATTGCTTGAGTTACATTTAAAAAAATCCCAAGTTTTTCTTTAAGATATATTGGCCTATTTTCTTAAATGTCTTATTAATTATTTACTGAAAATGGAAGAGAATGTATTACAAACCACTGAGTGAAAATATTAATTATATGCATTTAAATAATAATATTTATTAATATTAATTATATATTTAAGTAATAATAATAAATATTAATTATATATGTATATACCCACACACACATATTTAAATAAACTATTAAATATTATTAATTATATATATTTAAGTATAATACTAATTACTAACATTAACTATATATATTTAAATATAATATTAATTAAGATTTATTATATATTTACATAATAATTTAAAAAAAAAAATTATACGGATCTTTAAGTCAAGTAAATAATCTTTATTAATTAATTCCGTAAAGATCAAAACAAAACTCTAAAAAAGGATTTTTTTTTTTTTAATCAGAGAGGACAAAACTTAAAACCTTCAGTTTACAAGTCCGGTGCTTTAACCACCATGCTACATCGTTCACAGACAAAACGTGCTTTAAGCAAAATTCTACGAAAATATAAATATCAAGTGACTTCCGGTTTTTTTGTCAACCAATGGGAGAATGGAACCTTTCACGTTTGAGTTGCACCCCATGAAAATTTACGATGATGTAATACAGATGTAATTACCAACAGATGGCGCAGATTTTCGTCCAGTAGATCTGTCGACCGGTTAGAAACCGGTCACTAAGAAATATGTATTAAATTTTACAAATTAATATTATACAATTTGTTAAAACAATTCTCGTACATAATTAATTAGTATTTCTAATAATCAAATATCAATTAATTAAAAAGATCCCATTAAATACATTTTAATTTACACAAAATGTATTTAATGGAAATTAAATATATTTTATGTATACATTAAATGTACTTAGTTATTTGTATAATAAATTTATATTATCCCAAAATTTATTTTGTAAAAGACAGTTTAATTTACAGTTTAATTTTTTAGTACGAAGTATTAAGGCATAATTGTGTTTTATTATCCTGTCCACAGAGGGCAGCAGCACAAAACGATGTTATGTTAGCTACAATGCATGCCGGCTTTTTGTCAACCAATGGGAGAATGGAACCTTTCACGTTTGAGTCGCACCCATTTTCATGTAACCGATCACGTGACCCAAGTAACCGAGATTTTTCTTCTGTTAGTTCGGTCCCTTACCGGTCACTTCGGTTACTTCCGCTGAACGACGTTGGTTGCGTACCGGTTAGCAGCACTGAACGCTTTGGTAACTAACCGACCTGACCGGTTACGTACCGGTGACATTACTGGACGCTCTGCATGTCTGTATTGACTTTTATTGCTGGTTATATTGCATATAAAGTTTCACATAAATTAATATGTTGTGAGTGGATTGCCATATTAGTCAAAGATAAAACTTTAAAATTAGATTGCCCGAATGAAGTTTACAAATACTTGATGTTAGCAGACAGAGGTCAATTAAAATGGCCTCAGGAAATTTTATTATTTTTAATTGTAAATGCCTTTCAAATTTTCCAAAAACTAATTAATCAGAATTATGAAAGTTCTTTCCTAAAATTTCCAGTGCCCGAAAAGCTTATTATACAACTCACTACTGAAAGGACTGAAATTTTCGGTCTAGATTTCACAATTAAATGCAAATGTGGAAATGAACTTTCATATCTATTTAGACTGTGTTTGTCAGGAATTGCTAATATATTCCTAAATAACTATACAAAAGTAAAAAAATGACAATAGAAAAATCACTTGTAACAAAAGAAAATTATCTACATTAACCAGTATGTAAGTTTCATTAATAAGTTTGATATTTCCACTTACTTAATTTTGTATATTTAAGTGATATTATTTTCTCTGAAAGAATACTTAATGTCTTAATTGTTGTAAATTATTTGAAATTACATATTCTGTTTGATGTTCTTGAATAGAATTACTTTTCTTTTTATAAATATTTATTATTAATTTATTGAAATAACAACTTGGGAATCTGTGTATTTACTAGATGGTTGTGGATTTTTCTGTTTAAATGAATTTTCCCTTTTAATTAAATATTAAATTTTTAATCGAAGTGAAAATGTGTGTGGAATTTGGAAATGGAGACATTTTTTCTTATCCTTTAAAAAAAATACATAAAAATATAAAATGCACATTAAAATTAGTAATTAAAAAACTATGTTTTGTCAGATAAGAGTGTTTGAAAGATAATGTTTTCTTAGTTGTAATACCTAGTAAAGAATGTTATTTTAAATTATTCATACATTATAAAATTTAAATGGAATTTTTGTTTCAATTGTTTAGAAAAAGTTAAAATTTTTATTTATGAATCTTTTTATGTAATAACAATCCTTTTATTATCAATCATAAAATTAGGTCTTGCTGAACCTTTATTGTTCATTTATTGTATGTATAATTCAAACATATCTAAACTAACCCAGAAATTACCCAAGAAAATATTACAAAACTGGATTTTATAGCACTGTTTTTGATGCAGACATACGCGTATTGAATCGTACTTGTCTGCCACTCAGATCTCTTGTGTGACGTGACGTCATCCACGTCTTGAAAAAGGACGTTAAAAGAGGAAAGTTGTTTTCGCGATGGCCCCGGCTATAACGAGCATGAAAAACGGGATTATGCAAATTACAATACTACCGCAGCGCCACACGTTCGGGATAAAACACGAGTCATCTAGCAGTGGACATAGTTAGTCAGCGCTGAGATCGTAATGACAGGCTACACATTACACGTAATATACCGAAATTATACTTATTTATAGTAAATGTCAAAGGAATGCCAGAGCGGCTGCGAGGGTTTATTTAGAACGTTTCCCTAGGGATCGACATCCAACGAACGAAACTATAACTGATGCATTGCACCGTCTTAGAGAGACCGGCTCTGTTGCACCACGACCCAGAACAAGTAGACGGGCAAGGTGTAATGTTTGAGTGACACCGGTGGAGGTGCTGGCATCCACAGCTGAGAACGGCGGCAATAAGCAAGGCATGTGAATACACGCATCAGCATGTCTGGCATTTGTTACATACATATGGTGCGCATCCATACCATCCGACACTAGTGCCAAGAATTGATGCTGGGTGACCACGCACGACGATTTGATTATTGTCATTTCATGCTCAACACTTTAGAGGAAAATCCGTCGTTCCTTTGTGACATTCTGTTGACAGATGAGTCAACCTTTACACGGAATGGCATTGTGAACGTGAACAATGTGCATTACTGGTCTCTGGGATGATGGGTCTAAGGGAGATGCCGAAGATGCATCAAAGTATAGAAAGTTCCTTAAGCTAAAATATGACTCATTAACCCCTTAACAGTTTCGTTTGTTTGACACAATAAACTAAAAATAGGGACAATTCACCACTTTTTGCGTACTAAAATATTTCAATTATATAATCTAAAAATGTCTGCCAGTTAATAAAGCGAGAATTACGTTTAAAAATTAGTGGTGTACAAAAGAGATTAACAACAAAGCAACAAAATTCTTCTTGCCCGAACGCCGCTCGGGCAAAACTGTTAAGGGGTGAAAGAAAAAGTTATCCCAGAAGAAAGAGGATATAGGGGATCTTAGTGATAAACTCAAGAGTTTGCCGCACGGCTAAAGATAGCCAAAATAGACGACCTAGACAAGGAGAACACGACACTCAAAGATAAACTAGCAGATATAATTAGAGAAAATTCTGAGCTAAAACAAAAGTGTCAGGATCAGAGAAGTATAACAGAAGAGCTACAAGAAAGTCAACGCCGACAACAGGAAACTCAGAAGAAACTAGATGAAACAGGGAAGGCTTCAGAAGAATCTACAGGATGAACAGGCCAAAACACAAGAGGAACTCAGTTTGCAAACATCTATTCTTGAAGAAATTGACATACCCATGATTAAGGTAAATTCTCTAATAAATGATATAATGAAAAAGCTCTCACTAAACCTACAAAAGATGTTGGAACCATTCTTGGAACAAAAACAACATTCGGAAGTAGATAATAAATAAGAGTTCTACATCAGCGGCGTACGCGGCGTATGACCTCTGTGCTCTGTGAAGGTCAGCGGAAGTGCCAGGTGTGGACACCGGATGTAGCAGGTGGGGATAACAGGCATGTTGAGACAGGAAGTGAACAGGAAGTGTAGATAGGAAGTTTAACCGGAAATGTGACAGGAAGTGAATGCGATAAGGGAGAGAGGGGGAGGGCTTATTTTTGTGGGGGGCTTAATTTTCTTTGTTGGTTTTAATCCTTCTAGTCGAGTGGAGTTGAGTTGTAGGAATCCTGCTATCAGAATGAATTTAGTTTGAAAGTAATATTAGCAAAATGTTCGATTTTTTTTTTTTTTTTTTTTTCTCACCTGAAATAAAAATTTTATTTGCTAACTAACACCTAATATAAAAATGGAAATCTTTCTGACTTTGTTTTACTTTATAAAAGTTTAACGTGAAATTTATTTTTAGACTGGAAACGCGACAGGAAATAAGATCGGAAACGGGATTAGACATGCTTTTTCCAAAAAGGGTTTTCAGGAAGCAGTAAACATGTTTTAGGAACATGTTTGGGAGCTTGTTGGAACAGGACAGGTGGTTTGTGAGACCGGAAGTAATTAAGATGAGAGAGATAAAGAAGGTGCATGATTAGACATATAGATTTTGTTCTTTGTAGAGGGTGAAATTTTGTTTTATTTTTTATTTAAAGTGTTTTCATTTTTTTTTTAATTTAATTTATTTAAAGCGTTTCAAATTATTTTTTATATTTTTTTTTTGTAGTGTTTTACGTATTATTTTAATTTTTAGTGACATTAGAACCTGCAATTTCTGTATCACACATGTCTTATCTTAGGTCACCAAGGATGTGTGTGTGTTGTTATCTCTTTAAATGCGAGAGATGGTTACTTCAGACCTGCGTTGAGATATCTTTATCATAGTTTTAATGAACTGCAGGAAATTGTCTTTAGCTATTGAGTAATTCGCGAGTTTTGGTTTAATATGAATGCTATTACATCTGTTTGTTTAATTTACAAGCACATTTCTCTTACAACACTCTGTCAACAGATCACTTCAATATTCGAAATAATAATTTAGAGGGAAAATTTTTACTTTATATACGAAATTTTATTTATAGAGATTGACGAAGATAGCATGCTTGATTCTTTCTTGTACATTTCTTGTACAACATTATATTCGAAATAGAGTTTTGTTACCAAAAATAACGTGTTTATACATTTTAAAAACGAAAGCAAAGTGATTTTCAAAAATGTAAATATAAGCTATACACCCACGCATTTTTGTTATTGAATTAAATTACAAGGTTTAATATTGTATTCAGCGTAATATTTTCTTATAAAAGCCGTTTCACAAACTTGTATACTGAAATTAATGTGGCATTTTTAGGGGAAAAAATTAATTCAAGTCATTGAGACTAATCCTTTATGGGGGAAAAATTTGTCATACTTCTTTGTGTTACATTACATCTTCCGTTTTTTAAGTTTACAAATTTGTGGACTAACCTAAATAATCGTTTTTAGGATACTTAAACAATATATATATACTTTTTAATTATATAATTTTTTTTAATTGATTTGTAATATAGCTTTTTTTTTCTTTTTTTTTTTTTCTTAAAAGGGTACTGTAGAATAACTTATGTCACAAATACTACATCTTTCTTTAGTTAAATATGTTTCACTTAAGACATGACAAAGTCTCTTAGAAACATTTCATTTTGGAGTTAAGTGATTAAACAAGAAAAATATTATTTATAAAAACACAACACATAAGACCAGTGACTGAGAGGTTCTGGTTTTAAAGCTACTAGACGTTTGGGTTTAAACTTCTCTCGCGCTCGTCGACCTAATCGTTCGGAGTTTTCTTCGAACCTTGTCAATACGAGTTAGGAGCCCTTAGAAAGACCCCTAGAGTGACCTATATCCCAAACGTAGATAATCGGTTTTAACAAATAACCAAACATCCACAACACATAAGACATTTTAGATCATTCCATTTAGTTAAGAAGTGATTTAACGTGCAAAATATTATTTATAAAATCATACAATAAGAGAATTTTAAAGATTTTTTCCTTTTAAATGAACAATTTTTAGTGACTATTTAACTTATTAAAGAGAGCGGGTATTTTGTTTAGAGTTATACGATTAAAATAAATTTTCAATAGATTTGACTTTATACAACCAACATTTTAAAAAAAGGGAATGGAATCTAGTTTTTATAAATTAACGTTTTTCAATTTTACAAATACTTCACACCCCGTCTTTTTTCCCCCTCTTTTAGTAGACTTTACATACATAAGACATAAAAAGCGTTTTAGAATACATCATTTAGAAATTAAGTGGTTTGATAAGTAAAACATTATTTATAAAAGCAATAGATACAAAAGTAATAAAGATTTTTACTTACAAATGTACGAACTTCTGATAGGTAAGACTTTCTAAATCATTGTGCAAGAATTAAGTGGTTATTGAACTTATAACATTATAGGATGAAATAATCACGTGACGTATTTTTAAACCAATAAAATGTCAATATTTTTAAACCAATAAAAAGTTAGTATTTTTTACACGAGCGCCCTCTATTACTATATAAATTTCAATGAAACGAGTTCATAACATTCTACTGTAACCTGGTATCGTTGTAATAGGTTGTATTTTTCATTTAAGTTATTGTGGAACGAGTTATGAATTCTTATGTTGGTGATGTAACCAACTTGGAGTGTCAACACTCATCACCAGAGTTAAATAATCAAGAGATGGATTCTACACTTTTATCCAAAGAAGGACTCGTTTCGAATTATGAAGTGAAACTCACCTCATCAAGACTAAAGAAACAGAAGTTACCCCATGTGCGTAAGATGTGTAACACAGCATTTCCTCGAAAAGTTAACTTAGTGTTTCATATGAAAAGTCATCTAAAGGAAAAATATTTTTGCTGTGAGGTGTGTGCTGAAGTTTTTTCACAAAAGAGTGATTTACGTAATCATCAAAAGATTCACAAATTGCCCAAACAATACAAGTGTAGTGATTGCAACGAGATATTTTCAAGAATGTCTGACTTATTAATACACAAGAAGACCCATAAGATTCGTAAACAATATTCATGTGCAAAGTGTTGTGAAATATTTAAGTGTGAATCGGATTTTTTACAACATTGTGATACTTTTCATAAAGTTTTACCTAACATTGCGAAATCACCCTGTTTAAAAGATTTGTTATTTGAACTTATAGTGAAGCTTATAGATTAGTTCGAACTTATAGTGAATTAAAAGACAAAATGATATGCAAAATATATGAACTAGAATTAACAGACCAAAACATACATGTACATGCTGAGAATGCCTTTTTAAAGTTGTACAACGGCTTTGAAGATTTCACAGAACGAGTGTTTAATTGGACATTACGAAAAATTTTGAAATTAGAATTGATTACAGCTCAATATGACAGGCTTATTTGATTTGTATTATTTTAAATGATTAATAAATAGTTTGATTTCGAAAAAAAGTGTTTTCTTTAGCATACACTGTGTGACTTTTAAACTAATGTTGTGTATTTTGAATGTGTCAGACAAAACAGGAGTGTGTTGACATTTAAAAAAAAAAAGATTTTACATAATATAAAAGTTTTACAATAAAAATTGACTTACCTAAAGTTTTTTCAAGATAGTCACGATATCCTTTCCATTACAATTATTTTAAGGAAATAGAATTTAATTTTGTTGTGAATAACACTTTGTTGTTAACATCACGTGGTTTGTCTTATCATAACTATGAGATCCTAAGATCACTTCCTATTAACATGATAACGAAGAGTAAAAAAAAAAATGACTAATGCAAGCCGATTTTCCTGCCTAAACTTGTTATCAGCTTGCATGAGTGACTCATCTTTACATGTGTGGATTTGTATGTTGAAAAAATGATTGCTATGTTTAACCCGTGTAGACGATTTTTATCCGGAAGCTGTTTGAACTACCAAATTTCAGATATCACACATTTTACTAGAACATTTAAATATTTTAATGTCTTTTCGCCCGCAAATTGGAAACTTAGGATTATCACCTTTACATCGAGACATGGAAGGTAGAAAAATAATAACTTTACACTTAGACAATATTTTAATTTAAGAAGAATTAGACTTAACACATTGTTAGAGTTTCTTTGAAAAATATCTAGTTGGTTGTAAATTTTAGAAAATTCGACCTAACGAAATTAACACACTTAAAAATATCTAGTTGGTTATACATTTTATAAAATAAGCAACAAATAAACATTTCGATACATTGACAAAAGAAAATAATTAAGTTTAAGTAAACTTTACACTTAGACAATATTTCAAACTAAGAAAAATAATAACTTTACACTTATATAATATTTTCAACTAAGGAAAATTAATAACTTTAAAAATCAGACTTAACACATTGTTAAAGTTTTTTTAAAACAACACAACATTTTCAAAGCAGTGGAAATAGTATACCTGAAAAAAATTCAACTTAGTGGAATTTAATAGTGAAATTTTTTAACCTCACTCATTTAAAAAATAAAACTTTGTAAATTTTTTCCATTTTTAAAATAAAACTTATTTAAAAAATAAATAAGCAACTATTAAACATTTTGAATGTCTTAGACAAAGTGTGAATAAATTTGTTGAAATTATATAAAACATGAAAAATTTCATTACTTTTAAAAGAAATTTTATTTTTGGTGAAATAAACTCGAGGTATTTATTATATGTTACTTAAACTACATGAGAATTGATTGAAAATGTGTTACTTTTAATCACTCACAAGATAAGACATGATGTTACAATATACACATAGGAATGACATAGGAATTTCAGATGGGTTTTTCTCCCACACATGACGTCACTGATAACATATTTACTGATCAAGTCATAAAATCATAGTTTAGGGTAGGTTTTTAAGCACGAAGTTTAGTTGAGATTTAAGATATTTGAGAAATATAAACTACAACTTTGGCTACTTTTTGAAATTTCCCCCTACATAAGAAAAAGAACATAGAAAAATAAAATGAAAAGTCGTATTTGAATGGAATCAAATTATTATCCTTTCACTTAACAGCTGAATGCGTCGGTAATTACATCACAAAGGCACTGATAACAACTGATTGAATATATTGTGTTTCTTTTTTAAGGTTAAATTGATTTAATATTCAAGTTATTTCTTAATGATACACTTAAAAACAATAAACTTAATTAGCATTCAAAAAGCAAACGATCACATTATTGTGTAAAACAATCAAATGTTTTAAAAGTCACGAGTTAAAATTTGAAATGACTTAGAGTTTAAGTAGAATTTAGATGTGAACCTTTTAAAATGAAATAATAGTTTTTTGTATCGCCCTCTATCGGTGGGTAATAGAATTAAGAGATAATTAAAAGTTTTAACTTGAATTCGAGCCCACAACAAAAATTATTTTTCGGTTTTATAATTTAGGGTAGGTTTAACTGAGCAAGCCATGATATTTCAGTATTTATAGACGATTTAAGATATTCGATAAAGCAAATCATTTGAATTTTTAATTTAATTGAAGGGTTTACTGCTTAAAGTACTACAAAATGAGTACAACACGATGCATAGTTTTTTAATTAATTATATTTTTCGAAAGGTGACTTATTGATAAACTTAGGATTTATGTTTAAAGTGAATAAATTTGACATGTTAGGTTCACTTAATAACAGAGGGTTGAATAAGTTATTTTTAATAAAAATAAAGTTTACTAAAAGTTTTTAAAGTTAAAAAATATAGTTTTAAAAAATTTAAAGTTTACAAAAAGTTTAAAAATCTTTAAGTAAATCAAAATTAACTTTTTAATTTTAACTATTGAGAGACTATAATCTAACTGTTTATCCTTGTAACCAACTGGTGCATATCAACTATATACTCTGTATCTGCATATGCGCAGAAAAACATAGACATTTAATCTAACTTGAGTTCGACTTTAAATTATTTGCCAACTTTTAAGTTTAATTACTATACACAACTCGATTACCTTTCCCACAAAACACCTTTCAGAAACAAAACAGAAATTAACACTTACCGAAAAACACATCCACTTTGGGTGTTAGTCTTCACTCAACTAACGTTTCTCCCTTATCTTTGTTAGGGGGCGCTGCAATCGACGTAGAGGCGCTACCAGTCTTCCGGTTTGTGACGTCATTTCCGGTTTGAGATAAGAATAAACTTTAAATCCAACTTACACTCGCTCAGTCATTCTTGCTTCTCTCTACCTTGCTAACAACCGTTTGCTGCTGGCTCATTGTTTGGTTGTTTAAACTTGTTGAATGACGTCATCATGTGTTTGTCTAAACTTGTCCAGTCTTGTTTTTATGCAGTACGTCTATTTAGATGAGTCATCATTCGTTTATCTTGGTTGACTTGTCCAAACTTGTTTTTATGTGGCACGTCTATTTGGGTGAGTCATCGTTCGCTTATCTTGCTTTACTTGTTTGAACTTGTCTAGTATCCACCACCTCATGTCTTTTGTCATAGCTTGAATATACTTTACACCAATCACTTAAATATAAAAGTCTTGTCACAACTTACTTAAACTTTGATAAAAATATTAATTATTTATAAATTTCATCAAATTCTTATTTTTCTGATACATTTACTATGTAATTTTCGTTCAAAAATATGGTAAAGCCCGATTTTAAATCGAAGTCTAAGATAAATTCCCCAAATTTGTAACATTTTAACACTAATAATAAATATTGTAAGCACCCAGTACATACAAGTTTTGTAAAAATAATATTACTTATAGCTAACTCGTTATGTCCCATGATACAAAACTTCAATATAACTAAAATCAGTGTTAAACGAAAATCTAATCACGTGTCTTTATATATTATTTTGAAATGCAAAGCATTATATCTAAACGAATGATATAAGGAGTAGTTAGAATAGTTCTTATATTTTTGTTAGTAAAAAAATTATACACATTATCTTACAAGGTTGCAATATTCAACACACGGTTCACCATATTTAAAAACGATTCACGATAAATTTATAAACTTTAAATTTAAATATTTTATTTATAAATGAACAATTATAAATAAAAATACTTCAGTATTTTTTAAATATTTAAATTTAAATTTATAAATTTATCGTGAATCGTTTTTAAATATGGTGAACCGTGTGTTGAATATTGCAACCTTGTAAGATAATGTGTATAATTTTTTTACTAACAAAAATATAAGAACTATTCTAACTACTCCTTATATCATTCGTTTAGATATAATGCTTTGCATTTCAAAATAATATATAAAGACACGTGATTAGATTTTCGTTTAACACTGATTTTAGTTATATTGAAGTTTTGTATCATGGGACATAACGAGTTAGCTATAAGTAATATTATTTTTACAAAACTTGTATGTACTGGGTGCTTACAATATTTATTATTAGTGTTAAAATGTTACAAATTTGGGGAATTTATCTTAGACTTCGATTTAAAATCGGGCTTTACCATATTTTTGAACGAAAATTACATAGTAAATGTATCAGAAAAATAAGAATTTGATGAAATTTATAAATAATTAATATTTTTATCAAAGTTTAAGTAAGTTGTGACAAGACTTTTATATTTAAGTGATTGGTGTAAAGTATATTCAAGCTATGACAAAAGACATGAGGTGGTGGATACTAGACAAGTTCAAACAAGTAAAGCAAGATAAGCGAACGATGACTCACCCAAATAGACGTGCCACACAAAAACAAGTTTGGACAAGTCAACCAAGATAAACGAATGATGACTCATCTAAATAGACGTACTGCATAAAAACAAGACTGGACAAGTTTAGACAAACACATGATGACGTCATTCAACAAGTTTAAACAACCAAACAATGAGCCAGCAGCAAACGGTTGTTAGCAAGGTAGAGAGAAGCAAGAATGACTGAGCGAGTGTAAGTTGGATTTAAAGTTTATTCTTATCTCAAACCGGAAATGACGTCACAAACCGGAAGACTGGTAGCGCCTCTACGTCGATTGCAGCGCCCCCTAACAAAGATAAGGGAGAAACGTTAGTTGAGTGAAGACTAACACCCAAAGTGGACGTGTTTTTCGGTAAGTGTTAATTTCTGTTTTGTTTCTGAAAGGTGTTTTGTGGGAAAGGTAATCGAGTTGTGTATAGTAATTAAACTTAAAAGTTGGCAAATAATTTAAAGTCGAACTCAAGTTAGATTAAATGTCTATGTTTTTCTGCGCATATGCAGATACAGAGTATATAGTTGATATGCACCAGTTGGTTACAAGGATAAACAGTTAGATTATAGTCTCTCAATAGTTAAAATTAAAAAGTTAATTTTGATTTACTTAAAGATTTTTAAACTTTTTGTAAACTTTAAATTTTTTAAAACTATATTTTTTTAACTTTAAAAACTTTTAGTAAACTTTATTTTTATTAAAAATAACTTATTCAACCCTCTGTTATTAAGTGAACCTAACATGTCAAATTTATTCACTTTAAACATAAATCCTAAGTTTATCAATAAGTCACCTTTCGAAAAATATAATTAATTAAAAAACTATGCATCGTGTTGTACTCATTTTGTAGTACTTTAAGCAGTAAACCCTTCAATTAAATTAAAAATTCAAATGATTTGCTTTATCGAATATCTTAAATCGTCTATAAATACTGAAATATCATGGCTTGCTCAGTTAAACCTACCCTAAATTATAAAACCGAAAAATAATTTTTGTTGTGGGCTCGAATTCAAGTTAAAACTTTTAATTATCTCTTAATTCTATTACCCACCGATAGAGGGCGATACAAAAAACTATTATTTCATTTTAAAAGGTTCACATCTAAATTCTACTTAAACTCTAAGTCATTTCAAATTTTAACTCGTGACTTTTAAAACATTTGATTGTTTTACACAATAATGTGATCGTTTGCTTTTTGAATGCTAATTAAGTTTATTGTTTTTAAGTGTATCATTAAGAAATAACTTGAATATTAAATCAATTTAACCTTAAAAAAGAAACACAATATATTCAATCAGTTGTTATCAGTGCCTTTGTGATGTAATTACCGACGCATTCAGCTGTTAAGTGAAAGGATAATAATTTGATTCCATTCAAATACGACTTTTCATTTTATTTTTCTATGTTCTTTTTCTTATGTAGGGGGAAATTTCAAAAAGTAGCCAAAGTTGTAGTTTATATTTCTCAAATATCTTAAATCTCAACTAAACTTCGTGCTTAAAAACCTACCCTAAACTATGATTTTATGACTTGATCAGTAAATATGTTATCAGTGACGTCATGTGTGGGAGAAAAACCCATCTGAAATTCCTATGTCATTCCTATGTGTATATTGTAACATCATGTCTTATCTTGTGAGTGATTAAAAGTAACACATTTTCAATCAATTCTCATGTAGTTTAAGTAACATATAATAAATACCTCGAGTTTATTTCACCAAAAATAAAATTTCTTTTAAAAGTAATGAAATTTTTCATGTTTTATATAATTTCAACAAATTTATTCACACTTTGTCTAAGACATTCAAAATGTTTAATAGTTGCTTATTTATTTTTTAAATAAGTTTTATTTTAAAAATGGAAAAAATTTACAAAGTTTTATTTTTTAAATGAGTGAGGTTAAAAAATTTCACTATTAAATTCCACTAAGTTGAATTTTTTTCAGGTATACTATTTCCACTGCTTTGAAAATGTTGTGTTGTTTTAAAAAAACTTTAACAATGTGTTAAGTCTGATTTTTAAAGTTATTAATTTTCCTTAGTTGAAAATATTATATAAGTGTAAAGTTATTATTTTTCTTAGTTTGAAATATTGTCTAAGTGTAAAGTTTACTTAAACTTAATTATTTTCTTTTGTCAATGTATCGAAATGTTTATTTGTTGCTTATTTTATAAAATGTATAACCAACTAGATATTTTTAAGTGTGTTAATTTCGTTAGGTCGAATTTTCTAAAATTTACAACCAACTAGATATTTTTCAAAGAAACTCTAACAATGTGTTAAGTCTAATTCTTCTTAAATTAAAATATTGTCTAAGTGTAAAGTTATTATTTTTCTACCTTCCATGTCTCGATGTAAAGGTGATAATCCTAAGTTTCCAATTTGCGGGCGAAAAGACATTAAAATATTTAAATGTTCTAGTAAAATGTGTGATATCTGAAATTTGGTAGTTCAAACAGCTTCCGGATAAAAATCGTCTACACGGGTTAAACATAGCAATCATTTTTTCAACATACAAATCCACACATGTAAAGATGAGTCACTCATGCAAGCTGATAACAAGTTTAGGCAGGAAAATCGGCTTGCATTAGTCATTTTTTTTTTTACTCTTCGTTATCATGTTAATAGGAAGTGATCTTAGGATCTCATAGTTATGATAAGACAAACCACGTGATGTTAACAACAAAGTGTTATTCACAACAAAATTAAATTCTATTTCCTTAAAATAATTGTAATGGAAAGGATATCGTGACTATCTTGAAAAAACTTTAGGTAAGTCAATTTTTATTGTAAAACTTTTATATTATGTAAAATCTTTTTTTTTTTAAATGTCAACACACTCCTGTTTTGTCTGACACATTCAAAATACACAACATTAGTTTAAAAGTCACACAGTGTATGCTAAAGAAAACACTTTTTTTCGAAATCAAACTATTTATTAATCATTTAAAATAATACAAATCAAATAAGCCTGTCATATTGAGCTGTAATCAATTCTAATTTCAAAATTTTTCGTAATGTCCAATTAAACACTCGTTCTGTGAAATCTTCAAAGCCGTTGTACAACTTTAAAAAGGCATTCTCAGCATGTACATGTATGTTTTGGTCTGTTAATTCTAGTTCATATATTTTGCATATCATTTTGTCTTTTAATTCACTATAAGTTCGAACTAATCTATAAGCTTCACTATAAGTTCAAATAACAAATCTTTTAAACAGGGTGATTTCGCAATGTTAGGTAAAACTTTATGAAAAGTATCACAATGTTGTAAAAAATCCGATTCACACTTAAATATTTCACAACACTTTGCACATGAATATTGTTTACGAATCTTATGGGTCTTCTTGTGTATTAATAAGTCAGACATTCTTGAAAATATCTCGTTGCAATCACTACACTTGTATTGTTTGGGCAATTTGTGAATCTTTTGATGATTACGTAAATCACTCTTTTGTGAAAAAACTTCAGCACACACCTCACAGCAAAAATATTTTTCCTTTAGATGACTTTTCATATGAAACACTAAGTTAACTTTTCGAGGAAATGCTGTGTTACACATCTTACGCACATGGGGTAACTTCTGTTTCTTTAGTCTTGATGAGGTGAGTTTCACTTCATAATTCGAAACGAGTCCTTCTTTGGATAAAAGTGTAGAATCCATCTCTTGATTATTTAACTCTGGTGATGAGTGTTGACACTCCAAGTTGGTTACATCACCAACATAAGAATTCATAACTCGTTCCACAATAACTTAAATGAAAAATACAACCTATTACAACGATACCAGGTTACAGTAGAATGTTATGAACTCGTTTCATTGAAATTTATATAGTAATAGAGGGCGCTCGTGTAAAAAATACTAACTTTTTATTGGTTTAAAAATATTGACATTTTATTGGTTTAAAAATACGTCACGTGATTATTTCATCCTATAATGTTATAAGTTCAATAACCACTTAATTCTTGCACAATGATTTAGAAAGTCTTACCTATCAGAAGTTCGTACATTTGTAAGTAAAAATCTTTATTACTTTTGTATCTATTGCTTTTATAAATAATGTTTTACTTATCAAACCACTTAATTTCTAAATGATGTATTCTAAAACGCTTTTTATGTCTTATGTATGTAAAGTCTACTAAAAGAGGGGGAAAAAAGACGGGGTGTGAAGTATTTGTAAAATTGAAAAACGTTAATTTATAAAAACTAGATTCCATTCCCTTTTTTTAAAATGTTGGTTGTATAAAGTCAAATCTATTGAAAATTTATTTTAATCGTATAACTCTAAACAAAATACCCGCTCTCTTTAATAAGTTAAATAGTCACTAAAAATTGTTCATTTAAAAGGAAAAAATCTTTAAAATTCTCTTATTGTATGATTTTATAAATAATATTTTGCACGTTAAATCACTTCTTAACTAAATGGAATGATCTAAAATGTCTTATGTGTTGTGGATGTTTGGTTATTTGTTAAAACCGATTATCTACGTTTGGGATATAGGTCACTCTAGGGGTCTTTCTAAGGGCTCCTAACTCGTATTGACAAGGTTCGAAGAAAACTCCGAACGATTAGGTCGACGAGTGCGAGAGAAGTTTAAACCCAAACGTCTAGTAGCTTTAAAACCAGAACCTCTCAGTCACTGGTCTTATGTGTTGTGTTTTTATAAATAATATTTTTCTTGTTTAATCACTTAACTCCAAAATGAAATGTTTCTAAGAGACTTTGTCATGTCTTAAGTGAAACATATTTAACTAAAGAAGGATGTAGTATTTGTGACATAAGTTATTCTACAGTACCCTTTTAAGAAAAAAAAAAAAAGAAAAAAAAAGCTATATTACAAATCAATTAAAAAAAATTATATAATTAAAAAGTATATATATATTGTTTAAGTATCCTAAAAACGATTATTTAAGTTAGTCCACAAATTTGTAAACTTAAAAAACGGAAGATGTAATGTAACACAAAGAAGTATGACAAATTTTTCCCCCATAAAGGATTAGTCTCAATGACTTGAATTAATTTTTTCCCCTAAAAATGCCACATTAATTTCAGTATACAAGTTTGTGAAACGGCTTTTATAAGAAAATATTACGCTGAATACAATATTAAACCTTGTAATTTAATTCAATAACAAAAATGCGTGGGTGTATAGCTTATATTTACATTTTTGAAAATCACTTTGCTTTCGTTTTTAAAATGTATAAACACGTTATTTTTGGTAACAAAACTCTATTTCGAATATAATGTTGTACAAGAAATGTACAAGAAAGAATCAAGCATGCTATCTTCGTCAATCTCTATAAATAAAATTTCGTATATAAAGTAAAAATTTTCCCTCTAAATTATTATTTCGAATATTGAAGTGATCTGTTGACAGAGTGTTGTAAGAGAAATGTGCTTGTAAATTAAACAAACAGATGTAATAGCATTCATATTAAACCAAAACTCGCGAATTACTCAATAGCTAAAGACAATTTCCTGCAGTTCATTAAAACTATGATAAAGATATCTCAACGCAGGTCTGAAGTAACCATCTCTCGCATTTAAAGAGATAACAACACACACATATCCTTGGTGACCTAAGATAAGACATGTGTGATACAGAAATTGCAGGTTCTAATGTCACTAAAAATTAAAATAATACGTAAAACACTACAAAAAAAAAATATAAAAAATAATTTGAAACGCTTTAAATAAATTAAATAAAAAAAAAAAATGAAAACACTTTAAATAAAAAATAAAACAAAATTTCACCCTCTACAAAGAACAAAATCTATATGTCTAATCATGCACCTTCTTTATCTCTCTCATCTTAATTACTTCCGGTCTCACAAACCACCTGTCCTGTTCCAACAAGCTCCCAAACATGTTCCTAAAACATGTTTACTGCTTCCTGAAAACCCTTTTTGGAAAAAGCATGTCTAATCCCGTTTCCGATCTTATTTCCTGTCGCGTTTCCAGTCTAAAAATAAATTTCACGTTAAACTTTTATAAAGTAAAACAAAGTCAGAAAGATTTCCATTTTTATATTAGGTGTTAGTTAGCAAATAAAATTTTTATTTCAGGTGAGAAAAAAAAAAAAAAAAAAAAAATCGAACATTTTGCTAATATTACTTTCAAACTAAATTCATTCTGATAGCAGGATTCCTACAACTCAACTCCACTCGACTAGAAGGATTAAAACCAACAAAGAAAATTAAGCCCCCCACAAAAATAAGCCCTCCCCCTCTCTCCCTTATCGCATTCACTTCCTGTCACATTTCCGGTTAAACTTCCTATCTACACTTCCTGTTCACTTCCTGTCTCAACATGCCTGTTATCCCCACCTGCTACATCCGGTGTCCACACCTGGCACTTCCGCTGACCTTCACAGAGCACAGAGGTCATACGCCGCGTACGCCGCTGATGTAGAACTCTTATTTATTATCTACTTTCGGAGCTTATGGTTGTCCCTACTTTAGAGGTCCCGCAGGAGACATCACTGCAAACAAAATCATAAAAACCCCCACAGAAATAGAAATGCAAAGAAGTCAGAGGCATATAAAACACAGTCAACATGTATATGCTTCCAACGGTAACAGACTGCTTCTTTAAAGATGAGAGGGTAGAGCTTATTTGTGCAAACAAGGCTGAAACCAAAGGAGTTGGAAGAAAGTTAAAACAAATAGAAAGCATCGATGAAATATTCGATATAAGGGTTAAAAAACCAAAATTACCGAAAATCATTATCTTCGATGCTTCACTGGCCCCTCCAATTACAGAGAAAATAACAGACGAGAATACACAAGAGGTTAAATATGTGGATGATGTCGCAACTCAGGATTATGAAGATTATAAACATATGATACTCCAGCCAGCAATCAGGGGATAATTGTGCACAGGCGAACATCTTATTAAAATTACATAACACTTTAATAATCCGGAAAGCTCAAGCTTAGTCATGAAAGTGCCTAAATGGTTGGTGGATTCTCTGATCTCACGAAAAAATTTATCTTGGTTTTAATCGCTGCACAGTTAGGACTTATGTTACATCCTTGAGATGCTACAATTGCCAGCAACTCGATCATGTATCCAGGGGATGATGTCGCAAAGAAAAAGTTTGTGCTCGCTGTGCACAATTCCATGATTCAGCAGACAGCCACGTGTCTCCTTGTGAAAACGAACTTTGTTGTAAAAACTGCCTAGAAGGCTTCTAATACAGAGGTGGTAAGCTTGACGATGTAGACGAGTCCATTCAACATCCAGCCCATGATGGCAATTGCCCAACATACAAAGACTACCTAAAGAAGCTCACATCAAGAAAGAACACTCAGCGTAAGGGCTCTACTATTCCCTTAAAGAAGTCAGCTTAACTCCAAAAAGGTCATCTTACCAAAACCGTGCATTATTGTGTGTTCTTGGTTATTTATGCGCTGCTTGTAACTGTAACTCAGAAAAATTTTAATGCTCAACGTTTCAACTTACAGTGCTACATTCAAAAGTTTCAGTTACTTATCAATGTGAACGTGCTTAACTTCAAGTTATACTAATCACAATGAGAATGTATTAAAATCTTACTCCCCGAATACAATATAATCCTCAATAACATCAGTTTACTTCTGCTGACACTCATGTACACAGTTTCAGTTACCCCATGTTCTCCCTTTCACTATGTTCATTCTTCTGCTCTCATGAAGAACAGAAGTCTTGTTAGCGCTTATAGTCCAGGGGAAATGTACCAAAAAAAGGCGTTACCTTACAAAAGGTCGGGTAGAAGATTTTTTTTCTGACTTGTATATAATGAGGCCAGCATGGAAAAACCGAATTATCCAACAAAATTTCTAAAAGGAGAATTTTCTGTGGCCAAAAAACAACAAATTTTGGGGACTTTTTTTGTTGTTTTTTAAATATCTCGAGATTCGTTGTCGTAGCGTATTATTTGTTAATTACAATGTTAAAGAAGACAAAATTCTCTACAAAACTTTCATATTTACAGCTTTTTAATACACTCAATAGCAAACGCAGTACGACATTTCAAAAATAAGACAATTTTTTCGATTTCCTTAAAAACCGTGAAAACCGTAGTTTTGTCCCGATGATTCAAATGTTCTCCACGGATTTAATCACGGATGTCAACTTATACATATTGATAGCAGTAAATTATATGTTATTTGCACGCCCTCTTTCTTAAGTGCAGTACAGCCTTTCAAAAATGAGGCTATTTTTCCAACTTACATACCCGCTCTATATAGATAGAGTGGATATTGGAAAGAGGGGCCGGGTGACAAATAACTGAAGGGAAAAAGAAAAAAATACCTCTAGAGCAGGTGATGGTACAAACTATGGTATGCGAAGCTCTGGCTACTGGTACGCAAAAGTCCGATACTGGTACGTGGAATAAAATACAGAATGCAGCATATTATTATGGAATAAAAAAAAAACAGAATGCTGCATATTATTATGGAATCAAAACAGGCTTGTCTTTATTGCTTGGAAATTTAAAAAAAAAATTCGATTTTGGATCTGCAAACGCTTTTTTTTTTTTTTTGTTACGAGAAATGTTTCTTATTGCAGACTTGCTGAAATTCGCACACACCGCGTATGATACAATCTGTTTTCCAGAATTAAAAACATAATTATTAGATTTATATGGATAAAACTTGAATTTTTTAATAAAGACCGAATTATAAAATTAATGAATGAAGTATTTTTAATTAGCAGAAGAACTTTTTAAAATATTCTTTATAAATTGAATTATTTGAAGGTAAAAGTCTGGATGGTTGGATGTAGGAGTAGCTTGTGTGAGTAGGAGCAGTTAAAACAAAATAAAATCCCAAGTGTAATTTATAACACATTGTTCTCTTTGTACTGGAAGAGCTTCTAGGAGGTATTGAAATAAAAGTTTTATTTCAAACATATTTCACAAATTAATTCATTCTGTTGATTGAAATATTTTTTTCTCTTGTACAAAATGTGCATAATTTCTTTCTACTTCATGAAAATTAGTTTTAACAGAGTAAGGTTATTTAAAATGGTGATCGGAAATCAAACAAAAACTTTGGTCATATGCAGTGCGGATTTGAGGTAAAGCTACATATAAGTACATAATAAAGAGGTAAAGCTAGATAGGTACATATAGCTACATAAAGGTACATATGTTTTGAGGTAGTATATACATAAATGTATGAAGAAACTTGCAAGTGCTAATGCACGATATTATTGTTGCATTTATTATTAATACAGTTGTATCGAGCCTATGTTAAATGCGCTAACTAAGCTTTGGATAAGAAATTCGTTTTTCATTTGAGACACCCTGTTAATGTATCTCACGATAGAGGAAAGAAGTGAACTTATTCAGCTCTCCTGTGATGGATTACTGGAGTCCACATTCAAAAGGATGAATGTAACAGATTTTTCGTTGGCGAGAATGTGAGAGTACCCCGTCTGATATCGTCAAAGTCTGCTTGTGTTTAGCACAACATATCTCTGTGAATATGCTTCCCCCCCCCCCCCCCCGTTCGTTATATCAAAAACAAATACAGGAATAAACTAAACCTCGAATCTGACTTACGACTAAAACTACCTAATATTGAGCCAGACATGAGGAAGCCGTGCTTGATAAAACAAGTCCACCCTTTTCATTAGCGATAGAAGCAAATTAGTGTAATCAACCTACTGTAATAGTATATGAATCAGTGAGCGCCAATATGTCATTAAGTATTGTGGCCTTTTTTCCTATGCCAAAACACTTTTTTTTATATTGTATGCATTATTAAAATTTAATGGTGATACTACTTTTTACTTGAATGTTATTATGAAGCAGTCTATCTTAGTACCAATTTAGTAATGTAATCATTAATTTTTATATATAAAACCTGCTATGACGGAAACAGGAAAGACCGAGGATATATTTTTTTAGACAGGTTCCTTTTTATAGGTTTTTCTATATTATCTTTACGTTTGTTACCTGGTGGTTCGCGGAAGTATGAACTTCGATTTAGTGGCACGTCGGTCTAAAAGTTTGGGAACCCCTGCTGTAGAGGAACACGATCCTGATATATCTTCTATTCAGGATAACTGAATGCTAATAATCCTACAACAGTCTCATCAAAGAGACAAAATTATTGTTAAATATCCCGTAGAAATTATTATTATTAAAATACATTTTTTATTTAGCTTATGCAGTCATATAGCGTACCTTACTTTACTGTGTAGGGAAAGTGGGCTTGAATGAGATAGGGGATCAATGTAACAACAAAAATGTTTATATGATCTACAATCATAAATAACTTGGTATTTCATTTGATAAATGGTAGCACTGAGATCAATCGATAGATATAGTTTCAAAACAGTACGTATTACAAAAGATTAGAATATTCCACAAAGTCTATATTTCAACAACCAAAGTAAGTTTCTCTGTTTGAGCTTTAAGGCATTTAATAGACAAAATCTTAAAATTTTATATATTTGTGCACTCTAAAATGTTATGGTCTCTTATTGTTATATTTATATAATAAAAGTGGAAAAATATTAACAATATTTACAAAAACTAATATTTTGAACATTTTTATGAAAATAAAGATCTCAAATATTTTATTGATAGGATTTTTTAATTTTTCAATAGATATAAAGGCATAATATTAGTTAATGAAACAACCTGTTGTCATTTTTATTGTAGATATTTTATAAGGTAAAAGTATTTGTTACATAAGATATATTTATTTTTTGAGTCCCTCCTTTTATGTGGAACTACAATTCAATGTTTGCTATACTTAGAACAATAAAACATTAAAACATATGTCATCAATAATTGGTAAATAAAATATACCATTGTACTATAGAATAAAATGTTTATGGAATAAAATGAACAATATGTATGCATTTTAAAAATAATTATTAAAATTAAACAAGATTTTTTTTTTGAAACTGTCGTGACAATAAGTTACTAAAAGCTGATATATTCTTTTAAACATTACTTTAAAATTAACAATTGTATATACTTAAAGTTACTGTCTAAATATGAAAATTGTCTCAGTCATCCACTCTCCCCCCCTACTTGCTAAATTATATAGATTTATTGAATATAAAATATGTCTGTTGTGATGAAAATGTAGAAGAGGGTGTGCAAATAATAGATAATTTTCTGCTGTCAATATGTAGAAGTTGACATACATCATTATATCCGTGGGGAACATTGAATCATCGGGACAAAACTACGTTTTTCACGGTTTTTAAGAAAATCGAAAAAAATGTCTTATTTTTGAAATGTTACTGCGCTTGCTATTGAGTGTATTAAAAAGTTGTAAATATGAAAGTTGTAGAGAATTTTGTCTTCTTTAACATTGTAATTAACCAATAAAACGCTGCGACAACGAGTCTCGAAATATTTAAAAAACAACAAAAAAAGTCCCAAAAATTTGTTGTTTTTTGGCCACAGAAAATTCTCCCTTAAGAAATTTTGTTGGATAATTCGGTTTTTCCATGCTGGCCTCATCATATACAAGTTGGAAAAATAAAATCTTCTACCCGACCTTTTGCAAGGTAACATGTACATTTCCCCTGGACTATTATATGCATTACGTAAAGTTTTAAATGCAGCGTTAGTACAGATGTGGCGTATTTTTTTCAACATTGAGTTAAAAATACTTACTACTCAACATATTGCAGTCACTCAGTGTATGAGTGCCATGATGTATATTTAATTCATCGAACATTTAAATATGTTTAACAGATTTGTTACATTTTGTGCATAATATATTTTTGTGCATTCTAAGTCTAAATTAATTTCTCCAGTGTATTATAGTATATTTAGAATAACTCAGTATAATTATTGTCTCTTAATATCTTTTGTTCCCAATATTATTTTTAAGGGAAAATTAATCTTCAACATTTTGAATATAAGGATTCTAGAGTCCGTAAATATTCATTGTATATATTCGATGAAAATTAGTATACATAATACAAACTTTGCACATTATTAATGTGCTTGTTTTGAATTTGGCAATATTGAAATTTTAGTCACGTTATTTTCAGGTTTGTTCAAATACTTTAGTTGGAACAAACTTATAATCAATTTGCGATATTATTTTTGGTGTTGCCTATAATTACAGTTATTTTAGAGATCTTATTATTATTATAAGTTTAGTAATAAAATCTTGACTATAGTTTCTTATCAGCTTGTATCTTTGTAAAAAAATTTCCAGCATCAATATTTATATTTCAGCTAACCGCAAAGTTAGATCTTTATTACGAGCTTGCCTTTTCCATCTCTGTTGTTTTGTTAATTATGCTAAATATCACATTATATAGTTAAATTATATATTGTTTATGTATTGTTGAAAAATAGTAAAGTCGTTGTTATGTATGTGACTTTTCTGAGTCCCACACGTAACATCGACATTACTATTTTTTTTTAATTACTTTAGACTAAAGGTGTCACTACAAAAATGATTCTGTATGTGTTCTGTAATAGCAATAAAAAAAAGTAAAACGTTATCTAAATATTTTCATTTCCAAATTTGTCTCAATTTGCAAAAAAACACTCTTTAAAAGTCACACACGTAACGGTGGAATCGCGAGAGTTATTCAACTAAAAGTTTTGCTATACTCTGTGAAGCATATATATCATATATAGTATATATATACAGGGTGTCTCAAAAGGTCGCTTACAAACTTAACATGCTATTCTGTCATATCATGATGAACAAGATTTACATAGGAACTTGTGTTCAAAAATGCAAACTACGACCGCTAGAGGGCGATGAGCGCAGGTGTGGAGTGAAAGAAAGAAAGGATATCGAAGGAGGTATTAATATTACTTTTATTAAAGAACATGGTTTAATTTACAGAAGATGTACAAAATTCCTTCCATTCGCCGCAATGTATGCTTCGCAACGTCGACGCATGGATTCACGGACCCGTTCAAAATGGGCAGGTGTGTCATGGACACGTGCCGCCGCATCCACGATCATGGCAACGAGATCCATATCCGATGTTACGGGCGTCTCGTACACCATGGTCTTCATGTGTCCCCACAGATAGAAATCCATGGGAGTCAGGTCGGGGGATTGCTGTGGCCATGCGACTGGTCCACCTCTGCCAATCCAGCGATTAGGATATGTCCTATCGAGGCATTCTCGCACAGTGTGCATTTCCATCGCGGCGCCATATACACAGGGTCGGACTGGGTCCTTGTAAAGGGCGCAGACCTTGGATTTTCGAAGGGCGCAACTTTACTAAAGAAGTTCATTGTTTTACCACTTTTATAGAAAGCCAATAATATCCATTAATAATTAATAGACTGTAAAAATATAATCCGAAATATCAATATTTTAAAAATTTGATTTCTGTGTTAAATTTTGGAAATTTCCAATTATTTATAAAGATCTCTACACTGTACAAAATTTCAGAAATGTTTTCTGATGCAAAATAATAATAATAATAATAATAATGATAAAATACGAAAATTTATTTGTAAATTTTTGTCTGCAAGTCCTTAATTGACCATGCAATCATGAACCAACCACAAGCTTCCGATATTAACAGAAACCTCTTTTCCAAAATTTATAGACAAACAAAGGAACTTTTTTTTCCCATAAACATCGCGGAAAACTTCTAAAACCCGTTGTTTCCAGGAGTTTCTGGTCGGTTCTTTTCCAAATGATTTCTGGGGACATGGTAAAGAGTTACGGAACTGTGCGTAATTAAATAGCTACAGTCAAAAAAAATTTCGTAAACTTCTCTGTTACCTATAGTAATAATATAAAAGAAAGTTTTTGTCTGTCTGTGTGTTTGTTGACGATGGCTAGCGAAATCTACAGCTCGCACAGCTCTGAAAATTTCGATTTAGGCAGTGCAAGGCATGTCCTAAAGGCTCAGATGTTTAATATTTTGATAATTAGCCAAGATATTAATCAAAAACTCATATATTTCTTTGAGAGCCAGCAAAAGTATCTGCGCATGCACAAAACCCGATTTACGCATCGGGAGGGAGTGAATAATTAAACACGCGTTTCCTTTTTTTCTTTGTGTGTGTGTTTGTGTATGTATTATTTCATAGTTTTAAATCGGCAAAAATAATTAGAACTATTGAAATTGGACGTCATATTCAGAAAGATCATACTCTTACGTCTCAAATGCTGCAATATATTCGATAAAATATCTTTGTTAACCTTTGGATTTATTTTTTTTTTCAAAAAGGTAGTTTTCCCGAAGGACATTTTTCTCCCTTATGTTAACGTTTCTCTAAGACAGGCATGTCAAAGCTGTTTACCGGCGCGGGCCAAATTAAGCATTATATACAAAGCCGCGGGCCACATTAAAAAAAATGTAGATACTAATATTATTACCATTGCACAGGATAAAATTTGTATTTACAAAACACAGCCATGTTAAAGAAATATTCACGCCAAGTTTCAAAGTTACTGTAATACATAGTTTAGTTTATCTTATTTTTGAAAAATACTCATTTTTTTCATTAACGAAATCTATAAAATTTAATTGAATTTCCTAAATTGTATTTATTTCAAAAATTTATTGTACACGCTGTTTTGTCCTACTGTTCTAGCAAAAGCACAGCTGCCAATCTTCTGTGTTTTCTTCGAGTAAAATAAGCATATTTTGAAAGAGAAAAGTTATTTAATAAAATGTGTGTTGTATTCCATATGGGCTACTTATTTAATTTGATTTATTAAATACATTTTCTGATTCAAATTATGTTTATTTGGGGAAAAAAAGGTTGGCAGCTATGAAAAGATGTCGTATAAAAGTGTGCTACCGAACATAGCTAAAATATGCCTAATTGCACACTTATACTTTAAAAAATCGGCCGATTGATGAATAATTACAGAAATTTTGAAACCCCAAATCCATATATTTTCACTTTAATATGAAATCGCACTGAATTTTGATTAACAGCAGTATTGAATTCTGAAGAATAATTTCAACATCAATCATTACATTTTTAAAAATTTCCACTTTGATGAATTTTTATAGTGCCTGGCAACATTTAAATTAAAATACATTTCCTTTTAAAAAATTGTTTTATCAAAGTAATAAATTCTATTTGAAAACGCTAATACTAACAAATAACATGATAACATACTTCTGTTAATTGCTAAAAGGTATAAAATAAAAACATTATAAATAGTAAAATAACTTTTATTAGTCTGTCTCGAGCCACAATTTCGATAAGTTAAATAATGCTGCATCGTTACATATTGTATTTTTGCGTGTTCAAACATATATGGTTTCTCTTATTATAGATGGATAGTGTAGACTAGAGTGAAAAATTATCTTACTTTCATTGAAATTTATTTGGATACAATATGTAACGATGGAGCATTATTTAACTTATCGAAATTGTGGCTCGAGTTACGCCATGGTTATAAATATGGAAATAAACAACCAAGTAAAAATAAAAAATACTTGAAAGATTAAATGATAGCGTTTCAAATAATAACTTCAAAGACCGTGCAATTATAGAATATTCTAATTTGTTTTGATAATGGCTCGGATAGAGCCGAAACATATCTACAGACTAATAAAAGTTATTTTACTCTTTATGTTTTCATTTTACACCTTTTAGTAATTGAAAGAGGTATATTATTACAAGGTGTTATAATTTCTTATGTTTTTAACAAGATAGCATTATGAAATTTGATTTGAAATTTACTCAGGTGCTTTGTAATTTGAAATGAAAACTCCAAGTACTTTGTCTGTTGGTAGACTTTTATAATTTGTGGATTTAAAATGAAAATTGTAACATTTCAGTTAAACTTTTATAATGGAAAGCCGTCAAATTCCGGATAAAAAGGTAGACTTGTTTATCTTCATACCCACATTTCTAAGATATTTTTGTGCAGATTGACGATTATTAAGAATGTTACGTACAGATATAAGTTTAAAAGCACAAACCCGGCTATTAGAAATCAGTCCGTTATAAATAAATCTTTTTAGCAACGGTACCTATACTTATACTATTTTCAAATTTCTTTAACTACGCTAGACATCAATTCTTCAATTTCGTTTTGAGTGATTTCGACTCCCGGGACAATTAATGTGCTAAAAACAATAATTATTTTTTTTAAGCAAATGTATTTCATTCAATAGGCTTGGTGAAAGCAGTTTGATTCTCTTTTAAGAAGTATCAGTTTCAATTCTGACAGTTTATCTTTTCTATGTTTAGCCAGATTTTTGTGAGTTTTCTTTATACTTTGTGCTGTAGCACTTCTTAATGTTACATTCTTTTTAAACTCCAACAGTTTCTACATATCAAGCATAAAATTTCAGTTTTCTTTTGAACATAATTGTGTTGTAAATCACCTTTAGAAAAGTATGCAATATCCATATTTAGTTTATCATATTTATTCATAGGGTAAAGAGCTTTAACACATTTTTTTTATAAATCTTGGAATGTATGAAAGTATGTCAATAAAATGTGTGTATATCAATAAAAACAAGTTGGAAATTGTACGTCAAACGTTACAAACGAGGTGCGTTCGTACGCACGTTTTAGAATTAAATTCATGATATCCCATGCGTAGAACGGGCTAAACAGCTAGTTAAGTATATATTTTATGACACTGTTCATACAAATATCTTAACTAGTTATATAAATATTCAGATATATATGTATCAGCTAGTTATATAAATATTCAGATCTTGATGATTTTTAATTCTGTGAAATGAATTATATCGTCTGCAGATTAATTTCTGTAATAAAATAAGTATCTCGGTCGCTTGACGATTTAACATCCATCGGAAGCTCCTCTAACAAAAAAGCACCGATTTAAAAAAAAAATCAAATTTCTTAATAAATATTTTTATTAATATCTCCTAAAGTTTTGATTCGATTTTAATAAAATTTGAAATGTCTCGACAAAATTCTGCAAAGATAATATATTTTAAATTGCAAACCATTTGGTTGGGTAGTTTTTGCGTTGTTATATGCGGACGGACAGACAGACGGACGGACAGACAGACAGACGGACGGACAGACGGACGGACCAAACGACGACTATAGGTGCTACGTATTTATATAATTACGAACGCACCTAAAAAGGAAAGAAAGGAAAGAAAGATCATACACAATTACTAACCTAACTACTAAAAATAATTAAAGAGCTTAAATCCGACTAAAAGCTAAGTTCGACTAATGCCCAGATGAAGAACCTGGATCGCATATTCGGGGTTTTTGCGTCAAACACAAAAGTGATTATTTATGCCACTTTCAAAGCAACTCATTTAAAGCTATATAATTTTATATTTTAATTTTTTTTAAATTTTAACTGTTCTTAATTAGTGCTGAATTTTATTATTTTATAATGCATTTCTTAGTAATTAATAAATACAGAATATTATTTTGTAAAATGGTGTAAAATCTAAGATAGTTGTAAAATAAAGTATTAGTTTCAACATAAACAAATGAACATTATAAGTAAAAATACTTTAAAAAATTTACGACCCTTTGCTACGTTCCGATTGGTAATCTATGTATTCTCAATGTTTTTATGGCAAAATGTAAAATTGAATTATATCTGTCTATAATACATTACTGTTGCCAGAGAGCAGGACTTTTTTTTTAAGTCAGAATGCTACCACATTCTGAAGACAAATATTTTCCTCATATAACATAATAAATAAGATACATATTATTATTCAAAAATAGTGGAAGCATTTTGAATATTTAAAAATGCCCGTCAAATTGGTAACACTAATTTACATATATTTCGGATATTCGCCATCTCTAAGACCACGATTGCTGCAAGTGTTCGTGCTAAGTGTATTTTTAGCATCCGTGTTCTAACACAACTAAATTAAACAAGGGTAAATTGCCTAAGGATTCGCGGGCCACGTGTTTGACATGCCTGCTGTAGGGTGTAATTTTAAAGGTACCGGAGACCACAAATAAGCTCTAAAAGCTAAATCCTTCTTTTAATCAATGTGAAATCGGTATTTTAAAATGCGAATTGTAACCCTTTCAACAACACCGGCGAACGCAGGTCACTTCACGCCTCACGGAGACGATCTTTTTTCTATGCTAAAAGTATCTAAACATCCGTATTTCGACACAGTATTTCTAGAGCATCTCGGTAGACAAGATTTACATAACTTACAAAATTTTCGAAACGTTCGAACATGCAGAAGTATATAAAAAAAAAAAAAAAAAAAAAATCTGAGAAATTTTCGAAAAAAAAAAAAAACCCGCGAAAAACCGGGTATGACGTTATAGTCCTATGTGACATACATGACATTTTATAATCTCTACGACCAAGTTATAATCACATTCTTCATTCTATTAAATTCTATCATACGTAATTAATTCAATGATACCCCATGATAGGTAATGATTCTATGTTGCCATGGTGATGACGTCCTATTATTTCCGTATTACTGAATTTAAAAACCGAATTTTTAAACTAAAAGCGTTTCATGATAGCAATTCTATAATCTACCGACAGTTTTTTGGATAGATGTTTCCGGGTAAATATACATTAAATGGAAAAAGAGTCTAAATATGGATTTCAAGTTCTGAAAGTTTCAAAGCTAGGCTTAAGTTTCCCATTGGAATTTTCAGTAAATGTCAACAAAAGATAAAATGTTGCCAACTTAAAATGTATTTATTTTTCTACGAAAATTGAAGGAATCGCGGCAAGAGAGTGCCAAGCCACATTTTTGAACTTCTGAGATATTTCTGTTTGAAAATTTGATCAAATAATCAAATCAAGATATATAACCTAAAGTTTTTTCGCCAATGTCCTACTAACATTTGAGATATTCTGAATAATAATATGGCATTACTTTAATGATATTACTATTACGTTTATTGCAAATTAGCTATCTTCATTGAGGGCATAAACATCTGGGGCAAAAACAAAACCTGTCATATATGCTGCCACCAAGTGACATTAGAAACAAATTATGTGTTGGATATTACATTTTACAATATTAAGCAACAGATTACAGTGTTAGATTTATTTCACCAAAAATGTGGCTTGGCACTTTCTTGCCCCGACCCCCTCAATTAATCATATTATAATAACAGACAATATAATTCATTTCACTCAATCTAGTTATAGTACGAACGGACCTTTTTGTCATGTTTGTCGTACAATTTTAAACTTGTTATTATTACATTTATAGACAATTCTGGATCAGTTCTTTTTTCATATTAAAATGTAATTGTTAACAAAAAAACAAAGTTTGAATTACCTTCCAATTGCCGGGATAAAATTCTCTGAAACCTATTTTATAAACATTTACTAGAAATTATAAGATACGTTTGAATTGTTACAAATACAGGAACACTACACTTTTCAGATAAGTATATGACATATATATAATAAATGCTTTTTCAGCAAACTCAATACTGATAATAAAATATTAAATAGAAGCGACACTCTTTGGTGCCAGACAGTCTGAAATTTATTGCACGGAGACTGACGCCATTGGTAACAGATTGAATATACTTCAGGTTTTAAAAGATTTGGATTGGATGCTCTCCTGAAACAAAGAAATATTCAAAAACAAACAGTGCTTGCAAAGAGAAAAATAGTTCACTATATATTTTTTTTATTGCAAAAAATGAATGTTATTTTTAAAATATATACAGAATAGTATTTTTATTAATGTTGTAAAGTTAGTTACTCTAGTATTTGCCATAATTTTTTTAAACTTCATCTGGGGTTTTTTTTACATCATCTGGACGAGGGCGCAGATTTAATGGCCGAGGGCGCACCGGCCCGCGGGCCGGTTGCCCGGCGGGCCAGTCCGAGCCTGCATATACATAATGCATATCGGCCAATTCTGCGTTACTAAACCGATTCATCCTTCTCCTGCAACGTCCTCGCCTAAAATGATTACGCTTTCCACTCTCTCGTAAGCCTGCGCTCATCGCCCTCTAGCGGTCGCAGTTTGCATTTTCGAACACAAGTTCCTATGTAAATCTTATTTATCATGATATAACACACCAGCATGTTAAGTTTGTAAACGACCTTTTGAGACACCCTGTATATTATACATATATATACATATATGTATAATAAAACTTTTGTTAATAATAATCATTAAACCACATAAGTAATCGACAATAGATAAACCGATAATTATAATACAACATATATATATATATATATCCAAAAATGTAAGATTCTCAAAATTAAAATAAATGAGAAAAGTTACATATGTGGAGAATAAAAACCAGTGCGAAAATAGAAATTGAAAATTATTAGAAAAGCAATTGGAATATAACTAAAATGTAATTGATTTCTGTTTGAGTAAATGGGCCTGAGCCAAATTTATAAACTCAAATTGCCCGATCAATTACAAAGTCAAATTTTAATGAAAATTAAATAAAAATGGATAAATATTGAATAATTGAACATGATATTTGCAAAAATCAATGCATAGATAGCATATCTGCTTCTACGTTAGTGGAGCCCTTTTTATATTTCATAATCAAACATAATAAGTTTAAAGGACCAGCGGAAAAGACGTCCTCTTAAATTTTTAAAAAACTTTTTAGCAAGTGAGAGCCTTATGGTCTGTATGAATGACAAAATTTTTAACAGTGTGAATAGTGATAAAATTTATCCAAATCATCCACAATTGCTAAACATTCTAATTCAGTAATGGCATAATTTTTTTCATAATCACGACGATTTCGAGAATGATATGAATGTTATGCTGTAGGGTGCAAAATACCATTTTCATCAGCCTGTTTCACAACACATATCCCACTCCAAGACTTGAGGCATCCACAAATAACTTACAAGGCGTTTTGGGATCAAACAATTTTAAGATAAGTTTTTCAATTAAAACTTGTTTTAATTTTTCAAAAGAATTTTGAAGATTTTAATCCCATACGTAGAGAGCATTTTTCTTTAACAAATTGTTAAGAGGGTATCTAACTTCTGCATACTTATGGATAAATTTATTATAAACATTGATAAATCCCAAAAAGCGTTGTAACTTTTTAGCATTGGTTGGTGGTTTCAATTTCTTAATAGTTTCGATGTTAGGGTTGTCAGGTATGATACAACCAATTGACACTTCATATCCGAGGAAATTAATTGTGGTTTTAGCAAAATTACATTTAGATAATTCAATTTAAGATTTTCTTGGACACAAATATCAAATAGTATTTCTAAATGTTGGAAATGCTCTTCCTCATTTTGTGAAAATATAATTATCTCATCAAAATAACTACATGCAAAGTCAATTTTGTATTTATTACGGATTCTTCTGAGGATACGATTAAAATTAACCGAGGCATTTTTTAAGCCGAACGCCAGCCTATTCCACTCAAATAGGTCAAAGGTAGTTGCAAAATCCAACTTTTCAGTATCTTTAGGGTGGATAGGTATGTGCCAATATCCATTCGCTAAGTCGAGAGTGAAAGAAAACCTTAGCTTGTGCCAGTTTATCTAACAAGGTTCTGGGTAATGGTTCTGCATCTGTTTTGGTAACTGCGTTTAATTTTCTGAAATCGACACACAACCGTGTTTTTTTCCTTCTTCGCGTTTATAAACTGAAGTTACAGGTGCTGAATAAGAGGAAGAACTTTCTTTAATAATACCGGCTTGCAACAAATTTTGAACCTGTTCTGTAATTTCCTCTCTCCTTTTTGGGAAATGTGATAAGAATGCCGACATATTTGGCTAAGAGAGCAGGCAATTTCTTATGAGCAGACTGACATTCTTGGATAGTTCCAGTGGTTTCGACCAACTCCGGCTCATAGATTTCACCAAATACCCCTGGATTTTCGTTTTCGGGAAACTCTTTCTTTGATTCTGACAAATGCAATGTATTGTGCAATGCTGGGATTTTTTGTAATTTGTTCAGGAGAGGCACTCTTTAGTTATTCTGAACTATTTGCATTTTAACGCAGTTGATATTTAACTTAAAACTTTGACAATGTTTTAATCCCAGGAGAGCATAAGGTAACTCATTGTTAATTACATAGAAATTAACATTTTTAGATATGTGGCCAATTCTCAAATTTACATAGCATTTCCATGCAAGGCAAGAATGCCCTGTGTTTGAGTGACCAATAAACCTATACGAACCTGGCGAATGTTTAATTGGACTAAATGTAAGGGAATGATACTTATGGAACTTCCTGAGTATATCAAACATGATATTGAGTTTTCCTTTAACACCGGAGTAGTAACTTTCTGATATTTATTTGCGCGCAATTTGGATCTTTTATTTTCGATGTACCCGGGTACTATTAATTGTCATTCGTTACCACCAGTATTTGGGGAAAACTCATTACGGGTTTGTACAGGATTATGGGTTGGAACAATCGGGTTTTCAGTTAAAGCGGGGGCACTTAAAGTTTGTTTCCGGAAGGATATTGAAAAGATAAAAAGTTAAACCCTTTTAAAATGCAAAATTAAAATTAAAAATTAAAAATTTTAAATTAAAAATATCCCCAAAACATCTATATATATATTTGTCTTACGTGGCTCGGAAATAGGGCTGAATTTCTACCTTATCGTTGGCAACAAGCGTAGTTTCCAGAGCTCAGACCAATGAACAGACAAGATTGTGTTAGCTCCTCCTCCAATATGGCGGACAGTGAAACTCAAGCTAGCAATTATTAAAAATTAAATAATATGAACGTAATCCAAAGCGTCTGAGATGATTCCTCATTTTAATTATGAATAATATTGTTAATTTCAAATTAATTCTTAACTCTTATTTAGAATTTATTTACGAATTTCACTCGCACAAAAAATCGTGCCCCTGCTGCCATCTGCTGCTGTTTTATTGAAGTAAAAATAATTTCTTTTTCCGAAATCTATAATCAATTAGAATAATAAAATGTCGAACGAAATTTAAACAATCATTGATAATAAACTATCTTCCTACCACATAGTGTTTTTTTTTTTTTTAATGAATTTAAGCGGTGCTGTACAATATTATAGGTGCAATAAGTTTTAAACTAATTATGTTTCCAAGATCCTTTTTTCATAGTATTTAAATGATTTATATGTCCTTTAGTAGCATCAACTAAATGCATTTTTAGTTGTGTTTTCAACGGAGTTTTCAATGACTTTTTTACATTAAAAAAATTGTCAATTTCATATGTTCAAATGATTTATCGTAGTACTTATTTCGGCTAGAATTACTAGAAAAATAAAAAGGGGCGAGCGAGCGAAGCGAGCTGAGATCGCGCAGCGGTCTCAATGTGAATTGCATTGCAATTCACGGGGGGTTGACGAGCGTCAGCGAGTAGCGGGCTGAGCCCCCTAGTTTTTTTTTATTTTTATAAATCCGTGCTTAAATCTAGTTTGCCCTGTTATCTTGGTTTTCCAACCTTACAATTATTACTGTCATCCATCAATTTCGATCTATCTTTAAGATAAAAAGTGTTGAGTTTGTATTTCTTGCAGCCGTCTGTGGTTTGTGGCACCCAGATCTCGGCCAAACCTTGTTGTCGTCATAAGACCCCAGACATCAATCAAAAGCTAATTAGCCAATTAACTGTCTTTCTCCTCCGCATTCTAGCAGAAAATATTTGAATTAAGCTCTAATAAAAAGCGGGAGCGCGCCTTTTTCGTGGCCTTTTTCCCGGTTTCACCTTCTAAGAATACTTGCGGCCAGCGTCCCGCTCAGCGTCGTCCCGAAAATGCCATCTTCGAAGGGTTAGGCTCATTATTCCAGACGATGAGCCCGTAACATCGGCTCTCATTACCCCTGGTTCTGACTTCAAAGAGACGAAACAAGAACGACTGAATCTACGTATCTTTACATATATATAATCAGAAAAAATATATATTATGAAGGGTGGGCACGGACTGCTGAATAAATTATAAAAACATATAAAAAAAATTCCATACAAAAACAAACAAACATATGCAAATATGTCCAATAAAACTTATAAAATTGAAAAACCGTTAACGAGGGTTGAGATCGGGACTGCTAAATTTTTTTTTTTTTTAAGAACAAAAAAGTGGGTTAATTTTTACTTACACATTTATTTATCATACATTATCTTACATATTGCACCTTATCTTTGGCTATACTTATATCCCTTTAATATATTTATTATTAATTATTTATTACCAATTAACATCTGTTTTAATATTTTTAGTAAATATTTTTTTAATATAATATTTTTTAATAAATAACTTTAACAGCCATTTTTTACTAACTAATATCTATTTAATAATAATAATGTTTTTTTTTATTACTTTTATTTGTATTTTGTACCTTATGTTTCTTTTTTCTCGTTTCACTTCGTCATAGATTTTATATAATGTAATTTTATTTGTTAATTTTTAATCAAGTGACTTTCCTTTTAGCTTACATTTAGGATTGTAAGTTATTTATACCATTTCTAGATGACAGCAGATGTTCTTTTATACACATAATTTTTTACTATTTTTCCAACATGGCATATGATAACTTGCTTGTTCATCCATGGTTTATAGACTCAGTCTTTGACAGTTATTTTTTACTTGGCATACTTTAAGTTTATTATTTCCTTTTGTTGAATTCTTAATTATTTCTGAGTTATCTCAATTTCTTTCAATCATTGATTTTTCGATATGTTATAAGGAGCTTAATATTGTCATTTTTAGGCTTAATGTTGACAATATTCGGCGAAATAATATATCTTTACTACGAATTATTCTTAGGAAGCTCCTTTGAAGAAACCTCCATAAGATATTCATAGTTTCTCATATTTGCATCTTCAATTTACGGTGTTTTATTTTTGCATTATCTTTTCCTTTGATTTTATGCATATGATTTCAGTTTAATTAATCATATATATATATATATATATATATATATATATAACGAGAAGACCATTGGGCTAGATCACATGTTCGAGAAAATTCGATTAGTGGGTCAGGGTCAATGTAATTCAATGTTATGTAAAAAAAAAAAGAAAAAACGCCTCAAACGATTTTGACTAAACTTATTCATACCGTTTTGTGGTACGAGAAAACCATTAGTCTGTATCACATGTTCGAGAAAATTCGATAAGTGGGTCATTTTGGGGTCACTACGGGTTAAGCTAATTTTATCTAAAAACGGCTCTAACGATTTTGACTAAATTTTGTATCCTATCGTTTTCGGGCACAAGAAGACCATTGGGCTAAGTCACATGATCGAGAAAATTTGATTAATGGGTTATTTTGTGTCACTACGGTTCAGGGTCAAGCTAATTTTATGTAAAAAACGGCTGAAACAATTTTGACTAAATTGTTTATTTTACCGAGCACGAGAAGACCATTGGGATAAGTCACATGTTCGAGAAAATTTGATTAGTCGGTCATTTTGGGCCACTACGGATCAATCTAATTTATCTAAAAAACGACTTTAACGATTTTGATGAAATTTCGTATCCTGCTATTTTGGATTACAAGAAGACCATTGAGTTAGGTCACATGTTAGAGAAAATTCGAGTAGTGGATCATTTTGGGGTCACTATGGGTCAAGTTAATTTTATCTAAAAAACTACTCTAATGATTCTGGAGAAATTTTGTATCCTACCATTCTGGGGTAGGAGAAGACCACTGGACTAGGCCACATATTCGAGAAATTCGATTAGTGGGTCATTTTGGGGTCACTATGTGTCAATCTGATCTTATCTAAAAAACGGATCTAACGATTTTGGCGAAAATTTGTATCCTACAAGTTTTGGGTACGAGAAGACCATTGGGAAATGTCACATGTTCGGGAAAATTCGATTAGTGGGTCATTTTGGGGTCACTGCTGGTCAATAAATTTTAAAGGGAATGGAGTTTGAAACATTTATCAAGTTGTTGGACAGTTCTAAGTAAACAAAGTCGCAAAGTTGGCAACGTTTCGCCAAATTTGGCGATATTTGGTGACATTGGGCGGGAAAATCGACTTTCAAGTTTACCAAAATTTGGCTTTCAGAATCTGATGGAATATTCTAGAATTTCGCCATAGATGCCGAGATACATGGTTCAACCAATCAGAGTCCATAGTCCCTTTATGCACGAAATGCTGTACGTTGATTTCTCACGTGTAAAAAGTCTATCAGGCCTGAAAGTCCTGCTACCAAAAGAAAATGTGTGACGAACTAAAAATGTAGTTTGGAATAATGCCCTTTCAATTTAAATATGTACGTAATGTAAAATTTAGAAATATGTACATAGTTTTAGTATTGATTGTTACTGTAAATAATACTGTTATAAAATAAAATGCTTTATAGCAATAATACAGTGATAATTTATTGTTATATCCAGTTGAACACAAAGCTAATTTTAACCGAGCGTAGCTCAGTCATCCCCGCTGGTTGTATGTAAGATTATGAAAACATCTTTTGAATGCATAGCTAATAAAGATATTGAAGTATTTAGACATTTTAATGAAGAAGTAGAATAAATGTTGTTTCTTTTAAAAAGAAAAACTTAATGTTACTATAGAAAAAAAAAGTGAGAAAGCATAGAGCATATCTTTTCAATGCTCACACTATAAAAATATTGAAATTTTCTTTAAGTGGAATATGTATCATATAAATAAATGAAGTCGAAAAAAAAGTATATTGCCAATATCAGACGATAATGTATATCGTCTTTCGAATGGGAAAAAAATATATTTATACTTCTTCTCCCCCCCCCCCCCCTCCTTTTTTTTTCTTTTTCCTTTTTTAGGACTCATTTTTTTTTTTTAAATGTATTCGTCAGAATAGTACAAACGATTAGAATTTTTCAAAGTAGCACCCTTCCGCATCTACACACTGCTGCCAACGAGTTTTCCAGTTTTCGTATGCGTCCAGGAACTCCTGGACCGGAATGCTGTTTAGCTCCCTCGTCACGGCTTGTTGAACTGCCTCTACGGAGTCGTGATGCTTCCCCTTGAGCGTCGATTTTATTCTCGAGAATAGTAAAAGGTCTGGCGGGGCCAAGTCGGGGCTGTAGGGGGGATGAGGCAGCGTTGCCACATTGTGCTGGGCAAGATACTTCACAACGCGAAACGCTGTGTGGCTCGGTGCGTTGTCATGGATCAAATGATCTCAAAAACTTGGGTTTGAGGAATGCTCAATTCATCAGCAATCATTCTGATACTCATCCTACGACCACTGTTCAGTATTTTTTTTCACTTGCGACACATTTTCTTTGGTCTTGCTGGTCGAAGGGCGTCCGGAGTGGAAGTCGTCTTCCACTCTTTCCCTACCTTCTCAGAACAACTTGTGCTACTCAAAAACACCCGATCTACCCATGGCAGCATCACCGTAGGCCTCCTTAATCATGTCGTGAGTCACTTTGCCCGTTTTACCAAGCTTTACACAAAATTTGATCGAGTATAGCTGCTCCAGAAAACGCTCCATGATTCTCCGTTACGAGGTGTTTCGACAGGGGTTCACAGTACAAGCGACCTGCTCTCTTCAACGGCCGAGAGCCGACTACTGATTTTTCTCAGCATTCCCAATATCCCCCTCCACCGATCGTGCGCGCAGACCGCCTCTCGTCCGCCCGTTCGCTCTGGAAAAAACCAGTCCTACTACTTTCAGAACAGACCCTGTATATACTTCTTCCCCCCCCCCCCTTCTTTTTCTTTTTCTCTTTTTTAATCATCTTAATTTGTTTTAATTTTTTTGTAAAAAAAAAAAAAAAAAAAAAAAAAAAAAAGATTTAGTTTTATTATCCTAAATAAATTTATGAAAGAACTATCGATATTGAATTCTAGTTTTAAAAATTGTAAAAAGAAATTAAGTTTGAGTTATATTTTTTGTACCATAACCAATTTTATACAAGATTAAAGTTTTTGCAATTCAAACTGTTGTAGGAAAAGGAAAGAGAGTTCTAATTCTCCAAAGGTTTACTTTTCTTTTTGTATTGTAAACATTCTTTTGCCAACAAAATCTCAATATGAATAAAAATAACAGTTCAGTAGAAATTCAGGAAAGATCAACAAATAACCACACTGAAAGTTATTTTCGAAATATTCAGCTTGATTATTGAACCGCATTTCCGGCCATACTTAAAATTCTGTTTTTAATTAAAATTCCATTTTTTTAACTAAAAAAGGAACTTAAAATATTCAAAAAGTAGCTCACTTTTCTTTTTTTTCCCCTGTAAACTAAATACAAGAATATTCGATGAACAAAACATATTCTTTTATGAACATATATTTATACAAAAATAGCTTTTTTGTGTGTTTTTGTGTGTTACTTCATTTCGAGTATCTCTCTCTATATATATATTCTAAAAAATAAAATAATAATAATAATAAAATAACCAACGCTGTCGTCGCTGACAAGGAATTTTTTGTGGCCGGGTGGGGGGGGGGGGGTCTTTCTAAGCTAATATTAAGAAAACTATTGCATATAAAAATATAAAAATTGATAGTTTTATAGAGAAATGTTCGATAGATACAGTGAAGCAGACAGTTTTTAAATCGAAGAATTATTTTAAGAAATATTTAATATTGAAGTCGGTCAAAAAAGTTCTGTTAACCCTTTCCGGCACAGTGGTCCCACTCCGGGAACACCTAATTTTAATTCCAAACTCGCATTCGGCACCAAGAATATTTCATTACAATTTTGCTTCTTACAATGAAAGTTTAAAATAAGGAGTTCATATTTTCTAAAACAGTCGTTTGTAAATTCCGGTGTCAGTCAGTAATTTCGCATTTTACGAACAGAATTTGTCTGTGCCGGAAAGGGTTAAAAAAGTTTATAGGAACAAAAACTATGCGTAGTAATTTAACCATAATCTGAAGGGATATAGCTGACAAGCTTGTGGTGTGCAGTCAGTGTGCAATTGTTTGTTTTAATCTGGCTAATTTTTTGAGGGGTTTTGAAAGTTTTTTTATTCAAATTTTCATTATTTCGATGGAGATCCTATATATTATATCTGTTTTCAACATCCCTTTTTCTAAGCAAATAAAATACGCAGAACGACAAATGAGATACCAAATGAGAGGATTTTGAAGAGGCTTTTGACATAGTACACTCACATGTATTTTGTATATTAAAACATGTATTTTGATTAAAAATTGCAACTAATTAAAAATTCATTAAACATTTTTTTTTTTTCGTTTGCTATTTTCGGTCAGTTTTTACTGTAACTTTGATGGAATAAATGAGATAATATTCTGGCTTGACTAATGCTGTTTGCAGTTATTTTTAGTCCTTAATTTTTCTTTAAAAGTTTAAATCTGCATCTAAAAAATATTAGATATTGCTAAAAAAATATTAGACAGCAGTGCGAAATCTTCGCACGGGTCCAGAGGTTTATTTTTTATTTCGAAAAGGTCATTTTTAGGGTTTCGTTCATCTCACGAAACCCTATTACTCCCGCTCCGTTGTCTGTCTGTCACAGAGCCATTCTCAAAAACTATGAAACTTACAGAGTTGAAACTTTGTGATACCTGAATACTAGCTATAAAGAGCTCAAAATATTAAAATTTGAAAAATTCGTATTATTTTAATAAATAGGGATAAAAAACCAAAATTCTAACAGCCTTTACCTATTAAATTTAAACATTTTTCGTTATAGCAGATGCCAAAAATTAAAAATCCCCAATGAAATTCCTTCTACAATAATTAATTTTCTATCAGACGATTTCCACGTGAAAAATGAAAATGAAATAAAAAGTTTCACCAATTGAAAAAAAAAGATTAATATGAAATAAAATTGATTGACGTCATAGTGGTAAAACGGAAAGATTTCTCAATAATACAAGAAGTATGAGTATGTGCATGTACACAAAACGACAAAACAGATTAATATCACGTCATTAGAGAATTAAAAAGAGAATCTGACGTCATATCGGAAGTTTAACGGATTTTTCAAAGGTTTCAGAATAATACAAAGCGAGTATCAATATGAGTAATAGAGAATAGTAAATATACGAGTTTGAGGAACGTATTGAATCATGATAAAAACCCGATTATGGAAATATTCACATATTTTAACATTTTGAAGGTGTACAACATGTTTAATTTTGAAATTATTTTTTTTTAAATATCGCATTTAGTCCACATGACAGATATTATTATGACAGAAAATAATAGCGGGCTTCGTCCGCTATCGGTCTGGTTTAGATATTCGAAAAAACGAGAAAAATAGACCGGTAAATTTTTACTTTATATAAAACATGACTCTTTTTTTTTTTTTTTTTGGTTTCTAAATCAAATTTATTTGGATTTATTAAAGAAAGGATAAAGTGTTTTGAAAGGAATATTAAACGAAACCCTTTGAGCGATCTTCGATCACACTTACCCACTTGTTAGGGTTTCGCTCATCTACGAAACCCTATAACTCCCGCTTCGTTGTCTGTTTGTCACAGAGCCGGTTCTCAGAAACTATGTAACTTACAGTCATGAATTTTTGTGTACTTATATTTAAATATTTATTATGAAGCTCAAAATCATAAAATTTGAAAAAATCGTATTATTTTAATATAGAGAGATAAAAAACCAAAAATCTAACAGCCTTTTCCTATTAAATTTAAACATTTTTCGTTATAGCAGTTGCCAACCATTAAAAATCCACAATAAAATTCTTTCTACAATAATTAATTTTCTATTGAAAGATTTCCACGTGAAAAATGAAAATGAAATGAAAAGTTTCACCAATTGGAAAAAAGATTAATATGACACCATATTGGTAATAAAACAAAAATTTTCAAACATATCTCAATAATATAAGGAGTATGAATATGTGTAAATACTGAAAACAGCTTAATATGACGTCATTAGAGAATTAAAAAAAATTAATCTGACGTCTAACATTTTGAAGGTCTCTATACAACATATTTAATCTTGAAATTGATTTTTTTTAAATATCGCATTTAGTTCACATCAGATATTATTATGACAGAGTATATAATAGCGGCTTCGCCCGCTATCGAATCGGTTCAGATTTTCGAAAAAACGAGAAAAATAGACCGGTAAATTTTTACTTTATAAAAAACATGACTTTTTTTTTTTTGCTAAATGAAATTTATTTGGATTTATTAAAGAAAGGATAAATTGTTTTAAAAGGAATATTAAACGAAACCCTTTGTGCGATCTTCGAACACACCTACTCACTTGTTAATGATAGGTCCTTTTGGGTACAGTTGTCGCAGACGCAATGGATATCATTTTGGCGATATAATTATTGGCTGAATAAATTAACCTTTGTGTGTGTTTTATAATAAAATTTTGTGTTTTTTAATATAAAATAAACTATTTCATAATAATAAAAAAGAAGCATGCTGTTTTAGCAATCTCTAACATGTACCTGAAAATGGGGTTTCTCGCCAAAATGGCGCAAAACAAAAATCGTGCCAACCCCGGTGCGTCTGCGACAGCTGTTAGAATTTAAAATACATGCCGTTCACACTTTTAGATTAAAATAGAAAATAGAAAAATAAGAAATAATATCATAAATCAAAACATTTGATTTCAAAATCAAAGTATCGTTTCTAATTTGCACACGGGAAAAATAAAAGCTGGTATTGGCGATTTTTGAAATGCTATTGGCGAGATTTGCGCCCAAATAACATAAAAGTACTTAATAATATTATGCATTTCATAAATGTATATTAAATTACTGTCTTGAACGCGTTTAGTCATTAACAATGGTAAATATGATTGGCGATTAACAATCATTTTCGATGATATCTCTTCCTGCCACGTATAATACATAAATAGCAAATTAACGGATCATTTCAAAATTTGATTCATTAAATATTATTACATGAGTTGTATTTGCCTACATTCAACTTACGTCAAGAAAAGATTCGGAAGGAAGTTGAATTGTATAAGCACTTCATCAAACGGAATTATGGTAAACTTTAATTGTCTCACACGTTCTGGTGCGAATTCTTTTTTTGACACCAGGCAGCGCTCCAAAAAATCATTCACCAAAAACTTAATTTACGAACGATTATCTCCATGGTTTAATTTTTTAATATTTTAAACCTTCACGCCGAATGAATCTTTTTTTTTTTTTTTTTTTACTTTCATGGATAGAGAATTTGAACTGCGAAGCTAATTTCAACTGAAGTTATTGCAGAGTATATACATGATTGAACGTAAGTCATCTCTCAAATATTAATTTATTTTGAACGATCTTTCTAAAAATGTAACTTTTATGCAGTTTTATTCGAAAAATAATTTTGAATAAAAATGACAGCCTGGCATATGAAAAAGCGATGCGGGCAATCTGGAACTGTTGATGACAGTCACATGACTTACGGTTTTATTATAGACATGAGTATCCGTTATATAGAGATGAGAGTTTTCTGCTAAAAATCACATTATAATTTTAAGAAAAAGAAAATAAACACGAATCTATTATATTAAAATCTAACCGTGTATTTGTATTACGCAACTACTTCTAGACTATCGAACGCAACGCGATTTACTTAATACCGGTTATCATTGATCCGAGGATGTCACACAAACTCTCAGAATTTAAAAAAATAAATTAGATGCCAAGATTTTTTTTTTTGTAAATTTTAACGAAGTTTCTCTAGAAACGGAAAGTAAATTACTCCATATTTGTGCATAAAAAAGGAGAAATAAAACAGATCACTATATTTTTTACAGCATTTTCTCATTAAAATTCAAAAACAGAATTTATTTTCACTTTGAAAAGATGCTGAAAACAAAATCCTGATTTCAGTAAATTATCCGAAAAATAAAAACATATTTTTACATATTCAAACTTCATGTATCAATTTATTCTGGAGAACAAAAATTGCCTAACAACATACTGTCATTTAGAAAACAAGATTTGTTTCAGCTATAGATTAAACCAAGGAGGTAGAATTGAATTTAAAGAAAAAGCATGTACTATTGTACTATTTTCAATTAATGATTTTTTTTTTTTTTTTTTTTTTTTTTTTTTTTTTTTTTTTTTTTTTTTTGAAGGATGGCTGTTAAAACATTTCACAAAGGCGTTAAAAGTAAAATTGTTTATCAGGTAAAATTGACATTTGTGTTTACCCAATTCGTTTATTTCCACGATTTTATTTGGCCCTACTTTTTGGATTGGTTGCACTTTCATTTTCGCGATTATTTAGCACAAAATTTCACTTTTTTAAGACTGGGTTATGTCAAGGTCCCTATAATAAAGAATACCGTATTGTCTCCTATGAAATGTGATAAATAGTTAGTTAATTATTAACGTTTTTAATTACCGGGAGTGAAATATTTTGCCTAATTAATGTATTTATTCTTCTTTGAATGTTGCGTGAACGAAGTCACGGGTAACAGCTAGTTTTTTTATAATTCTTATCCTTGCATATCATGAAATGTGTGAAAAATTCCACTTTTAAATACAAAAACAAAGTTAAAATAAATAAAAGAGTAGAAAAAAAAAAGTTTTTAAAAATTTTAATCTTCTTTATTACAAATTATTATAAATTATTTTAATTTTGTGATGAGCATTTTGTTATTTTCAATTAATAAAGAAAACTATTTTTTTTTCGCCTTTTTAGGTGCGTTTGTAATTATATAAATACGTAACACCTATTGTCGTCGTCTGGTCCGTCCGTCCACATATAACAGAACTACCCAACCGAATGGTTTGAAATTTAATATGTATAATCGCTGCAGAATTTTGTCGAGTCATTTCAAATTTTATGAAAATCGAATCAAAACTTAAAAAGATATTAATAAAAAGTTTTCTTTATTCTATTAAATCCTATCTTACGTAATCTATATAATAAAAGCGCAAGTCATATGACTCAGGAAAAAAAATATGGGCAAGCCACTCCTGTTTTCCTATGCCAGGCGGCCATTTTTATTCAACATTATTTTTTAAAATAAAATTGCATAAAAGTTACATTTTTAGAAAGATTGTTCAAGAAATTTGTTTGCTTGAGAGATGAGTTACCTTAAAAAATGTATAGATTCTGAGATAACTTCAGTGAAAATTATGTTAACAACCGAACATCTCAATCCATTAAAGTAAATAAACAAAAGATTCATTCATCGTGAGTCATAGAAATATTAAACCACGGAGGTAATCATTTGCAAAGCAAGATCTCCAGCATGGTGAATTTTACAGCTCTGTCTGGTGTCGAAAATAAAAATTCGCATCTGTAAACATGGCATACGTAATAAGGAAAGAAAAAGGTATCTCCAATTCGCTCATAGGAGACGATATAATTTATTTCACTGAAATAATAACGATAATTTTTTTTACATTGTAAAACTAGTTATAGCACGAAACGAACGCACCTCATTTGTCACGTTTAACGTACAATTTCCAGCTTTTTTTTTTTTTTTTTTTTTTTTTAATCTTAATATAAATGTACCGTGGAACAAAACTGGTTGAAAAGTACTGATCTAAGTGTAACAAAAACTAGTCGTTGGGGGCCACCGTAATACTTATCCATCATGGATATGCATAATATAAAATAGGAAAATAAAACATGTGTAAACTACTTATAAAATGCATTGCCATTCGAATAAAAACGTGGCTTGATGACGTCCTAAACTTTAAATGCTCTATTTACTGAATTGCGTAAAAGAAACATCCTTATAACTCCAAAAATGATAATTATATTAACTAATGGTTTATTGCGCGGATGAAGTGTCTCATTTCCAATTAACATATATCTTTGAATTAAAATTTGGATGAAATACAGGGTCATGAAAATTCGAAGAGTGTGGAAAATAGCATTACAAATATCTCGGCAACTCATTATCCGATCGCCTTCATTCTTTATTCAAAATTTGTTTTTTTATTGTCTTTTATATTCACTGCTTAAAATAAACAATTTCGAAAAATTTTATATACCTTTTATCAGAACGAATATTTAGAGAGTCCGAAAAAAATAGTTCCGGATAATCGAGGTTACTGAAATTCAATAATCTTCTTCATATTATTACATACTAAGTACATACCTAATTTCACGTCTCTATCTCATTTTTTTTTTCGGGAGATAGAGCGTTTACAGACACACAGACACACAGACATACAGACATACGGACACACAGACGGGCGACAATTTTTTTTTTCTAAACATATGTTTTTCGGAATCTCCAGTGTCTGAAACCTGTAAATCCGTCAAAAAAAAAAAAAAAAAAAAAAATTATATTTTCAAAACGATTACAAGACTTGTCCTATCTACGTATGATGGGTAAGTAATAGGTATTAAGATTACCAAATGATAAATACCAAATTACCATTGAAAAGCAAGAATATGTCCTTACCTAGAATGACCGAAGCGAACAAAAGCAAGAGTGTCGTCTTCGCGATCCCAGACATCGCACCCAAATCAAAATACTTTGCGTTCCAAACGCTGAGGCAACAAGTTGTTCTCGGCCTCCGGGCATTTGGACTATCAACTCTTAGGAGCCATTCTCATAGTGCTAATCGAACCTGTCATCTAATATTTCGAAATGAACTTGACTTGAGTTTACTACAAGTAGTGTTGCCAGCAGGGCCGAAACTAAAGAGGGGCAGAGGAAGGCATGTGTCCCGGGCACCAGATCAGAAGACGGAAGGGGCGCCAAATAAAGATATTGTTTGTCATTTGATAATATATATATATATATATATATATATATATATATATATACAGTCGAACCTCGTTAACATGAACCTCAAGGGGAATCAAAATTTTGTTCATGTTAACAGTAATTCATGTTATCAGTATCAAATCTTTGTACTCGTTTTTATAGGGGACTATGAAAACCATTCATGTTAAAAGTAATTCACGTTAAGCGTGTTCATGTTAACGAGGTTTGACTGTATATATATATATATATATATATATATATATATATATATATACATATATAGGAAATTTGAGTAAAAATGTTTTGCAGCAGGAAAATCTAAAAGCAAAAACTGAGCCAAGTGTATTTTAAATTGACGAATAGATAAAAAGATTGATGAGGTCGGGTGACTGCCCGGGACACTAATAACTAAGAGGTGCAAAATGCGTAATTTTGAAGATATATTTCTTTTCTTTTTACTGCAATTACTTTTTACATCCGGTTTTAAAGGAACAACTGCCCGGAATACTGAACATTAATGGGTGGAAAATTCACAAAATAAAATACTTAATAAAAACTTAATAGTTTATTTATTTATTTATTTATTATTATTTAAGTCATTATTATAATTTTGAAAATTAGCATTAGGTTCAGGAAAGCATCTGGACATATCAGACTGTTAACAGGAAGAGCGGTATCAGAGATAGTTCCATGAAGTTGGCTGCTGTAGATAACACGCAAAGATATTTTACGGTATTGGAATTCATCGTTATACCTACGGAAAATCCTGGTTTTTCAGTTCTTAAGACATTGTGACTCATATCACTATGACTTTAACCCCTTGAAGGGCACCGGTATATAATATATACCACTTAATTTTAATCCCAAAATGCCACAATGATACCAGAATTTTATAACCAATTTTTTAATTTATGAGGTTGATGAGGAAAAGCTTTTACTTATTTTTTTAAAAAAATCGTTCGTGAATCCTGGTGTCAATCAATCATTTGAATATTTTAGCTACAAGAGTGCTTTGCTCTTGAAAGGGTTAAACGCCTGCTCCATTGTAATGTATTACTACAACTACAGTAAAATATGGGAAAATGAAATCTGTCTATAACGGAATTCTGTTTCAAATGAAAAAAAATTACATGGTTCCAATAGAAAGAATATCAATAGTTAAATTGTAAGACGGAAATCTGTATAAAGCGGATTATTTTCCGGTTTCACAGGTTTTAATGAATAAATATTTGACAAAGCTTACATAGTTCAATATTACGTTTTTATGATTACATATTTTTTATTTTAAAATAAGTAAACTATTAGAAATTTAGTAAAGTTCTCTTTATAAATTTACTTTGTGGAAGAGGCAGGGGGGTTAAATCCAAATTCACCGCCCCCGTGACAAAAAACCTAGTTTCCACCCTGTTGCCAGCAGTGCTTAACTTGCAATTGAGCTCATCGAAGCTCAGCTCCGGTACTTCTTTGATTTAAGTGAATATTTAAATATTGGTCGGAATTCACCGGTGCTCATAAATATTGCGCTCCAGAGCCCACCGGAACAACGCCGTGTATTGTGTTTTGCATAGTTGATACAAAGAAATCCTTAGAGAGTAGGATTTTCTGAAAATTCCCCACTTCTGATTTTAATATTTTTGCTCTGTTCATTTATTAGATTATATTATACATAAATGCATATAGATATACTCAAACTATATTAAAAAATTTCTTTTGTCGAAGACGGAATCGCTTTAAATTTTGCAAATAATGTATGAAATATAAATATACGGGTGGAGGGAGCGGGGCGAATACACTACGGTTGTACGGGGGAATACACTACCGTTTGCAGAATATTAAATCTCCGGTACTGTTTTTGCTAGAAATTAAACCCTGGTTGCCAGATGTCCCGATTTTCAAAGGTTCCAAGACCTGCCCCGTGTAACCACTGCGCCAAAAGTCCCAATTTTTCCTGATGCAAACATTCTTATAAATTTCCTTTCGTACCATGCTATTCCATACGTATTCCATGCATTTCGTACCATGCATAATTATTTAGTGTAATAAGTATGCATCGAATCAAACTTAATGCAGTAAAACCTGTGAAGAGAGAAGCTATCTATAGCGGAAAATTTTTGTAGTCCCTTCCAAAGGAACACCCTACAAACCTAGCTTCCTAGACAAAAATTTGTCTAAAACGGAATTCCCAGCAGTTTTGTTTTCACAAATTTTATTGTACTTTTTTAGTAAACCCTGCGTAAATGGAACTTGTTTATAACGGAATTCTGTTTCAAAAGTAAAAAATCTATTGCCCTTACTATAGAAATACTATACAATTATACTTGCTAATTTGGAATTTTATTTTAGTCCCTAGCGATAGCGATACAACTTTCACAGGTTTTACTGTATAAGCTTGTTGTGTTTATTTAGGGTAATAAAACCTGCTAAGACGGTATCAATAGAAACATGAAAAAATTCCATTTTAAGCAGACTTTCGTCTTTGCAGGTATAATTCTATGGTATCTCATCGTAGGGGAAATGAAATTTTTACGTTTAAATCATGATTCCATTATAGACAGGTGTCATTTTCATAGGGTGCTGTATTTTTCTGTTCCGATTTAGAAGCCGTTGTCCCGCTTTTTTTGTCTCCCTGTCCAGGGACGGATTAACAATGTCCTGCGCTCCCAAAAAACTTGCTTGTTTTATGCCTGCCTTGATCAAAATTCTATAAGCTATTACTCCTGCTTCAAAACATGTACACATTTTTATAGATATTTGAGCAATTCCAAGAAAGTATTTAACTCGCTTGCATAACATTTCTTAAAAAACAAACAGTAATTTTATTTTTCTATAGAATTTTCTTTAACACACCCCTTACACTTTAGTTATTTAATAATGAATGTTACTACAATAATTTTCATATTAAACATTAAGTCAATTTTGTTTTAATATTGCACATTACTGCGTTAAAAAAAAAAAAAAAAAAAAAAAATGGCAGTCCTGAGACTGAAGGTCCATCCATAGATACATCCAACAAAATAAATCTTCAGGTTTTCTAACAAAATTGAAACCTAAATAATTTTATTAAAATACCTTGTTGTCAAATAATAACAGATATGAGTTTTATCTTTTTTTTTTTTTTTTTTTCAAAAGTATTTTAAAATTTTCAAACGATAAAAATTTTAATTTCTTCAAAAAAATCTATAATCTCCAAGTTTTGAAGCACTTTAGTACGCTAAATAAACAGCAAATGTCATATCTTTTACTTGTTAATGTTTTATTTTGCTTTACGATATTTAAAAACAACATTTATAGAGTCAGAGAGTAATACTCAAATAGTCCATGTTCAACAAGTTTTTAAGTTGGAATCCGGAAACGGACAAATTTGAAAGTTTCTACGATTCATAGGAGGCAAAAGTTGAACCTCTCTTTATTAGATCTCAGCCCACACATAGCGTATAATTACTTTTCGTAAATAATATTTAATTTCCGGAAACCTCAAATTTTAATACGATAATACGCAGCATATGCTTACGTTTCGTAAATAACAATTATTTGCTGAAAATCTCAAAATTGACTATCTTTTGAATAGTGTCTCTACATTTGTAGAGCATTTTTCAAATTAAATTTTCAATTAAATCCCCACAAAGCATTTATTGCATTTGTACAAACAGGAATTTCAATTGAATTCGTCACCCATGCAATAATATGAGCTTGGTCGAAAAAGAACACTTCCATTCAATTTTAAAATGAGCTTAGCCTTTATTTATTTATTATTTTTTTGCATCAGCAATCAAAATATTTTTTCCAGCATTGTATTAAACAGAACCACAGAGATTACGTATTATAAGAACCACTGGTTTACAAAATCAGCCGCTTTTAATAAAATTAGATACAATTTTAAGACTCTAATTCCAATCCAATTTTCTATGAAATATATCACTAATACAGATTTAAAAAAAAAAAAAGACTATGCGCTATATTTATTAATTAATGTAGTAAAAATAATACAATTTAGCAACACTGACGGTATCTTGTAAACGCTTTCTGTTTTAGATATAAATGGAGTAATTTTGTATATAAATTATAAATGAGCATTTTTGGATCATTTCAGAATTTTCAAATTCACAACAAATGAATATATTAATAAAAATTCATTTTAATTGGTTATTGAAATCATTTGATTTAATATTGTATACGGTATAGTGGGGTTGTAAAGATTGTTCAATTTGAAAAAGTCAAAATTATTCTTTGTTTAGATAAATTTTAGTGGGCATTATTTCTCAATGTTTTATGGTTCTTAAATATTTTTTAACAGAATTAATCATAACATTTTGCATTTTATGAAAGTCAACATTATTGAAGTTTTAATTAATTTTTATTTGAAATAGTACTTCCTTCCCCCGATTAACGAAAATGCGGGTGTATCCATTGAATATAGTACATACTATTTTTTGTGCCTTAATGCTAGACTGTCCAGTTTTTAGTTATTTACTTTTGAGCATAAGTATGTCTTGATTCTGTTTCCAGATGAAAAAATCTGCTTTCTGAACAATTAATAATATTAAAGACTAGTCGTTGGGGGCCACCGTAATACTTACCCATCATGGATATGCATAATGTAAAATATTAAAATAGAAAATGTGTAAACTACTTATAAAATGCATTGCAATTCGAATAAAATCGTGGTTTGATGACGTCATAAACTTTAAATGTTCGATTACTGAATTGCGTAAAAGAAACATCCTTATAACTCCAAAAATAATAATCCTATTAATTAGCGGTTTATTGCATCTGATTAAGCGTCTAAAATATATCTTTGAATTGAAATTTGGATGAAATACAGGGTCATGAAAAATCGAAGAGTGTGGGAAATAGGATTACAAATATCTCGGCAACTCATTATTCGATCGACTTCATGCTTTATGCAAAATTTATGTTTTTTTATTGTCTTTTATATTCACTTCTTAAAATAAATTTTTCGAAAATTTTTATATACCTTTTATCAGATCGAATATTTCGAGAGTTCGAAAAAAACAGTTCCGGTTAATCGTGGTTACTGAAATTCAAAAAGTCTCTTCCCATTATTACATACTTTTAAGTCTCTATCTCATTCTTTTCGGGAGACAGAGCGTTTACAGACACACAGACGGACGCCAATTTTTTTTTTCTAAAAATATGTTTTTCGGAATCTCCAGTGTCTGAAACGTGTCAATCCGTCAAAAAATTTTTTTTTTCGATTTTCAAAACGATTACAAGACTTACCCTATATTACCTATGATGGGTAAGTAATAAACAAATTTTTAAACATGTAGCTGTTACAAAGGATTTTACAAAAATTGAAAGGATTCCTCAGTGCCGGGTCTTTAGCGCCCCTAGTCTTCAGCCTACTCAGCCTATTTGATAATCCGCCTCTGTACCATTTTCGTAACACTGGATCTGGCAACAAGCGGAAATGCTTCGAGAACATATAATCTTTTTACAGACAATCGCAATAAAACGTTACAAACGAACAAAACATTGGAAATATCGAATCGAAAAATCATTTAAAGTTTAAATTTCAATTCATATTGACTTGGAGAAAATGAAATGCTACAATGGAATGATAAATTATTTTTTTCTGAGAGAGAAATTACATTACAATCATGAAATGACAAATGTTCAAAAAAAATCATGCGTTAAGCATAGATTATGAAACACTTTCTAGCACATTCAGAATACTGTAACAAAAGTTCCACTTTTAACAAGATAAAAGACGATATTTAAGTAAACAATTTGAAAAACACATAACACATTTGAAAACCCAATTTCCGAAACTACCATCTATAATCGGAAAAGCATTCAAATTATTTCGGAAAGCCCTGTATATGATCTGATTAAGACATGTGATTATACATGATTTAGTATACGATATGATTTGTACACCTACTACATAATATGATGAAATTTATTTCAATAAGGAAATTCCCCTTCAGCAATTTCTGTCAATAAAAGGAAATGTACTCAAATTCTTTTGTACAGCCCTGTATATTGTCTATAGAGTATATACGCACCAAATAATATGCCCCCCCCCCCCAAAAAAAAAAAAAAAAAAAAAGACAAATTTAAAACTCCTACAAACAAACAAATGTTACTTCTTTATAATATTAGTATAGATAAAGAAACCATTTATGTATCTTTATACACAAACAGAAAAAAATTGTATATAAAAAAACAATAACATATAGAAATAAAATGTTTAAATATATAACATGTCAAATTTCAAGTTTCTATCATTAACAATGCCATAGAAAAAATTTAGAACGTTTTTAGAACGCTTTTTGTGCATTTCAGCCATTTAAATTTCCAATTTTTTAAAACCTGTTCTATGAGAGCATTTACGTCTTAAAAGTAACATCCATGTCAAATTTCGGAATTCTTATATTCCTAACAATTCTATGGAAATCGCAATTTAGAACATTTCCGATCATTTCAATTTTTTAAATTTCGAATTTTTTTTAGAAACCATTCTTAGCAAGCATTTGTTTCTTTTAAAAGTAACTACCATGCCAATTTTCACGTTTCTAGTCCATTCGGTATCACAAAACTCATTCGTTTAAAGCTTTTTTTCCAACACCTTTCTAAATTTCGATCTAAAAAAAAAAAAAAATTCTCTACGTGTATTTACGTTTTAAAGATAAGACCCATGTCAAATTTCAAGTTTTTATCCTTAACAATTCCATAGAAGTCGTAATTTAGAACGCTTTTCGCACATTTCGCCATTTTAAATTTCGAATTTTTTAGAAACCGTTCTTAGACAGCATTTACATTTTATAAATAACTACCTACCATGCGAAATTTCAAGTTTCTAGCTCCTTCAGTACCACAAAAATTGCAATTTTAGAACGTTTTTCGCTTCCTCAACCTTTTCAGTTTCAATTTTTTTAGCTGTTCTGTTCGTGCATTTGCGTCTTAAAGATATAGCAGAAATGTCAAATTTCAAGTTTCTATCCTTAACAATTTCTTAGAAATCGTAATTTAGAACGATTTTAGAACGCTTTTCTCGCATTTCACCCTTTTAAATTTCGAATTTTCTTTAAAACTGTTCTATGCAAGCATTTACTATTTAAAAGTAACAGACATGTCAAATTTCGAGTTTCTATCCGTAACAATTTCATAGAAATCGTAATTTAGAACGTTATTAGAACGATTTCCGCTTATTTCAACCTTTTAAATTTCGAAAATTTTTTTTAAATATTCGTAGCGAGCATTTGTTTCTTAAAAGTAACCGCCATGAGAAGTTTCTATTTTCTAGTCCCTTCCGGTATTTAAAAAAATCGCCATTTTTGAACGTTTTTCGCTCTTGCACCCCTTGGGAGTAGCGGCACCAACATAAAATGTAGCCTATGTTGGAACAGGGACTGTCACAAGCAATTTGCCACCATTACTTTTGAAATCAGTTTGGTGGTTCCAGAGATTATCCCTACAAACAAACGCATAAAAGTTCACGAGGTTTGTTTTTATAGCTGTTTATATAATTTGGCATCAAATCTCACTTTCTGAAGCCCAAATTACATCAAAATATTTCTAAAATACGTGCTTAATTTATAATTTTATTTCACATAAAATTAAGCACATATTTCAGAAATATTTTGATGTATAAGAAAAAAAGAGACATTCTTTAGGAACAGTACAAATAAAACAGAAGTTAAAAATATTAATTTCCTGAGGAGATATTTTAAATATACGAATGCATCCTACGCCCATAGGTTTAACATTACGAGAGGAATCGGGAAGTTCACTGACGAACGGGCTTAAGGAAAAGATCCGTTTATTTTTATTTTTTTAACATCATACAAACTTAATTCTAGTAATTAAATATCAAAAGAAAGTACAAAAATTAACAGTGAGAAGGGATTGAATTATTTACAAATTAACATTGGTTAAAATTAATAATTTGGACTTTTCCCAACTTATAAATATGCTTTGAAAGTTGAATCTTGGCCAAAATTGCATTCAGCGTGAAGAATAAACGTTCACTTCGGTCTAATTAATACCATTTAGATTTTTAGCATAAAATGTTAATTTGAATAAAGCAGATTATTAAATAGCAGCCTTAAAAATCCTCCACAGATATATGAATATGTTTAATTAGTTAACAAATTAATTTTCAAAATTAAACATAGATAACAGTTTAGATAGATGGATTTAAAAACATAAAAATTACGAATAGATAGATAACAGAAAACTGAATGCAATGTCTGGCAATGGCGGAGAATTATTTAGAACAGCCATACTCGAACTTTTTTTCTCGCGGGCCACAAACATGTGTTTGCTATGTTAAGTGGGCCGCATTGTTACTACATTTATATAATAATAATAATAATAAAATACAATTAAAATAGTAAGATAACAAAAGTTGTAGAACAAAGCAATACAAAAGATTAATATAATCAGCCCAGCTATTTAATAAGCATAAAACTTAATAGGATAATGAAGCAGAATTTCCCAGGATCTAAATATAGAAAAATCAGGAGAATTTCTTTCATAAATCGGATTTTTGCGCAATGCAAAAACTTCTTTTCTTTTTAAAGATTAAAAATATATAGTACATATTGAATTAATTTTAAATAATATTTGATTAATTTTGACGATTAAAAATTATATACACTACCATAACGATAGTAGGAGTACACGTAAACAAAACTACTGACTTAAGCAAATGACGTAAATAGAATATTTTAACATAATTTAAATTAATTATAAATAACAGCATAAATTTTGTTTCCCATAAAAATTATCTAAAACAATAGTGAAGATCTGATCGCAGACGATGTAAATTTACAAAGGATGGTTTAAGCTGTTTATTCCACGAAATGTATCATATTTTTGTAAATATGTTCATCTTATAATATATATTATTATTTTATTCAAATGTTTCTTCATTGAATTCCAAATTAAACGCCCTATTCCTATAATAATGTGGCACTAAAGAGATAATGCCGCCCACGAAGTGATGTTTTATATTTGATGATGTCGCCGAAGCTACGGTATATATGAAAAAAAAAAAAATTGCAAAGTTCTTCACTCATTCCGGAGGATATATTTTTCCGGTGAGTTTTTCTATTTGATATTTTATTTTCAATTATGAAGCTGGTTGATATTCCAGAACTGGAAATTGCGTTCAAAAACGAAAGAACTAACAAAATTAAATTGTTACACAAATTCTTATTCGACGCTGAAGGCGAACGATCTAACAGGAAAATGATACGTGATTTCGGTGGCTTTGGTTTTCAAACGGACAGCTAGCTCTGAGTTCAAAAATAAAGTAACTAAAGTTCAAGCTGAATGTTCTCTAAATGATTTAATAACTTTATGTAACTTACTTTGATAGTGCGGGATCTTTAGTTGAAATTAGTACTAGATTAACTACATACCTTTCGGATTTAACATTGCTTCAAAATAACATAATTCAAAATGACAGTGACACCAACTCGGAACCGGAAACGCCTTCAAGTAATAATATATTAAATAATAATACTGAGAATAAACAAAATGCTGCATCGCTTACAAGTACTTTAGGCAATAACATAGCATATCTCGTTCTGATAACAATAAGCAACTTCCAGTTCAAAGATTTGTGCCATCTACTATTAATTTTAGTGATATTGAAAGTGTTATACCTTCTTTTGATGGTAGTTCTTGTCAAGATATATGTGTTTGGTTAAGCAATTTTGACGATATTACTAGTTCGATTTATCTGAATTTCATAAGTTTATTTTTGCTAAACGATCCCTACACTGCAAAAAATAATTGTTGATTTTACAGTATAAAACTGGCACCCCAGCACAAGAGAATGAATCACTCACTTTTTGATTATGAAACAATTAGGCTCCAGCGGTAGTATTAAGGATTCTGCCCTCATGCAGTATGTTATTAATGGTATTCCTGATTCTGTTTTTAGAAAATCTATTCTATATGGATGTCAAACTATTGTAGAGTTTAAACAGAAGTTGAAAAGTTATGACAAAATACGCCATGATTTTGTTAAAAATAAAAGCCATTTTCAGAATACGAAATCGAAACAAAATGAAAAATTTGTTCCTAAGTATGAAAATGTTCCTAAATTTAAATCGAAACATGAAAATGCTGAGAGGTCAACATTTAATTCTAATAATTCAAGAAATCATAATGTTATGTTTTGTTTTAACTGTGGTGCCAAAGATCATGTATCTAAGTTTTGTTCTCATAAGAGTAGAGGTTTTAAATGTTTTAATGTAATAAATTTGGCCATAAGGGTTATGAAAATAAATGTTCTAATCAGGCAGATAGCCATAATTCACAAGTTAACACAATTACATCCCAAGATTTGATTCTAAAGGAAATATTGATAGATACAGGAAGTCAAAAAACTCTTTTAAGAAGTATTTACGATAATTTGAAGAACATTGTGGAATTAAAACCTACGGGTATCGCTTTGACCGGCTTAGGAAAAACTTCAATTAAGCCAGCAGGTTATTTTAATTCAGAAATTTAAATTAATAATTCAAAATTTAAAGTTGACATTTTTGTCGTTAATGACAGTTCAATTAATTTTGATTTAATTGTTGGTACTGATGTTATCCATGAAGGTACTTTAATAGCTTCTGGAAACGAAGTAAAAATGCGTAAAACGGAAGTTGAGTCTAATAACTTTTTAGTTAATATGGTAAATGTTCTAGATGAGCTTAAAATTAATTTAAATCACATTACTGACAAAGAGTTGGGATCAGAATTATCTTCTTTGATTGAAAACTATGAGCCTACAAAATCAAAAACAGTAGATGTTAAAATGAAAATTAACTTAGCCGACGAGATCCTAATTTGTTCTTCCCCTCGAAGATTACCGCTGTGCGAAAAAAAAAAAATAGTAGAAGCCCAAATTGAGGAGTGGCTAGCTCAGGGAATCATTCGAAAAAGTTCTTCTGATTTTTCGTCGCCGGTTGTGTTGGTTAAGAAAAAAGACAACATGATGAGACTTTTTATTGATTACAGACGTCTTAACAAGAAGACAGAGCGTGAACATTTGCCATTAACAGTAATAGATGATGTTATAGATCAATTACATTCCGCTGAGGTGTTTACAACAATGTATTTAAGAAACTTTTTTTTTCCATGTTGAGGTTGAAGAGAGCTCCCGGAAATATACCTCTTTCGTCACCCATGAAGGACAGTACGAATTTTTAAAGCGTCCATTCAGACTGACCAATAGCCTAGTATATTTCAAAAATACATTTATAATATGTTTCGAAATCTATTAAAAGATCACAAAGTAGTTATTTATATGGATGACCTAATAATACCTATGCTGAAAACGAAGCTGAAGATATGGAAAAATTAAAACTTGTTCTTCAAGCTGCTTCGGAGTACGGACTAGAGTTAAATCTTAAAAAGTGCAATTTTTTGAAGCGTGAAATTGATTTTGTGGGGTATAGAATCATAAATGGCAAATTGTGTCCCTCCCCGCTTAAAACAAAAGCAGTAATAAATTTTCCTGAACCAAAGTGTACCAAAGATATTCAAAGTTATTTGGGGTTAACGGGATACTTTCGAAAGTTTATAAGAAATTATTTGATTATATAGCTAAACCGTTGAGTGACCTGTTAAGAAAATATTCTAAATTTCAGTTTGACATAGAAGAACGGAAATCTTTTAATGAACGCAAACGCATTTTGTAATCTGTACCGGTACTCTCAATTTACAATCCCAAAAGTGAGACCAAAATCCGTTGTGACGCCAGTATTGATGGCTATGGGACTGTATTAAGAGGCTACTTCACTCAGACATAAACACCCGCTCGCTAATGTTCATCCTATGGAGGAAATATTTTAAGATATCTCGTTCGCATTTCAATATTTTTAAATGATTTTTTTTGCATTGGATTTCTGAGGTCAATCTCTATGCACGCTCCTTTGTACTTTTTCGATTTTTGTTGCAGGTTTTTTTATTGGGGATACTTTCACTTTCGAAACCGGTTCCGAAAGTGAAAGTATCTTAATAAAAAAAACTTGTAATCAAAATCGAAAAAGTACAAAGGAGCGTGCATAGAGATTGACCTCAGCTATCCAATGCAAAAAAAAAATCATTTAAAAATATTGAAATGCGAACGAGATATCTTAAAATATTTCCCCCATAGGATTAACATTAGCGAGCGGGTGTTTTCGTCTGAGTGAAGTAGCCTCTTAATGCAACAATCTCCAGTACACAATCAATTTAATACCGTTTATTTCGTCAGTAAAAAAACAACCGAAGCTGAACGAAAGTATATTAGCTATGAATTAGAGGTCTTGGCTGTAATAGAAGCCTTGAAAAAATTTAGAGTGTATATGTTAGGCATTCCATTTTTATTCAAATGTTTCCTTATTGAATTCCAAATTGCATACCCTATTCCTATGCATATATGTATATATAAAGAAAATTAGCAATCGTATTCTACGGTTTAGAACGAAATTTAAATTGATTAAAAATACTTCAAACTAAAAATTAATGCCCGATTCTGATCACTATCAATTATACTTCGATATTGTTAGTGTCGGAGACAATAAGAGAAAAGTATTGTTGCCATGGGAATAACGACTTATTCAATATTGAAATGTATCATGATAGCTTTCATAATCAAGCAGTAACTGTTAACATACACTTAAAACTTATCCAGCCGGAAAAACCGTGGTAAAAATAAATAATTTCAGCAATACGCAATTTTTATGTATACATTACATAAGCTTACAGAAAAAAATAATACACTATTTAATCGGTTAAGTTTAAATTCATAAAGTAATACGAATTTAAACACTCACTTAAAAAAGATATTTCCAAATGCATTAAAATCGCTTGCATTTGGCGAGAAAAAGTGTTGCTAGCAAAATCGCGCCTTTTTATCGCCAAATACACGAAAGTTTTTTATTTTTTTTGCAGATTTTCTACTGAGATTCCGCAGCTAAATTTGACTGATCCTTTAATATGTACAAGAATAGTTCCATTAGCATTTTTTTTTTCAAAATTTCTGAGTATGCGCTTTAAGGAGACCTTCCTTGTGAGTGATGCATATCAGTTTCAATATAAATTGAAATAATAAACATCATGAAAATACACTACAAAATAGTGTGTTGTTCGGATAGTTTTTTTCCGTTTGGGAAAGTTGGTTCGTACCGGAAAATTCTATCATTTAATTATTAGACATTAATTCCGATATCTAATGTATAATAATTGACGTGCAGAATTTTCCGGTACGAATTGGTTTTCACAAACGGATGGAACTTTCCGAACAACCCAATATTTTTCGCACATGGCATAATGTAACGGAATCCTTCTGCGTGTTCCTGCTAACGAACTATAATTGCTACATAATTGATTTTCAATACCGAACATACCATGGTAAACCTCAATGACTTTACATGGCAATCAGGGTATATTTACGCGTGCAGGGTATATTACGCAAGAACAGACAAATCGAATTCATAAACACTTTTCAACTAATGTTGGAAAGTGTTAAAAAATACGTAATGTTTTACGTAATGATATTGAGCGTATAAAAGTTAAACTACAACAAGGACGAAAAATCATGTGTGAAGCATAGATTACGAATTTGCGCTTTGTGCTGATTATTTGAATGAAATGAACTTACTTTAACCTTTTAAGATGAGGCGCGCTTTTCTTTTCAGGGGAAAATTAGAAAATTGTCCTTTTACATAAAATTTGTCTTTAACAATAAATTATATCTTTTAACAAGAACAAACAAATCATGCGTCAAGCATAGATTATGTAACACCTTCCAACACTTCCAAAATAATTTTACAAATCATTATCGTATAGGTGAAATATGATATCTAAGTAAACAATTTGGAAAACGCATAACATATTTAAAAACCCAATTTCACGAATTACCAACAGTTTTCGGAAAAATATCCGAATTCTTTTGTGCAGCCCTGGATATAGTCTATATATTTGTATATATACTGCATTAAATGCTAAGTTTCAGTTCAGTTATAGGAAACGCGTTGCACAGTTTAAAATTCTCCTTCTTGAATTTCCGCCAATAAACAGAAATGTACTCAAGAACTTTTGTTCTGCCCTGTATATGATCTATAAAATTTATACACACCAAGTAATAGGCAAAAAATGAGTTAAATTTAAAAACATGTTCGGCAACTGAAAAAGCACTTCCAGCAATTATTGTTAACAGATAGTACTGAATACTTTTGTGTGTCCCTCTGTAAATGAACGATGAATGCTACACACACAATATTAATCTTGTAATGCACCTTAATGATATATATATCAATTTCAATATGTTTGAAATAGTGAAACATTATTAAAATAAACCGCAAACGATTTTTCTCCATAGCCCGTAATGTAAGTAAAGTCTTTTGAGTGTCTCTGTAAAGGAACTACAAGTGCTATGCACACCATCTTCCATTGTAAGCCTCTTGTAGGGCACCTAATTGATATATATCAAATTCAACGTGTTTGAAAATGTGTAAAATCATTAAAACAAACCGCAAATAATATTTCCCCATAGACCGTAATGTAACGGAATTCTTTTGAGCGTCCCTGTAAAAAAACTATAAGTGCTACACACTTCATTTTCAATACCGAATATGTCATAGTACACTTCAATAACATAAATCAATTGCATGTCAATCGGAATATACAGGTGTCCGAAAAGTCTGGAAACGGTCAAATAACTCGAGAAATATACATCGGATTGAAAAACGGCAAAATGCATATTCAATATATTTTTTAAATCTATTTAGGGATATGAAAGCTGCCCCCCCCCAACTTTGCCCCCCCCGGGGGGAAAGGGGGGAAACTTTGAAATTTTAAATGATGACCCCCATTTTTTATTGCAGATCGAAACATTGTAGATGGCGCTGTTATCGAGTGCAATGCTGTGAGAATCGTTAACATTGCAATGTCTGGAAACGCTCGAATAACTCGAGAAATATACATGAGATTGAAAAACGAAAAAATACGTGTTTAATATTTTATAAAAATGGCAACTTTGATATCCCTAAATAGATTTTAAAAAAATATTGAACGTGCATTTTGCCGTTTTCCAATCCGATGTATATTTCTTGAGTTATTTGAGCGTTTCCAGACTTTTCGGACACCCTGTGTTTACGCGAGTTAGAGCACGGACTGACAGACAAACTGAATTCTTAAACACTTTTCCACTTTGTTGGAAATTGTTAAAAATGCACATAGTCAGTAATTCTTGTACCATAAAGTAGACTGTTTCCTGTATAAATCACTAATATAGCAACCAGTCTAAGGAAAGAAAGAAAGAAAAAATCGATTATTTCAAAAGTCTAAATCAGTGTAACCCTTTAATTAACGACCCGATTAGCTATGTTTAGCTGGGGCTCAATTACCAACTGTCACGCTGAATAATGCATCCAATTGAATTTTTGAAATGTGCTTCGAAATTCCAATGTACTAATTACTATAAACTAATGACAGTCTCGCAATATTTTTTCACGAGTGGAACTTAGAAGCATTATACTTAACGGCACATCTAATGTTCTCAGAAATATTTCGTTCTGTTTTAGGAAAACACTTGAATTATTTATCTGTCACCGCATGAAAATGTCGTTAAATCCCTTTAAAAACAAGGAAGAGAAAAGACTCGGGTCGATAAGACTGTAAAATTTTCATCTTTTAATGGTGAACATGAAAGTTCCTTCTAAAACAAATATTGATATATATTTTAAAAATTGTTTATTAAGTCTATTTAATGTTATTAACACTTTCCAACATAATTGAAAAGTGTTTATGGTTACGGGGTATTACAGGGACACTCAAAAGAATTCCGTTACATTACGGTCTATGGGGAAAAATCGTTTGCGGCGTATTTTAATGATGTTACCCAATTTTTAACATACTGAAATGAATACATATCACTGAGATGCATTATAAAGCGCATATTCTAAAATAGGGTTTGCATAGAATGTATCGTTCATTTACAGGGACATTTAAAAGAATTTCGTTGCATTACGGTCTATAGGGAAAAATCATTTGCAGCGAATTTTAATGATACTACACTATTTTAAACATATTCAAATTTATACATATCACTTAGATCAGGGCATGAAATTTTAGTTGAAAAGGTACTAGCCAGATTAAAATGTTTGCTCGCCACTGTATTACATTTATTCAGACAGTAACGTCGGCCACCACACCTGCCCAGAAAATAAACTATTTATGACAAACTGAATTGAAATTGGCCATTGTTAGAAGGAGCTGTCTGTTAAATCCAGAATATTTTACATTCATAAAAAATATGAACAATTTTTAAAATGTTAAAAATTTGGTAGAAAGCGAATAATTTTTACTGTGTTTCAAGCAGCTGAGCTTAGGTGGCGAATTATGATTCACTTCGCGCAGGAGTGAAGAGCGATCAGATTTGGCCTCGGAAGTGAAAAAAGCAGCCTTGGCGCTTTCGCGCTGCGAAAGCGGGGGAACGAATGCAGAAAGAGGACGTTCGTTCCTCCGTAGGAGAGAAATGGAAGTGAGTAACGGCGCATTTTTTCTTCTTTTCGAAGATAAATGCCATCGCTTGATTTTAAAACACTTTCGCGTGTCGCTAGAGTGAAGCACGATATTCTGAGCGTATGCATTTTGATTTGAAGCACAAGATTTCAAAAGACGAAATTTACTCGCCAGCCTTAAATATTTGCTCGCCAATGGCGAGCTGGTGAGCGGAAATTTCGTGCCCTGACTTAGGTACACTACAAGGTGCTTACTGTAGAATATGGTATGCGTAAAATGTATTGTTCATTTACAGGAACTCTCAAAAGAATTTGGTTAGAGTACTGTCTATGTACGATAATTGCTGGTAGCTCGCTTTCAGTTGTGGTATGCGTTTCTAAATGTAACTAATTTTTTGCATATTAATTGGTGCATATAAAATCTATAAATCATATACAGGGCTTTTCAAAAGATCTCACGTACATTTCCGTTTATTGACGGAAATTGCTGAAGGGGAATTTTTAATTGTGCTATGTATTTCCTAACTACAGTAAATTTTATAGCATGCTGTGTAGTATGCATACAAATCTATAGATCATATACAGGGCTGCACAAAAACAAAGGGATATTTTGGTAGTAATTTCAAATGTGTTATACGTTTTCTAAATTGTTCACTTAGTAAACTGTGAAGTTTTATTACAGCATTCCGAATGTGTTAGAAAGTGTTTTATAATCTATGCTTAACGCATGATTTTTCGTTCTTGTATAATATTTAGGTTCACTGAGATTGTTAAAAGATCTGTGTTTGGTAGCCAAATTTTGGCTATTTACACTCTTTTATTAACACTTTGCAACATAATTGAAAAGTGATGTTTATGACTTCGGGTTGTCTGTCCGTCTAGCCGTGCTGTAACTCGCGTGAATATGCTAGAATCTCCGTGTAATTTATGTTATTGATGTTTACTATAGTACGATCGCTATTGAAAATGAAGTGTGTAACATATATAGTTTGCTTATAGGGACAGCCAAATGTATTCCGCTACATTACGTCCAATGGGAAAAAATTGTTTCAAGTGCATTTTAATGATGTTACACAGTGTGTCAAACGTAATGAAATTGTTCAGAACTTCTGAGATGCACTAAAACATGCTTTCTCTAGAATAAGAGGTGCAAAGCATCTATTATTCATTTACATGGGCACACAACAGAATTCCGTTACATAATAGTCTACGGGGAAAAATTGTTTGCAGTATGTTTATTAATGGTATACATACTACTTCAAACATAATGAAATATGCATACATTACCGACGTGTACCATAATTTGCTTACTGAAAAGTATGGTGCGCATTGAATTTATGGTTCATTTACAGGAACACACAAAAGATTTCGGTTACAGTACTGTCTATGAGCGATAATTTCTGGAAATATAGTGCAAAAAAAATTGTTGGTTTTACGGTATAATACTGGCAGCTGGGGTGACAGTATTATACTTTAAAATCAACAATTTTTTTTGCAGTGTATGTTTTCAACTTTGTTTAACGTTTTTAATTAAATTATTATTATTATTTTTTCATAATTCGTTATGTGCATAAATACTATAGATCATATACAGGACTGCACAAAAGAATTCCAGTACATTTCCGCTTATTGATGGAAGTGGCTGAAGGTGAATTTTTAACTGTGTGATACACTCAGAAAAAGGAATTGATTAAAACTACAAAACATTTTTGTTGAGTACATTTTGGTTGTTTTAGCAAAATTGGAGTAAAATTGAACCATTTTACTTCAATTAACAAAACATTTTTTGCTGGCGATACAAAAATTTTTTTGGAATTGCAAAAAAAAAAAAAATGATTTTCAACAATACAAAATTTTTTGTTGATTCAAACAAAATTTCCATTGACCTATATTTAAACAATTTTTTTGTTTAAATATAGGTCAATAAAAATTTTGTTTAAATCAACAATTTTTTTTTTTTTTTTTTTTCTTTTCAATTCAAAAAAAAAAAAAAAAAAAAAAAAAAAAAATTGTATCGTCAGCAAAAATGTAAAATGCTCCAATTTTACTCCAATTTTGCTAAAACAACAAAATGTACTCCAAAAATATGTTTTGTAGTTTTAATCAGTTTCTTTTTCTGAGTGTACGTTTCTTAACTGAATTAAATGTTTGCATATTATGTAGTATATACACAAATCTATAGATATGACCTATGATATCAGTACAGGGCTGTACAAAAAAAATTAGGATATTTATCAGCCAATAGATGGTAATTACTGATATTGGGTTTTCAAATGTGTTATACTTTTTCTAAACATCATCTTTCACTTTGTTAAGCGGTGAAGTTTTGTTACAGTATTCTGAATGTGTTGGAAAGTGTTTCATAATTTATGCTTGACGCATGATTTTTCTCTCTTGTTTAATTTAACTTGATTTTTATATGTAAAGATGGAATTTTATAAACGATTTTTCACACACATCCTTACAAGCTAGAATGATAAAAATTATGTACAAAGGTGTGTTTCTGGGGACAATACAACATTTTAATAGTTTTAGAACTTAATTATAAATAAATTAATTAATTTTAAGGTATTTTCCCGTTAGCTGGGCGCAGATGATAAACCGACCAATAATCTTTATGATTATGATTGCATAACAACATTTATGCGCCAAACCACGCTTGCTAAAATAAGTCAACTGGCTGAGTAAGCTTCAATAATGAACTATTTTAAAAAGTAAAAAATATCTCTTTATATTAAAAAAAAAAAGTAACCACCACCGCCGCAGACGATATCAATAAAGAATTTGTGCCTCGAGGTCTTTCTGGACTAATATTCAGAAAACTATTGCATATAAAAGTATGGAAATTGGTAGTTTTATAGAGAAATGTTCAATAAACACGCTGAAGCAGACAGTTTTTAAGTGGAAGAATTATTTTAAGAGATATTTAATATTAAAGTTGGTCAAAATAGTTCTCTTAAAAAAGTTTTATAGGAACGAAAACTATGCATAGGAATTTAACCATAATTTAAAAGGATATAGTTGACAAACTCGAGGTGTCAATTTAAAAATATAATATTTACACAAGAGATTAATTTATTTCGACAAAAACTTTTACCTATTATTGCAAATTTTAAAACAGCGTATAATAATATTTCCCTTCAATTAAAAACTATCTTTTTAAGTTTAATAATACGAAGGAAACTTTGAAAATTGCGTCATATTGGAAACAATACATTTAAAACGTCTTACTGAACAAAAATTTCGGTATTTCTCCATTATACCGTTGACAACGTTCCAGTAAAAAAACTATCGCTAAACTCTAATGCCCAAAAAACAAATGGAAGAATGTTGCCATTGGAATCTAAAGCCCCACTCACTAAAGTGTCAACTATCAGTAACTTTAAACAATAAAATTTATAATATATTAATGAAAAGAGAAAAAAAGTAATCTTAAATATTTATTTATTTACAATATTTTTCTTAATTATCCCCCTCGGCTGGTGGATAAGTGCTTATGACATCAGTTGAAACGAATCTGTTGTGCGTAACTAGGCATAGTAACATTTTTTCAACGTCTTTTTCTCTTTTAATATCATGACGGTGCCATTTAAGGTCGTAATTATTATTTTAATTAACGAAATAACTAATAAATTGTTAAAATATCATTAAAAATACAGATAAATGTCGAATAAAAATCTCTCGATGACATAACAAGCACGTGTAACGCATCTGATGTCAATTGAATGTGACGCACTTTTGGCGTTAAATCCTATATTTTGGCGACAGTTTTTTTTTCTTTTTTGGATAATTGGCGACGGAATAACGGATAAGTACCCAAATTTTTTTATAACATCATAATAAAATTCCCCGATGCAGCGACATTGTTTACTTAGCCATTTTACACAAGTTGATTTTCAAATGTTTAATTGATATTATTTAATCAATCACGAAAACAGTTGTTAGCTCTGTCGACAGCAGTTGATTCGGCCTTAAAATTCCCCAGTGAAAGGAAAATGAATGGAAACCTGATTACAGCAGATCGTCTCTGGTCGTTTAATTATAATTCAACCTTCCGAAATCATTTTAGAGTTTATGAAATTAGCGTGTTTTTAGTGTTTGTGGTGTGAGAACGGGGGTTGGCGAGCGTAGCTCGTAGGGGGCAGAGCCCCCTAGTAAAATAAAATAAAAATAAAGAGTGTAGTAAAAAAAATATGCTTTGTAAGTAAATACTTTAATATTAATTAAATTATGATTATAAGTTGAAAAACAATTTAGAAATTCCTTATACACTGTAAAAAGAAACTCAGAAGCGTTTCGGACCAAGACGGAAAGGTTTCCGGAAATTTAGAGTAAATTTTGTGTTCCCCTCAGTTACTTGTTATTTCGGAATCGTTACACGTATTTTCGGAAAAATATTCAAAGCGGTGAATACTCTGAAGAAGTCAGAAACGTTACATTCCATAGCGGAAATGTTTTCGAATAGGTAGTGTAAAATGTTGGTTACTGAAAAAATTCGGAAATGTTACACTCATTCCGTGTAAAGTTTATTCATGGAATTCGAAATGAAGTAATATTTGCGCGTGCTCATCTACTCCGACCTACTGCACATGTCATTATCACTTGATTTGTATTGTTCTTGAGACGAAAGACAGCTTAAAACAGATGCAGATGCAACGTATTTATATGAGCTGTAAGTATTCTGTTTTATAATTTCTTTTATTTGAGAGAACAATATGCTTTAAGAAAAAAATAATATTATCAGATTCTATTTTATTGCATATTAATATTACATCTGCAGTTAATCTTTTGTTGTGTATACAAAGTTAAATAACTCGTTCGTTAGCTTCTTTATACTCTTGTTCCATGAATCTATAATAAATATTAGATATTTGATTGATGAATAATAATGTAGTACTAGTATTAATGAAGTACAGATAGCACCGTATATACGTCTTTAACATCTTTTCGTTTTGAGATCGGTTCCGTTTCATAACTTTTCTAATGATGAAATGTATCGTTTATATGACAGAACAAATACCTAATTTCACTTATACTATACGTTTTTCCTTCATTTTTTTATGAATCAGATATTTATAAATAAATATAATTGAAAATTTGATTTATAAATCTATAAATAATTCTTTTTTAAAATCCGGTCTCGTGAATTCCATTCTGTAAACAGATACATATACATTATGAAAATGCTTTATTTCCCAAAATAGATGTATTATTTTTAATACCTCTGAATAAATATATTTTTTAATCTTGTGAGTAGAGATATTATGTCAAAAGATTTCGTATCTGTAAATAATTATTTTATTTCATGAACTGTATACTTATAAAAAGATATATATTTTCTCAGGTTATCTCAGCACTTCTCAAGTTATACGAATAAAATAATACCTTTAAATGAATATATTTAGAAGCATGATAACTGTAAAACACTATATTAAAAATATTTACAAATAGACAAAACATTTTTATCTATATATCTATTTATAAGTATACAATTCGTGAAAATAAAATAATTACCACAGATATAAAATATTTTCGAATAGTATATCTATTTACAAGATTAAAAAAATTTTTGAAAGGTATTACTAAAATATATCTATTTATAAGTATAGGGAATTTAAATATTTTCATTGTGTATCTATTTAGAGGATGGAACTCATGAGGCTGCATTTAAAAAAAGAATTATTTATAGATCTATAAATCAAATTTTCAACGTTATTTATTTACAAATATCTTATTCATAAAAACTGAGTGAAAAATGTATAGTATAAGTGAAATTAGGGATTTGTTCTGTCATATAAAGGATACATTTAATCATTAGAAAAGTTATGAATCGGAACCAATCTCAAAACCAAAAAATGATAAAGATGTATACACGGTGCTATCTGTACTTCATTAATACTAGTACTACATTATTATTCATCAATCAAATATCTAATATTTATTATAGATTCATGGAACAAGAGTATAAAGAAACTATCGAACGAGTTATTCAACTTTGTATGTACAACAAAAGATAAACTGCAAGTTTAATATTAATATGCAATAAAATTGAATCGGATAAATATTAACTCTTTTAAAAAAAGTGTATCGTTCTCCTAAATAAAAGAAATTATGATACAGACATACACAGAAACATTTCTAAAACACACAGAAACATTTCCGATGTATACAAAAACATTTCCGATGTATGCAGAAATGTTTCCGATATATGCAGAAACCTTTCCTATGTATACAAAAACATTTCCGATATATGCAGAAACGTTACTGAATATCTGACTGAAATATAAAGAAACGTTTCCGAAATACACGTAAATGTTTCCAAAATATACAGAAATATTTCTGAATATCTGACCGAAATATGCGGAAACATAACAGAACCGATGGGCCACATTGCTGCCCCACCAGATATAGTAACGTTTCCGAGTTTTTTTTTTTACAGTGTAGGTAGCAGAAACAATGTTTTTTCTTCTAATCTTTTCTTGGATATTAGGCGTGATTCGCTGATTTGTAATAAAAATGAATATAACAAAGGATGTGAATTATCACTTACTACACAGCGTACAACCAACAGAGTGAAAAAAATGTCCAGACCGGGAATCGAACCCGGAACCTTTGGTATCACACCAAGATAAATATTAAATGTTACTAAATGTTTATTTTTGCTTATTTTCTCATTTTATCTATTTTTTCTTCACACAGAGCGAACAATGGTATACCATTTTGATTTTGACATTATAAGATTATGCTAGGAGTATAAGGATTAATAGAACATTTAAGAAAAAAATCGGTACCTCACTTCCCTCATACTAGAAAAAAACTTTTTAATTTGCTATCTTTTTTTTTTTTTTTTTTTTTTTTTGCAGATTTTCGCATTTTATCTATTTTTTTTTTCTTCACACAGAGCGAACAAAGGAATTTGACTTTGATATAACTTTATATATGGGGTATAAGGATTAATAGAATATTTTTAAAAAATTGGTACCTCACTTCGCTTATATTGAAAAAAAATTCATTTGCAATTTTTTAACATCTTATCTTCATTTGTTTTCACACAGAGCGAACAAAGGTACCATTTGTATTTTGATATAAGTTTAGGTTAGGAGTATAAGGTTTAATAGAATATTTAAAAAAAACTGGTACCTCACTTTACACATACTTGAATTTTTTTTTTTTTTTTTCATTTGCTATTCATTTTTGTTGATTTTCGTATTTTATCTATTTTTTTTCCCACACAGAGCGAACAATTTTACCATTTTGATTTGATACAAGTTTGTACTGGGAGTATAAGGATTAATAGGACATTAAAAAAAAAAAATATCGGTACCTTAGTTCATTTATACAAGAGAAACTTTTTCATTTCCAAATATATATATATATATATATATATATATATATATATATATATATATAATTATAATATCTATGAGTTTCAAAAAACATATCAAGTTCTATTATCATTCTACTTAAATCTCCAAAGAGATAATTAATGATATTGTAATTTTCAGAAGATATTGGTGATCGTACTGCACTGTTTATAGTGAATAAAGCCTTTTAATTGTTCTTATACATTGGCATCAGTCCTTTCGAACCCCGAGCTCACAACATTTGGTGTCAGAAGTGGGATTGAATGCCGATTACCAGAGCAATGGAAGCGCAACTGACTAAATTATTGGAGAAATTAGGAGAGATGGATGAGAAAATGACTGCGAATCAGGCTGAAATGAAGAAGGATATGTCAGCGATGGATGAGAAAATGACTGCCAACCTTGGCGAGTTAAAAGATGAAATGAAGAAGGAAATGTCAGCGATAGATGAGAAAATGACTGCAAATCTTGGCGAGATGGATGAGAAAATGACTGCAAATCTTGGCGAGATGGATGAGAAAATGACTGCCAACCTTGGCGACTTAAAAGATGAAATGAAGAAGGATATGTCAACCAACCTTGGAGAGTTGAAAGACTTAATAGAGGATAAAATAACATCTTTAAATGACAGAATTGACGGCGTGGAAAACAAAGTTGAAGGAAGATTTCAACAAATAGAAGGAAAAGTAGAAGAAATTCAAAGGACAGCCAATACCGTAGAAGAAAGAGTAGAAGAAAAAGTTCAAAAGATCGCCGAGACCGTTGAAGAAAGAGTAGAAGAAAAAGTTCAAAAGATCGCCAAGACCGTCGAAGAAAGGATTGAGAGTGTAGAAAAGGAGTTGGAAAATGTGAAGAAACAAAAGATAACTGCCGAAAACTATCCCGAAGATGTCAAGTATCAAGCTATGCTTCCTCGGGCCTCTATTAAACTCTCGACCTATGACGGAAAATCCTCATGGCCAGTTTTTAAGACACAATTTGGGATCGTAGCGGACGCCAATGGATGGGATTCCCAGACAAAAGCTTGCCAGTTAGCTGCTTCTCTACGAGCTGATGCTGCCGACGTCTTACCGACTTTGCCTGCAAATGAACCGCTGGATTTTGAAACGCTCGTCAGTGCTTTAGAATTGCGCTTTGGCGAGAAATGCATGAAGGAATATAGCAGACTCCAGCTCAAATCTCGACAGCAGAAATCCACTGAATCCCTGCAAGATCTTGCTACGGATGTCGAGAGACTTTCACACCTTGCTTATCCTGGCTGTCCGACTGAAATTAGAGAAAGTTTAGCTCTGCAACATTTTATTGATGGTGTGCGTGACCCTGAGATCCAGACAGCACTCCGGATTGCAGATCTCAATGATTTAAAAGGGGCTTTAGTTTATGCCCTGAAATTCGAGGCAGCCAAGCAAGCTACTAGGAAAGATCGACACTTTGTGCGAGCAGCCAACCTGCCTGAGACGTCGGATAGAGCTGTGGAGTGCTTACAGCAGCAGATGAATGACATAATGAGAAAGATGAACTCCATAATGGCCAACAAACCTTACAGGAAGATCAAGTGCTGGAGATGCGGTGGAGAAGGCCATATCCAAATCGACTGCCCAAGACGACCCAGCACCGAAGGTAATAGCTCACCCGCTAACGGAGGAGCAAGAAAACTGATTATTGACCATCTTGCGGGGCGGAGGTTTCCAGATCTTAAGAAGCCTCATTTTCAAGTATGTGAAATTTCTGCAAGAAGTTGCGGCGAGAACGGAGTTTTTCTAGTCGGAAGTGTGAATGATTTGCCCTGTAATATGATCATCGATACAGGAGCCAATGTGACCATCATTCGGAAGATCTAGCTCAGCGGCTGAAAGAAAAACTCTCCTGGACCCCGCCACGTGTAATCCTTCAAACTGTGACCGGACATAAGATCGATATACATGGAAGAATGACACTGAAAATAAAGTTTGGAAACGCCGCTTATCGCCATACAGTCTACGTGGCCGATATTTCAGATCCTTTCATACTCGGATTGGACTTTTTAAAAGAGCATGGATTCACACTGGACTTTAAGAATAATGAGTTACGCTCTGCTCAAGAAGATGTCACTATTTTCAAACTTGGAAATGAGTCCGGGTCTATTCAACGGATCACAGCCAAGGCAGATGTTATCATCCCTCCTCGGACTGAAATGATGATACCTGGATTAACTGGAAACGAAAGAATTTTCCAGTATGGCTTGACTGGATATCCTGAGAAGAGCCCAAAGGGAGTGCTAATAGCATCAGCGCTGGTAGATCTGTCGAGAGATGTGATACCTGTGAGGATTGCGAACGTAAGTGAAAAGTCTAGAATTATCCAGAAAGGTGAAGTGCTTGCAACCTGTGCTCCAGTCACCTGTGTTTGCAAAGACCCGAGCTTGACGTTATCGGAGCCGCCTACAAGCTTAACACCTGTAATTGGACGAAATGAAAATTTATATCCTGAACAGAGACATGCCGCAGAAAGACTGTTTCAGGAATTTAAGGATGTGTTTTCACAAAACGAGAGTGATATAGGGCGCACTTCACTGACACGTCATAGAATTGATACTGCCAACCATCCACCGATTAAACAGCATCCAAGACGCTTGCCGTTCGCAAAACAAGAAGAGGTTTCTAAGCTCTTACCAGAGATGCAGGATAGTGACATCATCGAACCGTCATCAAGTCCGTGGGCCTCTCCCATCGTGTTGGTCCGAAAGAAAGATGGCTCCACAAGATTTTGTGTGGATTATCGTAAACTTAACGATATCACGAAGAAGGACAGCTATCCTCTACCAAGAATAGACGACACGCTAGATACTCTTTCAGGACATAAATGGTTTTCCACGCTGGATTTGAAGAGTGGATATTGGCAAGTGGAGATCCATCCTGATGACAAAGAGAAGACCGCATTTACTACTGGACAAGGACTTTGGCAATTTAAAGTTATGCCGTTCGGGCTCTGCAATGCTCCAGCAACGTTCGAGCGCCTCATGGAGACAGTGTTAAAAGGTCTGACTTTTGAAGCTTGTCTCATCTACCTAGATGACGTCATCATTGGTGGCCGCACGTTTGAAGAACATCTAGAGAATATTCGAAAAGTGTTAACGAAACTAAGAGCGGCGAATTTAAAGCTGAACCCTTTGAAATGCAAGTTCTTCCAACGAGAAGTAAACTATTTAGGACACATCATCTCAGCTGAAGGTGTTCGAACAGATCCTGAAAAAGTGTCTGCAGTAAAGTACTGGAAACGTCCGGAAAATGTCCATCAGTTGCGAAGCTTTCTGGGACTATGCACTTATTACAGAAAGTTTGTACAGGGGTTCTCCAACATCGCAAGACCCTTGCATAGGCTCACTGAAAGCAAACAGAAGTTTCTATGGACACAAGAATGCGACAATTCATTCCAGCGGCTGAAAGAAGCTCTCACATCCTCTCCAGTCCTTACCTATCCAGACCCCGACAAACAATTCATTGTGGAAACGGATGCCAGTCAGGAAAGTGTCGGCGCTGTACTTTCCCAAGAAATAGATGGCCAAGAACGAGTCGTAGCATACTGGAGCAAATGTTTATCGAAACCAGAGCGGAATTATTGCGTCACTCGTAAGGAGTTATTAGCTATAGTGAAAGCCATAGAACACTTCCATCACTATCTCTATGGCAGGAAATTTCTCCTTCGTACTGACCACGCATCCCTAACATGGCTGATGAATTTTAAGAACCCAGAGGGCCAAGTAGCCAGATGGATACAACGACTCCAGGAATACGACTTTGACATCAGGCATCGCAAAGGCTCATCGCATGGAAACGCCGATGCCCTATCAAGAAGACCGTGTCCCGAGAGCTGTCGCTATTGTTCCAGAGCGGAGAGCAAGTATAATCCCGAATATGTCATACGCCAGACGAAGACTGCACTATTGACGCCACCAGATCCCTGGAGTGATGAGAAGATTCGAGAAGATCAAATGGCAGACTCTGACATCAAACCAATCTTGGAGTTATTAGAATCTTCTGGCACGAAGCCCAGTTGGAAAGACATCTCGACCTATAGTCCTACGACGAAGCAATATTGGGCTCTTTGGAACTCCCTCCATGTCAGGAATGGTGTCCTGTACCGAAAATTCGAATCGGAAGATGGGAAGACATCTCGGTGGCAGTTGGTACTTCCTCGATCTCGAATCCCAGAGGTCCTCGAAGAATTACATGGCAGTCCCACCGGAGGCCATTTTGGAGTCATGAAAACATTACACAGAGTCCGAGAGCGCTTCTTTTGGGAAAAAACGAGAGCTGACGTCGAACAATGGTGCAGATCTTGCGATGCATGTGCAGCTCGGAAAGGACCAAAGAAACGTAGCCGAGGAAGACTACATCTCTACAATGTAGGAGCACCTTTCGAACGCATCGCCCTTGACATCCTAGGTCCTCTGCCAAGAAGTGCTGATGGCAACAAATACCTCCTTGTTGTCATGGACTACTTCACGAAATGGCCTGAAGTTTATGCCATCCCTGATCAAGAAGCTTCTACGGTTGCGGATGCCTTGGTACACCAGTGGATATCGAGGTATGGAGTCCCCCTTCAAATGCATTCTGACCAGGGGAGAAATTTCATCTCTGCTGTGATTGAGGGTCTCTGTCAACTTCTCGGAATGGACAAAACTAGGACGACGCCTCTACATCCGCAGTCGGATGGCATGGTTGAGAGATTTAATCGTACCATCCTCAACAATCTCTCACTTCCAGTCTCAAGAAACCAGCAAGACTGGGACCAAAAACTTCCCTTGTTTCTTCTCGCCTATAGCAGCGCCGTCCATGAAACGACCGGCTATTCCCCGTCTCAGATGCTTTTCGGTCATGATCTTCGTTTACCTTCTGATCTGCTATTTGGTCGCCCTCCCGATGCGCCTTCATCGCCAGAGGAATACGTGCAGAACCTCCAGGCACGGTTTGAAGACGTACACAACTTGGCTCGAGAGCGGATCAATATGCAGACGGAGAAGATGAAGACCAGGTACGACACGAAAGCCACGGGACATCAATTTAAAGAAGGTGACAAGGTTTGGTTTTATAATCCGACTCGACATAAAGGACTTTCTCCCAAACTGCAATCACACTGGGACGGTCCTTATACAGTCCTAAACAGACTGAACGATGTCGTAATTCGGATCCGAAAGTCACCAAGTTCGAAGCCTAGAATCGTTCATTACGAGAGGCTGGCTCCATACTATGGCCATAGTACTTAGTTCATTGATTGTAAATAGTGTAATGTAAATAATGTAAATTAGTATGACCATAGTCTTGTATATAAATTAATGTAAAAATTTCTTTTGCTTAGCATTATCATTATTAATGTTATTATTATTTAAATACTTGTATGTAATGATGTCTATACTTTAATTTAATTTAATCTTTTTTTTAAATAAGTGTATATTTTGTATAATTCAGCATTATGAATGTGTTTAATGGTTATTTTGCATATTTGCTTTAAGTGTTTTGAATAGTATAGCATTTGTTGGTAACGGGTTTGCTTTCCGATCAAAGGTTGAACTGCCCGGGACGTGCAGTCCTTGAGAGGGGGGCAATGTTATGAATTTTGTATATATCTGTAAATATTCCATTTGTTTAAATTTATTTTATTTGATTATTGTGAAAATTGCAGTATTATTAATGTATTTCCTATTGAGCATCATGTAACTCAATGCTAAAGGCCTCAGATGGTTTGCAAGGAAAACAACCTTACACCCTCATTTTTATAATGGAAGTCTATGGTAAAATCGCCAAGGAATGGGTTTATCGCCAAGTTGGCGATGGTTTTGGCGACTTATTTTTGTCGCCAAATTTGGCGATATATCGCCAAATGTCGCCAAGTTGGCGACGGATTTGGCGACTTTTTGTGCAACCACCCCCCCCTTATACCTGTACATTGGGATCCTTTCTCGCTTTGATTCTCTATCGAAAGTTAAAGCACTTTCTGGTAATTTCTAGCATCTGAAGGCTCTGGAATAATCTGGAAAGATCTCTGAAACCTATATAAGGGCCTCCATCAGTTCAGTTAGTGAGTTGTCTGTCAACTGCGATTGAATTCATACGAGAGGCTTTGCATTGAGAACTGTGTTTCTCGGATCGATTTTGTCGTTGATACGTCGTATTGAACGCATTGTTTCTGTGTGAAATTTTGCTGTGCTTTTATTGGATTTGAAGATTACTGAATATCTTGTAATTTTCAGAAGATATTGGTGTTCGTACTGCACTGTTTATAGTGAATAAAGCCTTTTAATTGTTCTTATATATTGGCATCAGTCCTTTCGAACCCCGAGCTCACAACAATATTGTGTATACAGAATACCACATAGCTAATAATTAATATGTGCAAACATAATATTACCATAGCTTGTGCTTCAATGGTAATTGGCCAAATTTTACTCATACCTAAAGAATATTGAAAAAAGAAAAAAGAAATAGAGAGAAAGGGAAAAAAAATTATAAATTGGAGTTGCAATTAAGTAAATACAAATGGATTAATAAATTAAATATGAACCATATACAATGGAAAATTGGACCACATGAGAATTAAATATGAATTGGATATGAAAAAACACATGCACATGTACTCATCAGCCTGGATGCACCCACATGTGTTTTAAATAATAATTCAGTGTTTCATAATTCTACTGGCATAATGCTAAGATCAGTAGAATCATCCAGGTACACTGAATTATTACCAGACAACAATTGGAAATATTAAAATTTGGAAATATTTAAATAGGAAATAAAAAACCATTAAGAATATACAATATATTTCACTCACATCGATTATCCCAAAAACTGTATTTAACACCTCACGAAATTACCACGAGATAACAGTTTTGAAATAATAAAATTGGAAATATGAACGCGTAAAGTGTAGATAAAATATTTTACTCACAATAATTATACAGAATCCCTAAAATGTCACAACTTCTGCATAATATTCACATCCACATGGCAATGCATCATACATGTTGACTAAGTCGAGTTGAGAGAAATGATTTGAAAGACAAGTTGAGAGCACACTTTTTTTTAAAACACAACCCCATCGATGACACCCAAACACAAAATGATTCAAAAACACACAAAATAATTCTGGTTTTAATACACTTATAACAAAATTATATCCGTGAATATATATTACTCCATCCAATTTTAATTCCTGAAAGTAAAATTAATATACAATCAATAGCTCCCTCTATAGTTAAATTAAATATAATATTAACTATATTATCAACAACTACCTGAAAGGTAAAGTGTCGCCATCTATTGGTATTATAATAATTCATAATTAATATTTAGTTAGATATCCACTTTATTAGTTACATACTCACTTCATTAGATTTAATTATATAAATAAACTTTAAAAAACGATACTAACTTGTAGTTTTACTTTAAATTCAAATAAAATATAATACTACTATATGAATAAATCTACACGGAATTAATTCAACTTGCACAGCATTTCAGATATTCTTAACAAGAATATATTATGTAAAAGAGATATTATTTTAATTCAAATTGTTTTTGCTGCCAGCTGTGTTAATCCACTAATATTATAGACATATTATTAAATAATTAATGTTTTATTTTTACTACTACTTAAATATATATTAGACTTGTTATTAAATAATTAATGTTTAATTTATACTACATTGTAAATATATTTTATATTTCATAGATTAATTTAAATATCTAATTAAATAATTCATAAACAATTCAAAATATCTCAAAATTTATAAAATTGATAATTAATAGTATTACTACTGTTTTTCAATCAAATTAATGCAATGCAGAAATTAAAATACTTGTTAAATTTAATTATTCATAGACAAAAATAAAAACTATATTTATATTTATATATATTGCAAATAGATATGTTTATGAGTTATAATCACCAATGTTATCCATGTATAATTTAATTTGTTATTGTATAAGTTAATTTATAAATGTATGAAAACTGCACATCAATAACACCTTAAACAGAGGTGATCGGCAACGCACAATCACAACTATACAAAGTGTATATAATGTTCAATCAAATATTAAATTTCCTAATATGTTATAATTGTAATTATGTATGTTATAATTGTAATTTTCTATATAAAGTGTATATAATGTTCAAACAAATATTAAATATTAAATTTCCTAATATGTTATAATTGTAATAATGTATGTTATAATTATTATTTTCTACATCTTTTGTTATATGTTATCGCACACTAAAACAATAATTTATTACATACCATGTGTATATTTAAATTATATAATAAATGTTATTTAAAAGAGTTGATGATTGAATTTATCATAAAAATTGGATAACCATATATTTATATTTCTTTTTTACTCGATTTTCTCATTTTATCTTTTTTTTTCCTTTCCACACAGAGCGAACGAAAGTACCATTTTGATTTTTATATAAGTTTATATTAGGGATATAAGGATTAATAGAACGTTTTTAAAAAAACTGGTACTTCACTTCGCTCATACTAAAAAAAACTTTTTCATTTTTTTTTTCTTCACACCGAGCGAACGAAAGTACCATTTTGATTTTTATATAAGTTTATATTAGGGATATAAGGATTAATAGAACATTTTAAAAAATGTGGTACTTCACTTCGCTCATACTAAAAAAAAACTTTTTCATTTTTTTTTCTTCACACAGAGCGAACAATTTTACCATTTTAATTTTTATATAAGTTTATATTAGGGATATAAGGATTAATAGAACGTTTTTTAAAAAACTGGTACTTCACTTCGCTCATACTAAAAAAAACTTTTTCATTTTTTTTTCTTCACACAGAGCGAACAATTTTACCATTTTGATTTTTATACAAGTTTATATTAGGGATATAAGAATTAATAGAACGTTTTTAAAAAAACTGGTACTTCACTTCGCTCATACTAAAAAAACTATTTCATTTTTTTTTTCTTCACACAGAGCGAACAATTTTACCATTTTGATTTTTATATAAGTTTATATTAGGGATATAAGGATTAATAGAACATATAAAAAAAATTGGAACTTCACTTCGCTCATACTTAAAAAAACTTTTGCATTTGCATTTTTTTTTTTTTTTTTTTTTTTTTTTTTTGCTGATTTTCGTATTTTATCGTTTTTTTTTTCCCCCTCCACAGAGAGCGAACAAAGGTATAATTTTGATTTTGATATATAAGTTTATTCTAAGGGGTATAAGAACTTATGAAGCATTAAAATAAAACCTCAGCCAGCTCATAACTTAAAACAAACTTTCTCGTTTACAAGATAAATAAAGTTTATTATGTTACATTATTACATATTTCTTTTATAAATTTTATATATTTCTATGTAAAATTATATTTATGTAATATCAATAAATAAATAATTTTATTGCAGTATCAATTAATATCATGCTATTTTTAATAACCATTATATATTATATGCTTACCGGTTTTTTAATTGCACGTTGTTTGTTAATAATTCTTCTATGATATATTTAAAATTAGCACGAAAGTGGTAGGTATAGCCACTTTTAAAGTAATATCAATGCTAGTCCTTTATTTTTCATGACAATTTATACTAGATATTAAAAGAAAAAAAAACTTGCAGAAAATACTTTTAGATTAAACGATTGTGTCTTTTCTTAATATCTTACGATAAAATGAAAGGGGTACTTGGCCTTTTCACTTTGTAATTTTGCTTTAATGTGTACGTGTTCAGAAGACAAACACAGCTCTTATCTACAAGATTTTTTTTGTTGTTGTTGTTGTAAATATTGCTTTTATCAGCCAGTATTATCTAACAACAACTTTGCGCCAGCCTGCAATATTTATTTATATAAGGATAAAGACAATAATATACATGAAAGTTCATTTTTTTTATGCATGTGTTATCTGAATCGTAATCAGTTACTTTTTTTTTTTTAATGCATTGAAAGTTTTCCGCACGTAAAAACAAAGTGGGAAAAAAAACCCTCTGACTTTATAGCATATTTTATTTATGACTTATAGAGTGGCTAAGATTAGAACGAATGTTGCTAAAAAGGCGGCTAAAATAAATAAATAAATAAATAAAAGCCACGCGCGCCGGTGGCTTTTATTGGTTTAAAGCATTTTTTTAGGGAGGGGGGCAAAATTGTCTCTTTTTTTGGCCGAAGTTGGCTTTTATACAGTGAAGTATTTTAATTTTACTGCACATTTTTACCCCATTTTAACCACATTTGCACATTTTAACGAATTTTGAAAACAATTTTTTGAGTTAGAATTTAATAAATAACATTATTACTCAATAATGATTGAGTAATCTGTATTATTGTAATAATACAGATACCTGATAGTTATTTGTAGCCAGGATTTAAAAAAAAAATCAGCTAAATTTTTTAACAAGGTATATCAATTGTTTTATTTAGTTTACAGTACCCTTTAACACTTGAAAAAATATTACTGCTTTAAATGATTAAACATTTTGTTTTAAAACAATAGGTGCTTAGTGATATACTGTATTACTTTACAAATTTTAACTCACCGTCAGGCGCGTGCACTACAGATGTAGCAAATGAATATAAGGAACTTTCTGCAGTATACAACACGCTAAAAATTAATCAAAAACTAACTATTACATAAAGTTAGTACTATAAAATGAAGAAAATCCACATTCCTTTGGGAGGAAAAAAAGAATAAAAAACCTCATTCATTTTTAGCTAGTTGTACTGCAGAAAGGCTTTTTATTCATTTGCTACACCTGTAGTCTACGCGTCTGATGGGTGATTAAGCGCTTTATTGATATGTAATAGACTTAAATATTTAAAATCATACATAAAGTCATTTAATAAAGAATACTATATCTCACTCTTGAAAACAGTTATTAGAACTAACCTATGCATGAATGATTCTTTTGAATAGCAAGAAGCTTTTCTCTACTTCATTTTAACAACATTTAGTTTGGAAACAGTTTTTATTTTTTTTATTTTTCTATTGTTTTCTCTTTTTCTACATTTACATGTATTAAAATCTTTTCAAATATTATCCCCTTCCTAATTCCTTTTTTAACATTGAATATTGTATGATTTAATCTCTTCATATAGACTTATATCGAATAAATTACGAAACTGCTTAGAGTTGGAAGCAGTAAAGGCAGAAAAACCATAAACTGACATAGACTTCTGATTACTTAAGGGGATATACTTACTTGCAAAAGCCGAAAAAAAACAAAAAAAAAAACTTGTATTTTTGGGGATTTTCTTTTTCCTTTTCAGGAAGATGAAACAAGATATTTCAAAAACTCTTTTTGTATTTTGTTTATTACACTTTAAAGAAAAGAAATTTGTTTTTGTAATGACGAAATAAATTTAGGTGTCCCCAGTAGACCCGCTTTCCAGGGATGGTGTCGTACTGGTAGTTGTCCACTTGTCAAATGTTATCTGAAATTATAAAAAGCATAATTTTTTTTTTGTAATGACGAAATAAAGTTAGGTGTCCCCAGCAATCCTGCTCCCCAGGGATGGTGTCGTTCTGGTAGTCGTCCACGGTGATTACCGAAACATTGTCAAATGTTATCTAAAATTATAAAAAGCATAACGTTTTTACTCCGAACAAATAAAGGTAGAGAGTGATGATTCGGTTTTTGAATATATATATATATATATATATATATATATATATATATATATATATATATATATTGGACAAAATGGTGACCGTCCAAATTTAAGGTACCGGTTTTCACAAAAAAATGTTGAATTTGGATTGTTCAAGATATTATAAAAAATAGAAAAAATCATCAGATCTTCTAAAGGAACGATTACGCTCTAGATAATATTGCTGTTAAAAATTGGTCAAAATTTGAAGAAGATTTGCTGAGAGTTGTTCGAGTTATCGTGATCACCGACATTAAAAATATAAGTTTTAGGATAATCCCGTTTAAAGATTCGAGTTATGATTTATGCAGAGGTGCCAAGTTCCCACTAATCTTCCGTAATATGCGGTTTAATCTGACCCAGTTTAACAACGCTTCAGACCAGAAAAATTATTGGATAAATCTTTATTTATTTAATTTCAGGTTTTCTTCATGGAATTTATTACATTTCATTTCTTAAAAATTTTCTGGTGCAAAACGTGTTAAACCTGGGTCAAATTAACCACATATTACGGAATATTAATTGGCACCTCTGTTTATGTATGGTAAAACAAAGTAAATTAAAGCAGTGTAAATTTCTTAATTTTTATCAGATAGACTAGAAAATGTAACTGAGTATTCTTTACTAATTTTAGTTTCAAAAATGCAATTAAAAAATGCATTTTTTGAAAGTTTGCAGGTAGGCATACCTTCTTAACACACTTGGTTAAGGCGTCACATACCTTTTGAAATATTTCTACCGCCAGTGAAAAGAGATGTTGTTTCGAGTTCTCGTAAACTTTTAAGTACTTATTGAAATTACACAAACCTCTGTAATATATTTACACCATATTTCAGGCTTTATAAAATGTAAAAATAAACACTTATAATGTAACATAATAATTTTTAAAAAAACAGTTAATATTGCAAAATTTTTCACATGATATGTCCCAATCCACACGATAACTTAACTTAGAATTAATATATGAAACTTATGCTAAAATGACCGCTAAACTCTATTTTACAGAATGAATTAATATTATTGGGATAGTTAAATATCTTCAATACTTTTTAATGACTAATTAATTATTTTTTCAATTATTTTTCCTATTTTTCAAACTTAATTGAACTTTTTAAATAGTTTCTGTCAATGAATTTACATATCATTAATTCATTCTATAAAATAGAGTTTAAAGGTCATTTTAGCATAAGTTTTATATACATATATTCATTCTAAAGTTAAGTTATCGTGCGGATTGTGACATACCTTGTGAAAAAATGTTGCAATACTAACTGATTTTTTAAAAACTATTATATTATATTATAAGTGTTTATTTTTACATTTTATAAAGTCTGAAATATGGCTTGAATATATTACAAAGGTTTATGTAATTTCACTAAGTATTTAAAGAATTGTGAGAACTTGAAACCACATCACTTTTTACTGGCGGTGAAAAAATTTCAAAAGGTGTGAGACCCAACTGACATTCTCAATACATCTTTCTTGGTCCCGTCAGTGTCGGATAATCCTTTGTTTACTACGGTTTATCTGACATGCTATGATAAATATGTACTCCCGATTATTCCATGATTTCAATTTTCCGACATATTTGTGGTCTGATAAATATCACTTACAAAGAAGGTCTCCTTCAAGCGCATACTCAGAAAATTAAAAAAAAAAAAAATGCTAATGAAGCTACACGTGTACGTCATAAAGGACGGTACGTCACGGTTTCACTGGCTGGATAAAATGAAGTGTATTTTAAAAGTAACTGCCAGATTAAAAGTGGTGTCTTTATAAATTTCGATATTCAATAACTCGTTATTTCCACGGCAACAATATTGTTTTCTTGTGTCCTACACTAACAGTATCTAAGACGAATTGAAAGAGCTCAGAATAGAACCCTAATTTTAAGTTTGAAACAAATTTAATCCATTTAAATTTTGTCCTAAAACGTATAAGACGATGGTTAAATTTCATAATATATACATGTAAATGTATATGACAAAACTGCAGTTATAAAAGTGTATTTAGTTAAACTAAACTGACTTAAACTAGTGTATTTTTTATATTTTCACCGTGTCGCCAACCGACGATAAATCCACAAAAAATGAAATATTCATAAATTTTTTACAGACGCTATATCGAGGTCCTTTTTTATGTGTGATGATTTATCATTTTTTAATTAAATATAATGTTTTTAAATATATAGTATATGTGAAGCTATGCAATATTATATAGCCTTTTAAACAATCATCTTGGTATCTAATTTAATTCATTCTCCCCAATATGTATATATATATATTTTTTTTTTTTTGTACAATGTTTCAAGTAGTCATAAAGACCTATTTATTTGGTAATAGTTAATAGCAGTTTATGGTTTCTTTTAATAGAAAACATTTATGAGTGCAGTAGAAATAGAGTAAGGCAAATTTAATGTGAATTGGCTGTAAGCCACTTTTTCTTTTAATAAAAGACGGCTTTTTTAAGTGGTTACAATAAAAAACGCCGGCCGACTTTTTTTTTTTGGCCTGGCTTAAATTCGGCAACCCTGGTAAGAACTAATAAATAATTTATTTTGTTGCAAAATATATGTTTTGTTCATACTACGCTGGTGAGTTATTAAATCTACAGATGAAACATGTTGTTAAATGTTTTATTTTGACAATTTCTTTGTAATATTTCGTCGTACACTTTTCATAACCGGGGTACTTGCATCTTTCTCCGTTATTGGGTTCCTTTTCGTCCTACGGAATGGCATACAAAATATTTTCCTAAAACTTAAATAAAAAAAGACATTATGTCGCAATTTCTAGAAAATAAGATATCTGTGAAACAAGGCTACAAAAATAAATAAATAAAACTAGATTAAAAAGAAGGGGGGGGGGGGGTATTTTATGCTGATACCGGGTTGAGAAAACTGTTTAATACTTAACCCTTTGTGACTTAACAAATCCGATTTGATAAATATTTACTTAGATGTTAGAATATATCGTTTTAAGCATGTAAAAAATATATTTGTTTTTAAGTAGAACATAAAAAAAAAATATATATATATTGATTAAAATATACTTTTTTCATACCTGCCATAAACAGAAAATTACACACACTTCTAATAAATATTGTCAATTTTCTCATACAAAATTGTAAAATATACGAACTTACCTTTGTAAAAAATATATTTTTGGACGTCTCCACAGCCTTTTTAATTTTACAAAATTTATGAAGATCATTTTAGCAATAATGCTGTGAAACTGCTCAAATGATAAATAAAACTTTGGTGTAAAAAATTAACTAACTATCACCATCTGTTGCGAATTCCGTGAACAATTTATATTAACTGTTGTATGGCAGCAATAAATAAAATCTTCTGTTAAAGACCACCGTATATAAGTAACATTGACTTTTGGGTACGTTGCAGATATGCAACGCGGTGATGCAAAGGGTTAAACTAAAAGCTACTTCGAAACGTTTCCGAAAATTACGGGCAGCAAAAGAGACATTTCTTTCAGAAATACTTCTTTGAATCACGGAAATCTATTGGATTTATGAAGATAAAGGAATTCTTTTCGGAATCGTGGGTAACTCGGAAGAGGTTGTAATATATTTTTGTAAATCTTCCTGCTAGATCAAGAAATCTCTCTCTTTGTTTTATAATGTACAGTGGCATTTCTTAGATTTATTAAAAATGTATTACTTTTTTTTTAAATTCCAAACATTATAGCAAAATCAACTAGTCGGATATGCCAATCCCAAAACTTTCTTCTATCTCATACATGTTAATGCTTCAAAATTCGCTATTATACCGCCAAAAAAAATCAATATTTTTCGTCATTCTGTTGTACGTCATCTGCTTGCGAATTGTCGGGTTACCTGGAAGTGAGCAGCCGATGTATTATACTAAACTACGAAAAGTCCTTCTGGGCTGTACCAGCAGGAAAAGATAGTCTCCCTATTGCTTGGTTTTGAGATGTTAGCTAATTCTACTGAAAATACACGAAGCTAAAATGTGCGGAACCCGATTACAGAAGAGTCATTCCCAGTTCTCGTTAATATTGAATTTGAATGAGAATATCGCCAAATTAGACAGATATAGCCAAGTTTGCTTCATATATTGCAACAAATTTTTATCGCCAAATTTAGCGATATTTCACCAATTGTTGCCAAGCTTGGCGAGAATTTGACGTTAGCAAATATAAATATATAGTATTAAGCATGTAAGTGTGGAAACGATGGTTACAACAATGAAAGAAAATTTGGCGAAATCATGTTCACAAAATTTTATTGGACAGGACAATCGTTTTAAGATTATTCTCAAGTCTGAACTGGTTACTTTCTGACACATTTTTTAATTCATTTTTGTTCGCAAACCATATCACATTGACAAATTGACCTTTATAAAGAAACTAATTTATCAAACTGTTTTTCCTTTTTTCGGTAAAGACAGAAGATTTTTCAGAAAATGATGCTGTCAATGTGGGCGTTTTGAATCCAATTTCCGGATGCGATAGCACACAGGAAAGGAAATAAATTTCCGTTCTGAGATAAAAATCGCTTTTAACTCGAGATGTAATTCATTTACCGGGAAATAATAGTAATAATAATAATAACCGTATTCCGTTACAAATCACTTTAATAATCATGCCTTCAAATATCATGCTTTTATGTTTAAAAATGAGTCAGAAAATATGTTAGAAGGTTCCGCGTTGTTGAGCGAAAAAAATATTTTTTTGAGAACAGCGCATTCGTACATTTTGTTCTTGCTTTAGTATTTGTAACTTATAAATTGAAACTTTATCAATCAGATTATCTTACTATAATAATTAAAAAGTATTCATAAATTAATGGTGTTATAGCACTTTCATTTTAACAGTTTCTGGAGAAAAAAAATGTTAGTCTTTTTAACACTTTCCAACCTAGTTGAAAAGTGTTTATGATTTCGGTTTGTCTACCGTCTGTCCGTCTGTCCGTGCTCTAACTCCCATAAATATGCTCGGATTGCCCTGAAATTTTTGTATGTTATTGTCGTTTACTTATAGCATTTTCCCTATTTCAACAGAAGTGTGTAACAGTTATAGTTTTTTTTACAGGGACAGTCAAAAATATTCCGTTACATTACAGTCAATGGGAAATAATCGTTTCAAGTGCATTTTCATGACGCTACGTCATTTAAAACATAATGAAATTATATATAATTATGAAGCGCATTAAAACATGCTTTTTGTAGAATATGGGGTGCAAAGCATTTAATATTCATTTACAGGGTCAAACAAAAGAATTCTGTTACACATCGTTCTATGGGGGGGAAATCGTTTGCAGTGTAATTTAGTGATATTTCACTATTTCGAACATAATGAAAATTATATGCATTACTTAAGTGCACTATAAATTGTTCTCTTGTGTGCATTGCGTTTATTTACAGGGACACACAAAAGATGTTGGTTACAGTACATGTGCGATATTGAGATATGGTTTGCATTGCGTTTATCGTTCATTTACAGAGTCAAACAAAAGAATTCTGTTAACATTGTTCTATGGGGGAAAATCGTTTGCAGTGTAATTTAGTGATATTTCACTATTTCAAACATGATGAAAATGATATGCATTACTGAGTTGCACTATAAATTGCTCTCTTGAAAGTGTGGTGGGCATTGCGTTTATTTATATAGGGACGCACAACAGATATTGATATCGGTTATAGTAAATGTGCGATATTTACCGTCTATGTGTGATAGCGGCGTTTTCAATTTTGGTTTGCGTTTTTACGTTTAACTAACTTTTTTCATAGTACGTGTGTGTTTATAAACTCGGTTGTTCATATACAGGGCAACACAAGGGAATTCGTAAAGTATTACAGACTATGGGAGTGAATTGCTTAAGGGTAGTTTTTAATTGTGTTACGCATTTTCTGCTGAACTATATTTAGTAGACTAATAGAAGTTTGTGGAATATAAATAAATTCATATACAGGGCTATGCAAAGAAAAAATGTACATTGTCGTTTACGGCTGGTAATTGCTGCGAGTGAGTTTTAAGTTGCCTTTTAGCTTAATATGTGGTGTGTACAAAATCCTTCAGATAATAAACAGGGCTGTACAAAAGATTTCGAGTGCATTTCTATCTATTGGCGAAAATTGCTAAATATGAATATTCTAACTGAACTAAATTTTATCATACTATATATCCACATCTATTGATCATATACGGGGCTGCACAAAATAATTCGACTACTTTTTTGACACTGGAAAGTAATTTTGAAAACTGTATTTTTTAATGTTTTATATTTTTTTCTGGACTATTTACTTACATAACTTCTTTCGCGTTATTTAAAGGTGAAGTTTCGTTACAGTTTTCTGGCTGTGTTGGAAAGTGTTTCATAATCTATGCTGGACGCATGATTTTTCGTTCTTGTTTTTTCTTCCATGTATTACAAGAAGAAGGTATTGAGTTCCTGCAAATTTTCCACTTACGGTTTCCTATGGATTTTTCCGTTTCAGACAGAGTCGATTAAGATTGTCCGGAGCAAAAGACATAGCAGTTTTTCAGCCCCCCCCCCCCTTTCAAACAAAAATAGTAGCTAGATTTTTTTTTTCTTTTTGAGTATTCGGAAAATTTTCTGCATTTTATAAAAATGCTCATGAAATTCCGTTTAATCTAAATTTTATTTTGCAGTTTGATGATAATAATACTTTAAATATCTTTTCACCTTAGATATTTCTTTAAAAAAATTTCCCATAAAAAAATATTTTGTCTACAACATTCCTAATGTAAGCTATGATTTTAGAGAACAGAAAATTACAGTAAGACGTTTATAGAGGTACGTATTTGTTTCTTAGGTATCGAAGATTGAAATAATTTTTTTTTTCTATGATAATGTTTTTCTAAATAATTTTACTCATTTTGGGGGCCTTGTCTGCAATGGGCCCAAGGCCACGGCCTAGTTGGCCTGGTGTGGTAATCAAGAAGGTCCTGAACATGATTGGACTGTTTTTAGAAAATGTCTGTCCGTGAGTCTGTGCGTCTGTATTCTGAAAATATTAAAATGTTGTATTGTCATCGGAAACACGCAGCTGTGAACACATATATATATTTATAATTCTAGCCTAAGTAATTCCCCCTAAAGTAAATGAAAAATCGATGACAAAATTCCATCTTTACGTGCAAAACCAAGTTGAAGGAAATAAAAAGAGTTCAAAAAATCAAATTTACAATGACACATTCGACTTATTAATTCCTCAGCATACGAAAGTTTTGCGATTTGAACTTTTTTCATATCCCATTTGACTTCTAATTATGAACTTATTCTCTATTGATAGAGGAAGTTCGGATATTATGGAATAGTCGGGTAATATGAAAAGGTTTCTGTTTGGTAAAGTGCTGTCACCAAGCGGCAATATCATAAACTGTTTAAGAGGCTACTTCACTCAGACGAAAACACCCGCTCACTAATGTTAATCCTATGGCGGAAATAATTTACGATATCTTGTTCGCATTTTAATATTTTTAAATATATATATATATATATGTAGCATTTTGACGAGGTTGAGATATTACGATGAGTAATATTCGATGAAAAGATGGTAGTCCTTCAACGATATAGCAAGTTGCAGTCGATATTAGCGAGTATGGCGAAGTAGAAGGCAATGAAATGAGTCCACCAAAGTTTTTCAATAAATCCCGCCAATCTCCAGACAAATAATTTTATTAGAAGACGAACAACACAGAAACAATTCCCAAAGGTCTAAAACTTTGCCCTCGGGCTAACGTTGCTTCACTTCATTGAATTAAGATGTTACTGGGACAGTTGAATATTCTACTGACATAAAAACACCAGATACATATTTGTTTATGCTTCCGAAAACGTCAAAAATCTAGTGCTCCAACCGATGCGACCTGGTTTTGTTCCTTCAGCGGAGACATACAGTAATTTACGTCACGAGCGTACAAACCAATGAGTGAGAGGCTAGCTCCAGCCCAGCAAATGAGGTGCGAAGGAGGAGCTAAGACGGTAAAGAATTCCGAACCTGGTAGCGGATTAATTTTGGAGTGAAACTACCTCAGCGCGCGAAAAATTTAGCATAATGATAATAATAAAAAGAAAATGGCTTTTAAAAAACGTTCGAAATGAGAACGCGTCTCAGAATTTTATAGATTGGGGAGCTGATAAAAGCTACGAATGATCTTAAATTTTAGATTGAGATTTGGAATAAAATAATTATTAATATACGGATATTTACTTTTAAAAGGACTTTAAATAGGAATAGATATTATTAAGAATTAAGGAAATACTGACTATGACAGAAGTTAGATTAATTTTAAAATATTAATGCGAATAAAATGGAAGGATACGAAGGAAATAAATTTTTATATAACATTATCCCCCTCCCCCTAAAAATCCGAATGACGGGTAGATCCGATGATTTACAAGTTCATTAAGGCAAACAAGAATTTGGATTACAAAATATTTATCTGGTATTCTAGTTAATGCCAAAAATTCTTTGATTTTATTAAAGTTAATTCAATAGTTATTTTTGTAAACGCGAACCTGTGGGAATTGTTTAAATACAGAAATACATACAATTACAATATAAATAATTTAGTAACAAATAATTTTTTTTTTTCACTCTTCAAACAGAAATAGTGAAAAGGATGAAAATGAAGTAAACAAAGCATTTTTGTATAAGCAGTGAAAAGTATAAATGTCTAATAGTTCCTCTTAATCAGTAACAGTCTGAGTTATAGACCTCTCATTTTCAAAAAAAAGTTTCTTGGTATGGATATGAAGGCACAGATATGTCAAGTATTAGCCAGTAACACAGTTTACGGCAATACAGTGTATTGATTCTGTAGTAGGATAATTCCAGTTAATCATAAAGTTCAAAAACATAAGAAAGTTTCATCCCCACTAAGTTCAATAAACAATTAAAGTACTGGTTTGTGATGCTTGATAAGTTTTGTGCCTTGATAAGTAGGTATAGCTTGATAAGTGCACTTATTAAGTGAAGTCCAGTCAGTTAATAATGTTCCATCAATTAGATATGAGTATTAGATGTTTTGCTAGTAAGATGTGACTGTTTATCATCAACTAAATTACTATCAGTGGTTCTCTTTTATCACAATTCTCAAGAATATTCTCTTTTATAATCTTATCACATAATAAATAACAACAACAATTATAATAACGACATAATAATATCAACAATAACAAACAACTTCAAAATAATACTAAATCAGTAATTCATCTGTATATAATTTTAATTCCTCATTCTTTTTCAATATCAGTGAGGAATGAAAATATACTTAATAAAAGGAAACAAAAATAATAAATAGTAAACTAAGAAATATCTGTGAAAAATTATCAACAATTCAGTAAGATAATGTGCTCTCTGTTTTCAGTCAAACAAGAGAAACATAAGCTGCTCAATGAAAATAAGACCTTGAAGTGAACGGTGGATAATAAGTTTAACTATTACTATTAGTAGAGAATTTTATTCTATTATTATAATTTAATTTAATCCAGTGAATTTTTATTCAATTATTTTAATTTAATGTATTATTCTAATCTAATTTGCTATTCCAATTTACTTTATTGTTCTAATTCAATTCACTCCAATATAAAAACCTTTTAACTCAAATCAACTAATTTACGCCTGCATAAAAAGTTAACTCAAGCAAAAATATTGGCAGTAATATTCTTGGGAATTCCTATATTCAAGAACATACTGTTATACAGAAGAGAATTGATTAGACAATTATAATTTGATTTCATTAAATTTAGTTAATTTTTGCTTTACTAAGTTTAATATTAAGCTATTGATTTAACATTAGTTTGTTGTTGCTCATGGGATAACTTTAATTTGTCAGGAGGGTAATAAGGGCGTAATTTTGATACATGGACTATTTCAGTAAATTTACTTTGAGTCTGTCTATTAATTTCAACATTTACATCAGATAATTTTTTAAGGATTTGATAGGGACCACTAAAAACTTGTGAGAGCTTTCTGGTATTGGGATAATGGAATTCTTCATAGATAAGAAGATCTCCTATCTCAAATTTTGGCTCCACATAATTTCTATCATAATATTTTTTTACTTTTCCAGTAAAATTCATCCGTGCGTTTTTTAGCAATGTTGAGGGCTTCCTGGACAGGAGAGTAATAATTTTGCCTAAGAGGGGAATCATAGGGTAATTTGCCAAAAAGTAAATAAGCAGGAGGGAATTTGGTTATGGAATGGGGTGTATTATTGTATTCATTAACTATTTCAGTCAGAAGTTTGGTCCAAGGAATTTTGGAGGTAGTAGAATTAACTTTACACTTTAATCTTGTAACTATTGATTGATTCACTCTCTCACACTTGCCATTCGTTTGAGGGTGATGTGATGTGGTTAAACGTTGCTTAATATTGTGATTCCGCAAAATTTTTTTAAATCTAGGTGAAGTAAAGGCTGCATTCCTATCACTTAATACCTTTTGAGGACCCTGTATATCGAAAATTTTGTTGAAACAGAATAATTGTTGAGGGAATTGAATATTGAAGACTTGTTTTAAGCAATTTGTGTATGTTTCTGTGGTAACACTTTTGGAAGGAAATGCCCAAATATATCTGGTTGCATGGTCGATGACGATGTGTAGATATTTTTTGGTGGAGTTATAATAATTGAATCCTCCCACAGTATCAATAGAAAGACATTCAAAAGGTTGATCTGTGGTGGGCATAGCTTGTAATAAGCCAAATTTTTTCTGTCTGGTTTTTTTATTCTTTTGACAAATATCACAATGTTTTACAAAATTGGTTATATCTTGCGTCATGTCAGGCCAATAATAATTAGGGGAGATTAAATTTAACATTTTTTGGATACCAGGATGACCAAATTTTTCATGAGCAACATTTAGTATTTTTCTCCTTAAAGACATGGGGACTACTATTTTTCGAAATCCTTTCCTTTTAATAATCATAAGTCCATTTTCATTTAGATAATTTTTACCACACACATTATCTTTTTCCTGCCTCTCTATAATTTCTTTAACGTCCAGAAGAAAAGTAAGTGGTTGAATAAAATGTGAAACTGGGTTTCTCGACAACATGTCGGCTTCTACATTTGTGGATCCCTTTTCGTAAACTATATTATATTCAAACATGCTCAACTTCAAAGACCATCTAAATAACCTGCCTCTCAAATGTTTAGTATTTTTTAACCATACAAGAGATGCATGATCAGTATGAATGGTAAAATTTACACCATGAAAATAATGATAGAATTTGTCTAACGTGTCAATGATGGCAAGACACTCTAACTCGGTAATAAAATAATTCTTCTCATAACTTCTCAATCCTCTAGAGTAATAAGCAATTGGATGTAAAAAATTATTACTATCAGGTTGTTTTAAGACTGCATCTACAGCCACCTGTGAGGCATCAACAAACATATGGAGGGGTAACTTAGGGTCATAAATTTTTAAGATAGGTTTGGCTATTAAGGCATCTTTTAATTTTTGAAAAGAATTTTGACAATCTGTATTCCATTCCCATAATGTATTTTTCCTGAGTAATCTGTTAAGAGGGACTCGAATTTCGGCATATTTATCTATAAACTTGTGATAAACATTGATAGATCCTAAGAATCTCTGAAGTTCTTTTACATTTGAAGGGGGTTTTAGTTTTTTATTACTTCAATATTAGCATTAGCAGGAGTTAATGTGCCATTCTGGATGGTATATCCTAAGAAGTTAATTTTACTTTGAACAAAATTGCATTTAGATAGTTTAAGTTTAATGTTTTCAAGTCTACATAATTCAAATATTTGGTTTAAATGTTGCATGTGTTCTTCTAATGAGGAAGAAAAAATAATGATATCAAAATAATGGCAAGCAAAGTCTATTTTGTATTTAGTAAGTATTCTTCTAAGGGTTCTATTAAATATCGGAGGGCCTAATTTAATCCCGAAGGGCAGAACTAACCATTCAAAGAGCCCAAAGTTGGTAGCAAAAGCCAATTTCTCAGTATCGGATGGATGTATGGGTATGTGCCAGTAGCCAGAGGCTAAATCTAAAGTTGAAAAATACTGTGCACTACTCAGTTTATCTAAAATTCCATCGATACGAGGTAGGGGTTCGGCGGCATTTTTCATTATTGCATTTAATTTTCTATAGTCAACACATAATCTAGTTTTCTTACCTTCTTCTCTTTTCATTACTAATGTAACAGGGGCAGAATAGGGACTATTGCTCTCTTTAATTAAACCAGCATCTAATAGTGATTGAATTTGATCCGAAATCTCTTTTTCTTCTAAAGGGGAAGTTCTGTATGGCCTCAGAGATATTGGTAGGTCAGAATTAAGAAAAATACGTTGCGGTTCAATATTAATTCTCCCGACATCAAATTTATTTTTAGAAAAAAATGTCTAAATAATCCCTTATACTTTCCCTTAAAGTTTCATTTTCTATAGAATTTATTTCCCCAATTAATTTAGAATTATCAACATTAGATGGAACAAAGGATTGAGGAGATATGATCTTTCCATAATCGGGTTGCACTCTCTGATAATCATAGTTAACATTAAAATGAAGTAATCTTAATTTATCACTGGATATGCTCTTAGATTCATTTAAAACAAGGTCTCCATGTAATATTCGACATGTAGCACAGTCAATAATTCAATTAAACTTACAGCATTCTTTTAAACCTAATATAGCATAATCTAAATTTGTATTACATATCAAAAATCTAATATTTTGTTGCACATTACCTAATTTAAACAATAATTTACAAGCTTTATCTATTACAACAGTTCCTTTGTGTTGGGAAAATTTTGTCGGTAGGCAGTAATTTTGCGCGCTCTAAAGTAATAAGGTATATAATAAACAATTGTACTTTTGGAACAAAGGATAGGTAAGATATTGCTTACCTCCATTTTTCAGCAATCATCCACACTCCTCAATATACTGCATAGTAGGTCCGCCAGAATCACTGGTTAATCCATTAAGAAAAATGATGTATCCATTATTTTTTTTCACACACAATATGCAGATCCTTGGTTGAAGAATATCCATGTGACTAAGCAATGTGTATAAGTTATTGATTAATAAAACATTCATTATACTGATTAAAGAATTTAATTTACAATTTTAATATTTAATAGTTACATAATTTTAATCTTAAACATTAATTAAATTTGATAAGTTTAAGGGAGATCGGAGTATACAGTTCCAACTCCATCGCGAGAGAAAAAGCTTCTATTAAAGTTCTATATAGCAGAATGAAATCATTCTTTAGTCCTTATCAAGTGATGTCATTTTACAGTTCTTTCATTGGATGGAAATGACGTAAAGTCAATGTACGTCATTTGTACGTATTTTAGTCTCTTACTTCCTTGTTCAGTTCACGAGTCTGTAAAAACCTCTTCATATTTCATTTCCTCTTTGAAATTGGATAAACACTATTTATAATGATGAATTTTTAAGTGAACTGTCATAAAAATCAATTTGCGGAGATTATTATCATGATGTATTATCAACAATCTCCTCCTTAATCTCTGGAATTTGATTTCTTAAATTTAAATTTCTCCTGTGAACTTCGAAGATAGGCTTGGGAGTGGGCTTCGTTAGGATGTCCGCTACCATGTTTTTAGATTCACAATACTTTAGATTGATTGTACCATTGTCCTTTAGGTGTTTAATGGAATGATACCTAATATCAATGTGTTTCGTGCGACGGGTGTATTTTTCTGATTCGATCATTTTTATGCAGGACTGGTTGTCCTCATGCATAGTTATGGGTAATGTCTGTTCTAAGTCAAATTCTTGTAAGAGTCTAATTAACCATAAAATTTCTTGTGTCGCATTTGCTGCTGAAATGTACTCAGCTTCAGCACTTGACATGGCTATGCATGATTGCTTTTTGCTAATCCATAAAATTGGGTTTTTCCCTAATAAAAATAGGTTTCCGCTGGTGGACTTTCTAGTTTGTATGTCTCCAGCCCAGTCTGAGTCACAATATGTTTCTAGTATAGGTTGGTGTGTTGTATTTATTTCTAATATAAAGTTTTTAGTGTGATTTAAATAGGAAATTACTCTTTTAGTTGCTTTCCAATCCTTCTGTGAAGGGTTTTCGTTTTTTCTACTTAGGATGTTAATCGCAGCTGAAATATCTGGTCTTGTGACAGTTGAGATATACAAAAGAGCGTCAATTGCCTTTCTATAATTGATGTTGTTTGGCAATGGTATTTCTTCGTCATCAAAATTTAAATACCCTGTTTCCATTGGCGTTTTGTAAGGTTTTGCATCTTCTAATTTAAATTTTCGAACTAATTCTTCAATTTTAATTTTTTGATTTAGTTTATATCCTTCGTTTGTTTTTTCAATTTTAATTCCTAGGTAGTAGTTTAATTGACCTAAATCTTTTAGTTCGTATTCAATCTTAAGTTTCTGTATAATTTCTTTAATTTCACTTTCTTTGGCAGATATCAAAATGTCATCAACATAGACGACAATATATGCTTTGCTTTCTTTTGTATTACGTATAAATAAACACGTGTCTGAAATTGATTGTTTGAAATTTAACTTTTCTAACGATTCTGAAATTTTTGTGTGCCAGGCTCTAGCTGCCTGTTTTAAGCCGTATATAGCCTTATTTAATTTGCACACTTTGTTTTCATGATTAGGTTTGACATAGCCTTCCGGCTGAGTGATGTATATATCCTCATCTAAATTTCCATACAAAAATGCTGTTTTAATGTCAACGTGGTTTATGTTTAGTTTATGATAGGCGGCGGCTGCTAAAAAAGTTTTAATTGTAGTATGTGAAACCACTGGAGCAAAAGTTTCATAATAATCAATGCCAAAATTTTGAGAATAGCCTTTCGCCACTAAACGCGCTTTATATTTTTGTATTTTTCCTTTATCATCTAAATTTGTTTTGAAGAGCCATTTCGAACCTATTATTTTTGTATTTGGCGGGGGGTCAACTAATGTCCAAGTTTTATTTTGGTTGTGAGATTCTATCTCCTCCTGTGTCGCTTTGATCCAGTTTTCTTTTTCTACTGGGTTTTCCATGTTTATTATTTCCTGCCAATTTTTCGGTTCGTTTATATTTTCATCTTTAACCAAATAAATTAGTCTATCTGGGGTAACCCCTATATTTACTCTATCTGATCTTCTCGGTTCGGTTTGATTTAGTTCAGATTCATTCTGATTATCATTTTCATTTGAAATTTCGATTTTTATCAGATTTGGGTTTTCCGACTTTTCGTTTTCAGCATTAGTTTTTTCATCTATATTTAGTTCTAGCAATTTTTCTTTATTTGAATTTTTCGGATAGTTTTCCAAAAACTTCAAGGTTCTTGCTATAGTTATATCTTTGCCGCTTGTGTATATACGATATCCTTTGGAATAATTATCGTATCCCACAAAGATCCCTTCTACTGCTTTATTATCTAATTTCTGTCTTTTTGGCTTGTTAATATATGCATTAGCTTTGCAGCCAAAGACTCTTAAATATTTTAGATTTGGTCTTCTGTTTGACCATAACTCATATGGAGTTTTCTCGTTGGCTTTAGTTGGCAGTCGATTTTGTAGGTGATTTGCGGTGCAGATCGCCTCTCCCCAGAAATGTAATGGTAAATTAGAGTCACTTAACAATGTTCTTGTCATTTCAATTAATTATCAATTCTTTCGTTCAGCAACACCATTCTGGCTGGGAGAATATGGTACTGTTAGCTGTCGCTTAATTCCATTTTCTTTTAGAAAATTATCTATATTAGAATTTTTAAATTCTTTGCCATTATCAGTTCTGAGTTCTGTAGGCTTTTTGCCAAATTTATTGTTGACTAGGGCAATAAATTCTTTTAATTTCTCAAATACCTCACTTTTATTTTGTAGGAGATATAATATCGTAAATCTAGAGTAATCATCTATGAAAGTTAAAAAATAATTTTTCCCACCTATGGTTGGAGTTTGAATAGGACCACATACGTCTGAATGCACCAACTGCAAAATTTTATTTGCTCTAAATTCCGTCTTTTTGGGGTATGGTGCTTCAGTTATTTTGGTTTGATGCAAGGCTCACATTCGGTACTATGGGAACAATTATTTATGTTTATTCCGCATGCTAATTCCTTAGTCATTATTTCCCTCATTGACGCGACGTTTTTATGTCCTAATCTTCTATGCCACAGTTCAAGGCAATTTTTATTTTTGCAATTTGTTATCATATTTACGAAATTTTCATCTGTGATTTCGTTAGTTTGCTGAATTTCGTATAAATTGTTTTTTCTTGTACCTTCCAAGCGAATTAATCCTTCATATTCTAGAAAACATTTATTATTCTCGAACATTATTTTGCATCCGTTTTTCGTAGCTTCAGCTACCGAAAATAAATTAGTTTCAATTTCGGGTACTAGTAGAACATCTTTTAATGTTATTTCATGTGTTCTACCATCGGAGGTTATTGTGGTAATGTTTACATTACCCGACCCGTAGGATTTTAGTTTATTGCCTTTGGCAATTACGACGTTGGTATGTTCTTTATTTGTAAATTCAGAAAATAAGTTTTCATCATTTGATATATGGGAGGACGAGCCAGAATCTATGATCCATGCTTTATTTTGCGATTTGTTCGCTATAAATGCGCAATTTTTCTTTTCTTCGGTTCCGAAATAAGCTGTGCTTTTATTGTTCGGTTTATTTGAGTCCGCGCTTTTTAACCTGTTCTCGTCTTTTTGAAAGACTAATGAAGAAGAGAAGTTTTTTCTTACATTTTGTTTAAAGTTAGTTGTTTTATGTTTGTTATGCCAGCAATTAACTGTGTTGTGGTTTTTTAATCGACAAATCGTGCAGTATTTTTCTTCTTTTTTAAAACTTATGGGTTTAAATTTTCTTTCAGCTCTAAAGGCTTTGTTGGTATTATCACTTGTATTTGAATGCTCATTTCTTTTATTAAATTCGTCTGTAAATTTACTCTTTATAAACTCTGGAGTTAATTCGTCTTCCTGTCTGGCTTCTAATGCGGTTATGAGGGTGTCGTATGAAGGAGGTAAAGAGCAGAGCAGTAATGCTGAAATATGATTTGTTTTAATTTCTTCGCCTATGGCTGATAACTTATCGATAATTTCTAATATTTTGGTTATATGAGTAATCATATTTCCTCCTTCAGATAATTTCGTTCCATAAAGTCTCCTAAGGAGAAATAGTTTACTGGAGAGATTTGATCTTTCATGGATGTTTTTTAGCGTGTTCCATGTGTCCCGTGCATTTTGTAAATGCTTAATATGGATTATTTGATTATCCTCAATACTTAAATTGATAAGAGCTCTTGCTTTTTTATCTTTCTTAGACCATTCCGTTGTAATTGGATTAGGTGGGTCGTCTGTGACAACTTCAAAGAGCTCTTCTCTTATCAAGAGCATCTCCACCTTAAATTTCCAGTTTGCATAGTTGCTGGAATTTATTTTTTCAATTATACTACCTTCTTTGAAGGTTGCCATTTTTCTATTTTAGAATATATCTAAAATTAATTTCTTTTAAGTATTCGAGGATTCTAGGACACTATATTTATTTTTATTTTTATCCTTTATATACTTTAGAATATTTCGTTCTCATAATCTTTGTTGGGAAAATTTTGTCGGTAGGCAGTAATTTTGCGCGCTCTAAAGTAATAAGGTATATAATAAACAATTGTACTTTTGGAACAAAGGATATGTAAGATATTGCTTACCTCCATTTTCAGCAATCATCCACACTCCTCAATATACTGCATAGTAGGTCCGCCAGAATCACTGGTTAATCCATTAAGAAAAATGATGTATCCATTATTTTTTTTCACACACAATATGCAGATCCTTGGTTGAAGAATATCCATGTGACTAAGCAATGTGTATAAGTTACTGATTAATAAAACATTCATTATACTGATTAAAGAATTTAATTTACAATTTTAATATTTAATAGTTACATAATTTTAATCTTAAACATTAATTAAATTTGATAAGTTTAAGGGAGATCGGAGTATACAGTTCCAACTCCATCGCGAGAGAAAAAGCTTCTATTAAAGTTCTATATAGCAGAATGAAATCATTCTTTAGTCCTTATCAAGTGATGTCATTTTACAGTTCTTTCATTGGATGGAAATGAGGTAAAGTCAATTACGTCATTTATACGTATTTTAGTCTCTTACTTCCTTGTTCAGTTCACGAGTCTGTAAAAACCTCTTCATATTTCATTTCTTCTTTGAAATTGGATAAACACTATTTATAATGATGAGTTTTTAAGTGAACTGTCATAAAAATCAATTTGCGGAGATTATTATCATGATGTATTATCAACACTTTGGCTTGGCCAATAATAACAGGTGGAATATTTATAAGTTTAGCATTTAACAATTTAACAATTTTAAAAGGTAAAATACTTATGGTTGAGCCAGAGTCAATCACACAAGGAAGTTCCCTGTTATTTACAAATCCTGATACAATTAACTGTCATATAGTATCAGTAGATGGTTGTGGTTGACTAAGAGGGGGTGCAGAAGATTGCAAAGGGCTCACATTGAATACACAATTCCTCTCCCAGTGATAAGCATTTTGGATACCTCTATTTAAACACATTCGACATGGTCTACTTGGGTATTTGCTCTGAAAATGTGTAGTAGGCAACCTAGGATTGATAAATCTAGAATTTGGAGCATTAAAATTGTTCTGTGAATGAAAATTGGAATTTGGCATATGAAAATTTCGACTTGGGCGAACCCAATGTCTAGGTGCCTGATCATACTGTGGCAATGATCTATAATTCTGAAAATTACTCCTAGAATTACTATTGTTGACCTGGGAAGTAGGAATTACTACTAGCTGTTTAGCCATTAGGTACCAGTCTATTGTAATTTTTGGAGGATTACTAATCATATAATTCTGGTACTCAGGTTTGAGACCGTCTGTTAATCCCTGTACTATTATAGTTTCACATAAACAAAGTTGTCTACCTATTTCAACCTTTTTTCGAAAATACTTATCCAAATCATTGAGATCATTTAATTTCCTAGAAGCAAATTCTGAAAATCGAGGAACATGAACAGTTATGAATTTTTCAGTAAGAATATCAGTTATTTTGTCAAAAGCTTTACATTCTAAACATTCATTGATAAATACCTTCAGAGCCTCTCCTTTCAAATATTTTGAAATATTTTTAATCTTCCAATTTTCATCTTTCTTTTCAGAAAGGCATGTTTTGTCAAAATGGTTTAACCAAGATTGAATGTTCATTCCAGATTCGAAATCAAAAGGAATGATGTTTATTTCGTTTTCACTCATTTTGTGATCACCAAGGACTTTTATAAGTCCAGATCGCAATAACATTAATATAAAAATTAAAGAGAATTAACACAACAGATGTAAAATAAAATTTAAATTAAATAACAAATGTAAATACCTCCATCTCTAATAAATAATGATAGTAATAATAATAATACAACAAATAAGAAGAAAATCTGAGCGAAACTTAAATAAATAAAATAATAAATAATACATACAATAATAACTTTTTTCAAACTTACGTAATTCCGTTCACAAATTGTCTGCCTGTTTACTTTTTGAAATTTTTGAGACCGATCAATTTATTTATTTTTTTGTATAATGATACTTTTTCATTTTTTTTTTTTCTGTAAAAGAAAATATTATTTAGATCATTCCGTCATTATGGAGATGTTGTTTTGTAGAACATTCACACTGGTCTGCATCTGGTGTTTCCAGGGATAAATTATTCCAACACTTTTTGCAAAATTCGATGCATATTTTGGTGAGAATCAGTTGCACACACCACAATGGAAAATGTACAGCATCCGCATTCAGCAACATATCACAGCTTCTCCGTTTATCAGACGATCAGAAGAACAACTAATCGACATACTCTTCGCGAGAACTAGACGCACACTCTTCGCTATGAAGATGTACAACAGTAGCCGGCAATACATTCGCAGCTCATCCGTCCATCAGAAAATTGGCATAGCTCAGCGCAAGTTCATGGAATCCCAACGGGCTTTTTCTAGCATTTTGACGAGGTTGAGATATTACGATGAATAATATTCGATGAAAAGATGGCAGTCCTTCAACGATATAGCAAGTTGCAGTCGATATTAGCGAGTATGGCGAAGTAGAAGGCAATGAAATGAGTCCACCAAAGTTTTCCAATAAATCCAGCCAATCTCCAGACAAATAATTTTATTAGAAGACGAACAACACAGAAACAATTCCCAAAGGTCTGAAACTTATAGCCCTCGGGCTAACGTTGCTTCACTTCATTGAATTAAGATGTTACTGGGCCAGTTGAATATTCTACGGACATAAAAACACCAGATACATATTTGTTTATGCTTCCGAAAACGTCAAAAATCTAGTGCTCCGACCGATGCGACCTGGTTTTGTTCCTTCAGCGGAGACATACAGTAATTTACGTCACGAGCGTACAAACCAATGAGTGAGAGGCTAGCTCCAGCCCAGCAAATGAGGTGCGAAGGAGGAGCTAAGACGGTAAAGAATTCCGAACCTGGTAGCGGATTAATTTTGGAGTGAAACTACCTCAGCGCGCGAAAAATTTAGCATAATAATAATAATAAAAAGAAAATGGCTTTTAAAAAACATTCGAAATGAGAACGCGTCTCAGAATTTTATAGATTGGGGAGCTGATAAAAGCTACGAATGATCTTAAATTTTAGATTAAGATTTGGAATAAAATAATTATTAATATACGGATATTTACTTTTAAAAGGACTTTAAATAGGAATAGATATTTTTAAGAATTAAGGAAATACTGACTATGACAGAAGTTAGATTAATTTTAAAATATTAATGCGAATAAAATGGAAGGATACGAAGAAAATAAATTTTTATATAACATATATATATATATATATATATATATATATATATATATATTTTTTTTTTTTTTTTTTTTTTTTTTGCATTGGATAGCTGAGTTCAATCTCTATGCACGCTCCTTTGTACTTTTTTTATTTTTGTTGCTGTTATTTTTATTGAGGATATTTTTACTTTCGAAACCGGTTCCGAAAGTGAAAGTATCTTAATAAAAAAAACTTTTAATCAAATTCGAAAAAGTACAAAGGAGCGTGCATAGAGATTGACTTTAGTTGTCCAATGCAAAAAAAAAAAAAAAAAAAAAAAAAAAAAAAAATCATTTAAAAATATTGAAATGCGAATGAGATATCGTAAATTATTTCCACCATAGGATTAACATTAGTGAGCGGGTGTTTTCGCCTGAGTGAAGTAGCCTCTTAAGAACGGTTCCAGAATGCTCTCCAGAACGCGCAGTTCGTCTGTCGGCGTCAGGGCGCGTTGTGTGAATAAATATTTGTTCTTTGCCTGTGGAAAGTTTCAGAAGATAAATTTTCAATATTTTTTATTCATTATTAGAAGCAATATTTTTACATTGAAATTAAGCGTAATGTACACCGAAATACTAACAGTTTATGACGTAATACTCATTTTTTAGCACGCGATTCACACCAATAAACACAGATTAACTTTTCCCCAAACTGGCTGTGTCAGGTTACATGAATAGTACCAATATCTCATGATTAGGGTATCGCAAAGACAGATCCTTATATTTGTGATTTGTGCACATCTGAAGTATGAACTGGTATATTGGCGGACTATCTTAGACACTATATTTTGATCATGTTCTGTTGATATACCATTACATCTGTTTTCTGCCAAATTTTGTTCGTTTTCTCCATTTTTAACCCCCTATTCCATATTTCCCGACTATATCACAATACCCTCAAATAAGTTTACTAGTAAATCTGCAGATCAGGAGCCTCAACGTCAACTCTGAAAGTCATTGTTTTTTAATCTCACTTTTCATATTATTTAGCATCTTACAATCCACAATTTATTTTTTTTTATGTTACATACATATTTATAGGCATATAAAATACTTCGGGGATTTCGGGTTTTGAACTATATCGTGATTCTGTATTGCCCCAAATGCAAGTATCCCACAATGCCCGAAGCTCCTCTACAAAGGATTCTGCAAGAATGATTTCAATATTCTTGATTAACTGTGTATACTATTAATCAGGCATAGGAAGTTGCTTCTAATAAGAACACTAAAATCACACTGGAGAGAAATAAGACAGTGTCGAAAGAACTACTTTGGAACTATACGGAAGTAGAAAGGGCAGAAGAATCGGGAATCGATTCCAAAAAGCGAATAAGTGTCTCAAAAGCTTTAAAAGAACCAATATTGAAAATCGGTCTAAAAGAAGGGGGAAAAAAATGTTCAAAAGACAGGAAACAGGGGGAAGTCATGGAGCGTATGACTCTTTGAACACAGAAAATAATATAAAAAAAGTAATACATTGTGCAGAAATGCATACTAATTAGAAACACAAAAAGAAAAACATAATAGGAAACGCAAGAAGAAAAACGTAGTAAGAAACGCAAGGAAAAACCAACAGTCCGACTTTAAATAAGCGCTCCAATAAGGAATAGCAATAATTCAGAAGCAACTGTATATAATCTGTTCAAAATATACTAATAAAAAATACTAATAACAATAATAATAACAATAATAATAACAAATACCAGTGGACCTGTGCGAGGATTTCGCACTAGTCTAATATTGTTTAGCAATATCTAATATTTTTTTAGATGTAGGTGTACACTTCTAAAGAAAAAAAATTAAGGATTAAAAATATCTGCAAACAACATTAGTCAAGGTAGAATATCATCTCATTTATCTCATCAAAGTTATATTAAAAAGTGATCAAAGATAGCAAAAGACACGCACGAGAAAAAAAATTAACAATCGTATTTTAACTGCATGAGCGGATGACGTCATCCGCTTTGGGAAAACATGGGACAAAGAAAAATAAATTGAATACATATAAAATAACATTTAATATAATAGCAAACATTGCTATTAGAATCCATGCGGCGATATCCACACTTTATCTTTCTTGTGCTATTTATTTTTTTATCATCATTGTTGGGTATGATATAATACCCAACAATGATGATTTTTGTGCCAACATTGATTTGAGAAAAACATTTCATTTCATTTATGAAAACAATGCTGATTTAATTTTTTAATTAAGAGCAAATTTTAATCAAAAAACATGTTTTAATGAAATGTGAGTGTACTATGTCAGAAGCCTGTTCAAAAATCTTTCGAATGATACTTCATTCATTGTTGTGTGTTATGTAAATACATTGAAAAAGGATTGTTGACAACATCTATATATTTAAAACTCTAACCGTTTTGTTTCGACAATCCGTGAGAACAAACTACTACATCAAATTACATCATTCTTTTTTTAAATGAAAGATATTTGGTCACAGATTTGTTATCGTACATTCGTTTGTTCGAAAATTTAATTAATTAGCCGTAATCTTAAATTAAAATTTTACTTCTGCTTATGACGTCATAAAGTCGGCAATTGGATTAACGCCCACTGTTGCGACGTACAGAGTTTATTTTCTGAACTCAATGATTGCGAGCATAAAAAATAAATATTAAAAGCACGTGACTTTTAGGCCGAATTTTTTAATTTGTAAGTTAAAATATAGTTAAAATGTTTAAGTATTTCGGTAAAAATATTTATCCGTGTGTTTTATAAGCAAATAAAAATTCATATTTACTGTGACGTCACGGAAATATTGTCCTTTGGGTTCATTTTATCATTAAGCATTATAACTTTGTTGATGGCATTTTTTTCATTACAATTAAATACAAAATATATTTTTATTTGTATGCATGGTGCTTAAGCATAAATGTACGTGTGAAAAGTTTGTACCGGTGAAAATGACGTTATGCTTAGCTTGAAATGCATTTTAACATCAATAAAACTAAAAAGAAAAATTTATATGATTGTGTCAACATGGCGTATAATATTAACCGATATTTCAATTTTTAATTTTAAAGCTTAGAACTGGAGCCTTTATTGGTTGCTTCATCTTGATTGCATTACCTTGATTACATGTTACCAATTACTTTTTTTAAATTATAGGATTAAGTTATAGGAATTATAGGATTTAAATTATTAAGATTTCCTTTTTTAATAAAAAAAATTCACAAAAGTAAAGAATTTCAGGAAAAAAAAAACTTGAAATAATGATTGTATTTTTAGCTAGAATAAACAATGTAAGGCTAATATTTTATACGAATTATTTTGGTAGGTTTGTTATAAGTTCATTTAACAGTTCCTTATTAGCGGCAAGGACTTATTTCTTTCCCTGTGAATTTTTCTTTCGATGTCAAAAAATGGTAGTCTACTTTTGGACGCCAACCAAAACACAGTGGCAATATTTAGAAATGTATAACGGTTGTGACAACAAACGGCACTATCGCTTTAGCTTTCATCGCGCTTACATCACTTCTAAATACTAAAAATTTAATTTTTTTACTACATTTTACAATTTCAATTCTTACATCCTTAATTAGAAAAAAAAATTAGCTTTCGATTGAAATTTATTTGAAATCTGCTTCTTAATTTAACGACTTTTTAAATAATTTTCAAGCATGAAATATTTTTCAATTCTATCTCAACAATGACCATCCGTTTGTTTTAATAATGTAAAATAGCCCCTTGGAAAGTTGCAACAATTGAAAATAGGTATCCCTAACCTTCATGAAAAGTGAAAAAAAAATAATATTAATAAAAACCGGATAAATCATAAGATCAGATTCTCCATAAGATAGAGTATTTTGGCGCTAATATAAAATCTGTAAAAAGAAAAAAAAACTATTTTTAGTTTATGATTAACATAAAATTGATGTGTTGAATTCGTTGATGTATATGTTGAATCAGAATATGCTAGGAACTGTTATTTATTATTTTTTTAGCTCACAGGCTATCAAAGCCTGAGAGCTTATGTGCCCGCCGGTTCTGTATGTATGTATGTACGTATGTATGTACGTAACGCGATAACTCTTCATAGAAATATCCGTTTTCCTTCAAATTTTGTTTATAGGTTCACTGTGTTAAGGCGCTTCCCTGATTAGTTTTCGGGATTGATTGGTTAAGTATAAAGGGGGGAACGGGGGGGCTAATCCCCCCCCCCTTAATTTATATAAATGGGTTTTTCATGCAAAATTATCCCATTTGCTTCAAAATTTGTTTATAAGTTCATTGGGTTAAGACGCTTCCCTGATGAGTTTTCGGGATTGATTGGTTAAGTATAAAGGGGGGGGGAACGGGGGGCTAACCCCCCCCCCCTTAATTTATATAAATGGGTTTTTCATGCAGAATTATCCCATTTGCTTCAAAATATGTTTATAGGTTTATTGGGTTAAAACGCTTCCCTGATTAGTTTTCGGGATTGATTGGTTAAGTATAAAGGGGGGGGGGGGACGGGGGGCTACTCCCCTTAATTTATATAAATGGGTTTTTCAAGCAGAATTATCCGATTTTCTTCAAATTTTGTATATAGGTTCATTGTGATAATGCGCTTCTCTGAATAGTTTTGGGGGTTCATTTTTTTATGTATAAAGGGGTAGGGGGGGGGGGGCTAATCCTCCTTAATTTAGATAAATGGATTTTTCATGCAGCATTATCCGATTTTCTTCAAATTTTGTATATATATATTCATTGTAGTAAGAGGCTTCTCTGATTAGTTTAAGGGGTTCATTAGTTAACTATGAGGGGGTAACGGGGGGATGACCCCCCTTAATATAATGTCGATTTCTTTATTTTTCGAGGGGCTTATTTCAAATTCTTTGAAATACGAGTATAATATACAATTAGTGTGAATAGCCTGTGAGCTCAATGCCCTCAGTTTAACTGGGCAGTTTTCTTTTTATTTAAAGATCCATAGGATATTTAACTGTATAAGAGATCAACTGTGATGGAAAAGGAATAATCATCCTGATTATGTAAAGGGATAGAAGAAACCATACAAATAAATTACAATTGAAAACATTAAAATTCTCCCTCATCTGCATATTAATTTATTATTTTTAACAAAAATTCTTCATTTTTACATAAAAATTGATTAGCTTAAAACAATGGATGCGTTTTAGAAGATATGGATTTGAAACGAACAATGATTAAAGAGGACATTTTAAAACTTTTAATTTAAACATTTTAAAACTTTTTTTAACGTGGAATTTCAACGGTGTCTTTGGGCAGATGCAATACATATGCGCATAGGAGCTCATACGATTGCATTATTACAGGGGGGGGGGGGGTGCTTATACTATGTTCTTTTATTGACTGAATATGAGATGAAAGTAGGAAATTTGTATGATATTTTATGATAGGACTATTTGTATAATATTTTATAGGTCAATGACCTTTTTTTTTTTTTTTTTTTTTTGTCGTGGGGAATATGGTGGTAATGTCAAACTGATTTGTATTACACATTTGTTTACGGAGTGTTCATTTGGAGTTTGCATCGGAAATAGCATTTCACTGGGGGGGGGGGGGGGAGGGATTTTTTAAAATAAAATATTTGAAAGACTGTTTCATACGAAGCCCTACTTAAATAATAAAGAAGCTTATTTTACTGATATTGTTATGGTATTTTTTTTCCGTCACGTTTTGACGGGTTCCATCTAGTAAATAATATAAAATGTTTAATTTGCGCATGCTCATTTATTTTGTAATATGGATACAATTTTTGTAACAACCAGTTATTTAATTTTATTTTTGGGGCTCTTATTTCTATCACCCTGTAGATCATGCGTAATTGATGAATATGAAAATTTCCCAACACTATCAGAATTCAGATACATTGGATATGTTCACTTATTCCTCGGTATGTGCATATGCAATATAACGAGAAGGAGAAGCTACTGCATTAAAATACTTTTTCAAAAAGATGCAGTTTTAAAATAGGAGACACAAATATCGCTCGTCTGCGATGTATATAATCAACCTTAGATATATTTTAACATGTTGGGAATTTTACAGCATACAAATTTCAGAATAGAAGTCAGAAAATGTCTATCACGTACTAAGATATTTGATATATATATATATATATATCAAACTATATATATTTTTTTTATTTCTGTGACTGAAAGATACTAGCTGAAATAATTCAGTGACATTTTCGTTCTCTCAAATATTTGATTTTGGTACAAGGTTTTCAGAACTGAATAATATTATTTGGGAAATTCACTTTTACAGATGGCGATCTGCTTATCTTAATATTTGCAGTAGTTTAACAGTAGTTGGAAGTAGTAGTATAAGACAAATGAATAGCTTATATCTCCTTAAGGGGGTCCGGGACACACTTTAAAAACATTTATATTTATTGAATTAGAATTTTGAGGGTTTTTTTTTTATGGTGGTTAACCATATAATTTGCAAACAAAATTAAATAATAAAACTGCTCATATATATATTTTTTAATTTATTTTTTTTTTTTTTTTTTTTTTAAATGGGGTAATTTAAAATCGTTGTAACTCGAAATATTATTCGACAAATTTCAAACTTTTTCATTTAATTAAGCAGAAATATATGTTTTAATTATGTGATTCAGCATTTTTTTTAATATTAATTAAAAAATATATATATTTAAAGTAAATAAATAAAAAAAATTATGTAACTTGTTTTAAAAAAAATCATATTTCCAAAAGTAATTTTTTTTTTTTTTTTCAAATTTGTTGAATCAAAAATGAAGTAAAATAATTGAAAAAGACATGTTCCAAGTTTGAACCATTTATCCTTAACGGTTCTCGACTTATAACAATTTAAAGACGAGAATTGTTGAAAAACCCGTTATGCAGAAAAACGTAAAAACGTTTCCATGACAACCACTACTTGAAAGCTAGATTTTGAAAACCAAAAATTAATATATCCTGTTCTAATTAAGATAGAAACATGATTTAAACGTCATTTTAAGCGGAAAAAAATTGAGAATTTTGTAATACAATAAAATATTTTTCAAAAATTTGAAGATTTTTGTGTCCCGAACCGGTAAGTGCAGAATTCTAAGTTTTGAGATATTTAACAATAAGTATGAAAGTAAAAATATTTTTTTTTTTTTTTTTTTTAAATACACTTTTTTTATAAGGCATCAATGCTTATTTTTAAAATCACGCCTAAATTTTTTACTGTAAATCATATGTTTTTCTCAAAAAGTTCCGTTACAATACATTAATTTTGTCTGGGCGCAGAACTCGATTATGAGAAATTCAACGCTTTTTTTTACGCTCGGTAGAAAGCACGAGCTAGTGAATTTATTAAAAAAATTATAATTAATTAAATCCGAATTAAATCTACTGTTGTTGTAACTCGTATTACAATTATTTCGTTGTGGCCATCTAACGCCTTTAAATTAATGCATTAATTTGTGATTAAGTTCTAAAAATATTAAATTGTTGTTTTGCCATCGGAAACACACCTGTGTAGACAATTTTTATAATTGAAGCATGTGAGGGGAAGTGGGGAGAGAAAATCGATTACAAAATTCCATTTTTACATACAAAAAACAATTTAAATAAAGTGTGAAAATAGTAAAAATATATGAAAATATTTCCATCTATGCTTTACTACTCTTTTTTACTTTCTTCTATCTATAATGGAAGAAAGTATTGTAATCGAAATTTTTTTCGACTTCCGGTTTTCGACGGATTTACACGTTTTAGGGATCAAAGATTCCGAAAAACACGTATTACAAAATGTCTGTCTGTCCGTCCGTCCGTCTGTCCGCCTTTTCATTGTACCATCGAAAAGTGTATGAAGTTATGCTTCAAATTGAACCTAATTTTTTTTATATGTTTTTGGCTATGGCAAGCAGATTCTATCAGAATTTGGGGATATTTCGACGGAAGGGGGCGCTGTGATCGATATTTTTGTTCCATTTTCACTATTGTACCATCGAAAAGTGTATGAAGTTATGCTTCAAATTGAACCTAATTTTTTTTCTATGTTTTTGGCTATGACAAGCAGATTCTATCAGAATTTGGGGATATCTCGACGAAAGGGGGCGCTGTGATCGATATTTTTGTTCCATTTTCACTATTGTACAATCTAAAAGTATATGAAGTTATGCTTCAAATTGAACCTAATTTTTTTTCTATGTTTTTGGTTATGGCAAGCAGATTCTATCAGAATTTGGGGATATTTCGACGAAAGGGGGCGATGTGATCGATATTTTTGTTCCATTTTCACTATTGTACCATCGAAAAGTGTATGAAGTTATGCTTCAAATTGAACCTAATTTTTTTTCTATGTTTTTGGCTATGATAAGCAGATTCTATCAGAATTTGGGGATATTTCGACGAAAGGGGGCGCTGTGATCGATATTTTTGTTCCATTTTCACTATTGTACCATCTAAAAGTATATGAAGTTATGCTTCAAATTGAACCTAATTTTTTTTCTATGTTTTTGGCTATGACAAGCAGATTCTATCAGAATTTGGGGATATTTCGACGAAAGGGGGCGCTGTGATCGATATTTTTTTTCCATTTTCACTATTGTACCATCTAAAAGTATATGAAGTTATGCTTCAAATTGAACCTAATTTTTTTTTCTATGTTTTTGGTTATGGCAAGCAGATTCTATCAGAATTTGGGGATATTTCGACGAAAGGGGGCGCTGTGATCGGTATTTTTGTTCCCTTTTCACTATTGTATCATCGAAAAGTGTATGAAGTTATGCAGATAATTGAACCAATTTTTTTCTATGTTTTTGACCATAGCCTGCAGATCCAGGTTGAATTCGGGGATATTTCGACGAAAGGGAATGCTGCCATCGCGATTTTTGTTCGATTTTCACTATTGTATCATCGAAAAGTGTATGATGTTATGCAGATAATTAAACCAAAATTTTTTAATATGTTGTTGGCTGTAGCCAGCAGGTCCTACTAGAATGTGGGGATATTCCGCCGGAAGGGGGCGCTGTGATAGCCATTTAAAGATTTCAAATTCAAAAAGATGTATAAAAAATTAGAAATCCTAAAAGTTTTTTCCGTTAAATGTTCGGCCTTGATCCGTAGAATCCGGAGCAGTTTTTGTTTTGTCTCTATATTAAAAAATGGCGGAGATATAGCGGTTTGAAATTTTAGGGTGGTTGACATTTTCAAACAAGACAGCAGAATTCATCCTAAACGGGTTTAATTTATGAGTCATGTTTTTGGTTATGGCAAGCAGATTCTATCAGAATTTGGGTTTAAGAAAGAAAGATTAGAAGAAAGTTTTGGGATTGGCACATCCGACAAGTTATTATTATTAATGAGCTGCGGTTAACAGGGTTTCAGCAAATTGTCTTTCATTGTTGTAACCATTGTTCCTATTCTTAAATGCTTAACACTATATATTTATATTCGCCAAAGTCAAATTCTCGCCAAGCTTGGCGGCAATTGACGAAATATCGCCAAATTTGGTGACAAAAATAGGTTGCCACAAATGAAGCCAACTTGGCTATAGAAGACTAATTTGGCGATATTCTCATTCAAATTCAATGTTGACGAGAACTGGGAATGAATCTTCTTTAATTGGGTTCCAAGCATTTTAGCTTCGTGTTTTCCAGTAAAATTAGCTAAAATCGTAAAACCAAGGAATAGGGAGGCTATCTGTTCCGGTCGGTACAGGCCAAAAGAACTTTTCGTAGTTTAGTATACATCAGTCACAGATTAAATATACATCCAGATACGGCAGTAGAGCAAAAACCCGAACCAACGCGATGCTAGCGCCGCTTGAGAACAGTCTGAAACAAACGCGCATGTGCGGGATCTATAAATTGTTGGATTGTCACTATCACATGTACCTGTTGACAATTTTGTTTATTTTATCGGCAGCTTTTTGATAGTATTTAACTTATCTGCTTAGTTATTTGCTTAGTTAACTTATTTGCTTAGTTTCTAGTATTTGTATGATAAAATAAAATACGTTTGATGTTTTAAATAATAACAAACATCGCCGAAACTGCTGAAAAAAAGATAGATACTAAACAAATAAAATAAGCAATACCTACCTGTGGCGACACGAACGGAACGTTTGCTACTGTTGTCACTAGGGGCTCTGAAGTTGCGATTCGGTTACCATTGAGCTTATGGAAGTGTCCTATCTGGTGTAAAATATATTTAATCTGTGACATCAGTTGATTGCATCCCGGTAACCCGATGATTCGCAAGCAGCTGACGTACAACAGAATGACGAAAAATATTGATTTTATTGGCAATGTGAGGACGAAATTAGAAGTATTAACATGATTGAGATAGAAGAAAGTTTTGGGATTGGCACATCCGACTAGTTATTATTATTAATGAGCTGCGGTAACAGTAAAAGTTATCAAAAGTGAGCTTTTTAGTAAACTGATCTTTGCTTTACTCAAATACAAAAAATTTAAATACATTTAAATGTTGGAAAAACGTTTTCATATACTTCTAAACTACGAAAAATCAATTTAAAGATTTTATACTTAGAAAAAATATTAAAAACTGTTTCATTTTAATAGTACTAACTGAATATATTTTCTGTTTATATAGCTCTAAATTACAGATATTGAAGTTGTATTGATGAAACTTTTATTGTATAGACACTGTAGTGGGCATGGCATTTAAAGGGCTGGCAAAATAATAAAAAATATTTTTACTAAACTTGTTCTCGTCAGATTGTTTCAATTCGTCAAAGTTTATTTCTAGCAAAAATAAAGAAAACCGATATTTTCGTCATTTTGGACGAATCGATACTAACCTTTTCAACACCCCCTTCAGCCCCTTCAAATCGATACCAACCCCTTCATCACTAGAGCTCCTATATAGGAGTCTTATTCAGCACCAGACGTACACTGTGTACGTCATGATTTTACCATACACCCCTATACCAGACTTACTCCGTGTATCACTTTAGAGACAACAGCTATTTACCAGAAAATAAAACAACACCACACACTTCAATATATACATGACGTACGGGTAAGTAAGTCTGGTTGAGGTGTACGATGAATTCGTGATGTACGCAGTGTACGTGTGGTGCTGAAGGGGTTAATATATCACAAACAATGAACTGAATGAAATTAATATATCACTTAACCTTATCATTAGATTTTTTTTTTTTTTTCAATCTTAAAATCAGCACGACAAAACCTACAACAAAACCTGTTCTTGTGACTAAAGAAAAGAAAAGGAAAAAGAGTTGTTGCGCGTGGTCCGTTTAAAAACAGAATAAATACAAAACGTAGAATGATCGGGTAACGAATGTGTCAAAGCAAGATAATGTGCAACTTTTCGCAGCTGAAACTGATCAATGATCCAGTTTTTGCGTTTACTTTCAGGGTCGGTCACAAATCCAGTCAGCTCTGTTTAAAGGAGACAAGTTGAAAACTCAAATTTGCCTTACGTTTAAAAGATTACGAATTTGCGCTTTGTGCTGATTATATTTGAATGAAATGAACTTATTTTTAACCTTTTAAGATGAAGCGCGCACTACTTTTCGGGAGAAAAATAGGAAATTGTCCTTTCACATAAAATTTGTCTTTAACAATAAATATAACTTACAAAAAAATTAAGTACACTGTAAAACAAAAAAGAAAAATAATGCGTTAGAAATAGATTATGAAAGACTTTCCAACACAAACAGAATATTAATAAGAAATTCCATTCTTCCTAAAATGAAATCGATCATAGCCCGTCCTGTAATCGAATTGTGCGTTTTTGTACATGAACGATACGCCACGCAGTCCATAATCTATGGAAAACATGTTGAGGTGTACCTGGGTGATTATTTTTTATTTCATCATGTTTCAAGTATCATAACATCATTAGCATGCATCGGAAACGACTTTTCCTCTTATATCATTATTTGATGGGATTATTTTGTGCGTCCCTGTAAATGAACTGTGAATGCTGCGTATTCTAATACTCCTGAGAAAGCATGTTTCAGTCCACCTTAATGATTCATATCAAGTTCATTTTAAGACCACTAAAATGCACCGGAAACGATTTTTCTCCCGCAGGGACCGATCGACAAATTTGGGGGCCCTAGGCACAGATGCGTTTGGGGGGGGGGGGGGGGGCTTGCACCGATGCTTACAGAGGCTTTGAATAAAAAAATATATATAATATTGAAGACTTTAATAATTTCTTTAAAATATAAATTAAAAAAAATTGATAATCATTAATTTACTTTTAAATAATTATTTCATAATTATGAAATTTTAATTGAATTTTTAAATTTAACTGTGTGGTGCTGATTATCTTTTTCTATGCAAGTCCATATATCTGGAATGATGAATGATAAAGTATGCAACAACTAATACTAAATTTACTGCAGTACCAAGCTATAATTACTTAAAACAGCGCTTCCCAACCTTTTTTCTTTCACGTACCCCTTCCTAAGGCTTTTCCTTTCGGAGTACCCCCATTTATCATGACCATCCACCCACTCCTTTCTTTCCCCACATATTATTAAAATCATCAAGAAATATTCATTATTATATTTTCTATTCCTTAAGGAAGCACTGATGTTTTCAGTATTATAAAGTATAATTACTCAGTATTTATCAGTTATCAGAGCAGGCCTATTAACAGCTGCACTCGGGTTCTCTTGCCATTCTAAATAATCAGATTGTTTCGAAGAACTTGCAGTTTCCAAATCATCCGGTTGAATTTCAATCGCAGTTGCAGTACTCTTAAGACTTTCGGATTTCAACCAGTTATCCATTTTAAACATAAAACCAAATCTTTCAAATAATAAGTAAACACTTCAAATTAAATACTCATTAAAAGGAACAAAGCTTTTCAATTAATATACGTTAGTGAAATAACTCCGCCTACTCGAAAATAAAAATGAGGACCTGCTTTTCAACACGTTTTAAAATAAAACATTAAAACCAGAAACTTTGGCGTAGTTTAAGCATTTTGCAATCTACCCTATTAAAATCCGTGCGCGTATCGATGTAAACTCAAAAACTCGGAAACCACAGGACGCAGGGCTACTAAATTTGGCACACGGGTTGCTGTTAGGGGGCCCATGAACGACTGGGGCAAAAAATTCGAAAAATTTAAATATATATATCATCATCATCATCAACCGTTTTCAATCCACTGCTGGTCTCCCCCCGATTTTTCCATTGTTGCCTGTCTAGTGCTTTAGTCATCCAATTAACACCGGCCACTTTTCTGATTTCGTCACTCCATCTTACTTGAGGTCGTCTTCTTGGTCGTTTTACATCTCTGGGATACCACTGTAGGGTGTTTGTGCTCCATCTAGTGTCTTGTCTTCTTGCAATGTGCCCAGCCCATTTCCATTTTAGCCGTTTAATTCTCTCGATAATATCAAAAACTTTCGTCTGACTTCTTATCCACGTTATTCTCTTTCGGTCTCTTCTGGTTATGCCTAGCATACATCTTTCCATACTTCGCTGAAATATATATATATATATATATATATGTTTTTGACGATTTTTTTGGCCTTTTTTATGTTTAAACCGCAATCGCGCGAGTTCTAACCAGTTCTAAATGTTTACTGCAATATGAGATATACATATTACGTACGCCACGCTGCAATGCTAAGAAGCTGTAGCGGGTATTACGATAATTCTTTTACCTCGCATGCAAATAATTAGAAAGTATTTAATTGCGCTTGATTATTATCTTTTTTTTTTTAAATAATGAAAAACATTTTATCAGAAACAACAACAAAAGTTTTTCTTCTATTTTTTCCCTTATTCCAAAGATATCGTTTTATCGTCTGCTGCCGTAGCAACATGATAAATTAAGTTTCATAAAAAAAATTCACAGTAGTAGAAAAGTATTTTTCTAAATCGTATAGTTATTGAATAACACTTTAACAGGGGAATTGAGTTCATTTTATTCACATTTTAGAATTAAATTCACGAACTCCCGTGCGTAGAATGGGTTAAATAGCTAGTTATAATTAAAAACGGGAATAAATAAGGCGTTTAAAAAGAACATTGTACAAATATCAATGGTAGTTTTCGCAAAGATTGGAGAAATATGTAAATACACATTGCAATATACGGTGGACGGAGCTAGTGACATGGAATTATCAATGAATTATTAGGTCTAATGGTCTTTTACCCTGATTTTGAGTGTAAAATATTGGAGTTACATATGTGACTAATTTTGTAATCCAAAACTATAAACTTTATTTATATGTGTTTTCAGTTAAAACATTTTTGTGATTTCCGCCATTACCGATATTATTTTCACGTACCACCAGCAGGCTCGCCACGTACCCCCAGGTTGGGAACCGCTGACTTAAAATATTAACATATTCTGTTAATCAAATAACTTTTCTTTCAATTACAAGCTTTCACTGAAAAAAAAATCAATTATAAATTTATACAGGTAACTAGCAGAACCACATGGCTTTGTCCATGTTAAGCATATGAGGGCCTTACAGGTAAAACAAATAAAAATGAAATAATATGGCGATCCCAAAAAACGGAGTTCTGTACATTTCTGCACATAAATTCTTAAAAGACAATCAGGAAAATATGATGTTACTTTGACAAATCAGAGACAATCTTTGACAAACAGATTTTTTCATATTAATTTTGTTTTTTAACAGTTAAAACTGTTTTGGCCAATAATTGAAAAATCTAGCATTTGGGGGCCCTGGGCCCGTGCCCCGAATGCTCTGCCGTAAATCAGGCACTGATCCCCGTAAACAAACTATAAATGCTACAGCCTTCGTTTCCAATATAGAACATTCTATAATAAAATCCTTAACATATAAAATTTGCATTCCAATCCGAGTATATTGACGGAAGTTAGAGCACGGGCAGACGGCCAGACTGGCAAACAAACGCCCAGACAAACCGAATTCATAAGCACTTTTCAACTTTGTTGGAAATACACAATAACCTCTTCCGAGTTACCTGGTTACCTATGACTGCGAAAAGCGTTCCTTATCATTAGAAATCCCAAAAACCAATACATTTTCGAGATTTAAAGGATCATTTATAAAAACAAATTTCTTTTGCTGCCACTAATTTTTGGAAACGTTACCGAGTAGTTTTTATGGTGTATTGATCAGTTTTATCAATCCGAGATATCGGTTTTAAAAGGATAATATTAATTAAACATTTTCAGCAGCGTAATTCAGCAAGATTAACAAAATATTATTCATTTTAATGTTAATGCTGTTAATTGATCATGCTTGTCTGAAAAACATGTTTGTTGAACATGAAATCGTTTACTAACAAAGGATGTGAATTTTACGCTTTATTTTTATGTGGCTGTAAGCTGTAACGCTGTGTAGCAAAGTGAAAGATTCACATCCTTTCACGACGCCATTGGTCGTGAATGAGCGTTTCACACTATCCTCTTCCATTGTATGAGCAGTACGCGTTACGAAAATAGTTATAAAATCTTCCTTAGGTGAAATTAAATATAATTTATAATTTAAAAAAAAAAAAGGGGGAATTTGAAGGTCATATCTATATTAAATATATGTTTTTAACACTTTCCAACTTCCAACATAGTTCAAAATTGTTTATGATTTCGGTTTGTCTGTCTGTCTGTTTGTGCTCTAACTCGCATAAATATACTCGGATTTCCCTGTAATTGATATATGTTATTGAGGCATGAACGCTATTGAAAATGAAGTGTGTAGCATTTATACTTCGTTTACAGGAACACTCAAAAGAATTCCGTTACATTGCGGTATATCGGAACAAATTGTTTGCAACGTATTTTAATGATGTTACACTATTTTAAACATATTGAAATTGATATGCATCACTGAGGTGAAACTACAAGATGTTTAATCTAGAATATGATGTGAGTAGCATTTATCGTTCATTTAAAGGGGCACACAAAAAAATTCGGTAACAGCACTGTCTCACAAGGAGAGTGCCAAGCTTGGTAATCACGGATTTTGATTATTTTTATATATGTTGTAGGGTAAAAGCCCCTTAGTCTCAGGTTCAATGGATTTTATACAACGCTCCTTAGTTCTCGAGAAATGGGGGGTCTAATATTATAACATAACTTAAATACTTACTTTGTAACAAAATAACTGCGTTGGTCATAGCTCAGTTGGTATGGCGTCTGCTCGTTGCTTCGAGGGCCCGGGTTCGATGCCTGAACGCGCCGAGTTCGTTTTTCTCATTTTTTTTTATAAATATACTTATAATTTAATAATCTCAATAAAAAAATTTGTGGACATAATTAAATTTTAATTTAGCATTTTTGATTTTTAAACCATTTTTAAACATTTCTCATCATTTAAGGAGCATTATAAAAATTGGTTCTATTATTGACTAGTAAAAATTCAAAAATCGTTCCAAAATCAATATATTTACTATCGAATTATAGAATTCTTCTTCCATTGCAATAGAAAACGAAGATTATATTCCAGATGCTGGATTATTTGTTAAAAAACCATTGTTTTGCAATAAAATTTTACAGTTCTAACGCATTTGTGACATTATTTTTCTGATTGATCTTCTTGTGAACTACAGCTTACTTCTTCCATTTCTATACGACTATAAGCTATTATAGAATGATACGCTCTTGTGCGATAAAGATTGAAAACAAAAACACCACTTAACTGCACCAAACAAAAAAAAAGAAAGAACCAAAGTCTGTTGTGACGTCCTCTAGTTACAATAAAATAAAACATAAATATGTTGTAATTTAATTTTTATGCTAAATTTTAATATAATTATGCTTCTTACTTTAAAAACAAAGTAGTATTATCATCGCATTGACTTTAAGGCGTTTCGTTATGGCAATTTATAAATGATGTTTCTTTTATAAATACATTTTAATGATACATTATAATACATTATAATACATTTTAAAAATGATTTAAAAAAATCAAAAATGCTAAATTAAAATTTAATCATGTTAACAGAATTTTTTTTGAGATTATTAAATTATAATTACAAAAATATTTATAATAAAAAAAATGAGAAAAACAAACGTAGCGCGTTCCGGCATCGAACCCGGGCCCTCGGAACAACGAGCATACGCCATGCCAACTGAGCTACGGCCACCGCAGTTACTTAGCTACAAAGTAAGTATTTAAGTTGTGTTATAATATTAGACCCCCCATTTCTCGAGAACTAAGGAGCGTTGTATAAAATTCATTGAACCTGAGACTAAGGGGCTTCTACCCTACAACATATATAAAATTAATCAAAATCTGTGATTACCAAACTTGGCACTCTCCTTGTCAGAGCCATAATTGTTGGAAGTGCGTTTTCAGTTATGGTATGCGTTTTTAAATTTAACTAATATTTTTCATATTTACTTGATGTGTATAAATTCTATAGATCATACACAGGGCTGCACAAAACAATTCGAGTACATTTCCGCTTATTGACGGAAATTACTGAAGAGGAATTTTCAACTGTGCTATGCTTTTCCAACTGAACTAAATTTTAGCATACTATGTAGTTTATATATACAAATCTATAGATTCTATACAGGGTTGCATAAAATAATTCGGAAAGTTTTCTAACTCTCGATATTAATTGCTGAAATTGGGGTTTTCAAATGTATTATACGTTTTAAAAACTGTTTACTTTGACATTGTCTTTCACTTTATTAAATGGTGAAGTTTTGTTTCTGTATTCTGAATGTGTTGGATAGTATTTCATAATCTACACTTGACGCGTGATTTGTCTTTCTTGTTCAAGCGTAGCGTGAGAGAAATGCTTATAGCGCGGCGTTAAGTAACGGGTTAAATAAAAGCCAATAAAAACACCGGACTGCAAACAATAACCAAACAAGACAAGAAAATCGAACCACCACTCTGGAAGATAACAATGCATATGCTAACTCTATGGACATGTAGGTATATCGAAATTGTGCGTTTTTATGTTAGCCGGTCGCTAAGGCGCTAATCTCGACAAAAACTTTACCCCCCTCTTCAGTAACAGCTGTTATTTTTCGCGTGTGTAAATTTGAAACAATGCAATGATGTTGAAATACAGTAATCTCTCACTTATACTTTGGTGCAAGGGACTAATCAAAAACGAGGAATAAACGGCCAGAGACGCATAAATGAAATCCAAGTAAAAATTAAATTTGAAGTAAATATTACGACAAAATTAATCTTTAAATTGGTTAAATAACATGCAGAATAATAAAAAATATGATTTATTAAGACTGTTAAAGATTTACTAATTCAAATCTAAAATACTACATGCATCTCAAAATTTTAATTACATACTCTATTTTTTTTAAATAGTTTAAAGTGGAAGTTTGTTTATAAGCTTGATGTTCGTCTCTGAAAATAGCTCTTTCAACTTTATTGAAACATGAATATGTTGAACCACATGTATCAGTTCGTTGGATGTAGTGCAATGACTGAGGGTTTCAAGAGCATCTATTGTCTTTACAAAATTCGATGGATAGTGTTTCTACGTTTTCTCCGTTATCTGATTCATCTTCATTGGCATCCTCTTGAATTTCTGCGACTATTTATTGTATGCCCCCCATTTCTGCTGTCATTATATTTTCATCAATATCTACAAAATTATTAAAATTAATCATTCCCCAAGAAGCGGCATTCCATTCTTCATCAAATACTGGTTGATCTTTCACAGAAGATGCACCATTTTCAAACTCCTTCCGAATGAAAGCCTGCTTTTTTAAAAGAGTCCTCCAACAACTAGCGGATGTGACCCAGGAATTCTGCTCATAATATTGTCCAGTAAACATATGCAAAAAGACAACCAATTGACTTCCCCTTTAACAGTTGATGTGAAATTTCTTGGAAAGGACATGTGAATGAGAAGAAATTACAAGGAAAACTTGAAATTTCTCCAACGCATAAGCGAGAGACACATTTCACATTGCGACGCATAAACAAAACAAAATAATATTGCATCGCTATATCGTTATGCTGCACTACTGAAAATTGACATAGAACTGAGAGAGACGCATAAAAGAGGCGACGCATAAGTGAGAGATTACTGTAATATGTTTTAGTCAATGGCAGATCTAGAGAGTCTTCAAAGTAGGAGTTGGCGATATTAGAAGTTTGTAAGTTCTATTCCGACCCACGCTTCGGCTTGTGTCGGGTCTAATTATTTTATTGCGGATCAGGTTAACTTCTACTTTTTTACTACGGGTCGAGTTCGGGTCAGGTTGAACTTCTACTTTTTTGCTGAGGGTCGGGTTTGGGTCCTGTTGGCTTACATTATTTCGGTTTTGGGTTGGAATAATTTCACTCTTGCGAGTGGTGTTCGGTGATCCAATTTTTCAAAAGGAAGTCTAAATATTTTTTTCCGGCAAATATACAGTAAAAACTCCATAGCGGACACTACATGACGAAAATTGTTTTGTCGGGTTGGGTGTGAGTTACGATATGACATGGCGATAAATAGAAAGGAGAACAGTGAAGATAGCCTTTCAAGATCAGAACATGGACCGGAAATTAGTACCCGGTTCGTGGCGCTGGTGCTCCGAAAGGCCGGTCATGTGACCTGTCAAACATGACAAATTGTCGTCTGCTCTTCCTGCATTTTGGTTTCGAGCATCGCGCATGGCAGTTTGGGTGCCAGTATTACCTGTACCAGTAGTACCTGTGGCACAGCCCAACAGATAACGCTGCTATACTACTTTTTATGATTTTCATGAGAGCTATATCTCAAGAACTAATGCACAGAATTTCATCAAACTTCAGATCCTGTTAGACCTTGGACATAAATAGATGCTGGTTACGTTTTGATGTATACTGTAAAATCAACAATTTTTTTTTGCAGTGTAAAGCACGCAGTTTAATAAAACTTTATATTCAGTTAGTCCCTGATATAAATTTGTACTGATTAGTTTTGGTGTAAATCGCCATATAAGTGACGCTGCTATGCTACATTTTTCAAGATTTTCATGATAGCTATATCTCAAGAACTAATACAGATAATTTCATCTAACTTCAGATTCTGTTAGACCAGTGTTTCCCAACCTTTTTTGTGCCATGCCCCCCCCCCCCCCCCCCAAATCATCTCTAAGACCTTGATGCCCCCCCCTCCCTCTGCCTGTGACAAATAATACTTATTATATAAAAAGTGAACTCTTATTCCCACTACAGAAGTCCTAAACGGCTTTAATCGGGTCTAAATAAAGAACAGTACATTCACAAAAAAAATAAAGTATTTATAGAAATCGGTAATAATAATAATAGTAATAATATGCAGTGATATAAAAAAGCGAATTATTTTTTTAATACTTAATAGAAAATTGAGATACATAAAAAAAAAAAAAAATAATTGAAGCTTTTTCTATGATGCTTTTATGATTTTAATTACTGGCAGTAAAAAAGGTACCTAATAAATTCAAAATAAACTCAAGATTAAGAGAATAAAATTAATGAGGTCCGTGTTCTTCATGATGGCTGCAGAGAGCTGTTCTATCAGGCTCTAATTTAGTCAATTTTAATCTCAAGTCCCCTCGTTTAGTTATGTCCAGTCGGATTTATTTTCTTCAGCAGCAAATCATTTACTGCACTAAAACCACATTCAACTAGGTATGATGATTTTTCTTGCAAATTTTCTTTCATTAGGATATTTAGATTCTGTCTCAGCATAAAGCCATGCCGTCACTTCTTTTATACTGAATAAGGTTTGAATTCGTTTTGAATTTCAGCGAGTTCTTCTAGGTATTGTATTGAATCATCAGAGGATAAGTACACTAACATTGGCTGCATGACCCACGATGGGAAATCCATTTTCTTTAAATCAGAAAATCTATTGTTCAAATCATAGACCAATATTTCCAAATCATCCACAATGACAGTTATAGCGGCATCGCTCATCTCTCATTTTTTTTAACCAGCAAAATAGGTCAAACTTTCTCTCACAAATATGTTTCTGCCATACCTCACTGAATGTAATAAAGCCAAATAATTTTGCTTTTGCATCAACAGGTGCATTACAAGTGCACAAGTTTGCATCATCATTTTTTCCTTGAAATTGTTTATTCAAGGTATTCACTTTTTCAAAGATATCTTATAAATAACTAACAAATGCATTTCCATCAATCGTTTGTAGGTTCTTCATGTCAGACTTCTCACTTAAAAATTCACCAAGAACATCAAATAACTCCATTAATCTCTTTAAGCATTTCCCCTTTGAGAGCCATCTCACATCAGTGTGAAGAAAAAGACGAACATGGTCTGCGTTTTTGCCTTCACAAAACTGCGTCAATAGGTGCTCACATTTGGTGTTGTACATTATGGAGTTGATACATCGTATAACATATTTCAATATGTCATTGTGAATAGGTGAAATGTTTTTTTATACTAAACTCTCTCTATATGGATGATGCAATGCACAAGAAGCATTTTTGGATTCTCATCTTTCATTAGTTTTAAACATCCAGTTATCTTACCCATCGTAACTGAAGCACCATCTGCAGCGCAAGATGTTATATTTGTCATTAGTATAATACTTATATATAAGTAATTTTTCAATGTATTAAAAATATCAGAGGCAGTAGAGGTGCTCTCTAATGATTTACAGAAAAGCAATTCTTCAGTAAATTCACCTTTATCAATATACCTTACATATGAAAGCAATACGGCTTAACCGTCTCTTAGAGTTGATTCGATCATTTGTATGGAGAAATTTCAGCTTTTCAACAAGTTTTGTTTCAATGTCCTCACTCATTTCATCTATTATTCTACTAACAGTATTGTTACTAAGTGGCATGGATTTCACATCTTTGCCCAGTTACAGTGCGGTTTTTCTCAGATTTAGCAATGAGTAAATATAGTTCGTAACTAGCCTCAAGAGTACAATTTTCTGTAGCAGTGTGTGCAGTGAATAGATACTTAACCGTTGAACTTTTTTCAAATTTTTCCTTTAAAGTTTTAAAATAACTTAAATTTGAATTTATATACTCAACTATGTATGCAAGGTCTAACAGTTAGACCTTGACATAAATAGACGAGGATTATATTTTGGTGTAAACAGCCCAACAGGTAACGCTGCTATACTACTTTTTATGATTTTCACGAAAGCTATATCTCAAGAACTAATGCACAGAATTTCATCAAACCTCAGATCCTGTTATACCTTGGACATAAATAGATGCTGGTTACGTTTTGATGTAAACAGCCCAACAGGTGGCGCTGCAGTGTTACTTTTTTTCATGATTTTTACGATAGCTGTATCTCAAGAACTAATGCACATAATTTCATCAAACTTCAGACCCAGTTTAGACGTTGACATAAGTTGTTGTTAATTAGGTTTTGGTGTAAATCTCCCAACAGATGGCGCTGCTACGCTGCATTTTTCTTGATTTACACGATTTTAACGATAGGCATACCTCAAGCACTAATGCACGGAATTTAGTAAAACTTTAGATTCAATTAGACTTTGACATAAATTGGTGCTGATTCGTTTTTGATGTATGTGAAACTAGTATGAGATAGAGAATAAAATTTTGGAATTGGAACTTCCGACCAGTTACATATGAAGGGGTTAGAACAGGGGTCGGCAAGTAATTTTAAGTAGGGTCCGAATACTTTTGAAAATTTTTATTGAGGTCCAGAGAAAAAACACTTAAGTAATATTAGTACTTATTAATTTTAAATTGTTATTTTTACACACACATACACTATAGAATAGAAAAATCAGGTATTTGTTATGAAAGATTACTATATACACAAGTATACGTTCTAAAAAATTTTATATACACATTATAAAATAGAAAAAGCAGCGTTTCACATAAGAGCGTCTATGTATCATTATTAAAAAAAAATCAAATTAATCGTGCTTATTTCTTCTAAAAAATAAGAAACATTGATAAGGTTCAAACGTATCTATTATATGTACATTTTAATAAACTATTTATCCAAATTGAAAATTTTTGGCGGCCCACGATTTGACCTTCCGCGGTCCGCCAGTTGCCGACCGTTGGGTTAGAATAACAGTGGAGTAAGTCATAATTTAGTGATTTGAGAAATGAAGGGTTTTGTGAAACTTGATGTATTGCCGTTGCATTGAGCGGTCCAACTTGTTTTGTCCTCTAGCGACTCCCTAAGTCAGGGTTGGCGAACCTTTTCCCATCCGCGTGCCAATTTTTTTCCAAAAAAAAATTCCAAGCGGCCATGGCGTGCCAACCCCCAAACCTTGCCCATCTGCGCTAAAAAAAACTATAAAAATAATGAATAAAATTACTTTTATTATTATTAGATTAAGATATATGGTTAACATACCTGCAGGTAATAATATTAACATAATATTAATATCAACATGCATATTAAATTAAATGATGTATAATACTGAAAATTAAAACCTAAATAACTTGTCACATGCAAAGATTAATTAATTATAGTAATAATTGTAGAAAGAAGATAAGTATAAGAAATAATTGTAGCAATCGAAAAAAATATTAAAAACTCAAATCCAAACAACTTGCCAAATGACTGTAATAATTATGGTAATAGATGGTGTTGCCCCTTGGGATCTGTTGATATTGACATATTAAGCAACGTGGTGGTTTTATAGTTGAGATCATTTTATTTTAAAATAGACAATGAGAAAAGAAACATCGAAAAAAAATCATTTACGAATCATATCCGCAAAATATTTGTTTTACACCTGTTATTAAATGGAAAATTGTTATTTTAAAAATATATTACAATGCATAAGAAGAAATTTGAAAATATAAAAAAACATTATCTAAGAAGTCTGCGAAAGAAATCTGTTTTCTCTTTGGTGTTCGTTGATTCAATGTTATTTTCTAATTTCATAAGCATTGCAAAATCTTCTTTTTTCAGAAGAAAATTAAAAACTTTGTAAAGTACGTAATGCAGCAACAGTATCTTGGCATTTCGGTGTTAGTTTCTCTTCACTGAATTCGTAATTACTCTCATTTAACTCATTGTCATAAATGCTTGTTTATTCTATCAATGTTCCGCTATCGTTTCTACAAAAAAGAAAAATCGTAATTCGAAGATAAAGTAAGTGAAGGTTTAACAGATCTCATATTTTCTAGTCGAGATTTATTAGGATTTTTTACCGCTATTTCCTTATTTGGTTGGGACCTTAATAAACTGGCGTAATGTGCAGAGTGATGGTTTAACAATATCTAGCTTTAATTGCATTTTTAAAGTAATTTGAAAGAGAAGAAAGTAAAGCAATTAAACAACTTAATGTGATTTCTGATGTTGCATCTTCGATGCCATATGATGGGCTCATAATTGGTTATTTTTAATGAAATACATGATGAACTGGAGTCATCTGACAAGTTGATTCGATTATAATTTTTAATTTTATTCATATCTGATAATAATGATTCAGAAGCATAAGTAGAGGGACAGGTTGTCAACATGGAGCACATGCCAACTTCTTCTGGAATTGAATTCAAAGTGTACATAATTTTACTATCAACATTTTGTTTATGATGCATGGTAGTCTTTCTTTTTCGATCATCTCCAAATCCTCCCTCACTTAAGCAAATTGCTGTCAATATATTGAGTTGGATTGGAAGTCGATAAGCTATATTTTAATTTCTGAAATTTCCAACCAATCGAATACAATCAAGACCAGTTTATAAATTGGTGTCACATCTGGGTAGATAATAAATTTAACCATAAATGCATGAATTTTTCTTTTACAATTGAACTTTTTTATACTTATATTAAAGATTAGACACCAGAAATTTTAAGATAAATGTTTAAATGTGTTTAGTAGCATATTTTATGTAATTTTTACAGAATTAATATTTCTATATAAATATAGTGGTGGCAAAGAACTTGATTTATTTATTAAAAGTTAAATACAAAGTTATGTAAATTTGCATCACTGTGCATTTAAGGGTTAAAGGATTCCGAAATTGGTAATTCATTGATATGATAAGGACACAAGTACTTATTATAACAATCAAAAGCTATTGCCAGTCATGCTCATGTATTAATGGAAGAAAAATAATGAGGCGCAGAATTTTGGGGAGTTTGACTGAATTTTATTTAATCAATGGCGTGCCAAAAATACCTTCTCGCGTGCCAGCTACGGCACGCGTGCCATAGGTTCGCCGACCCTGCCCTAAGTGAACTATGACTTATTTGACTGGTACGTTGAACACAAATTAATATACGTTCAGTGAAAATATGATTATCTCAATTTTCAAAAATTTTGACTTACTCCACTGTCATTCTAACTCCCTCATATGGTGGAAAATTGTAAAAATATTAAATGCATACCTTATAAGAGTTTAGGTAACTTGACGTTTGAAAAACAAAACAACAACAACAAAAAAAAAACATAGCTATTAATATGACGTTTTACCTTTGTTTTACTTTCGAAGCCAAATAATTATTGTGATTATAACGTTTTATTTACGTAAAAACCCATAAGCAAAGAACTAAATAAAACATGTTTTCACAAAATTCTTTTGTTTTTACTTAATACGGATAACATTTACTGAACTTTCAAAATCACTGTTTGAATAGACTTGTTTTTAAAAAGAAAGAACGATTTAGTTCTTACTAGAAGTTAACAATAAATACTAAAATGTCATGCTTTAGTAAACCTAACAATGAAAACACCGATATTTCAGGATTTAGGGCTCATTTTTATTTTCTTGTATTTACAGTTTAAAAATTTTCTACGAATTTTTCATACTAGATTTAACTAATGACAACAAGCAATTTATCGGAAATAAAGTGATTTAGCTTCTTTGTTTTCCTTTATTTTGTTAAGCTTTTCCATTTCTCACTCAATTACTACAGTTCACTTATATTTATTAATGGATTTTTTGAACCGGAAAAGACTGAAACTTCTGAACAAAAAGGTATTAATTTAGGAGTTCCAAGCTGAGTCTCGCCATACACAACCCATTACGATGGTTTCTAATAAAGATTTTTGTTTTCCTCTAAAAAAAATAATGTGAAGCTATTCAAGGATTTTAATTTATTATAACTAAAGAACAAAACTGGCAAGCAATAAAAACATTTTTTTTTAATAGCAGAGCAAATTAGAGGTTTTTTCAACAAAAGGCACTGTTTTACATAAATTATTTTAATCCCAGTTTAGAGAAATTTTGCGTAATTTTCATTTAGAAATGAAAATTATAAGAGTATAAAACCAATGAAAGAAAATGTGTTTTCTACCAAATATAGAGGATGTCACTTCGTATCGTTGACGAATAGCTATAATTCCTAAGTTTCAAAGGTTTGATTATACCTCTTGTTGCCAAAATAATGTCTCAAATTCTGTTCTTCATCATATGAAAACCCACTTACGTCCCAGTAATATTTACCAATTCTTTTGTGTAGCTCTTTATATGATCTGTATCGATATAATTTAGACACACCTCGTAGTATGCAAACATTTAATTAAACTTAAAAAAGCATATACCATAACTGAGTTCCAGCAATTATTGCTTATAAGGTATATAGTATGTAGCTGAAATCTTTTGAGTGTCCTAGTAAACTAGTCGTTGGGGGGGGGGGGGACCATAATACTTACCCTTCTTGGATATGCATAATATAAAATATGAAAATAAAACATGTGTAAACTATTTATAAAATGCATTGCAATTCCAATAAAATCGTGGTTTAATGACGTCATAAACTTTAAATGCTCTATTACTGAATTGCGTAGAAGAAACATCCTTATAACTCTAAAAATGATAATCCTATTAACTAACGGTTTACTGTGTCGGATTAAGCGTCTCATTTTCATATAAAATATATCTTTGAATTGAAATTTCAATGAAATACAGGGTCATGAAAAATCGAAGAGTGTGGAAAAAGGATTACAAATATCTCGGTAACTAATCATCCGATAGTGTTAATTCTTTATGCAAAATTTGTGTTTTGTTTTTTATTGTCTTTTATATTCACTCCTTAAGATAAACAATTTCGAAAATTTTTATATACCTCTTATCAGAACGAATATTTCGAGAGTCCGAAAAAAAATAGTTCTGGATCATCGAGGTTACTGAAATTCAATAAGCTTCTTCCCATTATTACATACTAAGTACATACCAAATTTCAAGTCTCTATCTCAATTTGTTCAGGAGATAGAGCGTTTACAGACACACAGACAGACGGAAGGCAATTTTTTTTTTTTTAATATGTTTTTCGGAATCTCTAGTATCTGAAACGTGTAAATCCGTCAAAATTTTTTTTTTCTATTTTCAAAACGATTACATGATATGATGGATAAGTAATAAACGATAAATGTTATCCGCATCATATTCTACAGAAAGCATCTTATAGTGTACCTGAGTAATGTATATCAATTTTATGTTTGAAATAGTGTAACATCATTAAAATACGCTGTCAACAGTTTTCCCCGTAAACTAATTATATAATTGAATTATTTCGTGTGATCCTACAAATAAATGATAAATGCTTTGCACTAATGCATGTTTTAGTGTACCTAAGAAATTCATATCAATTTCATTATGTTTGTAATAGTGTAACATCATTAAAATACACCGCAAAAGTTTTTTTCCTATAGACCGTCATGTTACGGAATTTCTTTAAGTGTCCTTGTTAAAAAGTATAGAAATCCAGTACAACGCATCTGTTATACAAGGCATATTAAAATATAATTACGCGCATACGCGGTAGCGTATTACTGCTTATTTTACTGCTTATTACTGTTAATTTTACGGTATAATACTGGCAGCTGGGATGCCAGTATTATACAGTAGAAATCAACAATTTTTTTTTTTTTTTTTTTTTGGGCACAGTGTATGAAGAGTGGACATATAAAACAGTTTGTTACCGCAATGAATAAGGACTGTGTCGAATTTATATCTCATCAAAAACAACTCGTTGTAAATGATCCCGCCAAGCCACAAACCTAAAACGTCAGTCACAAAAAGAAGTGATATCACATAAAAAGAAGCGATATAGAAGTGCATACTCCGAGTCCCGTGTAAAAATCTATCACCACTCATAATGTTTCCAAAGGACTCGGAGTGAGGTACAGTATGTGAAAACTGCTTGGCGACCTGCAGGCTTTTATAATATATGCAGTATATCAATTTTGAAAATCGAAAAAAATAAATTGTATATTTTTGTTACATCATTTTTTAAATATTATTGTATGCGAAAGAACTGACAGAACGGATTTTACCCCAGATCTATGCGATTCCGCTTACGCTAGAATTACTGCAATATATCTCAATTTAGTTAACGTTTATTATAAGGTACAATGTTATTAATATGCGTATGATCATCATATATATATATATATATATACTTAAAAAATCCTCTTCGTAAGAGTGGTGTTTCTAGTTTAAATAATGGTAAATAAAATCAACAAATTGATTTTTCAATCTCATAAATAAGAAAGGACATGCAAACACAGAAGCTTCGACTTTTTACAATTTTATGGGAGCAAAATAAATAAATTAATTAAATTAAATTAAATTAAATTAAAATAATATAGTCATATGTAATTGCAGGAAACGCAAACATTATAAAAGCCTGCAGGTCGCCAAGCAGTTTTCACATACTGTACCTCACTCCGAATCCTTTGGAAACATTATGAGTGGTGATAGATTTTTACACGGGACTCGGAGTATGCACTTCTATATCGCTTCTTTTTATGTGATATCACTTCTTTTTGTGACTGACGTTTTAGGTTTGTGGCTTGGCGGGATCATTTACAACGAGTTGTTTTTGATGAGATATCACTCCTTTTTGTAAGGTATTTAATTTCAATTATACGGATTCCATTTTTATTCAGAAAAGAAAAGATAAAAGGGGCAAAAAAATAATAGTGATGCTATAAACAGAATTATACATCAGAATTATACAATTTATTGAGTGACTTATTCCAATGTACATGTCGCTACCATAACAACTGGGAAACTTTTATATTAATTTCCTTACATTGTATTCATCAGATTATTTATGACATATTTATTTTCCTTTTTCTTTTGTTTATATCACTCTTCCGTTTATATACATTCAAAAACAAAAAAAATACCCAATTTTACAGTAGTTTACAAACTAATTAAAATACTACAGTTTCAGAAAAATGTGGAAAAATAAGAAGCACTCTCTTTCGGTCAACTACAACGATAAGTTTATGGAGCATACTTTACCGAGAATAATCAACATTTTTTTTTCCTACGGACCTATTTCTATTAGTATAAAAATTTACAGGGATTTTTATACTAACATATTAAATATATTATTTTTGAAAATTACTGAGCACCTTAGAAGTTCTTTATTTGTTTAAATTTTTTAACTCAACGTTTCGAGAATTTGAAAAATATAAAATTCGCAACGCTTGCAAAAGTATAAAAACTATTAAAGTGATTTCTGTTCATATAGTCTGTTCATTCCAATTCGGTGATCCTAAAATATAGGTCCCCAATCTCCGGCAGTCCATGAATTAATTAGGACATATGTATGCAACTGTTAAAATGTTCTCAAAGTTGACAATAAAGGCAATAAGTATAGCTTGGCAAATATGAAACACGGCATTGCTTCATCATGGTTTTGTTTCGAGAGGTGTTCGTTCTCCGAACATAAAAATCTCACGCGAAAGTGTTCGTTAACCGATTTGTTCGTAAACCGAACAGTTCGTTACCGATCACCTATTGTATACGAAATTTAGCATTTTAAGTTCGTCATAGCCGGAGATTCGATGAACGGTAAATATTTAAACGCAAAACTTGTAATCTTGGGGTATCAACATTTTTACATTCTATTACTCAGCGCATGAACGTAAAGTTGGAATTTTGTAATCGCTATTTCAATCAATTCCTAATACGCTAGAATTATATATTTATAAATAAACACAGTTTTTTTAATCGATGAAAATACTATATATTAATAGATTTAGAGCTTAACATCGACGAGATTTCAGACGGACAAAATGATCTTATATTAAATTTTAAAGCAAGATAATGAAACCTTACAGAGATTGAAACAGTGTAAAATCATTAAAATACATCTCACTCAGTAAATATACATCGGTTGTAGTGTAATCAAGATCTTCTAAGAGACTCTGTAAACGAAACGTATATGCTTCAATTCCGCTTTATAATAGAGAGGATGTAGTAACATATTTGAATATCTTGTGTATATAGCGAATTTGACAAAAGTTATGCAATTTACTATTTTTTTTCCTCTGTGTTAAGTACAGGAATCATGTACTTCAACGTAAAAATTTGCTAATTACACAACTTTTTAGTCTTATTAAAAAATCTTTTGAGTTACCCTGTAAACGAACAGTAAATTCTTCACTTCTGTTTTACAATAGGAAACTAACTTAGGTAGTTCGTAGTAACATATTTTAACATCATGCGCATACGTTCTTTTTGAAAAGAGTTAGAGCATTTAATATTTTGTTTGCTTCATCTTAAGTATAGGAATAAATCACTTTAAAGTGGTATACATAAAAAACTAATTAATATTTTTACACGAAATATTAAACATTTGAACTACTTATAAAAACAATTCAAATGCTGCAAACGGCGTAAAAATCGGATAATTACACAACTCTTTAGCCCTATATCAAAAGATCTTTTGTGAGACCCTGTAAACGAACCTTAAATGTTAAGATTTTTTATAATAGGAAGCTTACTTGGGTCGAGTGTAATAACATATCTTAATCTTATGTGTATACGATCATTCCTAAAAGAGTTGGGTCATTTATTATTTTTTTGCTCTATGTTAAGTATAGGAATCAATAACTTTAAACTGATATAAATCAAAAACTGATTAATATTTTTACATGAAACTTACAAAGGTTTGAACTACTCATAAAAACGATTCAAATAACGTAAACCGCGTAAAAATCCGACAGTTACACATTGCTGTAGCCCTGTCAACAGTTTTTTGCTCTATGTTAAGTATAGGAATCAATAACTTTAAACTGATATAAATCAAAAACTAATTAATATTTTTACATGAAACTTACAAAGGTCCGAACTACTCATAAAAACGATTCAAATAACGTAAACCGCGTAAAATCCGATAATTACACAGCCCTGTCATTTTTGGTCTGAACAATATTTAAAAAGTGCCAAAAACAGCACTTTTAAAATCGCATTTACTGAAAAACTATTCGTCGGATTTTGCTTTACTTTTGAATTCTTAGTCCCGTGGCACGCCCCATTCCATAGAATCAAGAATTTTGTTTCTATCATAAATAGAACGCGAGATATAGATGTGTCAAAAACCCGTTTTGTCCCGTCCGCAAAATATAAACTCGACAGAGTTAAAAAAAAAAAAATTGTAAAATCGTTTGGCATCCATTGGCGGGAAATTCCTTTCATTTACGGTTCAATGCATTGCTGTTTCTTATGCTTGGCGAGAAACTCTGTCGAGTTTCTATGATATTTGATGAGAAAATTTCCACGCATGAGTGCGGTCAAAATAAAAGAAGGTATCTTTGTTGGACCTCAAATAGAACTTCAAGATCCTATTTCAAAAAATAAACTGAACGCTGTCGAGAAAGTAGCACGAAAAGTACTTTTAAACAAGTGGGTAAGTGTGATCGGAGACCGCACAAAGAGTTTCGTTTAATATTCCTTTCAAAACACTTTATCCTTTATTTGATAAATACATATAAATTCCATTTTCGCAAAAAAAAAAAAAAAAAGATCATGTTTTTTATAAAGTAAAAATTTACCGGTCTATTTTTCTCATTTTTTCCAATATCTGAACCGGTCCGATAGTGGGCGAAGCCTGTTAGTATACTCTGTCATAATAATATCTGTCATGTGGACTAAATGCGATATTAAAAAAAAATGAATTTCAAAATTAAACATGTTGTATAGAGACCATTAAAATGTTAAAATAGGCCATTATTTCCATAATCGGGTTTTTATCCTGATTCAATATGTTCCTTAAACTCGAGGCTAACGAAAAATAAAGGCTACCGCGGTGCTTTAGGCATATCTTTTTTTACAGACCGCGGGAGTCACGTGATGCTCGAATGCACCAATGGAAGTGTACGAAAAGAGCAACACGTCACTCTAGCGGTCTGTAAAAAAAGAAAAGTGGAATGCACCGCGGTAGCCTGTCTTTTTCGTTAGCCTTGCCTTAAACCGAGGCTAACGAAAAAGAAAGGCTACCGCGGTACTTTACAAGAATCTTTTTTTTACAGACCGGCGGAATCACGTGATGCTCGAATCCACCAATGCAGGTGTACGAAAAGAGCATCACGTCACTCTCGCGGTCTGTAAAAAAAGATATGCAGAATGCACCGCGGTAGCCTGTCTTTTTCGTTAGCCTCGCCTTAAACTTATATGACGTTATAATCACTTGCTGACGTCATATCTACTTGCTTTCTCTATTACTCATATTGATACTCTCTTTGTATTATTCTCAAACATTTGAAAAAGTCCGTTAAACTTTCAATATGACGTCAGATTAATTTTCCTTTTAATTCTTTAATGACATCATATTAACCTGCTTTTTATGCTTACACATATTCATACTCCTTGTATTAATGAAAAATGTTTGAAAATTTCCGTTTTATTACCAATATGACGTCATATTAATATTTTTTCAATTGGTGAAACTTTTTATTTCATTTTCATTTTTCACATGGAAATCTTTCAATAGAAAATTAATTATTGTAGAAAGAATTTTATTGTAGATTTTTAATTGTAGGCAACTGCTATAACGAAAAATCTTTAAATTTAATAGGAAAAGGCTGTTAGATTTTTTTTAAAATCTCTTTATATTAAAATAATACGATTTATTCAAAATTTTATGATTTTCAGCGTGACAGTAGGTATTCAGCTGTAAATACTCAAAATTCTGTATGTAATTCTGTCTGTAAGTTATACAGTTTCTGAGAACCGGCTCTGTGACGGACAGACAGAGAAGCGGGGCGAATAGGGTTTCGTGAGATGAACGAAACCCTAAAAATGATGTAAAAATTGTTTGACCACAGAAAGTCTCGAAATTATAAAGAAATTGTGGAAAGTCTACTCTTCTCAGTTAGAGCACTGGAATGCAATATGTCTCTAAATCTGCAATTCTTTACATTCTCAATTGGACTTTTCCCGGATAATATGGGAGCTTTTTCTAATGAACATGGAGAAATAGAAATATTCCACAATGATGTAGTTGAAATAGAAAAGAGATACAGTTGCAAATGGAAAAAAATATATGTTAGCAGATAACTATACCATAAACTTACAAGGTAAATTTACACAAAAGATAAGCAAACAAAAAACCAAAAAACAATACAAAAGAAAAATATCAACAAAATTACTTTTCCATGATAGGTTTTTTTTTATTTCTTAACTAAGGTAATAAAAATAAATAATTTTGCAGATTTTTATTGTTTTGTAGCATGGTCGATGAATGTAATACTAGTTGTACATTTGACACTGTAATTTTAAAACGGTCTCTCATAAAAATGGTACGTGATGGAGGAATTTCGATGACATATTTGTAATCAGGAAAGTCAAATTCATAAAGTTCACCCATTTTTTTTTAGGGAGGAAAAATTAATTTTTATTTATTTATTTATTTATTTATTTATTTTTGCCGACGAGTGTTATCATTTGCTACCAATAAAAATTTTTAATTTTTAAAAGTGTTGAAAAGCAGTAGATGAGATTATTTTTTCGTCTGAATTATTAAGTGCATTTCATTCTGACATTTATATAATTAACATTTTTTAAAAATAAATATTTTACTTATTTTCAGAATTGTTGACTTACTCTATAATATAATGCAGTAAATTTGGCATGTGATTTAATTACCAGCTGGCATTATCATTAAAGCACTGAATGATTTATGACTCCAATTTACGGCATAGCGTTTTCAAAATAATAAAATTTCATCCCCAGCCGATGGCACAAAACACGGAATGAAGGAAATTTTCTTTGACTTATTGACTAAAAAAGTGTTAAATGTTTACCAAATGCTAAAAATAAATGTCAGCGACACTGTGGAATATAAGTCAAACAAGACAAATTGTTTTTCTATATTTTGAACACAGCTGCTGTACAAAACAAAAAATATCCAGCCTTTGACTTTTATGGAAAACATCGTATGCTATGAATAATATATGAAAAATATAGAAATTTGTTAAAAGAATACTAAATTAGTAGTAAAAGTTTCCGCTTAGCTGAAACACATTTTAATAAAATATATGCGTAAACAGCAATTTATTTAAAACGAAATATTTTTATTTTCTCAATTGTCGATTTATCTTATAACAATGTACAGTAAATTTGGAATGTGGTTTTAATTATCGTCTGACATTATCTTTAAGTCGCTGAATAGTTTGTGACCTACAATTAAGTTGTAGAGTTGTTTAAATATGAATTAAGTTGCAGAGTTGTTTAAATATGAATTAAGTTGTAGAGTTCTTTAAATATGAAATAATTCAGTTCAACTGATAATGTAAAACTCTGAATTCCGTGATGTGCTGATAAAAAGTGTTAAATGTTAATTCAATGCTAAAAATAAAGTTCGGAGACGTTGACGAGCTTCTGTATTAAGGAATTGATTCCTACAATCGATAAATAACACATTAGAATTATAAACAATAATAACAATTCAATAACAGAAGTAAAATAAAGAACGATTGAGAAAGATAAAGGAAAAAGTCGATAAAAAACTTAAGCAACACGCGATCTCGCATGTTGATACTAAATATATGCTAAAAAATAAAATGAAACAAGCTAAGGAAAAAAGATAAATGATTTCAAAGGCGTTGTTTTATAGTATAGTTTGAAGCTATATTTAAATATATACTTCTCTCGTTGAACTTTTACACGGATTGTTAAATCCTGCAGATTCAAGAACGTGTTTTGAATGTTAGATTTGCTCATTGTGAAAAATGTAAAATCCAGGAAAAAGGGAATTTCGGTTCGTTAAATTAACAGCTAATGCTTCAGATGTAGTCATGAATACAAAAGTCTAAATGCAAAGCAGTATACCGATAAGAAGAGAAGTCATATAAAAGGAATTGTTAAATGGGTTATCAAGTTAAAAGTTACAAACACGAGGATTTTCCGCAATAAAAATAAATAAATGTTCAAATTGCACATATATAATTTAAATGAGACTGTATTTTTAGAAAAGCTTGTGGGATTAATACACAACAGATGCGTTTTGGCTGCACTGGCTTTTAAGAATGTGGCGTTAATATAGGGATTTTTAAGGAAACGGTGAAACTTAAAAATTAATATTCGTTATTTATGTTATGTATTCCAACAAGATATTCTTCAAATTTTTACTATGAATTGAATAAATATTTGAAACTAAATTCAATATACAGAAAAGAAAAATTAAAAAAAATTAATTAGTTTAAAAAAGTTAAAATGCTTCATGCGCTTCAATTTTTAAAATATTTCCTTTTTTTTTTTTTTAACATTTTATTATTTAAAAGGACTGTACACAACAGATATGTTTTTCAATACACATACTTTATTAAAAATTTTGTACATTCATTTTTTAAAAGAGTTATTGAGCAACTGGCCAAAACAAATTGAATTTTTATTAAAAAAATTACATGTTAATAGACTAAATCTTAATAAACCAACATTGCAAAACGGATGCACAGTTTTGTTGTAGTATATTTGGTGCTCGCCATATGTCAAAATTGTCCCTTAACATATGGAGAATTTTGAATTTGAAACAGATAAATCTATTTGAAGTTATGCCGATTTTCTGTTTATTTTATTTTATTTATTTTGTGCTTTGCAGTCACCATTGTAACTTAATTTTGACATCAAAATAAACGTTAATTAAATAAGGTTTATTCTTGTGGTTGCGGACGATGGAATTTATGAAAAACTGATTTTGTTTTTCTTTTTAATAGCGGCTAACTAAAGAGAAAATTAAACTTTTATCTTAAAAAGGAAGAAAAAGGAAAAGACTTTTTTTTTATGTGTGTGTGTTGGGGGGGGGGGGAAGAGAGAGAGAGAGTGTGTGTTTTCTTCGTAAATGCACGTGAAAAATGCTTAAAGTTGATTTTCAAATGTAAAATATTAATTTCTAAGAAGTGTTGATATATAGTATGTAAAAACCGATATATCTATAAATATCAAGAGTCCTTTATCAATACCAAAAATCGATAGTTTTATGTCCGATATATCGATTTTGCTGTCATCCCTATTCTTGACGTTTTCTAAAGGTTTTTCATGGTCTTTCAACTGTTAAGTGGCAAAACTTCAAATGCTGAAAACATTAGTATTCAAACTAGCTGGCTTCGCGGTTAATCCCTTAATTTGCACATTGAATAGTACAAACCTCTAACCGAACGAATTATTCAAATTGGTAAAGAATAAAATGGTTAAAATTAATCTATTGTAATCACGTATCCAGCGTTTACTGGAGTTCCATCACCTGTGATCTATTCTGTTGAGCTGATTAAAATATCAGACCAGATGCTATAATCAATAAGGTTAACTGGGTGAATTATGCCCTCCAGATTCGACCGGGATAGCTCAGTTGGTAGAGCATGGCAGCTTCAGCCAAGAGATCCCAGGTTCGAATCCTGGCCCCGGACATTTTTAAACCAGTTGGAAAATTACAACTCGTATGATTTCTTTACCAATTTGAATAATTGTGTTAAAATTAATCTATTGTCATTGCAATGAGTCTGAAAAAAGAAAAAAAACAGGACTGATTGAGAAATAAATGCTCATTTTCAAATTAGCCTAACGTTACATATAGTCTCTTTGCAAGTTATTTGCAGTAAGCCTAAAAAATATCAGGAAAAATGCAGATGATTCTCCAATTAGCCTGGTTCTTTGCAAACAGCCGGATTTCTGAATTAACTTACGTCTACGACATATGCATAGGATGCGATCAAAACAGCACTGTGTAACCTTAACATTACCTCCAAATTTCATAGCATTTTGCCTAATTTTAAAGAAGTCAGAGACTGTGGGGAGACATGTCATTTTTGGAACTCGGTAAAATTGACAGGGGCCCATTACGAGAACGAGCCTTTTCCCAAGGCGGGGTGGAACGAAGAACACTTTCAAAAGATATACGCAAAGATGCAACATAAAACTAGTTTGATGTGACAAAATATTTCAAAATAACAGAATATGAATTTTGATGAAATTCCGCGCATTAATTCTTGAGAAATGATTACTGCTAAACTAGTGTAAATCCTGAAAAAAAAAAAAGCAACATAGCAGCACCACCTGTTGGCGAATTAGACCAAAACCTAATCAGCGACAACTTATGTCAACGTCTAACTGAATCTGAAGTTTGGTAAAATTGTACTTTCGTTTTGTTTGCTTTTTTCTGTTAAATTCATGTGAACAAGAATTGAATCGGCCATTTCAAAAACCACATAAGTCACAGAATCAGAACTTTTCAGGAAAAAAAACTATTATTTACAAGTGAACGATTTTTTTTTTTTTTTTTTTTTTTTTTTGGCTGATTATAGAGTTTGGACTTCGAAGTTTGTAAATATCGAATAATTTTTATAATTTAATAAAAATAAGAATAACGGAAAACCTGTTCCTGATTTATGTTGTTTTAACAAGAAACAAGGTTAGGTGGTATTTAATATGAAGAAAACATTCATATTAAACATATTTTTAATCAAAATTAATGAAGGATATACAGGACTTATACACCACTTCAGGAGTCGGAAGTAGCGCGCTACAAGTAGCCAAAACTACAGTAGTCGCTACTTTTTACAGTAGTTTGTAGTGCAGCGCGCTACATTTTGAACAATGTAGTGTAGCGAGTAGCGTGATGCAAAAAATCAGTAGTTTGTAGCAAGAACCGACGCTACTTTTAACGCTACTTCAGGAAAACAAAAGTGTCATTCTGCAAATCACGTTGTCGAAACTTGCTTCTTTTGTGCAGAATTTATTCTGCTCAACAATTTCCGAATTGCAGTAGCAAATCTGAGCTGCAATGTATAGCAAAGCATAGCATGAAGTCATAGATTTTTTTCCATTGATACTTGGCCCCGCTGAAATCAAGTACTAACGCACCAAATGAATTAATTTTTCCTGTTGGCAGCACTTGACTATTACTCGTTATTAGGTCTTCATGTTTTAACGCCGGGTTTCTCATTATTCGGAATTGCTTTATTTACAGATTTATTTGTTGTTTGCATTTAGGGTTGTTTTTCTTTAATTTTCTAGATTATAACACATTTCTGAATTTTGCTATGAAATCTGTGTGTATAAACTAACATTTTCGAGGAAAACACAAAACATTTTTTTGTATTTTATCTTTCTTAATTTTTTAATGCCCTCGGTTATGTCGCATTTATTTAATTGTATCCCGGCAGACGCGATATAATGAGGGGTCAGTTTATTATTTAATCTATGTCTTCATTTTCTAGTGTAAATTCACTTTGACAAAATTTGAAAGTAGCGAAGTAGTGACTACTTTTGAAAAGTAGTTGTAGTTAGTTACATTTTCGACAAAGTAGTTGTAGTTGTAGTTCGCTACAATAAAAAAGTAGTTTTTCCGACCCCTGCATCACTTATACAGGAACATTTTTATGTTTTAATATGGTATTTCATACAAATAGTATATAACATGGTATCCGCATGTAATCTGGTATTGCACGCAAACACCACTTAAGTCACTGACTTTATGTCGTTTAAGTAATGAACGAGAATTAGAAGGTATTGTTTGAAGAGGAAGGAATACACTGACTTATGAGGTTATTACCCAGATCATGTCTCTACCTTTAAGGTCTTTACCTTCGTGACAAAAAAAGTATACTTGGAAAAAACATGACTTATGTGGTTTTTTAAATGACCGATTCAATTAAGTAAGGATTTCTAACTTTGCATGTTTTGATAGTGAAAGGGAGTTTTGGCTGAAATTAAAGTCTGCCGACAAATGGCTGAATATACAAACATGTCATTTATTTAATTTCATAAGGTTAGTCAGAATTTGGTGGGAAAATATCGACTGATAAAAATAATGTTATGTTTAAAAAAAAAAAAAAAACATGCATTTTAATCATATGTTTGAAAAAAAAATTCTACAGTAGCATTCAATGAATTTGTTTTCACCTTAATCTTAATTTGTATGTTCTAAGATTAAAGATAATGCTATATTTTAATTTTACGAAAATCTCAATGATAAAAATATATTTTCAGACAAGATTACATTTTTTTAAGTATGTGATATTTAAATATACTGACAAGAAGAAAATATCTGCAATAATTTTTAATGCTTTTTATTAAATTTAAAATGATGTCAATTTAACCAGCAGAAACTTTTTGTTAAATTTTATCTACTGACAGTTTCTCTTCCTTGGTTTCATTCAATTCCTCCATTTCAATTTATGTGAAAAAATATGGTTGTGTAAGACTTTTGCCTGTATTGGCAATATTATTTTTGTTCTTTGCTCAGTCTAATTAAATATATTTTTAATTTTAAAAAGTTGACTCTGTGGCTAATTTAAAATTTATGTTTTGTAAATGAAAATGCGCGTTCTCTATTAAATGTTACATTGAATATTACGCGTTTACATGAAAAAACATACATTAAAAGGTATTTCTTTTAAATGCTAAAAGTGTTGCCCGTGTTACGGAATAAGCCTCCTAATTAAGATAAGCGCTAAAACAAAATAAAGAAATAGTCAACTCCATCTAATAGAACTTACATGTAGACAATCTTCCTGTGCCGCTGACATCTGGTTAGCCGATACTAACGAGGAGAATTTATTGCCTGTTAGAAAAGACTTTATCCGCTAGCCATCTGCGGAACATTTGTGTTAAGTATCATGGGACATTTTCAAAGACAGTTTAAGCTCAACTCCCTTTTTAACGAGACTTTTACTGACTCTCTATTTCATAAACACTTAAATTTGACTTTTAATGATGCAAAATGGCCAATTTTAGATAATGATGTTTATCACGCATATAACCTTTTAAATGTAACACACTTGTTGAGAAAAGCACGTGTGTATTTTCATATATATGTTTTCTGCTCACTTCTCGCTTGAACATCCGACTGAGAGGATGCAAAATGTTCTTTCTTAATTTTTATCTTATATATTAAATTCTTTTCTTTTTCCTTTAAAAGTGTGAAGATGATTTTTCTACTTAGTGCACCACTACAATACGATGGAATACAAATTTTACAGCAGTGTTCATTTTATAGTGAAATAATATAATTTTCCAACGGATACTTCATACAAAATAATATTCACACAACAACAAACAAAGTTGTTAAAAATGGATTTACTCGGATATACCACTGATGAAGCTACCTAATGGTAAGAATATTCCTTTTACTTCTATTAGAAGTTTGTGAAGAAAAGTGATTAAGTATTTAGAAATAAAATAAATGAGGTAATTAACCGTTCTCACGCCTTAATACTCGTTAGGTAAAATATTGTCTAACAATTGGATTATGAGACTGAGGTCTCATTAGGTAGATAAAATAAAACATAGATCCTCAAATAATAAAGTAAAATCCGGTAATCCGATAAAAGGAAAAAAAATATATATTCAATTAACTTGAAGAACTTAAAAGAAAAGAAAAGAGAAATAATGGCATACGCAAATTGAAGAGGAAGGAATACACTGACTTATGAGGTTATTACCCAGATCATGTCTCTACCTTTAAGGTCTTTACCTTTGTGACAAAAAAAGTATACTTGGAAAAAACATGACTTATGTGGTTTTTTAAATGACCGATTCAATTAAGTAAGGATTTCTAACTTTGCATGTTTTGATAGTGAAAGGGAGTTTTGGCTGAAATTAAAGTCTGCCGACAAATGGCTGAATATACAAACATGTCATTTATTTAATTTCATAAGGTTAGTCAGAATTTGGTGGGAAAATATCGACTGATAAAAATAATGTTATGTTTAAAAAAAAAAAAAAACATGCATTTTAATCATATGTTTGAAAAAAAAATTCTACAGTAGCATTCAATGAATTTGTTTTCACCTTAATCTTAATTTGTATGTTCTAAGATTAAAGATAATGCTATATTTTAATTTTACGAAAATCTCAATGATAAAAATATATTTTCAGACAAGATTACATTTTTTTAAGTATGTGATATTTAAATATACTGACAAGAAGAAAATATCTGCAATAATTTTTAATGCTTTTTATTAAATTTAAAATGATGTCAATTTAACCAGCAGAAACTTTTTGTTAAATTTTATCTACTGACAGTTTCTCTTCCTTGGTTTCATTCAATTCCTCCATTTCAATTTATGTGAAAAAATATGGTTGTGTAAGACTTTTGCCTGTATTGGCAATATTATTTTTGTTCTTTGCTCAGTCTAATTAAATATATTTTTAATTTTAAAAAGTTGACTCTGTGGCTAATTTAAAATTTATGTTTTGTAAATGAAAATGCGCGTTCTCTATTAAATGTTACATTGAATATTACGCGTTTACATGAAAAAACATACATTAAAAGGTATTTCTTTTAAATGCTAAAAGTGTTGCCCGTGTTACGGAATAAGCCTCCTAATTAAGATAAGCGCTAAAACAAAATAAAGAAATAGTCAACTCCATCTAATAGAACTTACATGTGGACAATCTTTCTGTGCCGCTGACATCTGGTTAGCCGATACTAACGAGGAGAATTTATTGCCTGTTAGAAAAGACTTTATCCGCTAGCCATCTGCGGAACATTTGTGTTAAGTATCATGGGACATTTTCAAAGACAGTTTAAGCTCAACTCCCTTTTTAACGAGACTTTTACTGACTCTCTATTTTATAAACACTTAAATTTGACTTTTAATGATGCAAAATGGCCAATTTTAGATAATGATGTTTATCACGCATATAACCTTTTAAATGTAACACACTTGTTGAGAAAAGCACGTGTGTATTTTCATATATATGTTTTCTGCTCACTTCTCGCTTGAACATCCGACTGAGAGGATGCAAAATGTTCTTTCTTAATTTTTATCTTATATATTAAATTCTTTTCTTTTTCCTTTAAAAGTGTGAAGATGATTTTTCTACTTAGTGCACCACTACAATACGATGGAATACAAATTTTACAGCAGTGTTCATTTTATAGTGAAATAATATAATTTTCCAACGGATACTTCATACAAAATAATATTCACACAACAACAAACAAAGTTGTTAAAAATGGATTTACTCGGATATACCACTGATGAAGCTACCTAATGGTAAGAATATTCCTTTTACTTCTATTAGAAGTTTGTGAAGAAAAGTGATTAAGTATTTAGAAATAAAATAAATGAGGTAATTAACCGTTCTCACGCCTTAATACTCGTTAGGTAAAATATTGTCTAACAATTGGATTATGAGACTGAGGTCTCATTAGGTAGATAAAATAAAACATAGATCCTCAAATAATAAAGTAAAATCCGGTAATCCGATAAAAGGAAAAAAAATATATATTCAATTAACTTGAAGAACTTAAAAGAAAAGAAAAGAGAAATAATGGCATACGCAAAGGACAGTGCGGCTATTGAAAAACTAAATGCGAACAACTATTCAAATTGGCGATTTAAAGTTGAGATGCTATTGATACGTGAAGGGCTTTTTGAAGTCGTCACGGACGAAGCTCCAGATCCGATAACCGCTGACTGGACGAAGCGAGACCGCAAGGCAGGGGCCTTGATAAATCTTAGTATCGAAGATAGCCAAATAATAAATATAAAGCATCTTAACACAGCTAAAGAAACCTGGACCACTCTGAAAAATATACATGAGCGTTCGAATCTGTCAAGCAAGTTACATCTCCTTCGAAAACTTTATAGCACAAAGCTAAATGAAGGAGGGAATTTAATAACACATATTACCAAATTATTGGAACTTGTAGATAAACTGGCCGGAATAGGAGAAGATATCTCAAATTCACACATATCTGCCATTTTATTATGTTCGTTACCCCGTCATACGATACATTGATTACCGCGATTGAAGCGAGAAATGAAATTGATTTAACGCCTGATTTTATTAAAGGAAAGTTTATAGATGAGTATACTCGAAGAGTCAAGAATTCGGAAAATTCAGGCAACGGGTTTAAAGCCTATAAAACACAGGGTAAATTAGGCTACACAGATCAAAGAAGAAACAATAAATTTTGTTCGTATTGTAAAATGAAAAATCATTCATATAGCGAATGTTGGTTTCAAAAAAGGAAAAATAATCATACAGTACAACATAACAAACCGTTCAAAAATAAAAACCATTCTACTTCTTTGTGTTTTGAAGAAAATGTACCCGACAAAATCGCGGAACGGCGTGATACAAAACAAACTGAAAATAAAAACGTAGCGTTATTGACTGAACAATCGGAAAACAAACAAATATTTATCATTGATAGTGGAAGTTCAAGTCATATTGCTAATTCTAAAGAAATGTTCTTGAAAATAACCAGCAACGATGAGACAAATGTGACTGTTGCAAATGGTAATAAATTAATTTCATACGGGTCAGGTGAAATAGTAATAAACACTGGAAAACAAGACAGGCAAATTACACTTCGTGACGTATTGTATGTACCCGATATTGAAACAAACTTGCTATCAGTTAGCAGGGCTACTAAAAACGGATGTCAAGTAAATTTCGATAAAGATACGTGTGACATCATACATAATGGGGAAATAATTCTACAAGGTAGATTGAAGAATAACTTATATGAAGTGCATGTAAATAATAATAAATCAGGGGATAATAATTACGCGAACATTACGCACACTTGTACAAATACAAGATGTATAGACTTATGGCATAGGCGACTTGGACATAGAAGTTACGATGCAATTAAAACCATTGTACAAAAACAACTTGTAAATGGTATAACCCTAAATTTCTGCAAACACAACACCTATTGTGAGGTATGCATTAAATCCAAAACAAACGATACCCCATTTCCAAAATCGGTCGCATATAGAGCCACAAAAAGGTTAGAGTTAGTGCACACTGATGTGTGTGGTCCGATAAATACTCCTACCATAGGGGGAAAACGCTATTTCATCACTTTCATAGATGATTACTCCAGATTTTGTGTCATCTATCTAATGACGAAAAAAAGTGAAGCGTATGAAAAGTTAAGGGAATACATTTCGACCGTGAAAAATAAATTTGGAAAATTTCCAACTGCCATCAGATCCGATAATGGCGGAGAATATGTTAGCGATGAATTAGAAGAATACCTCAAGCATAACGGTATTGAGCATCAGCACACAGTACCATACTGCCCGAGCCAGAACGGGATTGCTGAGCGTAAAAATTGGTCACTTTTAGACATGACTAGAAGCATGTTAAGTGAGGCTAACCTCCCACATAGACTCTGGGGAGAAGCCATATGTACAGCCAATCATTTGCAGAATCGCTTACCATCGAAATCCATTAGTTCTACCCCCTACGAATTATGGTTAAACAGAAAACCAAATATAAAATATTTGAAAGTATTTGGGTGTACCGCATACGCATATATTCATAAATCTAAACGCGGCAAATTAGACGACAGAGCTGAGAAAGGCACGTTCGTGGGATATGACAACCGGTGTAAAGCGTACAGAATATTTACAGGAGACGGAAGAGTAATTTTATCCAGAACCGTCAAATTCGATGAAAATAACATATGTAATTCAAATGTTGAGAAAAATGTTGACACAATTGAGCTGATGTCAGAAACAAACAAACAAGCACAACAAAATAACACTAGTATAGTAGAATTTGATCTAACACCAAACCAAATTGCTCCAGATACACCATCCGCGTCTTAACAAACACAACAACTGAGAAGATCTGAAAGACACAATAGAGGTGTGCCACCGGACAGGTTTGCATATGCAGTCCGGCACGATCCAGTATATGAACCAAAAGGTTGGCAAGATATGCTAAACATTGAGAATCCGCAAGAAAAAAATAACTGGATTGACGCGACACGAGACGAAATAAATTCACTTATGGAAAATGAAACCTGGATTTTGGTGATACCACCACAGGGAGCCAAAGTAATTGGAGCCAGATGGACCTACAAGGCTAAATATGATGAAAATGAATGGACAAATAAAGCGTTATAAAGCCAGATTGGTGGCTCAAGGCTTCAAGCAAAAATACGGGATAGAATACGATGATACATATGCTCCCGTAGTATCACACACCACCTTAAGATGTTTCTGAACTGTCGCAGCTTACAAAAATCTTAATGTTAGGCAAATAGATATAAAAACTGCTTTCTTGCATGGAAAAATTGATGAAGAAGTGTACATGGCACAACCCGAAGGGTATGTGAACGCAAACGAACCAGAAAAGGTCTGTAAACTTCGTAAGGCCATATACGGGCTGAAGCAAGCAGCCCGGGCCTGGTATACAAAAATTACTGAATCGCTTAAAGAGTTAAATTTTATACAGAGTAAAACAGACACCTGTCTATTTTCTAGAGGACAAGGGGAAGATACAGTGTATATAGTTGTATATGTAGATGACATCCTTGTTGCAGGAAACATCCATTTAATCGAAGATGTCACAAATAAATTAAAAGCACAATACACACTCGAAGATTTAGGGGAAATCAGCAATTATCTTGGGATAAAAATTCAGAAAATGCACAATGGCTTTAAATTAAATCAAACAGCGAAAATAACGGAAATTGTTAAGAAATTTAATCTCGAAGAATCAAAGCCATACGCGAAGCCAATGGAAACGAATTTCCTAAGATCAGAAAAGGAAGAAAATCCAATGCCCAATAACACAAAATTTAGACAAGCGATCGGTGCGTTATTATATATCACGACAATTACAAGGCCAGACATATTATTGGCAGTGAACGTTTTGAATCGAAAATGTGAAAATCCGTCCGAAGAAGATTGGAAAGGTGTTAAACGGCTTATTCGTTACCTAAATCACAGTAAAGATCTAAATTTGGTAATCAGCAACGAACATCTACCAGTGTTAGAAGTGTACACCGATGCTGATTGGGCCGGTGATACGCAAACCAGAAGATCTACTACTGGAAATTTATACCTATTAGGGAAGAATCCAATACATTGGATAACAAAGCGCCAGTCGTGTATTACTCAATCATCAGCAGAAGCTGAATTTGTAGCAGCTGCAACAGCCGTTCGAGAACTTACATGGTTATTAAGACTGTTAGAAGACTTAAATTTAACCCAATCTCTTCCGATTACTGTCTATGAAGACAACATTTCATGCATTAAGATGATCGAATTGGACAAATATACAAATAAGACAAAGCATATAGATTTGAAATACCATTCAATCAAACATATGAAGGAAAATGGAACAATAGAAATGTGTTACTGCCCAAGCAAATCTATGATTGCAGATGTGTTTACCAAACCGGAGCCCAAACCTGTATTTCTAGAAAACAGGGACAAACTGAAACTGCAAAGTGATCTTCATTAGGGGCTTAAGGGAGGCTTTGTTGCCCGTGTTACGGAATAAGCCTCCTAATTAAGATAAGCGCTAAAACAAAATAAAGAAATAGTCAACTCCATCTAATAGAACTTACATGTGGACAATCTTTCTGTGCCGCTGACATCTGGTTAGCCGATACTAACGAGGAGAATTTATTGCCTGTTAGAAAAGACTTTATCCGCTAGCCATCTGCGGAACATTTGTGTTAAGTATCATGGGACATTTTCAAAGACAGTTTAAGCTCAACTCCCTTTTTAACGAGACTTTTACTGACTCTCTATTTTATAAACACTTAAATTTGACTTTTAATGATGCAAAATGGCCAATTTTAGATAATGATGTTTATCACGCATATAACCTTTTAAATGTAACACACTTGTTGAGAAAAGCACGTGTGTATTTTCATATATATGTTTTCTGCTCACTTCTCGCTTGAACATCCGACTGAGAGGATGCAAAATGTTCTTTCTTAATTTTTATCTTATATATTAAATTCTTTTCTTTTTCCTTTAAAAGTGTGAAGATGATTTTTCTACTTAGTGCACCACTACAATACGATGGAATACAAATTTTACAGCAGTGTTCATTTTATAGTGAAATAAATAATACAAAATAATATTCACACAACAACAAACAAAGTTGTTAAAAATGGATTTACTCGGATATACCACTGATGAAGCTACCTAATGGTAAGAATATTCCTTTTACTTCTATTAGAAGTTTGTGAAGAAAAGTGATTAAGTATTTAGAAATAAAATAAATGAGATAATTAACCGTTCTCACGCCTTAATACTCGTTAGGTAAAATATTGTCTAACAAAAAGATGTAAATTAACAACATAATATACAGTAAAATAACTTGGTACTTCTCTATTATCCCGTCGACAACTTTTCATAACAAAAAACTATCGCCAAACTGTAAGATTAAACGCCAAAAATGCAGTCCCATTTACTGGATGTCAGAAGCATTATACTTATTTGTTATATCATCAAGTGGTTCTTAATTCGACATTTGCGCGTATTTTTCATTATGTTTTACTGATTTATTAGTTATTTCATTCATTAAAATAACAATTGTGTCCTTAAATTCTTATACACCGTGTCCCAAAAGTTTAGACAATCAATAATATTTGCATTAACATAAAAAGTAATAAAATACAATTAAAATTCGTGAGATAGGTAATAAATAAAAGCAGTTTTGCTGATATACACATATAAATTATGATCAAAGGTTTGAAATTATAAAGTATATATTAAATTATATAACAATGTGCTGTCCCAAAAGTATAGACACCTGTAATTTTTTTGGTTTTACATTTATAAAATTAACTAAAAACTTACTTTTAATATTTAATTGTATTGCCACGACACTTCATAACATCAAATACACGTTGTTCTATAGAATTAACTAAGCATTGCATTACAGAAGGAGGTATTTCATACCACGTTTTATCAATTGCAATTTTTAAGTCATTTACACATGTATATTGCTTTCCATTTTCATATATTTTACAAGGTAAGATCCCCCATATGTTCTCCATAGGATTCAAATCTGGACTAAGTGCTGGCCAGTCTAATAGTGTGATATTGTTTTGCCTAAACCATGTTTTCGATGATGTGGAGGTATGGATGGATGCCCCATTTTGTTGTAAAACACAGTCCTGTCCTGCTAGAAAATCCATAATTGGCAGTAAATTGATACGTAAAATATCCTGATAATCTTCTGATTTCATTTTTCTGTCCATAAATCCTAGAAATGTTTGGCCGTTGAAAGAAAACCCTCCCCAGCTCATTACGGATCCTCCGCCTTGTTGCCTGCTGAAACAGTTCTTAGGTTCTTTACTTAGGTCATGCCAGTAAAATTTATGACTATCTGGGCCGTCTAAATTCCATTTATTTTTATCCCTGAAGATGACAGAAATCCATTTTTCACCGTATGACATATGCTTTCTAGCCCACTTTAGACATGCATCTTTCTGTATCTGCTTTAAGCAAGGTTTTGCTTTCATTCTCCTGTAAACAAAATTTGTTAAAGCTTTAATTCTTCTATGTACCGTACTTTTTGAAATTCTGGAAATTGATGCAATTTCGCGCACAGATAAATTATCAACTGAAGCCATTTTTAATAGCATTCTATCATCAAGTAACATTGTTTTCTTTGATCTTCCGACTCGCTTTCTAGTATTTCATGTTCCACCTGATCTCAAAACTTTATAAATACTGCTCAAAGATCTCTTTATTCGGTACTTTTCGGTTAGCCGGGCGCCAGTGAAATTTATATATCTATGTATACATATATCTATACATACACACATTTATATATGCATGTATGTATATATACATATATATATACACATACATATATGTGTGTATGTATACATAGATATGTATATATAGATATATACATTTCACTGGCGGCGCCCGGCTAACCGAAAAGTACCCTTTATTCTTCTCGATATTTTTACAGGATTTTGACCTTGCGCTTTTAAATGTAAAATCTTAATAATTTCATCTTTAGAAATTTCTTTAGAACGTGGCATTTTTATCAGAATACGCAGGAAATGTCTTTTCCGAATTACAAACAAAACAATATATTGAACTCATTTGATTCCACAAAATTTCAATAATTTATTATGCTAAAAATACAGCAGACGATATTTCAATTAAAGGGAGCAATTATTCTTCATTTATAGAAACAGACAAAAATAAAAATACTTTATTTTGTGAACAAAAATGTAAAAGAAAACATATAATGTTTTATTGTGTCTATACTTTTGGGACAGCATATTGTTATATAATTTAATGTATACTTTATAATTTCAAACCTTTGATCATAATTTATATGTGTATATCAGCAAAACTGCTTTTATTTATTACCTGTCTCACGAATTTTAATTGTACCTTATAACTTTTTATGTTAATGCAAATTTTGTTGATTGTCTAAACTTTTGGGACACGGTGTACTTTATTTTAATGTTCCAATGGCAACGTTCTCCTGTTTATTTGGCATTACAGTTTGGCGATAGTTTTTTATTATGAAAAGTGGTCGACGGGATAATAGAGAAATACTAATAACTTTTATTAGATTGTTGACATGTTTCGGCTCACTCCGAGCCATTTTCAAAAATAAATGAGAATATTCTATAATTGCACGGTCTTTGTAGTTATTATTTGAAATGCTATTATTTAATTTTCATGTACTTTTTAAAAATTACGCACGTGAGCCGAAACATGTCAACAATCTAATAAAAGTTATTTTACTGTATATTGTTGTTAATTTACACCTTTTAGCATTTAAAACAAATATATTATTACAAGGTGTTATAATTTATTATATTTTGGAGAGATAATTTAAACAAACATAAGGATTGTTAATTTACGCCAGGGAGTTCCATTTTTGAGCTTTTTTCACTTATTTGATGATTTTATATACTTAGAAAAGTAACAATTTTTTAATCAAATATTTTATTTTTTAAATTTAAGTAAGCAAAATAACAATTACATTTAACTGATACATTAATCAGAGTTGAATTGAGGCACTTTTCTTCGGGAGGGATTTTTGTGGCTTTCGGGAGTATTTCAATGGTCCGGGCGGTAATGTTTACCCCCGGGCCACCCCCTGAATTTCTGAATTGAACACGAACATTAGTTACACAAATTAAATATTTATTTTGACAAACTTGTATTGTGTTTTATGCAAAGTAACGATCGTTGCTTTGGCAACCATCACTGTTTGACTGGCAATAGATGTAACAAAAACATTACAAAAGCTGCCAAGTTATGCATTATTATTTATAGGCTATAATAGATTCTCTTTACTTTTAACACTTTCCAACATAGTTGAGAAGTGTTTATGAATTCAGTTTGTCTGTCCTTGCTCTAATTCGCGTAAATAGACTGATTGTCATGCAATTGATATATGTTATTGAGATTTAATATGGCATGTTCGGTATTGAAAATGAAGTGTGTAGTACTTATAGTTTTTTTTTTTTTTTTTTACAGGAAATTCAACTCGCTCAAAAGAGTTACGGTCTATGGGGAAATATTATTTGCGCTTTATTTTAATGATGTTACACAATTTCAAACAGATTCAGGGTTCATACTCTATTTGAATAACAAAATTCCCTGACTTTTCCAGACCATTTTTCCTACAATTCCATGCCCTCAATTCACGACATTTTTAGAAATAAGATTAGCAATTCTAGATATTAATGATTAAATATACCTCTAAAAATAAAATTAATCTATAAAATTGAAGCTAAAAATCTATAAAAAATTAAAAAAATACAATTTGGATGGATTCAAAGTAACATTTTACTGATATAATTAGATTTCACATATCAACCATTCAAATATTTTTTGACATTTCTACTATTATGTCATTTGTTTGTGTTGTTTCAGAAACAGTTTGTTATGTAACTTTCTATTTTTTGACTTTTAACAATTTAATTTTAGCTACAGATTTTCTTTTTTGCTTGCTTTATAATTTTCTTTCTTTTTCTTTAAATATTCATGATATCTCATCCTAGCCACCTTAACACGATTTTTTTCGCAGAAGTATCACTATTTAGCAACAAATTTGTATGGCTAAAACATCATTATGTTAAAAACATGAATGTAGCAAAAATACTACTTGCTAGTAAAAAATCTGAATTTTTCGCAGACTGAATTCGGAAAAATCTTGACACATGATAGCACATTTTTTTTTTTTTTTTTTTTTAAATCCCTGACTTTTCCAGGTTTTAAGGGGGAAATGCAAATTTCCCTGACTTTTTGAGCACTTGTCATTTTCCCTGACAATTCCCTGTTTTCCATATTTTCCAGTCGCGTAGGAACCCTGACATTGAATTTGATATATTGCACTGAGATGCACTACAACAGGCTTACTATGGAATAGGGTGTCCATAGTACTTATAGTGCCTTACAGGGAGACTTCAAAATAAATCCGTTACATTACGGTCTATGCAGAAAAATCGTTTGCGGTTTATTTTAATAATGTTTCACTATTTCAAACATATTTAAATTGATATGTATCACTAAGGTACATTACAAGAGGCTTACTATAGAATATTGTGCGAATGGCATTCATCGTTCATTTACAGGGACACACAAAAGAATTCGCTACTGTATGATTGCAATAATTACTGGAAGTGCTTTTTCAGTTGCTGAACGCGTTTTTAAATTTAACTCATTTTTTTGTCTATTACTTGGTGTGTATAAATTCTATAGATCATATATAGGGCAGCATACATAATCTATGCTTGACGCATGATTTTTCGTTCTTGTTTTTTATATTTTTGTTTTCTATCCTTTTAAGATATGAAAGCAGAAAATAAAACAAAAGCGATTTTCACATGAAAATTATTATATTTAGTTATGCATTGTTATAATAGATTTTTGAAAATTATTAAAAACTGGATGCTTTAGCGGGCACGCTAAAATGTCTCACGAGTCGTACTTTTTACGAAACAAGCGTTTCATTTTGTTACGCTGTTACAAATGCAAGATATTTCATACCATTAAAATAGGTTAGTTAGATAGCAATTATACTTATCAGTAGAGAAAATTAAATTTCAATAATATTTACACGCAGAAGAAAAAAAATTCCAGAAATATATGTTTAAAGAATGTCAGTACCGATTTTTATCATGAAACAGTAAGATTATTTCATAAAAATAAATAGACAAAGATAAGAAAATCTATTAATATTAAAAAAAATAGATCTATTATTTTCGAAAAACGATTTGTTTTATGTTCTCTCTCTCTCTCTCTCTCTCTTTTTTTTTTTTGGGGGGGGGGGGGGGGGGAATGCCAGAAAGAACTCTTGCAACGCAAATTTTCGTTTTTGACATCATGATATATTCTATTTTGCTCCATTTTGTTTTATCCTTACAAATATGAAAAAAGGTTTCAATTGATTTTGTGCAATATGGATATCTTCTCATTTTTCCAGTTTCAGCAAAAACTCAACGTAAACATATTAACAACATAATTACAGAAATAAACCTTTAAACAGTGAAATAATTAATATATCTACTCGCTATAACGCCCGCCGAAACAAATTTATCAAAGACGCACAAAACTGTACAGGGAACTGGAAAAAAACGAAGGGTTTGCGAAACGTTCAATTGAGGAATAACCACCACCTTTAGACAGTTTCAGTGCTGCATGTGCCCGCTGAAAGGTTAAATGAAACGTCTATGTGCTATTCTCGGTTATGTTCTACAAATACAAATGTTTGAAAGGACTTTGTTCAGTCCTTTAGAAAATAATTGATGGAAAAATATTTAAACATACTTTCACATTTACAATATTAAAATTTTGAATTTATTCTTCTTAAATATAGCTTTGTTTTAAATGTTTATGGGTTTTAAACGATTTTATTGCAAACTGAAACCAACTCAATTAACAAAATCTTTCAGAAAATTCTGTAATTTAAGCTTTACCTTTATGTGAAGAGAGTACATAAACATAATTTTTTTAAAAATGTTTTAGAGACAACGTTGTAGTAATTATATTTGATGATATATAAGTAATATACATATTTTTTTCCATTTATTTATGAGAAAAATTAATATTATTTATTTTCTCCAAATATGGGCTTCAGGAGAATATTCTCCTCTCACATCTCTAAGCTATAACCGTTAGGATGCCACGGTATTAAGATTGCTGAATATTATGTAAACGCAAGTAGAATTCCTAGTCAATTCATGGATTGTTAGGAGGTGACAGTATCAAGATTGATGTACAGTGAAAAAAAGCAAGAATTAGAACTCGTGGACAATAAAGTAATAAAACATATGTTTTCAACCAATTAATTTTATTAACACAACAGTGTATACAAATATCCTCAATAAATATTTCAAACAAATCGGGAATTTTACTTCAAATTGTTAAATCCAAAGAACAATCAGATAAATATAACAAGTAAATCAGCTTATTACACAGCATATTAATTAATCTATTAAAGCTGAAATTGAGAGCTGTGTTAAGTCACACCACTAGCGGTTGAATCGATTTTTTTTTTTTAATACTCAGCTTTTGAAAATAAAAATTACTTCTTCAGAAATTAAAATATAAAGTTATTCATAATTGTGTTACTAGTAAGGGATGTAACGAATAGTAATTTGGCCGAATACTGAAGGTTCGGTTAAAATTTAGGTCGAATAACATTTTAAAAATATGCATTTTGATTATATATATTAATTTAAACGTGTGTATTATATAATACACAGTGTGTTTCTACGATCATGGGACAAACTTGGAGGGGTGGTACAGGACACTGTAACAAACAATTTTTGTATAGGAAAGCAGGGCCGAAAATCCATTTATATAGTCACAAATACTCTGTGTCTCACTCAATCCGAAGTCGCGTTTTCGTCCATAACTTTAACAGTAGTGAAGATATTTTAACAAAATCCTTACAATTCATATACAAAGATGAGTCTGTTACGAGTGTCCTGTACTACCCCTCCAAGTCTGTCCCATGATCGTAAAAACACCCTGTGTGTATATATATATATATACAAGGTGGCCGTAATTAATCTGACAGTACTCAACGCGTTCTGCGCGATCTAATTGCGAGAATGGAGTCTAATTTCGTAGGATTAAATAAGACTGGGGACGAAGGATTTCGCTAAAGAAATAGTTCAAAAATTCACCGCTAGGGGTTAGGTTCCGTCTTGTTTAATCATGCTACAATATTTGGCCCCGCTCTTGCAATTAGATCGCGCAACAGAACACGCTGAGTACGGTAACTTTAATTATTGACCACCTTGTAATTCTTTAATAACAAACAATATTTATTAATTTAAAAAATAGAAATTAAAATAAACTCTAAAATTGATTTTTTTTTTTTTTGTTATTTGCATGTTATATTTACATTCATATACATTTTATTTAAGGTGGTTCTCAAATGATCTGCTCAACAAAGCAAACTTTTACACAATTTCTGAATCATTTCTAAAGGCGAAGACATAAAATTGGCAGGAAGCGATTTGGAATCGAAATGAGTTTTCCATTTTTTGATAAATAACTTATCGAGTTATAAGCGATTCACGTCACGTTTTGTCCCCTGCTCGCGGCGGGAATTCGGTTCAAAACGCCGACTTTGACAGTATTTTTTTAAAGATCTTCTGCCTTTACCAAAAAATGGAAAGCGTCTTTCAATTACAAAGTTTCTGAATAAGAACACCTGTCAATTTCATTTCATACGTTTCGGAAGAAAAATGGATTAAAAAAGTCCTTCCGGCCTGTACCGGGAGGAAAAGGTAGCTTTCCTATATCTTCGTTTTAAAATTTTAGCTAATGTTACACGAAAACAGCAAGTTAAAATACAATGAAACGTTTACAAAAGATTCGTTAATACTGAATTTGAATAAGAAATTCGCCAAATTATTGAGCAATAGCCAAATTGGCTTCATTTATGAAGACTGATTTTGGTCGCCGATTTTGGCGCTAACGGATATGAATATATAGTTTTATGCGTATGATTGGGAAAATTATTACAATAATGAAAGAAAATAATTTGCAAGTAATGGCGTTAATGTGCTGTTTTGTTTCAAAATGTCAGCCACCCTAGAATTTCAAACTGCTCTTACTCAGCCATTTTTTAAGATAGAGGTAAACCAAAAAATGCTCTGGAATCCTTGTATCAAGGACTAACACGTAATTAAAAAATAAATTTTAATTTTTAATTTTTTTGTATATTTATTTTAGTTTTAAATTTTTAAATGGCCGCCATCTTGAAACAAAATGGCGGACCAAGCTGGCCAACGAACTCGGTCGAGACATTGGTGAGCTTAATACACACAATTAGTTTCATCAAAATCGATTTATAAATACGAGCGTTATCGTATGACATAGGTCAGATATATATATATATATATATATATATATATATATATATATATATATATATGGATATATCTATATATATAAATCAACATTTGAGCGGAGGGTGGTTTTGGGGTCTGGGGGTCATGATCGGTGAAAATATATCGAAATTTTCCGGAACTGCTTTCCTCCGAACGGCTGCAATAGGTAGCTTTATACTTTTTAGTATTGAAAGCTACCTAAAAATATGTCATAAAATAGCCAGTTTGGATTTGAGAACCGCCTTAATATAAGAACTAATTACCAAAGTTAAATGCAATTTTTTAATTTATATTTTCCTTAAAATATAAAAATTCTTCACTGCTATACTGTTCAATGATACTTTTATCCTTTCTTGCATTCAATATTAATAAGCCCTTCACAATAAGACACTTCCTGAAATAGCCCTTGGTCAAGTAAATTTTATTATGAGGAGTTTGTGGTGTTGCTATTGGTCAACAAATTTCTGAAAAGTTGAAAATACATATTTAACAAAACTTTTAATAGCTGAACCAGCATATAAACAACACAAAGTTCAACAACTTATTCAACACATATTAAAAGTACACAAAGAAACTGAGACCAACAGTATGAATAATTTTGAATCAATTGCAATATTTTGTATTTAATATACTTTCTATAATAAAATTAAAGAAAGAAAAAAATAATAATATTGAACAACGCGAATTTTTCTTATGCATAATCACAAAGCCATTTTGATATGTGTATTAAATTTACAGATATTAACATCTAAGTGTTTTAGAATCGAATAGTTTTTCATTATTCTACAGGTGTATTACATCTTGAGTTGTAATCAATTGTTTACAAATGAAGACCTTTTCCTAACGACTGTCTATCTATTATATTGGTTTAAATCTCCAACTTTGACACTATTTTCAGAAAGACCCTTAGCGTTAATAGAAAATTCTATTTGATTTTTTAGTATCTGAATCCGAACTAGAGTCCTGCATCGGATCGAGTTACTCGCATCCTACTTGTAGTTCGGGTAGGGTCGGCGCTACATTTTTTCGTTGCGTTTTGTGTGCATTAAAAATAATATATTTGCTGTTCAGAGGTTTTACTATAGTTGAATATTAAAGAATATAGATGTCAATTTTTCTGTATAAAAGATAAAATTGATATTAGAGGTATAATTGTAGATTATTTTTCATAATTGCATTAAAACACGGTTTATTTTTCTTTCATTTCGGGTCGAAGAATTATTTTTTTTGTCGGGTTCGGGTCAGGTTGACTTCAAATGGAATTTGCGGGTTCAGATCGTTTAGACTCCGAGCAGCTGTAAATTTTGTGCATTAAAGAATACAAATGGCTTCATGAATGCCTCAGACAATGACCAATTTAAATTTGAGATAAGCATTTAATATATATCATCCTGAATTTATGCCAATAAATATCCAGAAATATTCGGCTAACTACAGTTCAGTATTCGGCTAGAGGGACGAATATTCGTTACATCCCTAATTAACAGTTCTGAAAAGTATTAAATAAGTTCTCACAGTTTTTATAGAAAATAATGTTGTCATTTCTATAAAAACGCAAGATGTCTCGAAAATAGGAAATACAGAATAACTGTAATTTTGTGTTTATAGATATCAAGGAAATAAAACGTAATTAGCTAGAAATTGCCAACTTGAGTACGTAGAAATCCCTTTTTTCTTAAAAAATAAAATAACACCGATAACAGTTTGCAAACATTTTTAAAGTGTGGAACTTCTTAAAGATGGGAGGAGGAAAAAAAATAAATAAAAAGAGGAAGATTTGTTAAATATTTGCAAGATGTTCTGCCGCGATGACCTTCAAGATAATAATTATCAATTTTGGTGCAATATCTGTTTAATAACATGTCATTAATGTTGCATAATTTAAAAAATATATACGTATAAGAATGTGTTTATCAGTTTGATTTAAGTATTTAAATTTTATTTAAAACTTTAGTTTTTAATCGTCGATTTTTTTTTCTTTACTCTACTCTATGGACAAAATGTTCAATGATTGCACGGTGTCATTTTCTGCTTAATTTCTACATAAGAATTATAATGATATTTCATCTTCCTTTAAAAGAGAAATCAGAATGAAATTATAATTTTATACGGAATTTGTTTTACTGCGTGACTACATCATACAAAACATCCTTTATTACAGTAAACTAATCCAAAATTCCCTTGTTTGAAATCATAAGACTTTTGAGAAGAAAATCGACATAACTAACAAGACAAAATAGCGATTATAACGGAATATCTTGAAAGATTGGCGTTGCATTCTGAATTAATCTTTAACTACTGTTAACGGTCACGCAGTCCACTGTTTTTTTCAATTTTCACAGTTTTAACTTGTAATTTTCAGTTTAACTATAGATACTAGAGAAATTTTGTTTTGTTTGGAGTCCTTCGCTAGAGATTTCTGAATAGATGAATTTTAATTCCAATAGTCTCCTATGCATAAAATTTAGTACAGAGACTGCAGAGAGACCGCCCACAGTATCTATGTGACAGTTTTTGTCACAACAGTTAAGAGGGTTAAATTGAAAAGAGGGAGAAACTGAAAACCTTTCAATTTTTTTTTTCTGTTACGAGTTATATCACTATTGTTAAAAATTTAAGAACACACAGGAAGAAAATCAGCAAGTGAGCAAGCTAAACAATTCAAACAGCTCTCGCATTCTGCCATATTTTAAACAACAAATTACAAAAGGCAAAAATATATTAAGATATATATAAATTTTAATCGTTCTGAAGCAGTAAACAATCTAGTAATTCTTTTAAAAACAGAAAAAAAAGCATCATACAATACAAAAATAAGCAACTTACATAAAAACTCTCATACAGAAAAACAATAAGTCAACAACATGGTGCATATAAGCATACAAAACAAAGAAATGGAATTGCTTATTTGCTGAAAGACTAAGTCGGTAATCAAGACTGCAAAGGTCACACTCACTTTTAAGATGAGAGCAAAGCAGAAAATCAACATCAGTTTAAAAAAGATAAAAAAATAAGGAAACTCACATGTAGGCACATATTTTATTAAGCTTATACATTTATCTTTTCAATCTAAAGATACCTACTATGGTTGTAGAGAAATGGCTGAAAAATTAAGAGTAAAATGCTGATTTTTCGCGTACTAAACAAATTGTCATTAAAGTTAATTTCAAATGAGTTTTTACATTGAATTATCTACAAATAAAAATGTAGTTTGTAGTATATATGTAAAAGTTCCCTGTTAAAAAAGGAAGACTCGATGGATAAAACCAAACTGAAGCGTAGCTTCATTGTAAGACAACGAACGGGCTTCTTCAGTCATACCAACTTACATACAGCAACATCTAAAAAGTTTGACTAGCCGACAATGGCTTCTGAGAGATATACAAATATTCTCGAGAATCGATAAGTTTTCTTTCGAGAAGTAAAGTAAATGTAAAAATATGTCATAACTCGGAAAAACGGTAAATTTGGAAGTTATCATTCCTTTTGCTTACTAAACATAAAAATATAATTTGATAGAATATGATCTGACCGAGATATTTGTTTTAAAGTTCAGAATTTTCATAAAGTAACTATGGTATCTCGAATGACGAGGTAGAATTCATCGTATTACCAGTGAACAATACTTCAAAAAACTCTAATGCAAAAGCGCATGTGCGATATGGTCTAACTTGGATAAAATCTTGTTGTGTACGGGATTTAGTCAATCTAATAAAGGATATTTTCATTGCTGCCAAAAATACATCTGCAATTATTATAGAAATTGTGATTAGATAAAATCTCGTGAATAACGAGATGCTTAAGTAATTTAGAGGTGCTTTAAGATCCATTCTTGACTTACGTTTACATAAGAGTAAATTGCACCATTGTTTATTTCAAAGTTATTGTGACAGAACGCATGACGAATCAGAATTTAACATGTTGCCATAGGAACTAATAATACTTGGATCACATGCATAGTTCGAAACTGATACAAAATCTGGGAAAAAGGCAACTTTAAGCCGCTGTAACATCTTTTTATTTTCTTTTAACAAAAAGATTTAAAGCCATAACAGATTAATCTTGTACTATACTGTAGTAGATATAGAACTATCCGTAATCCAAAAGGACACCACCATTATATTTTAGAACAAACTAGAGGAAAGATTACTTTTAAGAAATAGGATTCTAGCACCTTAAAAATTTTTTGAGTAATATTAATTCCTATTTTACTATTCACAAAAAGATAAAACTACCGATATATAAAGCACTTTTAGTGGCGATTTAGCAGGGTGCAGCTAAATAGGATCACATAAATTAAAGAAATAAGCAAAATCTTTTCATAAGACTATATTGTTAACCGAAATCTTTTGAGAAAAGAATATGAAGTAATCGTCTTAAAAAACAATAAAATAAATATAATTATAACTCAAGTTAATTTAAATTCTCTTATAATTGATTAATCTATAAGATCATTAAGAGATACATGCAAACTGTTCGAATTTTCTACGGTGACGTCGATCTATGCCCAATGGTCTTATAAAATACAATACATAAGTACACGAAGAAAGCTGTTGATGGAGGTATCTAGACAAATGGTCAAACTACATGAATTTTCGGAAGACCACGAAAGTATTTATGTCGATAGCCTTTAAAATTACTAGAAAATTCCTAATGCTATTATGTTAAATGTAAGCAAATGCGTGAGGTTTGGCGCTTGCTTTGTTTATTTTGAGGTTAAATGTTCAGATTTAAAAAAAAAAAATCATAGTAATTTGTTTTCAGAAAACAATTTAACAAAGAAAAAAAAAATGTTTTCAGAAATCTATTCTCTAAAAGTAGGGATGTAACGAATATTTCGTTAGCAAAATATTGAACGCTAGTTGGCCGAATACTTTTAGACATTTAGCTGAATATATTCGGTATGAAAACAAATTTTTGCTCCTTTTTTCGCGATGCTTTTCTGAAATCAAAATGGCTACTTTGACACATTCATCAGTCATTCTCATGCTTGAATGTACAAAATTTAGTTATGATATATTAAAAAAATCGAATAGCGTTTCTTTATTTCTTTTTAAAGGCTAAGCATATGGTTGGAGATTTAAGCCGGTTTTAGAGAAATAACTATAGTTACGTCTCTGAAATCGGCTTAAATCTCAACCACAGTAAAACTCCAGTATACTGGAGTACAATCTATTATAGGTGTAATGCATTTACAGAAAGATGAAATTCTAATGTACTGTAATTAATACTGTCTAATGTACTGTCTTATTAATATGATCTGCAAATTTTACGCTTGTATAAAAGTGGCTTTGTGAATGTGTTGGAAAGATTTGCACTGTTCAAAAGTATTATTAAATTTTTTTAAAGAACAGCCTTAAGGTATTTCAAACAAAATAGTGCAGAATTATATTTCAATATATTGCTAAAAATTTTTCCAACTCAATTTTAAATTGTACATAACATTAAGTTGTATTGTTAAGTTCAAGAAAAGTGCACATAATGATGTTATAGAAATAAAAGTATTTTTCACTGAATAGCAGAAGTGAAGACTTTTTAACATTTCCAATATAGTTAAAAAGTGTTTATAAATTCGATTTGTTTGTCGGTATGTCTGTCCAGGCTCTTACTCGCACTCGAATTCACATGTAAATTTTATATGTTAATGAGGTTTTACAATAAAATGTTCTCTATTGAAAATGAAGTGTGTAGTATTTATAGTTCGTTTACACGGACGCACAAAAAAATTCCGTTATGATCTATGGAGTAAAAATCGCTGGCGGCATATTTTACTTAAACTGTTTATTTAGATATCTCATTTCATTGTATGAAAAATGAAATTTCTTAATAACATTCTGTTAATGTTGGAAAGTGTTTTATAATATATGACTAATACACGATTGTTCGTTTTTATTTATTTATTATTTTTTATTTTAATGGGTATAACTAACCATTTTGAGTTACAGAAAACGATTTATTGCATCTAGTTATAAAAGGATAAAATACAAATTCTAAATTTTTTATGCTGAAAAAAAGTTTAAAATAAAAAATTATAAATTTACAAATCTATATTTAATAATGAGTTCCTATTTTAGCTAAGCTAATATATATATATATATATATATATATATATAATATATGCTATTAGTTAACTTAGATTTAGTAATAGTGATGTTTCATTTTTAGCATCAAAATGTTTGACATTAAAAACAAATACACAAAGTTATTAAAATGCACATACAAATAAGAAAAGATCAATTTTAATTTGAACTTATTTCTATTTTAAAATTAGAAAAAAGTAAAAAATTACAATCAATGTGTACTTAAAAAAAAAAAAAAAAAAATACTTGGTCTAAAATTTGGTATTCGACCAAATCACTATTCGTTACATCCCTATCTATACGCTTATACAGAGTTTTACATTATGTTAATCATTTTGTCTTACTATTACTACGACAACAAGAATGACGAGACCGAATTCAACAAGGTGCTATTGTAGATAATTCAAGACTTGTCTAATGTTACCAAAGTGTACATGCTCCTTACAATATATGAGTATAAAAAAGATTACTTTGATTAGTTTATAATCGCATCATATCTCTCTAAAAGCTTTTTTGAAAAATACAGAACAATGTTGTTGTATCTCAAATTATATGTCAGAAAATAAAAGATTAAAATAACGAATAATTTTACTGTATTTCAAAATTTATTTACCAGAAAAAACAAAGATGTAAAAGTTATCATATTAACTTTCATTTAATTAACCAAACCACTGCTAAAAATATAAAATCGGATGTAAACGTAAGTTCTTATGTCTGAACTATAATTTTCACGTGCACTTACAGGTTACGGGTAAAGGTACTATTGTTAAAAAAGTATTTTATGGTAAGAGCATTTCAATTGATAAAACAGGTTATAACAATTAATACAAATGAAATTGTTTGGGGGAGGGGCTGTTTGAAACTTTCAAAAAAAACGAAAAAAAAAATAGTGTAAAAAGATAGTTGTAACTCTAGAAATACCAAATTTAAATCAGGATTCATACTCAATTTTGGAAATAAAAATGTAGAAGTTTCTTAAGAGTTTTCTGGAGAAAAACTACATTTCAAAGTATTTTCGAAAGTATTAAAAAAAAAAGTCATTTGACTTACATATCTTTGCAAACATTAAGAAGAGTTACTTGTCTGCAAATACAAATCCAGAATTTTGCAGGAGGTGAAATCAATAGTTTGGAGGCCCGGCCAAAAAATACTTTAAAATCAAAAGTTTTGCAGCTGCATACGAACCCTGTAAATTAAAAATCATGATTGTCAGAATGCCGCAATCTGTAAATGCAGCACTAATATACTCTCAAATATTTTTATCATGAGGAAAAACTGAAAAACTCTACGATACTTTGATATGAAATAATATTAATCCATTCCTAGGCTTATGGTACAAAAACACATCATTTTTTTAAATAAATGTTTAGAACAACAATATTTTTATCCAAAACTATAATGTTTATTTTAATTATTTTTCTTGGTTGCCAGTCGCAATTTCTTATATTAAAAAAATGTGAAATAATAGTTTTTGATTCTTTTCAAAAATGCAACGTAACTGTACATGCTAATTACCTTGAAATATTTCATAATTAATTAAAATTTGAGTTTATATGAATCTCTTTGTATTTTAGAAAGAATTCATGTAAGTTCATACTTTAGTTTTTCAGTTTCATCAAAATCTGATTACGAGAAAAGTCAATGCCCGTACATCAAACAAGTAGTTTCTACTTTTTGATAACTCTTGCTGGCGGTGTATTTTTACACCATTTTATAATTTTTAAACTAACTTTTTTTTTTTTTTTTTTTTAACCATTGGAAAAATGGTTGTTGCTTTCGGTCGAGAATGGACCAAATGATGTTCGCATTTTACTATTTTAACCGTTTTTAACGAAATTCTGAAACACATTTTTTTTTTTTTTTTTCGTTTTCCAGCTTTCTTAATAGGTACGACCTATTTATCAGAAAATATTAAGAAGCAAAAATTTTAATAAAAAGTTATTGTTGCAGAGAATGGATGAAATAAAAATATGAATTCAAGATAATAATGTAGAATGCAATATGGATTTTTCTAATGTGGAACGGAACTATCAAAAATCAGAAAACACGTTTTTGATTTTCGTTGATTTTCAGCAGTATAGTTCTGGAACATGAAGTTTTATTTGTAAGCCCCTTTTAACTATATTGGCAAAGCATCGAAAATAATGTTAGTTTTTTAGTAAGGTCGGAGGGAGGGGGGGGGGGAGAAAAAACAAATTTTTACATTTAGTAGTTTTACATTGTAATGATGGCATGGAAATTTTTCTGATCTAAGTGTCCTTTTTAATACACATAAAAAAAAAAAAAAAAAAAAAAAAAAAAATAGAACAGTGAAATAGTAGAAATGGTGAGATTAAGTCAAATATGAGTATATGGACTTGGGTATCAGCTATCCCTATACATTTAAGTATTTTTACACTTCACCGGGCATTGCAAATGAAACATTACGAGGTAAATTTAATCAAATCAAGTTCAATGTTAAAAGGTGAAAAGGACAGAAAAATAAAAAAGCATTATACTAATAATATATTTGACAAATACACTGGTAACAAATTCTCACATGCAATATTTATACAAATAAAATTTCTAAACGTATAACTTTTAAATTCGCAATATCTTCTCAACGTACTCAGATATGTATGGGAGTTAACTCGCAGTGTAAGAAGCCTAAAAAATCTTGCACCAACAACAATAAAATAAGTAACGAATTTCAAGCATAAGAAATCTCACAATATTTTTACAAGCAAATGGACAGAAAGTGCCTAGAATGGCAAGAACGCTATAAACTGACACTTTGATTGTTTTGTAAGTTAATAACATTAGAAATGCAAAGTTTCTTTTTTCATTATGTACTTTTGTATTGTGCAAGTTTCAACACAAGTAAATCGACATTGGGGTTTTTCAGTTTTCAAGAATATTTGTATGATAAACAAGACGAAAAACAAAACACTTTGGCACTTCAAGAGGACTACAAAGTAACAAATTTAGCAAAATATGAAGAAAGTTGGCTGTTTGCTTTAAGTAGATATAATTATACTTGCATTGAAGATTAGAGATTCTCAAACTTTTAATAACGTCTAGTCATGCAAAAAAACAAATTTTGTCGTTACTCTGACATAAAATGAATGAGACGTAGCACAATAATCTAAATACTAATTTATTGTCATTATTTATCGATTAGATTATTAGTGTTTGCTGGTTAGAATAATCATTTAAAAAAAATCCAATAAATCTGTCAAGAAAAACTTTAATAATCAATAATATATTAACATTTTACATTCACTTACAAATATAGTTTGATATAATGAATAAACAATGTTTAACATTATCGAAACTTCGTTTTACTTTGATAAAAGCATTGTAAAGTAAGATTAACATTTTAAAATAATTCAATAACTAACAAAATATCTATATACATTAATATCTCGGCTAACGAATTTTTCGGTTGTTTGAGATTTTTTTTGTATGCTTTATATGCATTACCAAAAATTTAATAAATTAAATTTTACCAATACATTATGAGAATGCGCAATGTACTTCAGAATTTTTAAAATCTAGTCACATGGAATGAGTTCTCTGTATATACTAGTTTCCAGAATATTATTGTGATAAATGTTTTTCTTGAAGAATTTAAGAAAAGGCTGATCCATATTAATTTAAATTCCACGTTGCTGAGAACCACTAGCCTATTTTTTCAACTGTTAGACCGATAAGCACAAGACTAAAACATACACCGAAACATAAGTATAACATCTTTACAGAGGTGCATACTTAATAATAAAAAATAAAAAAAAATTGAAACTAATTTTAAAATTTATACCCTTTCTCTTTGTCGATTATTTATCGAAAATTTAATGGAAAGAAAGAAAAATAAATACTGCAATAACTTTACGGATTTTTCTAATCGAAAAATTCAAACAACATTGTGCTATTCTATTTATTAGCGGTTTGAGAAGCAAATCTTTCATGTTTAAAAATGGCAAACAAACTATAGTGTCACCCTCGAACAAGTCCCCTTTCTTATAAATGCAAGAGGGCTCACGAAAAACAAATTAGGAATTCCTCGCATAAACTCATATAGAGCGAGGAATTTTTTAACGTATTTAAAAGAAGACAAGACAAAATCAAGCGGTTTATAAAAAATGTAATAAAAGTTCCCTTATGTTTGTATCTATTAAAATTTAGGAAAGCATATACTTCTAACGTTGTTAATTACGAATAACAAATATATTATATTTATACATATCATACAGAAACTTGCAAAAATTATCGAGAAACAAAACAGAATATAACATTAAAAAAAGACGTACGTTTGAAGTCTGCAAAATGCCATGTCATATTTCATTTAAAAGAATCTAGATGTTTCTACACTGCTGATATTTTATTTTAATCACATCACTGCAATAAAAGTTATAAAGAAAAAATAAATAAACAACTATGCATAAAAATATATTAATTTTAGACTAGATAAGGATACTCCGAATTTTAAACGTAAAAGAATCTAGAAGACATCTTTTCACATAAAATGATTTAGTTTGGCTCGTTTCCAAACAAACGATTAAAATAAAATAAAGATATATATACAGATATAAATACAAGGATGTAATTTTAAATCGAAAACACTTCGTTAAAAACTAAAAACTCTGAAAAGTAAGCGGAGAAATTGAGATTTTTTTTAAAAATGCTTCCCAGCTTGGGATGCGAAGCATAATGAAAAACAACTTTACCGTTCGGTTTTCCTATAGTTTAAAATGCTTTTTTAAACACCATTGTAAAGAAAAAATTGAATACTAGTGGCACTATCATGTTCAAAAAGTGCCTACTTTTAAAAATAAACATTAAAAAAATAGTAGCATTTTTAAATTTTCGAACCCGAAAAATACTCAGGCAGGAAAGGATTTAAAAAAGGCAAATTTCTGCCATATAAAAAGAACAGAAGAAAAAGAGAAAAAACAAAACTTATTAAGTAATCGACCATACTTTTTCTATTCAAAAGAAAGGAGAGACAATTTTTAATCTTTTGAAGTAGACGGCTTCTAAGGGCACAATTACATTGTGGTCTAATTTGTATCAAAGCGGCTCGACATGCATGGAATTTTTTTTAAAAGAAGGCTTTGTTCACGATTGTATAAAGTTGTGATTGAGATAAAACTTATGCAACTGAAGACGTTTAGAAAAGTTAGACCACAATGCAAACGTACACTAATAAGACACTAACACTATGCACCATACATGTTTTATGGATAATTTATGCAAAGTCATATAGAGAAATATAACAAATTTACACTGATGTTACAGGGTGTATCTGCTTTACTTGAGCAGAGGATATTTTTTTCAGACCAGTTTTAAGAAACTATTGGATAATGGATTAAGATTTTTAAGAAATTTTTTTTGGTAATACAAAGATGCTTCGATTACAACGCGAGATAAGACATATTTGAAACTATGTAAATCTATGTCGAAATAAAATTTACCCTTCACATTATTACGAATAATAATAATGGGTTTGGTATGAGCAATTTTCATGAAATAACCGAAATAAATCAAATTCGGTGAAAGACACAATCAGCCTAGTAAAATCGATCCGTTGGAAAAAAAAAAAACAATGCAAAAGTACTTATTTACAAAAAGAAATCAAATTATTTTAACTCTTCTTGCATTTAATGGACGGATCCTGAAGATTATTCCACACTTGCACCAACTCTTTAGGCGTCATCTTATGAGCAGTGATGAGGGACTTAAAAACACAGGTGTCGTTTTTTCTCTTAAAAAACTTGAATCCTTCATTGTTCACCGCTTTGAGACCTGCCCGGCTAGCGCAAACACCAGTTATAAAAATATCTTCCAGGTAAAAAAATGGTGTACCGAGAGCAGTTCTGTACAGAAGTGGAACGGTATCGCGGGACATAACATAGCCCGTGCCCGAGAGGTAGGGAGGATAGACCCTTTCAGGAAAAACAACGTCTGGCACGAACCACTTGGAATTCCAATCTTTCACTGGAACAGCGCCTTTGATAAGACACCCGAGAAGCATTCTTTTGTGTCCTTTGGCTTTTAAAAGTCGGAACAAATTTGGAAGATTGACGTACATGTCGTCGTCAGTTTTCATCACATACTTAGCATTTACACAGTACTGGTTGACCCATTTCAAGAGCATCACAGACTTGAGAGTTAAATTGTTATAAGTGTCTAAGAAATCTTGTTGAATGATATCCATGTACTTCTGACTCTCATTGGCAACTAGAGAATTGAGAGAGTCATCGTGAGATTTCCCCAGCAGGAAATACACCTGGATATTTCGCAGCTTCGCAGCGTCTTGCGCCCATGAGTTGCGGATAGCTTGCCTCGCATTAAAATTAGGAACTGATGAACAGACTATAACAGCTAAGAACACGCTGCCGTTGCACTGAGATTTGGGAAGCAGTATGTGAGTATCGTTATCTGGAAGAATATACCGATTTAGATCTCTCTGCGTCACCATCCAGGAGAGGCTATCTGGCAGCGGAACCCGAGATCCCACCTTCAAAGGCATATACAACAGGCCCCATATCACAAACATACTAAGCAGTATAAGGCATATTCTCACGAAAGTACGACAGTCTTCAATCGTCCTTTCCGACTCGTCTCTCTGAAAAATAAGAGAAAGAAAAAGCAATTAGTAAAGCATTCAAGATGTATTTAATGCATAGAACATAGATTCCCCCCCCCCCCCCCCACTGAAATTACCACTTTTGAATTAAGTAAGAACGGATGACTGTTATTGACTCTGACTGTATCTATACTTGTAATATGGAGCGAAGACTCTTTGGTCCTTCGTCAGTTACGATTTGTAAAACCTTGATTCGCTGAAAATTTTCGCGGCACACTGGTTGAGACTTCTAGCTTGTGGTATGGTGCATCGACATTAATCTGCATGGAACATTTAATCCCTCTCTTTTTTTACACTATTTTAATTAACTTAACTTGGGTTTTATTTATGTAAAGATAGAATTTCGCAATCGATTTTTCATTCACATCCTGCTAGGCTAGAATTGTAAAAAAAAATATGGGCACAGGTAAGTTTCCAATGACAATACAACATTTTAATATTTTTAGAACTTAATTATAAATTAATACATTAATTTTAAGGCACTTTTCTGTTAGACAGGTTAAAATTGTTTACCTACGAGTTACAAAATCAATGGTAAGTTTTATACGCCAAACCACACTCGTCAAAATTTGCAACTGGCTGTGAAACTGCAACAACGAAATATTTTAAACACCATAAAGTAGAAAATATAAATAAAAAATACGGAGTAATAATAATAACAAGTTGGAAATTGTACGTTAAACGTGACATAGGTAGTGCGTTCGTTTTATAACTAGTTTCAAAATGTAAAAAAAAAAAAAAAAAAAAAAAAAAAAAAATCGTCTTTATTATTTCAGTGAAATGAATTATATCGTCTGCTGGGTCATTCCATGGTATTGAGCTCTATATATAACAGGAGTTCAGAATCAGCGGTCAGAAGCATGAAAGGTAAATGAAGCTTGCAAGGCAAAAGTAAACAAGAACGAAAAATCATGCGTCAAGCATAGATTATGTAACACTTTCCAACGCTTCCAAAATAATTTTACAAATCATACCGTTTAATAAGCTGAAAGTAACATCTAAGTAAACAATTTGAAAAACGCGTAACATATTTAAAAACATAATTTCAAGAATTTCCAATGTATACAATATTTGGAAAAATATCTGAATACTCTTATACAGCCCTGTATATGATCTATAGATTTGTATATATACTACATAGGATACTAAATTTTAGTTCAGTTAAGAAACGCGTAGCACAGTTTAAAATTCTCCTTCTGGAGTTTCTGTCAATAAACGGAAATGTGTTCGCGAACTTTTGTGCTTCCCTGTATAGGATCTACAGAATTTATACACACCACGTAATAAACAAAAAGAGAGTTAAATTTAAAATCGCGTTCAGTAACTTAAAACGCACTTCCAGGAATTATTGTTAACAGACAGTAGAGAATTCTTTTGCGTGTCCCTGTAAATGAACGATGACTGCTATACACACAATATTCTGTAGTAAGCCTCTTGTAATGCAACTTAGTGATATATATAAATTTCAATGCGTTTAAAATAGTGAAACATTATTTAAATAAACCGCAGACGATTTTTCTCCATAGACGTAATGTACCGGAATTCTTTTGACCGTCCCTGTAAAGTAACTATCCACACCCTATTCCATAATAAGCTTCTTGTAATAATACCTTAGTGATATATATCAATTACAATGTTTTTGCAATTGTGTAACATCATTAAAATAAACCGCAAATGATTTTTCCCCATAGACCGTAATGTAACGGAATTCTTTTGAGTGTCCCTGTAAAAAAACTATAAGTGCTACACACTTCAGTTGAAATAGGGAACGTGCTATAGATAACGACAATAACATATAAAAATTGCAAGGCAATCCGAGCATATTTACGGGAGTTAGAGCACGGACAGACGGCAGACAAACCGAAGTCATAAACACTTTTCAAGTAGGTTGGAAAGTGTTAAAAATAGTCCGTGTTGATAATGTCAGATATTAATATTTTCATTTACTGTTATCCTAATTTATGCTTTTATAATTAAGCTATGCTTATCTAATTCATAAATAATTCAATAATCATGTAAAGGAATGCGATAGACAGCATGTTTTGCCATGAATGCGAGCTAAAATTAAGGTCACTGTATCCTTCCGCTCTGACCGCTGGAAAGCATGTTGGGCATTAGGGTTTGGGTTGGGTTGATTATTGACGGCCAATTATCTACACATGGGATATAGGCCCGGGGGGAGTGCCCTTCGTGGGGGTCTTTCTAAGGGAACCTAACCCGTATTTACGCATGGATAAATCCACGGGTCGGAGAAAACCACGAAAACTCCGAACGATTAGGCCGAGGGGCGCGATTGGGATCGAACCCAGCACCTCTCGTCTACCAGCTTCGAGAGCAGAACCTGTTGGGCATTAGGAAGTCAGATCTCCTGTTATATTTGGAGCTCAGTGTTCCATGGTAAATTACGTTACATTTAAAATAATTTTCTTTAGTAATTTTCATAATATAACACAAAAAGAAATATTAAAAATGTAATGTTGATATGATTTGTTGATTAAACCTGTCCAAAGCGAAATTTGGATGAAAATTATCTACCTTTAGTGCTATTTTTTTAACACTGGCCAATATATTTATTATGGTAACTTACGTTCTTTTTGTCAGAAACATAAGTTACCATAGTAAATATAATTTTTTAGCGTTCAAGAAATAGCACTAAATTTAAGTCATTTTTATCCAAATTTAGCTTTGTATAGGTTTAATTAACAAATCATATAAACATTACATTTTGAATATTTTTTAGTGTTTTATTACTAAAATTACTGAAGTCAATTATTCTAAATGTAACGTAAGTTACCATAGAATGACCTTGCTATGAGCGAAATGAGCATGCCTTTTTTTTTTCTTTCTTATTACGTATACCATGTTTACAAATGCGATTTTTTCCCTACACCAGAAATTCACCATGGAGATCTTGCTTTGCGAATGATTACGTCCATGGTTTAAATCAGGGTGGTCACAAATATCTTACGTTAAAATTCCATGATATTTCCAGGTTAACCTTAAATTTCCAGGTTAGTGTTAAAATAATGAATTTTTCATGGGTTATTTCTTTTAACAACACTAGTCTGATATACACTGTCATTATTTATTTTTAAAAAATCCCACAAGATATTTAAACAGTAATTATTTATTTGCATTTTTCTTCAAGAAATTCAGAATTTATTCAATGTTAAAGTGCTTTTATTATAACCAATAAAAACACCTTACTATTGTGCACATGGAGCACTTACTTTCTATTTATATAAATAACCTTACACATAAAAATAAGAATACACATGTAATTGAATGAGTCCACATTACAAGGCATTTAATAAGTTTAATTTTAATATTAAAATTTTATAAAAAAAACAAAGAAGTAACTGTTAAAAAAGTTCAAAACTGAAAGTTTTTTTTTCAGTCTTTAACCCTTTCCGGCGCGGAGTAAATCTGTTTGCAAAATGATGAAATATTAGACTGACATCAGAATTTAAAAACGAATTCATTAGAAAATAAAAACTTGCAAATTTTCCGATACTTAATAAAAGGAAAATTTTATATAAATATTCTTGGTGCCGTTTGTCAGTTTTGGAAATAAAATTATGTGTCCTTTTTTGTGGACACCGCCCGTTAAAGGGTTAAAAATATTTACTCCTTTATTGCTCTTATCTCCTCTATTAGTATTTCAATTTCTTTATTTGAATCAACTTTATGCTTTCAATTTTGTTATTAATTTCTGTAGTCGCCAACTTTATCCTTTTCTTTTTAGCTTCGGCAGCATCCTTTTTTAAGAAATCTTTTCCTTTTTACTTACCCATCATACGTAGTATACGGTAAGTCTTGTAATCGTTTTGAAAATCGAAAAAAAATTTTTGACGGATTTACACGTTTCAGATACTGGAGATTACGAAAAACATATTTTTAGAAAAAAATTTTTGCCGTCCGTCTGTGTATCTGTATGTCTGTAAACGCTCTATCTCCCGAAAAAATTGAGATAGAGACTTTCAATTTGGTATGTACTTAGTATGTAATAATGGGAAGAAGCCTACTTCATTTCAATAACCTCGATTAACCGGAACTATTTTTTTCGGACTCTCGAAATATTCGGTCTGATAAAAGGTATATAAAAATTTTCGAAATTGTTTACTTTAAAGCTTGAATATAAAAGACAATAAAAAAAACAAATTTTGCATAAAGCATGAAGTCGATCGGATCAGTAGTTGCCGAGATATTTGGAATCCTATTTCCACACTCTTCGATTTTTCATGACCCTGTATTTCATCCAAATTTCACTTCAAAGATATATTTTAATTGAAAATTTGACGCTTAATCAGATGCAATAAACCGCTAGTTAATAGGATTATTATTTTTGGAGTTATAAGGATGTTTCTTTCAAGCAATTCAGTAATCGAGCCTTTAAAGTTTGTGACGTCATCAAGCCACGATTTTGTTTGAATTGCAATGCATTTTATAAGTAGTTTACACATTTTTATTTTCATATTTTACACTATGCATATCCATGATGGGTAAGTATTACGGTGGCCCCCAACGACTAGTTTTTTTTAACAGCATCAGCTAGAGCTGAACATGCAATTTTATAACTTTGAATGAGTTCTTTGGAATCTCATAATTATTAACATTGCTGACGGATGACTTCATTTTGTAGTAGACAACTCTTTGTGCAATCAGTGTATCCTCTTTAAGATTGTCAATGAGACATTCTGAATTAATTGAAAAACTTCTTTCTACATTGGCAATTCCATGAGATAATATCATGACTATTTTCATGACTATATTTATACTTTCACAATCACTTAACTTATTAAATATCTCTTTCCAAAATATGTCAATTCTGGAATCTTGGCTTTTATAAGCTTTCAGTTTTACTTTGATGGCAGTGTCAAAGCATACCTTTAAATATTCTCTTTCAGCATTGTCAGCTCCATAAATCATTGATAATTCTGCTGTCTACTAACATTGTCAAAAAATTTTCTATGTGTTTTTTGTTGAGAGTTTCATTTCTGGCTATATATGGGTCAAAACAAGTTAATGCTTTTGCTAGAGGATAAATAAGGGGGATCTTTCCAATAACTTTAAGCATAATGCTTTTAGACAAGACGCAGAATCTTTGCGGAATTGTAAAATCTCATTACAAGAAATTTTCTGTTTGTTTCTTTTTTTAAAGCACTCCGTGTGCCATAAACCCAAGTCAATTTCTGATGCTGATTTCAAGTTTTTATTATTAGGCAAATTATTATGAATACAACCATTAATAACTACACTATCTTTAACAAATCTTGACATATGACATTATATTTCTAACTATTGATGTTAAAGAATAATAAATAAAAGGTGCCATTGGAGCATCTGTTTGATTATTCTTTCAAAAAAAGTATTTTTTTAAGACAGGTTTGAAGAAAGCCAATTTTGGCTTCTAAAAGTTCATCTTCCACAAAATTTGCCACAGTTTTCAAGCTAGCACAAACTAATTCTTTTTTTGTCTTTTCTTGCACACTGAAAACGAATTTTCTAATATGTGGCAACATATCATTAGCACAGTGACACACATCACTCACTATTCTGCAGCCACTTAATCAAACAAATTTTTTTTAGGATATAGATCTAAATCTGTATATTCAGAATACAGAGCTCGACGAGCTGGTACATCTTTAAACAAATTGCAGAGGCTATGAAAAAGACTGATTAATAACCAATTGTCGCTTGAATACCTTTCATAAAAGCTCCAGACAAAATATGCAAATCACAGGTACCAATGTTCGGTAAAATTGAGTAATCTTCGGTGCACTCTAGTTCAGCTTTTAAATCTTTGTAAAACCTTAAATTAACATCACGTACATCCATTGAAATCTCAACTACTGTTTTCAAGTTTAAAGAAGATAAAGCAGTTTTAAAGCTTTCTCGAATTTTAACAAATATTGAACTGCCTAAAAAAGTTAAGTAAATGTGCACATGATTTTCATCAGAACACCAAAATCTTACATTTACATCCGTTTGAGTTTTCTGGGATATTTTATTTAAAGATTCATCAAATCCTACTGATCTTATCAATATTTACATTCTGATAATTTATCCAACATTTTGAAAATATGGCGAGATTCCATATAGTACAGATTATGCAATTTTACTCTTTCTTAATTTCATTTTCTGTGCTATTTCACTAATGTAGAAAAAAAGGTGTTTGAAATAGTGAGACAACTCTTTCTGACATTCTCATTGATTTATGTGTCACTACTGAATGAATGCACCATAATATTTCAGCTTTTAACACACTTTCATTAAGAAGACTTTAAGCTACAAGGCTTGGAAACTGTTAATTGAGTTATGTTTTCTGCAACTGAAACTTTTTCTGAAATTTCATTTTTCTCCTTTAAGATTACCGTAAATGGAAATTAAACTTTGTTTGGACAAATTTCCAGGATTGAGTTGAATTTCCATGACATTTCCAGGTGAACAAAATTCCCTGATATTTCTATGTTTTCCAGGTCTGTGACCACCCTGTAAATATTTTTATGACTCATAATGAACGAATCTCCTGTGTTTATTTACTCTAATGGATTGAGATATTCGGCTGTTAACGTAATTTCTAATGCAGTTATCTCAGAATCTATACATTTTTTAATGTAACTGATCTCTCAAACAAACAATTTTTTTCGACGATCTTTCTAAAAATGTAACTTTTATGCAATTTTATTCGAAAAAATAATTTTTAATAAAAATGGCCGCCTGGCATATGAAAAAAGAAGTGGTTTGACCGTATTTGTTTTCCTCAGTCGCATGACTTGCGCTTTTATTATATAGATTGCGTACGATAGGATTTAATAGAATAAAGAAAACTTTTATGAATATATTTTTAAGCTTTGATTCAATTTTCATAATATTTGAAATAACACAAGAAAATTTTGCAACGATTATTACATATATTAAATTTCAGACTATTCGGTTGGGTAGTTTTTGCGCTGTTATATGCGGACAGACGGACGGACCAGACGACGACTATAGGTGCTACGTATTTATATAATTACGAACGCACTTAAAAAAAGAAAACTTTTATTAAAAGTTTTGAACATCCACCATAAGTATTTCCGCAAGGGCGACGTTTCTCGTGCAGATAATGGCCTTAACAAGTAATTGATTTATCAAGCATTGCATTATCAAGTAATTGATAATGCAAGATGATAAATAAGAAAAACTTCATGTAAACACAAAATTTCAAACTTTATGCTAATTCAAGAAAATGATTAAACAAAGCATGTCAACAAAAGGATAATCAGCTAAACATGTAGTCATACAGACAAAAATACAGTACAGTAGAACCTCGATTAACCGAGCTTCGATTAATCGAGGTTTCTGTTAACCGAGCCGATAACAAAGTCTGATTTTTTTTTTTTTTTTTTTTTTCTTTGTGAATCAGCCTTGAAAAATACCACACGTTTTAGTTCACTGTCCATGGTACAGGCTACGTAATTATTCAAAAGAGAAGAGAGGATGAATCCCAGCAAAGGGTAAACCCACCGACAGACGGATAACTATTTGAGATTATTAATCGCATTAAAAGGCGTGAAGAAGTTTTGGAAGAGGACATTTCTGAATGGCTGGACGTTGAAAACCAACATCCAAGTTTTCAAATCTTTAATGATGAAGAAATTATACAAGCCGTTAATTCCTATTGGACATTAATGATGCTGACAATGAGGACCAGGACTTTGAGGATTCAAGGACTATAAGTCCTACTGAAGGTGTTCAAGCACTAACAACTGCCCTACAATATTTGGAGCAAAGAAACGATGTTGCGCCGATAGATCTTCTGCTGCTCAAAAATTGGAGTGATCGGACAGCCACTGATAGAAAATCTGGACTTAATTTAGAATAGTTAAAAAAATTTCAATTTGCTTTTTAAAATTTACTATTTTTAGTTGATTTCCTTTTTAAATTTGTTGAGCTGTGAAACATAACTTTATATATGTTTATTATTAAAAAAAAACGTTTTACTGTATTTTATTCTAAGAGATGTTAAATTCGCGAGCACGGTTAGTTTTTATGCACAATTTCTATTAACCGAGATTTCCGATATCCAAGGTACTAGCGGTCCCAATTAGCTCGGATAATCGAGGTTGCACTGTATATACATATGGGCCTTTGGAACTGTTGGATCAACGACAGATTTTCGCACGAAATTTGCAAGTGATATCCCTTCTCATTGTGGATGACGTTTTAGATATATTATAGAAGACCATTTACAAACATAAGAACTGCTGGCCCTGGTAAGAAAATCATGGGTTGTTTTCGCTGCCTCATAAACAAAGGTAACTATTATGAGGCATCTGAGAGACAGAATATACGTTTTACGCAAAATATTAATAATTATAATAATAATAATAATAAGTAGGTTTAAAATAGGCCGATTAGTTACATACTGTGTTTTCCTACAATTTAAGTTTTGTTATGTGATCTGAATGGCCCTGGAGGCTGGAGGAAATGCGACGGCTGGGATATAAAATGGTCCTTTTACACAAAATCATACAGATAATACAAAACATAATATGCATTTATGAACACACAGAAGTTAAAAGTTATCAATCAAGAAAAAATATATACTTGGTTTAAATCGGGGAAGGAGAGGGGGATGTACCGTGCATAAATAATGTGCTGTAAATAATGTAATAGAATAAACAATTACATAAAAAAAAATCCCTCAATAAATGTAAAAACTAGACGTTGTAGGTACGGAACATGCAAATTAGAAAATCAAAATAAAAAAGAAAATAGATTGCAAATATTATTTTTAAAATGACGTGCTATGTCGCCTCGTTTGTGCTTCAATATACTATTCATAAAATCTAGCACATTACAATTTTTTCTTAAGTTTTTTTTTTTTTTTTTTTTTTTTTTTAAATCAGTTTAACTTATTAAAAATTTCTCTCTGCCTCTAATGTTCTGAATATTACATAAATGAATGCCAAATTCAAAAACAAAAGAACCACTCTTGAAATCTTATACATAATTATTCTAGAGGATCCACTACGTCAACTTAAATGCACTCATTGCGGTGAATCAACAACAACACCGTTAATTAACGTACATTCTTTTAACAAAATCTATTTCAAGTGGTTGCAGTGAGTTTCCGCACACACACTGAATAGCTAGAGAAGAATAAACAAAAGACTGTTGAAAGGAATGCAAATATAACGGGCGTTAAAGAAAGAAATTAAAAATAGAAAGATAAATAAATGGGAAAGCGATGATATATAAACTATGTGAATCCCCCAAAGAAAGAAACGCTTATAACGAATTAAATTCTTCATAATTAACTAAATAATGATAGGGAGATTTGTATGTATAATACAGATAATGAACCAAATAATTATTTAATCTATACAATTTAGTTAAATAAGTAACAATAAAGAAAAGTCACGCGTCAAGCATAGATTATGAAACATTTTCGATGTTTACAGAATACTGTATCGAAACTAGGGATGCACCGAATATTCGGTATCTATTCGGTATTCGGCCCTATTACCGAATACTTAAAAAACCTCTTTTTTTTTTTAAATATTTAAAAAAACGCACAATTTCTACTTTTAACTGTCAATTAATAAAGATATTCAAGATAATTAGAAAAAGAATCATATTTCAATGAAGGAGAATGCTTTTACGTTATTTATTCGCTGTTTGAAAAGTATCACCTTAAGAAAATTAACCATTAATGATGACCTTCATAGGAATTAATGATATACAAATAAATGCAAGTTCCTGAATATTGTCTAGTAAATAATCTGCTTCTTGCTTTTTCGCAAACATCATGTTTCTAAACAAAATTAAAAAAAACTTTCACAGGTGATAATAGATATCAAGCCAGACAATTTTTTTCCAGGAAACCAGGATCCCAACACACTTATTCAATCAAAAAAAAGTGCATCTCGCTTCAGGTCAAATTAGAATTTTCGTTTGTTACTTTAATAATATTGAAGATATTGCAACTATATTTTCAACATAGTTACTTTGATTTCTGTGAATCTAGAGAAGTACTGGAAATTGACACCATTCATATCTAAACAACACTGAGCTAGATAATCCTTTATGCAGCTGACAGTACTACTTATAACAGTGTCACTGACCAAAATTCAGCCACTTGCAATAATATCATATTTGTTACAAGCAAAATTAATATGATGCAAATCTATCTAAAATAGCTTCATTGTTGTTAAAGATGTGACCGAAAATTCAGTTTCATCTTGTGGTGACATATACCCTGTCTTTTTGATTGAATGTATTGCATTTTTGATGAAATAAGTGGATTGAGATAATGTTTCTTGTTAAAAAAATGTTTGCCTTGACCACATTATCTATGCAGAAAGTTTGTTCCGAGATGTATGAACACCCTGTATGTTTACAATCTCTGAATATGATAGCTTATTCCTGACACCTACTCTCTGGTTCATTTAAAAACTTCCTTGCCAAATCAAAAGGAGTAGGAAAGTTATCCCTGCTGATTTGTCACCATTGTAATATATTGTATTGTGTTGTGTTACTTTAATCCCTTCCTGACAAATAAACACTATATCAATGTAAAATGTTTCGACTAATTCATTCAAAAATTTTCTTTAATTTTAAAGTATTTGCTTCAGAATATAAGAACATTTTATAAATTTATTTTAATTCGCAGAAGAAGCTACGAAGTTTAAAGTTTTATTAAAAAAGTTTTAAGACTATCCTCTTTTTAAGTTAAAACTCAAAACACAGATTTTTTTTTTTTGTATGTAAATATTACTTGTAAAAAGGTCTAGTTTATAAAATGGTAGTATTCGAGTTAAATATTATGTAAAATTGCTTTACAATTTAACTTTTAATACTTTTAAACTCTGAAATATAAAAATATTCGGCCAGCCGAATATTCGGTATTCGGTTCACTTGTGGACCGAATATTCGGTATTCGGCCAAAATCACTATTCGGTACATCCCTAATCAAAACTTTACCGTGTAAAAAGGGTGAAAGAAGAAATCTAAGAAAACAACTTCAAAAACGCATAGTACATTTGAAAATCGGATTTTGGCTCTTACCGTCCACAGCCGGAAAGGTACTCGAATTCTTTTGTGCATTCCGATACATGATATATAGTGTATATATCACGTATCGGAATGCACAAAAGAATTCGAGTACCTTAACATAATTTAGCTTCGTTACAAAACACATAACACAGTCACAAATTCACCTTCAGCAATAGACTGAATTGCACTCGAATAATAATTTTGAACAGCCCCATATATTATCTACGGATTTTAATACACGCTCCATATTAAGCTAAAATTTAATTCAGGAAAAAATTTAGTTAACTTTAAAAATGCATACCACAACTGAAAACGCACTTCTAGCATTTATCGCTCATAGACAGTACCGTAACGGAAATTTTTAGCGTGCCCCTGTGCTCTGTAAATGAATGATAAAACTGAGCCAGGATCACTCGTTGCACTTGATATTCTACAGAAAGCATGTTTTCAATTTTCATGCACTTCAGAAACGCATATCAATTTCGTTACGTTTGAAATAGTATATCATCATTAAAATACACCGCAAACGAGTTTTCTGCATAGATCATAATGTAAAGGGATTCTTTTGAGTGTCCTTGTAAACGAGCTATACATGCTATACACTCCATTTTCAATAGCGAACATGCCATAGCAAACCTCGATGACTGCATCATTGCATAGCAATTCGAGCATATTTACAAGAGTTAGAGCACAGATACGCGACAGACAGACAAGCCGAATTCATAAACACTTTTCAACTATGTTGGAAAAAAATTAAAAAACTTTAGTTTAAAAAAAATCATGTTTTGACCATTAGTAGCAGTAATACCGTATTTACTAGCGTATTTTGCATACTGTTTCTACTATCTCTTCTGTGACAAAAATACGCAGGTTATTTTTTTAAATACTATTTATTGATATTAAATTTCCTTGGAGAAAAACTGAGAGTGATTAAAGAAATGTTTCTCTTTAAGATAATAAGATTTAAAAAAATAATATTAAAAAAATAAATTACAGTTGCAGCAATTATTTAAGTGTCATTTTTAAATAGGGTGAAGACAGTACATTTTCAGTTTTCAGGAATATTCTAGAATAATAATAAAACTACATTTTTAGCGAGAAAACTTTAGTAGAATTAAAAAAAAAAAAAAAAAAAAAACTATTGTTACATTTTCCAGCAAAATGACCCGCTCTAAATTTAAAGTCTGCGATAAAATAACATGAACAATATTGATCAAATGTCTTAATTTAGATTGCTTAATTTTTGACCGGAAGTACTATTGTCACACGTCTGTTGAGACAGCATTATTGGTCGTAAGATCTCCTGCACTCTTGGAGCGGATGAAAATGGAAATCGCAGGATGCCAAACTGTTGGAAAAAGTTATTTTTTTATATGTAGGTCTATTATTCAGAAGACTGTAATGTCTAAAATACTATTATTTTCGTTCTAAATCTAAAATGTTTCACTGTAGCGTATATCATTGAGTTTGGGTTCATTTTGTCGCCTTTGTGTAGTACAACAACGTTGATAGCTATTTCTTATGAAATTGTTTGAAAAATTTATTAATATTATTATTCAGAAAGTATCTTATCTAAAATATCATAATATCCATTCTAAAATGTTTCTCTCTATATTATTGAGTTGTACCTTCAAATTATAATTTATGCTTTCACAGATGTACCAAAAATGTGTGTCTTAAAACTTTTATTTCAACTTACCATGTTCTATTAATTTTTTAATGGTTAATTTAGTTTGAAAGGGCATCTTTTAAAGAGTATAAAATATTATAAATTTCAACATAGCCTTTAAAATTCTTCAAGTAATTGCTATTTCACAAACTGTCTCTTTAAAAAACATATACTCTCAAAGAAAAATTCACACTGCTCCACACAAATGTTATCTGATTTTAAAAATTAAGTGTTCTGAATAGTACATTGTTAAAGGTACAAAATGACATGCACCTTATTACCACAATATATACGATTGGTGGTGTGGCAGTGGTTAAAAATGTAACACAAAATTACTCCTTAAAGGGTAATTTGGTGTTTCCTGTTTTTTCTTTAAAAAATAGCTCTAACTTACTAAATCTTGACTAAAACTCTTTGTTTTATGAATTTTTCCTGAAAAGGGTATGTTTTGCCTTGTACATTTCAATCTTTTTAAAGGCCTATATATATATATATATATATATATATATATATATATATATATATATATATATTGTTGTTGTTGTTATTAGTTAAAAAAAATTAAGCACCAAATTACCCCTCATCACCCTATAATCAAGATTTTTTTAATAAGACGTTATCTTTTGTTGAACTACAATAATTTTTTTCGATATTATTACAAAAGAATCAGCACAACTAAATCAGTCTTATCTTTATCACAATAAATAAATAGTTGTCATCTAAGAAGTAAATCGTCGTAGAACTTTCCCGAAAGAATGTAAAAATATGACAAACTCACTTCAAATATATTTTTAATTCAAAAATACCGATATTAGGAGATTATATAATTAGAATTGATTTTGTCTCTCTTTCACGCACATGCATACAATCAATAATAAATTTATTTAATGGTTGTGCTCTTTCAGCTAATAAACTGAAAGCAATTACGAAAAAAAATAATAATAACAAGCTAATATGAAATTAATGAAATATTTTAAATGCAAGAGAGGTTATTAATAAAAAATCCGCAGATTTTTTTGTACAGGTTTAAGTGATGTGTTTTATTTAACCCTATCCCCGCAAAGCTTTTTAATTTCCAATCACTATAACGGGGGACCTTTACTTCGTTTGGAACGATTTTTGTTTAATAAATATAAAATCGTACAAATTCGAGGTAAGTTTGGAAAAACAGACTGGAACGTACGTAGCACGCCAGGTGTACATTGCCGAAGTTAGTGGGACGCATTATGTTCGTTTGGAAAGATTTCCATCTTATAAAATCATTCAACATTGATTTTAGGTTAAATTTAAGGCTATTATTATCGCGGGTTCGGGAAACGCCGGGCACGTCAGCTAGTAATATGCGCATAAAGATACAGAAGATGAAAATAAAATTTTATTTTAGAGTTTTATGACACGTTGTAATGAAACTATAATATAAGTTTAAACAATACAACACAAGCCCATCACGTATTAATAAAAATCGTGTATCATACTTAATATAAATCTACAATAATAATATCGTAACAATTAATATTAGAAATCAAAATAAAGATAAGATTTATGCATACTTTCCCTAGCTTGATAGACAGAATACTGCATTTGATTCACCAACATCAATTATAAATATGATATCGACAAAATTATTTTTACACAAGTGCATGTATGACACTTTAATAAAATAAAATTTCGAGGAAACATTGGTTGAAAATTGCTTAATAGGAAAATTGTGAAATAACTTTCGACAAATAATTCATTTCAAAACTGAAATGCAAACTTATAAAATATTTTAGGTAACATATATAACAATCCAAGAGAAAAAAAAAAGAAATAATTAGAACTTATAAAAATTTCACTGAATCTGAAAACGCATAAAATAAAGTAATTCAAAGAAAAAGAACACATTTGCAACATAATTTAGTCTAATATCGAAATAATTAATTTAAAAAACAATTTCAGTAATAAAAATAAATGTCCAGCGTCCATTTGAATAACACATAATAAAAATATTCTCGTCCACGAATAAAATTTAGAATGTGGACAAACAGGAAGAGATGTGTGACTGTAGGGTGGGGGGGGGGGGGGATAATATGCATCTAATATTATTTCTATAATAGTACAGTAAAACCTCGTTTGTATATTTTCGTATTGAAAAGGGGGGGAAAAAACAGTAGAAAAATGTTAGTACTGTGAACGATCTCCGAGACCGATTGATTGACGGATGAATGAAAAACTCTGTTAACTCACAGGATACTATTTCTGTACAAATATTTCTATACAGGATAGTTGCCGAAACGTCAGTTGAGGCTCACTGTGGAGACCCGAAAAGTTTTTGGTTTCCGTCTGTCCATCTGTTCCGCGATAACTGCCGCAAAAATTATCCGATTAGGTTGATTTTTGGTAGGTATGTTAGCAAGGTACCCGGAATTAGCTGTATAGTTTTTAGTTACATTTGGTTCATTCGTTTGAAAAATATAGAACATTTCTTTTTAAGTCATAAAGTTTTTCAATGGGAAGTCAGACTATTTTTTTAAATTTTAACATTCACCGAAAAGAAAATGTCGCATTGGGATAATTGTAAATGCTAAATTATGGATGCAAAATTTACGAAATGGAGATCTTAATTTAACCCAATCGCTTTGAAAATTTGCCAATATATTTATTAGAATTTCGAAATTAATTGCATAAATTATTGGGAAATTTTATGCATTAATTTGAAAGATATGAAACATTTTAATTTCTTATTTTTTACAAAAATTTCTGATGCATTGTTTTTTTCTCTTTCATTAAATGGCTGTTAAGCAACTATATTTCAAAGAATATCAACAAAGGAAAATTCAAGTGAATCGCATTATTTTTACGCGAAATTTTATTAACAAAATAGCTAATTTTCGAGTGATTTAAGTTTTTAATATGCCAAATCAGTTTTCAAATGATAATAATAATAATAATAATAAAAACGTTGAATATGTAAATTGAATATAGGTCACATAAGAGGAATTTACATTTGTATAAGCATATTTTATATATGAAATTTTATTCATTTTCAGTAACATATAATGTTTAGCGGTTGAAATATAAGTATTCTTTTAAGGATAGGATAAAATCTCTAGTATAATTCTAATGAAATTAAAATAGTAAATACATTCAGACATATACTCAAGAAATGAAATAGCACGATTACTGGAAATGGAGAATATAAAATTAAAGCGACAACGGGGGGTTCAGGGGGGCGCAGCCTCCCTAAAGTAATGTATTGTTATTCTGAAAGAATACAGTAATAAGTAGTTTATCCTATCATTGCATAACATTGTGTTTAATGCGATACTTCTAAAATTTCCGGAACTTTCGATAAATTTTATATTTTTATAAATGTATAAATAACTTTAAAAAATTAAATTTTAGAATATCAAATATTATGCAGATAATGTTAAAAATTAGTGAGAATTATGGACAATGGTTTGTACAGCTGACGTTGAGGCCTCTGATCCGTAGATTTACTAGTTGAAATTAAAGTACACCTATTCAGAAGTCTCTAGCATAGTACTAGGTCTCCAAATGAAACAAAATGTCACTAGTATCTGTAGTTAACCTGTGAAATCTAAAAAAGCAGCTAACAGCAGTTAAAGAACAACAACAAAAAGAGAGTTCTTTGCAATCAGAATCAGAACACCAGAAACTACTATGAATACATTTTAGATTTAAAAATCATTGTAATTGTTGGATTCAAATTAAAATACAGCTTTAACAGTAGCTTGCGAAAAATCAAGTTTTGATTAAAATTAAATAATTAAAATACTCTTATTATAAGCAATGATTAAAATTTAAAGGATTAAAATATTCAATCACCTTCCGGAAACTACAGCAAACTACAGCCAATATAGCTTTTAGACAGATGAAACAGCTTCTTCCAATACAGGCTAAGAACATGATATTTCAATCTTTTCTGGGATTTTTTTTTTACAGTTTAAACAACATGGATGCAATTTTAATCTAAAAAAGAGTATCAGTAAATCATACGCGTCACCTACCCAAGATAAAAAACAGACAAATGACAAAGATAATTCTTATCAGTGAAAAGAAAGAGGTTGGCTAGGTATTTTCTTTTCTTTTTAAATCTTAAAACATTTTATGGACAGATATGTATACATATTAACTTTATTTTATTAAAAATTTAGCATTTTTCAAGAAACACACAAGACTAAGTGAATCTTGCATAAAAATTTGGCAAACTTTGTTCGCTTAAAAGTACATTAGCGATAACTAAACTTCATGATATATATTACATAACAATCGGGACTTTAAAAAATACAGAAGTTAAGAAAAAATATTATTTTCTAAATTAAAATAGAGGTTATCCGGTTAGAGACGCCAGTCACAATTTCGCGCACACGCACTAATCAGGGCCAAAACTATGATTTTTTTTTTTTTTTTTTTCCCCACCCGGGGGCAAGTATGAGTTTTGGCGCTCCCTTCTTTCTTTCTAAAATAAATTTATATAGAGAAATTTTCAATCCATTCGATTTAATTTTTATTTTAAAAATGTGAAATAATTTTTAGAAAGTGCATATTTTTCTTAAGATACAAAAATTGTTGATTCTTTAGAAATTAGAGTTGATTACAGGTTGATTTCTTTAGAAATCGACATGCTGCAATCACTTCGTTTATACATCTTCTATTTATCTATATATAAAACAAATATTGTAATCACGATAACGTCCGAAATACTTAACCAATTCAACATAATTAGGACAGGGTATTCTGCAAGTATCCTTGGATGAGTTCGTTAATCAACTATGTGGATCTTATAGTTTATTTACAGGGACAAACAAAAGCAAAACTTGTCATTACGGTAACGTCCGAAATATTGAATCAATTCAAACCTAATTGGGACAGTGTATTGATCTTGCAAATTTCTTGGATGAATTCGTTAATCAAGTATTGTTCTAATGCCGAAGGCGGTCAACTACCGTAAAAACCGGTCTTGTTCAAAGCAAAGAGGATAATACAATTAACGAATATATTTATTTTTGATTGTCCGATTCCATGACAATTTTGTCTATTTTATTTTATTTCGTACCGAACGAAGAAACAAATTTTTTTGCGCCTTAGTGCATATGCCCAACTCGCCCCCCCCCCCCCTAGTTTTGGCCCTGCGCTAATGCAGTAAACTATAATTATCGTATTCGTTAAGAGCCTACCTAAACCTATGGGAGCTATTTTTTTTTTTTTAATTTATCGCTTGCATTTTAATTTTTTTCAACATCGATGTTTAACATTGTCCGTTTGTACTTTGATTTTAGTTGCAGTTTTTTTCTTTTTTATCAGGAGATTTTCACTTTTGGCCTCATTAAAAAAAAAAAAAACTGCAACAAATATCGAAAAATGTAAAAACTAGCCCGGTTAGAGATCGACCTCGGCTATCTATGCAAAAAATAAAAAATACATAAATAATAAATAAAAATATTAAAATGAAAGTGAGAAATTTAAAAAGAACGCTGCCAATAGGATTAGTAACACCATTAGCTTACGAATTTCTTCGTAGACTCTTAATACAAAAGAATAAATTACGATTTCGCACCGCTTTTTTTTCTTTTCTTTTTTCGTCTCTGATTTGTGCAACACACAGACTAACACTTTCCGAAGTAGTTTAATCGTATTCAGGATAGAGGTGTACATGGTCCGACATTTACAGGCCCATGCCCGGTCTGAATCGTACAATTTTTTTTTTTGGCCCGGCCAGATATAAATTTAAAAGTTCGTCCCAACCAGTACAAAAATTTTATTGCCCCGGCCTGGTATAACAGCGAAAAGTTCGGCCCGGCCAGGTATAAAAGCAAAAAGTTCGACTGAAGCCCAGCCCGGTCCGACTGAATTTCTACAAAACATGGCGATATTTCAGAAGCAACATTATCCTAAAATTAAAATTAATCAAAAAGCCCATTTACTTATGCTTTTATTTTCAGATTATGTTCGAAATGCATGGAATACAAAATATCAATAATAATAATGACCGCTTAGACAATTACGTACATATACATAAACATCGATTAAAAAAATGACTTAGACAATTAAATTCAAATGAAGATTCAGTAAGAGAAGAAAAATCCGCTATAGACTGGTTCCATTCTTAGCAGGTACATCGTCTGTTGTATATGTACAATATTCTTTTTGCACGGATCAAAACATTTTTCCGTTTAAGACAGGTTCTATTTTAAAGATTTTATTGTACTTTAATTTTTTTTGCCTAGAAATGCATTCTTTAAGAATAATTTTAATTGTAGAATGGCCATTTAAAAATGTATGCATTTTTTGTAGAAACTTGTTGTGCCGGGCCTCGTTTTACTGATTTTTGCACGGTCCGGGCCAATGATTTTCAAACCGGCTAGGTAGGGACCGGGTCTGAAAATTTCAGCCAGTGCTAAGTAGAATGAAGTCCATGCCCAGGTTGACCCGGAAAAAGAAATCTGGCCCGGCCCCGGTCCGGCAAGAGTAATGACTAGGTCCGGTCCGGACTGCAAAAAATGTTAGTCTCGGGCCGGGCCCGGAAAGAGTGAAGACCATGCCCGGTCAGAGTCTCGTGAATGAAAATTGGCTCGGTCCCGTGCAGACCTCTAATTCAGGATACCACAAAACGTGAAAATTAATCAAAAACCGGAAGTCGAAAAATTTCACGAATCCAATATTCTTTTATATACAAGAAAGGAAAAAAAATGAAAGAAAAATAGGCAATGAAAGTTGGTTCCAGAATAATTACTTGTTGAGCTCTACTATTTTAATCCTGCATAATTTTCACCAATTTTAAATTAATGTTTGGAAACAGGTAATTCGTAACCCTGTTTAAAACGTTGGGTCATTATAGATATAATTAGTTGTTCCGCAGAAATAAGCATTTTATCTGAACGTGTTTTAACACTGACAAGAATTAATCAATTATCGAGTTTTAAAATTTCTATCATTAAAATTATCTGAAACAGGAAACAGTTCAATTGATATAGACCGGGTTTCCACCCAAATATTATCAGCCTTCTTTTCTGACACCACTATGTCAACTTTACAACGAATCTTTCACAAATAAAAATATTAAAATGAAAGTTTTTTTTTTTTTTTAAATAGTGAAATTCATTGTAGTTGTACCCACAGATTTCTTGTAAAAAACTTCTCCATACCACAGTATTTCTAAATATGTGTGCCCAAGACCTTGCAAAAATATTGAACTTAACATGAAATTAACATGTCACTTTATGTCAATTAATATGTCACTTTATTTATCATATTAAAAAATTATACACATATATTTTTCCTTATATTGTTGCTAACACATTACTGATATATTTTCTCATGAAATAATGCCCTTTTTTTATTGAACTTGTGTCCTTTTTGGGATCTAGCACCGTGCCCCTTTTTCTTTCTAGAATGAATACTAAATCTATATATTTAAAACGCTAAGCGATTTCTTTCGACAATCCGTTAGAACAAACTACTGCATCAAATTACACCATTCTTTTTTTAAATGAAAGATATTAGGACACAGATTTGTTATCGTGCATTCGTTTGTTTGAAAATTTAATTAATTAGCTGTAATTTTCAATTAAACATTTACTTCTGCTTATGACGTCATAAAGTTGACAACTCCCACTTTTGAGGGCATAGAGTTTTTTCCCTGAACCCTATGTGGTTCGCCAATCTTTTGACATTAACTAATATCAATTAGGTAATATTTTAACATTGTAGTATAAAATCTTAAAAACTTAATTAGCTAGAATATAATCATAATAAAATATCTAAACGTAAACATATCAATATGAATAACAAATCTCACGTAAAATGTTGCAATTTAAATGATTCCAATTGAAACAAGATTTGGAGAGTTATCCTTGACGCCCAGCTAACATAAAAGTACCTATTTTATTTTATTTATTTACACACATATTCAAATTTATTATAAAACACCAGGTTGCCATGCAAAGCAAAAATCGTCATTTAGGTGCCAAAAAATAACCCAGGTGCGTCTGCGATATCTGTACTGATTTAATCAAAATTATTTTGGTTGCACCGCATATTGCAAAATTAATTAAATCCGTGATTATTGTTTCTTTCTCAGATTAAAAATAAGAAAATTGGTACTTCTCTATTATCCCGTCGACCACTTTTCATAACAAAAAACTATCGCCAAACTGTAACGCCAAATAAACGGGAAAACGTTGCCATTGGAATATCAAAATAAATAAATAAATAAAATTTAAGGACACAATTGTTATTTTAATTAATGAAATAACTAATAAATCAGTAAAACATAATGAAAAATAGACGCAAATCTCGAATTAAAAACCACTTGATGACGTAACAAACACGTATAATGCTTCTGACATCAAGTAAATCGGATTGTATTTTTGGCGTTTAATTTTGCAGTTTGGCGATAATTTTTTGTTATGAAAAGTGGTCGACCGGATAATAGAAAAGTACCAGAAAATTTAATGTTTAACGAAATTTAATTATTTGATCGATCGCAAATTTTGGTTCTTTTCCGTTATACCGACACCATGCCATACATGTAAATATATGCTTGGCGACAATGGTGTCCGTATAATGGAAAAGTACTCAATTTTTTCTTAGTTCGGGCTATACCAAAAACAAACATTTTACAGGTAACAAAAAAATCGCCGAAAATGGCTGCTTCATCAGCTTTTATGACTGTTGGGTTAAAACTCTACATGATTATTATCTTTGTTTTTGATATTTTGTAAGTTACGTTGCCGATGGCAACAGTCTTGTGTTCATGTTTTCCTTTTTTTGTTAATACGCAGTTAAATGGCTTTGAGATTCTATTTCTTTTATTTTGAGAAATTTAATATATATTATTACGCCATAAGTATTGCTGTGTATAGTTTTGTGAGTTAAAACAAACGAGTGTACGAGTGTACAAATTAGAACTGTAAATAAACTTTACTTTGTGATAAAGTTATGGAATGTTTTTACCCTACATCTAAAAACTTCTGATTCTGAAGTTCATAAAAACTGAACATCTGGCGTCCGCCGACAGGACTCGGCTGCTGATTATCGAGTAAGTTTTGTTTTGTTTGTCTTATTTTTGAGTTGATATGGAAGCAGCAAAGAAAATTAGAACTCAGCATAGGAGATTGTTTAGCAAAGCTTGTAACGAGTTCGATACTGAAGAAACAAACTTAACAAATTCTGACAAAATAATTAAACTGAAACTTATTGAGGAGAAAGCTACGCTAATGCTAAATTCTGAAGAAAATGTTAAACAGTTTCTTTATTCTGAAAACATTACAGATGATTTAATTGAAAAAGAGATCGATGAATCCGAATGTTATATAGACCGTTGGCGGTTATTATAGATTAAGTTGAGTCAGCTTTTGCTTTCAGAAAGAGAAGACGTTTCTTCGAATTGTAGTGATTCTCAGAAAAATACGTTATTACGTTACCCAAAAATAAAATTGCCTACATTTAATGGAAATCTAAGGAACTGGGTTAGTTTTTGGGGGCAGTTTGAGAAAATTAATAAAGACCCTAATTTAGATCTGCATGATAAGTTTGCATATCTATCCCAATGTATGGAGAAGGGAAGTGCTGCCGAAGAGTTAATTAAAAGTTTTCCACCCGGGGGAAATAGTTATGAGAAAGCAATAGAACAATTGAAATTACGTTTTGGGAGAGAAGAGCTACTTATACAGGTGTATGTTAGGGATCTTCTGTCATTGGTTATCCAAAAGCAGAATATGTCGAAAAAATCTTTGAGAAATCTTTATGATTTATTAGAAACAAAGCTTCGTGCGCTTGAAATACTAGGGGTAACGAGAGATAAGTATGCGTCGATGCTTTTACCACTTGTCGAATCTGCTTTACCTGAGCTTGGGAACGATATAGATCTGTAAGTCATAGATCACATGAGGAGGAGGATCAAAATACATCTAAAATTACTGAAAAGACTGATCTCGATTCAATTCTTGATTTTCTTCAAGATGAAGTGCAGGCAGAGGAGCGCATAATCCTAGCCTCTCAAAACTTTGGGATTGAGACCAAGAGTAATTTTAAATTGTTCAAAGAGAAGAGGGCTGGAAATGATAGACACAAATACGGGGACACTCGTCAAATAGCTAGTGCAGCTGAGCTTTTGACCTCTTCGAATGAACAAAAGCAGTGCATATTTTGCCGCAATTTCCATAATTCTACTGACTGTTTGAAGGTACGGAAAATGACGATGAAAGATAGAGAAAATCTCGTAGAGAAATCAGGGTGCTGTTTTCTGTGCTTAAAACCGGGTCATCAAGTTCGTAAGTGTTATTCAAAGATAACTTGTTTGGGTTGTGGAAAAAGACATCATATATTACTCTGTCGTAACATAAAGCAACCAGCATTCTCACCAACCGGAAAAGAAACTACAGAGTTAGATAATGTTTCAAAAGAGGATCAAGCACTTGCGAATATATCCAAAAGCCCTAGTGTTATGTTATTAACATTAACGGTTTTAATCAGAGGTAATGGGAGAAAACGGAAGGCAAGAGCCATCATAGATTCTGCTTCGCAGCGCTCTTACATTTAAAAAAACACTGCCAAAGAGATGAAATATAAAAGGGAAGACTATGAATATCTTCAGCATTCTCTGTTCGGAGGAGAAAATACAGGAGTGTGCAAGCATGATGTGTTTACTTTATATTTGACAAGTTGCGATGGATCTTATAACTGTCATTTTAAAGTACTGAGTCAACCTGTTATCTGTGGGAGCGTTCCACCGACAATACCTGCGATTCATTTAAAAGAGCTTACTGACTATAATATTTGTGTCAACGATGATTATATAGGTCCTATTGAAATCTTAATAGGAGCCGATGTAGCCGGAAAAATCATTACCGGTGGTTACAAATCCTTATCATGTGGTTTAACAGCAATGGAAACACGTTTAGGGTGGACCACAATGGGACGTATACCCCAGATTTCTTCAGAGGTAAATGAAATCTCAGTAGCTAATTCTATGCTTTCTACTACTCGAACAATAACAGAATTGTGGACTCTTGACACTCTCGGTATTACAGATCCTTCTGAGAAGAAAACTAAAGAAGACCTTCATGAATCCGCCAGAGAGCATTTTCTTAACACAGTTCAAATCGACAAAGACAATCGTTTTGTGGTACATTTACCTTGGCTTGCCGATCACCCTCCACTACCTGATAATTATAACTTGGCTTTAAAGAGACTGGAAGGTACTGCACGGAAGTTGAAAGAAGAAAATTTATATGATGATTATAATAAAATATTTGAAGAATGGGAAAAAGAAGGAATAATTGAAAAAATTCCTAAGCACGAGATTCAATTACCGTCTCATTATTTACCACACAGACATATCGTGAAAGAAAATAGCACAACTAGAATCAGACCTGTGTTTGATGCTTCAGCAAAGCTGAGAGCTTTCCCAAGCTTAAATGACTGCCTGGAGAAAGGGATAAACCTTGTTGAGTTAATTTCTACAATATTAACACGTTTTCGGATGAACAAGTTTGGAGTTACGGCGGACATCCGTAAAGCATTTTTACAAATTCGCCTACAAGAAAGCGATAAAGATTATTTAAGATTTCTTTGGTATGACGAAAATAATGAACTGAAATATTATAGACATTGTCGTGTCGTCTTCGGAATTTCAAGTAGTCCTTTCTTACTTAATTCTGTGATTCAGTATCATCTGGAAATGATTTTGGAGGAAGCACAACTTGGAAACTCAAAATACCCTGTGGATATTGTCCAGAAACTTAAGAACAGCTTTTATGTAGACAATTGTCTAACTAGTGTAAAAACGGAGACAGAATTGCATGAATTCATTAAAGTAGCTACAGATATTATGTCAGAAAGGAAGTTTGACCTTAGAGGGTGGGAGCACAATTATCCCCATTCCTCAACAAAAGAGGCTTCTTGTACAAAAAATAAAGTTGTCCCAGTATTAGGCCTGCAGTGGTTCTTGAACTCAGATACTCTTTCTGTAAATTTAAAAAGAAGTTTGTGAAGATAATGGACCTGTTACTAAAAGAAAAATATTGTCAGAAGTCCACAAAATTTTTGACCCTATTGGTTATACTTGTCCAGTGACCTTATATCCGAAATTAATGTTACAAGAACTGTGGGAAATGAAAACAACTTGGGTTGCAGAGCTGCCATCAGCAATTTCTAAAAAATTCAAAAAGTGGAGAAAACAGCTGGATCTACTAAAAGAAGTTACTATACCTACAGTGTCTCACAAAAGTGATGGGACACTTGTGCTTTATAAAAAGAAACTGCAATAAAATAAATAAACAAACATGTGCAAAATTTTTTGGGTGTGTTTCATATTTAAAGTTAGTAACAATTATTACATAACATACATTTTGTCAAAATATTAAAATATTAATTTAGTAAAAATACAATTGTTCAGAACGGAGCAAAAAATGGCTCACATAAGTGATGGGACACTTATTTTTCCATCAAATATTTATCCAAAAATTTTACTTTTTAAAAGGTTTTAATATTTTGTTGGATTTCCTTTTACTTTTAAAACATGATTTAATCTTTTTGGGATGGATTCGACTAATTTTTTTGTGATTTCTGGAGTGATTTTACCCCATTCTTCTTGAAGCACCGATTTTAGTTGTTGTTTTGAAGAAATGGTGTGTTTGCGAATTCTTGATTCGAATTCCTGCCAAATATTCTCTATGGGATTTAAGTCTGGAGATTGTGGTGGTGATTTTATTATTTCAGGACAGTTATATAGCAGCCAGAGTCTAACGTTCAGAGCAGTGTGCTTGGGGTCATTGTCCTGGTAGAATTTAAAATCGTTATGAAGGTTCAATTTTCGTGCTGAAGATTTCAAATTTTGCTTTAAAATATCAATATACTTGTACTGATCCATTATACTGTCAATAAAAACAAGATTACCAACTCCAGCGGACGACATACACCCCCATACCATAACTCCTCCTCCACCATGTTTTACTGTTGGTACCAAGTTCTGTTTGCGAAATTCTTCCCTGGGTTTTCTCCACACCAAGATTCTACCGTCAGAACCAAATATATTAAATTTACTCTCATCAGCAAATATAACTTTATTCCAGTAATCAGAATTCTTATTTATGTTGGATTTTGCGAAAGCTAGTCTGAGTTATCTATTCTTTTCACTTACGAAGAATTTTTTCCTGGCTACTCTACCGTGATATCCAGCAGATCGAATTACCCTTCTAATAGTCTCAGGATTAACAATTATTCCATATAATGCTTGTAAATCAGCAGCAACTTTTGAAGCACTAATTCTTGGATTTTTTTTAATATTTCGAACGATAATTCGCTTTATTCCATTGGATAGCTTTGATGGTCGGCCAGGTCTTCTTTTATCCTGAATCATATGATTCTTTTTATATCGTTTAATGATATTGAAAACTGTTGAACGACTCAAGTTAACTGTTTCAGCAGTTTTTCTAATAGATTTTCCACGTTCAATATGCAAATTAATAACTAATTTTCGTATTTCAGGCGAAGTTTCTTTTTGTTTAGCATTCATGGCTACACAGAGCTAAAAAACACAAAAATTCCAAAACAAACTGGAGAGAGATACTGCAGACGATTTTATAAATTATTGCCAATTGCTTTTAAGTAAAAATAAAACCCCAAAAAATATTTTTATTGCTTATTTCAGACGATTTTTGTTGCATATATAATGGTGTCCCATCACTTATGTGAGCTATTTTTTGCTCCGTTCTAAACATTTGTATTTTTATTAAATTAATATTTTAATATTTTGACAAAATGTATGTTATGTAATAATCTTTACTAAATTTAAGTATGAAACACACCCACAAAAAAATGTGTACATGATTTTTTACTTTATTTGATTAGTTTCCTTTTGTAAAGCACAAGTGTCCCATCACTTATGTGAGACACTGTAGATGCTTAATAAAAGACCCTGATGATACCTGCAATTTAAGTTTACACGTCTTTTGTGATGCGAGCAAAGTAGCTTATGCTACCTGCATATATTTAAGGAGTGAAAGTAAGAACTTAACTTCATGTCAACTAGTTCAAGCACGATCTAAAGTAGCTCCGCTGAAGTCTATTACAATTCCTCGGTTAGAGTTGTTAGCGTGCACTATTGGTACCCGACTGTGGCAAAGAGTTATAGCAGATTTAAAATTAGGAGATATTCCCACCTTCTTTTGGACTGACTCCAGTAACGCATTATATTGGATAAAGGGTAGCGAAAACTGGACACCATTTGTGTATAACAGAGTGCGAGAAATTAGATTAGTGAGTAAACCAGAAAATTGGTATTATGTACCTGGGTCGATCAATCCAGCGGATTTACCCTCCAGAGGTTGTTCCGCTCGACAATTATTGGAGACAGAGTGGTGGAAAGGTCCTCCTTGGCTGTATTACCCATCTGATGAATGGCCTAGATCAGAATTCTCAGTAAATGAAGAAGAAGTGTTAAAGGAAAAGAGAAAGGAAATAGTATCATCTATGGTGAACCTTCAAAATATAGACAGTTCCTTTATCCATAAGTTTTCGAACTACAACAAAACTGTAAGAATTATTGCCTGGCTACTTCGATTCATCAATAATAGTCGTATTCCGAGAAGTAGTAGAAAATATGGTAGCCTTGATTCCGAAGAAATTTCTGTAGCTGAGTATAGAGTTATCAGAATAATACAGAAAGAAAGCTTCGTTAATGAAAAGGATGAAAAGTTAAAAACTCTGGGAGCTTTCAAGGATAAAAACGATATTATCCGATTGAAAACAAAACTTTTGTATCGACAAGATAGTGAAGATTTTATAATGACTGCAATATTGAATCTTCTGAGGAGGCAAGGAAAACTAGAAGTGGCCGTATCATTAAAATGCCTCATAGACTGGACTTGTGAACTATTTATATAATTTTGCTATTGTAATTGTGACTATTATTAATTGTAAGTTAACTTTTATGTTAAAATTTAACTTAGGTGGGAGGATGTTGGGTTAAAACTCTACATGATTATTATCTTTGTTTTTGATATTTTGTAAGTTACGTTGCCGATGGCAACAGTCTTGTGTTCATGTTTTCCTTTTTTTGTTAATACGCAGTTAAATGGCTTTGAGATTCTATTTCTTTTATTTTGAGAAATTTAATATATATTATTACGCCATAAGTATTGCTGTGTATAGTTTTGTGAGTTAAAACAAACGAGTGTACGAGTGTACAAATTAGAACTGTAAATAAACTTTACTTTGTGATAAAGTTATGGAATGTTTTTACCCTACATCTAAAAACTTCTGATTCTGAAGTTCATAAAAACTGAACAATGACAGCAAAGTTGGATAAAATCTAATAACCTGAATTTTACAACGTTTATGCGAAACACCACAGAGAACACACGCTATTTTTATATAAGTAGGGTATATTTAAACGAATAAGAGAACTAACAACCTTCAATAATATAATGCATGAAAAAGTAAACAACTAAGTGATTCAGCAAATCATAAAAATATGTATTTCTTAATATAACTATAAAATACAGAAAAATACTCTGGTACCATAAAAAATATTCACTATCCCGTCGTCCGATTAAGAAAAAAAAAACTATATGCAAATTAGGTACTTTTCGGTTAGCCGGCGCCAATAAAGTATATATATATATATATATATATATATATATATATATATATATATATATATATATACACATAATAACAAACTCCAATGGAAAATTACTTGCAGAATCATTATCACAAAAGCCAACTAAAATCTATAAACCACATAAATTCAATAAAGGAAAAACAAAACTACATACATTATATATATTTGTATCTATGTATGTATATACTATATATACATATATACTTCATTGGCGCCCTGCTAACCGAAAAGTACCTCAAATAATTCGCCAAACTGTAGCGCCCAATAAACAAACGGAAGAATGTTGCCATTAAATCTCAAAAAAAGAATAATAATAATAATAATTAAGAAAAGCCCCACTTACTAAAGTATCATTTATTAGTAACTTTTAACAATAAAATTTACAATATATTAATTAAAACAGAATCAAAAATAATCTTGGATATTTATTTATTTACATTATTTCTCTTAACTATGGAAAAGGAATAATCATCCTGATTATGTAAAGGAATGAAGAAACCATACAAATAAATTACACTTGAAAACATTAAAAATCTCCTTTTTCTGTAGATTGATTTATTATTGTAAAAAAAATTCTTCATCTTTACATAAAAATTGATTAGCTTAAAACAATAGATGCGTTTCAGAAGATATGGATTTAAAATGAACAATGATTAAAGAAGACATTTTAAAACTTTTTTTAACGTCGAATTTCGACGGTGCGTTTGGGGAGAAGCAATGCACATGCGCATAGGAGCTCATTCGGTTGCATTATCACAGGGGGGGGGGGGGGATGTGTGCTTTATTTAATATGTTCTTTTATTGACTGAATACGAGATGAACGGAGGGATATGCTATTTGTATGATACTTCATAGGTTCAGGAAATTTTCTTTCTTGCCGTGGGGAATAGGGCGGTAATGTCAAACTGATTTCCATTTTGTTTACGGATTGTTTGTTTGGAGTTTGCATCGGAAATAATAACGTAATTCACCGGGGGGAAATTTTTTTAAAATAAAATATTTGAAAGATTATTACATAAGTAGGGGTGCTTATGAAACAAAGAAGCTTATTTTACTAATATTGCTATTGTAATTTTTTCCGTCAAGTTTTGACGGGTACCATCTAGTTATTAATTATTTTAGTAATTAAAGCTAAAAAGAAATGTATTTTATTTTTCTAATAAGAGAGCTAATTATTAAAATAATAATTATCATAATTAAATTATTATTATAATAATTAAAATAATTATTAATTTTAAGCAGTGTTAATAATTTAATATTGAATCAGTTATTAATAATTTTAATAAATGTCAGTATTTAATATCGTTTTACATTACAAAGTATTAATGTACATAACATTATTGTATGCAACTAACTAATGAAATTACTAATTTGCAGTTTTATAATTTCTGTAATTACTAATAATTATAATTTTATTAATTAAAGAATAAAAACATATAGTTAATAATAAAAGGGTTAATTGTTATGGAAAGCTGGAATTCTCGGTAGTTATTCTGTATTTTAACACAGGGGGGGGGGGGGTCATAAATATCAGATTTAAATTTAAAAAAAATCTGATTTTAATTTTTAAAAAAATCAGTTTTTTTTTTTTTATTATGATTTTTTTACAACACCTTAGTCTTTGGTTCCTAATCTTATTGTATTTATTTGTGTATATGTTTTTTTGCAAGTTCTGATGAAGTATGATAATTCACAATACTTTTCCTTTATAGCCAGAAGAAAAAAACTTATTCACTCAGACTCAATTTTACAAGATTAAAAGAAAAATAACTACAATTTTATTTGCCTACAATAATTTTCATTTATAGAAACTCCTAATTTAAAAAAATACTAAAAAAAAAAAGCAACTTTTTTTTTTCTTTTTTTTGTATGAGAAAGCTATATTTTAATCATGTGCTCCAAATTGTATACAATATTATGTCCAATACGTTACAACAAATTAAAAAAAATATATATATTTTTAATTATATCAAAATTGGCAACACTAGTGAATTACCTGGAAGGTTTAATCAAGACCCCCCCCCCCACTCTTATCATAATAACAATATGATAAGGGGTCTTGGGTTTAATATTCATCAGCTGTCAGCCGTATTGGATAAAGTTCTTAAGAACAAGGTAATATGCATGTCTACGATTACTTTAGTACACTGAGTAAATGTCCATTCTGTATCTTATAAAAGCTTTATAAAAAATACATCCTTGAGAGATAATATATAAGTAACAGATGTTTATATCTTATAGGTGCAGATTCCCAAAATCTGGAAGGAGCCAGTGGCTCCTAAACTCAAAAAATCCAGTGGCCACATTGTGAAACAAACCCATAAAAACAATACTTTTTTTCTCCATTAAATTTGTACGACAGGATTTTATAGAAATTTCCCATTATAATTGTATACAGTTTGTAATGTGTAAGGCCTGAACATTTTATGAATAAACTATTCTCTAAAGTTTTTTGTTCTATAGATAAACACCACACAATTGTGAATTTCGTCAAGGAGTCGTAATAATAAAAAGTGAAAATCAGCGATCGGTCACGAAAATTGCAATTTATTGTCTTCATACTAATTTTTTTAAAAATCCTTAATAAACCCTTAAAAAAAATCCCTTTGCCAACTAAAGTTTTGCAACGAGGCTTACAGTGTTCGATCTTTCTCACTCATACCACACTCGCACTCAAAATCATTCCTGAATTTCAAAAACTGTCAAATTTATTTTATTAAAATCTAAAACTAAAATGAAAATAAATATACACTAATTAATTTTTCAGCAGAGCTGAAATTACGCTGTAAATTAATGAAATACAAAGGATGTGAATTATCACTTTACTAAACAGCGTAACATGTTGTAGTTGCTCAAGAAGAAATGGATGATGATGGAGAAGTAAAATTAATGTGTTTGATGACAGTTAAAGATTGTGGAAAGTTATTCTGAGCTGATGAAAACGATATTTCATACATTAGTTTTGAATAAATAAATGTAACTTAAAAAAAAAAAAAAAAAAAAGACATGCTTTCATTAACATTCACAAAAATGTTAAAAAAAATTTTTTCTTTTTAAATGCACTAAAACGTAGAAAATTTCGTCAAAATAGCCAGATACCGCAAAGTTGGCTTCTTATATGGCAATTTATTTTTGTCATCAAATTTGCCGCTATTGTGGTAACCCTGCCATTAGTACCTCTCAACAATTACTCATTGTTGAAGCTGATGTTGATTTATCCATAGGAAATCAACCATTGCCCCCCCACTTTTATAGACAATTTTTTTTAAATCCATGTCCAATTCATGTATTGCCCTCAGGAATACACATATATTCCAAATTTCAAAGCTTTATTTCAACAGAAAGTGGGTGAAAAATGAGTAACAAGATTTCACTGCAACACATAAACATAATTGTAAGTTGCATGAAAGCAAATAATAAAAATTCTTTCTGAACCCAAATGCAAGTTGCAAGATTATAGTTTGTGCTATGAATTTCCAAGCAATATTGAGGTTTTCCAGAAAGCTTAAATTTGATGTAATTCCTCTTATATGACAAATAAAATATTAGGTGGAAGGTATGGTTATTTTTATTGATTTATACTATATAATCCTGTTTATGTTTTCCCAAGAAATTACAGTTGTCCACTCTGTTACATTACAGATTTTTTGCATTCTAGGATAAAATAGCTTAAACAATATAAAATGAAAATGTCCTCCTATTATTTTAGAAACTGTGCTACTTGTTTAACACATAAACTGATATTTTCTACATTGACACAACACTTAAATAAACTTTTATCAAGTGTTATTGCATAATTTGTAACAGAGTGGACAGCAATATCATTAAAAAACATACAATTTAAGAATTTTTGTAAAAAATTTTATATGTATAAAAAGTATACTGTACTAGCAAAGATATAAGTTAAAAAAGCTTAAAATGAACTGAATAATTTACATAGGAAAACAAAGTTTATTCATGTACCAGAGTGGACAAAAGCTTTCATTTCTCATCTCACAAAACATTCTAAAAAACATAATATAAATTTTTTAACATTGTTAAAATGTATACTGTATAGCATGATAAAGTTCAGAGTCTTGGCTGTCTCAAAGCAAAAAGTTATGGTGGAAATAACTGATGATTTATGAAAAAAAAAAAAAAAGTTTCAAAAGATCAAATTTATATTTTTTTGGAGAATGACCCATTTATGTTATTTTTACAGAATTAATATTTCTATATAAATATAGTGGTTGCAAAGAACTTTATTTATTTATTAAAAGTTAAGTAGAAAGTGTTGCCAATTGGCTACACTATGCACTGTAGGGTTAAAATGTGAATCTCATGTTTACCAAAAAGGAGCTAAATTTATAAATGGTGGTTTTGCAACATATTTTTTGTTGTAGCTTTTAATTTAATTGCAAGCTCATCTAAAAAGTTATTTTTCCCAATTAGAATTTTGCAACATGCAAAATCATGTCATAAGATATAAGAGTTAGGGATGCACAGAATAGGGTCACCCATGGTAATTCCTGGTCAAAAAGCATCAACATTCAATTATTACAAAATCTATCTAAGCTAGAGTTACTAATTTTGGCATGGAATAAGCACATTGTGATGTCCATCTAATAAAATATTTATTTTATCAATAATGCAGAATTAATTTGAATAATTACAGTTAATTAGTGACCAGGATTTACCCCAGGGATGGGGTAATTCCTGGACACTTATGGGGTAATTATTGGTCACTCACATATCTGATGCGAATGCATGCATTTTTTATGTATATTATTATTACAATTTATTAAACTAATTAGATTATTAATTTTATTATCTATAGCTATTTAAACACTTTACTTAGTTATTTCAGGGTTAAATACAAATTTATTCAACATGAGAAATATATACATTCAACACATCTTTAGCCAAAATATTTTTTGTACAATTTGTATGCAATATTTATAGCTTCTATATCTGCTCTGAATGGATCTACACCTTTCAAATCAATAGGTCCATAAAAAATATAGCGAATGTCAACTGTCTCTATTCTATCTCGCTTCGGCCAGCGTAAGTTTCCTGCTCCTCTTTCCAGGAACTTTACACCCACTTCACTGCCCTCCACTTTTGTGACTTTTCCAACATAGAACAGATCTTTATCATAATATACAGCATAGTATCTATGCTCTTCTATTGAATTCTGTATGTTTTCAATTACATTTTTTGCATTTTGCAATGATGATATATTTTTATTCAACTGCTCAATCACGGTTGACATATCTGGTGGTTCATCTGGGTCCTGATCTATGTTTTTTCTTTTTTGTATCCCCTTATTCTCTTGTCTCTTTTTCATTTGATTCACCTTTTCTTTTATTTCTCTGTCACGTTCTGCGACTAGTTCAAGAAAATCATTATTAGTTATGACAGCAGCTTTTGTATCAATCTTTCGCCGAACGTCTGAGCGTGCTACTGTTTTTGGTGTTTGTCTAAACTGTGTGCTTAGCAAGTCTTCAAATGAGGTAGATGCAGTGGACTGACTGACAACTGTAGATGTTTTGCTTATGCCAACACTTGAAAAACTAGAAACAGATAAAATTGGTGCACAAATAGATGGTGTGTGCTCTTCTATTTGAGATCCAGAAGTGTCCAAGTTAAATGGTAGTATGCTGCAATTGTTTGAAGGTGTACTGCAGTTAGTTGAAGCTGATGATGTACTAGCAATAGTCAACCTTTTTGAAGGAGAATTTTGAAGTTTATAAGATGCTAACATTTGAGAACAAAATCTTTTTTCTGGATACTTTGTTCTGTTCAATGGATATATTCCTGTTGATTTAAAACCAGATTTAATATTCTCTGGAGTAAGTGATGTTTGCCATAGCTCATCAACTAATTGAGTAAAGCTTGCTTTACTGATTCTTGTTGCTCCAGTCATACGCTGAACCTCCACAAGTCTTTTGTCCCATTGTGCTTTCAGTGGTCTAAAACAGCATTTATCAAGAGGTTGAATAGCATCTGTTGTGTGAGCTGGTAACTTCAAAATTGATATACTTTCATTACGCGCTTTAGTAATTAAATCCAAGGACATATGTGTCTTATGACCATCATAGATTAAAAGCAATGGACGTTTTGATACTTGTTTACAAAAGATGTCAAACCAGCTATTAAATATTTCTGTGGTCATCCAACCATTTTCACTGATTGCTAATGTCAAATTTTTATCGACATTTGAGGCTCTCCAGGTGCTTTGTAGCTTTTTTCCAGAGAATATAATAAGTGGAGGGTGCTTCTCACCAGAAGCATTAACACATGCCATTAATGTAACAGATTCTCGACCAGGTGTTGCTGTGACTCTGGTCAATTTCTTTCCCTTTTCTCCTACTGCTTTTCCTCTAGAAGGATCTATGAACATAGCTGTCTCATCTAAATTATATATGTGAGATGGTTTATCAATTATATTCAATGCAGTAAGTTCTTTCTCAAGCAAATCATAAAATTCAAATATGAGAAATGGATTGGATGTTGCAATAACACGAGTCTTCTCCAGGTTACTGGGTTTCTTCGAACCAAGGTTATGTCGGAACATAAAAGTAGACAACCAGTCATCGCCAGGCATATCATTTTTGAAGCGACAATATTTTTGTAGATGATTAGACAAAATAGTGTCACCTTGTTTATTTTTAGTTACAAACTCTGCCACAACACTCTTGATTTCTGTTCTAGTCAGGGGAAAACCCCACTTTGCCATGCATTTTAAACAAGCTGCTAACTCATTTTCATTTTCAGCAGGAATATTTAAAGGTGTTCCTACTGGCTTTGTGGTGTCAGGTTTGTTTTTTAAATTTGACAAATACAGCTGTAAACTTATTTAGGTATATTCACAGCCTTTGCAGCTGCACGTTGAGACAGATTCTCATTTTCCATTTTAAAAATGGCTTCTTGAAACTTAGTTTCTTGAAGCTTGTCATCTTTTTTTTTTTTACATAATGTCTCACCATATTAATTTGAAGGAAACTGTTCAAGTAAATTTAAGTTCTTGACAAAATTCCAAGTAAAATAAAATAGCTATCTATTTATAAAGACACTGAGCATATGCTTCTGTTCTGTTAAGAACAAAGGTTAAGGTTAAGAGTTAAGTGAACAGTACACTGTAGTTACAGTTAGTTTTAAGTTTTTCTACAGGTCCCTGTCTTTGAACAAGAAGGCCGGTAGTCTAAATAAGTTGTTTGACATCAGATTTTTTTTTTCCGGCAGTCTAATTCTGTTGTTTAAGGAAAAGCAGTGTGTCCCCCCCCCCTTCAAGTTTTTTTTATCTTAACTGTGGGGTTCTAGAGGTTCGTTCAGTTCGAGGTTTATCTTATTCGAAGTTTATTTTTTCTATTTGCGTCACCTGGTGGCGGAAGGCGGAACTAACGTATACTGCAGCGCGTGCGCAGCACGACTGCTATACGGTGCCGCAGGCAGCGGGGACCCGAGTCGGAGGTTCGTTCAGTTAGAGGTTTATACTATTCTATGTGCAATTTAAGGGATTATCCGGTGCCGAAGGCAGCGGGGACCAGGGTCGGAACAACTGCTATACGGTGCCGCAGGCAGCGGGTACCCGAGCCGGAGGTTCGTTCAGTGACAGGTTTATACAATTCTATGTGCAATTTAAGGGATTATCCGGTGCGTGCGTAGCACGACCGGTATACGGTGCCGAATGCAGCGGGGACCAGGGTCGGAACGACTGCTATACGGTGCCGCAGGCAGCGGGTCGTTCAGTTAGAGGTTTATACTATTCTATGTGCAATTTAAGGGATTATCCGGTGCCGCCGGAGGTTCGTTCAGTGACAGGTTTATACTATTCTATGTGCAATTTAAGGGATTATCCGGTGCCGAAGGCAGCGGGGACCAGGGTCGGAACGACTGCTATACGGTGCCACAGGCAGCGGGGACCCGAGCCGGAGGTTCGTTCAGTGACAGGTTTATACTATTCTATGTGCAATTTAAGGGATTATCCGGTGCGTGCGTAGCACGACCGGTATACGGTGCCGAAGGCAGCGGTGACCAGGGTCGGAGATTAGTTCAGTTAGAGGTTTATACTATTCGATGTGCAAATTAAGGGATTATGCAAATTATGGGATTATCCGGTGCATGCGTAGCACGACCGGTGTACGGTGCCGAAGGCAGCGGGGACCAGGGTCGGAGATTAGTTCAGTTAGAGGTTTATACTATTCGATGTACAAATTAAGGGATTATCCGGTGCGTGCGTAGCACGACCGGTGTACGGTGCCGAAGGCAGCGGGGACCCGGGTCGGAGGTTCGTTCGGTTCGAGGGGGATGCGAGCCGGAGAATACAAAAGTTTCGAGGCACCGATGTAAATTAGGGGCCCGCTGGCGGGCGAAGCCAGCTAGTTTAATATTAATCATTAACAGTTAAGAATGTTACACAATGGTTACAGTTAACTTTGCAGTTAAGGCTCAGAGAGTTGCAGATAATTAAAATCAATGAAATATGGCAATAATAGGAAAAAGAACAATGCATAAATGATGAGAACAGTATTGGCCAGGAATTACCCCAGTGACCAAGAATTACCCCAGGAACATGGGGCAGTATTTGGTGCACTCCTGTAAATTATTTAAAATAGTAATAGTAAATCCAAAACTATTTTTCAGTGACTGAAGTAGTTCACAATTCAACCAAAAAGAGAAAGAAGAAAAATATTTAAAACTTTAGTTATGACCAAGATCTTTGTAAAAATGTATCATAATTAAGGCCAATGTTATTTTACAGAAATTTAACAAGCATTTCCAAAAGATTTTTTTTTTCAAAATAAATAAACAATAAACGCATAATTAAGTAATAAATTCAACTGAGGATAGTTCAGAGTACCTCTATGATTTTTTTCATTTTGGTGAAGTGTTTTTAAAACATAAAAAGGATTGTGACCAGGAATTACCCCAGAAACTTGCTGACCAGGAATTACCCCGGGTAACACTATTCGGTATTTGGCCCATTCGACCATACTATACCTAATATTCAGTTAGGCCAAATAATACCAAACTATTCGGTCTGACGAATATTCAGTTAGGCCAAATATAAAAATATAATATTTGGCCAAACTGAATACAAATATTTTTAAAAACCTTAGACAACTAATTTTTAACTGTCAATAAAAAAAGATATTCATGAAAATTAAGAAATAGAATCATGTTTAAATAACAGAGATTGCTTTTACATTATTTATTTGCTGTTTGAAAAGGAACAATTAAGAAAATTAACTGTTGATGAGGACATTCATAGGAACTAATGATGCATAAATGCAAGTTCCTGAATATTTTTTACTTTTTCACAACTGGGTGTTTCTAAACTTAATGGAAGATAATACACAGGTTTCAACAGTTAAAATAAATATCAAGACAAACAGTTTTTGTATGTGAAAGCAAGATCACAATCCACTTATTCGAAAATAGAGTGTATCTCACTTAAAATCAAACTTGCATTTTCGTTTAACAATAATGATGATATTGTAACGATATATTCAAACATTAGACTTAATTTGCTTTCTGTGAAATATGACAAGTGCTAGAAATTGCCATTATTGCAATGAAAACAACACTAAGTTAGATATTCCATTATTCAGAATGCAGCTAGCAGTACATATACTGTATCACTGACTAAAATTCAATCACTTTCAATGATTCCATCACATTTCATACAAAGCAAAGTTAATATGATGAAAATCTTGCTAATATCTTCATTATTGATAAAGTTGTGAACAAAAATTAGGGTTCAGCTTGTATTGAAACACCCTGTATTTTTGATTGAATAAATGGATTGCGATGCTGGTTTACTGTAGGGATGCACCGGATATCTGTCTCCTGCCGGATATCCTGCTTATTCGGCACTCAAACCGGATATCCGGTCCGGCCGAATACTTCAATATCCGGTTGCCGAATAGTGACACATTTTCTAAATCATTTTTTAACATTATCAGAATAGGTTAGTGCAAAATTAATTTGTTTCTTACCAACATTATCCTGTTAAAACAATGTTAGTAGAAATAAATATTCATATTTTCGCAAAAATGAAATTATAGGATTTATATATAAATGAAAATATATTTAAAATATGACAACTAATTATTTATAATTAAAGGCAAGTTATGGTGCTCAGCATTTTCAGGCCCTGTTATGTTTTTATCACAAATATTTTCCTTCTTCTGAGAAAAAGTGTTCACTCCTCTACTTGTCTCTTTTTCTTGTGTTTTCAACAATTCTAAAGTAAAAATGATTTTATTGAATCTTTTGTCACTATTTTGTCTATGGATGGAAGACCAGCTGTGGTAAAATAATACTGATCATGAAAAGAATTGTGCCACTTTTTTAATACTTCACTGTCCCCTTTCTATTACAAAACAAGATACTTGCAATGAGGAGCTTCTCTATTTAAATTCTGTCAGAAAACATTCGTCATAGGAAAAGTAAAAGTAAGCAATAATATGTACGAGTATGCAAGAAAAGAAAAAGGCTTTTATATAGGATGTTTAGTATTTATAAATAACAAAGATTTATAAGTATGAAAAACAGAGAAATTAAAATTACTTAATGGTTTATCTTTTAATGTTCAATGACCCTGAATAAAGGGGAAAAAAAACCTATTAATATGTATATTAGAATAGGCAAAAGAAAAAACATGATTAAATTTCAATACTTAATTAGTAAAAAACATTTGTTTTTAAGCAACTTTAACTTAATAAATGAGTTTAAATCTATTATTAACATTTGAATGACATAAAATTATAATAATTTAAAGTTTACCTTCTTTAAAGCAAGCATAAAATAGAAATATTACTGAAATTAAAAACAAAAAAGTATTCAGCCGGACACCGGATATTCGGTAAAATTTTGTACCGGATATTCGGTATCCGGCAAAAATTCAGATCCGGTGCATCCCTAGTTTACTGTAAAAAAAATGTTTGTCTTGAGCTTGACCACATTATTTCCCTTGAAAGTTTGTTCTAAAATTTTAGGAACACCCTGTACATTACATTTCCAATCTCAGAAAATAATATTGTTCACTTTAGACCCTCAGGTACATTCAAAAACTTTTATATAACATAACATAATTATAAAAACACACAATTTTATTATAAAACATGCACTTATACTTTTTATTATAAACACACAAGTTATTTCATTATAAAACACACACAAAATGTTTAATTTGTTATAAAACACATAGAATGCTTAATTTAATATAAAACGCACACAATTTTTAATTTAATATAAAACACACACAATGTCAAAAATACAATTCACTAAAGGGTCATTCCAATGTAATTTACGTTACATTTAGAATAATTGGCTTTAGTAATTTTAGTAATATAACACTAAAAAATATTCAAAATGTTTATATGATTTGTTAATTAAACCTAACAAAGCTATATTTGGATAAAAATTACTTAAATTTAGTACTATTTCTTGAACTCTAAAAATTATATTTACTATGGTAACTTACGTTTCTGACAAAAAGAACATGTTACCATAATAAATATAATGGCCACTGGCCTGTGTTAAAAAAATAGCACTAAAGGTAGGTAATTTTCATCTAAATTTCGCCTTGGATAGGTTTAATTAACAAATCATATCAACATTACATTTTCAATATTTTTTGGTGTTATATTATGAAAATTACTAAAGAAAATTATTCTAAATGTAATGTAAGTTACCATGGAATGACCCTAAACCATTAATACCAGAGGGTTTAAAATCGCAGAGTAGCCAACCAAAAAAATACCACTTTGACGCCAAAAGGAAAGTCCAGTGCGTCTGTGACATCTGTACTAAGAGATAATTCTAGCTTTGTGAATGTCAGTGAAATACCCCTTAGAAGAAAACTGCAAATGGGGCATAGAAATCATAATAATAAACAATCTTCTCCTAAATCTCTTAGTATAGAATATTTATAAGGAAACAAACAAAAAAAAAAACTTGCTGAATGCCAACCAAATGTGTTGTACTTTCATTCGATAAGCTTTTTCAATTTTGAAAAAGAAAAAAAAAACTTCGCATGATTTTAATGACGTTTGTCTAAAGCATTTTGTTCTCTTATATATTGGATATTGTGAGATTTTAAATATCATTTATACAGAAAAACAAAATTTCGTTTTATGAATTAAAATACATGGTCAGTTGTAAGAACGCCATTTCAGCAGTTAAAGAATTCCACTTTTAGGCCTTTCTAAACAGTCGTATGTAACCATTTACCTACTGTCTATTTTTATACTGCCTTTCATGGTGAAATTTACTATTGGTTTGCAGTTTACACTTCAAGAAGGTATGTGAATATTGATTCATACATTGGTACATCAATCATTAGTATAAAGTTAAATTAATTGCAGCATCAGATACATGTTTGATTAAAATACACATTATTACATTTTACTATATTTTAAAAGGCACAATTGAAAACAGAGATGAAATCAATGTTGAATTCAGACACTTATCTCCAGGAAGGATTAAATAGTAGGCAATTACTAGGAAGCAAAATCTTATTACAATTTATCCTAATGGAATAAATCCAGTGGCGCACCCAGGATTTTATCATGGAGGGGGCCGAGCATTGGCGGCGAAACAAAATAAAATTAGTGGGTGCAAAATTTCACTAGTTGTGATTGCAGTAGGACATTACAAGGAGACACTAATTAATCATCAAATTACTGTAATTAATTCAGTATTTAATAATTAATTATTTATTTTTAACGAAAAAAAAATTATTATACTTAAAATTTAATAATTTTAAAAACTGCTAATTTTTGAAAGTGTAGAAGTTAAATATTTAAAGAGCTCCTAAACAAACATTTATAGAATTTCCTATTTAACTGTCAGGGAAAATATCCAAAATATTCTTAACGAGATGAATTAGTGGATGCAAATTTTTGGACTGATTCATTTAAATTTAACTCGTCAGTCAGAATGTTATGGGTATTAATAAATTAATAAAGAATTTAATCTATTTTAGGACATCATAGTTAATTCTTGTAAAGGCATTGCCTCTAGTCTTGGAAAGGGCAGATGCCCCTACTGCTTCCGCCAACTTCGACATTATTTTCTGAAAGATCTTCTGCCTTTACGGACAAATGTCTGGCAATTTCATTCGTTTCCGAACAAAAATGAATTTAAAAAATGTGTCTGAAAGTAGCCCTTTTGGATTTGAGAACAGCCTTAAGCGGGTTCGCCATAATGATGTTTCAATGTACAGGGATTTTTTTTTAAACTGACGCTATTCAGAGCCGCCGGTAGCTCATTCTAGTAACTGGAGTGACACAAAATTTTATAAATGGACTAAGAAAACCATGGGAAAAAAGATTCCAACAAGAAAAAATTAGTTCCAATCACCGCCTATAGGGGGAAATGTGGCGCTGTGGTAATTTATGCAACTGAGAATTAGCATAAAATACGGGCAATAAATGAAAATGCAAATTTTTGCTTACGCAAGTGACAGTAGCGCCAATAGTTTAATCTATAAATGCATGCGAAAAACTCCGAGAAACAATTTCAGCTCAGGTTGAAAATGAATCTCACGTTACCGCAGCGCGCATTACTTGTGAAGTTCTATTACTGTAACCAGTGCAATGCACCAGCCACTCTTCGTTTATTTAGAACACGCCATAAACTGCCGAAAGGACCTTTATCCGTTAATGCATTGAACGCGATAATTCTGAAATTCGAAGAAACAGGCTCGCTAGCAGTTCGGCCAGGCAGAGGACGTAAACCGGTGTCAGAAAAGTGATAATGGATGTTGCAACTGCGATCAACGATAGGTCACAGAGTACCTCTGCTGTTTGTAGTAGCAGCGCACGGGGTGTTGCGCGAGAACTGGATTTAAATGTTTTGACTGTATGGAAAGTCTTGCGGCGAATTCTCCACTACTATCCATACAAGATTAGCTGCTTGCAACAACTTCAACCCAATGATTACGATAAACGACTGACATTTCTTGCAAGAATGGAAGTCGATGATGCTTTCCCGTGGATAATTTTATGGAGAGATGAGGCCCATTTTCATCTGAATGGGTCTGTTAATACTCATAACTGTAGAATTTGGGCCACTGAGCAACCTCATACAGTTCTAGAAACTCCATTACATTCATCAAAGCTCACTGTTTGATGTGGCTTTACAGCTGAATTCATCCTTGGACCATTCTTTTTTTTTGAGAACATAACTGCGACAGGACCAGTGACGTGTACCGTTAACGCAGAAAAATATCATAATATACTGACTAGTTTTGTCATTCCACAACTTCAATAGAGACAATGTCTGGATTAGATCATTTTTATGCAGGATGGTGCACCACCACATATTGGTGTAAAAGTACAGCAGCTGTTGCGCCATCACTTCACTGACCAAAGAGTTATCAGTCGTTGTTTTCAATATGTCTGGCCGCCCCGGTCTCCGGATTTAACTTCATGCGATTTTTGGCTCTGGGGTTATTTGAAATTGAAAGTCTATCTTGGGGGAGTAACAAATCTGAGTATCTTAAAAGACAACATAATACATGCAGTAAGGGCTATTCCATGTGACATGTTACGCTGAAAATGTTGTACAAAGAATGCAAGGTGTGGTGCAAGAGAACGGTGGTCACATTGAATGTGGTCGAATTCCTCGTCGGGAAAGTGTATAGGATGAATAAAGCATGGCATTTTATCCAAATTATTAATTTTGTCTGTTTCTGATGTTTTCTTTCAATGTACAGCACCAAATTTCCCCCTATCGGCGATGATTGGAACTAATTTTTTGTTTTTGTTGGAATCTTTTTTCCCGTGGTTTTCTTACTCCATTTATAAAATTTTGTGCCAATCCAGTTATTAGAACGAGCTACCGGCGGCTTTGAACAGCGTCAGTTTAAAAAAAAAAACACCCTGTATATCTTAATTACTTACATATTCTACAAACAAATGCTTGTTTCAACACATGATTATAATCGTTCATTCAAGATATTAAAACAAGTTTGAAATTTTAACAATATGAAATATAACTTACAAGAGAACTTTTGTATACTCGTGTATAGCTCTGTGTAGTATTCTAAGTTCAAGTAAAATGAAAAATAATTGGTAAGGATGCAACCGAACCAAGTGAGGATTTCGTATTATAATGATCCAAACTGAAACTATATTACATCTGAATCGTTTCGAATTTAGACGCCGGACTCCATTGTTCAATCGAGTAAAAATTGAAACAAACATGTTTCAGCTTTCAAAGTCAGGGACCGATTTACAAATTTTTGGGCCCTGGGCACCTATGCTTACGGTGGCCTTGAATAAAAGAAAATATTATTGAAACTACTTATTAAGATAGCCACTACTGACTTTAAAAATTTTGGGATATTTAATGATGTTTTTATAAATTTTCTTCTCAGTCTTTTAGCAGTAAAAGTTTTTATAACATCTTCATAATCTTTAGTATCTCGTTGACGATTTTTCGATCTTTTGAAATCTGTTTCGAAAGTGAAAGTATTTGAATAAAAAACCTGTAAACAAAATCGAAAAATTAAAAAAACGGCTTTTGTAGAGATCAACCTCAACTATCCAATGGAAAAAAAAAGTAAAAAGATATTGAAATGCAAAAGATTTATTTAAAAAAATTCTCTCATAGAATTAACATGAGCAGGAGGATTATTGAACGTGAGTGATGTAATCCTTAAAAAGTGATAATGTTAAAAATATAATAACGTTTTTTAATAAAAAAAATAAAATAGAGTTTTCTATATTAATTTTGTTTTTTAATAGTTAAAACTTCATCTGATTTTGGCAAATAATTGAAAAATCTTCAGTAGCATTTGGGCCCCCTAAAAATCGAGGGCCCTGTGCCCGTTCCCCGAATGCCCTGTCATAAATAAGGCACTGGAAAAAGTGTCGCTTTTTTGGCGAATTTCTGTTTTCATTCTGGCGATAAAATAAAAGTTTTCTAAAGCAGCATGCATTAATGAAAGGGGGGGGGGGGAACCTCTTAAAAATCTTTTTTTTTAACTGAATGCTAACACGGGAGACCCGTGTATTTTAGGGGCTTTTTATGGAAACTTTTTACACACACACACAAAAAAAAGAACTTTGGTCCCGTAAATATTTTAGGTATTTTTATAGGTTTTTCTCCCTTTTCCTTTGGAGGGGGCCAGGGCCCCTTCGGCCCCCCTTTGTGTGCGCCACTGAATAAATCAATATCAATATATTAAAGTCTTATTTTAAAAAAAAGATTAATCATCCGTTTGAGTCATTGTTGTGTTAATGTCCAATAATTTGAAATAATCTATTTATTTACTAGTATTAAAATCGGATAACAGAGATGACGAAAAAGAAATAACGTTAGCATATCTGTAAGGCTTCTTAATAAAACTTAATCGGTTCGGTAGGTATAACTTATGAAGTTATATACCTATTTTAAAGAGCTACAACTCAGTATTTTTTAGTAAACATATTTACAATCAATAAATAAACTAAATAGTTAAACACAAAACAAATTTTTAAATGTTAGACTGTGACAAATAAACAATAACAATATACCTTGGGCTTTCGCATCCTGGAGAGACAGTCTTTAAAAAATATCTCGATATGTTATTCTGCATGAGGCTAACATCAAAGCAAGAAATTCTAACACATGTTTAAATTCATATTACGGCAAATATAACAACATATATAGCTTGTATAATTAAACACATATCTCATCATATTATACTCCTATAAAATGTTTTAATCTAGACTGCAAATAATATAAATATCATCAATTCCACAACCATTCGCCAAGGCTGCCATAGAAATTCTGAATTGAAAAACAAAATTCTCAAACGATTTTGTTGAATTATGAAGGTCAAATTATTTCACACAGCTTAGACAGATTTCCGAAACACTTTTTATTATTGATGTTTTATGAATAAAAACTTTACAACAATTACAGAAAAATTAAGAATTTATAATGCTGAAGAAAAAGCTTCGCTTCTACACAATTTTGATATTGTACTACAATATGTATAGTTAAAGGGCAATTTTAAAGGGAAGGAACATTCGATCTTTTATTTATGTAACAAATGAATGTCTGTCTAAATCTCCTCTGATGCACTCTCGTCTGCTCGAATTGAAAAAGGGTTTCGTTGGTAGCTCCATGGAAACGCGTATTATGCTTTATTATCATTGGTGGAATGATATTTGTGCATGCTTGAGATTTTTACTCAACAATCCAGTCTTTCGTTTTTGCAACTGTCAAAGATCCGGAATGTTTATATTTGGATTTTTAATACTTTAATTTATGATATGGCAGATGATATTGATATTTCTGTTATTAAGAAAACGCAAGAACTTCTTGGAACTGTAATTAAAAAGCCTGTACTTACGGAAAAATCTTTGAAAAAACCCCCCTTTAGATTTTTACACGACATAATAACTAATGTATGTATAAATATTTTTTTCTGTTTGATTTTCTTGGGCTCATGAAAGCAATTTTAATTAAAAAAAAATATTACAACATTAAATTTTCATCTATTATCTGTTCTTCTTTTTAGATTATTAAAACATCTGGATTTTTAAAAGGTTTATACACGCCAGAAGAATTGCACTCCGAAAATGTGAAGGTAATTTTTTAATGATTTTATATAAAACTTTTGTGTTATCGTAGTTTTTTATTATTCCGGCCAGCAATTTTTATGTAGAAATCCCTGCCTTAATGATTTTATTTTTGTATCTTGTGCGTGTACAGTGTATATAAATACGCTTTATCTCCATATCGACATTCTCAAAATTATGATAGGGTAAATGTGCTAGTAATGAACACACTGTAAAGGTTTTGGTGTGTAAAAAAAATAGCCGATAAAAATTGAGGTTTTGTTATTTTTCTTATAACTCTCCTTGTATGTTTTGTAATCTGGGTTATTGCTTAGTTGGTAATTTTAATCAAATAAGAAACAAAAAATAATGTTACATATTTATTTCTACTGTCTTTCTGTGAAAATTTTATTGAGCAAGCTAAGAGCTGTTTTTATATAATTAATTTATATTTACTTTATTTTCTTGCAAAAACTGCATGTTTGTGTTTTGATAGTAATTGAAAACTTTGAATTTTAATTTTATATACAAATTGCCATTTACGAAATTTCATATTTTTCTTACATTTTATGACCGGTGTCCATTACTGGAGGCTTAAGTCAATTTCCATTAATGGACATCCCATGCGACTAAGGTTGCCAGATTTCTCTTTTATAAAAATGAAAGATTTTTATTGACACTAGTTAGGTGTTTGTTTTGTCAAACAACCGTCTCTTTCCACATCCTACTGAACTATGTTGAATGTGCCAATAATGTCTTCTTTGTAGAAATTTATCTTAAAACCAAATAATTAATTGTTATAATTGCTATTTTCCAACTGTCTTTGTACTGTTTCATTAATTTTCTAGTCACATTTTTATGGTGAAAAAATGCATCAAAAGGAAAATTCAAGGTAAACTGATAAAAATTCTTGAAATCATAAAAATCAGACATGATTTTTTTAAAAAGGAGGACATTGTCGTACAGGAAAGGTTAAGTATACACCGTACAATAAGACAAAAATGTAATAACTTATGGAGAAAAGGTGTAATCTGGCAACCTTACATGCGGCCATTACTAAATGTGTAATGTCCGGTACATAAAACTTTTGTAAGTTAACTGTAAAGTTAATTAATAGGTTTTAACTTTTAAATAATTACTTTAGATTAATTTCATACAGTTAGTAATTTTTTTAAATCAAACATTTTTTTTTTTTCATACCCTGCCTTGTATGTTTTACAATATGGATTGTTCTTATTGATAATTTTACTCAAATCAGTCAAGAAGCAGAAAATAATGTTCAAAGGAATATTAAAGCTTGGTTTGTTGATTTAAATCAGCTTGATTTTAATCATGATTAAAATCAACTGATTTATACAAAAAATCACTGATTTAAATCAACTTAAAAAAAATCAAATTTAGATCAAGATATTTTGTAATAAATATTATGTTTTGATAAAAATACACTGTAAATTTAAAGAGTTGAAAAGACTGACAACTTAAAATCCATGCTTTTTGAATTTTATTTAAATCAAATATCCCACTTTAAAATAAAAATCTTAATTAAAAAATAGGGAATTGCAGCTGAAAAATCTTAAATGGGGATCTATAAAATCTTAATATTTATCCATATATTTACCTATTAAAAAAAATCTAAATCTTATGTAATTTTTTTAATACAAAAACATGGATACTTTCTGTGAAGATATGGAAAACGTTAGAATAAATAAATATATAGGTCATTCAAAAGTATTTTTATTGATATTTATGTAGAGATCTCATTATGTTCTTGTGCACGTGTAAATAATAAATGATTCAATATTTCAATGCAGTTCATTTATGGAAAAATCTGGAGAAAAAAAATAGCATTCAATGAAGTATATGTAAAAGCTTTCAATGCTCGTCACAAGCAAGCATTGAGCCCAACACATTTTTTATTCCATCTTTTAAATCCCAGGTTAAGCAGGAGAGAAATTAACACTCTCTGAGAAAATGTCAGCATTACTGTTTGCTAAAGAGAAATACTCTACTTTGGCATTGGTGATGTCTATTATATTAAAGTTAGAAGCAAAATCTGAAACATTCAATGAGTTTTTATTTGAATCTAATACAGTCAACTCTGTGAAATCTGCACACTTAGGGACCAAGGGTTTGGCGGATTATAGATCATTTCTTTGTTTAAATTTTATTTTTTTATAGTCTGACTATTAATTAGAAATATTTAAACATAAATTACAATAGAAAAGGAAAATATAATGCATAACTGGTTTAAATTATTTAATAACTAAGTTAATTTAAAGAAAAATTAATTATACAATGCAAATTTTATTTATATTGTTCATTTTTTAAATACAGTCAACTCTGTTAAATCTGCACAGTTTGGGACCAAGAGTTTTGGATTATAAAATTTTGCAGATTACAGATCATTCCTTTGTTTTCTTTTTAAACTGAACTATAAATTACTAATATTTGTACAAAAATAACAATAAAAAAAGGAACACTATAACTCAAAAGTAATTTAATAATTCTAAGTATAGAAAATAAGTTGAAACTGGTGTGAAACAATAAGAGCTAAACAATCTTCTTAAGAAGATCTTTTAGCTCTCAATTCTAAGTATGTTAGAATTATTATAAAATTTAAATTTCATTAGCTGTTATTTAATTTTTTGAACATTTACTCAATGGGAATTTAAGTTTTGGCTTAAATCTGAATATATATATGATACATTCCTGTCGAAAATTGGCACATTATAGACGATCGCTATTGCTGTCGACTTGAACGTTCTTTCCACCAGACAATCGGAACATCTCAGTCCGAAACCACTAAAATTACCTGATAATCATATCGAGGTAGCCGCAGTCGAGATCGTTGAATTGTAGTCATGACACCCGGACAGGGCATCACTTCGAGTCGCTCACCATGAAGACAAATCTCGAAGTATATCACATCGGAAATCGTAGTGTATTAGCAGTCGTATAAATTGAGCAGAGGCGGTGAAATCCAGAAGAAATTTCCCAAAAACATTAAAAAGAAGACTTAATAACTTAATAGATGAGCAGTGGCTTTATTGTGATCACAGAGATGAAAGCAACTCCACCAACTTTCGTTTCATTAAAAACTGAACACATTTGAAGATCTTGAAGAATTAACAGAGCTTGAAGAACATACTACCGATGCATTAGTGTAGACTCCCCAGTGACGGCAATTAGATGACAACCACTAATTCGTGTAAATTCTGTCTCCGAAGCCGGTGTAACCGTATAAATACTTCAAAATTTGCCCAAAGGTACAAAACGTGCGAACAAGCTGGTCCACTCGCATCCATGTTCGGAGGGCGCTAGGGGGATAAAAAAAGGCGGAGCTTTCTCGCTAATGGATGAAAAAATGAGGCCACGAAGACGTGTCTCTGACGTATGATTAAAACTCTTTAACAGAAGCGGCAAATTAAAAAGGTAAAAAGGCCTTTGGGCGCGAAAACCGCTTGGAATCATGGGATGCCGAATGAATTAAATAGAAATAAAAATGGTATTACAAAAGTTCCAAAGAATAAAAATTAAATGTCTCAAAAGAAGAAATTAGGCAGGTGCGTTTAGAGGCAGTGTTGCAATTTAAGAGAATAAGGTTTTAATAAATACGTGTAGCTTTTAACAGATTAAGATTTTTAGAATGATAAATAACAGAATATTTTGATTAAGTTATGGAATAAAATACAAAATAGATTTAAGAGATATTTTAAAAAGAGAGGGAAAAAAGAATTGAAGAATTTGGAATAATTTAACTAAAGAAATAGGGCGAAATTTTTTTATTATTTCATATATATATCCAAATTGTTTAAAGGTGTATTTAACAAAAGTGCCTTTCAAATAAGACCCAATCAGTTACTGATTTCTGCAGATATTTCTTTAGTCAGCTGGTACATGAATGTATTAGTTTTAAAATGTAAATTACTCCACTGATTTAGTTGTTCCTTTTGCTTACCTAAAGTTATTATTTTAATATACATTATGCAAATCACATAAAACTTGTTAAATCACAATTTAAAGCTTTTAAAAATTGATAATTCATAAAAACAACTATATGTAATTTCTTTAATGAGCTTAACTATGAAAGTATGATTTCCATTGTTTACATTTGAAAATGGATGGCGGATTATAGAGATTTGCAGATTATACATCGGCGGATTTCACAGAGTCGACTGTATAGTGAAAGAGCTCAGTCCTTTAGAATGGTGGCAGCCACATGTTGCAGTTATTGAAAAGGATGAGACTAAAAAACTTATAGAATTCATGATCAGCCAGATTTTTATTGCAATAGCTTCATTTGCTTCAGTAGAACGATTGTTTTCTGCTTTTGGTTTTGTACATTCGAAAATTATGAATTGCTTACGAGCTGATAAACCTGCTAAACTCATTTTTCTGTACTAGCACTTTAACAAAAATGAAAAGTTAACATCTTAATTTGCTTCTAAAATTGCTTAAAATTTTTATGTGCTGCAGTTATTTTTATTTTAACTAAAATACTTAAGTTTAAATTGATTTTTGACATCTGACTTGTAAGTTTTCCATGCATTTTGTGTAATGAAATATTTTGATAGCCTAAAATGTTATCTTTTAATCCTTTTATGTAAATTATGTTATAATATTAATATATATTGTTAATACTTATAGCATGCATGTGTGTGTGTGTATAATTTTTATTTTATAAATTAAAAAGAAATATAAAATAATAATATTGTGTGAGGTTTTAAAAAAAATCTGATTTTAAATAAAAAAATTCAGATTTAAATTTAAAAAATCATGAACTCTGGGGAAAGGCTCAAGCCCTTCCCATTCAAATGAAGACAAATTTTTAAGTCAGATGAGTTATTAAAAATCCATTACTGTCTTGAATATTTGTTTTTTCATCTATGAAAAAACAACGCTGTGCATAAAAAAAAACAAAAAAACAAACAAACAAAAAAAAAACATTGTAATTATTGATTAAATTTATAACTAAATAAATCTGTAGATCATCAGCTTCAACATCTGTTCTGTGTTTTTGTTTTGAAATTATTTTATTTAATATTCAAAATGTTCAACCCGCAATTTCTTTTCTTTCATATTAGTATTTCTAATTAATAGGGATGCACCAAATATTCAGTGTTCGACCTATTCAGCCATACTACCAAATATTTGAGTTTGCTGAATATCAAAATATGCAGCCAAACTGAATACTTAAAATAATCTTTTTCAAAACCTTATATAACTTCTATTTTTAACTGTCAATAAATAAAGATATTCAGAATAATAAAAAATAGAATCATTTAAATAAAAAGATTGTTTTTACATTAATTATTTTCTGTTTGAAAAAATGATTCAAGAAAATTAACTATTAATGATGACCTTCATAGGAATTAATGATGGTATAAATGTTTATTTTAATTAATGTATAAATGTTATTTTAATTAATGAAATAACTAATAAATCAGTGAAACATAATGAAAAATACACGCAAATGTCGAATTAAAAACCACTTGATGACATAACAAACACATATAATGCTTCTGACATCAAGTAAATGGGACTGCATTTTTAGTGTTTAATCTTACAGTTTGGCGATAGTTTTAGGTAGATTTCGTAAGAAATACTACCTATTACATTCTCACCTAAGTTGGAAATTTTGAAAAATTTTTGCAGATCTACGCCGATCATGACTCCCAGAACCCAAAAACACCCCCAGTTCAAAAGTTTATCTATCTATCTATCTATCTATCTATGTCACTTTTTTCTGACCACGATAACTGGAAAAATTCTGCATAAATCTCTTCCAAACTGATACATAAAATCAAGGGTCATAAAATCTCGGTCAAGTTCGTTAATGGGCAAAATCGAACCAAGGGGGAGGGAAATGGGGGGGCTTTTTGTGAAAACAGAAAAATCCTCATAATTTCTTTATTATTATACGTATCGAATCCGTTTAAAGTTATTATTACTTCTAGGAAAAGGGCCGAAAATGTATGTATGACAGATTTTTGATATAATTAAAAATGGCCCCAAAGGGGGGGAAAAAGGGGGGTTTTAGGAGAAAAAAAATCATAGCTTCGTCAATTCACAAGATATCAAATCCGCGTAAATTTATTATTAATCCTCTTAGTATTATCTAAAACTTTTATATTGACAAGTTTTTTATAGGACCAACCGTTATAGCAAAAAAAAATTAAAAACAAAACAAATCCCTGCCGGCTCCGCCTGCAAACAAGTTATTTTTCGAAGTAGGCGGTTCCAACTCCCGCATCTTTTCAAAACTGATACATAAAATCAAGGGTCATAAAATCTCGGTCAAGTTCGTTAATGGGCAAAATCGAACCAAGGGGGGGGGGAAATGGGGGGGCTTTTTGTGAAAACAGAAAAGTCCTCATAATTTCTTTATTATTATACGTATCGAATCCGTTTAAAGTTATTATTACTTCTAGGAAAAGGGCCGAAAATATATGTATGACAGATATTTGATATAATTAAAAATGGCCCCAAGGGGGGGGGGAAAGGGGGGTTTTAGGAGAAAAAAATCATAGCTTCGTCAATTCACAAGATATCAAATCCGCGTAAATTTATTATTAATCTTCTTAGTATTATCTAAAACTTTTATATTGACAAGTTTTTTATAGGACCAACCGTTATAGCAAAAAAAATTAAAAACAAAAAAATCCCTGCCGGCTCCGCCTGCAAACAAGTTATTTTTCGAAGTAGGCGGTTCCAACTCCCGCATCTTTTCCAAACTGATACATAAAATCTCGGTTAAGTTCGTTAATGGGCAAAATCAAACCAGGGGGGGGGGGGGGGGGGTTGTGAAAACAGAAAAAAAAAACATAATTTCTTAATTATGATACGTATCGAATCCGTTTGAAGTTATTATTACTTCTAGGAACAGTGCCAAAAACTTATGTATGACAGATTTTTGATATAATTAAAAATTGCCTTAAGGGGGGAGGGAAGGGGGGTTTTAGAAGAAAAAAATTCATAACTTCGTCAATTCCCAATATTTCAAATCCGCTTAAATATATTATAAATCCTCTTAATATTATCTAAAACTTTTATATTGACATGTTTTTATAGGACCAACTCTTATAGCAAAAAAAAAAATCCTTACTGGCTCCGCCTGCAAACAAGTTTCGTTTCGAAGTAGGCTGTTCCAACTGCAGCATCATCGCAAAAAGGTCATTTCTTCCGCAATTCCCGACAAACAGGCACCCCACGTTCTGCGTCTTCGAAATCTACCTGTGCCTATAGGCCGAGCCGTCAGGGATTTTTTTGTTATGAGAAGTGATCAACGGGATAATAGAGAAGTGCCTAAACAGTTTTTGTATAAAAAACCAGCATTGCAATGCATTTGAAAATAATGTTCAAAGGAATATTAAAGCTTGGTTCGTTGATTTAAATCAGCTTGATTTTAATCATGATTAAAATCAACTGATTTATAAAAAAATCATTGATTTAAATCAACTTAAAAAAAATCAAATTTAGGTCAAGATATTTTGTAATAAATATTATGTTTTGACAAAAATACACTGTAAATTTAAAGAGTTGAAGAGACTGACAACTTAAAATCCATGTGTATTTCACTTAAAAATACAGTGTATCTCGCTCGAAACTGAAGTCGGATTTTCAATCTTTAACAATAATAAATATAATCTAATGATATTTTTAACAGACTTACTTTGCTTTCTGTGAAATATGATGACAGCATGGAAATGGTTCTGGAAATGGCAACCATTCATTTCCAAAAAAACACTGAGCTAGACACACCATTATTCAGAATGCAGTGACAGTACATATATACTGTGTTGCTAACTAAAACTCAGCCATTTCCATCTAATAATATCATTCCCATTTCATAGAAAATATATATCTTGAATATTGCCTTAAATCTGCAATTCAGATTAATATACAGTAGAAGATCTTTATAACACAATTCTATATAATGCAATTGTTCATATAACGCACAACTTCTTAGATGTAAACAATGAATTTTGCTGTTAAGAAGCACCTACATTCTCACATTCTAAAAAATTGTTACTCTTTAGATACTGAGCTCCAAATATAACAGGAGATCTGTCTTCCTAATGCTCAGCATGATTTCCAGCGGTCAGCGCAGAAAGATAGTTACGATAATTTTAGCTCGCATTTATGGCAAAACATGCTGTCTATCGCATTCTCTTACATGATTAGTGAATTAGATAAGCATAGATTAATTATAAAAGCATAAATTAGTATAATCATAAATGAGAATACTAATATCTGACATTGACAACGCAGACTATTTTTTACTTTTGCCTTTCATGCTTCTGACCGCTGATTCTGAACTCCTGTTATATATAGAGCTCAATATCTTTAGAGGACTAAATTTAATATGGTATTATTTCATCTTCATCTCTTTAATTTAGAGATTTTTAATGAAAAAATTTGCAATAAATTTTTTTGAAAATGACTAATATCAGGAATGATTTGGTCCAGACATATTTGGACCATATTTATAAATTAAATTCAACCATGTGTGAAATGATTTATATTATGCAAACATTTATAATCTGCACAACTTCTGGTCCCAAGGAATGTAATATAAAGATATTCTGCTGTATATATTGAAATGTTTCAGACATATTTGGTCATGTTTACAAGGTAAATTTCATGATGTGTGAAATGTGATCTATATAATGCAAAATTCTATATAACGCGCAACCTTGCGTTTTTAGGTTTCCGCTATAAAGATCTTCTACTGTATTACTTTAGAAAAGTAACATAAATTAAGCTTCTCAACGAAACTTATCAAAATTATGTAACTCTAAAAAATGAAATATACATTACACAGTTTGAATAAATAAAGTATGCAATATCATGGAAAACTATTGTTCTTCATGGTAACATCATCATAGTTATTTTTTTTTTTCAAGAAAATTATTTTGAAAGAAATTATTTCGACAAAATACTGCTCACAGTTCTTAAAATATCAGCTTAATGGCACTTTACCTTAGATAAGAATTTTACAAATACTTTTTCTGACATGGTTCTTCAAAATCTGCATTTTTCTACCTTTTAATTCTCTCCCCCCCCCCCTCTCTCTCTCTCTTTTTTTTTGTGTGTGTGGAATAAATTAAATTCCAAAAAATCTAAATGATTATGATAATGATTTAATAAGATATGAGGGATATTCGTAATAAATAGCTTGTTGATAAACTGATTTTAAATTACAAACTTTAAAGTTATTTGAACAAATATTCTATGAGCAAAGTTTAATAAAATATTAACATTAAACAGATTTATGGTAACAGGAAAGGGTAATCAGTGCACTTATTATAAATATCAACTTTAAGATTTTTATGATCATTAAGTATTAATTTGAGGTTAAGGAAGTTAATGACATTATCTACAAGATCATTTTCACTTAATTTTAAAATATTTTGATATTGTACAGTAATAAATAATGGGATTGGCATTTCATACAAAGAAAAAAAAAACAATGATATCATCAATATACCTGTAGAAAAAACAATCAGTAAGGGAAATATTTCATTCATAATAATATAGATAAAGATCTACAAGAATGCTAAATGCTTGCACTTTTGCACTTTGTAGCAAACCTGTACATTGCTGATAAAGTGTATCATTAAAGATTATGTAATTATGATGTGTCATGAAGTGTTTATATATATATATATATATATTATATATATATATTCTGCTTAGAAAGTTCATACATATCCATTTAATAAAGATCTCTGTTTTATACTCCTCTCTCTTTGGAACTTTTATGGTTATGTTTTGTAAACTGGATGCTAACACAGAAAATATCACTAAAAGAATCTCCCTTATTTTTCCCCTTCCAAAATTGGCCGGCATATCAATGCTTTTATACTTTTAAAAGTTTATAAAATAAATTTTTTAAATTATTCTAATTTTATGCAGTTTTTCTATAGTTTATTATTTGAATACAAGAAGTTATTTTCAATAAAGTATTTATCTCTCTGAATTTAAGGTTTTACTATTTTTATTAGTATTTATTCGTAAAGTTAACTGTACCTTTGAACTTGTAGGACAAAGACAGCAAAATAGCATTCCTTCAAAAAGCCATTGATGTTTTGTGTAAGTACATTACTTTTATGCACATTTAATAATGTAAATGTTATGTGTTATTTTATTTTAGTCTTTGATTTCAATGCATTGTAACTATGAGAAAACAATATTTTTAGCAATATCACGAAGTTTAAAAAAGGATCATTTTTTAAATGATTGATTATTAAAAATGTGAAAGTTAATTACCATTAGACCCATATAAAGGCTTTCGCACTGCAATCTTTGACATTATTTCCTGATACAGTTTTTCATTAATTTTTAATTAACTGCAATTTTTTAAATTAAACAATGTATTTTAATGAAATGTTAGCATACTATGCCAAAAGCCTAGTTCAAAAACCTTTTAAATGATACCTCATTCATCCTTGTGTGTTTTGTATGTGCTTAGAAAAAAGGATGTTGACAACAGAAATAATATATATGATAATTGCAAATGAATTTGTATTACCCCAGTTTCCATTGGATTTTGTACATTTTATAACTAAAGCTCCTGTTATTTTACTTTAACAAAGATCACAATAATATAATAAAAAATGTATTTTCAAATGGATATACTATGTTTAATTATTTTAGTAGAATAATTTGTTACTTGTGAAAGAGAAAATGAGTGGAAATTACGTCAGTTTAAGACCATAATTTTATCAATTTAAAATTATATATTTAAAAATTTTGAAAAAAGTATAGTTAATTTAAAAGATTAACTTTCAAAAAAATCTTAAGAGATTTTAAACCAAAAATTTTTAGAATGATAATTTGTTCCTATTTCTGTTGTAGTTTTATACCCAACCCAAACCTAAATATTTTATTAAGTCTCCAAATCCGAAGCACTTTAACCTCAAATCTACGCAAACATAAAATTCATAAGCACAAACCCAATCAGAAACCAGAAATGAAAGAGAATTAATACCATGTACTTAAATGCAATTATAGAAGTATAGCCCACAATCATATTTGTAACAGAAATTTTATTCGTTATATGAAGTAAATTGAATATGTTCAAACATATAGTTATTTTCGTGTGAAATAATTTCATTTGTAAATTTTATATGAACCTTAGTCACAAGAAGGAAAAGATAACATCAACCTCATCCTGAATTGCAACAACTGCGGCATTAAAATGCTATAGTGGTGAAAACTAATCATGCGATTTTTTTTTTTAAACAAAGCCCAAAATAATTTATTTTTAATAAAAGTTACCCATTAAAGAATTCATAAAAATTATCTAATTCAGATTTTTTTTTTTTTAATTTTGGCTCTGAAATAGAATGAAATGATTGATTTACAATTTAAAAAAATTTCTGAAGGATATGTCCGATAAATTTTTTAATCTCATAATTTAAAATTGCAATCTCAAAATTTGTGAAAAAAGACAATTGTTTAAAATCTTCTATAAATCTAAAAATATTTTAAAGATTTAAAACAAACTATGTTAGAATAACAAGCTTTCATTCTTTCTAATCGTGCAATTCTTTTTTGACTTTCTAAAAATTAAAATATGTGCTAAAGAAGAAAAATTTTTAAAAATTCAAAACATCAGTTAAAATATATATATATATATATATATATATATTTTAGGTGATAATTTTGGGCCTAGTGCTATCATAGTGTCAAATTTGATAGCTTTGCATGCAATCATTTGCCTACAATCCAGCTGACAAAGAGACAACACTATTTTATTATATATGTAGATGTACGTTTTCATATTTTATTGATATTCTTAAACTTTTAACAGTTTCACAAGATTCCTTCTCTCCCAAAGTAGTATAAAAAGTATGTGGAATAATAATATGGAAGTAGTGAATTATATATTTAAATGTCTGTTATATAGAAACATTAACTTAATTTGGTTAAATATTGCACAAATCAAATTGTATTTGGAAAATAAATATTATTCCTTTGAGTCACCCGAATTGGGTTTCAGCGACACTGGTAGGAGGTTAATAACAATAAAATAAGAAAATTCTTACAAATTGTTGCAAATTTCCAGATTCTTATAAACTATTTTTATTTATAAATTATGCCAGATATTAGAAATTTTTATTTTCTTCCTTTTCATGCTTGTAAGTTATGTATATACTAGCAAGTAGCAAGGTCTGTGGCTTTGTGCATGTGGAAACACTTGTTGAAAACATTGTTAAAATGTCCTTTGTGTGCTCATTAACATGAAGTGAAAATTACATTGCTACTACTAATAAAAGTGCTAATAATTTAAATATGGAAACTCTTCATTCCAACCCATTTGCAGCCATTTCTTTGCGAAAAACAGATAAAATGTTGTCTGTGAATTTACTCAACCATCTATACTACAGTAGAATTTTTTTTTTTTTTTTTTAATTGGTTCGATAATTTCAAAGTAATGTGATTTTAGAGCATTTGTTTCTCATTTCTCATTTCACACTTTTAAATTTTGAATTTGAATAAAATGTTCTTAGTGTGCATGTATATCTTAAAAGTGACCACTGTGTCAAATTTCAATTTTCTAGCCCCAACAATGTCCAAGAAATCATAATTTTAGAACATTTTCCTCTCTTGCAGCCCGTGAGAAGCAGAGATCTCAAGATAAAAAACAACTCTAATGTTTATCCTCTTTACAATTTTGTCCATACACTATACATGCAAGAATAATTTGCTTCCTCAGTTACTCAAAGCTTTTAGATACCACTAATTTTTACTTGCAATCTTCACTTTATTTAATGACAGAAATAATCAACATTATAAGACTGAAAGAATTTTTTAATTAGTTCAGTAGTTTTGGAGTAATTGTGATTTTAGAACATTTTTTGATCATTTTACTCTTTTAAATTTACCCTTATGGACTAGACTTAGCAAGGGCTAGTGCAATTACACGAGGTGTCAAAGTCTCTGCTAATTTTGAGCAACACCATGTTAAACCTATGACTTCAGAAGAGTTGCTCGAAAACGAAGCAACTTTTTATTCTCTCCTGTGTTGCTTCTTTGTTTTAGCATCTCCCAGAAGAACCAATGAAATGCTTGGAAAACTGACAAGGAAAAAGCCTTTCCTTGAACAGCCAATGAAATGTTTTGAAAACTGATGAGTCGCTTCAAATTATCACGTGTAATAGCACTGTTAGAATGGAAGGTTCCTGTGAAAATTTAGGCACAAATTTCATAAGGTATGTGGCCACACCTAATAATCTAATCAATTCTGGTCTATTAGTAGGCACAGGAAAATTGTCAATAGCTGACACTTTTTTTAGGATTTGGAGGAAGAGCATCAGGGGAATTATACAACCTAAAATATTGTAATTCAGAAACAGCAATTTAAGTCTTATTTTTGTTGAGTTTCAATTTACTTTGTCTAGCAATTTGAAATATCTTTCTTAATTTTTCACAGTGATCATTTAAGTTTGCACTATACACCAAAAGATCATCAAAATATGTGTCAATTTCAGGGTAATCTTCAAATATATTATCCATAGCCATTTTGTATACTTCAGGGGCACAGCTTAATTCAAATGGCATTACTAAAAAATGGAATCTACCAAATGAGGTTATGAAGATACAAAGATCAGCCTTCCTCATCTAGTTGAATATGATAAAATGCATTTGTGGCATCCACAAGTGAAAGGAATTTAAAATACTTAAGCTTTGACAACAGTTGGTCTTGTGGTGGAATCTGATAATGTTGTCTTTCAATATCATGAGAGACGGTAGTATCTCGAGTGATGCAGCGAAAAATCGAAAACCCAAAACTGAAGATTCCGTCATTCTTATATATACAGCTAGAAGGACATCAAAGGAAAATCTAAATGCTGACATTTAATATCTCAGCAAATATGAAGCATATCGTTCTGATTTTTTCACATTAGTCTTATATCTCCGGTCTAACTCTATTCTGAAATTTATACATTTCTACATGCAGTAGATTTTAAGATCTGGAAGTCCATTTTTAACAAAATTGTTGTCTTTGTAAGGGTGTCATACTTGTTTTCTCCAAAATGGCTCGGACAATTTTTTAAAAATTAATATATTATATTAATCGGTTTTAGATGAAGCGAATAAGGTTTTGTGTTAACGTAGGAAAACGCTTGTATTCTATATAATCCACTTTTAAAATCCGACTCTTTTCCTACGCGTTTTCTCATAGACTAACATTAGACTTTTTACTCCTTTTCCTGCGATCAGTGTATGCCAAATAATCGCTTCATGAATACAGTTAAACTTATGCATGTAGGAGATAAATTTATTCCAAAATAAATTATAAACATTTTATCTGTTTTTCACAAAGAAATGGCTGCAAATGGGTTGGAATGAAGAGTTTCCATATTTAAATTATTAGCACTTTTATTAGTAGTAGCAATGTAATTTTCACTTCATGTTAATGAGCACACAAAGGACATTTTAACAATGTTTTCAACAAGTGTTTCTACATGCACAATTTTTGTTTTGTGTCATATTATCTATTTGAATATATTTCCCTTTGTTTGGATACTATGACGCAAAATAATCATTTACATAAATTTTACTTATGATTTTGGAGAGCATGGCATGAAAAATGAATCAATTTATTGAAATAAATACATTTCAATGCATAATATAGGCTCAGTGAAAGTAATATATTTAACAGTGTATTGAAAAATTATAAGCATTTTTTGTATGTGTAAATATACTTTTGAAGACAAACCAAAAATAATTTAAATTGAATTTTTAAACAATATTATTAAATTCATGTGAAGGTGTCACTCGAATTTGGATATCATTTCTTTTAAAACCCATATTTTGAATTCAGGAGAGATGTGAATGAAAAAGCATCAGTGAATAAATTTTATATATCTTTTCATGTCAAAAATAATAATTGCATCTGTGAATGTAAATAAAACAAAAAAGAAAATGATTTTTTTTAAAAATTATTAACATAGCGTCACTCAAATTTGATATCATTGCTTTTAAGACCCATATTTAAAATTCTTACATGGAAGGTCTCCATAAGCGCATACTCAGAAAATTAAAAAAAAATTACAGAATGTTCTTCTCATGAGTGTATATACGTCTATAAAAAAAATTCTGCAGAACCTCGATATAACGTCCGTAAAAAATTATGAAAATTTCGTTTATTTCGCGATTTACCACCGGTTGGCGACGGAATGAAATTTAAAAAAATACCCTGTTATGACAAATAATCTTTAAGGAAAGACTTTTTCTTGCTGAACTTGTTTATGTAAGTTTAACTTACATAATAAGTAAATTTTTGTAGCTACAATTTTGTGTACACATCTATATGTATATATAATGAAATTTAACAATCGTATTCTATGATTTAAAACAATATTTAAATTGTTCATAGTTTAAGTTTAAATTCATTACGTATTGCGCATTCGAATAATAATTTTGTAAGCAATTTCAAAATGCAAACGATCGTTTGCGTTTGGCGAGGAAAAAATGTTGCTAAGCCAATACATGTCTTTTTCTGTCAAATACTCGAAAGTTTTTTTTTTTTTGCAGAATTTCTACTGGGATTCCGCAGCTAAATTTGACTGATCATGAGTAGCTTCATTAGCATTTTTTTCGAAATTTTCTGAGTATGCGCTTTAAGGAGACCTTCCTTATTAGAGCCAAAAGAAACTGCTGCGTCACAACTTTTTAACCCGTTAAGGGTTTTTGTACTGATACTTATTAAGGGTAAGAGGATCAAGACAACCATTTATTGAGCCATCTTTCTTGAGAACTATAACAATTGCTTTTACCCAATCAGTAGGTTTTTGGGACCTTTTCAATTATATTATTCTGTCTATTCTTATATGTTCATCTCAAAATTCCCTTTCCAATGCTAAGGAGTTCTTACGAGAAGAAGCTATAACAGGTGTTGTATTTTCATGCAAAATAATTTTATGTTTACAAGGTAGATGACCTACAATCCAAATATATCACTGTATTATTCAATAATTTAAATGAATGAAAATTTATATTATTTAACAAATTAGGATGAATAGTAGTGAAGGAGAAGTAATACTTGGTGAATAACAATTTACACTAGATAATTGTGAATTTACACTTGTGCAGAAAATTGTATTTACAGTATTAACATTACATTTTCCATTTACTTGTACAGAGGAATCCCTTCATTGTATGAGATTTAAAACTGTGCATGCTGCACTTAATAACTGGTTGCAGATTAAGATTCACAATAATAAATTTCTGTTCATAGCACTGATTTTTCACTACACACTTGGGAATATTTTCATTCAAACCTGGTAAAGCATCATCAGCAGTCTAAGTACATACTTTAAGAAGACTGGAAGAATTGCTAAAATATTGTTTAGATTTTGAAACACAGATAAGGGAAGCACATTCACCTGTATCCACAGTTCTCACTGACCTTTGACAAACCTATTAGCAGTATTGCTAATCATCAAACAACAATTGTAGCAAAATGAAAATAATGTTAGTAATAGTTACGTCATGAAACACTGATTCTAAAATTGTTCTTTAAACTTCTTAATGTATCCTCTTTTATCTTTTTAATATTTGTTCCAATTTTTTTAAATTGTTTTTACAGCAGTTATTGATCTAAATTGAGCTATAGCTATAGAAATTAATAAAACAAGTGTATTATTACAAAATCAAGAACAAAAAAATTCTAGCCCATTTATTTCTAAATAGCTTTAATAAAAAAAAATTAAAAAGAGTTAATTCAAGATTCGGAATAGCATGTTGGTTAAACGAAAACAAATTAATGAATAAATAAATAAAATTTTTAAAAGATTTGAATGAGTTCAGAAAATAATAATAATCTACCTTATATATATAAAATCCTAATGAAACGAATTTGTGAAACGATTTTATGAAACGAATTTATGAAACGATTTTATGAAACAACTGATTAAACGACTGATTATGTTTCAGGGCTATTTTTAATAAAATATTAAACGCTTGATGGTGAAATTAATACCAATTGTCCATAAAAATCCGCGGATGTCAAAACTGGTAATAGAATTTTGAAATTGGATTTAGATTTCGAGATATTAATTTTTTTCTAATTTTAATGACATTTCTGTAATGATGGCGACTAATTACTCTGTTTTTTAGGGACAAAAAAGGGAAAAAATGAAAAGGATCCCGATAGGGATTATTGATTTCTTTTTATTTGTCATTTTCAAATTGAAATTGAATTTATCTTTTATTTCAATCGATAATGAAGACAAGATTGTGATTAAATTATGTTTTTCAGAAAAATTTGAAAAAAAATCACATTTCTATCATTAGGATTCAATTGTCTGTCAGCATTTAATTTAATTTATAAACTGAAAATATTTTGAATAAATTCGTCCAAATGACGTCATTTATGTAAACGCAAAAGAAAGGAGCAAAAAAATATTTATACAATTTGTTTAGCGTTAAATGTCATTTATCCTATTTTATATATAATCAGAAGTAATTTGTATAGAAAAACAATAATAATATACGTATAATTAAAATACGCATGTAAACAAAAAAATCTTCGAATTTGTTTCCATGGCTGTTTATGTCATTTGGCACCAAATCTCACTTTCTGATGCCCGAATTGCGCCAAGCTTTTTAAAAAAGCGTCAAGACCCCTATAATAGAAAAGCACCAAAAGCTCATTGGGTTTGTTTTCATAACTTTTGGCAACAAATCTATGTATATTAACGAATCTATCCCTTTGCGAAGCTCGAATTACGCCAAACATAAAAGCAAAGGATCCTATACTGGAAAAGTACCCGATTTTCTTATGGACAGTATTCAAGTGACATAACAAGGTGTAAAATTATCGCGGATAGCAAATTTGTTTAAGTATGTCATCAATTGATGCCGAATAAATGCAGGCATGCATGCACAAAATGTTTAATTAATTTTTTATGATAAATAATTATTAAAAATTCGTATATACATGTTAATTAAAATAAATAATTTACATATTTAAAATAACATGAAAATATGCATGATGGCGCACTAAAATAGAGAGAAAATTAAAACCTGTTACTGAAAATGTCTATAACAGTACTTTTCAATACCGTGGTTCTTAAAGCAGATGGAATTTTTCTCATCCTTAAACGCAAAGGAAGAATAGAATACAGATCGTTGTTATAAAAGTCCGAGAGGTAGCCACAATTTAAACCTAACCATTTTATACAAGCTGGTTTTCAAGTTGTAATCGATTTTACTTATCGATCCCGAAAACAGTCGTCAGTTGTCGCAACAGCTGTGTATGAGGCCATGGTAATAAAAAAATGCCCCATTAAAACGTTAAAAGCATGGCAATTCAATTACAGATTTACCATTATTTTTAAAACAAAGCACTCTGTCATGTTTTTAGAGGCTTCGAAGTCTGAGCGGGGGTTGGCGAGCGTAGCTCGCAGGGGGTAGGCCCCCTAGTAAGTTATATAAAAACGCTTTCAATTGTTCAATAACATCATTTCAGAGCATCTTCAAAAAGAAAAAAAAAAAAAAAAAAAAACATGCAATTATATTATTATATTATTATTGATTTCAAACTTTTATTTTCTCACCAAATAATACATCTTGTCATGGTTTGGTGCAGTGGCAATTGACAGTGAGAATCCTGCCTGTATCTCGCTTGAAGGTAATAGGGCAATTATTAACACAAATTTGTTGAAGCCAATCATATTCCTGAGAAGTTAGTATAGTACCAATGTAAACTATATCTGCATTGCAATCAATTTCTGAAATTTGATGTTGCTGCTTTTGTAGTTGTCTACAGACACTGGAGAAATGATTTACCATGTAGCAATTGTGATAGTTTTTTTCGTAAGCTGGGCAATTTCTGGGTATATGCTGTGATGCACATCTGGAGCATGGTCATTTATGCTAGGCAGAACTTTTGCTGCCGTGATTATGTTTAGAATTGTTACATTGGTGGAATTACCATTATCCTGGAATTTTTTGCTATTCTCGCGGCTTATTGCATTGTAAGACTGTGACATGGCAAGCAAATGCAATTTTAAGAGTTCAGCAGATTTGCACAGTTCTAATTCTTTTTTAAAACCATTATTCAAGCTCTTTCAGAAGAAGTTTGCATAAAACATCACCGTACAACCCTTGTATAATATGATCTTCAACATTAGATCATAAGCAGTGCCAAATTCACACTGATTAGCTTGCAGCTTGATGACAAAGGAGTCAAAATTCTGTCCTGCCTTTTTTGAAGCATATTACTTACCACTAATGTTGGAAGTGTTGTATTGCAATAGGGCTTGTAATGTTCATCAAATTTATCTAAATCATCTTTCTGGTCTGATCGTCTGCAAGAGCTGGATATTCAAATATCACGTAATCCTTATACAATGATCTAACCAATGATGCTGTATAACAATATAATACTTATGTCATCTTGTTCCTTATTATGTTTTATTGCTGTTTCAAACAGTTCATATTTTTGTCTCTAATCAGTCCAAGGAAACAAAATCATTTGTAAAATTGATGAGCCATGCTGTAATTGCAGTACAACAAATAAACAAAATAAAAATATGATAGTTGTGCTAAATATGAATATACTTGTTTACTCTGACACTATGATATATATTTACTGTAGATGCAATTAGGTGACAATATATTGAAGATATGGATTGAATCAGATCAACTTTTATTCATAGAAGATCAGCATAGTTGGGCAGGAGAGAAAGACTAACAACAACAACATATGATATGATACAGTTAAAAAGACCGTTGCAGTTAAAAGTTATTTTCAGTTATGATTGAATGTGATGCATGAGATTATATTTACCGTTATATACATGGACAAATGTTTCATCTTTATAATTTTAGTATATATATATACCATAAAATCCCTAATGTAAACCCCCTTCGAAAGTAACCTCCCCCTCCCCCTCCTCACTTTTAAGCTATTTTGATTATCTTTTCCATTCCCAAATATAAGCTACCTCCACACCCCCTCTCCCCCCACCAAAGCAAAAATATAATAGTAATGAATAAATAAAGCTATTTTGTGCAAAAAAATTTATTTAAAAAATCCAGGGTAGATAATTTTTGATATTTTGATTTTTGGCAGATTTCCACTTATGTTTTAATATAACCTTAATGAAATCCTCTTCCCATCCCCTGCATAAAATGTTCTAAATGTGTGATGGAAAGTAACGATTTTCTCCTTTTTTTGCAGTTTTGTTGTTCTTTCCCCCTGATCACATGTACAGGGTGGCTGAAAAATATGGGTGTGTTGTTTGACGTTGATATTTCACAACTAAAATAGAAGAAAGCATGTTTATTTTTTTTATTTTTTTAATACTTTTTTAGTAACTTTCTTGTGATATATTATTCATTTACTTTCGAGGTGCTTATGAAGACTTGCGTTCATCATTTATCCATTGCTCAACAGGCAGCAAATAGAGAGAAAACCACAAGGATTGCATCTCGTCTGAAAGTCCCACTTTGAACTGTCCAGAAGGTTGTTTAAGCAGTGAAAATCAGTAGGAAACTCTTATGTAAAAAATGAATCAGGTGGACCGCCCTCTGTCAGTTCCCAAATAATTCGCAATATCGTCACGAAGAGAATTTTCCGAAATGACGATGTATGCTTGAATTCCTTTGCAAATAGTCTGGATATTTATTGTCAAAGTACCCAAAATATTGCTAAAAACTCTCTCAGACTTTATGATTATTATTTGTACCACAGGGAACATTTGTCAAACTAAACAGACTAACGAGATAAAAGAATATGCTCCAGATGTTCAAGATGTGCCACGTGAAATATGTTTTGCGGTCGAATGAGAAAATCTTCACCATCTGGAAGATGCAGAAACATCTGAATGATCGGCAACTGATATGTTCAATGCAGAGAAATGCAAACAAAAGAAAAATCATCACACGATCGCTTTTTCAGAAAGGAGTAATGGGTTTGGCTTTGGAACGAGTTACCATCACGGGAAAAACACCTTTAATTTTTATTAATAAAAATGCAAAGATTAATTCTAAAACATAGCAAGACATTGAAAGTGTGGCTAAGATTGTGGCTCTATGGAAGCAAAATAACCCTAATGGAATATTATATATATATATATATATATATATATATATAATATATATATATTGTTTTTACCCTAATAGATGACAGCACCATGGTTTCTGTTGCTTTACAATAATATTCATATTATTCTAACATCTATTCTGGCAACTTGGTAAATCATTTTCTAAAACTAAATTTGGCAACATGTAATGATTTTTTGCAATTCATTCCCTCTGGTTGTGTTCATGTGTGGTTCATGTGGTGCACAGGTATCTTTTTTAAATCCAAATGGATTATGTACTTTATGACTCTATTTTAAGTTTTATCTGTATTTTATAGGTATGGTTTCTTTCCTTTTTAATATTGTATTTATGTTTTATTTTTTCACAGGTTTGATTCATTGTTTATGAGTGGTAGTCCCAAAATCATGTTCTTTAGCAATGTTATGGCTAATATGATGATGAAACCACTCATTTTATTTATGGTATTTAGGCATTTGGGACTTGATAATTCTGTGTAAATTCCATGAATTTCAATTCATTCATTCAATTTCATTTATTCAATTTTTAATTTAATTTTTTCTTCTTTTAAATAAGTTTTTGGTATCTATATTCAGTGTGTTGGGGAATACTTTCATTGTCAACTACTTATTACATACTTAATCATTATTTCACAGTTTAAGTTGGTGTTATGGTAATGTTTCATTTATGGTTATATATATATATATAATTATAATATCTATGAATTTCAAAAACATATCAAGTTCTAATATCATTCTACTAAAATCTACTAAGAGATAATTAATGATATTGTGTAATCAGAATACCACATAGCTAATAATTAACTTGTGCAATCATAAAATTACCATAGCATGTGCTTCAATATATATATATACAATTATTTTAATTGGAAAAAAACTATTATAGTTTTACTGTAAAGGCTATATTTGTGTTTGTTTCATATTATTGTTATTATGTGTTGATATTGTTTTGAAAATACATATCAAATCCTTTTCTTTTTATAATTTGGCTTAAAATTTGTATTTTTAGCTATAGTCACTAATCAGCCTGTGAATTTAAAACCATCAAAGGTTGTAGCTGGCCATGATCCAGAGAAAACAAATCTATTTTTACAAATATTAGCAACATCTGTGAAAAATAAGGTAATTTTTTAAAAATATTCTTCACTTAAGTAATATAGTACATTTAGTAATATATATATTTTTTTTTCTACACCTTTTTCATCATCCTTTTTTTTTTCTTTTTTTGTGAATTACATGTGTTTTAACGTAATGCAAAAGTAGCTATAATCTGCTTTTGATTGTAATATTATATAAAGCTCACTTTAGTTTTTATTTAAAATGTTGACCTGTATCTGACTTTAGAAGATTTGAATGCCATCATTATTATGCATGATACATTGAAATGAAACTGTGTAGATATTTTCTAACTTTTAACTTCAATTATTATTTTTATTTTATTTTATATTTATTTATGTTTTTTAATATAAACTATGTAACAATCACCTAGGTGCAATGATATATACAAAAGATTTTACAAATATAACTTGTTTCATTGTGTTCTCCTTTAGAAAAGCATATTCTAGATTTTTCTAACTGTATCCTTTTTTATAACAATGATTCTTTTTCTGAAACATTGCCTGTTAATTGTCCTGAAAGTTAAAAAAGTTAATCAATGTTAGGAACCTTTTTAAAGACACCATATTCTGTGTTACATTCATTTGAATCAACACTGATCTGTTCCATAACTAGTTCTAGTAAAAACTTTATTTTTCTTATGTATCTTATTATCAGATAAAGTATGCATATAATTCATCGAAAAATTGTCATCCGCATAACTTGTCATGTTTGAAGCTTTTGTAACAGTAAAATTGATAAAATGCTAAACATCATGAAAAGTAAATTTTTTAACAATAAAGTGAACATGATGAAGAAATATTTTCCTATATCTGTTAGTAATTTGAGTTTTAAAAATGCAAATAAGTAATGCAAGTGCAAACACAAGTTAACTCCTGACAATGATTGGCCATAAGAACATGAGTTGATTCATAGCAAATCAGCAATGTGTTAAGAACCTACGTTAGTCACGCGAAGAAACGCTCAAGCTAATGTTAAGTCTATGGAAAGGTTCTTGGCAGATTTCTCGCTAGTATTTTAATATTTTTAAATGATTTTTTTTTTTTTCTTGCATAGGATAGCTGAGGTTGATCTCTAACGTTGTTAGTTTTTACTTTTTTTGATTTTGGTTACAGTTTTTTTTTATAAACGGACATTTTCAATTTTGGAATCAGTTCTGAAAGTGAAAGTACCCTTATGTAAAAAAACTTGAACCAAAATTGAAAAAGTAAAAACTAACAACATTAGAGATCGACCTCAGTTATCCTATGCAAAAAACATCATTTAAAAAAAATAAAATGCAAACGAGAAATCTGTCAAGACCCTTTCCATAGACTTAACATTAGCTTGCGAGTTTTTTCGCATGATTGATGTAGGCTCTTAAACAGGACCATATTGAGGGTTTTAAGTGATCCACCTTAAAGTTTGATAATTTTTTGCAACCCACCTATATGTAACTATATTGATGCTTTTGTATAATTTATCATACAAAAAAGGTGAACTTTCATAAAAGCTCTGCATCACAAACATAAACAAAACATACACACAAAATCAGTTATAGGTATTCTAAATGTGAATAATTATATTAATAATAATGTGATATAAATATAAAACATAATCTTCTTTTAAAACATGAAAAAGACAAACAGTTTTTGTATAAGAAACTGGGATCACAATCCCTTATTCAGTGAAAAATACAGTGCATCTCACTCCAAACCAAACTTAGGTTTTCGCTTACAACTTTAACAGTAATGAAGATATTGTAATTATAATTTCAATAGACTTACTTTCTTTCTGTGAAATATGATGAGAAGTGCTGGAAATGGCCACCATTCACATTCAAACAACACCGAACTAGGCATTGCATTATTTTGAATGCAGCTGACAGTGCATATATTGTATCATTGACCAAAATTCAGTCATTTCTAATGTTGTCATCACATTTCATACAAAGCAAGGTTAATACGATCTAAATCACGCTACAATATCTTCATTACTGTTAAAGTTGTAAACAAAAATTTGGGTTCAGTTTGTAGTGAGTCACCCTGTATTTTTGATTGAATAAATGGATTGCGATGCTGGTTCCCTGTACAAAAAGGGTTTGCCTTCATTGCATTAACTCTTCTGAGAGTTTGTTTCAAAATTTTATGAACACCCTTTATGTTTCTAACCTCTAAAAATCAATCTGTTATCCACTGCTCCCTTTAGACACCAATTTCTGGTACATTTAAAAAAAAAAAAATTGCCAAATCAAAAGGCGTATGGAAGTTATTTTTGCTATGTTGCCACCATTTAAATAGTCCCTTCCTGGCAAATAAACACTATATAACTGTAAAAATTTCTTTAAAAATTTCTTTTTGATATTAAAATATTTGTTTTAGAATATCAGAAAATTTTATTCCTTTATTTTAATTCTGCAGAAGAAGCTGTGGAGTTTAAAGTTTTATGACTGTCCTCTTTTTAAATAAAAACTCAAACCATAGGTCTTTTTTCTAGTGTAAAGTTTACTTGTGAAAAGGTTTTGTTCATCAAAATGCAACTATTTATATTAAATATGATGTAATTTTTTTAAAAAAATTAATGTTTTCGTGGGAGGAGGTTCTAGTTTTTGTCATAATATTGACATTTATACACTCTATTAGTGTTATGCTAAGATAATAAATATTTATATTTTCACATAGTTGGACTCTAGAGAAGCTGTTGAAAAGGTGTTAAGTCAAAAACCTCAAGGTTCTCCAGTTAAAATACCAAAAGAAAGAAGAGCATCTGTGGATAAACGTGTAAGCATACGAAAAGTTTTATTTTATACTATTTTACTTAAATTATTTGTTTTGTGAATGATCTATCTACAAATGTTCCTAATAGTATTTTACCCTTTTATATCTTGTTTATTTTCCACTATTTTTTCCCACTTTCATTTAACTTAAGTTAGTTCATGTATGTAAAGATTGAATTTTGTAATTGATTTTTCACTCACTTCCTGATATATTACAGTTCTAGAAATTATGTACTTTTTTGTATTTATGATGACAATACAACATTTTCATCTTTTCAGAACTTAATGAGCAATTAATAGATTAATTTTCATTAAATTTTGATTACATGTTGAGAAAATTTTTTTAGAAATACTGACTAGTTTGGCAGGAATTTTTTAAAAATCTATTACCACATGACTCAACAATAAAAATTTGTTTGTTACGATAATGTAAAATAATTCTTACAGTAATATAAGGGTTATTTTTTCCTTTTCTATTGCTGCATCTTAAAAAGAAATTGAGCAAAAAAGCAATATTTTTATAGTAATATTTACATTAGCTTTGAACCATTTAATATGTTTTTTACACAGAAAAGTGGCATCATATAAAGAATGTAAATTTTCATTTATAAAATACAAATTTTAAATTTGGTGTATTTCTACTTTTTAATTTCTACAAAGTGTGTTGTATTTTGCATTTGCTGGAATTCTGATTTTTTTTTTTTTTTTTTTTTTTTTTTTTTTTTTTTAAACTTGCAAAATAGTTTGTTCATATTTTTCTGCTAACTGAAAACAACTTAAATTGGCAGTAGAAAAAAAATAGTTTTAACAGAAGTATTTCTGTATTCTAAAAAAAAAAAGTTACTAACTCTGCTGCCATCGGCATTTGAGCGTACCGTGTCATTTTCAATTTCTTGGCTTATGTAGTAAAAACTATTGCATATAAAAACATGAAAACATGGTAGCTTTATACAAAAATGTATGATAAACATGCTGAAGAAAACAGTTTTTAAATCAAATAAGTATTTTAAGTGCTATTCAATGTTAAAAGCAGTCAGTATAGTTTATTTACATAAGTTTTATAGGATAAAAAACCATGCATAGAAACTTAACCATCTATTTGACTTGATTGTAGTATGCAGTGTTTAACCATTTTTTTTTCAATTTGACTTTTTCTTCCTACTGTCTTTAATTTTTTTTCAAACCATATATAAGATGCATTCTGATATTTTTCATTTTAAAATTCTTGTTTCTCAAAAAACATCTGAAATATTCTTCTGAAACTTTCATTAAAAGACAAACACTTTCTACTTGATTCAAGACAAATTTTATCAAAATGTTTCAGACCGACAATTTCATACAATTTTTTAACTGTCTGTAAAATGAAGAGAGGAAACATTTCTCATACCTAAATTTCATTTATGTAGCTGTACACGTAAATATTGAAAATGATAGAAAAAAAAGAAAAAACTTTACAAAAATTAAATTATTATGTAAGATAGATGGCAAAATTGGGAAATTTCATTAGTGGCCAGTAGTAGCAGTTTTATAAGTGGCCACTGTGTATAAACTAGTGGCCACTGTTTTATTTAAAGTGATAAACAGTAAACTTTTGTTAAAATTCTATTAGTATTAATCTAAAATTAAATCACCCAAATAAATATGTTAATATAAACATATTGCAACCAGCAAAAGAAGAATCATTGATACAATGCAAGAAAATTTTACTCTCTCCTTGTTGGAAAGTGGCCTCTAACAGACTATATTTTAATAGCCACTTTTTTCATTTATAGGCACTGTGGCTGGTAGCTAGTGCTAATTTTGCCTTTAATGTAAGATGCTTTAGCTGATGAAAATTACATCATATTTTAGATGAAAATTGTATTTTCATGCATTGAAGTATTTTTTTAATTATACATAGTGCACAAATAATACTACATAAAGAAAAAAAGGTAGATACTTATTATCTGCGCCAGGTAAATAGATCACCAAAAATAGTTGTCAATCACCAATTTTGTTTATCATTGCTAATCATTAATCATGTTCAAAACAGTAATTTAATGTACATTTAACAAATACATAAAATCATTAAATAATGTAAAAGCAAATTAAAATTATACAAAACTGTAATTTAGTATAGATTTATTAAATACATAACATCAAATTGATGGCTTTTAGCAATATATACAGTATTAACAATATTAGTAATTTTTTCCAGCAGTTTGTTATGCCCATCAGAATGAATATAATATAAATATTCTGTAATATAAATATGTCAATGAATATAATATATTATATGCTATATAATATTATATAGTTATACTATATATAAATGCTTCTTCCACTGACTTAAATATGGAATTATATGATATTAACTATACACTTAGCATGAAAAAAGCAAGCAAATAAATAAATAAAGAAAGGTTACTGTAAATAATATTTTCGGCACCATTGTTGTCACATTGAATATGACCTGGCCCAGATAATACACAAATACCAAAAAAATCCTGGAGTACAAATAACACTACGTAAAGGAAAAAAATCCTTAATTCTTATATTAAAATGTGCTTTAGAAATTATGAACTTATATTTTATTTTTAGCTTAATTTAACTACAAATGATTTATTTTTTATTTAGAAGGATAAAGATAAAGCCCATGTTCGCTCATTAACAAAAACTCTTGATCCTGTCAAAAAAAATGAAACTAGTCAAAAAGATTCTTCTAAAACAAAGGATGGTGATAAATCAAAGGAAAAAACTAAGGAGCATAAAAAAGATAGGGAGCGGTCCAAGGATCGAGGGAGACATAAAACTGAAGATGCAAAGAAAACATCTAAAGAAAAAGTATCTAAAATTAAAGAGAAAGTGCAGCCTCAAGAAGAAAAAGTAACTGTTGTTGCTGAAAGTGAAATTGTAAATAATTCTGAAAGCAATATTTATAATGAGGAGATAGTGAGTTCTGTAAAGCCAGAGGATTTTGAAATGCCAACTGCAATGATGAATGGAGAAGCTCATGATAAAGTGAGAATAAATCTATTTTTTTCCCCTTCCACTAGTATGATGTTTATTTTATGTATTTTAATTTAAAAGAATATAATCCTGTGCATAATTTTGCTGTATCCTTTAAGTATATTCTTTTATTTTTTTGTTGATGAAAAATTTTTCATATTTATTTATTTTATCTTTTTATCTATATTTATCATTAGAATCTAAGAATTGTAAAAAATATTATGCATTATTTATATCTTATATGTATTTATAAAAAATTGTGAATTTAGATTGTTTTAAAAATGAATCACGGACATAAAAATAATATTTTTTCAAGTTCTTATAAAAGCTGCTCTTTGTGTATAAACAAATATATTATAAAATTCTATGATGCTATACTAAATTAACTGCAAATTACATTTAATTTTCTTTTAATTTAAAAAATATTTTATTCTATCTTTTACTAAAACTATTTTAGTAGTATAGTTTCCCTTAATTTCTATTTTTAATTGTTATATTTCCTCTCAGTCTTTATGCCCCAGTTTTAACATTCCAACTAGGTTGATCTCACAAGACTTTAAAATTACAAACCTGCTAATTCATAAACTGATGCCTTCAACATCATCATGTTTGGTGTTAAAACAAAATTATCAGCCCACAACTATATTCTGCCGAGACATCTGCTTAGCTATATGCCAGTCTGCTATAGTCGGTGCAATTTTACAAACTTCCTGCGCTTTTCATTCAGAAATATGTTTCTCATTATTTTGCCGATTGGGTAATGTTGAGAATTTAATTTAAAAGGTAAATAAGCAGAATTCAGAATAGTATGTTGACTACTCATTTTCTTTCTATAAATAGTTATCTTCAAAGCATCACCCTCCCTAATTAAAAAAAAAAAAATCCAAAAATGGAAGACCACAATTTTCTAACTCATAAGTAAATTGAATATTTTTATCCAATTCATTAACCTTATCAACAAAATTAACGAAACAGTGTCTTTCATCTTAATTGATGTTGCATTCTTATGATAATGGTTTTTATCTCGAATAAAACCGAAATATGTCAGTGGTTTATTTGTTTTATATGCATATTTTGTATGACACCTTACTTAAGTAAAAGAAAGTTTTTATGTATTTATAAGGATCATTTAATATTAAAAAAAAAAAAAAAGTTTTTATTGTCCAAACTCTTTGAAATTTTCATGCATTATAATATTTCCGAAGCCTGTATATAATTCCTGTGCTAAAACTTTATAACAACTTTATGATAGTAAGTTAATTTTAGCATTGAGATAATTACAGCAATTAATTAGTTTAATTATGCATATGTCTTTATGACTTTTTATGTCCTCATAGGTGTTTTCAGAGTAACAGTTAATACAAGGACTTTTATCATTCCCTTGCTTCTCGTATTAACTGAGTTTCAGTGTATATGTATAAATTTGAAAATGTAATGCAAAAATCATGTATTTTCTTATTTTATGACAAGCCTTTATTATATTTTTATTGTTGTAAATTCAATGTTTGGTTAAAAAAATAGTATATTTTACTATAAATTTATGTATTTTTTTTATTTGGCATGCTTATCAGGAATTAAATGAAATTGAAGCCCCAGAGAGTATTGATGAAAAGGTATTGAATTGTCCTTGTAATATAAGTTTGTTGTTAAAGAATGGCTGAAAATTTTTAGCATGGTGAAGTTACATTAGTTTTATTGTCATGTTTTTTCATAACTTTATTTGAAAAAAAAAAAAAAAAGCAGATGCCAACAGTTATGGATTCTGAGTAATTGTTACAGTTTTTAAAGAATGATTAAGACATTTGTAGGTGAAAATTACTAAAACTCATGTTTTATTATTGAAAAAGGACTTCCATAGATTTGCATTTCTGTTTAAAAACTCTAAGAATTACAGAAAATCTAAAACTTTTGGCCTCTCTGAAAAAATATAAAATTATTTATTGTGTTATAGGGAGTGTTTTACCAAAAAATTAATGTAACACACTAAAAGAAAAATTAATTAATACTTATGGGCAGGGCTTTACAAATTTGAAAAAAATCTGGTAGCCAGGTATAAATTCTAGTCGCCAGTAAAAAAATTTAACACCCCCCCTATTGTGTTGCCTCTAGTGGTTTTGTTAAAGACAGGTAATAAAATGTGATCGTAAAGGGCAACAAACAGGTTCTTCTGAAAATTATTCTGAAGAGATTGTGAAAAGAGAAAATAACTAAATAATTTACAGTACCTTGAAATAAGTTGACACAAGACACGGAGTAAGATAGATGGAGGGGAAAGTAATGTTGAAATTTTACAATACAGTTTTTCTCCTCATAGGTGGCGCTACGGTAAACTGACGGCGATCTTAGCCTTCTTCTGCAATGCTTTTCAATGCGAAAAGCATTCATTTTTTAAATGTGTTTGATTGAAAATTTGAACTTTAAGAAAGTCAAACAAGTAGAAATTTCATTAAATAAAGTTTTCTTCACACCATGCATATATTTTAATAGATATTTGGCGTTTCGATTGCTTTTTATAACTCTTTAAATAAGAGTTCATCCTGACAAAAACATCTGAATAGTCATTTAAAAATAAATATCACGGATATTGTACTGCGAAGAAATACGGAATGGACGTATAATTTTTAGAGATTAAAAGTATTATTCAAATTTTCTGGAATAAGTTTTAATCTTGCGTATATATCGATAACCTTTGAATAATTTAATAACGCATAACTTTTTATATCTATGCAATTAATATTATATACATTTAAAAACAAATTTTTATCTTAATTATTTGGGAAATAAAACTTGAATAAATAATAGTGTCTATTAACTAATTTTTGCAAGAATCGTAAATTGTGACCTTTTATTTAAAATTAAATCTTTTGATTGAACTGAACAGCTAACTAAACAAATTAAATTTTTAAATTGCACTTACATGAATCTAATAAGAACAAGATTAGAAAATCTGCAGCTAACATTTTTTACTTACTAATTACTACAAGTAATATATCAAGTAGTTTCAGTAAAATTAACTTTTAAAATAAATCCTTAATTACTCTAGATATACAAAGGAGGGGCTTATGGGGCTCAAGCATTCCCCATTCAAATAAAGACATTTTTTTAAGCGACACAAATTGTTAAAAATCTATTGTTTTTAATATAGTTTAAATATTTCATTATTCAACTCTGTAGATAAAAACTACTGAAATATTAATTAGATTTATAGTCGAATGAAATTAGTAAATCTGCAGACTACATTTTTCACTTACTTTTTACTACAAGTAATATGTCAAGTAGTTTCAGTAAATTTAACTGTTAAAATAAATCCTTAATTACTCTAAATACGATGGGACGGAAAGGGGGGAGGGGGGCATTTTTTTTAAAAATAAGTTCTTACACTTGCACTTTTGAGTGAAGCCCCAAAATACTTTTACTCAAATAAATTAAAAACATATACACTAAGATCGATATACTAGAAAAAAAATACTTAGTTTAAACATTATTACATGCATATAACTTTAAAGTATAATAAAAAGCATTCACCTTTGGAGCTCTAAACATACTTATTTTTTTCCCTTCGATTTTTCTTTTGTTTATCTCATCATCATAGCCCGATCTACATCCCGGAATAAAACATTTATACCCCATCTTAAATTTATGACATTTAATTGCTATAATTAAAAATAACCGAGTAAAATACTTTCGGAATTTAACATGTAATCTAATGACATTCTGTTAAAAGGCAGCCGCCAAATTTTACAGCGCCCTCTTTTGTTTAAAAAATATGACTTGCATTTTCAATATCCTCGCGTATTCTAGTTTTCCCTCCAGGTTCTTTCTCCGTGACACAAGACGTAGTTAACGTTGAACATGATGTTTTTATTATGGATTCATTGAAGTTGGGCTGGCTCCAAGATACTCTGTGAGGTTCTCTGCAGTCCAGGGTTTGTTTAATCTTCACAACATTTCATGGTGATTAGATCATATCTTATGATCAAGTAAATATCTTTTTACAAGATGGGATACTAACGATGTTTTATTTAAAAAGATTCAAGAAAACTATAACTATGAAAAACACTCGCGGATCCGCAGCGCTGTTGCGCGTGCGGACCGCACCAACGAACGAACCTTTTTATGTCACGTACCTAGTAAGACTGTCAAGTAACTGAATGAGAGAATCCAAGCACCCGCGACTTCGGCAGCACGCGCATGCGCAGACAAACGAAGTACCGTCCTATTGAACGCACGTAGCTGAAAGACGTGACGTCGCGATGGGGGGGCGGAGCTAACGATCGCGGGAGGAAACGGTAAGAAGGAGAAACAAACACTACAGTGTCAGAGGAAGGAAGATGAGTTACATCCAACAATTAAAGTGTACAATGAATTTAAAAAGGAAAAATATTGGAATAAAATAAATGAATGCTGAATTCAGAGCTCAGATGACAAAATGGAAAGTGATGAATGTTAATTAAATTAGATTAACTGGGAGAATTGAAATTAAAAATATATCGCAACACGATACCCCGCCCCCCACTCCCTGTTATTGATTTTTAAAAAGTACAAACGTTTGCTTAGGAATTAAGTCAGAAAAAATAATAACAAACATAGTTTATAATTATTAGTTACATAGTTTATAATAGTGCATAATAACTAAGTTTTCTAAGGAAACATCAAAGTTATATATTTGTGAAAAAAATAATAATAAAGGAAATATTGTAAACTCTGAATTAACCGACATGTTCGGGAAATGCTGATTGCCGTATGCTTCAAATGTTCAAATAGTTGAGTGCTACAAAATCTATATCGGATGAGAGGGCATCTATAAAATAGTGAAGCCGGAAAACGATTTTATGCCTATTTAGCCTATCAAAATAAAAAAGTCAAATAATTCTGATTTAATTATTTCAAAATTTGCATTTAATGACATTTGCAATAGTACTGCCAAATTAAAAATAAGTTAATTTTTTCTGTTGTTGTTTGTTTGTTTGTGTTTGTGTGTGTGTGTGTGTGAATATAATTTCAAATTTATTTCTTAATATTTTGTAACTTTGCAGCATCTATATAATGAGATATCTTACAAGAAATTTAATTAAACGTTGTGATGTTCGCAAACTCGAGGGCTATTTATTAACGCGTAATATTACGAGTTATTACGTAAACGTTTGTTTTCGTAGCTAAAAAGGAAAGAAAAAAATATATTTTCCCGCGCTGGATTAAATCGAAATCAGCAGCCGGCTGAGGTTTATTTTGATCCAACGATGAATTTAAAAAAAAACAAAAACTTTTTGAAGTGCAATCCATGATTTTTTATTTCCATTTACTGCAGATAATAATCCAATAATCCAAACAATGTAATTATAAAATACTATTGAGAAACAACTCTGAACCAGACACTTGTCGACAAGACAGAGTGACAGCAATGTCCAACGCGTGTAGTGCAAACAGACGCGAGGCGCCAAGCATTTTAAGCTGGGAAAAATATTTAAAAAAATAATACATATTTTTATTAAAATGAATTATTCTTGAAATTTTAATTAAGTTTTATAGATTTACTTCGAATGAATTACTTATAATCACGTATGTTATTATTCTTTTAAAATGAATGTAATAGATTTAAAGTTTTAATTCTGAACACAAAAATCTGATTTGAAACATACAAAAAAGTAAGCATTTTTTATCATTGCATCCAATTTTTAGAAGCCACATAAGACTATTTGTTATTGACCCCCCCCCCCCCCCCCTCTCCTCACATTCTAATCACATGACTAGCCGACTAGAGCGGAAAAGAATGGCATTTTATGTGCATGAAATGGAAAATGCCTTTTTAACTTCGCTTTAGAGAAAATGTCGTTTGTGCTCATTTTTTAGTTCAATTTTTGTAAAAAATAAATAAATAAATGAAACAAAAAAAGTCAGATTTAAAAAGTTAGTCGCCAGATAAAAAAAGTTGGTCGCCAGTGGCGACCTGGCGACCGCATTTGTCAAGCCCTGCTTATGGGTATGTAATACATAATTAATTAATCATGAGATTTTTCAGGTATTTTTTAGGGTTCTGTTCATAAAAACCATTATAAGATCACTCCTGTGTTTGTCTGTCCATCTGTCAGAGCCTTTTTTCTGTTATTCTATGGGACGTGCAAAGTTATAAAGCCCTTTTACCCCCATATTTTCAAATTATTAGGCATTCACAAATCTGTTGAGGAAAAATTTAGGGGCTAATTAATTTATTTGAAAAACAAAAGTTTTATTTTTGTATATTATTTAGGGTATTGTGTGAAAGATCTCGTAATACCGAACTCAAAAATATATTTGTTGTAATTTTAGGTATTATATTTTCAGAGATATCATCGAAAATGCACAGCAAAAATATGTAACCCCCCCCCCCCCCTCTATTTCCGAAACTAAAATTATGAAAAAATTACGGGGAGTATAAGTTTATTTAAACCTTGCAAGAAAACAAGATTTTCCTCGGTAACATAGTTTTTGAGAACACATTTTTCCGTTACACAGAAACTTTATTTTTTGGGCAGTCAGCTGGAAAGTTAAAGGACGCTCGAGGTTTCTATCGATGCTGAATCATCCAAGGATATTTGATAATGATTTTCGAAAAAATTGTCAGTAACTAGCTGAGATATTAATTAAGTTCCTTGAAAAAAAATTTCTTTTTATATATCGTGTAGGATATTGTTCAAAAGACCTCATAACATCGAACTCAAAAAAATATTTTTTATAATTTTAGAGGTATTATATTTTCAGAGATATTGGCGAAAGTATTGGAAAAATGTGCCCTCACCCTCCTATTTCCGAATCTACTGAAACTAAAATTATGAAAAAATTAGGGGTAGTAGGAGTGTATTAATAAATTGAATGTACAGAACCCTTTGAGGACGAGTTATACTCAAACTTGACTGATTTTTATTATTATTATTATTATTATTATTATTATTAATGAGAATTGAAAAACTTTCCTTTTCATATTTTAAGAATTAAGGGGTTGCTGAAAAAGGGCCTATAATATGTTCAGCATAAAGTCACAGGGTCTCGTGGATTGTAAAATACAAATCTACTTGTACGATACAAATTCAAATTGTTAAAGTATCCAAGCTTTTAAAAATATAATAATAATAATTTCTATAATAATGGCTATATTATTTTTGACAAAATTGGCAAAGATATTAATATTAAAGTGTGTTCAAAAGTTAAGTTTTTTTTTTTAATGCCATTTGATCCTCAATTTCAAAATAATTTTCACACAAAAATATCAGATTGCTAATAACTTATTTACATTTTTTTAAATCTAAAAATAATTTTACTATTGTTATGTTTATCTGTTAATGAAATATAATTCTTAATCAGTCATTTCCATTAAGTGCACAAATTTTTAAATGAACTAATGTAAAACTATGATCTTTTGAATATCAATTTATTAGTGTCTCCAATATTTTATAAATTTCACTTAGTTTTGTGTTATGATTCAAATAGTATCACAGGTGTTTTTAATTTACTTTTATTATTTTGTTTTAATCGAATGTCCACATATGGTTTATAAATAAAAAATAAGTGCATATTTTTTTTTAAACTTTTATAAAATGTTGCAGTTTTAATTAATGAATTAATTTTATTCTGTAGCCTGTTCGAGAGAAAAGTCATAGACCTCATTCTAGTCGCAGTGCCCGTCCTCCTTCTGCCAGAAATAAAAGAACAAAGCCGGGTAATGTTACGTCTCTTTGTGAATCAGTTTTTTCTTCTTATTATTATTTTTTATTTTATTTATTTATACATATTTTTTTAAGCTGGATTAAGATATTGAATGGTGACTAAGAGTTCTAGGTTTACAAAATAACTTGTCTTCATACTTTATCTATTCTTGTAAAAATCTTCCTAAATTTTATATGTACTTTTAGGTAGATTTCGTAAGAAATACTACCTATTACATTCTCACCTAAGTTGGAAATTTTGAAAAATTTTTGCAGATCTACGCCGATCATGACTCCCAGAACCCAAAACCACCCCCAGTTCAAAAGTTTATCTATCTATCTATCTATCTATGTCACTTTTTTCTGACCACGATAACTGGAAAAATTCTGCATAAATCTTTTCCAAACTGATACATAAAATCAAGGGTCATAAAATCTCGGTCAAGTTCGTTAATGGGCAAAATCGAACCAAGGGGGGGGGGAAATGGGGGGGCTTTTTGTGAAAATAGAAAAATCCACATAATTTCTTTATTATTATACGTATCGAATCCGTTTAAAGTTATTATTACTTCTGGAAAAGGGCCGAAAATGTATGTATGACAGATTTTTGATATAATTAAAAATGGCCCCAAGGGGGGGAAAAAAGGGGGGTTTTAGAAGAAAAAAAAATCATAGCTTCGTCAATTCACAAGATATCAAATCCGCGTAAATTTATTATTAATCCTCTTAGTATTATCTAAAACTTTTATATTGACAAGTTTTTTATAGGACCAACCGTTATAGCAAAAAAAAATTAAAAACAAAACAAATCCCTGCCGGCTCCGCCTGCAAACAAGTTATTTTTCGAAGTAGGCGGTTCCAACTCCCGCATCTTTTCGAAACTGATACATAAAATCAAGGGTCATAAAATCTCGGTCAAGTTCGTTAATGGGCAAAATCGAACCAAGGGGGGGAAATGGGGGGGGGGCTTTTTGTGAAAACAGAAAAATCCTCATAATTTCTTTATTATTATACGTATCGAATCCGTTTAAAGTAATTATTACTTCTAGGAAAAGGGCCGAAAATGTATGTATGACAGATTTTTGATATAATTAAAAATTGCCTTAAGGGGGGGAAGGGGGGTTTTAGAAGAAACAAATTCATAACTTCGTCAATTCACAAGATATCAAATCCGCGTAAATTTATTATTAATCCTCTTAGTATTATCTAAAACTTTTATATTGACAAGTTTTTTATAGGACCAACCGTTATAGCAAAAAAAATCCCTGCCGGCTCCGCCTGCAAACAAGTTATTTTTTGATGTAGGCGGTTCCAACTCCCGCATCTTTTCGAAACTGATACATAAAATCTCGGTTAAGTTCGTTAATGGGCAAAATAAAACCAAGGGGGGGGGGGGCTTTTTGTGAAAACAGAAAAAAAAACCATAATTTCTTAATTATCATACGTATCGAATCCGTTTGAAGTTATTATTACTTCTAGGAACAGTGCCAAAAACTTATGTATGACAGATTTTTGATTTAATTAAAAATTGCCTTAAGGGGGGGAGGGAAGGGGGGTTTTAGAAGAAAAAAATTCATAACTTTGTCAATTCCCAATATTTCAAATCCGCTTAAATATATTATAAATCCTCTTAATATTATCTAAAACTTTTATATTGACATGTTTTTTATAGGACCAACTCTTATAGCAAAAAAAAAAAAAAAAAAAAAAAAAAATCCTTGCTGGCTCCGCCTGCAAACAAGTTTCGTTTCGAAGTAGGCGGTTCCAACTGCAGCATCATCGCAAAAAGGTCATTTCTTCCGCAATTCCCGACAAACAGACACCCCACGTTCTGCGTCTTCGAAATCTACCTGTGCCTGTAGGCCGAGCCGTCAGGGATTTTTTAAAAATACGTACTATTATTTTAAATAAAGCTGTCATAAGTAAGACAAATTCTGAAACATGGTTAGTTTTGGGTTTGATAATATATAGGTCATTTTAAAGTAAACTAAGACAATATTTTGATAAAATTTATTTGTTGCAAAAATTAGTTTGGAAGAACTGAAAATATTTTTCACTTCCAAAAACTATTTTCCCAGTTTTTCATGGGCACACACACACAATTTTTTTTTTTTTTTTTTTTTTTTTACAAATTTATCTGCATCCTTTCTTTTAATATAATTCAATTAACATAAATGAAATTTAGTTTTTCTGTCAGCCTGTATATATTTGTAATGCAAAGTATTTTATACATTTAAAAAACTTTTCAACCATTAATTATTTTTTTTCATTTTGAAGCAGGAGTCTTTCTAAATGTATTTGTATACCTTTACTTCTGTGTAGTACTTTACTTATTACAAATCTACATATTCCAAAAGAGTAAAAATTCGATAGTTATTACATTATAGATAGGTTTCTGTTGTACAGGTTTTATTGTATATCCAACAAAAAGTGGTGGGGAAAGAGCATTACATGATTAAACTTTAGAAAAAAGATGATTTAAAAATAATAATAATAATAATAACATTCATCTGAAATTTAAAGCTGAAAATTACAGCATTATTATCAAAATTGAGTGTTATGAGAAATAACTGACAAAATTATCAATAGAAATAATTAGAAATTACTTATATATAAGATGGGAGTTATTCGTTAGTTTTAACTATTAAATATTGAACATTGAATATTTATTAGAAGGCTGTATTTTTATGAAACTTGAGTCAATAAAACTTAATTTTTGAATGTATTTTTTTTTTTTTTTTTTAAATAGAATGAGTATTTTTAGTGAGACCTAAAAATTTCATTATTTTGAAATATTTTTTTAGTGGTAGCCCGGTTACACTAGTCTTAGAGATAAGATAATTTATGGATTTTCTTACTTTCTCATCAGTTTAATAATTCATCGAATTTTTTGTCTAAAGAATTCAAAGTGTATTACAAACTTTTTAAAAATGTATTTGTTACCTAAAAATATTTTTTTTCCCTTTCTCCCCACCCTGAGTTTCATAATAAGAGAAATTGTTCAGAGTTCATTCATTCGTAGTCACCTAATACTTTTCATTTAAGAAAAATGAAGAAATTATAACATCACTATATGAATTCTCCTGTTTATTCATGTAGTAGACGCTAGTACCCTCCCCTTTTTTTTCATCTTGCAGAACATGCCTAAAAATAAAAGATCAATTTTGGATGTAATCATAAAGTTTATTAATATTTATATATATATATATTTAAGCAAACTTCTGTCAAATGCCTTTTTAATTCCTGAATTTAATTTTTTTTTCTATAAGTGTATTTGGACTATTTTTTTTTAAATCTGTTTTCTACATTCCATTAATATTCACTATATATTTATACATATTGTTAAATAATTCGGTCATCTCATATTTTAATCTAATTATTCAGAGTTTTTATTAATGTATACTCTTAAAAAAATCATTTAAGTGTAAATTTTTAATTAGTTTTGTCATCAATTTCTAAATACATCTGTTTTTGAAAAATCATATCAATGATTTATATAGTGTTGTTTGGTCAGTTGTGAGCTTTTTTATGGCAACTAATTCAGCTGTGTAAAAGTATTTTTTCAAAAATAAATGTTTTGGGGCAGAACGAGGAAATATGAAATCTATAGAAAGTTTTGGCTTGTATTTATTGCAGGCAGTGAAGTTGCATTATACAGCCGAACCCAGTTAAGATGTGTTTCAAGGGACTGGACAAAAGTCACATATTAAACGTGATTTACCTAACGTTACAGGAACTAAGCTTATTCACACATATGAGTCATATTTTTGTATAATGTTAAATTTATCTGACACAGATCATGTTTTCCTTTTGATTCTATAACTATTCTCCATATTAACAGAAAATTTGCTGAAACTCGACAGCACATTAAGAGACGACTTGACTCCATGAAACTCGTGGTGGAGGTAACTTACTGGCCATGAATACAAAAAGAGCAGGTAGGCATCAGGCAGGGAGAACATAACGAAGAAATAGAATTGAAAATGAAAGAACGTTTCCATTTCTTTTCAAATGCATTTAAAAGCACACAGTACTATGGGGGCTTTATTTACTACTCACACAAATCGACAATATGCACTACGCAAAGAAGGAAGAATAAACAACAAAAAGCAACAAAAATTCATTCATCTTTCTCTATTTTGCTAAAAACACATGAAGTAAGAGCCAAAGAATATTAGAATGCAGGATCAAAGACAAGTTGCAGTGTTGCTAACTAAACGGACATTTTTTATTTAAATATCTACCATTATTTCCGATTAGTAATATACACCTTAATTAAACTTTCATTAAATACAGTGAATATTACTATTTGGAAATGGTGATAGATATCTGAATAAAAAAAATGTCACTAAATTGGTAACATTTGAGGTGAGAGAAGAAATTTGCACCCTAGTCTATGTTTTCACATATTAAGCAAGATCTTTTGCTCAAAAGACCAAAACTTTATCGAGTATTAAGCTGTATCACATAATAATCATTTGCGTATTAAATGTGATATTTTTGCATGTTTTATAGGCAATGGACTGGAAAAATTTGCACATTAAGCAGGATCACGTATTAGCCGTGAGCATCTTAATTGGGTCCGACTGTATTTTCAAAGTATTCCAAGTGGATGATCAGAAGCTGCATTTTAGACGCTTGACGTCAATATACTTTATAAAAGGAGATTGATTATATTGCTGAAAAGTTTTAGACATATTTTTGCAGTCTATAGAGATCATGTTTTAGGTAAAGGATAAGTTTTACGGTGATCTGCTAAGTTTTAAATGGGTAATTACTACCTTTGAAATCAGAATCGATGTGTACAGTCTGTTGCAGAAAATAAAGATGCAAAAAGGGAAATATTAAAACAAATCTTAAAATTGATCACTCAAGATATTGAAGAGATTCTAAAAATATTTAATAGCTCAAGTCACAAACATTTGATAAAACTGGGATATGTTTCAGGTTATGGTGTATGGGCATCACACAATGTTAGAAAAAAAACTACATGCATCAATATTCAATGTTCTTAAACAACATGAAATGAACCTATTTTTTGAGAGGATTATTACTGGAAATAGAAAGTTGATTATAACCTTCTTTTATCATATTGGAAGATAAATTAATCTCTGCTGCTCCCATCTTGAGGAACTGAAACAAAATGTGCAGTAAACTAGTCGAAAATGTCAATGAAACATTGTGTTCTGATATATGAAACTCTGTGCTTCTCACATGACTTGGGTCACCCAAATGAAATTACATGATTTAGGTTGAGATATTTTAAAGCATTCAATATTCTCAACAAGCATTGTGTCTGGCTTTAATTTGTTTCATTCCTTTGAAAATTCTTTAAGAGGAAAATGTTTTTTGCTGAAGATGCTCTTAATAGGCACTTAGTTGATTTTTGCCTTTCCAGACCCCCCCCCCCCCCCCAATTCAGCAGAGACAGAATTTCTGATTATCGAATACTAGAACTAAGGTTATGTTAGATAATCTATATTGTTAAGTAACAGAAAGCTATATTAAAAGTAGCATTTTATAATTGTTGTTCAAACATCAAACTACAATTTAAAATACTATAAATAAGAACTATTATCATAGTAAAAATAAAATTAAGATAAATAAAATTAAAACCAATTTAATAATGAAAATCTGCAATTTCATTTTTAAAATTCCGACACTAAAAGTAACAATATACCAGATTTAGGAAGGGGAGGATATGTAGTAGATATGTCAGATAATTGGCTGTTAGATAATTTAGTCTACTGAATGTTACTTTCTTTTATTCAAAATTTCATGAAAAGAATGTTAAAATTTTTCCAGATAACCCCAAAATTTTTTTTTACATTTTTATGTTCTGATGTGCATTAATTTTATGAGATAATGAGAATGCTTTCTAATGTTACATTTCAGCTGAAGAAAATGATACTGTTGTTAAAGGTAATTATTCCTGGCCCAATATTTTATATATTTTTATGTGTTTATATGTGTGTGTTTCTTGTAAATCTTCATGTAAAAAAGTTCTATATTCAAATAGTAATTTTTTATTGAAATTTATACAATAAAATTTCTGAGCTTTTACTTTATATGCTGATTACTTATATGATTTTAAATAATAGAAAAGTATTCATTATATTGCAATCATAAACTTAGCAAAAATTTAATATGCATGAAAATTCTTACAGGTTTTTTGCTATTCTTAAAAATAATGATTTTGTTGTTTTGCTACTTTGCTTCAGTATTTCAGCTTGTTGCTTGCAACGTTTTTTTATGTAGTGTGCAATTTTATATAGTATATAGCTTTTTTTACAAAATGCGAAATCCATTTAACTATATTTTGTAATAAGTGCTAATTATATATTTATACTCACTTTACGATTCTCTGTAAAACATTTTAAGATTTCAATTTATCAAGTGTGCTATGTTCAGAGTTAACTTTAGCAAAAGGTGCAAGAACTTTTGTGAGGCTTTTTCTTTCCAAACTAGTTAGTCCATCTTCCCCCCCTACCCTTCCCCTACTGCAATCATGTTAAAAAAATCATTCATGGCATACATATGCTTGTGTGTGTATACAGGAGCACTGATATCCATATAATAAAATTAGGAACTTGATTTAACAATAAAATATGCAACATTATTGTAAAATAACTTTTTAAGAAATGTGTTATTATAACACAAATAATCATTGAAGTAATGATTGCTGTTTATTCAAAATCATCAACAGCACTGGCTTTTTAACAAATTAAAACTACAAAATAACAAATGATTCACAAGTATGTAATAACATTAGTTATAATCAGCAGTATCAGCTCAGCATCACACCTGGAGCTTAGTTTGATGCCCGGTAGCTTATCTTAGAAATCTATACAGGTTTGAAATCTAAGCCTTGTCCAGGTTCGAACTTGCATTTTTCTGGAAACACTTAGGCATGGCCAGATCTGGACTTTATTCTTTCCAGGTTGAGCTGTGTCCTGGCCTCACTTTTTTCTGCAGTCTCGGGCTAGGCTGAGCATGGGCTTTGTTTTATCTGAAATGAGTCAGGCCTGAACTTCATTCTTTCCAGGAAAAAAATTGCCCCATGAAAGCCCATGTTAAGTTGGCAGATTTTTTTAAGTAATAGTGATATTGTACATTTGTTTAACAGAATCTTTAGAATTGTAATTTGATTTTTAAAATTGCAAAGAAATATTTTTTAAATGTACCTTTTTTTTTCTTTTTCTTTTTCTTTAAACCGAGCTTTAAAATTATGATTTTCTTTACCTATCTTTTTATTCCATATACACTAATGGAAAAAATGCATCACTGTATATATATCGGTGATTGCTTCAATTTTATTATTATTATTATTATTTTTATAGGGCGGGGGCATGAGATTTTACTAGGTGTGAGGTCGTATGCACCTGTGCCTGTTGCACATTCCTAAGGACGGCTCTGGTTATGTTCCCTATATAAATGTATAATTTTTTTGTGGGGGGGGGGGGGGGAGTGGGATATTTGGAACTACTGCTCTTGATAGTTAAATACAAACAAGAATATATTTGCAAGCTTCTCCTTTAAAAAAATGTTTTAATAAATAGCTATATAATATCAGACAGTTTCAAACTTTCTGAACTTAAAGTTTGACAAGAAATACATAGATTTCAGTTTAAGTGTTAGCTGATCTGTAAGTTAAGTTGCACAGATATGCATAAAGAATTTTATCTTATTAGCTGACTGATTGATGATATTTTATCTAAAAACTGACTATATAATTAATTATCTGTCAGATTTAAAAGACAGGCTTATTGTTTATATACATATGTGTATACATTTGTGCTTATTCAATGGATCTGAATGTGTGTGCAATTAACTGATGCTTCATTCTTGAAACTTATCTGGGCTTTCATTTATTTTATGTAGTATCAAATGAACCTGTAATGGCAACTTCTGCTGCAATTATGGGAAATGGTCCTTTAGTTCCAGAACAAACTTTCGAAAATGTTTTAATACCCATTACAAGGTACTGAAAAAGTTTTAAGTATCTGTATTTAACTGTTGCTCTTAAATATAGTTTTTTTTACATTACATGTTTTTGAAAACAACTTTTATACTAATGATGAAACAGTAATCATATAATTGCTGAATTAAGAGACTTGTATAACAAAATTTGGTACTTTTCGGTTAGTCGGGCGCCAGTGAAATATATATATATACATGTAATATACAAGACAATTGTGTATTACATTGTCTTCATTCATTATTTGTCTACAATGTGTATTACATTTATATATATATATATATAAATGATTTTGAAATAAATTGTGAAACAATGCTGTAATTCTTATAATGGGATTATGTTGGATGTTTTTGTAAAACTACAATGATATTATTTATTACTATGTATATTTTTTAAGCTAAATTAAAAGATGATTAAATCAAATTTAATGTAAAAATTTTTTTTGTCTATTAATGTTTCTCATGGATGGCAGCACATTCACTTGTAAACATAATGTTAAAATATTTAATTTGCCTACAGATGGAGCAGTTGTCTTTTAAATTTACTTTTGAAGTGTAAAAATCAAAAATTATTTAGGAAATTTGTTTATTCACAATTTTAAATGTGTTTTTGATTTTTTTAAATATTTTTAGTGTGTTTTAAATCAATTTGTATTGTCATGTAATTTTTTGGGTTTTATTTCAAATATGTTGTCTCAACTTGACTATCTTATCACGGTTTTTAGAGATGTCATGTTATTAGCTCAATGTGACCGAAGCATTATTTGCAACATGATAGATAATTATTGTGAGTACATTTTTTCATCTATACTTTAAAGATTTTTTATTTCCAATTGTTTTCTGGTAATAATGCAATATACCTGGTAGTAATATACTGCATATTTGCTAGCATATTTTATGAAATATTGCATTATTTTTTAGACACATGTGAAGCTCTACCAGGCTGATGATTAAGCTTTACACATGTCTTTTTTCAATTCCAATTCCATTTTAATTCACTTGATATCCAAATTCAATTTTCTTACATTTTTATGGCATATTATATCATTTTTTCATTTCTAATTTACATTTGAATTCACTTGATATACAAATTCCAATTTTCTTACTTTTTATGGCATATTATCATTATTTTATAAATATTCTTCACATCTTTCAATATTTTTGGCTGTGTACCATTCATAAAACTGCTTTGGTAATTTATGTTTGCACTTGTTAATTTTAATTAACTTTGTGGTTAACTAACTGTTAATTTAAACTAACTGTCTACACTTTATCATTAACTATCTCAATTAGAGATTAGGTTAGTATTGTTGAAAGAACTTGATTAATGTATTTTGAAATTCAAAGGTATTATAACTATATATATATATATATATATATATATATATATATATATATATATATATATATAGATTCCCAAAATCTGGAAAGAGCCAGTGGCTCCTAAACACAAAACATTCAGTGGCCACATTGTGAAACAAACACATAAAATCGTTTTTTTTCTCCATTAAATTTGGACGACGAGATTTGATAGAATCTTCCTATCATGATGGTATACAGTTTGTAGGAATAAATGTTTGTAATGCAAGGCCTGAACACTTTATGGATTAGCGATTCTCTAAAGGTTTTTGTTCTATAGATAAACTTTTTTCCCCAAAAGTACTTTTCATAGCTGAAAATAAACGCTCAACATGAGGATTTGAATAAAAAAATATGTTTATAAAATTAAATATAAATATGATGAAAATATAGATATTTATTTTCTTTTAAGTTTTAGATTTCAATAAAATAATTTTAACAATTTCTGACATTCAGGGATGATGAAGAAAGATCGAAGAAAGTCTCGCTGTAACTTTTGTTAGCAAGGGGATTTTTAAGTCCCTATGGCGATAATAAATTACAATTTTTTTGAGCGATCCCTGATTTTCATGTTTTATTATTGAGACTCCTTCACGAAATTAGCTATTTTTTTCAGCAACTAATTGACGAAATTCACAAATTTTATTCACAACTGATTGAAGAAGTTTTTCTTTTTTTAGGCCACTAATTGACGAAATTCGCATATTTGACCTTTATTATGTTTTTTTCAGCAATTGATTAACGAGATTCACAATTTTTTTTTCCTCGACCAATTGACGAAATTTACAATTTTTACTGCGATTGATTGGTGAAATTCATGTTTATTTTTTCCCGCAACTGCTTGATGAGATTCGCGGTTTTAATCCACGAGCAATTGACGAAATTCGCGGTTTTATTTTGTGATCGTTTCATGAAACTCGAGATTTTTTTCCACAACCAATTGGCTAAATGCACATTTTTTTTTTTTTTTTTTTTTTTTTTGCAATTCATTGATCAGCTTTTTTTTCATGGCAGATTGATTGATTTTTTTTTTCATCTCGACCGATTGACGAAATTCACGTTTCTTCTTATTTTCGAAACCGATTGAGGAAACTTGCAGTTTTATTTCGCGATTGATTGACGAAATTTGTGGTTTTATTTCGTGAGCGATGATGAAATTTATGGTTTTATTTGGCGAACGATCGACGAAATTTGTGGGATTTTCCATGGCCATTTTCACGAAGTTTGCAACTGATTAAGGAAATTCAAATTTATTTTCAGGACTGACTGACGAATTGATTTTGCAGAAATCTAATCTAAATAAATAAATAAAGATAATTCGAGGTGTTCCACTAATTCGTGGAAGAATCGCATGCTGATATCTATGCCTACCTGTAAGAACTTATCTGAAAAATCCTAAAGCGACAAATTAAATGAGTGATACTCAAAATTATTCTCGTTTCGACACGAATTTTTCTGTGCCGTGTGTTAATTGCGGTATGCCGCTGCCGCAGAGTTCATTCGCGGCACATAGCAACATTATGTATATTTTTTTCTGATTCTGCAGACAACAGATTTTTTTTCTTTTTCTTTATTTTAGTTATATATATATATATAAGCAGAAATCTACCGTTCGGAGGAACAGGAGGATCCCTGTAAAACACTGGCGACTTAGACATCGAAAGTTAGTGGCCAAAGCAAAAAATTCAGTTGCCACGTGGCGACTGGCAACCTATAACATATATGTGTATATATATACATATATTATATATATTTTTTTCACTGGCGCCTGGCTAACCGAAAAGTACCCAAAAATTTTTTAATTTACTTTGATTGTTTTCTTGTGCATAAAACAAATAAATATGTGCTATTTAAATACTAATCTACATACTGATAATTATCATAGCTGTTATTTTTGAATCATTAAACAGATATGAAAAAATATTTTCACATGCTTAGATAGTTAAAATGTGGTTAGTCTTTTCACACACATATGCATATAGACATTAAAAATGTGTAAGCTACCCACTGTTTAAATGATTCACATATAATAAACTACTGTATATTATTGTAATAAATAAATTATTTATTTTGTTTAATCAATAAATAAATTATATTTGTTATTTTAACATACTTTTGTAAAGCAATATAATTATAATATTTTTAGATTGAATTATTTAGTTCATTTGAATTCTTGAAATTCTTTTGCCTCAAATGAAAAAGAAAAAAAATCTGCAATTAATAATTTTACTGAAAAATATTTAAAAGTAGAGTCTGTTTTGCCTTTCTACCAGTTCTTTTTTAGGTTTATATACTAGATTTCTTTCTTTTTTTTTTTTTCTTTTTTTTTTTTTTTGTATGATTATGAATGTTATAAATTTTTTTCTGATTGCTGTAGTTGCATAATTAAAGAAATAATCAAGTGTAATAAAATCTGCTGTAATATTTATTTAAATTATTAGTTTGCTGAAATTATTCTCTCTCAGCCATATATCTTCATTTGCAAATACGTGGGATTCTTTTATTTCATAGCAGTGTTTTAACAAATAACTCAATTTTCTGTCCCTCTTTCTAAATTGGAACTCGCTGTAGATTGGTTAATAAGGGTTTGTTCATTCAGGTGGAAATTTTTACTTCTATGCCACTTTATGTTTATTTCATGAAACTGAAGTGAAGATTTGAATCATAAAAGTGATGTGGTATAGACAGAAAGTATATACACTCAAAGCACCTTATAACGAAATTGAAAGTTCTCCAAAGATTTGCTCGTTATAACGTGCTCTCGTTAAAATGTTGTAACGAATTATTTCATTATACAGTAAAAATTCTAATTATCCAACCTAATGTGGTCTGAACGTAATCTGATATGCAGCAGTCTGGATAATGGAAACAATCATAAAAAAGGATGGTTTATTACATAAAAATATCTCTTAAAATTGCTTTTGTTTAATAAAAAATGGCTAGGCCTTATGTATTAATATTAAATTAAAACTTTCGTAGGAAGGATCACTTTTACTACAAACAGTAAAAAGAAGAAAAGCGTTGATTTAAAAAGGAATTTCAAGATAATTATATTTTTACAAATATATATGTACAAGTCATATTATAGAATTTTCATTTTGTGATTATAGATCTGGATGACTGGATTTCAGTTAATTAGATCTTTGTTGTTGTATTTTAACGGTATATATATATATATATATATATATATATATATACACACACACACACACAATATCTGTACTCCACATGAAAAAAACGGGCAAATTTAAATATAAAAAAATATTATTGATTTACTTCTCTTAAAGGGCAGTTTTACATACCTATATAGGTTTGAAGAATGAAGTTAACAAGCTCTGCTTTCTTTTCTTAACAGAATTGTCTAATATTGTACACTCTATTTTGTCAATGCACATGTTAATTTCATTCATTTAACAAGGTTTCATTATGCATGTAACACAATTTTCTGTAAATACTCGAGTGCATCAGATTGTAAAATTTTTGCACCAGCTTCTATTAATTCTTCTTTCTCACTGACACTGCCATTGGACGACTCATTTTCTGCACTTTTTTTGACAATATTCTCTTCATTGAACTCTTCATTTGCTATTATTTGTTCATCAACATTAATGTATTGCTCAAAGTTAAAGTCAGAAGTCGGGTTGAAGGATGAAATCAGTTCATCTGTATCTTCCAATTCAAGTAAAGAAACAGTTTCATTATTATTTGGAGGTGATAGGAATAGTCCCGAAACTGAAAAAAGTGTTAACAATAGTTTCTTTCGAAACATCGCACCAAGCGTTATTTATCATATAAATTGCTTTCAGCAAGTCTATTTTTGTGTCTTTCTTGTCATCTGAATTCACGATTATTTTTTTCACAGACACCTTCCAGTATTTAGTTTTAAACGAATGTATAATTCCTTGGTCTAATGTTTGTATTTTATGTGTAGTGTTAGGTGGCAAAAAAAGTAATTTTATACATTTAAGATGAACAGAACTCACATGCGAGGATACATTGTCTAAAATAAACAGAACTTTTCTTTGGCTTTTTGCATCACTTTGTCAAAATCTAAAATCCATTCTTCAAAAAGACATTTTGTCATCCAAGCTTTACACTTATGCCTGTACATTAGAGGCAAAGCTTTCATTACGTCTTTTGGGATACACCATGGACTCTTCGCTCTTCCAATTATAGGAGGTTTTTGCTTTTCAGAGCTATCAGAATAATGCTAATGAAAGTCGATCTTTGCTCCTTTTCTCACTGTGGCAAGTCTCTTTTTTAAAGTTAGAGTTTTATCAGGCATCAAACGAAAAAACTATCCAGTTTCATCCATGTTAAATATGTCTTTTCGATCATAATGCTCAAATATTTTAGAGTTTTCATTCTTCCATTCTTCAATTGTTTCTTCTGAAACAGAGGCTGCTTCTCCACATAATTTTTTACACACAATTTCATATCTATTTTTTAATTTACTCAACCAACCATCGCTTACAAGAAAGTCTTTATATCCAAGCTTTTCGGCAGATACATATGCTTTTTCTTGCAAAATACTTCCACTAATAGCAATGTTTTTGGATCTTGCATCTTTAAACTATGAAAATAATACTTCCTCCACATCTCTATATTTCGCTGTGCGTATACGTTTAAACAATGAGAAAATTGCAACCTTTTCAAAAATTTTTAAGAATTTTTCTGGATTTTTCAATATTGTGCTAAGAGTGCTACTTGGAATCGCAAATTGTTTTGCTACATTGCTTTTTTTAACATTATTCTCGATGCATTTTATAATTTCACTTTCTCTTTTAAACTCAAACATTTTCTTTTGCCAGACATAGCCAGCTTACAAAGAGTTTTAAAAATTAACATGCGATAAATTCACAGGAAAAGCAAATGTCAATGAAATAAGATGAAATGAGAGTCATTGAATAAAAAAGAACAGTTCAGTCGAGCTAAGCTCTCTTCCCTCTGTCTATCTTAAAACATTGCCCCTCCCTCAAACCTCTGTTGAAAGTACTAAAAAGATGTGATTGGCCATAGAGAAAGAGATTGAAGGGGAATTTCTATTTCCCATGTTAAATATATATATATATATATAAAATTCCCTATATCGTTTTTATTCAACTTTTCATGCTCGAATTGTTTTCGTTATATCATGCTTTTCATTATAAATATTTCATAATATCTTTTCGAATTCAGTATTCTTTAACACTAAATAGTTATGAGCATTTCGTTATATCATATTACGTTATAAAGTGCTTCAACTGTACCTTACTTGAGAAACAGAGAGTTTGCAGAATTTCATAAAAAATTCCAGAAGGTATACAGAGTATACCCACTGTACATTTTCCACTACATCCTTGATTAATGGAAATTGTAGATTACAGAATAAAATTTTACTTCTGATTCTGTTTTTAGAAAATAGTCAAGTTTTTATTTAAAAATAATAGTTACAATTTTTTATCCCACATTTTAAAAGATTGAAGGAGGGTTTCAACAAATTTATGATGGCATTATAAATGTATTCAAAAACTTTTTTAATTGCATATTTCTTCGATTTTTAATTTTTTGTAAAATATTAAAAGCTACTGTCTTGAAAAAATGGATCATTGTTCTTTTCATATATTTTTTAATTTACTACTATGCATTTAGTCATTGTTACATACATTTGATAAAACTGTTAAAATTTCTTCATTACTTAATTCGATTTTCTTTCTTTAGGCCTCCTTCAGCAAGACCACCTTCTGCTAGGCCCTCGAGTTCAAGACCTGCACCTCCTAGAATTCGCATTCGCCACGTTGTTGATAATGAAGAAAATAAGTAATTTTTTTTCTGATTTTTTTTCTTTTATTAAAAAATATTGAATATTGATTATACAAACTTTAATTCGAAATACGTTCTTTTTTACCGTCTTCAAAGAAAAAAAAAATTACTCAATAGGTCAACTCTTTTTTTAAAAAAAATATGTATTTATACATACCTTTCAAACCAATGCTTGTTTTTCTTTTTCTTGAAAGAGCCTTATTTTTATTGTATTTTTGTGTAAATTTTATTAGAATTGAAAAATGGAATGTTCATTTGTCGTACAAAGCAAGTTTTCATCAAAATAGGATGATTGCACTGAAATTTGGATTTTTTACTAAGATATAGAGTACTATTTTACACCACTAAAGGTTATATATATATATATATATAACCATAAATGAAACATTATCATAACACCAATTAAACAATGAAATAATAATTAAGTATGAAATAATTAGTTGACAATGAAAGATTCCCCAACACACTTAATATGGAAACAAAAACATATTAAAAGAATAAGAAATTAAATAAAAATTGAATAAATGGAATTAAATGAATGAAATGAAATTTGTGGAATTTAGACAGAATTATCAAGTCCCAAATGCCTAAATACCACAAATAAAATGAAATGAGGTTTCATCATCATATTAGCCATACATTGCTAAAAAATATGATTTTGGGACTACATCTCATAAACAATGAAGCAAACCAGTGATAAAATGAAAAATAAAATACAATATTAAAAAGGAAAGAAGCTATACTTATAATTTACAGAGAAAACATTTAATAGAGTCAGTAAGTATAAAATCATACATATATATATATATATATATATATATTCTATAGGGAGATAAAAATTTTGAATCTATATCTTCAATTTTCTCCTTAAAATGTTTGAATTGCTACAAAATTAGAGCATATTTCTAATGCAGATCACAATAATTTCTTTTTGATAAATTATTACTGTATCACAGCTACTGGTTTTTTGTTTGAAATGTATTAAAAAATATTATCACTTACAAGGATTAGAGATAGGAATGCTCAGATGGAAAAAAAAACAGAAATTTTGAAGGGGGTGGAGAAACAGTTTTTTTAGCTACATTTTTATTTATTTTTATTTATTTTATTTTTTTTGTGTTCCATGTGAAAACATTAACTTGGAAAACAGGTGATTAAATATTACTCCTCTCATTAAAAATGGAAAATCATATGCTAAATTATACTACTATTACTAATTTGTGGAAATGGTATGGCTGAAAACAGCATATAGTATTATTTGAAAATCATTTCTATTCAGTGTGACATTTGTTTCATATTGTCTAATAGTAATCAGCAGAAATATTTTACTATTATTATTATGTTTTCTTTTTTAACACAGAGTTAAAATAATTTACTCTTTTTTGCCTTTACCTGAAATATAGGTCTTTAAACATCTAGAATGTCTAATTGTATTTATATACAATAGATTCCAGTTAATTGGGACACATTGGCTCAGTATGATTTGTTCTGATAAATACACTTCTACTCCAATTAGAAGAAGTAAAATTAACGATACTTTTTGATATTTTTATCAAATTTGAGGTATCCATGTTGTTAGCTTATTTACTTATTTTTATTAATTTTATTTCATTAAAAATTTTTTACAAGCTGCTAGAAAATTTAATAGTTAATATTATATTTTTTTGATCAAGAAAAAAATTGAATGGTTTATGGAATATGGTTATATAGTTTATGTTATATGGTAGTATAGTTATATGGTTTTAACCTTTTTCAATGAATGAATAAATATATAGATGAAAACGACAAAATCAAAGCTTTAATGTCTAGTGCTTTGTGTTAGTTTTTGCAGGTCATAATTTCTGCTGCTTTTAGCGACTATTACAGTTTTTATTTCATCTTAGTTTCAGGCCAACTACTGCAAAACCTGTTGAAAATGTTATACTTGATCAGCCACACCAGTCAGAAGATGAGGAAGAAGAAACATTTATTGTGATGGAAGAAGAACCAGCTGAAAACTTGGAAATAGAGGTAAATTGTTTGATGACAGTTTTGCCTAATCTGTATCAATATGGTATGAATATATGAAAACTTACTTTATTTGAGGAATGCACTTTATTGGTTTTCCTTTCTAGCATGCAGTCTTTACAAAAACTTTCATTAAACAAGCTTTGTGTGCTTAAGTGAAAGTTACGAAAGAGCCTTGTGCTCTTTCATTGTGATATAAAAAATTTGATTCTTGTGATAAATTCTCGGGGCAATATACTCAGATTTGCTCCTTAACAGCTTCACAATTAACAAAATAAATGAAAAATTTTCCATCCTTAGAAGAATTTGTGTGCCTTTATCTCACAAATGTTCCATTTTTACTTTTTATGATCAATTAACAATTCATAAGCTTTTTTAAAGGACAGTTTGAGTCTTTGTGACATAAACCTTAATTCATCACAAACACACTTATATATCCTCTTTAATAAAAAGGTATGCGTTGCTGACGACTGGGATTTTCCATAATCGTTGCCACAGATTAATCTCAGAAAATGAAACATTTGAAGTTGCTGAAAAAATTAATAGCTCGAAAAGTATTTGTCAGAAAATTGTAAGACAAACTTCGTTAGAAAGGTAAAAAATTGTATTTTTCTTGATATAAATTTTAAATCTAATGATTATGTCGTTTTTCAAATATTGAATTTTAAAAATTACCAAATTTCACAATGGAGTACCATAGCAAAATCATCACGCGTAAAAAGATAATGATAACGGCCATGTGTCCTGACATATACTGGCTATAGCACGAGTCACAAATTATAGTAGTGTTACCATTCTGTTAAAATATAAAAGTGAATTATCATGCCACGAGTGCAGGATTTTTATTTAATTTTAATATAATCATCTTAGAAACAAGGTTTTGGAATTTTTTTTCGAATGGGACTAATAAATTGGCCAATACTGTATATTATTTTGAGTTTAAAAGAAGAAAAGTGGGGGAGCGCTTTATATTATTTAGGTTTCCTCTGGAACTTCTGGTCAGAATTGAAAGTTTAATATATCAAAATGTCAGACATTACATCGGCATTAACTATAACAACTGTCCTTCAGTTCGTTTGGATAGATTTTCATTGAAAAATATAAAATCATTCAACATTGATTTTAGGTATTTTTAAGGTTATTATCACGGGTCCGGGCAACGCCTGGCATGTCAGCTAGTATATACATAAAATTATTCATTAATACATCCATTACTTTAATGTAATTGGATATTCTTTTTATTATTTATTAATTAATTTCATTTATTTATTATTTAACTAATTGCTATCATCTTTAGATAGTATATGGTTTAATTTTTAAATATTAATTTTCATCCAATGCTATTTTTATTCAACGTATATTCACTTTTTACCCTAATAGATGGCAGCACCATGGTTTCTGTTGCCTTACAATAATATTCATATTATTCTAACATATATTCTGGCAACATGGTAAATCATTTTCTAAAACTAAATTTGCCAACAATTAATGATTTTTTGCAATGCATTCCCTCTGTTTGGTTGTGTTCATGTGTGGTTCATGAGGTGCACAGGTATCTTTTTTAATCCAAATGGATTATGTACTTTATGACTCTATTTCAAGTTTTATCTGTATATTATAGGTATGGTTTCTTTCCTTTTTAATATTGTATTTATTTTTTATTTTTTCACAGGTTTGATTCATTGTTTATGAGAGGTAGTCCCAAAATCATATTCTTTAGCAATGTTATGGCTAATATGATGATGAAACCACTCATTTTATTTGTGGTATTTAGGCATTTGGGACTTGATAATTCTGTCTAAATTCCACGAATTTCATTTCATTCATTCAATTTCATTTATGCAATTTTTAATTTAATTTCTTCTTCTTTTAAATAAGTTTTTGGTATCTATATTCAGTGTGTTGGGGAATACTTTCATTGTCAACTAATTATTACATACTTAATCATTATTTCATAGTTTAAGTTGGTGTTATGGTAATGTTTCATTTATGGTTATATATATATATATATTTCTCTTATGTGGCATGAAAATAAGGTTGAATTTGTATCTTGTCATTTGGCAAAAACTGTAGCAACATAAAATTAATTTGCCTTATTACATTCTACCAATAAGAAGTGTGATTTAAGCACTGAAACTTGTGTCATATTTAAAAGAAAAAATTCAATGGTTTTCATAAAATGTAAACATATTAAAATGATTGCATTTAATTATGCACTAATTACGGAAGAGCAGAACACAGTATCTTTATAGAGAAATAATACTATGTAATCTGTGTAAATAAAATAACATTAAATAATTTATCATTGTAAGTAATATGTAAAATTATGTTTCTGATGAAATAAATGACGTCATTCAGAAAACAAAACATGTATTTTCACCTGTGAATATAAAATATTTTAACTACTGTACTTATTTCTGCTGTACTTATTATTACTATAACTTTGTCAGTGATGACTTGATATTCACTGACCTTTATTTCTTGCACCTAAATAAACTGAACTCTTGCTGTTTATTTAAAGATCCTTGGTATGCACAAAATAAAATATTTCTGAAAATTACAGCATTTCCAATTCATTAAATATTTATTGAAACTCAGTAATTTTAAAACAATTGCTTAAATGGCAGGAAGCTTTAATCTCGGAATGGATGAATGGTTATCATGGTGAAAATGATGTCATGTTTGAAGGAAAGGATGCATTCTCATATAGACTCTAAAAGTGCAATGACACAAGGTAAAAGTGTTTCAAACAAACGACCGATTTCTGGGTAGGTATTCCATTGTGTGAAAGGGTTACCTCCAGGAAAAGCGTAACAACAACCACGAAATGCATAGCAACGGATTTTTGGGAACTCCCAATGACATCATGACCTTTAGAGTTATATAAAATTGAAAAATTTCAGTACAATTTTGTCAGTATGACATCATATTCACTGGACTTTATTTCTAATTCAGTAAATGAAAATTCAGAGTAAGATCTTTTTTTAAAACACAGCACGATCTTTCGGTCAATGTATGAATAGCAATGGTCATTGGTTTGTTTTACGGTCATGTGATACATTCAGAAAATCAGCTTTTTGATCAAAAGTTTCTTTTAGACGCAGCAGAAAACGTGTTGTTTACATTTTGTTAATCTGCCAAGTCTAAGATATATTGTATTTTTCACGTTGAACAAACTTTAGACGATGATTGCTGATTTATATTGAACTATCTTGCTATCAGGTAGTAGTGTTTTTCCAAGAGTTCTTCGAAATGAATTTAAGCTATGCTGTACAATATTATAGGTGCAATGAGTTATAAATTAATTGTGTTCCCAAGGTAATTTTTTCAGTTAATCATTTCACATTTCGAAAATTTGTAAATTTCCTAATGTTAAAATAATTTATGCCCATTGGTTTGGAGTACCAACTGAATGCATTTTTAATTGTGTTTTCAACAAAATTCTCAACTACTTTTTTTTACGTTAAAAAATTTGTAAATTTCATGTGTTAGAAAGATTTATGTTAGTACTCATTCTGCCTAGAGTTGCTGCAAAAAGTGGCGAGCGTGCGATGAGACTACGTAGCGGTTCCAATGTGAATTGCGTCGCAATTCACGGGGGTTTGCAAGTATTAGTGAACAGGGTGCAGAGCCCTCTAGTAATAGAAAATGTTATTGTCACTTTCCTGAGCATTTTAAAAGTATAATTGTCTCAAAATTTAAAAATAGAAGTTATATGTTCAGAATTAAAATAATAATAAAAATAAATGCAAAGCATAACTCCAAGTCTAAAGTAGAAAGAGTAAAGTTGTTCGCACCTAAAATGCATATTTTTTTTTGGTATTTTTGTTGTCTTGTGAAATCATCTGTGTATGTACTTTTGCAAAAGAAAGCACAAAAAAGTAGATTTTGGAGGGTAATATATAAATACCTTACAAAATTATAAAATATAGAAAATATCTTTTAAAATTGATATAAATAAAAATGAATTTTAGCTTCAAATCTGCATAAACTCTATAAAGTGTCTTTTTAAGACTATGTATTGAAATGAAATTCTGGATTTGAAAGTAGGCATTTGTATTAGCCTACAGTCCTGTGCAATTTTTGACAAAATAGATTTATATGTGCAAAGAAGTGACATATTGTATATTAATGTTAAAATTGTTGAATTTGTTGTTTTGTGCATAGTATTGAATCTAACAGTGTCTGTAACAATTGCAGTAAGTTTTTTATTTTGATATTTCATTTTATTTTATACTTCTTTTATTTCACATAATTACTTATCTCTGATCTGTAAAAATATGCTGAATTTAATAATCTGTTTTACTTTTGTTTTTTTCTTAAGTCTCAGAAATCTAAAGCTTTACCTGCTGAAACTCCAGAAGAAGATAAAGGTATATATTTAGCAAATGTTATTTAGTTTTTTAGTCAAATATTTTTACCAGTGACTTATTTTTTTATGTATTTTTCGCTACATCATTTAGGAAGTCTTGTGAAAAAGTTGTTAGAAACCAAGAAAGGCCTAGAAGGTGGGAGTCAACATACCCCTACAAAGAAAGTTGAAATAGTAAGTTTTATGTTTTCAGAGCTTTTAAAATCATGTTTGAATTTTCAACTAACATATAGCTTTTGTAGTAATAATTGGATGATAAGTGATTAAAAACATTATAACTTTTGTAATAATTGTTTTTCAAAAAGTATATAGTAATGTACCGAAAAAAATAACTTTTTTGAACACATCTTATAAAATTTGTTTTATCAAGAGCATTAATAATCTGAGATTAGATAGGCAATTACAGCATTTTAGTTTGCCATATTCAGGGTTAAAAACTAGGAGGCAATAATCAGGCATCAATAGAATCTAATAATTTTTTTTAGTTGCCAAAATAGCTTTTTTGAAAATATTTATTTTGCTTATATGCATATAAATTAGTGCTCACGAATATATGTATAAAACGTATTGTAACCGGTAACGATTAAGGATAGGAATAATATGGGAAAAAAGGCTTCACTACATATATGTTTAAACGTATATTCGCGAGCACTAATATAGCTACATGGAGTAATGATTTACAAACAAAAACATCTTAAAATTCTTTTTAAAAAATCGCCTTTTTTTAAAGTTTGCCTTCTTTTTATTTTGTTCTACATTTTTCTACTTTAAATCAATTGCAGGCCTTGTATTGTAATCAGTCAAGCCTGATCCATTAGCTTCATAAATAACGAATCAGTGACTGAAGAAAATAGCAAAGTCATGTTTATCTTTTGATTAAATTTGAATAATTAAATTTCCTCTCACATTCTGCTGTACTTAAATTAAGAAACATTATGAAATGAAATATTTTATTTAAATGGAGTAATAAACAAGAATGAAAAGTCATGCATCCGGCATAGATTATGAAACACTTTTCAACATTAACATAATATTATTAAAAAATTTAATTTTTTCATACGATGAAATGAGACACCTTAATCAGCAATTTGAAAAATACATAACTCAGCAAAAATTAATTTTCAGCAGTTGCTGCCGATATTCGAAGTCCTCCATGCTTCACTGTATATGATCTACAGAATTTCTGAAAAACACACAATAAATTAAACATTACATAAAATTGCATACCACAACGGAAAAACCCCTTCCAGCAGTTACTGGTTATAGTCAGTCCTTTAACTGGATTCTTTTGTGTGTTTCTGTACATGATCAATAAATCTATGCACTCTATAATCTATAGAAAATGAGTTATAGTAAATGTTAGTGATCCTTTTAAATTTCTTTATGTTACAAGTATCGTAACATGCTCAAAATGCACCGCAAACTATTTTTCCACATGGATCATAATGGAAAGCAAATATTTACTAACCTATTATAAGCAAATATTTACTATTTTTTTATAGGGAAAAACCCCTTCCAGCAGTTTTTTATAGGGGAAAACCCCTTCCAGCAGTTACCGATCATAGTCGGTCCTTTAACTGGATTCTTTTGTGCGTCTCTATACATGATCGATAAATATATGCACTCTATAATCTATAGAAAATGAGTTACAGTCAACGTTAGTGATTCTTCTAAATTTCATTATGTTTCAAGTATAACATGTTCAAAATGCATCGCAGATGATTTTTCCACATGGATCGTAATGTAAAACAAATATTTACTCACTAAGCAAATATTATTAATTATATTGTATGTCCTTGTAATTGAACTATAAATGCTACTAATTGTATACTCCGGTGAAAGTATACTGTAGTCCTCAGTAATGCATATTAATTTCATTATGTTTGAAATATCGTAACATCGATAAAATGTGCCGCAAATGATTTTTCCCATAGACCATAGTGTAATGGAATTCTTTTGTGTCCCTGTAAATGAACTATTAATGCTGATTAAGATCAATCTCATGCAAGCTACCTTTTTTAAAATTCTAATTCTTATGCAACTAAAATTCAGTTAATTTCTCGAACTGAACTCAAAATCACGTAAATATAAACATCTATTGTTATGTAGCTGTAATGACTAATTATCATCAATATTTCAAGAATTTTCTGGTTACATATTGCATTCATCAAATTGTATATGGGAGCTTCTTTATATCATTTAGTTAAGTGATTTTCTAAATAAATGTAATTCGTTGTGCAATTTTGTGTCATCCTTTTTCAACTTGTTCATCAATTCTTAAACAGGGGCGAGTCATTTATTATTATTACTTTCCTGAATATTCATCATTTTTATAATTTTTACATGGCTGTGATTTAAATATAATGAAATAATTTATTTAAAAATATTAAATTTAGCAACTTAAAATATTTGCCTTTAAAGTTCTTTTATTTATACACCAGTTTAAATTACAGAATTAATATAACTTAAAGTTTGTATACAATTTACATCAGTATCTACCCACTTAATTGTTTCGGTCAGTAATGTTACTGGAGTAGGAGTTTAAGCATTATTCTTCTAAATTTATTTAATCTCTCTTTTGATATACTAAGATCCTAGTAATTCTTACATCAAATCTTTGATTTAACGTTTTTTCTTTCTGTGCTCATTCTCTGATTCCAACATTTCATTATACAGCCCTGTATATGATCTACATACCTCGTAATGTATTAAAAATTTGTTAAGTTTTAAATACATACCACAGCTTCTTTTGAGTGTCTCTGTAAATAAGCAAATTCTACGTAGTCAATAATCTATAGAAAACATGCTGAAGTGCACCTCTGTAATGTATATGTTTCTTTGAAATACACTGTAAATGATTTTTCCAAATAGATAATAATGCAATGGAATACTTTTGTATGTCCCTGTAAGCAAACTGTAATTGTTACTTACTCTGTACTCTATACAAAGCATGTTGCCATCCACCTGAGTGATACATCTCAATTTCATTATGTTTGAAACTGTGTAACATCATTAAAATCTACTGAAAACAATTTTTGAGTGTCTCTGTAAACGAATTATAATTGCTACTTATTCTATATTCTATAGAAAATAGGTTGTCATCCACCTCAGTGATGTATATCAATTTCATTATGTTTGAAATAGTGCAATATTATCAAAATGCACTGAAAATGATTTTTCACTATTTGCCGTAATGTAATGGAATACTTTTGAGTGTCCTTGTAAATTAACCATAAATGGTAACACTTCATTTTCAATATCGAGCATGCTGTGGTAAACCTCAATAAAATTTATGTAGCTGCCAGCTTGTGAGCTTAACCTTGCAATGTAAGGATTTAGGTCAAATTGTATGGTTGTAAGGGTGACAGGTAAAATAGTAAGGTTTTCTTGATAAAACTTGAAATGATTCTTCAAATATGTTACTTATTGAGTAAAAGAATAAAACTGATGCACACATTGTGTTTATGTTACAAATATGAGTGTGATTAGTAATATGGTATGTCACGGCAGCCAAGTAGTAATTCACAACATGTTATTCTATGGCAGGGAATTTTTAGTCATGCTGTGTATTTTAAAAATTTCTCGCAGCAATGCTGAATGCAAAACCAAAATTGAAGTTTGATACTTTTTAGCGTTTCATTCATCTCACGAAACCCTATTCGTCTCACTTCTCTGTCTGTCCGTTACAGAGTCCATTCTCGGAAACTGTATAAGTTTGAAACTTGAAATTTTGTGTACTTACAGCTGAATACCCCCCGTCACACGAAAAATAATAAAATTTCAAATACGGCATTAATTACCAGAGATATTAATTAAAAACCCTAAAAACTCATTAAAAATTGTGCATAAACTCAGCTAATAGGAACATTTTAATCCAAACTGATAATACATCTGTTTTGATTTCAACGAAAGTTTCAGGGTTGTCGTAAAGAGCTGCGCTTCCAGATTCTCATAGAAGTCCCCTTTTTGGAAACACTTCGAATAATCTGTCTATCAGCACGAAAATTTGGATTCTTGGGTTAAAAAAAAAAATGCATTTTCAAAAACCAAATTAAAAAAAAAAATCAAACCAGAACTTTTCAAGATATCAATTAAAACTTTTTAAAATTTTTTTTTCCAAAAAAGATCAGTTTTTTATTGCAGCTGGTGTGAAATTGGTGACTTATGCCATATTTCTTAGCAAGAGTTCCCCGCTTTTCGTCTCCGACAGTGTTGAATTCAGACACTTTTCCAAACTGAACTTGCTGGAAACTCACCAGGACATGGACCTTATTATTTTAGAATACAAGGACAATTTTACCATCTCACTTCGCATTTGCATCCAGGAAAAGGTCAACAGAGAACATATTGGTACTTTTTTGTTATACCAACACCATTGTCGCCAAGCATAATAGTTGGCACAAAATGAAATTTACATGAAATAAATCATTTGAAAAATAACATTGTTGGCACGAAATTAGGCATTTAAAAGTATAACATTGGGAAATTACAGACTTTCACAAAATGTTTTATTTAATCAATACAAATATATAATTAAAATAAAAGAACAAATAAATATTATACAATAAAATAATAAAATAGAACTCAATTTAAGCTGTTAAAATTATAAATGTCTCTTGGCATTGCAGTTCATGTTTTTTTTTTAATAAAAACTTTTTTTATGTATCAAAGTGCTGAAACAATTTTATTGCAGCTTTCTCATTATCACATAACTGACAAATGGTAAAATTCATCTCATCGTCAGCGAAAAATGCAAATTATAATATAATACAAAAAATATTTTTGTTTTGAAAAATAGCAAATTAAGATGTTTTGCGATATTACTATTAAATAATAATAATAATAAAGTGATTTACATTCAATAAATAACAAATCACAATGGCACGGTTTGCAGTAGAAAACCTTTGCTTGGTCAGGGTTGAAATAAATAGCGTATTAGCACATATTTTGGCATGGTGTTGGTATAATGGACAAGTGGCAAAATGGTAGATACAACACAAGCTGTACAGGAACGAGTTAATAACGACACAATGAAAATTGTTTACTGCATATTTTATATGAATTCGATGAAATTATGAGAAACAATCCTTTTGCACAAGCATATAAAATGTTTAGTGAGTTTGAATGTGAACAGCAGGAGCATGCTAGACGATACAATTTTCCAATATAAATTATTCCTTTTTGTTGATGGATAATATAGGAGTATATGTATTTATCAATTATTTAAAATTTAAAGTGAAAACCATGATTTCTACCCACCGTCCTAGGACAGGCATTTACGCTAGTTAATAAAGAAGGGAAAACTATTTTTTAGTGTTTTGAAAGGAATATTAAACGAAACCCTTTGTGCGATCTTTGATCGCACTTACCCACCTGTTTAATTCAAAATTTATGAGATTTTTTTTTTATTTATAAAATATTTTAATAATTAAAAGCATGTGAGAAGATTGCTATTAAGAAATGTATGACAAAGAATTGTTGGGTAAAGTCAAATCAGCCTATTTAAAGTACATTATAAAACAAATTATCAGTGCTAATATTGTTTATCTTTGACTTTCTTTTTTAACATAAACAATTAATCATTTAACATTTTTGTATTTATCAGTAACCTTTGTATGGTAAAACACATATTACCTCATCAGATAAACACCTTTTACTACGTATATATTTTTAATGATTCAAAATGAAGTACAGTCAGACCCAGTTAAGACAATCATGGTTAATACGCGATCCCGCTTAAAACGCGAATTTTTCTGGTTCCTTGAACATCGCCCATAAGACTGATACAAAAAAATATCACGTTTAATGCACGAATGGTTATTATGCGATCCCGCATAATACGTGATAAAGTTTCGGTCTCTTGAGGAAAATATATCGCTTAATACGTGAATTCGTAGATCAAGATGTGAATTTTTTCTCGCTTCTCCAGTATTTGCAATTTAGTGGGATTTTTTTTATTCAGATATCTACCCCTATTTACAAATAGTAATATTCGGCTTATTGAATGACAGATTACTTAAGGAGAGTATTAGTAATCGAAAAATGTGGGAAATACTTGAATAAAAAAATCTTTCTAAATTAGCAGCACTAGAACTCGTCTTTGATCTCGCGTCCTAATATTCTATGTCGCTCGCTTCATGTATGTTTTTACTGAAGTAGATGAAGATAGATGATATTTTGTTATTTATTCTTCTTTCTCTGTACAGTGTATGTTGCCAATTTTGGATTTTCCTCTTGTATACTGTAGTAAATAAAGCCTTCCTACTATTCCTACCATGTATGTTTTTACTGAAGTAGATGAAGATAGATGATATTTTGTTATTTATTCTTCTTTCTCTGTACAGTGTATGTTGCCAATTTTGGATTTTCCTCTTGTATACTGTAGTAAATAAAGCCTTCCTACTACTTTGTACTTTTTAACATGTTTGAAGAGAAATGGAAAAGTTTTTTTTGTTTTCAGTTTTACTTTTTTGTCACTTTCTTCTGATTCCTACCCTCTCCTATTTTATTCATGTCTAGTTGTTTACTTGCACCACGAGTTTCATGGATTCAGGTCGTCTCTGACTGTGTGTGTCGAATTTTGAGCAACTTTTCTATTAATATAAAGAATTGTCATAAAATCAAAAGAATTATGTTACCCATTATCAGCAGCAATAAGTATGATTTTAATAACTGGGTTGTATTGCAAAGATTTAATATTGTTGGTTGTGTTAAAAAAAATAGGGTAACACAAAAATTATTTTCGTTGTTTACTTTTGGATGTTGTCTCATTAAAGTCATATTTGAATCCATTTTTGGTAAGTTATTTTTTTAGTCGGTCTGAGAAAAAAAAATGATAACTTGAATACAGTTAAATTTTAATCTGTATGTGTGTAAAAGACACCATTTTAAACCGTAGACATATAAACGAAACCTCTAAAAGTTCATTTAGACGATTAGATGTTGTTAAGCACCATTTTCATTTTACTGACAGTATGCTGAATACCAGATATATTAAATTTCTTCAAAAGTAGTTTAGGTCACTATTTTTAATTGCATATGAATTATTTAATTACATGTAATGTAAGGCGATGAATTAAAGGTTTATTTATATTATACAAACAGAAATAAGGTTCGAAGTTTCAATCTTCATCGCTTGATTCAAAGCTATCATCAATATCGTCTATGTCATCATCAAAATTAGGAACATAATCACTGTCCGATCTGACACAATTATTCTATAATATCACATTGCTATAAAGCCCATATAAAACCAATCGCAATAGTAATTAGCGACCCAAAAAACCCGATGCTTAGAACATTGCAGTCTGGACTTAAAATGAAGACGTACGCACATACAGTTCTGGTTTTTCAAATAGAAAAGTTCATGTCATACGCAGGTATGTCGTGATGCTTAAGGGGTTAAGCTCAGTTCATGCTCCATTATACAAATCACGTTTAATACGTGATACTGCTTCAGACACGATTTCTGTCCAGTCCCTTTAAACGCGTCTTAACCAGGTTCGACTGTATGTCGAGAAAATTGCAAGGTTTTCTGAATAGGCATATTGGCAGGTATGCATATATCAATTACAGGGCAATTCTAGTATATTTATGCGAGTTAGAGCATGGACAGACGAACAAAATTCATGAACACTTTTCAACTATGTTGGAAAGTGTTAAAAAGCAAATTTGCATCTTACAAGCAAAGAAAAACTTAATAAGGTAGGTGTCAAAAATGATGACCGGGTGTAAAACCCCAGTCGTCAAATTGAAATTTATAGGTTCCAAATGTAACTAACCACTGCTAATTTTGTACCCTGACCATATTTGATTTATCTTCTCTTGGATATCTGAGATAACTTGTTTAAAATGTTTTGTATTTTTGTATTTTAAAAATATAGTTAAATGAAATTTGTTATTGTTATAGAAATTTTATAGGTAATTGTTTAAAAACAACACAAAATGTCACAAAAACATATATGCATCATTTATTAAAAACTTTTACTTTAGGTGTTTTAAAAATATACAAAACTGCATTTCACATTTAAAACCTAGCGCTTTCGAGCCGTCCTGGCTCATCATCAGGGTTAAAACATCACCACGCAGATACACAAAAAAAAACACAACTAGTCTAAAACACTGTAAAAACATCAATGCCTGCTGAAGACAAGGTCAAACCATTATAAACAGGGTGGGAAGCATAGGGAGGGATGTGCCAATCTTATTCATTCTTGAACTATCTGTAAAAGCTTATACCATACTTTAGGGATATTGTACGAAACTGAATCATTGCATGTTTTATTTTTCCTGGTTAAAATTTCTATTGATTCACTTATTATTGCTTGATAAAAAGAGGATGTGGGTTTAATAATTTTAGCGTTATCAAAATCTATTATAATCGACTGCTCTTGTTTTAATCTGGAAAGTGCCGTTTTACTTCTATTATACTTGACATCTGCAATATGTTCTTTTAACCGAATTTTAAATTTCCTTAAAGTCATACCAATGTAGTCTTTAACTTTATAAGATTTCATCCTATTTTCAACTATTTCCATAATAACTGGGATTCTATAAATTCCTGCTAAATCTTCAATCGGTATGGGATCAATCTTCTTATGTAGTAACGCATTCAATTTAACTGGAGGGGATGCTACCAAATTTATTTCATATTTCTTTAAATTATATTTTAATTTTTCAAAAAGTTTCGGAATATATTGGAACTTGTAAAATTTAGTTGGTTTTCCTGTTAATTCTTTTTGTTTTTTACCCTGATATTGATATTGACAAATTAACTTATTAAATAACCTCTCTGAAAAACCATTTTCATTTGCTATAATTTTAACTCTGTCAAGCTCCTCATTGATATAACTATCAGTACACACTGAAAATGCTCTACGGATGTAAAACCTATATGCAGCCAGTTTATAACTTAAAGGTGATGAAGCATCTCTGGAAATAGTATTATTTGACCTCATATTTTTCCTATAAACTGTCCGATCTATTGTTAAATTACTGTTTTTTATCAGCTCTACATCAAGAAAAGGTAAACGATTCTGTTTTTCCAACTCCAGGGTAAATTGTATTTTTGTATCAATTTTATTAAGTTTAACCACAAAGTCCTTCAATAAATCTATACCATGCTCCCATATAATAAAAATATCATCTGCATATCTACACCAATATGCAGGTCTTTCACTAAAATCATTCATAACCATATTTTCAATGGGTCTTAATTTAATCTCCGCGCATAAACCTGAAATGGGGGAGCCCATTGGTGCACCATCCTTTTGCTTATAATAAATATTATCAAACTGAAAAACGTTATTGTTTTTAATTAGATTAAACCCGGAAATAAGTGTATTTTTTGTGCTCACGCTAAAAGAATCATTACCATTAATAGCTTCTTCCACGAACAAACCTACATCATTCATATCTACAGATGAATATAACGATAATATGATCGTGTAAGTATTAAACCCTGAAATAAGTGTATTTTTTGTGCTCACGCTAAAAGAATCATTACCATTAATAGCTTCTTCCACGAACAAACCTACATTCATATCTACAGATGAATATAACGATAATATGATCGTGAAAGTAAAAGTTTTTAATAAATGATGCATATATGTTTTTGTGACATTTTGTGTTGTTTTTAAACAATTATTATAGTACAGCGGTGAATTTGATTCAATTGAGTGTTGTGTTTTTCATGACTCAAGTTTATTTTAATTTTATAGGTATTATATTTTACATCGTAATATGTATTAATAACATTTAAAAAAAGATTATTATGTAATAAGTTTTCTTAACTATCATGTTCATGATTTGTAATTATGATAGTTAAGGCTGTTCTCAAATCTAAACTTGTTACTTACTGACATAAAATCAATTTACTGGCAAAGACACAAAATTTACATATATATATATATACACAGTAAAACCTCTAAATAACGGACACCTCGGGAGCGCAGAAATTGTCCGCTATTCGGAGGTGTCCGCTATTTGGAAAACTTCAGAGATTCACAAAATCGCTAAGAAATGCTTACCATTTCATTAATTGGCTTTTATATGTCCGAGAACTCTTATTATATGATTAATCAGAAATCTATATATTTAAAACGCTAAGCGTTTTGTTTCGACAATCCGTGAGAACAAACTACTACATCAAATTACATCATTCTTTTTTTAAATGAAAGATATTTGGTCCCAGATTTGTTATCGTACATTCGTTTGTTCGAAAATTTAATTAATTAGCCGTAATCTTAAATTAAAATTTTACTTCTGCTTATGACGTCATAAAGTCGGCAATCGGATTAACGCCCACTGTTGCGACGTGCAGAGTTTATTTTCTGAACTCAATGATTGCGAGCATAAAAAATAAATATTAAATATTAAAAGCACGTGACTTTTAGGCCGAATTTTCTAATTTGTAAGTTAAAATATAGTTAAAATGTTTAAGTATTTCGGTAAAAATATTTATCCGTGTGTTTTATAAGCAAATAAAAATTCATATTTACTGTGACGTCACGGAAATATTGTCCATTGGGTTCATTTTATCATTAATCATTATAACTTTGTTGATGCCATTTTTTTCATTACAATTAAATGCAAAATATATTTTTATTTGTATGCATGGTGCTTAAGCATAAATGTACGTGTGAAAAGTTTGTACCGGTGAAAATGACGTTATGCTTAGCTTGAAATGCATTTTAACATTGATAAAACTAAAAAAAAAAATTTATATGATTGTGTCAACATGGCGTAATATTAACTGATATTTCAATTTTTAATTTTAAAGATTAGAACTGAAGCCTTTATTGGTTGCTTCATCTTGATTGCATACCTTGATTACATGTTACCAATTACTTTTTTTAAATTATAGGATTAAGTTATAGGAATTATAGGATTTAAATTATTAAGATTTCCTTTTTTAATAAAAAAATTCACAAAAGTAAAGAATTTCAGGAAAAAAAAAACTTGAAATAATGATTGTATTTTTAGCTAGAATAAACAATGTAAGGCTAATATTTTATAAGAATTATTTTGGTAGGTTTGTTATAAGTTCATTTAACAGTTCCTTATTAGCGGCAAAGACTTATTTCTTTCCCTGTGAATTTTTCTTTCGATGTCAAAAAATGGTAGTCTACTTTTGGACGCCAACCAAAACACAGTGGCAATATTTAGAAATGTATAACGGTTGTGACAACAAACGGCACTATCGCTTTAGCTTTCATCGCGCTTACATCACTTCTAAATACTAAAAATTTAATTTTTTTACTACATTTTACAATTTCAATTCTTACATCCTTAATTAGAAAAAAAAATTAGCTTTCGATTGAAATTTATTTGAAATCTGCTTCTTAATTTAACGACTTTTTAAATAATTTTCAAGCATGAAATATTTTTCAATTCTATCTCAACAATGACCATCCGTTTGTTTTAATAATGTAAAATAGCCCCTAGGAAAGTTGCAACAATTGAAAATAGGTATCCCTAACCTTCATGAAAAGTGAAAAAAAAAAAATAATAATAATAAAAACCTGATAAATCATAAGATCAGATTATCCATAAGATAGAGTATTTTGGCGCTAATATAAAATCTGTCAAAAGAAAAAAAACTATTTTTAGTTTATGATTAACATAAAATTGATATGTTGAATTCGTTGATGTATATGTTGAATCAGAATATGCTAGGAACTGTTATTTATTATTTTTTTAAAGATCCATTGGATATTTAACTGTATAAGAGACCGACTGTGATGGAAAAGGAATAATCATCCTGATTATGTAAAGGGATAGAAGAAACCATACAAATAAATTACAATTGAAAACATTAAAATTCTCCCTCATCTGCATATTAATTTATTATTTTTAACAAAAATTCTTCATTTTTACATAAAAATTGATTAGCTGGATGCGTTTGATGCGTTTGAACAATGGATGCGTTTTAGAAGATATGGGTTTGAAACGAACAATGATTAAAGAGGACATTTTAAAACTTTTAATTTAAACATTTTAAAACTTTTTTTAACGTCGAATTTCAACGGTGCCTTTGGACAGATGCAATACATATGCGCATAGGAGCTCATTCGATTGCATTATCACAGGGGGGGGGGGGGGTGCTTATACTATGTTCTTTTATTTACTGAATATGAGATGAAAGTTGGAAATTTGTATGATACTTTATGATAGGACTATTTGTATGATACTTTATAGGTCCATAAACTTTTTTTTTTTTTTTTTTTGTCGTGGGGAATATGGTGGTAATGTCAAACTGATTTGCATTACACATTTGTTTACGGAGTGTTCATTTGGAGTTTGCATCGGAAATAGCATTTCACTGGGGGGGGGGGGGTAAAATAAAATATTTGAAAGACTGTTTCATACGATAAACCCTACTTAAATAATAAAGAAGCTTATTTTACTGATATTGTTGTAGTATTTTTTTCCGTCACGTTTTGACGAGTTCCATCTAGTTAAAATTACTTTTTTAAGCAATAAAATTGAAATGAAATTGTTACATACATTTTTCCATTGTTTATTGCATTCTTACGGAAAAAATCTGTTACTTTTGCTTATGATTACATGTAGTTAGTTTTTTTGTGTGACGTTTTAAAGCTATCAGTAGTTTTAATCATTCTAAATCATCTTTTTTTGCAAAAAGAAAAACAAATGTGTAACTGCTCACTGTATTTTGCCGCTTCTTGGAAATTCTCGATATTGCAGGATTGGCAGGTTTCAGTATCGGATTCATTTCACTAATAGAGTCAGCTTTTGTCGAAAATTCTGAAGGAATATAATCGCCTACGTCAGCTGATTCTTCTTCAGTAGGTCATCACCAATGTTGTTGGGTATTTCGGTATTTCTTCACTCCTGATACATTTCATTAATTCACTTATTGCGGTAGTTCTTCATTTCTATCGGAAATAAGTATTTCATTTTCTTTTAATGCCTGCTTTTCTGAAACATTGTCGTACTCATTCCGGTTATTCGTTTTTTACAGCTGAAGAAATAGAAATTCGAGAGCATGAGGCACATTAACTAATTTTAGGCTGTTCTCAACTGTATTCATAGAATCTAACTTCGAAAGAATGTGGCTTAATAAAAGCTTTCTGTACCAGGCTTTGCAATTGTGTATAACGCCTTGATGAAGGGGCTGACATACGGAAGTTGTGTTTGGGGGGGGGGGGGGGGGGGGATACAGTTGTAACATTGTCCAATTTCAAATAATTTGGATGAGAAGTTGCACTGTCCCAAAACAAGATAACTTTTCTTTGTTTTGTCATCCTATTATCGAAAGACGTTAACCATTTAATCAGTAAATAACTGGTTACCCACGCTTTTTTATGCGCTCTCCACATCACATATCTGTGTTGTGTATCATACATTGATAAATTTATTAAATTGGATGTTCTTTGAGAAACACATGGGTTTCAAAGATTTAAAATTCTCCTAATACATTGCAACATAATGAATAGTGATTCGCTCTTTTTTCAATTTTTTGCCGATACAGCCATCCATTTTAAAGCACAACGTCTTATACGAAAAAAATCTGAAAAAGAGTATACGCTTTCCTCGGCATTGAAATCTTTTTCTCTCCTCATAACCATTGATTGCAGTCGTTCATGCCAATCCTCCACTTTTATCAGAGCTGCAGATTTTTGTTTTCCACATATTGTTTTGAAAGAGATGTTGTTCCGAGACCGGAACTTTTCCAGCCATCTACCCAAAGCCTGAAAATCATGTAATCAGAGTTCTTTGGCGACTTCTGAAGCCTTTTCCTGAATCAAAAGCCCGCTGACAGGAATTTTTTTTAACGACGTGAAGTAAACCAATTTAGAATTATAGAATCAATTTCAATGGAATCAGTATACCTCAATTTCACATTTTTGGTGTTCTCGTTGGAGTTAGTAATCCACAAATTCCTTATTTCGTAAAATCTCTCCCTCTTGTGTTTTACCTATTTTAAAACATTCGGCAAGTATACGTAAACTCAATTTCTGTTTTTTAGATTCCCTTACACTTACAATTTCAAATTTTCTTTTAAAGTTAATCCCTTCCCTACCTCAAAAGAGGTCATTCTCGAAACATTAATCACAAATAACTAAATTCAGAATACGTAGAACTCAATATATTCAGAAAACGATAAAAATTATTTTAACATATTTTGAAGCTTTGAATAACGCATGTCAATTAAATCTGAAGAATCAAACAGTAATCGATACAAAATACATACGATATTGGGGGTTTCCCCAGGCCACTGGGAATTTTCCTGAGACCACCCTCTACATTTATCTGTGGTTACAAAATTTGTGACACATTGCCCTGATAAATTTCGAGGTTTTTTACTTTTTTTTCTATTTTCTTTTTCGTTAAAAAATCATTTTTCATCCTTGATCGCCAAAACTACTGTCCGCTATTCGGAATGTCCGCTATTCAGAGGTTAAACATACAAAAATTTAGAATTTGGGAGTGGGGATTTGAAAAGTGTCCGTTAAATAGAGGTGTCCGCTATTCGGGAGTGTCCGTTATGGAGGTTTTACTGTATATATATATATATATATATATATATATATATAAACTTATTGCAAAAATTAACCATTGAAACAGAAATAACTGACCAAATGCAATGAAATTATTATCCCAAATAGCTATGTCAAATTACACATTATAAAACATAGTCCTAACAAATGAAGTATTTATTCAAAAAGTGAAACATAAGTAAAAAAAAAAAAAAAAAAAAAAAAACACAAATGCAAGCTTATAATGTAATTTACTTTTTCAAGGGCTGGGAAACCACATTATAAGCAAAGAATGATTGTTTTCTGTAACTGTCACAAGCTTAAAGCCAAAATTTTGTGACAATTCCAAGCCCTAACAATCATTGGAAAAAAATTGGAAAAAAAAAAAAAAAAAAGGATACCTTTGAAAATAGAACACTACAAATCAAACGGAAGAAAATAAATCCATTTATAAACAAATAAATACAAAGGAAGACAAAGAAAATCTATACATTACAACATAAATTTGTCCAGAATCCGAAGCCAAAAATGTTTTGTGCTAAGCACATGGTAAAGTGAATAAGTGAATTCAAACGTACAAGTTAAAATTACAGTTAATTTTCTAAAAGTAGCAGTTATTAATTTAACCATTGTGATTTTAACTATTTCTAATTTAAAATATAAAAATACAAATAAATAATATAAAAACTATAAATTCATTTACTAAAAATATTTTTTAACTTAAATAATTTTAATATATATATTATATTATTGGAATATTTAAAAATTTCACTTGTATTCCAAGTTTTCAGTTAAAAGAGAAAAAAAAATTGTGAAAATTTATATGGTGCTGCCATCTGGTTTTATAATAAACAATAACTAAAAAATAATACTAAAGAATAATAGTAATAGTTTTTTTAAAATCATTATATGGTGCTGCCATCTAGTTAAAGATTAAAACAATATCTAAATAACTATTAATTATTTTGATTAAGTAAATTTTCAGTATAAAATTATTTTATCTATTTATTTTTACATATGTCAACATTTAAATAATTTCAAAACATAAATAAACCCATAAAATCTAAAATATTATTGTAGAAGTCAAATTAAATTTTCATTTTATAAATAATTATATGCAAGCTTAAAAGATTTACCAATATGACTACATGCACTTATTGGAACTAACATCTTGCAAAATTTTATTAACCCTGAAAAATAAAATTAGATTTTCATTTTATAAATAACAATGCAAGTTTAAAAGAAATACCAAAATGGCTACACACACTTAATGGAACTAACATCTTGCTAAATATTATTTATTCTGAAAAATAAAATTAGATTTCACACACTGATAGCTAAAAATAACCAGACATTTCCAATATGTTAACCTCACGTATTGAATCTAATATCTTGCAAAAAATAAAAAATAAAAAAGCATTTAACTAAATTGTTAAATGTTCTCTACCTGGCAAGGGAAAAAAAAAAAACATTAAATCTCCAATATGGCAACACACTTATTGGAACAATATTATATTTAAAGTTCTCTCCCTAGAAAAGAAAAAAAAATTAGAATTTACTATTTGAATTTTTTAATTAATAAAAGATATTTAACCAAAACATTCCCACTCAGCTCTCACATAAAGGAATTCATTCTTTAGCCAAATATATCAGTAATCAAAATGTAAGTGTTTTAACAGATAGAATGTGCAAACATATAAACCCCAATGAAAGCAAAATTTATATTCGTAAAATTGACTTAACTAAATAAAAGGGATAGCCATATTCTACTGCATGTTGAAGAATAAGTTTTAAATTTTGAGTTTTAAAATTATTAGAACAAAGATTGTTTATTCTATGTGCAAAATTTAGTAAAATATTTACAAATACTGATTTATGTATACAAGACTTATAATTAGTAAATAAGTTAACTTTAAATGTAAAATCATTTCTTTTGTCATAAATGTCAAACAAAATTTTATTATCTTTAAGAATTATCTTAAGATCAAGAAAATTAATTTCATTATTTTCCATAAGGTTGAAACTATAATTTAAATTTTTATGATATTTTATTGGTAGTAAATAATTTGAATTATTATTAAAATAGAAGACAATTATATCATCTATATAACGGTACATTTTACAATTAGCAAAATGTGAATTACGTTCATAATAATATAAATATAATTCTGCAAGAATTGAAGAAACAATACCACCCTGTGGTAATCCACAGCATTGAATATATATATTCTCATTAAAAACAATATAATTATGATGTAGAATAAATCTAGTTAAAGTTTTAAAGTAATTTAAAGAAATGTTATTTTTTAATTTTATGGAATCCTTGTATTCTTTGTATAATAAATTGACAATCCTGAACATATCCTTGATATCAATATTATTAAATAAGTCATTAAAGTCAAACGTCTTCATGTAAGTTATGTTATTTAAATTTTTTATATTATTGACAAGTTGAAAACTATTTTTTATACTAAACAAATTATCTTTTAGTTTTGTAAGTTCAAACAATTTAGTGAGAATAGTTAATAGAAATTTACTTGCATTATTATTATACGTATTACAGCCTATAGTTACAGTTCTAAATTTTATAGGAGTTTTATGAAATTTAGGTATAACAACAATGTATGGATAATTAAAGTTGTAATTTTTAATTTTTAGCAATTTATAATATTGAAATATATGTCGATTATTAATAATTGTATTAAGATTAGTTTTTTTAAAATTTAAACTTGTATTTATTGCATTAGATATTAGCTGTGAATAATATTTTTTGCAGATGAAAGCATAGTTGTTTGGTGATTTATCAACATAAGTAATAATAAATTTGTTTTGTAAATTCTTTATTTCACTATTTAGTTGTTTAACATTAAAATTAAAATTTTCCATATTTCTGAAAAGTTCAACATTTAAATTACTTAATACATTTAATTTCCATTCTTTAAAAAATTCAATGGGTTTATTATAATCTATTGAAATTTTATATATAAAAAGGTCAAGATCCAGATTAAATTGTTTTAATATAGAAAAAATATTATAACATGATGGTGTTCGAAATTTAGTCCCATTAGTCATAAAACTGCGCAGATAATCATTCTCGACAATATTAATATCCCCTGTAATAATGTGACCATGTACCTTATCTACATAATTACTAAAACTAGGATTATTACATAAGCACGGAGGTTTATCATTTGATGTAAGAAATTTTGCAAAATTATTGTAATTGAAAATTCTACGTCCAAGTGTAACATTGTATTTGTATGATTTATGTATTGTAAAATTTTTTATGGGGAATTTGTTATTGTTATTAATTACATTGTGTATATTAATTTTATTAAGTACTATATTGGAAAAAGTGATTATAAGTTGAGTATTGTTAGTTTTTTTATAAGTATTTTTTGAAATTTTTACATTAAGTTGATTAATTCTATATAATAGAAGATCAAAATATACATCACTAAAATGTGGTGATAAATTTAATGTTAAAAATACTTTATAATAATTATTAAGATTTTTCTTTTTGATCGAAAAAATATGTTTCCTTATATCAAACCAATTGAAAGTATTAGTGAATTCATTTTCCATATTAGATAATTGCTGTATAATATCATTACTAGAAATATACTGTGTATTAGTACCATATTTACCCCTTTTTGTACGTGTAGTTTTTGTATTTACTTTATGATTTAAATTAGCATAAGTGCTAGTATAATGTTCATGTTTATTAGTATTTGTATAAACAATGTTTGTGCGATTAAATAACTTAGAATTTAGACCATAAGGATATAAAGAGTTACGGGATTTGATATAAATGGATTCATAAAGTAGTCTATCACTGAAATTTTTGTGCATACTCAGGATTTTAATAGTAATATCTTTAAAGTCATGTTGTCTAAAGTGCATATGCTCAACATTTATAGAATTATTTTTTATAATATCCTGTCTATGTTGATTGATTCTGAAGTGCAGTGGATTACATGATTGACCAATATATTCCATCTTACACATATTGCAATTAATCGAATAAATAATATTGTATGCTTTACAAAAGAATACATTAATTTTCGAGTTAGAACTATTAACAATTTGTAGTGGATCTGCATGTGGGCAAGTTAAGCAGCGTGGTGATGAACATATATATATATATTAAGATTTTAAACAAATGAATAGCCTTTTCCATTTTACTATAAAAGTAAAGAATGTTTCATAAAATGCTGTTAAAAATTAAAGGGTTTGAAAATAGCAGACTGGCATCAACTACTTAGCCATCAGTAATAATTCAACATGTATCTGTCATGAAAATAAAATTATTCTCTGTAATATATTGGCATCAACTGGGGTATTAAAAATTTATATAATGCTGTTTAAAATAAGAGATGGCTGAGATTGTATATAAATTAATTTTATATGGTGTGAACTTAAATATTAAATATCATAGAATCAACAACCCTTGCAATATTTTGCTGTTCTTTTTAGTCAATTAATTGAAGAGAAAAAAAATTAATATATAAAATGGATCTTACTTAAATGCATGATGAAAGACAGTGAAGGTAGGCTTGAATTAGAAATAAACTTATTTATTGAACTTCAAATAAATCAAAATGGAAGGAATTTTTGTTCTGCCATTTGTCACTGACTTTGTAGTAAAAATTCCAAAAATGCTGAATTTCATCTTTGAATTCCAAAAAAAAAAAAAAGCCAACTTGTCATCGAACGTTATTCAGTACATTTCTTAAAAATATAATTTTTTTTAAAATACCCCGCAATTTTTTCTAATCACATCACAGCATCAACCCCTCCATGGAAAACTTAGAAACCTTTTTAAATTGGCATATTTAATCAAGTTCAGAAATTTCATGCCGATAAAATCAAACTCAATTCTGATTTCATTTTGAGTAACACAGCATTAAATACCAAGACACGGGGAAGACAAAAATTCCGAAACTAGAATTTCAAATCATTTGATAATTAAAAAAAATTATGTCGAATTTCAAAGATCAAATGAGCGATCCAAAACCAAAACAAAGTTTTAAAATGCAAATGATATGTGTGCATGCCACTAGCCACCTTAGAACTTTTAGTGTCAGGTCAAGGAAATCCATTGAGGAAATGAGGTATTCAATTAAGTGCAAAGAAGGGACACCGAAGAGCATGTTGTGCAAAGGAGAAGCGAGCTTTCCCATGAATAACAGCCATTGACTAAACGCCATAGTTCGGTTTAGCATTGTAGAACTCCAGGAACAACATGCCAAGAAATAGACTTTGCCTAAATGATAATGTCATTTAGATATCATCATTCATCTCAACCTGAGACTAAAAGTTTCATTTCACACAATAGGACTGAAAAGGAGTTTGTGAACAACAGGCCAGCAGGATTCATGTTTTTGAGTGGAGTTAAAAAAAAAAAAAAATGAGGACAACCTTTGATCAAAGTGGCATAATTTAAAGAAAAAATTCTTAAAAATCCATTGCTTTTGTAAAATTGTTGTACTTTTATGTTTTTTGTTAATTTTTACAATAAATATTTTGCAATTTCAGGATAAATCTCAAATGTCAGATGCTTCTCGTAATCGAGAGCGAGATTCTGCATCAAAAGAATTGGCACAACTTCGGAATTTTGTCCAGTCATTGAGTAAGACTGCTGTGCCTTTGGGTCGTATGCTTGATTTTTTACAGGAAGATTTGGATGCCATGAAAATGGAACTAAAGATGTGGAAAGAAGAACATGCCCAAAATTTAGTTGCTCTTCATAAAGAACAAAGGTAGGAACATTCCATTATTGATTGAATGCTGTATGTAACATACTTTTGATATCATCATATAACTATTGTTTTTAGCATAGATTACAGCATTTAAAATTTTACTTGTTTTTAATTCTAACTAAGAGTAGTACAGCAAATATAAAAAATCAGTTTGGGTCATTTTTAAATGCATTTAGTTCATCTTCCTGAGAGATTTTGTATATTGATGCATAAGTTTTTATTAATTTCTTGAACTGATTTTCAAACTGTAATTTTCTTTTCTACATTAATAAAGACTGGATGCAGTATTTTAATAGTTTGATTTTGAAGCAAAGTAGGTGTAATAAGCATGTTTAACCACTTCAATGGCTGCTCCGAGTTAAGTCACTTTTTTAGATAAAATTTAACCATTTTACTTTATCGTTGCTAGGGCTTTGATCGTTGCCAATAAATAAAAATGCAGAAAAATAATTTTTCCTCAACAATTAAGTTTCAATTGAGCGATTTTCACGTGAAAAATGAAAATAATTCAAAAGAAGATGAATTTCTGTGATATTTGAAACAACAATATGGAGTATTTGTTATTATACATGAAGTATGAATATTGGTTACATTAAAAAGATCTTTTTCTGTCAAAAACTGCGTTATAATTAGAAAGAAGAATTAATAATAATTATAATACTAAGAAAAAGATTTCGCTTGAACCATGGAACTATGAAAAGGATCCTCCTTGGCTTGAACAAATATGACGTCATAAATAAAACATGTATTTTCAAATATTCGTAATATTACAAAGAGCATGACTATCAGTGTATAATAAAAGTATATACATAATGGACGTCATATTTAAGATGAATAACTGAAATATTTTTTTGATACTGATTAATAATAAGCTTGAATATCAGTTACAAACAGATGTGAGTTTTCTGCTAAAATTCACGTCATTATTGTCAGGAAAAGAAAATTAACAAGAATTATATAATTGAAAAGAGATTTCTCTGGGATCAAAGTGACGTCATAATAAACGGGATTTTTTAAATATGTTTCAAATGGAGCGTTTATCAATTTCATACATTAATAATCACTGAGTACAGTGAAAGAATAGAGAGGTAATGAACCGTAAAATCGGCTTGCAATATGAAGCTGGTTATCGCTCAAATCATTAGGCCCAAGGGCTGACTTCATTGAATGGAAAAAGGCTGCACGTGGAACAAGGACTGGATTCATTGGACGGGGAGAGGTTTTCAAAGCAAGCCGCCAGTTGTTTGGGCCGACTGTAGGGTTGCATTTTCAGCATCACGCAACACATGAACATTTCATCTCTATTTATTCTTTGAACTCTGTGATTAATAATACAAGCATCAGTAATATTATTAGGAAAAGAAAATTGAACACAAGTCTATTAAGTTAAAATCTGATTGTGTGTATTTTGCAACTACTCCTCTTAATGCAACACGATTTACTTAATACCGGTTATCATTGATTCGAGGATGTCATATAAACTCTGAGAATTTAAAATTTTGAATTAGATTTAGAGATATTAATATTTTTTTTGTAAATTTTAACGAAATTTCTCTAAAAACGGTACTTAAATTACTCCATTTTTGTGGATAAAAAAAGAGAAATAAAACGGATTAATATATTTTTATGCCATTTTCTCATTAAAACTGAAAAAAATTATTTTATTTTCAATTTGAATAGTTGGTGGAAAAAAAAATCTTGATTACAGTAAAATTTCCGAAAAATAAAAACATTTCCACATATTCAAACTTTATGAATCAATTTATTCTGCAGAGCAAAAATCGCCTGTCAGCATATTGTCAAGAATTCAAGATTTGTTTCAGCTATAGATTAACCAAGGACACACATCTGCTGTTACATGCAAACGTAAGACTTGCAATTGCAAAGCTTTTTGCCACCCCAAATTACATGCAAACGTAACATTTACATGTAATTTGCACCCAAATTAATTTTAATTTGAACCGTAATAAATGTTAATTTGCAATGAAAATTACATACAAAATTAATGCTTACATATAATTTTGGGTTGCAAAAAGCTTTGCAATTTAAGTGTTACGTTTGCATGTAATTTTGGGCTGCAGAAAGCTTTGCAATTGAAGCTCCTTGCATTTAGATGTAGAATTATTACTCCCTATTCACAAGAATTGAATTTAAAGAAAAAGCATATACTATTTCCAATGAATTATTTTTAAATGATGGCTGTTAAAACATTTCTCAAAGTCGTTAAAAGTAAAATGGTTTATCAGGTAAAATTGACATTTCTTTTTACCCAATTCGTCGATTTACACGATTTTATTTGGCCGTCTTTTTTCCATTGGTTGCAGTTTCCTTTTCGCGGTTATTTGGCACAAAATTTTACTTTTTTTAAACTGATTTATGTCAAGGCCCCTATAACAAAGAAATATCGTATTTTCTTCTATGAAATGTGATAAAGAGTTAGTTAATTATTTACGTTTTTAATTATCGGGAGTGAAATATTTTGCTTGATTAGTACATTTATTTTTCTTTTAATGTTACGTGAACGAAGTCACGTGTAACAGCTAGTTATAAATATATGAAATGGCTCATCTTTTATATTTTTTACAAAAACTATTTTGATTTCTTTCTCGACAAGCAGCTCATCACACATTGCTTGATGCAAGATACAACCAACCTGTTGTGTCTAAATATTATACCTGAGAAAATTTTTTATAAATCATTTTATTTACACTTGAAAATTTTCTCTCCCCCCCCCCCCCCCCCCCCCACCATTAATTACTGTTTTGTGTTATTTTTGAAATTTTTGTAGAAAATGTCTTTCTTTTTTTCAAAGTTGCATAGTAAAATATTAAATTAGATTTATGAAAAAAATTAGAATTTATTATTATATTATATGATGCTGAGGCAATTAATTTTTTTATCATTTGTCTTTTAACCATTTTTTCTAAATAAATTGTAATTGTTTATGAAACTAATCACTGTTATATCTAACTAAAAGAATTAGCCTTATAATATCAATTTAAACTCATATTTTTCTTATAATTTATTTTATTATTTTTTAAGAAATGTTTTCTCTTCTTCCCAATTTAGACTGCTGCTTTAATGTGTAAATATAGTAAATATTACCCTTTAGATAAATAAAAATTGTCATCTTATGTACAGTAAAACATCTTTAATATGTTGTTAAATCAACTTTTCCTGGTCCTGAAGCATTTCTGTATGTAACAGTATTAAATTTATTATTTAGTATGTTGAATTTTCAATTATTTTTGTAATTTACATTGCAGTGAAAATGCCTGATGTGTGAAAAAAGTTATTGCTCGTTGTTCTAACAAACACTGATGCAGTTAAAACTATAAATATTTGATATTTTGCAAGTACTGAATCTAACTTTAATTATATGGGTTAGTGTGAAACAAGAAACTGTATAGCATAGTTTTCCTAAATGTGTATATTTTAATCCTAAACAATATCACTCCCCATTAAAACTATGGATTGATTTACTTACAACTTTGCTTGTGAATTTTGATGCAAGTTTATTTACATTAATAGTATCTTCTCTATAATCATTATACTGTACTTACTTGAATCTGTTTAACTGTGTGTGCCTTGCAATCTAAGACAATCAGCAATACAGTAAAATCAGATGTTTGTGGTATATATTAAGAAGCTTATTTATTTATTCCTCTCCCCCTCTACATTGTACATGCAATATTATACCTCCCCATTGTAAATGCAATATGAATTTAACTCTTTTCTTAACTACCTGATTTCCCTTGCCTATTTCTTCAGGATTTCATGTTTTATTTAGGGGGTTTGTAACCAATAAAGTAAAAACCAGTTTTTGTTAAAACAGACCTGATCTTCTGTTGTGCTTAGAGTAATTAATTCCTAATTTCAACTGCTGGATGTACATGTAAATAGATCTTTTAAAGTAACAATTTTCTCAAGTTACAGATCATGGCTTATAGCGGGAAATACAGGACTGACAAAAGTGGGACACATAAAAAAAAATTTAATATATCAGCACAGTGGATTTTAAATGCATGAAATTTCATTCCTAGTGATTCCGTTTAGTAGTCTTTTTTCAAATGCAGTATTTCTAATGTGATGGATGTGACTGAAAGTGATGCTATCAAAGAACATTTCAGCGATGAAGTCACATCCGAAAGCAGCAATGAAGATTCACGTAGTGATATATCTGAGAATTCAAACAGAGAGATTTCTATGACCAATGAATATTAATTTGAGAATATGTAGATAATAAATAGGATTTACCATATTTTATGTTTCATAACTTTACTTTATTTCAAATTTTTCTTGTTTTAAAGAAAAATCTTTCTTTTTGAGGCTAAGTAAGAAATAATGTATGCTTTAGCTTCAGGGGTGTTTTTAATTTGAGTAAATATGATAATTAATCTAGGGAAGTACATAAATGTAAGCTGCAACATGGTCAACTCTCAATAATTTGCCTTACCTCCAAATTTTAATGAAGTTTGTTAAAATGCTAAAATGCTCTCCAAAAGTAAGTTCTGTCTTAAAACAGAACAATACCATTTCAACATTTAGATACTATATAAAATACATTGTCATTTACTGTCACTGATTTGTTTTTTATTTGAAAAGGTTCCAACTAAAAACTGGCACAAAAGGAAAAAAAACATCCACACATTCAAACTAAACTTGGTTATTCTTTCAATATACATAAATAATTGATATAGAAAATATTAATGATACTTTACAAAAGATTCATTGGAAGCCACAGCCTACAATTTTGTTGTTACTGATGCCAAAATGTCTTTGAACACTTTTTCTATTAATTTTTTTCAAATATTTGCATGTCCTTCTTTCAAGTTGTTTAACTTTTGTTGCTTTCAAGATTTATTTATTTATTTTGGTCGACTTTTTTATTTAATGTTTTAAAAAAAATCTTTGGCTGATATTGAGACACATTTGTTAGATTTTGTCTTTAAGTACAAAGGATATCTTTTATAAATTGCGAAAATTTTAAGTCCTTTTTTGGCATAATGAGATAAAGCATCATCAGACCAAAATATATTCCTTTTAGTAATATATAAAAGGTACTTTATTGTATATACACTGTGTTACTAAAAGTTTCTTATAGTGTTATAGTGTGCTGTTTTGCAGACTATTAATAGCTAAATCTTTAATTACATATCTTAATTAATTATATTATATATATATATATATATTATATATTATATATTATATATAATATATAATATATATATATATATATATATATATATATATATAATTTTTTTTTCTTGGTAGTGCCACTGAATCATTATTGGAGCCTCTTAGAGCGCAGTTAGATGACTTAGATCAGGTTGTGCAGAACCAGCTTGATGCAAATAGTGCTTTAAAGTCATCAATAGCAAGAAATGATGAAAGAATTCAGAGAATGTTGTCATCAGTGAATCACAAATCTTGACAGATATTAACTGAAAATTTAATGTTATACATTCTGTGTGTAATTGTTCACAATGCTTTCAACCAGTTGATGGATGTAGCACTATACTTATTTGTACATATCATTCTTCAAATTGTTTAAATAATATGGTACTACTTGTACACAATAAGGTAAGGCAGAAAATTTGCTTTATTCCAAATCCAGTTATATAAGTTTTATTTTGTCTTGACTTATTTTAATTTTGTTTTCATTCATTTTAAATTAAGCTTGTAACTATTCTTTTTGCTGTTTTTATTGAATATGCATGATATGAATCATATGTCTCATCATTTGTACTGTTTGATTACATTGCTAAAAATCATCCATGCATCCACAAATTTTCATTTTTTAGTATTTTTCCAAGAGTCTCTTTTTTTGTTTCAAGAATTTTTATCGTTATTTTTGCTTTTTTCTGTATGTTTCTTCTATTTTATAAATTTTTCTTAATCTTACTGTGTATTTTTTTTTATTTTTTTTTTTTTTTTGTAATGATTAGTTTTCAGTTATGTTTATGTTATATTATTATTGTTCACGTTAAAAAGAAAAAATGTAAATTGACATTTAAATTGCATAAATTTATTTTAATGCACAAAATCTTGTTGAATTTTGTATTATGTCTAAAACTATTTTATGCTTAAAAAAAAAAAAAAAAAAAAAAAAAAAAAAAAAGATTGAATAATTGAAATTCTGTCTAACAACACTATTTAATTAGTTGATCAGTGTAACTATTTATTTCTGAAAAATTTTAAGTATCCAAATTTAGAACCTGTGTTTATTGTTATTTAATATTTCAGCTTGTTTCTCACTCATTAGAAGCTCCATCCATTTTCTATGCTTTCTGTAATTTCTAGTATAGTATTCTCTCCTAAATTGTTGACAAATGCCTTTGTTTTACTTAGAAGAATATGCTAATTACTCACCAACAATTTGTTTTCAAAGTTTATTAAGAGATAAAGATCAATTTTCTGCCTACCTTATTTTATATTTTACTTGCAATTTTTGTGATATTCATTTAAAATAAATTATATGCTCAAGAAGCTGTAAAATAAATCTATTTTACTATTTTTTGATAGTTAAAATTTAAATTTTTGATGACAATGTAATGAAAAATGAAAGGATTAAAAAAGGAAAATATATATATATATTGAGAAGCCAGAAGTACTGATTTTATGCATTACTGGAATTTTGAGAGGCTGTTTTATTTAGTGACTTTAAAAATTACTTCTTAAAATTACAGTCAGTTTGCCATTAATGAAAGGTGAGAGTAAATAAATACTGTTCCATCCATTTTTTTATTATTATTTCTGAAAATTTATATATCTTTTATTAATATATTGTCTTACAATTTTTATAACGTGATTAATCATTAAGGTTTCTGCATTTTACTGTTATATGTGTTATTTTTAATGTATTAAACATCATTTTATTCTTTTAAATGTAGTATTACCTTTTTAAAACTATCAGTAATATTACAATTAATATTTTTTTAGGGGGGGGGGGGGGGGGAGAAGAAGAAATTTTAATTTAAGGAGCTCTTGTTATTTTATATAACTTTAAAACTGAAGGAATTATGCACAATTTGTAATGTATCTTAACTGATAGACAGCTGAATAGATAATCCTATATGAAAAATTATTTATTAATTTTTTGTTCTTGCCACTTTAGAATCTATACATAAATTTTATCACAAGAAATAGAACTTGAAAAAAGACTAATTTGTATTTTAATGATAAATTGTTGTTAAATCTGTTCTTAATTCTTTTTTACTATTTCTGAATTCCAGTCCAAATATAAATTAATTTAAAACAATAATTAATCAAATTCTTCTTAGCACTAGTATTTTACATTTATCAAGTGTATCCTTGTAAGTGATTTAATTATTAAAGTCAAAAACTTCAAATAATTCATATGTGTACTCTCTTCATATAACTATAAATTTATAGTTGGTGCACATATCATTCTGTCTAGAATGTCAGTGTTTTACAAAATCTATTAAGTACCTTTCATATTTTATGATCAATAACTAATAAATGCTGAGATGAAAGGCAGTACTTTTAAGTTGTTTTATACATTTATTTAATTATATATGCATAATTTTGTGCCACAACAATTCTCCATCATTCATATAACATAAAAAAATCAGTCCTTCTAGAACCAGTACCTAAGGAAATAAAACCGTCCACAATTGAAATTAAAAATTTCCAATCTAGTCATTGTTTATTACCTTAAAAGTTTGGATTATATTGCTGTTGAAAATATTGAAATAATATTTTGTTAAAATGGTGTAAGCTTTTTTTTGTTAGTTATTTTGTAAAGTAACTGTACTATTCATATTTAAAGTATATTAGATATAGGCAATGCTTACAGTGAATATATTATGTGTATTAATAAAAAAGATAGGTTATTACATTCATTTAATTATAATCAAAATATTTTCATTTTGAAATGTTTTGATTGTATAAAATATTTTTGAAGTTATTAATTTTAAAAATAATGCTAATTTTTAATAATTGGGGTGTAGGGGTAGTGTGACTGAGCCTTTTTCTTCTCTGCTATTATTACTATGCCATTAAAACTATTAATTTTAATTAAAATCAAAACATAATACACAGGGTCCTTCGATAAATTATTTAGTGAAATCAATAGATGAACATGTGGACCATATGGAATACTGTTAATGTTCAAAAACTATATTAATGTTCCTACTAAAAATGCTTGGCTTGTTTGAAATATTACTAGTTGTGTAAAATGAATAAAAAAAATATTCCCCTTTAGTGGAAAAATCTTGAATGTTTCTAAAGACAAAGCACTGTATTATTGTGATTTTGATTTTTTTAATGCAAGACACAAAGTTTAAACTTCATTAATTTTAACACAGTTATTCTAATTGGTAAATAAGTCATATGAGTTGTAATTTACCAACTGAGTGAAAAAGTGCCCTGGCCAGGATTTGAACCAGGGACCTTTACGCTTAAGCTGTCAACACTCTTCCAACTGCTGGAGAAATCTAGCAGACACAATTTACTCAGACAACTTTTTGATAATGACCATCTGAAACAGCTTAACCGAAATTGTACAGAGATCTGGCCTGGACAAATCCAGCAGTTGGTAGAAGGTTGGCTGTTTAACCTTTTAACTGCTTATCCCGTGATTTCCACAGGCAAGACATTTGTTGAAAAATTAATATAAGGGGCTGTACATATATAAAGATATCAACATTTTGGACCTCGTCCCCCCCCCCCCCCTACAATATCATAAGTTATCATTCTTCAACCTCTTCCCTCCCCTCAATAATATTATCAATTTCTAAAAATTCTTTTTACTTTTATATATATATTTTTTTTTTTGGTGTGTGTGTTTGCAGTGATATACAGGTATGGTTATACATTTATTATTTTCATAATTTACGGATTCAAATGAAGAGAAGAAGTAATTAAAATATTACTATTATACTTATGAAGTAATTTTATATAAAATAACAGCTGAAAGGGATAGTTACTATTTAAAAGTATTTAATAATAGCTTATTGTCACATCATTCAACAGTAATGCTATCTTTTTGTGTATGCCCCCTTTAAGGGGGGGGGGGGTGAAAGTAGAACTTCTTATCAGCAAAACAAGTAGACTACATTCTTTTTCTTTATTTATTAAACTAGTAAAAACAACAACTTTGTACTTTCATAAAAATAAATAATTAAAAAAAAAAACATTATTTTGATGTATAGAAAAAGTTACAAAAAAAATTTGGTTGATAAAAAATAATAAAGATATTAAAACAGAAATCCCCTCCCCATAGAGATATCTTACGATATCAAGTGCCAGACCAACCCCTCTCCCTAAAGTGATAACGTTATATATGCACAGTCCCTAATACACAATTTTGTTTTAAGAATTCCACAGTCAAAGGGGAAAATGGAAATGATAAATTTACTACATGTTTCAAATACATGATGATTTGAAATGTATAATAGAGGAGATACTAGATTAAATATTGGTCAAGAGGATTTTGAAAAAAAAATTGAGCGGTTGGAGGTTAAGCCAAAAGATCCTTAGTTCAAATCCTGGCTTAGTTCAAATTTTTCACTCAGTTGGAAAAATTGCAACTTGTACAAAATTAAAAGTCTACACCAGATTACAAATATTGATTGGCACAATTTTATACCAGTTGAAAATCCTTAACATGCATTGTCTGAAGATGAAATGCTGACTTTTTTTTTATTATTATTATTATTTGATATTTATTTATTGCAATTGAGTTGCCAGTAATACTTACTAGATTTATGTAAAATATAAAAAACATCTTTTAATAAAAATTATTCAAGTTCTATCCATGATTTGGTAAAATGTTGTAAAAATTTCAATCCAACTGTGGATATTAGCTATCAATAGTACATGGAAAATACTATTAACCATCAATTATAAAATATTTTGACTAACTACTTCTGCAAATAGCTAGAATTTCAAACAAATGACTTTAAAAATATTTAATGTTGGATGTTTATTAGCACAAAGCCAATAGTAATTTCTGTATATAAAAAAATTGAATGAATGTGAAACTATCAAATTATTTAGTAATAATCTTTCATCTCCCCTTTAACTGGGAAATAAATTTGAAAAAAACTACTTAACATTTATTTGTTCCTAATTTTTGTTTCCTAGCTTTTTATCCTAGTTTTTGTTATAGTTGTATATTTTAAGTGAATTAGTCAAAATTTGTTGTATCTTTTTATTTTATAGGTTTGTTGTAGTTTTAATTCATGAGTGTTTCAAAAAGCGGAAACCAAATTGTTTCTCATACTGCAGTTTCAGTATCTTTTGTCATTTAATACATTAGGGATGTTGAATATGTGTTTGTTTTATTTATTAAAAACTATAGAAATACTGTCGAGCATCAATTATCAGAAAATTGGTTATTGTTAAATCTTAGAATTTTAAGAAAATGTTGATGGAAGCATTTCATAGCTGCCAAGAAATATATTTGTGGAAAACAAAAAGTTTTATTTTTTTTCCACTACATAATGTTGTATTAAAATAAATGATCAACGTAAAAAATAGCACAAATAAAATACATATAAAGTAGCAAACAGCTGTTTCAAAGCCTCTAAAGCTTCATCATCAGTGCCAAAGTCAAAAAGATTAAAAACAGATTTAAAAGTCGAACTCGTCCTGTCCACGACTCATCCAGACTGGCTGAGCGCTTCTAATTGGTCTCTCCGTCACATTGAACTCCTGACTCTGCTGTCGTTTCTAAACACTCATCGTCATTCCATCTTGGACGCATGCAGAGACGCAAGCATACTTACATGGCCTAAATTTTTAAATCTGTTTTTAATCTAAGGTGCGTTCGTAATTATATAAATACGTAGCACCTATTGTAGTCGTCGGGTCCGTCTGTCTGCATATAACAATGTAAAAACTACCCAACTGCATGGCTTGAAATGTAAGATACATTATCTTTGCAGAATTTTGTCATGACATTTCAAATTTTATGAAAATTGAATCAAAGTTTAGAAGATATTAATAAAAACATTTATTAAGAAATTTGAATTTTTTTTTAAAAAATCGGTGCTTTCTTGTTATAGGAGCTTCCAAGGTTTAATCGTCAAACGACCGAGATACTTATTTTATTACAGAAATCAATCTGCAGACAATATAATTAATTTCACAGAATTAAAAATCATCAAGATCGGAATATTTATATAACTAGCTATAATACGAACACACCTCATTTGTTTTGTTTGACGTACAATTTCCAACTTGTTAACTTTGGCACTGATGATGGACTTTAGAGGCTCCGAAATAGCTGTTTGCAACTTTATATGTATTTTATTTGTGCTATTTTTTACATTGATCATTTAAATTTAATATAATGGCATGAAGTTCAATCCTCCCATTTTAAATATAATACTGTATGTACATAATTTGCATGACAATTTTGCATTTCACATGCAAAAGTTTCAAAATGATAATGGTTCCTATCTTAGAATGATTTGTATTTAAATGCTCTGTCATGAATCGATATAGTTACCATTTTTATTTTACATCATATGTCTTGCATTCAATGTATATCAGATTCTTTAATCTGAATTTTGGACTGTCACATATGTTGTTTGTAAACTGTTAGTTTTCATTGTTTCTAAATAAGCTTGTAGCTTTCAGAATTATACGATAAAATAATTAATTTTGTAAGTGAAAATACAATTTTGAAATTAATGAAATATTTATTTGCCTACTATTTTACAGAATGTATTTTAATTAGGTTTACTATAGGCAAAGTTTATATACATGGAAGTAGGAGGAGTGAAACTTATGGCAATGTTTTAGTGCCGAATTGAAATCCTTTTTACCTTGTTGGTTGCTGTTACTACAGTGTATATTTTCTGAAATTTGCAACCCTAAAATCCACAACTCTTTGGAATGTGTACTTGCTGTTTGTGATCTAAACAGTATTTCCAAAACAATAAATAATTGCTAGATTTATGTGGTAAAATATTAAAATTTATCAATAAAAATGCAATTTTGATATTAATTAATGAAATAGTTTATGTAGCAGAAAATAATTTTCTTAAATAACTTTGTAAGTTGAGTTATCTGTAAGTAAATATATATATATATATATATATATACATATATATACATATATATATATATATATATATGGAAGAAGGAAGGGTTATAGATCAAATTATTATACCCAAGTGTAATTCACAATATATTTTATTTTGTTGATTGAACTCTCTTTTCTTCTCTAAAAAAAGAAGACAAGTTTGTTCTTATATCGCAATTTTTTTTTTCCATGCAGTAAAGTTTATTTTAAAAATGTTCTAAAATTCGCAACATTCTAAAATTTGCAAAACATCTGGCTCCAAGCTGTGTGGATTTGAGGAAATGTGCTCTTAAAAGAATCATTACAATTTTTTTTTCTGTGAAACACAAAATAAACTTTAAGTGATTATCTAAATTTTGCAAAAACCTTTTGGTTCAAAACTGTGCATATATGTAAGAGGGTATTGTAGATTCTTTTTCTCAAAGTTTTGCAAAATAAATTTTTTTTATTACTATAAATATATTGCAAACACATTGGAGAATATTGTATAACAGCAGGAAATATATGGTGATTCAGCTTAGTTCTGTTACATGTATTAATTATCCATATTATTTGTGAGGATGCTATTAATCCATCCTTAATATAATGCCAATAATTGATGCTTAACTATGTTTTAAAAATAAAATTCTATGAAAATTTAAGTATTTATTTCTTAAAATATCTGTTTGTCTTAGCATTCTGTGAAACCATTTAAGTTCATTAAATTAAAAGCATTTATTTTATATCTGCAGCAACAAAGTAATATTCATCCATTCTTGTTTAAAAATATTTAAGATTTCTGAATAATTGATTTATCTATAGAAATGTTAACTTATTTTTGACAAAATATTGCAAAATTTAATTAATTTTCTAAATAATGTCATGGAGGCATGAATGTATTAATGGTAATAATAATTAACTATAAGATAAATAGAGGAATGAAAATGTTTTGTTGAATATAAGTGAGAACGTTTGGGATTTTATTTATTGTTAAATAAAAAGATTTAATGTTTGTGTGGATTGATTAAAAAATTCATTTAAATATTCCTAACTTTCAAGAGATGTTGATTTATAGCACATTCAGCTTTTAAACTCAGATACATTGAATGAGTTAATGGATAACACTACTGGCAACACCTGAAAAATGATGGATTTATTATTATTATTATTTTTAACTATTTTGGAGTAAAAATTGGTTTAAAAATTTTTTATTATATCAATCATTAACATATTTTATTTTATTTTTAGAGACAATTTTATGAAGGTTGTACCCAGCATTTTGAAATATGTATTTGAGGTTAGCTTACTGTATAACAATTTTCATCTGATCATCTCCAAATTTTAATCATATATTTTCAACACACTCTAGAGAAGTACATAAGCTTATTATGATTGATAAACTATTTTTATTTTTAAATAATGTACAAAGTCCAATTTTTCCATGTTTGTCATTTTTACAAATATCAATATTTTGTAATGATCATATGTACTTTTCTTTCAAATTTGATGCAGATTAACAAACAAAAACATTTTTGTTCCAGGTTCATTCAATAAGCAACTGTGATGCAAGATGCATTTTTTGTGTTTTATAAGAAAAAAAATATATATGTTATTGAAGATTGATATAACAAATACCTCCAAACTATTTTTTATCCTGATAGTTTTCTCAAAATAATAATAATAATAAATAAATAATAAGTAGGCTTCATAGGTTGCAATACCCTTAATTCTGAAAGTAATTAAAATTAACATAATTTTTAAATATTGATTATCCAGTATAATTTTTTTAATTGCACAATGTTATTTTTGAAACAAAATTTATACTTTGTATACAAATTTCTTATCAATAACAGTAATAAATTTCCTAGTAAAGTATCATGCAATAACTTTAGTTTCTGGGAAGCAATGTTTCAAATTTCCATGCCTCGATAAGATTTTGAATTTTATTGTTATCAGGATAATATTTACTAGATAACTTAATAATTGTACAGATTATTAAATTCTTTAAGAAAATTCCCATAACTTTATTAAAATTTAGAAAAAAAATTATGTTACAGTTTTAAATGTAATTTTCTATTTCATTTGAATATATTAACAAAAATATTTTACATATGTCTTATTTTTATTTTATTAAAAAATATGTACTACATGAAGTTTACACACTTATTTATTTCAGCTGCTTTCACATGATTTTTTCATTATTTATATGCTGTTTACTTACACTTTTATCCTAGTCAGACTGTGTTATTTGTCCAGTTATTTTACCATTGTTTTATAATTTATTTATGAAATTTGTTTTGTTTTCCTAATGTACTTTTGTAAATAAAAGTAATTATATTAAAAACAGATTGTTCAGATTATTTTAATTTAGATTATAAATGAAGATATTCATGTTATGGGCTAGCTATTTTTTTTTTTTTTTTTCACATGGAAATGATATTTTATTGCTGATTCTGTTTTTATGAAAAAGAAAAGAAAATAAGTTGTGAAATCTTGCAGTTTATTTGGCACTTCTCTTTTTATAGATGTTTTGATGAGATAAAGGGAAAAAATTACTAGTACTTTCAATCATTCTTTTCATTGTTTCATATACATAATCAATTTGTCCAATATTTACACAATTTAATGTATACAAAATGAAATGATTTATGTAATATGTACAAATAGAAGAAATTTATCTGATACATATAACCAGAAGCAGTTTATTTAATATAGATAAACTGGCATAATACTTCACTAGTTTTGTTTTTATGTCTGTTAATATCATTCCATAACAAATCTCCCTTTCTTAAATTGTACCAACGGCATTTTAAAAAAGGCCAAATTCCTTACAAAAAGAAAGTATTGTTTTTTACAAAAACATAATTTATAATAATTTCATAAACGTTATTTGAGAAAACTGTTTCTAGCTACTTAGTATGATAACAGAATTTTTATAGTATTAATAGACAGCAAAATTCCATTTTTCAGCAATTTACAATAAAGCATGTATTGGAGTCCTGCATCAGGTCAGATTATCTGCTTTTTCCCACACCCGACTCGATCTGCAGTTCAGTCTGGGTTGGGTTGGCCCTATATTTTTTCATTGCAGTTTGGGTTCTGGTCAGGTTGACTTCTACTTTTTTGCTGTGGTTTGGGTTGGGTTTTGACTCTTGCAGGTCAGGTTGACCCGCTTTTTCAAAAGAATGTCCACAATATTTTTTCAGATTAAAAAATATATACAATAAAACATTTCTGAAAAACAGAAAACTCTATTCAGTGAACATTTTTTCAATTGCTAACAAATTTATTGTCCTTTCATTGTGGGTTAGGGTCGGGTTTCAGGTTGAAGTATTTCGGGTTCGGGTTGAAATATGTTTGGTTGCGTGTCGTCAGAAGTTATTTTTGTTGGATCAGGTCGAGGAAATTTTTTTGTCGGGGGTCGAGTTGACTTCAGATGGAATGTGCAGATTCATGTTGGGTACAACCCGATCCGTGCAGGACTCTAGCATGCATGTATAATAACATAAGTTTTGCTGCAATGATATTTTCTATAATCTTTTATGATTTTGTACCTCAAAAGGAAAATATGAAACCTATATGGATTATTTTGTCCGTCTGTCTGTCAAGACTTTTATTTTTCTTTCCAGGAACAGCTGAAAGTATCAAGTTGAAATTAATATAAAATAATAAGGTCCACGGCACCATTGTTTTGTAAAAATTTCAAACTTCTAACTCAATGCAATAAACAGTTAAGGCCTTAAAATAACTTTTTTTTTTCTTAAATACAAACTCACTTTTGAAACCTATAATGTGCTTCCTGTTGATCTAGAATATGGAAATTTGTCATGAAGTAAAAACTTATAGCACTTGTAAATAGAAAAAATCTGAAAATCATTAATTTATAAGTCTATGTCGATTTATTACATGACAAACTCTAGCTGACTGTCTGTGTGTGAATTTTTTTTAATTAAAAATTAATTTTTAAAAAATTTTAAATTAATTTTAAAAATTTTAAAAATTTATTTTAAAAAATTTTTAAAAATTTATTTTTATTTTTTCCTAAACTCTAGCCACTTTCTTCAATCCAAACATTCGAAAAATGGTAATGAAGGGTCTGTGTAGATTTACTTAGGAAATTTTCCTCAAAAACTTGTAATTTAATGTCAAGAAATATCATCAGTACATTTATACATATTCTTAGCATACTTCACAGTTTATATTTTCCCTGTGACCAAATAATTTTAACATATCATGAGGAAATACATTTTTTAGTTTTTGAAGTGGGAAAGTCATATACAAAAATGTCATTAGCAGTCTCTTAAAATGGTCTTTTTTCTAGCTATATATTAACTGCATGCATATGTTTTTAAGGCATGATTGAATAATTCATCATTTCTTGGAAGTGTTCAATATTATAATAAGATAAAATATTTGTTTTTTTTTTATTGTTTATTTAATTTTCCTTGTCTGATTTGAAAAGCATGTCAGTGACTTTATTTAAAAATGCATCAGTAAACCAGAATGGCATTAATGCCAAGAACTTGTAAAATATTCTATACTGAACACCAGCTGAAATGTACCTAATATGTGGATTTGGACTTAATAATGCATGTTTCATATCCACCAGCAGTGGAGAATCATCAAGAGATGGTGGACTGGTAAGTCCATAGTTCTTCATAGTCACTCTGTGATACATTTGAAAGAAATCGCCATAATTTTCTTGATCTTGTTTTGACATGTTGTTCCACATTTCTTCTGCATTTTTCTCATGATGAGCCATAATTGATGTTAGTCTGGCAAAATCTCCTGGTTCAACTATAATTACTTTGATGCCATGCTGACGCAAGAGTTCCAAACGAATTGCATGGCTTAAACCTTCTAAAGCAAATTTAGTAGCACTGTAAACAGACAGGCCTGGATAGGCAATTGAGCCATTGACACTAGTCACTGTGATGATACGACCTAAAAATGTATAACAATAAAAGTAAGTAAAATTAATCAGGAAAGTTGAATTATTTGTTAAATATAGATTGTGAAAAAAAATTTTCCAACCTATACTCGCACATTAGATCTAAATAGTAATATGCAGAAAGCTATGAACCCAAAATATCACCAGTGTTGTGATTTACATTATTATTTCATTTGATTAAAATACATTTTTAACTGGTGTTTTAAAAAGGATATACAATTACATATGTATATGATACCTTGGTTGAAAAAGATCAGTGTCCAATATAAGTGTTTTGTGGAAAAGCTGATTTAATCTTTTTTTATTTTTTAAATCTCTGAAAGACTACTGAAAAATTAATTACTGTACAGAGAACATATTAAAGAGAGAAAAATCGAATTTTTTTCTGTTATGCTTAGGACTATTGTGGAACGATTAGGGGACATAAACCAAACAAAAAAAATTCACAATATATTTTTTTTAAACAAGCATTTATTTATTTAAAAGTGATATTTAAAAAAAAATCCTTCATTTTTAAATATTAAAAAATTTATAATGCCATTAAAATTTATTTTAAGCAATCTCTGTCTATACATCGCAACATATCTGACTTTTTTGCATGACCCTCTAAAAAATATATAAATAAAAATACATAAAGAAATATAAAAATACATTATTTTCAATTGAAAAAAGACTTGTATACCTCGAAAACCAATATAAATTTTGGTGAATTTGAATTAAAACTCTTGCCCATAGGTGGTAATGTATCTAAAATCTTTAGTGTGGCCCTGTAAAATAAGAATAATAATATGCTATGTTCCTCAAATAAGAATAATATTGCATTCTTATTGGATTTACATATGTATGTATGCAAAATTTCAGCTCATTTGAATAATCAGAAGAGAGTTGAAATTAAAGTAGAAGTTTTGAACCAGAAAGATATGCATTCGGATATCAAATTAAATAAAAGCTTTTAAAAATAGTACAGTGAAACCTCCTTCAACGGTCACCTCTAAACAACAACAACCTCCGAATACCGGCCACATATTGATGGAACCAAACAGGTTCCATAGCATTAACATTACTACGAACCTCTAAATAAGGAATTGTGAACAACGGCCGCTCAAAAGTAACGAGAAAAAAAAACAGCTCCTGGTACAATTTCATATTTATTTGCAAATCGAAATGTGAAGCAGATCAAACAAATGTTACCTGATATGTCAACAAAAAGTCACTTAAACTCTTAAAAACTTAATCCTTTTCCAAAAACTAATCTCTTAATCTTTTTGATAATCACTTCTGCCTAAAGATGTCATAAATTCCCAAGACTCAAGAGAGAGAGAGGACAGAAGGACGACAACCAATTATAATTTTAACTCTTGTTTAGATTGATGTCTGAGCTAAAAGTATTGTGAGGAAATTAAAGTTGAAAGACCACGTTTTAGGTAGATTTCGTAAGAAATACTACCTATTACATTCTCACCTAAGTTGGAAATTTTGAAAAATTTTTGCAGATCTATGCCGATCATGACTCCCAGAACCCAAAACCACCCCCAGTTCAAAACTTTATCTATCTATCTATCTATGTCATTTTTTTCTGACCACGATAACTGGAAAAATTCTGCATAAATCTCTTCCAAACTGATACATAAAATCAAGGGTCATAAAATCTCGGTCAAGTTCGTTATTGGGCAAAATCGAACCAGGGGGGGGGGGGGAATGGGGGGGGGGCTTTTTGTGAAAACAGAAAAACCCTCATAATTTCTTTATTATTATACGTATCGAATCCGTTTAAAGTTATTATTACTTCTAGGAAAAGGGCCGAAAATTTATGTATGACAGATTTTTGATATAATTAAAAATGGCCCCAGGGGGGGGGGGGGTTAGAAGAAAAAAAATCATAGCTTCGTCAATTCACAAGATATCAAATCCGCGTAAATTTATTATTAATCCTCTTAGTATTATCTAAAACTTTTATATTGACAAGTTTTTTATAGGACCAACCGTTATAGCAAAAAAAAAATTAAAACCAAAAAAAATCCCTGTCGGCTCTGCCTGCAAACAAGTTATTTTTTGAAGTAGGCGGTTCCAACTCCCGCATCTTTTCGAAACTGATACATAAAATCAAGGGGCATAAAATCTCGGTCAAGTTCGTTAATGGGCAAAATCGAATGGGGGGGGGGGGTGGACTTTTTGTGAAAACAGAAAAAAACCCATAATTTCTTAATTATGATACATATCGAATCCGTTTGAAGTTATTACTTCTAGGAGAAGAGCCGAAAATTTATGTATGACAGATTTTTGATATAATTAAAAATTGTCTTAAGGGGGGGGGGGGGGTTTAGAAGAAAAAAATTCATAACTTCGTCAATTCTCAAAATTTCAAATCCGCTTAAATTTATTATAAATCCTCTTAATATTATCTAAAACTTTATATTGACATGTTTTTTATAGGTCCAACTCTTATAGCAAAAAAAAAAAAAAATCCTTGCTGGCTCCGCCTGCAAACAAGTTTGGTTTCGAAGTATGCTGTTCCAATTGCAGCATCATCGCAAAAAGGTCATTTCTTCCGCAATTCCCGACAAACAGGTGCCCCACGGTCTGCGTCTTCGAAATCAACCTGTGCCTGTAGGCCGAGCCGTCAGGGATTTTTTTTTGCATAAGACAGTTTTCTCAGCCGATGTCAATTTTAGAATTCAGCTTTTTTTCATATCTGATAATTTGCATCTATCCTTTTTGTAACTTTAACATTTTTGTAACGATTTTATGCATTTCTATTGCCTATTCAAAGAAAAATTCTTCTAAAGTTACAGAATTTCGTTAAAAAAATGCTTAAAAAAAATAAAGTGACGACGTCAAGAGGTCCATTCTCGACTGAAAACAACCATTTTCCCAATGGTTAATAAAATTTAGTCAAAATCATTAGAGCCGTTTTATAGATAAAATTTACATTATATCTATGCACACACAAAAGATTTGCTCGTATTATAATATGCGATATCATATATATTATTTCTGTTGTCAACATCCCTTTTTTATGAATTTACGAAACGCACAACAACGAATGAGGTATCATTCGAAAGGTTTTCGAAGCGGCTTCTGACATAGTACACTCACATTTTGTTAAAACGTGTTTGATTAAAATTTGCTGTTCATTAAAAATTAAATCTGCATTGTTTTCATAAATGAAATGAAAGGTTTTCCTCAAACTAGTGCTGTCACAAAAATAACATACCACATTACATGATATTCAACAATGATTATAAAAATTAAATATATAAAGTATGATTTCCCCGCAAGGGTTTATTTTATATTTATGGTTAAAAAGCAAAATTGAAATTGCATTTCATGTAGAGAATAAAAGGTATGCTTTGTTATATTAGGTTAAACTATTTTAAATGCATTCAATTTATTTTCTTTTGTTTCATGTTTTTCAAAAAGCGGATCACGTCATCTTCTAATGCCTTTTGCTATCTTGGATCAGTTTTTATTGTAACTTTGATGGAATAAATGAGACGATATTCTGGCTTGACTAATGTTGTTTGCAGATATTTTTAACCCTTTATATCCTGAATTAATTTTCCAGCTACTTTTTAATTATATTTTTGCATCATTGGATAAGTTTTGTGCAGAATAAACATAGGAAAGAGGAAAATAATTTCTATAGTGTTTTAGAGGTTAATTATGCAACTGTAACCACCATAAATTTTTTATCCTATGATATAAAATAAAATAGTAAATTTCAAATAGTAAACTTCAAATAAAATATAGGAAATGTTCACCTGTAGAATATAGAAAACAATAGAAAATAATAGTACTAAATAACCGGTAATAAACCACTAAAATTACTCAAATGAAGAACAACATGCATGTCAATTCTATTGCAAAATGGATTTTGAATGTAGCGTGGCAAATGTAAAATCCCTACAATGCAAAGAAAGAGGATATGTGCTTGAATTTGCCATCTCCTGCCTGCTGTCAGAAATACTCTTTGTGCCATTGTGACCGTTAGGAAAAACGGTCATATTACGAATATATAGGTGTTTTGTTAAAGTGGTACTTATAAGTACCGTCAGGATAAAAAGGGTTAATCCTTAATTTTTCTTTAGAAGTTTACGCCTGCATTTAAAATATATTAGATATTGCTAAAAAATATTAGACTGCAGTGTGAAATCTTCGCACGGGTTCACTGGTCTGTTATATTAAGAGAGAACGAACCCGTATAATTTTATGTTTATTATGAAGTGATTGTGATTGGTATGTACATAGACTAAAAATCATAATTTTGGGGACGGAGCCTTCTACCAAGGTATACAGATATATTTTATCTATAAATATACATAATTTTCAATTAGATATTCATCATCAAGAAACTCCCTTATTGAATTATATACTTAATGAAATAATATTTTTGTTTCTGTTGATGTTCTCATAGCTTCAAAAATATGACATTGTAAAAATACATAATATAAAAAATATTAGTAAATCACGATATTTTTATTTGATATGTGTTTTAGTGTCATGTTTAATGATTCATTTCAATTAATGAATTAGTTGAATTTTTTTCTGTCATTATTCCTTAATGTATACATACATTTGTCATTTTGTTTGAATTTTCCCGATGTAAACTGAAACACAATAGTGGATATCGATTTGACACCCCAAAATACTCCCCTTCGAGACTGATGCCTTGTATACATTCTGCATAACTACGAACCTTCCAAGGTTTTTTCTTTTTTTTTTTTTGGGGGGGGGGGGGGGGATGTCAGAAAATTTAATAAAATGTTTCTTCTTTGTGTGATGTTCTTATTTAATTTCATTTATGAAATAAGATTTCTAGTTTAAAAAATGTTTGACTTTTTAAACACCAGAAGATTTGCAGGTATGGTTACGTATAGGTTTGTGTACAGTTTTTATTTTTGACATTTTATGTTTGAATAGTAATTTTTGCCTTGTCTAATAGAAAAAATTTTCGATTAAATTCGGAGAAGATTACTATTTTGTTTGGAAATACTGATACAAAATAAAAGTCATCACAGGACGTCCATTTTGAAGAGGTTAACATCCTGGGGAAAAAAGTAATATCTGTATTAATTATTATAAATAAGAAACGTTTGCTTGTAAGGAGAGGGGGGGGGGGGGCGGGGTAATCTGGAGCTACCGAGCCGAATGCAAAAATAATGGTAGCAAAATGATGGTGGCCATCTCTGTACCAAGGCTATATTTTATGTCGGTTACAACCCCCCCCCCCCACCCCCCAACTCCCCACTTAAAAAAAAGCTTGCAGAAGCAAAAAACGTTTTAAAATTGTGTTTTCGTGATATTGTTGAAGCTAGAAACTTGAAATTTGGTGTAGTGGTTACTTTTAAGATGTAAATGCTCTCTAAGAACGATTTCTAAAAAGTTCGAAAATTAAACGGGCAGAAAACGTTCGAAATTGCGATTTATTGGAACTGTTTAATAGAAACTTGATATTTGACGTGGCTGTTACTTTTAAGACGTAAATACTCACAACAAAACAATTTATATTAAAAAAAAAGTTAAAAGGGTGGAGGAAAAAAAAATTCTAACATTGAAAATTATGGGATTCTTGCTGGAGCTAAAAAATTGAAATTTCGCATGGTGGTTACTTTTAAGATGTAAATGCTCTGTAAGAACGGTTTCTAATAAATTCGAAATTTAAAAAGGTGAAATGAGAGGAAAACATTATAAATTACGGATTTATTTGGACATCTTAGGGCTAGAAACTTGAAATACATAATAAAACTAGATTTCTTTTCTACCAAACAATCCAAAGACCTCGTGCAATTTAAATAAAACACAATGAGTTGTTACGCAGCTAATTTATTAAACTAGCTACGTAACTAAAAAATGTTTATGCCAGAAAAGCTTATAATTCTTACCTTTTGTTTTTCTTAGGAGTGGTATGAAAGCTTTTGTAAGTTTCATCGTTCCCAGTAGATTGACATCCACTTGCTTCTGGCATTGGTTCCATGTCTGCCATTCGAATTCTCCATAGACGCAGATGCCGGCATTGTTGATAAGTCCCCATAATTCTACAATAGATTAATATTATAATAAGTTCGATTAAAATTAAATAAGATTATTTTGCCCGATATATGTACTGAAAAAAAATGTCATTGAAAATGTTGAATTTATACAAAGTTAAAGGTATTACAAAATAATCACAATTTCTCTTAGAATTAATGTAGTATTTGATAAGATAATCTTAACAGTTTGTCTAGAAGCTTCAATTAAATATGCCCTTAAAAATATTTAAAAAAAAAAAACTTCAGTAACTTTTTTTTCTCTGCATTAGGACTCACTTTGCTGAAAAAGTGCTTTTACAGGCTTTATGACATTTTTCAAGCAAATGGGAACAGGGGATGAAAAACGATTGGTGATAAGTTTTTGCTGCTGGTCGGATTTACTTTTATTTTTATTTATTTTATTTTATTTATTATTATTTTTTTATTATTTATTTTTTTTTTGGTGGGGGGGGGGGGGAGCCTGTTGGATTTTGATTCTTGTAGTCCTTGTAGAATTCTAGATTTTCTTGAAAAAATTTGAATTTTATTTCAGGTGAAAATTAATGTTAAAATACTTTACATTTTTCTTTCTTATGTACGCATAACGAGGAAAAAATATTGGATTCGTGAAAATTTTCGACTTCTATTTTTTGATGGATTTACATGTCTTGAATAAGATTCGACTAATTTTGGAAAATGTTTGTCTATGTGTTACACAAAATTATTGCCACTCTAACTCAAAAACTAATGCACCGAATTTCATCAAACTTAATATTCAGTTACCCATAAATTACTGCTGATTTGGTTTTGGTATATATCGCACAACAGGTGGCGCTGCTAGCGTATGAAATTTCACCAAATTTTATGTGTAAGATACTTATTACGAAAAACTATGTACATTCAATTTGATTTTGATCACTGAACAGGGGGCGCTGTTGTCCTTGTCTAAGTTATCTTTAATATTGTTATTTGGTGTTCCATGTTTTGCATATATAAGAATCTAAAAAATGTTACAATTTAAAAAAAGTTGCATAAAAAAGAGTGCTTTATTGTAGAAGGATAATATTAATTAAAAAATATATAATTTTTTTTTTTTTTTTTTTTTTGTAAAAATTGAGTTGGGCTTGAGTCAAACTATAAAATTTTATATTGGTCGGACAAGGCCTAAAAATTTTGAACTGCGCAGCCTCTCTATGTTAATTAGCAGTGTCTTTTCTTTGACACTTTTTGAAGAGCGATAAAATAAATATTTTGTTGAAGAGAGACAATGGAGTATTTTTTTTCATTTCTTCTATACACATAAGCTGAAACTATTGGGATAGCGATTTTTTTTTATTTCCGTCTTTGATAGATTTACAAGTTTTGGGATAACTTGAATACGATTTGATAATGGAAAATGTCTGTGTCTGTGACACAAATATTGTGTGTGTTTTATCTCAAGAACTAATGCAAATAATTTCACGTAACTTCATATTCTGTTGGACCTTGACATAAATTGGTGAAGATTAAGTGCATATCGCCCAACAAGTGGCACGGCTATGCTATGTTTTTCACGATTTCCGCGATAGCCATATCTCGTCATCTTTTGAATAGAATTTCATTAAATGTCATATTCATTTAGATTTTATCATATTAATTGAAATTGCTGCTGATGAAGTTTTGGGGTGCATCACACAACAGGTGGCGCTGTTGTGCTGTATTTTTGACGATTTCAGCGATGCCTGTATCTCGGTATCTACGTAATGAAATTTCACCAAATTTGCTTTTCCTCCAGCACATCAAGTTTACAATCTTTAAAAAGGCCTTTCTTTTCCTGCCATATTTGTTATATTTATAAATAACTATAAATAATAGTCTTCTAAATTTCTTCTGTTACACGCCGAAATTCCCACTTTCTGCATTTGAATGTTTAAAAATTGTACTTACACAAATGATACCCTAATATACAAAAATGCGTATGATAGATAAATCCTAAGTTTATTCAATTTGTAAGTCATTATTATTATTATTATTATTTTAGTTTTCGTCCTTTGAAAGTATTTGATTTTTATTAAAAGAAATGTTGTACGAACTCTGTCTGTATTCTGTCTGCTTTATATTCCCCGATAACTGCATACTCCTCGTTAAGTTCAAAGAAACGCACAATACTTCGTAATTGTTAATGTGTAACAATGCTACTTAAATTAATGTGTTGATAATATAGAAGAAAGTTTTGGGATAGTCACAGCATAAGTTTCATTTGGTCAGGTTTTTCTTAAAACGAATCATTCATACAATTATTATTCACAATTAGACGGAAGATAGACAAAGTGCCCAAAGGAAAATTCAAAAGTTCTATGTGGACATCTGTATCGTAAAAATAACATTGTTCGAATTTATTAGCTTCATTTTTTGAAGTCTGTTCAAAAATAAGGTAGGTGTTCTAAGGTAACATTTTCTTCATTTCATTTTAATATTTTTCTCACGAATTTAAAAATGTATGAATTTTTCTGGGAAGATTTTGAATAAAATTATAAACCATAAAGAGAATTTTGAACTTATCTGCAAAATCATGTTAATATCATAAAAGACCAAATCTTGTCGATTATTACTATTCAGTCGACTTATGTGACAGCGGTAGAATTTATCAGCGAAATTGCTTATCTTGATTTTTTTTCCCTCTCACCTGCATTCAAAGAAAAAAATTATGCTTATCAATAGTATTTTCAGACCACTGACTAGGCTTCTAACTGCCAGGTTATGAAACCTAGTCGAACAAGGTTTTTATGCCTGACAGCGGGGCGAACTTCGCCTGATCGCCGCATGGCGGAGATCTACGTGATAAGTACCCTGGCAGTCATGGGAGCAAGAACTTTGTTTGATCTTACAATTATAGGTCGGTTTCTAACTGTTATTTTACTTTTTAAAACAAGAAAACGGGGGGCGGGGGTGGGAGCATCGTAATGCATTTGAGGATCAGCACAGCACACATGAAAAAGTGTTTAGTACACTTGTGAATTAGCATAGCGCACTCGCAAAATGGTAAGATAATCTTTATCTGCCCACCCATAAGCTCCCAATTGTGAAAGGAGATTAAATTCAAGTAAAAAAAATTACATTTGCTTCTTTTCATTAAAGTAGATTAAAATTAAAACAAATCCAGTAAAATAGGTGTAGTGTTATAAAAGCCCTCAGAAAGAAATGTCCTTCAAAGTGATAAAGTAATCCAATCGCTTCTGAGTTTTAATTTATTTTTTTAACGAAAAATAAAAGGATAATTATTTGAAGAGAGGGCTGTACAAGTACATGTAATTTTATCACGTACATTTGCACCAAATGATCACGGATTGCAAATTTTCTCCGAGATTGCAGCTCTTTACGTTGAAAATGAATAATTCTGTGTATAACTTACATTCCCGTAGCATGAAAATGTCTCATTAAGATAGCGAAAGTGGTGTTTAAGTAAAGTGTAATAGCTGTTCAAGGTCGTTAATGAATTGATAATTTATCTACATTCTAAGTGCCACGGATATGAATTTAATATAGTTTTCTTAAAGTAATTAAAGAAAGCTTAACTAATGAGAGTCACGTGTTTCTGAAGTCAATACATAAACCTCTCACAATACATGCCTCTCACTAACTCTAACGTCATGACGATGGTGGCAACGACTAGCCCTATCGCTTTTATCACATATATATTTTGTTTAGGAAGAAAAATGTACTTGCAAATTATATTTGTTTGATAACTGTAATTCGATTTTCTGATTTTTTATTACTTTAAAATAAATTTCAAGCATAATTTTAAAGCAAAATATATCTGAACTTCTCAACCAGGGTTGTATTCAGGCATGTACAACTGCACTGGACGGCAAAATTTTAGGGGTGGTACAATTTTAAGAGGGGGAGATTTTTGAGTTAAGAAAAAAAAATTGAGAACGGCAAAATATTGCTAGTAGTAGATCAGAGATCTAAAATGCACAACGTCTGCAAAATGCGTTACGTTCAGATTACGTCTACGTTACGTTCAGATTACGTTATTTACGCCAGCTCCTTAATCAACTTATCTGGATCTAGGATCTCAGATCGGTCGATGCACCAAAGTCCGAGTACTATAGCTTGAAACAGAGTACGACTAAGCACTTTTCGTAATCGGGACTCACATTCATTGCTGTTTTCGAATAGTAATTTTTACCTAATTTATGACAGAAACTATTCGTTAAATAAGGCCTTTCGAAGGTAGTGGTACTCCGTGTATGGATCCTGTGCCCCTTGTATACCCATTGTTGCCTTAATCTGACCCTGCCTCGAAAATCTCAGTTAAACTAGCATAAATCGTCTATGTAGTCTGAACATGCTATATACGGACGCGTTCACGACGAGGGCATAGAATATTGGAGAAGTTGTCGTTCACATTTTTTGGATTATCAGGAATCAAATGGCTGCGCAGAATATCAAAAATTCCGATTTTCACAATCGACGAATTCTTTTAAATTTTCACGCCATGTGTCTATTCGTTATTCTGTGTTCAGCTTTAAAAAGACTATAAATGGAAAAAAATTAAGAATTTTTAGCATGAAAACACTACATCTCTAAGTTTTTTAACAAAAAATTTTATGGAAGATTGTTACTAATAGAGAATGAATCAAAATATTGTCAACTTTCTAAAAAAGTTACAATTCATAAATACTTGCTGTAATTCAGTGTACTAATACATAGATTTTCATAATTAGAATGGTGCAATTCCTGCGAGTTTCATTTTAAATAATGTTACTTTTAGTGATTTCCATGGTAAGTTTTGGCGAGAACGGACAGTACGATGTTGGGCTGCTGCAATACGGTTTTTTAAGTTAATACAAAGGTTATTTAATTACTTTGAAGATTATATTGCGAGTTGGAACATCTTGTAAGATTTTTTTTATTTATTCTGTAAGTATGACATTGAAATTATTATCAACAACTTGATGTTGTGCACATGCGTGAGGACGCTTGTAAGAGTTTGAATTCAAATTGAAAAGCAATATTAATGGCATTAACAACAATTTCAGTATATGAAAAGGGTAAAGTTTAGACTGTAACCGGAAGTCTTAAAAAAATTACAGAATATTGAGTTAAGAATTCTTGACATAATTGTGAAGTTGTATTCTGCAACAGTTTGGCAAAGCAATAACAAAAATGTAAACCGAGGATCTAGATATACTTAACTACCTGTTGAAATGTCGACATGCTCTGTGTTTTTAACCGAGCTACAGACCTATTTCCTTATTTACAAAGATTCGGCTGAAAAGAAACTTGCTCGGATTGGAAATCAGAATCGGTTCCATCTTCTTCAGCTGATTAGATTTCAAGACAAAATTGTCCAATTAAACGTAAGCGATGTTTTAAGGAATCATCTGAGTTAGATGCGGGATCAGAAAGTCTAGGAAAAAAAAAAAGAGAATCAGACTGCTTTTAAAATGACGACGAGATCTGGAGAAGAATGGAAATTTCATATTCTAAAAGTTAATACAAACTCTTCAGAATGATTTACTGAAGAAAGTTTCTATCTACAAACAGGGCCGGCGCAACGTCGCGCGGGGCCCTGACAAAGCAGTTATAGTGGGATTTCACCTTTAAGGTTTAAACATACAACGTTTTGTTTAAACCTTACCTTTTCTTACAGTAATTCGCTGTCTTTCATATGATAAGGAGATCCGTTTCATGTGTTCAGCCTTCCTAGCTTATCTAAAGGTCAGGGGACATCTCTGACAGGTTTATTACCGCCTCTTTCTCTTGTTGATGACCACAGAACCTTTGGAAAAGAAAAGCCAGGCGGACCTTTATGGTTCGAAAGGCAAAGAGTTCATATGTTCATAGTAGACCTGTGTAAATTTTATTTGGATGAAAAAATTGCCTGTTTTTTTATTAGTCTACCCATGTGCCCGTCCCTCTGTGCTTTTACTTTCATCAAAATAGGCCAAGTCAATCGTCTTGAAGTTTAGATACGTTGTTAAGGTAGCACTATTTTATATTTTAAAAATAATTATCGTATCGTATTTGTAGATTTTTCCAGAGATACATCAACAATAATTTCAACGTATTATCAATTTTTCCATAAAATGTCTCAAATATTCTACAATATCTGAATATGTTTCTGATATAAACCACAATAATCTTTTATGAAAATATTCTCTCTACCATACAGTTTCGATTTTTGTTGATAATCCTCATGTTTGTAATAAGAAAACCGTACTAATATTGGTATTCAGACTAATTTCGTACTATACAGGGTGCCTCCCCTTCCTCTTTTGTTTAATAAGAGGAGATACAAATTTCTGCACAGTTAGCTTTCGAAATATAGTTCAAATTTTGTTATTAATCAAATCAAAAGATATTCACGTCAATATATATATATATATATATTAAGTTACAAAATTTAAATATTTATACGGTCCCTAGTTCGTATAAGTTATATTTAGAAAACTTCCTTCATGCTGTAAACAAGTAAAACAATGAAAATTCTATTCTTCTACGAACAAAGAGTTATGATACCGAGTTATGATACTTTGAAATTTACAAAGTTTTACTGTTTTCCAGCACTAGACACCCATTTTTACGTTTAGTAGAATGTTTATTTGTGTGGCGGTTTAGACCGCTAGTGGTGAAGTACCAGGTTCGAATCCTGGTTCACGATTGGATGTTCATAATGATTCGGAATTCATTTTAACCCTTTCTGGATGACCGCTACCTATACGTGAGGTGTTAGGGTGCGTACGGTCTTTATTTTTGAGTACCAATATTTCAGAATAGTATGCTTCGCCTTATCTATTCGCATAATTTCTGCGATTCAATACGAAGAAGAATAAAAGTCCTTATAAGAATAAAGAAATAAAAAAAGATAGAATAAGAATTAAAAAGAATGGTTGAAGACTTGAAAAATAAAAAGAGGTTAAGCTAGGTGTTTCGGTCCTTAGAACAATTAAAAAAAAATATGCATAAAGTAACAGTAGCGCAATAAAACCAACCAAAAGCATTCTCTGCAGGGTTTTTTTTGTGTCCCCCCCCCCCCCCCCCCCCCAAAAAAAAAAAAAAAAAAATCCCCGGTGGTCGTCATTCCAAACGTCGCAGAATAAATCTGTTTGCACCAAACCTCCTTGTTTATTACAAATAATGTTTAATTTTTAAAAATCTTACATTTATTGCAATATTACAAATAGAGATGTAAAATTTGCGAAAATTTAAGTGGCGGAAAAAAGTTTTTTTTTTTTTTTTTTTTTTTTTTTTTTTTCTGGAAAAATTGATTTCTTACAAATGTTTCTGAAAAAAAGTTAAATTTTCTTAAAAAATATATAATAATAAACATTTTAAAAATTTCTGCATACTAAAAAAAAATTTTTTTTCACTTTACATGAGTATATTACAAAAAGAAAAAAAAAAAAGTCAGCTTTTAAAAGTTTAGCCTTTAAGTCTCAGAATTTTAACAGTAGCTTTTCTTGTTTAATTTAACACCATTGTTTGTAATATATCATATCGCTGTTGAAATAATTTTTTAGTTGCATTTGTTTAATTACCAGTAGAGCTAATTTAAAAAATAACAACAACAACAAAAAATAAATAAAATCGTATGAGGTTCAACCAATATCACTGCAGTTTGAAAGCAAATTTAAACTGCATTCTTTACATAGAAATGTTAAGTATATAAATGATGCCATTTTAAAGAAACAAATTATTGCAGTTGTGTCATTATAAATATTATCATTTTTTAATCTTCCATTGCTTAAAAAATTATAATAATTTACAATATTACATTTCCCCCCCTTACAATTAGAATTTTCATTTCCTTTATATTTAGTTTTGGGTTTCCAGTTTCATTTTTAGGTAGCTTTCTAGTCTAAACTTAAACCAACACTATGTTTTGATTTTAGTTTAAGTTTTAGATTCTTAATATGAAAGTAATATATATATATGCATTTTTCAAATTTTATATTAAATTTTCAACCTTATTTTTATTATTGAAATAATTTTGTACACTAATTTTCATTTTTAACAAGAGAAGTTGTATTTAATTATCTTACCAGGGGTCTGCTTACATTTTTTCACACGATCCTGTTTTTGTGAACCTTTGTTTAAGTAATATTGCCATATATAAAAAAAAATCTTATAAAATTGTCATAAAAATATAATTAAAATTTTGTGATTTAGAAATTACTGTTATCTTTAGATTCCTATTTAGATATTTTTAATAAGATAGATTTTTAATAGATTCATTGGTGATTTCAGCTGTTATGTGACAGGTTTTGTTATCCTAAAATCATAGCATTTCAAGAAGATTCAGAATGGAGATTGAAAATTTTCGGAATTTTGTGAAGGATACTATGTTTTAAGATGTCCTTTAAAGGTCTCATAAGTTCTTCCTAAACTGCTTACACATCATATTTTCCATGTTAACGTCTTCATGTGGAGCACCGAACATAAAAAAATGTAACGAAAAATATATCAGAATGCAGCCATAATAAAATTTTAAATACCGTATATACTCGTGTATAAGTCGACCCCCCCAATTCTTACGCAAAATTTTGAAAAAAATGTCATTTTCGTGTATAAGTCGTACCACATTTATGGTAGTATGTTGAAAAATGATTTGTAATCGACGATAAAAAAAATTATAAATTTTTATTAAAATAGTAAACTTTTTTACGCTTCTAATCACACTTTTTTTCTTTTTTTTTTTTTTTAAATTCAACGTTTTAAAACTGTATAATTATGTAAAACTGAAGAAGCTTAAACTATTTTGAAAGCTATTCAGATCAATTTAATGATTACTTACTTTTTTTTGTTGAAAAATCTATTCGAGCCTTATTTACAAGGGTAAACAACTTCTTAAACTGCTAAAATATAGTACTTCTTTGTATTGTAGGACTTTTAGGAGAGAAATCTAGAAGCATTCTCAAGTTGAACTCTTTTTAAAACGGGGATTAAAATGTTGAAAGGGATGCCCCTGTATTTAAGGGAATTCTATCCCAAGAGAAAATAAGTGCAGAACAATTACAGAGACATTATTGTTGAGCTTTTTTTTTTTTTTTTTTTTTTTTTTTTTTTTTTTTTTTTTTTTTTTAATCAATCACCATTGTCCACTTTTATCTGTCTCTCCAACCTATACCCATATGTGATTAATTAAAAGACTTGCACATTAACCAATTATCTGCGAAAAAAAATATGACTCCGTATTTCACTCCACATTTTTTTTTTTTTTTTACGTACTCGTGTATAAGTCGATCCCCCATTTTCAGCTCCCAAATTTTGTCTAAAATTCTTCGACTTATACACAAGTATATACGGTATATTATTTAATAAATTAAATTTCAATTTTTCCAATTTGGAAAAATTAAAATATTCCCCTTCGGAAGAAAACGAAAAGACTTTTTTCCGAGCATTTCCATCTCTAACTACAAAACGACCCTTATATAACGTGTATATTTGTATAAGCACTAAAAAATTATTACGAGTTATTAAATACTTGTTTGTGTGTGTGATAAATAAATGTTTTTTCCCTTGGCTTACCTTATCACAGAGTTTTTCGTTGGTGAGGGGAGGGGGGGGGGGTTCCCTCATATGACGTTTTCATGCACGATAGGGTTAAGGCAAGAAAGTTACACTTATCTATTATTATCCACATTTAGTTACTTAGAAAAGTTACAAAAATTATTAAAGCTTTTGTTTTTCCTTTTTTTCCCCAGAAAACATGGGAAAATAGTGATGTAACAGGGAACTGCTGTATTCTTATTTATTAAACGTCTTCGTAATCATAAAATTCAACAGCAAATACAATATTGTATGTTTTTTTAATTTTTTTCGAAAAACTATGTAGTTCTTTAGAAATATTTAAAAAAAAAAACTTTTCTTTATTCTGTGCCTTAAGAGCCTACATCAGTCACGCGAAAAAACGCACAAGCTAATTTTAAGTCTATGGGGATGTTCTTGCGCGATTTCTCGCTCGCATTTTAATATTTTTTAAATGATTTTTTTTTTTTTTTTTTTTAATAGGATAGCTGACGTCGATCTCTAACGTTGTTAGTTTTTACTTTTTAGAGTTTGGTTCCAGTTTTTTTTTTATATAAGGGTACTTTCACTTTCAGAACCGGTTCCGAAATTGAAAATGTCCGCTTATAAAACAAATTGTAACCAAAATCAAAAAAGTAAAAACTAACAACGTTAGAGATCGACCTCAGCTATCCTATTAAAAAAAAAATCATTTAAAAATATTAAAATGCGAGCGAGAAATCGCGCAAGAACCTTCCCATAGACTTAACATTAGCTTGAGCGTTTCTTCGCGTGACTAGCGTAGGCTCTTAATCTGTAAAAGTATCTGCAAGAAAAATCCACAGCATATGTATTTTTTTTTATAAATGAAATATGCTGGAAAAAGAATATTTCTGAAAATAAACTACGCTCTTTTTTATTAAAAGAATATGTATTAAAGGGAACTTACCTTTACCATGTTTTTTTAGACTATTTTCCACTACATCTACTGCTTCCTTCACACTATTTTCATCACATACATCCAGAGGCACGATAGTCACCGATTCAGGTAATTTCTCGCGCGCAGATGCCGGGATCAAACATCCTGCATACACATCGCATCCCAAACTGTCGAAATAAATTGCCAATCGATTTCCGAGTCCTGTATCGCAACCACTAATAAAGACAGCTAAACCCCGAGTTTCTATGAATTCTTTTTTAAAACAAACTCTTAAAAGTAAACAAAGTAACATAGATATCGCTACTACTGAAGCTCCCGTAAAACATTCCATTTTCCTTCTCTGGAATGCAAAGAAGCTCTATTAGTTATCACCCCCCTTTTCTCACCTGTTGAATATGGACGGATGAGAAAGCTACTGAATAAAAAAACTTTCGCTTCTGCAAAAAACCGGATCGAAAATCACTTTATAGCAACCTTTTCAAATTACATGGGTTGTATTGTAAATATATTTATCGCGATTTTGGCTTTTTATTACCACTTTTTTTTTCGCCCCGTTCTTTCTCGTCTTTGTTTTCTGCACGTCATTCGTTAAAATGCAATTTAATCCTTTATGTCACAGAATCTGCAACATACGCAAAATAATGTCTTTTCCTCAGCAAGAGCAAGCTTTAAAACACGTTTTTTAGGTGCTTTCGTAATTATATAAATACGTAGCACCTATTGTTTGCGTCTGGTCCGTCCGCCTGTCTGTCCGTCCGTCCGCATATAACAACGCAAAAACTACCCAACCAAATGGTTCGAAATTTAAGATACATTATCTTTGCAGAAGTTTGTCGAGACATTTCAAATTTTATGAAAATCGAATTAAAACTTTAGAAAATATTAATAAAAACATTTATTAAGAAATTTGAATTTTTTTTAAAAATCGGTGCTTTTTTGTTATATGAGCTTCTGAGGTTTAATCGTCAAGCAACAGAAATACTTATTTTATTACAGAAATTAATCTGCAGACGATATAATTCATTTAACAGAATTAAAAATCATCAAGATCTGAATATTTATATAACCAGCTATAGTACGAACGCACCTCATTTGTCACGTTTGACGTACAATTTGAATTAGTTGACGTGTTTGAATTGTTACTATCTTCAGTGAGTAAACTAGGGGCGGGACGCAGGAATGAAAAGTTATAAAAAAAATTAGAGAACATCCAATTTTTTTTTGTTTGTTTTAATGTAATAGTGTAAATATAAGTGTGAAAAATGTGCTTTACGTTAACACCAAAGGCCGTAGCCAATGGGGGATTACCAGGATTTAATCCCCCTCCGAAATTTCTGTTAGGATGACTATAACTAATATCAATAACCAGAAAAATATTTCGGAGGGGGATTTGTAATTTCAAATTTTATTCTTATTATCTTTTTATATTTGTTTTTTAATAGTAAGGTAAAATTAGTGAAAAGTTAGCTATTGTGAATTCAAGTAACTGATACTTATCACAAAAGAAAATTGAATATTTGAGCCTTCTTCATTGCAACGAAATTCATAATCCCATTTGTGTGAATACTGATTCTACTTCGCCGATTTATCAACAATAGTACCAACCAAATTAAAGATTTTTGAAGCTTTTTACATACATTTTAAAATGTTTTTTCTCAGAAATGTATTCACAGGAGCATATGTTAAAACAATTACATTTGCCAATTTGTGGGTATTTGGATTTAGACCCTCATTGTATTTATTATTCAAGTGCTTCAGTTAAACAGGTTGGAGAATCTGTTTGAATATTCTACCAATCCGACAGTTCCATTCCAAAAGAAAATTAGGAATTTTAAAGACTTTCTATTGTTTATTACCCATTTTCAATTTTCTTAAACTGCGTTCATCTTTTTAACATGCTGACGGAATCTAAAGAAAAAAAAAAAGAGATGCTAAAGTATAGAATTTTGATTTAAGATTTTTGATTGCAGTTGAGTTTTTAATTTTGACTGTCTTGACCGATACTTAATAGCAATCATCCTGAAAAAAAATCGGAGGGGGATCAAACTCTGGGGATCCCCCCATCATAGACGTACAGTTTTGAAAATTATTGGTGGGGCTCAACTCTTTTTTACACAAATATGTGTATGTGAGTATAAAAAAGATCGATTACCAATTTAATGTTGCTTTTTTAACTCCCCTTTAAAGTAATTAAACAGAATCGTATGCTGATAAATAATCACACGTTAAATAAAACATTAAGACAATATAAAAATTCGAAAGTACAGACCCGTTTATAAAATGATACTCGCTGATTCGTTTATAATAAAATCACACCGAAAGTTGACTTTGAATAACGTCTTTTTTTTTTTTTTTTTTTCGAAATATGGTTTTTTTTTCTTTTCTATTTTAATTTTTTATATAAAAAGTTCAAACATTGAATGATTTTATCCTAATTAAAAAAATAATAATAATAGAACATAAAGGGAAAAAGTTTTCCTAATGTTGTTTATCCCTATAACAAAATAAAAAAAAATAAAAAAAAATGGAATATTTAAAAATTCTATAAAATACTAGAAAGTAAAATAAATAAATAAAGAAACTTTTTTTTTAATACATTAAAAGAGGGAAAAAAAGAGTCCATTTTAGAAATTATTGGTGGGGTTCAAGCCCCACTAATTCATACAACTCCCCCATTGGCTACGGCCTTGACTATTATAAGCCATTAATTATCAGTCAAGATTCAAAAATCAAAATTCTGCTGCTGCTTTATCGTTCGACTCTGTTAGTTTACAAAAATAATTACAATTTCTTAGAAATCTTCAAAATTCCTTTGAATATTTTGGAATAGGGCTCTGTAAAAGCAGAATGTCGAAATAAAATGTCAACAACAGCCTGGTACAGAGAGCGCCAGGCTTGTTTACTCCAATTTCTTGAAGAATGCATGCAATGCAAGTCATTTAAAATATCCGCAAACTTATCTGTGTCTCGACATATGCTACTGGATGGAAAAACAGTTTGGGCAATAAAACCTTTGAAAACATGTACTATGTACGAAATTTCAAATATAAATTTGGTTGACGCTAACATCTATACTTTACGGATGAAGCATTTAAATAAGATTGTAATTTTATTTACAATGAAGAAGGCTTAAATTTTCTTATGTAATTATATTAAATTGAGGGGGAGTTATTTGAATTCACAATAAAGCTTAATAGAGATTCTTAACACTTGCCTCTATTCAGTTAATAAACAAGTTGGAAATTGTACGTCAGGCGTGACAAATGAGGTGCGTTCGTACTATAACTAGTTTTATAAATATTGAGATCTTGGTGCAATAGCTGTTGGACTCTTATGCAAAAATGCATGAATACAAAATTTATTTTATGTGCAGATTTTCATATTATAGATATTAATTTTATTTTATGAAATTAAGTTTCAATACACTTTTACAATCAATTAATTACAATTCTGCTGCAATAAAATTATATTATGCGCAAACATCCAATGTAAAAAAACCATTGTTATTATTTCACTGAAATGAATTATATCGTCTGTTATAATGATATGATTAATTTCCTTAATAAAATTAGTACATTTTAAGTTGGCAACATTTTATCATTTGTTGACATATATTGAAAATTCCGATGGGAAATTTAATCCTAACTTTGAAAATTTCAGAACTCGAAATCCATTTTTAGACACTTTTTCTATTTAATATCTATTTTTCCGGAAACATCTATTCAAAAAACTGTCTGTAGATTATAGGATTGCTATAATTAAACAATTTTGGTATACAAATTCAGTTTTTAAATTCAGTAAAACGGAAATAATATGACCTCATCTTAAATAGGACGTAATCACCATGGCAACCTAGAATCATTCATTACCTATCATGGGATATCATAGAATTAATTACGTATGATAGGATGTAATAAAATGAAGAAAACTTTTATTAATATCTTTTTAAGTTTTCATTCGATTTTCATAAAATTTGAAGTGACTCGACAAACTTCTTCAACGATTATATATGTTAAATTTCAAACTATTCGGTTCGGGAGTTTTTGCGCTGTAATATGCGGGCAGACGGAAGGAGCAGATGACGACTATAGGTGCTACGTATTTATATAATGACGAACGCACCTAAATATGCGGTTTGAAGATGTAAAATAAGAAAGAACTAGTCGGATGTGCCAATCCCAAAACTTTCTTCTATCTCAATCATGTTAATACTTCTAATTTCGTCCTCACATCGCCAATAAAATCAATATTTTTCGTCATTCTGTTGTACGTCAGCTGCTTGCGAATCATCGGGTTACCGGGATGCAATCAACTGATGTATACTAAACTACGAAAAGTTCTTTTGGCCTGTATCGACCGGAACACATAGCCTCCCTATTCCTTGGTTTTACGATTTTAGCTAATTTTACTGGAAAACACGAAGGTAAAATGCGTGGAACCCAATTAAAGAAGATTCATTCCCAGTTCTCGTCAACATTGAATTTGAATGAGAATATCGAGAAATTAGTCTTCAATAGCCAAGTTGGCTTCATGTGTGGCAACCTATTTTTGTCGCCAAATTTGGCGTTATTTCGTCAATTGCCGCCAAGCTTGGCGAGAATTTGACGTTGGCGAATATAAATATATAGTGTTAAGCATTTAAGAATAGGAACAATGGTTACAACAATGAAAGAAAATTTGCTGAAACCCTGTTAACTAAAACTCATAAATTATACCCGTATATGGATGAATTCTGCTGTCTTGTTTGATAATGTCAACCATCCTAAAATTTCAAACCTCTATATCTCCGCCATTTTTACTTTCTTCTATCTTTACAAGAAGAAAGTATTGGATTCATGAAAATTTTAGACTTCCGGTTTTCGACGGATTTATACGTTTTAGAAGGTCCTGAACACGATTTGACTATTTTTAGAAAATGTCTGTCTGTGACTCTGTCTGTCTGTCTGTCTGTCTGTCTGTCTGTATGTGACAAAAATTTTGTGGGCGCTCTATCTCAAGAACTAATGCTCGGAATTTAATAAAACTTTAGATTCAGTTAGTCCCTAATATAAATTGGTGCTGATTAGTTTTTGGTAAAAATCGCCCGGCAGGTGGCGCTGCTATGCAGCAATTTTCGCAATTTCCGCAATAGCTCTATCTCAAGAACTAATGCTCGGAATTTAATAAAACTTTAGATTCAGTTAGTCCCTGATATAAATTGGTACTGATTAGGTTTTGGTAAAAATCGCCCTGCAGGTGGCGCTGCTATGCAGCATTTTTCGCGATTTCCGCAATAGCTCTATCTCAAGAACTAATGCTCGGAATTAAATAAAACTTTATATTCAGTTAGTCTCTGATATAAATTGGTGCCGATTAGTTTTTGGTAAAAATCACCCAGCAGGTGGCGCTGCTATGCAGCATTTTGTAGGATTTACACGATTTTGGCGATAGTCTTATCTCAAGAAATACTGCACGGAATTTAATAAAACTTGAGCTTCAGTTAGACCTTGATATAAATGGGTGCTGATTCTTTTTAGTGTATGCGAAACCTGTGTGAGATAGAAGAAAGTTTTGGGATTGACACATCCGACTAGTTTAATATAGAGACAAAACAAAAACTGCTCCGGAATCTCCGGATCACAGCCGTACATTTAACGGAAAAAACTTTTAGAATTTCTAATTTTTTATACATATTTTTGAATTTAAAATCTTTAAATGGCTATCACAGCGTCCCCTTCTCGCGGAATATCCCCACTTTCAGAGTAGGACCTGCTGGCTACAGCCAAAAACATATTACAAAATTTTGGTTTAATTATCTGCATAACATCATACACTTTTCGATGATACAATAGTGAAAATCGAACAAAAATCGCGATGGCAGCGCCCCCTTTCGTCGAAATATCCCCGAATTCAACCTGGACCTGCAGGCTATGGTCAAAAACATAGAAAAAAAATTAGGTTTAATTTGAAGCATAACTTCATACACTTTTCGATGGTACCAGCGTCGGACTGGGCCAGGCGAAAGGGCGCAGACCTTGGATTTTCAGAGGGCGCAAAAATTTTAACGAACTTAAATCAACTTACTCGTGTTGTATCTGACTTGACAAAGTTTAACACATTCGCATAGCACCAAGTAAGAAAAGGGCTTAATATTATATTCCTGAGTTTAGATAGACGACTTCGCTATATTTCCTGTAGCATGTTTGAAGTTTTTTTAAGTCTACACAATGCTACACAGTTTTTCAAACTATGTCATGTAATATTCAAAAACTCTAGAAATTTGAATTAAGATTACCTTGTATCCTACTGATGGAATGCTACAGAGTGATCAATTAAATTATTTGAATTTAAGTCTGACTGCATAGGATTTACCACTATATTGCTGTTAATTGATTAATATGAGTATTTTAAATTATCCGAGACGTATAGTATTTATTTTGCACCTATGACTCTAAGGATCTGATATGATAATTTATACTTAGAAAATTTTATTAGACAAATTATCAATTAATTATAGAAAAGAAAAAGTTGCGTTGTGAATTATTTTTGAAGTTCGGATCCTCTTTGAGCCAATTACAATCATCAAAGGTTACCTGCAGAGAGTTATGTAACATTAAATATATAATGGCTTATTTTAAAACCTAGATTGTAATATTAAAGAAAACATTTCCTAAAATAAAAGACTTAATATTAATTCAATAAATTAAGTAAACAAAAGGAAAACTGACTAAAATTAATTGAATATAAAATTGAGTTTATTTACAAGGTAATTATAAGCATATGATTAAAAACAAACATAAATGTTTAAAAAAAATAAAAATATTCAATCCTAGTTGAGAACTGTATTCTCAACATTTATTTTCTGAGAATTACAGTTTATCTTACCGAATTCACAAATTCGATTTTGAAAGGCAGAGTTCCATACCCTAGAAGTATTTATTTGATTAGCCTTTTTATGTTTAGATCGGGGTAGGATCTTCATACACACTTAAATTCGTATTATTAAAAGAATATAGCTTAATTAAATAAAATGGAACAATGGTGAAGGAAGATTGTTTGTTACCTTATATTACTAGATAACGTTGACAGCAGGAGGTAATGGCTGAAGCGTTTTCGCTTTTTCTTAGCGCGTACATTTCCATCTATTGGCACACACACTCAAAATCTGTTTTTTTAGTTAGAGAGCAGTCAACCTTCTACTTTTCCATCTTTTTTGAATCTGAACTCTCAAGAAAAATCACATTCTTTTCGTGGAGCAAAAAAAAAGGGATGGAACCATTTTTCCCTTTTCACATAAAATTAAGGCCTTATACGTTTTAACTTCTTGAAAATTTGCATGTTTCGGCCATACCTCTGATTTTAGAGAGATGACCATTGGCATGCGGGAGAAATTTGGTACTCCCCTTGAGTGTTTCATAGGTCCGTCGGTACAATAGCGATTTCTCTTGACGCCGTGCTGTGTCTGGGAGGTAAAGATGCTTTGACTTGTGAGGTCTTCGTGCCTATTTAAGCTCTCATAAATAAATGTGTCATATTATTGTTCTGACAATTTTCTCCATGACATTTTTATTAGGTGTAGTTAAATCATTCGTGGGAACGGAAAACCAAATATTTCCTTGACTGCCGTGGTTCACTTTGTTCCATAATTATCTATCTGTATGCGCTGATCCTAAAATGGATCATTAATTTGTATTGTTCACTGTTCACTGATTAAAATGATACCAAATACTCTGCTAATATGCAGAAAAAAAACCAAATACTTTTTTTTTATAGTGTGTGCTAGTTTAGATCTAGATGGTGGTATTTCTCACCATCATCTCTTCCCCCGACATTAGAAAAAAAAAGGTCCACAGTATCTTTTTTTTTATATATATATATAGCCACAAAGTACTCGATGAAAGTCCATCGTCGTATTATATTGAAGATCAAAACTGAAAATGTTCACATGGAAAAGTCTAGGAACTTGGGATAAGCTGGGGTGTCACTAGGTTTGGAGTGTAAGTAGGTTTGCAACACCAGAAAAAAGTTTTACACATTGGTGAAATAAAGCGTAATCAAAAGTTCACTGTTGAAAAATCTGATGAAAGACATGACTTCTTCAGCAAGTTATCATGTGTAGTTGGTTTCAATTTCCATTGTTCCAAAAACATTTATTAAAATTTTGAGTTTTAATAGGTCCAAATCCAAATAAAGCAGGAAAATTTGAATAAGCCAAATAATAAAATAAAATGCCCGAGAGAAGAAAGAAAAAAAAAATTAATTTTCTTTTCCACTCTTATATTTTTAGTTATTACATACATATAAATTGGCAAATCTTTTATTTTAATTATTACAGGCTAATTAGGTACCCGTACGTTGAAACACAATATACAGAATCATTTAAAACAAATACTCAATATAATCAGTAAGCTGTATGCATTGATAATGAATACCATACAATTAAAAAAAAAATTATATAATATATGAAAAACATTGAGAGAAAACACATCTATATAATCACATGTCTGTTGTACTACAATCTGTATTATAAACATTATAATCTAATTCTCACATGAATTATTTTCTCTTGAGCAGAAAGGAAAACTTCTTTATTTTTTTTTATATATATATAAAGAAAATGTTATGTTAAAAAAAAAAAAATCTTATCATTCTTACTAAAACAATTGTTTTGGAATATGTGAAAAGGCTACTTTTCTGAATGAAAGATATTCTCAATAATAATATATTTTCATAAAAGAAACAGATCGAAAAAATGAAAATTTGTTTTCTTCTTTCGATACCAAAAATTTAAATATCCATCTATAAAGTCAAACACAATACCCTTTTAAACTGCCTGCCTTGGAATGGACGGGGTTGGAAAAAAAAAAAAAAACAAGGCAGAAGAAGAAAAAGAAAAAAAACAGTAATCTTTTCTCCCTCTAATCCATCACCGCTAAGCGGAAGGATAGAGAATGACAGCTAGATGACCGTACCTGTGGACACTGACTCATCTCCCTACCTTCGGATTCAGTTGTATCCAGGGGACGATTTGCGAAATGATAAGCCGTGTATTAGGTATCTTTCCTCACCTGTGGTTGACGTTTACTAAACTCCTGTATTACTGACAGTGGGGAAAAAAAAAAAAAATCAGTGAAACGATTTGATTGCACGTGTGTCTGTGCAGATTTTGGATTACTCGCCAAAATTCAGCTATCTGTATTTTATTGTTGAAATAAGATTACATGTGTGATAAAATAAAAAAAAGTCGTGTATACCCGGCTTGGATTTAAAAAAAAAAAATGAGGTATGTTTAAATCTGTATATCTGCTTAATATTTTCTATAAAAAAAAAAATCGGTACACGTGTAACGTGGTCAAATCCGTTTGCATCGCACTATCTTCTCGTCAATTTATATATTTACTTATTTATTTATATTGTGTATAAAAACGTAATGTATTATAATATATATATTTTTTTAATATAATATTGATTTTCTAGTTACAATTTAAGTTAGCGAGAACAAGCGAGCGTTGCTTTGCACAAACGAAAATGTGCATGCAATTGTAAAATATTTATTTAATTATTTATTCTTCTTCTTATTATTATTTTAAAATATATTAACGTGTAAATATACATATTTAAGGAATCGAAAGCGAGCGTTCGCTTTTCTTTTCTCTTATTATTTTTTTGTTTTATAAAATATTACATATAATAGTTAGAAAAAAAAAATTAAACAAATTCTTTTTTTTTGTAAAGTTTGGAAATTTAGTTAATTAGAAATATCTCAGCTAAATGCATTATTAGATGCTCTGCGCAGATAGTCTCAATTTCGCCTGCAAAAACGAGACTTTAACATCCAATAAATTGCTGAAATGATCATTGACATGTATCCAACACCTTTTTATCATTATTATTTTTTAAGTATGAAATAATTTACCTAAATATTTAAGGTATAAATTAAACATCCAATTTATGTTTTGTAATAATTGAAACGTTCAATGGTATTTTTTTTTATTTATTATTTGTTTTTGTAATTAAATTATCTGAAATGTTAATCCTTAGGGACAACTAATAAATTTTTTTTTTTTTTTTTTTTTTTTACTTGTTTGTTTTATAATATGAAATCGTACGATTATTCTAAAATTAAAATTGAAACGCGTTGTTCTAACCAAGTTATAGATTATATCAAATATTAAACTAAAATAATTTTGTAAAATCTGACCGATTTTTTTTTTTTGTTATAATAATTCAAGTGGATTCGTCAATCCGTGGCTTTAAGCAAAGGATGAATTATTATAAATATTGGTCAATATAAAATGTTGTATTATTATCATTTATATTTGTGTCGCCGAGTGAATAGATGTTGACTTGTAATTTTAAATCGATTAGTTATATGTTTTGTGCTACATATAAAGACTTTTATTTTCACTTTTAGTAGAGGGGGTAAGGTTATATATTAAAATTTTTTTTTGTTTTGTTATATAAATTAGTATAAAATGGGTTTGAAAGGGTGATACCCTGGCAAGGCTGCCTCTGTTTTTATTTTTACCGTAATTATTATTATTTTTTATTTAACGTGCATGTTTGTTCATAACTCCCTCTGACGAGCCAAATCCCTCAGTAGTACACTGTGTAGCAAAGAAAAAAAACTTGCAGTATCCTCCCTAAATGATCTTTTTTTTTTTTTTTTTTTTTTTTTAAATAGTAACCTGTCCTCAATGTACTGTAAATAAACAATAATGGAAAATTATAAAATGTGTACTAAACTAAAGAAAAATAAGACATCTATAAACGATAAAAATTTAAAATAAATATATACATATTGCCTCGACAGCAATAAAAAAGAAAAAAAATTTCTCGCTTCCCTATCTAGGAATTTATGTGTATAGTCTGTGATTCCACTTTCGTTGGTGAGAATAATTTATTTATGTGGCGTTTAATAGTCGCTTTATCTGGGAATGCAATTTCCTTTAATAGGTAATTGTTATTCCTAAGCTTCCTTACCACCTCGAATGGTCCCAAGAATTTTGGCTGAAGTACACCTGGTTTACCCACGACTTTTAAGTAGCATTCTTGTCCCGTTTGTAGAAATTTTACTTTTTGGACTGGAGTACTGTCGATGTACTCCGCCATCATTTTTTTTTGGTTTTGTAAGGCTAATTTCTTTATTTCCTCAATATGTTGGACTCTATTTTTAACGTAGGTTTTGACAATTATGTCTTGGTCGGGCAAGTGTATGGAAAAAGGAGTTCTTATTTCTCTACCGAAAAATAGAAGTGCCGGAGAAAATCCCGTAGCTCTGTGCGGCGTACTCAGATTAATTAGGCTATCTGCATTTGGGGTGTCCATTGTAGTAATTTTAGGAGTAGCTTTTTCAGAATTTATAATTTTCTTCTCTTTCTTTTTTTTCTTATTATTATTATTACTATTATTACAAATAATATTAGTGTCTACAGTTTGATTATTTAATTCGCGTAATTGTTGTCTAGTTTTGACACCAGTATCTATTCTACTAATTCTTTGACTTTTACGCTTATTCATCCAATTAAAGTACAAAAATCATAAAATAGAGAGAGAGCAAAAAAAAATTGTTTAACATAAAATAAAAGATACCCAATGGTGAATTGTTATGCACTGTTCGAGAAATTAATTATATATAATATATATCATTTCAATATTTGAGCATTATTATGTATTTATTTTATATTTGCTGCTGTTGCAGTATATGTAACACAAGTCATATTTTCAATTCTTTGTTAATACAAATCAATCCAATAACACTTATTATTATTTAATATATCATTATATATTTAGTGAGGTACCCAAAAAGAATTGCCAGGTATATGCATGTTACAGAGTGTATGAAGATTCCCCAATGAATGCTTAATTTTTTTTTTTTTTTTTTTTTTAATTAGTTGTTGAAAAGAGGAAAAAAAATTTTTTTCAAAAGAATTAGAATTAAGAACATTTATGTTGGCAAAAAAAAATTTTTTTTTTTTTTTTTTTAGTCTTAATATTGCATATATATTTTTATATTTAAAAAATTATACAATAACCTAAAGTTCTATTTCTAAAATTAAATTAATATATTAAAATAATTTAGAAAGAGGTAACGGTACCACTTCTAATTCGGTAAACCCTATGATGGAATGCTACAGAGTGATCAATTAAATTATTTGAATTTAAGTCTGACTGCATAGGATTTACCACTATATTGCTGTTAATTGATTAATATGAGTATTTTAAATTATCCGAGACGTATAGTATTTATTTTGCACCTATGACTCTAAGGATCTGATATGATAATTTATACTTAGAAAATTTTATTAGACAAATTATCAATTAATTATAGAAAAGAAAAAGTTGCGTTGTGAATTATTTTTGAAGTTCGGATCCTCTTTGAGCCAATTACAATCATCAAAGGTTACCTGCAGAGAGTTATGTAACATTAAATATATAATGGCTTATTTTAAAACCTAGATTGTAATATTAAAGAAAACATTTCCTAAAATAAAAGACTTAATATTAATTCAATAAATTAAGTAAACAAAAGGAAAACTGACTAAAATTAATTGAATATAAAATTGAGTTTATTTACAAGGTAATTATAAGCATATGATTAAAAACAAACATAAATGTTTAAAAAAAATAAAAATATTCAATCCTAGTTGAGAACTGTATTCTCAACATTTATTTTCTGAGAATTACAGTTTATCTTACCGAATTCACAAATTCGATTTTGAAAGGCAGAGTTCCATACCCTAGAAGTATTTATTTGATTAGCCTTTTTATGTTTAGATCGGGGTAGGATCTTCATACACACTTAAATTCGTATTATTAAAAGAATATAGCTTAATTAAATAAAATGGAACAATGGTGAAGGAAGATTGTTTGTTACCTTATATTACTAGATAACGTTGACAGCAGGAGGTAATGGCTGAAGCGTTTTCGCTTTTTCTTAGCGCGTACATTTCCATCTATTGGCACACACACTCAAAATCTGTTTTTTTAGTTAGAGAGCAGTCAACCTTCTACTTTTCCATCTTTTTTGAATCTGAACTCTCAAGAAAAATCACATTCTTTTCGTGGAGCAAAAAAAAAGGGATGGAACCATTTTTCCCTTTTCACATAAAATTAAGGCCTTATACGTTTTAACTTCTTGAAAATTTGCATGTTTCGGCCATACCTCTGATTTTAGAGAGATGACCATTGGCATGCGGGAGAAATTTGGTACTCCCCTTGAGTGTTTCATAGGTCCGTCGGTACAATAGCGATTTCTCTTGACGCCGTGCTGTGTCTGGGAGGTAAAGATGCTTTGACTTGTGAGGTCTTCGTGCCTATTTAAGCTCTCATAAATAAATGTGTCATATTATTGTTCTGACAATTTTCTCCATGACATTTTTATTAGGTGTAGTTAAATCATTCGTGGGAACGGAAAACCAAATATTTCCTTGACTGCCGTGGTTCACTTTGTTCCATAATTATCTATCTGTATGCGCTGATCCTAAAATGGATCATTAATTTGTATTGTTCACTGTTCACTGATTAAAATGATACCAAATACTCTGCTAATATGCAGAAAAAAAACCAAATACTTTTTTTTTATAGTGTGTGCTAGTTTAGATCTAGATGGTGGTATTTCTCACCATCACCTACTTTATTCTTTTATAAATAGATACCTTAGAACAGAATAGAATAAAAATGATCACTCCTTACTAATCATCCTGCAAATAAGGTATTAAAAAATACCTAGGTACCAATTTATTTGGAATAATTTATACTATTAAATTCTATTCGAAAATTTTGTTTCGGAAATTGTCTACATATTAAAAAATGCACGAACGTTGATTTTTCAAATTGTAACACCTATGTTTGAGTTCCATTGATCAAGACAGCCTGGGAATATACTTATTTTAATTCTTCATAGATTTATAAAAGAAAATGTGTTAGGGATTTATCTAAAAATTTAGGAAAATAAAATTTAAATCTTACAAGAAAAAGTACTGAACACTCCTTTAGTCAGCAATAAAATTATACAGAAACTTTAAATTCATAATAAACTTTTTTTTATATAAAAGTAAACACTACAAAATATTTCTGGTAAGTGTTTACGTTATTTTATGTAGATTCTTTGAAAACAGAAGGCGATCCCCTTAGACCAGGGATGCACAACCTATGGCCCGCGGGCCAAAAGTGGCCCGCGATGTTTGTTTCGTTGGTCCGCCAATCCCAAAATAGATTAGTTTTTTTTTTTCAATTAAAAGCTTGCATGTTTTTACTTAATTTTGCAACTGAGAACTGCTTGCGTTTTTAAAATTAAAACAATCGCCATCTTGATTGACTGGTTGGATGACGCGATAAAAGCATGCTATTTGTAACTTGCACGTATTCAACTGTCAAGTTGCGATATATCGGCACTTCTTTAAGATCGACAGAGAGAAATTCGATGCGAGCGTATCGCATCTACAATGAGACTAAAACTGAGCTCTGATTGGCTGATAGCATGTAACGAACGAAGTGTCTAGTGACTGAAGGAAGGTATCTTCTCAACTCTACGTTTATCTTTGGAATGCTTGCCGGTCGGCAGTCGGTGGATGTTTATTACTTGTAGATGGAAAAATGAGCGGTGAAAAAAGAAAAGGCGATTTTCCGAATCGAAAATTTGTTGATTCGTGGACGGATAGGTACTGTTTTATTAATCATAATGGTCGGATTATTTGTCTTTTGTGCAATTCTACTATAGCTGTAGCCAAGGAATATAATGTGAAGCGACATTATGAAACGAAACACATGGCGTTCTCATCTATTCAAGGATATGAACGATCAGTAAAAATTGAACATCTGAAGAAATCTTTGATAAACCAGACCAGTTATTTTCAAAAACAGACATCTGAATTGGATTCCTGCGTTGAGGTAACCCTGAATATTGCCCAGCTGATCGCTAAACGTGGAAAACCGTTTACTGATGGTGATTTTGTGAAAGATTGCTTGTTAATTGCTTCGGAGAAACTTTGTCCCGAAACAACAAATAAATTTAAAAATTTAAGTTTGAATAGAATGACTGTTCAGAGAAGAATTCAACAATTAAGTGAAGACATTGTAGATCAAGTAAAGCTTGCTGCTTCACATTTTGAATATTTTTCACTTGCTGCTGACGAATCTACCGACATTACCTCAACAGCCCAACTCCTTGTTTTCATTCGAGGTATTAACAAGGATTTCTGCATTACAGAAGAACTTCTTGGAATGTACCCTATGAAAGGCCAAACAACTGGCAAAGAACTTCTTCACAGCTTATTAGAATTATGTAATGAAGCTGCTTTGAATATGGAGAAAATTGTTAGCATTACAACAGATGGAGCACGATCAATGACTGGTGGAATTATTGGAATGATAACTCTGCTAAAAGAACATCTGGGAGAACGTGAAATGGAGTTACTTCAATATCACTGCATCATACACCAACACAATTTGTGTGCCAAAGAATTAGGTCATGAACAGCTAATGAAGCGTGTTTGTGAAGCAATCAACTTTATTCGTAGTAGTGCATTGCGGCACAGAGAATTTAAAGAATTTTTGGCTGAATTTGAGGATATACCTAGTGATGTTGTGTACTACACAGAAGTAAGGTGGCTCAGTCGTGGAAAAGCACCTAAGCATTTTATGGAATTATTTGATAAAATTATTACGTTTCTCAAGGAGCGTGGAAGGGAAACCAGGCGCTTGGAAGAAGCCAGTTTTCAGTGTGATTTAGCATTTTTAACTGATATTACAAGTCATTTAAATGAACTGAACATCAAACTACAAGGAAAGAACCAATTCATCTTTCAGTTGGTAAACAATGTAAATGCTTTTAAAAGAAAGTTAGTGTTATTTCAACAACAGTTACGGGTAAAAAAATTTGCTCATTTCCCATATTGCAAAAAAATGAAAGAAAAATTTCCAAAGATGAAAATGGATTACGAAGATCAGGTAAAAATTTTAATCAATTCATTCCATGATAGATTTTTAGATTTTGAAAAATGCCATTGGCAAATTGAGTTATTTTCAAATCCATTTACAGTGGATGTCAATTTGGCAACTGAAAATGCTCAATTAGAGCTCATTGACTTACAGAGCTCAGACTTTCATAAAAATGAATTCAAAGAAAAGTCATTGCTTGAATTTTATAGGAATTTGCCTAATGAATTTTCCTATTTAAAACGCAATGCATCTATGTATGCAACTATGTTTGGAAGCACCTACTTATGTGAACAATCTTTTTCTATGATGACTGTCAACAAATCAAAGACTAGAAACCGACTAACTGATGAAAACCTTTCAGCCGTTTTACATATTGCTACTGCAACTTTAGAACAAAACATAACAAAAATAGCTTCAAAAATACAATCCCAACCATCACATTAATTGTCTCGTCTGTGAAATAATTATGTATGTATATTTGGCTTATTAAAATTAATTTATAAATGTATATATATATTCAGAATTGAGTATGTTTTCATCAAAGTGGTATATTGACTTTTTATATTAGATTAGAAAAAAAATATGTGTTTATAAATGCAACGCTACATTGGCCCCAGGTAAGGTACTTTTTCTTTTTTTTGGCCCGCGTGTTGAAAAAGGTTGTGCACCCCTGCCTTAGACCATCCATAATCTGCGGCCCGGCGACCTTTTATGTGCGGACCAAGACACATAATCATTAATCCCTATTTATAAAATTGAGATGTGCATAAAATATTTTTAAGATCTTCACTGTTCTTTTATACGTTTTCACGAGAAGATAAAATATCTGCCCAGTTATTTATATTTATATTAACTTAAAATTATGTTAAAACATCTTAAATGCCGTTTCCTTAGTGAAAAGTTCTTTTTAGGTGTAGTCTTATTTGTGTATACATTTTTTAATTTTTAACACCATTCAAACATTATTCCAAACTGGTTAAATTTGCGCTTATATATTTCTGTATTAAAAAAAAAAGTTTTTGTGTTGAGCAAAAGACTGATGTATTGAAGAAAATCTCCCGATTCTTTTTTTTTTCTTTAGAGTCTGGAAATGCTGGATTGTTATATTATTACGTTTTGTACTTATCTTGCAGCTAATAATGCTTATTAGGGTTAAATGTTTGTCGCGGAAAAAAATTGGCAGCAAACAATTTTACACCACAATTTCCAAATAAGAATATTAGCGGCATATTTCTACATAGAAATCAGTCACGAAATATATAGTTTGGAAATAGTGGTGTTAAAATCTTTTGGTAACTTTTCTTCAGCAACAAACGTTCAATATTATATTAACTTTAATATATAGCTTTGTTATACTATTTTTGTTATCGTATTATTTTAATTACCCGTTTTTTACATTAGTATATAAGTGTGGCGCGGTTCGCCTAAAGTCGCAAACATATGTCTGTGGCCCGCGAGAAAAAAAAGGTTGAGTATGGCTGTCTTAGACTGTAGGAAGGTTCTCTGTATCTCGAAAACTATTTATTCAAATGAGCTGTACACTTACACGCAGTTTTATTTTATACAAAAATTAATGAAGGTGATAATTTATAATTTTTAATATGAATTTATTAATAATTTTCATAATTAAAAATATGTCTTTGGATACAAAAAAAAAAAAAAAACTGGAATATGTTTGGGTCTATTTTTATTTAGTGTATTTCATTAAAAAAATTAATAAAAATTCAATCGGATGATTTTTATAAGTTTCTCAAATGGATTTAACTTTAGCATCCTCAAACTTTAAACTCTTCTAGCTCTATGAAAATTTAACATAAAGTATTTAAACTATATCTTTTCGCGGGCTGTCTCGGTCCAAGGAACTCAAATAGGGTCTCAAAAATAGGTGACCGGTCACTTGCGATTTTACACGTTTTGTTAACTATCTAGAAAAATACACGAGGAATTAACCTGAAACTGCAAGTGTGTAAAGAATATAGTATAGGTTATATATTTCCGTGGAGATTTTTACCGAAACTCCATAGGGGACTGTCAACAAATTGAAAAAGAACGAATATCTTTTGGATTATCCTGTAAAAACTAATGTAACAAAAGCGTTCAAACCCGAGATTATTAATAAGTGGCTTATTGTAATATACTGTGTTCATTTTTATGAGGAAAGCATGTATACTCGAAGAGAAATTAAGGTTTTTATAAAAACAGTCCCAAATTTTTTGCTTATAATTTGCAGAGTTCTTAATATAAAAAAAAAGTTATTTTTTAGTTAACAAGTTGTTTTAGTCAAACAACATTGTTAATTGACAAAGTTATTTTTTAGTTAACAAGTTGTTTTAGTCAAACAACATTGTACATAATACTCTGCAATTGGAATTAAAATAAAATAAAAATTGTATGAAAAATGAGCAGGTTTACTAAAAAATGGTTCATTGCGCATGCGCGAATGCAATCAAAATATAATATGCATAATGTATTAGCTAAGTATATAGAGCAACTTTTGTGAAAGTCTAAAAATCATAGCTTGAAAATTCTGAAAATTATCGTCGATAGAATAAGCTCGAAATCCGTTGTTCCCAAAAAGAAGCAAAAATTCATTCAATTTCATACTATATTTGGATACAACCCCTCATCTTTTTGCTTCCTTTTGGGAACAACGGATTTCGAGCTTATTATATCGACGATAATTTTCAGAATTTTCAAGTTATGATTTTGAGACTTTCACAAAAGTTGCTCTATATACTTAGCTAATACATTATGCACATTACATTTTAATTGCATTCGCGCATGCGCAGTGAAACATTTTTTAGTAAACCTGCTCATTTTTCATCCAATTTTTACTATTTTTTAATTCCGATTGCAGAGTATTATGTACAATATTGTTTGACATATTTTATCAAAATAACTTTTTTTTATATTAAGAACTCTGCAAATTATAAGCAAAAAACTTAGCGAAATTTTGGACTGTTTTTATAAAAACCTTAATTTCTCTTCGAGTATACATGCTATCCTCATAAAAATAAACACAGTATATTACAATAAGCCACTTATTAATAATCTCGAGTTTGAACGCTTTTTCTACATTAGTTTTTACAGGGTAATCCAAAAGATATTCGTTCATTTTCAATTTGTTGACTATGGGGTTTCGGGGAACAATCTTCGCGGAAATATATAACCTATACTATACTGTTTACACACCTGCAGTTTCAGGGTTATTCCTCATGTATTTTTCTAGATAGTTAACAAAACGTCTAAAATTGCAAGTGACCGGTCACCTTTGGCAATATAGTGTAGTAGATATTATTTCCAATCTATTAGTACCTAATAATTTTTTACAATTAGTTTTAGAATAATTGGTAGGGGGTGATCACGTTTTTTTTTTTTTTTCTAGGATTGTAAATTAATACACTTGATATATCCATAGTTGTGTCCATTAACGCAAAAAAAAAAAAAATTTGCTTTACTTTTTTTTATAGCAATTTTAGGCATTATTACAAGTTTGACGATATTTATGATTTTTTTAAACCGTCACCGTGCTGTGAGATATGACTTGACAAACTCTTCCCTTTTATACAATTCTTTTTTCACTCAAGAATCACAGAATTGTTGGATATTATTAGTCCATTGTTTTTTAGCTTCATTGGCCAACGATTGAGTTTGGCTGCTTCCAATAGCTGAGCCAACGGTTAGCTGATCGTCGATCTAAAGATATGAGTTCCCATTTGACCAACAGTTATGTTTGCTGGAAAAACTGTGCTAATAATAATATTAAAATATGCAAATAACTTATCCTTTTTTTAATTAGAAACTTCAACTAATTTGTTGATTTTTTAGGCAAAAATTAATTATGCTTCGAAAATTACCTATTAAAATTGCCTATTAAAATTGCTTCTAATTTGGTTTCCTGGTATGTTTCCTCATTTTGCATTTGTATTTAAACAAATATCTCTAAAACTATTATGCAAATACATTTTACTTTTATGACAACTAAAATGCAAGAATATCAGTGTTAATCCTTTCAGGAGCAAGTGGTATGTTTATGAAACCACTTAATTTTAATTCCCAAATGCCACAATGGCACCAGAATTTTGCTAAAATCTTTTCCATTTAATATGTATGTGAAATATAGCCTTTTTCTTATTTCAAAATGAATTTTTTCGAAAATTCCGGTGCCAGTCATTTATTTCAACATTTTAGTACTGAAAGTACTTTGCACCTGAAAGGGTTAAGAGCTCCAACCTTTATTTAAAAAAATATATATTTATTTGCCATAATATGAATTAGTTATCATGTCAGTTATAAACATGGTATAGATGTAATTTCTGATATAATCTAACAGCAAATGCTGTTTATTTACTACAGTTTTTTTTTTCTTTAGTAATGTAGCATCTTTAAATATGGTGTCTGACTGTGTCTACCTCATCACACATACAAAATAAAGATTCAGTATGGAAAATTCGTTCAAAAAATATTTATATCGAGAACAATAATGTACTTTCAGTACAGAAATAGAAATTTTGAAACTAAAACTCAGGCTTGATTTTTTTTTTTTTTTTTGAAAAAGTACCACATATTATAGAAGTATTTTAATGTCCAAATATAGGGGTATTTGAATGGGGAAATAACACTTGCTTGTGAAAATATTACACTTGCAGCATTTGGGATAAGGAGAGGCAGGAGGAGGAAGAGGCATTTTGTGTGCTTAAAAATGACTTTATGCATCCTTAAAATGCTGAATTGATATCGCACTATAAAAAAGTGTCTACTGAAAAATGACATCGAAAACAACGATTAGTAGCCTTAAATCGCTAAAATAATTGAGTAAATTTACTTTTCTCAGCACACTCTTCCCATGATTTACAAATTTTTTACCATAGTTCAAGGGAAATCAAGGAAAATAAAGTTTCCATAGTTGAAAGAAATCCTCCGGGGATTGTAATCCTGCAAGCGACAGAATTTGCTGCCAGCGTTTTATAATTCAAAAAACCTACAAAAGTTTCTGAATAAGTCATCGCTTTATTTAATGATCGAGTTTTACGTGATTAAATAAAACAATTTTTTTATTTAAAATACATACCAGAATTTTCGAATAGTTATTTAATTACGGAAAGGCTGTCATTAAATAAAGCTAACCAAAAATTTTGGTAGGTATTTTGAATGAAAAAACGCTGGCCGCGCGATCCCAGCGTGCAGAATTGCAATCTAGAAGTGTCATCGAAGTTGTATTTATTGCTCGAAAAGTTATGTTTTCCAGTCAACAACAAAATCCACACAAAACGTTTTTGCCTTCAAATATTTATCTCTTTCTTTTATAAAGTTGTTTTTCGAAAAGCATGGTTTCAATTATAGGTCCATTCAGGGACGGCTTTAAAAGGGGGCAAGATCCCCTGGGTACTACAAACGTACCTAAAAACTACCCTAAAAGTACACCTAAAAAATATCATCCTAAGAACCGATGAAAAAAATCTCTCTCAGGGCGAGGGCGAGGGCGCGGGAGTAGCACATGGGCGTGAGCTTTTGTAGACACGGCGCTCCAGGGCTATTAAAACTTTCCCTAGGTGACAGTTTTCCATTCTCAATCGTATGCAAACACGTCTGCTTTGGTTTCCGATTCTGAAAATTACTTCGATGTATCTTCAATTTCTTTACGATAATAAAAATCCCTCTATTTTTCTATCTGTCTATTAGTTGATGATTATCCCTAAGCAAATTCTCGAAATTTAGCACACTAATCAGAATATATGTGTGTGGAAAAATATTGGAGTGGCTTAGGGGCGCGAAATTTTCCCTGGCTGAGGGCGCACCGGCCCTCGGGCCGATGGGCCGGCGGGCCAGTCCGAGCCTGGATGGTACAATAGTGAAAATGGAACAAAAATATCGATCACAGCGCCCCCTTTCGTCGAAATATCCCCAAATTCTGATAGAATCTGCTTGCCATAGCCAAAAATATAGAAAAAAAATTAGGTTCAATTTGAAGCATAACTTCATACACTTTTAGATGGTACAATAGTGAAAACGGAACAAAAATATCGATCACAGCACCCCCTTTCGTCGAAATATCCCCGAATTCTGATAGAATCTGCTTGCCATAGCCAAAAACATAGAAAACAAATTTGGTTCAATTTGAAGCATAACTTCATACACTTTTCGATGGTACAATAGTGAAAATGGAACAAAAATATCGGTCACAGCGCCCCCTTTCGTCGAAATATCCCCAAATTCTGATAGAATCTGCTTGCCATAGACAAAAACATATAAAAAAAATTTGGTTCAATTCGAAGCATAACTTCATACACTTTTAGATGGTACAATAGTGAAAATGGAACAAAAATATCGATCACAGCGCCCCCTTTCGTCGAAATATCCCCAAATTCTGATAGAATCTGCTTGCCATAGCCAAAAACATAGAAAAAAAATTAGGTTCAATTTGAAGCATAACTTCATACACGTTTAGATGATACAATGAAGACACACAGACGGACAGACGGACAGACAGACATTTCGTAAAAACGTGTTTTTCGGAATCTCTGACCCCGAAAACGTGTAAATCCGTCGAAAACCGTAAGCCGAAAAAAATTTCGATTACAATACTTTCTTCTATTATAGATAGAAGAAAGTAAAAATCATGCGTCGAGCATAGATTATGAGATAGTTAAGACACACATTCAGAATAGTGTAACGAAACTTCACCGTTTACTAAGGTGAACGATGATATATAAGTATACAATTTGGAAAACGCATAACACATTTGAAAACCCAACTTCAGCAATTACCATCAATAGTCAGATTTTTTTTTTTTTTTTTTTTTTTTTTTTTTTTTTTTTTTTTTATTGTGCAATCCTGTATATTATCTATTGATTTGTATATATATTACATAGAATGTTAAAATGTATCTCAGTTAGAAAATGCATAACACAGATGAAAATTCTCCTGCAACAATGTCCGTCAATAAGCGGAAATGTGCTCGAGTTCTTTTGTACATCCCTACATATGATCTATAGAATTTATACACACCAATTAATATGGAAAAAATTAATGAAATTTAAAAGCGTATACCACAGTTAAAAACGCACTTCCAGCAATTATTGTTCATAGAAAGTGCTGTAATCGAAGTCTTTTGTGTGTCGATGTAAATGCTCTGTACACCATATTCTATAGCAAATATCTCGTTATGATCTAATAAATAAAATGATCTATGTTATAAAAATATTTAATCTGCACAACTTATGGTTCAGACGAGTGCAATGTAAAGTTCTCCTACTGAAAATTGATTCTTCCAGGTATATTTGGTCATGTTGACAATCAGCAAGGTGGGGGGGGGGGGGTATGAGGGCAGGCGGTGCAGCTTCCGTTGGCCTCAACGTTTACCTGACAAATTTTATCCTTTCTGGAAAGTAAGGGGGGGGGGGGTCTCCCAGCTCGGTAGTTCTTTCTGACGAAAGAATTCTCCACGCCACTGATTTAACGTAAACATATGTGGCATCCACACAGAACCAACAAAGCCCGCTGTTCCCAGTCGGGCATTTCCCAATTACTGACCATATTTCATATTGTTCCAGTTAAATGTTTAGTAGAAATACCTGTTTTTATCTATTTTTCATCAGACTCAGAGAAAAACGAAAACAGCCAGTCGATTGTAATTTATATCTTCTTTAAGAAGGTCCGGAAGTCAAAATAATTTTTTCTTTACTTATAGTTATTTTTTAACCGACTCAAAAAAGGAGGAGGTTATCAATTCGACGTGTATGTATTTTTTTTTTTTTTATGTATGTACACCGATTACTCCGGAACTATGCGTCCTATTTATGTGATTTTTTTTTTTTTATTCGAAAGAGAATACTCTCGAATTGGTCCCATTTTAATTTTATTAAAATTGGTTCAATACTTTTTCAGAAATTCAACAAAAACGAAAAAAAATAAGCATTTTAAAAATAGTTAATTTGTTGGCTTTTGAGTGTTGCCAAATTTGAAAAGCAAAATTATATAAAATTGTGAATTAGATAAATATAATACAACGTACAGATAAAAACTTTAAATTATGCTACAATAGATCTACTTTTGAATCTTTTAAAATCTTTTATGTATGTTCACCAATTACTCCGGAACTATACGTCCTATTTATGTGATTCTTTTTATTTGAAAGAGAATACTCTCAAATTGGTCCCATTTAAATTTTATGAAAATTGTTTCAGTACTTTTTCAGAAATTCAACAAAAACGAAAAAAAAATAAGCATTTTAAAAATAATTAATTTGTTGGGCAGACGACTTTCATTTAATATCATAAAATATTCTATTACGTGAATTTGCAAATAATAAAAAGACTGACATATTTAAATCAGCTTTAACTTGTCAGATTTATTTTCATAGAACAAACTTTTTAAGATCTAAACAAAAAGTTTTGAGTGTTGCTAAATTTGAAAAGCAAAATTACATAAAATTGTAAATTGGATAAATATAATACAACGTACGGATAAAAACTATAAATTATGCCACAACAAATCTACTTTTGAATCTTTTAAAAGTTCCATTGTTGCAGTTTCACAGCGGTTTGGCATATTTTGACGAGCGTTTATTGGCGCATAATTAAATACATTGTTGTTTCAAATCCCATACAAATGTACGAGTTACAGAAAATATTTGGCGATTTATCACCTGTGGCGCACTAGTTGGAAACTGCCTTTAAAATATCCAATATCTATATTATATTATACAATACAGTTGTATATAAATGCTTCTGCAATTGTCTTTTAATATTTCAACTAACATAATATTAACTATAGAGTGACAATATAGAAAGAAAGAAAGAAAGGGGTTACTCCAAATAGTATTATAGGCGACATTGTTGGCGCAGTGTATTTACCTTGTACGGATGGTAAAAATCAGTACACATTAAGCATAATCACCGAAATCAGTGAGTTACACAGTTATCAAAACTGTAGTATACAGCCCGATTATGACACAATATCCAAGACGATTAGGTGAGAATAATGGTAAAATTTCTAATCTTCGGTAATCGAGTCTACTGCCAAGATTAGCGTGAAATAAAAAAATATATTAGCAACAATATGGTTTAATATAAATATAGATATCATTAAAGGTTTTAGACATTAGATGAGAATAATGATAAATTTTCTAATCTACCGTTATCGAGTCTACTGCCAAGGTTAGCGTGAAATAAAAAAATATATTAGCAACAATATGGTTTAATGTTAATATAGATATCATTAAAGGCTTTAAAGACATTAGATGAGAATAAAGATAAATTAATGTAAATATGGATATCACTAAAGTAATAAATAAATAAATAAACTTTGTAACAAAAAAAAAAAGAACAGACTTCAAAAACTACTAAAAAGCGAAAAATAAACTTTTTAACCAAAAATTGAACCGACTTCAAAAACTACTAAAAAGCGAAAAATAAATTTTTTAACCAAAAATAGAACCGACTTCAAAAACTACTACAAAGTAAAAAATAATTTTTTTTAGGTAATAATTAATAAGAAATTAAATTAAGAGCATTGTATTTACCATGCATATTATTATATTTATGTACATTAATTTGATTTTTTGGAGTCGGTGCCAGCCAAGCCAAGTACAAAATTCAAAACAAAATATCCAATATACATCGTAACACGCGTATAAATTATATCTACATAAATACGAGACAATAAAAAAAATACATATAACTCATCAAATGGTAGAAAATACAATGATTTAAATGATTAACTAATTTCCAAAGCAATGTTTGTCGACATATAGTTGCTAATCTCATTTGAAAATACACATTTATAACATCAGATGAAATGTTTAAAAATGGTAACATGGCTTTAACTTGTCTTGACTGGCACCGACTCCAAAAAATCAAATTAATGTACATAAATATAATAATATGCATGGTAAATACAATGCTCTTAATTTAATTTCTTATTAATTATTACCTAAAAAAAATTATTTTTTACTTTGTAGTAGTTTTTGAAGTCGGTTCTATTTTTGGTAAAAAAGTTTATTATTGATTTTTTTTTTTGCATGAAATGTGTGTTTCTATAAAGATCACTTTTCAAAAAAAGTTTTTGAAAAGTTTGATTTTTTTTTAAATTTTAAATTTAAAAATTTAAACTTATTTAATTTTTTATATAACTCAAGAACTACTTCCCCAATTTCATTCCTTTTAACACTGTTGAGTACAGAAAAGGCACTGTTGAGTACAGAAAAGGCTTCTAATTAATTTCTTCAGTATTTATAAAAATTTTACTTGCACAATTTACAATAAATTTAAAAGTTTTTTAAAAATGAGGATTTTTTAGAGGGATTTTTACTTTGAGGTATATATTTTCAAAATTTTCAAATGAAATTAAAAATCCTGAAGACAATCTATTAACACATAACATAAAAACTCTCAAAAATTCATACACATATCTTGCATCCTTTTAAACATGACAATTTATGAAAAAATCCATTCTGGGGTAAATGGGCTTAAACTTTTTGTTACGATCGGGGCATTACTGGTAGTAGAACATAAGAATTGTGATGTAAACATCGCAGAAATTAGTGGTTTGCTATTTTTACTTTATTTAACTTTGTAGTAATTTATTGGCAAGACAAAAAAAATACATTTTTTTTTTTTTTTTTTTTTAGAAATTTGACTCCTGGACTCCCTTAAGGCGGTAGTAAAAAAAAAAAAAAAAAAATATTTTTCCACGCTCAACAACTCAAAATTTTGAGACACATTTTCATACTCATTTTTAAAAGTAAAAACATGAAACTTGGCGGCGTGATTTATGAAGAGATTTATAAGGGACTCGTGATTTTATTTTTCGTTCAATTATTTAGAAATTGATTTACAAACAATTATTTTCTCGGTACGATAATTTTTTTTTTTGTTTCCAGTGCTATCGGTTCGGGAAATTCGGTTCAAAATGTCCACTTTGACAGCATTTTTTGAAATATTTTCTGCCTTTATCAAAAAATCGAGACAATGCGAACATTATAAAGTTTCTGATTAAGAGAACCTGCCAATTCGATGCATTTTAGAGCAAAAATGAATTAAAAAATGTGTTTCAAAATAAGAAGTTTGGATTTGAATACACCCTTAAGTGTATAAACAAGAACAAAAAATCCTGCGTCAAACATAGATTATGTAACACTTTCCAACACTTCCAAAATACTTTTACGAATCTTTACGGTTTAACAAAGTGAAAGATGATGTCTAAGTAAAAAATTTGGAAAACGCATTTAAAAACCCAATTTCAAGAATTACCAACCATATTCGGGAACATCTCCAAATTCTTTTACGCAGCTCCGGCGTATAGGATGTATAGATTTGTGTATATGCTACATAGTATGCTAACATTTAGTTCTGTTCGGAAACGCACAGTAAAGTTGAAAATTTTCATTCGGCAATTTCTATCAATGAACGATAATGTATTCGACATCTTTTGTGCTGTCCTGTATAGGATCAATAGAATTTATACAATGCTAAATTTATAGAATTTATGAGAAATTCATAGAATGCTAAATTTTAGTTCAGTTAGGAAATGCATAGTACAGTTTTAAATTCCTCTTCTGAAATTTCTGTCAGTAAATGAAAATGTACTAGAGATCTTTTGTGCTGCCCTGTATATGATCTAGAGAATTTATACACACTAAGAAATTGTCAAAAAATTAGTTAAGCTTAAAAAATGCATTCCGCAACTGAAAACGCACTTTCAGCATAACTATTGTTCATGTACAGTACTTTAACAGAATTCTTTTGTGTGCCGCTGTAAATGAACGATGAATGCTATACACACAATATTCTATAGTCAGCATCGTGTACTGCACATCAGTTATATATATCAATTTCAATATGTTTGAAACAGTGTAACATCATTAAAGTTAATTTTTTCCCCATAGACCGTAATGTAACGGAATTGTTTTGAGTGTCCCTGAAAAAAAAAAAAAAAAAAAAAAAAAAAAAAAAAACTATTAAGTTGCTGCACACTTCATTTTCAATACCGAACTTGCAATAGTAAACTTCAATAATATATATCAGTTGCATGACAATCCGACTATATGTATGTGAGTTAGAGCACGGACAGACGGCAGACAAACTGAGTTCATAAACACTTTTCAACTATGTTGGAAAGTGTTTAAAAAAGTAAGCTTAGAAGGTCGTCTTCGTATAGAAAGTTCAACAAACTGTGAAATTTTTATTGCGAAGATCAATTTTGACTCCATATTTGGATTTTTCGGTAAATTTTACCTTATATTGCGAAACAGAAAGTCATTAGGGCAAGTAGTTTAGGAATTATGCAGGTGTAAAATTTTGAACTTCTAATTTTGAATCCTTTTTAACACTGAAAAGTGTTTATGAATTCGGTTTGTCTGTCTGGTCATCTGACTATATGTCCGTACTCTAACTCTCATAAATATACTCGACTTGCCCTGAAATTGATATGTGTTATTGAGGTTTACTATGGCATGTTCGGTATTGAAAATGAAGTGTGTAGCACTTATAAATTCGTTTATAAAGTCACTCAAAATAATTCCGTCACATTACTGTCTATGGGAGAAAATCGTTTGCGGTGTATTTGAATGATGTTACACTATTCCAAACGTATTAAATCATATAATAAACTGGTGTGATACTGTAAAAGCATAAAAAAAAACTTCTTAATAACACCATAAAAATAAGAAATGCGATAGGCCTTTCGAAAGAACTTTGTCTTTCTTCGTCAGGCGCAAAGAAGACGTATTCGTTTAAAAAACATAAAAATGGGAGAGTATCGTTTCTATAAACAAAATAAAGCTACTTCATATGAAGTTCTGATATTAGATTTCGTAAACATATCAAGGTAAGCTAATTCTATAAATACATTTTTAATAGAAAAGTCTTCCATAATTTTGTACCTAAGCAGGTAATGTTTTATTTATTATGCTTTATTGACCAAATAACTTTATGGTCCCTTCTTTTTAAGCATTTATTTTGAAAAATATGTTTACTCTCCAACATGTAATTTTGGAATGATTTTGATTCATAATGGTGCCGTGTATGAATATCGCTGTGGAAGATCGTTTATAAGTACAATGTTAAAATTTCCGTAAAATAATGATTAATTGATGTATTTATTTGCATCCACTTCATTATTTTTCTATAATATGGTAGAATCACTATTAATGTACAAAGGTTTCGTTCAAACAATGGTAGAAAGTTCGGCAATTTTCTATGAATATCATATGAAATTTAATAAAATTTAAACTAATTTTATCTCTGTTCTGACCAATGAGGAAGTTTCATTATATAGTTAATATTTCTCAAAAATACTTTTTTCCCCGTCTTAAAAAGTAAAATTTTCTGGTACATTCACATAGTTAGCTTTATATGTAAGAGCGTAAAATTTCATGGCATGACTAATAAAAGGATTTGGATTCTAATAATGTTTTACTTTATTGGAAAAGTGTGGTACATTTTGATTTGTAATTGGTTGTTTTATGATGTCAACTTTCATGTGTGGTTTTACCACGATACAAATCTCCTAAAGCGCATACACAGAAAAATTAAACAAAACTAGATGGAACCCGTCAAAACTTGACGCAAAAAAATACTATAACAATATCAGTAAAATAAGCTTCTTTATTATTTACGAAGGGGCGCGTATAAAACAGTCTTTCAAATATTTTATTTAATTTTTTCCCCAGTCAAATACAATACTATTTCCGATGCAAACTCCAAACAAACAATCCGTAAATAACTGTGTAATGCAAATCAGTTTTACATTACCACCATATTACCCACGGCAAGAAAAAAAATTCATCGACCTATGAAGTATATACAAATACCATATTCCTACGTTCATATCATATTCAGTAAATAACAGAACATAGTAAATAAAGCACACATCTCCCCCCCCCCCCCTGTGATAATGCAACCGAATGAGCTCCTATGCGCATGCGCATTGCCACTGCCCAAAAGCACCGTCGAAATTCAACGTTAAAAAAGTTTTAAAATGATTAAATTAAAAGTTTTAAAATGTCTTCTTTAATAATTGTTCGTTTCAAATCCATATCTTCTAAAACGCATCCATTGTTTTAAGCTAATCAATTTTTATGCAAAGATTAAGAAGTTTTTTACAGTAATAAATCTATCTGCAGATGAGGGAGATTTTTAATGTTTTCAAGTGTAATTTATTTGTATGGTTTCTTCGGTTCCTTGACATAATCAGGATGATTATACCTTTTCCATCACAGTCGGGGATATTTTTCCTCTTATACAGTTGGCAAATGTAAAAAAATAAAAAAAATGCAATTCCTAGCATATCCTGATATATGATGGAACATATTCATCAACGAATTCAACATATCAATTTTATGTTCAATATAAACTAAAAATAGTCTTTTTTTTTTTTTTTTTTTTTCCTGACAGATTTTTGTTTAGCGCCAAAATGTTCTATCTTATGGATAATCTAATCTTATGATTTATCACTTTTTTTAAAAAAATTATTATTCACTTTTTATGATGGTTAGGGAAATCTATTTTCAATTGTGGCAACTTTCCCAGGGGCTATTTTACATTATTGAAGTAAACTGGTGGTCATTGATAAGATAGAATTGAAAATTTTTTCATGCTTGAAAATTATTTAAAAAGTCGTTAAATTAATCGGCAGTTTTCAAATAAATTTCAATCGAAAGCTAATTTTTTTTCTAATTGATGATGTAAGAATTGAAATTGTAAAATGTAGTAAAAAATAGAAATTTGTAGTATTTCGAAGTGATGTAAGCGCGATGAAAGCTAAAGCGATAGCGCCTTTGTTGTCCCAACTGTTGTACATTTCTAAAAATTGCCACTGTATTTTGGCTGGCGTCCAAAAGTGGAAAAACATTTTTTGACATCGAAAGAGAAATTCACAGTGAAAGAAATAGGACTTTGCGCTAATAAGGAACTGTTAAATGAACTTATAATAAATCTACCAAAATAATTCCTATGAAATATTAGTCTTACATTGTTTATTCTAGCAAAAAATACAATAATTATTTCAAGATTTTTTTCTACCATAACACTATTTTTAATAACTTTAAATTTCCTGAAATCCTTTACTTTTGTGATTTTTTTTATTAAAAAGGGAAATCTTCTATCCTATAATTAAAAAAACAAACAAAAAACAATTGGTAACATGTAATCAAGGTATGCAATCAAGATGAAGAAATCAATGACGGCTCCAATTCTAATCTTTATAATTATGAATGCAAAAATCCGTAAAATTATGTCATGTTAACACAATCATATACATTTTTCTCTTTAGTTTTATCAATGTTAAAATGCACTTCAAGCTAAGCATAACGTCATTTTCACCGGCGCAAATTTTTCACACGTACTTCATATTCCTTACATTAATGCTTAAACACCATGTACACAAATATAAATATATTTTGTATTTAATTGTAATGAAAAAATGGCATCAACAAAGTTATAATGCATAATGATAAAATAAACCCAATGGACAATATTCCCGTGACGTCACAATAAATATGAATTTTTATTCGCTTATAAAACACGCGGATAAGTATTTTTACCGAAATTTAACTTGTAAATTACCAATTTCGGCCTTAAAACCGCGTGCTTTTAATATTTATTATTTCTCTTTTATTCAACCACAGAGTTTAGAAAATAAACTCTGTGCTTCGGAACAGTAGGCGTTATCCGATTATGACGTCATTAGCAGACGTAAAAGTTTAATTGAAAATTACGGTTAATTAATTAAATTTTCGAACAAACGAATGCACGATAACAAATCTGTGTCCAAATATCTTTAATTTAAAAAAGAATGATGTAATAAAATGCAGTAGTTTGTTCTCACGGATTGTCGAAAGAAATCGCTTAGCGTTTTAAATATATAGATTATAGAATATAGTTCTCATGAGGCTATACGTTTATTAAAACATTGCTGTGGAACCTCGATATAACGTCCGAGAAACGCTATGAAGATTTCGTGTTTTTGGCGTGTTTTTTCGTGTTTATCGCTGATTGGCGATACAATGAAATAAGAAAAAAAACATTTTATGATAAATACTCTTTTAGGAAAAACTTTTTCTACTCCTCATACTTAACTAGTTTAAGTAAGTTTAACTTAAATTAAATACATTTTTATAACTACGGTTTTACTATATACATTTACATGTTTATATAAAGTAAATTAAGGATCATATTCTACGGTCTAGAACAATATTTAAATTAATTAAAAATGCTTCAAACTAAAAATTAATGTAAGATTCTGAGCACTACGATATTGTTAGTGTCAGAGACAACAAGAGAAAAGTATGGTTGTCATTGAAACAATGACTTATTCAGTATCGAAATGTACAATGAGAGCGTTTTTAATCGGGCAGTTACTGTTAAAATACGCATAAAACTTATCCAGTTGGCAAAACCGTGTAAAATTAACTAAATTCACCAATATGCAACTTCTATATATATTACATAAGCTTATAGAAAAAATAAAAAACAATTTAATCGTTTTAGTTAAAATTCATAAAATACTACGCATTTAAACACTCATTTAACCAATAATTTTCAAATGCATGAAAATCGCTTGCTTTGGCGAGGAAAAAGTATTGCTCTCCAAATCGCGCCTTTTTGCGCCAAATATTCAAAAGTATTTTATTTTTAGACAGATTTTTACTAGGATTCCGCCGCTAAACTTGACTGATTCTTTATTAACAATTTAATAGTTCGAGTTTAAATTCATAAAATACTACGCATTTAAACACTCATTTAACCAATAATTTTCAAATGCATTAAAATTGCTTGCTTTGGCGAGGAAAAAGTATTGCTCTCCAAATCGCATCTTTTTGCGCCAAATATTCAAAAGTATTTTATTATAAAATTCAAAAGTATTTTATTATAAAATATTTATTCAAAAGTATTGGAAGGATTATTAAGTATTTTATTTTTAGACAGATTTTCTACTTGGATTCCGCAGCTCAACTTGACTGATTCTGTAGCATTTTTTCCCCCTAAATATTCCAAGTATGCTTTTTAAGGAGACCGTCCTTGTCAGATCAAAACGCCAACTTTAATTATTTTCTGAAAGATAATTTGCCTTCGTAAGAAAAAGGATAATAAATGATATTCAATTTGTTTATATTTGAATAATGGAAAATTAGCGCTCTTACAAGTAAAATTACTTCGCGAATGTGTCAAAAATTAGCAGTTTTGAATTTTAATGCAGTCTTAATTAACAGTTAAAAAATGCCTGCTTTTATTAATCAGTGATTGTTATAAACGGTAACCATTGCATTTTATTTTATACATTTGACGAATATTTCTTTGTTGAATAATTATGACACTACATGCATTGTTGATACATTTTATTCTTTAACAATAAAAGTTTTTCAAGAATAGTCTATTCTGTTTATTCTTTTCTTTATTCACAAAGTTAACCTTTTTTTCTGCTATGCTTCACAGCAATTCCAGACGTCTAAGGTAATTATACTTAAACGCCTTAATTTCGGAATGTAGTTTATGTAGTTTTCGTTCTAAAGAACATTCTCATTCAAAAATAGGAAAATTTCAATGTCCTTATCAAAATAAATGTCATTGAAAAGAAGCTCGAATTGTACATTTCAGAAACATAACTGGGAAAGCTATTTTTACAGATGCACATTTTTGGGGGGAAAACTTGCATAATTTTTCATCGTATCAAGTGATGTGTTATTTATTATGCTTATTTGATCTAGTAACTCAATTGGATATTCTTTGAAATCACTTTAAAAAAAATGTATTTATTGTCACATATACCCAATTTGAATATCATTTGGGATGGCTTTTAGTTATAATGATCCCTTGTAAATACCGCTTTGGTGAAGCGTAAGTGGTACTTTTGTATTATCTGCCACTGCCAGCTTTTATTAGCCAAAGATTTCATGTTATGCCTATATTTATGATCTATATCTATGCATTATATCTATATTTTAAAAGTGCACGATGAATGGACCTTTTCTGTTTAGAAAATTGTCAGAAGTGTTAACATTGTTTTAATGATGATGTAACAATATTTGCCTGTAAGGTGCAACAATACAAAATTAACATTCACAATGGACTCAACAATGGTACAAAAAAGTACAAACGCCTGGCCCATATGAAAAAGTGAAGCGGGCATCCCGGAATTGTTAATGAGAGTAAAATTCTTTGCGCTTTTATTATATAGATGTATGTAAATATTCATATACGTATGTGTGTATGTGTGCATTCATATGCATTCATTCATATATTCACATGCATTCACATTTAATGTGTATATGTATTCATTCATTATATCTATACATTTATTCATTATAGCTATTTTTTCATGTATGTATTTTTAATTTCATTGTATAGCTGATCTAATTTTCAGGACATTCACAGTTTTTGCCGATTGTCGAGGACACGTAGTCTAAGTAAGGACGCAATTATAAAACAATCGATTATATATAAATATGTATTACAATATGTACATTTATAGAAAAATAAAAAAACGCTTTCGATTCCAAATCCTTTCAGTATAAAAGCTAGAAAGTTTCGTAGTAAAATGTATCCATGTGTATGTTAGAGAGGTTCGCATTATTAAGTAGGAAAAATATATTTTTTAAATAATAGGCTTAAGATATTTGCAATACAATATATGGTTGTTGATACAATTAAGACTTTATACACATTGTTGTTGCATTTTATTACTTAACAATCAGAAACGTCCAACAATGGTCTACATTGTTCTTTCATAAATGAGAATTTGCTCTGTTTTCTATTATATTCATAGCAATTTCATACGTGAAACGTAATTACTTGAACATAGTAAGTTTTGAAAATAACAGTGTAGTTATTGTTTTTTTTATAACAAAAACTTTTTGTCTGAAAAAATGCGAATTGTCTTTGTGAAATTGTACTTTACAAAAAGCTAAACTTGTGGATGTCAAAAACGATAAGATATATCTGCCAAAGCACTTTTCTAGCAAATATTACAGAATTTTGCATCAAATCAGGTTATATATTGTTTATTATGTTTTCGCAATCTAATAACTTTATGGCATCTTCGTTTTAATAATTTTTAAATGTATAATTTACAGTCATACGCCAATTTGGATTGAATTTTGGAAGAATTTATGTTTAAAATCGTCCCTTGTAAATATCACAGTGGAATAAAATTTACACATACTCAGAAACCAAATAGATTCTTTTACAGAAAAAAGTACAATCGGAAAAACTTCCATCCGATGTGTATGCCTATAACTCAAGTCCTCTTAATGCCGGCATCCTGAAACCTCTTGTATTTAGGATGATTAAAATACAGCTTTACCCTGTAAAGATTTTCCAGTTGTCTGTTTTCACAGTCCTATATTGACTAGGGATGCACCGAATAGTGATTTTGGCCGAATACCGAATATTTTTATATTTCACAGTTTAAAAGTATTAAAAGTTAAATTATATAAAACAATTATACATAATATTTAACACAAATACTACCATTTTATGAACTAGACCTTTTTACAAGAAAACTTTACACACAAAATAAAATCTGTGCTTTGAGTTATAACTTAAAAAGGGTCTTAAATCTTTTTTAATTGATAAAGCTTTAAACTATGTAGCTTCTGTGAATTAAAATTAATCCTTTTGATTTGGCAAAGAAGTTTTTAAATGAACCAGAGAGCAGTTGTCTTTCTGCGTAGAGAAAGAATGTGGTCAAGGCAAACAATTTTTTAGCAAGAAACATTATCTCAATCCACTTATTCCATCAAAAATACAATACATTCATTCAAAAACACAGTGGGTGTCACCGCAAGCTGAAACTGAATTTTTGTTCACAACTTTAACAAAAATGAAGATATTTTAGCGAGATTTGCATCGTATTAATTTTGCTTGTAGAAAATATGATGATATTATTGGAAGTGGTTGAATTTTGGGCAGTGACACAGTATAAGTAGTACTGTCAGCTGCACTCTGAATAAAAGAATATCTAGACCAGTGTTGTTTAGATAAGAATGGTGGCAATTTCCAGTACTTCTTGTGATTCACAGAAATCAAAGTAACTATATTGAAAATATAGTTACAATATATTCAATATTATTAAAGTAACAAACAAAAATTCCTGGAATGAGATGCACTTTATTTTTGATTGAATATGTGTGTTGCGTCCTGGTTTCCTGGATAAAAATTGTCTGTATTGATGTCTATTATCACCTGTAGAAGTTTTTTCCATTTTGTTTAGAAACATGATGTTTGGAAAAGCAAGAAACAGATTACTTACTAGACAATATTCAGGAACTTGCATTTATTTCTATATATCATTAATTCTTATGGAGGCCATCATTAATGGTTAATTTTCTTAAGTGACACTTTTCAAATCGTGAATAAATAACGTAAAAGCATTCTCTTTCTTGAAATATGATTCTATTTATAATTATTTTGAATATCTTTATTAATTGATTGTTAAAAGTAGAAATTGTGGGTTATTATAAAAAAGTTTAAAAAAAGTTTTTTTTAAGTATTCGGTTTGGCCGAATATCAAAATATTCGGCCAAATCGAATATTAGGCAGGCTGAATAGTTTGATATTCGGCCAAACCGAATATTCGGTAATATGGCCGAATAGAATATATATATTTTTCTATATATTTACCATATATGGTAAATATATTTCTATATATTTACCATCTCTATAATAAAACCGTAAATCATGTGACTGTCATCAACAATTCCGGAATGCCCGCTTCACGTTTTCATATGCCAGGCGGCCATTTTTATTCAAAATTATATTTTCGAAACTTAATAAATGTTACATTTTTAGAAAGATCGTTCAAAATAAATTAATATTTGAGAGATGACTTACGTTCAATTATGTATATATTCTTCAATAACTTCAGTTGAAATTAGCCTCGCAATTCAAATTCTCTATCCATGAAAGTAAACAAAAAAAAAAGATTCATTCGTCGTGAAGTTTTAAAATATTAAACCATTAAACCACGGAGATAATCGTTCGTAAAGTAAGTTTTCCGTGAAAGATTTTTTGGAGCGCTTGCCTGGTGTCAAAAACATAATTCGTACCAGTGACACAATCAAAGTTTACCATAATTATGTGCTATACAACTCACCTTCATTCTTTATCTTTTCTTAGCTGAATGTAAAAAAATACAACTCCTGTAATGATATTTAATGAATCAAATTTCGAAACAAATTGTCAGTTAATTTGGTATTTATGTATTATACGTGCGAGGAAGAGAGACCACTGAAAATGATTGTTAATCACCAATCATATTTACCATTATTAATGACCAATCGCTTTCAAAACAGTAATTTAATATACATTTACAAAATACATAACATCATTAAGTACTTTTGTGTTATTTGGGCGCAAATCTCGCCAATAGCATATTTAAAATCGCCAATATCAGCTTTTATTTTTCGCGTGCGCAAATTAGAAACGATACTTTGATTTTGAAATCAAATGTTCTGATGGAACAGCTGTCGTAGACGCACCGGGGCACTATATTAACTATAGAGTTGCAATATAGAGAGAAAAAACGGATTGCTGTAATTAGAATTATAGGCGGTAATGTTGGCGTGGCGTATTTACAAGTTACGGATCTTAATAGTTAGTAGACATTAAGCAGAAATGCCAAAGTAAGGGAATTATGCAGTTATGAAAACTCCTGAACTATATCAAAATAGGAGAGCAGAGAAAAACAGAGTCGAACAGAGATTGGCATCTAGAAGGAAGTTCGTGAATTTTAATGAGATTCTACGCCACGGGTCAAAAGTGCTGACAGCAAATATGGTTTAAAAGAAATGTGATTATCAAAACTGGCTTCCAAAAGTTCAATGTTTCACCAAACCATACTCGAAAATTACGTGTTATAATATGCACCCCGATTATGTCACATTATTTAAGACGTTTTAAATGAGAATAATGATAGATTTTCTGATCTCCCGTAATCAAGTCTACAACCAAAGGTAGCGAGAAACAAACAAACAAACAAAAAAATATTGGCAACAATATGGTTCAGTGTAAATGTGGATATCATTAAAGACTTTCACAAAATAGACTTCAATGCACCAAATCGTATTAACTAAAATACGCCATTTGGCAATGGATCCAATTACGGAAAACTACTTAATATGTTTAAGAATCTCCTCATTAGCAAACATATTGCAACTGATAAGCAAACGGATATGAAGCATAAACGCTTAAGTTGGTTAAGCGGTTTTTGTGAAGAAAGATGAAATACATGATCATGAAATACATGATCGCAAAAGTTTTTGATTTGTCTATTAGAATATTCCGGTTTGGCGAAGGATTACGGAAAAAAATAAATTATGAATAAAAGTAACGTGTTATAGTGCTTTTAACATACATTTAAGGGAGACCAAACTGGTCGCGAGTGGCGGCTAGTAAATGTATAAAAGCCATTAATTCAAATATTTTTGATCACCCCTGAATATGATCTATAGAAATTTTACACTCCACATGTTATACACAAAACATTGAAAACACTCAACACAACTGAAAACCCGCTTCAGATTATACGTAACAGACTCTTTGATTTTTTTCTCCATTGTATCATTCTTATCCAATATCATCTTCCCTTCTTTGCTAGTTTTGTATGTTACTGTATCTACAAATGCTATATCACTACCATGTTACTATGTATAAAAGAGTGGTTTCTCTCTGCTCTTTAGGTCTCTGAATTGCGAAACGAGTGTTTGGTCCCGACTTTCTCTAACGGCGTGTTTCATGGAATCATAGGATTAAAACAGGTAACACGCAATTCTATCATTCTTTTATTATTTTTTTTTCGCAATTTATCCTTTCTTTCAATTTTTGTATATCCTAACTTGATAGTTTGTATGTTACTGTACACACAATTTGTGCATAATTGTGCATCCACTCCAATAGTTTCCTTGTGCCGCTACCCGTCCTAAAATGTTCGGCCGATGACCATTAAATAGAACCCACTGATATTTGCCACGATTAGCATTGTTCAAGTAAAATATTCTGAACCAATTCACGTTCATCATGAATAATTATAGATCATGAATGCTATATATTTAACGTTAAAAGTGTAAAGTGTTCGCGAGCGATTTTTTAAATTACTTAGAACGTGTGAAGTTTCGACCAGGGGTCATTACTCCATGTGCCAATACAGCTGAACAATGTTGCATACGTTAAATAGAAAATAGGGTGGTATTAAACTCTGTCATCGCATAGTTGCAAGAATATACATGAACACTGTGAAAATTTTAAATTAAAAATATAAATGACGACCTCACTGGAATGACGATAGATGTATTGAAGATAACTTTCATATTTTTTAATTACACATCTTGACTAAATATATAGCAAAATATTTACCCGCGCGAATTTATATTTACATTAAAAAAACAGATGTCATTTCAAATATTCACTCTTTTAACATTTTTCACTGTCTTATCAACAAAAACGACGCCGCTACCTTCTTCCGTTTTCGTTCGTCCAAAAAACAAAACATTGTAAAGTTTTTGAGTTCATTTCAGTTCAATTAGCGAAGGAAAAGTTTCAGTTTCATGAGTCACTGCGGAGTGAAATAGATGGAGCTGGCCAGAATATACACCCCCCGTTGAGTTTCCCCTTGTTAAAACTCAACCCTAGTCGAGGACAGGTTCATAAGGTCTAAACGGTCTGAGGGTTCGAACTTTCCAGGTGCACCGCTCGGAATACTGCAGGAGAAGGGGAAATGGCACTTCAGTGTGTTTTACCTTTTAGATAGCTTTCATTACAAAAAGCTACCTATTGCAGCCGTTCGGAGGAAAGGAATTTCTAAAAAATTTGGTATATTATCACCGATCATCACCCCCAGATCTCCAAACCACCCTCCGTTCAAATGTTGATTTATATATATATATATATATATATTACTACTATATATACATATATATATATATATATTACTACTATATATACATACATATATATATATATATATATATATATATATATATATATATGTTGCATTCCGCTATTTTTTTAGTTTCATACAACAGTCGAAGAAAATATATGACAAACATCTCCAAATTAATGCAGTCGTAATAGGAATTTTAAGCAGAGGTAGGCCGAGTAGTATGTAGAATGAAGGAAAGAAGAACACCATGGCACTCGAATTCATTTTATTCAAACACAATCAATCCTCTTTAGATTCCGGGGAAATGCTCTAATTAGGAAACGATAGCTTAAAAACTTGTTTATTAACAACTCTCCGATCACAATGTTCCATTGCATTCCAAATCCGTCCCGTTTTCTTTAGCAAAACAACAACGTCAAAAAATCTATCGTCTAAAAATCCGAAAAATCGAACAGCCGCTCATTCTAGTTAACGCCAACCGTCAAATATTCCACTGAAAATCGAGTCTGTTTCGGGTTTTTACTGCCTTGGTGCAAGACCACAACATACGTCACGTGACACAGATTCTCCGAATCATAAGGGCTTTAAAGGAACTTCATTCGCATTTCCGGCGCAATTATTTTGAGGCGATTTAACTTCCGCGTGGGAAAAAATATTCTACAGGCTTCGAAAATCTCTTACCAGATGAATGACGTGTCAACAAATCAAAGTCTCTGCTTTGAGACAGTGCACAATGTGGTATTTAGTCCCAAAATCTGGCCAAAATTATTTTATACTTCTAAAAGCTACACATCTACGTTTTCATTAGCTCACAGGCTATCAAAGCCTGAGAGCTAATGTGCCCGCCGGTTCTGTATGTACGTACGCATATGTACGTACGTACGTATGTATGTATGTATGTACGTATGTATGTACGTAACGCGATAACTCTTGACAGAAATAACCGTTTTGCTTCAAATTTTGTTTATAGGTCCATTGTGATAAGGTGCTTCTCTGATTAGTTTTGGGGGTTCATTGGTTAAGTATAAAGGGGGGAATCAGGGGCTAACTCCCCCTTAATTTAGATAAATGAGTTTTTCATGCAGAATTATCCAATTTTCTTCAAATTTTGTATATATATTCATTGTAATAAAGCACTTCTGTGGTTAGTTTTGGGGGTTCATTGGTTAAATATAAAGGGGGAATGGGGGACGATCCCCCTTAATATATAGTCGATTTCCTTATTTTTCGAGAGTCAAGAGTATAATATACAATTAGTGTGAAAAGCCTGTGATCTCAATGTCCTCAGTTTAACTGTGCAGTTTTCTTTTTTATTTGAATTGTAGAGTGAAAACGGTAAAATAAAGTCTTATTTATAAATGAAAGCATTTATTGATCAGTTTCATCACTATTACTGTCTTTAAGAATATTAACATTTGTAATATCACTTTCTGATAACAGATGTAAAACTTCAGAAGATAAGGGCTTTCTTTTCTAATTTGTGTTGCATTTCATGCCAGTTATTATTGGGTCAGAAGTTAAAAGAAGCCTATTCAGGACATCAATGTACAGGCCACTCGCAAAAACTTTCTTCTGTAGTTTAATTTAAATGACCTAATATGTTTATTGCGAGCTTCTGCAGCCTCTTCTGATAGTTGGCCTATTGGCAGGATAGCTTTTTTTTATAAAGTCTGCTCCATGACGAAGTACCTTGTGCATCGTAGGGGACATGGGATAAAAACCATATAGCGACACATACAGTTCAGCCGTCTCTTAGCAATATTTTTCAAATTCTTCTGTATTAATTTTGTATTAGTATTGTTTTTTCCAAATATTGTCCTTGTTTTTAAGAGTAGCTACCCACTTTTGTTTGAACTGATTTTTAATAACGGATAGCTTTTGCTTCATCTCAGCTATCCTTGGATCACCTTCAGAATAATTTCTCAATAATTCTTGCTGCATAAATTGATGATTTCTATCAAATGTTGACTCATTTGAGCATTGCATGAGGGTATACAACTCATTTCGAGTCATAGATCTCAATTCAGAAGGCCCTGTTACCAAAATAAATAAAAAAATAAATAGCAGTAATTTATATAAAAAATTGTAGGAACCAACAAAAAAAATTGTTAAAATTAGGGGGGCGGTTTCGGGCAGCTAATTTTTTTATAATTGCCTTGTATACTAAGTACTGCATATTACACAATAGTTTTTATCGCTTAAATATGTTTAAAAATATAACAAAATCCTTTCTAAATATTATAAATAATTATTTATGCCACTATTATTTATACCTAAGTTGTCGCCCATATAGACAAAAAATCTGCAGGATATTCATTAGGTAAATGTAGTGTGTATAAAGTACATACCCAGTTCAGAATAATCCACCACAACAACAACCACTAAATTGTTTAGACAATAAACTACAAAAGATTTTAAAACACTAAAATCTGAGCGCATCGTAAAATCACAGAGCCACTGGAAGCGAACGGCAACTTCGGACTGATCGCGTGGCGCGCTGCGTTGTGCTAGCGCATTGCACGTTTTGCCTTTGGATGCAGTAACTATTAAGCTTTTTAAGGAATAATATACAGGGTAGGAAACCGATTTTTAAAAAAATCATTTTTGGCCATGTTTTGGGACTGAATACCACACTGTGCAATGGTTAAAACTTCGAATTTAATACGCAATAAAAAAAAAAAAAGAAAATGAATCTTTGATGTAGAAAAAAAAAGAACGAAAGCATTTTGGAAATATTTTAATAGACATTTAATATTTAATAATAGAATATTTTTAAAAAAAGAACTAAAGTTTTTTGAGCGGAATAATTTAAAAGATATAATATTTTAGCTTTGAAATAAAGAATTTTTTAACAGTTTGATTACACGGGAATAATAATAATGAATGTTAATAATGGAGTAAAACTAAAGATGTTCTATTTAAAGAATAAACATAAGTAGCTATCGCCATTTTTAGATCTAAATACTTTCGAATAAGTGGATTCGGATAAAATGGCTTTACATATGGATAGCAAAGGACTAGTTTAAGAAAAAGAATTATTTTAATAAGCCGGGGTCATATACGGAACATTACTAAATGGAAAATTTTTATAGTATAATTTAGCAGATTGCGGAAAAGATTAAATTTTGTAATATATATATCTGACATATGTCATGCTGTAATTCTCTTATTTACGAACCGATTCAGATGTGACAGAGTATGTGTATAGGACATACCAAAGTCTCGACCGAGTTCGTTGGCCAGCTTCATCCGTCATCTTGTTTCAAAATGGCGGCCAGTTAAATTTTTAAAAATTTTTACAAATTCAAAAAGATATACAAAAAATTATAAATTGAAAAAAAATTCTGTTAAGTGTTAGAACGTAATACAAGGATTCTGGAACATTTTTTGTTTTGGCTATATTTTAAAAAATGGCTGAGATATGGCAGTTTGAAATTCTAGAGTGGCTGAGATTTTGAAACCATCTGATATTTGTTATGCTGTAACTCTCGTATTTATGAACCGATATGAATGTGACTGATCATGTGTACAGAATGTACCAAAGTCTCGACCGAGTTCGTTGGCCAGCTTCATGCGCCATCTTGTTTCAAAATGGCGACAAGTTAAATTATTTTTTTTTTAATTCAAAAAGATGTATAAAAAATTATAAAGTGAAAAAGTTGTTTCCGTTAAGTGTTAGATCGTGATACAAGGATTCCGGAAATTTTTTTTGTTTTGGTTTTATCTTAAAAAATGGCTGAGATATGGCAGTTTGAATTTCTATGGTGGCTGACATTTTGAAAGAATCTGATTTTTGTTATGCTGTAACTGTCATGCTGAAATTCGAATTCAAATTCAGTATTAACGAAACCCGGGATTGAATCTTCTGTAATAGGTTTCCAAGCATTTTAGCTTTGGGTGTTTGAGTAAAATGAGTTGAATTTTTAAAAACATGGACCATGAAAGCTACCTTTTCCTCCCGGTACAAGCTGGAAGGACTTTTTCTTCTTGCAGATAACACATTCGTTGATTATACTTCGTATCCCTTCTAAAATCCAAAATATTTCTCTCAAAATAGTCAAGACAGTAGATGTTCCAACATGCTTGTTCAGAATATTCTCTTGCTCAATAAGCCTTTTCACTACTGCATGTTTCGAAGGGAGAAGCACAGCACGGAAAAGTACTTTCAGCGCACTCAATATTTCTTCTTCTGTAAGGAGTGCATATTTTCTCAAATCACGAGCTTTGGGGTGATATCGCACAATCCAAGCTATCACTCTCACTAGTTTGGAAAATTTCGAGATTCTTTTTGATACTTCAGAAACAATCGTCTTAAACTCTGCATTGCCAGCAGAAAAATATGTCTTTCGCTTCTCTTGTTCAAATTCATCTTCATTAACATTGACAATTGATCTGGGCAATTGTTCTTTTGAATTCTTTATCCATATAGGTCCTAGCCATCATTGGGACTTCAGAAGTTGCTTAACTCCACATCCTCTGGATGGAAGTTCAGCTGGATTCAGCTTACCAGGAATATGAAACCAATTTTAAGGCTCTGTGAATTGTCTTATTTCTTTCACTCGATTAGACATAAACATTAACGATTGTTCTTGTCGTTTAATCCAACTAAGAACTGTTGAAGAATCAGTCCAAAAGTAGGCCTCAACGGTTCTTTCAACTTCTAGAGCAATTCTTATAAAATTAAATAACCTTGCTCCAATAGTAGCTGCCACTAAAATGAGGAAAAGTATCGCCGCTATTGTATGTAGTACTTTCCCAACCTCTAAGATCAAATTTTGCTCTTTTCATCACTTATGTAGATGTTTCTAGAAAATTATCTAACTCTGAAGTATTGTGAACATTTGTAACGTAATTGTCTACATAAAAACTGTCACGCAATTTAACAAATAATTGTTAGAAACATTCTCCTTTCAATAATTCTTGTGATAACTTGGTGATGTATAACTGCCACAAGATGAAACGGGTTACTTGTAACCCCAAAAACACAGCGAGTATGGCGGAGAATTCATATAAAACCATTATCATCATACCAAAGAAATCGTAAAAAAATTCTATCATTCTCGTGTAAAGAAAAATATCTGTAAAAAAGCTTTTCTTATATCAGAAATAACACCAATTTCATAAAGTTGAAATCTGGCTAATATCAAAGGAATAGTTTCAATAAAATTAATTCTAGTCTCTAAAAAATCATTCAATGAGGGGGAATTAGTTATCTTAGCCGAAGCATCAAAGACAGGCTTTATTTTCATAGAAGACAGTGAGGACGTTTCTTTTATTATGGGACGATGAGGGAGATAATGAGAAACAGATAAGGATATCTCATTTTCACGAATTTCTTCAATTACACCTTCATGAAGCCATTCTTCAAAAACTTGGTGGTATTTCGGGAGCACTGAAAACTACCCCCATGAAAAGTTCCCCCATACGTCATTCTTACGTCACAGCAGATGGGGGTAGATTTCCAGTCATAGAGAATTTTACTTTCGTCGAAAATTGGAAAACTTCCCCCTGAAAAGTTCCCCCAAACCAGAAGGAAGAAGTTTTCCAGTGCCAGGTAATTTTCTTCTTCACTGAGTTCTTGAAAACTTCCCCCATGAAAAGATGTCCCCATACGTCATTTTGACGTCACTACAGATGGGGGAAGATTTCCAGTCCTAGAGAGTTTTACTTTCGTCGAAAATTGGAAAAGTTCCCCCATGAAAAGTTCCCCTAAACCAGAAGGGGGAAGTTTTCCAGTACCAGGTAATTTTCTTTTTCACTGAGATCTTGAAAACTTCCCCCATGAAAAGTGTCCCCATACGTCATTCTGATGTCATAGCAGATGGGGATACATATCATGGGGGAACTTTTCCAGTGCTAGAGAATTTTCTTTTTACTGAGAACTTGAAATCCATCCCCATGAAAAGTGTCCCCATACCACATTTTGACGTCACAATATAGGGTCACATATCCAATGCTAGAATATTTTACTTGTTTCGAGAGCTGAATACCTGGCACTCGAAATGTGTTTCTCTTTTATGTCTAGTTACTATTGTTATTGTGAATTATTATTATACGGACTTGAAGAAATGCGCAGAAGAGATTTAGTGCGTAATGTAAAAGTATCCTGCTTACTTTTCATATTCGGTTATCAAACACATACTAGGCGGACAAAAAGGATTTAAGTATTAATGTGATATAATATTGCTCAAAGCATAATCTGTTAGAAGGTTCATGGAAACTCGACGAAAACAAAGATTTTTGTTATGTTAGCGGAAAGTGTGTGCATGTGATATTTGTTGTTGAGTAGAGCATCAAATGTGAATCTTTAATGAAAAATTCACATAAGTTATTTACTTTTTTTTTTATTTTTTTTTTAATTTTTTGGAAAAATAAGAATTTGCTTTTTTTTTTTTTTTTTTTTTGGAAAAATAAGAATTTGCTCTCTCTCTCTCTTTTTTTTTTTTTTTTTTTTTTTTTTTTTTTTTTTTGTTAATATTCCAAATCAAATATCCAATATCAATAATTTGACACAAAAACAAATAATTCTTGAATCAGCAGATCAGAATTTAGAATTGAAATCAACTATCAACTTCTTTATTATTATCTTTAAAATTGTGTTTTAAAAAAAAATAACCATATTAATTGAAAGGTAAACAAATCTTAAGAACAAACTAAAAAAGATACTATGTCACTAGTGTACAACAAACTTACAAATAAATAATTATATAACGAACATTAGCTTCAAAAATATAAATGGAATTTTAACTTTTAGTAGACCATAAAATACATAAGAAATCTGATTTTTGAACAGAATTTGTAACAAAATTACTATTTTTTTTTTAATTGATTAATCTGTGATACCCCATTTATATGAGCAAATAGATAAATAAATAGAATGCTAAATTCATCTTTAAAAGTTAGACTTAAAATTATAGAATGTGCTGATTAATTAAAAGATGATAAAAATATTTTTAAAACAATTTAATTGGTTTATTGTTAGTCTCTGACGGCGGCTATGTTTATGCCTGAAAGTACTGTGAATTAAAATAATTATAAAAATTTTCTTTCAATATTTCTGTCATCTTTTAAGTATTTAGCACATTGTGTAATTTTAAGCCTATTTATAGCTTAAGAAAAACTATTTTTACCAAATTGTTCTACGATTGTTGAGGCAAAGGCAATTTTTTTCAGGGCTTTGCTTTTTTTTTTTTTTTTTTCAATTTAAAGCGACTAGGAACAAATCGTTATTATTATTAATTTTTTTTTTTTCATTTTTAACATTTTACGAAAACGAAGAGCCTATTCTCAACAGCTGTAATTCTTGAAAAAAAAAAATCTTTTAAAAGTATTTAAATTTAAACGAGAAATTTGAAAGCAACCTGGCCATAGGTTTAACAATAACTATCGGGTGTTTTCAAGGGAGTGACGACTACCCTTAAATCGTACTTCGAAGTTTTGGAATTGCAAAAGGAAAAAGTGATGACGCTTGAAACCCGATTTTAACTCGTTATTTCAGAAAAAGTTTTTTCATTTTAGAAGCAAAAATTTTCTTTTTTCTTTCTTTCTTTTAGAAATTTAAGTAATTTTTAAAACAAAATTTTGATAAAACTTAAGCTGTTGACGAGGGCTCCTGACGGTTTGGGGGCCGGGGCTGCAGCCCCGTAGCCCCTCCCCCCCCTTAATCCGGCCATGATTAGCATTTTCAAATAGAATTTATTATTTTGACAAAACAACTTTCAAAAAGAAAATGTATTTTATTTTATATGTTGCCAAACATTATTAGAAAAACATCGGAGTGGACATTTTTTGAACAAGCGCGCTTTTGTACGGATTCTTTGCGTATAGCGGCCAACCTTTTGTTATTTTTCAAGTCAACATACGTTAAACCAGAAAATGTATTTAATAAATGAAAATAAAAAAGAATAAGTAGAGCATAGATACAAAACACAAATTTTTAAAGAAATTTTTTGATTCGAAATATGTTTTCTTTTTCACTGGAAAAAAATACGGAAGATTGGCAGCTATTTCTTTGCTAGGTAAAAGATTAACAGGTCATCGTGCACAACCAAATTGCAAAATAAATACAAATTAGAAAAAAAAAATAAATTAAATTCAGTTGATTCGGTTGATAGAAAGCAATTTCGAGTATTTTTTCGAAAAATAAGATAAAACAAGCTATGAATTTTATTTACTTTTGAACTTTACATGCACATTTCTTTAACATGGATGTGTTTTATACGAACAAATTTTATTCTGTGCAATGGTAATAATATTATCTTTTTTTTTTTTTTTTTTTTTTTTTTTTTTTTTGGCTTTGTATATAACGCTTAATTTGGTCCGCGGCTGTAAACGAGTTTGACATACCTGCTGTATAAGTGCTATACATACTATATGCACATTAAAAGCACGAGATAGATAAAATAAAATTAAAGCATAATAATATAATAATAATAATAATAAAACTAAGCATACATTATGTAACAATTTCTAAACTGTTATATTCGCGATGTTTGTTTTCCTCTGAATTATTACGGCAAAATATGCTATTTCCAAATGAAGTATTTCACAGAAATAATTTACTTTTAATTAAATTATTCTACTTAGCACATTACATATTCTCAAATTATAGCCACAAAAACGTAAGAAAATATTAAACATGAGATAAATAATTGGATACATGAAAACTGTGTGAAATCTTAAAGGCAGTATTCACGCTTGGTACTGAAGCCCAATTTCATTCACTCTTAATAATAATGTATAAAAAATAATGTAAATATAATGCTTTAAAGTAGATTAATTTAGACTTTGTTTTTATTTAAATGCTCGTGTTTAGAAGAAATTCTATAAAAAAGAAATATAGCAACTTAAATAGAAAGACAACAGGCGCACCTTTACGGAAGTTAAAATAATTATTTTTAATTGCTAAAGCAAAGAAAACATGTGGTAATTAATATCAACACCTTTTGGTTGTAAAAGGATTATCACTGGCACAAAATTTGCATAAAAGTTAAGAGTTCTTAATCTGTTTATTATTTTTGGAAACCATGTGGTTAATGAGTTAGTTGAAGCACCCCCTTTCTTTCTTATTAATATACCTGTAAATCTGGTACTATCCATAAAAGTTACTTATATTCTAAAAAAAAAAAAAAAAAAAAAAAAAAAAAAAAGCTTTTTATGAAATAGTAATTTAATTTTAATTAATTTACGATTATGCGTTGAGAAATCAAATTTTAAATCTCTATAATAAAACTGTAAGTCATGTGACTGTCCTCAACAGTTCCGGGATTCCGCATCGCTTTTTCATATGCCAAGCGGCCATTTTTATTCAAAATTATTTTTTCGAATAAACTGCATAAAAGTTACATTTTAAGAAAGATCGTTCAAAATAAATTAATATTTGAGAGATGACTTGCGTTCAATTATGTATATATTCTGCAATAACTTCAGTCGAAAGATTCGCAGTTCAAATTCTCTATTCATAAAAGTAAACAAAAAAAAAGATTGATTCGTCGTGAACATTTAAAATATTAAATCATGGAGGTAATCATTCGCAAAGCAAGTTCTCCGCGAATGAATTTTTGGACCGCTGCCTCGCGTCAAAAAAATAATTCGCACCAGTGAGACAATCAAAGTTTACCATAATTATGTGCTATACAACTCAACTTTCGGACCTTTTCTTGACGTTAATTGAACTCATGTAATAATATTTAATGAATCAGATTTTTAGCATTTTTAAAATCGCTAATACAGCTTTTATTTATCGCGTGTACAAATTAGAAATGATACTTTGATTTTGAAATCAAATGTTTTGATTTATGATATTATTTCTTATTTATTTATTTATTTTCTCTTTTAAATGAAAAGTGTGAAGTATTTTAAATTTATGTAATATAAGCATTTTAGATTAAAGTTAAGTATTTTAAATGAAATGAGTGACAGGTTTATAATTTAAAATTAAATTAATTGTAGTATGAATGACGGTGATGGAACGATATTTGGCGAATTATCATCTGCTCCCGGCTAACAAAAATACTCATTGTTGGAGAGATTTAAAACATATATATGAAACTTGCAGGGCGTTACTCAAACCCATAATAATTAACTCCTCCTGTCAGAGACACACCAATTATCTTAACGGCAATTTGAGGGGAAATTGTGATCGTGCAACCTGGGATAGCTTTTTTGTATTAAATAAAAAGGATGTACGGCGTTGTGTTATTTTTTGAAGAAACTTATCCTTAAGGTTGACCCCTCAAGCCCGCTGTAAAATCTTACTGAAAGCAGTAGTTTAAACCAACATATATATTACTCTAGATTAAACATCACACTATACACTAAATAAATGCGGGAATCTAAATTAAGGGTAAAATAAAAAGGGTTTTATTTACAGAAGATAGATATAAAACATAAAAAAAAGCAAAGAGTAAAATAATCATACAAAAAGGTAATACACATTATATTCACGAGACTTCATTTTAACAATATAATATATTAATCAATTGAGTTATTAATTTCTTATTTTAATTATTTAAATTTAAGTAAGTGCTGAATAAGTTTATGATAATAATTTAACCTTTACATATATCCTTGATCCTGGGGATGGCAAGAGAAGCATAATCTTCTTAACGTTAATTAATTAATTTAAAAATATTTACACAGTATCTGGGTGAATAATATCTACCTGTACCTCTCAGGAGAATAGCAGTCATAGAGTAGTTCACCAGTAGTTCTTGCTTCCACGGGCACATATTTAAAAAAAGGTTTGAATGACTTAATTATAATTGTAGGCTGTTGCCTATAGCACTGCAGCCTATATAGAAAAGCCAACTTTCATGTTGGTAGCAAGCTGCTGAAAAAGATGTCCTCCTCTTAAGGATTTTTTTGATGGAAGTGATTTTTGAGTTCTAGCGAAGTTTTCGTTATTTTTTTCCTTCAGAGGGGTGTAAAAAGTATTTACCTCCTCTTAAGGATTTTTTATCCAATGATGATGTTGGCGGTCAATTTCCCTGCTCTCTCGAATCACTTTTACTGGTCGCCGCGTATATCTGATCATCACGACGTTTGTCATTCGCTCCAGCCATATTCCGTCTCTTAGGGACTCCTATGTACCACTCCTCTCCTTGTTTTCCTGGAATCGCCGGTTCAATGTATATCTTAGCACATTTTATGACCCCTCTAGATTGTCTGTCATAAATCCTTGTTTGTTCAGCATTGCTGAACTGTCAGTTTCGGCGCCTGCCTGCTTTCTGCCCTTGTAAACACGGCCACCCATATCGTTGCCGTTGTTTTGATTATTTTAACGTGGGATGCGGGATATACCAATATCTTAGGTTCTATCCAGCATTATCTCCCCTCTTGAAAAAAAAATGTAATCGGAGAGGACATTTTTGTGTAAATTTGTTTCCGGAAATCACTGCTCATGTAGAGTGTCTAAGCTGATTCTAGAAGATTCAATGACAAACTCGTATAAAGTTGACATAACACATGAGTCCTGAGAACTGGAGGTTAAATGTGAATGTCTGTACAAAGTCCACAGAAAATGTGAAAGTTCGATATAGAACACTGTAGAAAGTTCACAAAGAATGAGAAAGTGTGATGTGGTGAAGACTGTGAAAAGTTCATAGACAATGGGAAAGTACGATGAGGCGAACACTGTGAAAAGTTCACAGATGATGAGAAAGTACGATGAGGCGGACACTGTGAAAAGTTCACAGATGATGAGAAAGTTGCCATTGCGTCATTTAACTTTGAAGTGTTGTGACCATATTAATTGTAAATCCAATATTGTCATTTCTGACCCAGTACTGAACCGCCAAAATATATAACCAAAACGCCAAAACGTGCCAAATTATGCGCAATGCTATGAAATATAGCACAATTTTGTATACAATTTCACAGGAAAGTAATATAAATTAGCATACATAAGCATATAAAAAAAAAGATTGGCAGTCATTTGCATTTTAGACACTGTAAATAACACATTAATACAATAAAAATAATATGTGAGGATTACAATTCCATTTGGCCCATTACATATACTATATGTGAGCGAGTACAAAAATATAATGCAAACTTTTCTTATATATACATAAGAATGTAATCTCATAAATAACATATTACTGTTTCTTTTAATTTTGCAATAAGAAATAACATACTTTAACTCATGAACCAGAAAAATATACATAAATATACATGTTTTCATTTATATTGATTTGTTGGGATAGAGAAAAAAAAAAAACATATCAATGTAGTCAAAATTTTCCCATCTTTCCTTCTTTTCTTTTTATTGAAGAAAAAAAAAATCGTTTAATAAAATATTCTCAATTTTATAAAATGAAAACAGTTCTAGCATTGATATTTTAATAAATTTATGTAAAGAAACAATTTATTCTTCGCATTATATATACAATTCCGTCGAATTATTAATTAACAGATAATGAATTGAAATAGAAGAGAAAAGGCAAAAAAAATGAATTATTCGTTTTCATTTGATAATATTTATTTCTATTATTATTGCCTCTTTTTTTTTTTTTTTTTTTTTTTTTTTAATTTGCCCAAGTTTTGTATGTTTCCTAACAAAAAATTCAGTGTAATTTATCCTCCATATAAGGTTGTTATCAAAAACAAAAGAAAAAAAATAAATTCCCAATCCAAAAACATTTCTATAATTTTCATCAATTTTTATTATTATTACAATAAACAAAATAAAAACTGGATGATGCAATCTCCCTTGTTTATAAAATGAGCATCGTAACTGAAGAAAAAGAAAATCAAAAGCAACCGTTGCCTTTTAATCTAACCAGGGATAAACGAATTTCTCTTAGCTGAAAAGATGATGGAGAGCAAGTCCCTCGCCCTTTTCCTCTACCTTTGAGCATCCTCAACTGACCCTGTAATACGTCGCGCTATCTCCCTTACAAATTCTCCCCGCGTAGATCGTAAAAATCGATTGTACCAGGTGCGTTTGGTACACTACACCGGAGAATCTTCGTCACCCTTTTTTTTGGAACACGCCCACGGAAAACCCCCCCCTTTTTTTTTTTTTTTTTTTTTTTTTTTCTGCAGGTGCATCGGGATTTGCGATGCGATCTTTCTTCCGTAACCTTAACCTTTCAACTTTGTTCAATCAGAAGCAGGTAGACTGGTGTGTTGCCTGTTTAAAACCGTCACGTGGAATATGCCGCTAATTATAAAGTAAGTTTTCGAGTTATTATAAGAATTATTTATTTATTTAGTCCTATAACATATTGTGATCATATTGTGTTGTGTTTGTCCACAAGAAACTAGTTTTAATTTCTTATAGAGTTAACTTTAAGATGTAAATAATTTAAGACATACTGCGCGCGTTAGCACGTGTTTCAAACCATGAAACTTTTGCATTATGTGCTTAAAAATCCAACTTCCCACTAGAGACTAAGCATAAGATTTTAAAATCTCATTAATAATCTGAAAGATAAATTTAATTACCTTTATTTATCAAAAACCAGTTTGAACTGATGTTTTTTTTTTTTTTTTTTTTTTTTTTTTTTTTTTTTTAACACGAAGCCTAAAACATGAAATATACCTGAACGCACGTGTATGTCAAATGCATAACTACTTTCCCAAAAACAATATTCATGTCTGTCAACATTAATTAATAATAATCCAAAATATATGTAATTAAAATTTTATTTTATTTCTTAATATAATCGTTAATCTTAAAAGTTAATGAGGTTGAATATCAAGAATGTGAAATAGCGGTGTCGTGGCTATAACGCATGGTAAAACAATAGTTTATTTAATCATTTAAATAAAAACTGGTCAATTTATTTATTTAGACCGAACTAAATTATTTATTTAGACCAAACTAAATTATTTATTTAAATTAAACTAAATTATTTATTTAAAGTAAGATCCATTATTTTTTATTTTATTTATGTATTCTTATATTTGAGAAAAAAAAAAGTGTGACTCATACCCGCCGATCTCAACTAAATACTGCAGTTAGGATTTTATTCGCCCGCGAATATCTTCCATTTAAAAGAGTCAGAACGGATTAAGTCGCAATGCTTATATAAGAGAATACTTTAAATTAAATAAAGTTTATAATATATGAAAATCTTTATCTATATCTTACTTTATTTAGAGGATTCTTAAAATAAACGTTATTTTTATTTATCTATACAATTTATTTTATTTTATTTATTTATTTATTTATTTATTTATGTATTTTAAATCATTATTATTATATATTTAATTTTTTTTTTGAAATTTTAAAATGTTAAATATTTAGAAGAGGAATCACTCTATTTATATATTAAGATCGCGAACTTTATGCTTAAAATCTGATTAAATCAAAATGTAATACATTTATTTTTATTTAAATTTTATACTTAGCTTTGATGTCCTGTAAAATTCCTTTCTAGTTAACCGACACTCCTGTATTATATTTCATTGTTACTTATCTCTGTTATTTTACGTTAATCAAAATTTATTTATTTACTTAATTATTATTATTAGTATTATCATTTTAAATCTCCGCTTAATAATTAGCTAACGAGATTAAGTTTTAAATCCAAATTGTTTATTTAAATTAAAAAAAATGAATAATGTAACTTGTTATTATTATTATTATTATTATTATTATTTTAATATTATTTATTTATTTATTGATTCCGTTTCTTTATTTCATGATGGAATCCTTGCCAACCTGATGATGAATTGGACGAGCCAGAAACCATCGTCGTCGTCCCACGTTCCTTGAAGAACAGATTTTTTTTTTTTTTTTTTTTTTTAAATGTGGTTCTAAACATCCATCCGTGAGAAGACCGGGGGACGCAAAAGGAGGAACCCCCCCGGTGTGTGTGTGTGTGTTTTATAATTTTTTTTTTTTTTTTTTGTGAAACTGTGGATTCCACCACTGTGTTTGGTGTGTTTGTCTGGGACGCCTGTGGATTATCCCCCATGGAATAGACACACACCTCAAGAGTGCACCATCGCGACGAAGACATCCACCTAGTAAGTTTATTTATTTATTTGTTTATTCGTTATTATTTTTAATAAGTGAGGTTGATTTTCATTTTATTTCCTGCCTTATGCGACCTGCCCTGATGAGAAAATTAAATTGAATTAAATTAAATTGAAATCTAACAATTTTATGTGATTAATTTTTTTTTCCTATCTCCATCCCTGTGTATTTTATGCCGGCTTACACAGTTTCTTGCGAAGAATATCTGCAGAGATATAAACGAAAAAAAAAAATAAACATCCTCAAATTAAATCTTAATTATATGACATTATTATGTTTTGTTTAGTCGTTAAATGTTTTTAGTGATATTTTATGTGGTTTACTTGTCTTGCATGTTATGTAAAGTTTGCGTTCCGTGACTGTAGCGTTAGTATCTCCCCTTGAGATAAGATGCTTTACGACCCGATATTTGTGGGTGGTCCCCTGTGTTGTACGGCAGAGAAGGCGAGTAGAAAAGGGAGTGCAAAAACTTCGATTGCTCCCCCTCCATTCGAGTGCTGAATCGAATCTCCGCGAACGATTGTAACCTTGGTTACGATGGCTTTGTTGTCCAACAACTTCGTATAATCCTGATATTAAAAGTTTCCCTTCGTTTTTATTATTTATTTATTTATTTATTTTTTCTTAATATATATATCAAACTTTTTATATATTTATTTTAAATTTATCCTTAATCTATGATATATATATATATATTTTTTTTTTGTAGTTAATTATTTATTAATTTTTTTTTTTTTTTTTTTTTTTTTTTTAACTTTAGCTGAGTATGCAATAGCTTGTTTCCTGATCATTTTTAATTATTACTAATCAATGAATATATTATCCCGTTGACCTAGGAAACTTATAAAGGTTTTTGCCTGCATAGTTTTGTTATATATTCATGATTATTATCTTTTTTTTTTTTTGTGAGAAGTAGGAATGAATAATTCAAAATGGCAAAAATGTTTTTTGTTTAAATACCGAAAACCCTTGTGAATTTGTTTATAATGTAGCTAAACAGTGTACTGTCCTATGAAACAAATATAGGTGTAGTATTTAATGCTAAATATAAAACATAAGTTGCCCCTCTTAACAGAATCAATCCTTAATTTCCCTGTAAAAAAAAATATAATACTCGTTTTTCCTTTTTTATTTTATTTATTTATTTATTTATTTTTTTTTTAAATTATTTTGTGGAGTTTCGTATATGTATATTTTTTGTATTTTGCTAGTATAAGTAATGCGACCTCTTCTCGCACTATTTTGTGAAGTCTATGGGGATATTTTTTTATACATATATATTTACTTTTATTACCGATTATCTGTACATTTTAACTCAATACAAATTTGGCTCAATGTTAGTCCTGGGTGACTTGTATCTTTGACTTGATATTGTCCCAGTATATACTTATTTTTGAAACCTAATTATAACCAGTATGAGCTAAAAAAAAAAAATTTTTTTTTGAGCTTCAAAATAAATTCTTGACTAAATTTTTGGAGAGAATAAAAAAAAATTATTTACAAATTTTTCCTATATTATACAATTTGTTATATTTCCTCCGTAGATTCTGTATCAGAAAGCGATTGTGTAGACTGATTGTCTATGTCCTCGTTACATGGTGTTGCATGCTTGGGTACGAATAGCAAATCAATGTGTCTCTTAATGTTGCTTTTATATACCCCTGATAAATCGGACATTAAGTAATTGTGATTTCGCAGTTTTCTGATTACTTTCATTGGTCCGTCCCACTTTTTTGCTAAAGCGTGTGGGTTGATGCATTTGAGGTAAACAATTTGGCCAATTTTTAAATCCTTCACCGTTTGTAAGTCCTCATCGCGAACATACTCTTTCATTAATTTTTCCTGATTTGCCAGTGCTTCAATCCTGATTTGTTTAAGATGCTCCATTCGATTTTTAACATATTGTTTGGTTGCAATATCCTCCGAGGGAATATGCGTTGTGAAAGGAGTTCTTAGATTTCTAGCAAAGAATAATAATGAAGGTGGGAAACCTGTTGCTCTGTGTTTAGATGTGTTGTACATTAATTTAAAGAACTCAAGTCGGATATCCCACTCGAGGGTATTATTACTCATGGCAGTGAGTGAACTCTTCAAAATTTTATTGACGATTTCTGCCAGTCCATTCGCTTTTGGCCTGAACGGGCTTGAGAAATGTGGTTCTATCCCTAGAGCCTTCATGTATTCCGTGAATACATCACTGCGAAAATAACGTGCGTTGTCTAAATAGACCTCTTTTGCTAGACCAAACATCCCGAAGTATTTATTTAACACATTCAAAATTGTTTGTGATTCCACATTCCTTAGTGCAACCGCTTCTAAGAATCTTGATGTGGAGTCAGTTATAGTTAGTATAAATGCGTTCTTTCGAAATGTTACTGGCAGTTTTCCGCATATATCTATATGCAGCCTACTCCCAATTTCGTGGTCCTTTACTACCCTCTTTATAGGAACCTTGATGGTTCTGTGCTGTTTAGCTGTCTGGCATGCAGTACAGTTAGCACAAAAAGTTTTAATATCCGTATACATACGGTACCAATAGAGTCTATCCTTTATCAACTCGTAAGTTTTTTTAAAACCAAAGTGCGGAGCATGGGCATCTTCCATGATAGCAATTTTAAGAGTGTCTGGGGCAATTAACAATTCTTTGTTGTTCTGTCCCGGTTTTAGAATGAGCATCCTGTTCGTGTTAAGTGTGTATCTATTTGTGGTTTTGTTGTTTCTACCCGTAATAATTTTGTCAATAATTTTCTTTAGTTTTTCATCTCTGTATTGTTCATTTTTTATATTTTCATTTGAAAGTGCAGAATTCATTTTGAATAAGTTATTTTGTAAATTGTTATCTGCAATTATGTTATTGATATTCCTGGAAACATAGTCAGCTGGGTTGTTTTTGCCCTCTATATATTCAAACGAGTAATTATATTCGGCTAAGTCAGTTAACCATCTTTTGACTATGTCTGATTGCGTTTCAAGGTTTAAATGTCTTGTGTTTGATTGCGAATCAGTTTGTATTGTAAATTTTCTGCCCCATAGAATGTGGTTGAAGTGTTTTACTGCTTCATGTATGGCTAATAGCTCGAATTTCACACTCGGGTAGCTTTTCTCAGGTTCTTTGAGTTTGCGCCCAAAAAATTCAATGGGTACCAAATTGTCCTGATGTCTTTGAGCCAAAATGGCTGATATAGCTACTTTTGAAGCATCACAAATTAATACGAACTCTTTTGAGTAGTCAGGTGGTTTGAGAGTTGGTTTTTGCATGATATTTTGCTGTATGTTACAGAATGCTTTTTCTGCATTTTCATTCCACTTGAATTTCACTTTCTCTTTTGTAAGCTCAATTAAAGGATGAACTATGTCAGTGTATCTGTGAATCAGTGATCTAAAGTAATTCGCCAGTCCTAAAAGTGATCTAACTCCTTTTTTTGATTTTGGTCTGATGAAGTTCTGTATTTTATCAATATTCTTTTTAGCCGGAGAATATCCCTCCTGATTTAGTTGGAATCCTAGGAAGTCTATTGCCTGTTTACAAATTTGCATTTTGGCTGGCTCAATTGTAAGGTTGTGGTTAATTAATGCCTCGAGTACTTCCTTTATAAGTTGTAGCATTTCTTGAATATTATTTGTTGCAATAATAACATCGTCCATAAAATAAGCGACTTTAGATTTGTCAAAGTGTCCTAGGACTTTGTCAATCAATTCGGCGAAATAAGCGCTACTATTTTTTGTGCCAAAACTAAGCCTTAGTGGGTTAAATTTACCAAACTCTGTTATGAATGCTAACTTTTTTCTGTCTTCTGGTCTAAGGTTTATCTGGAAAAAGGCACTGTGTAGATCAAGCACAGTATAAAATTGTTTCCCACTGATATTATATAAAATGTCTTTGATATCTGGTATTGGATAGTTGTAAGTCTGTAGTATTTCATTTAGGAGTCTATAGTCAATTGCCATTCTGTATTTTTGCTCTTGTTTATCTTTTTGTGTTTGTTTTTTCTTAACAAATACGACAGGAAAAGAGTAGTTTGAATCTGATTTTTCAATTATGTTTGCTTTTAGTAATGTTTGTATTTCCTTCCATGCTGTTTCCTTTAAGGTTTGGGGCAGTCTATATGGTCTTGTTTGTATAGGGAAATCGTGATTTAATGTGAATTTGGGACATACAAGTGAACTCTGACCTAACGTGTCATATGTTTTAGAGAAAGCGTGAGCTTTGCTAATTAATAATTCTTTGAATGTTTCTTGTAAGTCCTCTGTGAGATGCTCTAAATCAAAGTCATTGATGCTAAGTTCTGCCTCCCGAAGTTGTCTGACTTCCTGAATGTTTAGTTGATTGATCTGGTGAATTTTTCCCTGATCAATATCAATGTCTGAGTCATCTTCTTTGCATTCTATGTCTGTGGTGATTTTGACTATGTTAGTGTTTTGTTTTAAGTAAATGTTTTTATCCGTATTGTTATGTATTATAATATTTATTAAGTTGTTGCGTTGCACCTCATGAATTGATGTTTGTATATTATAGTCGGTATTGTCTCTAACTGGCTCTGCTAGAATTATGTCTTTTTCATTAATTTGTTCATCACAAGTAAGTGTAATGATTTTTTTAGAGTGTGGGGTTAGAAATATTCTGCGCTTGTTCCTTGCATACAATTTATTTTTTTTATTGTGTGCTCCCCCCTTTTTTTTAATTGTTTTTTTTGGGTTGTTATGAATGACATCATCGTGTTGAGCTGTGTTTTGTTGATTTTCAGTTGCTAGATTATTAATTTCTTCATTCTGTTCTGTCATGTAAGTGTTAAGTTGAATGACTTTGTTTTTTAGTTTAAGAACATTTTGTAAAAAGTCTAATGTGATGTTGTTGCCCCTTAAAAAATCATACCCAAGTAGGATCTGATAATCCCTATCAAATTCTTTGTTTGTCACATACAATGTACCAGTGGTGCAAATGCCCTCTAAGCGAAAAGCAATTTTTATACAGTGTTTAAAAAAAATAGTTGAGTTTGTTAGGGTTTTAATTTTAATTTGGGTACCTAGGTATTTAAATTTTATGTTTTCTTGCTTTATTTTGTCAAATATACCTGGGGACAGCAGCGACACAGCTGCTCCCGTGTCACATAATCCTTTTAATTTAATATTATCAATGCTCATGTCAATTATGGGTAATTGATTATCTTTAGAATTATTGACACTGGCAATAGTTTTATTTAAAAATATTCCATCCTGTTGTGTTTTGTCCTTAGTATCACTGTTAATTGCACTTCCTTGTGCATTTATATCCATAAGAAATCCAAATCCCTGAGGATAACTGTGAGCATGAGAGTCGAAAATGTTAGGTGTATCAAATTGTTCGTTTGGTGTTTTAAAAGTCCCGCTGTGGGGTGACTCACGCGGGTGCGTTTTATTAATGTTAGTAAGTCCCCCACTCAGTTTTTTGGTCCTTTTCTATCTTTGTCATCTGAGTTTCGGTTTGTGTTGCTTGAGTTTTTATAGTTGTATTTTTTATTGTAGTATTTTGATCCTGGTTTACCTCTAGGCCTATCAAAATTACCCCTCTGTGCATTTGTGTTTTCATAATTTTGCCCACAATTGTTTGCATAACCTTGTCCAAAATTGTTGCCATAATTTTGCCCACAATTGTTTGCATAACTTTGCCCAAAATTTTTACCATGATTTGGCCCATAATTGTTACTATGCATCTGCCCGAAATCCATATTTTGAGCTTGGCCAAAGCCCGGGTACTGCTCAAAACTCTGTTCAGAATTATTACCTGAGCTTTGCCCAAAATTCTGTCCAAAATGACCTGAGTGTTGCCCAAAATTCTGTCCAAAAGGACCTGAGTGTTGCCCAAAATTCTGTCCAGAATTAAGGCCTGTGTTTTGTGCAAAATTTTGTCCAAAATGCCCCCCTTGCCAATTAATGCTTTGCATGGGATACTCCGGACGATGTAAATTTGAATTTTGTTTGGTGTTGTTAGAAAATTTATTATTTTGGAAAATCTGATTTTTGTATTGTGGTTTTTTTTCTATTTTATAATTTGTCTGGTTACTATTATTCCTTTGATTAAACCAACAATGTTCCGTTTCGTGATTGTTGCGCTTACACAGCTCGCACCATTTAGATTTGGCTCCTATTGTATCTTTAGCGTGAATTTTTAAATTATTTAATTCAGTCATTAAAGTCTGAATCTGTTCGGCGCTGTTTGCATTTAATTTTATCAGGCTTTCCACTAAATCGGATTCATTTTGTTTCTTTACCACGTTAATCTCCTCTAAGTTGCACGCGTTGTAAGTTTCTTCCATTTTGAGTGCTAAATTGCATGCTTCTGTAAAATCTTTCGGGGAGTTTTTGCGAACATCTAAACTGAAATCCGCTCTTAAACTATCCAGAAATCGTGTCAATTTAATCAGATCAATAAATTTGGTGGACCCATTTTGACCTTCTTCGTTGTTTTTACTGATGTACTCTTTTGCTATTTCGTTGAATTCGGTGATGAATTCCTCTACAGTTTGCGATGGTTTCTGCTTAAGCGTAAAAAAATTGTTTTGGATTTCGGAAAATTTCGCTTTGGATTGAAAGCATTCTATTAGTTGCTTTTTAAATTCTCCGTAATCTGTTTCACTGTTTAATTTGATGTTTGTCGCCAATTTTTCCCTTGCGTTTGCAATTAATTTTGCTTTCAGAATGATTAATTTACAATCATCTTTTAGCGAAGTTTGTGCTATTAATTTCTCGAATTCTTGCAGGTAGAATTCCACTCTATTTCCCTTTTTTCCGTCAAAAGTTGGAATCAACGACGAAATAGTGTCTACACTTGGTGTAGATTCCGCCATTGTTGCGTTTAGTATAGATTTTTCTGCCTGATTTCGTTTGTTTTTATGTTGATTTCTTGTTTTTGGTGACAAAATATCAGTTTGTCCCCGTTTATTTTTGTTTTTTTTTTCTGAGTTGTTTGTTTGTATAGATGAATCGTTGAGATTTCCACTTTTTCTCTTAAATTTTCTTTTATTATTTGCCATACCCCAACGCAAAATAAAATTTGTAAGGCATTTTAACAAGAGATCAGATTACTACAAAACTTGTTCAATTTTAGTTATTTTTAATTTTACGTTAATTCTGCTGATATAAGTATTAATAATTATTTAAAAATCTAATAATTCCTACACTTATTCTTTCCTTTATTATTATTATTATTATTATTATTTTTTATTAATCAGCAGTTTAGTGAAAAAAAAAACATCTCAAAAATGAACTTATTTTTTTTTTTTTTCAATTGTTCACTTATAAGTATGCAAGAAATACACATAAAATAAATAGATAATAAAAGTTTATCAGCTTATCACTGGTATTATCATTAATTTTATCTTTTATTTTTCTTTATATGTATGTATATATATATCTTTTTTTTTTTTCAAGGATTAGAACAAATAATAGTTCATTTTTTTATCACTTTCAAATATATTTGCATGAATAAGTCAAATAAATATTTCAGAGACAAAAATAATATGCAATCTTTCAACAAAAATGGTCTAATTCTTAGGAATTGACCTTTGAAACCTTTGTTTTCATATGAAGATTATTTGCTTGTAATTACAATCGCGACATATAAATATACAATATAAAAGACAATTTTAATTATGCAAATGCAATTGAGTGCCAATACCTTTTTATTATTTTTTTTATGTATAACCCATACCCTAGGATCAGGATTTTACACTTTACAGCTGATATTATTTATCATTTATTTTGTATTATTATTGTTATAATTGTAATTATTCTTATTATTCATGCAATTACCGAAATAAATTATATTAAGTAGTGCGATGTTAGCTTACAAAAAAAATATTAAATACTACTAGCAGAATAATATGAGAAGTAAAAAAAAAATATATCTTATTATTATTATTTTTTTTAAATGGATATGTTTAGAGTAACTAATTATAAAAATTTATGTAAATAATAACTTCTATACATTTACTGAGTAAATTTATCAATTCTAAAAGAGAATATTGAATATAAATAAATTTAGTTTCTTTAAATGTCCATCATTATTATTACTATTTAAGTTATTTCATTAGATCTAAGATATAAGTTCTTAATCCAGTACAAAATATTTAATTATCTAAAATAAGCTATAAATTGAATAATTAAAAGGGCTGGATATGAAGAAAGCTGAACACCAGAGAAATTCCTGTGTCACATGCACCAGTAATAATTGGGGTTTCTATCTGTTGGAGAGATTTAAAACATATATATGAAACTTGCAGGGCGTTACTCAAACCCATAATAATTAACTCCTCCTGTCAGAGACACACCAATTATCTTAACGGCAATTTGAGGGGACATTGTGATCGTGCAACCTGGGATAGCTTTTTTGTATTAAATAAAAAGGATGTACGGCGTTGTGTTATTTTTTGAAGAAACTTATCCTTAAGGTTGACCCCTCAAGCCCGCTGTAAAATCTTACTGAAAGCAGTAGTTTAAACCAACATATATATTACTCTAGATTAAACATCACACTATACACTAAATAAATGCGGGAATCTAAATTAAGGGTAAAATAAAAAGGGTTTTATTTACAGAAGATAGATATAAAACATAAAAAAAAGCAAAGAGTAAAATAATCATACAAAAAGGTAATACACATTATATTCACGAGACTTCATTTTAACAATATAATATATTAATCAATTGAGTTATTAATTTCTTATTTTAATTATTTAAATTTAAGTAAGTGCTGAATAAGTTTATGATAATAATTTAACCTTTACATACATCCTTGATCCTGGGGATGGCAAGAGAAGCATAATCTTCTTAACGTTAATTAATTAATTTAAAAATATTTACACAGTATCTGGGTGAATAATATCTACCTGTACCTCTCAGGAGAATAGCAGTCATAGAGTAGTTCACCAGTAGTTCTTGCTTCCACGGGCACATATTTAAAAAAAGGTTTGAATGACTTAATTATAATTGTAGGCTGTTGCCTATAGCACTGCAGCCTATATAGAAAAGCCAACTTTCATGTTGGTAGCAAGCTGCTGAAAAAGATGTCCTCCTCTTAAGGATTTTTTTGATGGAAGTGATTTTTGAGTTCTAGCGAAGTTTTCGTTATTTTTTTCCTTCAGAGGGGTGTAAAAAGTATTTACCTCCTCTTAAGGATTTTTTATCCAATGATGATGTTGGCGGTCAATTTCCCTGCTCTCTCGAATCACTTTTACTGGTCGCCGCGTATATCTGATCATCACGACGTTTGTCATTCGCTCCAGCCATATTCCGTCTCTTAGGGACTCCTATGTACCACTCCTCTCCTTGTTTTCCTGGAATCGCCGGTTCAATGTATATCTTAGCACATTTTATGACCCCTCTAGATTGTCTGTCATAAATCCTTGTTTGTTCAGCATTGCTGAACTGTCAGTTTCGGCGCCTGCCTGCTTTCTGCCCTTGTAAACACGGCCACCCATATCGTTGCCGTTGTTTTGATTATTTTAACGTGGGATGCGGGATATACCAATATCTTAGGTTCTATCCAGCACTCATAATTAAAAAAAAGAATAAAAATAAATAAATGATAGTTTGTTGTAAATAAATATTGATATACATATCAAAAATAATTTATAGAATTTAAATAAAAAATAAAAGTAAATAAACAACAATTTCCATAACAAAGTTTTCGCCAAATTGGCGGGGGAGTGGGGGGGGGGGAATCGCGCCAACGTGCGTATGTGACATTTGTGCCCCAAAAATATGCGAAATGCTACCATGATCGCAAAAGTTCATGATTTGTCTATTAGAATCTTCCGATTTGGCGAAGGATTAAGGGAAAATTAAATTATGAATAAATGTAACGTGTTGCAATGTTTAACATACATTTAAGGGAGACCAAACTGGTCGCCAGTGGCGGCTAGTTCTAAAATAAGAAATTAAAAAATTTTATTTTTTTCTTTTTAGTTGCATTACCTTAAAAAAGATTTAAAAAAAAAAAACTATGTATTTTTGAAAAAATTCGCTTGTTTGTGATTTCTACCAAGCGTAAAAAATCTGTATATTTTTTATAGTGAAATTCGATGTCAAATTATTACGGAAATGTTTGCCAAAAACATGAAATACCTTCAAAAAATTAATTTTTAATTTCTAGTTATTAATGTTATAGATTGATGATGGATATTTAATGACTTGGTTTTTTTTATATAATAGTAGAAAAGTTAAAGTGATCATTACTGTGTCAAATTATTAATATTGGATATTTGATTGGGAATATTAACAAAAAATTAAAAAAAAGAGCAAATTCTAATTTTCAAAAAAAAAAAAAAAAAAAAAAAAATAATAATAATAATAATAATAATAATAACTAATGGGAATTTTTCATTAAAGATTCACATTTGATGCTCTACTCAACAACAAATATCATATGCACACACTTTCCGCTAATACAAAAATCTTTGTTTTCGATGAGTTTCCATGAGCCTTCTAACAGATTATGCTTTGAGCAATATTATATCACATTAATACTTAAATCCTTTTTGTCCGCCTAGTATGTGTTTGATAACCGAATATGAAAAGTAAGCAAGATACTTTTACATTACGCACTAAATCTCTTCTGCGCATTTCTTCAAGTCCGTATAATAATAATTCACAGTAACAATAGTAACTAGACATAAAAGAGAAACACACTTCGAGTGCCAGATATTCAGCTCTCGAAACAAGTAAAATGTTATAGCATTGGATATGTGACCCTATATTGTGACGTCAAAATGAGATATGGGGACACTTTTCATGGGGATGGATTTCAAGCTCTCAGTAAAAGGAAAATTCTCTAGCACTGGAAAAGTTCCCCCTTGATATGTATCCCCATCTGCTATGACGTCAGAATGAAGTATGGGGATACTTTTCATGGGGGAAGTTTTCCAATTTTCGACTTTTCAAGATCTCAGTGAAAAAGAAATTGCCTGGCACTGGAAAACTTCCCCCTTTTAGTTTGGGGGAACTTTTCATGGGGGAAGTTTTCCAATTTTCGACGAAAGTAAAACTCTCTAGGACTGGAAATCTGCCCCCATCTGTGGTGACGTCAAAATGGCGTACGGGGATTTTTTTCATGGGGGAAGTTTTCAAGATCTCAGTGAAAAGAAAATCCCATCTCACTGGAAAACTTCCCCCTTCTGCTTTGGGGGAACTTTTCAGGGGGAAGTTTTCCAATTTTCGACGAAAGTAAAATTCTCTATGACTGGAAATCTACCCCCATCTGCTGTGACGTAAAAATGACGTATGGGGGAACTTTTCATGGGGGCACTTTTCAGGCGCCTCGGTATTTCTCTCAATACCCAGTTTTCTCTAATTTCTTCGTAGTATCCATTCCTCTTCCAGATCTCTATCCCTCATCGCTTTTTTATATCGTCCATCCTGTTCTTTCGTGGTCTTCCTGGTTTCCTTTTTTTCTGTAGAGTTTCTATAAAATCCTATCTATTTTTTATATTCTATCGCGAGGTTTATAATCCTTAGCAGTCAGAAATAGCGTTGAATTCCCATCAGGTCGATTCGAAGTATATTCCAGACCTCAGCGGTCAGAAAAACTACTTTTTTATTGTAGCGAACTACAACTACAACTACTTTGTCGAAAATGTAGTTAACTACAACTACAACTACTTGCTTTAAAAAGTAGCGACTACGAACTACTTTTCAAAAGTAGTCACTACTTCGCTACTTTCAAATTTTGTCAAAGTGTTCAATTTACACTAGAAATTGAAGACATGGATTAAATAAAAAAGTGACCCCTCGTTATATGTCTGCCGGGATACAATTAAATAAATGCGACATAACCGAGGGCATTAAAAAATTCAGAAATATACCATTCAAGGAAATGTTTTGTGTTCGTCTCGAAAACGTTAGTTTATACACACGTAACAAATTTCATAGCTAAATTAAGAAAGATATTTTAATCTAGAAAATTACAGAAAAACAACCCTATATGCAAACAATAAATAAATCTGTAAATGGAGCAATTCCGAATAATAAGAAACCCGGAGTTAATAGAGGAAGACCTAATAATGAGTAAATAGGTAAGTGTTGCTAGCAAGAAAATAAATTCCTTTGGTGGGTTAGTACTTGATTTCAGCAGCAAGTGTCAATGAAAAAAATCTATGACTTCATGCCATGCGTTGCTATACACTGCAGCTGAGGTTTGCAACTGCAATTCGGAAATTTTTGAGCAAAACAAATTCTGCACAAAAGAAGCGAGTTTCGACCACATGATTTGCAGAATGGCACATTTTTTTCTCCTGAAGTAGCGTTAAAAGTAGCGTCAGTTCTCGCTACAAACTACTGATTTTTTCTATCGCGCTACTCCCTGCACTACATAGTTCAAAATATAACGCGCTACACTACAAACTAAAAAGTAGCGACTACAGTAGTTTCGTTACTTGTAGCCGATCCCTGCCCGACCTTTATGTGCAACTGATTAAGAAGGAGGTTTCCCTCATTTGCCTTATGCGAGATACAGACACACTAAATTTTACACTAACATACTCTCACGAAAAGCAAGCATCAAAAGTCCCCTTGACATGCTCTAGTATAAGCTAATTACGCAACTTTGCCATACTCTTTGCGGGCCGGAATAGCATCATCATACTATCAGGCGAATTAAAGTATATTCGCGATCTCCACTTGCCACCTATTCAAACGCAGGTTTTCCTCGATTTGCTGTGCGAGTAAGACAGATAGGCATTGCACAATCACATTTTACCTCCGATGGCAAGCGACAGAAGCTCCGACAATTAAGACCGTTAACGTGCAGTTATATCACTCTTTGAATTATTTATTTGCTCTCCTGTCATCATTCTAACCAATGTTTGAGTTCCCTCTCTTGATAGTTTTGTAAAAACAAGTGTTTGTTATTGTAAAAGAAATACTATTTTAGTTTGTATTCCACTGTGTATATGAGGGGGGTTTCCCCGTTTTCTCTCAGCTTTTTAGATAGCTGAATTGAGAAAGGAGTGTGTGGTCCTTGGAATTCATTGAGTTGTGATAGGTAAAATGCCACTGATTCTTATAAATGTGGTCATTACACGTCATGAGTTTGAAGAATAATTCATTGTTACCACAAATATGACATTGCACTCATTGTTGATGCAGTTTAATCTTTAACAACCAGAAAATGTCAACAATGGTTTGCTTTGTTTATTCTTAAATTAAATTTTTTTACTCCTCTTTTCCATATTATACAGCAATCTGTGTTTCTGTTGCTTTAGAAAAAATAGGTATGGAGTTTTCTTTTATAAGATTGTTTTCGTCTAAAAAAGCGTTAAAGAAGGAAAATTTCATTGCCCAAATCAAACTGAAACTACTTTATATGGAGCTTCGATATTAGATTTCGTAAACATATCAAGGTAAGCTAATTCTATAAATGCACATTTCATAGAGAAATCTCCTATAATTTTGTACCTAAGCAGGTGATGTTTCATTTATTATGCTTTATTGATCGAATAACTTTATTGCACCTTATTTTTAAGCACTTATTTTGAAAAGTTTGTTTACTCTCATACATGTATTTTGATTAACTTTTGTAATAACTTTTATTCATAATGGTCCCTTGTAAATACCACAGTGAAACAGCGTTTATACGTACAATGTTAAACTTTTCCGTAAAATGATGATTAATTCATCATTTGTTTTACGCCCACTTCACTAGAATATGGTTGAAGCACTATTAATTTACAAAGTTTTCGTATGGACAGTGGTAAAAAATATATAGTTAGGCAATTTTCCATGAATATAGTATAATGAAACTAATTTTATATGTGTCCTGACCAATGAGAAAGTCTCATAATATAGTTATGACTGCTTAAAAATATTTTTTGAACGACTAAAATAGTGAAACTTTCTGGCACATTCACAGACTTAGTTTTCTTAGCGTGAAATTTTATGCATGACTATTGAAGTGATTTGGATTAAAATAGCGTTTTTCCTTATATGAATAATCTGTTGTATTTTGATTTATAATTCATTGCTTTACCATGCAGAGATTTCTTATACTGTTCTACCACGATGCTCGTATTTAAACATCAACTTTAACGTCATTTTCTGGAAGATCGTTTGACTTCATGAGAAAATGGGAAAGAATATTCGGTTTGTTTATATCTGAATAAGAATATGGGCAAATTTGGTGCTTTTACAAATAAAATTACTCCGCTAATGCGTCAAAAATAAACATTTTGAATTTTAATGCCGCTTTAATTAACAGTTAAAAAATTCCTGCCTTTATTAATCAGTGATTGTTATAAACGATAGCCATCGTATGCTAATGAATTCGCAGAATATTTTTTTGTTGGAACAAATATGCCACTACATGAATTGTGGATATATTTTATTCTTTAACAATCAAACGTTTTCAACAAAGGTGTATTCCGTTTATTCTTAACCCTTTCAGGGGCAAGCAACTGTGTTCTTGTAACGGTGAATGCCCACCGGAATTTACTAAAGAATTTAGTTCAAAATAAGGAAAAGCAATTTTTCAACATTTTCCCATCAAAGCTAAAAAAGTAAAATTTAATTAAAAGTTTCTGGTTTGAATCGGATTAAAATTAGGTGGTATACAATATATACCATATATTCATGTACGTATGTGTGTATGTATTCATTCACATGTATATGTATGTATGTATTGTTTCATTGTATCTCTGTTTTCATGCATGTTTTAAAAATTTCATTATATGCCTGATCGAATTGTGAGGACATTCACATTTTTGGCTGATTTTCGAGATCACGCAGTCAAATGAAGTCGCAATTGAAAAAATATCGATTATCTATTGATATGTAATACATTTATAGAACAATGGAAAAACGCTTTCGATTTCAAATCACTTCAGTATAATAAAAAGTTGAAAGTTTCATAACAAAATATCTCCATGTATGTGTTAGAGAAGTTCACGTTATTGAGCGGGAAAAGTTTTTTTTTTAAGAATAGCCTTAAGGGGATATTTGCTATATACAATATGTGATTGTTGATACATTTAAGACGTTATATACGTTGTTGTTGCATTTTATTACTTAACAATCAGAAACTTCCAATAAAGGTTTATATTGTTCCATTGTTTATTCATAAATCAGAATTTTTCTCTGTTGGCTACTATATTCACAGTTTATCTCATCCAGGAAACGTAATTACTTGAACATAGTAAATTTTGAAAATAACTGTAGTTTTTATTTATTTATTTATTTATTTTGTGAAATATGAAATCGTTTTTGTCTGAAAAAACGCATGGGAAATAGAACGTACTTTACAAAAAGCTATGCTTGTGGATGTCAAAAACATATCCGGATATGATTATTTTGCTAAAGCACTTTTCTCGCAACTGTTGCAGAATTTTGCATCAAATCAGGTTATATTTTGTTTATTATGTTTTTGTAATCTATTTATAACTTCATGGCACTTTCGCTTTAATAATTTTTAAATGTATAATTTACTGTCATACGCCAATTTGGATTGGTTTTTGGAATGCCATTTTTAAACCCAAAACTGTCTCTTGTAAATATCACAGTGCAATAGCGTTTATACATACTAACAAGGAAGGTCTCCTTAAAACGCATACTCAGAATATTTTCAAATTTTTTTCAATGGAACTACCCATGTACGTAATAAAGGATCAGTCAAATTTAGCTGCGGAATCCCAATAGAAAATATGAAAAAAATAATAAAAACTTTCGAGTAATTGGCGCAAAAAGACGTAATTTGGCTAGCAACAGTTTTTCGTCGCCAAATGCAAGCGCTTTTAATGTATTTGAAAATTCCTGGTTAAAAGGGTGTTTAAATGCTTAGTACTTTATGAATTTAAACTTAAAGTATTAAATAGTTTATTATATTTTTCTATAAGCTTATATAATATCTGTACAAGTTGCTGAAGTTGCTGATATTGCTGAATTTATTTAATTTTACACGGTTTCGCCAGCTGGATAAGTTTTAAGAATATTTTAACAGTAAATGTCAGATTAAGAACCCTCTCATTATACATTTCTATTTTGAATGTCACTGTTCCCATGGCAACAAGACTTTTCTCTTGTTGTTTCCGACACTAACAATATCGAAGTAAAATTGACAGTGCTCAGAATCGGACAATTAATTTTTAGTTTGAAGCCTTTTAAATCAGTTTAAATTTTGTTCTAAACCTTATAATACGATCGTTAATTTTTTTTAGATGTTCATATAAATGTACATGCAAAACTGTAGTTAAAAAAGTGTATTTGTTTAAGTTAAACTTACTTAAACTAGTTCAGTATAAAGAGTAGGAAACGTTTTCTCTTAAAAAAATATTTATCGTAAATGAACATTTTTAAAAAAATTCATTGAGTCGCCAACTCAGCGATAAATCGCCAAAACGCAAAATTTTCACAATTTTTTACGGACGTGTTTCCATATCAATCGAGTTTCCGCAGCATTTTTTTTAATAAACGTATATATATCCTAATGAGAAGAATATTCTGTAATTTTTTCAAAAAATTCTGAGTATGCGCTTATGGAGACCTTCCTTGTAAGGAACAAAATATAATATTTTACAGAAATACAGACAATCGGGAAAACGCACATCTGATGTGTATGCCTATAATTAAAGTCCTCTTAATGCCGGCATCTTGAAAACACTTGTATTTAGGTTGATTAAACTACAGCTTTACTCTGTAAAGATTATCCGGTTGTCTGTTTTCGCAGTCTTATATCGATTATAGTCTGAATATGTGGATGATTATGGGTTGCGATTTTACTACAGATAACGAATGAATCATTTCAATTCACTTTACTTCACTGTTCATTACATAACATTTTTTCCTCTTACGACAGCGCCCGAAATATATAAAATCCAGAATTCGACTACTTTGGATCACCCCTGTATATAATATATATATAAATTTTACACAACACATATTATACACAAAACTAAGCAAACATTGAAAACTCTGAACACAACTGAAAACCCTCTTCAAAAAGCTATTATTCGTAACAGGTAAATCTATCAGTCTTTGTTTTTTTCCAGCATTATATCATTCTTTTCAAATATTGTCTGCCCTTATGTGATAGTTTTGAATGTTACTGTATATACAAATGCTATATTACTAGCAAGCTACTTTGTAGAAAAGAGTGGTCGCCCTGTTTCTCTCTGCTATTTAGGTATCTGAATTGGGAAAAGAGTGTTGTGTCCAAACTTTATCTAACGTCGTGTTTAATGGAATCATAGGATTAAAACAGGTAACACGCTATTGTATCACTCTTTAAATTTTTTTTTTCACAATTTATGATTTCTTTCTTATTTTGTCTTCCCTAACATGATATTTTTGTATATTACTGGACACACAATTCGTAATTTCCATCGTTGATCGGAATGAGCGAAGCTTTTGTGCATCCATACCAATAGTTTGACGCTACCCCTCCTACATTTTCGGCTGATAACCATTAAAGAGAACCCATTGATATCTGCCACGATTGGTATGGTTCGCGTAATATATTCTGAGCCAATTAACGTCCATCATGAATAATTATAGATAATGAATGCTATATATTTAACGTTAAAAACGTAAATTTCTCGCGAGCGATTTTTTATATTACTTAATTATAATTACCACATGTGAACGTGTTTCGACCAGGGATATTTACTACACGTGCCAATACATTTGAACAATGGTTACACACTTTAAATAAAAAATATCGCGCTATTAAGGAGAATTCTGTCATCGCATTAGTTCCGAGAATATTAGATGAATACCGTTCTTACGCAGAGTTCAAATTAAAAATGCACAAAGCGTCTATAAAATCCAATATATATCTTTATATTCTGTAGCGGGGTTTATCATCCTTAGTAATCCGAAATAGCGTCGAATTACCATCAGGTTGGTTGAATTATATTCCCGACCTCTGTTTGCGACCGATTTAGAAGGAGATTTCCCCCAATTTGCCTTATGCGAAATATATATTATATTTTACACCGACATACTCTTAAGAAAGGCAAGCGTCAGAATTCCCCTTGGCATGCTATGGGACAAGCTAATTACGCAACTTCGCCACATTCCTTGCGCGCAGGAATAGAAGCAACATACCATCATGTGAGTGGAAGTACATTCGGTACATGCACTTGCACACCGATTCAGGCGGAGGTTTCCCTCGAATTGCTGTGCCAGCCAGACAGATAGGCTAAATTGTACAATCGCATGCTACCTCCAATGATAAGCGACAAAAGCTCCGACAATTAAGACCGGTAACATGCTTTCTCTTTGAATTTATTTGATCTCCTCTTATCATTCTATTCAATATTTGAGCGCACTCTCTTGATAGTTTTGTAAACAGAAGTGCATGTTATTGTAAAATAAATAATACTTTATTTTGTATTCACTGTGTATATGACAGGGGGGGGGGGAAACAATGTTTTCTCTCCGCTTTTTAGTTCTCTGAATTGAAAAACGAATGTGAGTTCCTTCTAATCCAGAGGGTTATGATAGGTAAAATGCATCTGATTCTTATAAATGTGGTAATTATATGTCATGCAATTAAAGAATAATTTATTGTTACAACAGATATGATATCACACTCATCATTGCTGATGCAGGTTTTTGTTTAACAATCAGAAAATGCCAACAATGGTTTATTTGTGCATTCTTATATTAGGTCATGTGAGTGAGACAGACAAAATAGACTGCACACTTGTATACTACCACGAGAGAGAAGTGAGAAAATATTTCAAAATTAAGATACGTAACACGTAATTCTTGTTTTTTAAATTACTGTTTTCATTCTTTTTAAAAATTAGTTTGCTAGATATGTATGTTACTATGTACACAAATACTATTTTATGTGTGACGTAATACATTGTACAGTGATATGTTACTTCGAAAGTAAAAAAAAAAAGGCTCCTTGACATGTTACGGGAAACGCGAATTACGCAAAAATACATGTAAGAATTTTCCTCGAAATGAAAACGCATACACTATAAGAATAATAGAGGATTCGACTACGGAACTCTGCTGCATGTACAGTAGAAGAGTCATCACATACGCTATAAAAGTTCGGGTAGTATTAACAGCAAATATGCTTTTATACACATGCAAGAAAATACATGAATACGGTTGTCACGAAGAGTGAAAATTTTGAAATTCAGAGAATTTCTATAAAATGATTCTGATAAATTATGTGAACGTGTATTAATATTTGCAATTACCGTGAATATTTAAAAAGATCGTTTATATCATAAAATATGAAGGTCGACGGTAAAACAAGGATGAGCAAGGCAGAACATATCATCTGGACACGATAACCATAGTGTGATAGGCAGACGTAATTCATTTTACAGTGATATTTTACTTCGAAAGTCAACAAAAAAAACGCTCTTTGACAAGCTACGGGAAACGCAAATTACCCAAACTCGTCATACTCCTTGTGAGCAGGAACAGCATACACTTGCCATCAGGTGAGTTGTAGAATATTCGCGACCTCCGCTAGTCATCGTTTGAGGCGGAGTGTTCCCTCGACATGTCGTATGAGTGAGACAGACTAAATAAACTTAACACTATTATACTACCACGAGAGGCAAGCGAGAAATACCTTCAAAATTAAGATACGTAACACGTAATTCTTTTAATTTTAATTATTTTTATTATTATTTTTTTAATTAGTTTGATAGCTATGTATGTTACTGTGTACACAAATACTATTTTATGTTGTATGTTACTGTGTATACGAGGGTCGCCGCCCCGTTTCATTCTGCTTTTTAGGTATCTAAATTGTGAAAGGTGTGAGAGTTTGGACATGAATTTCTTCAACTGCGTGATTCATGGAATGCAATCGATTAAGACAGGTAACATGCATTTCTATCATTCTATAATTTTTCTTTTCACATTTTTTCATTCTTTTTAAATTTTGTGTTCTCTTCGTGGATAGTTTTGTATTTTAATGTATAAAATATTGCTATTTTATTTTATTAAAACAAATGAACTAAACTCTTTTGCGTCAAATCCAATAAAATCTTTGTGCTGCTACCCCTAAACTTTCGAAAGCTGACCATCATGTTATTTACAGTAATAGGTTTTATAACTAGAATTTTCTTGAAAATAATATCTGAATAAAAACTTGTTCCTAAGGAAGAGTTATTGAACATAAATGCCGCAGATTTAACAATAAATGTAAAAATTTCCGGCGAGTGTTTTTATACATTACTTAGAATACCGGAGGAATCGACTACGGAACTCTGATCCGTGTGCCAGTACAGTAGAACAGTCGTTACATACGCAATATAAAAGTTCGGGCTAACATGCTTTCATACACTTGCAAAAATATACATGAATACGGCTGTCACGAATACTGCAAATTTTGAAATTCAGAGAATTTCTATAAAATGATTCTGATAAATTATGCGAATGTGTGCAATTACCATGATGATTTAAAAGATCTTGTATATCATAAAATATAGAGTGAAACATTGTATCTACCACTGGGTAGAAGGTCGACGGCAAAACAATGATAAGCAAGGCAGAACAATTGATCTCGACACGTTAACGGTAGTGTGATAGGCAGACGTAATTAATTTTACAGTGATATTTTACTTTGAAAGTCAACTACAAAACGCGCTTTGACATGCTGTGGGAAACGCGATTTACGCAACCTCGTCATGCTCCTTGTGGGCAGGAACAGCGTACACTTGCCATCAGGTGAGTTGTAGAATATTCGCGACCTCCGCTTGTCATCCTTTGAGTCGGAGAGTTCCCTCTACATGTCATGTGAGTGAGACAGACAAAATAAACTGCACACTTTTATACTATTACGAGAGGCAAGCGAGAAAAACCTTCAAAATTAAGATACGTAACACGTAATTATTTTAATTTTAATTATTTTTTTAATTAGTTTGATAGTTATGTATGTTACTGTGTACACAAATACTATTTTATATTGTATGTTACTGTGTATACGAGGGTCGCCGCCCCGTTTCATTCTGTTTTTTAGTATCTAAATTGTGAAAGGAGTGGGAGTTTGGACATGAGTTTCTCCAACTGCGTGATTCAAGGAAAGCAATCGATTAAGACAGGTAACATGCATTTCTATCATTCTATAATTTTTTTTTCACATTTTTTTCATTCTTTTTAAATTTTGTGTTCTCTTCGTGGATAGTTTTGTATTTAAATGTATAAAATATTGCTATTTTCTTTTATTGAAACAAATGAACTCAACTCTTTTGCGTCAAATCCAATAAAATCTTTGTGCTGCTACCCCTAAACTTTCGACCGCTGACCATCATGTTAGTTATAGTCATAGTTTTTATAAATAGCATTTTCTCGAAAATAATATCTGAATAAAAACTTGTTCTTAAGGAAGAGTTATTGAACATAAATGCCGCAGCTTTAACAATAAATGTAAAAATTTCCCGCGAGTGTTTTTATACATTACTTAGAATACCGGAGGAATCGACTATGGAACTCTGCTCCGCGTGAAAGTACTGTAGAACAGTCGTTACATACGCTTTTTAAAAGTTCGGGCTAACATGATTTCATACATTTGCAATAATATACGTTACGGATGTCACGAAGACTGCAAATTTTGAAATTCAGAGAATTTCTATAAAATGATTCTGATAAATTATGCGAACGTGTATTAATATTTGCAATTACCATGATGATTTAAAAGATCTTGTATATCATAAAATATAGAGTGAAACATTGTATCTACCACTGGGTAAAAGGTCGACGGCAAAACAATGATAAGCAAGGGAGAACAATTGATCTCGACACGTTAAAGGTAGTGTGATAGGCAGACGTAATTAATTTTACAGTGATATTTTACTTCGAAAGTCAACTAAAAAACGCTCTTTGACATGCTATGGGAAACGCGATTTACGCAACCTCGTCATGCTCCTTGTGGGCAATAACAGCGTACACTTGCCATCAGGTGAGTTGTAGAATATTCGCGACCTCCGCTTGTCATCGTTTGAGTCGGAGAGTTCCCTCATCTACATGTCATGTGAGTGAGACAGACAAAATAAACTGCACACTTTTATACTACCATGAGAGGAGAGCCAGAAAAACCTTCAAAATTAAGATACGTAACATGTAATTCTTTTCATTTTAATTATTTTAATTATTTTTTTAATTAGTTTGATAGTTATGTATGTTACTGTGTACACAAATACTATATTATGTTATATGTTACTGTGTATACGAGGGTCGCCGCCCCGTTTCATTCTGTTTTTTAGGTATCTAAATTGTGAAAGGAGTGGGAGTTTGGACATAAATTTCTCCAACTGCGTGATTCAAGGAATGCAATCGATTAAGACAGGTAACATGCATTTCTATCATTCTATAATTTTTTTTCACATATTTTCATTCTTTTTAAATTTTGTGTTCTCTTCGTGGATAATTTTGTATTTTAATGTATAAAATATTGCTGTTTTCTTTTATTTAAACAAATGAACTAAACTCTTTTGCGTCAAATCCAATAAAATCTTTGTGCTGCTACCTAAACTGTCGACCGCTGACCATCATGTTAGTTACAGTAATAGCTTTTATAAATAGAATTTTCTCGAAAATAATATCTGAATAAGAACTTTTTCTTAAGGAAGAGTTATTGAACATAAATGCCGCAGATTTAACAATAAATGTAAAAATTTCCCGCAAGTGTTTTTATACATTACTTAGAATACCGGAGGAATCGACTACGGAACTCTGATCCATGTGCCAGTACAGTAGAACAGTCGTTACATACGCTATATAAAAGTTCGGGCTAACATGCTTCCATAAACTTGCAAAAATATACATGAATACGGCTGTCACGAATAATGCAAATTTTGAAATTCAGAGAATTTCTATAAAATGATTCTGATAAATTATGCGAACGTGTATTAATATTTGCAATTACCATGAATATTTAAAACATCTTGTATATCATAAAATATAGAGTGAAACATTGTATCTACCATTGGGTAGAAGGTCGACGGCAAAACAATGATAAGCAAGTCCGACCAATTGATCTTGACACGTCAACGGTAGTGTGATAGGCAGACGTAATTAATTTTACAGTGATATTTTACGTCGAAAGTAAACTAAAAAACGCTCTTTGACATGCTATGGGAAACGCGATTTACGCAACCTCGTCATGCTCCTTGTGGGCAGGAACAGCGTACACTTGCCATCAGGTGAGTTGTAGAATATTCGCGACCTCCGCTTGTCATCGTTTGATTCGGAGAGTTCCCTCTACATGTCATGTGAGTGAGACAGACAAAATAAACTGCACACTTTTATACTACCATGAGAGGAGAGCGAGAAAAACCTTCAAAATTAAGATACGTAAGTCGTAATTCTTATCATTTTAATTATTTTAATTATTTTTTTTAATTAGTTTGATAGTTATGTATGTTACTGTGTACACAAATAATATTTTATGTTGTATGTTACTGTGTATACGAGGGTCGCCGCCCCGTTTCATTCTGCTTTTTAGGTATCTAAATTGTGAAAGGAGTGGGAGTTAGGACATGAATTTCTCCAACTGCGTGATTCAAGGAAAGCAATCGATTAAGACAGGTAACATGCATTTCTATCATTCTATAATTTTTTTTCACATTTTTTTCATTCTTTTTATATTTTGTGTTCTCTTCGTGGATAATTTTGTATTTTAATGTATAAAATATTGCTGTTTTCTTTTATTTAAACAAATGAACTAAACTCTTATGCGTCAAATCCAATAAAATCTTTGTGCTGCTACCCCTATACTTCCGAACGCTGACCATCATGTTAGTGACAGTAATAGCTTTTATAAACAGAATTTTCTCGAAAATAATATCTGAATAAAAACTTGTTCTTAAGGAAGAGTTATTGAACATAAATGCCGTAGATTTAACAATAAATGTAAAAATTTCCCGCGAGTGTTTTTATACATTACTTAGAATACCGGAGGAATCGACTATGGAACTCTGCTCCACGTGAAAGTACTGTAGAACAGTCGTTACATACGCTTTTTAAAAGTTCGGGCTAACATGATTTCATACACTTGCAACAATATACATTACGGATGTCACGAAGACTGCAAAATTTGAAATTCAGAGAATTTCTATAAAATGATTCTGATAAATTATGCGAACGTGTATTAATATTTGCAATTACCATGATCATTTAAAAGATCTTGTATATCCTAAAATATAGAGTGAAACATTGTATCTACCACTGGGTAGAAGGTCGACGGCAAAACAATGATAAGTAAGGCAGAACAATTGATCTCGACACGTTAACAATAGTGTGATAGGCAGACATAATTAATTTTACAGTGATATTTTACTTCGAAAGTCAACTAAAAAACGCTCTTTGACATGCTATGGGAAACGCGATTTACGCAACCTCGTCATGCTCCTTGTGGGCAGGAACAGCGTACACTTGCCATCAGGTGAGTTGTAGAATATTCGCGACCTCCGCTTGTCATCGTTTGAGTCGGAGAGTTCCCTCTACATGTCATGTGAGTGAGACAGACAAAATAAACTGCACACTTTTATACTACCATGACAGGAGAGCGAGAAAAACCTTCAAAATTAAGATACGTAACACGTAATTCTTTTAATTTTAATTATTTTAATTATTTTTTTAAATTAGTTTGATCCTTATGTATGTTACTGTGTACACAAATACTATTTTATGTTGTATGTTACTGTGTATACGAGGGTCGCCGCCCCGTTTCATTCTGCTTTTTAGGTATCTAAATTGTGAAAGGAGTGGGAGTTAGGACATGAATTTCTCCAACTGCGTGATTCAAGGAAAGCAATCGATTTAGACAGGTAACATGCATTTCTATCATTCTATAATTTTTTTTCACATTTTTTCATTCTTTTTAGCACTTTCCAACCTAGTTGAAAAGTGCTTATAACTTCGGTTTGTCTGGCCGTCTGTCCGTGCTCTAACTCCCGTAAATATGCTCGGATTGCTCTGCAATTTTTATATGTTATTGTCGTTATCTATAGCATGTTCCCTATTTCAACGGAAGTGTGTAGCACTTGAAGTTTTTTTACAGGGACACTCAAAATAATTCCGTTACATTGCGGTCTATGGGGAAAAATTATTTGCGGTTTATTTAAATAATGTTTCACTATTTTAAACGCATTGAAATTTATATATATCACTAAGGTGCATTAGAAGAACCTTAATATGGAATAGGGTGTGCATACCACTTATAGTTACTATACAGGGACAGTCAAAAGAATTCCGTTACATTACGTCTATGGAGAAAAATCGTCTTCGGTTTATTTAAATAATGTTTCACTATTTTAAACGCATTGAAATTTATATATATAACTAAGGTGCATTACAAGAGGCTTACTACAGAATAGTGTGTGTATAGCAGTCATCGTTCATTTACAGGGACATACAAAAGAATTCTCTACTGTCCGTTAACAATAATTCCGGGCTAACATGCTTTCATACACTTGCAAAAACATACATGAATACGGCTGTCACGAATACTGCAAATTTTGAAATTCAGAGAATTTCTATAAAATGATTCTGATAAATTATGCGAACGTGTATTAATATTTGCAATTACCATGAATATTTAAAACATCTTTTATATCATAAAATGTAGAGTAAAACATTGTATCTACCATTGGGTAGGTCGACGGCAAAACAATGATAAGCAAGTCACACCAATTGATCTCGACACGTCAACGGTAGTGTGATAGGCAGACGTAATTAATTTTACAGTGATATTTTACGTCGAAAGTCAACTAAAAAACGCTCTTTGACATGCTATGGGAAACGCGATTTACGCAACCTCGTCATGCTCCTTGTGGGCAGGAACAGCGTACAGTTGCCATCAGGTGAGTTGTAGAATATTCGCGACCTCCGCTTGTCATCGTTTGAGTCGGAGAGTTCCCTCTACATGTCGTGTGAGTGAGACAGACAAAATAAACTGCACACTTTTATACTACCATGAGAGGAGAGCGAGAAAAACCTTCAAAATTAAGATACGTAACACGTAATTCTTTTAATTTTAATTATTTTAATTATTTTTTTAATTAGTTTGATAGTTATGTATGTTACTGTGTACACAAATACTATTTTATGTTGTATGTTACTGTGTATACGAGGGTCACCACCCCGTTTCATTCTGCTTTTTAGGTATCTGAATTGTGAAACTAGTGGGAGTTAGGACATGAATTTCTCCAACTGCGTGATTCAAGGAAAGCAATCCATTAAGACAAGTAACATGCATTTCTATCATTCTATAATTTTTTTTTCACATTTTTTAATTCTTTTTAAATTTTGTGTTCTCTTCGTCGATAGTTTTGTATTTAAATGTATAAAATATTGCTATTTTCTTTTATTGAAACAAATGAACTAAACTCTTTTGCGTCAAATCCAATAAAATCTTTGTGCTGCTACCCCTAAACTGTCGACCGCTGACCATCATGTTAGTTACAGTAATAGCTTTTATAAATAGAATTTTCTCGAAAATAATATCTGAATAAAAACTTGCTCTTAAGGAAGAGTTATTGAACATAAATGCCGCAGATTTAACAATAAATGTAAAAATTCCCCGCGAGTGTTTTTATACATTACTTAGAATACCGGAGGAATCGACTATGGAACTCTGCTCCGCGTGGAAGTACTGTAGAACAGTCGTTACATACGCTTTTTAAAAGTTCGGGCTAACATGACTTCATACACTTGCAACAATATACATTACGGATGTCACGAAGACTGCAAAATTTGAAATTCAGAGAATTTCTATAAAATGATTCTGATAAATTATGCGAACGTGTATTAATATTTGCAATTACCATGATGATTTAAATGATCTTGTATATCATAACATATAGAGTGAAACATTGTATCTACGACTGGGTTAAAGGTCGACGGCAAAACAATGATAAGCAAGAGAGAACAATTGATCTCGACACGTTAAAGGTAGTGTGATAGGCAGACGTAATTAATTTTACAGTGATATTTTACTTCGAAAGTCAACTAAAAAACGCTCTTTGACATGCTATGGGAAACGCGATTTACGCAACTTCGTCATGCTCCTTGTGGGCAGGAACAGCGTACACTTGCCATCAGGTTAGTTGTAGAATATTCGCGACCTCCGGTTGTCATCGTTTGAGTCGGAGAGTTCCCTCTACATGTCATGTGAGTGAGACAGACAAAATAAACTGCACACTTTTATACTACCATGAGAGGAGAGCGAGAAAAACCTTCAAAATTAAGATACGTAACACGTAATTCTTTTCATTTTAATTATTTTAATTATTTTTTTTAATTAGTTTGATAGTTATGTATGTTACTGTGTACACAAATACTATTTTATGTTGTATGTTACTGTGTATACGAGGGTCGCCGCCCCGTTTCATTCTGCTTTTTAGGTATCTAAATTGTGAAAGGAGTGGGAGTTAGGACATGAATTTCTCCAACTGCGTGATTCAAGGAAAGCAATCGATTTAGACAGGTAACATGCATTTCTATCATTCTATAATTTTTTTTCACATTTTTTAATTCTTTTTAAATTTTGTGTTCTCTTCGTCGATAGTTTTGTATTTAAATGTATAAAATATTGCTATTTTCTTTTATTGAAACAAATGAACTAAACTCTTTTGCGTCAAATCCAATAAAATCTTTGTGCTGCTACCCCTAAACTGTCGACCGCTGACCATAATGTTAGTTACAGTAATAGCTTTTATAAATAGAATTTTCTCGAAAATAATATCTGAATAAAAACTTGTTCTTAAGGAAGAGTTATTGAACATAAATGCCGCAGATTTAACAATAAATGTAAAAATTTCCCGCGAGTGTTTTTATACATTACTTAGAATACCGGAGGAATCGACTACGGAACTCTGATCCGTGTGCCAGTACAGTAGAACAGTCGTTACATACGCTATATAAAATTTCGGGCTAACATGCTTTCATACACTTGCCAAAATATACATGAATACGGCTGTCACAAATACTGCAAATTTTGAAATTCAGAGAATTTCATAAAATGATTCTGATAAATTATGCGAACGTGTATTAATATTTGCAATTACCATGATGATTTAAAAGATCTTGTATATCATAAAATATAGAGTGAAACATTGTATCTACCACTGGGTAGAAGGTCGACGGCAAAACAATGATAAGCAAGGGAGAACAATTGATCTCGACACGTTAAAGGTAGTGTGATAGGCAGACGTAATTAATTTTACAGGTATATTTTACTTCGAAAATCAACTAAAAAACGCTCTTTGACATGCTATGGGAAACGCGATTTACGCAACCTCGTCATGCTCCTTGTGGGCAGGAACAGCGTACACTTGCCATCAGGTTAGTTGTAGAATATTCGCGACCTCCGCTTGTCATCGTTTGAGTCGGAGAGTTCCCTCTACATGTCATGTGAGTGAGACAGACAAAATAAACTGCACACTTTTATACTAGCATGAGAGGAGAGCGAGAAAAACCTACAAAATTAAGATACGTAACACGTAATTCTTTTCATTTTAATTATTTTAATTATTTTTTTTAATTAGTTTGATAGTTATGTATGTTACTGTGTACACAAATACTATTTTATGTTGTATGTTACTATGTATACGAGGGTCGCCGCCCCGTTTCATTCTGTTTTTTAGGTATCTAAATTGTGAAAGGAGTGGGAGTTTGGACATGAATTTCTCCAACTGTGTGATTCAAGGAATGCAATCGATTAAGACAGGTAACATGTATTTTTATCATTCTATAATTTTTTTTCACATATTTTCATTCTTTTTAAATTTTGTGTTCTCTTCGTGGATAATTTTGTATTTTAATGTATAAAATATTGCTGTTTTCTTTTATTTAAACAAATGAACTAAACTCTTTTGCGTCAAATCCAATAAAATCTTTGTGCTGCTACCTAAACTGTCGACCGCTGACCATCATGTTAGTTACAGTAATAGCTTTTATAAATAGAATTTTCTCGAAAATAATATCTGAATAAAAACTTTTTCTTAAGGAAGAGTTATTGAACATAAATGCCGCAGATTTAACAATAAATGTAAAAATTTCCCGCGAGTGTTTTTATACATTACTTAGAATACCGGAGGAATCGACTACGGAACTCTGATCCATGTGCCAGTACAGTAGAACAGTCGTTACATACGCTATATAAAAGTTCGGGCAAACATGCTTCCATACACTTGCAAAAATATACATGAATACGGCTGTCACGAATACTGCAAATTTTGAAATTCAGAGAATTTCTATAAAATGATTCTGATAAATTATGCGAACGTGTATTATTATTTGCAATTACCATGAATATTGAAACATCTTGTATATCATAAAATATAGAGTGAAACATTGTATCTACCATTGGGTAGAAGGTCGACGGCAAAACAATGATAAGCAAGTCAGACCAATTGATCTCGACACGTTAACGGTAGTGTGATAGGCAGCCGTAATTAATTTTACAGTGATATTTTACGTCGAAAGTCAACTAAAAAACGCTGTTTGACATGCTATGGGAAACGCGATTTACGCAACCTCGTCATGCTCCTTGTGGGCAGGAACAGCGTACACTTGCCATCAGGTGAGTTGTAGAATATTCGCGACCTCCGCTTGTCATCGTTTGAGTCGGAGAGTTCCCTCTACATGTCATGTGAGTGAGACAGACAAAATAAACTGCACACTTTTATACTACCATGAGAGGAGAGCGAGAAAAACCTTCAAAATTAAGATACGTAACACGTAATTCTTTTAATTTTAATTATTTTAATTATTTTTTTTAATTAGTTTGATCGTTATGTATGTTACTGTGTACACAAATACTATTTTATGTTGTATGTTACTGTGTATACGAGGGTCGCCGCCCCGTTTCATTCTGCTTTTTAGGTATCTAAATTGTGAAAGGAGTGGGAGTTAGGACATGAATTTCTCCAACTGCGTGATTCAAGGAAAGCAATCGATTAAGACAGGTAACATGCATCTCTATCATTCTATAATTTTTTTTCACATTTTTTAATTCTTTTTAAATTTTGTGTTCTCTTCGTCGATAGTTTTGTATTTAAATGTATAAAATATTGCTATTTTCTTTTATTGAAACAAATGAACTAAACTCTTTTGCGTCAAATCCAATAAAATCTTTGTGCTGCTACCCCTAAACTGTCGACCGCTGACCATAATGTTAATTACAGTAATAGCTTTTATAAATAGAATTTTCTCGAAAATAATATCTGAATAAAAACTTGTTCTTAAGGAAGAGTTATTGAACATAAATGCCGCAGATTTAACAATAAATGTAAAAATTTCCCGCGAGTGTTTTTATACATTACTTAGAATACCGGAGGAATCGACTATGGAACTCCGCTCCATGTGAAAGTACTGTAGAACAGTCATTACATACGCTATATAAAAGTTCGGGCTAACATGATTTCATACACTTGCAACAATATACATTACGGATGTCACGAAGACTGCAAATTTTGAAATTCAGAGAATGTCTATAAAATGATTCTGATAAATTATGCGAACGTTTATTGATATTTGCAATTACCATGATGATTTAAAAGATCTTGTATATCATAAAATATAGAGTGAAACATTGTATCTACCACTGGGTAGAAGGTCGACGGCAAAACAATGATAAGCAAGGGAGAACAATTGATCTCGACACGTTAAAGGTAGTGTGATAGGCAGACGTAATTAATTTTACAGTGATATTTTACTTCGAAAATCAACTAAAAAACGCTCTTTGACATGCTATGGGAAACGCGATTTACGCAACCTCGTCATGCTCCTTGTGGGTAGGAACAGCGTACACTTGCCATCAGGTTAGTTGTAGAATATTCGCGACCTCCGCTTGTCATCGTTTGAGTCGGAGAGTTCCCTCTACATGTCATGTGAGTGAGACAGACAAAATAAACTGCACACTTTTATACTACCATGAGAGGAGAGCGAGAAAAACCTTCAAAATTAAGATACGTAACACGTAATTCTTTTCATTTTAATTATTTTAATTATTTTTTTAATTAGTTTGATAGTTATGTATGTTACTGTGTACACAAATACTATTTTATGTTGTATGTTACTATGTATACGAGGGTCGCCGCCCCATTTCATTCTGTTTTTTAGGTATCTAAATTGTGAAAGGAGTGGGAGTTTGGACATGAATTTCTCCAACTGCGTGATTCAAGGAATGCAATCGATTAAGACAGGTAACATGTATTTTTATCATTCTATAATTTTTTTTCACATATTTTCATTCTTTTTAAATTTTGTGTTCTCTTCGTGGATAATTTTGTATTTTAATGTATAAAATATTGCTGTTTTCTTTTATTTAAACAAATGAACTAAACTCTTTTGCGTCAAATCCAATAAAATCTTTGTGCTGCTACCTAAACTGTCAACCGCTGACCATCATGTTAGTTACAGTAATAGCTTTTATAAATAGAATTTTCTCGAAAATAATATCTGAATAAAAACTTTTTCTTAAGGAAGAGTTATTGAACATAAATGCCGCAGATTTAACAATAAATGTAAAAATTTCCCGCGAGTGTTTTTATACATTACTTAGAATACCGGAGGAATCGACTACGGAACTCTGATCCATGTGCCAGTACAGTAGAACAGTCGTTACATACGCTATATAAATTTCGGGCAAACATGCTTCCATACACTTGCAAAAATATACATGAATACGGCTGTCACGAATACTGCAAATTTTGAAATTCAGAGAATTTCTATAAAATGATTCTGATAAATTATGCGAACGTGTATTATTATTTGCAATTACCATGAATATTGAAACATCTTGTATATCATAAAATATAGAGTGAAACATTGTATCTACCATTGGGTAGAAGGTCGACGGCAAAACAATGATAAGCAAGTCAGACCAATTGATCTCGACACGTTAACGGTAGTGTGATAGGCAGCCGTAATTAATTTTACAGTGATATTTTACGTCGAAAGTCAACTAAAAAACGCTGTTTGACATGCTATGGGAAACGCGATTTACGCAACCTCGTCATGCTCCTTGTGGGCAGGAACAGCGTACACTTGCCATCAGGTGAGTTGTAGAATATTCGCGACCTCCGCTTGTCATCGTTTGAGTCGGAGAGTTCCCTCTACATGTCATGTGAGTGAGACAGACAAAATAAACTGCACACTTTTATACTACCATGAGAGGAGAGCGAGAAAAACCTTCAAAATTAAGATATGTAACACGTAATTCTTTTCATTTTAATTATTTTAATTATTTTTTTTAATTAGTTTGATCGTTATGTATGTTACTGTGTACACAAATACTATTTTATGTTGTATGTTACTATGTATACGAGGGTCGCCGCCCCGTTTCATTCTGTTTTTTAGGTATCTAAATTGTGAAAGGAGTGGGAGTTTGGACATGAATTTCTCCAACTGTGTGATTCAAGGAATGCAATCGATTAAGACAGGTAACATGTATTTTTATCATTCTATAATTTTTTTTCACATATTTTCATTCTTTTTAAATTTTGTGTTCTCTTCGTGGATAATTTTGTATTTTAATGTATAAAATATTGCTGTTTTCTTTTATTTAAACAAATGAACTAAACTCTTTTGCGTCAAATCCAATAAAATCTTTGTGCTGCTACCTAAACTGTCGACCGCTGACCATCATGTTAGTTACAGTAATAGCTTTTATAAATAGAATTTTCTCGAAAATAATATCTGAATAAAAACTTTTTCTTAAGGAAGAGTTATTGAACATAAATGCCGCAGATTTAACAATAAATGTAAAAATTTCCCGCGAGTGTTTTTATACATTACTTAGAATACCGGAGGAATCGACTACGGAACTCTGATCCATGTGCCAGTACAGTAGAACAGTCGTTACATACGCTATATAAAAGTTCGGGCAAACATGCTTCCATACACTTGCAAAAATATACATGAATACGGCTGTCACGAATACTGCAAATTTTGAAATTCAGAGAATTTCTATAAAATGATTCTGATAAATTATGCGAACGTGTATTATTATTTGCAATTACCATGAATATTGAAACATCTTGTATATCATAAAATATAGAGTGAAACATTGTATCTACCATTGGGTAGAAGGTCGACGGCAAAACAATGATAAGCAAGTCAGACCAATTGATCTCGACACGTTAACGGTAGTGTGATAGGCAGCCGTAATTAATTTTACAGTGATATTTTACGTCGAAAGTCAACTAAAAAACGCTGTTTGACATGCTATGGGAAACGCGATTTACGCAACCTCGTCATGCTCCTTGTGGGCAGGAACAGCGTACACTTGCCATCAGGTGAGTTGTAGAATATTCGCGACCTCCGCTTGTCATCGTTTGAGTCGGAGAGTTCCCTCTACATGTCATGTGAGTGAGACAGACAAAATAAACTGCACACTTTTATACTACCATGAGAGGAGAGCGAGAAAAACCTTCAAAATTAAGATACGTAACACGTAATTCTTTTAATTTTAATTATTTTAATTATTTTTTTTAATTAGTTTGATCGTTATGTATGTTACTGTGTACACAAATACTATTTTATGTTGTATGTTACTGTGTATACGAGGGTCGCCGCCCCGTTTCATTCTGCTTTTTAGGTATCTAAATTGTGAAAGGAGTGGGAGTTAGGACATGAATTTCTCCAACTGCGTGATTCAAGGAAAGCAATCGATTAAGACAGGTAACGTGCATTTCTATCATTCTATAATTTTTTTTCACATTTTTTAATTCTTTTTAAATTTTGTGTTCTCTTCGTCGATAGTTTTGTATTTAAATGTATAAAATATTGCTATTTTCTTTTATTGAAACAAATGAACTAAACTCTTTTGCGTCAAATCCAATAAAATCTTTGTGCTGCTACCCCTAAACTGTCGACCGCTGACCATAATGTTAATTACAGTAATAGCTTTTATAAATAGAATTTTCTCGAAAATAATATCTGAATAAAAACTTGTTCTTAAGGAAGAGTTATTGAACATAAATGCCGCAGATTTAACAATAAATGTAAAAATTTCCCGCGAGTGTTTTTATACATTACTTAGAATACCGGAGGAATCGACTATGGAACTCCGCTCCATGTGAAAGTACTGTAGAACAGTCATTACATACGCTATATAAAAGTTCGGGCTAACATGATTTCATACACTTGCAACAATATACATTACGGATGTCACGAAGACTGCAAATTTTGAAATTCAGAGAATGTCTATAAAATGATTCTGATAAATTATGCGAACGTTTATTGATATTTGCAATTACCATGATGATTTAAAAGATCTTGTATATCATAAAATATAGAGTGAAACATTGTATCTACCACTGGGTAGAAGGTCGACGGCAAAACAATGATAAGCAAGGGAGAACAATTGATCTCGACACGTTAAAGGTAGTGTGATAGGCAGACGTAATTAATTTTACAGTGATATTTTACTTCGAAAATCAACTAAAAAACGCTCTTTGACATGCTATGGGAAACGCGATTTACGCAACCTCGTCATGCTCCTTGTGGGTAGGAACAGCGTACACTTGCCATCAGGTTAGTTGTAGAATATTCGCGACCTCCGCTTGTCATCGTTTGAGTCGGAGAGTTCCCTCTACATGTCATGTGAGTGAGACAGACAAAATAAACTGCACACTTTTATACTACCATGAGAGGAGAGCGAGAAAAACCTTCAAAATTAAGATACGTAACACGTAATTCTTTTCATTTTAATTATTTTAATTATTTTTTTAATTAGTTTGATAGTTATGTATGTTACTGTGTACACAAATACTATTTTATGTTGTATGTTACTATGTATACGAGGGTCGCCGCCCCATTTCATTCTGTTTTTTAGGTATCTAAATTGTGAAAGGAGTGGGAGTTTGGACATGAATTTCTCCAACTGCGTGATTCAAGGAATGCAATCGATTAAGACAGGTAACATGTATTTTTATCATTCTATAATTTTTTTTCACATATTTTCATTCTTTTTAAATTTTGTGTTCTCTTCGTGGATAATTTTGTATTTTAATGTATAAAATATTGCTGTTTTCTTTTATTTAAACAAATGAACTAAACTCTTTTGCGTCAAATCCAATAAAATCTTTGTGCTGCTACCTAAACTGTCGACCGCTGACCATCATGTTAGTTACAGTAATAGCTTTTATAAATAGAATTTTCTCGAAAATAATATCTGAATAAAAACTTTTTCTTAAGGAAGAGTTATTGAACATAAATGCCGCAGATTTAACAATAAATGTAAAAATTTCCCGCGAGTGTTTTTATACATTACTTAGAATACCGGAGGAATCGACTACGGAACTCTGATCCATGTGCCAGTACAGTAGAACAGTCGTTACATACGCTATATAAAAGTTCGGGCAAACATGCTTCCATACACTTGCAAAAATATACATGAATACGGCTGTCACGAATACTGCAAATTTTGAAATTCAGAGAATTTCTATAAAATGATTCTGATAAATTATGCGAACGTGTATTATTATTTGCAATTACCATGAATATTGAAACATCTTGTATATCATAAAATATAGAGTGAAACATTGTATCTACCATTGGGTAGAAGGTCGACGGCAAAACAATGATAAGCAAGTCAGACCAATTGATCTCGACACGATAACGGTAGTGTGATAGGCAGCCGTAATTAATTTTACAGTGATATTTTACGTCGAAAGTCAACTAAAAAACGCTGTTTGACATGCTATGGGAAACGCGATTTACGCAACCTCGTCATGCTCCTTGTGGGCAGGAACAGCGTACACTTGCCATCAGGTGAGTTGTAGAATATTCGCGACCTCCGCTTGTCATCGTTTGAGTCGGAGAGTTCCCTCTACATGTCATGTGAGTGAGACAGACAAAATAAACTGCACACTTTTATACTACCATGAGAGGAGAGCGAGAAAAACCTTCAAAATTAAGATACGTAACACGTAATTCTTTTAATTTTAATTATTTTAATTATTTTTTTTAATTAGTTTGATCGTTATGTATGTTACTGTGTACACAAATACTATTTTATGTTGTATGTTACTGTGTATACGAGGGTCGCCGCCCCGTTTCATTCTGCTTTTTAGGTATCTAAATTGTGAAAGGAGTGGGAGTTAGGACATGAATTTCTCCAACTGCGTGATTCAAGGAAAGCAATCGATTAAGACAGGTAACATGCATTTCTATCATTCTATAATTTTTTTTCACATTTTTTAATTCTTTTTAAATTTTGTGTTCTCTTCGTCGATAGTTTTGTATTTAAATGTATAAAATATTGCTATTTTCTTTTATTGAAACAAATGAACTAAACTCTTTTGCGTCAAATCCAATAAAATCTTTGTGCTGCTACCCCTAAACTGTCGACCGCTGACCATAATGTTAATTACAGTAATAGCTTTTATAAATAGAATTTTCTCGAAAATAATATCTGAATAAAAACTTGTTCTTAAGGAAGAGTTATTGAACATAAATGCCGCAGATTTAACAATAAATGTAAAAATTTCCCGCGAGTGTTTTTATACATTACTTAGAATACCGGAGGAATCGACTATGGAACTCCGCTCCATGTGAAAGTACTGTAGAACAGTCATTACATACGCTATATAAAAGTTCGGGCTAACATGATTTCATACACTTGCAACAATATACATTACGGATGTCACGAAGACTGCAAATTTTGAAATTCAGAGAATGTCTATAAAATGATTCTGATAAATTATGCGAACGTTTATTGATATTTGCAATTACCATGATGATTTAAAAGATCTTGTATATCATAAAGTATAGAGTGAAACATTGTATCTACCACTGGGTAGAAGGTCGACGGCAAAACAATGATAAGCAAGGGAGAACAATTGATCTCGACACGTTAAAGGTAGTGTGATAGGCAGACGTAATTAATTTTACAGTGATATTTTACTTCGAAAATCAACTAAAAAACGCTCTTTGACATGCTATGGGAAACGCGATTTACGCAACCTCGTCATGCTCCTTGTGGGTAGGAACAGCGTACACTTGCCATCAGGTTAGTTGTAGAATATTCGCGACCTCCGCTTGTCATCGTTTGAGTCGGAGAGTTCCCTCTACATGTCATGTGAGTGAGACAGACAAAATAAACTGCACACTTTTATACTACCATGAGAGGAGAGCGAGAAAAACCTTCAAAATTAAGATACGTAACACGTAATTCTTTTCATTTTAATTATTTTAATTATTTTTTTTAATTAGTTTGATCGTTATGTATGTTACTGTGTACACAAATACTATTTTATGTTGTATGTTACTATGTATACGAGGGTCGCCGCCCCATTTCATTCTGTTTTTTAGGTATCTAAATTGTGAAAGGAGTGGGAGTTTGGACATGAATTTCTCCAACTGCGTGATTCAAGGAATGCAATCGATTAAGACAGGTAACATGCATTTCTATCATTCTATAATTTTTTTTCACATATTTTCATTCTTTTTAAATTTTGTGTTCTCTTCGTGGATAATTTTGTATTTTAATGTATAAAATATTGCTGTTTTCTTTTATTTAAACAAATGAACTAAACTCTTTTGCGTCAAATCCAATAAAATCTTTGTGCTGCTACCTAAACTGTCGACCGCTGACCATCATGTTAGTTACAGTAATAGCTTTTATAAATAGAATTTTCTCTAAAATAATATCTGAATAAAAACTTTTTCTTAAGGAAGAGTTATTGAACATAAATGCCGCAGATTTAACAATAAATGTAAAAATTTCCCGCGAGTGTTTTTATCCATTACTTAGAATACCGGAGGAATCGACTACGAAACTCTGATCCCTGTGCCAGTACAGTAGAACAGTCGTTATATACGCTATATAAAAGTTCGGGCTAACATGCTTTCATGCACTTGCAAAAATATACATGAATACGGCTGTCACGAATACTGCAAATTTTGAAATTCAGAGAATTTCTATAAAATGATTCTGATAAATTATGCGAACGTGTATTAATATTTGCAATTACCATGAATATTGAAACATCTTGTATATCATAAAATATAGAGTGAAACATTGTATCTACCATTGGGTAGAAGGTCGACGGCAAAACAATGATAAGCAAGTCAGACCAATTGATCTCGACACGTTAACGGTAGTGTGATAGGCAGCCGTAATTAATTTTACAGTGATATTTTACGTCGAAAGTCAACTAAAAAACGCTCTTTGACATGCTATGGGAAACGCGATTTACGCAACCTCGTCATGCTCCTTGTGGGCAGGAACAGCGTACACTTGCCATCAGGTGAGTTGTAGAATATTCGCGACCTCCGCTTGTCATCGTTTGAGTCGGAGAGTTCCCTCTACATGTCATGTGAGTGAGACAGACAAAATAAACTGCACACTTTTATACTACCATGAGAGGAGAGCGAGAAAAACCTTCAAAATTAAGATACGTAACACGTAATTCTTTTAATTTTAATTATTTTAATTATTTTTTTAATTAGTTTGATAGTTATGTATGTTACTGTGTACACAAATACTATTTTATGTTGTATGTTACTATGTATACGAGGGTCGCCGCCCCATTTCATTCTGTTTTTTAGGTATCTAAATTGTGAAAGGAGTGGGAGTTTGGACATGAATTTCTCCAACTGCGTGATTCAAGGAATGCAATCGATTAAGACAGGTAACATGCATTTCTATTATTCTATAATTTTTTTTCACATATTTTCATTCTTTTTAAATTTTGTGTTCTCTTCGTGGATAATTTTGTATTTTAATGTATAAAATATTGCTGTTTTCTTTTATTTAAACAAATGAACTAAACTCTTTTGCGTCAAATCCAATAAAATCTTTGTGCTGCTACCTAAACTGTCGACCGCTGACCATCATGTTAGTTACAGTAATAGCTTTTATAAATAGAATTTTCTCGAAAATAATATCTGAATAAAAACTTTTTCTTAAGGAAGAGTTATTGAACATAAATGCCGCAGATTTAACAATAAATGTAAAAATTTCCCGCGAGTGTTTTTATACATTACTTAGAATACCGGAGGAATCGACTACGGAACTCTGATCCATGTGCCAGTACAGTAGAACAGTCGTTACATACGCTACACTGTTAAAAATTTGCAGCAAACTGTCCAGTCATTTGACCGTTTTAATAAAAAACTGTTACAGAACCGTAATTTAACTCTATTTTTACCATTTTACTGCCCATATTATGGTCAGAATACAGTTAAATTACGGTTATGTAACCATTTTTTATAGAAACGGTCAAATAAACTGGACAGTTTGCTGCAAATTTTTAACAGTGTATATAAAAGTTCGGGCTAACATGCTTCCATACACTTGCAAAAATATACATGAATACGGCTGTCACGAATACTGCAAATTTTGAAATTCAGAGAATTTCTATAAAATGATTCTGATAAATTATGCGAACGTGTATTATTATTTGCAATTACCATGAATATTGAAACATCTTGTATATCATAAAATATAGAGTGAAACATTGTATCTACCATTGGGTAGAAGGTCGACGGCAAAACAATGATAAGCAAGTCAGACCAATTGATCTCGACACGTTAACGGTAGTGTGATAGGCAGCCGTAATTAATTTTACAGTGATATTTTACGTCGAAAGTCAACTAAAAAACGCTCTTTGACATGCTATGGGAAACGTGATTTACGCAACCTCGTCATGCTCCTTGTGGGCAGGAACAGCGTACACTTGCCATCAGGTGAGTTGTAGAATATTCGCGACCTCCGCTTGTCATCGTTTGAGTCGGAGAGTTCCCTCTACATGTCATGTGAGTGAGACAGACAAAATAAACTGCACACTTTTATACTACCATGAGAGGAGAGCGAGAAAAACCTTCAAAATTAAGATACGTAACACGTAATTCTTTTAATTTTAATTATTTTAATTATTTTTTTTAATTAGTTTGATCGTTATGTATGTTACTGTGTACACAAATACTATTTTATGTTGTATGTTACTGTGTATACGAGGGTCGCCGCCCCGTTTCATTCTGCTTTTTAGGTATCTAAATTGTGAAAGGAGTGGGAGTTAGGACATGAATTTCTCCAACTGTGTTATTCAAGGAATGCAATCGATTAAGACAGGTAACATGCATTTCTATCATTCTATAATTTTTTTTCACATATTTTCATTCTTTTTAAATTTTGTGTTCTCTTCGTGGAAAATTTTGTATTTTAATGTATAAAATATTGCTGTTTTCTTTTATTTAAACAAATGAACTAAACTCTTTTGCGTCAAATCCAATAAAATCTTTGTGCTGCTACCCCTATACTTTCGACCGCTGACCATCATGTTAGTTACAGTAATAGCTTTTATAACTAGAATTTTCTCGAAAATAATATCTGAATAAAAACTTGTTCTTAAGGAAGAGTTATTGAACATAAATGCCGCAGATTTAACAATAAATGTAAAAATTTCCCGCGAGTGTTTTTATCCATTACTTAGAATACCGGAGGAATCGACTACGAAACTCTGATCCATGTGCCAGTACAGTAGAACAGTCGTTATATACGCTATATAAAAGTTCGGGCTAACATGCTTTCATGCACTTGCAAAAATATACATGAATACGGCTCTCACGAATACTGCAAATTTTGAAATTCAGAGAATTTGTATAAAATGATTCTGATAAATTATGCGAACGTGTATTATTATTTGCAATTACCATGAATATTGAAACATCTTGTATATCATAAAATATAGAGTGAAACATTGTATCTACCATTGGGTAGAAGGTCGACGGCAAAATAATGATAAGCAAGTCAGACCAATTGATCTCGACACGTTAACGGTAGTGTGATAGGCAGCCGTAATTAATTTTACAGTGATATTTTACGTCGAAAGTCAACTAAAAAACGCTCTTTGACATGCTATGGGAAACGCGATTTACGCAACCTCGTCATGCTCCTTGTGGGCAGGAACAGCGTACACTTGCCATCAGGTGAGTTGTAGAATATTCGCGACCTCCGCTTGTCCTCGTTTGAGTCGGAGAGTTCCCTCTACATGTCATGTGAGTGAGACAGACAAAATAAACTGCACACTTTTATACTACCATGAGAGGAGAGCGAGAAAAACCTTCAAAATTAAGATACGTAACACGTAATTCTTTTTATTTTAATTATTTTAATTATTTTTTTTAATTAGTTTGATCGTTATGTATGTTACTGTGTACACAAATACTATTTTATGTTGTATGTTACTGTGTATACGAGGGTCGCCGCCCCGTTTCATTCTGCTTTTTAGGTATCTAAATTGTGAAAGGAGTGGGAGTTAGGACATGAATTTCTCAAACTGCGTGATTCAAGGAAAGCAATCGATTAAGACAGGTAACATGCATTTCTATCATTCTATAATTTTTTTTCACATTTTTTAATTCTTTTTAAATTTTGTGTTCTCTTCGTCGATAGTTTTGTATTTAAATGTATAAAATATTGCTGTTTTCTTTTATTTAAACAAATGAACTAAACTCTTTTGCGTCAAATCCAATAAAATTTTTGTGCTGCTACCCCTATACTTTCGACCGCTGACCATCATGTTAGTTACAATAATAGCTTTTATAACTAGAATTTTCTCGAAAATAATATCTGAATAAAAACTTGTTCTTAAGGAAGAGTTATTGAACATGAATGCCGCAGATTTAACAATAAATGTAAAAATTTCCCGCGAGTGTTTTTATCCATTACTTAGAATACCGGAGGAATCGACTACGAAACTCTGATCCCTGTGCCAGTACAGTAGAACAGTCGTTATATACGCTATATAAAAGTTCGGGCTAACATGCTTTCATGCACTTGCAAAAATATACATGAATACGGCTGTCACGAATACTGCAAATTTTGAAATTCAGAGAATTTCTATAAAATGATTCTGATAAATTATGCGAACGTGTATTATTATTTTCAATTACCATGAATATTGAAACATCTTGTATATCATAAAATATAGAGTGAAACATTGTATCTACCATTGGGTAGAAGGTCGACGGCAAAACAATGATAAGCAAGTCAGACCAATTGATCTCGACACGTTAACGGTAGTGTGATAGGCAGCCGTAATTAATTTTACAGTGATATTTTACGTCGAAAGTCAACTAAAAAACGCTCTTTGACATGCTATGGGAAACGCGATTTACGCAACCTCGTCATGCTCCTTGTGGGCAGGAACAGCGTACACTTGCCATCAGGTGAGTTGTAGAATATTCGCGACCTCCGCTTGTCATCGTTTGAGTCGGAGAGTTCCCTCTACATGTCATGTGAGTGAGACAGACAAAATAAACTGCACACTTTTATACTACCATGAGAGGAGAGCGAGAAAAACCTTCAAAATTAAGATACGTAACACGTAATTCTTTTTATTTTAATTATTTTAATTATTTTTTTTAATTAGTTTGATCGTTATGTATGTTACTGTGTACACAAATACTATTTTATGTTGTATGTTACTGTGTATACGAGGGTCGCCGCCCCGTTTCATTCTGCTTTTTAGGTATCTAAATTGTGAAAGGAGTGGGAGTTAGGACATGAATTTCTCAAACTGCGTGATTCAAGGAAAGCAATCGATTAAGACAGGTAACATGCATTTCTATCATTCTATAATTTTTTTTCACATTTTTTAATTCTTTTTAAATTTTGTGTTCTCTTCGTCGATAGTTTTGTATTTAAATGTATAAAATATTGCTGTTTTCTTTTATTTAAACAAATGAACTAAACTCTTTTGCGTCAAATCCAATAAAATTTTTGTGCTGCTACCCCTATACTTTCGACCGCTGACCATCATGTTAGTTACAATAATAGCTTTTATAACTAGAATTTTCTCGAAAATAATATCTGAATAAAAACTTGTTCTTAAGGAAGAGTTATTGAACATGAATGCCGCAGATTTAACAATAAATGTAAAAATTTCCCGCGAGTGTTTTTATCCATTACTTAGAATACCGGAGGAATCGACTACGAAACTCTGATCCCTGTGCCAGTACAGTAGAACAGTCGTTATATACGCTATATAAAAGTTCGGGCTAACATGCTTTCATGCACTTGCAAAAATATACATGAATACGGCTGTCACGAATACTGCAAATTTTGAAATTCAGAGAATTTCTATAAAATGATTCTGATAAATTATGCGAACGTGTATTATTATTTGCAATTACCATGAATATTGAAACATCTTGTATATCATAAAATATAGAGTGAAACATTGTATCTACCATTGGGTAGAAGGTCGACGGCAAAACAATGATAAGCAAGTCAGACCAATTGATCTCGACACGTTAACGGTAGTGTGATAGGCAGCCGTAATTAATTTTACAGTGATATTTTACGTCGAAAGTCAACTAAAAAACGCTCTTTGACATGCTATGGGAAACGCGATTTACGCAACCTCGTCATGCTCCTTGTGGGCAGGAACAGCGTACACTTGCCATCAGGTGAGTTGTAGAATATTCGCGACCTCCGCTTGTCATCGTTTGAGTCGGAGAGTTCCCTCTACATGTCATGTGAGTGAGACAGACAAAATAAACTGCACACTTTTATACTACCATGAGAGGAGAGCGAGAAAAACCTTCAAAATTAAGATACGTAACACGTAATTCTTTTAATTTTAATTATTTTAATTATTTTTTTTAATAGTTTGATCGTTATGTATGTTACTGTGTACACAAATACTATTTTATGTTGTATGTTACTGTGTATACGAGGGTCGCCGCCCCGTTTCATTCTGCTTTTTAGGTATCTAAATTGTGAAAGGAGTGGGAGTTAGGACATGAATTTCTCCAACTGCGTGATTCAAGGAAAGCAATCGATTAAGACAGGTAACATGCATTTCTATCATTCTATAATTTTTTTTCACATTTTTTAATTCTTTTTAAATTTTGTGTTCTCTTCGTCGATAGTTTTGTATTTAAATGTATAAAATATTGCTGTTTTCTTTTATTTAAACAAATGAACTAAACTCTTTTGCGGCAAATCCAATAAAATCTTTGTGCTGCTACCTAAACTGTCGACCGCTGACCATCAAGTTATTTACAGTAATAGCTTTTATAAATAGAATTTTCTCGAAAATAATATCTGAATAAAAACTTTTTCTTAAGGAAGAGTTATTGAACATAAATGCCGCAGATTTAACAATAAATGTAAAAATTTCCCGCGAGTGTTTGTATACATTACTTAGAATACCGGAGGAATCGACTACGGAACTCTGATCCATGTGCCAGTACAGTGGAACAGTCGTTACATACGCTAAACTGTTAAAAATTTGCAGCAAACTGTCCAGTCATTTGACCGTTTTTATAAAAAACTGTTACAGAACCGTAATTTAACTCTATTTTTACCATTTTATTGCCCATATTATGGTCAGAATACAGTTAAATTACGGTTATGTAACCATTTTTTATAGAAACGGTCAAATGACTGGACAGTTTGCTGCAAACTTTTAACAGTGTATATAAAAGTTCGGGCTAACATGCTTCCATACACTTGCAAAAATATACATGAATACGGCTGTCACGAATACTGCAAATTTTGAAATTCAGAGAATTTCTATAAAATGATTCTGATAAATTATGCGAACGTGTATTATTATTTGCAATTACCATGAATATTGAAACATCTTGTATATCATAAAATATAGAGTGAAACATTGTATCTACCATTAGGTAGAAGGTCGACGGCAAAACAATGATAAGCAAGTCAGACCAATTGATCTCGACACGTTAACGGTAGTGTGATAGGCAGCCGTAATTAATTTTACAGTGATATTTTACGTCGAAAGTCAACTAAAAAAGGCTCTTTGACATGCTATGGGAAACGCGATTTGCGCAACCTCGTCATGCTCCTTGTGGGCAGGAACAGCGTACACTTGCCATCAGGTGAGTTGTAGAATATTCGCGACCTCCGCTTGTCATCGTTTGAGTCGGAGAGTTCCCTCTACATGTCATGTGAGTGAGACAGACAAAATAAACTGCACACTTTTATACTACCATGAGAGGAGAGCGAGAAAAACCTTCAAAATTAAGATACGTAACACGTAATTCTTTTAATTTTAATTATTTTAATTATTTTTTTTAATTAGTTTGATCGTTATGTATGTTACTGTGTACACAAATACTATTTTATGTTGTATGTTACTGTGTATACGAGGGTCGCCGCCCCGTTTCATTCTGCTTTTTAGGTATCTAAATTGTGAAAGGAGTGGGAGTTAGGACATGAATTTCTCCAACTGCGTGATTCAAGGAAAGCAATCGATTAAGACAGGTAACATGCATTTCTATCATTCTATAATTTTTTTTCACATTTTTTAATTCTTTTTAAATTTTGTGTTCTCTTCGTCGATAGTTTTGTATTTAAATGTATAAAATATTGCTCTTTTCTTTTATTGAAACAAATGAACTAAATTCTTTTGCGTCAAATCCAATAAAATCTTTGTGCTGCTACCCCTAAACTGTCGATCGCTGACCATAATGTTAGTTACAGTAATAGCTTTTATAAATAGAATTTTCTCGAAAATAATATCTGAATAAAAACTTGTTCTTAAGGAAGAGTTATTGAACATAAATGCCGCAGATTTAACAATAAATGTAAAAATTTCCCGCGAGTGTTTTTATACATTACTTAGAATACCGGAGGAATCGACTATGGAACTCCGCTCCACGTGAAAGTACTGTAGAACAGTCGTTACATACGCTATATAAAAGTTCGGGCTAACATGATTTCATACACTTGCAACAATATACATTACGGATGTCACGAAGACTGCAAATTTTGAAATTCAGAGAATGTCTATAAAATGATTCTGATAAATTATGCGAACGTTTATTGATATTTGCAATTACCATGATGATTTAAAAGATCTTGTATATCATAAAATATAGAGTGAAACATTGTATCTACCACTGGGTAGAAGGTCGACGGCAAAACAATGATAAGCAAGGGAGAACAATTGATCTCGACACGTTAAAGGTAGTGTGATAGGCAGACGTAATTAATTTTACAGTGATATTTTACTTCGAAAATCAACTAAAAAACGCTCTTTGACATGCTATGGGAAACGCGATTTACGCAACCTCGTCATGCTCCTTGTGGGTAGGAACAGCGTACACTTGCCATCAGGTTAGTTGTAGAATATTCTCGACCTCCGCTTGTCATCGTTTGAGTCGGAGAGTTCCCTCTACATGTCATGTGAGTGAGACAGACAAAATAAACTGCACACTTTTATACTACCATGAGAGGAGAGCGAGAAAAACCTTCAAAATTAAGATACGTAACACGTAATTCTTTTCATTTTAATTATTTTAATTATTTTTTTAATTAGTTTGATAGTTATGTATGTTACTGTGTACACAAATACTATTTTATGTTGTATGTTACTATGTATACGAGGGTCGCCGCCCCATTTCATTCTGTTTTTTAGGTATCTAAATTGTGAAAGGAGTGGGAGTTTGGACATGAATTTCTCCAACTGCGTGATTCAAGGAATGCAATCGATTAAGACAGGTAACATGCATTTCTATCATTCTATAATTTTTTTTCACATATTTTCATTCTTTTTAAATTTTGTGTTCTCTTCGTGGATAATTTTGTATTTTAATGTATAAAATATTGCTGTTTTCTTTTATTTAAACAAATGAACTAAACTCTTTTGCGTCAAATCCAATAAAATCTTTGTGCTGCTACCTAAACTGTCGACCGCTGACCATCATGTTAGTTACAGTAATAGCTTTTATAAATAGAATTTTCTCGAAAATAATATCTGAATAAAAACTTTTTCTTAAGGAAGAGTTATTGAACATAAATGCCGCAGATTTAACAATAAATGTAAAAATTTCCCGCGAGTGTTTTTATACATTACTTAGAATACCGGAGGAATCGACTACGGAACTCTGATCCATGTGCCAGTACAGTAGAACAGTCGTTACATACGCTAAACTGTTAAAAATTTGCAGCAAACTGTCCAGTCATTTGACCGTTTTTATAAAAAAACTGTTACAGAACCGTAATTTAACTCTATTTTTACCATTTTATTGCCCATATTATGGTCAGAATACAGTTAAATTACGGTTATGTAACAATTTTTTATAGAAACGGTCAAATGACTGGACAGTTTGCTGCAAACTTTTAACAGTGTATATAAAAGTTCGGGCTAACATGCTTCCATACACTTGCAAAAATATACATGAATACGGCTGTCACGAATACTGCAAATTTTGAAATTCAGAGAATTTCTATAAAATGATTCTGATAAATTATGCGAACGTGTATTATTATTTGCAATTACCATGAATATTGAAACATCTTGTATATCATAAAATATAGAGTGAAACATTGTATCTACCATTAGGTAGAAGGTCGACGGCAAAACAATGATAAGCAAGTCAGACCAATTGATCTCGACACGTTAACGGTAGTGTGATAGGCAGCCGTAATTAATTTTACAGTGATATTTTACGTCGAAAGTCAACTAAAAAACGCTCTTTGACATGCTATGGGAAACGCGATTTACGCAACCTCGTCATGCTCCTTGTGGGCAGGAACAGCGTACACTTGCCATCAGGTGAGTTGTAGAATATTCGCGACCTCCGCTTGTCATCGTTTGAGTCGGAGAGTTCCCTCTACATGTCATGTGAGTGAGACAGACAAAATAAACTGCACACTTTTATACTACCATGAGAGGAGAGCGAGAAAAACCTTCAAAATTAAGATACGTAACACGTAATTCTTTTAATTTTAATTATTTTAATTATTTTTTTTAATTAGTTTGATCGTTATGTATGTTACTGTGTACACAAATACTATTTTATGTTGTATGTTACTGCGTATACGAGGGTCGCCGCCCCGTTTCATTCTGCTTTTTAGGTATCTAAATTGTGAAAGGAGTGGGAGTTAGGACATGAATTTCTCCAACTGCGTGATTCAAGGAAAGCAATCGATTAAGACAGGTAACATGCATTTCTATCATTCTATAATTTTTTTTCACATTTTTTAATTCTTTTTAAATTTTGTGTTCTCTTCGTCGATAGTTTTGTATTTAAATGTATAAAATATTGATATTTTCTTTTATTGAAACAAATGAACTAAATTCTTTTGCGTCAAATCCAATAAAATCTTTGTGCTGCTACCCCTAAACTGTCGATCGCTGACCATAATGTTAGTTACAGTAATAGCTTTTATAAATAGAATTTTCTCGAAAATAATATCTGAATAAAAACTTGTTCTTAAGGAAGAGTTATTGAACATAAATGCCGCAGATTTAAATATAAATGTAAAAATTTCCCTCGAGTGTTTTTATACATTACTTAGAATACCGGAGGAATCGACTATGGAACTCCGCTCCATGTGAAAGTACTGTAGAACAGTCGTTACTTACGCTATATAAAAGTTCGGGCTAACATGATTTCATACACTTGCAACAATATACATTACGGATGTCACGAAGACTGCAAATTTTGAAATTCAGAGAATGTCTATAAAATGATTCTGATAAATTATGCGAACGTTTATTGATATTTGCAATTACCATGATGATTTAAAAGATCTTGTATATCATAAAATATAGAGTGAAACATTGTATCTACCATTGGGTAGAAAGTCGACGGCAAAACAATGATAAGCAAGTCAGACCAATTGATCTCGACACGTTAACGGTAGTGTGATAGGCAGCCGTAATTAATTTTACAGTGATATTTTACGTCGAAAGTCAACTAAAAAACGCTCTTTGACATGCTATGGGAAACGCGATTTACGCAACCTCGTCATGCTCCTTGTGGGCAGGAACAGCGTACACTTGCCATCAGGTGAGTTGTAGAATATTCGCGACCTCCGCTTGTCATCGTTTGAGTCGGAGAGTTCCCTCTACATGTCATGTGAGTGAGACAGACAAAATAAACTGCACACTTTTATACTACCATGAGAGGAGAGCGAGAAAAACCTTCAAAATTAAGATACGTAACACGTAATTCTTTTAATTTTAATTATTTTAATTATTTTTTTTAATAGTTTGATCGTTATGTATGTTACTGTGTACACAAATACTATTTTATGTTGTATGTTACTGTGTATACGAGGGTCGCCGCCCCGTTTCATTCTGCTTTTTAGGTATCTAAATTGTGAAAGGAGTGGGAGTTAGGACATGAATTTCTCCAACTGCGTGATTCAAGGAAAGCAATCGATTAAGACAGGTAACATGCATTTCTATCATTCTATAATTTTTTTTCACATTTTTTAATTCTTTTTAAATTTTGTGTTCTCTTCGTCGATAGTTTTGTATTTAAATGTATAAAATATTGCTGTTTTCTTTTATTTAAACAAATGAACTAAACTCTTTTGCGGCAAATCCAATAAAATCTTTGTGCTGCTACCTAAACTGTCGACCGCTGACCATCAAGTTATTTACAGTAATAGCTTTTATAAATAGAATTTTCTCGAAAATAATATCTGAATAAAAACTTTTTCTTAAGGAAGAGTTATTGAACATAAATGCCGCAGATTTAACAATAAATGTAAAAATTTCCCGCGAGTGTTTGTATACATTACTTAGAATACCGGAGGAATCGACTACGGAACTCTGATCCATGTGCCAGTACAGTAGAACAGTCGTTACATACGCTAAACTGTTAAAAATTTGCAGCAAACTGTCCAGTCATTTGACCGTTTTTATAAAAAACTGTTACAGAACCGTAATTTAACTCTATTTTTACCATTTTATTGCCCATATTATGGTCAGAATACAGTTAAATTACGGTTATGTAACCATTTTTTATAGAAACGGTCAAATGACTGGACAGTTTGCTGCAAACTTTTAACAGTGTATATAAAAGTTCGGGCTAACATGCTTCCATACACTTGCAAAAATATACATGAATACGGCTGTCACGAATACTGCAAATTTTGAAATTCAGAGAATTTCTATAAAATGATTCTGATAAATTATGCGAACGTGTATTATTATTTGCAATTACCATGAATATTGAAACATCTTGTATATCATAAAATATAGAGTGAAACATTGTATCTACCATTAGGTAGAAGGTCGACGGCAAAACAATGATAAGCAAGTCAGACCAATTGATCTCGACACGTTAACGGTAGTGTGATAGGCAGCCGTAATTAATTTTACAGTGATATTTTACGTCGAAAGTCAACTAAAAAACGCTCTTTGACATGCTATGGGAAACGCGATTTACGCAACCTCGTCATGCTCCTTGTGGGCAGGAACAGCGTACACTTGCCATCAGGTGAGTTGTAGAATATTCGCGACCTCCGCTTGTCATCGTTTGAGTCGGAGAGTTCCCTCTACATGTCATGTGAGTGAGACAGACAAAATAAACTGCACACTTTTATACTACCATGAGAGGAGAGCGAGAAAAACCTTCAAAATTAAGATACGTAACACGTAATTCTTTTAATTTTAATTATTTTAATTATTTTTTTTAATTAGTTTGATCGTTATGTATGTTACAGTGTACACAAATACTATTTTATGTTGTATGTTACTGTGTATACGAGGGTCGCCGCCCCGTTTCATTCTGCTTTTTAGGTATCTAAATTGTGAAAGGAGTGGGAGTTAGGACATGAATTTCTCCAACTGCGTGATTCAAGGAAAGCAATCGATTAAGACAGGTAACATGCATTTCTATCATTCTATAATTTTTTTTCACATTTTTTAATTCTTTTTAAATTTTGTGTTCTCTTCGTCGATAGTTTTGTATTTAAATGTATAAAATATTGCTATTTTCTTTTATTGAAACAAATAAACTAAATTCTTTTGCGTCAAATCCAATAAAATCTTTGTGCTGCTACCCCTAAACTGTCGATCGCTGACCATAATGTTAGTTACAGTAATAGCTTTTATAAATAGAATTTTCTCGAAAATAATATCTGAATAAAAACTTGTTCTTAAGGAAGAGTTATTGAACATAAATGCCGCAGATTTAACAATAAATGTAAAAATTTCCCGCGAGTGTTTTTATACATTACTTAGAATACCGGAGGAATCGACTATGGAACTCCGCTCCATGTGAAAGTACTGTAGAACAGTCGTTACTTACGCTATATAAAAGTTCGGGCTAACATGATTTCATACACTTGCAACAATATACATTACGGATGTCACGAAGACTGCAAATTTTGAAATTCAGAGAATGTCTATAAAATGATTCTGATAAATTATGCGAACGTTTATTGATATTTGCAATTACCATGATGATTTAAAAGATCTTGTATATCATAAAATATAGAGTGAAACATTGTATCTACCATTGGGTAGAAGGTCGACGGCAAAACAATGATAAGCAAGTCAGACCAATTGATCTCGACACGTTAACGGTAGTGTGATAGGCAGCCGTAATTAATTTTACAGTGATATTTTACGTCGAAAGTCAACTAAAAAACGCTCTTTGACATGCTATGGGAAACGCGATTTACGCAACCTCGTCATGCTCCTTGTGGGCAGGAACAGCGTACACTTGCCATCAGGTGAGTTGTAGAATATTCGCGACCTCCGCTTGTCATCGTTTGAGTCGGAGAGTTCCCTCTACATGTCATGTGAGTGAGACAGACAAAATAAACTGCACACTTTTATACTACCATGAGAGGAGAGCGAGAAAAACCTTCAAAATTAAGATACGTAACACGTAATTCTTTTAATTTTAATTATTTTAATTATTTTTTTTAATTAGTTTGATCGTTATGTATGTTACTGTGTACACAAATACTATTTTATGTTGTATGTTACTGTGTATACGAGGGTCGCCGCCCCGTTTCATTCTGCTTTTTAGGTATCTAAATTGTGAAAGGAGTGGGAGTTAGGACATGAATTTCTACAACTGCGTGATTCAAGGAAAGCAATCGATTAAGACAGGTAACATGCATTTCTATCATTCTATAATTTTTTTTCACATTTTTTAATTCTTTTTAAATTTTGTGTTCTCTTCGTCGATAGTTTTGTATTTAAATGTATAAAATATTGCTGTTTTCTTTTATTGAAACAAATGAACTAAACTCTTTTGCGTCAAATTCAATAAAATCTTTGTGCTGCTACCCCTAAACTGTCGACCGCTGACCATAATGTTAGTTACAGTAATAGCTTTTATAAATAGAATTTTCTCGAAAATAATATCTGAATAAAAACTTGTTCTTAAGGAAGAGTTATTGAACATAAATGCCGCAGATTTAACAATAAATGTAAAAATTTCCCGCGAGTGTTTTTATACATTACTTAGAATACCGGAGGAATCGACTATGGAACTCCGCTCCACGTGAAAGTACTGTAGAACAGTCGTTACATACGCTATATAAAAGTTCGGGCTAACATGATTTCATACACTTGCAACAATATACATTACGGATGTCACGAAGACTGCAAATTTTGAAATTCAGAGAATGTCTATAAAATGATTCTGATAAATTATGCGAACGTTTATTGATATTTGCAATTACCATGATGATTTAAAAGATCTTGTATATCATAAAATATAGAGTGCAACATTGTATCTACCACTGGGTAGAAGGTCGACGGCAAAACAATGATAAGCAAGGGAGAACAATTGATCTCGACACGTTAAAGGTAGTGTGATAGGCAGACGTAATTAATTTTACAGTGATATTTTACTTCGAAAATCAACTAAAAAACGCTCTTTGACATGCTATGGGAAACGCGATTTACGCAACCTCGTCATGCTCCTTGTGGGTAGGAACAGCGTACACTTGCCATCAGGTTAGTTGTAGAATATTCGCGACCTCCGCTTGTCATCGTTTGAGTCGGAGAGTTCCCTCTACATGTCATGTGAGTGAGACAGACAAAATAAACTGCACACTTTTATACTACCATGAGAGGAGAGCGAGAAAAACCTTCAAAATTAAGATACGTAACACGTAATTCTTTTCATTTTAATTATTTTAATTATTTTTTTAATTAGTTTGATAGTTATGTATGTTACTGTGTACACAAATACTATTTTATGTTGTATGTTACTATGTATACGAGGGTCGCCGCCCCATTTCATTCTGTTTTTTAGGTATCTAAATTGTGAAAGGAGTGGGAGTTTGGACATGAATTTCTCCAACTGCGTGATTCAAGGAATGCAATCGATTAAGACAGGTAACATGCATTTCTATCATTCTATAATTTTTTTTCACATATTTTCATTCTTTTTAAATTTTGTGTTCTCTTCGTGGATAATTTTGTATTTTAATGTATAAAATATTGCTGTTTTCTTTTATTTAAACAAATGAACTAAACTCTTTTGCGGCAAATCCAATAAAATCTTTGTGCTGCTACCTAAACTGTCGACCGCTGACCATCAAGTTATTTACAGTAATAGCTTTTATAAATAGAATTTTCTCGAAAATAATATCTGAATAAAAACTTTTTCTTAAGGAAGAGTTATTGAACATAAATGCCGCAGATTTAACAATAAATGTAAAAATTTCCCGCGAGTGTTTGTATACATTACTTAGAATACCGGAGGAATCGACTACGGAACTCTGATCCATGTGCCAGTACAGTAGAACAGTCGTTACATACGCTAAACTGTTAAAAATTTGCAGCAAACTGTCCAGTCATTTGACCGTTTTTATAAAAAACTGTTACAGAACCGTAATTTAACTCTATTTTTACCATTTTATTGCCCATATTATGGTCAGAATACAGTTAAATTACGGTTATGTAACCATTTTTTATAGAAACGGTCAAATGACTGGACAGTTTGCTGCAAACTTTTAACAGTGTATATAAAAGTTCGGGCTAACATGCTTCCATACACTTGCAAAAATATACATGAATACGGCTGTCACGAATACTGCAAATTTTGAAATTCAGAGAATTTCTATAAAATGATTCTGATAAATTATGCGAACGTGTATTATTATTTGCAATTACCATGAATATTGAAACATCTTGTATATCATAAAATATAGAGTGAAACATTGTATCTACCATTAGGTAGAAGGTCGACGGCAAAACAATGATAAGCAAGTCAGACCAATTGATCTCGACACGTTAACGGTAGTGTGATAGGCAGCCGTAATTAATTTTACAGTGATATTTTACGTCGAAAGTCAACTAAAAAACGCTCTTTGACATGCTATGGGAAACGCGATTTACGCAACCTCGTCATGCTCCTTGTGGGCAGGAACAGCGTACACTTGCCATCAGGTGAGTTGTAGAATATTCGCGACCTCCGCTTCTCATCGTTTGAGTCGGAGAGTTCCCTCTACATGTCATGTGAGTGAGACAGACAAAATAAACTGCACACTTTTATACTACCATGAGAGGAGAGCGAGAAAAACCTTCAAAATTAAGATACGTAACACGTAATTCTTTTAATTTTAATTATTTTAATTATTTTTTTTAATTAGTTTGATCGTTATGTATGTTACTGTGTACACAAATACTATTTTATGTTGTATGTTACTGTGTATACGAGGGTCGCCGCCCCGTTTCATTCTGCTTTTTAGGTATCTAAATTGTGAAAGGAGTGGGAGTTAGGACATGAATTTCTCCAACTGCGTGATTCAAGGAAAGCAATCGATTAAGACAGGTAACATGCATTTCTATCATTCTATAATTTTTTTTCACATTTTTTAATTCTTTTTAAATTTTGTGTTCTCTTCGTCGATAGTTTTGTATTTAAATGTATAAAATATTGCTATTTTCTTTTATTGAAACAAATGAACTAAATTCTTTTGCGTCAAATCCAATAAAATCTTTGTGCTGCTACCCCTAAACTGTCGATCGCTGACCATAATGTTAGTTACAGTAATAGCTTTTATAAATAGAATTTTCTCGAAAATAATATCTGAATATAAGGAAGAGTTATTGAACATAAATGCCGCAGATTAAACAATAAATGTAAAAATTTCCCGCGAGTGTTTTTATACATTACTTAGAATACCGGAGGAATCGACTATGGAACTCCGCTCCATGTGAAAGTACTGTAGAACAGTCGTTACTTACGCTTTATAAAAGTTCGGGCTAACATGATTTCATACACTTGCAACAATATACATTACGGATGTCACGAAGACTGCAAATTTTGAAATTCAGAGAATGTCTATAAAATGATTCTGATAAATTATGCGAAAGTTTATTGATATTTGCAATTACCATGATGATTTAAAAGATCTTGTATATCATAAAATATAGAGTGAAACATTGTATCTACCATTGGGTAGAAGGTCGACGGCAAAACAATGATAAGCAAGTCAGACCAATTGATCTCGACACGTTAACGGTAGTGTGATAGGCAGCCGTAATTAATTTTACAGTGATATTTTACGTCGAAAGTCAACTAAAAAACGCTCTTTGACATGCTATGGGAAACGCGATTTACGCAACCTCGTCATGCTCCTTGTGGGCAGGAACAGCGTACACTTGCCATCAGGTGAGTTGTAGAATATTCGCGACCTCCGCTTGTCATCGTTTGAGTCGGAGAGTTCCCTCTACATGTCATGTGAGTGAGACAGACAAAATAAACTGCACACTTTTATACTACCATGAGAGGCGAGCGAGAAAAACCTTCAAAATTAAGATACGTAACACGTAATTCTTTTCATTTTAATTATTTTAATTATTTTTTTAATTAGTTTGATAGTTATGTATGTTACTGTGTACACAAATACTATTTTATGTTGTATGTTACTATGTATACGAGGGTCGCCGCCCCATTTCATTCTGTTTTTTAGGTATCTAAATTGTGAAAGGAGTGGGAGTTTGGACATGAATTTCTCCAACTGCGTGATTCAAGGAATGCAATCGATTAAGACAGGTAACATGCATTTCTATCATTCTATAATTTTTTTTCACATATTTTCATTCTTTTTAAATTTTGTGTTCTCTTCGTGGATAATTTTGTATTTTAATGTATAAAATATTGCTGTTTTCTTTTATTTAAACAAATGAACTAAACTCTTTTGCGTCAAATCCAATAAAATCTTTGTGCTGCTACCTAAACTGTCGACCGCTGACCATCATGTTAGTTACAGTAATAGCTTTTATAAATAGAATTTTCTCGAAAATAATATCTGAATAAAAACTTTTTCTTAAGGAAGAGTTATTGAACATAAATGCCGCAGATTTAACAATAAATGTAAAAATTTCCCGCGAGTGTTTTTATACATTACTTAGAATACCGGAGGAATCGACTACGGAACTCTGATCCATGTGCCAGTACAGTAGAACAGTCGTTACATACGCTATATAAAAGTTCGGGCTAACATGCTTTCATACACTTGCCAAAATATACATGAATGCGGCTGTCACGAATACTGCAAATTTTGAAATTCAGAGAATTTCTATAAAATGATTCTGATAAATTATGCGAACGTGTATTAATATTTGCAATTACCATGATGATTTAAAAGATCTTGTATATCCTAAAATATAGAGTGAAACATTGTATCTACCACTGGGTAGAAGGTCGACGGCAAAACAATGATAAGAAAGGCAGAACAATTGATCTCGACACGTTAACAGTAGTGTGATAGGCAGACGTAATTAATTTTACAGTGATATTTTACTTCGAAAGTCAACTAAAAAACGCTCTTTGACATGCTATGGGAAACGCAATTTACGCAACCTCGTCATGCTCCTTGTGGGCAGGAACAGCGTACACTTGCCATCAGGTGAGTTGTAGAATATTCGCGACCTCCGCTTGTCATCGTTTGAGTCGGAGAGTTCCCTCTACATGTCATGTGAGTGAGACAGACAAAATAAACTGCACACTTTTATACTACCATGAGAGGAGAGCGAGAAAAACCTTCAAAATTAAGATACGTAACACGTAATTCTTTTCATTTTAATTATTTTAATTATTTTTTTTAATTAGTTTGATAGTTATGTATGTTACTGTGTACACAAATACTATTTTATGTTGTATGTTACTGTGTATACGAGGGTCGCCGCCCCGTTTCATTCTGTTTTTTAGGTATCTAAATTGTGAAAGGAGTGGGAGTTTGGACATGAATTTCTCCAACTGCGTGATTCAAGGAATGCAATCGATTAAGACAGGTAACATGCATTTCTATCATTCTATAATTTTTTTTCACATATTTTCATTCTTTTTAAATTTTGTGTTCTCTTCGTGGATAATTTTGTATTTTAATGTATAAAATATTGCTGTTTTCTTTTATTTAAACAAATGAACTAAACTCTTTTGCGTCAAATCCAATAAAATCTTTGTGCTGCTACCCCTAAACTGTCGACCGCTGACCATCATGTTAGTTACAGTAATAGCTTTTATAAATAGAATTTTCTCGAAAATAATATCTGAATAAAAACTTTTTCTTAAGGAAGAGTTATTGAGCATAAATGCCGTAGATTTAATAATAAATGTAAAAATTTCCCGCGAGTGTTTTTATACATTACTTAGAATACCGGAGGAATCGACTATGGAACTCTGCTCCGCGTGAAAGTACTGTAGAACAGTCGATACATACGCTTTTTAAAAGTTCGGGCTAACATGACTTCATACACTTGCAACAATATACATTACGGATGTCACGAAGACTGCAAATTTTGAAATTCAGAGAATTTCTATAAAATGATTCTGATAAATTATGCGAACGTGTATTAATATTTGCAATTACCATGATGATTTAAAAGATCTTGTATATCATAAAATATAGAGTGAAACATTGTATCTACCACTGGGTAGAAGGTCGACGGCAAAACAATGATAAGAAAGGCAGAACAATTGATCTCGACACGTTAACAGTAGTGTGATAGGCAGACGTAATTAATTTTACAGTGATATTTTACTTCGAAAGTCAACTAAAACACGCTCTTTGACATGCTATGGGAAACTTGCCATCAGGTGAGTTGTAGAATATTCGCGACCTCCGCTTGTCATCGTTTGAGTCGGAGAGTTCCCTCTACATGTCATGTGAGTGAGACAGACAAAATAAACTGCACACTTTTATACTACCATGAGAGGAGAGCGAGAAAAACCTTCAAAATTAAGATACGTAACACGTAATTCTTTTCATTTTAATTATTTTAATTATTTTTTTAATTAGTTTGATCGTTATGTATGTTACTGTGTACACAAATACTATTTTATGTTGTATGTTACTGTGTATACGAGGGTCGCCACCCCGTTTCATTCTGCTTTTTAGGAATCTAAATTGTGAAAGGAGTGGGAGTTAGGACATGAATTTCTCCAACTGCGTGATTCAAGGAAAGCAATCGATTAAGACAGGTAACATGCATTTCTATTATTCTATAAGTTTTTTTCACATTTTTTAATTCTTTTTAAATTTTGTGTTCTCTTCGTCGATAGTTTTGTATTTAAATGTATAAAATATTGCTATTTACTTTTATTGAAACAAATGAACTAAACTCTTTGCGTCAAATCCAATAAAATCTTTGTGCTGCTACCCCTACACTTTCGACCGCTCACCATCATGTTAGTTACAGTAATAGCTTTTATAAATAGAATTTTCTCGAAAATAATATCTGAATAAAAACTTGTTCTTAAGGAAGAGTTATTGAGCATAAATGCCGTAGATTTAATAATAAATGTAAAAATTTCCCGCGAGTGTTTTTATACATTACTTAGAATACCGGAGGAATCGACTATGGAACTCTGCTCCGCGTGAAAGTACTGTAGAACAGTCGTTACATACGCTTTTTAAAAGTTCGGGCTAACAAGATTTCATACACTAGCAACAATATACATTACGGAAGTCACGAAGACTGCAAATTTTGAAATTCAGAGAATTTCTATAAAATGATTCTGATAAATTATGCGAACGTGTATTAATATTTGCAATTACCATGATGATTTAAAAGATCTTGTATATCATAAAATATAGAGTGAAACATTGTATCTACCATTGGGTAGCAGGTCGACGGCAAAACAATGATAAGCAAGTCAGATTAATTGATCTCGACACGTTAACGGTAGTGTGATAGGCAGACGTAATTAATTTTACAGTGATATTTTACTTCGAAAGTCAACTAAAAAACACTCTTTGACATGCTATGGGAAACGCGATTTACGCAAACTCGTCATGCTCCTTGTGGGCAGGAACAGCGTACACTTGCCATCAGGTGAGTTGTAGAATATTCGCGACCTCCGCTTGTCATCGTTTGAGTCGGAGAGTTCCCTCTACATGTCATGTGAGTGAGACAGACAAAATAAACTGCACACTTTTATACTACCATGAGAGGAGAGCGAGAAAAACCTTCAAAATTAAGATACGTAACACGTAATTCTTTTCATTTTAATTATTTTAATTATTTTTTTTAATTAGTTTGATAGTTATGTATGTTACTGTGTACACAAATACTATTTTATGTTGTATGTTACTGTGTATACGAGGGTCGCCGCCCCGTTTCATTCTGTTTTTTAGGTATCTAAATTGTGAAAGGAGTGGGAGTTTGGACATGAATTTCTCCAACTGCGTGATTCAAGGAAAGCAATCGATTAAGACAGGTAACATGCATTTCTATCATTCTATAATTTTTTTTTTCACATTTTTTCATTCTTTTTAAATTTTGTGTTCTCTTCGTGGATAATTTTGTATTTTAATGTATAAAATATTGCTGTTTTCTTTTATTTAAACAAATGAACTAAACTGTTTTGCGTCAAATCCAATAAAATCTTTGTGCTGCTACCCCTATACTTTCGACCGCTGACCATCATGTTAGTTACAGTAATAGCTTTTATAACTAGAATTTTCTCGAAAATAATATCTGAATAAAAACTTTTTCTTAAGGAAGAGTTATTGAACATAAATGCCGCAGATTTAACAATAAATGTAAAAATTTCCCGCGAGTGTTTTTATACATTACTTAGAATACCGGAGGTATCGACTACGGAACTCTGATCCATGTGCCAGTACAGTAGAACAGTCGTTACATACGCTATATAAAAGTTCGGGCTAACATGCTTTCATACACTTGCAAAAATATACATGAATACGGCTGTCACGAATACTGCAAATTTTGAAATTCAGAGAATTTCTATAAAATGATTCTGATAAATTATGCGAACGTGTATTATTATTTGCAATTACCATGAATATTGAAACATCTTGTATATCATAAAATATAGAGTGAAACATTGTAACTACCACTGGGTAGAAGGTCGACGGCATAACAATGATAAGCAAGGGAGAACAATTGATTTCAACACGTTAAAGGTAGTGTGATAGGCAGACGTAATTAATTTTACAGTGATATTTTACTTCGAAAGTCAACTAAAAAACGCTCTTTGACATGCTATGGGAAACGCAATTTACGCAACCTCGTCATGCTCCTTGTGGGCAGGAACAGCGTACACTTGCCATCAGGTGAGTTGTAGAATATTCGCGACCTTCGCTTGTCATCGTTTGAGTCGGAGAGTTCCCTCTACATGTCATGTGAGTGAGACAGACAAAATAAACTGCACACTTTTATACTACCATGAGAGGAGAGCGAGAAAAACCTTCAAAATTAAGATACGTAACACGTAATTCTTTTCATTTTAATTATTTTAATTATTTTTTTTAATTAGTTTGATCGTTATGTATGTTACTGTGTACACAAATACTATTTTATGTTGTATGTTACTGTGTATACGAGGGTCGCCGCCCCGTTTCATTCTGCTTTTTAGGTATCTAAATTGTGAAAGGAGTGGGAGTTAGGACATGAATTTCTCCAACTGCGTGATTCAAAGAAAGCAATCGATTAAGACAGGTAACATGCATTTCTATTATTCTATAATTTTTTTTCACATTTTTTAATTTTTTTTAAATTTTGTGTTCTCTTCGTCGATAGTTTTGTATTTAAATGTATAAAATATTGCTATTTAGTTTTATTGAAACAAATGAACTAAACTCTTTGCGTCAAATCCAATAAAATCTTTGTGCTGCTACCCCTATACTTTCGACCGCTGACCATCATGTTAGTTACAGTAATAGCTTTTATAAATAGAATTTTCTCGAAAATAATATCTGAATAAAAACTTGTTCTTAAGGAAGAGTTATTGAACATAAATGCCGTAGATTTAATAATAAATGTAAAAATTTCCCGCGAGTGTTTTTATACATTACTTAGAATACCGGAGGAATCGACTATGGAACTCTGCTCCGCGTGAAAGTACTGTAGAACAGTCGTTACATACGCTTTTTAAAAGTTCGGGCTAACATGATTTCATACACTAGCAACAATATACATTACGGATGTCACGAAGACTGCAAATTTTGAAATTCAGAGAATTTCTATAAAATGATTCTGATAAATTACGCGAACGTGTATTAATATTTGCAATTACCATGATGATTTAAAAGATCTTGTATATCATAAAATATAGAGTGAAACATTGTATCTACCACTGGGTAGAAGGTCGACGGCAAAACAATGATAAGCAAGTCAGATCAATTGATCTCCACACGTTAACGGTAGTGTGATAGGCAGACGTAATTAATTTTACAGTGATATTTTACTTCGAAAGTCAACTAAAAAACGCTCTTTGACATGCTATGGGAAACGCGATTTACGCAAACTCGTCATGCTCCTTGTGGGCAGGAACAGCGTACACTTGCCATCAGGTGAGTTGTAGAATATTCGCGACCTCCGCTTGTCATCGTTTGAGTCGGAGAGTTCCCTCTACATGTCATGTGAGTGAGACAGACAAAATAAACTGCACACTTTTATACTGCCATGAGAGGAGAGCGTGAAAAAACTTCAAAATTAAGATACGTAACACGTAATTCTTTTCATTTTAATTATTTTAATTATTTTTTTAATTAGTTTGATAGTTATGTATGTTACTGTGTACACAAATACTATTTTATGTTGTATGTTACTGTGTATACGAGGGTCGCCGCCCCGTTTCATTCTGTTTTTAGGTATCTAAATTGTGAAAGGAGTGGGAGTTTGGACATGAATTTCTCCAACTGCGTGATTCAAGGAAAGCAATCGATTAAGACAGGTAACATGCATTTCTATCATTCTATAATTTTTTTTTTCACATTTTTTCATTCTTTTTAAATTTTGTGTTCTCTTCGTGGATAATTTTGTATTTTAATGTATAAAATATTGCTGTTTTCTTTTATTTAAACAAATGAACTAAACTCTTTTGCGTCAAATCCAATAAAATCTTTGTGCTGCTACCCCTATACTTTCGACCGCTGACCATCATGTTAGTTACAGTAATAGCTTTTATAACTAGAATTTTCTCGAAAATAATATCTGAATAAAAACTTTTTCTTAAGGAAGAGTTATTGAACATAAATGCCGCAGATTTAACAATCAATGTAAAAATTTCCCGCGAGTGTTTTTATACATTACTTAGAATACCGGAGGAATCGACTACGGAACTCTGATCCATGTGCCAGTACAGTAGAACAGTCGTTACATACGCTATATAAAAATTCGTGCTAACATGCTTTCATACACTTGCAAAAATATACATGAATACGGCTGTCACGAATACTGCAAATTTTGAAATTCAGAGAATTTCTATAAAATGATTCTGATAAATTATGCGAACGTGTATTATTATTTGCAATTACCATGAATATTGAAACATCTTGTATATCATAAAATATAGAGTGAAACATCGTAACTACCACTGGGTAGAAGGTCGAAGGCAAAACAATGATAAGCAAGGGAGAACAATTGATTTCGACACGTTAAAGGTAGTGTGATAGGCAGACGTAATTAATTTTACAGTGATATTTTACTTCGAAAGTCAACTAAAAAACGCTCTTTGACATGCTATGGGAAACGCGATTTACGCAACCTCGTCATGCTCCTTGTGGGCAGGAACAGCGTACACTTGCCATCAGGTGAGTTGTAGAATATTCGCGACCTCCGCTTGTCATCGTTTGAGTCGGAGAGTTCCCTCTACATGTCATGTGAGTGAGACAGACAAAATAAACTGCACACTTTTATACTACCATGAGAGGAGAGCGAGAAAAACCTTCAAAATTAAGATACGTAACACGTAATTCTTTTCATTTTAATTATTTTAATTATTTTTTTTAATTAGTTTGATCGTTATGTATGTTACTGTGTACACAAATACTATTTTATGTTGTATGTTACTGTGTATACGAGGGTCGCCGCCCCGTTTCATTCTGCTTTTTAGGTATCTAAATTGTGAAAGGAGTGGGAGTTAGGACATGAATTTCTCCAACTGCGTGATTCAAGGAAAGCAATCTATTAAGACAGGTAACATGCATTTCTATTATTCTATAATTTTTTTTCACATTTTTTAATTCTTTTTAAATTTTGAGTTCTCTTCGTCGATAGTTTTGTATTTAAATGTATAAAATATTGCTATTTACTTTTATTGAAAAAAATGAACTAAACTCTTTGCGTCAAATCCAATAAAATCTTTGTGCTGCTACCCCTATACTTTCGACCGCTGACCATCATGTTAGTTACAGTAATAGCTTTTATAAATAGAATTTTCTCGAAAATAATATCTGAATAAAAACTTTTTCTTAAGGAAGCGTTATTGAACATAAATGCCGCAGATTTAACAATAAATGTAAAAATTTCCCGCGAGTGTTTTTATACATTACTTAGAATACCGGAGGAATCGACTATGGAACTCTGCTCCGCGTGAAAGTACTGTAGAACAGTCGTTACATACGCTTTTTAAAAGTTCGGGCTAACATGATTTCATACACTAGCAACAATATACATTACGGATGTCACGAAGACTGCAAATTTTGAAATTCAGAGAATTTCTATAAAATGATTCTGATAAATTACGCGAACGTGTATTAATATTTGCAATTACCATGATGATTTAAAAGATCTTGTATATCATAAAATATAGAGTGAAACATTGTATCTACCACTGGGTAGAAGGTCGACGGCAAAACAATGATAAGCAAGTCAGATCAATTGATCTCGACACGTTAACGGTAGTGTGATAGGCAGACGTAATTAATTTTACAGTGATATTTTACTTCGAAAGTCAACTAAAAAACGAACTTTGACATGCTATGGGAAACGCGATTTACGCAAACTCGTCATGCTCCTTGTGGGCAGGAACAGCGTACACTTGCCATCAGGTGAGTTGTAGAATATTCGCGACCTCCGCTTGTCATCGTTTGAGTCGGAGAGTTCCCTCTACATGTCATGTGAGTGAGACAGACAAAATAAACTGCACACTTTTATACTACCATGAGAGGAGAGCGAGAAAAACCTTCAAAATTAAGATACGTAACACGTAATTCTTTTCATTTTAATTATTTTAATTATTTTTTTTAATTAGTTTGATCGTTATGTATGTTACTGTGTACACAAATACTATTTTATGTTGTATGTTACTGTGTATACGAGGGTCGCCGCCCCGTTTCATTCTGCTTTTTAGGTATCTAAATTGTGAAAGGAGTGGGAGTTAGGACATGAATTTCTCCAACTGCGTGATTCAAAGAAAGCAATCGATTAAGACAGGTAACATGCATTTCTATTATTCTATAATTTTTTTTCACATTTTTTAATTTTTTTTAAATTTTGTGTTCTCTTCGTCGATAGTTTTGTATTTAAATGTATAAAATATTGCTATTTAGTTTTATTGAAACAAATGAACTAAACTCTTTGCGTCAAATCCAATAAAATCTTTGTGCTGCTACCCCTATACTTTCGACCGCTGACCATCATGTTAGTTACAGTAATAGCTTTTATAAATAGAATTTTCTCGAAAATAATATCTGAATAAAAACTTGTTCTTAAGGAAGAGTTATTGAACATAAATGCCGTAGATTTAATAATAAATGTAAAAATTTCCCGCGAGTGTTTTTATACATTACTTAGAATACCGGAGGAATCGACTATGGAACTCTGCTCCGCGTGAAAGTACTGTAGAACAGTCGTTACATACGCTTTTTAAAAGTTCGGGCTAACATGATTTCATACACTAGCAACAATATACATTACGGATGTCACGAAGACTGCAAATTTTGAAATTCAGAGAATTTCTATAAAATGATTCTGATAAATTACGCGAACGTGTATTAATATTTGCAATTACCATGATGATTTAAAAGATCTTGTATATCATAAAATATAGAGTGAAACATTGTATCTACCACTGGGTAGAAGGTCGACGGCAAAACAATGATAAGCAAGTCAGATCAATTGATCTCCACACGTTAACGGTAGTGTGATAGGCAGACGTAATTAATTTTACAGTGATATTTTACTTCGAAAGTCAACTAAAAAACGCTCTTTGACATGCTATGGGAAACGCGATTTACGCAAACTCGTCATGCTCCTTGTGGGCAGGAACAGCGTACACTTGCCATCAGGTGAGTTGTAGAATATTCGCGACCTCCGCTTGTCATCGTTTGAGTCGGAGAGTTCCCTCTACATGTCATGTGAGTGAGACAGACAAAATAAACTGCACACTTTTATACTGCCATGAGAGGAGAGCGTGAAAAAACTTCAAAATTAAGATACGTAACACGTAATTCTTTTCATTTTAATTATTTTAATTATTTTTTTAATTAGTTTGATAGTTATGTATGTTACTGTGTACACAAATACTATTTTATGTTGTATGTTACTGTGTATACGAGGGTCGCCGCCCCGTTTCATTCTGTTTTTAGGTATCTAAATTGTGAAAGGAGTGGGAGTTTGGACATGAATTTCTCCAACTGCGTGATTCAAGGAAAGCAATCGATTAAGACAGGTAACATGCATTTCTATCATTCTATAATTTTTTTTTTCACATTTTTTCATTCTTTTTAAATTTTGTGTTCTCTTCGTGGATAATTTTGTATTTTAATGTATAAAATATTGCTGTTTTCTTTTATTTAAACAAATGAACTAAACTCTTTTGCGTCAAATCCAATAAAATCTTTGTGCTGCTACCCCTATACTTTCGACCGCTGACCATCATGTTAGTTACAGTAATAGCTTTTATAACTAGAATTTTCTCGAAAATAATATCTGAATAAAAACTTTTTCTTAAGGAAGAGTTATTGAACATAAATGCCGCAGATTTAACAATCAATGTAAAAATTTCCCGCGAGTGTTTTTATACATTACTTAGAATACCGGAGGAATCGACTACGGAACTCTGATCCATGTGCCAGTACAGTAGAACAGTCGTTACATACGCTATATAAAAATTCGTGCTAACATGCTTTCATACACTTGCAAAAATATACATGAATACGGCTGTCACGAATACTGCAAATTTTGAAATTCAGAGAATTTCTATAAAATGATTCTGATAAATTATGCGAACGTGTATTATTATTTGCAATTACCATGAATATTGAAACATCTTGTATATCATAAAATATAGAGTGAAACATCGTAACTACCACTGGGTAGAAGGTCGAAGGCAAAACAATGATAAGCAAGGGAGAACAATTGATTTCGACACGTTAAAGGTAGTGTGATAGGCAGACGTAATTAATTTTACAGTGATATTTTACTTCGAAAGTCAACTAAAAAACGCTCTTTGACATGCTATGGGAAACGCGATTTACGCAACCTCGTCATGCTCCTTGTGGGCAGGAACAGCGTACACTTGCCATCAGGTGAGTTGTAGAATATTCGCGACCTCCGCTTGTCATCGTTTGAGTCGGAGAGTTCCCTCTACATGTCATGTGAGTGAGACAGACAAAATAAACTGCACACTTTTATACTACCATGAGAGGAGAGCGAGAAAAACCTTCAAAATTAAGATACGTAACACGTAATTCTTTTCATTTTAATTATTTTAATTATTTTTTTTAATTAGTTTGATCGTTATGTATGTTACTGTGTACACAAATACTATTTTATGTTGTATGTTACTGTGTATACGAGGGTCGCCGCCCCGTTTCATTCTGCTTTTTAGGTATCTAAATTGTGAAAGGAGTGGGAGTTAGGACATGAATTTCTCCAACTGCGTGATTCAAGGAAAGCAATCTATTAAGACAGGTAACATGCATTTCTATTATTCTATAATTTTTTTTCACATTTTTTAATTCTTTTTAAATTTTGAGTTCTCTTCGTCGATAGTTTTGTATTTAAATGTATAAAATATTGCTATTTACTTTTATTGAAAAAAATGAACTAAACTCTTTGCGTCAAATCCAATAAAATCTTTGTGCTGCTACCCCTATACTTTCGACCGCTGACCATCATGTTAGTTACAGTAATAGCTTTTATAAATAGAATTTTCTCGAAAATAATATCTGAATAAAAACTTTTTCTTAAGGAAGCGTTATTGAACATAAATGCCGCAGATTTAACAATAAATGTAAAAATTTCCCGCGAGTGTTTTTATACATTACTTAGAATACCGGAGGAATCGACTATGGAACTCTGCTCCGCGTGAAAGTACTGTAGAACAGTCGTTACATACGCTTTTTAAAAGTTCGGGCTAACATGACTTCATACACTTGCAACAATATACATTACGGATGTCACGAAGACTGCAAATTTTGAAATTCAGAGAATTTCTATAAAATGATTCTGATAAATTATGCGAACGTGTATTAATATTTGCAATTACCATGATGATTTAAAAGATCTTGTATATCATAAAATATAGAGTGAAACATTGTATCTACCATTGGGTAGAAGGTCGACGGCAAAACAATGATAAGCAAGTCAGATTAATTGATCTCGACACGTTAACGGTAGTGTGATAGGCAGACGTAATTAATTTTACAGTGATATTTTACTTCGAAAGTCAACTAAAAAACACTCTTTGACATGCTATGGGAAACGCGATTTACGCAAACTCGTCATGCTCCTTGTGGGCAGGAACAGCGTACACTTGCCATCAGGTGAGTTGTAGAATATTCGCGACCTCCGCTTGTCATCGTTTGAGTCGGAGAGTTCCCTCTACATGTCATGTGAGTGAGACAGACAAAATAAACTGCACACTTTTATACTACCATGAGAGGAGAGCGAGAAAAACCTTCAAAATTAAGATACGTAACACGTAATTCTTTTCATTTTAATTATTTTAATTATTTTTTTTAATTAGTTTGATAGTTATGTATGTTACTGTGTACACAAATACTATTTTATGTTGTATGTTACTGTGTATACGAGGGTCGCCGCCCCGTTTCATTCTGTTTTTTAGGTATCTAAATTGTGAAAGGAGTGGGAGTTTGGACATGAATTTCTCCAACTGCGTGATTCAAGGAAAGCAATCGATTAAGACAGGTAACATGCATTTCTATCATTCTATAATTTTTTTTTTCACATTTTTTCATTTTTTTTAAATTTTGTGTTCTCTTCGTGGATAATTTTGTATTTTAATGTATAAAATATTGCTGTTTTCTTTTATTTAAACAAATGAACTAAACTGTTTTGCGTCAAATCCAATAAAATCTTTGTGCTGCTTCCCCTATACTTTCGACCGCTGACCATCATGTTAGTTACAGTAATAGCTTTTATAACTAGAATTTTCTCGAAAATAATATCTGAATAAAAACTTTTTCTTAAGGAAGAGTTATTGAACATAAATGCCGCAGATTTAACAATAAATGTAAAAATTTCCCGCGAGTGTTTTTATACATTACTTAGAATACCGGAGGTATCGACTACGGAACTCTGATCCATGTGCCAGTACAGTAGAACAGTCGTTACATACGCTATATAAAAGTTCGGGCTAACATGCTTTCATACACTTGCAAAAATATACATGAATACGGTTTTCACGAATACTGCAAATTTTGAAATTCAGAGAATTTCTATAAAATGATTCTGATAAATTATGCGAACGTGTATTATTATTTGCAATTACCATGAATATTGAAACATCTTGTATATCATAAAATATAGAGTGAAACATTGTAACTACCACTGGGTAGAAGGTCGACGGCAAAACAATGATAAGCAAGGGAGAACAATTGATTTCGACACGTTAAAGGTAGTGTGATAGGCAGACGTAATTAATTTTACAGTGATATTTTACTTCGAAAGTCAACTAAAAAACGCTCTTTGACATGCTATGGGAAACGCGATTTACGCAACCTCGTCATGCTCCTTGTGGGCAGGAACAGCGTACACTTGCCATGAGGTGAGTTGTAGAATATTCGCGACCTTCGCTTGTCATCGTTTGAGTCGGAGAGTTCCCTCTACATGTCATGTGAGTGAGACAGACAAAATAAACTGCACACTTTTATACTACCATGAGAGGAGAGCGAGAAAAACCTTCAAAATTAAGATACGTAACACGTAATTCTTTTCATTTTAATTATTTTAATTATTTTTTTTTAATTAGTTTGATCGTTATGTATGTTACTGTGTACACAAATACTATTTTATGTTGTATGTTACTGTGTATACGAGGGTCGCCGCCCCGTTTCATTCTGCTTTTTAGGTATCTAAATTGTGAAAGGAGTGGGAGTTAGGACATGAATTTCTCCAACTGCGTGATTCAAAGAAAGCAATCGATTAAGACAGGTAACATGCATTTCTATTATTCTATAATTTTTTTTCACATTTTTTAATTTTTTTAAAATTTTGTGTTCTCTTCGTCGATAGTTTTGTATTTAAATGTATAAAATATTGCTATTTACTTTTATTGAAACAAATGAACTAAACTCTTTGCGTCAAATCCAATAAAATCTTTGTGCTGCTACCCCTATACTTTCGACCGCTGACCATCATGTTAGTTACAGTAATAGCTTTTATAAATAGAATTTTCTCGAAAATAATATCTGAATAAAAACTTGTTCTTAAGGAAGAGTTATTGAACATAAATGCCGTAGATTTAATAATAAATGTAAAAATTTCCCGCGAGTTTTTTTATACATTACTTAGAATACCGGAGGAATCGACTATGGAACTCTGCTCCGCGTGAAAGTACTGTAGAACAGTCGTTACATACGCTTTTTAAAAGTTCGGGCTAACATGATTTCATACACTAGCAACAATATACATTACGGATGTCACGAAGACTGCAAATTTTGAAATTCAGAGAATTTCTATAAAATGATTCTGATAAATTACGCGAACGTGTATTATTATTTGCAATTACCATGATGATTTAAAAGATCTTGTATATCATAAAATATAGAGTGAAACATTGTATCTACCACTGGGTAGAAGGTCGACGGCAAAACAATGATAAGCAAGTCAGATCAATTGATCTCGACACGTTAACGGTAGTGTGATAGGCAGACGTAATTAATTTTACAGTGATATTTTACTTCGAAAGTCAACTAAAAAACGAACTTTGACATGCTATGGGAAACGCGATTTACGCAAACTCGTCATGCTCCTTGTGGGCAGGAACAGCGTACACTTGCCATCAGGTGAGTTGTAGAATATTCGCGACCTCCGCTTGTCATCGTTTGAGTCGGAGAGTTCCCTCTACATGTCATGTGAGTGAGACAGACAAAATAAACTGCACACTTTTATACTACCATGAGAGGAGAGCGAGAAAAACCTTCAAAATTAAGATACGTAACACGTAATTCTTTTCATTTTATTTATTTTAATTATTTTTTTTTAATTAGTTTGATCGTTATGTATGTTACTGTGTACACAAATACTATTTTATGTTGTATGTTACTGTGTATACGAGGGTCGCCGCCCCGTTTCATTCTGCTTTTTAGGTATCTAAATTGTGAAAGTAGTGGGAGTTAGGACATGAAATTCTCCAACTGCGTGATTCAAGGAAAGCAATCGATTAAGACAGGTAACATGCATTTCTATCATTCTATAATTTTTTTTCACATTTTTTCATTCTTTTTACATTTTGTGTTCTCTTCGTGGATAATTTTGTATTTTAATGTATAAAATATTGCTGTTTTCTTTTATTTAAACAAATGAACTAAACTCTTTTGCGTCAAATCCAATAAAATCTTTGTGCTGCTACCCTTATACTTTCGACCACTGACCATCATGTTAGTTACAGTAATAGCTTTTATAACTAGAATTTTCTCGAAAATAATATCTGAATAAAAACTTGTTCTTAAGGAAGAGTTATTGAACATAAATGCCGCAGATTTAACTATAAATGTAAAAATTTCCCGCGAGTGTTTTTATACATTACTTAGAATACCGGAGGAATCGACTACGGAACTATGATCCGCGTGCCAGTACAGTAGAACAGTCGTTACGTACGCTATATAAAAGTTCGGGCTAACATGCTTTCATACACTTGCAACAATATACATTACGGATGTCACGAAGACTGCAAATTTTGAATTTCGGAGAATTTCTATAAAATGATTCTGATAAATTATGCGAACGTGTATTAATATTTGCAATTACCATGATGATTTAAAAGATCTTGTATATTCTAAAATATAGAGTGAAACATTGTATCTACCACTGGGTAGAAGGTCGACGGCAAAACAATGATAAGAAAGGCAGAACAATTGATCTCGACACGTTAACAGTAGTGTGATAGGCAGACGTAATTAATTTTACAGTGATATTTTACTTCGAAAGTCAACTAAAAAACGCTCTTTGACATGCTATGGGAAGCGCGATTTACGCAACCTCGTCATGCTCCTTGTGGGCAGGAACAGCGTACACTTGCCATCAGGTGAGTTGTAGAATATTCGCGACCTCCGCTTGTCATCGTTTGAGTCGGAGAGTTCCCTCTACATGTCATGTGAGTGAGACAGACAAAATAAACTGCACACTTTTATACTACCATGAGAGGAGAGCAGGAAAAACCTTCATAATTAAGATACGTAACACGTAATTCTTATCATTTTAATTATTTTAATTATTTTTTTTAATTAGTTTGATAGTTATGTATGTTACTGTGTACACAAATACTATTTTATGTTGTATGTTACTGTGTATACGAGGGTCGCCGCCCCGTTTCATTCTGCTTTTTAGGTATCTAAATTGTGAAAGTAGTGGGAGTTAGGACATGAATTTCTCCAACTGCGTGATTCAAGGAAAGCAATCGATTAAGACAGGTAACATGCATTTCTATCATTCTATAATTTTTTTTCACATTTTTTCATTCGTTTTAAATTTTGTGTTCTCTTCGTGGATAATTTTGTATTTTAATGTATAAAATATTGCTGTTTTCTTTTATTTAAACAAATGAACTAAACTCTTTGCATCAAATCCAATAAAATCTTTGTGCTGCTACACCTATACTTTCGACCGCTGACCATCATGTTAGTTACAGTAATAGCTTTTATAACTAGAATTTTCTCGAAAATAATATCTGAAGAAAAACATGTTCTTAAGGAAGAGTATTGAACATAAATGCCGCAGATTTAACAATAAATGTAAAAATTTCCCGCGAGTGTTTTTATACATTACTTAGAATACCGGAGGAATCGACTACGGAACTCTGATCCGTGTGCCAGTACAGTAGAACAGTCGTTACATACGCTATATAAAAGTTCGGGCTAACATGCTTTCATACACTTGCAAAAATATACATGAATACGGCTGTCACGAATACTGCAAATTTTGAAATTCAGAGAATTTCTATAAAATGATTCTGATAAATTATGCGAACGTGTATTATTATTTGCAATTACCATGAATATTGAAACATCTTGTATATCATAAAATATAGAGTGAAACATTGTAACTACCACTGTGTAGAAAGTCGACGGCAAAACAATGATAAGCAAGGGAGAACAATTGATCTCGACACGTTAAAGGTAGTGTGATAGGCAGACGTAATTAATTTTACAGTGATATTTTACTTCGAAAGTCAACTAAAAAACGCTCTTTGACATGCTATGGGAAACGCGATTTACGCAACCTCGTCATGCTCCTTGTGGGCAGGAACAGCGTACACTTGCCATCAGGTGAGTTGTAGAATATTCGCGACCTCCGCTTGTCATCGTTTGAGTCGGAGAGTTCCCTCTACATGTCATGTGAGTGAGACAGACAAAATAAACTGCACACTTTTATACTACCATGAGAGGAGAGCGAGAAAAACCTTCAAAATTAAGATACGTAACACGTAATTCTTTTCATTTTATTTATATTAATTATTTTTTTTTAATTAGTTTGATCGTTATGTATGTTATTGTGTACACAAATACTATTTTATGTTGTATGTTACTGTGTATACGAGGGTCGCCGCCCCGTTTCATTCTGCTTTTTAGGTATCTAAATTGTGAAAGGAGTGGGAGTTAGGACATGAATTTCTCCAACTGCGTGATTCAAGGAAAGCAATCGATTAAGACAGGTAACATGCATTTCTATTATTCTATAATTTTTTTTCACATTTTTTAATTCTTTTTAAATTTTGTGTTCTCTTCGTGGATAGTTTTGTATTTAAATGTATAAAATATTGCTATTTACTTTTATTGAAACAAATGAACTAAACTCTTTGCGTCAAATCCAATAAAATCTTTGTGCTGCTACCCCTATACTTTCGACCGCTGACCATCATGTTAGTTACAGTAATAGCTTTTATAAATAGAATTTTCTCGAAAATAATATCTGAATAAAAACTTGTTCTTAAGGAAGAGTTATTGAACATAAATGCCGTAGATTTAATAATAAATGTAAAAATTTCCCGCGAGTGTTTTTATACATTACTTAGAATACCGGAGGAATCGACTATGGAACTCTGCTCCGCGTGAAAGTACTGTAGAACAGTCGTTACATACGCTTTTTAAAAGTTCGGGCTAACATGATTTCATACACTAGCAACAATATACATTACGGATGTCACGAAGACTGCAAATTTTGAAATTCAGAGAATTTCTATAAAATGATTCTGATAAATTATGCGAACGTGTATTAATATTTGTAATTACCATGATGATTTAAAAGATCTTGAATATCCTAAAATATAGATTGAAACATTGTATCTAGAACTGGGTAGAAGGTCGACGGCAAAACAATGATAAGCAAGGGAGAACAATTGATCTCGACACGTTAAAGGTAGTGTGATAGGCAGACGTAATTAATTTTACAGTGATATTTTACTTCGAAAGTCAACTAAAAAACGCTCTTTGACATGCTATGGGAAACGCGATTTACGCAACCTCGTCATGCTCCTTGTGGGCAGGAACAGCATACACTTGCCATCAGGTGAGTTGTAGAATATTCGCGACCTCCGCTTGTCATCGTTTGAGTCGGAGAGTTCCCTCTACATGTCATGTGAGTGAGACAGACAAAATAAACTGCACACTTTTATACTACCACGAGAGGAGAGCAGGAAAAACCTTCATAATTAAGATACGTAACACGTAATTCTTATCATTTTAATTATTTTAATTATTTTTTTTAATTAGTTTGATAGTTATGTATGTTACTGTGTACACAAATACTATTTTATGTTGTATGTTACTGTGTATACGAGGGTCGCCGCCCCGTTTCATTCTGCTTTTTAGGTATCTAAATTGAGAAATTAGTGGGAGTTAGGACATGAATTTCTCCAACTGCGTGATTCAAGGAAAGCAATCGATTAAGAGAGGTAACATGCATTTCTATGATTCTATAATTTTTTTTCACATTTTTTCATTCTTTTTACATTTTGTGTTCTCTTTGTGGATAATTTTGTATTTTAATGTATAAAATATTGCTGTTTTCTTTTATTTAAACAAATGAACTAAACTCTTTTGCGTCAAATCCAATAAAATCTTTGTGCTGCTACCCCTATACTTTCGACCGCTGACCATCATGTTAGTTACAGTAATAGCTTTTATAACTAGAATTTTCTCGAAAATAATATCTGAATAAAAACTTGTTCTTAAGGAAGAGTTATTGAACATAAATGCCGCAGATTTAACTATAAATGTAAAAATTTCCCGCGAGTGTTTTTATACATTACTTAGAATACCGGAGGAATCGACTACGGAACTCTGATCCGCGTGCCAGTACAGTAGAACAGTCGTTACATACGCTATATAAAAGTTCGGGCTAACATGCTTTCCTACACTTGCAACAATATACATTACGGATGTCACGAAGACTGCAAATTTTGAATTTCGGAGAATTTCTATAAAATGATTCTGATAAATTATGCGAACGTGTATTAATATTTGCAATTACCATGATGATTTAAAAGATCTTGTATATCCTAAAATATAGAGTGAAACATTGTATCTACCACTGGGTAGAAGGTCGACGGCAAAACAATGATAAGAAAGGCAGAACAATTGATCTCGACACGTTAACAGTAGTGTGATAGGCAGACGTAATTAATTTTACAGTGATATTTTACTTCGAAAGTCAACTAAAAAACGCTCTTTGACATGCTATGGGAAACGCGATTTACGCAACCTCGTCATGCTCCTTGTGGGCAGGAACAGCGTACACTTGCCATCAGGTGAGTTGTAGAATATTCGCGACCTCCGCTTGTCATCGTTTGAGTCGGAGAGTTCCCTCTACATGTCATGTGAGTGAGACAGACAAAATAAACTGCACTCTTTTATACTACCATGAGAGGAGAGCGAGAAAATCCTTCAAAATTAAGATACGTAACACGTAATTCTTATCATTTTAATTATTTTAATTATTTTTTTAATTAGTTTGATAGTTATGTATGTTACTGCGTACACAAATACTATTTTATGTTGTATGTTACTGTGTATACGAGGGTCGCCGCCCCGTTTCATTCTGCTTTTTAGGTATCTAAATTGTGAAAGTAGTGGGAGTTAGGACATGAATTTCTCCAACTGCGTGATTCAAGGAAAGCAATCGATTAAGACAGGTAACATGCATTTCTATCATTCTATAATTTTTTTTCACATTTTTTCATTCTTTTTAAATTTTGTGTTCTCTTCGTGGATAATTTTGTATTTTAATGTATAAAATATTGCTGTTTTCTTTTATTTAAACAAATGAACTAAACTCTTTTGCATCAAATCCAATAAAATCTTTGTGCTGCTACCCCTATACTTTCGACCGCTGACCATCATGTTAGTTACAGTAATAGCTTTTATAACTAGAATTTTCTCGAAAATAATATCTGAAGAAAAACTTGTTCTTAAGGAAGAGTATTGAACATAAATGCCGCAGATTTAACAATAAATGTAAAAATTTCCCGCGAGTGTTTTTATACATTACTTAGAATACCGGAGGAATCGACTACGGAACTCTGATCCGTGTGCCAGTACAGTAGAACAGTCGTTACATACGCTATATAAAAGTTCGGGCTAACATGCTTTCATACACTTGCAAAAATATACATGAATACGGCTGTCACGAATACTGCAAATTTTGAAATTCAGAGAATTTCTATAAAATGATTCTGATAAATTATGCGAACGTGTATTATTATTTGCAATTACCATGAATATTGAAACATCTTGTATATCATAAAATATAGAGTGAAACATTGTAACTACCACTGGGTAGAAAGTCGACGGCAAAACAATGATAAGCAAGGGAGAACAATTGATCTCGACACGTTAAAGGTAGTGTGATAGGCAGACGTAATTAATTTTACAGTGATATTTTACTTCGAAAGTCAACTAAAAAACGCTCTTTGACATGCTATGGGAAACGCGATTTACGCAACCTCGTCATTCTCCTTGTGGGCAGGAACAGCGTACACTTGCCATCAGGTGAGTTGTAGAATATTCGCGACCTCCGCTTGTCATCGTTTGAGTCGGAGAGTTCCCTCTACATGTCATGTGAGTGAGACAGACAAAATAAACTGCACACTTTTATACTACCATGAGAGGAGAGCGAGAAAAACCTTCAAAATTAAGATACGTAACACGTAATTCTTTTCATTTTATTTATTTTAATTATTTTTTTTTAATTAGTTTGATCGTTATGTATGTTACTGTGTACACAAATACTATTTTATGTTGTATGTTACTGTGTATACGAGGGTCGCCGCCCCGTTTCATTCTGCTTTTTAGGTATCTAAATTGTGAAAGGAGTGGGAGTTAGGACATGAATTTCTCCAACTGCGTGATTCAAGGAAAGCAATCGATTAAGACAGGTAACATGCATTTCTATTATTCTATAATTTTTTTTCACATTTTTTAATTCTTTTTAAATTTTGTGTTCTCTTCGTGGATAGTTTTGTATTTAAATGTATAAAATATTGCTATTTACTTTTATTGAAACAAATGAACTAAACTCTTTGCGTCAAATCCAATAAAATCTTTGTGCTGCTACCCCTATACTTTCGACCGCTGACCATCATGTTAGTTACAGTAATAGCTTTTATAAATAGAATTTTCTCGAAAATAATATCTGAATAAAAACTTGTTCTTAAGGAAGAGTTATTGAACATAAATGCCGTAGATTTAATAATAAATGTAAAAATTTCCCGCGAGTGTTTTTATACATTACTTAGAATACCGGAGGAATCGACTATGGAACTCTGCTCCGCGTGAAAGTACTGTAGAACAGTCGTTACATACGCTTTTTAAAAGTTCGGGCTAACATGATTTCATACACTAGCAACAATATACATTACGGATGTCACGAAGACTGCAAATTTTGAAATTCAGAGAATTTCTATAAAATGATTCTGATAAATTATGCGAACGTGTATTAATATTTGCAATTACCATGATGATTTAAAAGATCTTGTATATCATAAAATATAGAGTGAAACATTGTATCTACCACTGGGTAGAAGGTCGACGGCAAAACAATGATAAGCAAGTCAGATCAATTGATCTCGACACGTTAACGGTAGTGTGATAGGCAGACGTAATTAATTTTACAGTGATATTTTACTTCGAAAGTCAACTAAAACCGCTCTTTGACATGCAATGGGAAACGCGATTTACGCAACCTCGTCATGCTCCTTGTGGGCAGGAACAGCGTACACTTGCCATCAGGTGAGTTGTAGAATATTCGCGACCTCCGCTTGTCATCGTTTGAGTCGGAGAGTTCCCTCTACATGTCATGTGAGTGAGACAGACAAAATAAACTGCACACTTTTATACTACCATGAGAGGAGAGCGAGAAAAACCTTCAAAATTAAGATACGTAACACGTAATTCTTTTCATTTTAATTATTTTAATTATTTTTTTTAATTAGTTTGATAGTTATGTATGTTACTGTGTACACAAATACTATTTTATGTTGTATGTTACTGTGTATACGAGGGTCGCCGCCCAGTTTCATTCTGTTTTTTAGGTATCTAAATTGTGAAAGGAGTGGGAGTTTGGACATGAATTTCTCCAACTGCGTGATTCAAGGAAAGCAATCGATTAAGACAGGTAACATGCATTTCTATCATTCTATAATTTTTTTTCACATATTTTCATTCTTTTTAAATTTTGAGTTCTCTTCGTCGATAGTTTTGTATTTAAATGTATAAAATATTGCTATTTACTTTTATTGAAAAAAATGAACTAAACTCTTTGCGTCAAATCCAATAAAATCTTTGTGCTGCTACCCCTATACTTTCGACCGCTGACCATCATGTTAGTTACAGTAATAGCTTTTATAAATAGAATTTTCTCGAAAATAATATCTGAATAAAAACTTTTTCTTAAGGAAGCGTTATTGAACATAAATGCCGCAGATTTAACAATAAATGTAAAAATTTCCCGCGAGTGTTTTTATACATTACTTAGAATACCGGAGGAATCGACTATGGAACTCTGCTCCGCGTGAAAGTACTGTAGAACAGTCGTTACATACGCTTTTTAAAAGTTCGGGCTAACATGACTTCATACACTTGCAACAATATACATTACGGATGTCACGAAGACTGCAAATTTTGAAATTCAGAGAATTTCTATAAAATGATTCTGATAAATTATGCGAACGTGTATTAATATTTGCAATTACCATGATGATTTAAAAGATCTTGTATATCATAAAATATAGAGTGAAACATTGTATCTACCATTGGGTAGAAGGTCGACGGCAAAACAATGATAAGCAAGTCAGATTAATTGATCTCGACACGTTAACGGTAGTGTGATAGGCAGACGTAATTAATTTTACAGTGATATTTTACTTCGAAAGTCAACTAAAAAACACTCTTTGACATGCTATGGGAAACGCGATTTACGCAAACTCGTCATGCTCCTTGTGGGCAGGAACAGCGTACACTTGCCATCAGGTGAGTTGTAGAATATTCGCGACCTCCGCTTGTCATCGTTTGAGTCGGAGAGTTCCCTCTACATGTCATGTGAGTGAGACAGACAAAATAAACTGCACACTTTTATACTACCATGAGAGGAGAGCGAGAAAAACCTTCAAAATTAAGATACGTAACACGTAATTCTTTTCATTTTAATTATTTTAATTATTTTTTTTAATTAGTTTGATAGTTATGTATGTTACTGTGTACACAAATACTATTTTATGTTGTATGTTACTGTGTATACGAGGGTCGCCGCCCCGTTTCATTCTGTTTTTTAGGTATCTAAATTGTGAAAGGAGTGGGAGTTTGGACATGAATTTCTCCAACTGCGTGATTCAAGGAAAGCAATCGATTAAGACAGGTAACATGCATTTCTATCATTCTATAATTTTTTTTTTCACATTTTTTCATTTTTTTTAAATTTTGTGTTCTCTTCGTGGATAATTTTGTATTTTAATGTATAAAATATTGCTGTTTTCTTTTATTTAAACAAATGAACTAAACTGTTTTGCGTCAAATCCAATAAAATCTTTGTGCTGCTTCCCCTATACTTTCGACCGCTGACCATCATGTTAGTTACAGTAATAGCTTTTATAACTAGAATTTTCTCGAAAATAATATCTGAATAAAAACTTTTTCTTAAGGAAGAGTTATTGAACATAAATGCCGCAGATTTAACAATAAATGTAAAAATTTCCCGCGAGTGTTTTTATACATTACTTAGAATACCGGAGGTATCGACTACGGAACTCTGATCCATGTGCCAGTACAGTAGAACAGTCGTTACATACGCTATATAAAAGTTCGGGCTAACATGCTTTCATACACTTGCAAAAATATACATGAATACGGTTTTCACGAATACTGCAAATTTTGAAATTCAGAGAATTTCTATTAAATGATTCTGATAAATTATGCGAACGTGTATTATTATTTGCAATTACCATGAATATTGAAACATCTTGTATATCATAAAATATAGAGTGAAACATTGTAACTACCACTGGGTAGAAGGTCGACGGCAAAACAATGATAAGCAAGGGAGAACAATTGATTTCGACACGTTAAAGGTAGTGTGATAGGCAGACGTAATTAATTTTACAGTGATATTTTACTTCGAAAGTCAACTAAAAAACGCTCTTTGACATGCTATGGGAAACGCGATTTACGCAACCTCGTCATGCTCCTTGTGGGCAGGAACAGCGTACACTTGCCATGAGGTGAGTTGTAGAATATTCGCGACCTTCGCTTGTCATCGTTTGAGTCGGAGAGTTCCCTCTACATGTCATGTGAGTGAGACAGACAAAATAAACTGCACACTTTTATACTACCATGAGAGGAGAGCGAGAAAAACCTTCAAAATTAAGATACGTAACACGTAATTCTTTTCATTTTAATTATTTTAATTATTTTTTTTTAATTAGTTTGATCGTTATGTATGTTACTGTGTACACAAATACTATTTTATGTTGTATGTTACTGTGTATACGAGGGTCGCCGCCCCGTTTCATTCTGCTTTTTAGGTATCTAAATTGTGAAAGGAGTGGGAGTTAGGACATGAATTTCTCCAACTGCGTGATTCAAAGAAAGCAATCGATTAAGACAGGTAACATGCATTTCTATTATTCTATAATTTTTTTTCACATTTTTTAATTTTTTTAAAATTTTGTGTTCTCTTCGTCGATAGTTTTGTATTTAAATGTATAAAATATTGCTATTTACTTTTATTGAAACAAATGAACTAAACTCTTTGCGTCAAATCCAATAAAATCTTTGTGCTGCTACCCCTATACTTTCGACCGCTGACCATCATGTTAGTTACAGTAATAGCTTTTATAAATAGAATTTTCTCGAAAATAATATCTGAATAAAAACTTGTTCTTAAGGAAGAGTTATTGAACATAAATGCCGTAGATTTAATAATAAATGTAAAAATTTCCCGCGAGTTTTTTTATACATTACTTAGAATACCGGAGGAATCGACTATGGAACTCTGCTCCGCGTGAAAGTACTGTAGAACAGTCGTTACATACGCTTTTTAAAAGTTCGGGCTAACATGATTTCATACACTAGCAACAATATACATTACGGATGTCACGAAGACTGCAAATTTTGAAATTCAGAGAATTTCTATAAAATGATTCTGATAAATAACGCGAACGTGTATTAATATTTGCAATTACCATGATGATTTAAAAGATCTTGTATATCATAAAATATAGAGTGAAACATTGTATCTACCACTGGGTAGAAGGTCGACGGCAAAACAATGATAAGCAAGTCAGATCAATTGATCTCGACACGTTAACGGTAGTGTGATAGGCAGACGTAATTAATTTTACAGTGATATTTTACTTCGAAAGTCAACTAAAAAACGAACTTTGACATGCTATGGGAAACGCGATTTACGCAAACTCGTCATGCTCCTTGTGGGCAGGAACAGCGTACACTTGCCATCAGGTGAGTTGTAGAATATTCGCGACCTCCGCTTGTCATCGTTTGAGTCGGAGAGTTCCCTCTACATGTCATGTGAGTGAGACAGACAAAATAAACTGCACACTTTTATACTACCATGAGAGGAGAGCGAGAAAAACCTTCAAAATTAAGATACGTAACACGTAATTCTTTTCATTTTATTTATTTTAATTATTTTTTTTTAATTAGTTTGATCGTTATGTATGTTACTGTGTACACAAATACTATTTTATGTTGTATGTTACTGTGTATACGAGGGTCGCCGCCCCGTTTCATTCTGCTTTTTAGGTATCTAAATTGTGAAAGTAGTGGGAGTTAGGACATGAAATTCTCCAACTGCGTGATTCAAGGAAAGCAATCGATTAAGACAGGTAACATGCATTTCTATCATTCTATAATTTGTTTTCACATTTTTTCATTCTTTTTACATTTTGTGTTCTCTTCGTGGATAATTTTGTATTTTAATGTATAAAATATTGCTGTTTTCTTTTATTTAAACAAATGAACTAAACTCTTTTGCGTCAAATCCAATAAAATCTTTGTGCTGCTACTTAAACTGTCGACCGCTGACCATCATGTTAGTTACAGTAATAGCTTTTATAAATAGAATTTTCTCGAAAATAATATCTGAATAAAAACTTTTTCTTAAGGAAGAGTTATTGAACATAAATGCCGCAGATTTAACAATCAATGTAAAAATTTCCCGCGAGTGTTTTTATACATTACTTAGAATACCGGAGGAATCGACTACGGAACTCTGATCCATGTGCCAGTACAGTAGAACAGTCGTTACATACGCTATATAAAAGTTCGGGCTAACATGCTTTCATACACTTGCAAAAATATACATGAATACGGCTGTCACGAATACTGCAAATTTTGAAATTCAGAGAATTTCTATAAAATGATTCTGATAAATTATGCGAACGTGTATTATTATTTGCAATTACCATGATCATTTAAAAGATCTTGTATATCATAAAATATAGAGTGAAACATTGTATCTACCACTGGGTAGAAGGTCGATGGCAAAACAATGATAAGCAAGTCAGATCAATTGATCTCGACACGTTAACGGTAGTGTGATAGGCAGACGTAATTAATTTTACAGTGATATTTTACTTCGAAAGTCAACTAAAAAACGCTCTTTGACATGCTATGGAAAACGCGATTTACGCAACCTCGTCATGCTCCTTGTGGGCAGGAACAGCGTACACTTGCCATCAGGTGAGTTGTAGAATATTCGCGACCTCCGCTTGTCATCGTTTGAGTCGGAGAGTTCCCTCTACATGTCATGTGAGTGAGACAGACAAAATAAACTGCACACTTTTATACTACCATGAGAGGAGAGCGAGAAAAACCTTCAAAATTAAGATACGTAACACGTAATTCTTTTCATTTTATTTATTTTAATTATTTTTTTTTAATTAGTTTGATCGTTATGTATGTTACTGTGTACACAAATACTATTTTATGTTGTATGTTACTGTGTATACGAGGGTCGCCGCCCCGTTTCATTCTGCTTTTTAGGTATCTAAATTGTGAAAGTAGTGGGAGTTAGGACATGAAATTCTCCAACTGCGTGATTCAAGGAAAGCAATCGATTAAGACAGGTAACATGCATTTCTATCATTCTATAATTTTTTTTCACATTTTTTCATTCTTTTTACATTTTGTGTTCTCTTCGTGGATAATTTTGTATTTTAATGTATAAAATATTGCTGTTTTCTTTTATTTAAACAAATGAACTAAACTCTTTTGCGTCAAATCCAATAAAATCTTTGTGCTGCTACCCTTATACTTTCGACCACTGACCATCATGTTAGTTACAGTAATAGCTTTTATAACTAGAATTTTCTCGAAAATAATATCTGAATAAAAACTTGTTCTTAAGGAAGAGTTATTGAACATAAATGCCGCAGATTTAACTATAAATGTAAAAATTTCCCGCGAGTGTTTTTATACATTACTTAGAATACCGGAGGAATCGACTACGGAACTCTGATCCGCGTGCCAGTACAGTAGAACAGTCGTTACGTACGCTATATAAAAGTTCGGGCTAACATGCTTTCATACACTTGCAACAATATACATTACGGATGTCACGAAGACTGCAAATTTTGAATTTCGGAGAATTTCTATAAAATGATTCTGATAAATTATGCGAACGTGTATTAATATTTGCAATTACCATGATGATTTAAAAGATCTTGTATATTCTAAAATATAGAGTGAAACATTGTATCTACCACTGGGTAGAAGGTCGACGGCAAAACAATGATAAGAAAGGCAGAACAATTGATCTCGACACGTTAACAGTAGTGTGATAGGCAGACGTAATTAATTTTACAGTGATATTTTACTTCGAAAGTCAACTAAAAAACGCTCTTTGACATGCTATGGGAAGCGCGATTTACGCAACCTCGTCATGCTCCTTGTGGGCAGGAACAGCGTACACTTGCCATCAGGTGAGTTGTAGAATATTCGCGACCTCCGCTTGTCATCGTTTGAGTCGGAGAGTTCCCTCTACATGTCATGTGAGTGAGACAGACAAAATAAACTGCACACTTTTATACTACCATGAGAGGAGAGCAGGAAAAACCTTCATAATTAAGATACGTAACACGTAATTCTTATCATTTTAATTATTTTAATTATTTTTTTTAATTAGTTTGATAGTTATGTATGTTACTGTGTACACAAATACTATTTTATGTTGTATGTTACTGTGTATACGAGGGTCGCCGCCCCGTTTCATTCTGCTTTTTAGGTATCTAAATTGTGAAAGTAGTGGGAGTTAGGACATGAATTTCTCCAACTGCGTGATTCAAGGAAAGCAATCGATTAAGACAGGTAACATGCATTTCTATCATTCTATAATTTTTTTTCACATTTTTTCATTCGTTTTAAATTTTGTGTTCTCTTCGTGGATAATTTTGTATTTTAATGTATAAAATATTGCTGTTTTCTTTTATTTAAACAAATGAACTAAACTCTTTGCATCAAATCCAATAAAATCTTTGTGCTGCTACACCTATACTTTCGACCGCTGACCATCATGTTAGTTACAGTAATAGCTTTTATAACTAGAATTTTCTCGAAAATAATATCTGAAGAAAAACATGTTCTTAAGGAAGAGTATTGAACATAAATGCCGCAGATTTAACAATAAATGTAAAAATTTCCCGCGAGTGTTTTTATACATTACTTAGAATACCGGAGGAATCGACTACGGAACTCTGATCCGTGTGCCAGTACAGTAGAACAGTCGTTACATACGCTATATAAAAGTTCGGGCTAACATGCTTTCATACACTTGCAAAAATATACATGAATACGGCTGTCACGAATACTGCAAATTTTGAAATTCAGAGAATTTCTATAAAATGATTCTGATAAATTATGCGAACGTGTATTATTATTTGCAATTACCATGAATATTGAAACATCTTGTATATCATAAAATATAGAGTGAAACATTGTAACTACCACTGTGTAGAAAGTCGACGGCAAAACAATGATAAGCAAGGGAGAACAATTGATCTCGACACGTTAAAGGTAGTGTGATAGGCAGACGTAATTAATTTTACAGTGATATTTTACTTCGAAAGTCAACTAAAAAACGCTCTTTGACATGCTATGGGAAACGCGATTTACGCAACCTCGTCATGCTCCTTGTGGGCAGGAACAGCGTACACTTGCCATCAGGTGAGTTGTAGAATATTCGCGACCTCCGCTTGTCATCGTTTGAGTCGGAGAGTTCCCTCTACATGTCATGTGAGTGAGACAGACAAAATAAACTGCACACTTTTATACTACCATGAGAGGAGAGCGAGAAAAACCTTCAAAATTAAGATACGTAACACGTAATTCTTTTCATTTTATTTATATTAATTATTTTTTTTTAATTAGTTTGATCGTTATGTATGTTATTGTGTACACAAATACTATTTTATGTTGTATGTTACTGTGTATACGAGGGTCGCCGCCCCGTTTCATTCTGCTTTTTAGGTATCTAAATTGTGAAAGGAGTGGGAGTTAGGACATGAATTTCTCCAACTGCGTGATTCAAGGAAAGCAATCGATTAAGACAGGTAACATGCATTTCTATTATTCTATAATTTTTTTTCACATTTTTTAATTCTTTTTAAATTTTGTGTTCTCTTCGTGGATAGTTTTGTATTTAAATGTATAAAATATTGCTATTTACTTTTATTGAAACAAATGAACTAAACTCTTTGCGTCAAATCCAATAAAATCTTTGTGCTGCTACCCCTATACTTTCGACCGCTGACCATCATGTTAGTTACAGTAATAGCTTTTATAAATAGAATTTTCTCGAAAATAATATCTGAATAAAAACTTGTTCTTAAGGAAGAGTTATTGAACATAAATGCCGTAGATTTAATAATAAATGTAAAAATTTCCCGCGAGTGTTTTTATACATTACTTAGAATACCGGAGGAATCGACTATGGAACTCTGCTCCGCGTGAAAGTACTGTAGAACAGTCGTTACATACGCTTTTTAAAAGTTCGGGCTAACATGATTTCATACACTAGCAACAATATACATTACGGATGTCACGAAGACTGCAAATTTTGAAATTCAGAGAATTTCTATAAAATGATTCTGATAAATTATGCGAACGTGTATTAATATTTGTAATTACCATGATGATTTAAAAGATCTTGAATATCCTAAAATATAGATTGAAACATTGTATCTACAACTGGGTAGAAGGTCGACGGCAAAACAATGATAAGCAAGGGAGAACAATTGATCTCGACACGTTAAAGGTAGTGTGATAGGCAGACGTAATTAATTTTACAGTGATATTTTACTTCGAAAGTCAACTAAAAAACGCTCTTTGACATGCTATGGGAAACGCGATTTACGCAACCTCGTCATGCTCCTTGTGGGCAGGAACAGCATACACTTGCCATCAGGTGAGTTGTAGAATATTCGCGACCTCCGCTTGTCATCGTTTGAGTCGGAGAGTTCCCTCTACATGTCATGTGAGTGAGACAGACAAAATAAACTGCACACTTTTATACTACCACGAGAGGAGAGCAGGAAAAACCTTCATAATTAAGATACGTAACACGTAATTCTTATCATTTTAATTATTTTAATTATTTTTTTTAATTAGTTTGATAGTTATGTATGTTACTGTGTACACAAATACTATTTTATGTTGTATGTTACTGTGTATACGAGGGTCGCCGCCCCGTTTCATTCTGCTTTTTAGGTATCTAAATTGTGAAATTAGTGGGAGTTAGGACATGAATTTCTCCAACTGCGTGATTCAAGGAAAGCAATCGATTAAGAGAGGTAACATGCATTTCTATGATTCTATAATTTTTTTTCACATTTTTTCATTCTTTTTACATTTTGTGTTCTCTTTGTGGATAATTTTGTATTTTAATGTATAAAATATTGCTGTTTTCTTTTATTTAAACAAATGAACTAAACTCTTTTGCGTCAAATCCAATAAAATCTTTGTGCTGCTACCCCTATACTTTCGACCGCTGACCATCATGTTAGTTACAGTAATAGCTTTTATAACTAGAATTTTCTCGAAAATAATATCTGAATAAAAACTTGTTCTTAAGGAAGAGTTATTGAACATAAATGCCGCAGATTTAACTATAAATGTAAAAATTTCCCGCGAGTGTTTTTATACATTACTTAGAATACCGGAGGAATCGACTACGGAACTCTGATCCGCGTGCCAGTACAGTAGAACAGTCGTTACATACGCTATATAAAAGTTCGGGCTAACATGCTTTCCTACACTTGCAACAATATACATTACGGATGTCACGAAGACTGCAAATTTTGAATTTCGGAGAATTTCTATAAAATGATTCTGATAAATTATGCGAACGTGTATTAATATTTGCAATTACCATGATGATTTAAAAGATCTTGTATATCCTAAAATATAGAGTGAAACATTGTATCTACCACTGGGTAGAAGGTCGACGGCAAAACAATGATAAGAAAGGCAGAACAATTGATCTCGACACGTTAACAGTAGTGTGATAGGCAGACGTAATTAATTTTACAGTGATATTTTACTTCGAAAGTCAACTAAAAAACGCTCTTTGACATGCTATGGGAAACGCGATTTACGCAACCTCGTCATGCTCCTTGTGGGCAGGAACAGCGTACACTTGCCATCAGGTGAGTTGTAGAATATTCGCGACCTCCGCTTGTCATCGTTTGAGTCGGAGAGTTCCCTCTACATGTCATGTGAGTGAGACAGACAAAATAAACTGCACTCTTTTATACTACCATGAGAGGAGAGCGAGAAAATCCTTCAAAATTAAGATACGTAACACGTAATTCTTATCATTTTAATTATTTTAATTATTTTTTTAATTAGTTTGATAGTTATGTATGTTACTGCGTACACAAATACTATTTTATGTTGTATGTTACTGTGTATACGAGGGTCGCCGCCCCGTTTCATTCTGCTTTTTAGGTATCTAAATTGTGAAAGTAGTGGGAGTTAGGACATGAATTTCTCCAACTGCGTGATTCAAGGAAAGCAATCGATTAAGACAGGTAACATGCATTTCTATCATTCTATAATTTTTTTTCACATTTTTTCATTCTTTTTAAATTTTGTGTTCTCTTCGTGGATAATTTTGTATTTTAATGTATAAAATATTGCTGTTTTCTTTTATTTAAACAAATGAACTAAACTCTTTTGCATCAAATCCAATAAAATCTTTGTGCTGCTACCCCTATACTTTCGACCGCTGACCATCATGTTAGTTACAGTAATAGCTTTTATAACTAGAATTTTCTCGAAAATAATATCTGAAGAAAAACTTGTTCTTAAGGAAGAGTATTGAACATAAATGCCGCAGATTTAACAATAAATGTAAAAATTTCCCGCGAGTGTTTTTATACATTACTTAGAATACCGGAGGAATCGACTACGGAACTCTGATCCGTGTGCCAGTACAGTAGAACAGTCGTTACATACGCTATATAAAAGTTCGGGCTAACATGCTTTCATACACTTGCAAAAATATACATGAATACGGCTGTCACGAATACTGCAAATTTTGAAATTCAGAGAATTTCTATAAAATGATTCTGATAAATTATGCGAACGTGTATTATTATTTGCAATTACCATGAATATTGAAACATCTTGTATATCATAAAATATAGAGTGAAACATTGTAACTACCACTGGGTAGAAAGTCGACGGCAAAACAATGATAAGCAAGGGAGAACAATTGATCTCGACACGTTAAAGGTAGTGTGATAGGCAGACGTAATTAATTTTACAGTGATATTTTACTTCGAAAGTCAACTAAAAAACGCTCTTTGACATGCTATGGGAAACGCGATTTACGCAACCTCGTCATGCTCCTTGTGGGCAGGAACAGCGTACACTTGCCATCAGGTGAGTTGTAGAATATTCGCGACCTCCGCTTGTCATCGTTTGAGTCGGAGAGTTCCCTCTACATGTCATGTGAGTGAGACAGACAAAATAAACTGCACACTTTTATACTACCATGAGAGGAGAGCGAGAAAAACCTTCAAAATTAAGATACGTAACACGTAATTCTTTTCATTTTATTTATTTTAATTATTTTTTTTTAATTAGTTTGATCGTTATGTATGTTACTGTGTACACAAATACTATTTTATGTTGTATGTTACTGTGTATACGAGGGTCGCCGCCCCGTTTCATTCTGCTTTTTAGGTATCTAAATTGTGAAAGGAGTGGGAGTTAGGACATGAATTTCTCCAACTGCGTGATTCAAGGAAAGCAATCGATTAAGACAGGTAACATGCATTTCTATTATTCTATAATTTTTTTTCACATTTTTTAATTCTTTTTAAATTTTGTGTTCTCTTCGTGGATAGTTTTGTATTTAAATGTATAAAATATTGCTATTTACTTTTATTGAAACAAATGAACTAAACTCTTTGCGTCAAATCCAATAAAATCTTTGTGCTGCTACCCCTATACTTTCGACCGCTGACCATCATGTTAGTTACAGTAATAGCTTTTATAAATAGAATTTTCTCGAAAATAATATCTGAATAAAAACTTGTTCTTAAGGAAGAGTTATTGAACATAAATGCCGTAGATTTAATAATAAATGTAAAAATTTCCCGCGAGTGTTTTTATACATTACTTAGAATACCGGAGGAATCGACTATGGAACTCTGCTCCGCGTGAAAGTACTGTAGAACAGTCGTTACATACGCTTTTTAAAAGTTCGGGCTAACATGATTTCATACACTAGCAACAATATACATTACGGATGTCACGAAGACTGCAAATTTTGAAATTCAGAGAATTTCTATAAAATGATTCTGATAAATTATGCGAACGTGTATTAATATTTGCAATTACCATGATGATTTAAAAGATCTTGTATATCATAAAATATAGAGTGAAACATTGTATCTACCACTGGGTAGAAGGTCGACGGCAAAACAATGATAAGCAAGTCAGATCAATTGATCTCGACACGTTAACGGTAGTGTGATAGGCAGACGTAATTAATTTTACAGTGATATTTTACTTCGAAAGTCAACTAAAACCGCTCTTTGACATGCAATGGGAAACGCGATTTACGCAACCTCGTCATGCTCCTTGTGGGCAGGAACAGCGTACACTTGCCATCAGGTGAGTTGTAGAATATTCGCGACCTCCGCTTGTCATCGTTTGAGTCGGAGAGTTCCCTCTACATGTCATGTGAGTGAGACAGACAAAATAAACTGCACACTTTTATACTACCATGAGAGGAGAGCGAGAAAAACCTTCAAAATTAAGATACGTAACACGTAATTCTTTTCATTTTAATTATTTTAATTATTTTTTTTAATTAGTTTGATAGTTATGTATGTTACTGTGTACACAAATACTATTTTATGTTGTATGTTACTGTGTATACGAGGGTCGCCGCCCAGTTTCATTCTGTTTTTTAGGTATCTAAATTGTGAAAGGAGTGGGAGTTTGGACATGAATTTCTCCAACTGCGTGATTCAAGGAAAGCAATCGATTAAGACAGGTAACATGCATTTCTATCATTCTATAATTTTTTTTCACATATTTTCATTCTTTTTAAATTTTGTGTTCTCTTCGTGGATAATTTTGTATTTTAATGTATAAAATATTGCTGTTTTCTTTTATTTAAACAAATGAACTAAACTCTTCTGCGTCAAATCCAATAAAATCTTTGTGCTGCTACCCCTAAACTGTCGACCGCTGACCATCATGTTAGTTACAGTAATAGCTTTTATAAATAGAATTTTCTCGAAAATAATATCTGAATAAAAACTTTTTCTTAAGGAAGAGTTATTGAACATAAATGCCGCAGATTTAACAATAAATGTAAAAATTTCCCGCGAGTGTTTTTATACATTACTTAGAATACCGGAGGAATCGACTATGGAACTCTGCTCCGCGTGAAAGTACTGTAGAACAGTCGTTACATACGCTTTTTAAAAGTTCGGGCTAACATGACTTCATACACTTGCTACAATATACATTACGGATGTCACGAACACTGCAAATTTTGAAATTCAGAGAATTTCTATAAAATGATTCTGAAAAATTATGCGAACGTGTATTAATATTTGCAATTACCATGATGATTTAAAAGATCTTGTATATCATAAAATATAGAGTGAAACATTGTATCTACCACTGGGTAGAAGGTCGACGGCAAAACAATGATAAGCAAGTCAGATCAATTGATCTCGACACGTTAACGGTAGTGTGATAGGCAGACGTAATTAATTTTACAGTGATATTTTACTTCGAAAGTCAACTAAAAAACGCTCTTTGACATGCTATGGGAAACGCGATTTACGCAACCTCGTCATGCTCCTTGTGGGCAGGAACAGCGTACACTTGCCATCAGGTGAGTTGTAGAATATTCGCGACCTCCGCTTGTCATCGTTTGAGTCGGAGAGTTCCCTCTACATGTCATGTGAGTGAGACAGACAAAATAAACTGCACACTTTTATACTACCATGAGAGGAGAGCGAGAAAAACCTTCAAAATTAAGATACGTAACACGCAATTCTTTTCATTTTATTTATTTTAATTATTTTTTTTTAAATTAGTTTGATCGTTATGTATGTTACTGTGTACACAAATACTATTTTATGTTGTATGTTACTGTGTATACGAGGGTCGCCGCCCCGTTTCATTCTGCTTTTTAGGTATCTAAATTGTGAAAGGATTGGGAGTTAGGACATGAATTTCTCCAACTGCGTGATTCAAGGAAAGCAATCGATTAAGACCGGTAACATGCATTTCTATTATTCTATAATTTTTTTTCACATTTTTTAATTCTTTTTAAATTTTTTGTTCTCTTCGTGGATAGTTTTGTATTTAAATGTATAAAATATTGCTATTTACTTTTATTGAAACAAATGAACTAAACTCTTTGCGTCAAATTCAATAAAATCTTTGTGCTGCTACCCCTATACTTTCGACCGCTGACCATCATGTTAGTTACAGTAATAGCTTTTATAAATAGAATTTTCTCGAAAATAATATCTGAATAAAAACTTGTTCTTAAGGAAGAGTTATTGAACATAAATGCCGTAGATTTAATAATAAATGTAAAAATTTCCCGCGAGTGTTTTTATACATTACTTAGAATACCGGAAGAATCGACTATGGAACTCTGCTCCGCGTGAAAGTACTGTAGAACAGACGTTACATACGCCATATAAAAGTTCGGGCTAACATGATTTCATACACTTGCAACAATATACATGAATACCGCTGTCACGAAGACTGCAAATTTTGAAATTCAGAGAATGTCTATAAAATGATTCTGATAAATTATGCGAACGTGTATTAATATTTGCAATTACCATGAATATTTCAAACATCTTTTTATCATAAAATGTAGAGTGAAACATTGTATCTACCATTGGGTAGAAGGTCGACGGCAAAACAATGATAAGCAAGTCAGACCAATTGATCTTGACACGTCAACGGTAGTGTGATAGGCAGACGTAATTAATTTTACAGTGATATTTTACGTCGAAAGTCAACTAAAAAACGCTCTTTGACATGCTATGGGAAACGCGATTTACGCAACCTCGTCATGCTCCTTGTGGGCAGGAACAGCGTACACTTGCCATCAGGTTAGTTGTAGAATATTCGCGACCTCCGCTTGTCATCGTTTGAGTCGGAGAGTTCCCTCTACATGTCATGTGAGTGAGACAGACAAAATAAACTGCACACTTTTATACTACCATGAGAGGAGAGCGAGAAAAACCTTCATAATTAAGATACGTAACACGTAATTCTTATCATTTTAATTATTTTAATTATTTTTTTTAATTAGTTTGATAGTTATGTATGTTACTGTGTACACAAATACTATTTTATGTTGTATGTTACTGTGTATACGAGGGTCGCCGCCCCGTTTCATTCTGTTTTTTAGGTATCTAAATTGTGAAAGGAGTGAGACTTTGGACATGAATTTCTCCAACTGCGTGATTCAAGGAATGCAATCGATTAAGACAGGTAACATGCATTTCTATCATTCTATAATTTTTTTTCACATTTTTTAATTCTTTTTAAATTTTGTGTTCTCTTCGTGGATAGTTTTGTATTTAAATGTATAAAATATTGCTATTTACTTTTATTGAAACAAATGAACTAAACTCTTTGCGTCAAATCCAATAAAATCTTTGTGCTGCTACCCCTATACTTTCGACCGCTGACCATCATGTTAGTTACAGTAATAGCTTTTATAAATAGAATTTTCTCGAAAATAATATCTGAATAAAAACTTGTTCTTAAGGAAGAGTTATTGAACATAAATGCCGTAGATTTAATAATAAATGTAAAAATTTCCCGCGAGTGTTTTTATACATTACTTAGAATACCGGAGGAATCGACTATGGAACTCTGCTCCGCGTGAAAGTACTGTAGAACAGTCGTTACATACGCTTTTTAAAAGTTCGGGCTAACATGATTTCATACACTAGCAACAATATACATTACGGATGTCACGAAGACTGCAAATTTTGAAATTCAGAGAATTTCTATAAAATGATTCTGAAAAATTATGCGAACGTGTATTAATATTTGCAATTACCATGATGATTTAAAAGATCTTGTATATCATAAAATATAGAGTGAAACATTGTATCTACCACTGGGTAGAAGGTCGACGGCAAAACAATGATAAGCAAGTCAGATCAATTGATCTCGACACGTTAACGGTAGTGTGATAGGCAGACGTAATTAATTTTACAGTGATATTTTACTTCGAAAGTCAACTAAAAAACGCTCTTTGACATGCTATGGGAAACGCGATTTACGCAACCTCGTCATGCTCCTTGTGGGCAGGAACAGCGTACACTTGCCATCAGGTGAGTTGTAGAATATTCGCGACCTCCGCTTGTCATCGTTTGAGTCGGAGAGTTCCCTCTACATGTCATGTGAGTGAGACAGACAAAATAAACTGCACACTTTTATACTACCATGAGAGGAGAGCGAGAAAAACCTTCAAAATTAAGATACGTAACACGTAATTCTTTTCATTTTAATTATTTTAATTATTTTTTTTAATTAGTTTGATAGTTATGTATGTTACTGTGTACACAAATACTATTTTATGTTGTATGTTACTGTGTATACGAGGGTCGCCGCCCCGTTTCATTCTGCTTTTTAGGTATCTAAATTGTGAAAGGATTGGGAGTTAGGACATGAATTTCTCCAACTGCGTGATTCAAGGAAAGCAATCGATTAAGACCGGTAACATGCATTTCTATTATTCTATAATTTTTTTTCACATTTTTTAATTCTTTTTAAATTTTTTGTTCTCTTCGTGGATAGTTTTGTATTTAAATGTATAAAATATTGCTATTTACTTTTATTGAAACAAATGAACTAAACTCTTTGCGTCAAATTCAATAAAATCTTTGTGCTGCTACCCCTATACTTTCGACCGCTGACCATCATGTTAGTTACAGTAATAGCTTTTATAAATAGAATTTTCTCGAAAATAATATCTGAATAAAAACTTGTTCTTAAGGAAGAGTTATTGAACATAAATGCCGTAGATTTAATAATAAATGTAAAAATTTCCCGCGAGTGTTTTTATACATTACTTAGAATACCGGAAGAATCGACTATGGAACTCTGCTCCGCGTGAAAGTACTGTAGAACAGACGTTACATACGCCATATAAAAGTTCGGGCTAACATGATTTCATACACTTGCAACAATATACATGAATACCGCTGTCACGAAGACTGCAAATTTTGAAATTCAGAGAATGTCTATAAAATGATTCTGATAAATTATGCGAACGTGTATTAATATTTGCAATTACCATGAATATTTAAAACATCTTTTTATCATAAAATGTAGAGTGAAACATTGTATCTACCATTGGGTAGAAGGTCGACGGCAAAACAATGATAAGCAAGTCAGACCAATTGATCTTGACACGTCAACGGTAGTGTGATAGGCAGACGTAATTAATTTTACAGTGATATTTTACGTCGAAAGTCAACTAAAAAACGCTCTTTGACATGCTATGGGAAACGCGATTTACGCAACCTCGTCATGCTCCTTGTGGGCAGGAACAGCGTACACTTGCCATCAGGTTAGTTGTAGAATATTCGCGACCTCCGCTTGTCATCGTTTGAGTCGGAGAGTTCCCTCTACATGTCATGTGAGTGAGACAGACAAAATAAACTGCACACTTTTATACTACCATGAGAGGAGAGCGAGAAAAACCTTCATAATTAAGATACGTAACACGTAATTCTTATCATTTTAATTATTTTAATTATTTTTTTTAATTAGTTTGATAGTTATGTATGTTACTGTGTACACAAATACTATTTTATGTTGTATGTTACTGTGTATACGAGGGTCGCCGCCCCGTTTCATTCTGTTTTTTAGGTATCTAAATTGTGAAAGGAGTGAGACTTTGGACATGAATTTCTCCAACTGCGTGATTCAAGGAATGCAATCGATTAAGACAGGTAACATGCATTTCTATCATTCTATAATTTTTTTTCACATTTTTTAATTCTTTTTAAATTTTGTGTTCTCTTCGTGGATAGTTTTGTATTTAAATGTATAAAATATTGCTATTTACTTTTATTGAAACAAATGAACTAAACTCTTTGCGTCAAATCCAATAAAATCTTTGTGCTGCTACCCCTATACTTTCGACCGCTGACCATCATGTTAGTTACAGTAATAGCTTTTATAAATAGAATTTTCTCGAAAATAATATCTGAATAAAAACTTGTTCTTAAGGAAGAGTTATTGAACATAAATGCCGTAGATTTAATAATAAATGTAAAAATTTCCCGCGAGTGTTTTTATACATTACTTAGAATACCGGAGGAATCGACTATGGAACTCTGCTCCGCGTGAAAGTACTGTAGAACAGTCGTTACATACGCTTTTTAAAAGTTCGGGCTAACATGATTTCATACACTAGCAACTATATACATTACGGATGTCACGAAGACTGCAAATTTTGAAATTCAGAGAATTTCTATAAAATGATTCTGATAAATTATGCGAACGTGTATTAATATTTGCAATTACCATGATGATTTAAAAGATCTTGTATATCATAAAATATAGAGTGAAACATTGTATCTACCACTGGGTAGAAGGTCGACGGCAAAACAATGATAAGCAAGTCAGATCAATTGATCTCGACACGTTAACGGTAGTGTGATAGGCAGACGTAATTAATTTTACAGTGATATTTTACTTCGAAAGTCAACTAAAAAACGCTCTTTGACATGCTATGGGAAACGCGATTTACGCAACCTCGTCATGCTCCTTGTGGGCAGGAACAGCGTACACTTGCCATCAGGTGAGTTGTAGAATATTCGCGACCTCCGCTTGTCATCGTTTGAGTCGGAGAGTTCCCTCTACATGTCATGTGAGTGAGACAGACAAAATAAACTGCACACTTTTATACTACCATGAGAGGAGAGCGAGAAAAACCTTCAAAATTAAGATACGTAACACGTAATTCTTTTCATTTTAATTATTTTAATTATTTTTTTTAATTAGTTTGATAGTTATGTATGTTACTGTGTACACAAATACTATTTTATGTTGTATGTTACTGTGTATACGAGGATCCCCGCCCAGTTTCATTCTGTTTTTTAGGTATCTAAATTGTGAAAGGAGTGGGAGTTTGGACATGAATTTCTCCAACTGCGTGATTCAAGGAATGCAATCGATTAAGACAGGTAACATGCATTTCTATCATTCTATAATTTTTTTTCACATATTTTCATTCTTTTTAAATTTTGTGTTCTCTTCGTGGATAATTTTGTATTTTAATGTATAAAATATTGCTGTTTTCTTTTATTTAAACAAATGAACTAAACTCTTCTGCGTCAAATCCAATAAAATCTTTGTGCTGCTACCCCTAAACTGTCGACCGCTGACCATCATGTTAGTTACAGTAATAGCTTTTATAAATAGAATTTTCTCGAAAATAATATCTGAATAAAAACTTTTTCTTAAGGAAGAGTTATTGAACATAAATGCCGCAGATTTAACAATAAATGTAAAAATTTCCCGCGAGTGTTTTTATACATTACTTAGAATACCGGAGGAATCGACTATGGAACTCTGCTCCGCGTGAAAGTACTGTAGAACAGTCGTTACATACGCTTTTTAAAAGTTCGGGCTAACATGACTTCATACACTTGCTACAATATACATTACGGATGTCACGAACACTGCAAATTTTGAAATTCAGAGAATTTCTATAAAATGATTCTGATAAATTATGCGAACGTGTATTAATCTTTGCAATTACCATGATGATTTAAAAGATCTTGAATATCCTAAAATATAGATTGAAACATTGTATCTACAACTGGGTAGAAGGTCGACGGCAAAACAATGATAAGAAAGGCAGAACAATTGATCTCGACACGTTAACAGTAGTGTGATAGGCAGACGTAATTAATTTTACAGTGATATTTTACTTCGAAAGTCAACTAAAAAACGCTCTTTGACATGCTATGGGAAACGCGATTTACGCAACCTCGTCATGCTCCTTGTGGGCAAGAACAGCGTACACTTGCCATCAGGTGAGTTGTAGAATATTCGCGACCTCCGCTTGTCATCGTTTGAGTCGGAGAGTTCCCTCTACATGTCATGTGAGTGAGACAGACAAAATAAACTGCACACTTTTATACTACCATGAGAGGAGAGCAGGAAAAACCTTCATAATTAAGATACGCAACACGTAATTCTTATCATTTTAATTATTTTAATTATTTTTTTTAATTAGTTTGATAGTTATGTATGTTACTGTGTACACAAATACTATTTTATGTTGTATGTTACTGTGTATACGAGGGTCGCCGCCCCGTTTCATTCTGCTTTTTAGGTATCTAAATTGTGAAATTAGTGGGAGTTAGGACATGAATTTCTCCAACTGCGTGATTCAAGGAAAGCAATCGATTAAGAGAGGTAACATGCATTTCTATGATTCTATAATTTTTTTTCACATTTTTTCATTCTTTTTACATTTTGTGTTCTCTTCGTGGATAATTTTGTATTTTAATGTATAAAATATTGCTGTTTTCTTTTATTTAAACAAATGAACTAAACTCTTTTGCGTCAAATCCAATAAAATCTTTGTGCTGCTACCCCTATACTTTCGACCGCTGACCATCATGTTCGTTACAGTAATAGCTTTTATAACTAGAATTTTCTCGAAAATAATATCTGAATAAAAACTTGTTCTTAAGGAAGAGTTATTGAACATAAATGCCGCAGATTTGACTATAAATGTAAAAATTTCCCGCGAGTGTTTTTATACATTACTTAGAATACCCGAGGAATCGACTACGGAACTCTGCTCCGCGTGAAAGTACTGTAGAACAGTCGTTACATACGCTTTTTAAAAGTTCGGCCTAACATGATTTCATACACTAGCAACAATATACATTACGGATGTCACGAAGACTGCAAATTTTGAAATTCAGAGAATTTCTATAAAATGATTCTGATAAATTATGCGAACGTGTATTAATATTTGCAATTACCATGATGATTTAAAAGATCTTGTACATACTAAAATATAGAGTGAAACATTGTATCTACCACTGGGTAGAAGGTCGACGGCAAAACAATGATAAGAAAGGCAGAACAATTGATCTCGACACGTTAACAGTAGTGTGATAGGCAGACGTAATTAATTTTACAGTGATATTTTACTTCGAAAGTCAACTAAAAAACGCTCTTTGACATGCTATGGGAAACGCGATTTACGCAACCTCGTCATGCTCCTTGTGGGCAGGAACAGCGTACACTTGCCATCAGGTGAGTTGTAGAATATTCGCGACCTCCGCTTGTCATCGTTTGAGTCGGAGAGTTCCCTCTACATGTCATGTGAGTGAGACAGACAAAATAAACTGCACACTTTTATACTACCATGAGAGGAGAGCGAGAAAATCCTTCAAAATTAAGATACGTAACACGTAATTCTTATCATTTTAATTATTTTAATTATTTTTTTAATTAATTTGATAGTTATGTATGTTACTGTGTACACAAATACTATTTTATATTGTATGTTACTGTGTATACGAGGGTCGCCGCCCCGTTTCATTCTGCTTTTTAGGTATCTAAATTGTGAAAGTAGTGGGAGTTAGGACATGAATTTCTCCAACTGCGTGATTCAAGGAAAGCAATCGATTAAGAGAGGTAACATGCATTTCTATGATTCTATAATTTTTTTTCACATTTTTTCATTCTTTTTACATTTTGTGTTCTCTTCGTGGATAATTTTGTATTTTAATGTATAAAATATTGCTGTTTCCTTTTATTTAAACAAATGAACTAAACTCTTTTGCGTCAAATCCAATAAAATCTTTGTGCTGCTACCCCTATACTTTCGACCGCTGACCATCATGTTAGTTACAGTAATAGCTTTTATAACTAGAATTTTCTCGAAAATAATATCTGAAGAAAAACTTGTTCTTAAGGAAGAGTATTGAACATAAATGCCGCAGATTTAACAATAAATGTAAAAATTTCCCGCGAGTGTTTTTATACATTACTTAGAATACCGGAGGAATCGACTACGGAACTCTGATCCGTGTGCCAGTACAGTAGAACAGTCGTTACATACGCTATATAAAAGTTCGGGCTAACATGCTTTCATACACTTGCAAAAATATACATGAATACGGCTGTCACGAATACTGCAAATTTTGAAATTCAGAGAATTTCTATAAAATGATTCTGATAAATTATGCGAACGTGTATTATTATTTGCAATTACCATGAATATTGAATCATCTTGTATATCGTAAAATATAGAGTGAAACATTGCAACTACCACTGGGTAGAAAGTCGACGGCAAAACAATGATAAGCAAGGGAGAACAATTGATCTCGACACGTTAAAGGTAGTGTGATAGGCAGACGTAATTAATTTTACAGTGATATTTTACTTCGAAAGTCAACTAAAAAACGCTCTTTGACATGCTATGGGAAACGCGATTTACGCAACCTCGTCATGCTCCTTGTGGGCAGGAACAGCGTACACTTGCCATCAGGTGAGTTGTAGAATATTCGCGACCTCCGCTTGTCATCGTTTGAGTCGGAGAGTTCCCTCTACATGTCATGTGAGTGAGACAGACAAAATAAACTGCACACTTTTATACTACCATGAGAGGAGAGCGAGAAAAACCTTCAAAATTAAGATACGTAACACGCAATTCTTTTCATTTTATTTATTTTAATTATTTTTTTTTAAATTAGTTTGATCGTTATGTATGTTACTGTGTACACAAATACTATTTTATGTTGTATGTTACTGTGTATACGAGGGTCGCCGCCCCGTTTCATTCTGCTTTTTAGGTATCTAAATTGTGAAAGGATTGGGAGTTAGGACATGAATTTCTCCAACTGCGTGATTCAAGGAAAGCAATCGATTAAGACCGGTAACATGCATTTCTATTATTCTATAATTTTTTTTCACATTTTTTAATTCTTTTTAAATTTTTTGTTCTCTTCGTGGATAGTTTTGTATTTAAATGTATAAAATATTGCTATTTACTTTTATTGAAACAAATGAACTAAACTCTTTGCGTCAAATTCAATAAAATCTTTGTGCTGCTACCCCTATACTTTCGACCGCTGACCATCATGTTAGTTACAGTAATAGCTTTTATAAATAGAATTTTCTCGAAAATAATATCTGAATAAAAACTTGTTCTTAAGGAAGAGTTATTGAACATAAATGCCGTAGATTTAATAATAAATGTAAAAATTTCCCGCGAGTGTTTTTATACATTACTTAGAATACCGGAAGAATCGACTATGGAACTCTGCTCCGCGTGAAAGTACTGTAGAACAGACGTTACATACGCCATATAAAAGTTCGGGCTAACATGATTTCATACACTTGCAACAATATACATGAATACCGCTGTCACGAAGACTGCAGATTTTGAAATTCAGAGAATGTCTATAAAATGATTCTGATAAATTATGCGAACGTGTATTAATATTTGCAATTACCATGAATATTTAAAACATCTTTTTATCATAAAATGTAGAGTGAAACATTGTATCTACCATTGGGTAGAAGGTCGACGGCAAAACAATGATAAGCAAGTCAGACCAATTGATCTTGACACGTCAACGGTAGTGTGATAGGCAGACGTAATTAATTTTACAGTGATATTTTACGTCGAAAGTCAACTAAAAAACGCTCTTTGACATGCTATGGGAAACGCGATTTACGCAACCTCGTCATGCTCCTTGTGGGCAGGAACAGCGTACACTTGCCATCAGGTTAGTTGTAGAATATTCGCGACCTCCGCTTGTCATCGTTTGAGTCGGAGAGTTCCCTCTACATGTCATGTGAGTGAGACAGACAAAATAAACTGCACACTTTTATACTACCATGAGAGGAGAGCGAGAAAAACCTTCATAATTAAGATACGTAACACGTAATTCTTATCATTTTAATTATTTTAATTATTTTTTTTAATTAGTTTGATAGTTATGTATGTTACTGTGTACACAAATACTATTTTATGTTGTATGTTACTGTGTATACGAGGGTCGCCGCCCCGTTTCATTCTGTTTTTTAGGTATCTAAATTGTGAAAGGAGTGAGACTTTGGACATGAATTTCTCCAACTGCGTGATTCAAGGAATGCAATCGATTAAGACAGGTAACATGCATTTCTATCATTCTATAATTTTTTTTCACATTTTTTAATTCTTTTTAAATTTTGTGTTCTCTTCGTGGATAGTTTTGTATTTAAATGTATAAAATATTGCTATTTACTTTTATCGAAACAAATGAACTAAACTCTTTGCGTCAAATCCAATAAAATCTTTGTGCTGCTACCCCTATACTTTCGACCGCTGACCATCATGTTAGTTACAGTAATAGCTTTTATAAATAGAATTTTCTCGAAAATAATATCTGAATAAAAACTTGTTCTTAAGGAAGAGTTATTGAACATAAATGCCGTAGATTTAATAATAAATGTAAAAATTTCCCGCGAGTGTTTTTATACATTACTTAGAATACCGGAGGAATCGACTATGGAACTCTGCTCCGCGTGAAAGTACTGTAGAACAGTCGTTACATACGCTTTTTAAAAGTTCGGGCTAACATGATTTCATACACTAGCAACAATATACATTACGGATGTCACGAAGACTGCAAATTTTGAAATTCAGAGAATTTCTATAAAATGATTCTGATAAATTATGCGAACGTGTATTAATATTTGCAATTACCATGATGATTTAAAAGATCTTGTATATCATAAAATATAGAGTGAAACATTGTATCTACCACTGGGTAGAAGGTCGACGGCAAAACAATGATAAGCAAGTCAGATCAATTGATCTCGACACGTTAACGGTAGTGTGATAGGCAGACGTAATTAATTTTACAGTGATATTTTACTTCGAAAGTCAACTAAAAAACGCTCTTTGACATGCTATGGGAAACGCGATTTACGCAACCTCGTCATGCTCCTTGTGGGCAGGAATAGCGTACACTTGCCATCAGGTGAGTTGTAGAATATTCGCGACCTCCGCTTGTCATCGTTTGAGTCGGAGAGTTCCCTCTACATGTCATGTGAGTGAGACAGACAAAATAAACTGCACACTTTTATACTACCATGAGAGGAGAGCGAGAAAAACCTTCAAAATTAAGATACGTAACACGTAATTCTTTTCATTTTAATTATTTTAATTATTTTTTTTAATTAGTTTGATAGTTATGTATGTTACTGTGTACACAAATACTATTTTATGTTGTATGTTACTGTGTATACGAGGATCCCCGCCCAGTTTCATTCTGTTTTTTAGGTATCTAAATTGTGAAAGGAGTGGGAGTTTGGACATGAATTTCTCCAACTGCGTGATTCAAGGAATGCAATCGATTAAGACAGGTAACATGCATTTCTATCATTCTATAATTTTTTTTCACATATTTTCATTCTTTTTAAATTTTGTGTTCTCTTCGTGGATAATTTTGTATTTTAATGTATAAAATATTGCTGTTTTCTTTTATTTAAACAAATGAACTAAACTCTTCTGCGTCAAATCCAATAAAATCTTTGTGCTGCTACCCCTAAACTGTCGACCGCTGACCATCATGTTAGTTACAGTAATAGCTTTTATAAATAGAATTTTCTCGAAAATAATATCTGAATAAAAACTTTTTCTTAAGGAAGAGTTATTGAACATAAATGCCGCAGATTTAACAATAAATGTAAAAATTTCCCGCGAGTGTTTTTATACATTACTTAGAATACCGGAGGAATCGACTATGGAACTCTGCTCCGCGTGAAAGTACTGTAGAACAGTCGTTACATACGCTTTTTAAAAGTTCGGGCTAACATGACTTCATACACTTGCTACAATATACATTACGGATGTCACGAACACTGCAAATTTTGAAATTCAGAGAATTTCTATAAAATGATTCTGATAAATTATGCGAACGTGTATTAATCTTTGCAATTACCATGATGATTTAAAAGATCTTGAATATCCTAAAATATAGATTGAAACATTGTATCTACAACTGGGTAGAAGGTCGACGGCAAAACAATGATAAGAAAGGCAGAACAATTGATCTCGACACGTTAACAGTAGTGTGATAGGCAGACGTAATTAATTTTACAGTGATATTTTACTTCGAAAGTCAACTAAAAAACGCTCTTTGACATGCTATGGGAAACGCGATTTACGCAACCTCGTCATGCTCCTTGTGGGCAGGAACAGCGTACACTTGCCATCAGGTGAGTTGTAGAATATTCGCGACCTCCGCTTGTCATCGTTTGAGTCGGAGAGTTCCCTCTACATGTCATGTGAGTGAGACAGACAAAATAAACTGCACACTTTTATACTACCATGAGAGGAGAGCAGGAAAAACCCTCATAATTAAGATACGCAACACGTAATTCTTATCATTTTAATTATTTTAATTATTTTTTTTAATTAGTTTGATAGTTATGTATGTTACTGTGTACACAAATACTATTTTATGTTGTATGTTACTGTGTATACGAGGGTCGCCGCCCCGTTTCATTCTGCTTTTTAGGTATCTAAATTGTGAAATTAGTGGGAGTTAGGACATGAATTTCTCCAACTGCGTGATTCAAGGAAAGCAATCGATTAAGAGAGGTAACATGCATTTCTATGATTCTATAATTTTTTTTCACATTTTTTCATTCTTTTTACATTTTGTGTTCTCTTCGTGGATAATTTTGTATTTTAATGTATAAAATATTGCTGTTTTCTTTTATTTAAACAAATGAACTAAACTCTTTTGCGTCAAATCCAATAAAATCTTTGTGCTGCTACCCCTATACTTTCGACCGCTGACCATCATGTTAGTTACAGTAATAGCTTTTATAACTAGAATTTTCTCGAAAATAATATCTGAATAAAAACTTGTTCTTAAGGAAGAGTTATTGAACATAAATGCCGCAGATTTAACTATAAATGTAAAAATTTCCCGCGAGTGTTTTTATACATTACTTAGAATACCCGAGGAATCGACTACGGAACTCTGCTCCGCGTGAAAGTACTGTAGAACAGTCGTTACATACGCTTTTTAAAAGTTCGGCCTAACATGATTTCATACACTAGCAACAATATACATTACGGATGTCACGAAGACTGCAAATTTTGAAATTCAGAGAATTTCTATAAAATGATTCTGATAAATTATGCGAACGTGTATTAATATTTGCAATTACCATGATGATTTAAAAGATCTTGTACATACTAAAATATAGAGTGAAACATTGTATCTACCACTGGGTAGAAGGTCGACGGCAAAACAATGATAAGAAAGGCAGAACAATTGATCTCGACACGTTAACAGTAGTGTGATAGGCAGACGTAATTAATTTTACAGTGATATTTTACTTCGAAAGTCAACTGAAAAACGCTCTTTGACATGCTATGGGAAACGCGATTTACGCAACCTCGTCATGCTCCTTGTGGGCAGGAACAGCGTACACTTGCCATCAGGTGAGTTGTAGAATATTCGCGACCTCCGCTTGTCATCGTTTGAGTCGGAGAGTTCCCTCTACATGTCATGTGAGTGAGACAGACAAAATAAACTGCACACTTTTATACTACCATGAGAGGAGAGCGAGAAAATCCTTCAAAATTAAGATACGTAACACGTAATTCTTATCATTTTAATTATTTTAATTATTTTTTTAATTAATTTGATAGTTATGTATGTTACTGTGTACACAAATACTATTTTATATTGTATGTTACTGTGTATACGAGGGTCGCCGCCCCGTTTCATTCTGCTTTTTAGGTATCTAAATTGTGAAAGTAGTGGGAGTTAGGACATGAATTTCTCCAACTGCGTGATTCAAGGAAAGCAATCGATTAAGACAGGTAACATGCATTTCTATCATTCTATAATTTTTTTTCACATTTTTTCATTCTTTTTAAATTTTGTGTTCTCTTCGTGGATAATTTTGTATTTTAATGTATAAAATATTGCTGTTTTCTTATTTAAACAAATGAACTAAACTCTTTTGCGTCAAATCCAATAAAATCTTTGTGCTGCTACCCCTATACTTTCGACCGCTGACCATCATGTTAGTTACAGTAATAGCTTTTATAACTAGAATTTTCTCGAAAATAATATCTGAAGAAAAACTTGTTCTTAAGGAAGAGTATTGAACATAAATGCCGCAGATTTAACAATAAATGTAAAAATTTCCCGCGAGTGTTTTTATACATTACTTAGAATACCGGAGGAATCGACTACGGAACTCTGATCCGTGTGCCAGTACAGTAGAACAGTCGTTACATACGCTATATAAAAGTTCGGGCTAACATGCTTTCATACACTTGCAAAAATATACATGAATACGGCTGTCACGAATACTGCAAATTTTGAAATTCAGAGAATTTCTATAAAATGATTCTGATAAATTATGCGAACGTGTATTATTATTTGCAATTACCATGAATATTGAAACATCTTGTATATCATAAAATATAAAGTGAAACATTGTAACTACCACTGGGTAGAAAGTCGACGGCAAAACAATGATAAGCAAGGGAGAACAATTGATCTCGACACGTTAAAGGTAGTGTGATAGGCAGACGTAATTAATTTTACAGTGATATTTTACTTCGAAAGTCAACTAAAAAACGCTCTTTGACATGCTATGGGAAACGCGATTTACGCAACTTCGTCATGCTCCTTGTGGGCAGGAACAGCGTACACTTGCCATCAGGTGAGTTGTAGAATATTCGCGACCTCCGCTTGTCATCGTTTGAGTCGGAGAGTTCCCTCTACATGTCATGTGAGTGAGACAGACAAAATAAACTGCACACTTTTATACTACCATGAGAGGAGAGCGAGAAAAACCTTCAAAATTAAGATACGTAACACGCAATTCTTTTCATTTTATTTATTTTAATTATTTTTTTTAAATTAGTTTGATCGTTATGTATGTTACTGTGTACACAAATACTATTTTATGTTGTATGTTACTGTGTATACGAGGGTCGCCGCCCCGTTTCATTCTGCTTTTTAGGTATCTAAATTGTGAAAGGATTGGGAGTTAGGACATGAATTTCTCCAACTGCGTGATTCAAGGAAAGCAATCGATTAAGACAGGTAACATGCATTTCTATTATTCTATAATTTTTTTTCACATTTTTTAATTCTTTTTAAATTTTGTGTTCTCTTCGTGGATAGTTTTGTATTTAAATGTATAAAATATTGCTATTTACTTTTATTGAAACAAATGAACTAAACTCTTTGCGTCAAATCTAATAAAATCTTTGTGCTGCTACCCCTATACTTTCGACCGCTGACCATCATGTTAGTTACAGTAATAGCTTTTATAAATAGAATTTTCTCGAAAATAATATCTGAATAAAAACTTGTTCTTAAGGAAGAGTTATTGAACATAAATGCCGTAGATTTAATAATAAATGTAAAAATTTCCCGCGAGTGTTTTTATACATTACTTAGAATACCGGAAGAATCGACTATGGAACTCTGCTCCGCGTGAAAGTACTGTAGAACAGACGTTACATACGCCATATAAAAGTTCGGGCTAACATGATTTCATACACTTGCAACAATATACATGAATACGGCTGTCACGAAGACTGCAAATTTTGAAATTCAGAGAATGTCTATAAAATGATTCTGATAAATTATGCGAACGTGTATTAATATTTGCAATTACCATGAATATTTAAAACATCTTTTTATCATAAAATGTAGAGTGAAACATTGTATCTACCATTGGGTAGAAGGTCGACGGCAAAACAATGATAAGCAAGTCAGACCAATTGATCTTGACACGTCAACGGTAGTGTGATAGGCAGGCGTAATTAATTTTACAGTGATATTTTACGTCGAAAGTCAACTAAAAAACGCTCTTTGACATGCTATGGGAAACGCGATTTACGCAACCTCGTCATGCTCCTTGTGGGCAGGAACAGCGTACACTTGCCATCAGGTGAGTTGTAGAATATTCGCGACCTCCGCTTGTCATCGTTTGAGTCGGAGAGTTCCCTCTACATGTCATGTGAGTGAGACAGACAAAATAAACTGCACACTTTTATACTACCATGAGAGGAGAGCGAGAAAAACCTTCATAATTAAGATACGTAACACGTAATTCTTATCATTTTAATTATTTTAATTATTTTTTTTAATTAGTTTGATAGTTATGTATGTTACTGTGTACACATATACTATTTTATGTTGTATGTTGCTGTGTATACGAGGGTCGCCGCCCCGTTTCATTATGTTTTTTAGGTATCTACATTGTGAAAGGAGTGGGACTTTGGACATGAATTTCTCCAACTGCGTGATTCAAGGAATGCAATCGATTAAGACAGGTAACATGCATTTCTATCATTCTATAATTTTTTTTCACATATTTTCATTCTTTTTAAATTTTGTGTTCTCTTCGTGGATAGTTTTGTATTTAAATGTATAAAATAGTGCTATTTTCTTTTATTGAAACAAATGAACTAAACTCTTTTGCGTCAAATCCAATAAAATCTTTGTGCTGCTACCCCTATACTTTCGACCGCTGACCATCATGTTAGTTACAATAATAGCTTTTATAACTAGAATTTTCTCGAAAATAATATCTGAAGAAAAACTTGTTCTTGAGGAAGAGTATTGAACATAAATGCCGCAGATTTGACAATAAATGTAAAAATTTGCCGCGAGTGTTTTTATACATTACTTAGAATACTGGAGGAATCGACTACGGAACTCTGATCCGTGTGCCAGTACAGTAGAACAGTCGTTACGTACGCTATATAAAAGTTCGGGCTAACATGCTTTCATACACTTGCAAAAATATACATGAATTCGGCTGTCACGAATACTGCAAATTTTGAAATTCAGAGAATTTCTATAAAATGATTCTGATAAATTATGCGAACGTGTACTAATATTTGCAATTACCATGAATATTTAAAACATCTTGTATATCATAAAATATAGAGTGAAACATTGTATCTACCATTGGGTAGAAGGTCGACGGCAAAACAATGATAAGCAAGTCAGACCAATTGATCTCGACACGTTAACGGTAGTGTGATAGGCAGACGTAATTAATTTTACAGTGATATTTTACGTCGAAAGTCAACTAAAAAACGCTCTTTGACATGCTATGGGAAACGCGATTTACGCAACCTCGTCATGCTCCTTGTGAGCAGGAACAGCATACACTTGCCATCAGGTGAGTTGTAGAATATTCGCGACCTCCGCTTGTCATCGTTTGCGTCGGAGAGTTCCCTCTACATGTCATGTGAGTGAGACAAACAAAATAAACTGCACACTTTTGGACTACCATGAGAGGAGAGCGAGAAAAACCTTCAAAATTAAGATACGTAACACGTAATTCTTTATATTTTAATTATTTTAATTATTTTTTAATTAGTTTGATAGTTATGTATGTTACTGTGTACACAAATACTATTTTATGTTGTATGTTACTGTGTATACGAGGGTCGCCGCCCCGTTTCATTCTGCTTTTTAGGTATCTAAATTGTGAAAGGAGTGGGAGTTAGGACATGAATTTCTCCAACTGCGTGATTCAAGGAAAGCAATTCATTAAGACAGGTAACATGCATTTCTATCATTCTATAATTTTTTTTTCACATTTTTTAATTCTTTTTAAATTTTGTGTTCTCTTCGTGGATAGTTTTGTATTAAAATGTATAAAATACTAGCTGTTACCCGTGACTTCGTTCACGTAACATTAAAAAAAGAATAAATGCATTAACGTAGTAAAACATTTCACTTGATAATTAACAACATATATAATTAACCAAATCTTTATCACATTTTATAGGAGACCATACGGTATTTCTTTGCTATAGGGGCCTTGACATAACCCAGTCTTAAAAAAGTGAAATTTCATACCCAATAATATATACAATCGCGAAAATGAAACTGCAACTAATGCAAAAAGGAGGACCAAGTAAAATCGTGAAAATCGAGGAATTCCTCTTCGTAAAACGAAAAACAACACTGGCAGAATTCTTCTATACAACAGTGCATTTTAGGTGGTATTTGGTGTACAATTTGTATATGTGTGCATTGCTAAATGGGCATTATTATATTGTTTATTTGCATAGACATATGGTATATATTTCTTACTACATTATCTTGTTTATGTATATATTAAATTAAGTGCTTCACGCTAAGTGGTGTAATTAGTGAACAAACTGCTTGTGGATTTTATAAATTGATAGATATTTCACAAAGATATAACAATCTGATACGATTCTAAAATGTAAATAAAGGTTGCTAGAAGTACTTTAAATTCTGCCCAATTTAAACTCGATATTTTCTCTATCGCGTCAAGAACACTCTAAGCAAATAAATACCGACGACACAAATCTGATAATCTAAATTTACATATTTTTGTTAGTATATATAGGATTATTTAGATTTATTTCATGCGCTTGAAATTTTTTACGCTTTCTCTAGGGTTAGGTGTCGAATAAATGTACTTTCTTGTTATTTTATTTTGCCATTTCTATTTATTCTATTTTCCATTCATTCCATTTATGGATATTGATTTCATTTACATATTCGTGTCAAAGAATATTCTTTAAAGTTATTATCAGGATTAGGATAGGATTCGATTAGGGTTAGGATTAGGAATAAAAATTGAACGACAATGGCATGACCGATTCATGTTTAAAGTATGAACCAGTAAGTCTATTTACATCATGAAGCAATAAGAAAATTAGAAAATTGTCGGCTAATATTTTTTAATATGTTTTACAGTCATAGTTGTCATCAAAGGTAAGCGGGGAAATGATCATCTAAAATATCATTAAGTGTTTACCAAGCAAAAAACAAATCTGGTTACAACAATGTATTTAATTTTGCGCCAAATTTCACTTGATAAAAAAAAAAAATCAAATTGACTATGGACCTAATTACAGACCCCTAACCTTCCTATTCTCACAAATGTTCTACCTATATGTAAAAAAAAATTCTACTGTATAGAACGCGCTTTCACGTTTATAATGTTATGAATTGGCACGATCGGCTTGTTCAAGTTTACACAATTCAGCTGGAAGAAAAGATTCATTACTTTTTTATTTCTTCTTTGCTTTTGCATTACGCGAATTTGTTGGTAAAATCGATTTTCTTTTCGATAACATTGTTGTTTTTTAGGTTTAAAAAATATTGTAATTTTACTTACATTGCTTTAAAATCTATGCAATTTTTCTTATCCTGCAAGACTTTACAAAAATCTATTATGAAACAACTTTAAAAAAAGCTATATTAAAAAAAAAAAAAAAAAAAAAAAAAAAAAGTTTTTCCTATTTTAAAACTAAAAGAAATGTAAAATTTAATTCCGGTTCGAAACGACGATTTACAAATGTGTTTTCGATTGTGGGAAAATGATAGAGGAAAAATGCTGTTACTTCGACACAATCATATTAAATCTTTAGCTTTTATGAGAAAAGCAACTTTCTTTTAAAAAATATAGTTATTTTTATTAAGATTTTCTGATTTTCGATACGGATAATTTTGCGATGCATATCATTGACATTTGCCATCCAATATATATATATTTTTTACTTTTTAAAATTTAAATTAAAAATATGGTATCTTTATGTTAGCCGTGTGCAGACGATAAATCGCCAACCTATCCCATCATTCGTATTGAATTCATTAAAAATATAAATCTTTCACTCATTTCATTTAAAACACAGAACTTTAATTTACAACACATACATTTAAAATACATATATTACGTACATTTAAAATAATTCCTTTCATGTGAAAAAGAAAAAGAAAAAAAAAGAAATTAATCACAAATAATTTGATAACCCAAGATCATTTTATTTCAACATCAAAACAAATCTGTTTTATATTTCTATATATGACATCATATTCGCTTGCTTTCCATACTTACTCGTATTTATGCACTTTGTATTATTATCAACTATTTGAAAACGCACGTTTTATTTCTAATATGACATCATTTCATATTCTGTTTAATTCTTAAATAATTCATTTCCTTTTCATTTTTCACATGGATATTTTTCACGTGAAAATAAATTGTTGATTAAAAAATATTACTCAGGGGTTTTATTTCATATTGGCAACGATAAAGTATTAGCAACGGTAAAATAAATTTATCCATTTTAAAAAAAGCTGCAAAACCGGGCCCATTGGGCCAAACCAACCAAACCAACCAACCATTTTAAAATATACGAAAAAATGTCCATTTATTCTCTATGAAAATAATGAAATTTTGAATTATTAAGAAAAATATTGAAGTAAAATAAACGAAAACCAGCCTATATTCATTTGAGGGTTATAATCAACTTATATGCAAAGATACAGGATAATTAAATGCTTCATTTTGACGCTGGCTTCAGCCTAACATTTGCACACAATCAGATTTACAATATTACTAGCTGTTACCCGTGACTTCGTTCACGTATCATTAAAATAAGAATAAATTCATTAATTATGCAAAATATTTCATTCCCGATAATTAGAAACGTAAATAATTAACTAACTCTTGATCACATTCCATAGGAGACAATACAGTATTTCTATGTTATAGAGGCCTTGACATAACTAAGTTTTAAAAAAGTGAAATTTTGTGACAAATAATCACGAAAAGGAAACTGCAACCAATAAAAAAGGTGGGCCAAATAAAATCGTGGAAATCGGCGAATTGTGTAAAAACATATGTCAAGTTTACCTGGTAAACCATTTTACTTTTAACGCCTTTGTGAAACGTTTTAATAGCCATCCTTCAAAGATAATGGAAATAGTATATTCTTTTTCATTAAATTCAATTCTTGTGAATAGGGAGCAATAATTGTAAACCTAAATGCATGGAGCTTAAATTTGCCTCCTTGATTTAATCTATAACTACAGCGCCTATATTCTAGGGGCTGTACTACAACTGAAAGAAAAAAATCTTTATTTCTAAATGAAAATATGTTGACAGACGATATTTGTTCTCCAGAATAAATTGACTCATGAAGTTTGAATATGTGAAAATACGTTTTTATTTTTAAAAAAATTTACTGTAATCAAGATTTTTTTTCTTTCACCATCTATTCAAATTGAAAATAATTCTTTTTTTTTCAGTTTTAATGAGAAAAAATATATTATTCTGTTTCATTTCTTCTTTTATATCCACAAAATTGGAATAATTTAGTTGCCATTTTTAGAGCAACTTCGTTAAATTTATAAAAAAAAAAAATATATAATAATCATATCTCGGAATTTAAATAATTTTTTTTTTTATTCTGAGAGTTTATGACATCCTCTGCGAAATACAAACAGGCGGTCAGATTTTAATATAATAGATTCGTAATTATTTTTATTTTCCTAATAATCATGGTGTAATTTTTGGCAAAAACTCTCATCTGTATGTAACTGATATTCATGCATAATAATAGCTAGCTGAAAAAAAAAGCTAAAAAAATATATTTAAATTTTTCATTTTAAATATGACGTGAAACTCATCTACTTTCTAAACTTACCGATTCTTGTATTATTAATGTAATGAATTGATTCACGCTCCTTCTAAAACACATTTGAAAATTCCCATTTTATTTCAAGAATGGCGTCACTTTTTCCTCAGAGAAATCTCTTTTAAATGGCAAAATTCTTGTTAATTTTCTTTTTCTGGCAATCGGGGCGTAAATTTTAGCGGAAAACTCACATTTGTGTGTAACTGGTATTCAAGCTAATTATTAATCAGTATCGATAAAATATATTTCAGTTTTTCATCTTAAATATTACGTCCATTATCTATTTACTTTCATTATACATTGATATTCATGCTCCTTGTATTATTACGAATATTTGAAAATACATGTTTTATTTATGACGTCATATTTGTCCAAGCCCATTGGATCCTTTTCATAGTTCCATGGTCCAAGCGAAATCTATTTTTTAATAATATAATTATTGTTGCACTTTTCCTTCTAATTATAACGCAGTTTTTGACAGAAAAATATCTTTTTATTTTAACCGATATTCATACTTCATGTATAATAACAAATACTCCATATTTTTGTTTCAAATATCACGGAAATTCACCTTCTTTTGAATTTTTTGAATTTTCAGTTTTCACGTGAAAATCGTTCAATTGAAAATTAGTTGTTGGGGAAAAATTATTTTTCCGTGTTTTTATTTTTGTGGCAACGATCAAAGCCCTAGCAACAATAAAGTAAAATGGTTAAATTGTATGGAAAAATGTCCATTTATTCTCTATGAAAATAATTAAATTTTTAATTATTAAAGAAAATATTTGAATAAAATAAACAAAAACCAGCCTATGTTAATTGGAGTATTATAATCAACCTACATGCAAAAATACAGGATCATTAAATGCTCCATTTTGACGCTGGCTTCAGCCTAACATTTGCACACAATGAGATTTATAATATTAACAAGCTGTTACCCGTGACTTCGTTCACGTAACATTAAAAAAAGAATAAATGCATTAATTTAGCAAAACATTTCACTTGATAATTAACAACATACATAATTAATCAAAGCTTTATCACATTTTATAGGAGACCATACGGTATTTCTTTGCTAATAAAAAAAAAAGGACCAAGTAAAATCGTGAAAATGGAGGAATTATTCTTCGTAAAACGAAAAACAACACTGGCAGAATTCTTCTATACAACAGTGCATTTTAGATGGTATTTGGTGTACAATTTGTATATGTGTGCATTGCTAAATGGGCATTATTATATTGTTTATTTGCATAGCCATATGTTATATATTTCTTACTACATTATCTTGTTTATGTATATATTAAATTAAGTGCTTCACGCTAAGTGATGTAAATAGTGAACAAACAGCTTGTGGATTTTATATATTGATAGCTATTTCACAAGGATATAACAATCTGATGCGATTCTAAAATGTAAATAAAGGTTGCTGGAAAGTACTTTAAATTCTGCCCAATTTAACCTCGATATTTTCTCTATCGCGTCAAGAACACTATAAGCAAATAAATACCGACGACACAAATCTGATGATCTAAATTTACATATTTTTGATAGTATATATAAGATTATTTTTATTTATTTCATGCGCTTGAAATTTTTTACGCTTTCTCTAGGGTTAGGTGTCGAACAAATGTACTTTCTTGTTATTTTATTTTGCCATTTCTATTTATTCTATTTTCCATTCATTCCATTTATGGATATTGATTTAATTTACATATTCGTGTCAAAGAATATTCTTTAAAGTTATTATCAGGATTAAGATAGGATACGATTAGGGTTAGGATTAGGAATAAAAATTGAACGACAATTGCATGACCGATTCAGGTTTTAAGTATGAAACAGGATGTCTATTTACATCATGAAGCAATAAGAAAATTAGAAAATTATCGGCTAATATTTTTTAATAGCAAATTGACTATGGACTTAATTTTAGACCCCTAACCATCCTATTCTCGGAAATTTTCTACCTATATGTAAAAAAAATTCTACTATATAGAACGCGCTTTTACGTTTATAATGTTATGAATTGGCACGATAGGCTTGTTCAAGTTTACACAATTCGGCTGGAAGAAAAGATTCATTACTTTTTGATTTCTTCTTTGCTTTTGCATTACGCGAATTTGTTGGTAAAATCGATTTTCTTTTCGATAACATTGTTGTTTTTTAAGTTAAAAAAAATATTGTAATTTTACTTAAACATTGCTTTAAAATCTATGCAATTTTTCTTATCCTACAAGACTTTACAAAAATCTATTATGAAACAGCTTTAAAAAAAGCTATATTTAAAAACGACAACAAAGTTTTTCCTATTTTAAAACTAAAAGAAATGTAATATTAAATTCCGGTTCGAAACGACGATTTACAAATGTGTTTCGTTTGCGGGAAAATGATAGAGGAAAAATACTGTTACTTCGACATAATCATATTAAATCTTTAGCTTTTATGAGAAAAGCAACTTTCTTTTAAAAATTATAGCTATTTTTATTAAGATTTTCTGATTTTCGGTACGGATAATTTTGCGATGAATATCATTGAAATTTGCCATCCAATATTTTTTTTTTTTTTTTTTTTTTTTTTACTTTTTAAAATTTAAATTAAAAATATGGTAACTTTATGTTAGCCGTGTGTAGACGATAAATCGCCAACCTATCCCATCATTTGTATTGAATTCATTAAAAATATAAATCTTTCACTCATTTCATTTAAAACACAGAACTTTAATTTACAACACATACATTTAAAATACATATATTACGTACATTTAAAATAATTCCTTTCATGTGAAAAGGAAAAAGAAAAAAATAAGAGAAATTAATCACAAATAATTTGATAACCCAAGTCCCAAGATCATTTTATTTTAACATCAAAACAAATCTGTTTTATTTGTCTATATATGACATCATATTCGCTTGCTTCCCATACTTACTCGTATTTATGCACTTTGTATTGTTATCAAATATTTGAAAACGCACGTTTTATTTCTAATATGAAATCATTTCATATTCTGTTTAATTCTTAAATAATTCATTTCTTTTTCATTTTTCACATGGATATTTTTCACGTAAAAATAAATTGTTGTTTAAAAGTTATTACTCAGGGGTTTTATTTCATATTGGCAATGATAAAGTATTAGCAACGGTAAAATAAATTTAATCATTTTAAAAAAAGCTGCAAAACCGGCCCCTTTGGGCCAAACCAACCAAACCAACCAACCATTTTAAAATATACGAAAAAATGTCCATTTATTCTCTATGAAAATAATGAATTTTTGAATTATTAAGAAAAATATTGAAATGAAATAAACAAAACCCAGCCTATGTTCAAATGAGGGTTATAATCAATCTGTATGCAAAAATTCAGGATCATTAAAGGCTCCATTTTGACGCTGGCTTCAGCCTAACATTTGCGCACAATCAGATTTATAATATTATTAGGATTAGGATTAGGATTGCTATTTTCTTTTATTGAAACAAATGAACTAAACTCTTTTACGTCAAATCCAATAAAATCTTTGTGCTGCTACCCCTAAACTTTCGACCGCTGACCATCATGTTAGTTACAGTAATAGCTTTTATAAATAGAATTTTCTCGAAAATAATATCTGAATAAAAACTTGTTCTTAAGGAAGAGTTATTGAACATAAATGCCGTATATTTAACAATAAATGTAAAAATTTCCCGCGAGTGTTTTTATACATTACTTAGAATACCGGAGGAATCGACTATGGAACTCTGCTCCGCGTGAAAGTACTGTAGAACAGTCGTTACATACGCTTTTTAAAAGTTCGGGCTAACATGATTTCATACACTTGCAACAATATACATTACGGATGTCACGAAGACTGCAAATTTTGAAATTCAGAGAATTTCTATAAAATGATTCTGATAAATTATGCGAACGTGTATTAATATTTGCAATTACCATGATGATTTAAAAGATCTTGTATATCATAAAATATAGAGTTAAACATTGTATCTACCACTGGGTAGAAGGTCGACGGAAAAACAATGATAAGCAAGGCAGAACAATTGATCTCGACACGATAACGGTAGTGTGATAGGCAGACGTAATTAATTTTTACAGTGATATTTTACTTTTAAAGTCAACTAAAAAACGCTCTTTGACATACTATGGGAAACGCGATTTACGCCACCTCGTCATGCTCCTTGTGGGCCGGAACTGCGTACACTTGCCATCAGGTGAGTTGTAGAATATTCGCGACCTCCGCTTCTCATCGTCTGAGGCGGAGAGTTCCCTCCACATGTCATGTGAGTGAGACAGACAAAATAAACTGCACACTTTTTTACTACCACGAGAGGAGAGCGAGAAAAACCTTCAAAATTAAGATACTTCTTTTAATTTTAATTATTTTTATTTTAATTATTTTAATTATTTTGATAGCTATGTATGTTACTGTGTACACAAATACTATTTTATGTTGTATGTTACTCTGTATACCAGGATCGCCGCCCCGTTTCATTCTGCTTTTTAGGTATCTAAATTGTGGAAGGAGTGGGAGTTTGGACATGAATTTCTCCAACTGCGTGATTCATGGAATGCAATCGAAATGATGAAGTGAATGAAAATGTGTTCGTTAGATTTGAACTAAATCGGTGTTAAGGTATGAAATAACAAATAACTTTAAAAAAAAACTCCTAAAATGTCTTCACTTTTTTTAGATTTTTTTAATGCAATTGTACAGTAATAATAATGGTTTTTTTGCAAATGAAAGAGCATATCTTTGAAGTTTTAAAAACATTTTTTTATTTGGAAAATAGTTGAAAAATGGTCCTCTATCGGCCTTTGATACAGGGGTGTAGAAAAATTGAAGCGTTCCTCAGTACCAGTAGATGAATCGCGAAATTTGTTTATCTGTAACAAAAAAACAGACCCCCGCTTCCCCTAAAATTTACGATATATTTTAGTCCTTCTCGGACGGGTTTATTAATTTTTCTATTCCGAAGAAAGTGGCGTCTGTTCAAATTTCAAGTTGTCGAATTTAGACAAAAATTTTCGGATTTAAATCGCGCAAAAATATCTTTACGATCCGAATATTGAAAAACACGTCCGTGAGGGACTATAAAATAGTATGTACTAGAAACGCATGAAATTTTCAATCAAATCGGTCGATCCAATCTCGAGTTCTACCTGGTACCGACTTGTAAAACAGAGTTTCGAGAAAAACAGGTTTAAAGTTTTATAACGTTTTTAAACAAACAGTGACAATTTTCAACTTACATAAAACCATATATGCCAGGACCATATAATGAACCCTCCTGGACTTCCTCTTTCTCAATTCTTTTGTTTCTTCATGTGCACACAATACGCTAAAAATTAGCATATTCATTACTGCAACACCAAAAGACGGATAACTTTTGAACCAAAATACGAATTTCAAAGTAAAATGCCTTACCACAAAGTTTTTGAGGCTTTAAAGGGTAAAAATGAGATGAAGAAAAAAAAAGTTATAACATGCTTTAAGAGGCTACTTCACTCAGGCGAAAACACCCACTCGCTAATGATAATTCTATGGGGGAAGTAATTTACGATATCTCATTCGCATTTCAATATTTTTAAATGATTTTTTTTTTGCTTTGGATAGCTGAGGTCAATCTCTATGCACGCTCTTTTGTACTTTTTCGATTTTGATTACATGTTTTTTTTTTATTAAGATACTTTCATTTTCGGAACCAGTTTGGAGAAAGTGGAAGTATCCTCAATTTAAAAAAAACTGCAACAAACATCGAAAAAGTACAAAGGAGCGTGCATAGATATTGACCTCAGCTATCCAATGAAAAAAAAAGAAAAGACAAAAAAAAGAAAAGACAAAAAAAGAAAAGAAAAAAATTATTTAAAAATATTGAAATGCGAACGAGATATCGTAAATTATTTCTCCCATTGGATTAACATTAGCGAGCGCGTTTTTTCTCATGACTGATGTGGGTTCTTAAGGCATTATACTGTATATTTAGGAAAAGTCAAGCAATTTCAAATTTTTATTCTGAAAAACAACAGAGTTACGAACTAAAAATCACGTCCTGGGTCATAGTGTCAAAAATTCTCAATAAAACAGTCAACATTAATTTTCTTTAGGTAAGAATTAAAGATTTTCTAATAAATAAAAGCTCTTACCTGCGGGTTCGTGATGGGATGCTTAATAGGGGTATCTTGATCATATCCGTCAGTAAGGCTCACACACACAAAAGACAAAGTCTTTAAATAAAAACACACAAAATTTACTAACGTTAACAGAACACAACAATTAAAATTATAAATCCTTTTCTGAATGATTCACAGAAGCAACAATCAGTACATCTTTGTTCTTTGGTCTGAAAGACCCAACCGCTTAACATATCTCTCTGAAAGAAAAAAAGCAATTATTATTCAAAGGTTCAAAGTAGAAATTTAAAAAAGAACGAAAAATCATGCGTCAAGCATAGATTATGTAACACTTTCCAACGCTTCCAAAATAATTTTACAAATCATACTGTTTAATAAGCTAAAAGATAACATCTAAGTAATCCGAATACTTTTAATCAGCCCTGTATAGGATCTATAGATTTGTATATATACTACATATGCTAAATTTTAGTTCAGTTAGGAAACGCGTAGCACAGTTTAAAATTCTCCGTCTGGAGTTAAATAATACGGAAATGTGTTCGCGAACTTTTGTGCTTCCCTGTATAGGATCTACAGAATTTATACACACCACGTAATAGACATAAAGCGAGTTAAAATTAAAATCGCGATCAGTAACTTAAAACGCACTTCCAGGAATTATTGTTAACATACAGTAGATAATTCTTTTGTGTGTCCCTGTAAATGAACGATGACTGCTATACATACAATATTCTGTAGTAAGCCTCTTGTAATGCACCTTAGTGATATATATAAATTTCAATGCGTTTAAAATAGGGAAACATTATTTAAATAAACCGCAGACGATTTTTCTCCATAGACGTAATGTAACGGAATTCTTTTGACTGTCCCTGTAAAGTAACTATAAGTGCTATGCACACCCTATTCCATATTAAGCTTCTTCTAATGCACCTTAGTGATATATATAAATTGCAATGCGTTTAAAATAGAGAAACATTATTTAAATAAACCGCAAATGATTTTTCCCCATAGACCGCAATGTAACGGAATTCTTTTGAGTGTCCCTGTAAAAAAAACTATAACTGCTACACACTTCCGTTGAAATAGGGAACATGCTATAGCTAACGACTATAACATATAAAAATTGCAGAGCAATCCGAGCATATTTACGGGAGTTAGAGCACGGCCAGACAAACCGAAGTCATAAACACTTTTCAACTAGGTTGGAAAGTGTTAAAAAAGAGTCCTCGTGGACGGAAATGAAATTCTTAATCAAATGTAGAGGCACAGTCTGCGGTTTTGAGTTCTAATCAGTGTTCTTTTCTTCACACATAGATTACCCTCTAGAGCTAAGCCATTATTTATTCGCACATTCTTCAAAAAATAAATAGGTGCTGGGCGTCAATCTGCTACCTTGCGCCGCACGGTGGAACTAACACCGTAAAACTGGACATGGATGAAATTTCGAACTGTTTATTTTTAGTTGCCTTACCATTGAAGATTGTTCTTAAACACACAAATGTACCCAAAAAAACAAAATGGGCTTATCAGAAAACTCCCCCTCGGATTTTTAGGATTGATAGTAGATTCTGATTTTAATGCCATACATGTTAAATCGTTAAAAAATACTTTTGAAAATTATTATTTATTTCCAAACCCGGAATGACATTGTGGAAGATATTTAATAACATTTTGGTAAATACATAAATAAATAAATACCTGTACTTGTAAGGCAAATTTGGAGTAATTTTCTCGACTATTTCAGTGAAGATGGAGATCGTCAGTCATGGAGTTCTGTAGGATATAGGGTGCAAATCATTTATTTATCATTTATAGGGTCACACAAAAGAATTCCGTTACATAATGGTCTACAGGGGAAAATCGTTTGCAGTTTATTTTAATGAATTGTATTTCATTATAATCATATCGGTGTATTTTATCATAATAAAATTTATATGAATTACTGAGATGCTTTATAAGTTGCTTAATTGAAAGTATGATATGCGTTTATTGTTCATCTACAGGGACACATAAAATAATTCGGTTACAGTACTGTTTATGAACGATAATTTCTAATAGTGCTTTTTAAAATTTGGTTTGCGTTATCAATTTTAACTACATTTTGCATAGCATGTATAAATTCTACAGATCATATACATGACTGCGCAAAAGAATTCGAGTACATTTCCGCTTATTGACAGAAATTGTTGAAGGGGAATTTTTATCTGTGTGATGCGTTTATTGAATAAACTAAATTTTTGCATATTATGTAGTGTATATACAAATCGATAGGTCACATACAAGGCTGCACTAAAAAATTCGGATATTTTTCCGATTATTGTTAGTAATTTCTGATATTTGGGTTTTCAAATGTGTTATGCTTTTTCCAAACATCATATTTCACCTTATTAAACGGTGAAGTTTTGTTACAGTATTCTGAATGTGTTAGAAAGTGTTTCATAATTTAAGCTTGACGCATATGATTTTCCTTTATTTATAAGATTTTCTATCAGAAACTAATCAAACCCAATCAAACTAAAAAGAGGCCTAAGGCCTGGCATTCATTTGGAGCTCACCTACCTATACTCTCTCTCTCACACACACACAAAAAAAAAATCATGCCTTAGAACAGATATATAAATAAATACACATAAATATCTTTTTTGTTTTTAGGGTTTCGTTCATCTCACGAAACGCTATTACTCCCGTTTCGTTGTCTGTACGTCACAGAGCCTGTTCTCAGAAACTGTTTAACTTACATGTAAGTTAAATAGTTTCTGAGAACATGCTCAGGCATTCTCAGGCATGAAAATTTGTGTACTTATAGCTGAATACCTGCTATGAAGCTCAAAATCATAAAATTTGAAAAAAATCGTATTATTTTAAAATAGAGAATTAAAAAACCAAAAATCTAACAGCCTTTTCCTATTAAATTTAAACATTTTTCGTTATAGCAGTTGCCAACAATTAAAAATCCAGAATAAAATTCTTTCTACAGTAATTAATTTTCTATTGAAAGATTTTCACGTGAAAAAGGAAAATGAAATAAAAATTTTCACCAATTGAAAACAAAAAAGATTAATATGACGTCATATTGGTAATAAAACGGAAATTTTCAAAATTTCTCAATAATACAAAGAGTATGAGTATCTGTAAATACAGAAAGCAGCTTAATATGACGTCAATAGATAATTAAAAGAAAATTAATCTGACGTCATAACGGATTTTTCAAATGTTTGAGAATAATACAAAGAGAGTATCGATATGAGTAATAGAGAATTGTAAATATATAAGTTTGAGGAACATTTTGAATCATGATAAAAACCCGATTATGGAAATATTGGTATATTTTAACATTTTGAAGGTCTCTATACAACATGTTTAATTTTGAAATTCATTGTTTTTTAAATATCGCATTTAGTCCTCATGAGAGATATTATTATGACAGAGTATAATAGCGGGCTTCGCCCGCTATCGAACCGGTTCAGATATTCGAAAAAACGAGAAAAATAGACCGGTAAATTTTTACTTCATAAAAAACATGACTTTTTTTTTTTTTTTGGAAAATGAAATTTATTTGGATTTATTAAAGAAAGGATAAAGTGTTTTGAAAGGAATATTAAACGAAACCCTTTGTGCGATCTTCGATCACACTTACCCACTTGTTTAATCTTGTTCTATTCTAAAAGCACGAAATATTGATTATATAAACAGAAAAACGCGTTTTTAGTGGCAGAAAATACCGAAAATTCCTAAAATTCAAAGTATCCTAACTCAGAAAGTTTTGGTCGTAAGAAGAATAGAATTTTTACAGTTTTACTTATTAGAGAAAGGATAAAGTATTTTTTCCTTACTTATAGGTCCCACGGACTTTATAAAAATTGTAATTTCTGAACTTTAAAAAAAATAATAATAACTATTTTGGCATAAATTACTTTTGATATGATAAAAAACAACATTTAACACACTTTTGCAATAAGAACTATATCTATAAAACTAACGGTTTAGAAATTAACTACTTTTGGATAACGATAAGAGGGGCTATCCTGTCTATTTTTCAATACAAATTGAGAAACAGTATCCGTAATTAAAAAAATTCTGGCCGGGGTAATCACCCATTTTTGTTTTTTCCTCCTTTAGCCTCCTTTTCCTCCTTTAACTTTTATACAGTATTAGTGTAATACTTTAGGTCAGTTAGTTTCAAAATTACTAAAATATTCAACACGCGTTCAGATATTTTTTTTTTATTTCAAAGATATTTAATATATTGTGATATTATATATATAAATATACAAATCATCATCATCCAATCATCGACCGTTTTCAATCCACTGCTGAATGTAGATCTCCCCCCGATTTTTCCATTGTTTCCAGCCTACACTGCAAAAAATAATTGTTGATTTTATAGTATAAAACTGGCATTCCAGCTGCCAGTATTATACCGTAAAATTGCGCGGTAGCGTATTACTGCTTGCACGGCAGCGTATTACTACTTTTTTTACTGTTTAATACTGTTAATTTTACGGTATAATACTGGCAGCTGGGATGCCAGTTTTATACTGTAAAATCAACAATTATTTTTTGCAGTGTAGTGCTTTGGTTATCCAATTAACGTCAGCTACATTTGTGATTTCGTCGCTCTATCTTGTCTGAAGTCGTTGTCCTGCTCGGTTTACATCTCTGGGATACCGTTGTGGGATGTTTGTACTCCATCTACTGTCTTGTCTTCTTGCAATGTGCCCGGCCTATTTCCATTTTAACCGTTCATTTCTCTCGATGATATCAAAAACTTTAGTCTGACTTCTTATCCAGGTTATTCTTTTTCTGTCCATTCTAGTTATGCCTAGCTTTCCATACTTCGCTGTGTTGCTTGTAATTTTGTACCATCTGTAACGGAAATCTACGTGTTTAAAAGTACATTGCGTGAAAAATAATCCAGGTGATATGCATCCACTGAAAGTAACATAAAAAGGCAGTAGGCTGTAGAATTAAATGCTCTGAAAGGATTCTTTACGATATTAGTTTATTAAACTTTAAATTATAAGTGTACGATTACAAAGTACGTACATGAAGGGATGGGATGGTGCCCGAGAGTATTTTTTTTAGCAGCGTAAGCTTACATTATTAACTTCTTATCCGAGGCCGTGCTAGAGAGAGAAATGAGCCCTCCGACACATGTCGATTTTCATGCCATACACATATTGGCAACATAAAATTGGCGGAAGAGCATATGAAAATGAATGATGTCATATAAGCTAAAAATTATCAGTTACGCATTAGGCAATTAGGAGAATTTTTGAATTACAGGACAGGGGTACCAGAATAGCAGTCCTAAAAAGTGAGCCAACAAGAATGTGAATGCCAAATGTACGTTGAGAGCAAAGTTTTGGGAATCTAGCTGAAGTAGACAAAACAATTCTCATGTACTGGAAAATGTTTAGGATTTTACCGAAAAGGCTAAACTCAAAAATTAAGCAGACACAGACATTTCTACCGAACGTTGGACGGAATGAGAAATAAAATGCAAACCGAATACAAAGTCAATCTTTATCTCTTTTTTTTTTTTTTGGATATCTAGTGATGGTGATTAATCGTTTAAATGAATTCTATCTATGTGAGAAAGTTTTATTGATAAAGGGCATATGTTAAAGATATTTTCTTTTAATGGAGGAAAATTACGGCGGGAGCTGAAATAAAAGTTAGGATAAAATAACTAAGTAATTAAAAGATAGTTTAAACTGAAAATTAAAGAAAAGGATTAATTTAAGAAAAATATATATGATACCACATCACATATATCTCCCCTTAAACCGACGAAAAAAAATTTGAATTGAGGACGAAAAATTCTTCATATGCTCTTACGACTACATCAATTATAGCAGATACATGTAAATAAAACGAAACATGACAAAAAGCAAACAGTAATTGAAGATCTCTCGTAGCAGGCATCCATCCAAAAATAAAAGTATATCATGATATAATTATATTGGTACCATAAATTTGTCATACAGGTGACATCATATATTGTTTCTATTTAGAAACAGCTGCAGCAATTTTAATAAAATTCGTGATCACTTTTTCAATGTGTCTTAGTCAGACGTTGACCTGTATCAAATTGTGCACATACAAATAAAACAACCATTAGGCCTATGTTTACAGGTCAGTTACCAGCTGGCATTAATTTAAAAATATGCTTGTATTATAATAAGCATTAAATGTGACTAAACAGGAATATTGATCAATACTATAATCATTATAAAATACTGGAGTAATATGATATATATAACATATATAATATACGGGTAAACAGAAATACAGCATAAATAACCAAGGATTATGTATTAATTCCCAAAATAATGAATAAAGGTATAATTTGGAAATTTATGCGTTTCTAATTTTATTTTTAAATTCAAAACATGAATTTTAAACAAAGTTATGTTAGAGGTGAGGATACAAAAATATTTGAATTTCTGTATGTGAAGAAAAAAAAATGTTTGAAACACTGCCATAAGCCATTCAATTCCATAATGTAACAAATGATTATGTGTATCAAAACGTAATTTTGTTTTTTCGTTTGCTTACATTCCCTATCACCTATAAATATGTTTAGATTGAAAAAAAAATTACTGGTGGTTAGAATACATTTAATAAAGTGTAGAAAATGTAAAATCAGTAAGTATGTGAAAGATGTGTGAGAAATCAATGTATGCAAACCCATATATGTAACTTCGACAGAACATACAGCTGGTATAAACACCAAAAGTTTGCGATAACATAACAACTGTGAATAAATATACTTCTAGAAACAAGTGTAGTGTATGAAAAAAAAAATTCGAAAAAAAAGTGTATGTCTTTAAAAATTACCTATATTGAATGAACTTTAAAAAGGTAAATTCGCGAGCACTGAGTGGGCAAGACAAGGGGTGTAATTGAGGTGCGACACATACTCTATAGAAGAAAATAAATAAATCGAAAAAAGAAAAAAAGAAATTATATTAGGACATGTACAGTGAAAAGTTATCTATTATTTTTACTAAAATATGTTACCATTTAATAAGTCAAGAATAAAAATCAACAAGTAGAACCAGTGACAGAAATTTTTAAATAATATATAAAAATGTGACTGATGGAATGTAGTGTTATAGTAAGTGAAACGTGTAAGATATTCGTGTAAGTCCACAGAATGAAATATTTGATACTTTTATCATGAAGGTTCATGAAGCCATGTGCATTACAAAAAATCAAAATAGATTTTTAGTAAATCTTAATATTATAAAAATAATATCCTTAAACCACTAGGGCAGATTCAGTAATGCACAAATCTATATTTCAACTGTAAACAAATTTAATTTAATGAAAAAGGTGTTTTTTTTTTCTAAAAAAATAAATTACTGTACTTTTGTATCTCTAATTGGAATAAATGGATGTTAAAGTGTATGTGCAAAACAAGGAAAAGAAAATGTTGCTTACAATTTTACGATAAAATGTTACTATTAATCAGCAAATAAATAATATCAACATTATTGCGAGTACAAAAGGTAAATAAGTCCAGTTGTATATCACCTAAGGTTTAATAGTATATGGTGTAACTAGAACTTACAAATACCGTTGAAATTATCAAATACATCTAATGTGAAAGAACAATGAATTTTAAAATGTATGAATGAGAAAAGAAAGAATGTCACATTGAATGACTGTGTTAATACATTAACTGGTAATACATGATTGATTAGTAATTTGTGTAATGTTAATTAACTGGTAATATTTAAGGCATTAACTAGTAGTATATCATTGATTAGTAAAAAAAAAACTGTAAATGATAAAATTGAGTGCATTAAGTATAGATGATAGAAGTATGTGTAAGAAGTTGTGTAAATTAACAGGATGAAATATTTGATGCGTTACTCATGAAAGTTTCATGAAATGAGTGCATTGAACAGAGATCTGAGTAGATCTCTAAGAATCGCAATATTAAAATAATATAAGTACCATTAAGGCGTGATTCAGTAATGCTCCACTTGTTTTGCATCAGCAAACAAGTATTATTTAATGAAAAAGTATGATATTTTATTTTTAATTATGTGTTTATTTATTTACTCTTGACTAATGTGTTTATCAAAGTGAAATTATAGATGAAAAAAAAATACATGTAAAATGAAGAAGAATAGTAAATGTTGTATATATATATATTTTTATTAAAAAAAATATCACTATCAACCTACAAATGAGTTAACAGCATTACTGAGAATGCAACAGGTAAATAAGTATAGTTGTTTACCAACAATGGCATGTATAACAAATGTTATGAATCCATTTAATATTTTGGTGTAACTATTACTTACAAATATACCATAAGATTACTAAATGCAGGTGATGTGAACGGGAAAAAAATATCAATATTAAAAGGTATAAAAACTAACAGGCGCCGTCGGCGCCCTCACGGCGCCGAGCGAGCCCACTCCTCATCGTGCCCAAATCCTGAAGGATTTTTAACGCAGACCATGACTTTGTCTCGCCAGGTCGCTACGATCGATTCAGAGGGTTCGCGTTCCAGCGACGCCTCCTCATCTTTTTGCCCCAGAGTCGACATAAAAAATGAAGAAGAACAAATATAATAATGAATGGTAGAGGGTGTAGCAATGATTGGAAATGGGCATAATGACTGGTCCTGATTGGTAGTGTAAAACATTGATTGGTATTTAAACTATGAACAAATGTGGAATTATGTTCTACAAACTAGAGGAGGATGAGAATTGAGTAAAAAGATATAAGGTGTTAAAAAGTTTGTTAACCTTGACATATATGTACATAATCAAATTTTGTAAACTGATAAATTTTGAAATAAAGAAGTAGAAAGCTCATTAAGTACAGTGACAATACAGATAATACGGGTGTAAATATACTTTGATTGAAAAAAAAATTGTATTGTAGTGTATGTAGTGCGAAGTACATCTGCAGATCATGTGTATCCTAATGAAACTAAAGAAATGTGCATTATAAACTGTTTTTCAAATGGTGTCAGTGAGTCATGTATGACATGTACAAATATTTGACCTGTGTATGTCATGTATAAATATTAATATGACCCGTATAAATATTTAATGTTTCACTGTCAAATGTCCATGACAACACCAAAAAAATGTATGTGAAAGGAAATAAAGTTATGAACGCAAAAGCGAAATTCTTACAGCAACTGAAAAATGAAAAAAAAGCCCCATAGTAATTAAAAATGTTAGAGAAAAGGGAAACTATCATACTGATAATTTTCGTGTTGTAAATTCAAATGACGTCTGAATATAATTCCCAAGCAATTGTACAGAAGTCATAGGTAAAGGGTAAATCTCAAGAAAATGAAATAAAAAATTAACTGTTGACACCTTTCTTTTAACATGTATCAGAGATATAAGAGATAGAGGAACAATGAGTGAAAATACCATAACAGAAAAAAAAAAATCCAAAACGTTAAAAATGTTTAGAGAGTAAATATCTTGTTACATATCCCAATATGAATTAATCTATAAATATGAATTATGATCAGGTGGAAAGGGCATAAAAAACAATCTATATAAAATGGAAAAAATAATAAAAGTGCATTACCAAAAAAAAATACGTGTATCAAAGATATGTGAAAATTGTGAAAATAGAAAAACATGAAATGATGGATTATGCAAAAAAAAAAATTGTGTGCATTGATGCTTTGTAATACTTTGTAGCAAAATCCAAACACAGCATGTAAATTTGTGTAAAATGCATCAAATGAAATAGTCAGCAAAACTCGAAAGAAAATCTTTGATAGTAAATATAAACTTTGTTACGCGTCGAGAAATGCTACAAATTTACCAAGGTAGCAAATTATGTCAAAAGTAAGCTTTAAGAAAAAAGAATATGTTAGGTGAAATCATTTATAAACAAATATTGTAAAAGAGCTACCTTATGTTGAGAACAAAGTGTATGACGTAACCAATTGTACTACAGGAGCTGAACAGGAGCGTGTGTATACCATGAGAAGTATACCCTGAGACACCATGAAAATCATAGGTATGTGCAATAATGCGTATCCCCACTGAACATAAACTCCATGACAAATGGACATGCCAAACGATAATTCTCAGATGAGTGACAATATTATGTTTCATAATTACTATCATACATGATGACCTGTGGTTGGCACTCAAACATGTACAAGTAATAAAAAGGGAAAAGTGTACCTACATAAGTTTAAAAAAAATAAAAATTCAAAATTCTTGCAAAAATATGAAAAATACATAAATTTCTCAATATGAACACTATCTGTAATATGAAATAAATGATATTCTGAAAGAAAAAAAGGTATCTATAACCATTCTAAAATATTAAAAAAAGAGTTATGAGAAAGAATGTAACACAAACCATATTTCAAATTCGACTGAAAGGGGTCTGACGCCAGCGCCATTTTAAAATTAAACCAAATATGAAATATGTACCCTCATCAAGACATTCCTGCAGTAATGGCTCAACGGGAAGTCGTAGAACACTCAAACCATAATTTAATTAAAGATTAGAAGTAAAATTTTGCAAAAAGGAAAAAAAAATAAGGATCTAGTTCTAGATATCTATTTATTTAAAGATCATGAAAAAGAACGCCAATCTAAAGAGATGTGATCAAAGAAAATGTACCAATATAATGAATAAGTAAGCCTGTGTGTATGTGTGTTTTCATGTTAACAATAATTAACCAAAGAAAAGTATAATAAAATTAAAGCATGTGGTATCAGAAAAAAATAATAAGATGAAAAAAAATGCATATTGTTATAAAGTTATGACCTGTGAAATTGAAAATATAAGAAAATGCAACAAGATTTGACTAACCAGCTATAATAACTGAGAGTTATTATTTTTGTTCCTTAAAAAATAGAAATATAATGCCTAACATGAACTGAAATATTTGTAGAGTGATATATATATTTTTTTTTTTACATTTTGAAATAAGAGAAGAGTGGGGGGGGGGGGGGAAGTACTAAATCCCTGAACTATAAAAATAAATGTAATCATAATTTATCTGAAAAGTGCAATATTATAAAATTGCATGTATCTTATGGCAGTTTCAAACCATCAGAAACACATCCAAATGTAAGTTGTTAATTTCTCTATAATATTTGGATATAGAAACAATACACATTTATCAGAAATGTCATTTAAATATTACCGATAATAATCTAAAAATAAGCACATTAAAACACTTACACTAAACAATTAAAGTCAAAAATAAAAATAGAAAAGTCACTACTTGCAGAAATATTTGAAAACCTTTAAATCGTAAATAAAAATATGACTTGATGCATTTGCTTTTATATCTGCAAAACCTGACATATCGTTAATGGAATATGGGTTCTCTTCAAAACACATTATTATCAACACAAATTTTAGAAAATTAATAAGCATTCAACGAAAAAAAAATGATGTTGAACCTGAAAATATTTTTTTTCTTTTTATTTATTTATTTATTTATTTATTTATTATTATTTTTGCAAGCATTCTTGTGCAAATTCTTAACTAAATGAATAAGAAATACCAGAATGCACCAAAAAAACTTACCCCTTTTTCTTTATTCAATAACCTAAAATTTCAAACTATCACAAGATAATAATCATAGGTGGAAATTAATCTTGAATGCAGTACATTTAAATTTAAAATATTTTAAAGTAAAAAAAAATTTTTTTTTTTCTTTCCCAACATAATAAAATGATAAGACAACATATTTCATGTTCGGTCTATAGTATACGAACTGTAAGAACTAGTTATGCATGAATAGATAATGGATGGATAATCCACCTTAAAGTTATTCATTAACTAGTCGGACTTAATTATGCAACTAGAATTTTTTTTTTTTTTTTTTTTTTTTTTTTTTTGTAAACACATATAAAAATACAATGTCTGTGTAGTACGAGCATCATAAAAATAATAAAACATAACTTACCTGAAAATTCAGAAACATTCAAATTATAACAGTAAGAATGTAAATTGCATTGTTAGATTTTATTAATATCATTCAGTTAATTAAATTATAAATTAAGCATTTCAAATTACGACATAAAAATATGAGATGCAGTTCAAAGTATAAAATATTGTATACCTATGGGGTTTTATATTTTCCACAAGTACTCATATCAGTCAATATATATATATATATATATATATATATATATATAACGTGTTCTTCATTTTTTTTTAAAAAAAATTTTAACACACAACAATGCAAAAGAATGAGATTAATTCCATACTTATTCTGAATTGAATCCTTTGTCACTAGACTATCTTGATTTTTTGGAAATATATGAACATATTCCAGCAAAAATGGTGAACAGTCAGTAAGTATTTTAGTAACATGAAAAAAAAATCTTATTTCAGAATAGTATCGTTAGCTTTTCATTTGAGTTCTTAAATAGCATTGGTAAAAAAGGTATTGCGAGATATTTCTAAGCAATCCAAAACTATTTTCGAATATGTTATTATTCAAAGAAAATAGATGTGAGCATGAGAAAAAAAATATTTAAACAAGAAAATATTTAGAGATTATTTTTACGGTATTAATTTAGAATTAAAACTCATATGCAGTCAAAACAAAAAGCTAATAATAATTATAAAAAAATAAAACATCATTTAATATTTCTTTTCTCATACTCACTTTTCAAACCATTCGTGTTGATATATATGTAAATTTTCTTCCTGTGGTTCTTTCCTTGCTGAAACTCTATACTATAAATGAAAAATATTTTTCTTTATTTCTTGTATATGTTTTTCTTGTTTTGTTCACTAAACTGTTTTTATCCACTATAAACAGTACTAGTATAGAAAATGTACTGTAAATTGAAGGTTAGGCGGAATTTAACGTAATGTGGCGACACCAAAAATTAAAACTGACGAATGTAGTCTTGTCATTGTAGATGTACTGCCACTTTTTATAAAAATAATTCACACTATTAGGGACGACGTATGAATGCATGCTCATTCACATGTTTAAAAAAACATACTTCACTTTTAAAGCACGAGATTTGAAGAGCCAGCAGAATTAGAAAAAAAAACACACAATATCGATGATCGTAGAGCACTCATTAACGCTATGCGAGGCGAACTCAAAGTCAGAAATCGTCCATATCCCAGCTTCTTAGGCCTACCTCGAAAGGATAGAGTCCAGCGGGAGCGAGCGAAGGCAGGCGAACATCGGGATTTCATCTTCTTTTTTTTTGTTTTCGAAAGAATAAACCGCTTCAGTTGGTATAAATCGGCTGCAGTGTAGAAATCTTTAACTCATGAAATTTGGAAAACAGACAAGAGATCCGGCAGACGAGCAATCATCCGGCAGACAAGCAATCATACGGCAGACAAAAAAATCATCCGGCAGACAAGCAATCATCCGGGAGACAAGGAATCATCTGGCAGGAGAACAGAGATCGTTAGTCCAGTAAATGCAACATTTAGGGATCCGGCAGACACACAATCATCCGGCAGACAAGCAATCATCTGGCAGGAGAACAGAAATCCTTAGTCTAGTCCTTAGAAATCCTTAGTCCAGTAAAAGAAACATCTAGGGATCCGGCAGGAGTGTAGAAATATTGAATCCGTATAAACAGGTCTTTCAAAAAAAAAAGGCAAGCAAACTAACAGGCAGGCACCATCCCATGAAGTTAAAAAAAATCAGCGAATGCCCTGTACAGGCACCAAGATTTATAGTAAAGGAAAACTACGTGTTTAAAAGTACATTGCGTGAAAAATAATCCAGGTGATATGCATCCACTGAAAGTAACATAAAAAGGCAGTAGGCTGTAGAATTAAATGCTCTGAAAGGATTCTTTACGATATTAGTTTATTAAACTTTAAATTGTAAGTGTACGATTACAAAGTACGTACATGAAGGGATGGGATGGTGCCCGAGAGTATTTTTTTTAGCAGCGTAAGCTTACATTATTAACTTCTTATCCGAGGCCGTGCTAGAGAGAGAAATGAGCCCTCCGACACATGTCGATTTTCATGCCATACACATATTGGCAACATAAAATTGGCGGAAGAGCATATGAAAATGAATGATGTCATATAAGCTAAAAATTATCAGTTACGCATTAGGCAATTAGGAGAATTTTTGAATTACAGGACAGGGGTACCAGAATAGCAGTCCTAAAAAGTGAGCCAACAAGAATGTGAATGCCAAATGTACGTTGAGAGCAAAGTTTTGGGAATCTAGCTGAAGTAGACAAAACAATTCTCATGTACTGGAAAATGTTTAGGATTTTACCGAAAAGGCTAAACTCAAAAATTAAGCAGACACAGACATTTCTACCGAACGTTGGACGGAATGAGAAATAAAATGCAAACCGAATACAAAGTCAATCTTTATCTTTTTTTTTTTTTTTTTTTTTTTTGGATATCTAGTGATGGTGATTAATCGTTTAAATGAATTCTATCTACGTGAGAAAGTTTTATTGATAAAGGGCATATGTTAAAGATATTTTCTTTTAATGGAGGAAAATTACCGCGGGAGCTGAAATAAAAGTTAGGATAAAATAACTAAGTAATTAAAAGATAGTTTAAACTGAAAATTAAAGAAAAGGATTAATTTAAGAAAAATATATGTGATACCACATCACACCATCCGTTTGGTTAGCGTCCATGTTTGGGCTCCATAAGTTAGTGTAGGGCAATATATATATGTATACTAGTAAATCTGCAGATCAGTAGCCTCAACGTCAGCTCTGAAAGTCATTGTTTTTTAATCTCCCTTTTCATATTATTTAGCATCTTACAATTCGCAATTTATTTATTTATTTATTATATTACATACATACAGTGTCTCACATAAGTGATGGGACACTTGTGCTTTACAAAAGGAAACTAATCAAATAAATTAAAAAAACATGTACACATTTTTTTGTGGGTGTGTTTCATACTTAAATTTAGTAAAGATTATTACATAACATACATTTTGTCAAAATATTAAAATATTAATTTAATAAAAATACAAATGTTTAGAACGGAGCAAAAAATAGCTCACATAAGTGATGGGACACCATTATATATGCAACAAAAATCGTCTGAAATAAGCAATAAAAATATTTTTTGGGGTTTTATTTTTACTTAAAAGCAATTGGCAATAATTTATAAAATCGTCTGCAGTATTTCTCTCCAGTTTGTTTTGGAATTTTTGTGTTTTTTAGCTCTGTGTAGCCATGAATGCTAAACGAAAAGAAACTTCGCCTGAAATTCGAAAATTAGTTATTAATTTGCATATTGAACGTGGAAAATCTATTAGAAAAACTGCTGAAACAGTTAACTTGAGTCGTTCAACAGTTTTCAATATCATTAAACGATATAAAAAGAATCATATGATTCAGGATAAAAGAAGACCTGGCCGACCATCAAAGCTATCCAATGGAATAAAGCGAATTATCGTTCGAAATATTAAAAAAAATCCAAGAATTAGTGCTTCAAAAGTTGCTGCTGATTTACAAGCATTATATGGAATAATTGTTAATCCTGAGACTATTAGAAGGGTAATTCGATCTGCTGGATATCACGATAGAGTAGCCAGGAAAAAATTCTTCGTAAGTGAAAAGAATAGAAAAGTCAGACTAGCTTTCGCAAAATCCAACATAAATAAGAATTCTGATTACTGGAATAAAGTTATATTTGCTGATGAGAGTAAATTTAATATATTTGGTTCTGACGGTAGAATCTTGGTGTGGAGAAAACCCAGGGAAGAATTTCGCAAACAGAACTTGGTACCAACAGTAAAAGATGGTGGAGGAGGAGTTATGGTATGGGGGTGTATGTCGTCCGCTGGAGTTGGTAATCTTGTTTTTATCGACAGTATAATGGATCAGTACAAGTATATTGATATTTTAAAGCAAAATTTGAAATCTTCAGCACGAAAATTGAACCTTCATAACGATTTTAAATTCTACCAGGACAATGACCCCAAGCACACTGCTCTGAACGTTAGACTCTGGCTGCTATATAACTGTCCTGAAATAATAAAAACACCACCACAATCTCCAGACTTAAATCCCATAGAGAATATTTGGCAAGAATTGGAATCAAGAATTCGCAAACACACAATTTCTTCAAAACAACAACTAAAATCGGTGCTTCAAGAAGAATGGGGTAAAATCACTCCAGAAATCACAAAAAAATTAGTCGAATCCATCCCAAAAAGATTAAATCATGTTTTAAAAGTAAAAGGAAATCCAACAAAATATTAAAACTTTTTAAAAAGTAAAATTTTTGGATAAATATTTGATGGAAAAGTAAGTGTCCCATCACTTATGTGAGCCATTTTTTGCTCCGTTCTGAACAATTGTATTTTTACTAAATTAATATTTTAATATTTTGACAAAATGTATGTTATGTAATAATTGTTACTAACTTTAAATATGAAACACACCCAAAAAATTTTTGCACATGTTTGTTTATTTATTTTATTGCAGTTTCTTTTTATAAAGCACAAGTGTCCCATCACTTTTGTGAGACACTGTATTTATAGGCATATAAAATACTTTGGAGGTTTCAGAAATTAGAAGAGTTAAATTTAACACGATTTATGCAATGATATTCTGAAATTCTTATGAGCTTCTTATTCTTGTATTTTTTTAGATAAAAAAATACATTTATTATTGCCGAAACGTCAGTGAAGGCTTACTGTTGAGACCCGAAAAGTTTTTGGTTTCTGTCTGTCTGTCTGTCTGTCTGTTTGTCTGTCTATTTGTCTGTCTGTCTGTTCCGCGATAACTGCCGTAAAAATGATCCGATTAGGTTGATTTTTGGTGGGTATGTTGGTGAGATACCCGGAATTAGCTGTATAGTTTTTGGTTAAATTTGGTTCATTCGTTCGAAAAATATAGAACATTTCTTTTTAAATTGTAATGCTTTTCTATGGGACTGCAGACGATTTTGAAATTTCATTTTTAACTGAAATGGAAATCGCATATTTGAATAATGGATTTCAACGTAAAATTATGGATGTTGATTTTCGATATAGAGGTTTTAAATATATCCAATAATTTTGAAAAATTGAGGATACATTTATTAGAATTGAGATATTAATTGTTTAAATGATTGGAAATTTTTTTGCATCTGTTCCGGAAATATAAAACTTTTATTTGCATGTTTTTTACAAATTTTAAAATGCATTTCTTTTTACTTTGCTCTTTAATTTATCAGTTGCCTAGCAACGATATTTCAAAGAAGATAAAAATAATAAAAGCAACACGCACTATTTTGTTCCAATAATTTATTAGCAAAATAAATTATTTTTGTATTCTATTGACATAAATGAAGAATTTATTTTAATACAAGTTTTTTTTTTTATCTAAAAAGTTACAAGAATAAGAAGTTCATAAGAATTTCAGAATATCATTGCATAAGCCGTGTTTAATTTAACGTTTCTAATTTCTGAAACCTCCGAAGAATTGTATATGCCTGTAAATATGTATGCAATAGAAAAAAATTAAATTGCGGATTGTGAGATGCTAAATAATATGAAAAGTGAGATTAAAAAACAGTGACTTGAGCTGACGTTGAGGCTCCTGATCTGCGGATTTACTAGTTATGATATTCTTTTAAATATGGTTGCTAAGCAGCTAATAAAATAAAAAGGAAAGAAAAAGAAATGCATTTTGGAATTTGTAAAAAATATGAAAATAAAATGTTTTATATTTCCCGAACAGTTACACAAAATTTTCCATTAATTTAAACAATTAATTGCCGAAACGTCAGTGAAGGCTTACTGTTGAGACCCGAAAAGTTTTTGGTTTCTGTCTGTCTGTCTGTTTGTCTGTCTGTCTGTCTGTTCCGCGATAACTGCCGTAAAAATGATCCGATTAGTTTGATTTTTGGTAGGTATGTTGGTGAGATACCCGGAATTAGCTGTATAGTTTTTAGTTACATTTGGTTCATTCGTTCGGAAAATACAGAACATTTCTTTTTTTATCATAATGCTTTCCTATGGGAATTCAGACGATTTTGAATTTTTTCAGTCGTTGAAAATAAAATGTCGCATTTGATTAATGTATTTAAACGGTAAGTTATGAAGGCTAAAATTTATCAAGTCAGGTCTTAAATTATTCAAATTAATTTGAAATTTTGTTAATACATTAGTCAGATTTTTTAAATTAGGTGTATAATTTTTGGTGCAATTTTATACATCTGTTCTAATAATATAATACATTTTATTCTATCATTTTCTGCAATTTTTAAAATGCATTTATTTTTATTTTCCTCTTTAATTTAACCGTAACCTAGTAACTAAATTTTAAAGAATATCAAAATAATAAAATTCAAATAATTCAGACTATTTTGCACCAATATTTTATTGGGTGATTTTAATATTTTATTGAAATAAATGAGAATTTATTTGGATACAAGTTACCTTTTAACTACAGAATGATAACCGAAGCATTTTTACATAAGATATTATTCATTTCTGGAAGAGATGTGGATTATTCGTGGTTGAAAATTAGTATTATTTTTAAAATAGGATATAATATCTCGTACAACGAGATGGTTAATCTAAAGAAATTAGCGTAGTAAAACGCATCCATACAGCCTGAAATAGCACAATTACTGGAAACTGAGTTCATAAAAAGTTATCACAAAAAATACTTTATAGCGCCAAATCACGGTTGCTATTTAGTGAATTGACAGTGGGCACGATTATGAATGATTACACAATAGGTTTAAAAGTTTTCAAATAAGCCTATTTTTGAGAGATTTTAGTATGCTATTGCCATCGAGTTAGAACAAGATGTACGTATGTAAAATAAATATTATAGAATGACCATCAAAACTGTTTTTCCGAAACAAAAATTGTAATAACACTAGATTTCTGCAATAGATATAAGTGAAATACAGTAGATTCAGTTTACATTTCCATAAGTTGCTTTTGTACACGAGATATTATTCAACTTATCTATCAGATGCGAGTGTTTCGTGGTTGGCAGGTAAGTAAATATTGCTATTTAGGTACTAGGATAACATGAAATTATTTTCTGAATTTTTGCTTATCCTAATAAAACCACTGTGTAGAAAGAAATCCAAGATATACTAGAATCATTCACACAAACAATAGGAAATCACGAATATAAATGTAATAAGATTACGGGGGGTTCAGGGGGGCAGAGCCCCCCTGAAGAAATGTATTGTTTTAATCTAAAAAATAGAATAAGAAGTTCATAAGAATGTCAGAATATTATTGCATAAACCGTGTTTAATTTAACGTTTTTAATTTCTGAAACCTTCGAATTATTTTATATGCGTATAAGTATATATGTAATAATTGCCGAAACGTCCGTGAAGGCTCACTGTGGAGACGCGAAAAGTTTTTGGTTTCTGTCTGTCTGTCTGTCAGTCTGTCTGTTCCGCGATAACTGCCGTAAAAAAGTTCGATTAGGCTGATTTTTGGTGAGGTACCCGGAATTAGCTGTATAGTTTTTAGTTATATTTGATTCATTCATTCGAAAAATATAGAGCATTTCTTTTTAGGTCATAATGCTTTTCAATGGAAAGTCAGACGATTTTTTTAAATTTTAACATTCACCGAAAAGAAAATGTCGCATTGGGATAATTGTAAATGCTAAATTATGGATTCTAAATTTACGAAATGGAGATCTTAATTAAATCCTATCGCTTTGAAAATGTGCCAATATATTTATTAGAATTTCGAAATTAATTGAATAAATTATTAGAACATTTTATGCATTAATTTCGAAATATAATCAAACATTTTAATTTCTCATTTTTTACAAAAGATTCCAATGCATTTTTTTTCTCTCTTTTATTAAATGGTTGCTAAGCATAACTCTATTTCAAAGAATATCAACAAAAGAAAATTCAAGTGAATCGCATTATTTTGACGCGAAATTTTATTAAAAATAGCTAATTTTCGGGTTACATAATTTTTTAATATGCTTTTTTAAATGAAATAGATGAGAATTTATTTTAACTACTAAAAAATTATTACCAAATCGGTTGTCCAAATGAAAATAATAAAAACGTTGAATGCGTAAATTGAATATAGGTCACATAAGAAGATACAGATAATGTTAAAAATGAGGGATTTGTAGAGCTGACGTTGAGGCCTCTGATCTGTAGATTTACTAGTTTCTAAATTCTAACAGATGTATCGGCAAATTTTCAAAGCTATTGCATATATTTAAGACCTCCATATCGAAAATGTAGTATCCGTAATTTTACGTTTTAATCCATTATTCAAATATGCGATTTTCCTTTCAGTTAAAAATGAAATCTGAAAATCGTCTGCATTCCCATAGGAAAGCATTATGACATAAAAAGAAATGTTCAATATTTTTGAACGAATGAACCAAATGTAACCAAAAACTATACAGCTAATTCCGGGTACCACAACAACATACCCACCAAAAATCAATCTAATCGGATATTTTTTACGGCAGTTATCGCAGAACAGACAGACAGACAAACAAACAGACGGAAACCAAAAACTTTTCGGGTTTCCAGAGTGGTTTCGGGTTTCCAGAGCCTCAACTGACGATTCGGCAACAATGGAGAGTAGCAGTGCCTGACTACCCAAAAGGCACATGAAACACGTGCTTCCAATCTAAAATTTAAGAGGTGCCCCAAAATGACTGTAAAATGGGTCCTTTGATTTCCATTTTTAATTTTTTGCATTGAATTTTTAATTTTTGTGGAGGGACAAGTTTGCCTAATGCCATAGAACACCTACACTGCTTCAGAAAATTTATCTAACAGGAAAATCTAAATGTGATGTTAACTAATCACGGCATGCTGATAGGTTGATTAGAAACCACCCTGATAACTGATCATACGAAAGCTATATATACTTCAAATATACTCTATCTAAAAATACAGCGAACATAAAAAAGACTGTTTAATGAAATATATGAATTGGCTAAGTCACTCCTTTGAATAATACTTGCAGCTTGTATCATTGACGAATTTCCATGTATGAAGAATTTAGAAGACTTTCACCGAATGAAAGGGGGCCCCTAAAATGATACTGGGCTTCCCCCAGTTTCAGAAGTGAATCGGGCCCTGGAGAGGAGGGTAAAACCCGGTAGGCGGGTCGAACCGGGTATCCTGTGTTCTTGCTGTCCATAGGTTTTCTTGCTGGCAGCACTTCCCCTTCCAGCTTACCTCTCTCGAACCGCTTATAAGCGCTCTTACGGCCTGAAATTTTTAAGTTCGGGGCCTGCCATTGCTCCCTTCAGTAGAACTCGAATCCTAGACCCCTCCGAAAAAAAATCCTGGCTACGCATTGATTGCTTATGGCTTGTAGAGTAGATGCTGAAAAATGGTTTTTGACTTTGTTATGTGTTTTCTAATTTTTTTACTTAGGTATCTTCTTTCATTGTATGAACAAATATAGTTTAATTGCATTAGTTTCTTAGTGCTAGAAAGTGTTTCATAATATATGCGTAATGCATGATTTCTCTCTCTCTCTCTTTTTTAACACTTTCCAACCTAGTTGAAAAGTGTTTATGACTTCGGTTTGTCTGCCGTATGGCCGTCTGCCGTCTGTCCGTGCTCTAACGCTCGTAAATATGCTCGGATTGCGCTGCAATTTTTATATTTTATTGTCGTTATCTATAGCATGTTCCCTATTTCAACTGAAGTGTGTAGCAATTATAGTTTTTTTTACAGGGATACTCAAAAGAATTCCGTTACATTACGGTCTATGGGGAAAAATCATTTGAGGTTTATTTTAATGATGTTACACAATTTCAAATAGATTGTAATTGATATATATTACTAAGGTGCATTACAAGAAGATTAATATGGAATAGGGTGTGCATAGCACTTATAGTTACTTTACAGGGACAGTCAAAAGAATTCCGTTACATGACGTCTATGGAGAAAAATCGTTTGCGGTTTAATTAACGCATTGAAATTTATATATATCACTAAGGTGCATTACAAGAGGCTTACTACAGAATATTGTGTGTATAGCAGTCATCGTTCATTTACAGGGGCACACAAAAGAATTATCTACTGTCTGTTAACAATCATTCCTGGAAGTGCGTTTTAAATTACTGAACGCAATTTTAAATTTAACTCACTTTTTGTCTATTAATGTGTGTATAAATTCTGTATTTCATATACAGGGCAGCACAAAAGTTCGCGAACACATTTCCGTTTATTGACAGAAACTCCAGAAGATTTTAGACTGTGCTACGCGTTTCCTAACTAAACTAAAATTTAGCATCCTATGTAGTATATATACAAATCTATCGATCATATACAGGGCTGAATAAAAGTATTCGGATATTTATCCGAATATTGCCTATATGCTGGAAATATATGTTGGAAATTCCTGAAATTAAGTTTTTAAATATGTTATGCGTTTTCCAAATTGTTTACTTAGATTAGATGTTGTCTTTCAGCTTATTAAACGGTCATGATTTGTAAAATTATTTTGGAAGCGTTGGCAAGTGTTACATAATCTATGCTTGACGCATGATTTTTCGCTCTTGTTTAACCTTATTGTTGCTCTTATGTTTACAAGATGCGAATCTGAGATGATTGTAGCTTTAAGTTTTATTTACTGCGTACAGATGGCAGCACTATGCATTTCAAACAATTGCTATAGCCAGTTTTGATAAGACTTTCAGCGCAGGGACTGATTATCGCATCGCAATGGGACAGCTGCTCCCCCCCTGAAGCTAAAATTCTAATATTTTTCTAAAAATTAATAATAAAAATTGCGGTTACAAACAAGGGCGCTATTTGGGAAACGGTAGGACAGGCTAGAAATTTGATTTCACCGAATAAATCAGTTATCAGAGGTCAGACTCAAAAATATATTTTCTGAAATTGCACAAAAGCTAAAATAACCTGTCAGATTTCATTAAAATGGAAACATTATCACTAAACAGACACTTTAAGTAAATAAATTAATAATTACCAATAATATTTGCTAACGTCTTGGTATTGTAACATTTTTTAAGCGAGATGCATTTATAATTAATGAGTACTTTGGCTAATTTTAAAAATGTTTATATGAGAATAAAACCGTATTAGTTGTTTCTCAGATGTGCACAACAAGATCAAAAATTTTTTTCGCTCCCTTTCAAAGAAAACTTCCCCCTAAGAAAGTCCTGAAATGGCCCCTGTCTCTGTCAAAAATCGTCATGAGGCCCTAAGTCATCGCTATGGGGCCCTAAGTCAATATTTGCCCCTGAGTCTCACATAGGGTTAGTCAGTCCTTGCCCGTGTGATGAGAATATAGATAATGTTGTATGTACAGACGAAAGTAAATTGAATTTAGTAAAATCATTTAGTTGAGTCAATTTTTTTTTTTTTTTTTTTTTTTTTTTTTGGTCGAGTAGTAAAAGTGGTCCTCATCAAGTATACGCATCACCAGACATTTGGCATTTTCAGTTAATATATTTAGTTGACACATTTAGTGGTAAATGAACCACTCGACTAAATACTAACTAAATGTGTGTGTGTGGAAGGGGGGGGGTGTATTATACACTGTATAAATACACAAATCTCACACACAGACATAAGATATAAATGTATTGGATCATCCGGAAAGTTCTGCGGGTTTTTTTTTTTTTTTTTTTTTTTTTTTTGTTTAAGAGAAGCGCGGTTTTGTATAGTTATTTTGCTAGTGCTGATAAGAAGTGACTTTGAATGACCCAGATATGTACATTCGGTCTTTTCTGCTTGCGTTAATAATTATTGAATTCTTGGTTGGGTTGTCGCATAATTTTTGTTTCAATGCGATGCTAAGAATGGAGAACCAAAAAGTTCATTTTCACCAATTATGCTCTTTTATTTCAAGAAAGGTAAAAATGCTAGTCAGACTCAGAGCCCGATTAAGTTTGTCCGGGACCCAAGGCCCAGCAGCTTTTGAAGGCCCTCCTCAAACTAAAATAGTAGTTAGAAATGTTTTTTGGGAGTATTTGGAAATTTTCTTGCTTTTCATAAAAATGGTCATGAAACTTAGGTTAACCTAAATTTTGCTTTGCTGTTTTTAACACTTTCCAACCTAGTTGAAAAGTGTTTATGACTTCGGTTTGTCTGGCCGTATGGCCGTCTGCCGTCTGCCGTCTGGTCGTCTGGCCGTGCTCTAACTCCCGTAAATATGCTCCGACTGCCCTGCAATTTTTATATGTTATTGTCGTTACCAATAGCATATTCCCTATTTCAACTAAAGTGTGTAACACTTATAGTTTTTTTTTTACAGGGACACTCAAAAGTATTCCGTTACATTACGGTCTATGGGGAAAAAATCATTTGCGGTTTATTTTAATGATGTTACACAATTTCAAACACATTGTAATTGATACATATCACTAAGGTGCATTACAAGAAGCTTAATATGGAATAGGGTGTGCATAGCTCTTATAGTTACTTTACAGGGACAGTCTAAAGAATTCCGTTACATTACGTGTATGGAGAAAATTCGTTTGCGGTTTAATTAAATAGTGTTTCACTATTTTAAACGCATTGAAATTTATATATATATCACTAAGGTCCATTACAAGATGCTTACTACAGAATATTGTGTGTATAGTAGTTATCGTTCATTTACAGGGACACACAAAAGAATTATCTACTGTTTGTTAACAATAATTCCTGGAAGTGCGTTTTCAGTTGCTGAACGCGATTTTAAATTTAACTCACTTTTTGTCTATTACTTGGTGTGTATAAATTCTGTAGATCATATACAGGGCAGCACAAAAGTTCGCGAACACATTTCCGTTTATTGACAGAAACTCCAGAAGGAGAATTTTAAACTCTGCTACGCGTTTCCTAACTAAACTAAAATTTAGCATCCTATGTAGTATATATACAAATCTATAGATCATATACAGGGCTGAATAAAAGTATTCGGATATTTTTCCGAATATTGTATATGTTGGAAATTCCTGAAATTACGTTTTTAAATATGTTATGCGTTTTCCAAATTGTTTACTTAGATGTTATCTTTCAGCTTATTAAACGGTAATGATTTATAAAATTATTTTGGAAGCGTTGGAAAGTGTTACATAATCTATGCTTGACGCATGATTTTTCGTTCTTGTTTACTATAAAACTTTAAATACCTCTTCATCTTAAATATTTCTTTTTAAAAAAAAATCCTAAAAAAAATATTTTGTTTACTGCATTCTTATGTTAAGCTGTTTTTAGAGAACAGAAAAATGCAGATATACGTTTATAAGTGACTGTTTCTTAAATATCAAAGAATGAAAAAAAAAAAAAAAAATCTAAATAATTTTATTCATTTTGGGGACTCCTGTCTCAAATGGGCCCAAGGCCGTGGCCTAGTTGGCCTGTGCGGTAATCAGGCCCTGGTCAGACTGCTCGTAAACTTTGTGGACAAACTGCTGTTTCAAATGACACAATTCGAAAGTGGTTCGCTAATGTTAATCCTATGGGGGAGAGAGGTTGTGTGTTGCAGGGGCTCCCGTAAATGCAAGGCTAAGCGCCCTTCAAAGACCTGAGGGCCGAGCGCACTCGCTGGAATCCAGTTCATGAATGTCTCAACTATTGTTTTTGGTAAGCAGCATGTTTCTAGCCCACTTAGTAATTGTTTTATGAGCAATTATTAAAATTGCTCATTACTGTACTTATTCTGTTTGTCATGCATTTTAACGGTATCTTTTGTTTTCTGCCTTTTGATTGCTTAAATCTTAATGTAACTTTATTTTCTTAGTGTTATTATTGTTCTAAAAATTTTTCTCTTTCCGCTGATGTTAAACTTTAGTTTCTTTTTTATTAATTTTGCCTTTTATGAAAGTTTTTAATTATTCTCTTGCCCACATGGTACCTCTCTGAATTGCATCTTTTGGGGCTCTGGGGATATATATTAAGATATATATTCCTACTATTTTGTACAGTCATCCTAGGGGTCTGCCACTTGGCATCACGGGTTAGAGAGGCCATGTGTTAAGTTTTAGTCTGCAGTTACTTCAGTTGGATATGGAACAATGGCCGGCGTTGTTGGCCAAGACCAAAGTAGAGGTCCGCTTGATTGGGTTTTGTAATTACTAATTAATCTAATTTATCTAATGAAGGTACTTTAACTTTTTTCAGATGTTCCCAACTTTCCACTTTAATTCCAATACTTAGAGTTTTTCATCGACTTAGGACATTGAATATTTTTAACCTTTTTAGCACCCAATTAAATAACTTGTTTTTCTACATCAATTCAGTATTTTAGTAAAACTTAGTCTTTTTCCATATCATTTTAATTTATTTTTCTTAGTCATTTTCATGATCTGGACTCTAAACCTTTTTGATGCAAATTTTAAATATTTGATTTTTCTTGTATTTTATTTGTTTTACTGCACAATTATATGACTTAGTCTTATTTTTCAACTTTTTCTAAATTTCTTTAGTGGAACTTTGCCGTATTTTCACAATTTTTCAAAAATTTAAAATTTTTCTCTCAAGTCACCCATAATTTGTTGATCATCTAATTAACTTAATTAAATTCACCTCTCCAAATATTTTCTTAAAATTCAAACTTTTTTTCCGAGTACGGCGATTGCCATCCACCGGGTTTCGGGGACTTCTAGCCGTCCCTACCGTCGACCTCGATGGGTGCGTCGTACAACGGAACATCAACTTTCAAACTTCAAACACAGATAATAATTAAACTATTCAGTCAAAATTCCCATAAACTGGTTTTCTTTCAATTTAAACAATATTTAATCACTTCCCCTATCCAAAACTGTTCTTTTCATATTCTAATTTTTCCACGGTTTTAGCGTTTTTTTGCACTTATCAAACTTTTTAAATATTTCAATTTTCGCACACACATTTTCCCTGCAAACTGGTTTTTATATTAAGCATATTTTTCGCATTACACACCAAAAATTTTAAAACATTTCTATGTTTTTTTTTTTCAGTTTTATCACACTTTTAATTTTTAATGTTTACCTTTTTCACCACCTCGAAAATATGGCTGAGTTCTATTTATTTACGTTAATTTTCGCTTTTTATCTTCTTTTATTATGTTTTCTAACACCTCATAATAGTATAACATTTTAACTTCATTTTAAATTTTTCAAGTTTGTTGTTTTTTTGTCAAAGTCTTTAATGTTTCAAATTCCGTCCAAATCCAAACCCCTCTGCAAATTTCCTTAAGACATTAGCACACGGGAACAGCGGACTCTGGTGAAATTTTTGACATTTCATGTTATTTCGTTAGAGTTCCGTTCTGCACACCTAACTCAAAACTTTAACATTTACATCACACAATTCGGACTTCTTATTTTTGACAAAAAAAATAACTGTCATTTTTCACCCAATTTTTAAAACTGAACACCTAACTCAAATAAAACTTTAACATTTCTACACTCCAATTGGACTCTAAACTTTGTCATTTTTCACCCAATTTTTAAAACTGAACACCTAACTCAAATAAATTTTAACATTTCTACACTCCAATTGGACTCTAAAAAATTTTCGACAAAAAAATAACTTTGTCATTTTTCACCTTTTTTTTTTTTTTTTAAACAAATTTTCGACAAAAAATAACTGTCATTTTTCACCCAATTTTTAAAACCGAACACCTAACTCAAATAAAACTTTAACATCTCTACACTCCAATTGGACTCTAAAAAATTTTCGACAAAAAAATAACTTTGTCATTTTTCACCCTTTTTTTTTTTTTTTTTTTTTTAACCGAACACCTAACTCAAATAAAACTTAAACATTTTCATCACACAATTCGGACTTTACCCTTTTTTTGACAAAAAAAAAAAAAAAAAACTGTCATTTTCACCCATTTTTTAAAACTGAGCACCTAACTCAAATAAATTTTAACTTTTTTACACGCCAATTGGACTCTAACTAATTCTCCACAAAATAACTTTGTCATTTTTCACCATTTTTTAGAACTGAACACTTAACTCAAATTAACTTTAACTCTTTTTAGTACGCAAAATACTTTCGAGTGGCCACTCTGCGGGCATGCGTCTTGCTGGTGCTGGCTCTGTTCCAGCCCCTTCTTTTCAGCTTTCCCCATTCTTTCCGTGACCTCTTTTTCCTATTAGTAGTGCATAGCAAACACCCCAAAAATTCTTTCTCACCTTCTCTCATTAGAAACATGCTGCAAGCCTATGGAGACATCATGGACAGGAAGAGTGTTGCCCGTGCCCAAGGGTCTGTAGTCTATTTTACTTCATCTCAAAATTTTTCCACAGCTAGCATGAGCCACACTCCTAAAAGCAACACCAAAAATAACAAAGGTTCTAGAATGTCACGCAAGGATTCCTTTCCCACCTTCAAAATACCTTCGGTCGAAGCTCCGTCAAGCACTGACGAAGACACAGATGACCAGTTGAGAGTCTCACTAAAATCAAAACATCATCATATGAGCAATTCCTCCCTCTACAAGGAGGAGAAGGAAGACGTTACTATTGCTAAACTCACCAACAAAGCCAGGGGAATTCTCATACAGATAGCAGGTAGACTAGAAAGAAATTGTCAGCCAGAAAAACAAAGTCTACCATCACTCAAAACAATTCTAAATCACGTAGATCAAATAGACACACACACCCTAAGAGAAATGCTAGCACTCCAAAATGAGATCACAACACTGACAGAACGGGTTCGATGCCTGGAAGAACATCTAGAAGTCTCACAACAGAACTATCAGCAATTAATGCAGAAGCTCCCCAACACAGCCGAAATCATTGATGCAGTCCAAAACACCATCAGCAAGAAAACACCGGCCACAACAGACAACACACCAGCACTACAAGATGAAAACATAAAGCCCACATCCAGCCAAGCGCACACACAGCAATGCAAGAAGAAACTCCGCAACAACGCCATTAGACACACACTCATAATAAAAGGAAAAGAAGACATCACATGTAATGATATTGATAAAACCCTACAACAAAACACATATATATCTCCAATTCAGCCAAACAACATCTCAAGAAAAAGAAACTGCATCGAAGTAGAATGCAACACTATCAACGATCTCAACACACTGAAAAACGACATACACCGACATCAAGATCTTAATAAAACACTACAAGCAGTCCCAAAAACACTTCCACAGCAGAAAATGATCCTCCTGAATGTACCGACACACACACCAGAAGAAACCATCAAAGCAGCAATAACAACAAGATTTGAAATAACCGCAGAAGAAATAAACATCCTGAAAACACTTCAAAATAGAAGAAATGATGCTGCAAAAGACCTCATCCTTCTAATTCCTAAGACACTAGGGCACTCAATTATAGAGGATGGAGGCCTCATCATTGGCTTCAAATCCTACTTCCTGAAACCACACACCACCGTACCACGCTGCAGACGCTGCCAGTCACTAAAGCACACCGAAAAACACTGCAAGAGTGAGCTACCAACATGTGCCAACTGCGCGGAAAATCATGATGATTCCAACTGCTCCAAACCACCCTGCTGCATAAACTGCCATCATCACAACAAGAAAGAAAGAACCCACTTCAACACACAGCATCAGGCATCTGACTCGACCTGCACAGTGTACAGAAGACTCTACAAATTTTTCAGACGCCAACTTGACGAGGAATTCACCCCAACATCATCTTACACTACATCAGCACCACAGTCACATCAGCAGCCACCAACACTCCACCGACAACAGTTTGCACACAACAACCAACAGAGACGTACCCAGTACATCGACACTTCAAACAATCGTGAGCCACCGTGGGGATACCATTCTCACATGTATGAACCATATTATCTGACCACTCTACCACCTCCACATCAAACTATATCATCATCTGCTTTCACCGCCCGTACGTGGTCTCAGCGCATTTGGTGTGGCGCTCCTTGTCGCGTGGGGATCACATACGGGTCACTGCAATCACCTGGTGTAGTCGTACTCGAACTGTTACATCTGGTACAGTCGTACCCCCGAACTGCACATCACCCCCTTCACCTTGTCTGTCGCTGCATGTCGCGTGGTGACGCTGGTCACAGCGACAGACTTTTGTTTTGTAATTTTTTTTTTTTTTTTGTCTGTCTTTAGTTTCTGCCGCCTGTCGCGTGGGGCTTTGCCCGGCAGGATTTTGTACTGCCACGTTTAATCCCTGCGTGCCGGGGAGCTAGCCGGGGAAGACATTAAACGCTCAACGGCTGGGTTCGCCCTCAGCCGAGTGGTCTTCCTCAGGCATTAAAATTAAAATTAAAATTCGAAAGTGGTTTGAAAAGCTTAAGCGTGGAAATTTCAGCCTCGAAGATTATGTCCACTCTGGACGACCATCATCATCTGCAGTGTTGAATTCAGACACTTTTCTCCGGGAGGGATTTCTGTAGCTCCGGGGGGGACATTATAGAGTTCCGGGGGGGAAATTCCACTTTTTGACCTCTGAAAGCATAAAATTTCAAATACTCCGGGGGGGACATTTCAATGCTCCGGGGGGGACATTCCCCCCCGGGCCACCCCCTGGATTCAACACTGATCATCTGTAAAGGAGGACCTCTTAAAAGAAGCTATCAAATGATCATAGACTGTACTTTTTGGGAATATTTAGTCTGTCTGATAGCTCCTGAACTGTGACGTAGATTTTCAGCGATCGCTTTTTTTTAAGAGATCTATCTCCTTTGCAGATGATGGTTGTTCAAAACGGCATCATCTTCCAGGCTGAAATTTCCGATCTTAAACTTGTCAAACCACCTTCGAACTGTCTCATCTGAAACAGCACTTTGTCCATACACAGCACAAATTTTGCGAGCAGTCTGACTAGCATTTTTACCTTTCTTGAAATAAAAAGGAAGAAATTAATTTTTTAGTAACCCATTCTTAGCTCTTCATTAAAACAAAAATTGTGTCACAGCCCAAGCAAAAATTATGCAATGCAAGCAGAAAAGACCGAATGTACATATATAGATCATTCAAGGTTACTCCTTATCAGCAGTAGCAAAATAACTAGACGAAACCGCGCTCCTCCAATATGCATGGTGCGTTCGAAAAGTTCGGTGAATGGTCTCAAAATAAAGGAAACACGAGTTACAAACAAAATACATTTACTGGCATTCAGGGTAATCACCATTAGTTACAACACTCTTTTGATATCGGTTGTACAGCTTCTGGAAACTGGCAGCAAACGCTTCTTTCGGAATCGCTCGAAGAACCGTTGTCACACGTTGTTGGATCACCGCAAACGTAGACCTTTGAGAACTCCTTTGAGGCGGGGAAACAATAAGAAATCTGCAGGAGCCAGACCTGGATAATATGGAGGGCGTTCAAGAACAGTCATCTTTCGTTTAGTGAGAAAGTTGCTCATGTGCGGACGGGCGTTGTCTTCGAGAAGATTCCACTGTCCACTCCGGTACAACTCTGGGAGAACCCGCCGGATGCGTTGCAGCGGACATTTCAAAACTTTATGTTCACGTTTTGCTCCATTTCGCAATGACACGTGTTCTCACACTGATTGCGTTCGATTGGTAGCAGCAAGCAACTCTGCTTAGCTTTAATGATTTGGATGATAGGGAGTATACTAGTTGATATGTCTTTCAATGAGTATGGGTTGGCGCAATATCCTAACCAGCATGATTTTTTAAAATGTGAGGTCATTCACAGAACTTTTTAAACGCACCGTGTATTTGTAAAAGAAGGGGAAAAAAAGAGATTGAAAGAGTAACAAAGTTTCTTTACATCTAACCAAGGTTAGAACTATTTTGACCCACTTCAACATTAAATAGCTCTTAAAATAAATCTTAGATTTAAAAACTGTCTGCTTCAGCGTCTTTGTTGAACATTTCTCTATAACACTACAATTTTTATATTTTTATCTGCAATAGTTTTCTTAATATTAGCCGAGAAATACCTCCGGTCACAAAAAATTCCTTTACTGCGGTGACCGCATTAGTTACTTTTTTTTAAGAATAGAGAGATACTTTATTCTTTCATTAATATATTTTGCTCAATACTTAAAAATTTTATGATAGGTAAATAAATAAATAAGTAAAAGAAAAAAAAACAAAGAAAGGAAAAGAAAAAGAAACAAAGAAGAAGAAGAAAAAAAAACCCACATTTTATTTTTAATATTTAAAAATAATTTCCTGTTTTATAACAATTTGTGAATAAAACGTTTATAGAAGGTTTTGATTATTTCTTTTTCTTTTAGACTAATTTCTTCTGTATTGTTAAAAGGTTTTTATAAAACAAATAAATAAAATATATTATATCAGTCAAACGCAATATAAACAATGCATAACCTTGAAATGAAATATATGTAAATGGATTTGAACCCATATAGTGCTCGATAGGTTCTTGTTACAGTCTATCGTTCATTGTTCATTAAAAAAAAAAAAAAAAAAAAAAAAAAAAAAAACCAGCAACAAAAAAAAAATAAATGAAATATTTCTCTTCTATATCCAGTAACGTTTATAAATATCCAAAGATCTATACTAAGTAGAGAAGCAATGCTTTAATTAACGATTTTTTCAATTTTTGTTAACTTCAATTTTCTTCTAACGTTGATACATTTTTATTATATTTTATTTTTTGTTTACATCTTAAAAATCTATTCTTTTAATTGCTAAAAAGGGTAAAAACAAAACTTTATAAACAGTAAAATAAGTTTTTTTAGATTGTTGACATGTTTCGACTCCATCGGAGGCATTATCAAAACAAATAACAATATTCTACAATTGCATGGTCTATGAAGTTATTATTTGAAACGCTTATCATTTAATTTTTCACGTGCTATTTCAAATTATTTACGTTATTTTTTTTATTTTTACTTTGATCTTTATTTCCATACTTGCAACCAAAAAATAACGTGCGAATTTTAAGTAGTACCCGTTATTTTTTATTTTTACTTGGATGTTTATTTCCATACTTGCAACCAAAAAATAACGTGCGTAATTTGAAATAGCACCCGTTATGTTTTATTTTTACTTGGATGTTTATTTCCATACTTGCAACCAAAAAATAACGTGCGAATTTTAAATAGTACCCGTTATTTTTTATTTTTACTTGGATGTTTATTTCCATACTTGCAACCAAAAAATAACGTGCGTAATTTGAAATAGTACCCGTTATTTTTTATTTTTACTTGGATGTTTATCGTTATTTTTTATTTTTACTTGGATGTTTATTTCCATACTTGCAACCAAAAAATAACGTGCGTAATTTGAAATAGTACCCGTTATTTTTTATTTTTACTTGGATGTTTATCGTTATTTTTTATTTTTACTTGGATGTTTATATCCATACTTGCAACCAAAAAATAACGTGCGAATTTGAAATAGCACCCGTTATTTTTAATTTTTACTTGGATGTTTATTTCCATACTTGCAACCAAAAAATAACGTGCGTAATTTGAAATAGCACCCGTTATGTTTTATTTTTACTTGGATGTTTATTTCCATACTTGCAACTAAAAAATAACGTGCGTAATTTGAAATAGTACCCGTTATTTTTAATTTTCACTTGGATGTTTATTTCCATACTTGCAACCAAAAAATAACGTGCGTAATTTGAAATAGTACCCGTTATTTTTAATTTTCACTTGGATGTTTATTTCCATACTTGCAACCAAAAAATAACGTGCGTAATTTAAAATAGTACCCGTTATTTTTTATTTTTACATGGATGTTTAATTCCATACTTGCAACCAAAAAATAACATGCGAATTTGAAATGGTACCCGTTATTTTTTATTTTTACTTGGATGTTTATTGCCATACTTGCAACCAAAAAATAACGTGCGAATTTTAAGTAGTACCCGTTATTTTTTATTTTTACTTGGATGTTTATTTCCATACTTGCAACCAAAAAATAACGTGCGTAATTTGAAATAGCACCCGTTATGTTTTATTTTTACTTGGATGTTTATTTCCATACTTGCAACCAAAAAATAACGTGCGTAATTTGAAATAGTACCCGTTATTTTTAATTTTCACTTGCATGTTTATTTCCATATTTGCAACCAAAAAATAACGTACGTAATTTGAAATAGTACCCGTTATTTTTTATTTTTACTTGGATGTTTATTTCCAAAATATAACGCACGAATTTGAAATAGTGAGTGAAAAATTAAATGACAGAGTTTCAAATAATAACTTCATACACCGTGCAATTGTAGAATGTTTTTATTTGTTTTGATAATGGCTCCGATGAAATCGAAATATGCCAACAGTCTATAATAAAACTTATTTTACCGTTTATAAAGTTTCTTTAACGTTTCTTTAAAGTCTCTTATAAAGTTTTAGCAAATAAAAAAAGTATATTATTACAAGGTGTTTTAATTTGTTATATCTTAAAAATCGTCGTAAAAATCAGGGCTGCGGAGTCGAAGTCGGAGTCGTGGAGTCGGAGTCGGGCCTATTTTGGGGCAAAAGAGTCGGAATCGGAGTCGGAGTCGGGCCTATTTTGGGGCAAAAGAGTCGGAGTCGGAGTCACAAAAAAACAGGCCGACTCCGACTCCAGCTTGTTTTTTAGACAGTTTGAAGTGAAATTAAACCAATTCTATGTAATTTTAAATTTAAAAACTGAATTATTATTTTTATATTTGGACTATATATACAAGGAAACTCAGGTTAAACAGGCCTAATATACTGTCCAGTGTACAGCATATTTAAAAACTGTTCTGAATTAAAATCTCTAGTTTATATTTCGTATATAGTCCTTTCTCTAGTTTTTTGGGGGGTTTGCGAAACCCGAGGTAATGCGAAAATTGGAAATTTTTCCCTTTTTTTTCCTGTTTTCCTCAGATTTTTCAGGTCTGTGGGACCAGGAGTAATGCTGAAATTGTAAATTTTCTTTTTTTCGTGTGTATAGGACCCGTCCCCTCCCCCCCCCCCCCCCCCCCCCAAAAAAAAAAAAAAAAAAAAAAAAAAAAGGGAAATTGTAATTTTTTTTTTCCTGAGTCTGCAGTAATGATGAAATGGTGAAATTTCTGTTATCTTTCTCCTTTTGATATTCAGGTCTTGCAGACCCGAAATAAAGCCAAAATTATAAAATTAATGCAAGAAATATAAAATTTTCATCTTTATTTTTCTTGCATTCTCTCAGAATTTTTCGGGTTCTGGAAACCCAAAATGATGCTTAAATTGTAACATTTTTGTCTCCTATTTTTTGGGTCTGCAGGAATAGATATAAAACCAAAATTAAACATCCTTTCACCCATATTTTGGTATAATATATGTTTGATTTGGCATAAAATATTTTGGTTATCGTCTTAAAATGATATACCAACATATTATATGTTGTTTGGATTCATCTGATAGATCTTTGTGTGTGTTGTTCAAAAAGTAAATTTTGGAGATTTATTAGATTTACTGTTGTTTCTATCTAATAGCTTCAAGTTTAACTTTTCGATTGCAATTTACATGCATATAAATATTTTACATGCAGTTTTTGCAGAGTTTTGACATATTTAAATTTTACCACATATAAAATTTAATGCATATTATGTTTTTGTGTGAGTGCATGTGCATAGAGTATCTGGGAGAAGGAGGAGGGGGGGATTTTCAAAATATTTTCAGTCTTGACCAGAGTCAATTAATGTAGGGGCAAAGTTCTACAGGCATTTTATAAGAATATTTTTGCCTTATTTAAAAAAGAAAATTCTGCATTTAAAAAAAGGTGAAACTTTTTATACTAAAATACTGTCGGAAGTTTGCCGCTGCAGTAAATGAGTCCCAGTCTTGACTACCTATCACAGCTTACACCCATAATTCATCCAAAAAAATGAAACTTGAAAAAAATATATATCGGTTGATATGTACATTATATGCTCAAGGTCAAACAGGAATGTAACAGCAGGTTGCAGTGTTGCCAGTTGAGGTTTTTTAAAAATTCAGATTGCTTGATTGCTGCCACTTTTTTTAATTAGTAATATTTCTTTTATTTAATGACATTTAATAAAGCAACTATTACTGTTTCAAAACAAATGACAGCAATGAAGCAATCTGAATACTAGGAATCAACAGGCAAAACTAGTACTTTAGCCATCCCGGAGTCGGAGTCGGTTCCTTTAAAACTTCAGGAGTCAGAGTCGGAGTCGGAGTCGGTTCTTTTAAAATTTCAGGAGTCAGAGTCGGAGTCGGAGTCGGAGTCGGTCATTTTTCCCACCGACTCCGCAGCCCTGGTAAAAATACACCACACATTAAAAGAAGTGGAAATTAATGCAATTTTTTGGACTTCTAAACATTGTACTATCAATTTTTTACACCGTCGAATAGGAGGGGGAATGTCCTTTCAAATGATATAAATACTACTAATTTTTTTTTATGGTTTTCAAAAATAATTTTTAAGTATAATTTATTTTTTAAATCCATCTCTATCGCGTGCAACCTAATTACAAAAGCTTAACCCGTTTTCACTTGAAACAATTAAAAAAGCTCAGTCTTTGTTTCCCACTAATAATCCTAATCCATAACGAAATTAAAACTTCACCGAGAAATAAATAAAATAATATAAATAAAGCAGAAATTATCAGACATATAATCGAACTTCGCGCATAAACCACTCAAATTATTAGAATCAAAAAGTCTGCTGTAAGTAGCGAAATCTTTAGCGATTTTTTCGGCTATTAAACTCCTGACATGCGGCTAATACGGATGCATCGCTTTTAATAAATTTCAAAATTTTATTTGAATGTATAGGGTAACTGCTTGAATAGTCGCCCCCCACCCCTCAGTAGTTGGCCACATTAAGATGAAATGCCTTATGAATAGCTTATTTTTGATTCAAAATGAAATATTATAATTTCCCTATATGAAGCAATGAAGCCAAATTTCAAAAGTCATAAGCCATCAGCAAAGAAGTCTACTAATGCAATAAAAAGGTCAAAGGTATTTTTTATTGGATTAGTAATCAGCCATTTTTTTTCTTTTTTTCTTTTTCTTTTTTTTTCTTTTTTTTTTTTTCTTTTTGGTTAAGATTAGGTAATCGTTTTTCCTATTTTTTAATTAAATGGTGATAAAGTTTTTAAAATATAAGTATTAATTTATTTTTTATTATTTTCTAAAATTATATGACTATAATATTAATAGGATAAAGAAACTAACAATTTGAGTATAAAAAGTAGACAAATTTGTTAGCATTAATAAATTTAAATGGGGTCGATCATTGGTATTATATTTTGATTACATGTTCAGTAGTCGGCCACCAGGGAAATATAGGGATTTTATCCAGTCGGCTACTGGATAAAATCTTTATATATATAAAATCCCTATATATTATTTTTCGTAATTTGATAGATATAGCTTTATCTATATACTTTTATACTAATATTATAAGAGGAAACAAACGTTTGTTTGTTTGTTTTTAGGGATAATCTCTGGAACTACCGAATCAATTTCAAAAGTAAAGGTGGCAAAATGATATGCCAAATTTTATATCGTTACCACTTGCCCCAAGGCGGTTCAGAAGCAAAAAACTTTCTAAAATATCGCTTTTTGTAACACTGAAGGCGCTAAGAAGCTTGAAATTTGGCATGGTAGTTTCTGTTAAAATGTAAATGCTTACAATGCTTGCTATAAATATTTCTAAAAAAAAAACTAAATTTAAAAGGTTGAAATGAACGGGAAAACATTTTAAAACCTTTCTAAATTACGATTCATATGGAACTGTTAGGGATGAAAACTTAATTTGACATGTCTGTTACTTCTAAGACGTAAATGCTCGCATAAAACAGTTTTAAAAATAAATCGAAATTTAAAAGGGTGAAATAAGGAAAAAAAGGTTCTAAATTACGATTTATATAGACTTGAAATTTCACATGACTGTTACTTTATAACACATGCTTTCTTATTAAATGCTTGCAAGCAACAGTTTTTTTTCCCCTTTAAATCGAAATTTAAAACGGTGAAATGAGCGGAAAACGTTCTTAAAACCTTCTAAATAACGATTCATCTTGAAATGTTAGTCTATTACTAGAAACGTGAAATTTGACATGGCTTTTACTTTTAAGACGTAAATGCTCCCACAGAATAGGTTCTAAAATATTCAAAATTTAAAACAGTGAAATGAGTGCAATGCGTTCTAAAATCCAGATTACTATGGAACTACTTATACGATTTCAAATCTTCTCATGACAATCTCTACTTAAAAAGAAGGTATATTTTATCTCATAAACTTCTCTCAAAGGGGTGCAAGAACAAAATATGTACTAAAATCTGTTAAGGATAAAAACATGTAATATTTGATACATGGAGGTTGATTCTCAGACGCAAATGCCTCGCTAAGAAAGCTTTTTTAAATATTCGAGATTTATAAGAGGATGAAATTATTGGAAAACGTTCTGTCATCATGGTTACTCTAAAACTTTTGGGGCTAGAAATTTTAAATTTGACATGCAGATTTTTATAGGACGTTATACTCTTAAAGATGCCTCTTAAAAAAAAAAAAAAAGAAAAGAAAAGAAAAGAAAAGAAAAAAGAAAGAAAAAAATCGAATTTCAAATGTGTGAAATAGGAGGAAAACGTTCTACATTTTTACTAAGATTGCTCTTAAAATGTCAGACTAGAAACTTTAAATTTGATATAGCGAACTAGAGAGACAAAAATAAACAATGATTTTCTTTTTTAATTAAATTTTTTTTAACTAAAAAGATAATAAAAATCAATTATTAAAATATAGAAATATTAAAATAATAAACTAAAAATGCAGAAATGATCAGAAAAACGATAGTTAAAAATATTGAATTTTCTTTTAGTTACTAAATATATACATATTAAAATGCTAAACTTCTATTTTGAGTTTTTCAAAGTCTCAGTGAAAAATTTCAATTTTAAAATGTTAAAATGGAGGGAAAATAAACTAAAAATGTGAGAATGGCAACAATTACGAAAAAAAAAAAAAAAAAAAAAAAAAAAAAAAAAAACATTAATTCAAAATTTTTTTAACAGATTTTTAAAATATTAAAGTGTTTTTCGTCCAATTAAAAGTACATTTTCATTTATAAATGTTAAAATGTAGAAAAAAATAACGAATTAAAAATATAGACATGATAAGAAAAACGGGAGTTTAAAAATATTGAACTTATTTGTATTTACTAAATATTAAAATTTTAAACTTCTTTTTTGAGTTTTTCAAAGGTTCAGTGAACATTTTCAATTAAAAAATAAAATAAAATGAGTGAAAAAATAAACTAAAAATACAAGAATGGCAGCAATTATGAAATTTCGAAAACATTAATTTATATATTTTTTTTAATAAAATTTTAAAATATGAAACTTTTTTTCAAGTATTCAAAAGCCAAATTAAAAATAAATTTTCATTTTAAAATGTTAAAAAAGGGGGGTGGAGGGTAGGGGGGAAATTGAAAATACAGGAATGGCAAGTATAATGGAAATTAAAAAATAGTGAATTTGCTTTTATTTACTAAAAATTCAAATGTTAAACTCCTCTTTTGTGTGTTTTTTTAAGCTCAATGCAAGCTGATATTTTTGAAAATTAAGATGTAGAAAAAATTACAAATTAACACATAGAAAAATGCAGCAAACTGAATTTATATTGCTGACGAAATATTAGACCTTCAGGGTGTTATATCACCTGAAATAACGAAGACATGTCAACCGGAAAGCAAAACTTGTCTTCCATCTGTATCCTTCGCAAATTTACCTTTTCGGCTTTTTTTTTTTCCACAATCACAACAGCTGCATGACGCAACATACGCGAGGATTTCCGCACACACACACACACCAGTTCTTTTCAAATCAGAGCAGAGACGATCCCTCCAGTTTCACGTTTTTAAACCCAAATACTCGAAAAGTCAAATTACCTGAAGTATTCTTTTATTCTTCAATACCGCGAAAAAATTGCATCAGATCTGTGGCTACTGCATTCGCATTTTAAACTGATGTAACCTGTTTCAGCGCTCATTAAGAATTTACGCTGTTAGTAAAAACCGCCAGGAAGATTTTTTTTTTTCCTCTGAATAACTGATTTTAGAACATTGTGTTTTTTCTAGGCACACTTGAACCTATGATTCGCGGCGCACTTAAATTTTGATAACAAAATAAAAGGGTTTTATTTATTTATTAATTAGTACAATCAAAATTAATCATCACAACCAAATTTTAAAACAAAACAATTTATTAAAATTTTATAATAAAAAAATATTTATTTATTTAGTTAGTTATTTATTAGTACAATCAAATTAAAACATCACGACAAAATATTAAAACAAAACAATTTATCAATATTTTATAAGATTTTTTTTTTTAAAGAATCTTTTCATTTATTTATTTACACAATCAAAATGTATCATCACGATCAAACATCTATTATAAAGGTTTTTTTTGCGTTTCCGGTTCTTTATGCGCCATTTTTTCACCTGGTGGTCGAAATTTGAACTTTTTTTAATGGATATTTTTTTTCCCCAGGGTCCATATAACGTATATACCAAGTTTAACGAAATCCGTCAACCAGAACGTGTTCCAGATTGGTCTGACAAAGAAGGTCTCCATAAGCGCATACTCAGAAATTTTTGAAAAAATTACAGAATGTTCTTCTCATGAGGATATATACGTCTAGAAAAAAAAATTCTGCGGAACCTCGATATAACGTCCGTAAAAAAATATGAAAATTTCGTTTATTTGGCGATTTATCACTGGTTGGCGACGGAATGAAATGAACCCTTTCAGGGGCAAAGTACTTATGTTTCTAAAATGTTGAAATCATTGTGTCACACCGGGATTTAACAACAAATTTATTTCCAAATAAGTAAAAGGTTTTCTTTACGTATATTATAAAAGTAAAATTTGATTCCAAAATTTCGGTGTCATTGTGGCATTTGGGAATTAAAATTAAGTGGGATACATTATATCCCAACGCCCTTCAAGGGGTTAAAAAAATACTCTTTTATGACAAATACTCTTTAAGGAAAAACTTTTTCATACTGAACTTGTTTATGCATGTTTAACTTTCATAATAAATAAATAGTTATAACTATAATTTTGTGTACACATTTATATGTACATATAATGGAATGTAACGATAGTATTTTACGATTTAAAACAAAATTTAAATTGATTGAAATTGTTAACAAGTTCAAAAATATGCCCAATTCTGAACATTGTCAATTCAAGAAAGTTTTTTTTTGCTATGGAAACAACGACTTCTTCGATATAGAAATGTATAACGAATCTGCTTGTCATCGGGCTTTTCCTTTTAAAATACATTCAAAAATTACTTGTACAACCGTTGAAGCCATTTAAATTAGAAAAAATCGTGGAATGGAGGACAAAACAATAGGCAAAATTACATTCAATCGGTAATAAATAGAGAGAAAAAACGTGAGTGATTTATTTAATCTGATTTTTAAAATATTTTAAATTAATATTAATGCAAACGTACAGAGAGTTGAAAATGTTGAACGCAAAATGCGAACGATTCTGAACAAGAGGGTATGGGTGTGGTATCATGAGCCATAGAATTAACCCATTCGTATAATTTTTTAAGCTTGTGACAATTTTACGCTTTCAAATTTTACAAAAATCTCATAGACAGGTCTCATAACAAGAATTTCTTCAAACTCTTCGCTTACTTTAATATGCCTTTCAGATTCATATATTTTTAAAATTTCGATTTTTAACTAAAAGTGAAAATAAACATACAGATTCAACAATTCAATAATACACATGACTTAAATGTCAGCTTCGCTACAACATAAAATAGATATTTGCAGCTTCCAAAACATAGAACATATTTTTTCAGTGGTAAAAATAAATAACTGCAAAAACAAGCAGCTTGTATATATTATACAAAAAATAGAAAAGAAGCTTCAATGAGCAAATTTCCAAGTTATCTACTTTGCAATATTTTTCTGGGTTCTTTGAAAAATTGAAATATTAGCTTAACAAATTCAATAACTGTCTTATTGCAAAACATTCCATAAAATTAAAAGAAGAAAAGTGCCTAGTTAAACTGCTAATTTCATAATGGCATTGAGCTCACAGGCTACTCACACTAATTGTATGTTATACTCTTATTTCAAAGAATAATGCCCCTCGAAAAATAAAGAAATCGACAGTAAATTAAGGGGGTGGGGATTATCCCCCGTTCTCCACTTTAAACTTGACCAATGAACCCCCCAAACTAATCAGGGAAGCGCCTTATCACAATGCACCTATATACAAAATTTGAAGCAGATCGGATAATTTTGCATGAAAAACCCATTTATTTAAATTAAGGGGGGATTAGCCCCCCGTTCCCTCTCTTTATACTTAACCAATGAACCCCTAAAACTAATCAGGGAAGTGTCTTTTCATAATGAACCTATACAAAATTTGAACCAAATCGGATATTTCTTTCAAGAATTATCACGTTACGTACATACATACAGAACCTGCGGGCACATTTAGCTCTCAGGCTTTGATAGCCTGTGATATAAAAACATAGTCTGTAAGAAAATAGATAAAATAGAACATGATCCAACTATCAGATGTATACGAAATCCCATTCACCAAAACAGATGAAACATTGCAGTATTATATAGGAATGACAAATAGAAAGTTTAAAACGAGGATGAAAGAACGTATAGCAGATATCAAAAGCAACAAGGGAACTACAGCTTTAGCCAGATTACATAACTTAAACCCTTTACAGAATATTTTTAAAAATACCTAAATAATGTATCCATTGAGATTTTATTACCTGCCTAATTCCATTATTATCCGCGAATCAATGGAAATATATATTTTCGCAGTGAGCACACATAAGCAATGAATCAGCCTCCTTTGAGTTACCTAAAATTTGGTGCGAGATACTTTATAAATTAAAAAACAATAAGATAAAATAATTCATGTTTACAGATAGCCTTTTTTATTAAAGCACCTGCTTTCATCATACCTGCGATCTCGTGGTTTTTCTTTTTCCAAGTTCATTTTTCAAAAGTTTTTTGCGAAACTAGTTTATTTTATCACTATTGATCTTGAGAATGTCGCTGATTGTGGGTACGAAACTAGTAGATCTGTTTATTAAAAATAAAAATTGTGAGCCTTTATGTGTACTGTAATCACTTTTAGCATATATATTTTTATTAGGCTGTATCAAAAGTATTTTCGTTTTCTGAATGTTTTTATACCAAAGCCTGTAGTTGGCACTTTATCACCCCCTATTGTTGAACTTAAAATGTTATTTAAGCGAATAAAAGTCCCTCTACACTGCAAAAAATAATTGTTGATTTTACAGTATAAAACTGGCATTCCAGCTGCCAGTATTATACCGTAAAATTAACAGTATTAAACAGTAAAAAAAGCAGTAATACGCTACCGCGCATGCGCGGTAGAGTATTACTGCTTGCACGGCAGCGTATTACTGCTTTTTTTACTGTTTAATACTGTTAATTTTACGGTATAATACTGGCAGCTGGGATGCCAGTTTTATACTGTAAAATCAACAATTATTTTTTGCAGTGTATATTCTATAATCATACAGGTTTCTTTTCTTTCTTTCATTTTTAGGTTACGTAAAGAGTGATACAAATGTTGAGATTTTATGCATCTTAAGGCATGATTTTAAACTACGCCTTAAAACCAATGAAGCTGTCTTCAAAACTGATGCAGTTGGAGGCCAGGACAAGAGTAAGTGTCCAGACAGTTCAAAACAAATCCAAACGTTTTAAGGAAGGGGTTTTAAGCCTTGAAATCAAACACAGAAGTGACGGGTGAATTTTGACCAGTTTAAGAGAAAAAAGGGGAGAATCCATTCTTGATGCTAAAAATTAACAAAACTACACGTTCAACAGTTATTAATGTTTGAATGTGTAGTGTAATTTTTAGCATCAACATTTATCCTGGCCTCCAACTGCACGAGTTTTGAGGACAGCTTCATTGGTTTTAAGGCCTAAGTTCAAAATCATGCCCTAAAATGCATAAAATCACAACATTTGTATCACTCTTTACGTAACCTAAAAATGAAAGAAAGAAGCCTGTATGAATATGGACTATAGAGGGACATGTATTCTCTTAAATAACATTTTAACTTAAAATTTTTAAGTTCAACAACAGAAATGTCAGCTACAGGCTTTGGGATAAAAACACTAACTTACCCGCCTAGCGTTGCCTGTGCCAACAATCTTAAATGTACCTGAAATCAGTGTTGAAAGATTTTTAATTTTTAAACAAAACTAATGTTGGGGCCCCCACTGCCTTAGACAGCATACACTGGGCGGGCCATGCACACTCCCATATGCTACTATAAGCAAACCTGGAATTTCTCTGAAATTTTTAATGAAAATCCAAATGGCATTATTTTTTCCTTCATCCTTTTATCCAGGCTGGCTAAAAGACAGGCAATTGCGTAAAAACATTCAAAAAACGAAAATACTTTTGATACAGCGTAATATTTTAATATTTCTGTAATATTGACATTTCATTGCAAATGTTTCCAATGTATAGCCATTATATCTGTAATAGTACCCTATAAAAAAAAATCTGTAATTTTTACAGAAAAAAAAAAAAAAGAAAATTTAACAGAAAATAACTGTTTAAAAAAACAAACAGTTTTTTTCTGTAAAAAATATGGATTTTTCTGTAAAAATTACAAAATCCATATTTTTTAAAGAAAAAAAAAACAGTTTTCTGTAAAAAATGTGGATTTTGTAATTTTTACAGAAAAAATCCATATTTTTTAGAGCAAAAAAAATCTGTTTGAAAGAAAAAGCAGTTTTTTTTTTTTTTTGTTAAGTTCTTAACCAAACTGTATAACCGCACTCTGATTTTCACTGTTTGCCTGTCAATGTCAGTTAAAAACCGCCAAAGACGAAAAAAATGGAAAATTTTTATAAAGTTAAGATTTTTCATTATTTATAGGGTGAATGGGGGGGGGGGGCACAATTTTGACATTTTACTGAGAGAAGTTTTCTATGCTTTTTCTTCAAGGGTGGGGTGTTGTGGGGGAAGCGAAAGCTTGTTGAAAAGACAATACCATCTATAAAATCTTTCAATTCGTTAAATTCACAGCTTCATATATATTATATATATATATAATATATATAACTATTATCTACTTTTTTTCAATATTTAATTTTCATCAAGAATGGCCTTTTGAGGATGCGTCATGGCTACGGGTATTTCAATCATTAGTGCGAAAGGGTGTGTCAACGAGAACTTTTGACAGTATAAATTCCCCTTTCTTTTCCCCCCGATATTTCGATTCCCTCCCGTAAAGCTGACATCAAGTTTTTTTTTTTAGGGGGGGGGGGGGTTGTAAAGGGGCAAGAAAAATAAACAATTATACATAGAGCAATTTTAAAGAAGTTGAAATAAAGAAGAATAAAGTGGAAAGCTTTCTCCGTTATCTGTAATTTTCTTTTCATTTATTTGGCCTTTTCAGGAAAAGAAGGGCGTTTAATTCAAAACACTTCCAATACAAAGTCAATATTTAACCAATATTGGTATTCTTCTAGAAATATTTCCAATGAATCCAATGTTGATGGAATATTTAGTCATTGCGATTAAGATGGTTTTAAAAATTGTAGAAACAGTGAACGGCAAGAAAAAAAGGAGAAATTGTATTACAGAAAGAGGATGCACACAAAATATGCGCATGCGTCACACATAATACACACCATGGAGGAATTTTCAAAATTGTATTGATTTAAATTGCTTTTATTTGCTTCACATCAAGAGTGTGCTCAATTTTTGCAGCTTCAAAGCTTTCGCCGACCGGATAAGCTTGAAGAAAATGGAGGAAAAGGAACACAACGATAAACTTAATCAAAATCATGACGCATCAATTTGACCTTATTTATCGTGGCCATTGCATAATTAGACAACATTTTACCGTCGAACATGTTCACATTGATGTAAATAAAAATGAAATTTTGACGAAAAAATAATTATAAATAAAAGCATATCTTTTTAATTAATGTTTAAACAGTTCCGACTGGGTGATAGGTAAGGTTCAACTGATCCACTTTTTATCTGTGGGGCAAAGGTTCATTTGGAGGCTCATACAACATTTTTAAAATCCAGTTCGTACTCATTTAAGACCAGCGTCCCGTTTACAAATTTTAATTTTTGAACATCACTATTTCCAAAAAAGTAATATTTGCCTTATTTAATAGCAGAAAATGTGTGATTAAATAAGAAGAAAATAACTATTCGGAAATAGTGGCAGTCAAATATGTGTATAAATTCTATCGATGGAATACACTGCAAAAAATAACTGTTGATTTTACAGTATAAAACTGGCATCCCAGCTATGCGCGGTAGCGTATTACTGCTTGCGCGGCAGCGTATTACTGCTTTTTTTACTGTTTAATACTATTAATTTTACGGTATAATACTGGCAGCTGGGATGCCAGTTTTATACTGTAAAATCAACAGTTATTTTTTGCAGTGTACAGATGCATAATTCACACGCATTGCCACACGTATCCACTACAGGGGTTCCCAAACTTTTAGACTGACGTACCGCTAAATAGAAATTCATACTTCCGCGTACCACTAGATAACAAACATTACAGGGCTGCACTAAACAATTAGCACACAAGAGTGTGTGTCTCATATGTATTGATTTTTGCAAGGGGACTACGTTGAAAAATAAAATAAAATTTTGTCAAAAATTTTATGTTGTCTTTGTCAGGTCGAGAACTTTTCGAACCACCTTCGTAAAGTTAATATAGAAAACACTAAAACAGATATCTAAAACGGATTATTTCCCCGGTCTTTTATGCATCCGTCTTAGCAGGTTTTACTGTACCTCAAAATGCCCGATTACGTTACAAAATTGTTACTTAGATTAACTGCTTTATATTAACATTCAAATAAAAAGTACTATCATCATTACAATTTAATAATTCATACAATATCAAAATACAGTGTTTTGATTGAAAAACAGCTAAAATATTTAATGACTTATTGGCCTACCGATTCATTATTGCAGTAATTTCCTGGTGTCGGGGTAGGCTTGCTCTATTAAGCACAGCTTCCTCTTGTCTGTTACAATATTAGTTAGTTAGATTCGATATTTAGTTTATTCCTGTATTTATTTCTCATATAAAGAATTGAAGAAAAAGTACATTATACATGGATATGTTGTGCTAAAATCTAGTAACAAAAAAAAAAAGAAAATAGCGTTTACAGTCCTTAAATCCCATTCGAATATTTTCTGGGTGATAAACTTATACCGTTTTCGATTTCATAATAATATGCTGTATTTTATTTCACGTATCATAGTTTGGGAACCCCTGCACTAGGATATAAAGAGAAATTGCTGAAAATGGATTTTTACTGATTTATGTTTTTTTTTTTAAGTTGCTTATTTAGATACCTCATTTTATTATATGTCATAATGAAGTTTCTTAACACTATTCTTATAGTGTTGGAAAGTGTTTCATAATCTATGCCTGATTCATGATTTTTCGCTATTGTTTCATTTATCAATGGGATTCAACCGTATATCTGGGCCACTAGACAAAAATTTACGCGGTATCGATCTCCTCTTTAACCCTTTAGGCACTGCCGATACAAAGTCCCATTAACGAAAATTGATGTAAAATTTATTTAATACGTCTGTTACTTAATATAAGGTATCATATTTTCATGCAAAATACTCTGCTGTTTTACCATGTTTAGGAAACACAGCCAATTTCACAAAGCTAAATGTAAAAAATAAATAAATAAATAATATTTTGTCAATTATTTATGTGTTAACTTTCATGTTGTTGAAAGAGATATGTGAGAATTTTTAAACTAAAAATAATATCTCATTCACAGATACAACAATAATTTTACAAAAAGTGAAAGATTTCAAAAACAATATTAATACTTTCTTCTATCTTTACTGGGAGGAAGTATTGGATTCGTGAAAAATATTGACTTCTGATTTTCGACGAATTTATACGCTTTAGATGGTCTTGAACACGATCTGACTGTTTTTAGAAAATGTCTGACCGTGAGTCTGTCTTGTCTGTCTGTCTGTGACACAAATTTTGTAGGCACTCTATCTCAAGAACCAATGCGCGAAATTTAATAAAACTTCCTATTCAGTTAGACCTTGACATAAATTAGTGCTGATTAAGTTTTGGTGTAATTCGCACAACAGGTGGCGCTACTATGCTGTATTTTTCCCGCTTTCCGCGATAGCTATAACTCAAAAATACTAATGCACGGAAATCCATCACACTTCATATACTGTTAGATCTTGATATAAATAGTAGCTGATTAAGTTTTGATGTAAATCGCCCAACAGGTTTCTTTGATATGCTGCATTTTTCACGAATTCCGCGATAGCCATATCTCAATAACTAATGTACGGAATATTTTCATATTCTGTTAAACCTTGACATAAATAAATCCTTATTAAGTATGCTATATTCTGTTTTTAACTATTTCCGCGATTGTTATATCTCAAGAACGAAATAGATTCTCATTTAATTTTGGTCGCAGACAATTTGATTGTGTGATTAACGACTGTGTGATTTATACAGAAGAAAGTTTTGTGATGGCCACAACATACTAAGTTTGTTCATTGATATAAATTCTAAAATAATATTGTAAATATTTTAGAAAAAAGGCAAATGGCTACCGATTTAATATTTAGTTTTTATACATGAATACGTTCTGAATTTAATGTAATTATTAGATAATTTTTCTGACCTATCTTCAAATATTTAGGAAGAAAATTAATGGGGTGGAATTTGTCTTAATTCATAATTTGTTGCATAAAGAGTTAAAGGAGACAACTTGTGCTTTTTTTTAGATGTTTGTGTGTGTGTGGGGGGGGGGGGCGCTAAAATAATTTTGGAGATAAAGAAAGGTCTTTTAATATCACCGAGTGCCCCATAATCGTAGGGTAAAGTGCATCTTCGGGTAGAAACGCGTTTCAGGGTTTATATTTATATTTTTTTTCCAGCGTTAAGAAAACATTTCTTTTTTTTGAAGGGGTGGGGTAGGGAGGGTGCGAAGGGGGCGAAGGGGGCTTTATAAACGTGAGCCTGGGTACATTGAATCCTCTTCCCCCCTCCTGTGGTCGGTCCTGGGATTTTGCATAAAAACCATAACACTTTCTATACATTGCAAAAAAAAAAAGTGTTGATTTTACAGTATTATACTGTAAAATCAACACTTTTTTTTGCAGTGTAACATTCTCACGGTAATCTGGCTATTGAAGAACTAAGTCTTTTATTTAAATTAAATTTCGTCGCTTGGCGATTTATCGTTCTCACTTAAAGCCATCGTTCAGGCGTCGATCCGTTATCCAGTTTGCGATGATTGATTTAAAGTGATTCAGAACATTTCCCAAGGCTACCGCGTATGCATTCGAATATCTACATATTACTTACACAATCTAAACATGCGTAATTTCTTTTGCTACTGATTTTTTTTCCACTTTCAAGTTTTGATAACACAAGAAGAAGGAACAAATTGTTCATGTGAAATACATAAACGAATAAAACGCGTTTTATTATTTTTTTTTTTTTTCTCCAGATTCTTTTGCTGGATAATTTAACACTATATTTAAGAAAATCTCTGACGGCTCGGCCTACAGGCACAGGTAGATTTCGAAGACGCAGACCTTGGGGCGTCTGTTTGTCGGGAATTGCGGAAGAAATGACCTTTTTGTGATGATGCGGCAGTTAGAACTGCCTACTTCGAAACCTAACTTGTTTGCAGGCGGAGCCAGCAGGAAATTTTTTTTTTTGCTATAAGAGTTGGTCCTATAAAAAACTTGTCAGTATAAAAGTCTTAGATAATATTAAGAGGATTTATAATAAATTTAAGCGGATTTGAAATCTTGGGAATTGACGAAGTTATGAATTTTTTTCGTCTAAAACCCCCCTCCCCCCCCCCTTAAGGCAATTTTTAATTATATCAAAAATCTGTCATACATAAATTTTCGGCTCTTCTCCTAGAAGTAATAATAACTTCAAACGGATTCGATACGTATCATAATTAAGAAATTATGGGGGGTTTTCTGTTTTCACAAAAAGCCCCCCCCCCCCCCTCCATATCCCGACTCCTTGGTTCGATTTTGCCCATTAACGAACTTGACCGAGATTTTATGCCTCTTGATTTTATGTATCAGTTTCGAAAAGATGCGGGAGTTGGAACCGCCTACTTCGAAAAATAACTTGTTTGCAGGCGGAGCCGGCAGGGATTTTTTTGTTTTTAATTTTTTTTTTTTTTTGCTATAACGGTTGGTCCGATAAAAAACTTGTCAATATAAAAGTTTTAGATAATATTAAGAGGATTAATAATAAATTTACGCGGATTTGATATCTTGTGTATTGACGAAGCTATGTTTTTTTTCTTCTAACCCCCCCCCCTTTTTTCCCCCCCTTGGGGCCATTTTTAATTATATCAAAAATCTGTCATACATATTTTCTCGGCCCTTTTCCTAGAAGTAATAATTACTTTAAACGGATTCGATACGTATAATAATTAAGAAATTATGGGGGGTTTTCTGTTTTCACAAAAAGCTCCCCCATTTCCCCCCCTTGGTTCGATTTTGCCCATTAACGAACTTGACCGAGATTTTATGTCCCTTGATTTTATGTATCAGATTGGAAGATATTTATGCAGCATTTTTCCAGTTATCGTGGTCAGAAAAAAGTGACATAGATAGATAGATAGATAGATAGATAGATAAAGTTTTGAACTGGGGTGGTTTTGGGTTCTGGGAGTCATGATCGGCGTAGATCTGCAAAAATTTTTCAAAATTTCCAACTTAGGTGAGAATGTAATAGGTAGTATTTCTTACGAAATCTACCTAAAACGAATCAACATTCGTATTTCTGGTTTAAGAGTCACAGAAGTTAACAATCTTTTATTTCTGGCAGATTTTTTTTTTTTTTTTTTTTTTCAGAATTTAGGTTACTATTAATGAATAAAAAAATTAATCATTTTTTAGATGTTAAATCACTTTTAATTAATAAAGTTTTACAAAAAGAAGAAAAACAAGTTCTAGTTAAAGAATGCCAAGGGCAAAAACTTTTGATATGAAAGAAAATGTTTTGAAAGAGAGAAAAATTAAAAAAAAAAAAAAAAATTAATTTTGAAGTTAAAATTTTTTAAACGAAGGCATAAAAATCGTTACAAAAATTCAAAAATGCACAGAAATCAGTGAAAGACTAAGATAAACAAAATAGAAAATGAGGAATTAAAACCGATCTTGATATCATTTTTTTTTTTTTTATCATTATTCACGGCGTAGAAAAGTGTCTCTCGTATTTCACTCTGTTTTGATGGTTTGTGTTTCTTCATACCTCTTGTAAGCGACGGATGGTTCATTATCCCTCCTACGTCTCTCCTGAAAATGCCATTGGAGCCTCAAACCATTATTATTTCCCCCGTATTTTAATGGATTAACGTTAAACCATACACCTGAAATAAGATAGACAAACCTATCTTTGTCATTAATGCAAGCTCTGAAAATGTGTCACGTGTATTAGGTGTTTTCCAGGGAGTAGGGATGCCAAAATTGACAATATTTCGCTCTTTAACGTAGTAAAAGTAATTCGCGCCAAACTTTTTTTTATATATTGCAATCTCGATTTTCGTTAGAGCATATTTTTTCTTCTCGATTCAATTACGAATATAGTTTTAAAATTTAGTAATTTAAGATATTTCAATTTTTATCAAAGCTCAGTTTACTGTGTGGTAAATAATTATTTTATGTTAAACTTAAGAAGGAAATATCTACTAACGTAAGTACGAAAATCAAGCGGAAAACTAAGTTTAAACTAAAACGTTGCCTTCCAGAAAAAAAAAAAAAAAATTAGGAAGCCTTTTCGAAAATAGGTAAAGAAATGAAAGTTGAATTATAATAACTTACGAGATTAAGTATCTAAACTAGAGATTTGCACGGGCCGTGCCAAGGCCCGAAGCCCGTACTCGGCCCGGCCCGCGGGCCGGGCTCGGGCCTATTTTTCTTCACGGCACTCGGGCCGGGCCGGGCCGGGCCGGGCCTTATTTTTTTCATGAAGGATAAGGCCATGCCTTAAATTATTTTTTCCGTACAGAGCCGGGACTAGTTTCATTTTTCCTAGTCTTCACGCCTCAAAATTTTTAGTCCTGGTTTTGACCCGTATGAAAATCATTGTCTCGGCGTGCCTGGTCCGTTCGAAGGTCAGTAAAATAAGATCTGGCATAAAAATTTTTGCAAAACATGCATACATTTTTAAATCGCCATTATTTTATAATTAAACATTAAAATTTATTCTTTTTAAAGAATAGTAGATTTATACACTTATTAAAATATGGCTAAATTAAAATATAGTAACACGTGTGAAAAAGAACCTGCTTATGACGGAATCCTGTCTTAAATTGAAAAATGTGTTGATCCATTAAAAATGAATATACAAATACGTAAGAAAAGAATATATAATACATTTACACCTGATAAGAAGGCAAATTGTCTATAACTCATTTTTTCCTTCCCTATGCAATTCCATCGTAGAAGATTTTACTGTATAGCATTTTTCTGATTTTTAACACTTCAATAAATGGCATATGGATTAACAATATTGATGATAACTTAAACACATACATACAACAAATAGAGATTTATTAAAAAAATAAACATTCCAGCTTGCGGCACCTCTATAAAAATGAAGATTATAAACATGAAAAATAAAGGCTAAGATAGAAATTTTTGGTTAGATCTCCTCCTACGAGGCAAATTTTTAACCAAATCGATGTAAAAATTATGTTTTGTAGAAATTTACTCGGGCCGAGATTTTAACTTTTTTCCGGGCCGGGCCGGGCTTGGGCCGAACTTTTAACTTTTAAATCGGGCCGGGCCGGGCCAATATAATTTTTGTTCGGGCCGGGCCGGGCTCGGGCCGAACTTTTAATTTTTGTATCGGGCCGGGCCAAATTTTTTTTGTATGGGTCGGGCCGGGCCCGGGCCTGGAAATTTCGGCCCGTGCAGACCTCTAATCTAAACTGCGTAAAGTTGTTCTAAAATAAATAAATAAATAAACTGACGAAGACGAAAGAAAGTTCAGAGAAAAAAAAATCGTTCATCAACGCGAATCGTACTGACACATTTGCTAATTATTTTTACACGTAAAACTATTTTAAAGATATTACTGTTCAAATACCTTGGAATCGAATATTTTTCGTTTTCCTATCAATATAATATATCACCATTCCACGCCAACTTGCCAAGGAAGCCATTTGAGGATGCTAGGGGGAGCGGCAGTCCCCCCCCCCCCAAGGAATTTGATATTTCAGAAAAATTATCAGCCACCACAGATATACTAAAAAGACAAAAGAAAAAAATCAACAATTGCTCAAAAGCTAAAATAACTTGTTAGATTTGATTATAATGAAAACAAACATTAAATAAACTCTTTAAGAACAGAAACTAAGAATTATCAAAAGCTTTTTCCAAACCCTTGCTATTCCTATATTCACAAGTACACATATTTCCTAGAATACAAAGGAGACATATTTTGGCTAATTTTAAAAATATATATGAAAAAAACTGTTTCAATTGCTTCTCAGCTGTGAACAACATTATCAAAAGCAAGCTCGTCCCCCTCAGAGCTAAAATTTTAGAGGGGAATTTTCCATTTTAGACTAAAATTTAGAAGTTTTTTTAGTGGGGGGGGAGGGGGTATAATTTTGCATTATTAGTGCCACGTCATGTTTACTGCAATCATTGGGATGCTACCGAATCATTTTATTTATTAAAACATATTATTTACAGTACGCTCTTAGTAATCTCTAAAATCTGACACTTTTTAGAGAAGTATTGTCCTGTGCGGATTGTAATGTACTCAACCCGAACACAACAAAAGTCGTCAACGCGAAATCCGGCTCTAATCTGATATACTTCAACCCAAACCCGAAATATTCAGACCGGAACGCGAAGTGAAAGAAAACGAATCCATATTTTACTACATTTATAGAAAAGTAGTCATCAATTTTATCGCAAATGTACAAAAATTAACACATATACATCCAATTGTTTAAAAACAACACAAAATGTCACAAAAACATATATGCATCATTTATTAAAAACTTTTACTTTAGGTGTTTTAAAAATATACAAAACTGCATGTTTTAAAAATATACAAAACTGCTTGTTTTAAAAATATACAAAACTGCAAATATGTTTTTGTGACATTTTGTGTTGTTTTTAAACAATTGTTATAGTGCAGAGGTGAATTTGATTCAATTGAGTGTTGTGTTTTTCATGACTCAAGTTTATTTTACATATACATCCATTAATATTCAAATATATATATATATTCTTTTGGAAAATATTCAGGAGCACCTTTTGTAAAATCGGTTCATCTGGAACACGAACCGAAAGAGAGAAATACTTAAAATAAACCCGACCAGCAACGAAAAAAATAACATGAATCCAACCCGACCCGACCCGATGCAGGATTGTAATTTCCACTTAACTCGAGCTTTGACCTCAACAGGACCCGAAATGAAAGAAAATTAATCCATATTTTAATACAATTATGGAAAAGTAGTCTACAATTATATTTCTAATTTCATCTTTTATGTTGAAAAATGAACATATATATATATATACTCATTAATGTTCAAATATATAGTTTTTTCCATCTGAAAAATATTGAGGATTTCTTCGAAAAATAGGGTCAACACAAAACCGACTCAAAATAATAAAAACCCAACCCGAAACAATTATCACATTGATGACAGGCCAGGATTGACGACTATTTTTATATTCAATCGTACCACAATTTCTAGAAAAAAAATTTTGGTAGATTTCTCTTGAAAATATAAGTGTATGAAGGGATTAGTTTTCAAAAAGTGATACTAATAGAGTAGAAAATAGTCCACTGGGACGTATATATCCCGACCGCATAGTCAAATGGTCAAAGACAACCTGATTATTAGCAAAAAAAGCAGTGTCAACCCAGCTCGATCTGTACCGTGAATCGTGTCGTGTAGTGTTCTGGTAAAATCGGGTTCCCGGATCCGAGGCAGGACTCTGCCTGAGATCAAGGGTTTTGTGGATTTTTGAATTTTATAGAACAGCGGTTCTTAAACTGTGGTCCGCGGACTCCTGGGATCCGTGAGCTTACAGCTGGGGATCTTCAAGTCCAGTGTTGAATTCATTCCTTTTTTTTTCAAGGAGGTATTTCTGTAACCCCGTGTGTGTGTGTGGGAGGGGGGGGGGGATTTGCAGAACAATAACTCATAAGAGACATTTCCATGCGAGGAAAAAAAACAGAAAATGATTTTAAATTTGATTTCATTATCTAATGATACTTCTGAGAACAGAATCACAGACTTGTGTGAAAAATATAGCGAACCAATTGCTTGAACTTGTAAAAATCACCTTTTTTTTTCGCATTGCAATTAGATAGGGTTGGGTTGGGTTCATTATTGACGGCCAATTATCTACACTAGAGATATAGGCCCGGGGGGTGCCCTTCGTGGGGGTCTTTCTAAGGGAACCTAACCCGTATTTACGCATGGATAAATCCACGGCTCGAAGAAAACCACGAAAACTCCGTACGATTAGGCCGACGGGCGCGATTCGGATCGAACCCAGCACCTCCCGTCTACCAGCTTCGAGAGCAGAACCTCTCATCCACTGGTGGGGCTGCAATTAGATAGATTTTAGATGTTTCCACTAATGTAAATTTGATTGTTTTGATTCATTATGAATGCGGAGATAACATATTTGAGGATTTCTTGTTTTGAAAATGTCTTCCAACTCACACAACAAGTGCAACACTATTTACATGTTTGGATAATTTCATACAAGAAAAAGAAATAAACTGGTCAAGATATGTCGGAATACGAACAAATTGAACCCGATCTCTGAGTGGAACTATTTAATGGTTTCATAAGCTTGATGAAAGCACCACGCGTAGTTTGTACATACTTTTGTATTCACCGTGAGTCGCTGGTTGCTAAAAAAGCCTGAAAATTTGGAGATTGCATTCAACGAATTTGCTTCAGTAGTAAATTATATCAAGGCAACTCTATATGTTGAATTCTAGACTCTTTAAAATTTTGAGCTAGGAAATTTGAAGTCAAACACAAACATCTATTTCTGCATACAAAAATCAGGTGGCTGTCAAGTGGAAAAGTTTTAAATCTCATTTTTTCATAGCATGGTAAAATAATTGCATTTTTTATGGACTACAAATTCCATTTTATAGATAGTTTCATTGCTTTATCTTGGCTTGTCAAGAAGGCGTATTTAATAGATATTTTCAATTTCTTGAATAAGCTGAATTTAAGCTTTACAAGGAACCTCGGTACATATTTTCAAAGTCCAGGACAAAGTAGAAGCAACAATAAACAAAATTTATTTGTTGGTTGAAAAATATTTTTTTTTAAATCATTCCCAATATAATTTTGTTCTTGCAAGCTTCTGTGAATGCAATTTCCTCTGATATTATTAAAAAATTTGTTGTACACCTGAACACGGCAGAAACTTTCAGATTTTTTTCTCCTCCCTCGAAGTCAAACAATTACAGGTTTCGTACGCCTTTACCACGATTTTTTAATAGAAAATTTCTATTTAATGTTTAAATAGCAGAAATTGTAGACGCCTTATTTAATTGCAGGATTTGTAATACTTTTCTGCATTTAAATAAAGCAATAAATTCTATTAAAAAATTGTGTGGTAAAAGTGTACGAACCCTGAATTAGTGGTTAAGGGATCCATTTCATTTCCAAGACTTTAGTAAGTCAAAATTTTGACATTCTTAGAACAGGAACAACTTTCGTAATCATCATGTGATGGTTCCATGAAAATTTCTTTCCAAGAGAATAAATAGTCTTCTTACTTTTTGGTTGTGCATAAGAAATAAAAGCTAAATATTGAGGTTCGAATTGAGGAAGCAATTGCTTCCCTTTATCCTCCACATATTTGTGAGAAGAGAAAAGACTTTCTTCAGCCTTGTACGCATAAAAAAAACATGTAGAAATGGATTGGATGTCGAAACAAACTTACGGATACATGTCTCGAACATTGAACCAGATTTTGCCCATCTAGTAGCAAAAAAGCAACACCATCCTGCTCATAGTAAATAGTAGCATGTATATCCTAACTGTCTTAAAATGTATTATTTTTCTTATTAATGCAGATTTTTTTCTGACTCTATAAACTAAACTTATGTGTAATGAAAAAAAATAATGTCTTGAAATGTATTATTTTTCTTATTAATGCAGCTGACTTTGTCCAACGCTTTACTAAACATAAATTATTTGTAATGAAAAATAAATAATGTGTTAAAATAATTTCTTATGTTATATTAAGAAAAAATTTGGTTGGTGTCCCCGAAAGGCATAGCTCATAAAAGGGGGCCCGAAAGATCTTAGAGTTTACGAAACACTGGTATAGAATTTAGATCATAGTCTGAAGAGGAATAGTACAGGTAAAATAGGTTTTTTTTTTTTTTAACTACTGATGGCCATTCCACAAAATTTGGGAAGAACTTCGTTTTGGCACTAGAATTGAAGATACGATGAGTCCCTAAAAAATTAAGTTGTCTTAACCTGTTTTTGGGGAAAAATCATATTTTTTTTAAGTAGGTCAAATGGGGTATCGTTAGCTATACATTTTTAATTCTCAATCGAATGACACGATCCGTAAGTCGATACAATTATTCGTTACAAAGTTACACCAGATTTTACAAATACAAGGTCGACGATTTTACCTCAGTGCAGTTAATATAGGTTTTTACAGAAACAACTGATGCCCATTCACGAGAATTTGGGAAGAACTTCCTTTCGGAACTAGAAAAGAAGATCCGATTAGTTCCCAAAATATAAAGTTTTTTACGGTGTTTAGGGGGGGAATTTTACCTCATGGGGAGATAATTCTTTTTTTTTTTTTTTTTAATAAGTAAAGTGGGGTATCGTTCACTATATATTTTTTTATTCTGAATCGAACCGATCATCCGCAAGTCGATTTGATTATTTGTTGCAAAGTTACGCCAGGTTTTAAGAATACCAAGTCGAAAATTTCGCTTCAGTGCAGTTAAAATATACTTTGCCCCCATATTGTCAAAATGTATTTTTCCCACGACCATTTGTTGAAATTCGCGATAATTATTGTGAGCGATTGACAAATGTCGCTATTTGTTTCCGCAGTCTTTTGACGACATTGGCGATTCTTTTCTACGATCATTAGTTGAAATTCGGGATTTTTTTCATTTGAAAAAAATTTTAGATTTTTTTCTGTGACTGATGGACAAATTTGATTTTTTTTCTGCCACCGGATATTGATTTTGCGAATTTTTTCCGAGACCAATTGACAAAAATCACTATTTGTTTCCACGATCTTTAGCGAAATTCGCAATATTTTTCCACAGTCGTTTGAGGGAATTAGCAATTTTTGCCAAATTCATAATCAATTTGCCAAAGTAACTATTTTTTCCAAGTCCAATTGGCCAAATTCATGATTTTTTTTTTTTTTTTTTTTTTTTTTTTTTTTTTTTTTTTTTGTGTGTGTGTGTGTGTGTGTTCGATTGACGAATTAATTTTGCGTAATTTGCAAAAAGAAAGAAGAAGAAAAATCGCAGACTTCCACAAAAATTAAAAAAGATTCGCGGAAGGATGGACAAAAGCCCACACAGCATTTTTTATTGTGCAGGAATATGCTTTTTTGTATGCGATTCTCGCAATCCCGCACGCTATTTCAAACCCTACCTCAAAGAAAAGCTCAACTCCTCCTCTATGAAACGCTTAAAATTGTGCTCCTGCAGTATAAACCTGTAAAGAAGGAATCGAAAGAGACTGGAAAAAATCACCATTTTAGACAGGTCTCCGTCTTAGCAAGTATAATTGTATGGTGTTTTTGTCGTTGAAACTCAGAAAGTACTAGTAGTATATAATTGGGGAACCAGTGGTGCTTCAGTTAAGTTCACTATTTCACTGTTGCAGGAAAACGATCAAATCACTAAGTTTGTCGTCATCTTTCTCACTGCTCATGATACAAGAAACATTACATATCTGTGATCTAGTATAACTTTTTGTGCTGAATAATTGTAGTATTAAAGATCAGAAATCAATGCAGTCATCTTTACTTGTCCTCAAACTTAGGTCATACAGCCTGTCGCGATGAATTTGAACCTTATTTTAAGAAGCTTTAACTACAGAATAAATATATTTAAAAGTTTGCCACTTTACCATTTAATTACCCATGCTGCTAAAATCGTTTCCCTCCTGCTTAAATATTTATTAATAGTTACATCTTTGAGATCCTTTTAAAAATAAATTTGATAATTCAAGCCCATTTTCAGAAGCCCATATCTCAATTTAACGATTTTTAAGTTTTTTTTTCTTTTTCAATTTACAATAATAAGCACTGACTTTTCAATTAATTAGTTTTTGAGAAAATTAAAAAAAAAATAGAACGCATGTATCTATGGGAAAATGCTGGGGAAAAAAACGCGGATTCTGTTACATTTTAATTTTTGATTTTTTTTTCTTCTCATTATATTGCAAAATCTATACCTAATTCTATTAATTAGATCATACTGAATATATTAGAAAATATCCAAGACATTTAAAACATAATTGTTGAAGTTTTAGAATTTTAATTATAGTAAGTTTTTTTTAAAAAGAGCAAACTGAGAAAAATAAATTTACAGATTTTATGCTGAGAAAAATAAATAAATAAATATATATATATATATATATATTAAAACCCATTCCATATTTCGTAATATGTTAACTGAATATCTTTTCTGCTTATATACTTCTAAGTTACAGATATTAAGTTGTATTGGTGAACATTGTAGTGGGGCTTAGTTAAAGGGCTGACAAAATAATAAAAACGTGTTTTTGCTTCACTTATAATTTTCAGATCATTTCAAAACTTCGCTCAAATATACTAAGAGGTGCCAAAGTTTTATTTTTAGCAAAAAGAAAAAAAAAAAATCGATATTTTCGTCATTTTTGACGATTTGAAATATTAGCATGTCCCTTAAATTAAATAGAAGTAAAGAAGAATTTATCACGATACAACTTTATTTTTAGGACAGTTTCAGTAAATATGGATTTATTTTTTGGTGATTTTCTTTGTTCCATTATGGATATTCATTTGGCATGTTTATTATATGTTTCTGAGATCTGATCCACTGTCAACTTTCCAATTTTTTTCAAATGTGGTTTTGCAACTGATTGGACAATTTGAATATAGTACTTTAGGCGTGATGGCTTGCTATGTTCAAACAGTTTCGACTTACCAATATTGTGGAATATTGCCTTTTAAAGTGTAATCATGATATTACCATAGCATTTGCTTCGATGGTAATTGGCCAAAAATACAGAAAATGTGAAAAATATTTAATAAGAAAGAAAAAAAAAGAAAAAAATTATATAATAAACCATAAAATGTAAAATAATTGGAAGTAGATATCAAGTGAATACAAATGGATTTTGAAATGAATTACGAACTAATTTGTCACAAAATGTAATATAATGGAAATTTGGATAACAAGAAATTTAATATATATATATATATATATATATATATATATATATATATTTCTTTATTTTTATTTATTGATTTATTGATTTTTTTTTCTCTCTCTCTTTAAATATTCTTAACATTTTCAGTATTTTTATTAAACCAAACTTGTGATAGATAACGTTTTTCGAGAGGTTTTTTTAATTTGAGAAGCAACGTGTAAAAATACCAAGAGAACACCACTTTCAGAAAATTCTATTATATCTTAAAACTATCAAGAACACCTTAAAAAAAAAAAAAACAATATCTTTAAAAATACCAAGAACACTTTCAGAAAATCCCAATATCTCTTGCGAAATACCCTCTACATTTCTTACTTTTGTTTATTTCTATTTAATCAAAGATAGTTTAACAAATCTCGACCTCTCATACATTTCCATGATCCAGACAAACATGAAATGGAAAACAGAATTCGGGAGAAAATCTTAAAACACCATCTGCATCCTTTGGCGACCGAATTGGCGAATTCCGTCACACGCTGTCACCCCGGCAATCGGGGGAGCGTGCAGGGGAAGAGTTTTCCCGCACGTTTCCGTCTCCATACAAAATGAGTTGTTTTGATTTCGACCGGCAGATTCAACTGTGATCCTCGGTGTCTACAGAGCTCCGATTTTCCCAGCGTGGTGTTAACATTAATTTATTATTAAATATGTGCCGTCCAACTCTTCTATGGACTTTACCATTAGTGATTTTAATTTTTGTCTCTGTATCAGGGAGCGTTAGAGATCCTACAGGTAAATATATATTGTTGCTTTTTCTAAATTTTATGGAAAAATAATATATTTGTGGGGTTTTTAATGCATATATTTAATATTTTTTTTTATTAAAAAAATTATTTTTAAAGGATTTAAATTTTTATTCCTTTTTGAAGAGAATTAGGTGAATTTTGAATATATGCATTATTATTACTCTTTTTTTATTATTATTTCGTGTACAGCTAATATGTGTCTAAAAGCTAAATATGTTTTTGTTTCTTTTTTATTAAATATTGTGAGACAATAATATATTTGTGGGTTATTTAACATATATTTAATATTTAATATATATATCTATAAGGACAATAATCTAAAAGGATTTAAATTTTTATTTCTGTTGGAAGAGCATTAGAAGAGTTTTGAATATATACATTAAAATTACTCTTTTTTATTTTGTGAAATCTCTTTTTTTTTTTCTTTGTGAGTGTGTGCGTGTGTCTATTGCGTGTTTAAACAAATATCTGGGTAATATTTTTTCTAAAGTTTATGAAAAACTAATACATTTGTGGGTTATTCATTACACATATTTAATATTTTTTATTAAAGGAAAATAATTTTAAAATGTTTAACTTTTTATTTCTGTATAGAAGATAATTAGAAGAGTTTTGCATATATACATTATTATTATTATTATTACTATTGTGGAAAACTAATATACATTAAATGTCGAAACATTTTAATAACTTTAGAACTCTTCAAATAAAAGAAAAAAAAATCATGGTAGGATGGATGAGTGCACCAGTAATCGAATCATTTAGTGGAAATTCATTCAAGTATTTAATTTTCTAATGAAATTATTGACATATTTGTCTGCAGACTTTCCGAAACACTAATTAAAATAAGAGTATTTATAAACCGGATTTTTTTTTTTTTTTTTTCATTTTCTTTTCTAGAATTTAAATTATAAACAGTATTAGTAAGAAATTTGAGATTGCAGCAGTAATTGGCTACATCTTTTTCTATGCAAACATCAAAATATGAATGCTCGCATTATAAGTTGCTGCTAAAAGACATGTATTCCAAGTCGTTCAAAATTAAGGAAATATTTTAAAACACAATAATTCCCAAATTAGTGAAAGCAGAAAAGTGAAAATATTTCTGATTGTTCCATGCTGACATTCAAACACATCTTTAGTTGCAACTATAATTTGTTAAAAGGCATTTCTTTGGATGTTAGATATATTTTAGAACAGTCGAAGTTTTCAGAAACTTTTTTTTTTTTTCAAAATTTCTGGTAGTAATGAAATAATAATAAAAAAATAAAATAAAAACAAATTGAAGTTTGGCAGATATGCTTCTGCACATACCCGAATGATTCACATTCGAATAATCAAAATAATCGTTATGCCCATCATTAGATATATCCAAATAGTTTTTGTTTTCTGCAGCTTCATATTTCACTAGTGTACTTTTGCTACTCATTTTCATCTCTCAGCCAAAGAAAAGTCGAAGGGATCCTGTCAGCAAATATCAGGAATTTCAAAAATTAACATAATATTATATTATATAATTAAATTTCGTTTAAAATTTTTAATAATTAAGAAAATCTTTTAAAATATCAGTTATTATAATTATCATTACATTTTAGGACAATTAACTGTTATTTTAATTATAATACTAATACATATATTAAGTTATGTAAATATTGTGGTAAACCAATGTATTTGACATTAAATGAAAATTTTAATACTTTGAATAATTTTGGAAAAGGAAAAAAAAAGTAGCACATTTGCGAATTTATTTAAAGTAAATATTTAATAACTTTTTAGTAAAATAATCTTTAGTTATTTTTAAAAAAAATTCTGTATCACAGAGAAGGAAAAGGATTTTGAAAACATATGTCATTATTATTATTATATTTCATGAAAAACTAATAAATTTGTTAATAATTATTTTTCAATAATTTTAGAAGTAGTTTTAAAAATAAAAGCAATTTTAATTATATTCATTTCTATCTCTCAATCAGAGAACACTCAAAGGGATTTACAAGGAAATTTTCCTAAGCATCGGCCAGTATTGGTCATATAGCTATAGGAGGGATGCCTTAAGGATATATTTTTTTAATGTAAAACTAAATTTAGTTATTATACATAGCTTTTTTTTAGAAAAGTTAATTTTTATTTAAAAAATAAAACTAATAAAATTGTAATTAATGTAAATAATATAAAAAATTAATCTATTAGAATTTTTGAGATTAAAATTTTAATAATTTTAATTAAAAATGAAAATGAATTTTAGCGACTTTTCTGAAAATATTTATTAGTTTTAATTAGGGATCTTGCAAATAACCCTTTTTTGGATATGTGTTGTGTGTGTGTGTGCGTGTATGAACAAGGGGGAAAGAGAATATATTTACGATTTATTTGATAAAAATTTTAAATTAGCAAGGCTTTTTTATTATTATTGTATTTTTTAATATTTTGTGTTGAAAAAAAGGGGGGAAATAAATATTATAGGGAGAAAGTGATTAAAATTGTCTATACGAATTAATATTAAGAAAAAAAAGTAAGATTTTTTTAAGTAAAATTTTTTACTTACTTATATATGTTTACTTAGTTATTTATACTTACTTACTTATATATGTTTTGCATTAAAAAAGGGAAATTAAATATTATAGGTAGAAAGACATTAAAATTGTCTATATTAATTAATATTAAGAAAAACTAGTCGTTGGGGGCTACCGAATTACTTACCCATCATGGATATGCATAATGTAAAATATTATAATAAAAATGTGTAAACTACTTATAAAATGCATTGTAATTCAAGTAAAATCGTGGCTTGATGACGTCCTAAACTTTAAAGGCTCGATTACTGAATTGCTTGAAAGAGGTTTTTCCTTATAACTCTAAAAATAATAATCCTATTAACTAGCGGTTTATTGCATCTGATCAAGCGTCAAATTTCCAATTAAAATATATCTTTGAAGTGAAATTTGGATGAAATACAGGGTCATGAAAAATCGAAGAGTGTGGAAAATAGGATTCCAAATATCTCGGCAACTCATTATTCGATCTACTTTATGCTTTATGCAAAATTTATGTTTTTTTATTGTCTTTTATATTCATTTCTTAAAATAAACAATTTCGAAAATTTTTATGTACCTTTTATCAGAACGAATATTTCGAGAATCCGAAAAAAATAGTTCCGGTTAATCGAGATTATTGAAATGAAATAGGCTTCTTCCCATTATTATATACTAAGTACATACCAAATTTCAAGTCTCTATCTCAATTCTTTCGGGTGATAGAGCGTTTACAGACACACAGACACACAGACGGACGGCAATTTTTTTTTCTCTAAAAATATGTTTTTCGGAATCTCCAGTGTCTGAAACGTGTAAATCCGTCAAAAAAATTTTTTTTTCGATTTTCAAAACGATTACAAGACTTACCCTATACTACGTATGATGGGTAAGTAATAAATAGTAATTAAAGTAATATTTTTTTAATATTCATTAAAATTAAATGATTCTGATCTTTAAAAATGTAACTAAATAATTTTGCTTTGTGTTTTACCGCTGTATTATAGAACGTTAACTTGTAGAGTTTCCTTTTCTTTATGAATATCTAATATATTCATAACTTATTTAAGAAAAATGTTTAATATTTAAATATTTTTTTTAAGGAAAATTATTCTTACTCATGTTACTTTATCTTTTTGTACAAAGGGGTTTTGCTAAAATTATTTGTTTTAGATTTTGAGAAAAAATGTATGTCAGATTTTAACAAAATTATTTCCACTTTAAAAATATTTATTAAAAAAAGTATTTTAGTTTCTAAAATGTTTACTGCTGAACGAGAAAGAGCGAGAAAAAATTTTGCATTAAGCAGTTATTTTTCTCATTTTTTATTTTTTTTATTTCTCTTCTTTTATGTGTATAAGTTATTACTTTTTCGTTTTTTCAATTTCTATATTTGTATCGGAGAATGTTAAACGGATGCCCTGTGTGTGGTTTAAATTTTGATTTTATTTAAAACAAACATATTTGTCAATTACTTAATATTTATTTTATTTATTTTTTCTTTTGTAAATTTAATACATTTTACAAAGAAAAAAATAATTTTAATTTATATTTGTGTATTATAGAACATTAATGCAATTTCTGGACTCAAACAGCTTATATTGTTTTTTTTAATGTTGTGAAAAAAAAACTAAATTTGTTTTGGCAATTTTTTTAACAACAAATATTACAATATGTACATATAAATGTTATTTCATGAGAATATTTAATAGTTTCAATAAAAAATAATACATATTATATGTAATAATAAAATTCCATGAGTAAACATTAAAACAACCTTTATTAAAACTAATATAAGAATTATGGAATGAAAACGTTATAAAATTTCATAACTTTTGTAAAAAGAAACAGTTTTCTAACCTTTACGTTCTTCGTTTCTTTGATGTTTTCTCCAATTTTTATATAATAATATTCATTGAATATTATTGAAAACTATTCTTTAATTTATTTACTTTAATTTCCTAGGAATAATTCTGAATTAAAATGTACGCTTCTATCAAGCATACCAATTGTACATCATACATTCATTTTTAATAATTGTGTTTAAAGTTGTCAATACTTTAATGAAATAATTCATGTTTTTCAAAAGACATTTTTCATTCTCATGCAGCAACTTTTTCAATAGTGAATTTCTCTTTTATTTCTTTCATTCTTCATTTCCTTTTTATCTTTAATGTTATTCAAGGATTTTTATAATCCATAATAATAATAATAATAATAATAATAATAATAATAATAATAAATAATAATATTTTCCCTCTTACCTCTTTTTTTATATATACACGTCAGTTCCCGATATTATATATATATGTATATATGTTACCTTAAATTTCCCTATACCTATTTAAAAATTAAATTATGTGGAAAATATACAAAAGCAAGAGCAAACCTTAGTAAAGAAAACTTATTTTTAGTCGAATGATTTTGATATCAAAATAAATAATGTTACTGATATGATAAAGTTTTATGTTAATAGTGATAAGAAACTTTTATCCGGTTAAAATCAATATTTTTATATTAAAAAAATATATATTTCAAAAATTCGAACAAGAATTTCTGTTGTTAGTTAAAAAATAAATTATACCTTTACAATAATGAAATCAATGCTGTACAAAAAAAATCAATGAAAACACATTAAATAAACATTAAATAAATGCATGTTACTTGCATATTGTCAATCATGTCATGACAGAATAGAAATGACTGTACAAATAAACTGATAAAACTACGTCAAAAGATGCAAATATTTCTTTTTTTTTTTTTTTTCTTTAACAGAGAAAGACTGGCATATAAAGTTTGATTAGCACTTAGGTGACATTTTATTTATCAGTTTTCTAAGTGACAACACTATATCAGTTCAATGAATGAACAAAAGTTAATATTAGAGTTTTATTTGCCGTTGTCTTTTCGTGTATTATAACGGTCACCATTCACGTCCCACGAAATGGCTCTAAAGTGTCTCAGGGATGAATTCTTCATTTGAATCAATTAATTATTTTGGTTTTCAAAAATTACTCCAATTCTACTGAAATCAAATTTGTTTTAGGATCGTATTTCAAGTTACCTTCTTTATGATAAAATATGCAACCTGTATATATTTTACATGGATGAACCTTGTCTCGTTGATAATGACGAGTTTTAACTGTTTGTCAAAAAAATTATTTTGGTATCAAAAGAAATAAAATTAATATTAGGACCCCTTGCCTTTTCATTATACATAAATTAACAAGAGGGGGGGGGGGGGATCCTGTTTATCTCATTCGCATTTTGTTTGTTTTTTCTTACAAAAATCATCTTGAACAAAATGAATTTTGTTTTGCGATTTCCTTTCTTGTTTTCTTTTTTATGGACATATATACTTTACATCTTATTGAATTCTGTCCCATTGGCATAAACAACAATTTACAATTCGAAAAAGATAAATTTTTTTAAGGAGTTTAAATTAGCATAGGGATTTTGTTTCTAATTATGTTCTATTATAATAAACTATGCAACATATTTTTCATCTGGACTGTGTCATTGGTGCTTTTTTATCGAATTGTAAAAAAGTTACTTTTGAACCAATAGATGTATAATTCATGTATTTTTTTATTATATTCCTTTAAAGTGAATTATTATATTCCTTTAAAACAAAATATGTAATATACTTATTTTTTATAAACATTGTTTCATTGGACGTGACATTTAAAAAAATTCATCAGCAAAAAATAATTTACAAATGAAAATAAATATAAAAGTAAAAATAATTTTATATATATATATATATAAACACTCCTTTATAAGCATTTAATGTTTATCTTGAAAAACATGCCTAATTTCATGGCAATTCCTATTTTTTTTTTTTTTGCCGAAAATTTACGTTACAATACATTAGTTCGGTGTGGGCATCGAACTCAATTAGGGAAAATTCACGGCTTTTATAATTATTATTATTATTATTATTATTATTATTATTTTTATTATTATTATTATTTAACTTTTAGTAGAAAGAGCAAATTAGTAATTTTGTTAAAAAGTATATAAATTTTCTCCTGTTTCTTTTTTAAGATATGGCAACAGGAAAGAAAAAATAAAACATTCTTTAAAATGAAACATAATTTCCTTTTTAGGATTCCTCAACGTATAACCATAATTTAATTATTAATATACTATTAATTGATTAAAGCGTACTTTAAAAATATTATTACAGTTTTCATTTTTATTTATATTTTCCACTTTTTAGTGTTTTAAATATTTCATTATTGGAGTTTCACAGACTGATGACCTAATTTTGGCGATCGGGGTTTGGCGCATAGGTTAAATACCCTGTTGTTGTAACTCGTATTACAATTGTAACCATAAAGAATATTTGGCGATTTCTTAGCTGTGGCCAACTAAAGGAAAAATGCCTTAAAATTAATGTATAAGTTTATAATTAAATTATAAAAATATAAAAATGCTCCATTGGCATCGCAAAAAAAACATGCAAAAACACACACACACACACATATATATATATAATTCTAGATTATCTCGAGGTGAATGAAAAATCGATTACAAAAGTTCCTCTTTACATGCAAAAAAAAGTTGAGCTAAATAAAAGATAGTAATAAAATTAATTATTGTTTAATCAAACTGATGATTTTTTATAACCTGTAAAAAATACTTTTATTTGCGAAGAAAAAAAAAAGATTTATTTTATCGTTATGTTTTTTTAGTATAAAATAAGTAACATGCCTATTTTATACATATTATGAACTTTGTCTTATTTGAATTGGAGACGTATCCTTTTTAAAAAATAATTTTCAAACCTTAAGAAATGAATTTAATTAAGAGTTTTAATTATCGTTGTCCTATCTTTGGTTAACAAGAAAGAAAAATCATACATCGCGCATAGATTATGAAACACTTTCCAACAACATCAATATAGTGTTACGATTATTATTAATTAGTCCGCTGGAAAATGCATAACACAATTGAAGAAGCACTTCTTTCAATTATCGCCCACAGGCGATAATGTATCTGAATTATTTTCTGGGATCCGATAAAAAAAAATCATTAAATATTTCATGACCTATTTTTTATACGGGAGACGTTATTTCGTACCTCAATAATGTATATCATTTTCATAAAGCGCACTTCAAACAATAACTGAGTATAGCAGTAAATACAATGAAATTTTTTTTGTGTACCCCTGTAAATAAACAAAAAATCTTACATGAGCCATTTTCAATATACGAAATATGCTATCATTCACCTCAGTGACGTATATTAATTTCTTAAAGCGCACTTAAAAGAATTAAAAAGTTGAGATGTGAAAGCTTGAAAAGTTGTTGTGATTTAGGCTTTTATTGTCGTTATTACCGCATGCATAATTTTAATCGTTTACTTTTAATGGTAATTGTTCTCATTCTCTTTTATTTTTTTTACTTATTATAGAAAAAAAACTATAGATAATAATGCAACCAAATTATTTTGTGTGTTTCTGTACATGAAAAATAAATGCTATACACACTATTTTCTATAGGAAACATTTTATTGTGCATATCAAGAATGCATATAAATTTCATAATGTTCGATATAGTGTAATATCATTAAATTATACTTCAGATAATTATCTCCCAAAGACGAAAATTTATCTGAATTCTTTTGAGTATTCCTGTAAACAAACTATATAATTGCTACACACTTCATACTATGTAGGGAACATGCTATAGTGCACCTAAATAATATGTATCAATATCTTGGAAACCCAAGTTTATTTACGAGAGTTAGACCACATACAGACAGACATGCAAACAGATATCGTAAACACTTTTCAAATATGTTGGATAGTGTTAAAAATGCATGTGCCTCATTAAAATTGACTACTTGTTATCATCCGAAAAAATAAAAATAAAAATAAAAATAAAAATAAATCCAAACAAATAGAAATAAAGTTAAAGAAGTATCGGTTGCTAATGCAAAATTTATCTTTTGAGTTAATAGAAATTAACTTGATACAAAATCTAATGATGTTATATATAATATTCTGTGTTTTTTTTTGTTTTTTTTTAATGAAGGAAATAAAATATGTGAAATAATGAACCAAATTATATATTTTTTAATAAGATAAATAAAAATTTGTATATCATACTGAATTTTGTGACTGGTTTTAAATTTATTCAAAATAAATTTATATCTCAATCATAGCTTTTAATTAGATTTTTTTTTTTTAAAGAAAGAAAGAAAAGAAAAGAAAGCCAGCATTTTCCAAAAGAAAAAAAAATGTATTGTTTTAAATGGAACGGTAATTTGAACATAGCATAGTTCACATAAAGTGCCAAATTAAGATAAAATGTTTTATTATCTTATCAACATTTCAGTTTAACCTAGTGCAACATTTTTAACATTGTTTATAACTTGCCATCCCCTAAGGTCATCATACCTTGAGTACTAACGAGAAATACTAACGAAGATTAAAATTGCCATTTTATAAGGATAAATTTAATTATCAGCTTAAGATTTAAGGTTTCCTTACGAATGCAATACAGATTGCATTTTGTTGTTATGATTCATGCTGTTATTATCGCTATTACCGCATGCATAATAATTAATCGTTTACTTTTAATGCTAATTTTTCTTATTCGCTTTTAGTTTTTCCCTTTACTTATTATTAAAAAAACTTAATTTATGAATTGATAAGCACAGAAATATTGTAATTTTTTTATATACATAAAAAGTTTATGCTTAAAGTATCATTATCATATGAAAGAAAATATTCACACGGTGAAAATCCTTTCTCAGCAGAAATAGTTTTAATCTATATAATAAAACCGTAAGTCATGTGACTGTCATCAACAGTTCCGGGATGTCCGTTTCACTTTTTCATATGCCAGGCGGCCATTTTTATTCAAAATTATTTTTGCAAATAAAACTGCATAAAAATTACATTTTTAGAAAGATCGTTCAAAATAAATTAATGGTACTTTTCGGTTAGCCGGGCGCCAGTGATGTATGTATATATAAAAAAATATATGTATATACATAAATATATATATTCATACATATATGTGTATATTATATGTATATTATATGTATATGTATAGATATATGTGTATATATGTATATGTGTGTATATATATACATGTATATATATCACTGGCGCCCGGCTAACCGAAAAGTACCAAATTAATATTTGAGAGATGACTTACGTTCAATTATGTATACATTCTGCAATAACTTCAGTTTAAATTAGGTTCGCAGTTAAAATTCTCTATATATGAAAGTAAACAAAGAAAAAAGATTCATTCGTTGTGAATGTTTAAAATATTAAACCATGAATTTTTGGATCGCTGCCTGGCGTAAAAAAAATAATCCGCACCAGTGAGACAGTCAAAGTTTACCTTAATTCTGTTCCATACAACTCAACTTCCGGATCTTTTTTGACGTAAGTTGAACTCATGTAATAATATTTAATGGATCAAATTTCGAAAATAATTGTCAGCTTTTATTTTTTGCGCGTGCAAATTAGAAACGATACTTTAATTTGAAATCAAATGTTTTGATTTATGATAATTATTATTTTTCTATTTTCTATTTTAAATGAAAAATGTGAACGTCATGTATTTTAAATTGAAACAGCTGTCACGGACGCACCGGGGTTGGCGCGATTTTTGTTTTGCGTCAAATATGTTTAAGAATCTCCGCATTAGCGAACATATTGCAACTGATAAGCAAACGGACATGAAGCATAAATTCTTAAGTGGGTTAAGCGGTTTTTGTCAAGAAAGATGAAATACATAACAACAAAAAATATGCGAAATGCTACCGCGATCGCAAAAGTTCTTGATTTATCTATTAGATTTTTCCAGTTATGCGAGGGATTAAGGAAAAAAATAAATTATGAATAAAAATAATTTGTTACAATGCTTAACATACATTTAAGGGCGACCAAACGGGTCGCCAGTGGCGGCTAGTCATACAATAAAACCACTACTTATCATTAAAATACAGATGTAAATGCTAAAAGTGATAAAAACAGATCACAAAAAGGCCTATAAAAAACCTTTTAATATGATAATCGACATGTTTCGAACGGCGCCATTATCAAAATCTACAAGATAAACAAACTATTCTCGCAAAAATTTGGAAATAAACCTGAAAAACACAAACCACGAGATCATTTGCATAAAGCATTTTAAGCAGGTGCATAAAAATAGTTGCACCTGAATAAGAATTCGTTATAAAAGAAAAACTGATGATTTTACAGGAAGAAAACTGTCATGCAGAACGCTATTAAGAAAACGATTGTTTTACAGAAAAAAAAATGTTTTTAACAGTCAAATACAATATTAAGCTAAAAAATCAGATTTTTTTTGCAAAATAATCAGTTTTTTTTTACAGCTAAAATATGATTTTCTCGGTCAAATACAATATTTTATTGTTAAAATAAGACAAAATCTATAAAAATAGATTTTTTTTTTTTTCATAAAATAAACTTTTTTTTTTTGTCGGTTATGGTGTCAATATTTTTCTGCAAAACAAACAGAGTTTTTGTTAGATTGTACCTGAAAATATTCACGCACATAGTAATGGAAGCGGGTTTGTAGATGTTTGTAGGCGTTATCGACAGAAGAAAATTCAAAATTTGAGGATGATATAAAAAGTATGTTATCAACCTTTCAGTGTATTAAATTTGGTAAGTTTTCTTGTTGTGCACTGTTCTAGACTGAGCCAAATTTTGGTGTTACAGTAGCTGCAACACTAAGATAGTGAAGCGAATCAATTTCTCGTCTGCATTATTTTTTCTGGATTTTTCTGCGACGGTTTACAGTGGGCTCTTGTTAATGTGTCTCCGCTTAAAACGTATCGTTGGTTAATAAGGACAAATTCGATTTCCCCAACATATCCTATTTGCTACTCATCGGATAATGCGGACAATTTTTCACAAACTGACCGAGCAGAATCGAAAATGCTTTTGAAAAACTACACTGCAAAAGAAAAAAAAAATGTTCATTTTGCAGTATAATATTAGCATCCCAACTGCTAGTATTATACCGCAAAATTAACAGTAATAAACAGTAAAATAAGCAGTAATACACTGCCGCGCACTAGTGCGCGGTAGTATATTACTGCTTACTTTACTGTTTATTACTGTTAATTTTGCGGTATAATACTAGCAGCTGGGATGCCAGTATTATACTGAAAAATCAACAATTTTTTTTTTTTTGCAGTGTAGTTTTTCAAAAGCAACTTTAATGTAGCTTTGGTTATTGGGAGATCACGACATTGGTAGCGACAATAATGAAGAAAAAGGAAACTTCCTACCAGGGACATTATTTGGTAACGAAATTTACGGTTCAGAGCAAATTTATAACATTTTATTGGAATTACATAAAGTATTTTTTTTTCAAGTTTTGTTTTCTGCAAGTACATTTAGTAGACACTGTGAAACCAAAATAAACACTTAAAAAAATTAAAAAATTATAAGGCTATTATTTGGAAATTTTTAAGTGCTCGGTAACGGAATTACATAAAATCCATTGCTTGTAATTCCGTCACCAAGCATTTAAAATTTTCTAAGAAAAAAAATTATTATTTTTTTAATTTGTTGTAATTGTTTAATTTGATTTCTCAGTGGACACTAAATGTGCTTCTAGAAAATAAAACTTGAAAAAAAAAAAGTACTTTATGTAATTCCAATAAAATTTAACAAATGTGCTCTGAACCCTAATTCCGTTACCAAATTATTGCCATCACGAAAAACGTGAGAGGTTCAAAAATTGGTAATGGCTGTTCGCCGATATTACCAATCAAAATGTGATTATAACAGACCAAATTTTTGAGTATGTCGCTAAACTGGAAAATGACGTGGTAAAAAGATCCTTTGTTCAAATAATGCAAAGAAAAGCGAGAAATTACATTAATTAAAATTAAATTTTGTAACTATGGCAATTTCTTTGCATATTTTGTTTGTTCTAAAGTAATGTATTCTTTTATTTTAACAAATTATCACTAATTTGCTTTTTAACTAAACCTACTAAATTAAACAAAAATTATTTATTTATTTTAGGATTAAGATGTTGACAACCTATTAAATTTCTGTCAAAAACTTAATTCAATTTATTCAAGAAAACGGATTGTTTTACATTATTTAAATGTTTACATCTTTTAATGCGGATTTCGGTTAGTGTTGACAAAAAATGGCCTCCTTTGAAAGTCCGCACTTACAGGAGTTCGCTGTATATAACACTTCGATGCATTTCCAGACACGTGGTAAAACAGCTTTTTGAGAGAATGCAGAATTTTTTGTTCTCGTTGGCTGTTGAATAGTTCTTTCTTTTGGAAAAAAATTAAATCATTCTTAAAGACTTTACGAATCGTTAAGAAAACTTTTTGAAATTTAGGAAGAGCATGTTGTGATTCTTTCGATCACATTGCTACATGGAATAGTTTAACCTTGAACTAATTTTTTTAACAGTGCAATAGAAAAATTGGTGATTTAACAATCGACATTTCCTCATTTATTTTATTAACACTTTTCAACATAATTCAAAAGTGTTTATGAATTCGGTTTATCTGTCCATGCTCTAACTCGCGTAAATATTCTCGGATTGTCATGCAAATGATATATGTTATTGAGGTTTACTGTCGCATGTTCGGTATTGAAAATGAAGTGTGTAGCATTTGTGGTTCTTTTACAGGGACACTCAAAAAAATTCCGTTACATTGATGTCTAAGTGGGGAAATCGCATGCAGAGTATTTTAATGATGTTATCTATTTCAAACAAAGTGAAATTGATGTATGTCACTTGAGGTCTATTACAAGAGGCTTATTATAGAATATGGTGTGCATAACACTCATCGTTCCTTTACAGGCACACACAAAATAATTCGGATACAGTACTGTCTATTAACAATGACTGCTGGAAGTGTGTTTTCAGTTGTGGTACACGTTTTTAAAATTAACTCATAACTTTTTTTTTGCCTATTACTTGGTGCGTATAAATTATATAGATCATATACAGGGGAGCGCAAAAGATTTCGAGTACATTTCCGTTTATTGACGGAAATTGCTGAAGGGGAATTTTCATCTGTGCAATACGTTTCCTAACTGAACTAAATTTTAGCACACTATGTAGTATGTATAGAAATCTATTGATCATATACAGGGCTTCACAAAAGAATTCAGATATTTTTCTGACTATTGATGGTAATTCTTGAAATTGGGTTTTCAATTGACAGGTGCTCTTTTGCGTTTCTAAATGCGTTTTATGCGTATTATGCGTTTTCCAAATTATTTACTTAGACATCATCATTCACCTTATTAATCGGTGAAGTTTTGTTACAATATTCTGAATGTGTTAGAAAGTGTTTCATAATCTATACTTGACGCATGATTTTACGTTCTTGTATTTTATAACGTATTACTAAGTGCATCTCTTTTGTTAATTCAAGGCATATATATAATATATATTGTAATATTGTTTACTTTCCTTTATAGCTGTGTGTCCGTCCTATCAATTTGCATGTGGCAACGGCCGATGCATTCCCATATCATGGCATTGTGATGATGATAATGACTGTGGTGATAATACAGATGAAGAAAACTGCGGTAAGTTTTATTAAATATCCTTATTCTTCTGTTTATTTCGAGTATTTTTTTTTTTCAATCTTGTATTTTGATGCTATTACATGTCGACGTAAAATACAGTAGTTTCCAAACTTTTCTGAAAAGCTTGATTTCTAAGACTTGATAGCTCATGACGACATTCAAATTTGAAGTAATGCCATAAAATTATATATCAAGGGACAGATAATTTAATCCAGAATATGATGCAATAATTGGCTGTAGGATATTTCAACTATAATAGCAGTTGTCAAGGAGAAAATTGAAACATACGGAAAAAATTAGATGCACAAAAAATTCTCACCCAATCAGTTCATTCTTATTTGAGTAACCTTTAACGTTTATAGCAGCCTTAAAATGTCTGCTCATGGAGTAAATAACGTTTTTGTCCCTTACTTTCTTCTATCTATACCAGAAGAAAGTATTGGATTCCTGAAACATTTCGACGGATTTATACGTTTTAGAACACAATTTGACTGTTTTTAAAAAAGTGTCCGTCCGCGAGTCTGTGTGTCACTCTGTGTGGTTGTCTGTCATGTGATACAATTTTTGTGGCCACTCTATATCTCAAGAACTTATGCACGAATTTCATGAAACTTCATATTATGTTAGACTTTAACGTGTACACTGACGGAAAAAAAAATCCCAACGCCAAGAAAAAATTATTGTAGAGTAATGAAATTTGGACAATGCATTTGTCTAGTTAACATGTTTAATTGATTAGATTTTCAAGATCACAGGTTAATTTAAGCTCAAGAAAATGCATTTCAAACGTGAAATGCTGTTACATTAATAGCCGATGTAACCTCTAGAATTTTGAATGCAAGCCTGCAAACGTGCATGCATTGTGTTATACAGGTGCCGAATGTCACTTTGTGGTGTGGAGTTCCATGCTTGTTTTACTTGTTGTGTCAATACTGGGACGGTCAGTGCTGGCTGGGGATGATGCTCTAGTTGTCGTCCAATGATATCCCATACGTGCTCAATTGGAGACACATCTGGTGATCTCGCAGGCCAAAGTAACATGTCGACACTCTGTAGAGCACGTTGCGTTACAACAGCGGTATGAGGGCGAGCGTTATTCTGTTGGAAAACTCCCCCTTGAATGCTGTTCATGAATGGTAGCACTACAGGGTGAATTACCAGACTGACGTACAAATTTCCAGTCAGTGTGTTTGGGATAACCACGAGAGTGATCCTGCTGTCATAGGAAATTGCTTCCCAGATCATGACTTCAGGTTTAGGTCCAGTGTGTCTAGGTCACACACAGTTTGTTTGCAGGCGTTCTCCTGGCCTACTTCTGACCAACACCCGGTCATCACTGGCACCAAGGCAGAACCTGCTTTCATCAGAAAACACAACCGATCTCCACTCCGTCCTCCAATTAGCATGGCTTGACACCACTGGCGTCGCAAACGGCAATAGCTTGGAGTCGGTGGAATGCACGCTACAGGGAGCCTGGCTCGGAGCTGTCCTTAAAGTGACCAATCTCTAACAGCTCGTTGTGTCACTGTTGTACCAACTTCAGGGCGAATTTCTGCCGCAGACACAGTACGATGCGCCACAGCCGTACGCCGAATAAGACGGTCTTCCTTCTCAGTAGTGCCATGTGGCCGCCGGGAACCCGGTCTTCTTGAGGCAATACCATTCCTTGACTACTGCTCTCAACAATCATGCACAGTGGATACATTCCGGCCAAGTCTTTCTGCAATATCGCGGAAAGAAAATGCAAACCTGATTTGCAAGTTCTGAGTGGCGCTACTAGGGCCACATCTATGCGCGAAGCGCGAAATTTGAATCGATGTCATCTTTCAGGTGTATAAACACGTCTACCAAATTTCGTTTATCTAACACAAGTCTTTCTTTCTGTTGGGATTTTTTTTCCGTCAGTGTAAATAGGTGCTTATTAGGTTTTAGTGTATATCGCTCAACAGAAGGCGCTGCTATGCTGTGTTTTTCACGATTTCTGCTATAGCTGTATCTCAAGAATTAATGCACGGAATTTCATGAAGTTTTATATTCTGGTAGACCTTGACATAAATAGATGCTCATGAAATTTTATATTCTGGTAGACCTTGACATAAATAGAGGCTCATTAAATTTTGACTTCGATCACTCAACAGGGGCTATCCTATACTTCGGGGAAGATTCTTTCTCGGGTCCACAATCAATTGGTGTAATTTAGCGAGCGTAGTTAGCAGAATTATTAATTCCATTATTGTATCTCCCATACACTTTTAACCACATTGTTGCCAGAATTGTTTATTTTTTAAATGATGTAAGAAGAAACTCTAGAGCAGACGATTTTTCAAAAACAAACATCATTTTGAGTCGCCTTTATTTGAGAAACTGTAGAACAGGCAATTTATTGTACTATTTAAAGTATTTAATTGGTTTGATTTATATAGAAGAAAGTTTTGTGATGGTCACAACATGCTAGTTTAAATCTGAGCCTTTTTTAAATGAATCAAAGATTCAGTTTTTGCTTTTGTTAATTAGGTTTAATTGCAGAGTTGCTCCCGATAAACAAATTCCTTTAGTTGTCTCCATACAATTTCATTTGAGTTAAGATCTGAACTGGATGTGTGTCTTAAAAATATTTTTTTTTTTCGCTAGAGTAGCAACATGATAAGGAGCTGAATTCTGTTGAAATAGAAATATTTCATTATCTTGGAAAAGTTCATGCATATGGAAGGCTTCAGTTTGCGTTCAAGCATCTCGTTTATGTATTTTTTGCAGTATGTTCCCATAAATCAACACAAATTCGGCGTCCACTTTCGCGCAAAGGCCTTTTATGCCTTGTTGATAATTATAACGAAAAGACCCTCCTATCTAGATTTGCATCTGCTGGTTCTTGACTTAATCATTAAAGTAAATACCATTTGTGTATATTAAATATATACCATCGCGCCCAAGAGCTCTCGCAGCCGTTTTGTAGGTTTACTGCTTCTTTTCACTCATTTTATTAATTGTCAATTCTGGTAAACCTTTGGCATGCACGTCATTCAAAATTTAATATAGCCTTTTCCCTAACCACTAAGTTTAACTGCACGCCTTGGCTTTAATCCGCATTTCCGTTGGCATTGTAACTGAAATGAAAAAGTAATCAGATCATCTCTGACTCTCCTTCTGAAAGGACCAAAATTTTGATGGCAAAATTGGGACCACCTACCTATACCATCTCCGTTTACCATATAAACTGTAAACTCTATTCATGGATTTTATATCTTATTATTTCTTCCATAGCTCAGCATTTACGGGAAGAGAATCTGAGGCTATTCGCCTTCACAGAAAAAAATAAAACCCAATTTGGGTCGAAAGATTCTTAGGTATGTGCCCAAATTGGGCCATGCCTGTTTTGGTTACCACTGTGTATCCATTTTGGGCACTGTTAAATACACATTTAATTTTTTTTTTTTTTGAATTTGTCTGTCTGTCTGTGTGTCTGCATGTGACAAAAATTTTGTGGGCGCTCTATCTCAAGAACTAATGCACGGAATTTAATAAAACTTTAGGTTCAGTTAAACCCTGATATAAATTGGTGCTGATTAGTTTTTTGTGTAAATCGCCCAGCAGGTGACGCTGCTGTGCTGCAATTTTCCAGATTTCTGGAATAGCTCTATCTCAAAAACTAATGCGCGAATTTTCATAAAACTTCAAATTCAGTTATACGGTCACATAAGTTATTGTTGATTAGGTTTTGGTGTATATCGACCAACAGGTAGTGAGTGCTTCTATGCTGCATTATTCACGATTTTTAAGATAGCTATATCTCAATAACTAATGCACGGATTTTCATCAAATTTCAGATTCAGTTAGACCTTGACATAAATAGATGATGATTACGTTTTGGTGGAAATAGTTCAACAGGTGGCGCTGCTGAGCTGCATTTTTCAGGATTTACACGATTTTAGCGATAGTCATACCTCCAGAATTTCACCAAACTTCATTTTGAAATATTAACATGTATGAGTTAGAAAAACGCTTTGTGAGTGGCACATCCGACTAGATTTTTATGCTTTATTGGTTCATTCATTGAAAAAGCGCATACAATTTTACTAACTTAACAGCAATCATAAAACACGCTGATAAAAAATCCTCTGATCAGCTTCAATACATGAGATTATTAAAATCCTACCCCAGATTTGATTGATTCATTGCCAAACAAAATGCTATCTGTCTTCCATTTTAAACAGTCATGAACTTGACTGTAAGCGAGGCTACAGTCAAGGGAGATAAAGTTATTTCACGTCAACCTAACGAAGTTTTACTGCCTTTTTCTGATTATAGAGCTATAATGTTTGATTAAATGTACATTATAAAAAAAAACCATGTCCGTGAGTAACGCTGACGTCATATGGACGGTGGCAACACCCGACCAATAAATTTCTCTTTTACTGCAATATTTTTAACTTCTACACCTCGCAAAATTTCAATTTTTACGCCGTCGAATAGGGGGGAAATGCTGTTTCAAATGCAATTTGTTTGAAAACTTATCTCAATTTTCTGATTATTTTATAGTTTTAAAAATAATTTTCAAGCAGGAATTTCTTTTAAATATATCTCTAACGCGTGCAGCCCTAGTTTGTTTGAAAACTTATCTCAATTTTCTGATTTTTTATTGTTTTTTAAATAATTATCAAGCAGGAATTTCTTTTAAATCTATCTACATCGCGTGCAGCCCTATCTCTATCTTGTGCGAAAGATTAACCCATTTGCACTTAAAACAATATAAATAGTTCAGAATTTTTTTCCGGCTAAATATTCCATAGCGAAATTAAAACTTCATCAATAAATAGATAAAATGATATAAATAAAATGCAAATTTAATAGACATGTAATCGTACTACATCTCCTGACATGTGCGGCTAATACAAAAATATAGCTTTTAATAAATTTCAAAGCTTTATATTTGAATACTTCATTGATATTTTTCATATAAAAATACTTTTTGGTGTTCTTAGGGGACAATCTAAAAAAATATATTAATTGTAAAAAAATCTATTAGAGTTTTCAATAAACAAACAAAAAACAAAAACAAAAAAAAGGTTTTCACCTATATGTTTTGTAACTCTGGAAGCCCGGGTTGGATACCTTAGTATTAATAATTGAGCAAACTGTATTGCATTATATTCTTGATTAAATTATATTTTTATTGATATATGCGTTCATAGTATTGCTAAAATAAAATGTAGCGTAAAACCTGAAAAAAAAAACAATTTTTTCCCTAAAAGTTTCCATAATCTTGGCCATTGGTGCATATGTTCACAGTCTAAGAGACGCTCAGTCGAGGAGACCAAGTCTGTAGAACATAGATGTCCCTCCCGGTACCTTTATTAAGGTTTCAATATATATATATATATATATATATATATATATATATATATATATATATATATATATATATATATATATATATATATATATATATATATATATATATATATATATATATATATATATATTTTCAGCTGGAGTACGGTCAGCCCGCCAGTAAGCGCGACAGAGGGCGAGGTGAAAAATACTATGGCCAGAATTGACCGAAATTTACAGAACTATCGGAGAACATATCTCCCTCGCGGCACGGTACTGAGGTTTCTGAAATAGACTGATGCATGTTATCAGACAACAGGTGAGCTAGAAGGTTGCGCGCCAGAGACATGCTCTCTCGCGACAAGGGGCACTGTGGCACCGCCAGAGGAAACTCTACTCGCGCGGCAAGGGGCGATGTCGTGCGAGGAAATGGGAGTTATACTTTGGGTACTAACTAGCTTGTCAGGTTGGAGATGTGTGCTAGGTTTTTGTGGATGTGTTTGAGTTTGTTTATAAGTGTGGGTCTTGATAGAATATTTTGTAGCCAACCCTTAGAGGGAGTGGCTGGACGTTTGATGTGCCAGTGTGCAGTGAGTGTGCATTTGTGGATAGGGGATCCCACTTCGCTGCACTCACATCTATTAGATCTTGCACACCCAAATTTGTGGAAGTGGGATTTGAAAGAGCCATGTCCTGTTAAGAAGCTCGCAGTGTATGGTGTGAGGTGATACACGTTGAGTGAAACTGTGTTGAGTCAAATGTGTGCCCGCCGTTGCCAGTGAGCTCCCAGTACTCCTGCCACTCCGATATCATCCTGGATTTCAGGACTTTCTTAATGAACGACTGGGCACTGGAGGTGGTGATCAATGTTTGTATGGATGCATATGTTTGATATAATACTTGTTTATTAGTTTGTAGCAGCTGGCATAACCCATGAAGGGCTGATTTATTTTTTCTCTTAAATTTTTTTATCGCAGACCAAATTTCATACTGTAACTATTATTTCTGAATAGTAATCTTCGTGTTATTTTATCACAGAATTTCTTTCAATAAAGGCGAATATTTCTATAAGGAAATAGTGGTACTCAAAACGGGAGGTTTGGTAGCTATGACGGGACCATGTGGTAACGATAGCCTTTGATGGGTTAAGATCATTTTTAGAAGCAAAATCATCCTTTAATTTTCGTGATATTGAGTGATTTTAAACAAATAATCAAACATGAAAAGTAGATGTTTTTATGCGAAACTTTTTAAGGCATATGAGTAATATACGTATTTACACAAGTTTCCACACGAAAAATTTCCATTTAATCGCAGGGGTGGTACTTGTGCTGAAATTCCTGATATTCCTGAAAAAAATTAAAACGTCCTGAAATGTCCTGAAATATGGTAGTCTGTCCTAAAATTCCTGAAATTTTATGAGTTTTGTGCTATATTGGCATTTGATATCCTCAAATAGGGGTAGATGTACCTATTTACTGATGCAAAATTACCACGAAATTGCAATTTTCTTCAATTTATCGTTAAAAATATATAATAGCCAATTTTCGTCGATTTGCACAATAGAAAATTACATTTTTGGTGATCAGTTACCAAAAATCACAATTTTTATCGATTAGTCATTAAAAAAAGCTTGATATTTTTGTCTGCCAGTCACAAAAAATTGCTATTTTTACCAGTCAATTATAAAAAAATAAAATCTTTTGCAATTTTCGTCGATCAGTCACAAAAAATCGAAATTTTTACCAGTCAGTTATAAAAAAAGAAAATCTTTTGCAATTTTCGTCGATCAGTGAAGAAAAAAAATTGCGATTTTTGTCTTTCAGTAATGCAAAAATCGCGATTTTTCAGCAGCTTGGTCAAAGAGTTCTGATAAAATTACTTTTCTTTTAAATGTATACTTTTAAAACAAAAAAATTGTGTAATAGTGTATTATTTATGATAATAAAATGTATTGAAGAGGGAGTTAAGGGTTTTTTCCGTTAGCATGCCAAGCAAATGTGTCCTGAAATTGTCCTGAAATATCGAAAAAAGCATGTCCTGAAATATCATCTAGGGCTAATACTACCCCTCTAATGGTCTATGTTTGTAAATTAATATGAAAATTTATTTTTTAAATATAATCTTCTTAATTTCCTTAAGACTGGACTAAAACTGGATTTTTTTTTTCGACGCTGCTTGCACAGGCGAACAAGCTGAAAAAAAAAAAAAAATTATAGATTACATTTCAAAATCAACTGATTATTTATTCTTCCCAATATTAAGATTAACATAATATGTATTACAAGAAAATATTATTCTTATTTATAGACATGGTAGTATAGATTAATGCAAAACATATTGATCGGGAGATAAAGTTTAGAGGATTGGCGCCAATTTTGCACATAAAAAATTCCGTTTCTTATCAGTTTAATCGATTACGAGACATGGAGTTGTTTTCCATGTTTTATTCATTATTAAGACACACACTAATGAGATAAATTATTATAATTAAACATTGAGAAAACAGATCATAGTTGGAATCAAATAAATTAGTCACGTCAAATTTCTTATGTACCAAAGACTGCATAATATCCCGAAACTTTCTCGAAGTTTTACATTTTAAACTTAATTTTAATATTTGAAAATTAAAAAAAACTGATACAAAGATGAAAACGCTGATATTAATACTTCGACGACAAATTTTGTTAATGTCTTACATTAAGAAAAAATGACCTAATATTTAAAAAAAAATTTCTTGATTTTGATTGGATTTTTTCTAAACGGACTTCTTCAGTCTAATGCAGGGGTTCCCAAACTTTTAAATTTGTGTGCCACTAAGTCAAAATTCATATTTTCACCGTACCACCATTATCAAAGGTAATTTAAACATTTAAAATGTATAACTATGTATCTAAATTTATACTTTAATTATCTTCTTTTAAAACATTCAAAAGATCAGGATTGTACTTTAACACTTTGCCGTCCGCATGTCTCGTAAAAATACTTCTATTCGTAAAATGTTGAAATGATTGATTGACACCAGAATTTAGAAACAAATTTATCCGAAAATAAGTAAAATCTTTTCTTCATGTACTTGATAAAAGGGAATTTTTCGTTCCAACAATCTGGTGCCAATGTAGCATTTAAAGATTAAAATTAAGTTACTTTACGTACGACACCACTGTGGTGTCGCCGGAGGGCAAAGTGTTATATACAACAGTCATCCATGAAAATATCTAAAAAGCTATGTACAAAAATCTAAAATACAATATAGTAACCGGAAAAGTAATGCAAAGCATTTATTATTATTTATAAATTGTAATATATTTTAGTCTTCTTATGCAACGTTTCCTGTTTTTATTTGAATGGATTTTATAAAATGAAAAAATTCATTACACTTTTGAAGGAAAAACTGCATTAATGTCGAAGGATATATCTGCCAAATATGGGAGTCGGCAAAACAGGGAACGATTCTTTAAGCATGAGGTTAGTAATCGTAGTGCCCATCTGAAAAAAAAATGTTGCTTTCAATTTTACAATATTTCTTTTGTAAAGCCCTTGCACACTAGTGACTGAAAGTTCACGTACAGTGTTGAATTCAAGGGGTGGCGCAGGGGACATCCCCCCCCCGGAAGATTTGAGATTTTATGCTTTTAATGGTTAAAAAGTGCAATTCCCTCCCCCCCCCCCCCCCGGAACTACAGAAATCCGTCCCGGAGATAAGTGTCTGAATTTAACACTGTTCACGTATTAGAACTGCCACTTCACTGAAACTCCTCGATTGCTAAATCCGATGTTAACCTATCAGAAAACATAAAAGAAAGATTACTCATTACGTACACTGCAAAAATAAGTGTTGATTTTACAGTATAATGCTGGCATTCCAGCTGCCAGTATTATACCGTAAAATTAACAGTAATAAACAGTAAAATAAGCAGTAATACGCTACCGCGCATGCACGGCAGCGTATCACTGCTTATTTTACTGTTTACTAGCAAGCTACGCCCGCTACGCTGGTCAATTTCTCTTAACGAACTTTTAATCAAACAAAATATTGACATTTCATAATTCACTTTTATATTTTAACAGAATAATAAGGCTACTATAATTTGTGACTTGTGCTACAGCCAATATACGCGTCAGGACACGTCGCCCTTATCATTATCTTTTTACGCATGAAGGTTTCGCTATGGTACTCCATTGTGAAATTTGGTAATTTTTGAAATTCAATATTTGAAAAACGGCATAATCATTAGATTTGAAATTTATATCAAGAAAAATACAATTTTTTACCTTTCAGACGCTGTTTCATTTTCTGAGATTAATCTGTGGCAACGATTAGCGAAAAACCCAGTCGTCAGCAACGCATAGCTTTTTATTAAAGAGGCTATTGAAGCAGGGATTGTCACCATCAATTTGCCACCATCACTTTTGAAATCCGTTCTGTAGTTCCAGAGATTCCATAGAAATTGTAATTTAGAATGATTTTAGAACGCTTTTCGCTCATTTCACCCTTTTAAATTTCGATTTTTTTTATTATTATTATTCTTAGAGAGCATTTACATCTTATAAGTAACTACAATGCCAAATTTTAAATTTCTAGCTCCTTCAGTATAAAAAAGTCGCAATTTTCAAACATTTTTCGCTCCTGCACCCCACTGGGGTTAGTGGCACCGACATAAAATCTAGCCTATGTTGGAGCAGGGGTTGTCACCATCAATTTGCCTCCATCACTTTTGAAATCGGTTCTGTAGTTCCAGAGATTCCATAGAAATTGTAATTTAGAATGTTTTTAGAACGCTTTTCGCTCATTTCACCCTTTTAAATTTCGAATTTTTTTTTATTTTGTTCTTAGAGAGCATTTACATGTTATAAGTAGGTACAATGCCAAATTTCAAATTTCTATAGCGCCTTCAATATTAAAAAAATCGCAATTTTAGAACGTTTTTCGCTCCTGCACCCCCCCCCCCTGGGGTTAGTGGCACCGACAATATAGCCTATGTTGGAGCAGGGATTGTCACCATCAATTTGCCACCATCACTTTTGAAATCGGTTCGGTAGTTCCAGAGATTACCCCCTACAAACAAACAAATAAACAAAAAAAAACAACCTTTACTCCTTTATAATATTAGTATAGATAAGCACTATATAAGGTTATATAAGCACCAAATTTTCTATTCAAAATCTCTGACAAGCCAATCCGCTGTAACTGTAACGCAATCTGTCAATAAGGCAGTTTTTTTTTATTTGTACACATGCATGCTCTAATTCTTCTACGTTTAATTTAATTTAAACTTTAAAATAAATAATAATCTAGAATTAAAATTTATAACTTAAAACCACTTATTCAATAGATAATTAGTTTCAAGACTTTCTATCTAAGCACTAAATTTCCTATTCAAAATCTCTTATAAGTCAATCCACTGCAACTGTATGGCAATCTGTCAATAAGGCAGTTTTGTTTTATTTTTAAACATGCACGCTTTAATTTTTCTTGGTTTAATTTATTTAATTAAAACTTTAAAATAATTGATAATGTAGAATTGAAATTTATAATTTAATAAGTAATTACCTGTTAAAACTCACTTATTTAACAGCTAATTACTTTTAAAACTATCTGTATAAAGCATTAAATTTCCTATCCAAAATCTTTGATAAGTCAATCCACTGCAACTGTATCGCAATCTGTTAATAAGGCAGTTTTGTTTTATTTTTATACTTGCATGCTCTACTTCTTCTACGTTTAATTTAATTTAATTAAAATTTTAAAATAATTGATAATGTAGATTTGAATTGAAATTTATAATTTAATGTCCACTTATTTAACAGATAATTACTTTCAAAACTCCCTATCTAAGCACTAAATTTCTTATTGAAAATATCTGACAAGTCAATCAATCCACTGCAACTGTATCGCAATCACTCTAAGATATTTAAAACTCTTTCGCTTAATATTCGCAATAAAAATTGAACCCGAAACAAAATCCTTGCTTCAATTTTCTTAATTAGCGTCCATATAATCCTACCTCGTAACAAAATACAACATTTCTTTTTCCACGTAATTCCATTCTTGCAAAACTGTTTAATCTGCATCGATGTATATTTATGTTGTTGTTGTTGATTCGACCCGAGGGCCCGGTGAGCAGCTGTTTATTTCTATATAGCTGTCTTATTCCAATGTATATTTATCGAGATGATATTTCATCAGTGCAACCGTGCTCCGAATTCTTAGCTTTTCGAAAGCTGAGACGATTACCTGCTGCTTTTGAAAAATCATCCCTAGACACGGAACAGTTGACATTGAACAGCACCGGTAAGTTTCAGTTTCATTTTTAACCTCAAAGAGAATGTTTTCGTTTCCGAAAAATTTCTTCTTGAGGGAAAGGCGGGTTGAAACAGCTGCTTTTTTTTTTTTTTTTTTTTTTTTTTTTACTCAATTTCGGATGGAAACTGATTATTAAAATTTTGTCGGTTCCATCTTTTATAATAGCATATAATTGATGTTCTGATATTGCATTTGTCTGTTTGTTTATGTTGGAACTATAAGTTACGTTCGAACTAATATATAGTACTGTTGTTTATACGACTGACTCACAAGTTAATCTAATCAGTCATTTTATAAAACAAATTTTAGAATAAAAATCTTATGGGTTTTTTTTTTTTTTTTTTTTTTTTTAATTTACTTTGAAAATAGAGTTGTCTCCGTTTATACGAATAACTGATTAATCAAATTAGTATTTTTTTTTTTTCATTAGAAAAAAATAAATAAATAAACAAAAATTATACACACACACACAAAAAAAAAAAAAAAAAAAAAAAAAAAAAAAAAATCAAAATTGTAATTTCTTGATTCATTTTGGAGATACAATTGTCGCCGCTTATACAAGTTTTTGATTAATTGACTCAGACAATTTTGTGCTTTAAGTAATTGGGAATAGGAATATTACGTCTTTTTATTATTTTTTATTTTTCTTAACGTGGATTGTTTAAACCACGTTACTATATTTGCAAAATAATATTTCCAATGTTGCGTAAATCTTAGACTCATACAAAAAATCGACTTAGTTCTTTTAGTTCTATGTTCATGGCTTCAGATGTTTGCGGGAAGAAACAATGAAATCCGCACTCCATTTATAAATCCCTCCTCTATGGCCCAGGTAACGCCTGGTGGGTCAGCTAGTTTAGTAAAATGTGTAAGCTTTTTGAAAATTCAACATTATTTTTTCTTAATTATCCATTTTAAATGTATTTTAACTTCATAATATGTTTTTCTTCCACTTACAAATAGTGCATGCCTGAGAGGGTTAATAAGTCGGAGTTGGAAAAGTGCTTGAAAAAAGTTCCTTATAACTTTCACACGTCCGCCTAATCTTAATAGCAATCAAGCTCTCTGTCTGCCTCTTTGTCTATCTGAAAATTACCTTTAATAAATAGATCTTTTAGAGTCTCATAAATTAATTAAGAAATAGCGACAAATGGTCTGGCGCCTAGATTAAAAAGAAATTATTCTACTCTTCATATCTTCATGATGCACTATGAAGCACTATTTCGATAGTTCGCAATAGATTATTTTGGAAACGTGTTTATGGCTTTGCTTGGTATTATCCGAGCCGAAAATTAGCAAAAAAAAATTAATAATTTTCATTGTAATTCTCTTTAGTTTTAATAAAAGTTAAATTTAAGACTAAATGGAATTGATTTGCTACCATTTAATTGTATGTTTAAAATCTAAAAACAATAATGTTAGTACACTGAAAAAAAAAATGTTGATTTTACAGTATAATACTGGCATCCCAGTTGCCAGTATTATGCCGTAAAATTAACAGTAATAAACAGTAATACGCTACGCGCATGCACAGCAGCGTATTACTGCTTATTTTACTGTTTATTACTGTTAATTTTACGGGTATTACTGCTTATTTTACTGTTTATTACTGTTAATTTTACGACATAATACTGGCAGCTGGATGCCAGTATTATACTGTAAAAGCAACATTTTTTTTTAAATTTCTTTTAACACAAAAATTAAGAAATAAAGCGTTTTACGGATATTCCCATGATGCAGAAAATCTATGTGCGGATTTTCACATAACCTTTTTTGAAATGACATTTTTGACAGGTTTACCAAATCCTCTAATAACACCCATTCCTTATTGGAGAATTCAGCTGGAAACAATGAGACATTTTCTTGTGCATTCTCTCGTCAGCTTTTCTCAGCCTTTTTGAGTCGGACTTAATTGAATGATTTGCAATAAATTGTGTCCATATAGCGAGTCACGCACGCCAAGATTGAGTCGGCATTTTGCCAAAAAGAGCAACAGTTACCAATTTACTCGCTACCGTTTCATATCAGAGAATCTCGGGGAACTATAAAAATATCCGCATTTTTTTTTTTTTTATTAATTATTTTTTAACAGCCATAAAGCTGATTTGTCGGTAAATGAACAGCTTAGAAGGTCGATGAATTTAAGTACTGTGCAGTGTAACACGATATAGCAGGCGCATTTATGAACCTTAAAATAAATAAATTAATAAAATACCAAATAGACTTCATACAATATCTACACTGCAAAAAGAAAATGTTGATATTACAGTATACTATTGACTTCCCAGCTACCAGTATTATATCGTAAAATTAACTGTAATAAACAATAAAATAAGCAGTAATACGCTGCCGTGCATGCGTGTATAGACATATACAGACAGACAGACAGCCAAAACTTTTCGGACATCCGATGAAAGTCATAAACGTTCAAAGATTCCAACGTACCACAAGAAAAGAACAGCTACCTACGGATCCACACTGTTTGCACCTTAAATCTACAGATCAGGGACCTCAACGCCAGCTCTACAAATCATTGTTTATTAATCTCACTAATTTTTAATATAATCTGCATAAATCTTAACATCCTCTAATCCGATTTTTTTTTAAGTTACATGTAACATTTATAAGCATATAAGATTTATCGAAGCTTCCGGAAATTTTAGAGGTATCACATTAAACACACAATTTTACGCAATGATATGATAAACTACTTTTTTTTTTCAGAATAAGAATATATTAAGAATACATCCCCCCTCCCCCCCTCCCCGTTGTGTCACTTTAATTTTATGTTCTGAATTTCCAATAATTGTGTACCTTATTCGAGTATATATGTCTGAATACGTTTACTATTTTAATTTCATTAGATTAATCATCTCCTTGTACAGGCGATTTTATCCTATCCTTAAAAGAATACTTATTTTTAAACCACTAAACATCATCATATGTTGTTAAAATTGAATAAAATTTCGTCTAATAAATATACTTATACAAATATAAATTCCTCTTATGACACTTATATTCAATTTACACATTCAACGTTTTTATAATTTTCGTTTGGAAAACCGATTCGGTTATATTTTTTTAGTAGTTAAAATAAATCCTCATCTATTTCATTAGAAAAAGCATATTAAAAATTAAAATCACCCGAAAATCAGCTATTTTGTTAATAAATTTTTTCGTTAAAATAGTGTGATTTACTTGAATTTTCATTATATATATATATAATATATATATATATATATATATATATATATATATTATATATATTCTTTGAAATACAGTTGCTATTTAATAAAATTGATTTTTTAAAAAAAGGCATTAGTAATTTTTGGAAAAAATGAGAAATTAATTAAACTGTTTTAACTCAGATTGATGCGTAAAATTTCTCAATAATTTATACGATTAGTTTTGAAATTTTAATAAATATATGGGCGTTATTCTCAAAGCGATCGGATTAATTTCGGAAATTTAGCAACCATAAATTTAATGTTTAAATCAATTATCCCAATGAGTCATTTTCCTATCGATGAATATTAAAATTTGAAAATCGTCTGAATCCCATTGAAAAGCCATCATGACTTACAAGAAGACGTTCTATAATATTTTTCGAACGAATGATCCAAATTTAACCAAAAACTATACTGCGCATTCCGGATATCTCATCAACATACCTACTTAATTACAAACTAAAAGGATGCTTGTTGCTGCAATTATCGCGAGACATAACAACAAACAAACAACAGAAAGTTTTCGGGTCAGTATGCCTCAACTTACGTTTCGGCAATTATCAAATACAAACTCTGTATTTTCTGACCCATTCAAGGGAGAAATTTGTTTTTTATCCAAAAATGCATCCGATTTGAAGATAATTTTTTTTAGATTCTAAGAATTAATTCGAAGAACGTTTTTAATTTTTCTGTTAAAACAAAGAAACGAATATATTATCTCTCAACAGTTATCTAAAATTAAGCAGTTATGGTGTTCATAGAATAGTTGAAACTTTTACACGTTTCGAAAAGAAAAATGACTCCGTGAATGTCTCAAAAGAATATGTATTGTAAAACAATATAAATAAATTTAAAAAAAAAATAGAACATCCTTAAGTATTTTTATTTGTCTTATTTCCCAATCTTGCATTCAAACTTTCAATGCATAGCAGGTGTCACTTACATAAATCATATTCGTACACAAGATTTAGCTACGAACATGCACTAAATTTTGTTTTCGCAATGAAATTTCTGCTACAAAAGAATTTGAAATGTTGCAAAAAGCTTGTAAAGACGACTGTTTATCAAAAACAACAGTATTTCATTGATATAAAGATTGTAAAGATGGTAGTTAAAGTCGCTGAAAAATCAAGGTAATGTTGACTGTTTTCTTTGATTGTCGTGGCGTTGTGCATTATGAATTCCTACCAACCTGCCAGGCAGTCAATAAAAATTATAATTTGAGCATTTTGCGCCGTTTGCGTGAAGCAATTCGTCGAGGACGGCCTGAAATGTGGCGAGAAAACGCATGGGTTTTGCACCACGATAATGCGCCGACTCACAGTGGAATTCGTCAGTTTTTAATTAAATATTCAACAAATACGGCTCCACAAGCTCCGTATTCACCTGATATGGCACCGTGTGACTTTTTCTTGTTTCCACGAATGAAATTGCCTCTTCATGGTCACCATTTTGAGTCCAATAATTCGATAAAAGGAAATTCTCCACGAACTCTGAAGGGTTTTTACAAAAACGACTGTAAGGCATGTTTTGATGATTGAAAAGAAACGTTGGCAGATGTGCATTGCAGTCGGGGGGGGATTACTTTGAAGGAGATGCAATAAATTGATGTTTTATGCCACCATTCCGGGTACTTTTTTATCAAAGCAAAGTTTTTTCTTTGAAAAATATTCAGGACTTTCTTTCGAAAAATCGGGACAACCCGAACCCGACCGAAAGAGTCGAAATCTAATTCGATATCGACCCGAACCCTCTGCGCAATGAAAACAATGAACATGAACCCCCGGGTAAAATCGGGTTACCCGACCAATTGCAGGATTCTATTATCATACACCTAAGGGTTAAGGCTGCTCGTCAATTAACTTCCCGATTTCCTTCGCTAATGTTAATCCTATGGGCGTAGGATGCATTCGTATATTTAAAATATCTCCTCGGGAAATTGATATTTTTAACTTCTGGTTTCTTTGTACTGTTCTTAAAGAATGTCTATTTTTTCTTAGTTGTCGAAATTTTTCTAAAATATATATTTAATTTTATGTAAAGTGTTAAAATCTTATTCAGTTTCGCTAAGATTTTAACACGTAAAATTATAAATTAAGCACATGTTTTAGAAAAATTTGGATAGCTAAGAAAAAAGGAGACATGCTCTACAAAGAAAACAGAAGTTAAAAATATTAATTTCCCGAGGAGATATTTTAAATATACGAATGCATCCTACGCCCATAGGATTAACATTAGCGAGAGGAATTGGGAAGTTTACTGACGAGCAGCCTTAATAAGTTACACAGATAGAAAAATAATGTATGATGAAAACAAATACAGACAGGAGAAAAATATCGATACGGGTGCTCTAGCAATCGAATTCCTCTTTCCAAGTGATCGAACTTTCAGAAGCCATAAACAAGAAGGGAAACTTACCGACGAAACATTAAGAGAAAGTACCGGCCTAAAATAAAAACAAATAAGCCGAAATTAATCCGTTTGTTCCACGTGTTATAACAATGTGCATATGATATTCGTGAGACGGAAAAACAAATAAAACGATAAGATCGATAGACAGGTGATAATATACTGCTCAGAGACCAGAACTGGGTAACAATAAGCATTGTCTGTCTGTATATTTAAATTTTTATGTGTGTTACTCTTTTATGTAACCAAACTTTGTTTTTGTAAGTAAAGATGGAATTTTGTCATCGATTTTTACTCTCACTTCCTAGATTGGCTAGAATCATAAAAATGTATGTACGCAGGTGTGTTTCCCATATGACAATACAACATATTAATATTTTAAGAAATACAAGTTAATAAATTAATTTTAAGACTTTTCCATTAACCCGCCACAGGTGACAAATCGCTAAATATTCTTTAGGGTTACAATTGAATACGAGTTATAACAGCAAAGGATTTAATTAATTATGAGTTAAAACAGGTAAAACTACAATAGCAAAATATTTTAAACACTGAAAAGAGGAAAATATAAATGAAAAAAAAAAATAAAGAGTGTAATATATATTTTTTTAAAAATACGCTTTAATCAATTAATAATTTATTATTAATTATTTTTTTATTATACGTTGAGAAATCCAATTAGAAATCCTAAAAAGATACATTATATAATGTTATTTTTTTCTTTCCTGTTGCCATATATTAAACAAGAAACACAACAAAATTTATAATAAAAAAAATTCAATAGCTTGCACTTGTGTAAAAAAAATGGCGATTTTTCCGCAATCGAGTTCGGTGACTACGCTAAATTAGCGTATTGTAACGTAATTGTTTCGGGGGAAAACACGAATTGCATTCATGGAATTAAGCGCGATTTGCAAGATAAACATTGAATGCTTATACACTGCAAAAAATAATTGTTGATTTTGCAGTATAAAACTGGCACATGCGCGGTAGCGTATTACTGCTTATTTTACTGTTTAATACTGTTAATTTTACGGTATAATACTGGCAGCTGGGTGCCAGTTTTATACTGTAAAATCAACAATTATTTTTTGCAGTGTAAAAGAGTTTATTATTTTTTAAAAAACTAATTTTACTTTTCTTTTCCATTAATAGATCTACAACAGAGTATCTTTGACACATTAAAAAATTATATATTTTTTCATACAACATGTATGACAATTTTCGAGTATTCTCGTTCAAGTCCCAAATAATCAAACAATTTTTTTGACTTCCTTATAAATGTATGTTTAGTTATAATCACAGACACCTGCTTTAAAAAAAAATTATTTCCAAATAAGGAGTTTTTAATCTTTTTCGATACTGATGAGCGCGGAGATAAACTCCGAAATTTCATAAAATTCAAATTGTTATAACTCGATAATTTTTTTTTTTTTTTTTTTTTTTTTTGTAGAAGAGTAAAATTTTTTCAGGTGTACTTATCAGAGCACAGGGTAATTATTTCTAAATATATAACTTATAAGGTCCATGGAACGTATAAAAATTTAAAAAGTGTTGCTTTTTGAAAATTAATGTCAAGAATACTTCATCAACATAATCTTAAATTCTGGTGAAAAATTAAAACGCCTTTTAATCATTTTGGACCACCTTGTTTTTCGCAACTTATTCTTAAATATTGTCTAAATGCCATATAAACGTTAACTCTTGCTGATTATAAAGTTTCATCTAACTGTAGTCATTCAGAGATGAGGACAGGGCTTTACAAATTTTATAAAATCTGGTAGCCAGCAAAACATTCTAGTCGCCAGTAAAAAAGATTTATTACCCCCCCCCCCCTCCATCATTGATTTAAAAAAAACACACACTAAAGTTTTTTTATGAATTAAATAAGAAAAATTAATAACAAGCATAGTTTATAATTATTAGTAACATATTTTAGAATACTACAGAATTTAGAAAGATAATATAAACTAAAGTTTTCACATAAAAGTTTTCACATAAAGTCACATAAAGTTTTCACAAAATTTTATATCTCTCGGGGAAAAAGAAATAAAAATGATACTGCAAAGGCTGACTTAACCGGCATGTTCGGAAAATGATGACTGCCGAATGCTTCAAGTGCAGAGCCCGATTAAGAAATAACTAGGGGCCAAAGGCCAAGCAATTTTCCAGGTCCTCCATCAAACCAAAATATAGTAGCTAGGAATGTTTTTGGGAGTATTTGGAAATTTTCCTGCATTTTATAAAAATGCTCATGAAACTCAGGTTAACTTAAATTTTCTTTTGCAGTTTGACACTATAATACTTTATATATCTCTTCATTTTAAATATTTCTTTGAAAAAATTTCCCATAAAAATTATTTTGTCTACAGCATTCCTAATTTAAGATGTTTTTAGAGAACGGAAAAGTACAGACAAGGCGTTTATAAATGTATCCGTTTCCTAGATATTAAATATTGAAATTTAAAAAAAAATCTAGGAGATTTTTTTCCTAAATAATTTTACCCATTTAGGGGGCATCATCTACAATGGGCCCAAATCCGCGGCTTAGTTTTGGCCTGTGTGGTAATCAGGCCCTGTTCAAATATCCGAATAATAGTTCAGTGCTACAAAATGTATATCTGATGAAAGGGGCATCGATGAAATAAGGAAGAAGGAAAACCTTTTTTTGAGTATTTTCCTGTCGAAGCCAGTCAAATAATTCTGATATGTTATTTTAAAATTTCCATTTGATGAACTTGTTTTCGCCAAATTCAAACCAAAAGTTAAAAATATTTTTGGTTTGCAGAATATAATGTCTAAATTTATTTCGTAATTCTCCATCATCTATAATGAAGCATCTTATGAGAAATGAGAGCAAATATGCCGTTTGTGGTCATTTCTTAGGTCAATTTTTGTACCCCCGCCAGGTTAAATAACTTGGTCGCCGCATTTGTCTAACCTGACGACCGCATTTGTCAAGCCCTTGATGAGGGTGCTTTTCGGCAGAGGGAATCTCTTGCTATAACAGCACTGGTCGAGTAACCTGTTTTTACCCAAATCGCTGTTCTTGTCGGGTCGGGTTGACTTTATAAATGTTTTGGGTTTTGGTTTAGGTTTTGACTCTTTTGGGTTAGGGTCGGTTTCGGGTTTAATTTTGACTCTTTCGAGTTGGGGTCACGTTGATTCGATTTTTTAAAAGGAATTTCTCACTATTTTTCAAATAAAAAAACTGTATATATTTAAATATTAATGAGTATATATTTGAATATTAATGAGTATATATGTGTTAATTTTTGTACAAAAAAGAGATAAAATTGATATTAGATATGTAATTATAGACTACTTTCCATAATTGTATTAAAATAAGGCTTAAATTTCTTTCACTTCATGTTGGGATTGAAATATTTCGGGTTCGGGTTGGTTTCTGTGTGAAATGTCAGGTTCGAGTCGGAATTCGGCCTGACTAAATACTTTTTGTCGGTTTCGGGTTTGACTTTGACTCTTTCGGGTGGGGTCAGGGTTAACCCGATTTTTCAAAATAAAGTCCTGACTATTTTTCAAATGATAAAATTATATTTGAATATCAATGAGTGTATATGTGTTGATTTTTATACAAAAAAGATAAAAGAAATATTAGAGATGTAATTGTAGATTACTTTTCCATAATTGTATCAAAATAGGAATTAAGTTTCCGTCACTTCGGGTTCGGGTCGGGTTCAGGTCGGGTTTCGGGTTCGGAATAACTCGATTTTTCAAAAGAAAGTTCTGACTATTTTTCAAATGATAAAATTATATTTGAATATTAATGTGAGTGTATATGTGTTAATTTTTATACAAAAAAGATATATTAGAGATGTAATTGTAGACTACTTTTCTATAATTGTATCAAAATAGGGATTAAGTTTCTGTCACTACGGGTTCGGATCGGGCTCAGGTCGGGTTTCGGGTTCGGATTAAACCGATTTTTCAAAAGAAAGTCCTGACTATTTTTCAAATGAAAAAATTATATTTGAATATTAATGAGTGTATATGTGTTAATTTTTTATACAAAAAAGATAAAAGAAATATTAGAGATGTAATTGTAGACTACTTTTCCACTATTGCATCAAAATAGGGATTAAGTTTCTGTCACTACGGGTTCGGGTCGAGCTCAGGCCGGGTTTCGGGTTCGGATTAACCCGATTTTTCAAAAGAAAGTCCTGACTATTTTTCAAATGGTAAAATTATATTTGAATATTAATGAGTGTATTTGTGTTAATTTTTATACAAAAAAGATAAAAGATATAGTAGAGATGTAATTGTATTCCATACTTGTATCAAAATAGGAATTAAGTTTCTGTCACTTCGGGTTCGGGTCGGGCTCAGGTCGGATTTCGGGTTAACGAAATCTTTTTTGTCGGCTTCGGATCGGGTTTCGGGTTGACTATAGTCAGAAATTTCGGGTTCGGGTGGTCGCGTGCAACCCGACCCGTTAACACTCTACACTGGTACCTAAATTGTGTAATCTGTTCTTTCCCAAAGTCTGAGCTTCTGTCTTTTTAACTGAGTTTAACTGCATATCATTTTGTTATAAATTCAATCAGCTGAGATCGAAAAATTTCAGATATTTAAATGTAGTCTCTTTTCCTGCTTTTGTTTTTCCATTGCGTATTTTCAGCTTGAGCAGACTCCACACTTCAAATTGTAAACGTTGTTGAGTAAGAGATTAGCTTCCTTTTTAAGCAACATTAAGTTGGACTCGAATCAGAGCTTTAACGCAAGGTTGCGGCATAATGGAAAATTGCTGAGAAAAGTTCAATCATATCGTTTGTGTCATTACAAGGATTACGTGAACCTTATCTGACGCTGGCATTGACCTTGAAAAGTGTAAATTACGAAATCGAATTCATAAAATCAATGCAAAACGAGTTTAATAAAATAAACAGATGTACTAGTACAGTATTCAGAAACTTTCCAATTTCGAATATCCTGTATTTTTAAGGTAGATGTGATTTCTGAATATTTAATTTTGATTATTTTCTGGTTTCAGAATTATAAATTCTGTTTCTTATCAATTTTGTATATACGTTCTTTGCTATAAAATAACGAATATTATGTTTGAAAATGCATAACCCACTTCAAGATTTTTTTTTTAACACTTTCCAATATAATTGAAAAGTGTTTATGAACTCGGTTGTTCTGTCTGTTTGTGTGTCCGTGCTCTAACTCACGTAAATATAGTCAGATTGCCATGTAATTGATATTTGTTATTGAGATTTACCATGGTATGTTCGGTACTGAAAATGAAATATATAGGATTTATAGTTCGTTTACAGGGGTACTCAAAAGGATTCCGTTACATTGTTTCACATGGGGGGAAATCGTTTGCAGTGTATCTTAAAGGGTCTGGTAACCTTTGAACTCGCAAAATACATGAAAAGGAGTTATATTTAGTATTAATATTTACATAATAGAATTAATATTTTAAGGAGTTACTGTAACTCTGTAGAATTTACAGTAACTCCGTAACTAATTGACTTTGAGTTATAAAATTTAAAATACATATTAATAAAGGTTTATTTTATAAATTAAAATTCTCCAAAAATGTATACACTCATATAAAGCTTTTAAATTTATTTTAAAGTATAATAAAAATTTTACGAAAGAATTATTGCATGAATTGCACGCATGATTTTGCACATTTGAATTGCTAAAACCCGCTAAAATTTTTTTAATGAGTACATATATAATGTGTTCTAAAAAAAAAACCTACGATGAAAAAAAAATGTGTAGACCGTAGGATTTTTATTTATTTATTTATTTATTTATTTATTATTTTTTTAGAGAAATTTTTACTATCGAGTTTTTTTTAATGCAAAAGTAGTCATGAATTCTAAACTTCTTACTTGAGAAACATAATAATAGGTCATTTTGTGCATCTGCATGGTTAAGACATTCAATCAAAATACCATGAAATTCTAACCAACCATTTTTCAGAAATCGGACGCGCAATGACCAAAATCGTCGTTTTGAGAAAATTGACTTCAAAGATCAAACTACCCCTTGATCATATAAGAAAAGCTCAGACTGTTTTAGACATAACTCCTCTTCCAACGTGAATTTTTGCATGAGGTTCATTTTAAAATCTTCCTAAAGAATCATATTTAATTATAAACTTATAATAATAACAAAAATTCGAAATTTTGAAACTTTAAAGGTTAGTTGACCCCTTAATGATGATACATTTGAAATGATATACTTCACTGAATTGCACTACAAGATAATTACTGTAGAATACGGTGTGCATAATTTTTATAGTTCATTTACAGGGACACACAAAAGAAATTGGTTACAATACTGTCTATACGAGCAATAATTGATGGAAGTGTGTGGTATGCGTTTTAAATTTAACTAAATTTTTGCACATTACTCGGTGCGGGTATAAATTCTATAGAGCATATCTAAGGCTGCAGAAAAGAATTCGCATTCATTTACCATCAGTAGAGCCCTACCCTTTTTAAAACCTGGGGTGAGCTTTGCTTTTATCTCGCCACTGTTTTTCCCTAAAACAGATTTACAACTACGGCTGTTCGGTAGCTTTCGACTTTCCTCGCTCTGGATCTGATATCAAAGTCACTTTCTTTTCTTATTGTCTCTTCTGTCTTCTTTCACACGCTGATTATATTAACCTTCAAGTGCTGATTATACATTACTTTAATGTGATACATCATTTTAGATAAAATTGAATAGTTAATTAATTACAAAGCACTTTTTTCTTTCCCATTAAAGCGTCTAAAATTTTAAAGATTACTTTGTCTTGGGGTTTTGAGTCATCAGTCTTTCATAAAACTTTACTCTAGTGATAACTTTATAAATAATATTTTTTTATTTCTTTTGATTTCCTTTTTTCTAAGAAAAATAAGAATTTTTTAAAACAGGTATACCACGTTGATTTTTGATAATTTTCATTATTTTTGCCATCGATGTTCACGTTTAATTGATTGGGATTTTGATTTATTCTTGAGATTTTGAGTCATCGGTTTTTCATAACCTCTAGCGATAAATTTGTAAGTAAATAATAATGGTTTTTCTTCATATTATGGTTTTAAATCCGATAACTTTGATGTGCCGATAATTAACAAATTGTAATACTCAACTTTTAATTAATATATATATATATATATAATAGGTATAGCACGTTAATTTTTGATAATTTTTTACTTTAATTTTTGATTTTTGTACGTTAACATTTTCCTTATTTTTGCTGTCGATATTCACATTTAGTTTTTCATGAACAATTTACATAGTTATTAAAGTACATAACGACAAAATTTATTGTTTGAATCTAATTAGGTGAAATGTTTATTAATAAAAGAAAACTTTTATTAATATATTTTTATGTTTTGATTCGATTGTCATAAAATTTGAAATGACTCAACAAAATTCTGCAACGATAATATATATTAAATTTCAAACCATTCGATTGGGTAGTTTTTGTGCTGTTATATGCGGACGTGCCGACAGACGGACGGACCAGACGACGACTATAGGTGCTACGTATTTATATAATTACGAACGCACCTAAAAAACGTCTTTCGATTACAAAGTTTCTGAATTAGAAGTAAGAACACCTGCCAATTTCAAACGTTTCGAAACAAAAATGAATTAAAAAATACGTCATAAAGTAGGCAGTTTGGATTTTAGAACAGCTTTAAAACAAAAATTATGAAACCTTTATTTATTTGCCTATTCAACTTTCAACTATAACGTAACTCTTCTCGACCGTTGAGTTACACGAGGTCATTCTGTGGAAATGGCCCTCGTGACATATTCTGAGGCAGCGTATAACACCGCCACACAATGAAAAAAAAAATACATTTATAGGGTTTCATCCCCAATCCGTCAGTTTGGGTACTTTATAAATCGTTTACCATTCTTCTCGAGAAAGGAAGAGAAGGGAAAAAAAATAAAATAAAACTCCTTTCAGTAGAAAAGAGAAAGACTACGCCGTGATCTTAAAGGGTTTCTCTCGCTCCTTCCTTACCACTGCGACGTTTAAAGTATTGCTACATCAATAGTTATGCTTCATTTGAACCAAATTGATTGAAAATTGAAGAATCAAGCTTTAAAAAAAAGTGCAAATATAATAGATAAACTAACAACAGGATCAAATAAAATAAAGTAAAATAAAATAAATCTGAACTCTTATGAAGAATTAGAACCGGCCTTCTTTTCCACAACCATATTCAACGACTCAATCTCTTCAACACTTTGGAACACAGTTGAAAAGTGTTTATGACTTCGGCTTGTTTGTCTGACCGTCCGTCCGTGCTCTAACTCTCGTAAATATACTCGGATTGCCCAGAAATTCTCGTATGTCATTGACATTTACTGGAGCATGATTCCGTATTGAAAATGAAGTGTGTAGCATTTAAAGTTTAATTTACAGGGGCAGTCAAAAGTATTTAGTCACATTACGGTCAATGAAAAAAAAAATCGTTTGAAGTGCATTTTGATGATGTTACGCCATTCAAAATATGATGAAATGTTACCAAAATTTTTTACCACCACCACTATGCCCAAACAATATATTTCGTGGTAGATTTTTTATTAGAAATGTTGTAGAAATATGCCAAGAACATTGTTGTTTAGAAATACTGGTGTAAAACGTTTTTGGTGGCAATCTTTTCCGCGACAAACGTTCAATCCTAATAAATAGTATTAACTGTATAATTAGTGTAAAACGTAATAATGTAACAATGAAAAATATCCAAGTTCTAATGAAAGAAACAAACAAACAAAGAATTATTTATTTTTCTGTTTTAACGTAAAAATATGTTAAAATTTAATTAATTTGGAATAATGTTTGATTAGTGTTGAAGATTAAGAAATGCATACTAAATGTAAATGTCTCTCGGCGCTGTAGCGCGAATTAGGACTTGCAGCGGGCAGCGGGGACCCCTGCCGGAGGTTCGTTTAGAATCGAATGCGCCCCGAGCGGTTGAAGATAGAACTAACAGTTTATGTAATGCGTGCTCGGTACGTCTGTTATACGGTACCGTAGGCGCGGTAAGGCTCCTACAATACGAGCTGACTCACGCCGCCATTTAATTGGCCATAGGAGAAGAAAGATTGGTCACGACACTTCTAGCTGCGTGGGAAACAAGCACACACATATACCGATACACATAATCATTAATCCATGTATAAAATGAATTGAGATGTGGATAAACTGTTATTTCTAATTAATTTAGATGTATGTTAAAACATCTTAAAATTCAGTCTTTTTAGTCAAAAGTTCTTTTTACTTGTAGTCTTATTTGTGCTATAGTGTTGTATACATTTCTAAAGCTTCAACACTAATCAAACATTATTCCAAATAATTTAGATTTGCTATATTAGATCTATATATTTCTACAATTAAAAGAAAATAAAGTTTTTCAATTGAACAAAATATTGGTTTATTAGAAGAAATCTCATGATTTTTTTTTTACAACTTAACAATTTTGCTTTCATATATTGTAACCTTTTTATACTTATTATACAGCTATTACTGCGTTTTAGTGTTGAACGTTTGTCTCATAAAAAATTGGCACCAAACATTTTTTACACTACTATTTCCAAACAACGAATTTTTCGGCCTATTTCCATAAAATTTATAATAGAAATCTACCTCGAAGTTTATTGTTTGAACATGGTACTGTTAAAATTTTTGCTAACATTTCTTCCGCGACATACTTTTAACCCTACTGATGTAATATTGCTTTGTTATACTAGTTTTGTTAGATATTATTTTAATTACCCCTATTTTACCATTTGTTAAGAGTGTTGCGGCCCGCCTAACGTCACAAACATGTGTCAGCGGCCCGCGAGAAAAAAATGTTGAGTAAGGCTGGTCTAAGTGGACAACAAAATGCTTGATGATTTAGCTTGTATTATAGTAGCCCTAGGCAGCGAGTCCCGTTCGGAGGTTCGTTCCTAAATAGGTTTGTTTAGAACAGAGTGAGCCCCCCGGGCGATGGAAGGTGGAACTAAAAGATATTTTAATCATTGGAGGTTCGTTTGGAAAAATCAACCAGCGAAGCGGGCGTAGCCTGCTAGTATGAATTATACTTTCTGTGCTGAACGCTTGGATTTTGTTGACAGCCGAATCATACCTCCTACATTGTAAAAAAAGAAAAAATGTTTCTTGATCTAGCAAAAGGGTTTAGTAAAATAATAATATCACATCTCCCGAGCTACCCACGATTCCGAAAAGTATTCCTTTACCTTCAGAAATCTCAAAAATATATAGATTTCCAAGATTTAAAAAAGTTGGATGTTATCAGTTCTCAAGTAAGTCTTTTCATGCTCTATACAATCATGTTCAGAAGAGAAAAATGTTAAATTTACAGCGAAAAATGAACATTATTTTGTGAACTTTTCTGTATAAATTCTGTTTAGCAGCTGAAAATATTTACTTGAGAATTGATAGCATCTGAAAAAACGACATTTCTTGTTGATGTCGGATTGAGAAATCTGATTAATACACTGTAAAAACTACTAAGAAACGTTTCCGAAAATTACGGGTAGCAAATGAAATATTTATTTCAGAAATATTTCTTTAAATCTCAGAAATTTATTGTTTCCTAAGTTTTCTAAAGATATGGAAACGCTTTTTGGAATCGAGGTTTAACTTGGAAGAGGTTACACTACATTTTCGTAAACCTTCTTGCTAGATCAAGAAAAACACTTTTCTGTCTCTTTAAATGAATGAAGGTGATATCATGATTGATCTTCAAATTTTATTAAGTCGTTATTTTAATTTGTGACTTTTGATCGAAAGTATACTATATTCCTTATAACAAATATTTAAATAAATCAATTTTATTTTCGGGTACATCACTTTACTACATAGTATCTCATATCTCATAAGAATCTCTAATAAACATCTCAGCAATAATTATACCATGCAATTATGCAAACTAATACACGTGTGTTATCGAATGGTCGTATTCATTACCCGAAATTCATAATGCGTGGAAAAAATTCAGTAGTTCATCTCGATTTTCCCCGCCTCTGTCACAATAGATGAATGCAAAAAAAGGAACAATTCTTCATTGGATAATCTTGTGACTCACTTCTTCTACCAATAACATGGAGGTCAATGCTCAGGAATAAAATTTTAAGCGCGTGATTCTACGAATGCAGACGATTTCGTGGAACTCATTTCCTTACACTGAAATGAAGTGAAATAATTCCGAAGTGTTATTTTGTTTCTCATTGTTATTCCTTCAGAAACAAAAATATTTAGTTTAATATAATATGTTGATTTGTTTTTTCGTTATTGAGTAGAATGTACTGTATTTCATTCAATAATAATGCAACAGTGCAACTTATGGTTATATGTTTCCTGCCAACTTGATGTCCGAATGTTCCAAAAACATATTTCATTACGTGAAAAAAAAAAAAAAAAAAATTGAAAAAACATTACAATTTGTTTATTATTATTATTATTTTATGTTTAAATAATGAGTTAATATAATTAATATATTTTTCTTATAAAACTAGTCGACTCGCCTGGCGTTGCCCGGACTTATAATATTAAATATATCTAAAATCCGTGTTGAATGTTTTTATATTTTTAGACGAAAATCTCTCCAAACTAACGTAAAAGTTAGGGGGCCCACTGCTTTCGGTAGCGTACACAGGACATGCTACGCACGCTTCAGTTTGTTTTTCAACCAAATTTCATATTTGTATCATTTTATATCTGTAAACCGATTTTGTATGAATTTATATTTCTAAATGAAAATCTTTCCAAACAAAGTAAGGGACACCCGATATAGTGATTACCAATTTAATTTCTGATATTTAGATATGTTACACTTTGAATTCTGACCAACAGTTCCCAAGGAAACGTAAATAATAAAAAACGTCCCCGCCCCACTTCCCTTAACACATGAAATGATATATTGTATTCCCCATCCGAAAATTTCCAAAACATAATTCTCTTCAAACCTGAAATGAATTCTGGGAAATCACCGAGAAAAAAAAAATGTTATAAATTCGTAAAAAAACTTCCAGATTTTTTTTTTTTTTTTTTAAATAGTAAATATTAATATTTTTTTAAAAACAAAAACATCATTATAAAGGAAAATACACAATATATAAGTAGGTATTTTTTTATTTTTTCGTATTTCGTTCAGGAAAGCGGGTGCAGATTTCTTTAAATCGCAGATAAAAAAGGAAATATCCGAAAACGACATTACTAATTTTTATTTATTTAGTTATTTATTGTAAAGGTTTAATAACGATATTTTTTAAACAAATAACACCGTTGTAACTGGAAAGGTACCATAAGTGCGGATATTTTTCGTTTTTTCATGTTTCGTTCAGGAGGGAAGATGTTATATTAGATTTATTTATTATACATTTAGATTTATTTATTTTTCTTTATCACATGTTTTTCCCGAAGCGGCGGATGATGTCATCCTCTAATGCCGTTAAAATATGATTGTTAATTATTATTTTATTATTATTATTATTATTATTATTATTATTATTATTTTGCGTGCCTTTTGCTATCTTCGATCAATTTGTACTGTAACTTTGGCGGAATAAATGAGATGATATTCTCATTCTCGCTTGACTAATGCTGTTTTCAGATATTCTTATCCTTAAATTTGTTTTAATATTTTAAACCTTCATCTAAGAAATATTAGATATTGCTAAAAAATATTACACTGCAGTGCGAAATCCTCGCACGTGTCCACTGGTTATAGTTTATTTCAGGAGATTTTATATAGTTTTCTTTTTTCATTATTATTAAGAAAAATTTACCATCCTCAATATTTTGTTTAATTAATGATTTTGTTTTTCAAACTTTAAATTAAAAGCTTCGGCATGTAAATTATCGATTAAATAAATTGAAATGATCTACAATTTTTGGTCTATTTTTTATTACAATTGATCGATAAGGCATATATAATATGATCGATAAGGCATTACATAATAAGATCGATAAGGCATATATATGTATATTAAGAAAAGTAGGTGATTATTTTCCGAAAAATAAAAAGTAATAAATAAAGAAAGAAGCAAGGGAAAATATCGGTATAAAAACTGTGGTGCTTAAATGTTTATATTAGGGAAAATTAATACAATTTTAACTTTAACTTTAACTTTCTTTATTTCTAAAACTTTTAAAGAAAAAATCTTGAAGTTTTTTTTTTTTTTTTTTTTTTTTTAATCTGAAAATTGAATTATCGGGAAAATCTTATGTGAAGTTTTTTTTTTTTTTAAATCTGAAAATTGAATTATCTGGAAAATCTTATGTTGTCTGTATCCGTGTAAATAGAGTTAATATGCAGTCGGCCCCGAGCCCGGTTGTAAAAGAAGAGGTTTTATTTTTTTTAAATATTGCTTACAAATACTCTGTAAACATTTCTGATATTTTAGTGATGTTATAAACCTTTTCTGTGTAGAACATTTAAGTTGTTTACCGTCAAGTTTTTACGCGTATTATCAAGTTTCTATTTATACCAAATCAGGGATCTGTTTATAAAGAATTTGATTGCCTTGGAATACTTTTTTTTTTTTTTTCAGATTAAAACAGAACTCCTAACAAAATTTTTCTTATTAAAACAGGACGCTTCATGAAATTCTTTTTCTTAAAAAAGAACTTTTTACAAAACATTTTCATCTAAAAAATGGATACTTTACAAATTATCTTGAAATAAGATGGGACTTTTCACAAAACATCTGTAATCACCAACTGAAGGATTTGATGTGAAAAAGTGGCAGCTCCATTTTTGTATTTTTGAAAAAAAAAAAAAACTTTAAATTTCAAATTTTACAGTTAAGTACTCCTTCATTAACCTATGCATGGTTTGCCACCAATAATATAAAAAAAAATATCTATACTCATCCAAAAAATATCCCGGTATATTTTCTCCCTGTTGGAAAAAATCTCAACTATGTTACTCCAATTGGATATAATTTACCTAGTTAAATATACTTTCCTCTGTTCTTTATGACAAAAAATATCTATTCTGTCTTTTTAACACTTTTCAACCTAGTTGAAAAGTGTTTATGACTTCGGTTTGTCTGCCGTCGGCCTCTGTCCGTGCTCTAACTCCCGTAAATATGCTCGGATTGCCCTGCAATTTTTATATGTTATTGTCATTATCTTATAGCATGTTCCCTATTTCAACTGAAGTGTTCACTTATAGTTTTTGTACAGGGACACTCAAAAGAATTCCGTTACATTACGGTCTATGGGGAAAAATCATTTGCGGTTTATTTTAATGATGTTACATAATTTCAAACACATTGTAATTGATATATATCACTAAGGTGCATTACAAAAAGCTTAATATGGAATAGGGTGTGCATAGCACTTATAGTTACTTTACAGGGACAGTCAAAAGAATTCCGTTACATTACGTCTATGGAGAAAAATCGTTTGCGGTTTAATTAAATAATGTTTCACTATTTTAAAAGCATTGAAATTTATATATATCACTAAGGTGCATTACAAGAGGCTTACTACAGAATAGTGTGTGTTATAGCAGTCATCGTTCATTTACAGGGACACACAAAAGAATTCTCTACTGTCTGTTAAGAATAATTCCTGGAAGTGCGTTTTAAGTTGCTGAACGCGATTTTAAATTTAACTCACTTTTTGTCGATTGTATAAATTCCGTAGATCCTATACAGGGCAGCACAAAAGTTCGAGAACACATTTCCGTTTATTGACAGAAACTCCAGAAGGAGAATTTTTAACTGTGCTGCGCGTTTCCTGACTAAACTAAAATTTAGCATCCTATGTAGTATATATACAAATCTATAGATCCTATACAGGGCTGAATAAAAGTATTCGGATATTTTTCCGAATATTGTATATGATGGAAATTTATGTTGGAAATTCCTGAAATTACATTTTTAAATATGTTATACGTTTTCCAAATTGTTTACTTAGATGTTATCTTTCAGCTTATTAAGCGGTAATGATTTGTAAAATTATTTTGGAAGCGTTGGAAACTGTTACATAATCTATGCTTGACGCATGATTTTTCGTTCTTGTTTTTCAACAAGAAATTAGACATCTCAAAAATGTCAAAAATGGAACTACCTCCTTTTTGTAACAAACCCTTCAATTATCTGGCTATATGTATAAAATAAATAGGTATGTATGCATATAGAAATTTACATATTTAAATTTAGTGCATTTATATATAGTATGTGTTTATTAAAAAAAACTTATTACAAATGTCTGAACAAAAACCTAAATCTAACACTAATTTCAGATTTACAAAATTACGATTAAATTTTTCACAAGTTTAGAAACGATATACAAATTTCACAAAAACGAGAAGCTGTGAAAAAAGTATGACAGGCCCCTGCTTATATAATAGAAAGTATAAACATGAATTTAAAAATATTTTTTACACCAGCATTTAAATTCGACAACTATGGGATGGTAAAAGATTGCGCAAACGTTCATAGGAAATAGTAGCGATATTTAATATGGCTATTATTAGGGACAATTTTTTAAACGTTTGTAGAAGGAAAAAAAAAACAGTATTTGTTTGGTGTAATATTGTTTGAAGAACGTTTTAATAATGTCACAATAAAAATTCAATGGCATTCATCTTTATTCTTAACAGAGTGTTGAAAGCTTTTGTCTTTTTCCTATATGTAAAATTCTATCTATAATATATATGTAGAACAAATTATATCTATAAACGGGTTTTATGGCAAAAAAATAATAATAATAATAAAATGAAATAAAATAAAAAAATAAAATAAAAATTTTAATTACACACAGAAAATACTTAATTTGGTTACATTTTTTGTCAATATATATATTTTTGTTAATGAACTATTTATTTATTAATTAATTATTATTATATTTATTATTATTATTATATTATTAATTAATTATTATTATATTAATAACTTAATGTTATTAGGTGCGTTCGTAATTACACTGCAAAAAATAACTGTTGATTTTACAGTATAATACTGGCAGCTGGGGCGCCAGTTTTATACTGTAAAATCAACAGTTATTTTTTGCAGTGTATATAAATAAGTAGCACCTATAGTCATCGTCTGGTCCGTCCGTCAATCCGTCTGTCCGCTTATAATTACAGCGCAAAAAATACCCAACCGAATGGTTTGAAATTTAATGTATGTAATCGTTGCAGAATTTTGTCGAGTCATGTCAAATTTTATACAAATCGAATCAAAACTTAAAAAGATATTATTAAAAGTTTTATTCATTCTATTAAATCCTATCGTACGTAATTAATTCAATGATATCCCATAATAGGTAATGATTCTAGGTTGTCATGATAATTACGTCCTATTTAAGATGGAGTAATATTATTTCTGTATTACTGAATTTTAAAACCTAATTTGTATACTAAAATTGTTTAATTATAGCAATCATACATCATACAATCTACCGACCGTTTTTTGGATAGATGTTACCAGAGAAATAGATATTAAATGGAACAAGTTGGAAATTGTACGTCAAACGTGACAAATGAGGTGCGTTCGTACTATAGCTAGTTACATAAATATTCAGATCTTGATGATTTTTAATTCTGTGGAATGAATTATATCGTCTGCAGATTAATTTCTGTCATAAAATAAGTATCTCGGTCGCTTGACGATTAAACTTCGGAAGCTCCTATAACAAAAAAGCACCGATTAAAAAAACAAAAATTCAAATTTCTTAATAAATGTTTTTATTAATATTTTCTAAAGTTTTGATTCGACTTTAATAAAATTTGAAATGTCTCGACAAAATTTTGCAAAGATAATATATTTTAAATTGCAAACCATTCGGTTGGGTAGTTTTTGCGTTGTTATATGCGGACGGACGGACGGACGGGCAGACAGACGGACGGAGCAAGCGATGACAATAGGTGCTACGTATTTATATAATTACGAACGCACCTAAAAAGAGGCTAAGTATGAAAGAGTCTAAATATGAATAGCTTAAATTTCCCATTGGAATTTTCAGTAAATGTCAACAAAAAATAAAATTTGCCAACTTAAAATGTACTTATTTTATTACGGAAATTAATCATATCATAATAACAGACGATATAATCCATTTCACTGAAATAATAACGATGATTTTTTTTTATTACTTTGTCTTGTATTGGATAATTGCGCATAGTTGAAGAAACGTCAGAGAAAGCGTGGAGACGCGAAAAGTTTTTGGTTTCCGCCTGTCTGTCTGTCTGTCTGTTCTGCGATAACTGCCGTACAAAACGTCCTATTAGGTTGATTTTTGGTGGGTATGTTGGTGAGGTACCCGGAATCAGCTGTATAATTTTTAGTTACATTTGGTTCATTCGTTCGAAAAATATAGAACATTTTTTTTAGCTCATAATGCTTTCTTATGGGAATGCAGACGATTTTCAAATTTAATTTTTAACTGACATGAAAATCACATATTTGAATAAGGGATTTAAAAACATAAAATTATAGATACTAAATTTTTGATATGGATGTTTTAAAAATACCCTATAGCTTTGAAAATTTTCCGATACATTTATTAGAATTCAGAAATTAATTGTTTAAATTATTGAAAAATGTTTTGCATCTGTTCGGGAAATATAAAACATTTTACTTTAATATTTTTTTACAAATTTTAAAATGCATTTTCCTTTTTACTTTGCTCTTTGATTTATTAGTTGCTTAGCAACCCTATTTAAAAGAATATCAAAATAATAAAATTCAAGTAACTCGCACTATTTTGCTGCAATATTTTTTAAAAATCTAATTACAAGAATAAATTACAAGAATAAGAAGTTCATAAGAATGTCAAAATATTAATGCATAAAATGCGTGTTTAATTTACCGTTTCTAATTTTTGAAACCTTAGAATTATTTTATATGCCTATAAATATATATATATAATTAAAAAATTTTTATTGGAGGATTCTAAGATGTTAAATATTATGAAAAGTGAGATTAAAAAACAACGACTTTCAGAGCTGACGTTGAAGCTCCTAATCTGCAGATTTATTAGTATAATTTTAATGTAACATAATTGTAATTAATTGTTTGTAAAAGTTATTGAAACTTAATTTCATAAAATAAAATTAATATCTATAATACGAAAATCTGCACATAAAATAAATTTTGTATATTTTTGCATAAGAGTCCAACAACTATTGCACCAAGCTCTGGATATTTATAAAACTAGTTATAGTACGAACGCACCTCATTTGTCACGTTTGACATACAATTTCCAACTTGTCATTTATAATTTGTTTGTTGAATAAAAAGATCTCGCATGGCAATTGTGTCAATATTATTCCATACATTTTTTTATTGCATTTTCCTAGACTAATTCCGGATCAAATAGAACCTGTTCCTGTAAACATTTCCGAATAATATCAAATGAGGATTTGCAATTGGATTTGGATCAGCTCTACAAGTGGTTAAGAAAGAATTTGACCTCTTTGGCTCCCATCCAAAAGATTTAGCAGATTCTGTAATAATGCACAGGAACGTTTAAAATGTTCAGTTACCTAATGTTATATGAGAAGCAAAGAGTAATGATTTATCTTTCACTTTATGCAAATGTAAAATGAATGCATGATTGCAATCGCAGAGATATCACTAGCTGTAACATATAAGAAAATAAGTAAACTTCTTGTTGCAAATAAATAAATAAAATAAAATAAATAAAAATAAATAAAATAAAATAAATTAAAATAAATAAATTAAATGAAAATAAATAAATAAATAAAAATAAATAGATACCATTGACTGTGACGTATCGAAAATAAGTGAAATTCTTTTTGAAAATAAATAAATAAATAAATAAAAATAAATAAGGAAGGGGACGTTTAAATGTTATATAAGTGCAATTGTGTTTATACCAGAACCAAAGAAATAGTGAACTATTTATCTTTCACAATTGAATCCATTTGGACACTACACTGTTAACTAGTATTTTAAAAATACAAATTGCACAAATTGTGCTTATTAGTTGCTAAAATCAGTGTAAAAATTGTTTTAAACTCATAAAAGAGCTAAAATCCTACATGTTTCGGCTTTAAACTTAAAGCCATCATCGGGGAAGTTCCCCGAATTGCTTCCCCGATGATGGCTTTAAGTTTAAAGCCGAAACATGTAGGATTTTAGCTCTTTTATGAGTTTCAAACAATTTTTACACTGATTTTAGCAACTAATAAGCACAATTTGTGCAATTTGTATTTTTAAAATATTTATCTTTCGCTATATGCAATGAATGTATGTATGATTGCAATAGCAGAGATACCATTGACTGTGACGTATCGAAAATAAGTGAAATTCTTTTTGAAAAAATAAATAAATAAAAATAAATAAGGAAGGGAACGTTTAAATGTTATATAAGTGCAATTGTGTTTATACCAGAACCAAGGAAATAGTGAACTATTTATCTTTCGCTATATGCAATGAATGTATGTATGATTGCAATAGCAGAGATACCATTGACTGTGACGTATCGAAAATAATGAAATTCTTTTTGAAAAAATAAATAAATGAATAAAATTAAGGAAGGAAGCAATGGGGCTTTTAACTCTTAAACAAGCGCAATTTCGTTTATTCTAGAACCAAACAATGAGTAATGATTTGTCTTTCGCTAACATGCAATTATAAAATAAAGGCATGATTGCAATAGCAGATGCATTGCTGGCTGTGACGTATAGAAAATAAGTGAAGTTCTTGATGCTTAATAATATTAATAAATAAATAAATACATCAAATAAATTCAATCAATAAATAAATAAATGAATAAATCAACAATAAACCAATAAATAAATAAATAAAAATAAATACATAAGGAAGGAAGCAATGGGGCTTTTAACTCTTTAAGCAAGCGCAATTACGTTTATTCTAGAACCAAACAAAGAGTACTGATTTGTCTTTCACTAACGTGTAATTATAAAATAAAGACATCATTGCAATAGCAGATATATTGCTAGCTGCGGCGTATAGAAAGTAAGTGAAGTTTTTGATGCAATAATAATAATAGTAAATAAATAAACAAATAAGTAAATTCAATAAGTCAACACTTGAATAAATCAAGAATAAACCGATCAATAAATAAATAAATAAATAAATTCAATCAACCAATCAATAAGTCAACACTTAATAAATCAAGAATAAACCGATCAATAAATAAATAAATAAATAAAAATAACAAAAGAAAGAATGCGACGTTTAACTCTTACGCAAGCGAAATCATTGACTTTGCATCCAGTTACCGTGACGGTCCACACGAATTTTGTGGACACAAATTTTGTGTGCGCTCTATCTCAAGAACTAATGCACGGAATTTAATCAAACTTCATATTCAGCTAGACCTTGATATAAATTGGTGCTGATTAGGTTTTGGTATAAATCGCCTAATAGGTGGTGATACTATGCTGTATTTTTCACGATTTTAGAGCTATCTATATCTCAAGAACTGATACATGGAATTTGATTAAACTTCACATTATGTTAGACCTTGACATAAATTGGTGCTGATTAGCTTTTGTTGTAAATTACCCAATAGGTGGCGCTGCTATGCTGCATTTTTCACGATTTCCCCGCTTCTATGTCCCCGATAGCTCTATCTGAAGATCTAATGCACGAGATTTCATGAAACTTCATATTCTATTAGACGTTGACATAAATAGGTGCTGATTAGGTTTGGGTAGTAAATCGCCCAACAGGTGCTGCTTCTATACTGTGTTTATCCTGATTTTCGCGATGGCTATATCCAAGAACTATTAGATTATCATTTAATTTTTGTTGTAACACGATATGATTTGCTATATAGAAGAAAGTTCAGTGACGGCCACAACATACTTAGTTTTATTTATCTTACGTAAAATTTTTATGTCCCCTCCCCCCCCTGCCGCTGCTGCCCTCTTCATTTGTCACTAAAAATAACAAATTTTATTACTTCTCTGACGTTTAAAATTTTAAACAATAGTTAATTTAAAGGGTGAGTGAAAAAAAATAGCCTATTAAAATTAGGAGGAAATGGTACCATTCCTCATCTTGCACACGTATTTCAAGAGTGACTTTACATCCAGTTACCGTGACGGTCCACACGAATGGCCAGCAAGAAACTCTGGTCTCACTCCATGTGACTTTTTCTTGTGAGGAATATACAAAAGAAGAAGTTATCCTCAGTATAGCAAAAACTTGATATCAGTTGCACGACTATATTTGGTATGTTCTTCATGTCAGATGACTTCTTGCTGAAACTAATCGAAGATGTTACAGGCGATTGCAGAAAACGGATAGACACTGGTGTGGTAAAGTTGGTGCACCATTCAATAGAAAAATGTAAAAATTGCTTCAATAAAATTTATCAATCAGTGTTAAAGCTATTAAACATTGCTAAAATGGAGTTATTTTTTACCCACTCTACAGATTTCACAGGAGAGTTTTAAATATTTCCCTCATCAGCAAATATCCGATAATTTTTCTAGACGTTAATTTAGAAAATAGATGATTATTATTAATGACTATTATGATTTAAGATGTATTTGAAGATAGCCTTCCCACAACTGTTAAATTTGCATGAATCAAAAAACTTTATCTATCGAGTTTAACTTTCTTCTATCTTTACAAAAAGAAAGTATTGGATTCGTGAAAAATTTTGTCTTCCCGTTTCGGACGGATTTATGCATTTTAGAAGGTCCTGAACACGATTTGACTGTGTTTAGAAAATGTCTGTCCATGAGTCTAATGTCTGAAGAACTAATGCGCGGAATTTCATCAAACTTCATATTCTGTTAGACTTTGACATAAATAGAAGTTAGTTAGGTTTTGGTATAAATCGCTCAACAGATGGTGATGCTATGCTGCATTTTTCGCGATTTCCGCGATAACTATATCTCAAGAACTAATGCACGGAATTTCACCAAACTTCATGTTCTGTTAGATATTGACGTAATTAGATCCTTATTAGGTTTGGGTGTGTACCGTCCAATAGTTGTCGCTGCTGTAATCTGTTTTTCACGATTTTCGCGTTTGCTATATCTCAAGAACGAATAGATAGTTATTTAATTTTGGTTGATTTATATAGAAGAAAATTTAGTGATGGTCCCAACATACTACTTTAAAATGTCTTTCTGCAAACTTAAAAAAGAAAAGGGAGAGAAAAACTAACATGAAACTGCTAATATCAGCAACAATTTTTTTTTTTCGAAGATAGAATTTCATATACCAAAAGGTTATCAATACGATATTATCGAAAATAGGTTTTCGTAATCTTTTTAATATATAAACCATCTGAAGAGCGAAACAATCCAGTCGATAAAACACCAAATTCTTCGACAATCTTCGATAGGCAGTGTTATCGCTGTTAATATACTTAATTATGGCTATTCTGAGAAACATGAAAAATAACACATGGAATTTTGGTGCTAAGGAGTGGCGAAAAGCTCAAAAGTCGATTGAAGTTTTCAATCTTTGAAGAGCTTTAAAAGGTATAAGAACATACGTTTCGTAATGCTGCATTGCAAAGGTTAGAATAAAGGAGACAAGGGCGTTAACACCGTGATTTTTTACCTCATATCAAGTGTTTTTTTAATCCAAGATAATCTTTTAAAAGAGATTTTAAAAAATGATTGCCTCAATATTTGATGAAAAGAGAAAACTATTTTTAGTACCTTTTTTTCCCCGTTTGTGTAAATTTCTGTCTTTACAGTTATTAGCAATTCTCAGAGAGCAAATGAAACAATATTATCTTCGCAAATTAAAGTAGTATATATATATATATATATATATATATATGTGTGTGTGTGTGTGTGTGTGTGTGTCAAATCGTCAAGATGTCAAATCGTCTGCACTGCAAAAAAAAAAAAAAAAAAAAAAAATGTTGATTTTACGGTATATTACTGGCATCCCAGCTGCTAGTATTATACCGTAAAATCAACTTTTTTTTTTCCAGTGTGCAACCAAAATTAAATGACAATATATTCGTTTTTAAGATATAGCTATCGCAGGAATCGTGAAAAACAGAGCATAGAAGCGACATCTATTGCCGGTGGTAATACACCCAAGCCTAATAAGTATCTATTTATACCAAGGTCTAACTGATATGAAGTTTGGTGAAATTCCATTCATTAGTTTTTGAGAAATAGCTATCATGGGAATCGTGACAAAAATGCGGCGTAGCCACGTCATCTTTTGGATGATTTACATCAAAACCTAGTCAGCGTCTATTTATGTCAATGTCTGATGAATATGAAGTTTGGTGAAATTCCGTGCATTAGTTTTTGAGGTATAGCTATCGTGGGAATCGTGAGAAAAATGCAGCGTAGCAGCGTCACCTTTTGGATGATTTACACCAAAACCTAATCAGCGTCTATTTATGTCAATGTCTGATGAATATGAAGTTTGGTGAAATTCCGTGCATTAGTTTTTGAGGTATAGCTATCGTGGGAATCGTGAGAAAAATGCAGCGTAGCAGCGTCACCTTTTGGATGATTTACACCAAAACCTAATCAGCGTCTATTTATGTCAATGTCTGATGAATATGAAGTTTGGTGAAATTCCGTGCATTAGTTTTTGAGGTATAGCAATCGTGGGAATCGTGACAAAAATGCAGCGTAGCAGCGTCCCCTTTTGGATGATTTACACCAAAACCTAATCAGTGTCTACTTTTATCAAGGTCTAACAGAATATGAAGTGTGATGAAATTCCGTGCATTAGTTTTTGAGGTATAGCTATAGTGGGAATCGTGAGAAAAATGCAGCGTAGCAGCGTCACCTTTTGGTTGATTTACATCAACACCTAATCAGCGTCTATTTATGTCAATGTCTGATGAATATGAAGTTTGATGAAATTTCGTGCATTAGTTTTTGAGGTATAGCTATCGTGAGAATCGTGACAAAAATGCAGCGTAGCAGCGTCACCTTTTGGATGATTTACACCAAAACCTAATCAGCGTCTATTTATGTCAATGTCTGATGAATAGGAAGTTTGGAGAAATTCCGTGCATTTAGTTTTTGAGATATAGCTATCGGGGGAATCGTTAGAAACAGAGCATAGAAGCGACACCTATTGCCGGTGGTAATACACCCAAGCCTAATAAGGATCTATTTATACCAAGGTCTAACTGATATGAAGTTTGGTGAAATTCCATTCATTAGTTTTTGAGAAATAGCTGTCGTGGAAATCGTGAGAAAAATGCAGCATAGCAGATTCATTATTTGGATGATTTACACCAAAACCTAATCAGCGTCTATTTATGTCAATGTCTGATGAATAGGAAGTTTGGAGAAATTCCGTGCATTTAGTTTTTGAGATATAGCTATCGGGGGAATCGTTAGAAACAGAGCATAGAAGCGACACCTATTGCCGGTGGTAATACACTCAAGCCTAATAAGGATCTATTTATACCAAGGTCTAACTGATATGAAGTTTGGTGAAATTCCATTCATTAGTTTTTGAGAAATAGCTGTCGTGGAAATCGTGAGAAAAATGCAGCATAGCAGAGTCATTATTTGGATGATTTACATCAAAATCTAATCAGCGTCTATTTATTTCAATGTCTGATGAATATGAAGTTTGATGAAATTTCGTGCATTAGTTTTTGAGGTATAGCTATCGTGAGAATCGTGACAAAAATGCAGCGTAGCAGCGTCACCTTTTGGATGATTTACATCAAAATCTAATCAGCGTCTATTTATGTCAATGTCTGATGAAATTCCATGCATTAGTTTTTGAGGTATAGCTATCGTGGGAATCGTGACAAAAATGCAGCGAAGCAGCGTCACCTTTTGGATGATTTACACCAAAACCTAATCAGTGTCTACTTTTGTCAAGGTCTAACAGAATATGAAGTGTGATGAAATTCCGTGCATTAGTTCTTGAGATAGAGCCCCCAAAAATTTTGTGTCACATAGAGGCAGAAACAGACTCACGGACGGACATTTTCTAAAACAGTCAAATCGGGTTCAGGACTTTTTTTAAACGTATAAATTCGTCAAAAACCGGCCGTCGAAATTTTTCACGGGTTTTTACTTTCTTCTTGTAAAGATAGAAGAAAGTAAATTAATAAAACAATACATACATATCGATAAAACAATTATTTTTAGCAATACGGAACTGACTTCTAATACCCTTAAATAAATATATATATTATTCCAAATTTGGATACTGTGCTTTAAATATTCATCAACATGCCATTTTGCATAATCGGTATCTACTATTATATATTTTGCCAGACTTGGCATATTTCTCTACTACTGAATATGACTGAGCGCCAAATCTTCCAGCCTTTTGTTTTGTGCAATTTTTGGATCCTGCCCATTTTTGGCATACTTTGCCCATTGTTCACTGTATCACTGAATACACATGTTACAGCATAATGTATAAGAGTTAATCAAACAATCATTTTCATAAATGAGAATACGTTTGAATTATGGATGTTTCCTAAAAAAAAAGTACGGGTGATGACGAAATGACCTGTTTCGAAAGAGAAATTATTGTGTGTTGTATCAGAAATGTATTCAAAATTCAGTAGTTTAAGCAGTTCAAGCTTATTTTACGAAGATAGTTAATGATAATATATTTAAAATTTTAAGTATTCCTGTAACAGAAAAAAAACTATAACGGCATGATGACTGTTTTTAGATTATTTTATTTAACTCAACTTGGTTTTCATATGTAAAGATGGAATTTTGCAATCGGTTTTGAATTCATTTGCTGATATGCTAGAATTATATTAAAAAAAAAAAAATTACACAAAAGTATGTTTCTGATGACAACGCAACATTTTATTATTTTTAGAACTTAATTAAATATTAATAACTTAATTTTAAGGTATTTTTCCGTTATCCCACCACAAGTGAGGAATCGCCAAATATTATTTATGGTTACAATTCCGAGTTACAACAACAATGGATTTAATGATGTGCCAAACCACACACTCGCGAAAAGAAGTCAATTGGCTGTGAAGTTGCAACATTGAAATATTTTAAACTTTACAAGATAGAAAATAACATAGAAAATAAGAAGTATAATATATATATATATATATATATATATATATATATATTTAAAAAAATGCGCTTTAATCAAGTAATAATGTCAGATTAATTAAAATATGATAATATATTGAGAAGAAAATTAAGAAATCCTAAAAAGATAGTTTAAATATTCTTTTTTTAGGGTTTCATTCATCTCACGGAACCCTATTACTCGCGCCCCGTTGTCTGTCCGTCACAGAGCCATTCTCAGAAACTATGTAACTTACAGAGTTGAAACTTTGTGTATATCTAGCTGAATACAAGCTATGAAAGTCAAAATATTAAAATTTGAAAAAATCGTATTATTTTAATAAATAGAGTTAAAAAACTAAATTCTAACAGCCTTTTACTATTAAATTTAAACATTTTTCGTTAAAGCAGTTGCCAAAAATTAAAAATCCACAATGAAATTCTTTCTACAATAATTAATTTTCTATTGAAATATTTCCACGTGAAAAATGAAAATGAAATAAAAAGTGTCACCAATTGAAAAAAAATATTAATATGAAATAAAAATGATTGATCTCATAGTGGTAATAAAACGGAAATTTTCAAAGATTTCTCAATAATACAAGGAGTATGAGTATGTGTATGTACACAAAGCAGATTAATATAACGTCATTAGAGAATTAAAAAGAAAATCTGACGTCATATTGGAAGTTTAACGAATTTTTCAAATGTTTGAGAATAATACAAAGCGAGTATCAATATGAGTAATAGAGAATAGTAAATATATGAGTTTGAGAAACATATTGAATCATGATAAAAATCCGATTATTGGAAATATTCGCATATTTTTACATTTTGAAAGTGTACAACATGTTTAATTTTTAAACTATTTTCTTAAATATCGCATTTAGTCCGCATGACAGATATCATTATGACAGAATATAATAGCGGGCTTCACCCGCTATCGAAAAAAAAGAAAAAATAGACCGATAATTTTTTACTTTATAAAAAATATGGCTTTTTTTAGTTGCTAAATGAAATTTATTTGGATTTATTAAAGAAAGGATAAAGTGTTTTGAAAGGAATATTAAACGAAACCCTTTGAGCGATCTTCGATCACACTTACCCACTTGTTTTCTTTCCTGTTGCCATATCTGAAAAAAAGAAACAAAGTCAAAATTTTATATATTTTCAATAAATTCACTAGCTCGCGCTTTCTACCAAGCATTAAAACCCATTCGAAAAGTTATGAGAGAACAAGCATCTAAAAAAAAAAGTCATTTTTGTCTAAGAATCTTCAAGTGCATGAATTTTAAGCAATCCTATCAAGTATATTTCTTTAAAAGTTTCGCGTATTTTTCATATCCTCTAATTTTTTATTTTTTTTTTTTATTTTTTTTTTATTTTTTTTTTGTATATTACTTGGTTTGTCTAAATTCTATAAATCATATACAAGGATACTCAAAAGAATTCGAGTACATTTTCTTCTATTAACAGAAATTGCTGAAGGGGAATTTTCAACTGTGTTATGCGTTTTCTAACTGAACTAAATTTTAGCATATGTAGTATATATACAGGGCTTCACAAAAGAATTCTAATAATTTTCCGGCTATTGATGGTAATTGCTGAAATTAGGTTTTCAAATGTGGTATGCATTTTCCAATTTTACCTTATTAAACGGTGATGTTTTTTTACAATATTCTGAATGTGTTGGAACGTGTTTCATAATCTATGCTTGACACATGATTTTTCTTTCTTTTTAATCTCAAATTATGTGTTCATTATTTTAAACTGTTAAGCCATTTTACAATGAACGTTCTACTGCATCTTTTCCTTTATATAAATCAATTTTTGAAATCTAAAATGATTGATATAATTATTTTTGATATTTCGACAATTAATTCTGGGCATAACACAAATAAAACTGCCACATCCTGAATCCAAAAGCAAAATTATATGTATTATCTTCTGATGTGACTACTCTAATGCCTGTTGTTACGCCAGAAAATTGTCGTGTTCGATAATTTTTATGCCTTGAGCGCATTCGTCATCGAAGCACGATATAATAAGTGCACCATGTCAGATACGGACAATTAAATTCTCTAAATTCTCGAATCTCAATATGTTAATTGATAAAGATTTATAACCATTATTCATCAAACGAAAATTGATCACCTCTTGAAAGCATTTGGTGTTTATATTTTTATGCTAAATATATAAAATCAATCTCATTCTGAAAAAAAAAAAAAAAAAAAAAAAAAAAAATCTTCAAGTCATTATTTGATGACCTTCGCTTGCCTTGAACAAAAGCGATAACCTTCAATAAGTGTGGCCAATTTTCAAGAGTCTTGAACTCTGGACTATTTTTATCTTTCAAATAATTTTTCATCTATCGTCATCTATCATCATTTCGCTACTAAAACTTCTGTGATCGGTTCAATAGGAAATCCCGACCCTTAGGTAAATTTTCTGTTGTTTTTTGTGTTTTCGAAAGGCTAGAAATGTGAACTTCTTGACTCTCAGAAACGAAAATAAAAATATGCTAAACATAAAGATAAAGTTACGGAAAAAGTTAGGAAAATATGATTAGAAAAATTGTTGGGATAAGTGAATTCTCCACAGTTCGGCAACCTGTTGCAAAATTACTTTTTTGAAAGTATTTTTCAACGTTTTGTTAACGAGAAGGGCATATTGTTGCTTTAGAAAGGAGCAAGATGACGCTACCACCTACAGTCCTGTAGATTATGAGTCGACAAATATCCAAAGTAATTACAAGGAAGGTCTCCTTAAAGCGCATACGCAGAAAATTTTGAAAAAAATGCTGATGAATCTATTCATGTATGTAAAAAAGAAACAGTGAAATTTAGCTGCGGAATCCCAGTAGAAAATCTGCAAAAAAATAAAATACTTTCGAGTATTTGGCGCAAAAAGACGCGATTTGGCTAGCAACACTTTTTCCTCGCCAAACGCAAACGATCGTTTGCATTTTGGGTTCAACATTTTCAATTCTGTGTACATTTGCAGTAATATTAATTTAATATGTTCTTTAAATCAGGTTAAATATATCAGTCACATTTTTTTCTCTCTCTACTTATTAATAATTTAATGAAATTTTGCATTGTTGTATCCTTCATTACACGATTCTTTCTAATATAAACGGCTTCACCGGTTATGTAAGTAATTTTTAAGTGTATTTTAAATGAAAAAGCCCGATTACGAACGCATTCGTTATATACATTTCCATATCGAAAAAGTCGTTGTTTTCATAGCAACAGTACTTTTTTTTTTATTGACAATGTTCATAATCGGTCTTGTTTTTGAACTTGAAACAATTTCAATAAATTTAAATTTTGTTTTAAATCGTAAAATACGGTCGTTAAATTTCATTATGTATACATATAAATGTGTACAAAAAACTGCAGTTACAAAAATTTATTTATTAAGTAAGTTAAACTTACTTGAACAAGTTCAGCATGAAAAAGTTTTTCCTTAAAGAGTATTTGACATAAAAACGTATTTTTTTTTTTAATTCCGTCGCCAACCGGTGATAAATCGCCAAATAAACGAAAATTTCATAATTTTTTTTACGGACTTTATACCGAGGTTCCGCAGCAATTTGTTTTATAGACGTATATACCTTCATGAGAAGAATATTCTGTAATTTCTTCTAAATTTTCTGGTATGCGCTTATGGAGACCTTCCTCCTTGTTAGTTAATACTTAATACTTTTCTTTAGTAGTGTTCATTCAAAGGGGCGAAGAAAATTTTTTAATGTCCATGATACGATTGCTTCCAAAAAGGCCTCTGTGATGAAGTATAGAATATTACGGTTTAACCATCATATGTTTAGGTTAAATGTTAATCAATATATCTATGAATTAAATTTTAATCCATCCAGGTACACTGCAAAAAGAAAATGTTTCTTAATCTAGGAAAATATAATATAACCATGAACGAAAATATACAATATCCTCTTCCGAGTTAGACTAGCGATTCTGAAAAGCATTTTTATCTTTAGAAACCTCCGAAACCAATGTATTTTTGAGATTTAAAGAAGCATTTATGAAAACAAAGTTTCTTTTGCTTCCACTGATTTTCGGAACGTTTCTGATTATTTTTTATAGTGTATTAATCAGTTTTCTCATCCCAGAAAAAAGTGAATCATCTCGAAGAAATAAATCCTTCTTCATGATGAAGCGCACTCAGGATTTCTACTATAAGAGAAGAATTAAATAAAATAATATTAGACTACAGACTTTTAATATTAAAAACATACATACAAACAATAAAATACAAATGGTTAGACGTTTCGTGTACTTACGCACACCTTAGCAGTAATACGATCACAACTACAAAACCACTAGAACCAAAAACAAGAAAAAATAGTTAAAATCACAGTTTAGTTAAAACATTGTATTCTGCTGAAACCTGGGGGAGCCTCGTTAATTAGAGATTCATATAAAACCATCATCCACCCCTCCAGGAAGAAACGGCTGCTGAACAAAGAAGTAGGAGAAGAAGTATTCATGCTACTGACCTTATGCTGGTTGCTTGTCTCACGCTTTAATCTGCAGAAGAATAATTCAAGAATTAAAATCAAGTACCTTTTCTTAGCTTTTGCACTGTTTCGAGGAATTAAAAAAAAATCCGTAAAAACATTTCCGTTTATTCACGGAAATTGCTGAGGGGAATTTTCAACTGTGCGTTTCTTAACTGAACTAAATTTTAGCATGCTATGTAGTTTATAGATACAAATCTAGCGATCACATACAGGGCTTCACAAAAGAATTCTGATATCTTACTGACTATTTATGGTAATTTCTGAAATCTGGTTTTCAAATGTGTTATGCATTTTCCAAATTGTTAACTTAGACATCATCTTTCACCTTATTAAACGGTGAAGTTTTGTTACAATATTCAGAATGTGTTGGAAAGTGTTTCTTAATTTATGCTTGACGTATTATTTTTCTTTCTTTTTTGGGGTCTTACTCCAGCTTATGCGGGATCACTGAGAAAATGTTCCACTTTCCAACAAGAAAATAATTATGGAAATCAGAGCATCTATTCGAAAATTCTAGATGAACATTTTTATATGTATTACTGAAATGCGTAACCTCGTTACTTTTTTAGTTACGTAAAAATAGATGAAAAACTGTTTAATCCTATAAATTTCAAATGTTGGAAAAGGTTTCATAATCTATGCTTGACGTATTATTTTTCTTTCTTTTTTGGGTCTTACTACAGCTTATACGGGATCACTGAGAAAATGTTCCACTTTCCAACAAGAAAATAATTATCGAAATCAGAGCATCTATTCGAAAATTCTAGATGAACATTTTTATATGTATTACTGAAATGCGTAACTTCCTTACTTTTGGAGTTACTTAAAAATAGATGAAAAATTGTTTAACCCTATAAATTTCAAATTATTTTAATTTAATTCATTTTAGTTTATTTCTTTTATTTGAAAAAAAAAAATATTTATTTAAAAAATACAGAAAAAAATGCACTGAACTTAAAGATTTAACTTGCTTTAATTTCTTAAAAATCAGCATTTAAAATCCTTAAGAAACTCATATTGTAAAAAAAATGGAGAAGAAAATTTCTACAACATTGTCAAAATTAACAAATTTAGAAAAGGTTATCTCAGACAACCTTCTAGAAAGGTAATTAATTCATTGTCAAATTTTACGACATCCTGCCACAAAAATTGCCAATCAAATATTTCAACAAGCACATATCTACCGCGTAAAATGGTGAGCGAAGCGCGAGCATTAATTCCATCCTGCTATATGCCTGTAAATCAACTTTTTCAGCAAGGATATCATAGTTGGGGAGAAAAAGGATTATTGTTCCGTCCAAAACAGTTCTGGCCAAAGAAGCCGCTTCGCTGAAACTCTCCGATCGCTAAATCCCAAGTTAACCTGTGGGAAAACTTAGAAGCACGATTACTCATTACCTAATATAATTATCGAAATACGGTTTTAACCATTAGAAAGTAGACGTCAGATGGCAAAGATCTGCGTTTTTAAAAATCGTCTCCTTAAATTTTAAGTAGTTTAAGAAGATGATAATATTTTATCAAGTAAAAATTTCAAAGCTTATAAGGAATTTTTAAATACTTAATACTTTGCGTATCATTTATTGTAATACAGTTTTGTCTGCAATAGATATATTTTTTTAAATGCTTTGTTACTGACGAAAAGAAATTTTCACTCTATTTACATTCTGAACTCATCTTTGTTTGTTTTGTTTCAATTATTTGAATTTTATTTTACACGCATTAATTTTGTAATTTTGTTTCTTTTTGGGTACAGTTATGTAACTATGTATGTTAAGAAATTACTTACAATTTCTTAACGCACATAGTTATACAACTTATTATATCATAAAATCTACAATCTATAATTATGACCTCTCTTCATAAATTAAGGAGGCACACACGCGCGCGCGCACACACACACATAGATATATATATATATATTTAAAATGAAATCATATGTGTGAAAAACAAAAGAAGAGATATTATAAAAATCAATGGAAAGGATACTGCAAGGATTAAACTTAATAAAAAGAATATATATATGTATATATACACATATATATATACATTGGTACTATAATTAGCTGTAGTTTTGTCATTGTTTTGTTACAAAAATTAAATTCCAAGACTTTGACAAGTATTAATTTAATTTTTTTTTGAAAATGGGTGTTTAACAGGGCACAAAATGGATACACAGTGGTAACCAAAACTCGCATGGCTTTATGTGGGCACATACCTAAGAATCTTCCGACCCAAATTGGGTTTTATTTTTTTCTGTGTAGGATTTCCTTAGTATTTTGCCCTTTTAATTCGCAATAATTACTTACATGGTTGCTATTATATCTTTCAAAACAATGGCATTTGGATGTTTCGTGCTATTTTTGAAATATTTCCAAAAATGTTTGCTTTTGTCCATGTGTTATTTTTCAGTTAAAACAGACTGAACAAATTCTTTCTCACTAAAGTTCATTTATACACTGCCACTAAATTCCTTTTTAGTAAAATTATTTTTGTAAAATCCTTTATTTTCTGAAGAAAACGTTTGCTCAAAGTTTAGTTATCTTTTATGTCATTTTTCGGTGCGTTTGTAATTATATAAATACGTAGCACCTATAGTCGTCGTCTGGCCCGTCCGTCTGTCCGTTCGTCCGCATATAACAGCGCAAAAACTACCCAACTGAATGGTTTGAAATTTAATATATATAATCAATCGTTGCAGAATTTTGTCGAGTCATTTCAAATTGTATGATAATCGAATTAAAACTTAAAAAGATATTAATACAAATTTTCTTTATTCTATTAAATCCTATCATACGTAATCTATATAGTAAAATCGCAAGTAATTGTGAATTGTGACTGAGGAAAACAAATACGGGCTAACCACATCTTTTTCCATATGCCAAGCGGCCATCTTTATTCAAAATTATTTTTTCGAATAACATTGAATAAAAGTTACATTTTTAGAAAGATCGTTCAAAAAATTGTTTGCTTGAGAGAAGAGTTACATTAAAAAATGTATAGATTCTGAGATCACTTCAGTGAAAATTAGGTTAACAGCCGAATTTCTCAATCCATTAAAGTAAATAAAAAAAAATGATTCATTCACCGTAAGTCATAGAAATATTAAACCATGGCGGTAATCATTCGCAAAGCAAGAACTCCATGGTAAATTTTACAGTGCTGTCTGGTGTCGAAAAAAAAAATTCGCATCTGTAAACATGGCATACGTAATAAGGGAAAAAAAGCATCCTCATTTCGCTCATAAACATACGATATAATTTATTTCACTGAAATAATAGCGGTGATTTTTTTTACATTGTAAAACTAGTTATAGCATGAAACGAACGCACCTCATTTGTCACGTTTAACGTACAATTTCCAACTTGTTTTTTTATAATAAAATAATAGATATAAATTTTTACAACCAAACAGATTACTTGAAAAAAATCTTTGTATCAAATTAAATTACATTTCTTTAATTTAATTTTTTCTTATAACGTAAATTCATTTTTTTAAATAATAAAATTATATATATATATATATATATATATATATATATATATATATATATATTGTTAGGCAGAGTTTCATTTATGGCAGACGTGAATTTTTAAACCTAAACCTATTACTCTAAGCTATTTTTCTACAAAAGTAAAGGAAGAGGATTATTTAAGCTTTCCAGTCATTTCGATTGGACACCGCCAGAACATGTCTTCTAAATAAAAAAGAAAACTGCCCAGTTAAACTGAGGGCATTGAGCTCACAGGCTATTCACACTAATTGTATATTATACACTTATTTCAAAGAATTTGAAATAAGCCCCTCAAAAAATAAATAAATCGACAATATATTAAGGGGGGATCATCCCCCCGTTCCCCCACCACCTTATAGTTAACAATTGAACCCCCAAAACTAATCAGGGAAGCCCTTTATTACAATGAACATATATACTAAATTCGAAGCAAATCGGATAATTCTGCATGAAAAACCCATTTATCTAAATTAAGGGGGATTACCCCCCGTATCCCCCTTTATACTTAACTAATGAACCCCAAGACTAACCAGGGAAGCTCCTTACCACAATGAGCCTATATACAAAATTTGAAGAAAATCGGATAATTCTCCATGAAAAACACATTCATCTAAATTAAGGGGAGAGGATAAGCCCCCCCCCCCCCTTTACCCTCTTTATACTTAACCAAAGAACCACCTAAACTAATCAGGAAAGCGTCTTATCACAATGAACCTATATACAAAATTTTAAGAAAATCGCATAATTCTGCATGAAAATCGCAGTTATCTACATTAAGGGGGGGGGCAGCCCTCCGTTACCCCCTTTATACTTCAACAATCAATCCCCAAAACCAATCAGGAAAACGCTTTATCACCATTAACCTGTATACAAAATTTGAAGAAAATCGGATAATTCTGCATGAAAAACCCATTTATCTAAATTAAGGGGGGATTAGCCCCCCCTTTCCCCCTTTATACTTAACCAATGAACCCCCAAAACTCTTCAGAGAAGCGCATTATCACAATGAACCTATATACAAAATTTGAAGAAAATCGAATAATTCTGCATGAAAACTCATTTATCTAAATTAGGGGAGGGGTTATCCCCCCTTTCCCCCTTTATACTTAACCAATGAACCCCCAAACATATTCCCCAAACATATCCCAAAACTATTGACAGAAGTGCATTATCAAAATGAACCTATATACAAAATTTGAAGAAAATGGGATAATTCTGCATGAAAAACCTATTTATCTAAATTATGGGGGTTAGCCCCCCATTTCCCCCGTTTATGCTTAACCAATGAACCTCCAAAACTAATCAGGGAAGCGCCTTATCACAAAGAACCTATAAACAAAATTTAAAGTAAAACGGTTAGTTCTATCAAGAGTTATCGCGTTACGTACATACCGTACATACGTACATACGCTCATACTGTTCCTATTTCAGCTTACTGTTTGAACCATGCAAAATTACTAGTTGTGTTAATGATTAAGTATTCTTTTCATACATACATACATACATACATACATACGTACGTACGTACATACAGAACCGGCGGGCACATAAGCTCTCAGGCTTTGATAGCCTGTGAGCTAAAAACTAGTTCAAAGATAAATTTATCGATTTATTTACGGAAATAAAATTCTTGAATTGCAATCAGAGCTGTCATAAAACAATCTGGGGCTCTGGAACTGAGAGAATTTTGGAGACCCCCATTTGCATTTATTTGATTTTTCTATTATTCAGGTGCGGAAAAAAACTACCGCTGTGTTAAAATGTTATCTATTTATGCTCATATTTAAAATTTATTTTATTTACAATACAGCAGGATTATCCCTAAATACATATTTTTTCGTTATTATGCGATAGAAAAATACGATGTAGAATAAAATCACACAATTAAAAAATTATCAGTTATTACAGTTCCTTATAATTGGTCTCACTTTTGAACACTTTCAAACATAGTTGAAAAGTGTTTATGAATTCCGATTGTGTGTCTGTCTGTCGTCTGGTTTTGCCGTTACATTGCGGTCAATAGGGAAAATCTTTTGTCGTGTATTTTACAATTATTATACTATTTTAAACATTTTGAAATTGATATATGTCACCGAGGTGCACTACAAATTGCTTAAAATAGATATAAAATATGGTATGCCCAGCATTCATCATTGTTTAACAGGGACGCGCAAAATAATTCGGTTATAGTACTGTCTATAAGCAAATAATTACTGGAAGTGCGGTTTTAATTGCGGTGCGCCATTTTAAATTTAACTAAATTTTTGCATAAATCTTGGTGTGTATAAATTCCTTAGATCCCATACGAGGATGTACAAAAAATCACGAGTACATTTCTGTTTATTCATGGAAATTGCTGAGGGGAATTTTCAACTATGCGTTAATGAACTGAACTAAACTTTAGCATTCTATGTAGTACATATACAAATCTATAGATCACATACAGGGCTTCACAAAAGAATTCTGATATCTTACCGACTATTGATGGTAATTTCTGAAATCTGGTTTTAGTTCACATACTGATCACATTTTTGTGCTCATACTGTTCCTATGTCAGCTTACTGTTTGAACCATGCAAAATTACTAGTTGTGTTAATGATTAAGTATTATTTTCATAAATTTCTAATTACTTTCTTTTAAGCTTTTTCTTATATCACTTTTTTTAATGTTAAGAAATGTTGTGATCTGAACCAGTATTGTAAAAACTAACTTTGTACTAATTTTATTTTAATCTCTAATGCAATATTCAACATCTGTATTCTAAAATATGAATTTTCAATAAACATTTTCCTTTCGTGGAGAAAAGTTCCTATGCTTAACGGCTGGATCTCCACTAGAGGGTGATTTCATTTCATTTCATTTTTTTACTTAGACATCATCTTTCACCTTATTAAACCGCGAAGTCTTGTTACGGTATTCTGAATGTGTTGGAAAGTGTTTCATAATCTATGCTTGGCACATAATTTTTCGTTTTTATTAAATTAAAAGTTAATTTCAAAATTTAGATTTTGGTGATCCGGTGTCCCTGACAGAGTTCGGGTACTTAAGCCTAGATCGTTAAGACTGCTATGAAAGACATACTTAAATTAGGAATTAACACCCTTTTCACTTTGAACTCTTAAGAACCTACAAAGCAACAACTTCCTGGATAATTCTCTACGTTTTATTCTTTTCTTTCATTCATCGATAAGGATTTCCCATGCTATTTTTAGACAAAAACAACCTTTCACTTTCATCACGACTGCGCTTCCATTAGAAAAATTATCGACAAAAATTCACGTGAGCAGCGACAATGAATTTACAAATCGAACGGCCGGCGACTTCGACGTAAAATCATCCTTGAAGATGACAACGCATGACCTGATTTGTGTAAAGCCGAACCTTTGATCTCATTAATTGTAGGTCGTAACTGGATTTTGAGATTTGGTGATACCGTGCCGTGTTTTGGGTATCTCATTTAACTACGCAGTAACATTTACGTTTTCCGGAAAACTTGACCTCCGAATTCGAGGGATGATGTTACACTGAGTGATGATAACCCATATGAGAAAAATATTCTTTTTGGGCGAGAACGCAGGCGTTTCAATGGCGCCAATTTGTTTTGTAAATAGTGGGCCCCCATCATCATTGTTTCAATGATATCTTTCAATGCTGACCGGCGCAGTTTAAAGTTCACGAAGCAGCGGTGAAATTGTAATTTCACTTTCAAATCCTAGAATTATTTCATTTTGAAACAAAATAATTAAGTTTCTGGAAAACAATTTAAGTTTTTTATAGGGTGGATTATACATAATATATCTTTACTGTACCGAATTGTTTTCAAAGTGCTTTCAATTTTCCTTCTTTCTGTTTCAAAGCGTTTTTTTCCCAATTGTATCGCATAATTGATTTGAGTTATTTATTTCTAAGATTATATCTTTTGTAATTGTTTTAGATAGTTGTTGTTTTCGTTTGTTAATCGAAAAGTCAATAATATGCCATTATTTTTTTAGGTAGATTTCGTAAGAAATACTACCTATTACATTCTCACCTAAGTTGGAAATTTTGAAAATTTTTTGCAGATTTACGCCGATCATGACTCCCAGAACCCAAAAACACCCCCAGTAAAAAAGTTTATATCTATCTATCTATCTATCTATCTATCTATCTATGTCACTTTTTTCTGACCACGATAACTAGAAAAGTTCTGCATAAATCTCTTCCAAACTGATACATAAAATCAAGGGTCATAAAATCTCGGTCAAGTTCGTTAAGGGGCAAAATCGAACCAAGGGGGGGAAATGGGGGGGCTTTTTGTGAAAACAGAAAAATCCTCATAATTTCTTTATTATTATACGTATCGAATCCATTTAAAGTTATTATTACTTCTAGGAAAAGGGCCGAAAATTTATGTAGGACATTTTTGATATAATTAAAAATGGCCCCAAGGGGGGGAAAAAGGGGGGTTTTAGAAGAAAAAAAATCATAGCTTCGTCAATTCACAAGATATCAAATCCGCGTAAATTTATTATTAATCCTCTTAGTATTATCTAAAACTTTTATATTGACAAGTTTTTTATAGGACCAACCGTTATAGCAAAAAAAAAAATTAAAAACAAAAAAAATCCCTGCCGGCGGTTCCAAGTAGGCGGTTCCAACTCCCGCATCTTTTCGAAACTGATACATAAAATCAAGGGGCATAAAATCTTGGTCAAGTTCGTTAATGGGCAAAATCGAACCAAGGGGGGGGGGGGGCTTTTTGTGAAAACAGAAAAAAAAACCATAATTTCTTAATTATGATACGTATCGAATCCGTTTAAAGTTGTTATTACTTCTAGGAACAGGGCCAAAAACTTATGTATGACAGATTTTTGATATAATTAAAAATTGCCTTAAGGGGGGAGGGAAGGGGGGGTTTTAGAAGAAAAAAATTCATAACTTCGTCAAATCCCAAGATTTCAAATCCGCTTAAATTTATTGTAAATCTTCTTAATATTATCTAAAACTTTTATATTGACAAGTTTTTTATAGGACTAACCGTTATAGCAAAAAAAAATTTAAAACAAAAAAATCCCTGCCGGCTCCGCCTGCAAACAAGTTATTTTTCGAAGTAGGCGGTTCCAACTCCCGCATCTTTTCGAAACTGATACATAAAATCAAGGGGCATAAAATCTCGGTCAAGTTCGTTAATGGGCAAAATCGAACCAAGGGGGGGGGGGGATGGGGGGACTTTTTGTGAAAACAGAAAAAACCCCATAATTTCTTAATTATGATACGTATCGAATCCGTTTGAAGTTATTATTACTTCTAGGAGAAGGGCCGAAAATGTATGTATGACAGATTTTTGATATAATTAAAAATTGCCTTAAGGGGGGGAAGGGGGGGTTTAGAAGAAAAAAATTCATAACTTCGTCAATTCCCAAGATTTTAAAAAATTTATTATAAATCCCCTTAATATTATCTAAAATTTTTATATTGACATGTTTTTTATAAGACCAATTCTTATAGCAAAAAAAAAAAAAAAAAAAAAAAAAAAAAATCCTTGCTGGCTCCGCCTGCAAACAAGTTTGGTTTCGAAGTAGGCGGTTCCAATTGCAGCAGCATCGCAAAAAGGTCATTTCTTCCGCAATTCCTGACAAACAGGCGCCCCACGTTCTGCGTCTTCGAAATCTACCTGTGCCTGTAGGCCGAGCCGTCAGGGATTTTTTTCCTTTGGTGGTGTACGCGCGAAACATTTTAATCTAAAGAATGAGGTATTAGTCAGTATGTGGTCAGTATGTGTCAGTATGCCAATTTTGGTGAAAGTTTTAAGAAAATTAATTCGTAATTCTCTCATAACTAGCCGCCACTGGCGACCAGTTTGGTCTCCCTTAAATGTATGTTAAACATTGCAACACGTTACATTTATTCATAATTTAATTTTCCCTTAATCCTTCGCCAAATCGGAAGATTCTAATAGACAAATCATGAACTTTTGCGATCATGGTAGCATTTCGCATATTTTTGGGGCACAAATGTCACATACGCACGTTGGCGCGATTCCCCCCCCCTCCCCCGCCAATTTGGCGAAAACTTTGTTATGGAAATTGTTGTTTATTTACTTTTATTTTTTATTTTAATTCTATAAATTATTTTTGATATGTATATCAATATTTATTTACAACAAACTATCATTTATTTATTTTTATTCTTTTTTTTTAATTATGAGTATTTTTGTTAGCCGGGAGCAGATGATAATTCGCCAAATATCGTTCCCATCACCGTCATTCATACTACAATTAATTTAATTTTAAATTATAAACCTGTCACTCATTTCATTTAAAATACTTAACTTTAATCTAAAATGCTTATATTACATAAATTTAAAATACTTCACACTTTTCATTTAAAAGAGAAAATAAATAAATAAATAAGAAATAATATCATAAATCAAAACATTTGATTTCAAAATCAAAGTATCATTTCTAATTTGTACACGCGATAAATAAAAGCTGTATTAGCGATTTTAAAAATGCTAAAAATCTGATTCATTAAATATTATTACACAAAGCCATTAAATAATAAGCCCAGTCAGATAAATGGGAAACTTTTCGCAAGTTGAAAATAGCGCCATCTAGCGGTTGGGAGTGCTGCAACGATTCGCGGATGGTGGATTTGTCGTGAAGGAATGGCAACACAATGACGGGGTAAGTTAAGTAATATGTTTTGATTTTCGATTTTGCATATTAAAATTTTTTATTTTTATTTTACTGTTTCTTTATTTAACATTGGTTAAATAAATCATATATAAATCAATCAATTTTTTCTCAAGTAAGATTAATTTAAATTAATTAAATGTTTTTATTTTCGGTTTGTAAATAGTTTGTATACGGAAAAAATGGCGATATGGAATTGGTTTTTCCCTTAGAATTCAAAACTTCTTTAAACAACTTTTATAATTACTAATTAATAAAACAAATATGAAATAAATTAAACTGGTTAAATGTTATAAATATTTCATAAAATGATTTCAAAATAAAACTGCGGAGCTGATGTAATCTGTCTCTGATATGCAGATTTATAAATGTAATTAATATTTATAAATATATTATTCACACAGTTGTTATATCAGAGTTCGACCATTGAAGGCTGAAAATAAAGTAATAGTTTTCTAACGATTCGGTACTTAAAAATTACCCTGTTTCCAATAAATAGTTTAAACCAACAGAGTTCGGTGATATATAAGGTATAGCCAATATTTATGTGTAAAATATCATGATGTTCGCTATTTTCATATATTTGATATTTATTTTAGACTGTGTATGATATTTTCAGTCAAATAAGTGTAAATGAATTTTTCAACTGTTATTAATTGTGCCCTTTTTTATAGCTAGAAATATATTTTCCTAGTTTGAAGTTGATAATTTAAATGTAAAACCAATAATTATGCGAGATATTATTTACATGAAATAGCCACTGAAAGATAAACTGTTTAATTCAGATATACATTATTTAAATTTTCATTTGAAATAATCTTTTCTGGTTTGATTTATTTTAGTTTAAATTGCAATATCTGAAAATATTTATAATCGTCAATACATTGTTTATTTTGAAAATATCGGATATTTTTGTGTTTATATATATATATATATATATATATATATATGTATGTATGTATGGTAGATGTACCAGTAATGGACCGCCTTTCAGTAATGGGCCACCTTCAACATTTTTAGTTTGTAAAAAAATAACCAATAAAAATTCAGCCTTTTTTATTTCATTAATATGCTTTCTTTACATTCAACTTTTAAATACAATCATAATATCAATTATCTATTACTTTTTGTGGGGTGTCCATTACTGGAATTTAGGATGTTTTGATTTATTTCTGTTATTTACAATTAAATTTCGATTCACATTGGGAAATGTGACTATGAGCATGGTTAAATATTGTTGGTAGATTAATATAATATTAAAAAATGTGGAATATAACAACTATAACTATTAATTAAAAAATAATTTTTAAAGAAATTCCTTAAGGGTGTCCATTATTGGCACATCTACCCTATATATATATATATATTTGGTATAGATGCTGCAGTGGTCTGCAAAATATATGCGCGAAAAAATCTTTCCAACTTTGGCGATACTCGCTAAGATCCAAAATCTGGTCCTAGAGAAGTGAGATTAAGATACGATTTTGTATATTCAATTTTTTTATTTTACTGATTATTTATTTAACCTTGGTGGCTAAGATGCTTTACACTCACGCAGAAAAAAAAAAAATCTGTTAAAAAAAAGAAAAAAGTCGCCAAATTTAGGGGATTTTTTCCTTTAATGGCAACCTAGCCATTGTATTAAGTTATTCGTTTGGCGCGGTCTTGAAAATCGCGCCAACCAAAAAGTCGCCAAACTTATGTTTATATGTTTGCGTGAGTGTAAAGCATCTGTTCCACATTGGTTAAATAACCCATATTATGTAAATCAATTTGTTTTTGAAGTTCTGTGTCTGTATATTGTGAACAGCTATTATATACTAATTATTAATATGCAAATATTTATTTTATCAATATTAAAAGTTTATCATTAATGCGATTTACATAAAAAAAGACTTTTCTCTGCTCAACTATGTTAAAATTCCTGGGCACAGATGTTATACACACATGTTTGCGCAATTGCAACAAAATGGCAATTTTATGCCTCACATGGTAAACCGATTATTTTGTTTATTTTTGTTTATTTATTTTTATTTTAATTCTATAAATTATTTTTACTATGTTTATCAATAGATAAGTATCAAAGTAACATATTTATTTACATCAAACTACCATTTATCTATTTTTATTATATTATTTTATTTTTACATTGAAATAAAAAATCACGTGCTATTATTGCATACTATTTGTAACTAATATTCCAAAACAAAGTTTTCGCCAAATTGGCAAGAGAAAAAAAATTCAACATGGTGCGTCTATGCCAATTCCTGACATGCTCATACTTTTCTCTCGTTTTTTAAACATTAAAGTATGAAACAGATCCCTATTTCTGTATTATTTTTATGCTGATATGATTAAAATTTGGGTACTTTCATGTTATCACGGGTTCCAAAGATGATTCGCCAAGCGACCAAGATTTATCGCCAAATTATAAAGCATGTATGGCATTATAATAATATATGATATATATATAACATTTCTTGACGTATATGGCCAAGTTATAGTCATATATAATGCATATATGATGTATATATGACACATAAGACGTTAATAATATGTGTGTAATGACGTATATGGCACATATAGGAGTGTTTGGAATATATATATGCGAATCTAGGATGAATATATAAGCTTTGCGATGATGTTGGCGAAATCATAACTACAACCTTGGCAGGCATTTTTTTTTAAGCTTTCGGAACATTTTCCTAATGGTTATTGTAATTTGTTAAACTATAATTTTTTTTTTGACATGGTGTCAATGTTGAATTCCCCCCCCCCCCCCCCAATCATCAGATAACCATTTTATAGCACTCAACTGCTGAGGCGTCAGCATTTCTCGGACATGCCAGTTAATTCGGCCTTTACAGCGTTATTTTTTTTTCAGAGATTATATTACAAAAGGAAGTTTATGTTATCTTTCTGAATTTAATTATATGTTATTCTAAATTTTTCTCAATTCATAAAATAAAAATTTGTGTTTTGTCAAATTACATATTTTTTTTTTTTTTTTTACCTGCGAAATGTTTTCTTCGTTACTAGATTTTATTAAATTTGTTAAGTACAGGTCGTATATGACATGTGTATACGATGTACATATGGCATGTATAAGTAACAACACATGCATTATTAAGGGGCTGCTTCACTAAAACTCCCGATCATGAAATCTAATGTTAGTCTACGGGGGAAATTTAGAAGCATGATTACTCATTACCTAATATAATTATTAAAACAGGATTTTCACCATAAGAAAGTAGGCGTCAGATGCCAACAGTTTACGTTTTAAAAATTCTCTCTTTTAAATCGTTAGTATTCCTAAGAAGATGATAAAATTTCATCAAGTAAATCTCCCCTATTCAACCTGTAAATATCCACAAATTGTATGCTCATAATTTATATTAATTCAAATTTGAATTCTTATGTCTCCCTTAGATGTCAGCGATGGAAAAAGCTTATTGGAATTCAGGAAAAGAGTAAGTCGGAAATCGGTTTGTATAATAATTACAGACTTTGTGGTGATCGTTCTATATCATCATGGTAATGAACTTTACTGACACCAGAAGCGCACACTCTGCAAACAGCTATCTTAATCTAATATCTCAAGATGTAAATATTTTGCATCTGTGAGCTGTATTTTATTATTTCAATTAAATATAAAGTATCACAAAATAATATAATTTTGAAACATTCTCTTTTATTTATTGTTTGTTTTTAAATGTTTAATAAATGTGTTTGTTCTTTTAAATGATCATCTTTATTGTCTATCCACCACATAACATTGTTATCCTTTTGCAGTTAAGTTAATTACTTTGATTAAATGTTAAGTAATAGGAGAAGTCAGTAATAAGAAATATGGGGAAATCCCTAGCTTACTTCTAATTTAGAAGTAATGTTCTTTAATCGCAAATCTTTAAGTAAAAAATTCAATATCATAAAAAGCAACATCATTTGAGAATTCACTTCTGCTCTTGTAGTGATATTACTTTACTTTTTAATGTATGATATTTTTACCTATGGTATAAATGTACCTTACTAAATAACTATACTTTATTATTTAAAAGTTTTTTTTAATATATTGTCTTGAAAAAAATATATATCGTAATATCTAAAGATCTGATAAGAATTCTTTGAAATAGTCAAGCAATGTGGTGATTTTTTTCTTATGTATTATATTTATTCTAGAACCATTTTAATTTATGTAATGTTGTGTATACCTAAACTATGGTAAGCTGATTAAAAATAAGATTTATCTATCATTGATGTAAATCAATGTTGAAATTTTATTCTTGAAAAATTTAAACGACCTTCACGTTATTTAGATTAAATAAGCCAAAATTTTTGCTCTACTATGCTTGATAAATTAATACTACTTTTGTTTATTCTATAATATCTTTCAACTTTTATCTATGTTTGTTTCACAGCGTTTGAAAGCACAAAATACAGATAATAAAGGCTGGAAGTCTACATATGTTTATAAATGATCATTCAAAAAAATATATATATATGTTTTCTCTTGAACAGAAACTTGAAAATTCTTTTAATAATATAAATAGATAAGATTTTTTTTTCTTTTTTTGCTGATTGTAAATTTATTAAAACATCTTATTAAAGTACCTGAAAATACTATGTTCACTATAATATTTTACACAAAGACACATATTAATGCTTCTACATAATAGTAATAATTAAGTAAAGTACTAAATAAAAATTAAAGAATACAAATAACTGCTATTTTTATGTTAGCTGGGTGCCAATGATTACATCTCTATATAATTGACATCCGGCTAACATAAAAAATACCAAATATATTTAGAAAGATTCTTTCCTTCAAATGAATAATAATACTAAAAAGTACAAAATGATTGAAAATTTTTTCAGGTGTACAAAATACTTTACATCTAGATATGAGCTGACAAAAAAAAAAAAATTTATTTGTATTATTTGAGTTATAACACTAGAAAAGATACAAAACAATCTGAAATAAAAAGTACTTTTTAATGTATGTTTGTAAAGTAAAATTGGGGAAATTGTTTTTGAAGTTAAAGATTATCTGATTTCTAAACAATTGTATACAGTATATTTTTTTTCTAAATATTGTCTTAGTTTACTTTTAAATGATCTGTATGTTACTAAATTACTTCTGCCAGCTCAAAAAATAACATTGTTCCAGAATTTGTCTTCATTAAGACAGCTTGATTTATTATAATAATATATTTATATATATATATTAGTACACATTATTTTAGCAAGATTTTTACAAGAATACCTGAAGTATGAAGACAGATTATTTTTAAAACCTCCTACAAATTTAAGTTGCCTATCAATATCTTAACTTAGGAAGAAAAAAATATCCTTAATTAAGAAATCTGATTTTAATTTTTGAAAAGTGTTTTTTTTTTCTCCCTTTTTTTCACACTTTGATCTGTAACAACCCTTGAATATCCTTGAAAAGTGCTTGAATTTTATTTGATCTCAAGTATAAGAACATGAACTCAGTCATTATATTTGTATTTTGAGAAACAACTAACTTATATAACATAAAAAATATGTAGAATTTTACCTTTTTAAAAACACTCCATACAAGATGAAATGCATTAAATTTAATATTATTATTATTTTGGTTATGGGTACTGTGAAGGTCAGTGTTAAAACAAAAATTCTCCTCCAAAAGGGGAGGTGGGGGGGGGGGGGAACATTGCACTTCTACAACAAATATAAACATAAAATCGTTCTCAAGTGTATGAACTATGAACTTTGTCATTTTATCTGTGTTTTTAGAGACAACTTACTTATGATATAACTTTAAACATAAAAAATTATATTTATAAGCATAAAACCACAAATCCTCCACTGTGTGTATCCCAAGCGTTCTGCTGAATTCATCACTGCTAAAACGAGAGAATAGTTGGTATTAAACAATGTTTTTGAATTATGTCTATTCAGTTCCATGTTGATAATTTTTCCAATTCATTTCAATTAAGAAAACCATTTAAAGATAAAGCTAATTTGTTTTCACCAGATTTGTTTTACATTTATATGACAATTTACATTTTTCACCAAAAAAAAAAAAAAAAAAAAAAAAAATGTGTTTTTAAGAGTGCGGGAACATTTTAGCAGGCGAAATGGTTTGTTTTGGACAATTTTGCTTTTGTTTTTATCTTGACTGAATATATTAAGGATACGTATACACGCAGATTACAAATAAACAAGAAGTATGCTATGTATATTATGAACATAAAAAAGTGTACTTGTAACAAATAAATAAAATTTAAAGGTGACAATACGTTAAATTGGACCATTGTAATACAAAACATACCAAAGTAATCTATTTTATGATCTTAACATACTTGAAATATTCTTTTTACCCATTTATCTGTAATTCTGATTGTGTGAATAGGCATGCAAAAAAGATTCTTAATAATATTTAAGTTAGATAAAAGGAAACAAAAATAGTGTCCAAGAGGTGAGTATTTTCATCTGTCATTGTTCTTACTCCTTATAAGGAAAGAGTCTTTATGATACGGGATTTTTTTCTGATTAAAAAAAAATATTTCCATAAAGAAAAGAAAGTTTCTATTTTACATAATAATTAATTATTAATAATAAATCATATATGTATTTAATGACTAATTAGCAGATAGTTAACTATCAACATTTGTATAGATTTCTCTGTGGCATATGTTAAATTTAATCGAATCATTGCCTCTAGTTCTTAAAAGTTGAAACCCACATATCGCACATTGACTCTAAATAACGCACCTGTACTGTAACTGATATCTTTGTGTCTCCCTGTAAATAAACGCAATTCACATCACTTTGACGAGAGAAATTTATAGTGCACCACAGTAATGCATATAATTTTCATTATGTTTGAAAGTGAAATATCTCTATATTACACTACATTTTCCCCCATAGACCAATGTGTAACAGAATTCTTTTGTTTGACCCTGTAAATGAATAATTAATGTTTTGCATACCATATTCTACAAAAAGCAGGTTTTGATGTGCTTCATAATTATATATGAATTTAATCATGTTTTAAATGATGTAGCATCATCAAAATGTACTTGAAATGATTATTTCCCATTGACTGTAATGTAACAGAATATTTTTGACTGTCCCTGTAAAAAAAAACTATAAGTTGAAATAGGGAACATGCTAACGACAAAAATTTCAGGGCAATTCGAGTATATTTTTGAGAGTTAGAGCATGGACAGACAAACCGAAGTGATAAACCCTTTTCAACTAGGTTGGAAAGTGTTAAAAAATGATATGCTGAATACAAAATTGTGAGATGTTATGGGCAATTTAACCTGCACTTCCTTTAAATGCTTGCTAATTACTGGGGCCTTTTACATTAAAGCTAAAACTATTATGAAAATAAAAATAAAATTGGAATTTTAAATATTTGTTTGTATATATTTTTAACAAAAAACTAATAATTTAACAAAAATATTTCATGATGTTAAATTTTATTTATTCTTTTCGTTTTATATTTTATTTATTTTATGAAAAAGTATCTGATAAATTGTAAAATTTTTAATTGCATAGTTCTTAAAAATCCAATAAAATATAAAAATGTGCAGTTTTTTTTCTATTCTAGTTATCCTGTATGCATAAAATCTTTAAATAATCTTCATTCTTATTGAGTAAATATTTCAATTACTAGATTTTAAATTATTATTAAATTGCTAAAAAATCTCAAAAACATTTAACATCATGAAATATTGTTATAAAATGTTCTTGTTAAACTTATCAGTTTTTTGTTAAAATGTGTACAAAAAATATTTAAAATTCCAATTTTCTTTTTATTTTCATTATAGTTTTAGCTTTAATGTAAAAGATCCCAATAATTAGCAAGCTTTTAAAGGAAGTGCAAAAACAAAAAATCGATACAAACGATAAAAATCGTATAAAATATCGATATAAATAAATCGTATCGTTTCTCTGCGACGCACTTCTGTTTTGTCCTCCTTCCGCAGCAGAGGTTTGGCGCTGGTGTGCCGCGAACAAATTTAACACTATCTGACTGGGCTTATTATTTAATGGCTTTGTTATTACATGAGTTCAATTTACGTCAAGAAAAGGTCCGAAAGTTGAGTTGTATAGCACATAATTATGGTAAACTTTGATTGTCTCACTGGTGCGAATTATTTTTTTTTTTTTTTGACGCGAGGCAGCGGTCCAAAAATTCATTCGCGGAGAACTTGCTTTGCGAATGATTACCTCCATGATTTAATATTTTAAATGTTCACGACGAATCAATCTTTTTTTTGTTTACTTTTATGAATAGAGAATTTGAACTGCGAATCTTTCGACTGAAGTTATTGCAGAATATATACATAATTGAACGCAAGTCATCTCTCAAATATTAATTTATTTTGAACGATCTTTCTTAAAATGTAACTTTTATGCAGTTTATTCGAAAAAATAATTTTGAATAAAAATGGCCGCTTGGCATATGAAAAAGCGATGCGGCATCCCGGAACTGTTGAGGACAGTCACATGACTTACAGTTTTATTATAGAGATTTTATTACTAATGTATAGTAAAAATAATGGTTTTTTATAAACAGAAAAATTTATTAAGTAGTAAAAAAGCACCGAGACTTGGCAACAAATAAATAAAGTAGAAAACTTAGTTTCTGTCACCATAACAAATAATAAAATTAACACTACAGTATCGTTTCAGATCATATAAAATTAATCCTTTATTCAGGTGTAAAAACAACTCGTGGTTAAAAGGCAACAGCACAAGGCCTACAGTGCCGTTTCGAATCATATAAAATTTATCCTTCATCAAACATACAGCCAACACATAGTTATAAGCAACCGCACAAAGCCTACAGTGCCGTTTCGATCATGGAAAATTTATCCTTCATCAGACATAAAGTCAACGTGTGCTTAGAAGGCAACCGCAGAAGGCCTATACAGTATCGTTTCGGATCATATAAAATTGATCCTTCATCAGACATACAGCCAACACATAGTTAGAAGCAACCACAAAAACCTACAGTGCCGTTTTGATCATATAAAATTTATCCTTCATCAGACATAAAGCCAACGCGTGGTTAGAAGGCAACAGCATAAGACCTACAGTGCCGTTTCGGATCATATAAAATTGATTCTTTATCAGACATACAGCCAACATACAATTAGAAGCAACCGCACAAAGCCTAAAGGGCCGTTTCGATCATTTAAAATTGATCCTTCGTCAGACATAAAGCCAACACGTGGTTAGAATTAGAAGGCAACTGCACCAGAAACGGCGTTTTAGTATTTATTTTATTTTTGTTATAATGATATCAACAAAATTTTCTTTTCAATTAAAAAAAAATAAAAATGTATTATTATACCAGTTTAGCTCTTTTCACCACTCCGCGTGACGTAACTCAATTTGACATCACAGGTAACGAAAGAAACCATCCATCGCGGCTGACACGTGATCAACATGGGCTGAGTTCCAAAAATAGTCAAACTTCTTTTCTGTCTACTTTGATCACGTGACATTCAAGTACCAACGCCTGTCTCTCTCGTTAGCTGCGACTTGACATGCACATAAAGAGTGTCTCAAAAAAGATAGGACAAACTTTAAAAAGGAGGCAATGCACATCAAAACAAACAATAAATGCTTATCGTTTTAATTTATGTGCAGCCCTTTATTCCTTAAGGAGCAGACACCTTTTTGATGCCAAAAGTCAGCGAAAGTTTTAACACGTTTTGACCACCGCAGATTGCGACAAAGTGTCTTTTTTGGTGAACATTTACAAAGAAGTAACCTGATATCGAAACAATTTTTTTTTCTTTCAATAAAAAAATTATTTCATAAAAGTCGGAAATTAAAAAAAAAAATTAAGTATTAAAAAAATTATAAATATATTTATATTTTATTTATTTTATAGATATATAAATAGCTTTATAAATATATTTTACGAATATTAATTGAAGAATTAATATTTTACGTCATTATATTAATGTGCAATATGTTAAAATTTAATGAAGTCTGGCTAATCGTTTTGGCAAAATCATGCTCACAAACTGCAAAATAGCCAATTTGAATGAAATGACCTGCCTCGGACCAGCGATGGCGATAGATAGCATTTCTATCATCATAACCTTTGTTCTCACACAAGAGTTTTGAGTGCAGTTTTGTTTAAAATATTGCAAAATAACTAAATTTAATGTGAGTTAATAAAAAAATATCGATTTTTGAATCGATTTAAAGGTAACTGACTCCTTAAGCCGCGAGTGTCCAGTGAAATGGTATGAAACCTACAATTTTCCGTCAAGTTGGTTGCGATGCTAAAAAATACCATTGTAACACTTATATACTATAACTTAATAAAAACCTTATACAGAATGTTTCTAATGTCTCTATACATTTTTACAAAATGGGTTGTTAATCAAATTTCTTTGCAGGTTATCGGATAGAAGCCTTTCAACAGATGAAAAAATAGGCATTGATTGTTCTTGTCCATCTATATGAACAGGTGCAGGAGGACTTCGCCAACAAATTCAGAAAATCAGTCTCTATCATAGTATAGCTGTAAAAATTTAATAAACAAATTCCAACAAACTGGTAATGTTAAAGATGAAGACAGATCTCTAATAGCACCAAATGTTGTGCAAAGAGTACAAGAAGCGGTTGCACATTGCCCAGGTCATTCATGTGAAGATTCGGCTATTGCGTATTTAACTGTTTGGAAAACTTTACATTATCATTATCACATTCAAACTGCGCATAAACTTGAAATTGAAAACTATACGCCTCGGCAAGCTATGTGTTACAGTTTACTGGAAGCTGTGGAGAATGACAACTTAATATGGGTGAAATCTTCCTGCACCTGATCATACGTTAATTCATGTACACAAGCAATGGCTATTCCTTCTTTTGTTAAAAGCATTCTATCAGATCACTTACAAAAAACTTGCATTTAGAACCTATACCTCAAAAATGTATAGAGACTTTCTGAACACCCTGTATAACTTCAAAAAGTCTTGTTGTCTCGTAAAAAGAATAAAAATATTTATGTTTATTTCCCATGCATTAGAATTAAGTGAAATGTTTACAAATTATTTCTGCGGAAAACATCGTTATAATAGACTTTTGCTGCTTATCTGTATGAATAAATGCACTTAATGACGAATCGCTCATCACTTTTGCTAGCAATACTTTTTATCGGTCTTTCATCAGTTATATCACGATGTCTTGCCACCTTTTCTACATTTGACGTAATAGTTTCAACGAACTGCGTGGTGGTAAAATTGAACAACGACTTTCTTGTGTCAAGATTCGTTTCATCTTTTAGGCGGAACCATTGCAGGTCAATTTCTTATCTTTATGTTACATTCAATAATTGCGTTTTAAGTAGTGACCATGATTTTGTGTTTTTTTTTTTAAACAAAAAATGCGTTTTTCATTCAGAAGGAGGTTATTTATTTATTTTTGAAAAATATCGTCATTGTTTTCAAACTGCAAAAAACCTTGGTTGCACTGAAATTGTTGTAGTTTTATTAGTGAAATGAACAATTGTATCGGTGATTGTTGAAAGGAACTAAGACCATATTTCTCATTTTAAGATGGTTTCAATGTTTGTTTGTTTTTTCATGTTTATTGACCATTTCGTGAAAAAGGGAACTTAGTAGGGTATTTACTTATGCATATTTGGGAGATAGGAATCTAAAAGTTGAGTATTGAATGAAAGACACTATGTCCATGGCTTGGGAAAATTCAAAACTAGGATTTAGTTCCATTCAACAATCACCGAATCAATTATATTTTAGTTCCGACTACGGCTTGCCTAGAACGGAAACTAGTACGTCCGTTCGTGTTACAAATGCTCCGCCCGTAATTAATAATGTTCTGTACCTTACACCAACTGGTCACACTCAATGACTTGGTAACAGGCCAAAACATCAATTGGGGAAATTTGACTGGAATTTTTCTGTTTACTCTAAATTGCAAAGGAACATTTCCGCCTGTCTGTCTTAAAAGGAACATTTCCGTTTTTAACATTCAACGAGTAAGGATAAAAGGAATTTTCCGTTTATTCCAAAAAAATTATGACTTCCACTCGAAACAGAATGTTCCGTTAAAAGACAGAAATTTCACATAAAATCATCCGTATATATACGAAACGTTTTTTACAGTGTATGTATCTTGTATAAGAGCAGTGTACAAGTTAGCTGTAATTAAAAATGAGTGTTGACATTTATTTGGAAGCGGTTGGATGTAATGTGACGAAAATTTGCAGACATATATGTTTTAAATCAAGATAAATCTATTGCGAATATATATATATGTATATATATATATATATTCAAGGTGGGTATAATTAAACTGTCAGTATTCAGCATGTTCTGTAGTGCGATCTAATTGCGAGAATGGAACCAAATTTTGTAGGATGATTATACAAGACGGGAGACGAAGGATTCCGCGAAACAAAACAGCGCCACATATACCTCTGACGCTGACTTTTGGAACCCTTTTTCGCGGAATCCTTTGCCCCCGTCTTGTTTAATCATCCTACAAAATTTGACTCCATTCTCGCAATTAGATCGCACTACAGAACACGCTGAGTACTACATGTTTAGTTATACGCACCTTGTATATATAATTGCCAAAAGTCACCACCCAAGTCTCCATAAGCAGAGACCTAGGTTTATTCCGAGGTATATTCCGTAAAAACCTGGTTTATTCCCAAGGATAAACCTGGTTTTTCCAGTCTTTGCAACTCTAGCCGCCACAGTCATTATACGAGAAGTGTAGTGACGAAAACGGCCAGTTACATTCGCCAAAAATTTATATTTTACAAATGGTGATCAAAGTTATAAATGGTGTTCAATCTATTCATCTTCCACATCTTCTAAAACTGGATTCCAAGATCTGCATTTAAGAGCGCATGATCCAACAGATCTTCACAAATCTGTCTGAGAGGAGGTGCTGTTCCGTCCTTTAAAATTGATAAACTGTAAACGTATCCTTGATAAAATAAGAGCTTTTAAATACTCTAGAAATCAAAGTCACATGAAATGAAATCTGGTGAATGCGATGGCCATCTAACACAGCGATCCTTATACTATGTTCACACTGCGATATTTAAGTTAACTCAGCCTCCCAATTCACTCAGTGAGTAGAAACATTTTGTTGCTAGATGTAGCACACTACCATTCACTCTGATTGTCTGTTGAGGTTCTCTTTAATTGATTGGCTGCTGAATTTCGTTTTAACTTATGCGCATGCCCACGCTTCCGATATGTTCATATCTCAAATACGGCGAGGTTCAGATGAGTAAGATAGGTGAGTTTTGTGGTGTGAACAGGCATTTCTAATTCCGGGCGTGCCACCTCCAAAATTCGAGCTAAGTTAACTTAAATATCCGGTGTGAACATAGTAGTATTAGAGGGTACGACAGGTGCCTTGTAACTAAAAAGATCTTGTTTCTTTTTTTTTTTTTAAAGAATTTTTTTTTAATTTAACAGAAAATTAAAGATGTAATGAATATTGATTTGGCCGAATAGGCTGAATTCGAATTTGTCTGCATTTTAGGCCCAATACCTTTTTTTTTTCAAGTACATATTGGTTATAATATTTTTTACCAATTTTAAAATAGAAATAAAACTAAGCACAAATTATAATGGTTTAATGTAAGTCTGGATGGTAAGTTATTTCAAATAAAATATAAAGAACATTCTTCACTTCTGCAATCCAATGATATTTTAATTCTTTCGTACATTCAAAGTTAATGAACCCCTCGCGCTGCTTTCTTTCCCCCATAATCAATGGAATACTTCCTGAAATAGACAGTGGTCAGGTAAATTTTATTGCTAGGCGTTTGTGTATTAAATTTCACTCATGAATTAAAACAAGAAATGTGGCATATATTGCTTGTTTAAATGCACGATGTTTAAACATACAATAGAAAAATACTTTTATTTATATAACGCCATTATTTGCACTTATTTAGAGCTTAAATAACCTAACAATACAACTTATGTGCAATTTAAATTGGGTTATTGTTAAGAGACACTTTAATTAACACTGAAATTTAATTCTGAAGAATTTTGTATAGGATAACGGAAGTCTCAGTGGGTTTAGTTACATAGGCTTCATACAAAATGAAGCCTATGTGATTGTATTTCAACACCACAATTTCCGAATATATTTGCCTTATTTTATCGCAGAGTCATTAAGTAAAGCCAATATTACTATTTGACAAAAGTGGTACTCAAATTAAAAGAAAACAGACGAACCCTAATGTAATCCCTGAATTTAAGACGATTTTTAAATAATAATAATAATAATAATGAACACTACGAATCTTGCTGACATATTAACAAAGCCATTTAAATAAAAACAAAAGCCATTCAATTAAAAACAAATAAATAAAAAAATAAATATGTTTTCCTTGTAATATTTGAGAAATTAAATTTCATCATATTTGTCGGATGCGTATATTTCACGCAACTCCAATATTGCATATTAATTTTTATTTTATTTTTATTTTTCAGAGAGCCGAACGTGTTCGCTGACAGAATTTAAGTGCCGCAATGAAAAATGCATCCCACTGAGGTGGCTCTGTGATAACGAAGATGATTGTGGTGATAAGACAGATGAAGATCACCAGGCCTGTCGTAAGTGCGATTGCTGGAACATTACAAATCATCCAGCTCTTTTACTTTTTTCGATTTGATAAAGAACGAAAACATTGTTTACCAACTAACCCTTAATTTTTCGTATTTATACTGCTTATGTTGTAGTGTTTGAAATTTCAACGTTAATCATAGGCGCCGGCAAGGTGGAGCAGCGGAATGGTCATTGCCCCTCCCAGGATTTAGAATTTTAAATTAACTAATTTCCTTTTTCTCGTATAATTTTTTTTTTTTTTTTTTTTTTTGGGGGGGGGGGAGAGGGCGGATAATATTTATTCTTTACTATAAAAAGAACCGTCCTTTGAGTCCGGGGACATGGCACCAAAATTTCAGGGACCTCTAATTTATACATTTCATTCATGATCAACGATCATATGATGGCAAATTTACATTCATTTAAGGGGTAGTTGCCATTCATCAGCCCTAAAAATAGGTCAACTTCAGGATTATTATTTTTTTTTTCATTGAAAGAATAAAATAACACAAAACCTGAATTTACTCACTTATTATTATTCATAGTTTTTACTATAAATGACTATTTTTATTATACAATAATTATTAAAATTGATGGAGATATTGTCAATTGCATATGGATATTCTGTGCGCCCATCACCTTGCACTGTGTAGTGCACAGCTTGTCAAAGTCATCTCAAACATTCTGAAACGGTATAATTTCCCCTTAAAATTTCTGCGTAAGGTGAGCACATTGCAAAAAGGTTTCATCTTCACAATTTTAAAAATATTACAAATTTATAATTTTTAAGCTTTGAAATTTTTAAACATCACAAAATGTATCAACATTTTAAAGCACAATAAGTTTTCTAAATCAAAAAGCTGACTCAATAAACATAAACTCTGTCCCTGAAAATTGAGGGTATGCACTTGTTTACCTTAGAATAACAAAAAAATATTTGATTAGCGACATGGTCGCATGTTCAGATTCGAAGTTTTTGTCCAAACTATGGAAAGCTGCATAGCAAAACTTTTATGATGGATTTACAGGCATTGTCACCAAACTGCATCAGGACGTAGGTCTCCCTTTGGCTTGATTGGGCCCTGCACAGTATTTAATTTTATTCATCATAAAGTTCTGAATATTGTAACTTTTTTTTTAATTCAATAGCATGCTTCTTCTGATAGGATTATTTCAATATTTTTTTATTCGCAGAGAACAAAACTTGTGGGCCCGACCAGTTCAGCTGCGGAGGTACCTCGGGCCTCTGCATTCCTATTACGTGGCGCTGTGATGGACAAGAAGACTGTGCCGATGGCTCGGATGAAAAAGACAACTGCCGTAAGTTTCCTCCTATCTATTTTCATTCACTCAAAAATACACATACACTTTACTGAAATTTATCCCTTATTTAAGGAGGCTCAATATTGTACTTACGCTAACATAATGAATAACCTGTTTCTGGTATGTAAAAACGTAAGAAAATAAGTGTAAAAATAAAAATAGTTTAAAAAATAAACACTCTTTTATAAGCATTCAATGTTTATTTAAAAAATCACACCTAATTTCGTGACTGTAATTCATGTAGCTCAAAATAATAATAATAATAATAATAATAAATAAATAAATAAATAAATAATAAGATTCCGTTACAACACGTTAATTTTTACCCGATTATGAAAAATTCACCGATTTGTATTACGTTTGGTAGAAAGCGCGAAATTGCGACTTTATTTTAAAAAAATTATAATTTTTACTCTGTTTCGTTTTTAAGATATGGTATCAGAAAAGAAAAAAAAAAGCTCAACTATCAATTGGGGATTTCTAAATTGTTTTCTCGACATGTAATTTAATTAATATTAAACTATTAATTCATAAAAGCGTATTTAAAAATATATATTACAAAGTTTTATTATTAAAATGTATATTTTATGTTCTGGTTTTTAGTGTTTAAAATATTTCATTATTGCACTTTCACAGATAATTCGCTATTTTGGCAATCGTGGTTTGGCGCATCATTAATTCCATTACTGTTGTAATTCGTAAACAGTTGTATCCATAAAGAATATTTGATGAGATTTATTGCCTGCGTCAGGCTAACGGCCTTAAAATTAATTTCTTAATTTATAATTGAGTTCTAAAAATATTAGAATGTTCCATTGTCATCAGAAACACACCTGAGTACATAATTTTTATAATTCTAGCCAATCAGGGAGTGGGTGAAAAATCGATTACAAAAACTAAGTTGAGTTAAATAAAAGAGTGAAAAGCATTAACATCGTGCATATAAAACGTAGCATTCTATTTTAACGGCAACTATCTAGGAAATTGTGTCTAAAAATTCAGTTTAGAAGTTTCAAAATTACAGGAATTTCAAATAAGATTATACTAAAAATTCTTTAATCGAAGCTAGCACCGTTAAACAAAATCCAGATGTTGACTATTGTTTATTATTATTACACAAAAATGTTATGTGTATTTATGATGTTGAATCATATTCTGCTAGGCAATCTCAGATCCGTTCTTCTATCAAAGCGACCACATATTACAAAAAAAAAAAAAAAAAAAAAAAAAAAAAAAATGCAATAGTCATAAAGTATTGATATCGGCATTCACCCTATATCTGTTCCACGTTCAAAATGAAATAATTTATAAAAACAAAGGATGTTGTGGCACGTCACTTATATGTAATACCCTAAACATTAAAGATCGCAGATGCCTGCTTTTGATAAACTTTCATGTAATAGCAGATGTTCTTTCGGCCTTTCCCATAAGGGTTAATGTTATAAAATTCGTGGTTTTCAGCGCTCCTGCTAGCTCAACGTTGCGCCAAGCAAATTCAAACCACCCCCATTGGTTTAACATTAACGAATCTTTTCCTGTTATTCTTTGGCATATTTTACAACTCGCCATGACTCTATATTCTAATCTTGGCTGTTAAAATGTAACCACGATTATACAATCACTTTACCGCCTCTGCTCATAGAGTTAAAACTTAATTAAAAATCGACTGCGAGGCCATCCCATGTTTTTCAGTTGTTCTATCCCATATATTTGTGAAGTGTTCTGATCTTGGAGAAATAAAGCCTGCAGTATGCAAAGAATACAATGACTGGACTTATTGTGGACTATTATTTACATCTTTCCAGGATTATTCATTTTCAAGATCTACGGACGTCTGGTGGTTATTTGCGGGAACAACTACCGTGCTAATGTACTCCTGCCACAATCCTTTACAATCACCTAGGATCTTTAGTGGATAAAAACGATCCTTAAAATAAAATTACATTTACATATTTATACCAAATCGGCTCTATACCATATGTATTATCCTGTATGAACGAATCAAAGAACAGAGGAAAATTCAACTTATATTCAATTACTTTTTATTGAAAATCCAGAAGTAATTCTTCTTTCATATGAATTTTCCGGAGACATAAGACTAATATTTGTACTCAGCCATGATCAGCACACGGAAAAAAAAATAACAATAAATGTTGATTTTATGGTATAATACTGGCATCCCAGCTGCTAATATTATACCTTAAAATTAGCAATTTATTTTATTTTTTTAATTTTTATTTATTTATTTGCAGTGCAGTAACTCTTACATTCTACTATATAACTCATAAAGTTGTTAGTTTATACTAATATTCAATGCGTTAATGGATTTATTTTTCCTTTTGAAGGTCAGATAACGTGCACTGAAGACGAATTCACCTGTGATAACAACAAATGCATAACTCGTCGATGGGTGTGTGATCAAGATAATGACTGTGGTGATATGAGCGATGAAGCCTCTTGTCGTAAGAAAACGCTTTTTCTCTATTCTTAAAAAAACTTAAAACATTAGTTCATCTCTAATAAAGTTCTCTCAAAAAAAAAAATCACTTTTTAAATTATAGAATTTTGCTCAAAAAAAAAGGCATTTAATAATGATGCTTTGTTTTTGTAGTCTTTATCTAAACTCACTGAGTCTCCGAAGCTGCGTTTAGACTTTGGCACGAATCTAAAATAAGGAATTCCAGCTCATAATTCGAGTTGCTATAGTAGCCATGTTGACAATACAAAACTTTAAGAGGTAATAAAACATAATATAAAAGCAGCTCAATTTTTCAACTTACGCAATACATTATGGTCTAGCATGGCTCAGAATGCGAGAAGTTTTGTCAAAACCAAACAAAGCGACTAGTATGCTTGCACGAGTCGGTGATACAATCTACTATACAATGGTAACCAGTAATTGTGTATGGTGATTAATAGGTCATCATTGTGTGATCATTGTAAGTGATCATTGGTTATCACTTTACTACAGCTAGCATAGACGCACACAGACTAGATAGTCTTTTGCATAGACAGTTTTTTTTTTTAAGCAACGGCAAAGCAATTATTTTTGCGCGAGTTTCATAAAACCTTAAGCATCTTAAGACATTTAGATAAGTTAGACATAGACAGTAGTACAAACACATCTAAAATCTTCACTGTTTTCTAAGCAATTTTTTCTATTGCAGCCAACTAACATAATCAGTTAATATTTTGCATTGAATGCAACTTTTCTCCAAGGTTGACAAATCAATTATCCTTGTTTGATTTATCTGATATCGTTTAAACTTGCCATCTAATTGCCATTTAATCTCTTCGATTTTTACTAAAAATATTTTTTGTTGCTAACGTTACCTGTTCAGTTAATATTTTGCATCGAATATGACTTTATTTCAATCAAAAGCAAAGCAGTGATGCCTACTTGAATTGCATAAAACTTACACATCTCAAGATATTTAGATTGTTAAATCATCACTGAAAGTCTAAATCTTCACTGTTTTCTCTTGCAGCCAACGTGACCTGTTCGACGACCGAATTCATGTGCTTGAACGGCAAATGCATTCCAGAAAGATGGCGATGCGATGGCGATTTCGACTGCCTTGACGGATCCGACGAGAACACCTGTCCCAAGCAAACAGTACGATCCCCTTGCAACGATAGAGAGTTCATGTGTGCTTCGCGGGACTGCATACACGCATCTTGGCAATGTGATGGCGACGCGGATTGCCCCGACAGATCTGATGAAGCCAACTGTATGTTGAACTAACTGCAAAAATTATGTGCTAAAAACTATAACAATCACTAGCTGTGAAAGGCGTTATAAAACGTAAAATAATCGTTAATATTAACAGAGCCTAAACTATGATTTTTTCCCATCCGGGACAGGCATGAATTTTGGCACCCCCACCCCTCCTTTCCAAAATAAATTCATAAAGAGAAGTTCTCAATCCATTCCCTTGATTTTATTTTAAATATGAAATAATTGTTGGGAAGTATATTAAGACCCTTAATATAATTAAGACCCTTTAGGTTTTTAGGTTTATTTATTTAGAAGTGGATCTATTGCAATCACTCTGTTTTTATATATTATCTAATCAATCTACAGATGGGGGACACAATAATATGAACACCTGTAAAAAATTATGCCACATTTCGCACCACACTTGCAGCACAGGAGCGTCACCTGGAATATAGTCTTCTATCTTGTGGTCGTGAAACGGAAGATATCAGTCTCTCAACAACTGCCATTAAATGTTCCGCATGCATGCGTAGTTTTCTCTGAGAGACGCTGTAACGTCAGCCCTGAATGACTTCCAAAAACGCGTGATTGTTGGCGCCCTTTAGCTGGAGTCTTACTGCGTAAACAACAAAACTTTTCAAGGTATCCAAAATTTAAGTTATCAGCAATATGACAGCATACGTGAAAAACGGTAAGATTGTGTATTCAAAGTAGAACAGTGGGCAAAAGATCATGATGACAGAAAAAGATAGACAGATGTTGAAGCGCATAGTGACCAGAAAATACAAGCAGTCGCTTTCCCAGATGACATCCAAAATTAAAGGTCATCTGCAGGGCCTTGTTTCAACTAAAACTGTCAATTGCTTGTGTTTCAGGGGCTCCTTGCGCTTTAACACCTGTCTATCCTTTTCTGTCAGCATTGTCTTTCACCCACTGTTCTACTTTGAATACACAATCTTATCGTTTTTCACGTATGATGTCATATTGTTGATAACTTAAATTTTGGACACCTTGAAAAGTTTTGCTGTTTAAGGCAGTGAGACTCCTCTAAAGCGCGCCAACAATCATGCCTCTTTGGAAGTCATCCAGGTCTGACGTTTCAGCGTCTCTCAGACAAAACTACGCATGCGTGGGACACCGAATGACAGTTGTTGAGAGACTTCCGTTTCAAGAGGTGCCAAGAGATACCTTCTGTTTCACGATCACAAGATGGCAGACTTCTATTCCAAGTGGCGCTCCTGTATTGCAAGTGTGAAATGTGGCATGATTTTTTACATGTGTTAGTGTTATTTTGTCCCCCATCTATATAATGCAAATCTTGTCATCACGATAACATCCGAAATATTAAACTAATTCGAACCTAATTGGGACAGTGCGTTGTTCTTACAAGTATATTGGATAAGTTCGTTTATTAAGTATATGTAGATATTATAGTTTGTTTACAAAGACAAACAAAAGCAAAACATGCAAAACTTGTCATCACGATAACCGACAACGTCCGAAATATTGAACCGATGGAAACCTAATTGGGACAGTGTATTGATCTTGTAAGTATCTTGGAGGAATTCGTTAATCAAGTAGTGTTCTGGCGCTCCTAGGCGGTCATCTAATGGAAAAACCAGCCCTGTTCAAAGCAAATAATACAAAATTAATGAATACATCTTTATTGTGGGTCGTCCGATTCCATGACATTTTTGCTCAAATCTCGTTGTTTGTTTCTTCTACCGAACGACGAACCAAATCTTCTTTTGATGCCCACTTCTACTCTGCCGTCCGGGTCATATGCCTCGCCCCCCCCCCCTCCTACTTTCGGCCCTGAATATTAATATTGTAAAGGACCTTATTATCTTGGTAATATGTTACCCTATTAATTTTACATCAATAACTGGGGTCGATCTCAGTTACTGGGATCGTTCACCAATAGCATGGAAGATCAATCGATAATACTGAAAACGAATCGATATTATTCACTCCCGGCCCCGATATCAAATCTTACGTTCCGTTTTACAAGTGAAAACGAAGGGAGAAAAAACTAAAGCCAGTTCAGTTCAATAATTATTCCGAAACCCGTTTAGAGATGCGATAATTGGTTACAAACTGTATATTAGAATTAATTGCAGGACAACAATAAAATAATCTAGAAGGCAGCGTCAAATTTTGGCAACCAATTTTAGCGTCAATGACTTTAGTATATATGATAGATTAAATGGTACAGATAACGAAACTGCTAATCAGCTGGCGCATACTGGAAAAAAAAACCGGCAAAATTTGCTGTCATTTTATGCACCCAAATTGCCAGCATTTTTTCCTGTAAAATTTAGCATGATTACAGTCATTTATACAGTAAAATTAGAATAATTGCAGCGATTTTACTGTAAAATTCCAAAAACAAAAGTTTTTAAGGCACATTTTACTGTTAATTTACAGTAAATAATGCTGGCAATTTGGGTTCATAAATTTACAGAACATTTTGCTGTATATTTTACCGTTTTTTCTTGCAGTGCCTTTGTTTTCTATTGATTGTAGAACATTACATATTTCTGTAATTATGTTTCGCTTCTGCTTTAAATTCAGCAGGTAAAATAATGCATAAATTAAACAACGTACCCACGTGTTTTACTGTCTTCGATTATTTTGTAATGAATGACATTTCCTTCACCTATTCTGTCTCATCCAAGTTCATTTTAAATCGGATAAATCAGGTTTTACTGTTTATCAGATGCCTTCCAATGAAATTATGTAAATCAAAGTTTTGGTGTTTAATTTTTTTCCCTTTCAATGTGTTTCCATATTTCTGCATAATGTATTTTGCGTCATATTTATCTTTATTGAACTTTCACATTTCTGCTTGTTTTTTAACATTTTACCACTGTATACATCGTGTAACACTATGTACTCTTTATGTTTCAGGTACTGTCAAATGCCGTGTTGATCAGTTCCAGTGTCATAACAAGCGATGCATACCGGGAACACAACAGTGCAATGGTGTTAAAGACTGCACCGACGGATCTGACGAGGAAAACTGCCCCAGTATGAAATAAAACTTTCTAGTGTTTTCTGTAAAAAATGTGTTGTGTAACATTGACAGTAAGCTTATTTATTTTGTTTATCTTAACTGGTTATGCGGATTGCACGGAATCGTCAGGGCAATTGAAACACATAGGGATTAAATAAATATGTTTGAGATATTATCAATACAAGCAGAATACAGTACTAGTCACCATTTAAATTAATTAAACTTGTGCACCGGAATTTGTTGATTTAAAGAAACAGATATATACTAACTAATAGAATAGTATATTTAAAATGGTGAGAGAGAGTTTCCTAAAATGCACCTTTAACTAAAATGTAGTTTTGATATTTTGTATTAACCAATTATTATAAAATTTATTCAATAACAAATACAAAATATTCCTGAATTTACAAAAAAAAGAGTGATTCTTAGTAGTAAATATTGATTCACCTTTTCAAGGCCATAAATCGATTCCCGGTGACATGATAATTGACCAATGATCAATACGCATAGTAAAGGGATGAAATTTCATTGGAAATTCCCCAGAAAATGTCTCATCCAGGGACATTTTGATACATTATAATTTGATCCACTAAAGTCTTTGGTTGTTGGCACGTCATAATCATGTAAAATATTTTTTTGGAAAAATTTAGCACGCGGATGTGAAAAGGTTTTCGCCCCTGTACTACACAATCAGCAAGCGACGTTCTGGACTTGATAAGAAGCATAGCTTCCTGCGGTCTCTATACGGCTGTCCAAACGGCGATGAAAACGCGAATATGAAGAACTTAAGTTTTCTCCCGCTGCGACGATTTGGCGCTGGCGTCATGCACAAAGGGAACTAAGTTAAAGGGCTAGTTCATTAGATAAACATTATAAAGCGAGGTTACATTTAGCTCTTAAAAAATTATTTTGTACTTACAAAAAATGAAAAACAACCGCAGAATTATTGATAATACATGTTTTTGTATCAAAAAATCTTTGGAGTATTTTCTTAACGTGAAAAAAAAAAAAAAATGAACACAGATATTTTTACAAGCTGAGCATGCACTTGAAAAAAACTAATAATGCTTCTATAATATACAAATGTGCGTTTTGATTGTTTTCTAAATGCGTTTAAAAAATAAATGAATTTATACTATTAGTTTGAAAAAGTAGCGACTACAAACTACTTTTCAAAAGTAGTCGCTACTTCACAACTTCAGATTTCGTCAAAGTGTTCAACACTGGAAATTAAAGACACGGATTAAATAATAAAGCGACTACTTGTTATATCGTGCCTGTTGGGATACAATTAAATAAATGCGACATAATCTAGGGCATTAAAAAAATAAGAAAGATTATATACAAGAAAATGTTTTGTGTTTGTCTTTAAAATATTAGTTTATACTCGTAGTAAAATTAAGAGCGATATTGTAATAGAGGAAATTACAGGAACTCTAAATGTAAACAAAAAATAAATAAGTAAATAAAGCACTTTCGAATAATAAGAAACCTGACGCTAAAACATGAAGACATAATAACTAGTAAATAGACAAGTGTTGCCAGCAAGAAAATTAATTCTTTTGATGGATTAGTACTTGAGTTTTATATATTTTCATATAAATAGCTGTTTTTATTAATTTCACGTAATTAATAATTTTTTAAGATTGTTATCAAATTATTTTTTTGTAAACCGTACCTTACATATTTCATAATATGGCAATCAACACTCATCAGGAAACAGAGAATAATCTTTAAGGGCATGGGAAATTGAGGGGCTCATGGGGTTCAAACTCTTCCCCATTTCAAAAAAGACAATTTTTTAAGTCACACAAGTTCTTAAAAATCTATTATTTTCTGTCTTAAATGTTTCATTATTCATACCTGACAAAAGAACTACATACATTAAAAAAATCCCTATAATATTAAATTTATAGTAGCAATGAAAGTAGTAAATCTGCAGATCAGGGGGCTCAAATGTCAGTTCTGATATTTTATTTTGAAATAATATTATTTAGTATTTAAAAAACATCCAATCTACACTTTCATTTATTTGATATATTTTATACAAATTGCTAAAAGTAATATATAAAGCAGTTTTAGGAAGTTTAACTGTTAAGAATAAAAATAAATATGATTACATGCACTGGTACTCCAAGACACTTTTCTAAAAAATCTTTTTTTTTTTTTTTAACTAACCCTTCTAAATCCCCTCTCAATGACTTAATAATTTGATAAATATAATTCTTTGAAATTTAGTATTTCAAGCCTTCTATCTAAAATAATTAAAATGTCAATCTTGTGATACTGACAATAATTAATTTAAATAGTGAATTATTCTCATAAATATTTTATTAATTATTGATATTTTAATTGTTAAATTTATTTGAAAATGACTTTTTATTTCATTAATAAGCTTACATTAAATTCTGGTTTTAAATACAATCATAAAATCAATTGCCTATTATTTTTTGTGGGGTGTCCATTACTGGAACAGAGAGTGTCCTATTACTGGACGAGAGGGTGTCCATTACTGGAATTTAGGGTGTTTTGATTTATTTCTGTTATTTACAATTAAATTTTTATTTACATTGGGAAATGTGACTATGAGCATGATTAAATATTGTTGATAGATTAATATAATATTTAAAAAAGTGGACTATAATAATTATGACTATTAATTAAAAAATAATTTTTAAAGAAATTCCTTAAGGGTATCCATTACTGGCACATCTATCCTATATTTACATTATGCCAAAAATAGAGTATATAAGAATAATGGCATTTCTAGAATTTTTTTATTTTATTTATTTATTATTTATTATTTTTATTTTATTTTATTTATTTATTTATTTATTTATTTATTTTTTTATTTATTTATTTTATTTTTTTATTTTTTTTTGGGGGGGGGGGGGGTACAGAAAATTAAAACACAGAGTCATAAAAACACTTATTTATATATATAATTTGTTTATTAACACAAGAAAACACAGCTTCTCGGATTAAAAATTGTAAAAAAATATATACCTCATTATTTTTAATTAAAGAATTTCACACACCTTCAAGTAACATCTAATCAATATATTTTTAAAGCATATATATTATGCAAAAGCAGTTCAAAATGTATAGAATCTATCACTTTTTATTATCCCTCAAAACAATGTGTTTTTTTTTTCTTGATAAACAGACATGGTAATTATAAAAAACTTTATGCAAAAAAAGTATTTATATTATTATTATTTTTTAAATATTAATTCTTATTTCAATTAATTCTTCTTATCAATCAACTTCGGCGATCTGAATCGTATTAAGATGCCTTTTATTTACATTCTACAGAAAGAAAAAAAATACATATATAATTTTTTTTTTTATTTGAAACAGGGAATTTTAAACTCACAAATCTTACACTGGAAAGGTACTAAATTAAAAGATTAAATTAAATTAATGTTATTTACATGAAATTTAATATTCTACAGATTACTGGGTTAATTCGGAAATGTGTATAGCGAAAAATAAATTAGTATATAGTTATATATTTTTGGACAGTATAAAAATTAAAGCGCTTTAGCATATGTTTACAATGGAAAATATACTGGTAACGCGTGCATGAAAGCAGCGCTCGTAGTGGAGGAAAGATTAACTACGGCTTTTCGCGCTTTCCTATTGTTCGGCGTTTCGTTTGGACAGCCGTATAGAGATCGCAGGAAGCCATGTAAGAAGTGACTATGACAATTGTATCATCGTAAGAAGCTACCCGAACCGCTTTGGCGAATGATTATTTGGACCTCATTTAGCCCTGACTTATCGCCACTCGACTTCTTTTCTTGAGGCATTAAAAATAGTCTATTCAGATCGACCAAAAACCATAGAAAAGTAAACAGCGCGAAGTCTGATAAGGTGTGTTTCAATAAACCAGCTCAAACGGGCTTCAAAACTTTCGAACAGAGGCTACTCAAATGACAAATATTTTCAGAAACTCATCTTTGAGCAATTGTCTTAATTCTCGCGAACTAAAATTTTTTTTCGTTCAAAAGTTGTTTTTTTTTTTTTTTTTTTTTTTTACTCAAGACCAACACTACAGTAACCCAGTTTGACGCTTAGTGCAAAAATGTTTGTTCCTTTTCCTACATATCATCCGTGTATTAATAGAGATAAACTGAAAGCACCTATAAAATACCTATTTGGTTTGGCGCTTGGTGCCGCGCACCACTCACACCACTCTTGCGGCGGCGCTGAACAACACTCTGCGAAGCACCCTGTAGAATCGAAAATACTAATTATTTTATCGTTTTCATAAAATATAAAAAAAAAAAACCCTCTGTTTATTACAAAATGTTTGTATATTTATTATTAAATTAATTTGTAGAGTCTGTAAATAGCATATTTTTCCACGACATCACCTACTTCACCACTAATGTTATTTTTTATATTCTCTTCCTGTAGCCTTGGTCTCTAGAGTTTGTGATCCTAAAACTCAGTTTGACTGCGGAGACCAAAAATGCATTCCCATCGAATTAGCCTGTAATCATCAAAATGACTGCGGAAGCTGGGAAGATGAACCTTCCTTTAAATGCTGTAAGTATTATCTCGTAGTTAACAATTCCCATGTTTTATGTTTTGCATAAGTTATCTGGTACTACGAGAAGAGTTTATGATGACTAATATTACTAGCCGGAAACTCGTTCTTGGAACTAGATTCATAAAATATTTTAAAATGCAGGTAAAAAACTACTTAATTCAGTAATTAATGTCATTTCTTATTTTTCTAAATTAAAAACTAGAATGAAAAACGGGGGAAACACGTTTTCTTCCGTATATACTGTACTTTGCCATGTCTTAAAAATTAAATTAAATAAAAGTAACTAGAACCGGTTTGAAAACTTCAACAATATTTCTTTTGAGAATACAAATAAACAATATGTCAATAAATAAATAAAAAATGTGTCAGAAAGTTTCACGTTGTTGAGCGGAGATTTGTCTTTTTCTTTCTCTTTCTTTTCTTTTCTTTTCTTTTCTTTACATTTTTATGAGAAATACTTTTGTTCTTTCTAACGAAGAAAATCCCCCCCCCTCCTCGGCCTAATAAAAATACCTAATCTTATAATCGCAAACATTTAATAGAAATATGCAACGTTTAAATGTTACCTTACATTCAAATTCTATGAATGTCTATGTATAGTCCCATTTGTTTAAAATTTAATGAATATTCATTTATATTTATCGTCTTATTATTATTATTAATTATCATTATTTATTGTTATTAGTTGTGAACGAGTGCCTTCTAAACAACGGCGGCTGTTCCCAGCAGTGTGTAGATGACGTTGTAGGATTCCACTGTGAATGCCATGCAGGCTATCAACTTCATGACAACAGGTCATGTAAAGGTAATTTTTTTCTTACTATTTTCTCTATTCGGTACGGAAACATTTTGTCACTGGTGACGGTAGAAATTTCGTTGTTTGGTCAGTGAGATCTCAAATTCCTCTCGCTAATGTTAAGCCTATGTATGTGGGAATGCATTCGTATTTTTAAAATATATCTCCTCAGGAAATTAATATTTTAACTTATTTTTTCTGTGTACTATTCTTAAAAATGTCTTTTTTTTTTCGCTGTTAACATATTTCTAAAATATATAGTTAATTTTATTTGAAGTGTTAAAATCTTACTTAGTTTTGCTAAGATTTTAACACATAAAATTATAAATTAAGTATATATTTTAAGAAATATTGTGACAAAAAAAGTGAAGATCGTACAAATGATTTCGTTTAATATGCCTTTCAAAACACTTTATCCTTTCTATAATATATCCAAATAAATTTCATTTTCCAAAAAAAAAGTCATGTTTTTTATAAAGTAAAAATTTACCGGTCTATTTTTCTTGTTTTTTCGAATAGCTGAACCGGCCCGATAGCGGGCAAAGCCCGCTATTATACTCTGTCATAATAATATCTGTCATATGACCTAAATGCGATATTTAAAAAAAAATCAATTTCAAAATTAAACATGTTGTATAGACACCTTCAAAATGTTAAAATATGCCAATATTTCCGTAATCAGGTTTTTATCATGATTCAATACGTTCCTAAAATTCATATATTTACTCATATTTTTACTCATATATTTACTCCATTACTCATATTGATACTCTATTTGTATTATTCTCAAACATTTGAAAAATCCGTTAAACTTCCAATAGGACGTCAGAATAATTTTCTTTTTAATTCTCTAATGACGTCATATGAAGCTGCTTTCTGTATTTGCACATACTCATACTCCTTCTGTTATTGAGAAATGTTTGAAAAATTCCGTTTTATTATGAATATGACGTCATACTAATCTTTTTTTCAACTGGTGAAACTTTTTATTTCGTTTTCATTTTTCACGTGGAAATCTTTCAATAGAAAATTAATCATTGTAGAAAGAATTTTATTGTGGATTTTTAATTGTTGGCAACTGCTATAACGAAAAATGTTTAAATTTAATAGGAAAAGACTGTTAGAATTTTGGTTTTTTATCTCTCTATATTAAAATAATACGATTTTTTCAAATTTTAATATTTTGAGCTTCATAGTAGACATTCAGCTATAAGTACACAAAATTTCATGTCTATAAGTTATATAGTTTCTGAGAATCGTCTCTGTGACGGACAGACAACGAAGCGGGAGTAATAGGATTTCGTGAGGTGAACGAAACCCTAAAAAAAGAGGGGGAGCCATTTTTTAAGAGCAGCACACACACAAGAAAAAAAATAATTTGCTGAGGAGATATTTTAAAAATACAAATTCATTACACGCCCATAGGTTTAACATTAGTGAGAGGAGTTTGATATCTAACTGACAAACAGCCTTAAGAAGAGTCATTAGGTTTTAGATGCTGAAATTTCAAGATTTTTGATCCATTTAATGTGACACAATTTTGTACAGATTAAAATTAACTGTTCAGAATTAATTATTTTCAGGATGATTAATATATTCCATTATTAATTTTAACTTCAACTAATGAAAACTTTATTAAAGACACTAAAAATATTCAACGTGTATTGAAAAGTAAAATTTTAATACAACTGTTGCGCGCAGCCATTATTACAACAAAAGCTAATTTTTAGTTTCAATGTCTTGGTTTTCATTAGGTTTTCATTTTTTTCATAAATACATCATATAAAAACATACACATATTTTTATTAGGTGTATTATATTGTATGAAAAATATTTTAATGCTGAAAGTTATATATTTAGATCATAATAAATATCACATTCAAAAACCTGTTCTAATTACAACGAATAAAATTTACATCGTTAAATAAATAAAATATATATATATATAGAAATGTAGGACTATTCATTTTAAACGTAGCTATGCAAAATAAATGATCTATCTATAAATGAACTTTTTTTTTTTTTTTTTCAATTCACGATTGTAACAAAAACAAAGTTAAAAATCAATTAAAATCGGTATTAATAAAGCACACATAATCAATTTTCAAAATAAAACATAACATAATATGTAACGTAACATAAAATCAAATAAATTCAGCTCTAATGATAAATTTGTTTAATTGAACTTTTTCATACGGTTTGTTTTGTTTGATTCAGAATTGTATATATCGACTCTAACCAACAGATGGCAACACCAAACATATACACCTTTGACATTTCTAAGCTAAAAGTTAATTGTTTAAAAATCGAATTCAAGCCCCATACATAGTAATTTATTTTTACTGGAAAAAAAAAAAATCACTTCCATCTTATCTCAGCTTCCCTACCGTTATACTATATAATAATTTGTGTAATATTTCCTTAATATAATAAAAAGTTTCATGCCATTTTGAGTTACGCAGTCTGTCAATAGATGGCAGCATCAGCACTAATCTTTCTTGTCTTCATGTTCGAATAATAAGAATTCCAATGCCGATTTTTCTAATTAACATTAACTAATATTTTTAATTTTAAAAGAGCTAAATAAATATTATTTTAACGGATTTATTTATTTATTATTATTTTTATTTTCTTGAAGACGGTCATTTAAAAATAATGTATATAAACTGAATGGTAAAAAAGCAGTATAAATTAAAAACTTTCTTTAAACTCAAAAAAAAATAATAATAATAAATAAATAAATAAATAAGATTGTAATTTAGCTTTTTGCATAACTTTTGTCATTTCACTTTAAAATAGATTCAATTGGTGAGAGCATGTAGCTTAAAAACTTACTTTAAAAATCCTTAATTTCTCAGTGGCATGCGTGTAATTCTGAATTCTCCTACTGGGATAATACAAAACAGAACTGTGCTGAAACATATTTTTACCTGAAGCGAAAAGATAATTTGAGTCTCCCCCGCCTATATTAATATAAATTGTGATTTTGAGTTAACATAACAATTTTATCATAAAACATTGTTTTCAAAATATGACGTAACCTGTAAGGTTAGGGAAAAGCTGGAAGTAATCATGATACAGTTAATGCACATCACACATCAAAATAAATAGTTCCCTTTCAGAACTATGATTTAAACCCTGATGTGATGATGCGTCAAACGAGTTCGACTGTAGTTGTTTTGAAATATTTTTACAACTTATTCTTTTTTTATTCGCTTTCTACAGATATAGATGAATGTCAGATACCTGGTTCCTGTTCTCAGTTATGTAACAACACTAAGGGAAGTTTCAAGTGTTCCTGCTTAAGTGGTTACAGCATCGAACCATCAAATCATCGTCGATGCAAGGCTCAGTGTAAGAATAAATATTCGATTTTTTTTTATTATTATTATTATTATTATTATTTTAACTAAATGCTCTTTGGATTTACACTTATTTAATGTGTATGCAATTTAGTGTGCTAATAAGAGTGACGATTAATTAATGAGTTATTTTAAGCGCATGTATTATTATGATTTATGTATGGTTTTATTGATAGACGGAGAGCGGGTGAATAAATTTGATTAAATATTTGATGAAGATTAAAATAAAACATTGAAATAATGATTTTCCCGGTTTACCTGAAATACGTATGGATGACCTGGCAAGTTGTCGGCGATTTAAAGGTACATTTAGCAACATCTCGCATACACTGCTACAAAACAAAATGAATGGTATCTCAATGACAGATGTTAGTCCAACTATCGTTGGCATTCATCCGTAATCAGGATACCATTCGTTTTGTGGTGCTTTTCCAGTACAGTCTAAATTGACTTTGTCAGGCTGTAAACTGAAAGGTTCATCAGGAAGAAGTAGTGCTAAAATCTCATTTAAAAATTCTTTGATTAGCGCCTTCTAGACCTACATCTATTGCTCTTTTTTTTTTTTTTTTTAATAGGGTAAAAAGATTTTGAACACGGAACTAAGTTTATTGTTACGTGCCTATTGTATAGACATAACTGTGAATGTTTTCTTCTCCTTCTTTTTTTTTTTCTTTTCTTTTCCTTTTTCTTTCTTTTTTTTTTTTTTTTTTTTTTTTTGTTTGTTGTTGTTGTTTTTAACCAATTGTGGTTGGGCGGGTGGTGGACAATACTTTTCCTCCAAGACCTTCGGGTTTACCCGCCTATAAAGCTTTGGTTAGGCGTCGAGTAGTAGGTGTGTTTCCTGTTGCATTTCGAAAATCGGAAATCAATATCTGATTTGGTATCTTTTAATTTTCCTGCCATAACTTTTTAACTAGATTAGCTGTTTAAAGACAATTTAAGTAGTAGTAATAATACAGTCAAGCACGATATCTCGAATTTCATGGCAAAAGGGAAAATTTTGAAATAAAGAACTTTCGAGATATCAGAATTTAGTTTCAGGTGCATTTTGGAATAGCAATGCATACAAAATCGGAGCCACAAAGCACACCGCGATATATATAAAAAAAGAAAAAATATTAACATTTAATTTTAGTTTATTACTATTACAGTAAGACTATGATGTACCTTTCTGTAATGGAATCCTTTCTGAAACTGCAAAATTTCATAGTACTGACAAAAGGAATGCCATGCAGTTATACTTGCTAAGTCGGAAACCGGTCTAAAAAGGAATTTTCTTGTCTCTAGCGATTCCTCTCTCAAAGGTTTTATTGTATTATCATTATCATTATGAAATACAAACTTTATGAAGATTGAACTTTTACAGTTTAGCCAAATATAACAGACTCGTAATGCATATTACAGCCTATCTAAGAAAAATATTCCGTTAAACGAATTTTTGTTGTATGGATGTTTTGTCGGGCATAGGCAAATTTATAAAATATAACTAAATGTTTGTTTTCTTATAAAATTCTATTAAGAAAAAAAAAATTAACAGATATTTGATGAAATGACCATTTTCTTTCAACAAATTCTTTCTTCTTTTCATTTTAAACTACACAGTAAGCAACTAATTTGGAGTTAAAGTTAACAAACAAGCAAATAAATAAATAAACAAGTTGGAAATTGTACGTCAAACGTGACAAATGAGGTGCGTTCGTATTATATAGCTAGTTATATAAATATTCAGATCTTGATGATTTTTAATTCTGTAAAATGAATTATATCGTCTGCAGATTAATTTCTGTCATAAAATAAGTATCTCGGTCGCTTGACGATTAAACCTCGGAAGCTCCTCTAACAAGAAAGCACCGATTTTTTTTTTTTTTTAATTCAAATTTCTTAATAAACATTTTTATTAATATCTCCTAAAGTTTTGATTCGATTTTTATAAAATTTGAAATGTCTCGACAAAATTCTGCAAAGAGAATATATCTTAAATTTCAAACCATTCGGTTGGTTAGTTTTTGCGTTGTTATATGCGGACGGACGGACGGACCAAGCGACGACAATAGGTGCTACGCATTTATATAATTACGAACGCATCTAAAAAACAACGATCGTCTTCTTGGCTTGCATGATTTCTGTCAAGACCTTATTATTGCCAAATCGCACGTGATTTTATTTACTTTTGAGTCTCTAGCTATTTTGAACAGACTAATGCTTAAATACTGAAAAACTGTGGAAAGACTTGAAATTGGGTAGGGATTCTAGATAACGAGGTTGAGATATTGCGGTTTAACAATATTTATAAAATATCTTTTCCGATTATATACAGGGTGTCTGAAAAGTCCCCCCCCCCCTCCCTGGAGGAAAGACTTTTTGGACTTTTCCTATCCCCTGGCTATGTTATCAAGATGGCCACGAACTTGAGCCCGAAAAGAATTTCCTCCATGAGGGGAGGGGAGGATTTTTTGGATCACCTGTATGTTGGATATAAAAATAATTTTGGGGCAGATCCCATAACATAAAATTTAGTTTAGGTCATGTGGAACCATTGAATTTCTGTGCAATTTTAAAAATATCATTTTCATCGCTAGCTTTTTAACGGTTCCTCTTTTTCTCTTATTTTTTGCAGTGGGCCACGGAGCACTGTTGTTTGCCAACCGCAGGGATGTACGAAAAATAGACTTAGAGACATCCGAATACACTCTAGTAACGAGTGGGCTTCGTAGTGCTGTGGCCATCGATTACGATTTTCAGAAAAAACTCGTTGTGTGGAGTGATGTTCTTGAAGAAAGTATCTATAGGTAAGTTCTTTATTAACATATATTCTCTAGTTAAAAAAAAAAATTCAACTTCATTTTTCTATTCATGTTATTTCCACCTGACATACAGTAGTATTTTCTAACAAAATTTTTGGATGTCCTTAAAATTATACTAAAATTTTCCATCTTTCTCTTTAAAAAAAAAAAAAGAAAAGAAAAGAAAAAAAAACTATAAATGTTCTGTTTTTTTTTTTGTTTTTTTTTTTTTTTTTTTCCTACAAAGTACAATCTTCAATCTTTATTGAGGGAATCTTCCACATTTTGGCAGATTTCCATTGCTTTACAAATTTTACATAAATCTCGGTACCCCCTCTAAAATGTGTTCTTCACCCTTCACTACCCCCCCCCCCCTCCCCAGCATACAAATTTTATTTTATTTTCCAATAGTTTTTTTTTTTTTTTTAATTCTGCTTTATTTGTTACTTTGAAGAAACAATAAATAACCAAATCACAACATGCTGCAAAAGTAAAGCAGGAATATTGTGCATCATCTAGCTCCGTGCTGCCTGTCCTGCCGAAATTACTGCTTCTCCCTTTCTCTCTGCGAACATACAGAGTTTAAAATCTTTAAAGCTCTTTAATGTTTAAATTTTTTTACCCTAGTTGTTACTTCGTAGTAATACCAAATCCTCTGAGTCATCACCTCAAATGTCTGCTTCCCCCTCCCACAGGTTTCTCCCGCAAAACTCTTTATTTAAAATAAAATATTTCTTACTTTTTAGTTAGGCAATAAAAATAATCTAAATTCTCCTAAATGCTTACCCCTCCTACCTCGCTTTTGTCTCCACCAGTACACAATATTTAAAATTTTAAAATCATTTTTTCTCTAATATTTTATTTGCAGTAACAATAAATAACATGCTATAAAAGCAAAGTTGGAATGATTGGCATCATCCCAAATACCGTCTTCTACACCCCCACCCCAAAATATTTGCTTCTCCTCATCACACGACGTTTCAAATTTTGGTTTTTTTTTTAACTCCCTATACAGGGGGTGGACAAAATAATACGAACACTCATGAAAAATGCTAAAAAGAGCAATATCTAGAAAAATACATGAGGAATTGACCTGAAACTGCAGGTGTGTAAACAGTACAGTATAAGTTATATATTTCCGTGAAGATGTTTTCCCGAAAGCCCATAGGGGACTGTCAACAAATTGAAAAAGGACGAATATCTTTTGGATAACCCTGTAAAAACTAATGTAGCAAAAGCGTTCAAACTCGAGATTATTAATAAGTTGCTTATTTTAATATACTGTGTTCATTTTTATGAGGATAGCATGTATACTCGTAGAGAAATTAAGGTTTTTATAAAAACAGTCCCAAATTTCGATTAGTTTTTTGCTTATAATTTGCAAAGTTTTTAATATAAAAAAAAAGTTATTTTTAAAAAATATGACAAACAACATTGTACTTAACACTCTGCAATCAGAATTAAAAAATAATAAAAATTGGATGAAATATGAGCAGGTTTACTAAAAGATGTTTCACTGCGCATGCGCGAATGCAATCAAAATATAATATGCATAATGTATTAGCTAAGTATATAGAGCAACTTTTGTGAAAGTCTCAAAATCATAGCTTGAAAATTCTGTAAATTATCGTCGATAGAATAAGCTCGAAATCCGTTGTTCCCAAAAAGAAGCAAAAAGGTGAGGGGTTGTATCAAATATCTGTTGATTAGTGCCAAGATAGCGTACACAATATTGCACGTACTACTATATTTGGATACAACCGCTCATATTTTTGCTTCCTTTTGGGAACAACGGATTTCGAGCTTATTCTATCGACGATAATTTACAGAATTTTCAAGCTATGATTTTGAGACTTTCACAAAAGTTGCTCTATATACTTAGCTAATACATTATGCATATTATATTTTGATTGCATTCACGCATGCGCAGTGAAACATTTTTTAGTAAACCTGCTCATTTTTCATCCATTTTTTATTATTTTTTAATTCTGATTGCAAAGTATTAAGTACAATGTTGTTTGTCGTATTTTCTGAAAAGAACTTTTTTTTATATTAAAAACTTTGCAAATTATAAGCAAAAAACTAATCGAAATTTGGGACTGTTTTTATAAAAACCTTAATTTCTCTACGAGTATACATGCTATCCTCATAAAAATGAACACAGTATATTAAAATAAGCAACTTATTAATAATCTCGAGTTTGAACGCTTTTGCTACATTAGTTTTTACAGGGTTATCCAAAAGTTATTCGTCCTTTTTCAATTTGTTGACAGTCCCTTATGGGCTTTCGGGAAAACATCTTCACGGAAATATATAACTTATACTGTACTGTTTACACACCTGCAGTTTCAGGTTAATTCCTCATGTATTTTTCTAGATATTGCTCTTTTCACCATTTTTCATGAGTGTTCGTATTATTTTGTCCACCCCCTGTACTTTACAGTTAAAATAAAGAATCAATCATTTAACCCCACCCCTTCCCATCACACAGTTTCAAATCCTTAAAACACTTTATTATTTTGAAGTTTTTCTGCCTTTTTTGTTACTTTACGGTAACAATAAATAATCATCTAGATTCTCTTCCACTGAAATGTATGCTCCGCACCTATGCACTCTCTTCCTCAATAACACAAGTTTAAAATCTTTAAACATTAATTTTTTTTTAAACTTGTTTTTGTCTTATAATTTATTTTTCCATAATAATAGCTAAGTATTCAATTCATACCATGCTACAAAAGCAAAGATGGATAATAGTGGATTAAAGTTTTAATTGAATTAAAAGTTTTTCCTTCTTTAAACAGATATATTTTAGTGTCATGTACAAGAATTAGTGTTTTGTAAATATATTCATTTCAAATGTGTGATATATAATAAAAATATGCTTCATAATTCGTGATAACTGCCCCTAAAATTTTGTGAAAAAATTCCTAAAATTTCACAAAATCTTATTACTTGCCCTATAATAGACTAATATATACTTATAGTCATAGACATAGATTCTTATATGAAAAAATAAGATTTATTAAAAAGAATGAAACTAATTATTTAATATTGAGTATTTGCAGTGGCGCAGCCAGAATTCGGTTCTAGGGGGGGGGGGGGGGGGGGTTGAGTTTATAATAAAGATGGTCGCCGGTTATATGAATCATCGGTTAATGGAATCAGTCTTTTAAATGAATGAAATCATAATGCTTTTCTCCGCAATTACGTTGGTTATGATTCATTTAAACAACGTTTACAATATTAGAGTTACAAACTATAAAATGCACCAATGAAATAACACAAAACTAGGTTAGATTTATAAAGTGTTTAAAAATGATGAGGGGAAAACTTAAAGATGGAAGAGCACAGTACAGCAAATAATTTTTACATAGAAAATAACAAGAGTTGGAATCCATTTGTTCAATCAAAAATACACAAGGTTTCATTACAAGAGAATCACGAATTCTTATTCTTAACTTTAATAATAATGAAGCAATTTTAACAAATTTTTCAATAGACTTACTTACCTTGCTTTTTGCCAAATGTAACAAGTCATTTAGAACTTTTAGGGCTAGAGTCTGGAAATTTTATATGGATGTTTCTTAAAAGACGTAAATGCTCCCCAGAATTTATTTTTTCAATTCGAAATTTAAAAGAATGCAAGAGTGAGAAGCATTCTAAAATTGCCATTTATGTGACACAATTGGTATGAAAACTTGGAATTGGGCATGATGATTACTTTTATGTAGTAAATGCTTCCTTATAACATTTTTAAAAACATTTAAAAATTTAAAAGGACGAAATGAGCTGAAAACTTTCTAAAAGTGTTCTAAATTATGATTTACTTGAAACTGTTAGTGTTAGAAACTTGAAATTTAGTATAGAGATTACTTTTAAGATGGAAATGCTTGGCATAAAGAATTTATTATAAATGGGAAATTTAAAGGTGTGAAACAGCTGAAAGCATTCTAAATTACGATTTATTTAGAACCTCACGTCATATCAGGCCTTTCGAAGACGATCTTTTTTCTATGCTGAAAGTAATTAAACGTCTGTATTTCAACACAGTCCATTAAAAGCATCTTGGAAGATCAAAATTACAGCGCCTACAAAAATTTGGAAACGCTCTGATGAATAAAAGTATTTAAAAAAATCTGAGAATTTTTCGATGACAATGCAAAAAGAAAGTTGAGTATTTTGGCGTGGGTTTGCTCGGCGTTGGCTCATGTTTTCAGTATTAAATGTGACTTAGTCTTTTTTGACATGACTCTGTGTTTCTGTGACTCTGTTCTCTTTAACTTTAGTCAAAGACTTAGACTTTTTTCACGGAATTTTAAAGAGGGGTTGGATACAGTTATATTTACAATCGAATAAAATTTCAGAGAGTTCGGACAGTAACTTTTTTGTGTTGTTATTTTAAAGGACACGTCGCAAAAAAAAAAAAAAAAAAAAAAAAGAGACGCGAGAAGAAAACATTTCTTTTACAGCTAGATATCAATATTTTTCCACGGTCTGTAAAACCATTATATTTAGAACCATGGCTTTACAAATATGATAAAATCTGGTAGCCAGTAAAAAATTCTAGTTACCAGTAAAAAAATATAACCTGCTCCCCTCTGAAGTCACTAATTTTCAAAAGCACAAAAGTTTTTTATCAATTAATTGAGGAAAATAATAAGCCTATTGTAGGATTATTAGTTACATAGTTTAGAACAGGTACATCATTTAAAAAGATGGTATAAACAAAGTTTTCTAATGAAATTTATCAAAATTATTTATCTATGAAAAAAAAATGTAAAGGCTGCATTAACCGGTATGTTCAGGAAATGCTGATTGCCGAAGGTTTCAAATGTCTGGATAAGTGAGTGCTGCAAAATCTATATCTGATGAGGGGGGCATGGATGAAACAGTGAAGCAGGAGAACAATTTCTGCCTATTTTCATGTCGAAGTCAGTCAAATAATTATTTTTTATTAATTTAAAATTTGCATTTGTTAAATTTATTTTTACTTAATTAAAAATGCCGAAAATGAGAAAAAATGCCATTTATGGTCATTTCTTAGGTCAATTTTTGTACAAAAAATTTTAATAAAAAAAAAATCGGGTTAAATAACTTTTGGTGGCTAGATAGAAAAACTAGGTCGCCAGTGGCGACCTGGCGACTGCATTTGTCAAGACCTGATGAAAAATTTATAGAATTCAGACAACTGGGGTTATTTTTTTAAAACTATGAAACGAGAGACCCTTACGAGGAAAACTAACAAACAAACAAAAAAAAAAAAAAAAAAAAAAAAAGCCAGCTAAACAAGAAGGTGTCTTTTAAAAATGCTTTTCTGTCTAATAATCAATATTTTTTAGTGAAAATTTCATTTAAAAATATAAAATTGATATAAGATATATAATTATACAAATTTGAGGTAATTATCATGAGCCCAGGCACCGCCGGACGGGTCAGCTAGTATAATTTTAATGACATGCAGATAGCATTCGTTAAAATGTAATAAGTGTAAAACAATGCATAACTAATATATTGCTGATCAATTTAATTAATGCATGGTTAGCGTTTAAAATTGTGTGTAATTATAGATAGTATTTTTCTAAAAAAATGCATTTAACGCCTTTTTTTTTTCAAAATCCATACTCACAGGCAGGGCTTAAATTCTAGGAAAAAAAGAGTACCGGAACTCATACATATACGCTATAAGCAAGAAACCGAAGGCTCTCATCCTGTGAAGAAACATATCGGAAACTTGAGGCTTCCATGAAAAAAAAATATTTTATTAGAAGAAAGATAATTAAAAAAATGAGGCGGTCCCCCAGCACTCAGAATGTCTATATCTTCACATCATGAAAACTCAAAATCGAATGCCTTTTTTTGAGATGCCACAAATTTATCCGCGTCGACCCATAGGGTACAGAAGAAAATTCGTTAGGGAGAAACACATTCTAATTTTTTTGAACGCAAACCGCCAAACCAGATTACCATATCAGCATCTTTATAACCACAGAAAACTAACTGTCCAAACTTAACATCTGCAGGAATTTTAGCATGCAGATGTATCGAGAAATAGACGTTGCATTTTATCTTTATTTATTCTGTTATCCAAAATGTATGCATTAGGAAGGCACGCAGATGCAGATGCCAAACTGAAAATGATTTCATTTCTCATATGAAAACCGCAAGCACATACGAAAGAAAGAATTTAGACGTACATTAATTGAAAAAGGATCACTTCAAGCTGCGATAAAATAGTTTAAAAATTATTGAATTTTAAATAGAAAGGAAAGAGATTTTCTTTTCACAGAAGCGCGATAGAATTAAAAATAGCTAAAAGAGGAACCACAACTAATTTATACAATTTTAACGATAAATATATGAATCTCCATCATAAGCAAGACGTCGTTGCTACATTACCAACAAATGAAATATAGTCTTTAAATTTGTGTACAGACCCCCTACGAAACAAATGATTCGAAAAAACACCGATTGCAAAAATCTGCTCATAATCGAAAAATAACTTTTTATAACTTTAAGTGCTTTTTTGAAATTCTTACTTTTGCAAAGTTTTTTTTCCTGGGTACGCACATAGCTTGGTCTTAGATATAACTGAGAGCAAAAAACGCAAAAAAAACCGCTTAAAACTGAGAGAGACTTACAAAGTGTATGTTTTTTTTTTCTCTGGAATTCGATGATCTGTTATTGTTTCGAACGTGGAACAAAGACAGAAATGCAATTAAGAAACAGACCACCGTATACTATGTAACTCAAAGCGTCTGCGTGAGAGTATATGACCCATCTTTTACTATAAGACGTCTCGACAAAGTGACGCAGTCCAAAAATCAAGTTTTGACATAACCTAATAAGTGTAATATGCGCTTTCACAGTTTTAAGTAGAATTTTCGCCGTTTAATTGAATCACATTGTTGAATAGAATTTGATTTAAGAAAGCGGTGGATTCTGCCAAGGCGGAAAGGCCAAAAAACTTAATTTTAACTTTAGTAGTTTTGATTCATATAAGCGGCAATTATAGTAATTTTTTTTAGCTCTGCCCCCCCCCCCCCCTTGGCTGCGCCACTGAGTATTTGGATTGCTTATGTTCTCTAGATGTATTTCTTAACTATGTTAAATGTTGCAGTACCAGTATGGATAACGGAGAAACCGTGAAGACTATTGTGAAAGACAAAATAATTACGCCCGATGGCTTAGCCGTCGATTGGATTCATGGCAACGTGTACTGGACTGATACAGGCAGGAATGCTATTAGCGTTGCTTCATTAGACGGAAAGCTTATCAAGTTGCTGTTTGGAACCAACCTTGATGAACCACGGGCAATTGTCGTAAATCCTCTTGAAGGGTGAGTTAACGTTATTTTTCTGACTTTATTTCACACTATTAATAGGAAATATTTATTTTTTCGCAGTTTATTGTTAAATTTCAAAACAGCTGATTCATTGAATCATTTATCCAAGAAGTTGATTCCCGTTTACTAAAAAAAATAAATAAAGGTTACAGCCAACCCTCGATATAACGTTACCCTTATAGATTGACCTTATAAACGGGACGACGCATTAAGCGGAGTTACGTTCAGTTGCTTTTCAGCAGCCGGGACCACGAATGTGAATTTATCGTTATAAACAGGTGACGCAATACCCTCTTCCACGACAGTCGCTAGCTTGGCGTCTACATCTCTACAACGCATGAGAACCACATCAAGCAACCTAACAAAGATCACCGTCGCACTCAGTCTGTGCGGGGACCGACTAATCCGACGTAGGGCTCTGGGGGAGAAATTCAGTTGAGGACATGACATTTTTTGTAGCCTCAATTTATACTCATTTTAAAAGAAAAAATAGTTGTTTTTTTTCTTCGAGGGCCTTCTTAAAAGCAAAAGTGCAGATCCCTTATGATAATGAGGTTCTACGTAATAGTTGTAGTGATTACATCGCACAATTCACCTTTTGATTACGGGGTTGGAACATGGTACGTCCCAGCGTTTTTTTTTTTTTTTTTTTTTTTTTTCTATTTGTACCATTTTTTGAAAAAAAAAAAATTCTGCCATACACTTAAACTAGGATATTTTCACAAGATATCTCCCCATTTTTTTTTTTTTTTTTTTTTTTTTTTTTGTATATTGTTGTCCTATAGAATATAGAATATATAAATAGTCGCCATTCCTGGCCCGTAATCACAATATTAGCAAAATTCGTGTTTTTTTTTACACTACCCTACGCCCCCCCCCACACACACACACACACATCTCGAACATTGCACTAGCCGTTCATGAAACTATGAATGATTCTTACTTATTGCCAGCGTTGAATTCAGGGGGTGGTCCGGGGGGGGGGGGAGGACATTCCCCCCGGAGCATTGAAATGTCCCTCCCGGAAAATATGAGATTTTATGCTTTTAATGGTCAAAAAGTGCAATTCCCCCCCCCCTCCGGAACTCTATAATGTCCCCCAGGAGCAACAGATATCCCTCCCGGAGAAAAAAGTCTGCATTCAATACTGCTTATTGCAGTCTCCGTGTTATTGAAAGTGATTTTTTTAGGTAGATTTCGTAAGAAATACTACCTATTACATTCTCACCTAAGTTGGAAATTTTGAAAAATTTTTGCAGATCTACGCCGATCATGACTCCCAGAACCCAAAACCACCCCCAGTTCAAAACTTTATATATCTATCTATCTATCTATCTATCTATCTATCTATCTATCTATGTCACTTTTTTCTGACCACGATAACTGGAAAAATTCTGCATTAATCTTTTACAAACTGATACATAAAATCAAGGGGCATACAATCTCGGTCAAGTTCGTTAATGGGCAAAATCGAACCAAGGGGGGGAGGGTGGGGGGGCTTTTTGTGAAAACAGAAAAAAACCCATAATTTCTTAATTATTATACGTATCGAATCCATTTAAAGTTATTAATACTTCTAGGAGAAGGGCCGAAAATTTATGTATGACAGATTTTTGATATAATTAAAAATGGCTCCAAGGGGGGGGGAAAAGGGGGGGTTTTAGAAGAAAAAAAATCATAGCTTCGTCAATTCACAAGATATCAAATCCGCGTAAATTTATTATTAATCCTCTTATTATTATCTAAAACTTTCATATTGACAAGTTTTTTATAGGACCAACCGTTATAGGAAAAAAAAAATTAAAAACAAAAAAAATCCCTGCCGGCTCCGCCGGCAAACAAGTTACTTTTCGAAGTAGGCAGTTCCAACTCCCGCATCTTTTCGAAACTGATACATAAAATCAAGGTGCATAAAATCTCGGTCAAGTTCGTTAATGGGCAAAATCGAACCAAGGGGGGGGGATGGGGGGGGGGCTTTTTGTGAAAACAGAAAAAAAACATAATTTCTTAATTATGATACGTATTGAATCCGTTTGACGTTATTATTACTTCTAGGAGAAGGGCCGAAAATTTATGTATGACAGATTTTTGATATAATTAAAAATTGCATTAAGCGGGGGAAGGGGGGGTGGTTAGAAGAAAAAAATTCATAACTTCATCAATTCCCAAGATTTCAAATTCGCTTAAATTTATTATAAATCCTCTTAATATTATCTAAAACTTTTATATTGACAAGTTTTTTATAGGACCAACCGTTATAGCAAAAAAAAATTAAAAACAAAAAACCCCTTTTGGCTCAGCCTGCAAACAAGTTATTTTTCGAAGTAAACGGTTCCAACTCCCGCATCTGTTCGAAACTGATACATAAAATCAAGAGGCATAAAATCTCGGTCAAGTTCGTTAATGGGCAAAATCGAACCAGGGGGGGGAGGGGGATGGGGGGACCTTTTTGTGAAAACAGAAAAAAAACATAATTTCTTAATTATGATACGTATCGAATCCGTTTGAAGTTATTATTACTTCTAGGAGAAGGGCCGAAAATTTATGTATGACAGATTTTTGATATAATTAAAAATGGCCTTAAGAGGGGGGGAAGGGGGTTTTAGAAGAAAAAAATTCATAACTTCGTCAATTCCCAAGATTTCAAATCCGCTTAAATTTATTATAAATCCTCTTAATATTATCTAAAACTTTTATATTGACAAGTTTTTTATAGGACCAACCGTTATACCAAAAAAAAAAAATTAAAAACAAAAAAATCCCTGACGGATCCGCCTGCAAACAAGTTAGGTTTCGAAGTATGCGGTTCAAACTGCCGCATCATCGTAAAAAAGGTCATTTCTTCCGCAATTCCCGACAAACAGGCGCCCCACGGTCTGCGTCTTCGAAATCTACCTGTGCCTGTAGGCCGAGCCGTCAGGGATTTTTTTAATTGATTTATAATAATCTTTTAAAAGTAACAGCAGTATAATTTTTATTCCCGATTTCAATCCTTTCAGTTTTAAAAATAGTATATACAAATTAAATATTACTATACTTGAATAACCTTAACACTTCTCTTGTTTTAGATGGATGTTCTGGGCAGATTGGGGTGAACCAGCAAAAATTGAAAGAGCGGGTATGGATGGAACTCACCGTAGTACCATTGTTTCAAAAGATATTCGCTGGCCTAATGGCTTAACAATAGGTGAGAGCAACAAGAAGTGTGTTTTGTTAAATGCACTCTCTTTACTTGTGTTTTTGACTTGAAAGTGTAACATCATTCTTTTAAAATTTGGTTTGACAAAAATTTCAATTAATCAGATTATTATCATTATTATTATAGTTTCCTTTGTTATCATATTAAAGCAAAGCCAATTGTTTCGTTATCAATGAATACATGAAATGTTTTCCTAACTTAATTTTCTTTATCAAATATTTTTGTATTTGATAATACATTATTAATTATCATTATTTGTCAAATAGTCAAAATAATAATAGTAATAATGACCATACTGGTGTTAACGATGGCTAAATAACACTGACAAGGGAACCACTTTTGATAAAGCTCGCACCTACACTGAAAAAAAAAAAAAAATGTTGATTTTACGGTATATTACTGGTACCCCAGATAATCGCGACAGTGAATTACTGCTTATTTTACTGTTTATTACTGTTATTTTAACGGTATAATACTAGCAGCTGGGGTACCAGTATACAGAACAAAATAAAACCAAATTTGGGTCGAAAGATTCTTAGGTATGTGCCCAAATTGGGACATGCCTGTTTTGGTTACCACTGTGTATCCATTTTGGGCGGTGTTAAAATACTTATTTTCAAAAAAAAATTTTTTTTTTTTTTTTTTTTTAAGTAGCAAAATGCAGGGCCTGATCAACTCTTTGTGGAACCCTAGGCACAAAGGCCAGTGGTATAGTCGAGGGAGAACGCAGGAGAACGGCGTCCCTTCACTCTTTTATTTTATCTCAAACGTTCCCCACTTTTTATTTTCAAGGGGACACCAGGGACAGGGGAGGAGGCAGACATTTCAAACTTATTAACTTTTTTAAAGGATAAGCACGCTAAATAAATAATTTTAAGAAACAATATGAACGTTTTTAAGGTCGAAACCACCGTTTGAATGCTATCATGTTCACTCATTCACTTACACACACATACAAACTAATTGTTAAAACAGCAAAAACGTACTTTGAGATCTGAAAACTTAAGGAAATATCAACATATGCACATACATATAGAATCGTTGTAAAAAAGCAAAAACGGATCCAGGGAACCTCAAAACGTAAATTTATGCTAAAATTTCCAAGTCTCTCTCTCTTTTTTTTTATGATTGCAACACTTTTCTGACACTACACATGTCCGGAAAGTAAAAATGCAATAATTTTCATTGTTGTCAGTGGACAACAGGTTTAATGTTATTCTACAACTGTTTCAAAAACAAAAGTTGCAAAACAAACTTTAACGAAAATCGCAGTGCGGGAATTAGCATTACTGGATTCTAAATTCGATTGTTCAAACCCTATATTCTGGACTATGAGCGCCCCACCCACTTTTTTTCCCAGCACTATAACACTGACAAAGGCCATGTTGGAGCCCCCTTCTCAAGAAAATCTCATGTTAAATATGACAAACATTTTTATGTATAGTTTAAAATGTAAACGCATAGCTTTATGAAAAAAGAATAACATAGACAGATATAAAACTTCATTAAAAAATTACGAGAAAGTAAATTTTTCTACACTACAAACTCTAAGCCTAAAGGATTGAATGAAACATGTCTGATGTAATATCCGTTCTTCTCGTTTACATTACATTTCAGTGTCGTTAGTGAAGATAGTTAAGATAGTTTGGTTTGCACGAATGGAAAAAATTAATTTTATTTCTATGAACTCTTAATGGAAGTTTGCATTCATTTGTATCTTCAGAGAGTAGACAAAATGCGTTTTAGGCGCCCTGAAAATGTGGGACTGGGGCACATGCTCCGTGTGCCCCTGCGATAATCAGTGCCCCTGACAAAATGTACGATAAATAAGCTTCTTTTTGGTGGTGTACTCAAAATTTCCAGGTACTGTATTTTATTTCATTTATCCCTTTTATTTGCTTGAATTTTAAAAGATTTGTAATTATCCAAAGGAAGCCCCGCCCCCTCACCTCCCCAGACCCCCATCAGATCACTACGATGATAAAGCATCTGCAGGATGACATATCTATAAGACAGTGTCAATGCTTTTTAACCTCTCAAGTACTTAACAAGAACGAAAATTCATGCGTCAAGCATAGATTATGTAACACTTTCCAACGCTTCCAAAATAACTTTACAAATCATTACCATTTAATAAGCTGAAAGACAACATCTAAGTAAACAATTTGGAAAACGCATAACATATTTAAAAACGTAATTTCAGGAATTTCCAACATATATTTCCAACATATACAAAATATACGGAAAACTATCCGAGTACTTTTATTCAGCCCTGTATATGATCTATTGATTTGTATATATACTACATAGGATGCTAAATTTTAATTTAGTTAGGAAACGCGTAGCACAGTTTAAAATTCTCCTTCTGGTGTTCCTGTCAATAAACGGAAATGTGTTCGCGAACTTTTGTGCTGCCCTGTATATGAAATACAGAATTTATACACACCAAGTAATAGACAAAAAGTGAGTTAAATTTAAAATCGCATTCAGCAACTTAAAACACACTTCCAGGAGTTATTGTTAACAGACAGTAGAGAATTCTTTTGTGTGTCCCTGTAATTGAACGATGACTGCTATACACACAATATTCTGTAGTAAGCCTCTTGTAATGCACCTTAGTGATATATATAAATTTCAATGCGTTTAAAATAGTGAAACACTATTTAAATAAACCGCAAACGCTTTTTCTCCATAGACGTAATGTAACGGAATTCTTTTGACTGTCCCTGTAAAGTAACTATAAGTGCTATGCACACCCTATTCCATATTAAGCTTCTTGTAATGCACCTTAGTGATATATATCAATTACAATGTATTTGAAATTGTGTAACATCATTAAAATAAACCGCAAATGATTTTTCCCCATAGACCGTAATGTAACGGAATTCTTTTGAGTGTCCCTGTAAAAAAAAACTATAAGTGCTACACACTTCAGTTGAAATAGGGAACATGCTATAGATAACGATAACAACATATAAAAATTGCAGGGCAATCCGAGCATATTTACGGGAGTTAGAGCACGGACAGACGGCCAGACGGCCATACGGCAGACAAACCGAAGTCATAAACACTTTTCAACTAGGTTAGAAAGTGTTAAAAAGGGTAAATCCGTCTTTATTATGCTTCATTGTATAAAAATTCTAAAATACGGTTATTACCAAAAAAGATGTTTAAAAAATTTATAATAATAGTATAAGGAAAATTTAAAATTTGATTAAATAAATTATCTTACAACTTTTCCAGTTGTATAATGAATGAAAATTAGCAACTGTGTCTGAATCTGATTGCCAGAAATTAGTCCTTACGACAATAAAAAAAACTCAATTTTCTGGCAGCCATCCGTAGGTACTAAATAAATGTTTCTTTAAATTAGTTTCGAAGTTTTCTTTGCCGAACTACTTTAGAAATAAAGAAACAAACAGTTTTAGATGCGGTAAATCTTTTCCAAACACCTGTTGCAATAATTCTAGACACAGGAGTTACATTGTCCTTAGAACAGGAAATATACGAAAATAATAAGTCTTTGCAATATTTTTCATTCATAAATGGAGAAAGAATCGCTAAATTTGAATTTTTTTTTCTCTTTTTGAAAAACTTGAAACATCCTAATGTTTTTTAGACGCACAATCTCAAACAACTATGGTAGAAAAGCTTAAAAGGCTTGTTTTATTGGAATATTTGTTCGATTGGAAAAATTTGGTCTAAATGGTGAATTCGGTGTAAAAGTAATGTATACATACTGCGTGAATGATTACACTTATCGGGTTTTTTCGATCGTCGGTAGAATGAGAATGCCGCTATAAAACATTGTCGTAATATCGAACATCTACTGTGTGTATACAGTTGAGCTGTTCTCTGTTCAGGGGGATTGTAAATCCATCCTTGGAAATTCCAGGTTTGTAATACCGCCCCTACATTGAAGACACTCTATCTCCGCTCTTGAAACTAATATAAGGTTAAATTAAAAGTTACAATTAAACTGGCTATAGTTTTTATTATTATTATTATTATTTATTTTTTCATATCTATTATTTTAAAGGTTTAAATTAGTCCTCTTGCAATTAATGTGGGAATGTCTCCAGGGTGTTTGAGAAAAATATCTACCTAAAAAATCAAATAAATCGTGAACTGTTTGTGTTACTATTCTGATTTCTTTTTATTATTATTATTCCTATGTGTTTGTATCTTAAATTGTAAATGTATTTTCCTGTTTCATCTTAAAAAATTGTATCACAATTGTAATCACCTATTATGCTTACATTTTAAAATACCTATAATGATGAATATATGTATTAGAATGCTATTTAATTAATTTATTTGTTAGAGATGTCGTATTTCTATTGTGTATAATTTCTAAGGGGGGGGGGGGTTCTTACTATATATATATATCAATGTGATTTAGTAATGTAGTATCAGAAAACAAATTTTTATGCTAATTGTATTTTTCTTATAACTGAACACTAAAAATCAAATGTCTTATGTTGAAAATTAGGCCGTGGGGCGATCCCGGAAAAGAAGCTTAGAAACAGACTTCCGTTGCAACTTTCGGGGGGCAACTTAATTTTAAACTTTTATGTTATAAAAAGTTCTTAAACATTGAAATTGTCAAAGTTCTGGATGCAAAAGTTGCACATTAATTAGAAATCGCAAAAAATATATTGCACTATTTTCTCATGACATCTAACAACCGATTGGCTCTATCTCCCCCTTCTCTCACGTTATAGCCAATCGGAAGCGTACGTTTATGAATTTGCCGTGGATAGCGTAAAAAACTAGCGAAATTTTCCTTTTTCTGTTTAAAAACAAACTTACTATTCTCCAAAATGAATTATTTTGTTAAAATTATTTTGTGATCATATGCTATAGCATATTTGCAACTTTAAAAGTATACAAAGGATAATTTTATTAACATTTAACTCTAGATTTCCATCTCACTTTTATTTATTGTGACTTTTTTAATTACTAATATTAATGAAAACAGCCAGATTTTCAGTTTTGCTAACCGAACATCTGGTCTATTACGTATTATAATTCATAATAGTGTAGAAAAAATAAATTCTTATATAAAAACATTTTTTTTTTTTTTTTTTTTTTTTTTTTTACAAATCTTTAATATTTGTTGAATAATTTTATTGAACCAAATTGCCATAAAGACATTACCCAAGTAAGTCCTATTCTAATGTCTCCTAACTTTATTATAGTTTTAAATACAGGTGCAGATTAACAAAATCTGAAATAAGGAACCATTGACTCCTAATTCTCAAAAATCTAGTGACCACAGTAAAAAAAAAAAAAGGCCATAAAGAATGCTGTGAAATAATGCATGAATAAAAACAATCCTGTAAATATATTCTAATTTTTTCGTTTCCTTATGAAAAATATATATTTTATTTTACTTGACATACATTTAAAAAAAATTTCAACACACTTTTTTATTATTGACCAATATTTTATAAGTTGTTCAAAATCATAATTTTTTTAACTTAAACAGATTATAGTAAATTACTTCATCTGCAAATTAAATATCTTCTGTCAATTTGCTAAACAGGTATTAGTTTTAAAAAAAGTCTTATATGCAGTGTACAACAAAAGCATAATTAAATAGATGTTATATGAAATGAAAGGATATTTCTTTCAATTGCAAAATATTTATTAGAAATTGAATTCTAGCTTAAATATAATTTTAAAAGACTATTGTCAAGCAATTATTTTATCAAGTTTTTCTACATTCATACATTGTTTTATTTTTTTTAATATATACTGAAAATGTGTATTCTATTTTAATGTTTAATAGCAGATAATCTCAAACAGTTTTTTTTTTTTTAATACATATAAATAGCTAAGGATTAGGACACAAAAGTTTTATCATCGAAATAAGGATGTTCATGATAGAAATTTATATCTATAATTCGCTTAATATTTCAAACCTCTTTAAATATTTTGCTTTTGGAAAAAGAAATTTTATTTTATTTTAAACTAGCTTTATCGTTGTTATTGTTTAAGTTTCCTACCGGCAGATGGCGCCAAAACAATTTCAAAGTTTTAGTTCGAAGGAAAGAAATTGAAAGCACATTTATTTTGCTTTTATTAGAGTGGTTACTTGCTTATTATTTTCTAGACAATATGGCCATTACATTATCCAAGCATGCAGCTGGTATAATGAGGATCTATAAATATTTTATTTTTCTTATAGTTTGTTTACATTCTGCCACCGACCAAACGTTTGAAAGGCCAGTTTTTATTGGCTCTTGAGTGTAAAAATGTGCCAATCGGAGATAGTTTTATAAAACATATTGAAAAAGAGTTCCACTTTTTTATTATAATTATTAATTAATGTGCAACTTTCGAATCCAGAACTTTGATGATTTCTAAAGTATTAAAGATCATTATACTAATCCTGCAGGAATTGAGTTGCCCCTCAAATGTTGCAACGAAGTTGAACGATAATGCCGGTGGCCCCATGGCCTAAATGTCTTATTTTGAGTTTTGTAAAAAGTGTTTTTAACACTTTCCCACATAATTGAAAAGGGTTTATGAATTCGCTTTGTATGCCTGCCGTCTATCGTCTGTCTATACTCTAACTTGGGTAAATATACACGGATTGCCATGCAATTGATAGATTCTATTGAGATTTACTATGGCTTGTTCGGTATTGAAAATGAAGAATGTAGGATTTATATTCCATTTACAGGGACACTCAAAAGAATTGCGCTACATTGTGGTCTATGGGGGAAAAATCGTGTGCCATGTACTTTAATAATGTTACACTATTTGAAGCATATTGAAATTGATATATATCACTGAGATTCACTACAAGATGCTTACTATAGAATAAGGTGTGCATAGTGTTCATCGTTCATTTACAGGGACACACAAAACAATTCGGTTACAGTACTGTCAATCAATAATAATTTAATAATATTTTCTGGAAGTGCGTTTCAGTTGTGGTACGCGTTTTTAAATTTAACTCTATTTTTCTTTTACATATTGATTGGTGTATACAAATTATATAGATCCTATACAGGGCTGCACAAAAGATCTTTAGTACATTTCCGTTTATTGGCAGAATTTGCTGTAGGGTAATTTTTAACTATGCTATGCACTTCTTAACTGTATTAAATTTTAAAATACTGTGTAACATATATACATATCCATTGATCTTATACAGGGCTGCACAAAAGAGTTTGGATTATTTTCCAACTACTGGCGATATTTGCTGGCATTGTGTTTTCAAATGTCTTTTTATCTTTCACTATAGTATATACTGTGAAGTTTCGTTACAGCATTCTGAATGTGTTGTAAAGTGTTGCATAATCTATGCTAGACGCATGATTTTTATTTCTTTTTCCTCTAGATTTTGTGTCCAAGAAAATCTACTGGGCTGACGCCAAATACCACATTTTGTGCAGTTCAGATTACGATGGTTCAAATATCAAAGTAATCCTTGCGTCTGCTACTAAAGTGAAGCATCCTTTTGCCTTAGATGTGTTTGAGGTAATTGTTCAACTCTAAATGTACATAGGCACTAATCCCTCGCACTAGAAACGCTGTTGTACGCTTTGAGTGCCAGAAAACGTCGAATAATCATAAAAATTCAAAGTATCACAACTCTGTAAGTTTTAGTCGTAAGAAGAATGGGATTTTTACAGTCTTATTGTTAGAGCAAGGGAAAACTTTTCTAAGCATAACTTAAAAGTTTAAATTTCGTAACTTTTTATAAGTAATTATTATGGCGTAAATGGATTTTCATATGAAGAAGAACAACATTTTTAACATTTTTGAAAATGGAACCATACTTCTAAATCTAACAGTTTAGGAATTAACTGTTGGTAAACGATAAGAAAGATACCCTGTATATACTAAAACTAATATATTATGATTGATCAGTCTGGAAAATATAATCAGTTGTTGATTCCATGATAATACTGGCACAGCTCATCTTTGTAAACGATTTATTAATTTTAAAAAATCCAACCTATTATATATATATATAGCAGTATTTAATTATCTTTTGAAAATGAATTTTAAATTGAAATACTAAAATAATAAACTGAAATTTTCTATATTATAAATAAGTTAGTGTTATATATATATATATATATATCAAATAATTTACAATTTATATCTTAAAATGGCTATTAGCTTTGATCATTGAAAACTTCAAAAGTAAAAGTGTATAATAATTTATTATACAAACTCAAACTCTTAAACACCTACAAATAAAAGAAGGAGAAAATTAACTTGCTTTTGATTTAAATTGTCTTAATAATGAATGTTTATTTTAATAATTGTCTTATTTCTTACTGAACTCTTCAACTAGTATAATTATAATTAAAGAGATTCAGTACCTCAAAATAATATTATCAACTTAATATTAAACGATATTAAAAGAATGTTAAAAGCACTTAATTTTATGTAAAAATATTTTAAATTATTTTGCAGAAAATCTTTAAAAAGTTAAATACTTATTGCTGGTTTTGAAATAATACTCCTTTATTTTATTTTTCAAGTTTTTTGCTTCAATTATTTTATATGTTATCACTAGTGCTATAACTAATAAATTTGTAGATTGGATTTTGTTTAATAACAATAGTTTACACAAAATAAATAAATAAATAAATAAATAAACAATAACTATATGCGAAAAACAAGTGTAAATAATCATATATTTGGATTTCTTAAAGAGTTTACAAATTCCGCAAATTAGGTCCTTAAATCGCTTGCATGTGATGTAATGTTCAATTAGGAAATTAAAAAAAAAAAAAATTCATTAACGTTCACAAACCCTTAGTAATTCAATAGCTAAAGAGAGATAAGAATAGATAATGCGTTTTAAAGATTTTATTCAGCGACAATTTGAAAAATGCGTATAAAAATGTCTCTTCTATTTAATGTTTTAAACAGAATACGCCTCTGAAATTTTGCTGTCATGTAAACAGAAAAAAATAAAACCCAATTTGGGTCGAAAGATTCTTAGGTATGTGCCCAAATTGGGTCATGCCTGTTTTGGTTACCACTGTGTATCTATTTTTTATTTTTTTATTTTATTATTATTTTTTTTTTAAATAGGTATTTAACAGTGCCCAAAATGGATACACAGTGGTAACCAAAACAGGCATGACCCAATTTGGGCACATACCTAAGAATCTTTTGACCCAAATTGGGTTTTTTTTTTCTGTGTACTTTAAGATATGTGGGTCATTTTAGTATTAAAATTCTCAAAATTTATATTTTCGCGAAATGTCAAAACTTTTGGGGCGTTAATTTTTCTTAAATTTTAAAAATATGAAGTGATTTAGTTAGACTTTACAATTTTTTGTGTACAAATTCTTACAAAATCTTTTAGGACTGGCTGTACTGGACTGATTGGGAATCAGAAAGCATCTACAAAGTGGACAAATTCACTGGTAAAAATGTGCAAACTGTTGCAAGTGGTGTATATTCGCCAATGGGAGTACGAGTTTATCACAGTTACAAACAACCAACCGGTAATGGAGCTATTTCATAAAGTTTTCCTCAATTTTCTGTTGTAGTTTTTATATCCAATGACAGTATTCCAGAAAGACTTTATTTACACTTTGAATATAATTTTGTTATACACCTAACATACCATATTTACTCGAATCTACAGGATGACAAGTAATAAACGCCTCAGTTTGAAAATTCAATAATTCATTAACTAAAACAAATATGAAGATGAAAAAAAGGGACATTTATATGCTGTAATTTTAAAAACAGCTCGAATTTTCGTCAATAGGTGGCGCTGCAGCACCTCATACATTAAAAATGCTCAAATAAATTTCAAAATCCAAACCTTTTTTCGGGTTTCAATCTCTAAATAGAGAAAAGAATAAAACTTGAGAGAATTTTAATACAATTTTACATGTTAATTTGAGCCTTCTTACAATTTGAGATAGTGCAGTGTCCTCTATTGACGAAAATTTGAACTATTTTTTTTTTAATTACGGGATATAAAATTTAAGAGTTACCAGATATAAATGTCACTTTTTTTTCATCTTCATATTTATTATAGTTAATGAATTATTGAATTTTCAAATTGAGGCGCTTATTACTTGTCACTCTGTAAGATGAACTTTTTTACTTCAGGTAATCGAATACAACTCGTAATACCTATAATACCAAATTAGATTGGAGATTAGTCAGATTGTATAAGACCCGAACCCGAAAATTCTGCTTAAAGTCAACTCAAAACCAGACTCAAACTCGTCAAAAAAAAAAAAAAAAAAAAAAAATCATCAACCCGAAACACGTCACGAACCCGAAATATTCAAACCCGACTCCAAAGTGTAAGAAAATTATTCCTTTTTTTAATACAATTATGGAAAAGTAGTCTACAATTATATCTGTAACATCAGTTTTATTTTTGTGTATAAAAATGAACACATATGCACTCATTAATATTTAAATATATTTTGTTTTTCATTAAAAAAATATTCAGGACTTTCTTTTGAGCTGTCAGACTAACACGAACCCGATCCGAGAGAATCACAACTCAACCCGAAACCGACCCGAATCCAAAACACTTAAAGTCAACCCGACTCGCACCGAAAAAAAATTAACGTCAACCCGACCCAAACCGAATGGATGGTCAAGTCGGGTAAAATCGGGTAGGTAACCCGGCCCGATGCAGGACTCTAAACCAGATGTGTATTTACGTGTTATATTATAAAGTTTATATATCTCTCAATTCTATTCCCTTCGTACGGACGGATATATGCGATGGATGGAATTGAAGAGAATGCTATCTTCGAACAATCCAACAATTAAACCACATTCGAAAGCAGTAGTGACAATTCAGTGAAATATATTATGTTATTGATGGAAAGATAGATGTCTGTGAGGAATGGATACTAATTTAGAGTAATGTTAAAAAAATAAATAAAATTAGGATTTACCATGTTTCCTCTTGTGTGTCGTATACGAATTTTAAAGAAAAATCCTATTTTCGCGGTTAAAAATTAAGGTGCGTCTTAAAGTGCTATTACACAAGGCGTCAAGTTGCCGCTACTTTCAAGCGACACCCATGTAAACCTATGTTTTAAAAAGAATTGTTCGAAAACCAAGCATCTTTTAATTGTCGGAGCAATTTTGTCACCTGTGGTGCTTCCACCTTTTACGTCCAACCAATATCGCCCGGAACGGCCAATGAAATTTTTGGAAAACTGAAGAGGGAAAAGCCTTTCCTTGAACAGCAAATTAAATGCTTGGAAAGCTGACAAGTCGCTTCAAATTATCACATGCAATAGCACTTTAAGATTCGAGGGTGTCTAATTCAAGTGTGATAAAGTATTTCGTCCGGTTTCTTTACATGTGCAAAGAATTTACTTCTAGTGGGAGTTTTATTCCTTAATGCACATTGCATGTTGGAGTTTGGAAAGGTTCTCAGGAAAAATAACAGGCCAAAAATAAGATAAGTCAGAAATACTATGAAAAAGGTCTTTCATCATATCATGAGACGGTTCCTCCCACACACCTGTACGGTCAGAAATCACGTGTGTTATTTTTCATACATTGGTCGCCAAGGAGTAATTATAAATATCTAGCCAAGATTTTACAGTTAGATTGAGAGTCATATAAATTTTTGAAAAAAAAAAAATCCGTCAAGAGAGGTTACTAGGTTTGGCGATTAATAAAATACAATTTTAATTAGCAAACCTTAGACAGGGCAGCTGAATTAAAGGCGTCGCAGTGATTGCAGATGGTCAGCAGAAATACAAATAAAAGAAATTTATGATGACTGTGTTTAATTTAAGCGAACATTGAGATGGGAAATAGAGCTACCGAAGAGTTATTGAAATAATTATTTTTCTTTCTTTTTTATTTTTTTATTTAACCAAACCACAGATACGAAAAGAAAGGAAACGGTTAAAAATTACATGTTCCCGAATAAATATTTAAACTGGGATAAAAGATTGCTTTTTGATTAGACTTATAATAGATTTTTAATAAGATATAATCACCGAAATAAAGGAATATAATATAGAACAAAGTTATTTTGAGTATATTAATTTACGAATATATGATTTTGTATCATTTAGATTCAAGTAAATACGATATGTTCTTTGATAAATTTTCTTTCATCTCTAGGTCCAAACTATTGTGGTCCAAAAAATGGTGAATGTTCTCATTTCTGCCTGCCAGCTCCACGAGTCACTCCAGGATCAGCAAAGTATACGTGTGCTTGTCCTGATGGTATGGTTCTCACAGACATGAAACAAAACTGCATCGTTATAGGTAAGATTATTTTAATGAGTAAAAATAAATTATATATTCAGGTGTAAAAGTAAGCAAGAAATCAATCAACCGACAAACTTGTTCTACACTGGTCATCAAAATTAAAGGATAATGAGAAAAAATAAGCTCACTATGTTAATGTTGCAACCAATGCTCAATGCTGCAAATATTTATGTTAATTAAATGCAATTGAACACAAAATTGCACTTCCGCGCATACGTTAGCGCCGGAAATATGCAAATTCGGTGATTGACTATGTGGTACGCAATGGACGCATGTTGGAATTCTGGTCTGTACTCTGTAGTGTTATTTAAAGTGAATGTGGTGTCTGAGAGTGATCAGTAATCATTAGTTATGGCTCGAAGACATCATTTAAGTGAAGGTCAAAAGTGGCGAATAATTGGTAAAATCGAGGGAGGTCAAACACAAATGGAAGTCGCCCAAGACTTTAATATCCCTCAAAGTGTCATATCAAGAGCTTGGAGCCGCTTTTTAAGCACTGGATCCGTTGATAGACATCCTGCTCAAGGGCCAAGAGCAACAACTGCATCCGAAGACCGTTTTCTGTCATTGTCGGCTTGAAGAAACCGTGAAGCGACTACAAGAGATTTGGTTTCAGACCTTAAGAGCCTACATCAGTCACTCGAAAAAATGCGCAAGCCTATGGGAAGGTTATTCCACGATTTCTCACTCGCATTTTAATATTTTTAAATGATTTTTTTTGCATAGGATAGCTGAGGTCGATCTCTAACGTTGTTAGTTTTTTTTTTTTTTCGATTTTGGTTCCAGTTTTTTTACATAAGGGTACTTTCACTTTCAGAACCGGTTCAAACCGGTTCCAAAATTAAAAATGTCCGCTTATAAAAAAAACTCTAACCAAAATCAAAAAAGTAAAAACTAACAACGTTAGAGATCGGCCACATCGAGCATATGTGGTGTCAAATACTTGCAAACAGAAGATATCACTTGAATGGATTGGCCACCTAAAGTCACCCGACTTGAACCCAATCGGGCATGTGTGGGATGCCTTAGGGCGCCGAGGTTCAGCGCGCAAAATTCCTCCCTGGACCCTCCAGTAGCTGAAAAGTGCAATTTTAGACGAGTGGCGTGCAATTCCACAAGACTTGATCAACACTTTGGTAAAGTATGAAATCAAGATGTGAGGTAATGCACATCTAACCGAGGTGACCATACACCATATTAGAGAAAAAAAAAATCCACAAGTGGTGACTTAATTTTTCCATCATTTTCCAATTTCTATAAATTTGATTTTTATTTCAATATTTTGAGAATATTCAACTGCCAAACATTCTAATTTATGTTAACTAATGCTTTTGTACAAATTTCTATTAATTAACTTTCATTAAGTATCAGCGTTTTATTTTTGTCATTATCCTTTAATTTTGATGACAATTGTATATTTTATTTTATTTAAATTTTGAGCAAGTGTTTAAAATCATATGACTAACTATTTTACCATGTTTAGTACCCTTCAGTCATTGAATAGTTATGAGCAGGGTTCTCACTGGTGTTTGACTAACCTTAGCAATTTGGCTAATCTTTATCATTAAAGAAAAACTATAGCCAAATTAAAATAATGTTAGTAATAGATTCGCCATGAAACCCTGATTCTTATCTTAAACCGTCCTTTAAAATTCCCGACGTATCCTCTTTTTCCGTTTCAATATGTGTTCCAATTTTTTTTTGTAATTGTTTTTAGAATAGTTATTGATCTAAATTCAACTATCCGTTGTAGAAACTAATAAAACTAGTCGGATGTGCTAATCAGGGCCGAAACTAGCTTTTTTTTCATAAGGGGCAAACACATAAGGCGCCCCACTCCCTCCTCCGCAAAGTAAATTTACAAAGATAATTTTACTAATTTTCTAATAGCCGACTATTTTTTAAATTAGAAATATGTAATCATAAAATATGCAGTGTTGAACTATGCAATCAGCTTTGTCAAATATCTATATAAGTAATAGAGCAAGTCATGTGACTGTCATAAACAGGTGAAGGCTGAATGCTTTCGCTTTTTATATGCCAAGCGACCATTTTTACTCAAAATTATTATTATTTTTTTTTTTTTTAATAAAACTGCATAAAAGTTACATTTTTACAAAGATAGTTTTAAAAATTTTTAATAACATTTGAGAGATGAGTTATATTTCGCAATTTGACTATTTTATTCTTTCGGTTTTTTTTTTTTTTTTTTTTTTTTTTTTGCCAAATGAAGCACTTTGTCGTGATTTGGCGCAATGGCGATCGGCAGCGAAGACCCTGGTTATGAGATTAATCTAATTTTAAGGAGAAAAACTGATCCTCTTTGCTTGTCATATTTGTATATTTTCTGCATTATGACTATGAGAGTTACATCAGAGAGAAATGGAAAAATGAGACATAATAGTTAATTAATGGAGTCTGGTTTTAGTAAATATCGAAATTACTTTTTTGCAGTCACCACCTTTACAAAATATATTTTATTTATTTTCAGATGCTGTTACTACAAGAACGCCTCCTCCGCCTACCTATTCAACTACTAGTAGAAGCACAACTGCAACAGTAAGAATAAACCCTGACGTCTTCAAGTATGATACTATCCGCCCTGTAATTCGCACGACTACTACCCCTAGAACATATTATGTGAGAAACACAACTACAGGTAATTTAGTTATCCTTCGTGGTTATTAAAAAATGCCTCGTGTGTTCGGTAATGAGAAATAAAATGTAATTACATAAACATATATTTAAATGGAGAGTTATGACAATTATGAGGCTTCTAGTAAAGAAAAATTAATTATCATCTTTACAAAAGAAATAAAATTTTCTCTTCTAAAATAAATAAAAAGTATAATAGTTGCAGGATGCTCCCAAAAAGTAACTAGGTGTTTTTAAAAAAATTATAGATTTTCACTCAGTTATTACTTTTTGTTTCAGATTTAAAGTCTAGGAATTTTAAAGTCTTATGCAGGATCTCCCACAAGGCAAACAGGGCAAACGCCCGGGTCCAAATTTGAAAGTCGGTCCCCCAAATGAACTGAACTAACTAAATAAAATTATTATGTATATGTTTAAATATCAAATTGGAATATCAACAAATTCCTTACACTGATGATGTTACATAACTTGAGACTCATCACCTGGTAGCACACCATTATTTGTCATCCATCATCGTAGATGCTATGAGCTTTCGTAGATGCTATGATGCTATAGAGCTTTCGGTGAATGTTTTTCCCTGGATCCCAATTTTTGGATTAATATCGTATATAGGTCGAAGAATTTTATACAAAATTTGGGAGTTGAAAATGGGTGTCGACTTATATACGAGTTAGTAAAAAAATATAATAATAATAATAATAAAGAATATTTCACAACCCTGTGATTGACACCAAAAAAAAAAAAAAAAAATCTCAACAGTAATGTTCCTGTAATTGTTCTGCACCCATTTTCTCTTGATAGTGTGGTGTAGCGAGTGTTAATTTAAAACATAAACATTCAAGCACAGCTAAACTAATAAAGAATCCACTGGATTCAATTAAAAATTATTTAATTAAAAAAAATTATTCTGTACAAGTTCTTTGTGATTTACAATTTAATCGTGATCTTCATAATCACCGCAGAACACAGCGGAAAGCACTAAAAAAAACATCTCACTAAAACCGGAGCTGTTTACAAGCGAACCTCATCGCTCGCTTTCCAACAACAGACTCCTCGCATCTCTACGTCTACGTGTACACTGTCCACTGGGGGTAAGGGCGGAAGTTCTCGGTCATTGCTCCAAAATGACCAACCCCCTCCCCACTTCTGCGAGCATCTTCTAACGTTCAGAAGAAAACAAGCGTTCTTTTGGAGAAATACTGCACCTTGCAGCCGTTGTTACAGCTCCTTCCCCCTAAAGAATTTTCATACGGTGCATACACCTATGAAAATGTAAATTTGAATCAGGTACCGAGCCCCTCATTCTTAACACACTAAATCTGAGAGGTCCCAACACCTAAACTCCAGTTGGAAGTGCTAAGGAAATACCTTAATAACTTTACCTTAATACTTTTACCTTTTGCTAATACCTTAATAACTTTATACACTTTATTTTTTCTCTATACAAGGTTCATACAGACGCACGCGTACTCAGTTTTGAAAGACTCATGATAATCCTAGATTTCACTTATGAATTTCCATAACAATTCAAATAATAAAAACATTTTCGTAATCAAATCTAATATAACAGATGAGATATTTATCTGAGTTCAATAACTGACACAGTGCGATTCCTTGACATTAAAGAAAATTCTAAAAAAAATACTAAATTACACACAAAATATATACAAGTGATAAATAACAAAAAAAAAACAATAACTCGTAAATAAAAATTATAAACAAATACTAATTCGGGAATCAAGTAAAGAAATTACACTATTCGGTCCTGCTTAACCCATCTGCATTCCCGTGAAGTTTCCCAGGTTTGTGTTCGATTTTGAAGTTGAATGACTGCAAATACAATGCCCACCTAGTCAATCTCGCATTGTTCCCCATCATTGTTTTTAAGTACGTCAGAGGATTGTGATCTGTTTGGACCACAAACCGCTGCCCGTCCAGGTAGTGATTCAGTTTTTTCAGACCGTACACAATTGCTGCCAATTCCCGTTCAACAGTGCTGTAATTCTGCTCTGCTCTGGAAAATTTTTTACTCAAGTACAGAATGGCATGTTCCTCCCCATCTCGTACCTGTGACAGGACTATGCCAGCACCATATAAACTTGCGTCGGTCTGCACAATAAACTCCTGACTATAATCTGGGGCGTACAATACGGGACTCTGGGTTAACTTCTCTTTTAATTCCTGGAAAGCCTTTTCGCACTCCTCACTCCACTCTATCTTTTCTTTTTTGATCTTCCCTTTCAAAACATTTGTTAAGGGGACTGCAATTACTGCATAATCCTTTATATACCGTGAATAATAACCCGTCATTCCCAGAAATGACCTCACTTGCGTCTTAGTGGAAGGCGTTGGAAATTCCTGGATAGCCTTCACTTTTATGTCACTGGGAGACCGCTTCCCCGAACCTACCTCGTGACCCAAAAACCTCACACTATCCTGTGCAAATTTACACTTTGTGGGGTTCACTGTTAGGCCGGCCTCTAACAATCGCTTCAGAACCTCAGCGATGTCCTTCATGTGACTCTCCCATGTAAGAGAGAACACCGCAATGTCATCGATATATGGCAAGGCAAACAATTCAAGCCCACCCAAAACACTTGCGATTAATTTGCAAAAGTAGAAAGGTGCGTTCAGGAGACCAAACACCATGACCTTGGGTAAAAATACTCCGAAAGGTGTCACAAACGCAGCGTACCTTTGGGCCCTTTTGGTCAGTGGTATCTGGAAATAACCTTTGGTTAAATCCATTACCGTGATGAAAGTCGCCGAACTCACTTTTTCTACGACCTCCTCTATATTGGGGAGTGGAAAAAATTCCGTTCGGGTCTTCGCATTTAATCTGCGATAGTCCACACAGGGACGAGGATCCTTTCCCGGAACGTCTACCAAAATCATGGGGGACGTAAAATCAGACTGCCCTACTTCTATCACTCCTAATTCCAATAGTCTCCTGATTTCCTCTCTTAAAATTTTGGTCTGCCTAGGTGACATTCTATAAGGTTTCGCCCTCACCGGCGATTCATCTGTCAACTCGATATCCATCTCTACCAGATGGGTACGTCCAGGGTCTGAAGAAAAAACTTTTCTATTTCTCTCTATAACCTCCTTAAATAAACTTATTTGGCTATCTGTCATTTTTTTCTCTAACTCGCTGTTATACACAACTTCCCAGAAGTCAATTTGTGTGGGGTTTGGCAAGGGATAAGAGATCTCAGCATCTTCTTCCACCTCTTCCGCATCTATGTCAATCAGCAGATTAACAAATTCAGGCCGCTTGTAATAAGGTTTCAAAAGATTCACATGGTAGATAGTCGCCTTATTGCGCCTCTCTGGCAAGTCAACTGTGTAATTTGTTTCCGAAATCACTCCAGTGACAGTTCCCGGCCCGACCCAATTTACGGCCATCTTATGAGGCTTTGATGTTGCCAAAACCAACACCTGGTCCCCAACTTTGAATTTTCTAGTTACCGCATTCCTATCATACCATGTCTTCCTTTTGTCCTGACATTCCTCCATTCGCCTAGTTGCTAAATCCTGACACCTTTTCAACCTATTCGTCAAGTTCAAAATGTAATCTACCACATTTTGATCCGTGTTACCTTGACCCATCCAATTCTCATAAACTAAAGTGTGCGGCATGCGTAAATTTTTTCCATGAACCAGCTCGGCAGGACTAAACCCAGTACTTTCATGCGTCACAGTTCTTAGAGCAAACAACGCCATAGGCAAAACCTCTTCCCAGTCTCGACCGGACTCTAGACACAAAGCTTTAAGTACTTTCTTCAAAGTAGAATGCATCCTTTCCACGCTGTTCGACTCCGGATGGCAAACTGAGCTATGCGACACTTTGATACCAAATACATTAAAAAATTCTGATGTTAACTCGCTGGTGAAAGATTTTCCTAGGTCACTTTGCACCTCTCTCGGATAACCTGTCTTAGCGAATATCTGTACCAAAGCATCAATAACGGATGTGGAAGTGATGTTTTCCACCGGAATAGCATCAGCATATTTAGAAGCGAGGCAAATGGATGTAATTAAGTACTTGTTGTTTTTATTACTAGTTTGCAGGGGACCAACCGCGTCTAAATTTATTTTGGTAAAGCATTCCGAAATTATCGGTACTAACTTCAAAGGGGCCTTTCGCCTATCTCGATTGCTACCTACCTTTTGACATGTATCACAAGTCTTAACATAATTCTCAATATCGTGATAACAGTTTGGCCAAAAGTAACATCTCAGAACCCTATCCTTGGACTTAGTCGTACCCAAATGCCCTGACACCTGCTCATGACACAATGCTAGAACTTCTCTACGATAAACTTCCGGCACACATAACTGCACTTTATCATCACCTCTCCGTGACTGCGATACCCGCACAAGCTTACCATCTCTAACACAAAATTCTTTTTCGTTAGGTTTACTGGCCTTCTCCCACAACTGCGTAAGTGAAGCGCAATTTATCTGCTCTTCCTTAAATTTCTCTGCGGATACCTTCTCCAAACCCGACTCTGCCTCTAACCTTTCCGGAATAACTATCCCATCTTCTTCCTCACCGCCACTAGACTCCCCTTCATCCGGTTCTCCATCCTCCGAACCAAATTCACTCTCAACTTGCACAGCGGACATTTCTCTCTCATGTTCACGCCTCTGACTGCGCGTCATTACAGCATTTACCGGTACAGGATTACGCCTCGACTCCTCAATAAGCTCAGCCGTTTTGTTTCCTAACAAATAATAACCTTGTTCTAACTCGATAGGTTTCACAGCTGCCTTAGTGACCACCGTTCCAAAATCTCCTTTAATTGTAACTCTAGCCAATGGCAAACATTTACATTCATTATCCAGGGGTTGTTTAATCCAAGTAACTTCACCAATCAAATCCTCATTATCAATCCAGCTACGGTCACAAAGATCAATGCCAGCCCCAGTATCCCGTAAGTAATCCCGTTCTATTCCATTAATTTCTGCCTTTTTGAAATACGGTGCAAAACACTCTCCTAAACTAACATCTACACCCAGGTGACTAACTACATCTCCAGAGTCTTTACGTTTTAAATCTGGGCAATCCGGTCTGATATGCCCTGCACAGTTACACTGGAAACAGACAATAGGTTTCCTTCTATCAAACTTATCTTTATTCCAAGAATTTCTACTTGCGTGATCCTTTTTATCAGCCCCTCCCGACTTTACTGCCTGTTCCCCCTTACTCTTGAAGTTATCCTGACCGTTCCTGTCCCTACCAAATGACTTATTATTCCAAAATTTATTTTCCATTTTCTTAAAATTCCCTCTCACACTCTCATATTTATCGCATTTTTCTGCTAAATAGGACGCTGTCTTCATCTCATCCCATTCGTCTAAGAATTTCTCTTTAATTTCAAAAGGGACTCTACGTTTCACCTGCTCTGTGAGTATAAGTTTTTGAGGGATTCGAAATCATTCACTTCAACCGTTTCCAACCAGTTATCCAAATACCCTCTCAGCTCATACACAAGTTCAGACCACAGTGCACCTGACTTCCTTTGATGGTTTTCAAATTTAGTTTTAAGGGCCCCAGCTCCTAATCTAAACCTTTTTAGCAAAACGCTTTTGATGTGCTGATAGTCATCCCTTTTCTCTAGCGGTTCCTTTACAATAATTTCCGCAACATCTACAGGCAACAAGGGTATAAGCTGTGATACATAATTAGATTCATCTAAATTTTCTTTTAACGCCTGACTCTCAAAAATCATAAAAAATAAAGTAATGTCAATGGATTTAGGGTCAAATTTTGGGACTAAATCTTTTAAACTTACTTTTTTATCTTTACTTTCTGCCACTACAGAAACTGTGGAAGCTACAGAGGTAGTATCTACATTGTATTGTAACTTCGCCTTCTCTAACTCCAACTGTCTATCTTTCTCTCTTTCTGCCAATTTATCTAACCTTTCTTGCTCCGCTAATTTGTCTGATCTTTCTTGCTCTGCCAGTTTTTCCCTCTCTATTAATATCCCTTCCAACATCTCTTTAGCCATTTGCTCCTCATAATCAGAGGCACGCAAAATTGCCTGAATTATCGCTACCTTTTTACTGTCCGCAGGTAATTCTGTATCAAAATCGGCCGCGAGCAATAGCAGAACGCTTTTATTTTGTTTATTCAAGAAACTGGCCATAATTAAACACAGAAAATATCTCAACACAAAATACAAAAAAGCACAATAATTTTCCCGAACACAATTAGCAATAAAAAAGAAAAGAAAATCAAGGATCTACTTTTCTTTTCAAAACTGAGTAACTCCCTAAATAAAACACCATAAATGATAAGATAAACCCAAAAAACACTCATAAAAATACTACACAGTAAAGAAAAGACTTAGTAGATTAATTTAAACAAAATTCCTTTCTACTAGGAATATGAATTTATTTTAAAAATGAATTCACAGTGATAATTTTCATTAATTCAATCTCCTACCTCTAAACAAATGCTTTCACACTGTAACACATATTGTTTAGCTGCATTAGCACTCTACATGTGCATAAAAAATAATTTAATCTTTATACTTATCACAAAAGAACAAAAACACACATAAAATAAATAACCCGCCACTTCTGCAATAAATATTTACCTGAGAACATTAGTACAATAACCAGAGAATATAAAATAACTTATAGCTATCCCGTACGCATGAACCTTGAAGTAATAATAATAATAATAAACCCTACTTCAAATTACTTAGCCCAACATTATTTCTACTAAATTTATGTACATGTATATATAACAATGGGACCTCCCAAAATTCAGCATGCACGAGAAATATAGGGGCTTACCATTCCATATTTGATGTTTACGCTGGGGGACACATAGCAAATTCCAGGCAAATTCCAGGGTCGGCAGATAAACAGTCCAACAGAAATGAAGCTCCACACCGGATCTTTATCGATGGTATCCACTCGCTCCACTTCACAAGAATGAATCCTTGACCTTCCGGACAGAACACTGATTCTTCTTTACAGAGACTCCAAATGTCAGAAAATAAAACTCTGGATACTTGGCCGTTCCAAAACTCGTGGAAATCGTCGACAAAGTTCTACCACAAAATGCGTGCTTATACGATAACTGCACGACTTTAACAAATATAATTTTTTTGCAGAAGGTGGCTAAGAATTCGTGGAACTAATTAATCTAGTTCCAACATCCCACCGAGCACTGCCACCATTAATCATAAGCTGTGGTGTAGCGAGTGTTAATTTAAAACATAAACATTCAAGCACAGCTAAACTAATAAAGAATCCACTGGATTCAATTAAAAATTATTTAATTAAAAAAAATTATTCTGTACAAGTTCTTTGTGATTTACAATTTAATCGTGATCTTCATAATCACCGCAGAACACAGCGGAAAGCACTAAAAAAAACATCTCACTAAAACCGGAGCTGTTTACAAGCGAACCTCATCGCTCGCTTTCCAACAACAGACTCCTCGCATCTCTACGTCTACGTGTACACTGTCCACTGGGGGTAAGGGCGGAAGTTCTCGGTCATTGCTCCAAAATGACCAACCCCCTCCCCACTTCTGCGAGCATCTTCTAACGTTCAGAAGGAAACAAGCGTTCTTTTGGAGAAATACTGCACCTTGCAGCCGTTGTTACAATAGAATTCCCTTCAATACATAGGGTCATTCCTTTCAACATTTGAATCCCCTTTTTAAAAAGAGTTCAACTTGAGAATGATTCTAGATTCCTCTCCTAGAAGTTCTACAATACAAAGAAGTAATATTTTAGCAGTCTAAGAAGTTGTGTCCTTGTAAATAAAGCTTGAATAGATCCTTCTATATATATATAAAAAAAAAAAGTAATGGTTTAAAAATGGACCAATGAAAATCTGCGTAGATATTCCGGGTTATTCCCATTGCTTTTTTACTAGGGACTTTTTTGAGGAGCGATTACATTTTCTAGCCATCCTACGGATTCGAAAATCATACCACCAGACGCGAAATATAACAAGCTTTCAGAAATTCAAAAAATTATCACGATCGGACAATAAAAACTCAAAAAATCCTTAAAAATTGAGTAAAAATCTTTTATTGAGAAAGTCATTTTTTTATATTGTTGCCAATTTCTAAATAAGCGCAAATAATTATATTTTATCTCAAATAAAAAATGTATTTGCGCGAGACTATTAAAAACAATAATGAAAGTTTAAAATAATAATTAAATGATCACGTGTTGAAAGCAGGAAATAAAGAAAATTACGTCATAAAAATCATGTTTACAAATCAGAACTGGGGTTGGTGAGCGTAGCGAGCAGGGGGCAGAGCACCCTAGTTAAAAAAAAAAAAAAAAAAATTAAGTATCATTAAATTGATGTGAATAGGTTTCAAAATAGTTTAAGCTCCTCCAGTTTTACATAATTATACAGTTTTAAAACGTTGAATTAAAAAAAAAAGAAAAGAAAAAAAGTGTGATTAGAAGCGTAAAAAAAGTTTACTATTTTAATAAAAATTTATTACTTTTTTTTATCGTCGATTACAAATCATTTTTCAACATACTACCATAAATGTGGTTCGACTTATACACGAAAATTAAATTTTTTTCAAAATTTTGCGTAAGAATTGGGGGGTCGACTTATACACGAACGGTAATACTATAGCAAAATGTAATTTTTTCAAGTGACTTAAAATCATGAAATATAAGATAAGAATTGTGATTGAGAGTAAAAGTATTTTTATTTAGCATAAGCAAAGACTTAACATAAAACTCTCATCCTCCTCCCCCGCAAAAAAAAGAAGAAAAACTTGCACTTGACTGTTTTGCCTGCACTCGTCCGTGGTGTGGTGTTACGTTCCTGTTAATAAAAGAGTCGTGGGATTTTTAATCAAGATTCTCTTTAAAATAACTAAGTACGAAGATGGTATCAATTACTTGGCATCTAAGATGCAACAACAGAAATAGCATTTTTTAAATTACTCTCTAAAGTGTAACATCAAATATTACCCATGTGTTTTTAATCCTAAATCAAAATTTTAAGTAATTTTGATTCATTATTATGTGATCCACTAAATGGTTTGGTTGTTGGCACATCATGATTATGTAAAATATTTTTTGGGAGGGGAATTTTGGCACGCGGATGTGAAAAGGTTCGTCGTCCCTGATCTAGCGTATACCCACTAGAGCGGGTTTTTAAAGACTACAGCATTGTTTTTAATAGAGTTTTTTACCGATATTTTGTTTGCGTGTGTGTTTTTCTGCTGCTGCATACTTAAGTTTCTTATACAAACAACTTCAAATTTAGAACATTTCATCTGCACTGCACACCTGAAAGGCGCCGTTTCGAAGTAAGAAGCGACGCAGTTTTGACTTTTCGACATTTCTGTTACACAATTAGATTTTCACAGGTCGGCAAGAAAGAGCTCAATTGCATAAAGCACAACTAAACCGAAAATGATCTCGAAATTTGTTTCTCTTTGTTTCGTCTGCTGCGACAATCACATGACAAACACGTGGTGTGACATTTGTTACGAGTTTTCGCATGTGTGTGTTCAATGAGGTGAATTTTCAATTGACGGCTTGCGTAGAAAAAGGGTTGAAAAACAAGTTCTGCAATTGGCTGAAACGAAGCGACGTCCTTCAATTTGCCTTGCCCTTCACGTAACTTCACGGATGACTCATGGAAATCAAAGGTGCCGTGAACCTCATTTAAGCGGTTTTAGGGGATTAGTTACAAAATGAGTTAATGCAATTTAAAGAACACGTTTTCAAGCACGTGGTTAGATAAACATTAATCCTTCTTTGCTGTTGGATAAGAAATAATCATATATTGCTTGTCTACGTATCACCGTAAAAGTTTTTTTTTAAGTGAAAGCTGTCAAAGACATCTTTGGATATACACTATTCTACACTGGCACAGCGAAGAGGGGGGGAAGGGGAATTCCGGGGTTAAAACCCCTCCCAAAGCATTTAAAACTAATAAAATGCATACAAAAACCCCTTGTGTTAGTATACAAATATAATGTGTAAAAACTAAAGTAAAGAAAAGCATAAACAGCATAAAATGTTTTCCATTGAATTGTTTCAAGGCTTCATAATAGGAGCCTCTATTTAAACACAAAATTAATGAAAGAAAAATTTGGGAGCAATAGCAGCTAAGTAGTACGTATGTTACTGCAATTTCAAACATATTGAAACTGATATATATCATTGAGATGCACTACAAGAGACTAATTATAGAATGTTGTGTCCATAGCACTTATAGTTACTTTACAGGGACAGTCAAAAGAATTCCGTTACATTACGTCTATGGAGAAAAATCGTTTGCGGTTTAATTAAATAATGTTTCACTATTTTAAATGCATTGAAACTCATATATATCACTAAGGTGCATTGCAAGAGGCTTACTACAGAATATTGTGTGTATAGCAGTCATCGTTCATTTACAGGGACACACAAAAGAATTCTCTACTGTCTGTTAACAATAATTCCTGGAAGTGCGTTATAAGTTACTGAACGCGATTTTAAATTCAACTCACTTTTTGTCTATTACTTGGTGTGTATAAATTCTGTAGATCATATACAGGCCAGCACAAAAGTTCGCGAACCCATTTCCGTTTATTGTCAGAAACTCCAGAAGAAGAATTTTAAACAGTGCTACGCGTTTCCTAACTAAACTAAAATTTAGCATCCTATGTAGTATATATATACAAATCTATAGATCCTATACAGGGCTGAATAAAAGTATTCGGATATTTTTCCGAATATTGTATATGTTGGAAATTCCTGAAATTACGTTTTTAAATATGTTATGCGTTTTCCAAATTGTTTACTTAGATGTTATCTTTCAGCTTATTAAACGGTAATGATTTGTAAAATTATTTTGGAAGCATTGGAAAGTGTTACATAATCTATGCTTGACGCATGATTTTTCGTTCTTGTTTATTATTATTATTATAATATTTTCGAAAATAAATTATACCGAGAGTATATTAAAATTAATTTTCTATTTCATTCTTTCTTTAAATATTTTTTTATTTTTATTTATTTATTTATTTGTTTTGTTTAAAGAATGGCATTTTTAGAGCAGGCAAAGCAGACAGCCACTTGAGGCCCTGTGCCTCAAGGTTTTCGCATGAAAGTACGGAATACCTTGCTATGATCCTTTGAATATTATATGAACCCATAAATCAAGTGTTTTCACGTTGTACTTTCATTACTTCTTATCGATTCGAAATTAATCTAAAAGTCTTAAATATTTTTAAAAAATCATTCTGCCGAGTTCCCACGGATGCTACTGCTACACTATGCATTTAAGTTTTTTTTGAAAATTTGGGACCTGAATCGTAGTTTGTTTTCGTACAATAATACGCTTCAACAAACAAAAATGACCATGGTAATCAAAATTTTATATGTTTATTCAAAAATTAGAAGAAATTTATTACTATGGCGTAAAAAAGGCGTAATTTTAGCATTCTGGGGTTCAGTAATACTAGAGTTGCCTTATTTTTGCGCAAATGAAAACTCCCTTTCTTAGGAGCGTTAAATCTTTTTAAAATCCCCTAAAATCGTCATTCTTTAAACAGAGATAATTATTTAAAGAAAGAATGAAAGAATATGGCTCAAATATACGGTAATACCGGCAGGAAAACCATTCGAAAGTTTGAAGCTTAACCCATCAAATATAAATCTATCTTTTTATTGAGTGCTTTAGACAGACCATGTCGCTCGCCGACTATCTTTACCCGCATAAGTAATGTGTACTGTAATTTGTGATTTTTCCATTCTTATAATTGTTGACTGCATATTTATAAGATATTTATTTTTTATTCTCATAAGTACCAGGAGGCCATAGGCTGATATTTCTAATTCAAAGAAAAATTTATTAAAATAAATAAGAAATCTCTATAACAACAACAATAAAAAAATCAGCAGACGAATAATTATATATATTTTTAAGGCTTCAGTTTTGGTTCTACAGTTTTCGAATAAAAAAAACATACTTAATATATATATATATATATATATATATATATATATATATATATATATATATATATATATATATATATATATATATATATATTGTTATTGTTTTAAAACAGAAAAAAAAGAAGGGGAAAATTAAAATCGCTTTATAGCTAATAAATTTAGCGATTCTGAAAAAAAAAAGCATTTATGAATTTTTATATTTTGATGCAAGGCTTCAAAAGGCAAAATATAGATATTTTACTTACATTTTATTAAAATAATAATAATAATAATAATAATAATAATAATAATAATGTACTCTGAAATGATGGAAACGAGATTTATTGTTCTCCAAACAGTGTTTCAATAACTTGTAAAAATTTGAATGAAATCATGAAATTTTCTACAGATTAAAAAGCCAGTAAAATATTTAAATAGTTAGTTAATATAATAATGTATATAAAATATCAAAATCTCTTTTAGTCAGTGTCTCTCATCGACATAGTGCTGTAGAAATGCAATATATTACTTTAGAATAAAACGAATTCTTAGTTATTTTGCCCCTAATAGAAATACAAGAACGAAAAATCCTGTGTCAAGCATAAATTATGTAACACTTTCCAACATTTACAAAATAATTTTACAAATCATTACCGTTTAATAAGGTGAAAGATGATATCTAAGTAAACAATTTGGAAAACGCATAACATATTTAAAAAATCCAATTTCATGAATTACCAACAATATTCGGGAAAATATCCGAATTCTTTTGTGCAGCCATGTATATGATTTATATATATATATATACTACATTGAATGCTAAATTTTAGTTCAGTTAGAAATGCGTACCACAGTTTAAAATTATGCATCTGAAATTTCCGTCAATAAACGGAAATGTACTCGAGAACTTTTGTACTGCCCTGTATATGATCTATACATATTATACACACCAAGTAATAAGCAAAACATTAGTTAAATTTAAAAACTGAAAGCGCACTTCCTGCAACTATTAACAGACAGTAGCGAATTCTTTTGTGTATCCCTGTAAATGAACGATTTGCACAATATTCTATAATAAACCTCTTGAATTGCGCCATATTTCAATTTCAATATGTTTGAAATAGTGAAACATTATTAAAATAAACCGCAAACGATTTTTCTCCATAGACCGTAATGTAAGATAATTCTTTTGAGTGTCCCTGTAAATGAACTATTAGTGCTATGCACACCATACTCTATAGTAAGCCTCTTGTAGCACACTTCAGTGATTACATATCAATTTCAATGTGTTTGAAATTGTGAAACATCATTAAAATAAACTGCAAATAATATTTCCCCATATACCGTTATGTAACGGAATTCTTTTGAGTGCCCCTGTAAAAAAAACTATAAGTGTTATACACTTCATTTTCAATACCGAACATGCCATAGTAAACCTCAATAACATATATCAAAATTTCAAATCATTTGGATGGTTAGTTTTTGCGCTGTTATATGCGGACAGACAGACAGACAGACGGACGGACCAGACGATGACTTAGGTGTTACGTATTTATATAATTACGAACGCACCTAAAAATTGCAAGAAGGCCTAGTGATATAGTGCGAATGACAAGCCGACCTTGCTCACTCTTTTTCTTGGTACTGCAGTAATTTTGAATCTAGTTGCAGCAGTATGACCTAGAAAATGTGTGAAATTCAAGATGAAAATTTCTGTTTATAATCTATTTCTAGTTTTCGTATTTTGATTCTTCTTTTTATTTGTTAATATTTTAATTTCATTTTTTTTTTTCCCCTGGAGTGGCTGCAAAGCCCCTGAAAAATGCATAACGAGCACCTGGGGCTGCTGGGTACCGTAGAGAATCCACTTTTCACGTATCTTAGATTTAAATAGATGCAATGCATCAAAATTCACATATTCACCATACGTATGACTGAATATAAATTACCCTGTGCAGTAACCATTTAAATTTTTAATTGGTCAGCGATATAATTTGAGATTGAAATGTCAATTTTGGTAAAACTACACTTTTTGGTAAAGTTTACAAACACTCTGTTTTTTTTTTTTTTTTTTTTTTTTTTTTGAGTGTGTTTGACACAATACCATGCAGCTGAAGTTAGATTCCAAGTCCGTGCAAAACAAAATTTGATGAAAACTCAATTATTTCCCAAATGTCTTGCCTTTCGATTAAAATTAGATCATCTCCCCAAGAAAATGTTTTCTCCGAATTCAATTTTTTGTGTTTTCTTTGCCATTTTTTATTTTTAACCATAAATGCGTTGTTTGTATTCATGTGACAATTGTCTGTCACGTTTCCTGCTTAAAACTTGATAGAGATTTGTTCCATCGAAAAGCGAATTTTTTAATTATCAAATTTAATCTCGCATTTTTCACACCTACGCCCTTCCAGTGACGTAGCAGTTCGAAAATTATGAGAGGGGCTCAAGTAGTTATTATTTTCGAATTAATTGAACAATTAGAGTTATATAATTAATATAACATAATATATCCTTTCCTTCTATATTAAAAAAAAGTAATCTGGAACTGAGCCAAAAACGAAATGGACCAATCAAATTCTGCGTAGATATTCCGGGTTATTCTCATCGCTTTTTTACTAGGGACTTTTTTGAGGAGCTATTACTTTTTTTTCTAGCCATCTTACGCATTCGAAAATCATACCACCAGACGCGAAATATAACAAGCTTTCAGAAATTCAAAAAATTATCACGGTCGGACAATAAAAACTCAAAAAATCCTTAAAAATCGAGTAAAAAATCTTTTATTGAAAGAGTCATTTTTTTATATTATTGCCAATTTCTAAATAAGCGCAAAGGATTATGTTTTATCTCAAACAAAAAATGTATTTGCGCGAGACTATTAAAAACAATAATGAAAGTTTAAAATAATAATTAAATGATCACGTGTTGAAAGCAGGAAACAAAGAAACTTACGTCATAAAAATTGCGTTTACACATGAATATTAAAAATAAAAAAGATGAATTAAATGAAAAAGCATTATAACCAGTTAAATGAAAAAACATTATAACCGGATTACAGAAGAAAGTCGCCGTTCGTGATATCATCATCATCATCATCATCTTTTTAAAACAGGATACATTACCAGGTTTTAAGAGGCTGTGAAATCAGAACGGGGGTTGGTGAGCGTAGCAAGCAGGGGGCAGAGCCCCCTAGTATTATAAAGCAAAAACATGTCAGTGAGTAACGCTGACGTCATATTGAGCAGTGTTGAATTGGGGGGGGGGGGTGGTGGTTTCGGTTAAAAGGAGTGGTTTTCCTCTATTTTTAAACTAACAAATGCTTAGGGAAATCGGATTTTTTTTTTTTTTTTTTCGAAATATCGAAAAATTCATGATACCGAAATTCGAATTAACGAGGGCCGACTGACTGTACATAAAATTCAGATACAGTGGCCTATCTAGGGGGTGGGCTGATGGGGTTCCAGCCCTGTCCGAAATTTGTAGAAAATATCAAGTTTAATTAGGAAAGTTTAGCAAAATGTAATGAAACTTGTTAAGATAAAATTCAAAATGTACCAGAGAAAATATTCCGTTTTAGACAAGTTTTCTTCTTAGAAATGTGTTATTTCCCAAATGCCGTGCGTATATGTGCTCCAAAATGAGCCCGAGAATGTGTTGAGGGAGGTGGGGGTAGATTGAGAATGTTTATATAATTTTAAATTTGCTGATTATTTCAGTTTTATTTACTACTAGCTAACCCGCCCGGCGTTGCCCGGGCCCGAGATAATTACAATCTCAGAGAAAGGCGTTAACCCCCTCCCTCCCCAAATCCCGTAAATATAATAAATAATTTGTTCAAGAGAACCACCGTCACCTACATTTACGCGATCATTAAAAAAAGAATTACATTTTTCTGATAATTAGAACATAACGAAGACGCTACGCTAAAATAGCCGGCAGATGACACCCCCTTCCCGACCTCAATTTCAAATCTATATCTTAATTAGTTACCTAAATTTTTGTTCATTAGTAAAATTTGGCTATTATTTCCTTTCATTTTCGCAAACTAAATGAGAGGGATCGGCCAGAGAAACAGATCTCTTTGTAGTTCAGTTTTTAATGAAAGCAGATCCCTGTCTGAAAGATTTCTGGGATCGTTTTCAATGGCGTCGGCAGATTTTTGGCAGTTTTTTGCATAAATTAAAAAAAAGTACCGACCGAATTTTTCAAAAATCACATGGTCAGATGCAGAATATTTTTTTTACATATGCTCAGAAGTTTTCAAATTGATATCTCAATTAGTTTTCTTAAAATTCGCTAATTAGTAAAATAATTTCGAATTTGTTCATTTCCGCTCGCAAATCCAACGCGCCAGTTCGTTTCTTTCGCCATTTTGTTTTAAAAGATGACATTTTAGAAGCGATTGTTAATGAGAATCTAATTAATATCTAGGCTAATTATCAAAATATTAAAATTCTGAGGCTCAGGTGCACATGGCCAGACCTTGGACTATCCACACCTAAATTTTCAGACTTCTAGGTGGGCTAGATTTTGCTAGCCATCGCCAACATACACACACACACACACAGAGCGAAACTTTCTTTTATTAGTATAGTTTATTAAATACCTTTTAGTAGATAATTTTCAGTATTCCATTTAAAAAAAAATGCTGTATAACGATGTAATTATACTTGTGAAGACAAAAAAAAGCTTAAAACGACATTCCCCCCTGCGATTTCATCTTAGCAGATTTGATTGTATAATAGATGCGTTACCTGCTAATAAGATAATAAAAATAAAAGTGCCCAGTTAAACTGATGGCATTGAGCTCACAGGCTATTCACACTAATTGCATATTATACTCTTATTTCAAAGGTTAATGCCCCTCGAAATATAAAGAAATCGACAATAAATTAAGAGGGGGGATTAGACCTCCCATTCCCCTCCTTTATACTTAACCATTGAACCACCAAAATTAATCAGGGAAATGCCTTATCACAAGCCTACCTACATATAAAATTTGATGTAAATCGGATAATTCTGTATAAAAAACCCATTTATCTAACTTATGGGGGGGGATTAGCCCCTTCGTTGCTCCCCTTTATAGTTAACCAATGAGCCCTCAAACTAATCAGGGAAGCGCCTTTTCACAATAAACTTATATACAAAATTTGTAGCAAATAGGGTAATTCTGCATGAAAAACCCATTTATCTAAATTAAGGGGGGGGGGGGGGTTAGCCACCGTTTCCCCCTTTATACTTAACCAATGAAATCCCAAAACTAATCAGGGAAGCGCAATATCACAATGAACCTATAAACAAAATTTGAAGAAAATCGGACATTTCTATCAAGAGTTATCGCGTTACGTACATACGTACATACATACATACATACATACAGATCGGGCGGGCACATTAGCTCTCAGGCTTTGATAGCCTGTGCCTGTGAGCTAAAAACCTGTTTAAAGCGGAATTTTCCCCGTTTCTTGCGATTCCTTCTTAGAAACTTTTACTGAATCTCAGTCCCTTCCGCCACAGTTCAGATAGATTAATTTTGTGAGAATTTCTTTTTTTTTTTTTCATGGTCTATAAATACTTTTCAAGCCTTACCTTATTTTAACAAAAAATATAATTTTTTTTTTCTCTATTTCGCATTCTCAATTTATATTACCACCGCCCCTTAACCTTAAGCGGGGGTCGATTTTTACACCTGGTGTCTGTCTGCAACTGCATTCAGTGTCGCTCTCTCGGTCTCTCGCTTTGTATTCTTCAGAAGCGCGGGGAGATCTAGCGAGCGGACTTTTCTTTCTTCTTTCCTTTCCTGCGCATTTCAAATTTCAAGCAAGATGGCTCCTTGCAGAGATTGTTTACTTTTCGTTTACGTCGTGTTTTCGGTTTTCAGCTGGTCTTATGGAGACGCCAATGTCAGTGGTAATGTATATTGATATCCGTAGTGTTCTATTCTTTTATCTATAGAGGATCTTAGCATTTTGTATTGTTTCGGCTTATTGAAAGATAACGGGAGATCATTTGTTTACATGTTTCATTTCATGTACCTTGGATCTGTAATCTTATCTGTTACATTAACTATTATGTATTAAAACTTATTGTTTTTCTGTGTAGAACAGCTCAAGAATTCCGTAAAAGAAATTTAGTTCACGTTGTGTTCATTTATAAGTTGCATATATTTTATAGATAATTTTATTGTACTAGCTGTATTTACTATGCCATGTTTTGATTTTCTGAAAATTCCAATTAAGACAGTAAAAATTGCTGTAGATTAAAAAATATATATATTTTAATCATCTATTAAAAAATATTTTAAATGTAGCTTGTAGCATCTTGCTTAAATAATATGCTTTTTTCTTTCTTTCATTATTTTTTACTTTCTTCTATTTTTTTAAAAAATATATCCAGTGATATATTGTCTTCAAATATTTTTGGTTGAATTTTTAGATATAGGGGAGACCGGTACACACTGGACCTATGGACACAGTGGACCACCCCCTAATATTTTATTTATTTAAATTTTTTTTAAGCTTCTTTTCTATCCTAATAGACAACAGCACTGCAATGATTATTTATAGCCTTCAGAAAATATGTTTGGCTCAGATTGAACTATTTTATCCTGATTGGTTGTTTTGAGCTTCTAAAAGTAAAATTTTTCATCATCATATTTTTATTTTTTTAGTAATTAAAGGTTGTAGAGAAATAAAATAAAACAACTTTTTTGCAAAGCTAAGATACTTTTTTTTTTTTTTACTTTAAAGTTAATATGTTTAAAAGAAAGCTATAAACAATATTAATATGATTATTTATTGAACTTCAACGTGGGGTACAGTGGACCACCCACTCCTGGGGCACAGTGGTCCACAATCCACTCTGCTCCTGTAATGCAGAATGTTCAAAATATTTAATAATTGCTTATTTTCTATAAAGAAAGATTGTTTTAAAGTAGATTTAACTGTAAAATAAAGTAAACAAATAAAAATAACAATTTATTTAACATAGTAAGAAATATTTTGTTTTGTAATTACTGCCTTTGATAAATATAACGGCTTAGATGCTTTACACTCACGCTAAAAAAAAAAAAAAAAAATTAATCTGTTAAAAAAAAGAAAAAAGTCGCCAAATTTAGGGGATTTTTTCCTTTAATGGCAACCTAGCCATTGTATTAAGTTATTCGTTTGGCGCAGTCTTGGAAATCGCGCCAACCAAACAGTCGCCAATCTTTTGTTTACATTTTAGCGTGAGTGTAACACATCTGTTCCCATATAATTAATTTTTTGTTTTTGTTTCAAAATTTATATTACTATGTTATTTTGTGGGTGAAGGGGTGACAAAAAAGAAACCAGGCTGCACTGGAAAACATATTTTTAAGCGACATTAAAAAATATCACAAAATACGTATTTTGCCACATAAATTTCAAGTAATTTGGGTACTCTACGTCATTTTGATCTTTTAAACTGCCCTGGTAGCAGAATAAACATTTCATTGTTCAAATTTCAATTTCACAACTATATAAAACTGTAATAAATTTCGATCATAAAAAAACTTTCTACTTCTTTTATTTCTTAATTAAATTGCATCTATTAATTGGATTAATATAACTGATCTTTTTTTTTTTTTCCAGTACAAAGTTACTATATTAAAATTCAAAATTTTATCTGCATTGATATAACTAATACTTGTTGTACCACAATATTATATTACATTCCTTATAGTTTAATTTTATTTGATATAAAATATTCATTTTATTTACAATGCAAGCAAAAGTGATAAAATGCAGAACAAAGTGTAATTTCAATAGAAAGTTTGTTTATATTAACTGTCAATAGCTGGTGACAAAATAATTATATAACTTAAATTTTAAAAAGTTTATCTCAAATTAAATCCTGAGTTTTTAAAAACATGCCTAAAAAACTTTAATAAATTTTGATCATTAAAAATCATTTTTTATTAAATAAGTAATTTTTTTAAGCAACTTCAAATGTTTCATTTTCCGAGATTATTCTGTGGCAACGATTATCGAAAATCCCAGTCGTCAGCAACGCATACCTTTTTATTAAAGAGGATTACTAAAATAGGTGTAAAATGAAATAAAGGTTCTAAAACATTAAAACCCTTCTATAGTTAAAATTTTCGTCGGAGTCCTAAGCACTTTCGACCAGAACCTGGCCATCATCAAGAGGGCAATTTAATGTTTTAGAACAGGGGTTCCCAAACTATGGTACACGTATGAGTACTGGTACGCAAAGCTCTGGTTACTGGTACGCGAAAATGCTATGCTGGTATATAAAATAAAATACCAGCGTAATATTGTAAAATTAAAAATGCCATGAATTTATCATTTTGGAAATTTTCGAATGAAAATTAGAGACTGTAAGCGCTTTTGTTGTTGTTGTTGTTATTGTTACAAGAAATGTTTGTTACAGCAAACTGTCTGAAATCCGCACACGCTGCTTATGATATAACCAGTTTTACAGAATTAAGCACATGTAATTATTACATTTATACGGGAAAAAAAATAAAATTTGTAAATAAAGACCTAATTTAAAAATTAATCAAGGAAACAGTTTCAATTAGCAGAAAAGCGCTTTTAAATCTTTGTACTGGTTAAACCAGTACAAAGAAAAAAGTTTTATCAAAAAAGTCCTCCTATTTGAACAAGCTTCTCCTACATTCAGGAATTCAGACTTTACCTTCAGATAATAAAATTGAAAAATATATTTAAAAGAGCTTTTCTGCTAATTAAAACTGTTCCCTTGATTAATTTTTAAATTAGAATCTTTATATTTACAAATTTGGTTATTTCAGCGTTGAAGTTTTATTTGAATCATAATTCATTATTTATTTAAGTCTGTCAATTGAAATTTTTCTCTTCTTCTGTACCAAACGTGTAAGTTTCTTTCTGTTTCATGGAAATCGGTTTTTAATACAGTAAAGTTATTTAAAATGGTGATTTGAAATCGAACAAAATATGGGAAGTTCCACTTTAACAGTTTTTCCTATGTTAGCATTACGTTTGATACCTGGTGGTACGCGGAATTAGGAACTTCGATGTAGTGGTACATCGGTCTAAACGTTTGGGAATCCCTGTTTTAGAACTTTTATTTCATTTTACACCTATTTTAGTAAGAAGAAATGAATTGTAATTCATTTTAAATGTTTTCGTGCTTTTTAATTTGTATATGAAGGTGAATTAATGTTCCAACATTAGAAAAGATTTTTTCTATATATTTAACTAGCGACCCTCCCTTGCTTTGCTTCGGGTATTGAAAACCTTCATCTCTTTGTGTTTTCTGTAGACCTTTTTAATGTGTACAATAATTAGTACATTATTTTGATAAATCTTGTAGGGTTCAGCCTGCGTTTGCAATGTATAAGCGGAAAAAATGAAATTATTTACGATATCACATTAAAAACCTCAAAAATAACAGTATTTCTCCACTATTTAATGGATGTTATTATACATATAAACCTTCCTCTTGAATCACTCTATCTATTAAAAAAAAACCGCATCAAAATCCGTTGCGTAGTTTTAAAGATTTAAGCGTACATAGGGATATAGGGACAGAAAAAGCGACTTTGTTTTATACTATGTAGTGAAATAACAGTATTTCTCCACTATTTAATGGATGTTATTATACATATAAACCTTCCTCTTGAATCACTCTATCTATTAAAAAAACCCGCATCAAAATCCGTTGCGTAGTTTTAAAGATTTAAGCGTACATAGGGATATAGGGACAGAAAAAGAGACTTTGTTTTATACTATGTAGTGAAATAACAGTATTTCTCCACTATTTAATGGATGTTATTATACATATAAACCTTCCTCTTGAATCACTCTATCTATTAAAAAAAAACCGCATCAAAATCCGTTGCGTAGTTTTAAAGATTTAAGCGTACATAGGGATATAGGGACAGAAAAAGCGACTTTGTTTTATACTATGTAGTGATTACTTTTGTTAGTTTTGCATTGTTGTATAAATTTGTGCAAGATGGAGGCCTTTTGTTTATAAGTGAATTTGTTACTTAACATCATATTCTGAAGATGGTCATAGAAGTTGACTGAAACGTCAATTTGATGTAATTTTAAAGTTTAATTGGTACTTACGTATTATCCGTGACAGGAGATTGATCGCCAAAAATGGTTGCCAAGTACCAATCTTGTTTATCGTTGCCAATCATGTTTTCAAACGCAGTAATTTAACATTATCAAACAACATTGTTAAAAAGGGTGATTAATGTAAAATAAATAAAATGCAATATACGTTTATTAAATTTATAACATTGTTAAAAATAGTAAATAACATTATTTTAGTAAAATTAATAAATGCTAAATAACATAGTAAATAAGAAAGAATAATAAATAATATAAGAAATGGTAAATAACATAGCATATTCTAGAAAGTTAATTTTGTTAACTACGTATAGAAATGACCCCTTCAAATATTATATTTCAAATAAAGTGGAGAGTCGAAATACGTCCATTAAAATATACACTAAAACACTTTTTATTTTGCTTGTTGACGTCTTTTAAGCAAAATAAAAAGTGTTTTAGTGTATATTTTAAAAGAAATGACCCCTACTAAAAAAAGTAGATTTTTCCCAGGCATGTACCATGTAGCAAGAAAAAAAATATAAGGGTTACAATAATTAGTAATATTGGCTCCATGCCTGGCGCACTTGGCTTAAAACGGGCACGGTAATACGTAAGTACCGTTTAATTTTACATAAATATTTATACACCATTTAGTAAAAACGTGTGGTTTACTATACACAAAATTTTTTTTTTATACGATAATGTTTTGATGGTGTAACGGTCCAGCTTAATCATTGAGTTTTGCATTGTACTGACAATATGTACTTTTATTGTAATTTGATTTTTTAGATAAATAATCAAATGTTTATTTCTTTATAGAAAGTTGGTTGCATTATTTTTACGTATTTTCTTTTTTATATACAGAAAGTACAACGAATAGTATGACTACATCACTTCCTTCTACTCCTACTACTGCTTCATCTTCTGCAGCAGTTGAAACCATATCATCTGTTCTTTCAACACCATCTGAAAATGTACAGCAGACATTTTTGATGAATGAGACTCTGCGTGAAATTCAAGAAGAAATTGATGATTCTGGTAGAATTGCTGGAATAATTATTGGAGTATTAGGCGGCTTAACCATTGTAATTAGTGCAGTAAGTTTGTCAATACTTCTTCTTGTTTACTATATTTTGTAAAAGGTTTAGTTATCAACAATGTATGAGTCAGCATGAAATACAGAGGGTGTTCGCACATTTTTTAGATAATTTTCATGATACTTACAGAATTATTTTACATAAAATATTTGTGTTTTAAATGTTCAATTTAGTAAGCATTCTGAACGATCTTTTTACATCATAATTTCCATGACAGTAATGCCTTTTGTAGTTTTGGAAGAGGTATTTCAGCCCATTTCTCTTGAACAGCTTTCTAAAGTCCATGAAATGTTGGTTGTAGGTCGGCATTTGGATAACGGACTTTTAAAAGTCCAAAAGCAAAAAATCCATAGTTTGATACAGGGCGATTCCACCGTTACGTGTGTGACTTTTAGAGAGTGTTTTTTGCAAATTGAGACAAATTTGGAAGTGAAATTATTTAGATAACATTTTACTTTTTTTATTGCTATTACAGGACACATACAGAATCATTTTTATAGTGACACCTTTAATCTAAAGTAATAACATTTTTTTTTTTTTTTTAGATAGTAAAGTAGTTATGTGTGTGATTTTTCTGAGTCACACGTAACAACGACTTTACTATTTAAAAAAAAGAATTGTTATTACTTTAGACTAAAGATGTTACTACAAAAATGATTCTGTATATGTCCTGTAATAGCAATAAAAAAAGGTAAAACGTTATCTAAATAATTTTACTTCCAAATTTGTCTCAATTTTCAAAAAACACTCTCTAAAAGTCACACACGTAATGGTGGAATCGCCCTACATCGGGAGATTTAGCATGTAAATCAGTGAAGAGGTGGGTAGCCATGATACCATTTCTCGTTTTTTGGAAATTAACAGAGTATTGTGATTTGCGGCTGCTTGCTTTATCTTGATGCAGTTCAACAGATTCATGGCACCAGGGATAAAGAGATGGTATTTCATGTTTGAAGAGTGGGAGTAAAATATGTTTCTGATAGTATGTGGAGTTAATCGTAACATTCTTTTCCATTCGCTTTATTTTTAATTTTACCATTATATGCAAAGCCAGCAACAATCGTAAATCCTTTTCTAAACTTTCTTTGGATATATTGAACCAAGTTTTAAGATTTTTTTCTCCTCTTTGATGAAAATAAATGGATCTCTTTTTATTGCAATCATTTAAATAGACTCAAGTTTCATCTACTGTACCAACATTTTTCTTCTTTTCTCTAGACAAATGCTTCTCATAAAGAATTCTGTATCATGTTCTACATTCGGCAATGTGTCTGAGAGAAAGACAATGAACATTGTGTTTTTTGGCCTTTTAGGTAGCTTTCAATACAAAAAAGTATAAAGCTACCTATTGCAGCCGTTCGGAGGAAAGCAGTTCCTGAAATTTTCGATATATTTTCACCGATCATGACCCCCAGACCCCAAAACCACCCTCCGTTCAAATGTTGATTTATATATATATATAGATATATCCATATATATATATATATATATATATATATATATATAGATAGAAGTTAATCAAAGTGATTAGTGAGCCAATTAGGCTTAATTATATGTTTTTTGAAAATCATAGATATTATAATTATATATATATATATATATATATATATATATATATAACCATAAATGAAACATTATCATAACACCAACTTAAACAATGAAATAATTAAGTATGAAATAATTAGTTGACAATGAAAGATTCCCCAACACACTTAATATGGAATCAAAAACATTGAAAGAATAAGAAATTAAATAAAAATTGAATAAAAATTGAATAAATGGAATTAAATGAATTAATTGAAATGAAATTTGTGGAATGACAGAATTATCAAGTCCCAATTGCCTAAATACCACAAATAAAATGAAATGAGATGTTTCATCATCATATTAGCCATACATTGCTAAAAAATATGATATTGGGACTACATCTCAAATACAATGAATCAAATCAGTGATAAAATAAAAAATAAAATACAATATTAAAAAGGAAAGAAGCCATACTTATAAATTACAGAGAGAACATTTAATAGAGACATTAAGTATAAAATACATAAAGATGAAAAGAGATATAAATAAGATACCTTGCAGTTCATGAACCATCATGAAAACCAACATGACTGGGGAATGAATTGCATAAAAAATCATAACATGTTGCCAATTTTAGAAATATAAATTGTTTAGAAATATAAATTGCTTTGCAGTGATGCCAGAAATAATGTTAAAATATAATGGATTATAAAATAAACAGGAACATTAGTGCTGCCATCTATTAGTAAAAGTGAATATAATCTGAATCGAAGGAATTGGATGGAAATAAATGTTTCATAATTCAACCAAATTACTATCTTAATTGATACCAATTAGTTAAATAATAAATAAATGAAATTAATTAATAAATAGAAAATCGAATTACATTAAAGGATGTATTAATGAATAATACTATGTTATAAATAAGTATTAAGATGGAAAAATTAATAATAAAAAACAACTTAAAATAGTGCTGCCCTCTAGTGGTAAAAGTAAATATAAAGTAATGGATGGAAATTAGTGTTTAATAATTAAACCAAATTACTATCTTAATGATAGCCATTAGTTAAATAATAAATAAATGAAATTAATTAATAGATAGAATGTTGAAAAATATCTAAGTAATGGATGTATAAATTAATAATACTATGTTATAATTAAGTAGTAATATGGAAAAATTAATAATTAATGCAACATTAAAAATGTACCATTAAATGACAACAACGATTAAATAACTGTACTAAAAATGCAACATCAATTAAAATAAATTAAATTAAAATACTAAAGATTTGAATTAAGAATCAAAGAATTTAAAATTAATATTGATTAAATATTGAAATGAATTAGTCACAAATAATGTGGCTTCAAACAAAGTTAAATTAAATAAAAACACTTAATAAAATTAAAACATATTATATTAACACTGTATAAAAGTAAAAATTTTCTTAGAAGTAAATATGATATTGTCCACCAAAGGTATTAATCCAAATCATTAGATCAAATACATTCTTAATATTAATGAATATAAATTCATTTAAAATAATTAAATAATGAATAAATATATATATATATATATATATCTGACCTATGTCATACGATAACGCTCGTATTTATAAATCAATTTTGATGAAACTAATTGTGTGTATTAAGCTAACCAATGTCTCGACCGAGTTCGTTAGCCAGCTTGGTCCGCCATTTTGTTTCAAGATGGCGGCCATTTAAAAATTTAAAACTAAAATAAATATACAAAAAAATTAAAAATTCAAATTTATTTTTTATAATCATTTTAGGCCTTGATACAAGGATTCCAGAGCATTTTTTGGTTTACCTCTATCTTAAAAAATGGCTGAGATAGAGCAGTTTGAAATTCTAGGGTGGCTGACATTTTGAAACAAAACAGCATATTAACGTGATTACTCGCAAATTATTTTCTTTCATTGTTGTAATAATTTTCCCAATCATACGCATAAAACTATATATTCATATCCGTTAGCGCCAAAATTGGCGACATTTGGCGAAATATCGCCAAATTTGGTGACCAAAATAAGTCTTCATAAATGAAGCCAATTTGGCTATTGCTCTATAATTTGGCGAATTTCTTATTCAAATTCAGTATTAACGAATCTTTTGTAAACGTTTCTTTGCATTTTAACTTGCTGTTTTCGTGTAACATTAGCTAAAATTTTAAAACAAAGATATAGGAAAGCTACCTTTTCCTCCCGGTACAAACTGGAAGAACTTTTTAAAATTCAAATCAGTGTAATTGTTTTGTTGAAAGTTGGACACTGAGCATTTTAACGATTTAGCAACAGTCCTTTGGCTTGGATGATTTTCTTTATAAAAGATCTTATCTTTGCAGTATTCGAAGAATTCCTTTTTGTTCTTGGGTACAGTAGAATATATATTGAATATATTTGGAACAATGTTTCCACTTGAAGCCAGGCATTCACATTTTTTCTCATTGTTATTGACAATATTACCTACTGTAGCTTTAGATATAGAAAAATTAAATGCCTTTCACAGCATTTTTTAATAACCGAATATGAATAATTTTCTTCGTAAAGTGCTGAAATACAACCTTCCATCCATCGATTCTTTAAAAGTGCCATTTTGCATGTAAACAAAAATTTCAGTTGCCAGACAAGAATTTATACTTTCAAAAACATATCGGTTGTGAAAAATAATTTCTCTGTGCAGACAATTGAGTTGTTGTCCAAAAAGTTGTTTAATTTCTATAACAGGTTTTTAGCAAGCATTCTAGAAAATTTAGGTGTTTTTCAGAATATTTTTCTTATGAATTATTGAATATATAAATATTCATAATGCAAATACGAAATATGTGCTACTTCATGAGTTCTAGCAATTATTTGAATTCAGCTACCATAGATTAAAAAAAAATTTGAGTCTAAAAAAAATAAGAATAGAAATCCTTATCTTCTCCTCAGTCTCAAGTCATTGAAAGTTTTACCAATAAAGATATGAGTAGAGTTTTTGTTGAATTTTTCTTTAAGTGTTATAAAATTGTCATTGTGTTATGTAGTGTACTACTGTATTGTAATTAGTTTTTATGTTTTACTGTAGTATTGTTTTATACAATGTATATTGTTTGAAAAAGATAAGGGTGTAACTTGGGGGGTAGGAAGAAAATCAATTATCATATTTTCATTATTTCTTATAGTAAAATTTGATTCGATTTTCAAACAGCTATTTGGAACAAATTGTGTTCGAGAACCAAGGTACTGCTGTATTTTTGTTTATGTACTATGGTAAATGTAAAAAAATATTTTCTTAACTATTTTACTAAAATAGTCTTTGCAACTTGGAGTATACATACTGACCTACTGCCAGGAGAAAGACTGAGCAGGGTTGCTTCTTCAGAACATACCAACTGAGAGAGATGGGTTAGAATCAGAGCAGGTTACAGTTTTGGTACAATTAGCATTTGAAACTCTCAATTTTTTATATTTCCTCTGTACGACAATGCGAATATAGACATGTTTAATAATATAAGAAATAAAGGTTACATTAAATGTTTAAAAAATATATATAGTTGTTATCATCCAAACTCTGAAATTTTTACAAGTAAAAAATATAATGTTTCCATAGCCTGTGTAAAAAAAAATTCACGAAAAATATTTATATTTAGTGGTAAATGCGCTTGGTTGCCATAACTACAGGGTTGCTCTGATGCTACTCACATAAATCTGCTTAAAGTGATTCATGACATACCATGAGCAAAAAGAACACAAGGAGCAATGCTTTTTGTTTGTTAAAAGCAAAGCCAGAGAAAAGAATGATTCCAAAATCTTAAAACTTCCTTTGAACTTGAAACATTTGGCAGTGAGCAGCTCTGCCTGCCAAAAGTCAACCAGCGAATACATGAGAGGTAACCCATTCCCCCACATCATGCCTATTGGCTAAAAGGCTCTTCGCTATCATACATTTTTTGTATTTAACACTTTTCAGTCTGACCTTTTATTGTTGTAGTGACTGCAGTGCACTGGGGTATTTTATCTGTTTTCAAATTTAAAAAAAAAAAAGTACTTCAGACATCTTTTTTTTTTTTTTCTTTTATCTTAAATTTCAAACCCTTCATTTTGAAAATATGCATGTAATGTAATAATATTTGCGTTAGAAAAATTTTATAAACAGTGAACGATGAATTAAGTTTTATCATGAGAAAAAAGTTTTGCATACATTTTTACAAAAAAAAAAAAAAAAAAAATATATATATATATATATAATAATAATAATAATTTGCTTCTTATATTATTCTTACTGCATATGATTTAGAAGCACAATATAAACAAACACAGTAAATATAGCAACAATTTAAATACTTATCATAAAATGGTGGCTAACTGATTCTCACAGCATACATGTGCAAGAACATCCCACAAAAACGAAAAAATTATAGGATGTGTGCTGCCCTCTATATTTTATTTCAGAAAACAAATATCTTAGAGCAGTCTACGCTCAAGTAGATAACGGGAGAATTGAATTTTAAAGCTTTAAAGTCAAGCACGAGTGTTACTCGAGAGCCGTCTAACAAACATATGGCACTCGAGTAGAGCTTGAGCATAGACTTAAACCAGGAGGCGGCAGCACAGACAATCATCTCATCGAGTTCACGGCTGAAATTCCAGAATTATGTAAAACTCGATTCGCATATTAAAATGCAATCGGTCTGCCAAGTCATATCTTGGTGGAAAACACCTTAAAACCCGATTTTAGCAGTTGACTTGTAGGTTTACCATTGTGTTTTCCTGCACCCAAAGGTATGAAAACATGGAGGACTGGGAGCAGGAACACACAATGGTAAACCTACGAGCCAATTGCTAAAATCGGGTTTTCAGGTGTTTTCCACCAAGATATGACTTGGCAGACCGATTGTGTTTTAATATGCGAATCAAGTTTTAACTAATTCTGGAATTTCAGACATGAACTCGATGAGGTGATTGTCTGTGTTGCCGCCTCCCGGTCTAACTAGAAAGTGTTAGATAATACCTAAAAAGCTAAACTAACTAAATGTGGCAGTATGCCATGCTTTAATCATTTTCTTCGGTCTTTTTGTCACTTTTTTAAAGCATTACAGTTGCATGCCTGTGTATATTAATAATTGCATGTAAATAAATTATAACAGTAAAAAGATTCTTTTGAAAATATGCATTAAAAATAAATGCAAGAAAAATGTTCCATTTCAAATAGACAGAAAATTCGGATGTACTATGTCTAATGAAAAAATTTTGGCCCTTTCAAGCAAAATCTGAAACAACACTCCAAAGCGTATAACTTCGTAAGTTAAACAGTTCTTCTTTCCTGCCTTTACAAGGATCCCAGTTTTTCTAAAGTAATATTTAGTACTTTAAAGGAATATAAAAAAGTGCAATAGTCTTTTTCTATTTTAAAGGAACAAATAAACATATTGCACATTTATTTGTATTTGTAAAGTGACACAACTGAAAAAAATTTTCTTTGTTTTTTCAGAAAATGCGTAACATGTTTCCAAGCATTAAAACAAATTATTTTTTATTTAGAAAGAATGGTAAATTAAAACTTTTATAGCTAGAATCTAAAGTAATTTATTTTCGTATCAGAAAAGTTACGTCTGATTATCTGAAAATTTGTTGGAAGTAGTGTTGTATAATTCTGAATGTGTCTAATTCAGTCATTTTCAGAATTATTTAAATGTGCTTTTAATGACAGTTTAGGAAATAGTTTTATCTTTCTCTCATACTAATATTTCAAAAATCCCATTTCTTAAGTTGAATCATTTTATGAATTAATGTGCAGTATCCTCAACATGTTGGAATGTTACTACCCTTGATTACTGAAATGCGAAAATATAAATATTGCATAGACATTTTCTGTGTTTGATTTTAAAACTAACATGCTAGGAATTTTTTATGTGAATATTAAAATTATCTCTGCTGTAATTTCATCACGGGCTGATGTTGTTAATTGTGTTTATTTTTTTTTTCTATTATTATTTTTATTAGCTTTAATAAACACTTTTCCTGTATTAAACCTTAAATCAACCCAAAATTTTTAAAGTTTAACCCTATTTATTAGCAAAGCCACAGTACGGGGGGGGGGGGGGGATGTTCTGCACCAAACAGTGTCAGTTAGGATAAACTCTGATATGTATCACTACTATGTGGCAGCTATTTCTTAGATACTCTCTCAAGTACCCAGTCTTGCCCATGATTTTAAGAATATTTGTAAAATCAAATTCAAAATTAAACATGGAGTATAAAAAACATCATAAAAGAAGCATGCAAAATAATATACGCATGAATCAAATAAAAACGCGTTTAAAAAATATATGAATTTATATAATAAACTCATCAGAAATCAGCTATAAAATTAGCTAGCTTCCCTTCATCATGCTGCAACAGAAATTGAAAATTCACAACTGCTAAGATTCCTTCAAATGTAACTTTGTATGTAAATAAAGTACATGTGTTCCCATTCAAAAAAAGTAACGTTTTTATTTTGAGTTTTAATTTGTGTAATTTTCACTCATTTTTCATTTAATCTGGACGACAGATTACCTACTTACTTCAGTAAATAATCTGTGGTCTGGATTGAGACCAAGATTAAAACCTTTTGCTGAAAAGTTGTTTCAGAGTATTTTGTTATTTAAATAAGTTTTTCATGATTAAAAAAAAAGGGGGGGGGGGGGGAATGCAAAAATTCTTTGAATTTTATTATTTTTTTTAAATCTGAAATCTTTATTTCTGTTCTTCACTAAGAATGAACTATAGCGACCTGAACATTTATGGAAATTCTAATATACATGCAAATATATATGTGGAATATATGTTTAAAAATAGCAAAAATGAATTCAGAGAACATCAAACTATTAAAATATGCCAATATTTCCATAATTGGGTTTTTATCATGATGCAATACATTTCTCAAACTCATATGACGTTATATATTCACCTGCTGATGTCATATTTACATGCTTTCTCTACTTACTCATATTTATGCTCCTTGTATTATTGAGACTTCTTTGAAAATGTCTGTTATGATGTCATATTAAAGTTCTTTCTAATTCTTGATACTTTTTATTTCATTTTTATTTTTCGCGTGGAAATCTTTTAATAGAAAATTAATTGTTGGGAAAAGGATTTTATTGTAAATTTTTAATTGTTGGCTACTGCTATAACATTAAAATGTTTAAATTTGATAGTAAATGGCTGTTAGATTGGTGGCTTTTTATTAGATAAAAATGAATTAAACTTTATTTCTATTCTGAATTACTTTAGTTGCCTCAGCCGTATTTTAATACACCTGTACTTAAAATTTCACATGGTTCTAAACTGTGGATTTGTATAGAATTGCAGACAGACTAATTTTCATTTTTATGTGTTAGATTTCCTTTGTAATTTAAATGTATTAAATAATTAAAAACAAATACAAACTTGTTTATTGTTGATTATGTAAAACAAAAGATTTTATTTTTGCTTTATGTTTCTAGGTTGGTTTCCTCATTTATAAACAACATTTGAGGCGAAATATTACGAGCATGAATTTTGACAACCCAGTTTATCGCAAAACAACTGAGGATCAGTTTAGCCTTGAAAAGAACCAATATCAACCAGCCAGGTCTTATCCATCTGTAAGTTCTTATTCTATATTATTTGTTGTATTTTATTACTGTATGTGATTTGGAATGTTGTTAATTCAAACAAGAAAGAAAAATCATGCGTCAAGCATAGATTATGTAACACTTTCCAACGCTTCCAAAATAATTTTACAAATCATACCGTTTAATAAGCTAAAAGATAACATCTGAGTAAACAATTTGGAAAACACATAACATATTTAAAAACATAATTTCAGGAATTTCCAACTTATACAATATTCGGAAAAATATCCGAATACTTTTATTCAGCCCTGTATAGGATCTATAGATTTGTATATATACTACATAGGATGCTCAATTTTAGTTCAGTTAGGAAACGCGTAGCACAGTTTAAAATTCTCCGGCTGGAGTTTCTGTCAATAAACGGAAACGTGTTTGCGAACTTTTGTGCTTCCCTGTATAGGATCTACAGAATTTATACACACCACGTAATAGATAAAAAGCGAGTTAAAATTAAAATCGCATTCAGTTACTTAAAACGCTTTTCCAGGAATTATTGTTAACAGGCAGTAGAGAATTCTTATGTGTGTCCCTGTAAATGAACGATGACTGCTATACACACACTATTCTGTAGTAAGCCTGTTGTCATGCACCTTAGTGATCTATATAAATTTCAATGCGTTTAAAATAGTGAAACATTATTTAGTTAAACCGCAAATGATTTTTCCCCATAGACCGCAATGTAACGGAATTCTTTTGTGTGTCCCTGTAAAAAAACTATAATTGCTACACACTTCCATTGAAATAGGGAACGTGCTATGGGTGACGACAATAACGTATAAAAATTTCAGAGCAATCCGAGCATTTTAACAGGAGTTAGAGCACGGCCAGACAAACCAAAGTCATAAACACTTTTCAACTAGGTTGGAAAGTGTTAAAAATATTATTTGTGCAGTGAAGTACCATTGATATATGTCTCTCAAAGAACCATGTATAAAAGGAAGGTTGTATTAAGAAATTCTTATCTTTAGATATAATACATTTTTATCTATAAAATTTTATTGTACCCTGTTTCAAAACTAGAATATTATAATGTATTTTTAAGATTTTATGAAGTGCAATTTATAATATGATACTATTCAGTAATTTGTTACTGTTAAAATTCTTATTTGAAGGGAGAAAAAAATCTTCAAACATTTAGTTTTCATTTCTACAATAGAATGAAAGACAACATATGATTGAAATTATGCACTGAATAACTGAAATACTCTGTTGTTAAAAGGAATAAAATGCATCAATGACCACAATGAAATTACATATAAATGTAAAAGTTTTCAGAATGTGAAATATATAAATAGTACTTTACTGTAGTTATACAATAGATAGCCCCTTTTCTTCAAAAAAATTTTTTTTTCTTTGTTTTAATTATTATTATTCCAAAGTTAAATTTGTGTGATTTAAGTAGATGGTGGTGTTATTTCCTTAATATATGTATAGTGAGCTTCTGAATTATGTATTACTCCTCTCTTAAAAAAGTAAATTACAATACGGAACCGTTTATCTGGCAACCAGTTAATCAGAAAACCTACTATCCCGAATCATATTTCTAATAGACTGACTTCAGAAACTTTCCAGAAGAAACTGCGATACAGTGCCAGTTTGATATGTGCATTTCACATTATTATTAACATTACCACATGCACGACATAATCTACACTGCAAAAAATAACTGTTGATTTTACAGTATAAAACTGGCACCCCAGCTGCTAGTATTATACCGTAAAATTAACAGTATTAAACAGTAAAAAAAGCAGTAATACGCTGCCGCGCAAGCAGTAATATGCTACCGCGCATGCGCGGTAGCATATTATGCCTCCATGCATAGTATATAACATGCCTCCAAGTTGCACATTTTTGAGTATTGCAAATAATTATCGAGTTTTGAACTTGCTGATATTAATCATAAACTCAAATAAACACTTAAATAAATGTGAAAATCATTGATAATCTGCAAATGCATGGGCAAAAATGTAAATTCTTTGCAGTTCTGTTCAACAACTTGGGTGGAGCACCTATTTTTGAAAATGCATGCTTTCGCTGATTGTAGGTGCTTCTCTCAATACCTCAGATAAAACCTTCATTTTGTAATCATCAGAATTAAAGCCAGAATTGCAAGTGTGATTGCAATCGGTAGTGCTGACTAGAGATGAGACGGGTTTGAAGGGGAAAATTCTATTTATACACAAATTTTAAAAAAAAGAAAAAAAATCTTGCTAATTGAGATTCTAAGTTTTTAAAGTATTTTACAATCCTTTAAAAATCAATTTAAAGGGGGAATTGAATTGAATTGTTATTGATGGAATACAAAGAAAAATAGTCTGTCTGATTCTGAAGCTATTGCACGGTCAGTGTTAGTAACATGAAACAGCCATGGGGACACCCTTTGTCTAACCCCGCTTTTGGTTTGAAGTGTCTGGAAAACAGAACATCATGTCTTTCTGCCATGGTTGTACAATGACATTTTGAAAGAATAAGAATTGTGCAATTTTCAGATTTCTGCAAGTGGTTGAGTATAAATAACAAATTTTCTATTTTAAACAGGTTTTTAGGGACTTAAAAATCACGAAACATTGCCATGAGGGAATATTTTGGATTAATACTTATTTCTATGTATGAAGAGATTAAATTAAATTAAAAGCTTTTAAATGACAAAATTAATCTGGAAACAATTTAAAAAATGTTATTAACAATTTTCTATTGTGCACTTTCAGTATCGGATTTAGGCTCTGATTTCAAATCTTCGTGGTCGGGTTAAAAAAAAAGAAAGCCTAAACTCTTCTCTAGTGATGAACTTTTAGAGCCAGAGAAATGATTTCAGTCACTGGTGCTGAACTTTTGATCATCAGAGTCAAAGTTCTATTATTTCTGTAGTTAAGGGAACTTGATATCTTTCATTTGGTGAAAAACGACGAAAATATCAATTTCCAATTTTTTGCATAAAATGTATTTAGACATCTCTAGTATAGTCTGGCAAAGTTTCATAAAAATCCGAAAGTTTTCAGTAATATAATTAGTTTATTTTTAAAATATAAAAATAATTAATTAATCATTTTTACATATGTCATGACATTGTATATATTTTTTCTTAAACTGGATTAACTTTTTGGAAATCTCTTCCTAACCGTTATAGGGTAGACTTCTAAGAAAAGCATATAAAAGAAAAAAAAATGCTTTAAAAAGTTAAAAATTATAGAAAAAATGGAGTTTTAAAATTTTAAATAAATAGTTCTGTACTTGTCTGTTATCTCATTAACAATTTGCATAAAATATAACTGTTGTCAAACAATGGGATTTATAATCAAAAATGCAAAAGCAGGATCTCAAATTCCCTTAACACTGTAATCATTACAACTTCAACAACAGAATCATTCAACCTTCACAATTTTCAGTCAGTAACTATGGTCGATGCCTCGCCTTTATATCCCGACTATGGAAGATTATCAAGAATGTACCCCGCCAGAAATTTTAAAAATACTAGTTGTGACTCCCATCTCATATAACTTGCAGGATAAAGCTGTTCGCATCAAAATTCCTTGTTTATGGTTTTGTATATTACTGTTATAATTAAATTTTCTGGAGGGATGTAATAAACAGCAATAATCATGGAAGTTTAGAAGGAACAGGTTGGCTAATTATTTGGTTAGAAAATGTAAACAGATGTAACATACACAATAATAATAGGTATAACATATAAAGTGTACATAAATATCAGACAAAGCCTTGAAATAATCAGCCAAAACAAAATTCGAGCTGTCTAATCACATTCCTTTTTTAGATATTTTCTTAACACAGTCTTGTATTAAAGTAAATGTTTTATTTTACTATACCATTCTATAAAACCATAAGGTAAAGAATATTTGATCCACCATGTCACCTTATTCAAAGCTAAATAAATGTCTGTGGTATCTTCTGTTGATAATAAACTTGTGTAATGTCAATTACTAACATCCCTAGATGTAATATAAAAGCTTCATTTTAATGTTTGATTGTCTAATGGTAGTTAGAATGCTGGCTGCTAGTTAAAAAATTTAAGTTCCTTGTTGATTGTTGGTAGAGTTTTGGAATTCACTTTAAGTTAAAGGTCCCAGTATAGTTAGCTTTTGAGTGCATAAAATGGCTGTAATTCTACAAAAACATTAGATTAAGCAAGATCCCTGAATGCTACATAAAAATAGTTTTCCTTTGTCTCGTATAGTTGTCCTCCTTTCAGCTTGTGATCATTTGTCTCATTTTCATTCGGCAGTGAAATAGATTATTTAGCTAGTGATGTTCCTAAAGGGAAAAAAAGTTATATAGTATTATAGTTCTAAATTTTGTTCTATTAAATCTGTAGAAAATTATTAAAATGTTTATTGAAATGTATGTTTCCAAATATAAACTGCATTTCTGGCAGTGCTCATTCTGCCACTGTTCTCATACATTACTTACAGACATGTGTCTTATTTTTTTTATTAAAATGGATAATCTTAAAATTTACAGTGTGTTTATGAAATGTTGATGAACTGAATACTCGTTTACATCCTCTAAATTGTGTAAATATAATTTGAAGGTAATGAAACAAAGTTTATAGTGTTTCATAGCATGTTTTCAGTGAAACATTAGAGCATTTTCTTTAAAGACCGAACCTTTTTAAAAGATGTTCTTTCTATTTGTTCTAGCTTTATCCAAATTATTTATGTGCCACCTAACTTTACTAACTTTGACTTCTTCTTCTCATGCATTTTGCTACTCTAGGTCAGTACAAAATGACTCTATATTTCTGTAGTCTCCACACAGCTTTTTTTTTTCTGTTTAATTTATCATCTGAATCTTTTTTTTTTTTTTTTTTATGCACATCTCCATGCACTATTGTGTAAACTTCCTTTATAACAGCACTAATATTTTGCAAAATGACATGTACTAAAAAGCAATGTGTATAACTTCTTAAGTTTAAGGGTTATTATTATTATTGCTGTTTAGTATTTTTAATGAACAAAAACACATTTGTACTAACATTTGTAATGAATTAAAAAATTTAGTTAGCATAAAGATTATTTCCAGTAGTTAATTTCTAATCATCTGTTTTGATTAAACTGCTATTTGTTTATTTATTTATAATAATAGTAATTATAATTAGTGGGAAGAGAAATATATATATATACAGCAAAGAGATTATTATTTCAGTGTTTTTAATAAAAATTGTATATACTTTAGAACTTAAAATAGTACTATCAGGGGACTTTGATCTCAAGATGCATGGAGTGAAATGTCAGTAAAAGTTTCATCATTTTTGGCACAATTAGCGTGAAATGTTTTACTTTTAGAAATAAAAATGCACTTTAAAAATGACATCAATTGTACTAGCAAATACTTTTTCTGCTCATTCTGACTATATTTTCATCAGCAAATACATTTAGAGCTTGTTCTGATTATGATCAAAATTCAACACAATCCATATTAAATTGATATTTTTCAAGTTTATGTCAATATTTTCAAGTAGTAAATAAACTCTTACTGTAAAAACTATTACACAAACCATGCCATAATATGGTTCATACTGTGGTTCTTTGAGGAATCACACCTACATACAGCCAATCATAATCATATGTTTTATTTTGACAAAGGTCTCTTGGATTGTCAGAAAGTGTTGTGTTGTGAAAAGCAGTCATTGATACTCTTTGTACATTGATAAAGTTGGCTTTGATTCTTTTTTTAAACTTATCCCCACCCCCCCTCTCCCTCCAACCTCTCAATATTTTCTAGTTAATGATACTCTTTCTTCCACAGACATGATATTCTGCACTTTTGTTCTTTTATAATTTATATATATATATATTGTCAGTATAAAAAGAAAATATCTTTGTCAGCAGTTTTATTTACTGTTCTTTTTTTTATTATTTTTACAGAGTCTGGAACCTTTAACGTCTCCTGGGACCAACGAATTTGTATAGAATGTGATTTCTCTTTTATTCCAAATTATATATATAAATATATATAAATATGCCCATGTGAGGACTTTGTAAATAATGAACGTTAATCATTTATTGAAAACTGTACATTATAGTCTTATTAATTTCACAGAACTAGCTAATGTGAATAATTGAGTGTGTGAACTTCATCATAATGTTATGACATTTTAAATGTTAGTGTCTATGTTAAATTTGTGATTTTATTTAGCTTTTGTATAGTTTTGTCTTTAATTTATCATGGTTGTAGTATATACATATAATTTAAATTGAACTAAGCAATTTGATTCTTATTTGCTTTGTACTTACTTTGTTGAATTGTAAATTTTCTTTTAAAGTCCATGAAAATTAAATGCCAGCAAAATGCAGTGATATAGATACTAAGTAATCAAATTGAATTTTATTTGTGTATATATATAAATATTAAAGTTTTTTTTATTTTCTTCTGCATTTATTAATGTAGCATTCACACAATTTTTCACTCAGCTATGACAACGATTTTTTTGGAATCATTAAAAAAATTTTAGAAAGATTTCAGCTATTAAAAGTAATAAACCAAATCAGTGTTTATAGGGGTCTTATGGGATATTTAAAACTATACTCAAATTATTTCTTTAAAATATTGCTTTTAGTATTTTATAGAATTAAAAAATGTATAAATATAATGATCTTACAGTATAAATATAGAAAATTTTCGGAACTGAAACTTTCCACTCCATGTTTTTCAAATTCTAGAAAGCTGAACAGTTATAATTGGAAAATAAATTATCCATTTAAAAATATTTTTGATTCGTACAACTAATTATGCTTTTGGGACATGATAAAGCAAAGTATCTGTAACTCATCCTAAATTGTATTTTTGTCAATCGATGTGTTACAGGAATTTTATAACGATTTGTTTTAATGATACTGTAAAGTATCATCAGGATTAAAAGGGTTAAAAGAAAAGATGTGACAATTTGTGATGAGGAAAGTTTCGAATCATTTGTCATAGTATGTAAAGATCCTCTCATAAATAAATTCATGTGTATATTACATTACTCATGGTCGAAAAGGTTTTAAATCAGCAGTGCTGTTAATCATTGACAGTTGAATCCTCATTTGTATTTTCAGATTTATTTAGTTGCCAATAATTTCAAAAAGTTATCAACAGAGTGTTTGCTGTTTAATCTGAATTTTTTACTGTCTATGGAGAGCAAAAATATAGATAAGGTTAGAAAGATGAGAATATCTGATTGTTCTGCTCTCACTCCCCCCCCCCCCCCCCCTTCTCCTTCTCTTTTGGCTTGTAAATCTTTGATTTGCTTATTAAACTTCAGATTGAATTTCAAGATAATATCAATCTGTATTCATCTTTCTTGCTATACTTTCATCCCCATTTTACTGAATTTTTGTAGAGAAAAAAAAATCCTGCCTCAATTTAGTTCCGTTCTCAGTTTTGTTCAGCTCAGTTCAGTTCTTCTAGTAATTTATGCAATTTATATTCCCTTTAGCAATTTAACATGATATACCATGGTCTCTGTAAAAACAACCTGCTGTTATTATCAACTGTTTAAGATACATTCTGATTTTTTTACCAGCTTGGAAATTGTTCTGGACATTTGTTTGATGCTGCAGCATTTTAGTTCAGTTTTGTCATTGGTTAATTGCTAGCAAAATGTTCTAATCTGGCTGTAATTTTATGCAATTATTCAGTTTCAAAATAAATTTATTCAAGCTGAAAAATGGCTATCATTATTTAAATAAAATCTTGCGTCCTTGTACATTAAACTGTCCATTTGATATGATTTTTTTTTAAATTGCATTGCTTGACCTAAATAAATTGTTGACAAACAATTAATATTCTGAAGCTGAACTTATTATTGTAAATTGTATCCTTCCATTTTAAGATATTTTTTAATATTCACATCATGAAAACATTTAACTTGTGCTATCAAATATGGATCTATGTTTGGTAAATATCAACAGTTGGGAATAAATGAAAAATCAGAATGAATGTTGATAGATTTCTGTTACTCTATATTTTGTAAATATTTTATTTATGAATAAGCATTTTTATTTGTGTATTGCTTTATAGAGCATTTCAAGTGACATCATCTGAAGCAGAAAATTTTACATAGATTTGAGTGTACTTTTGCATTGTTCAGTGATATATATCATGAGATATATATCTGATATTTATTTTCAAAATATATTTTTTTTTTTTTATATTTTCATATTTATTTTCAAAATGTCATTGTGCATAATATTTTCAGTCTAAACAAGTGTAAATTAATTTTTCAATTGTTATTGACAATGTCGTTCTGTAGACAAAGAACTTTTGCCTCTGGTTTTTTCTTTTAGCCGAAAAAGAAGAAAAAAGAAATTTTTAAGCTTTACTTGAAAGCTGAATTTTGAAATGTAGAACCAAAAATTATGTTGGTCAATATTAAATTAGAACAGCCACTGAAAGATAAAGTGTCTAATTTAGGTAACCAGTTATTTAGAGCTTCATTAGAAAGAAGCTTTCTCTTTTTGATTTAGTTCAGTTTAAACTGTGCAATAAATTAAGGAATTAAAAATCAGACAAGCTTTTTTTATGTTCAAATTTTTTTTAAATATTTAATACTAAATCCTATGGATTATTTTTTGATGAATGTAAAAAGCAAATTGTTTAACTTTTCAGAAAATTATTTATCTTTTCAATTAGTTTTGTCGTAAGTGGGGAAAAAAAGATAAAAAGTAAAAGACATTTAGAGTATTTTATTATTAAGTTTTAATATTAAGTACAATATGTGTTAGTTTCTAGTTTATATTAAATCTGAAAATATTTATAAGGAACAATAAGTTGATAATTTTGAAAATATATATCAAAACTAGTATATACCCCCTGCCAAAAATGACAGGATATTGACTCAATATTCAATTTTTGAAATAGTTCAACGAATGGACAAAACATTCAAATTAAACATTAAAAAATAAATAAATAAAAAATCCATGAGTGAAATTTTCTGTAAAAAAAATGTTATCAATGAGTTTCTAAAGAGCTTGACTCACCACATAGCTCATTTTTTGATTATATAAGCAAAATTAAATGGAAATTACTCGGTACTATTTATTCCATATATTTTAATTACGTTTCATAAGAAAAAAAATAATTTGATTTGCGATGGAAACAAAATTTCAATCTTTGTTTGCATTATCTACCAGTAGATGGCGCCATCTTCCCTTATGCGGTCCAATGTTGCTTGTGATTGCCAAGCAAACCACCTTGACTGTCTTTCTCTAATTAATCGCCGTCTACGTTCAATCGGCGTTTCATCATTTTCATCAGGCATCGCTAAAACGATCTTTAAACTATATAAAAAACAATAAAAACTGATTTGATTGAACAGATTCAAATCCACCGCATGTTTGAACTTTGAAAAGGGGGGGGGGGGGGGGGTTGAGACCTATAGCTGCACGGCTGTAGTCCCGAATGATCCACAATCGTGTGTTTAAAACAGCATTTAAAAGATCAACAAAGATGTTAAAACAGTAAAACACACGTTGCCAATTGCGACTTAAAACGGCCTATAGAGGCGCTGATTGTAGCTGTTGCTACAGGAAAATTGTCCCTTTAACTAATGCTGAAGTTCCATTGAAACCATTATTTATTGTAAGCGAATTTGAAAGTATTAGATATTCAAATTTTAATAATTTTTACCTTGTCATATAATCACAGAACACAAATATCACATGAAATCTGAAATTGTGCAAAAAAATAATCATTATGAACAAATTAAAAATGCATGTAATACAGTGGGCTTGCAAGGGATTTTCCTGAAGCGAGAAGTTATGTATTTTCTCCACCAGATGGCGTAGTCGAGTGCTTGAATTCCCAATTGGCAATCTGTACAGTACAAATAATTTTGATGAATGATTCTCAAAAGTGAATGACTCGCCACATTTTTTCTTTCCAAATAATAATAATTTAGCAAAGTGAAATGTAATTTCTGAAAAATTCACATTAAATTTTAATATGCTAATTAATGCAAATATTAACTTGTATTTTTAACAAAGTTCGATTGTTTATATTAATTGACGAAAGATGGCTGCAAAAATAGTTTTTGAAGGTTTTAAACAAAATTAAAATATTTAAAGACTTAAGGCTGGGATTACGGTGCCTCGCTCTACCGTATCTTACGCTCGATCGTAGGATAGGCGTTCCTGCGATCAGTCGTAACTTCGTATTACGGTGCCTCAGCGTAAGTCCTCGTGCTTCGGTGTAAGTCCTTCTGCAGTCAGCCAATCAGAGGCCACAGTTACATTTGTTTCGGTTGCGCACGCATCCACTTGCGTCTTAACTTACGGCTGCTTCGAAGCTGTCGTAAGATCGCGAGGCACTGTAATGCCGTTTACGTTTTGTTTATATCGTAAGTCTCTAAGTTGATCTTAAGCGAGGCACCGCAATCCCAGCCTTAATATGCTTTTACAAATATTTTAAGAATAGAATCAGATAATTAACCTATATTTTTTTACTGAAGCGTTCAAAGAGTCATTCATTTGTTTCACGATTCGGAAATTCCGAATGGCAACAGTGCTTGTTTGTTTATATTTAGTAACCTGATGTCTATAACAGCTTATTTTTAATTTGGAATTTAATACATTATAATTGGATAAGATATACATGTTATAAGTGAAAATATGAAGAACAGACATGATTTCACGTAGAAGAAATTAACATTTAGTTGTCATATGTTAGTATATGTTTTTCATTAAGCCTAACATGGCGTTTAACTACGATCGACTCGCAGTCCAGAGTGGTACAACCCGGTACCGTTACAGACACTTTCTCGCCTTTGGATTTTATTATAAGTAAGATATTGGATATTTTATAAAATGCGATATTTACAAACCTTGACCTTTTTGATTCTTAAGTTAAGAGGCTACTTCACTCACGTGAAAACACCTGCTCGCTAATGATATTTTATTTATGGGACAGTTATTTTATAATATCTCGTTTGTATTTCAGTTGGTTTTGAAAGTGGCAGTATATGTATAGAAAAAAAAAAACTGCAACCAAAATCGAAAAAGGGAAAAACAGCCAGCATAGAGATCAACCTCAACTATCCAATGCAAAAAAAAAATAGTTTAAAAATATTGAAATGCAAACAAGATATTATAAAATAACTGTCCCATAGGATTAACATTAGCAAGCAGTGTTTTCGCATAAGTGAAGTAGCCTCTTTATCTTGAGACATTGTAAATGATAAATTGCTTATGTGTTAAAAAAGTCATCCTTGCCGATAAATGTTAAATCAGTTATTTAAAACTAATATCTGAGATTCCATCCATTAAAACTTTCCAAGCCATTGTATACAATTTTTTATAAATTGTAAAATATAAGTTTTGCCTAGTAAAAAAATTGTGTTGAATTTCAGATGTTGCTGAGATAGTTATTGAGAAAATGTAATCCATATTGAAATGCTCTGTAACCAAATATGAAAAAATTAAATAAATTTTTGTGTAGTATATATCTGTGTTATATTTATATATACATTTTGGTATGTATTTAAACTTCTGGTTACATGATCAGTTGGTCTTTGTCTGTTTATATTTATTCAAATTAGAAATGCTTTTTAATTGTATTATGTAATTTAGTAATTTTGTTTTCCTGTCAACTTTATGAATTTAGCAATAATAATCTACTGAAATAATTTAAATGTTTGTTTTTCTAATCAGCAAGATTGACAATTTATATGTTTATTCAGAAATGAAAACAGAGTTCAGTGTATGAAAATATTTTTTCTGCTTTATGTTAATGTTCACAGGTTTTTTTTCTTTTCTTTTCTTTTTTTTTCTTTAAAAAAAAAAAGACCATAGTGTCCCAAAATCAACTAAATCCTAATTTAGGGGATATGATATTGCGATATTAGGAAAAAATAAATTTTTAAATTCGGGCCACTCTGAAAATATAGTGCAGTTTTACTCTATCTGTCATTATTATTATTATTATTTTGTAATGAATTATTTAGAATAGACAATATTTCAGTCAGTTTTCAAGTTCTCAGGCATCAATTTAAATCAAATGAAAGTTAATATTAAAAAATCAGAGTATTCCTTGAATATTAGGATATCAGAAGTATATATTCTTAATATCCTTTATAAATTTAATATTTTCTTAATAAAGCATACATACTTCCATTTCAATCATAAAAAAAAGACATTGTATGATTATCAGTAATTTTATTAAATATTTGCTTTGTGAAATACTGTGTACTATGGAAATAATATATTCAGAAAGGTTTTACATTTTTTCAGACTTAATGAATATAACAATTTTTGTTATCAAATTTCATCTTTTTTGATTCAATTAAATGTTTAGGAAAGCCATTGTGATAGAACGACTGTGCATAGATTTCTGTTAAAACTTTTCTCTTTTAAAATAATAAGTTTGTAACAAATCCTGGGAGTTATTTTGTAGTTGCTCTGTAATGTAAAAAAAAAAGAGAGAGAGAAGGGAGGGTCATACAGCTTTACTGCTAGTTTGAACTGTTCCAGGAGAAGCTTTTCTAAATATTCTAAGCATTAAAGTTTATTATACAAGCTGTTCCCTCTTATCGCTGATCAGTACCTAATTTCTAAATTGTTAATTTTGTATGTATACTTCTAGTTGACAAAATGTTTCAGATGTTCTCCATATCATATTAAAAAAAATTGTCAAAATTTTTGTAAACATGAAATTGAAATTTTTATCACTGAGCTCCAAATATAACAAGAGACTTGTCTTCCTAATGCCCAACATGATTTACAGCGGTCAGTGCGAACGGATACAGTGACGATAATTTTAGCTTACATTCATGGCAATCTATCGCATTCCCTTACATGATTAGTGAATTATTTATGAATTAAATAAGCATAGATTAATTATAAAAGCATAAATTAGGATAATAGTAAATGAGAATACTAATATCTGACATTGACAACACGGAATATTTTTACTTTTGCCTTGCAAGCTTCGTTTGCTTTTCATGCTTCTGACTGCTGATTCTGAACTCCTGTTATATATAGAGCTCAATGATTTTTATAAAGTTCCTGCATTTTATAAGTTATACTTAGAGAAACATATTCCACATTCTATCAAGTAAAAAAAAAAAAAAAAAAAAAAATATTTTATGAAAAAAATTTATATACTTTGAATTTTCAATGTTTGGCTGGCACTGAAATCGCTTCTTTCCAATTTTAATGTCTGTAAAACCTGAAAATTCAAAGAACCATTGTTTGGCCAGCTTTAGTCTTATTATTATTATCATATACTTGTTAGAACACAGAGAATATTTTTCTACATATGACTTATAAGACCCAGAGACTGTATAAAAATAAAAGAATTGTATCAAAAATAACTCTTTTGATATAAGTGGCTTTTAATATGATAAAGAACAACATTTGAAATTTTTTTGCGATTGGAAGTATATTTCTAAAGAAACATACAATTTAGGAATTTGCTATTGGTCTGTGATAATAAGGGACATTCTATATGATAATAATCAGTATAATGATGATGATCTAATTTAAATTCAATTGAAGATCTTTCAGTTATTCATCATTAATCTTCTGAAATTTATAATATTAAAAATTTATAACTAAACAATGACATTGAATTGGGTATTTACCTAGTTTGTACGACATTTCAGAGTTGCCTGATTTAGTGTGTTATCCTTTGTTTTATTTATAGTCAACTCTCCAAAATCTGTCACTTTATAATCAGTAATGCTGTACCATTTGCCATTTACTTTGGGATATAAAGAATAGAAATCACACTTAACATTTAAGCTCATAGAAGAACTTTAATAGGGTAATGATTTCATCAGTTTTCCAGAAAATTGAATTGTGTTTTAAAGTGTTTGACATATTGTGTACTAAAATGATAAGCTTAGTTAAAAAAGAAAAGAAAAGTAACAACCAAATGCAAATATTAAATGACTAATTGCAGTTTTAAACAACCTTTAATGAAAACTAGATGATTTGGAAAAATATGTTGTAATAATAATAATTGAATTACTCTCACCAAAGTGTTGATTTAAAAAGATTTTGTGTCCAGTATATTTGTAAGCAGTTTCATTTCAATTTTTTCTCATAGATAAAAATATTGACTGGTCAAAGAATATTATATATATTGATCATGAATCAAAATTTTAACTACTATTATTCCAAGGTTAAAAAAATTAAATAACCAATGAAATTTCAATATGTATATAATTTTGTTTTAATTATGTTTATAAAATATTAAGCTATTCTTTACACTGACAATTAAGATGTACAGTACAATATAAGCAGATAAAACAATGTTTTAAGCACCAGAACTTTCTACTAATTGCAGACTAGTTTCGATAACACTCACCATACTGTCATCAGTGTTCAGTGATGATGGTATACTGAATGCTACCAAAATTAGTCTTCAGTTAGAAAGTTCTGGTGCTTAAATGTTGTTTTATCAGATTTTATTCTGTACATAACATTTCTGTTTTGCATTCAGTTTTCATACAAATATTGCTAATTTATATAGTCAGTCTAATAGAAAAAACATGTAAACAAAACTATGATCTTATAATCTGCAAAGGGCCTTCAGCCCCAAAATGTGTGGATTTCACAGAGTTGACTATAATGTAAAATCTGATTTATAAACATGTAGCTGAATTAAAAATTTTATCTGCATTTAATTCTAGCAGAAATGCTTTATTCTAATACTACTTAATATTGTTACTTTTATAATATTATAAAAATTTATTTTTAAATGACTGGTGATAACTCTTTATATGTAATTCATACACTAAGTAAAATTTTCTTAAAAAAAAAAAAATCTGAAACTATGTCACAGAATAACTTTTAGAACATTCTTAATGGAGTTTAGATTAAAAATAAGATCTGTGATATATATAAAAAGCTATTATATGTAGAAATGGAAGTACAGGATGATATTTACTGAACAAGTGCCTGTGAAAAATAAGGCCTAAGAGGGATAATTTAGAGAAAGGAAACTGCTCTATGTAGATTTTAGTGAAGATTTTAAACTATCAAAAAAGTGAATTTTTATATCTTTTATATGTTTCTTAGTAGAAAATATTTTAGGGATTTTAGTAGTTTCAGCTTAAGTTTGGAATTACCTCCTTCTCTTACTGTTATATATCTTATTGTCGTTGTTGAATAGGAATATTTGTTAAAATTTAGAACATGTAAATGCTATTGTCTTCTCGTAGCTTAAATATTTCTTCGTTCATTTACATTGTTGGCTGTTCACAATTTGTCAGATTTGTAAAGATCATTAAATATTGTTGAATAGTATATTTACTCAACATTTTAGGATATTCACGAACTACGTGTAAATGTTGTCTTTTCTGTGACGTTCTTCCAGTTTTTATAAATTCATCATAAAAGTACCATCTGTTAAATGTGTGATAATTTGTTTTATTTCGTTAATTGTTGCCTACTGTCATAGCTCATAGTATTAACAAAGTGCCAACTTTGAGATAATGAAAGCTATTTTTGATGATTTGTGTAAAAGAAATAACTGTACAGGACAAACTTAAAATTTTCTGTCAAGATTTGTCTGTTAGAACTTGTCTGTGACTGATGAAGGGGCACTGTTATTTCCTGTCCCTCCTATTTTAAAATTTTATTTAAAAAAATAAATATTTGGTATTGTTAAATCTGCCATTTTTACTAAACCTGCATGGGACCTAAGTAAAAAGAAGTTTTGTCCAATATATATTCTTTCCAATAAAAAAAAAAACTTTTAGAGGCAGTTTTGTAATCTTAAATATTTCAGTAAATTGTCTAATTGAAATATTTGGTATGTTCCTTGTAAGCTTTTAAATAATCTATTTGTTGATAATGTGTTTTATTAAAATATAATTTGCTATTTTTCTGTTTGTTGCTTCTAGATGAATATTTTTATAAGAATAAAATTATGAATTCTTTTAAATTTTAAAAGTATATTTTCATAGTAGTTTTTAATTTATCATATTATGAGCTTGTATTGTGCTGGATTATGTTTCTTGGCTCAAATTTCTTTTTTTCATTTATGAAAATAAATAATGACGTTCCTGGATTAGCCCTTTGAACTTGTATGTCATTCTGGAGAAGATCATACTAATTTAATCTAAAACTTTGTTACACTGGAAATCAAAATACAGTATAGAACCATTTATCCGGAATGGCTGGGGTCACACGTATTCCGGATAACTGGTTTTTCTGGATAACTGGTTGGGCATTAAAGCAACATGTATTTGTAGAATATATGTGGCTGTGGCATTGTTTCTGATTTCAAATTAATTATTAGATTACACAGATTAAGAATCGGATCCAATCAAGATCAACAATTTTCTAACTATATATTCTTCCATTTAAAATCCCAGATATTGGCATTAAATTATACCATGCATGTGAGTAATGTATCACACAATGAACATGTCAAATTAGCACTGTGGCACTTTTTTTCTGGAGAAATTCTGAAATCAGACAATTGGAAATATCATTCTGGATAACTGGTTTTCCGGTTAACTGGATTCCGGATAAACGGTTCCATACTGTATAATTTATTATGAAACTCACGTGTCATGCATGTGAACTGTGATTTTTACCAAATCTGTTTGGGATTTAAATAAAACATGTTTTGTCCAATATATTATTATCCCAACGAAATGTTTCAGAAGCAGTTTTCTAACTTTAAATATTTCATTAAATTTAATACAAATTTGTTATAAAATCCATATGTAGAGTTGGGTATAACAATATAAGTTTACATTGACATAGTCAGGATTTTATTTAAAGAACCCCCCCCCCCCCTTCCCCCCCTTAAAAAAAATTAACATTTTTGCATATAATTAAACAAAAATTTATAGCTATTGGTTGGTTGAGAAAGAAACCCAAGTCACCTGACTTCCATTATATGTTTTTTTTGTTGTTGTTAGCTATTTACTAAGGAAATTGAGTTAAAAAAATGTTGTAGTTGAACTAAGGTATGCAAGTGCCCCATTTGCTAACCCTAACTATACTTATGTTATACACTTTATATTAATTTTCACATAATAAGAATGAATTAAAAATTAATTTGGTCCATGTTTGCAGTTCCAAAGAAAGGGAAAAAAAAAACTTTTTTGCACTTTAGAATTGTTTTTAAAAATGTCATGCCTTAAAAGACTATAAAAAAATAAATCACTTTATAATTATTATAATAAAGTAAAGAAACATGAAATAATGAATTTTACCATTGTAATTTTTTTATTTGTTTATTTACCTGGAATAACATTGAAAATGATTCAAGTTCAAAGGTTTAATTAATATGAGACTTTCAATTTAGTAGGTATCTAGTTTTTGTAGCATTTATCGTCATTAAATTAATTTTATATACTAAATTTATAAACAGGTAATGTCCAATTCTCATAGCATTATGTTAATAGGAAATTAATTCTATCATTGAATTGGAATTTAAATTGAACTATACTAATCTGTCCATTGCTATTGTTTTAGAATGAAATTATAAAGACATGTCTTAAGATATGTTAAAAATTTTAAGAATCTAATTTTAATCTTTTAAGAATCTAAATAAGTTTTGAAATTCATTTTGTACAGCATTTTATTGCAATTTGTTAATGACTATAATCAATAGCAATTTTTGTTTCCTTTATAACATTATTATTAGCTTTGTTTATGCATTTAGTTATTAAATTGTATTTTTGTTTCAAGTAAATATTTTTGGCAGAGTACCTCATTTTTTCATTGATTATATTATTTTTCAAAAGAATATTTTTGTCTAAAGAAGTCATCTCATATTAAATTTATATTTATTACAATGTATTTATTTTGATATATTTCTCATTCCTATTATCATAAAAATATCTAAATGAGCTAATGAAAGCTTTTACATTAATAAAATTTAATTTATTTCATGTAATGTATAGGCATTTAAAAATGAGTACTTTAAAAAAATGAAGAAGTGTAAAAAAAAATACATATGTATTTTGTGTGTGAGCCATTTTTATTTATTTTTATTGCTAGTTTGAGACTTATGGATGTGAATGTTTTAATTGCTCATTAAAAAATACTTATGAATTGCTATTAGCTGCTTTTTCTTATCTATTAATTGATATTAGCTTTTGTAATATTTTATAAATTTTTTATAAAAGAAATTCTAAAGTAAATATAATTTTTACTTATTTAATGATATTGATGAAATACTTTGTACATAAAAAAAGAAGATATTTTCTGTATAAAGCATTGTTTTTAAGCTTGTTGTAGATTTGTTGCTTTTGAAACTAGTCTGAAAAATGCTTTTCTTGATCAACTTATGTTCCTAATCTGAGATGTTTGTTAGTGTTTTGTGCTACTTTGTTATTTCAAAGAATTCTTGTCATTAGTGCTTCCATTCTTAGTTATATCTTCACCATAAATTGTTTCCTTTTCTGTTTGTTATTGTAATTCATTCAATAAAAATATATTTAAAACCTATTTTGTGTATTTTTTAAAAGAGTTCACCCGAGTTAAAAATCAGATAAGAATCTAAAATGAGATGAAAATACAGTAACTTCTAATTATCAAACACTTATGACTTATGGAACAAGAGCAGGGATTGACAAATGCAGTCTGCACTGGCGACGAAATTTTCTTATCTGTCAACCAAATTATTTAATATGGCGTTTGGTTTTTTTTTATTTGAGAATAACTATTGTGTTTTTTTTTTTTTGTACAAAAATTGAACTAAGAAATGAGCATAAATGGCATTTTTTCTCTCCTCCATCCATACTAGTGCAGGGAAACAGTGGTATTCCTCTTTTCTCAATAGAAGAACCAAGTTTAAAAGTCATTTTCCATCTCATGTACAGAAAATGTTATTCTTTTCTGCTCTAGCCAGCTAGCATGTCATGTAATTAGAATGTGGGGAAGAAGATTTCAATAAAACAGTAAGAAATACTGTTAATCCAGCTTTTCTGGTATCTAAAAGTTGGATACAATGTGAAAAAATGAACATCATCAAATATAATTTTTTTGTAGCACTCAACTAACAGAACATTTGAAGAATGTCATGAACATGCTGGTTGATTCAACATTTACAATATTATTATTTTTTTTTTTTTCAGGGATATATAATTTTGACAATTTTTAATACTTAGTTTATATCAACTTTCTAAGTTGTGTACTATTCTAAACTATGTTTATTATCTTTTTTCTCAATTAATTCATAAAAAAAAACTTTCTGTGCTTTTTGAAAATCAATGACAGCAGAGGGGAATATTTTTTCTGGTGACTAGAATATTTTGCAGGCTACCAGATTTTTATTAAATTTACTAGCTAACTCGCCCAGCATTGCCCGGGCCCGAGATAATTACAATCTCAGAGAAAGGTGTTAACCTTTCCATACCCGCAAATATAATGAATAATTTGTTTTAGAGAACCACCGTCACCTACATTAACGCGATCATTAAAAAAAGAATTACATTTTTCTGATAATTAGAACATAACAAAGATGCTACGCTAAAATAACCGGCAGATGACACCCCTTCCCGACCTCAATTTCAAATCTATATCTTAATTAGTTACCTAAATTTTTGTTCATCAGTAAAAATCGGCAATTATTTCCTTTCATTTTCGCAAACTAAATGGAGGGATCGGCCAGAGAAACAGATCTATTTGTAGTTCAGGTTTAATGAAAGCAGATCCCTGTCTGAAACTTTCTTGGATTCTTTTCACTGGCGCCGGCAGATTTTTGGCAGTTTTTTGCATAAATAAGAAAAATTACCGACCGAATTTTTAAAAAATCACATAGTCAGATGCAGAATTTTTTTTTTTTACATATTCTCAGAAATTTTCAAATTGATATCTCAATTACTTTTCTTAAGATTAGCTAATTAGTAAAATAATTTCGAATTTGTTCATTTCCGCTTGCAAATCCAATGTGCCTGTTCGTTTTTTTCGCCATTTTGATTTAAAAGATGTCATTTTAGAAGCGATGCTTAATGAGAATTTAATTAATATCTTGGGTAATTATCAAACTATTAAAATTCTGAGACTCAGGCCAGACCTTGGACTATCCACACCTAAATTTCCAGACTTCTAGGAGGGCTAGATTTTGCTAGCCATCGCAGACAGACAAACACACACACAGAGTGAAACTTTCTTTTATTAATATAGATAAAGCCTTGGCCATGGGTGATGATTGGATTAACGATTTATTACTTTCTTTGGATACATACAACAAATTAAATAATTTAAATGAGTATAAAGAAAATAGAAAGGCATTAAATTGTAATGTTGACACAATAAGTGACAGTACAAGAGAAACCAACACTTTAGATTAGTCTGGTTCTATTTTAGACCATGTGTCAGTTGAAAACGCGAATTCAAACGAGAACATTGATCATATAGGCAGCGATGACACTGACAATTTTACAAGTGATTCAGAAAAATTTAAATGTCAACAGAAAAATGACCCCTCGCTAAATCAATGTTGGATTGATGCCAAAAATAATACAACAATTATTTTGTCCTTAATAACTTGTTATATCATCTAGATCAGGGGTTCTCAAACTATGGTACGCGTACTAGTACTGGTACGCAGAGCTCTGGCTACTGGTACGTAGTCCGATACTGGTACGTGGAATAAAACAGAGAATGCAGCATATTATCAAAAACGCTTCAGGGTTCGTACGCTTTTACCAAAATTTTTACCACAATCTTTTGCCTCATTTAAATGCAGAAAAGTATTAAAAATCCCGCAATTAAACGAGGCGTTTACAATTTCTGCTATTTAAATATTAAATAGAAAAAAATCTATTAAAAATTGTAGTAAAAGCGTACAAACCCTGGGCTTGTCTTTATTAACTTGGAAAAAAAAATTCAAATGTGATTTAGGATCTGTAAAAGCTTTTTCTATTTTTTTTGTTGTGGGAAATGTTTGTTATAGCAGACTTGCTGAAATTCGCACACACCACTAATGATACAATCAGTTTTCCAGAATTAAAAACATAAGTATTAGATTTATATGAATAAAAATTAATTAATTAATAAATAATTTAAAAATTAATGCATGAAGTGCTTTTAATTAACGGAATAACTGTTTTTAAACATGCTTTATAAATTGAATTATCTGAAGATAAAGTCTGGATGCTTTGAAGTAGGAGGAGCTTGCGTGAGTAGGAGTTAAAGCAAAATAAAATTCCTAGTGTAATTTATAACCAACTCTTCTCTTTGTAGTAGAAAAGCTTCTAGGAGGTGTTGAAATACAAGTTTTATTTCAAACATAATTCATAAATTAATACATTCTGTTGATAGAAATATTTTTCTTTGCCTGTACAAAATGCTTATTTAAAATGGTGATCTTAAATCAAACAAAAACTGTGGTCATATGCAGTGCAGATTTGAGGTAAAGCATTGTACATATGTATTGAGGTGGTACATACATACATGTATAAAGAAACTTGCAAGTGTTTGCCTACTGCGCGACATTATTGTCACATTTAAAGGTATGCAGATTATTAATACGATTGTATTGAACCCATGTAAAATGCGCTAAGCTTTGGATAAAAAATTCGTTACTCGTTTGAGAAACCTTGCCACTATCTCTCACGAGAGAGGAAAGTAGTGAACTTATTCAGCTCCCCTGTGATGATTACAGGAGTCCACTTTCAAAAGGATAAATGTAACAGAATTTTTGTTGACGAGAATATCAGAGTATCGTCTGATATTGTTAAAGTCTACTTGTGTTTGCGCAACATATGTCTATGAATGTGCTTTCCCCCCTTTCTTTATATGAAAAACAAATACAGGAATAAACTAAACATCGCATCCGACATATGACTAAAACTACCTAATATTGAGCCAGACATGCGGAGCATGTGCTTGATAAAACAAGCTCACCCTTTTAATTGGCGATAGAAGTAAATTAGTGCAATCAGCCTACTACAACAGTATATCAATCCGTGTGCGCCGATATATGTCATTATAAGTTTTGTGGCTTTTTTTTTCCTATACCAAAACACTGTATTTTGTTATTGTTGCATTATTAAAAATTAATGATGATACTGCTTTTTGTTTCAATGTTATTATAAAGCAATCAGTCATGCAGTAAGCAGAGGTATCAATTTAGTAATGTAATCATTCATTTTTATATATAAAACCTGTTAAGACGGAAACACAAAAGACCGGATATATATTTCGTTTTTGACAGGTTTTTCTATATTAGCTTTACGTTTGTTACCTCGTGGTACGCAGGAAGTATGAACTTCGATTTGGTGGTACGTCGGTCTAAAAGTTTGAGAACCCCTGATCTAGATAAATTAATGGGTGAAACGGTACACCAGTCACTCGTACCCGAACCACGTAGGAAACAATTGTTAGAACTCGCACACTCCAGTCCTTGGGGCGAACATCTAAGAAACAATAAAATTATACAACGATTGAAATATTCATTCTTTTGGCCGAACATTAAAAAGGATGCTAGCGAATTTTGTGAAGAGTGTTTATCATGCCAGCTCCGAGCAAAACCAAATAAGTTTGATAACACACCTATAACTCAGGTTATGCCTGACGAGGCAATGCAGATTATCAATATGGATTATGGATATAATTGGCCCAATTGAACCACCTAGTGAAGGATACAAGCACATACTCTCCGTGATAGATCAGTGTACTCGTTGGCCATAGCGGTCTGTTTAAGAAATATCTCTGCTAAATCTACATGCGATGCCCTTTTACAGATTTTCAATAGAACAGCGATTCCAAAATTAATTGCGAGCGATCAGGGTAGGCATTTTACTTCTGTCCTCACACAATTATGAAACGTTTAGGAACTGCCCCATGTTTCTCTGTACCTGAATACGCTCAATCTAGCGGTTAAGTTGAGAGATGGAACGCTGTTCTTAAACCCGACACGAAAACATTTCTTTTACAACTAGATATAAATATTTTTTCACGAATGTTTGACACGGGCTGCGAAACCGTTTTACTTATAATCTTTAAAAATTCCACAGAGCTCGGATAACGATAACTATATTTGATTAACTACTGGACGAGCCCAAATGAAAAAAAAAAAGGAATGTTTTCTTAGGAACCCTTTCACCACTAAATATCGATATTTTTTCACGAATTTTAAAGCTGACTAAGGAAACATTGTTAAACTACTAAAAATTTCGAAGAGTTTGAACGATGACTAATATTTTTTAAAGCTTCAAAATTGCGCATCAACTCCGAAAATCAAAATACGCAAAAAAGAAAATACAGAGTATACTAAGCAACGTGTATGCTCAATTCGCATTCCAACGCTACAAAACATTTAAAAAATACGAATATTAACACTTTGGAATAGTTCATTACCGAAAGTAACTTCTGTCGAATTTTGTTTTTTTCTGCGAAATTGCACATAGGACTAACATTACGCACATTTGAATTAAAAAAAATATGTATATAAATTTTTCCCACGGTGTTTGGTCAATTCATTTATATCGCATGTAAGAATTCGGAAAGGTTCAGACAATCGTAAGTGCTTCAAAATAATTAAAATCTAGTCAACAAATACTTTTATATTCGTGATCTGGTCAATGTCTACGTTCGCGGTTGGTTGATAAATAAAAACTCTTATACAAAATATAGAAACTGCATCATAATATTCTTTATCTGCTTAATATTCTACTGACTTCATAATTTTGGTTTAATTAAGTCTTACCCAAATATCAATGTCGCTCTTCGAATATTTCCAACTCTTCCCGTTTCTATTGGATCGTGCGAGAGAAGTTTTAGAAGATCAACAATCGGACAAGAACAATTATCCAATTTTTTTATTATTTCAATGGAATACAATATTGTTAAAAATATTAGTTGTGAATGAATCACTGCACACTATGTATATTATTGCAAAAAAAACAATTCTGGTGCTGCCATCTATCTTAAGTTATGCAAAATTGTAATCGTTTAGAATTGCTTATAAATTACTATTATCCGAATATGCTCTAATCAAAAGCATTATTTACCCCACTAAGCTCACTCGGTTACATTATCACAGGGAAAGAGATGTGCGCTTCATTTACTGTTTTCTTTTATTGACTGAATATGATATGGACGTAGGAATATACTGTTTGTATGATACTTTATAGGTCCTTGAAGTTTTCTTTCTTGCAGTACTGAATATGGCTGTAATTTCGAACGGATTTGCATTACACAGTTGTTTACGGATTGTTTGTTTGGAATTTGCATCGAAAATAGTACTGTATTTCACTGGGAGAAAAAACTTTTAAAATAAAATTTTAAAAACACTTTTTTAATGTCTCCCCTTGTAAAATAATAAAGAAACTTATTTTACTGATATTGTTATAGTAATTTTTTCCGTCAAGTTTTGACGGGTTCCATCTAGTATTTTTTTTTTTTTTTTTTTCGTCTAGAAATGTATGTACTTTAAAAAGAATATTAATTGTAGAATAATAGCCATTTAAAAATCTATGCATTTTTTCAGGCCCGGCTCGGAAAGAGTGATGACTAGGCCAGGTCTGGAAAGAGTGAAGACCAGGTCCGGCCCAGCTCGAGTCTCGTGAATAATAATTGGCCCAACCCGAGGCCGGAGGTCTATGAATATGCATGATCCACAGTGTGTCCATCCCTATATTCAGAGACTCCCCTGTTGGATATCAAAATGCTCGTCTCGGAATCTTCATAAATTTCACGCTATGTTACTTTATTTAAATAGGGAGAGTTTGGGCCACTGCCCCGGACTCTTCCTATCACGTGTATTTCGTTCTGATACCCCCAATGGAATGTGAATTCTGAAACCCCAATGAAAGATGAATCGTGTAAAGGTGTAATTAATTCATTTGCTTACTTTTTGTAGGAGTAATACAAAAAAATTTTGCAAAAATTTTTTCGTACAGCGTAAATTTTTCTGAAGAGAAAAACAAAATTGACTAATTCATCATTCTCCGCATCGTTTTTAAACGGTTTCTAATGATTCATTTGTATGTTTTTCTTTACTTATTTATTTTTACTTTCTTTTATATACATAAGAAGAAAATATTGTAATTGCGAAAATTTTTGACTTCCGCTTTTTGATGGATTTATACGTTTTAGAAGGTCCTGAGCACGATTTGACTTTTTTTTTTAGAAAATGTCTGTCCGTGAGTATCTGTGTGTGTGTTTGCCTGTGACACAAATTTTGTGGAAGCTCTCTCTATCTCACGAACTAATGCACGGAATTTAATCAAACTTCAGATTCTGTTAGACTTTGACATAGATTGATGCTGATTAGGTTTTGGTGTAAATCGCCCAACAGGTGACGCTGCTATTCTGTGTTGTTTACGATTTATGCGATCTCATGACCTGTTGCACGGAATTTCATCAAATTTCTGTTAGACCTTGACATAAATAGATGCTGATTAAGTTTTAATGTATAGTATACTGCCCAAAAGGTGGTGCTGTTGTTTTCACGATTTCCGAGATAATTATATCTCAAGAACTAATGCATGGAGTTTCATCAAACTGCATATTGTATTATACTTTAAGCCTCTGCATCAGTGAGATTTCAATTTCTTCTCGCTAATGTTAAAACTTATGGGCTGGCGATGCAATCGTATTTTTAAAATATCTCCTTTGGAAATTAATATTTTTTAATTTCTATGTACTATTCTTAAAGGATGTCTCTTTCTGTCTCACTTGTCAAATTATTTCTAAAATATATACCTAATTTATAAATTTATGTGTTAAAATTTGAGCGAAACTGAGTAAGATTTTAACACTTCACATGAAATTAAGTATATATATTTTAGAAATATTTTGACAACTAAAAAAAGGAGACGTCCGCCAAGAAGAGTACGCAGAAAAAAAAAGTTAAAAATATTAATTTACTGAGATATTTTATAAATACGAATGCATCACATGGCCATTAGGTTTAACATTAGCGAAGGGAATTCGTAATCTCACTGATGCAGAACCTTAACATAATTACTAGATGCTGATTCAATTTTGACTTTGGTCACTTAACAGGAGACTATCCTATACTTGGGGAAAAATTGCTAATCCTGCCAGCAATCAACTGATGCAATTTAGCGAACGTAGTCTGCAGTATTATAAAATCCATTCTTGTAACTATCGTACACTTTTTACCTCATTGTTACCAGAATTGCTCTTTTCTGACGCTAACTTTTGGTTGTGGTCCCTCCCAACTACGGAATACTAGTCCTATGCTTTTTGTGACAAACATTACAACCGTATCTAATTTTATATTATGTAGAATTGCACCAAATTTGAGTTTAATGGTTAAAAATGTATATGTTGATCTAATTTTTAAATTTTTATACCCAATAGGGATATTAGTATTTCTGTTCTTCATTTAATTCACTTGTCGCTGTAACTCCGTGTTAAATTCGACGAAATGCCCTATGCTTTATAATCATAGTCATTAATTTTATTATTAGAATGGCATAAAAGAAGAAAGTTTTGTGATGGCAACAGCATACTAGTTTTCAATGGCTAAATCTTGAACTGATGCTCCGATTTTCTTACTTTTTTTTTTTTTTTTTTTTTTGTGGAAAGTTCTTGTTTTACACTGTAACAAAAGAGGACTGTTTCTAGATCTAGCTAACATTTGCGAAAATATAATATAACCTCTTCCGAGTTATCTACGTTTCCGTAAAAGCGTACCTTTATCTTTAGAAACTAAAATATATGGAAGATTTAAAGTAACATTGCTGAAACAAGTTTTTGCTGATGCTAGTTTAAAAAAAAGAAGAAGAAGAAGAAGAAGAAATAAAAAACGGAACGGAACTTAACCGTGTAGTTTTTACTAGAGGTGAGACAGACTCAGTCCGAGGCCGAGCTCTAAACGGTCTCGGGGTCAAAGTGAAAATTTTATTTATTGACTAATTGTAACAAGTTGGAAATTGTACGTTAAACGTCACAAATGAGGTGCGTTCTTACTATAACTAGTTTTACAATGTAAAAAAATTTCGTTATTATTTCAGTGAAATAAATTATATCGTCTGCTATGTGCGAAATGAGCATGCCTTTCTTTTCTCTTATTACGTATGCCACGTTTGCAGATGCGAATATTTTTTTCGATACCAGATAGAGCTGCAAAATTCACCATGGAGATCTTTCTTTGCGAATGATTACCTCCATGGTTTAATATTTCTGTGATTCACGATGAACGAATCTCTCTTGTTTATTTACTTTAATGGATATTTGGATAAATAGTGGGCTGTTAATCTAATTTTAACTGAAGTTATCTCAGAACCTATGCATATTTTAATGCAACTCATCTCTCAAACAAGCAATTATTTTGAACGATCTTTCTAAAAATGTAATTTTTATGCTATTTTATTCGAAAAAATAATTTTGAATAAAAATGGCTGCCTGACATATGAAAAAAGAAATTGTCAGCCCGTATTTGTTTTCCTTAGTCACATGACTTGCGCTTTTATTATATAGATTATGTATGATAGGAGTTAATAGAATGAATAAAACTTTTATTAATATCTTTTTAAGTTTTGATTCGATTTTCATAAAATTTGAAATGACTCGACAAAATTCTGCAACGATTATATATATTAAATTTCAAACCATTCGATTGGGTAGTTTTTGCGCTCTTATATGCGGACAGACGGACGGACGGACCAGACGACGACTATAGGTGCTACGTATTTATATAATTACAAACGCACCTAAATGGGAAAAAACAAACTTTCTAGATGCTATTTGGAAAACAAGAATGTAGTCTAAGTTGCTTAAAGTGCTTTACAATTCTCTAAAAATCAGTTTGAAAGGGAACTAAATTGCTATTGATATTATTGATGGGATGTAAAAAGAAATATTGTATCTGATTCTGAAATCTTGGCACGGTCAATGTTAGTGACATAAAAAAGCCGTGGAATAAATAAAAAAAGCTAATATTTCTATTATGAATTAGTGGTGTCAACAATTGGAAGACTTGGCAACTATGCATTAAGATTGTTTTTGTAAGTATTAAAAAAAAAATGACAATTTATTTTCAAACGAAAATCACCATTAGATAAGAAAACAACAAATTACATAAAAATTAAATTAATCTGATCATTCAGAAAGCTCAAAAAATGAAAATGATTTGTAATATTTATCACAGGAATCTTCTGACTGCTGGGTACTGCTTAGTGCTGTAACCAAATAGGGTTAGCTGCTCCCCTCCCCCTAGCAACTTCTTTAGCCGCCTCTAGACTTTGTATCTTTGAATAATAAATATCATCCATTAATATTACATTTTAAAACTTTTACACTTTTGTATTCAAAGGTTTTATGACAGATGGACTGTACCTGTTTATTATCATGTGTCTTATTTATTTATTATTAGAATGAGAGAAAACAGATCAGACATCAATTTGCTACATCAGAAAACTTTCAAAGCCCCACCTGACTTTGCCGGCTGGTTACAGGTTTGGTTGGTAACTAGCAACGGTGGTTATGGAACAAACAAACAAGGGTTTATACATTTTAAACTGAATGTAGTGATTTGGCAAAGCATTCCTTTTCACACAAATTATAATGCATACAAATATAATGCACACAAAATAGGTATTACTATTATTTTTTTTTAAAGCTCAATTTGGAGGGAGGGATGCATAAGATTTTCTTAGAAGCCACGTTTGTAATTTAAAAGAGAGAGAGAGAGAGAGAGAGAGAGAGAGAGAGAGAGAGAGAGAGAGAGAGAGAGAGAGAGAGAGAGAGAGAGAGAGAGAGAAGAATTATGAAGGCAAACTTGAAGTCTTAACAGATGTACGTTTCTTATTTCACTCTGCATTTGAAGTCGTCAATAGTTTTAATTATTAACTTTCCCACAAAGCCCACCAATCCCGCAACCCCCCCCCCCCCTTCCCTTGCATATAAAAAAAAAAAAAAAAACACTAGTTTGAGAAATTTGCATTTAAAAGTTGTGGAAAACGCTACAGATGAATTCTTACTAATATTATTATTATTTATTTAATTGAGCACTGAGCAAGGCGGCATTGAGAACAGAAAGAAGCATAAAATTGGCCCCACCCACACTCCAGAAAGAAGAAGGAGAAGGAGGATGCTTTATACCGGTCTTCCCCCTTAAACCTGGATAAACCATTATTGCTACATACATATTTTGAAATGTCGATCCGAAAAATCTTTCAATCCACTTTCATTCATAAAATTCGTTCTAAAATCCAGCTTCCCGCAGAGTTCAAATTTCGATATAATTTTTCTTTCCATTGAGTTAGCCTATTTTCCTATCTTTCTCGTTTCATTTTTTTTTTTTTTTTTTTTTTTTTTTTAAATCCCGAAAAGAAAGGCGACGACAATATTATCGCAGTAGTCGAAAGAAGAGCAATCTTCAAAATCTTTTTATATCTTATCTCAATTATGCCTTTTCGATACCAGTTTTTATTTTAAATCTCCTGAAGGAAGCTCCATCGTTTCCAGTCAGTTGGATGTTCAGAAGATGGGCCTTGGCGAGAGAAGGTAATTTGGCAGTTTTTTAAAAAAAGCTTGGCGCAATTCGGGCTCTAGAAAGTGAGATTTGATACCAAATGACATAAACAGCTATGAAAACAAATTTAATGAACTTTTGTGCTTGTTTATATGTATTTATCTATATGTAAATAAACACTCTATATAGATATAATTGTTTTTTATCTAACAATTTACTTCTGTTTGTATATAAAAATAGATAAATGGCTTCTTTATATTAAATAAATTGTACAAATTTTGAAAAAAATTGCTTGTGTATATGAAACAGTGAATAGCTTGCTAAAAAATATGCAGGAAAAATTTCCTTTTCTTGCCAAGGTCCCTATACTGGAAAAGTACCAAAATTTAAGTTAATGAAACAGTACTTTTAATATATTTAACCCTTAATTAATGTCGCGATTTTTTTTTTTTTTTTTTTTTGCCATGGTAAAGTGTAGACAAAGGAGTTCCTGGTGCACAACGACGGGGATTACGTTACGGGTTACAAAAGTTACGCTTTTTAAATTTTTATACGGACCACTACACAAAATTGTCAATTATACAATTTTTCCTCTTGTTCTAGCAAGATCATTACAAAACACTGCATAGCTGTATCTTTAAAATTAACTTAATATAATGAAAAAAAAACTGACTTATACCACTTTTCGAATCATTTAAATGTCTATCTCATCAGCAAAAATAGGGAACTTTCTCAAAATGACGTTGGCGTTCTTCACAGAGAATGTTAATAAATATGAAACAATTGCATCACAAATACCTTTTAATAAAGATTTACCACATACAAAGATCATGTAACAAGATAAATGTTGCTGTAATTCCTAGAAACATTATCGGTTATCTTTGTTTAAAGTCAACTGCAGATATATTATCGTCCATGTTTTAGTCAACTTACTAAATAAACTCATTCAGTTCTAAAGATACATATATGCATTTTTTTTTTTTTTTTTACAGGGATATAAAAAAGCGGGTATTCATCTTATTCTATAAGGACCTATAATATTAAAAGAGTCGTCTGGTTTTTACTTTTCAATATTTATTAACTTACTACATCTTTGGAATACAAAACAACTACCGAAACATAAAACTTTTGTTGTCAACAAAATCAAAATAATGTAAAATAAACTAAAAGCAATAAAGTTGCTGCAAACGAATAAGTTCGATCGATTACGTGACACCCGGCCCTGTAATCAAAACTTTAACCGAAAATCATCCGTTCGTTAAGAAAATTTTTAATTAGTGTAGAAAATTGTAAATCTGTAGGTTTTGATTACGGTGACGGTTTTTGTGACTCTCCAGTGAATAAAAAAAATCAACGATTATTGAAATACTAATAACTCGGAACCTATAAAAGACAAATATATGAAATTTGGAACGGTAGTAATTGTTAATAATAAACAAATTGTAATCATGGTGATTTCATTACATTTTACATCCGTAAAATTTAATCATAATAATTTCAAAATATCAATTATGTTTTCAGTTACGAGAGAGTCAATAGCGGTTCGAATCAGAATTAATTTTTGAATTTTGAAAGGCAACAAATGAATATTTGTTAGGATTTTTACACTCTTTTATTTAACATAACATGTTTTTTTTTCTTTTTAATGTAAAGATGGAATCTTGTAATTGATTTTTTAATCACTTCTTAATAATCTAGAATGATAAAAATTGTGTACAGAGATGTGTTTTCGTTGTTAATACAACATTTTAATATTTTTAAACTTAATTATAAATTCATAAGTTAATTTTAAGGCATTTTTCCGTTAGCCGGCTGCGGGTGATAAATCACTCTTTAGTCTTTAGGTTTACAAATGTTGACGAGTTAAAAAAAATCAGGGACTTAAACATGCGCATAACCACGCTCGCCAAAATAGACCACCTGTCTGAGAAATTGCAACAACGAAATATTTTAGACATTAAAAAGTAGATAATATAAATAAAAAATGTAATATTTTTAATTCTATTTTATCATTAATATTAATTAAATTATGATTATACATTGAGCAAACTATTTAGAAATCCTGAAGAGATAGTTTGAATAATGTTTTTTTTCCTGTTGCCATATCTTAAAAAAGAAACAGAGCAAAAATTATAATTTTTAAAATAAATTAACTTATTCGTGCTTTCTATCCAGGGTAATTCAAAGAGATGAATTTTCAATAATAGAAAAATTACGACAAATTAACATATTGTAACGCAATGTTTTTTGGTACTCTACATGAATTTCAGTCATGAAATTAGACGTAATTTTTAAGATAAACATTAAAGCTTTAAAAAAAAACTTTTACATTTATATGTATTATTTTTCTTTTCGTTTGCATACTAAATATTCAGTATAGTATACCGAATTTTAAGTTTTCAAATGTTTTATACGTGCATAAATTATTATTATTATTATTATTATTATTATTATTATTATTATTTTATTATTATTATTACAAAATGCGATAGTTAAAAATTAAAAAAATTCATGCTTAAAACTTTTTGAAAACTCCAGGGAATTTTCAACTACACTAAAACCTCGCCAATCCGAACTAATTGGGACCAAAGCCTGTTCGGATTCGCTGATTTTTCGGATTATCCGAACAATAAATTATTACAGTAATGTATAATAATAATAATAATTATTATTATTATTAAACTAAATAACACTTAATAATTAATTACGTAATAAATACAGTACTTTAGAGAGCATCGGAATGCAACGGCTGGTTTAAAATTGCGCCATCGTATAGATTTACAACTTTATGACAACAAAAAGTGACCGATTTCATGCATAGCAATCAAACAGTGAATGAAGTTTTCTGTATACTGGTAAGCGATTGATTGTATTGTGCTAGTACTGTATTTCATATCTACTAGACAATTATGTACATTTTGTAAGTTTACTGAAACTTTTTATTTTTAATTTAAAATTTGTACCTTTTAAAGGATGAGAAAAAAAAATATATTCAAATTTTTTTTTTGTTTTGGATTGTTTGAAATTTCGGACTAACGGGGTTCAGACTGGCACTAATCTAGGGAGCTTCTGTGTAGTATTTTAATTTCTTTCCACATATTTTAGCAATGTTTGCAAATGGCCAGCTTTGTCCAGAAAATTCAAAGCATTTGAATAGACATCCGGTTTGGAAACTAACTCTTTCGTACATTAAAGCTTTAAGAATGTTTATAAATCTTAGTGATTCAGGAAAAGGAATGATACAGTCGCATTCATGTTCAATATTTTAAGAATTATTAGTTGAAGAATTACGGTTCAATGCAGAGTAATACAAAACATTCCTATCAAGTGTAATCTTCTGACCTGAGAATTATTAAACAAATCATTATTGTATTAGTACATTTAAAATGCATTTTTAAATTGTGTAGAAAAATAATAATTTACATAGCGTGATCCTTTTAACTATTTATGTCCCTACGATACCTTCAAGTACTATAAAAATGTTAAAATCATTTAACATCTTAATTGACAGTAATACACTGTAAGAAAAGACAAATGTTTCTGAATCTATGAAAATACCTTATAACCACGAATGAAAATATACAATGAAGACCTCAACAACCACAAGGGACCATTGGTGCCTTCGCTTCGTTTCTAATATATCCTGTTCTTAATCAATATTACCATTTAGCGCGTTTTTTTTCCCTTCTTTTTGTTATTAACGTGCAAATGCTTCAAAATCTATTTCTTATATCCCTAACAATTCATTTACCTTTCAAATTGATTTATAAAGAATTGGGAAACGCTTTAAGAAACTCTAACATTTCTATTTCTCAAATAGCAAGTTTTTTTTTTCTTTTTTCAATTTTTGAATAAATAAAATTTTATTTTCGACCCCGAAAACGTTTCGGGCACGGGCCAAGCCTATCTCATCTTTAATAGGAATACCTTGCATGCGTTTTTATTCATTATAATTTAAGCTGAAATTTAACTACAGATTAAATCATAACTGGAAAAGGTTAAAAAACACCGGATTGCACTTTAATCAGGGGCTGACAGATGCAGAAGCATATGGGATAGCTGCCCCGCTGTCCTGCCATTTGAGTGGACCTCCCATGGCAGTAATCAGGATTTTCCTTAAAAAAGTGCTAAATAGTTATAATTGGCCAAAAGAGACCAAAATTCTTGAAGGGAGTGCGTTCCTCCCCTCTGCTTCCCGTACCTCCCCTCCCCATCCCTCTCCCCACCACACACACACAAAAAAATAAAATAAAAAAGAGAGAGAGAGAGAGAGAGAGCTACTACATCATCAGAAAACTAATTATTAAAATTTTATTATAGCAACTTAGTATTCCATTGTTTCAAGAGAAATTCATTATTGACGTTTTCCTCCTAACCATTTATGATGACCAATCAGGGGAGGGGTTCATTTTCCTGTTAGACCATCTTATGACATATACGTAATAAGCAAAGGGAAAGCTTGCAAACAAAAACTTCCGTCAACCAATCCATCATCTTTTCAATTAGTTTTTTACTAGTTTTCCTACTGATATTTTCTGTTAAAGTTGTGACCATCTTTCTTGTGGTAGTACCTGGTACAAAATTTATGTATCTATACAAGAGGCATGAAGTTTAGTATAGTCACTTAGGGCTTTAATGTTAGTCAGTTAACTTCCGAATTCCCCTCACTAATACTAAACCTATGGGCGTAGAATGTATTCGTATATTTAAAGAAATAATAATAAAAATAAATTAATTAATATATTTTTTAACTTTTTTTTCTTTTTTTTTCTTTTTTTTTTTTGTGTGTGTGTGTACTCTTTTTGAAGGATGTCTCTTTTTTAATTAGTTCTCAAAATATTTCTAATATATATACTTTCATGTGAAGTGTTAAAATCTTACTCACAGTTCGTCAGCTGTTAACCCATAAAATATCAAATTAAGCAAATATTTTAGAAATATTTTGACAGCAAAGGAAATAAAAAAACGACATCCTTTAAGAAGAGTACAGAGAAAAAAGAAATGAAATATGAATTTCCTGAGGAGATATTTAAATATACGAATGCATTCTATGCCCGTAAATTCAACATTAGCGAGGGGAATTCGGAAGTTGACTGACTAACAGCCTTAAGCATAATTCACAAACAATTTCTATGAATAGATAAAATGCCCTCCCCCCCCACAAAAAAAAAAAAAAAAAAAAAAAAAAAAACACAAGCACTCCGGGAGTGCCCACAGAAGTGAAAGCATGAATTTCAATATTATATATATATATATATATATATATATTACAATATATATTATATATATATAATAAAATACCACTGTTTAATTTACATAAAAATAATATATAAATATATATTAAATATAATATATAAATAATTTTCATAAAAAACAATAGCCCACAGGCAAGCATGCGGCGCGCGACGTGCCCGCCCCGCCCTACCTCATACCGAACTATACACAATACATGTACATACTTATATACAGAGGTGTTGGTTACAGTAACAGTGTCGGGAGTTCAATGTTTTTTTCCCATCTCAAAAAATGTCCAACGCGCCTAAAGAAATTTTAACTTCAAATATACAGAGTTGTCGGTAACAGTGTCGGTTACAGTAACAGTGTCGCGAGATCAATGGTTTTTTCCCCATCTCAAAAAATGCCCAACGCGCCTAAAGAAGTTTTCACTTCAATAAATTCTCCATCATTGCACCTGCATGTACTTTCATCAATACCCGTCTTTAGGTCTTTTGCATATCCATTATAATTAAACATAACACGGCCTAAAGGCTTATCATATTTAAATGCCTTAATTATTTTCACTTTACTCACTGGTAGTAGATCATTGTACTTGTTTAAATATTTACCAAAATTAACTCCTTTATAGCAATTCCCCACATAATCCAATATAAAATAGATCTTTTCTTCCGTACTTTTCTGACAGTTCTTTAAATTACAATATCTCTGTAGATCCCGTTTCTTGATTCTATACCGCAATAAATCCAAGCCCAAATCGTTATTAACATTTCTTGTGCTAGATTGTAAAGTTGTTAAAATCTCCGATATCAATTTCTTTTTTATATTAAATATAATTTCCTTAATGTCATTTTCCCTTCGATTACTATTACAATTAAATATTCATTATTCTATTTCTTTACAAATATTTAGATTTTTAGAAGTATTCAAATTGATATTATGTCTAATATCACTACTGATAAGCTCTTTCCTTATATCATGTTTTATTTTGTCATAAATAGATTTTGTCATCATCTTTATTTATCCAGATTCCTACTTCTGAAATTCTGTAAGACATTCTTCTTGCAATATATATATATATATATAATAAAATACAATTATAAATTTACACTAACCACACTATATAGCCAAAAACAAATAACATTATATCAACTGAACACTAAAATATAACCAATTAAAACTATAATACAATTATAACCAAACACAAAATACTAACGAAAAACCAATACCAGGAAAATTAAACCTGAAGGCAGGAGGGCATGGCTAACGACATCGACATGCATTGCAGGGTTAAAACCGGTTTCCACGCAAGCAACGTCCCCCTTCTCCTGCCGAGATCAAATTAATTCAAACTATCAACCAAAACACTAAGCTACACACAGCAGTAACCAACCCTATCTGAACTCATCGAACAACTGATCTAGACCACACGCAGCATTCAAAAATGAATTCAGTTCACTTCTATATTTACTTCTACCTATAAAATTAATCATATTTCTCCGTACAAAGCTCACAGGGTAACCCTGCATCAATGCCATGTTAATCCACTCCATGAATTCGCCAACTGCATCGCCAAATCTTGAACATAATCTCTCAATACGAACTAAACCGTTTGTAAACACATTTCTAAATGCTGAAATATGCACGTTCGATTCAAAATTTAAGATCTTTAAAGTTTTAAAATCGAAATCATTTCTCTTGTCATAAACCCTTGTTATCAAATTGTCATTCTCCAACTCTAAATTCACATCCAGACAATTGATGTTTTTAATATTCTGGGAGGAGAGTTCTAGTTTTAAAGTATTTGGATAATATTTAAAATCTAGGTTTACATTTTTCCTTATTTAATCCAACTATTAAAACATCATCAATATACCTATAACTCAATATTTCTCTATTTAAAATATTTTTATTCTCATATATATGTCAGTACATGTCAGCTAAAATTGAACTGCAAATCCCCCCTATTGGGATTCCACGAATCGGATTAAATACTCTACTCCCCTCATACCAGTAATTATCTTGCACTACCAACTGAAACAAGTTAATAAACCAATCTTCATCGCTATCTAATATTGCTGTTTTTGTTATAAAAATCTATAACCTTGTCCTTTAAATCCAGTAAGTTAATGGTACTGCATAGGTCTGCAAAATCATATACAAACAAACTCTTTATGTTTTGATGTTTTTTCAATTTATCTAATACAATGTAACTGTTCTTTATAATAAATGTGGACTCCGTACTCAACACTCTATCAAACACACTACTCAAAGTTGACTTTTCTGCTTCAACTTAACTTTTTTATATAGTGCCTTAACCTTGTTTTCCATCACTGAAACTTTCAATTTCAATAGCTCATAGTTATCGCTGTTATTATAACTTTCATTTCATATTTCACCATAAAACTTTTTTACAGATTAATGCATAACTTGTGTTAGCTTTATCGACATATGTAATTATAAATTTACTCTGAAGCTCTTTAATAGATTTAGTTAACCTACTATAATCCTCTTCAGACACCGTCACAATCTCTAACACACACACACACACACACACACACACACACACACACACACACACACACACACACACACACACATATATATATATACATATATATATATATATATATATATTAATATATAATTATATAAATATTTAATATATTATATATTTAATTATATAATATAATATAATATAATATCTATGAGTACAGTAGTACTGGATTTCGTTAATCGCTTTCATGTTTAAATACAAATGAGCATGTGACGTTACGCACTCAAGTAAAGTCGTTTTTCTCAATTAACTGTAAGCGAAATTTAACAATTCTTGCGGAGTTGGTATTCATAATTTATTATTTCCTATACATAATATAATGTATTCTAACTATTTGAAAATTACGAGAAACTTGGCGAAACTTCAAGCAATTTAGCTCAACGTTTTCTCTATGTTAAGTTGACAAATGTGCACATTATCTATAAATATAAATGCATATTCGTACATGATTCATGAAGTGAAAGAATTTGTTTTAACTAAGACACGTATCGGTTCAGAGGAAAATCTATCCATGTGAAAGTGTCGTCATATTTTAAATCATGTGCCGGTTTTCATTCCCAAGATATTAATATTTTATAGCAGTTACACAAAGTAGCATAATTTCCACAGAGTATATTGGTCGCCAAAGTATAAGTTTAACATCCTTTTACCGTACAATTTCCCAGAATATTAAATTACTTTAAAATTACTTTAAAATCCATAAGACATCAGTAAATTGAGATACGCTTTTCAAACGCATAACATTGAGAGTACATTTATTTTATTCGACCGTATAAAAATTGAATGTGCTATGTTCAGAAATAAACGTCTTTACTTTATAAAGATCAAACAAGTTAATCTTTCGTAATTGGATTGGACACAGATTTAAAAATATACATGCTTTAAAATTACTTTAAAATCCATAAAAAATCAGTAAATTGAGATAAACTTTTCAAACTACATTTGAAAGTGCATTTTTTTCGAATTGATAGTTTAAAAAATGAAATTATGCGATATTTAGTAGTTACAAATATGCAGTTCAAGCAAATTTTAATGGTTAGGTTGGTGCTACCGTCCATATGATGGCGACATTACTCACGGATATGTTTTTGTTTTGTAATATAGATAGATGCCATGTGAAAGCGAATTTCGCAAAATGTTATGACATTTGGTAATTTATTTTTCAATGTCCGGAAAATCGTATATTTTTATATTGTATGCGCAAAGAAAACGTGCATTCTCATTTAAAAAGTTGAGAAATTTTACTATGGTTGAGTTAAAGTAACGCTTTTTTTTCTAATTGTCTTTTTTATCGATTTATGGTTGAGTATGCACAAATCATATTGTCGTCATTGTTATTGTCGTATTATTGTATTTTAATTTATGTTAACCCGGGCAAAGCTGGGTGGTTCTGCTAGTAATATAATATAATACTACTGTTTAATTTACATAAAAATAATATATAAATATATATTAAATATAATATATAAATAATTTTCATAAAAAACAATAGCGCATAGGCAAGTATGGGGCGCCCGCCCCGTCCTAACTCATATCGAACTATACACAATACATGTACATACTTCATACAGAGGTGTCGGTTGCAGTAACAATGTCGCGAGTTCAATGTTTTTTTCCCATCTCAAAAAATGCCCAACGCGCCTAAAGAAGTTTTCACTTCAAATATACAGAGGTGTCGGTAACAGTGTCGGTTACAGTAACAGTGTCGCGAGTTCAATGATTTTTTCCCATCTCAAAAAATGCCCAACGTGCCTAAAGCAGTTTTCACTTCAAAAATGATGCCTGCCCCGTGGCTCTAGATAGTATAAGTCGGACCATGGGTTTTATCACAATTATATACTCAAAGTTTAAGTGGCATGTATATCAATGCTTTGGACACCTGACATATATTGCTTATAACGAGTTAGTAGTTTCATGCAAAACACGTGTTTTTTAGGTGCACTTGGTCTAAAGCAAAGTGTTACATTTTGGGCTGGAAACAACGAAGATTTTCTTAAAGCATGAATCAGCATGATAAATGCATGTCTTTGGGTGTGCATCTTCTTTCAAAGAATTGGGATGTGGGTGAAACGTTTCTCGCTTTTTTTTTGGCTGTAAGCCCACTCTAAAAGTTATTATATTTTTGAATGTAGCGAGTGACTTTCACAAAGAAGAGGTCTTATTAATCATTTATCTTTACGTGTTCATGTCTATCTTAACGAGAACGAAAAATCAAGCGTCAAACATAGGTCCTGAAACACTTTCCACACTGCAAAAAATAATTGTTGATTTTACAGTATAAAACTGGCACCCCAGCTGCCAGTATTATACCGTAAAATTAACAGTATTAAACAGTAAAATAAGCAGTAATACGCTGCCGTGCAAGCAGTAATACGCTACCGCGCATGCGCGGTAGCGTATTACTGCAGTTTACTACAGCTACGTTTATTTGCAGTGCAACACATCCAGAAAACTGTAACGAAACTTCACCGTTAATCCCTCCCTTCGCGACGAGCGTACTTTACAGAATTTTTAATCTTTTACCACCGGTTTTTCAAAACAGAAATGCTATCATTAAATAAGGCAAAGCTTACAATAAAAAATAACTGGTGGGAATAATCGAGGATTCTGAGCATCTTATGCGTCACATATACGTGTCGCTCGTCCCCAAGGGGTTAAATAAGGTGAAAGAAGATATGTAAGTAGACAGTTTAGAAAACACATAACACATTTAAAAATTCAGTTTCAGCAATTACCGCTCGTAAAGAGAAAAGTAGTCGATTTATATATATGATCTGTATGTGATCTATAGATTTGCATACATATACTACATAACATAGCATGCTAATATTTAGTTTAGTTGGAAAACGCATCACATAGTTGAAAATTCACGTTTAGCAATCGCGCCAATAGACGAAAATGCATTCAAATTCCTTTGTACATACAATACCACATATTAAGCTAAAATGTAACACATATAAAACGCGCACAACACAATACGCACTACAGTAATTACCAAACAATGAACGGGAATGTATTCATTTTTTTTTTTTTTTTTTGCATAGCCTTGTATATGAATTTATTTATACTCCACAAACTTTTCTTAGCATACAAATTTTGTTCAGCAGGAACATACATAACACAATTAATAACCACCCTTAAGGAAATCACGCCCATAGGCAGTAATACTTACAAATTTTTTTGTGTAGATCTGTCTATGACCAAAATAATTTACCCACACTACGAAATATGCATAAATTTAGTTAAAAACGCATGCCACAACTGAAAAAGAACTTCTAGCAATTATTGCTCATACAGATTACTCACCGAATTCTTTTGTGTGTCCCTGTAAATGACCATATTTTATAGTAAGCATCTTATAGCACCCAGTAATGTATATAAATTTTATTAAGTTTGAAATAATGTAACATCATTAAAACACACTGCAAACAATTTTCCCCCGTAGACCATTAAGTATCGGAATTCTTTTGCGTGACACTGTAAATGAATGAGAAATGGTTGCTTTTCGAAAATAATAATCGTACTCAAGACGTTCTCTTATCATCACCACACCACCGCTCCACCTCCACATATCTCGACTTCGGCACGCTCCTCCACTTGGTGGCCTCTCACATGCGGTATTCACACTACACCCACACACACTGCACGCCGCCAAACCCCCAATGATACACTATTGTCATTCGACTGGAAATTATGTCTTTTTAGGTGCGTTCGTAATTATATAATACGTAGCAACTTTTGTCGTCGTCTGGTCCGCATATAACAGCGCAAAAACTACCCATCCGAATGGTTTGAAATTGAATATATATAATTATTGCAGAATTTTGCCGAGTCATTTCAAATTTTATGAAAATCGAATCAAAACTTAAAAAGATATAAGTAAAAGTATTTATTAAGTAATTTGAATTTTTTTTTAATCGATACTTCCTTGTTATAGCAGCTCCCGAGGATTAATCGTCAAGCGACCGAGATGTATCGCCAAGTTATCTGATATATATGACGTATATGACCAAGTTATATAGTCACATTCTTCATTCTATTAAATCTTATCATACGTAATTAATTCAATGGTATTCCATGATAGGTAATGATTCTAGGTTGCCATGGTGATTAGGTCCTATTTAAGATGAAGTCCTATTATTTCCGTATTACTGAATTTAAAAACCGAATTTGTATACTAAAATAGTTTAATTAAAGCAATCATGTAACCTACCGACAGTTTTCTGGATAGAGGTTTCCGGAGAAATAGATATTGAATGATGGAAAAAGAGTCTAAATATGGATTTCAAGTTTTGAAATTTTCAAAGCTAGGCTTAAGTTTCCCATTGGCATTTTCAGTAAATGTCAACAAAGATAAAATGTTGCCAACTTAAAATGCACTTACTTTATTACGGAAATTAATCATATCGTAATAACAGACGATATAATTAATTTCACTGAAACTAGTTATAGTATGAACGCACCTCATTTGTCACGTTTGACGTACAATTTCCAACTTGTTTCAATTTATGTTAAGAAATTAAGCTTAAGGGGAAAGCTTAAGCTTCATACTGAAATTGTACCAAACTCTGTAATTTTCAAAACTAACATCTAATGTCGAGATCATATTTGGCATTTTCGGTAAATTTTATCTTCATATACCAAATGCGAAGTCATTCGGTCAAGTAGTTTAGAAATTATGAAAGTTTTAAGTTTGGAGAACCTAAACGTTAAATTCATTTGTCTCTATACGGTTAGTTTTTTAAGCGTAACTCAAAAACTACTTAGCGGAATGAACCTTAATGTGAGATTCGTATATTTGAAGCTTCTAACTATGATTTCTGCTGAAAAACTTATAGGTTATCATTCCTTTTTTTTTTCAAAGTTTAATTTTTCAAAATATTTATTTTCGAAATAAATTTTCGAAAAAATTATGAAGGTAACCTATCAATTTTTTGACAAAAATCGATTTGTATAAGCTTTAAATATGCTGATCCAAAATTACAACTCATTCCTCCAAGTGACTGCAAAAAAATAATTATTGATTTTACAGTATAATTTTACAGCATGCGCGGTAGCGTATTACTGTTTATTTTACTGTTTATTACTGTTAATTTTACGGTATAATACTGTAAAATCAACAATTTTTTTTTTCAAGTGTAAGTTCTTGAGTTAAGCTTAAAAAAAAAACAGTCCTCATTGTAATCTGTTTTGCAACGATTACAAATGAATTTAACATTGGGATCTCCAAACTTAAAACTTTTGTAATTCCTAAACTATTTGACCGAATGTCTTTCCGTTTGGTATACGAGGATAAAATTTAGCGAAAAAGTCAAATATCGTGTCAAAATTAGGTGTTCGTTTTTAAATTTTCAGAGTTTCGTACATTTTCAGTATGAAGATGGCTTAAACTTAATTTATCTTCTTTAAAGATAAACTGAAAGAAGACATAATTTCTTTCATTTTTAAAATGTATGAGGAAACCTCTCTCTCTCTCTCTCTCTATTTTTTTTTCCCTGGCAGATTGTACATATTTGTAAACTAGGCATTAGCGAATGCAGAGCTCCTGAATGGTCCGCCAACTGAATACCAATATTTGTTAACAGAAAATATCATGGTAAGGTTTCTACAACATTTCCGTAAAAATTTACCTCCGAAGGTGGTTTCTGCAAAATTTCCAAGAAAAATCTAAAAACAAAAAATTTTCTAAGAAAATACCGGTATTCAAAAAGCGGAAAACTATTTGCCACATTTAGAAGTTTTGTACTAATTGAGTATAAAGGCGGCAAGAAAGTTTTATTAGCATTTAATTTCCCCCGAACAAAATTCTGGAAATTTAGGACAAAAGACAATTTAAAATATATGTGGATTTGTTAATAACTTTATGCAGTGCTGAGAGAAAAGAATTTCTTTTGAATCGTTGTTTCCTAGAATAGCTCCAAGAAAGATGCAGAATGCTTCGCGAACATTGTCACAATGAGATTTGTAATCCCAATCAGCACAGCCATCATTTGAACATGGAATTTTATCAAGGAATCTCAGATTTTTATCCACAAAACTAGCGCAGCTAAAATAAAGTACTCTACATATAGAAAATGACTTCTTTTGTAAATAAATAAAAGCAAAATTCGTATTATACACTGTAAAAAAAATTGTTGATTTTACAGTATAATACTGGGCATCCCAGCTTCCAGTATTATACCGTAAAATTAACAGTAATAAACAGTAAAATAAGCAGTAATACACTGCCGCGCATGCGCGGCAGCGTATGACTGCTTATTTTACTGTTTATTACTGCTTATTTTACTGTTTATTACTGGTAATTTTACGGTATAATACTGGCAGCTGGGATGCCAGTATTATACTGTAAAATCAACATTTTTTTTTTTTTTTTTTTTTTTTTTTTTTTTGCTGTGCATAATAAGTTTGCAATGATACAGTTCTATTTTTAAAAACATCGTAAATTATGAAATCGCAATGCATTCTATCCCTTTTATTTATGGAGTGTAAGTTTTTTTCAGCTGGCAAGCAGAGATAAGTTCGGGCTCTTTTTTCGAAGCCCGAGTCCGACGATTTGAAATCCAAGCCCGAACCACTTTGCGTCATCAGAACCCGATACCGAAAGCAGGCAGTTGAAATTGTTAATATTTTAAAAAGTTTTCCAAGATTAATTTTCCCATTTAAAAATCTTTTCTTACCTATAAATAAGTATTAATCCTAAGTACTCTCTCATGAAAACGTTTCGCAATTTTCATGTTCCTGAAAATCAATTTCAAATGCTAAATTTATTTACTTATATTTCACCAATGGTAGAAATCTTCAAAAGTCAGAATTATTATTCTTTTAAAATATCATTGTACAATTACGACACAAAGATGCGAGTTCTGTTTTTTCAGTAATTCTGGAAAAGGATTTCAAACAGAATTCGGAGATAGACAAGGGCCCACGGCTTCTTTATTTTACTAATAAACATTATCTGTGCAAAGGTTTGAGAATCAGAATATTTCTCCTTATTATGTAGTCAGTGCCCGATCAAGCTGAAGTTGGGCCCTGTTAAAAAGTTCCCCCCCCCCCCCTACCTCCCTATTTCCAGCGATACTTTCAGAAAAAAGTAGGTTTATTTGATAAGTTGACAAAGTTGTTTGGGTGAAAGTTTCAAGTTTACAAAAAAAATTTAACTTACAAGAATAATTAAGAAAATTAATTACCGTCCACTTTCTCAAATAAGCATTTGTATAATTCACAAACATCTATGATCCACAGTTTATGTTGCAGAATAAATGAGGACGTCTTTTTCAAAACTCGCATTATCCAAAATCATAAAAATTGTGTTTTCCCAAACAGTCTAGTAATCATTTTAAACTATAATTCTGATATTGTAAAATCCTCGTTTATATTGAAACCAATAGACACAGTATGCAGTTTTTGGTATGCAGTATTGCATATGTTATTGCACAGTATGCAGTATTGCATATTTAAATTTTACGTTTCATATTTTATAAAACAATATTATTTGAAAAGTATTTGATTAAGGAAAAAAGAATCAGCCACATAATTTGTGGGCCCCTGAAATTGGTGGGCCCAGGGCCGAGGCCCCGGAGGCCCGTGCATTAATCAGGCCCTGTATGTAGTAGCAATCATCAATAAAAATTCAGTTACCTTTCAAACTGATTTTTAAAGAGCGCTAAAACACTTTAAGAAACTTAGACTACATTCTTGTTTCTCATATAGCAAGTTTTTTTTTTTTTTTTTTTTTTTTTTTTTTTTTGCTTTCTTTTCTTTTCTTTTTTTTTTTCTTTAAATTTGCGAATAAATAAAACTTTTACTTTGAGCCCGAGACCACACAAGCCCGTGTCGGACTCGGGCCTTCTCATTTCTACTGGCTAATAGAAATCCAATATTTACCAGACACATTGGCTGGTAGAATATTTTTATTTCTGCTAAGCCTGCTGAAAACACAATTCGCTTAATCTGTATTTACTTTTGTGGAATGCAGTTGTTAGGCATAAAAACCTCATTCCACGACATGAGAATAATAATCAGAAATTTGTATTACATGTTATTAGTTTTAAAAATGCTCATAGAAAACGAAAATGTTTTGAATAGTGTCAAATATTAAATTTGCATTGCGCATTATGGTAAAACAAAAAACATTCGGTAAACTACAATTATTATATTAACAAAGCGGATAAATGACCTTTAAGTACCATTATGAAGATAATCACTGTTTGAATTTGAAAGACTATTTAAAAGATTAAAATACATTTTACAAGATAATAGTTATGCTTCTCAATTCTATATGTAATCTTTTCTGATTTCTAGAATTAAGATTTTTTTTCCCTTTAAGCGATCGGTAAATTAAGATAATTTTTGTAAAAAAAAACTCTTTCAATCTTTTACAAATCGCATCAACAATACCACGTATTTATTTTTATATATTTATATTTTTTTCATGTATGCAGCACCCTTGTGCAACACGTGCAGCCTGAATTTTAATATTTAATATGGAGAGAAAAATTAATCTAATAATTATAATTAATATTCCAGAATATTTAATTTTTTTTTTTTCATGGTTCCATATATTGAAACAGAAAATGACCGTCTAAGGATGGTACATATATAAGAGGATAAGAAAAAAAAAAGCTTTTTAAAAATCAAAATTTAAATTAAAAGTCAAAATTAAAAATTAAAATTCTTGGTTTCTTTTATTTAACTTTTAATTCTAATATTCAAAACTCAAAACTAAATTTGCTCCTGTTAAGTTTGTTTCTCAGTCAGACATGACATAATAACCACCTAACGATGGTATATATATGAAAGGATAAGAAAAGAAAACCTTTTTAAAAATCAAAATTAAATTCTCGGTTTCTTTTTTTTACTTTTTTTTAAAAAATTTTAACTTTTAATTCTAATATTCAAAACTCAAAACTAATTTTGCTCTTGTTAAGTTTGTTTCTCAGTCCGACATGACTTAATGACCGCCTAACGATGGTATATATGAAAGGATAAGAAAAGAAAACCTTTTTAAAAATCAAAATTAAATTCTCGGTTTCTTTTTTTTTTCTTTTTTTTTTAAATTTTAACTTTTAATTCTAATATTCAAAACTCAAAACTAAATTTGCTCTTGTTAAGTTTGTTTCTGAGTCCGACATGACTTAATAACATAGACCTTCAATATACTAGACCCCACATTGGTAACCTTTTCGTTGACAGACATCAGTGGTGGTGGTGGTAGATTTATTCCGCCAAACTGGTTTTTCTCCCGCCAAAATCTACGTGGAATTTCCCCGAATTTCCCGCCGAAACTTTATATATTGTGTCTGTGCCTGTCTGTGCTGTTGTTGTTTTTCTAGAGATTGACTAATATTTTAAATTCAAAACAGTTCTTTTAAGAACTTATTAAATCAGTTCGTTTATATATATATATATATATATATATATATATATATATATATATATATATATATATATATATATATATATTTTATATATAACAATATAGTTTGTTAATTTTCGAAATAATTTGGAATGTTTTCTTGGGAGAGGGGGGGGGGGGGAATTATTCTTTTTGTAAGATTTATCATGTGAAATTGAGTTTATTACCTAAATATTGATTATTTATACATTTTTTTAAAACCCATTGATATTGTACCTGGCAAAAGCATGAGCTTCATTTTTACAGATTTTCTTATTATAATAAAATTTTAGAATATCTACATAATTTTTTAATTGTTTTTAGGTTAGACCAGTGGTTTCCAACGGTACGCCCCACAGGGGGGCAATTTAACTTTTCAGGTGGGCAATTCAAGATTTTTGTGAACTCATACCCTCGGAATTATTTTTGTAATAGTAATGCTGTAGACTGAAAATAAAAGTTTCACAATCAAATTTTTAAAAAAACAAGTTTTTTATTCACTTTTTGAGAAGTTTCCATTCAAAAGTAGATTATTCCTCTGAGCTTAATAACCACCTAACGATGGTATATATATGAAAGGATAAGAAAAGAAAACCTTTTTAAAAATCAAAATTAAATTCTCGGTTTCTTTTTTTTTTCTTTTTTTTCTTTTAACTTTTAATTCTAATATTCAAAACTCAAAACTAAATTTGTTTCTCAGTCCGAGATGACCTAATGACCGTCTAACGATGGCTATATGAAAGGACAAGAAAAGAAAACCTTTTTAAAAATCAAAATTTAATGAAACCACGTCGGCCTATGGATTTAACAAACACATCTTCGCTAAGCGGAGAGCAGGCGAATCTTCGCCCCGTTGCCAGGTATCAACTCGTTAAGCTAGACAAAAGCCTGGCAGGTAGGGGCCTGGTCAGCGGTATATATATATATATATAAAAAAAAAATAATAAAAAAAAAATATTATTTTTTTAAAACTTTTAATTCTAATATTCGAAACTAAATTTCCCCCTGTTAAGTTTGTTTCGCAGTCCGACATGACTTATAGAAATTTCTGATCTTAGCGCAACTTACACTTTTCTGTGGTCAACCCGCTGGGAACGATTCCCGGGAGCTCTGCGTCTGTCTGACCCAGTTATCAACCAAAACATCCCAATCCAATTAAATTAAAGGTCACTCCCAAATTGACTCTTTCGCCCCCTACTAGGAAAAATCAGAAGTACTATCATAAAACCAGTGGATGCGAGAAAAACGAGGATTTTTTTCTTTTTTTTCTATTTAGTAAAATGGTTAGCTAATCTTATATATTAAAGCGAGAAGCAAAAGTCTTAATTTTTCAGTGCAAATTCGACTTTACTGCGCATGCCTTCACTTTTTATTAACGGTGAATAAAGAAGGAAATAGAATTAAGAAGAATGAAGAGCGCTGGGGAAAGAATAGCTCGCCTATTGACTTGCACTTCTCACAAACCTACCACTAGGAAATATTCATTTTAAATTCTTCTTAATCTATGCTTGTTTCCCCTTCCCGGAGCGAGCCTCCTTTCTTCCACCTGCTTTGTTTGAGAGAGGGGTGAACAGAAGGGAAATGGGACTTGAAAAGGGAGGGAGGCGCTTACACTTTTTTTGAAGGCAGGAATGGAAAGGGAAATGGGAGGGAAAGTTCTCCCTTTCTATAGAATTGAAAAGGGTCGTTTATCCCGGGAAGAAAACATATTTATTCTACAACTAGATAACAATATTCCTGACGTAATTTTTACACGAGCTGTAAAACCTTTATATTTATAACGATTAAAAATTTCAAAGGGTTTGGACAACAAAAGCTTTTTTTCTTTTTTAATGTTTTCTTACGAGCACTTTTATCACTAATTATTAATCACGGTAATAACTTCAAACGGATTCGATACATATCATAACTAAAAAGTTGTGGGTTTTTTTCTGTTTGCACAAAAGCCCCCCCCCCCCCCCCCCCCCCCCCCCCATTCCCCTCCTTTGTTCGATTTTGCCCATTAACGAACTTGACCGAGATTTTATGCCCCTTGATTTTATGTATCAGTTTGGAAGTGATTTGTGTAGAATTATTGAAGTTATCGTGTCCATACAAAAGTGACATAGATAGATAGATAAAGTTTTGAACTGGGGATGGTTTTGGGTTCTGGGAGTCATGATCGGTGTAGATCTGCAAAAAAATTTTCAAAAATTCCAACTTAGGGAGAATGTTTCTTACGAAATCTACCTTAAAGAAAAAAAAAAAGAAATACACGAATAGCATAAAATAATATTATGTAATTAATATTAACAATATTATAATTAATCGCCAAATATATATTTTATTATTTTACGTATTCAACGGCGTCATTCAAATGTCAAATCATCATGTATTATGCAAGCCCGGACTTTTAAAATTAATTTTTGAATAAAAACTGAACGGCATACATAAAAAGATAGGATATTTAGTATATGCCTACTAAATGACAAATAAATAATAATTATCCACTAAGGTGGCTCTCAAACGACCTGCTCAACAACGCGAAATTTTCTGAATCATTTTCTGACTCGATTTTAAACGCAAGGGCATAAAATTGGCAGGCCTGAATATTGAAGCGATTTGAAATCGAAATGAGTTTTCCATTTTTTGATAAATAAATTACTTATCGCGTTATAAGCGATTCGTGTCACGCGACGACACTTTTTTTTCTCTTTCTCGCACTGCAAAGTTGGGAATTCGGTTCAAAACGCCAACTTTGACAGTATTTTCTGAAGGATCTTCTGCCAAAAAAAAAAAAAAAATGGAAAACGTCTTTCGATTACATAGTTTCTGAATAAGAATACCTGTCAGTTTTACGTGTTTCTGAACAAAAATGAATTAAAAAATATGTCATGACAATGCCAGTTCGGATTATAAAATCTATTAGTGTGAATTAGAGAAAAGCTTTAAAGAGTTAGACGACCACGCACCTTCTTTGTATAAATTTATGTCTTATTTTATCTCCTAAGTTTCTGTCATCTGAATCCTCCTTCGAAGTGTTTTTCCAGTTGGTCCGTCACTTATTCGAGGTGACGGTTCCTGGGCAAGCGAACCATGTCCGAAGAGGAGAGCCCGGAACCACTCACCCGAACTTATCTGACGACGCATCACCCAAGGAGCGTGAGATCGATGCATCTTTTCTGGCTAGAAGGAGACGGACTGACAATTTTAAATGACTGCCTACCGTTATTTATTTCCGAGGCCGGCCGTCTCATGGTCATTCGATGAAAACGAAAATTACAGACGCAGATCATAATAGAGATGCTTTGGGGATGTGCTCAAAAGAAAATGTCTTTATTGAAACCTCTATTACGCATGGCGGGAGACAATGCCGCTTTAACGAGTAGGCGAGCGGGGCCTAAGCCCAGGGGCCTGACTCAATAAGGGTTCTCCAGATATGGACCGAAATTATAGGGCAGCGAGCGGGGCATATGCCCCGGCCGCCAGAGTAGAAGAGGGCGCTAAAAGAAGGTTTGGTTAATTGTTCGGAACAAAAAACAAATATCGAAATTTGGGCTAAAAATCCAAGAAATCGGACAACAAAAAGTAAAAATATATTCATTAAATTTATACTCAATGCTTTGAACAGGGTATGTTTTTTCAATAGATAACAGACTAGGGGCGCCAGAACAATACTTGATTAACAAATTTATCCAAGATGCTTGCAAGATCAATACACTGTTTTAGTTAGTATTTCGGACGTTATCGTGATGACACGTTTTGCATGTTTTTATCTTTTGTGTGCCCCTGTAACGGACTATAACAGATACTACTTGATTAACAGATTCATCCAAGATATTGTTAATATCAATTCACTGTCCCAATTAGGTTCAATATACCGAACGTTCTCTTGATGACAAGATTTGTATTATATATATAGGTTCATATGGCCAGTTCGATTTCTAAAGAACTCAACCTAGATATACCTTAAAATTAATATACTTTCGAACAATTGTTTTATATTTAAAATAAAAATCGAGAACTTCTCATTCTAAATTTATTTTGGAAAGAAGGGGGGGAGCGGGCAAAATCCATGCTGGCTTTGGGAGAAAAAAATCATAATTTCCACCCTGTTCCAGATCAGTGGAGTCTCAGACTACCATATAAGTAAAATCTGCGAAAACGGAACCTGTCTGTGACAGGAAAATTCATGGTTTCAGCGAAAATAATATAATACAGTTTTCGGGTTGATCGTCTTATTAGGTTTCGGTGTATTAAAAACTATATAGTAAACTAGTTTAAACTATACTAGTTTTAAACTAGCAAGTAATGCACAATGAACTGTAATGAACGAAGCCTTTTAAAAACTATATGAAGTTAATTCTTAACATGATGTTAAGTATCGTATTTTCCTATCGCATGTTAACTAAAAGATTATGTATTTAGTAATAATTCTGCTACAAGTGACGATAACATTCTTTTAAAAATATAACAAGAAAATAAATCATGCGTCAAGCATTGATTATCAAACACTTTTCAATACATTCAGTATTGCTGCAACAAAACTTCACCGTTTAATAAGGTAAAATATGATGTCTATGTAAGCAATTTGAAAAACGCATAACACATTTGAAAACACAATTTCAGCATTTACCATCTATAGTCGGAAATTATCCAAAATCTTTTGTGCAGCCCGTGTATATGATCTATAGATTTTCATATATACTACATAGTATGCAAAAATTTAGTTCAGTTAGAAAACGCATTACACAGCTGAAAATTCCCCTTCAACAATATCCGTCAATAATCGGAAATGTACTCGAATTCTTTTGTGAAGCCCTGTATATCATCTATAGAATTTACACACACCAAGTAACGTGCAAAAAATTAGTTAAATTTCAACACGCGTACCACAAGTGAAAACCCAGCAATAATTACTGCTCATAGACATTACTGTAACTGAATTCTTTTGTGTGTCCCTGGAAATGATGATAAATGCTATATGCACATCCTATGCGTAATAAGCATCTTGTAGATGTATCAGTGGTGTATACAAATTTCAATATGTTTCAAAATTACTTGAAAAAAAAATGTTATTTTTGTATATCGCGTGGGGTATCGTGTGAAAGATCTCATACTATTGAACTCAAAAATATATTTGTTTTAATTTTAGGTATTATATTTTCTGAGATAGCGTCGAAAATGCTCTGCAAAAATAAGTCCCTCACTCCTCTTTTTCCAAATCCACTGAAACTAAAATTATGAAAAAGTTAGGAGTAATAGCAGTTTATTTAAACCTTGCAAGAAAACTATAGCGATTAGCCTAGGTCGCATAGTTTTTGAGAAAATCACATTTTTCCATTACATACAAAATTTACTTTGCCGGCGGTTAGCAGGTGAGTTGAGTGGCGTTTAAGGTATTTGTCGACGCAGAATCATTCAATAATTGTTGATGTTGATTTTCGAAAAAAATTGATGGTAATTAGCCGATATATTAATAAAATTATTTTTAAAAAATAAAACTTTTTTTTTTAATCGTGTAGGATATTGTTCAAAAGATCTCGTAAATATATTTCCAGAGATATCGTCGAAAGTGCACTGCAAAAATCCATCCACCCCCCCCCCCCCCCACACACACACACACACAGACTCCTATTTCCGATTCTACTGAAACTAAAATTATGAAAAAATTAGGGGTGGTAAGAGTTTATTGCCGAAACGTCAGTTGAGGCTTACTGTGGAGACCCGAAAAGTTTTTGGTTTCTTTCTGTCTGTATGTCTGTCAGTTCCGCGATAACTGCCGCAAAAATGATCCGATTAGTTTGATTTTTGGTAGGTATGTTGGTGAGATACCCGGAATTAGCTGTATAGTTTTTTTAGTTACGTTTGGTTCATTCGTTCGGAAAATATAAAACATTTCTTTTTAGGCCATAATGCTTTCCTATGGGAATTCAGACGATTTTAAAAATTTTCATCCATTGAAATAAAATGGCGCATTTGATTAATGTATTTAATGTGTAAGTTATGAAGGCTAAAATTTATCAAGTCAGGTCTTAAATTATTCAAATTAATTTGAAATTTTGTTAATACATTCGTCAGATTTTTTAAATTAGGTGTACAATGTTTGGTGCAATTTTATACATCTGTTCTAATAATATAATACATTTTATTCTATCATTTTCTGAAAATTTTAAAATGCATTTATTTTTATTTTCCTCTTTAATTTAACCGTAACCAAGCAACTAAATTTTAAAGAATATCAAAATAATAAAATTCAAATAATTCAGACTATTTTGCTACAATATTTTATTGGGTGATTTTAATATTTTATTGAGAGATTTTAGTATGCTATTGCCATTGAGTTAGATCAAGATGTACGTATGTAAAATAAATATTATAGAATGACCATCAAAACTGTTTTTCCTAAACAAAAATTGTAATAACACTAGATTTCTGCAATAGATATAAGTGAAATACAGTAGATTCAGTTTACATTTCCATAAGTTGCTTTTGTACACGAGATATTATTCAACTTATCTATCGGATGCGAGTGTTTCGTGGTTGGCAGGTAAGTAAATATTGCTATTTAGGTACTAGGATAACATGAAATTATTTTCTGAATTTTTGCTTATCCTAATAAAACCACTGTGTAGAACGAAATCCAAGATATACTAGAATCATTCACACAAACAATAGGAAATCACGAATATAAATTTAATAAGATTACGGAAAACATTTCTTTTTAGGTCATAATGCTTTCCTATGGGAATTCAGATGATTTTGAAAATTTTCATCCATTGAAATAAAATGGCGCATTTGATTAATGTATTTATTGTGTAAGTTATGAAGGCTAAAATTTATCAAGTCAGGTCTTAAATTATTCAAATTAATTTGAAATTTTGTTAATACATTCGTCAGATTTTTTAAATTAGGTATACAATGTTTGGTGCAATTTTATACATCTGTTCTAATAATATAATACATTTTATTCTATCATTTTTTGCAAATTTTAAAATGTATTTATTTTTATTTTCCCCTTTAATTTAATCGTAACCTAGCAACTACATTTTAAAGAATATCAGAATAATAAAATTCAAATAACTCAAACTATTTTGCTACAATATTTTATTCGCAAAATGAAATAGTTTTGAGTGATTTTAATATTTTATTGAAATAAATGAGAATTTATTTTGAAACAAGTTACCTTTTAACTACTATAGAATGATAACCGAAACATTTTTACATGAGATATTCATTTTCTGGAAGAGATATGGATTTTTCGTGGTTCAAAATTAGTATTACTTTTAAAATAGGATATAATATCTCGAACAACGAGATGGTTAATCTAAAGAAATTAGCTTAGTAAAAAGCATCCATACAGCCTGAAATAGCACTGGAAACTGAGATCATACAAAGTTATCACAAAAAATACTTTATAGCGCCAAACCACGGTTGCTATTTAGTGAATTGGCAGTGGGTACGATTATGAATGATTACCCAATAAGTTTAAAAGTTTCTAAATAAGCCTATTTTGGGGAGATTTTAGTATGCTATTGCCATCGAGTTAGATCAGGATGTACTTAGGTAAAAGAAATATTATAGAATGACCATCAAAACTGTTTTCCGAAACAAAAGTTGCAATAGCACAGCACTAGATTTCTGAAATAGATATAAGTGAAAAGATTCAGTTTACATTTCCATGAGTTGCTTTTGTACACGAGATATTATTCAACCTATTTATCAGATGCGAGTGTTTCGTGGTTGGCAGGTAAGTAAATACTGCTATTTAGGCATTAGGATAACATGAAATTATTTTCGAAATTTTTGCTTATTCTAATAAAACCACTGTGTAGAACGAAATCCAAGATATACTAGAATCATTCACACAATCAATAGTAAATCACGAATATAAATTTGTTAAGATTAGGGGGGGGGGGGTTCAGGGGGGCTCTGCCCCTATTTTTTTAATCTAAAACATACACTGTAAAAAAAAATTCGGAAAAGTTTCCGGTAGGAATAGGATTTCCAGTTGCCCGTATAGTACAGGAAACTTTTCCGAAACAACACGGAAAAAAAACGGAAAAAAACGAAAGTTTTTTCTTTCCGTCAGGAAACTTTTCCCGTTTGATTCAGAAACTAATCTTTAGACACAGAATAAATTCCTGAGTCTTACGGAAATCTTTCCATTCACATAAAGAAACGTTTTGGAAGAATGGAAGAATAGATAGAAAGTATTCCGTTTAAAAAAGGAAAACTTTCCGTTCACATAAAGAAACGTTTTGGAAGAATGGAAGAATAGATAGAAAGTATTCCGTTTTAAAAAGGAAAACTTTCCATTCACATAAAGAAACGTTTTGGAAGAATGGGAGAATAGATAGAAAGTATTCCGTTTTAAAAAGGAAACTTTTCCGAATCAGTCAGTAAACTAATCTCGAAAAAATTAAAAATTCCTGTGTAGAATAGAAACTTTTTCTTTGCTTTACGGAATTTTTTTTCATTATGATCGGAAAATTTTCTGTATTGTAAAGAAACTTTTGTTTTGAAGAGCAGGAACATTAACGGATGAAAATATTGCTTTTGGACACTGTTTTGATTTCCTTTTATCTCAATTAAATATTATTAAGAACTTTTTTGAATACATACACACATTTTAAGTATTTGTTATCATAAAATGCATTACATGTAATGCATTTTATGATAACAAAATGCATTTTATGATACGAAATGTGTGTATGTATTCAAAAAAGTTCTTAGTAATATTTAATTGAGATAAAAGGAAATCAAAACAGTGTCCAAAAGCAATATTTTCATCTGTTATTGGTCCTACTCTTTATAACAAAAGTTTCTTTACAATACAGAATCAGCTTGAAATGTTATTTATTTGTTACAAGTATACTGATGCGCTCATGGGTATAATATAACTAAATATTCAGATGATGCTAAACCAGTGTTGAATTCAGAGCCTTTTCTGCGGCTCCGGCGGGGAGGGGGGAGGAATTATATATTTCCTTTTTGGAAATTGCACTTTTTAACCATTAAAAGCATAATATCTCAAATCTTCTGGGGGGGGGGGATTTCAATGTTCCAGGGGGGTCCCAGCGGGCCACCCCCTGAATTCAATACTGTGCCAAACAACTGTTCAATATTACTAAAAAAAAGGGACAAGCCTGTATCCTCAAAAAGCTCAAATTTATTCCACTGGGTGTAGCACAAGTATGAAACATGTTCTATGCATATGAGGTGTATGCAACTACTTTGAAGTTTATTGTTGCTGGAAAGAATTTCTATAGCTATATTTCTAAAACAAAGGACATACAAAACCTATCTTTTTAAATCATAATATTGCCCCACCCCTCCTTAAAAAAACAGAAATAGCCATATTTGACTGAAAATTATCTTCTTCCAATAATAGGTTTTAAAAAAATAAGCTTAGGGGGTCGTCATCATTCTTAAATTGTACCAAACTCCAACTTTTCAATACATACACCTAATTTTGACGTTATACATTTTTTTTTTCTGTAAATTTCTCCCAAGGCTACGAAACAAGAAATCACTTGGTCAAGTGGTTTAAGAAATATGAAGGTTTAAAATTTGGAAGTCTTAATGTGAAATTAATTTGCAATTGATGAAAAACAAATTGCAATGCGGGTAGCTTTTTAAGCGTAATTAAAAAACTACTTGACATAATAATTTTGGATTCGCTTATTTGAAGATTTTCAAAATCTATTTGTTAAAATTGTATAGATGATGTTTAGTTCTCTCTTATAAAAAGAAAAATGTATTTTTAAATTCATTTCAAAAAAGAAAAAAAATAACCTATGAATTTTTAATAGAGGTGGATTTCTGGAGGCTTCAAATATGCAAATCCAAAATCACAGATAGTTGGTAAGTAGTTTTTGAGTTATGCTTAAAACATAGAATTATATGAGACTTATTTCTCAATTTATCAATGTATTTATCAATGCTGTAACTATTTGAGTTTTCACGATAGTTCACTGGTCTTTTTATATGAGTTGCCCTATAGTATTGATATCAAATCATAACAAAAATGTTTGCTGTAGTTTGCGCATGCGCAGTTAAAATTAATTTCATAAAAATACCTATATCTCATCAAATATTCAATATATTAATATTTTAATCACAGTATACTATTTCTACGATTCTTTGTCAAGTTTTTGGAAAGTGGTGTTAAATTTGGCTGAAAACTCTGCATGTTATAAAAAAAACTTTTGAATTTTTCACAGAAACGTTAATATATTCACGAATATACATGCTATACTTACAAAAAATGCACACAAATGTTGAACAGAACCTACATAGTCATTTACTACAGTGACAGACCATTTTTAGCATTTTTCGTTACTTGGGTGATCGAAAATATTATTTTATTATTAAAGTTATTATCCCCCCCCCCCCTAGTTGTCCTCGCGATAAAATATTCACTGAAAAACATCAAGTCAAACATTTTCTTTACATCCTCAAAGCTTAAGGGCATTCCGGGCATTTACTCACGAGTTTCAGTAAGATAATTGACGAAACGTCTGAAATCGGTCACTGCCTCTTAATTTCTGGACACCAGTGTAATATTAATAAAGTAAATCTAAAAACTTTTGAAGCCATGTAACTTATAAGAATATATATACACAGGGTTCGTACGACTCCTGGAATTTTGCGACCAAGAAATTCTTTGGTACCAGTATTTTCTTACAGAAAATCTCTCCTTAAAAGAATGCGAAGTTTCGCGAGTTTAACCTAGATTTCTTTTTCTATAAAAAAAATACTGGTGAAGCTCCTGGAAAATTGCCTGATCCGTACGAACCCTGTATACAGAATTCAGCTAATCCTAATAAATAGCTTGATGATAAACAAATTTTAGAAGCCATGCAATTTGAAAATATACAAGACTTTGAACTTGAAGCTCAACTGAAAATTATATAACAAAAAGCCTTGCTAAATGAAAATCCTTTTTAAAAACAGGGTTCGTGATTTTACTTATTTATTTAATCAAAAAATCATATATGTTTTTAATTATTTAAATCAGCTATTTTTTTTAATTCAAAATACAATTTTAAAATTATACATTTTACAGTAAAATAAACTTTACTAAATAATTAAAATTAACAATTAGAAGTGTCCATTTAAATATATTTGAAATTAAAAAATATATAGAAACTCATTCACTTGGTTAAATTAAAATATTTTAATCATATAAATAGTTAAAAATATACAGTTTAAAAAAATGGAGCTACAGAAAAAGATTTAATTTAGAAATGTGAATTCTCTTTTACTTTTGAAAACATGAAATAAATAAAACAAATTGTCTTGTGTCATCACTTATTTACAAAAACTGCAATTTAACAGATATCCTATTCTGTATAAAATACATATACCACCTTGAATTACCCCTTTGATAAAATAAAAAGCATATGCACTCTGCATTACTAAAAGCTAAAGCTTTTTGTTCTGACCAAATTTCTTTATTCATTTAATGAATTTAGAGCATATATTAAACACACTTAAGATGGTTATGATTATATTTTATAAATTTCAATGGATATGAAAAAAATATTCTTTGTTATTAAAATGTTTGAAAAGAAACACCAATTTTCCAGCTTTATGAGTTCCTAAGCGATTACAGAGTTTACAGTGAATTAAAGTTTGATTTATTTGAATTTAAAATAAAAATAATTAAATCAGGCCTTTTTTTAAGATTTTAAAACTTTAGTTGTTTATGAGTTTACATTTACAAGTAATTGAAATTGTATGAAAAAAAATATATATATAACATTTCAAAGTATATTACTTACCATGCAATCTTTATTTTCCGAATCTTTCCATAAATAAATTACGTTGGAATATTGAACCATTTGTTATTTACATGTGCACAATGAAGTCATGAGATATCTACATAAATATCAATAAATATACTGTTGACTGACCTATATTCATTTTACTATATTTATGAAGTCTAGTTGCCTATAAAAATTTATGTATATTTAAAGTCAAAATTTTATCATCATTAATGACAAAGAAAGAAATGTTTGTGAATCTTTTATTCTTCAATGGCAGATCACTTAATAGAAGAATATTAAAAATTACAAATAATTCAGGAAAAATATATAAAAAATAAGTGTATATTTAATAAAAAATCTGACTTCGCAAATGTGGTATGTGCTGTTTTTTTTTTAACTTAAACTTAGTAAAATAAATCAATCGCATTTAATCTGCACAAACATTAAATTGCACATACTAACAAAATACTATTTAAATATATATATATAAGTTACTCGATTTTTTTTTTCTGGCTAACTACAAAAGACAGAAAAGATAAAACAAACATTTATACTGAAAAATAACATTTATTTGCAACAAAACTATAAATCAAAATGTTATAATGAATAAAAATTACAGCAATACTGATATTACTTCCATTGACAGTTCTTGCCTTCGAATAGCTGCACTTAGTAAAAAAGTAGGCTTAGATTCTTTAATTTCTTCCAGGCCTTAATTGATTACACAATATGATGCTACCAAAACAAAATTGTCCTAGGACATTTCTCCGAAAAAACTGTCAAACCATCAATATTATTCGAGAACAGCATGATTTCCTTTCTTACATCATCATTCGCTATTAAGCAAGGATGATATGCTCTAGCTGGAATGCGACACTGATCACTGCAGTATTATCCTGCAATAATAACAATAATAATGTTAATATATTTTTATTTTACTAATTTCTAGTGATCATGTATATTTAATGGGACAAAAACAGCACAACAGCAATGAATGATTAAGAGGACTCTTCGTCTTCAGCGATAAGTATTTTTAAGAGCATAAAATTTGAAAATTTTCCTTTCAGTAAAAATTTCAAATTTCATAAGTTTTTAAAATACTTAAAAATTAAGGAAAATTATTAAAATGTACAATTTAAAAATGTTAATTTAAAGATGCACATTGGACATCTGCTTCCTGCTGGTGAAAGCTATATTTTGATAATTGTATAAGGGAATTTACTACCTCTTTAAAATTTACATAGGTTACCATGGGATTTCACGATCAGCATTAAATGAAAAAAAAAAAGCGTGCCACAGTAATATAATAGAACTAGTGGGTAAGTGTGATCGAACATCGCTCAAAGGGTTTCGTTTAATATTCCTTTCAAAACACTTTGTCCTTTCTTTAATAAATCCAAATAAATTTCATTTAGCATCAACAACAAAAAAAACTCATGTTTTTTATAAAGTAAAAATTTACCGGTTCTGCATGAAAACCCATTTCTTTAAATTAGGGGGTGGAGAATAGCCCCGTTCCCTCTCTTTATACATCACCAATTAAACTTCAAAACTGATCAGGGAAGCACCTTATCAAACTGAACCTATATACAAAATTTGAAGCAAATCGGATAATTCTGTATGAAAAACCCATTTATCTAAATTAAGGAGGGGAGATTAGCCTCCCGATCCCCCCTTTATACTTTACCATTGAACCGCCAAAACTAATCAAGGAAGCGCCTTATAACAATGAACCTATATACAAAATGTGAAGCAAATTGGATAATTCTGCATGAAAAACATATTTATCTAAATTAAGGGAGGGATTGGACCTTGTTCCCCCTTTCTATACTTAACCAATGAACCCCCAAAACTAAACAGAGAAGCAACTTGTCACATTGAACCTATTTACAAAATTTGAAGCAAATCGGATAATTCTGCATGAAATACCCATTTATCTAATTTAAGGAGGGGGATTTGCCTCCCTTCCCTACCCTTTATACTTAACCAATGAACCCCCAAAACTGATCAGGGAAGCGCCTTATCAGAATGAACCTATATACAAAATTTGACACAAATCGGATAATTCTGCATTAAAAACCCATTTATCTAAATTAAGGGGCGATTGGACACCGTTCTGTTATTTATACTTAATCAAGGACCCCCAAAACTGATATAAGGATGCGTCTTATCACAATTAACCTATATACAAAATTTGAAGCAAATCGGATAATTCTGCATAAAAACCCATTTATCTAAATTAAGGGGGGGGGAATTAGCCACCGTTCCCCTCTTTACACTTAGCAAATGAACCCCCAAAACTAATGAGGGAAGCGCCTTATCAAAATGAAGCTTTATACAAAACTTAAAGCAAATTGGGTAATTTTGCATTAAAAACCCATTTATCTAAATTAGGGGTGATTAGCTCCTGTTCCCCCTTTATACTTAACGAATGAACGCCCAAAACTGATCAGGGAAGCGCCTTATCAGAATGAACCTATATACAAAATTTGAAACAAATCGGATAATTCTGCATAAAAAAACCCATTTATCTAAATTAAAGGGGTGATTGGACACCGTTTCCTCCTTTATACTTAATCAATCAACCTCCGAAATTGATATGGGGAAACGTCTTATCACAATTAACCTATATACAAAATTTGAAACAAATCAGATAATTGTGCATAAAACACATTTATCTAAATTAAGGGGGGGGGGATTAGCCACCGTTCTCCTGTTTATACTTAACTAATGAACCCCAAAACTGATCAGGGAAGCGCCTTATCAGAATGAACATATATACAAAATTTGAAACAAATCGGATAATTCTGCATGAAAAACCCATTAGCCCCCAGTTCCCCCTGTATCTTTAACCAAAGAACCCCCAAAACTAATCAGGGAAGCGACTTATTAGAAGGAACCTATATACAAAATTTTTAGCAAATACAATAATTCTGCATAAAAACCCCATTTATCTAAATTATGGGGGGGGGGATTAGCCCCCGTTCCCCTCTTTATGCTGAACGAAATAACTCCCAAAATTAATGAGGGACGCACCTTATCACAATGAAGCTATATACAAAATTTGAAGAAAATTGTGTAATTCTGCATGAAAAACCCATTTACCTAAATTAGAGGGGATTAGTCCCTGTTCCCTCCTTTATGCTTAACCAATGAACCCCTAAAACTGAGCAGGGTACCACCTTATCAGAATGAACCTATATGCAAAATTTGAAACAAATCAGATATTTCCGCATGGAAAACCCATTTATCTAAATTAAGGGGATATCAGCTCCCCGCTCCCCCCTTTGTACTTACCAATGAACCCCCAAAACTAATCAGGGAAGCGGCTTTTAACAATGAACCTATATACAAAATTTGAAGTAAATTGGATAATTCTGCATTAAAAACCTATTTATCTAAATTAAGGGGGGATTGGACACCGTTCCCCCCTTTATACTTAATCAATGAACAACCAAAATTGATAAGGGGAAGCGCCTTATCACAATTAACCTATATACAAAATTTGAAGCAAATCGGATAATTCTGCATAAAAAACCCAATTATTTAAATTAAGGAGGAGGGTATTAACCACCGTTTCCCTCTTTAAACTTAACTAATGAACCTCCAAAACTAATGAGGGAAAAGCCTTTTCACAATGAAGCTTTATGCAAAATTTGAAGCAAATTGGGTAATTTTGCATGAAAAACCCCTTTATCTAAATTAGGGGGAATTAGCCCCCCGTTCCCCTTTATACTTAACCAATAAACCCTCAAAACTGATCAGGGAAGCGCCTTATCAGAATGAACCTATATACAAAATTTCAAACAAATCGGATAATTCTGCATAAAAAAACCGTTTATCTAAATTAAGGGGGCTATCAGCCCCCGTTCCCTCCTCCTTTATATTTAACCAATGAACCTCCATAACTAATCAAGGAACCGCCTTATCAGAATCAACCTATATACAAAATTTCAAAAATTGAAATCGGATAACTCTGTATGAAAAACCTATTTATCTAAATTAAGGGGGTGGCGAATTAGCCCCCCTTTCTGGCTTTGACAGACTGGAGCTAAAAAAGGTTTCTATTACAATGATATTTCGGGTTCTGTAGACTCCAAAAGTAGCACAATTTTCAATTTTTGCCTTACCTCGGGTTCTGCAAACCCCAAAAAGCTGAGTGAAAAGACTGTATACTAAATGGAAAATATCAACGAGAGTTTTTAATTAAAAACAGTTTTCATCTATGCGGTATATAGTCCCAAAATAAAAATAATAATTCAGTTTATAAATTTAAAATCACATATAATTAATTTAATTTCACTTTGAATTGTCCAAAAAACAAGATAGAGACTGAGTCAAATCGGCCAGTTTTTTAGCGACACCGAATCTCCCCCCCCCCCCCCCAAAAAAAAAAAAAAAAAAAAAAAAAAACGTGCCTGACTTATACTCAGACTCCACAGCCCTGGAAGAAATGATTGGATGAGGACGTATCACAAAAATTCTAAGCTTTGAGATTACTTAAGAGTAGTGCTTGGAAGGGCACGCAAAAATGCTGTGCCTAGGACTCTGAAGCTCAAAGTTGGGTTCTAGTGACATTTATGATTTATATGTTGACATCATGACTCTTTTGAACATTTTTTTTTCTTGAAATTTGAACTGTATTAACACGTGCATTTAAATACATGACAAGATTTAGTTAAATGAAAGCAGAAATATGAAATAAAATCAAGTAAGAATTTTTTTTTGCTAAAACACCACATTTTTTTTTTTAATGAATGAATGAAGAATTGAAGCTTTATATTTTTGAAGTAAAAAAAAATTCAAGCCTTTTGAGGGTTTATTCTCCCTGAAGCCCATTCAATATAATTTTTCAAGACATGAGCACGAAATAAAAATCAGAACAAAAAATTGTCTTCCTTTCCACATGTGACATGATGTTCAGCAGTGGAGATCTCCCCCATCCATCTCTACTGACAAAAATTCCCTGTTTGCTTTTTTTCTTTTTCTGTTTATTTTAAATTATTAGAAAAGATTAAATGTCATTTTTTATTTTAAAAATAATGTAAGAAAAATAAAATTTAGCCAATTAAACTTGAATATCCAGGGCGAAGCAGTTGATCTCTGCTGCCCAAAATGTAAGCTTCTGCATGCAAGCTTTTACAGCATGAATATAGATAATATCAACCTCAAGATATTCAGCATATTCAACTTTACGTTTGTTACAACTAAAATTTTGTCTGATATGCAAAGAATACTGAAATTTATTTTACCATATACCAATACAAATTTCATTATATTGTCCTAACATAAAGTTCTCAATTTATTAATTAACATTATAGAATTTAAAGGATTCCCCTTTTCAATTGAATTTTAATACACTACAAATAATTAGGAATGTAAAGAATATTCGACCACTATTCGGTATTCGGCTTAATGGGCCCTTTTGCCGAATATTGAACAGATATTCTGCCGAATACCTGTAGCCGAATATATTTAGATATATTGTCGAATATTCTAAGATATTTGGTTAAATAAGTTCCAGAAAAAAAAATGTGATTTTAAATATTTTTAACAAACAATATTAAAGAATGATATCTAAATACATTAATTATTATAAGAAAAATAAATCCTAATACTTACTCAATTTTAAAGCTTCATGACAACTTATAAATAACTGTATATAATGAAATTAAAAAATATTTTTCTTGCTGCATATTTAGGCATCATATGAATTTAAGTAAGTATTGCAACATTAATTTATTTTACATTAAAATGCAAAATATATACTGCATTTAAAGTTTAAATCTCTCTCTCTCTCTCTCTCTCATCAGTGAATTAAAAAAAAATTCACTTTATATCTATTTTTTTAATCTGATTTATAATGATGATAAGTTTCTTAAACAATAAAATTCATAAATATTAAAAACAAATATTTTACTGTCTTGTAAAAATGCTTAATCTTTCACAAATTAAATCATTTTTCTAGCTTTTAGTTTTACTTTTAAATAATAAATATATGACTATATAATTACTTTACTAATTAAAAATTAAACATTAGATGTTGATTAAACGAACTAATGAGTTTGATACATTGAAAAGAAAAAAACTATTACCTATACTGAAAAAACATTTAATGAGTTACTTCAAAATAACATACAGGGGTAACAAAATTATTTATCACTGTAAAGCCTGAAATTGTGATGCAAAAATAACTTTTCAGCATTTTCAGGAAGAAGTCTGTTTCGTTTGGTTTCATATATATTACCAGCTTCAGAAAACAAACGTTCACTATATACCGTGCTTACATACATTCAGCTGTCATGATTTTTGAACACTCAAACAAAAAATTTATTCAATTAGTCCTTAATTTAATTTTTGATTTTAAAATTGGAAAAAAAAAATAAATAAACAAATAAAATAATTTTTTTTAAAGTCAGTATTCGGCCGCCGAACATTCGGTATTCGGCTAAAACTTGGCCGAATATTCGGTATTCGGCTATTCGGCCAAATCACTATTCGTTACATCCCTACAAATAATAAAATGTAAAATTGATTCTATAATAATGCAGTACCTGAAAAAAGACAATATGATTCTGATATAGCATCGAACATAGAAAAATATCATCAATTTATTTTAAGATCATAGGTATGTTATTGATGTCTTCAGTGTTGAATTCAGACATTTTTCTCCGGGAGGGATTTCTGTGGTTCCGGGGGGGGGGGGGATATTATAGAGTTCCGGGGGGGATTGCACTTTTTGATTATTAAAAGCATAAAATGTGAAATCTTCCGGTGGGACATTTCAATGCTCCGGGGGGGACTGTCCCCCCACCTCCTGAATTCAACACTGGATGTCTTACAGAATTAAAGAAATAAACAAGGAATTTAATTTAGAATAAGTTAAAAACTATTTAAAAAAACAGCCTACAAAAACTAAGTTTCATTAAGATAATATCTAAGTTAGAAATTTCTGGCACATCAAAATATTTTTTACTTCGGGGATATTTTTCTCATAAAAAATAAACTGAGCGAGAAATAAGATAACATGCATTTTATTTCAGGCTACGCAGCTCCTTAAACATGTTATTCGATTTGATAATCATGCACTATAAATATATGTACATATCAAAACCAAAATATTAAAAATCACATAAATTTTAGTACTTACCATTGCGAAATTGTTGTTGTTGTTGTTGGTTTGGCCCATGGGCCAGGTGAGCAGCTTTTTATTCCTATACAGCTGTCTTACTCCGCAAAAACCAGACTCCTACCAGAAGTAAAACTATTGCGAAGTTAGAAGTACGTAGAGCAGTTGTCCAATATTTAAAAACATGGCGCCCATCTTCATCCAAAAACTCGATTCTGTTCTGTTATCAATCACGTGACGCAACGCCTTTCATACGTCACAGAGAACGAGACTGCGCAGTAAGTCCGGAGAAAGCTGTTTTCCATCCGTTCGGAAACTAATCCGATATAAATAGATTATTTTTATGACTGTAGAAAACCTTTCTGTTGTGATTCGGAATAATTATTTTATCGGTTGTTTTCCGTATCGTAAAGGAAATTTATCTTTTACGAAACGGAAAAGGGTTGGAAATTTTTTACAGTGTAGAATAAGAAGTTCATAAGAATGTCAGAATATTATTGCATAAACCGTGTTTAATTAAACGTTTCTAATTTCTGAAACCTTCAAATTATTCAAAAAGCGTATAAATATGTATATAGTAATTTAAAAAAATTAATTTGCGGATTGTAAGATGTTAAATATTATGAAAAGTGAGATAAAAAAAACATTGACTTTCAGAGCTGACGTTGAGGCTCCTGATCTGTAGATTTACTAGTTGCCGAAACGTCAGTGAAGGCTTACTGTGGAGACCCGAAAAGTTTTTGGTTTATGTCTGTCTGTTTGTCTGTCTGTCTGTCTGTCTGTCTGTCTGTCTGTCTGTTCCGCGATAACTGCCGCAAAAATGATCCGATTAGTTTGATTTTTTGTAGGTATGTTGGTGAGGTACCCGGAATTAGCTGTATAGTTTTTAGTTACGTTTGGTTCATTCGTTCGGAAAATATAAAACATTTCTTTTTAGGTCATAATGCTTTCCTATGGGAATTCAGACGATTTTGAAAATTTTCATCCATTGAAATAAAATGGCGCATTTGATTAATGTATTTAATGTGTAAGTTATGAAGGCTAAAATTTATCAAGTCAGGTCTTAAATTATTCAAATTAATTTGAAATTTTGTTAATACATTCGTCAGATTTTTTTAAATTAGGTGTACAATGTTTGGTGCAATTTTATACATCTGCTCTAATAATATAATACATTTTATTCTATCATTTTTTACAAAATTATTTTCTCATTTTTTACAAAAATTTCCGATGCATTTTTATTTTCTCTTTCATTAAATGGCAACTATATTTCAAAGAATATCAACAAAGGAAAATTCAAGTGAATCGCATTATTTTTACGCGAAGTTTTATTAAAAATTGCCAATTTTCGGGTTTTAAGTTTTTAATATGCTTTTTTTTTAATGAAATAGATAAGAATTTATTTTAACTACTAAAAAATTATTACCAAATCGGTTTTCCAAATGAAAATAATAAAAACATTGAATGCGTAAATTGAATATAGGTCAAATAAGACGAATTTAAATTTGTATAAGTATACTTTATACACGAAATCTTATTCAACTTCAGCAACATATGATGTTTAGTAGTTGAAATATAACTATTATTTTAAGGGTAGGATAAGATCTCTTGTACAAAGAGATGGTTATTGTAATGAAATGAAAATTGCAAATACATTCAGACATATACTCAAGAAATGAAATAGCGCAATTACTGGAAATTGAGAATAGAATATTAAAGCGACAGCGGGGGGTTCAGGGGGGCTCCGCCCCCCTGAAATAATGTATTGTTATTCTGAAAAAATACAGTAACAAGTAGTTTATCCTATCATTGCATAACATTGTGTTTAAGGGGATACTTCTAAAATTTCCGAAACTTTCGATAAATTTATATTCTTATAAATGTATAAATATAACTTAAAAAGATTGAATTTTAGTGTGTCAAATATTATGCAGATAATGTTAAAAATTAGTAAGATTAATGAACAATGATTTTTTGAGCTGACGTTGAGGCCTCTGATCTGTAGATTTACTAGTTAATTAATTGCCGAAACGTCAGTTGAGGCACACTGTGGAGACGCGAAAAGTTTTTGGTTTCTGTCTGTCTGTTTCGCGATAACTGCCGTAAAAATAGTTCGATTAGGTTGATTTTTGGTAGGTATGTTGGCGAGGTATCGGGAATTAGCTGTATAGTTTTTTGTTAAACTTGGATCATTCGTTCGGAAAATATAGAACATTTTATTTTAGGTTATAATGCTTTCCTATGGGCATGCAGACGATTTATCAAATTTCATTTTTATCTGAAATGAAAATGGAATATTTGCATAATGTATTTAGACGTAAAATTATGAATGCTAAATTTTCGATATGGATTTCCAATAGTTTTAGAATTTTGCCGATAAATTTAATAGAATTTAGAAATTAATTGGTTAAAATATTTGAAAATGTTTTTGCATCTGTTCGGGAAATATAAACATCTTATTTTCATATTTTTGTTACAATTTTTTCAAGCGTTTATTTTTATTTTCCACTTTAATTTATTTGTTGCTTAGCAACCATATTTCAAAGCGTGTAAAATAATAAAATTCAAAGAACTGGCAGTATTTTGGTAAAATATCTTTTTTTTTTTTAATCAAAACGAATGTAAATGAGACTACGGACGGATAAATGCCTATTTATTAAAAAAAAAAAAAAAAAAAAAAAAAAAAAAGAATAAGCAGTTTATCAGAGTTTCAGAATATCATTGTATAACACTGTGTTTAATTTAATGATTCTAATTTCTGGAACATTCGAAGAATTTTATACGCTTATAAATATGCATACAATTGAAAAAAGAATAATTGCGGATTGTACTATGTTAAATGATATCAAAAATGAGATTTAAAAAACAAATGACTCGTAGAGCTGAAGTTGAGGCTCCTGATCTGCAGATTTACTAGTAAAATTAATGTACAGAACACTTTGAGCGCGAATTATACTCGTACTTAACCAATTTTTTTTTTTTAATCAGGTTTGCTGCTACTGCTCTCTCTCTTTTTAGTACAAACACATAACTTTATTTGATTTTCTGTTTAATTACTCCAAAAGAAATAATCAAATAACAATAGTTTAACTATGCTGTTTTCGAAAAAAAAAAATCTTCAAATAATATTTTCAATAAGTACAAAAAGTCAACAGAATTTTTAAAATGTTAATTAAAAAAAACACATACATAATATTATTCTGTATTTAGTGCTGCAGATATTTTTATTAGACAACTCTATCAGATTTTAGCATATTTCACACGTTTCTTGTTTTAAGACGAAACAATGTCAAATTTCAGTTTCAATACAAACAATCAACCTAGGATTTCTCTTTATTCTTGCCACTAGATAAGTACATAACACTTTTCCGATTTCCGCTACAAAATAATGAGTTTGTTCAGAATTTCGCAAGCTTTGAAGAAGGTCGAAGAGATTTAAACTTCTGAAAAAGAATTCGAACTCTCCGAAAATCATGAAAAAAATTCGCGGAAGCTTCGCAGTGGTTCTGCTTCGTTACTTCTCAATGGAATGCCTACGAGACATTACCTGGCATACCGCTCTTGGCAGAATCGTAGGCGACGGAAAGAGGAACAGGAACAACTCAACTTTTACTGTCGTCTAACGAAACATGCATGGAATTTAGTAATAATTGTGTTAAAAATAAATGGATTTAGAAATGAATCGATTTAATATGCTTTTCCTCGATGTGTTTGTTCGCAGAGATAAGCAGCTTTCTTTTGATGAATGTATTTAACCTTTTGCGGAATACTGAGTACGATGTTTTTAAATAAGTAGAAATTTTATCACACGAGAGATGCATTTAAAATTTTTTGAAATGCCCCTTAGTAATCTAATAAAAATGATTTATGTGCGAGTCTAAATGATATACATTTCCTACAAAGGATTAAGGCAGCATTTCAATAATGAATATAAAAGTTTCTTCTGAAAAGTTTTCATTACATGTTTTAAACTGGTTTTTTTTTTTTTTTTTTTTTTTTTTTCTGTTCAATATTATGTAATATTAAGGTTCGCTGCAATTGTCAAATAAAGTTTTTCGTGATTTTTGTGTGAGACAAAAGTTTCTGAAAAATGTGATAAAACTTGTCAGATTCTTTGAATTCTTTTGTTTTGGATGTATTTATTTCATTTCAGAATGCTAAGTACAATAGAATTTGAAAAATTCCTGCGGCTCGGCCTACAGGCATGGCTAACTTAGGCTATTAGACTATTATGCTGGGAAGTTACTACGATGCATTTATTTTTTAGTACTACCTATTATTGTACTACCTCTTCCTATGGTACATGATTTAAACTATTAGACTAATAAAGTAATGACTGCTATGAGATTGACGTTGGGCTTACATAAAAACTTTATTAGTGAATTATTTAACTTTAAGATTGGTAGAGATTAGCTTAGGCTTGCGTAGTTAGAAGAAGCGACTATTGGACCCTTAGTTATGCTAAATTCTAGTCAGAGCACGGAGAAACTTTTTCTAACTATAACTTACAAAATATAGGGAACGTATAAAAATTTAATAACAGTTACTTTCTTAAAATTAATAGCAGGACTATTTCATCAACATAATCACAGCTCCTACCTTATTATTATTTTTTTAACGCTTTTGCAATTTTGCATTGACAACGTATATCCAACAGGTTAACAAAATTAAAGCGCGTTTCAATCTTTTTGGGACCCCCTATATTTTTAACACGACATGCAGACAAACGGCAGCCTTAAACACGTTTCAGCTATGTTGGAAAGTATTAAAATAACATAATAAACTTTTTGACAAAAAAAAAAAGAAAAAGAAAAAAAAAAAACGAATTCAAAAACTAAGTAAGCACAAAAACAAAGTAAACTAGTCGTTGGGGGCCACCTTAATAATTACCCATCATGAATATGCATAATATAAAATATGAAAATAAAACATGTGTAAACTATTTATAAAATGCATTGCAATTCGAATAAAATCGTGGCTTGATGACGTATTACTGAACCTACTGAATTGCGTAAAAGAAACATCCTTACAACTCCAAAATTGATAATCCTATTAACTAACGGTTTACTGCATCGGATTAAGCGTCTCATTTCCAATTAAAATAGATCTTTGAATTGAAATTTGAATGAAATACAGGGTCATGAAAAATCGAAGAATGTGGAAAATAGGATTACAAATATCTCGACAACTCATTATCCGATCGACTTCATTCTTTATGCATTTTTTTTTTTTTTTATTGTCTTTTATATTCACTCCTTAAAATAAACAATTTCGAAAAATTTTATATACCTTTTATCAGAACGAATATTTCGAGAGTCCGAAGAAAAATTGTTCCGGATAATCGAGGTTAATGAAATTCAAGAAGCTTCTTCCCATTGTTACATACTAAGTATATACCCAATTTCAAGTATCTATCTCAATTTGTTCGGGAGATAGACCGTTTACAGACACACACACAGACAGACGGATGGCATTTTTTTTCCTTCTAAAAATATGTTTTTCTGAGTCTCCAGTGTCTAAAACGTGTAAATCCGTCTATTTTTTTTTTTTTTCGATTTTCAAAACGATTGCAAGACTTACCCTATACTACGTATGATGGGTAAGTAAAAAGCACATGAAATTCAGACTAACAGCAGGTTCTTTAACTTAAAAAGTGCCGTTTCAATTTTACGTGGTTCTTTCCATCAGGGCAGTCAGCCATTCGAAATTGACTCTGTTGTCAAGCGATGCACTCACTGCTAGTTGCGTGCGTGGCTTTTTCCAAATCTGATCCAATTGCGTGGACAGTTAAATAGAAATTCTTTATAAAATTGACAGTTTTGTCAACCGAACTCTTGTTCGCTAATTACTTGATTTTATATTAAACTAGTAAAACCCGCGGCTTTGCTCACTTAATTCATGAAAAATGCCAAGTGGTATTCGTTGGCCTATTTTCATTAGAGGAAATTTTACTGCCACAGGATAATTCAGAAATTACTAATTAAGCCACACTAATGTCTAAAGAAAAATTAAAATTTTAGAACGTTTTTCGCTCTTTCTCCCCTCCCCTCCTGTGGTAGTGTCACCGATATAAAATATAGCCTATGTTACAGCAGGGACTGTTACCATCAATTTGCCACCATCACTTTTGAAAATGGTTCTGTAGTTCCAGAGATTCCATAGAAATTATAATTTAGAATTTTTTTAGAACGCTTTTCGCTCATCTCACAGTTTTAAATTTCGAATTGTTTTTAGAATTTGTTCTTAGAGAGCATTTACATCTTATAAGTAACTGCCATGCCAAATTTCATGTTTCTAACACCTTCAGTATAAAAAAAAAAAAACGAAATTTTAGAACGTTTTTCGCTCTTGCACCCCCTGGGATAGTGGAACCGACATAAAATATATCCTATGTTGGAGCAGGGACTGTCACCATCAATTTGCCACCATCACTTTTGAAAACAGTTCTGTAGTTCCAGAGATTCCACAGAAATTGTAATTTAGAATGTTTTTAGAACGCTTTTCGCTTATCTCACCCTTTTAAATTTCGAATTCTTTTAGAGTTTGTTCTTAGAGAGCATTTACATCTTTAAGTAAATACCATGCCAAATTTCATATTTCTAGCTCCTTCAGTATAAAAAAAAATCGAAATTTTAGAACGTTTTTCGCTCCTGCACCCCCCCCCCCCTGGGGTAGTGGCACCGACATAAAATATAGCCTATGTTGGAGCAGGGATTGTCACCATTAATTTGCCACCATCACTTTTGAAATCGCTTCAGTAGTTCCAGAGATTACTCCCTACAAACAAACAAACGATCTTTACTTCTTTATAATATTAGTACAGATTAAAAAAATTGTCAAGAATTGTTGGCCTACCCTGTATTTATCAACGACCTTTAGAAACAAAACCGTAACGAAAGTGGGGGGGGGGAATCGCCGTGTAACCGACTTTCTCGCTACGTCATTTGATGGAAATCGTTCAAAATTAAATATTTTAAAGATGTTATATATATATATATATATATATATATATCAATATTAATTTTAAATTCTTTGTATCTTAATTCAAATATTTAGTATTTTATTTTAATTTAATTTATTTGATGTTGCATTTTTGGTACAGTTATTTAATCGTTTTTGTCATTTAATGGTACATATATTTTTATGTTGCTTTAATTATTAATTTTTCCATCTTACTACTTATTTATAACATAGAATTATTCATTAATATATCCATTACTTTAATGTAATTCAATATTCTATTTATTAATTAATTTCATTTATTTATTATTTAACTAATGGCTATCAATAAGATAGTAATTTGGTTTAATTATTAAACAGTAATTTCTATCCATTACTTTCTATTCATATTATATTCACTTTTACCAATAGATGGCAGCACTATTTTATGTTGCTTTAATTATTAATTTTTCCATCTTACTACTTATTTATAACATAGACGTATTCATTAATACATCCATTACTTTAATGTAATTCGATATTCTATTTATTAATTAATTTCATTTATTTATTATATAACTAATTGGTATCATTTAAGATAGTAATTTGGTTTAATTATTAAACATTAATTTCCATCCACTACTTTCGATTCAGATTATATTCACTTTTACCAATAGATGGCAGCACTAATGTTCCTGTTTGCTTTACAATCCATATTATTCTAACATTATTTTTGGCATCATTGTAAAGCATTTTATATTTCTAAAACTGGCAACATGTAATGATTTTTTTTTGCAATTCATTCCCTAGTCATGGTTGAGTTTTCATGCTGGATCTTGAGGTGCACAGGTATCTTTTTTAATCTTTATAGATTTTATACTTACTGACTCTATTTAATGTTTTCTCTGTATATTATAAGTATGGCTTCTTTCCTTTTTAATATTGTATTTTATTTTTTATTTTATCACTGGTTTGCTTCATTGTTTATGAGATGTAGTCCCAAAATCATATTTTTTAGCAATGTATGGCTAATATGATGATGAAACATCTCATTTCATTTTATTTGTGGTATTTAGGCATTTGGGACTTGATATTTCTGTCTAAATTCCACAAATTTCATTTCATTTTATTCATTTAATTCCATTTATTCAATTTTTATTTAATTTCTTATTCTTTTAATATGTTTTTGTTTCCATATTCAGTGTGTTGTGGAATCTTTCATTGTCAACTAATTATTACATACTTAATTATTATTTCATTGTTTAAGTTGGTGTTATGATAATGTTTCATTTATGGTTATATATATATTAGCTATGTGGTATTCTGTATACACAGTATCATTGATTATCTCTTTGGAGATTTAAGTAGAATAGAACTTGATATGTTTTTTGAAATTCATAGATATTATAATTATATATATATATATATATATATATATATATATATATATATATATATATATATATATATATACATATATATAACCATTAATGAAACATTACCGATACACCAACAAAAACTTTGAAATTATTAATTAAAATATAATAATTAATCGACAACAATAGTGCTCCCCCCAACACACTGAATATAGATTCCATATACACAGTTTAAAAAAAAAAAAAGGAGAAATTGAATTTCAAAAATTGAAAAAACGAAACTTGTAGAATTTAGACAGAATCTTCAGGTCCCAAATGCCATAATTACCACAAATAAACTGTGTGGTTTCATCATCATATTAGCCATAACATTGCTATATATATATACATAATACACGTCGAATTGAGAACCTCCACCTTTTTTTGAAGACGGTTAATACTAGTAAATCTACAGATCAGGAGCCTCAACGTCAGCTCTGAAAGTCAATGTTTTTTTATCGCACTTTTCATAATATTTAACATCTTACAATCCGCAAATTAATTTTTTTAAATTACTACATACATATTTATACGCTTTTAAAATAATTTGAAGGTTCAGAAATTAGAAACGTTTAATTAAACACGGTTTATGCAATAATATTCTGACATTCTTATAAACTTCTTATTCTATGTTTTAGATTAAAAAAATACATTTATTCACGGGGGCAGAGCCCCCTTGAACCCCCCCCCCCCCCTAATCTTAACAAATTTATACTCGTGATTTACTATTGATTGTGTGAGTGATTCTAGTATATCTTGGATTTCGTTCTACACAGTGGTTTTATTAGAATAAGCAAAAATTTCGAAAATAATTTCATGTTATCCTAATGCCTAAATAGCAATATTTACTTACCTGCCAACCACGAAACACTCGCATCTGATAAATAGGTTGAATAATATCTCGTGTACAAAAGCAACTTATGGAAATGTAAACTGAATCTTTTCATTTATATCTATTTCAGAAATCTAGTGCTATTGCAACTTTTGTTTCGGAAAACAGTTTTGATGGTCATTCTATAATATTTCTTTTACCTAAGTACATCCTGATCTAACTCGATGGCAATAGCATACTAAAATCTCCCCAAAATAGGCTTATTTAGAAACTTTTAAACTTATTGGGTAATCATTCATAATCGTGCCCACTGCCAATTCACTAAATAGCAACCGTGGTTTTGCGCTATAAAGTATTTTTTGTGATAACTTTGTATGATCTCAGTTTCCAGTAATAGTGCTATTTCAGGCTGTATGGATGCGTTTTACTAAGCTAATTTCTTTAGATTAACCATCTCGTTGTTCGAGATATTATATCCTATTTTAAAAGTAATACTAATTTTGAACCACGAAAAATCCATATCTCTTCCAGAAAATGAATATCTCATGTAGAAATGTTTCGGTTATCATTCTATAGTTGTTAAAAGGTAACTTGTTTCAAAATAAATTCTCATTTATTTCAATAAAATATTAAAATCACTCAAAACTATTTTATTTTGAGAATAAAATATTGTAGCAAAATAGCTTGAGTTATTTGAATTTTATTATTTTGATATTCTTTAAAATGTAGTTGCTAGGTTACGATTAAATTAAAGAGGAAAATAAAAATAAATACATTTTAAAATTTGCAAAAAAATGATAGAATAAAATGTATTATATTATTAGAACAGATGTATAAAATTGCACCAAACATTGTACACCTAATTTAAAAAATCTGACGAATGTATTAACAAATTTTCAAATTAATTTGAATAATTTAAGACCTGACTTGATAAATTTTAGCCTTCATAACTTACACATTAAATACATTAATCAAATGCGCCATATTATTTCAATGGATGGAAATTTTCAAAATCGTCTGAATTCCCATAGGAAAGCATTATGACCTAAAATGAAATGTTTTATATTTTCCGAACGAATGAACCAAACGTAACTAAAAACTATACAGCTAATTCCGGGTATCTCACCAACATACCTACCAAAAATCAAACTAATCGGATTATTCTTGCGGCAGTTATCGCGGAACAGACAGACAGGCAGACAGACAGAAACCAAAAACTTTTCGGGTCTCCACAGTAAGCCTCAACTGACGTTTCGGCAACTAGTAAATCTACAGATCAGAAGCCTCAATGTCAGCTCTACAAATCATTGTTCATTAATCTCACTAATTTTTAATATAATCTGCATAATATTTGATAGCCTAAAATTAAATTTTTAACGTTATTTATACATTTATAAGAATATAAGATTTATTGAAAGATCCAAAAATTTTAGAAGTATCACATTAAACACAATTTTATGTCGGATAAACGATGATAAGATAAACTACTTATTACTGTATTTTTTTTTTCAGAATAAGATTACATATATTGAGGGGGGCTCCGCCCCCCTAACCCCTCGTTGTCACTTTAATTTTATATTATCAATTTCCAGTAATTGTGCGCTTTCATTAATCGAGTATATGTCTGAGTGCATTTACTATTTTAATTTCATTAAATTAACCATCTCTTTATACAGGAGGTTTTATCCTATCCTTAAAAGAATACTTATTTTTCAACCACTAAATATCATATGTTGCTGAAATTGAATAAAATTCCGTGTATTAAATATGCTTATACAAATGTAAATTTCTCTTATGAGACTTATATTCCATTTTCACTTTAAACGTTTTTATATTTTTCGTTTGGAAAGCCGATTTGGTCATCTTTCTTTAGTAGTTAAAATAAATTCTCATCTATTTCATTAGAACAAGCATATTAAAAAATTAAATCACCCGAAAATTAACTATTTTGTTAATGACATTTCGCGTCAAAATAATTCACTCTAATTTTCCTTTGTTGATATTCTTTGAAATATAGTTGCTTAGCAACCATTTAATGAAAGTGAGAAAGAAAATGCATTGGAAATTTTTGTAAAAAATGAGAATCTAAAATTTTCATATCTTTCAAATTAATGCATAAAATTTCCCAATAATTTATACAATTAATTTAGAAATTCTAATAAATATATTGGGAAATTTTCAAAGCGATCAAATTAAATTAAGATATCCATTTCGTAAATTTAATATCCACAATTTTTTCAATTCCATTTTCAATTTATTCAATAATATCCACAAAGCATTTACAACTTTCCCAATGCGTGATTTTTTTTTTCGCGGAATGTTAAAATTAAAAAATCGTCTGACTTCCCATTGAAAAGTATTATAACTTGAAATAAAATGTTCTATATTTTTCGAACGAATGAACCAAATTTAACCAAAAACTATACAGCTAATTCCGGGTACCTCGCCAACATACCTACCAAAAATAAACTTTATCGGACCCTTTTTGTGGCAGTTATCGCGGAACAGACAGACAGACAGACAAACAAACAAACAAACAGACAGAAACCAAAAACTTTTCGGGTCTCAACAGTAAGCCTTCACTGACGTTTTGGCAAATATAATCGGTGAACATACATAATAATAATAATAATAATAATAATAAATAAAATAAATAAATAAATAAAACATGCGTCGAAGTGAGAACTTCCTCCTTTTTTTAAGTCTGTTAACAATGTAATCGGTGAACATACATAAAAAAATAAAATAAAATAAAATAAAATAAAAATAATAAATAAATAAATATATAAAACATGCGTCGAATTGAGAACATCCTCCTTTTTTTGAAATCGGTTAATAATATAATCGGTGAACATACATAAAAACAAAAAACAAAAAAGAAAAGAAAATAAATAAATAAATAAAACATACGTCGAATTGATTACTTCCTCCTTTTTTGAAATCGGTTAATAATATAATCGGTGAACATACATAAAAACAAAAAAGAAAAGAAAAGAAAGAAAGAAAGAAAACATGCGTCGAATTGAGAACTTCCTCCTTTTTTTGAAATCGGTTAATAATATAATAGGTGAACATACATAAAAACAAAAAACAAAAAAGAAAAGAAAAGAAATAAATAAATAAAACATGTGTCGAATTGAGAACTTCCTCCTTTTTTTGAAGTCGGTTAACAATGTAATCGGTGAACATACATAAAAAAAAAAAAAATAATAAAAAATAAAAATAAAAAAATACATTTGCGTCGGATTGAGAACCTCCTCCTCCTTTTTTTGAAGTCCGTTAATAATATAATCGGTAAACATTACATTTAAAAAAACACGCGTCGAATTGAGAACCTCCTATTTTTTCTAAGTCGGTTAAAAATGATTGTATATTATAATTTAGCCTCAGATCACCAACATAACTGATTTATTTTAAAATACCGGGTTTCATTTAAAGAACAAACAATTGGTTAAAAATTTGTTGTGTGTAATCGCAAAATATATCAGGTAAAAAAAATGAATTGTAGTCTGATTCTGATACGTAACTAAAAATGAAAAAGAAAATTCCAGATTTTTATCTCAATAAAAATTAAATAGCAGTTTCATTTACTTGTTTGTTATTTTTTTTTTAAGTCTTTTTATATCTACTTATCTACTCAGCATTATTGTTTTCGTGTCATGTAACTTTTCGATTATCTGATTATTCGATTATTTGATGAAAATTACTCTTAAGATAATCGCGATTTCTCTGAGCTCGAAAAATCTGATTTCCAAAGGGACCGCAGTCCTATCATTTGTAGCATTGCTTTTTCCGGTTCATTCCACTGTTGAGAATAACGAAAAGGCATCTGTTAATTCACGCTCCACTGACTTTTATAGCTTCGGATGTTTTAATGATAGGAATAAAAGTAAAAGCAGTTTTTTAAAATAAAATCACACTTTTATTAGTCTACTTAAAAGAAGAAATACCAAGAATTTAAAATTCATATTTTATAAAAGAAATTCACGTTCTTTATATGATATCGAATTTCCATGTAAAAACCATTAAAAGTTCAAAATTAATGGATTCTCTCTATTCTAAAAAAAGTAACTACTACTGCCGCTACCGCCGCCGTAATTTACATTATTGTGACCTTTTGAATTTCTTGACTCGTGATTTAAAAAAAAAAAAAAAAAAAAAAAAAAAACTATTGCATATAAAAATATGAAATCTGATAGTCTTATTTCTTATAGAGATATGTATGATAAACACGCTGAAGCGGACAGTTTTTAAATCTAAGAATTATTTTAAGCCCTATTTAATGTTGAAATCTGTCAAAATAGTTCGGTTTAAAAATTTTCATAGGATCAAAAACTATGCATAACAATTTAACCATCTTTTGCGAGCACATAAATAAGATTGCGGTGTGCAGTGTTCAATCATTTTTTAAATTTGTATAATTTCATTATCTCAATAAGCGATTTATTTTATATTTCGTTAAAGTCTTTTTTTTTTTTTTTTTTTACCTAATGTTACAAAATTTTTAAAAAGTGCAAATAATAATATTTCCAAATATTTTACAATTGAAAAATATATTTACACGTGACTGTTAAAAGAGAAAGAAAACTTTAAAATTATTAAATTATTACGTGCGAAAAACATTTAATGGTGAAAATTACGTCATATTTAAAAAAATGTATTTAAAACTTCATATTTAAAACGATTTTCTTATATCGACTAAAAGAAAAATTTTTCTTCTACAGTTCATTCAAAAGTAAGAGAGAATTTAAATAAACATAAGGGATGTTAGTAGTAATAACATGGGGGTTCTGGCTCACTTCGTGGTGGTGGTGGTGTGTGGGGTAGCTTACTTGGTGGTGGAAGGGGGATCATACTATACTATGATGTGAAAATAACACCTTGAAACGTAGATTGGGTCGTAAGGGTGTACTATAGGAGGAGGGTCTAAAAGTGAGGGGCTTATTTTTAAGGGGGCTTATTTTTTTTTTTTAATGGGATCAAATTTAATGTTAGATTGAAGTCTGCTATAGGAGGAGGGTATAAAATGGAGGGGCTTATTTTTGAAGAGGCGGCTATCTTTTTTTAAAGGGGGCTTATTTTTGAGGGGGGGGGGCTTAATTTTTTTTTTTTAATTTTAGAATTCACTTTAAGTTTGAACGCGCAACGGAGATTAAACATTTTTTTGGTGTCGCCATCTATCGGTAGGGATTGCAATAACGGATATTTAAAATAGATTTTTTTTGAAGAGATTTCACTGGGGTTTGAACCTGCAAAATAGCTTCTTGACTTGATAATTTGTGGTAGGTTTACCTGATCAAGCCAAGAAGTTATACATGAATGTCGAGATTTTAAGTGTTTAAAGAGAGATATCGCGAGAGTGACGTATCATTTGTTAAAATGACTTCGAGAGAGGAAGTGATTAGCGTCGTGTGTCTGTATATAACGGTATGCATTGTGTTTTCGCTCATTTATATGCTTACCGGAAGTGAAAAGTTTAAGGTTTATTTTATACTGAATTTAAATGAAACCGGAAATTTATCTTTTTCGATATGATTGGATTGAATATTAACATATTTATTTTAAAATGTATAGTGGAAGCAATGGTAAAAAGAAGACATCTTTAGGGGTAATTACTGTTTTTTATTGTGTTTGGTGTAGAAAACATAGGAAAGAGGTGTAGTTTAAAAAAACAAATTCAATTTTATTAATAATTTTCCCAATGCAATACATGTGGACCCACTTTTCGTTTTTTAGTGGGTTTTGACAAATCTAATACAGAATCTTGTTTAATGTTTGTTGACAAATATTTATTTTTAATAAAATTTCGCGGGACATTCATTTCGTTTAATGTTTCTAATAATTCTTTCTGTGCCTTGATCGGTTTTCTTTTATTCACAGAAAACAAAAGATTAAATAAATCTGCCAAGTTCGATTCGGGGATAGGTTTTCCTTCGAAACTTACAGTCAAATTTTTATCTTTTCGAAATTTTCTTGGACGTGCCGTGACAAACTGAACTAATGCTTTGATAATTTAGGATAGCTTTATCTGGATATCATGATTGTTAGATTACGGATATTTGTGTTTCTAATAACGTGATTTTTAATTTTGCCTGTTCAGTTTCAATTATATTGTGAAATGAGGGTTTATTTTTGAAAGATAATGTTAACTTTTTGTGATTATCTTGTAACACACTGCTTTCATTAAAAGTGTATTTTAGAATTGTAAACTACAATTTTGAAATTTTCGTCTGTTTGGAAAAAAGCACAGAAAAAAAAAATAAAAGTATTAAAAAAATAATAAGAACAACTGTTCAAAAATATAATAACAACTAAACAAATGATCAAAAATAATAAAAACTGTTCAAATAATAATAACAACTGTTTAAAAATAATAAAAACTGTTTAAAAAATAATAACAAATGATAAACGATTGACTTTATACAACCAACATTTAAAAAAAGATAATCGAATCTAGTTTTTTCTAACATGACTTATTTGAAATATTCACTTTTTCTAGTTTGATTTATAACACATAAGTTACACATAAGTAAAATATATTTATAGAAGCACTAAATACGAGATTAATAAGAATTTTTAACTTACAAACATATGAACTCCTGATACACAAGTGATTCGACCAGTAAAACATTATTTATAAAAACATTAAATACGAGAATTTTTTACTTACAATTGTACGAACTTCAGATACGTAACCCTTTCTGAATCAATGTGTAAGAATTAACTGACTATTGAACTTATAACAGAGTATGATAAAATAATCACGTGACTTTTTAAACCAATAAAATTTTAATATTTTTAAACAAGCGCCCTCTATCATTTTATGAACTTCCAAGAAACGAGTTAATATGATTATATTGTTTCCTGTTCCCGCTGTGAAAGGTTGTGTTTTTCGTTTTAAGTTAGTTTACATTTAAGTGATTATGGAGCGAGTCATGGATTCTGCTTTGTTAAGTGTTAATGATATGTCTAACGTGACGAGTGAACCCTCATCACCAGGATTAAATGACCATGACATGGAATTTTTAATACAGCCTAAAGAAGAACCCGTTTCGAATTGTGAAGTGAAACCCACCTCATCAGGATTAAAGAAACAGAAGTTACCCTTTGTGTGTTCTACTTGCAACAAAGCTTTTCCCCGAAAGGTTAACTTAACGTTTCACAAGAAATGTCATCGGGAGAAAATGCCTCTTGTATGTGTAATCTGTGAAAAAACATTCGCTAGAAAGTATCATTTATTAAATCATATGAAGATTCATTCAAAGACCCCTGTGATTCATAATTGTAATGTATGTGGCGAAGTATTTTCACAAAAGAGTGATTTATTAAAGCATGGGAAAATTCATAACACTTCCAAGCCAAAACAAAGGAAAAGTAGACCGTCACCCAGTCACTGTAAATGTGACGATTGTTTTGAAACATTTAATAATAGATCTGACTTAGCGAAACATATAAAAATTCATCTTTCACCTAAAGAACTTAAACCATCTGATCAACTTTCCTTGTGAAACAGTTCGAAATATGAAATTTCAGACATCACTCAGTTTAGTAAAATATTTAAGTTTTTCGATGTTTTTTCTCCTGCTCATTGGAATTTAGGTGAGGAAATGATTGTTGAAGTACAAATGAATAAGAACTATGAGCTTTATGTTCACATACAGAAATATGAAGAATTTGAAAAGAATGGTCGTGAACTTACCCCCACAAATGAAGGCATTACATTATCATGTGCAACATTCGACAAATTTGAATCGAGATTGGATAAATTTAATTTTGTTTCTGAAAAAGATACATTCGTATGTAATAATGACTTACTAATTGCTTATGTAAATAAGGAATCATGCATACTGCAAAAATTATTCAAATCGAAAAAGTTTGGGTTTTGCTTAAAGTATGACTTTTTACTGCTTACAAAAGATCAATATTTGAAACTAGTGAAAAATCGCTTTAAAATTACCGAATGTCTCATTGAGACGCTTTTAACTAAACTGATTCCTGTTTCGGTTTTAGAAAACTTAAACAAATGTAAATGTACCCACCTCACTATCGAAGAGACTTTGAACTATTTCTTAACATGTTTCGATGACGAGTTAAAGTCATCCGTTTCTCGCGTGTTTGATTGCTATCAGTGTTCAATCGGAGAACCAATTAATATGAAACACGAGTGTGATAGTTATAATTTGCGCAGAAAATATAATTGGTGTAATGAGAGTGCACTGCTAAATTTCAACGTGACTGAATTTGTAAAAAACCTATTCAAGCAATGTTCATGTAATTATACTCATTTATTTTTTGAAACTATGAATATGGACTTTTATAATAACCATTTAAACAATGTATTTATAAATTGACATAGAAATGTATTTATTTAATAAATATTTGTTTATATATTACATATCTGTTTTATTTCACATGTCTATTTATTTTTTTATTTTTATTTATTTATGAAATCAATCTTTGAAGTTTTATTTTCAAGAAAAAAAAAGTGAACATATATTTATGAGTAGGCAAAATTTTTTTAATTGTAGTCTTTAAAGTTAACACTTTTTGGTTAAATGAAAAATTTATTATTTTTATTTGAATAGGTATTAAACTTATTTATTGATAAGAAAGTTTAATTTTTCTCTCCTTTTAAACAATGACATTGCATGTTTTGATAATTTCAATCGCACAGTTAACATTACAGTATTTAACATAGTTAAGAAAATGTTTAACTTAAACCGTCACTGTATTTATTATGGATAAGTAAACATTTTATCTTTAACCTAAATGTAATTTAAATGATTAACTATAACTGTGACTGCTTTTAATCTAGATAAGTAAATGTTTCCAGGAAACACAATCAGTTTACTGTAGACTTTTATCGAGATTACACCAGTTAGTGGAATGCTGATTAAAAATATTTTATGACATTAATATGCAGAAAAGATCTCACGAAGAAGTACTTCCACCTTCAAAACGTCTACGTTTAGAAAAACCCATGGAAAATTTAAATACCTATGAGAAGGAGTTAAAAGACCCAAGATTAAAACTTTCTAAAATGGGTAATAACTGTGTAACTACTGAGGACTTACAAGATGTAAAACCCGAGATCGCTATGAATTTTTCAAACTTTGCCTATGGGAATGATACAACAGCTTTCGAGAATCCCGGTCGAATGCCAAATTCTGCCACGGACTATTTGAATACATTTTTCGAAGACATGAATTTTGAAAATTTAGATTGTTCTACTACCTTAGCGTTTCAAGAACCTACAAATAATATTTTACAGACTACTGTTAAACGCGAGGTCAACGAGCTACAAGCAAGCAACCTTTCCCAAACAAGTGGTGAATTACAAACCACCATCTCACCTGCAAATGACATTAAAAGTGATAAATTATGCAATTCCTATGTGTTTCACAAAGAACTAAGTGACTGTTTCTATTTAACTTTGAAGTTAAGAACTAAACAATATTATATACTTATACGAGAATTTAAACGCAATGTATCTACTAATGAAGAAATCCCGACAAACCGCGTGGTTAATATGGATATTCCTAGCTGGTTTGAGTTTCAATATAAACTTATTGCATTTAATTTAAGATACAAAAGCACGTCCTTTGTTTCTTTTAACATGATTTTAGTGTTAAATCAAAATTCTACAATGCGAATTAAAAATTTAAAGAATCATTCTTATATTGACTTAAACGAACATCAACTAGAAAAATTAAAAGAAAGTACCTCTCATTTAAATAGTGCACTTTTACAACATATGTATACAAAACTTTTACCATCTCTTATTAAAAATAAATGTATGGTGAGTAATATATCTACAGAAAATGATGAGGTGTTAAAGTATAAACTTAACACATGTATCGAGAATAATATGTTATCAATACTTAATCAATTGTATGAATGTCATGCATGTGCACTACGACATTCGAGCAAAAGCCTTCACTACTGTTTCACATTTAATAATAGGGAAAAATTTAATCAATTAGGGGAAGCTTTGTTAATGCTTGTAGATTTCGATTATGTAACTTCAACGTTTCTAAACGGAGTTTATAATGTTAGTGAGCACTTTTTATGTAAGATTAATGAACAAACTATTTGTAATGAATTATTTAAGACCTGAAAATAAAATGTTTTTGATTAAGTACTGTGTGTTTATTTTTTGCAAAGTGTCTATGAGTGAATTTAATAGTTTATAATTTAGTAGAACTTTTAAGTGAAGTCATGTAATGCAATTAAAAAAAATTAATCTATTACAACAAATTAATTGAAAATATTTACGTTCGAAAAAAAAAAATTAGAAGTTAATGAAATTGAAACTTATCAAAATTAAATGTTAACAAAAAATAAATAAATAAAGGTTAACAAAAATATAGTTTGAAAATAAAAGTAAACAAAAAAAGTAAAAGTAAACAAAATATATATAGATATAATAAAATAAAATAAAATAAAATAAAATAAAATAAAATTTAACAAAATAAAGTTAATAAAGCAAAAGAAGGTATATATTATAAAGAGAGGGGTTGAAGTAACTTACAAAATGTATGTGTGTGTGTATTTATTAGTTTAGCATTAAGTAGAACTTTTAAGTGAACAGTTAGAATTTATGTTTTCTATATAATTTAGCACAAAATAAAAATTTTCACTGTTGCAAAAATATTCAACTATTGAATGGAAATATACATATTAGTAAAAATATATATATATATCACAAGTTAATAAAATTATTTTAAATTTCATACAATTTAACAAATATATACGAAACACATTACGGATTTAAATATTATAAGATATGTTTGATTGAAATTTTCAAGACAGATTTTATTCTTGGTCCTTCCATATATAGTTTGAATTTATTTTAGAAGATAGTTTTTAACAGTCTAGAGGTTCGAACTTGACAAAATGAAATAGTGACACAATGATTTGTATGTTATTTTAATCATTATGTCATAACTTCATACCTCTGAAAGTGCATTTAAAGGTTTGTCTAGGTTTATTCAGTGTTACTAAGCGTTTGTGAAACCGAAAATTAATGAAAAAACAGATCGCCTTCTACCAATTACGCTATGAAGGCTTCATTCAATTATTAAAAATAATAAAACCTTTTAGAAAATTGCTTATTTTAAATTAAAAATAATAAAAAGTTAAAGTTAACAAAATAAATAAATAATTCCTCTATTCATTATAAATAAAAGTTTACAAAAATAAAGTTTCAAAGTTATAAGTTTATAAAAATTATAAGTTAACAAAAGAATTGAATAAAATAAAATTTTAAAATAAAAATTAACAAAAGTAAAGTTTATAAAATTTTTAAGTTATGTTTAAAAATCTTCAAATTAATCAAAATTGACTTTTAGTTTTATGTAAATGTAAGTTTCAATATTTTAAATATCGAGCTAACTGTTTATCCCCATAATCATTTGCTTACCCATCTTCCAACCAACCAACTGGTTGCCTAGCCAACCATATAATTTGCATCTGCACATGCGCAGAAAAAAAAACACTGACTTATGCACTAACTTGAGTTGTACTTTAAAACCTTAGCTATATTATACAAGTCGAATATCTTTCATTCTTAGAAAATTTATGATTTTTAAATAATCGTTCCTATTTTAAAACATTAACAAAGAAATGTAATTTATATACTTACAAAAACAGGATAATTTAAAAAGGGGTCCATACATTTCAGCTTGCTAACATCAAGTGTATGGTCTATAACAGAATAAGGTTAAACTATCAGTTTACTTCTTTATCACGCACGTGGTCAAGACCTTATCAGTTACATGTTCAAGCCGATAACATCTATAAACAGCATGTTGGTCATTTTAACTTCTGCCGTCGAGAATTGTGGTTCGGTAAGTTTTATTGGGTACCATTTTTTCTTTTTGGAAAATAAACTAATTGGAAAAAATTTCTTTTCATACCCAGCTACTTTTAAATCACAATGTTAAAAGACTAAATTGTTTTATGCTAAATTATTCTTTTAAATGTCGAACAAAAGATCTTGCAACATATTTGCAAATAAGTTCTTACAAAACGGTTTTATTTAGTTAAAAAATGAACATTGTCAATTTAACTACACATTATTTTTAGAATTACTTTAATTTTATTTTGAAAGCGAAAAAGACTAATTCACATGAAAATTAAACTAACCTTATTTATGAGCTTGACAACATGGTTCATGCATGGTCTGGCTCTTGCGAGGACTTGTAGAGATTTGAAAGTTAGTGCAAGTGTATATCATGTAATATGATGACGTTACTAGTAACGTCATCCACCACAGGTTAATCACATTACTAATGATGTTTATATCACATAACTAATTGTAACTATCACAAAATATATTTATAAAAATATATTCATAAATTAATAATTAATTAATTTTTTATTTTAAAATGCTATGCTTTTCAAAATAATACACAAATAAATTAGTTATTAATTTATGAATATATTTTTATAAATATATTTTGTGATAGTTACAATTAGTTATGTGATATAAACAGCATTAGTAATGTGATTAACCTGTGGTGGATGACGTTACTAGTAACGTCATCATATTACATGATATACACTTGTACTAACTTTCAAATCTCTACAAGTCCTCGCAAGAGCCAGACCATGCATGAACCATGTTGTCAAGCTCATAAATAAGGTTAGTTTAATTTTCATGTGAATTAGTCTTTTTCGCTTTCAAAATAAAATTAAAGTAATTCTAAAAATAATGTGTAGTTAAATTGACAATGTTCATTTTTTAACTAAATAAAACCGTTTTGTAAGAACTTATTTGTAAATATGTTGCAAGATCTTTTGTTCGACATTTAAAAGAATAATTTAGCATAGAACAATTTAGTCTTTTAACATTGTGATTTAAAAGTAGCTGGGTATGAAAAGAAATTTTTTCCAATTAGTTTATTTTCCAAAAAGAAAAAATGGTACCCAATAAAACTTACCGAACCACAATTCTCGACGGCAGAAGTTAAGATGACCAACATGCTGTTTATAGATGTTATCGGCTTGAACATGTAACTGATAAGGTCTTGACCACGTGCGTGATAAAGAAGTAAACTGATAGTTTAACCTTATTCTATTATAGACCATACACTTGATGTTAGCAAGCTGAAATGTATGGACCCCTTTTTAAATTATCCTGTTTTTGTAAGTATATAAATTATATTTCTTTGTTAATGTTTTAAAATAGGAACGATTATTTAAAAATCATAAATTTTCTAAGAATGAAAGATATTCGACTTGTATAATATAGCTAAGGTTTTAAAGTACAACTCAAGTTAGTGCATAAGTCAGTGTTTTTTTTCTGCGCATGTGCAGATGCAAAGTATATGGTTGGCTAGGCAACCAGTTGGTTGGTTGGAAGATGGGTAAGCAAATGATTATGGGGATAAACAGTTAGCTCGATATTTAAAATATTGAAACTTACATTTACATAAAACTAAAAGTCAATTTTGTTAATTTGAAGATTTTTAAACATAACTTAAAAATTTTATAAACTTTACTTTTGTTAATTTTTATTTTAAAATTTTATTTTATTCAATTCTTTTGTTAACTTATAATTTTTATAAACTTATAACTTTGAAACTTTATTTTTGTAAACTTTTATTTATAATGAATAGAGGAATTATTTATTTATTTTGTTAACTTTAACTTTTTATTATTTTTAATTTAAAATAAGCAATTTTCTAAAAGGTTTTATTATTTTTAATAATTGAATGAAGCCTTCATAGCGTAATTGGTAGAAGGCGATCTGTTTTTTCATTAATTTTCGGTTTCACAAACGCTTAGTAACACTGAATAAACCTAGACAAACCTTTAAATGCACTTTCAGAGGTATGAAGTTATGACATAATGATTAAAATAGCATACAAATCATTGTGTCACTATTTCATTTTGTCAAGTTCGAACCTCTAGACTGTTAAAAACTATCTTCTAAAATAAATTCAAACTATATATGGAAGGACCAAGAATAAAATCTGTCTTGAAAATTTCAATCAAACATATCTTATAATATTTAAATCCGTAATGTGTTTCGTATATATTTGTTAAATTGTATGAAATTTAAAATAATTTTATTAACTTGTGATATTTTTTTTTTTACTAATATGTATATTTCCATTCAATAGTTGAATATTTTTGCAACAGTGAAAATTTTTATTTTGTGCTAAGTTATATAGAAAACATAAATTCTAACTGTTCACTTAAAAGTTCTACTTAATGCTAAACTAATAAATACACACACACATACATTTTGTAAGTTACTTCAACCCCTCTCTTTATAATATATACCTTCTTTTGCTTTATTAACTTTATTTTGTTAAATTTTATTTTATTTTATTTTATTTTATTTTATTTTATTATATCTATATATATTTTGTTTACTTTTACTTTTTTTGTTTACTTTTATTTTCAAACTATATTTTTGTTAACCTTTATTTATTTATTTTTTGTTAACATTTAATTTTGATAAGTTTCAATTTCATTAACTTCTAATTTTTTTTTTCGAACGTAAATATTTTCATTTCAATTAATTTGTTGTAATAGATTAATTTTTTTTAATTGCATTACATGACTTCACTTAAAAGTTCTACTAAATTATAAACTATTAAATTCACTCATAGACACTTTGCAAAAAATAAACACACAGAACTTAATCAAAAACATTTTATTTTCAGGTCTTAAATAATTCATTACAAATAGTTTGTTCATTAATCTTACATAAAAAGTGCTCACTAACATTATAAACTCCGTTTAGAAACGTTGAAGTTACATAATCGAAATCTACAAGCATTAACAAAGCTTCCCCTAATTGATTAAATTTTTCCCTATTATTAAATGTGAAACAGGAGTGAAGGCTTTTGCTCGAATGTCGTAGTGCACATGCATGACATTCATACAATTGATTAAGTATTGATAACATATTATTCTCGATACATGTGTTAAGTTTATACTTTAACACCTCATCATTTTCTGTAGATATATTACTCACCATACATTTATTTTTAATAAGAGATGGTAAAAGTTTTGTATACATATGTTGTAAAAGTGCACTACTTAAATGAGAGGTACTTTCTTTTAATTTTTCTAGTTGATGTTCGTTTAAGTCAATATAAGAATGATTCTTTAAATTTTTAATTCGCATTGTAGAATTTTGATTTAACACTAAAATCATGTTATTAGAAACAAAGGACGTGCTTTTGTATCTTAAATTAAATGCAATAAGTTTATATTGAAACTCAAACCAGCTAGGAATATCCATATTAACCACGCGGTTTGTCGGGATTTCTTCATTAGTAGATACATTGCGTTTAAATTCTCGTATAAGTATATAATATTGTTTAGTTCTTAACTTCAAAGTTAAATAGAAACAGTCATTTAGTTCTTTGTGAAACACATAGGAATTGCATAATTTATCACTTTTATCGTCATTTGCAGGTGAGATGGTGGTTTGTAATTCACCACTTGTTTGCGAAAGGTTGCTTGCTTGTAGCTCGTTGACCTCGCGTTTAACAGTAGTCTGTAAAATATTATTTGTAGGTTCTTGAAACGCTAAGGTAGTAGAACAATCTAAATTTTCAAAATTCATGTCTTCGAAAAATGTATTCAAATAGTCCGTGGCAGAATTTGGCATTCGACCGGGATTCTCGAAAGATGTTGTATCATTCCGATAGGCAAAGTTTGAAAAATTCATAGCGATCTCGGGTTTTACATCTTGTAAGTCCTCAGTAGTTACACAGTTATTACCCATTTTAGAAAGTTTTAATCTTGGGTCTTTTAACTCCTTCTCATAGGTATTTAAATTTTCCATGGGTTTTTCTAAACGTAGACGTTTTGAAGGTGAAAGTACTTCTTCGTGAGATCTTTTCTGCATATTAATGTCATAAAATATTTTTAATCAGCGTTCCACTAACTGGTGTAATCTCGATAAAAGTCTACAGTAAACTGATTGTGTTTCCTGGAAACATTTACTTATCTAGATTAAAAGCAGTCACAGTTATAGTTAATCATTTAAATTACATTTAGGTTAAAGATAAAATGTTTACTTATCTATAATAAATACAGTGACGGTTTAAGTTAAACATTTTCTTAACTATGTTAAATACTGTAATGTTAACTGTGCGATTGAAATTATCAAAACATGCAATGTCATTGTTTAAAAGGAGAGAAAAAATAAACTTTCTTATCATTAAATAAGTTTAATACCTATTCAAATAAAAATAATAAATTTTTCATTTAACCAAAAAGTGTTAACTTTAAAGACTACAATTAAAAAAAATTTGCCTACTCATAAATATATGTTCACTTTTTTTTTTCTTGAAAATAAAACTTCAAAGATTGATTTCATAAATAAATAAAAATAAAAAAATAAATAGACATGTGAAATAAAACAGATATGTAATATATAAACAAATATTTATTAAATAAATACATTTCTATGTCAATTTATAAATACATTGTTTAAATGGTTATTATAAAAGTCCATATTCATAGTTTCAAAAAATAAATGAGTATAATTACATGAACATTGCTTGAATAGGTTTTTTACAAATTCAGTCACGTTGAAATTTAGCAGTGCACTCTCATTACACCAATTATATTTTCTGCGCAAATTATAACTATCACACTCGTGTTTCATATTAATTGGTTCTCCGATTGAACACTGATAGCAATCAAACACGCGAGAAACGGATGACTTTAACTCGTCATCGAAACATGTTAAGAAATAGTTCAAAGTCTCTTCGATAGTGAGGTGGGTACATTTACATTTGTTTAAGTTTTCTAAAACCGAAACAGGAATCAGTTTAGTTAAAAGCGTCTCAATGAGACATTCGGTAATTTTAAAGCGATTTTTCACTAGTTTCAAATATTAATCTTTTGTAAGCAGTAAAAAGTCAGAGTTTAAGCAAAACCCAAACTTTTTCGATTTGAATAATTTTTGCAGTATGCATGATTCCTTATTTACATAAACAATTAGTAAGTCATTATTACATACGAATGTATCTTTTTCAGAAACAAAATTAAATTTATCCAATCTCGATTCAAATTTGTCGAATGTTGCACATAATAATGTAATGCCTTCATTTGTGGGGGTAAGTTCACGACCATTCTTTTCAAATTCTTCATATTTCTGTATGTGAACATAAAGCTCATAGTTTTTATTCATTTGTACTGCAACAATCATTTCCTCACCTAAATTCCAATGAGCAGGAGTAAAAACATCGAAAAACTTAAATATTTTACTAAACTGAGTGATGTCTGAAATTTCATATTTCGAACTGTTTCCCAAGGAAAGTTGATCAGATGGTTTAAGTTCTTTAGGTGAAAGATGAATTTTTATATGTTTCGCTAAGTCAGATCTATTATTAAATGTTTCAAAACAATCGTCACATTTACAGTGACTGGGTGACTGTCTACTTTTCCTTTGTTTTGGCTTGGAAGTGTTATGAATTTTCCCATGCTTTAATAAATCACTCTTTTGTGAAAATACTTCACCACATACATTACAATTATGAATCACAGGGGTCTTTGAATAAATCTTCATATGATTTAATAAATGATACTTTCTAGCGAATGTTTTTTCACAGATTACACATACAAGAGGCATTTTCTCCCGATGACATTTCTTGTGAAACGTTAAGTTAACCTTTCGGGGAAAAGCTTTGTTGCAAGTAGAACACACAAAGGGTAACTTCTGTTTCTTTAATCCTGATGAGGTGGGTTTCACTTCACAATTCGAAACGGGTTCTTCTTTAGGCTGTATTAAAAATTCCATGTCATGGTCATTTAATCCTGGTGATGAGGGTTCACTCGTCACGTTAGACATATCATTAACACTTAACAAAGCAGAATCCATGACTCGCTCCATAATCACTTAAATGTAAACTAACTTAAAACGAAAAACACAACCTTTCACAGCGGGAACAGGAAACAATATAATCATATTAACTCGTTTCTTGGAAGTTCATAAAATGATAGAGGGCGCTTGTTTAAAAATATTAAAATTTTATTGGTTTAAAAAGTCACGTGATTATTTTATCATACTCTGTTATAAGTTCAATAGTCAGTTAATTCTTACACATTGATTCAGAAAGGGTTACGTATCTGAAGTTCGTACAATTGTAAGTAAAAAATTCTCGTATTTAATGTTTTTATAAATAATGTTTTACTGGTCGAATCACTTGTGTATCAGGAGTTCATATGTTTGTAAGTTAAAAATTCTTATTAATCTCGTATTTAGTGCTTCTATAAATATATTTTACTTATGTGTAACTTATGTGTTATAAATCAAACTAGAAAAAGTGAATATTTCAAATAAGTCATGTTAGAAAAAACTAGATTCGATTATCTTTTTTTAAATGTTGGTTGTATAAAGTCAATCGTTTATCATTTGTTATTATTTTTTAAACAGTTTTTATTATTTTTAAACAGTTGTTATTATTATTTGAACAGTTTTTATTATTTTTGATCATTTGTTTAGTTGTTATTATATTTTTGAACAGTTGTTCTTATTATTTTTTTAATACTTTTATTTTTTTTTTCTGTGCTTTTTTCCAAACAGACGAAAATTTCAAAATTGTAGTTTACAATTCTAAAATACACTTTTAATGAAAGCAGTCTGTTACAAGATAATCACAAAAAGTTAACATTATCTTTCAAAAATAAACCCTCATTTCACAATATAATTGAAACTGAACAGGCAAAATTAAAAATCACGTTATTAGAAACACAAATATCCGTACTCTAACAATCATGATATCCAGATAAAGCTATCCTAAATTATCAAAGCATTAGTTCAGTTTGTCACGGCACGTCCAAGAAAATTTCGAAAAGATAAAAATTTGACTGTAAGTTTCGAAGGAAAACCTATCCCCGAATCGAACTTGGCAGATTTATTTAATCTTTTGTTTTCTGTGAATAAAAGAAAACCGATCAAGGCACAGAAAGAATTATTAGAAACATTAAACGAAATGAATGTCCCGCGAAATTTTATTAAAAATAAATATTTGTCAACAAACATTAAACAAGATTCTGTATTAGATTTGTCAAAGCCCACTAAAAAACGAAAAGTGGGTCCACATGTATTGCATTGGGAAAATTATTAATAAAATTGAATTTGTTTTTTTAAACTACACCTCTTTCCTATGTTTTCTACACCAAACACAATAAAAAACAGTAATTACCCCTAAAGATGTCTTCTTTTTACCATTGCTTCCACTATACATTTTAAAATAAATATGTTAATATTCAATCCAATCATATCGAAAAAGATAAATTTCCGGTTTCATTTAAATTCAGTATAAAATAAACCTTAAACTTTTCACTTCCGGTAAGCATATAAATGAGCGAAAACACAATGCATACCGTTATATACAGACACACGACGCTAATCACTTCCTCTCGAAGTCATTTTAACAAATGATACGTCACTCTCGCGATATCTCTCTTTAAACACTTAAAATCTCGACATTCATGTATAACTTCTTGGCTTGATCAGTTAAACCTACCACAAATTATCAAGTCAAGAAGCTATTTTGCAGGTTCAAACCCCAGTGAAATCTCTTCAAAAAAATCTATTTTAAATATCCGTTATTGCAATCCCTACCGATAGATGGCGACACCAAAAAAAATGTTTAATCTCCGTTGCGCGTTCAAACTTAAAGTGAATTCTAAAATTAAAAAAAAAGAAAAATAAGCCCCCCTTAAAAAAAGATAGCCGCCTCTTCAAAAATAAGCCTCTCCATTTTATACCCCCCCTCCTATAGCAAACTTCAATCTAACATTAAATTTGATCCCATTAAAAAAAAATAAGCCCCCTTAAAAATAAGCCCCTCACTTTTAGACCCTCCTCCTATAGTACACCCTTACGACCCACTCTACGTTTCAAGGTGTTATTTTCACATCATAGTATAGTATGATCCCCCTTCCACCACCAAGTAAGCTACACCACACACCACCACCACCACGAAGTGAGCCAGAACCCCCATGTTATTACTACTGATGTTAATTTACGCCACGGAGTTTCAGTTGTGCACGTTTTTCGCTTATTTGGCAATTGTATAAATAGAAATTAGTAAACATTTATTAAAAAAATATATTTAGAAAACGTTGTTGACAAATATTTAATGTTTAAAAGTTAACTTAGCCAAATAATAATTACATTTAATTGATACATTTACATGAATCGAAAATAATTACGTAAATAAGGAAAAACCACCTCTTTCGCTTTTCACCCACTCATAGCTACAACGTGATTACTCACTATGATGAAATCAAAGTAGAACATTCACGGGAATATCCATAATGAACTAAAGACAGTATAAAGAACTCTGATTATGTCTAATGAACTGGGTTTTTCACCATATGATGTAATAACTTTATTGATCATAAATAATGATAATCTTTATGTTCCACGCACTTCTCAAATTGTAACATTAGCTAGAGGGAGCAAAACGCTAACGCTCCTATTAATATTAAACTTAAATGAAAAATGTAATTTTGTAATTGTTAAATGTAAATTAAAAGTTTTGTAATATAAAATGAGTGACCGCAATTATTTTTCATCAAATTTAATCATAATTATTTCTCTTCATATTAAGTAGTGAAAAGTGTGAATATGTGCCAACCATGGATTTAAACAGACATGCGAATAGCACCTCAATCTAGATAAACGGTAAAACCTTAAACTGGATAAATGGTAAAACCTCAAACTGGATAAGCGGAAACGCGGAATATGGATTATCTGAGCATATACAGTAGAAAAGCTATGTAGAAAACTTCCTAACCAGTATTTTTATTAAAGAACATTTTATTTCGAGAATTAAGAGACACCTACTGCTGCCGATTAATCACTAAAACACAAATAATTTCTAAGAAAGATTATGAGACTGACAAGTGCAGTCTCTTAGGTCTCAAATAAATTAAATAAAAATAAAAGAAATCTGACAATTCGCACGTACTTTTATTTGCTTGTTTTCTCTCTTATTTTTGAATAGACTAAAGACGTTATTATAAAAATCCGGGAAGCAAAGATATTTTTTACTTAACCATTTTGTACTAGCTGATTTTCAAATGGGTGATAGATCTTACTTAATCAATCTCGAAAACAGTCATCAGCTGTCGCGACAGCGGTGGATGCGGCTTTGGGAACCGAAAAATCCCCCCAGTCAAAAGAAAACGAATGGCAAACCGATTACAGAATATCGCCACTGGCCGTGAGAATATTATTCAATCTTCCGTATTCAGATAATCTTTTTAAAACAGAGTAAATTAGCGTGTTTTCGGGTCTGCGGAGTCGACGGCGTTGCCTAGCGTACCTCGTAGAGGGTAGAACTCCCTGTTACCGTACACTATTGTAATAAATGCGACTAATGTAACACTATTATAGCTGTTAGTCTATTCTTGAGTCACATGATAATATATTTTTAAAATTTCATGCTTGAAAATTATTTAAACGATTGAGAATTTCTGTATTGTTTTCTCAACGTATAGTCAAAATTTAATTAAAATTACTCTATTAGTTGATAATTCAGTTTTGAAAATATGGTACGTATTGTAATCGGGAACACACAACTGTACATAATTTTTATAATTTTAGCTTATCAAGAAGGGAGTTAAAACTAGTCCAGTACAAGAATTCCATTTTTACATGCATGCACGAAGTTAAGTTAAATAAAAGCGTCTAATGAGAGATAGATATAAAAGAAATACAGAAATGTAACACATAAGAAATATTTAAAAAATAATAATAATAATAAACTACCACCAGCATTTTTTCAAAAAAATGAGAAATGAAATAATTATTTCACTTCGCTATCATCAACATCCTGTTTATATAACTGTTATCCCTACTGCTATTGGTCAGTGAGATCTCAAATTCTCCTCGCTAATGTTAAACCTTATTTAAGCACGTAAATGCATTGATATTTTTTAAATATCTCCTCCGGAAATTAATATTTTTAACTTTTTTTTTCTGTGTTCTCTTCTTAAAGAGCGTCTCTTTTACTTTTAGTTGTCAAAATATGTATTTAATTTTATTTGTAGTGTTAAAATCTTACTCACAGCTCGTCAGCTTCGATAATGTTTTAACACATAAAGTTAAAAATTAAGTGCATATTTAAAACATATTTTGCCAATAACAACAACAACAACAAAAATTAAAAAAAAAAAACATCTTTTAAGAACACTACGCAGAAAATGAAGTTAAAAATATTAATTTTCTCAGTAGATATTTAAGCAAGTTCGAAAATGAACGTTAAACGTGACAAATGAGGTATGCTCGTGCTATAACTAGTTTTACAATGTAAAAAAAAAAAAAATCATCGTTATTAGGTGCGTTCGTAATTATATAAATATTACGTAGCACCTATAGTCGTCGCATGGTCCGTCCGTCTGTCCGTCCGTCTGTCTGTCTGTCTGTCCGTCTGTCTGTCCGTCCGTCTGTCTGTCTGTCCGCATATAACAACGCAAAAACTACCCAACCAAATGGTTTGCAATTTAAAATATATTATCTTTGCAGAATTTTGTCGAGACATTTCAAATTTTATTAAAATCGAATCAAAACTTTAGGAGATATTAATAAAAATATTTATTAAGAAATTTGATTTTTTTTTTTTTAAATCGGTGCTTTTTTGTTATAGGAGCTTCCGATGGATGTTAAATCGTCAAGCGACCGAGATACTTATTTTATGACAGAAATTAATCTGCAGACGATATACAGTGTCTCACATAAGTGATGGGACACTTGTGCTTTACAAAAGGAAACTAATCAAATAAATTAAAAAAACATGTACACATTTTTTTTGTGGGTGTGTTTCATACTTAAATTTAGTAAAGATTATTACATAACATACATTTTGTCAAAATATTAAAATATTAATTTAATAAAAATACAAATGTTTAGAACGGAGCAAAAAATAGCTCACATAAGTGATGGGACACCATTATATATGCAACAAAAATCGCCTGAAATAAGCAATAAAAATATTTTTTGGGGTTTTATTTTTACTTAAAAGCAATTGGCAATAATTTATAAAATCGTCTGCAGTATTTCTCTCCAGTTTGTTTTGGAATTTTTGTGTTTTTTAGCTCTGTGTAGTCATGAATGCTAAACGAAAAGAAACTTCGCCTGAAATTCGAAAATTAGTTATTAATTTGCATATTGAACGTGGAAAATCTATTAGAAAAACTGCTGAAACAGTTAACTTGAGTCGTTCAACAGTTTTCAATATCATTAAACGATATAAAAAGAATCATATGATTCAGGATAAAAGAAGACCTGGCTGACCATCAAAGCTATCCAATGGAATAAAGCGAATTATCGTTCGAAATATTAAAAAAAATCCAAGAATTAGTGCTTCAAAAGTTGCTGCTGATTTACAAGCATTATATGGAATAATTGTTAATCCTGAAACTATTAGAAGGGTAATTCGATCTGCTGGATATCACGGTAGAGTAGCCAGGAAAAAATTCTTCGTAAGTGAAAAGAATAGAAAACTCAGACTAGCTTTCGCAAAATCCAACATAAATAAGAATTCTGATTACTGGAATAAAGTTATATTTGCTGATGAGAGTAAATTTAATATATTTGGTTCTGACGGTAGAATCTTGGTGTGGAGAAAACCCAGGGAAGAACTTCGCAAACAGAACTTGGTACCAACAGTAAAACATGGTGGAGGAGGAGTTATGGTATGGGGGTGTATGTCGTCCGCTGGAGTTGGTAATTTTGTTTTTATTGACAGTATAATGGATCAGTACAAGTATATTGATATTTTAAAGCAAAATTTGAAATCTTCAGCACGAAAATTGAACCTTCATAACGATTTTAAATTCTACCAGGACAATGACCCCAAGCACACTGCTCTGAACGTTAGACTCTGGCTGCTATATAACTGTCCTGAAATAATAAAAACACCACCACAATCTCCAGACTTAAATCCCATAGAGAATATTTGGCAAGAATTGGAATCAAGAATTCGCAAACACACCATTTCTTCAAAACAACAACTAAAATCGGTGCTTCAAGAAGAATGGGGTAAAATCACTCCAGAAATCACAAAAAAAATAGTCGAATCCATCCCAAAAAGATTAAATCATGTTTTAAAAGTAAAAGGAAATCCAACAAAATATTAAAACCTTTTAAAAAGTAAAATTTGTGGATAAATATTTGATGGAAAAGTAAGTGTCCCATCACTTATGTGAGCCATTTTTTGCTCCGTTCTGAACAATTGTATTTTTACTAAATTAATATTTTAATATTTTGACAAAATGTATGTTATGTAATAATTGTTACTAACTTTAAATATGAAACACACCCAAAAAATTTTTGCACATGTTTGTTTATTTATTTTATTGCAGTTTCTTTTTATAAAGCACAAGTGTTCCATCACTTTTGTGAGACACTGTAATTCATTTCACAGAATTAAAAATCATCAAGATCTGAATATTTATATAACTAGCTGATACATATATATCTGAATATTTATATAACTAGTTAAGATATTTGTATGAACAGTGTCATAAAATATATACTTAACTAGCTGTTTAACCCGTTCTACGCACGGGATATCATGAATTTAATTCTAAAACGTGCGTACGAACGCACCTCGTTTGTAACGTTTGACGTACAATTTCCAACTTGTTATTTCAGTGAAATAAATTTATAGTCTGCTATGACTGAAATGAGCATGCCTTTTTTTTTCTTATTACGTATGCCATGTTTACAGATGCGAATTTTTTTTCGACTCCAGACAGCGCTGTAAAATTCACCATGGAGATTTTGCTTTGCGAATGATTACATCCATGGTTTAATATTTCTATGACTCACGATGAATGAATATTTTGTTTATTTACTTTAATGGATTGAGATATTCGGCTGTTAACCTAATTTTCACTGAAGTTATCTCAGAATCTATACATTTTTTAATGTAACTCATCTCTCAAGCAAACAACTTTTTTTTGAACCATCTTTCTAAAAATGTAACTTTTATGCAATTTTGTTCGAAAGAATAATTTTGAACAAAGATGGCCGCTTGGGATATTGGAAAAAGATGTGGTTAGCCCGTATTTGTTTTCCTCAGTCACATGACATCCGCTTTTATTATATAGATTACGTATAATAAGATTTAATAGAATAAAGAAAACTTTTATTAATGTCTTTTTAAGTTTTGATTCGATTTTCATACAATTTGAAATGACTCTACAAAATTCTGCAACAGTTATATATATTAAATTTCAAACCATTCGGTTGGGTAGTTTTTGCGCTGTTATATGCGGACGGACAGACGGACGGACAGACGGACGGACGGACCAAACGACGAATATAGGTGCTACGTATTTATATAATTACGAACGCACCTAAAAATGCCAATGCATTACACGCCCATACATTTAACATTAGCATGAGGAATTTGAAATATCACTGACCAACTAAGATAAATTAAGAATAATAGACTTTAAGATAAATTTTAAACACATAAACGTAAAAATAAAAACGAAGCTAAAAATTGACTTCCGCAGTACAGGGGGGTGAGAGGGACCAAGCCCCCCTGACAAAAAATCCTTCTCTTTCTGTTAATAATAATTTATTTTAGTAAATTATTTTAAATTATTTTAAATCAATTAAACAAAGCTTAGTTAATTTAATTCACTAGTAAAGAATAAATTTTACTACTTTTTCTTTCTTTCTTTCTGTTTTATTTTCCAAAATTGTAAATTAATAAAATTATTCTTAGATAATCGCATTGCTTTTTCCGGTTCATTCCACTGTTGAAAACAGACGAAGAGATATCTGTAATTCACGCTTCGCTAACTTTTATAGCTTCGGACCGTCTTCATAAGGGCAAATAAATTTCAGCTTCTTACCTTCAAATTGAACTCACTTTCTTCGCTTTTATTATTCCCCCCCCCCCCCTTTCTTCATGATTTTTTTTTTGTCTTTGTTCGAAAATGAATGATACTTTTTATTTCCATATATGTGTTTTTTTCTTTTTTTAGGAAACTATAAGTACATCTTCGCTTTTATATAACTTTTTTACTAAATATAACTTCATTTTTATGCCATGGTAAATCACTTCAAACTTCACCACAATAAATGTGAATAAAATGAATCAGTCACACGAATTCCGTACCGTCTCCATAAGATATAGTTCGTTAAGTTTGAAGTGCACAACTTTTATTCTTCAAACTATTCGAACAAAATATTACCAGTGGTACATGCATGTAATATTTTGGCCGGTGGCTAGAATGAAATCATGACTTGGAAGACAGATGTATTACAATAACTTGACTTGGGAACGCTCTAATTAAACATGCTTCTTTTATTCATAGTTCTAAGATACAGCCATAGAATGGGAGTTCGACCGCTATCACGGAGGTCCCGAAACCATATTAATTTAATGTTTAATCGTTAGCAGGTCTGAAGAGAAGTCTCAAATATCTAAGAAGTGAATATTTCACAGAAGTTCTGAGATTTTAATTAGCTCTTGCAATATTTTCCAGCAGAGGGGGAAGGTGTTAAATTGGAAAGTTACTAAACTTTAATTGGATGATTAACTTTTCATTGTTTTCGCCGAGGCTAACGAAAAAGATAGGCTACCGCGGTGCATTCCACTTATCTTTTTTTACAGACCGCTAGAGTGACGTGATGCTCTTTTCGTACACCTGCATTGGTGCATTCGAGCATCACGTGACTCCCGCGATCTGTGACAAAAGATACGCGTAATGCACCGCGGTAGCCTTTCTATTTCGTTAGCCTCGGATTTCGCTTTGTGACGAAACACGGCTTGGCCAAGACCTGGCTGCCACTAACCACAGATAAAGTAAAGTTGCCCTCAGGCTTTTCCAGCTTACGGCTATTCGAATTTAAGGATTGAACGTAATAAATGTTGGACTAAGAAAACAACTTAACCCTTAACTCTGTGATTAAAATTATTGCATACCTATTGTGAGTGGTCTCTAAGACCGCTTGATCGAAATATATATAAAAACGCAGGGCCGTAGCTAGAAGGGTGCTAGTGGAGGCTCAGCTCCCTAAATATTTTTGAACCCCTTGGGAAAGATTCCAAGGTCACCAAATGGAACTCTGTTCAAAAACCGAACTTAGTTTTGTGGCCCTTTTACAGTTTGGCACAAATATTAAATTGTAATATATGTATAAAAAATCCCTGACGGCTCGGCCTACAGGCACAGGTAGATTTCGAAGACGCAGACCGTGGGGTGCCTGTTTGTCGGGAATTGCTACTTCGAAACCAAACTTGTTTCATGCGGAGCCAACAAGGATTTTTTTTTTGTTTTTTTTTTCTTTTGCTATAAGAGTTGGTCCTATAAAAAACATGCCAATATAAAAGTTTTAGATAATATTAAGAGGATTTATAATAAATTTAAGCGGATTTGAAATCTTGGGAATTGACGAAGTTATGAATTTTTTTCTTCAAAAACCTCCCCCCCCCCCCTTAAGGCAATTTTTAATTATATCAAAAATCTGTCATACATAAATTTTCGGCCCTTCTCCTAGAAGTAATAATAACTTCAAACGGATTCGATACGTATCATAATTAAGAAATTATGGGGTTTTTTCTGTTTTCACAAAAACTCCCCCTCATCCCCCCCCTGGTTCGATTTTGCCCATTAACGAACTTGACCGAGATTTTATGCCCCTTGATTTTATGTATCAGTTTCGAAAAGAAGCGGGAGTTGGAACCGCCTACTTCGGAAAATAACTTGTTTGCAGACGGAGCCGGCAGGGATTTTTTTGTTTTTAATTTTTTTTTTTTGCTATAACGGTTGGTCCTATAAAAAACTTGTCAATATAAAAGTTTTAGATAATATTAAGAGGATTTATAATAAATTTAAGCGGATTTGAAATCTTGGGAATGGACGAAGTTCTGATTTTTTTTTTCTTCTAAAACCCCCCTTCCCTCCCTCCCTTAAGGCAATTTTTAATTATATCAAAAATCTGTCATACATAAATTTTTGCCCCTGTTCCTAGAAGTAATAATAACTTTAAACGGATTCGATACGTATCATAATTAAGAAATTATGTTTTTTTTTCTGTTTTCACAAAAAGCCCCCCCATCCCCCCCCCTGGTTCGATTTTGCCCATTAACAAACTTGACCGAGATTTTATGCCCCTTGATTTTATGTATCAGTTTCGAAAAGATGCGGGAGTTGGAACCACCTACTTCGAAAAATAACTTGTTTGCAGGCGGAGCCGGCAGGGATTTGTTTTGTTTTTATTTATTTTTTTTTTTTTTTTTGCTATAACGGTTGGTCCTATAAAAAACTTGTCAATATAAAAGTTTTAGATAATACTAAGAGGATTAATAATAAATTTACGCGGATTTGATATCTTGTGAATTGACGAAGCTATGATTTTTTTTCTTCTAAAAAACCCCTTTTTTCCCCCCCTTGGGGCCATTTTTAATTATATCAAAAATCTGTCATACATAAATTTTCGGCCCTTTTCCTAGAAGTAATAATAACTTTAAACGGATTCGATACGTATAAAAATAAAGAAATTATGAGGGTTTTTCTGTTTTCACAAAAAGCCCCCCCCCCCCCATTCCCCCCCCCTTGGTTCGATTTTGCCCATTAACGAACTTGACCGAGATTTTATGACCCTTGATTTTATGTATCAGTTTGGAAGAGATTTATGCAGAATTTTTCCAGTTATCGTGGTCAGAAAAAAGTGACATAGATAGATAGATAGATAGATAGATAGATAGATAGATAGATAGATAGATAAAGTTTTGAACTGGGGGTGGTTTTAGGTTCTGGGAGTCATGATCGGCGTAGATCTGCAAAAATTTTTCAAAATTTCCAACTTAGGTGAGAATGTAATAGGTAGTATTTCTTACGAAATCTACCTAAAACTGCAAATAAGTGCTTTAAATTAGTTTAAATCAGTGTTTTAAAAACAATAATAATTTTAAAATGCAAAATACATCCTTGATTTTGTTAATGTTTTTTATCATATAAAAATACAACTTTAGAATCCTTAAGGGAAGAGAATATTCAGAAAAAAAATTAAAGGTTGCAACTCTTTATGAAATCGGTGAAATGTAAGCTTTTTATTTACTTGTTGATATCATCACTTATTATTTGACCAGTATAATTATACACAAGTTTTCACAGGAAATTTTTATTCTGCAGCCTTTTCTTTTCTTAGTATAAAATGAAGTTATTATCAACAGTTTAATAAGAAACATAGTGCTTACAATATGAATATGCACTAATTTATCTTTCTATATAATACTTTAATCATATATATCTCCGTGTGTGTGTTTGTTTGTGCGTGCATGTGTCAGAGAGAGAGAAAAAATATGGGCCTCCCCAACATTTTCTTGAGCCCTCCCCCCCCCCCCCCCCTATTATTCACTTCTAGTTACAGGCCTGAATAAAATGCTCGATTAACTCATAGGATATTGTTTCTGTACCAAACTTTATATACAGTATATTAGTGTCTGAGCTTTCTAAAGCTGAAGAATGCTTTCAGAATCGTACGTAACTCGGGTTGGGTTGGGTTGGGATGGGTTGGGTTGGTTATTGACGGCCAATTATCTACACTTGGGATATAGGCCCGGGGAGAGTGCCCTTCGGGGGGTCTTTCTAACCCGTATTTACGCATGGATAAATCCACGGCTCGAAGAAAACCACGAAAACTCCGAACGATTAGGCCGACGGGCGCGATTGGGATCGAACCCAGCACCTCCCGTCTACCAGCTTCGAGAGCAGAACCTCTCAGCCACTGGTGGGGCCGTACGTAACTCGGAAGAGGTGATTGTATATTTTCGTTTGTGGCTGTACTGTATTTTCCTAGATTAAAAAAAAAAACATTTGTGTTTTTTTACAGTATAGGTTTAGATTTCCAATTTTAAGTAGTTTTTTTTTTTATGTTGTAAAACATTATTTATAATTCAAAAAATGTAAACGAAGTTTTATTCCCATATTTTAAGGGGTCATGGGTTTTTAAATTGGAAAAAAAGAAAAAAAAAAGACCATTTTCATCATTTAATATCGTAAAATGTATATGATTTAAAAACATAATTTTTTGAGGGATGAAAGATATATGATCTTTCATTTCATATATTTAAAAAAAAATACAATATGCAGAATTATTATTTATACGGAGCTTCAAACTGTCAGACATTTGTCAAGCAGAAAATTGGCATGAGAGCTTACGCGCAGGATTACAAAATAAATTTTGCATCCACAACAAAAATATTGATTTCTTAATTATACTTTAGATTGTAATAATTACTGTGAGCCCAAATAACTTTGTATTTAAAGCATTGTTATGCTTTTCATATTTAAAATTGTATTTAGGTTATACAAAATTTTGAAATTTTCAACAGTATAACCAATATATATATATATATATATATATATTTCAGGAATTAAAATTAGATGGAGTAATTATATATTCACGGATATAATTTTGTTATAAGTGTATTATCACCAGAATAATTTTGTGTGTTTTTGAATCATTTTGTGTTGGTGTGTCATCGATTGAGTTGTGTTTTAAAAAAAATGTGCTCTCAACTATATTGTCTTTCAAATCATTTCTCTCAACTCGATTGTCAAAATTATGTGCGTGCCATGTGGACGTGGATATTATGCAGAAGTTTCTATATTTTGTTGATGCAGGATAATTAATGTGAATAAAATATTTTATTTACAATTTAAAGGTTCTAATTTCCAATATTATTTCAAATATGATATCTAGTGGTAATTTAGTGAGGTGATTTATAATGTTTTTGGATAATCGATGTAAGTGAATTATATTATATATTCTTAATGGTTTTTTATTTCCAATTTAAATATTTCCAATCTTATTTTTTCCAATTGTTATCTGGTAATAATTCAGTATACTTGGTTGATTCTACTGTTCTTAGCATCATGCCAGTAGAATTATGAAATACTGAATTATTTTTTAAAACACATGTGGGTGCAACCAAGCTGACGAGTACATCTACATGTGTTTTTTCATATCCAATTCTTGTTTGTTCTCTTGTGGTCCAGTTTTCCATTGTATAATGTTCATATTTGATTTATTAATCCATTTGTGTTTACTTTATAGCAACTCCAATCTATAATTTTTTATTTTATTTTTTTTTCCCTTTCTCTCTCTTTCTTTTTTAAATATTATTCAGGTATGAGTAAATTTGGCCAATTACCATTGAAGCACATGCTATGGTAAAACTAGTAAATCTACAGATCAGGAGCCTCAACGTCAGCTCTGAAAGTCAATGTTTTTTAAACTCACTTTTCATAATATTTAATATCTTACAATACGCAAATTAAATTATTTAAATTACTACATATATATTTATATGCATATAAAATAATTCGAAGGTTTCAGAACTTAAACGTTAAATTAAACACGGTTTATGCAATAATATTCTGACATTCTTATGAATTTCTTATTCTATTTTTTAGATTAAAAAAAATACATTTCTTCAGGGGGTGGGGTGGGGGGGGGGGGGCTCAACCCCGCTGAACCCTCCGTAATCTTATTAAATTTTTATTCGTGATTTCCTATTATTTGTGTGAATGATTCTAGTATATCTTCCATTTCGTTCTGCACAGTGGTTTTATTACGATAAGCAAAAATTTTGAAAATAATTTCATGTTATCCTAATACCTAAATAGCAATATTTACCAATCACGAAAGACTCGTATCTGATTGATACGTTGAATAATATCTCGTGTACAAAAGTAACTTATGGATATGTAAACTTAATCTACTATATATTTCACTTGTCTATTTCAGAAATCTAGTATTATTACAATTTTTGTTTCGGAAAAACAGTTTTGATGGTCATTGTACAATATTTATTTGACCTAAGTACATCCTGATCTAATTCGATGGCAATAGCATACTAAAATCTCCCCAAAATAGGCTTATTTGGAAACTTTTAAACCTATTGTGTAATCATTCATAATCGTGCCACTGCCAATTTACTAAATAGCAACCTTGATTTGGCGCTATAATGTATTTTTTGTGATAACATTTTATGATCTCAGTTTCCAGTAATTGTGCTATTTCAGGCTGTATGGATGCGTTTTACTACGCTAATTTCTTTAGATTAACTATCTCGTTGTACGAGATATTACATTCTATTTTTAAAATAATACTAATTTTCAACCACGAAAAATCTACATCTCTTCCAGAAAATTAATAATATCTCATATAAAAATGTTTCGGCTATCATTCTATAGTAGTTAAAAGGTAACTTGTACAAAATAAATTCTCATTTATTAAAATAAAATATTAAAATCCTCCAATAATATTTTATTTTGCGAATAAAATATTGTAGCAAAATCGTTTGAGTTACTTGAATTTTATCATTTTGATATTCTTTGAAATATGGTTGCTAGGTTACTGTTAAATTGAAAAGGAAAATAAAAATGAATGCATTTTAATATTTGCAAAAAGTGATAAATGTATTATATTATTAGAACAGATGTATAAAATTGCACCAAAAATTATACACCTAATTTAAAAAATCTGACGAATGTATAAACAAAATTTCAAATTAATTTAAATAATTTAACACCTGACTTGATAAATTTTAGCTATTTTCTGAGATTTTCTTATTTTCTGAGTTACTTGAATTTTATCATTTTGATATTCTTTGAAATATGGTTGTTAGGTTACTGTTAAATTGAAAAGGAAAATAAAAATGAATGCATTTTAATATTTGCAAAAAGTGATAAAATAAATGTATTATATTATTAGAACAGATGTATAAAATTGCACCAAAAATTATACACCTAATTTAAAAAATCTGACGAATGTATAAACAAAATTTCAAATTAATTTAAATAATTTAACACCTGACTTGATAAATTTTAGCCTTCATAACTTACCGTTTAAATACATTAATCAAATGCGACATTTTATTTTCAACGACTGAAAAATTTCAAAATCGTCTGAATTCCCATAGGAAAGCATTATGATCAAAAAAGAAATGTTTTATATTTTCCGAACGAATGAACCAAATGTAACTAAAAACTATACAGCTAATTCCGGGTATCTCACCAACATACCTACCAAAAATCAAACTAATCGGATCATTTTTACGGCAGTTATCGCGGAACAAACAGACAGACAGACAGACAGACAGACAGACAAACAGACAGAAACCAAAAACTTTTCGGGTCTCCACAGTAAGCCTTCACTGACGTTTCGGCAATTATGATTGCACATGTTAATTATTAGATATGTGGTATTCTGTTTACGCAATATCATTATTTATCTCTTTGTAGATTAAAGTAGAATGATATTAGAACTTGATATGTATTTTGAAATTCATAGATATTATAATTATATATATATATATATATATATATATATATATATTACAATAAAAATGAAATTTTAAGTTTGCTTTATATACACTAACATAAAATACATCTTCTGAAAATTTCATAAAAATATATTGAAAATTTTTGAGATATCCTGCACGTTATGTCCTTGTCCAAAAACCTTATTTGGAGAAAACTGACTTCAAATTTTTACTTTTAAACTCGCTTACATTTGGGGCTTCGCACGTTTTAGGCTATAATTCGAGTAATTATAGGAATTCTTTAATCCTGTTACAGTGTTGAAATCAAACACTGCATAAAATTTCAAATCTTCCGGAAGGGGGCATTTCAATGTTCCGGGGGGATGCCCCCCTCCCCGGGCCACCCCCTGAATTCAATACTGATGCGGTATGTTTATAATGTTCAGAAAAGAATATCCTTTAACATATATACTAGCTGGCTTCGGCCGCTAGCGGTCTCCTAATTTACATCGGTGACTCGAATCTTGTAAAACCTCGAATAAGATAAACCTCAAACCGAACGAACCTCCGACCCGGGTTCCCGAAGCATTCGGCACCGGATAATCCCTTAATTTGCACATCGAATAGTATAAACCTCTAACCGAATATTGTTGAAAATATAGAATTTTTCAAACTTTAAAAGTCATATGACCCTTAATGAAGTGTGGAATTAATCTTTCTAAAAGAAGGAAATGGTCATGAGAAAACGATAATCCGTTAACTGATTAAGCTACTCTATGTATGCGCACTCTCGGCCGATATAACCCAATTCTGATGTCACTCAGTCATTATTCTTAATAGTTGATGCATCGACCAAACTGTCCCCAGCGTGTTATTAACCAACAGACCGGAGATTGAAGAGCCAGAGGCTTCGGAAAATTCGATATCGAGAATATCTGGTTCGTTTGAGAAAGAAGAGCTGGAGGTCACAATCATCCTTTTCAGACGAGGATGCTATTTATGTAATCTTCTTCTTCTTCTTCTTTTTCTTCTATTGTTGGGCGATTTCTTTTCTGGCTATTGTAATTATGTCATTCTTAATTGTGTCCTGTATGACATCAGCGCAAGCGGCTTTTTTTGATATTTTTATATTGCCCTGTCAAAACAAGTTCTTGTTGTGGAGAATAATGATAGACATAACTTTCGCTTTCATTTTATTATTATTATTATTATTATTAATGACATACTTGTCGCTACTTCTTTCAGGAGTTATTATCCAGAAACATAGACCAATCACTTAGTATCATATCATCATTATTTTAACAGCGATCACTAATGGAGGTTTTGAATTTTTTAATACTTTCCAACATAGTTGAAAAGTGTTTAGGAATTCAATTTGTCTGTCCGCCTCTCTGTCCGTGTGTCTGTCTGTCTGTCTGTCTGTCTGTCCGCACTCTAACTCGTGTAAATGCAGTCGGATTGCCATATAATTGATATGTTACGGTCAATATGATTAATCCGGTCATTATTAATAATAACCGATAATTGTTAATAATGACCGGACATAAAGGCCGATTTTTGTTAATAATAACCGCGGTCATTATTAATAATAACTGGTTATTATTAATAATGACCGGATTAATCTTATTGACCGTAACTGATATATGTTATTGAGGTTGACCATAGCACGTTCGGTATTGAAAATGAAGTGTGTAGCATTTATGGTTAGATTACAGGGGAAATCAAAAGTATTCCGATACATTGTCAATGGGGGAAAAATCGTTTTCAGTGCATTTTAATAATGTGGCATTATTTTAATCATAACAAAATTCATATGCGTCACTGAGGTAGACGACAACACGTTTTCTATAGAGTATAGAATAAGTAGCCAATTATAATTTGTTTACAGGGACACTCAAAAGTATTCCGATACATTACGGTCAATGGGGGAAAATCGTTTGCAGTATATTTTAATGATGTTACACTGTTTCAAATATAAATAAATTTATATGCGTCACTGAGGTGGCTGGCAACATGAATTATACAGAGTATGGAGTAAGTAGCATTTGTAGATCGTTTAGAGGAACGTACAAAAGTGTTCCATTGCATTAATATCTATGGGTAAAAATCGTTTACAGTGTATTTTAATGAAATTGATAAATATTACTGAGGTGCACTAGAGCCTGTTTTCTGTAGCTTTATTGAGTGCGTAGAATATTTCGTATATTTACAGAGACACTTAAAAGATTTCGGTTACAGAACTGACTATGAGCCATAACTTCTGGATTTAAGTTTTAAGCTGTGATATGCATTTAAAATATTTACTTTTAGAGTATTATGGAGGTGTGTATTTCATATACAGAGGGTTCCACGATATAGAATTCGCACATATTACCGGCTATGGAGAACAATTCCTGAAAATGATTTTTTTCTGCGTTGTAGTTATTTTTAACACTTTTTAACCTAGTTGAAAAGTGTTTATGACTTCGGTTTGTCTGCCGTCTGGCCGTGCTCTAACTCTCGTAAATATACTCGGATCACTCAGAAATTTTTGTATGTGATTGGCACTTACTATAGCATGATCCCTATTGAAAATAAAGTGTTTAGCATTTATAGTTTATGTACAGGTGCAGTCAAAAGTATTCAGTTACATTACGGTCAATGCGAAAAAAATCGTTTGAAGTGCATTTTGATGATGTTACGCCATTCCAAACATGAGGAAATTGATATACAATTATGTAGCTCACTAAAACATGCTTTTTCTAAAATATGGTATACAAAGAATTCATTTACAGGGTCACACAATATAATTCTGTCACACAATGTTCTACGGGGAAAAATCGTTTGCAATGTAATTTAATGCTATTTCACTATTTAAAACATAATGAAATTTATATGTATTACTGAGATGCTCTATAAATTGTTCACCGAATAGTATCATGTGCATTGCTTTTATCGTAAAAGAATTCGGTTACAGTCTTTGTTCGATAATTACAGTCTATGTATTATAAGTGCGTTTTCTACTTTGGTTTGGATTTTTAGGTTTGACTATAAATGTTTGCATAGTACGTTGTATGTATAAATTCTGTTGATCATATACAGGGCTACACAAAGGAATTCTTAAGTATTACTATGAGTGTAAATTGCTTAAGGGTATTTTTAATTGTGTTACGCATTTTCCTGCTGAACTATATTTAGTATAAGTTTGTGGAATATAAATAAATTCATTGCAGGGCTACGTATAGAACAAGATACATTGTCATTAATGGTTGGTAATTACTGGAAGTAAGTTTAAAGTTACCTTATGCGTTTTTTACCTGAATTAAACTTTAGTTTAATATGTGGTGTGCACAAAAATCTATATATAATATACAGGGCTGTACAAAAGATTTCGAGAGCATTTCCATTGATTGGCGAAAATTTCTAAACGTGAATTTTCTAACTGAAATAATTTTTACCATGCTATGTAGTATATATCCAAGTCTATAGATCATATACAGGGCTGCACAAAATAATCTGCTTACTTTTTTGACTATGGAAGGTAAATGGTAAAACTGGATTTTTAAATCTGTTAGATGTTTCCTAAACTGTTTACTACAGATCTTCTTTCACCTCATTTAACAGTGAAGTTTCGTTACAGTTTTCTAGATGTGTTGGAAAGTGTTTCATAATCTACGCTTTATGTATGATTTTCCGTTCGTGTTTAATCTTTATTTAAAGATATCTCATTTCATGGCATGAACAAAAATGACATTTCTTAACAATATTCCGATAGTTTTGGAAAGTGTTTCATAATCTATGCCGTGATGCATTTATCGTTCTTGTTTATACTTTCCAACATAGTTGAAAAGCGCTTTTGAATTCAGTTTGTCTGATTCTCTGATTCGTGTAAATACAGCCGTATTGCCATGTAACTAATATGTGTCACAACGGCATAGTTCGGTATCGAAAATGAACCGTGTAGCATTCAGTTACAATACAGGGGCACTCAAAAGAACGGCGTTACATTGTGGTCTATGGGAAAAAATCGTTTGCAGTGTATGCCAATGATGTTGCACTATTTCAAACACATTGAAATTGATAAAAATCCCTGAGTTGCGCGCTACAAGATGCTTATTATGGAATAGAGTGCACATGGCATTTATCGTTTATTTACAGGGACACACAAAATAATTATGTTACAGTGCTGTCTACGAGCAATAATTGCTGAAAATGTGTTTTCAACTGTGGTGTGCGATTTTAAATTTAACTAATTTTTTTGCATAATACTTGGTGTGTATAAATTCTATAAATCATATACAGGGCTGCACAAAAGAATTTGAACACATTTCCGATTATTGACGGAAATGCCTGAAGGAGAATTTCCTACTGATGTGTTTCTGATTAGTTTGGGTAATTTTGTAGTATATAATTAAATCTATAGATCATATACAGGGTTGCACAAAAGAATTTGGACATTTTTCCGACTATAGATGGTAATTGCTGAAATTGTTTACTTAGGCATCATCTCTCACCTTACTAAACAGTGAAGTTTTGTTACAGTATTCTGAATGTGTTAGAAAGTGTTTGATAATCTATGCTTGACGCATAATTTTTACTTTTTTATATTTTTGAGTTGTTAATTGAAAATATTAAAAATGTGACTCCTGTGCTGCAGATATTATTGTCGCATTCGAGTATGAAAATATAGCATTTGAAATAAAATTTAAAAAGTATTTTGTAATCTTAAGATTTAGGACGTGTAAATAAAATCTTAATAAGGTAATTTATTACCACCAGGGTATCCAACCCGGGCTGACCGTGTTATAGGGCCGTTACAGAACGTAGGTCAACGAGAAGTACCCTATAGGTTTTGAGAGTAAAAGCTAAAGGATACTTCCCGTTGATCTAGAATCTGGAAATTTGGCATAAAGAAAGGTCTTATAGCATATGTAAAGAAAGCAATTCCGAAATTCATTAATTTATAATTTTATGTCAATTTATTAAATGACAAACTCATGACTTTCCATAATCGGGACTAATGCCAAATTCCTTCTTAAACGAATTTATTTGTGTACATTTGTAAAGATACCAGGTACATACTAAGCTTTACGGTAATATGACATAACGGTACGGAATTCTTAGAATGGGAATCCTACTCGCACTTGTCCTTTATTTTTCTATTATTTGGAAAATTGTCCTTAGTAGATCATAAAAAATATAATATTTGTTGAGGTACACTTCCAAATGAAAATAAATATTCGTATAATTCATATCATATGCATCATTTTAAAAACCATTTACACCAGTAAAGTTATTTTTGTAAAAGTTACTGAATGAAAAAAAAATATTTGCCCCAGGGTTCTATAATTTTCTTCAGCAAATCGCTTTCTATGCTCTGACGGGTAAAAAAAAAAAAAAAAAAAAAAAAAAAAAACTTTTTAGTACGAACAAAATTAAACCGAGTTATATTTTGAATTTAATGAATTTTTAGCACTTTCCAGCACAAAAAATGAAAAAAGGCGTTACTAATGAAGGAAACTGCTGAAAATTTATAAAATTCAGATTATCATAAGTTTTCAAAGTATCAGCAGTAAGTTTTTTTTCTTAAAGAATTGGATTTGTTTTTAATTATTACTTCTTGGAGTGTGTTTGTCTAAAAATAACTCATAGTATCTAGGGGCTGTATAAAAATTTCGGAACTTTTGCGAAAGCAACTATTTTAAATTACTACAGTCATGCTCATAAATTAAGAATAATGATCGGATACTTTTGATTTTAGACATTTTGTCGATTATTTACAGAAATGTTTTATGGATTGTTCTTGCACTTCGAGGATGTAAAGAACATCTTTAACCTCATATTTTTCAGTGAAGATTTAGTCATGAGAGTAATTAAGAAATCAGCAACAAATTCTTCTATATATAAAAAAAAAGTAATGGTTTAAAAATGGACCAATGAAAATCTGATTAGATATTCCGGGTTATTCTCATCGCTTTTTTACTAGAGCCTTTTTTGAGGAGCGATTACTTTTTTTTTTCTAGCCATCCTACGGATTCGAAAATCATACCACCAGACGCGAAATATAACCAGCTTTCAGAAATTAAAAAAATTATCACGGTCGGACAATTAAAACTCAAAAATCCTTAAAAATCGAGTAAAAAATCTTTTATTGAAAAAGTCATTTTCTTATATTGTTGCCAATTTCTAAATAAGCACAAATGATTATATTTTATCTCAAATAAAAAATGTATTTGCGCGAGACTATTAAAAACAATAATGAAAGTTTAAAATAATAATTAAATGATCACGTGCTGAAAGCAAGAAATAAAGAAAATTATGTTATAAAAATCGTGTTTACATATGAATATTAAAAATAAAAAAGATGAATTAAATGAAAAAGCATTATAACCAGTTAAATGAAAAAGCATTATAACCTGATTACAGAAGATAGTCGCCGTTCGTGATATCATCATCATCATCTTTTTAAAACAGGATACATTGCATTTACAAGGTTTTAAGAGGCTGTGAAATCAGAATGGGGGTTGGTGAGCGTAGCGAGCAGGGGGCAGAGCCCTCTAGTTGAGTTAAAAAAAAAATTACATAATCACAGAATAAGAACGCTAATTATAATAGATTGAAATATAAACTTAGCAAATTAAATATATGTCTTATCGCAAAACCATCCATAAAATTAAAAAGCGTGGTTTGTAAGATATTAGACCCAATAGAGCCATATCAACTATCAGGTGTTGATGAAATCCCGTTCACCAGAGCAGATGGAACATTACAAATATTATATAGGAATGACCTCTAGAAAGTTTAAAACAAGATTAAATGAGCATATGGCACGTATCAAATATGACAGAAGTAGTACAGCACTGGCAAGACTGAATAGAACCGAGACTTTAAAAATTGATTTTAAAAATAATAAAATAATTTATCCATCAAGACTCTATTTCCCATCTACTATCCGTGAATCAATAGAAACCTACATGCGTAACGTAAACACTTGCAATGAATCCGCCTCATTTGAACCGCCTAAAATTTAACAAGAGGTACTTTTCAGTTTTGAAAAAGCAATAACGAAATATTAATTTTCATGTTTACAGTTGACTATTTTAAGCATCTGCTTTTTTTACATGTATGATCTCGTGGTTCATGTTTTCAAGTTTATTTTCAAAAATTAGCGAGAATATTTTTTTATCGTTATATATCCGTATGAACCGTATGAGTGTTGAAACGTATGTCGATCATTTAAAAGTTTTTACAAGCCTTTTGTTGTTTCTATTTGTATCGCTTAAGCATTTTATATGTATTTAAAAAAAACTTGTCAACTTGCGTTGGCCAGGACACCCTCACAGAATCCCCCCCCCCCCCTCCCCAACGCATCTCTGGAAAATTTCAAAATGAACTCTTCGCAGATGCTGGAGATCGAAGGAGGATGCTTATAAAGGCAGAGAGAGAGCAGGCACGAAGACGAGAGCGGATGTTTGCCACTAGTTCGTTTGTTGACGTTCTTTTTTTACCGAGGCGAGGGTCCCACGCAGAAGAGAGAAACTGAGTCGGAGGAGTCTTTTTAATAGTTCCAATTGTGTACTATAGTTTATTATCTATTTGTTTTTAATAAAGTTGTTTGTTATATAGAGAGATGATTTTCACTACATCTCACTGGTTTTACAAAATTTGTATCGGGAACCAACAACACAGAAATACAGCCTGCGACAAAACTAATATTTGCGATCACCCTGTTACAGAAAATGTTCGAAAATGGTTTTTCGCTGAGCAAACACCCGTACAATGTTTGTTTGCATTTGTGTAAGAATTAGCATGCATATTCCTGAATATATAAGCGTTTCTATAGAAAATTCAACTGTTTTCTGTTTATTCATGCAGAGGTTTTGACCAAATTTAACGCTACTTGGAGAAAATTCCACAAAGTGCAGTAGAAATACTATACTATAATTAATAAAAAGAAAAGTGCCCAGTTATTACTGATGGCATTGAGCTCAAAGGCTATTTACACTAATTGTGTATTATACTCTTATTTCAAAGAATAATGCACCTCGAAAAATAAAGAAATCGACAATAAATTAAGGGGGAAATAGCTGCCCCGTTCCCCCTCTTTATACTTAACCAATGAACCCCTAAAACTAATCAGAGAAGCGCATTATCACAATAAACCTATATACAAAATGTGGACCAAATCGGCTAATTCTGCATGAAATACCCAATTATCTAAATTAAGGAGGGTGATTAGCCCCCCGTCCCCCACTTTATACTTAATTAATGAACCAACGAAATCTAATCAGGGAAGCTCCTTATCACAATGAACCTGTATACAAAATTTGAAGCACATCGGATAATTCTGCATGAAAAACCCATTTATCTCTAAATTAAGGGGGGGGGGATTAGCCCCCAAACCCCCCTTTATACTTAACCAATGAATCCCCAAAACTAATCAGGGAAGCTCTTTATCACAATGAACCTATAAACAAAAGTTGAAGCACGTCGGATAATTCTGTCTGAAAAACCCATTTATCTAAATTAAGGGGGGGGATTAGCCCTCGTCCCCCCCCTTTAGGCTTAACCAATGAGCTCCCAAAATTAATCAGGGAAGCGCCTCATCACAATGAACCGATAAATAAAATTTAAAGCAAATCGGATAATTCTGCATGAAAAGCCCATTCATCCAAATTAAGGGGGGAATTAGCCCTCGTCCCCCCTTTATACTTAACCAATGAACCCCCAAAACTAATCAGGGAAACGCCTTATCACAATGAACCTATAAACAGAATTTGAAGCAAAACTGATATTTCTATCAAGAGTTATCGCGTTACGTACATACGTACATACATACAGAACGGGCGGGCACATTAGCTCTGAGGCTTTGATAGCCTGTGAGCTAAAAAATGAATACATTGAATATTTCATGAGATATGAGCATTTGTATGAAATAATTTTTAGCTGCGCATGCATGAACGATACAATTTTTTTGCCCATTATTTGGTAGTCAGCTATATTAGGGCTACTTACATAAAAAGGCTAATGGAATATCGTAAAAATTCAGAAAGATGTTGGCGATACAGTGAGTTCGTTAACAATTTGGGGAATATCCCTTAAATATTATAAGTATTAAATTTGAAGAAATACAAAATTTAAATTTGTATACGGCCCCCGTACAAAAGATTTCTCCAGTGAGTAAAATATGCGCCATACACTAATAAGGTCATGTACAAAATTTTAGCATTTTATTATAAAAGTAGCAGAGATAAGAAAATACATAAATGCTGATTTTAACCACTTTTCGATGCCTGGATATGAGTTCGCAAAGGGGAAAAACGATGTCGGAGGATCGCGTTACAAAGATTCTACACAAATTACGAAAGTTAACAATGATTGCATAAATAAATAATAACTGTGATGATGTATTTATGATTAACTCTTCACCAACTTTGTTTAAACATATCTCTGCGACTTTTTATAATAAAATGCTGAAATTTTGTACATGACCGTATTGGTGTAGGGGCATATTTGACTCATTGGGAAATTTTTGTACGGGGGGGGGGGGCGTATAAAAATTTAAATTTTGTATTTCTTCAAATTGAATCCCCTTAAAAATTTAATCGATTTCATGATATATTCTAACCCTTTTTTACATAACTTTGTAATTTATAATACATGTCTACGATCAATATTTAAGAAATAAAAGCCGATATCAATGTTTTTGGGACATCGCGTATATGGGACACTGCATATAAATTAATTTATATACGGGATGTTGCATTTAAACTATAATTAAATATTATAAGAAAATAGCTTAGGAAGCTTTTAGATTACAAACATCAGACTACAAGACAATGCATGTTTCAAAAGAATTATTCTCATTTAACTTACACGGATTTACAAAGATTAAAAGGATAGCCTTCAAAGGATTTAGAAATCCAGAAAACTTATCTTTTTTTTTTCTTTCTTTCCTTTTATTACGCGCTAGTTCTCAAGATAATATTTGTTACAAAACGGTATTTAGGAGAGCTTATCTTCTTATCATGTGTTTACAACTTTATTTTTTTTTTTTTACCTTCCTTGTATATACAGTGGATATATGGTTGTAAGGAAAGTTTTGGGAGTTTAAATAACTGTCGTGTTTGCCAGAAAGATTGACCTCTTTAAGCTTATGAAATCATCTGACAGTGTTTTTCACATCAAAAAGGGAAAAATTGCGACGGAAAATTTTGTTTTGTGAAGAAATTACTTTGCATGCATCGTTCTAGCTGACCTTTGTCTAACCTTAGCAATTTGGCTAATCACCAATGAAAAACTATATAGCCAAATGAAATTAATGTTAGGAATAGATTCGGCGTGAAATATTGATTCAGAATTGTTCTTTAAACTCTCTTTTTAGGTGCGTTCGTAATTATATAAATACGTAGCACCTATTGTCGCCGTCTGGTCCGCCCGTCTGTCTGTCCGTCCGTCCGCATATAACAACGCAAAAACTACCCAACCAAATGGTTTGAAATTTAAGGTATATTATCTTTGCAGAATTTTGTCGAGACATTTAAAATTTTATAAAAATCGAATCAAAACTTTAGAAAATATTAATAAAAACATTTATTAAGAAATTTGAATTTAAAAAAAAAATCTGTGCTTTCTTGTTATAGGAGCTTCCGAGGTTTAATCGTCAAGCGGCCGAAATACTTATTTTCTGACAGAAATTAATCTGCAGACGATATCATTCATTTCACAGAATTAAAAATTATCAAGATCTGAATATTTATATAACTGTACGATCATTTGTCACGTTTGACGTACAATTTCCAACTTGTTTCTTTTGAGAATATATTTCAATTTTTAGGTGGGTTCGTGATTATACAAATACGTAGCACTGGTCCGCCCGTATGTACGCAACAGCGGAAAAAACTATCCAACCGAATGGTTTGAAATTTAATATACAGTGTCTCACATAAGTGATGGGACACTTGTGCTTTACAAAAGGAAACTAATCAAATAAATTAAAAAAACATGTACACATTTTTTTGTGGGTGTGTTTCATACTTAAATTTAGTAAAGATTATTACATAACATACATTTTGTCAAAATATTAAAATATTAATTTAATAAAAATACAAATGTTTAGAACGGAGCAAAAAATAGCTCACATAAGTGATGGGACACCATTATATATGCAACAAAAATCGTCTGAAATAAGCAATAAAAATATTTTTTGGGGTTTTATTTTTACTTAAAAGCAATTGGCAATAATTTATAAAATCGTCTGCAGTATTTCTCTCCAGTTTGTTTTGGAATTTTTGTGTTTTTTAGCTCTGTGTAGCCATGAATGCTAAACGAAAAGAAACTTCGCCTGAAATTCGAAAATTAGTTATTAATTTGAATATTGAACGTGGAAAATCTATTAGAAAAACTGCTGAAACAGTTAACTTGAGTCGTTCAACAGTTTTCAGTATCATTAAACGATATAAAAAGAATCATATGATTCATGATAAAAGAAGACCTGGCCGACCATCAAAGCTATCTAATGGAATAAAGCGAATTATCGTTCGAAATATTAAAAAAAATCCAAGAATTAGTGCTTCAAAAGTTGCTGCTGATTTACAAGCATTATATGGAATAATTGTTAACCCTGAGACTATTAGAAGGGTAATTCGATCTGCTGGATATCACGGTAGAGTAGCCAGGAAAAAATTCTTCGTAAGTGAAAAGAATAGAAAACTCAGACTAGCTTTCGCAAAATCCAACATAAATAAGAATTCTGATTACTGGAATAAAGTTATATTTGCTGATGAGAGTAAATTTAATATATTTGGTTCTGACGGTAGAATCTTGGTGTGGAGAAAACCCAGGGAAGAATTTCGCAAACAGAACTTGGTACCAACAGTAAAACATGGTGGAGGAGGAGTTATGGTATGGGGGTGTATGTCGTCCGCTGGAGTTGGTAATCTTGTTTTTATTGACAGTATAATGGATCAGTACAAGTATATTGATATTTTAAAGCAAAATTTGAAATCTTCAGCACGAAAATTGAACCTACATAACGATTTTAAATTCTACCAGGACAATGACCCCAAGCACACTGCTCTGAACGTTAGACTCTGGCTGCTATATAACTGTCCTGAAATAATAAAAACACCACCACAATCTCCAGACTTAAATCCCATAGAGAATATTTGGCAAGAATTGGAATCAAGAATTCGCAAACACACCATTTCTTCAAAACAACAACTAAAATCGGTGCTTCAAGAAGAATGGGGTAAAATCACTCCAGAAATCACAAAAAAATTAGTCGAATCCATCCCAAAAAGATTAAATCATGTTTTAAAAGTAAAAGGAAATCCAACAAAATATTAAAACCTTTTAAAAAGTAAAATTTTTGGATAAATATTTGATGGAAAAGTAAGTGTCCCATCACTTATGTGAGCCATTTTTTGCTCCGTTCTGAACAATTGTATTTTTACTAAATTAATATTTTAATATTTTGACAAAATGTATGTTATGTAATAATTGTTACTAACTTTAAATATGAAACATACCCAAAAAATTTTTGCACATGTTTGTTTATTTATTTTATTGCAGTTTCTTTTTATAAAGCACAAGTGTCCCATCACTTTTGTGAGACACTGTATATAATCTTTGCAGAATTTTGTCGAGTCATTTCAAATTTTATGAAAATCGAATCAAAACTTAAAAAGATATTAATAAAAGTTTTCATCATTCTGTTAAATCCTATCGTACGCAATTAATTCAATGATATCCCATGATTGGTAACGATTCTCGGTTGTCATGGTGATTACGTCACATTTAATATGGAGTCATATTATTTCCGTATTACTGAATTTAAAAACCGAATTTGTATATTGAAATTGTTTAATTATAGCAATCTTATATAATGTTACCGACAGTTTTTTGGATAGATGTTTCAAGAGAAATAGATATTAAATGGAAAAAGATTCTAAATATAAATTTCAAGTTCTGAAATTTTTAAAGCTAGGCTCAAGTTTCCCAATGGAATTTTCGGTAAACGTCAACAAAAGATAAAATGTTGGCAACTTAAAATGTTCTTATTATTATTACGGAAATAAATCATAACATAATAACAGAAGATATAATTCATTTTTTTTCAGTGCAATAATAACGCCGGATTTTTTTTTTACATTGTCTTGTATTGATATTTACGTATAGCATAATTTTAATGTAACAGAATTGTAATTAATTGTTTGTAAAAGTGTACTGAAACTTAATTTCATAAAATAAAATTAATATCTATAATATGAAAATCTGCACATAAAATAAATTTTGTATTCATGCATTTTTGCATAAGAGTGCCACAGCTATTGCACCAAGATCTGAATATTTATAAAACTAGTTATAGTACGAACGCACCTCATTTGTTACGTTTGACGTACAATTTCCAACTTGTTTGTAATTGTTTTTAGAACATTTATTGTGTTTTATTGAACAGCTGGTTAAAGAAAATAATGAAACAAGTATATTATAGATGCTTTGGAAAGTCTAGAAAACAATTCTAGCCCGATATATTTCTATATACAGGTTTATGTAACAAAATTGGAGTTAATTTGAGATTTTCGATAGCATGTTATATTGAGTTAAAATAGAATAAACATAACTAAAATATATAAATAAATAAAATATATAATAATATAATAATATAATAAAATATAAACAATATATAAATAAAATTTTAAAAGTGTGAATGATTTCTAGATACATTAAAATGCAAAAGTTGAATTTGTCTGGAAAGCTTTCAATCATTCAGTAATATTATTGAGAGTGTCGTCAAAATAAAAATAAAATCAACTCTCGTAATTTGGCGATTTCAATCGTTCTTTTTCTAGCCAAATAAAACATTTAGTCGCGATTTGGCGCAATGGCGATCGGCAGTGAGAACTCTGCTTCCACACTGCAAAAAATAATTGTTGATTTTACAGTATAAAACTGGCACCCAGCTGCCAGTATTATACCGTAAAATTAACAGTATTAAACAGTAAAATAAGCAGTAATACGCTGCCGTGCAAGCAGTAATACGCTACCGCGCAGCTTTATTACTGCTTGCACGGCAGCGTATTACTGCTTATTTTACTGTTTAATACTGTTAATTTTACGGTATAATACTGGCAGCTGGGTGCCAGTTTTATACTGTAAAATCAACAATTATTTTTTGCAGTGTATAGCAGCTCCCGAGGATTAATCGTCAAGCGACCGAGATGTATCGCCAAGTTATCTGATATGTATGACGTAATATGACCAAGTTATATAGTCACATTCTTCATTCTATTAAATCTTATCATACGTAATTAATTCAATGGTATCCCATGATAGGTAATGATTCTAGGTTGCCATGGTGATTAGGTCCTATTTAAGATGAAGTCCTATTATTTCCGTATTACTGAATTTAAAAACCGAATTTGTATACTAAAATAGTTTAATTAAAGCAATCATGTAACCTACCGACAGTTTTTTGGATAGAGGTTTCCGGAGAAATAGATATTGAATGATGGAAAAAGAGTCTAAATATGGATTTCAAGCATGGATATATAACTTTGTCATATTACGTCATACATATCAGATAACTTGGCGATACATCTCGGTCGCTTGACGATTAATCCTCGGGAGCTGCTATACACTGCAAAAAATAATTGTTGATTTTACAGTATAAAACTGGCACCCAGGCGCGGTAGCGTATTACTGCTTGCACAGCAGCGTATTACTGCTTATTTTACTGTTTAATACTGTTAATTTTACGGTATAATACTGGCAGCTGGGGTGCCAGTTTTATACTGTAAAATCAACAATTATTTTTTGCAGTTGCATGTTAGTATTTTTAGTTGTAAAATACCTCTCAGCAAAAGACAAATGCAAGAATACAATAAAATAAAATAACCCAGAGAAAATAATTCAAATATTAAAATAGATATAAACGAACCTTAATATCTCGAACTACCATATCTCGAAAAAAAAAAAAAAAAAAAAAAAAAACATGCATGCGTATCGAATTTTTTTATTTTCTTTTGTTTTCTCGAAATATTTTTCAAAACACTTTGTATCTCGAATTGTTCTCCCAGAAGTAAGTTTCAGTTAACGTATTGTTGTTATTGTTGCTAGTTGTATTACTAGAAGTATAATAGTACCAGTTTGACCGTAGAATCGCATGGTGAAAAAAAAAGAAAAAAGTTTCTAAATCTAGAAAAATATGATATAACCAGGAACAAAAATTTACAATAACCTCTTCCGAGTTACCCACGATTCCGAAAGCATTCTTTATCTTTAGAAACCTCAGAAAACCTAATATATTTTCGAGATTTAAAAAAAAACAACATAGTTTTCCTTTTTCGGCCAATGATTTTTGGAAACGTTTCCGAGTAGTTTTTATAGTGTAGTAACCAATTTTCGTAATTCGTAATACCGATTTTTCGGATGCTATCAATTCTCAAGTAAGCAGTTTCATGCTCAACCTTAATGTCTCGTTCTACCTCTTATATCGAAAAGAGAAAAAAAATCCCCTGCATTTGTATCGAAATTCTTTATTTTTCTTTATTTTCTCGCAATATTTTTTTCGAAATCCTTTGTACCTCGAAGTGTTGCCCCAGAAATAAGTTTAAATTAACGTTTTCTTGTTATTGCTACATAGTCATTGGAAGTATAGTAAGTACCAGTTTGAACGTGGTCTCTACTACAAAAAAATAAATAAATAAATAAATAAATACAAATACAAATATTTTTAAAGCTAGGAAAATATGATATAACCAGGAACGAAAATGTACAATAACCTCTTCCGAGTTACCCACGATTCCAAAAAGCGCTCTTTATCTTTACAAACTTCAGAAACCGAGATTTTCGAGATTTATTGAACTATAGTTTTTTTCTTCTTTTTTATGCCGCCAGTGATTTTTGGAAACGTTTCCGAATAGTTTTTGTAGTGTAGTAATCAATGTTCTTAATCCGGAATATCGTTTTTTCGGATGCTATCAATTCTCAAGTAAACATTTCTATGCTCAACCTCAATATCTCAAACTCCCTTATCTCGAAAGAAAGAAAAAAGAACATTCCTCTGCATTTGTATCGAAATTCTTTAGTTCCCTCAGTTTTCACGAAATATTTTTTCAAAACTCTTTGTATTTCGAATTGTTCTCCCAGAAATAAGTTTCAGTAACGTTTTGTTGTTATTGTTACTAGTCATTGGAAGTACCAGTAAGTACCAGTTTGAACGTGGTCTCGCAGTGTAAAAAAAAAAGACAAATTTTTCTTAATCTAGGAAAAAATAATATATAAACACGAACGAAAATTTACAATAACCTCCTCAGATCTACCCACGAGTCCGAAAAGTGTTCTTTATCTTTAGAAACCTCAGAATTCAGTATATTTTCGAGATTTAAAGAACCAATAGGTTTTTTTTTTTTTTTTTTTTTTTTTTTTTTAATGCTGCTAACGATTTTCGGAAACGTTTCCGAGTAGTTTTTATAGTGTATTAATCAGTTTTCTTAATCCAGAAGATCAGTTTTTTGGATGGTACCAATTCTCTCTAGTAAACATTTTCATGCTCAACAAGCATGTTTCAGAGGCAAACATGATAAATTAACAGCATTAACTAACATTAACATTAAAATTTATATTATTTTGTAACTCTTGCATGTATAAATATAATTGCACAGTTTTAAAAGTTTAATTGAGAATAGATAGCATCCGGAAAACCGATATTCCGGTTTGAGAAAACTGATTTATACACATAAAGACTGCTCGGAAACGTTTCCGAAAATCAGTTGCAGCAAAAGAAACTTTGTTTTTGTAATGTGACGAGTCCTGATGTTAATTATGAAGTGGTAGCGTTCGCCTTGACATGAATCACTCCCATATATCACAGAAATGAATTTATTAAATTCAGTACGTCAAACAAATAAAAATACATAATTCTTGATTAATGAGATTGCACAACAATTATATTATAATGCGGGCTCTTTTAGTTTATGATCAGAGTTCAATTGCAGAAGAGCCCAGTGTTTATCAAAGTCTGAGTTTACAACACAAAACAGATGTAACATCCCCTCCAAAATGGGCACGGGAGCTGAAAACGGCTGCCTTGGCTAGTCTGACCCTTCACATAAAGAGTCTTATGTCAATATTCTCTTGAATAACGGATCGGGATAAGTGTTTTCACCGTCCGAACGAAACTGGAACCGTTCACACGTAGTACACAAGGCTGTCTTGGAACAACTTCATAACTATAAGTCAGAGAAATGCTTTCTCTACCCGAGGATTCTAGCAATCACCCGAAAATATTTCACCCGGAGTTATGACTCTATCTCCTTAGGTTCGGCTACCTGCAACCTAACTCGATCACTCCCTCTTAACTAACTTTTTTCTCCGCATATCACCTCTGTTTTATGCCTAGAACCATAGGTGTTTCTCCAGCCACTAGAAACTCTTAAAGATGAGGTCACGTAGAAAGTCTGTTATGATTGGTGGAAAAAGATTTCTCACGTTCCCTCTCTAATACTGCTGATGTCGCCTTGGTTCTCACGTCACCTGGGTGATTGTCGGCGTAATGAAAGACGCGCCACTCTGCTCGTTCCATTCTTCCAGTTCTCTCAAAACCTTCAAGATGGAAGATTGGTTATGATGGAACGAAAATTTTGATGGTTACCGACCAATTTGTGGAAATAGTTTAAAATTTGAGGAAAATTCGAAAAACATGGGATTTCTCTATACCTGGATTTAGGCTGCAAAAACAGGGGTTTCGAGTGAGATACAGTCAAAATGTCTCACAGTAAATTATTCTTTAAATCTCGAAAATATATTGGTTTCTGAAATTTTTAATTTTTAAATTTAGGAATCACGGGTAACTCAGAAAAGGTTATTGTATGTTTTCGTTCGTGTTTATATATATATATATATTTCGTATATTGAAATTTATTTATTTATTTATTTATTTATTTATTTTTTACAGTGCGGTTTATTATTTTATTATAGCTTTTTCCTGGAAAAGCAGTGGGTAGAGACTTGAATACAGAGGGAGGCTATCGATATTGAATTCAAAACATAGTTATGTATACCACAGTTTTGAAAAATTTAAAACACTGAGACGAGTAATTTGTTATTGTTTGCTAATTACTCGTATTTTTCTGATAAATAATATTTCTAGCCGCAAAAAGAAGTTTATGAGATGGATTTTTTTTTTTTTCAGTTTATCAAAACTCTTATAATTCGAAAAACTTTTATCTTTATTTTTTCCCTTCTCTTCTCAAAAGATTCGAAATACCGAGGTCGTACTATATATTGCAAATGAACAGGAGAAAATATAAATTACTTTCATCGTGGTTTGAAAAAAATAAAGTTTAAAATTAAGACTGTCGACGGTATTAGAAAATATAAAGTCAAAATTAAGACTGTTTAAGGTATTATAAAAAATATAAAGTTCAAAATTAAGACAGACCACTGTATTTAAAATATATAAATACACCACTAAGATTGCCCACAATATTAGAAAAAAAAATTGTCTAAAATTAAGACTGGTCACGATATTAGAAAAATATGAAGTCTAAAATTAAGACTTGCTCACGATATTAGAAAAATATATTAAGTATAAAATTAAGACTGCCCAAGATATTAGATAAATATAAAGTCTAAATTTGACCACAGTATTAAAAATATAAAATAAAATTAAGACTTCATTCTAGGAGAAATGAAAATGTTTAATAATAATAATCTGTGCCTGATGCGTGATTTAGCGTTCTTGTTTTTTTTTTTTTTTTTTTTTTTTTTCATTCAACATGCGCTTTTAAAAATGTAAATGTAGTTTTGCTAAATAATTTTACCTGTGCAGCATTTTCTTTTTTCTTTTAAATTGTCACAATGAACGGGAAAAAAATGCTGATAAAACCGACAATCTGATAAAAAAAAATGCATTAATTACGAAATAAATTTTAATCAGATCGTGGTTTATCTATCATTCACAAATTTCCCCATATCAACCAAGGACACATTAAATATAGCGTCTGTTGTTTATGCGTTATGTAATTTTGTAGGCTTCCTGTTCCAGAGCAAGAAAGAGTGCCAGAAAACTATATTTCTTCAGGTAAAATCTTTCAGACAAGTCAAAAATTTTAGAGATAAAGTAAAAATATAGTGGAGTTATCTCCGAAATATACAACACTCGCGGCATTGAGTATGACAGCGGTTATCTATACTTTTACATGCGCTTTTGTCTTTTTTTTTTCATAAAACACAATGATATTGTAAAATTTAGGCTGTATTTTTAAATGGACTTTTCGCCCTTTGAAATTTTGAATTTCTTTACAAACCATTGTTAGCGAGCATTTGTATCTTAAAAGTAACCGCCATGCCAAATTTGAAGTTTCTAATTCTGTCAGTATTTAAAAAAAAAAAAAAAAAAAAAAATCGTAATTTACAACGTTTTTTCCTTTTTCACCCTTTTAAATTTCGTTTTTGAAAAAAAAAAAAAAAACTGTTCTGGTTGTGCATTTGCGTCTTAAACAGTATCAGGCATGTCAAATTTAAAGTTTCTGTCCTTAACAATTCCATAGAAATCGTAATTTAGAATGTTTTTATAACATTTTCCCTCATATAACCCTTTTAAATTTCGAATTTTTTAGAAACTGTTCTTAGAGAGCATATATATCTTATAAGTAACTACTTTGCCCAATTTCAAGTTTCTAATTCTTCCAGTATCACAAAAATTGTAATTTTAGAACGTTTTTCGCTCCTGCAACTCCCTGAGGATAGTGGCATAGACACAAAACATAGAATATGTTAGAGCACAGACAGTCGCCATAAATTTGCAGCCATTACGTTTAAAATCGATTCGGTAGTTTCAGAGAGTCCATAAAAATTGAAATTTAGAATGTTTTTAGAACACGTTTAGCTCATTTCACCCTTTTAAATTTCGAAATTTTTAGAAACTGCTCTTACAGAGCATATACATCTTATAAGTAACTACCATGCCAAATTTCAAATTTCTAGCCCCTTCAGTATTACAAAAATTTCAATTTTAGAACGTTTTTCGCTATCGCACCCCTCTGGGTTATTGACACTGACATGAAATATAGCCTATGTTACAGCAAGGACTGTTACCATAAATTTGCCACCATCACTTTTGAAAACGGTTCTGTAGTTCCAGAGATTCCATAGAAATTGTAATTTAGAATGTTTTTAGAACGTTTTTCGCCCATTTCAGCTTTTAAATGTCGACTTTTTAAATAAAAATTGTTCTTAGAGAACATTTACATTTTGTAAGTAACTACCATGCCAAATTTCAAGTTTCTAGCTCCTACAGCATAAAAAAAAGTGCAATTTTAGAACGTTTTTCGCTCTAGCAGCCCCTGGGGGTAGTGGCACCGACATAAAATATAGCCTATGTTGGAGCAGGGATTGTCACCATCAATTTGCCACCATCACTTTTGAAATCGGTTCGGTAGTTCCAAAGATTACCTCCTACAAACAAACAAACAAACAAACGTTACTTCTTTATAATGTTAGTAATAGATGCAGGGTCATCGAAAAAGAATGCCGGGATTACAAATTTGTATTACGCAAATAAAGAAACACACAGAAACATAAATTTAGCATTAAAATAAGTTTTATATCCATTTTAATACGTTTCGATATGTGTACCATTAGTCGCTCAACAGACGTCCAGACGATATTCAAACTCTCTCCATGTCCTGTGGAGCATCTCTGGAGGCTATGATTCGACGTTTTAAATGACTGATATAAATAATTATTTCACTGTACACAATGTTCTTAATGTATCCCTAAGATAAAGAAGTCCAGAAGTCGGGGCTTTGTGGAGACCACGGAATTGGGCCATCTGGTCCAATCCATGAGTTGGGGAACTTCTCATTCATGGCTGCCTGACTTCTAATGAGCGGAGGGAAAACTTACATTCTTTCATTACATTTCAACACAAGAATTATTTCCGTACTTTTAAGAATTAATTTTTTACAAGGTTGCAAAATCCCGGCATTCTTTTTCGATGACCCTGTATATATCTATATATACAGATATTGTTCAATTGTTTCAATTGCACCATATACTATTCGTAATATTTTTATATTTCATTTCAATTTGTAGAAGTTCTTGTACATCTTTTATGTTTTCTGTTTCTGAAATGTTTTCCATCTGTTTGAAAAACGGACATTTCATGAAAACGATTTTCCCTGGATATGGACAACCTGAAAGATCGATTTCTAGACAACCCCCCCCTCCCCCCCCCAAAAAAAAAAAAAAAATAAAATAAAAATAAATAAATAAATAAATAAAATAAAATAAAAACTAATCTGTGGTATTTATGAAAATCTTTAGAGCTGTTTCCGATAACCCGAAAATATATAAATAATTATCTATATAAATAAGAATTGCTCGTTTAGTAGCATAAGATATACACCTCTCTTTGCAAATATGACTACATGTAAATAAAGAACATTTGACAAAGCAAATGGCATTTAGGATGTTTCAACATAATTTTATATTAGTTATAGGTAACAGGATAGCTTTCGCCTTGTCCTAAAAATATATAACATAATAGTGAATATTTTAAATAATTTTTATGAGCATCTCAAATTTTTATAAATATTGATTAATGATTGTGTATCTTGCGTCGCGCATAAAAAGTCGACGGACCACCTGCGAAGACAGAGTATAATGACTTTAATTTACTTTAATAAATATAATTATTTACTAATATAATTCAGATCAAATATACATTATATCGCTGTACAGGAGGATATAGTATAATGTGTGCATTTTCTAAGAATGCAATTACGAGGTTAATTAAAGCATCTTTAATGCTAATTTAAATTTTAAGTGCGCTAATATCAGACAAATCACAAAAAGAGAAAAACAATCGTTCACAATGATTTATACGCTTGGCGAATAGATGTATATATAATGTGTGCATTTTCTAAGAATGCAATTACGATATTAATCAAAGTATCTTTAATGATAATTTAATTTTAAGTGCGCTAATATCAGACAAATCACAAAAACAGAAAAAAAATTGTTCACGATGATTTATATGCTTGGCGAATAGATGTATATAGAATGTGGTGTATTTTCTAAAAATGCCTTACAAGATTAATTAAACTACATTTAACGCTAGTTTAATTTTAAGTGCGCTAAATATCAAGCAATTCACAATGATTTATATGAGAATGATTTATAAGCTTGGCGCATATATTGGAGAAAGTCAATTTATATTAATTATTATTACTATAAAAGTTTAATCGATTTATTTAAACTTGCTGCAAGGTTATCACAATGAACAATAGTTTTCAGTAGAATGAACGATAACAATGATAAATAAAAACTGTTTTCGATAAAACCAAAACAAGTATTTCGTGTAAAATTAAAAATATCTAATCAAAAACATTATTATTTTTTGAAATTACAATCATTTTTTATTTTATTATTTTTTTTTAATAGGAAATATGACAAAGAACGATTGTTAATTTTTTTTCTTTTTAGTACAAAATTATTCGACGCATGCTATTTATCAATAAAACTGTGTTTTCTGCATTTTTAACATTTCCAACATAGTTGAAAAGTTTATAACTTCGGTTTGTCTGCCCGTGCTCTAACTCTCGTAAATACACTCAGATTGCCCTGTCATTTTTATATGTTATTGACATTTACTATAGCAGGATCACTATTGAAAATGAAGTTCGAAGCATTTATAGTCCGTTTACAGGGACAGTCAAAAGTATTCCGGTACATTACGGTTAATGAGAAAAAATCATTTCAAGTGCATTTTAATATTGTTACACAACTTCAAACATAATGAAATTGATATGCATTTATGAAGTGCACTGAAACATCCATTCTGTATATCTCTGTTTCTCATATTCTGTTTCTCATATGGGGCATTTATTATTCATTTACAGGGCCACACAAAAGAATTCCGTTATATAATGGTGTACAGGGAAAACCTGTTTGCGGAGTATTTTAATTAAGTTACACTATTTCAAATATAATGAAATTGATATACATTACTGAAGTTTACTACAAAATATTTGCTGCAGAATATGATGTGCATAGCATTTATCGTTCATTTACAGGGACACACAAAATATTTCAGATACAGTACTATATATTAGTGATAATTGCTGGAAGTGTGTTTTCAGTTATGGTATGCTTTTTTAACTGACTTTTTACATACCACGTGGTGTGTATAAATTCTATAGATCATATACAGGGATACACAAAATAATTCGTAAGTATTACTGAGCATGAGCAGGAATTGCTGACAGGTGCTTTTCAATGAATTATGCATTTTCAAGCTGAACTATATTTAATACACTAAGGTCTGTTTGTGGAATCTAAATAAAATCATATACAGTCCCGCGCAAAGAGCTGGATACGTGAGCACACTCTCAGAAAAAACTGTAAATTTATGAGCGTTTGCCCTTCAATTTTCACGGGCAACAGCCTTATTTGATGAAAAACGGTCTGATCCCCTAAATAAGCGGCCTTATCCCTTAGATACTTAGAAAATTAAGAGCAATCCACATATTCTTACAGTTCTAGCCCACATGTTAGCAAAAATACGGTACGACCCCATACATTGTCCTCCGCTAAGGTGTAACCCTTCATTTTACGCGTGTTTCGAAAATTTTAACCCGCCAAAACAGCGATTCTGTGATGATTATCTAACGTGCTACGTGCTACGGAACAGTAAGTAAAGTGTTATTGTGTTTTAAAGTGCATTATATCCTGTGCATTATAATGCTGTATTACTTTGCTCCGTAAAATTACGGGCTGCACAAAATAATGGGCATAGATTTTTTTTTTTTTTTTTTTTTTTTTACGGGGTATGAGTGGAATTTCTGCTGCCGGCCTCTGCCGGTAATTTTACTGCAATTTTTTTAACAGTGCACTTATGAATGATAATTTCTGGAAGTGTGATTTCAGTAGTTTTAAGCGTGTTTTAGCCTAAATTAAATTTTAGCTTAATATGAGGCGCGTATGAAAATCTGTGTACAGGGTTGTACAAAGTAATTCAAATATGTTTCCGTCTATTAATAGAAATTGCTGAAGGTGAATTTTCAACCTATTATGCGTTTCATTACTAAACTAAATTTTAGCATACTATGTAGAATACATACAAATCTATAAATCAAATACAGGGCTGTATAAAATTCATGGCGTACTTTCCCGGCTGTGGACGGTAATTGCTGAGATCTGCAAAACTACAACAAAACTACACATTCAAACATTAATAATTGTTGAACATGCAATTTTGTTAATTTTTAGCATCAAAATTTTTTGCGAAGAATGGATTCTTTTGTTTTTTAATCTCTTAAACTGGTCACAATTCACCTGTCAATTCTGGGTTTTATTTCAAGGCTGTGAATCCCTTCCTTAAAATGTTTGGATTTGTTTTGAACTGTCCGGACACTACTCTTGTTCTGGCCTCCAACTGCACGAGTTTTGAAGACAAATTCATTGGTTTTAAGGCGTAGTTTAAAATCATGCTTTAAGATGCATAAAATTTCAAAATTTGTATCATTCTTTACGTAATCTAAAATTGAAAGAAAGAAGCCTGTATGATTATAGAATATATAGAGGGGCGTGTATTCTCTTAAATCATATATTCTAATACGAGCAAATCTTGTGTGTGTGTGGTTATATATATATATATATAATCCAGCAAAAACATGATTTTGGCCTGAACTAGCACCACCCCCCTCACCAGAAACAAGACAACACAAGAAAACACAATTAGAAAATATATGTAAAAATAAACAGAAACAAGCTGCGGCCTCATCAGCAGTGGGTAAATTCAAAGGCAGCCAAGCATCCGAACAAAAAGATTAACAATTAGTGGCAGTGGGTTTCGGCCAGGCGCTGCGTAGCAAAAATTCAAAATGTACAGAAACATATTTGAATACTACTTAACAGACGCTCCCCCCACCGTACCCTACGCCACAGTATAAGCGAACGCTGTACCAAAATCACAATACTGAATCACCATGGTTGAAACAAATGTCTCTTCGAAAATACACACAACCAAATCAGCCACGTTGCCACAATTAAAAAAGTAAAACACGATAAACAAACCAAATCCGTTATTCAGTACACAAACCAGATTCGTTCCACGTCGGATGCCCACAAACACAGCCATCATCATAAAACCGTCCTTTTCAGGCTTTAGGAATTACGAGTCATTTACTGTTGAATGTAAGCAATCTATCAATAATGGAGGCAGTCTGCAAAATCTGAATATTTTTTGATAAAATTAAGAGGGATATTGTTTTTATAATATAAATGACTGATAAAATAAAATAGTTCCTTATTAAACAGGTTTTTATTTGAACAAATTCTGTAAAAACGGTAAATTTGACCAATTATAATATTTATATATATACGTTTGTGAATATTTGAAGACCAATGAATTAATTGATTCACAGTAAACGGAAAACTGGTACGCTTATCAAAAAGCGTGATAAGCGTACCAGTTTTCCGTTTACTGTGAATCAATTAATTCATTGGTCTTCAAATATTCACAAACGTATATATATAAATATTATAATTGGTCAAATTTACCGTTTTTACAGAATTTGTTCAAATAAAAACCTGTTTAATAAGGAACTATTTTATTTTATCAGTCATTTATATTATAAAAACAATATCCCTCTTAATTTTATCAAAAAATATTCAGATTTTGCAGACTGCCTCCATTATTGATAGATTGCTTACATTCAACAGTAAATGACTCGTAATTCCTAAAGCCTGAAAAGGACGGTTTTATGATGATGGCTGTGTTTGTGGGCATCCGACGTGGAACGAATCTGGTTTGTGTACTGAATAACGGATTTGGTTTGTTTATCGTGTTTTACTTTTTTAATTGTGGCAACGTGGCTGATTTGGTTGTGTGTATTTTCGAAGAGACATTTGTTTCAACCATGGTGATTCAGTATTGTGATTTTGGTACAGCGTTCGCTTATACTGTGGCGTAGGGTACGGTGGGGGGAGCGTCTGTTAAGTAGTATTCAAATATGTTTCTGTACATTTTGAATTTTTGCTACGCAGCGCTCTGGCCGAAACCCACTGCCACTAATTGTTAATCTTTTTGTTCGGATGCTTGGCTGCCTTTGAATTTACCCACTGCTGATGAGGCCGCAGCTTGTTTCTGTTTATTTTTACATATATTTTCTAATTGTGTTTTCTTGTGTTGTCTTGTTTCTGGTGAGGGGGGTGGTGCTAGTTCAGGCCAAAATCATGTTTTTGCTGGATTATATTGAATTTGTGTGTTCTAATATTCAGCTTCTGGCGCTGTTCACACGAATATTTAACTGTTTTGTTTGTGTTGTGATGGTTACTGCTTATATATATATATATATATATATATATATATAAACTTATTGCAGAAATTAACCATTGAAACAGAAGCAACTGACCATATGCATTGAAATTATTACACCATATAGCACTGTCAAATTACAATATGCAAATTTTATCTTAAAAACGGCTCTAACGATTTTGACGAAATTTTGTATCCTACCGTTTTGGGCCACCAGAAAACCATTGAGCTAGGTCACATGTTCGAGAAAATTCGATTAGGGGGTCAGGGTCAAGCTAATTGTGTCTAAAAAACGGTTCAAACGATTTTGACTAAATTTTGTATCCTACCATTTTCGGGCACGAGAAGACTATTGGGCTGGGTCACATGTTCGAGAACTTTCGATTAGTGAGTCAGTTTTGGGACAACGCGGGTCAAGTTAATTTTATCTAAAAAACGGCTCTAACGATTTTGATTAAATTCTGTATCCTACGAGTTTCGGGCACAAGAAAATCATTGGGTTAGGTCAGATTTCCGAGAAAGTTTGATTGGTGGGTCATTTTTGGATCACTGTGGGTCAAACTAATTTTATCTAAAAAACGGCTCAGACTATTTATATTAAATTTTGCATCCTATGGTTTTCGGGCACGAGAAGACTGTTGGACTAGGTCACAGGCTCGAGAAAATTCAATTAGTGGGTCATTTTAGTCATGGGTCATTATGGGTCAAGCTATTTTTATCTTAAAAACGGCTCAAACGATTTGAACTAAATTTAGTATCTACAGTTTTAGGGAACGAGAAAATCATTTGGATAGGTCACATTCTCGAGAAAATCCGATTAGTGGGTCATTTTTGAGTCACTGAAGGGTCAAACTAATTTTATCTAAAAAACGGCTCAGACTATTTTCACTAAATTTTATATTGTACGGGTTTCGGGCACGAGAAGACAATTGTTTTTGGTCACATGCTCGAGAAAATATTATTAGTGGGTCATTTTGGTCATGGGTCAAGATATTTGAACTCAAAGCTAATTTTGAACGAGCATAGCTCGGCCTCCTCTGCTAGTAACATTTTAAGTTCAACAATAGGGGTAATGAAGGGCCAGCTACAGGCTTTGGTATAAAAACATTCAAAAAACGGAAAAGCCTTTGATACAGCCTAATAATGTCATTGATTAGCGATATCCTGAGCGCCTAGTAAAAATTAGTTGGGTGGGAAAGCAAAATAATAATATTATTTTTAGTTTATTGTTTCAATATTTTATTTGAAGTAAACAAACTTGTATATTATGAAATTGCAATTTCTAACACATCAATCCTTCCACCACCATTCCAACAAAAAAACCAACTTTGTAACATAGGCTTTTCTTCCAGACACTGATTCAAATATTTTTAATTTTTGTTAATGTTCAATAAATGTACACAGAAATATACATTTGTTGTTTATATAATTTTTTTTAACCTATTTTTATAAAATATGAAATAAAATTTTACCTTCAAACTACAATTGGAGTAAAAGAAGTTACAAGACAATATGCAATTACTTCAACAACTGCGATCTTACTTATAATAAAATCCAAAGGCGAGAAAGTGTCTGTAACGGTACCGGGTTGTACCACTCTGCAATTCGACCGTAGTTAAACGCCATGTTAGGCTTACTGAAAAAGAAGTTATATTATCTACTTTCGTCGTTTAAATATTTGTAAAAGCATATTCAAGCTTTTAAATCTTTTAATTTTGTTTAAAACCTTAAAACACTATTTCATAAAAAAAATGTATATTAACATTTCTGTAAAAAAAAAAATTCTGTAAGCACTTTTTTTTCAGAATGCGGTGATTTATTTTCTTGGGAGAGATTTAAGCTTGATTCAGTATAGTGTCGCCATCTACTGGCGGATTTTGAAATTTGCTTCCATCGTTCCGGATTTCGAGTCCTCCGGAAATTCACGATTATTTGACAAAATTCATGTTTTTTTTTTCGTGATTCTTTGACAAAATTTGCATTTTTTCTGCTGTTCTTTGACAAAATTCCATTTTTTCGTAGTCCTTTGAAGAAATTTGCGTTTTTTTTTTTTTTTTTTTTTTTTTTTTTGCGATCCTTTGAGGAAATTTGCGTTTTTTGCTATTCTTTGACGAAATTTGCCTTTTATTCACGATCCTTTGACAAAATTCGAGTTTTTTCTGAGATTGACGAAATTAGCGGTTGCTTTTTTCGATACTTTGACGAAACTTTACTTTTTTCGCGATCGCTTAACGAAATTAGACATTTTTTCGCAGGGCTTTGAAGAAATTTGTGTTTTTTTTTTTTTTTTTTTTTTTTTTTCTAGACCCTTTGAAAAAATTCATATTTTCCCGCTATTATTTGACGAAGTTCGCAATTTTTTTTTTGCGATCCTTTAACCATTTTTTTTTTTTTTTTTTTTTTGTGATCCCTTGATGAAATTTTACATTTTTTTCGGAGTCTTTGGAAGAAATTTACGTCTTCTTCGTAAGCCTTTGACGGAAATCGCGTTTTTCTGCAATTTGTTAACAAAATTAGCGTTTTTTTTTTTTTTTTTTTTTTTTTTTTGCAATCCTGCAACGAAATTTGCGTTTTTATTTTCGCTACTGTGACGAAATTCACGTTGTTTCCACAATCCTTTGATGAAATTTTCTATTTTTTCTGCGAACGATAGACATAATTGATTTTTTTCGGCGACTATGGTTCAAAATTCGAGATATTTATGTTCGAAATTTTGGACTGAAGACTTAAATTTTCGAAATCGAATGCCTTAAATTTTTAGGAAAACTTGAACAGAATCACCCCTGATGAAATAAATACATAACTATTTTTTGTTTCTAACGAATCGTAATATAAATTAATTTTAAACTAAAATTTGAGAGAAAAATGATTTGTTTTTAATTTCGGGAAGAGAAGGGGGGGGGGGGCGTTTTCACCCGCCACTGAAGTAACAATATTTTAGTGATTAAACATTGAAACACAATGGACGGAAAAAAAATTAGGAATCGGTAAAATTTTCGAAAAATTTCAGAAAATCTAAAATTTTAGTAAAAATTTACAAATTTATAAAATTTTCGAATTTTTCTTTCCGGATTTCGGGTTTTTCCGGATTTTGGATTTTCGGATAATGGGTCATATACTGTAAAATGATTCTTTCTTATCAAACGTAATTAAAATATAAGAAATGCATAGTACAGCGTAATTTCCATTTAATTTTGCTTATGTAATCAAACAATGAGTTAAATGGTAAGTCAAGCTGTTTAAAAACTCATTGATAACACTTTTTTACAAAAACTTTCGCACATGGATTATTTGTTAATATTTGATTTTGTCCAATCGTTGAACTATTTCAGAAATTTAATACTAAGTAAAATATATATATATATCCTTATTATTTTTATTTGTAGAAATCATTTGTCCTTTTTAAAATGTATTTCAATAATAAATCTCCATGCTGTTTGTTTGTATGAAGTCTTATGAAAATGAAACGCAGATCAACAATCCGTCATTTTTGACGGGGTTATATACTAGTATTGTTATAAATACTAAACATGTTATGAGCAAATCAAAATGACACCAGATTTCTTTTCTAGGAATTGTTTTCTTCAATATAGATTAATAGTTCTGGGAAAACAGTTTTTATTATTTATTCGAAGCAGACGACCGGCTCTTACGATTCAAATGGTGAGGAAATTAATGAAACCCCTAACATAAAATCATTTTAATTTTAATGTTGAAGTAAATAATTATTTTTATTGAAGTAAATAGTAGAATTACTTCAAAATTGAGCAAAATTTACAATTAAATTTTAATAAACAAATGAATTTATATAAATATATCCGGAACATCTGAATTTAATACAATAACATGTACCACCATTTATTACTATTATTATTACTAGGCTGTTAGACTTCTCACATTATGAATTTGGTGAAGTTTGAGACATCAGGGTCGCATCCACCAATCAGCCCTCAGGGGGCTAGAGGAATATTATCAAATGTATCGTCATATGCATAAATTGGAGGTAGAGTCCTGCTCGGGTCGGGTCTGGAAATTTTTGTTTAAAGTCAACTTGAAATCCCATGCACTTTAACCCGAACCCAAAGTGAAAGAAAATTAATCCATATTTTAACACACAACAATTATATCTCTAATGTATTTTTTTCTTTTTTGTATATATTAATTAATATTCAAATATATTTCTTTTTTCATTTGAAAAATATTCAGGAATTTCTTTTGAAAAATCAGTTTTACTCGAAAGAGTCAAAATCTAATCCGAACCTGAAACATTTAAAGTCAACCCGGCCCGAAACGAAAAAAATTAGCGTCAACCACAGGAGCCGACGCAGGACTTACCGTTTCTGAGTTATTAGAAGTCGGAGGGCATTTTATTTCTTTTCTTTTCCTTTTTTTTTTTTCTTTTTTGGAGGAGGGAGAGTTAAGAGGCTACTTCACTCAGACGAAAACACCCGCTCGCTAATGTTAATTCTATGGAGGAAATATTTTAAGATATCTCGTTCGCATTTCAATATTTTTAAATGATTTTTTTTTTTTTTTTTTTTTTTTTTTGCAGCATTAGATAGCTGAGGTCAATCTCTATGCACGCTTCTTTGTACTTTTTCGATTTTTGTGGCAGTTTTTTTTTTATTGAGGATACTTTCAATTTCAAAACCGGTTCCGAAAGTGAAAGTATCTTAATATAAAAAAAAAACTTGTAATCAAAATCGAAAAAGTAGAAAGGAGCATAGAGATTGACCTCAGCTATCCAATGAAAAAAAAATCATTTAAAAATATTGAAATGCGAACGAGATATCTTAAAATATTTCCTCCATAGGATTAACATTAGCGAGCGGGTGTTTTCGTCTGAGTGAAGTAGCCTCTTAAAGAGAAGGGAGTCGATAAAAAGATATTAAAACAACCGACCCCTTATTTTTGGCAGAGAATCCAAATTCATCAGCAAATTTCAACAGCAAAAATGTCTGAAACACCCCCAAACCGAATTGTAAGAGTTACTGTACGAAATGGAGTAACAGAGTTTGCACTTCTGTCTGATAATGTAGGACAAATGTTAAATAGCACGGTGTCAAAAAATAAACATATTAATTAATCAGAACATATTGAATATATGGTGTAAAACATGACAACTGAAAAATTTGATTTTGTTTTCTGATTTTCATATAAATTTATTTTAACTGCATCGTAACATCTTTTATAAAGTACAGGATATATTTATTACTCAGTATATGTCATCATAATCAAAGATAAAATTTTTGCATGTGCAAAGAGATTTTGTTATTAAAATTCAGTTAGTCCGATAAAATAAAATCTGTCAGACAAAAATGTTGCACATAAGTTAATTGAAAGATCAGACTTAACATATCAGCTGTTTTAGAAAGGAAGCAATCACAATAGTTCTTACTGTAATTTTCCTCAGGAAGCTTCAGTATTGAATATATCGAAACTTGCATTTTGTAAATTATTTTGAACCTTACATTTATTAAACTACTAAAACTGTTAATTACACTGCAAAAAAAAAAGCGTCGATTTTACAGTATGATACTGGCAACTGGGATGCTAGTGTTATACTGTAAAATCGACACTTTTTTTTTTTGCAGTGTAGATTTAGGCCATTTAAAGTTGTGTTTATAGTCATTTGGACAGCTTAATTTAATAGCTATAAGAACGAAAAATCATACGTCAAGCATAGATTATGAAACACTTTCCAACTTATTCTGAATACTATAACAAAACTTCACCGTTTAATAAGGTGAAAGATGATGTCTAAGTGAACAATTTGGAAAACACACAACACATTGAAAAACCCAATTTCAGCAATTATCATCTATTGTCCCAAAAGTATCCGAATTAGTTTGTGCACTCCTGTATAGGATCTATAGATTTGTATGTATACTACATAGTACTTTAAAATTTAGTTGTTAGTAAACGTATAGCACAGTTGAAAATTCCCCTTCAGCAATTTCTGTCAATAAACGGAAAGGCACTCGAAATCTTTTGTGAAGCCCTGTATAAAATCTATAGAATTTATACGTACCACCGTGATGTACAAAAAATAAACATGTTCCACAACTGAAAACGCACTGCCAGCAATTATTATTTATTTATTGTTCATAGACAGTGCTGTAATAGAATTATTTTGTGTGCCCCTGTAAATGAACGATAAATGCTGTGCACACCCTATTCTATAGTAATCATCATGTAGTGCACCTCAGTGATGTATATCCATTCCAATAGGTTTGAAGCAGTGTAGCATCGTTAAAATACACCGCAAATTATTTCCCCCATAGACCGTAATGTAACGGAATTCTTTTGAGTGTCCTTATAAACAAGCTATACATGCTACATACTTCCTTTTCAATACCGAACTTGCCATAGTAAACCTCAATACCATATATCAATTGCAAGCAGTTCAATTAATCAGAGTATATTTACGCGAGTTAGACCACAGACAGACAGAGAAAAATAATTCATAAACACTTTTACTAACCCATCATACGTAGTATAGGGTAAATCTTGTAATCGTTTTAAAAATCGAAAAAAAAAATTGAAAGATTTACACGTTTCAGAAACTGAAGATTCCGAAAAAATAATTTTAGAAAAAAAAAAAAACTGCCGTCCGTCTGTCTGTGTGTGTGTCTGTAAAAGCTCTATCTCCCGAACAAATTGAGATAGAGACTTGAAATTTGGTATACACTTAGTATGTAATAATGAGAAGAAGCTTATTGAATTTCAGAAACCTCGATTATCCGTCCGGAACTATTTTTTTCGGACTCTCGAAATATTTGTTCTGATAAAAGGTATATAAAAATTTTCGAAATTGTTTATTTTAAGGAGTGAATGTAAAAGACAATAAAAACAAAAACAAATTTTGCATAAAGAATGAAGTCGATCGGATAATGAGTTGCCGAGATATTTGTAATCCTATTTTCCACACTCTTCGATTTTTCATGTCCTTGTATTTCATTCAAATTTCAATTCAAAGATATATTTTAATTGGAAATGAGTCGCTTAATCCGACGCAGTAAACTGTTAGTTAATATGATTATAATTTTGGAGTTATAAGGATGTTTCTTTTACGCAATTCAGTAATAGAGCATTTAAAATTTATGACGTCATCAAGCCAGGAATTTATTCGAATTGCAGCTCATTTTATAAATAGTTTACACATGTTTTATTTTCATATTTTATATTATGCATAACTATGATGAGTCAATATTACGGTAGCCCCCACGACTAGTTTAATTATGTTGGAAAGTGTTGAAAAAAAAATCAGCCTCAATAAACCCTGTAAATTTTAATGTCAGTTAAACATCTGCACTTTAAAATGTCTCTTTATTACAAGGATGCTAAAGAGGAAAAACGAGCATTTCTAAACTTGAAATAACGCAATAACGCGTTGATTTTTTTCCCCCAATAAAGATTCACCGCGTTCTTCACATGTTTTCTTTCTTATGTTTTATTCAACCATGAATTACAAGACTCGTTTAGCGAGGGTTTTTTCCTTACAGACATATCTTCTCTATTCAAAAACGAGGTAAGTGTATAAAAGGAAGCTTTCACATCACCCAGAAGCATTTATCTCAAAAACATTTGCAAGACTGAATTAAATAAATATATATAAACCTGACGCTATATCGAATCGCAGTCTCTTCCGCAAACAAAATCATTTCTAATTGTTCCGATAAGAAATAAGGCCCAAGGCTCTTCCCGCTTAGGCGAAATATGAAAACATGAATGTATTATCGTAATAATGCATATACAACTTTAGTGAAAGTTTCAGGGGTGATTCTGAGTAAAAAAAAAAAAAAAAATTCTGAAATTCACAGCAAATTTTCTGAAAAGTTACAACAGAGAGGGGGTGGGGGGGAAAGCACTCCTGCACTTTTTTTTTTTTTTTTTGCGTCCCTTTGACGAAATTTGCAATTTTTTTGCGATCTTTTGACGAAATTTGCAGTTTTTTTCGAGATCTGGTGATAAAATTTGAGTTTTTTTTTGTTATTTTTTGATGAAATTTGCCTTTTTCGCGATCTGTTGACAAAATTTACCGTTCTTTCGCGATCTTTTGAAGAAATTTGCCGTTTTTCGCAAAGTTTTTGACGAAATTTGTCGTTTTTTTTCGCGATCTTTTGACGAAATTTGCCGTTTTTCGCAATGTTTTTGACGAAATTTGCCGTTTTTTCGCGATTTTCTGACGAAAGTCACGTTTTTCCCGCGATCCTTTGACAAAATTGGCGACTTTTCTTCGAACGAATGACGAGATTGATTTTTTTCGGCGATCATTTGCCGAAATACCGATGCATTTTATGTCCGAATTTTCAGATTTATGACCGATACATATGTTTTTTTTTTTTTTTTTCGGAAATCATTGCCTTAATTTTTCGGACCAGAATCACCCTTGGGATATTTACAGTGGCTCGCTCAGAGACAGTAAAGATGAGGCGAGTTCAGTCCTAAGCTCGTGAGGCCGAAATGGATTCGGGCTCAAAGTGAAATTTTATTTATTTACAAATTGAAAATAGAATGAAAAATCATGCATAGAACATAGATTAAGAAACACTTTCCAACACTAACCACAATAGTATTAATAGTCCAGTCGAGATAGACCAAAAAAGGGCCTTGCCTTGCAAAAATTAGGATAACTCTGATCTTTGGATATGTTCTATAAGTTGACCCTCTAATGAAAAAACCAAGTTTTAGACCTTCTAGCTAGACATTGTGCGTTTTTCACCATATCGAAAAAATCAAAATTTGTCGGCACTTTTCTTTATTTTTCTTGCGTAACTCGGTTTCAGTGCATTTTATGAACAAAACCCACTTTCACCATTTTGTAGAAGATAAAATTCTCTACAAAATGCACTGTTCATGTTTGTAAATTGACAAAACAGGAGGCGAGATACACCGCCGGGAAGACGAGGTAAAATTTGCAAGAAGTGCAAAAATACACAAATGGCGTTAGTTTTTGCTTAATAACCCATTTTTAGTGCCTTTTAGAGACAAAAGTGTCATAATAAACTTTGTAAAGCATGAAATAGTTTATAAGTTTAATTCATTATATCATTAATTATCTGTAATAGACTCTAAAAATCAGAAGACCATGATTTATTGTTAAAACGGGAAAATACCGCCTGGCAAGTCACTAATTTAAAAACGAGATATAATATGATTGATGTTGAATAAACGATATGGTTAATTAATTATAATATGTAAAATAAAAAGTAGCTGGGTAATAGTTGAGAGGGAGGGCGAAGTTAACAAAAACACCTAGTCGGTAGATATAGGCGAGGCCCAGAGGTTGGGTCAAGAAACCAATGTCGAAACTAAAATTAAGTGCCGGGAATAATATAAAAAATACTTCAAAGATAAATAAGTTATAATTCAGAAATTTTAAAAGGGAAAAGGAGTATCCAAGGCCGAAACTAGGGGGTGGAGAAAAAGGGGCATGTGCCCCGGCCGCCAGAATTGAAGGCGAAGAGGGCTTGAATGATTTGGTTTACTGTCTCTGAATTAATTTGTCACATATTTTTGTTAGTTAGTGAATGTTTACATTGATGGTAAATGTATCTCCCGTTGAGAATGGTATTCCCAACAGAAATAATACTAACAATTATACCTGCTAAGATAGAAACCTGAATAAAGCGGAATTGTTTTCGTTTTTTTTTTTTTTTTTTTTTTTAATTCAACTTTAAATTTTAAGCTTTAAACTTAACTTATAAAATTCTCTATTTACATAGATCAATTTATAAAATTCTCTATGTAAATTTACTTTGCGGAGGAAGGAAGGGGGGGGGGGGCAAGTTTCGGCTCTGGGAGTATCGAATAAGAATAACTGTTAAACATTGTGCGTTAAAACACTACCGAGCGTCAAGCCAAAATGGCATGATTCTATACGTTTAAAGTAATATCGGAAGAATTATTGATAAATAAATCAAGTATATGGAAATTATTAAAAACACTTTTCTAAGAGGGACGTTATGTTGGGAAAGAAAAGTAAAACATCGTTTCTGTTATTATTATTATTTTTTTGCTTAATTTAGAAAACTTGTGGAAGGATTTCAAAATTTTTACACTAGAATTTTGTTTGCTGTGGAGAGAAAAGAAAAAGTTTAGGTTTCTTGATACTCAAAATCCGGAAGTGCTTCTTTAAGACTGTCAATACCTCTGTGGGTAATACCGATAAGAAAGTGGGGGAATATGCAAGATATGTACAGCGTTATCACAGTGAAAATGCAATCGTTGTCTTTGATGGTTATCTTGAACATAATCAAAAACGTATAAAAAGTGCAGAAAGAGCTCGTTGCTTGAGGATTCATACTTCTGCTGAGGTTCAATTCAATGAGACCATGTTTCCACAGATGCCACAAGAAAAATTGTTGGGAAATGAAAAGACAATTAAGTACTTTTCATTTCTTTGCTTATAAATGTATTTGGAAAAGCACAAATGGCGAGTAAGCAGGTCACTGAAGATGCAGATGTGCTAATAGTGAACACAGCTATATATTCTCAGCCCCCGATTACGATGTTGTCATTGTCAATGGTGAAGACACTGACCATTTTATTCTTGTGGCTTCTCTAGCTCTAGACAAAGTTTATTTCCGAAAGGCCGGGAGAGGGAAACTGATGTTCTCTATTAACAAGTGTTTTAAGTTTAAGGAAATTGCACACAATATTCTTTTTCTTCAGGCTGTAAATGGTTGCGACACCACTTCTGTGATCGTCAACCATGGGAAAATAAAATGTTGCAGAATTCTTCAGAACCCATACCTGAACCATAAAGTTCAAATCTTTAAAGACCCAAATGCAGAAAGGCACAAACTTGTTGAAGCCATAGAAGCTGTACTTCTTGCCCTGTATAGAGATTATCCCAGCCAAAACTTGAATGTATTACGGTATGTAATCTTTGCTACAGCAGCTAACAATATTAAATTAAATTTAGCGAGACTACCACCTACTCGTGGTGCTACTCAATATCATGCATTCCGGACATAACTACAAGTTCAGACATGGCTGGGAAGCGAAAAGAAACCTCTCGAATGGGGCTCATTCCAGTCACCATGCTGAACGAACCAGCCTTTAAAACTCTACACAATGACATATTTATTAATTATCAATGGAGAAAAGATTGCAGTACGAAGTGCAATTGTAGAAAGGCAGGCTTGAAGTGCTCAGTTATCTGTGTGAAGTACCACAACCATGTGGCAACACTCCTGATATTAGACTGGACCTTGAGGATTTTGACAAACTAGAACCAATCGAGTCAAGTACAGACACCTGAGAGGATGGTATCAGTACCAGGTCGAAGTAGCAGGAAAAGGAAGCACATATAAAGTGACCAAATTTATACATGTTTGCTGATTAATTTGTTGTACAGATTATAATTAATTAATTACATCGTGTTTTCAATATCAAAAATAAAAGCTCGTTTTTTAAATTATTAACTTGCCAGGCGGTATTTTCCTGTTTTCACCCAAAATTTTATTGCTGTGATTTTCAAAGTCTATTACAGATAATCTCAAAATGACAGATGATTATAGATAATCTAAAAAAAAAAAAAAAAATTTTTTTTTTTTTTTTTTTGAAAATGAGTATTTAACAGTGCCAAAAAAGATACACAGTGGTAACCAAAACAGGCATGGCCTAATTTGGGACAATATCTAAGAATCTTTCGACCCAAATTGGGTTTTATTTTTTTCTGTGTAGAAATGCGAAACGGGTACCAAAATGTTGCAAAACTAGCCAAGTATTTTTTGTTGTTGTAGTTTTCCGTAACATGGCTGTAGTGTAGCAGTGTCAGTACCCATGAAGCCAGAAATGTTCACAAATCAGGTAAAAGCTCAGTGTGTTGTGTCCTCTGGTATCACGAAACCCGGTTACCAAAAACAGTGCAGATAAATCAGTGTATCAGATCTTGCAACTCTGCGGCAACGGATAACAACTTTATTCCTATTATTTATCAATCCCAGGGTTCACGCTGACTTGAGAAGAAAATATCCAAGGAGTACAAGAATTTTAAGACATACCGTATTTTTTTTTTTATTTATGCCGTACCCTGGTGTAACATGCACAAACGCCCCAATTTTTAATACCTCATTTAAGAGATAAAACTGATTTTATTCTATTAAAATCGAATAGCGCTAAAATTACAAAGTATTCACAATTTATTGGCTTATTGGTTCCGTAAATTTAAATACAAAATTGCCAGTGAACTGTTTTATGCATTGATCAATGGCCATATATACAGACGACAATCACATACCAAATACTCATGTATCACATGCACCCAGATTATAAAAAATAAATTTTGAAAGGGAAAAAACCCTGCGATATATAAAAAAATACAGTAACTTATTTTTAATTTTATTTTAGAATCACTTGAACTTATCCTTTGTAAACATGAGACTTATTTTACTTCCTTTAAAGATTAATCTCTTCCAAGCCACATGTTTAAGTAGTATTATTGACCTCGTAATACACGTTTCCATTTTCTACCCTTGTAATACTTCAATTAAATCATTGTTCAATGCTAAATTATGCTTCGCGATAACTTAAGGAGTATTCTGTTTATTCTAACAAGATATCCTTAAAGTGCATACTCAGAATATTTTGAATTAAAAAAAAATGCTAATGGAGCTACTCATGTACGTAATACAGGATCAATAAAATTTAACTGAGGAATGCCAGTATAAAATCTGTAAAAAAATAAAATATTTTCGAGTATTGGCCCTAAAAGACGCGATTTGGCGAAAAACACTTTTTCCTCGCCAAACGCAAGCGATTTTAATCTATTTGAAAATTTTTGGTTAAACGAGTGTTTAAATGTGTAGTACTTTATGAATTTCAACTTAAAGGATTAAATAGATTTTTTTTTTCTATAAGCTTATATAATCTATATGTACAAGTTGCGTATTGCTAATTTACACGGTTTCGCCGGCAGGATAATACAGTTTTAAGTGTATTTTAACAATAACTGCCTGGTTAAGAACTCTCTCATTAATACATTTCGATATTGAATAAGTCGCTGTTTTCATGGCAACAATACTTTTCTCTTGTTGTCTCGGACACTAACAATATCGAAGTCAAATTGACAGTGCTCAGAATCGGACATTAATTTATAGTTTGAAGCATTTTTAATCAATTTGAATTTTGTTCTAAACAGTAGAATACGATTATTTATTTTCTTTATATATATATATAAATATATATGACAAAACCGTCGTTATAAAAGTGAACTTATTTAAATTAAACTTTCTTAAGCTAATTCAGTATAAAGAATGTAAAAAGTTTCTCCTGTGTCGCCAACTTTCTTAAACTAGTTCAGTATAAGGAATATAAAAAGTTTTTCCTGGGTCGCCAATCGGCGATAAATCGTCAAAAACACGAAATTTTCATAATTTTTTTATGGACGTTATATCGACGTTCCGTAACATTTTTTTTATATATATAGAAATGTATATATCTTTATGAGAAGAATATTCTGTAATTTTTTCAAAATTTTCCGAGTATGCGCTTATGAAGACCTTCCTTGTAAATACTATTTGGAAACTTTTTCATTTCTAAGTAGTCTGTACAAACTCTGCAATACCTATTGTGATGCTGGCTAATGTATGGGCAGAAACGGATTATCGACTAGATGTGCTACATGTTACCAAGCCAGTGTTTCATGCAGCCACGTTACGAAAACTTGCAAAAAACTTGGATAGTTTCCTAAAATTTTGCCATCAGTTTCACATGTCTATCTTATATATAGCGGATATGAATAAATTTTGTAATCGGGGAAAGACTTTTTGGACGTCCTGTACATTGCTTATATAGTTCAAGTTCTTGTAAGGAGTCAGAGCCTGATTATCACAGTGTCACATGGAGCACGTGCCCCGTTTCTCCGATTACAGTGGACCCCTGTGTACTCTGAAAAATACACAAAGAAATTTTCTGTTTACAGTTGGCATTTATATTTCCATATATTGTCTATAATTATCACTATATTTCACTTATTTGACATCACTGAACTATCTTCGTATTTGCAAAGAAATTTAAACGAAACTGCCAAATTCCTAAAAACTGCATATTATGTAAATATGCTTATGTGTAGTGTACAACTTAAGTCCTTAGGACTCTAATTAGCTCCACAAAAACAAAATAACATTTTTTTTAACATAAAAAATGGTTACAATTTAAACTGCACCATATGATTGTATGTTAAGGTTGTAATGTATTTATTTTAAAATTCGAGATTATTTTGAGAAAGGGGCCCTCAAACAGTATATGTTCCCCGGGCCCCATATGCAGTTAATCAGGCTCTGCAAGCCTCTGCTCAGAACAACAGCAAGAGAGGTGCAATAGGCTGTAATGGACCCATTATTAATTGAAGTACAGTGGACGGGGCAGTATATGATCATGAACCCATGAGTATATAAAATGGGAATCCAGCCCCGTCCACTGTACTTTAATTATAATAACATATTATACATATTAGAAGAGAACACAAAACTTTGAAGAACATAACTTTATTTAATACATTTAAAAATAAACAGCGACAAGGCACCATACAAAAAAGTAATTTCAGAAAATATATTTTGGTCCCAAGTAATACAAACATATTTATGAACACCATGTAATCAATTTATTGCAAAATAATGTACCTCGGTTATGGCAGATTTTAAAAACAAAATTGTACAATTATTATTTCAAGTTAACATTTCATATCAATAACACTGTAGCTGAGTAAGGCACTTTTTCATTGCTTGTACTGAATTTTTTTCAAGATCACATACCATACAATTGATATGCATTTCAAATCACAAAATAATCTATAACACAGGTGCCAGTGTATTAACAGCGGATATCCAGTAAAAGACTGTGCAAAAATATGTAGATTTATTATACAATCTGAAAGCAACTATACACAGGAAATCTAAAATTTAATATTAACAGTGTGCAATGTATATATAATATTGGAGTACAAAATTTAAAATATTTCATTCATTGAAGAGTAAATACCTAACAAAACAACAAACACTGAAATAAAATTGATAAAACAAGAAAATCTTAAAAACAATCTGGAAACATTTTAAGGCACTTAACAAATAGGACATATTTGACAAAAATTCTTTCTAGGTTACTTTAACCCTCCTCATATACGTATTGTGAAAAATACCTGTTGTTTCGAACAGATATTCTACTATATTTTAAACAGGATATCTCCATTTCATATAAAGTAAAGATTTTCCCTGTTATCCTGTATAGGTATAATTTTACCCTCTAGCTGAAAATTTTAGAGTCATAAGATACTTCACTTTTCACCAACAAATAAAGTTGATAATACCAGAATTACTGTAAAGAAAAAATATAGTTATAGTATGCAAGGAACTTTATTTTAATTATTTCTATTATTCCAGAAAGTCTTTAAAAGAAGGGGAGAACGATCTCTCAAAATGAAAATATAAGATTATTGTTATCTAAGGCAGAAAATTTCCTTAAGAACCTACGCTAGTCACGCGAAGAAACGCTCCAGTTAATGTTAAGTCTATGGGAAGGTTATCGCGCGATTTCTCGCTCGCATTTTAATATTTTTAAATGATTTTTTTTGCATAGGATAGCTGAGGTCGATCTCTAACGTTGTTAGTTTTTACTTTTTCGATTTCGGTTACGTTTTTTTTTTTTTATAAGCGGACATTTTCAATTTTGGAACCGGTTGGAACCGGTTCTGAAAGTGAAATTACCCTTATATAAAAAAACTGGAACCAAAATCGAAAAAGTAAAAACTAACAACGTTAGAGATCGACCTCAGCTTGCCTATGAAAAAAAAATCATTTAAAAATATTAAAATGCGAGCGAGAAATCGCGTGATAACCTTCCCGTAGACTTAACATTAGCTGGAGCGTTTTTTCGCGTGACTGATGTAGGCTCTTAATACGCTGTCTTAGAAAGAAACTGTTTCATACAGAGAAAATCTGTACCAATATAACAGGATTTCTCTGTTTAAATTACAGGAGAAACTGGTAGCTTTGCTGACAGGATTTTTCTGCAAAATCTACAGGATATGTTTTATTTTTTAGAGTGTGATTGTATTCTAAAATAATACCCAGTGAACTGTGCATATTTTATATTTACTTCTGATATGACATATAAACCTCATATGAAGTTCGATAATGCTTGTGAAATACAGTAGAATACAATACATGGACAGAACTATTTTCTGTTTGAACAATCAGTTGGGAAGTTCGCCTTTGACAATTTTTACTCTATTCTGGGCTTGAGAGAGGTGTTTGCAAAGAACTTTAAGTTAAGTAATCAAAATCTAAGTGATAAATAAGCAAAAAGGTTTTTGTTTTCCTTTCTATTTTGTGTTAAATGCATCCAAATTGAAATTATGATAAAAACTATTTATTAACTATTACAGAATTGCCAAGTTCTGAAAACCAAAAATCAGGAGATTTTATTTGAGAAATCAGGAGATTTTTTTTTTCCCTCCAGTGAAATAAATATTTTTTAAATGTAAATATGTTTAGTACAAGTTTAATTTTAAATTGTGTTTGGTTGCCGATGAAGATTAAATATATCATTTTTACTCAAATAAGAAAAACATACTTCTTACATGTAGAAAAATCTCAAGTATATTATATTTTGTTGTTTAACACGATTTAAATTAATTACGATTAATGGAGGATTTTATTTCTCTCATAATTACATGGAAAACAATATTGAAGACTTAATAAAAATTACAGACTGTTGAAAAATGTGTAAGAAAATCAGGAGAAATATGCAAAAAATCAGCAGCACAAGAAAACAAACATGTGAAAATCAGGAGACTTGGCAAGTCTGCTACTAATATTTTTTTTTTATTGATTGTAAACGTAACATGAGATTCGTTTTGTAATTTTGTAACAAAAGTAAGAATTTTTTTTAATTCAACATTTGCTCTTAGCCTTTTCGCGATGAGCGCCCTTTACAGAATTAAAAAAAAATTTATCAACGATTTTACGAAATAGAAATTTTGGCCCCAATTTAATCGCAGAAATGCTTTGATTAAATAAGGAAAAAATTTCAGTTAAAAATTATTTGTAGATATAATCAAGGATTCTGAGCACCTTATGTGTTACATGAACGCAACACTCTTCACGTAGGAAGTTAATAAATCATCATAAATGTTTTCAAGTGCAAAATATTTTTTTTTTCTTGTTGTAAAAAACAATACCTGCATGAGAGATAAATATTTTTTGCAGCATATACTTTAATTTTATCAGAAAAATAACCTTTTAGTTAATGCTTATGTCATTTTTTTTTTTAACCGATTCTTTCTATTAGGAATATTTATATAATTGAAGTTATTGACAAAAAGTAAGCATCACTTGAGCATTCAGAAACATTAATATAAAAATATAGCATACTAGATAACATTTAAATGAAAAATAAAAAAAACTTTGATAAAAAAATATGCAACAGTTTATAGCAAGTAATCATTTAAGACAAAAGCTGGAACAAACAAGCCGCACAGTTACAGATATGCAAATAGGAATGTTTTATTTTGAAGCAAAATTTTTTTAAAAGCAAGCAGCTTTTAACATAGGTTTGAACATAAAATTTTGATTATATTGATTGGCCATGAAGAAATTTCACACATTTACATCAATACTGCTTGATTAAAGCTTAAAAAAACTCAAACTTCCTAGCTATTTAACATTTGGACATGACTGCTGATTTAATGTCAAACTGCTGTAAATCAAAGTCAATATTTTAGATACAAATTCGTCCTAACAAAAAAATCCAATGTTGATAATTCACTGAAAATATTCAAGAAACGAGGACATTACAAAAACTGTATGTAATTCATTGAAAAATTTTAATCATTTCCAGCAAAATTAACTTCAAAAAGCTTTCTACTTCACAAAATATAAATTATGTAACAATGCTTAATTATACAGAGCAAACAATCTTAAAAACTATGAACAATGGCTTATATAATAAACACCAAAACAAGGTGATTCGAAATTTTCAATTAAGAGATTTGCGCAACATTTAAAATAAAATGAAAACACAAGACCACCACCGTAATTTCATTTTTTAAAATGTACACCAGGAAAAGCTGCAATACATAAGTTCATGTAATTCATATAAAAAGGTAGGCCTTCAGCTTGCTGATTTCTAATAATTGTTGAAAATCAACAAAAAAATGGCACTCCTCACAATATACACAAGTATGTTCTGACAGCAGAACTAATATTTAATTGAAATACATATTTCTCTCTAATGTTTGACAGTGCTTTAAGCTAAACAACAGGTAAACAATTTTTGTAGCTATTGTGTTATATTTCTGGAATTGATGTATGATAAAGTCGAACTAAAAACAACTGCAGCTGACATTATATTTACAAATTTGCAATAATAAAAAACAAAATGATACGAAAATTATAGATAGTTGTAATTAAATTTGCTTTTAATTCTATTGTTTATGTAATCGACTGTTTAGTACTAAGCACTGTCAAAAAAATCAAACGAGATCCAGACTAACAAAGGCATCCTACATTTGCTGAATGATTTCATATTTTTGTCTGATGTCCATGGGTTCTTTCTTGGGATCTCTCTTGCGTCTGTTGGCTAGCATGGCGCGCATTTCTGAGGCGCTCATATTTAAATTCAACACTCCATCTTCGAGGCCAGTCTGACCATTTGGCGTGTTTCCACCCCCAGTGCTGTTGGTGCTGCGAGAACTCTTTGTGGACTGAGGAGAATCAGGAATGGAAGTGTTGTGGTTGTCCATTGGAGTTGAACTGCGAGAATTTACCTGAAAAAGAAAAATATTCCAAATTAGCAAACATTTTTAACTTGCCCATGTATGAGAGAAAGTCATTAAGTAAGTCACAAAAGATAATTAAATAATAACTTACAATGATATTCACTTCAAAACTATTTTTATTTCTCAACATATTCTTCACCAATATTTATGCACTTATATCACTGTTTTATCAGTGACCCAACACCAGCTGCATAATATTCTTTGGGTTGCTCTCTCAGCCACATTAGGACTTCAAATTGAACCTTTTCATCCTCTGTGAACATCATCATGCTTCCAAGATGGGTTTTTAGTGGACTACACAAATGAAAATCGCTTAGGACTAAGTCGAAGCTGTATGGTGGATGTTGAAGAAGTTGCAAGATGATGCTCACAGAGGATGAAAAGGTTCAACTTGAAGTCCTAATGTGGCTGAGAGAGCAACCCAAAGAATCTTATGCAGCTGGTGTTGGGGCACTGATAAAACGGTGATATAAGTGCACAAATATTGGTGGAGAATATGTTGAGAAATAAAAATAGTTTTGAAGTGAATATCATTGTAAGTTATTATTTAATTATCTTTTGTGAGTTACTTAATGACTTTCCCTCGTAAAAGTAAATGCAACGATCCGATTAAAGCATTTTTTATTACCCAGACACTACACTTTTCCCATTCCCATGCAGCTACAAATTATTAATGCAACAAAGTTTCATTGGTAGTAAAAAAAATTATAAAATCAAGCTTTCCGACAAAATAAAACCATAACTAATGAATAGTTGATTAGAAGCAATGGATAATCTCATAGAAAATGAGAAATCAGCAATAAATAAAATAAAATCATATGTTGGTTTGGTACAGTACTCTCAAAAATTAATACAGCTTGCGACCAATGACTCTGCGGATTTCTGAATTTTGCCGGTTTAGATCACTGCTTTGTTTACATTTTAAAATCTTATCAGAATAGTCATATCTTCATGAAATAACTAGGTTACACATAATAAATACTAATAAAAACATAATTTATTAAACTATTTATTTAATGAATAATTTTGATAAATTATAATCACTATTACAAAGTTAAATTTGTTAAACATATGACCAATAATACTAATTTAAGAGCATTAGTTTTATATTTTAAAATCTTTTCTTGCAAACAATCAGCAGTTCTTGTTCAGTCACGAAAGTGTATTATTAAAAAAATTAAATATTCATCTTTATGAACAAATTTCTTATCAAAAATACCTCTGATTCAGTATCTCTGAAGACTGCATTAAACCACTTATAATATTTTCATCTGTGAAATTCTAGTTGACTACTGCTTCATCAGTACAAATTCCCCCCCCCCCCCCCCCCAAGCTTAGAATTCACCAACAAAACTTTATCATCTTGATTTTTTTTTTTTTTCCACTGAATCTTAGCTGAAAATTTCTTTGTTTACATTGCAAATGATGCGTGGATTTTAAGCGATTGCGGATTTTTGAGAGTTGACTGTATATGGAAAGTAACAGAAGTGAGCAAGAACAAAAACATTAAAAAAGGGGGAAGGGAAAGGGAAAGGAAGCGAGAAATGCATAGTGAATCCAAATTCGCATATGGAAAAAATTAAATTCTTCATGTGGCACAAAAGTATGATAACAAAAAGCAGTAATTTGTAAATTTAATTATTGTAACTTTTAAATATGATCAATCGTAAAAGATTAGAAATACCGAGTTTTTTCCCTACATAACAGACAATCCAATAGCCGAACAAATGTTCAGCATTCAACAATCTAACTTTATAAAAGAATACGTATACATTTCAATAGATATCAATAACAAAACGTAATATACTAAGAAAAAGAATAAAGATAGCTATTAAATTTTCACAAAGTTTAAATAAAACCAAGGTAAACAATTTTAAATTTTCGAATCAAGCTGCAATAAGAAATAAAGGGTAAAAATCTTTCAGGACATGAATTATTCTCGGAATTTTCCTGCAAGATCTAGAAAAGTGAAAGCAAAATTGAAAAGTAATTAGTTAAGCACACGAAATACGCAAACATTTTTTCATTAAAACAACTTACATTTTTAGGATTTTCTGAAAACGATTGTCGCTTTCTGCAAAGTCATTTGGTTTATAATAGCTAATTTGTGCTATGATCTAACTTGACTAAACATCCTTTTTGTTTTGCTATTGCTTGCTTAGGCTGTAATGGCTTATTAATATGACCACCAATCTTCAATAAGCGAGACAATCAGTATCGGATCTAACATTTAACATGTGCCCATCAAAAGATTAACCTTCTACTAGTTCGGGTTGCACCCAACCTGAACACCTGAATAGCGGATACCTCGGGATCATTGAATAGTCTTGCGCGAGTCCGGGTTGTCCCTAATTTCCCTTTTTTTTTTTTTGGGGGGGGGGGGGGGGGGGAAATGAAGACTTTCTTTCTGCGGGTCGGGTTCACTCTAAAATGTTTCTTGCAGATCTGATTTGGGTTTTTGGGATTTTCACAAAAAGTTTGACCAGAACTATGTTTCAGATGAAAATATACATATTTGAATATGAATGAGTATTTATTCAATTTACTGCATGAGAAATAAAATGTAAATAAGAAATGTAATCGTAGATTATTCTTTCTATATGGTACAGTAAAGAGGCTTTTTTTTTTCTTCTAAGAAAAGAAAAATATTGTCAACATTTTGTTTTTTATACACACACACACACACACAAAAAAACATGTATCGGAATTGTAAAAATTTATACACACACACGTTACATGTGTGTAGTAGATTCGGAGGTGCCCACTATTCAGAGGTAAAAGCGAACAAATATAAAGTGTTAGGAATTGAAAAAGTGTTCCCTAAACAGAGGTGTCTGCTATTCAAGAGTGTCCATTATGGAGTTTTTATTGTTTATCGATTTTTTCAAATGAAAAAATATTTGGGACATTCTTTTGAAAAATTGGGTCAACGCAGACCCGATCAGTCCCGGGGGGTCAGGTTGGGTAGGGTTCGGGTAAAAGCGGGTTACTTGACCCGATGCAGGACTATCTTCTGCATTCAATTGAACTTCTGCAGACTACAGTGAAACGAAATTCTCGGAGCCTGAAACTAAGACAATCTGAATGCTTGGATTTTCAAGACATTGAAACAAGTTAGAATACAGCGTAAATGCATCTATAGAGCTACTAATGATTAATGAACATAACAGGAATAATGCAACAGTGCACATATGTTATGGCTATTCTATGAATCAGCTAGTAATCTGCAGCTAAAGACGCGTTTGCATTTTGAACTAATTTTTCTTAACATGCCCAGATGCACAGCGTTTTATTCAATCTCATCTTACACAAGCGTCAACAAAGCAAATATATTGGGTTACAGCTTAGACAGCATAAAACATAAAGCATCTTCAGACGTTCAGGCAAGTTAAACCATTAGTAAACACGGATTCTATAGAGGTTTAGAATATTACTTCCTAACTTATCTTAAAGTCAACCTGTCACAGATTCAACATAATGTAGACCATTCCTTTTGCATACGCGAAAAGATGGCTGAGGAGGATTTATGCAACGGCACGCATCTATAATGATAGGGTGTTATAACATAAGGAGCCATTACCTGTAACCACTTTTCCACCTTCGTTGTACAGGACGGCTCTATGACGGCCCATTCCTACGCCAGACATGCAAGGAAGAAAACAGTCGAGAGAGGAAAAGACCCAAGCAACAGAGAAGAATGAATTAAAAAATTAGAAAAGAAATACAGAAAAACAATCAGAATAATGTAAAAAATATTTAGAAACCAGAAAAATGGAGAACTGAGAAAAAAAAAAAGTTCAAAAGGAAAATGGATTTTTTAAAATTATTTCCATGTCTTCGAGGACTTTTCGAAATTATTTCCCCAAGTTTAGTACCAATACACACTATTCCAGCAAGAAACTGATAGCCTATACATACATGCATAACAAGAAAAAAAATGGTTTTAGGCAAACAACATATTTCCATAAACAGCTGTATCATTTGTCCCGTTCACTTGATTACTGAAAATAATGCAATCATGAAGTAATTATCACACAAAATCTCACAAGTTTTGGATAAATGTATTGCAACAGATGCTAACGCTTCTTCATGTCATCATCTTTTAACATTTTCAGAAAAGTAGGCATTATATATCAATATCATACTAATGTGCACACATTTTATATATTAAAAAGCTTCTCCGAACGCATATATTTCCATTTAAATTCTATATACAATGTATTTTCTTTTACCACTTCTTTGTATTGTATTTCTTCCCTCCCCCACCCCCCTTTTTTGTGGTTGTTGAAGGGAAGGAGTAAAGACCGTCTGAACATATCTTTATAGAAATATACAGTGTGTTACAAAATTTTATTTCTATTGAATTTTTATATTATAATATTAAATAATATATGATACAAGCTATAAAACTTTTATAACAGCAAATTATCAAAAACAAAAGTTATAGTATGCATCAATTCTGTAAATATATTTACAAAAATGGAAACAATATATGAAAAAATCCCTGACGGCTTGGGGGCATTTTTAATAAAATCAAAAATCTGTCATACATAATTTTTTTATTTTTTCCCTAGAAGTAATAATAACTTTAAACGGATAGTTATCGTGTCCATAAAAAAGTGATATAGATAGATAAAGTTGTTTTGAACTGGTGGTGGTTTTGGGTTCGAGGAGTCATGATCGGTGTAGATCTGCAAAAATTTTTCAGGAATTCTAACTTAGGGGACAATGTAATAGGTAGTATTTTTTACGAAATCTATCTAAAATGGACGTTGAAAATAAGATAGGTCTACCAAATGAAATTCAGTTATAAAAAATTGTAAATCGGAAATGTTTTACTACTAAAGCAGACCCAAAGATAACTGATGATATAGATGTTCATCGCTATAAAGTGCGCAAGAGACAAGTCGATTGTTTTACATTTTATTATTCTACGCAACTTATGCAAAGGCGGTGGTAGTTAAATGAAATATCCGGTCTAAACACAGTTTTACATCTCGAAGCATTTAGACAAGGGATGCACCGAATATTCAGTATGTATTCGACATATTCGTCCATACTACTGAATATTTGGTTAGGTCAAATATCAATGGATTCGGTTAGGCCGAATATTGAAATATTCGGCCAAACTTAAAATGTTTAAAAAAACTTAGATAACTTCTATATTTTACTGATTCAGAATAATTAAGATATAGAGTGATATTTAAATAAAAGAGATTGCTTAAAAAAAATTTTATTTGCTGTTTGAAAAGCGACAAGAAAATGTATCTGTTAATGACGATATTCATAGGATTCAATGATATATAAATGCAAGTTCCTGAATATCGTTGGTTAGTAATCTGTTTCTTGTTTTTCACAAATAGGGTGTTTCTAAACAGGTATTTCAAAATGGAACACACTTTCAGGGATGATAATAGGCATCAAGACAAACAGTTTTTGTGTAGGAAACTAGGATCGTAATCCACTCATTCATTCAAATTTCAAATATACACTGATGTCCAGAAATTAAGGGGCAGTGACCGGACACTTCAGATTTCGGACGTTTTGTCAAATATCTACTGAAATTCATGAAGAAATGCCCGAAATGCTTTTGAACTTTGAGGATGTAAAGAACATGTTTCACTTCATGTTTTTCAGTGAAGATTTAGTCCCGAGAACAATTAGGGGGGTAATATAAATTTAATAATAAAATAATATTTGCGTTACCCCAAAAAACAGAAAATGTTCAGAATGATCCGTCACTGGAGCAAATGACTATGTAGGTCTTGTTCAACGTTTTTGTGAAAAATTCAATTTTAAGTATGCAGAGTTTTTAACAGAATTTAACACTGCTTTCCAAAAACTTGACAAAGAACAGTAGAAATAGTATACTGAAATTAAAATACTAATATATCCAATATTTGATGAGATATGGGTATTTGTATGAAACAAATTTTAATTGCATCTGCGCGAACTACAGCAAAGATTTTTTGTCACTATTTGGTAGTCAATACTATAGAGCAACTCGTATAAAAAGACCAGTCAAATATCGTGAAAACTCAACAAGATACAGGCAATACAGTGAGCTAATTGATAAATTGTGGAGGAAATCACATTGTATTATATGGGATTTCCTCCACAATGAAGATCAAATAAGAGTAAATTTGAACAGATAAGAATAAAACAAAAGAATTTTAATGGAACAGTGGTGTTAACAAACAAATAAAAAGAAAAGTTCCCTGTTAAATTTATGGCATTGAGCTCACAAGCTATTCACACTAATTGTATATTATACTCGTATTTCAAAGAATAATGCACCCCTAAAAATAAAGAAATCGACAGTAAATTAATGGGATTAAACCCCGTTCTCCCCTTTATACTTAACCAATGAACCTCCCAGACTAATCAGAGAAGCGCCTTATCACAATGAACCTATATACAAAATTTGAAGCAAATCTGATAATTCTTGCATTGAAAACCCATTTATCTAAATTAAAGTGGGAAGGTTAGCCCCCGTTCCCCACTTTATACTTAATCAATGAACCCCCAAAACTAATCAGGGAAGCGCCTTATCAGAACGAACCTATATACAAAATATGAAGCAAATTGGATAGTTCTATCTAAAGTTATCGCGTTACGTACATACATACAGACAGAACATGCTGGCACATTACAACCTGCGAGCTAAAAAAAAAAAAGAGACCTATCAATGTTTGTGTGCAGGTTTTTTTAAACAGACACACCTCTTAAGACTTCTTCAAACCTACTGGAAATTTCAAAATAATTAAATTTTAGTGATTTATGCGTGCCACTTACACATTTACATTACTGAAAGTCAACTTCGCCTCTATCCTTACATCTTTTTGTGAATTTTACCGTAACACTTTAAAATACTTTATGAAGGAAATTGATTACTATTAATGAAATTGCCTTGCAAAGTTATTTTTTAAGATATACGTCTCATTATTAAACTCGTATGTGCGTCAAATTTAATTTTTAACACTTGATTCACGTTTCAATTTTGAAAAAAATGCACATTTTAATGTACATATAAATAGTTCATAAGAATTAAAAAATAATTACATTTTAAATAATAATTATTACATTTTAGAAACGATAATTAGATAATTTTTAAAATTAAATTAAATCAAATAAAAAACGATATTGTTTAAAGCCCGAAAACCGAATACAATTACAAACTATCTGCGTATAGCTTTAATTGACAAAAAATATTTTATGAAATTTCATCACTTGTAAACAAGTAATCGTAATAATAAACTTATTTTTAGGGTATTGTGAGATAGCCGGGAAATATGGAACAAGAGGTTAAAAATTGAGAAAACTAACAACATTTGGCAAAAAACAGATTCAATTATATCAAGAGAGCACGATCAAAATATAGCGTTTAGATATTCAGTCAATATACTTCAGCTTCAGCTCATACTTCAGATTTGCACAAATCACAAATATAAGGACCTGTCTTTGCGCTACCATAATCAGGCAGATATTTGTATTCAATATAGGGCTCCCGATGCGATACGTATTTCAGTTATACGTTTAACCGATATACGTATAATACGTATTTAAGAAATACGTATACCTTAAACTATACGTTTAAACGTATCCATATACGTATACCGGTTAAACGTATAACTAAAGTATACGTTTAATTCAAGTATACGTATATTTCAAGTATCGTATTTACTTTTAATACAAATGGATCTCACCAGTGTTACGACACTGAACGGAGAACAGGTTGGAAATAGGTGTCGTTACTGTAGCAATCTGTATAGTATGTTTCATACATAGAATCTTGTTATTTTTCCCTATAAATGATTATTGTAAATATATAACGAAAGTAAAAAGACTTTTTGTGCAAATAAGAAGAATATACACGTTTCAGATTTATTGTTAATCCTTATTATATATATTCTTTCTTTTTAACACTTTCCAACCTAGTTGAAAAGTGTTTATGATTTCGGTTTGTCTGGCCGTATGGCTGTCTGCCCGTACTCTAACTGCCGTAAATATGCTCGGATTGCTCTGCAATTTTTATATGTTATTGTCGTTATCTATAGCATGTTCTCTATTTCAACTGAAGTGTGTAGCACTTATAGTTTTTTACAGGGACGTTCAAAAGAATTCCGTTACATTACAGTCTATGGGGAAAAATCATTTGCGGTTTATTTTAATGATGTTACACAATTTCAAATACATTCTAATTGATATATATCACTAAGGTGCATTACAAGAAGCTTAATTTGGAATAGGGTGTGCATAGCACTTATAGTTTCTTTACAGGGACAGTCAAAATAATTCCGTTACATTGTGTCTATGGAGAAAAATCGTTTGCGGTTTAATTAAATAATGTTTCACTATTTTAAACGCATTGAAATTTATATATATCACTAAGGTACATTACAAGAGGCTTACTACAGAATATTGTATGTATAACAGTCATCGTTCATTTACAGGGACACACAAAAGAATTCTCTACTGTGTTAACAATAATTCCTGGAAGTGCGTTTTAAGTTGCTGCCCGCGATTTTAAATTTAACTTACTTTTTATCTATTACTTGGTGTGTATAAATTCTGTATTTCATATACAGGGCAGTACAAAAGTTCGCGAACACATTTCCGTTTACTGACAGAAACTCCAGAAGGAGAATTTTAAACTATGCTACGCGTTTCCTAACTAAACTAAAATTTAGCATCCTATGTAGTATATATACAAATCTATAGATCATATACAGGACTGAATAAAAGATTTCGGATATTTTTCCAAATATTGTGTATGTTGGAAATTCGTGAAGTTACGTTTTTAAATATGTTATGCGTTTTCCAAATTGTTTACTTAGATGTTATCTTTCTGCTTATTAAACGGTAATGATTTGTAAAATTATTTTGGACGCGTTGGAAAGTGTTACATAATCTATGCTTGACGCATGATTTTTCGTTCTTGTTTAATTTTAAACAAATATTTATTTTTTTGTGCATATACTCAAATTGCGTCCGGAGTGAAAGGGGGGGGGGGGAATGTTGTTCTTTCCACGATGTTTTCTACTCTATGTTAATATATAACGCAATTTCATTTTTTTAACTATGACACTCGTGGTATTTTTTATACAAAGTGTATGTGCATTACAAGATATTACGTTTTAAGAATTGTAAATTTCATTTTTTGTATTAGTACCTATAAATTTCCATTACTTATAGCCGGACAAATAATCGTCACTGCTGGTTTCAGAAAGCAATCACACAAGCTTAAAATAACTTGCCTTTTCTTTCCTTTTTTGCTGTAAAACGTATTTTCAAAATATTTTTAATATAAAAAAAAGTATTCTTAAATACAATAAAAGTATGTTTAGTTAGTTATTTGTTACGGGCGATTATCTGCTCTAGGGATATAGGCCGGTGCGGGGCGTGCCCTCCGTGAGGGTCTTTAAAATAAAAATAAGATTATGAAACTTCCCAGGTGTTGGATTGATCAATGTCAGTATAAAATAAGAAGTCAATGTTAGTTTGTGTTCTGCAATACTTATGTTTCGGGCGAAATGTCCACGCCATAAATCAAAATAAGCTATGTGCGGGTTTTACAGATATGCGAAAGGTAAATCATTTCATAATTAATAGTTTAGATTTGAGGGGGGAAAACAAAATCTAAACTAAGGAAGAAATATTCAGATTTTTTTTTTTTTTTTTTCCCCCAAGTACCGACTGCGCGGTGCATAGGGGCTGTTTCTCAAAGTCTCTGATCCGAAGACCAGCAGGAGAAAGGCATAATTTTTTAAGCAATGAACGAAAACCGTTTAAACGCTTACACGTTTAACGGCTAGTGTAAGATCCGTATATACGATGTACCGTATATGCTGTTTCGTATAATACGTATAACCGCTGTGGTCGTATCATACATATCCAAAATCTGCACCCCGTATAATACGTATTATACGTATACTCGTATAAACGTTTAATAGGGAGCACTAATCCTCTTTAATAAAAAGGTATGCGTTGCTGACGACTGGGATTTTCGATGATCGTTGCCACAGATTAATCTCGGAAAATGAAACATTTTAAGTTGCAGAAAAAATTAATAACTCGAAAAGTATTTATCAGAAAACTGTTAGACAAACTTCGTTAGAAAGGTAAAAAATTGTATTTTTCTTGACATAAATTTCAAATCTAATGATTGTGCCGTTTTTCAAACATTGAATTTCAAAAATTACCAAATTTCACAATGGAGTACCATAGCGAAATCTTCACGCGTGACAAGATAATGATAACGGCCATGTATCCTGACGTATACTGGCTATAGCACGAGTCACAAATTATAGTAGTCTTACTATTCTGTTAAAATATAAAAGTGAATTATGATGCCACGAGTACATGATTTTTATTTAATTTTATAATATAACCATCTTAGAAAGAAGGTCTTGGAAATTTTTTTCGAATGGGACTAATAAATTGACCAATACTGTATATTATTTTGAGTTTAAAAGAGGAAAGGTGGAGGAGCTCTATATTTTATTTAGGTTTCCTCATGAACTTTTGGTCAGAATTGAAAGTTTACTATATCAAAACGTCAGAAATTAAATCGACATTGAATCGGCAATAACTATAACGACTGTCCTTCAGTTCGTTTGGATAGATTTTCATTAAAAAATATAAAATCATTCAACATTGATTTTAGGTATCTTTAAGGTTATTATCACGAGTCCGGGAAACGCCGGGCATGTCAGCTAGTTCAATATAACCCGACACCTCCAGTTTTGGAAAACATTACTATGATGTAGAGATCATATATATTTGTAATTTTATTCAAAATTTATAATTTCTTAATTTTTCAAAAAGTTAATTTATATCTTTATTTAAATTCTATTCATTCTAAAGCAAAGTCATATCTATCCCACGATAAATGCTATTTCATCATGTACGCGTAATCTTTCATTTATTCTGCAGCTTTCGTTAACCGCATAAAAGTATTTCTCTTCTAAATTAAGAATGTGACGACGGTTATTTCGCATATACATTGATACACTAGTATTCTTTTGTAGATATATCCGCTCCGCAAATCTATTAAAATTCACTTATGTTGTGCATCGCGGTGCCTTTATTCTGCCAGCCTTCGATTGTCTGTTCCATCTGGAATGCAAATCTAGATTCTTTTCAACTGCTTGTTTGCATTTTGTTATTAATAACACTTTATTCATCCTAATGTATAAGTTCCGCTTTCCCAGGATAAGCCGGCAGGATTGCTCCGTTAAAACCTATATTTTGATAACGCGCCTAACTTTGCATCTCTGTTCTCTATCTCCCACGCAAAATTAACATTGATATATTCTAAACCATCTTAAAATTCCGAATGGCGATAAAAATTAATGCACGTGTAATCTGGCGATATTGGGATGACTTCTGACACACATGTACATCTCGGAAAGTAGATCAGACTTCTCTTAACCATCGCTAAAAGAGGTTGTTGCTATTGATGTAAAAAGACCACCTCCCAAACTTTACCATCATAGTCAAGTCCCTAATAAATAAAAAACCTTGCAAGGAGCTATGGACTCTTCTCTATTCTTGTTTACATTTATGCTGACTTCTTACAGGAAACGTTCCCGTGGAGTTATTGCGACAACTACTTCTATTATGGTGATTTTTTAAGTACATTACGATCACATAGTATCAACCCGTACTCCAGCCAATAACCACGCCATAATTACTCTATGTTTATTGATGTGAATCGCGAGCTGAAAAACGAGTAATACATCATAAACTGCTTGTATTTCGGGGTACATTATGCCTAATTTCAATAGAAAATTACTACTTCCAATAATGAAAAAAAATATTGAAAAATTACCTCCTTTCCAAACACGAAACACAAATATTTATTCACAAAACGTACCCTGACGCCTACCGACGAGGTAGCGTTCTGGAATTCTTAAATAATTTATGATATTGCCGATTGGTGACAACACTTTACCAATCAGAAACCTTGGTATTCTATATTATCCGTCTATTCTATAAAATACCCAAAGTTCCCCTATATATAAAATGACCCTTCCTTTTTTTTAAAAAAAAATCTAAATTCAATACCAATTTTTGAAAAATTGTTTTTTACATTATTAAAAGTACTCAAGGCTTTTTTGCCCTCTTTTCTTAATTTTAGCAACATTATTATCATTTAAAAATTCTGTTATGAGAAAATCTTCATATTCCTTTGTGAATGCTTTGAAAACTATAAGATACTACTTAAGATTACTTAAGGGTTTCTATTTTTTTTTCTCTTTTTTATGATAATTTTATTTTACATTCAACCTGAAATAAAGCGGAAATTTGAATGAACTTTGAATTTTAATAACTTTTTTGAAATTTCAACTATAAAATACAAGGTTAAACTTTATGATCAGGGAAAATGAATCTACATTTAATGCATTTTAAATAAAAGTTATAGATCTTTAAAGTATTTTGTTTTGAAAAAAAAAAAAAAAAAAAAAAAGACTATTTTTATCGATTGGTAAATGTTTCTTACTAAGGAATAAAAACAACAAACTTTTAAAAATCCATTTTTGGTTATTATTAAATGTATGCTACTAATGAAACAAGTTTTTTAATTACTTTTCCAAAAAACTTTGATTTTTTTTTTTTTTTTTAATTTTATTTCTTAATACATTGGGAGAAATAATAAAATCGGTAAATTCAAGCATTGGATTTTTTTTATATATTTTTATTTATTTATTTTATTTTATTTATTTATTTATTTATTTTTTTTTTTTTGAAGGTTTCTTTTGAAAAAAAAAAAAATATCATTTAAAGTTTTCTTTTAATACTGCAAACAACTGATAGTTGTTTGAAAAACAGCTGTAGCTCTAGTTTTAATAAGGATATGATTCTGAAATTTTGCTAATATGTACTTTAGAGCACCGTAAATTATATATCATAGAGTACTGTAAATTTGGCCGTGAGAATTTGGAGCCAAAACAAGAGTATTTTAGATCAGTCGTATGGTTGAATATTGTCGTGATTGATCAATACTCTACCTCTACCGGTAACAGCACTAGGAACTACCATTTTTTATTTAGGATCAAGTAACCTCAAATTTCGATGTATAGAATGTTTCAGCATAACTTAAAAATAGATATTTTCGTCAATTTTCGAATTTTTGAGATCCATTTTAGCATTCATAACTTGGAAAAAAAAGTTAACCACTACATTTTATTTGTCAATGTTGTTATTCTACAACCGACACACAGGCTTTAATTACAAGATTTTTATTTTTTAATAGATTTCAACCACAATAGAATGTTTATTGTGCCCTTCATTAAAGATTATATTAGTCGGAGAGAAAATATACAGATATTTACCTCCTCTTTGGCTTTCATCACTGGACTGGGAGACTCCTGTTTGACGATTTTGGGACTCGCTCTTTCTTCCACTTCCCTCGCCGACACCTTTTGCTCTACCACTCCGTTGGATTCATGGCCGACGGAGCCATTCTGTTTAGTATCCTAGAAACACAGGAAATATTTTTATTAGTATCAACTCAAGAAATGCCAATGCAACACACATTAAATCCTCTGTAATAAAACAATTGTTGCTTTTATACAAATTAACAGTCTAAACTTAAGGAAAGATTGTTTTGCTCTTATGAATGTTACAGGTATTAACACTTTGCCGTCCGCATGTCTCGCAAAAATACTTATCTTCGTAAAATGTTGAAATGATTGATTGACACCAGAATATAGAAACAAATTTATTCGAAAATAAGTAAAATATTTTCTTCATGTACATGATAAAAAGGGAATTTTTCATTCCAAAATTCTGGTGCCAATGTAGCATTTAAGGATTAAAATTAAGTTACTCTATGTACGACACCACTGTGGTGTCGCCGGACGACAACGTGTTAATAGTCGAAAATTTATTTAATATCAGCCGGAATAATTAAGGGGTTAAACTGTGAATTACAGAGTTTTCCTCATGATTTAAAAAAGGGCAGGGTGCTGCTGGTGAAAAAAAAGGCCCATTTTATTTCTCATGGACATTTTTCAGATTCTTAAAGGCATTTTTTCAGATTCTTAAGTGCACTTTTTTAATTTTTAAAAGCATGCTTTTGATTTTTAAAGCTACTTTTAATATTTAAAAACGGAGCACTTTTTTCAAGACAACATTCAGCCAGTTTTAAATTATGGAAGCAAATTTTTTAATGCAAGAAGGAGAACGGCACGTTTTTTTACTGAAGGACAAGAAGAATGCTAATTTTTTAAATGAGGAGAAAGAGAGCGATGTTTTGTAAACCAAAGGACAGGCAAGGCGCATCGCCCTATAATGAAACTGTCTGGGGGAAATTCTGTAAGACGATAAGACATAACATATTAAAAAAAAATTTTTTTTTTCAGCATAAAGAAAAATTAAGAGGTTCCAAAATGTTAATCTTTAGAATGACGCCAACAATACCTTAAAAGAAAAAAAAAAGGGGGGGGGGGGTACTTTACTAATACATACTTGATAACTTCACGTAAAACTGTTCAATTTGACCCAAGTCAAATAAACAGGTTTCGAACCAGAAATTTTATTTGATAAAATAAATGAAATGCAAATCTACCACGGAGACAAACATTTTATTTTTCTTTTAAATAAGTTTTCTGATTCAAAACGTGTTTGACTTGGGCCAAGTTGAAAAGATTTACACCTGAGGTTGACAAGCACACTAATATATTTCAAGTACTTTTCCTTTCGTAAACAGCATTCAAAGATTTCTGATTGAGAAAAACGCAAGGACCCCAAGATGTTGGAAACGTAAAAAACTCCAAAGATCATGAATTCTAACGTTCAAAAAGCAACTGAGGGGTGTAAACAGCTGAAACAAAAGTGTTGAAACACTTACTATTTTAAAAGCAAAAAATCTAGAGAGCTCAAAATTTCTGGGCGTCGTGTCAATTAGAAACGATCCAAGCGAAACTCGGATTTTCTATGTTATGACACACACACAATGCCGCCTACAATAGGCACCTTTTGAGCTGAAAACACACCAAGGGAGAAAGCAACATGCAACGGGAGAAAAAAAAAATGTTCCTGTGAAAAAATAGCCAGAAACAAAAATAAAACCAAGGACAAACCGAAAGTGGGATGTTATTGTTGGGACCATTTTGCTAGACATGTGTTATTCACAAAAAAAAAAAAGTTTCTTTTTTTCCTCTTAAACTAACAGTGACAAAGAATACATCTGTAAACGAAGATGACACAATGTGTTTTTTCAATAGGACTCGATACGAGTTTTTATGCAACAATTTTTTCCTTCAGCGGAATGAGTTATAGCACTAAACCGTGCATATATAGGAAAATTCAAGACTATATTAAGGATGTGCTCAAATCCAAAAGAGCTACTTCCTGACACATTTCTGAATTGATTTTTGTTCGGAAACGCATGAAATATGTAGGTGTTATTATTCAGAAACTATGTAACCTAAAGACGTTTTCAAGATCTTTCAGAAAATAGAGTCAAAGTCAGTGTTTTTAACCTAATTTCCGACGTGGCAGCGCGAGAGAGGGGAAAAAATTGTCATATGACAAAAATAGTTTATAACTCGGTAAGTAATATATATATATATATATATATATATATATATATATATATATATATATATAAGGGAAAACTCATTTCGATTTCAAATTGCTTCAATGGCCAATTTTATGCCTTTGCGTTTAAAAATGAGTTACAGAATTTCAGGTTGTTGAGCAGTCATTTGAGAACTACCTTAACAGGAATTGAGATTTGAGAGATATATTAGCAATAAAAACATTTAATACTATCACCAATAAGATCCCAAACCACTACTGTTCCTAAAAGATTGCATTAATGCATTACAAAAACAGGTTATTCAACGGGCAGAATTTTTCGATATCAATGCATCTTTAAGCCATCGAGATAAATTTTGCATTTAGTGAAAAAACTGGATTAAACTAACGAAAAAGAGAGATTAATTTGACGCCAAAGAGTTTTAAAAAGGTGACATTTAAGTTATTTTTAACGGAAGACAGGAGAGAGAGAGAGGTGAAGATCTGCGAAAAGCCAGAAACTGCTTTCCCCGTGTTGTTGCTCTTATTGCTGGAAGATTGGTTTTACTGGCGCAAAAGGGATGCTTCGCAGATACAAGTTTTCGCCTCACCACCACTCTTTGAGGGGAAAGCAGTTTCTGACTTTTCGCAGCAATATCTTGACCCCCTCTCTCTCTCCTATCCTCCCGTAAATATGATTTAATTATCACTTTAAGCCTTTTGGTGTTGAATTAATCTCTCTTTTTCATTAGCAAGTCAATATTTTCACGCACCGATCGCAAAACTTCAAGTTAACCCATAGAAAAATGTTAATTACTCATAACCTAATATAATTATCGAAATTCTGTTTTCACCATCGAAAAATAGACTTCCGATACCGACGTACTGCTTTAAAAAATATATATATGTCTCCTTCAATTTTAAATATTTGTAAGAAGATTATAAAATTTGAAAATGTTGCACAAGTAGAAATGTCTATGTTTACAGGATTTAAAAAACACTTAAAATTGAAGGAGACAAAAAAAAAAAAAAAAAAAAATGAACTACGTCGGCACCTGACGTCTACTTTCCGATGACGAAAACCGAATTTCGATAATTATATAAGGTAATAAATAATCACCATTATATTTCTCCCTACGTTAACTTGAGAAAAAAAAAAGGGGGGGGGGTGTAACGGGAAAAATCTTTTTTTCTCAACTGTGAAGTATTTTTATTTTGCATCCCTCCATCTCATATGATAAACGAGGTTGGAGCAATAACAGAAAACATTTAATGGGTGAAACATACACAAATAAAATATTATATATATATAAAATATACAGAAAAAAACTATGAGAATTCTGCATTTAGCTCCAAAACAGACTTATTTAACAATCCAGATGAATTATCTTACCAGATTTCAACGGGTGACATTTAAATGGAGTAGGGAAGAAGGTGGGAGGAGAGGTGAAATTAGTGTTGCGTTTCCCCGTGTTTAGACTCTCACTGCTGAGAAAATGGTTTTATAGGCGTTACACTGCTTTGAAGAAAATACAGTCAATTACTAGAGTTTAATATTAAATTATGATTATACGTTGAGAAAACAATGTAGAAATCCTGAATAAATAGTTCTAACAAGGCTTCTCTTTCTTTCCTGTTGCCATATCTAAAAAAAATTTTTAATTTATTAAATAAATTAACTAGTTCGCACTTTCTAACAAGCGTTGAATTTTCCAAAATCGAGGCACACGCCAAATTAAGATATTGTAACGGAATTTTTTTGGAGCAACATGAATTGCGGTCATGAAATTTGACCTGCTTTTAAAAATAAGCATTGCATATATAAATAGTTAAAATCACAATGGTTAAATTAATAACCTGCTACTTTTAGAAAATTAACTGTAATTTTAACTTGTACGTTTGAATTCACTTATTCACTTTACCATGTGCTTAGCACAAAACATTTTTGGCTTCGGATTCTGGACAAATTTATGTTGTAATGTATAGATTTTCTTTGTCTTCCTTTGTATTTATTTGTTTATAAATGGATTTATTTTCTTCCGTTTGATTTGTAGTGTTCTATTTTCAAAGGTATCCTTTTTTTTTTTTTTTTTCCAATTTCTTTCCAATGATTGTTAGGGCTTGGAATTGTCACAAAATTTTGGCTTTAAGCTTGTGACAGTTACAGAAAACAATCATTCTTTGCTTATAATGTGGTTTCCCAGCCCTTGAAAAAGTAAATTACATTATAAGCTTGCATTTGTGTTTTTTTTTTTTTACTTATGTTTCCCTTTTTGAATAAATACTTCATTTGTTAGGACTATGTTTTATAATGTGTAATTTGACATAGCTATTTGAGATAATAATTTCACTGCATTTGGTCAGTTATTTCTGTTTCAATGGTTAATTTTTGCAATAAGTTTTTATATATATATATATATATATATATATAAGTTATTTTAATTTTATACTTATTCCACATAGATGTATTTAATTAAATACATTTTCTGGTTCAAAGTACGAGAAAAAAAATCCGGAGTTAGCAAGCAAGCAGATATGTATGTTTGTAAGTATTGGTGCTTTGGATCATTGTGAAGTGCATCAAATGTGTTTTAGAAATGAACATCTGCATAAACCTTGTTATATACGAAAGATTCGTGAAAAAATAACGAAAAATGAACAATCTGTGTTCAAAATACCTACTTTGATGAAATTTTCGATTCATTTAAAATATATATATATTTAGCGGATGTCTTTAACATTATTTGGTTATACAATTTCAGATGAATGAAAATTCTTACGTAATTAATAAAATAAATCTAGTCATTCATTTATTGTAAAATATTAAACATATTTTGTTTAATACTTAAGTCATTCTCAATTAAAATATTTCAGCCAAATTATCAAATAACAATAATTTATTGTTTCACCTCGATCAATTATCAGACAGAGGAAGGGGGAAAAAAAAAGATCAGAAAGTAGACCTTTTAATAGGCTTATCAGCTGTTTCACAGATAAAGACATCGACGCAATACTTACTGGCATAACTATGAGGAAAAAATCGAACACATTGACAAGCGACACGTACTTAAAAATATAAAAGCAAAAGAAAGTTAGAACAGATTGATAACTAAATTTGTCACTGGATTTTTCTATTCAAACGCAACGCATTTTTTACATGTTTGAAAGCTCGCATAAATGCGCAAGAACAAAAAAAGCTGATTATTATTATTAGAAGTTCACTTTAGTTTGTGGTGCAATTACGGAATTTGAATGGAGGAGGGGGAGGGGGAGCGACTTTTGCCGCAATCCAATCCAATATGACGTAATTTGTTGTGCGCGGGTGGTTCACATTCTGGGCATTTTGTTCACATGCTAGGCATCTATTTTTAGGAGAATGAATTTTGTGAAAGGTCCGTTTTTCTGAGATTGAGTTTCGTAAGAACTCCCATTTTCCTGACATCGAATCTTGAGATTCAATATTCTTCTGGACATACACCTATGCCTTTATTAATCAACCAAAACTGTTAAAATGGAATAATAAACAATATAATCAGACAGTTTGTTCAGTAGTAAATAAAATACCGAAAGAGAGCAGTTACTATTTGGAAATTAAAATTACAAAAGTTTCCTCGATATCTTTTGTTAAGCCATGTATATGATCTATAAAATTTATACACATCAAGTAATATGCAAAAAATTAGTTAAAACGCATAACACAACTGAAAACGCACTTCCACAAATTATTGTTCATAGACAGTATTGTAACACAATCGTTTTGTGTGCCCCTGTAAATGAACGATGAATGCTATGCTCACCATGTTCTATAATACGCACCTTGTAGTACACCTCAGTCATATATATCAACTTCAGTATGCTTAAAATAGTGTAACATCATTAAAATACACCGCAAACGACTTCCCCCCCCCCCCCCCCATAGACAGCAATGTAACGGAATTCTTTTGAGTGTACCTGTAAACGACTATAAATGCTACACACTTCATTTTCAATACCGATTACGCCATCATGGTAAACCTCAATAATATATATAGAGGTCGATGCAGGGTTATTTTCTTGGGACCCATTTTGCGAGAAGTAAAAGTTATTTTTTGTGAAATTTATTATATTTTTGTGAAAAATAACATTTTATAACGAAAGATAAAGTCTATTTACTCAAATTCGAACCAAGCATTTATTTAACAACTTCAAGTCTTTCTGCAACAGTTTTCCCCTTCTGGTGAGCTTATTTTGTTTGCAAATTACACATTTTAAAACATAACAATAATTAATAAAGAGTATGATTTTATGGAGTGGAATTTTGTAAAGGGATTCATGTAAATTCATTCATTGCAATTTTCATTAAAAGGAATATTGTGAAGGAACCTGTTTTATTAAAGATATTTTTGTGAAGAGGCTTGTTTTATTAAAGGGATTTTTGTGAAGGAGCTTGTTTTATTAAAAGGGATTTTTGTGAAGGATGTTGGAAAATGTTTAAAATGGAAGATTTATTCGATCCATGAATACATACGGTCCCTGCATACTGCAATACGTGTGGAGACCGCACGTCCGCTGTTATGTTTTATTTTTCACCTTCCTAATTACGGGTTAATCGTATAGGTGCAGATTCACGGTCGCCAGTCGCCACGTGGCGACTAAATTTTTTGCTGTGGCCACTAACTTTCGGTGTTTAAGTCGCCATGTGATTTAAAATTAATCAATTTCTGGTATTCCCAGTCCCCATCGTGAAATGTTAATTTTTTTTTTAAAGATTGAGACCAAAACACATAACAAACATTATTATTATCTTTTAATAACATTTCAGAATGATCTGTTTAACACAGCAAACTATTAAATATATTCAAATAGCAATGTTATTCGTAACAGTTTGAATCTGATAATTTTACATAGACTGTGATTTAAATATCTACCCTATATATATAAAATCCTAATGAAACGAATTTGTGAAACGATTTTATGAAACGAATTTATGAAACGATTTTATGAAACGACTGATTAAACGACTGATTATGTTTCAGGGCTATTTTTAATAAAATATTAAACGCTTGATGGTGAAATTAATACCAATTGTCCATAAAAATCCGCGGATGTCAAAACTGGTAATAGAATTTTGAAATTGGAATCAGTTTTCGAGATATTTTTTTTCTAAATTTAATGACATTTCTGTAAAGATGGCAACTAATTACTCAGTTTTTTTGTGACAAAAAAGGGAAAAAAATTGAAAAGGATCCCGATAGGGATTATTGATTTCTTTTTATTCGTCATTTTCAAATTGAAATTGAAATTATCTTTTATTTCAATCAATAATGAAGACAAGATTGTGATTAAATTGTGTTTTTCAGGAAAATTGGAAAAAAATCACATTTCTATCGTCAGGATTCAATCGTCTGTCAGCATTTAAGTTATAAACTGAAAATATTTTGAATAAATTCGTCCAAATGACGTCATTTATGTAAACGCAAAAGAAAGGGGGGGGGGGAAGGAATTAATAGTAATTATTATTTATTGATATCATTTTGTTATTTTTTTGTAATATTTAATTAAACGAATTTATAAAATCACTAATTCGGATATTTGAAACGAATATATAAAATAATAATTGCCCAACTGAACGGAAGGAGAATAAAATATTCTGCTTGGTTTTTTCCGCCAAGCTTTTTAAAAAAGCGTCAGAAACCCTATAATAGAAAAGCACCAAAAGTTCATTGGGTTTGTTTTCATAACTTTTGGCAACAAATCTATGTATATTAACGAATCTATCCTTTTTTAAGCTCGAATTACGCCAAACCTAAAAGCAAAAGATCCTATACTGGAAAAGTACCCGATTTTCTTATGGACAATATTCAAGTGACATAACATGGTGTAAAATTATCGCGGATAGCAAATTTCTTTAATTATCTCATCAGTTGATGCCGAATAAATGCAAGCATGCATGCACAAAATATTTAATTAATTTTGTATGATAAATAATTATTAGAAAATTCGTATATATATATATTAATTAAAATAAATAATTTAAATATTTAAAATAACATGAAAATATACATGATGGTGCACTAAAATAGAGAGAAAATTAAAACCTGTTACTGAAAATGTCTATAACTTAGTACTTTTCAATACCGTGGTTCTTAATGTTATTCACAAGCAGATGGAATTTTTCTCATCCTTAAATGCAAAGGAAGAACAGAATACAGATCGTTGTTATAAAAATCCGAGAGGTAGCCACAATTTAAACCTAACCATTTTATACAAGCTGGTTTTCAAGTTGTAATAGATTTTACTTATCAATCCCGAAAACAGTCGTCAGTTGTCGCAACAGCTGTCTATGAGGTCATGATAATCAAAAAGTGCCCCATTAAAACGTTAAAAGCATGGCAACCGAATTACAGATTTACCAATATTTTTAAAATAAAGCACGTTGTCATGTTTTTAGAGTCCTCGAAGTCTGAGCGGGGGTTGGCGAGCGTAGCTCGCAGGGGGTAGGCCCCCTAGTATATATATATATAAACAAATGTTTGAAGTGTGTTTTGATTTTTATAGTGCAAAATAATCTCACAAATTCAGATTTTCTTTCATATGTACTTTTGTCTGGCAAAATCAAAATAAGAAATATTGTTTTTCTGATATTTCCCGCTATCATGATTGCTTAGCTTATACCTACAATTTTTTTTTTAAACCGTATCTTACCCAACTTTATCTTCTGACTGTACATGATTTAAGATTTAATTTATATTCAAATTTTGTTGTGCATGTGTTTATATTAAATAAATTACTTTACACTTTGAATTCCTGAGTTTTTTTTTAGTTTTTTACCCCATATAAACACTATTGTTTTTATGTGTTATTTTTTGGGTTTAGAAGCCAGTGACTCTGTTACGGTTGGCTTCAACCAAAATTTTTTTTTTAATCTACATTAATTATTTAAATCACTTTCTCAACATTTATTTAAAAGCACTCTTTTTTTTTCTGTTTCTAATAAAAATTTAAATAAATAAAAGTAATTGTAATTATAATAATAAAATCAGTTTTTATTTTTTCTTCTTTCTTTTTCTTTTTGCAAAGTAAATTCAACGTTTATAGTCTAGCTTTGCTTCCTGTTTTCAAATACGTAAAATATATAGCAGGGAGGGAGGTTTCTCAGTAAAAGACCACACATATTGTATTGGGCAGTCGTGTACGTTTTCTCCCATACCCTTGAATCACGTGTTTGTAGTCACCTAGTCTGGTTTTGGTTAAAAGAAAGACCGTCCGCCCTGTATTAGAATTACGTTATCTTATGAGTGTACTATATACGCAATTAGGCTTTGTAAGATTACGACAGGCTTCATTTGGCTCTGCTATCAGGCGGATAGCTGGCGTCCATGTAAACAGAGGCTCACAGGACCCCCCTTCAGCACACGCCATGGGGGTGAAGCATGGCTGCCTTCCCCCATGAAGCGACCGGCAGAGTGGAGCGGCAAGCTGTAGTCTTCAGGAAGAGTCCATTTTTCCTTTTGTTTCCATTCCCGTACCCCTGGCAGAGTGGATCGGTCCCGTTTTTCAAGCAGCGCGGGAGAGTGAATGTTTACGACACTTGCTGCTTGGCTGAAATACCTGTCGTTTGGTTCGAAAAATTAGTGGACGTTGCGTAGCGGCACTTGTGACAATGAGCGAAAAGCTACTGGTCAAAGAAATGAAAATGATGGTCAGTGAAAGAGCGTCAACGATTCCAGATGCGTAGAGATTAAGTTTTTTTTTCCTTGTGCAGTCCAGAGAGGTCTCAACTATTTATGAGACGTTAATATTGTCTTGTTTATAATAAGGAAGACTGATCGCTGTGTGTGTTGGAGCTGGATTTGTGAAGATATGGGTAGTCCGAGAAACCTCCGTCGTCGGGAAATATATGAGGTGTTCGGTTGAATCGCAAAGTTGGCAAGCAAAAGACTCAACTCAAATGCTCGCGGATGTTACAAGAAATGCTGAGAAAGAGTGAAGTTTGACTGATGCTCTGGTGATTTAGGAAACCATCCCCCTGAGGTGTAATTACGTCAGATGGTGCTCGTCCACAGTTTTGTTTCTTCTCAAGAGGGAAGGGAAATAGAGTCTGCCCACTGATGATTCGATTAAACCTGCTAACTTTGTAAGTAGTTTTTTATTTCCTCATAAATGTATGTTCTCCCACTTTAAATTATCTATGGCTATTTGGAGAGATTAAGAATGATAAGTGCGTATTTTAAAACACTATTATATAATGTTTTTACAATTGATGGACTGTTAAACTTTAGACTGTTAAGCTTTAATGTAATGTTATATTTTTAAGATTCTCTGTGCCTAGTTGCAATTAAAATAATAAGTGATTTCAGCAAAGTTGATCAACCTTAAAAGCATGATAGTGTGATAATTTTAGAAATGTGTTGTTTGGTTTAAAATATATTTAAGTAATTAATCCCCATATTACAGATCAACGTTTAGATTGTGTTTTTATAATAATTTGAAGTATAAATTTGAAGTGAAATAATTTGAAGTTGTTATAACTTTAAGTGTTTGAATAAAAGATTTGTTTGTTCTTAAAGATGGTATGTTTTTCTTTGTATAAATCTCTAAATAATTAATTTTTTTTATATTCACAGTAGACCTATAAGAAAGGCTCAACCTTTCTGTGAGTGATTAAAAAAAAAAAAAAAAAAAAAAAGAGAGAGATAAAATCCAACTTTATTAAATTAGGACTTTAAAATTTCTTAAGTTTAAATTCATAGCTGACTGTTTTAATGAACATTAATTGAAGTTCACTCAATGTTATACAATCGTATTTTTGATCTTGATTTAAGGATGGATAGATTAATAAGTGAAACAGTAATATTAAATCTAATTTCATAATTGTTTAAATTAAGCTTTAACCCTCCTCTCTCAGAAATATTGTTTTCTAAAATAAACACCTAAAATGCTTTATTTTAAAAAGTAAAAAAAAAAAAAAAAAAAAAGGATTGTATTCCTTGTTTATAAGCCACTATACGATTCTTGGTTAACCGATCTGATCTTGTTCAGAATCTCCATAGTTGTTCTAAAATTTTAGTACATCATCATATCCCTATTCTATTAACGGATTTAACTCTTTCCCCTTTTGGTCCTCATATTGGAGGAATTTCAGGTTGTCTGCATTTTTCCAAATTATATGATGATTACACTTTTGTTAATTTAATGTATATGGAGATTTGAGCTTGGTCGGGTTGGAGTGGAGTTGGGTGTTCTTTATGCAATCCAGTATGCTACTTGATTTAGAAATCTGTTGCCCCTTACTACATTTAATATTGTCTTAAAATGATGAGTTCAAAATTATCATTGTTGTATTAACCTATTCGGATTCTTAAGTTTTGATATTTTGATTAGTTTAATATAATTTGCTCCCTTTTCCATGGCAACAGATTTCAGTGGAGCTAATCAGGGTATACTTATTTTTTTTTTTAAATATTTAATTGTCAAGTGAAGATTGAGTAGTAAATGAGCTTTTTAGGTTTAAGTAAGTTGTGTTTTAAAGGAACCCCAAACCCACAACAAATGGAGCCGTAACAATTCGGTCTCTGGGTTATTGATTTTTTTTTACTTGTATGTATTTATGTATCAAAGAGCAACTGGGTGTTTTTGCAATTAAAATTTTATTATATGTTCAAGTGTAAAAAGAGGTCTAGGCTCTCTCTCTGTGCTATTAGTTACAGTCCCCAGTCAAAATTATGTTTTGTGTACATAACTTTAGCTTAGTTACTAAAAGCATAGTCCTGTACTTAAGTTTTATGTATTTATAAGGTTTTCCTTTCCCCTCTCTTTTTCTCATTTTTAAGTTCCCCCCCCCCCCCCCCCATTTTTCTTTTTTTTTTGGTTTGTCTGTCATTTTCTAACTCTAACTATGGCTGATAAGCACTCGGAAGCAATTGCCACTATTCAGCGGAAAAATGCTTTAGTGGATAATTTGTCTAACATTCCCCCATTCAATGGAGAGGCCAGCTCAATCTGCTTCTCAGATTTTTCTGAGAAATTTGAGAGTTTTGCCAAATTATTCGACTGGAATGAGGAGGAGAAAAAATTCGTTTTGTTAGCTAGATTATCAGGAGCTGCTTCTAGGCGAATAAAAATTCACAAAGCAAAAACATCTGATGAGCTATTAAAAATCTTAAAAGAGAGTTATACTTCACAGGCCACACCAGATGTTGCCCTCAATCATTTTTTAAATTTTAAACAGCCACCCAATATGAGTGTTCAGGAGTTTTATGACAAGGCATATTATATGTCATTAAGAGCCCTTGTAATTGAAGGTATCCAGGGTGAAGTAGTCGATAAAAGCCGAACGGCTCTACTACACTCCATGCTGTTGAGCAATCTTACACCAGAAGTGCGAAAGGGAGTAATTGCGAGAAATCCGCAATCCCCAGAAGAGGTTCTCAAAATTGCGCTTCTTGAGGAAAAGGCTTATAGGAGCATTAACCCTTTTTACAACCACCGCGAGGAAATTCTCAATCCTAATTTGACCCAAAACCTACCCTGTGCTGCTGTTTTTCAGCAAGACAGCTCACAAAAGAAGGAGATAGACCAACTAAAATCTCAAATTGATGTTTTAGCAGCTAAGATAGACAGTTTAGTTGATCTTAGGGCTAGGGATATGCAGGAAAAAAACCAAGAGGTAAGACCCGTAACCTGCTATAGGTGTTCCGTACAAGGCCACTATGCCAGAGATTGTCCACTAAATTTTGTCGACTATAATTTTAGAAGGGGAGGTGGTCAAAATTTCAGGAGCCGTGGGCAAAATTATAGAAACAGAAGTGAAAATCCTAGAGGCAACCAGACTCAGGCGAGGCGGATATAGGGGAAGAAGAGGTGGTTATTACCAAAACAGTAGGAACACAGCTGCGAAAAGAAATGAGGAGCAGGCGGTAAATAACATCCCAGTAGCTAACAATGAAAGTGAGGCTTTAAACTATTAGTGGCCGGATCAAATGTGGTCAACTCGATCCCCCACAGGCCCCTGGACCCCCCAGCTGTATATAGCGTTTTTCACCCCCAATCATATACATTACCAACTGCAAGAATTTACATAAATAAAGTTTGCCTGAATGCATTATGTGACACTGGTTCGGCAATTAATCTCCTGAGTGGTACTGATTGTAACTATTTAGAGAATTTTGAAACAGAGAATTGCAATATCCCCATTATGACTGTCACCGGTGAGAAAGTTCACCTAAATAAGAAAGTATTTTTAAAATTTGTTTTTGATAATGTTCAATGTCAAGCTGAATTCTATGTAGTGGAGGGTAAATTAGCAGAGGAATTTAATATGATTTTGGGAATGCCATTTTTGAAAGAGTACCGGGCAAGTATAAATTGTGATACAAATGCTGTCGCTCTTAAAGTGCCAGTTACAGGCCAAAGTAAACAAAGCGTAGAAACCCCAAGTAATACTTCAGGGTCTAATACTTGTCTTGCTACTAATTCTGTAAATATTTCTAATTCTGTATATAGTGTAAATTCTAATAATAATTGTATGAATAATGATATTGTTAAAAATAATTCTGTAAATATAAAATGTGTCAACAAAGTAGGGGAGAATTCAAAAAGTAGTAATGCCAATAGCCCCTCTGAAAGTTTTGCATGTATTAATGTTCATGACTCAGTCAGTGTTGAAAATGGGAATCATAGTAGTGAAGATATGGTAGTTCAGGACCCGCAGTTGAGTAATATGGGAAAAGATGTTGAGATAATCATTCAAACTGAGTCAGATAAGGAAGTTAAAAGTGTTGTGCAGAACTTTTGCATGCAAACAATATCAGGTGGTAGCTCTGAAGGTAATAATACTGAAAATTCTTCAAGTATTCAAAGTGTCGACAACAATCTATCAGCAGCGAATCAGGTAACCCAGGGTAATTTAGCTGAAGATACTACTGAAATTTGTAATATTGATGAAAGTGAAGATTTGGTAAGTATAGAGGATAAGGTACCTGAAGTCGAGAAGGAGAGCAATGAAGATAGCAGTAGTAATAGAACCAATAAAAATAAAAGTATAAGTTTCGCTGTGTTATGTAGCAAAATTTCAATTCCCCCGCAGTCAAAAATGTTAGCCCAGGTTAAAAGCTATAAGGAAAATTTTATTAAGGAGAATGATATTGTTATGTTAGAACCTTTGGCGAAAAATTTAAATCAAGGTCTCCTTACCTCCAGAGCCATTTGCACTAAAGAACATGGCCTATATATCTCATTTGCAAATTTTTCAGACAATAGTATTCATTTAAATAAAGGAACCTTTGTTGCCAAAATTCAAAAATGTGTAGACAAGTCAAATGTACCCGTAACTAAAAATAACCTTACTTGTAATGTAAATTTGGCCCCTCCAATTGGTGACTTTGATCACGCTGATCTCACTTGGAGCTCTGAAATTAATTTAGATCATTTAGAACCCCCATTAAAACTTAAAATGCAAAATTTTCTAGACAAAAACAAAGATGTATTTGCAGCATCGGTCTTAGATTTACCCGGCTGTGATACAATCCCGCATGAAATAAACTTAACTTCAAATAAACCAGTTAAAGGCAAAGCTTATAGAGTCCCCTACAAATTACGTCAAGAAATGGAAGACCAACTTAATACTTTATTACAGGCGGACATAATTTCCCCTTCCATGTCTGAATTTGCTTCTCCGGTTATTCTGGTTCGGAAATCAGACGGTTCCTATCGACTTGCTGTTGACTACAGAAGACTAAATAAAAATCTTGTTAAAGATGCTTATCCAATACCTAACATTACCGACTCTGTTGATGCTTTAAGTGGGGCTAAATTTTTTTCAACGCTAGATTTAACTAGTGGTTTTTTTCAACAGGTTATTCGCCCAGAGGATAGGCATAAAACTGCTATAATCACCCACAAAGGACTTTTTGAGTGGACCCGTAACTGTTTTGGACTCTCAAATTCAGGTAACAGTTTCCAAAGACTTATGAATGCTATTTTCGGTGATTTAGGCAATCTTGGAATTCTTGTTTATATCGACGACATTGTAATTGCCTCCAGTGATGTTAATTCTCATTTTGAGAAACTTAGCATGGTCTTTGAAAGGTTAAGACTGCATAAACTTAAACTTAAGCCCAGTAAATGCACTTTCCTTTCGAATAAAATACAATATCTAGGTTTTGAGATTTGTAGTGGCCAAGTGTCACCTATCAATAAAAATACTGCCGTAATAGAAAATTTTAAACCTCCAACTACCCGAAAGGCTGTTAGGTCATTCATTGGAACTCTATCCTTTTATAGGAGATTTATACCAGATTTTACTAAGAGAGCTAAAAATCTAATCAACTTAACGAAAGAGACAGGAAAATTTTCGTGGAATGAAGATGCACAGAAAGAATTTGAAGACCTTAAAATCGCTCTTATTTCAAAACCATGTCTTGCACTCCCTGATTTTGAGAAAGAATTCCACTTATATAGTGATGCCAGTGGCGAAGCATTAGGGGCAGTGTTATCACAATTAGATGAAAATAACATGCTCCATCCGGTTGCCTTTGCCAGCAGAAAATTGAAAGATGCTGAGACCCGCTACTCCACCACTGAAAGGGAATTACTAGCTTTAGTTTGGGCTACTGCCCACTTTAAATGTTACATTGCTAATACCCATTTTTTCATCTATACAGACCACGCGCCTCTAACATTTATGTTAAAAATTCACGACCCTACATCTCGCATGGCTAAATGGATCTGCACTCTCTCAGACTTTAATTTTACAATTAAGTTTGTTAAAGGTAAGTGTAACAGTGTCGCAGATTTCCTTTCGAGGTATGTCAACAATGATAACTCCAATGATACTGTTAATTGTAATTTTTGTATACAAGTCGAAAAGGAAGTTACTTTTATGCCTCATTCCAATCTACTTGAAAAAATTGGTGAATTACAAAAATCAGACAAGAAATGCTGCGAGATTGCAAGAAAACTAGACCAAGGTGTAGAAATTGCTCCTAAATACATGAAATTTTTTTTTAGAGATGACATTTTAGTTTGTGAGGATACAAGGGAGTCAGCTATTTTGAATAAACCTGTAAAGTTAGTCGTGCCAAAAGAATTGGTTACTCAAGTTTTTGCACTAACACATGAGTCCCTAGCGGCTTGTCATCAAGCCTTTCAAAAGACCATTGATCGCATTCGTGAGCACTTCTATTGGCCAGGAATGTCGTCAGATGTCAAGCATCTAGTGGAGTCATGTATTAGTTGCCAGCAGAAGAGAGCTTATAGAGCGAACCAGCTCGCCCCTCTGCAACGTATGCCGACCCCCCAGTTTCCCATGAACAAGGTTCATTTGGATCTCATTGGACCCTTACCGCAAACTTTTTCGGGAAATAAGTATATTGTCGCATATATAGATTCATTTACTAAGTGGCCAGAAGCATATGCGGTTAGTTCAACCACTTCAGATGTCATTGCGGACACTTTAGCTGATTTCATCTCATGCTACGGAGCGCCCTGTTTTATTACGACGGACAACGCGAAGAATCTAATTTCAGATGCGATTGAACACGTGTATAAAATGTTTGGTATTAAACATATTAAGACCTCATCTTATCACCCGGCTGGCAACTCGCAAGTGGAGAGACAGAATCGTACTCTTAAAAATGCACTTTGTCACATAGTCAATCAAAATCAATCTGACTGGGACACTAAACTCAAATTTGCACTACTAGCTATGCGTTCAGCTGTCCACTCTTCAACTAAACTTAGCCCAGCTGCAGTTATGTATGGCAGAAATATGAATCTACCATATAATCTCTTTTCTCAACCACCTTCTTTTAATTATAATGATGCACCCTCTTTTTGCGAACTCTTAATCCCAGCTCTTCAAAAAGTATACACTGAAGTACATAGTAATTTAATTAAGGTTTCTGAGCAGCAGGAAAAATACCGTGAAAGGACAGCTGTTGTTAAAAATTTTAAAATAGGAGATCTTGTGTGGTTATTTACACCCACAGTCGCCCCTGGTAATACAAAAAAATTAAGCAAGCAAAATAATGGTCCTTTTACTATAATTGAGAAGCTAAATGAAGTTAATTTTAAAATAGCGCTAGTTGCTAATCCAAAAAATTGTCAGGTTGTCCATGTTGACAGGTTGTCTTCTTTCAAAGACAGACTCCCCATCTGGTCCAGTGAACCAAAACAAACAAGTGACCTGGGATCGACTGAAAACGTGACCATCAATTCACCACACCAACCGTGCGATTCTCCTCCTGTACGATTCTCCTCCTGTACGCAGATGTAAACGCAACCGATTCATTCCCTGGGCACCATACCAGCAGTAGTGAACGTCAACAATAACGAAACTCCGGTAGCGCCGGAAGTGGAGGAAACAGACAGCGACGCGACTGAAATCATAAATCCCTCTCCCCCACCTCCCATTTCTCCGGAGATTGCAGCCGGCAGAGAATAACGAGATGTGCGTAAATAAAAATTTAGCAACGGCAGAAGGCAGCGAAATGCGCGTAGGTAAAAATTCAGCCACGGCAGAAAGCAGTTCAACTGCTGAGCACAGCGATTCGCGCATGTCTCGTTCATCGATTCGTCCAGCTGCTAAATCGAATAGAAGTAGTCGTTCAATATCGATTTCTAGAACCGACTATTCGCTACGGGATAGACGAGACCGTCCGAGTTATAAATACTAACTACCTTTTTTCGTTATTCAAGCATTTTTATTCAATTTTACCTTGTTTATTTGTATTTATTTATAGTTTAGTTAATGTGTATGTATATTTAATTATTTTTTTTTGACATTTTTAAAACGGAACTTAGTTTTTCTAGCGTATTAAAGGTTTGTTTTGGTTGTGTGTTGATACTTTCATGTAGGCATTTTTAACCCTTTTTATGCCTATACTTAAGGTTTTTGTCTGTTTTATGGTAGATTATGTGGTATATACCCGTCCGCACCCCGTTTTCGTAGATTTTGGGTGTATTTTTGCAAAAAAAAAAAAAACGAATGTAATTTTTGTTACTTTAAATTTTTTTTAGGATGTTGTGTTTTGTATGCCCTTTTGCCGAGGTAGATCTGTTTAGTTCAGTTTTTTTTAATGCATCAGTGTTTTGTATATAACTTTTTATGTATGTGTTTACTTTAATTTCTGCATTTTAACTAGATAGATTTATTATTTACTATACAGTTTGTGGTTTTATTTGAGCTTAAACTTTAAGGAGTGTTGGGCCCCTTTTCTTTTTCTAGTACATACTGTCTCATGTACATGCCTGTATGTTGTTGTGTGTGGCTAAAAGTGCTAAAATTAACTATTTTCTTTATTTTACTTCCTATTTTTGGTGGAGTGTGTGTTTTTCCTTCCTGGTGATATATGTCACCACCCCTGTTTTTTATTTTATTTTGTGGAATGTTTTCCCTGTAGTACCCAAAAGCCCGAAACTGCTTTTGCTATAAGTAGCACAGAGGCAGAGATACTCTTTCCCATGCACATTACTTGTAAGTGCATTTGTAAAATCTACACAGTTACACGGTTCTAAGAACTTTCTTCAAATACAAACTTAACTTCACGAACAAATGTATACGTGATTCTATAACATGGTCTATAATTACCAAATTGTGTGTCTTGCTCTTAATTTACTATATGTATAACCTTCTATTACAGTATGTATATATTTTAATTTTGCGTCACCAGTTGCTCTTGTGTTTTTTTGTATGGTAGAGTTAATGTGTGTTTTAAACAAGAAAATGCATTACATGTACAGTGTTATAACTATATTATTACTAGTACTTTTTACATTAATAGATAGTGTTGTAATATACTGTGATGCCAATTATTGAAGTTATGTATATAAGCAGTGTAATGAAAATTAATCAGTGGGCACTTCTCTTCTTTTTCGGCTAAATTTTTTTTTCTCAAAATTCAATTTATGTATTATTTACAGTTCTGTTACCAGAAGTTTCAGGTAGGATGCAGTTATGCGTAGGAATGACAGTAGTAGGGAAGTGAGGTTTCACAGTCAGGTGGAACATGTGTTCTTTTACAGGTGCAGAAAATATCTTGGTCATTTTAGTGGTAAAATCAGCCTTGTGGTCCCTCCTCTGGTAGTACTCTTTTATGGTCATGTTTCAGGTAATATTTTAGGTAATGGTTTCTACGGATGTGCGAGCTCTGGTTGTATATATCCGGAATATATTGTCAGGGTGGTATTTCAGCGGTGAACTCTCTGGATCCCGTCCCGGATCGATGTATGATTTGTGTTTGTGGGTCAGTTTTTTCAATGTTGAGGTCCCAGCATGCCATGTGGTACCCAGTTACCTTTCAAAAAAATAATTTGTTTTCTCAAAAATTTTTTTTTTTATTTAGCCGGGGGGAGCAATCTTGTTACGGTTGGTTTCAACCAAAATTTTTTTTTTAATCTACATTAATTATTTAAATCACTTTCTCAACATTTATTTAAAAGCACTCTTTTTTTTTCTGTTTCTAATAAAAATTTAAATAAATAAAAGTAATTGTAATTATAATAATAAAATCAGTTTTTATTTTTTCTTCTTTCTTTTTCTTTTTGCAAAGTAAATTCAACGTTTATAGTCTAGCTTTGCTTCCTGTTTTCAAATACGTAAAATATATAGCAGGGAGGGAGGTTTCTCAGTAAAAGACCACACATATTGTATTGGGCAGTCGTGTACGTTTTCTCCCATACCCTTGAATCACGTGTTTGTAGTCACCTAGTCTGGTTTTGGTTAAAAGAAAGACCGTCCGCCCTGTATTAGAATTACGTTATCTTATGAGTGTACTATATACGCAATTAGGCTTTGTAAGTTTACGACAGGCTTCAATTGGCTCTGCTATCAGGCGGATAGCTGGCGCCCATGTAAACAGAGGCTCACAGGACCCCCCTTCAGCACACGCCATGGGGGTGAAGCATGGCTGCCTTCCCCCATGAAGCGACCGGCAGAGTGGAGCGGCAAGCTGTAGTCTTCAGGAAGAGTCCATTTTTCCTTTTGTTTCCATTCCCGTACCCCTGGCAGAGTGGATCGGTCCCGTTTTTCAAGCAGCGCGGGAGAGTGAATGTTTACGACACTTGCTGCTTGGCTGAAATACCTGTCGTTTGGTTCGAAAAATTAGTGGACGTTGCGTAGCGGCACTTGTGACAATGAGCGAAAAGCTACTGGTCAAAGAAATGAAAATGATGGTCAGTGAAAGAGCGTCAACGATTCCAGATGCGTAGAGATTAAGTTTTTTTTTCCTTGTGCAGTCCAGAGAGGTCTCAACTATTTATGAGACGTTAATATTGTCTTGTTTATAATAAGGAAGACTGATCGCTGTGTGTGTTGGAGCTGGATTTGTGAAGATATGGGTAGTCCGAGAAACCTCCGTCGTCGGGAGATATATGAGGTGTTCGGTTGAATCGCAAAGTTGGCAAGCAAAAGACTCAACTCAAATGCTCGCGGATGTTACAAGAAATGCTGAGAAAGAGTGAAGTTTGACTGATGCTCTGGTGATTTAGGAAACCATCCCCCTGAGGTGTAATTACGTCAGATGGTGCTCGTCCACAGTTTTGTTTCTTCTCAAGAGGGAAGGGAAATAGAGTCTGCCCACTGATGATTCGATTAAACCTGCTAACTTTGTAAGTAGTTTTTTATTTCCTCATAAATGTATGTTCTCCCACTTTAAATTATCTATGGCTATTTGGAGAGATTAAGAATGATAAGTGCGTATTTTAAAACACTATTATATAATGTTTTTACAATTGATGGACTGTTAAACTTTAGACTGTTAAGCTTTAATGTAATGTTATATTTTTAAGATTCTCTGTGCCTAGTTGCAATTAAAATAATAAGTGATTTCAGCAAAGTTGATCAACCTTAAAAGCATGATAGTGTGATAATTTTAGAAATGTGTTGTTTGGTTTAAAATATATTTAAGTAATTAATCCCCATATTACAGATCAACGTTTAGATTGTGTTTTTATAATAATTTGAAGTATAAATTTGAAGTGAAATAATTTGAAGTTGTTATAACTTTAAGTGTTTGAATAAAAGATTTGTTTGTTCTTAAAGATGGTATGTTTTTCTTTGTATAAATCTCTAAATAATTAATTTTTTTTATATTCACAGTAGACCTATAAGAAAGGCTTAACCTTTCTGTGAGTGATTAAAAAAAAAAAAAAAAAAAAAAAAAAAAGAGAGAGATAAAATACAACTTTATTAAATTAGGACTTTAAAATTTCTTAAGTTTAAATTCATAGCTGACTGTTTTAATGAACATTAATTGAAGTTCACTCAATGTTATACAATCGTATTTTTGATCTTGATTTAAGGATGGATAGATTAATAAGTGAAACAGTAATATTAAATCTAATTTCATAATTGTTTAAATTAAGCTTTAACCCTCCTCTCTCAGAAATATTGTTTTCTAAAATAAACACCTAAAATGCTTTATTTTAAAAAGTAAAAAAAAAAAAAAAAAAAAAGGAAAGGATTGTATTCCTTGTTTATAAGCCACTATACGATTCTTGGTTAACCGATCTGATCTTGTTCAGAATCTCCATAGTTGTTCTAAAATTTTAGTACATCATCATATCCCTATTCTATTAACGGATTTAACTCTTTCCCCTTTTGGTCCTCATATTGGAGGAATTTCAGGTTGTCTGCATTTTTCCAAATTATATGATGATTACACTTTTGTTAATTTAATGTATATGGAGATTTGAGCTTGGTCGGGTTGGAGTGGAGTTGGGTGTTCTTTATGCAATCCAGTATGCTACTTGATTTAGAAATCTGTTGCCCCTTACTACATTTAATATTGTCTTAAAATGATGAGTTCAAAATTATCATTGTTGTATTAACCTATTCGGATTCTTAAGTTTTGATATTTTGATTAGTTTAATATAATTTGCTCCCTTTTCCATGGCAACAGATTTCAGTGGAGCTAATCAGGGTATACTTATTTTTTTTTAAAATATTTAATTGTCAAGTGAAGATTGAGTAGTAAATGAGCTTTTTAGGTTTAAGTAAGTTGTGTTTTAAAGGAACCCCAAACCCACAACAACTCCTTCAAAATTTTGGGAATCTGCACTATAGTTAATCGGTAAAACTTTTAAATATTGGTACAACCTGTGAACAATATTAAAAGAGATATATTAATATGGATCCCCACCCCTTTTTCCACTGACTATTTTTCTTACACACAGAATTTACCAGATAATTTTTGTCGTTACAGAGACGTGACGGCGCTTCTTCCACACCTTCATTAACGCATTCTTCCGTGTCATTTTTAAGATAATTTAGTACCCAACTTCAAGCCCTGTTATCCAGGCTAATATTTTTACAGTAAAATAATGCTTTCCTGCTCTGATTTATATTTCAGATGCACGCATGCATATAGTAGCAACCGGAATTCTATTTGTCCTGACTTATGTGCTTCGTTCACTGGAATAATTTTGTCTCATCGAGTGCAACTTGCGCAATCATCGTAATGACACAGCTGTAACATCCCATCTCCAAACGTTTCAAGGACATAAAAGCTTGTTTACGATGTTAGAATAGGTCAAGAACACGAATAAAACGATTCTACCTTTAGGGAGACAATCATACTTGAGTTTTCTACCGACTTCAAGAATTTTTTTTTAATCCTAAGTTTAATGCATAATTTAAGACTGTTTAAATAAAATTGCTACTATAGAAGATACTTTTTCTGATAGCCCGTAAAGACATTTATTAACATCTTGCTGTGGTGGATTATATCTGTTCTTGTACTCTAAATTTCCGTTATAATGATTGTTTCCGTAATTGAGGTTTACAGGTTTGCATACAGAAGTATTGGCTAAATCTATATGCTGGTTTTACATTGGAAATATTTTCAATAAAACCAATAAAATTTATGGCGCCATCTTATTTTTATGTATGTATGTATAGTCGTGACAGAAAAAAAAAATACCCCCGTACCAACTACGCCGAAAATCTTTGGTTAAAATGTGACTGGTACCACTTGATTAGTAATAACGTCTACATATATAAATTGTACCAAACTTTAAAATTTTAATAATCTTAATTTCGACAGTATATTGCCAGTACAATTTTCGTATTTTAACGGACTGTTTTTCTTTATATTTACAGCTTTATGTTACATTAAAAGCCTCTATCTATATTGATAATCAGCAACTTCATATCCCCCATACTTTATATTCTCAATCAAATAAACCAAATTAAGATTTTTTTAAAGTATGTATTACTATCTGGCACTTTAAAATGCTAAAAGAAAATCGATGCACTTGGTAGTTTATTTAAAAAAATGCGTTAAATTCCAAAATTCATGTTCTTTGACACATAATTCTCAAAAATATTTAAAAGTAAATGCTACTAGAAACTAGTCAGATCTGAATCTAAGAATAAATTTCGCAATAAAAACATTTTGAAGCATTTCGATCATTTTTTTTTTTTTTGCATGTACATATTACTTTTATTTAAAAGTTACTAATTACTTCCTCCTAACATATTTCTCATCATAGCACACAATAGAGTTTATCACGAATTATATTTATAATGTCTTGAGCACTTTTTCCACCTCTGCAGTTGCATGTAGACTCATAAGACTGCAATAAGACTCATTTTTAGAAGCTAATAGCAAGTCAATTATTGACGTCGCCGAATGAAAATACCACACGTCTTTTGTCTAAAATTACATTTAAATGACAAATAATTTCGCAACAATGAATCAATCGACTCCAACTCCATTTAACGACAGAAGTTAATATGATATTGTTTGAAATTATCGATTACTTGAAAACAAATTACGTAAAACTGTGGTTAAAATAACACAATGATAATTAAAGCCAAGCTTGCAAAAGTTTCATCACAGTGAAAGATAAACCCGAAAAGTTTCAAGGAAAAATCATAGCCACATAGAATAAATTGCCTTTAACCAAAAACATGCATATTTAAAACCAATTTAATAACTGCTACCAAAGAGAAAGAGAAACCTCTGCCACTTTCCACAGATGCTTTGTATAAGTATCTATTATTTTATAAGTAATATAAGTGTAATGCTACATTTCAATATTATAAACATTGTTATTAGTTTATAAACATTTCTGGTTCATTATGGCATCTCCGCATTCACAATTTCCTGTTCCATATTCCGAATGATTATTTTCGTGAATGTGGCGATGTTTCACATTTAGTATTTTGCTACATAATTGTATTTACGTATAGATTTATAGTATTTAGTTTCTCTTTTCACCTCTGGTTTATTTTGGCATCTCCATTTTTCCTAAAGCGGTTTGTTTCGTGATATTCCAATTCCTTACAATCTTTTTTGCTCGTTGAACGTAACGCCGCAGAAGCAGCAACAAACGGCTTTCTAAGCTCGAAGTTTATTGCGTCTCAAAACCATGTCGGGGGAAAAAAAAACAACCTCGAAACTATTTTTCTCGAAATTATGTTTTCAAACTGGGCGGCCATTTTTCTCGAGAACTATTCGACCGATTTCTTTGTTCTTTTCCTTAAAAAAAGAAAAAATTTTTTTTTTTTTTTATACAACCGAAAACTGGGATAGTGATTTTCATCGATTAATTATTTTTCAGGTTCTCAAAAGTTGAAAAAAAAATTACTTTTGTTTAAATGACTGCTATTTTGTCAAAAATCAATTTTTTAAACTAAATGTTGGTAAAAGCTCCAGAGAATTTAATGTACTTTCATAATTAGGCGACTCAATTTGTTTTAGATGCTTGTGACCCAAGAAAAACTGTCGCCGACAGGAAGTTCACGGCGCGCTCCTGCAGATACTCCTCGTCGCACAAGGATTTTATTTTAGTAATTTTTAATTTACCACTAATGCAGTATCTAACTTAAAAAAAAATCCCAGCTGCATTAAATAGTATTAATTTATTAATGAAACTTTCTGTTGTATGTTCGATGGAGAATGCTTTATACTCGTTCATATTTGTTATTTTGAATAATTTACATAGAAAATTTGGGTACACCTGTTATTTAATTGTAGTGACTGTCCTATTAAAATCATTTAAAGACAAAAAGTTTCAGAAATTTATATAGAAATGCAAATATGTTAAATATTGAAAATGATGCATAACATCACAGAAAATAAAGGTTTCAAAAAAAAAAAAAAAAAAGTCTTATTTATGTGATAGCTTGCACATATTAAGCAATATTTTATTTATTCTAACAAAAATAATTAACGAATTTAAGAAATAATTACTATCAAACGTAAATTTTTCGAGCGCCATAAATTCCCAATGCATGTTCTAGAATTTTCATAAAATGCAATTTTTAAATTGAAGAAACAATTTATCAAAAACTTGATGGGTTAGTTGGTAGATTTATGACGGCCGATTATCTACTCTTGGGATATAGACCCCTAGGGGGAATTGCCCTCCGTGCGGGTCTTTCTAACGCTCGTATTCACGAATAACTTCGACCTCGAGTTAAGCTGAAAACCCGGGTCGAAAGCTAAAATGGTATTCATCGTCTACCTGACTGGACCGGTTTGAAGGCGAAATCTAACGCTGGGTTCAGTTACTGTCGGTTACTGGACCTGGCTTTATAGAGGGTTGAAGTTCAAGTTTTTCAACCGAGCATGCGTAGTTAACAAAAAACAAGACGAGAGAGCAAGTCTAGTCACATTTTACAATAATGGCGGCTTACAAGCTTACGTACGGAATCAAGTGTCTGTGTATAAGATATAATAGAAATTTATTACTATTATAAAACAAAAGAACAATATGCAAAGGTATGTGATCTCATATATATGTATTAGCTTCAATTTTTTTTTATCTGGTTTGTTTATATTTATATATAAATCCTCTATATTTTATGTTCAATTGTTTGTTTATATAAATAAGCATGGTCGCGAAGAATTTTATTTGCTATAAAAAATAGTCAACATTACATTAATGGTAGATAAATTGCTAGTAAAATAAAAATTGTTGCATTTAAGGTTATTTGTTTTTGCAATTTTGATCTTAAAAAGAATTTATGAATGTATTTTAATAGTAGCGAAATAAATGTCGTACGTAAGTTCTAATTAAAATTTGAGACATCAGACTAATTTGCATTTTTCTTTAAGTAAAAAATACTTAGATTATGTTCAAGTATCCATCGACTCAATGTAGGTTTTCAATTTTGGTACTCGTAGAATATGGGTAAAAGTTAAATTTTGTGTCTTGTGTGAAATATACACTATTATTATTTATGTACGATCTGTTATATAAATATAAGATTAGCTCTATAAATTAGATATTGTGGTTTTAAACTAAACAATATATCATCCGAGTTGTATTTATCTATTGAAGATTTTTAGTAGGTTTATTCTTTGTTTAAATCACGAATATGTTTATATTAATTAAACAACTCTATCATTGATTAACACTATACTATTGTTATTTCTGTTTTTGAGCTTTATGTTATATTTCCCAATTTTTGAGAAATTTGAAATATTTATTTAATTACATTTAAGTTTCAACTGTGTTTTAATTTAAAAATTATATATAATTTAAAATATTACAATAGAAGTAAAGGGCTGAAATACATTGATAAAATATTGTTCATTTTTAAAATAACACCAGGCAAAAAATCCAGAAACACCTTTGTTTTAAAATAATGCTTCTCTTCAAATAAACGTTTTGTCACTTCCAATTTTGTCTATCATGACAGAATTGATATGACCTAAACCATTGATTGTACGGTATATAAAAAGTTATAACAGCTGTACATAATAAACTTACAGAACCAAACTTATCCCCTCCCCCTTTTCCCATCATGTTTTCACATATACACATACTAAGGATCAATCCAGACAAAATTTGGGGCCTATTTAGGGTCCCTTCACAAAAATCCATGTCATAAAACAGGGCCCTTCATAAAATTGCTTTTAATAAAACAGGGCCCTTCATAAAATTACTTTTAATAAAACAAGACCTTCACAAAACTCCTTTTAATAAAACAGGAACCTTCACAAAATTCAATTCCACAAAAACATACTCTTCATTAATTATTTTTATTGTGTTAGCTTTTAAAATGTTTAATCTACTAACAAAACAAATTCACCAAAAAGTAAAACTTTAGCAGAAGGACTTAAAGAAGTTATTTTTAATAAATGCTTGGTTGAATTTGAATAACTGAATTTCCTCTTTTGTTACAAAATGTTTTTTTTTCGCAAAAATATAATACATTTCACAAAAATAACTTCTTTTACTTTTCCCAAAAATGTCCCCCCCCCCCCCAAAAAAAAAAAAAAAACTTGAATTTTTTTCTTTAGTTGGTAAATCAAAAATACTAATTAGTTTGATATCTGAAATTTCATTTATGTAAACAGGAGTCATTTCGCTACTGTTAAAATACATTCGTTATTCCTAATTTTTTTTTAAATGAAAATTTGAAAAAAATAAATAACCTTAAATGCAAAATATGTTATTTTAGTAATGTTTTATTAGCACTTTAGGTAATGTTGACAATATTTTAAGGCAAATAAACTCTATTCTTCATGATCTTGAATATTTATGTAAGCAAATAGTTAAACATATAATATATGAGTTGTATGTATAAATATAAACAAACCAGCTAAAAAGTTTGCAGATAATATATATATATATATATATGAGATTACATACATTCTATTTTTAATACTTTAAACTTTCTTTTTATTTCTATATCTTACATAGAATCTTGAGTCACGTTTTAATTTACTTTAATTAACTTATAACACTGACAAAAAAAAAAAAAAAAAAGAAAAAGAAAAGAAAGAAAGAAAGATAGATAGAGTGATGCATGGGTAGGGTGGGGCAAATGGGGCACTTATTCTTCTCCACTAAATCACATTTAAAAAAATTATATTCCTTAAAATTCAGTACTATAAAATTATCTGAAATTATCGTTAATAAATTCAGATTGTTTTATCAGATTACGAACTATCATTATTTTCCCTATCTAGTCTAGAAATCTATCGCCATTCATTCATAAAAAAATATTTAAAAATATTTCTCTCTCTCTCTCTCTCTCTCTCTCTCTCATAAATAAAATTGTAATTGAATCTATGAAATGACATCTAAATGAGTGAAAAAAATAAAATTTAAGAACTAGAAAGAATATAGAAAATGAAGTATAATTTTCTATATAAATACATCTTTTTCAATGATGCACTGGATCTAAAAATAGATGTCTATGCATGTAAAAATATTTTGTAATTACTTAGGTTGATTTATTAAAAAATATTCAAAGGCAGTCAAGTGAATACCTTTGAACTTGTAAATCTGATAATGGAAAAATTCTTATACAAAAGGGGTAAAGGGGCTTCTAAAAGCTACAATTTAAAAAAAAAATCAACTTTTTGTAATATTTCACAGTTTTATGTCCAGATAGTATACATAATTCATTTATCATTATTTAGAAAAGACTTTACTCGATTCTGTGTTGAATGAAAATTTATATAGTAGCCTTAAAAGGTTTAAAATATTAGTGTTCATTAAAATAACATCTAATAAAATAGCAATATATCCATGGTTGACAGTTTAAACTAAAAACAAGTTTGGAGTTTATTATTTAGCGACTAGTTAAAATAAAATGTTTGTTAACCGATCGGAAGCGATAATTGAATGCGCCGTTGGAGCTCCTGAAGAACTTGGGTGCCTGGTAGCAGGGCACTGTTAGAACCACAAACACCACCTTTTAAGCACTCTTTGAAGCTCTGTTGATATTATTTCCACTCTTTTGTTGTTGTTGTTTTTGTCAATGTGCATATTAATTACTATCTCTAATTGTATTAGAATTAATCATTTTAATTAGATTGCTGAAAATAAAAAAAATCAAATCAATACATCTGGATATCATTTAATATATAAATTGATTCGACAAAATAAAAATAGTACTAGAGGCTACTTTCTGGAATTTTTTCCTTTTTCTCCATTTTAATATTTTCTTAATTAGAAATTATTTAATTAATTACTAATTATAGCTATTAATAATAGAAATCAACATAATTGCTGTTGAAATAAAATTTTCGTTTTGATCAAATCAAATTTTCGTTTAGCTACTAAGACAAATTTTATTTGAAAAATAAACTTATAAAATTTACTTTAGCAATTAACACATTTCATATCCCTTTCTTAACTCACATATATGTTTAAAAGTAATAATAATAATACATAAAATTTGAATAAATTGTTAAAAAAAATATTAAACTTTGTAAGAAATTAAAATAAGTTAATCTCCATATTTAGTAATTACAAGTTTTTATTTTGTGCATATATTTTGTAAAAAATAAAATAAGTACTACATTTAATTTCCTTTTTTTTCCGGCACTTTTCTTCCATAATATAAACAAACAAAGCTTCAACGCGAAACCGAAAACGTCATCTGATTTTTTTAACCAATTAGCACGCTTTATTCAACCGGGGTCGAGTAACTCTGAGTTGGGTAACTTTTCGTCCGAAGTAGACGGTGAATACGAGTTTTCAACTCTCGGTTGAAAACCTCAACCTGAGGTTACTGGACCCTCGGTTCAACTCTCGGTCGAAGTTATTCGTGAATACGAGCGTAAGGGTCTTAACCTGTATTTACGGCAATATCAAAAACTTGAAAAATACGTCTACATTTTTACCTAGGATATTTTTTTTTAAATTATGCCTTAAAACTATAGTATTGCTAGGTCACTGTTACAAAAAGCAGGACATAGGCTTGTAAATCGGGACATAAAAATGCATAAAATCCTATGAAAACGGAATTTGTCTTAAACGTAAAAGAATGCATGGTTCCTAACGGAAGGAATATCATTCAACTATAACTTCTAAGACGGCAACCTCCTAAAATGGAATCTTTCACTGATCACTTGATATTCTATTTTAATAGAACTTACTATACTAAATAAGCACAATAATCTTATACAGTAAAATATGCGAAAGCGGCATCGCTAGGTACCGAAACGAAATTCCGTTTGGGAGAGACTTTACAATCATCATTGTCATTTGGTCATACTTGTCCCATTTCTGTGTCAGGCCGAGAACTTATCAAACCCTCGTAGCATGGCACTAAAAGAAATTTAAAAGAATTTGTGCGCCGTAAAAAATCGGACTTTTGGCGTTACGCGCAACGAGTCCGCGGGACGGGTCTTGAAAACCCTGAAAATCGGGACTTTCCGCGTAAGTTGTGACATCTGCGGGAACACTACCCAAAACACACACGCGCAGCAATGAAAAGTTGCAGACGGTTAAATAAATATATTGCGATGCGAACCAGAAATTTCTTTATAAAAGTTAAAAGTATATACTACGCAGAAATAAGCTAAATAAATGTTTAATAATTTTAAATAAAACCTCTGGTGTGAAATATTTTTATAGAACATTATTTATTTTTATTTAACCCATAGTAACATACTATCCCGTATCCCAAGTTAATTCTGGTTTTGTTTCAAAAAACCATTTAGAAATACATCGGGATAGATTTTTTTTTCTCTTGACTTTGCAAAGCGTTTGCACTTGTTTTATTAGTTTCTATCACCGATAGTTCAATTTAGATCGATAATTTCGCTAAAAAAAATTACAAAATATTGGAACACACATTGAAACGGAAAAGAGAGTATATCACGCGTTTTAAAGAATAATATTAGAATCAGTGTTTCACTACGAATCTATTTCTGACATTATAATTAGGCTTTTATTATTATGATTAGCCAAATTGCTAAGTTAGTCAAAAGGCGGCGAGACCCTGTGTATACATATACCCTCTACTACAATCAGGGTTGGCACGGTTTAAATCACAAAAAAAAAAAAAATGTTTTTTTTTTCTTCTAAAAAAAAATTTTTTTTTTTAAGATTTTTTTTTTCATAATTAGATTTTTTAATTGTTTGATGTAAATAACTTCTACTTTAAACTGAACAGAGAGCTATTCTGTTCAGTTATTATTTTTGAGAAAAAGACCATTTAGGTTTTTTTTCCTAAAAAAAAAAAAAAAAATACTTGTTTTTTTTTCTCAAAAAAAGTTTCTTGTTTTTACATAATTAATTTTTTAAATTATTAAATGCAAATAACTTCTACTTTAAATTGAGCAGCTCAACTCATTTCAGCAGTCAACTTGCATAAGTCACAGTTGCATCATATTTGCACCTGTGTTGTGTATGAATGAGACAAAAGTTAGTATTTGAGAACAAAAAATGTCTAGTTCTGACAGAAGAAAATATTTAGTTTGGTTGTATTTTAATGAGGTAAAAAATGATAAAAGGAAAGGTTGTAGGGCCAAATGCAAAAAATGTAATAAAGCCTATATATAATACCTTGTAAATATACCTTGTAAAAGTAATATATAATACCCAGAGTTGTATAATATAGACGCACGCGCGCACGCCGTGCGCGGAAAATTTTCTGTAAAATTCGGAACTTTGCAGAAAATTTTTTAGAAAAAAAAAAAAAAAAAAAAAAAATTTTTTTTTTTTTTTTTTTTTTTTTTTTTTTAATACCAAAAAAATTTCTGCAAAGTTCCGAATTTTGCAGAAAATTTTCCGCGGCTCCGGGGTTTTCCGTTTTTTTGTCATTTTCCATTTTTGGATTTTCCGAAAAAACGCGAAATTTGTCCAAAGATCGCGAAAAAAACCCCACAAATTTTTTCAAAGGATCGCTGAAAAACGCGAATTTCTTCAAATGATCGTGTGAAAATCGCCAAAAGATCGCTGAAGAAACACAAATCTTGTCAAAGGATCGCTGAAAAACGTGAATTTAGCCAAAGGATCGTTGAAAAAAGCGAATTTAGCCAAACTATTGCTGAAAATACGGGAATTTAGCCAAAAGATCGCCGTAAAAACGCGAATTTAGCCAAAAGATCGCCGTAGAAAACGCGAATTTAGCCAAAAGATCGTCGTGAAAACGCGAGTTTCGCCAAAAGATCGCCGTAAAAACGCGAATTTAGCCAAAAGATCGCCGTAAAAACACGAATTTAGCCAAAAAAATCGCCGTAGAAAACGCGAATTTAGCCAAAAGATCGTCGTAAAAACGCGAGTTTCGCCAAAAGATCGCCGAAAATAAGCGAATTTCGTCAAAAAAAAAATCGAAAAAATAAGAGAATTTTGTCAAAGGATCGCTGAAAATAAGCAAATTTCGTCAAAGGATCATTGAAAATAAGCGAATTTCGTCAGAATTTACTGCATTGGGTTAAAAGAATGAAACCAAATTTCTTTTAGTAATGTAGAAAATTCGCTGTGATACCAAAACAGATTAAATTAAAAAAAAATCTATTACTAAAAATCTAATATTAAAAAATCCAAAAACTAGCTTCAAGCTGACTGGTAAAAATGACCTAGAATCTGGAATAACTATAGCACTGACTAGTTGGTGGCACTGATAATGTCCTTAAAAAATCTATAATTCATTAAAAATTTATTTTTTATTTAAAAAAGGGCTGTTCTATCATTTATTTAAGGTGGTTGCAATTATTAACATATACTTGATTTGCTCTTTCAAGAAAAGTGTCTGACAATTTTTTAAACTTTCAATTAAAAAAATATTCATGCCATTGAAAGGTTTTATTAATGTGCTGTATCTTGGTAAAATAGACTTTTTATTAAAGTAAATAATTTCTACCTAATTTCTGTTAATAAATGTACATTTCTTTTTAATGTACTCAAAGCTAAATTGATGTTATATATTTTATTTAAAAATATATATTTTTTTAATTGCAATTATATTTGCTGCGCTTGAAATTCATAAGTTATTGCTCAAACGTCGTTCGCACAGTTTTCAGCTTTTTTGTCAATCTCATCCCTGAATATTCCCTTTTTACGCAAATAATCCTTTTTTGTGCAAAAATATTTACTGTGTGCGCACAATTTAAAATTTAAAGATGCAAAACATTGTTGTGACATTACAGACGCTTGCGAAGAGGTCAAAATATTAAGGATTGGGTTGTTTCTAAATGCATTGACAAAATAATTGATAAGAATTCAGCTCTTCCTATTATGGATTTTTAGCTTTATTATTATTTTTAACCAAAATAATTATTCTTTAATTAATATTAATTAATTTTAAATGGTAATTATTTTAAGCTAATGTTTTTAATTTATATCGTCAAAATAATATAACACGTAATTTTATTAAACATTAAATTAATTTGCAGAAAGTTTTTGACTCAATATTTACGTGCGCAGAAAGTTTTTGGTTTTATACAAGTCTGATAATACCTTGTAATTCTTAAAGATAAGGATTATTAGAGTTTTTAAATATCAACATTAAGATTCAGGATTCATTCTATGAATATATTAATATATTTTATAATTGTTCAAAATCATTAGCTAGACAAACTTAAATTACAGGCTGCATTTGAAATATGTATGTTGTATATAAAAACAGTGATTGCTGTTTTAACTTTTTTTAAAGTAATCTTTAAATCATCATTTTAAACGAACAACTTATTACCATTACTGTTGAACCGGACAGCACAAGTTCTTGTATTATATGTAATGCATAGCAAACTATTGTATAGATATAAATGCTTTGAATGTGAAAGATGGTGGCTCTTAATAAAATTTAATGATTTGAATTTCTGCATAATTAGCAATAATTTTTCATTTAGTTTAAATTGTTTTCAGAAAACCTATTGTTATTGGTATATTAGTTATTCTTGTCACTGTTAAATTTCATTTACCAATAAGCATGCATGTAATTACAAAAGATTAAAAAAAAAAAAAAAAAAAAAACGGGTTTTTTGCTAACCCTGACTACAACTATGTTCAAAACTCTTTCTGAGTTTCATTGTAATCAGGGAAATGCAAATATTGCATGGGGGAAAAACCACAATGCATAGAAGCACGGTTTTTTTTTTCATTTTGGTATAAACTTTTATGTTTGTTTATATTTTGTATACAGTAAAATCTCGTTACAACGAATCTCTAGAGACCACTGATTAAATTCGTTATAATGAAATATTCGTTAAAGTGAAAATATTTTTATACTGAAATAGAATAATATGACTTTTTTTACAATCCAAATTATATTCGTTAAATTGAAAAATTCGTTAAATCGAGGTTCGTTGTAACGAGATTCTACTGTATTTATTATATGTATATTTATTATGTATATATTTATATGTATATGTATGAAGGAGATTTAACTTCATATATTTAGAATGCAATTTATATGTTAAATCGCCCCCCCCCCCCCCCCACTTTAAGGTATATGGTTCCTGTTTAACTTGAAATTTAATTGTCTGGTCACAAAATTATTTATTCTCAGTTCCGTTGCCTAAAATGTAAGCTCTCATTTTATTTCGCTTGTTAAAATCTTCTGACCACATTTTCATCTACTTTAAAAAAAAAAATGAAAGAAAAGAAAGCTTTGTGCCTAGCAACAGTTAGAAATCTTTGTTCACAGATGCACTTTACATCTGTATTTAACGGATCATCATCTGATATCATTTCTCACGGCATGTAAAAGTTGTTTCGTCTTATTATTATTCCCATGGCCTTTTACTTGCCATATATGGTATGCCGGCGCCTGTTTGGGATAATTTTAGCTCACATCTTCCTGTTTTTGATAGTAACCTTTTAGGGTGGGTTCCCTCAAAAATTTACCGGGTTCCATTATGCGGTTTTAATCGGACTGGCGTTAAAAATTCATAATTCCTCTCTGACGTAATCCCATTCACTTAATACTAATGGATAAAAACCACATGTGTCTCCTCGCTGTATTGTATCGCCAGAAATAGATATTTTTGGCTAATTTTATGGCTATTGTGTCGCCAATGCTTCATTCGAGCTGAGAAAGTTGTAAGAGTTCTCGACTCAGATTTAGCTCTTGCCCTGTGTAGACAACAGATGTAATATTGCTTATGCCTCCTCTCTAGCCACCGGCGATTGTTAGCCGGCCTTGTTATGCGAACTCCACGGACCTGGATGTAATAAAAGATGTATCTGTACGCAACTGAGGACTCCTTTCATCTGGTAGTACAGTAAATTCACGGCTCTAATTACTTCTGATTTCCCATTTATAAATTCCCAACGAAGTATAAATCCTGGGAGAACAAAATAACTATCACATAAAATTGATGCCAGTACCAGGCGCTTTCAAGGCTTTGCTAGAGAGGAGGGTAGTTAATATCTTCATGTTTCGAGAAAGGAGAACTCTTTAAAAAAATTTTTAGCTACAAAAAGGAACTCCGAAATTTTATGAACGATGTTTTTATCACGATATACCATAACATGGAACTCCATATGTATTAGTCATATCTCCTAGTTGATTTTTTCCCAGACTGTCCTGCTACGACTGACCAGACTACAATTATATGTCTTTAAAGTAATCTCTTCGCAAAAAAAAAGGAATATTCGTATGGATGTATACATCATTGATGACACGCAATTACTAAAGAATAATCTAAACAGATACTGCCAACTTCTCTGTTATTTTCACCGCCTTTGGAATACGTTCAAGCCAAAAAAAAGAAAAAGAAAAGTGCGCTCCATCGTGCGATAATGATTTATGCATACCGAAAAAGTCTTTTTCTTCCCTCCAATATTTCTCAACAGAGATGCTGACTTCGAAATACGCTCGCCGTTTGCCCGTAGTTTATAGAAAGCGATATGTTTTTATTTTTGCTCTACCATTCCAGCGCTGATATTTTATATTGTGTGTGATTCATCTACCGTCACCTTAAGTCCATTTCAAGTATGCCAGCTGGCCAGTGTGTATTCTTGAGGTAAAAAAAATAATAATAATCGACCTAAGACAACGAATTAATTCAACACTATTTTATTTCCGGAATTAATGATACTGTGCACGAAACATTTAAAAAAAAAAAAAAAAAAAAAAAAAAAAAAGGTGTTATATCTACGAACCATCACTGGTGACTCACTCAGATCACTCGAAATAAATGAGTAAAATCTCTGTGGCTTTACAAGATATCAATATGTGCTTTCCTGATCTCTCGACATATAAATTTTTAAAGTTTGATGTGTTAAAACAACTAATGTGCTTTAAAAAGAAAAAGTGCCTATTAGTTCACGATGATTCGATGAATGCTATAGAGAAAAAATTATCTATAGTAATATTTACGGAAAGGATTAACTCGCTTTGTGAATGTTTGAGTTGTTTTCTTACATTAATTAATTTTAAGGACACTTCTGTCCAAATTAAAAAAATAATAATAATAATAATTACATTTTTCAACTGGATTTACCAGAAAGTAAGTTTTTTTCAACATATAGTAATTTTGTGACTTTTGCATATGGTGGGTTTCTTATGTTGAGATATTTTTTTTTTGCTTTTGTGGTTAATACAAAGTAAACAAAAAAGGTTTCATTTATTGATTATTGTGTGCTATCATAATGTATACAAATTAATATTTTTCTGCAATTTTCAGAGATAACAATTTATTTCTATCTGCGGTTGGTTTTGGTATAACTTAGTATCATTTGGCATTTAGTTTGAGAAATTAAAAAAAAAAAAAAAAAAAAAAAAAAAACAGCAATTTTTGGTAAAATTTCGACAACAATATATAATGTATGTTTTATACATGTAGAATCCAATATTATAAGAAATTCACACAAATGAATGCCTTCTGCCTTTTTTTTACAGTAAGTTTCATTTGGTAATTTTATCAAATAACATTTTAGATATTTTTCCTTTTCGTGCATTTTATGTTATTTTATGTGTTTTTATATTTCTATTATTTTTAAAGTATATCATTTTAATCTACTTTATTTACTTTTGTGTTATATATATATATATGCGTGTAGTCGTAACTGATTTACGTCATAATATACTAGAAGTTCAATTCGGCAGCACTACTTATAGTGTTGTAATGTTTTAGGAACCTGAATATCCCTGCACGTGTGACACTTTTCATTATAAATTTTAGCAGCCATAAAGAAAAATATGGAGTAAATTATAGTTTATATCCACCATTGCTAGTGCAATTTACATCTTTTCCACGCAAATCTTTTATAGTTTTCGTGGATTTATAATAGTAATTATAATAATAATAATTGTGTGTATGACTGTCATCGCAGGTATAAAAGTTAATTTTCTAAGTATTTTGCAATTTTCCTGTGATAGATATCAAGTGTTGGTAAAAATCTTTAAAGACTTTTTTTTATTAATTCTCAACTTTTCTGAAAAGCTATAGTTTAAATATTTCTGCTTTTATTATTGGTCATGTTTCTAGTTATACAGAACAAATTAATAATTTTTAGGTTTTAGAATTTAATTTCGCATTTATCTTGCTATCTCCCTACAATCTCACGTAGAAACTACTAGATTTTACTTCGACATGTTTCTATTGATTTATGATATAGTTATTCTACAACCTTTTCTCATTTCGAAAATTTTATTAAATGCATAATATTTGTAAAGGTCATTTCACAGTAGGATATGTTATTCTCTTCATTTCCTAGTGCATTTGTCATGAGTGTGGTGCTTCTGTCGTGGGACTATATTCTAGAGATAGCTCTATGACTGAATATTATGTTTCATGTCTGAGTTGAGTAAACTGGCCACTTACTCTTCTCGGATATGTAATGTGTTACTTACACTCATGTTAAAGATATTGCAATAATAATGACACAATTACATGTGTTTAAGGTCGTATTTTTTAATACTTATAGGTTTTTGTTTCGTAGTAATTTAACTTTCACTCATGGAGTATTTTCGGCGTTTTCTTTTTCACATTTTATGACAAGACATTTATTGATACAATTAGGTTAGCTTGCGTAGATTAGAGCATTCCGTGTTATCCATTTTTGTCTCGAATATTTTCGACAGGGCTCTACACCTTTTTACACACACTCAAGATTATTAGGATGGATATTATGACGGCAATTTTCAACGATTTTCAAATTTTACACACGCCTCGTTGGATTTTATCCTGACACTTGGTATTTCGTGTGAGTGTTCGGTCTTATGCTTGCTATATTCTATGTTCGGTACTGTTTTGCTATCTCATTGTTTTACACTTTTTACGTAAATTTTGCTAAATTTTTAAATTTCTTTCATTTTTTTTTTGACTATTCACTGGATTTTGTGGGTGTTTGCTGATGCTTGAAGTTACAAGTTTACACAGTACAAAGTTTTTTTTCTTTTTTTCTTTTTCATTTTTGAGTGTTAGTGAACATTTTCGGGATCCTCCTTCTCACCGTCCAGCTTTACATGCGGTTTCTTAGTTACAAAGGTTACAATGTTCTCTCTTCACAAAGTTCGTACAAAGTTTTATTCTATAAGTACTGTATGTAGAATTGTTCGGTTACACACAGTTTTTCTACCATTTTTAATCTTTTCCAAATTCAACGACAATCACTTTATAGATACTGCAATGCTTATTTACATTTTTCTATTTATGCAATGTTTACCAGCATATATGTTAGGCCTTTACTTTTCTAAAATTTTACACAATATTTTTGGCGACTTTGTCAATTCAATATTTACTTATTATACACTTATTTGTAGGAGATGGTAAGATTTAAATATATTTTGCAAGAGTAATTTTCAGCGTATTTGGCAATATGTTCATTTTAAATGTTTTTAGGTCACAGTAATTACAGGAATTATTTCTTTTATGTGTACGATCACCATTCTAGAGAATTTGATAAATCCCTTAAATACTAATAAAATTTTATTTCACATTCTGGGATTTATCTATCACCTATCAAGACTACATGTGATTCGAAGTGGATGTGCTGGTGCAGGTAAGTTCATTTATAAATGTTAATTATTTATTTGCTGAACACTTCGTAAAATATTTTGAGGATTTTATTTTGAACTATTTGTTTTTTTTAAATGTTTACATGATTACACTTTATATTTTTTGTTCACATACAATTTTTCACCAGTGTCACGGACATGTACAAGGAAACATTGAAAGTTTTTACATGCCGGACATGCATTCATCAAACCTTTAAAAAAAATTATGTACACATGCAGTAGTTTCATTGGGATACTTTTGACTTGCAGAGATACTCTTTCACACACACACACACACAAATCCTTTTTGCAGCCTTTCATATAACAGGTTTGGGGTCCCTGTATATGGTCAACGGTAGGTTTTGCAATTGTAACGTTTTTTTTACACACGTATTTCTTGTTCTGTTATTTGTGCCTAATAAGCTTTCTGCTCTTTTCAAAATTTGTCATAAATTTCGTATTCTCGTCAAGGTTCACAGACCTTTTTATTTTTTTTCATTGTTTTTATTTCTCTCATGCAATCAATATTTTCACAATTTTTAATTTTATTCAATTTGTAATTATTCTATGCAAATTTTTACTTCGCTATCACTTGTACTTGCCAGCCATCTTTCTTGAGTCATTTTGATAGGATACTCATATTATTTTCACAATATTTTGGAAACACATTTACACATCACTCTTGGATCACACATACCATTGAGTTTTCATTGCCTTTCTCTTTTCTACATTTCTGATTTTGTTAGTTTCACTAAAGAAAAGTTGTTTCTTTCTAGACCAGTGTAATTCACGAAATAAGATATTTTCTTATTTACGAATTTTAAAGTTTCTTAACAGGTGTACATCCCTTCTGCTTCTCACTGATTCGTGCATAATTTATCTGCTAAATACAATGCATATATCATCGGTCGATGATAGTTCGAGGTGCATGCACACACATACACACACTTCCTTTTCGTTGTCACCTGTTTTGCATGTCATGTCATATAACACTAAATTTTCATACACTTTGTTTCTTTTTCTGTCCAAAAATGACAGCTTATCCTGGTATACTTTTTGCCATAGAAATAATGTACATACATTAAATTATGTTTCATTTTTAACGTCTCTTACTTACCTTATCTTAAAATATTTCTTTTTAAATTACAATTAAAAAAAACAGTCATCGTATTTCCTACAAATAGTTTTTTTATTGTTTTTCTTGCTTTTGATCATGTGGAATAGTTTGTTTATATTTTTTTTTAAAAAGAGAAATAATAGTAAAATTTTCTTTGTGTCACATTGTTATTACCCGTGCAGTTGTGATATTCATACATGTATTGTTTTGTCCTCATTTCTTTTTCATGTCTCAAAATATTTTTGTGGTTGGAAGTATAATATATCCAACTCTTCTAGCAATAATAATAAAAAAAAAAAATAAGTTGCTAATTCTTGAATATGAAAGTTCAAGTATGAATATTTTAAAGTTTCTGGAAATTGATTGAAAAGAATAAAGAGTGCGCACTTTAAAAATAATAAACAGTGGAACAAAAAAAAAGTATATCCAGAAACGATTGAACAGAGCTCATATATAAATATTTTTTCCAATGTAAGTGGTACCCATTTGGTTTATTCATGCTTACATGCATGCATACGTATTGAGACATGATATAAATTTTTATTTGCATATTAAAAAAAAATGTGTATGTCCTATTATAAGTATATAGATATATTTTATCCAGGGTTCTATTTGCAAAATTTGTTTATTTTTATTTGTGATTTATGTTGTGTGAGAGGAGACACACGTAGGCCATGTACATTTTTTTCCGGTTTTCGGGGAGATAATATATGAAGGAGATTTAACTTCATATATTTAGAATGCAATTTATATGTTAAATCGCCCCCCCCCCCCCACTTTAAGGTATATGGTTCCTGTTTAACTTGAAATTTAATTGTCTGGTCACAAAATTATTTATTCTCAGTTCCGTTGCCTAAAATGTAAGCTCTCATTTTATTTCGCTCGTTAAAATCTTCTGACCACATTTTCATCTACTTTAAAAAAAAAATGAAAGAAAAGAAAGCTTTGTGCCTAGCAACAGTTAGAAATCTTTGTTCACAGATGCACTTTACATCTGTATTTAACGGATCATAATCTGATATCATTTCTCACGGCATGTAAAAGTTGTTTCGTCTTATTATTATTCCCATGGCCTTTTACTTGCCATATATGGTATGCCGGCGCCTGTTTGTGATAATTTTAGCTCACATCTTCCTGTTTTTGATAGTAACCTTTTAGGGTGGGTTCCCTCAAAAATTTACCGGGTTCCATTATGCGGTTTTAATCGGACTGGCGTTAAAAATTCATAATTCCTCTCTGACGTAATCCCATTCACTTAATACTAATGGATAAAAAACCACATGTGTCTCCTCGCTGTATTGTATCGCCAGAAATAGATATTTTTGGCTAATTTTATGGCTATTGTGTCGCCAATGCTTCATTCGAGCTGAGAAAGTTGTAAGAGTTCTCGACTCAGATTTAGCTCTTGCCCTGTGTAGACAACAGATGTAATATTGCTTATGCCTCCTCTCTAGCCACCGGCGATTGTTAGCCGGCCTTGTTATGCGAACTCCACGGACCTGGATGTAATAAAAGATGTATCTGTACGCAACTGTGGACTCCTTTCATCTGGTAGTACAGTAAATTCACGGCTCTAATTATTCCTTATTTCCTGCTTAAAAAAAGCTCAACGAAATATTATGATTCCTGGAACAACAAACTTTATTCCATATAAATGTGTATATTTATATGTATATTTTATGTATATTTATATGTACATTTTATGTATATTTATATGTGTGTATATATTATATATTTATTATGTTTGTTTATATTTTGTATGTATATTTATATATTATATTATATATATATATATATATATATATATATATATATATTAATTGTTTTCAATTTCCTTCATAATTTTTCTTATTTTCTATATGCTATGTAATTCTCTTCTGTGATTGGCTGATGCCTTCTGCTTTCCTATTGGCTGTTCTCTTAACTTGTCCCTCTTTCCCTCCCATTTCTTTTCTGTCTTGCTCCTGCTTTCAAAGTGGTTGCACGTCTTCTTTGTGCCTGATGAAGAAAGACAAAGTTATTTCGAAAGGCCTTAGCGCATTCCTTATTTTTATGGTGTTACGACGTTGTTGTTTTTTTTATGCTTTCACAGAAAATGGAATTTTTGCGCCGGAGGTACCCAATTCGGAGTCAAAGCAAAAACTTCTATCGTTAAAATCATCACAAAAGCATCGATAAGTTCCCAGAAACTAAGAAAGTGATAAAGCTTTTAACACTATTTAAAAGGAAATTTAAATATTGTAACAAAATTAATACGTAAACAATGCTAAAATGTAAACATTAAAAAGAAAAAAAAAATGAAAGAAATTGAGAAAAGTGTTATAGTTTATAAAAATGGATGAGAAGAAAGCAGAAAACTTTCTAACTGGAGTAAACAAAGAGATATGAACCGGATAATGATCGCGACCCACAGAACGATTCGGAAAACTGAACACGGACGGAAGTGAACTGAAGCGATTAATTGCCCTTCCAAAACACCGAACACGTGACACAGTACAATGAATTAGTATTTGCAAAACGTTTAGTAAAAAAAAAAAAAAAAAAGAGCGATGCAAATGTTTTTGTCGTGAATAGAAAAAATTACAAGCGAAAAAAGTAGTTTCACTTTGCTTTTACATAGGAAATATTGCTTGTTTTAAAAGAACAAATACCGAATGATCCAACAATAACAGAAAAATGTAAAAATTCAATAATTCGAAAAGTAAAAACAGTAATGTGATGCGGTTTTCGCAGAAATACTCAAAAAAATATATAGGATGTTTTTAATACAAAAAATTTTAGTGCCAAAAGAGTTGCATTTGCCGCCAATAAGAGGTGCTTCTGTTCTGCCAGTAGCTCCTACATCGGTGCAGCACGGTTCGCAAGGCAAGTAATGCAAGAGATCTTCGTTGGTAAAACCAAGGTTGTGTTGGTTTTAACCAGGAGTGTAAAACCAACTCCTGGTTAAAACCAACACAACCTTTTCAACAGTGGAAAAAAAAAACGATTTTAATCATCCTGATCAAAATAAGTTTTCACTATCAGCGGTCAAAACTGACTTTGACAGGGGGGGGGGGGAAAGTTAATTTACTGAATAATAAATTTAGTATAGGGCCATTAGGATGGACTTGTCAAAATAACGTATAATACAACGTTTGACAGTACTATACATTTATTTTCACTACTTTATAATTTAACATCACAAACATTTATTTCTAAAGATAAATAATTGTTGTAAGTGTAAGTGTTGAAATATTTTTAATAATTTGATGACATATCTACTTCTATGTAAAAAATGAAAGAAATTAAATCCCATTAAACAAAAATAAAATTTTGTTTAATTTTATTTCGAACTCATAAGGAAAAAAAAATAATGATTCCAAGTTAAAAGTGTTGCTGTATATTGTTGTCATACTTTATTCTGGATCAGATCAAACAAGGCAAATTAATCTTTCTACTGAGGAAGAGTTTACACAATCATTTCAACAGGTGCATTATCAAACCTAAAAATCGAACGTTTTCCAATTTTTAGGCGCTGCCTTCCAAATGTTGTAAGGTATTACTTACATGTTTAGAGAAATAAATTTATGATAGATATTTTTTTTTTTTTTGAAATATTATTACATAAGACAAAAAGTAAAATTCCATCTACCGTAATTTCCGGCGTATAATCCGCAGCTCAAAGAGTCGTTTTTCGACCCAGAAATTTTATTCAATAATTGTAGTTAAATATTTACAGCGATCTTTTAAGTTACATTTTATAAAATAATATTTCTGGGTCGAAAAACGACTCTTTGAGCTGCGGATTATACGCCGGAAATTACGGTATATTTAATAATTAAAATAATGATAATTATTAAATATATATAATATATAATTACATTAATATTAATATATATATATACAGTTTGAGCAATTTATTTAGTCTAAAGTTATTTAACCGCTTATCCCGCGATTTCCATGGGCAAGACAAGACTTGTGTAGAAAAATTTATATAATACACAATTTTTGAAGCAATTTTGTTTTAAAAATACCACAGTCAAAGGATGAAAATGCAAATGATAAATTTATTACATATTTCAAATACATGATGATTTGAAATATGTAATAATATAGGAGATACTGGTTGATTAAAATATTGGTCGATAGGATTTTGAAAAAAAAAAGAGCGATCAGAGGGTTAATAGAGCTTTAACCACTTTTTGGTGGTTAAAACTAATTTTGACTGTTTTAGGTGGTTAAAACCAATTTTGACTACTATCCTAGTTAAAATTAGTTTTGACCGGTCAAAACTTCATCCCTGAATGCAAAACATACACACTTCAAAACTTGAAATTGAACTCTATATACTCTAAAGAATAATATATTACATGTCAATCTCAATATATGCAAATGCGTGCAATTTTTTGTACGTCAATATTACGTGCAAATGTACAATTCTAAAGAAGGTCCAATCGAAAGATATTATAAAACATTTACTTACGAGTTACGAATTAAATAATAATAAAATCTTCTTTTGAACTTATTTTAATTATTCACCAGATCAAAATAATTTTTGTAATGTTAATTGCGAAAAAAGGAACACAATGAACACCATTAAATTACTAACTGAATGACACGCGTGATACATTCCAAGTTTGTTTATTATACATTATTAATTCAAAGTTTCCCACAGGTTTTAAAAAAGAGCTGGGTACGGGTTGGTGGAAAAGGGGCACTTTTTAGATTTATAAGGTCATTTTTTAGATTCTTATGGATATTTTTTTTAAGGCGCTTTTAATATTAAAAGTCAGGACATTTTTTTGTTTTAACAACAGTGAGTCGGTGTTTAATATGCAAGCAAAATTTTTTAATACAATATGCAGTAAGGGCACAATTTTGTCTGATTGTGGAGCAAGAGGGGCGCTAATGTTTGGATGAGGGGTAGGAAGGATGCTAATTTTCAAAGCAAAGGGAAGGCAGAGTGCAGCACCTCCTTGAAACTGTCTGGGAGGAAATTCTGATTAATTTGAGAAAAAGCCCATGATTCTTTGACGCTTCGTTAATGAAAAAAAAATAAATATATACATACTACGTTAAAAAATCAAAAGTTGAATTTTTTCGCACTAAACATTGAAATTGAACGATTGTACAATGATTTAATATGACGACTGTCACTAACGAGAATAACAGTCGGACGTGGCACGACACTTTGCAGGTTTATGTTGCAATTTATGGTCACGTGGTTTAACGACCGGCAACAGTCGACTGCTACAATGCTGACCGCCGGTGACAAAAATTTCTCTTTCGGTAATAAAATGTTTCGTTATTTAAAACACTCATACCAATTGTGTGCATTTCTCTGAAACCCGTTTCGTGCTTATTCCATATACTTGATGAATATTAATTTGTTTTTTCGGTTACTTCTGGATCCTACGATATTTAAAAAAGTATCAAATACTTAGGGTGATTAGTTCTGTTTCAATAAGTTCTGCAACCCCTGTAAAGTTTGTACGTGCAATTTTGATTTGCTTCATACATCTCATATACTTAACTTGTAAAAAAGGTTTTGTTTATCAAAAATTGAAGTATCTATGCTAAATATTATGTAAAATTAGATATGTAATCAAATTATTAAAAATATTTCAATGCTTACGATAATTACATATCTTTAGCATTGTGCTTATGCATTGTGCTGTTAAATTTTAAAGTAACGAAAATTAAAGTATAGTACTATTTACAAACACTTCCAATTATTGTATTAAATATTGTTAAATATTATTTTGAAAAATATTTTCCAAATGTTGTACTAAACGTATCATTTAACAAACTAAATGTTCACTTCTTTTCCCAGTCAAAATGAGTTCTGGCCAGGACGGTTAAAACTATTTTTCCCCCCATACTTAAAACTACCCCTAGTTAAAACCAATACAACTCTGCTTCCCGCAAATATTTTTTAATTATTTAACAAACTATTTAAACAAACTAAAATAACTAAAATATAACAAACTAAAATATTTTTAAAGTCCACCTGAATACCATGTTAAAAGTTTGCTGAACTAGAAAACATTTATCACAAAATTGCAGCGAAAAAAAGAAAACTGTAAATTAATTGAAAAGAAAAATAAATTGCTAAGTGATATATACTGGACTAAAAAAAAAAAAAAGTAGGAAAAACACATTGCTACCCCTTTCAACAGTGTTTTCTCTCGCTGAACGTACAACAAATCACTAAAAGTCAGCAGGAACGGAACCTATTCATTACCCTGAACAGTTGCTAAATCGAGATTCACAAATGCAGCTCATTCCAGTCAAACATACCACGTTGTTAAGAATTGTTAACGTAAAATATGACGTTTAAAAAAATTTGGATGGAGCTGATATTTTTAGAGTTGCGAGCTAAACATCGAATTTCGATTTTTATATAAAACTAATTATACACTGCAAAAAAATTATTTTACGGTATAATACTGGAAGCTGGGATTATACCATAAAATTGATTTTTTTTTTTTTTTTTTTTTTGGCAGTGTAGCTGCATCGTGCAACAACAAATTACGAAACCAAGAAGAAACTTCGTTCAGTTACCCAGTTTGTTTAGCATAAAAATGAATACTTTTCGTTTTCACAACATTCATGCGGTCTGCTAAAAACATTGAATTTGAAAAATTTGCTTTGCACAGCTGCAGGAGTCATTCGCGGAATGAATGGAAATGGCACAGAAGGTGTTTCACCTCGCAAATGGGGATAATGGGAGAGCGTCAGAGGGAGAGAAGGAACGTGTGAACTGAATACGTAAAGAAGATTGAAATGTCAACATATCTGTGACAATAATTAATTTCCACACGAAATAAATGTCTTTTGATGATTAGCAACATTAGCTTGTGGACAAACAATTACATTTGTGAAAATAACAACTGCGTGACATCATCAGTAATTGTTGAATGCATGGACGAGTCCAGTGGTGGGTTGCTAAAGGGATCATGGTCAAAAACACAAATCCCACCTCAGACAAAAAAAATAATAAATAAATAAAATAAACCATTTCCACAATACAATGCATTTTGTTGTGTGAAAATACACTTTCGCCTTTGAAGAGTATTTTAGTAAGATGTGCATTCCAAACATGCTCAATGGGATTAAGGTTCGTCGACCTTGTGGGCCAATCCATACGGCAAATATAGTCTCACTCAAAAACATCACCGATAAGTTGTGGTAGCTTTATCATCTTTAAAATTACCGTTCATATCTGCGTTTAAAATGAAAGTCTGGACCAGCAGCTCAACTGCTCAACAGAAAAGCCTCACCTGAGGTTCAAAAACCACACCTATACCGCTTGAGTGGCACAATAAACCCATCGACGAAGTACAACGGTGTTAGGCTATCCAGTGCAATACCGTCCAAAAGAGATTCCACAACACCACAACCACAAAAAATGATCAATTTCCCATGTGTTGGTGAGATGATAGTATGTGCCAGGCTCCCAACAAATGAATACTTCTTGAAAATCAATTTGTGAATTGAATCTAGTTAAGCTCATCAATGAAGAGGACATGGCTTAAATCTTGCTGTGTCCAGGGCTCGAAATGGAAAAATTCACAAACCGGAATGCTATTTAAAAATTATTGCCGAGTAAAAAAAATTTATTTCTAACTATACAAAAGCAATTTTAATAATTCATTCATGATTCTAAATAATAAAAGAAAAGTTACAGAGAGCACAAAATAAACTACATATATAAAACACTATGTTCACGTGGCAGAAAACGGCGAATAATTTCTCGCTTGCCTATAGCAACAACAACAAGGAGTGTAAACAAACTTCGCATTCCCGGAAAAGCCTAAATTCAGCCTGCTTCCATCTTCGTTGTTATATCAAAAGATTAAAATTAAAAAACTTGGATATGTGGCGTGTCATATTTATTTAGTCAATAAAATTTAAAAAAGGTGGTGGAATCATAGCTTATCGCAGTGATGTTAAGTGCATCACCGCATGTTCTATCCACTTTTTTCGGATGAACCCAAACCGGAAAGGAAATATTAATGTTTTTCAAGAACTGTAACAATATGCTTTAATAATTTAACGAACGGGAACGATGTGTCACAATTTCACGAATCGGAACAATATTTGTCATAATTTCATGAACCGGAATATCGTCCCGGTTTGCTTCGGCACATTTCGAGCCTGACTGTGTCCAAGATGTATGTATACTATTTGGTAAGACGGTCTCTTTTTGTATACAGGTCTGCACAGCAGTTAGGGATGAGGTTCTAGAACCTCACGAGAGAATTTACCCATGCTGCTGCAATATAGACTTCATTTTATGGGCGAAAGTGCGAGCATAACTTATCAATGATTTTCTTAAGGGTGAAGGTATTAGTTATATGGATAGGCCGCAGTCAACGAGGCATGCCGAGAAACTTTCACCCCTCTTGCTGCGACATGATCAAGACAAGCTGGTTTCCACCAATTGAAGGGGTCGACGCAAGAGAGTGTCAAGCCACATTTCAATTTGAAAATTTGACCAAATACTCCAAACAAGATATATAACCTAAAGTTTTTACGCCAATGTCTTAGTAACATTTGAGATATTCTGAGTAATATTATGGCATTACTTTAATGATATTACTATTATTTTTTTGTAAATTAGCTATCTTCATTAGGGACATAAACATATGGGGCAAAAACGAAACCTGTCACATAGGCTGCCACCAAGTGACATTAGAAACAAATTATATGTTGGATATTATAATTTACAATATTAAGCAACAGATTACAGTGTTAGATTTATTTCACCAAAAATGTGGCTTGCCCCGACCCCCTCAATTGTCGAAGTGCAAAAGACTGAAAAAAGAAATAATTCAGAGATAATATTTCTACATTACAACTGTTTGTCAAAATGTAGTAACTTAGTAGTTTTAATAAACATAATTGCAACCTTTTCATGTCTTTTATTGCACTGTTAAAGGATGTGCGACATCAACAGTTCAAAAAGTGCAATGACTATGGCAATGTTAGCAGAGTTTTTCCTTACAAAAAGAGAAGTGATCAGTTGTATTACTGCATGTTATTCACGTCCTATGGAATTACTAGTTCCAGTGCTGTAGTTGGAAAAAAATATTTGTGAGAACTCACCTTTTCATAGAGTAGATAAGCAGTGAATTTTTCGCATAGGTCATGATGTTATTCATGCAGCTGAATGCTCTTTCGCATTCAGACATTGAAACGGGTATAGTTTCCACAATCTGGAGAAAAAAAGGCTTGTGCTCGTACGCGTTATTTTTTTTTTTTACAGTAACAAACCAAATATTTCTGGGAACGGCGTTCCCATGCGTTCCCACTCAACTACAGCACTGACTAGTTCTTTAGAGTCTATGACTTTAGTACTGTCATTTTGACTTAAGATAAGGCTAGTCTAAAGAAAATGTCACAAAGACAAGACATTTTATGTTAACTTTACGATATTAATTATAAAATAATTACAGCAATTAATAGTAGTAACTAGTTTATGTGAGTGTTTTTAAGACTTTAATTATCTTCACGGGCATTACGAGTAATGGTTAATACGAGGACTTTTATAATTCTCTCGTTTCTCGTATTAACAGAGTTCGACTGTACTATACATTTTAACCATTATATTAAATTAAACAATGACAAATCACCACACACCAAAAAGGAAACTATTTTCCTGTGAACCGCTTTCTACAAGAAATAACTGTCTCCACATAATGGGATTTAACGATTTAACGCTAAAAATGCACAAGCGTGACGTCACATTCTTTACACGTTTGCAATTACCAGCCAATAACCGTGGCCGAATACCTAGTTTGTGTATCCCGACTACGGATGATTGTCGCGAATGTGTCCCGCCGAAATATTTTTTAATATTAAGCTCGAATCCCGCCCTTAAAGTCGCTGGGATAAAGCAGTTCGCATCAGAATTCCTTGTATATGGTTATGTATACTACTGTTATAGTTAAGTTTTCAGGACGGATGTAATTAATTCCAATAATAACGAAGTTTGGAAGGAGCAGGTTGCTTGCTCTTTTATTGTCAGAAAATGCAAACAATTGGGCAATTATGGCCAAAAAAGCCGGTTAAAACCAATAAAAGCCTTGTGGCTTTTTTACAACCCTGAGCCAGACCCAAACCCGAGAAGACCTAGTCTAGTCAGAAAATGCAAACGATTGGACAATTATGGCCAAAAAAGCCGGTTAAAACCAATAAAAGCCTTGTGGCTTTTTTACAACCCTGAGCCAGACCCAGACCCGAGAAGACCTGTAACATAGGATTTGAGCAACGAAATTCTCTTTCCGCGAAATCGGTTAGTACACATTAACAGATCTGGGATCATTTCGTATTCTGGGCACATCACATACCTCGACAGCATTACTTGCGCGTGCTGGAATCCCGTTACAAGATGGTCGTCTGAGTGGGCCCTGTTTCTTTTCGTGAGACACAGACCGAAGTGAATGACCTCGGCGCGACCGACACTCAAACTTGGAGAGAGACCTCATCGAAGTACTTACATGTAAAGCTATGCTTATTCTCTTTGTCATAATCCAATCGTTCTGTCGTAAAACCAGGCGATGCATGGATAAAATATACAAGAAAAGTCACTTTGGAAATTTTTATTAAGCCTTAAGGGTTAAAGAAATGCATAATATGGAACTGAAAGCATGTCTAGCTTTTGGGAATAGAATGTTAAAACGTGACAAAGACATTGTACTATTCCTAAGCCGATTGTAAGTTTTCTCTGAAAGGGAGCTACATCGGAACTTTGTCTATATCCAATTTAAATGACATGAATGAAATCAGAGATTGAATTCGAACTACAAGTCCTGCATGAATCGGGTTGTACCCGACCAGAACCCCAAAATTCTATTTAAACTCACCCCGCAACCAGACAAGAAAATGTCATCGACCCACGACCCGACATATTTCAAACGGAATCCCCCGAACCCGGAATGAAAATAAATTAATCCTGTTTTAATGCATTTACGAAAAGTAATCTAGAATTATATATCTTCTAATACCAATTTCATCTTTTATGTAGAAAAAAGAACAGATCTATATCCTTATATATATATTCAAATGTAGTAAAATCTCTGAATAGCGGACACCTCGGAATCATTCAATAGAGCCCTGCATCGGATAGGGTTGCCCCTAATTTTCTTTTCTCGGTCGGGTTCACTCTAGCATGTTTCGTGCGGATCAGGTTTTTGCAAGTCGGGTTGTTGGGATTTTCACAAAAAAATTGAGCAGAACTGTATTTCAGATGAAAATAAATACATATTTAAATATGAATGAGTATATATTCAATTTACTGCACGATAAATAAAATGTATAAAATAAATGTAACCATAGATTCTTCTTTATTTACGGTACAGTTAAGAACCTGGGGGGGGGGGGGGGGAGAGGAGCAACTTTGAAATCTTAAATGATAACCCCCCCCCCCTTTTTTTTATTGCAGATCCGGATTCTACAGGGAAAAAATACATAATATTTTATTTAACATTTTCTTCGAAAAATCGTGGACGGCGTTGTAATCGAGTAAAATGCAGTGAGAATCGTTGCCATTGGAAAGTGTGGAAACGGTCGAATAACTCGAAAAATATACATCGGATTGAAAAACGGAAAAATACATGTTTAATATTTTTGAAAAATCTATTAAGTATATCAAACTTGTACCCCCTCCAAACTCTGCCCCTTGGGGGAGAAAGGGGGCAACTTTGAAATCTTAAATAATAACCCCCTTTTTTATTGCAGATTTGGATTATACGGGAAAAAATACATAGCTTTTGTAATTAACATTTTCTTCGGATAATCGTAGATGGCGTTGTAATCGAGTAAAATGCAGTGAGAATCGTTTCATTGAAAAGTCTGGAAACGGTCGAATAACTGGAGAAATATACATTGGATTGAAAAACGGAAAAATACGTGTTCAATATTTTAGAAAATGACAACTGTGATATCCCTAAATAGATTTTTCTAAAATATTGAACACTTATTTACTTTTTTTTACTTTTGGATCCGAAAGTGAAAGTATCTTCGTAAAAAAAAATCCGCAAAGAAAATCGAAAAAGTAATCAACGGCGGATATAGAGATCGATGCAGAAAAAGTTTAAAAATATTAAAATGCAAACGAGATATTAGAAAATAACTGTCCCATAGGATTAATATTAGCGAGCGGGTGTTTTCGCGTAAGGGAAGAGGACTCTTCAGAAGAAAACAGTCGTAATGAGATGACAGACCAGCAAGCAGCGTGAATTTAGCATCTTTTAAAACAGTTGACTCTTTCAACTTGCGACCTTGACCTGGAAAAGCAGGATTCTTCTCAGACATGATTGCACAGTTATTAAAGAGGAGGCATTATTTGAATAGCAATGGGATTAGCATGACGGGGCTCTCATGAAGATGAAACGAGGAAATGACAGTTATTGAGAAAATATGCTAAATAGGCACCCAAACAAGAAAGACTCTAGCGCTTATTTAACTGGGAATATTCGGGAGGATTGTTTATTGACACGAAAATCAAAGTGCGTTGAAAGGAATTTGTCGAATTTGCATGTTTCTGGGTAAATAACAAGTGTTACACATTTTTAATAGAAAATAACGTGCTGTCGTGCACTTTAAATCGACTAAGAAGTAATTCTATCTCAAGGTATAAACTTTTTTTTATTATTACTTGATATGATTTTTAGAAAGTGATAAACGTTAATCTTCAGACTGCTTATTATTTTCCCCCCCAAAAATCATTTGACCAATATGTTACATATCGTATCGTTATATGTTACATATCGTATCGTTATATGTTATATATCGTTATATGTTATATATCGTATCGTTATATGTTATATATCGTATCGTTATATGTTATATATACCGCATCGTTATATGTTACATATTATATGGTATCGATATATATCGTATCGTTACATATCGTTTGTTACGTATCTCTATTATTACATATTTCAAATCATCATGTATTTGAAAAATATGTAGTATATTTATCATTTGCTTTTTTACCCTTTGACATGTGGAATTTTTAAAAATTTCTTCAAAAATTGTGCATTATATAATTTTTTCTTTAAATGTCTTGCCCTTGGAAATTGCGGTATAAGCAGTCAGAGGGTTAATACAGTTTAGGGTCATTTTCCTAGAAACATATAAAACGATGTCACAGAATATTTATTAAAAAAATAATTGAAATTGAAAGAAAATGTAATAATGGAAATGTGGTGTGGTATAATCGAACTATGCATGTAAATAATTAAATCTATACTAATAAAAGAAAGTTTCTCTCTGTGTATGTGTCTGTCTGTGTCTGCGATGGCTAGCGAAATCTAGCGCACCTAAAAGTCTGAAAATTTAGGTGAGGATAGTCGAAGGCCTCTCCTAATGCACCTGGGTCTCAGAATTTTAATATTTTAATAATTAATCAAGATATTAATTAAAAGCTAATCAATAACTCATATTTTTCTTTGCGAGCCAGCTTTCAGCACTGGCGCATGCAATGAACCTGTTTTACGGAAGCGAACGAGAATGAAGAAGCATTCGAATGATTAATGTGTTTATTTCGCAATTCTTTTTTAACTTCTATCGACTAAACAATTTAGTTCATTTAAAAACGAAAAACATATTCTGAAAGATCGCACTTTTACTTCTCATATGCCACAATCAATTCGGAAAAACAAAAAAAAAGATGTTAACCCTTTGAAAAACATTTTTGAAAAAGGGTCGTTTTCCGAGGTGAATGTTTTCCCCTTTTCAGCAACGTCCCTCAAGAGCGCAATTTTAGAGATACAGACAAACCAAACATATGCTTTTAAAACCTGAACCTTCTTATTGACGGTATAATTAGTTTTAAAAAATACGAATTTTAACCTTTTCAAAAATACCAGCGAACGCAGATCATTTCGCGCCTCAGGAGAGGATTTTTTTTCCTTACGCTAAAAGTTACTAAACGTTCGTATTTCCACACAATCATTTTTAAATCATCTAGGTAGACCAGATTCACATCAGCTACAACAATTTCAAAACGTTGGGACAAAAAAAAAAAAAAAAATCTAAGAAATTTTTGACAAAAACCCATAATGTTTCTGTGCGGTCAAGCTCGGCTTCGGGTAACGTTTTCACTATTTAATATGCATATATTTTCACATACTTTTATAGAGGACTTAGAAACAGATATATTTATGAACGGCTAGAATTTCTGAGAGTTCGGACGACAAATATATATATATCCCCTCTTATTCAAATTGTTGGTATGATTTATAATAATCCATTTTCAAAGGTCTCCTTGTTTTTCAATCTTGTTTCAACGATTGTTCGGGCAGCGATCTGACATGATTTTTGGCATTAAGCTGGTGTCATATACAGAAAACAATCGTTCTTTGCTTATAAATGTAGTTTCCCTGCCATTGAAAAAGTGAATTACATTATAAGCTTTCATTTGTGTTTATAGTTTATACTCTTGTTTCTTTTTTTCATTTGAATTAATAATATTTTATTTATTAGCACTACATAATTTAATTTGTAATTTGACACTGCTATATGGTATTTTGATTTCATTGTGTATGGTCAAGTTTCTTATGTTTCAATGGTTAAATTTTACATTAAGTTTATATATATATATTATTTTATTTTATTTTTATTTTTTATGGTAATGGACCCAACGCGAAAACAAAAAAGAAGAAAACATTTATTTTACAACCTGTTAACAATATTTCTGACATAATTTTTACACCGGCTGTAACCTTTATATTTAACCATAAAAAATTTCAAAAGAGTTTGGGCAACAAAAACTATTTATTTAAATTCTGAAACAGCCATTTCGTGGCTTCCTATGGGGCCTATAGTCATCCTCCAAGAGAGAGTTACTGGGAATGAGTACATTAGAAATTTTTTTTTCAATACGATGACAAGTATAACAGTAAAAATTCCATTCTTCTACTACGAAAATTCCCCGAGTTGATACTTTGAATTCCGGAGTTTCTTCCAGGCACTAAAAACAGAGAATAGGGTTTTTTTATAGAGTAAATTGCTGAAATTAGATTAAATTCAAAGTATCATAATTCGGTGAGATTTGGTGGTAGAAGAATGAAATTTTTACTGTTGTACTTATCAGACACGCAGAAAAAATTTCTAACTATAACTTATGGAACACAGGGATCGCGTTAAAAAGAAAAAGTTTTGAAAATTTTGCAGACATGAAAGTGGGAAACAGGAAAAAAGGTGGAACATTTTTCTATCTCTACAAGGACGCCAGATGACTCTTATAATTTAGATACAATTTAACAGTTATTTATACAATAACATGAAATATAACTAATGCAGATTGTTATTTTCTTTTCGCAGCTTAAAAGAAAAAAAAATTTAAAGTAATAAATTCTAATATATGTATACATTCATTGAATAAAAAAAGAAAATTGAAGACAGTTTGCTAAAGGTGTATTTCCAAATATATTGGATGAACCTATGTGAAGTACGGTGATTAATTAAATATATATATATATATATATGTGTAAGATATCGATACGCCTCTGTATAACGGGCGCACCTCGATATAACGAACACACATCGATCTCTCTGTAACGAGCGGTCGATCACCGCTATCACACATCCCAGTAATAGATATCCATCGTTAATGTAGTCGTGCACAAGTAGGAGAAATAAGCAGGCATTTTCCTGGGAACTAGCTTTTATTCCAATTAATTACAAGTCTCTTCATAAGCTAGGCCCAGGGGACAGTTTGAAGAGTCTTTTACCGGGGAAACATCGTCTTATCGTTCATATTTCGGCGAATTGCCGGACTTACAACGGCAAGGATGCCGTCGCACTTCGAAGAATACTGGCCGTAGTTTTTGTGGAGAGTGATTAGAGTCAAAAGCCACGCAAAAACGTGCTCCTCACATTATATACGGCCGGACCACCGCCAGAGACCGCTTTGCAACTTATGAAATAATGTAATTTAATTGGCTAATTAGCCCTTGACTCATATCTGGGTAAGCAGCCCAGATAATTAACATGCAAGATGTAGCCACCGGGAGAAGAGAGATGCGCTACCGTCAGCACTTTTAATCTTAACTAGGATTCAAAATTGATATCTGTTCGTAATAAATGTATCGTAAGGAAAGTTAAGTTACAGGGGCAACTAGAAATGAAGGCAGGGCTTTAAAATTTTGACACACGATTTAGGGATTTTAAACTTTGAATTTTTATATTTTAGTTTTTGATTTGGAATGGGTTTAACTAACTATCCTTTCATATCAATCACATTCGTTCACATTCAATATTCTTTCATACTTTTTCACATTCATTTCACATCCCCCCCCCCTTTTAAAAATGAGCGCCACAGTACTTGCCAGCAAGGGCTGTGGGGCTCAACCCCATAAGTTAAACACATTTTAAACTAGGCTATCGAATTTTTTTTTTTCTTTTTTTTTTTCTACGGAATTCTAATTAGACTCTCAAACTGCTTGGGCTTACTTTTACATAAAATACTGGTACTATTTGATGATATACACTGAAGATTAAACATATGACATATATTGTAAACAAAACACACAGCTGCAGCAAAAAAAAAATTGAACATTTCTCGCGAGAACATTGTGTGCTATATTTTTTTTTTTTTAAAGTCTTTTAGCACATTTCGAAAGTTTCTGTTAACCAATATGTCCTGTTAGAATTGTTCGTGGATTATATTTGGTTCATCAGGAAAGGGAAACATTGCACCTTTCTTCAAACATACAATACAATAAAAACTAAATAATATGATACTTTAAAGCAGAAATATAATATGGCAATTACTTATATTATTTACAAACACAAACAATTAAAATATGCACTTAAACTTATAAAAATACTTCAACATGATATAAACACTTATTCAAAACATTAAATTTAAAAAATATAGCATAAAAGATATTTCAAATATATTGTAAATATAGGACAAAACAATTACTATAAATGTAATAAAAACAACACAAACATGAAAATGTCATATGAGCAGTTACAAGGTCTGTTACTACTCCAAAATATCTACTTACAAGCATCTTTGGGCTTATAGGACACTAGTGGGAATTATTCTCAGGAGAGAAAAAAAATATTGAACTTGAAAACTTTGTAAAAATAGGAAATTCTAACCAAAAAATAAAAAAAATTTAGGCTATCCTTTCCACCATGCTCAGTGAGACATGGATTTCTAAACTCTGAGGTGATTACCATCCAAAAAATGTGTCTCTTGCACAAGGAAAAAGGAAAAGTGGATGCCCGATAATCACCTACAGAGGGAAAGCGAAGCAGTTTTGCCAAATTCTCCATTCTACATGGAAAGAGAAAATGGGAAAACAGTTCGACTATAGACGGGAGGCCACGGAGCGGAGGACCATTCTGGATGGATTTTGCCTGTTTAAGATTTACACCCTTCTTTAAAAAGAAAGAAAACAAATTCCATGTTAAATATAATGTATACACGTAAAATTGATCTTTGCTTCAGAAATACATCTCCAAAATAATCTTATGCAAACTTCTTTTCCCTTTTACAGTCTAAAAAAATTTTCACTCTGGAAAGACATTTTAAACAATTTCATTTATGTCACTTATAATATAAGCTCACCTATGAATTTGACTGTTTGATTTGCTGTGCAAAAGATTCAAGTCTAAGGGATTAGAACAGACAATATGTCCGATTATGAAATTTTCCAGGAACCCCCCCCCCCCCCCCACCCACCTTATATGATTCCAAATAGTTTTCGCATTTTTGCATCAATTCAGAGAATGTCCAAAATTGCTTTTAAAAAAGGTTGTATTCCTCCTTTAGGATGAACTCTTTAATGCCTGAATTAATGGCAGGATTATTTCATCAACGTAATTCCTATCTATTATTTTGAACATTTTTGAAATTTACATTGCCTACGTATTTCCAACAAAAAAAAGCCCGTTTCATCTTTTTGAGACATCCTGTGTGTGTGCGCGCGCGTACATATAATAAAACTTTTGTTAACAAGGGTCGATCCAGGCAAAATTTGGGGCCTATTTATTGCCCCAGCGCAAAAATCAATTTAATAAAACGGCCCCCTTCACAATTCCTTTTCATTACATGGGCCCTTTCTTAAAATTCTATCCCATAAAAACTTACTATTTATTAATTTATTATTTTGTGATGTTTTAAAATGTGTAAACAAACAAGTTCACCAGAAAGGAAAACTTCATCAAAAGTAGTAAAATCCTTAAGCATTTTATCTATATTTTAATTATAATTAGTGATCTTATTATGTGATTATGTTCATCAAAAGGATTTTAAAATTTTTTTGTTAATAAATGCTTGGTTTGCGAACTTGAGTAACTGGATTTTAACTTTTGTTACGAAATGTTATTTTTCACAAAAATAATAAATTTCACAAAAATAACCTTTACTTTTCACAAAATGGGCCCCAAGAAAAAAAACCCTGATTAATAATAACCATTAAATCACATAAAAAATCGACAATATATGAACCGATAATTATAATACAATACAAAGACATATATCCAAAAATGTATAAAGAAAGATAAAGGTATAGGAAAAATCATTTTTTGAAAACATATCTCCGGTGCTATGGACATAAACAAACGTAGGCGGGTGAACGCGCGCGAGGAAGGGATTCCATATTTAAAGAAGATAAAGATACGTAACCAACAATTTTTTTTTAATTTAAACTTTCCGTCCATGTCTTACACTAAATATTTGCAAAACGCATCTTTGCTTTTTATTATTATTTTAATAACACTATTTATTTCTTCAAAGGAATGTCACAGTTAAAATAACTGGAACAGAAAAGACCATTCACAAGTTGAAAAGAGATACGTACTTTGTTTCGGCCTGGAAAAAAAAAGTTCTACAGTTCTTTATTAAAAAATAATAAAATAAATAAACAATAAAATAAAAAGAAGATTAAAAAACCACTGGTATGATAAACTTCTTCCGATTTTATGCCTTGGTAGTGGCAGACCTCAAAAAGGGCCTCTTTTAAACCGCACTGGGAACTTGATATTTCCTCGAGTGATACTCGACTATTTTCCTACCCAGATATACTTCCGTCTTTCGTTTTATATGCTGTTCCTCGATGCATTAGAAGTGTGCTGTGATGTCATCTTGAGGGGTTGGGGCATGCGGGGGCTTGGATGGTTCCGCTCTGGTGGGGTAGGTAACAAGTTTCTGGTTCGGTCCGACGGGCCCATTTGTAATGCCTTATCTCGTTTCGCAAGAGAATTTTCCTAACGATGACTTGGCGATGCTTCGCGAGTTCTCACAGTTGTTTTTTGGAACAAGTGTTAACTCTTTCTCGAAATATAAGTAATCCCCCCCCCCCTTTTTTTATTTTCAAATTTTTTTGAACACAGTTGAAACTGCCATACTTTAACCGGACTGGAACTAAGCACATGCTGAAGATTAGTTAAAATCGTAAAATGCAATTGTACCGATTGCAATTGTGTTTATTCGCCGCTGCCTACACTGCAAAAATTAATAAAAATATAAATAAATAAAATAAAATAAATAAATAAAATAAACAAAATAAAATAAAAATAAAATAAACAAAATAAAATAAAATAAAATAAATAAAACTGTTGATTTTATGGTATAATACTAGCATCTCAGCTTTCAGTATTATATCGTAAAATTAACAGTAATAAACAGTAAAATAAGCAGTAATACACTGCCCCGCATGCGCGGTAGTGTATTACTCAGGGTTGGGTTTTTGATGTCAAAAAGTGGTTTTTGACATGACATGTCAAAAACCTGTCGAAAAGTGTCAAAAACCTTTTGCACATTTTTTTTTAAAGCAGTCATTAGTGATATTTTATATTAAATCAAGCTAAAAACTGATTAAATAATAATTTTTATGTTATAGAAATATTTTTTATTTAGTTATGCTATAATTAAGTTGTAATAATTAAAATCATAATTAAATTTTTTTCTCCAATTGTCATGCTAGGAAAAATAGCTAAAAATATTGAAACTACTAGTAAGTGCATTTTTCAAAGTACTTTTTATCTACTTTTCAAAGTACTATTAAGCGTTCAGTTTATTATAAAAAAATTTTAGCAGTCTAATTTATGCTTAAAAATCTTGTGTAAAGCTAAAGTGGTCACTACTATTCAATGACTGATCATAAGTTAGCTAGACTTTTAATGATTCTAAATGTTTGTTTTTGTACATAAACATTAGATATAAACCACAATTGCAACACAAATATTCTCTGAGTTATTAAATGAATTATAATATGAAATCAGTATAATTAAACGTTCTTTAAATCAAAAACTTAAAAGAAGATGTTATTTTCAATATTTACACATATATATCTTCATTTTATTATGTTTGTTTCAGCTTAATTATTTAGAATAATTTGTTTATGTTAAATTTAATTTTTATACATTATAAAATAGTGCCTATTTATTTATTTATTTATTTATTTATTGGAGCATATTATTTCAAGTTTGTAGCCGTAAGTCTAGCCTTAATCATTTGTTTGTGGAATGTGCATTTACAAGCAAAAAACAGGTGTAACATTTTTTCTTTGTTTGGATTCTGTAAACCTGGGACAAACATTAAAACAATATAAAAAATTATATGAAATTTTATACATTCAATTATACAAGTATTTAATAGTTTGATTAGTTTATATTTTTAATGTAACGATACTTTTAATTATTTTTTATTCTATATTTATAGCTTACAATTATTTTCTATTTTCTAAGCAACTTGTTAAACTAAAGTCATGTTTTGAGTTTTCATGGGTCGATGAAGATTTTTTTCTTGGAGCCCATTTTGTGAAAAATAAAACTTATTTTTGTGAAATTTACTATATTTTTGTGAAAATTATCATTTTGTTATGAAAGATGAAAGCTACTCAAACCAAGCATTTAATAATAACTTCTTTAACTTTTTATTCTGCTAAAGTTTTCCTTTCTTGTGAACTTGTTTTCGTTATAAATTATACATTTGAAAACCTAACAAAATAAAAATAATCCATGGAAGAGTATGTTTTTATGGAATAGAATTTTGTGAAAGGGCCTATTTTATTAAGAGGAATTTTGTGAAGTGACCTGTCTTATTAAGATGAATTTTGTGAAGGGGCCTGATTTAGTAAATCAATTTTTATGAAGGGGTCTGATTTATTAAATCGATTTTTGTGACGGGGGCCCTAGATAGGTCCCAACTTTTTCCTGAATCGACCACTGGTTTTATACTGTCTAAACTATGTGGTTTTTACTGTCTAAAACTGTCAAAAAGTTTACCCACGTGTCTAACACTAAAAATTATGAAATATTGTAAATTTAATGTTGTTTTAAAAATAACTATAAACAGTTTTTGGGCTCAATTTTAGGTTTTTGACAGTCGTTGTCAAAAACTATGTCAAAAAGGAGTTTTTGACATGACGGTTAAAACCATGGTTATAACCGGATAAAACCGTCACACTGTCAAAAACTTGCCAACCCTGGTATTACTGCTTATTTTACTGTTAATTTTACGGTATAATACTGGAAGCTGAGATGGCAGTATTATAAATCAATAATTTTTTTTTTTGCAGTGTAATCATTGTCAATTTCAGTAACGTATTTAAACGGAGAGTGTTTACGGATGTTAGCTGACGTCCCCTAAAATTTTCTGCATTTAAACTAGTTTTAGACGATAAAAGACAAAATCTAAGAATATATCTTGTCGTTAATGAAGAACTTTTTTAAACTTAATTTTCAATAATACTTCAGAAATGTTTGAGCTTAATGGATCAGTTTGCTCTTGCACCTGTCTTTAAAACTGACAGCTGTCTTATTGTTAGTGAAATTATTCGAATCACAAAGAACCGCGCAAAAGTAATTGAATGAAGCATTACAGCAAATTATTTCTCTATCCAAACATTGCCACTTTAACATACATTATATAGTTCTTATAGATATAATTTACAAAAAAAAAAAAAAAAATTAGTTTCATATTAGATTAATTTTTTTAAATTACATTATTATACATATTTTATTTATATCATCTAATATAAATTAAGTGGTCATTATTTTATCACTATTAACTAAAGTTATATTCTTGCAAAATGTTATACATCGGCTATGAACCGATTATGGAAGGTTAGACGAATAAGAGAACTATTGCTGATTTTTTATTAGATTTTTTCAAGGAAAGTTATTTTTATTTCATAATTTATAAATTGTTTTTGCGTTTTGTCGTGAAGAATCATTAATCTTTTAAGCGTTGACAGGTTCAATAATATAATAGCAATTATTATTTTTTATCTCTCATCACTGAGCTCTATATATAACAGGAGTTCAGAATCAGCGGTCAGAAGCATGAAAGGCAAATGAAGCTTGCAAGACAAAGGTAAAAAATAGTCCGCGTTGTCAATGTCAGATATTAGTATTCTCATTTACTATTACCCTAATTTATGCTTTTATAATTAAGCTATGCTTGCCTAAATCGTAAATAATTCACTAATCATGTAAGGGAATGCGAGAGACAGCATGTTTTGCCATGAATGCAAGCTAAAATTACCGTCACTGTATCCTTCCGAGCTGACCGCTGGAAATCATGTTGGGCATTAGGAAGACAGATCTGTTATTTTTGGAGCTCAGTGTCTCTCATAAAAAAATCTTGATGTTCCTATTACATCATCACAATTGACCTTCAGCATATTATGTGCCTCTAATTTCCTTTTTCATTCTTTTACATTATATTTTTTAATTTTTTGGAAAAGAAAGTTTGCTTAATCCAAGAGGAAATCCACGCACTACTACACGAAACTTATTTAACAGGGAAATATGAACGTCATCAATAGGATGTTAATTAATCATATAGCATCCTGATGTGCTTGTTAGAAACCACCCGGGAAATTGAGTATACAGCTATATGTACTAAATATATCTGAAGTATATACAGGGAACATAAAAAAGCTGTTTAATGAAATATATGTGACCTCGGCTAAGCTACTCCCGGGAATAATATTAGTATCATTGGTGAGTTTTCATGAATGGAAAATTAATAAAACTTTTGCCAAATGAAAGGGAGACCCCAATAAAGAGTGTGGTAACGTGATCACACATATATATAATCAAACGTTTCTTATCAAACGAAAAAAAACTTTATTCCAAAATAACAATTAAATGAAAAAAAAATGAAAATGGTGATGAATATTTACAAAGCATGTTCGTACAAATTTCGAGAACAACATTCTGCATTCTGATCAAGTCAGACACTCTCTTCAATTCAATCTTCCTGAACTCCCAAACCAGCCTCCTTTATATAGTAAAGAAGCACTACTGCTCTCACTTGGATAATCTTCATTGATTGACATCTTCTTTCATTCACTTACTTTCATTTTGAAACTACTGTGGGGTTTTTTTCTTTGGGTCTTGCTATCTATACAAAATGAATTCCGGACACATTTTTAACATCCCTAAGAAGACTTTGTCATCAATACATTTCACACACAGTTGTCATGGCTATTCAAGATTGAAAGCTTTTCATTTCTACTTGACAACGAAAACAATGTTTTTCTTCCAACAGGATTATCCTCTTTCAATGGATGCCAGTCAAGAAAACTATTCACATTATTCTGGAATTATCTTAATCCCACTAGAAAGTACTAAATTGATGGTCAATTCATCACAAGGGCAAAATTAGCACTAGCCACCGGCCACTAAATGAAAAAAAAAAGTGGTTATTAACAAAATTGTCTATCAGCAGCTACCTTATGGCCGCTTTCCTACAAGGAAAGAATAATTTTGTTTTGCATTTCATCAAGAATTTTACTTTTGCTGGTTGAAATAGGTTGATATTACCATATTTATTTTTAAATTAATACTAATTGAAATTTTAACAAAAGTTTACTGTTTAGAACTTTTAAATAAAAAAGTGACTCCTTATAAAACTTCTACTATACTGGCCACTGGCGAAATTTCTTAGTTTTGCCCTTTACGCCCCACAATGATACCGTGCTTCCCCTACATTCAAAGGTTAATCGGGCCCTGTATATGTATAGAAAGCTGCTGATTTCTTCCAACATTTTTTTTCTTCTTTTCACACTACCAGCGTTTAAATTCTACTAAGCATCTTCCTCTCAGCGTCATTTTAACCATGCGAGCAGGTTTCTGTTTTTTTTTTTTTTTTTTTTTTTTTTTTTTTAAATATATATCAGATGGCTGGTTCGTTTATCATTGCTCAAAAAGCCTGAGATAAGAACAAGAACCTGTTTCTAGCAGCAGCTAAAAGAGTGTGTCGCAAAAGTTTTTATGAATCCTTTAATTTTTTATTTTTTTTTTGCTGCTTTTGCCTTCTCTTCAATTGAGAGAAGGCGATATTTAGATGTGCAAAGAAAAGTGCATTTTATCGCTATGCAATTTCGATAAGAAACAACATTTGTATAAACATCTTTTAAAACAGAAATGGGATAAGGATCTAAGGAATGTTGAACCCATTCAACTCTCTGCAGCACATTTGCTACAATGTTTCCAGATATTTCAAAGATTTTCTTCCTCATACACTGCAAAAAGGAAAAAAAAAAAAGTTGATTTTACGGTATAAGGTATAATACTGGCAGCTGGGGTGCCAGTATTAGACCGTAAAATCACTATTTTTCTTTTTTTCCCAGTGTAAAATAAAAATGTTTTTCACGTCATTATTTGCAGTTAAGCAAATCATTTTAAAGTTTTATGATAAATGACAGAGCAGCTTTTGTTTATTTTTTTCCCAACTGAAAGCAAAGTGAATATTCAATAAATAAAAAAGAAAAGTGTCCAATTAAACTGATGGCATTGAGCTCACAGGCTATTAACACTAATTGTGTATTATACTCTTATTTGAAAGAATAATGTCCCTCGAAAAATAAAGAAATCGACAATAAATTAAAGCTCCCCGTCCCCCGTTCATACTCAACCAATGAACCCCCAAAACTAATCAGGGAAGCGCTTTATCACAATGAACCTATATACCAAATTTGAAGCAAATCGGATAATTCTGGATGAAAAACCCATTTATCTAAATTAAGGGGGAGCGTAAGCCCCCCCGTTCCCCGTCTTTATACTTAACCAATGAACTCCCAAAACTACTAATCAGGGAAACACGTTATCACAATGAACCTATATACAAAATTTGAAGCAAATCGGATATTTCTATCAAGAGTTATCGCGTTACATACGTACATACAGAACCTGCGGGCACATTAGCTCTTAAGGCTTCGACTCGCAAAATATTTAATGTAATAAAGACAATACATATTTTTTCAAATCAGATGTATTTTTTTTTTTTTTTTTTTTTTTTTTTTCCGATAGACTTGGTGAAAGCACTATTATTTTCTTTTAAGGAGTATCAGTTTCAATGTTGACAGTTTATCATCGTTCCGACGTTTAGCCAGATTTTTGTGAGTTTTCTTTATACTTTGTGTTGTAACATCTCTTCGTGCTACATTCTTTCCAAATTCTAACAGTGTCTACATATCAAACATAAAATTTCAGTTTTTCTTTGAATATATTGTATTGTAAATCACCTTTGAAAAAATCTACGATGTTTACCTTCAGTTTGTCATATTTAGTCATAGCGGTAAAGAATTTTAACATATATATATATTTTAAATACCGTGATGTATGGATATGTCAATAAAATGTGTGTATCAATAAAGAAAGGAAAGAAAAATCATACAGGTTTCATTTAATGACAATTACTAACCTAAGAAATTCACATTTTTAGAGCTTAAATCCAAAATCCATATTTTTGACTAAAGCCCAAGTGAAGAATCTGGATGATATATTCCGGGGTTTTGTGTCAAGCAAAAAAGTAATAATTTGTGTTACTTTCAAAGCGATTAATTGAAAGCTACTTAATTTTATATTTTCATTTTTTTAAAATATTAATTGTTCTTAATTAGCGTCGAATTTTATTAATTTTACAATGCATTTCTTAGTATTTAATAAATACAGCATATTGTTTTGTAAAGTGGTGTAAAATTGAAGACAGTAGTAAAATAAAGTATTAGTTTCGACATAAAGCAAATAAAAATTACAAATAAAATACTGTAAAAATTTTACGAACCTTTAAATTTTCAGACACAAGATCCCACGCTTTCTTACGTTCCGATTGGTTATATTTGTTTCCAAAATTTTTTTGTTCTAAAATGTAAAATTGAATTATATCTCTCTATATACATCACTGTTGACGTATGAGCGAAAATTTTTAAATTCAGAAGTCTACCACATTCTGAACAAAAATATTCCCCTTATTTGAAGACAACATATAAATAAGATAAATATTACTGTTCAAAAATAGTGGTAGCATTCTAAATAAAAAAAAAACGCCTCCCAAACTGATAATACTGATATACATATATTTTTCAAATGTTTGCCATCTCTAAAACCACGGTTGGTGCAAGTATGTTCGCGCAAAGTGTATTTTAAGCATGCGCGCCCTAACAACTAAATCAAACACAGGTAAAAGCCCAAGACTTCGCGGGCCAAAGATAAGTTGTCGGCGGGCCACGTGTTTGACATGCCTGCTCTACACGGTAAGTCAAATCAGCCCCAAACTTTTGCGAGCATGTCTGCATCGACTGCTGTTGTTATGTGTATCTTCAGTTCGGCTAATATATCTGGAAGTGGAGGCACATAAAACGTAGTCTTTAAACCCCAACAAGAAGAAATCGCACACTGGGGGGGGGGGGGGGGGGTCCGGCAATCTTGAAGGCCAGACAAACACTGAAGTGGCGTGCGAAGGAAGAGTGTTAGCGCTACCTGTCGGCAACGGCGTCAAACTTGAGATTTCCCTCTTTCTACATATACATTATTCGATGAAAATAAATTAAAAGCTGAATAATATTGATTAAAAAAAAAATCTGATGATCCTTTTTTAAACACTCTGTATATTAAGTTCCAATAGCTTTGAAATAGCGTAACATCATTAAAATACACTGCAAACGATTTCCCCCCATTGACCATATTGTAACGGCATTATTTTGAGTGCCCCTGTAACTGAATTAAAAATGCTACATACTTCATTTCCAGATGCTATGATAAACCTGAATAACATATCAATTACATGGCAATCCGACTATATTTACGCGAGATAGAGTGCGGACGAACACAGAGACAGACAAACGACCAAACAAATCGAATTCCTAAACACTTTTCAACGATGTTGGTAAGTGCTAAAAACGCAAGAACTTTTTACAAAATGTATTTTTATATTAGATATTATATTACAAGTTTATTTTAATCGCATAAAAATATTTTAAAAAAGCTGCATTCCTTGCAGAGGTCATTAATCATAGTACATGTAAGCATTTTTCTTGAGAAAAATGACCCACATACAGCAATTTATTAACGGTCAGTTTCAAAATAGAATCGGAAGGACAAAAACCTTGACTGAGCCCTTCACGACATCGAGGAGAAATTATAAAATTCTGCAGATTCCTTTCAAGGGCGGTAAACGTTGTAAAAGAATACAAATGACACGGGTAAAAGTAGAAATGATGTTGCCAAATTAGACTAACATTCTTTTAGCGAAAAAAAAAAAAAATAATAATGCTAATTAGGAACAACTTCTCAGAACAAGGTGTTGCAAGAAACCGAAACTGACTTCGACAGGGTTTCCCTTACCATGATATTAAAGAGAAAAACAAGAAATCAAGCATAACTGGTAACAAAGTAAGGTACTAAGAACGTGATACAGCGTTAGCTGTACGCGATGTCTCGGTATGATACAGTTTTTCCAAAAGATATCTCGAACACTGCCAGATAATTTACAGGTCATGATTTGCCAAATCGACGTAATGTAATCAGGGCTTCATAATATACACACATTTCACACATAACAAAAAAAAAAAAAAAAAAAAAAATCATTTGTATAAGCACTCAAATGCGAATTGCCGAAAAAATTGAAATTGAAGCCAAAAGAAAAAAAAATGAGAAAGGCTAAAATAAAAGGAGAATCATACCACGACATGGTTGTAGTTAGTAATAATTTCTCCATTTAACCATTTCACACAAAATAAGAAAATGAAGTTTTTGCTAATAAATTCGAAAAGTATAATATATCAATTCGCAATTGATGTCTTCTTAAGCAATTTTAATTAGCAGTTAGTTTTACATTTTCCCCCTACAGCTGGTCCTTTTGCAGTGAAAAGGGTTTAACAGGCATGCCGAATTGGTATACGCTCGGCAGTGAAATGCTCATATACAGATACACGAGTTTGAAAGGAACAGTTTAACACCGCAAAGTTATGGCTATTGAAACATTAGTTCAAACTTCTAACTGTAATGAAGAGAAACAAAAAATTTAAAAAGTTCAGTCTGCAATAAAAATAATTTTTTTTACTGTCACTTACACTTTTAAGGTAAATTATTCGTTCAGTATTTAATTAAATCTGAACGAATTCGTAATCGCCTTAAAGCTGCGATTAAATTCAAAACCTCTGTTTATTGCATCAACCATGAAATAACGTTCTTTTGTACATATGTAATAATTTCAGCTATATTATTCGGATTCAAAATAAAGAATTTTTGTCTGTATAAGTAATCTAATGCATCTTTCAAAAATATCGAGTAAGTAGATGTTTTAAATCAATTATTGTGGGGGAAAAAAATGACAGAAAAGTTATCAGCTAGATATGAAATCAAAGACCAGGGGTCGATCCAGGAAACATTTGGGGCATAGGGGCGCTTCACAAAATACCTCTTAATAACATAGGTCCCTTCACAAAATTCCTCTTAACCCTTTATATCCTGAATTAATTTTCCAGCTACTTTTTAGATGCTCAGAATCCTCGATTATTCCCACCAGTTATTTTTTATTATTATTATTATTATTATTATTATTATTATTTGTAAAGTTTTCCTTATCTAATCATAGCATTTTTGCGATTCAATTAGGTGAAAATTTCTCATTTGAAAAACCGGTGGTAACAGATTAAAAATTCTGTAAAAGACGCTCGTCACGAAGGGGTTAAAGTGGTACTTATAAGTACCGTCAGGATAAAAAAGGTTAATAAAATAGCCCCCTCTCACAAAATTCCTCTTAATAAAGCAGTATCATTCACAAAATCTCTTAAATACCTTCACAAAATTCATTTCAATAAAAGCACACTCTTCATTATTTTTATTTTGTTATGTTTTGAAATGTGTAATTTGCAAACAAAACAAATTCACCAGAAAGCAAAACTTTTGCAGAAGGACTTTAGAAGTTATTATTAATAAATGCTTGGTTCGAATTGGAGTAACTTTGTAACTTTGGTTACAAAATATTATTTTTCACAAAAATAATAAAATTTCACAAAAATTACTTACTTTTTAGAAAATGCCCCCCCCCCCCCCAAAAAAAAAAAAAAAAAAAAAAAACCTGCATCAGCCCCTGAAGACTATAAATTATAGGAAATTTAAAGCTATTTCTTTTTATAAATATTGATGATATTCAATAAAAATTATTCTAAGGTTTTTTTTTTTTTAAAGGAAAAAGGAGAGCATTGAGGAATTAACTTAAGATTAATTTTGACCAGACATTATGCAGCTTAATGAAATAAAAGAAATAGATTTGGATAGAATGAATGCTTCATGCTCGCAGATATAAGACAAAATCACACGAATCAAAATATTTTTAAATATCGATAAATTTTGAAAAATCACTACTTAAAAAATATGGAAAACTAGTGAAATTTCAAAAAATAAAGTTTTAAGATTAGATAGGCAAATTTAATCTATGTAGACGGCTAGCAGTTTTTACATATACCAGTAGCATTTCCCCCCAAGCAATTTAACCCTTTGTATCACCGCGTTGCATATCTGCAATTAATGTTACAACTTATACACCAGGCTTTAAAAGACAATTTTTTTTTATTACTATCTTCCAACACAGCAGTTAATATAAACTATCCATAGAATTCTCAACAAACGGCCATACTGAGTTAATTTTTCATGCGAAAGTTTTATTTATCATTTGAGCAGTTTCGCATCATTATAGCTAAAATGAACATTATTGCCAAAATGAACTTCGTAAATTTTGTCAAATTAAAAAGGCTGGAGACGTCTAAATATATATATGTATATATATATTACAAAAGGTAAGTTCGTATACACTGTTAAAAGTTGTCAGCAAACTGAAGCGTTTGTTTGAGCGTTTTTATAGAAAACGGTTACATAACCGTAATTTAACTCTATTCTGACCATAATATAGGCAATAATATGGTCAGTATAGAGTTAAATTACGGTTATATGTAACTATTTTGTATAAAAACGGTCAAATGACTGGACAGTTTGCTGCATATTTTTAACAGTGTACCTTACAATTTCGTATTAGAAAATTGACAATATTTATAAGTAGTATATAATTTTCTGTTTATTGCAGAGGTGAAAAAAGCACCTAAGTCAATAATTTTTTTAATTTTTTGTTCTAAATTTTTTTAATTATTTTTTGCATGCTTAAAATGATGTATTCTAACATTTGAGTAAATATTTTAAAAATTGGAATTGCTGAGTCCCAAAGGATTAACCCCTTAATCGTCGTGCCCGAGACATTCACGGGCAGCGTAGGTTACGCCTGTTTTATTCAGATTGTTTCATTCCCACCAGTTTTTTAAAAATAGTATAGTTGGTTTTATTCTCACATTATTTTATCTGCCTATTAAATAAGGCAAATATTTCTACTTAAGAAAAACTGGTGATAATCAAGCAATCTGATTTTTCAAAAAGTAGCCTACACTTATAGGGCGCGACGATTAAGGGGTTAAGCTTTTGCAGTAAAAGAGTTTTAAAGGCGTGACGGCTAGCTATAAGCTTGATACTGAAATACCCATATATACAGGAAAGTGAGTTTGAAAACAGCAGTTTCTACAGTGAAAAGAGTTTGGACATCATCTGGGTGGGGTGTCACATTTTCATTTAGGCTTTGCCTTACTTATATGAAAGTAATGAATCCTCGCACATCCATGTCGCCACCAAACAAAGGAGTCATTTAAAAAAGAGTAGGGTACATAAGAAAAATACCAATTTATTTCAAGTGGACAGAAAATCTGGATTTAGTTCACCCTACGAATAATGTTGCCAGGTGTCCCGCCACGTAACTACAACGCGGGACGACAAAAGTCCCGATTTTTCATGACGCGCAAATTCTTTTAAATTACTTATACAACCACGCTATTTGTTAGTCTGCATCGAGAGGAACTTTGTGCAGTAACACCTGAGAAGACAAAACCTATTTATAACGGAAAATGTTTATAGTCTCTTCTAATGCCTTACTTACCAATCTATCTGCTAGAACAAAACCTGACAAAAACTAAAAAAAAAAAATAGCGGTTTTAACTATTTTGTTTTTACAAGTTTTACTGTACCTTGTTCAGTAAACCCTGTGTAAACGGAATTCTGTTTAAAAGTAAAAAGTTCAATTCTTCCTAAGATAGGAATACTAGTACAATTATACCAGCTAAACTGGAATTATGTTTATAGTCCCCAAGCGATTCCGCTTTCACAGGTTTTATTGTATAAGACTGTTGTGTTTAGTTAGTATAATAAAATCTGCTAAGACGGGATTCGCAAGGGAGAAGAGAAAAATTCTGTTTTAAACAGGCTTTCGTCTTAGCAGGTGTATTTAATTGTATGCTATTCCTATCGTAGGGACAATGAAATTCTTACGCTTAAATCAGGGTTCCGTTATAGAGAGGGATACGTCTTCATAGGGTTTACTATATTTTTGTCCTGATTTAGCAGATGTCCCGATTTTTGCGACACTGAACCTGGCAACACTAACCTACGAATGAATTTTGTCCCCTCCAAGCAAAATCTGAAACGACGCTGCTCCTACCAAAGTTATCAAAAAGAGAACCATATAACAATAGTTTTCGACAAGATTATTTCTATATTTGGAGATCTTATTTTGTTAAAATGCTCATCAGTATTAAGGGGACTCTTGACGCTCGCTAACCAATGTTAGCTTAAGGTTCTTAATTTCTCGTTTAATTTTTTATTTATTTATTTATTTATTTATTTATTATTATTTATTTATTTTTATTTTTTTATTTTTATTTTTATTTTTATTTTTTTATTTTTTATTTTATTTTTTTTTTTTTTTTGGGGGGGGGGGGGGGGGTCTGTTTGCGGCATAGGATAATTGAGGTCGATTTCTAATATGGCCAGTCTCAACTTTTTCGATTTTGGTTGCAGATTTTTTTAATAAAGGCACTTTTCCTTTCGAAACCGGTTACGAAAGTGAAAGTGCCTTTATTAAAAAAAAAGTCTACAATCGAAATCGAAAAAGTAAAAAAAAGCCAAATTAGAGATCGATCTCAGTTATCCCATAAAATGCAAGTTTAACCCATTTTAGGCCAAGCATAGAAATTTTATAAAATGTGGTATCATTTGCATTGAAGTTTGCTTAAATTGCATTCATTAAGACACCAAAACAGTTTCGGGCATGAAAAATAATATTTTATTTAATTTGACGTTACCATTATTAATTTACCATTAATAATATACCATTAAATTTAAATAAAAAAAAATTTAAGTTTTCTTATGGCATTTGTTTTATTTTTATTTTATTTACAGAACTTGCAACTTTACTCCATTATAAAAGCATATGATTAATCTCAAGTGGAATAATTATACATTTTCAAAAAGTCGAATTTGTCAATAACAGTTTCAAGTAAAAAACCAGCGTATTTTGAAAATTTCTCAACAGAAAGTGATTACTTCAATTGAATTACTAATATTTTATAGATGTCTCCAGAACCCTTAAAAATAGTAGAAAAATAAAATTGGTGAAAATTATACGTCACAGTGTTAATAAAAATATATCTATTGAAATGGTGCGTTTACGCACCTTTGGCCGAAAATGGGACAAATTCGAAAAGAACCAGACCATAGGTTTAACATTAGCTAGCGAGCGTCTTCGCCTGACTGCAGAGTCCTCTTAATATTATAAAAATACATGGTACTTCTTGTAACCAAGCCAAAAAAAAACTTGCGTAAAAAGACGTTGTCATCTCATCACCCGATAAACTAAATTACTGACTCAAACACTTCGGAGATATCCTTTAGTAAGAAGGGGAAATATTCTATCAACTGCTATTCCCGAAAACTTAAAACACCAAAAATTTCACAACAACCATAAAATCCATGTCCTTCCTTTTCTCCCATATATGACTACATGCTACGGAAACAATCTCTTAATAAATCTAACAGCATTCACTAAAAATAGAGTTAATCCCTCAATGGGCAATCAACTAAAGGACGCTCATGGGATAAATGCACTCGCCCGAATATCATTTGTCACGCCAATTCCGATAGAAAAGAGAAGACAAAAGAGAAATGAAAGGCAATAAGATTTCGTAAATAACGTCATCTGCTAAAAGAACGACATTTAAGCAGCATTACACCCAAAACATGAAATAATCATCATAAATTGTTTGAATACGAGCACCGGCAAAACGAATCGTAAAAAAAAAAAAAAAATCTTAATTAAATTTCTCTTTGGAAATTCCCTCGTTAACATACTATAAGAACGTTCACCCGTGGAACTAAGGGAATAAGCATAATTTAAGCATTCTTTATCCGTGTTCATTAGGGGCGATTACAACGTAACGAACCCATTATCACAAAGTGAAAGAGTAGCTTTGTTATTAAAAGTTACAATAACAAAATGTCTTCGACATTTTACAATAATTGAATTAAGGTTATCTGTCTTATCATTTAGCAAGCTGTTTTATTTATTTCGAAAACAAGGAAAAAGGCTTTAATGTTTTGCAACTGGTGTTACAGAGATATCTATTAATAATCGGGTTTGAACACGACAGGTTTTTTTTACAAATGGATTTTTCACAAATCGGGTTACTTTTTTTTCTTCCAGTACCATACAAGCACATTAAAAAAAGAAGGTTATGCCATTTATAGAAAAAAGAATTATACGTTACAAAAAATTACCATTCCCGTTACCTTTTCGAAGAATGAATAATTGAAACCCAATCTCTCTTAGATTAGAGCTCAATTAATCTATTACGGAAGAAAACAAAACAAAACAGCCTTAATCTCTGAAATAAGAACAAGTTTTTCAGGATGATTTCAACTAATCGCATTGCAATTCCGATTGTTAAAAGATTACAGAAGATAAAAAATTACTGCAATTCATATTTAACATTGTTTTTATGTAAAAGCATTAACTTCATAAACTATCAATTCAATACATAAAAATGTAGGGCTACCGAGGTATTTTCTTGGGGGATGTTTATCAGAATCATGAGGGGAATGGGAGGAAGAGACTATATCAGCTGGGCACTGACAAAAATGCCATATCCTTCCGATTTTTAGAAATTTTGAATAAGCTTAACTGGATCTCATTTAATCACAAATTTCTGAGATTAAATAAAATAAATAAAATGAATATATCTATTTGAATATAAATTTTATAATCAAATAAAGTCGGATGTGTCAATCCCAAAACTTCCTTCTATATCTCATACATGTTAATACTTCAAAATTCGCTATCACATCGCCAATTAAATCATTATGTTTCGTCATTCTGTTGTACATCAGCTGCTTGCGAATCCTCGGGTTACCTGGATGCGAAGCACCCTTCGTTGCACGAGCAGCCGATGTACAACACGACTACGAAAAGTCAATCTGACCTGTACCGGTGGGAAAAGATAGTCTCCCTATTCCTTGGTTTTAAGGTTTTAGCTAATTTTACTGGAAAACACGAAGCTAAAATGCGTGGAACACGATTACAGAAGATTCATTCCCAGTTCTCGTCAACATTGAATTTCAATCAAAATTTCGCCAAATTAGTCAGCTATAGCCAAGTTGGCTTCATTTACGGCAACCTATTTTTGGTCGCCAAATTTGGCGATATTTCACCTAGTGTCGTGAAGCCTGGCGAGAATTTGACGCTGGTGAATATGAATACATAGTGTTAAGTATATAAAAGTTAGAACGATTGTTACAACAATGAAAGAAAATTTGCTAGAAAGCATGTTCACTAAAACTCATAAATTAAATCCTTTTATGAAGGAATCCTGCTGTCTTGTTTCAAAATGTCAACCACCGTAAAATTTCTAACTGCTATATCTCAGTCATTCTTTAAGATAGCAAAACAAAAATTGCTCCGGAATCCTTGGATTAAGACCGAATATTTAACGGGAAAAAACGTTTAAGATTTTTTTTTTTTTTTTTTTTTTTTAATTTGAAATTTTTAAGTGGCTATGACAGTGCCACCTTCCGGCGGAATATCCTCAAATTCAACTGGAACTTGCAGGTCATAGTCAAGAACCTATAAATGAAATTTTGTTCAATTCTATGCATAACTTCAATCACTTTTCGATGATAGAAAGAAGAGACACACGCGGACACAGACATTTTGTAAAAAACATGTTTTTGGGGGGGGATCTCAGACCCCTAAAACGTGTAAATCCATTGAAAACCGGAAGTCGAAAAAAAATTCTAATACAATACTTTCTTCTATAACAGATAGAAAAAAGTAAAAAAATAAATAATATACATCGGCAAAAAATAAGAAAATTGCTTTTGAATAATTAAAAAATATACTTTTGTTCTTGAATTTTTAGGTTATATTTCTAAATACAAACATTTTAAACAGCTTTAAGATATTGTAGCTGCTCCCTCCTTAGCTTTTAAATTGATAAAAATACTTATCCGATAATTAGAGATGAGAATGCTTGGGAATTTTGGAAAGTACTTTTTTTTTTTTTGGAGGGGGGGGGGGGGGGTTCTAAAAGGTGTTTATTTATTGATTTGTTTTTGGAAATATTGAATTTTCATTTATATAATAATGTATTCGAAACTTTAAAATAGCTACATTCTAATGTTTTTTTCTTTCTTTATTATTACTTTTTTTCATGTTCAATGTCCCACATAAAAACGTTAACGTGTAAAATAGATAATTAAATGCGACTATTATCATTAAAAATGAAAAGTCATACGCAAAATTATATCAATAACGCACAGCTGCCAATCTTCGGGTTTTTATACTCCAGGTCAAACATATATTGAATCAGAAGATTTATTTAATACAGTATGTCTTGTTTCTATGTTAAATTTATTTGGTTTCATTCGTAAAGTAAAATTTCAAATTCAAAATATGTCTAAATTTATTGAGTCTACAATTCTAGAAATGAACAGACTGTTGCATACCTTATTAAATAAATCTAAATACCAGAAAAAAAATTGTAAAATCAATAACAATCTCTTTTCTTTATCTTTCTTGTTGTTTTCAAGGGTAATTTAAAATCGAAAATGCAACTGAAAAGATCACTTAAGTTAGTTGAATGATACAAACAGTGGTGTTAAATTAAGCAAAGACAACTATTGTAGAAATACTGAAAGTAAAATGCTAATTTTTAAATTGTATAATCATTTATTTCTTTTTGTAATATATTTGTGTAAAAATATATTTTTTTGTACGCATAAATTACAAAAATGCTTATTATCTTATATTTTTTAAGAAAATATAACTGCAAAAAAACTTATTTGTAAAAAAATTTTCCAGGAAAAAAATAATAAAATAAAACTTTTTCAACATATCAAGTTTTTCGGAAATATTACATTTCTACCGATAATAACGTTGACAATTTAAAGAAAAATACGGTTACATTTTAAAATGGACGGTTTTAGTATATTATTACAACTTAACAAGAAACGTGCAAGAAACATATGAATTTCTCAAAATTATACAACGCAGCCATAAAATTTGGCAGAAATATCGTCAGTGGCATTTTAAACAATTTTCCCATGAAAACCTACTTTTTCGAATAGTAGTTTAAAAGAACCTGCCAAGCACTATCGAGAACATTTATAAAAATGCACCTGAATTTTAATCCTGGAATGCAAGATGAACTTTTCTTTCGATATGTAATTTAACTTTCCCCTTGGTTATTTTGAAATACAACTTTTAAAAAATCCTATTTCTATTTGGCGTAAGCCTGTACGTATAGCAGACAACTTAATAAAAGTGAGTAAAATCTCGTTCAGACTACCAAAGTTAAGTCATTTAATTTTAAGTATCTTAAGTTAACGTTCTCAAATACCGTAATAATGCATGGAGAAGTTAAGCCTAGTTCCGGGTCGCTCGCTCTAAAAACGTAAGTTAAGACTCTTAACTGTCCTAGTCTGAATGTGATATAAAAACAAGAAAAGCATTCCAGGTTTAAACTAAGTTAAGCTTGTTAAAAAATCATAAGGCGAAATTTCTAAGCGTGGGCACTATTATACAAAGCCGGCCATAAGTATAGAGTGCAGTGTACCTAAACTAAAGGGCAAAACTGGAAAATTTCATTAGTGGCAGTTTTATAAGGGGCCACTTTTTTTATTTAAAAGTTCTAAAACAGTAAACTTTTATTAAAATTCCAATTAGTATTAAACTAAATTAAATAGCCCAAATAAATATGTTAATATAAACATATTCCAACCAGGAAAAATAGAATCCTTGATGAACTACAAAAAAAAATTACTCTTTCCTTGTTGGAAAGTGGCCATAAGGTGGTCACTGACAAACAATTTTTTAATAGCCACTTTTTTTTTCATGTAGTGGCCCTGTGGCCGATGTCTTACTGCTAATTTTGCTCTTTAACCTAAAACCCCACTCTTATAGGGATCCCCCAAAGAGAGTTTTAAAAGCATTTTTATAAAAAGTTAGAGTGCCAATATGTTTTGCAGACATGCATGCACCTAGCATATACACATATACAGACAGGTCTTCATAAGCAGTGTTATGTTGGTTTTAACCATCCGGGTCAAAATATGTTTTGACCATCAGTAGTCAAAACTTGAAAAAAGAAATTAAAATTTTCTTTGTTAAATGATAAATTTAGTTCAATATTCGGAAAGGGTTTGTCAGAATAACTACTCAGCTTAATTTAATACAACATTTTAAAGTGTTTTAACAACATTTAATACAGCATTAGAAATATTTCAAACATTTTACTCAGTACTATAGTCCTTTAATTTTCAAAACTTTATAATTTAGCAGCACAATTTTTTTTTAAAGGTAAGCAATTATCGTAAGTATTGAAATATGTTTAATAATTTGATTACATATCTAATTTTATATAAAAAGCGGGGGAAACCAAATCAGATTGAACAAAAAAAAGATTTTTTAATTTTTATTTTTAACTTAGATCTTTTAATCACTGACGTGATCATTTTGAAGGAGCATATCTTAATCATACATATTTCAATCTTAACCCAGAGATCTTTCAATCACTAACGTGATTATTTTGAAGGAGGATAGCTTAACCATAATCTTAACCCCGAGATCTTTCAATCACTAACGTGATTATTTTGAAGGAGGACAATTCAAGATTTAATGATCTCGGGGTTAAGATTGAAATATATATAACATATATTTTTATATATGGTTTTAAAATAAATTTTATGCACCTTTTTAGTAATTTTAATAAGTATTTTATCTATATTAATTACAAGGTGAATATGATATTCCACTCTAAAGTCTTTGAGTTTTCTATTAAAAAATGATTAAAAGTACCAAGTGTCGTTGTATTAAGTTAAGACGATTTGACAGTTTATTCTAGATCAGATCATACTTTGAAAATAATCTTTCTTATGATGAAGAGTTTGCACAACAGACAATTCATAGGGTGCATTAGGAAATGTACAAATTCCAAATCAATATTTTCTAACAATTTTTCGTATTGCTCATCAAATATCGTGTAATGCATTAGTTACACTTTAAGAAAAATAAGATTTAGGATTTTGTTTGAAGTGCCGTTACATTAAGGCAAAAAGTTTCATTTATAATTTAATAATTGATAAAATATTAATTGTATTAATTATTATTAAATATGTATATCACATTAAATATTCACACAAATATACAGTTTGAGCAATTTATGTAACCTGAAGCTATTTAATAGAGTTTCGCCCACTTTTAAGTGGCTAAAACCAAATTTCACCAGTTTTGATGATTGTTCTGGTTAAAAGTAATTTTGACCTGTCAAAATTACAACTCTGCTCACGAGACAAGGGGAATTTTCTTTTTAAATAATTTAGGGATTTCAAAATTCCAAAAATAATTTTACACCTGGGCCTCTTAAAAAAATAAGGCTGGCCCTGATATTATATCAAATCTCGTATTTCAATTGTCAAGAATTTTTAAAAAATCATATAGGATTTTGGGTTTTTACTAATCTCTCTTAATACACTCTTCGAAAAAAGCAGCTGGGTACGCGAATCAAACCTTTAAAATAACAACAATGAACGATAAATTATGCAAGTAACACAAGCAAAGAAACTTAATACGCTGAGAAAGATCTAAGTTGCAAATATCAGGTGCTCATATCTCATATGAAATTTGGGCCGCTTAACGCTTTAAAGTTATCGTTTGCTAAAGGAACTGTCGGCAAAAACTTCTTTGTATCACATTCTAATACACGAAAGGTCAAAGAACAATAACATAAATAAAGAGGAAGCTTTTAATAATATAAGCTTAGGCATATACGAGCTAAGAATTAAGCATAGATTGTGGTAAATATAAAATATGTTATGCCATATCTTTCATGTCTCACTTATCGATGATGCTCATGCACAGCAAATCAACATTTTTTTTTTTTTTTTTTTTTTTAATCTTATAATTTAATTTTTAAAAATTAATATTTTGCTGGGAGAATTTTTCATTTTTAAAAAAGTACAAGGGAAAATATTTTGTTTTATGAATCCTTTTATGCCAAATATTTTGGAATTTGTGCTAGAAATCCATACATATAATGGTAGAAAAAGTAATTATTATGTTAAACAGACAGCCGTAATCCTACTCTTCATCACATTAACCCATATTGGACCACCGTCATTTAAATAGGACAGCTTGTATTATTTAAAACAAAAATAAAATAAAATTTATTATTAAAATCTCTTTAAAATAAAAAATAACATATTAAACTTTGGTTTATTTCAAAACTGTTATGAGAAAATTTATCTTAATTAATTTTGTTAGTTTTACTTTAAAAAGATGTTTAATATAGCTGTCATATTTATAGGACAGTCCAATATAGGTTAAAAGCCATTTACTTTAATAAAGTTATTTTTTGTAAAAGTTACTAAATCAAAATTTGTATACGGTCGTATAAGTTTTATTTAAAAAACATTCACCATGCTCTTAGAAGACAAAACATTTAGCAAGTCAGGGTATTTGGTATTTTATGAGTTTTTAGCATCTGGCACTAAACACGGAAAGACGTATTTTTAGTGCAGAAAAGCGCTGAAATTAATAAATTTTAAAGTATCATAACTAGGTAAGTTTCTTTTGTAAAAGTTCGGGATTTATTAATTTTCTTTTTACTCAATTATGTTTTCCTAAATAAAAAATAACTTTTAAGACTCAACTGACATAAAAATTAAAATTTTGCTGCTTTTACAAAAGACTATTTAGGCTTAAATGTCTTATTATAAGGTGATGAAGCACAAAATTTAAGACTTTCTGCTATTTAAGGGGAAAAATAAAAAAAATCACGGTTTAGGAATTAGCTATTGGCCAACGATAAGAGGACACCCTGTATATTATCTTCGTCTAACGTAAGAACTTTAAGATGCTCTGAATGTCACATAGATGAAAGCCTGCAACTGTTTGTTGACTACTAAAATTTGTTTATTATTTGAAGTCAAAATTCAAGGTATTACTCATCTCGTAAGGGGGCTGACAAGCTGGGGGTTCCGCATTCAAAACGCGGATAAGGCATGCATGCATTTAAAAAGTAAATACTGAGGTCAGTGTCATTTTGATCTCCTTTTTATTATTATTTTCTTTTTTAGCAATCTATGGAATAGCCTAATTATTTTATTTTTCCGAACAAAAAATCGATCATAAAGAAACAAAATTGTATTCATGTATACTTTACAAAGTATCATTCGGCAATAAAGAGGTAAAAAGACTCAGCGAGCGGAAACAGGACGGCTCAAAATGAGTACGGTTGCTATGACAACAAACAGTCGCCCACATATGCCAGAATATTTAATTAGGCACGCCACACGCAACGCTATCAATTGATCTGAAAATATATGCTGGAATCATTAATAAATTCTAACGATATACCAGCACATTAAAGAAACTCAAATAAAATATTTGCATTATTTTGTGATAATAGCATAATGCGCGCGCCTGTATTTAATGATTGCATAATATTAAAAAAAAAATCTTTCATATATATATATATTTTTTTTTTTTTAAAATACAAAGGAAAGTAGGGTAAAACAGTATATTCGGGTGAGAACGAGCATCACAGTTTGACCCAATTTGAGCAGCCCTTTAGCGATTAATGGTTAAAATACTTAGCTCTAGGCAAGAAGTAGTAACCATTACGGTATCTCCATATTGGCATTTGTATAGTTTCTGTGTTGGAAAGTTTATTTTAATGTTCGTTGTTTTCAAATTTCTTAAATATAAACACATTTAACGTTATTAAAACTTTTTATATTATCGTGTGTAACGTACTTAATAAAGATTTATTTCCCACAATGAAACTGAAGCTAGCATTTATAGGTGCAATTTTAGGACTTGCTTTGCGACTCTTACTCTCTTCGAGTAAAATCAGATGCACGTGGGATAAAAATAAGCATATTGAAAACAATAATTGAAGAGGTCGTAAACAATATTTAATAAAGAAAAGGCAGTCAAAACTTCACGGATAAGAGAGATTATGATTTTTATAAAGCTGATAAAGCGGTAACTTCTTCAATTTCTTAAATTGTAATGAAGATAATTTTCTTTTTGTCTTTAAATATTAAATCGTTAGAAGACCTATAATTGAAATATTGTTAGCTTAGTTCCTTAGTTAAAATTGTAAAATAAAATAGTTTCTTTTTAAAAAGAAAGCCTAATTTTTTATATTTCTTGTAAGATTTACATATACACGCGGTTTTACCCCACTGGTGGGTAAAAGCGGATGATTTGCTTTTTATAAATAAGCCTTTATTAATAAAAATGTGATGAACTAATCCCATATTTAAAACGATATTATGGCACAAGGATAAGTGTAGAGTATGTACGAAAACTCAGTTCTACTCTCTGTCAGTTCTCGTTTTCCAATCAGTTGGAAATTTTTCAATTCGTATGACATCTTTACCAATCAGTACTATGACTGAGTTAAAAATAATGAAGTAATATAAGTATATCAAATTCTGTTGGAAATTCTGGCTTCAAAAAGCAACTAATTATAAAGTATGCGGTTTTACCCTATTTCCCCTCACCTTTTCTTATAAAACAAAAACAAATCTCATTACTAATTACAGTTATACTAAATCCCCCGTTTACCTGTCACAAAGTGCAATAATACTAAACGCACTTGTGATTTACTTACAAGGGCGCCCATATGGGGGGGCAAGGTGGGGCTTGAGCCCCTCCCCCCCCTAGATTTTGGTTTTGTCATTTTTTTAAAATATAAATCAGTTGCAAGATATGAAAATTTTAACTTTATCTTGTAAAAACAAATTATAATAAAATCTGCCTCGACAACATCAGAAGGCACCGGAAGAAATTTCCGTTTTAGTCAGGTTTCCGTCTTAGCAGGTATAATTGTTGGGAATTCATTTTGTCATAACCATATTTTTTTTCTTTTAAAGCTGGATTCTGCTTTAGACAGGTTCTGTTTTTATAAGTTTTTGATTAGTCCTTTCAAATAGTCTGCTTCTTACAAAGAGGAAAAGCATAAGATAGGAAACAAATTCCGTTTTAGACAATTTTTACCTTAGCTGGTGTTACTGTGTGGTTTTTCCAGAGGTGGATTACCAAATAGGCTGAGTAGGCTGAAGCCTAGGGGCCCGACAAACTAAGGGCCCGGCGCTAGGTTTGTAACCTTTATTTTTGTCCTAAAAAAATATGTACTATGTATATATATGTATATGTGTGTGTGTGTGTGTGTGTGTGTGTGTGTGTGTGTGTGTGTGTGTGTGTGTGTGTGTGTGTGTGTGCGCGCGTGTGTATGTTTGTATATATATATGTGTTATATATCAATGTATATACATATAGAGCAGGAGGGGGGTCTCCAATGTGTTAAGCCTAGGGGCCCGGTAGGTGGTTAATCCGCCTCTGGTTTTTTCCTACAAGACGATAACACTTTTTCTGCATAAGGAAAGATTTTGTTATAGACAGGATTCATTTTCACAGGTAAAACTAATTTTGCATGAACAAAACGCTGAGAAATTAGAGAGAGATTTAATAATAAGATGTGAACGGTACAGTGCAATGTTTAATTGAAAAATTCTTTTTCCCGAATCTAATAAATATTAGAATCCTGAATGTGTCAGATTGTACGCAGCCTGAACTCGAAAATTCTATCTTAAGTCTACAGAACAAGACAAAATAATTTTCGTCGATCTGAAACCTTATAATTCTTGTAAATCACACTTTCCTGGTCTATGTGAAACAATGTGGTCAGAAAAGTATAAGTCCACACTGTATTTTTCTAATCATTTTGCCACTGTTAAAGAAAATCTCTGTACTCTTTCTCTAGACAATAGTACGAACCAAGAAACATGCACACAAACCATTCATTTAGATGCTGCAATGTCATCTATAAAGTTTATTGTATATCTCAAAATAATTTCTCGACATTTTTTCTATCTGGAGCCAGTTGTAAACAAATTACAATCTGTAGATTACGATTCGCATTCGGTTTATCAGAACATAAAGATGGAACTTCTTGAGATTTTTCTTATGCACAGAATGGAATCAGAAGAAGAATTTTCAGAAATTTTCATGGAGATAATGGAGAATTGTAATTGTAAGAAATTGATATCAAAATGTATAGAACGTCTACTAGATAATCTTACCCATCGAACCTTCCTATGGCCACTCCTCTTGAATATTATAGAGCAGTATTTCTAAATCCATATTTAGACTCTTTAATTATATCCCTTGAGTCAAGGTTTTTGAATCGAAATGAAACGTCATTCAAAGCAATTTTACTTCATCCCAATATAATGAAAAATATGGAAAAAAATGTTTTTGTCAAAGAAATCAAGGAGCTATCTCATTTTTATAATATTGAGAATTTGGAGTCGGAAGCAAGAACATGGTTTGATTTGTGCAAAAGCAAAGACTGTGGTGAGAATACAAGAGAAAAATACTACAAAATCTGTTTTTTTTTTTTTTAAATATTTTTGTAAACAGAAAAGAAAAATAGTATATTCATCTGTTTACAGACTATGATTATTGTGGGAGTGGATAAAACAGATTTTATGCACCTTCTCAATGGACTATGTCATTTCTTTTCAAAATGGACTTTGTCTACTATGGTTGTGAGCCCCTTATTCAGTACCCTCAGGCCAGTGGTGAAGTGATTATGTTTTGCATTGTCTAAAAATTTAAGGCATTTGGTTTCGAAAATTCCAACATAAAAAATATCAAGGAAGGATATCACAAATTTTGACAAATGGTCACAGAAAACACCAATTTCGTCAATCGTTCGCAGAAAAAAATCGCCAATTTCGTCAAAGGATCAAGGGGAAAAGACGAATTTCGTCAAAAGATCGCAATAAAAACGCAAATTTCGTCAAGGAATCGTGGAGAAAACTCAAATTTCGCCTAAGAATCGTAAAAAAATGAAAATTTCGTAAAAGAATCGCGAACAAACACAAATTTCCTCAAAGGATCGCGAAAAAACCGCAAATTTCTCCAAAGGATCGGGAAAAAACGTCAATTTCGTCAAAGGATCGTGGTGAAAAACTGAAATTTCGTCAAAGAATCGCGAAAAAAAAACGAAATTTCGTCAAAGAATCCTGGGAAAAAAACAAAATTTGTAAAAAGAATCGCAGAAAAACGCCGAGAGCAGAAAAGAATTTCGTTCAAAGATCACGAGAAAAATGGAATTTCATCAACTAGCGGAAAAACGCAAATTTCTTCAAAGAATCGCAGAAAAAACGCAAATTTCGCTAAAGATTCGTAGAGAAAAACGCAAATTTCGTCAAAGGAGCGCGAAAAACTGCAAATTTCGTCTAAAGATTGCGGGGGAAAAAACTCTAATTTCGTCGAAGAATTGCGAAAAAAAAAAAGAAATTTCGTCAAAGAATCGTGAGAAAAACTCAAATTTCGTCAAAAAATCGCCGAAAAAACATAAATTTAGTCAAATATTTGTGAAAAAAACACAAATTTCGCCAAAAGATCGCGAAAAAATGCAAATTTCGTCAAAAGATCGCGGGAAAAATCTCAATTTTTGTCAAACGATAGTAAAAAACGCAAAGTACCTTAAATATTTACTAAAATGTATGATAGATTTGGTGGAAGTTGAGATTTTTCTCAGCCCCCCCTTAAATTTAATCATATGGGCGCCCTTGTTTACTTATACGACTTCAAGGCTCTGTCGAAGTTTTTCTCACAGGGTCCTCTATTTTTTTGAAATTGTGAAGTTTATATATATTTGTAAAAATCAATTCAACAAGTCAGAATTTTGTGAATTTGAAATTATCGTTATATTCGGGTTCCTGTGTATCTATCCTTTACATATAAAAAAGCTATGTATAATATGTTCTTTGATGAATTCAATTTGTTTTGTGACAGTACAGATCTTATTTTTAAATGATTAAAATTTGTGAAATGTTCAGTTGGAGGTGGAAAAGTTTTGCGAAATGTCTAATTTTAAGACGAAGAAATTTGTGAAGAATCCTGAAAGTGAAGAATTTTGCGAAAGGGTCTTGTTTTAAGATGAGAATTTTTGTGAAGGGTCCTGTTTTAAGATTAAAATTTTGCGATGGGTCCTTTTAAGTACCCAAAATTTTGCTAAACAGATCCCTGGACTTACACGAATCGTAGAAGTCGTCATTAAAAAACTGTCGATCGTTTATAAGTTAGTGCTTGAAATGAAACAATGGTGAAGTTATTAAGCGTTTGAAAGAGAATTCTGAGTAAAAATACACGTTTCTGTGAGTGGCCTAATACAGGAATACCATAAACTATTCTGTAATATATCATTGTCTTTTTCAGGAACGACAGAATAAAAATTCCAAAAGACTAGGATCGGTAAGAACATGAAAGTGGCTTTCAACGATGGACATTAAAGATTCTCCTCAAAAATTTTATATTTTAAAAATTATTTATTATATATTTTTTTACTTGTTTAATAAATTATCATTTATATCCGTTCGTGATCAGTTAGATTCAACGTAGTTTTAAATTATTTATTATATATTTTTAAAATTATTTTGTACATAGTTTTCAATTATTATAAGTATTTATTAAATGACTTATAACTTATATCCATTCGAGATATCAATAATATATAATATTTAAGTTCAACATAATTGTTAAACTTTTTTTTTTTTTTTGTGTGTGTGTGTGTGACCAAACTTGATTATATTTTACTTTGCTTTAAAATGTACATAAATGTCATAGGAGTCCTTGTTTCGACGCTTGTTCTTTGAAAGTCCAAATTCTAAAAATATGAGGAATTGACAAGAAAGGGACGTTTTATACATACAAACAAAAAACTATTTTCATAGTAATTAGGATGATATTTGCTCTTCTTTGGGCAAAATAGTTATGATTTCATTTATCATATGCATTATATGTTCTGCGGGACGTCCTTTAAAGGAAATATATAATGCACGATTATCATATCCATTTCGGGACTGGCCCGTAGAATTATGCAATACTCGAACGTTACTCTGAAAAAGGCATTTTCTTCGAGTCATGACTAAGCTTTCGAAAATCATGCAACATTTTTTCTTTTTCTTTTTTTTTTCTTTTAATTTTCTCTTATTTGCTTTGCTTTTGTATATAATAATGAATCTTATTTGCTTTGCTTTTGTATATAATGATAAGTACGAATCACTTCCAAACAATTTTAAGAACGTCAGCCACCGTATTACGTTAGAGTAATGCAGACAATTTTATCTCAAGAATGTGAAGGATAAAAAATATTTCGCTGATTTGTAATTCAAAAGCGCTAACGTGAGACTAGAAAGCAAAGGAATCTATCAAACTTTTTTTTTTTTACTTCTTTTCTCTGCCGATGTAACTCATGAAAACTGAAACCGCTTACAAAACTACAATCTCAATTCACATTCCCCCCCCCCCCCATCTTTTATAGAAACAGTATACGTGCTACGCTATAAAGTTATAAAACATATTAATCGATGCAGTACGGACACAAAGCATAAAAACAGGAAAATAGCGCAGCTGGAATCGCACAGTCAGTCAATACGCACTTCTTTTGTTTTCAATTTCGTGTCTCCTTTATTCTTTGTGATATTGAAAAGTTTTAAGCAAAAGGATGTTTCTACGATATATATTTTTTTATCCCCAATTTTAATGAAAGACTACAGAATTACAGCTCAAGTGAATTCAGAAAAGTTGCCAATCATTCCCGAGTTTAAATGTCCCGCACGGGACAGCAAATTTCACGAGTTTTCATGCAATATTATATATCGATGGATTTAATCCAATTTTATACATCCGATATTTATTTTCAAAACATCATGATGTTTCATAAGTTCGATATTTTCACATATTTGATATTTTTTAAAATATCATTGTGCATGATATTTTTGATATTTTCAGTCAAAACAAGCGTAGATATTTTTTTTTTTTTTTTTTTTTTCCAAATGTTATAGACTGTGTCGTTCTGTTAAAAAAACTTTTGCTTTTGGTAGTGACTTTTTTTTAGCTAAAAGAGAAGAAGAAAAAAACCTGTTTAAGACTTCACGTTTGAAGCAGAATTTTTAAATGAAGAACTAATAATTATGTGGGGCAATATTAACTGACCATTGAAAGATAAACTGTCTAATTTAGATAATCAGTTATTTAAAGCTTCATTAGAAAGAATCTTTTCTGGTCTTGGTTTAGTTCAGTTCACAACAGGTTAAGAAATGAAAGTGAAAAAATTTATGTTCAATTTTTTCAATTGAAAAAAATAATGTATTTAAAATTTTGTTGTATAAAACATAACATTTTCTTGATAAGAGATACTGAATCCTATAATTTGTTTTTTGATGAGTGTAAAAAGTAAATTGTTTAACTTTTCTGATAATTGTTTAATTTTTCAATTAGCTGATCGTCATTTTTGTTTGAAAGTGAAGACAAAAAGAAAGAAAGGAAAAAAACATTTAGAATATTATATTATTAAATTTTCATGCTAAGTGCAATTTGTTTTAGTTTCTAGTTTATATTAAGTCTGAAAATATTTATAATCCGCAGTAAGTTGACTATTTTGAAAATATCGGATGTATATAAAAAATATACATATCGGATATTTTTGATATTTTCGAAAAAAATATGATATTTACGAACCCTGTACACATAGAACGCGATTTGAACACACCTAATGAATGAACTATGGAATAAAAAATTTAATTTGTTGAAACTTTTAGCCACTTTTTTCATTTAGTGGTCCCTGTGAGTAGTAGAGGAATGAGAGTTACAGTCCAGCAGGCTAAGCGCTAAGCGGTGGAGGTGGGTACCGGAAGTGAGCCTGGCAGTGGAAGCGGAAGTGATGAAAGATAAGACAGGAAGTGATGAAAGATAAGACAGGAAGTGAACCGGAAGTGTTGGAAGATAAGAGAGGAAGTGAAGTAGGGGAGGGCTTAATTTTTTTTTAACCGATAAGGGAGAGAGGGGAGGGCTTATTTTTAGGGGGGCTTAATTTTTTTGTGAAAAATAAAGGGTTTTATAATCAGATTCTTTCTTGTCAGGGAATTTTTTTTTTTTTTTTTTTTAAATACGAAGTTTAGATGTAAGATATTTAAGAAATATAAACTACAACTTGGAGTACTTTTTGAAATTTTCTTATTTTTAGGGGGTCTTTTAGGTAGGGGAGGGCTTATTTTTAGGGGGCTTAATTTTTTTGCAGGAAAATAAAGGGAGATGAAAGGATTGGACCGACCTATAGGTGAACTGCGATTGAACAAAATGCACATCATTTTTTGTAAATAATATGTGTAACCTTTTCGAGTAGAGTTGAGGGGTAGGAACCCTGCTGTAAAAATAATAATATTAATAGAATATACAATTTTTTTTCATAAAAGTTTCTTATGGTTGGTGGGAAATGTTAAAGTAACAAAAGGTCAACAGTGCTAGTGGAGTTGAGGGGTAGGAACCCTGCTATAAAAATAATACCTGTAAAAGAAATATTTATGTGCTACCTTTCGCGCTCGTCGACCTAACTGTTCAGAGTTTAACATGAGATTTACTTATAATTCACCTGTAAAAGAATTTTTTTTTTCATTCTTTAAACATTAACTTAAATGTGAATGAGATTAAAATAGATGCGAGGGCTAAATTTTTAGAGAGTTAAAATGAAAATTCACTAAGAGTTGCTAAATAAAAGAAGATGATCGACTTTGACAGCATTTTTCTAAAAGTTTATTTATCGAAAAAGGAATCATACGTTTCGATTATATTTGTTAACTATTATAGTTTAACATTAAAAAGCAGGTAGACATTCACATCTTTAGCGCTCGTCGACCTAACTGTTCGGAATTTTCTTCGAACCCATTATTTTTGACTTTATAAAAGTTTCATATAAAAAAATTATTCTTTAAGTTTTAACTGAAATGAGATTGAAATAGATGTAATGGCTAAATTTTTAAAGATTTAAAATGAAAATTGTGATAGCCATGTAAATAAAAGTAATGTGATTACTTTATAAAAATCTAACACGAAAAAAAGCTGGTAGACGTTTACCTTTCGCACTCGTCGACCTAACCGTTCGGAATTTTGTTTAAACTTCTCTCGAGTTCGTCGACATAACCGTTCAGAGTTTTCGTCGAAATCCGGATATAGATTAACTTACAATAGCTAACTTTTTAAGGGAAGTTTAAATAACATATTTCCCAAAGTGTCTTACAAACATTTCAGAATTTATACACACATAAGCACCTCGCCTATAGGTGCAAGGTTCTGACTTTAAAGCTACTAGATGTTGAAATTTAAACTTCTTGCGCTCGGCGACCTAACCGTTCAGAGTTTTTTTTTTTTTCAAACCTTGTGTCAATACGTGTTAGGAACCCTTAGAAAGACCTACATGGAGGCACTTATCCCTAATATAGATAATCAACCCTAAACTAACCAGTTACAACACACAAGACATAATCATTACATTCAGTTAATAAGTGATTTGACATGCAAAATATTAGATATAAAAACATACAATATGATATATACAAAACAATTTTAAAGATTTTTTTCCCTTTCATATGAACAATTTTTAGCAATAATTTAACTTGAGAGCAGGTATTTGTTTAGAGTTATACGATTATAATAAATTTTCATTAGATTTGACATTATACAGCCAACATTTAAAAAAAGAGAACGACATCTAGTTTTTTTAACGTCACATATTTGAATTATTAACCTATTTTAGTTAAAAGTATGATACTTAAGTGATTTTATTTGAAAAATCAATACAACATTTTAAAAGCAGTCGAAAGATTTTTGCTTTTGAAAAATAACTAACAGAATTTTAATTTTTTAAGCATTGGGTAGATGACACTAACTTTAAATTAATTTTTAATAGGTCACTTTAAATAAAATACATATTTTTTATTATTATTAAAGAAATATAAACTACTCACACATTATTATGCTGCATTTTAACATAACTGAAATACTACAACCTTTCTGCTGACATGTGGTCACAGAATAAATCTTTTCGTAGGATGCAAGATAAGATAAGATAATATCACGTAATGATTTAATAAACGCGATTCGTTATGCATATTTTAAAACAGGAAATACATCCGTCAGATAACATTACTTTGTTTATATGAAGTGACCAAATACAAATTTTGCTGATAAGATTAATTTAATTTCGAAAATATTATTGACAGAACATTCAAATTTTACACAATATTTTTAAAAATTTAAATAAGGGAAATCAGAAAATTGTACACGATATTTTAAAAAATAAATAAATTAGGGAAGTTACAAAATGTTGTACACTCTTTTATTTAGAAAAAGAGAGCGGGTATTTTGTTTTGAGTTATACGATTAAAATAAATTTTCATTATATTTGATTTTACACAACCAACATTTTCAAAAAAGAGAATGGAATCTAGTTTTTATAAATTAACGTACTTCAATTTTTCAAATACTTAACACTCCCTCTTTTGCTAGACTTTATACACATAAGACATAAAAGGTGTTTTCGAATACATCATTTAGAAATTAAGCGACTTGATAAGTAAAACATTATTTATAAAAGCAATAGATACGAAAGTAATAAAGATTTTTACTTACAAATGTACGAACTTCTGATAGGTAAGACTTTCTTAATCACTGTGCAAGAATTAAGTGGTGATTAAACTTATAACATTATATGATGAAATAATCACGTGACGTATTTTTAAACCAATAAAATGTCAGTATTTTTAAACTAATACAAAGTTAGTATTTTTACACGAGCGCCCTCTATCATTATATAAATTTCAATGAAACGAGTTCATAACATTCTACTGCGACCTGATATCGTTGTAATAGGTTGTATTTTTCGTTAAGTTAGTTTTCATTTAAGTTATTATGGAACGAGTTATGAATTCTTATGTTGGTGATGTAACCAACTTGGAGTGTCAGCACTCATCACCAGAGTTAAATAATCAAGAGATGGATTCTACACTTTTATCTAAACAAGGACCCGTTTCGAATTGGGAAGTGAAACCCACCTCATCAGGACTAAAGAAACAGAAGTTACCTCATGTGTGTAAGATGTGTAACAAGGCATTTCCTCGAAAAGTTAACTTAGTGTTTCATATGAAATGTCATTTAAAGGAAAAGTCTTTTCGTTGTGAGGTGTGTGCTGAAGTTTTTTCGCGAAAGAGTGATTTACGTATGCATCAAAAGATTCACAAATCACCCAAACAATACAAGTGTGGGGATTGCAACGAACTGTTTTCAAGAATGTATGATTTATTAATTCATAAGAAGACCCATAAGACTCATAAACAACATTCATGTATAAAGTGTAGCGAAATGTTTGATTGTGAATCAGATTTAGTACAACATTGTGATACTTTTCATAAAGTTGTGAAATCACCCTATTCAAAAGATTTGTTATTTGAAAAAGTGAAGCATTTTAAAAGACAAAATGATGTGCGAAATATTTTTACTAAAACTATCATTGTATCCAATGAGATGAATCAAAAAGACTTTCATTCATTTTTTAACAGTATTCGAACGGATGTTTTAAACGAATTAAATTATCAATTGCAAATAAAAAAGTCAATAAAATGGTATGCAGCCGTTAAAGTGGATGTCTGTCGTGAATCACAGGATGGTAACTTAGAGAGAGCAACCCCCTTTTTCCTTTCCAAAAGTGAACTGGAATTAACAGACCAAAACATACAAGTGCATGTTGAGAATGCCTTTCTAAAGTTGTACAACGGCTTTGAAGATTTTACAGAACGTGTGTTTAATTGGACATTACAAAAAATTTTAAAATTAGAATTGATTACAGCTCAATATGACAGTCTTATTTGATTTGTATTATTTTAGATGAATAATAAATAGTTTGGTTGTGAAAAAAGTGTTATGTGTTTTCTCAAGCTTACACTGTGTGATGTTTGAACTAATGATGTATATTTCGATTGACTTAGACAAAATAGGAGTGTGTGTTGACATTTAAAAAGATTTTAACATGAGATAAGAGAGTTATAATTAAAACTGGACTTACCTAAAATTTTTTCAAGATAGTCTCGATATCCTTTCCATTACAATTGGTTTTAAGGAAATAGAATTCAATTTTATTGCGAATAACACTTTGTTGTTAACATCACGTGGTTTGTCTTATCATAACTATGAGATAGATCACTTCCGATTAACATGATAACAAGAGTATAAAAATGACTAATGCAAACCGATTTTCCTGCCTAAACTTGTTATCAGCTTGCATGAGTGACTCATCTTTACTTGACCTATATCGCCACCAGCTTGTGATATTTCAAAACTTTGAAAATTTATCACATTTTAAGAATAAAACTTAAACATTTAAAAACTTTAAAAATTTGTGTTAGTGAAATTTGTTAGATTGACACAATTTAAAAATAAAACTTAAGCATTTGAAAACTTAATCATTTAAAAACTTTAAAATTTCGAATTATAGAAATTTGTTGGATTGTCACATTTTCGAAAAAATCTGTTAAACATTTGAAATTGAAAAATCAACATATCATTTTCAAAGCAGTGAATAGATGTATACCTTTAAAAATTCGACTTAGTGGAATTTAGTAGTGAAATTTATTAACCTAACACACATGCTAAAAATAAAACTTTATGAAATTTTCCCATTTTTAAAATAAAACTTATTTAAAAAATAAAAAATAAATAAGCAACTATTAAACATTTTGAATGTCTTAGACAAAGTAGGAATAAATTTGTTGAAATTCTATAAAACATGAAAAATTTAATTACTTTTAAAGGAAATTTTACTTTTGGTGAAATAAACTCGAGGTATTTATTATATGTTACTTAAACTACATGAGAATTGATTGAAAATGTGTTACTTTTAATCACTCACAAGATAAGATATGATATGATATTACAACATACACATAGGGATGACATAGGAATTATAGATGGGTTTTTCTCCCACACATGACGTCACTGATAACATATTTACTGATCAAGTCATAAAATCATAGTTTAGGGTAGGTTTTTAAGCACGAAGTTTAGTTGAGATTTAAGATATTTGAGAAATATAAACTACAACTTTGACTACTTTTTGAAATTTCCCCCTACATAAGAAAAAGAACATAGAAAAATAAAATGAAAAGTCGTATTTGAATGGAATCGAATTATTATCCTTTCACTTAACAGCTGAATGCGTCGGCAATTACATCACAAAGGCACTGATAACAACTGATTGAATATATTGTGTTTCTTTTTTAAGGTTAAATTGATTTAATATTCAAGTTATTTCTTAATGATACACTTAAAAACAATAAACTTAATTAGCATTCAAAAAGCAAACGAGCACATTATTGTGTAAAACAATCAAATGTTTTAAAAGTCACGAGTTAAAATTTGAAATGACTTAGAGTTTAAGTAGAATTTAGATGTGAACCTTTTAAAATGAAATAATAGTTTTTTGTATAGCCCTCTATCGGTGGGTAATAGAATTAAGAGATAATTAAAAGTTTTAACTTGAATTCGAACCCAGAACAAAAATTATTTTTCGGTTTTATAATTTAGGGTAGGTTTAACTGAGCAAGCCATGATATAACAGTATTTATAGACGATTTAAGATATTCGATAAAGGAAATCATCTAAATTTCTAATTTAATTGAAGGGTTTACTGCTTAAAGTACTACACGATGCATAGTTTTTTAATTAATTATATTTTTCGAAAGGTTAAATTGAATTATTGATAAACTTAGGATTTATGTTTAAAGTGAATAAATTTGATATGTTAGGTTCACTTAATAACAGAGGGTTGAATAAGTTATTTTTAATAAAAATAAAGTTTACTAAAAGTTTTTAAAGTTAAAAAAAAATGTAAGTTACGTTAAAAAAGTTAACAAAAATATAGTTTTAAGAAATTTAAAGTTTACAAAAAGTTTGAAAATCTCTATGTTAATCAAAATTAACTTTTTAATTTTAACTATTGAGAAACTATAATCTGTTTATCCTTGTAACCAACTGGTGCATATCAACTATCTGCACATATGCAGTAAAAACATACACTTTTAAATTATTTGCTAATTTTTATACAGCTCGATTACCTTTCAGAAACAAAACAGAATGAAATACTTACCAAAAAACACGTCAACGTCTTATACTTGCTTTCACTTAACTAATCTTTCTACATTAGCTTTGCGAGGGGGCGCTGCAATCGCCGCTAGAGGCGCTACTAGTTTCCGGTTTGTGACGTAGTTTCCGGTTTGCGATAAGAACAAGGTTAAAATAAAACCCACGTGCATTCAGTTGGTGTTGTTTACCTGTACTTTGTTATAAGCCGTTTGCCTTCTCTTGTTCACTTATCACTCGCTTGTCCAGACTTGTTTCTGTGCTGCACGCCTGTTTTGCTGACTCATCTCTTGCTTTAACTGTTTGGACTTGCCTGATGTGAACTATCTCAGGTCTTTTGTCATAGCTTGAATGTACTTTATGTCGATCACTTTAATATAAAAGTTATGTCCCAACTTACTTAAACTTTAATAAAAATATTATTTATTTATAAATTACATGAAATTCTTATTTTTCTAACACATTTACTAAGTCACTTTCGTTCAAAAATATGGTAAAACCCGATTTTAAATCGAAGTTTAGGATAAATTCCCCAAATTTTGTAACATTTTAGCACTAATAAGAAATATTGTAAACACCCTGTACATACAAGTTTTATAAAAATAATATTAAATTCCCCAAATTTTGTAACATTTTAGCACTAATAAGAAATATTGTAAACACCCTGTACATACAAGTTTTATAAAAATATTAAATTCCCCAAATTTTGTAACATTTTAGCACTAATAATAAATATTGTAAACGCCCTGTACATACAAGTTTTGTAAAAATAATATTACTTATAGCTAACTCGTTTAGTCCCATGATAAGAACCTTCAATATCGGTAAAATCAGTGTTAAACAAAAATGCAACCATAGGTTTAACCGTCTAATTACATGTCTTTACATATTATTTTAGAATGTAAAGCATTATAGCTGAACGAATGATATAAGAAAAAGTTAGAATAGATCACATATTTTTGTTATTAAAAAAAACTTATATGCAAACAAACTTTTTAAACTTAGTAAAATATTTTTAATTTATAAATTTAATTTAAAAATAAAATATTTTTAAATAAGAATATTTAAAAATATTTTATTTTTAAATTAAATTTATAAATTAAAAATATTTTACTAAGTTTAAAAAGTTTGTTTGCATATAAGTTTTTTTTAATAACAAAAATATGTGATCTATTCTAACTTTTTCTTATATCATTCGTTCAGCTATAATGCTTTACATTTTAAAATAATATGTAAAGACATGTAATTAGACGGTTAAACCTATGGTTGCATTTTTGTTTAACACTGATTTTACCGATATTGAAGGTTCTTATCATGGGACTAAACGAGTTAGCTATAAGTAATATTATTTTTACAAAACTTGTATGTACAGGGCGTTTACAATATTTATTATTAGTGCTAAAATGTTACAAAATTTGGGGAATTTAATATTTTTATAAAACTTGTATGTACAGGGTGTTTACAATATTTCTTATTAGTGCTAAAATGTTACAAAATTTGGGGAATTTAATATTATTTTTATAAAACTTGTATGTACAGGGTGTTTACAATATTTCTTATTAGTGCTAAAATGTTACAAAATTTGGGGAATTTATCCTAAACTTCGATTTAAAATCGGGTTTTACCATATTTTTGAACGAAAGTGACTTAGTAAATGTGTTAGAAAAATAAGAATTTCATGTAATTTATAAATAAATAATATTTTTATTAAAGTTTAAGTAAGTTGGGACATAACTTTTATATTAAAGTGATCGACATAAAGTACATTCAAGCTATGACAAAAGACCTGAGATAGTTCACATCAGGCAAGTCCAAACAGTTAAAGCAAGAGATGAGTCAGCAAAACAGGCGTGCAGCACAGAAACAAGTCTGGACAAGCGAGTGATAAGTGAACAAGAGAAGGCAAACGGCTTATAACAAAGTACAGGTAAACAACACCAACTGAATGCACGTGGGTTTTATTTTAACCTTGTTCTTATCGCAAACCGGAAACTACGTCACAAACCAGAAACTAGTAGCGCCTCTAGCGGCGATTGCAGCGCCCCCTAGCAAAGCTAATGTAGAAAGATTAGTTAAGTGAAAGCAAGTATAAGACGTTGACGTGTTTTTTGGTAAGTATTTCATTCTGTTTTGTTTCTGAAAGGTAATCGAGCTGTATAAAAATTAGCAAATAATTTAAAAGTGTATGTTTTTACTGCATATGTGCAGATAGTTGATATGCACCAGTTGGTTACAAGGATAAACAGATTATAGTTTCTCAATAGTTAAAATTAAAAAGTTAATTTTGATTAACATAGAGATTTTCAAACTTTTTGTAAACTTTAAATTTCTTAAAACTATATTTTTGTTAACTTTTTTAACGTAACTTACATTTTTTTTTAACTTTAAAAACTTTTAGTAAACTTTATTTTTATTAAAAATAACTTATTCAACCCTCTGTTATTAAGTGAACCTAACATATCAAATTTATTCACTTTAAACATAAATCCTAAGTTTATCAATAATTCAATTTAACCTTTCGAAAAATATAATTAATTAAAAAACTATGCATCGTGTAGTACTTTAAGCAGTAAACCCTTCAATTAAATTAGAAATTTAGATGATTTCCTTTATCGAATATCTTAAATCGTCTATAAATACTGTTATATCATGGCTTGCTCAGTTAAACCTACCCTAAATTATAAAACCGAAAAATAATTTTTGTTCTGGGTTCGAATTCAAGTTAAAACTTTTAATTATCTCTTAATTCTATTACCCACCGATAGAGGGCTATACAAAAAACTATTATTTCATTTTAAAAGGTTCACATCTAAATTCTACTTAAACTCTAAGTCATTTCAAATTTTAACTCGTGACTTTTAAAACATTTGATTGTTTTACACAATAATGTGCTCGTTTGCTTTTTGAATGCTAATTAAGTTTATTGTTTTTAAGTGTATCATTAAGAAATAACTTGAATATTAAATCAATTTAACCTTAAAAAAGAAACACAATATATTCAATCAGTTGTTATCAGTGCCTTTGTGATGTAATTGCCGACGCATTCAGCTGTTAAGTGAAAGGATAATAATTCGATTCCATTCAAATACGACTTTTCATTTTATTTTTCTATGTTCTTTTTCTTATGTAGGGGGAAATTTCAAAAAGTAGTCAAAGTTGTAGTTTATATTTCTCAAATATCTTAAATCTCAACTAAACTTCGTGCTTAAAAACCTACCCTAAACTATGATTTTATGACTTGATCAGTAAATATGTTATCAGTGACGTCATGTGTGGGAGAAAAACCCATCTATAATTCCTATGTCATCCCTATGTGTATGTTGTAATATCATATCATATCTTATCTTGTGAGTGATTAAAAGTAACACATTTTCAATCAATTCTCATGTAGTTTAAGTAACATATAATAAATACCTCGAGTTTATTTCACCAAAAGTAAAATTTCCTTTAAAAGTAATTAAATTTTTCATGTTTTATAGAATTTCAACAAATTTATTCCTACTTTGTCTAAGACATTCAAAATGTTTAATAGTTGCTTATTTATTTTTTATTTTTTAAATAAGTTTTATTTTAAAAATGGGAAAATTTCATAAAGTTTTATTTTTAGCATGTGTGTTAGGTTAATAAATTTCACTACTAAATTCCACTAAGTCGAATTTTTAAAGGTATACATCTATTCACTGCTTTGAAAATGATATGTTGATTTTTCAATTTCAAATGTTTAACAGATTTTTTCGAAAATGTGACAATCCAACAAATTTCTATAATTCGAAATTTTAAAGTTTTTAAATGATTAAGTTTTCAAATGCTTAAGTTTTATTTTTAAATTGTGTCAATCTAACAAATTTCACTAACACAAATTTTTAAAGTTTTTAAATGTTTAAGTTTTATTCTTAAAATGTGATAAATTTTCAAAGTTTTGAAATATCACAAGCTGGTGGCGATATAGGTCAAGTAAAGATGAGTCACTCATGCAAGCTGATAACAAGTTTAGGCAGGAAAATCGGTTTGCATTAGTCATTTTTATACTCTTGTTATCATGTTAATCGGAAGTGATCTATCTCATAGTTATGATAAGACAAACCACGTGATGTTAACAACAAAGTGTTATTCGCAATAAAATTGAATTCTATTTCCTTAAAACCAATTGTAATGGAAAGGATATCGAGACTATCTTGAAAAAATTTTAGGTAAGTCCAGTTTTAATTATAACTCTCTTATCTCATGTTAAAATCTTTTTAAATGTCAACACACACTCCTATTTTGTCTAAGTCAATCGAAATATACATCATTAGTTCAAACATCACACAGTGTAAGCTTGAGAAAACACATAACACTTTTTTCACAACCAAACTATTTATTATTCATCTAAAATAATACAAATCAAATAAGACTGTCATATTGAGCTGTAATCAATTCTAATTTTAAAATTTTTTGTAATGTCCAATTAAACACACGTTCTGTAAAATCTTCAAAGCCGTTGTACAACTTTAGAAAGGCATTCTCAACATGCACTTGTATGTTTTGGTCTGTTAATTCCAGTTCACTTTTGGAAAGGAAAAAGGGGGTTGCTCTCTCTAAGTTACCATCCTGTGATTCACGACAGACATCCACTTTAACGGCTGCATACCATTTTATTGACTTTTTTATTTGCAATTGATAATTTAATTCGTTTAAAACATCCGTTCGAATACTGTTAAAAAATGAATGAAAGTCTTTTTGATTCATCTCATTGGATACAATGATAGTTTTAGTAAAAATATTTCGCACATCATTTTGTCTTTTAAAATGCTTCACTTTTTCAAATAACAAATCTTTTGAATAGGGTGATTTCACAACTTTATGAAAAGTATCACAATGTTGTACTAAATCTGATTCACAATCAAACATTTCGCTACACTTTATACATGAATGTTGTTTATGAGTCTTATGGGTCTTCTTATGAATTAATAAATCATACATTCTTGAAAACAGTTCGTTGCAATCCCCACACTTGTATTGTTTGGGTGATTTGTGAATCTTTTGATGCATACGTAAATCACTCTTTCGCGAAAAAACTTCAGCACACACCTCACAACGAAAAGACTTTTCCTTTAAATGACATTTCATATGAAACACTAAGTTAACTTTTCGAGGAAATGCCTTGTTACACATCTTACACACATGAGGTAACTTCTGTTTCTTTAGTCCTGATGAGGTGGGTTTCACTTCCCAATTCGAAACGGGTCCTTGTTTAGATAAAAGTGTAGAATCCATCTCTTGATTATTTAACTCTGGTGATGAGTGCTGACACTCCAAGTTGGTTACATCACCAACATAAGAATTCATAACTCGTTCCATAATAACTTAAATGAAAACTAACTTAACGAAAAATACAACCTATTACAACGATATCAGGTCGCAGTAGAATGTTATGAACTCGTTTCATTGAAATTTATATAATGATAGAGGGCGCTCGTGTAAAAATACTAACTTTGTATTAGTTTAAAAATACTGACATTTTATTGGTTTAAAAATACGTCACGTGATTATTTCATCATATAATGTTATAAGTTTAATCACCACTTAATTCTTGCACAGTGATTAAGAAAGTCTTACCTATCAGAAGTTCGTACATTTGTAAGTAAAAATCTTTATTACTTTCGTATCTATTGCTTTTATAAATAATGTTTTACTTATCAAGTCGCTTAATTTCTAAATGATGTATTCGAAAACACCTTTTATGTCTTATGTGTATAAAGTCTAGCAAAAGAGGGAGTGTTAAGTATTTGAAAAATTGAAGTACGTTAATTTATAAAAACTAGATTCCATTCTCTTTTTTGAAAATGTTGGTTGTGTAAAATCAAATATAATGAAAATTTATTTTAATCGTATAACTCAAAACAAAATACCCGCTCTCTTTTTCTAAATAAAAGAGTGTACAACATTTTGTAACTTCCCTAATTTATTTATTTTTTAAAATATCGTGTACAATTTTCTGATTTCCCTTATTTAAATTTTTAAAAATATTGTGTAAAATTTGAATGTTCTGTCAATAATATTTTCGAAATTAAATTAATCTTATCAGCAAAATTTGTATTTGGTCACTTCATATAAACAAAGTAATGTTATCTGACGGATGTATTTCCTGTTTTAAAATATGCATAACGAATCGCGTTTATTAAATCATTACGTGATATTATCTTATCTTATCTTGCATCCTACGAAAAGATTTATTCTGTGACCACATGTCAGCAGAAAGGTTGTAGTATTTCAGTTATGTTAAAATGCAGCATAATAATGTGTGAGTAGTTTATATTTCTTTAATAATAATAAAAAATATGTATTTTATTTAAAGTGACCTATTAAAAATTAATTTAAAGTTAGTGTCATCTACCCAATGCTTAAAAAATTAAAATTCTGTTAGTTATTTTTCAAAAGCAAAAATCTTTCGACTGCTTTTAAAATGTTGTATTGATTTTTCAAATAAAATCACTTAAGTATCATACTTTTAACTAAAATAGGTTAATAATTCAAATATGTGACGTTAAAAAAACTAGATGTCGTTCTCTTTTTTTAAATGTTGGCTGTATAATGTCAAATCTAATGAAAATTTATTATAATCGTATAACTCTAAACAAATACCTGCTCTCAAGTTAAATTATTGCTAAAAATTGTTCATATGAAAGGGAAAAAAATCTTTAAAATTGTTTTGTATATATCATATTGTATGTTTTTATATCTAATATTTTGCATGTCAAATCACTTATTAACTGAATGTAATGATTATGTCTTGTGTGTTGTAACTGGTTAGTTTAGGGTTGATTATCTATATTAGGGATAAGTGCCTCCATGTAGGTCTTTCTAAGGGTTCCTAACACGTATTGACACAAGGTTTGAAAAAAAAAAAAACTCTGAACGGTTAGGTCGCCGAGCGCAAGAAGTTTAAATTTCAACATCTAGTAGCTTTAAAGTCAGAACCTTGCACCTATAGGCGAGGTGCTTATGTGTGTATAAATTCTGAAATGTTTGTAAGACACTTTGGGAAATATGTTATTTAAACTTCCCTTAAAAAGTTAGCTATTGTAAGTTAATCTATATCCGGATTTCGACGAAAACTCTGAACGGTTATGTCGACGAACTCGAGAGAAGTTTAAACAAAATTCCGAACGGTTAGGTCGACGAGTGCGAAAGGTAAACGTCTACCAGCTTTTTTTCGTGTTAGATTTTTATAAAGTAATCACATTACTTTTATTTACATGGCTATCACAATTTTCATTTTAAATCTTTAAAAATTTAGCCATTACATCTATTTCAATCTCATTTCAGTTAAAACTTAAAGAATAATTTTTTTATATGAAACTTTTATAAAGTCAAAAATAATGGGTTCGAAGAAAATTCCGAACAGTTAGGTCGACGAGCGCTAAAGATGTGAATGTCTACCTGCTTTTTAATGTTAAACTATAATAGTTAACAAATATAATCGAAACGTATGATTCCTTTTTCGATAAATAAACTTTTAGAAAAATGCTGTCAAAGTCGATCATCTTCTTTTATTTAGCAACTCTTAGTGAATTTTCATTTTAACTCTCTAAAAATTTAGCCCTCGCATCTATTTTAATCTCATTCACATTTAAGTTAATGTTTAAAGAATGAAAAAAAAAATTCTTTTACAGGTGAATTATAAGTAAATCTCATGTTAAACTCTGAACAGTTAGGTCGACGAGCGCGAAAGGTAGCACATAAATATTTCTTTTACAGGTATTATTTTTATAGCAGGGTTCCTACCCCTCAACTCCACTAGCACTGTTGACCTTTTGTTACTTTAACATTTCCCACCAACCATAAGAAACTTTTATGAAAAAAAATTGTATATTCTATTAATATTATTATTTTTACAGCAGGGTTCCTACCCCTCAACTCTACTCGAAAAGGTTACACATATTATTTACAAAAAATGATGTGCATTTTGTTCAATCGCAGTTCACCTATAGGTCGGTCCAATCCTTTCATCTCCCTTTATTTTCCTGCAAAAAAATTAAGCCCCCTAAAAATAAGCCCTCCCCTACCTAAAAGACCCCCTAAAAATAAGAAAATTTCAAAAAGTACTCCAAGTTGTAGTTTATATTTCTTAAATATCTTACATCTAAACTTCGTATTTAAAAAAAAAAAAAAAAAAAATTCCCTGACAAGAAAGAATCTGATTATAAAACCCTTTATTTTTCACAAAAAAATTAAGCCCCCCTAAAAATAAGCCCTCCCCTCTCTCCCTTATCGGTTAAAAAAAAATTAAGCCCTCCCCTACTTCACTTCCTCTCTTATCTTCCAACACTTCCGGTTCACTTCCTGTCTTATCTTTCATCACTTCCTGTCTTATCTTTCATCACTTCCGCTTCCACTGCCAGGCTCACTTCCGGTACCCACCTCCACCGCTTAGCGCTTAGCCTGCTGGACTGTAACTCTCATTCCTCTACTACTCCTGTGACTGGTGGTCAGCACTGATTTTGCCCTTCAGTATACCTCTAGTCTAAACTAGTAAAATCCTGCATCGGGTTGTACAATCGGATTTTAAACGAATACAATCAACAGATTGGCTCGTCGTGAATTTTCGTATCACTGTTGGCCAATGATAAAGTACAAACTAAAGAAATCTAGCTATCAAAATAACAATGTCAAACAAGTAAGCATTGCTTAAAAATCATGTTACATATGGAAAATTTTACTTCTGATAGACGCGTTTTTTCAGCTTCTTGATAAATTGGTAAAAATTAGTACAAGGACATTTCATGTTTAAATGAAAAGGTCTAATTTCGATTTAATCAACTAAAGATATGAACTGCTGTTCCTTTATATTCACTTGAAACAAAAATCCTGTTCAACGTAACAATTGGGAGCCAGTTTGCTAAAAATAAATGAAATTAACTCAAAAATATTTTTAGTATCTTTTTCTGGGAATAACTTGAACAAATTCTATTTCTGCGTTACTAAATTGTTAGAATTGTTTCCAGTTTACATCAAATAGATCGAAATTTTAAAAGGAAACAACATACTGAATTCTGCATACATGAATCTGATTAAACAAGTCAACTAACGAATTTACATTCGTCAAAAAATGAAAAAAATAAAATTGATCAAACGTACGTACGTACATACATAAATTAAAATATATGAATAAATTTAACTTACGAATAATAAAGTTAATTCAACAAATGCATTCACTTACCTAAAAAAGAAATAAATAATAATTAATATAATTAAAATAAAGAGGGCAAAATACAAAATATGACAGTGTAATTACTTTAAAATAAGAGATACAAAAAAATGTATATATATTACTAAAATATACAAATATTAAAAAATTATCTTAAATGAGTTTACTTTATCCCCTGGGGAAGCTTTTAACGCCTTCAGAGACAAGTAATTGTGTTTCTATAATGTTGAATTCACATCAGAATTTTCGAAAAATTTTATTTGAAAAAAAAAAAAAAAATGCAACTTTACAGCAATTTTTCCTAACCAAAGTTATAAAAAGAAAAAATGTATACAAAAATTCAGATATAAATCTTGATTAAAATTAAAGTGGGATAAAATATATCCCACCACCTTTCAAAGGATAAAATTAAGATGAAGAAATTGAATTTAAAATACTGGGTGCGATAGGATACTCCAAATACAAATTCATTACTGACGCAGCCATAAAATCATTTGCATTCATACATGCAGAATATTTTCAGATATTCTCATTCGAGCTCCAAAGCATCAAAGTTCTCCATCTCCCACTTTTACTTACGAAAGTATAAAACATCTTTTAGAAGAGCGTAGAAGATTGTGATGTTGTACCATCATCTTCCATTTCCGAAGTATGGAAATCACGAAAAAGTGGTTTATATTTAATGTATAATATTTATACGATTATAAAATTCTGTTCGCTTCCAAAGGAACCTGATGAGAAATATGAAATGTTCATACCTGCAAGGATAAAAATAATCTCGTCGGGGGGAAAAACAGTCGAATGTGAAAACTAAAAGACTTGAAAATACTTAAATAATAATGAATAAAACTACGTAAATAATAAATCCGTAAATATTTCGAAAATGCTAGACGACAGTTCTCCAATCTAAAATTCGTTAGTTTTTACAGGAGGTCCAGAAACTACACGTAGAAACTTTGAGGAAAGGTAGAACTCAAGAACAGCACTAAAAATATTTTTGTAAAGGAAACTACGGTCGCAATTCATTTTATTCACTCAAAAATACAGGACGTCTCGCTCAAATTCTCCCTCCCCCATAACTTTAACAATAATGAAGATATTTTAACAACGAACTTTGCACGTATTTATATTACTTTGTGGGAAACGCGAAGGCATTACGAGGAGTACTGGAAAACAGTAATTCGGTCAGTGTCATGATGACCACTTCCGCCATTTCTTGTGACAGCGTCACATTTTACACAAAGAAAGACAAGTCTGCTACAAACTACGTTAAAATATCTTTATTATTTTTAAAGTTATGAACAAAAATCCAGGTTTGGATTGGAATGAGATGCATGCCTGCCCCCCCCCCCCCACGTAGTTTCACCGAATAAATGGACTGCGATCCTAGTTCCTTATACAAATGTTATTTTAGTACGCTCTCTCTACCTCCCATAGAAGTTTATACATAGAGTTCCGGGACAACCAGTATATATTCGCTACATGGATTAAAATACAATCTTGCTGTTGCTATTTAACCCATTCCCGACCGCAATAATTTATTAAAACTTTTGCTTCAGACTACTATTAACAAAACTACAAAGAAAACAAAAATGAGCTTTATTAGTTTAACAATTATAAAAAGAAGCCATCAGCAGGGATAACCAAAAAATTAGATGGAATCAGATATTGATAAAACAGCAAAACAAAACAACGACTTTCAGGAATTCTTTCTACAATGAATATAAAATTATCGGAAATCAAATTTTAATTATTTATTAAATGTTTCAAATCCCTTAACATTACCAGTCACGTTGCATTTTTTTGCAGAGTCAAACTATAATTTCATCTCACTCTCTCATTTTAATATATAAACAATTGCGAATGGTAAACAGAAAAACTTAATTAAAACAAATGTTAGCTTTCAGTTTCAACATAAATATTTTTGATCAAACCTTTATTTTTATAAGAAAAAAAAAATTACTCAAGAAATTATGTATTACTACCGTAGCAGGGAACGAGTTAATGTAACAATATCTTTATCCAACCACCTTTCCTAAATTTGCATCCGGATATTTGGACAAAATATTTTCCGTGTAAAAAACGATTCGCAAAGGGTGAGACGGAAAACATTTTCTTGATTCAAAACAAACTGGAAAATAACCCTACAAACGCAAGCGAGCAAGCGATTTTAAGTAATTTTGCGTGCGCACCCGTTACTTTGGATTACCAAATTGGTAAAAAACATGCACTTTCCAGATTAAGACTGTTACTATTACCCAGGGACATACAGAAAACAGAAACCCCGATTCGCTCACTTGCGGTTTACAAGGAGTACGAATTGATTAGTTTCCGTGAAAAAAATGCCATACATATTCGCCGAAATGTTGCGTGACGTCACGGCGTCGGCAAAGATGAAACTAAATCGGAGGAAGCAAGCATAGTTATTGGATTTTGATTTTTTAGGTAAATGGAGAATGGAAGTAGATGTTTGCATCGCATGCAAACCAATCTCGAATTGGATGAAAGATGCTACTTGTTCAGCGTCACAATTCAAACGGACATGCAAGGGTTACATTAAGGTTACAGCATGTTTTAGTCAGAACGAAGCAATTTTAGGCAAACACAACATTTCTAATTCAGTCAATCTAGACACAGACTACTGAAATTATTGCAATAAAAACTGGTGCAAAATAAACTAGATGACGTAAACAACTTTTTTAAACAGAGCTTGGCGTTAGACTTAAAAGATGTGCTTGTCAAAATGATTCATTATCAATAAGACATTAATAAGTTTGCAATTCATGGTTTTTGTTTTATTTGTATTTATTTATTTAAGTGACAAGGTTGCTATTGCTTACAATTGCTGGAAAAAAAAAAAAAAAAAAACGTAATGCCATTTATAATAAAAACAAAAAAAATACAAGTATTTAAAAAATTAGTAAGTATTTTTTTCAAACAAATAAAAGATCTTTTAAGAAGCAGGAATTAAGTGATTATTTTCATCTCTTTTTAACCAAGTATTGAACAGAATAGTTGATTTAATCATAGCGTTAGTTTTTTAAAATTGCAATTAAAATGCTACCAAGCCCTCCCCTCATCCCCCTTAACCCAGTGCATTTTCCATCCTATACTCATCAGCGTCCCAAGCGATCTCCCAGCCTCACAGCACCCGGTTTTTAGAGCTGTTTTTTCGCACGTAATGACCTTTTACCATTTTCATTTCTTAACATTTCCATTTCTTATCTACACGGTAATACATTTAAATAAAATCACAAAAAGTAAACTCTAGCCTCATTCATTAAAACATTTCAACATCCTTAGAAAATATTTCGTGAATCACAAACAGTAAGTAATTAAGCTTTTTCAGAAATGCTGGTAGAAAACGAAAAAAATATGCATAAACAATCACTAGAAAAGTCAGTCAGTTGAAGTCAACTTTTGAAGGTCAAAGAAAATCTCCCATCTTTTCTTGAATGGGATTTTGTGAAAAGAAAATGCCATTCAAATTTGTTTTGTTTCTTTTTTTACGGAAAAAATATCAAAACATTTTCCTTAGCCGCAGAATAATAAGATTTGAGGAAACATGCAGATAATTGTGCGATTACTTAAAAAGGTTGCGCTATGTTAAGGTTGTTATCAGTCAGATCCAATATTCCCCACTGCAGTGTTAAACATATGGCGTGGAAAGCAGTCGTATATGTGAAATAGGATGGTTGCTTGCTTGCTTTATGACGGCCGATTATCTGCTCGAGGGATATAGGCCCTAGGGGGAGTGCCCTCCGTGGGGGGGGGGGGGTCTTTCTAAGGGATGCTAACCCGTATTTACGGCAAGGTTCGAAGAAAACCACGGAAAACTCCGAACGGTTAGGTCGACGAGCGCGAGAGAGGTTTGAACCCAACACATCCCATCCCGTCTACCAGCTTTGAGAGTATTTCAAATAGGAAAAGTAAATAATATATACAGGGTGTCCCAAAAACATTGACCTCTGCTTTTATTCCTTAAATATTATACAGTAAAACCTCCATAACGGACACTCCCGAATAGCGGACACCTCTATTTAACGGGCACTTTTCAAATCCCCACTCCCAAAATCTAAATTTCTGTATGTTTAACCTCTGAATAGCGGACATTCCGAATAGCGGACAGTAGTTTTGGCGATCAAGGATGAAAAATGATTTTTTAACGAGAAAGAAAATGGGAAAAAAGTAAGAAACCTCGAAATTTATCAGGGCAATGTGTCACAAATTTTGTGACAACAGATAAATGTAGGGGGTGATCTCAGGAAAATTCCCAGTGGCCTGGGGAAACCCCCAATATCGTATGTATTTTGTATCGATTACTGTTTAATTCTTCAGGTTTAATTGACATACGTTATTCAAAGCTTCAAAATATGTTAAAACCATTTTTATCGTTTTACTTACCCATCATACGTAGTATAGGGTAAGTCTTGTAATCGTTTTGAAAATCGAAAAATTTTTTTTGACGGATTTACACGTTTCAGACACTGGAGATTCCGAAAAACATATTTTTGGAAAAAATTTTTTGCCGTCCGTCTGTGTGTCTGTGTGTGTGTGTGTCTGTAAACGCTCTATCTCCCGAAAAAATTGAGATAGAGACTTGCAAATTTGTATGTACTTAGTATGTAATAATGGGAAGAAGCCTATTTCATTTCAATAACCTCGATTAACCGGAACAATTTTTTTCGGACTCTCGAAATACTCGTTCTGATGAAAGGTATATAAAAATTTTCGAAATTGTTTATTTTAAGAAATGACTATAAAAGACAATAAAAAAACATAAATTTTGAATAAAACATGAAGTCGATCGGATAAAGAGTTGCCGAGATATTTGGAATCCTATTTTCCACACTCTTCGATTTTTCATGACCCTGTATTTCATCCAAATTTCACTTCAAAGATATATTTTAATTGGAAATTTGACGCTTAATCAGATGCAATAAACCGCTAGTTAATAGGATTATTATTTTTGGAGTTATAAGGAAAAACCTCTTTCAAGCAATTCAGTAATCGAGCCTTTAAAGTTTGTGACGTCATCAAGCCACGATTTTATTTGAATTGCAATGCATTTTATAAGTAGTTTACACATTTTTATTTTAATATTTTACATTATGCATATCCATGATGGGTAAGTATTACGGTGGCCCCCAACGACTAGTTTTGAATGTATTGAGTTTTACGTATTCTGAATTTAGTGTCTTGTTTGTGATTAATGTTTTGAGAATTACCTCTTTTGACGTAGGGAAGGGATTAACTTTAAAAGAAAAATTTGAAATTGTAAGTGTAAGGGAATCTGAAAAACAGAAATTGAGTTTACGAATACTTTCCGAATGTTTTAAAATAGGTAAAACACAAGAGGGATAGATTTTACGAAATAAGGAATTTGTGGATTACTAACTTCAACGAGAACACCAAAAATGTGAAATTGAGGTATACTGATTCCATTGAAATTGATTCGATAATTTAAAATTGGTTTACTTCGCTTCGTTAAAAAAAAAAAAAAAAATTCTTATCAGCCGGTCTTAGATTCAGGAAAAGGCTTTAGAAGTCGCCAAAGAACTCGTTACATGATTTTCAGGCTTTGGGTAGATGGCTGGAAATGCACCGGTCTCGGAACAACATCTCTTTCAAAACAATATGTAGAAAAGCAAAATATGTAGCTCTGATAAAAGTGGAGGATTGGTATGAACGACTGCAATCAATTGTGATGGTTATGCGGAGAGAAAAAGTTTTAATGCCGAGGAAAGCGTACTCTTTTTCAGATTTTTTTCGAATAAGACTTTGTGCTTTAAAAAGGATGGCTGTATCGGCAAAAAAAAAAAAAAAAAAAAAAGACAAAAGAGCGAATCACTATTTCATTATGTTGCAATGTATTAGGAGAATTTTAATCTCTGAAACCCATGTGTTTCTCAAAGAACATCCAATTTAATAAATTTGGTGTTATGTGGAAAGCGAATAATAAAGCGTGGGTAACCAGTTATTTAGTGATTAAATGGTTAACGTCCTTCGATAATAGGATGACAAAACAAAGAAAAGTTATCTTGTTTTTGGACAGTGCAACTTCTCATCCAAAATATTAGACAATGTTCAAACTGTCCCCCCCCCCCCCCAAAAAAAAAAAAAAAAAAAAAAACTTCCATATGCCAGCCCCTTTATCAATGCGTTATACAGAATTGTAAAGCCTGGTAGAGAAAGCTTTTATTAAGCCACATTCTTTCGAAGTTAGATTCTATGAATACAGTTGAGAACAGCCTAAAATTAGTTAATGTGTCTCATGTTTTCGAATTCGGATTTCTTCAGCTGTAAAAAACATATAACCGGAATGAGTACGATAATGTTTCAGAAAAGCAGGCTTTATATTAAAAGAAAATGAAACACTTATTTCCGACAGAAATGAAGAACTATCGCAATAAGTGAATTAATGAAATGTATCAGGAGTGAAGAAATACCGAAATATCCAACAACATTGATGATGACCTACTGAAGAAGAAGTTGACGTAGGCGATTATATTCCTTCAGAATTTCTGACAAAAGTTGACTCTATTAGTGATATGAATCAGATACTGAATCCAGGGGATGTTTCCTGCAATATCGAGAATTTCCAAGAAGCGGCAAAATGCAGTGAGCAGTTACACATTTTTTTTTCTTTTTGAAAAAAAAAAGATGATTCAGAAGGATTAAAACTACTGATAGCATTAAAACTTCACACATAGAAAAACTAACTACATGTAATCTCAAACAAAAGTAACAGATTTTTTCCGTAAGAATGTAATAAACAATGGAAAAATGTATGTAACAATTTCATTTCAGTTTTATTGCTTAAAAAAGTAATTTTAATTTCTGATTAACCATATAATAAGAGTTCTCGGACATATAAAAGCCAATTAATGAAATGTTAAGCATTTCTTAGCTATTTTGTGAATCTCTGAAGTTTTCTCAATAGCGGACACCTCCGAATAGCGGACAATTTCTGCGCTCCCGAGGTGTCCGTTATTTAGAGGTTTTACTGTATTATAAATTACATACTTACGTAAAGAAAGTTAAAGAATTTTATGAAAACTTAAAATTTTCAGGGGATTAAATTTGAAGAAATACAAAATTTAAAATTTTTATACGGACCCCGTACAAAAAATTTCCCAATGAGTAAAATGTGCCTCATACACTAATAAGGTAATATACAAAATCTCAACATTTTATCATAAAAAATCGCAGAGATATGAAAATACAAAAATGCTGACTTAAACCACTTTTCGATGCCTGGGTAAGAGATCACAAACGGGAAAAATCATGTCGGATGATCGTGTTTCAGGAGTAGTACACAAATTACGACAGAAAACAATGATGCATAAACAAATAATAATTGTGCTATTTATTGGCACAAAAGTTTCTAAAGTGTGTAGAAATAATAACTTTACAGTTTAATTTATGATTAACGCTTCACAAACTTTGTTTAAACATATTTCTCAGACTTTTTATGATAAAATGCAGAATTTTTGTACATGACCTTATCAGGGTATGGGGCACATTTTATTCATTGGGGGAAATTTTTTGTACGAAGACCGTATAAAAATTTAAATTTTGTATTTCTTCAAATTGAATCCCCCAAAATTTTTAATCGATTTCATAAAATTCTGTACCCCTTATTTACGTAACTTTGTAATTTATAATATATGTCTAAGATCAATATTTAAGGAATAAAAGTCCAGAGTCAATGTTTTTGGAACAACCTGTATATTGCATTTTTTTTTTCTTATATGGAATTAAGGATTTGTCCAATCTTAATTTCTTTTATTTTGATATGGTTTGTCGCACATAAGAAAACGGAATAGACATTCCTGCTTAACCGCAGTCTAATTCACGCAAAAATCATTGAGATTAACTTATATTGTGGAATATTGATAACGTGTTTCAGAATTTAAAGCTCCATTTTTATTATTGCATTGTCATTTCCTTATGTTTTAGATTTTTATTGATACAGTGCATTTAACACTTCTGATTGAAGTTATTCCTAACATTCTAATACTTGGTCATTGTTTTCTAGTGTCGATTTACTAGTCATTTTATTTACAAAAAAGTTTGTTTCATTATATATTTGTTTTCTAATTATATAATTCACTCCCTATGTGTTTTATTCTTCATTTATAGCAGTTCTTTGTAAATTATTAGCGACTGGCAATTTAGGCTCAGTTAAATCTCAGCGTAATGCCGGTACATTGTTATAGGGTTGGCCATGGATCGTTGTCCCACTACCTATTTTATTCTTCTCTCACCACAATCTTCAATTTAGCAATTGCTCCTCTTCACGTTGTTTGACTTGCCCTCACGCAGAATAGTCACAAATTGTTAGTAATTATTTCCACATTAATTTTTGTAAAGCTTACAATGTAATTTACAATATTACATGCAATTCTTGCAATATATAGGTCAAACTGGTCAACCACTTCATAAAACGTATTAATTTGCATCGATCTGCAACACAAAAATTAAGAAATCCATCGCATATAATTGTAATGTTGAGTACAAACACTTCCAAGTTCCACAGATTAAAAAACATTTACAATCCTTAGAAAACAAAACAAATACCACGAACACCTTTTGAGTCCACGTGCATTAAACATTACAACACACTCTATCCATATGAACTAAACCAAATCTTAAACAATAAACCTCACCTTGTATATTCTACATTATCACATACACTCATATACAATTTATTCTACCTATCACTTAACCATAACTTATGCCAACTTTACACGTACTAAAAGAGGTCACTCATCTAAATATCAAAAATTAACTAATACTCAAATCAAAATATTGTTAAAAATACTACAATCATCTTTTTTGCAGAAATTATTACTGGATGACTTCACAAATTTATCTTTGCTATTCCAAAGTTACATATCAGTCGGTATATGAAATTATTCACTTTAAAACATTTACTACCCACTTTAGTGATACATTTTTTTATTCGATCCACTTTAGGCTTAATAAAAACTATTTTTAAAATGTCATAGAAACTGATGATCTATGATTAAAACTTTATTACTGAAAATTTGTTCGCAGTTTTCAAAATATGATAAAATGACAAAGAAACATCATTAAGAAAAGTACACAGGGATTTTTCTCTTTTGAGAAATATGAATTAATATATATATATATATATATATATATATATTATATACATATATGAATGGGTTAGTTCCAAGGCCGTAGGTTTAATGTTGGAGAAGAGAATTAGATGTGACTGATAGGGAGGCTTAATGCTGTTTGTTCTCAAATCCAAACTGGCTACTTTATGACATTTGTTAATTCCTTTTTGTTCGGAAAATGCATAAAATTGGCCGGCGTTTTTATTCAGAAACTTGTAATCGAAACACGTTTTTCATTTTTTGGTAAAGGCTTTCAGAAAATACCATCAAAGTCGGCGTTTTGAACCGAATTTCCGACGCCGGAACTCAAGAAAGAGGAAAAAGTGCTGTCACGTGACACGAATCGTGTATAACTCGATAAGTAATTTATCAATCAAAAATTGGAAAACTCATTTCGATTCCAAATTGCTTCAACAGTCAGGCCTGCCAATTTTATACATTTGCATTTAAAAATGAGTCAGAAAGTTTCGGGCTGTTGAGCAAGTCATTTGAGAATCACCTTAAGATGTGAAAGAAAATGTCAAGAACACTCATCAGGGTTCATACTCATTTTTCAAAATAAAATCCCCTGAGAATCCTCCGATGTATTTTCAGAGATGAAATAATTTTCACATATCAACAATTAACGACATTTTTATCATTACGACAACGTGATCCCTCGCCCCTAAAAATTTTTTTTCAGAAAATAATATAAAATAAAAACAAGGTAATCTGAGAGAAAGAGTGTAGTACTTTCTAATTCTATATCTCACGATGTTAAAAGGCGTGTCTTAGTTTGATTTCATTATGACACCACAAAACACGCAAAATAGCAGAGATTTAACCTCATTTCCCAGAGAGTAGCTGATCGTTTTGTCAGTTTTTCCCAGGTTTGGGGAATTTTTTGAATTATCCCCTGAGATTCCCCTGATTTTTAACACTTTCCAACCTAGTTGAAAAGTGTTTATGACTTCGGTTTGTCTGGTCGGATGGCCGTCTGTCCGTGCTCTAACTCCCGTAAATAGGCTCGGATTGCTCTGCAATTTTTATATCTTATTGTCGTTATCTATAGCATGTTCCCTATTTCAACGGAAGTGTGTAGCACTTATAGTTTTTTTACAGGGACACTCAAAAGAATTCCGTTACATTGCGTATGGGGTAAAATCATTTGCGGTTTATTTAAATAATGTTTCACTATTTTAAACGCATTGAAATTTATATATATCACTAAGGTGCATTAGAAGAAGCTTAATATGAAATAGGGTGTGCATAGCACTTTACAGGGACAGTCAAAAGAATTCCGTTACATTACGTCTATGGAGAAAAATCGTCTGCGGTTTATTTAAATAATGTTTCACTATTTTAAACGCATTGAAATTTATATATATCACTAAGGTGCATGACAAGAGGCTTACTACAGAATAGTGTGTGTATAGCAGTCATCGTTCATTGACAGGGACACACAAAAGAATTCTCTACTGTCTGTTAACAATAATTCCTGGAAGTGCGTTTTAAGTTACTGGACGCGAGTTTAATTTTAACTCTCTTTTTGTCCATTACGTGGTGTGCATAAATTCTGTAGATCCTATACAGGGAAGCACAAAAGTTCGCGAACACATTTCCTTTTATTGACAGAAACTTCAGACGGAGAATTTTAAACTGTGCTACGCGTTTCCTAACGGAACTAAAATTTAGCAGGGTAGAGGAATTCAAATCACCACGAATTCCTAAATATAATTTAATATAAGCAATTTTATTGTAGATTTTAATTAGTTACCTTTTTTTTTCTCAAAATATTTTAAGTATGCGCTTTAAGGAGAGACTTTCCTTGTTAGTTCCTACTTATTCATATTATAGCTATATTCAGCTGCCCCCCCCCCCCCTCCCCCATCCTTCTTGCTTGTCGATCTTCTATTCGATAAAAAAGGTTAAAGATTTTGAAGTTGTTTAATTAAACATCTTAATTTTTCTATTCTTTATTCTACTGTACACGTGCAACCGAATGACTTACTAGAGATCTGCACGGGCCGGGCCAAGGCCCGAAGCCCGAGCCTGACCCGGCCCGCGGGCCGGGCTTGGGCCTATTTTCCTTCACAGCACTCGGGCTGGGCCGGGCCCGGGCCATACTTTTTTCTGAAGGCTCGGGCCGAGCCGGGCCGGGCCTAGTGATTACTCTTTACGGGCCGGGCCGGGCCTTACTTTTTTCCGGAAGGATAAGGCCGTGCGTTAAATTATTTTTTCCGTACAGAGCCGGGACTGGTTTCATTCTTCCTAGTCTTCACGCCCCAAAATTTTCAGTCCTGGTTTTGACCCGTATGAAAATCATTGTCTCGGCGTGGCCTGGTCCGTTCGAAGGTCAGTAAAATAAGACCTGGCACAAAAATCTTTGCAAAACATGCATACATTTTTAAATCGCCATTATTCTACAATTAAACATTAAAATTTATTATTTTTAAAGAATATTAGATTTATACACTTATTGAAATATGTCTAAATTAAAATATAGTAAAACGAGTGAAAAAGAACTTGCTTATGACGGAATCCCGTCTTAAACAGAAAAATGTGTTCATCCATGAAAAATGAATGTACTAATACGTAAGAAAAGAATATATAATACATTTACACCTGCTAAGAAGGCAAATTGTCTATAACTCATTTTTTTTCTTCCCTAAGCAATTACATCTTAGAAGATTTTATTGTATAGCATTTTTCTGATTTTTAACACTTCAATAAATGGAATATGGATTAACAATATTAATGATAACTTAAACACATACATACAACAAATAGAGATTTGTTAAAAAAAATAAATATTCCAGGTTGCGGCACCTCTATAAAAATGAAGATTATAAACATAAAAAGGGCTAAAATAGGAATTTTTGGTTAGATCTCCTCCTACGAGGCAAATTTTTAACCAAATCGACGTAAAAATCAATGTTTTGTAGAAATTCACTCGGGCCGAGCCGGGCTCGGGCCGAGATTTTAACTTTTTTCCGGGCCGGGCCGAGCTCGGGCCGAACTTTTAACTTTTAAATCAGGCCGGGCCGGGCCAATATTTTTTTTGTTCGGGCAGGGCCGGGCTCGGGCCGAACTTTTAATTTTTGTATCGGGCCGGACCGGGCCGAATTTTTTTTGTATGGGTCGGGCCGGGCCCGGGCCTAGAAATTTCGGCCCGTGCAGATCTCTATGACTTACTTTCACCCTCGCCCTTATCTAATGTGCTCATCGAACAGTAGCTTTTTGTGAGAATTTTCCGGCTAAGAGAACATCGGTTCGAGTACAAAACGCAGTCATGAGATGAATTAGACGAAGATTAATCTTTTTCTAAAATGTTTGCAGATTTAAACTGCACAATTAACTTCTTTCAAAATGTGATTCATACAAGCTTTGCTTCAGTAAGTGTCGTTCCGAATTCTCAGAAGAAAGCTATGCGGAACAAAATTCAACGTGTCAGATATGCTAGTTGTTATATTTAATTTCTCTGAAACAGAATTTTACGCCGCAAAAATTAGCATTTTTTTTTCTTTTTTGCCCCGATACTAAAAACGACTAAAATCTGTCTATTAAAACATTTTCATTTTTAGATACAGAATTTCAGACTTTTCAAAAATAGATTATATCTATTTCTACACATGGGTGCAAGAAGTCTATCTGCGTAAGTCAAGACTGAAATTTTTTCTGAGTAAGGAATAACCAAATGAAAATGAGCTAGAAGATTTCTATGTCTTGCATTATGGGTAAAAATTGATCTCTTTCAATAAAAGAAAGTAACTGAAAATTCTTGAGAGTAAAATTGCTGCAAATAAAGTAGAATTTACGATCAGTCAATATTCTCTCCAAGACTGAAATCAGTCCTGAGACTGACTGAAGGTCTTGCACCCATGCACACACACCGAAGATGCGGGAAAATTTTCGCAGTAGCTTTACAGCATTACAGACCATTTCAGTAGTGTGTAACAATATTGAAATCAATTATCTAGTTAATTGCAAATGGCTTTGGAACAAAAATAAACTGTACGATACGGTAACTTTTATAAAACATAAAATTACGTGAGAATCGAGTATTCTCACTAATGTTAAAAGTATGGATGGATGATGTTTGGTGTTTTATTATGACTAGTGTTACGAGGTGTCCCTATTTTTAGGAGCTACAAGACCTGAACCGCGTAACCACCACGCGGGACGTTATAAGCCCCGATTTTTCACGTTGTACAAATTATCTTTAATTACTTTTCGCACCATGCTATTGGTCTACATCGAGTGAAACTTAACACAGTAACGCCTGTAAAGACAAACTGTCTATAGCGGAAAATGTTTAGGGTCCCTTCGTAAGCAATACCTTAAAAATCTACCTACCTAGACGGAAAACTGACTAAAACGGAATTTTTGCGGTTCTTAGCGATTCTCTTTTCTCAGTTTTTACTGTACTTTGTTTAAAAAAATCTTATGAAAATGGTACCTGTTTATAACAGAATTCTATTTCAAAAGTAAAAATTGTATTGTCATTACGATAGTAATACTGTACAATTATACCTACCAAATTGGAATTTTGATTCAGTCTATTCGGATTTCATAGGTTTTACTGCATTGTTGTGTTTATTTAGTACAGTGGGTGATCGGTTAACGAACTGTTCGGTTTACGAACAAATCGGTTAACGAACAATTTTGCGAGAGATTTTTATGTTCGGATAACGAACAATGTTCAGTTAACGAACACCTGACAAAACAAAGCCAAGAAGATGCAATGTTGTGTTTCAGATTTGGAGAGCTGTATTTAATTGAATCTACTATTATCGACTCAGAGAGAACATTTTAACAGTTTAACAGGCCTAATTAATTCAGGGGCAACCGGGGGTTCGAGCCTTACATTTTAGGACCCTCAAATTAGAATGTACAGTACAAAAACATTAATTTTTATATTTTCTGTCCCTTTTTAAAGAAATAATTTTAATTGGAAGTTAATTATTTTAACTGAAATTTAGTTCCTAAATTATTAACACGCTCTAGGCTCCACTTGAGCTTTATCAGGCTCTGCAATAAACACGATCTTTTACAGAACTAATGGAGGTTTTTGATAGGTAAAAGTGATAAACTTATATGATACAACGCTGTAGTCAATGAATGTGATCCTAAAAGTTTTTACAAAGGGCATGCCATTTATTTTTTTAAGTACGTCATGACACGGACAAAGCCATGAAACTGAGATTTGTCCATATTAAATACGGACGTATATTAACCCTATTAAAATGGGAAGCTTGAAAACTTCAGAAAGATAAAAATAAGCTTTTGTCAAATATTTAATGCCCCACAAACTCAAAAAAAGCATGACTGAAAGAAGGACAAGACTGCATGTATGTAATGTATTTTTATTATTATTACATTTAAATAAATTTAGGGAGAATTTATATTAATTTTTATATATTATTTAGCTTTTAAGAACGGATTAATTGAATTCCCATACAGATCTGTTCTAAATCTATGATCGGTTAACGAACAATTCGGTTAACGAACATTGTTTTGGAACGGATTAAGTTCGTTAACCGATCACCCACTGCATAGTAAATCGTGCTAAGACGGAATCGCAAAGGAAAAGAGAAAGTTTCCGTTTTAAAATGTTTTTTTTTGTCTTAGCAAGTACAATTGTATGGCATTCTGGTATTCCTACAGAGGAGACAATGACATTTTTACGTTTAAGACAGGATTCCGTTATAAAAAGGTTCCGTTTTAATGCATTTTTATGACCCCCCGATTTAGAAGCCGATGCCCGCTTTTTATGACACTATGGATCTGGCAACACTAATTATGACAGATTATCTCTGCGCTGGGAGAAGGCCGAAGAGGATATAAATGAATGGACTACCAAACATACATATAATATACATTTAATCATAATAAAATTTAAAGAGCAACACCAGAAAAATTAACATATCAAATAAAATAAAATAAAAATAATTACAATAAATAATCACTTTTCTTGTTAGCTGTACGTAAATTCAGACTAATTTAAAAACATACAACTTTCAAACTCTGTGACCTTGTTGAAGTTAATTTAAAAAGATCAAAAGCGTTCAGTTAGAAAAGTAAAATTAAATCATGATTCATTAATAGTCGTAACGATGAATTGTTAAATAATAACACTGTAATGAAAGATAACCAGGGATCACCCAGACGTATAGTAATTCATAAGAAAACTGAACCGGAAAATTATATCAAATCATAGACAATCTTAAAATAATTTGAGAATCGACAAGGCAATTTCTATACTACACAACTGAAATATTCTTTTTCGTCTATGATATAATTACACTCAAGTCGGAACGGAACAATTTCACGAATGTTTATCTGGAGAAGTTGAAAAGTAGAAGAAATTATTATTAGATGGATTTTTCCAGAGCTACAAAATTAAGATGTCATTGGGTATAAACAACGCTTCATTAATCTATTATAAAGATTATATAAGTAAGGTAATAGCTATTAGGTGCCAGGAAGGAATTTTGCTAAAACATCACAAGAAATAAGGTAAAAGATTACATCAAAAAGTCTTGGATCCCAAGGTGAAAAAAGACGGCTCATCAGTTTCTTAATACAACTTTCCTAAAATTTAGGTATGTACTAGATTGTTAAAATATTTTTGTCTTCCTTTAGTCAAAATACAAAATAAATGAAATAAAACAAATAAAAATTATTTTTAATTAAAGAAAGAAAAAAGTAAAGTAAAAGAAAATGAGGAAAGTAAATAAAGAGGCTTTCTGTAGTTTTATTGTAATTATGTAAAATTATTTTAAAAGAAAGTTATTTCCAATTTAAAAAAGCTAAAATTATACTTGTATGCAACTTTGATTTTTATTTTATTTTTTATACAATTTGTATTTTGACAACATAATTTAAAAATCAAATTTGAAACTTAACTTTACGTACAGTACACTAAGCAATAAAACGAGTTTGGTTTGCATATTCAGGGACGAATATTTCGTTTTAGAAGCTCAGCAGAGAATGGATACCGATCAATAATTAAAGGTGAAAGTTGTTTTTGAATGAACAAGGGAGCAATTTGCGCGTGAAACTTAAAACTCATCGCCGATAACCAGGAACTCGAAATCTAATCTGCGTGAACATCATCTTCCGCTTTGTTCAGAGACAATCATTAGGCATATTCACGTAAAGAATGGAAATTATATCCAGTCAACAATAGCTCAGGTAGATACATTTCACAAAATGTTTTAACATGCCAAATGAACGACACGGACTTTTATTGTACTCATTATAGTGTTACATTATTTATTAATTTACAAGCAGTTTAACAAGAGTTTTACAAGCAGTAGATTCTAATCTTTAGCAATTTCTAAGTCAATTAATATGCATAAGCAACATTGATATTGTCTTACATACTACTTTTGCTTGTGTATTGTTATTGTTACAGCAGCGCTTCCCAAATGCCAGGTCGCGTAAATAAAAGTCAAAAGAGTAATGAATGTTTCGTTATTGGGGGTTCTTGTTCAATAAAAGGTTCAATCTACACTGCAAAAAAATTGTTGATTTTACAGTATAATACTGGCGTCCCAGCTTCCAGCATTATACCGTAAAATTAACAGTTATAAACTGTCAAATAAGCAGTAATACACTGCCGCGCACGTGCAGTAGTGTACGAGTTGCTCTATAGAATTGACTACCAAATCATGAAAATAAAAATCTTTGGTATAGTTCGCGCATGCGCAGTTACAAATTATTTCACACAAATGCCCATATCTCATCAAATATTCAATATATTAATTTTTAAATGGCAATATACTGTTTCTACTGTTCTTGAAGTCAAACATGTGTTTTACATCTTCGAAGTTACACTGCAAAAAATAATTGTCGATTTTACAGTATAAAACTGGCACCCCAGCTGCCAGTATTATACCGTAAAATTAACAGTATTAAACAGTAAAATAAGCAGTAATACGCTGCCGTGCAAGCAGTAATACTGCTTATTTTACTGTTTAATACTGTTAATTTTACGGTATAATACAGGCAGCTGGGGTGCCAGTTTTATACTGTAAAATCGACAATTATTTTTTGCAGTGTACAGAGCAATTTGTCAAGAATTTCATTAGATATTCGATAAACCGTGCAAAAAGCGAAAGCGTTTGGTCACTGGCCCTTAATTTTTGGACAGCAGTGTATATAATATAGAAACCGTTTTGAAGTCGAGCCAAACTTTACGGCTCGTTTATCAGTCCGACCGCAAATTCCCTTTCTAAAGGGCAAAATTAGCACTAGCCAGCAGTCACAGGGCCACTAACTGAAAAAAGCGGCTATTAAAAAATTGTCTGTCAGCGGCCACCTTATGGCCACTTTCCTAAAAGGAGAAAGTAAAATTTTCTAATCTATCAAGGATCCCTCTTTTGCTGGTTGCAATATGTTTATATTAACATATTTATTTGGGCTATTTATTTTTAGATTAATACTATACTAATAGAAATTTTAACAAAACTTTACTGTTTAACACTTTAAAATAAACTAGTCGGATGTGTCAATCCCAAAACTTTTTTCTATCTCACACAGGTTTCACACACACTAAAAAGAATCAGCACCAATTTATATCACGGTCTAACTGAAACTCAAGTTTTATTAAATTCCGTGCATTAGTTCTTGAGATATGACTATCGCTAAAATCGTGTAAATCCTGCAAAATGCTGCATAGCAGCGGCACCTGCCGGGCGATTTTTACCAAAAACTAATCAGCACCAATTTATATCAGGGACTAACTGAATCTGAAGTTTTATTAAATTCCGAGCATTAGTTCTTGAGATAGAGCGCCCACAAAATTTGTGTCACATACAGACAGACAGACAGACAGACATTTTCTAAAAACAGTCAAATCGTGTTCAGGACCTTCTAAAACGTATAAATCCGTCGAAAACCAGAAGTCGAAAATTGTCATGAATCCAATACTTTCTTCTTGTAAAGATAGAAGAAAGTAAAAAGTGGCCACTAGTTTATGTCTATTGAATGCATCCTTATTTTCCAAATTTATCCCATTGTAAATTGAATTTTTTACTTTCTTTTTTCCATTATGCTCTTCTCAGAGAATCTTTCTTGACAAAATATTTCTAAAATACATAGTTTTATTACAAATGGTAAAATCTTATTCACAACTCGTTTGCTTCACTTAAGATTTCGACACTTAAAATATAAAATTAGATATATATATTCTAGAAACATTTTGTCAAATAAAAAAGTAAAAAAACATTCTTCAAAAAAAGCATACAGAAAAAAAAGAAGTTCAAACTTAAGTTTCAGAGGAGGAATTTGAAAAATAAGGATGCATTCCAAGCCCACAGGTTTAATACTAGAAAAGAGAATTTGCGGTCTGACTGATGCTAAACCCATGGGAGTAGAATGCATTCTTATTTTTAAAATATCTCATAAGCAAATTAATATTGACTCCGTTTTCTGTGGACTCTTTTCTTAAAGGATATCTTTTTTTTTCTTTGCGGGGGGGGGTGTCAAAATATTTTTTTTTTTAAATATAAGCTTTGTTTTATCTCCAAGTGTGTTAAAATCTTACTCACAGCTTGTATGATTTGAATACATAAAATATTAAATTAACAAATATTTTAGAAATATTTTAACAACTACGGAAAAAGGAGATATCCTTTTAGAAGAGTACACAGAAAAAGGGTACTTTCGTGTTATAGCGGCCCCCCAAGGATACATCGCCAAGCGACCAAGATTTACACAGATGACATAGTAATAATATATGATGTATATAACATTTCGTGACGTACATGGCCAAGTTATAATTATATATATAATGTACATATAAAACGTAAATAATGTTTATATAATGACGTATAGGGCGCATATATGAGTATTTAGAGTATATATATATAGATGCATATAAAGCTTTGCGAAATCATAGCTGCAACCTTCGCATAATCGTAATTGTGGGGGCCGCTATAACACGAAAGTACCGAAAAAAGGAATTCAAAAATTTTATTTCCCGAGGAGATATTTTAAAAATAAGAATGCCTACCACTTCCATATTTTTAATTAGCGAGGGCAATTTGAGAGCAATCAACTTTTCTCCAAATCTGAAGCCTATTGTTAAACAAGATAAAGCATCAGCAGGGATCTTTCCAGATTTTTCTCTCCGGGTCCTGCTTTTATGAAATTGTGAACAGTTTCTTATATTTGTGAAAAATCTTGTGAATAATTTTGTGAATTTTAAATTAACGTTATGTTATATTCCCATGTTCTTGTTTATCTATTTTTAGCAAAGTGCTGTATATGTATATATATATGTATATATATATATATATATATATATATATATATATATATATTAGGGATGCACTGAATAGTTATTTGGGCCGAATAGCGAATATTCGGCGCACAGGTAAACCGAATACCGAATATTCGGCTGGTCGAATATTTTTATATTTCAGAGTTTAAAAGTATTAAAAATTAAATTATAAAACAATTTTTGCATAATATTTAACACAGATACTACCAGTTTATGAATTGACCAGTTTTAGAAATCTTTACATAAAAAAAATCTGTGCTTTGAGTTATAACTTAAAAAAGAGTATAGTCTTGAAACTTTTTTAATTAATAAAGCTTTAAACTATGTAGTTTCTTCTGTGAATTAAAATAACTTTACAAAATGTTCTTATATTCAAAAACAAATACTGTAAAATGAAAAAAATTTTTGAATGAATTAGAAGAAACATTTTACAGTGATATAGTGCTTATTTGTCAGGAAGGGACTAAAGTAAAAGAATACAATATATTAAAATGGTGGCAAATCAGCAAGAAAACTTTCCTGCTCCTTTTGATTTGGCAAGGAAGTTTTTAAACGAACCAGGGAACAGGTGTCTGGAATGGACGATCATATTCAGAGGTTGTAGTTGTAAGCATACCAGGGTGTTCATACATCTTGGAACACACTTTCTGCGTAGATAATGTGGTCAAGGCAAACATTTTTTGAGCAAGAAACATTATCTCAATCCACTCATTCAATCAAAAACTCAGTAGGTGTCACCGCAAGCAGAAACTGAATTTTCGTTCACAACTTTAACAACAATGAAGATATTTTAGCGAGATTTGCATCGTATTATTTTTACTTGTAGCAAATAGGATAATATTATTGGAAGTTGCTGAATTTTGGCCAGTGACACAGTATAAGTAGTACTGTCAGTTGCACTCTGAATAAAGGAATATCTAGCTCAGTGTTGTTTAGATATGTAGTGTTCCCGCTAGGCTTTTTTGAAGGGCGCAGCGCCCTGCCCTTTTTAAAATCGGCAAAATGCGCCCTGCCCTTTTTGAAATCGGCAAAATGCGCCCTTCCTTTTTTAAAACTAGTCAAAAGTGGCCAAAAACATCGCGAAAAAACGGCAAACTTCGTCAAAAACATTGCGAAAAGCGGCAAATTTTGTCAAGAGATCGCGAAAAAACGGCAAATTTTGTCAACAAATTGCGGGAAAAACGTGACTTTCGTCTGAGAATCGCGAAAAAACGGTAAATTTCGTCAAAAACATTGCGAAAAACGACAAATTTCGTCAAAAGATCGCGATAAAACGGCAAACTTCGTCAAAAACATTGCGAAAAGCGGCATATTTCGTCAAAAGATCGCGAAAAAACGGCCAATTTCGTCAAAAACATTGCGAAAAGCGGCAAATTTCATCAAAAGATCGCTAAAAAACGGTAAATTTTGTCAACAAATCGCGATAAAACGGCCAATTTTGTCAAAAACATTGCGAAAAAACGTCAAATTTTATATCAACAGATCGCGAAAAACGGCAAATTTCGTCAAAAAAAAAATAGCGAAAAAAAAACGCAAATTTTATCAACAGATCGCGAAAAACGGCAAATTTCGTCAAAAAAAAATAGCGAAAAAAAAACGCAAATTTTATCAACAGATCTCGAAAAAACTGCAAATTTCGTCAAAAGATCGCGAAAAAACGGCAAATTTTGTCAACAAATCGCGGGAAAAACGTGACTTTCGTCAGAGAATCGCGAAAAAACGGCAAATTTCGTCAAAAACATTGCGAAAAACGGCAAATTTCGTCAAAAACATTGCGAAAAACGTCAAATTTTGTCAACAGATCGCGAAAAACGGCAAATTTCGTCAAAAAAATAGCGAAAAAACCGCAAATTTTATCAACAGATCTCGAAAAAACTGCAAATTTCGTCAAAAGATCGCGATAAAACGGCAAACTTCGTCAAAAACATTGTGAAAAGCGGCAAATTTCGTCAAAAGATCGCGAAAAAACGGCAAATTTTGTAAACAAATCGCGGGAACAACGGGACTTTCGTCACAGAATCGCGAAAAAACGGCAAATTTCGTCAAAAACATTGCGAAAAACGACAAATTTCGTCAAAAGATCGCGATAAAACAGCAAACTTCGTCAAAAACATTGCGAAAAGCGGCATATTTCGTCAAAAGATCGCGAAAAAACGGCCAATTTCGTCAAAAACATTGCGAAAAGCGGCAAATTTCATCAAAAGATCGCGAAAAAAACGGTAAATTTTGTCAACAAATCGCGATAAAACGGCCAATTTTGTCAAAAACATTGCGAAAAAACGTCAAATTTTATATCAACAGATTGCGAAAAACGGCAAATTTCGTCAAAAAAAAATAGCGAAAAAAAACGCAAATTTTATCAACAGATCTCGAAAAAACTGCAAATTTCGACAAAAGATCGCGATTAAACGAAATTTCGTCAAAAACATTGCGAAAAGCGGCAAATTTCGTCAAAAGATCGCGGAAAAACGGCAAATTTTGTCAACAAATCGCGGGAAAAACGTGACTTTCGTCAGAGAATCGCGAAAAAACGGTAAATTTCGTCAAAAACATTGCGAAAAACGGCAAATTTCGTCAACAGATCGCGAAAAACGGCAAATTTCGTCAAAAAAATAGCGAAAAAACGGCAAATTTCGTCAAAAAAATAGCGAAAAAACGGCAAATTTCGTCAAAAGCATTGCGAAAAACGGTAAATTTCGTCAAAATATCGCGAAAAAACGGCAAATTTCGTCAAAATATCGCGAAAAAACGGCAAATTTCGTCAAAAACATTGCGAAAAAACGGCAAATTTTGTCAACAGATCGCGAAAAACGGCAAATTTCGTCAAAAAAATAGCGAAAAAAAACCGCAAATTTTATCAACAGATCTCGAAAAAACTGCAAATTTCGACAAAAGATCGCGATTAAACGAAATTTCGTCAAAAACATTGCGAAAAGCGGCAAATTTCGTCAAAAGATCGCGGAAAAACGGCAAATTTTGTCAACAAATCGCGGGAAAAACGTGACTTTCGTCAGAGAATCGCGAAAAAACGGTAAATTTCGTCAAAAACATTGCGAAAAACGGCAAATTTCGTCAACAGATCGCGAAAAACGGCAAATTTCGTCAAAAAAATAGCGAAAAAACGGCAAATTTCGTCAAAAAAATAGCGAAAAAACGGCAAATTTCGTCAAAAGCATTGCGAAAAACGGTAAATTTCGTCAAAATATCGCGAAAAAACTGCAAATTTCGTCAAAATATCGCGAAAAAACGGCAAATTTCGTCAAAAACATTGCGAAAAAACGGCAAATTTTGTCAACAGATCGCGAAAAACGGCAAATTTCGTCAAAAAAATAGCGAAAAAAAACCGCAAATTTTATCAACAGATATCGAAAAAACTGCAAATTTCATCAAAAGATCGCGATAAAACGCAAATTTCGTCAAAGGGACGCAACCCCCTCCCCCTTCTTTCCAAGCACACAAAATTTAAAGTTAAAACTCTTATTTAAATGTTTTTGTCCTATTTTTAAATCTTTAGTAAGGTAACTAAATCAGTCATCTTAAGTTCAAAATTTCTGCTTCCCCCTTAAAATTCATAGTTTAGAGGCGGCTAATAATTTTACATCCACATATGTTAACCTAATTACTTACTAGAACCTTAAAATATCAATTTAATAAAAATGTATTTCTATAATTTATGTTACTAAATGTGTGTACAAACATTGATGAGTATATGATGAACAATAATGAGTTTCTTATATTGGTTCCGAAAATGTATACTTTTTTTATGAAACAATGCCCTTTTTCGCTGAAACTAGTGCCCTTTTTATGCTTCAATAGTGCCCTATTTTGTGACTAGCACCCTGCCCTTTTTTTTTCTAGAGTGAACACTAGATATGAATAGTGGCAATTTTCAGTACTTCTCGTGATTGACAGAAATCAAAGTAACTATATTAAAAATATAGTTACAATATCTTAAATACTATTAAAGTAACAAACAAAAATTCAAATTTGACCTGGAGCGAGATGCACTTTTGATTGAATAAGTGTGTTGCATACTGGTTTCCTGGACAAAAATCATCAGACTTGATGTCTATTATCACCTGTGAAAGTTCTTTTCCATTTTGTTTAGAAACATGATGTTTGCGAAAAAGCAAGAAATAGATTATTTACTAGACAATAATACATTTATTTGTACATCATTAATTCCTATGAAGGTCATCATTAATGGTTAATTTTCTTAAATGACACTTTTCAAACATTGAATAAATAATGTAAAGGCATTCTCTTTCATTGGAAAACTATTTTGAATATCTTTATTAATTGACAGTTAAAAGTAGAAATTGTGGGGTTTTAAAAATATTTTTAAAATAAAGTTTAAAGTATTCGGCTTGGCCGAATAGTTTGATATTCGGCCTAACCGAGTATTTGGTAATAATGGCCGAATACCGAAGGTCCCTTATGTATATATATATATATATATATTTATTTATTTATTTATTTTTTTATTATTATTTATTTGAAGAAAAAAAAAGCTAGGTAATAGGTTTTTTGGTAACTTCAACTGTTTTGTGGCAGCTCAGATTTATTTTTAAACTATTAAATTTGAGAAAGGTTCAGTTTAAGGATGGAAAAGTTGTCATAAAATAAATAACAGATAATCAATTGACAAATTTAAAGACTTTAAAAATATAATGAGTATAATAAAAATTCTAAAAACTATGTGTATAGGATTGTTTTTCTTGAACGTTGAAATGTTTTGAATCTGTGACTTATGTAGTTTTTGAAATGTCGAATTTTAATTGGCTTGTATCATTATTTTTATATTTTTGTAAGATATTGTTTTCTTTAATTAAAATATTTGGGCATTGTACTATGTGGCTTTTAAAATCCGTTTTATTTTACCAATAAGATTTATTTTGCCAATTTATATTATTGCCTCTAAAAATGGTGGATTAAAAATTCTGGGCCATGAAGGAGAGAGGTATGGCAATGAACCAGGCTGCGGAACCAAAAAAGTTTGCGAAACACTTGTTTAAAGACATTTTGAATTCACAAAATGCAAAACAAAATTATTCTCAACAAATAAATTTTAATTAAAAATAAAATCGATTTCAATGGATTGTTATTATGTATCTTCGTGTTTTTGTGACAATCCTAAATTGTTATCCAGATTAGAATCCTGCCGGATTGGATTATACTGTACTAACACGAACCCGAAAATTCTATTTAAATTCAACCCCAACCCGGCGTACGTCAGCTGCACGTTTTAATGCAATTATGAAAAAATATCCTGCAATTATGTTTCTAACATCAATTTAATTTTTTAATGTTAAAAAATAAACATATTTACACATGTATATCCAAACATGTTTTTCATTTTTTTTTTTATCTTAAACAATATTGCGTACGTTCTTCTATATCATATCGTGGACAAAATGAGTTACAAACCCAACCCGCAAGAGTCCAATCTCAACCCAAACTTGAAACAACGACCCGACCCGGACCGGCCCAAACTGCGGGTCGGATCGGATTCCAGTAAATTCGGGTTACCCGACCTGATGCAAGACTATATATAATCCACATTAAATTTTAAATCTCATTGTTGTCAATATCTGTTATTTTGACGTGCAGTAGACTATGATATATTACAAAGTTTTGATATTTCACTGTAAAAGATCTATACACGATAACGATAACTATTTAAAAATAATAAGTAGTGCTGCACTCTAAAATTGGAAGGAGTGAGAAGTTGACTCTTTGGAAGAGTGAGAGGCATTTTCACTCTTTTAGGAGTGAATTTTATAAATATGCACTCTTTAAAGAGTGGAACTTTCCACTCTCTAGAAAAGAGTGAAATATCTCACTCCGTTGTCGAGAGTGACTGTTCACCCCGTTGACAAGAGTGAGATATTTCACTCCGTTGAAGAGTGAGGAAAAACGGTTTTTTCCAATAAAATCACAAGATGGCGCCAGCTGACGGATGAGAATCCGAGTAATCTCCGTTATCGAAACGAAACACCTAAAATGAAATCCTTTATATATAGTAGCACGATTTTAAAAAAAACTGAAAAAGGCATTGAAATAATAAATGAATCGATAGAATTATGGACAGGAAATATATTTTATGCTTTACAAATTGCAGGATTTGCCAATGCTAAGAAAAGTGCAGGGAAAATAAATATTTGAAGTAAATTTATGCTTAGCTGCAACACAATTTTGCTTCTATTTTATAAACAGAAATTTAATATCTCTGAATGCTAATTATTTTCCTCTTTATTTAAATAACCTATTCTACATATTTTATATCATTTCTAACCTCTTTATGAATATAAACAAAATATAACTATACAGATTAAATTTTCTGGTATTTTTAGCACGTTTGAAATTAAACATAAGAGAAATGAAAAACGTTGCATTTAATCACTGATTTAATAACATTTATTATAGAAAAAAAAAAGAGTATAAATGTGTCGGAAATAATCTTAGGAAAAATTTAACAGCTATAATTTAAGAAAAAAGAAAACGTTTTTTACCCTGACTAAAATTTCCCCTCTAAAAATTAGTTTTGAAAAGTAAATTTGGGGGCCCCTTTGTATTTCAGTGAGAAACTTCGGCTTCACGGGCCTATTTGGTAAACAGGCCCTGGGCCTCGGACAATCTTAATCGGGCTCTAATTATGAAAACATTATTAGCAAGAAAAAAATGAATGAATAAATAAATAACTGCTTTGTTGTAACGGAATTTTTGTCATAGCGGAAATGTACAGACGGGTGTTCGCACATTTTTTAGACGATTTCGGCGTTGTTGTTTTTAACGTTTAAAATATGAATATTGCTTTCTGAAATAATCTGTATGATAATCTTGTTTCTTGATTCTAATTCTGCATAATGCTTTCGATGGATATCGATGGATGTTTTAGATGTAAGATAAATTTGGATAGTTATAAATCCTTACTTGAAACTTCGTTTTCCGCCTTGAAATGGGCTCTTTTTTTTCCCTGTTTTTTTTTTTTTCATCTGATATCTTTTTACTATGTATATGTACTGATTTTTGGAATAGCACTTTCCAATCAATTGTTATGTTTATTTCGCACTAAAAAGTTTTTATATTATGCGCTTTGCAATCATTTTACAAGGAGAGTGCCAAGCTTGGTAATCACAGATTTTTATTATTTTTATATACGCTGTAGGGTAGAAGCCCCTTAGTCTCAGGTTCAATGGATTTTATACAACGCTCCATAGTTCTCGAGAAATGGGGGGTCTAATATTATAACACAACTTAAATACTTACTTTGTAACGCAATAACTTCGTTGGGCATAGCTCAGTTGGTATGGCGTCTTCTCATTGTTCCTAGGGCCCAGGTTCGATGCCTGAACGCGCTACGTTTATTTTTCTCAATTTTTTTAATAAATATACTTGTAATTATAATTTAATAATCTGAATAAAATTTTTGTTAACATAATTAAATTTTAATTTAGCATTTTTGATTTTTAAACCATTATTAAAATTTCTCATCATTTAAAGAGCTTTAAAAAAATTGGATCTATTATTGACTAGTAAAAATTCAAAAATCATTACAAAATCAGTATATTTACTATCAAATTATAGAATTCTTCTACCATCGCAATAGAAAACGTAGATATTTCAGATGCTGGATTATTTGTTAAAAATCCATTGTTTTGCAATAAAATTTTACAGTACTTCAACGTATTTGTGACATCACTTTTCTGATTTTCATCAAATCCCGACACTTCAGTTTAATCTTCTTGTGAACTACAGCTTGCTTCTTCCATTTTTATACGATTATAAGCTGTTAAAGAATGATACGCACTTGTGCGATAAAGATTGAAACAAAAACTACTTAACTCCAACAAACTAAAAAAAAAGAAATAACCAAAGTATATTGTGGCGCCCTCTAGTTACAATAAAATCAAACATAAATAGTATATTATAATTTAATTCTTATGCTAAATTTATTAGTATTATCATCGCATTGACTTCCCTTGTTAAGGCAATTTATAAATAATGTTTCTTTACAATCACGAATTGACACAATTGTTCAATATCGTTGCATTGATAAAGCATATATAGAATACATTTTAAAAATGATTTTAAAAAAATCAAAAATGCTAAATTAAAATTTAATTATGTTAACAAAAATTTTATTGAGATTATTAAATTATAATTACAAGTATATTTATGAAAAAATTGAGAAAAACAAACGTAGCGCGCTCCGGCATCGAACCCGGGCCCTCGGAACAACGAGCAGACGCCATACCAATTGAGCTATGACCAACGCAGCTAGTTCGTTACAAAGTAAGTATTTAAGTTGTGTTATAATATTAGACCCCCCATTTCTCGAGAACTAAGGAGCGTTGTATAAAATCCATTGAACTTGAGATTAAGGGGCTTCTACCCTACAACATATATAAAAATAATCAAAATCTGTGATTACCAAGCTTGGCACTCTCCTTGTTAGACTGTGGAATTAGCATACTTCTGTTCGGAAGAAGAAAAAAAAAACGCAAACGCATCTTCCCATTCACAGCTTTTTTAGCATGCGCAATCTTGAAATAAGAATAAATTTGAAATTATCAGACGATAATATAAATTACACATAATAAGTTGTTGTCAGAATTTTTTCCTCTAAAAGAATTCCATCTTTTTAAATAATTTATCAAATTTGTCTAAAAAATGTGCGAACCTGTATTATATGATACAAAAAGATGGTTTCAGTTTCTTATTTACACAGTTGAGAAACACCGTAAATATTTATGATTTCTACACAAATTTAATAAATGTGTTCGAATATCACAAAAGAAACAAAGCTAAAATAATGTAATAAGAGTTTTTTAAATTGTAAGTGGCTGTAGCAAGCTGTAGGTACCAGTTCTCGTCCGAGCGCAGAAGTCAAGCAGCAGCGAGCTCGGTTACTACTTGGGAGGATGACCGCCTACGAACAAGGGTGTGTAAAAATGAGTTTCTCTTTTTTATTCAAGAATTTTAGTCACTCCTGAAAGAGTGACTGTTCACTCCTATCAGGGGTGAAAAAACTCACTCCTGAAAGAGTGAGTATTCACTCTTTCAGGGAGTCAAGAATTTCACTTTTTCCTAGAGTGAATAGTCACTCTAAAGAGGTTGGGCAAATTTTGACTCTGCGATAGAGTGAATATCCACTCCTCCAGAGTGAATAGTCACTCTTTCTTATTTAGAGTGTGTGTATCTTTAAAAATTTAGTGATGATTGGCCAATTTTAACGGAAGTTAAATCCTATAAAGTAAAAAAACGTAAAAACAAACAGGCAGACAAATATATGAGTTTTACATCCGAATAATTTTGATAACGGGACCATCTGCAGACAAAGACCTCCCCCCCCCCCCCCCCACCCCACCTTAAAAATAAATAGAAATCGGTCTATTCGTTTAAGAATTATGCGTAGACATACATAGAAGAAATAAAAAATCCCTGATGGCTCGGCCTACAGGCACAGGTAGATTTCGAAGACGCAAACCGTGGGGCGTCTGTTTGTTGGGAATTGCGGAAGAAATGACCTTTTTGCCATGATGTCGCAGTTAGGATCGCCCATTTCGAAATCTAACTCGTTTGCAGGCGAAACCGGCAGAAATTTTTTTTTTTTTTCTTTTTTTTTTTTTGGGGGCTGTAAAGACTTCGGGGATTAATGAAATGTTGATCTGGTAGCCGTGGCGCCCGAAGCATTACTTATTTCATTAGAAGAAAATATTTTATTCCACAGAACAAATACAGTTTATTCTTCTAAGAGTTTTAGTTTCATATATTAAATACTGATACGAGTGAGTTCGGTGAAATTTTAAACTATTGTGATTAAGTCCTAAATCTTTGCTTCAGATAGTGGGTTCAGTCTATTCTTTCAGTGAAGCTGTCGCGTTGGACCGGGTGTCCAATGGATGTCAACTCGAATTCTCTCCGGGATGCCTCTCTTTCAGACAGGGCGTCTGTTTCCTCCGGCTTCCCCTGCGCTGCTCGTTTCACTGCCAGACTCTGCTTTTTCAGGGTCACGTCCTACCCTTTTGCCTCCGAAGAACCATCTCTCTCCTCTTCTCTTCTTTCTCTAGCCTCCCAAAAAAAGGGGGGCGGGGGAAAGGTTCCTCCCGGCCTCTTAAACTTACGGCAGCCTATCGTAGTGGATCTCTGGTTCTCATTCCCAGATTTTAAAGGACTTCCCTTGGCGTCCGATAGTCTCTGGGAATCTCTCCATCTGCGACCTCACAAGTAGAATCAATAATTCGTTACCGTCGGGTAGGTGCCAGCCAGTCTCCAGTATTGTTTCCCTAATGTCCAAACCATTCAGCGTAGGAGATGGATCGCTTCCTTAGGTTCGGCCCGACAACTCCTGCGGTCCATAGTAAAGTAACTCAGCTGGGATATGGGAAAATGTCACAGCATTACCCCCTCCAGCAGTTGAGATTTTTCAAGCATTTGGAAAATCTTACATCATTACTGGTGCGCTAGCCTTCCATCCATACCCAACACATGTTAATTCTCAATAGAGGCTTACCTTAAACATTATTATTCACAAGTTTACAATACACTCTACAGACTCACATCGTTAAATTAAATTTCAATATTCATTGTATGATTCAAATACACAATTATTTCAATTACAAAATTAAAAAAACTATATACAAAATTACTGAGTGGAATGTTATTTATTCCATTCTACTTAAACAGTCTACATGTGGAATTTGGTATCCCTGGCCTATATCCTAAGGATCTGCGAATATCCTGCCTTTTTCCAAAATCTCTAATTAGTCGGATGTCATTTCCGGCGTCGTTTTTCATCTGCTTAACATCGCTGCCTTTAGTTTCGTTACGCGGCGATATGTATCCTGGGGTTTCTAACCAATTAGATCCGAAAAACGTTTTTCGTTTTCTTCCCAACGCACAATAACGGTTTACCCCTTTTGTTGTTTTCTGTCCCGAAGATTTAAACCTAAAATCTTCCTTTCGTTTTAAGACTGTGTCTTTATTTTTTTCCCCATGCTTACTTTCCCGGATTTCATTCCTTAAATAAAACACCCTCGCTCTTTCTTTATAATCCTCTTCCTTCATCCTTGATTTGGATGTCGCGCGGATCGGGGTCGTCGCGAATTTCGTTTTAATGGAAGATTCACAATGCGTTACTCCTGCACGTTGGCTAAGGGGGAAGGGAACAAAGCCTTTCTTTTCCTTCCTGTCCGGTTTTCTCACTTCATTCTTTTGATAAGCCGAAACTAAGCGGTTCGTGGGGTTGGGGGGAATTGGGCGGTCACTCCTGTGCCTTCTTTTCGGTGCTGCACTCCCAAAGCTAACAGGCGGTTTCGGTTTTATTCTGTCTAGCAAATTTTGTGTTTTGCTTCCCAATAAATAATAATCCATTTCTATGTCTGCATCGACAATACCTGCGTAAGTCCTAACTCTTTTTCCTAAATCACGCAGATTAAGCTCTATTTCTGCGAGGGGTAGACATTTTAAATCATTTTGTAACGGTTGCTTTACCCACACGACTCTCCCTGTGTATTGTTCTCGGGTCACCTGGTTGGCACTAATTAAATCTAGCGACGTAGCAGTGTCTCTAAGAATTTTCATTTCTTTCCCATTTATAATCCCTTTTGTTAAATAGGGCTGGAACATTTCGTTTAACTCATCGAGGTCAGCCAACTGATTAACCACTTCAGGTATTTCACTACTCCATTTTAGTTTGGGGCAAAATTTGCGGATATGAGAAAAACTACCACAATGGAAACAAGACCTGTCTTTTCGCTTATCAAAAATTACATCTCTATCCTTTTTATCTTCCCTCTCCCTCCAATTTCTTTTCATCTCCGCGTTTTGGGGTTCTGTCTCTGGTCTATCAACCAATCTGTTTCCCTCAACCTGTTTGCCGTTATTTGAATATCTAGGCGGAGACTGTTTCATCTCTGTTCTTCTAACCGCCTCATAATGATCTAGTTTTTGGGTTAATTCCCCGGGCGTAATTAAATCACTCCAGGAATCTATGAAATGTTGTCTAATTTCAGAGGGCACTTTCCGTTTGATCTGGTCAGTAATTATCAGGTCCCTAAGTTGACTAAATTCGGACACCTGAATACCGCTTAACCATTGGTCGAAATAATTCGTAATTTCATACGAAAAATCTTTCCAATTTTTTTCTTCGGACCGTGGTGTTGTTACGAATTTGATTCTGAAGTCTTCTGCACTAATTTTAAACCTTTCGAGTAATTTACCCTTCACAAAATCAAAATTGTCCGTTTCGTCTGGTGGTTCTCTAAGAATAACTTCTGTCAATTCTATAGGAAGTAAACCTAGCAAATTTGTTACCCATTGCGACTTATCTAATTGCGCTTTTAATGCCTGTCTCTCAAATAAGTTGAGATATAAGGAAATCTCCGATTTTCCCATTTCAAATTTAGGTAACACATTTTTTAACAGAATTTTAGGTTCCCTTTCTATTTGACTAGATGATAACGTTAAAGTATCATTTTCCCGTTCCGCCCTAATTCTCGCGAGCTCATGTTCTTTCTCAATTTTATCTTTTTCCAATTTCGATCTCTCTACACGGTCTTCTTCAATCAACTTTAATTGGTTTAACGCCATAGTCTCATCATAATCGGGGGCTTCCGTTATCTTTTTAACCAACTTAGGAATTGTATCATTTGACAAAACCTCTACTTCAAATTCTATCGCGAGGGTTTGTAGATCGCATTTTCGAAATCCCGATATGCCTGCCATAATCACTAATTTTAAATTCTAACACAATTTAATTCCAATTTCCCGCACATAAATGCAATATAAAAAAAAAATACACAATTTTTTTCACCCCCAAAACAACATAAAAATAAATACAGTAGTTTCTGCTCGACACAAAATACAATCAATATTCATGAAATTTTGAATTACAAGCAAACCAATTCCACATATAGGCTACAATTTGCCAAAAAAACATATATCTTACTTAACTGAATTACTAACAGACTTCAACTTAGTCTTACAACTTCTTTAAATTCAAAATTTAATTCCTTAGCAATCTTCAAAATAAGAGAGCACATTAAAAATTTCGGCCGAAAAATACAATTAACATAATTTGCTTTTCACCAAACAAAAAAATTTTTAATTAAAAAGATTAAAAGAATTTTTCAATTACTAGAAACAAGATGAATTTAAAGTTTGTTACACTTTTAATTTACCTTCAACACACAAAAACATCTGTTGGTAATTAATATTTAAAATTTTTACTTATATTACCGAACACAAATAATTAAAGAAAAATTGCTTCCTGTCCAAAATTAAAAATATACACACTAAGCCTCCACTGAGAATAAAACAAGTGCTCACCTGGGTATAGCTCTGTGATTCTCGGCGGTGATTCTGCTTTCTTTTCTCTCCACACTGTCAGCAAAGTTCGGATGCTTCTGGTTGCTGGTTCAGCGGATGCAGTTTCAGATCAGCTCGGGTCTCTGCCTTGGTTTTGGCGGGTCACTTTGGGGTCGGTGGATCTTCCTCGATTCAGCGGGATCTGTCTCTCTATCACAGGATTCTGTACGAACTCGGCGAGTTGTCCTGCTCTGCCCCGATTCGGTATCTAGATTCAGGTTCCCAACGGCTGGTGTAGATTCTGAAGAAATTCGGCGAGTTGTCCTACTCTGCCCCGAATTGATAAGCCTTAATCACTCTTGTTTCTTTTCACTACTTTAATAATCCTTTAACGCTGCCACCAATCTTCTGTAAAGACTTCGGGGATTAATGAAATGTTGATCTGGTAGCCGTGGCGCCCGAAGCATTACTTATTTCATTAGAAGAAAATATTTTATTCCACAGAACAAATACAGTTTATTCTTCTAAGAGTTTTAGTTTCATATATTAAATACTGATACGAGTGAGTTCGGTGAAATTTTAAACTATTGTGATTAAGTCCTAAATCTTTGCTTCAGATAGTGGGTTCAGTCTATTCTTTCAGTGAAGCTGTCGCGTTGGACCGGGTGTCCAATGGATGTCAACTCGAATTCTCTCCGGGATGCCTCTCTTTCAGACAGGGCGTCTGTTTCCTCCGGCTTCCCCTGCGCTGCTCGTTTCACTGCCAGACTCTGCTTTTTCAGGGTCACGTCCTACCCTTTTGCCTCCGAAGAACCATCTCTCTCCTCTTCTCTTCTTTCTCTAGCCTCCCAAAAAAAGGGGGGCGGGGGAAAGGTTCCTCCCGGCCTCTTAAACTTACGGCAGCCTATCGTAGTGGATCTCTGGTTCTCATTCCCAGATTTTAAAGGACTTCCCTTGGCGTCCGATAGTCTCTGGGAATCTCTCCATCTGCGACCTCACAAGTAGAATCAATAATTCGTTACCGTCGGGTAGGTGCCAGCCAGTCTCCAGTATTGTTTCCCTAATGTCCAAACCATTCAGCGTAGGAGATGGATCGCTTCCTTAGGTTCGGCCCGACAACTCCTGCGGTCCATAGTAAAGTAACTCAGCTGGGATATGGGAAAATGTCACAGGGCTATAAGGGTTGGTCCTATAAAAAACTTGTCAACATAAAAGTTTTAGACAATATTAAGAGGATTTATAATAAATTTAAGCGGATTTGAAATCTTGGGAATTGACGAAGTTATGAATCCCCCCCCCCCTCTTGGGGCCATTTTTAATTATATGAAAAATCTGTCATACATACATTTTCGGCCCTTCTCCTAGAAGTAATAACTTCAAACGGATTCGATACGTATCATAATTAAGAAAATATGGGGTTTTTTTCTGTTTTCACAAAAAGCCCCCCCGGTTCGATTTTGCCCATTAACGAACTTGACCGAGATTTTATGCCCCGTGATTTTATGTATCAGTTTCGAAGAGATCTGTGCAGAATTATTGCAGTTATCGTGTCCATAAAAAAGTGACATAGATAGATAAAGTTTTGAACTGGGGGGTGGTTTTGGGTTCTGGGAGTAATGATCGGCGTAGATCTGCAAATTTTTTTCAAAAATTCCAACTTAGGTGAGAATGTAATAGGTAGTATTACGAAATCTACCTAAAATATATTATACAATAACTTTGATTCCTGTTATTGCTTGAAAGCAACACGTTGACGGACACTTGCGGCTATAGCCGCCAAAGCGAAGTTCATAATGTGGCTTGACGGCTATAGCCCCATAAAACGAAACTGTCGTTTTTAGACACTACGGCTACAGTAGCACAAATGTGCATTTACCGGCGTACAAGTAGAAGCCCAGTGTCATGTTTTGGAAACAATTTTTTAGGTTGAAGTTCGTTTTCCACCTGTTATACGAGTTGCAGCTTCAGTATGCACGTGCACGGTGGCTAGTGGTCAGGAAAAAATACAGTTTTAAAAAAAAATTATAAGTACCAGTATATTCTTATAGAAAAATTCAAATTGATTATTTGATCGAATAATCAAGATAAATCTACCCTATATAAAAATCCTAATGAAACGAATTTGTGAAACGATTTTATGAAACGAATTTATGAAACGATTTTATGAAACGACTGATTAAACGACTGATTAAACGACTGATTATGTTTCAGGGTTATTTTTAATAAAATATTAAACGCTTGATGGTGAAATTAATACCAATTGTCCATAAAAATCCGTGGATGTCAAAACTGGTAATAGAATTTTGAAATTGGATTTAGTTTTCGAGATATTAATTTTTTTCTAATTTTAATGACATTTCTGTAATGATGGCAACTACTTACTCAGTTTTTTTGCGACAAAAAAAGGGAAAAAAATTGAAAAGGATCCCGATAGGGATTATTGATTTCTTTTTATTCGTCATTTTCAAATTGAAATTGAATTTATCTTTTATTTCAATCGATAATGAAGACAAGATTGTAATTAAATTATGTTTTTCAGGAAATTTTGAAAAAAAAATCCCATTTCTATGGTTAGGATTCAATCGTCTGTCAGCATTTAATTTAATTTATAAACTGAAAATATTTTGAATAAATTCGTCCAAATGACGTCATTTATGCAAACGCAAAAGAAAGGAGGAAAAGGAATTAATAATTATTATTATTTATTGATATCATATTTTTTTTTTTTTTGTAAAATTTAATTAAACGAATTTATAAAATCACTAATTCGGATATTTCAAACGAATATATAAAATAATAATTGCCCAACTGAACGGAAGGAGAATAAAATATCCTGCTTGGTTTTCTATCCTGCTTGGTTTTTTCCGCCAAGCTTTTTAAAAAAGCGTCAAGTCTCCTATAATAGAAAAGCACCAAAAGTTCATTGGATTTGTTTTCATAACTTTTGGCAACAAATCTATGTATATTAACGAATCTATCCCTTTTTGAAGCTCGAATTACGCCAAACCTAAACGCAAAGGATCCTATACTGGAAAAGTTACCCGATTTTCTTATGGACACAATTCAAGTGACATAACATGGTGCAAAATTATCGCGGATAGCAAATTTGTTTAAATATCTCATCAATTGATGCCGAGCACAAAATATTTAATTGATTTTGTATGATAAATAATTATTACAAAATTCGTATATACATATTAATTAAAATAAATTAATTTACATATTTAAAATAACATGGAAATATGCATGATGGTGCACTAAAATAGAGAGAAAATTAAAACATGTTACTTAAAATGTCTATAACATAGTACTTTTCAATACCGTGGTTCTTAATGTTATTCACAAGCAGATGAAATTTTTCTCATCCTTAAACGCAAAGGAAGAATAGAATACAGATCGTTGTTATAAAAGTCCGAGAGGTAGCCACAATTTAAACCTAACCATTTTATACAAGCTGATTTTCAAGTTGTAATTAATTTTACTTATGAATCCCGAAAACAGTCGTCAGTTGTCGCAACAGCTGTGTATGAGGCCATGATAATCAAAAAAGGCCCCATTAAAACGTTAAAAGCATGGCAACCCAATTACAGATTTACCAATATTTTTAAAATAAAGAACGCTGTCATGTTTCTAGAGGCCTCGAAGTCTGAGCGGGGGTTGGCGAGCGTAGCTTGCAGGGGGTAGGCCCCCTAGTTTTTCTATAAGAATATACTGGTGTTTGTCACTTTTTTTGACTGTATTTTTCCCTGAGCACTAGCCACCCTGACGTGGTTGTGAAGGGAGTAGTGCAAACTAATTAAAGGTGCTGAATTAATCAAAATTAAGTTGATTTAAGCAGAAAGAGTAAAACTATACTTCTAATATTCTAAAAATTACAAAAACATATGGTGTCAATTTTCGAACTTCACTTGTTCCTACTGTCCGTCAACGTGTTAATATGGTTCTCGAATGGTTTACAATGCATTAACATCAAGTATAAAAATTTCGATTCGTTTTGTATAATAAACAATTACCTAATAAGCAGTTTACGAAATGAAACTGCCCATTGTCTGCAGATGAATGGCTACCTGTTACCAAGAAGTTCTAAAGTACAGTACCTTGAAACGGCAATGACAAATTCAACAAAATTAAATATAAATAAACAAATAAAAATCTAAAGAATTGCAAAATATCTGTATTTTTACTATTTGAAAGGAAAAACTGTAGTTATCGTAATTATTTCGAAAAATGTGACTAAACAGAATAAAAGACGGACAAACAGGAAGCGCCCAAGAAATATAATTACGAAGACAAAAAAAAAAAAAAAAAAAAAAAAAAAAAAAAACAGCAAAAATAAGAGGTATAAAAAACAAGTATTATTTCTGCTATTTATTTTTTAACTACTAAATATTTTATTGCTTTTCTTTTACTCTTTAAAAAATACTTTTACGAAACATTTGCCTTTCCATGCGGAGATTCGTAAATATTTCGTTTTCGTTTCAAGATCGTCACTTTATTTAGCCATCATATATGTCAGAATCACACACCAATCATAATTTCTTTTTAGAAAAAGCACGAAAATAGCCAGATACAAGAAATAAGCACAGACCAAACAAGAGAAAAAAAAAATCACAGACTCAAAGGAATAACTTTGCAGGCAAAAATAAACTGTTCTCTTTCATTACTGATGATCTATTCTTCCCTTATAAAAGAACATTTATTAAGGTAAAAATTGTAATAAAGCATTTATAAATAAAAGCAGTAAAAAGCTTTATTATCAGTAAAATATTTTAGAACCCATTTTTGAAGAAGATATTCCAGCTTTATATGAAAAAGACAGAGCTTCATATGAATAAAATCTTCCCACCTACTTTTCCATAACTCAACTGACGCATATTTAGCAAAGAAAGAATCCCAAACGGAAATAAATTGTGCCCCAATTGAAGAAATACACGTAAAATCACCTGACGAACCCCCATCCTCCTCCTCAGTGGACTTTTTCTGCATTTGGATTGTTTAAATGAATTCACGAACATTGAAAAGACTTTGGGAAGTTTTACAAGAGGTATAGGGTAAAAATTGACATTACTGTAAAAAGGAAATTCTATTATCATAGAAATTTCGAGCCAGAGCTATAGTCAAAAGTCAAGGCTATCCAACAAAGTCAATTTGTTGCAAATAATATGTCATTTATGCGTACAAATTAACTTTTAAAATCGTTTCCATAAAGTACGAACGACCTTCTGTATAACTAGAGAACTGCGGCATGTTGCCCATATGCCCCTGAGATAATCAGTTCCTACTATAACGGTACCTATACCTAGGTATAAGACTAATTTTAATTTAATTAATTTAATTAAAAAAATAAGTAAAACATTATGACACATGTAACAATGCAGTAAAAAAGATTATTTACTTAACATTTTATCTAAAAAAATAAAAATATGAAAAAAAAATCCATCCCCTATAACTGGAGAATCGGGGCACGTGCCCCATGTGTCCTGTGATAATCAGGTTCTACTATAACGGTACCACCTATACCTAAGTATAAAACTTTTAATTTAATTAATTAAAAAAAAATAAGTAAAACATCATGACACATGTAACAATGCAGTAAAAAGTTATTATTTACTTAACATTTTATCTAAAAATATAATAATAATGTGAAGAAAAAAAAATCCCCCCCCCCCTCTATAACTGGAGAACCGGGGCACGTGCTCCATGTGCCCCTGTGATAATCAGGCCCTACTATAACGGTACCTAGGTATAAGAATTTCAAACTGCTAATTAACGAAAAAAATTAAAATATGACATGTAAAAATGACTATTATTTACTGAATTTTTTATCACAATAACAACATTATTATTATTACGGAAAAACTTCTCTAATTTTGAGAAATGCCCCCTAAGAATCCTCCAAAGAAAAAATAAAAATAGCGAGTCAATTGAAGAGTATACGTGTTGAAATTTTAACATTTTGATCAAACTGATATATTGAAAAAACACAAACTGAGAAGAACAAATTTTAAGTTTACAACACGGAATCATAATACACATTTTAAGCAAAAAATCGGAAAATTGATATTTTCTTCATTTTTAGCCAAACGAAAAGGTACCAAGTCCCTTTAGTATATCATAAAAACTAAAATTTTCAATTCAAGGTAATATTAAGCCGTATATTGAATCATCCAAATGTATTCTCTCACGACGCATGACGTCTCGGAGCCTGTAGATGATGTTTTTCCGCAACAAATGTATCATCTCGGGAAAACAAATTTTACCATTTTGTAATGATATGAAATAAGTGTGAAAATCTACCGGTCAATAATCAAATGATCACTTAACTCTAAATATTGAGATAATTACCATGTTGCTAACTTATGTTATTACTTACACATCATACGTAGTATAAGGTAGGTCTTGTAATCATCTTGAAAATCGAAAAAAAAAAAAAAAAATGACGGATTTACACGTTTCAGACACTGGAGATTGCGAAAAACATGTTTTTAGAAAACAAAAATTTGCCGTCTGTCTGCCTGTCTGTGTGTGTCTGTAAACGCTCTATCTCCCGAACAAATTGAGATAGAGGCTTGAAATTTGGTATGTAATAATGGGAAGAAGCTTACCTAATTTCAATAACCTCGATTATCCGAAACTATTTTTTTCGGACTCCCGAAATATTCGTTCTGATAAAAGGTATATAAAAATTTTCGAAATTGTTTATTTTAAGGAGGGAACATAAAAGACAATAAAAAGACAAATTTTGCATAAAGAATGAAGTCGATCGGATAATGAGTTGCCGAGATATTTGTAATTATATTTTCCACACTCTTCGATTTTTCATGATCCTGTATTTCATTCAAATTTCAATTCAAAGATATATTGTAATTGGAAATGGGACGCTTAATCCGACGTTGCAAACCATTAGGTAATACGATTACCAGTTTTGGAGTTATATAGCATTTAAAGTTAACAATGTCATCCAGCCACGATTTTATTCGAATTGCAATGCATTTTATAAATAGTTTACACATGTTTTATTTTCATATTTTATATTATGCATATCCATGATGGGTAAGTATTACGGTGGCCCCCAACTACTAGTTTTTTAAATAAAATCAACCGTTATGCTAGGCTATGGGTGCAAGAATATCCCATAGCTAAAACTGAAAGAGTTTCTAACTATTAGGTATAACTAAAGGAGATAAGCTAGAAGCTTTCAACGTCTTGCATTATAGCTGAAAATTGTTCTTTCCAATAAAAGAAAGGTATTAAAACTGTTTGCTTGTAAAATTCCTATTAGTTTAATATATAAAGTATAATTTACTATTACTCAAAAATTTCTCCATCAGTCCTGAGACTGGAGATTTTGCACCCATGTGCTACGCACCTCTCATAACCATTACGTTTGGCAAATTGTAATGTAAATGCACATCTGATTATGTACTGTAACAAGTAACAACAGGTTTCTATAAAAAATTTTCCAAGAAATTTTGGTCAAACTAATAGTTTTGTTATGAAAATTAATGAATATTATTTTTTTTTAATATTCAAGACATAGGGAGAAGTGTTTGGATGTAAGAAAGAAAGAGAGGCAGTATCATAACAAGGACAAGGGGGAGACTAAGACATCCAATAAATATGAGAATGGTTTCTTAATTAGTTATACCTTGAATTGTTTTGCAAAGGCAAAAAAAAAAAAAAAAAAAAAATCTGCAAGACTTTACTTCAAGGAAGAACATCTACAAGACAATTGCCCAAATAGTACATAAACTTCCGACAACCGTAAGCATATTTTTACATTCCACTGTAAAAATATCATTCCAACAAAATTTCACGAAGTTCTGCAACAGGGTAATAGTAGTTCGGAAACCAAACAAACCGTCACGCGTATTTCAAACATACCGACGCAATACGTTCAGACACTCAACTATGAAACCGAGAACTAAAAATCCTACGCGAACAGCTGTTCACAGCCAATTAAACACAAAACACTAAAATATCCATTACACGAAACCAGTTAACCTTCAAACCAGAAATTCAACCTTCAAACCTTGACAAACCAAAAATCTCCCAAAACCAATAAAAAGAACATTTTTTTCTTATTCGGTCGGAGCTTCTAATTGTTTGTTGTTTTTTTTTCGCTTTAAGAAAAAAGGAGAAAATGAAGATCCTACATTCTTGACAGACGACTTTCGCTTTACCCGGATGCGGTGAAGGTGCTGTCTCTGTAGTAAACAGAATTCCGGTTGTTTTACTTTCGAATCTTTTGACGAGTGGAAAGGGAAAAGATGTGCAAAATAGTGTGCATTCAAGCTTGGTTATCTCTTGAGCGCATGGGATACAAATTAAAACAAATTTTTAGTTTATAGTCGTCCACACTAAGGGATTTCAATGTTCGTCACACGACAGTGAATTGTCACAAAGCTTTGAAATTCTAAGAATGGGTAGTACATCCATAAGCTACCAAGTTTTAAGTCTTTTGGCTTACTACTAAAATGTAATAGTAAATTTTGCCTAGCTTAATCTCAGACACCTAACGATTTTTAAAGATTAAACAAAGCAAAAAAAATTATCTTTAGTGATAAAAGTAGGGGGGGGGGGGGGGGGGAAATGTACATGTTGGCAGTTACGTACATCAAATATGCTTTTAGCTATTCACTTAGGTTTTTTACTTTCTCAAATGACATCGTGGGTAATATAATTTCTGATTTATTATTGAAAAAGTCTTATCATAACTCATTCTAAAAGGCCGTTAAAAAATAAATAAATAAATAAAAAGCTTTGCAATAATATTTTGATTATTGTTTTGGTAAAAAATTTGTATTCCTGATAAAAAAGAAATTATTAAATAAATCATTATTTGACAACCTAATATTTGTATTTTTTTTCTTTTTTTATTTAACAATGTATTCTTCTATAAAACATGTTTTGAAGACAATGAAAAGAAGAATATATATTATATATACACAATAGCTTAATTGAGCCGTTGCTATAAAACCTCTTGTCAATGTAATCGACGTTCATACTTCACGTATAATAACAAACACTTCATAGAAAATATGAAGTGTTTGTTTAAAGTAGTAAAGTAGTAAGTTTTAAATTCGTCTTCTTTTCAATTTTTTTTTATTTTAATTTTTCACGTGGAAATCGTTAAATTGAAAATTAATTGTTGGGGAAAATATTATTCCAGGCTTTGTATTTATTGGCAACGATAATGCTTAGCAACGTAAAATGGTTAATTAAATTTAAAAGGAAAAATATTCATTCATTCTGTATGAAAATGAAATTTTGAATTAAGAAAAATATTTGAAAGTAATAAATAACAACTATGTTCATTTCTGGGTTATAATCCATCTATATGCAAAGATACAGGGCCATTAAATCATCCGTTTTGACGTTTATTTCAGCCAAGCATTCACACACACAATCGCATTTAATATCATACGATTAGGATTACAATATAATATTATAATAATATATGATATATATAATATTACAATTTACAATATAATATTAAGTAGTTTAACATGCGTTATTCAAGAATCACGCTGTCAATTAGATTAAAACTGCACTGAAAACGCAGTCTTCAAAAGTAGTCGCAGAAATTTTTAAATTCAAATTTAAAATTCTATATTTATATTCGGCTTGGTTAAAATGTTAAAATTATTAATGGCAAATCATAGATGTAATGAAATAAATAAAGGTAGAGGCAGAGGGGCGGGGGGTATTTTGTTAAAAGTTATTTTCGTGAAATTTATTATATTTCACAAAAATATAATTTTTTTTTTTAACGAAAGATCAAAATCAAACGCAGTTACTCAAATTCGAACCAAGCAATAATTAATATTTTTTTGCTAGTTTTTCTTTCAGGCGAATTTGTTTTACTTACAAATTACATATTTTAAAGCCCAACAAAATAAAATAATCAAGAATATACTTTTATGGAAAGTAATTTTGTGAAAGGCGCCTATATTATTAAGAGAGATTTTGTAAAATGACCTATTTTATTAAGATAAATTTTGTGAAGGGTCCTGCTTTATTAAATTAATTTTTGCTAAGTGCCCCTAAATAGGCCCCAATTTTTGCGTAGATGACCCCTGATAAAAGATTAGACTTCTAATTTTAAAAAAAAGAAAGAGAAAAAAAATATGAAACATTTTTTATAAGAGGAAAATTAAGCTGGTGATGAGGAAATGACATTAACATTTAACAACCCAATTAATTTCATCGATTGCCAACAAGTCCATTGACTGTGCAAATGGCTGCTGTTAAAGAGGAAACAGGACCTCTTAAATCATAATTCATTTGCCAGAAACTTTGGGTGGTGCACCTCTAAAGCGTTTAAAAAGAACTGGCTAAAACTTTTAAGAAAACTTTAAATTTAACTCTCTCATGAATGAATTATTTTTTTACAAAGGACGAAAAGCATATTTTTCACTAAAAGTAAATTCAAAATGGATTATTAAGTACAAATAGTGTTGAGTTTTTAAAATCTTACATTTATTGCAAAATTACTAGAGGTGTATTCGGTATATACTCGGTACAGGGCCAATTTACCGAGTACTCTTGTATTCGGGCAAATTTATGCTATATACCTGGTCATGGCGAATACAGAGTAGTTGTAAAAACTTGCTTTCTTTTCGTTTTTCAAGCATCATTAAAGGGGGAAAAATGCATACCCAAATGATTTGTAAAAATTGATAAATATAAATAAATATCAATTATATAATATGTATACACAATATTTCCTAAAAACTATTACCCAACATTAAAGAAGTGAGTATAAAACATCACATATTTTTACTGAATGGTGTATACAAATTTAAAATTATATACATACATTAATATTAAAAATATCTACGTTTCGACCACCATCTATGGTCATCTTCAGGAAAATTTTCTTATATTGCTTTTAAACTTTCAAATGCGAAAAACAATCCGTCCGTTGCCACAATATTATTGCCGTCCACAAATTAAAACTTAACAAGGGTAACTCTCAACCATCGTACCAACCAACCACAAGTAGAAACGATGCATAAGCATCTCCTAACGGACAAAAATCTAACTGCTGTAAATGTATTATCAATGAAGAGAATTAAAATAAATAAAAGCGTAATACTAAACTTTGGATGAGCATCTTGAAATAGTTTATTACGCTTTTATTTATTTTAATTCTCTTCATTGATAATACATTTACAGCAGTTAGATTTTTGTCCGTTAGCAGATGCTTATGCATCGTTTCTACTTGTGGATGGTTGAGAGTTACCCTTGTTAAGTTTTAATTTGTGGACGGCAATAATATTGTGGCAACGGACGGATTGTTTTTTGCATTTGAAAGTTTAAAAGCAATATAAGAAAATTTTCCTGAAGATGACCATAAATGGTGGTCGAAACGTAGATATTTTTAATATTAATGTATGTATATAATTTTAAATTTGTATACACCATTCAGTAAAAATATGTGATGTTTTATACTCACTTCTTTAATGTTGTAATATTTTATGGTGTAATGGTCCAGCATTTATATTAACTATTACCCAGTTACATAAAAATGTGTCTACACAAAAGTTTAAATAAATAATAATGTAAAATTAATATAACAAAAATTTAATGATTACATTAATACCAAACAATCATTTTTGAAACAGTAGGGGGAAAAGATTCGAAATTTTTGATAAAAAATAATTCATAAAAAAAAAAAAAAATAGAAAATATAAATGCTTTTAAAAAATAACGAAATTTGTTGTAATTTAAATTATTAATGCAAAAACACCAAGCAAAGCATTCTAACACTTTCAGCAGATGAAGATTTATATATATATACTAGCAGAATCACCCGGCTTTGCCCGGGTTAACATAAATTAAAATACAATAATACGACAATAACAATGACGACAATATGATTTGTGCATACTCAACCATAAATCGATAAAAAAGACAATTAGAAAAAAATAGCGTTACTTTGACACAGTCATAGTAAAATTTCTCAGCTTTATAAAAGAGAATGCGCGTTTTCTTTACGCATACAATAGAAAAATATACGATTTTCCTGACAATGAAATAAAAATTACCAAATGTCGTAATATTTTGTAAAATTCGCTTTCATGTGGCATCTCTCTATATTTTAAAACAAAACCATATCCGTAAGTAATCTCGACATCATATGGACAGTAGCAACGACCTAACCATTAAATTTTGCTTGTACTGCATATTTGTAACTACTAAATATCGCATAATTTCATTTTTTAAGCTATCAAGTAGGAAAAAAATGCACTTTCAAATGTAGTTTGAAAGTTTATCTCAATTAACTGAATTTTATGGAATTTATAGTAATTTTAAAGCATGTATATTTTTTAATCTGTGTCCGATCCAATTACGAAAGATTAACTTTATTGATCTTTATAAAGTAAAGACATTTACTTCCAAACATAGCGCATTCAATTTTTATGAAGTCGAATAAAATAAATGCAGACTTGCCAAGTCTCCGGATTTTGCATACCACTATTTTCTCAGAGAAAATGTTGTTCTTTTAAATCGTAGAATGCTCGGATTACATAAAGTAACCTTTTCTGTACTAAAATACTGGTGTTCAAAAAGTCCGAGACTTGGCAACTCTGTAAATGTACTCTCACTGTTATTCGTTTGAAAAGCGTATCTCAATTTACTGATGTTTTATGGATTTTAAAGTAATTTAATATTCTGGAAAATGGTACGGTAAAAGGATGTTAAATTTATAGTTTGGCGACCAATACGTTCTGTGGAAATTACGCTACTTTGTGTAATTGCTATAAAATACTAATATTTTGTGAATGAAAACCGGCACATGATTTAAAATATGCCGACACTTTCACCGGCGTAGATTTTCCACTGAACCTATACGTGTCTAGTTAAAACAAATTCTTTCACTTCATGAATCATGTACAAATATGCATTTATATTTATAGATAATGTGCATGTTTGTCAACTTAACGTAGGCGAAACGTTGAGCTAAATTGCTTGAAGTTTCGCCAAGTTTCTCGTAATTTTCAAATAGTTAAAATACATTATATCATGTGTAGGAAATAATAAATTATGAATTACTAACTCTGTTACTTTTCGTCTACAGTTAATTGAGGAAAACTACTTCACTTCAGTGCGTGACGTCACATGCGCATTTGTATTTAAAACATGAAAGCGATTAAAGAAATCCAATACAACTGTACTCATAGAAAAACTTTAAATAATATTCTTAAATACTAAATTTAACTCCGAAATTATATTTACAATGTAATTTAAACAGAATTTGCTAAAATTGCGTTTTGAAATTATGTGATTTTTGATGCAAAACATTATTTTTCACAAATATAGTGTTCTCTTAAGAATTGGATAATAATTTCGAAGCTGGTGAGATGAAAATTTCACCACGTTGCCAAACTTATAAAAAATATATTAATTTTTAAAATTAAAATAAACGTTTTATATTTTTAAAAAAAATCTGATAAACCATTTTACTTTTAATCCCATTTGTTTTAACACCCATTTTTGAAGAAAAAATAATGGAAAACACTGTATTGTTTCCTTTAAATTCAATTTTTATTAATAGTGGGCATTTATTGTCCACCTACATCCAAGGAATTTAAATATGCCTCCATGGTTGAGGCTCAAACGGAAAAAAGTTACGATGTAATGATTGCTAAATGTCAATATTTGACAGACGATTTTTGATTATGTTGAATAAATTGAATCATGAAGTTTAAATGCGCAAAAAATATGTTTTTATTTCTTAGAAAATTTACTTTAATATTAACAAACCAGTGGAAACAATTTGCCTTTGTAAAAATAAGAGCTAAGTTATTCATTTTTCTCCAAACTCATTTAAATATAAGTACTATGCCGTTTAATGCACTTATAGTAATCTTAGTAATATGCGAAAAAATTACAACTGACAAAATTGACGTCACTTGTTTATAAAAATATTGCCCATTCGCAGTTCCTTTGAATGGCAACGGGAAAGAAATTGAATTAGAAATAGAGGGAAAAAAATAGATTTCTGTAATGATAAACTATGGAAAATGTTTGAAAAAAGTGATAAAGAATGATCTGAGAAATTTTTAAAGTTGACAGTAATTTTACTCGTGTTCAAAAGTATATGTACATAAAATTTCTTTCCAATCGGATAAAAACTGTAGATTTGTATAAGGAACATACATACCAAGAACGGCTTTTATATACAGTGTCTCACAAAAGTGATGGGACACTTGTGCTTTATAAAAAGAAACTGCAATAAAATAAATAAACAAACATGTGCAAAAATTTTTTGGGTGTGTTTCATATTTAAAGTTAGTAACAATTATTACATAACATACATTTTGTCAAAATATTAAAATATTAATTTAGTAAAAATACAATTGTTCAGAACGGAGCAAAAAATGGCTCACATAAGTGATGGGACACTTACTTTTCCATCAAATATTTATCCACAAATTTTACTTTTTAAAAGGTTTTAATATTTTGTTGGATTTCCTTTTACTTTTAAAACATGATTTAATCTTTTTGGGATGGATTCGACTATTTTTTTTTGTGATTTCTGGAGTGATTTTACCCCATTCTTCTTGAAGCACCGATTTTAGTTGTTGTTTTGAAGAAATGGTGTGTTTGCGAATTCTTGATTCCAATTCTTGCCAAATATTCTCTATGGGATTTAAGTCTGGAGATTGTGGTGGTGTTTTTATTATTTCAGGACAGTTATATAGCAGCCAGAGTCTAACGTTCAGAGCAGTGTGCTTGGGGTCATTGTCCTGGTAGAATTTAAAATCGTTATGAAGGTTCAATTTTCGTGCTGAAGATTTCAAATTTTGCTTTAAAATATCAATATACTTGTACTGATCCATTATACTGTCAATAAAAACAAAATTACCAACTCCAGCGGACGACATACACCCCCATACCATAACTCCTCCTCCACCATGTTTTACTGTTGGTACCAAGTTCTGTTTGCGAAGTTCTTCCCTGGGTTTTCTCCACACCAAGATTCTACCGTCAGAACCAAATATATTAAATTTACTCTCATCAGCAAATATAACTTTATTCCAGTAATCAGAATTCTTATTTATGTTGGATTTTGCGAAAGCTAGTCTGAGTTTTCTATTCTTTTCACTTACGAAGAATTTTTTCCTGGCTACTCTACCGTGATATCCAGCAGATCGAATTACCCTTCTAATAGTTTCAGGATTAACAATTATTCCATATAATGCTTGTAAATCAGCAGCAACTTTTGAAGCACTAATTCTTGGATTTTTTTTAATATTTCGAACGATAATTCGCTTTATTCCATTGGATAGCTTTGATGGTCAGCCAGGTCTTCTTTTATCCTGAATCATATGATTCTTTTTATATCGTTTAATGATATTGAAAACTGTTGAACGACTCAAGTTAACTGTTTCAGCAGTTTTTCTAATAGATTTTCCACGTTCAATATGCAAATTAATAACTAATTTTCGAATTTCAGGCGAAGTTTCTTTTCGTTTAGCATTCATGACTACACAGAGCTAAAAAACACAAAAATTCCAAAACAAACTCGAGAGAAATACTGCAGACGATTTTATAAATTATTGCCAATTGCTTTTAAGTAAAAATAAAACCCCAAAAAATATTTTTATTGCTTATTTCAGGCGATTTTTGTTGCATATATAATGGTGTCCCATCACTTATGTGAGCTATTTTTTGCTCCGTTCTAAACATTTGTATTTTTATTAAATTAATATTTTAATATTTTGACAAAATGTATGTTATGTAATAATCTTTACTAAATTTAAGTATGAAACACACCCACAAAAAAAATGTGTACATGTTTTTTTAATTTATTTGATTAGTTTCCTTTTGTAAAGCACAAGTGTCCCATCACTTATGTGAGACACTGTATATAGATATATGTGCGTGTACACACACATATCTTTATTCTGCAACGTTCAACAACAAAGTTCTGCAACATTTCATAAAAGCATGCATTTTGTTTGTCTAATATTTCAAAAAAGAATTCTAATGGAAAAGTTTATAAATATTTCCAATCTGAAATTTTTTTTGGGAGAAGAAAAAAAAAAATAAGATTTAAAATAACACTATTGTAGATTTTGATTCGACACTCGGTATTCAGCTGAGTAATAAACGGCCCGGTACTCGGGACCTCAACCAACGCAGTACTCGGTATATCATTAAAAATTATCAACAGGAACTTTATGTGGGATTTACAAACAATAAAATATTATTATTAACTGTTATTAAGTAGTTTTCGAAATAATTTAAATTTTACATGCATTAACACAGAATAGAAAGTAAAAAAAAAAAAAAAAATGGTCAACAGAATTATTATTATTTTTTTTATTATTTGGGGGGGGGGGGGTCTACTCTCACGCAGAAAAGAAACTAAGTTGTCAAAAGGCATATTTTCCAACTGAATGTTTGAAAAGAAAATGGTTCTGACATCTATTGTTGAATTGCAAAAGCACTACTGCACTTCATATGAGCTTTGTATGTGTTGAAGATGTCAAAATAAAATATTCACAGTTCTTCGAGAGTTTTTAGAAGAATTTTCTTTCATTTAAATAGACAAAAAAAAAAAAGTTTTATATAAAGTTTTTTTTTTAATTGTTTTTACAAATTTTCAAAGAAATACACATAAAAATATTCATATTTTAATAATAACCTTACCTCTCAAATAATATGACACACAAATGATATGACAAGGCATGAATAGAAGAAATGTCAAAAACCTATAACTTCCGACTAATAACGAGTAACATAACGAGCATTGCTCCGAATAAGTGACGTGACTGACAGGAAGAAGGAACAAATATTAGGAACAAATAACTTCAAACAAAATTTATAATTATTTTTTTAGAGCTCATGAATGATTAACATTTGGACATTCTGTCGAGTAAGTGACATGATAAAGTGGCGACATGAGTAGAAGAAATACTAGAAACTAATAATTTTCAATAAAAAATGATATATGCAATTCTTTAGCACGCACTCATGTATTATTAACATTCGAGCACTATAACGAGTAAATGACATAAGATAGCGACATGAGTAAAATAAATATTAGAAACAAATAACTTCGAGAAAAATATGAAACGTTTAATTTTTTAGAGCTCATGAACAAATAATTAAACATTCAAGCATCGTGTGGAGCGAGTAACATGACAAAGTGGCGAAACGATTAGAAGGAATACTAAAAACAAATAACTTCCAGTAATATATATTATATGCATTTTCCTTTAGCACTCCTAAACCAGTAGCATTCGAGCATTGTGCCGAATAAGTGACATAACAAGATGGTGGCATGAGTAGAAGATATATTAGAAACAAAATAACTTCCAGTAAAATATGCATTTAACATTCATAAATCAGTAATATTCGAGCATTGTTTTGAATCGAGTAAGTGATATGACAACACAAGTAAAAGAAATATTAGAAACAAATATAGTAACTTTCAGAAAAATGTAAAAAGGTTTTATTCTTTAGCACTCTTGGGCGAGTAACGTACGAGAGCACTGTGACGAGCGAGTGATATATTTGTACCCGTGTGTAACTCTGAGAGTTTCAAAATTTACGATAATACAAATGTATGTAGACTGTAGACTAGAGATTAATTCGGACTCTTTTTTTTTTTTTTTTTTTTCGAAGCCTGGTACCCGACGATTTGAAATCCGAACCCGAGAGTACGCAGGAAATACATAGAAAATTGTTAAAACATTTAAAAAATGTTTGAAAATTAATCTTCTCATTCCTTCTCTTAGATAAAAATAAGTATTAATCCTAAATACTCTTTCATGAAAATGTTTTGTGATTTTCCATGCATCTGAAAACCTATTTAAAATAGCAAATTTGTTATTTACACCCAAGCACTGGCAGAAATCTGGAAAAATCACAATTCTTATTGTTTTAAAAGAATCATTGCACAGCTATGGCAGAAAGACACGAGTTCTGTTTTTCAATAATTCTGGAAAAAGACTTCAAGCAGAGAGCGTGGATAGACAAGGGATATCCCATTTGTCCTTTGTGTTACTAACATTGACCGCGCAAAGATTTCATAAATCAGGTAAAATATTTTAGACTACATATTTGTTTTTCAAATAACAAAAACAAAAAAAAATTCCCCTTTTTCATTTTGTGAATCAATAAAATCTTCACTTTGAACCTCACTCATCTCTAATGTAGACATATATGTCAGAATAGCTAATAATTAATTCTATTAGAATTATTAACTGTTCAATAAAAAAAGCATAATTACATTCTAAATTTTGAACAAAACGTTTAAATATCAATAAGCTTCAATAAGAAATTTATTTTGGAGAGTGGCCAGAAAAGAAGAAAGAAGTTTGGAAAAAACTATCACCGCCGAAGGCAGAATAACCGCCGTACCAAAGTTCTAGAGAACTTTAACGAGCACGACCAGGATGAGTCCTGTGTGCTCTACGACCGGTGGGGACACCGTCACCTGCGCATCACCCCCATCTCCCAAGCGATTGGCGACATGGCCACTACGACAGCATGCGACGGTGGAACCCGTGCCTAAAGGGGAACCACTGCGCTACACTTGGAGTCCCCCCCCCCCCAGCAGCTTTGGTAACCTGACTCCCAAGAGGGAGCTGGGCCCTAGGCCAGGTTTCCCTGAACCGTGATTGCTGCATCAAAACTCTTGGACGTGAAAATCTACAGAGGTAGTCACTAAAGGTTAACTGGAAAATTCTTAATCTAATGCTTGCGCTAAACATGTGATAATGGGCAATGTCATTAGAAATTGTGGCATGCATAACAATCCACAATTCGAGGACAAATTAACGCAAACAATCATTCTATGCTCTATGATAATGAGCTGTGACTTTACTTTTTTTTTTCCTGTCTTTAAGTCAAATTCAAATACAGCAGAACAATCCAATACAAAACGATCCGAAATTTTTATTTTCAACAGCAGAAAATATCTCCGATAACTTTCTACAAAATGCAAGGCCGAAATGGACTTGCACAATCCCTCCCAAAAAAAAAAAAAATAATAAACCCTCAACTATACCCACGAGCTGTCACTACGTATTCTGGAGACATGTCCGGTTTACAATTAACTTCATATAAAGACATTGAAAATGGAAGTGCCAGTACGAATGACAATAGGTGAAGGTAAAATACCAGCTGACATCGGGTATTGTGTTGCCTTAAACACTTTCACTTCGACTCTTTACCGGGATGTTTCACGGAAACCAAATAGGTGTCATGACGTGACGCAATTATGTGTGTCGTAACCGCACACGTCGTATTACAAGATGATATAAAAACGAACTCCACGAGGAAAAAGTAACAGTGACAGATCGAGCATGTTGTAAAGTTTCCGGTATCCAGTAACATTGCGTCAGGAACAGGTGCTTTTCTTTCACAGTTCATAAATAACGAAAATTATATTTCGAGGGAAAAAAAACGTGAATGATTATCAATAAATCAAGGTCTAATGACACATGATCGATTAGCAATTTCCTTTTTTCGGCGCGAAGGTCAATGATTATACTAGTGACATAGCTGCCGAACTTTCCGATCTTGGAATATCGCTGTATCAGAATAGTAATATTTGTCTTATTTAATCAGAAATTTGTCATTAAATAAACCAAATATTTCTCTATACGAAAATAGTGATACTCAAAAATCTGAAGGACTGCCAACTATGTAGTGAAAATATAGGTATTTGGCGGACTGATTGTCACGTACTTGGGATTGAGGAGGTGGGATAAGCAGGCGGTTAATTCTTCAAGAGGCCATTCTTGATACAAATACGTTTAATATACACGAAATTACAGTACAAAACGAGACGTGGGTACGACACATGAAAGCATTAATTCACATAGATAATTATTTCTATTATGAATAAATGACTAGCATTAGCCACAAACAGTCATTCAAGATAGATGACGACTGTGACTCTCGGTCACCGTGCCATCCCACATTCAGTCGAATTCTTTAGGTTTTTTTTTTTTTTTTTTTTTTTTCCCCAGAAGGGGCGCTCCCAGAGCAGAAATAGGCATGCGCAATCGTCACACCACTAACCAAGAAAACGTTACTTCGCTGGGCAATATATTAAAACACTTAAAATTCTATGCTGAAGAAAGGTCATTCATCAGAAAGAAAAAGAAAATCAGAAATTTCTAAAAACTTGTATTTTGTAAAATCGCAGCATTGTTGAAATTTCTCAAAAAAAGAACAATGCATAGTAGTTTAATACTTGTTACCTAAAAACACTTCTGGAATTCTAAAAAAACAGCGGACAATTCTGGAAATCGGGAAACATCAGTGGGAAAAATCAAAAATTTGAGAAACAAAAATCTGAAATAGCAGTCGCGCTACTCATATAAGAGAATAAAATTCCTTGACTTTTCTAAGTCCATTTTAAGAAATTTTCAGTCTAGCAGTGTAGCTGGACAGGTTCAGGGCCTCAGGGAAAATAAATATTGCATCGCTCAAAAGTACTAAAATTTTCTAACTGTAGATATGATTGAAATTCTCACTCCTGCTACCCCCAAAAAACTTGTTCTAACTATAATAGTTTTCTATGATAGAATCTACTATAGTTAAAGTTTTTAATGAGGTATAAGTTTTAAAGTTTTTGCTTTTAAACTGTAAAAAAAGAAAAATGTCCCAAGCTATACAATATATGTGTGTAGGTGTACTGAACCATAGTTCACTCCAGCAACTATTGCAAAATCACTTAAGTCCAACTTTAAGCAAAGAGGCGGGGGGGGGGGGGCATTACAGGGTATCGATTGAAGAAATTTGAAATTACTTTAGTTATATTAAATGTCACTTCAAAATAAAAATAAAAATATATTGCAGAAAATTTTCAAAAAAGTATATTAATGAGTTTGAAAATTTTTAAACTGTGCGTGGAGGGTGGTGGTTCGAGTAGAAAGTGAAAATTTCAGGAGCAGGGTGTATTGGATGAAATTTCTAAAGAAAACAAAAGCTGGAATCTGCGAAAATATTGAAGATTTTTCTTACCCGTTATGGGACGAAGTTCGCACTTATTTGGCGATCACCAGAGAATTTTATTAAATTCCCATATTTTTCCAGATTTTGGAAAAATATTTAAATTCCCAGACATATTCTTTTAAACTGTGTTGTATTTTTTTTTTTTTTTTTTATCGCGAAAACACGATAACAATACGAAAACCTTCTTTCTCAAGCATAGAATTAAATTATTAAAAATAGAAGTTGACAACTCTTCTTTATCTTATTACTTCCGCACTTCTGGATATAGCAAAATCAGAGCCGCAACAAGACTGGTGCAAGGCGGTGCCCCCGCACCAGGCACCATCGATTAAGGTAGGTTTTTATCATATTGTTATCAGTATTGATGCACCGACGGTGTGTAACAGTGTTTCGCACCAGACGCCAATTGGAGTTGCTGTGGTGCCGAGTAAAACATACACAGCAGACATGATGTTTTACAGAATGCTATGCAACCGTGTCGAAAAAAAAATCATTTGGAGCAAACAATTTGTTGCCAATCCATTCCAATAGTAGCATCACATAAAACAGAAGTTAAACGAGTAAACGTTTTATCCAATATTAAACAATCGTTTTCAAGTGCCTCGAAATCTGGATTTATCGGAGTTCAAATATCTTTAACTTTTTTTCTTTTTCTCGCCGAACAAACAACAAAGAGATTATTTGATCAGTTCAACATACTTTAATTGTTGCTAGATAACGCAGCTCAAAATTTATTCGCTGTTGGGAGTGAAAAGGAAACTGTAACATCATATGTTCAGATTACAAAATAAAAAGATAAAATAGTTTGAAAGGTCATTGGTAAACTTAAAATAAGCTAATTTTTTAGTTAAAATTTTCCAAAACGGGTCCAATAATTAATATTAAGGATTTCAGATAATTTACTGCGGAACCTACATACGGACGGTTTCATACTTTGAAAATCAGCGAAATCTATCAAGTTCGTGAAGGGAAAAAAAAAAAAGTTTCCAAAAATTAGATTTTAATAAAAAATCTTCCTCGCAACAACTAGCATGAACCCCTTTCAATCAGGATTGGCAAGTTTTTGACGCATGACGGTTTTTACCGGTTTTAACCATGGTTTTTACCGTCATGTCAAAAACCTCCTTGTCAAAAATGTCAAAAACTGTCATAAACCCATTTTTTAGTAGTTTGTTTTTACATTTTTTTTCCATTCTATCTTTAATATTAAGTTGTTTTACATAAAATATTCAGTATCAAAAAGACTCTATAAAGTATATTTATCCATCCAAGAAAAACAAAAAAGAATTGCATTAGAATAATACGTGTACATCTCTGTTAGAGGATTTCTACAATAATCTTAAGCTATTTGGCAAAGTCTAAAAAAATTCGATTTTTTTCAAGAAATCTTGTAACCTATAAGTATAAGTATTAGATTAAACAATGTGTATAATTTTGGTACAATTTATTACATTGTTGAAAACAAAAAACTTTAAGATTCTACTTATTGAAGTGCAAATGAAAATTACCATAATTGCATTTATGAAATACATAAGATATGCATTTATGAAATACATAAGATATGCATTTTAAAATATTATATCGATAAATATTCAATTTTATTCACTGCCAGTAGTCTATGCTTAACATCTATTGTCATACAATGTAATAGAATTTTTGCATCTCTAAAATAATTTTAATGTACTTTATTAAAAATGTATATTGAATGTTATTTAATAATTATAATAACCTTTTATTATCATTTTTAATATTAATGTTAATTGCAGTTTGTAAAATCTATATTAGTGAAGATTATGACAAATATTGTTCTTTTTTTTTTTTTACTCTTGTATTTTAATATCTTTCCCATATTAGGAAATGACCTTTTAAATAAATTTAACAAATGTAATTGTAAATAATAATAATAACAAGAACAACAAGGTAAAATCAATCTAGAAATGTACTGTATGCTACACTTACACCATAAATTGGAGGACAATCGAAAATGATAGGTTTTTGATGGAATAAACCGGTAAAAACACGGTTTTTACCACTGTTATGTCAAAAACCCAACCCTGCTTTCAATATATTCCAAATGCAATTTAACATTGATAGTAACCCATCAGACCATCCAACCTTTCAAGAAAGCAGGGGCGCACCTCAACGGATGGCAAGCAATGAAGGGCACCATTATTCAAAACATGCAACAATATTGTTTCACTGTGAGTAGTGATAATAGGTAGTAAAGGGCAAAACTGGGAAATTGCATTAGTGACCAATGGCCAGCAGTAGCAGTTTTATAAGTAGCCACTTTTTTATTTAAAAGTTCTAAGCAGTAAACTTTTGTTAAAATTTCAATTAGTATCAATCTAAAATTAAATAGCCCAAATACTAAATATGTTAATATTTATTACATATTTCAACCAGCAAAAGTAGAATCCTTGAAGAAATGCAAATAAATTTTACTCTTTCTTTGTAGGAAAGTGGCCATAAAGTGGCCGCTGACAGACAATTTTTAATAGCCACTTTTTAGGTGCGTTCGTAATTATATAAATACGTAGCACCTATTGTCGTCGTTTGGTCCGTCCGTCTGTCTGTCCGTCCGTCCGCATATAACAACGCAAAAACTACCCAACCGAATGGTTTGAAATTTAAGATATATTATCTTTGCAGAATTTTGTCGAGTCATTTCAAATTTTATTAAAATCGAATCAAAACATTAGGAGATATTGATAAAAATATTAAGAAATTTGGTTCTTTTTTGTTATAGGAGCTTCCGAGGTTTAACCGTCAAGCGACCGAGATACTTATTTTATGACAGAAATGAATCTGCAGACGATATAATTCATTTCACAGAATTAAAAATCATCAAGATCTGAATATTTATATAACTAGCTATAGTACGAACGCACCTCATTTATCACGTTTGACGTACAATTTTCAACTTTTTTTTTTTTTTTTTTTTTCCCAATTTAGTGGCCTTGTGACCGGTGGCTAGTGCTAATTTTGCCCTTTAGTAGGTAGCGGTAAGTAGCGGTTCACACACTTTTTATCTGCGTTACCAATTCATCAGGTTTCTTTTTTTATTCAAAATAACGACTACTATTTTCGTACAGTAATCTTTTCTTTATGTAATTACAGGATGTTTGATATTAATGAAGCTAAACTTACTATACAGAAATAATGGTAAGGTTAGATAATGTGAACATAAAAACGCACTAAATTGGCAACGCTGCATCTTATGAGATGCAGATACATTTCAAAGTGGTAAGGGATAAATAAGTGTTCTACGATTCAAGAAATCCTTGTAAAAATAATTTTTAAGAGAAAAAAAAATACAAATTCTAGTAAATTTAGAAGTATATTTTTCTGAGAGGGAGCCTATAACTCAAAAATTTTTGTAGGGGAAGAAGACTTAAACGCGCCTATAATAATAATAAAATCCTGCAAATATTATGAATTTTAAAGATAGCAACCTTTAAAAATATTTATTTTTTATTTTTAAGAAAAGCTAATAACAGGAGTCATCAGAAAGGGGGCCCGGAAAACGTTCAAAGGGCACCATGAAGTACTGTGAACTTCACTTACATAAATCCATTGCAATCTACCTTTAAATAATCTAAATCTCTAAATTATAATAAAATGGAGATGTCATATCAGTAGAAAACTAAGAAATTTATTTATCAATAGGTGTTTTGAAAACATTTTATCGGGTATCGCACTACCCAGTTTTTGGCGATATTGTCATGGTGTGTTGGTATTGTTATTACGGCTGATTATCTACGCGAGGAATATAGGTCGCGATAAAGGGAGTTTGGCATAGGACATGTACTTCCTGATGCCGAAAACCGTATTTTAATATTAGGTAATCAGTAATCGCGATTTTAAGTTTTCCCATAGGTTAATACGGGATTTCGCGATCGGGGAGTTTCAGTGAAGCGACCCCAAGGTGTACTCAAAGTTATCGGAACACGCATAAAAATTAAACGAAACCTTAAAATTTATGCTTTAAATGAGCACACATTATGCGCAAATTAGAATCTGCGGTTTTATCTATTAAAAAACACTTGCAGTCATCGTCCAAAATAAAGCACTTCAACTGTCGTGCGTTGTGCACTTAAATCAAGTCAATAGGCCATTCACATTACGTCAATTTATCATCTATAGGTAATAAACAGCTGCTAAATTTCTTCCACGATGTCGCCAATCACAACTAGCCAGGAGGGAAACAAAAATTCTATTAAAGACCATTTGAAAAATTAACGTTACCTAATTACGGTTTAAGGAGGGAAAAAAGAAAAAGGAGGACACACGAATTAATAAGGTTGGGAAAAGTGCACCAACTTTCTTTTTCGAACCATTAGAAATATCTGAAAGCCAAGTAACAGTGGCAGCATTTTTATCCTCATGAGCGTGTTTTTTTTGTTTCTTTTCGCTTTCGGCAAGGACTCTAGGTCACGGGGAAAGCGTCAAAGGTTGCTGTGTTAAAAAAGAACAAGGCACGGAGGTTGGGGATCAAAGAACAAGTTTAACATATTGGTGATGCAAGTATGAAATAAATAGGCAAGAAAGAAGCATCAAATTGTTGAATTGCAAATCATAAACACGCGAGTTAAAATTGGGATGATACAGCGATAAGGAGTATACAGGTTGCCCTCGATTAGTGTGGTTTCAGTTAGTGCAGTAAGTTTTTTTTAGATGCTGCCTAGATTAGCAAAGCTTTAAATTTAATTACCTCCACATTTTTAGATCCCGGTAGGCGCCGAAGTGTTTATGAGTCGTTGGGGACCTGTTATGGTGCAGTAAAGGGCCCTTTTCAAGGCTCACTCTGGAAAACCTCGAATGGTGGCAGGCGCTAGGCAAAGGCCATCAAAATTTTTAAATAGTGAGCTATAAGCCCCCCTTTTTTCAGTGTTCTTAGGACCTAGCGTTAGTTTGGGTCCCTGATAATCCTTGTGTTATGGCTTTACCGTAGATCAACTCATATAACAAGACCAGTCAATAATCGTGAAAAATCATAAATATACAGACGATACAGTGAGCTAACTGACAAATTGGGGGAAGGGGATCCCTTATCATCCAATTGGATTTTTCCCCCAATTTTTCAATTAGCTCACTGTATCACAGGTATATTTCAGAGTTTTCACGATATTTGACTGTTTTTTTTATATGAGTTGCTCTATAGAATTGACTACCAAATCATGAAAAGACAATTATTTGGTATAGTACGCGCATGCGCAGTTACAAATTATTTCATACAAATGCCCATATCTTATTAAATATTCAATATATTGCTATTTTAATTGCAGTATACTGTTTCTACTATTCCTGAAGTCAAACATCGTCGAAGTTACAGGACAATGTCAAAAATTTCAGTAGTTATTCGACAAACCGTGTAAAAAGCGAAATCGTCCGGTCACTGTGCCTTAATTTGTGGACAGCGGTGTAAATATAGGCGCTACGCTGTTCGTTCAATAATCTTTAATTTCCATCCGAATTTATTACGGAGAAAATAACTGTAAGGATAAGATCGACTCGTATCCACACGATATCGTTTTAATATAATTGAACTTAGTCACAAAACTAAGTATGCACCCCATATCTCAAATAATATATAGTCTAATATTTATTAAAGACGAGACAACTATTTTGTTGGGGGACATTTGTTATTGGTGTTAAGCTTAAAAAAATAAAAATTAAAGGAATATTACTTTTTCTGTTAATTTTCCCCGCTCATTTTCTTATCGAATAGAAAAACCTACAACGCAAAAGTATGTAATTTCGTTACTTGTAATTTTTTTAAGAAAAAAAAACAATTTTTTTTTAAAGAAAATTAAAAGTCGCCCTTTTATGGATCTGAAAACTAATTCTCTAGAAAATGTTGTTTTCTATATCCGTGTAAAGACAGTTAATATGAAGCCGATCTCCACACCGGTTAGAAAAGGAGACGTTTTTATTTCTTTTACGTATTGCTAACAAATATTCTGTAAATATGTGTGACATTTATTTTAACGACGTTATGAACCTTTTTTCGTTACCGTCAAGTTTTGACGCGTAGTAGTATCCAGTAATAGTAAAGATGTGTGCTATTGTGCAGACCGGCCACATTCAACCTGCGGTCCGCAGGCCGCATGTGGCCCGGCGACTTTTTATGTGCGGCCCGAGACACATAATCATTAATCCTTACTTAAAAAATGAGTTGCAAAGTGCATAAAAGTATATGTATATAACTTTTACTGTTGTTTTATTTTCATGGGAAAACAAAATCTGTCCTGTTATTTATAATTAATTTAAAATTACGTTAAAACATCTTAAATATTGTTTTCATAATCAAAAGTTCTTTTTACAATCCTATTTTCACCACATTTGTGTATACATTCCTTACTCTTGAGCATTCGTGCATTATTCCAAATTCATTAAATTTCCGCTATATATTTCTACAATTAAAAAAAAAAAAAAAGTTTTTGCATTGAGCAAAAGAGGGATTTATTAGAGAAAATCTGTGATTTTTCCTTTAAAACTTGGAAATTCTGCATTGTTTTATTAATATGTTTTATACTTATTATTATAGCTATACTGCTTTTTAGGGTTAAAGGTTTGTCGCGGGAGAAAAATGACACCAAAAATTTTTTATAGCACTAGTTTCGAACAAAAGTATATTTGCAATAAAAATGTACCACGAAAATTATTGTTTAGAAATAGTGGTGTTAAAATTTTTTGTAGCATGTCTTTCGCAACAAATGTTTAACCATACTGATAATAATAACTTAGTTATACCATTTATATTATCTTATTATTTCAATTACTCTTTTTTAAATCTGTTCATGTGTTGCGGCCCATGTAACTTCGCAAACATATATCTGATGCCCGCGTGAAAAACGGTTGGGTATGGCTGATGTAGATCGTTAGATCAGAAAAAGATGTTTAAGGTGAATCTGGATAACTCTTCAAAACGAATTCAGGGGGCGTTGCGGGGTTTTTCTTGGGGCCCCATTCTGAGAAAAGTAAAAGTTATTTTTGTGAAATGAATTATATTTTAAAATTATATTTTAAATAAAATTATATTTTAAATAACATTTTATAACGAAAGATCAAATTCACTTAAATTCGAATCAAGCACTTACTAACAACAACTTCTGCAAGTCCTTCTGCTAAAGTTTTCCCTTCTGATAAGCTTGTTTTGTTTGCAAATTACTCATTTTAAAGCCTAACAAAATAAAAATAATTAAGAGTATGTTTTTATAGAATCGAATTTTGTGAAGAGACACATTTTATTAAAATGGATTTTGTGAAGGAATCCTAAATTTCGCCTCGATAGACCCCTGGAAACACAAACTCTGATTTCTGGAGCAATTTTGTATTTTTCACAGATTTTGTTAAAAGACCACTTCTTCTCATACAATTGTTAGCTCTCAGAATTCTTAATGTACTAAGAATGAATTGATATTTACTTTAGTTTGTATAACAACGTGCGCTAAAACGTATCTCCATTATTTTGTTTTCATACTCAAAATGCATCGTTTTCTTCAGAATTAAGTATAGGATGGCGCCATACTCCTCTCTTACAATTGCTAGATTTTTAAAGCAGAGTAATTTTTTGAATGCTATCCCACGCGCAACTGTCTCAGATTAAAAAAGCTGTGAGTTTCAAAACAAAGAAAGCTTTCACAAATAGAAGCAACCACCACCGGTCGGTTAAATGAACGGCTAAGATAACCATCAAAAACAAAACTAAAAAGAAAGCTAGATTACAGAAGGAAGTATGTCTTACACAGAGTGTGATGGATGAGTGCGCCTCCGGTTCACATGACTAATTATTTTGTAAACACTCGAAAATAAAATCACTTCTATTTTTATTGTAACAAATCCACACAGACACTTGCTAGCTATACAGTTAAGGCTGATACATTTTCTCCATTTTTTTACACATGTAAAATTATTTCTATTTTTATTTCCTTAAAGGTGAATACAGACATACAGCTAATGTTGATACATTTTCTTATTAATTTTTACACATGTGAAATTATTTCTATTTCCTGATAGTGAAACAAGTAGACAAAGAGTTATACAGTTGATTTTTGCTCTTATTCACTGGCAGATATTCCGTGTTTAATTACAACAAAAATTAATATACAGAAATTCTGGTAAAGGATAATCTAGGATGGTAATTTATTTTTTTTATATATACAATAATATATATTAAATTTCAAACCATTCGGTTGGGTAGTTTTTGCGCTGTTACATGCGGACAAATGGACGGACCAGACGACTGTAGGTGCTAGGTATTTATATAATTACGAACGCACCTAAAAGAAGGGGATAAGTTGACAACATTGTTGTTCGCAGGCCGGAGTTCGAGAGGGGGACTGCATCTTATTCTTTACTGCGTACCTATACTCTTATGTCGTATTAGTTATGTGCGTGATTTAAAAAATATATATATTATTGCTTGATAAAAGAGCACTTTGCAGATTATTTGCATGTGACAAGCAAATTAACTTTACAAAATTATGGAAAACTATTTTGAAACAAAAATGAACATTCATAATTAGGGAATTAAATGAAAAACGGAAATGACGTCTGCACATAATATTTAGATCCTTCTATCTATTAAGCTATTGAAATACAAACTATACATTAAAAATAAGAAAAAAAAACTATAGTTTTTCCAGTTTAGAAGCCGCCAGTTTTATAGACTATACGATTCGATGAATCCCTCGAAACCGCTTCTCCTCCGTATATATGGGCAAAATTCCACCATTCTTTGCACGGATGACGGTATGCTGAATGCTACCGAAACTTGTCTGCAATTAGAAATTCTGGGGCTTAAAACATTATTTTATCTGTGTATATAATACTGTGCCAAGTAAAATGTTAATTGCAATAGATCAGCGTTTCTTAAACTGTGGTCCGTGAGCTTATAGCAGGGGGTCCTCAATCCCAATGTTGAATACAGATTTTTTTACTTCGGGAGGAATCTCTGTAGCTCCGAAGGAGGATGGATTTGAAATTCTAGTACTTCTAGTGCAGATAATTAATAAGCATAAGACCCCAAATCAGCCGGCGGATACATTTCAATGCTCCGGAGGGGGAACATATGTGAAAATATTAAGAACCGATTGATTGAACATGTATAAAATCAGTCCTTTTTTTCGCATTGCCAACTAGATGAGCGTTTAGACATTTAAGTTTGATAATTTTCGTTCAATATGAATTTTGTGGTAAGATATGTGGCGATTTTTTGTTTTGCAAATCCCTTCCAACTCACGTAACAAGTGCAACGCTATTATTAAATGGTTTCATACAAGAAAAAGAATGAAACTCTTCAAGATGTGTCGGAATTAGTACAGATGAGGCTCGAGCTATGGTGTGAAACTTTTAATGGTTCGATCAGCTTAGTTAAAGCTAACTCACCGCATGTAGTTTGGGACACACTGTTAACCGTGTGTCACTGGCATAGGTGCCAACCTCTCATTAATATTCCGTAATATGCGGGTTAATTTGACCCAGGTTTAACACGTTTCGCACCAGAAATTTTCTTAAGAAATTAAATAAATTTCACATAGAAACCTGAAATTGAATAAATAAAGATTCATCCAATAATTTTTCTGGTTTGAAGCGTTGTTAAACTGGGTCAAATTAACCCGCATATTACGGAATATTAATGAGAGGTTGGCACCTATGCACTGGTTGCCAAAAAATGTCTGGAAATTTGAAGACTACATTCAACGAAATTGTTTCAGAAATCAGAAGTAAATTATTTCTAAGTTCATCCATTGATTTCAGAACTTTTTTTTAAAAATAATTTGCGAAGAAATTGGAAGCAACACAAATAGATAGTTTTGTATACAGAAATTAGGTTGCTGCCACGAGGATTAAATTTCATATTTGCACTGCGATATGAAGAAAGACTTCTTTTCATGTACTCCAAATTTGAAAGATCTGTTCAATGATTTCTCCTGGCTTGTCAAGTCGGCTTACCTGACAGTTATTTTTAACTTTCTGAATAAGCTAAATTTTAGCTTACAAGGAATTTTCATACACATTTTCAAAGACCAGGACTAAGTAGAATCAATAACAACAAAGCAATTATTTGAGGATAAATAGACTTGAAAATAATATTTGAATGATTCTCCACATTATTCGATTTCTGACAAACGTCTGTCGACACTATATCCCCTGATATTATCGAAAATTTGGTTACACAACTGAAGCACATGAAAAAAATCTTTTAGGCTTTATTTTCTCCTCTCAATATCAGAAAATGAGTGGATGAGGAATCTATTTCATTTCCGCATCCATCCTTTGCATATTTTCTGAGCGTGTTCTAACATTGAAATTTTTTACAACTGCGGCATTTGTACTTTGTGTACCTATTCTTGGAACGACCACACTCGTGACATCTGTGCCTTTCAGTAGCTCAAGCCTCTTCTGTAAGTTGAACTGTACCCTCATCTGGGAATCTATTTCATTTCCAAGAAATTAGTGAAATCGAAATCATGATATGGGCAGGAACAAGATGCGGAATTATTGTGCGACGGTTTCATGAAAATTGCTTTCAAGCTGTTAATCAATTACTTCCATTCTGCGTTACATATTTTCGTAAATGGACTTTCTTCACCCTTGTACACACGAAGAACAACTGTAGAACTTGAATCAAATCAGGAATTTCAAATCAGACTTATTTAAACACTAAACGAGATACTGCACATCTAGTAGAAAAAGATAAGCAGCAAACTTTTCTTAGCAAATAGTAGTATGAATATTTATTTTAACTGTTTAAAAATGTATATTATAATATATTTTTATTAGTGGAGCTGACTTTTCTAACACCGTTAACTAAATATATTATACGTCTAATGAAATTTAAATAAGGTGTATGCATTTAAATAATTTTTTATCTTGTATTAAGAAAAAATTGCTGGGGGTCCCCAAAATGCATATCACATCAAAGGGGGTCCGTGAGCTCACAAAGTTTAAGAAACGCTGCCATAGATGTTTTAGTTTGTGGAAAAAATTGCATTGATAAAATATTAGTAATCTAAATGAAGTCTAAATTTCTGTTCCTCACTTGACATGGAATAATCAATACGCCCTTGGGTCATCAATCGCCCTTGGGGATCCATTTGTAACTTACCATTTAGAATAATTTTCTTTAGTAATTTTCATAATATAATACCAAAAAATATTGAAAATGTAATGTTGATATGATTTGTTAATTAAACCTATCCAAAAGGAACCTTTACATGAAAATTACCTACCTTTAATGCTATTTTTTGAACACTTGCCATAATAATTATTATGGTAACTTACGTTATTTTTGTCAGAAACGTAAGTTACTATAGTAAATATAATTAGTGTTCAAGAAATAGTACTAAATTTAAGTAATTTTTATCCAAATTTAGCTTTATATAGGTTTAATTAACAAATCCTATAAACATTACATTTTGAATATTTTTAGTGTCATATTACTAAAATTACTAAAGTCAATTATTCTAAATGTAACGTAAGTTACCATGGAATGACCCCCTTGCAGATTTTTGAAATTCCAGTTTAACCTTACAAAATGACTCCTGTATATCGGAAAATTTTAATGTAGTCTAAATCCATTTTCCCATATTACCTATCTGAAATCACCTTCATACTATAGACAAATGTGTAGTGGTGGTCAATCTAATATATTAAAGCAAGAAACAAAAAGTCTTAATTTTTCAGTGCAAATTCGACCTTATTGCGCATGCCTCAACTTTTTTTGAAGTGTGAATACAGCAGGAAATATAATTAAGAAGAATCAAGAGGGTTGGGGAAAGAATAGCTCGCCTATTTTCTCACAACCCTACCCCTAAGAAAATACAATACTATTTCTAAATTCTTCTTCATTCTATTTTTATTCCCCTTTCCTGGAAGGAGCATCCATTCTTCCACCTGCTTTGTTTGGGAGAGGGGTGAACAAAAGGGAAAAGGAGGGATGCACTTTGACTTTTTTTTAATGCTGGAAAGGGAAATGGGAGGTGGCAGGGGGTTCTCCCCTTCTATAAAATTTTGAATAGGGTCATTTTCTGAGGAAGAAAACATTTATTTTACAATCAGATAACAATATTTCTGACGTAATTTTTACACGGGCTGTAAAACCTACATATTTATAACCATTAAAAATTTCAAAGGGTTTGGACAACAAAAACTTTTTTTTAATGTTTTCTTATGAGCACTTTTATCACTAATTATCAGTATTTTTATTTGGGGTTCATTTAAGGTTTTATCACGGGCCCGGGCAACGCCGGGCAGGTGAACTAGTACATTTTATTTATATTTCCCATAGCCAGAACTGCTAAATTCGTCCACTGCTCAAACAATAACTGGACGGATTCTGGAATCATCATCAGACACCTGCTTGTTTCCACGCGAGACGAGTTCACCGACATCTATTTGGAATGAATTCTTCCCCGAAGCATCATGGAAAGAAACACACATTTCACTTACGGCCGTCTTATTGACAGTTGAATTTTTTTTTTTTGGACCGATTACTGACACAAACGATGACCCTTATGAAAAAAAGTGGCGGTGTCGAATTGAAAAAAAAGGTTATCTTTGTATCTAGGAATGTAACAAAAGCTTCAGGCTTTCTGTAGGAAAAGCCTTTTGTCAAACTTTAAACCCGTAACAGGGCAAGTGCATTCATTCTCTGAAAAATTGTGTCGATTAAGTCTAATATTTTTTTTAATAAAAGCACTATCCTTTAAAATCTTTCGTGAAACTTAGAACATAGTCTTTTTTCCAGAACACGGTGTCCTAATTTTAAATACCTCATTTCGGAGAACGTAACTTTAATTTGCTTCTTTCACAATTATCGCAGACCGCTGCTTTTCTCAGTGGTACTTTCACTTTCGGAAACGGTTCCGAAACTGAAAGTACCTAAAAAAAAAAAAAAAAATCGGTAATCAAAATCGAAAAGGTAAAAAATAACCGACCGCAGCTATCCTATGCAAAAGAAAAAAACGTTTAAAAATATTCAAATTCAAACGAGAAATTCGTAAAGAACTTGCCCATAGGTTTAACATTAGCGAGCGGGTATTTTCGCGTGAGTGAAGAACGTGAGTGTAACTTGTAACTTCCAGTTTAACTATAGATACTAGTGAAATTTTGTTTCGTTTGAAGTCCCAGTACTATCACTAGAGTCTTGAGTAAGTGAAAATTAATTGCAATAGTCCTGTACATAAATATTGAAAATAAATTAATCGAGCATTTTATTCATCTTTCCATCAAGCGGTCTCAGAGACTGCTCAAGTTGCTATGCGACAATTTCTGTGACAGTAGTTAAAGATTAATTTAGAACTTTCAATCCATCTTCAATGACATTGTCCTTCAAAGGTTTTTAAGAATGGAGAATAAATGAAAGTCTTTAATGAGTTGAAATGAAACTGGGGATTTTGTCATACACATATCAAAATAAAGAAAAGCAAATAAAAGATTGCGAACTTCTTTACACAAATGAAACTTATTACTCATAGTATTATGCAATCAACATAAATAAGTGGCCAAATGAAATCAATGTAAATTCCTATTTGTTTCAACATTCAAAGAGTGATTTTTTTTTTAGTAGGGGGCGTGGATAAATTTTCACTTTCCATACCGGTTTTTACTCCCTGAAATCTGATCATCTAACCTGAAATCTACCAGCCGTATATGGTGTTAAATTAATATAAATCTTTTTTCACTCGTATAATTTCTCATTTTCTGGACGGAAAAAAGCAAAATTTTCTCCTATTTCGAAATTTCTTTTACAAAATAAGGAGCGTGAAAAATGCGTAAGGGCATAAAAATACAGAAAATTCAAAGATTATTATTACCTAGTTTTTTGTTTGTTTGTTTGTTTTTCCCCAAAATTCATTTTTTTCCATCAGAAAATTTATGAATGATCGTCTGAATAACAGACTCAGTGTTGCCAAGTCCGCTATTTTTATTTTATTCAGATTGCTTGATTGCCACCACATTTTCTAAAATAGTAATATTCGCCTTGTTTTCCTCTTATTTAATTTGTCATTTATAGTGCTACGGATATACTTTTTTTTTTCATGGGTCCTCTATGATGTGTTACACAAATACATACTCATACAAATGGAGTGGAGTTTCTGTGCAACTGGGAATACCCTTGAAACAATAAGCTGCTTACTGTTTTGTCATTGTGTTTTTTTTTTTTTTTTTTTTTTTTTTTTGGCATTGAACAGCAGATATCGATCTCTATTTTCCGCCGTTGATTACTTTTTCGATTTTCTTTGCGGATTTTTTTTACGAAAATACTTGCACTTTCGAAACCGGTTTCCAATCAAAACTCATTTTGACAGGGAAAACAGATATAAACTTATTTTGTTAAAAGATAAATAAACCAACAGATGAAAGGTTTTTCAAAACCCAGTAGACATTTTACTCGGGGTTATACTTTATGAATTTCATTATATACAGGGCGATTATAAAAAAACTATCCCGATATATGGGCCCCTAACTGTCATATCGTTCACAGAAGACTGAATGAAATTTTGGTTTAAAGTATTTTGAAGTATGCGCTCAAGAATCATGTGAAAAACAACAGTTAAATTCTAACGGTACCTGTAGCACGAAAATCGCCGGCGCTAGACAGACCAAGAAGAAAAGTGAAAACAACCAATAAAGGACAGAGAAGCAACAAAAAGTAAAAAGTGTAGTGGTGTGTAAGTGTTCAGTGGTATCCACCATCTGCCGCATGTAAAGTGTCGTCGTGTGTGAAATGGAAAATGTATGAAACACAATAAAATGTTTTGTTTTCTGTTGCTTCTCTGTCCTTATTGGTTGTTTTCACTATTCTTCTTAGTCTGTCTAGCGCCGGCAATTTTCGTGATACAGGTACCGTTCCAACGCTTTTTATGGTTTTTCACTATGAAGATCACATTCCAATAAAAAAAAAAAAAAAAAAAGGTGTTGCCATTTGAAATTTTCGAAATTTTGTCACTGTAACCGTAACTGTTAGAACTTAACTGTTGTTTTTCAAATGATTCTTGAACGCATACCTCAAAATACTTTAAACCAAAATTTCATTCAGTTTCTGTGAACGATATGACAGTTAGGGGCTCATATATCGGGATAGTTTTTTTTATAATCACCTTGTACATAACATATATATATATAAAATTTAACTGCACAAAAATTTCTAAAAATAAACAAATATTCTAAGTATTAAAATGTTTTTAATAATTTGATTACATATATACTTTATAGAAAATAATGGAAATTAAATGGCATTAAAAAATGGAAATTATTTCTTAAATTTCATTTAGAATAAAATCTAAAAAAAAAGGTACAAGTAATAAATTCTGCTTTTTTTTCCAAGCTAAAACGATTTTATAGTTTATTATGGATCAAACCAAACTTGGGAAAGTAATCTATCTTTCTATTGATGGAAAATGGAAAATGTACTGCAAGAAAAATTTATTTTTTGGTAACGTATGAAAAACCATTCATAAAGCAAAAAGGTTCTATTTATCTACCCTATATATATAAAATCCTAATGAAACGAATTTGTGAAACGATTTTATGAAACGAATTTATGAAACGATTTTATGAAACGACTGATTAAATGACTGATTATGTTTCAGGGCTATTTTAATTAAAGTATTAAACGCTTGATCGTGAAATTCATACCAATTGTCCATAAAAATCCGCGGATGTCAAAACTGGTAATAGAATTTTGAAATTGGAATTAGTTTTCGAGATATTAATTTTTTTCTAATTTTAATGACATTTCTGTAATGATGGCAACTAATTACTCAGGTTTTTTGTGACAAAAAAGGGAAAAAAATTGAAAAGGCTCCCTATAGGGATTATTGATTTCTTTTTATTCGTCATTTTCAAATTGAAATTGAAATTATTTTTTATTTCAATCGATAATGAAGACAAGACTGTGATTAAATTATGTTTTTCAGAAAAAATTGAAAAAAAAAATCACATTTCTATCGTCAGGATTCAATCGTCTGTCAGCATTTAATTTAATTTATAAACTGAAAATATTTTGAATAAATTCGTCCAAATGACGTCATTTATGTAAACGCAAAAGAAAGGGAAGATGGAAGGAATTAATAGTAATTTTTATTTATTGATATCATTTTGTTATTTTTTTGTAAAATTTAATTAAACGAATTTATAAAATCACTAATTCGGATATTTGAAACGAATATATAAAATAATAATTGCCCAACTGAACGGAAGGAGAATAAAATATCCTGCTTGGTTTTCTTTCCAATTTTAATGACAATATGACATCAATTATGGTAAAATGATATTTACCCCTTTCTCTCTGTTATTGGCAGCAAGGAAAAAAATGCTCCCTACATATTAGAGAAATGCTATTAAAGTTTAAAAGTATTCCAGTAAAAGTTAAAACTTTTCCAGTATATGGGGCCTTGGCGAAACAGAGAAAATAGCCTTGGCAGTAAAGGAAATTTGGCATGATACTTTCTGTCAACCTATTCACTTTGTCATTTCGTATACAGAAGCATTTTTTCAATATTTATACAATTTGTTTAGCGTAAAATGTCATTTATCCTATTTTATATACAATCAGAAGTAATTTGCATAGTTGCCAACCTCCCGATTTTTTGCATACCAGTAAAATCATACAAAAATTTTCGCTTTATTAAATAGTAGAAATTGCATGATTACATTAAACAAATATTTTTTCATAAAAATACTGGTGTGGAAAAAATCGGGAGGTTGGAATCTATGAATAAAAACAATAATAATATACGTATAATTAAAATACGCATACAAACAAAAAAATCGTCGAATTTGTTTCCATGGCTGTTTATGTCATTTGGCACCAAATCTCACTTTCTGATGCCCGAATTGCGCCAAGCTTTTTAAAAAAGCGTCAAGACCCTTATAATAGAAAAGCACCAAAAGTTCATTGGAATTGTTTTCATAACTTTTGGCAACAAATCTATGTATATTAACGAATCTATCCCTTTTCGAAGCTCGAATTGCGCCAAACCTAAAAGCAAAGGATCCTATACTGGAAAAGTACCCGATTTTCTTATGGGCAATATTCAAGTGACATAACATGGTGTAAAATTATCGCGGATAGCCAATTTGTTTAAATATCTCATCAATTGATGCCGAATAAATGCAGGCATGCATGCACAAGATATTTAATTAATTTTGCATGATAAATAATTATTAGAAAATTCGTATATACATATTAATTAAAATAAATAATTTACATATTTAAAATAACATGAACATATGCATGATGGTGCAGTAAAATAGAGAGAAAATTAAAACCTGTTACTGAAAATGTCTATAACATAGTACTTTTCAATACCGTGGTTCTTAATGTTATTCTCAAGCAGATGGAATATTTCTCATGCTTAAACGCAAAGGAAGAATATAATACAGATCGTTGTTATAAAAGTCCGAGAGGTAGCCACAATTTAAACCTAACCATTTTATGCAAGCTGGTTTTCAAGTTGTAATTGATTTTACTCATCAATCCCGAAAACAGTCGTCAGTTCTCGCAACAGCTGTGTATGAGGCCATGATAATCAAAAAATGCCCCATTAAAACGTTAAAAGCATGGCAACCCAATTAGAGATTTACCAATATTTTTAAAACAAAGCACGCTGTCATGTTTTTAGAGGCCTCGAAGTCTGAACTGGGGTTGGCGAGCGTAGCTCGCAGGGGGTAGGCCCCCTAGTATTTAATAATAATAATTATTAAATATAATCTATATCAATATTCGCATAAATATGCAGTTTGAGAAAATTGTGTAAGCTGGAGTGTTTAATAAGATTTCGACCACTTTTGAGTGGTTAAAGCCAATTCTGGCCCGTTTTAGACGGTTAAAACCAGTTTTGACCAATGTCGTGGTTAAAATTAGTTTTGACCGCATCCAAATTACAACCCTACTTTAATAAGTTAATTTTATGATTCTATTTGAACTTGGAAGTATATTTTGAATAAGTAATATAGTTTAGGTGATATGGCAGTTTTGCTAAAAACTTGGGTTAAAAAAAAAAAAAAAAAAAAAGAGTAACGGGTGAAGTAGATTTTGCATATTATATATATATATATATATATATATATATATATATAATAATGTACTGCATGATTGACGATGGAGACTAGTAAGTGGTTAAATGGATAATTTAGAAGAGTAAAGACTTTATCGCCTTATAAATTTAGGAAAACAGTTTTTGTAAAAGTATAGCACCAACATCAGGCATCATACATTTTCCCTTTTATAAACCTAAAACACTGTTCTTTCTTTCTGGAACTTTCTTCCCAAAACCCAGTTCTAGAGTACGTTAGACGTCAGAGCAAGTCAAAGAACATTTCTCAAGAGCTGACAGATAAATTCGTATATAGAAATGTCTATACATATTAATAAAATATTTATGATTTTTCTTTCTCAGCTTCATATATCTGGCGCTTACCCAAGAGGTTCAAGGTTTTGGCAGTGCGATCGACGGAGCAATTATCACGACAAGCAGCATTTAAGCAAACTTCCACTCCAGGCAGCTGCAGTTAACGGTCGGATATTAATAATGATCATTTACAATGGCCTTGATGTTCAATAAATTAACTAGCCCAGAGTTCCCAAGGCGGGTCACCGTCCGACCATTTTATCGTTCAATAAACTTTTATTAAAAAAGAGTTAAATAAGCAAACCAACTGATGGATGAGAAATATACAGGACGCCTAAAATGCCTTGGCACATTTTCAAAAATTAATATAAAAATAAGTACGAAAATAACTTGAAATTCATAGATTTGTAAGCTAATATTTTTAAGGGAAAGGGGTTTAAAATCAATGATTTTTTTTTTTTTTTTTTTTTTTTTTTTTTTTTAAGGACAACATGCAGTCAATATTAAATTTCATGCTACATAAATTCAAAAATGGTTTCTGATTACACGTAATTTTATGAATATTTTGCATATTTGATGCGTAAAATTTGTCTTTGGAAAATTAATAAAATGAAAGATCAAGGAGTAATTAGGAGATGCCAGAGGCGGTGGGGGATCGTCCAACCCACTTACAGATTTAAAAAATTTAGCACAATAGCCATAGTGGCGCAGCAGAAACTATGGAAGGGGTCCATGTGTTCAAGTAGTCATTTTCAAATAAATTAAATATTTAGAATTATCAGTAATTAATAAAATGTTTATAAGAATAATCAAATCTTTTAACCTAATCATTAATACTATTATCACGAAATCGATATTTTAATTATTTTAGGCAAAAGATTTAACATACTGAATACTAGATACTTACTCTTTCAAATTAAAGCGGCTACAGAAGTTTCAAGGGGGCAGCGATATTTGTGAGGTAAGAGAGAGAAATCGCGCCCTAAAATCATGACATTTGGACTCGGTGGCTCTTTTGTAACGTAAATATCCACAAAGGAAGTATTTAATTAAAAAAATTTAAAGTATGCATTAGCCAATCTGCGTAAATAAAATTACCAATAAGGCAGGGTTTTTTCTCCCTCCATTATTGTTTATTTTTACATTTACAATAAAATCATTTAGTTTTGACAAATCAATCTTGGTTTTTAGTTAAACCAATACAGATTTTAGGCCTAGATCTCTCGCTGGTAAATAAAAACATATTTGGATGCACATTTTTATAAAGGCAAACAAACTAGGAATATTTAAAAAAAAATTCAGAGGCATTTAATTGCACTTAGGTATAAATCTGCCGTAAATATTTCCCTATAGAAATAAAATCTGCGAATTTAGGGGAGGTACATTACTTTATCAACATATAAATGAGATACAGAGGAGAGTAATGTTATCCACACGACGGTTAATCAACAACTATACCAATGCCTGAAAACGTTTAATGTAAATGAAAAAAGGATGGGGGCATAATTTCTTACTTCCGAGCAAATCTTAAAATTAAGACGATCATGGAGAGGCGATATTTTTCTTAAATGTCTCAGTTTTTAAAGAAACCAAATTGTCCGGTTTCAACAAATAATACAACTTAAAAAATATTTAGCTTCGTTTAAAAAAAAAAGAAATCGCATAGGTACACACCGAATTCCACTTCACTATTGACAAACTGTTGAAAAAAAAAAGCGCTCAGTGTAATTAAAAAATCCTTTCAAAATTTTTACTCCAAATTTTTTGTTATACAGCACTCAAAGTTAAAATCTTTGAAACTTTTCAATTATTTTTAAATTGATCTGCTTTATTTTTTTTTATTTTGAAGAAACAAGAAATAATTCATCTAAATTCCTACTCGAAATTTTCTTCCCCCCCCCCCCCCGAGTATATAAAGTTTCAGTAATTAATAAAAAAATTTCTATTTGTTACTTTTCAGTACGAATAAATAAATCATATAACATATTGCTAAAAGCAAAGCAAGAAAGAAAACTACAAACACAAACAATAGAATGTTTAAAGTTCTTTATTTTTATTCCCTACTCTATGTTATTTTATATATTAACAATCATCTAAAATCGCATCCGAAATGTCCCCCCCCCCCCTCCCTTTGCCTGTCCCTCAACACTCAAAGTTTATTATCTTTAAAAACTTGTTTTTCTGGCATTTTGTTGCGTTGCGGTAAAAATAATCATCTAAATCCTACCTACATGTTTACTTTCTCCTGTGCCTCTCCAGAATACAAAGTTTAAAATATTTAAAACTATTTTTTTTAATTGCACTATTTTTCGCTTTGCAATAAAATAAAATAAATTGTTCTAATAAGAAATTAGAAATTATTTGCACCATCTAAATGCTCACCCCCTGAAATAATTTCTTCTCCCATTTTGTCCCACGACACAAAGTTGAAAATCTTTAAAATTATTTCATTTTCGGTGTTATTTGTTATTTTACAATAAAAGTAAATAATCAATAAACTAAATTAATCCATCACACAGTATAAAATCTCCAATATTTCGAATTTTTTCCCTTTTTGTTAATTTGCAGAAACTATAAATAAAATTCATAAAGATACAACTAAATGTAAATATATTGCTTGAAGGTGCGTAAAAACATGCATAAAACATTTAAAAGCACATTAAAATCCTTTTTAAAAATTCAAAACGTTTTCGGTTAGTTATTAAACAAGGTGAATTTGCACTGAAATTTTAACTTTTTATTTATAAACTAGCAGACTACGCCCGCTGCGCTGGTCGGTTTCTCCAAAAGAACCTTGAATCAAACGAAATATATCGGTGAATTTAACCTTGTATTTTAAAGTAATCTGTACCTTCACCTGGAATATCCTAAAATAAAATAAAAATGGATACTTATTTCACTAAGTTATGTTTTTTTTAATAGGGTTTATTATTACGTTTACAATTTATTACCTACCGTTTTCCATTGATTTATATAGATACATTTTTTAATAACGTGAATTAACCTATATTATTATTCACAACTAAAAAGAAATTGCGCATCAAGTATTTGTCGAGAATTAAATAAAAATCATGCACTCGTGACATCATAATTCACTTTTATATTTTAACAGAATAATACGGTTACTATAATTTGTGACTCGTGCTGACACATTGCTGTTATTTTTTTACGCGTGAAGTTTTCGCTATGGTACTCCATTGTGAAATTTGGTAATTTTTGAAATTCAATATTTGAAAGACGGCATTATCAGTGGATTTGAAATTTATATCAAGAAAAATACAATTTTTTACATTTCTAACGCAGTTTGTCTAACAATTTTCTGACAAATACTTTTCGAGCAATTAATTTTTTCAGTAACTTCAAATGTTTCATTTTCCGAGATTAAGCTGTGGCAACGATTAGCAAAAATCCCAGTCGTCAGCAACGCATACCTTTTTATTAAAGAGGATAAGTAATTCAAAAGTTCGTTCACTCCTTCCCCCCCCCCCCTAAAAAGTTTTAAAAATTAAAAACTTTTTGTTGTTTTATTTCTTAAATTGCCGTCAGATAATAACAATATGTTTTAAAAGCAGGGTATGAAAGTGGATTGAAGATGTTTTTAATAGACGTTAGAGATCTGCACGGGCCGGGCCAAGGCCCGTAGCCCGTACTCGGCCCGGCCCGCGGGCCGGGCTCGGGCCTATTTTTCTTCACAGCATTCGGGCCGGGCCATATTTTTTTCTGAAGGCTCGGACCGGGCCGGGCCTAGTGATTACTCTTTACGGGCCGGGCCCTACTTTTTTCCTGAAGGATAAGGCCGTGCCTTAAATTATTTTTTCCGTACAGAGCCGGGACTGGTTTCATTCTTCCTAGTCTTCATGCTTTAAAATTTTTTGTCCTGGTTTTGACTCGTATGAAAATCATTGTATCGGCGTACCTGGTCCGTTCGAAGGTCAGTAAAATAAGATCTGGCATAAAAATCTTTTCAAAACATGCAGACATTTTTAAATCGCCATTATTTTATAATTAAACATTAAAATTTATTATTTTTAAAGAATAGTAGATTCATACACTTATTAAAATATGGCTAAATTAAAATATAGTAAAACGTGTGAAAAAGAACCTGCTTATGATGGAATCCTGTCTTAAATTGAAAAATGTGTTGATCCATTAAAAATGAATATACTAATACGTAAGAAAAGAATATATAATACATTTACACCTGCTAAGAAGGCAAATTGTCTATAACTCATTTTTTTTTTCTTCCCTATGCAATTCCATCTTAGATTTTACTGCATAGTATTTTTCTGATTTTTAATACTTCAATAAATGGAATATGGATTAACAATATCGATGATAACTTAAACATATACATACAACAAATAGAGATTTATTAAAAAAAATAAATATTCCAGCTTGCGGCACCTCTATAAAAATGAAGATTATAAACATGAAAAAAAAAAAGGCTGAGATAGGAATTTTTGGTTAGATCTCCTCCTACGGGGCAAATTTTTAACCAAATCGACGTAAAAATTATGTTTTGTAGAAATTCACTCGGGCCGGGCAGGGCTCGGGCCGAGATTTTAACTTTTTTCCGGGCCGGGCCGGGCTCGGGCCGAACTTTTAATTTTTGTATCGGGCCGGGCCGGGCCAAATTATTTTTTGTATGGGTCGGGCCGGGTCCGGGCCTGGAAATTTCGGCCCGTGCAGACCTCTAATAGACGTGTTTCAGAGTCGCATATAATAGACATTTTGTAAGTATATTTTTCCAAATGTATGTAATAGGTACCAAAATTTTGCTTTATAATACATAATAGTTGTCTCAAATTCTGTGAAAAACTACAAAAAAATTGCAAAAATCTTGTTACTCGCCCTGTATATTACCACTAGCCTCTTGTTTATAATTTACAACAGACATCTTCAGCGTGGGATTTTCCACTCACAGCCAATCAGTCCAAAATAAATATTTTACGACGCAGCTTCCGGGCTTTCTAGAAAGGGGGAGGGGGCGTAATTTTATGTTGACTTGTAAAGGAGTGAAAGTGAAAGAGTAAAACCGGTATAAGAAAAACGCAGGGTGGTGAATTTTTAAGCGGCTTTAGAGGTTTTAATACTTCAATAGCGTGGGATTGGCCATCATGGGTTTTTAAGAATAGCAATAAATAAACTCTTTATTGAACGGAAGTGAAATTGGAGATTTTGTTGAACGCATGAAAATAAAAAGCAAACAAAGATTACGAACTTCTTTGCACAGGTGAAACTGAGTAAATTATTACTCAAAGCATATGCAATCAATGTAAATTCCAAACGAAATCAATGTAAATTCTAAATTTATTTCCGTATTCGAAAACTCTCAAAAAGAGCGACTTTTTTTTTTTTTTGGGGGGGGGGGGGAAGAGGGGGGTAGTAGGGACTGTAATATTTCCACCTTCCATCCCAGTTTTTGAGCATCACCATTTCGCTTTTCTTTTAAATTATTTAAAAAGATGGGTTTTTCAGATGCACTAATCATTTACACGAATCATTTTCTTGCCCATGTGACATCATATGGGATGAAGGGGCTTTTTTCCCCCCCTCTGGAGGAATGAGAAATATTTTCTGATTGACCAGCAGCTTTAAGGCTGCTCGTCAGTAAACTTCCGGATTCTCCTCACTAATGTTGATCATATGGGCGTTGGATGCATTCGTATAATATTTTAAATATCTCCTCAGGCAATTAATATTTTTGACTTCTGTTTCCTGTGTACACTTCTTAATGGATATATCTTTTTTTTCTTTCTTAGTTGTCAAAATATTTCAAAATTATGTGCTTAATTTATAATTTCATCTGTTAAAATTTTAGCAAAACTGAATAGGATTTTAACACTTCACATAAAATTAAGTATATATTTTAGAAACATTTTGACAACTAAGAAAAAAAAGAGACATTCTTTAAGAAGTGTACACAAGAAACAGAAAAAAAAAATATATCAATTTCCCAAGGAGATATTTTAAATATACGAATGCATCCCTTCGACCATAGGATTAACATTAGCGAGGAGAATCAGAAAGTTTACTGACGAGTAGCCTGACGAGGACTCTTCACTCGCTTGAAAACACCCGCTCGCTATTGTTAAACCTATGGGCAGGTTTAACTACACCTACTACTACACTTAATTTTTTCATAATTTTAGTTTCAGTAGATTCGGAAATAGGAGGGGGATATTTTTCCAGTACATTCGACGACATCTCAGAAAATATAATATCTAAAATTGAAACAAATATATTTTTCATTTCGATGTTACGATATCTTTCGAAAGATACCCTACACGATACATAAAAGGAAAATATCTTTTTCAAGTAACTTAATATCTCGGCAAATTACAGACAATTTTTTTTTTTTTAATTATTATCAAATATCCTTGGATGATTCTGCGTCGATAGATACCTCGTGTGCCCGTCAACTCCCCCGCTGACTGCCCGAAAAGTAAAGTTTGTGTGTAACGGAAAAATGCTTTTTACTCAAAAACTATATCTAGGAAAATCTCTATAGTTTTCCCTGCAAGGTTTAAATAAACTCCTAATACCCCTAATTTTTTCATAATTTTAGTTTCAGTAGATTAGGAAATAGATTGGGTGTGGAGAGACATATTTTTGCAGTGCATTTTCGACGATATCTCTGAAAATATACACCTAAAAAAAAAAATCCCTGACGGCTCGGCCTACAGGCACAGGTAGATTTCGAAGACGCAGACCGTGGGGCACCTGTTTATTGGGAATTGCAGAAGAAAGACCTATTTTCCATGATGTAGCAGTTGGGACCAATCACTTTAAAATATACCTCTGCCTGTAGGCGGAGCCAGCAGGGATTTTTTTGTTTTTATTTTATTTTTTACCGTAAGAGTTGGTCCTATAAAAAAACTTGTCAGTATAAAAGTTGTAGATAATATTAAGAAGATTTATAATAAATTTAAGCGGATTTGATATCTTGGGAATTGACGAAGTTATGAATTTTTTTCTTCTGAAACCTATTTCTTTTCCCCATCCCCCTCCCTCCTTGGGGGCATTTTTTAAGAAATCAAAAATCTGTCGTACATAAATTTTTGGCCCTTTTCCAAGAAGTAATAATAACTTTAAACGGATTCGATATGTATAAAAATTAAGAAGTTATGGGTTTTTTTTCTGTTTTCACGTCTGCTTGTAGGCGGGGCCAGCCGGGGTTATTTTGTTTTTAATTTTTTTATTGCCGTAAGAGTTGGTCCTATAAAAAACTTGTCAATATAAAAGTTGTAGATAATTTTAAGGAGATTTACAATAAATTTAAGCGGATTTGATATCTTGGGAATTGACGGAGTTATGAATTTTTTTTCTATGAATCTAAAAACCCCTAAAAATTTATTATGAATCTAAAAACTCCCTCCCCCCCCCCCTTGGGGCCATTTTTAATGATATCAAAAATCTGTCATACATAAATTTTCGGCCCTTTTCCTAGAAGTAATAACAACTTTAAACGGATTCGATACGTATCATAATTAAGAAATTATGGGGTTTTTTCTGTTTTCCCAAAAAGCCCCCCCCCCCCCATGTCCCCCCGGTTCGATTTTGCCCATTAACGAACTTGACCGAGATTTTATGCCCCTTTATTTTATGTATCAGTTTGGAAGAGATTTGTGCAGAATTGTTGCAGTTATCGTGTCCATAAAAAAGTGATATAGATAGATAGATAAAGTTTTGAACTGGGGGTGGTTTTGGGTTCTGGGAGTCATGATCGGCGTAGATCTGCAAAAAATTTTCAAAAATTCCAACTTAGGAGAGAATGCAATAGGTAGTAATTCTTACGAAATTTACCTAAAAATTAAAAATATATTTTGGAGTTCGGTATTACGAGATCTTTCGCACGATATACAAAAATAAAACTTTTTTTTTTCTTTTTCAAGTAACTGAATAAGCCCTAATTTTTTCCTAAACATATTTGTGAACGGTTAATAATCTGAAAAAATGTGGGTAAAAAGGCTTTATAACTTTCCCAAGTTTGAACTTTCCACGTCCCATAGTTTACGAGAAAAAGATCTTTGACAGACGGACAGAGAGACAAACACAGTAGTGATCTTATAATAATGGTTCCGTTTTTACTTTTTTAAGTACGGAACTCTAAAAAAAAAAGTTGAAAAAAAGCTGAAATGGAAAAATGGACAAAACCTCGCCTGATATAACAAAAAAATCTGGTGGAATACACGCACAGAAGATTAAAGTAAGTGTTACAATGCAAAAAAAAAGGCAGATAAAAATAAATATAAATTGATAAAAATAATTTACTTTTTGTTATCCATATTTGCTGTTTACTTTCTTTTGAAGTGTAAAGGATATACTTTTCATTTAAATTACCTCTTGGTGATTTTTTTTTTATGTTTATGAGGTGTTAACTCTTGCTGAAAAATACTACTTAATTCTGCATTATTATTTTATATTATAGGTAAATAATATATTCATAATAAAACATTTAAGGGGCCGCTTCACTGAAACTCCCCGATCGCTCAATCCCATGTTAACCTATGGGAAAACTTAGAATCGCAATGACTCATTACCTAATATAGTTATTGAAATACGGTTTTCACCATCAGAAAGTACATGTCAAATTCCGACGGTGTGCGTTTTTAAAAATTGTCTCCTTAAATTTTAAGTATTTTTAAGATGATGATAAATTTTCATCAAGTGGAAATTTCAAAGTTTGTAGGGATTTTTTAAATACTTAAAGTTTAAGGAGATCATTTTTAAAAACACACACCGTCGGAATCTGATGTGTACTTTCTGATGGTGAAAACCGTAATTTAATAATTATATTAAGTAATGAGTCATCGCGATTCTAAGTTTTCCCATAGGTTAACATGGGATTGAGCGATCGGGGAGTTTCAGTGAAGCGGCCCCTTAATGTGAAACACATTATGTGTTAACTTTTTTAAGACTCACTCAATTTCGCTTTACCAGACTTGTTCTTCAAATCGCAAAAAAATTAAAGTTGACAATCTAATAGAGGTACAAAAGATATTCACTTAAATTCAGTGTCCTTTCAAATTTTTCGAATCGGCAATTGAAAGTCGAGCATAAAATTTCAAATCTTTCGGAGGGGACATTTCAAAGCTCCGGGCGGGGGGGGGGGAGGACGTCCCCCCGGGCCACCCCGTGAATTCAACGCTGGATGCTATGAAATCGCGTCCATAACACGCGCACGGAAAATAAAATCGGCAAAAAATTTGTCAAATTTTGGCTTTCACTAAATTTGGTCTTCTGCCAATTCGAGTTTTTAAAATATAATCAATGTTTTTGTTGCACGTAAAGAACTGCTAGAAATATTTGTAATATTCAATATTATTGCGATATCTGACGAAACAAATTCCTTTACATTATGCAAGTGCACAAACTCAAACTGAAAGTTTTAGCAAATAAGCAAGCTAAATATATTACAATTTTCTAAGACAGAAAACACATCAGGGAATATTTCCCAATTCTTAATATGTATTTTAATGATTGCAGAAACACGTTCCAACAAATAAACATGACCGAATTAACGTGAAAAGAATTTTACAAATTTTAATGATCATGAACATGAATAACATTAGTCAAATGAAGTAGTGATGGGGGTGTATTCGAATGCAAAATTCTCGGGTGGTCTCGACGTTAGACGTATTCGAATACAAGTCCTAACAATGGTAGAAACAATAAATAATAAAGTAATAAAATTTAATAACTAACTAAATAAAATTAAAATATGAATTAGGACGGTGAACGAAACCCGGTGCCAAATGTAAGGTGGGAAGACGTCATAAAAGAGTTAATGGAGATATATCAGAATGAAAAATAAAATGCAACCAAATTAAATTTTTGAATTTGGAAGACCGCAACGATACATTTAAGGTGGCTCTCTCCTCCTCCTTTTGGAAGGTGGTGCAAAGCTGTCATCTCTGCTCAAGATGGCAAGCGGTCTTTTCTTACCACGAAAGTCATCAACTCTGTAGGGTCTGATGGACCGCAATGCATCGTTGGGTATCAAGATACGATCTCTGTGGAAATTTTGTGCAAGTTTTTTAATAACTTGCGAGATAGGCCTAATTTTGAGATCAGCGTGAATGACGTCATTCCGGACAAACATTGTCGCATTACAAATCCTACGCAATAAAGAGTTCTGAAAAGTTTGAAGTTTTTGCATCTGAGTTTCACAGATAGTTCCCCAGACAACAGACCCGTAGGTCATGGTTGATCTGATGAAGGATTTATACAGTAATAATTTAGTTGAAATTGATAGACGGCTGTGGTAAGCTAAAAGAGATTTAAGGGAGCCTTGAGCTTTGGTAGATTTGGCTAATACGTCCGTAATCTGCCTAGCCCAGGTTAATTTTGAATCTAGATAAATTCCTAGATATTTTTATTTATAGTTGGTGAATGGTGACCCAGGGTATTTCATCCCCATTAAGAGAAAGATTAACAATGGGGGAAATAGACATATTAGAAAAAATCATGGCGGCACTTTTTGCTGCATTGACTTTGATACGCCAATTACAAAGCCACATAAAACAGACCTGAAGATAGGACTGTAGTTGTTCAATCACGTTGATGAGTGAAATGTTGCTGTACATTATGGCCGTGTCATCCGCATATAATGCTAAGAGGATACAAGGAATACGAGGAATATCATTAATGTAGATGTTGAACAGCCATGTGCTAACTAAACTGCCCTGAGGGACGCCGGCATCGATATTGCAAAAGGAGGAGATAGAATTATTGACTTTAACAGAAAAGGTTCTGTCTTTTAGATAGTTCAAGAAAATAAAAATAAGTTGGGGTGGAGCCTTGAGCAAAATCAACTTATAAATAAGTCCATAATGCCAGACCCGGTCGAAGGCTTTAGCAATGTCTACGAATACAGCACCTGTTTTTTCTTTCTTTATGAAGCCCTCATGAACAAGTTCAGTCACTCTCCAAAGCGGATGTTGCGTCAAGTGTTTGGGCCTGAACCCAAACTGCTCTGGTATAATTATTGAATTGGACGTGACGAACTCTTTCAGACGGTTCTCAAGTATGTATTCGTAGACTTTGGAGAGGCAAGATAGAAGGGAGATAGGTCTGAAGCTAGTAGGGGCATGCCTGTCCTGTCCCGGTTTTGGGATCGGTACAATCAGTGCCTTCTTCCAGCAATCAGGAAACATACGTAGGTTTAACATGCAATTAATGAGAATAGTTAGAAAAAAAATGAAATTAAGTGGGAGATGCAAGAGCATATTGGTGGATATGCAATCGAGGCCAGGCGATTTGTTCTTTTTAAGATTCCCGATATAAGAGATCACCTCAGAGGGGGTTGAAGGATTAAGAGTGTTATCATGATCTGTGTTTAAAAACTGTTCAACTTCAGAGTTGACAATGTTGACCATCCTGGGATTGACAACATCTTGATTGAGTGTAAACTGGCTTCTAAGACTGTCAGCAATGAGCTCAGCCTTGTCAGTGTTAGAATAGGCCATACCATTGGGCCCATTTAGGGCCGGAATGTGTGTTCGTGTCCTGCGGATGCGGGCCGTTGCTGACCAAATTGTGTTGTTAGCAGTCGATAAGGACTCAATGTAGGTGTTCCAACGTGAAATACTAAACTCCTTGATTGCAGCAGAAACCTGATGGTTTTTTCTGTTAAGATCAGCTTTTAAGAGGGGGTCCCTAGTCATCTGCCAGTCCCGTCTTGTACGATTTCTCAGTCTTTTCAAATCCCTGATGTGCTCAGGTAGCCGAAATGATTCAGCCACCCTCTGCCTAGGTTTAGCAACTTCACTTCTTGAAATGCATTCTGGAGTGAGTCTCCAAATGCTTGGATGGAAGAAGTTACATCCTCGGCAGAGTGAATCTCAGTGGGAGGAGTGTTCATATTTTCTAAAAGATGTCCGAAATCCTCCCAGTTGACCGAAAAGGCCTGTGGGATGTCTAAATGAAAATTACCTACATCAAATCTAAGCACAACTGGGAGATGGTCCGAGGAGAGGTCGTTCACAGCTTGAATGGTGTGCGGGAAAGGAAAATTGCAGGTGATGACAAAATCGATGATGGAGTGAGTATTATGGCAAATTGTGGTTGTTGGCTGTTTTCAGTTCTATTCATGAATATAGATATATGTTCATGGTTCTATTGCTCGAGTTTTCTGTGATCTTTGTAGGATGTTCAGGTGATTGCTAGTACAGTTAGTATGCGCGGGTAAGCCAACACACATCAACCCGAACCCGAAATACTTAAGCTTGAACTCAATATGGTAAACAATCCATACTTTACTTCAGTACAGTTATGGAAAAATAGTTTACAATTATCTCTCTAATAATATCAATTTTACCTTTTATGTTAAGAAATTAACATATAGGTTAAATAGGCCAGTAATGGTTACCCTTAAGAAATTTCTTTAAAAAATGTGTTTTTAATTAATAGTTATAATTATTATTCTAAATATTAAAATTTATTTAACCAATTTCATAGTCTTGTGTCCCATTGTGAATCAAAATTTAATTGTAATAACAAAAATAAATCTAAAATTCCAGTAATGGACAGGGACATCCTACAAAAGAGTAAAAATAGTTTTTTATAAATTAATTTAAAATCAGAACTTAATGAAAGCATACTAATGAGACAAAATAGTAATTTTCAAATAAATATAACAATTAATAAAATATTTATGAGAGTTAATCGTTCAAATTAATTTGTCATTATCACAAGATCAATATTTTAATTATTTTTAGGTTTAATATTTACAGGGGTCTGTCCAGACTTTTTTCCCAGGGTCCTGTTTTTGTGAAATTGTAAACAGCTTTTTATATTTGTGAAAAATCTAGTCATAATTTTGTGAATTTGAAATAATCGTTATATTCAGGTTCTTGTTTATACATTTTTAAGAAGATATATGGATGTAAAATACATATATTTTCTTTATATGTGTAAAAGTGACAGGTCAGATTTTACTTTTAAATGATTAATTTGTGAAATGTTCAGTTTAAAGATGAAAAAATTTTGTGAAAAACCTATTTTTAAGATATAGAATTTGTGAAGGGTCCTGTTTTAGGAAAAATAGTTTTGTGAAGGGTCCTGTTTTAGGGAAAATAGTTTTGTGAAGGGTCCTTTAAAGGACCCAATTTTTTTCTAAACAGATCCCTGATTTAAAGTACAGAATTTCAGAGAATTACAGTTAACAAATTATTGTGACACTTTGTGTTTAGACAGGCTACTAAAAAAAATGTCTTGGAGTATCAATGCATGGAATATAATATTCCCATTACAATTTGTAAAAGTTAAATTTCCTAAAACTGCTTGATATATTACTTGTACTCAGTGCTTAATTTGCGGCATAGCTCATCTCAAGTACTTCTTTGATTTTAGTAAACATTTAAATGCTGGTTGGAATTCACCGGAGCTTATAAATACTGCACTATGGAGTCCACTGGAACAGTGCTGTGTGTTGTGATTTTGCTAGCTGATATAAAGAAATCCTTGGCGAGTAGGATTTTATGAAAATTCCACATTCCAGATTTTCATATTTTTGCTGTGATCATTTATTAGATTTTATTATATATGTAAATGCACTTGGATCTAGTCAAAATATTAAAAATTTTCTTTTGCTGAAGACAAAATTGCTTTAAATTTTGTAAATAATGTATGAAATATAAATATGCGGGCGGAGAGGACAAGGATGATACACTACTGTTATTACTGTTCGGTCATTTCTTCTGTTAGAAATTAAGCCCTGCTTGTGTATGGGTTGCCCAACTGAAAGTGGCACTGCAGTTGGTTTGAGAAATGGTTTAATGGTATTAACATAAATTAGTATATACAAAAGAAAGAAGTAATACAGACGTAACAGATAGGCTAGACAATATAGGTGCAGATTCACGGTCGCCAGTCGCCATGTGGCGACTAAATTTTTTGCTTTGGCCACTAACTTTCTATATCTAAGTCGCCATGTGTTGTACACGGATGCCCCTCTTCTGCTGAACGGCAGATTTCCACTTTTTTATATCAAATCTGCAGATTGTCATCCATAATTCCGCGATATTTAGCATTTTTCTTCTTTTTTCTATTGTCCATAATTAAAAAATATGATTGAACATGGATGTAACATTTCCGCTTATCCAGAAAATTCCCGTTTTCTTCTTTTTTTAAAAAAAATCTGCGATATCCGCGGAATCAAAAAAATAAATAAAAATAAAATACATACACGGTGAATGAACTTTGCGGCGGCGGTATACCGCAATTAGCCCGCGACGCAGAAAAATTAGTGCCAAGAAGAGAATAATTTTGGGAATGTCAGAAATTGTTAAATTTATTTTATTAAAATCTGAAACCTAAAAGAAAATAAATCTTCTGCATATTTTTTATTTTGATTTTTGTAGACATGTTTTTTTAAATGCAAATCTCCATATTGAGCGTTTATTTTCAGCTATGAAATTACCTTTTCTTTTTTTTCTTTTTTTTTTTGTGTGTGTGTGTGTGGGGGGGGGGGGGGGATTTATCTATAGAACAGACTTTAGATAACCGTTTTAGTCATAAAATGTTCAGAATTACATTACAAACATTTATTTCTATAAACTATATACAATTACAGTGGGAAGATTCTATAAAATCACATCGTCGAAATTTAATGAAGAAAAAATATTTTCATGTTTTGCAATGTGGCCACTGGATTTTTTGGGTTTAGGAGCCACTGGCTCCTTCCAGATTTTTGGAATCTGCACCTATACTAGACAAAGTTATCTTGTAGGTCCTTGGTGATAACCACATGCGCTTGACCAAGTCATGACCTGTCGTCATTACTGCTTCTTCCACGACAAAAATCCTTACACCATCAGAATACCGATCTGCGTGACGCACACTCCACGCACATTTTGCATTTGACGATAGATTTCACTAACACTCACATTTTCTGCTGTTAAAAATTGCACGACCGCACATTGACACCGTTTAGAGGCATCCATGATGCAAACGATGCTTTTTAACGTACTCTCACGCTATCACACACACATCTGGCATGATCTGACGATATCGCATGCATTACCAGTACTCTGCACCCTCCATAGGAGCATGCGCAGTCATCTTCAAATGGCGGAGTTATTACAGCAATGCCACTTTCATTTGGGCGACCCTTATACTAATTTAGTAATATAAATGAAATGAAACTGCAGATTGAATGTTTTAAATTAAATGATATCAAAATAAAACTGCAGAACTCAGTTTGAAGCATCAGATCTGGAGATGTGGGTCATTCCATGGTAACTTACATTACATTTAGATTAATTGACGTCAATAATTTTAGTAACATAACACCAAAAAATATTCAAAATGTAAAGTTGATGTGATTTGTTAATTAAACTTATCCAAACTCAAATTTGGATGAAAATTACCCAAATTTAGTGCTATTTGTTGAACAGTGGCAATTAAATTTATTAAGGTAATTTACGTTATTTTTTCAGTAACGTAAATTACCATAGTAAATCTAATTTCCACAGCAAGTGATTTCTTGTGTGTGAAGTAGCCCCTTAAGATTGCCAACAATAACTCAAATTCTAGAACATACAAGGGAGAGTTATGAAAAAAAAAAATTGAATTTTTTTTTTTTAAACCAAAAACTTTGGAGGGTGTCTATTACTGGCATATTTACGTTTTATACTTATTAATGTTCAAATATAAGTTTTTTGTATCTGAAATTTTTTTTAACTTTTTTGAAAAATTGGTTTCATAAAGTATGACATATTGTAGCATTTGATTCTCTTTTTTTTTCCCACTTAATTTATCAAAATTGCTTAGTAAATTTCCTTTAAAAAATTACATCTATTTATTATGGGTAATTAAAACATCTTTATTCATATGCTCAAATTTTTTAAGAGAAAAATTTTTTAATGGTTATCTATAATAATAAGTAATTCAATAAATAAATCACAGAAAATGATTCAACCCTATAAAGATAATTTTTTTGCAACTGGCAATAATAAATAAATCAATTATATGAAATTAAACAGAATCTATTGGAATAATAGATATACATAATTTTATGACTTTTTAGAATATTTTTATTAATTAAAAATTCTATTACCTGCTAGATCCTTGTCCCTCTCCCCCACTATACTTATATTACGGTCTTCCTAACAACAGGGTTAATTAATCTATACCCCACCCACAAGAGTCAAATCCCAACCCAAAATTAACCTGAGCCACAATGAAAAAAAATAGTGTTTTAAAGTTAAATCGAGCATATAAAGTTTAAATTAAGAAAACCATTTTATAATGTACAACTCTGTAAATTTGTATTTAAACACAAAAAAAAGTTTTTTTAAACTTTTAGAATGCCAAAAACGTTCCTCATACAGGAAAGTAAAATTGTACATTTTGAAAAAAAATAATTTTTTTTTTTTTTATAACAGTTTTTAAAGAAAAAAAGCTTACTTTTCTGGATTATGCATACTTAAGACGTTCTCAATAATACAAAAAAAAAATCTCAGTAACATAAAATTTTCTCACATATTCACAGACTCATTAAAAGTATGGAATTGGTGGGCATGACTACGAAGTGGTTTAGAATCCAATAACTGTTTTCATTATTAAATAAATGTATTAAGTTACAGGGAAAAGGGGGTCGAGTTGTTCATAATAATGATTGCTGCTTACTGTAATCGCTGGTTAATCAAATCTGTCTTTTTGGTGAATGAAATTAAGCTTTTTTTTTTTTTTTTTTTTTTTTTTGGATATGCAAATTCAGCAGCAACTATATATGTTGGTTAGGATTCATTTAAACAGCATTTACTGTATTCATTAGAGTTACAAAATATAAAATGCATCAATGAAATAACAAAACTATATTAGACTTATAGTACAATATGTTTAAAAAATGATGAGACAAACTTTAAGAGATGGGAAAGCACAGCAGTAGTGTAGTCGTAAAAATCCAGAAGACATATGAGGGGCCCCAAAGCAGAATACTTTGCAATGTTCTGCAACGAACTTCAATTGATAAAAAATGTTCTGCGGGAATAAAAAATAAAGACACAGGGATATTTTCTTATATATGAAGTGCAATTGCATCTTTTATAGAAATGTAAAAGCCATTTTGTAAATTGCTGACATACACACACGAAAGAAACCAATTGCGAATTTTGCGATTTTACCTGATTGAATAATGAATTTCGTGGTTTCTTCCGACAATCGATTGACGATTTTTGCAATATTGCAAATTTTTCCGTATGTCAACTTGCGAATTTCATGTTTTTTTCTTGGACCCAATTGTTGAATTTCGTAATATTTTTTTCCTGCGACTGATTGAAGAATTTCGAGATACTTTCAACAATTCACTGAGGAATTTTGGGTTTTTTAACTTCAACCGATAGGCGAATTTTGCAATATTTTTCTTGGACCGATTAGCGAAATTCATAGTTTTTTTCATGCAACTGATGCACGAATTTCGTGATTTTTACCGATGACTGATTGGCAATTATTCCAACTTTTTCTTGCAAGAGATTGGAAAAAGTCGTGGAAATTTTTTCCACGACTGATTCTAAAATTTCGTGATTTTTCAGACGATTTTAGAGTTTTTTTTACATGCGACTGATAGCGAATTTCATGAAATTTTCTTTTTATCGATTGGCAATTTTTTATTGTTTTTCTTGCGAGTGATTAGATCGATGAATTTCCATTTTTTTAATATCATTGAATGTTTGTAGACAAATTGTAAATTTCGACAAACAGTCGCGAAAAACAAAAATTGCGAATTTTGCAGTGTTTTTTACCTGCGACTGATTGGCGAAAACCGTGGATGTTTTTCCATGACTGTTCATCAAATTTTGCATGTTTTTGCACAACAGGGTGAAGAATTTCATGATTTGTTCTCCATGATTGACTATCGTACTGCGCAAGATTTTTTTCCGGACCCAATGATCAATTCTGCAATCTTTTCAAATGAACGATTAAAGAATTTTGATATTTTTTCCCCCAGCCATTGAGTGATGAATTTTACGATTTTCCTTCGATTGAATGGATATTTTTCTTGAAAATGATAATTTGAAATGTTCTGCAGGGAAGGCCATTGTTCTGCGACGTACGTCGCACTTTTAAGCATATTCTGCTTTGGGGATGAGGGGGTCAGGCCAAGCCACATTTTTGGGGAAATAAATCTAACACTGTAATGTGTTGCTTATTATTGTAAATTATAATATCCTACGGTAGTTCTCTATTAACCCGTAGACCACTTTTCATAACAAAAAACTATAACCAAATAAACGGGAGAACGTTGCCATTGGAATATCAAAATAAATAAAATATAAGAATTTTAAGGACACAATTGTTATTTTAATTAATGAAATAACTAATAAATCAGTAAAACATAATGAAAAATACACTCAAATGTCGAATTAAAAACCACTTGATGACATAACAAACACATATAATGCTTCTGACTTCAAGTAAAAGGGACTGCATTTTTGGCATTTTTAATCTTACAGTTTGGCGATAATTTTTTGTTATGAAAAGTGGTTGACGGGATAATAGAGAAGTACCTATCCTACATATTTGTTTCAAATGTCACATCGTGGCAGCGTATGTCCCAGATTTCGATTTTGCCCCAGACGTTTATGCCCCCAATGAAGGTAGCTAATTTACAAAGAACGTAATAGTAATATCATTAAAATAATGCCATATTGTTATTCAGAATATCTCAAATGTTACTAAGACATTGGCAAAAAAAACTATGTTACATATCTTGATTTGAGTATTTGATCTAACTTTCAAGCTGATATATCTCAGACGGTTACAAATGTGGCTTAGTTAGCACTTTCCTGCCCCGACCCCGTCTTATGCTATCAGACGAAGGTATACACTAGAGAGTCAGAGTATACTACGCTAAACTATGAAGGGTATATAGAGTTTCTTTAAAAATCCAGAAGGTATACCATCATATGTCCTTCACTGCATCACTGGAGCACAGTACAGCAAGCAATTTTGAAGCAAGTATAGGAAACCAGGGTCACAATCCATTTGTTCAGTCAAAAATACAGAGTATTTCACTACAAGCCAAAGCTAAACCTGAATTCCTGTTCCTAGCCTTAACAATAATGAAGCTATTTAAGCAAAATTTTCAGCACTTACCTTGCTTTATGTCAAATGTAACAATATCATGAGAGCTGGTGAAAGTTATTATCTGCATCCAAACAGCATTGAAGTAGGTACTCCATATTTCTGAATATAGTTGATAAACACTGTGCCATTGCCAGAATTACTGTGCATGTCCAGTACTTTACATGTCATCAAATTTTACACAAAGCAAGGTAAATCTATGATAATTTCATTAAAATATCTTCATTATTGTTAAACTTTTGAATAAATATCCAGGTTCGAATTGAAGTCCATGCCCTAGATTTTTGATTGAATAAATGGATAGCGATCTGGTTCCCTATACAAAAATTTTTAATTGTAGTGTGCTCTGCTCTACCAGCTCTTAAAGTTTGTCCCATCTTTTTTGAAACACCGTGTAATTTTTTTTTAATACAAAAAATTTGTATGCTTTCTTTTTTTAATTTTTTTATAATTTAACGAAATATTTTGATATATTTAGTTTTCTGTTAATGATAAGCATGACAGACATCTGGATAACATTTTTTCCCTACAAGATTTATTTCATTTCTAATATTGGATGAGAAAACATTGAATACAAAAAAATTAAAAGTACGTTTCTTCTGAGTCCTGAGTGAACAGTTCATTAAAATTTTATTATTAAATCTTTACAAATTTTCCCTCAGTATTAGTACTATGAAACTTTATAACTGTACAAGGCTATTTTTATGTGTGCTATACAACTTTTCAAGTATGCCATGAGATTATGCTTTTATTTTACTTTTTTCCCAGAATAAACTTTATATTTTTAGTTTGTAGGGGTATATTTTAGCCTTTAAAATTTTAAATTTCACATCTTCCCATCTATTATGATAGTGATAACCAGGGCTTGACAAATGCGGTCGCCAGGTCGCCACTGGCGGCCAACTTTTTTTGCCTGGCGACTAAATTGTTTAATCTGACTAATTTTTTTTTCTTTTCTGTCTAAAAATTAAACTAAGAAATTAGCACAATTGTCTCTCCATCACCCCTAATCTTGCGGACAGCAAGCAGTTATCTCTCTATTCTCTTCCATTGCATTTCATGCACATACATAAAACGACACTCTTTTCCGCTCTTGTCGGCTAGCAGATCACTTTATTAGAAAGTGGGTAAAGGGGGGGGGGGGTTAATAAAACTAAGAAATTTTGTCAGTCCAAGCTATGTGGCATATAAAAATTGATTGTAATGATGAAAAAGTCTTACGCTTTTTGTAAGTTTCAAAACAGATTTTTGTGTTCAGAATTAAAGCTGATTAACCTATCTCATCCATTTTAAAAGAATAATAACATTATATGATTATAAATAATTCATTTGAAGTAAAGCTATAAAACTTAATTAAAATTTCAAGAATAATTCATAAATAAATATATATATATATTTTTTTTTAATATTTCTTTCCCGCTTAAAATGCTTGGCGCCTAGCATCTGTGTGCACTACACCACGGCTTTTCTGGCGTTGGACAATGATTCAGCGTCACTCTGTCTTGGAGGCAAAGTGTCTGGTACTGGGTTGCTACTAAAGAATATTTTATAATTACATTGTTCTGATTATTATCAGCAGTAAATGGAAAAAAAAAAAATCATTGATTTCAATTCAGAAGGCTAAGGTGTATTTTTTCTTTTTTATGCTTAAATTCTTATGGTAAATCGTTGGATCAAAATAAACCTCAACCGACTGCTGATCCCGATTATGTAATACCAGAGCGGGAAAATGTTTTTTTTTTTTTTGCACTGCATATTACATAGTAGCTCTCGAGTTATTTTGCCAACGTCACAATGTTTAATTAAATTTCTTGTAAGATGTCTCATTATAGATGCTGATAAGTTACAAAACATTAAGAAATAAATTTGAAATTATATTCAAACATAAAAAAAATAAACTTTTATTTTTAATTTAGCAAAAATAAGAAATATCATCAAATACAAATTTTAAAATCATAAAATCATAATTATTTGACTGAATTCGATAGGCTATACAAGCAAAAAATCGTTTTACGACTTCACTATTTTATCTATGCCTTCTCATCAGATATAGATTAACTATTCGGACATTTGAAACATTCGGCAATCAGCATTTTCCGAACATGCCGGTTAATTAAGATTTTACAATATTTACCCCTTTTTTTTACCCAAGAGATTTATAATTTTGATAAGTTCCCTTAGAAAACTTAGTTTTGTTACCCTTTTTAATTACATACTAGTATAAGCTATGTAATTCATAATTCTATACTATGTTTGTTTGTATTTTTTCTAACTTAATTCATAAAAAAACTTTTGTGCATTTTGAAAATCAATAACGAGGGGGGGGGGGGGTAAAATTTTTTACTGGCGACTAGAATTTATAGCTGGCAAACAGATTTTTTCAAATTTGTAAAGCCCTGGTGATAACCCTTAATTAGATCATTCATTAACTGATGAGTTTTTTGCTACCCCTGCTCTGTACTGCTAAAAACCTATAAGAAATGTGTTTCCCCTCCACATGATAATTTGGACTAGCTTTCAATTCTTATCAAATTTAAGCAGTAACTACAGTTTTTGTCCTCTTAAAAAAACAAATGACATTTTTGATATGCTGGGAATGAAGACATAATAAGTGTAAATCAATATTATAACTAATTTAATGCTTAGTTAATGCATATTTAGAATAAAGTTGTATGTAATTATAGATAGCAATTTTTAGACAATCAAAACTTTATAAAAAGGGCTTCAAACTTAATGCTTCCCTTTATAAAAAATTACTCACGCGCATATGTATCTATCAGTCAATGATATTACAATCCGTGTTTCTTTCATGCATCTCTTTGGAAAGGTTTGGGGGAGGGGGGCATTGCGTCCTCAGAGCAAGTCCTCCCGGGGAAAAAAAGTTATTGCAAAAGTTTACAAGCATGTTGATTTTGTTTATAAATACTAAACAGATTTGTTGACTAAAAAAAAAACCTTTAAACTTTTCAGACTGTTTGATGAGAGGGAGGGGAGAGAAACTTTTCATTCAATTATCCAATGAAGCAAAAAGAAATGTTTCATTTAAATAAAGTTGTTCAAAAATTATCTTCCTTCAATGACATTTATAATCAGTAAACATTTTTTTTCTATTTAAATATTTATTGAGATAACTTTCACGAGACATTTCGGTAAATAGTCTAAATGGATAATGACGTGAAACTATAAAAAACGTAAACGCAGCAATTTCCATCCAGCAAATAACTTTTGGCGATATCTGAACGATAAGGAGCAACTATTTGATCAATAGGTGGGAGGTCCGACAAAAATATACAATTACCGACGAAACTGATAGATTCAAAACATAGTTTAAAAGTCAAGTGTCAATGAAGTTGATAGAGTTAAAATATGTACATGCTACTACATATTCTTGTGAATTTATTGGGCAATTTTTATATTAATATTCAAAAGATTTATATAATGAAAGTGAGCAAAACAAGATAAATATTTTATTCAGATAATAAGCTTTAGATAAACCTTTAGAGTTAAACGCAATATTTACAAGCAAGGCATAAAACTATATTAGTTTTTTAAAAATGTGAAAAGATTTCTAATATAATTATTTTATTACTGAAAGAATGCAAACCTGTTTTCTACTTAGTTACAACATTATAATTATTTAAAATCTCTAAAAGATATTTTTTTTTATTAATGAAATGCTGTCAAATCCTTACAACACAAACAAACAACTTTTAATAAAAACATAAATGAAAATAGTTAAATACTCACATGTTTAGACGTCAAAGGAGAGTGCTTCACTTCATGAACTCCGTTTCCAACATTAGTATTTTTTTCAACGCCGTTTGACGGAAGAGCAATATTTTCATAAGAAGGGGGGGACTCCTTAGAGGGCCGTGGAATAGGAGTTTTCATAAATATCACATTGCTTTGGGTACTTTTGACAACTATTTTTCGCTCCTTATACCATTTATCTGCCTCTTCATCCACAACAAGCAATTTCGTTTCATTAGGAATAGACTTTATCCTTTCAACAACCTGCCGATGATTTTCTTGTGCAATATTAACACCATTTACTTCTATTATACGATCACCTTCACGAAGACCAGCATGCTGAGCAGGGCTGTCTTCATCAACTTTTCCGATAAATTGACCAGATCTAGACTTTTCTGCGTGTAAATTAAAACCGTAGCCATCAAAATCTACCCATTTAATTAAATGAGACAATCTTGGAGCAGGTGCATCGGGTGGCAGTTCAGAAGACATGCTTTTTTTCTTCACTTATAGAGTTGCAAGTAAATATCCGATCATCCAACAGTACCAGCACACACACAACTATTACTACTGACTTCCAGTAAACAACTGAAATCACACGCAGAAATGCTAGCTGAGCGACAACCGACAAGCGGAAAAAAAAACAAAAAGCAATTTCATTTAAAGAGCTGAGATGTATAGAGGAGAAACTGAAACATCCCAATTGATTTTCTAGTTTCTCATTTATAACACCAGATGGCAGAGCTGTACAGCATATTTCCTTCAGACATCTGAAGGACCAAATCAAAAATTATTTAATATTTCTTTCTATCACCCATTTATCTTTGAAAATATGTGAATATTCTGCAAGTTTTTGACAACTTTTTATGACAGTAAATGATTTTTTTCACAAACTGTAACATGCAAACGTAACACCCAAATTAATTTTAACTTGAACCCTAATAAATGTTAATAGACGCTTTCAGTCGTGACGTCAATGATGACGTTTTGCTTGGAAACTGACTCCAAACAAATAGTTGCTATGTTGTATTTTCTATTATGTTTATATATTATACCTAAATCTTATGATTATATCTCACGGCAAAGCGTTTTAATACATTATATGCAGTGGTAATATTTTCTACGATTTATATTTAATAAGAAATGACACATAGCAACCGTTTGTTTGGAGTCAGTATCCAAGCAAAACGTCCTGACTGACGTCACACTGAAAACGTCTATTTACACTGAAAATTACATGCCAAAGTAATGTTTACATATAATTTGGGTTGCAGATAGTGTGAAGATTCATGCAGCTTCCGACCACTTAAAACGTCACATGGAGTGGATCATTTTTACATGGCGATTGGTACAAAGAGGCGCGCTTAATGCCCCGATTTGCTGTCGTTATATATTATTATACGTTATTTTGACCGCTGTCGTTATATATATGTCGTATCGACATTTCGTCTAAATCGTTAGCCTCGGTCTAAATGTCGGTACGATTTTAGAGAGGTTGCTTTGAGTAATGGATACAAATGAAACGGTAACAGTAACAAACTGTTACGGTAACAAATCTGTCTGAAATTTGCACTGAGTTCCAAATATAACAGGAGATCTGTCTTCCTAAAGCCCAACATGCTTCCCAGCGGTCAGCGCGAAGGATACAGTGACGGAATTTTAGTTCGCATTAATGGCAAAACATGCTGTCTATCGCATTCCTTTACATGATTAGTGAATTATTTATGAAAAAGATAAGCATAGCTTAATTATAAAAGCATAAATTAGGATAATCGTAAATGAAAATACTAATATCTGACAATGACAGCACGGATTATTTTTTACTTTTGCCTTGCAAGCTTTATTTGCCTTTCATGCTTCTGACCGCTGATTCTGATTTGTTACCGGCATGAAAAGAGCGATACAAAAGAAACACTTGTGACCGTCACAACTGAAGACAGCGGCGTCACAAAGTTGTTACCGCTTATTCGATTATTTTCAACGATACGCTTCCATGATTGGTTCAGAAGTATTATAATGGCGGATTCGCGGATGTTGAAAAGCTCGGCAAATATGGAGATATTTCCATTTTTTTTTTAGATTTGAACCGATACAATTTATTTTTAATAATATTGAATTAACATTTGCGAGTTTTAACGCTAAATTTTTGGTACAATTCTAATCTAATATCAAGTAAAAGTTGTTTAACGTAATATTTATTTATAATTTATGTTACAACAGTTTGTTGTCAATTCCTTATTTATTCTTTATCTACAATATATTTTTCTCTAATCCTCCCCCCCCCCCCTCCCCAAAAATTAATTTAAAAAAATGAATTTGTCGATTACTGTGACCTTTTTGTCACTTATTATTTCAAATCTATGTCTTAAAATTAATGTTTAAATAAATTTGTACTTTGTAACAAAATTGTAAGTATGATATAGCTGATTGTTTAGCAAAAAAAGCCCTTTTTATCTTCCCAAACTTTCACATAATTTACATTCATTTCACAATTGCTTTTAACTTTATATTAATCTCATTTATATGGCCCCTTTTTTTTACTGGAATCTGTTTTACTACATTTGCTACTTTTTTGTGTTGGCCCGTTGGAATGCGTTTAGGAGGCTAGAAAGATTTATAAACAATCTTCAGTCTCTTTTAAATGCATACTTACAGGCTAAATCACATTCTGGGTTAAACAAGCGCTGTTCATGACTTGTGCACACTGAAACTTGTCAGAAGTAAGTGGTTTTCTTTTTATATAAGTTCCTATAACATTTAATTTATAGCTCTGAAATAGAAATTGTATTTTCTTTTTTTCACAATATTATGCTGTAAAAACTGTTTCTTTATATTTTTATACTCTGAATTACAAATATGAAATTAAAAAATAAGCAAAGCATAAGCATGCATCTTAAAGGATTTTTTAAAATTTAATTTATAGTTATATTTATTATATTACATGTTTTTTTTCCTTTATATTATATTAATCTACCTACAATTTTTAACTTTTTCAACATTAATAGAATAAATTTCAGTCATATTTTTCATTGTAAATCAAAACACCCAAAAATTCATTAATGTTCATGAAAATGTTAGTAATGAACAGAAAAACCCTATATTAATGAACTGAAACACCCTACACAAAATAATATAAAAAAAAAAAATCTGTATGTGTGTTTGTTAGAACCAAAACTTCATGAAAGCTTACTAATAAAACAAAATATTGAGATTACAGATAAAAAGTTTTTACATTATAAGATTTATGATAAGGGTTTGGAAATCGCATCAATTTATTCATTTGTGGCAAGTAGATTTTTTTAATGATGCTAACGAATTTCTAGATAGTCTTTTAAAAACTAAAGGTATGGAAAATATAGTAACTTATATTTAATGTTTCTCCCAACTGCAGTAATGTGAACATGGTATTATGTTTTGTTATGCCCTAAACCTTCCCCTTTTATATATATATATATATATATATATATATATATATATATATATTTTTGTACAAGTAATATATATGTATATAAATGTATTGTAGTAATGAATTATTTTTGGAGTTGTGTAAATTTTGCCACACCAATTTCATTGTGTATTGCATCTTGTTAGATATTAAAAAATCCTTGGTGGTAAGATTTTCTGAAAACACATCCTTGTTTATCATGAAAACTTTTACAATAAGCACCTAAGCAGGGGTTGATATTGATACAGACAAATTTTGGGCCTATTTAAGGCTCCTTCACAAAAATCCTTTAAAATTGATGGCCCTTCTCAAAATTCCTCTTAATAAAATAGGTCCTTCACAAAATTCCATTCCATGAAAGCACACTCTTCATTAATTATTTTTATTTTCTTCAGTTTTAAAATGTATAATTTGCAAACAAAACAAGTTCACCAGGAAGGAAAAAACTTTAACAGAATTGACTTAAAAAAGTTATGCTTGCTAACTGGATTTAATCTCTCGTTACAAAATGTTATTTTTCACAAAAAATGAGGTTATAAAGTTCTACTGAATTCTCTAAAGTGAAGATAAAATTAATCAAAACATCTAATAAATTTGCTTTGGGTATTGAAAAAAAAAAATCTGCTGTTAATAACAAAGCTAAAGTTAATTTTTGTAGTGAATTTTTATTTTTAAAAAATCAAGATAATTTCAAATTTTAAAAAATGGGAGGAGGGGGGGGGGGTTGCATACAAAAAGTATGCTGCTTTGTGCTATTTTATTGATACAGGAAGGAGGGAGGGAAGTGGGGGGGGGGGGGGGGGTCAGCTAAACCTTCCTTTTCTTGGTATGATTTGTATCGTTGTTTTTGATACAGAATAGTTCATTATGAATGTTTTTCTGAGTTTTTGATTAAAAAATTGACTTTTTTTCTGCTCAAAAACATTTAATTATTGAAAAACAGTATTAAATGAAAATGAACAAATATCTTACAGTTAAGAAAAAAATTGTATGAATTTTAGATATAAACTATAAATTCAATACTTTTTCATTCTAGATTTATAACAAATTCATAGGTCATATTGTTTATTTAAGTACAGTGAGACACCATTTATACATTTCTCATTAATATGAATTTACTTTTATACATCATTTCATTATGATTTCAATCATGGGTACCCACAAGTAAGGAGGGCAATTGTCCCTTCTCAGATTTATTTTATTTTATTTATTGCTTATTTTTTAATTTCATATTAGTAATTCAGAGTATAAAAATATAAAGAAACAGTTTTTACAGCATAATATTGTGAAAAAAAGAAAATAAAATTTTCATTTTTTTTAAAAAAAAGCTTATTTTTGTTTTTTTAATGTCTTATTTTTGTTACATATGAATATTTTAAAAAATTGTCTTGTACATGAGGTCTTAATGAAAATGGGGAAAAAAATCTTTCTTAATTTATTTTATATTCTCCATTAATATATATATCCGGAATACATTGGATACTTCAATAATGAGCTGTAGGTATATCTGTTCAAAAAATTTACCCCTCGCACAATTATGTTCTGAATGAGCCATAATTCCAATACATTCTTAATACTTTAAATATGAAACTATTTCATTTATCCAGAACATAATTTCATTCATATGTCTAATTTTTCAGGCTTTTATTTTAAACTAAATTATGTAGCTAGTTTCTTTCCTCTTTGTGAGTGCTATTAAACAAGAATTTAATGATAGCATTTCAGTTATTCTTTTTTTGATAAATGAAATCTTTAATGCAGTTTTTATTGTTGAAAACATTTTTAAAAGTATGATTCAATATATCCATGAAATTTGAAAAATCTGTACTAAATTTATTATTTTTTTATAAAGGATATCTTAAAAATTACTGAAAATATGTTACATATATTACATTTGTTGGAATATATTATATTAAACTTCTTCACAATTATAAGTAAATATGATTAATTTTTTTTTTAAATATCAAGATTATATAGGAATTATTAACATTTATAAAACTGATGTAATTTTATTTTAAAATATTTTTCTTTCTATAGTCATTATAATGCTGAAATAATTTTTTTACAAAATAGTTTCTTTTCTGATTGCTTTTTTTTTTTTTAAAAAAAAAAGAAAAAAAGTTGTATCTGTTACATTTTGAAAGTTTTATTTTATTTTTTTAAGTAAATTATTAAACAGATCTCATATCTTGAATGAAATATCATATATATTATTTCTCCTGTCAACATCCCTTTTTTTCTGAAAATACGAAATGCAGAACGACGAACGAGATAGCATATGAAAGGATTTTGAAAACGCTTCTGACATAGCACACTTAACATTTAGTTAAAACATGTTTTCGATTAAAAATTGCTGATAATTAAAAATTAAATCGGCATTGTTTTCCTAAATGAAATGAAAGGTTTTCCTCAAAACAGTGTTGCCAAAAAAATAAAATACCACATTATTATGATGCTCAGCAATTATTATAAAAAACGCCGCACGGGTTTATTTTATATTTATGATTAAAAAGCGAAATTTAAATTGAAATGTTTAGATTTGTATTTCTATGTCCCATGTTTTTCCCGAAGCGGATGACGTCATCCTCTAATGCAGTTAAAATACGATTGTTAATTTTTTTTTTTCTCGCGCGTGCCTTTAGCAATCTTGGATCAGTTTTTACTCTAACTTTGATGGAATAAATTAGATGATATTCTGGATTGACTAACAACTAAATGTTGTTTACAGATATTTTTATCCTTGCTTTTTCTTTAGAAGTTTAAACCTGCATCTAATAACTATTACATATTGATAAAAAATGGTACTTCTCTTTTATCCCGTCGACCACTTTTCATAACAAAAAACTATCGCCAAATAAACGGGAGAACGTTGCCATTGGAATATCAAAATAAATAAATAAAATATAAGAATTTAAGGACACAATTGTTATTTTAATTAATGAAATAACTAATAAACCAGTAAAACATAATGAAAAATACACGCAAATGTTGAATTAAAAACCACTTGATGATTTAACAAACACGTATAATGTTTCTGACATCAAGTAAATGGGACTGCATTTTTGGCGTTTAATCTTACAATTTGGCGATAGTTTTTTGTTATGAAAAGTTGTCGACAGCATAATAGAGAAGTACCTAAAAAATATTAGATTTCAGTGCGAAATCCTCGCACGGGCCCTCTGGTAGATTTGAAATTTCAAAATTTTTTATTGGTAAATTAAAATGAAAAAAAAAACCAAAATCTAAAGTTGTGAAATACATATATTATTTATTTCAATTTTCATATCTAAAAACTTTTTTCCTTCTTTTTTTTTCTTTTATTTAACTTTTACTTAATATACTTTTATTATAATATATGGATGAAATTTTTCGAAAATAAAATCGATCCCATTTTTGCATGGTCTAAGGGAACAAAAAAACATAATATTGACAATAGTTTTAATTGGCGCTGTTTAAATACGATTATTTCTTCAATATTTGGTGCTATTTGTTAAAAAATGCCGCTGTACGTGTTATGCTGACAAGTTTTATTTACGTTTTGGAGAGTTGTGACCAGCTTGTTACAGCTCGCAACGGCTTCCAGGCAGTAACAAGTTTTTATGACAACAGTCACAACTTTGTGACGACTGAAGCCGGATCGCGTTTGGCAGCAACCCGTTGTGACTGCAACCCGAGTTGTTACTGAAACTGTTTCATTTGTATCCACGCCTGAGACTTTCAGCCTTATGCCTAGGGTGCATTTATATGAGAGTGGCGACATGCACCCACGAGTGGCAACATCTACGCCTCTGAGGGTATATGCCCTCCGAAAAAGACTTCTTGACGAATACTTATAAGCGGATATTTGTATCAAGCACCAAGTCTGATGTATATATGTTCAATAAACAACAACAACTATTTATTTTACGAAGAGGAGGCAATGTTAAAATGTTCTTATGTTAAATGTGTTTTCTTCTATATATAGGGAAGTTTCAATTGTCGTCATGCTGGAGGTCACAAACTACAAATAGGCAGTTTTAATTGGTGGAACTAGCCTGACCTCCAGTTGAAGTACAATGGTTGATCAGCTGATTGCAACTTCCCTATATACTACGCAGTTTACGTAACATGGGTAGAGTCCATTTGGTTGACTAATATGATTTTGGACAAAAACAAATCGCCAAGCATCTTGGCGAGTCATCTATTATCGCCAAGTTAATAGAGTAGTTCACATCATGTGACCTTTTACCGTGAAACGTTGAAAAAGCTATAGGACACACAAGTAGAAAAAACATTGATAAAGGTACCGATATCCGTCCTACAGCAGCAGCAAAAACATGTTCATGACGTCACCTTGCACAACTCTATGTTTGTTAACTTTTCTCACTAGGGTGCATCTATATGAGACTATGAATGAGAGTAGCGACATACGCACAGAGCACATGCTCAGACAGAAATGTTTGTCCAAACTATGGCAAACCTTACATTCCAGAACTTTTCGATACTCGTCCGGACGACGACGAGTGAGACAAGTTAACAAGCATTTAACTTCAAAATCATCTCAACCAATCAAATTTTATATCCCGTATGTCCAGTGTTGAGTCGCAACCTACGGTGCATGACGTTTAAAACGTCACATGAAGTGGATCCGAGGCTAATGAAAACGACAGGCTACCGCGGTACATTCCACTTATCTTTTTTTACAGACCGCTAGAATGACGTGATACTTCTTTCGTAGAACTGCATTGGCCATTCGAGCATCACGTGACTCCGGCGGTCTGTAAAAAAAGATATGCGTAAAGCACCGCGGTAGCCTTTCTTTTTCGTTAGCCTCGAAGTGGATCATTTTTACACGTTGATTGGTGCAAACCGGCGCTCCCACCGTTTTGCATTAATCGATGTGTAAAAATGATCCACTACATGTGACGTTTTTAACGTCATGCTCTGGCCGTGTACAACGTAGGTCGCGGTTGAGTGCGACCAACGAAATATACGGCTGATTCATGACGTTTAAAGCGTCACACAGAGTGGATCATCTTTACACGGCGATTGGTTCAAAACGATGGGCACGCCGCTTTGTATCAATTGTCGTGTAAAGATGATCCAGCACCAGCACCCGTGTGACGATTTTTCGATTAATGCGTAGAGTTGCAAAAAACAGCTTTATTCCCAGCAGGTTTATTTCCAATAGATTCGGTTTATTCCCAAAAAAACCCGGTTTATTCAGTTTTTTTTTTCTAGTCTTTGCAACTCTACGTGTATATCGTTGGTAAAGTTGCAAAGGTTTGAAAAAACGTGTTTATTCCCAGGAGAAAACTGGGTTTTTGGAAGGAAAATTTTAAAAATTACCGATAGACCGCGAGGCGGCAGCACAGACAATCACCTCATCGAGTTCACGGCTGAAATTCCAGAATTAGTCAAAACTTGATTCGCATATTAAAACGTAATCGGTCCGCCAAGTTATATCTTGGTGGAAAACACCCGAAAACCCGATTGGCTCATATGTTTGTCATTGTGTGTTCCTGCTCCCAGTCCTCCATGTTTTCATACCTTTGGGTGCAGGAAAACATAATGGTAAACCTACGAGTCAACCGCTAAAATCGGGTTTTAAGGTGATTTCCACCAAGATATGACTTGGCAGACCGATTGCGTTTTAATATGCGAATCAAGTTTTAACTAATTCTGGAATTTCGGCCGTGAACTCGATGAGGTGATTGTCTGTGCTGCCGCCTCCCGGTCTACGAGAGTTTTCAGAAAGTTCAGAAACAACCGGTAGAGTGTAGTTATAATTGGTAGCTGAGAGGATTGTGGGCGCGGCTGGAGGTCAACTGGGAAGTTGGGATTGGCGGATGAAATGATCACCAGCTGATTGCAACTTCCCTATCTTGAATGACTTCATACATAACTTTTGAACTTAGGTTAAAAGGGGGCGATATATCAACCTTCCTCTATGAGGTTTCAAGCAAGGCAACACTAGATACCGGGCTTGCTCATTCACTCTCAAAACGTCACAAATGGTGGCTGACCGAGACCAGCGATTGGTCCAAAGCAACGCGCCCATCGTTTTGTGCCAATCGCTGTATGTCTTTCCTCCTAGTCAGCCACCTTTTGTGACGTCATCATAATGAATGAGCAAGCCCGGTATGTAGTGTAGCCCTGTTTCAAGCCGCCGGAGGGGCCTCCGTGGCCGAGTGGTTAAGGCACCCCGCTGCTAATCACTTGTGAGTGTAGGAGGTTGTGGGTTCAATTCCCACTGGTTCCATAGGGCATTCCATTAGATGGCAACGAGTCACGTGAGTCCATGTTTTTGACGTCATCTCCGGTAATGTAGCTGGCGATTTGGTGTTTTTATTGGCGTTCTTCTGGTAACCTCGTATAACGGAAGTTTGAAATGTTTATTTTTGTTGAGATAGACATATGAAACATGATAAAAATAATAACACCAGTTGTACAACTTTTAAGGAACATTATATAAGATAATATATTTAAGAATATTATCTTAATTTACATTAGAAGTTATCACCGAAATAGTTACTAATGAATAAAAAGGTTTTTTGTGCAGCTATGATCATATATATATATGTATATATATAAATGATTTTTCACTCAAGAATTTTTATAAAGCAAATGAAAATTTGTATTTACGATTAATTTCTATGTTGTGAACAGAAACTTTCATATAATTCACAAAATCGTATTTAATATAAACGCATTTTAAGAAGATTCAAACACATTTGAGTAGTAGTTAATAAAAGTGTCAAGGAGTCTTTATAAAGATTATTATTTGTATATTTTGCTTTTGTACAGAAATTGTTTTATTCACTGTTAATATTTAAATTTCTTATTAATTCTTCATTTTTCCTAATTAGAATTTATCAAATTATTAAATCTGTGCTTAAAACATATGATAGAGTTTAACAAATTCAGGATACTTTAAATTCATTAGCAACATTCATAAATCAATGTATGCCAACAAACTAGAGCTGTACTGAGTACTCAGCTAAGTTTTGGCGGAGTTTTTTTTTTTTTTAAGCATTATTGTCATTGTCATTATTGAATACCCCTTCCCTCTAAAAAACAAGTTTTTCAAAACTATTCTTTGTAAAAATGAATAACATGAACTGGCTTTCTTTTTAAATTTCATTTCTTAAATTTGCAATTTAAAAACAGATAATAAAGAATTTTTTTTCATTTCTATTACTTATTTTTGTAAGTCAAACAAAATAAGTAGATATTTTTTTTTTTTGTCTAACATTGGGAAAAAAAATTAAATTATCATGTTAATTTAAAATTTTTATGAAAAACCAAAGAATAAAGGGCATTAATATATCTGTAAGAAATAAAATGCTTGAATGTTAAACTTGTAGAAAGCTTTTGATCACCATTTCAATATTCCCCTCGCACCTTAATATTTATATGTAAACAATTAATGCTTATTTATTTCTTGCATTTTATTAAAAAAGGTATTGAAAGTTCTAAAAGTCAAAAGAGTCATTAATACAATTTATTTCTAATTTATGTATACATTACTCTAATGAAAAGGCAAATTTTCAACTGTAAACAAAATAGACAGAATGACTTTAACAAAACCTGCAAGAAATTAAACTTATATCAAATGTCAGAGCTGTTTATACAGAGATAATCAGCAGAAACTTTCAAAATGTTATCCGTTTCAGGGGTCGATACAGGAAAAATTTGGGGCCTATTTAGGGTCCCTTCACAAAATTCTATTCCATAAAAACTTACTATTTATTATTTATTTATTATTTTGTGATTTTTTAAAATGCGTAATTTGTAAATAAACAAGTTCACCAGAGAGGAAAACTTCAGCAAAAGGATTTTAAAAGTTTTTGTTTATAAATGTTTGTTTCGAATTTGATTAACTAGATTTCAACTTTTGTTACAAAATTTTATTTTTCAGAAAAATATAATAAATTTCACAAAAATAACCTTTACTTTTCCTTTTCACAAAATGGGCCCCCAAGAAAAAAAAACTGCATCACCTTCATTGGTATTTTAACATTTATATTACCTTTCATATGCAAAATGCAATATTTAAAATAAATTTCAACAGTTAAATCTTATTTCAACATTTGTTATTATTATCTCTCTCTCTTTTTTTTTCTTTTTTTTTTATATTAAGGTTGTTTATTTTCAAATTCAAACTGTCTACTTTACGACATATTTTTTAATTCATTTTTGATCGTAAATTGGCAGTTATTGTTATTCAGAAACTTATGTAACTGAAACACGTTTTCCATTTTTTTGGTAAACGCAAAAGATCTTTCAGAAAATACAGTCAAAGTTACCATTTTGAACTGGATTTCTGTACGTGACAGCCAGAGAAAGTATAAAACATGCCGTCACATGAAACGAATAGCTTGTAACTCGATAAGTAATTTATTTATCAAAAAATGGAAAACTCATTTTGATTCCAGATTGCTTCCATGGTCAGGCCTGCCAATTTTATGTCTTTGCATTTAAAAATGTGTCAGAAAGTTTCGCGCTATTGAGCAGATTACTAGAAATACAAAAATATTTATTAACAAAAGCAGTCTGATTTATTAGGAGTAGGAAATTACATATCTGAAATAAAGAATTTTTTATACTTTGTTATAAAGGCACACACAACCAATTTTTTCAATATTTATATGATTTATTTACTTATACAGAAGTCTTATCTGTTATTACATACATACAGAAGTAATTTACCTAATATAAATCAGAAGCAGCTTTTTAATACATTTCATGAACATTGGTTCCACCACTATTTCAAAACAATGACCTTCATCGCAGATTCTTACAAATTTTTGGAGTAGATTGATTTAGAAATAGTGGTAGAAAATAGGGCCTAATATGGCAAATTGGCTGAGTACTCGGCCAATACCGAGTAGTTGCAAGAATTTCATGTTTTAAGCATATTTAAAGACAAATTAATTTATAAGTGATCTATAAAAAGTTATTTGAATATAAATGTATAATATATGCCATAATTCATAAAAACTATTTACTCGGTACATAAAAATTTATCTATAAAACATAGAAAAAGGTAAGAAAAAAACCCCATGCAAAATTAATGTAAATTGAAGTTTAATTTTATATTTATATTAAAAAAAAAGACATTTCTAAAACTAGGAAAAGACTGATTTTGGATAAAGAAGCAGTACGTAGAAACAGAAAATACAATAAATGCAATTTAAAAAAATAATAATTATTAAATTTGCTGTATGGCAAATTATGGTACAAAAATACTAATCATTCTACATTTTCTGGAGATAGGGCATTTTTTTTATTGGTGGTAAATTTGGCCTGCTCCAGAAAAAATGTGTTCACTGCGAGCACTGATAAAATAGCATTTTAGCACATTACACACACACAAAAAGAAAAGAAAAGAAACTGTAAAGCCCCCTTTTTGGTGCTTTCGTGTTATAGCGGCCTCCACAATTACAATTATGTCAAGGTTTCAGCTCTGATTTCGCCAAGATCATCGAAAAGCTTATATATGCATCATATATACACATAGTATTCCAAACAGCCATATACGTCATTACATACATATTATTTATGTCTTATATGTCATATATATACATCCTATATGACTTATGCACATGTTATATGTATACATCATATATGTGTTATATATGACTAATAACTCGGCCATATACATCACAAAAGTAATGATTTAACGTAATAATTATGTCATACATGCTTTATAATTTGGCGATAAATCTTTGTCGCTTGACGATTCATCCTCAAGGGCCGCTATTACACGATAGTACCCAATTTTTTTAATTAAAAGAAAATAAGATACTTTTAAAAACTATGAAACATTTTGCATTATTCAAGGAATTGTTACAGCAAGCAATAACCATTTTTGATAGACAGATTTCAGGTATCAAAATGACAAATGGGTAAAGATGTGTTAAATAATCAATTTTAATTTCATATTGGTTAATTGAACTATTTATATATCAATTCTTTTTTTATATATATTTTTTAAATAATGCTACTGTTTTAAAATTTTTGAATATTCAAAAATTGTCATTAAAAGGTCCACAATAAATGAAATAAAATTTCAAAAAATGAAGTTAATTTTAAAAAATTGAAGTTAATTTTAAAAAATATGATTATATTATATGCACAAGATGCATGTTTATAAATAGGTATCTATATGAACACACACACACATAGAAGTCTTACCACTAAGCACACTTCATGTTCGCATCAGTGATTCTTTCTTAAACATAACTACTCGGTACACCAATAGTAGAAAAAATGATAAAATCTGCCAGTGGCAGGTTTGTTTATATACCTTAGCTATTAAATTAAAATTAATGCATTATTAATCAGTAATTAAATTTCAAATCTTCATCTTGACGGAGTTTCTGTGTATTCAAGTTAAAAAATGTAATTAATGAATAAACAATTGGAATAATAATACACAAATAAAATAAAATAAAATAAAAATATTTTATTCTTCAACATTTTTCGAAAACACATGAAAGTAACTATATATATATATATATATGTTAAAATTTATTCAACCCATATGACTTAAAATAGTTAAACACTTAGAAAGAGAGCGGTTATATTTGAATGTAATTTTTTTAAAATTATTTATTATAATAATCATCATTCGTTTATTGCCCCTGGATTTTGCACAAATGATACCAATGCTATCAGAATATCCTAGATACTTCTAATTATTTTTAAAATATCTTAACAAATATTAAACATTAATATAAAACACAAATATTAAACAAATAAATATTTCAACTAAACTGCTTGTTATCTCCAAGATTAAATTGAAGGTTGCAAGAAACATTAAAAATCTGGGTACTTCTCTATTATCCCGTCGACCACTTTTCATAATAAAAAACTATCGCCAAACTGCAAGATTAAACGCCAAAAACGCAGTCCCATTTACTTGATGTCAGAAGCATTATACGTGTTTGTTATGTCATCAAGTGGTTTTTAATTCAACATGTGTGTGTATTTTTCAGTTTTACTGATTTATGAGTTATTTCATTCATTAAAATAACAATTGTGTCCTTAAATTCCTATATTTTATTTATTTATTTATTTTGATATTCCAACGGCAACACTCTAAAGTTTATTTGGCATTACAGTTTGACGATAGTTTCTTGTTATGTAAAGTGGTCGATGGGATAATAGAGAAGTACCAAAATCTGTACACTACTAACATAACATATTATAAAGCTGTTAAGTAAATTGTAATACTCAAGTAATCATGACATTCATATAATCTTTTCACAACTAAAAATAATTCATTAAGATATGTTATTTAATTCCTTCAATTAATATTTATCTACTCTAAATGGATACCAAAACTTTTATCTTCAAACATGTGTCTTTATAAACATACACAATTTTTATTTGATAAATATATGATCTTTTAATTCCAGCAATCCATGGTTCATATTAATCTACCTTTAAAATCACATTCACCTGTCTTTAAAAAAGTACAAGCAGTTTTTACAATGTATGTAGTTTATTTAATAATTAAATTAAAAAAAAATATTCTCAAAATTCAGATAATTGCTTGCAAAATATCAGCAAAAGCTGGAAAGTAATAAATACTTTATTTTTTAAGCAAAATATTAACCAAATATACTATAATATTCATCACAAATGCAATAATAGAGTCTTAATATTGAAAAATACTAGAAATTTTCTTATTAAAATGACCTATCAAATGTATACAATCATAAAAGTTGTGTACGAAAAGAGCTTTTCATCTACTTTGAGAAGGATGAAATCAATATTCGAGATAATATTTTGCATAGTAACTTTTCACCATGTATGAAAAGAAGGGCCCCAGAATAGACATTCATTAGCTCTCCCCCCCTTTCCAAAATAAATTTATACACAGAATTTTCGATCCATTGCTTTTATTTTTATTTTAAATATGAAATAATTGGTAGAAAGTACATTATCTTAATATTTTTGTTGTTTAAATTTCAAATCAAATTGGAAAAGTAAATTGATTTGCCATTAGATGAGTTTGTTAATAAAATGTGTAGCTCTCATAGTTCATTTACAGGGACACACAAAAGTAAAAAAGATGCAAAACTTATCATCATGATAACATCAGAAATGGTGAATCAATTCGGGTCTAATTGGGACAGTGTATTGACCTTGCAAGTATCTTTGATGTATTCAATTCATTATTCAAATATCCCAGGTCACCTAATGTAAAAACCAGCCATGTTCAAAGCAAGGTATATAAAATTAACTGGTACTATTTTACTTTGGGATGTCCGATTGCATGACTTTTTGCCCTAATTTCATTATTTCTTTTTTCTACCGAAAGATGAATTAAATCTTTTCGTGCTCCCTTTCTATACTGGCACCTGGGGCAAAAAATGAAAGAAAGAAAATACCATTGTATAAGTTGTGTAGTAACTTAATTTTAATAAAATTGTAATTAATTTAAAAATCATATTGAAAATTTGTTAAGATGAATTGCATTCGATTATAACTATATACAGTGACCTCTCCCTTACTAAACAAATAAATATTTCAACTAAACTGCTTGTTATCTTCAAGATTAAATTGAAGGTTGCAAGAAACATTAAAAATCTGGGTACTTCTCTATTATCCCGTCGACCACTTTTCATAATACTTTCAGGGGACTGTAGAAAAAGTCGTATAACTGAGAGATCATCTCATTATACAAGTTTCAAACTTTACATGTATTAATTATTTTACCTATATTAAAAATGATAAGTTTTGAGTACTAAGAACAGATTTTAACAAAATTTAGAAAAATAATAATAAAAAATAAAACATAGTTTAAAAAGTTCACAAAATAATTCACTCACCACTATGTTTATTTTGAAGATTAACAGATCAGATTTTCTCAAAAAATGAAGTGATATTAGTTTGCCTCTGTCGTCGACTAAAAGAGAAAATGTTTTTTTCTAAGTCTATTAAAGTTTTTAAGCTATTTTAGGAATATTCATTTTGGTGGACATAATTCTTTAATGTATTTATAGCGGCACTTGCTTCTGAAAAAATTACAACAGCAGAAACATTGTTTCCATCTTTGTCATCCTCTGCTCTCACGTCTTCATTACTGATATCTTCAAAGATTTCTCATTAAAGAATTCCCATAAGCTCTTAAAATCGGGTTTATCTGTTGACCTAGCAGTTTGGTCTTGTGAAAAACCACATTTCCTAAAACAATTCTTAACTGTCTCCGATGTCACATTTTCCATGCAGATGCTGTAAGATGCGTGTCATCTAAAATGGAAATTGCTTTAGCTTCCTTTTTGTTTTCCAAATCAAACTCCTTCTGTAGTTTACTTGAAATTCTTTATAATCCCTAAATCTAATAGCTTTAATCTGTTTGTAGAATCTGCTGGTAAAAATATAACTTTAATTTGTTGCAGAAATGGTACATCTTTTATATCTGGATGTGATGGACACTAATCCAGGAAAGTGCATTTTGCACTAACCCTGATTACTCACTCAGTACTATACAGAGACATGATCTGCAGGTGGTCATTTGGCTTTTGTTAATCGGTTTTCTTAAATAGCAGGCACAAGAAAATTCCATACAACCACCTTCCCACCATAGATTTCATCGTTAATAACACACCAAAGTAGGTAAGAAATGTTATTCATTATTTATAAACACTTTAACAATAGTCAAAAGGATAAAGATAAGAAGCGTTAATGATTTGTACTTTGATTATAAAAATGAATTCTTGAATGGGAAATGTAAACTCGCTTGAAATGTTTAAAGCGTCATATAAGTGAGAGAAGTTTAGCATTATTTCCTATAAAGCATGGATGGGACCGAGAGAATTCGGGGTATAACCGAGAGTCATATAAGTGAGAGGTCACTGTAAATAATATTTGTGAGATTTGCAAAATGTGTTTTTTTTTCTTATACAGGGTATCTCTTCTTATCGTTTACTAATTAGCTAATTTCTAAACCATTAGTTTTAGAAATATAGTTCCAATTGCAAAAATGTCTCAAACTTTGTTTTGCATCACATAAAAATCGATTACGTAAAAATTATTACTTTTTAAATAGTTAAGGAATTAAAAATTGTATAGAATGCCTGGGTCCAATAAGTTTTATTTAGAAAATTTTTAAGTGTTCTAACAAGTATAACAGTAAAAATTTATTCTTCAATGACTAAAACTTACTGAGTTATACTTAGAACTTCATGAATTTTCAGTGCTTGAATCTAGAGATCTGCACGGGCCGGGCCAAGGCCCGAAGCCCGTACTCGGCCCGGCTCAGGCCTATTTTTCTTCACGGCACTCGGGCCAGGCCATATTTTTTTCTGAAGGCCCGGGCCAAGTGATTACTCTTTACGGGCCGGGCCGGGCCCTACTTTTTTCCTGAAGAATAAGGCCGTGCCTTAAATTATTTTTTCCGTACAGAGCTGGGACTGGTTTCATTCTTCCTAGTCTTCATGCCTTAAAATTTTTAGTCCTGGTTTTGACTCGTATGAAAATCATTGTCTCGGCGTACCTGGTCCGTTCGAAGGTCAGTAAAATAAGATCTGGCATAAAAATCTTTTCAAAACATGCATACATTTTTAAATCGCCATTATTTTATAATTAAACATTAAAATTTATTCTTTTTAAAGAATAGTAGATTTATACACTTATTAAAATATAGCTAAATTAAAATATAGTAAAACGTGTGAAAAAGAACCTGCTTATGATGGAATTCTGTCTTAAATTGAAAAATGTGTTGATCCATTAAAAATGAATATACTAATATGTAAGAAAAGAATATATAATACATTTACACCTGCTAAGAAGGCAAATTGTCTATAACTCATTTTTTTTTTCTTCCCTATGCAATTCCATCTTAGATTTTACCGTATAGCATTTTTCTGATTTTTAACACTTCAATAAATGGAATATGGATTAACAATATCGATGATAACTTAAACACATACATACAACAAATAGAGATTTATTAAAAAAATAAATATTCCAGCTTGCGGCACCTCTATAAAAATGAAGATTATACACATGAAAAAAAAAAGGCTGAGATAGGAATTTTTGGTTAGATCTCCTCCTATGGGGCAAATTTTTAACCAAATCGACGTAAAAATTGTTTTGTAGAAATTCACTCGGGCCGGGCTCGGGCCGAACTTTTAACTTTTAAATCGGGCCGAACTTTTAATTTTTGTATCGGGCCGGGCCAAATTATTTTTTGTATGGGTCGGGCCGGGCCCGGGCCTGGAAATTTCGGCCCGTGCAGACCTCTACTTGAATCACTAAAAATGGAAAAGTGTCTTTTTTTGTACTAGAAAATCTGACAATGCATGAAATTCAAAGTATCATAACTAGCTAAGTTTTTATAAGTTACAAGCAAAAATTGAGTTTAACCATGCAAATTTATTTTAATGATGTGGATTCATCTCAACAGAAAACAGTGTCAAAATTGTTTCAAACATTCTGTTTAAAAGACGTTTAATTAAAATGTCCATTGGCAGCATACAAAGAGATTAGTTACATGTTATAAAAATAATAGGTTGTTGGAACCTGTTGTCTATCCAACTGTAAGGTTGGAGGGGGGGGATGATGCTATCGGTTAACCAAAAGTAACTATTTCCCATCCATAGAGCTCACCAATGTTGTCATTTCTTTGAATGGCACTAGCAGTTTCACCGAGAATATAAGAAGACTTCAAATGTAATTACAAGCTCTGTTTATTGATAATCCAGGTTCTTTACAAGGTACACAATACAACGCCTGTAATCAAATGCCGGAGAGGAGGTAAATGCAATTACATGTTGATACTATGCAGAGCAAAAGCTGAGTATCTCTAGAAAACTGTCATAACTTTCACAGATTGTATAAGGCATTGGCAAAACAATAGAAATTTAATTAGCCAAAAATATATATTCTGGCGATACAGGAGTCTGAACAGACAGACACATGTGGTTTTATCTGTTAAAGTGAATGAGATTAAGTCAAAGAGCAATTATGAATTTTAACGCCGGCCTGATTAAAACCGCATAATGGAGCCTTGTGAATTTTTGCAAGAAACCACCCTAAAATATTACTATGTAAAAAGTGGAAGATGAGAGCTAAAAATATGACTAATGGGTGCTGATGTACCATAATATGGCAAGTAAAAGGCTGTGTGAATAAGAAACAAAAGAAATAATTTTTATATGCCGTGAGAATTGACAGCATATACACTAACCGTCGAAATATAGATGTACTACATCTGTGAACAAAGATTTCTCATTGTTTCCAGGCACAAGACTTCTTTTCTTTTCTTTTTTTAAATAGATGAAAATGCAGTCAGAGTGTAATAACGAGCAAAATAAAATGATAAATTAATTTTTAGGAAAAGGAACTGGGAATAAATAATTTGTAAGCTGGCAATTAAGTTTCGCCTTAAGATAAAATTTAGAAACCTTATACTTTTTTTGGGGGGGGGGGGGGCAATCCAAACACATAAATTACATTGTAATATATCAAGTTAAATCTCCCTCCTTCATATCCTTAAGCTCACTTCATGTGCACATCAGTGATTCTTTCATATACACAACTACTCGTTAGTTACTTGGCTGAGTACTCAATATTTGGTTAAAGTACTACTCTATACACCGCTAATAAAAACAAAACAGCCAACAGCAAAAAAGAGAAAAATCTCTCTCCCTCTTCCCACTCCCAGAATTCAACTTAATTATACTTCTCTGGGTATCAGAAGCAGAAGTGAGAATTTCAGGGATTGGGGGGGGGGGGGGGGACTTAGATGATTGATTATGTTTTGTTACAATAATGCAGAAAATTTGAAAAAATGTTTTTTTTTTTTTTTTTTAGGATTTTAAATTTTGTGGGCTCGGGAAGAAAGAAGGATTTAGATGAATTTTATTTTATTAAAGCAGAAATTCACTAAAATGCGGAAGAAGCTTTTCTCCCCTGTATTTACCTTTTTACTTCTAAATTAATGATAAAACAGTGTTTTAACAAATTAAAAAAAAAAACTCGATCATAAGCCCTCACTGTCAGCCCCTAAATTTAACTGGTTTTGCTTTTGAAAACGGGGGAGGGGGGGGAATTACATTTGGGTTTTACAGTAATTATTATAAATAATAGTTGAAATTTCAGTAATATCTGTCTAAGTTGGACTTTGTGTAAGACGAAAATCTCCTTAACATGGAAAGATTTTCAAGCCTTAAGAAACACAAGTGGTACTTGAGACTAGTGAGGGGGTCCAGCCCTATACCCCCCCCCATCCCCCATATCGAGGTCAAAATTTAATTGTCATTTGGAAAAAATATTTTGATAGAAGTAGAGTTCTACAATGGTCAGGTAATCCAATTTCACTCGAACCCCATCCAACCGATGGGTCTGGTTTAAAAAACAATTTTGGAAAAACAAACACAGGCACAAGAAAATATTTGAGACAAACTTCTTACTATTTATAATTAAATGCAAAAAAATGCACGAGGATTTCTGTGAAAAATGTATATGACACATTTAGAAATATTGTTAAAAACTTGTGTAAAAAGCTAACCTTAAAAATCTAATAATATACGTAGAACAGAATCATTACATAGAACCATAATTAGAGTACTGAAGACAGCATAAATTCTTAACATACCTCAATTGAATAGTGTGGTTTTCCTTCAAATGTATACTCAATCTTTTCCACCTTCATTCACAATTTTGTCTCCTGCATCAAAAAGCTTTGATTTTGAGAGCCCTATTTAAATGAAATTTAGCTGGAGCAATGTTACCAAGGAATATGAAGTGAAAAACACACATATGCACTTGGTAACACTTCTACAGCCTGTGTGTCTTCATCTTGAGTTATCTTGTTCCATTCATTCCAGGAAAATCTTAAGATTCTGAAAAGAAAAGACATCTTATGTACTTAAAGGTCAACAGAAATGTATTAACATATCCATATATGTATAAAACAAGGCTGAAACTAGCTTTTTTTCACAGAGGGCAAACATGGATTTTGGCATCTACACCCCCCCCCCCCCTCTCACTTTTTGGCAAAGTAAATTTACAAAGAGAATTTTACAAGTTAATAATAACTGATTTATTTTAAAATTAAAAATGGGTAATCACACTTTTGTCCAATATTTATAAAACCTGTGAAACTGGAATCAAAATTAACTAGAAAAATTCTGGTTTATACAGGTTTTCCTATTAGCAAATAAAATTGCTGGTTTTCTTTCTGTTGAAACCATGTAAAGTTTTCATTTAAGACAAGATTCTGTTGCACACAGATTTTACTGTAGTTGTATTACATTGCAATTAAGCAGGCATTTAAAGTCATATGAGTCACAATGTCTTAAGAACTGAAAAACCAGGATTTTCTGTAGGTATAACAATGAATTCCATTTCAATACCGTAAAATATATGTGTGCTATCATACAGCCAATTTCACAGAAGTATCTCTTCCTATTAATAGACTGTTATGTCTAGATTCTTTCCTAAACCTAACATAAATTATCAAAATTATAATAGTGACCTAGTAGAACAAAAACAAACAATTTTTAACTAAGTATTATATTTTGTGAATTTTCCAACCCATAGTGTTTAGTGTCCCAATCACCTCAATTCTTCTTTTGGATTTTCCAACTGAAAAACATTTTTACTCAAATTTCATATCTATATATTTTGTATCAAACAACAAACCAAATGCTCATATTTGGCATCCTCGGCACACCCTCTTAGTTTCGGCTCTGGTATAAAATAAGAGATTAGTGTTAGTTCTTTACAGAAGGGCCTGATTATCACAACGGAAAACAGGGCGGCCTTGTATTTTTCTTAAAGTGAGTACAAATAGTGGTTAAAAACATGTTACAAGGGCCCAATAGTGGATCTTTGTACTAAGGCCTCATGTAAGGTTAGTTAGGCCCTACTTTAGATCATGTATTCATAAAAATCATGCATTTTATAAAAAACAAATCATGCTTGTTACTCTACAGACACTCAATCTGAACAACAATTTAGTTACATTAAGCTTTAAAATGAAATTAAAATATAAAATAATATAAGAATCTTACACTTGCAAACACTGCAAATCAAACAATAAATTCGGCAAATCATTATTGAGAAAATAAATATTCCCTTTATGGTACTGCCCTACAAAATATTAAAATTAATAAAATCATATAAACTGCACGACTGCGTAGTCAAAGATTAATAAATAAAAAAACATCGATTTTGAATAGAACGCGTATAACTTATACAATAACATTTAATTGCAAGACAAAAATAATAATGATAATAAAGGGTACAGATTGTACTAGTTGTTAAAAAAGGGATTGTTAAGAGATATAGCTGCTCAGTTACAATGACTTTAAATAAAAGTGCATGAATACATACTTTCCCAGTTGTGTGTATAAAATCTATAAAATTAGACAAATCTTATTTTTACAAAGCAATTTTTTTTTTTTTTTTTTTTGGCCTAAGATACGAACTTTTCATCCCCACCCACTTAATTATTATATTAAATTCGTAAAATAACACCGATCAAAAATAGTTGAAATAACATGATCAGATCCTAACATTACAGAAATTGTAACACTGACATAACCAAAAAAGACAGAAAACACTTACCTGATATATTTTTTCCAGTTTACATAATTTTTTTCTGTATGCTAGACATTTTAAACGCAACACACGTCTTGATTTTCATCAAAACAAAACAAATTTTAAAATATAACAGAAAAGAAGTACTTGGCAATCAAATAAAGTGAGATAAAGAAGCCAATGTGGTAAACATGAACTCGCTCTAAGCGCGTCAGAGTATGTGCAGTAGATTGCGCAGATTGAAGATTCTGGGTTCCATGTTTTTGACGTCATACTGGAATGATCTATTGCACACACACTTTGTGTGGAACCCCCAGGTTGTGTCTCTTGTGTTGTCATAGTTCCTTGTACTATCTCGTCGACATTTATGTAATTGTGGAATTCATGTATATGTTTCTGTGAATAATAAAATAATTGTATATGGATCATTCGAGACGACAGCCTAGTAGCTATAGGTCTCAAAGCCCACCACCCTTCAAAGTTCAAAGCCGCCGGACGCAAACCATATAGAGAATGTGCATGTTTGTCAACACACCGGTTCCTCACTAGTCAAATCCTCTTGCGGTAGGCAAAACGTTCCCCGCTCAATGCACTGTTTCCTATGAGAAAGCGAAATGTTTGCATTTAATTATGGACCATATCTATTCTAAAACAAATTTTGTTTTAATACAGATTATGCGCAGAACTTAGATTCTGTTGCTAATCAAAATTATTTAACAAGAAAATTTTACCAGCCAGCCAATTGAAAATTGTTATGACAAAATGTATGCAACTGGAAAAATAGTTAATTAATATTACTACAATGAATTTTCATCCCCCCCCCCTATAAAATTAAGAATATGAAAGTTCAGTATAAGATAAAACAACATGTTTATATCCTGCTAAATTTAAAAGTTGCAAAATATAGCTAACTACTATCGTCTGCAATTTTTCAAAGATTGTCTAAAAATCCACTCGCTAGCGGTAACTAAAATTATGTCTTTCCGTACTTCTGAGTATAGATTAATGGTTTTGCATAAAAACAATTAAAAATTTATGTATATAATTTTAACATGTTGTATTATGACGAGGAAATCTATGAAACTGAAGCATGTGTTTTGTCAGAATTCGGTTTTATTAGCTGAAATAATTTTTATACTAAATAAACACTCTTTAGGTTTAAAAAAAATATTTTTACTATTCTAATAATATGTATAAAAACAGGACAAAACAAAAAATCGACTTATATGAAACATTTAATGAAGTACTAGGGCGATATTTTTGTAAGAAACATTTTACTCTTTTTTTTGTTTTGTTTTTGTTTTATATAATTTAATCTAAAAAAAAAAAAAAAAATAGATGCCATGTTTTTAAAAAAACTTTACCATTTAAAAAGCTTTTAATCAGGTGCCGATGCAGTTTTTTTTGTGGGGGGGTGGGGGAATAAAATTTATTTTTCTGAAATTTGTTATATTTTTGTGAAAAATAACATTTTGTAACAAAAGATGAAATTCATGAATTTCATCTTTTGTTATAAAATGTTATTTTGCTGCAGTTACCCGAAATCGAACCAAACATTTATTAATAACTAGTTTTCCAGCTCCCGCGATAATAAATAAATAAAAAAAAAACTAAGTTTTCGATATCGAGTCGAATGAACCAAACCCTGTTGAAATCGAGCCCTTAGAACCCAATAAAAGAATGAGTCCCCAGGCGGTGGAATATGCCCCCTGTAAATTTAATGAATTTCCTTTAACATTAACGCGATATTTAATTTACGGATGAACCCCCCCCTCTTTCTAAACTTAAATCCTTATCTTTAACAGTAACGCGATTTCTAATTTACGGCTGTGGTGAGTAAACGTAAGTTGATGCCGAAAAAGAAGATTAATATTAAAAAAAATCCTTGACAGGTCGGCCTATAGGCAGAGGTAAATTTCGAAGACGCAGACCGTGGGCAGCCTACTTATTGGGAATGCAGAAGAAATGACCTTTTTGCCATGATGTGGCAATTGAGACCGCTCACTTCGAAATCTACCTGTGTCTGTAGGCGGAGCACGCAAATATATTTTTTTTCTGTAAGGGTTGGTTCTATAAAAAAAAAAAAAAAAAACTTGTCAATATAAAAGTTGTAGATAATATTAAGAGAATTTGTAATAAATTAGCGGATGTGATATCTTGTGAATTGACAAAGTTATGAATTTTTTTCTTCTTTAACTCCTATTCTCCAACCCCCCCCCCTCCATCACTTGAAGCCATTTTTAATGATATCAAAAATTTGTCATATATACATTTTCGGCCCTTTTCCTAGAAGTAATAATAACTTTAAACGGATTCGATAAGTGTCATAATTAAGAAGTTATGGGTAACGTAAGGGGCCCAGGGGCCCGGATCTTGTCCGAGAAATTTTTTGGTCATTCATGTAGTAGCTGGAAATCCTAAGAAGTTATTGAAAAAAAAAGCTAGCGAATCTGACGATTTTTAAGGAAGCTATAGTAGGGGGCCCAAAAGGGGCCGCTGATAGTTTTGAGCAGGGCCCTAAGATGAACGGTCCTAACTGGAGTGTAGAAATGGGGAGAAAACGCCCCAAAAACGAAGATCGGATTAAAAGGGGACAAGGTATTAACAATTTAGGGAACAAAAACTTCGAGGGGCCCGGTATATCGATATTCTCTCTTTTTTTTTTTTGTTTATGTAGTAGCTGGAAGTTCTAAGTTAGAAAAAAAAGCTAGTGAATCGGACGATTTTTAGGGGAACTATAGTAGGGGGGGCAAAAGGGGCCGCTGATTGTTTTGAGCAGGGCCCTAAGATGAACGGTCCTAACTGGAATGTAGAAATGGGGGAAAAGTTAAATGGAGAAAAGGCCCCAAAAACGAAAATCGGATTAAAAGGGGACAAGATATTAACAATTTAGGGAACAAAAACTTCAAGGGGCCCAGATCTTCACTGAATTTTTTTTTTGTTGTTCATGTAGTAGCTGGAAGTTCTAAGTTCTTAGGAAAAAAAAGTTAGTGAATCGGACGATTTTTAGGGGAACTATAGTAGGGGGCCCAAAAAGGGGCCTGCCGATAGTTTTGAGCAGGGCCCTAAGATGAAGGGTCCTAATTAGAAAGTAGCAATGAGGGAATAACTAAATGGAGAAAAGGCCCCAAAAACTAAGAAAATCGGATGAAAAGGGGGCAAGTTATTAACAGTTTAGGAAACAAAAACTTCAACGGGCCCCGTACCAGGCTTTAGGCGGCCAGGGTCATAACTAGAACATAGAAATGGGGGTGAAAGCTAAATGGAAAAAAGGCCCCAAAAACGATGAGGATCAGATAACAATTTAGGGCAAAAATATTAAAGGGGCCCCAGGGGGCCGGGGTCTAAAAAAATTAAAAATCCGAGCTTCAGGTGCATCCGGACCTACCTTGGACTATCCGCTGCAATTAAGAAAGGCAAAATTATATGAATAATTAATTAAAAAAAATATGAATAATAAGCACATAACACAGCTAACTATACAGTAGGCATGCGTATGTTTTGCCTACCGTTCGTTCTTTACGGCTTCGTGACGTCACATGCACATTCTCTATACAAATTCATGTATGCACTTGCACGGTTACAAAAAAAAAAAAAAAAAAAAAAAAAAAACTGTCGTTTTCACTGTTTGGATGATAGAAACTTCGTTGTTCTTCGTTTGTTGCATCATGGAGATAGAAATCTCTCTATCTCCCTGGTTGCATGAACATAGAAATAGATATCTATTTTTATGTTCATAGTTTATTGTCATTTAAATTCGGTATTTCTCGGTATGTCTGTTTTATCCGACCACGATTATTTTCAGAAAAATATAGGTCTTTATCTGACGCTTCCCCCCTCCCCTCCACTATACAAAGGAATTTAAAATCTTTAATTTTTTTTCCACAACATAAAAATTCTGCCCTGCTGCTGCTTTCTACTGATAATATATCAATAATCAATCATGTAATATATCCCCTCATCATACAGAGTTTCATATCTTTAAACCTCTTTATTTAAAAAGAATATCTGTCCTATTTGTTTCTCACTAGAAACAATAAATAAATAATCATCTAAACTAGTACATCTGCAGATCCGGAGCCTCAACGTCAGCTCTAAAAGTCATTGTTTTTTAATCTCACTTTTTATATTATTTAGTATTTTACAATTCGCAATTTATTTGTTTTATATTACATACATATTTATAGGCATATAAAATACTTCGAAGGTTTCAGAAATTAGAAGCATTAAATTAAATACGGTTTATGCAATCATATTCTGAAATTCTTATAAACTCCTTATCCATTAAATTTTTAGATAAAAAAAATACACTTGTATCAAAATAAAGTCTCATTTATGTCAATAAAATGCTAAAAACTCCCGAAAATTATTTAATTTGCTAATAAAATATTGCGAGTTACTTGAGTTTCATTATTTTGATAATCTTTGAAATAGGGTTGCTAAGCAACTAATTTATTAAAGAGCAAAGTAAAAAGAAATTCATTTTAAAATTTGTAAAAAATATGAAAATAAATTGTTTTATATTTCTCGAACAGATGCAAAAAATGTTCCAATAATTTAAACCATTAATTTCTAAATTTTAATAAATGTATCGGCAATTTTTCAAAACTATTGGATATTTTTAAAACCTCCATATTGAAAATTTATTATCAGTAATTTTACGTTTAAGTCCATTATTCAAATATGCGATTTTCATTTCAGTTAAGAATTAAATTTTTTTAAATCGTATGCAATCCCATAGGAAAGCATTATGACCTAAAAAGAAATGTTCTATATTTTTCGAACGAATGAACCAAATGTAACTAAAAATTATACAGCTTATTTTTTAATACCTCACAAACATACCTACCAAAAATCAACCTAATCGGATAATTTTTGCGGCAGTTATCGCGGAACAGACAGACGGAAACCAAAAACTTTTCGCGTCTCCACAGTGAGCCTTCACTGACGTTTCGGCAATTACCTCAATACCCAAACTTTTAAATTTACGCTTCCCCAATCCCCCAGAACACAAAGAAGTTAAAAAAATTTTAAATCTTTGTTTTTATGTAAAAGTATCTTCTACCCTATTTGTTGCTTTCCAGTGACAATAATCAATCATATATAAATTATCCCCTTTCCTCCAAAACATCTGCTTCCTCTTTGCTCCCCCCTGATCCAGCATACGGAGTTTAAAGTATTTAAAACTCTTGATTAAAAATAAAAAGCATCATTCATTTCTCACTAATAACAACAAATAAATAATCAGCTAAATTGCTCCCTAACCCCTCAAATTTACACTTTGCCCCCCCCCCCCCCCAGCATATAAAGGAGTTTAACACCTTGCCTATGGAATATATTTGAGAAAAACGTGCCAAAAATGGAATTTTTTTTTCTCTTTAACCCCTTGCCTGTGACGTCCGAACTCAGTTCAGGCAACGCAAATGCGCCAATTTTGGGATGCCCGACCTGAGTTCGAGCAAGAGAAAAATCGGTGTTTCAATTCCGTGAAGCCCGGACTCAGTTCGTCCAATGCATAGTATGTAATTTACCAAACACCGCGGCCAATGAATTAGACGTTTCCTCCTTCCTTAGGACTGATCAAAAGCCTCGGTAAAGCAAGGGTCGTTGAGGAAACTTGACTCGACATATGGCCGAGGACCCGGTTCCCTCTATGGGGTTCCAGCGATTCACCAGGTGTTTTCATGGTGGTTTCCGCTGATATTGGGACCCACCGCATATCGTAACAACCTTTGTCGTCACCTCATGGGTTCAATAGGAGTAAGGCTCCTATAAGGGGAGCTGACGCATATCCATTATGTTGCCCAAAATAACCGCCATATTGTGACCTAGCTCAGCATTAGGAAACTGCCTGAGCATGTGTTTGCCGTCCCTGTTACTGTCACTCGCGGTCCCCTAGTATGGTAAGCAAACCGGTTTTAACTTGGTTTTTGGTCCGTTGGGTTATTAAATGGCGGTATGATTCAGCCTGTATTATAGGAGCTCTAAATAGGAGTGATGCGTAGTTGACGATGCTCCTACCGGTCGCAGCGCATACGGGAGGCCTCTCCTGGTCCCTCAGGACTTGGGTGTGACGGTTGACGTGTCTGACGGGCGCAGCTCAGTTTTACCATGTTCCTAATAGATGGCGATACTTTCCCGTGAAAAGTTCGTTAGTTGATTTGTGGGATTTTTGTAATTTTGCAGTTCTTCCCAAATTTCATTCAAACCACATTATGTTTAATAGGCAGGTATATAAATTTTTCGCAAGTAAAAAGTTTCTTTGCATTGGACGATATGAGTTTGTGCTTCACGGAATTGAAACACCGATTTTTCTCTTGCCCGAACTCAGACCGGGCATTCCAAAATTGGCGCATTTGTGTTGCCCGAACTGAGTTCGGACGTCACAGGCAAGGAGTTAAAATATTTATTTTTATATTTCAAAAATCTTCTGCCCTATTTATTGCTCTCTGGTGACAATAAATAATCAATCATAAAATTATTTAGTTGTCCCCCAAATTTACGCTTCCACCTTTGCCCCACTCTCCTTCTGCATATGGAATTCCAAATATTTAAAACTATTCATATAAAAAAGGCCACAATCGTTTCCCACTAATAAGAAGAAATAAATAATCAGCTAAATTGCCCCCCTAACCTCCTAAATTTATGCTTTCCCTCATACAAATAAGTTTAAAATATTTAAAAATCTTTTTTTTTATATTTAAAAAAATCTGCTCTATTTGTTGCTTTCTTGTGACGATAAAAACTCAATCATATAAATTATTCCACTACCCTCAAAATTCCCGCTATCCCTCCAGCATACAGAGATTCAAATCTTTAAAACTCTTTATTTAAAAAAAATCTACAGCATTCTTTGCTCACAAATAAATAGTCATCTAAATCATTTAATCAGATTCAGTCTCTGGCACATTTTGGTATAAAAGCTTTCAAACTCCAAGACATTCAGGTTGGATTTTAAAAAGGACAACCTTGTATCTTAAAAGGAATAAAAAGTCAGGTCCTAATCAAACTTGTTTATATGTATGCATTATTTAACAACTAGCCACACATACAGGGCCGGCCCAACGGTATTTTGGCGCCCCCCCCCCCCCCAAAAAAAGGAAATATTCTTGGATTATTTTTAACTTTTTATATATTCGTTATTTTTTTTAACATACTATTATTAATTATACTTAAGATATTATTTAAAGAAGTTATTATTTAAAGAATACATAACGACATTTAAATTCAATACCATTTCGTATTTATTAAATTATAACATGTCTCAAAATGAAAATTTGAATTTTACAATAAATAACAGCTTTAATGTGTATTATTACGATCTCAGATTGAAACACGATATAATATTTTCAGGACGCGGACAAAAACGACGCAAAGAGACTGGTCTCAAACAGAAAAAAAGGAATGCTGTGATAGATCCCCCCCCCCCCTCGCCTTTGAGGGACAAGGGCAGAAAATTGGGCAAAAAATATTTTGACTTTAAACTGATTTATGGTTCATTTCACAATGTCTTATTGAAGCAAGGCCGTGGACGGGGGAGGGGGGGGGTGTTGTCCTATGTACAAGAGTAGAAAGGGGCACCAAAAGAAGATTTGGTTCGTCCTTCGGTACAAAAAACAAATAAGGAAATTTAGGCAAAAATGTCATGGAATAGGATGACCCAAAATAAAGATATATTAATTAATTTTTTACTCTTTTCTTTGAACAAGGCGCGATTTTTCCATTAAGGGACAGCTTAGGGGCACCAGAGAACAATATTTAATTAACGAATTCATCCAAGATACTTGTAAGATTAATACACTGTCCCAATTATGTTTGAAAAGGTTCAATATTTCAGACATTGTGATGACAAAATTTGCTTTTGTGTGTCTCTGTAAACAAACTATAAGGTCTACATACTTGATTAATGAACTCATCAAGATCCAAGGTACTTGTAAGATCAATACACTGTTCCAATTTGGTTCGAAATGGTTCAATTTTCGAACAGTATCATGTTTTCTTTCTTTTTTTTTTCTGCTCCCCTTGCTCTTGTAATAATTTCCCGATTTTCTCTTGTACGGCACTTTGAGTATCACCTTTAAATTAATATTATTTAATACAAAAAACAAGAGTAAGTTTTTTGTACAATTCTCAGCAACTACAAGATGTTATAAGTGTCAAAGGACATGTGCCAGTTTCGGCTATATCAAGGGGACAGTTGACCGAAAGGGTTCAGGATCGTAAAAATGTCAAGTAGAAATTAATTGGCCTCCCTCAGTCCTAGTGTTGAATAGAGGTTTGGTTATGTCCTCTTGTCTATATATGGTATGTTTTCTCTTTCCAGGATGTAATTTGAGTGTTAATAGCCCAGTTTTCTCAGATAAAGGAACCGGACATATGGTCTGCATGTGAAAATTTCAGTGTCCTTGAGCTGTTATTTAAACCCAAGGCAGACCTATCTCCCACAGACCCTAGCCTAGAAGAAAAGAAAAGAAAAACAAAAACGCAGAATCTAAAATTATTTTTTATCGGTGATCTTTTGACTTTTGAGCGCCCCGTGCAGTCACACGCTTTGCACACCCCTTGGGCCGGCTCTGCACACATACACCCAAAACTAATTCCAAAGGATGATGTCAAAGAAACAGTAATGAGCCCTCTTCATTTTATACACATGCACATATATATATACATTGAGTGGCCAAAAAATTAGAGACACCTCTTATTTGAAAGTAAACCAGTCCGACAGTGACGTTGAATGACGTAACAATGCAGAGTTTGATTATATAAAGAACTGTCAGCTTCGGTAGACAAAGTTAGCACTGAAGTTACTGCAAAAATGGGAAGAACGAAAGATTTAATTGACTTTGAACGAGGGATGATCGTCGGTGTAAGAAGAAATAATGCCAGCATCTCTGAAACTATTACTCTTTTTGGATTTTCTCACCCAACAGTATCTTGGGTGATTAGAGAGTGGCAGTTAAGAAAAAAAACTTCAAGCAAGAAGCACCATTCTGGTCGACAAAGGCTGGTAAACAGGAGAGGTGAAAGGCGAGTAGCACGCATAGTCTACAGCAACAGAAGGACAACACAACAAATTACAGCTAAAATCGATACAGATGCATCGCAAAACATATTCCAGTTCTTGTTGTGCATTGGCACAACAAGACAGACTTTGCAAAGGATGGACTTTAGCAGCAGAAGACCATTAAGAGTGCCATTAGTATCACAGAAAAATATGAAAAGGCGTTTGTTGTGGCGAAGGAACGACGAAATTTGTCACTTGAAGACTGGAAAAAAGTAGCCTGGTCCGATGAATCTTGTTTCCTGCTCCATCATGTAGATGGCAGGATCAGAATATGGCGCAAACAGCACGGATTAATGGAACCCTCCTGCCGAATGACAACTCTTCAGACTGGTGGCAGTGGCATTATGGTGTAGGGAATGTTTTCCCGGAGTACACTGAGTCCCTTGATATCTGTGAACACAAATCTTCAAGCACAGCTTACTTCAACAACGTTGTCGATCACATGCACTCGCCTATGGCTAAAATGATCCCTTATGGAAATGGACACATTCAGCAGGACAATGCACCTTGCCATCGTGCTCTATCAGACTTAAATTGGTTTTAAGAACGTCAATCAAAGTTTAACTTTCTTCCATGGCCAGCTTAGTTCCCTGATCTAAAACTTATTGAGCATTTGTGGGACAGAGTCGAAAGAGCACTTCAAAGCTTGGAAACGCCATCATCCAATCTGATCCAACTTATAGCTGACATTATGTGAGCATGGGCCAACATCCCTCAACAACGTTGATAATAATAGATAGTTCAAATAGAAAATATTCTACTTTACTTCAACAACACATTCACATTTCTTAGAAATTTGAGCATTTTTAAGTGGCATCTGTCACTATTGTATTCAATAATACAAAGAATGTGAATTTTTACCTCGCTAACTAAGCGTAAACTGATAGAGTGAAAATGTCTAAGCCGGGATTCGAACCCAGACCCTTTGAATAATGCTTCAATGCTCTATTCAATTCCCGGCTTGGACATTTTACACTGCCGAAAATCAGTTAAAAAAATAATTAAATCTTTAATGGGATTAAATAAGGATTATTTTTAAAATATACTGTACATTTTTTACTACTGAATGTGGCACACAAAAAGAAAATACACACTTCTTATGAGAAAAAATATGCTTTTAATACATACCACAAAACATCATGATAAAATGAAGTATTACACATACAAAAACTATTTTTCCATGTATTCATTTATGTATATATTTATATATATACATATATTATGAGTGTTAAGCAGATATGCAACAGAGTCTCAGATTTAATTACATTACATAAAAAGAAGACCAAATTTATTTTTCTTTAATTTATTTGATAATTATAAATAATATAATATTTTACCACAGTTTATTATTACTATTATTTTAGAATTACTGAAATATTTTGAACATTCATTTTTCTATAAATAGATAAAACAATAAATAATCCTTCCCACTTTCGTTATACCATGAGATAGATTTTTGTTTATCAAGTAGTATGAATGTAAAAAAATGGCCATTAAAAAATTTTCCTTAAGTTGCCACTATCCTTTTTATTAAATCCATTGTAATTTGAAATTGTATACCTGGAAAATATGTAATTTAGCATTGTATGTTGTGATTATACATTTCATAGGATGAAATATTTTGCATAAAAGAAAAGATTAGTGTTTTCAATTAATATTTTTTCAAATACTTACTTGAATATGCAAATCATATTTTTAAAATATTGGTCAAGTTTTTATTTTAAAATGCTACTTTTAATTCTGAAATTCAATAATTTTACAGCTGTAATACAACAGTGACTTTTTGAAAGCTGACATCATTGTTTCTTATAAAAGTTTTATGTGGAATTGGTCAACAATGTATCCCTTAAAATTATCTGCATTTCTTTGTTCCCAGATAATATATTTGCATAAAATGTGAAATTAGATCAACAATATTGACAGCCATTACTTATATAGGGTGCATAAGTTTTGGCAGCTGTTACTTCCATGCTGAAGTCAGATTGGAATGGTTGTGAAGTTGTTCCGCAGCCAACACAATTCATTCCTGAAGTGGAATAACAAATTGCCACCACACTTGGTTTGATTGACACAAATTTTGCTCAGAAATAAAAAACAAAACCTAATGTTTTTTTGGCAGGAGGAGGGTGGACCTAAGCCGATGCCGTATAATAATAAATAAAAACAATTTTACTCTTAAACATAATTTTTACCTTAGTATTAATTTTATGTTATCTACGAAAAACAAATCTTACAGTTTTTTTTTTTCAAAATCTTCAGATGAAGAAAATTAGCTAAAAAACTTCAAAATCCAGGAAAGAGCCATGGGCTTGCTGCACTCAATGATTGCATTTTAAAAACATAAATTTTTCAATATCTTAAATACAATGGTATGGTCCTTTGCTTGATTCTTTATTTTCATTTGTCTCAATATGAACATTTTCACATCGCACTAAGTAAGTCTGACCTATATGAAATAAAAATTGCATGAAAATTTTTTCATTTTGTTTACAATCTCTTGAAATATTTGTTTCAATATGAAACTCATAATAGCAATGAATGTTTCAGTGTAGCCAGATTGGGAAAAATTTTTATTCGAAATTTCTATTCCTTTTTCTGTGTAGTAATCTTTACTTTATTTAATCATGGAAAATCTGTCATTAAATAAAGCAAAGATTTTTATACTAAAATAGTTATAGATATTTTGAATAAAAAATTCCCTAACTTGATAGAACTGGATTGTTTTTTACATATAATATTATACTAACATATTTTTAGAAATCCTGTAGACAATCTATCAAGAAATCTCTTTTACATTAAGAAATATAAATGTTATTCAAATTGAATCACTGGATGAAAAGTTAAGATTCAATATATTTTTTTAATTACACATTTTAGATTTGCGTCTAGGGCTGTATTACAATAATAATACCATCCTCTTTAAGGATGTTGCTGAGGTAACTGTTTTATGTCTAGTACTGTGTACTGATTACTCAGAAATCCTTGCATAGCAAAGATCACTACTATTTATTCTTTGTATCAGCAAGTCGACAAGAATAAAGATCTCCTTAAGAAAAGAAAAAATTAAATACTGATTTATCTTTGACAATTCACTGATCTTTTATTTGATTGTTTTACTTTTTCAGATTTTTAATAGAGTACTCGTTGATTGATAATTGATTTGTTGGAGAAAGGCATAATAGTAATAATAAAATTATGAAAACAACAACAAAAAAAGAATAAACTTTGTGTCAAGAAGATTACAGATTGTATGTATAATTTATTATGTTTTATTTTATTGTGATACTGAGGAGATATTTTATGAATTTGCTTTATATGCTGCTTTCAACTGACAGCACATTAGGCACAATCTAGTAGTGCCTTTATTTGAGAATGTTGCACAATGGCTGTCACAAAGTACTTAATTTTATTTTCTAGATGAAAAATGCACAAATAAAAGTACCATAACTTACAACAATATAGTATTTGGTGTACCATAAAACAACACTATTTCAGAGTCATAATAAGCATAATATGAAGAAATAAGCATTTTCTATTAAATTTACACTTGTTTTTGAATATGTATTAAATAAGATGTAGATGCATTAAAGCTGTTATTTTGCTCACTTTCATGGTATATCTAAAATAGATAAATTACAAATTCTAAAAATGGATTATTGATATTTTGTATTATTTCATGGCATAGAAAAATTGGTGCAGATCTTGGTGTGTTTGTACCAAATCTTGTCCAAAGGGGTCTACACTGGTCTTCCCTCCTTACTTATTATAAAATTATTAACATTTGAGAAGGTTATGTTAAAGGATTTGCATCGAAGACAATATCAAAGATGAAGCTGTATTTTTTCAACAATGCTTCAAAAGTCTATAAAACATTACTCGATAGTTTTAAGATTAAAGTATAATGGTATAAATGGCAGATATGGTATTGCTACTGAAAACTAATTAATCAGAAGACTATGGAGTTTGGAAAGTTCACAAAAAGTTTTTGAGATGGTTTATTTAAATGGATTTCTGCAGTAACAGCTTTGCAAATGGAAAATATCTATTTTTACAGCTGTCATTTTGGATGCTTCAATATTAGACACAAACTCACCAAGAATTGTGACAACTTTTCTGGGTAATGGGACAATACATATGTGCTGAAGTATTTATTATTACCGTATATTTAATATTTTAAAATGGAGAAAAAGTAAACTTGTATTGCTACAATAATAAATTTGGTCTGTCAATATATACCTGGTATTATATTAATATACTAAACGATACATCTTTCTCATTTATATAACATTACTCAGTAAATCCTGTAAAAGCAGTATATACCTGCATTGTGTACAGAATCTATTATGTATAGCATAAGATGTTTAGCTATAAGTTAAAATTCAGAAAAAAAAAGGACTGTACAATATGTTTTTATTTAGTTTATAATAAGAAACATTAAAGTATTAAATGAGAAAAATGTACATTGCTAAGCATTATAGACAAAATGTCAGGTATAAAAGAACTACAGTTGGATTTCCTATTAAAATATAAAGTTTGGATAAGGTAAACTCTCTAAAATGATAAAATAAACACAATTAATTCTTAATTTATAACATCTTTTGAATTACTATGAGAAATTAATCGGGATTTGCATGTTAGATTAAAAAGAAATTATCATAAAACATTGTATTGGAAATTTTAAAGAAGTGAAAATATTGTTAAATTCTAATGTTTTCATAGTTCATTTGACACTTAGAAAAAGATAGTTATGCAGATAGATTAAATCCATGGTTAAAATTTCTTTCAATCAATGCATTAAAAAATATTTTTAATGCATAGAGAAAAATAAAATCTTATTTATTTGTGGAGTTTTTGTAAATAATCTTAATTATTTTTTATTATAAGTGAGACAGAACTTTGATAACAATCAATTGTTATATGAGAACTAGCTTTTTATGACTACAATATGCAGAAAACTGGCTTAAATCACCAACTTTAACTGCCTTTTTAGGTGCGTTCGTAATTATATAAATACGTAGCACCTATTGTCGTCGCCTGGTCCGTCCGTTCGCATATAACAACGCAAAAACTATCCAACCGAATGGTTTGAAATTTAAGATATATTATCTTTGCAGAATTTTGTCGAGACATTTCAAATTTTATAAAACTCGAATCAAAACTTTAGAAAATATTAATAAAAACATTTATTAAGAAATTTGATTTTTTTTTTAATTGGTTCTTTCTTGTTATAGGAGCTTCCGAAGTTTAATCGTCAAGCGACCGAGATACTTCTTTTATTACAGAAATTAATCCGCAGACGATATAATTCACAGAATAAAAAATCATCAAGATCTGAATATTTATATAACTAGCTCACCTCATTTGTCATGTTTGACGTACAATTTCCAACTTGTTTGAAAGATGATTTACTGTTATGGAAAGAAAAAATAACATTCTATCATTTGGAAACTGAACAATAACAACAAAAAAAAAATATGTCAGAAATCAGCAAGTTTGGATTTGAAAACTACTTTAATTAAAAACCTGTTTTAGACTTACTATGTATGTCTCAGTAGCATAGAGGAGGGAATATATTAGTGTTATAGTAGGATTAAATAATAGGAAAAGAGGAAAATTTCCAATATCATGCAAATCCTGACTAAAAATTATTACAATATTCATATAAAATTTCATATCTTATATTAAAATGACATTTTTACAGCTATAAAAATTGATAATAAGAAAAATTTCTTCTAAACTATCTGTTTATTTTTCTGTGGATATTTATGTTTTTCACTACATTATATGTTAGTAACAATGAAATATCAAATAGTTCTTGACATAATTAACTTTGCAGTAGGTACAAAGTTTACTTGAAACAAATGAAAGATTAGAAACTAATTATTATTGAAACTCTTTCCTAATTTCCTCTGCAATTTTATAATTTTGTCCTGTTCTTAAAATGATAGTTTGGCGATCCTGGTCCCACTCATACATTCCATGAATATTTTTAAGGCGAATAATAAAAAGATTAATATATGCCAATTGCACTGGTACTGCAAATGGAAGGATTTAGGCAGGGATTAAAAACCCTTTCAGAATATAGAAAACCTATTTATAAACATGCATAAAATACTAAAGTTGATTGCATTTCATAGGTTTATGAGTAAAAATTGTTCAAAACTCCTCCCAGATGAAGATTTTGGCTGGTATTCAGGCCTTGTATAAGAATATATTATTAATGTATAAATATTAGCATGATGATTACTAAATGCCAGCAAGATTTTGCTCTATTATCCAATCATTACTAAAGCCATCTAAAGATCTAAAAAAATGAAGAAGAAATTACATATATAATACCGACTGCAAAGTTAATAAAGAATGAAGATAAAACATTTTATTCAAGGGAATTAAATAACACTAAAATCAATACAAGTAATTGCTCATGGTTGATATTCTAAGAGGATAAACTATACTTTAACAATATTGACAATTTATACATACACTAAGCTTTACAATGAAGTATGAAAATAGAGTAAAATTTACAGATTTTTGAAACAAGCCACTGCTTTCAGGAATAACATGATATGATTTACAAGCAAAAGAAAGAAAGGAAAAAAGCTTTTTTAGAGTCTAAATTTTATTATCTATAAAAATTCAAAGAAAACTTGATTATCCAACCATTATGATATAAACTGACAAATAATTTTTTTAAACTCTAATAATTTTTTTTAGTTACATAAATTCACAATAAAACTAAGAATTTATATTATCCCACAATAGATTTAGGCATTTTTAAATTTAAACATAAAAATACATTGATAACAAATAACATTACTAAGCATAAATAAATAATCATATCATAAATAAAACAATACATTATATTAAGATGGCATCAAACATAGTTATACCATCATTATCATCATAGATGGTATAACTATGAGAGTCTATCAAAAGAATATGTTAAAAGCTCTACTTCATAAATGATATAATTTAAAATATTAGATGGATGCATTTTGTTTCAATGAAAACAGTTTTTCCTTAAAAACATTGCTGTGTTAAAACAAAACAAATAGCTGTCCTGCAGCTGTAAAGAAAAAGCTAAAACATATATATAATAAAACATTGAAAATATGAATATTTAAAAAATAATTTAAAAAATAGTGCTTATTTTTCACTAACTCCTTAACCATCACTTTTAATTCTTACAAAAGTTATTTAATACTTTATTTTATTTTTTTCTGTTTATGTTTAAAAGCACATTAAAATATTGACTGTTACTATGGAATTTATTTATTTCATTGCAAAATAATAAATTTTAGACCAGAAACAACTAAATTTAATCAAAATGTTTGTCGGCATGAGAGACAGGTGTGATAGTTAAGAGGTTAATTCAAACTTTTACTTATGCAATTGGTATAAATTTAAATACAAGTATGAATTAAATTGATACAATCAAAGTATTTTAAATGAAAATCTAAAACTTACTTGAAATTCTGATTAACTTTTTATAAAAGATGAAACAAATAATTCTTTATTCTATGAATTACTTTTATTTAAATTGATAAAAATTATTCTTTTAAAAGGAAAACTAAAACATACATATAATTCAATTTCTTTGAAATTCTGAGTAAACTTTTGAAAACAAGTGTCAATAAGCCATATGAACTTAATACATATATCTGCTGACATCAGTATAAAGTTGAATATATGAATATTTGGTACTTTTTCCTTATCTGGACACAAATATTTCCAAAAATTTTGTTTTTGCACAGGTTTTGCACATCAACAATACATTTTCACCATGGGCATTCCATGAGGAAGAAAATCCCTGCCCCCAGTTTTTGACTCGCCAATTTTGGTCCAGGAAGAATTTGCTCTTAAACCTCAATCTTTCATTTATCCACCACCCACGGGCCTGCCATATCCCAGAACAGCAATTAGTAAACATAATAAACATGTATTACGTATACAATGGTCAACAATAATTCCCATACTACTATCATATTAAATAATAATACCATTTTCGAATACTTACTAAAAGGGCCTATCTTGCAATGTTATTGTACTGCGATATTTAATTATGATTTGAAATTATACTTTTAAAGAAAGGAATTTTTTAATTACTATTTCTTTTTTGCTATTTTTGTTTGCTCAAGCTTTGCACCACTAAACCTCTTGCACTCTGAGCACATGCTCATTTATAAAACCAAGCCCGTTTTCACAGTTCCATACCATGCCCATTCTTTGACATCATTAATTCAGATTTGAAAAAAATATATGAATTGCGATATCTATAATAATAATAATATTATTATATTAAATTTATTGCTGTAAAATTAGATTGCAACAAAGAAGTCACAAAAAATTAAGAAATCATTTTTTAAAAGGTAAGGATCAAATATAAAAAATAGAGTGAAATAATCTTCTGTAAACAGTATTTGGCAATTTATTTATTGTGTCTCAATAAAGTAAAAGTACCATACATATATTTTTAAATTTTAGCTCTTTTTCAAAAACAAATGTTAAGGTTAGATAATCATGGATTCTAATCAGTAATTATCAGGTAGATAATAAATGTAATTAAAATCTTGAAAATTTGTTTAAAAAAAATCTATTTAGCATAAAAATCTATCTATATACTTTAAATTATGCATCATGGAAAACCCGCAACAACCCTGAGTTTTCTATTTATTATGAAATGCTTGAAATGGTTTTGGTGGCTCTCTTTGGTTCTTTGGTTGCTGATGATAGGTATTGTAAAAAAATTGCTGGTGCATTTGCAAAAACACTGGACAATCAACTGACACACACAAACATATTTATATAATGTACATGGAAATGCTGAAACACACACAAATTCAACGTATATCACAGCTATAATAAATAGAAAAATGTCAGAATTACAGTTTCATCAACATATAAAGAAAAGACTGTTCCCCCCAGTGTTTATCTTTGTACAAGACGCAGCAAAAGCTGCAGTTTGATTTCAGTTATCAGGTCTCTATTCACATAAGTTCATGAGAATGAGCTTTGTTTTTTGGCAGGTTTCTAGGTTAAGAGAAACAAAAGTTTAGAGAGTTTGTGTTTTCTTTTTATACCATATGTGCAGGTGATTGATTGTTTCCGGACGCATATGAATGTTGGACCAGCAACTCTATATCGCCCGTAACAGCAGCACCATTTTCACCACCACCTACAAAAGGAAACTTACATTAAGTTAATATTAAAAATAAATGGATAAAATAAGCAAACAAATCTATTCTGTTTCAGGATATAAAAATGTTACAACAACTGAAAATAGTGATATGAATTGAATTTTCAAATATAATGAAGGAAAGTAATCTTTTATTTTGCAATTGTAAGTAAACCATTACACTTCCGAGACATATATTCTCCATAACACTATTTCATTTTCTTAACTAATACACCGAAACTACTTTTTATTTAGGTAATATAATAATCTCTTAACATTAGCATTTTAAGATTTGCAAATTTCAATTATTCGGGATCATGAAAATGTGGAAAAACTTAACATTCATAAGAGTGTGACTTATTTGCGATTTTTAAAAATTTCTTTTTTAGAATTTAACAAAAATTAAGGATTTTTTTTTCAATGTGTTTTTTCTGTGTGCACTTACAAATAAATTTGCAATTCTCTACTCAGAAAAGGAGTTAGTATTGTAGAATAGCAGTATAATATTAACTCAACATACAATTCAATGCAACGATGATATTAGAAATAGTAGTTAAAATAACGGAATCTTCACTTTATTAATTAAAAATGTACAGGTTTTAATACAGATGGAGCTAAGACTGCTGTTAGATAGACAATAAAAAAAAGCATTTCCAAATTTCCAAAACATTTAACTGTATTGCAAACATTATATTTAGCATACTGGATCAATAACACATTATCTTCTTTTCAGGAATAAAGAGGACTGAAATTACTGTATTACAAAACCTATAATTGTTTACTTGCAATTCTTTTTGCAAGCAGTAGGCTAATTTGAATTATCTTCTATAAATAAACATTATTTTTATAATATTGTGTACATTCAACATCTACACATATGTTATGCTTAATGTATTATTTACACTCATATTCTTTTGTTTGTTTAAATGTTCTGCCACTCTAATAAAAATTTCATAGAATGTAACCCCCTCTTTAGTATAGAAAGACAGTCTCGAGGTTTTCCAAGAACATAATATGTTCACCTACGTGAATGTTAAGGGATGACTGTACTGCAGTAAACAGATTAGTTAAAGTAGAGCTGACACTTCTTTCTTATACTAGCTGCTTTGAATGAAATTAAAAGCTAAAATTACTGACATTTGAAAAATGGTTTTCAAACATCATTATTCCATTTATTTTGGCTGGCAGGATTTCCTGCCAACATATATTTTCAGGGTTCACATCACAATTTGTGAAAAGTAATATTGCTTTATTTAATGACAGACATTTGTGATTAAATAACATGGAGATTATTTTTAAAAAACAGTGATACTCAAAAGTTAAAACTATATGAAACCTGTTTTTTGCAACAATGCCAAATATATTGAATGTAAACGCAATACCAATTCCTTTTGCCTCTTATTTGTAACTATCCACTACTACATTTATTTCTTATTTTCTGCATAAAGTCTAATTATCAGATTTGGTTTTTGTCTCATGAGCTTTCACTTCATTTGACAGTGCTGTTTCCCATTGGCAAATTCCTCTACTAGGCAAGAAACAACCAATAATTCAAGAATAAATGCCAAATATGTCCTGAAACATTAATAAAATGACAAAAGAAAGAGTTTGATATGTTTAGAGTTAATTATGTTATAGATTTAAAGCAAGTTTTAAGTTAAAGCTCATTTTCTGCTCCATTATATGGTTCAACCATGTAATTTTGCCTTAAATTGATAAGATGATATGAACAGATCAACAAGATATCTTGGCAACTTTTTATATTTTTTTGGTGTGTGAAGAGGGAGGGGGGGGGGGCAATAAAATATTTTTTTCCCTAGAAAAGAAATCCTCAACTTTGAAAACTTATTTACAATTGACCACTAAACATGACTAATAAATACAAATTCTGCAAACAAAAACTGGTTACAGGATAACTGGACTTATTAAACTAAAATGAATATAAGAGAATTAAGAGTAAAAAGCATATACATCCACAAGAAAATAAAATGACCTTTTCCAGCAATCACCAACCGATGATCTGCAAAAAAAAATGTGCGCATAATTTGAATTTTTGATGGTTTATTAATAATAAAACTGAAATAACATTACAAAAAATTCTTATATTTTATATCTGCTGTTTAGTGAAAAAGCACTGGAAATTTCACTCAGTTTCCAAAAAAATATTTGCGTGAAAAGTTATTTTCATCGGTCACAGCATTTAAAATTTGGTACTGGTTTCGTTCAGCTTGAAATATAAATGGCTCTCTCTGTATTATTAATGAGGCCGAAATTCCATCAACTTATTTCAACCCAAATATTAAACATTTTAGGCATTGTACTTATTTGGCTAAAGCCAGGTTAAAAAAACAAACCTTGACCTGGTCTCAAAACTTATAAACGGATATCTTGGGTTAAAACTATTTCAATTATAAATGTTTTAGGTTTCCCATTTTTTTAATTTGCTCGATTTGTTTGGCAAAATCTTCTAAATTAAATTGATTGGTTTTTATTTTTTGCTGTAGGCTATGTTGTTGTTCTTTATTATACATTTCTTCTGCCTGTCTTTTCTGAAATAGGCTTTTGGGGGGCTTTCCACAAAAAAAGTTCACCTACATTCTATTATCCATGAATTGCTCTAAATATGACACTAAAAATGTGTAATATTTAATAAGCTTCAATTATTTTGTAATAAGTAAACTACACTAAAGTTTGTTATAATTAAACAATCTTTAAAGATTTTTGTTACGATTTAAATAAGCATTTACGGGTTTTTTTTATAATTAAAAAGGCATACATCATTTTGTCATATTAAGTAGGTGCATTTCATATAATTAAATGGAAGAGCTTTGATCATTATCGTATGAATGTATTTATGTTTTAAAAATTTCATCAGTGGCGTACCCAGGATTTTATTTCGGGGGGGGGGGGGGCTGACTTAAATTTCCATAATGTTCTGAATATTACGAAACACGTTGAATTGTGTTGTAAACAACAAACATTTTTGACAATAAGGACGTAGCCAGAGGGGGGGAAAGGTATTGGGGGGGGATTCCGTTCCAAATTTTCCAAAAATTTAAGACATGAGGTTCCAAAAATTTTAAAAAATTGGTCATCAGTCCAAAAATTCGGACTTAAAAATATATTGCTATTTTTGACAAATGGCCACCGAAAAAAATCAATTTCGTCAATCGTTCATAGAAAAAAATCTCCAATTTTGTTAAAGGATCATGGAAAAATCCGAATTTTGTCAGGGCCGCAGATAAAATGCGAATTTCGTCAAAGAGCTACGGATAAAACTCAAATTTTGTCACAAGGCGCAAAAAAAGTGAAGTTTATCAAAGGATCGCGGAGAAAAGATCAAATTTCGTCAAACAATCGCAGAGAAAAGGCAAATTTTGTCAAATAATCGTGGAGTAAACCCGAATTTTGTCAAGTGATCGCGGAGGAAATGCGAATTTCGTCTAATGACCACTGAAAAAATGCTAATTTCATCGAAGGGCTGAAGAAAAAACACGAATTTCGTCAAAAGATCGAAAAATACACAAATTTCGTCAAAGAGCCATAGAAAACCTCAAATTTCGTCAAAGAGCTATGGTAAAAATGCGAATTTTGTCCAAAAAACGCTGAAAAGCTTTAATTTCGACAAAGGACCCTGAAAAAACGCTAAAATTTCGTCGAAAAGATGCGGAAAAAACGCAAATTTGGAAAAAGGATCGCGAAAAAAAAGTCAAATTTCATCTAATGATCGCGGAGAAAACGAGAATTTCACCAAATGGTCACGGAGGAAACGCGAATTTCGTCAAAGGGCTATGGTAAAAATGCGAATTTCGTCAAAAAATGCTGAAAAGCTTGAATTTCGTCAAAGGGCTGCCGAAAAACATGAATTCCGTCAAAGGGCCTCGGAAAAACGCGACTTTTGTCAAAGGATCGCAAAAAAACGTAAATTTCGTCAAAGAGTCACAGAATAACCGCGAATTTTGTCAGAAAGATGCTGAAAAACGCAAATTTATATTAAATATCTCGGAAAAAACACGAATTTCGTAAAAAAGCGGCGGAAAAACCGCAAATTTCGACTAAGTGTCCCGAATAAATAAACGTTATCCGTCAAACGATCAAAGAAAAACGTTAATTTCTTTAAAAGATCGAAAAAAAAAACGTGAATTCCAGACTAACGAGAAGGGCTAATCTGCTGTATAACAGAAAACTAAATTACAAATTTAGGGGGGGGGGGATTAAAAATTTCTCTCAAACAGAAAGGTTAACAAATCAACACTTTTTTCCTTGTCATTTTCGAATATTTTGGAAGGGAGAGGGCTGTAACCCCATCAGTCTCCTTCCCCTTCTTTGAGTATGCTGTAATGCCAATGTGGGCTAATATGGGAGTAACGAGAATGGCTAATCCTCTGTATAACAGAAAACTAAATTACAAATTTATCTATAAAAAAAATCAGCACTTTCTCATTTCATCCATATACTTAAAGCTAACCTGCTTTTTAGTTTTTCGTGCAAAAATGCTAATTATACGCATGCGCGAGCATTCAGCTAATCAGCTAGAGGCTTTTACTATCTTCAGACGCGATGTTCCAGCCAATGAGGTGAAGGCTTTTTCCTCTCTCTAGAAGCGTCTGTGTTCCATTTGGTTGTTCGGTTGTTGAAACTTTATAGATTTCTTTTATTAAGGTATTTTTTCATTTTACCGTATTTATTTTCTTTTTAAGTCGTATGTATTTTACTAATTTGAATTTTTTATAACTAACCCTTTTTTTGAGAGAGAGAGAGATTTCGTGGCACGAAATTCCGCGAATTGTTTCCGATGTAAACAAACTAATTTTAAACTTTTAATATGTAATTCTTTGTGATATGATTAAATTCAGGTTTTCTCAGCGACGATCACAGTATTTTTACCAAATAATTTTTGTATTAATCAAGCTTTTTTGGTTATTAAGCATAGCTAAACACGAAAGAAAACTTTGTTATTTTAAGATTTTGATGTGAATTATTTGCGTACATTTATAAGACGAGTTTCACTGAATAATTCAAGAAAAAAAAAATCTCATTATTATACATATTTAGTTATGCATTATTAATTATTTACTTGGCCTTTACTTTTAATATTTCAAACTTACAGCTGAATGTAACTATTAAAACATTTGAAATACTGTATTCGTAAAATGAAATTTCAGCTTAAACACTCGACAATTACTTTTAGTTATGCATTATTAATTATTTACTTGGCCTTTACTTTTAATATTTCAAACTTACAGTTGAATGTAACTATTAAAACATTTGAAATACTGTATTCGTAAAATGAAATTTCAGCTTAAACACTCGACAATTACTTTTACTTATGCATTATTAATTATTTACTTGGCCTTTACTTTTAATATTTCAAACTTACAGCTGAATGTAGCTATTAAAACATAAATACTGTATTCGTAAAATGAAATTAGATTAAACACTCGACAATTACTTTTAGTTATGCATTATTAATTATTTACTTGGCCTTTACTTTTAATATTTCAAACTTACAGTTGAATGTAACTATTAAAACATTTGAAATACTGTATTCGTAAAATGAAATTTCAGCTTAAACACTCGACAATTACTTTTAGTTATGCATTATTAATTATTTACTTGGCCTTTACTTTTAATATTTCAAACTTACAGCTAAATGTAATTATTAAAACATTTGAAATACTGTATTCGTAAAATGAAATTTCAGCTTAAACACTCGACAATTACTTTTAGGTTAAATTCAGGTTTTCTCAGTGACGATCACAGTATTTTTACCAAATAATTAAAAGTACTACATGCATGCATCTATCTATCTATATTAGAAATTGTGCACGTTTCTGGTCACTGTTTTTTTTACATATTTTAAACAAAAATTTCAATTTAATAATGCACTGAAAATTATAATGAATGCTTACAATTAAACACAACAACACAAAACAAAAAATTTCACAAAAACACATTATTTCCCCGATATTTTCCCACAACTAATCAATAAATTTCATGATATTTTATTACGATTTTAAACCATGAACTTTAGTACTTTTCTGTTATACGGACACTATGCCAAAATGTATGTATGTATGTTTGGCGACAATGGTGTACGTATAACGGAAAAGTGCCTGAATTATTATTTATATATATATATATAAAATATAAACATAATTGGCGACACAGCAAGTTTTCTGGATTTCTCCCTGTCTCTCTAACCACATTGTTAACAAAACAAAAAATTCACGAAAAACACATTATTTCCCCGATATTTTCCCACAACTAATCAATAAATTTCATGATATTTTATTGTGATTTTAAACCATGAACTTTAGTACTTTTCTGTTATACGGATACTATGCCAAAATGTATGTATGTATGTATGTTTGGCGACAATGGTGTCCGTATAACGGAAAAGTGCCTGAATTATTATTTTTTTATATATATATATAAAATATAAACATAATTGGCGACACAGCAAGTTTTCTGGATGTGAAAGGCAGAGATGAATTTCATTCATTCAATGACCGTTTTAAAAGTTTCAAGTTTGGATTGAGTGCACCTGAACATAAAAACCGATACCTATTTCTATGTTCATGATTGAGTTATTTGGATATCTTTTCGTATAGCACAGAAAATCATTTCTCCCGCTTTCGTAATACAGATAAATTCTGGTGTATTTTTTTTTCTTCTTTTTATATCATAAGTACTTTTCTACTTTAAATTTTTTAATTGTCGAGTTTCTAAGCTGAAATTTCATTTTTCGAATGCAGTATTTCAAATGTTTTAATAATTACATTCAGCTGTAAGTTTGAAATATTTAAAATATTAAAAGTAAAGGTCAAGTAAATAATTAATAATGCATAACTAAATATGTATAATGATCAGAATGACATATTAAAATGTGTACAGAATGACATGAAAATTTTAAAAAACTGAAATTTTGCACTTGCAACTTAATTGTAAATTTCATTGTTTACATTGGAAACGATTTGTGGATTTTAAGAATTTGCTGAACTTCGTGTCACCAAATTACTAAATCTCTCTCTCTCACTCTCCAAAAAAAAAAAGGGGTTAGTTTAAAAAAATTCAAAGTAGCAAAATACATACAACACAAAAAGAAAATAAATACGGTAAAATGAAAAAATTACTTTAATAATAGAAATCTATAAATTTTCAACAACGACATCAAACGAACGTATCTCATCTTTCGTTTGTGATAAGGAACGCTCCTTTGGCCCCCTCTACTCATTGACTGAATTGTAAAGGGCAAAATTGGGGGACAAAATGACTACAGCATTTCTGAGAAAAGAAAAAATCAGAAAATTCACAGAAAATAATTATTTTTGTTGCAAGTTGGGTTAACTGTCTTTATGGTTCGAGTCGATTTCAGACTGAGTGTAGATTTCTGCAAGTTGGATTTGGGTTAACCCGATTTTTCAAAAGTTATTTCAAGTTCAGTATATTATTTCAGATTAAAACTATGCCTATCAGGGCTTGAATTTCAGAGCGGGATTCGCACGAAAAATTTTGAAATCCCGCCCAAAAAAGATCATGAGCGGGAGCCTCCCGCCCAAAAAATTTCAGCATTTTTGGAGAAATTTGCATTATTTAATTTACCTGCAACCGAACGATAAATTTCGTGATTTTTTTTTCCCGCAACCGATTGACGGACTTTGTGTTTTTTCCGCGACTGATCGACGAACTTTGTGGTTTTTTCCGTGACATCAACGAACTTTGAGTTTTTTCTGCGACAGATCGACGAACATTGCATTTTTTAAGCGACTGATCGACGAACCTTGCGTTTTTTGGGGACATATCGACGAACTTTGCGTTTATTCCGCAATCGATCGCCGAAATTTGCTTTTTTCCGCAACTGATCGACGAACTTTGCGTTTTTTCCGCGACAGATCAACGAACATTGCATTTTTTTCTGCGACTGATCAACGAACTTTGCGTTTTTTCTGCAACAGATAGACGAACATTGCGTTTTTTAAGCGACTGATCGACGAACCTTGCGTTTTTTGGGGACAGATCGACGAACTTTGTGTTTATTCTGCAATCGATCGACGAACTTAGCGTTTTTTCCGCGACAGATTGATGAACTTTGCGTCTTTTCCACGATCGATCGGTGAATCTCAATCAAGTAAAATCTAAAGTCAGAAATTTATTTAACAACCTAATTGTTAAGGGTCCCTAACACATTTAATGGAACTTGAAAAATACACTGCATATATAAAACTTAACTTTCTTCCCTTTTTTATAATAAAAATAAACATTTTACATAATCATTCTCAGTTGACTTAATTTTTTCAATGGTATTTTGTCATGTCTGCATTACTGTAATTCTTTAAATAACACGTAAAAGAATAGTGGGGTTTAAAGATTTTTTTTCTCCCTCCCAAACATTACAACTCCCCTCCATTTAAAAATGTTGGTAGGGAGACTCCTGTCTTTGGAAAAATTGAATTTCAAGCCCTACCTATAATATGTTTGTGTGTATTGAGGTTTGTATAGATGTTTGTGTGTGTGCTGTTTTTAATACAGACAGTTTCATTTTTCACACGAACCTTTCAAAAAATTCACATTCTTTGCGCAATCCTTTAACAAAATTCGCATTTTTTTTCGTGATTCTTTAATGAAATTCGCATTTTTTTCTGTATCTTTTTTTTGTCGAGATTCATAATTTTTTCAGCTATCCTATGACGTAATTAGTGTTTTTTTTTTCAGCGATAATTTGACGAAATTTGTGTTTTTTCTGCGATTTTTTTTTTCACGAAATTTGCGTTATTTTCCACGATTCTTTTATGAAATTTGCGTTTTTCTGTGATCCTTAGACGAAATTTTCTTTTTTCGCAATGCTTTGATAATAATCACATTTTCTCTGCTGCCTTTTGATAAGATTCATGAATTTTCAGCAATCCTTCGATGAAATTCGCGTTTTTTCAGCAATCTTTGAAGAAATTCGCATTTTTCTCGCGATACTTTAACGAAATGTGCGTTTTCCAGCGATTTTTTGATAAAATACATTTTATTCCGCAATTTTTAGACGAAGTTTGGCAAGAAAGCGCTATCTTTGGGTGAAATTTCCTGTTTTGCGATTCTTTGACAAAATTTGCTCATCTTTTGTGTAAATCGCGTTTTTCTGTGGCCTTTTAACAAAATTCACGTTTTACATGATCCTTTGATGAAATTAGTGTTTTTCCCGTGATTATTTGACGAAATCTAGGATTTTTTTCCCGCGAAGATTGATTATATGTTTTTAGTCTGCAGGTGCCCTAAAAAGTTTATGACGCCTGTTGCTGCATTGCACGCATTCTGCCACGGTGTATCAAACAAACAAAATTCATCCTAAAGAATTATTGTTTCGTTTCTAGAAATGAACAGCCGTCAACTCATTGGCTGAATTATAAAGGGTGAAATGTGTAGGCGCTGAGTATCATCTATACTATTAATGTCGGTAAACGTCTGTCTGTGTGTGTGTTGTTGTGTCTGGCGTCTGCAAGCACAAAACTCTGCATGCAGACGACAGACATAAGTGCTTTTGGTATAAAAAAATTCGTAAGTGGAGTTTTTAAAATTCACAACATTTTGCGGGAGAAGAGGAGTGCGAACGAATTTAAAAAATGAGTCCGCATCAATAATTATGGCGGCGGGGGAGGGAGTATGTTTTGCCTACACGGGGCGGAGACTTTTCTTTGTTGACACCACTCATATGATATATCGTTCGAAAGGCCTGTGACTGCCTTTTCATGTTATGCATCTGTGTGGTCCATCCCCCCCCCCCCCCTGCCAATTGGGGCACTTTTCTAAATTTTGCACATACCACTCATGTTATATATCGTTAAAAAGGTCTGTGACCGCTTAATCATATTATGCATCTCCGGTGTCCATCCCCCCACTTTGCCCCCCCTCCAAGGGGGTACTTTTGTAAATTTTGCACAATCCCTTCATGTTACGTATTGTTGGAAAGGTCTTTGACTGCTTATTCATGTTATGCATCTCCGGGGTCCATCCCGCCACTTTCCCCCTTCCTTAAGGGGGGCAATTTTCTAAATTTTGTTGACACCCCTCATGTCATATATTGTTGGAAAGGTCTGTGACCGCTTAATGATATTATGCCTCTCCAATGTCCATCTCCCCACTTTGCCCCCCCTCCCCCAAGGGGGTACTTTTCTAAATTTTGCACACAACCCTCATGTTATATATCGTTGGAAAGGTCTGTGACCACTTAATCATATTATGCATGTTCCGTGTCCATCCCCTACTTTACCCCCCCCCCCCCCCCCCAAGGGGGTACTTTTTAAAATTTTGCACACACCCCTCATGTTACATATTGTTTGAAAGGTCTTTGACTGCTTATTCATGTTATGCATCTCCTTGGTCCATCCCGCCATTTCCCCCTCCCCAAGGGGGCACTTACCATTTACTTGCACAACAGCACTAAATGTGTCAGATGAAAGAAATTCCGCGAGTACATGTGCCAGTGAAACTTAGCCAATTGCTGTTCTTCAACCTAGCTTTAATTCAAAGTGGGTTTTTTATTTATTTGAATTATTCTGCAAAAGTTTCAAACATTTTAAAGCAGCTATGAATTTTATTTTTATGGTACTATCAAGTTTTTTGCCGTCAAATTTTGACGGGTTCCATCTAGTTTTTAACTATTTGGGAGGAAATCTGTAACCTCATTGCCCCTTTCAACCTCTTTCAGCAACTGTGCACTGATATAGGACTAAAGAGAAGTGCGTGGCTAGTCTATTGAATGATAGGATGAGAAAAAAATAAATTTCTCTCAAACAGAATGGGGAAAATATCAGTGCTTTTTTTCCATGTCATTTTCAACTATTTCAGAAGGGAGTGGAGGGATGTAACCCCATCAATCTCCTTCCCTTTCTTTGGGTATGCTGAGGTGGTGGAGCAATATGTGACTAACGAAAATGGCTAATCCGCGGTAAAATAGAAAACTAAATTACAAATTTATCTCAAACAGAAAAAAAAATATATCAGCATCATTTTTATTGCATTTTCAAATATTTTACAGGGGGGGGGGGGGGCTGTAATCCCATCAGCGCCTTCCCCTCGTTGGGTATACTGCAGTGTAACTGTGCACTGATATGAGACTACACAGCATTGGTAGTTCGTCGTATTGCAGAAAACAAAGTTACAAATTTATCTCAAACAAAAAGAAAAAAAATCAGCATTTTTTTCCTTTAATTTTTGACTATTTTGGAAGAGGGCTGTAACCCAAAACCTCCCCTTTCACTTCTTTGGGTATAATGTGGTATCAGTGTGCACTAACATGGAACTAAAGAGAAGAGAGCTGCTAGTGTGTTGAATGATATGGTAAAAAATACAAATTTATTTCAAACAGAAAGAAAAAACACTATTTTTTCATTTCATTTTTGATTATTTCAGGAGGAGCGGGCTGTAATCACATCAGCCCCTTCCCCTTCTTTTGATACACTGTGATGTCAATGTGGACTAACATGGGGCTAACAATATGGCTATTTTGCTGTATGACAGAAGAAAAAACTACAGATTTATCTAAAAAAGTAAGGATTGCAGAAAACAAAATTACAAATTTATCTCAAACAAACATAAAGAAAAAAATCAGCATCTTTTTCATTTCAGTTTCGACTATTTTGGGAAGGGTCTGTAACCATATTAGCCCCTTTCACTTCTTTGCGTATAATCTGGTGTCACTGTGCACTAATATGAAAATGGAACTAAAGCAAAGAGAACGGCTAGTCTGTTAAATAATAGGGGGAAAATGCAAATTTATATCAAACAAAGAAAAAGAAATCAGCACTATTTTTTCATTTCATTTTCGATTATTTCGAGAGGAGGGGGCTGTAATTATATCAGCCTCCCTCCCCCTCTTTGGGTATACTGTGATGTCAATGTGGACTAATATGGGGTGAACGAGAATGTCTATTTCGCTGTATGACAGAAGAAAAAATTACAGGTTCGTCTAAAAAAGTAAGGAAAAAACACTTTTTTCATTTCATTTCCGACTATTTCGGAAGGACGGCTGTAGCTGTAACACCATCAGCCTCTTTCTCTTTTTTTTGTATCAATACGGATTAATGTGTGGACTAATAAGAATGGTTAGTCCGCTGTATGATAGAAAAAAAAATATTTTTTTCCAAAAAAGAAAGAAAAACATCAGCAGTTTTTTCATATCACTTTTGAAAATTTCAGGGGGAGGGGAGGGGGGCTGTAACCCCATCAGCCCCCTCCCCATCTTTGGGTATACTGTGATGTCAATGTGGACTAATATGGGGTTAACGAGAATGTCTATTTCGCTGTATGACAGAAGAAAAATATACAGCTTTGTCTAAAAAAGTAAGGAAAAAACACTTTTTTCATTTAATATCCGACTATTTCAGAAGGAGGGAGCTTTAACCCCATCAGCCCCCTTTCTCTTTTTTTGTGTCAATGCGGACTAATGTTGGACTAATAAGAATGGCTAGTCCGCTGTATGAAAAAAAAATATTTTTTTTCCAAAAAGGAAAGAAAAACATCAGCACTTTTTTCATATCACTTTCGAAAATTTCAGAGGGGGGTGGGGAGGAGGGCTGTAAACCCATCAGCCCCCTCCCCATCTTTGGGTATACTGTGATGTCAATGAGGACTAATATGGGGTTAACGAGAATGTCTATTTCGCTGTATGACAGAAGAAAAAAATACAGCTTTGTCTAAAAAAGTAAGGAAAAAACACTTTCATTTAATTTCCGACTATTTCGGAAGGAGGGAGCTTTAACCCCATCAGCCCCCTTTCTCTTTTAGGTAGCTTTCAATACAAAAAAGTATAAAGCTACCTATTGCAGCCGTTCGGAGGAAAGCAGTTCCGGAAATTTTCGATATATTTTCACAGATCACCCCCAGACCCCAAAGCCACCCTCCGTTCAAATGTTGATTTATATATATAGATATATATAGATATATTTTTTGTGTCAATGCGGACTAATGTGGGATTAATAAGAATGGCTAGTCCGCTGTATGGAAAAAAAAATTTTTTCCAAAAAGGAAAGAAAATATCAGCACTTTTTTCATATCACTTTCGAAAATTTCAGAGGGGGGGGGGGAGCTTTATACCCATCAGCCCCCTTTCTCTTTTTTTGTATCAATGCGGACTAATGTTGGACTAATAAGAAGGGCTAGTCCGCTGTATGAAAAAAAAATTATTTTTTTTTCCAAAAAGGAAAAAAAAACATCAGCACTTTTTTCATATCACTTTCGAAAATTTCAGGGGGGGGGGAGGAGGGCTGTAACCCCATCAGCCCCTCCCCATCTTTGGGTATACTGTGATGTCATGTGGACTAATATGGGGCTAACAAGAATGTCTATTTTGCTGTATGACAGAAGACAAAAATAAAGATTTGTCTAAAAAAGTAAGGAAAAAACACTTTTTTTCATTTAATTTCTGACTATTTCGGAAGGAGGGGGCTGTATCCCCATCAGTTCCCTTTCTCTTTTTTTGTGTCAATGCGGTCTAATGTGGGACTAATAAGAATGGGTAGTCCGCTGTATGAAAAAAAAAAATATTTTTTTCCAAAAAGGAAAGAAAAACATCAGCACTTTTTTCATATCACTTTAGAAAATTTCAGGGGGGGGGGGGAGGAGGGCTGTAACCCCCATCAGCCCCCTCCCCATCTTTGGGTATACTGTGATGTCAATGTGGACTAATATGGTGTTAACGAGAATGTCTATTTCGCTGTATGACAGAAGAAAAAAATACAGATTTGTCTAAAAAAGTAAGGAAAAAATACTTTTTTTCATTTAATTTCCGACTATTTCGGAAGGAGGGGGCTGTATCCACATCAGCCCCCTTTCTCTTTTTTGTGTCAATGCGGACTAATGTGAGACTAATAAGAATGGCTAGTCCGTTGTATGATAGGAAAAAAAAAATCATTTTTTCCAAAAAAAGAAAGAAAAACATCAGCGCTTTATTCATATACCTTTCGAAAATTTCGGGGGGGGGGGGGGGGGGGGGGGGGCTGTAGCCCCATTAGCCCCCCCTTGGGTATGCCTATGAATTTCATATTAGTGGATCATGGGATTTAAAATGATCAATTTAGTGGTCTGTGAGGTCTGAAAAGTTGCTGACCACTCAACTATATGACATTAAAAATAAACCTTTCAAATGTTAGATCTTACATTTAAACAAATATGTTGATTATTTCAGCAGTTACTTATTTTTTATTTATCTTTCATTGTTATAAATTTTCTGATACTTTATTATCAAAGAGAAATACAAAACAACAACACAATTTAATTTTAGATAAATAACTTCATTTTTAACTTTTACCTTTTCTTTTCCCTCTTTTATTTCTAACAATTTGATGAGCTATACTTTCTGTAGGAACTCCTTCTGTAACATCTGCTTGCATTTTTGCAAAACTGATGAACACCTGCAACAAAAAAATAAACTTAAAATATTACAGATAATTTAAACTCTCAAAGAGCATTATTTGGGAATTTATGAGGAATACCTATCATAAAATAGTTCTAAAATCTATGAACTCTTTCCTGGCAAGTCAAACTTATGAACTCTTTCCTGGCAAGTCAAACTTAACTTTAACTGCTTTTTAGGTAACTTATATACTGGTTTATAAACTGCTTTTTAAGGCAAATCAAACATAACTTATTTTGCCATTTATAAGTAACCTTAGCTACGTATTGTAAAGAATTATTTTTATGTGTATAATAGTGATGACTTATTAATAAAAATGTGACTCCTGGCAAATATATTTTTCATTTTCAACTTAGGAATTTCAAAGCTTGTTGTTTCAAAGTAATCATAATTGATTTTCTTATGTCTTGAATATTGATTAAATTAATTCAAAATTTTATTTCTGGTTAAGTATCCATAATAGAGGTCTCTACAAATGGTTGGCATCAAACATGAATGTTACTAACAATAATATTTAAAATGAATGTTGATTACTTTAGGATATCATTAAAGGTTTGCCACAAAAACCATTCTATTGCACTAACCCACATTCACTATAATATGCAAATTAGTAAGAATGCCAAAGAATGGAAAATTGGTGATTTTCAAATTATGGCCTTCCCTCCTTAAACTACTCATAACTTTAAGGGAAACTATAACACAGTGTAAAAATAAAGCTTTACTTGCAGTAGAAAAATTAATAAAACTGCTTTTTAGGGTAGGGCAATACCTCCCTCCTGTGAGTTTCAGACTTTTTAAATATGATTATTTGTTTATCTTTCTTTTCTTATTTATAGCTTTCATTTGTTTTAGAAATATACAGTAGACCCCCAGTTATCTAAATTTCAATTATCCGAAAAAGAACTGAAGTTAAACTCTGACTTTTATTTGCAAAACACATTAAAACTCATTTTATTTTAAATTTCCCATTAAACAAATTGGAATGTGTTTATTGCATATATTATATGTAAAAATATAACAATATGTACAGTACATAGTATAACAACAATTAAAGCATTTCAAATCTTTTGCAAAAATAAATATTTAATAAATGTATTAGAAACTGCTTATTTTCACCATTGAATTTTATTTATTTCCAAAACATGCAGTGATTTTCTTTGCTGTTCAGTATGACATTGTTTCAAAGACAAATTCTCACACCATCTTTTGAACAACAGAATACCAGAAATAAGAAGAAAGAATATAAGAAATATCAACATCCTTTAGTTGTTTAGTATGCTGAAATGCTGCATCTGACATTAATAGAAGTGCTACTCTCTCCATCACAGTCTTTTAACAAGGAGCATTTTTTTGTACACTATATAGGTCTATTTACAGACTGGTAACATTTTAAAATTCAAACAAGTTTCATAATCATTATAAATATAATGAGCAGTTTTCTTTGGCAATAATTTTTCAAAATTATTCCAGGCATTATTTTCAGATAACTACTGCATTAATAATTGCATGTAAATAATAATAAACAACAGCAAAAATATTCTTTTAAAAATATGCATTAAAAACTAATGCAAGAAAAATAGTTTTTTTCAAGTGGATGAAAAATCTGGATAAACCATGGAAAAAGTTTTCCCCCCTTGAAGCAAATCTGAAATGATGCTCCTGATTTATTACGAAACTTAAATTGACAGAGTAGGAACTTTCATGTATCTGATGGATAAAAATAATTTTGTGAATGTTGTAGAAAGCTTCAGTTCTAGATTTGAAAACAGCCTTCATCCTTTATCAGGCATTTAGTACAGTAGCATATCTATAGCTAAGGGGGGAGGCCACCCCGGGCACCCTTGCAAAGGGGCGCCAAATGAGAGAGGTTTTTAACCGAAATTATTTCACATATTTTAACAATAAATATAAACTTTGACCATTTTTTTTTCTGTAAATTTTTTTTTAGCAAAATATTTTATTATATCCTAATAATGGAAGAAAGGGAATTATATCATATATTCTAATACGAGCAAATCTTGTGTGTGGTTATATATATATATATATATATATATGCAAATTTTATCTTAAAAACGGCTCTAACGATTTTGACAGAATTTTGTATCCTACCGTTTTGGGGCACCAGAAAACCATTGGGCTGGGTCACATGTTCGAGAAAATTCGATTAGTGGGTCATTTTGGGTCATGGTCAAGCTAATTGTATCTAAAAAACGGTTCAAACGATTTTGACGAAATTTTGTATCCGAGCATTTTCGGGCACAAGAAGACTATTGGGCTGGGTCACATGTTCGAGAACTTTCGATTAGTGGGTCATTTTTGGATAAATACGGGTCAAATTAATTTTATCTAAAAAATGGCTCTAACGATTTTGATTAAATTTTGTATCCTACGCAGGATACAAAAGGAGAAAAGTTTCGGGCACGAGAAAATCATTGGGCTAGGTCACATGTCCGAGAAAATTCGATTAGTGGGTCATTTCTGGGTCAAGCTAATTTATCTAAAAAGCAGCTCAGACTATTTACAGTAAATTTTGCATCCCATGGTTTTGGGGCATGAGAAGACTGTTGGACTAGGTCACATGTTCGAAAAATTCAATTAGTGGGTCATTTTGGTCATGGGTCATTATGGGTCAAGCTATTTTATCTTAAAAACGGCTCAGACTATTTACACTAAATTTTGCATCCTATGGTTTTCGGACACGAGAAGACTGTTGGGCTAGGTCAGATGTTCGAGAAAATTCAATTAGTGGGTCATTATGAGTCAAGCTATTTTATCTTAAAAATGGTTCAGAGGATTTGAAATAAATTTAGCATCCTACAGGTTTAGGGAACGAGAACACTATTAGGCTAGGTCACATGTTCGAGAAATTTTGATTAGTGGGTCATTATGGGTCAAGCTATTTTATCTTAAAAACGGCTCAGACTATTTACACTAAATTTTGCATCCTATGGTTTTCGGGCACGAGAAAACTGTTGGGCTAAGTCACGTGTTCGAGAAAATTCAATTAGTGGGTCATTTTGGTCATGGGTCATGATATTTGAACTCAAATTTAATTTTGACCAAGCATAGTTCGGTCTTCCCTGCTCGTCCTAATAATGAAAGAAAGGGATTCTGTAAATGTTTCTGGGGATGGCTCAAAACACTTTGTACCTTATACGATTACGCACCTGAAATCAGGTGCAAAAGGATTAAATGGAGAGGGAGGGAGGGCACCCAGTTGAGAGACATTATGAACCGGAATTATCTCACTTATTTTGTCAATAAATAAAAATTGTTGACCCTTTTTCTGCATGTGTTTGAAGAAATTCGGTGAAGAAGTGGGGAATGAAAAGATTCATGAGTGCCAATCGCAGATGGAGGCTCCTCACTGCCTAGCCTACAGCTTATGGAACAAAGGGCTCTGCAAGCGTCACATTTCTGATATTAAAAGATCATTTCTTTATTTCTCTATTGGTTTACACTTTGATTTTTGTGATCTTAGCATTCCATATGAATAATTTTATGTAATAGGCGGGCTTATGTGAACCAGTGCAAAACTGATTTAGCTGTAGGAACTGTAAGTAAAGATATTATTCCTTCTTTATTAGAAATTATAGTTTTCCATCAAACTGGCATTGAGAAAAGCGAAATAATAAAATGTGGGTGACCAACTCCCCAATTTTCTCTTCATAAAACATATAAAAATCAAAGCAGGACTTATCAGTCTTCCTAGAACGACCAGTACAAATGACTGTATAGAAATTGAAAAAAAAATCAAAATTACTCTGTTAGCCTTGTTTACTGTTAAATGCAAGTAATAGTGTGTGATCTTTAGAAGGATATGACGATTTAAAAAATCTTTTGCGAATGTTATTAAGGCATGCAGCCTCCAAAGATCAGTTTAAATGCTCATTTAACCTTGAACAGAGAAAACAAACATTCAAAGTATCATTTGAAAAACTAGTCATTGGGGGCCACCATAATAGTTACCCATCATGGATATGTATAATATAAAATATGAATAAAATGCATTGCAATTTGAATAAAATCGTGGCTTGATGACATCATAAACTTTAAATGTTCTATTACTGAATTTCGTAAAAGAAACATCTCTATACTTCCAAAAATGTTAATCATATTAACTAATGGTTTATTGCGTCAGATTAAGTGTCTCATTTCCAATTAAAATATATCTTTGAATTGAAATTTGGATGAACTACAGGGTCATGAAAAATTGAAGAGTGTTGAAAATAGGATTACAAATATCTTGGCAACTCGTTATCCGATTAACATCATTCTTTATGCAAAATTTACGTTTTTTATTGTGTTTTATATTCACTCCTTAAAATGAAATTTTTTATATACCTTTTATAAAAAATGAATATTTCGAGAGTCCGAAAAAAATAGTTCCGGATAATCGAGGTTACTGAAATTCAATAAGCTTCTTCCCATTATTACATACTAAGTACACACCAAATTTCAAGTCTCTATCTCAATTTGTTTGGGAAATAGAGCGTTTACAGACACACAGACGGATGGCAATTTTTTTTTTCTAAAAATGTTTTTCGGAATCTCCAATGTCTGAAACGTGTAAATCCGTTAAAAATTGTTTTTCAATTTTTAAAACGAATACAAGACTTTATGATAGGTAAGTAATAGCAAAATGTCAAAAAAAAAATCTCAAACTGAGAAAATTAATTTAAAGATTGCAACTTTGAATCTTTTAAAGGGATATGGATTCAGTAAAAAGCCTTTCTCACATATTTATAATCATCAGATCTTTAGATATTTATAATGACTGGTTCATTCATCAGAAAATATACTAGAATGTAACTTTATTTCTAAACAAAAAATTAGAAAATTTATATTTTCGTCATTTTTTGAAAAGAAGTTTATATTTGAAAGGTCAGTTTTTTTTCCTATTATTTGAGTGACAAACAGTGTTGTTTTCATGGGTAATCGATCTTTTAAAGCAAATTAATAATAATACAAGTAAAAAAAAAAAAAAAAATCACGTTTTTACAAGCATTTTATGTTTTGCAAAAATTATGCCTTATTGCAGGGTCGGCAAACCTATGGCATGCAAGAGAATATTTTCGGCACGCCGTTGATTTAAGTTCTAAATCAAAATTCAGTCAAACTCCCCAAAATAATGGAACATCATTATTTTTTTTTTCAAAATTATGCACAAGATTGACTGATAATAGCTGTTTGTTATAATAAGTACTTGTCATAATTGAATTACCCGCTCAGAAACAGCTGACCTCTGACCTTCACCCCCACCCCCTCCTTACCCGATTTCGTCATCGGCGCCAGTGATTCACATTGAAAGACAAAGAGAGAGAAATGTAGCAAACAAATTTTTTTTGCTTTATTGTTTCTGAAATTTCTGCACTATTTAATGTATGTTGATCTGCATATGAGGCTTTATTTTAATTGTTGCTGTAATTTGTTAATTTTTAGTCAATTAAAATGACAAAAATATTAATAACACTAATAAAATATGCCCTTTTTTCAGATAAGTTAAAAAAAAAATAATAAATCTGTTTTTAAAACAGTTGTAAAATCAAATAAAAACTATAATTTAAAGATATTTTCAATAAATAAATACCGAACAAAAGTTAATAGATTTTTACCCTGATAGAAAACTTACGATAATCATTTTGAACAATTTAATGAATTAATTGGGGGGGGAGGGGGGGTCGTTGGCACGCTATGGTCACTTGAAATTTTTTTGAAAAAAATTGGCACGCGGATGTGAAAAGGTTCGCCGACCCTGCCTTATTGCATGACTGCAATTCATGTAGTTTCAAACAATTTCCGTTACAATAAGGTACATGTTGGCATGGACCCTGATAATTGAAAATTCCCAGTTGTGATTTACGCTTGGCAGAAAGCGCAAAGTGGTGAATTTATTTTTTTTCTTTACATTTACTCTGTTTCTTTTTTAAGATATGCGACAAAAAAAAGTATTATTTAAACTGTCTCTTTAGGATTTCTAAACTGTTTCCTCAACATATAGTCATAATTAATTTAATATTGATTTAAAGATAAAAGAGTATTTTTTAAATTACTACACTCTTTATTTTTCATTTATATTTTTTATAAATGCCTTAAAATTACTTTATAATTAAGTTTTATGTTTTAGTGTTTAAAATATTTCTTCCTTGCAGTTTCTCAGCCAGCTCGGATATTTTGGCAAGCTTGGTTTGGCACATAATTAACTCAATTGTTTTTGTAATACGTATCAATTGAAACCATATATATTATTTTGCGGTGTATCGCCTGTGGGCAGGTAATAGAAAAATGCCTTAAAATTACTTTATTAAGTCATAATTAAGTTTTTACAATATTAAAAGGCTGTACTGTCATCAGAAACACAGCTGTGTATATAATTTTTATAATTCCACTGAAGTGAGTGAAAAATCCATTAGAAAATTCCACCTTTACATACAAAAAACAAGTTACGTTAAATAAACGAGTGTAATAAATAAAAATGAATTCATGTATTATGAATGAAATCTTTAGTTATTGAGTAGAGATGCAAGTATAATAGATGAATTCCAAAGGTAAAGATAACACTAATCATAGATAATTTATAACTAAAATGTTTTATTAGATCTTTAGAAATATATTTTTAAAAAGAGAAAATTTTATACAAAAAATAAAAATAAAAATCCACCTTGTAAATGAAACAAAGCAGCAGAATTTCATTGTTGCCACTACCATATGCTTAAACTCACTTTGTCACATCTGCTAACGTCAAATTCATGTCAATCTTCTATAATCGGATTCCATGCATTTTAGCTTTGTGTGTTTGACTGTTTGAGTAAAATTAGCTGCATTTTTAAAAAATCAAGGAAGAAGGAAGCTACCATTTCCTCCCGGCACAAGCCGGAAGGACTTTTTTCATCTTGAGGGGGAAAAAATGTGGTTACAGTTTTTTATTTGGGAGGTGGGGGGGGGGGGGGTGGGGGGGGCTATCTAAAAACATAGCTACACCACTGAGTAAAAAATTACTGTATTAGGGATATGTCACAAACATGTACCGTAAAATACTGTTAATCCGCCATTCCCGATTAAGCGCCCACCTCCCACTTTGTAAACAAATTGGAAAATTCAAAAAATCCCGAGAAAGCGCCCTCCCCCAAAAGAATTTTTGCCGTGCGCGTCAAGATCAACACCAAAAATTTTATCTCCGGAGTGTTTTTTTTTTTCCGACGGATCAGAAAGGCGTGACGATTCTTTGATATATCGCAAACATGTACAAACACATTGTCGATATGAAAAAGCAGTATAACCATTAAAAATTAGTTTTAAACATTAGTTTAAACTTTTCCTGTAAATTTATCTCCATGGCGATATGAAGGTAATAAACATATCGATAGTGAAAGTTTCTCATGAAATAAGTTAAAAAAATGTGTGTTTGATTCTGTGTGGAAAATATTTTCATTAAAAGAGTATTTTATTAAAGAATTTACAGTCGTATTTAACATTATTATGAAAACCAATCACAAAAATATATATCGATTGATTGATCAGATCAATCGAATTGTCGATACACAGTCGAATTTGTAGCGTAATTTGTGCTGTCTTTGTGGTAGTAATATTTATTGTTTTAATAATCTGGCAACACTACCAATTCGTTATATATCTACTCAATTTTTGTGATTTGTATTATTTATTTAACATTTACAGATACAAAATCCTGATTTTAAAAGAAAAAACGGTTATTTAATCTTCCTAACTTACAACAGATGGCGACACCGCATAAAATGTTACTAGTTCTCGAAATTACTTCAGGACGTTTTCAGCTACAATTTCTCGTGTATTTTAATTATTTTAAATTATTAAGTTCCTTTTATTTTTCTGTTACCATATTAATAACAGATATTAGTGTTATTATTTATCTAAATGCATTCCAGTTTCAAAGCTCCTGAAATCCAGAATTTTCTATAATCTGAAATCGCCATTAATCGTGAAGTTATAGTCTTTTTCTATTTTGTCTATCATTTTTTTTTCAAAATGTTTTTCTTTTGTTACTTTATTAAAATAATGTATGCTTTGCGATATCTGCCATTAGCATCTTCCCCCCCACCACCACCACCACCCATAAATATCATATACTACAGTTTTAATACCGTGTAAGCGCCCCCCCCCCCCTGCTTATTTTACGAATTTCCGTCGTGTTTAGGGGGGCGGATTAACGGGATTTTACGGTATATAATGAAGTACCATTTATATGTTTCTCATTTACACTTTAAATTTTTAAATAATAAAATGATTTGTTTACACAACAGAATAAATTTTTTAGTTTCATTTTATATGTCAACACTCCACCAGTTTAAAATTCCTTTAGGAGTAAGAATTTTGTTTTTAACAAGATTCTCTAAGTTTCATCTTTTTTTTTTTTTTTAACAATTTCTCATTAATGTTACATGTAAGATAATACTTAAATGAAGATATTAAAAAAATATATATAAATTTTCAAATATTTTCTGCCACCATCAAAATATAGTATTTGAATTTGATTATTATATTTGACAGCTCGCTATATATTAGCTCACTGAAACTTCACTGTACTTCATATATGTTTGTTCTCTTGTGGTCCAGTTTTCCATTGTATAATTTTCATATTTGATTTATTAATCCATTTGTGTTTACTTAATAGCAACTCCAATCTATAATTTTTTTTTCCTTGATTTATTAATCCATTTGTGTTTACTTAATAGCAACTCCAATCTATAATTTTTTTTCCTTTCTCTTTCTTTCTTTTTTAAATATTATTCAGGTATGAGTAAATTTGGCCAATTACCATTGAAGCACATGCTATGGTAAAATTATGATTGCACATGTTAATTATTATATATGTGGTATTCTGTTTACACAATATCATTATTTATCTCTTTGTAGATTAAAGTAGAATGATATTAGAACTTGATATGTATTTTGAAATTCATAGATATTATATATATATATATATATATATATATGTAAGATACCGCCTCTGTATAACGAGCGCATCTCGGTATACCGAACGCACATCGATCTCTCTGTAACGAGCGGTCGATCACCGCTATCACACATCCCAGTAATAGATATCCATCGTTAATGTAGTCGTGCACAAGTAGGAGAAATAAGCAGGCATTTTCCTGGGAACTAGCTTTTATTCCAATTAATTACAAGTCTCTTCATAAGCTAGGCCCAGGGGACAGTTTGAAGAGTCTTTTACCGGGGAAACATCGTCTTATCGTTCATATTTCGGCGAATTGCCGGACTTACAACGGCAAGGATGCCGTCGCACTTCGAAGAATACTGGCCGTAGTTTTGTGGAGAGTGATTAGAGTCAAAAGCCACGCAAAAACGTGCTCCTCACATTATATACGGCCGGACCACCGCTAGAGACCGCTTTGCAACTTATGAAATAATGTAATTTAATTGGCTAATTAGCCCTTGACTCATATCTGGGTAAGCAGCCCAGATAATTAACATGCAAGATGTAGCCACCGGGAGAAGAGAGATGCGCTACCGTCAGCACTTTTAATCTTAACGAGGATTCAAAATTAATATCTGTTCGTAATAAATGTATCGTAAGGAAAGTTAAGTTACAGGGGCAACTAGAAATTAAGGCAAAACTTTAATATTTTGACACACGATTTAGGGATTTTAAACTTTGAATTTTTATATTTTAGTTTTTGATTTGGAATGGGTTTAACTAACTATCCTTTCATATCAATCCACATTCGTTCACATTCAATAATCTTTCATACTTTTTCACATTCATTTCACATCCCCCCCCCCCCCTTTAAAAATGAGCGCCACAGTACTTGCCAGCAAGGGCTGTGGGGCTCAACCCCATAAGTTAAACACATTTTAAACTAGGCTATCGAATTTTTTTTTTTTTTTTTTTCTACGGAATTCTAATTAGACTCTCAAACTGCTTGGGCTTACTTTTACATAAAATACTGGTACTATTTGATGATATACACTGAAGATAAAACATATGACATATACTGTAAACAAAACACACAGCTGCAGCAAAAAAAAAATTTAAACATTTCTCGCGAGAACATTGTGTGCTATTTTTTTGAAAGTCTGTTAGCACATTGCAAAAGTTTTTGTTAACCAATATGTCCTGTTAGAATTGTTCGTGGGTTATATTTGGTTCATCAGGAAAGGTAAACATTGCACCTTTCTTTAAACATACAATACAATAAAAACTAAATAATATGATACTTTAAAGCAGAAATATAATATGGCAATTACTTATATTATTTACAAACACAAACAATTAAAATATGCACTTAAACTTATAAAAATACTTCAACATGATATAAACACTTATTCAAAACATTAAATTTAAAAAATATATCATAAAAGATATTTCAAATATATTGTAAATATAGGACAAAACAATTACTACAAATGCAATAAAAACAACACAAACATGAAAATGTCATCTGAGCAGTTACAAGCTCTGTTACTACTCCAAATTATCTATTTACAAGCATCTTTGGGCTTATAGGACACTCTAGTGGGAATTATTCTCAGGAGAAAAAAAAAAAAAGATTGAACTGGAAAACTTTGTAAAAATAGGAAATTCTAATCAAAAAAAAAACTTAGGTGAGGATAGGCCCTCTTGTAGGGAAATAATAGTCTAATTTATGCAGTTGGTTAAAAAAGGTAACCAATTGTTCTTGCTTTAGCCAATTATCTAGTTTCGAACAATAGTTATTAGTTGGCAACAAGACAGTTGGAAAAAAAGGTTAAAGGTACCAACTTGGTAAATTGGAATACGGACTTGATTGATTGGTGAACTGGGTACAACATATGAAAATAGAGGATTTTTTGGAAAAACATCAAGTAAGTCATTATTTGCAGACTGAAGAATTTCTATATTTCACAGTGGCGTTGATAACATACATTGATTTTTTTCAGCTACCTCAGTATGGTGGTATATTTGGTAAAAAATGGAATACTGTTTGGGATAAAAATGGAATATAAGGTTGACATAAAAAGTTTTCTCATAGAAAAAGGGGTTTGATCACCTGAGACATTAATCAAAGCAGCAACTTTGTCTTCGGTCATTTTCAATAACCTGCTGACATTTATTTGCACGCATTTTGGATGTTTTATTTTCGAGGTACCCGGGTACTTAAAAAAATGCCGGAGGTTATGTTTACATCACGATGTACAAGAATTGCCACTGGATTGACCAGGAATTTCGAGATCATCCTTATTTTTGGTTGCTTTGTTGGGGTTTTAGCACATACTAGAATCATCGCTAGGGTTGTGTCTACCAACGGGTTCATTTTGTCATTAAATGAGGATAGGGGTGGAACCTATACCTTTCTTTTCACTAATATAACTTTGGGGATAATCATGACACTAATTAAATTCTTGGTGCATTTACTAAAAAGGCAACTGTTTCAAAAATATATTTGGTCAGGGAAATACTAAAAATATAATTCTTCAGAATAAAAAGGTAAATATAATAAAAATAGCAATAATAACAATAACACAAAATAAAAAAGCATATATTTTTCTTGAAAAATTGTTTAGTCTTACTATGACAAAAACAGATATCTCAAGAGTTAAACTAAAGCAGTAAAATATGTGCATTGGCACTAGCACTTTTGTGCACAGTGCACCAGGAATCTTTGAAAATTCGTGACATCAGTTTGAATGACATCAGTTTTTGGTGCACCTCATCACTGTACAGAGGTTAATTCTTACCTGGAGCACACATATTTATTATTACCACTTGATTACCGACATATATAAACTTTTTACAACACATATTTACAGAAATATCTAAAAACATTTAATAGGTCATTTTTATATTAGAAACTAGTTTTTTTTTTTTTTTTTTTCCAAAAAATTTGCCCTTTTTTTTTTTTTTTTTTTCTTAATTTTTCATTAAATCCCGCTTAATTTTCCAAAATAATAAACAAAAATAACCTGCTTCATTAAATCACTTAAGTTGTAAAAGGATGAGATAATAATACAATAATAAATAATAATAATAATAATAATAAAAATAATAATAATAATATATTTTATAAAATTAACACTTAAAAAATAAAATTTCTAATTGTTTCTGTTTAATGGTTTTTCTCTTAAAAACCTTTAAGTGTTCACTTTGTCAAAAAATAAAATAAAAAGTCCTTGACAGCTTTTAATCTCTTCTTAAAAAATAACAGAGGCGAAACATACCTGGTTTATTGCTTTCGGTTTATTGCCTGGTTTATCCATTTGATTGCACAGAATACTCACGTGAAAAAAAGAAAAAGAAATCACCATTAAAACGAAACCAAAACAGGAAACATCGACAAAACAATGTACTCAAAAAAAAAGAACATCCATCGGGGAGAGATTGCTATTACGGCATTGAACTTCGACCTTGATCTCTGAGAGCCATGTGTTTCTCTCCAGACACCCTCAGTTGATAAGTAGGTCAATTGAAAAGAGGTCTTTTGGTTTATCCCAGATGAAAAGGGAAAAAAAAAAAAATTGCTTGATAGATGATCGGAAGCACAGCCTAATATTTGATAGCTTAATGCAGTTTTAGTGATTGCATAAATAAGAAAAAAAAAAGTTTTTTAATTTATTTCATCTTCATAACTGCTTTTGTACCAAAAATAAATCTATTTCCGATTTCGCTTTCCACAGTTCAGAAAATCGTTTATCAGAAAGTCGTTTTCTTACGGTAGAAACGCTGAACTCATGAATTGGAGAGTTGAAAACACTTGTTACCCCCACAGGAGCCTTCTCATCCTTACCAGACTCTCTGTAAGATATCGATACGCCTCTGTATAACGGGCGCATCTCGGTATACCGAACGCACATCGATCTCTCTGTAACGAGCGGTCGATCACCGCTATCACACATCCCAGTAATAGATATCCATCGTTAATGTAGTCGTGCACAAGTAGGAGAAATAAGCAGGCATTTTCCTGGGAACTAGCTTTTATTCCAATTAATTACAAGTCTCTTCATAAGCTAGGCCCAGGGGACAGTTTGAAGAGTCTTTTACCGGGGAAACATCGTCTTATTGTTCATATTTCGGCGAATTGCCGGACTTACAACGGCAAGGATGCCGTCGCACTTCGAAGAATACTGGCCGTAGTTTTTGTGGAGAGTGATTAGAGTCAAAAGCCACGCAAAAACGTGCTCCTCACATTATATACGGCCGGACCACCGCTAGAGACAGCTTTGCAACTTATGAAATAATGTAATTTAATTGGCTAATTAGCCCTTGACTCATATCTGGGTAAGCAGCCCAGATAATTAACATGCAAGATGTAGCCACCGGGAGAAGAGAGATGCCAGCACTTTTAATCTTAACGAGGATTCAAAATTAATATCTGTTCGTAATAAATGTATCGTAAGGAAAGTTAAGTTACAGGGGCAACTAGAAATTAAGGCAAAACTTTAATATTTTGACACACGATTTAGGGATTTTAAACTTTGAATTTTTATATTTTAGTTTTTGATTTGGAATGGGTTTAACTAACTATCCTTTCATATCAATCCACATTCGTTCACATTCAATATTCTTTCATACTTTTTCACATTCATTTCATATATATATATGTAAGGATATTCTTACGCATCCACATTTTGTCATCTTGAAATAGGTGTCATAACAGTTCGTTTAAGTTTCTCATTCTGTTATGTTACTTTGATGTTACGCTGGTTGTGTAGACGTGGAATAAAGGATAACAGTTTCAGTTTGGACCTGACTTTATTTCTTTTTCGTTACATGTGTCATTTTGTTAAGTCAGACCCAGTGGAATGAGAGCTGGAATACAGGTTAGTCAGGAATCATCCTTTAACTGCAAGCAAACGGTGGCAGATTATTTTGGCAATTGATTTACAGAAAAGTCCATCCTAAAACGTGCATTCTTGCTTTAAATATAAATTAATTTGCATTATTCTCAGCAGAGGGTGGAAGTGTTATTGTGGGAGGTTCTTTCTTTCCTGATTGGTTCAGTATATTTTTATTGCTGTGATTTTATGGCAGCAATAAAAATATAGTTAAGTCAATAGTCTTAACTCAAATCTAGTTGCATCACCAACAGACAATTCTAAACTTGATGTTAATTAGTATTTATGAACTAATCATAGTAATAACTGTCAAACAGATAAAAGTTAATTAGGATTTACAATCTAAAATGTAAACATCAATTTCTTATTTTGACAATAATTTGAAATTACATTAATTTCTTGATCTGAATGCAATAATTGTCATTTTGGGAAAAATTGATTAAACTTTATGATCTAAATGTAATTCTGTATTATGATAATCATTTATTGTTTATAATTTGTTTCCCAAATAATCAAGCATAGCAAGAAAAACCCGAGTGAGTTTGTTTATGTTACGAAATATAATGATGCAATTCTCGATTCTGATAGGAAATATATAATTTGATTACATTCTTGACTCATAATAGAGATTTATTACTGTTATAATGATTTTAAGATAATTTAATATGTTTTATGATATGGGCATAAGTGTATTATGCCAACATTATGTTGCATATTTAAGCAAACAAATACAGTATAAAGCACCATTTATTCATTTCTCATTTATTACATCTTTTACATTTATATGTAATTTCGGTGCAATTTCAGTGCTGTCCCAATTCATCCCTATGTATTTTAATGTTGTAATGTTTTGTTTATACAATGCATAACTTCGGTTATATATCCTTTCTTTCATGCTGTAACCGATTTCATCAGAATTTTTTTCCCCCCAGCATCCTTCTTTTTTTCTTTTCTGCTAACTATATTTGGGGAAAGATGAAGGACAAAGAACATGGGATGGCTACAGGAGTTATTTCAAGTTCATGGAACTTATGGAGAAGGTGGGACAAAAATGATGGTCAGTGAATGATATGCTTACGAGACAAGTTTGAGATTAGTTAAATGTCGCTTCAATTCCTGATTTCATTGTAATTTAGACCACGTTTGAGCACAATTTCTATTTTTTCCTTTGGTCTCTTTTGAACACTTAACATGATTGTAAAATGTCTTGTAAAGAAAAGGTATTTTCATTAAAAGAGAAATGTTTCTCACAACACTAGCGAGAAAACTTTCCAGGAACTTAACTCCATACATAATGCTTTGCTTAAGTCTCAAAGTAAATCGGCATGCCAGCCAACGATTAAAGATTTTAATTAAAATCTGTTTGTACCTTCAATAATGGAATAAAAAAAGTGTAATAAAAGGTATGCAACTGATAATTCTCACTTTTATTTTTCAATTTTAGAAATAATTATTTCATTTGTTAACTTTTTTCAATATATAGTAGTGCAACTTAAACAATTCGAAAATGGTAGCAAAATTAAATTTGTATGATTGCAGCATTATATTACTACATTTAAAAATTTTACATCTTAGGCAATTACAATTTAGATTGTACGTTTTTCCCAGTTATACGTCGTTTTAGAACAGTCCCCTGAAATACATATAATTGGTGCTTTACTGTATTATGATGAAATAATTAATATTGTAAAAAGAGAAAACCTCTCAAAACAATGATATTTTAATGAGGTTATTAATCAATAAAACTTTTTGAATATATTTTAAATGAAATTTAAAAAAATCTACTCACTTGGTCAAGTGTTGTCTGTGATACTGAATAATCTTCTATATTAAGCATCTGCCTTGCTTGTTCTAATTCATGAAACACCATTGCTAAGGATAAAGATGGAGCTAGTTGATACTCCATCTGGTTTAAGTGCTGCTCTTGAAGAGAGGCTGAACATCCAAATGTGGTTTCAATGAATTTCCGCACCTCTTGCATTGCATTGAGAGCATTTGCAACACGAAGTGTAAGTGTATAACCATTGCCGTACCTAAAAAGAAAATTTTAAAATTTACATTTATTACCATTATTATTATTTTGATAACAAGGAATGTTATTCTTAGTTTCTTATTAACTTTTCGCTTGAATTAGAATATAATTTTTTCATTATACTTAGACAAGTCTTATTACAAGTAATTTAACTGAAATATTTTACTGCTTGCTCTGAGTAGGTACACTATATGAAATCAAGCTGATATAAGGAACGGGGGTGGGGACAAGGCAATGCAAAGAAGGTAGAAATACATGACAAAAAAAGAAAAAGAAAGAAAAATATTGGCAAAAAGCAAAGATCTGTAAAAGAGTATCATCCCAGCTGCATACATTATTAACAAAAATAAGCTTTACTGAACACAAAAATAATTCATAAATCAAAATTCTGACATGTTTAAAATTTATTCAAATCTTAAAGGCAGTTTTGTACAATATTTTTACATTAAAAAGAAAAAAAAACATAAATAATAAACAAATTAAAGGAAAAAAAAATAGTAGAAAATTAAAATTTTTTCATCTAACAGAATATATTTACATTAATAAAAAAAGCTTTTTGTGTGTCTGTTGGCGATTGTTAGAAAAATCTATTGTATCTATAGAGGTTTGCAAATTCGGTTCTGGATGGACAAAGACAGATCTAAATGTATCTGAGGCTCAGATTTTAGATTTTTTGTTACTTAATTTTTTATATGATTTGTAACTTTTTTCGCATTATGCAATAATTTTTTGACATTAGTAAAAGAAATGTCTTCAATATTTTAGCCGAATATAGTAAATTTTGTCCTCTTTTCAATACACTTATTTGGTGTTCATATTGTGGATTTTTGAATTTTTTTTTGAATTTTTTGCAATAAAAAAAAAAAAAATGATAAAATCATTTTTTCAGCCTTTTTAGGTAGATTTCATAAGAAATACTACCTATTACATTCTCACCTAAGTTGGAATTTTTGAAAAATTTTTGCAGATCTATACTGATCATGACTCCCATAACCCAAAACCACCCCCCAGTTCAAAACTTTATCTATCTATCTATCTATCTATGTCACTTTTTTATGAACACGATAACTGCAATAATTCTGCTCAGATCTCTTCAAAACTGATACATAAAATCAAGGGGCATAAAATCTCGGTCAAGTTCGTTAATGGGCAAAATCGAACCAAGGGGGGGAGGGTGGGGGGGCTTTTTGTGAAAACAGAAAAAACCCCATAATTTCTTAATTATGATACGTATCGAATCCATTTGAAGTTGTTATTACTTCTAGGAAAAGGGCTGAAAATGTATGTATGACAGATTTTTGATATCATTAAAAATGGCCCCAAGGGGGAGGGGGGAAAGGAGTGTTTTAGAAGAAAAAAATTCATAACGTCGTCAATTCACAAGATATCAAATCTGCTTAAATTTATTATAAATCCTCTTAATATTATCTAAAACTTTTATACTGACAAGTTTTTTATAGGACCAACCCTTATAGCAAAAAAAAAAAAAAAATCCCTGCTGGCTCCGCCTGCAAACAAGTTAGGTTTCGAAGTAGGCGGTTCCAACTGCCGCATCATGGCAAAAAGGTCATTTCCTCCGCAATTCCCAACAAACAGGTGCCCCACGGTCTGCGTCTTCGAAATCTACCTGTGCCTGTAGGCCGAGCCATTAGGGATTTTTTTTCTTTATCAAATAATTTTGGTTATTGTAAATTATTGGTAATTTATCTTTGTCATCCAAAGATGAATTTTATATCCATGTATGGACAAACAAAAAATTAAAAAGGTTTTTTTCCCCATGAAGTTTTTAAAAAATCCATAAAAGACAGTTTATGGTAAGCTTCTGTTGTGCCTGGGAAATGAAGAAAGAAAACTTTCCCAAAGTCCTGCCTGATGGGAGAAATGCTTGATGTGGTAATGAACACGTGACTTTGAAGGAAGCTAGGGCATTCATTAGTCATCGCCACCATCATTATATATTTCTAAATATAGCTGTTGGGTTTTGACAGTTATCCAAAAATGAACTACGATATTTTGATCATGACAAAAAAGTTCATATTAAAAGAAATAAGACTTTGTCGCTAAAAAAGAAGACTAAACCATTAATATTTAAGATTTAACTTTTAGAATTACTAGAACTGGTCCTAAAAGTATAATTATATCAACAGAAAAACATTTTCTACAACTGCACAAGTGAAGAACACAAGAAAGATCACAACTTATGTCTTAATCTATTCATATCATCCGATGACCACAAACTGCATAATTTTCTAGTGTATAAATCATATGATGCTCATAATGCTGCATTTCTTTACATATATATGCATGTAGCTCTATGACTTGAAGATGAATGCCGAATGTGTGGGTGCTCCCAGGCTCAAACACTCACAGATTTTTTTTTTTTATGGGCCCTAAAACCCACAAAATTTGAAGCTAAAATTTTATTTTACAGAAAGAGAGAGAGGAGATGAGAAAGAAGAGAAGATCATCAATAAAACCTTGAAATTTTGTTTACAAGCGTTTAGGGAATAATATAGAATACTAGCACAACCACCTAGCTTTGCCCGTGTTAACCATGGGGGCCTTCGGGTAAAATAAATAAAAGTACAATACTATGGCAGTAACAATAATGGAGCTCTGTGCATTCATGCCCATAAATCGTTAAAAAGACAATCGGAAAAAATTATGTTACTTTGACAGAAACACAGTAACATTCCTCAGCTTTTAAAGAGAATGCTGGTTTTCTTTGGCACATGTGACAAATAAATCTTTTCGATGACAATATGAAAAAAAAAATGCAAAAAATTCAACTAAATGGCATTTAGTGAAATTCTATTTCATATGACATTACTTTTAAAGGGAGACTTACAACTAAATCTACAATGAAAATGACATTTTCTAGACACTTTAAGTCCTGTCATGACGGCAGTCATGAAATTTTACTTGAAAAGAGAAAGGACTGACTTATAAAAAAACGGTTGCCTTGTTTAATTTCCTATTTAATATAAATCGTAGAAAATGTTACTATTGCATTTAAAGTAATAAATCACTTAGCTATAAGGTATAACTATTTCATAGAAAGTGACATTATATTTAGTAAATTATTTTTTTCCTGAATTTATATCTTAATTGAAATGTTGTATTACAGTAGATATTTTAACCAAAAATACATTTATATGAAGGTACTACATCATTTTAAGGCATTTATAGTAATTTTTTTTAATTTTAAATATGAAAAATGTGCATTATCTACTCAGAATGACATAAATTTTGGATGTGAAAATAGAGTGAAGTGAGTCTGAATTTTTATTGGTTTATAAAAACAAAATACACATGTATATATTTTTTAATTATTGTGTTGTTTTTTAGGGTGTGGCAAAAGAAAAGAAAAAAATGCATTAGAAAATTAAAAAAATAGATTTGTATAAAAATAAACAGTATTTTTTTCTCTTGTTCTAAAATGTTACATCAAGTTTCATGCAAGTTGGTCAAAAATTGTAGATTTGTATAAGGAACATACAGCCAAACACTGATTTATATATAGATAGATTGATATCACGTACTTATACATTTATTCAAAAGTTTTATACTATGACTGAACTTAAGATTCAATTGTTCAGAAATATTGTAAGGGTAAAATAAAAAGAGTCTGAGAACTTATAAAGATATTTTTAAAATTACTAAAAGACATATACAGTCGAACCTGGTTAACACACATTTCAAGGGACTGGACAAAAGTCGCATATTAAATGGGATTGCATATTAAACATGATTTTTATAATGTTGCAGGAACTGAGTTTATTTGCCCTCTAATCTTCTATGAGAACTTTAGAGATTTCTTTTATATGTTTACAGTAAAAAATTCTGCCTTTTACGTATATTTAGATTAAAATTTAACAGTATTCAAGTTTAACTCATTGTTTGTATTATAGGACAAACTGGAATAGTAACTAAGAATAAATATGAATTCAAATATGATTGCATTGTCAATTAATGTGTTACAACCAAATGGAAAACAACAAAAATAATTTTCCTGCTAGTCTATTTTTTACAAACAAAAAACATTAAATTTTTGCAGAACAATCCAGTTATTAAAATCATCTTTAGTGCTTGTGATAATGAGCAACCTTATAATCAGTCGAAAAAACTATGCTAGAAAAATTTGTCATTAAATAAAACAAATATTACTATTTGGGAATAGTGGTCTTAATCTTAATAAAATCTAAATAAAATAATATATCTTAATAAAAATATCCCGCTAAATTGGCAGCACTGGGAAAGATAGAAGAAATTCGGATCTTGGTTTATGAATTAGTGTAATAATCAAAATTTTCCTCTCAAGGGACGGAAACTTATCGCGTATTAAGCGGGATCATGTAATAACCGTGATATCTTTGCATTAGTCTTATGGGCGATGTCCAAGGTACCAGAAAAATCCACATATTAACCGTGAGTGTCGTAACTGGGTACGACTGTATTTTAAAAGGAGTAAAAAGAGGAAAAAATTCATGGAACTATTCATTTCTCTCGATGATGGATGTCACTTTTTAGCACTTTCTAACATAGTTTAAAAGTGTTTATGATTTCGATTTGTCTGCTTGCCATCTGCTTGTACTCTTGTAAATATACTCAGATTGCTCTGTAATTGAAATATGTTATTGGGGTTCACTATGGCATGTTCGCTGTTGAAAATAGAATGTGTAGCATTTATTTATCATTAGTATGTTGCCAATGGTGTAGTCGTAAAAAAACCAGAGGCTATACGCTATACACAAATGGTATACACCAGAGAATATACGGTATAACAACGAAGGGTATGCAGAGTTATCCAGAAGCTATACAATGTATACCACCGTATACCCTTCAATGCATTCCTGTTCATTGCATCATTAGTTGATTTATAGGGACACTCAAAAGAATCCCATTACATTATGATTTATGGGGAAAAATTGCTTGCAGTGTATTTTAATGATGTTAGGCTATTTTAAGCATAGTAAAATTCATATGCATTTATGAGATGCACTAAAACATGCTTTCTGTAGAATATAAAGTGCAAAGCATTTGTTATTCATTTACAGGGTCACACAAAAGAATTTGGTTACAGTGTTTTCTATGAGCAATAAATGAAGGAAGAGCATTTTTAGTTTTGCTATGCATTTTTATGTTTAGCTAATTTTTTGTTTACTACATGGTGTGTATAAATTCTATAGATCATATACAGGGCTACACAAAAGGATTCTTAAGCATTATTGTGTATGAGCGTGAACTGCTTAAGGGTGTTTTTTAATTGAGTTATACATTTTCAAGCTGAAGTATATTTAATATACTAAGAGATGTTTGTAAAATATAAATAAATACATATACAGGACTATACAAAGAACTGGATATATTATCACCATATGGTTATGTTTGAAAGTTTGTTTTCAATTGTTATGCGTTTTCGAAGTTGACACCTTAAGATATCTTCTTTCATCTTATTAGACGGTAAAGTTCTGTTACACTATTCTGGAAGTGTTTCATAATCTATGCTGGATGCATGATTTTTCTTTCTTGTTATGTATTGTGAAATGAAGTAGCAGAATATGTTACAGAAAGCAGTTTAGACAACACATGATATTAGTGTTGTTTCTGAAGCTGTTCCTGAAGTGTAGAAAGAAAGCTCTGGTGATAGTGATGACAAATTTCATAAAAATAACGATGATGCACAAATCTATGAGGTATTCTTACTACACAGAAGAAACAGAGCAATTGGATTTAGACTAAATCTGATGTGAATGGATTAATCAGTATACTCTTTAATTAAAAAACAACGACTTCCAGTTATTTAAAAAAGAAAAAATATCCTAATTAACTTTTAAGTAGTTATACTTTATAAACTTTTAAAATCTCACAAAAAAAAAAATCTGATTTTATTGGGTTAAGTAATTATTTGTAGTGTATAGTTTTAGAAGAATACATTTTTGCTAAGGACTCACTTGTTTTTTAGATGTTGAATGCTGCCCAGACAACGAAATTGTCCATTGACCATGATGGCTAGTCTTGTGCATAAAGCTTCACATTCCTCCATACTATAAAATATAAACAATAAAATAGCATGAGACTTTCTTTGACTCTTCTTATTCAGTGTTTTATATCACAGAATATCAACATTCTAAATACCTATGGGATGTAAGAATAACTGATCGTCCTTCTTTGACAATGTCAATAATGCAATTCCACAAAAACCGCCTTGCCTTGGGATCCATACCAGTTGTTGGTTCATCCTGTGAAAAAAAAAAGTAATCTGCTTTAGATAATTTTTCTTAAGGAAACTATAACATTGCTGTGAAACAGTCCCCCCCCCCCCCCCCCAAAAAAAAAAAAAAAAAAAAAAAAAAAAAAAACATTCAATAAACTATAATATTACAGTTGTGTGCATACAAATAAATTTTTTACCAAACTTTTATAAATTACCTCCATCTGACAAAAATACTGCTGAAGAAATATGGTTAAGGTGTTATCCAATAATTTGGTAAATTAGATGGTTATAAAACTAGATGGATATAAATTTATTAAATTATTAGCTAATCTCTTAATAACATTTTCTTGAAATTAGTATTTAGGCAGGGAAGGATAATTCATAAAGAAGTATTCAGTGTGCAGATGCTGTAAAACAGTAACAAGTGAAGATGTACTTATAATTAGAGATCGACCGAAACAGGTTTTTAAGACCAAAACCGAAACCGTAAAAAAAATTAAAAAACTGATTAATACATACATAACTGCATATAATTATTATTATTAATTAATTAATAACAAATAACTAATAATTACTTAATAATAACTAATTATGTTACTAATTAATTTATTAATTATACGTGTATTTAACCACATTTTTAACAAACAAGTGTATACATATATGTGTGTGTATAAGTTTCAAACAAAACTGAAACATAAATAATACAACTTTTATATTTTATTATTTTATAAAAACCATAAAAACTTTATTTTCCATTTCAATATTCTCAAAGTGAGACATGTTTAACATTATTTTGTACTTTAGCTAATTTTAAATATATATATAAGGATAAAAATGTAACAGTTGTCAATTTTCTTTTAGGATGTGCACAATAAGATCAAAATAAATCTTTGTTCACTCACTGCCTCCCCCCCCCCCAAATAAAAGAAAAGCTTTGCCACTCCCTGCCTCCCTAAGAAAGTATTGAAATGTTTTGACAAAATTTAAGTTGACAAAATTTTATCTCCGGTGCCAAGTTGACACTCCTTGCCTCTAAAACTATTTATTTTCATAAAAATAAAATGTAATTAATTTATCAATAAGACAGAAATGGTTTCCAATTATACGAATTTCATCTAATAAAAAAATATTTTAAGTATACATAGCTCGATATATCTTTTGACATAAATTTCATAAATCTTCATATGTTTAACAACACCTTTCTCATAAAGCATTTGAAACAATCTGGAGTTTCAAAGTAAAAAATTTTCTATTACTGTTAAGTTTGCAGCTTTTAAAGATCACGTGATAAGCGTCTTTTAAGTTTAGTCATATATGCATTATTTGCTTTATAATTTACACTCGCATCATGATAGAGTCCGACATGGGTTGGGCTGTACCCAACCCGAACCCGCAAATTCCCTTTGAAGTCAACCTGCAACCTGACCCAAACCCGACAAAAAAATTTCCCCGACCCGAATCCGCAAAAATAATTTTTGGCAACCCACAACTTGACCCGAACCTGCAATGAAAGGACAATAAATCATGTTTTAATGCTATTATGAAAATTATGTACAATTGTATGATAAATAGACAAACTATATTCTTTAATATTCAAATATAGTGGAACCTCTGAATAGCGGACACATCGAGATTGTTGAATAGAGTCCTGTATTGGGTCGGGTTGTTTATTTTTCTTTCGAGTCGGGATGACTAATTTTCTTTCTGCGCATCGGGTTCAAACTAAAATAATTCTTTCAGGTCATATTTAGATTTTTTTGCATGTTGGATTGTTGAGATTTTCATAAAACATTTGAAAAGAACTAAGTTTCAGATGAAAAAAAAATGCGTATTTGAATATGAATAAGTATATATTCAACTTACTGCATGAGAAAAAATAAAATGTATATAAGAAATGTAATTATAGATTATACTTTCTTTATGGTGCAGTTAAAAACCATTTTTTTTCTCTCAGAATCTGAAAAAACATTTCCAACATTTCGTTTATGATACACACAAAAACACACGTATCGTATTTGTGATAGTTTATGCATGCATACACATGCTACATGTGCGTAGATTTGGATTCCAAGGTATAAGCATACAAATATATAAGTGTCAGGAATTTTAAAAAGTGTTCTCTAAACATATGTGTCTGCTTTTTGGAAGTGTCCATTATGGAGGTTTTATTGCATATATATTTTTAACCTGCAAAAGTATTGTGGACATTCTTTGAAAAAGCGGGTCAACCCGACCTCGACCTGCAAGAGTCAAAACCCAACCCAAAACAATGAAAATCAATTCGACCGGAACCCAGATTGATTCGGGTGATGTTAAAAGTGGGTAACCTGACCTGATGCAGGACTCTACATCATGAATCAGTCATGACGGATAATGATAAACAGTGGAGTTCACAGCAATAAACAGTGTCTCATTTGAGTCGATATAACTCATATCAATGAGTAAAGTTGGAAATTCCCGAAAGAAGGAATGATATTTTGAAGTACAGATAGTTTCTGTCATGGCGAAATTTTGACAGCAGTTTCGCCAAAAACGAATATTTGGCAAAACTCCGATTTTGAGCCAAAACCGAAATTTCGGTCGATCTCTACTTATAATTTGTGTCCCATTATTAAGTGATATAGGTGATAGCAGATGTGTCATATGACCAATCAGTTAAAATGGCAGCAGTGGAGAATGCATTTCTGTTCTTGAATTAAGCATAATGGAATCTGTTATGCAGAAGCATTTTCAATCATGATTCAGAAAAAAAAAAAAAAAAAAAAAAAAAAAAAAACAGTACTTGCATATTATCTATGCCAAGAAGATAGATACACTTGTGCCGAAAATACTAATTACAGTAACCCTTATTTCTTTTTTCTTTCCACATTGTAACAGCATAGTTAATACTATATAGTTGCCATATTAATTGTCATAAGACAATTCCAGAAGTATTTATATATAATTATATAATACCATATGATATAATATAGATATAAATATTATATTCATTCTGGTGGTTATAACATCCTGCTAGAAATAAAACTACCATTGCAAATAACTTTTATTACTAAAAGCCACCAACTTGATGTTATGTTTTTATCAAATGTACACTAAATAACTATTTTGTATTATTTTAGTTTGTTTTTATATTATTTACCATTTTTCGCAATGTATGTATTTAATAAATGTATATTAAATTACTATATTGAGCACAATTAATGATTGAGAACCATTTCTGGTAATTTAGACAAGACCCTTATTATTGGCATAAAATAAATCTTATTATCTTCCTGGCACAGGTAATATGCAAGTACCAAAAACCACACCCATAAAAGTCTACAACATACCATTGATAGAATGACCACCCATAAGTTTTGATTTAATACCTTGTGATTTTTTCCAGTGGAGGTACATAAAGGGGTAAGATATTTTCCCTTTCAAATTCTGTTGATCTAGCAGAGTTGAAATAGTATATAATAACAACTACTGTATTTTATTCAAATATCTTAATTCACATTTAAAAGGAAATTGATTACTGGCTCCATATGTATCATATGTGACTAAGGATGAACACATAGAACATCTGTGCCTGTCTTCTGTCTCTAAAAACACTTGAAACAGATAATAAGCTGACAAACTGAAGTAATTAAATGTGCTTTAGCAAAAATCAAAATTTTTCTTCAGAAAAGAAGTAAAATCACAAATAAGTTATGACAAAAAATATCTTAGTAAACTACACTTTGTTAAAAGGCAAAACATCAATTAATGGCTCATTAAAAAATTCTAAAATTTATGTGAATTAAAAAATTTAATAAAAATGATGGAAAAGTACTTACTAAAAATACAACTGATGGATTTCCAATCAAAGCTATCGCTGTTGACAATTTTCTCTTATTACCACCAGAATATGTTCCAGCACATCTATTACCATGGGCCAGTAAACCTAATTTTCGAATACCCCACACTGCAACCTGTAAAAATAGCAAATAAATCAGCTTGATTGCAACTAATTTACACGTAATGAATAAAATTATATTAACAGACAAACATGATTCTAAATAGGATTAAATTACTGATCAATAAGAATGAAGGTGAACAGAAGCTTACCAATACAATATCAAAACAACTAGTATATAGAACTTATGGTTTGTACTATAGTTTAATTTCATTAAAACAACATGAACATAAATATAAGACAATATACAGTTGAGCCTGTTTATAGCGAGCCCGCATTTAACGAGATTCCGGATTTAGCGAGGAAAATGGAGACTTTTGCTTGGTATAATATTTATAAATGTATTGAAGTATGCTCTTTTAGCGAGCAAATTTTTGTACTTTCCCCGGATTTAACGAGGAAAATAATTATGTAAGCGAGAAATAATTACAGAAATAATGATTTAAAAAAAAAAAGAAAAACACACAGATTTCCTAGATATCTCCCATTCCTCTTGTAAGGAAAAAATAACTATTCATTAAAGTTATCCAACAACAGTTGAAACCGTCATAGGCAAGTATCAATTTTTGGAAGGGAGATGGCATGAACTGGACGCCCGTCCTATTGTCCCTTTTACAGGAAGAGAAAAAGGGAGAATAAAATAATCCCAACTGATAAAGAATGGAATTCCAACACACTTGGTGCTTTACCATGGTTAAAGATGGTGGATGCAGAGGGGTGGGGTATGGCTGGCATCAAGTGAAATCATTTATGACGACTCACTCCTCCCTTCAATGGCTTGATCCAATCCAAATCAGGTGTAATTACCTGTTTCAGAACTAGGTGTAAGAAAAACCTATTTTCGGCTTGTGTCTTTTCTTGAGAACATGTTTTTTATTCTGCTGTTTAAAATGTTGAAAGTAAAGTTTTATCCATAAGAGAAAAAGTGAAAATTATAAAACTCTTAGATAAAGGTGAAATTTTTTTTTTTTTTTGCAATATGTAAGCAGTTCAACTGTGTCAACTCTTTTGAAAAACAAAGAGTCCTTAACCAGTTGGGGACGAGCAACACGTATACGTGACACATAAGATGCTCAAAATCCTTCATTATTCCCACCAGTTAAAATTTATTGTAATCTTTGCCTTATTTAATCATAGCATTTCTGTGATTCAATTCGGTGCAAATTTTTGTTTTGAAAAACCGGTGGTAAAAGATTAAAAATTCGGTAAAGGACGCTCGTCGCGAAGGGGTTAATGGAAGCATATGAAGCGAATGTGACGGATCGCAAACAGCTGAAGAAGTTTGAAAAAAAAAAAAGACTTGTATGAAACTCTGTTAAAATGGTTTGTTCAGCAACAGAATTCTGGTTTGCCGATAACTGGTCCCATCATTAAAATCCAAGATGAAAAATTTGAAGCTCAGCTAGGTTACACAGATTTTTCATGCTCTAATGGATGGCTACATCGTTTCAAGTAACGTCACAACATTTGTGCATGAAAAATTATCGGCGAGGCTCCAGTGTGAACGACAAGGATGTGAAAGACTGGTTGGATTGCACATGGAAAGATTTACGTGAAAATTATGCTGAAGATAACATCTACAATGACGATAAGGCTGGCGTCTTTTACAATCTAATCCCTTATCAAACGATGAAGTTTAAAGGTGAAAAATGTGCGGGTGGTAAGTTGCTGAAAAATCGCTTAACTGTGTTAATGTGTTGCAACAAAAAACTTTTTATCGTCGGTAAATCTGCAAATCCAAGATGCTTTAAAGGGGTAAAAAGCCTATCAGTGACTTACAAATCAAACAAAAAAGCATAGATGACTTCTGAATTATTTTAATCCCATTTTCACGAGTGGGATAAAGTGCTCCAAAAACAGAAAACAAAGTTGCACTCATCGTTGATAATTGCTCTGCTCACCTGCTGGTCAGCAATTAAAAAAAAAAAACATGAAACTTGTTTTTTTACCGCCTAACTCAACCTCGATGTTACAGCCTCTCAAACTAGTTCTTATTCGCAGTTACAAATGCTATTATAGATAGAAATTAATTCTGATGATATTAGTGAGAAATGAAAAAGATCAGGATCTTAAAATTTATGTTCTTCACGTTATACATCTGAAGACGGATAATTGGGGAAGTGTAACTCAAACCTGTATTCAAAACTGCTACAGGAAAGCTGGATGGATTGACAGAAGTGATGGTGACTTCGAAGATCAAGATGACTTGTGATGCTCAGTCTATTTGCAACAAAATAACTTTGAGCAGTTTAACGATCTTTTAAACATCAATGAGTACAATAACGTTGATGATGGCTTAACTTCGGGTATACTCTTCCCTGAGAATATTGTCGTGGAAGTGGTAAAAGCGCAGGAAGAGGAAAATGCAAGTAATAGTGACTCAGAACAAGAAACTGTAATTAAAACACCGTCACGGGATTGCTCTGCAGAGTCATTACAAAATCTTGAAAAGTTTTTTGAAGCAATGAAAAATACCGATGATGCAACATTTAATGCATTAAGTGTTTTACGACGAAAATTAAATAAAACGAAATTTTGTAAAGTCAAACAATAAACTTTGGATGAATATTTTTCCACTTCTCATTAAAGATTATCAAGCAGCAATCCACTTAAGTTGTTTGTTTTATGTGCATACTAGTTATTAACTTGGATTAGGATTTAGCGAGCGACCGGATTTAACGAGCATTTTTCTGTGTCCCGCGTTCCTCGTTAAATACGAGTCCTACTGTATTTCATTTAAGGGTGTATTCAAATCCAAACTGCTTATTTTGAGACACATTTGTAAATTCATTTTTTCTCTAAAATGCATCCAATTGGCAGGTTCTCTTATTCAGAAACTTTATAATGTCTGTATTGTCTCGATTTTTTGATAAAGGCAGAATATATTTCAAAAAATGCTGTCAAAGTGGACATTTTGAACCGAATTTTGAGAAGCGATAGCGCTGGAAACGAAAAAAATGATCGTACTGTGAAAATAATTGTTTGTAAATCAATTTCTAATTAATTGAACGAAAAAAAAAACATGGGGCCCTTATAAAGGTCTTTATAAATCACGCGACCAAGTTTCCTATTGTTACTTTTAAAAATGAGTCTCAAAATTTTGAGTTGTTGAGCGTGGAAAAATATTTTTTTTAATACCGCCTTGATCACATAAATACCATGTATATCTTTTCATTTATTTATTTACTCTAATTCATTTAACTGTTGAAAATTTAACCAGCTCATAAATAGTCTCTTGGATAAATGTCTTTTTTTTTTTTCTTTTTTTTTTTTTTTGGGGGGGGGGGGGGGGAGGGCGTGTAATTCATTAGATAATGTTTATTTCAATATTCTACAGTGACTAGAATGTGCTGAAATATAACAATTTGACATAGTTTGAAAACATGTTTAAATGTGCTATGCAGAAATAATTACTTGACAGTATGTAATACAGTACACAAATTTTGGAGATGCAATACATTTAAAAATGACTTTTTGCCGAAATTTAATTCAGCTGATCTGATAAATTTAGTGCTGAAGAAATGTTAATTCGAGTATAATATATAACTGTTAAAAAACAAGCTAAGTAGTAAGTATTTATACAATCAATAACAAAACACATAAAAAAATATGTTAATTCTTTAGGAATTTTATGCTGTAGGTTATTAATTGTATCTCAGCATTTAATTTTAATTTATTTTATTGCCCCTATATAATATGTTGATATCTTTCATACCACATACTTTAAATGCTATTATCAATCTTAAGAGACTAATTTGTTACTATTGGTCTCTTTGTATTAGAAGAAATATCCTGTGATTTTTTCCTATCACTACATAACAATAAAACCAAAAGCATAGCTGTTTTTCTTTTTATAGTCAATGTTTGTATTATCTGAGTCTAAAATAAAATCTACAGAATATGTTACATTTCATTAATAATAGTAACAAAAATATTCAACATTTCATAGTTTACCAGCATAGTTGCCTATATATATATATATATTTCATAACAGTATTGAAATACTTTACAGTTTACAAGCAGGAATTCAAGAACAATGAATCAGTTGTAAGTAACCTAATACAAAGAAAGACTGATAGAGAAAATAAAAGGCTTCAAAACGAGCTAGCTTTTCCAGTTATTTAATAATAGATTTATTTAAAAATTTATAATTCTTTAAATCAAGTCTTAAAAATGCATAAAACAAAATACAGTAAAGCTTTAAAAATATAAAGCAGTTTTGATTGGTAAAATAAGCTGATTTTTCTTTCTTTTTTCAAATGTTTAAACAGTAATTTCTTACTATAAAATTAATTATAAAGAGAATGTGCTAAACCCTTAAAAAAAAGTAATAAATTAATTTTTTATAACTTTGCGGCATATTTAAAGGAACACTGCTGGCTTTTGGTACAAATCAGCACCATAATACATAAAGTTCAGTAATCTAAAATGAAGTAATGAGTAATTTAAACATTAACAACTTTTTAAATATATATTATAAATAAACAAATTTACTACAAGAGCACACTAACAAACTCTTCCATTAATAAGAAACACATAAAATAGTTAAAATATATTTATGTCAAGAACTAATTAATTTTTTAATACAATGTGATTCAAAGTTTGTTAAAATTATGATGCCTACTACTTCACTGAAATTATTATAAGTATGGCAAAATAAAAAGAAAAAGGAGAGAACTTACTTTTCGTACATGCTTTTCAGGTATTCCTCTAAGGCGAGCATAAAATTCTAAATGTTCATACCCAGTTAAGTGAGAATCTAAGGCATCAAACTGCGGACAGTATCCTATACTTTGACGAGCAGCATCTATATCGGTTTTGATGCTATATAGGAAAGATGAGACAAACATATAAGAGAACAAAAAATCTTAAAATTACATTTTTAGTACTTATTTAATTATTTTATTAGATCATGACAATACAGTACACGGACCCCAAATCTGAAATGCTCGTGACCACTGCTTTTCCAGATTTCAGAATTTTTCTGGATTTTAGGTCTTCACTTAAAAGATAAGTCTATAAACAGCAATAATATGATGGAATTTTGGTATCCATTCTGTTTAGCATAATACTTATACTTTGTACTTTTAATAGTTGTCAAAATAAAAAAAAAATGTTTTAGTAAACAAACAAATGTTGAATTTTTTTTTTAAAGTTACAACTGTGGTTTTTTTTACACAATAAATACTTGAAAATAAAAAATTGGCAAAGAAAAAGAAATATTGAAAGTGTGCTTATCTAATGTTAAAAAAAAATCTTAACTACAACAGAACATAAAATTATAGTTACAGTTGTAAAAAATAAAAAGAAGAGACATCAGTTAGCGCTTTACAGTTATCTGGAGCGAGGGATGCAGACATCTCTCTTCATGTCTCTCGCACTTTTATAATGGTTGGTTTCCACTTGGTACGCTTTTTAAAGTGGGTCGCATCCCCTGATATTCACTATTTGCCAGACACTTTAAACATGTCCGATAATTTTAATTGTTTCATCTGTTTCGGCTTTAATTTTGCAGCACCTCTTTTATTAGAAATATTTTCACCTAACACCCATTTTAAAAAAAATATATTTATTTATTTTATTTTTTGTAAGAAACAGTTTAGAATTTTGAGATTCTGGATTTGAGGTCCCATACTGTATAAGCCATTCTAAATTTAAGTACAGAATTATAAATTACTAGAAAGACCTGCAGATTTGGATGTGTGGTTATTGAAATATGCTAAGTAGTATTTGTGTGCATACTAACATTAGAGGGAAATTATACTATCGTCCTCGTAGCTCAATGGTAGAGCATTGGAGTGTTATTCTAAGCGTCCGGGTTTGATTCCCGCCTTGGACATTTTTCACTCTGTTGGTATTACATTCAGATAGCAATCTTAAAATTCACATGTTTATTATTCAATAATTTTGGCCGAATTTCACTGCTGAAAATTAATTGAAAATTTAATTAAAATTACTTATATGTGTGTCATATGCTGGTCTTTATGTGACTTTGTTTTGTCTCAAGTTTGTCACAGGATTTGTGTGCTCATGATGACATTTCCATCTTGTGCTGCAATTGCAGCCTTGCCGACATATGTAGGTGAAAGATGCCAAGTTGGATACTGTCCTCGTAGCTCAATGGTAAAGCACTGGAGCATTATTCCAAGGGTCTGGGTTCGATTCCCAGCTTGGACATTTTTCACTCTGTCAGTATTACGCTTAGATGGTAATGCTAAAATTCACATGTTTATTGTTCGGTAAACGCTATATCAAATTTCAGGTTTTAGCCTCAACAGATTCAAAGAAATAGGAATTTTAGAAATTTTTTTGCTCTTGCACCCTTTTGAGGGTAGTTTGTAGAGATGAAATGCCTATTTTTCAGCAGAGATTGCCATTATTATTATCCGGAGAGAAGATTTAAAATAAATTAAGTAATTATAAAATAATCATGATTTTAGAATGTTTTCAGCTCATTTCTTCAAAATTTCAGAAACTGATCAGAGTGAGTATGTACATCTTAAAAGAAACACCATTTCAAATTTCATGTTTTTAGCTCTAACAATTCCAAATACACTATAATTTAGAAATTTAACTTTTGATTTATTATTATTTGTAACTTTTAAATTTTGATTTATTTTAAAAACACTCTGAGTATTTACATCTTAAAGGTAGCCAATAGGTCAAATTTTGTTGCTATACTCAAGATATTAAAAAAAAATCATAATTTTAAAAGGCTTGTCGCTCTTGTACCTCTTTGTGGGCAGCTGCACAGAGATAAAAAACAGCAAAGTTTTAAATAGAGACTGTCACCAGAATTATCCTAAAAGAATATTTGAAATCGGTTTAGCAGTTTCAAAGTAATAGTGATTTTAGAACGTTTTCCACTCATGTCTCTCTTTCAGATTTCTAATTTTTTAGAAATTGTTCCGTGAGAGCATTTGCATCTTAAAAGTAACAGCCATGTCAAATTAAAAATTTCTAGCCCTAACGATTTCAAATAAATCATAATTCAAACGCTTTTAAGAAGTTTTCCTCTCATTTCATCCTTTTAAATTTTTTAGAAATTGTTCTAGAGAGCATTTGCATTTCAAAAGAAACCACCATGTCAAATTTCAACTTTCTAGCCCTAACGATTTCAAATAAATCATAATTCAAATGCTTTTAAGAAGTTTTCCTCTCATTTCATCGTTTTAATTTTTTTAGAAATTGTTCTAGTGAGCATTTGCATTTCAAAAGAAACCACCATGTCAAATTTCAACTTTCTAGCATCTGCAGTATCACAGAAATTGCAATTTTAGAATGTTTTTTGTTCCTGCACTCTTTTAAATTTTGAAATTTTTTTGTAACTGTTCTGCACAAGCATTTACTCTTAAAAATAACAGACATGTCAAATTTTAAGATCAGTGAAATCTCAAATTCCCTTCAGGAATAGAATGGGGTGGAATGCACTTGTATTTTTAAAATATCTCATCAGAAAATTAATATTTTTAACTTTTTTTTTTTTTTTTTTTTTTGTGTGATTCCTTTTTAATGGATAGTTCTTTCTGTTTTAGTTGACAAAATATATCTAAAATATACACTTAATTTTATTTGAAGTGTTAAAATATTAACCAGAGCTCATCAACTTTGCTATTAACACGTAAAATATAAAACTAAGCACACATTTTAGAAATATTTTGTCAACTAAAACAGAAAGAGACATCCTTTAAGAAGAGTACACAGAAAAAAGAAGTTAAAAATATAATTTTTCTGAGGAGATATTTAAAAAATATGAATGTATTCCTTGCCTATAGGTTTAACATTAGCAAGTCAGGTTAGGTCAGTCAAGTCTCTATTGGAGAGCTGGTTGGCCAACACCCTTAAAAGTCATGTCAAATTTAAAGTTTTTAGCCCTGACAATTCCAAATAAATCATAATTTGAAACATTTTTGTTCATTTTACCCTTTTAAATTTTGAACTTTTTAGAAACAGTTCTTAGCGAGCATTTACATCTTAAAAGTAACCATCATGCCAAATTTCAGGTTTATAGCCTAAACAGTAGAACAGAAATTGTAATTTTAGAACACTTTTTTGCTCCCAAACCCCCTTTGGAATAGTGGTACTGGCATAAAATATAGCCTATATTGGAGCAGAGATGGTCAATATAATTTTGCCACAATTATTTTTTAAATCGGTTTTGGTAGTTCCAAAGATTACTGCCTACAAACAAACAAACTTTTCTTAGATTCAGAGAAGTGAGAGATATCATTTTAAAAATTTATTAACAAACAAATAAACACAAATTGTTTTACATGTATTATTGTTTTACATGATTTATTGTTTTTTATTTTAATTTTATTCTATGCCCCTTTCCTGACTCATTAAGAAAAATTATATAATTTTTAAAATCATAGGAATAAAAAAATATTTTTTTATCAGTCTTAAGAAATGTATACAGCATAAGTAAATTGTAGTCCTGCCATATTAATAAGATATGTTCAGTTACTTTATTACATACCAAAATAGTATGCAATCACATTACAGTGCTAAAATACTTAGGACCCCCCCCCCCCCCCCTCTCCTGCTCTTTCACTAAAAAAATAAATCAACTAATCATAAATGCCCACATATCACTGGTATTAAAAAAGGAGGACATAGTTGGAGTTTTTTGTAATTATATCTAAGCTTTATTGTTATTTTACAACTGGTTATTTGGTAGATTATTGGACTACATATGGTGTTATAAAAATTAATTATTCGTGGAGTAGTGTATTCATGGGAAACAACAACCCATATCATAACATGGAGCTATTTTATCTTTCCAAATATATAAAAATAAATATGTAAAATTGATGTTATTAAAAGTAGTTTGAGTGAACATACCTATGACCAGCAATGTATGCATTTCCAGACGTAATTGGAGTGTTCCCAGTTAACATTTTGAATGTTGTAGTTTTACCAGCTCCATTCATGCCGAGCAAACCAAAACACTCCCCTGGCTGGACAGCAATACAAAGCTGATTGACTGCAGGATACTGGCCGGGTTTGTAAACCTACAAAAATAAACATGTACATATAACATTTTAAAGTTCACATTTCATAGTTACTTAAAACTACATTTTTCTCATTTCCAAAAGTATTTTTAACTGAAATATGAGATTCTGAGTGTACAGGCAAAATTAAATAAAAATTAAAGCAGAAGGCAGATATTAGAAAATAATCATATAGAATATGGAACTGTTTAACAGGAAACCAATTAACCAAAATGATACTTCCAGTGGACTGATTTTAGAATCTGTACAGATAAAAAGTGCCACACAGTGCCAGTTTGACATGTGCATTGCTTGAAATATTACAACATGCATAGTGTAACATGATGCCAATATCTAAGATATCAAATGGAAGCATATTTAGTTATATAACTTTTTGATATCAATTAATTTGATATTGGATGTTTTGATTTTTAATGCTGAGGAAACAGAGGAATTTTTTGTTTCCAAGGGATTTCCATAAATTGCCTTCTTTCAAATTGTGATTATTCTTTAATTGTGTTTGGATCTGATTCTTAATCTGAGTAATCTAATAATTAATCTGAAATCAGAAACGATGCCACAGCTACATATATTCTACATATCTGATCAAATAGATGTCGCTTCAATGCCCAACCAGTTATCCGGAATACATCTGACCTCAACCATTCTGGATAAATGGTTCTGTACTGTAGCTTGTAATTTCAAAATAGATTACCCCCCTCCACCCCACCCCCTTAAAAAATATTCTTTATTTTTTGAAATTCACTTGCTAATTAATTAGTGGAAAAGAAACACTTTTCAATTAATTAAAAGGATAAGTAGCATGATAATGATAGATATGAAAGATATTAATGATAGATAGATCCCTCCCATCCCCACCCCCAGTAAAGACATTTATAACATTTATATTAACTCTTTAAAGATACCAATTACTTTTTGAGTAATAGGTTAAAAAAATTCAATTAAAAAAAAAACTACATAATCACACAATGTCTGACTTTTAGTGTATTTGATGAACAGAGTTTGTTTTGTAATTAATAGTAATTCATACTTCAAACACCAGTATTATACTATTGTTTATTAAGTGAAGTAGGTTCTCAAGGCAATTTACCTTTGTTAAACTTTCCATTCTCAATACAGCATTGTTGCAGTGACCACCTAGAACTTTGGACCTTTCCATTGCTACATCGTCATCTTCTACTTCAGATACAGTTGGCAAAATAGGGTAATTTCTATTCAACAGGAAAGAATTAAATGATATGTGAAAAAAAATGCTATTAATTTAATTAGTTTCACCAGATTGTTAATTATAGACTTAAACAAATAATTTATTATAGATAACTTATAATCATTTATTCCTTCTTTTTTTTTTTTCACTTTTATTTAATCGAGTTTAAAGTATAACTGCTTTTATCGTGGTAAAAATGAAGTTTTAAAATAAAATTAAAACTATAAATTTACTTTCACCAAAAGTTTTTTGTGAATAGAAAAGTGACTAATGGCTTATAATTAAGCAAAAGTAAATTACAACAAAGACAATAAAAATATATTGATGAAAACTATTTTTTAAGAAATAATAATGATATGAATTTATCAAAAAACAAAATTCATCATTTGATATTAAATCACAAAACATTTTATATAGCAGTATCAAAATATCAATAATGAACTTTATTTTTTTCATGCAAAAATTCTAATTATACTTGAAAATATTGTATAGCAGTTAATATTAATGATTCAGTTGGATGAGTAATAAATAACAGGGAATTCCAAATCCACTTTACTTTAACCCATTACTACTACTACTACTACTACTAACAATAATAAATATAAAGGAACAAATAAGAAAAAGGCTAGGTGATAACAGCTTATGGCACACATGGTAGATATAACATATTTGAATATTTTGCTGAGATATGAATAATTTTACAGATCATATTTTTATACTAAATTAAAAATTTCTCTTTTATTTTAATAAGTAAAAATAAAACAAATAAAGAAGAATATTGGAATATCATTCTAATTCTCTATGACATATTCTTTGAAATATATTTCTAAAACATCAATTAAAGAAATAAAATGACTAATAATTTTAATGTGAAGTATATGCACAAAAGATAACAAAATATGAATAAGGTTTGATCTTCTACTACTTTGATTTCAAAGCCAACTGTATTTGCTTTAACTAGTTCTAATTAAAAAAAATATAATATATGTCTTAAGGATAATTACATTGAATTTTGACAAACTTTATTCTAGTATTATTTTTTGCTGTGCCATTTTGGATTCCCCCAAGAGTCCTGCATGGGTCAGGTTGTACCTAATCTGAACCTGATTAATTCTATTTAAAGTCAACTCGCAGCATGACCCAGACAAAAAAATTTCCTTGAACCGCAACCCGTACCCGTAAAAATAATTTTTGGAGACCCACAACTCGACCAGAATACGAGATTTTTCAACCCAAAACGGCAATAAAATGACAGTAAATCATGTTTTAATGCTTTTATGAAATCTACAATTATATCTCTAATACCAATTTTATATTTTATATAGAAAAAGGGACAAATCTATATTCTTTAATATTCAAATATAGTAAAACCTCAGAATAGCAGATACCTTGGGATCATTGAACAGAGTTCTGCATCGGGTCAAGTTGTTTCTAATGTTCTTTTCGAGTTTTGGTGACTAATTTTCTTTTTGCATGTTGGGTTCACCCTTAGAATAAATTCTTGCAGATCATATTTAGGTTTATTCCAAGTTGGATTGTTGGAATTTTCTCAAAGCGTTTGAACAGAACTATGTTTCAGATGAAAATAAATACGTATTTGAATATGAATGAGCATATATTCAATTTACTGAATGAGAAAAAAATAAAATGTATATAAGAAATGTAATCATAGATTATTCTTTCTTTATGATGCAATTCAGAACCATTTTTTCTTTTCTCGGAATATGAAAAATATTACCAACATTTCATTTATCACACACACAAAAACACACGTATCTTATTTGTGATAGTTTATGCACACATACACATGTTACATGTGTGTAGATTGGGAGGTGTAAACTATTCAAAGGTATAAGTGGACAAATATATAAGTGTTAGGAATTGACAAAGTGTTCGCTAAGTAGAGGTGTTTGCTTTTCAGGAGTGTCCTTTATATCTTATTGTATATAAATTTTTGAACTGAAAAAATATTTTGCACATTCTTTTTAAAAAGCAGGTCAACTCAAACCCACCACATAAAAGTCAAAACTCAACCTGAAACCGAAACAATGGAAGTCAACCTAACCCTCAGCAAAAAAGTAGTTCACCCAACCACCACAACAAAAAAATGTAGCACCCACCCGACCCAATGCAGGACCCTAATCCCCCGCCCCTCCCATGCTTTGTATGTGGAAACCTATATAGAATAGAATTTAAAATCCATTTGCAACAAAATTCTACCTTAAAATTCTTTTTAATTAGATGGGGTTGAAAACTGCGATTTTACAAAATTCAAAGGTTCTCTTGAACATTTTCTAATCTAGTAGGGATAAACAACAACAACAACAAAAAAAAATTTAAAAATATTTGAAAACTGCACACTTTTTTCTATTAGATCATGTAGATGTTATGAATTTATTTCTCTCTCTCTCTCTCTCTCTCTCTCTCAATATATATATATATATTTTAATTGAGTACTTTAAATTATGCTCAAATAATAGTAAAAATGCCAGTTTTTTGAAAAATATCTCTGAAGGGAAAGAGATAAAAGAATTTATTCTTTATATGTGTTATTACCAGGGCGCTTGACAAATGTGATTACCAGGTCGGCACTGGCGACCAGGTTTTTTCATCTGGTGACCAAGTTATTTAATATGGCTTTTTTTTTTTTTTTTTTTTTTTTTTTTTTTTGGGTACAAAATTGACCTAAGAAATGAGCACAAATGACATTTTTCTCTCCCCTCGTAATTCTAAAAAGATGTCTCATTATAGATGTTGCAAAATTACAAAATATTAAGAAACATAGAAATTATATTCAAACAAGAAATAAATGTAACTTTTTCTATTAATTTGGCAAAAATAAGTTCATCAAACGCAAATTTTAAACTAATAAATCTGATATATTTGACTGATTTGACAGGAAAATAGGCAACAATTTATTTTCCTGCACCACTATTTCATCGATGCCCCTCTCACCAGATGTAGATCTTGTAGCACTCAACTATCCAGACATTTAAAGCATTCGGCAATCAGCATTTCCCAAACATGCCGAATAATTGAGCCTTTACAGTATTTTTCTTTTTTTAGAGAGATATAATTTTGATAAGTTCTATTAGAATAATTAATATTATCTTTCTAAATCATGTACTATTTCAAACTATGTAACTAATAATTCTAAGCTATGCTTCTTATTATTTTTTCTCAATTCATAAAAAACTTATGTGGTTTTTGAAAAGCAATGATAGGTGAGGAGGGGGTGGGGGTGGGGATATTTTTACTGGCAACCAAATTTTTTTGCTGGCTACCAATTTTTTTTTTTTTTTTTTTTTTTGTAAAGCCCTGGTTATTACTATCTCCGAACATGTACAGAAATAAAAAGTAAGCTGTTATCTCTTTTTCCTCCTAAATTATAACAATTTAAATGTTGAAAATTTTTGACAGCTTGTAACTCAAAAGAGGGAAGTGGTATTCATATGCAATTTGGCAAGAAAAGATTTGTCTGTATTCTGTAAGTCATTTTCTAGTCATTTTCTTCTATGAATAAAAAGGAAATCCAGAAACAAGAAACATTTTATTAAATAAATTTTCTTGGTTTAGCTAGTTATAAGTACAGCAAATTTCAGAAATATTTTTTAACTAAACCCAGAAAATGTATTCAATAAAATGTTTCTTGTTCCTAAATGTTTTTTTTTAATCAGTGGATGGCTTCATTTCAAGACTCTGCATCTCATAGACGAGTTGAAAAAAAAAGAAAACAACACAGACTATGGACAGTATACAAAGAGACCCTTTCTTGCCAAATCACATATGAATACCACTTCCCATTTTGAGTTACAAGTTGTTAAAAATGCTAATTTTTGAAAATTTTTAACATTTAAATTCTTATAATTCAGGATGAAAAAGAGGCAACAGACTGCTTTTTTCTTTTTTTCTGGACATGTTCAGAGATAGTAATAATATATACAAAAATTGCACACTCTTATGAGATATAGAGAATTTTTGCAAATGGATTTTAACTTCTTTTCTATATAAGGTACATACAGTGTATGGGAAATATAAAAAATTGTGTACCAACCAATGTTTGTTGAAAATATGTCGAATGATTCTTAAGGGTCTTCTCTCCCCTCACGTGAAAACATCCGCTCACTAATATTAATCCTATGGGGCAGTTATTTTCTAATATCGCGTTTGCATTTTCGTATTTTGAAAAGAATTTTTTTGCATTGGATAGATTGAGATCGGCCTCTATTGCCACTGTTAATTACTTTTTCGATTTTCATTGCAATTTTTTTGTTTTTTTACGAAGATACTTTTACTTTTAGAATTGGTTTCAAAAGTGAAAGTACCTTTGTAAAAAAAAAAAAAAAAAAAAAAAAAATTGCAAAGAAAATTGCAAAAGTAATTAATGGCGGAAATAGTTTTTTAGAGTGTCCCTGTAAACAAGCTATAAATACTACACACTTCATTTATAATACCAAATATTCTATAGTAAATTTCAAATGACATATAAAATTAAATGACAATCTGAATATATTTACAAGTGTTAGAGCTTGCCCAGGCAGTAGACAGACAAACCAAATTCATAAACACTTTTCAACTAAGTTGGACAATCTGGTAATTTCCAATGCAACAGAAAAAATTTTATTTACAAATATCTAAATGGTTTTGATTTAAACTAATTTTCATAATATATTTCTGAACAAAAGGGAATACAAGCAATAATTATGATAATTATTAGTTTTATTACTACACAGTCTGTACAATAATAAAATATAATAATCAAGAAATAAAAATTAATGCTTATAGTTTTACTTACCTTTTTCTTATAAAAAACTTGTATTCTATTAACAATGTAATGGAAAAATAAATTACACCTTGGACTGTTAAATAGACTAGATTTTTACCTAGGAAATCCCAACTTAATGGATTTCTAAACATAGAGATACCTGCAAAGGAAAGTAGATAATGAACAAAAGACAAAATACATCACCTTAATAATAGAATCATATAACTTAAAAAATTTCAAAAGACAAATTAAACAATAGCAAATTTGAGCAGTAAATTTTACAAACACAATTTTAAGTAACTATACTCTAAACTACTTCAAATTCAACACTTCTTAAAAATTATAATTAAAGAAAAGTTTTAAATAAAGATCATTAAATGATGTATTTCTGGATGAGAATTCCAGAAAAGTTTGAAAAATGAAAGGGTAGTCTTTGATTCAGTATAAATTCAGCAATTAAGTATTTAACTTTAATTAAAATATCGCACACAATACGATCACATAGTATTTCGTCTAGAAAAGATTTAAAATTGCAATATTTTGCTAAACAGCACAACTATGCGATGAAATTAGCTACAGATTCCCCTGCACATTGTACTTGTATTGTTGAATTTAATCCATGATCTCTAATGGGTCAAAATAGAAATTAAAAATTTTGATCAGTTCTTTTAAGGGCCTACTTCAATCACACGGTGACATTCTCACTCTAATGTTAAACTTATGGGAGGGTTCTTTTAAAATATCTCGTTTGCATTTCAATATTTAAAAATAGTTTTAGTTGCATTGAATAGCTTAGGTCGATATCTACAAAAGATGGTTTTTACTTTTTCAATTTTGGTTTGCAGTTATTTGTTATTTTTTATGAGGACACTTTATTGTCACTTTTGAAACCGACTCTGAAAATAAAAATACCCCCTAAAAAAAAAAAAAAAAAAAACTGCAACCAAAATTGAAAAAAGTAAAAAACTGCCTTGTAGAGATCACTAAGCTGTCAAAAAAAAAAAAAAAAAAAAATTAAATATGGAAATGCAAATGAGATATTTTAAAAGAAGCCTCTCATAGGTGAGTAGTATGTAAGTGCTGGGTTTGATAACTAATAACTGTAAGAAAAATCACATGCTGCCAATTTTCATCTGTGATTTCATTTGTTGCAAAAAACTGCTTAAGTATTTCTGTATATTGACTCCAGGACTCTATAGAAGCTTCAAACTCTGATATATTTCTGAATATATCCATTCCTGAATATATCCATATATTTCCATTGTAATAACTTCACATCTGTGGCAAGCTCCATACATGCAGTTTAGCCTAGCTTAGGCATCAGTTCAAGATGACATCTTCAAAATAGCAATTTACTCGAAAAAAAGGAAAAAAAAAACCCTCATTTAAAACTTTTTAAAAATATAAGTGTAATCTGATCATTGTCCCTATTATTGAGATTGTTCAATCTCAATTAATAACAAAGAACCAAGTATGATTGGAATAAATTAGCTTTTATTCATGTTACTAACATCATGCCCAGCAAGAGAATGACTGTGAGCTGCTTAGAAATATAAAGAAAGTGGTGGTTGACTGTAGCGCCAACTCTCGATCAGATACAAACTCATTTTAATATTTTTAGTAAGTTCTTGCTTTTAAATTTATTTATATTACATTGCTTAGATTTCTTAATGCAAGTAGATATTTAGCATCTTACGCAGATAATACAAATGGTGAATATCATTAGTATTTATACAACTAGGAAAAAATAACTACTAAAAAAATAAAACCAGAGAATTTATTAAAAATGGTAAATATCACCATGTCATATTTTTAAATACTGAAGTGGAATATGCCAGATTAATTTTGATATTTTTAGATTTTTTTTTAATCTCAAATTTATGTGCAGCTAATCAGAAAACAATTAAAATAAATAAATAAATAAATAAATAAATAAAACCTTTTGCATTCCATTTTTAAACATAAAATGAGATTTTAATTTGAAAACTTACCAAACTTTGCTAGGGTTTCGTAGGCAAGTTGATTAGTAAAGAGATCCATAAGACCCCTTCCCAAACAATAGTGAGGGAAAACTAAATAAACTTGCTTCAAAATTCCAGCAATATCTTGTAACTCCTAAAAAGGCGAAAAAAAAAAGTACAGTAAACTATAAAAATATCAACAATATATTTTTTAAAAGAAATAAATATACATGACTGACACTTGTACATTTTATCATAGCTAATAACTGACAAACTTACCTGATCTGTAAAAAGTTCTAAAATATACGTAGACAAAGTAGTAACAATTCCTATAAAGACATTAAGACAAGCTAATGCAACAAAAGCTGAACTAGGAATGCTAAAGAAATAAGTTGTAGGATACATCAAAGGAATGCTTGCCCATCTGAAATGAAATTATAACATCAAAACAGTGATACCAACTTTTAATAACAATAACATTGTGTGTTCATGAAAGTTTTAAATAATTACAAAAAATTATTTAAAAATGCAATAGTACGAAAGTAATTAAAGTAATATTAATGCAGTAGTGGCTTACAATTTGGTACCTTGTAATTCAATATTTCAATTAGACAGATTTATACATGTGGAGATATAAAATTGTGAGATGTCATTTGATATTTGTCATTTATTTTTTGTAAGGTTGCATTGGAGAATTTGTGTTCTTTATACTAATTTTCTGACTAAAATTTGAATTTTTAAATCCATTAAATGTATTTTTTTTTAATGAAACAAAATAAAGTTGTAAATGAGCAAATAATTCACAAAAATTGCGATTTTGTATAAAGTTATTTCTTTTAAGAATGAAATCAAATAAAGTTGAATGAGTAAATTCAGAAAAAAAGAATACATAGTTAAGCATAGAAAAGAGTAAAGAAATACAGATAAAGAGTAGAAATTTACAACAGCCAAAGAATAATTAAGGAGTATGGCTTTCCTAGGTCAACTATCGCAACAACAGGATGTTTTTAAGTGCTAAAATAGCTTTGAAGAAACAGAAATTTTGATTAAGTTAGGTCTACAAATAATGAAAAGATAGAAAATTGTTTCTAATTTGAATTAAAGAAAGACAGATGAGGAGTGAGAGAGATCCACCCAATGATTTATAAGACAGCAAAATGTTCAATTTTCAAAGAATTGCTAAATAAAACATCACAATGTTACTTAAATACACTTGAGGACAAAGTCATGGTCGACTCTTCAGATTCAAAGAATTGCTAAAAAAGTTAAGGATAGAAAGAAGTATTCACAGTATTATCAGACAGAATGCGCTGGTGTTGATTAAGAGGATACACATATTTTTTTAGAAGAAATTGGAATATTTAATGAAGACGAAAGGATTGCTACAATAAACTTTTAATGACAATGAAATTGGGTAATTTTGGAAGTGACTTCAAGATTGAACATACATTATGCAACAAGTTAAATCCTATACATTAAAGTCCTTATAAGTCCTTATTAAAGTCCTTATAAGATAGACTTAGCTCATTATTGGCAATATTTTTGTAATACACATTTACTTTTACAATTAATTGTGCAAAAATAAATAAATAAATAAATAAATAAAAAATAAAAACAAATAAATAAATAAAAACAAATAAATAAAACAAAGTTAAAATCTAGCCCTTTTCTGCATTTTTAAACAAAGTTAGTGAGGTGGGAGTTCAACAACAAATTGATTTAGATTTCATAAAGTGACAGAGGTAAATGTTGTAATGCAGTTAAACAGATTAAAAATTTAAACTGGTATAGTGCTAAATTTGTGTTGAATTGTAAGGTACCACTGTATTATTAAAAATTAAACAAGGACATTTAGATAAAATATACATTCAATCATACTTTTTTTTCTAAAAATGTTTTTAAAGGTCTCTTTCAGCCAGTGCTGTAGTTGGTCAAAAATATTTGTGGGAACTCACCTTTTCATAGAGTAGATGTCGAAGCTACCAGATTTTTGCTAAGGCAAAAGCTGACTTTTTTAAATTAGCAGTTATAATTATTATATTCTAGTTTTTTATAGTATTGTAATTGCATAGCATTCATCTAAAAGCAATATTTAATCAATCTCATAGTAACGTTTTCCATTATGAATCAAAATTTAATTGAAATAACAGAAATAAATCCATATATAACTTATTGCCACATCTATCCTAGAAGTTTCCATAATAAAGAACGATAATGAGAGGTGTTTTCTCTGCTCTCTGATTTACGACAGGATGTCTCGTCTGATAATCTTCTTCCTGATGGCAACCAACATTTCACATATGGTTCAGGACAAAATTCTTTTAAGAGAGGTTCTACATGGCTTATGACTATAAGTAAACTGGCTCTTTGAATAAGGAGTGAATTTTTCGCATCTGTCATGATGTTATTCATACAGCTGAATGCTCTTTCACATTTATACATTGAAATGGGTATAGTTTACACAGTCTGGAGAAAAAAAAAAGGCTTGTGCTTGTAGGCAATATTTACTTTTTACAGTAACAAACCAAATATTTCAGGGAACAGCGTTCCCACTCAACTACAGCATTGCTTTCGGCCTAAAAAAGATTTTAGCAAAATAGAGAAACCATATTTTGCAGGTCAAATTAAAATACCACAACAATGACAGACATATTAGCTGTAACCACTGATCCTGATTGGAAAGTAGGTGTAGTTTGTACCATATGTATTAATTTAGGAGATAAATTACATAATCTTATTACATATTGGAGTATGTTACCGGCGTGGTTTTGTCCATAATTATCTTAAAAAAGGGGTTAAGTTGATTCTATGTTTTCAAAGCAGACCTATTCCATAATAGAGTCAACATAGAATTGGCGTAATTTGGAACAAAGTTTTTTGGATATCTTTTGGTACTTTTCCGTTATACCAACATGATGCCACAATGCATGCTAATGTGCCATTTATTTCAACCCTGAACATGCAAAGAATTTTTATTGCAAACCGTGCCAAACTTTGTGACTAGTTATTTATTGAATGCAAATCTCCCCCCCCCCTTTTTTTAAAATATTACTTAATCGTAAGAATGCAAAACTTTCTAATTTACTATTTTTGTAATAGAAAATATTTTTTATTAAGTTATAACTTATATTTTTCGCTGATTATAAAAGGAAATGTTTACTGCAATGCTAAGAGACACTTACAATTTCATGTCTGCAGTTTAAATGGAAACTTTGAAAAAATATTTTATTGTATAATATTTATTTGTTCTTTTATTTTCAGTATATACTTGTATTGATTTAATAAAATACTTCTCGAAACTCTGTAATTTTGAAATATTATATTTTTTAAAGGATTACTTATGCACTAATGTTAATTTTTTTCGACTATTTCATTATAATATTTCATATTGTTTGGCAACAATGGTGTTGATGTAATGGAAAAGTACCGAGCTTCTAGATTGCAGCCTGTGGACTAAATTAATAACATTGGCATAAATAATACACAATATGAAAAAACACAAGGTCAAATTCACAGATATATTTAGTTTGGAGAAACTGACCAGCGTAGCGGGCGAAGCTTGCTAGTTGATATATAAAATGTATATTTTTCTAAGTTTATTTATCCTCTATTAAGCCTCTATTTAATTTCTTAAATTTTTGACACAATAAATTTTGGTTAAATCCTGCAGAATGCACAAATTTTTTATCATTTTATGCATTATGCTTTTAAATTAGAGAAAGCAAATAGTGTCATTCTTGTTTTCTTATGCTCAGATGAATTGAAAGAAACAGTATTTTAACTCCAATAATCATCAACAGTTAATGATGAAATAAGATTTTTATTTAACCCCTTCAGGATCATGATTGCATATATGTATCTTCAAAAGATGCATGCAATAAATGTTTTTGGTACCAGTAATAAAGAAAAATAATATTTGTCTTATTTAATTAGGGCATTTTTATGATTACATAAGTACAAATAACTAAAAGTAAACAAAAATGCTACAAACTGAATAAATTTCGTGCAAGGTCTTGAAGGAGTTAAATGCTATCTCAAACATAGTGATGTTAACATGAGCACAAAATTTCAAAAACACCAAACATTTATAGTTTATTAAAATAAATAGTTAAATTTATAACAATCATTTCATTTATAAGGAAAAATAGAAATTTAACTAGACAGACAAATTTTTTAACAATCTAAACATTTTTGACAATAAAAGAAAATGTTATGAATAATAAAAATTATGTATTTTCTTTTATCAACAATAATTGTATAAAAATAAGGAATATGGCAATACTAACCCATACAAAAACAATAATAGAACAAAACCAGCAATATTGTCTTTAGACACATAGGCATCTTCTTCAAATACGTAAAAAATTAGAATACACAGGCTAAATGGAATCATGTAATTCAACTGCAAAAACAAAACATTCAAACATGTTAATTTTTTAAATAAGAATTTAGAACATGGCTATGAGATCAACTTTTGCTAACAAAATTTCGTAAGATTATAAAATAAAGTTAAATAGCACAAATCTAAAATATATAAAATTGATTTAAAGTTTTCATTTTATACTGGCAAAAGTACATGCATTTTTTAGAATTTGCTGAGGCAGCATTATTTTTGGATTTGTTATGTTTTATATTATTCTATAGTGTTATTAAATGCATTACTTTTTTTAAACTACCTATTATTAATTAATTTACATTATTTTAGCATTGTTAATATAATTAGGTTTTCTTGAAAATTAAGAATTCATTTGGAATAATTGAACTTACTAATTCATCAAAAAGAAAGACAAATGGGAATAAGTCTCATAAGACTAATATTCAGTTTTCATACACCATTCAAATTTCCATTCAAATTTTAATCCTTAAAAATCTCAGCAACATTTTGACCAACCTTTTTTAAGCACCTTCTCTATGGAAATGTTTTATAGAGCTTTATAGATTTTACAGAACTTTATAACCTTTTCTATAGAATCACAAAATAGCCTATAGAAATTCCTGTAGAAGTTACAGAAAAATCCAAATTGGGTCATAATTCTATAGGTTTATTTTGAAATTTTTTGTAAGAATATTAATAAGGGAGGTGGGGGAGACAAAAAAACTAGATATCACATTACAAATGATTTTTTATTTTATTATTATTATTATTTTTTTTTTTTGACAGGAACTGCTTTAAAGTTAATGATTTCTGAGTTTAAGAGATTTACAATAACTAGTTTATATGAACATTAACTTGATATCCATGCTGATTGCTTTCAGATAAAGTTTCCGGTTCACCATTCTAAAGATCATATTATGTCATTGTCTAAAGATCATATCATGTATTTTTACGGCACAATTTCAGTAAGATATTGCTTTGAGAAAAAAAAAGGAGGTAATTAGAATATTATATTAGGTAGTAAATTATTTTTCTTAAATGAAAGATGTTATGGACATATTCTAATTGGTTGATTTTAAGACAACAAGAGTGTACTTCTTGTATGATTGTTAAAGTTGATGCATTAAAAGAAAACTATCAGATGGCTATTTTCAGTAATAATAGTTATAATAATTATAAAACTACAGCAATATTTTATATCAATCTTATTTTCACACGAGTAACTTTAATAGATACATTTATTTTAGACATATATGAAATTATAAGTAACAATATAAATCATATACCAAAATTATAAGCAAAGAATTTTCCTAGTAGACAAACATACAATATTGATTCAAAAAGTATAATTATTTCTTGACATTAAGGTGGTTCTCAAATTCCCTGCTCAATAACGCAAAGCTTTCTGACTCATTTTTAACACAACATAGTTGAAAAGTGTTTATGAATTCGGTCTGTCTGTCTGTCTGTCCGTGATCTAACTTGTGTAAATATATTCAAATTGTCATGCAATTAATATATGTTATTGCGGTTTACTATGGCATGTTCGGTACTGAAAATGAAGTATGCAGCACTGATATTTTTTTTACAGGGGCACTCAAAAGAATTCTCTTACATTACGATCTATGGGGAAATATCATTTGAGGTTTATTTGAATGGTGTTACACAATTTCTTATTTATTGAAATTGATATTTAGCACTGAGGTGCACTACAAGAAACTACCTATAGAATATAGTATGCATATCACTTATAGTTTCTTTACAGGGATACTCAAACTAATTCTGTTACATTACGGTCTATGGAGAAAAACTGTTTGCGGTTTATTTTAATAATGTTTCACTATTTCAAACATATTGAAATCGATATATATTACTAAGGTGTATTACAAGAAACTTACTATAGAATATTAATATTGTGTGTATAGCATTCATCGTTCATTTACAGGGGCACACAAAGAATTCGGTACTGCCGGTTAACAATAATTGCTGGAAGTGCTTTTTCAGTTTCTGAACACGCTTTTAAATTTAACTCGTTTTTTGTTTATTACCTGGTGTGTATAAATTCTATAAATCATATACTAGGCAGCACAAAAGTCCTCGAGTACATTTTTCATTTATGGATGGAATTCCAGAAGGAGAATTTTAAACTTTACTAGGTGTTTCCTAACTGAACTAAAATTTAGCATTCTATGTAGTATATATACAAATCTATAGATCATATGCAGAGCTGCACAAAAGAGTTTGGATATTTTTCTGAATATTGTTCGTAATTCCCGAAATTGGGTTTTTAAATATGTTTTGCGTTTTCCCCTTTCATGCACTGCCTCGCCAGGAATTCAGCTCTAAACGCTGACTTTGACAGTATTTTGTGAACAATTTTCTAATTTTACCAAAAAGTGGAAGATGCCACTCAATTACATAGTTTTTGAATATGAACACCTGCTAATTTCATGTGTTTCCAAACAATAATGAATTCATAAATGTGTCAGAAAGTAGATCTTTTGGATTGGAGAATAACCTTAAAAGAAATTCTGTGTTTTACCATAAATTCAATGTAAAATAGATTTTATTCCTGTTATGAGCCTTGAGAGAGCTTATTTCAGAATATTAATCTAAAAGTTTGTGTTAATTCAATAAATATTTTTAATCCTTATTAATTAAATTTCATATTTTGTAATATTATACAGAAGTTAAATTTATAAAAAATTAGGGTACTTTTCCATTATAGGGGCCTTGGCAAGAGAAAGAAAAATTTCACACACATTTTCTTACAACCTATTCACTCTTTCATATACACGAGCAATTTTTTCAATATTTATGTAATTTATTTAACATACAGAAGCAATTTATCTGCTATATATACAAAATGAAGTGATTTATCTAATATGTGTAATAAAAACACAATAATAATAATAATAATAATAATAAAAACAAGAATGAAAAATTATGCATTAAGCATAGATTATGAAACACTTACAGATTACTTTAACAAAATTTCACTGTTTAATAAGGTGAGATATGGTGTCTAAGTAAACAATTTGAAAAACACATAACACATTTGATAACCCAATTTCAGGAATTACCATCAATAGGCAGAAAAATATCCATTTTTTTTGCAGCCCTGTATATGATCAATAAGTTTTCATATATATTACATAGTATACTAAAATTTAGTTCAGTTAGGAATCGTATGGCACAGTTGTAAATTCCCCTTCAGCAATTTCCGTTGATAAATGAAAATACACTTGAGATCTTTTGAGCTTCCCTGTGTGTCATCTATAGAATTTATGCACATCACGTAATAGGCAAAAAATTAGTTCAATTTAAAATTGCAAATCACAACTTAAAACGTACCTCCAGCAATTATTGTTCTTAGACAGCAGTGTAACTGAATTATTTTGTGTGTCCCTGTAAATGAACGATGAATGTTATGTACATCATATTCTATAGTAAGCATCTTGTAGTGCACCTCAGTGATATATATCAATTTTAATACTTTTGAAATAGTGTAATATCCTTAAAATACACCACAAGTGATTTTTTCCCATAGACCATAATGTAACAAAATTTTTTTGAGTGTTACTGTAAATAAAGTATAGCTACATACTTCATTTTTAATACCGAACATTCCATTATAAACCTTAGTAATAGTAACATATATCAATTGCATGACAATCTGACTATATTTACGCGAGTTAGAGCTCGGACAGACAGCAGACAAACAGACCGACCTCAAAAATACTTTTAATTACAATGAACAGAGGAAAGTATATTCACCTAGGTAAATTATATCCAATGATTGGAGTATCATAGCTGAGATTTTTTCCTACAGAGCGAAAATATGCCGGGACCAGGACTCAAACCTGGGTACTTTGGTTTGGTGTACCTGCCTTTGGTCCCGGGATATTTTTGCTCTGTTGGAAAAAATCTCAACAATGATACTCCAATCATTGGATACTTTTGATTATATTGGAAAGTGTTAAAAAATACAGTCAAACTCAATTAATATGAAAAGCAAGATAATTTTAAAAATCCTTGTATTAACTGTTACTTTTAATATCTGCAAATATTAAAAAATTAAGAATGTACACATTATTAAACTAATTACCACTATTAATTGCTCTAATTATCTCAATGCCAAAATAAGGTTAATGTTATACAGTTTCCCAGAAAAACTCATCCAACATTGGAATAGTCACTGCAATTTTCGAGCTATTGATTTCACATATCCTTTTCACTTTAACAGAGCAATATAAGACATGGAAAGGCTGGTTAATATGGTCCAGAGTCAATATTTAAATAAAGAAGCCAATAAAAGTTTTCTACTAGGCTTTTTCCTTTGCGTTGCTCAGTTGAAAATCTTACAAATGGCAGTATTTGAAACGTCCTTATCTCTCTTTTCTTTCTTTCATTCTTTCAAGATCTCATTATATTTCTTTGCATTTTTTTGGGTGGTAGTCTCCTTGAAGGTTGAAATTCTGTCTGGTAAAACTGATAAATTACTACATTTTGACAGACAGTTGCAATGTAGAAATGTTATTGATGAGAGAGAACAGTTTTTGATAAGAAAGGGATTTCTTTTGGAATTCCATCCTACATTTCACCGAAAATCCGATTGATATGAACAGATGTTTTGCTCATATTAGCTGTGATCCTGCTTGCGTAGTTCGTAAAAAGCATGAAAATCTTAATATAGTTTAATTGATGACACATTCTCAATGTTCAAATTACTCATTTTAACAATATCCTAGTTTTAGCCATGCTCATGTTAAACGAGTTTGACTGTATGTCCATAAACAAGCATAACAGTTCATCAGTTTTGCTTTCATAGCTGTTTATATCATTTGACAACAAATCTCACTTTCTTAAGCCTGAATTGCACAAAGTTTTAAAAAAATGTGCCAAGGCCCCTTATAACAAAAAAGAATCAAAATTAGTTAGCAAAAAAACTTAAAAAAATGTAAATAAAATTATTTTATATTAAAAAAATTACAACATTTTAAAACCAAAATATAAAAAAATAAGTTAAATCGAGAATTGTTATTTTCCAATAAATAATTATAAAGTATTGTTTCAGTCAAAGAAACTATTAAAAAATAACTAATAGCTTTAATAAATTAAGTTAATGTTTTTTATTTAAATTAATGTAACATGTCCATATTTTATTGTGAGCACAAATAAGTAGCAATAAAAAAATTAACACAAACAGCCCTATATTAAGCAATTAATAGTATCAAACACAAACTTATTTATCTATAATTGAAAGGAATAAAAATCTATAATTTACCAAATCCCACGTATATGTTCCTATCCAATATATTACAGGCTTTACTCCACTGACAAACTGCAAATGTTTGGAGCCTGATACTTTGTCTTCAATAAGGAACATTACAAAGCTGGCAGAAACGAACGACATAGCAAAAATTACACACACAGCATGCATTAAACTCAGTCCCTTACGTTCTCTGAAAAGAAAAACAACAAAGTTTTAGTTTCAATTAAATGTATAACATCTAATTTAATCTAAATTTGAGACATCACACTTTTATTGTTACACGTTCAAAGATATCACACTTTTATCAAACTTGAAATAATTACACAAATTAATTAAAGAAATATTTAGTTAAAAATCAATAGGCCCATATGAATCATAGCAATGCATGTCAATAGACACATGATTCACAAAATACAATTATGGCAAACAACGCAGGCACTGTGGTGTAAATAATTTATTGATGTAGATGAAGGTGTAGTTATATATTAAATAGTTATGAAGTTCTTTATTTTAAATATTGTGTTGTATCCGCTAGACCCCTTAGCGTTCTTTATTGGTCAAGCAGTGGTTAAAAATGAAAATAAGGGAATGTTCTTACTTGTATGGTGTCAGCTGAAAACAAATGAAGAGGAGCCTTTTAACAATATCAATCCAATATTTTATTCCTTTTTTTTTTAGAAGAGAAGAAAGAGGCCTTCACCCGTTGGTCACCTTATTTCAATAATTATGTTGGCTGATAAAGATGATCTTTTCCACTCGAAGAAATGTCTTTTAAAATTAAAATGCAGCATCAAATTCAATTTTCTTAAGATGAGAATTTCAATTAAAACTCTTGCGCACCATTAGAAAATAAATTCGAACAAGGGATACATCGTCGTAGAATTTTGCCGGATCACGCATCGTCGGCCACAGGCAGGCAGGCTTGGCCCGCGATCTTTTTGAAACGAAAATTACATCATGACAGTTCATCAACAAAACAGATTCTGATTTAAAATTAACGAAATTTTTAATTTATAGTAAGAAACGGGGGCAACAAAAGTATGTGAACGACAAGATTTAAATCTATTAGAGAATTTAAAAAATTAGCCAATATCTTAATTAACAAATCCGAACAATTCATTTAAAAACATTTATTTCAATTTGTGCCAGCAATCGTCAAATAAACCACGCCTCCCAAAACATGAGCCTCCTTCTACAGCTACCTAATGCGTACGTTATGAGAGGGAGCGAGATAGCAGCTCCATGACGTCATCACAATACGAGGAGAAGGGAAAGGGAGCACATCAGCTTAAAGAGCGCAAGGAAACCGTTGAACAATGCCCGATGCAAGACGCTTGCGTAAAAATAAATATGGAAATGAATCAAAATAATATCGACGTGAAAGGCCGAAAGAAATAAAAATATAACATGATTTAAACATTGTGAGATTTCATATCACAGGCACATGACTGGAAAAATTGTGCAGCAAAAATATTTTGCGAAACACTAAGTGCATGTATAAAGATAGATTATTTCCAAAGGAGAAAAGAAAATGACAGATCCCATTGCACGCACACATAGACATAGAATTGTATGCACTTGCAGGGGTCAAGCCCTTACAATGATTTTTAGGATGTTCTATTTGTGTTATTATCAACATAAAAAAGTTTTCTTAGCTTAGATTTAAAAAAAATGTGTATTTTTCTTAGAAGATTATTGTTTTTTCTCAAAATACGTCAATTGTTTCTTTAGATTTTGACAATAATAAAAATAACAAAAAACTTGCATAGTACGACATACACCATTGCTGCCCAAATCAAGGTGTTATGTCTATAGATTTGATCACTTGCTTTTTTACATGGTTTAAATGTTTAATATAGCACATTCAGTTTTTTTATTATTATTATTTTTAAATACACATGCTTCTATTTAATTTCAACAAAAGAGGATTTAAAAAGCAATATTAAACACAGAATTCTTTTTGTGTGTAAATGGGTAATATTTAAGCTGAACTCTCCCAATAATTATGAAAACTCTAAACCTGTGCAAACATGCACACACAGAGGAACTGAAGTCAATAAAAGCATAAATGACAAAACACGATTAAAGAAACAGCACATTGAGGATTAGCTTTCTGGATTTATTTTAATATTTAGCAACATAATAAAGCTAGGCAAATAAAAGAAAGTCCATCTAAAGTAACATAAGCAAGAAAGAGAAATGTGTTAGATTAATAAGGATGTGATACAGTTATTTGCAACAAAATGTATATGCTCATAATTGTAGACGCAATTAGGAAATCAAAAGGAAAGAATTTTTTTAGAATCAGTTTTTTTCAATTAGCAGAAACAAACCTAAACTTGATAACAAAGAAAATTAAAAAATAAAACTAACTGGCTAAACATGTTTTAGTTAACATGGAAACTTATTACATCTCAATATGAATTTGTTTCACTCTATTCATAAAAAAAATTAATAAAATCTTTATTTTTTTTCTGAACTATATTTGGAAAGTGGAGGATGAAAAATAAAAATGTACATGGTAGCAAAAATTATGTAAATATATAAGGTATTCAGAGAATAATCAAAATAAAGAAAAGTATTTTAGTATCCGTTAAAAAAAAGATATTTAATTAACACGTACAGTACTTCATCTTTGAGCTGGTCTTGTGTGAAATTCATAGGATGATTAATAACAGAAATTCCGTAATAACTACTATTGGCCCCTGGTGGTAGATGAGATCGAAGAATGATATTATTCATGGCATTCATATAAGATACAGACGATGCCCAGCCTTTGTTATTAAACCACACCTATAATATAAAAGTTAAATAAATTATACAAAATACCACAAGCTTTGTAACAAATATTAAAACCAGTATGTTGAGGCCATCACAAAACTTCCTTCTACATAAATCAAATCAATTAAATGATTTAAATAATACAAAAAATTACATCGATTTAGAAAATAAGATTTTTACAAATATGTTCCTACATTCAGGATGCTAAATGTGAAGTTTTGTTGAATTCTGCGCATTTAAATTAGTGATAAAAGCATAGCATATTTCGAACAAATCATCAAATTTCAACACCCCCTCTTAGATGACCACAACCAAAATTAAATGACAATCTATTCTTATTATGAGGATTCTAAATCTGATGTTTTGTTGAATTCTGTTCTCATAAACTGGAGATATAAACAACATATAAATCGAACAAATCAATGATTTGTGGTGCCCCCTCTTCGGAGATTTTGTCCAAAAACTAATCAGCACCAGTTCACATAAGGATAGAACTTCACAGGAAATTCCATCCTATTCAACGTAGAAGTTCATGAGTTAGAGTACCCACAAAATTTGTGTCACAGACAGACATTTTCTAAAAACAGTCAAATCATGTTCAGGACCCTCTAAAGAAAATAACAGACATCATACCGACATATCTGTAGATACACAAAAGGATTATTTAAAAAATCAACCTTTATATCCTGCTAGAATGAATGTACTAATGTCAGAAACATAAGAAGTTAATAGCAAAATTTAGAAATCATCATGCTGAGAAAGTTTAAAAAAATTCCCCAAAGTTCCAGGGAACAACTTTTTAATGGGGTGCATTGGATTGGAAATAAAATTAATAACATACATTCAAATTAGAATGATAAAAATAATCCAACTTAATTATTAAAGTTTCCTTCAAATTTTAAAGTATTACCATAAAACACAGAACCTATAACAAGGAAGAAAATCCATTATGCACTTACTTTTAAAGTAGATTTTTAATAAATAGTAAAATATCTAACAAAGAATTTTTCTTTCTACTTATTTCATGATTACATATAAATATTATATTGCATACTAAAATTAAATTTAGGACACAACGTGTGGTTGAGTAAAAATTTGTTTTGTGACTTATACTTCAAAATTTAAAAACTGTACAAATATTTCAAAAATACACAAAGGAAAATTACTCAAGAAACATTTTAAATCCTCAATAAGATAAGAGAATTGTGTCAAGATGTGTAAAGAGTATAATTCCCATATTTTCACAATTGCACCTTAATCTGAAAATGCCCTTTAAAATCAACACAAGAAATTTATATTATTAATCAATTTATTTATACAGAACTTGTATGAATGATACATTAAAAACAAATACAATAACAGCCCAAAACCTATAAAATAAACTTTATTGAATAGCCCGACCATTTTGCAAACGTTTGGTAAACAATGTATTTATCGTTTTATTTTGCATTTAGATTCATACAAAAAGGAGACACTATGATTTATATGAAAATTCCTTCCCCAATTCCCCAATAATTTGTTAAAAATAAGTTATAGCCTATCTTATACAGAAAATTATGATAATTTTAATGAAATTCATAACAGGAAAATATTAGTTACATTTTTAGTAATGTTGTTTTCCTTTGTTGAAAATATTGCTTTTGTGTTTGAGAATGAGGGGTGTGTATTAATTGTATATATCTTATGGTCAATATGATTAATCCGGTCATTATTAATAATAACCGGTTATTATTAATAATGACCGGATTAATCATATTGACTGTAACATATATATATAAAAAAAATACATTAATACAGTTTTATTTTAAGAAATTAACATATTAATTAAATCAATTTAAAAAAAGGTGAAAACATATTTTAATCTTCTTAGTGGTATTATAAAACAAAAAAGAAGCACAAAAAGCTTTGAAAACTATTTAAAAAATTTCAAATTATAAGTACATAAAATCCTTTCAAAATTCATTACACTTACTTTTACATTGTCAAATACTTCAACGCTTCTTAATTTGCTTTCAAATTTTATGACAGCATCATGGATTTGCATAACTTGCTCTTTGTTGAAAAATCGGCTTCCAAATCTTTTAACCATGTAATGAATGAAGGTGAAATTGACAGCAGATAAGGGATTTTTCAGTCCAAAGGAAAAACCTCCATATCTAAAAAGCAATAATGTAAGAAACTGATCATCAAATTTTGATAGATGAAAATTACATGCAAGTATTACACAATATAAAAAATGTACATTAATACATCGTGTGGCAAAAGTTTAAGCACAATAAATTTTTTTAAATAAAACTTTAAATGTATTCACTTTATTTCAATATCTTATTTATATGTGTTAATAATTGAGGCTTTAATACCATCTGCAACAAAAATAAGTTTTAAATTCTATTCCAAACCATGGAGAATAGGAAAAAATAGCTGTGTCAAAAGTTTAAGAACAAAATTGTTTTTATGTTAATTTTACATAATGATGTAAGCAGCTGCACACAAAACTATTTCTGGGTTTGTAAGGAGTACCAGGTTGTTGTTTTTGTATTAATACAAAATGGCAAAGTTAAAACAAAATTTCCCATGAGGAGGTATTTATTAAAAATCTGCAGTGTGAGAGGAAAACATAAACCTGTTTCTGAAATTGCAGCTGCTTTAAAAAGATCAAAATGGGAAATTTATGAAGTTTTTGCTCATGGTAAAGTTTAAACAAAAATCTCATTCAGGAAGGCCAAGGGTGACCAGCTTCCACAAAGACCAAGACATTTGAAACGTGTCTTCAACTGGAAATTATTCTCTTTCTCAAATTAAAAATACAGCTGGAGAACAAATATTGAAAAAAATATTGATAGAGAGATACATGAAAAATTGTAAGATGGCTTGACACTACTATGCTTGAAACCACACCAAACCATAGAGAAACTCGAATACAGCAGTCTAAACAGCATACATCATTTCATGATAAGTGACTGAATGTCATATTCGGCAATGGAAAAAAATTGAAACTGTACTGATGGGTTGGCATACTATTGGCATGATCTCTGAAAAGAACTAAGGAGTATATTTAGTAAAACATGGTGGTGGTTCTGTAAAGGTATCAAGGATTATTTCTTTGAATGATCAAACAGTTCGTAGCATTCATCAGTGGTTTCAAAAACTCTAAGTGAAGATTGGATTTTTCAACATGACAACACTTCCACCCATACTTCCAACTCAACGTCACAGTGGCTTAGGTATCAGTTTTGAACTGGTCAGTACTTAGTCCTGACTTAAGATCAATAGAAAATATATCAGGTATTCTCATATGCACAGTTTACCAAAAAGGTAAGCAGTATTCTTATTAAGGACTTGAAATATGCCACTGAGAATGTTTGGTTTGAAACCAAGCTAGAAACAATACAGCAACTGATTTTATCAATGTATTTAAGCCATGTACGAGCAGGGAAGACCGAGCTATGCTCGGTCAAAATTAAATTTGAGTTCAAATATCATGACCCATGACCAAAATGACCCACTAATTGAATTTTCTCGAACATGGGACCTAGCTCAACAGTCTTCTCGTGTCCAAAAACCATAGGATGCAAAATTTAGTGTAAATAGTCTGAGCCGTTTTTAAGATAAAATAGCTTGACCCCTATTGACCCATGACCAAAATGACCCACTAATTGAATTTTCTCGAACATGTGACATAGCCCAACAGTCTTCTCGTGCCCGAAAATAGTCGGATACAAAATTTCGTCAAAATTGTTTGAACCGTTTTTTAGATACAATTAATTTGACCATGACCCAAAATGACCCACTAATTGAATTTTCTCGAACATGTGACCTAGCCCAAGAGTCTTCTTGTGCCCGAAAACTATTGGATGCAAAATTTAGTGTATATTGAGCTGCTTTTTAGATCTTGACCCACAATGACCCACTAATCGAATTTTCTTAAAAATCTAAATAACCCAAAATGACCCACTAATTGAATTTTCTCGAACATGTGACCTAGCCCAATCGTTTTCTGGTGCCCCAAAACGATAAGATGCAAAATTTCGTCAAAATCGTTAGAGCTGTTTTTAAGATAAAATTTGCATAACCACACACACACACACACACAAGATTTGCTCGTATTAGAATATATGATTTAAGCTTGTTAAACATAATGGAGCAATAATGAAATATATAACTTTTTATTCTTCTTCTTCTATAAAAAATCAATAACTACTGTGCTTAAACTTTTGACACATTATTTTTTTTATCTTTTGTTAAATTCTATGGTTTCAGATAAAATTTAAAGCATAATTGTACAAATATATTTTCTAATTTACAATTTGTAACAAATATGAACAGGGATTTAAATTAGAGTGAATAATAAAAATTTATTTTGAAAATTGTTGTTGTGCTTAATCTTTTGACATAGACAGTAGTAATATCCTTTTTTAGAACGATAATAAGGGGAAAATCATTACCCATAAACAGAATTATTATTTTTGATAGAAACTTCAAAAATATAACTTTGAATTCTTTTAACATTTAATTCCTGATTAAAAAAAGGGGCAACAACAACAACAACAAAATTCCATAAAAGTTTGATAAACAAATAGGAGAGTTATAACTTTCAATATTAAACAAAAAACAGAATATGAAGATCAATAACAATAAGTGCCATTCTATAATTATTTATCAACATATTCATAAAAATCTTAATTCAGATCAAAAGATGGGAACTATAGCCACACTTTTGGACATCATTTGAATAAACATTACAAATGGAGAAATAATGATTCACATAAATCTCTACTGTTTTATAAAAAAGTCAAATGTTGAATTCTAAAGACATTTTTCAATAAGCTAAACAAAAACTGCCTTAAAATAACTTACTTAAAAAAAAAAATCTAGTGCAGTGTTTTCCAACCTTACTAATCCTTCCCAAACAAGAACAACTTGCAGTGGCACCTTCCTTACTCTTCCAAGCATACATATAGGTGTTACAACAGGGTACAGGCTCAACAAACAATACTTATCCACCTCTTTTTTTCTTTTTTACAAAATAATGATAACTCACCATACGACTTGATTCAGCATATCTTACCATAGGACTTGATTATTTTTAATTAACATTTTTTTAAAGTGAACAACTTATGTGTACAAATCTGCAGTGAAAATATGCATTTGAAATTCATGCAAACATAACAAAAGTACTGTTGACAAGAGTAAATTTGTTTTGTAAACAGTGATAATAAATTGTCAAATTAGTATGTATTTAGTAAAATCAAAGAGGCTTTTTGTTAAAAAAAAAAATGAAAATAAAAAAGAGGAAAATTTTTCAACAAAATACCTTAAGATAAAATGAATAATTAAATTAAGTTGAAGTAATATTTAAAATTCAAAGAGTATAAGAATTGGAAGCTTTTGATGAGTGTTACATTATGACATTTTTTATTATTTATTATTATGTGTACAAATCTGCAGTGAAAATGTGTATTTGAAATTCCTGCAAACATAACTAAGCACTTCTAAGCACAAAGTAAAGACAATGTTTATAAACTTGTTTTGTAAACAGAGTTTCCCCCAGATAGTTTCAGAAGGGTGCTGCACCCTGCCTGCCCTTTGGTTTACAAAATCATCTTTGCAAATACACCTTTAGTTTACAAATACACCCTTCTTGCCCCTTATAAAAAGAATTAGCACCCTTCTTGCCTTCCAGTAAAAGGATTAGCACCCTTCTTGCCCCCCCAGTAAAAAAAGTATTCTTTTTCCTTTTTAGAATAAAAATTTGCTTTCATAGTAAAAATTGACTCAATGTTGTCTTGAAAAGAGTGCCCTGACTTTTAAATACTAAAAGTTGCTTTAAAAACCAAAAGAATGCCTTTAACAATAAAAAAAAGTGCCTTAAAAATCCAAAAAGTGTCCTTAAAAATAAAAAAGTGCCCTTTTTTCACTAGTAGTACCCTGCCCTTTTTTAAACCTGGGGGAAACTCTAGTGATAATAAATTGTCAAATTAGTATGTATTTAATAAAATCAAAGAGACTTATTTGACCAAATTGACAATTTCAAAATAGTCAAATACCTTAAGATAAATGAATGATTAAATTAAGTTGAAGTAATATTTAACATTCAAAGAATATTATAATTGGATTGCTTATGAGGAGTATATGCTAAAAGTGTTACATTACGGCATTTCTTCTTCTTTTTATAATGATGCCATGTCATATAGAACCTTTGATTCTTATAAAAACATTAAAGTAATATTTAAGAAAGCTAATAATTGTTGAATTTGCAATTAGTAGAATAAATTTCAAAGTTTATTATACTGTTAGAAAAATTAGGAAAAAAATGCTATTATTTTTTCTTTGAGTTATTATTTTTTTTAAAATCATGACTGTCCTCATTTAACGATATATAATATTTTATGAATTAAAAGAGAATTACACAATAACATGATTACTAATTTTTATTAAAATAGTTTTTTTAATGATCATATTATTTTGATGTTATGTAACAGTTTACGTGATAAGCTAGAAAATTTTAAAATTCATTTTACAATAATATGACACTGTAAAAACACAGTATTGTACCACAGTATAATGCAGAAAATGCACCCTCAATTATATATATACAGTGGTGGCCAAAAGTTTGGACATTTTTTGAAAGTTCCATGTTTTTCAACTTTGTGTGCTTGTAGAATATATTAATTTTCACTTAAATACAAACGTTTATATATCAAATTGTAGGTAATTTAATGTAGAATTTAATAATAAAAACAGTATTACAATATCTGTATTACAAAACAATTATGCTCATTTTAGTAGAACAAACAAACACAAATTGTTTTGAATAAGGACGTGTTTTGTAATAAAAGCGTACTAGCCAATCACAAACACTGTTCTGAGGACCAATCAAATGTCTGTAACTATAGTTTAGGTTATTTGGATGGTAAAAGAGTTATTGTTGTGGAAATATTTTGCGGAATGATGCATACTAGTACAATTAAATAGAGTATTGTTGTTTTTGAATATTTAAAGTCCTTTTTTTTTAATTAAACTAATTTTAAACAATGTCATCAACAAGAAGAACTAATTGGACATCTACAAAAAGAAGCCAAATTGTCATATTGAGAGAAAATGGCCTCTCTTATGCTGAAATTTTAAGACAAGTTGGTGGTTCAGTGACTTGTTCTGGTGTACGAAAGTTCTGTTTATGTTATTAAAAAACGAAATCAATGGAAAATAAGACCAAATCAGGCCGAAAAAAAATGCACAAGTGCTACTGCCGATAGAAAAATTAAACAGCTATGTCTTCAAGATAGAAAAATTTCATCAGATGCCATTAGATGTGAAATGAATGCAGTGGGTATTGCAGTAAGTTCAAGAACAATAAGAAGAAGGTTATCAGGATTTGGACTACAAGCTCGAATTCGAAGGAAAAAACCATATTTAAATCAAAAGCAACGCGGAAAACGAGTTAAGTGGGCAAAAGAACACATTAAATGGTCAGAAAATCAATGGAAGCAAGTAATCTGGAGCGATGAGAGTAAAATATCGCTCTTTGGTAGTGATGGTAGAAAATACGTGAGACGTAGAGTAGGAGAAGCACTTCATCCTGATTGCATTGAAGCAACTACAAAAAACCCAACAAATGTCATGATTTGGGCATGTATGTCTGCAGATGGTGTGGGCCGAATTCAAGTGATTGATGGCATCCTGAATGCCAAAAAATACATCGAAACTGCCCTGGAACCAAAATTGATACCTTCCATTAGGGATCTCTTCCTCAACAACGCACCATTTATTTTTCAGCAGGATTCAGCTCCATGCCACACAGCAAAAGTATGCAAAGCATGGTTTCAAAATAAACGCATAGATATATTACCATGGCCAGGAAACAGCCCTGATCTCAATCCAATTGAAAATTTGCGGCGACGTTTGAAAATTCTTGTACGAAAAAAACGTCCATCCAATAAAAGACAACTTATTGAAGCTATAATTGATTCTTGGCACCATGTGATTACGAAAGATGAACTCCAAACACTCGCTCACTCGATGAAAAGACGCTGTGAAGCTGTCTTAAAAAATAAGGGTTATCCTACTAAGTATTGATTGTGTAAGTATCAATTTAAAAAAATGCAAATCTAAGATAGAACTTACTATTAGTTGCATAACTTTTTTCGTAATACAGATATTGTAATACTGTTTTTATTATTAAATTCTACATTAAATTACCTTCAATTTGATATATAAACGTTTGTATTTAAGTGAAAATTAATATATTCTACAAGCACACAAAGTTGAAAAACATGAAACTTTCAAAAAATGTCCACACTTTTGGCCACCACTGTATATATATATATATATATATATATACAGTGAACTTCCATTAAGACGGCCCCGTTTAAGATGGATTTCTCGTTATTACGTACAAAAATAAAATCCCCGGTTAAGGTCTATAGGAAGTCCATGTGCCAGACATAGTTTAATACGTACAGTTTAAGAGTTCATTCGTTAAGATGGACAAATATTAGTCAGGACAACGAAATACCAAATTTTTTTCTATTCTATTTTTAAGATGAAAGGATTAGAAACCTCGCCTCTGACGTCACGGAGCAGCCGTCTAGTCTCACACTTTTTTCTTCGCTTTAAACCAGTACGACATTTTCTTTTTGTGTTTCTGTAATGGCTGCAGCTTCGAGTAAAGAAACTGCATTAACTTTATTGGATAAAGTAAAAATCATCCAAAAACTTGAAAAGAGATCTAAACAAATCGATGTGGTGAAAGAGCTTGGCCTTAAACGTTCAACTGTGAACTCAGTATGGCTGAAACAAGCAATAATGGATACTTTTGAAACGTGAGATGTCATGGGTTCTCGAAAGAAAATTCGAGGATCAGGCCACCCAGAACTGGAAGCTGCATTGTTGAAATAGTTATGCATTCTCAGAACATCGCAATTAATGGTCCACTTCTTAAAGCAAAGGCATTGAAAATTGCCAAATTGCTGAATATTGATTCCTTCAGTGCAAGTGATGGATGGTTGACGCTATTCAAGAATCGACATGGTCTAGTTTTTAAAACAGTGAGCGGTGAAGCTGGAAATGTACCAGAAGAAAAAATAAAAGAGTGGAAAGCGAATTTGCCATGCCTTCTCAAGGGCTACGATGCTAAAAATGTATTCAACATTGATGAAACTGGACTTTTTTTATAAAGCTCAGCCTTCTCAAAGTTTACACTTCAGACGAGAAAAGTGCATGGAAAAGTGCATGCGAGAAAAGTGCATGCGATGGAAAACATTCAAGATTACGCGTTACTGTTCTAGTAGAGGCTAACATGGATGGGTCTGAGAAACTGCCTCTCCTTGTTATCGGAAATTCTAGAAATCCCCGATGTTTTAAGGGGGTTAAAAGTTATCCTACAAAATATAAAGCCAATTCTAAGTCATGGATGACCATGCAGTTCTTTGAAAAGTATATCAGGGAGTTAGACAGGTGTTTCTCTAAAGAAAAAAAGGCAAGTTTTGATATTTATAGATAACTGCCCGGCTCATCCTACAGAAATACCTGAACTGAAATCCATAAAACTTATTTTTTTCCCTGCCAATTGTACCAGCGTGTTGCAACCAATGGACCAGGGCGTCATAAAATCATTAAAAGTGCACTATCGCCGAATGCTCCTGGCACATTTGATGAGCTCCATTGAAACATCGACAGATTCTGATGTCAATGTGCTAAAATGCATGGAGTGGATTCAACGAGCCTGGACTCTTGTTTCATCAACTACAATTTCAAATTGTTTCAGACATGGACAGATGAGATCAGAATCGTCAGATGAGATTACTCATGATATCGACGAACTTCAGACATTGCTTAATGATGCAGCATCTGTGGGATGTGATATTCCAACAGAAATAGACGCTGACGGTTTTGCAAATTTTGATAACGATGTCAGAATTGTTGAAAAATTCACCGATCAGGAAATAATCGATGAAGTAAAAGAAAAACCAGGAACATCTAGTGATAGTGAAAAGGAAGAAGAAATCTCTCCTCCAAAAGTGCAAGATATTCGGGTGCAAGATGTTCGTGATATGCTGATGACAATTAGGAAATTTTATCAGTCAACTGAAAATGTTTCTGAGAGCACATTTGAACATCTGGCTAAACTTGAGAATGATATCGAAAGAAGGTCACTTACCAAGAAAAAACAAATGAAGAGTACTTCTTATTTTGGACAGCCTTTTAAGTACTCTCTACCGTTTTCTTTCATGTACTTACATTTTGCAACTTCAAGTAACAATGTAAGTATGCTGCAATGTACACTCGAGTTTCAAATATATATATATTTTTTATTTTAAAATTGTTCTCGTACATTCTTTTTTTTTTTAGTATTTTTAGTAAAGTAGCACAAAATGGTCTAGGAAATTAAATTTTTAGTCATATTACAATATTTATGTACATAAGTATTTTTTACTGTAATGTAAAACGTCAAATTTGCGAACTCCTGTTATAATGGACTCTCGTTAATACGGACAAAAAATGCTTGCCCTTGACTATCCGTCTTAACGAGAGTTCACTCTCTCTCTCTCTCTCTATATATATATATATATGCTATATATAAACATGCTAAGTTAGAAATCTATAATCAAATGCTGTTACATAAATGTAAATATTCTTTTAGTTCCAGTACTGACTGTTTACTATTAAGGAGTCATAATTATTTAGTCATGCTTTAGAGGTCCATGTTATAGAGAACTTTACTGTAATATGAAAACAATAAAAGGATTACAGAAAAAAATCTAAAATAAAAGAAAATTTGAAGAAAACTTTCATTAAAAGTTAATAAATTCAGGATTGATGATTAAATATTATAAAAGAATAGACCAATCTTTAACAAATAAATGATTACTTGAAGAAATACAGACATTTTAACAGTCACTCTTCTTCAATGCATTTTATACAAAAATTTGTTATAAAAATTAACCGTAGCAATATTTTCATTTTGCTTTATTATTTTCTTAATAAAGTACAAAATGTTTAGTAAATTATAATGAAGATTTAAAATTTATAACCATTCTTTAATAACAGTAATTGTAATAACAACAATACTCATGGATAATATGTAAAAACATGCTTTATCAAGAATTTAAAATAACATACCAAGAACATTCAGAATAATATTAAACCACCCAATAAAGTTCAACATTTTCTTTACTTTCTTTTTTTTTTAGGGTAGGAGATATTATGATCAAGCCTGTACATAATTTTTAGGCCATACTTTTGTTTTGTTTACAACTTTAAAGTCCATAACTGTACACTTATGTGAAAATATAACAGTAATTCATTGAAAGAAAGTTTGTTAGCTTTTTAAAAACATTTTTAGAAGTTTTAATAACTATGTCAATAGGAATTGCATCTGGAACAAATTTATTTAATTATTATTTTTTTTCTATGTACAAGATTTTGCAAGACATAGATTAATTTTAGTTCATTCAACAGGATATCCCCTCTTCCTAAAAACAAAATTTTAATAAGTTAGCTTAGATATTTTTTTCATATTAACAAAGTTTATATAAAATTAATTGGTATTTCCCTTATAATATTTTTATTTTAAGATAGTTCTACATATTTATTAGCTAATTACCTTTGTTTATAAAATGTTTTTCTAGTTTTTATAATCCAATCTGATATATTTCTACCAGTCATATTGTAGATTATGTCTGAAGAGCTGACAGCAATATGTGGAGGAGTAGGACCTAATGCATTAGCAGGACAGATTTGAGTTCCAATGGTACAAGGACAAGATTCTAGATGAGAAGTGTCTCCTCCATGCTTTGATATTAAAGCTGATTTATTAAAATACTTTGGTTCACATGGAAGGCCTCTGTATAAAGTAAATCAGACAATAAGTTTTAAATAATACAATATTTATTAAAAAAAAAAACACTTTAAAAATGAAATACAATATGATACTTTTATCTAATTAAAATCACATAAATTGTAATTACTATACTATTAAATTTATTTTATTGAGATAGGTACTTGCCAACTAAATTCTAAATATATTAGAGAGGGAGAATTCAATGTTAATGGTCTATAAATCAATATATATATGATAGAAAATAATATGTATTAAGAAAAAACAAACTAATATAAATTGGGGAAATTGATAATTTTGATATTTATGACAAACATATATTATACATATATATATAACTGTTATATTTATGACGTTTAAAACAAATAATCAAACAGTACATTTAAACAGCATAACTTTCCCCAATGTATACAGTTTTTTTAACCTGTAAATCTTAGTCAATAATAAGAAGGTATTCCATAATTTTAATAGCATTTATGTTGATAATGTTTAAGAACTGAAATATTTTAAACAATTTATATATATTGTTATAAATAAAAAAAATAAGCCAACATTTAAAAAAACCCCTCTTTTTATTCAGATTATTCTAGATAATAACCATGAAGCAATGCCTTTTAAAGACCACACAACACAATAAATTATTATAACTCATGCTATTCATAATTCTACTTTATGCAGATAGATCACACTAGAGGTCTGCATGAGCCAAAATTTCCAGGCCCGGGCTCGATCTGATCCATACAAATTTTTTTTGGCCCAGACCGGTATAAAAGATACAAGTTTGACCTGACTGAATTTCTATAAAAGAGGCTGATATTTCTGGCTAATTATTTAAAAAGAACTTACTTATGCAGAGATTTTATTTTCAGATTATGTTTGAAATGCATGGAATGCATTTATCAACAATATTAATGACCACTTAGACAATTATGTACATAAACACTGATTAAAGAAATTGACTTAGACAATTACATTCAAATGAAGATTCATTAAGAGAAGAAAAATACATTATAGAAAGGTTCCATTGTTAGCAGGTACATCGTCTGCTGTATATGTATTACATTATTTTTGCACGGATCAAGACGTTTTTGTTTAAGACAGGTTTCCATCACAGATAAGTTCGACTTCACAGGTTTTACTGTACTTTAATTTTTTTACCAAGAGATATACAGTCTGACCTCGTTATATGGTCACCCGTGGGGACCGTTGAAAAGTGACTATATATGCGATAAAAGAAAATTAAAGGCTATTTTTAATCTTAAACATGTTTGTCAACATAAAAAAAGCTAAAAACATGAAGTTTTTATAAACAGAAGTGTACATAATATTAATTAATTATTTTGTTTTAATTTAAGTATGAAACTGAATGGGATAATACATACTACTATAATAGAAATTAATGCATTACTTACAGAATAGTTAGGAATGTGCAGTAAGGTGTTTGAAATACTCATTTATGCAGGATTGTCTTTGCTTCGGTTTCGCTGTTGTTAACACTACCTTTTCAAGATTATTTACAGTTTTAAAATGTTCTTCTGAAGCTTCTGAATGCACAAAAAAAACACCTAACAACGTTCAGTGCCTTGAGAGCTTCTGCCTGAGTTACAGGCTGAATTTCCAATTCACCATCACTCTCTTCATCATTGCTTCCGGAAGCATTTGAATTTAACACTTCGGAGACAATTCCAGTAATGGACACTTCAGAAGAAGTATCTAAATCATTATCAATAGTTACGTAATCCATTTCATCAGGTACGGTGCATCCATAATTTTGAAGACGCTTTGCAAGTTCAGATAGAGGCACATCCTCATCTTCGTCGTCCGATAATTCATCATTTTCAGAGGGGCAAAAACCAGCATGTCTAAAACAATTTGAAATGGTTTTCTTTGATACCTTATTCCAAGCTTTGTCTATATAAAACAGCGCATCCAACACGGACACATAAAACTTCTCATTCTGATCAATTGCAGAAATCATGCCATTAAGGAGTAACTTCCGGTAGTTAACCTTAAAATTTTGAATAATCCCCTGATCTAGGGGTTGGGAAACGCTAGTGCTGTTTGGAGGTAAGAAAACAAGTTCAATGGAATCTAATTGAAAAATGTCGCAATGGGCAGGGCAGTTGTCGATAACGATAATGATTTTTCTTTTTTTCTTTGAGAAATATCTATCCATATGCCGGATTGTTTTCTCCCAGATGCTTGTCGTCATCCAAGATTTCTGGTTCGCATCGTAGAACACAGGCAAAGATTTTATGTTTTTCATGCAATGGGTTCTCAGAAATTTTCCTATAACGAATGGAGTTAGTTTTTCTGAGCCATGCATATTTGCTGCTAATAAAATGGTTAATCTGTCTTTGCTTCTCTTGCCACCTATACATTTATCGCTCTTAAAAGAAAGAGTTTTATCTGGTACAGCACGATAGAATAGTCCACATTCATCAGCATTATAAATATCAGAAGGATTATAACGCTTGAGGACATCACTCAAAACAGATTCTCTCCATTCATTTAATTCACTGTCATTCACATCAGCAGCTTCACCGCATACTTTCTTGAAAGATAAATCTTGCCGGAACATAAATCTTTGAAGCCATCCGTTGCTAGCATTGAAATCAGATTCTCCTAATTCAGCTGCAATTTGTAAAGCCTTTTCTTTTAAGATGAAGGAAGATATTGGCATATTTTGAGATCTGGTATTTTTTATCCAAATCACAAGCGCTTGCTCAACCTTGTCAAATGGTGAAGCACGTTCCCGTTTTCTCCTTCCATTTTTGAAATCTACAGTACATGATTTTGATAAAATATTGTTTACAGCTGTCCTTGGAATTCCATGTGTTTTCGCAAAAGCCGCTTTAGATAAATTTGATGTTTGAAAAGATTTTATTAGTTCTTTTTTTTCTTTAAATGACAATTTTTTTCGTTTTGCAGCCATGTTTACTCGGAAGCATAAGCAGTTGAAAGTGAATCCTGAACAAAAAAGCAGTGACCAAAAACAGGTGAAACAATCTTAGAATTTTATTGGCGTGAAGGTGACACTTATTCCACACGTGTTCTTTTCCCGACAGATTAGTGAACAAAGTTGGTTGAAATCCCATTTTCTAAGAAATGAGAATGGCATGTGAAATTTTTTCAGTAGCAAAGTGAAGTGTGTGGGGGAGAAAAAGGAGAAAAGTCCTTTTGTAAGGGAGTCCCTGTCCCTTTTAAACGCAAACCTCCTCAATAAATCATATTGACAACATCCACTCAGCTATACTAAAATGGAAATGAAAGTGAACTTTTTCATTGATCGGAAGTATGGCTAATCGTTTCCTGGAAGAAAGATATTTTCACAAGTAAAGTGACCATATAAGCAGGTACAGGTATTCTGAAATGACCATATATGTGGAAACAAAATACACAGAATTCCTATTAAGTCAGCCGGGACTTTTCAAAAGTGACCATATATGCGGGATGACCATATAAGCGGGTGACCATATAACGAGGTTTGACTGTATGTTCTATTTATTAAAAACAATTTTAATTGTAGTATAATGGCCTTTTAAATATCTATGCATTTTTTACAAAAATTGTTGCTCTGGGCCTCATTTTACTGATTTTTGCATGGGCCTGAGAATTTCGGCCCATGCAGACTTCTAGGAAGAAGAAATCAAGGCCCAGCTTCGCCCCCCCCCTCCCCCCCCCAAAAAAAAGTCTGGCCTGGCCCAAGTCTGTAGAAAAAAGTTAGGCCCATGCCTGGTCTGGCCTGGAAAGAGTAAAAACCAGGTCCGAGTCTTGTAAATGAAAATTGGCCTGAGTCCGGGCTGGGGTTGGGTTTCAGACCCATGCAGACCTCTAGATTACACATATTTGTTTTTTTTTCTTTACTTATTTTTAACATTAAAATAAATAAACGTTTTACATGTTCAAAAAAAAAAAAAAAAAAAAAAAAAAAAAAAAACAGAGAGAAGAATAACAGTGTTGAAAATTCCCTAACACTCAGCACTAGTGTGAAAAATATCCACTTTTTATAAATTTTACTATAGAAATCATTCTATAGTTATCAATTAATATAATGATACATAACTTCTAAAATGCTAGTGCATGATTCTATACAGTTGCCTTTGGTTATCCTTTTGTTTAAATCACATATTGTATTAATACTACATCAGCAAATTTTATCTACATAATAAAAGAATTTTTATGAGTTGACAAATATTTTGGCTAATAAATGTTGTATTTTTTATAATTGTCATACAGTTACTCTTAGATAGTTAAAATGCAAAACTTAGATAAAAAGAGGGTTAAACATAAAATTGAATGCATTTTCATTAAAATTATAAAGCAGTTACATTTACATCATGATCAATCTTAAAAATTATACATTCTTTTTTTCTTCTATTTTCAGAAAAATTCACAACTTTTAAATGAACAATAAAAAAAAAAAATTAAGTTCATACTGTAGAGGATGATCCCTGACACATCGGGTACCCATACCAACAGGTGAAAGGAGAGAATCAACATACTTCTGGGCTAAAGGACTACGGGGATCTTCATTACTGAAAAACACAAAAGATTGCATATAGAATAACAGCAGATAAAAACAAAATAAATCATAACAGATAAATCAGGAGATTTTTTTGCAAGCACTTTGAGTAATATTTTTATTAAAAAATAAATATGAAATAAGAAAATATTTCTGATGAATTTAACTGCCAAACAACTTTTGGTATCGCAAATGAATTTAATAAGAGACAAAAGAATGTAAATAATGCTTTATTTAGTGAAGTGTTCAGTAATTAACCCATTTTACTACAACAAAATAAAGAAAAAATAAGTAAACTACATAAAAGACTTGAACTGGAGGTTTTCAACTGATGTGCCGCAGCACACTGGTGTCAGGTGTGCTGCAAAAATTTGATTTGAAAATATATTAAATATTTTACAAATTAACAGAAATATTATTGTTTTAATGGAATATTTTAAATCATATTATTTACTTTCTGATGAGATTTTGTGTAACAAAGTTGCATTTCTTGTGAGGTTTTTTTTTTTTTTTCAGTGTTTGAATATTTTTAATAAGCATGCAAGATAAAACATGAAAATGTTTTCACATTTCTGGATAAATTAATGTTTTTAGAGAAAAATTATAGCTCTGAAAGTTAAAGAATTAAAATACAACATGCTATTGAAGCTTTTGAACTAGTAAAAAGACATAAATTAATTAAAAGTCTTATAGAAAAAAGATTTCAAGCTTGAGATATATTGCACATAAATTTCAAAAGGTGTATTCAATCACCTAAATTTGATACAACTTACCTAAATTACAGGAGAAATACCTTGTTTTAAGTGTGTGGGAATGTATGTGAGCAAAATTAGATATTATATATATTAAAAAAAATAAAAGATAACAGAAATAAGAAATGGCAGAAAGTTGGAAACAAGAAATTTAACAATGGATTTAAAACTTTTTGGTTTTCTCTAAATCAATCTTCAATTTGCACATTGTATTACAAAAATGTGTTGCTTATTTTTGATTATGCTAAATAATTTGTGTAAATATGCATATGAAGTTTGTTCATAGGGGCACACAAAAAAATTGTATTCCATTATGATCTATAGGGAAAATGCATTTGCAGTACATTTTAATAGCATTACGATATTTCAACATGATGAAATTGATATGGATCACTGAGGTGTATTACATGCTTTCTATAGATTACAAGGTGTATAGCATTTATTGTTCATTTACAGAGACACTAAAAAAAAAATCGGTTACAGGGAGCACTATGTTCGTTAATTTATGGAAATGCAGTTTTAGATATGTTATGTATTTTTAATTTAACTAATTTTTAGTATATTATATGGTGTGTATAAATTCTATAGATCACATACAGGCTTTTATCAGCATATAAGAAAGGCACACTCCAAAATTAACACTTTTTTTTTTTGGGGGGGGGGGGGGGGGGAGAAGAGAAACATGAAATTTGTAAAAGAATGACAAAATTTAAAAATAAAAATATTTATAGCAAAATACTGCAACAGCTCGAATTTAAATGTTTATTTAAATACAACAATACTATCTTCTGAGCTTAAAAATTTAAAAATTATTTCATGTTAGAATTTAAATAACATATTCATTTTCTAAAATTAAATATGACTCTTGATATATAAATTACGTTAGTCAATCTGACTAACTACATACATCTTTATATACATATATTTTTTAAATTTTAAAATAAAATATTTACAAAAGCTTAATATAAACATGAGTAATACCAAAAGAAGTGTGAAAAAAATAATCTGTACTTTCATTGTATAAGATACGTCTCATTTTAAAGATGCATTTTAAGGGTAAAAAGTGTGTCTTATATGCCTGAAAATACAGATATTTCTTTTACACAATTTTTTAATCACTGTAATTTAAGTCTGTTGAGAAAGTTTAAATACTGGTTCAAATGTGCTGCCAGAAGAAAAAGGTTGAAAAACCCTAGCTTAGATGAATTGGCAAATAACATCCAAATCTCTGTGTAAGTCTAAAATAATCACTGATAGGTGACGTAAATAAACATTTCAGTGATAACAAAATTCTACTACCAAAATTAAGAATCTTATACAGTATTAATTGTAATTAATCTAAAACTTTAAATAAGGCACGGACGAAATAAAGGTTGATGCAAAATTCCATAACTTGTTTTGGGTATTATAATTTTTTTTTTAATTTGAGTTGAATATCATACAGAAGTTAATCCATTCTCTCTATTATCTATGACTCTCTCCCAATGCTAGGTTAGTTACTCAAGTATGGATTGCAGAATTCAGAAGATTTTCATCATAATCCAATGCTTTGTTTGATAATGAGAAATTACACACATGTTCTGTGGGCCATCTCTGAAATGACAGAAGCATTTTCTATCTATGCTTTCTCCATTATCGTTCTCTCATGGCATAAATGTTGCAAGTTGCCTTACTTCCTCGATTAAACTCAAAAAGTTAAATATGTCCCTTTGTAGGTGATAATCTAATATCCGCTTTTCTTTTTACCTTCGTGCAGGTGACACATTTTTTGGATGAATTTTAGCTCAGCGTTCATAAATCTGTGTCTCCACTGAACACTGTGAGAATTAGAGCTTTCTTTATTTTTCGCTGTAATTTTCCACTTTTTTCCATAGTTTTTGAATCCTTTATTTTTTTAAATGATAAAATATACCTTGTGTTCTACACAGCTAACTGCCTTGAAATATTGAAATATTATGGAGTAGTAAACAATTGTATTGTGTCTGATAATATTATATCAAGTTTTATGTTTGTTGGGACATACGTGAATAATTAGGGGCATTCGTAATTATATAAATACATAGTACCTATAGTCACCATCTGGTCCGTCCGTCTGTCCGTCTGCATATAACAGCACAAAAACTACCCAACCAAATGATTTGAAATTTAATATATATAATCGTTGCAGAATTTTGTCGAATCATTTCAATCTTTATGAAAATTGAATCAAAACTTAAAAACTTATTAACAAAAGTTTTTTTTATTCTGTTAAATCCTATCATAAGTAAATCTATATAATAAAAGTGCAAGTCGTGTGACTGAGGAAAACAAACACGGGTTAACCACACATTTTTTCATAAAACAAGCAGCTATTTTTATTAAAAAAAAATTTTTTTTCGAATAAAATCGCATAAAAGTTACATTTTTAGAAAGATCCTTAAAAAAAAATTGTTTGCTTGAGAGATAAGTTACATTAAAAAAAGTATAGATTCTGAGATAAGTTCAGTGGAAATTAGGTTACAGCCGAATATCTTAATCAATTACAGTAAATAAACAAAACAGATTCATTCATTGTGAGTCATAGAAATATTAAACCACATGGAAGTAATCATTCACAAAGCAAGATCTCCATGGTAAATTTTGCAGTGCTGCCTGGTGTCGAAAAAAAAAAAAAAAAAAAAATTCACATCTGTAAACCGTAATAATAATAAAAAAAGGCATGCTCATTTCGCTCATAATAGACGATGTAATTCATTTAAATGAAATAAATAACAACTAGCTGCACCTGTCGAAATTCGACGTAACAGAATATATTAAATAAGTATGTTACAATTTAAGCTTATGAATAGAAGAATAATGTAATGAAAAAAGAAAGCGACTCTGCAAATTTAAAGCATGATATTCACATAAACATACTGTTACGCGACGGCTGTGTATTAATTCTATTTTAAAATTTAAATATCTTTAATTTAAATCTTTTGCAATTTAAATATTTTAAACTCAATATTTTATTAAGTCCTAATTTAAATATTTTAAATTATTTATTTCTAATATTATTATTCAATTTTCACTTTAAAAGATAGTCCTTTATAAAATACTATTACATTCATAATATTTCTGCATCTTCCTTTTTCAATATCTTATCTAACGTTTCTGTTTAGTCTAGAAAGGAAGAATCCCCCTTTTTCGCCTCTCAGTAACATTCCTTTCATAGCGTGTCTGCGCGGGTGCTGAGGTCATTGACTTTACGGTTCACTGCTTCAGCGACATGCACCCGTTCGGGGATTTTGAACACAGCATCGGTTAATTGCGATTAACCCGATCACGTATACTTTTTTCTGATTGGAGGAACTCTTCAGTCCCAGCGGTTGAGATAATTTAACTGGCTTTTAACGGCTAGTGTTTCCCGCGACTTCTTTAAATTTTTCGTAGCGTTCTCTCTCTTAAAAAATGATCATCATGCAGTAAAGACGTAAATTTTGAGCGTCTTAAAAAATTCTATGAGGGCCGATTGTTCGAACTAAACGGGTTCGGCGATCGGTACCATTTAAGATGTCTAGCTATACTTTAAAATTAAAATACAAAATCTAAAATATTTATTTAAATATAACGTTCCAAAAAATACTTATGTTAGCGTGATGCTGAAATTATAAGTGATAACCACGGAAAGCAAGTAGTCATCACGGATGCTATTATAGACGATCTGGCATATATACCATTTGGAGCAAGATAATCGCTGTTCTTCGTTGAGTTCAAAGCTGTATCTACAAGCTGAATAGTTCTTGTGAACGTCTAACAACTACTAGCTGATTAGATCTTGTGTACAATCTACTGGTTTCAACAAAATATAATATATCTATCCCAGAGGGAATGTGTGAAGGTCTCAACGCTTGGTAAGATGGTTCTTTTGTATCTTCCCTTTTATCACCCAGTGGCGGATATTTCATTTTCGAAGCCTGTCGTATAATTACACATTGTAGCCTGCCGTATAATTACACATTGTTTTATATAATGTGAAGTGAATTTTTATTATCATGTATTTCTCATGACACTGATAAATCCTCAATGAACTCATATACATTCACGATGACAATGGAACTTTATCTGCACTATGGACTTTGTCTAGTTTCAGCATAATGGCTGCATATATCACAACTATCAATAATATAATTATCAGCATCAATGTAAAGTAAATATTTATATTTCCCAATACTATTATGAATATGCATAATATTGAATTTTATGGAATATATCCTACACTACTGTCACTTAAATGATAGTATTTTTATATTTTTGTTTTATCTTAAGAAATTGTACATGTAAGAATATATCTGATCAGATAATTCGTTGAGTATGATTCTATTTACATTAGGTGAATATTTTTAAATAAAATATGTGTTTTAAATGTAATGTCTGTTCATTTAGTATTCCATTATTTTTATTATCTACAAATATATAGTGAGATGATTAATCGTATGGAATATAGGTATAGCATTTCAATGCTAAGTACGACATTGATTTCCCGGCGATTTATGTTTCAGGTTCAGGTAAGAAACTCTTGTTGTAATTTCACCATGTTTTAACCACCATAATCATTTACTTTATAATGATTTTCTATGTGCTCTACCACTATACTTATAATAATTATTTAGATCACTGGCTCTTCAAAAATCTCAAATTCTTCTCCTTTTTGATATTCCAAATTTTAAACATTCCCCCTCTCTTTTACTTTCCCCCCACTTTCAAGTAATTCTCAAAATTTTAATGTAATATTAATTCACCCCCGGTACCACCTTTTTTTATCGTTACACATACTCAAACCTTTGCACATGAACACCATATTCCATTGAAGTCCTGATCTCAGTAAAAATCTAGACAACTACGTCATTTGGCTTTATAAAAATTGAAATTTTGTGTTTGAAAATGCACGTTTTAAAAATGATATCATTTTCATAAGCAGACGATTTAGCTTTTAATTTCAGAGTTTGTGGAATAAAAAACTTGGAAAATAAAATCAGTTTTACGAAAATATATATGAAAATATTACCGTAAGAATCATTTAACCAATTGTTTAAAAATTTTCATTAAATATTTATTATAATTAAATGCAAATGATGTAATTTTTAGAAATATTTTACTTTGTGCATACCAAGGAAGTAAATAAATAGCAGAAGTCCTGTCTATTTAGATGCAGTTTTAAGGGTCAGTTAATATGACGTCATACTGACACAAGATTAGTAAAATACTTTATATTCATGGAGGAAAATTCATCTTTTGTTTTCCGAATGACGTCATTTTCTTCATTGGAAACATTTCTTTTTTCATGTTACTTCTTATGATAGATTATTTACTGTTATTTTATTTACATAGATTACTTAATATTATTTCTCAACAAATAATCTGTATTCTGCTCTTCTGTGATTACTGCATAATTGAATGCAATCATTTTACTATACTTAAATTTTATGATCAACCATTGATATTCTTCTTTTAAATATGACGACATTTACACTGATGGAATCCCGCTTCTGATTAGTGGAATGTGATAAAGGAAAATTAATCTTATGTTGTAGAGATAAAATCTTAACCCAATTGCCACCATTTTTAAGGAAATTTCATAAAAAATTTTTAAAAATTAAAATATAAAAATGGGGATGTTTTAAAAAATAGCTAGTGCGGGCACATCTGTAAATGAACAGCTTTTATTTTTAAAAATAACTATAAAAATTAATTCAGTAGAATGTTCAGGGCAGATGACTAAAAAACAACCTTTTGTTTTAAATATATAGATGGTTTTTTTACATCGTAAAACTAGTTATAGAACAAATGCACCGCATTTGTAATGTTTAACGTACAATTTCCAACTTGTTTTATAATTGACATCATCTTATATTTTTAAATAATGTTTCTGACTATCTGTCTGTATCATAAATGTTTTTTAATCTGTTTGTATAATGTTATATTTTTAATCCTCTTTAATAAAAAGCTATGTGTTGCTGACGACTGGGTTTTTTGCTGATCGTTGCCATATATTAATCTCAGAAAATGAAGCATTTGAAGTAACTGAAAAAATTAATAGCTTGAAAAGTATTTGTCACAAAATTGTTAGATAAACTGCGTTAGAAAGGTAAAAAATTGTATTTTCTTGATATAAATTTCAAATCTAATGATTATGCCATTTTTCAAATATTGAATTAAAAAAATTACCAAATTTTATACCACAGCGAAATTTTTACGCATAATGATAACGGCAATGTGTCCTGACGTATGTATACTGACTATAGCACGAGTCACAAATTATAGTAGCCTTATTATTCTGTTAAAATATAAAAGTGAATTATAATGCCATGAGTGCATGATTTTTATATAATTCTCGACAAATAGCATATTTTAGTCCACCTCAGTGAGGCATATCAATTTCATTATATTTGAAGTATTGTTTCTTCATTAAAATCCAACGGAAATGATTTTTCTCCATAGACTTCATAATGTAAACCCCATAGACACCATAATGTAACATAATTATTCATTTCTTTTAAAGCTGACCTATTCCATAATAGAGTCTACAGAGAATTGGCCTAATTTGGAATGAAGTTTTTTGGATATCTTTCGGTACTTTTCCGTTATACCAACATCATGCCAAAATGTATGCTAATGCGCCATTTATTTTAACCCTGAATCTACAAATAATTTTTATTTCAAACCATGCCAAGCACTGTGACTCGCTATTTATTCAACGCGAATCTCTTTTTAAAAAAATTATAACTTACATTATTTGCTGATTCAAAAAGGAAATGTTTATTAACCTTGAGGAATGGATTTTGGTATGACTTGCACTGTTAGTTATATAATTTATCAGAGATGGTTTTAGTATCTCGCACATTGTTCTACTTTGCTTAGTTATAGATTTATGGGAGGAAGTTTTATAATCAGATGAACCCAATTATGAAAGCTTAGCCTTTTAAAAATATTCTGCTGAATTGATTTTGACGGAACCTTCACTGTTAGTTAGATTAGTTTTCAAGGATGGTTATAGTATATAGCATATCGTTTTATCGTTCTTTACCAAATTCTACTGTAAATGATCAACGAGAAGGGTTTGTCCTTAACAGCCCAAATTTTGTCTGACGCATTAACAATGTAATAACGCAATGGCTTTCGTATCGTTTTCAGAAATGCAGAATGACATTCCAAGTAAAGGTCCGTATGGTTTTAAAACACAGGGTCAAATTCAAGGTCAATATTTCGTTTGATTAAAGGTGCGTTAAGAGAAATTGACCAGCGTAGCGGGTGTAGTTTGCTAGTATTTTTATAATTTTGCATATTTGAATCATTATAAATAATTTTGTATGTGGGAATAACTATCATGAATAGCAAAAATCAAAAACTTTACCATACATTACTGTGCTTGAATATACCAAGAGAGATGTCTCAGATTTTTCCTAAAGACTGGAAAAGTAGGGCATTTGACTGACCATAAACTTAAAAAAAAAAAAACCTTTGGCACAAGAAATGAATTTTTTTCACCCTTGAAATATTTTACTGTAGTTTTGTTGTACTATACTTACTTGTATTTCGAATAATCTCTATTCTATAATATCATTGCTCTTTAAAGGCAATTGTACAAATTTTTATACGTAAAAGTAGGCCCAGTTGTCCTGAGAGTCTGGAGCCAAATTCTTTTGAAAAAAAAAACAAACAAAAACTAAGTTAACTAAATTTGTTTTCTAGTTCTTCCGGTTGAGTCCCACTAGCCTTACAGGCAAGATTGGTGACTCTCAGCTTGGAAGGGTGGGGGGGGGGGGGGGGGGGGGGGGCATGAAAAGATAAAAAAGAAAACCCTTTTAAAATTCAAAATTTAAATTCCCTGTTTCCTTTTCCTAATTTGTAACTCAAATACTCAGAACTAAATTTACCCCTGTTAAGTTTATTTCTCAGTCTGTCATTTATTATTTCAAGTCTCAAATTCAAATTAATTTTAACCACTTTACTGGCGACAGGTATGGGGAAACAGTGCTTTTACCCCCGACTTATCTCGAGGCAAACGGTGAAGTGTTTAAGATAGAAATTGCTGAGCTAAGTGCAAATCTCCTTTATTTGTAGTTTGTGATGCAATCATGCTTGGCCTGGCTCTATTGTTGTCTCAAATCCAGATATAAATCGTAAATGTTTAAACCAATTAAATTTAAGTTTACTATCATTTTGACCCCCCCCCCCCCCCACCCATTGCTGGGAAAAATCAGAAAAACAATCATAAAATCTGAAAACGCATAGAAATCGTGCGTCTTTTTGGTAAAATACTTGCTAACACTCTTCACAACACTTGCAGGTGCATTTTCAGAATAATGAAGGAATAAAAGTATTTAGACTCTCCCAGCAAAACGGCTTGAATTCAGAAAGGTTACTATGTAACAGAAAGAGAATAAAGTCAGGTCTTCAAAGAACCTGGTGTCATCATTTAATCCACAACTACAAATAAGTTCTACTTTATGAAAAATTTTTAGTTACAAAAATAACCTCTTTCAGACTCCATTTAGGCAGGATTCAGTCGCTCCTGCATTACTTTATATTTAAGTCATTTTTTTTTAGCTTGGTATAGTTAAAAAATATTGAATTTAAATTACTTGAAAAATATATTGGTTGGTGGTCCATATATCCAAGGATGAAGCTCTAGAGGAGGTTCTTCGACAAGGGGTGGTATAAACAGAGCTAAAACAAGAGCTAGACAGATGAAACCAGCTGGCATAACAATCTGTAAACAGAAGACATTATTAAGTTAACGAAAACAGTTTGTGTAGGTTTTATTCTAAAAATACAATGTCTTATAATAATTTTCACATATATAAAAGTTTTAAATATCTTTTTGATAGAAAACATTTATTCTTTTTAGTAAATATAAATTCTTTAATAAAATAAAAACAAAACTACTCCAAAGAATATTTAACAGTCTTCTCATAGGTAAGTTTCACTCTTCAAAAACTGTTAATATGTTTAAAAACAATGATTGCCCATAAGACAAGATAATAGAAATGAAGAGCTAGGTAGATATATGTTTCAACTATTTTCTTATTCCCAATTTATTCCACAAATTAATCATTAGAATATTAGTTTATTAGGGTGGGGGAGAAGGACTGACTGCAGCTGCTACATGAGAGCCACTGGATAACATACGTTAAGGCATTTCATAATGAAAAATGCACATTTTAAATAGTGTACACTTTATTATTATTATTATTTAAAATAATAACAAGAATCTGAGAAGCTATAAATCATTACCACAGAATCTGCATATGGAGATTACATTTTTACTTTAGTCCCTTCATATCTAGAGCGAATTCTGATGTACTACACATAATTTTTTTATGCATTTTAAAATAATTTAAGTAACATTTACACTGTTTTCATAACAGCTTGCATATTCGTACATATTATACATGGCATAACTTTTAAAACCTTTATGTTATCATTTTTTTTGTGCACATTTTAAAAATATATCGAACAAGGTAGTTTGAATGAAAGAAGAGAATGCCAAGTTACTGACAATTCCATTTTATATAATAAGCAAGCTTGCTACTTTTGTTTTTGTCAGAAAGCATTAAAAATATTTACAATAAAGAATTACATTTTACATTAATAAGACATGGTTTTTACGAGTACATTTAATATATATATATCTATACTAATAAAAGAAAGTTTCGCTCTGTGTTTGTGATGGCTAGGAAAATCTAGCGAACCTAGAAGTCTGAAAATTTTGATTTAGGTAGTCCAAGGCATGTCCTGATGCACCTGAATCTCAGAATTTTCAATGTGTCAGAGTTTCGTTCAGAAGTTGGTTTCTTTAGAACAAAGTATGCCCTCTGGTGGCAGAAGGTGGAACTAAAAGATTTTGAATCAAGTGTGCAGCAGGGACACGTGTTGGAGGTTCGTTTAGATCAGAATGCACCCTCCTGTCACTGAAAGGTGAAAATAAAGGATTTTCAAGTGTGTGCACAGCACTTTAAAAAAATAATTTCATACAAAATTGGGTTAAAGGTATAAAATCACACAAACTTGAGGTTTGTTTTACGAGGGTGGTTCAATAATTATTGTCCCTGACCTATAAACAATATTATTTTTCCACAAAGTCTCATTTTACAGTAATGCACTTCTGCCACCTATGCTGTAAAGCCACTATGCCTGCTTCAGAGAAAGTCTCTGGCTGAGCAAAGAGTCATTCCTCCACAGCCTCCATAACAGCTGCATTCGGGTGAAACTTCATCCCCCTGAGGAGCTTCTTCAACTTAGGGAACAAATGAATATCACTAGGGGCGAGGTCTGGAGAGTAAGGAGGATTTTACAATACATCAAAACCAGCTGCATGGTTTGCGAGACCACTAACATGGCGTCAGTGGGCCGGAGCATTGTCCTGGTGGAACAGCACTTTTCGTTGCAACATCCCGCGCTGTTCTTTCTTGATTACTTTGCGTAACTTAAGGAATATGGCTGCATAATAGGCCCCCGTAAGAGTGTGTCCAGCCTCCAGATAGAGAATAAAGAGCACACACTTCGCATCCAAAAAATTGTGGCCATAACTTTGGGTTCTGATGCTTGCACCTTGAACTTGCGGGGGGAGGTGAACTGCTGTGCCGCCACTCCATACTCTGTAGTTTGGACTCGGGATCATAGTGATGTAGCCACGTCTCATCCACTGTCACAAATATATCACAGAACTGCTTCAGCTCTGGCCTTATAAGCTCCAAACCAGCCCTTGAACATTGAACTCTGTCTTTCTGTTGTTGAAGGGATAACATTTTGGGTACCCAACGCGCCGACACTTTTCTGAATCTTAAGTTTTCATGCACAATGGTTTACACTGAGCCTACAGAGATGTGCAAGATGTTTTCTAACTGTTGCACGGTGATTCGTTTGTCTGCCATAATTGTGTCATGCACAGCATCAATATTTTCTGGGGTGCATGCTGTTTTTGGACGACAAGCACCAGGGCTTGTTGACAGCTTTCCCTGCCACAACTGAATTCGCTGCACGAGTTCTTTACCACCTGGTAGGAAGGGACACATATCACCCAATACACTGACCATGTCCTCATGAATCTCCTTTGGGCGTAACTCCTTTTTCTGGAGGTACTTGATGACAGCTCGTTGTTCGGTTTTCTCCATTTTTCAAGCTAGGTGTCACCTCTCACACTTAAAACGAAAACAAATATATTAATATAGAAGCTACAGTTCTGAAATTTAGCATGTAGGCATCTAAGACATTAGGCTTCAATATTCCACATCAACCATCGCAGTACAAATATTTTAAACACACTCGGGACAATAATTATTGAACCACCCTCGTAATTTATTATCATGGACCTGGGTAAAGCTGGGCAGGTCAGCTAGTATACTAATAAAAGAAAGTTGTTTGTGTGCGATGGCTAGCAAAATCTACCACACGTAGAAATCTGAAAATTTGGGTGAGGATAGTCCAAGGCAGGTCCTGATGCACTTGAGGCTGAGATTTTTAATTTTACTGGTCCCCTTTGAGTTTTTGTGCCTTAAATTATTAATAACTTGCCCCCTTTTTATCTGATTTTCTTTGTTTTTGGAGACTGTTCATTTAGTTATTCCCCCAATTCTACATTCCAATTAAGACCCTATCCCTAATAAGGGGACCCTTAAAGTTTTTGTGCCCTAAATTGTTAATAACTTGCCCACCTTTTAATCCAATCTTCGTTTTTGGGGTCCTTTCTTCATTTAGTTATTCTCCCATTTCTACATTCCACATAAGATCCTGGTCCCCTGAGGCCCAGTCTGGGGCGCCTTGAACTTTTTGTATGCCATTCATTATTCATCCCCCTCCCTAGTTGTGTCATCCTCTCAATGCATAACTTTAAAGTTGAGTCTTGGACTCCTCTCCCCAAGCCTACACGTTCTTATTTTACCAGAGGGCCCGTGAGGAAGATTTTGCACTGAAATCTAATATTTTTTAGGTACTTCTCTATTAACCCATCGACTGCTTTTCATAACAAAAAACTACCGCCAAATTGTAAGATTAAACGCCAAAAATGCAGTCCCATTTACTGGATGTCAGAATCATTATGCGTGTTCGTTACGTCATCTAGTGGTATTACATTTGACATTTGCGTGTATTTTTCATTATGTTTTACTGATTTAGTAGTTATTTTATTCATTAAAATAACAATTGTGTCCTTAAATTCTCATATTTTATTTTTTGATATTCCAATGGCAACGTTCTCCCGTTTATTTGGCGATAGTTTTTTGTTATGAAAAGTGGTCGACGGGATAACAGAGAAGTATCATTTTTTATCAATATTTATTAGATGCAGGTTTAAACTTCTAAAGAAAAAGCAAGGCTAAAAATATCTGCAAACAACATTTAGTTGTTAGTCAAGCCAGAATATCATCTAATTTATTCCATCAAAGTTAGACTAAAAACTGATCCAAGATTGCTAAAGGCACGCGCGAGAAAAAAAAATTAACAATCGTATTTTAACTGCATTAGAGGATGACGTCATCCGCTTCGGGAAAACCATGGGACTTAGAAATATAAATCTAAACATTTCAATTTCAATTTCGCTTTTTAATCATAAGTATAAAATAAACCCATGCGGTGTTTTTTATAATAATTGCTATGAGCATCATATAATGTGGTATTTTATTTTTTTGGCAACAATAATTTCAGGAAAACCTTTCATTTCTTTCATGAAAACAATGCCGATTTAATTTTTTAATTTCAGCAAATTTTAATCAAAAACATGTTTTAACAAATTGTTAAGTGGGCTATGTCAGAAGCCTGTTCTAAAACCTTTCATATGGTATCTCATTCGTTGTTCTGCGTTTCATATTTTCTGAGTAAAAGGGATGTTGACAGGAGAAATAATATATAAGGATTGGGGTACTAGAGCCCTTTTTTAAGCATTTTCCCCATTACTGGTGCATTTCTTTAAAGTTTTATTCTAATGATTAATTTATACCCTATGTTTAAATGTTTTATTATACCTATGTTTTATTATACCTTATGTTGTTAATTAATTTATACCCTATGTTAAATGTACGTATACCCTTAGATCTTCATCAATCTTCGACTAATTGAAGATCTAAAGTGCTAAGTACTGGGACTTTGTAACATGTTTTCATCTTAGGGTTCTTTCTGCTCTCAAGCATCATTTGGCCTTTTTTGGGCCCCCTACTATAGCTCCCTTAAAAATGGTCCAATTCACTAGTTTTTTTTTTTTTTTTTTTTTTTTCCTTTTTTGAACAATTTTTTAGGTTCTCCAGCTACTATATGAACATCAAAAAAATTTCTCAGACCTCAGCTACCACCAATTTTGAACATTAATCTCCTTCTTGGGGTCCTTGTGCAGTTTCTTTAAAAATGATCAGATTCTCTTGCAATTTTCTTGTAGTTCTAGAGTCTTCTGGGTACTTTATAAAGTACTAAAAAAAATTTTTAGACTCCAGCTACCACCTTTTTCGAGTATTAATTTTCTTTTTTGGCATCAACTTTCTTTATTCATTACAGCTGTAAATTAAAAATTGTGTTATTTTTAAAGGTAAGTAAGTGGTTAACTTTAGGGGGGGGGGGGGATTTCATCTGTAAATTAAATATTGTGTTAATGTTAAAGGTAATTTGTTAAATTTACAGGTGGAGGGGGCACCTTCCACCACCTTGGGGCACATTCTTTTCTCAGGTTCTATGGGCCGATTTCAACGGGAATCGGTTCATTCAACTTAGCTTATGATTCAGCTTTTTTCTGCATTATGAAAGTTGATCTTAGATTTCCGTTACCACCATTTTCAAACATTAAAGGCATTTTCTTTTTTAGGGTTCTACGGATTTAATTTCAATGGAAATTGATTCATTCAACTTAGCTTACGATTGTTTTACAGATTTTAGTTCCACCTTCCACCGCCAGGGGGCACATTTTTACTTTGGGTTCTATGAGTCAGATTACAACGAAGTTTGGCTCATTCAACTTGGTTTTCGATTGTCTTACAGATTTTAATTTCATCTTACGCTGTCAGGGGGCGCATTCTTATCTCCATTTCTATGGGCCTGATTACTATGGGGCTGGGCTCATTCAATTTGGTTTTCGATTGTCTCCGGTGCATGTGGAGCACTTTTGGTATACACTGCCTTGGGCAGCAGGAACCCAGGTCACAGTTTCGTTTGGAAAGACATTTGTTGAGAACACACTAGATGCTACCAAAGGCAGTGGGGCCCCCGAAACTAGGTTCATTTGCAAGATTTTCCGAAGATATAAAATAATACAAACGTGAGTTTTTCTTTAAGGTTATTATCACAGGAATGGAAAATGTCGGGTGGGTCAGATAGTATATATATATATATATTTGGAGTTACGAGTATTTCTAAATTAACATTTGTTTTTTGTTATTGTAATGTGTTGTTTTTAATCTATATAAGAGGTTTATAATGATTTTTAAAAGGATTTTGTTTAAAGGATCTGAAGGTGTTAAAAAGGTACAAATACTTTTTCCTCCACTTAATAGAATAAACCATAAAATAATTGTTTTAGGGGCATAATAACTGTTTTAGGTGTATAATGAATTTTTATGTTAACTTAGAATTATAAAAGTTTAATATATATATATTTTTAAGATTTGAATTTATTAATATAAACTTACTATAAATTGCCAACTTAGAAATAGTATAGAATTAATTTACCTCACAAAATAAGCCTTTAATATTTCTCCTAGAATGGTGAAATCTTCTTAAATGGAAAGCTACAATTTGTCTTTGTATCAATTTAGCGCCTGATATTTTCTTTTCAGAAAGTTCAGGTAAAGGTGGGAGATCAACATGTTGAATGGCATCACACGCTATAGAAAGAAAAAGAAAATTGAATTAAGCACAATTAAAACGTTAAAAATGAAATCATATTAACATATTTTGTGTTTTTGTTAAATATTATTCATATCGCTTTCAGTAAATTTTATTCTAAAATAATCTGCTTTAAATTAAATCAAACTTTACTTTAGATTTTTCCCATCTTTTTTAAAAATTATCACCCCCCCCCCCCCCTTCCTCAAAAAAAAAAAAAAAACTGACATTTAAATTTTTTTTTTGTAAGAAATTGCTTAGAGTGTTATACTTTGCCATTACTAAAAAAATAAAATAAAAATAAAAAAACAATAAAAGTTATATTATTAGTATCATCTGAGAAGTTAATATTTAAAAGTAGACATTGTTTTTTTTTACATCAATTCCATTTTAAATGAATGAATGTATTACAAATAAAAACGTTGTAATAACTTTCCTTCATTAAGAGTTAGAAAAAAATATGTGAATATTACATTCCAGTGCAAGCATAAGAAATTATTTGTGTTAATTTTAGTATCTATATTTACAAACACATTTTTAGTTTGGAAAAGTTACATATTAAACAAGAGAGAAAAGTCATGCGTCAAGCATAGATTATGAAACACTTTCCAACACTTTCAGAATACTGTAAAGGAGCTTCACTTTAAAAAGATGATAGAAGATATCTAAGTAAACAACCCATACAGGATTTATAGATCTGTATAGATCTAAGTGTGCTAAAATTCAACTTAGCTACAAAATGCATAATACTGCCGACAATTCACCTTCAGCAATTCCTACTAACAGATGGAAATGCACTCGAATAATTTTGTACAGCCCTGTATATATCTACAGATTTATATACATGCCTCACATTAAACTAAAATTTAATTCAGGAAGTAAATGCATGACATAATTGAAAACTTACTTTCAGAAATTACCCTCCATAGACGGCAATGTGTCCAGTTCTTTGTGTAGCTATGGTTTATATGAATTTATTTATATTTTACAATCTCTCTCTATAATACTATTTCTTAGTATCTATATTAATTAAAGAAATATGTTTGTCTGTGTGTCTGCTTTTGATGGCTGGTGAAAGCAATAAAGGTCTGAAAATTTGTATAAAGATAGTTGAAAAAAGTTTGAATGCACACAAAGCTCAGATTCTTCATTTTTTGATAATTAATCAAGATATTAATTAAAAACCCTGATGAAGAAGCTTCAATTTTTGGCAGTTCATTGGTATTAAGACAGCTTTCATGTAAGCCATGGACAATCTGTGGTTTTCAAGCAGAAGGGAAAGGATCAGGTTTTTTGCATTTTGAAATTGCCATCTCTGTTTCCCAGATAGAAATACTAAAGATACCCACTAATTCGGGAAACTTTTCCAGTTGTAACAATATATTTTGTTATATTAATATTTACTATCGCAAAAAAAAAAAATTTCTGGAGGTTGATTTTACAAAAACCCCTCATTGACGCTTGCTATTGTACCAGCGAATGTTTCTGCAACTATCCGAGTGATCCTACCCATTTTCACCATCATTTCACATTTTCAAAGAGGGAGCTTGCTATTTTGTTGGCGATTGCTACTGTACATGTCCAGGAAATTCTGCGGAGATATCATTTTGCATTTTAAAAGAGGGCAAGGAGATTTATTTATTTATTTGTTTGTTTATTTATTTTGTGATCTTAAAAATGTCATAATTTAACAACCCCACAATTAATTGGCTGATTTCAATTATTATTTTTTTTTTAATCAAGTTTCTTTATTTAAAGAGAGGGAAATAACAAGATAGGTTACATGATGATCAATAACACTATAGACACAGGACACTGTTTTTTTATTATTTAGGTTTTTCCTGAGGAACATTTGATGTCAGAAATTAAATCGGCAATCACTATGAAGGGGTCCTCCTTGGTTTGTTTGAAAGATTTTTGTCTAAAAATATAAAATCATAGAAATTCAAGCCTCATTTACAAAAACAGACCGGTGCATGAGTATTATGCTGCTGAAGGCAGTGTGGCCCTCTACATTAAATTCCTCACAAAATCGGAATTCAACACTGATTTTAGGTATATTTAAGGTTATTACCATGGGCCCAAGTAACACCAGACAGGCCAGCTGTTACTAAATATGGCTCAGCTGTAAAATCCATAACTTAATTAAAAGATACTCATAAACAAATTGTGCTCAGTAATGCTTATGAATTACTTTGCATATCCATGTATAGGATTCTATAGAATTTATACACACCACATAGTATGCAAAAATTAGTTAAATTTAAAAACACACTTCTAGCATTTATTGCTGACAGACGGTACTGTCTGAAATCCTTTCTGTGTTCCTGTAAAGGAACTATGGTAAACAAACCATATATATACTTTTGCAAATTAAAGTAAATCTATATTTAAATTATTTTAGTAAATATATTTTCCCTTTTTTCACTATCGCATTTAATATATATCCCCGTGATTTAAAGGCGCGCCCTTCTTTCTGTGCAACGAAAATATGTAGTCAGAATTACATCTATTCTTTATCAACTTAACTCTAGCGTACATTTCTTTTTCTTGGCACTTATAGCTTTAAAGAAAAAAAAATAACAAAATTATAAAATGATTCTCTCATGCCCAAATATTATCTTGCTGCAACAGACAGCTGGTTCTCATAAAGTTTTGGCATCACTGTTTCGCATATGAATGCAATTCATCATTACTCACAGGACTTCTGTTAAAAAAAAATAAAAAATACCACATGCCTTTTACCCAATTTCTTATAACATCATAACCGTCAGTTTGAGAATTTTCTTCATTTTTATCTAAAGCAGGGGTTCTCAAACTTTTAGACCGACGTACCATTAAATCAATTCATACTTCCATGTACCACCAGCTAACAAACCTAAAGATAATATAGAAAAATATGTCTAAAACGAAATATTTCTCCGGTCTTTTGTATTTCCTTCATAGCACGTTTTATTGCATTTTAAAATGAATGATTACATTACTAAATTGACTGCTTTATAATAACATTCAAGTAAAAAGTAGTATCATCATTAAATTTAAATAATTCATACAATATCAAAATACAGTATTTTGGTATAGTAAAAAAGTCACATTACTTAATGACATATTGGCACACACTGATTCATATACTGTTGTAGTAGGCTAATGAAAAGGGTGGGGTTGTTTTATTAAGCACAACTTCCCCATGTCTGGCTCAATATTAGGAAGATTTAGTCATAAGTCAGATTCGATGTTTAGTTTATTCCTGTATTTGTTTTTCATATAACAAAGGGGGGGGGGGGGGAAGCACATTCACAGAGATATGTTGTGCTAAACACAAACAGACTTTGACGATATTAGACGGTACTCTGATATTCCTGTCAGCGGAAATTCTGTTCTATTCATCCTTTTGAATGTGGACTCCAGTAATCCATCACAGGGGAAGAGAGCTGAATAAGTTCAATTCTTTCTTCTCTCGTGAGGTACAGTGGCAGGGTGTCTCTCAAATGAGAAACGAATTTCCAGAGTGGAGCCCAATGCCCAGGACTAAGGCTGCTGTATATATTTAGTAGCTCTACCCAGTACCGGAGCCAGTCTCAAACCAAGGTAATATCTATAAATTTTTTGGGAGAGTATTCGGTGGTTATCCTTAGATATTATGATATGGTTACCAAGTTAATCAAAATCTTTTTTGGTTTTAGGGGAAATAATTGCAAAAAACTGCATTTTAATAAACTTTTTGTAAACAATTTTATTTATTTTTGCCCTCCCCCCCCCCCAACAGTGGTGGGCCCTAGGTCTCGGCCTAGGTGGGCCCTAGGTCTTTTACATTAATCAGGCCCTGCTAATTTCTTATCCAAAGCTTAGTTAGCACATTAAACATAGGCTCAATACAACCGTAATAATAATCTGCATACCTTTAAATACAACAATAATGTCGCTCAGTTGGCAAACGCAAGCTTCTTCATACATTTATGTATATACCACCTCAATACATATGTACAATGATTTACCTCAAATCCGCACTGCATATGACCACAGTTTCTGTTTGATTTAAATAATCTTACTCTCTTGACCATTTTAAATAACCTTACTCTCTTAAAAAACAGATTTCCATGAAATAAGATAAAACTATAACACTTTTTGAACAAGAGAAGAAAAATATTCCAATCAACACAATTAATCAATTTATGAATTATGTTTGAAATAAGACTTTTATTTCAACACCTCCTAGAAGCTCTTCTAGTACAAAGAGAACAATGGGTTATAAATTACACTTGGAATATTATTTAGTTTTAACTCCTCCTACTTCCAAGCTTTCAGACTTTACCTTCAGATAATTTAATCATGTTTAAAAACAGTTCTTCCGCTAATTAAAAATACTTCATTCATTGATTAATTTTAACATTAGGTCTTTAATAAAAAATTGAATTTTTATCTATATATGTCTAATAATTGTGTTTTTAATTCTGGAAAACTGAGTGTATCATAAGCGTTGAGTGCGAATTTCAGCAAATCTACAACAAACATTTCTCGTAACAAAAGATAAAAGCGTTTACAGATCCTAAATTGCGTTAGAAAAATTTTTGAAAATTTCCAAGTTAATGAAGACAAGCCGTTTTCGATTCCATAATAATATGCTGCATTTTGTATTTTATTCCACGAACCAGTATCGGACTTCTGCGTACCAGTAGCCAGAGCTTCATGTACCAGTACTGGTACGCGTACCATAGTTTGAGAACCCCTGATCTAAAGCATGCTTAATTGCCAAATATATATGCTCTTCTTTGTCACCAATTATGAATGCAAAATAGAATGTTCTTACAGTAATGGTTACCCATTCCAAAATTCAAGCCTCCTCATTCGAAAAAGGAAATCCTTTGGCGAGAATTGTAACTGGGGCTTTTGCATCATTTCTCACCGCTTCGTCTCTAACTTCCCTCTCATCAAGATCTAAAAAGCTTTGTCCAGGACTACCGAAAATAAAATTTTAACTCTTTCCTCTAATAAAAGTTGCAGTGTTTATTTACGCCCCTATTGGTGTTTGAATGTTACCCTGCCATAATTGGATTCCTACTTGTATGTACCATCTCCTGCCTAGCTGCATAACAGAATTTGCTTGTGATTTATGACATTATGTGACTTTTTCTACATATTAAAAACCTCAATGTTGCAACATGGATTTGCTGCCTCACTTCTTTTTATTAGAGTCCAGTTCTTCTCCTATTGCAGGATTACAAATCAACAGTTATTGCGTTTCACAGCCCAGGGTCCCACTAATGAAACTTGTACCTGATCACGCCTATATTGCGATCTTTTCCTGTCGATAATTTCATAAACAATTTACAAAATAAACTCCAAGCTTACAACTTTGTTACAGGAACGATAACTGTTATGCACGTCATATTCTACAGTAAACATCTTGTAGTACACCTCAATAATTTATATATATTTCATTATGTTTGAAATAGTGTAACATCATTAAAATATGCTGCAAACAATTTTTTTTGAAGACCATTATGTAACTGAATTTTTTGTGTGACCTTGTAAATGCTTTGCACTCTATATTCTATAGAAAGCATATTTTAGTGTACCTCAGAAATGCATATCAATTTCATTATGTTTGAAATGGTGAAACATCATCCAAAATATACAGCAAAAATTCCCCCGCCCCCCCCACAGAACACAATGTAACAGCATTCTTTTGCATGTCCCTGTAAAGGAATTATAAATTCTACACACTCCATTTTCAACAATGAACACACCATTGTAAACCTCAATAACACATATCAATTACACGGCAATCCAAGTATATTTATGTGAGTTAGAGCAGACAGATAAACCAAAGTCCTGAACACTTTTCAACAATGTTGGGAAGTGTTAAAAAGTGCATCTTATACCCATGCAAATACATATGATAAAAAAAAAGTGGAGAGGAGGAAGGGAGAGTGCATCTTATATATTTATAAATGTAATACAAAAATTCCATACACAGTTTACGTACAACATGAAGAAGACATAGTCACAGTCAAACTCGATGTTTCCTATATGGCTGTAAGAAAACCCTGAAATCCCTTTATTCTTGAAGAATCAGATTTTAGTTTCAGAGAAATGTAGGAGGTACTATTACCCACTGTGATTGAAAAAAAATTTCTTTTTGCCTAGCATTTTTTTTTTTTTTTTTTTTTTTGGCTTAACTAAAATTAAATTACGTTTTATTTCTTTTCATGAATTTGTCTTTAAAAGTGGACTTAAGAAATACAGGGACTCAAATTTATTTTGTAACACTTGTGTTTTTAATTTTTTTTTTTTTGTAAAAAAAATCTACTAAATACTAAACAACCAGCTTCAGGGTTTTTTTTTTTTTTTTTTTTTTTTTTTTTTTGCATACACTTACTCATGTAATTCAAGATTTATCACTTATTTAAGAAAGATATTCAAAACATTTTGTTTTATGATTAAAAAGGGAACTCATATAAGAATTAGGACAGTTGTAAATTTATATAATTTTCTTTGACAATGAATGCCATTTCGATTTCATTGTAAGTTTTTATTTTTAGTAAGAAATATCATTTACAATTGGCAGTCAATTAATTGTTCTTTGGCGAAATAATTTTTTAGTTGCCAGTTGGAAGTAAGCATGGAGAGTTGCTACAAAATGTTAGGAGCTTCAAAAATTCATTTTTGAAGAATGTTGAGCTATTGGTGATTCAAAATAGAGGTCATGTTGATTATCTCTTAAACCGCAGACGACATAAAAATGTTTAGAATTCAAAACAAAGGTATTCAAATCAAATGCAACCTTTAAGGGATGCATACTTACTAAAAATTCAAATTTAATTTTTTATATGGTCCTCCTTTAAAATAATGTATACTTAGAAAATATTGTCCCTTTTCTAAGAAGGAAAAAAAAATTCATGTCTCCATGTTATATAAAAATCACATTTTTTGAAAATGATATTTAAAAATCATATTTAAGGCTGTTTTCAAATCCAAACTCAACGCTTTCTGACATATTCATGAAGTCAAGTCAAATCTTAGACACATCTCATTTTCTAAACCTAATGGAACCTGCAAATATTATTTTTCGATTTCCCTGTATTTTCATGGTCACTACCTCTGATGTTTTAAATTATCAAAAATTGTCTACGATGTACATCTATATATATAAAAGACTTTGTCCTGACCAATTTATCAACACACAGATGAAATTATTGAAGCTAAAAACTTGAACTCTTGGGTATATATTTGTAATATATAGCAGGGATCTCCATTAAGAAAGGATTTTTTTAAATTAAACTCGTAAGAGTGTTAAAGGGAGTGTCAAAAGTTTTAGATCATTTCGCCTTTAAGCAGCAGTTTTAGATATGAAGATAATATGCAGCATAAACAATTATGTTTAAAATAGGTGGTGGTTTGGTTCAAAACTATTTTTACAAAAAAAATAAAATAAATAAATAAATAAATAAATAAAAATGGTTGAACACGTATTTGAAATTTTAACCACTAGGGAGGTGAAAGGGGATGTTGCAGATCAAAATAAAGGGATTCCAAAATATTTTTATTGTTGTAATCATCGTTGTCACTATCATAATCTTGAAATTAAATTGTTTCCAGTATTGCTTATGTTTGTTGCCAGCCTTGGCTATGAATTGAATTATGGAAGATTAGACCTTGCTGGTCTTTGATAAGATGTTTTGTGCAAGACATTTTCAAAATGAATTTGTTTAGTCTTTTTTAAATTTTCATGTTTTATAAATTGTTTTTGCAATTTGCGTGTTTTAGTGATTAGATTTTAATATTTACACAAAGCCAGAGGATCCAAACCAGGCTTCTTGGGTACTGCCAGCAGCATACTGCCTGATGTGCAGAACATAGGTGAAAAGTACTTTTTTATTGAAAACTCTAAAATATTTTATATATTTAACATGTATTTTTTAGATTGCCCACTATCACCATCAAGAAGCATTTTCATATGAAAAATAACAAATACGTATTGAAATAAAGTTTTTGAATTTATTAAAAATGATACTTTCTTATTAATCGTCGCATGCCAGAGAAAGACTTAAAAATAGCCAGAGATTTTGCTACTCACAATTTATGGTCTTTTTATTGATTATTTCAGTGTCACAAGCAAATAGTTTGATTACATATCTGTTAAATTTGTGTTTCATTTATAGTATGTTTTATTGATTTATTTATTGACGAAGTTTTAATTTAGTAATGGAATCGCTGGAATCAAATACTGAATTATTTAGATTTTTTTAAAGTGCAATTGTGGCTTCTGTAATCAAACTGCACATGATAGAGATCAATTTTTAAAAATTTCTTGCTTGAAAATTATTTTAAAAACCATAAAAAAATCCATAAACTGAGATACAGTTTTCAAACAAATTGTATATGAAAGTAATTTTTTTTTCAATGTTGTAAAAATTAAACTTAGGTGATGTTAGAGGTAATTAAATTTTTGATAAAGGGAAAAGGATTGCTTAGATCATTGTTACTGTCACTATGACATTAGAGTTACTCATGAACATGTTTTTGCTTTATAAGATCGATATTGCACACTGTCTCCTCTCCTTATAAAACATTTTTTGGAAATAGAGATTTATGATTTAATTACTGATTGCTGTATTTGAGGGTAATTTATGGGTTTGAAGTGCACAGGGCTCTGTTATAGTGATTGCCATATTATTGGTTTATAAGTGTGAAACATACAGGGCTCTGTTAAAAGAATTGTTGTTTTAACGATTTATATATGCAAAATTCACAGGACCCTGTTATAGTGATTGTCATTATACTGATTTATGAGGTGCCCATCCACACAGGGCCACATTATAGTCATTCATGTATTAACTATTTATGGCTGTGAAGGACACTAGCCCTATTATTTTGATCACCATATTAAAAATTTATGGGTGGAAAATACACAGAGCCTAGTTGCAATGATTACCACACTTCTTAAGTTATCATATTTTTGTTTATTTTACAAGGAAGCTCCACCTAGATTAAAAAACAGGTAACACCGGGTAGGTCTGCTAGTGTATCTATGTTTTATAAATACTTTAATATTGTGCAAAAATAATCACTGTTCCGAAAAATTATTTCTATATTAATTTATTGCCTGATATTGGCGAAAAAGGCTTGCTTATTCTTTTAATATTATGAAACATGTAAATATCTTTTTATTTTTATTATACATTTTTATTTTATGACTCTCTCTAAAATTGGAATCGTTGATTTTATAATTTGTCCTGTTTTTCATATTTTTTAAACATAATGAAATCTGTAAATATTATTATTTTTCTATTTTCCTGTATATTTTATGGTCAGTACCTCTAATTTTAAAATTATTGAAAGTTGTCTGCAATCTATGTAACTATATTTTCTATTCAAAGTATGGTGCAAAAATAATTAATGATCTGAAAAATTATTTTGACATGAGTAGTGTCTGATACTGGAGAAAAAGGGTTTACTTTTTTACTTAATACTGTAAAACCAGTAAATATCATTAAACAAAAATTTTACAGTGTATTTCATGGTTAGAATTCTCAATGTTTTAAGTAATATAGAATTTAAAAGTATATATACATAAAAATTTATGTGCAAAAAGTAACCTTTAGTAAGCATTTTTAGAGAGGGTATTTACACCATCTATTAGTAAAAGTAGCCCTTTAATGACTTCAAAACTGTTGGGTGATTATGAAGGCCATATAGGAGGAATCGAGTTTGGCTATTATAGTTCATAAATAAATCCACCAGTTAACAATCTTAAGAAACCATATTAAGGTCATAACCTGAACAGTGGGGGGGGGGGTGTCAAGCCCCACCTGAAATAAGCTAAAAAAGGGTCCACTTATACACTTTCATTTGAAAGAAAGGCATTGTAGCTTAAAACCTATAAGCCCCCTTCCCACACACACACTCATGAAAATAAGTCCTGGCTACAGTCTTGATCCAGATAAATAATTACCAAATTACACTAATGCATTATGAATTGAATTAACGTACACTTCTTTCATAAAGCCACCTAATTACCACTTTTATTATGCTCGACATTTCACAAATGTTTACTACATTAAGTATTCAAATTTCATCAATTATGTTCACTTATTAAAAAATGTACTTGAAACATTTTAAAATTAATACATTTGACATAAATTATCAGACAGCTTCAATTTCTTTTTTGAAGGCAAAACTTTCATTTTCATAAAGCATTTTTTCCCTTGCAAATTATTCTGTGTTTCTTTTTTATGATAAAACTTACAAATAATTTTTATTTATTTATTTATCTACTTTTTTCTGGCAATTTACATTTTTGTGAAACATTTATGATAAAAAAAAAATGTTTTAAATCAGGTAATAATAAACTTTAAAAAGTAAATAGTATTACATTTGTAGTAAAGAAAAATCAATTCACTTTTTAAGAATGAATTTGAATAGCAACAACTTTTGAATAACAACATTTGAAAAAATTATGAAAGTTGAAATTGAGATAATATAGCAATTACAATCCAAAATTAATTCAAGCCTACATTTAAAAGTGGAAGTAAACAAAATATTTAAAACAGTCTTACATTGTAACAAAATTTCATCAAAATCACTTTCTTTTCACATGATTTTCAACTTAAATTTTTATATCAGCACAAAGAAAGACAGAGAGAAAAAGGAAGTTTGCATATAATAATGCATATTTTGAATATCCATTATATCTTTTATTTTGTGTATACATAGCTGGATTTCATGTTTATTCCTCTATTGACTGTTATTTATTTCATTTATATTCTGCCTGTCCCCCCCCTTTCTGATACCTGGTGCTGATTACACTTTACTCACTTCTATTACACATTGTCATCTTCTGAATACGACTTGTTTCTATTTAAATTGCAATTATATTACAACATAGCTCTTTTTAAAAATTGAAGCTGTTCCAATAATCTACAGTTCTAATTATTTAATGGGTGAAAAAAAAATCTTTGTTCATAGTATTTAAATACAGTATAACCCTGTTTCTGGATTTTTGTGGAGTCCAAAGAAAATAACATGTAAATATAGGAGGAAAGTAAATTTTAGGAAAATATAAGTGCAGGAAAATAATGTGAATGTTTGTTATAAGAAAATTCAAATTTCAAGAAAATAAGTATGAGCTTCTGTTATGTTATAAAACTGTTCAATTAATGGGTTTTCTACAAAATTTCTTTTAAAACAATTTAATTTTAAAATGAGATAAAATTAAAACACTTTGGAATATAGATGAAATCTGACAAATAAGGAAGATTTCAATTTTGCTTTTTTATTTTCAATCATCAACAATTGATCAAGCAAAATATTTTACATATGTACTCTATATTCATTTTTCAACTGCAGAAATTATAAATGTCCCACATTCCTGTAGAAAAACAATTTCTATAATTTCATATTTTTTTAATTATTCTTTCTCCTGTTGTATCTTTCTGAATATTTTTCCAAAACAGTTCTGTCATAGCAAGAAAATTTTAATTTACACAAAGAGCATTCGACATATACAGTCACTCATTAGATTTGTGAAGCATACAGGTGGATGTCAATAAGCCAGAAAGAGAAATATAATAAGTATGAACTTTGTTTCCAAATATCACAAATATATTCCACAAAACAATCCAAATTATAACAAGGCTGAGATTGTGAATATGTTCATGCTGATGTATCCACCAGTGGACACAATAAAGTTATAGTATTAAGCAACATATTTGCTGGTGGTTCAAAGCTAATTTATGATAGTAGAAAGTAACCAATTACATACTGCCATCATTATATAAAACTAATGTTTTCTTTTTGTATAGCTACTTTTTCTCTCCCTCCATTTTTTTTCTAATTAGCTTTACATGTTTGAAATAAAGATTATATTGAAGAGTTCAAAAAATTGTTTTAAAGAGTTTCTTAGACTCCTTGTATGAATATCTTAATAGATCAATAAATAAAGAGAAAAATAAATAATCGATTTACAGATTTTTTTTTTTTTTTTTTTAACACCCTTTTTAGGATACCTTTTACAAATATAATGAGTTATTCCAGTAATAAAAAAACAAGAGGTTACAGCCAGAGTTAGTACAGTAGAGATATTTTTATGATATTTACAACAGACAGTAAGATCAGGAAAAGATAAGAGGCCCAAACTAATAAATTTATATTTTGTCATGCACTAGGGTAAACAGACCAAAAAGGAAATGTAGATGGTAGGAGACACAGAACCACATTACCAACAAGCAATAAAAAATGGTCCGAGGGGAAACAAACTTACCAGTTCCACCAGTGAGGCTTTCCCTTATGGCTGCAACAATGCAAATGACATGAAGGCATTAGTGCAACATGCTCTACAGTGACAAGAAGCTTACTACAAATCAAAACTCAACAAAAAACAATGTGCAAACAAAAGACAAGCATAAGTAATACAAAACTAACATAAATCAATAAGTTAGAAATGATAGTAGTCACAGGGTTCACATTAGAAATGAAGTCACAGGGTTCACATTAGAAATGATAGTCACAGGGTTCACATTAGAAATGATAATCACAGGGTTTACGTTAGAAGTGATAGTCATAGGGGTTCACTACACAAATTTAGAACCGAAAAATAATAACTAGCAATACACAAGGTAAACCAAGAACTCTAAAATTAATGTTCAGAACTGTACAAAAGGAAAATATTATTTATTATAAACTATAATAACTAGTTAACAATTGATTAATATATTGCAGCAACAAAATATAATTTTTCAGAATTTTGAGTACTGGTGAAATCTTTAAGATGAAATCGTAAACGTACTAATTGCTATTGTTAGCATTTAATATGCCATTTATCAAATGTTTCATTTTTGTCCAAAGAAATCTATAATAGTTGATCCTTCATTATTTTCATGAAATTTTGTTTTTCCTACAAATTCTACAGCCCTTTTCACAAAAGGCAAAAAAATAATTTTTCTTTATGTGTTTATGCTCATCTGAAGCTGAATATTAAAAAAGAAGTCTGTTAGACTTAAGATGACATTTTCAGTTAAAGCTTATCAGTTAGTTAGCAACAGACAGAAGATTGTTTAATCTCCTAATTTAAGTTTCAGTGAAATGGGTATTTGGAAATGTTCGTTATTGGTGTTATACTTTGAACAGTACTGTTATGATCTTGAAACTTGTCAAAATGAGAGTGACATGTTCAGATTAATTTTACCATTTATCTTATTTACTAACAAAGATCGTTCATGCAATATATGCAAAATAAAATTACAGCTTAGAAGACTTGTTTTAAAGTGAGACTGCATCAGTGGCCTATAAAGCGTTTTCAAGTTAAACTCTTTAAAACTGAAAATTATGACAGTTTTGTTTACTTGAGCGATATCTCTTCAGTCTTAGATAGTGTCATTTTATATGTATCGCTATTATTAAAAAAAATCACATATTATATAAAATTTGGAAATTTTACTTTTTAAAAAATGAAATCAAACAGTCAGGAATTTAAAAATGCTGAAAACTTTTTATAATTCAAATTTTTAAAAACTGAATTAGAAAATAAAAAGGTACTGTGTCAAAGAAAAAATAAATAAATTGACTAGATACATTGTCATCATGAGTCACTTTCCAGTAATTAACTGTTAACTTGAAATTTTAAATATCCTTCTTGTTACAATGTCTTTATCCAAGACAAATCTTTCATGCTTAAAAAAGTATAAATTCTCTTAAATTTATTTAAGAGATAAAAGGGGTGAAGATGAATTGGTTGGGCCGACTTTTATTAACTATTTATTGTAGCTGAGGATTTCTCCCACATGAAAAGATCATTAAAAAACTTGCATTACTTAATAGAAAATTTTAAAGTACTGGTCCCCAAGCTTTTAGACTGATGGGCCACTAAGTTGAAATTTATACCTTTGCCATAGCACCAAGTAATGAAGATTTTCAGTGCTGATAGAAATTGATTTAAAGCAGCAAAATTTGGCAGACTTGCCTTGTCATGCCCCACTCCCAAAGGAGCCAAAAAATTCTATAATACCTTACATAGAAAGTTGTGCTAAACACAAGCAGAAATTTTACAGATTTTGCAGAAGACGGTGACTATTCTGTTCGTGTCAGTAAACAGAACTTCATCAACACCTCCTTTTTTAAATGTTTTTAAGAACTCCGTCACAGGATAGCAGAATAAGTTCTTTGTTTCTCTTGTTGGTGATGATGACAGAGTATCTTCAATGAAAACACTATTTCCGATTAAAAAATTCTGTTGTTAAATTTTCAGTCATTAAAATCATTGCTAAAAAGTCATTGAAATCTGCTACAGGACATTCACATTTACTTGTCAATTCAGGGTATACTTTTATCATTTCCTTCTCATCAATTAAGTTATATAAGAGTAGTACAGTAGAAAGCCACTAATCCGGAAAGCTTGGTTCCAAGTGTTGTGCGGATTGGAGGCTTTTTGCGGATTGCAGGCCATGTCTATTTAATCTTTGTTTACATTTTTTTAAATTCTTATTTTGGACAAATTTAGATTGCTAATACTAAAAAATAGATAAATTACACATTTTAATATAAAGTAATAACTACATAAAAAATAATTTATTATTTTTTAAATTTCTTAAATATGGCATCAATTGTTGTCTGTTTTAAGACATTTGGTTTATAGGGTTGAATTTTATCTTTAAGTAAGAGTTCAAAAGCAATATATATGTATTTTTTTTGTTTTTCAATTTTATAATTAAAATTTAATGAAAAAAAATTATAAAATATATTGTCTAAGTAAGCATTTTTTATCAAAAAAAAAAAAAAATTCACAAAAGCTCAAATTGTATTTTACAAGTATTGTATGAAGAAATGAATATTTAAAATAATATACTAATTAAATGTGCTTTAATTTTAAACTAAACTATAAGAAAGAATGTTATATGATATATAATGCTATATATAAAGATAAGAAAAATGTTAAAATTGGTGAAAAAAATTTTTCAAAATTCAAAATTTTGTCACCATTGAAGCATTTTTCAAGAATTAAATTTCTTTGTTTACATTCATAAATTGATTGCGGATTAGCGGCTCTCTACTGTATTAAATCGTTTCTTTGTTTAGGAAGTGTACAATGAAAGAAAGATTTTTTTCCCAAAAAGATTTTGAATTGCCCAATTTATATTGTCATATTTAAGAAAGATATTGTGTGGAGATCCTGAAAGTTCTCCATTAATTTTACTCCCTATTTTCAGAAGTTTCACATTTCAGCATCAGAGGGCATGTATACCATAGTGTGGGAAACCTTGTCCTAAAATATTTAATAAAACTTAAATATTTTCCCCAAATTAGAAATTTATTAAATAGAAGTTTTTGTTAGTTTTTCTTTCTTTGAATCTTTTAAGTTTGTCCAAATAAAACTTATTTATTTTATATTTCTATCTAAGCATAAAAGAACAAAAATGGTTTTTACATGCAAATGGAAAGTTTTAGACCCTCCCTCCAAAAGAAAAGCTGGCAATGTTACTGAACAGAACTACTCACAAAAAATATTAATAAAATTTCACAAAGACATAGAGTTCCCTGCGAGCACAACTTTACGAAATTTAAATAAATGTTTTATTAAATTTTACATTATTTTTACCTGCAAGCAAATATTAATAAAAAAAAATAGTTTTGCTGCAATAAACATCACCATTTACAGAAATGTAAAAGGTCAGAGGCTTGGTACAGTAACACCAATTAAAAATATCCTGCAAACACATTGATATTTTAGCATATACTGCCAATTTATTTGAACCCTGTACTAAAATAAAGTAATTTAAATCATGTTTCTACATATTTTACTAAAATTATGCATATACAGTAAATAACTACACATCTGCACAAATTTTTATAGATTATTGTACAAAATAATAAAAAAATAATCTAAAATTGCCTAATATTTGTTTACATTAAAGAGCAAAGCTAAAAAAGCAGAGAAAAAAAAATATGCTACTATTTTCAATCACTTTAAAAAAGCATCTGAGATCAGCTAAAAATATATATATAATAGATTTAAGCCAAATGTATTGGCTACAGCATATCACTTAAAATTTCTAAAAAGCTATTAAGCTAATTAAATATAAAAATTTTAAAAAGCTGTATAATAAGATACAAACTTATTGAAACTCTAAGAACTTGAAATACTCAACTACTCACCTGTTTCTTCTAAGTTATTAAGATGAGCATTATTACCCCTTATTTCTTTTCCAAAAAATCTTGCTATGTTGTGAAGCTTCAAACGCATCAATGTGTTACGCAGACTAAACCATTTATTTTTTCGTCTCTCAGGATCAATAACTTCATCACCTAAAAATATACCAAGTTTTCTTAATATTTGCTAAAGAAGAACTTGCAAGTTGATACATTAGAAAAACAATATATTATAATAATTTCTAAAATACAATTAACATAAAGATTCTAAATGTATTGGTTACAACTGCACAAAAAAACTAGTTGTTGGGAGCCACCGTAATACTTACCCATCATAGATATGGATAATATAAAACATGAAAATAAAACATGTGTAAACTACTTATAAAATGCATTGCAATTCGAATAAATCGTGGCTTGATGATGTCATAAACTTTAATTCGAGGCTAATGAAAAAGACAGGCTACCGTGGTGCATTACACTTATTTTTTTTACAGACCGCTAGAGTGACGTGATGCTCTTTTCGCACACCTGCATTGGTGCATTCGAACATCACGTGACTCTGGCGGTCTGTAAAAAAGGATACGTGTAAAGCACCGCGTTAGCCTTTCTTTTTCGTTAGCCTAGCTTTAAATGCTCTATTACTAAATTGCGTAAAGGAAACATCCTTATAACTCCAAAAATTATAATCATATTAACTAACAGTTTATTGCATTGGATTAAGTGTCTCATTTTCAATTATGAAAAATCGAAGAGTGTGGAAAATAGGATTACAAATATCTCGGCAACTAATTATCTGATCGACTTCATTCTTTATGCAAAATTTATGTTTTTTTATTGTCTTTTGTATTTACTCCTTAAATTAAACAATTTCAAAAATTTTTATATACCTTTTATCAGAACGAATATTTCGAGAGTCCGAAAAAAATAGTTCAGGATAATCGAGGTTACTGAAATTCAATAGGCTTCTTCCTATTATTACATACTAAATTTCAAGTCTCTATATCAATTTGTTCGGGAGATAGAGCGTTTACAGACACACAGACGGACGGCAAAAAATTTTTTTTTTTCTAAAAATATGTTTTTCGGAGTCTCCAGTGTCTAAAACATGTAAATCCGTCAATTTTTTTTTTCGATTTTTAAAACGATTACAAGACTTACCCTATACTACGGATGATGGGTAAGTAATATTAAAAAATATATTGATTCATTCACTGATCATTGGTATAACTAATAAGGGTATAACTAGACTTTCTATGGGAAGGAACACCATAAAAAATAATATCAATCTCTTGTGAAAGGGAATAAATACAACAAATATGAACTTTTAAAGAAGAAATTGGTAAAATAAAGTGTACATATTAAAATTTTTTAAGAGTTAAAAAAGGGTTGAATTTTAATTTTCTTACTCATGATAAACTTAATTTGAAAATAAATAAATAAGTAAATAAATGATGCATTAACTATGCTACATTTAGCAATCTAATTTTGAGAAATGTTCAAATTCTAGTTATTGATAAAAAGAATTTGTCGCAAAATGTACAAAAGAATCAAGAAATCTGTTATAAAGACAATAAAGGTCAGATCTTAAAATATTCATAGTCCCCCCCGCTACACCCACTTATTTTTTATTTTTCATAATAACCGGCAGTAATAAACATTTTCAAAAATTGTTAATACTTTTCTTCCAGTGTCACAAAAAATGTAAGTACAAAATATTTCTAGCAGAATGATTTCAAATATTCCACCACAGCACGACAAAAAATATTAAAAGAGATATTGATTAATTTACTTGATCACTGGCTAAATTAATTTGTTGGAAAAAGCATCATAGAAATAGTTATACAAACTCTTCAATTAACTGACATTTTCCAAAAGGAATACTTAAGTTGACTAAAATACAATCCAAGTCCTGTTAGATTGAACTTCATAGGCTCATCAGTATTTGCTTCCTACAATAAAATTTTGCTACTACAAAAATTTGGGCAGTAATTAGTTGGATGCAAAGTGCTTCTAACTTAAAATTTAAAAGAAATATTAAGTCTTTAGTGCGATTAGTTACATATCTTTTATTAAGTTTACCCTGCTCTTGTTCAATAGATTTCTTCTTGTTACTCGTTTCTTAAATGTAGATTCTCCTGAAGATGGAGAAAAATTGTACTATAATAAATGTTTTATTTGATTTGTTTTTGCTGCAGTGAGATTTGACTATATTCAGAGCATAAAAAAGTCAGAAATTGTTTGTACATATACAGAGAATTAATGCTTTTTATCTATAGAAAATATATTTATAATAATTTAGTTTATCCCCTTGAAGAAAATGTTTATACTTAAAACAAAAATTTCAAATTTTATAAAATAAGTTACAAATTGTCAACAAAATGTCATAAAAAATCCATACCATCTGGTGTTTCCTCTTCAGAATCAACAACTGTGCCAGCAGCACCAGTTACTTTAAGGAAAACCTGTAATTTAATGTAACACAATATTTTAGAGATATTATTAACCATTAAAGACTGCAAAAGTATTCTTATATATATAATTATCCACAAATGTGTACCTCTTCAAGAGATGTATCTGATATGCCATAACTACTGATATGAAGATCATCTAAGCTGGCATCTAAACCTTTGAAAAGTCTTTGCAATTCACCAGATCTTTGAGAAGAAGGGGGGATAAGATAAGATACTTCTGATCCTACATCTTCAACAAGTCTAGCTTCAGGAACATAATTATGTATATATTTAGTGAGTTGTGATACAAGACATATACCACCTGGAATACAAAAATATAAACTTGACATTAATAAAACTATTAAGACAAATATGGAAATGTAAGAATTTGTGAATCACATTTGTTTTTGAGAAAATATCTTATTTATTAACTTCATATTCTGTTTAACCAGCACAAAAAAGCATTAATGGCATATACTATAACTTCACATTATTTATTTTAAAGCAATGAAAGTTTTCTTTAATAGAACTAAAATCACAATATGGCATGTTTGAGAACTGATATGATGTATGTTAACAGCATTTAGAAAATAATAGTACCAACTTAGTAGACTATTTCAGAAACTATAGTTTTTCAGAAAGTTGATAAAGATACTGGTTAGATTTTTGATGAAGAAAAAATAAAATTCACATATGTGATACACTAAGTTCTGATGTATAAAATAAGTACAATCTTTAGAAATTAACCATTTAACATACCTGGGTGCTGTTAATTTCAACAATATGACAATAAAAAAATCAATGATAAACTGCATAAGGTAAGCAAATATTATTTTGACTTAAATGTTATTTTGAGTATTTTTAAGTCCAGACCCATAAACATTAAATATGTGAAAATAAACTTGTATTTAATCAATACTTTTAAAAGTATTGAAATAAAAAATTGGTGATTTTTTGTAAAGTAAACTTGTGAAATGATTTTATGCAAAATAATTGATGTATTAAGTAAAAATAATAGGAAGATTTGATTTATTTTTTTTTTTAATTTCTAAAGTACAAAATAAGGAAGCAAAGATAGAAAATGTTATCAAAGGTTACTTGTATTTGATAATGTGATCAAACATACATATATAGTGATGTGAATTCAAGGGAAAGATAAAAATTCTAAAGAGCAAAAACTAGAAGAAAGAGTAGATCTTGCATAACATACTTTTGTAGAATACTTAAAAACTATGGTCATACACTAACTGAATCTGATTAAATGTTTATAATTAACTCTTTTGTGAAACAGACTCAGCTGTCAATCTAGAATAAAAAATGTACACTTTTAATTCCCCATTATGATTGAATCTGTGACATCTCTACATAGTCTGGAAGATAAAAGACTACTATTTACATCCACCATATGTGATTGAAAAACTACACATGGGAATATACCAGCATTCATATTAATTTTCACAAAAAATAATTTCTTGAGTTTTCCCTAAGTAATTTTCCAATATTTTTTTCATATAAACAATAAACAGCAAAGTATGGCAAATAGCATTGATTGATGGCTAATCTAAACTTTAAAAATAGATTGGATTTTTTTTTTCAGAGTAAATTAACAGTTTTTACAGGTATTGGGGGAAATTACAGATTTTTACCCAAGATTTCAAGACCAAAATAATTTACCTGAGTTTTCTCTGATTTCTAAGCTTTCCTGAGGTGTATGAACCTCATATTATGCAAATGAACGAAAATAACAATAACAACAAAAAGGTAACTATATGCTGTAGCATAGGGGTGCACAACCTGTGGCCCGCGGGCCAAAAGTGGCCCTCGATCGGATTACTGGTGGCCCGCGGATTAATTTCGCCGATCAGACGCGAAAAAATCACGAATTTTGCCGATCGAGTGCATATAAATCGCGAATTTTGCCGATCGGGTGCGTATAAATTGTAAATTTCACCGATCGGGTGCGTATAAATTGTAAATTTTGCCGATCGCCTGCGTAAAAATCGTGAATTTTGCCGATCGCCTGCGCAAAAATCGTGAATTTTGCCGATCGCCTGCGTAAAAATCGTGAATTTTGCCGATCGGGACCGTAAAAATTGCAAATTCTGCCGATAGGGTGCGTATAAATCGCAAATTTTGCCGATCAGCTGCGTATAAATCGTAAATTTCGTCGATCGTATTCGTAAAAATTGCGAATTCTGCCGATAGGGTGCGTATAAATCGCCAATTTTGCCGATCGTATGCGTAAAAATCACGAATTTTGCAGATCGGCCTGTAAAAATCGCAAATTTTGCCGATCGGGTGCATATAAATCGCGAATTTTGGCGATCGGGTGCGTGTAAATTGTAAATTTCGCTGATCGTCTGCGTAAAAATCGCAAATTTTGCCGATTAGGCGCGTAAAAATCGCGAATTCCGCCAATCGGGTGCGTAAAAATCATGAATTTCGCCGATAGGGTGCGTATAAATCGCGAATTTTGCCGATCAGGTGCGTATAAATCGTAAATTTCGTCGATCATATGCGTAAAAATCGCGAATTTTGCCGATCGTGTGCGTGTAAATTGTAAATTTCGCCGATCGTCTGTGTAAAAATCGCGAATTTTTCCGATATGATGCGTAAAAATCGCAAATTTCGCCAATCAGGAGCGTAAAAATCACGAATTTCGCCAATCGGGTGCGTAAAAATCATGAATATCGCCGATTGGGCACTTAAAAATCCCGAATTTTGCCGATTAGACGCGTAAAAATCGCGAATTCCGCCGATCGGGCGCGTAAAAATCATGAATTTCGCCGATCGGCACGTAAAAATCGCAAATTTTGTCAATCGGGCGCGTAAAAATCGTAAATTTCGCCAATCAGGTGCAAAAAATTGTAAATTTCGCCGATCGGATGCGAAAAAAATTGCAAATTTCGCCGATTGGGCGCGTAAAAATCGCAAATTTTGCCGATCGGGTGCGTATAAATCGCAAATTTCGCCGAATGTGTGCGTAATAATCGTGAATTTCGTCAATCACTGGGAAAAAACTATGAATATTGTCAATCGCGCCTGGAAAAAAAAATGCTAGTTTTTTCCATCCTTTCCAACTAAATTGGGTTAAGTTGACTAAAGAGGTGGTTGAGTATAGGGAGCTAACCCTCCTTTTAAAATTAGCATTTTTATGAACTTTTATGCCGACCCCCCCCACCCCTAGCCCGAAACAAAATTTTGTCCACCATATGGACGTTGGCTCTTGACAATCCAGTCATTTTTGTGACTGCCCCTTCTATTACAAAGGTTGTGCACCCCTTTGATATCCACATTTTATGACTGAATATGTTAAGAAGTACAATTTAGAATAATATATGTTTCTCCTCCTCTCCACCTTCATTCATGAAAGCAGAATTTTTTTTCGGCACTGGCAATCTTTAAAGCTAAATTTATTCCGTCAAATAAAGTCAAGGAGTATTTTTACTCTTTGAAAATAATCTTAGCTATATCTCTTGTATAAATACAAACGTAAACTGTTGATATATCATTGCCAACAGAACTGAATACGTTGACTGGAAGGAAGGAACCTAGGGGGCTAAATCTACCCTTCCGAAATTTGTTTTTTTTTTAATATGATCCCCAGTCACACCTCCTCAAAACAAAAATTTTCTGATGGTGGCCCTCAACAACCCAGTCATTTTTGTAAGTGGCCCTTCACTTAAAAAGGTTGTGCCCCCCTACTGTAGCAAAACATAAAATGCAGAAAATTTACCCCAATGTGAACTTGAATTCGAATTGCCACCATTTTCAGATAATATATTGTTCTCAGACAGATCAGACTTTGAATCCACAGTTGACATATCAGCTACGCCTTCGTCAGTCATTTCCTAAACGTTAAAATAAATAATTATATTCATTATTTTTGTTATAATAATTATTATATAATAATATTACAATTTTGAAAGTGAAAAGGGGCTTGTGCAGGATATCACACAGTAAAATAGTTTAAAAAATAAACTAAGAATGAAATAGGTATGATACATATAAAAGAGGAAGGAAAACATAACAGAAGATAAGTAAAGTTCATGATGTTCAGTGACTACTATTTCAGGACTCCTTCATTTATTGTTTCAATATATTTTTTCAAACATTTAGTGCTGTTCATAAAAACATAGATTAAAAATATAATTGCTGTTTTGACATTTGCCTTTTGGTCGTTAATTTTTCTTAGCTAAATATGCTATTTTAGTGTTAGTGTTGAGCTGTGAAAATATTAATAATGATTCACACTTTATCTTATAAAGACAAAATATGAAAATCTAATTATATTTTACTTTTTACAAAAATAATAATAAAAATAAATAAATAAAATAAAATAGAATAAAATACAAAAGTCTGTGCATGAATAAATAATCATAAAAAAAAAAATCACAAAAATTACACAGGTCGACACAAATCTGGGGTTTGTTAAATAACACTTTTCTTAGTAAATCAGTCACGCTGATCACAAATATGACAGTAGTTTTTTGCTATCACCCACAGTTTTTTCACAAAACAAAAAAGAAGGGAGTGCCTCTTAATAAAATTAATCTGTAATATTTATTAAATAAAATACATTCTTAATAAAAACAAAAATTAATTTCTTAGTAAAATGACATTAATAAATGTTAAAATACAATACTGCATTAAAGGATGTGAAATATAAATATAGATGGTGCCACTTTATCCATTGATATTTGCTTGAGAAGGCGCAATTTTCTCCCGCGCATTTGTAGTGAGAACGTACGTTTATTTTGTTCGTTTATTGATATCTTACGTTTGTTTAGTCAGTTTCTTATAGCAATATGGCATCAAGAGGTTGTATAAATCCAGAATCAAAAAATGTAATTCGGCAGAACTTAGTTGATCCAAAAGAAGTCCTTTTGCCTCCCCTGCACATTAGATTAGATTTAATGAAACAATTCGTAAAAGCCTCAGCTAAAAACAGGGGATAGTTTTCGATATTTAAATGAAGTTTTTCCACATTTATCGGAAGGTAAAATCAAAGAAGATGTGTTCGTTGGCCCAGATATAAAACGGTTAATGAAGGACGAAAAATTTGAGGAAAAAATTTAATCAGTCGAGAAAGATACATGGGTTAGTTTCAGAGATGTTACTTAGAAATGTTTAGGAAATTACAAAGATCCTAACTACGCAACGATCGTTTAAAAAATGCTTCAAAACTTTCAAAAACTAGGTTGTAACATGAGTTTAAAAATGCATTTTCTGCACCCCCATCTTGAATATTTTCCTGAAAATCTTGGTGAAATGAGTGAAGAACAAGGTGAGAGATTTCACCAGGACATAAAATGTATGGAAAAACGCTATCCAGGAAACTGGAATGTAAATATGTTGACAGATTACTGCTGGGGGCTAAAAAGAGACGCTAAACCAGCTTCAAAATTTAAAGGACACAAGCGTTCTTTTGATGATAAAGAAAAGTAATTTTACTGTATATACTAGAATATAATTTCTTATAAAACATGCACACACATTTATATATGTATATATGATTTTATTTATTTATCTGATTTTTTTGTACATTTTTAAATGAATGTTGTTTAAACTGTATATTCTCAAAATCCAAACTCTTAGTTTCTTAATTGTAAAAAATCCTGACGTGATACATAAAAATGGATATTATTTTTGAAATAAACATAGCAGATTTCTTACAATTTACATAAATTCATGAAAACCCCAGACAAAAAGTTAAATTTTGCAGGCCTGTGTTATATAAAATAGCAAATAAATTTATTATCAATTTATGCCAGAAGCTGCCAAATATATATTTTCTTGTTTACTGGTTTAATTATGAACGTATTTTAATGGAAAATTAAACAGGAATTTATCCCATCACCTTGATGTTAAATCATTTGATACCTAACAATGAATTTAAGGAAAACAGATGCCATTTTTAGCACCCATTTAAATTTCAAGTTGTCAACATCATATTTAGTTCCCCCCCCCCCCCCCCAAAAAAAAAATACTGGTAATTTTCACAGAAAACAAAAACTAATGCAAATTAAAGTATAATTATAACATGTAAGACACGTGTTTTTCTTCGAATAAATAAACCAGCAAACAAAAAGAATAAGTTCACAAAGTATAAATAATTCAACAAATTGTTCATATAGGCCCCTACAGTTTACTACTGTTTATTCCATAATATGCAAAATACATGGAAATTCTTAAATCACAATTCAGTTCTTTGGAAAATTGGTAATTTTTTTTAAATGTACCTTAATAATGGAATCTGGAAGGGACATTATGCTCTATGGTCTTGGTTTCCTTGTCTGAGCAGTCCCTTTTAGGCTATCAAATCAAATTGATTTTGTTAGTCATAGTGGAGCAGGTCCCTAATTTTGAAATTTGGAGCTAAGTGCATGGAAGGTATCTAGACATATCAAACTATAAACCCATTGATTACATTGCCATCAAAAAGCACATGTTTCATCTATGTATGTATCATTTGTAGACACAGTCTAAGAATTAATACAAGAAACAGCCTGAAGATGGCATCAGAAAATATCCATCAGATTGGAATACATAACAATTTTAGTAAAACCTTTACTTTCAACATTAAAAAAAAAAAAAAATAATTATACCAACCACTATTGTTTTAAATGGCTCAATAAATGAAATCCCTGTCATATTAATTTTTTTATGATCTTAGCTGTTAACTAAGATTTCACTGTTTGTAGATTTCAGAGAGTTTATTGTACTTACACTAGATCCTTTGGCAGAATTTTCTTTCATTGTGCTGGTTGATCCCCTGCTGTTTCTTTGTTCAGGACTAACAAGGCTGCTATAGGCATAGGATTTTACTAGAGTCAGATAGTAACCATTACCAAAACGTGTTTTCAAAAACAGAGACGAGCCACAGCATCGAAGTTTTCCATTGGCCACAACAGCTATACGATCACCTAATAGATCAGCTTCATCCATATGATGAGTTGTCAAAATTACTGTCCTACCTAGCAATAAATGTAAACAATTATCAGTTATTTCAAATTAACTGTAAACTATATATATATATACATATATAAATTTGGTACTTTTCGGTTAGCCGGACGCCAGTGATATATGTACATATACATACATATATGTATATATGTGTGTATCTATATATATGTATATGCAGATATGTGTATATATGTGTTTGTGTGTATATATATACATGTATATAAATCACTGGCACCCGGCTAACCGAAAAGTACCATAAATTTATATATCACAAAGACAAAAATACTTTAAAAATAATAATGTGGAATAATTAGGTTAAGAAACAGTTTTACAAAGTTTTATTCTAATAAAGAAACATTTTTAGATGCCCCGTGAATTTCAAATTAAGATTAATCATATTTTGCTGATTTGAAAACTTACAAACATAATCTTTTTTATATTTCTTTTTCTTAATATTTAAAAAAATAAAATTATATTATTAACTCACTGAGTTGCTATTCAAAATCAAGTGAATAATCGGTTTAGAAAAACTAATATTCACTATTTAAATAATCCTTTAGAGTAGAATTAAAACAGAGATATTATAACAGGATGCAAAGAATTTACAACACATAAAAAACTGGCAACAATAACTATAACTATAAAATACTCTATATAAAAACACTATACAATCTTATAAATCATATTTTTTGGATTCAATTAGTTAAATCACCTTTCATCAGGTGTGTAGTTATGTGCACTGAGAAAGTAATAATTTAATTGTATGGTGTTTTTATATTAAGTATTTTATACTTACATGTGACAGTCTTAAATCTGGGTTTATTACAATATATTTACTAATAAGAAACAGAAAGCAATAAGAGATGGAAAAGTAAAATCTCACCTGCTTTATATTTAAGTAGAAGTTCCCAAATAGATCTTCTGGCATAAGGATCAACTCCAGCAGTTGGCTCATCCAAAATTACAGTTTGAGAACCTCCCACAAATGCTATTCCAATGGATAATTTACGCTGCATGCCACCTAAAAATATATATATAAAAAATTATAATTTATAACAAATAATTCAATTAGTGCAATTCAAAATGGGGTAAATTTCTAAGAAGCATTTTGAATTATTTGGAAAGCAAAAGCATAAAAACTAACACAAATCTAAAATAAGTCTCAGTAAAATTATGTGTGAATACAAAATGGCAATAAAATGAAAAATATGAAAGGCTTTTGTCAATAAATAATCAAAGGTTTTGCTAAAATTTTTCCATTCTAAAAATTACATTTCTCACATTTAAATGAATTATTTTTCAAGTTAGAATTGTGATACAAAGAGATGGAAATAAATATAGCAGCTATTTATCACTGATAAAATAATGTAGCTTATTGAATTTAATAAATGTGCATATTAACTAATTTCAGCAAGTTATATCATATTTTTGCTTCTGATATGCAGAGTGATATATATTGGAAAGGATAAAGTTTTCTAATTAATAAAAACACTGTTTTTTCATTCATTTATTAATTTTTTGAAAAATAAAAACTGTTTCTATATTAATTAGAAAACTGCTTGCAGATTTCCTGAGTTTTAAAATTCTTAAGATTATAAGCATATTAAATATATTTAGACATTCAGAGAAGAAAGAGACTAAATCAACTAAAATCCTTATTCTGCATCAAACTACACATAACATCTGAAAGTCTTTTTTAGCATTGACATTTACTGAAACTTTATTATCATGAATTATGTTATTTTATCTTTCATGATGAAAGAGCAAAAACATATCAAAATGATGCGAGTATTAAAATCTCAAATCAAAGCCCTAAAGTATTTTTTAAATGTATTAATTTTATTTGCATCTTAACATAATAAAATTAAATACCAGATAGATTTTTTGATAATTCATTGGTCTTTGGCTTTAGGTTCATGTCTTTAATCATTTCATTGGCTTCTTCAATAACATCCGATTCTCTGGCACCTTTTAAGCGGGCATAGAACCATAAATGTTCAAATACAGTCAAGCTACAAAATAAGATAAAAGTTTATGTAAAAACAGTTTTAAAAAGAACAATTTAATTTTGTTTTTACAGTACATAAATGCTTTTAACATTTCCCAAAGTACAACACTAACATATTATTTAAACTAGGTTGACATAATTAAAAAAAGAGAGAGAGATAAATGTTTTTACATTATGGATGATCACTGGAAGACCACTAGATGATAATTTTTTTAGAATTTTAATGCCTATTACTCATGAGTAATTTGTACCATCATTGATTGCTTTTAAATAATTTATGGTTTTCATAACAAAATTATAACTATGCATAAAGACTATAACTATGCATGTGGGAATGATTTTAGAAGTAACTATCATAACTTAAATTTAGGCCTTTTATATAAATGAAATTTTGAGAGAAATGATAACTATACAGCCTAATTAATCAGAAAAAAAAATGCAGCACTTTAACTTAAATAAAATTAGAGGGGCTTCATTATAAACTAAAAAATGTAAATTAAAATACTTTAAAAATTTAATAACTGTTGCGATAAGATATAAATAATTAAGTAATACATAAAATATGATTTAGAATTAAACAAATGAAGTAAAACTATATGATAATTGTAATGGAATAATGGAACAGTTTAACATAGTTCAAGAGGTTTCCATTTTTGAAACATTTCAGTTTAAAGAAATAGTTATTAAGAGGTACATTTAAAAAGTATTTTAACTGAATGTACATCATTCAATTATAGTGGCACTTGTATATTTCATTACAATTTCAGTAATCCATTTAGTGACATTATAACCAATTTTAAGGAAAGTACAGAATACAAATAACTTTAAAAAAAAATATTAGCTTAAGAAAAACCTACACTATTTTTTTTTCAATGTGCATGACAATATAAATAAAAATATTTCAGCAATTAATAATTTATGAATCAAACTAAAAAAAAACTTCATAGAACAATATTGATAATTAATTATTATCAATGAATACTCAATATTTAGCACAATTACATACTTATCAAATAGTACATTATGTTGAGGACATGTTCCTAAACTTCTGCGAATTAGATCCATATCTGTTCGAATGTCACGGCCATAGATCTTAGCTGTACCATAGGTTGGAGGAAACATACCAGTCAATATTGATCTGGAAAATTAATATAATATAATATTTTAATAACAACATTGTTAAAAGCAAATGGTAGTGAATATAAACATAGAGTTTCTCCCAGGCAGTTTCAGAAAGGTGCTGCACCCGGCCTACCCTTTGGTTAAAAAAAATAGCATCTTTCATGCACCCAAACCTCACCCCATCCAAAAAATAGTGCTCTTCTTGCACCTTAGTCAAAAAAAAATTTGCGCTTTCGGCCTTTTATACTAAAAAATTTCCTTGCATAGTAAAAGCTGGCTCATTGTTGTGTCTTGAAAAGAGAGCCCTAAATTTTAAATACTTAAAGTGTCTTAGAAAGTAAAAAGAATGAATATAAAAATTGAAAAAATGCACAGGAGTTAAAATGTGCCTTTAAAAATCTAAAATGAGCCCTTAAGAATGTAAAAAAGTGCCCCTTTTCCACCAGCAGAATCCTGCGCTTTTTAAATTTGGGGAAACTCTGATAAAAGAGCATAATACTTGAAAAAATTCATTATTGCATTTCACACTATCTTAAACGTTTCAAAAATCCTTATCACAGAAATTGACATGCACTGCAGCATTTATTTGTTTAAGCTTAAAAGAACACTCCAGCAATCTTCACTTATCATGAAATTCTATGTTAACTTATAAGAAAATTTCAATACATGTTAAGTATTCACACAGATTTCATTAAGTATTTCTGCCACTTAAGACTTCATTATAGTAACGTTTGTGTTTTTTGCTATTTCCAACAAAATACATATACACACACAATATATCAATACTAAATGAAAACTTACATCGTAGTTGTTTTTCCAGCACCATTATGACCTAGAAATGAGGTAATTTGACCTTCATAAAAATTAAGGCTTAGATCATCTACTGCCAGTTTCTTATTTTCATATATCTTTGTGAGATGGTGAATGGAAACACCAAGTTTGAGATCTTTCGGCTCATTTTCAAAGTCTAGTTTCTTACCTTAAGAAAAAACATTTATAAAAATCAATATATCAAATTATTTTCAAATGAAGATAAATGCATAAAGTACTAAATAGCAATTAAATTATTTACAAATAATCTTCCCCTATCATTTTCATGTATTTAAATATTACAACTTACTGTGGTCTACTGGAGCTTCAATATCACTAAAAAGACTGTTCCTTTCTGCTTTATTACACCAATATGTTTTAGTCAAAAAGAAATACCAAGGTTTTGGCACACCATATTGACCTATAAAATTATAATAAACACATGTATAAAACATGTATATTAGCATAAAAATGTTATAGAATGCTTCAAAAGTTTGCATTTAAGAATAGCTTTTTCAATTGTTAAGCTATTCTTAAATGCAAACTTCCAAAACATAGCAATTCCGAAAAGCAATGTAAAGTTGGTCTAATATTATTTAGGGTACTTTTCGGTTAGCCGGGCACCAGTGACATATATATATATGAAATGAATGTGAAAAAGTATGAAAGAATATTGAATGTGAACGAATGTGGATTGATATGAAAGGATAGTTAGTTAAACCCATTCCAAATCAAAAACTAAAATATAAAAATTCAAAGTTTAAAATCCCTAAATCGTGTGTCAAAATTTTAAAGTCTTGCCTTCATTTCTAGTTGCCCCTGTAACTTAACTTTCCTTACGATACATTTATTACGAACAGATATCAATTTTGAATCCTCGTTAAGATTAAAAGTGCTGACGGTAGCGCATCTCTCTTCTCCCGGTGGCTAGATCTTGCATATTAATTATCTGGGCTGCTTACCCAGATATGAGTCAAGGGCTAATTAGCCAATTAAATTACATTATTTCATAAGTTGCAAAGCGGTCTCTGGCGGTAGTTTCGATGTATATAATGTGAGGAGCACGTTTTTGCGTGGCTTTTGACTCTAATCACTCTCCACAAAAACTACGGCCAGTATTCTTCGAAGTGCGACGGCATCCTTGCCATTGTAAGTCCGGCAATTCGCCGAAATATGAACGATAAGACGATGTTTCCGTTTCCCCGGTAAAAGACTCTTCAAACTGTCCCCTGGGCCTAGCTTAAAGAGAGACTTGTAATTACAAAGGAATAAACGCTAGTTCCCAGGAAAATGCCTGCTGATTTTTCTTACATTCGCACGACTACATCAACGACGTTATACCTATTAATGGGATGTGTGATAGCGGTGATCGACCGCTCGTTACAGACAGATCGATGTGCGTTCGGTATATCGAGGTGCGCCCGTTATACAGAGGCGTATCGATATCTTACATATATATATATACAGTGACATATATATATATATATATATATATGTACATATATATACACACACATATATCTACACATATATATATATACACAAATATATATATATATATATATATATATATATATATATATATATGTACATATATCACTGGCACCCGGCTAACCAAAAAGTACCTTATTTGTATATTCTATGAATATTTATCATAATCAAATATATGAATACAAAATTAATATAACTTTGATATCAAAATATGCCAATTAAAGGTATCATAAGAGGTTTCAAATTTCAGTTCAAAGATCCATCTTAAAAGAACACCAGAAGTAAGAACGTGAAATCTTGTGTCTGATTATTTGATGTTCTTTCAAAAATGTATGACACATACATTATTGGTTATACATAAATAAAATACCCATTACGCTAATTTTTTTAACATAAGATATATTTCAGCTGCTTTTACGACAGTTTTCAACTTAATTTGATTTGATTTTTTTCAAACAAAAGCTTCAAAATTTTATGCATAGAATTATAACAATTAAATGCACAATCAAAATACTAAAAGTGTCAATAAATATTTTTCAAAAAATAAAAATAAATGAAAAATAAAAAAGGTAAACAATTAAATTAAATTGTGGGGAAAAACTACATATTTACAGATTTTTTTTTTGTTGTTGTTCAGAAAGGGAGGGAATAAAATATTTGACATGTATTACTATTTTCTGCAAATTATATATATTTTTTGAAATAATTCACAGAATTTTAAACCTATAATATGCGAGTAACAAGCATTCAAATTACCAGATTTTAAATGAATAAGCTGAAAATCAAAGCAAAAGCTTTTTTTTTTTTTAAAAAAAAAAAAAAAAAAAAAAAAGGCGTATTAATTTCAGTTTACATAATGTTAAAACTTGTTTATAATAGATAATCAAAACATTTGTCCAAAATGCATAGTATATTTTATAGTTAAAAAAAAAATAAAGCACAGCAAAATTCTACTGTATTCGGAAATAAATATATTTTTTAAATATTATTGCAATAAATTTGATAAAATAGTTCACAGTTGTTCATAAATTTGTATATTTATATGAATGTTGTGTAGTCCCAATTAATGATAAAAAAATTATTTAAATATAACTTTGAATTGAAAAAGCGAACACTTGTTACAGGGTGATTATAATTAAAGTTGCACTTTCAAAAGGCTGTAAAAAAATAACCACTGGTCAGAATGACCTGATATTTCATCTGAGTATATGTGAAGCAATGGGAATTTGTTTTGCGAGAGAAAAAAAAAAGTTCAAAAGTTGACTGATAGATGGCATTGTACTCGTCATAAAATGCTTATTAAAAGACATGGCACATCTTTTAATTAGCATCTTATGACGAGTACAACGCCATCTATCAGTCAACTTTTGAACTTTTTTTTCTCTCTCAAAACAAATTTCCATCGCTTCACTTATACTCAGATGAAATATCAGGTCATTCTGACCAGTGGTTCTTTTTTTACAGCCTTTTGAAAATGTAACTTTAATTATAATAACCCAGTATACATTTAAATGAAAAAAAAATAATAATCAAATAACATTTACGTTTTACAGAAAATATCAAACACTGCATATTAAGTCTAAGCAGAATATCATGGATTTTCTGTTGAAAATTTCAGTTAAAAAAAAAAAAGAAAAGAAAAATTTTATTAATTCATGGGCTTAAACAGGGAAAAATGCTTTACGTACCTGGCCAGACGGCTTCAATATACCATGTCATTATTCCATATATACAGCCATCAATGAGTAGCATAAACATCACTTTAAGCATACTGTAATCATCACCAGGAATTGGACTGGTAGCAATATTGTTCCATTGAGCTCCAACACCTTCTTCTTCATAATGACTGACATAACTGCATCCAAATCCAAACGCAACATTTGATGAAAGACTCTGAAATTCAATGCAAGGAATAAAATTTTTAATAAATGTGTTATAAAAAGTGTTGTTGCTAATTTTTCATTGAGATGATTTCTGTATTTAATAAAAAGAAAAAGAAAGAATGACCTATGGATACATGAGAAAATTTACTGAAAATATTTCAGTACACAATAAAGATCTGCATGGTCTAAAATTTTCTGGACTGGGCCAATCCAGGATGCAAATGAAACCTATCCTGACCTGGCCCAGCTCAGTATAAAAGCTAAAAGTATGACCAAGGCTTGGCCCAGCTTGTTAATTTTTCACAGTTTATTGCTAGGCCTGATTTAATTAAAAAAGAAAATAAAAATAGATTAATATTTCTTAACCAACATCATCCTACAATTTAAATTCTTTTAAAGAACATTGCATAGATATTTATGAAAAAATTAAAAAGTACAGAATTTTTCAGGTTAAAGCTCTGGAATACAGAAGCCAGGGCCCATGCAGACATCTAGTACCAAAAAATTTAATCCAATATATATTAAAGAAATGTTAAATAAATAACTTCTACAGGAATTCAGATATGTGAAAGAAAATACTTACAGCACCAGCTTTCTTAAGCAGTGACATCCTGTCTTCCCACATGACTAAAAATGGATAAGGAACATAAATAAGGAAGAACAACATTCCACCTGCAGCTGCTGCCAAATTAGCTCTGGAGAACAGTGTGCTGAACAAGAAAGACAGCATGATTGTCGAGAAACAGTAACACAGTAAAAATACAAATATCACACCAGGATTACTGTTCTCCATCACATTGCCATACTGAAAAAAGAAAGATATCCATAAAATATACATGTTTAGCACATGAAAAAAGGATATTATATCTATATTCAAACATTTGAAAAGAAGCAACAAAAACTTTTTTAAAACTTAAAACTTAAAAAACATACAGATCTTTAATCAGATAAAAAGTAAATAGAAACCAGTTACATAAAAAATTTCATAACAAAATATTCAATGCCGAATACTAGCAGAGCAGTGTCAATGATCTCATACAGGGTGCACCATAATTAATTCAGCAAGGTTTTTTCTTAAACTTTTGAACAATGAATTCATATTTATAAAATTTATGTCAAAATAAAATTAAAGAAATACAAATTATTTACAAATCTAAAAACCAACAGAATAAGATTTTTTGTTTTATTATTAGGCATTTGAAAATTTTGTGCAGTAATTTTCTAATTTATAATTTAGTTTCCAATGAAAAAAAAAAAAAAAAGAGATTAATAATGAGAATGAAAAAATTGTCTGCATTCTTCCAAAACAGAGTCCTATTAACATGCAATAACTAGCTTTTATTTAATTTGAAATTTGTTATTTTATTTTAATTATTATTATTATTTTTTTTTTTTGTAGGGTTATTAATTTTTAGAAATTTAACCAAAAATAGCAAAAATGGTTCCATCATGATTAACTATCAAACAAGTCTTTATGAACTGAATTATAAATCATGCAATCAATCACCATTTGAATTACATAAAATTAGAGAAAAACATTTTGAATGCAAATGACTGGGTATGCAATAAATGCCTTGACAGCCAAATTATTTCTTAGCCAACATGATCCAACAATTAAAATTCTTAAAAAAATAAATAAAATAAAATTGCATAGATATTGGAGGGTAGCATAAGATGATCAGACATCTCAGTTTTTAGATTTAATGTCCTGGTGCCTTCACACTTTTCTTAAATGTCCTGGTTATAAACGAAACTCCTAAAATATTCCGGTTTTTACTTATTCACCTTAAAAAAAAAAAAAAAAAAAAAAAAAAAGAGTTACTGAACCTTTGTCCTTACAGATTTAAAAAATGAAAAAGCAGCAAATTTAAAGAATTTGTTTTCTAAATCATTAATGTAAATTCAAAATGTCTTTCAACAGTCAAAAACTGTTTTGAAAAAAGCGGGGCAGAAGAGGCTCCACAGCTCCTTGACAAGAAAGAGAAGGTGTCAATATTTACATTTTGCAATTCAATAATATCGGGTCTCTTTTGTGTAGCACATGCTTACATAAAAAATATGAGAAGGTCAAGTGTTTATGTTTAAGAAAATATTCAAGGAAGAAAAAATAATGAATCAGAATCGGGAATGTTTCAGTCATGCCTATTACCAGAATTTCAAACTTCTAAAACAAGTGTTCCAAAAAACATTAAATGCAATTTGTTCACTTAAAATTAAGGCTACAAATGGTTATACATATCAATGATAATCATTTTGAAAATAATTGATTAAAAATTTTTAAATTTTAAATTTTATTTTGAGGCAAATTTTGTAAATATAAAGGCACTACTTCAAAAGTTATTAAGAAACAAGCTTTTCTGAGTTATTATGGTAGTGTAAAACAATTTTTAAGCAAAAAAATTATAACCATATACAATCATACCTTCACAGCTTTAATCTTACGAAGAAAATGGGGTAGAGAAAAAAAAAAATTCAGAATAAAGAGCTTTGGAGACAGCTAGGTTTAATCTAAGATAAATTTTAAACTAAGTATGCATATAAAGTTGAAACTTTGAAACACATTCTATTAAAAATATGAAATTTGTCAATGTTTAATAATTTTTTTTTTTTTATCCTTAAACCAAAGAAAAAAAATCATGGTTTTATCAAGTTTTAAATTTTATTATTTAGTTAAATAAAATAATTGTTTAGTCCAGAATGTACATTAGGGTGGATCGAAAAATCGAAATTTGGATAATCGAATCGGCGCGGGGTACAAAAGTTGCCTTTTATGTATATTAGTTTCCATCTGTTTTTTTATTGAAATCAATTCATATCTTCCGGTGCCCCAAGCACCCCAAAAATAGTTAAAAAAGGAAATTTTTATGAAAATTTACATATTTTATTATTTTTAATATTTTTCAAAATTACTTTTGGTGCAGGGTGCAAAAGTTGTCTTTTATGCATATTAGTTTACATGTTTTTTTTAAAGTGAAATCCATTAATATTTTCCGGTGCCCCAAGCGCCCCAAAAATAGTTAAAAATTAAAAGTTTTATAAAAAATTGTAATTTCTTTGTTGTTTTTTAATTCTTTATTTATTTCTTTAATTACTTTTAGCGCGGGGTGCGAAAGTTGTCTTTTAAACCTACTAACACAAATGCAAAATATTTTTAACTTCAATAAATGTCTTCCGGGTGTCCCAAGACACTTAAATATTCGTCGAAAATATGCAAATTTTGTACTTAAAATTGTAAGTAAAAAGAAGAGTTAAATAATCATTTGTATAGCGTAGTTATTAGACCCAGGAGATGACAATTCATTTATCGTTTATTCTAAATGTATAAAATTAGTTTTATACTATATTGTTACATACGAAATTTTGAATAGACAGCTGCTTAAATTTGCCAGCTCTGTTTTACGACATATTGGAATTGTACATAAAAAGAGACTTCGAATTTAGTAGATCGCAACAAAATTCGTCGATAGCTTACAAAGGTTCAAAATTTAGTTGTACAGACAAGTAATTTAGTCGTGTCTCTGTCTATTTTAACCGGATTATTTTCCGATGGGAAAAAGACAATATAAAAGTGCAAGTGATGAAGAGCACAATGTACTACACAAAGATCACAAAGGAGGAACATTATACTCTTGTAAAGGAACCTGACTCTCTGCATATTGGACACGTTACATTTGCAACAGAAGAAGCTAAAGGCCTTTACGACATTTACTACATTCTTTAGATGTGCAACAATTCGTACTAAAGCCTTTGTGGGCCCAATTGGTACAGCAATCAAAACCTTCGAGGAGCTACCTGTAGCTTCCTTTTCTTCAATAAGTATGGAGAATATGCCAGATAACATAGATAGAATGGTTCTCATGATTGATCAGCAATATTTATATGATATTTGTGCAGACATATCCCGTGGTCAAAGTGGTTCTGAACTGGCATTTAAAAACCATGTTCCAGTTCTTTACTCAAGATGGCCACAGAAAATCCATCTGAAAAACTCATTTTTCTTACAACATATATTATGAAAGTATGGACCTATATGGTTCCATATCAAAATAATGCCCTCCATAACAGAAGGACAGCGGTATATTGGAAAACTTATCACATTTTCTAGATATTTGGAATCCAATCTAAGAAAATTTGTAGACACTGTTGTTTAATTAGATAGCTTCTTTTGTCATCCTGAAAATTTTTTATTATCAATGCTCTCGGATAACGCAGAGCCTATCAAGTCTTTAGCAATAAGAAAACTATGTTGTGCTTGAAATGAAAATAGAGGATCACCAGAAGTAAGATTTTTTCAAGTACCAAAAATACACTTCAGAGCATAGTATTATTGTGAACTTACTGACTGGCAATGAATTGGACGTTTTGAACCACCTCTTTTGATGAAGGTGACTTGCGAGGAAATTGAGGCTATGATAAAAGTAGGAAAAACGGAGGAATGGTCAAAATATCCATGTTATACACAAGATGATAAAAGATGCATTCAACTTGTGCCTGAGGCATCAGAAAGTGTATCTGGACAGGGAAAGAGACTCAGTTTCATATTAAATAGAATAAAATCAAGACGCCATGTCAAACATTTTAATCCAAAAATGGATTACAAACTTTAGAAATATGTAAATCTCCAAATTAAAAGAAGTACCGTAAAATACCGTTAATCCGCCCTTCCCGATTAAGCGCCCCCCTCCCACTTTGTAAACAAATTGGAAAATTTAAAAAATCCCGAGAAAGCGCCCCCCCCCCCCCCCCCCCTCCCAAAAAGAAATTTCGCCGTGCACGTCAAAATCAACACAAAAAATTTTATCTCCCGAGTGTTTTATTTTTTTTTTCGACGGATCAGAAAGGCGGAAGGATTCTTTGATATATCGCAAACATGTACAAACACATTGTCAATCTGAAAAAGCAATATAACCGAACATTAGTTTTGCTGTAAATTTATCTCCATGGCGATGTGAAGGTAATAAAAATATCGACAGTGAAAGTTTCTCATAAAATAAGTTAAAAAAATGTATATTTGATGCTGTGTGGAAAATATTTTGATTAAAGGAGAATCTATTTATTTTATTAAAGAATTTATAGTAGTATTTAACATTATTATGAAAACCAATCGCAAAAAAAATATCGATTGATTGATCAGATCAATCGAATTATCGATACACAGTCGAATTTGTAGCGTAATTTGTGCCATCTTTGTGGTAGTAATGTTTTTTGTTTTAATAATTTGGCAAAACTACCAATTCGTTCTATATGTTCTCAATTTTTGTAACTTGTATTATTTATTTAGCATTTATAGATACGTAATCATGATTTAAAAAAAAACGGTTATTTAATCTTCCTAACTTACAACAGATGGCGACACCTCAAAAAATGCTACTAGTTCTCGAAATTACTTCAGGTCATTTTCAACTGCAATTTCTCAGTGTTTTTAAATTATTTTAAATTATTAAGTTCCTTTTATTTTTCTGTTACCATATTAATGACAGATATTAGTGTTATTATTTATCTAAATGCATTCCAGTTTCAAAGCTTTTGAAATCCAGAATTTTCTGTAATCTGAAATCGCCATTAATTGTGAAGTTATACTGTTTTTCTATTTTGTCTATCATTTTTTTTTCAAAATGTTTTTCTTTTGTTACTTTATTAAAATAATGCATGCTTTGCGATGATCAGCCATTAGCATCTCCCCCCCCCCCCCCCACCGCCCATAAATATCATATACTACAGTTTTAATACTGTGTAAGCGCCCCCCCCTGCTTATTTTACGATTTTCTTCCGTGTTTAGGGGGGGCGGATTAATGGGATTTTACGGTAAAAAATTTGCTACGTAAGTTCAATTTTTATAATTTTTAAGATTTAGTGCTTTGATTTCTAAATTTATACTTCATGTATTATAATAAAATTATTATTATTTATATGTTTATACGTTATTAATTAAACATTTTGCCAACTTTGTAAACAATTTTCGTAAATTTAAAATTTTTGATACATTTTCTTAAAAGTTTCAATTTTTAACTATACCTGGGGTACCGGCAGATATGAATGGATTTCGATAAAAAATATATATATATGTAAACTACACAATTATGTAAAACACCCAATACACAACTTTCTCACACGACGCCAAATGGAATTAAAAAAAGAAAAAAAAAGAAAAATTATAATTTTTTATAAAACCTTCAATTTTTAACTATTTTTGGGACGCTTGGTGCAAATGAAGATATGAATGAATTTCGATTAAAAAAAACATGCAAACTAATATAAATAAAAGACAACTTTTACACCCTTCGCTAAAAGTAATTTTAAATAAATAAAAAACAAAAAAAATTATAAATTTTCATAAAAATTTCAATTTTTAACTATTTTGGGGCGTTTGGGGCACCGGAAGATATGAATGGATTTCAATAAAAAAAAAAACGTGTAAACTAATATACATAAAAGGCAACTTTTGCACCCCACGCCAAAAGTAATTTCGAAAAAAAAAAAATTTCGTATACTTTTCGATCCACCCTAATGTACATTGCATTTAAAGGTAGTATATTTATGGTGTCGAGAATATTTCTTAATAAGGATTTACGGCTAATGAGGAGTATAAAAACATAGTAAAATCATAAGAGAATGACATTTTCCACAAAATCTAACTTTCACACAGCTTAATCTTAAAACCTTAAAATAAAGACAATAAAAATAGACAACAGGTTAATCCTTATAAAATATGTTTAAATATTCAATAAATATTTTCCCATTTAAAAGTTAACATAACTTTGACACTGTTATTGTATTGTAATTGCCTATCTAGAAAACAAGTTCTAACACAACACTAAATAGTTATTCTACAAAGGAAGTAAATACTAAATTGCTAAATGTTGCATTTCTATTGGAAAATTTCTTAGAAAAAATATTTCTTTGATGACTTTCTTTTTAAATTAAAACAGAATAACTCGTAATTGCTTTTTCATTATTCTGATACATTGTCAGAGTAATAAGAAATTCAAGATAACAAAGGTTACAAAGAAAGTATCTCAAAATAGTTATGAAAAATACAGGGTCAGTCAAAATTATGGTAACACTGAAATGGGAAACTTTTTCATCAAAATTATGTTAACTTTTAATTGGAAACACATTTATTGAACATATTTAAACATTTTATGTAAGGTATTAGCCTGTTGTCCATTGTTATCAACACACACATGGTTGCATTCCAAAGAGAAACATTTACCATTTAAGTGTTAATAAAATCTTGACTAACTCTGTATATTAATTCAATCTAAAGTACAAAAAGTATTTATTTTTTTCACAATAATGAAGAACTTTAGATAAAAGAGGTTACGCAATATACACGTGAATAATTAAAAGTGAAACTTACTACAAGAATTAACATGAGTAGGAAACAACTTGCTATCATACTAAGGAATGATTTGATGAACCAAGCCAACCATAAGACACCATTGTTCAGACCCATCACTTTCATCACTTCTTTGAGGCGATTTTCTTTCTCATATACAACAGATTTGATGATCATTGAACTAGTGTATACCCAGGATAGGACCATAAATAATGGAAATGTTCTTGATAATGCCATGATGAATCTGAAATGAAATTGCAATCATTTAGTAAACAATTTTATTTTAATCTATGAAACGATGCATAAACAGAAGCATTTCACAAAGAAAGGTATTTTGGGGCTAACAGGATGCTAGTGGGAATTTTGGAAAATTTAATCAGAGGAAAAGTGTTTAAATGACTAGTATATCTGAAAATATGTTAAAGTGGCATTTAAGGTCAAAGTATGACTAGTATGTTATGGCCATTACAAAACTTTCTTCTATATAAATCAAATCAATTAAATGATTTAAACAGTACAAGAAAGTACATCAATTTAGAAAACAGGTCTTTTTTAAATATATAAATGCATAATATTGCTACGGAATCATGTGAAATTTTTGTGAGACTTTTAATGCAGGAAAAACAAATTTGTTTGCATGCATTTAAACTGGAGATATAAGCATTGAATATTTTGAACAAATCAGCAAATTTTGGCACCTTTTATTAGAAGTCTGGAACCAAAATTAAATGACAGTCTATTCCCATGATGCGAATTCTAAAGGTAAAGGTTCATTGAATTGCATGCACTTGAACTAGATATAAGTATAGCATTTTTCAAACATATTATTGAATTTTTGCACCCCCTCTTAGATGTTTGCACCCAAAATTGAATGACAATCTATTCCTATCATTTGGATGATTTGAGGTTTTGTTGAATTTAGAACTTTATATGAAATTCTGTCCTATTCTACACAGTAGTTCGTAAGTTAGAGTGCCCACAAAATTTGTGTCACAAACCGACAGACAGACACATGGACAGACATTGTCTAAAAGCAGTCAAATCATGCTCAGGACCTTCTAAAACATATAAATCCATCAAAGACTAGAAGTCAAAAATTTTCATGAATCCAATATTTTCTTCTTGTATAGATAGAATGAAGTAAAAATGCAGAAAAAGGACCAGACTGGAAATATGCAACACCTTTTACAGGAAAGAAAAAAAAAGTGTGTTGCTAAAAATATTTTTTTTTTCTTTCTTAACCCCTTTGACTACTTTTTTTTTTTGTGGGATATTTTAAATAAAATTTAGCACAGGCTGCCATCTACCGAGCAAACGGTCAACTACGATCACAAATGAACATGAGAGACCAGTAGGACAAGCAGACATGATTTTCCAAGCGTTTCAAGGACTGCTGTGTCCAGTAGTATTTTTTAAGTTGCACTGGGAGATAGTGTCCTACTGGAAGTCTATGGGTTAAAGAGATTTTTAATTTTTTGGATAACGAAATGGGGAGAGGCTGGTCCAGTCTGGTCCTTTTTCTGCATTTTTACTTTCTTCTGTCTATACAGGAAGAAAGTATTGGATTCGTGAAAATTTTTGACTTCTGGTTTTTGATGGATTTATATGTTTTAGAAAGTCCTGAACATAATTTAATTGCTTTTAGACAATGTCTGTCCATGTATCTGTCTGTTTGTGACACAAATTTTGTGGGCACTCTAACTCGCTAACTACTGTGTGGAATAGGATGGAGATATTTAATAAGACATTTAAATTTCTCTTCTATATGGGAGAAAGGTTCAGGTATCACTATATTGAATTTAAAACTGTCGAAAATTTAAGAGATAGTAACAGTCCAATAAGTTATGCTCTAATTAATTATCACTCATTAGTAAATAGACTCATGACCTTTATTAAAGAGTTCAACATAAAAATATAATCTCTTTTAACATTTGCTTTAAAATGAAAGATAATACTTCAACACTGATACATTAATAATTAAACTAACAACATTACATACATCTCCTACATATACAAATTTTAAAAATGGCTTACTGATCAAATATGTAACATGGATATGGAAACTGTTGCAAATATACACCCGTGTCACTCGACCGCCCAGTTTGTTCTTTAATAATAGCATGTTCAATCATATCTTGCAAATATGCAAATCCATACGTAATGTATTTCATATCAATTCCTGGCCTTCTTCTGGGACCTGGAGTATGAAACCTGAAAACATATTTAAAATTGTAACAAAATATTTAATTTTATAGATATAGGATGACAGAATGAGGAAAACAAGAGGGGAAAATTCTGCTATAAGGCCGAATATAGATTGCCACACACGGCTTTTATATAAAAAATAAATAAAAATAAAAATTCCCCTGTTAAAGTGTTGAGTTGTTCAATAACCATTCGATTTAGAAAAATATTTTTCTACCACTGAGCAATTTTTTTAATGAAATTTAATTCATGTTGCTATGGCAGCAGACGATAAAACGATATCTTTGGAATAAGGGAATAAATAGAAGAAAAAATTTTGTTGATGTTTGTGATAAAATGTTTTTCTTTATTTTTTAAAAATGTATATACATAATTCACTTTTATATTTTAACAGACTAATAAGTTTACTATAATTCGTTACTCATGCTATGGCCAGTATACACGATACACGTCGAGCCACAATGCCTTTATCATTATCTTTTTATGCGTAAAAGTTTCGCTACGGTACTCCATTGTGAAGTTTTGTAATTTTTGAAATCTAATATTTGAAAAACGACATAATCATTAGATTTGAAATTTATATCAAGAAAAATACAATTTTTTACCATTCTAACGCAGTTTGTAAAACAATTTTGTGACAAATACTTTTCGAGTTATTAATTTTTTAAGTAACTTCAAATGTTTCATTTTCCGAGATTAATCTGTGGCAACGATGGATTGCTGTGACTTTTCATAAACATGAAAAATGATAGAGATTGAAAGAATAAGCCACCCTGTGTGTGGCTAAAATATTTTTCAATACCAAATCAAGTACAATAATATCAATAAAAGGGCATGTTTAGTTAACACAAAAATAAGTAACAAAGATGTTGTATATATATAATATAAATTTAGATATTAGTTTGATTAGTTTTTAATTGGATAAAGGCAAAAAAACTTCTTAATAACACCATAAAATTAAGAAATGCACAAGGCCTTTCAAATCCTCCTTCTTCAGATGCAAAGATGTGCTACCACTTTAAAGGCAGGAGAGAGATGGGACCTGCTCCCTGCAAGTATTAAGAAGTTTATGCCTGTATTTATGCATCGGAGCAGTTTGTTCAACATTTTAGTTTTTATTTGGTTCCAGATTTCAATGCTAGTAGCATTTGAGACAAATACACAGAGATAAAATCAAATCAAATCAAACGTATACAAATGCCTAATAGCAAATTTAAAAATTCAAAAAGGGTTGTACTATGTATTATATTTGAAACTCAGTTGTAAATTTATTGGTAGCTTTAAACTTTAAAAATCAAGATAAAATTCGGATAATTAAGCACAATCGAAAGTTCCCAAACCATACATATTTTTGATTGAGAATACGAAAATAGAATTCACTTTGTTGATAAGAGTGAATAAAAGCGATTGAGTAATAAATTTAATCAGTCATTTCATAATTTAATAACAATTATAAAACGAAACATATACATTTGAAACATTGTATTGTTTTATCCATTTTTAGTACGATTTTAATGAATTAATTGTAAGATGAATGCTGATATTCATACTGTGGATCGAGAAGGACACAACAAGTTGTTACTGAGCTGATCATTGACAAAGATTAAATTTTTTTAATAATGAAAAAAAAAAAGAGAAATTTGCATATTAGTGGGAGCCAAACTGAAAACCTCCTGTCAAAAGCGATAGGATTGGGATCCTTATTTTTGCCATTCCATTTCATTGAAGACAGTTATCATTAAAAAAAAATTGGCTATATATAGTGGAACAGGGTATATAGTGGTCAGGTCTGGATTAAATTGTTGTATTATTTGACCCAAATCGGAATTTTATTCTATATTAAAAAATTCTTTAATTTTAGAAATATTTTTCTTTTTTGAAAAGAAAAAAATAACTACATCTGAATAATAATTAAAAAGCGATTCATTACTTTTTATTATTGAATCAAAATAATAATAATAAAAATAAATCACTTATCTTTTGAAAAGAAATTCATCATCATAAAACACATATGTTGTATTATGTGTTCTTTGTTGCGACTTGCAGAAAACATATCAGTTTTGCTTTCTACGATCGATCTAATATGAGGAGAGAACAACCTTTGACCATTTCATTTGACTACTCTCTGAGTAGAAAAAAAAGCAGAATGCATCTGGAGGCACGGCAGTGTCTCCGCCAAGTCGAGAGAGGACAGCCGTAAGCATACTTTTCTGGAAGCAACTCAGGGCACTTTTGACCCCCCCATATCTCCGCGCTGGAGTATCCCAAAAATTTTAAACTTCAATTATAGAGAGTATTTGGCCCACAGGACCAAAATTTAAAATTACAACTTTCTGTCTTTTCTAGTTCAGGCGATATATGAACTCAAACATTCGATTTTTTGTCACTTCTTACTCACTCGTTCACGCGTCATCAAAAAGATTGGGTAGATCCCGTAGCCCCAGAAACTTGACATTTGGAAAAAAGGTAGTGTTTAGGATACAAAGAAAGGAAAAATTATAAAATCCAGAAAATTCGAAAAATAAACATTCGAAAATTCAACAAAATCCATCAAAATTGAAAATTGAAAATAATACGATCTTGTAGTCTTGGAAACTTAAGATTTGGTGTGAAGGTAGTGTTTAACATCCAGAAAAAGAAAACATCAAAAACACCAAAAAAATCGAAAGCAAAATTGAAAAAATCGAAGAAATTGAAAAAAACCGAAAATTTGAAGACAATCCGATTTTGTTGCGCTAGAAAATTCAAATTAGGAATAAAGGTAGTATTTAGGATACAGAAAAAGGAAAATTAAAAAAATCCAGAAAATTCGAAAAAAAAATAAAAAAATTCGAAAAAAATTGAAAAAACGAAAATAATTTGATACGATAACGCTCGTATTTATAAATTAATTTGGATGAAACTAATTGTGTGTATTAAGCTCACCAATGCCTCGACCGAGTTCGTTGGCCAGCTTGGTCCGCCATCTTGTTTAAAGATGGCGGCCACGGAAATTTTTAAAACTAAAATAAATATACAAAAAAGTTAAAAAATCAAGTTTATTTTTTAATTAGGTGTTAGGACTTGATACAAGGATTCCAGAGCATTTTTTGTTTTACCTCTATCTTAAAAATTGGCTGAGATAGAGCAGTTTGAAATTCTAGGGTGGCTGACATTTTGAAACAAAACAGCACATTACAAAAAACCAACGATAAATTTATGGTCAATAATGGTCAAGCAGGTGCAATCCCGAATGAATACTCCGTGTTATTATAACTGTAACTTTGACTTCGAAATTTTGATACGTTGCATTTTCTATTTGTTGATAGTTTTGAACTATGATTTACGCTAAGTGAAATGTTGTTGTTGAAGAGGGATTTTCCATGTAAATCCGAAACGTCCAATTTTAATATGTTTTTAATGTTTTATGAAAGTGTATTGTAATGTCTGTAATTTTAATGATTTTAATATAAATTTATAAGTTTTAGTGAACGCGATTTCTCGCAAATTACTTTCATTGTTGTAATCATTTTCCCAATCATATGCATAAAACTATATATTCATATCCATTAGCGCCAAATTCTCGCCAAACTTGGCGACAATTGGCGAAATCTCGCCAAATTTGGCGACAAAAATAAGTCTTCATAAATGAAGCCAACTTGGCTATAGCTCAATAATTTGGCGAATTTCTTATTCAAATTCAGTGTAAACGAATCTTTTGTAAACGGTTTCTTTGCATTTTAACTTGCTGTTTTCGAGTAACATTAGCTAAAATTTTAAAACGAAGATATAGGAAAGCTACCTTTTCCTGCCGGTACAGGCCGGAGGACTTTTTTATGAGTTGTCGGATGCAATCTATGTTTTGCATTAAATACAGTAAAACATTGAAAAACAAATCCCACAGGATGGGGATAGTTTGTTTTAGATCTGGAGGCACGGCAGTGTCTCCGCCAAGTCGAGAGAGGACAGCCGTAAGCATACTTTTCTGGAAGCAACTCAGGGCACTTTTGACCCCCTCATATCTCCGCGCTGGAGTATCCCAAAAATTTGAAACTTCGTTTTTCTAGAGTATTTGGCACACAGGACCAAAATTTAAAATTAAAACTTTCTATCTTTTCTAGTTCAGACGATATATGAACTCAAACATTTGATTTTTTGTCACTCACTCACTCACTCGTTCACGCGTCATCAAAAAGATTAGGTAGATCCCGTAGCCCTAGAAACTTGACATTTGGAAAAAAGGTAGTGTCTAGGATACAAAGAAAGGAAAAATTATAAAATCCGGAAAATTCGAAAAAAAAAAAAAAAAACATTCGAAAATTCAACAAATTCCATCAAAATTGAAAATTGAAAATAATACGATCTTGTAGTCTTAGGAACTTAAGATTCGGTGTGAAGGTAGTGTTTATCATCCAGAAAATGAAAACATCAAAAACACCAAAAAAATCGAAAGCAAAATTGAAAAAATCGAAAATCGAAAAAAATCGAAAATTTTCAAATCCGATTTTGTTGCGCTAGAAACTTGGAATTCGGAATAAAGGTAGTATTTAGGATGCAAAATAAGGAAAAATTAAAAATTCCGGAAAATTAAAAAAAAAAAAAAATTCAAAAATTCGAAAAATTCGAAAAAAATTGAAAAAAATTAAAATAATTTGATCTTTTAGCCTTAGAAACTTAAAATTCGCAGTAAAGATAGTGTTTAGGATTCAGAATAAGTTAAAATAAAAAAACAAATAAAATTCGAAAATAAAACAAAAAAATCGAAAAAATCGGAAAAATCGAAAAATAAGGAAAATTTGAAAATAATTCGATTTCATAGCGCTAGAAACTTGAAATTTGGAATAAAGGTAATATTTAAGATACTAAATAAGGAAAAATTAAAAAATATGGATAATTCAAAAATACCCATAAATTAGTGCAGACGATATATGAACTCAAAGTTTCGATTTTTTGTCACTCACACACTCACTCACTCTCGCGTCATCAAAAAGATTGGGTATATCCCGCAGCCACAGAAACTGAAAATTTGGAATAAAGGTAGGATACAAAGAAAGGAAAAAAATATAAAATCCGGAAAATTAAAAAAAAAAAACATTCGAAAATTTAAAAAAATCGAACAAAATTGAAATTTGAAAATAACACGATCTTGTAGTCTTAAAAATTTAAAATTTGGTGTGAAGGTAGTGTTTAGAATTCAGAAAAAGAAAACATCAAAAACACACAAAAAAAAAATTGAAAATAAAATCGAAAAATCAAAAAAAAATCGAAAAATTTCAAATAATCCAATTTTGTTGCGCTAGAATCTTGGAATTCGGAATAAAGATAGTATTTAGGATGCAAAATAAATAAAAATTAAAAAATCCAGAAAACTCGAAAAAAAATCAAAAATTCGAAAAATTCGAAAAAATTTGAAAAAAATTTAAATAATTTGATCTTTTGCCCTTAGAAACTTAAAATTCGCGGTATAGATAGTGTTTGGGATTCAGAATAAGTTCAAATAAAAACGCAATAAAATTCGAAAATAAAATAAAAAAATCGAAAAAGATCGGAAATTTTAAAATAATTCGATTTTGTAGGTCTAGAAACTTAAAATTTGTAATAAAGGATACAAAATAAGAAAAAATTATAAAATCCAGAAAATTATATAAAAAAAAATGCGAAAAAATCAAAAATCGAAAATATTTTTATCTTGTAGTCTTAGAAACTTAAAACTTGGTGTAAAGGTAGTATTTACTATTCAATAAAAGGAACAATTAAAAAATTCGAAAATAAAATGGAAAAATCGAAATATGTTTAAGAAATCGAAAATTCGAAAACAATTTGATTTTGTACTGCTAGAAACATTAGTTATAAGATAATTATCCTATTAGCTAGTACAACGCCCCTAATTGTTTTATGTTATTTCCCCCGGATTATGGTTTTCTTTTCTTTCGTTTACGAATTTCGTTATAGAAAAGTTCCGCTATAGACTGGCTACGATATAGGCGATTTCTTTATAGACAGGTTTGTTTTCTTTCACATGTACTCTATTTACTTCACATATGAAATATGGATTGTTAAATGATGTTAGCGCCACAAAAATTTTCACAGCTCCCCCTACCCTCCCGACATTACTGGCTGGTTATGGCTTGATAGTCCTTTCTAAATAAAATCATGGTGACTCTAAGATTCACTTGATTTATCTCTAAATTGAACCTAAATGATCCTAAGAAGACGGATCAAATAATTACTATATTAGCATGACAATCAGGTAACTTAGAATTAAAATCGAAAAATCAATAAACTCATAAAAAGTCGAAAATTTGAAAATAATTCGATTTTGTAGTCCTAGAAGATTGACTTTTGGCAGAAAGGCAGGGTTTTGTACACAAAGTAAGGAAAAATTAAAAAATCCGTAAATAATAAAAAAAAAGTCTAAAAAAACGAAAAAAAAACCATCGAAAAAAGGAATATAGTTTGATTTATTGGAAATTTCCGGAAATTTGAATTTTGGCTTTTTTTTTTATACTAAAAAGTTTTTTATGTTAAATATCAAGTATCTAGGGCTGCGAGTTATATCTCAGATGCATAGCGCCTATCCTGGAAGCAATTGAGAGTACTTTTGACACTCCCCCTCCCATAATTTAGTGCTTGCCTAGGAACCTGAAATCTATTTTTATCTACAGTACTTCGCAAACGAAACTAAAGCTTCAATTTTTTTATACCTGTAAATAATAGGGACAGAGTGTGGGCTTAGCGAAAATCAGTGGATGATCTCCAAAAAGAACCCAAAATCAAGAAAAGGAGGGTTACTTACAAAAAGAAGTGAAATCTCATCAAAAAGTCACCTGTAAAAAATGCAGCCAAGTCTCGTAACTCATTTACCGTAAAAAGTACTGAGATCGTATAAAGCCAAGTTTAACTATCTTATTAACTCTGAAATTTTCATTCACAAAATCACTCCTAGTCTCTACATCTTTAGTTAATTATTATTTTGTGACTTGGCAATTACGCAGCACAGGGAAGTTATTACACCTTACTATGTTATGGGATGGGATGGGATAATTTAACTAAAGCAAATTATATACGCACAGGGAAGTTATTACACCTTAATATGTTATAGTATTATTTGATTAAGACTAACTATATACATCACATTCTCATTCTAAGTAATTGCCAAGTCACAAAATAATAATTAACTAAAGATGTAGAGACTAGGAGTGATTTTGTGAATGAAAATTTCAGAGTTAATAAGATAGTTAAACTTGGCTTTATACGATCTCAGTACTTTTTACGGTAAATGAGTTACGAGACTTGGCTGCATTTTTTACAGGTGACTTTTTGATGAGATGTAATTTACTAGACGTTAAAGTTGGAAAGCTTGGCTGACAAGCAACCAATCACAGTGATTTTGCAGAAAGACTTTGCTAATGCACGAAAAAACAACAACAAAAAAAAGAACATTTTCCTTATATCCTGTTTAGATAAAACTATGGGAAGCTTTACCATTAGCAGATTCTGATTGGTTGCTCGTGAGCCGAGCTTCCCAACTGCTAATGTCCAGTCAAAATTTTCACAAATGTTGAAAATAAAAGTGCTTCCCAACCCTTCAATAATGAAGTAGTTAGAAGATCAAGTTGTGGCTACATCTGTGTCATCATAGGATAGTACAGATCTCCCGCGCATACAATTATGAAAAAGAAAATTGCTTGGAGAGGAAACGAAATGCTCAGAAATAAAATTTCAGAGCAGAAGGGAAAAACGAAATGCCCGGTTCAGAGCAAACACAGTCTAAATGATGCATTTGTAACAGATTGTAGCACATATTTTCGTCTGGCGCAGGTATGCAACTCCTGCTGTGAATGATTAATGGTAACTTTTTGTATAAATATAAGATTTGATGTATACTAGATTAAAAAAAAACAATAAATTTTAGTCAGAAAAGATTTGTATTAATAAATGTACAATAATGCACAAATATATATACTATAATTAAATTACCTGTCTTCAACTCTTTTAGTACTATCGACTTTGCTGGCAGCCATTCGAATTTTATATTGAATATAATGGGGCAATTGATCTCGTTTGTCCAGATTTGTAAATACAATTCCAGCCCATAATTTATTTTCTTGTATTAGCTCCATTCCATTTTTTTCAATGTCATTCTCTGAATTAAATGCAACAAACCTATTCATTTCAAAGCACTGGAAAGAAAAACAAATAATACAAACAATACTTTTAAAACTACCAGGAACTAAAATGAACTCAGTATTCATACTTTAAATATCAAATTTTGTACAGGATTAGAAATCACATAAAGAAAACTTGCCAATAAGAAAAAATAATATAAAAATTATTTAGCAAGTCATAAATGATGTAATAAATAAATAATATTTTGTTAGATTAAGATATATATTCAAAATAAATCTAATAATATGAACATATGTTTTCTAGTACAAAAAATCAAAAAGATTAAATTAGCAAATTTTCAAAAATACAAATTATTAGATCTAGAGATCTCAAATATTAATGAATTTTTAAGACAATCTGGAGGGAGAGTGCTTTCTGAATTTCAACAATAACAAAATTTTCATGCAAGCTTCATTAAAGATATGTATCTTTTGCAAAAATAGGGATAAAATTTACTAAGATTTAACATAACAGATAATTTAAGAAGTTGATTAAAACTCAATTAAGGTTAACTTAATTATAGACTAAGAAAAATTTTATTCAAAGCTTATATTTAAAATTAATAAATAGAAAACATAACACTAAATGAAACTAAACTATAAACTTTTGACCTCTTTCTCACCCCAATCCAGAATCCCACTTTAACTGGGGAGGGAGGGCAAAGGGATAACAGAAATTTCATGAGAGAGAATTCACAAAGTTATTTATTTATTGTAAATAAAGTAACAAAATAGGATTTTTTTTTTTTTTTTTTTTTTTTTTTTTAAACTTTGTGTCTGGGAAGCAAAGGGATGAAGCAGAAATGTTGATGGGGAAAGTAATTTAGATGGTTATTTTCTTTATTGTTGCTACAAAATAAGGGCAAAACATTTTTTAAAATAAAACTGTTTTAAAGATTTTAAACTGTATATGCTGGAAGGAAAGAAGAAATGTTGAGAGGTGAAGAAATTTAGATGACTGATTATTTATTTATCGTTATTACAAAGTAACAAACAGGGCAGAAAAGATTAAAGTTATAAAATTTTAACCTAGTGTGCTGGGGATGGGGACAAAGGTAATGGTCCAGAAATTGAGGGGAAATTCTTATGATTATTTATTTATTATCACAACAATATAATAAATAAGCAGAAAATTTAAAAACAAATTTTTTTTAAAGATTTTAAATTTTGTATGCTAAATAGCCAAGGAAGTGCAGGGGGGGGGGGGGGGTGCACAAACTTTTACTTTTTTTTTTAAGCAGAAATTTGCCAAAACACAGATTATTCTGACACTTGCCAATATAAAATCATGAAAAAAATATAGGAAATGCTGAAAGATACACCTAATGAAATACAACTTCATTACCTCCAGATAATCTCTAACTTCTTCCACAACAGCATTTACTTTTTCTAGCCAAGTAGTAGAGTTTGTCAAGAAATTTTTTAAAAGTTCATTTGTGGTTTGTAGTAATGATAACAGAGTATCATTACCAGTGTCAGATAATGTAGTATTTGTCAGAAATTCTTCCAAAAGATCTTGGAACGGCAAATTTTCCAGCTTCAGTATTTCCTAAAATTATAAAACAAAAATTTACTAAGAAAAGTAATTTATACATCCGATGGTCATAAAAATAGCCAAATTATGCACCAGAATTTATATTCATTGATTTTCATAAATATACGTATAAATCACAAATCAGTCTTGCAAGCTTAATTTTTTTATTTTGTTTTGGCATTCTTTTACATCTCATAATTTTCTTTGAATGATTATAATATTTTGGTAATTGCAAAGTTCTCACTTTTCTATTTTTGCTTTGCACTTGTTCTAAATTATATTGCTCTAATCAAAAAGTATACTGGTGATAGATTGTGGCCTCAAATTTTTTTCTTTGTTTAAAAGAAAAAAAAAATGAACATATTAAATTCAAGAAATAAGTTATTTTTTATGGAATGTTAATGATATGGCAGCTGTTAATTCTTAGCATATCTGAATTTACTTTTGAACTTCAGAAAAGCTTTATCACATAAATTGCATGATATCGTATTTACTTGTTCAAATGCTCAATATGTTTTGAATCTTACAAAATATGCCAATAGCATGAAGAACAGAAAATATAAATAAAATAATTTTCTATCAAAAAGTTATAATAATTTAACTATATATTGTCTAATAAGTTTTTTTTTTTTAAAGGTTATAGAGGTTAAATCAAAAAGGGGTTAAAGGGGTCAAATCAATATTCAGCTTGGTACAAGTGTCATTATTTAAGACTTTATTTTACCATTCAGATTCAAATTTTCAAATGTTTTTTCTTTTCCTTTTCCCTTTTTATCAAACCCTATCTTTAACAGAAGAAATGAAGCAGAATCAATAAGTGTATCAGTATTAGTTACAGACATCAATAGTAGTCTGGCCATTCAAGATACATCAATGGCTAATATGGGCAGTCATGAGATAGATACAATATAGATTCATGATAAGGACTAGGAAGAGATTAAATTTGTAAGCAATGAAAGATCACCGAAAACCTTGGTTCAGAAATACTGTGAGTGGCCGGAGAGACTTGAGTCCTGCACGCTTCTTCAGTTTGCCAAATCTTTCTCAGTAAGAAAAGTTGAATATCATCAAAGAAGAAAAGATGCAGTTGACAGAGTTTTTCCTCTTAAATCCCTCAGCCATGACCCAGCTCTGACAGAACAATATTATAGGCAGCAAGTATTACTCAACTGTCCTTGGAGAGGTAATTCTGACTCTTTTTTTTGCAAGACAGCCTGCCGTCCATGTATAAGTCATGAGAGGAGGCATCCAAAGACTTAAGTATTGATACATATGAAGAAATGAATTTTCCTGCTGTTAGCAGTATATATGAGCCAGAGAGGCTGCAAGAAGAATACAGCAAGATGGACCCCTATAAGGCCACAGCTGCAATTGTCCCTGTGCAGACAAATGCTTTGAGAAAACATGTAACTGATCATGCATGCAAGTGGAAAAGTGAGAGCAACAATTACAGTGACCACAACTTTACTTCATTTCTGAACTATTGTAAAGAAAAAGTTGCAGTGCATCAAAATTACAATAAAGGACTTTACTCACAATTAGCAACAGCCAGGAGGAGGGAGGTATATATTCTCTGAAAAAGACTTTATTGGACAATGGGGAAGCAGTATTAAAGTATTCTTCATGCCTATTGGTGTTTACTTATATATACTCACAGCTGCAGATTTACAAATGAGCAGCAGAAGACACTTCACTCATGCATGGAACAGCTTTTGTCTTTACAAACAGAAGTTACAAATACCTTAAACATACTTTTATTATTGGGAAAGCTGAGCTAGAAAAAGTATAACAATCAAAGAAATTTGGAAAAAGTTTCTAAACAATTAGAACCGGATGCTATCATGGTTTTGGTATTCTTCATGCCTATTGGTGTTTACATCTATATACTCACAGCTGCAGATTTACAAATGAGCAGTAGAAGATACTTCACTCATGCATGGAACAGCTTTCGTTTTTACAAACAGAAATTACAAATACCTTAAACATACTTTTATTATTGGGAAAGCTGAGCTAGAAAAAGTATAATAATCAAAGAAATTCGGAAAAAAGTTTCTAAACAATTAGGACCGGAAACAGTCATGGTTTTGGTATTCTTTATGCCTATTGGTGTTTACTTTTATATACTCACAGCTGCAGATTTACAAATGAGCAGCAAAAGATACTTCACTCATGCATGGAACAGCTTTTGTCTTTACAAACAGAAGTTACAAATACCCTAAACATACTTTTATTATTTGGAAAGCCGAGCTAGAAAAAGTATAGTAATCAAAGAAATTCGGAAAAAAGTTTCTAAACAATTAGAACCAGAAGCTATCATGGTTTTGGATCCAAAAGGTGCTGCTGCAATTAATGTCAAGGGCAAAATAATTCACTCTGCACTAAATTTTGGAAAATTCACTCCGCATGGACTTTTTTTACGTATTTGGATGCAGAGTTATGTTATGTACCAATCTGTGGACCTATTTCTAAATAAGAGAAAAATGCCTCATGTTTACGAACTCAGTTGCCTTTAACAGTTGCATATACTGTAACCATGTTGCTGTGGACATTGGTCCAAAGAAGTTGTTATTTGGAACACCTTATGTGGCTTTTTTAGTAGAGTTCATCATTTAGAAGATATTCTTAGTGAAGTGCCTCTTGCAAAAGATAGGCTTGACCAAATTAGAAGAATGGAAGCACTTGTTTGATAGATTAGGATTTCTAGATTTGCCTAAGGTATCTGACAATTCAATAAACACTTGAAAATGAAGATTAATCAACTCTTATTGTAAACATAAAAATCACATATTTATTTTATTTTAAAATATTGTTTTATAAGTTTATGCGATTCAGTGTGCCAACATTTCAGCCTGGTGGATACTAGTTAAAATTATGTTTAAATTCTAAGTAAATGCTAATTTAAAATTTTCTAGATTAAATGTATATAGTTTTAGAACAATCTGATTTAAATATAATTAAAAATTACTTCTCATAAATAATGTCTTCACATAAAAAAATGACCTCACATAAAAGAGACTTCAAGCTCATTTCCAGTTATTTAGGATGAGTCTGCTACAAGATAAAAAACAAACAAACTGATATCTTGTGTAAGGAATTAGTTCTTACACTCAAATAAACAGCTATTACTTTTTGCAAAAAAAAAATATATATATATATTTTTTTTTATTATTAAATATTTAAAAAGTTTTGTTAGATTACTTCGTATAATGTTAAATTAATAGTAACATCATGTAACATATCAACTGCAATTCTAAATTAACCATGGTTGTACTTTTACAGTATTTAAAATAAACATAATTACATCAATCCAATCCAAATGTTCAGTGCTGTTAGTCAAAGCTTCAGTTACTTGAACAGACCACTCATCCAACCACTGATTGCACAGTCCAACAGCATCGACAAGAGGTGAAAAAGTTTTATTTACCTGAAAAAGAATATTTATTTTATAAGATAATTACATAAAGAATAAGTTATTTTAAACAAAACTATAATAAAAAATTATTACAGTTTAATTTCATTCAAAAATTAGGATTAATAGCAGTGTTTTATTGCAAAAAAGTTTATTCTGTTGATAGAGTGAATGCAAGCTATGGTAGCTATATGGCAGGCCAGATGTTATTGCCAAAAGGTTGCATAATGAATTGTGTTGGCTGGTTTTCATTCCAGGTAGGTAAATTGGAAAATAATTCAAAATTTAAGACAAAGGTTCTGGGTTCGATACTTGGCTTGGAAACTTTTCCATTCAGTTGGAAAATTTTCAATTTGTGTGATAACTTTACAAATCAGTATAATTGTGTTAAAATATTAAAGTGCAAATACTTAATGTGTTCAATGTACTTAATTAAACATAGTGTTTATGTAAAATGGTAATTTTTAATGATAGAACCTCTAGTTGAAAATTGAAAAACAGCATAATGATGATAAAAATATCACACATTAAAACCTGATATCAACTTATTTAAAAATGAGTTAAACACATATTTTAAGCTTAGACACTTTTTTTTTTAATCCAGCAGTTACATGTTATTAAAATTTAAATAAGGTAATATTATTTTGAAGTTTTACTTTAGTTAATTTTTTTCAAGAACTAATAAAAAATAGGAATGTAAAATAGATTTTAGAAATTTATAAACTTACTCTGGCAATGATTTTATTAGCTGCTTTACTATTAGGTGAATAAATTATTTTCCCTCTGACAAATGGCTTCATCTGGTTCCACAACATTCTAGTCATTTGATTTTGTTCGAGAGTCCGGAACAAATTATTACATTTAGCAGCTAAAACACAAATAAGCAAAATTTTATGCTTAAAGTTTTAAAACATTCAATCCAAACTTAACAATAAAAGAAAAACATATTTTAAAAAGACATATGAGACATTCAGAATCAAAGTGGATCAAGTCCATAAAACATTATCCAGAGATATTTGTAAAGTTAATGGCATCCCTTCTATTTAATTCATAATCACAGAAGTCTAGAGTCATTTGTTGCTTGTTCACATTTTCAGCCTAGGACTTTGTTTGTAATGGCAGTGAACAAATTATTGTAGGGGAAAAATTCATCTCAAGAAATGTTGAATGAAAAAATGGCCTTGAATCCCTTCCTTCTGAATGTTTCCAATATAAATGAAAAACTACAATAAAATAATAATCACTAATCAATAAATGCCATCAATACATACTGTTCCAAACTAAAATTAACACCTGTCATTGAAACTGTTTCTTTAACACACTACTTTTAACTTTTCACATGACTTCTAAAACAGGTATACCAAGCCCGTAGCTAGACCATGCTTCCAGGGGAATTAAATCATTTTCCATGGCAGGCCAAGTTATTTTTTCATTTTTCCTGGCATGCAATAATTGGTTAAAAATTATGTACTATACTTTTAGTGTAAATTTTTGTCAGTTAAAAAATAATGTCTTTTCTTAAGATTTTTTTTCCCCAAGACATAGTCAAAAATATATCAAATAAATTATTTGACTAACATAAATAAGTTAAATGATGATGCATTTTTATCTCTAACACTTACACATGATTCAGGCATAAATTTATCCTTATCCATTTACTATTCTAGTCTATATTTCTTATTAATAAATGATTAGATATCCACATTTTTCAAATTAACTTGAAGTTCAATTTTAGTCCTAGATAAAGTAATCTATTCTTATACCCGCTGCCAATTATAACTGACGTACATTCTGGGTCTCCATAACATATCCAATAGAGCTTTAAAACAAGAACATTTTTTTTAGACTGTCACATTATCAACAAAAAATGACTAGCATGTACAATCCACAACAGCTGAGAACATAATGGAGAATGCATTATTTTCCCAAGTGGATTTTCAGGAAGAAAACCTGTTCCCTGAAACCACTGAATGAGTGATAAAAATTCTGGCTGCTGTAAGTGAATGTGCACAACATATGGGTCGGTAACGGCAACTGGTGGTCACAGGAGCAGCAAATTGCATCTATATCGACCCATTATAAAAGTGTCAAAAACCTTCTTTTAAAAGATCTACCATCATACTACTGTTCCATTTAAGAAATCAATCCTGAAACATCTTAAATGCATTAACCCTTTCAGGGGCAAGTAATTGTGTTTTTCTAATGTTGAATTCACACCAGAATTTTTGTATTTATTTATTTTAAAATATGGTAATACATTTTTACAGCTCCCCCCCCCCCCCCTACTCTCTAAAGTTATAGAAGTAAAATTTTGTTAAAAAATTCTGGTACAAATCTTTGTTAAAATTAACAAGGTATAAAAAATAGTATTCTACCACTTTTCAAGGTGTTAAAGGAGATTTCAAAAGGAAGGATCTCCCAGGATCATGTTATGGGTGGCAAATGATTTGAAAGTAAGTCTGTTCTGAAAGAAAGAACTGATCAACAATGAATGAAAATGTTCAATGCTAAACAGGTAATAGACTGTTATTTACATCAACAATTTAACTCAATAGGGAATAAAAATAATTCAAACGTCAAAAATAGTACTAATAATCTATCTCCACAGACTAGAAATATACAATTTATTGATTCATTCTTATTCTCACAACCTCCAAATACAAGCAAAACCATACTACACTACATCATTTAAGCCTTCATTAATTCAAGATTTATTTAATTTTCAAGAAAAATAATCAATAAAAATCCATGAATTAGACATTGAATACATTGATTTATAATAATATTCCAAAATGCACGACATATTTTATGACGACCATGTTTTAATGGCATCTACAGGTTTTAAGTCAAAATGTAAGTAAACATAACAAAAATGGTAAGCAAGCAATACAATTTCCACTGGAAAGCTACTATTAAAATTTATTGATATGGTAAGTTATGCAAGTTTAAATTTTGATTTTGAAAAATGTATTTTAAAAAATAGAAATGAGTTTCATGGATGTAAAGTACAACTTAAATTAAATCATTTTACACTATCAGAATTTTTATTTAAAGCTTTAATAAAAAAAAAAAAAACATTAACTTCCAAGCTTATTGCTGAAACATTGGGGATGTTTATAGTTGGCAGCCAATGTGTTAAAGACAGCAAAACTTTCATTGATTAAAAAATTAAACATTAAGTAACTTTAAATTCAGTTTCATTGTCAGTCTTATGGATACATTACTATTATTCTTTTAAATATCGCAAATAAAATATTAATATGCATTTAGATAACAAAAAAGATGGTAATTCTTACTTGTTGTGTTGTCATAAACATATTTAAAGTCATCATTTTTAATAAAGATTTCCCTCTCATTTTTCATCTGTTGCCTAAGTTCTTCAAAATGGCGAGCTGGCCCCTGCTGATCGTGGTCAAACAATGAAGACATGTTACGCCCACAAGTGAATAATTGAATTAAATGAGAAGTTTTGTTTTCATCATCCGAGTCAAAAACTTCCAAAATCCTGCTCCATGTTGAATTGAAATTGGATATGATATAAAATAAGCTGTTCATGTCTTTCACCTTAAGAAACAAAATGAGAATGATTAAGAAAGATAAATTTAAGAATAAGATAAAAACAAGAATATAAGGCAAAATTAAGAATTAGATTACATTTAATGTATTGCAATAAAGGATTTTAAATTCAAGATGAAAATATGAAAGAAATATTTTAACTCCTCAATTTTTTATTACACTGATAACTTTTTACGTTTTTGGTTGTTGGATAAGCTAAATTGTACAAACATCTTATACGATAGCATTAGAATACATTTATGTTGCACAACCTTACATATCTATACTAATAAAAGAAAGTTTTGCTCTGTGTGTGTGTCTGTTGGCGATGGCTAGGAAAATCTAGCCCACCTAGCAGGCTGCAAATTTAGATATAGGAAGTCCAAACCCTCTCGTGGTGCACCATTATGTCAGAATTTTAACATTTTGAAAATTAAAGTAGTTATTAATTAAAAACTGATCAAAGATCACAAATAAAAACGTCATTATTCAAAAGCTAGCTGGCCCATGCGCAGAAACCAATATCCATATCTTCCGGAATAGAAGAAAGAAAGCACAACACATCCCGTTTTTGTTTTAAGTTTTTCTAAATTCGCCATGGGCAAACAGTTAGAAATACAGAAAAACCGTCTACATATTCTGAAAGAAAATACTTTTATGTCTCAAACGATCTGGTTGGTTTGAAAAAAAATTACATTTAACCCTTTCAAAAAAATAATCAAAAAGCATCGAATTCATGTTTTTTATTTTCTCCCATTTTCCGAGCCTTGCATCCTCCGGAATACAAAAAATACGGAAAAACGAAAGTCACCAACTTAAAGAACTGACTTTGACCTTTCCAAAGCCCCTTTTGGTTTAAAAAAATACAAAAATTAACCCTTCGAAAAAGTATATTTTCTGTATGCCGTTTTGTGATTTTTGCGAATTTGGCAATTTTTAAAAATTTGCATCGGCGATTCAGAGAAAGGTACAAAAAACTAAAAACACCAGACAATATCTACATTTATTCCTTTTTCGACATCTGTATTTGTTTTTGAAAAATACAAATATTAACCCTTCAAAAAAAATTCGTGCTGAGGACTCTCTTTTGCAAATTCCAATTTTCTATGATATATAAAACCTGGCATCGGCTTTCTAAAATAACCAAACAAAAAGCAAACACACCTAAAGACATCTATGTTCTGTCAGATTTAGGCAGAAACCTTTAGTTTAAAAATAAAATCACGTTAACCCTTTCGAAAACGTTTTTTACCGTACGTCAATTTCGTTTTTTTAACTATTTCCCCTATCTTTAAAAATCCGAATTGGCATTTATAAACAAGATACGAAAAACTAAAAATACCTCAACTAATCTACATCCCTTTGTTTCTTAAAATCTGGCATCCGTTTTAAAAATTTTTAGTTTTAAAAATTTTTAATTTTAACCCTCCAAAAAAAATCCTTTCCAAAACTCACTCACGCAATTTTCGTTTTTTGGTCCAGATTTAAAAATCGGCATCGACTCGACAAATGCGAGTACGGACAAACAGTAAACTTCAGATCATAGATACGTTCATTTTCTTCAAAACACACTGTTGGGTTTTTAAAAGTATCTATATTAACCCTTTTGAAACCGATCGTTTACATAACCCGCTTTCACGATTTTCGCTATTTTGGCACTGTTTACCTGTGGTTAAATTTCAATTCTACTAGGAAATTTGGTTGGGTCGAGTGTTCTGAAAAGGCCTCTTCCAAAACAGACTGCGCCCCCTGGCAGTGGAAGGTGGAACTCTCTCTGGTGGAAGGAGTATCTCTGGTTCTATGTTCCCGATTACGACGGGGTTTGGCTCATTCGACTTGATATCTATAGCCTTAAATATTTTAGTTGCACTTTCGACCACCAGGATGCGCTTTCCGATCTAGGGTTTTATGAGCCCGATTACGACGGGGTTTGCCTCATTCGACTTGATTTCGACAGTCTTACAGATTTCAGTCATATTCGTATAGAACAGATGATTAATATCTCGGGCTGGGCAACGCCGGGCGGGTTAGCTAGTTTCAAATAATTAAAAGTTCTTAAAATTAATTTTAAGAAAAATAATTAATTTTTTCATTATTAATTAAGAATAATAATATGATAAAACATTAAATGATTCTTTTACCTACATACTACTACAGTCGAAACTCGTTAACACGAAATAATACTGAGGTCCCGTCAGATGAGTCTGAAAGTCAATGTTAATTCGTTTAACACGAAATAGAATTTCGGAAAATCCCGCTTATGGCGAATTTTTTTTTGCTCCATATTCAAAACATGATTCCTTACGCAATGTTTTCGATATTTTAAATTTACATGTTACATCCTTTTATTAAAAATTGAATTTTCTCATGGTTTGAAAACAAAACTAAAGTGGAAATAGGTTTCAGAAAATGGTAAAATACTGAATTCCTGACTAATCCCTGTTTTTCTTTGATCTTGGATATGCGAAAGTGTTCCCACATTAACCATATGAGCTATAGATTAGTTACAAAGACAGCTTGGGTGAAGGAATTTTTTTTAAGTGATTGTTCCATTTCTCGGATGACTGTTTTGACAGTGACATAAACCATAAACCGGGTTTCCGAATTCCCCTATCGTTGAGAGAAAGAAGTGACAATCCCATCTTCACTACCTGACTAACATAATTGAACTCTGTTCGCATTCGCAGTTGCTCTGTAGAATTCTGTGAAAGATTAGTCGAAAACAACAAACTGTATCTTTAGAAACCAAACAAAAAATTTTAAATGAAGTCAGCGAAAAAGTTTTGAAAAAAGTCAGAAATTGCGGCGAAGTAGGGGATACCCAATAGCACACTCTCTACATTTTTAAGGAATCGTGAAAAGGTTAGAGCGGCTTATGCTGTGAGTCAATTCAAGCCAGTAAGAAAACGAATGTGTAGAATGAATGAATTGAAATTGCTCTCTTGCGGTGAATAAAATAAGCAAGAAACCAGAACATTGTTGTAACTTGTGCAGTTTTGCAAGAAAAAGCAAAGGTGCCATAATAAATTTTCTATTTATTATTAATTTATGATTTTATGATATGGCATATATTTGTAGGTTAATTTAATTAGTTTTTATATACAGTCATCTCTCACTTATGCGCGTCTCAGTTATACGCGTCTCTCAGTTATACGCGAATTTCGTAAGGTCCCGGCACGAGGAATACGAAAATAATGCTACAGATCTCTCACTTATAAGCGCCACTTTGAATTTTCTCTCTCAGTTATACGCGGAAATGACAACGCAATTCACATTTTTTTTAAAATCGATAAATAATTTTCTGCACCTGTCAAGGTCAAAAGACCGTACCGAAAAGCGGGGTGGAGAGGGTGGAGAGGATGTTACAGTTCGACTTTACACTCACCCCCTCAGTTCTAATGGTTGCTTCTTTTCTTTCTGTTTTAATTTTATCAAGTCACCTGCGTGTTACATTTCGTCCTTGCCTTTACGGTAGCATCTAGATTCTTTCTTTTATTATTTTTTTTTTTTGCAATAAAAATGAGCAAAAGAAAGTTAACAATTTCGTTCAAAATGGAAGTTATAAAAGCAGCAGAAAATGATCCTAGACTGTCAAAAATAAATTTAGCTCGAAAATTCGATTTGCCAGAATCAACACTCAGAGGGATTTTAAAGAACAAGGACTCGATCAAAAAAATTAATAGTGAATATTCTGCACAAGCGAAGAAACGATCAAGAATTCAGAATGGAAAATTTGAGATTTTAGAAACCACTTTAATTCAGTGGTTCAGAGAAATGAGAGCTTCTAATTTACCCATTAGCGGTGAGTTATTTAAAGAAAAGGCACTTACTTTGTCATCCAAAATGGGAATCGAAAATTTTTCAGCCTCTTCGGGATGGTTAGAAAAACTTTTAAAAAGACACGGTTTAACAAATCATTGTCTGAGTTGTGAAAGCGCAGCCGTTTCAGATTCAACTGCTAATGAATGGATCGCAGACCTTCCAAATTTAATTCAAAACTTTGATCTTAAGAACATTTTTAACTGTGATGAAACAGGCTTATTTTATCGTCTTTTACCAAACAAAACGATGGATTTTAAGGGAGAAACATGCCATGGTGGCAAACACAGCAAAGAAAGACTGACTGTGCTTTTATGTTGCAATGGGGACGGATCAGAAAAGTTACCGCCAATAGTGATTGGTAAATCCAAGAATCCACGGTGTTTAAAAAATGTCAAGAAATTGCCATGTTCTTACGCAAATAGCACCAAAGCCTGGATGACATCGAAAATTTTTTTAGACTTTTTGAAGGAATTCGATATGAAGATGGCTAAAAAAAAAAGAAAGTTTTGTTATTTATGGATCAGTGTCCCGTCCATCCTTCATATCTCCCATTGCTGACACATGCACGAGTTATATTTTTCCCTGCTAACTGTACTAGCAGACTCCAGCCCTTAGATCTCGGTATAATAAGGTCAGTTAAAGCGCAGTATAGGAAAGATTTGGTGCGAAGAATGTTTATATCACTAGAGAAGAAAAAGGAATTCAAGAAAATTTCGATTCTGGATGCCATGCATATGTTGGTTTCCTCTTGGAATAACGTAACAGCCATGACAATTTCTAACTGCTTTAGGAAAGCGGGTATTTTTCATTCAAATAATGCTGAAGTTATTCCATTACAGGAAAATGAAAACAACAGCAATGATTTTAACATAGACGAAGAAGAATGGAATAGAATAAGCCAAGATTCTCTTTCTTTTCAAGATTTCGTCAGTGTTGATGAAAACTTAACATCAACGGCAATTAGAGATATTGAAACTGTGTTTGATGATGTGACAGCTGAAAGAGAAGGAGATGATGATGATAATGATGAAACTGATACTGTAATTGTCCCATCTTATGCTACTGCTTTAGGAGCCCTGGACACTTTGAGATGTTACCTACAAAATGCTGATATAGTATCAAATACAATGACGCACTTTAATGCATTAGAAAAGGTCAAAAGAGGACTAATTGGCATTTTTTTTATGTAAGTATATCATCTTCTATGTCAAATGAAAAAAATTTACTTTATTGTATTTTTTGAAACTAAATTTTATAGTGAAAGTGTAAGGATATATATATATATATATATATTTTTGGTACACTATACTAATATTAAACCCCTCTTATTTTATAAAATACCATTAATCATAATTCTTATATTTCAATATGTTTTTCTTTCGAATAATGTGTATAATGTGTATAAGGAATTACTACATACAACGTCCTCTCAGTTATACGCGGCTCTCAGTTATGCGCGATTTTAAGTCAGTCCCTTCAAACGCGCATAAGTGAGAGGTGACTGTATAACCATAGATGGCGTGACTATTATGACGGTTAACACGAAAAGAATTCTCAGTCCCTTCAATTTCGTGTTAACGAGGTTCGACTGTATTACTTTTCCTTGCATTGAGAATGACTAAGTTGACATTAATTCTATAAAATTTTTTCCTCTAATCTCTTCAAGTCTTGTTGTAAACAGATTTCATACAGGAAGAGGTAAATAAAACAAAACGGCAAGAAAATATAGTTTATTACTACAGCTACAAAGCTATAGTTCATGATCCTGGATAGTTACAAGAAATGGTTTGAAAAAAGGTAACTGTAACAAATATAATAGGTTTAACATCTTATTTTTTAAAAATACAGTGATATTTTAGTAAAAAAGACAGTGTGGGGACCACAAAAACTGTCTGATTAAATGAGTGTCTATTTTAGTCAGAAGATGTTGTACAACGGCTTATTAGTGGCTGATAAGAAAAAATATCAATAAAATGACAGTCTACTTTAGAATTGTGGTCCAGAAAATGAGATTTCACTGTATTTTTAAATAAAAAACTTTCACTAATTTTTTCTAAAACCTCGTGTTCATTCTCCATTTTAAGAGAAAAAGCTATAAATGTTAATTATTTATGCAAGTTATATTTAAACACATTTACAGTAAAGGAAAAATCCATTAAATGTACTCAATGGAAATGCAATTTTTTTCAAAACAAAAACTTACTTAAAAAATTAATAACTTTGTAATTGATGAACTTTTAAAATAAAAATAAATTCAACTTACCTCATTTATGATATTTTTAGCAGTGCTTGAGATATGTTGCCAATCATTTATGTGCAATTTCTGTCCAGTGTTCCTGACACTAACATTTGATAGCTATAAAATGAAAGATAATTATCATAATATTACTACTTAATTTAGAATATTTAATACTCCAATCTAAACATTAAAAAGTATTGCAAAGGCTGATATTTTATAAAAATATGAATAGTAAAATATGGGATACTTGCTTATTTATTATAACGACCCACATTATTAAACTACACCAAGATTATCTCCAACTTTTCGGGACAAAAGAATATCTGCATACATTTTTGTTTCACAGGAAACATGTTTACACATTCCATACAATTTCTAGCTTTTATATTTAAGCAATGTTTGCTCATGTTGCACCTCCAAATGTTCTCTCTGTATTCTAAAAAATGGGTAACTAATGCACAGCTGCTGTTGCTGCCATAAATAAATAATTTTTTTATGAGCAGAGATCTTTCTCGGCTAATATTAAGAAAACTATTGCATATAAAAATAGGAAAATTGGCAGTTTTATAGAGAAATGTTTCATAAACACTCTGAAGCAGACAGTTTTTAAATCAAAAAATTATTTTAAGCACTATTTAATGTGGAAATCAGTCAAAATTGATTTATTAAAAAAGTTTTATAGGATCAAAAACTATGCACAGCAATTTAACCATCTTTCGCAGGAACATACTTGACGAGCTAGAATAGAGAGAGGGCAGAGCCTCCTAGTGTGTAACAAAGTTCTAATTTGTGTTTATTTTTGCATATTCCATTAATGTAAATGCACTTTTGAAAAAATTATACATTTTTTTCCCTTGTAAGACACAAGGAAATTGTTAACACTTTACTAGGGAATACAGCAATAAATAAGGGCTAAACAAATACAACTACGAAAATAAACAAACTTGAAGCATTCTTAAGTTGATTATATATGAATATGCACTAGACATCAACAGAACAGGCAATCATAAAGGTCACAGAAGTCAACTGAAAAGATGAAGAGGCAGACCTCCCATTATATTTATTTTATGCTTTCAAGGAGGCTTTAACATCCCTCCTCAAAATTTCCATAGTGTGCCCTCCTGAAGTCAGCACCTATCCACATGGTAATTGCTTGATTAAGACCTTCACCTGTTTTTCTATGATTGGCATAATATTATGGTGATTTATCATGGGGGCCATAATAGTAAACCAGTATGTAAATGTATATTTCAGCATATAACAAACAACTAAACTTTAAGAGTGTATTTTTCAATTTTGAGGTATTTTCTTTGAAAATAATTCTTCATGAGATTTGAAGATTTGTTGCAAAATAATAATAATAATAATAATAAAGAACATTTAAAAGTATAATAGTTAGTATTTTTCATCCAATGGAATCGCAAACATTAAACTCATAAAGCATGAATTTTGTATATAAATAGCATGTTTTTTTAATGCAGGAATTTCATTTCTAATCATCATCTGTTTTTCTTAATTTTTAATCTGTCAGTTTTATAACCAGTGTATAAGGCCCATTATATGTCAGAACATATGATATATAAAAAAGTAAATAATCCAGAATATGCAAATTCATTTATCAAGTGATTATTATTCTTTAATTATAATTATAATAAATTATTATTATTTGTAAGTATTATTATTATTATTATGATCTTGGGAGAAATATACAAATATTTTTCATGAATACTTTGCTTATATTGAAAAATTAGACTGGAAAAATTCGTACAAAAATTCCTTTAAATTAAAAAAAAAAATAAAGAAAATATTTTTTGGTGCTTATTTTGAACAGCAGAATTATATGGAAAATATATTTTTTTGATATAAAAAAAATCTGGAAACACCCAATTTTCCAAACACAGCAGAAAGTACATGTTGAGAAAGTAACAAAGAATTTTTATAAATTTCTAACATAATGGAATCAGCTGGATTCGAATGTTGGACCTCCAGTTTTGGAACTGGAGATGCTATCTTCACCCCACTAATGCTTGATGACATCACCATATTTATCAATTATATGCTGTCACATTTCTTTGGTGATTTTCTCTATAGAATCCATTGCAAAATCAGTTGAAAAGGGTTTAAAATTGAATAATTTTTAAACCCTTGTCAACACCTGGTCTGTCAGACAATTTGTACAAAAATCTATACAGATCTTGTGACAGTGGTTTATAACATATTTACCACATGGGAGCCCAATCGAAAGTACCGTTTGGAAGTAATCGTGGTTACTCACACACACAAATCATGATTACAATACAGTTGAGTCTCTCTATAATGAATTTCTCTATAAAATGAATTTTTAGCAGGAATGGTCACCTTTTTCCAGGATTACATTAAAAATAATGTCCATATAGCGAAATATCTATCTCCATATAACAAATTTTTTCATCATTTGTTCAGAAAAGCTTCAAAAAAACATGTAAGCAATTTTCCTGCATTGATTCCAGGTTTATCTTTCAAATCTAAGTACCTCTACCTTATTCTTTATTTTGTTTATCAAGTTAATTTTCACTAAAATTTTGCGATATTAGTTTGTTTATCATTACTGATCTTGAAAATATCGTCGATTGAGCATATGAAACTTGTCAATTGGTTTATTTAAAATGTATGGTTATCACTTTAAGCATATACATTTTAATTTTAATGATAATAAGTCATTTACTTATATAATTCTGCATTCCTTGTTAAAGTGTGAAACATTTTATGAGGGTGGAACAGTTTTGAAATCGAAACAACCAAAAATTACAGTTTTCCTTATGCGTTTTTTTACATGCTTTCAAATAAAATGTATCTTTAATTTAAAATATGTATTTTAAATTAAAGTTAAGTATTTTAAATGAAATGAGTGAAATATTTATATTCAAAATAAAATGAATGAATATGAATGATGGCAATGGGAACCAATCTTTGGTGATTTATCACCTGCGCCCAGATAACATTAAAGTACCATATTATTAATGTAGATTACATGTGTAACTTTTATCAATTATGATTGGAGGAATACAAAATTACTTTTGATTAAAGCAGGAAATTTGTGTTTATCTCATAATTCATGTATTCCTTAATTCTGACTATTGCAAATTATCATGAGTGATTGTATGCAATTTTAAAATTAAATTTTATAAAATTAATTAAAACTAAACCAAAAATAATATTCAAAATAATATTTAAAAATTTAAAAGTGCTTAAAAATATATGAATACACATGAACAATTTTTTTTTTTTTTGAATCGAGTAAGCTTTGCCACAACTGTTAATTAAAAAAAAATTATGTGATTCCTACAGCAATTTAAGTAGCTATTTTAAATTGTGACAACTTAACAGCAATTAATTGCATTTCATGTATCAATACATAAAAGCAACTTTAATTTATTATATCAGTAAATATAATCATGCACTCACATACAGATACAAAAATAAATAAGTACCTGACTTAACAATTCATTGTAATTTAAATGCCTGGCAACTTCCACGGAAAATTTTCTTGTTTTTTTACTGTTTAAACTGCACAGTTCTTTAAATAAAATTTCTTGCCTGGGCAAAGGAACATCTAAAAGGAATTCTAAGCCATTTGATGAACATAGGTGATCAACAACACTCAATCTACCACGATCAAATATCTGTGAAAAAATGTAAAAAAGAAAATGTAGAAAGACATCACGAAATTAAAACAAATGTAAAATCTTACATATACTAACATTCCTAAGTAACAAAAAACAAACAACAACAACAAAAAAAATACATCCTAACCCACTATTTACAGGGAATGATTAAAAAAATTAGAATACATAAAAGAAAACACATTGAAAGCTATGTTGCATGACTTGCCCGTGACACACTAAGGCGAATTTGTAATTTGTTTAATGCTTTATGACATATTATTTTTTTATACCACTGCAGAAAGGATGTTAGCATTAAAAAATTTAGAAGCATTGATATTTACTCAAACTGTATGTTTAAAATAATGTTGGCTTTGTTATATATCACTGGTGATTACCATAGTGCTACCAACAAATTTAGTGCCAATGTGATCTCCAGACATTCAATTGTTAACATTAGAAAGAGTATGATAAAAATAAATATTCTATAAGACTGGCTTTATCTTAATGAAACATAGTACATTTCTAAGTAGTTTTGAACTTTTTACAAAATTGACTTTCATAATTCATATAGTTGTGTAAGCACTATGTATCCGACTTCATTACAGGTTAAGACTTTATATGAACATACTGGATTGTTACATTCCATATAGTCAGAGGGGAGGAAATAACAAATCTTGTTATTGTTATTTTAGCACAGGAATTAAAAGCTAGTTATATTTTAATTTCTACATTATGCACATAAATATTTGTCAGTGATTAGATATACACATAAGTAACAAACTCAGCCTCAGTAAAAATATATTGTGCACAAAATGTTTTTAAATTTTTGCCAGTTCCTTTTATCAATCTAATAAGTTTGTATATAATATGATTTTCTAAGTTTGTCAGAAAAGAGTAAGGGATCAATAAAAAAATAAATAAATAAAAAAGTGTCAGTTAAATAAGGTGGACACACCATTATTTTGGCAAACAATAGCAAGTTACACTAGAAGTGTTGTCATCTCTCTTTATAAGATTTGTGGATTAATCAAAGAAAATAAAAACGTGAAAATTGTATTTTCCCCCCAGCAGTAAAAGCCAAATGCATGAAAAGAAATTTCTGATATTTAATCAATGTTCCTGAATAAAAATGGCATGCATTTTTTAAAATACACGGACATCTTCTATTTTCAATGATTTTGATGCACTCACAAATCACTATTTAAATAGGAGAAAGTCACAACTTAAAAAATTACATTTTTGAATTACTAATAACATACCTTATTTTAACATGAAAGATCTGTATGTGTTATTTTGCAAGATTAATGCTGGATGATATTTATGTTGTTCTCAGCCATTAAACATACCAACTATTTTTTTGAGAAGAAAATCAGTTTAAGGATGATTTACAAGCATGACCATTGCTTCTGTATAACTTTTATGGAAGAGATTTTATGTGCTGATAGTAAACTTTGTATTACTAACATTGTGTGAAAAATAAAGGAAGAAAAACAAACAACAATAAATACAATACTATCAACAAGTAAAATAATATTTACTAAGTAAATTTATTAACTATTCAGTAAAATTCACAATAGCAATAAGTATAACATTCTACTGCATATCCCAACATCAAAGTATTTACTTTTACTTGCATCTACATCAGCCATACTCCACCTGCGGCCTGTGGGCCACATGTGGCCCGGCGACCCGAGACACAAAATCATTAATCTATATTTATAAAATTAATTGAGATGTATATAAAAGTATTTCAGACATTCACTATCGTTTTATGTACTTATTTTCATGGGAAGAGAAATATGTCCTGTTATTTATAATTAATTTAAAGTTATGCTAAAACACCTTAAATACCATTTTTTTAGTCAAAAGTTCTTTTTACATGTAGTCCTATTTATGCTATATTGTTGTATACATTTCTTATTCTGGAACACTAATCAAATATTATTCGAAATTAGTTAAATTTGTACTATATCTCTACAATTAAAATAAAATAAAGTTCATGCATTGAAAAAAAGACCAATTTATTCAAGAAAATATTTTGTTTTTCTTTAGAAGTTGGAAATTCTGCATTGTTATATTATAACATTTTACAGTTATTATATAGCTAGTACTGCTTTTTAGGGATTAACGTTTGTCCCAGAAAAAATTACATCAAAAAAGTTTTACACTACTATTTCCAAACAACAAACTTCACAGCCTATTTCTAAAACATTTGCAATAGAAATCTACCACAAAGTTTATTGTTTGAAAATAGTGGTGTTAAAATGTTTTGGTAAGATTTCTTTCTTGACAAACATTCAACCCTACTAATAATATTAACTTTGTTATATTGCTATGTTATACTACTTTTGTTATATTGCTATTTTAATTAACTTTTTTTACTCTTTTTTAAGTGTGTTGCGGCCCGCCTAACGTCGCAAACTTATCTTAGCGGCCTGTGAGAGAAAAAGGTTGAGTATGGCTGATCTATACTAAAACAAAGAGTTTGTGAGCCTGTCTGTGTATGCTCTCACACTGTAATGAATAAGGACAATGCTTAAACATTGGGCATGGAGGTACTCCAAGGTGTACATAAAAATACTCAAAGAGATTTTTTTTTTTTTAATGATTTTAATGTATGATATTAATGTATTTTTACACTATGTATTTTCTTTTATCATGTACAAATCTTTGTTTCTAAATATCACATAATTTCAATCTTTACAGAAAAGAATAGAACCAAAAATACACTGAAAACTGGAATGTAATTTATCAATTTTTAACGGTTAATTAAAAAAAAAAAAAAAAAAAAAAAAAAGAATGCTATGCCGTAATTTTTTGCTTTCACTTTCAATAAATGTCAAACTGAAGATGATTACTTTGTTTCTCCATTTTGTTTCTTTGCATAACACTGAAACATTAATAATATGTGTTTTGTTTTCTTCTGCCTGAATTTTGGGAAAATAAAAAAGGTTAAACCATATATGCACCATTTTGATTCTTAAATAAGAATTCTGAGACAAAAGTGAAAATTCTTCATTTTCATGCAGCCAGAAGTAAAATGCTTCAAATTTATGTATGAAATGCACATTTTCTTTTAAAAATGGGTTTTAATGACAGGTTTTTGCCATTTAGCACCTGTAATAATCTCACTGCTTGGTTTATCCATAACAATTAACAATTACCTTCATGATGTGGGACTGTAATCTTAGTTTAGACTGAAAATAAAAGTGAAAAGTACATCTATTTCAAACAATCGATGTAATATGTTTCATTTTTATGGATGAAATTGCCGATATATTTTTACATATGTCATATTCATCGATGGAAGTGTTGCGTTTTTTTGTTGTTTGTGAGTACCTTTTTTTCATTCTCTCAGTTCGAAGAACAGATTTACTGCTAGTAGTTAATAAAATAAACAGCTGACATAAATAACAGGAAATACTTCAACTTCAATAATAAAATTATCAAATGTTGAACAAACATATTCTATTATGAAAAGAGCAATTTATTAGTAGAGCAATGGCACCTACAAAAAATCATAACAAATATACTGTAAAATCTAATATTATTTAATAATTATTATTATAATGATGGCTACTAATAATTATTTGATTACCTTTTGAATACCAGGAAACCTAATGTTAGAAGATAGTAATGATTCCAAAGCATATTTAGAAAGTCTCACTTTTTGTTGTTTGAGAGAGTCTTTAAAAGCAGCTTTATCAGCTATTAAACTACTTAGATTTAAAATACCTAGAGTGAGAAGACAAAAGAAATTTTTGAAACAAAAATAACACACATGGACAGTTTGTTATATTATCAGTTTTAATAAAGTAAACTAAAAAATAAAATATTGCAGTTTAAATAAAGCAATCTTAGTTTAAAAAATATTGCAATTTAAATTTGATCACATGTAAAAGAAAACTGTAGAAATAATTCATTCAAGAAATTTAAGGAATTGCAATTTTGAGGGAAAGAACCATAAACAGAATGTAGCTTAACTATGAATTTTAAAATCACGAAGTGATTTTTAATATTAAACGAAAAAAATTACCAATATAACGTACACTGTTAAAAATATCGAAATATAGTTGAGATTCAAACTAAATTCTTAAATGTATTAATAAAATATATGAAAAATAAATTATTATATTAAAAGATTATCCAAACTAAAGTTAATTTTTTGAAGTTTGATAACTGATAGCTTTGGGAGGGGAGAGGGAATCAATCTTATCACAATTTGTTCCTTCCTTTTCTCTCCCTACTTATATGGAAATAAACTTTTGAAAGAAACTACAGCAAAACATACATTTTGGTGATTGACAAATGAAAAAAGTAAAATAGCTGTAGAAAATTAGAGTATATAAAGAGACTGAGAAAACAAAAAATAAAACTTATTTGTTGATATACAAACAACATTTTTTTCTTTTTTCACTTACACTAATATAAAAACAAACTTTTGAAAAAAAAACAGAGAATTTTTTTTTTTTTCAGTGATAAATAAAAAAGAGGAATAACCACAGAATATCAGAGTGCATAAAGAGTAAGAAGTAATATAAGTAAAATCTCGAAATTTTTTAGACGCCATCCCCCCCCCCTCTTGATGTCTGTTTTTTTTTCTTAGTGTCTTCCCATATGTCATTTCACATTTTAAGAGAATTGTGTTGGGTCAGAAACACACCTTGAAGCTTTATCTTATATTGCATATCACGCGCTATAGAGGGTGCTGTTTTAAGGGTTTCGTTCATCTCACGAAACCCTAAAACTGAGGCTCACGGTGTTGCCAAAAACAGCCGGTCATCCACATCGAACTCCAACTCCCCTATTTGAAAACACACCAAAATAACAGGTCAATCCACATGAAATTCGGGATACAGGGGTAAAAAAAAAATTGCGATTTCAGAAAACCAAATTTCGAAAAAATCCAACCACAACTTTTCGAGATATCAATTAAAAATTTGTAATTTTTCATTAATAAATGAACACTTTTTAATTAATGACAGCCTTAGGTGTATGAGAAAAATGATTAGCAGACAGCGGTCTGGGTAAAAATTTTGAACTGCAGTTTTAAAAGACATATGCAAAATATTAGATCTAATTATGCTACGGTTTCGAAATTAACACAGCCCGATTCGTCTAAATTTCAGGATTAATAGTTTCAAAAATTTAATGAAATCTGCCCATGAGAAACCAAGATATTAATTAATTTTTCATTAATTGAATTGCGTGTTGTTTCACAACCAACGACTGTCTGCAAACAAGTTATCTTTGAAAGAAAGAAAAATTTTATAGTGTACTAATTCGGGGCTCTATAAAAGCATGATCTAATTTTATTAAATTATATATTTTTATATATAAATTATATATATTTATAAAATTATATTTTGATAATTTAATTTTATTAAAAATATTTCACTTATAGATTTGAAAACTATGCATCAAAGATTTGAAAACTATACATCAAAGATTTGAAAACTATACATCAAAGATTTGAAAACTATGCATCAATGCATATTTTTCAATGCCGATTCAAAAAATATCATTTTCTTAAAGATCCGATAATTAGAGCACAGAATATTAATCAATATTTGATTAAATTGATCTCAGAAAAATAACTGATTTTTTTCACACCAGGCATTTTGTCTTCTAATGGAAAGAATGAAAATTTTTATATTGGGCAAATTCAGGCTCTTAAATTTTTTTGAAATATTGCATTTATCGATTTGAAAATTACCCATCTATGCATATTTTTTAACGATGAACTCAGAAATCTAATTTCCATAAGAGACAGATAATTAGAACCGAAGTTATTAATTAATTTTTCATTAATGAAAATAAATCTTTTTGAAGTTAAAAGCACAGCTGTCATTCAATGATGGAACAAGTGGAGGGTTGCCAGAACATGGGCTGCCAGTTTTTAAATTCAACAATTTTAACTCAGTGATTTTAAAATATATACAAGATATGCATTTCAAAATTTGAATATAGGTGCAAATTGATATGCTGATTAAGATTTTCTAAAAATAAAAAAAATCCACCAGTAAGTTTTTATTTTATAAACATACTGATTTTTATGGAAAACAAATTAAAAATATAATTGACAATGGCTTTAATAACTAAAGAAACGTTTGCATTTTTTAATATTTGCAGAGATGGGGAGAACGACTTTTTGTTAAATATCGCATTTAGTCAACATGACACATATTATTACAATATAGACTTGCGGGCTTCGTCCACTATCGGGACAGTGGATGTAATTAATAAAGAAACATTTGTATTTGTTATATGGGAAGGGGGGGGGGGGACTACTCTTTATTAAATATCGCTTTTAGTCCACATGACAGATATTATTATGATAGAGTAGAAGAATAGGGGGCCCTAATTTACATCAAAGTTTTCTTTAACTGTTTATTTGTTATATTTCCAGGAATTAGGGGAGTGAGGGGTAGGTAAACAACTTTTCATTAAATATCACATTTATTGTGCTGCACAACACCCTTTTTAACATACACATATTTACTGCTCTTATTTCGATAGAACTAATTTCATTTAAAAAATTTAACATTTTAGCTTCATCCATACCATTTAATTGCTGTTATGTAGAGAGAATATGATTTTTCAAAAAACAATTTTTGTAAAACTTCTTAAAATTAATTAAAGGATAAAGTGTTTTGAAAGAAATATTAAACGAAACCCTTTGTGCAATCTTCGATAACACTTACCCACTTATTTCTATTATTTTGGTTTTATTAAGGAGCTATTGGTTAGAATTGAAAATGTAATATATAGATATAAATATCAGAAATTAAATTTTGGAGTCCCCACTGCCTTCGAAAGTATCCAGAAATCTGGACTACACCAGCTGACATTGGGGCTCCCAACACTAGGTTCATTTGTAAAGATTTTTGCTTAAAGATACAAAAATGTACAAATTCAAGTTTCATTTGGAAAGATTATCACTTAAAAATATAAATTCATACAAATTCAGGATAAAAAAATATAAAATCATTACAAAACTTTACAAAAACAAACTGGAGCATGAAGCAACAGGGCTTCCAACTCTGGGTTTGTTTACATAGATTTTCATTTCAAAATATAAAAATCACACAAAATCGAGTTGTATACTGCCAAAAGCACCCCAATTTTAAGTTCGTTTGGAAAGATTTTTATATAAAAATACAAAATCATTCAACACTGAATTTAGATATACAGTATGGAACCATTTATCCGGAAAATCAGTTATCCAGAATGATATTTCCAACTGACTGATTTCAGAATCTTTCCAGAAAAAAGTGCCATGCAGTGCCAGTTTGACATGTGCATTGCTTGATAGATTACCACATGCATTGTACAACTTGACCAATATCTAGTATTTGAAATGAAAGCCTATTTAGTCAGACATTGAACATTATGATTATTATGCAGTATTATTGTTTCCAAGGTATTGCCAGAAATTGCCTTCTTTCAAACTCTGATTAATCTTTGATCTTGATAGGATCTGAGCCTTAATCAGAGTAATCTAATAATTTAAAATCAGTAACAATGTTACAGCCACATTTATTCTACAAATCTCATCAAATGGATGTTGTTTTAATGTCCAACCAGTTATCCAGAAAAAACAGTAATCCGGAATACATCTGGCCCCGACCATTCCGGATAAATGGTTCTATACTGTATTTAAGGTTATTATCACGGGCCTGGGCAATGCTGGGTGGGTCAGCTAGTTAAAAATAAAAAGAACAACAACAAAAAAATATGAAGTTTATGTATGCATATTTTGACACAAGTTACAGAAAAATGTTAAGTTCCAATGATGCAAATGTAAAGTTTTTATAACAAACTAAAACTGAAAAATTAGATATATTTTACAATCTAAAGCATAAATATAACTGGACAATTTTTCAAAACATAAAAAGCGAACAAAAAATAAATTTGAAATATCCATTATTACCATTAATAGGAACTTTTGGATCTGTTAATTTCTTTACAACTAAATTTATAGTTTCAAAATCTTTTAAAGCACGATCAAGTTTTCGCTTGACATCTTTTGTTAAATGTTTACTAGAAATTTCTTCAAAATCTTGAATAAAATTAAGAATTCTGAAAAAGAAAAAAAAAAGATAAAGAAACTTAGGAAAAAAACAATACACACATAAAATGTATAAACATCATTTTAAAATTACGAACTTATTACATAAAAGAAATATTGTAATTAATTCTAAGTAAAACTTAATTTCTAAATAAATAAATAAATAAATACAAAAAACTTGTTTATAACAATAAATGTTACAATCCTGGCAAATAATTTCTTATGAGAACTAATGTATCACAGGCAAGAAATAACATGCCTAGGAAAGAGGAGAAGAGAGCCTGGGGAGGCTATAGCCACTCTCCTTGATATCTGTTTTATTTATTTATTTTTTTACATGATTTTGGACACAATTTAGTCCATTTTTACAACTTCAAGGTAAGATCACCCTGCTCAGTCCCCTCTTCACTCCCCTGAAACAAAATCTCGGATATTCTGCTGGTCTATTATAACCAGAAGATTTTTTCACCAAGCTTGGGCAGTAAATCTTCCAATACCTTAGTTTTTCATATTCAGCCTATATTTATTTACATTACTGAAAGTGCTACTTTACATTATTGTAAAAAACAAACGTTTATTGTTATGTGACACACTGATAGATTTGAAAAAAAGTATGCTTGAAAATTATATTAAAAATCATTGAAAATCTGTAAATCAAGTTTTATAGCTTTTAAACAAACTTTATTTAGAAATATATATATATATATATATATATTTGTTCTATTCGAGTAACGAGTGAAATTATAAAATATTTAAAAATGAAGATGCATGCAATAGTTCTTGTTGCAACATCAAATGTTACTTTTGTGCCTAGTGTTACTGATAGATATGTTTGTATATTATAACATAAGACTGTTTTTTGTATGAACCTGTGAATAGTAACAATTTTGTCTTTTGCAAACTGACCATTTGGTTGTTTATGTAAGTTTTGATAAATGTCTGACAAGATCCTTTGAGGCCCTAAGCACAGAAAGGTTTTGGAACCCCCTACAATTACTACTATTAGTAAGCCTGAAATTCAGCATCTTTTTGCTTCCCCCTCCCCAGCTTCATCTTCTAAAAAAGTTTGCACAAAAGCTATGTGTAAGATTGGAAATTTAAAAAAAAAAAAAAAAAAAAAAAAAGGAAGCATGGATCCAAACAACAGTGATACAAGATTTTGTTTTTCTTTTTAAGATTTTAATTAGATTGATTTAGCATTAATTTTGCATTTAATCTAATAAAATTACTCACAATTTTACTGTAAAAAGAACAAAAGATTACAGAAAAATAAAATATTCATAGTAGCTGTATTTAAGGAATGATAAAGTATTTCTATGAAATACAACTTTTTTAATTATTGATTTTTGTTCATAAATACATAAAATCAGCAGACTCTCTCTCTCTCTTAATCAGAAATTAAGAAATTGATTAACATCTCACCTTTTTCTTTAAATCCAATCGATTTTTAAGAAATACTGTCAAAATGGGTCTTTTGAACCAAATTTCTGGATACGACAGTAGTTGAAGGGTTGTCATAAGACTTCAGTTGATTATAACTCAAAGAAGATTTTATATTTTATTTTAGCTAACAGTTAAAGTTAATTTTAATCGAAAGAACCCTCTGAAAATTAGCAAATACATCAAATATATGTATAGTATTTATGATGATTATTAATATCATTTTCTAAATAGTAACAAAAGTAACGAGTAACAAATACTTTCTAATAAGCTGCAATTTTGAAAGTAACGAACACATATGGGTGTTCATTTAATCATTACTTTTAGAACACTAATGATAGATCTGTTTACCATTCTGTTAGAATTTTACATGCACTTAACCTCTTTATCTTATATATAGACATGGGTGTAGTGAAGGGTATACAGTGGCTTATTTTCTGAATTTTTATAAGAAATGCCATATACCCTCTGTTTCTCAAATAAAATTATAGCTTATACTCTCTGCCTATAGTGTATACCAGGCTTGTCAAACTCGCTTACCGCCGTGGGCCAAATTAAGCATTTTATATGAAGCTGCAGGCCACATAAGAAAAGTAGATAATAGTATTATCACTGCATAGAAAAAAATTTGTATGTACACAACACAGCCATGTTAAAGGCATATTCATGCAAAGTTCCAAAGTCATCATTATACGTAGTTTTATTATTTTATTTTATGTTTAAAAAAATACTCTAAATTACTTTCCATCAACCAAATCTAATTGAATTGAATTTTATTTTCAAAATTGTAGTATTTATTTTAGAAATTGATTGCACATGCTTGTCTGTGAATTCTGATCTAGGAAAGGCATAGCTGTCAATCTTCCATTTTTTCTTCAAGTAAAAAATAAAAATACGTATTTTGAATCAGAAAATAGTTTTAATAAAATGTGTTTTGTATATATGCACTGCTTATTTGATTGCATTTATTAAATACATTTTATGGTTCAAATTATGTTTGACTTAAAAAATAACAAAAGGTTGGCAGCTGTCGTATAAAATTGCACTACGGAACATAGCTAAAATATTCCTAATTGCACACTATACTTAAAAAAACAGTCGATTGATGAATAATTACAGAAATTTGGAGAAACCCCATATCCATATATTTTATCTTTAATGTGGAATCGTACTAAATGTTGATTAACTGCAGTAATCAATTCTGAAGTATAATTTCAACATTAATCATTAGAGGTGAAGTATATAGATTAAACCGATTTTCATATTTCTTAAAATTCAAAATATCTTCTTGTGAATTCATTTTTTAAAATATATTTTTAGTATGTTCTAAAAATTTCCATTCCGATAATTTTTGTAATGCCTAGCAACATTTAAAATGAACTACATTTTCTTTTTAAAAATTGAAACAAAGTAATAAATTATATTTGAAAACGCTAATGTACTATCAAATAACAAGATTGCATTTTGAAATTTGCCTTGAAGTTAAAATTTACTCACGTGCTTTGTAATTTCAAATGAAAACTCCAAGTACTTTGTCTATTGGTCTGTTTATCTTAACTACCCATATTTCCAAGATATTTTCTAGATTGATGATGATTAAGCATGTGCGTAGAAATATAATATAAATTTAAGCACATATCTGACTTTTAAAAATCTATCCAGTATACGAGTAATAATTGTATAAATCTTTCTAGTAATGGTACTTTTGCTTATAGTATTTCCAAATTTCTGTAATTGCTCCAGACATCATTTCCTCAATTTCATGGTGAATGATTTTCACTCGTGGGATATTTATTGTAATAAAGGCAATAATTAATTTTTTAAAGCAAGTGTATTTTTTTCAATAGACTTGATGAAAGTACTTTCATTTTCTTTTAAGAAGTATCCAGTTTCAATTCTGACAGTTCATCTTTCGATGTTTTGCCAGATTTTTTTTTTTTTTTAATACTTTGTGCTGTAGCCCCTCTTAATGTAACATTCTTTTTCAAAGTAAAACAGTGTCTATATATCAAACATAACTTTTAAGTTTTCCTTTGAGTATAATTGCATTGTAAATCACCTTCGAAAAAATCTGCGATGATCCTCTTCAGTTTATCATATTTATTCATAGTGGTAAAAAGCTTTAATATATATATTTTTTATAAATCCTGAGATGTATGAATATATGTCAATAAACTGTGTATATCAATAAGAAAAGAAAGAAAGATCATGCAGGATTCATTAACGATGGCACAATTACTAACCTAAGTAATGAAAATATATAAAGAGTTTAAATCCAATAATCCATCTGTTCGACTAAAGCCCAAGTGCAGAACCTGGATGTCAAATTCGGCATTTTGTGTTATTCACAAAAGTGATAATTTGTGTCACTTTCAAAGCGATTGATTTAAAGCTATTTAATTTTATATTTTAATTTTTTTTAAATTTTACCTATTCTTGATTAGCTCCAAATTTTATTAATTTTGCAGTCTATTTCTTAGTATTTAATAAATACAGCAGATTATTTTGTAAAGGGGTGTAAAATCGAAGAGAGTACTAAAATAAAGTGTCGGCATAAAACAAATAACAAGTAAAATACTGTACAAATTTTATGATTATTTAAATTTTCAGACTCAGTATCCCGCGATTTGGTACGTTCCGATTGGTTATCTTTGAATACACAATTTTTTTAAGGCTAAAATGTAAAATTGAGTTATATCTCTCTATATATATTGGTGCTGTCAGATAAGCAGGGTTTTTTAAATTCAGAATACTACCATATTCTTTAGAGAAATATTCCCTTTATTTAAAAACAGAATAAATAAGACAAATATTACTATTCAAAAATAATGGTAATATTCTGAATTAACTAACAACTAAAACAACTCTAACAACCAAATTAAACAAGGTAAAATGCCAAAGGCTTCGCAGGCCACGTGTTTGACATGCCTGGTGTATACCCTCTGTTTTTTTTTTAATGACTACAACACTGTAACATAACTTGTGTAATTTTTAATAATTACAATTTCTGATGATTAATAATTGATTAATATGGAGTTACTCCATGGTTACAAACATGGAAATAAACATCCCAGTAAAAATAAAAAATAATGTGTGTAAGTTGAAAAAGTACATGAAAAATTAAATGATGGTGTTTCAAATAACTTCACAGACCATGCAACTATAAAGATAAATTAATTTTCATTATTAATTAGGATTATCATAAAACATTAATTCTCTCATGCATTTCATACTAATAAGGGAATAAGTAATCATTTTCTTGGCCTTTCTGAATTACGCAAATGGCCTTCACCCTGTCTGTAAGAATGCTTTTCTTGGATAAAACACTCAAACTCAGATTACAAATAACTTAACTTTTTTCCCCTCTTCCACTTATCAATTAAAGTAATATATTTTTCAGAAAACAAAGCCAATTTGTTTAAGCTTTGAATTAATTTTTAGGGAGCAAAACCACTAAAAGCATAATAAAAAGTTCAATAATAAATAATAAACTATAATAAAAAAAATCAATCAGATTTTAAAGATAAATAAAACTAAACAGCCTAGTTCTATGAAATCTAATTAGGATATTATAAATGTTTATTAATGTACAGATAAATTTATTTTAGAATTATTACACAAAGTTTTCTCAAAAGCATATGAAAGTGAATTAATTAATCATAATGAACTTAAATTAATTATATTAAAATGAAAAAATTGCATTCTTTATTAATCATAAGAAGAAAAATCGTACTTTATAATAATAAGATATCAAAATAAGTACATTAACACTCAAATCTGAATTTAATGTGGTACTTACATACTAGAATTCATTCCTAAAAGTTTATCTCTAGCATCTTCTGTGTGAGCATTAGGGTAACATGTATTATTAAATGTACATATGGAATTTTGAAGAAAGGGTAAAATACCAGCTGATGGCATTGCTTTTTCATCAAAATAACCTACAAAAAATAGAAGGAAGAAATTAAATAATTTTTTTATATATAGACATGCAAAGAATTCGATGCTCTTAATATAAACTTAAAAAGAAATAATAATAAATTAAATGAAAGATCAGATCACTGTCTTTAAATTTCAAAACATAACATTTAATTTATTAAAAAAGTACATGAAAAATTAAATGATGGCATTTCAAATAATAACTTCATAGACCGTACAATTGGAGAATATTCTTATTTGTTTTAATAATGGCTCTGATGAAGCCGAAACATGCCAACAGGTAAGTCTAATAAAGCTTATTTTACAGTTTGTAAAGTTTTTATTTTATGCCTTTAAGCAATTAAAAGAAATATATGTAAATTGTACTGTTGTATACAATTTTGTTTAAGATACATATTTTGAAAATATATCTTTAGCATTATATACTTAATGTAAATGAAGTGATGCTAGATCTAAAAAGAATATCTTTATTTTATAAAGTATGCACATAATAGCCTAGTCTCCTTTAACTTTACTAATTTAGAGACAAATACGAGAAATTGTCTTCATTTTTTAGGAAAGTAATTTATTTATGATGAAATGGCTAATAGTGTACAAAAGAGGTTCAATGGAGTTAAATTTATTTATTGTGAATGGTGTTGCATACAAAATTTAAAAAAAATAATAATAATAACTTACACTGATGAGCAGCAAATTTTAAGCCTTTACTTCTAACCCACATCAGAATGAGAAAAAGAGATAAAGGCCACAGCACTTCTACAATAAGGCGGACCTATATATAAAAAAATAATAATAAAACCATCAGCACAAAAGCACTCAAAACTATCACTGAAATTTTGTCAAAAAATAACATATGAATTAATGTCACAAATCACTGTAATAAATAATACACAACAATATATTGAATCATCAAAGGAAGTTATTTAAATTAAACTTTAAACATTTAATGTACTTGTGATTTATTTATTTCATAAATGTGAAGTTTTCAGAAAAAGTTAAAAAATATTTTTAACACTTAAGATTTCCTAAAAGAAATTCAAAGCCCCTAAATCATGGTAATGAAACAAACATATAATACAGATTCGATATTACTTCTAAACAATAAAACAAATGCATAAAATTAATAACATATAACTTTACAGCAAATAAAAACAGATTTTCAAAGAAATATATTACCTTTTGTCTCTTGTGTAATGTGAAGTTTTTCCATAATAAAAGATATAATTGGTTCCAAAACCCCATTATTGCTGCAATGAAAAAAAAGTACATATTTCAGAATTATACATTAAAACAATATGCAAATCTGGAAAATTAAGAGGGGAAAAAATAGTTGGATAGCTATATGAGCAAAAATGCAACATTTAATTGGCAAGTTAGGTTGTCTTGTCAACCAAAAAATAAACAAAACAAATGAATAAATAAATATAAAATGACAAGCAATTCTTGTAATTTTATACATATATGCAAATAACAATTGTAAATGCAGTAAATGAATATACAAATAGCAACTACAAATAACAATGCATACTGTAAAAGTTATTTTTTTTCTACAAATCTGTGAGTGATTTTAAAAAAATTGTCTTATTTACTTTTGTAATTTATCGTACTGTTAGACAAGTGTAATGTTACAACACACAAGTGTGTAGTGGGAGTGCTATAGGATGTTGGAACTAATCATGTGAAATACTAAGCTGGTTTTGAAATTTTAATAGAGAATATGGTAAATTTCATTTACCTCCTATCACTTTTATTATTGAGACTTTGAATGGCTCAAATTCTTTTAGCTTTAGTCTATTAGAAGCATAAATAAATGTATTTAAAGGCCCTTTCACTGAAAGAAGTAAAAAAGGATATATTTTATGCATGCGCTGAATGTTTCAACACACATAATTTTTTATACAATAAATTTTTCAATAATCAGGATTTTAGTTTTCATTAATATTTTTAAACCATATGGGTTAATCAGATAAAAGATTAATATCAGTTATTTGCATATTGACTCGAATAACAATTAACTTTCTTTTGTATCTGTGTTTGGAGAGTTTTTGCTTTTAAAAAGTTAATTTGTAATTATTTATATATTTTTTTATCAATCAAAAAAAATTTTTTTTTTTTTAAATTCTGTTTCATGAAATTACACAAACTTTAAAAAATGATGTTAAAAGGAAAAATAATAAGAACTTTTATTTGTAAAGCAAAAACAGGTTTTTTTTAAAAATCTGTTATTTGCAGCCAAATCAAGTATATTTGGCCAAAAGCGATATCACCAGGCTCAATATAATTTTAGAAATGGATAATTGACTTTTAGGTAGTTTTTATTAAGTAAATAAGTACTGTTATTAATTAACCATTTTGTTATTCTTATATTATTATTGTTCCTGTAATAAACACACAACCCACACACATACTTCTATATCCTAGTACGAAGTTTTAAAAATGTGGTGTGTCAAAGAATTCGTAATAAAAAGGAATGTGTACTGCTATCCCAAATGGTTGAGAACCATTATTCGAGACAATTTTTCTAAAGCTACTTTCTTTTGTACTGAAACAAAAAATCTACACAGAAAATACAAGCAAATAATTACACTTTCAAAAATCCGCACAACTTTGGACAAAGAACATTTTGCAAATTTCTGAATTTTGCAGATTTTAGATTATTGCTCTGTTACCATTTTGAAACCTTGTTAAAATAGTTATGCCTTAAATGATAAAAAACTTACGTTATAAATAGTAAATGATAATAAAAATCAATAATCTAATGAAAACACAAATAATTCATTAAAAATACTACTTATTTAGTAAATAATTTTGATAAATTTTAATTCTATTAGAAATTGTAACTTAAATTTGCTAAACATGTGATCAATAGCAGTTTAATTAAGAGTAAATTTCTTTTGTTTTAAAATGTTTTCTTGAAACCTGCAAACAACTCTTTTTCAATCACAAAAATCTGTTATTACAAAATTCAAATAATTCCCTCCATGAGCAAGTTCCTTATAAAAAGTAAGGGTTGTCTGGTTTTTTTCCACTGTGGAAAAAAACCCGCTCCAATCAAAATATCATTTTGTCCACTTTTAGTGAATTGCTAGTTGTAAGTTAAAAACCCAGAATTTAAAAATAAGGAATAAACATTTCAATTCTTCCTATTCATGAAACAATTTTTTAACAAAAATGTACATACCTTACCTATGTACATAGTAATATTACATACAGGGTGATTCACTACCACATGTACAAACTTTGAGAGGTGGTGAAGCTCACTAAAACAAACTTTTTTTGCATAAGAAAGTTGGGTAGTAAGCCATTTATCCAATCATAAATACAGGATGTCTGATAGCCAGTCAAACCTGAGTTTTGTTCATAACTTTAAAAATAATGAAAGTATTTTGTCAATATTTTCAACAGACATACTTATGAAATGTGATAATGTCCCAAGAATTGCTGGAAATGATCTGTGTCCAAACAACACTGATTCTACACACTTTGTTATTTGGAATGTAGCTTATGGTACATATGGACCACTGATTTAATTACAGTAGATTTCTCGTGATATCTATCACATTTCATACAAAGTAAAGTAAATCTATTGAATATATCGGTAAAATACCTTCATTACCATTAAAACTGTTAATGAAAACTTGAATTTGACTTGCAGTGAGCCACTCTGTATTAATGACTGAATTAGTGGGATAAGAACTTTAAGGGAGATGAAACTTTGGTATCTGAAACTGGCAAGCATCCAAATTTAACATCTCCACACATCAAAATCTATTGATATTAAAACTTGGTGAGATGTTCATTCTATTTAAATAATTATTTTTTAAATTCTAATGAGCAGTTCTGTAAAAGTAAGCCATAATTTTTGGATACCTTTAGCCCGGACACCTTGTATATATAGGAAGAAAAAGTAAACACAAATTTCAGTTCTAACTTATTTCAGAAATATGATATTATGCAATTGTTTACAATTTCTTATGTTTTAAATTGCTACCTATGGCAAGTGTGGATCCAATGGGGAGGTCATGGATGTCATGACTCCCTCTAAACAAAAAACATTTTTATAGGGCAATACATTGTTTTTTTTTTTAATAATATGTATTAAAGGTGTTTTTAATTTTTTTTCCTGTTCTTTAAATCTTTCTGATACATTCACAGAGTTATTTTTAAATATAGAAATGCATGAAAATTGCAGTCATTGTTTAAGCACCAAAGAAGCGAACATCATTTTTTATTTTCCTATAAATATGGTATATTTGATTACTCCCTCAAGACAATATTTCCATGAATGAAAAGCCCTGAAAATTGGCTTGCTTAAAACGCAAACTTTGTGTAAGATTCTTTGCTTTAATAAGAAATATGGTATGGGAAACTATGGGAAACTCATATTTCTTGGTAATCTGAATAAAACATGCAAATTTTATACATATATGAATATACCTGCAAATTTCATGAATTTACAAAAAAAAAAAAAAAAAAAAAAAAAAAGAATTTGTGTATATGTAAGAAGATATATCACAATAGTCAGTTTGGATCTAAGATATAAAAAATGTTAAAGAAGAAGAAAAACCCCCACCTACAAAAACATGACTCCCTGCTAAATGGAGGGCTGGATATGCCTCTGACCATGGGGTCGGAAGTAGTGAAACTACAGTAGTCGCTAATTTTTACAGTAGTTTGTAGCGCGCTATATTTTGAACAATGTAGTGTAGCAAGTAGCGTGATACAAAAAAATCAATAGTATGTAGCGAGAACAGATGCTATTTCAAGAAAAAATGTGCCATTCTACAAATCTTCCTAACTTACTTGCTTCTTTTGTGCAAAATTTGTTAGCTGCTCAACAATTTGCAAATATCAGCAGCAAATCTTTTCAACTACAAATCTCAGCTTTAGTGTATAGGAACGCATCTCATAAAGTCATGGACTTATTTTCCATTGACACTTGCTGCTAACATCAAGTAATACTAATATACCAAATACATTAATTTTCTTGCTTCTCTATTTACTCTTTATTAGATTCTTCATGTTTTAATGCTGAGTTTCTTATTATTTGAAATTGATTTATTTATTGTTTACATTTAGAGTTGTTTTTCTGTAATTTTCTAGAACACAAAACATTTTCTTGTTTTTTATCATTCTTATTTTTTTATTGCCCTCGGTTACATCACTTAATTAGTTGTATACTGGCAGATAAAGGTTGCTGTATTATTTAATCTGTGTCTTCAATTTGGATTGTAAATTGAATCCTTCGCCAAAATCTGAAAGTAGCAATGTAGTGACTACTTTTGGAAAGTAGTTGGTAGTCGCTACTTTTTAAAACAAGTAGTTGTAGCTGAAGTTAATTACATTTTTGATAAAGTAGTTGTAGTTCACTACAATAAAAAAATAGTTATTCTGACTTTTGCCCTTGTTCATGAAAAACTGTAGGTAAAACTTTTTAAGGTTATATCATGTAAAGAACTCCTTCTTTTTCTACTGATATTTAATATAATAATGCAACTAAATATTCAACAACTGATTTATTTTGTTAAATTTGATAAAATTTTAGAGCAAAGTAGTAGTTTACAAGTAAGTTATATTACTTCCATAAAACTAATTTTACTACAATGTAATTAGCCTTTTCTTCAGTGTATTTATTAAATTATGATTAATATAAGTAATCATTTTTTTTTTTAATTAGCTGATTTATTTTTAAAAGTATTTTTATTATTAATAGTAAAAATGCAGAGTCAAAATTTGCTAAATCATAGCAATAATTTGATATGCCAAACATATGCAAGTTCAATGAGTCTTAATTTTACTATTTTTTTCCGTTTTGTCCAATTTTATCCAGCGTCCCAGATTTTTTTACAGAAAAGTGCACAAAATGACAACTCTGTTAATAAGTGCTCTGAAGATTGCATTATATACATTCAGACTAGAATAAACCAATCAAACAGCTTTTTTTTTTTTTTTTTGGCTGAATCTTTAAATGAAAATGTTACTGTTTATATTGAAAATGATATGGGGATTTGGTACTTTTTGGTTAGCCGGGCACCAGTGATATATGTACACATATAAATACACACATACATACACACACATATATATATACATACATATATGTGTGTATGTATATATATGTATATGTAGATATGTGTGTATGTGTGTGTGTGTATATATATACATGTATATATATCACTGGCGTCCGGTTAACCGAAAAGTACCAGGGATTTTAGGTGTTTGTGCATTTTTGAGAGTTTACTGGTCCCTACAATTTAATACAGAAGCAGATATAGATGGAAATTTTATTTTATATTATTAGAATAATGATAAGCAAATTTACAAATTAGAAACCACATATTAGTCATATAGTACAATTTGAAGAAAATTAATATTTTTTGGTAGTTTTCCTCATTATGGACAAAATAAGGTACTTACAATAAACTTTGAATTAATAGTCAGCTTCTATACATTAGTTAGCCTCCAAATGTTTTCATATTTATTAAAGTGTTTTTTAACTGGTACTTTAAGACGTCATAGGTTGATACACAAGGAACTGAAAAAAATAAAAGTCCAATAAATATTTAAAAACTATATTAAATAATTGTATGCACAATAATTTAAATAATATTAGTATATAGAGGGGGAGGGGGATACTATTGCACTTTAATATCTTATAAGTGAGCAAGAAATAACAAAAGAATAAAACTTTCAGTCTGAGTACAAAAAAAAAATAATTGAAAATTTCATGTTAATGTTTATATACAGTGCAAAAGAAAATCTCTTTTAAAAGTACTATGCATTTATTTAAACATTGATTAAGAAAATTTGATACAAAACTGATTTTTTTATATATTTTTTACACTAATGATAAGTTTTCAGAAAACACACAAGGGCAGAAACAAGAGATCTACAAAACAACAAATTTTGTTGTATGGGTAATATACATAAATAATGAAAAGTTGTTCATTAAGACACATAACATCTCCCTCACTGTAAACAATATCCCTCCCTGCAACCAAGATACTTTATATGCTTAAAGGGGGGGGGGGGAGATGAAATAAGAAAAACTTTCATGGAATATTAATATTTCATGAGTACAATAGATTTTTTATTACAAAATTTAGAATAATGAGATCTTTGCACTTGAGAATATTATAACTACAATAAAAGATATACATTCAGATCATAAAGAAATGCATCCAGATTGAAAAAAAAAAAAACTTATATGAGTTTCAAAAAATATTATTAAAGTACATTACTTTATTAAAGCAAATTTCAGATTTTTTTTAAATTTATCTTTTTAAGCAGTAATTGTTTAGTTTTTCTAATAACACATTCTAGGTTCTAAAATATATTGAATTTAAATAAACATAGCTTTCTCACAAAATTGCAATTACTAGGGTACAAAAGTACCTTAAATTAAAAAAAAAAAAAATAGATATGTTTCTTTTCAAAATAAGAAAACAAACTAATTGTATAACTAAAAAAAAAAGAAAAATATGTATTCAAGAAGTGTGTTTTTTTTTTTTTTTTTTTTTTTTTTGGGGGGGGGGGGGGGGGGGATGAAGGGCTCGTGGGGCTCAAGTTCTCTCCCTTCAAATGAAGACAATTTTTTTAAAATCACATGAGTTTTTAAAAATCTGTTAATTTTTGTCTTCAATGTTTCATTATTCATCTCTAACAAAACAACTCTGTACATAAAAAAATAGGATAAATATTAATTACATTTATAATAGTAATGATTATAGTAGTAAACTAACAGCTCTGTACTTTTATTTTTAAATAATTTTATTTCGTATTTAATACATTTAACCTGCAGCTTCATTTCTTTCATATTTGTATTACTAATTACTATAGGTAAAATATCAATTAATTTCAGGAAATTCAACTCGCAAGAATTGTAACAGGAAATAGTACAATTCCATGCACTGATACTTCATGACATTTTTTTTTACTAGTCCCTCTAACCCCTCTCCCTCCCATTGTCCCAATAATTTGATAACTGTAATTATCAGAAATTCAATATTTTATCTAAAATATTGATCTTGTGATAATGACAAAATAATTAATTTGAACAATTAATTATTCTCATAAATATTTTATTAACTACTGATTATTCTAATTGTTAAATTTATTTGAAAATGACTACTATTTTGTTTCATTCTTATATGTTTTCATTAAGTTCTGATTCTAATTACAATCATAAATGCAATTATCAATTATTTTTTGTACAATATTCATTAGTGGAATTTGGGGGTGTTTTGATTTATTTCTGTTATTATAATTATCATTGTATATGTTTATGTATATACATTATCATTATACAATGTTATTACAAAATAATTAATTTTTATCATAAATATTTTATTAACTATTGATTATTCTAATTGTTAAATTTATTTGAACACTACTATTTTGTTTCATTGGTATGTTTTGATTAAGTTCTGATTCTAAATACAATCATAAATGCAATTATCAATTATTTTTTGTACGATGTTCATTATTGGAATTTGGGGTGTTTTGATTTATTTCTGTTATTATAATTATCATTGTATATGTTTATGTATGTAGTACATTATCATTATACAATGTTATTACAATTTTGATTCACAATGGGAAATGAGACTATGAGATTGGTTAAATATTGTTGATAGATTAAATATAATAATATAAAAAAACTGGAATATAATAATGATAATTATTAAATAAAAAATTAATTTTGAAAGAAGGATGTCCATTACAGGCTAGTTTGCCCTATATATTCTTAATGACTCATGATTCAGTATACCGAGAAAATTTTAAGGTTTTTAAAATATACATTTTGCCAGATATGAATGTGTATTACAATTTGCTTGTGTCAAACTGAAAATTTTTTTCATATTTGAGCCTAAAATAATAATAATAATATTTTTATAAAATCGAAATAAGATAAACAATCCAGCCATGCAAATAGCATAAACAATAAAGCATATCATGATCTATGTAAAACATGTGATTTTTCTTTTTTAATTAATATATTTTTAAAAATAGTAATTTAACAAGTTACGATGAATCCTAAGATTTTATCTAAATATATATATATATATATTTATCATATATATATATATATATATATGTGTGCATGTACATTTAATTATAATGTTTGTTTATCCTGATAAAATACATCAGGATTTTAAAGAAGTTATTAAAATACACTACTTATACTTCATTTTCCAAATATTAGGGTTATCTATAACGTAAATAATTAATCCATTAGTTAGTATTCTATAACAGGTAAAATTTGTAACAATAAAACATATCATGATCTATGCAAAACATGTGATTTTTCTTTTTTAATTAATATATTTTTTAAAATAGTAATTTAACAAGTTACGATGAATCCTAAGATTTTATCTAAATATATATATATATATATATATATATATATATGTGTATGTACATTTAATTATAATGTTTGTTTATCCTGATAAAATACATCAGGATTTTAAAGAAGTTATTAAAATACACTACTTATACTTCATTTTCCAAATATTAGGGTTATCTATAACGTAAATAATTAATCCATTAGTTAGTATTCTATAACAGGTAAAATTTGTAACAATAAAACATATCATGATCTATGCAAAACATGTGATTTTTCTTTTTTAATTAATATATTTTTTAAAATAGTAATTTAACAAGTTACGATGAATCCTAAGATTTTATCTAAATAAATATATATATTATATGTGTGTATGTACATTTAATTATAATGTTTGTTTATCAACATGATTTATTATTATGCTGAGAATGCAAACAAAAGTTATTAAAATAGCTAAACAATTAGTTATATAGTCAAACAATTACACAATAGTTTTCATACTTCTTATCCAGTTTGCTTAACAATTTGCCACGAGAAGCTTAAAAATACATCAGGATTTTAAAGAAGTTGTTAAAATACACTACTTATGCATGATTTTCCAAATATTAGGGTTATTTATAACGTAAATAATTAATCCATTAGTTAGTATTCTATAATAGGTAAAGTTTGTTTACACATACGAACAAAATGCATTTAAAAAAAATCACAACAGAAAGTATATAATAGTATAAAGTGTAGTTTAAATAATCCCTTCTAAATAAACAATGCAATATTACCCCCATGATCTCAGCGAGAATTCTTACAAACAAAACAAATATTCAAAAACTAATTACACAACCATCGTCTGCAGCGAGAACACAAATTCGAAGCATGTTTGACACAATATTATTTATACGGTGTAGAAAACACAATGCACACAATCTTTCACAAAAACACCAAAGTAATACGCACATTACTTACATGAATAATATACGGTCCCACGGTCCTGGTCCTGTGATTCTCCCCAAAACAGTGTGAAAATTTAAACTTGACCCAAATACCTCTAAACCTTTCTCCTCTAAAACTGCAACTCTCATTTTTTAAAAATCTCCTGCAACCTACGAATATTTGTTTTCGAATAATTAAAAACTAAAGATATCACAAAGAATTCCATTGTATTCGCTTTTCTTTATGATGTCATAATCTGCTCTGACGATTCTGCAAGAATCTCGTCTGAGGGATGGTGAAGCTCATCATAAGTAGGAGGAAGAGAAGAGGGATCATGTGAATGCAGACATGAGGGAGCACGGAGAGACTGAGAGGTGCCGCAGGAGTATCAGGCGATTTTGGCGCGAGAGGCAACGGTAAATAATCGCCAAACAATTTTCACCATTTTGTTTCCCTCGAAGTATGACACACTGATAGACGTTCGAATAAGCTTTGAGTAGAAGAATTGTTGATAAAAGAGCGCGCTTACTCATTTCGCTCATCGTTTGTGTGCTTAGAAGAGAAGAGAAAAATATTTACTGAATAATTTCAAAGTTGAATGGTTTTTTTCGATGCATTTATTTATTTATACAATGTAACTACCATAACAATAAGGTCTAAAATTAATTTCAGTGTTCAGCGAACATGAAAATGATAATGTAAAATAATTTTGAAATAATAAAAGTGTTTATTAATTCATTTGGGATAAAATTTAAATTATCGCGTAGCTTTAAAACATGACGCCCTTTTCTTCTTCTTCTTCTTTTTTTTTTTTTTTTTTTTTTTTTTTTTTAAAGTTCGTTTAAACTGTAGAAGTATAACATAAGCATACTGGAAGTGAAATAATACTTAAATTGGGGAGGTGGGGAAAGAGAGAAAAAATAAAGAAAGAAAAGAACAAATTTAAGAAAATACCTTTATATATTATTATTAAGACTAAAGTTAATTCTTAAATTCTTGAAATATCATTCTTTATAATTATTCTTTAAGTCCACTGTTTTTCCAATAATAATAATAATAAATTGTGTGGCTTAAAAATATTTTTATTATAACGTATTTTATCTAATTACTATTATTATTTGTCTTTAATAACGGATGTTTCTATAATAGGTCCTATATAAGGGGTTTCCAGCAAGCGGGCCTTGTAGATCTTTGCAACAATTAATTTATTCTATAGAACATTTTTCTCTGTTTTAATTGCAAAGAAAGTGGATTCCATACAAATTTAGCTATGTTTATTTAATTATTCAATTTAAATATCGTGTTCTTATATTTATGCGAGCACCATGTTCATCGAAATATTTGCTATGAGCAATAAAATTCGAATGATCATTTGCGGGCCGCCGTGAACACAAATTAGAAATCCGGGATCTAGATAATCTGCGAGACAAAAATAATTTCGGTCTAGGGATTAATTTCATTATGACAGTTTAGGAAGTTTATTTAAAAAACAATAGCAATTTAATATTAGAAAAAATATTATAAAATAGAATTTGAGATTGTGATACATGATGCGTTCCAGATTTTTATCTGTTGCTTTAAAAAATAGTATTTCACACACAGTCGCTTTTATATCAGGCTATATACAATAAAATCTGCTAAGACGAAATCGCAAAGGATAAGGGGGAAATATCAGGTTTGTTGTATGTCTTTTCTCTGCGACCATGAAAATTTCTGTTTAAGGCAGGTTTTCGTTATAGACAGATTCCTTTTTCACAAGCTTAACTCGACTACAACCTCGCATTAGTGTTGAGTTTAGAATATTTTTTTGCCGGATTTTGGGGGGGGGGGGGGGTTGCACTTTTACACTATTGCTAAGTATAAAATCCCCAATTCATCCGGGAAGGATATTTCGATGCTCCGGTGGTATATCGCCTCGTGCACCCTCTGAATTTATCTTTGCCTATAGAATATATCTTTGCACCGATAACATATTCAAATTTTGCATTGATTCTATCACTTTGACGAAAACGAGAAAACAAAAAGAATTTATAAGACAAATGTACAGAAAAGAAAAGTACATGTGCTTAATACTCTTAATACAACTGCATAATAATGGTTATTAGCATTAATGAAGAACAAATTTTCTCTTTCAAAACACAATGCATTGACGTACAATATTATCAATGAAATCGGCAGATAGCTCTGAGATAAATATGTATATTTTTCCCGGTTTTCTCTATCTTTTCCCGGTTCAAGAATTCCTTTTTTTTTTTTTTTTGTCAAATAATTTTTAAAATTTTGTAAGTATTAGAGTACTATTGTTGTCAATAAATAAATCAATTGAAAACAAGAAAGAAAAATCATGCGTCCTTCATAGATTATGAAACACTTTCCAACATATTGAAATTACTGTAAAAAAACTTCACCGTTTAATAAGGTGCAGGGTGATGTCTAAGTAAACAATAAGGCAAACGCATAAACACATTTGAAAACCCAATTTCAGCAGTTATCCTATATAGTTGGGAAAATATTCGGTATGACAAAATTTAGCTCAATTAGGGAACGCATAACACAGTTGAAAATTCCCCTTTAGAAAGAATATTCCCCATATCCAATAAGCGGAAATGTACTCGAATTCTTTTGTACAGCCCTGTATAAGATCTATAGAATTTATACACACTAAGTAATATGCAAAGAATTAGTTAAATATAAAAACACATACCACAATTGAAACGCATTTCCAGCAATTATTGCTGATAAGCAGTAATAGTACTGTAATCGAATTCTTTTGTGCATCCCTGTAAATGAACGATAAATGCTATGCAGACCCTATTCTATAATAAACACTTTGTAGTGCATTTCAGTGATGTATATCAATTGCAATATGTTTGAAATAGTTTAAATCAATAAAATACACTGCAAACGATTTTTCCCCATAGACCACACAATGTATCGACATTCTTTTGAGTCCCCCTGTAAACGAACTATAAATGCTACATACTCCATTTTAATACCGAATATTGCAAGGTAAACCTCAACAATATATAACTATTACATAGAATAATGCTGTTTTTGGCCAGTTTTTGATTTTGATTTTCTGTTTCTGTTACAGTTTTATTTTCTTAAAGGACTCTAATATATTTATTTTTGTTCAAACTTTAATACGAAACGGCCTTTAAAATAATTTAATTTAATTCAATTCGATTCGTCATGCACTATTTATGCTAAATACTATATTGCTTTATTGCTTTATCTCGAACAACACATGCTAAACTATATTTGAGGTCTGTTTTAATATTGAGAAACGCACTTTGAAGATTGAATAAAAATGTAAATTTGACGATTAAAATACAGATGCAACCATTTTCTTATCAAGAGTAAAGATGCTTACCTAGAAATGTAAATACATTGTTGACTTGCTAAGATTTTATGAATATAAATGCTGTATATTAAAGCAGTATTGATTACAAGTAAATCTTGTTAACAGATTCCCTGTCGCAATAACTTTTTAGTAAAATTTTTGCTTCATAGTAGTATTTTATAACTAGGTCACACTGTTGACAAAGTTACAAAGGGGAAAAAAGGCTTTATTAGTTTTAATAGATTAATAGATTAAATATAAAACGGTGCAAAAACATGCGTCATCAGTAGGAATTATCAAAAATGAGCTGTAAACAGATATTGATAAAATAGAAAAATAAAAGTATGACTTATGTGAATTCTTTCTAATTATGGAAATTCAAATTTTAATTATTTATAAATTCTTTCAAAATACTTAAAATTCACGGGAACTTTTTTTTAAAGAGTAAATAACTAAAATTTCACAATTTTTTAAAACATAAAAAACTGCGAATAGATATAAAAAAAATTAAAACAAACGCTATAGTTTTCAATAAAAATACTTTCGTTGATCCAAAATTATTTTCATAAAAGAAAAAAAAAAACTTAAGGAAATGGTGCATTTTCACACCAACAGCAGGGAATGGGTAAGTTCAATTATTCCAGCAGGATATTTTCTTACTTATTTATTTTATTAATACGGTAATACAACGCCGTATAATTTCAGTTGACAATACAAAACATAATCATATTCCAATATAGAATAAAAAATATATATATGAAAGTTTTAGACTAATAAAAACTGATGTTGACAACATTACAATATACAATCCTCTTTAATAAAAAGCTGTTGTTGTTGTTGTTGTTTTGACCCGGATACCCGGTGAGCAGCTTTATATTTCTATGTAGCTGTCCTACTCCACATGCACCAGAAACCCTACCACATTAACCCGAAGTTAAACCAATTCTACCGACTGCTGACACCAAAACTACAGCCATCCTTGACACACTCCCTACCTGCACTCTACTTCCAACCAGGACAATAATTGTAAATCTCGTCCAACAACCGAGATAACCACATCAGACACTCTCCACCTTTCTTTCCTGCCACCGCAAAAATATCCTCGTACGAAGACGTATTCGATACCCGTACCTTCCGATACACAAGCTCGCGAATGCCAGAAAATTTTTTGCACCGCAATACCAGATGCTCCTCTGTTTGGTCCTCCAAACCACATAGATTACAAGTTGCAATCCCACTTCCTAAAAACCTCTTACGCCGAGATAGAGTTAGCACCGTCTTAGACAAGAACCTGGCAAAAATGACACCGCTCTTTCGTAGCAACGACTGATGAGGATATCCAATATCGACATAATCCCAGCAACGACCCATATGACTTCTCCTATATAACTCCCAACTCCAGTCTGACTCTTTCTGCTTATTGTTCCTGATATCCCTCATCCAATCCTCCGCCGAGAACCACGGGATACTTACATTACAATAAGGACCATTCCTGGCCAGGTTATCCGCACGTTCATTGATTTCAATACCTTTATGCCCAGGAACCCAGATAAAGGTCAAAGAATACTTATCCGCCCTCTTCCTGTTAATTTCCTCCCTCAACTGAGTAATGATAGCTACCGACTTCCGGTTGACATTTTGTAGCGCCTCCAACACACTCTTAGCATCCGTAAAAATCATATAACTCCCTCCGTTCCCCGTATAATATTTTATGGCCACCAACAATGCAATAGCCTCTGCCGTAAATATTGAGTTAATATTGGGAATCTGAAATGCCAAGTGACTTCCAGTGTTCTGGTTAACCATCCCGATCGTAGTTTTGTGATCATCTTTTGATGCATCAGTAGCAATGAAAACCGTATTGTTCAAATACAATTGAGAGAACTGATAGTATGAATTCTTGATGACATCCTCGGGAAAATCTTTGTTCTGGAACGCCCATGTATTGAGAAAAATCTGACACTGATCTTTAATTCTGCCTCCCCACTTGTAAGTGACCATTTCAGTAATATTCGTGCCTTGGGTTGGCAGAGTATTCCTTTCCCTGTAGATTAGTTCTTTCGATAACACCTCCGTGTATTCCTGATTTTTGATTTCTGACAGGGATCTTTTAATGGCCAGATACTCCGTTCTCAACTCCCTCCTCCACATACCACTCTCTTGTAATAAGATAGGGATTGGGCACCACTTCGGCAATCCACTGGCCCAACGTAACCCCATGTTTTGAATCACCTGGAGTTGCCTGCCTTCAGTTTTGTTCGCATGCATTAAAATCCGAGGGTTACCATCGAGAAGAGATCCCATCATACTCTTAGTTATTTGTAATATATATTTCGTTTCTGTGCCCCAGCTCATTCCAGCAACCACCTTGAGCATATTCAAACGTTTGCATGATTTTTCCCGCAACATTGCTATATGATCCTGTAAATTCCCCTGTCGATTAAAGTACACTCCTAAAACTCTGATAGAATCAGAGAAACACACGTCCTGGCCTTTAATTTTGAACATTTCCGCTTCCGTTTCCCTCCATCTCCCAATTTGCATTATTTGACATTTGCTGGGATTCACTTCAAGGTTCCAAGCCTGTAACCACTGTATTACTCTATTGATATTATCCTGCAACATCCCCTTTAGCCACAAGATATTATCATGATAGCCGTAAACAAAAATATCATCTGCATATATTACACATTGAATACACGAGTCAAAAATTTCAAAAATATCAGCCAGGTAAATAGCAAACAGAAATGGCGAGAGTGGGCTCCCCTGAAGTAGCCCTCTATGATACTGGAAAGGCACCGAAAGTGAGTTCCTCCATTTAACCCGGATCCGCAACTCCTGAACCAGATTGCGAAGTATAACGCTTAAATCAGCCCCCAAGCCAAAGTTTTTTAATTTATAGAACAGACCATCCCACCAGACATTATCGTAAGCCCCCTTGATATCCAAGGCCACCAAAAAACCTTTCCGCTTTGTTTGCCTTGCAATCCTAATGTCCCTGTAAATCTTATAAGCCGCTGCCTCACAGTCCCTGAAAGGGATAAACCCATAATGATTTTTGTGGAATAGCTTCTTTTCCATACTCCAGTTTAATACTTTTTCTAAAATCAATTTTTCAAATATTTTCTTACTGGTGACCGTTAAAGCTATGGGCCTATACCCCCCAACATCGTTTCTGTTTTTGCCCGTTTTTTTTATAGGAATCATAGTGACCTCTTTCCAAGTTTCTGGAATAATCTTAGTTTGTGCTATAGCATTATACATCTCTAGTAATTGAGCCAATGTTCTATCCTTCAATTGTTTGTAAAAGCTCATTTTTAAACCATCAACACCAGGAGTCGTAGATTTACTTTTTTTGATGATGCTTTGTAATTGAAACCTAGTGAATGTAAGATCCACTCCGTCATCCCCCGAAAAATCAATAGGGATGCGCTGTCCCACCGGACTATTTTGAAAAACTGTAGAAAGAGTATTCGCTTGGGACTTAGCATCTGGCGGACAGTTCGGGAAACAGTAATCCGTATTCGTATCCATATCACCCGTATTACTGACCCTACGAATTAGCTTGAAAATCTTTGGTCCTCTTCCTGCTTCTCTAGTAACAGTGTCCCAGAATTTTTTACTATCCTTTTTAATTTGTTTCTTTAGCTTAGCATTATAAAGCTTGTATTTACACCAAGCTTCCATTTGGCATGATCTAATCGCCTTTCTATGGTAGTACCTTTTTAGCGCCAGCAGTCTCCGAGAGATCACCCCCCACCAAGGTGGAATATTTCCCCTCTGAAGTGGCACCCGTTCAGTGCAGCAGTCAATTGCCTGGGTAATAGCTTTGGTCCACCTATCTATACCCTCCTCATACACTTGTTCATCAAAGTCCGCAACCAACGAATCTACTTTAGACCAATGAATCAAGCGCCAAAATTCCATCCTATCTGCATTTCCACCACGAACAGACCGAACCTCAATCGGATAATGGTCAGACCCCATAGGATCCGAATGTACTGTTACTTCAAACTCTCCAGCTAGATTATCCGAAATCATAGTTAAATCCAGCAGAGACCCATTTCCACCCCCTTGCACTCTAGTTTCATGATTCATATTCATTACCACCACATTACTCCTGTTAATCCAGTTAACCAGATTAGTAAGTTTATTATTTTTCGGATTATGATGCCAGTTCAGGAAGTTAATGTTGAAATCCCCAAGAATAAAGTAATTATCCCCAATAATGTTGCTGATATTTTCCAACCAATTAATCGCCACAAAACCAGTAGGAGCATAAATATTGATAACTGCAATCCAGCGATTCTTGTACCAGATTTTAATTCCCTGTGCTTCATGATCATGAGTTATTTTAGGTAAGTTTATAATTTTGACTGGGATACACTTTTTAACCGCTAATAACAGCCCACCACCCCCCTTCGAGAAATGTTCTGGTCTATCAAAACGAAATATATTCCGATCCCTGAAAGATATAACATGTTTTTCTTTAAGAAAAGTTTCCTGAAATGCCCAGACCACACTCCTATGCAGCCTCCCAGTTTTAAGCCAGGGCAAGCGAGACCTAATCCCTCTGATATTCCACTGTATAATAAAATTCTCCATGATAAACAACCAAAACGCAATCGAATGCACAATAATAAATTCTATCACAGAAATAGAACTAAGAAGAAATAAAAACAAAGAAGGAAATTGGAACAACACTTACCCCAATAAAGGACACTAACACAAAAAGTAAAACCCAGCGTTCGACAGTCCATAATAACTATAATATAACACACATAAACTTTCCGTTCCGCAAGCATCCATATTCTTATCCCACATCTGTCAACATATCCTCAGTGTCCGGGGAAGCTTGAATCTGGATGTTTCCGCTGAGCTGATTATGATCATTTTTTTTAAACTTTTTATTCTTCAAAACTTTGTATAGTTCCGTCATGACGTCTCTTTTAATAATCTTGGATGACTCAGTCGTCTCTTCGGCATTATCTTCCGATCCTGTAGCTTTTTGAGTATCACTTGTCTGAACCACTTCACTTTTCTGAATCGCATATTCCACTACTCCCCATAGATGCATGACTACCTGCATCATACTTTCAAATTTCTCTTCTATTATTATAGCCAGTTTATGTATATTTTCCTCCACCGTGTCATTCACAACATGTTGTTTAATTTTTGCCGCGTAGCTGTTCGATGATTTCAAGTTGTATTGTCGGCGTGCTTCTGCCAGGGTAATATGATTTTCGCTTTTGAATTTTAAGATCTCTGCTTCCTTCTTCCTCTCGATACATTCGCTATCGTCTGCTTCATGTTCTTGTCCGCAGTTTGCACACTGTATTTGTACTTCAGTACAGTTTAATTCAGGATGAGGTTTACTACACCGTTTACATTTTTTACCATATGAACATTTATTTGATCCGTGAGTGTAACTTTGACATATGTTACACCGCCTCGGGCGGTCTACAAACAATTTACTCCTCTGTCTGATATAAAACATTTTCACATATTCTGGAATCGAATGACCGTAAATTGTGATTAGTACTGTTCCAGTAGGAACCATTAAACCATCTTTTCGTGTTAAGAAACGCTTCACATTTTGAACTAAAAGTTCATTTTCTTCTTCAAGCTCTTCCTGTATTTCTTTCGGTGTAATATCAACATCAATTCGGAAAATGAGGAATCTTGTAGTAATATTCTCATTCATGAGATTGTGCTTGACCTGTCTATCAAATATCTTTTTTTTTGTAACAATTTCCTTGGCACATTCATAGCTCTTGGTAGTTATGAGTAATTTATTGTTACGCGTGTATCGAAATGTGTCGATCTCCCTGTGTCTGTCGAATGTTTTTTTAATCTCCTGTTTCACCTGCATTGGGTTCAATTTCTGAAAATTTCCATGTTCGCATTCCGTAATCATCACGTATTCTTTCAACTCCGATATTATGGTTATTTGCTCCTCTGCTGTTCTACCATCATTCCAATTATATTTTTTATATTCCTCTCTGTCAATGACAGGACTCTCTTTTATCGTGAACGCAGACCCCGCCATTGCTGTGGAAGGGAAACTGAGGCCCACCGGCCGTTTCAAAGTCCACCTATCAATATCACCAGTATTGACAACAATGTAAACAAATAAAACTACACTATATCCCGACTATTAATGTATTCTACAACTACCACTACCAAAATAACTAACTTCAAACTCGAAATTTAAATCACAAGTAGAGCTGGAAAAACTACGCTCACCAGGCTCCTGTCCGACAAAAAAACCCAACCAGAAACTTAACATATTTTAATAAAAAGCTATGCGTTGCTAACGACTGGGTTTTTCGCTAATCGTTGCCACAGATTAATCTCGGAAAATTAAACATTTGGAGTTACTGAAAAGAATAATAGCTCAAAAAGTATTTGTCAGAAAATTGTTAGACAAACTGCGGTTGAAAAGTAAAAAATTGTATTCTTCTTGATATAATTTTCAAATCTAATGATTATGCCGTTTTTCAAATATTGAATTTCAAAAATTACCAAATTTCACAATGGAGTACCATAGCGTGTAAAAAGATAATTATAAGGGCGACGTGTCCTGACGTGTATATTGGCTATAGCACGAGTCACAAATTATAGTACCCTTATTATTCTCTTAAAATATAAAAGTGCATTATGAAATGTCAATGTTTTGTTTGATTAAAGGTTCGTTACGAGAAATTGACCAGCGTAGCGGGCGTAGCTTGCTAGTTTTCAATAAAAATACTTTCGTTGATCCAAAATTATTTTCATAAAAGAAAAAAAAAAAAAACTTAAGGAAATGGTGCATTTTCACACCAACAGCAGGGAATGGGTAAGTTCAATTATTCCAGCAGGATATTTTCTTACTTATTTATTTTATTAATACGGTAATACAACGCCGTATAATTTCAGTTGACAATACAAAACATAATCATATTCCAATATAGAATAAAAAATATATAGATGAAAGTTTTAGACTAATAAAAACTGATGTTGACAATATTACAATATACAATACGCAATATTAAGAATGTGTTTAACCATATTTAGCGTAACTGAAATAGGAAGGAATATATTTGAATTTTAATCTAGTTATAATTCACTGCGAAGATTTGGCGGTGTAACTAAATTGGATAAGAGTTGCAAGCAGAAGTCATTTAATCTACACTCTAGACGAGTTTTTGAATGAAGCGAGATGTAGTTACATTTATAAGTAAGCTTTTGCACAGAGCTCAAACAATGTCCGCGACACCTTGTTTGTTTTAATAAAAGTGTTTTAATTTAAAAATAATGTGTATTGTCGTGGAAGACTGATTTATGTGCACACGGGACTGCAACAGACGTATCTTAGTTTAGAAAATAAACCTGGTTATTGTTTAAGGAAAAGAAAAGAAAATTAAGAAAGAAAGAAAAAAAAAGGATAAAATTATAAATTAGGGGGAAAAAACTATAATTTTCATTACTAACTTTGGCTTTCTTAGTAAACGGTGCTACTTCCTCATCGGTATAACAGGGGTTAAAATATATTCTTTTGCTGGGTGCCAGGAGCTGCCGCAGAATTCGCGGAGCGCGGCGTTTCGCGTGATGGTCCTTGCTACGTCCATTCTATACCGAGACACGTGCGGAGCGGAAGCCAGGTAGAAAGGGGAAAAAAATCTGAAAATTGAAATCGGACAAATTTAAAAAGAAAAATGAACAAATTAAACACCTCGAAATGCGGAAAGGGGTTGGGCTCGGGGCTCACCCACTCCTGGACAACCGAACGTTGCCGGCGTAGAGCTGAAAAGTCCAGGTGAGAAAGACCATATATCCATCACCAGCTAAGCTACTACAGTCAAGACCGAGCCCAGAAGACAATGGAAAGGCCAAAATAACTCCGCGAACCCCGAGCGGCCGGTTTTGATAGCAATTCTAGACACACTTTAAGGCTGTTTATCAAATCCGAACTGTCTACTTTCTGACATATTTTTTAATTCATTTTTGTTCGTAACGTATCAAAATGACAGGTGCTCTTATTAAAAAAGTATGTAATTGAACAGCATGGGTATTCCAGAAAATGTGAAAGCAGCCGAGGCGACAAAATGTTCTCTTATCTTAATTCATTAAACCCCATCTATCCTACCATCCATTACTACATTACTATTCTTTATTTTTTGTAAAATAAATTAAAAAAATATATATATAAATTTATTTTTGAAAAAAAAAAAAAATATATATATACATATATATATATATAAATTATAACCAATGGATTTTTAAATTGATTTCTAAAAGCTTCAAATATGCGAATCCACAACTATAGCTCTTTCTGTCCAGTAGTTTTTGAGTTATTCTTAAAAAACTACCCGCATTGCAACGATTAAAAATTAATTCAATATTAGGTTTCTCAAACTTTAAATTTGCATAATTCCTAAACGACCGAATGACTTCCTGTTTGGTACCCTATTGTAACATTTCCCGGAGAATCCAAATATAATATCAAAATTAGGTGTTAGTATTGAAAATTTTAAAATTTGATAAAAATTCAGTATGTAGACGACCCCTCAAGCAAATTTCACTATAATAGAATTATAGAAAATAATAAACAAGGAATTTGGGTGCAAACATATTTAATCTGAACTTTTAGAACTGGAGTAAAGACCATCGTTCAGACTTTTTTTTTTTTTTTTTTTTTTTTTTTTTGGAAGGGCGAGGGGGAGGGAGCGGTATTGTACATTATATTACTTAATATATCTCCAATACCTTACAATTTCTTATCAGCTTGGAAATTCAAAGTAAAGTTAGAAATAATTGCGCTTACAGAATTTTTAGCATTGTGCAATGAGGAGAATAAAAATACATTTATCTCATGGCAATCTGTTGATTTCACTGATATTAATGTAGTATATCAATGCATTGTGTTTTGAAGAGGAAGATTTCTTCTTCTTTATTGATACTAGTAATCATCATTATGTAGTGGTATTTCAGCATATATATTTTTTCTTACTGCACATCGACTTTATAAATTCTTTTTGATTTATAATTTAAATAAAAGTCACAACTATATTGCACACACACACAAAAAAAAGATTACATTCCTTTTCCCCAGCCTTTAAAAAGTAATAGAAGATTCGCATTTTCATGAATATTAAACTTTTATCTATACGATATCTGAGTACCTCAATCATATTCACAAAATTCTACACTTGATTCATGCTCTTGAACCGAGTTCCCTGCTATGAAAAAAAAAAAAGAAAAAAAAAAGATTTTTCCTCTGAAAGTAAGCAGGTACATCATATTACTCACTTCATCTCCCCTCCCTTACAACTTCTGACCAACTTGCATACCCTACCTCCCTTTTATTTTTCTGCATCAGCTGTTCTTTTTTTCTCCTAATGCCCTACGGAAAATACCTCCCCCTAAAATGTTAATAATGAACATACGTATGTCTGCTGTCTTCTCCGATTTATTTGTCATACGGCTTTTTTTTCTGTAGATTATTTGATGTGTGCCGCATAATACTACTGATCTACGCTAGTACAAATTTGCCTGAGGCATTTATCTCGGAATTTGAGCTATATCGGGAGTATTATAAACAAGCATTAGAAAATCCTTAAAATATTAAAGTTGAACTATAGAGAATTAATAACTTAATGAAAAGTAATGTTTAGTAAGTCCACATTGTGTATTGATTGAGAAAACACGAAAGCTTTTGGTTGGTATTCTTTTAAGTAACTTTTGTCTGGAGTTATTTCGTTTATTAAATTCGAACATTATTTTTCTTTAAATAAGTATAGTTTTTCCTGTTTACTTTTTAATTTCGAAAGTAAATCAATTAAGTCCTCGAAAGTCATTGTACAGTGATAAATGAGAAATATGTGAAAGGAAATATGGAAAATCTTTATCTTTTTGTTTTTTAAAGAAATGTTAAAAGTAAAAATTAAATTATTATACAGTGAACTGCCGTTAATGCGGACTTCAAGGGAAGGCATTTTTTGTCCACGCTAACCGAAGTCAATAAATACCATAAATACCCCTAAACAATGTGAACATCATATTAAAGGATGGAATGTCATAGTTCAGGTTTATTCCAACAGAGCGAAAAATGTCCAGGCCAGGATTCGAACCTGGATACTTTGGCTTGCCGTGTCAATGCTTTTCCTACTGAGCTATCCAGTCGATACCTGGCTGACACAATTCATTCTTATTTGTTGGACATGGCTGTGAATTACAGCGTTAGTTTCATTCATTCGAGCTATAACTATACTATAACTCCATGGTTTACAGGAATTTCAGTGTGATCACACACTTTCATCATGTAAATGCTATATAGTTATAGCTCGGATGAATGAAACTAGCACAGCAGTTCGCAGCCATGCCCAACAAATAAAAGTGAATTATGCCAGCCAGGATATCGTTCAGCTAACTCAGTAGGAAGAGCATTCTCACGGCAAACCAAGGTACCCAGATTCGAGTCCTGGCCTGGACATTTTTCGATTTGTTGAATTAAACCTTAACTATGATACTCCACCCTTGAATATGATTTATCTAGTTGAAAAAATTATTTCTCTTCATTAATGTAAACATTAATTAAACGGTGTAAAATAATATTTTTTGTTGAATAAATTTCATTTAGTTTTTGACAGAAATTAAATAGGTTACCAACTTAACGCTAAAAAAAGCTACTTTTTCTTTAATTTAGTATAATTTTAGTTTAAAAGCACGTTATATAGTGACATTGTTTTAATAAGAAAGAATAAAATACTGAGGACAAACAAAATATGCAAAGAAATTGCAGTACTTACATAATTTAACATTAATTAAATTAATCTCTCACTTTTCTCTTTGAGTTACTTGAACAAATGATCCTTATACCACATCATGTTCCAGTTTTCAGACACACTCGAAAATTTTATCTATTATATCCCATTTTAATTGGTAATATCGACGAACAGTTGAATCTCACAACGTTTTTTGAGGGTAGAATTTTCTTTATCTTCATTATTGTCACTGACAATTTCTTGATCTCTCAATAACCACAATTACATCAAAGTTGCTTTTGAAAAAGAAATTGTACAATTGCTCAGTAAGTTTCGAAAAAAAAAAAAAAATGTTCTCATTATCCGATGAGTAGTACGCTTTAAGCGATGTTTTTAACATTAATTACAAACAGGAAATTACGGTGAAAACAAAATTCTAACCGGGGATACATCTTAAGCGGAGACGCATTAACAAGAGTCTACTGTATTTAACCAAAGAGAACATAACATAAAATTAATATAGAGTGGTTGGTACTAAAATCTGCAACTCTTATGAAGTTTCACACACGCACATACGCCCCTCCCTCCACCACCCTTGTATTATAATATAGATAAATTTATCTATTTGGCTGTCACATATTTAAAAATCCTGAAGTGCAAGTGAATTTTCTTGATCAATCTGAAAATATTGTTTTTACACGTAATTTTATAAATACAATAAGTTTTATTATATTGACTGTTATTTTAATCTTTTGAGAATTTTAGCAGAATCCGATATTTATTTATTTATTGTAATAATCTGTAATATTTACATAACAAATTTGTGGGTATTTTGCAATTGAATAAAACATGTTATCTAAATTTTGGTGAAAAATCTTTGTTTAAAACTTTTTTTTTTCTTCTTACACATGCCCTTCTTTTTCATTTCACATTTTAATCGAACTTTTCTTTTGAAAACTTATGAAACAATCATACACAATAACGAAATAGTTAAATTAAATAAACATACTTCATTTTAATTGCTAAATAATAAACGAACATAACGATATAAAATCAGCAATGTCATTGCATGTGTGTTTGTCTTCTTTTATTATTATTTTTATATTAATAAATAATGTTTCAAATTCGTATCTTGCCTTTCTTTCGGATACCTCACAACTAGAAAATCTTCTATTACGTGAGGAAGGAAAACTCCCAAAGGACTTATTTGTAAACACAACCATCCTTGAACATGACCTTGCGTTGCTGCTCAGCAAACTTTATAGGGTTTCATCCTTTCATCGTAGTAAATCAAGGGCGATTTTTCAAGAAGCTTCGCTTTTAACTCTGCCTGTTTTAGGTTTCTAGTTTTGATTGATCACGCATAAATTGGAACAATTCCTATAAAAGCTTATTATTTAAAGATGAATAGCGTGGTAAAAATATATAATAACATGTTTTTTTTTTTAATTATTATTATTAATCATCAAAAATATTAATTATTGTCGCAGATTCCAAGTGTATCGAATTCCACAGGTTTATTTAAAACGATAAAATATAAAAACAATAATTATAACAATAATTACATTCTAATTACCGTAGTTTTATTATAGAATTACAAGTTCAAGAAATAATGCGAAATTATCAGTAATAACTAAATAATAAGTTCGCTTATACCATTCGTTTTACTTCCACATTTATTTTTTCCGAAAGTAAGTGCATACTGAAAATTGGGTACTTTTCCGTTATACGGACACCATGCCAAAATGTATGCTAATGCATAATGTATGTAAATGTATGTATATATGTAAATATATGTAAATGTATGTAAATGTAAATGTAAATGTAGGTATATAAATGTATGTAAATGTATGTATTAAATGTATGTAAATGTATGCTTGGCGACAATGGTGTCCGTATAACGGAAAACTACCGAAAATTGATTAAGAAAAAGTATCTATTATATTAAATCTACTGAGCTCCAAATATATAGAGCTCAATGATTAAATCTGACTGTCTATTTGAATTTCAAAACTACTCCTCCCAGAATATGGAACGCAGGCGCGATGAAATTTACACCAATTATCCACATGGATCAGAGGATGTCATATAAGATCTCAGAATTTAAAAATTTGAATTAGTTTCGGAATTGTTAATTTTTCTGTAACTTTTAATGAAGTTTTTCTAACTTAAATTACTCCATTTTTGTGAAAACAAACAGGAAAGAAAAGAGTAAATAATGGGATATCGTCTGCTATATGTAATAGTGAACAAATATCTGTATTTTTGTTTTGTTTCAATAAATGGATTTAATGGTTTTTAGCTTACATTCTCTTAAAAAAAATGTAATGCAAAGAATATTAACATGATTTTATTTCCACATTTACTAAATTGTTATTATTATTATTTTTTTTAAAGCTGAAATATTTTAATATTATTGATTCGCAGGAAGTAATATTTTCCAAATTTGATTAAAATGTAAATGAATGGGCTGTGAAAGAACAAAGAACATGGCAGTTTTAACATGGAGTTTGAATATTACAGGTCATACGCTCAGATTAAAAGTTTTTGTCCAAGCCATAGAGCCATAGCAACCCACACTACAGAATGTGCTGGGGACGTAGTTGCTTAGACGAGTTAGAGAAGTAAACGAACATTAGCTTGGTAATAATGACAAGATCTCCAAATTTTTATCCAAAATTCTCTCCTTGAAAGTTTGTTTTCCCGTATGTAGCCATTTTCCTATAAAGGCATTCTACTATATTTGCATAGAAATCACGTATAAGCTGCAAAATGTAATTTTCGCCATAGTCAGTTATTTTAAATTGTAAACATGATTTCTTGCTTAAAATAAGAAATTTAATTAAATTTATATTATGAATATTTTTTAAATGTAAAATTAAATCAAATTCCCCCCCCCACCCAAAAATAAATAAATAAATAAATTTAAAAAAAAAAATCGAAAGATCTCATGCTATACACATGGAACGCAACGGGTTGCTACGCCAGCTAGTATTATAATTAAAAAAATCTACAGGATAAATTACTATTTATATTTTAATAATTTTTTCTTCTTCTTTCTTTCTTTATCTTTTATTTTATTTCATTATATTTTAAGTGGTTTTCGGAAAAAATTGCAAGTTAAAAATCTATAAAAATGAGAAATGTTTTAAATTTTTTACACATGTTTTGTAAAAATTTAAAGAAATATTGAAATTTGTATTTTTAAAGATTAAAATTATGATTGTTTAAAGTACAAATTTTATTTATATTTGTGCGATTAATATATATATATTTTAAATTTCTATCAAAAATGTAAATTAAATTTTACTAAACTAACATCAATGAGTAAATTAAAGTTATATTTTTTGAAATTTATTAACTATCTGACATCGCAAAAAAAAAAAAAAAAAAAAGTTGTAACAACGAATACATTCCAATCAAGAGATATAAAATCTACGACCAGACGTTTGCAAATTATGAATGTAGATTAATTAACGAATCAATTAAAATAATTCATATCTATTTAATTAAACTGACATTTAGAATTTACAGAGTCGACAATTTTCATATGAATTAAAATTCATAAAATGATGAATATTTTTCATCTTAATAATTATTAAAAATTAAAACAAAAATAAAAAAGGATTCATTATATTGATTTTGAACGTTAGCTAAGAGAGCACTTATTTCTAACTGATAAAATCCTCTTGCGTAAAAAACCACGTCATCATGACGCAGTTAGAGTAAAAGCATGTTTTATGAATGAAAATGCAAAGTGTGTAGCAGGCTGGGGTGGCACGTTCACTAGCGAATTTTCTTCCCTAAACACCATGCGCTGGTGATAATCTGCTATTGAAGAATACGATATCGGCTGATCAAAGATAAATCAATAACGGGCAAATTTTCGATCCTGTTTATGGTTTATCTATAATTTTATCTACGAAAATATTTTAAGGAGATAGTACACCTTTATACGCTGCTAGAAGCAAATTATATGACATAAATTTAATATTCTCTTTCCCTCCCCTTTACCCTTTCTTTTCCTTTTTTTTTTTTTTTTTTTGTCCTTTTTTGGAATAAATTCATAAGAAGGCCTAGTTTGTTTTACAGTAGTTAGGCATGATATTTGTTTCTATTAAAAATTGGAATACTTAAAACAGCTTTTATAAGACAATTTATGGCTGTTTTAAAATCTAATCTCACTACTTTCTAACATATTTATAAAATCTTTTTTTATCCCAACATGCATTAAATTTTCAGTTATTTTTATTTTTATTTTAATTCTCAAGGCTGTAATACAGTTTTTAATTTTCTGGTAGCATTAAAGAATCATTAATAAAATACTGCCAATTTTGGTCATTTAAATCGAATTTTTGGGGAACATACATATAACGACAGGCCGGTTATAAGGTATTAATGGAACTTATTTAAAGGGATATTCATTCCATTTATATAAAAATTAAAAACGGCATTAGATTCTTTCGCATCCGGATGAGAATACCGAAAATTTGTGCGCAAATAAAAATAAAGGAATTTATAATTCCGGAAAGGAAGATAGCATTCTTGAACGCAGAAAAAAAAAGTGCAAAGTGGATTTGCAAAAGAAGGTTCCCAAACCAGTTAAAAAAAAAAAAAAAAAAGAAAAAAAAGGGGGGGTGGGCTTTGGAGATAAAGATGACAGATGCAGCCATTCATGGAGGTATGTAATATGCAATTATTTTTTGTTTCTCAGAGAGAGAGAGGGAGTGAGAGAGAGAGAGGGGGGGGGGGGAAGGAGGGGAAAAAAGAACAAGCAATTTTTTTTAAATTTATTTATCTATTTATTTTTTGAGAATTTTGATAATTGGACCCCTTTAAAGAGAAAATACTGTCGTGTTATAGATAGCTTATTGAAAATGATTGAAAGAGATTGAAAATAAATAAGAATGCTAGTGAAATAGCTGCCTTTGCAAAGCTAAAATCAACAATCTTGTCTAAAATCAACGATAGCCAAGCAGTTGCTATAATACACACACAGAGGGAGAGAGAGTACAACAAACGTTATGTGTATAAATTACGCAATTTATGTGCATAAAATAAAGTCGAAAAATATTAAAATATTTCGGTGTAAAATTTACACCCTAAAACAGAATTTGGGCAACAAAAATGTTTTGCCCCATAAGCCCTACATCCCCCGAAAATTCCATAATTTTCTGAATTTCCGGTTTTGAGAACCTCTCCCTGTCACTATCTCAAAAATATTTTTTTATTATCATTATCAACTATTAATATTCACTTTTAAATATTATTAAAGAAAGCTAACAATTTATCAGTTTAATATAAAAAATCAAGTTTTTTTTTAATATTTTCTTTTAAAAAAAAATTATAAAGTTACTGCAGAAAATTTTAAATTATCACTTCTTTTTTTTTTTTTTTTTTTTTGCTACAATTTTTCAAACATTGTTCATAGTAATATAGGCCTTAGGTTACTTAGTTTAAAGCATTAGTTTACCAGAAAAACAATTTAAACTAGGAAACAATAGCAATGAAAAAGGAATTAAAAATATTCTAATTTTGAAACATATAGTGGCATTAAATTTAATTTTAAATAATAAACTTCCTTAAATAGTAACTATTTAAATACATAGCTGTTTTGAAAAGTGACTTTTCAAGACAGCTATGTATCCTATGGCGATCGTATTCGATAATAAACATGGCTTATTATTGTTTACCATAAGGACATTCTTAAAATTTATCATGACAGGAACAAATTTACAAAAAGTTTCAAGCATAGATGACGAGATGCACAGATTGAAGTCATAAACAATTTACAACAACGCCTGTAAATGATACAAACATAGAGGAATGAGGCGTCATTTGTATGTATTTTAAATATAAACAAAGAGCTATTTTGTGGAATAATTACATCATTAATATTCAATCTACTTAAAAAATACAAATATTTTGCTCACAAAAAAAAATAAAAAAAAATAAAATAAAAATAAAAATAAAATAAATAAATAAATAAATAAATAAATAAACATTAAAATTTCTTTGTATTAACTATCTTAAATATAAACAAAGGACTATTTTGTTCAATAATTACACCATCTATATATTTAAAACGCTAAGCAATTTCTTTCGACAATCCGTGAGAACAAACTACTGCATCAAATTACACCATTCTTTTTTTAAATGAAAGATATTTGGACACAGATTTGTTATCGTGCATTCGTTTGTTCGAAAATTTAATTAATTAGCCGTAATTTTCAATTAAACTTTTACTGTTGCTTATGACGTCATAAAGTCGGCAACTCCCACTGTTGCAAGGCATAGAGTTTATTCTGTAAACTCTGTGGTTCGCCAATCTTTTGACATTAGCTAACATCAACTAGGTAATATTTTGACATCTATATATTTAAAACGCTAAGTTTTTTTTTTCGATAGTCCGTGAGAACAAACTGCCGCATCAAATTACATCAGTCTTTTTTTAAATGAAAGATATTTGGACACAGATTTGTTATCGCACATTCGTTTGTTCGAAAATTTTATTAATTAGCCGTAATTTTAATTTCAAATTTTACTTCTCCTATGACGTCATAAAGTCAATCGCCAGGCCAGAGGATGCTGCAACTTTTCATAAAATTGAAGTCTGACTCTGACCGTAACTTCAAGCTATCTGGGCAAGGTAGAATTGGAAACAAAGATCGAATACGTTATAAAAATATCAATGTCACCAATTTATTTACTTTTAACATTTGCTGAAACATTAAAACTAATACAAAAAGATTAAAATATATTAAATTACTCATAAATTTGTTTTTAAACGTTAATAAATTTTATTTATTAAATAAAAAATACCCTTACATGGAACAGAAGCCGCAGACGCACAGGTATTGGCGCGATTTATTTTTTGCGCTGTTTTGGCGAGAAAACCCAATTTTCATACATTATTTTTATTAAACACATGCAATTAATTGTATTAATTAATTAATTTTAAATTAAATTATTTTATTTATTTACACACGTATTAAATTTTATTAACACCAAGTTGCCATACAAAGCAAAAATCGCCATTTTGGCGCCAAAAAGAAACCACGATGCGTCTGCGACATCTGTGCCGATTTAATCAAAATTGTTTGGGTGTACTGCATATTGGAAAATTAATTAAATCCATGATTATTGTTTAGATTAAAAATAAGAAAATTTAATTCTTAAGATTCCTAAGAAAATTTAATATTCTGGTACTTCTCCATTATCCCATCGACCACTTTCCATATAAAAAACTATCACCAAATTATTCGCCAAACTGTAGCGCCCAATAAACAAATGGAAGAAGTTTTGCCATTAGAATCTCAGAAAAAAAAGAAAAAAGAAATAAATTTGGAAAAGCCCAATTCACTAAAGTATCATTTATCAGTAACTTTAAACAGTAAAATTTACAATATATTAATGAAAATAGAAACAAAAAAATAACCCTGGAAATTTATTTAATTAAATTATTCTTCTTAATTATCTCTCTCGACTTCTGGATAAATGTTTGTGACGTCAGTTAAAATTAATCTATTGTACGTAACTGCGCATCGCAACATTTTTTCAATGCTTTTTCGCTGTTAATATCATGTTGTCGAAGATGTAATTTCTATTTTAATTAATGATTTAACTAAAAAAATCAGTAAAACATCAATAAAAATACATTAAACGTCGAATTAAACATCACTTGATGAGATAACAAGCACGTGTAACGCATTTGACGTAAAGTGAGTTTGACGCCACGATAATACATTTTTGGCGTTAAAATCCTATAGTTTGGCGATGGTTATTTTCTTGATGGAAAGTGGTCGACCGGATAACGGAGAAGTATCAAAATTCTTATAAATCGTATGAAATTGAAGGGCATAGGTATTTAATGTGTTTAAAAATACGATTACTGTTTCTCAAACTTTGAAGGTGAAAAACAAGCGAGTACGAGGTATTATTACGTATTACGTAGGTCGCGGTACGAGCCACATCTGGACAGGGTATACAGCGGGTACCATTTTTTCAGTACAATTAAATACAAAATATATTTTTATTTGTATACATGATGGTTAAGCATAAAAGCAACGTATATAAAGTACGTGTGAAAAGTTTGCGCCTGTGAAAATGACGCTATGCTTATTTTGAAATGCATTTTTACATTAATAAATCTAAAGAGAAAAATTTATAGGATTATGTCAACATGACGTAATTTTAAACGATTTTTAAATTCTTCATTATGAAGAGTAGAATGTATAACGATTGTGACAACAAACGGCGCTATAGCTTTTGTTTTTATCGCGCTTACATCACTTCTAAATACCGTACAATTTCAATTTATACATCATCAATTATAAAAATTTTAACTTTCGAATGAAATTTATTTGAAAACTGCCGCTTAATTTAACAACATTTTAAACAATTTTCAAGCATGAATTATTTTTCAAATCTGTCTCAACAATGGCCGCCAGTTTGCATCAGTAGTATAAAATAGCACCTGGGAAAGTTGCCACAATTGGAAATTGATTTCCCTAACCAACATAAAAAGTAAAGAAAATAATAATAAAAAAAACCTCTGATAAATCATAAAATTAGTTTAACCATAAGATAGAGCATTTTGGCGCTAAACTGAAATCTTTCAAACAAAAAAAAAAAAACGATTTTCAATTTATGTTCAACATTAAATTGATATCATGTTGAATTCGTGTTGATGTATGTGTTGCATCAGAATATGCTTGGAATTGTATTTTATTATTATTTTAAAGATCCGTGGTGTATTTCACTGTATAAGAAGGAAAAGATCACGACTGTGGAAAAGGGATAACCATGATTATGGAAAGAGACCGAAAAAAAAAAAAAACATTCAAATAAATTATACTTGAAAACATAAAAAATGTGCATCATCTGCAGATTGTATATTATTATTGTAAAAAAATTTCTCCATCTTTACATAAAAATTGATTAGCTTAAAACAATGGATAATTTTTAGAAAATATGGATTTGAAACGAACAATGATTAAAGAGAACATTTTAAAACTTTTTAGTATTTAAACATTTTAAATCTTTTTTAACGTCGAATTTCGACGGTGCCTTTGAACAGATGCAATGCATATGCACATAGAAGTTCACTCGGTTGCATTATCACAGGGAGAGAGATGTGTGCTTTATTTACTGAATATGATATGGACATAGGAATATACTATTTGTATGATACTTCATAGGTCCATGAAATTTTCTTTTTGTAGTGGTGAATATGGCGGTAATGTCGAACTTATTTGCATTAAACAGTTGTTTACGGATTGTTTGTTTGGAGTTTGCATCGGAAACGTTACTGTATTTCACTGGGGAAATAACTTTTAAAATAAAATATTTAAAAGACTTTTTCATACTCACCCCTTCTTAAATAATAAAGAAGCTTTTTTTTACTGATATTGTTATAGTATTTTTTTCGTCAAGTTTTGACGGGTTCCATCTAGTTTATTTTTAATCTATTAAAAAAATATAATAATCTTTAGTACACAATATTGTTTAAATAACTTAGTAAATAAATACTTAAATTAAAAAAATAAATAAAATCTAAGGAATAAAATAAAAGAACAATTTCGTGCCAATAATTATATCATTAAGTTTTTAATCTATTATTATTTATTTATTTATTTATTTATTATTTTTTTTTGCGCGATATTGAAATAACATAAGCTTAATTATTTTCCTGGAAAACAAGATACTTTCATAAAGTAACTTGAATTTTCGAAAAGAAAACCAAATTAGGAAAAAGAAAAGATTTAATGCAAAGACAAACTGATTTCAGAATAGTCAGTTATTTATTTATTTAATTATTTTCTCCTTAGAAAGTATGTGTGTGTGTAGGGGGGGGGGGAAGCATAATTTACGACAGTTCATCAGTTTTATAAATTAGACCCGTTTCTCATATTACCAATAATGTAATAACGCTAGTACAAACACACGCACACACACATATATAAATGAAAATACACATACAGACAATCGATTTATATTTAAAAAAAAAAAAAAAAAGTTACGCTTTCGTTCAATTTATTTGAATGAAAAGGGCGTTAGAAGAAAGAAAAACGCAAAAATAATGTTACACATTCACAGATTTCATGTCATGATGAATGATGTACAAAGCGACAATACATCTCAGAATAAAATTGCAAGATAGTTTGAAAATGCATCTTCTAAGGGTCATTATGAGATGAATAATGACCTAAGACAGAATTCTTATAAATTCAACAATTTTTTATTTTGTTGTTGTTGTAGTAAGATGCTGAAAAACAGAATAAATTAATTCTTGTGTTTAGAATATAAATTCTGGGATTTCTAAGAGGAAAGAAAATAATAAAATTTCAGAAAAAAATCGTATAGTAAAGAATATTTTTGATAATTATTTAATAATCTTGAATAACGGAAATTTTGAATACATTAGATTTGCTAATTAAAACAGCACATAAGTGTAAATCTTTCTTGCAGAGAATAACTTATACTTACAATGTATGTAAAAAACTTAGTATATTGATTCTATATCTTGAAAATATTTTAGCATAGATACACAGGGCTGTCACTGCCCAATGACATCAAAAATAGATGCTTTAGTAGCCCACGATGCAAAAAATATAGTAGCATCTCTACAAAAATAGTAGCCAAAATAGTTACATGCTTACTTAAAAAGAAGTGGGAAAGAATACTTATTGACCATGAAAATAATAACCGATGAAAATAATAAACAAAATATTATGCTACCACCCAAATTTACCACATTTTGTACTTTTATCATAAGGTCACACATTAATTTTCAAAAAAAAAAAAAAAAAGAAGAAGAAGAAGAAGAAAAGAAAAAGAAAAAAAAAACAAAAAACAAAGAGAAAAAACAAAACAAAGCAGAAACTTCTTAAATTATTATCTGAGATATAGGATCAGAATGCAGTCCAGTTTTCCTAAACTAAACTGAATATATACTTGTCTTGTATTTGTTCTTTACTATGAGGTAACTGCAAACAAGAAATGTTTTATTGCTTGTTATTAGCTACAACTTTAATTCTATTTTGTAAACAAAATTTAACTGAAGCAGGAAATATGTCTATAAAAAATAGTTTTATCAAAAAAGGATGCATTTGATAAAGAAAAGACTTATGCAACTTTTGTGTACATAAATGATTTATTCTTTACAAGAAACTTATATAAAATAAAATAGCCAAATTGGTATAAATAAAGGCTGATTTTTGCAGTCACCAATGTGTTAAATAAAGCCATCTAAATCAGTAAGAAAGAAAGACAATATTATAAATTGTTATTCTAACATTTTAAATTGAAAAATTGTGATAGAAAACACAATTTTCTCATTTCTAACTAGCACTTATTTCAGTTCGTTTATTAATTAAAATTTCTGGTATGAAACATATTTATACTATGAGTTACGAAGTTAGAAACAAATATGATTCACGCAGCACAACAATCTACAGTTAATCGTATATGGTTCATAAAGCGGTTGAAGAGTTGAATATCTTTAAAAACAACAACAAAACTAGTCGTTGGGGCCACCGTAATACTTACCCATCATGGATATGCATAATGTAAAATATTAAAATAAAAATGTGTAAACTACTTATAAAATGCATTGCAATTCAAATAAAATCGTGGCTTGATGACGTCACAAACTTTAAAGGCTCGATTACTGAATTGCTTGAAAGAGGTTTTTCCTTATAACTCCAAAAATAATAATCCTATTAACTAGCGGTTTATTGCATCTGATTAAGCGTCAAATTTCCAATTAAAATATATCTTTGAAGTGAAATTTGGATGAAATACAGGGTCATGAAAAATCGAAGAGTGTGGAAACAGGATTCCAAATATCTCGGCAACTAATTATCCGATCGACTTCATGCTTTATTCAAAATTTATGTTTTTTTATTGTCTTTTATATTCATTTCTTAAAATATACAATTTCGAAAATTTTTATATACCTTTCATCAGAACGAATATTTCGAGAGTCCGAAAAAAATTGTTCCGGTTAATCGAGGTTATTGAAATGAAATAGGCTTCTTCCCATTATTACATACTAAGTACATACCAAATTGCAAGTCTCTATCTCAATTTTTTCGGGAGATAGAGCGTTTACAGACACACACACACACAGACACACAGACACACAGACGGACGGCAAAAAATTTTTTCTAAAAATATGTTTTTCGGAATCTCCAGCGTCTGAAACGTGTAAATCCGTCAAAAAAAATTTTTCGATTTTCAAAACGATTACAAGACTTACCCTATACTACGTATGATGGGTAAGTAAAAAAGGACAAATATACTTTAAAGAATATGGGTGGCAGACAAACAAAAAATCAGCAGTTTCCCACCGAAATTTCGACGATTGGCATCTTTGCACTACATTTAGATTCAAAAAAGTAATCTTTTTATTTCAAATCGAAGTTTTCATAGGTTTAAAAAGTTTAATAAAAAATTTAAGATATTGATACTGGAATATTACATTGGGATATCGGGTTAAAAAAAGGAAGAGTTGGTAGTTATGGGACTGATGGAAAATCTGATTTTTTCTTTTTTTACAAAAATAGTAACTGGAATTGGAAAATTATCTTTTTTTTTTTTTTTTTTTTTTTTTTCCTAGTTTTTCTCAAAAGTAGTTGCTTTTATACAGTTTTGTTGTAAAATAACATTGTTGTCAGATTTTAATACTGCAAGGAACCATTGAATTTAGATGTTAACTGGTGGGAAAAACACAGAAAGCACAGGATGACCAACCAATTCACCTATTTAAGCTGAGGGTTTGAAGAAAGATTTAAATAAGCAACAACACGTATTTCCATAAAATAGTTTTTGTAGCTTATACAAACTTGAACTGTTGAAATTCAGTATTAAACTGTGGAATTATTTTAACCCTTCTTTGCATGAGTTTTTCTTTTACAATTGTGTTTTTTTATACATATATTAAATATTAGACACCAGAAATTTTAAGATAGATTTTTAACTTTGTTCAGCAACATAGTATTCGGGAAATTTACTGAATTAATATTTCTATATAAATATAGTGGTGGCGAAGAACTTGATTTATTTATTAAAAGTTAAATAAACAGTGATGGAAATTTACATCACTATGCAATTAAGGGTTAAAAGTGAATAATTTAAGCTCGAAACCCAATTAGACACATTTTATTTTGATGATATTTTAAGTCCGTGAATTTGCTTTTGCAAATGAAACTCAGACGTTTTCAAAAACATGTTTTACAGGAAGCACAAAGTAAAATATTTCAAAGATTCAAATTACATGATTGGTGGAAAGCCAAATGACACTAAACTAATAATGGCACCTCTGACTCATTTTAGTAATTAAAAAGTAGATTGAGTTTGGACGTTGATTGGGAGGAAACAGGTTTTATAGGAAGTAAACAAAACTAACATTCATCTATTTAGGCTAAAGCATTGATAAAATAGATAGAACAATAAAATGCGTTTTCATAAAACAACTTTAGCAAATTATACAAAACTGAATTCTTTAAAAAATGGGCAATTTAAACAAAAGCAACAATTTAGACATATTTCACCTTAATGAGATTCTAGTCTGCGAAGTTCTTTTTGTCAGCGAAACTCAGACATTGGTGAAGAACATGTTTTACAGAAAGCATAAAGTAAAATATTTCCAAGATTCAAATTGCACGTTTGGTGGAAAAAGAAGAGAAGCTAAGCTAATAATGACACCGTTGACTCATTTTAATAGTAAAAGGTAGATTGAATTTGGTGTTGATTGGTAGGAAACGGGTTTTATATAGGAACTAAAGAAAACGAATTCATCTATTTAAGCTACAGCATTGATAATAGAGATAGAACAACAATAAAATGCATTTTCATAAAACAGCTTTAGCAGCTTATACAAAATGGAGTTATTTTAAAAAATGGGTGATTTAAACAAAAGTTACAATTTAGACATATTTCACTTTGATGAGATTCTATATCTGTGAAGTTGTTTTTGCCAGCGAAACTCAGATGTTGGTGTAAAACATGTTTAACAGGAAGCACAAAGTAAAACATTTCGAAGATTTCACTTACATGATTGGTGGAAAGCTAAATGAAACTAAACTATAATAATGTAACCCCTGACTCATTTTGATAGTTAAAAGGTAGATTGAACTTGGATGTTGATTGGAGGGAAACAGGTTTTGAGGTAATGAAATGCAAAATACTGGTAGAAAACAAAAGCAGTGACAAAATGCATAAGATATCATTAATAAAATATAGTACCATAAACAACTATTGCTTAAAACTAAAATGAATGATTTTTTTTTTTTAAAGTTATTTAAGTCAAAGCGTTGTTTATTTTGTTTATTTCTATATTTGCGAAGATGTTTTCACTAGAAAAACTCAGAAGTTGTAGAAAAATATGTTTTATAAGAAAGTAGTAAAATATTTCGAAAAACGCAAAAATAATGATACACATTCACAGATTTCATGTCATGATGAATGATGTACAAAGCGACAATACATCTCAGAATAAAATTGCAAGATAGTTTGAAAATGCATCTACTAAGGGTCATTATGAGATGTATAATGACCTAACACAGAAATCTTATAAATTCAACATTTTTTTTTTTTGTTGTTGTAGTAAGATTCTGCAAAAATAATGAATTAATTCTTGTGTTTAGAATATAAATTCTGAGATACACACAAGTTATAGGTTTGGTGGAAAGTCAAAAGCAATAAAACTAAAATTGATACCGTTAATAATATATTAATATAATAGTAAAGGGAAGGGTTGAAGTTAAATGTCAATTGGTGGGAAACATACAGTTAGAAAATGACGAAAAATTCAGCTATGTAAGTTATTGCAATGATAAAAAAGAATAATCAACAACAAAACGCACTTTCATAAAGTAGTTTTAGCAGCTTATATTAACTTGAATTATTTTAAAAGCGAATAACTTAAGCTTGAGCCTTTTAGGCACATTTTATTTTGATGATATTCCAGATCTGTGAATTTGTCAAACCAGCAAAACTCAGATATTGTTACAAAACATTTTTTTTTTTTTTTTTTTTTTTACACGTAATACAAAGTAAAAATATCTCGAACATTTGAAGTTAGGGAATTGGGGGGGGGGGGGGGAGATCAAGGGTAGCAAAATTAATAACGATATTGTTGGTAATCGTACAAAACTAAATTATTTAAAAAGTGAGCTAATAAAATTAAAGTCGAGCATTAGACGTATAGACGTATTTCATTTTGATGATATTCTAGATTCGTAAACTTGTTTCTGCCTCAGACGTTGCTAAGAACTATTGCACAGGGAATACAAAGTAAAATATCTCGAAAATTCAAATTACAGGGTTAAGAGAAAGTTGAGAACAATATTATTGTCCTATTTTAATAACAAAAACGAGATGTTATTGAATTTAGATATTTATTGGTGGGAAACAAATTTTAGAGGAAGGGGAAAAAAATCTATTAAAGCCAAGGCGAGTTTCCTAAAAGAGATGAAACAACAATGAAAAGCATTTTCATAAAACAACTTTAGCAGCTTATACTTGAATTATTGAATTAATTATTTTAAAAGTTGAGCTATTTAAACCAAAACTATTATTTTGACATATTTCTCTCTGATTCTAGATGTGTGAATATTTTTTCTACCAGGGAAACTCAGGCGTTTTTGAAAATCATGTTTTACAGGAAGAGAAAAATTAAATATTTCGAAGATTCAAATTAAGTGATTGGTGCACAGCCAAGGGCAACTTAACTAATAATAACATAGTTGACACATTTTAATAAGTAAAAGATAGATTGAACTTTGATGTTAATTGGTGGGAAACAGGTTTTATAAGAGGTAGAGAAAGTAGGGTAAAACTAGATTTATTAATAAATTGCCTCTTGTATCTAGAACTTCCGACAGAATTTAATGAAAATTTCGAGTAAATACTCTACAATTATCCTTGTACAATAATGTCATTGTAAGTGCTTGATTTCTTTTATCCCATTTTATTAATAAATGCTTTTCTACAAAAGCCCAAATCATCAGTCGCATGGATATATTAATCTTACAGGAAATGAAACAATTTAGATTTTCTTTTGAAAAGGAACAAAATATTTTATTTTTCAACTTTAACTAAGGAGCTAAACTAACAATATTCCAATTATAAGTCTAATGATTTAATACTTAAATGCAAAAAGAGAAGTATCTTCATTACGATTTGTAAAATTGCAGAAAGGGAGTTCATATTTTTATCAGCTTTATAAAAATCATAATCACTCTTTTCCATGTATACTTTTGCTGCCTTTTTCTCAAACATTGCTTGCGTGTTGATTTACATTATGTGTTTTTAACCCATGTAGGATAACCGGTCTTACCCTAAGAAAATGTAATTCGTAAATGAAACCGCAAAATTGTCTTCTTAAATGCAAGCAACAGTTTCATTGTGAAAAACAAATCCTTATTATATGTGCAACACGTGATAATATAAAAAGTTTCAATAATTTAAAATGATTAATTCCATATTTAAAATTTTTGAAAACTAGAAAAATTTAGAATAACAACAACGAAAAAAAAAAAGAAAAGAAAGAAAAAGAAAAAAGAAAGCTTATCAACACATAAACTACACGCAAATGCCAGTATGAAGATATCGTAATGGCCATTTCTTCTTCTTGCCAAGAGCTTAAAAAAAATCAAACACTGTAAACAAGATACGTGCAATGTCACAGGAAAGGAGATGAAAACACAAGCGATATTCTAAATAACAATGTCAGTAGGTATAGAATAACTGAAGGTACAAATAAATAATAAAGATAGTTAGTTAGTTAGTAGTAATTTTTTTTAATTAGAAATAAATTAAAATTTGTAGTTAAGGAATAAAATCCAAGTTCATCCCTCCTGTAAACTGTCACGTAACTTTAGTATCCCCTCTAATATTTAATTTTTAGTAAGTATTAGTTAAGCAGTTTTTATTAGCAATTTTTAACTTAAATTAAGATTTTCAGCATCTCCACGGCTAAGTTAGCACTAGTTATAAACATTATACACTGACGGGAAAAAAATCCCAACACACAAAAAAAAAATATTGTAGAGTAATGAAATTTGGACAATGCATTTGTCTAGTTAACATGTTTAATTGATTAGATTTTCAAGATCACAGTTTAATTTAAACTCAAGAAAATGCATTTCAAATGCGAAATGCTGTTACATTAATAGCCGGTGTAACCTCCAGAATTTTGAATGCAAACCTGCAAACGTGCATGCATTGTGTCATACAGGTGCCGAATGTCACTTTGTGGTATAGAGTTCCATGCTTGTTGTACTTGTTGTATCAATACTGGGACGGTCAGTGCTAGTTGTGGATGATGCTGGAGTTGTCGTCCAATGGTATCCCATACGTGCTCAATTGGAGACAGATCTGGTGATCTCGCAGGCCAAGGTAACATGTCGACACTCTGTAGAGCACGTTGCGTTACAACAGCGGTATGACGGCGAGCGTTATTATGTTAAAAAACTCCCCCTTGAATGCTGTTCATGAATGGCAGCACTACAGGTTGAATTACCAGACTGACGTACAAATTTGCATTCAGTGTGTTTGGGATAACCACTAGAGTGCTCCTGCTGTCATAGAAAATTGCTCCCCAGAATATGACTCCAGGTGTAGGTCCAATGTGTCTAGGCTGCAGACAGTTTGGTTGTAGGCTTGTAGGCGTTCCCCTGACCTCCTTCTGACCAACACCCGGCCATCACTGGCACCAAGGCAGAACCTACTTTCATTAGAAAACACAACAGATCTCCAATCCGTCCTCCAATGAGCTCTGGCTTGACACCACTGGCGACGCAAACGACAATGACTTGGAGTCAGTGGAATGCACGCTACAGAATGCCTGGCTCGGAGCTTCCCTTGAAGTAACTGGTTTCTAACAGTTCGTTGTGTCACTGTGGTACCAACTGCAGTTCGAATTTCTTCCGCAGACGCAGTAAGATGCGCCACAGCCGTACGCCGAATACGGCAGTCTTCCCTCTCAGTAGTGCCACGTGGCCGCCCGGAACCCGGTCTTCTTGAGCCTGTACCATCCCTTGACCACTACTCCCAACAATCATGCACAGTGGATACATTCCGGCCAAGTCTTTCTGAAATATCGCGGAAAGAAAATCAAGCTTCTCGTAACCCTATTATACGACCTCGTTTAACTTCGGTGAGTTGTTGATAATGGCTTCTTCGTCTTCTTAAAGGCATTCTTGGCTAACATCAACTCAATACGTCAAATTTCGAAGATAAATAACGCTCACGAACTTTACAGCACGCATTTAAAGCAAATCTGATTTGCAAGTTCTGAGTGGCGCTACTAGCACCACACTTATGCGCGAAGCGCGAAATTTGAATCGATGTCATCTTTCAGATGTATAAACACGCCTACCAAATTTCGTTTATCTAACACAAGTCTTTCTTGGTGTTGGGATTTTTTTTCCACCAGTGTATAATTAATTATATTTAGTTAGTGTATAGCCATTTGTCCCTCCCCTCCCATCTTTAGATTTATCTAAGTTATATAAATTATATAAGTTATATAAATTATATGTTAAATTATATATAGATAATATATAGCCGATGGTCAAACCCCTCTTTTAATTTAGTAAATTATGCATATATGTGACCCCTGTAGGAATAAACAACTCTGTAGTATATTTAGTTTCAGTTAAAATAATCATAGGGTATAACTATAGGTAAATTAAGACAAACAACCAAGTAAAGTAATAGTACTTAAAGTCTAAAAGTAGCACCTAGTTTCTAGTATTAAAAGTGTTACAAAATGTCTAACCCCATTCCTTTTCAGACGCGGCGATATTGTACGCTAATGGCGCCCGGTGCATGTAAAATCCGTAGTGGGTGTAAAGTCCTCCAAGTTACCTGTGAATTACACCTCTGGGGGTGCCTAAGACTCCTATAGTAGGAGTTATAGGAAATTATAGGAGTTCTAGGGAGGCCTAGTCAGGTGAAGGTCTCGTTACCAGATCAAGGTTCTAAATTATGAGACCAATTCGAGTAACGATGGCATAACGCAGGGTGAGCGATGCAACATGGAATTAGTAAATATCCCAGCATCTCACAGCCGGCCGGCATGACTTCGCTACACTGTGCAATGCTGAACCGTCTGATCCAAAATCAATTAGCAACCGACTAACTAAGAAACAGCAATTAAGGCAACAAGACGCACTGAAGCCACGTCGGCCTATAGATTTATCAAACACATCTTCATCATGAGGAGAGCAGGCGAATCCTCGCCCCGTTGCCAGGTATCAACCCATTAAGCTGGGTAAAAGCCAGGCAAATAGAAACCTGGTCAGCGGACTAAAAAAAAAAAAGTATTTTAACCATTATTTGCTCAAATGGAGTTAAAAGTTAAATATCCAGTTACACTTAACTATACGGTTTTACCATACTTTCTACTAAAGGAAAACGAATAAACGAATTTAGATATTTAAGCTAAAACACTGGTAAAAAAACAAGGACATCGACAAAAAGCATAAGACATCTTTTTATAAAATATGATAAGCAACTGCTGCTTAAATTAAATCGAATTGTTTAAAAACAAAGCAATTTCAGCTAAAGCTATTCATTGGATACATTTTACTCTGGCTATATGCTAGATTCGCGAAGTTTATTTTGCTAGAGAAACTCTCGCGTTATTGAAAAACATATTTTACAGGAAATGCAAGTAAACAATTTGGAGCATTGTTAGGATTGGTAGAATAGAAGTCAAGGGCAACAGGAAGTAAGGAAAAACTAATTCAGCTACTCAAGCTATAGTATTGATAAAGAGGTAGCACAGCAACGAAAAGCATTTTCACAAAATAGCTGTGGCTCTTACACTTACGTTCAATTATTTAAATGGATTATTGAATTATTTAAATGAATAACTAAAGTTCACGCCAGTGTTAGATGTGTTCCAACGTTTAAATTCTTCACATCATCATAGTGCACATTTGGAACACCACTCAGTCTATTAATTCACATCATTCAGTCGTACTTTTATTACATTGCAATCCAAACTAGTAGTAAAATCGAGATGCAGCAAGGGTTGTGTGAATAGTGCGTCGGCACTAGGGCAGAGGCACCATCAATTATCGATCGGTACAAAAACAAATATATATATTTTTTTTTCACACCAGGCGTCAAATGGACTGGCTGCGGTACTAGGAAGAATTCTAAAGAAGTTATGACATATATATATATATATATATTAATAAAAATATAAATACAATACAATGTGTTATTGTATACAATAAAATGTGCTATTTAAGGTATATATCGTACTTTTCTTGTAATTACATGTCAGTTATCTTTCAAGATTTTAATTTTAAAAGATATATTTTGCGTGCCACTTCACAAGACAGAAAGAAACCCTGATCATGGTAAAAGGCACAGACATTTCAATTGTGGGAAAGGGAACAAAGAAAATTTACAAAGAGATTGTGCATTAAAAGCATTGAAAATCTGTTTCACCTGTGTATTTTATTTACGCACAAGCAAGAAATAAAATACCGTATATCTTTTAAAGCAAAAATAAATAAATAAATAAATAAATTAAAATAATTAAAATAATTTGCAATAATAATAATAATAAATGAAAAATTATAATACTTTCATAGTGTATTCCTTTTAAATGCTAAAGGTGTAAATTAACAACATAATACAAATTAAAATAACTTTTATTAGGTTGTTTTACATATTTCGACTCTTTCCGAGTCATTTTCAAAAACAAAATGAGAATATTCCCTAATTGCACGGGCTTTGAAGTTATTTTCATGTATTTTTCAAAAATTACGCACGTTATCTTTTATTTTTTACTTGGTTGTTTATTTTCATATCTGTGACCATGGAGTAACTCGAGCCACAGTTTCGGTAAATTAAAAGATGCCGCAGCGTTACATATTGTATTTTTGCGTGTTATGGTTTCTCTTATTATGGATGGATAGTATAGACTGGAGAGAAATATTATTTTACTTTAATTGAAATTTATTTGGATGGTTTCTTCTTGATATAATCTTGCCAGGGCTGTAGTTTTTCTATTATATTTAATATCAGCTATATGTTCTTTTTTTCTGTAATTAAATTTCCTGCTGGTCATGCCTATGTAGTAATTCTTGGATCATGGATCATTCCATGGTCACAGATATGAAAATAAACAACCAAGTAAAAAATAAAAGATAACGTGCGTAATTTTTGAAAAAGTACATGAAAATAATAACTTCAAAGCCCGTGCAATTATAGAATATTCTCATTTTGTTTTTGAAAATGACTCGGAAAGAGTCGAAACATGTAAAACAACCTAATAAAAGTTATTTTAATTTGTAATTATGTTGTTATTTTACACCTTTAGTATTTAAAAGGAATATATTATTACAAGGTGTTATAATTTATTATATTGTTACTTTCATAGTGATAATTTAATAATATATATATGTAATAATAATATGTAACATTTATACAGTATATTTACATATTATATTATAATAGAGTATAATATTTATATAATATTAATACACAGTAAAACCTGTGCAAAAGTAACGTTTGTTTAACGGAATCTTGTCTTAAACGGAAAAAAAAATCATGGAATGGCATATGATTGATTACACTTGTTGTTACGGAAACCTGTTTAAAATGATTTTTTTTTTCAGTTCTTAATGTTTTTGTTTTTACAGATTTTACTATATTTATTTTTATAAGACTTTAAATAACAGATGTAAAATAGCTTTCATTTAATATAAAAATTGAAAATTTGATTTTTTAACACATTTAGTTAGATTATATCTTTAAAGAGAAGGAGGAGGGAAAATAATAATAATTTTATTTTAATGCTTTAATAATTAAAGCAAAATTTGTAAAAATGGAACCTGTGTATAACGAAAACATTTCATGATCCAGGTGGGAGAAATACCATAGAGGCAAAGACGGAAACCTGTCTAAAACGGAACTTTCTCTGAACCCTAACGTTTTTGTATAATTAATAAATTATTAAAAATAAGTAAAAATTTAATATTTATTTGTATTAGTTACCCTGGCGCGTAAATAAAAACTGCCAATAACAAAGGTTTTTTTTTTTTTTTTTTTTTTTTTTTTTTTTTATGAAAAAAAAAAAAATATTTTTCAAGCTGGAGTAATTTTGAAGTATTAACTTTGAGAAGATATGTGAAGTTATTTCCTATGTTGAATGAGACATGAGGTGTTGTTGGAAAGCATGTTTTACAGGAAATACATAATTAAAGATTTCGAACACTGAAATTGCTGGACAGGTGAAAAATGAAGGGAAACTATTAATGACGCTGCTGCCATATTATAATTAGAGATCGACCGAAACAGGTTTTTGAAACCGAAACCGAATTTCGGTGATCTTTCCCTTTTCGGCCGAAAACGAAAACGAAACCGAAAGTGTAAAAAAATTAAAAAACTGATTAATACCTACATAACTGCATATAATTATTAACTAATTAATTAATAATTGCTTAATAATAACTAATTACGTTACTAATTAATTTATTAATTATACGTGTATTGAACCACATTTCTAACAAACAAACGTACATATATATGTGTGTGTGTGTTAAGTTTCAAGCAAAATTGAACCGAGATTTTGAAATACAAATAGTTTCGGTCGAGTTTCGATCAGGCCGAAATTTTGGCAGCAGTTTCGCCGAAAACGAATATTCGGCGAAACTCCGATTATGCGCCGAAACCGAAAGTTAGGTAAGTTACCTCTAATTATACAGTAAAAGGAAATCCTGTTTATATTGTATTCCAATCAGAATTTAAAGGTAAATCAAAAGTTATGTTTAATGTGTCAAAAAATCCAATTTTTAATTTTTATGTTAAATAAAAAGAAATTAGTTCAGATCATTTTGATACGAAATTTACAAGTCCATTTTGTTACCAAAATGTCACGCACAAAACGAAAACCTTTTTAGACGTCTTTTAATTTAAATTTTTAAACGCCTTTTACTAATTTTGATATTGCGCTCAAGATATTCTGTACAACCACTTTATGAAATATACTGAAGTCATAAATATCAGGATTTCCTATGAATGAACCTAAAATAATTTACAAAAATAATTATTTAATATTCAAATTTACAAATTAATATGGAGAAATCGATTATTATTAAAATGTTTCAAGGATTTTCCAGCACTGGTAAAGGGCATAATGAATGATTTTCATGTTCGAATGAATCATTTGGGAATTAGCAAAAACACAGGTGCCAACCTTCATATTAATCAATTAAAACCAGCAATTTGTTAAAAAAAAAGAAAAAAGAAAGAAAATGAAAAACATTGATTTTAATTTAATTCTTTCCTTTCATTTTATTAAACAAAATTTCTTGTTTTAATTGATTATAAAGAATATATATATATAAAAGAATTAAATTAAAAACGTGGTTCTTATTTTAATTCTTTTTTTTAAAATAAAATTTCTGGTTTTAATCGATTAAAAAGAATAATAATAGAAAAAAATTAAATTAAAAGCATGGCTCTTAATTCCTTTTTTTTTTTCTTTTACGAAATTTCTGGTTTTAATTAATAAGTAAGAAAAAAAAAAAGAATTTGCTCTTATTTTTTTTTCTCCTTTTTACAAAATTCCTGGTTTTAATTGATAAAAAAAAAAAAAAAAAAAAAAAAAGGCTGCAGTTATGCTTTTGCGCATGCCCGAATGATTCATTCGAATATCAAAATCGATCCTTATACCCATCACTAGCTTTAGGTCCATTTTACAGGTAATTATTACATTTATAAGTTATGAAAATTTCTGATAATTTCATTTATTGGTAGTAAAGCTAGCCTGCGCGAAGTGCCATAATTTACATTAAGAGATATAAGCGTTTAAATCTTTTGAGTTAAAGATAAAATTATGTAAATGCCATTCTTTCTTTGTTTAATATTAAAGAAAAAGAAATTGAAATTTGATATCAAAATATTCAGCTTGCATTTAATATAGAAATTAAAAATTGGATTTTTTTTAACACTTTTAAATGAACTATACCCTTAAAGAGAGGGACGAGGGAGAAGTGATAAAGAAAAGAAGGGATTTATACAATTCTCTTCTAAACATGGAAAGCTTCTAATCCTGTATTGAGATGGTTCCACTATCTTAATCAGATGGGATCAAGCTAATCCCAGGAGAACGTGGGCGGATTCCCAGTGATATTTCGGGGATAAAATGCGATTGTATTAGTCTGCGATGAAAAACAGAATAAAATAAAAAAAATAATCCAGCCCCTGAATATTTTATACACTGAGAAAAGTACCCAGTGGTAGAATGATAACGTATTTTATTTTATTTTTTTATTCATTGAAAGTACGTATTCTTTAATCCCTTTTAATTAGCAAGTTTTTTTGCTTGTTTTTTTTTTTTTTTTTTTTTTTTTTTTTTTTTTTTTTTTTTTTGTTTTTAGTTTAAATATTATAATTTTTTTTTTCATCTTTACTGAACCGATCTAGACTTTGAAAAACTACTAACAGCCCAATATCCAATCGATCTTTACAGCAAATATCAGCCTGCTTCTTAGACGTTTTTTCCCTCTAATTTTTACTTACCCATCATACGTAATATAGTAAAAGTCTTGTAACTGTTTTGAAAATCGAAAAAAAAAAAAAAAACTTGACGGATTTACACGTTTCAGACACTGGAGATGCCGAAAAACATACTTTTAGAAAAAAAAAAAATTGTCCTCCGTCTGTCTGTGTGTCTGTAAACGCTCTACCTCCCGAACAAATTGAGATAGAGACTTGAAATTCAGTGTGTACATAGTATGAAATAATGGCTAGAAGCTTATTGAATTTCAGTAACCCCGATTATCCGAAACTATTTTTTTCGGACTCAAGAAATATTCGTTCTGATAAAAGGTATATAAAATTTTTCGAAATTGTTTATTTTAAGGAATGAATATAAAAGACAATAAAAAAACATAAATTTTGCATAAAGAATGAAGTCGATCGGATAATAAGTTGCCGAGATATTTGTAATCCTATTTTCCACACTTTTTGATTTTTCATGACCCTGTATTTTATTCAAATTTCAATTCAAAGATATATTTTAATTCGAAATGAGACGCTTAATCCGACGCAGTAAACCGTTAGTTAATATGATTATCAATTTTGGAGTTATAAGAATGTTTCTTTTACGCAATTCAGTAATAGAGCATTTAAAGTTTATGGCGTCATCAAGCCACGATTTTATTCGTATTTCAATGAATTTTATAAATAGTTTACACATGTTTTATTTTCATATTTTATATTATACATATCCATGATGGGTAAGTATTACGGTGGCCCCCAACGACTAGTTTAATATTTGTAATAATGCTTGGAGTGTGTTTAATAATTAACTATAGTAGTCGATAATATTATCCTAATTGAAAAATTTAACTGTAACCATTATCTCTTCTTTTTAAATAACTGCTCTGCATTAAAAAGAAAAAAAAAATCTAATTACATTTTAATAAAGTTAAACTTCTTTAAACTTTGTAAAATTTACTGTTTAATCCCATTACAATGTAACTTCTCAGAAAATAATCTCTATAACTGTAATAGATATTTAAAAATATAAGATAAAACACTGCAAAAAATAATTGTTGATTTTACAGTATAAAACTGCCACCCAGCTGCCAGTATTATACCGTAAAATTAACAGTATTAAACAGTAAAATAAGCAGTAATACGCTACCGCGCATGCGCGGTAGCGTATTACTGCTTGCACGGCAGCGTATTACTGCTTATTTTACTGTTTAATACTGTTAATTTTACGGTATAATACTGGCAGCTGGGTGGCAGTTTTATACTGTAAAATCAACAATTATTTTTTGCAGTGAAGAATTCTTCCTAAATAGCTGAACAAGTTATAAAAGAAACCACCTGGAGAAATGCATTCTTCCAAATAAAAATAGATTTGCGATAATCGAAGCATATATGAAAGAAATAACATATACCGATCAAATCAAGAACGTCCCACATTTATTCTTACCTTATTTTTTTAATTGGATTTAAAATAGTGAACATACATATGAAAAATATGGAAAATGTAAACAAAAAAGAGAAAAGACATATTTACATAATATACGACGTCTTGAAATATTGTATTGGTTCAAAATAAAGGGCACATAGCGCGCTGAGAATGCTTAGAATAAAATATGCATTATATTTCAGCAAGAGACTTATGATAAAAATGTTTATATATTCGAGACTTACATCATACATCATAAAATAATGGAATTTCCTTTGTCTGTTTATTATTTGAGCTCAAAATTGAAAACTCAAAATAATTTATATTGCTTCCTCCCTCTTCCTATCTCGTTCATATGTCTTAAAAAAGCAGAAGTTCGCCTTGAAAAATTTTATGATTATAATATCATCATATCATGGAATTTGAAATAATCTTCTTCTTCTTCTTTTTCTTAAAAAAAAAAAAAAAAGATAAAAATAAAAATTCTCTCTCTCTCTCTCTCTCTTAGGGTTGGGTGAAGTCTCTATCGAGACCTCACCTAACCCGAAACGTTAAAATAGATTTTAATAATGATAAAGTAATATGTCCTATGAGAAATTACTATGATTTAATAATTCGAGAATCTGTGGAAATTATAAATAAGCATGCAATGATGTACCGTCTTACAATATTCCGAGTATATGGCCTAATTTAATCAAGAAACAGTGAAATGTGATCCCCCTCCCCTTTTTTAGCCCACAGGCTATCAAAGCCTGAGAGCTAATGTGCCCGCCCGTTCTGTATGTCTGTACGTATGTACGTAACACGATAACTCTTGATAGAAATAACCGTTTTACTTCATATTTTGTTTATAGGTTCATTGTGATAAGGCGCTTCCCTGAATAGTTTTGGGGTTTCGTTGTTTAAGTATAAAGGGGGAAAGGGGGGCTAAACCTCCCTTATTTTAGATAAATGGGTTTTTCATGCAAAATTATCCGATTTTCTTTAAATTTTGTAAATAGGTTTATTGTTGTAAGGCGCTTTCCTGATTAGTGTTGGGGGTTCATTGGTTAAGTATAAAGGGAGAAATGGGGGGGGGGGTAATCCCCCCTTAATTTAGATAGATTGGTTTTACATGCAGAATTATTCGATTTGCTTCAAATTTTGTATATATGTTCATTGTAACAAGGCGCTTCCCTGATTAGTTTTGGAGGTTCATTGGTTAATTATGTTAATTATAAGACTGGGGGGATAAGGGGATAATACCCCCTTAATATATTGTTGATTTCTTTATTTTTCGAGGGGCTTATTTCAAATTCTTTGAAATAAGAGTATAATATACAATTAGTGTGAATAGCCTGTGAGCTCAATGCCATCAGTTTAACTGGGCAGTTTTCTGTTTATTCCTTCTTTCCTCATTTTTGTTTTGCTATGCAATGGTACTGGCCGTTGGAAGAATGTGGATAATTTGAAATCTCCCGTAGGCTGGCAGTACAGAGACATACTGTTCACAAGAATGTGATCTGGAGTTTGTTTTAACACCTGTTTTAATTATAAATCCTGATGAAGGCTGGGTTGAGAGCCGAAAATGCTCGATTTATTTTAATGTTTTAAAATCTAAATAAAGTTTTAGTCATCTTTTAGGTAATGGAATCACATGTTTTTGTGTGTACTTTTATTTCAATAAAAATAGTAGTTTGTGTAATCTACTAGGCTACAAGTCCACGGTTCGATTCCAGACTGCGGAATTGGCAAGGTTCACTCAACCTTTAATCCCTTGGGGGTCGATAAAACGAGTACCAAGCTTGGAAACTAAACACTGGGGTTTAAAACTAAACACGGTGGAACCGTTAGGTTGACCACCAGACCGGAATATATGCTTTATAACATCTCGGAGCTCATTGTCACGAAAACAGGGCTGGACACTGTAGGCCATGTACATTGTAGCACAGCAGGTTTAGTCTAATAATTTTTAGTTTAGTTTGTGTAATAGATAGCATTTATTCGTGTAATATTTCGCTCTAAAAATTTTTAAATACCAAAACCCAGTATTATTTATGCACCTTTCAATTTAAAAGTCATATATATCAGAATTAGAGCTGTAAAAAAATACACCGGTATTTTAATAGATTATTCATTGATATTAATCTTGGACAAAAAATATGCAATTGACTAAAGAAGTTCTTTAATAATAATAATAATAATAGAAACCAGTTCTAAATAAAATATATTCTAATTATAACAACTTAAAAAAAAATCATTAATTTTATGTTATTCCCCAATGAAGGAACAAAAAAAAAGAAAAAATATGATAATAAATATAGAATATTAAGATAAACGTAACTGCTATTAAATTTTTGCACGGGAAAAGCAAACAAACAAACAACAAAAACCACTGCATTTTACAGTTTGCAGTAAAATTATTTACATTAACTGTTTTCTGAATCACAAACATACAAAGAAAAAGCAAATGATACTATTTCATATGGATGAATATTTATTATATATCAACAGAAAACAGTATAACATCCTTTGATTGAAAACGTAATGCAACTGCTTACAGCCTCTATGTTCTTGATATATGCAGGCGCAGGAGCAGGTAAAAAAATAAACAAATAAAATAATAATAATAATAATAATTAATAAATAAATAAAACGCCTATTAAAAAAGGAAGAAAAAAAACGTGAATTTGTACTTTTTCATACACGTTTAGCCCGTTCACGGCGTGCACTAAAAGTGCCATACATTCATAAAAAGTTTATATTATTTTGAATTTTACGATATATTCGAAACTCGTGACGTACTCGAACTCCGCAGTACAAAGCAAAAAACGTTTTAAGCTCGTTGTATAAGCTCGAATACCACAGTCAGCGAACTGATTTTTCCATTTGGACATATCCAAACGTTGTAGCAAAAGTGTTAACCCTTCAGGGGCAAAGTAGTTTTAGTACTAAAATGTTGAAATAAATGACTGGCCCCGGAATTTACGAAAACATTTATTTCGAAATAAGAAAAAGGCTATATTTCACTTACATATTAAATGGGAAAGATTTTAGCAAAATTCTGGTGCCATTGTGGCGTTTGGGAATTAAACTTAAGTGGTTTCATAAACGTACCACTGCCCCTTAAAGGGTTAAACCCGTCGCACGTATTCACCCATCAATTGTAGCAAAAGGGTTAAACCCGTCCGGCGACATATCCAAACGGTGGTTGTAGCAAAATGGTTTTACGATTTATTTAAAATATTTAAATCTATTTTAAATCTTTTACAGTTTCAACTCATCATTCATCTTGATTCTAATGCAGAAATCAACATGTTACACAAGTTCTGAAATAAGAAATTCCAATCCATAATTTAGATATATTGCATATGCGAATTTTCGTGCAAAATACTTTTCTATATTACAGGGCGCGAAAATACGCGGGAACGAACATAAAACGAGTAAATACAATAAATATTCTCAAACTTCCAATAGAAATAAATATACGAGGGATGAAATAGAATTATTTTCCCAATATGTTCCAAAGAGCAAATGGATGCGTCATTATAGCAATAATTTGATTCGAGCCTTTTATCGTTTCTATCCCCTTTGCAACCAAACTGCATCCTTTAAATGCGCTTTCGAGATTTCCTGTGCTTTTGTAATCGGACTAGGGGAAGTTCCGATTCGAGAGGCAGTGAATCATCATCGTCACCACTGCGTCAAAACAGATTCGTTATCGACAATGACTTGGAAAATCTTTTACAGTTTCAATTAAAATAAAAGTGAGAATGTCGAAAGACTTATTTGAAATATTTCTATGGAAATCCTGTAACTATAACTATATCGTTGATTCAGAGTAGAGGGCTGCATCGGGTCGGGTAAGTCGAGTTTACCTGAAATCTGACCCGAGGGGTCAGGTTGATGCTCATTTTTTTTTCATTGCGGATCGGGTTCGGGTCGGATTGACTTTTTATTATTTTGGGTCGGGTTCGGGGTTCGGGGTGACCCGATTTTTTAAAAGAAAGTCCTGAATATTTTTCAAGAGAAAAAAATTATATATTTGAATATTAATGAGTATATACATGCTCATTTTTATACAAAAAGATAAAATTTGTATTAGAGATATAATAGTAGACTACTTTACCATAATTGTATTAAAATGTGGGTTAATTTCTTTCACTTTTGGTTCCGGGTTGAAGTGTGTCGGGTTCGGGTACGGTTTCGTTTTCTCTTTAAGCAGAGTGTTTGGGTTCCGGTACGGGCCTAAACTTTCAGGCCTGGTCTAGGTTCGATTCAATTTCTACAAAAAATTCCGAGTTTTCTTAACATAAGATTCTTTTAAAGAATACTGAAATTTTATAGTATATTTCTGATTATGTGTCCACAAGCCATAGAAAACAAAATAGCAACATTAATGATCACTTAGACTCTTAAACTATTATATTCAAATAAAGACTCATTAAAAATATAATGTGGTTTAAAATAAACAAAAAGATGATTTAAAAATCATAATTTTTAAAGTTGTATAATGGAAAAAAAAAAAAAAAAAAAAGTAGATTTTTGAAAATACTTCTCTGTAATGTATTAAAGAATATTTCAAAGATTTCGTTAACAAAAGACCATTATCAATATATTTTTTAAAAAGAAAAAATCACTGCCCGACACGGACTGGGAACACTTAAGTCCAGGTCCGGCCCGGCACGAGTATGTAGAAAAAAATGTAAGCCTTAGTTCGCCTCGGCCCGAGTCTGCTGAAAAAAAAAAAAATAAGCCCGGACTTCGACGCGATAACGTCCCGGGGCCCGGTTCTGTGCCAGGCCAAATCTGATGTAGATCTCTGAGCTGGACATGTTAAATTTCTTTATCGTTTTTGTCAAATTAGGATCGGCTCGTGATGCGCATTTATACTTATTCTCAGCCCATGCAGGTCCATTGAAAATCGTTTATATTTTGCCGGCTTTAGTCCGGTCTTTTTAAAATTTTTATTTAGGGCTGGTCCGTCTGCTTAATTTTTTTTATCGGTCCACCTGGTCCGTTTAATGTTTTTATCAGCACGGCCCGTTCAAAGAATGTCTTTATTCTCTCGGCCCGGCCCGTTTGAAAATTTTTCTTTATTTTGCCGGCCCGGTTCCATGAGATCTCTAAAAAAGAAACACAAGTTAAAAATTCTAGTTCTGTAAAAAATAAATAAAAAAAAAACATTTTCGACAGCTTAAGTTTAAATATTTTTCAGAATGAAAAAAATAATAAAGGATTTTCCGTCTGGTACTATAATTTTTTAAAGCAACTAATAAAACGAAATTAATACATACTATATTACAGTAACTAATGTATAACACATTTTATGATATATCATGCCTTAAACATGATTTTAGAGACCAGTTTCGTTCAGAATGACGAATTAAGCGAAAGGGGTCCTTCCCCTTCCATAAAGACTAAAAACCCAATAGGAATTATATTGTTTATCTGACTAGTAACTAGTAGGTTACAACCAGACAAAACAAGAATGCAGCAATGAATCACCAAAACTTAATTGTAAGGACAGAGAATGGGGAGTTAGAACATTAGTAGATCAGAAAAATGGACGGAGAACAAATCGAATTTCCTCATTATCTCCATGTCTGAACTCGACTGTCCTTATGTCACATGAATAATGTTTATTGCTTATGAGGTTGTATATTCAGATGATAGGATTTCGGATGTCTTGTGGAAATATAATGAAATAAACTAAAGATAAAATCATCTGAAATGAGAGATATTTTGTTCCTTTTTACTTACCCATCATACGTAGTAATAGGGTAAATCTTGTAATCGTTTTAAAAATCGAAATTTTTTTTTTGACGGATTTACTCGTTTCAGACACTAGAGAATTCCATCAAAGATCAAAGACGATTACTGAAGAATGCCTACGTGGGGCGTAATGCCCACGTTTACTTCACATCTAGATGAGAACAGTCTATGGAGATGGCATCAGAAGATTCAAAAATATAAAAGTTCTCTCGCAGCAGGCTGCGGTGGAGTGATGCAGATGTAGGAGCAATCTGGATGTGCGCTTTGATACTTTGATTGGAGTCGGAATGGTGAGCATAGGGGGGAGGGGGGGGGGGAAAGGCCCCATCAGAGCCAGACAATTTTTCTAAATCATAATTAATATTTTTTTTAATCTAAAAAACTAATGCAAACAATTTAATTTAGATAAGATGCAAACAATTAGTTTATATAAGATTCAAATAATTAAATTTTGAAGATGCAAAGATAATTAAGTAATAAATACAATTAAGATGCAAAAAATAATATAAGTATAATTTTTTTTCCCTTAAAATTGCAAAAGAGGTAAGAAGGAAAGTTAGCAGAACCTGATGCCAAAAGCAAGGCGGGAAGACGTCAATAGGAAAAATTTTAGTGTAGGAATGTCAAATGGGAATAACAATGCAGGTACCAAAGTTTTATGAATTTGGAATAGCACAACGCAGTGTTTAGGGTGGTTCCCTTCGCCTTCTTTTGGAAGGCGGAGCAAAGCCGTCATCTCTACACAAGATGGCAAGCGGTCTCTTCTTCCCTCTACTGGTATTTACCATGTAAGGTTGAATGGACCGCAACGCTTCGTTGGGTATTAAAAGTCGATCTCTGTGGAAATTTTGTGCAAGTTTTTTAATAACTTGCGAGATAGGCCTAATATTGAGATCAGCATGGATGACGTCATTCCGGACAAACGTTGTCGCCTTGCAAATCCTACGTAACAAAGAGTTTTGAAAAATTTGAATTTTCTACATCCGAGTTTCACAGACTGACCCCCAGATAACTGACCCGTAGGTCATGGTTGATCTGATGAAGGATTTATACAGTAACAATTTATTCGAGAGTGACAGACGGCTGTGATAAGCCAGTAAAGATTTAAGGGATCCTTGAGCTTTGGTAGATTTGGCAATTACGTCTTGAATCTGCCTAGCCCAGGTTAATTTTGAATCTAGATAAATGCCTAGATATTTATAACTGGCGACCCAGGGTATGAATTCACCATTTAGAGAGAGTTTAGCAATTGGGGTGATAGCTTTGTTTGAAAAGATCATGGCGGCACTTTTTGAAGCATTGACTTTGATGCGCCAATGTCTTAGCCAAATTTGAAGGGCCAAAATATAAGCTTGGAGTTTAGTTAGCACAGTGTCGAGTAACATGTTGCTTGTCATGATGGCAGTATCGTCAGCATAAAGTGCTAATTTGACGTCGGGAATACAACGAGGAATATCATTAATGTAGAGGTTGAACAGCCAAGGACTTAGAATACCCCCTTGAGGTACGCCTGCCTCAATAAATCGAGAGGTGGATATTGTATTGTTAACTTTAACAGAGAAAGATCTATCTTTAAGGTATTTAAGGAATATTAGGATTAGTTGAGGCGGAACCTTGAGCAGAATTAACTTATAAATAAGTCCATAATGCCAGACCCGATCGAAGGCTTTAGCAATGTCTATGAATACAACGCATATTTTTAGAAAACAAAATTTGCCGCCCGTCTGTCTGTGTGTCTGTAAACGCTCTATCTCCCGAACAAATTGAGATAGAGACTTGAAATTTGATATGTACTTAGTGTGTAACAATGAGAGGAAGCTTTTTGAATTTCAGTAACCTCGATTATCCGGAACTATTTTTTTCGTACTCTCGAAATATTCGTTCTGATAAAAGGTATATAACAATTTTCGAAATTGTTTTTTTAAGGAGTGAATATAAAAGACAATGAAAAAACATAAATTTTGCATAAAGAATGAAGTCGATCGGATAATGAGTTGCCGAGATATTTGTAATCACATTTTCCACACTCTTCGATTTTTCATGACCCTGTATTTCATTCAAATTTCAATTTAAAGATATATTCTAATTGGAAATGAGGCGTTTAATCCGACGCAGTAAACTCTTTGTTAATATGATTATCAATTTTGGAGTTATAAGAATGTTTCTTTTACGCAATTCAGTAATAGAGCATTTAAAGTTTATGACGTCATCAAGCCACGATTTTATTCGATTTGCAATGCATTTTATAAGCAGTTTACACATGTTTTATTTTCATATTTTATACTATGCATATCCATGATGGGTAAGTATTACGGTGACCCCCAACAACTAGTTTATGAGTAATTTTAAATGTAGATGAAATGCATATTTTATGTAACGGTATCAAGTATTTTTTAGAAAGATGAGCAAACGTAAGTAATAAATAATTTTCAACTTCCTCTCAGGACGAACCGATGTTGACCAATTTATTATTATACATTGCGTTTATATTTATATTATTAGATTTGCATTTTAAAATATTCAGTGAATGGTACGTATAAGTATTTCCTTAATATTCCTAAAATATTGTTAGGTAAAACTGCTGTGATTGAAACACATATATTTCTGCAATGTTAGTATTACATCATCACGAACAATTTCAATTGTTAATTCTGATATTTCCACAATATCTGTTTTACAATATAAATAATGCCAACATTTCAAGACTACCGATATTACGTTGTAATTATTTCTAGTATCATACCGACATTCTCAAAATATTGATAGTATATTGTAAAATTTTCTAAATAAATGATGAATATTTTTTTTCTGAATTGATACAACATCGTAAATGCTCTTAAATATTAACATTTCTTACAGTATTCATATTACACACAGCACAACAAATATTTCAGACATGGAGATATATTTTCTCAGCGCTGGTACAACACTGTATATATTTTTAAGGCTAATGTTTCCACAATATTTTTATTACATTTTAAATATTTTCAATGTAGTATCAATGTTTCCGCAACATTGCCACTTCTAACGTAAGTTAATAAATAAATAAAATATTTTCACTTTATTGGGTCAATACTTCATGTTGAAAAGTCTCTAGCAGCAATACCACATTAAACTTCATATATACTATTTCTTGGTCAATATTGGCAAGGAATAGTGCCACAACATTGGCATGTTTACATTTTGTAAATGTTGCACCAATATTGGCACAGAAATATTTTGCAATTTTATTTCCAATGTAAAATCAATATTTCTCTTATATCGGCATTTCATTGCAAATATTTCCATGTAAAGCCAATATTAACCAATGCTAGTATTTCAATAGATATAATTCCGATATTGGCTCAATATTGGGTCTCGATGTAATCAATATTGGTTTGTATTAGAGATATTGATGAAATGGCCATATCACACTAAACACATTACTTTTAGTTCTCATTATTTATTGCATACTTTAGTCCCAATGCATTTTAAAATGCAGTTCAAAGTTAAATCGATAGAGTAAACTGTTACTAATTTGCATTTATTTATTTTCTTCTTAAGTGCAGCGGTAAAACTTTTACTCAACTGTTTAATATTCAGAGATATGCAGAAATATATGCATGAATTTAAAGATGAAAGTGTTTCAAAAGAAAGCTTAGTACTGATCCCCTTATTTTTACTATTTATTTAGTTTTTTTTTTTTTACTCTAAGCTCGAAACGGAGAACGCAGCGCAGCGTCTATATGTTCGAGCTAGGAGGGGATTCAATGTTAAGAAAGTATTAAGAGCGACGTACTGGTGAAAATTAACTTCATATCATAGACGATAGAACAAAATATAGGGAAAGCATTAATTTTATGTTATTCTCCAATGAATGGGAAAAAAAAGGAAAAAAATGCCATAATAAATATAGGATATTAAGATTAACTTAAATTTTTTTCACGGATAAAACAAACAAACAAACAAACAACAACAACCTCTGCATTTTAAAATTTGCGGTAAAACTATTCACTTTATCTGTTTTCTGAATTGATTTATTAAATTTCAAATCATAAACATACAAAGAAAAGCCAAGTGAGTCTGTTTCATGTAGATGAATATTTATTATTTTATTTATCAACAGAAAATAGTATAACATCCCACGATTTCTAACATAAGGCAACTGCTTACAACCCCTAATATATGTTCTTAACGTTGACACATGCAGGCGCAGGCAAAAAAAAAAATAAATTGGCATAGACAATAAAAGTCAAGAAGTGCTTGTAGTTCGCAGCCCAGTTTTTAAAAATGGAATCTATAAACATAAGATAAGCTAAACTAAGAATTTTTTGTTGTACAAGACAATTTTTAAACATATCAACATAAAAACAAATACAGAAATTTTTAAAATTAAGAAAAAGTGTATTAAATGTTTAAAAAATAAGTTTCTACTAGCATTTTTCAAAATAAAGAATTGAAATGGTGCATTATTTTTTTCATGAATCCCCCAGTTTAAAATAAATTTGAAACACGTGAAATTAAAAAGAAAAATAGAATTACAAATTATCTTCCATGCCCCCTCTCTGACGAAAAATTCTTAATGTTCTTTTTCTTAGTATTCAATTCTTTCTTTATCATTTGCGAAGAATAAAGTTTACTTTTTTTTTTTTTTTTAATTATTAGATCCGATTATCTGAAAATTAAAATTAAAGGTAAAGACAATTTAATTAAGTAAATTTCAAAATCCTGTGAGGGCTAATGACCCTCCCCTGCCCCACCCCTCTTGCCGGATCCTATGTAGGAGGGTATTCAAGGTTAAGAAAGAATTAAGAACGCCGTACTAGTGTAGATTAGCTTCATATAATGCTTATGAAAATCCCGTGACCTAGAGAAAAAGATATGCAGGGTCGTTCTAGACGGCACTTATCCTTGGCATCCCGCTAATCAATGATGCTGACCGTGGAATTTTTCGACGCACCGACTATTAACAGAGGGCGATACAGTAGCCGCTGATTCAGCCAAATGCAAATCTTCTTTACATCATATACCTGGTACGGGTTGCCAGATTCTCCCTAGGCTCTTCGGGCTTGGCGTGTCATCAAAATTAAAATTTATCTTTCGAAAAGTGTTTTTTTTTTCTGTTTTTTAGTCAAGCATAAAGTTTTTTCAGTAATCTGAAAATTATTTGAAAATGATTTCTCTTTATATTCGTGGTTAAAAAATTTTTGCTGCGGGAAGCTTTTGTATTGAAGATTTCCGTTCTACAAAGGTGTTGTTCTTAATAATAATAATAATAATAATAACAATAGTAATTATTATTATTGAAGGTTTATTGAGTAAATTACACATTATAAAATAATAAAACAGCAAAATAATGTTTTTACTAATACGAAAATTATTCACTTTTTATACTTGTGGATAAAAAAAATTCTGCTGCAGGCAAGCATGTCTTGTGTTTACTGAAGACTTATCTTCTAGAAGAGTCATGTTAATAATAATAATAATAATAATAATAATAATAATAACAGTAATGTGTAAAATAATAAAACAGCATAAAAAATTTCAATGATCTAAAAAATTAATCATTTTTTATATTCGTGAACAAAAAGTCTCTGGTGCGGGCAGGTCTTATATTTATTGAAGATATTCCTTCTACAAAGGTTCTGTTAATAATAATAATAATAATAATAATAATAATAATAATAATAATAATAATAATGATGAAAAGGATAAGAGTAAGCGTAGTATATAAATTACTCATATATAAAATACAAAAATAGCAAAAATCAATTTATCAATAATTTGAAAATTATTCGAAAATGATTTATTTTCTTTTTATACTAATCGCGGTTAAAAAGTTTCTCCTGTCCCATTATTATTAGAGATCACAATTATGTTTACAAAGGTCTGGTTGATAATAATAACAAGAAGAAGAAGAAGAGAAGAAAACAAATGAAAAAGAAGAGAAGAAAACAAAAGAAAAAGAAATGGAAATTATGCATATATAGCAAAATAATAAAACCCATTAAAAAACAGTTATTTAATACTAGATTAAGTTATTTAATGCTAGCCAAGGGATCCCGGGTTCGAAGTTCGAATCCTGGCCCGGACTTTTTCGTTGAGTTCTGAAGATTACACCTCATACAGTTATTTAATAATAAAATTTTTTTTAAAGTATATGAAATCTCCCACATTTAAACTTTTCAATTCAAGAGTTGTATATCATTTTACTATTATGCAGTTTTATAAAATGTGTTATTAAGATAAATAAGTTAAACTGGTTATAGAGAAAAAAAAAGTTACATATATAGGCTGGAATTAATATAGAAGGATGAACTAAAAATGCTATTTGCCAGAGTCATAAGAAGAGTGGTATAAGTAAATTAGATAATGGGTAATCAGCTGCTTAACCCCTTCGGGAAAGCCTTCCATACACGAATTTTATTCGGTCGGCAACACTTAAAAAATAAAAAATAAATAAAAACAGTTACTTTTGCTTATTTAATTACTGAAATGCCCGAATTAAATTCGGCAAATATTACTTTTCTTTATTATTGGCATCAAAAACAAATCTGCATGTACTTTTTGAAGTTGCATATATGTATATGTACTCATAGTCCGGAAGTGGTTAAATTTACCCATAGAGTAACATAGGATTTTGCTATCGGCGTGGAACGGTAAAATTCCCCTTAAGGTTATTTTCCAATCAAAACTCGTTATCTTTTGACACATTCGTGAAAAAGTTTTCATTTTTTACATGCATAATACTTCCTGATATTCTAATTTTTTGTGCAAAGGAAAGGGCAGATTTTTATTTATATTTTCCTAAAAAAATAAAGTACCTTTCATAATTGAGGTTTGTAACAACTGACCGTCATAACTGACGATTTACGTTAAATATGAGAATCACGATAACTTGGTCATCATTTGGTAAACGTCTATAATCGAAGATGTACCACATTTATAGAAATAAAAAAACCTGTTCGGATATTTCGAAATTTCAATAAGAATGTCTTAAAATTTCGTTTTTGTAATTGATTCCGAAAATAGGACATTGTTGTTGAGGGAAAATAAAATCTTTGAGAATAAGCCTTTAGGCACATCTTCCTGTAGAATATTTGGAAAATTTGCTGATGCTTAGTAAATAATTAAAAAAACCTTTGTTGGAGATACATTGTTTCTAATAAGTTAAGCTGAATCATTGTTTTTTGCTTACTCAATAGCCTTCTCTCTTTTCAAGAGAAAATTAAGTCTATAAATATATTCCAAATTTTAATTATATATGCAAGCATACATTATTTCGTCAGATTTTGTTTAGCAACTATAGAAGGATATAATTTCGAAGATCTTGTATGTTATTTAATTTATATTACTTTTAGCAATTTTTACTGAAATATTCAAGCACACAAACATACTTAAATGCACATATTTGCAAGCACATTCGTAGCTATGAACATCTAACATTGATTAGTTTGGGCGTATAACTTATACTGTGCTATTATTTTAAATATATAACAATAAATAAAAATCATGCGTCAAGCATAGATTATTAAACACTTTCCAACACTTCCAGAATATTGTAAGGAATTTTCATTTTCGAAGATTTTTAAATAAACAATTTAGAATTACACATAACACATTTAAAAATCCAAATTTAGCAATTATCGTCCGAATTTGGAATAGATATGTATATATACTACATACATAGTATGTTAAAATTTAATTCAGTTAGAAAATGCATAACACAGTTGAAAATTTATCTTCAGCAATTTCTGCTGGAAATGTACTCGAATTCTTTTGTGCTGCCTTGCACATTATCTATAGATTTATATATGTTTCATATTAAGCTAAAAATTAATTCAGGCAAAAACGCGTAACACAAATAAAATATAAAAACGCACTTCTAGCAATTAACATCCATAGAGGTTCTTTTGCGTATAGCCCTGTATATGAATTTCTTTATATCCTAACAAACATGTCTTAGCATACTAAATATAGATCGGCCGGAAAATGCATAACATAATTAAAGCCCACTCTTAACCTCTTGAAGGCCGGTGGAAATATAATTTATACCAGATTTGTACCAGATTTTTTTTTTTTTTTTTTTTTTTCATTCTATAGCGTTGGTGAAAAAAGCTGTAAAATTGCATTTTCTTATTTTCAAAAATTCTGGTGTAAATTCAACATAACAAAAACACAATTACTTGCCCCTGAAAGGTTTTAAGCAATTCACGCCAAAAGACAGTAATGCTTGCGAATTCTTTTTTACGAATTCTTTTGAACAGTCCTGCATATGATTTATAGAATTTATATACACCACGTAATATTCAAAACTTTAGTTAAAAACACATACCAAATCGGAAAATTATCCCGGTAATTAAGATAGTACTGCAACCGAATTCTTTTGTCTGCCCCTGTAAATGAACAATAAATGCTATGTAAATTCTATTCAAGAGAAAGCATACTGTAGTGAACCTCAGTAATGTATATCAACTTTATTATGTTTGAAATAGTGTAACATCATTAAAATACACTGCAAACGATTTTTCCCCATAGGCCATAATGTAACGGAAATCTTTTGAGTGCCTCTGTAAACAAACTATAAATGCTACACACTTCATTTTCAATAGAGAACATTCTATAGTAAACCATGATAATATATATGTATTACATGGCAATGTGAATATATTTACGAGAGTTAGAGCACGGACAGACATACAGCAGACAAACCGAAGTCATAAACACCTTTCTACTATTTGGAAAGTGTTAAACAAACAAACAAACAAAAACAATCGGTCATTTCGGATCACTGTAGTACCTTACATTAAAAACAAATCTGAATACGGTCTATTTAATTTTTTAATATACGAAATTAATGTAAGTAAAGCAGTTACTTTTACTTAGGATTATAGATTCTTATTTATACTAAACGCTTCAAAATAATTAGAAACACGTTAAATACATTAATTCTTTCTAAGGATGTAACAAGAACGAAAAATCAGGCATCACGACATAGATTACGAAACACTTTCCAACACTAACGGAATATTGTTAAGAAATTTCATTTTTATTCATACAATGAAATAAGATATCTAAATAAATTTAAAGAAAAAAAAAAAAACACAACGCGGTGAAAATTTATTTTCAGCATGTCATTTATTTTCAGCTGTCCATAGCCGGTAATGTGTGCAGTTCTTTCGTGTAGCCCTGTATATGATCTACACACCTTGTAATGTACTACAAATAATTTAAGTTTTAAAATGGATATCACAGATGAAAACGCACATCCAGCAGTTATGGCTCTAGCAAGTCCTGTAACCGAATTCTTTTGAGTGTCTCTGTAAATAAACGATAAGTTCTACGTGCTCAATAATCTATAGAATGCATGTTTCTAAATGAATGTTTTTGCGAATCAACTTTGTTTTCTGGTTTCTTATTATTGGTGATATCCACGATTAATTTATTAATATGGTGTACCTTAAAACAATTATTACAAGCAATTTTATACAATACGTAATGTTATTATTATAATCTATAATTCAAGCAATAAAATTGCTTGTAATAATTATTTTAAGGTACACCATATTAATAAATTAATCGTGGATATCACCAATAATAAGAAACCAGAAAACAAAGTTGATTCGCAAAAATACAAACTTTAAACTCTTCAATATTATCCAAGCTTTTTTGAAAAATTAAAATACAGACTTAAACGTTTCAGTATCTGTTTAATAGCCAAACCCGCTCAGAAATTAAAAAAATATCATTTGCAGTAAAATTAACCCAATTAATTTTGAGAATTATTCAGGAGTATATGAAATACCCTTTATTAAAGAAGACGGATCTAAGAATTACTATATTGGTATGACAAGCAGAAAATTTAGTTACAGAAAAAAGGAGCATATAACTGATATTAAGTATAATAGAAAAACCATAGCCCTGACAAGATTATTTCAAGAAGAAACCATCCAAATAAATTTCAATGAAAGTAAAATAATTTTTCCCTGCAGTCTATACTATTCATCCATAATAAGAGAAACCGTAAAGATAGTAACACGCAAAAATACAATATGTAACGATGCAGCATCTTTTAACTTGCCGAAATTGTGGCTCGAGTTACTCCATTGTTACAAATATGAAAATAAACAACCAAAGTAAAAATAAAAGATAACGTGCGTAATTTTTAAAAAGTACATGAAAATTAAATGATAGCATTTCAAATAATAATTTCAAAGACCGTGCAATTATGGAGTATTCTCATTTGTTTTTGAAAATGACTCGGATTGAGCCGAAACATGTCAACAACCTATTAAAAGTTAATTTACTGTATATTATGTTGTTAATTTACACGTTTTAGCATTTAAAGGAAATATATTATTACAATGTATTATAATTTATTATATTGTTAAAATTTACGAAGTCGAATTTAACAATAACGATGCAAAACTGCTAAATTGATAAATAAAACTTTGGCATAAAAAACTCAGTATCGCCGTCTGTTGAAAATTCTATGAACAATTTATAATAACTGCTGTGTTGAAAGATAGTAGCAATAAATAAAATCGTCGTTTAACACTAGAACCGCGGGAAATTTTACTCAAGTTTTATAAAAAAATATTTTACACCAGAATTTATATTTGAAACTATTTAACTTATTTATTGCACTTATTTTTATGCGGTATATATTTAATTTAATTCATTAAGAAATTTCCGGTGCGAATCGACAATTATTTATATGGTACGGTTCAAAATGACCCGCCATCGCGGTTCTAGTGTTAAAGCCCACTGTATATTCAGCATTGACTTTTGCGTATGTTTCAGATATGCAACGCAGTGATACAAAGGGTTAACCATTTAAATTGTGTATACATCTTTTGAAACATCCTATATGTTTTCCAACATTATAATAACATTACGGAATTATTGAAACACATTTATAACTGTCGTACCTAATATTTTCTAATTCGCAAAAATATCAAGATCTATTTATTATAGCCTTGATAATCTCTTCGTGAGGAAACATGGGGAAATCACTTGACGATAAAGACAGTTGTGGCGGAAAGCCAAAGTTAAATGTCAGGGATCATAAATACTTTAGAGAAGAAAATAAATAAGTAAACAAATACAATCTTGAGACAATAGCATCATAAATTGCTGCAAAATTAAGTAATAGTTTAAAGAAATTCATCTGAAAAAAAAAAAAAAATGTTAATAAAGTACTGTATAAAGATAATGTTCTTTGAATGGCTGTGATTCTAAAACTTTATGTGTTCGAATTATTTTGTATTTTAACGATAAAGCATTTTCGTTATTGATGCAAGTTAATTTAATGAGTATTAGAGCTTATTTTCTTTTTAAATCTTAGCACAGTAAAACTCTAATTATCCGAACTCCAGTCATTCGGATTCGATTCGTTAAATATCCAGATCGATATCAGAAATCAGAAAACAAAAATATGACAGCCCAAGTAAAACAAGAAAGAAAAATCATGCGTCAAGCATAGATTATGAAAGACTTTTTAGCACACTTGGAATACTGTAACAAAAAATCACCATTTAAAAAGGCGGAACAGGATGTCTAAGTATACAATTTGGAAGACATTTAACTGAGAAGGAAGTGTATAGTGTTGAACAATGTTAACAATGTGTGGTACATTTAAGTAAAAAAATGGTCGGGAAAATTTAAATATAATTCAACCGCAGAAAACAATGAATTTGTTTGAACATGTTCAACTAAGTGTATGTAAATACTGCACTGTATTACATTTTTTTTTGTAGTAACAGTGGTTTTTTTATTTTTAACTCATTCCTTCCTTAACTGTCCTTCCTTCCTTTTTTTTTTTTTTTTTTTTACGATTTCTACCAATTATCCGGATTTCTGCAAATCCGAATTGAGTCCAGAACACATGTACGGAAAATAGGAATTCGCTGTTTAACCTCTTTAGTACTGAGTACCCAAATGGGGACCTTGATTCTTTTTCTCATAAAAACTAAACTGTATGACTTTTTTTACATTGTGACTTCACTTCTATATAGCTGAATGTTTTTGCTTTAAAACGAAACCAAAATAAATGACAGCACCCATGCTTATTTACTTATAATATAAATGTTATTAGGTAATTTTCATAATTATTTAACTTAAACACTTTACAATAAGAAAATTTAAGGATTTATAAATTATCCACTTATTTAAAGCCCGTCATATTCTTATTGTGTGCATTTAAATTACCACTGGTCCCGTGCGAGGATTTCGCACTGCAGTCTAATATTTTTTAGCAATATCTAATATTTTTTTAGATGCAGGTTAAAACTTCTAAGGGAAAATTTAGGATAAAAATATCTGCAAACAACATTAGTCAAGCCAGAATATCGTCTCATTTATTCCATCAAAGTTACGGTAAAAATTGATCAAAGATAACAAAAGGCACACACGAGAAAAAAAATAATAACAGACGTATTTACCTGCATTAGAGTATGACGTCATTCGCGTCGGGAAGAACACGGGACAAAGAAAAATAAATTGAATAAATAAAAAATTAAATTTAATACAAGAAAGTATACATTACTACAAGGCTACACGTGAAATTTCACGGATTCAATCGATCAATAGTTTTTTTTTTTTTTCTAAACATTTTGACTTTAATTTTTCTTTTTAATCATAAATATAAAATAAACACGTGCGAAGATGTCCCAATTTATCTTTTTTGTACTATTTTTTTTTTTTTTATAATCATTATTGAGCACGATTTAATGCGGCATTTTATTTTGAGAAAAACTTATGAAAACAAAGCTGATTTAATTTTTAATTAACTGCAATTTAATCCAAAAACACGTTTTAACGAAATGTGAGTATACTATGTCAGAAGCATGTTCAAAATCCTCTCATAGGGTATCTCATTCATTCTTGTGTGTTTTGTAAACGCATAGAAAAAGGGATGTTGACAACAGAAATAATATATATGATTGATTGATAATTAAATTGATATTTTAAGGGGGCTAGTAATTTTAAATGGATATTTGTGAACCTAAATTACCAGTCCCCCTAAAGTATTAATTTCAGAAAAATGCTTTTTGCTGTCATCTATGGTGTAATTTTGTTTCCACAAAAACAATGAATGAGTATTTGTTAGTATTAACTTTGGGTCTCAAGAGGATAAGAAAAGAACAATGAAACAAATTATTCGCGTTTACTTAGAAGTGGGAAGAAGTTATAGGACTTAAAAAATATATTCATTGTACAGTTTGTTACTACACTGCAAAAAAAAAAAAAAAAAAAAAAAAAAAAAAAATGTTGATTTTACGGTACAATACTGGCAACACAGCTGCCAGTATTATACCTTAAAAATTAACAGCAATAAACAGTAATACGCTGCCGCGAAAAATTTGTTTTGCAGTGTGGGGAAAAATTTTAAAGAAATAATCAGTGTACTGAAAATAGAAGGGGCGTGCAGTCAGAGAATATTTGTGTAAAACATTAATTAAAGTACAATGAAATTACATAAAAAAAGAATGCATTTTAGTTTTTGTAGTGGAATTATCGAAATTGAACAAAGCATTGTTGTACGCGTTAATAGTTATTTATTTCTTGTTTTCAATGATAAAATTAGAGACACATCTAGATTTTTAAAAATAAATGAGCTTTCTCTTTGTTTTAAGGTTAATCAAAATAATATCGCAAAAGCAAAAGGATGCAATTACACGTCAAGGAAGTAACGGATGGAATTTGACGTTTATTTGGTTTTATATGATAAAAGAAGATGACCGATTTTCACCGGTTTCATTTTGGAATAACCGCAAATTTTTTCAGCAAATTTTACAACAATTTAGAGGAATGTTAACCCTTTGAAGAGTGGTGGAATATGAAAAGAAAACTGAATGACAGAAAACCAAAGCATAGAAAAACAAAAGAAGCAAAAGGAAAAAAAACACGGAAAGTGCGAAAAAAGATTAAAAACGGAAACAACCAACCACCTAGATCCGGAAATAACCTGAAGTATTTAGTGTAGGGCGTTTACACAGAACCATTGCCTCTTAAAATACATCATAAATGACCACCGCCCACAACACATGACTATTAGATGGATTTCATCAAGTATTTCTCCACCGGGAATGGCAACGAAAAGAGAAAATTCCGGCTCTTGGAAAACATCATCTGACATTTAACAACACTTTCTCCATGATTTATCTGCAACACGGAAATGAGGTCAGAATGCCTCCTCACGCTATTGTGTAAGGCATTCAAAAGCACACAAAATTAAAGTTTTGACAAATTCTATATGCTTTAAAGACGCCCCAAGTGCATAAAATAATTTGTTTAAATTGTCAAGGAAGTAACGGATGGAGTCTGACGCTTATCTCGTCTTTATAGGACTGAAGTAGATGACCGATTTTCACCGGTTTCACTTTTGGAATAGCCGGAATTTTTGCAGCAAGTTTTACAACAATTTAGAGGAATGTTAACCCTTTGAAGAGCGGTGGGATATTGTATATTTCGCTTAATTTTAATCCTCAAATGCCACCAGAAAGTAGAAATAAAATTTTGCTTTTATAATGTAGGAAAAGAAAAGATTTTACTTATTTTCAAATAAATTTGTCTGTAAATCCTGGTATCATTCAAACATTTTAACATTTTAGCAGCAGAAGTACTTTGTCCCTGAAAGGGTTAAATAATAAACAAAAACTAAATAATAAATTTTAAAAGAGAAACTCTTTAATAACTAACCTTCAGAATAAAGTATTATATAAATTTTTGCATGCTATTTTACTTGTAAATGTCGACATACGTGTTAAATTCAATCTAGATTAAAAAATAGATGAATATTAAGCACAAATTACTAGACTAGATTTTATTCATCACCACCCCAAGGAAAACAAAACATGCATTATGCATAGATTATTGTGTTCTGAATATCATTCACAAATTATATTAAGTTCAATTCAATGTTTATATTCAACAATATATCATGGTAACAGATAAAATTTCTGTTAAAGTATAGACAGACGTAGGGATATCGCCAATTAGTGATTTAAAAATCAAGGTTTGATTTAAAAATCAAATTTAGATGAATAATATTGGCCTGCGTAGGATTTACTGCACAAAAGGTAATATCAATATCAATTTCGAACATGTTAATTTCCAAATCTTATGTTGAAAATGTCCATCAGGAATTAATTTTCAGCCATCTGAATCTATATTATTTCTGCAATGGAGAACAATGCTAATTGAAATTGAATGAACTCTTAATGAGATTATCGTTTGTTCGCATGAAATAGAAACAAAATATTCTCTAATGTTTTGACAAATTGAATATCATTCTAAAAGCATTTGGTTCATTAACATCAGCGAAAGGATGATCGGGTTGGATTTCAGAAATAGTTGAAAAATACTTTAAAAATAGTCCAAAATATGTATATCAGTTGTAAGATAAGTGAGTTCATTTTGCAAGTTGTGGATAAAGGTATAAATTTTGAATAATATTTTTTACAGAAGAATTATATGATTCAAACGGTAATGCAAAAATTGTTCATTAATGCCAAATTTCTACAAATATAACATAGCACTAAATATATAACAGAATTTCTCAATCCTAATTACCCCCCGCTCTCTCTCTCTCTCTGTGTATATATATATTTAACTTTAACATAAATTTTACCCCTTTTAGATGTCTGCAACCAAAATTGAATGACAATGTATTCCCTAATTCATGTGCATTTAAACCGGCAATATAAGCTTTGCATATTTCGAACAAATCGTCGAATTTCGACATCCCCTATCCAATGACCGCAATCAAAATTGAATGACAATCTATTCCTATCATACTGATTCTAAATTTGACGTTTCGTTAAAATCTGTGCACATAAACTGGAGATATAATTATCACACACATAAAACAAATAACCGATTTGCGGTTCCCCACACTCAGGGGATATCCCACCAAAACTAACCAGCACCGGTTCACATAAGGATAGAACTTTATATAAAATTTCCTCCTATTCTATGCAGTAGTTCGTGAGTTATAGCGCCCGCAAAATTTGTGTCAGACAGACGCACAGACTCACAGACGGACATTTTCTAAAAACAGCCAAGACCTCCTACACATTCAGGACCTTCTAAAACGTATAAATTCGTCGAAAACCGGAAATCGAGATTATTCACGAATCCCAATACTTTCTTCTTGTATCGGTTCGGTAGACAGGGGTTGAAAAAATTACTTTTTTATTTGCAGCGAGCTACAACTACAATTACTTTATCGAAAATGTATAGTAAACTACAACTACAACTACTTTATCGAAAATCTAGCTAACTGCAACTACTTGTTTTTAAATGTGGAAACTACAAACTACTTTTCAAAAGTAGTCACTACTTCGCTACTTTCTGATTTTGCCAAATGATTCTATTTACACTAGAAATTGAAGACACGGATCTTTTTATATCGCGTCTGCCAAGATATAATTAAATATGTGTGATATAACCAAGGGCATTAAAAATTTAAGACAATACACTCTTAATATGTTGATTGTATTAAGTTCTGTCGAGAGTTAAATATACTGAGTTTTCTAATTTTATAAACTAGAAAATTACCGAAAAACAACTCTAGATACAAACAATAAATAAATATGTAAATAAATCAATTCATAATAATAAGAAACCTGGCATTATAACATGAAGACCTAATAATGAGTAAATAGTGTTGCCAGCAAGAAAATTAGTTCCTTTAGTAGTTCCGTACTTGATTTTAGTGTGTCAATGGGAAAAATCCATGAATTCATGCGATGCGTTGCTATATACATTGCAGCTAAGATTTGCCACTGAGATTTGCAAATTGTTGAGTAGTACAAATTTTGCACAAAAGAAGCAAGTTACGGTCACGTGATTTTTAGAATGGCATATTTTTTCATTGAAGTATAGTGTTAAATGTAGTGTCGAATTTCACTTAAAACTACAATTTTTTTTTTTCGTTTTGCGCTACTCGCTATGCTACATTATTCAAAATGTAGCGCGCTGCACTATACAAACTATATACTGTAAAAAGTAGCGATTACTGTATAGTTTCGCTACTTGTATAGTTTCGCTACCCCTGAGATAGAAAAAAGTAAAAAAGTATTCGGTTAGGCACCGATCTCGGGTATTCTATGCAAAAAGGAAAAATATATATATATTCAAATGAAAACGAGAAATTTGAAAAGAACGCTCCCATAAGTTTAATATTAGCTTTTGAGTGTCTTTGCGTTACAAGCGTAGTTTCTTAACCATAAAAAATAAGAGTATAAAAAGCATTCCATTGTGCACAAAGTTTCTTTAAATTCGCAATTCATATTTCATTATATAACGTAATTAAAATTAATATGTTTACCGTATAACTAGCAAACAAATTTATTTATTTATTAAATAAACTTAAAATGGAAACTATGTCACAGCTGAAAATTACCGATTTTGCTTTTATATGACTTTTTCGCTCTCCGAAAAACACCATAAAACGGAACAGAAATTTTGTTATGGCCGAGTGCCAAGTAAATACAGAGTTGTAATGGAATACTTGAAATCTTAAAATGTACATGTAACGGAACGGTTCTGTGCTTAATGTTTTTAAAAATAATTTTAAGTTAGACGTTTTCCGAAAGTTCAAACATCTAATTTGATTTCTTATTTAAAGCGGTAACTGAACGAATTTATTTTAAATTTCTTTATTTTGTACATTTATTCATGGGAATATATATATATATATATATATATTCAATAATTATTTTCACATTCTGCCCATTGTTTTTTTCTCCACATATGTTTATTTATTTTTCTCACTTATTTCATTTTGAGAATCGTACACTTTTGGATATAAGTCTTTCTATTGTAATATAATTATCGGATCATCTGTTGTCGATTTTTTATGTGATTTATATATATATATCCATCTGAGAAAATCAATAATTATAAAAGTAAGTTATTTACGCAGTGAATGCACAAATAAATATAGAGAAGAAAGAAAATACAGAAAGCAGTCGCCAGAAAGTTAAACCAATTCAAACGAACAATTGATGAAAAAATGTAAAGTAAAAAAAAAAATCTAAAAAATCAAGCAAAGATCCGGAGGCTTTCATCACTGTAACTCCTATAAATGCAGGGACAATTGCAAGATGTTTCTGGTTCTGGTAGATGCTTGTTCCGATAATCATGATTTCTTGAAAGAAAGTCCAAAACGTTGCTTCAGCTTTAAGATTTTTATTTGTATATGAATGGAAGTATACATATAGGGTGTCCCCAAATTACGTGTATAAACGCTTACGAGAGATAGAACACACTAAAGGTAGACAAGGGCCAAACATTTCAGGCCTGTGCCCACCTGGCCCAATGGGAAGTTATCTGTCTATCTTATAGGCTAAAAGTTAGGTTCGGACTAAAATCCTGCATCAAATTCTACTCGTTGTCAACCGCAAACCTGACGAACCCGAGAAATAACTTTTCGTCGACCAGCAACCAGACACACTTCAATCGGAACCCGGCCAGAAACCCGAAAGTAAAGAAAATATAATCCATATTTTCATGCATTACGGAAAAATAATTCTACAATTGTATCTTTTATACCAATTTTTATCTTTTATGTAGTAAAATGAACGATATGTAGTCATTCACATAAAAATATTATTATTATTATTATTATTATTATTATTATTATTATTATTATTATTTATTTATTTATTTACTTTTTTTTATGTGAAGCAATAGTTTGGAATTTGTTTTGGAAAAACGGGTTAACCCAAACCCGAACTGCAATAAAAAATAAGATCGACCCGCAACAAAAACAATTAATGCCAGGGTTCGGGTAAAATCGTGTTACCTAACTCGATGCAGAACTCTAGTTCAGAGTTCACATGAATCCCGTTCCCGGTTTATGTTTTAGTGGTTCGTGGCCCGGCCTGAGCAAAGATCAATAAAATCAGGAAACCCGATACCTACCCTGAATTCTACGAAAAATCCGATATTTCTTAACCAACGTTATCCTACAATTAAAATTTATTTAAAAGAATGTTGCATACATATTTATGCAAACATTTAAAGCACGCATCTTCTAGATTACATGATCGTAAGCTATGGTATACGTAATTACAATATTAATGATCACATACACAATTACATTCAGATACCCAATAAAAATTTAATGTAATTTTCAAGACAGAAAAAGATGATTTAAAAATAATAATAATAATAATAATTTTAAAGGAACATAAGGAACATAAAAATCGATTTAAAATATATAATAATAATTATTATTTTATTTCGGTTGAACATATAATTTAAGATAGAATTTGCAGCATTAAAAAAAAAAAAAAAAAACTTTAAAATCAAATGTATGATTAATTATTCCTTAATTTATCCATTTTTTCTCATATATAGTTGCAGTTTAAACTGCCAATCTCGGAATCTAAAGCCATATTAAATAAAATCAAATGCCCAAATTTTAGAATTATCTAACTACAGACAAAAGTGATAAAAGTGATAAAAAAACATAACACGGAATATTTAAAATACCTTTTTTTAATGTAGATAACATATGTTTCATGCACAACTATCGGTGACATCTTCAGATCTTAATAACAAATACAAAATTCTCGTATATTTGAAAATAGTAAAACATCTACCACGAGATCGCATGTCAAAAGTTAGTAGGTGCTTAATTTGGCCAAAACTGGGAAACGTGAAAAAATTATTATTTATTTTTATTTTTATTGCTTTTCCATTTATTGATAATCGCGTGCCAAATTTTAGCAAATTCAAAGGAAAGGTTTATTAAAAAATAAAATGAAATTCAGAAATTAAAATTGTTATTAAAAAATTTGGAATTTATATAGTGAAATTTAAAAAAAATGTTTTAGACTTTTAGGTAGCTTTCAATACAAAAAAGTATAAAGCTACCTATTGCAGCCGTTCGGAGGAAAGCAGTTCCGGAAAATTTCGATATATTTTCACCGATCATGACCCCCAGACCCCAAAACCACCCTCCGTCCAAATGTTGATTTATATATATAGATATATCCATATATATATATATATATATATATATATATATATATATATATATACTAGGGGGCCTACCACCTGCGAGCTACGCTCGCCAACCCCCGCTCAGACTTCGAGGCCTCTAAAAACATGACAGCGTGCTTTGTTTTAAAAATATTGGTAAATCTGTAATTGGGTTGCTATGCTTTTAACGTTTTAATGGGGCATTGTTTGATTATCATGGCCTCATACACAGATGTTGCGACAACTGACGACTGTTTTCGGGATTGATAAGTAAAATCACTTACAACTTGAAAACCAGCTTATATAAAATGGTTAGGTTTAAATTGTGGCTACCTTTCGACTTTTATAACAACGATCTGTATTTTATTCTTCCTTTGCGTTTAAGGATGAGAAAAATTCCATCTGCTTGTGAATAACATTAAGAACCACGGTATTGAAAAGTACTATGTTATAGACATTTTCAGTAACAGGTTTTAATTTTCTCTCTATTTTAGTGCACCATCATGCATATTTTCATGTTATTTTAAATATGTAAATTATTTATTTTAATTAATATGTATATACGATTTTTCTAATAATTATTTATCATACAAAATTAATTAAATATTTTGTTATGCATGCCTGCATTTATTCGGCATCAATTGATGGCATATTTAAACAAATTTGCTATCCGCGATAATTTTACACCATGTTTTGTCACTTGAATATTGTCCATAAGAAAATCGGGTACTTTTCCAGTATAGGATCCTTTGCTTTTAGGTTTGGCGTAATTCGAGCTTCAAAAAGGGATAGATTCGTTAGTATACATAGATTTGTTGCCAAAAGTTATGAAAACAAACCCAATGAACTTTTGGTGCTTTTCTATTGAATTGACGCTGCGACGAATTGACGCTGCGACGAACTGTCGCCGCGATGAATTGACGCTGCGACGAATTGTGCGCGACGAATTGACGCAGAACCCTTTTCTATTATAGGGGTCTTGACGCTTTTTTAAAAAGCTTGGCGCAATTCGGGCATCAGAAAGTGAGATTTGGTGCCAAATGACATAAACAGCCATGGAAACAAATTCGACGATTTTTTTGTTTATATGCGTATCTTAATTATACGTATATTATTATTGTTTTTTCTATACAAATTACCTCTGATTATAGTATATAAAATAGGATAAATGACATTTTACGCTAAACAAATTGTATAAATATTGAAAAAATGCTTCTGTATGCGAAATGACAAAGTGAATAGGTTGACAGAAAGTATGTTGCCAAATTTCCTTTTCCGCCAAGGCTATTTTCTCTGTTTCGTCAAGGCCCCATATACTGGAAAAGCACCGAACTTCTATGCTTGTTTATACATGTATTTATATGGATATATACAATTTATTTATAATTGTCTTTCAATTTACCTCTTTTTGTACATAAAAATAAATAAATTTGTTTACTTAAATTTTACAAAAAAATAACAAAATGATATCAATAAATAATAATTACTATTAATTACTTCCCCCTTTCTTTTGCGTTTACATAAATGATGTCATTTGGACGAATTTATTCAAAATATTTTCAGTTTATAAATTAAATTAAATGCTCACAGACGATTGAATCCTGACGATAGAAATGTGATTTTTTTTCAAATTTTCCTGAAAAACATAATTTAATCATAATCTTGTCTTCATTATCGATTGAAAAGAAAGATAAATTCAATTTCAATTTGAAAATGACGAATAAAAATAAATCAATAATCCCTATTGGGATCCTTTTCAATTTTTTTTCAATTTTTGTCACAAAAAAACTGAGTAATTAGTTGCCATCATTACAGAAATGTCATTAAAATTAAAAAAAAATTAATATCTCGAAAACTAATTCCAATTTCAAAATTCTATTACCAGTTTTGACATCCGCCGATTTTTATGGACAATTGGTATTAATTTCACCATCAAGCGTTTAATATTTTATTAAAAATAGCCCTGAAACATAATCAGTTGTTTAATCAGTCGTTTCATAAAATCGTTTCATAAATTCGTTTCATAAAATCGTTTCACAAATTCGTTTCATTAGGATTTTATATATATAGGGTAGATATCTGACCTATGTCACACGATAACGCCTGTATTTATGAATCGATTTTGATGAAACTAATTGTGTGTATTAAGGTCACTAATGTCTCGACCGAGTTCGTTGGCCAGCTTGGTCCGCCATCTTGTTTCAAGATGGCGGCCACTTAAAGATTTAAATTAACTTAAAATCTAAAATAACTATACAAAAAAGTTAAAAATTCAAATTTATTTTTTAATTACGTGTTAGGCCTTGATACAAGGATTCCAGAGCTTTTTTTGGTTTACCTCTATCTTAAAAAATGGCTGAGATAGAGCAGTTTGAAATTCTAGGGTGGCTGACATTTTGAAACAAAACAGCACATTAACGCGATTACTCGCAAATTATTTTCTTTCATTGTTGTAATAATTTTCCCAATCATACGCATAAAACTATATATTCATATCCGTTAGCGCCAAAATTGGCGACATTGGCGACAAAATTGGCGACATTTGGCGAAATATCGCGAAATTTGGCGATCAAAATAAGTCTTCATAAATGAAGCCAATTTGGCTATTGCTCAATAATTTGACGAATTTCTTATTCAAATTCAGTATTAACGAATCTTTTGTGAACGTTTCTTTGCATTTTAGCTTGCTGTTTTCGTGTAACATTAGCTAAAATTTTAAAACGTAGATATAGGAAAGCTACCTTTTCCTACCGGTACAGGCCGGAAGGACTTTTTATTAATTTATTTTATTTTTTACTTTTTGGAAAAATAATTAAATATGAAAACAATATTAACAAAAATTTGCCTTATTTTGCAGATTTTATTTACTTGCCATATAGTGGGTTACAATTTTTAATATTACCCCCATGTTTACAAATTACATAATTGTTTTTTATTTACACGTACATGCAACAGCTTTCAGTACATACAATGGATGATGAATATAACAATTCTTCTCTTCAAAAAATAAAAACAATAGTAACAAAAAAATTCATATCATTCATTTCCTCATTTACCTAAAAATTAATAAATCAATTAGGTTGATACAAACAATTATCATTTGAGATTAATAATATATGCATACAAAATTAAATCAAGAAAACATTTTAGTAACCATATAGTTTTTTTTTTTCAGGCTTTTATCGTAAATGATACAACTTTTTTTTTTTTTTTTTTTTTTTTTTTTGCGATTGAGAGCAATAAATTAGCTAAGCCGTTTTCTTTAAATTATTAAAATAATTTTTTAAAACATCCATTTAATAATAATAATAATAATTTAAAAAAAAAAAAAAAAAAAAAAAAAAAAAAAGCTGATAATAATCATCATAATAAATTTTCTTACTGTGTCTATCAAGTAATATTATACCAATAATCACACATCATACATGCTTTAGAAAATCAAATAATCACAAAACACGTTAAAACTTGTTTTCTCCATGATAGTTGCTTTAAAACAAATCCTTATATACATATAACTACTATAACATCCCGAATTTCAATGTTCTTTTTGCGTGACACTCGAATACAAACAAAAAATAATTTGTATTCTATAAAGCATAGAAAATTATGTATTTTGTAGCACAAGAGTCTTATTTCTATCGTCTTACCACAAAAAAGAATGTAGAAGGGTAAACTATTAAAAGAGTTTAGAAAATTGCTCAATTCTTTTTAATTTTTCCTACCTGTCTCCTAAAGGCGCGTCTGATTAATTACATTATGCGCTTTATTTTGAAACATAATTACAATTCCTCTAATATGCGAAGCAAGCTATAAATTTTCCAATTTTTATTTTTATTTTACAAGCAGGGAAGACCGAGCTATGCTCGGTCAAAATTAAATTTGAGTTCAAATATCATGACCCATGACCCACTAATTGAATTTTCTCGAACATGTGACTTAGCCCAACAGTCTTCTCGTGCCGGAAAACCATAGGATGAAAAATTTAGTGTAAATTGAGCCGCTTTTTAGATATTGACCCACAATGACCCAGAAATGACCCACTAATCAAATTTTCTCGAACATGTGACCTAGTCTAATGATTTTCGCGTGCCCGAAACTCGTAAAATACAAAATTTAATCAAAATCGTTAGAGCCGTTTTTTAGATAAAATTAATTTGACCCGCTTTGACCCAAAAATGACCCCCTAATCGAAAGTTCTCGAACATGTGACCCAGCCCAATAGTCTTCTCGTGCCCGAAAATAGTCGGATACAAAATTTCGTCAAAATCGTTTGGACCGTTTTTAGGTAGATTTCGTAAGAAATACTACCTATTACATTCTCACCTAAGTTGGAAATTTTGAAAAATTTTTGCAGATCTACGCCGATCATGACTCCCAGAACCCAAAACCACCCCCAGTTCAAAAGTTTATATATCTATCTATCTATCTATCTATCTATCTATCTATCTATCTATCTATGTCACTTTTTTCTGACCACGATAACTGGAAAAATTCTGCGTAAATCTCTTCCAAACTGATACATAAAATCAAGGGTCATAAAATCTCGGTCAAGTTCGTTAATGGGCAAAATCGAACCAAGGGGGGGGAAATGGGGGGGCTTTTTGTGAAAACAGAAAAATCCTCATAATTTCTTTATTATTATACGTATCGAATCCGTTTAAAGTTATTATTACTTCTAGGAAAAGGGCCGAAAATGTATGTATGGCAGATTTTTGATATAATTAAAAATGGCCCCAAGGGGGGGAAAAAAGGGGGGTTTTAGGAGAAAAAAAATCATATCTTCGTCAATTCACAAGATATCAAATCCGCGTAAATTTATTATTAATCCTCTTAGTATTATCTAAAACTTTTATATTGACAAGTTTTTTATAGGACCAACCGTTATAGCAAAAACAAATTAAAAACAAAACAAATCCCTGACGGCCCCGCCTGCAAACAAGTTATTTTTCGAAGTAGGCGGTTCCAACTCCCGCATCTTTTCGAAACTGATACATAAAATCAAGGATCATAAAATCTCGGTCAAGTTCGTTAATGGGCAAAATCGAACCAAGGGGGGGGGGGGGGGGAAATAGGGGGGGGTGCTTTTTGTGAAAACAGAAAAATCCTCATAATTTCTTTATTATTATACGTATCGAATCCGTTTAAAATTAGTATTACTTCTAGGAAAAGGGCCGAAAATTTATGTAGGACAGATTTTTGATATCATTAAAAATGGCCCCAAAGGGGGGGAGGGGGTTTTAGAAGAAAAAAATTCATAACTTCGTCAATTCACAAGATATCAAATCCGCGTAAATTTATTATTAATCCTCTTAGTATTATCTAAAACTTTTATATTGACAAGTTTTTTATAGGACCGTTATAGCAAAAAAAATTAAAAACAAAAAAAATCCCTGCCGGCTCCGCCTGCAAACAAGTTATTTTTCGAAGTAGGCAGTTCCAACTCCCGCATCTTTTCGAAACTGATACATAAAATCAAGGGACATAAAATCTCGGTCAAGTTCGTTAATGGGCAAAATCAAACCAAGGGGGGGGGGGGGCTTTTTGTGAAAACAGAAAAAAAACCCATAATTTCTTAATTATGATACGTATCGAATCCGTTTAAAGTTATTATTACTTCTAGGAACAGGGCCAAAAACTTATGTATGACAGATTTTTGATATAATTAAAAATTGCCTTAAGGGGGGGAGGGAAGGAGGGTTTTAGAAGAAAAAAATTCATAACTTCGTCAATTCCCAATATTTCAAATCCGCTTAAATATATTATAAATCCTCTTAATATTATCTAAAACTTTTATATTGACATGTTTTTTATAGGACCAACTCTTATAGCAAAAAAAAAAAAAAAAATCCTTGCTGGCTCCGCCTGCAAACAAGTTTCGTTTCGAAGTAGGCGGTTCCAACTGCAGCATCATCCGCAAAAAGGTCATTTCTTCCGCAATTCCCGACAAACAGGCACCCCACGTTCTGCGTCTTCGAAATCTACCTGTGCCTGTAGGCCGAGCCGTCAGGGATTTTTTTAGATACAATTAGCTTGACCCTGACCCAAAATGACCCACTAATTGAATTTTCTCGAACATGTGACCTAGCCCAACAGTCTTCTCGTGCCCGGAAACCATTGGATGCAAAATTTAGTGTAAATTGAGCCGCTTTTTAGATCTTGACCCACAATGACCCAGAAATGACCCACTAATCGAATTTTCTCGGACATGCGACCTAGCCCAATGCTTTTCTCGTGCTCGAAACTCGTAGGACACAAAATTTAATCAAAATCGTTAGAGCCGTTTCTTAAATAAAATTAATTTGACCCGCGTTGACCCAAAAATGACCCACTAATCGAAAGTTCTCAAACATGTGACCCAGCCCAATTGACTTCTCATGCCCGAAAATGGTCGGATACAAAATTTCGTCAAAATCGTTTGAACCGTTTTTTAGATACAATTAGCTTGACCATGACCCAAAATGACCCACTAATTGAATTTTCTCGAACATGTGACCTAGCCCAACAGTCTTCTCGTGCCCGAAAACCATTGGATGCAAAATTTAGTGTAAATTGAGCCGCTTTTTAGATCTTGACCCACAATGACCCAGAAATGACCTACTAATCGAATTTTCTCGGACATGCGACCTAGCCCAATGCTTTTATCGTGCTCGAAACTCGTAGGACACAAAATTTAATCAAAATCGTTAGAGCCGTTTTTTAGATAAAATTAATTTGACCCGCGTTGACCCAAAAATGACCCACTAATCGAAAGTTCTCGCACATGTGACCCAGCCCAATTGACTTCTCATGCCCGAAAATGGTCGGATACAAAATTTCGTCAAAATCGTTTGAACCGTTTTTTAGATACAATTAGCTAGACCATGACCCAAAATGACCCACTAATCGAATTTTCTCGAGCATGTGACCTAGCCCAATGGTTTTCTGGTGCCCCAAAACGGTAGGATACGAAATTTCGTCAAAATCGTTAGAGCCGTTTTAAAGATAATTTTTGCATATATATATATATATATATATATATATATATATATATGAAAGGATAAAAGCTAAACTCCTTTTTAAAATGCAAAATCCCTTTTTGCCCCTTTAAAATTTTAAATTACTGTTTTAAAAAATAGAAATTTAAATCAAAACTTTTAAATGCTTTAATAATTGTGTTTCAATTGATTGAAAATGCCGTCGCCCCTGTTAAATTAGTTTTCCTGCATCGCATCTTATAACTTTCAAAGATCGTTTTCTGACTCTTCATAAGAATATTTATGCTGACGCTAACGCAATTTTAAAGTCTTGCTGCATCCGATCGGCCGATGGAGCCAACGCCTTTATTCCGCACAATCAATCACTCAGCTCGCGGCCAATTAAAATTAAAAATACGCCTCTTTTGACTTAGACGACCTCTAGCAGAAATAATGCAAAAACCTCATATTTATACCATTGCACTGCTATCAGGAGCGAACTTTTTACGATTTCCCTCATCTAAACAAATCCACGCCAATCTGCTCTCTCGGAATTGCCTCGCGATGGACGAACCTTCGATGTCCAGACAGACTTAAAAAGCAGCTCTCACGCCAATATGGGCCTGGTTTAAAAGGATGCATGTAAGAAAAAGAAATAAACCAGGTTCCGTAATAGACGGTGTCTTCCTTTAAACAGACATACATTCACTCGGAATTTAACCGAATCCCGCTCACGGCCCAGGACTACAAGAGCATGCAAGGGAATCAGAATGAGCGCTTTGACGTAAATACGGAGCCGCCATCAGTCCGCGCAGCCACCGGCCCGGCGATCAAGGACCCACCGACGGAGCAACACGCTTCGTTTCAGAAGTCGAGTAGGACAGTTCATCTCAACGGGAAAATCCCAAAAACTAAACAGTTACGTAATCTACGCCCGTCAATCACAGCGAATACCTCCGTGAAAAATTCTTACAGCATACGGTGAAAGACTTACGGAATTTATCCCAAGAACTCAAAAGTACTTAATCTCCCTTCGTCAAAAGGAAAGTGAATCATTAACTTTTCTCTTCATTCTCAATCTTGTGCAGTATTTCATTCTGCCGGCAAGAATCGAAGTGTTTTATCGGATGAAAAGTAGGTCAACTACACAGCTGTTTTCAATTTTCAAGAGCGCGCCGGTAAAGAAATGAACTCGTGACTCAGATGTTTCGGTTTCTGGTTTCTGGACTATTTAGAAAAATAAATCAGAACTGCGCTCAGCAAAAACAAAAACCACGTGACTACGGGAAAAAGTATTTTTGTGGGCAGTGCAAGAAGATATAGAGATAAATATTTCAGTGAAAATAATTTATTATTGTTTCGCGTCGCGGTGAAAAAAAAAAAAAAAGTAAGAGGTAAATTTTTCATGGATTTATTTAAAGCAAAGCCGTAAGGTATGTACTTTTGATATTAACGTACAGAAAAAAAAAAAAAAAAAAAAAAAAAAAAATTTAAAGATCTTTTTAGTGAGAGGCAGTGGTTCTCAAACTTTTTATTTAATTTTTTATGCATGCCAAAAATAAATTAAAGAGGATTATTTTATTATGCTATTACTTGTGTGAAAATTTTAATTATTTTTAAGTCAGCTATTTAAGTTCAAATATATAATTGTTTATGTATTGTGTTTAACGTAATTTTAAAGAGATGAAAGAGTAAGAATGGTGATTTTTATGAAAATTCTTTAGTTGTGTTGAACTGATAATTACGATTTTAATGAAAAATAACATTAACTAAACCTCATATTAAAATCATTTTTCTAGACAGTTTGAAAATATTTTAGCAGAAGTGAAAATTTTATTATTATTATAATATTTTTATTATTAAGTGTTAAACTTTTTAAAGATGATTTATATGCAACGTACTTTATAGTTAGTGAGGTTATTTAAATTTTTTTTTATTGAATTCAAGTTATTGAAAAAAAAAAAAAATTATTAAGGTGGATTTTAATTTTAAAAAGATGATTTTAACAGATATTTACAGATATAGTGTTACAAATTTTAAATAGTTTGAAAGATTTTTTCATTTTTATTCTTATGTGCTTTAATTGTGTATTATATTTCTGTGTAATTCAGTGATATTTAGTATTTATATCTATCATGAGTAACCCAACACCTCCCAAAGAAGTAGAGGATTTAACAGACAAATCAGGTGACCCCGAAAAAGAAAAAAATCAAATTTCGAGCAAAGATGATAATCCCGTTAATAATCCTGAAGAGAAAAATAATCAGAAGTCTAGTCAGGAATCTGGAGGTGCACCAGAGACATCTGGTGTAACAATGTTAGGTGGACAGACCCTGTCAGCTCAAGCTGGGTCTGGTCACACTTCAGTATCCGCCAACCCAAAAATGTCAGTAGACCCCGATATCGTTGCGTTTTCTCCGCAAGATGGAATGTCTTGGATACCATGGTTAGCCTATTTCGAGAGTGTCTGTATAGGACAGGGAAAAGACGAGTGCTGGAAAATTAGGCACATACAGAAGTATTTAAAGGACAGTGCACTTACGTTGTACATTAATAATTGTCTAAATGTACTTCATTGGTCCGAATTTGTCACTTTGTTTAATGAACACTACGAAATTCCAGATACCCTTTCTCTCACTGATTTTTCACGTATTAGATATAAAGTTGGAGAGGACTTGAACGAATATTATCAAAAAAAGACTAAAGTAGGCCGAACCTTAGGTTTAGAGCAGAAACTTATCCTGGAAGGGTTAACGGAGGGCTTGCCATTAGAAATGCAGAAGTTAGTTATTGCAGGCAACCCCTCAACTACACATGCATGGCGTGAATTAGTTTTCAGAATTAGCAAACTGCAACTGGACAGAAAGGGAAATGAGAGCAAATTTGAAGCAAGCCCCCAAAACCCCAATCAGTATCGCCAATGGCGACCAAACCGACCTCCATATGAGAATGGACAGAATTTTAACAGGCAGTGGAACTACAGAGTTCCCTATCAAATACACCCAATTCGACCTTTTCCATCAAATCAAGCCAGAAATCCCCAAAATACGTTTAGACCGACTTCAAATGTTCCACCACGACCTAATGTACACCACCAGACCACTTTGCCGCCCTATCCATGCAAAGTTTGTCTTAATATCGGAATACCAAATGCGCATCATTGGGTGGGAAACTGCCCTTTTCGACAACAAGTGTTAGCAGTACCAACCCCTAGTCACAATATGACTTTGCCGAACCCCAACCAAGATCATAGCGCTAATGAGTCATCCCAAAATACATCTAGTAATCAATGACGATTTCTTATGTCCGGACATATACAAAAAGAAAAAGCTAGCTATAAAAAATCAAATAGAGATTGTCATAAAGTTACTTATGTAAAAAATGAAGACTCACTACCTTGTTTGATCGATACTGGGAGTTCGATTAGTGTTATTCCTTGTCATTTAGCCCATAAACTTAACCTAAAAATATGTAAAGTTCAGCAGAGTATACCAGTCACCCAAACACAAGGTGTTCTTGCTTTGAAAGAAAAATGCCTTGTTAGTTTGCAATTAGGACGTATCTCTAAGAGAATTGAACTTTTTATAATTAACAATCAGTTACCTTATGCTTTGATTGGGCTACCCCATTGCAAACTGTTTAGATTAAATATTGACTGTGTTAAAATGCAAATAACTCAAGATAATAAGAAAGTACCTCTCATGGACCATATTCCAACAAATGCGTCTCACCATACTTTACATTTATCAGAAGTATATACTAACCAGCCAGCAATTGAAAATGCAGAGATATTCGAAGAAAATTTTGAGCCGGAGTTGTTCGAGACCACTGACCATGTGCAAAATGTTCAGTCTGTCAGAGAACAATTACCTGCTCTTCTAGCCAAATATGTCTGTATTTTCGCCAAAGATAAATATGATATAGGCTGTGTAAACATGGAACCCCAGAGAATACAGTTAACATCAGATCTCCCCGTTTCTTTAAGAGCATATCGCACTTCCCCTAAGGAAGAAGAGGAAATTAAAGAACAAATTCAAAATTTATTGCGAGCCGGTATCATTAAAGAAAGCTATTCCCCTTATTCATCACCCGTAACTTTGGTGTATAAACGTGAAGAAGGGAAGAAAACCCGGTTATGTATTGACTTCCGAAAATTAAATGCCATTACAAAAACAGATGCAGAACCCTTACCTCGAATCGACACCCTGTTAGATAAATTGGCGCATGCTAAAATATTTTCCACTCTTGATTTAGCTAGTGGATATTGGCACATTCCTATCCACCCTCGAGACACTGAGAAGCTGGCATTTGCCACCACCTTTGGATTATATGAGTGGAATCGTTTACCGTTTGGATGGAAAAACTCACCTGCTTGGTTTAACCGTACCCTCCGTAGAATTCTTAATAAATACAAAATTGACTTTGCCTGTAGTTACTTTGATGATGTTATTGTATTCTCCCAAAATGAAGAGGAACATTTATGTCATTTAGAGACATTATTTAATATATGTGTTCAAGAAAACCTTAAACTCAAATTGTCAAAGTGTAATTTTGTGAAATCCAAAATTAATTTTCTAGGATATGAAGTTTCGAACGGTTGTATCACACCTGACAACCCTAATATAGAGACGATTAAGAAATTAACACCACCAACGAATGTAAAAGAATTACAACGTTTTTTGGGATCTATAAATGTTTATCACAAATTTATTCCAAAGTATGCTAACATTCGATACCCTCTCAACAATTTGTTGAAGAAAAATGTCCCTTATGTGTGGGACCAAAATTGTCAAAATTCTTTTGAAAAATTAAAAAATGCTTTAATTGAAAAACCAATCTTAAAGTTGTTTGATCCCAAAACACCTTGTCATTTGTTTGTAGACGCATCAAGTCATGGAGTGGGATGTGTAGTGAAACAAGTTGATGAAAAAGGAACATTACATCCTATAGCATATCACTCTAGAAATCTTCGCGATTATGAAAAAAATTATGCAATTACGGAGTTAGAATGTTTGGCGATTGTGGATGCTTTAGATAAATTTTATCATTATTTACACGGTCAAAAATTTGTCATACATACAGATCATGCGGCACTTACCTGGCTCAAAAGTGTTAAAAATTTAAGAGGACGTCTTTTCCGCTGGTCCCTAAAACTTAGTATGTTTGACTATGAAATTAAATACCAGAAAGGCTCCACTAATGTTGAAGCTGATATGCTATCTAGACAACCTGTTTCAGAAAATTTACCCCATATTATACATCTCCTTGACTTGAATGAAGTAAGAGACAATCAGAAGAAAGAAAATGTACCAATTGATGGTAAAAAGTACACTGAGATAAATGATGTTGTTGTTATTAAAAAGAAAGGTTTGTATAAGATTGTGGTCCCCATGTCTTTACGTTTACCCCTATTAGAAAAAACCCACACACAATTTGGCCACCCTGGAATTTATAAAATGATAAATTTAATCTCTCCGCAATATTATTGGCCTAACTTTAATCAGGACATTGAAAATTTTGTAAAACACTGCCACACTTGTCAGATAAACAAAAAATGTAGACAAAAAAGATTTGGCTTATTGCAATTAATGCCCCCAACAGAGATACCTTTTGAATGTTTGGCAGTAGACTCTGTTGGCGGATTTAATTATTACAATTCTACAAAAAAATATTTGCATTTAGTCGTTGACCATGCAACTCGCTATGTGTGGGGTTTTCCTTCAAAAAGTGTAACTACCGAAACTTATACAAACATTTTGAAACAATTATTTCAGATACAAGTACCAGATAGATTGTTAACCGACAGAAATGGAGCATTTACGGCTTCCAGGTTTAGGAGATTTCTTCGTAATTACAATATAAAACACAGATTGACGAGCAGCCATCACCCGGAAACGAATGGGAAAATTGAACGACTAAATCAGACTATTGTCACTAGATTAAAATGTAAAGTCAATTCCACATCCAAGAAAATACCCTGGACTAAGCTTTTAGATGAAGTCTTATATGAATATAATAACACCCCTCATTCTGTAACCCAATTCACCCCTAGCTATTTATTTTTAGGAAATTTACCATATGATCCCCCTTTACCAAATAATAGTTACTATCCCCCTGTGGAAGAAGCTAGAAAATTGGCTAAAGAGAGAACAATTGCTTACCATAAAAAGAATAAAGTCCGTTATGATGCTCGTTTCCTTCCTGTAAAGTTTAAAGTTGGTGACATTGTGATGTATGAAGAATTTCACTATCCGAATACCCGTAAATTGACTGCACCATATTCTGGCCCATACACCAATTTAAAACAACTTTCTGATGTATCCTTTGAAATTGATAAACCCAGCCCACATTTTAAGAGAAATTCCGAAATTGTCCATTCCTCCAAGTTAAGATACTACCACCCTCCTCAAAATCTTAAACTCAGCCATGAATAAACCCCATCTATCTCTTTCAGCTGTCAATTTTTTTTTAATTTTTGCTTTCCTATCGTCCCCCTTACTCGTAGCATTTGGATGAGGACCCAGCTGGGCGTGTAACCTATCTCCCCAGCAGTGTAGAATGATGGTGACAGTTTAAAAGTACTGTTAGAATTTTTATTATTTTTTTTAAAAATATTATAATGACGAATTGATGACACATGAAGGGGTCCTCCGCTCCGTGGCCACCCATCTTTAGCCGGACTGTTTTCCCAGATTCTCTTTCCAGGTTGAACGGAGAATCTGGCAAAACTGCTTCGCTTCCCCTCTGCAGGTGAATATCGATTACCCACTTTTCTTTTCCTGTCGTGCGAGTGGCACATTTTTGGGTGATATTCCCCTCAGAGTATTAAAACCAATATCGCACTGACCCTGCGCATGGTGAAAATTATAGCAAGTGTATATTTAGTTTTTATTAGCTGTAGTTTTCTTTTTTTTTAAACAACTTAGTGTTGTTTTTTCATGGATATAAACCTAAGGCTGCATCATAGAAGTAGCTAAGTCCCGAACAAAACGGAAAGGTATACGAAGAAATATAATTTGTTTTTGTTATTAGTATTTTAGGATATTTTACTGTTATTTTATCTCAGTGTGAAAATTCAATATTTCTAGAAATGCAAGCTTTTCAAATTGCATTTGAGATACAATATATTTTGTTGATAGTATTAGTGCATATTTTGTATTATTGAATATTTTATATTTTTGAATAATTTGTATTTGTGAATATATTTTACATTTTAATATTTTGTATTTGTGAATATTTTTTTTTACATTTGAACATTGTCTATTATTGAATATTTTTTACATTTGCATATGTTGTATAGTTTTCAGTATGTTTACCTGTGAATATTTTAATATATTATATAGTTTATGGTTGCAATTTGCAATTATACACAAAAGGATGTTTCCCAACAAACTATATCAAAAACTTTAAAACAAAAACTGGAAAGAAAGGGAAACACTACAAACACAGTTATGTTATGACAACTGTTATAATCAAGATATGTCGTCTCGAGACACATTATTGTTTTGCTGCAGCACCATTGAAAGAATTCCAATATTTTAGTGTAACCAATATTTTTATGTAAATTTGATATATAAATGTAAAAATAGGTCCAAGTGACTTGAGAGCTGAAGTAAATACTGAAGAGCTGGAGAAATTACTTGAGAGCTGGAGAAAATAAGAATCTAAAAAAAAAAAAAAAAAAAAAAACATGGGTTAAATTCACGAGATAAGACCCACAGGTCTTGCAGGCGAGCCCTGTGGCTCTTGTTTTAGTGGGGGGGGGGGGGGGATATGAAAGGATAAAAGCTAAACTCCTTTTTAAAATGCAAAATCCCTTTTTGCCCCTTTTAAAATTTTAAATTACTGTTTTAAAAAATAGAAATTTAAATCAAAACTTTTAAATGCTTTAATAATTGTGTTTCAATTGATTGAAAATGCCGTCGCCCCTGTTAAATTAGTTTTCCTGCATCGCATCTTATAACTTTCAAAGATCGTTTTCTGACTCTTCATAAGAATATTTATGCTGACGCTAACGCAATTTTAAAGTCTTGCTGCATCCGATCGGCCGATGGAGCCAACGCCTTTATTCCGCACAATCAATCACTCAGCTCGCGGCCAATTAAAATTAAAAATACGCCTCTTTTGACTTAGACGACCTCTAGCAGAAATAATGCAAAAACCTCATATTTATACCATTGCACTGCTATCAGGAGCGAACTTTTTACGATTTCCCTCATCTAAACAAATCCACGCCAATCTGCTCTCTCGGAATTGCCTCGCGATGGACGAACCTTCGATGTCCAGACAGACTTAAAAAGCAGCTCTCACGCCAATATGGGCCTGGTTTAAAAGGATGCATGTAAGAAAAAGAAATAAACCAGGTTCCGTAATAGACGGTGTCTTCCTTTAAACAGACATACATTCACTCGGAATTTAACCGAATCCCGCTCACGGCCCAGGACTACAAGAGCATGCAAGGGAATCAGAATGAGCGCTTTGACGTAAATACGGAGCCGCCATCAGTCCGCGCAGCCACCGGCCCGGCGATCAAGGACCCACCGACGGAGCAACACGCTTCGTTTCATATATATATATATATATAACCACCCACAAGATTTGCTCGTATTAGAATATATGATTTATTTTTTAATGAAAAATAAATCCTACATTAATAATTAAATAATTATTCAGCAAGATTTTATTATTAAGGAATCAGTTACTTAGAATTATGCAGAAAATTGAATTAATAATAATAATAATAATAATAATAATTATTAACTCAGTCTAAAATTTAGATAATGTGTAATACTTTAGACAAAACTGCATTCAAAATTTCATATTAGAACAAAAGTTATGGAAAAAATAACTTCAGCTGCTGCGGTACAAAAAATTTTAAATTCATTTGACTCAAAAATTAAAAATTTGTTTACTCATAACAGTTTTACGCACACGATTCAGTGAAAATCAATGGCCAGATTTTCCCGAAATTTTAAGATATCACATAGTTAACAAATGTAAATGATTTTTAAATTTTGTTCTTCCATTTATTAAAATAGTCTTATTTGTGTTAAAAATGTTTCGGGATTTCCAACTTTATAAAATATTTACATTTGTTTATAGAAAGACTAGAAGTCTTTATTATCTTACATTTAATTATATTTGTCTAAATATAAATAAAACAAAGTAAAATAAACATACGACTGAATTATGAGATATGCATTTACTTATGACTTAAAATAAATAAAAATTTTAATATTTTTCCATTAAAAATCAACAAGAAAGGAAAATTACGTAAATTATGAAACACTTTTCAACGCTTCCAGAATACTTTAATAAAACTTCGCTGTTTAATAAGGTAAAGAAGATACTTAAGTAAACATTTTAGGAAACACAAAACACATCTCGAAACCAGATTTCAGTAATTACCACCCATAGCCGAAAAAGTGCTCAAATTCTTTTGTACAGCCCTGTATTAGTTGTATAGATTTATATATATTCTATATAGTATACTAAAATTTAGTTTAGTAAGAAAATGCATAATAGATTGAAAATTCATCTCCAGTAATTTCTACCGACTGAAACATAGTTGAATTCTTTTGTACAGCCTTGTATATTGCCTACAGGTTTTTTATACGCGCCACATATTAAGCTAAAAAATAATTGAGGGCAAAAACACACTTAAAAATACTAAAATCACATTTCCAGAAAGTATCATCTATAGGGGGTCATGTATCCAGTTCTTGAAAATGCATATCAATTAAAAACCACCTTTAAGCAATTCACGCTCATACTCAGTAACGCTTATGAATTTTTTGTGTAGACCTGTATATGATCTATCTATAGCATTTATACACATTACATAGTATGTAAAAAATTAGTTAAACTTGAAAACGCATACAATAACGCATTCCCAACAATTATTGCTAATATGCACTATTTACGATACCGTACTGTATCCGAAAAATTTTGTGTGTCCCTGTAAATGAACGATAAATGCTATGCAGATTATATTCTACCGCAATTATCTTGTAGTAAACCTCAGTAATGAATATAAATTTCATTATATTTGCAATAGTGTAACATAATTAAAATATACCACAAATTCAGCTCTGCTGAAAAATTAATTAGTGTGCAAACAATTTTCTCCCATAGACCATTTTATGTAACAGAACTCTCTTGTGTGGCCCTGTAAATGATTAATAAATGCTTTGCACCCCATATTCTACAGAATGCATGTTTTAGTGTACTTAACAAATGGATATCAATTTCATTTTGTTTGAAATTGTGCAATATCATTAAAATGCACTTGAAACAATTTTTTCCCAGAAAAAAAAAAATAAAAAAAATAAATAAGTAACACAGAAAAAAAAATTATATTTGTATGCATGTATGTATGTATGTATACATGTGTATCTTAAAACAAAAAAGAATGAAGCATGATACAAACTACTAAAACGTCTTAGGAAACTACAAAATTATTTCTCTTCTAAAAGAAAAAAAAAAAAAATCATAAAAGCATGTTTAATTAACTAAATCTAGGGATTTTTTCTTAAATATAATTAACCTAATATATATCCATTAATTTTCATTACTTTTAGATAGTCACATTCAGATTTATAACTTTATTAAGTACACGGAAAATACAAAAAACTTGTTATCTCAAGAGAATAAGCAATTATTTGCAATAAACAAACGGTAAGATAATTGAATTTTCTCATTCCGGCCATTTTATTTCTGATTGAAGTAATATACAGAGAAATTTAATAAACGTTATTCAATAAACGACCATATTAAAAAAGAGATATAATAAATTATTTTTCACTTCCTCAACAGCTGCTTATTAGAAAAGAAAACAAGTAATTTTTTAACAAAAAAAAATAAAAGCGACTTTCAAGGGATTGATTTCTTATCTTTGCGGTAAGTGTCACCCTTTTATTGTTATATCCACATTAGAGTCCCGCACGGGCCGGGTTATAACGACCCGCAATGAAAGAAAATTAATCCATATTTTAAAATTGTAATGCAATTATGAAAAAAAATTATTTTATTATTATATATCTCTAATATCAATACTTATTTATAATATTCAAATATATGTGTATTTTTTTCATTCCAAAAAATAGTGTGAAAAAACTCGTTACCAAACCCGATCCGCAAGAGTCGAAATCGATCCGAATCCGAAACAATTAAGAGTACTTCTGGACCGCAACGAAAACAAAGTATTGCCAACCTGGCCGATCCAAACTGCGGGTCAGGTCGGCTTCGGGTAAAATCGGGCAGCCTGACCTGATGCAGGAATTTAATCCACGTTCATTTTACATTTTATTGTTGTCAATATCACTTATTTTGACGCTCAGTACACGATAATATACAGGGTGTCCACTTTCAACGGTGTGCAATGGATAATTCACAAACCGTTATTCATAGACATAAAGTTCTAATTACAAAAATGTCTTAAACGATGTAAAGAAGTATTTTAAAAGCGATTTGGGTCATTAAAAATATTTCTTTAAAAATTATGAAATTTAAATTTTTATACGGTCCCCTGGTCCTAAAAGTTATATTTAGTAAAATTTTCTTATTACACTAACAAGTAGGAACAAAAAAGTTACATTCTTCTACGATTAAAACTGACCGAGTAATAGCTGTTTTAAAGTTGAAACATCTTTTTTTGCTTCGAAATAGGGGTTATTCACAAATTTACTAAAAATATAAATAATCGTGAGACATAAAAAATAATAGTTGGAAGTAAAATTAACATTACGATATAAATTTGAAATCTATCTTCATTCTGACATATTATTAAAGAAAAATATACAACTTGTATTAAAAATTCAAGTGAAAAAAATAACAGATTTTTTTTTAAGTGAAATGATGAAAAACAACAGTCTCAATTTTTTAAAAATGCTAGATATTTTTAAATGCTATTAGATCATCTAATCTAAAACTTAATTAATAAAAATTAAAGTTATCTTAAAACTTGCTCGAAGTGACTTCCTTCGGCTGCAGTGCAGAAATGTACACGTGAAATAAATCCTTCTGATACTTTGAGCACTTTGTGTACGATCCCTCGAAGCATGGCCCAACTGATGTGTCTTTAGATGCAGAAAAGTGGTATAAATCATGCAATTCAAAGTTTCATAACTCGGTCAATTTTAGTGTTAGATGAATGGGACTTTATGTCGTCTGATGTCTTGTTAGTGTAATAGGAAAATTTGACTAAATACTTGTACGACCGGGGGACCGTATACAAATTAAGTTTTGGAACTTTTTAAGAAATATTTTTATTGATCCAAACAACTTTTAAAATAATTATTTACTTCATTTAAAACACTTTTGTAATTAGAACTATATGTCTATGACTATCGGTTTAAGAATTAGCCATTGGACAACGTTGAGAGTGGGCAGCCGAAACCATTTCTAGGATGTCGAATGTACGTTGTTGCGTGCCACTTCGTATTTGTACCGGATCATATGCCAAATTTTCCTGAACGTAAAATTCACTCCAACTATCTTCGAATGCATTCCAGCCCCTGACATTACCACACATAAGTAAAGACAAGTTCGTCTGAAAACATCTGGAATTTTATCAAGAGCACATCTTCATCTATCCACATTTGCTGGAGTCGCATATTGTTTTATACAGAGTGACAGATTTGCCGGTTAAAAATAGCCTTTTTTAGGAATCAGGTACAGATGAAAGTCTCTCACGGAGATATCTTACGGAGCAGTCTTATGGAGAAATTTTATGAAAATAATTAACGGGTGGAATCATACGAGTGGACCCGGGGCAACGTTGTAGTCGCTGAACTTAGATGTTAAGAGGATGAACGATAGAGCAGAAGTGAATGATAAATAATGCATAAGCACCAGTTACGAATTCTAACCAAGTGATTTGCATTTTCGATTGTAGAGGCGTGAATTTTTGAATGGGTTACCAGAACCGTTAGAACATTCACATTGTTACGTTCATAATTGGCGACAAGGAAAGGTATAATTATTTGGCATACAGCACACTTTAGCTAAAAATGGAAATGATTCTGAATTTGACGGTTAAGTTGTTATGAGAAAATCTGGAAAGGCATTTTTGCAACTATTTTTTATTTTATTGAATAGCAGGCCTGAGAATACTTGTTATGCAGAATATCAACGCCGCCGCGGCTTTAAAAAGGGCAGCTGGGAATTTTTAGGAAGATGAGAATTTGTCCATGAGAGAAACATTTTATACATTGCTTTATTTCTTTTAAAGCAACAACTGGCAGGGAAATAAAAGTACGTTAGCAATAAATTGATAAAAATAGATGTAATTTTGACTACAGATATTTTCGTTGAACAGAGAAAGGAAACGGGCGCGTCATTGAATTATGAGAATATATATTAAATGAGATAATGAAGGAAAGGGGAAAAATATTTGCTAAAATAATTTAAATATAGATTTACTTTAATTTAGAAAATAATATATATGGTTTCTTTACCATAAATAGGAAACATGCCACAGTTACATGACAATCAGAGTTTATTTACGCGAGTTAGAGTACAGGCAGATAGACAGACCGAAGTCATAATCACTTTTTAACTATGCTGGAAAGTGTTAAAAAGAATAAAAAGTATTGGCAGTAGAACTATGCCAAAAATTATAAAAATATATAAAATTAAGATTTTAATTTATTTGCAAAGGTCCGATTTAAAAATGATATAAAAAAATCATTTTTGGATTAAAAAAAAAAAAAGTACAATTAATATAATATGGAGGAAATTTATTTAGTACAAACACACACAGACACAAAGTAGAGAAATTGTTGTTAAACACAAAATTAGTTGCGAGAAAGAAAAGATTATGTAACCGAGAAAAATGGCAACAGCCGTATGCGAAATTTATATGGAAGATCTGGAGGGTGTTTACCAAAGGATGTTTTTCTGATGGAACACAGGATGAATGTTTTCCCTCCCCTCTTTATAATGTCATGATTCACCGTAGTAGAGGGGAAGCCACAGCTGACTAATTCGGCCGGTCTCGTAATACTCTTTACAATCAGTGGTCACTATTCGGCCATTACTTTTGTGAGGTGTCACAACCCTTTTACGAATAATCCCTGCTGGACAATGTAAGGAAATCAATGCAGATTAATAGTATCTCATGCGAAAAGGATGAGTAATGGATGTGTTACGGGTGAAAAGGTAATGTAACATATGGTTGGTTTTTATATTTGGAACAGGAAAGCAAGTAGAAATCGAAGGAGACATGATATGTAACGTTTTTAGGAAATAAAACCGGGACTGTGTAACAACAGAAAAGCACTGTACAACTGTGTGACAACAATATTCTAAATTGTATATGAAATAATGCGAATAAAATTTATGAAGAAATAAAACATGCTTTGTATTATTTATATGTAAATAATTCATATTCTTGAAAATTATCTGAACAAAGTTTAAAAAAAAAAAGATTAACTGTTGATAACAGTCTGTAATATTAAGATAATTAACAGCAGGGTTTTTTTTTTCAATTAAACGATTAAAAGTAAAATGTAAGCTTCATTAATTTAACACAATTATTCTAATTGGTAAATAAATCATATGAGTCGCAATTTTCCGTTAGAGGGGAAAAGTGTCCAGTCCAGAATTTGAACCAAGGACCCTTGCCTTAAGCTGCCAACGCTATACCATCTGAGCTATACTGGCCAAATCTTGGGGACACTGATTGTCTGAGTGACTTGTGTCTGACAGATTTGTCCAGGATAGCTCAGCTGGTAGAGCGCTGGCAGCTTAAGCCAAAGGTTTTTGGTTCAAATACTGGCCTGGAAACTTTTTCACTCAAGTGGAAAATTATGACTCATATAATGTAAGATACAATGTAAAATTTTAAGAACATAAACTATTAATATTATGTAACAGTAGAATAGCGTAATAGTGTGAACAATGTAATTTTAAAATACAATGTAAAATTAAGATACCATGTAAAATTTTAAGAATATAAACTATTAATAGTATGTAACAGTAGAATAGTGTGGCAGTAGAATAGCGTAGTAAGCGTGATAGTGAGAACAGTGTCATTTTTATCATGCGGTCTTTAATGATGATAAAAAAATATGTTTATATTTATGAATTTTTAATATTAGCATAATTAATTAACCATTTGACCCATGCATTGCAATTTTTGAGATTATTTTGTGATACGTATTTACATTTATTTTTTAATTAACTGAAATCTTTAATCAAACAAAATGTTTGAACGAAGTGTGAGTGTACTATGTCAAAATCTTGTTCAAAAATCTTTCGAACGATACCTCATTCAGTTTTAAGCGTTTTGTATGTGCATAGAAAAAGGGATGCTGACACCAGAAATAATATATACGATAATTAATAATTCAAAGACACTGTAATCCAACATTGCATGCATGGTTTATTTTTCAATAATTTATGTAGCATTAAATATACTTTCAAAACTGATCAAGATTTGCATTTCTACGGTTTTTGGTATGTTGAAGTTAATAAAATGTTGGTGTTGCTATGGAACTTTTAAAAGTTACGTTTCATTTTAATATAGATGGTCACTCATGGCAAAATAAAACTCATACAATTATAAAGAACTTTGTACGAATACGAAGTAAATTTATACTTTTCTTTTTTACATTTCCTTTTGCAATAAACATTTAATTACAATTGAATAAAAATTTGATTCAGGATTAAAGAATATTTTTTGTCAATATTAAGAAGACTTTTTTTCTATATTTTTTCTTTTTCTTTCTTTTATTAAAAAAAAAAAAAAAATCGTATAAGGACAGTTTTCTCAACAAGTCCATGAGGACGCATAAAAGAGGGGGATAAAACTCTAGCGCCTTTCAACTATTTATCCAGTTTACTGAAAAGCCCAATTACAGATTGAGGAGCCAGGTATCATGATAAAAAAATAAAAAGAAAGAAAAATGTAATCGAAACACGAAAGTCACATTACCGATATTTGAGGGTCTACTCGAAAATTTAAGTAATTTATCTCTATTCCAAAAAAATCTATATAGAGTCAATGAAAAATGGGGACAAGAATCCAGTATTTTTTTTCTCTCCAGACACAAATAATAACTGTGATTAAGATAATATTTCGTCTTCACTTAGTATAAGTTATATGCATTTACACCAGTTTTCTTCTTCTATTTCCACCCTTAGATACACAAAACATTAACAGTTGGCTTTAAAAAAAAGGGGGAGGGGGGATTGGAAGGTATAAAATTTCCTATACAGGGCCATAAAAATTTAATTAAAACAATCAAAATTTAATCAAAACTGAAAAATATCATCGTAAATAACGAAATGAAAATAAGACAGAAAATCGAAATTACATTAAGAAGTTACACCTAGTCATAAGATAGAAAACATGCTTTTTTTTTTTTAATCTGAATTTATTTTATTTAAAAATACATACTTACTACAATACTTTAAAGATAATTTAGATAGATTATTTAAAACTAGATAGAAAACATGGTGTTTTTTTTTTTTTTTTTTTTTTTTTTTTTTATCTGAATTCATTTTATTTAAAAATACATACTTACTACTATACTTTAAAGATAATTTAGATAGATTATTTAAAACAAATAAATAAATATATTTGAAATTATTGCCGCTTTTCTGATGTTTTTTTTTCTTTTTTTGCCTTACGATGACCACTGTAGATTAAATTTGGCATATCTGAAATAAAAATAAAAATAGCGGTTATAAATTAAATAAGGTTTATTCTAGAGATTGGGAGATGGAATTTATGAAAAACTGATTTTTCTTTTTCAAAATGGTGGCTACGTAAAGAGAAAATTCAATTTTTATCTAAAGAAAAAAGATTGTTTTTTAAAGATATATATATGTACATAAAATTGCATAAAAGATTTCTTCGTTTAGTCTCTATATTACTATATAAGAAAAGATCCTTAAAAGTGAATCGATTCAGTAATTATTAAGTAATCATGGTCACCGCTTTGAAAAATGCCCTTTGAGAAAAACGAGTTTAAAGTTGTGTGTTATAATTACAGTACGATGCTTATTTATTTATTTATTTATTTTACTTACATAGAATCATCTATTCCAGCACCATAAAGTCGCCCCTTTATGATAAAGCCTTCTTTAAAACACAAGTTTCCAAAACATCGATCTTTCGAAATTTATGACTAAGTGTAACGTAACCCTTTAAAAACAAACCAACTATTGAAACAAACAATTTTTCGCTGAAAATGATTGCATTTGTATTGCATATAAATGAGAATAGAAGTATTTAAAAGGTTATAATTGTATTCGGTATTTAAATGCTGCTTTCCTCTCAACCTATCAGATATTAAACAGTTAGATTACTTTCCTCGAGACTTCTCACCAAAAGATAGAATAAAATCCAAATAGTCAGAGAAGAACAGCCTTTTCTAACACGTTAAACATAGTTGAAAATAGTTCATGAATTCGGTTTGTCAAGCTGTCTGTACGAGGGCAGTTTAATAAGTTCTCGGCCTAACACAGAAATGGAACAAGTATGACCAAATGACAATGATGTTTGTAAAGTATGATCCTTTAGATGACATGCCGCTGAGTTTCAAACGCGCGAGTTTATTGGTTATTGCTGAGCGATAAAGTAAAGTAAACAAGTTTTGACATTTTCGAAAAATAGAAAAAAATGAAATTTGACCTTTCATAAAATACTTTGTTAAAAATTATTTAACCCCCACGAACATAGAAAAAGAGTTACAGTCTATCTTAAAGGGTTCTTGTCCTTCATATTCGACGATAAAAAAGGTGAGCTGCTGAATTTAAACATAGTAGAAAATCCATTCACGATGATGAACGCTCAGGACGCCCAACAACTGCTACGACCGACGAAATCGTCTCAAAAATTCACAATGCCGTATTGAATGATTGCCGATTGAAGATACGCGAACTTGCTGACATAGCAAACATCTCGATAGACCATGTTCAACACATTTTACACTTACACGATGTTTTGGGTATGAAAAAGCTTTCCGCTCGATGCGTGCCGCGCTTGTTGAACGTCGACCAAAAACGCCAAAGAATGAACATTTCTCAAGAGTCTTCTGAAATGTATTGTGTTGCAAGTTGAAAAATAAAATGAAATATTGTCAAGAATCTTGTATTTTCTTTGTCAGGCCGGGAACTTTTCGAACCACCCACGTACAGGGCTGCACTAAAGAATTCGCACACAAGAGTGTATCTTAAATGTATTGAGTTGCAAGGGAACTACAATTAAAAATAATATGAAATTATGTCAAAAATCTTGTGTTTTCGCTGTCAGGACGAGAACTTATCAAACCACCCTCGTATGTGCTCTAATTCACGTAAATATGCTCGGATTTCCGTGTAATTGATATATGTTCTTGAGGTTTACCCTGCCATGTTTGGTATTGAAAATGGAGTTTGTAGCAATTATAAGTTCGTTTACAGAGACATTCAAAAGATTAGTCTAGTGGTCCGTTACATTACGTTCTATGGGGGAAAAAGCGTTTGCGATGTATTATAATGATGTTAAACTTTTACAAACATATTGAAATTGATATACATCACTGAGGATGCACTACAAGATGCTTACTTTAGAATGGGGTGCGCAGCATTAACTGTTCATTTACAAGGACACATAATAAAAAACAATCGGTTACAGTACTGTCTATGAACGATTATTGATGGAAGTGCGTTTTCAAATTTTGGTATGCGTTTTTAAATTTAACTAATATTTTGCATACAAATTCTATAGATGCTATACAGGGCTGCACAAAAGAATTACTTGGCGGGTATAGCTGAAAGGAATTTTCAACTGTGTTTCAACGTTTTCTAACCGAACAAAATTTTAGCACGCTACTTAGTGTATAAGGGCTTCTTACAGTAATTCAAATAATTTTACGGTTATAGATGGTAATTGCCAAAATTTGGTTTTCATATATCTTACGCATTTTCCAAATGGTTTACTTAGATTTTACAGTTAAATATTTCCTTTTGTTAGTCTGTAATTACATAATACCTTTCCAGCTGGGCCTTTCAACAGCATAGGTAATTTTCTTTAATTCTTATATTAACTTAGCATCTTCTCCAATTTGTCTTAACTTTGTTCACGTATTAATATTAAGTCTGGTCCCAGCTAGATTGAAATTTCTTGTACATTTTAATTTGCTTATATTTTTTGTTTGTTCACTCTAGTATATTATTATTCATTTATTACTGTTCATTTAGTACTTACTTCTATCCAATATTATTATTTACTTCAGCATCATACAGTATTATAACATGGTAGTATTATTGCTGCATCACATAGTATTATAGTATTATTTAGTACTGCTCAGTATAATTGGTAAATTGTATTTTCGGAATTTTGTAATTTCAGAATTCGTATTTCAGTATTACATAGTATAATTATTGCTTAGTATCACAAAGTGTTATTTAGAATTGCTCAGTATAATTAGTAAATTGTTTTCTCAGTTATTATATCATAAAAATTTGAATTTTTGGAATTTGCGTTTCAGTACAACTTCTCTAATTTCATGATGGTATTTGATTTGTGTTTATTCTATGATTATTTCATTTGTCTTTATCGTATTTATTAGTTGTTTATTGTTCAATAAGTGAGCTATTAGTGTTTTTTTGTATTTTTTGTCTTCTCCCAACTTTAATAATTATCTTGTAAGGCTTTGCTGCATAGTAAACAAATCTGCTGTGCGGGGCTAGTTGAGTTTAAGCCGAAAGAAAGGCTTACCCACCCGGTTTGACTTTGACTTTCACTTTGTTTACTTAGACATCATCTTACACCTTATTAAACGGGGAACTTGTCTTCTGAATGTGTTGGAGAGTGTATCATATTCTATGCTTGACGCATGGTTTTTCTTCTTCTTTTTTTTTTCTTTTTGCAACAAAACCTCTATGAGTACGAAGTCTGAATACACGAAAAAATGTCAAGTAACTCTTCTCCCATTTTATTCAACTTAAACACAAGCCCAGTTGTAAAATGAATAGTCAAGTACCATCATGGGGGAAAAAAAAAGTCATCGACACGAAAGTCAGTAATAAAAGAGTTCACTCGAAAAATTGTAAAAGATATTTGTATTCCTGGAAGAAGTATAAAGTTAGCGTATGGCGGAGGTAAGAATCAAATTGGAAGTTCCTTCACCTTTTTCGAAATAAAATCTCTATGCAGTCATTCTAAAGCGTTTTTAAAAAAGTGCTATACGGTACGAAAATAATAATAATAATAATAATAATAATAAAAAGATTTTTTTTTTTTTTTTTTTTTTTTTAATGTGCCAGCGTTGTCTGATAAAAACTGTGAATAACAGAAATTGAATATTTTAAAAAGTTTTTCACCTTCATTTACCGTACGATAAATACTTATAAATACTACCGCATAGATAAATACTTACCGCGCATGCGCAGCAGCGTGCTTATTTTACTGTTTATTACTGTTAATTTTACAGTATAATACTGGCAGCTGGTGTACTAGTATTACATCCTAAAGCCAACATTTTTTTTTTCGTTTTTTTTTTTTTTTTTTTTTTTTTTTTTTTTTTTTCAGTGTACGTCCAGAATTTTGTTAAACTAATAATAATAATAAATGTTTCAAAAATGAACATGTCCCGCTCATATTACGCAACATTCAGATGAAGTCAGAACTATTTAATTTCAACTGAATCATAATTTAATTTACACTAAAAAATATACCTGCCAATAGGAAGAAGTTTTTAAAAAATATTGAAAAAAAAAATCACCAAAAATTCCAACTCATTACATGCAAATCTCGAGGAACGATGCATAAAAGATAGGGAGTGAAAACAAAATTCCTGCTTTTCAACAGTTTTTTCCCGTTTATAATAGACAAGCCCAATTACAAAATGAGGAGTCAGGTATCATCATAAAAAAGGAAGAAAAAAAAGGTTAAGTCATGGGAACATGAAAATCACATTATCGTTATTTGAGAGTCCACTCGAAAATTTAAGTAATGCATCTTCATTCTGAGAGTTTCTAGTTAATGAAAGGTAGAGACAGAAAGAATCAAACTGTGTTTTCTCTGGCAGGAACATCCTGTTCCCTTCTATCTACTGAAAAACACTTTAGACACTACACTATACAGCATTAAAAGTGCTTTTAAAAGCGAGATACCAAAAAAAAAAAAAAAAAAAAAAAAAGTTTTTTTTTTTTTTTTTTTTTTTTTATTAAAGTAGGTTGATAACGATTGCGAATAAATGAAACTGTATACGCAGACAAGATCTCATTTTTTAAAGATATATGTTTAGGGCATTTTATTTCGCCACTGACTTGTAAATTGATTTATAAGAAATACAACAATTTCTTCGACAATACATATATAAAAAGAATTATACGAACGAAAATCGTATCACTTTAACAATACGAAGTGAAAAAATTAAATAAAGGCACCTGACATTTCATTTATAAATGCAAAAGAGGAGTTTATTTTTATGCCAATACAGGGGAGTTTTCATAAATTTCTGATATTGCATATTCATTTATTAAATAGAATAACGCGCTCAAGATAATGATAAAATGTTATAATTTATTTTTATTTTTTTTCCTTTTGAGGGAAATTCATTCTAATTCATTTCTAATTAAATATATCTGTCCCAGTTTTTTCTTCCACAAGAACAAAAAAACAGTAAAACACAGTTTTATAACAATTTAACAGAAAACACGTTTTTTATTTCGCCAAAGATAAAAATTTCTGATAAAATTAAAACGTAAAAATTAATTGAAACTGAATTAAAATTTTAAAATGTTATTGTCATTAGAAAGATTTAGAAAAAGAAAGCCAAGTAATGGGAACACAAAATTTACATTATCGTTATTTGAGAGTCTACTCGAAAATTTAAGTAATGGATCTTTATTCTGATTCTGAGAATATAGAGTCGATGAGAGGCTGAAACTGAGATAAGAATCAAATTGTGCTTTCTCTTGCAGAGTCATCCTGTTCCCTGCTATCCAGTGAAAAACACTACATTCATTATACAGTCATTTAAAATGTTTTTAACAGCGAAGTAAAAAAAAAAAAAAAAAAAAAAAACAGATTTAAAAAAAATAATAAAAAGTCCCATAAGGATTGCGAATAAATGAAACTGTGTACCTGGGAAAAAATTCGCCCTTTCTAATTAAATGTATTTGTCTCAGTTTTTTTCTTCCACAAAAATGACCTGCATTTTGTGTTAGATTAACAGTAAAAAAACAGTTTTATAACAATATTTTAACGGAAAACACGTTTTTTATTTCATCAGAAATAAACATTTCTGATAAAAGGTAGACGTAAAAATTTAAATGAATTGTAAAAAAAAAAAAAAAAAAATAGTTGTAAAACATTTTACACATTTTTTAGTTTTAATTAAAAAATAAGAAATTTTTTATGCAATTTTCTCAGAAGTTAAAGAAACGACAAAATGAAAATTTTAACATAAACGTCTCTCTCTCCCTCTCCCCCCCCCTCTCTCTCTCTCTCTCACACACACACACACACACACACACATATGTATATATATATATTGCATATTTTTTTCATAAACTATATTTTATCAGTTAGATTGAGATTTGCTTGGTTCTCAGAGTTCGTAAATATCATGACATTGTCAAAAATATCGAATATATCTTACATTTTGATATATATCCGATATTTTCAAAATAGTCAATTACTGCTGATAATAAATATTTTCAGACTTAATATAAACTAGAAACTGAAACAACTCTTAACACATTACCAACGATTAATTTTTGTGAAATCTGGATTTATAAAAAAACAGTAAGAAGTTGCTCCCTTTTCTGAAAGTCTCGCAAATAAAATGGGTTTCCTGGATAGGTTTCTCAAATTTATACAACAGTAAATATCTGCCATTGTACAGATTTAATATAAAATGTGTTATATATATATATATATATATATATATATATATATATATACGAGGGTAAGTCATTAAGTAAGTCACAAAAGATAATTCAATAATATCTTACAATGATACTCACTTCAAAACTATTTTTATTTCACAACATATTCTCCACCAATATTTATGCACTTATATCACTGTTTTATCAGTGTCCCAACAGCAGCTGCATAACATTCTTTGGGTTGCTGTCTCAGCCCCATTAGGACTTCAAGTTGAACACAGGAGACAATTTAAAAGTTTTGTTGGCAACTTCTTCAACATCCACCATACAGCTTCGACTTAGCCCCAAGCGATTTTCATCTATTTAGTCCACTAAAAAACCATCGTGGAAGCAAGATGATGTTCACAGATGATGAAAAGGTTCAACTTGAAGTCCTAATGTGGCTGAGACAGCAACCTAAAGAATGTTGTGCAGCTGGTGTTGGGGCACTGATAAAACGGTGATATAAGTGCATAAATATTGGTGGAGAATATGTTGAGAAATAAAAACAGTTTTGAAGTAAATATCATTGTAAGTTATTATTTAATTATCTTTTGGGACTTACTTAATGACTTTCCCTCGTATATATATATATATATATATCTATATATCTACAAAAAATAACTTTTCAAAAGTAAAAAAACAGCCAAGCTTAAAAAAAAAAAAAAAAAAAAAAAAAAAAAAAAAAAAAACACCGAAAGTTGTGGCTAAAAAATGGTGTGATATCAAATTTCCAAGCTTTTAATGTACTTATTTAACTTTTTTCCATTAAAGAAGTTATATATATAATTCGAGTGCTACGTATATGTTAATAGAAATCGTTTTCTCCTGTACTAAATACATCCTAACGTGTTTCTGAAAATTCAATTTTTTTCAAATTATGCATGATGGGCTTGGCGGCCATCTTTCCATATTATACTCAAAATTCTAAGCACCCATATCCGTAATTAAAATCCGAAGTTTAAAATTGTAACTTAAGCAAATATTTTAATCGTTTCGTTTTCGTTTTCGGTTATCAAAATATTAGTCTTCCTCAATTTATCTGTTCGTAATTAAAATCTGAAGTTCGACATTGTTATAAACATATTACATTGCAAACATATTACGCTTTTACTTTAGAAATTTGAGGGCTTAGAAATATGGAAAGATGGCCACCAAGCCCATCATGCATAATTTGAAAAAAATTGAATTTTCAGAAACACGTTAGGATGTATTTAGTAAAGGAGAAAACGATTTCTATTAACATATACGTAGCACTCGACTTATATATATGATAACCTCTTTAATGGAAAAAAGTTAAATAAGTACTATAATAAAAGCTTGGAAATTTGATATCACACCATTTTTTAGCCACAACTTTTTTTTTTTTTTTTTTTTTTTTTTTTTTTTTTTTTTTTTTTTTTAAGCTTGGCTGTTTTTTTACTTTTGAAAAGTTATTTTTTGTAGATATCATTTCTTTTTTTTTTAAATAGATTATACATAATTTAAATAATCTACTCTATGAAATTAACATGAGAATGTTATGTAAAATTACATTTTACTTTCAGTTATTGTTTAAAGGGTTAACTAGAAATACCAGTAGATTTTTCAATTAAACTAATTACACCTTTAAAAACAATATATTAAATGTAGCTTGTTATAATACTTGTTATCCTTCGTTAAAAAATATCACTGCCTAATCCATGAGATGAGTAAAAATGTAATATGTACAAAGCGCGTCAGCGCTGCTTTTGAAATCAAACGTGATATCATGCTCTTTTATTATTAGCGTTAAATCACATTGATTGGCGAATCTTTATAAAATGTAGTTAATGGTGAAAAATAACAAAATATCTTAGCAATTCCTTAAATTTACATTATTTTATACAATTAAACACTCTGCTCTTACAATAAATTTAAATGGAAACTTCACTTCTTAAACAAAACAATTTAACAACTGAATTCCATTAATTTATAGAAAAATGATGTCAAAGAATTCTCAGCCTGCGAACTAAATGCTTATCCTTTACCATGGTTTTAGAGAAATAAATTAATCACATTTAATTCCTTTTCGAAAAGTTTGTTTACGTTTGGAAAGAAATTTTAAATGCCGATAACTCTTAATGTATACATTTTAGAAGTGAAACCTCTTCTCTCAAAAATTATTTTATTTTTAAAGATCTTTCTAAAAATGTAAATTTTATGAAGTTATATATATATTAAAGCATGAACACTACGTCTGAGTACTTTATTTTACAAAATTATAAGAACACACATTTTATCAGACAGTTAAATGCACCAAACCAACATGAGTGAAAAATTGACCTGCGCCAGGTCTCGAACCTGGGACCTTCAGCGTACTGTGCTAACGCTTTGCCACTAAGCCACCCAGACCGATATCCTAAACCAGCAATTTCTCATTCTTATTCCTGTTGGAAACAGTCATCGGCCACAATTTGCAGTCACATTTAATTGTCTGATAAAATGTGTGTTATTATAATTACGAAGTTTTATTTAAAAAAAATATCTTCAGAAAAAATGGCTGAATTGCAGATGAAATTTGATATGATTAACCCGTAACTGATTTGTGCTATTATAATACAGATGGTACACGGTTGTTGGCAGAGTTTTATCTCTGTTTTGGCATAATTTTTTAGTTGCCAAGTTAATTAACAGTTTTTTGCTAATTAAGGATAGAAATTTATTTATTTTTCACTGGATTTTATAAAAGCATGTAGATTAGGTTATTACTTGTCTAAAAGTGCAATCCTTTTTCCTTTCTGCCCTATATTTTTGTCTGTAGGTTGTTTAAAAAAAGTTTGACGAAGAAAAAAGTGATCATTTTAAGTAACTCGACGTTTTTAAAAAAAATCTATATCTCTGTTTATAAATCACTTATGAAGGTGATTTTGGTCTCAAATTGAAGAATTTCTTCATTAGATTCTTTAAGTTTTCGTTTTTTTTCTGTGACGCTTGGTTCATTTGATATCTGATATTTTAATCTGGCATGTTTGGTCGATTTAACATTGCGAAGTTTCTTCCTGTAAGTAAGCAGTAGCGGTTTGTAGTCCAGTTCTTGGCGTTGTTTGTTTGGCGTATTTTTTTTTTTTATAGCTTGGCTTGGCAGAGCGACCGCCCTGTTTGATATGGACAATAATGATATAAATGCATTTTCTGTAAGATAGAAACCACGTTCTTAGTCAATGATGTTTTCTGAATAAAAACGAGATTTCTCGTTTCCCGTCGGCAATGAGTTAATATGGAAACTTAATAAAACAATATTCCAAATGTCTTTGTGTTTTTGTTTTTTCACTTATAACAAAATTGAAGATAAATTAACTGAAAACAGAAACAATGTTCTGAAAAGTTAAACAAGTTGATTTTTATACCCATCAAAATACAAATTATAGGATTCAATCTCAAGCATCAAGATAGTTTTATTTTTCAAACAATAAAATTATGTAGTTTATCTTCCAATAAATGCTCTAAGTTAATATTGTCCAACCAAATTTTTGGTTCAACATTCAAAAATTCAGTTTTAAGCACAAAACTTGTTTTTTTTTTTTTTTTTTTTTTGAAGGAGGGTGGGGGAATAAAATAATTTCCAGAAGCAAAGGTTCATTAGTAAATTACAGTTGAAAAGTTAGTTATTTTAGGTGAAAATATCTAACATATCATGCATAGTTGTATTTAAAAAATAAATATCGGGTATATGAAAACATGGAAAATATCAAACGTCGCGATATTTTGAAAATAAGAATTGGATATTATATCATGATAGATAACCATTCATATATATCACCCTGTTGGTTCCGTAAATTTTAAAAATTAAACCAAAATTAAATAAAATAATAATAAAGAAAAAAGCTTTATTTTTATTTTTATCATCGACGAGATTTATCAAAGAGTTTTTGTGGAATGACAAAAGATAAAATTCACAACCATAAAATACTAATATTGATAAATGAAAAACATATTTTTATGAAATCCAATCATAAACCATTACCATTAAAGCTGTAAGTGTGAAAAATGAATTTTCATTTTTCGCACAATCTCTGACTATTTGCCAACAATCCAGCGGTACGTTACCCTTGATTTCGTTCTCAGAAAATACAAACAAGCGCAAAACTGTTATTCCATTATTCATAACTCATCATTATTCATTATTCCGTAAAAGACAAAACATGCCCTTTCATGACTTGGCACTCCATAGCAAGCTAGGCGAAAAAGCTATGATTTTTGCATTCTGTCTCTGGGTTCTTTTATTTCGGTGATTTCTTTTTTTCTTTAATTCTTTTTCATTATTCATTTTACTAAATTAAACATGCAACTTTTTAAAACGAATTCAAGATGGACTCATTGGAAAAGAATTTTAATGAAGTAATATAACACATTTATTAAAGAGGCATTAATGTGATCGAATTTTGCAATCACAAAAGATCATTGTTGGTGTTGTATATATTGCAACGGTAGGCTAATATGGGTGGACAAATGTTCATTGTTGAGGTAGATTTAAAACTAGTCGTTGGGGACCACCGTAATACTTACCCATCATGGATATGCATAATATAAAATATGAAAATAAAACATGTGTAAACTACTTATAAAATGCATAGCAATTCGAATAAAATCGGGATTGATGACGTCATAAACTTTAAATGCTCTATTACTGAATTGTGAAAAAGAAACATCCTTATAACTCCAAAAATAATAATCATATTAACTAACGGTTTATTGCGTCGGATTAAGTGTCTCATTCCCAATTAAAATATATCTCTGAATTGAAATTTGAATGAAATACAGGGCCATGAAAAATCGAAGAGTGCGGAAAATAGGATTACAAATATCTCGGCAACTCATTATACGACCGATTTCATTCTTTATGCAAAATTTATGTTTTTTTTTTAATTGTCTTTTATATTCATTCCTTAAAATAAACAATTTCGAAAATTTTTATATACCTTTTATCAGAACGAATATTTCGAGAGAAAGAAAAAAAAATAGTTCCGGATAATCGGGGTTACTGAAATTCAATAAGCTTCTTCCCATTATTACGTACTAAGTACACACTAAATTTCAAGTCTCTATCTCAATTTGTTCGGTAGATAGAGCGTTTACAGACACATAGACGGACGGATTTTTTTTTTTCTAAAAATATGTTTTTCGGAATTTCCAGTGTCTAAAACGAGTAAATCCGTCAAAAAAAAAAAAAAAAAGATTTTTAAACGATTACAAGAATTACCCTATACCACGTAAGATAGGTAAGTTAAAGAAAAAAATCATGTTTCAAAATAACGTAACCCTTATCTGCTGTGACGCTGTGACAGAAATTGTCGCATTGCTATACTGCGAGCGATCTCTGAGACCGCTTGATCGAAAGATGAATAAAAGGTTCAATTAACTCATAGGATACTGTTTCTCTTACAGAAACAGTACAGGACTGTCATAATTTAAATTCACTTATTCAGAAGTTTCTAGCGATAGTACTAGGGCTCTAAACACAATTTCGTTATAGCTATAAGTTAAACTGAAAATTACATGTTAAACCGTGAAAGTTGAAACAACAACAACAACAAAAAACAGCGATATGTGAGACCGCTAACACCAGTTAATTGTTAACATATCGTAAAAAAAAAAAAAACATTAAATTGAGTCATACTTTTCTAACAAATTGCATTTAAAAGTATTTTTAGGGTTTCGTTCATCTCACGAAACCCTATTACTCCCGCTCCGTTGTCTGTCCGTCACAGAGCCGTTCTCAGAACCTATATAACTTACACAGTTGAAACTTTGTGTATATATAACTGAATACATGCTGTGAAGCTCAAAATATTAAAATTTGAAAAATTCGTATTATTTTAATAAATAGAGATAAAAAAACAAAATTCTAACAGCCTTCTTCTATTAAATTTAAACATTTTTCATTATAGCAGTTGCCAACAGTTAAAAATCCACAATAAAATTCTTTCTACAATAATTAATTTTCTATTGGAAGATTTCCACGTGAAAAATAAAAATGAAATAAAAATTTTCACCCATTGAAAAAAAGAAAAAAAGATTATGACGTCATATGGGTAAATAAAACGGAAATTTCCAAAGATTTCTCAATAATACAAGGAGTATGAGTATGTGTATGTACAGAAAGCAGATTAATATCACGTCTATAGAGAATTAAAAAGAAAATTAATCTGACGCATATTGGAAGTTTAACGGATTTCTCAAATGTTTGAAAATAATACAAAACGAATATCAATATCAGTAATAGAGAATAGTAAATATATGAGTTTGAGGAACGTATTGAATCATGATAAAAATCCGATTATGGAAATATTCGCATATTTTAACATTTTGAAGGTGTACAACATGTTTAATTTTGAAATTATTTTTTTAATATCGCATTTAGTCCACATGACATATATTATTATGACAGAATATAATAGCGGGCTGGTTTCGATATTCAAGAAAAAGAAAAAATAGACCGGTAAATTTTTTACTTTATAAAAAACATGGCTTTTTTTTTGCTATATGAAATTTATTTGGATTTATTAAAGAAAGGATAAAGTTTTTTGAAAGGAATATTAAACGAAACCCTTTGTGGGATCTTCGATCACACTCATCCACTTGTTTTTTCTATTCGACTATGATTGGATGTGTGTTTAGATTATTTTATTTATTTATTGATGAAGTTTTAATTTCGTTATGGAAAGTTATCCGGAAACAGATGCTGAATTATTTATATTGTTTTAAGTGCAAACGGGTTAATGTTCCGTAACCAGGCTGCACGCGATACACTGCAAAAAATAATTGTCGATTTTACAGTATAAAACTGGCACCCCAGCTGCCAGTATTATACCGTAAAATTAACAGTATTAAACCGTAAAATAAGCAGTAATACGCTGCCGCGCATGCGCGGTAGCGTATTACTGCTTGCGCGGCAGCGTATTACTGCTTATTTTACGGTTTAATACTGTTAATTTTACGGTATAATACTGGCAGCTGGGGTGCCAGTTTTATACTGTAAAATCAACAATTATTTTTTGCAGTGGATATAGACTTAATCTTCTCACCTCTCACCGCCGAGAACTGATATATCCATTTACTATGCTGTAGGTTTAACATTAAGCTAAAACACTCACATTAACACGCTCACATTAACATAAAGCTCACAATATTAGCAATTTTTAAATTAATATAATTCTACAAATATAATGTAGTTTTAAAACAGTAAGTAATGATTAATAGTCTCAAGGATTATATTCATATACGTAATTAAGTTTTTAATATCATGTTTGAAATATGTTTTTTTAACATTTTAAAAACAGTTACAGAGAAAACAACATTACAATTTTATCCTTTTGCTCAACGGTCAGGAGGAACAGGAAAAAAATAAAAATAAAAAAACATGCTTGAAACTTATTTTAAAATCCATAAAAAAATAGTAAATTCAGATACAGTTTTCAAACAAATTGCATTTGAAAGAACGTTTTTTCTCCCATTTGACGGTGTAAAAAATGAAATTGTGCGATGTCTATAATTAAAAAAAAAATTGCAGTAAAGGCGAAATTTTTTAGTCAATTCGTTACCACCGTCATAATGATGTCAGCGTTACTCACGGACATATTTTTACTTTATAATGAGATTTTAAAATATGAAATAATTATATTATATTATAATTATAAATAATAATAATAATCTGTACATACTATCAATTCTTGAAAAGTAGTTTTACAGATCTCACATTTAGTAAACTGCCGGCCTGATTTTTTGAAGGAACTAGACAGCAAAAAGTAATTATTGTCAAAAACCTTCTCTCGAAAAATCAAGCTAGCAAGGTCAGAGTTCAGTTATTATAAAGGGATGTATCTTAGATGTGCTACTTAATCCGAAATGACATAATAGAAATTTCTATTCGAGTTTATTTTGCAAAGGTATAAATATATGGCATAGACATATAGAGAACATATCAGACATATAGAGAAATCTGTAAGTTCTTATTTGTAAAGTAAAAGCCTGTGTTCTTAGCCCCAATTATTCATTTTATTATGATGTTTTCTTGATTTTACTTGTGGTTGTTAAACAAGAAAATGAATAACTACTAAATACTAACACCAATAAATGAAAACATATTTTTATGAAACGCAATCAGATACAGTTTCCGTTAAAAAGCTGAATGTGCATAAATGCTGAATGTGAGCCACATGTACAGGGTCAAAGAAAGAGGCTGCAGGACCCGGTAACGATTCCCCTTACGTAGCGTAATACTAGAAAATAAATTTATTGAAAAATTAATTTTTAAAAAGGTTATACACATTTGCTTAAAATCTAAACATCACTGCATTAAGAAAATGTGAAAAAAAGGGCGTAAGTTTTCAAAATCCTTGCGGACGTATGCCAGTTTTTGGCTATCACGGGATAAGTTTGGCAGATTGGGATTTTGCCAGCTTAACTGCTCTATAATTGCACTATTGCTGATGATTTATTAATAAAATGGGAAAATTTGTTTTAATTGCTTTTTCTTTAGGCTGTGTTATAACATTTACATTTATGCACAATATATAAGACTCAAGTTCTAAATTTTAAAATTAATTTACTTTGTTAGTTATTTTTACTTAAAAAAAAAAAAAAAAAATAGTGCTTGAGTCTATCTTTTTGCACTTTTATTTAAAAAACGGTGCCAGAAGCGGGCCCTTGAGCTGGGATCAGGTAATTTGTGCCGGTTCCATCCCCGTCTATGCGGGCTTGTGTAACGAAAAATAAATTTTCACTTTTCGTATAAAAGCACTGAATATTCGCCAATAATCCACAGTGGTACATTGCCCTTGATTTCGTTCTTAAAAAATACAAACAAACGAAAAACCGCTTTTCCATTATTCTTCAATCATCGTTGTTCATTATTCCATGAAAGACAAAACATGCCTTTTCATGACTTGGAACTCCATTACAAGTCATGCGAAAAGCTATAATTTTGGCACTCCGTCTCTGGGCAGCTCTTTTGTTTCAGATAACTTTTTTTATTTTCCATTGTTCATGTTACAGAACTAACAACGCAACTTTTTAAAATGAATTCAAGATGAACTACTAGGGAAAAAAATAATTTATTCATTTCTTTCGTTTTTATATCATTAAGAAATTAAAGTAGCACATTTATTAATAATTTATAGCGTAATTTAAAAATATTAAATAAAATATTAAAGTGTATTTGTAAATGTTTTCTTTATAGACATGCCATATATGAATATGTCTATCAAAAGCTCGGCATAAAAATGCTTGAATCTAATGATTCCAACTGTACAATAAATCAAAGTTGTCATTTTGTTAACTGTTTTGTAAAATGTCTGGGACGCTCGATGAAAATGGACAAGAGGGAAGACATAAACACAATTGGATGAAATGGACAAAGTTAAAATTTACTGAATGTGCCTATGTTTGTTATATATAATTTTGTGTTTTTAACTTACAACTTGCAATTTACTAAATGTGACAAAATGGACTAAATGATATTTTGTCTGGGACGGTTTTTTCAGTGGATTTTTTCACTGTGGAAAAAACCGGACAGCCCTGCAATAAATATTATGTGTAAAACATCTCTTTGTGCTATGTGTATGCGTCTATGTGGGATTCCTTCACAAATTAAGAAGCAATGCTTATTTACTTCAATTTTTCTTATTATCGCTACCTTATTATTTCAATCATTTGGTAATTTTTTTTCGATGTAAAACGTTCCATAAAAAAATACGATGTTTGATTTTTCTTCATTTCAAATAACTTCTAGATGCATAAAAATGTTATTTTTAGTTATTATTACTAACGTACCATGACGAAATGGCTGAAACTTTTTCTCAGTTTATCTATCAGCATTTTTTAACAGTAGTTTTACAGATATCACACTCGTGATTTTTGGAAGAAGCAAGATGGTCACAAATTTGGTGAAAAGAAATTGATGTCAAAAACTTTCTCTGGAAAAATTTAAAAATTCAGGATTTAATTAAGCATAGGAAGGGATTTATCTTAAATTCGCTACCTAATACGAAATAACGTCCTTGAAATTTCTCTGGGAGCTCATTTAGCGAAGGTAGAAATGTATGTCCATATACGAAGGTATAAACTTGTCATATTACTCAGAGAAGTTTGAAAACTTTTGTTTATGAAGTAAAAAACTGTGTTCTAAATCACAGTCACTCATTATACGATGATGTTCTCTAGATTTTACTAATGTTTTCTCATGCATAGTCTAAAACTTATTTAATCTTTGATTTTATCAAACCGCCTTTGTGAAATAAGAAAATTCATAACGAAAAATACTATTATCGGTCAGTGTTACAGTCGTAAAAGAACGAGGGGGTATACGCTATACACAGAGAATATGTACCCAGATAATACATGCTATAATAGCTTTATTTAAAAAACAAAGGGTATGCGGAGTTTCTTTACAAAATCCAGAAGGTATATGTCGTATATCACCATATACTCTCCACTACGTTCCTGTTATCTTTAAAGAAAAAAAAAGTATGTACTCAATTAGGAAACACTTCTACTATAAAGCTGGATGTAAAATAATTTTTCTTTTCTGGCAAAATTACTGATTATTTGTCAATAATCCAATGGTACATTGCCCTTGATATAGTTCTCAGAAAATCCAAACAAACGAAAACATATTCTTTCATTATTCATAACACTTCGTTGTTCATTATTCCGTAAAAGACAAAACATGCCCTTTCATGACTTGGAATTAATTATATTGCAACCCATGCAGAAAGCTATAATTTTCACATCCTGTCTATGGGCAGCTATTTTGTTTTGGAGATTTCGTTTTCATTTTTTATTATGGTACTGAATAAACCGTGCAACTTTTTAAAAAGAATTCAAGACTAACCTTTTATGAAAAATAATTTTTCCTTTGTGAAATAAGAAAATCCATAATCAAAAAATACTAATATAGGTAAAAAAAAAAAAAAAAAAAAAAAAAAAAACACTCAACTAGAAACCACTTCCACTATATAGCTGGATGAAAAATAATTTTTCTTTTCTTGCAAAATCACTGACTATTTGTCAATAATTCAGTGGTACGTTGCACTTGATATCGTTCGTAGAAAATAAAAACAAATGCAAAACTGTTCTTTCATTATTCATAACTCATTGTTATTCATTATTCCGTAAAAGACAAAACATGCACTTTCATGACTTAGAATAGCATTATAACTATGCAGAAAGCTATAATTTTCGCATCCTGTCTCTGGGAAGCCCTTTGTTTTGGAGATTTTATTTTCATTTTTTATTATTTATATTGCTGAACTAACCCTGAAACTTTTTAAAAAGAATTCAAGACGAACTTATTATGAAAAATATTTTTTCCTTTGTGAAATAAGAAAATTCCCAACCAAAAAAAATACTAATATAGTTAAAGAAAAAACATTTTTATGCACTCAATCAGAAAACACCAGAAAAATTCGTTTCTCGCAAAATCTCTGGCTATTTGTCAATAATCCAGTGGTAAGTACCCTTGTTATCGTTCTCTGAAAATACAAACAAACGAAAAATTGCCCTTTGATTATTCATAACTTATCGTTGATCATTATTCCGTAAAAGACAAAACCTTTCACGACTTGGAATACCATTACAACCCATGCAGAAAGCTATAATTTTCACATCCTGTCTTCGCAGCTATTTTGTTTCGAAGATTTCGTTTTCATTTTTTATTGTTTATGTTACTGAACTTATTAAAACGAACATATTAGAAAATTATTTTATTTCATTAACTTCTTCTGTTTTTATATTTTTAATAAATTAAAACAGCAAATTTATTAAAATTTTAAGTACAAAATTTAATAATAAAATGTGTTGGAAGTTTATACCTTAGACTTTTTTTACACGAAAATATCTATTAACGGTTACACTTGGATTAAGGGGATAAGTTAGGTTTTGAATATTTGGTGGAGACGTTCTAGCTAATCGTATTTTTAAGCGACAGAGTTGCTTATTGTTTTCAATCGCTCTAAAAACATGGAGTAATTATGATAAAAACACCTCGATAATTGAAAGAAACCATCGTTGTATCACTGCTGTATTATGGACGAACACATGTTACTGATATTTTTTTATACACTATTCATCTGAATTAAAATATTAAAAAGTAAACACTACTAACTTTTGAATCAACCTAAGAGAGTTATTCAGTTTCAGTTGGGAAGATTCCTTCACTATTATTTTCATTTGTTAAAAAAAAAAGAAAAGTTGTTACATCTATTTTATGTATATGTGTGTATGTAAACATATAATACGGATGTACGCAAGCATATTAATAACAAAAGATTGTACGTAATTACAGGCTGTTCAGTATGAGTGTAATTTAAACTTTAATAAGTATTTATTAATCTAACCATTCTGGCATGTAAATAACACTTATCATTAAGGCTTTTTTTTCATTCTTATTTTAAATGTACAATGCAGATATAACGTCCAAAATCCATGTAAGTTTTCCATTTAAAAAACATATTTTTAAACAAATTTGTCGCAGACGAGTAGCTTTAAACTCAAACAAAGCAAAATATTATTATATTAATATATAATCATAGTAATCGTTATGTAATTTTTGTGTGTACTGTCCGTGCGTGTGTGAAGTATGATTAACTTCACTTAAGCTAGAGTAGATAAAGAAAATAATCTATTATATATTAAAATTTGACTGTCTCTTTGTATTTAACAACTACTCCTTTTAGAATATGCAATGTAGTGCGATGAAATTGTAACACAAGTTATCCAAAAGATATCTGAATAATTTTAATATTATGATCCGTATTGTATATGAAAATATATTTTCCAAATTTGCTTAAAATGTTAATGAATGGATTGTAATGGAATACGGAGGTTTGAGCATGTAGTCTGAACATATGAACTATGCTCAGAATAAAAGTTTTTGTGCAAACCATAGCAACCCACAATACAGAATTTGACAATACTCGCCCGGACTAATTTGCTTAGACGACTTAGACAAGTAAACAAACATTAGCTAGGCAATAATGGCAAGCTCTCCAAATTTGTATCCTAAATCCTCTCGACCAGTGCTGGAATTTTATGGCCAGTATATGTCGGAATTTTCTTATAAAAGCATTCTGCTATAATTGCATAAAAATCGCGTAACTTGAAAAATGTAACTTTCGTAATTTTGAGTTCATTTACATTGTAAACATGATTTCTTGCTTATAATAAGAAATATAATAAAATAAATATTATAAATATTTTTAGATGTAGAATTAAATTACCCCCCCCCCCCCCCAAAAAAAAAAAAAAAAAAAAAAAAAAAAAAATTCATGCAATGGAAATGCAAATACAACACATCAGATTGCTACACCAGCTACACTGCAAAAAAAATTGCCGATTTTACAGTAATAAACAGTAAAATAAGTAGTAATAGACTGCCGCGCATGCCAGTATTATACTGCACAAACAACATTTTTTTTTTTTTGCAGTGCAGTAAATATTAACTTGTCTTTGGGGTTTACAAAAGTTTTTTTTTTTTTTTAATAATAATAATCTTTTTTTTTTCAAAGGTTAAGGTTTTTCTATGAGTATTTTTTACTATAAGAATCGTATTTCCAAATTTTTCACTCAAAACAAAAAGTTTCGAAGACAATTTAAAGAATATATAACTGAAAAATATTGTACAAAGTTAACTTTATATTTGATGGAAATTTAGATACATCAATTTAAATATGACAAAAATCTTGCAAACAAAGTTTCTGCGATAAATGCATTTAAAAACCTGGAGAAGGTGCGGAACGATGATTAAAAAGCGTTACATTTTTTATTTACATGCGGTTTGCGTCATTTTATTTCAAAAAATCTGGAGTATCTTTTTACAAAGTAAATCAATTAATATAATAAATAAATCAAAAACACATGTCTATGAGTAACGGTGACGTCATACCGATGGTGACAACGATGTAAGCAATCCATTTCTCTCTCCTTTTCTTTTTCTTTTTTTCAAATTTAATTACACCTAAACATTGCATTTTTTAATTTTTTACACTGTCAAATAGGAGGGGAGGGGGGGGGGGGTGTACTTTCAAATGAAATTTGCTTTAAAACTGTATCTCAGTTTGCTGATTCGTTTTAAGGTTTTTAAAATAATTTTAAAGCATGATTTATTTATTTTTTAAAACTACCTCTATCGCGTGCAGCTCGATTACGGATAATTGACGCATTTGAACTTAAAAAATAGTATAACTAGTTCAATCTCTGTCTATAACCAAATTGACACTTCATCAATCATTAAATAAATAAAAGAATATTATAAATAAAACACTAATTTAACAGATATGTAATCGAACTATGCGCATAAACATTGAAATAATCAGATAAAAATGGTTATCGTATATAGCAAAATATTTAGCAATTTCTTCGTCTATAATATTATTATTATTAGCTTCTGGCATGCAATTGATACAAAGGTATCAGTTTTAATAAATTTCAAAAGTTTACTTGAATACAGTCGGAAATTCGATATTTTTCATATAAAAATCCTTTTTGGTGTTGTTAGAGAGCAATCTAATATATATATATATATATTTACAATTAAAATAATGATTTTTACATATGTTCTGTACCCCAGGAATCCTGGATTGGATCCTTTGGTAATAATATTAATAAAAATATGATTTCTCCCCGTGATTTTTGTGTCAAACCACCTTAATTTGCCCTGAATATTTCTTTTTTAACTTGTTTGGAGCATTAGATGCTGTAGCAAAACTTTTGCAGAGAATGCATTATGCAACTTTCAGCGAGAAATATATAACAGAGTTTAATAGATATAACTTTTATAACACATTGTATATAAATTTATAATGAATATAGAACATAAAATATTACGCATTAATAAAAAGAAAGGTTTTGGAACAACCTAACATAAACAATTTAAAGTACAAACAAAATGTTTTCTATATGCGCGTGTTCCACTATCTTTTCTAATAAGCCTGAAGTCGTAGCTTCGAAGTATTTATGATTCATAAAATGTACTTAAAAATATATGACAGTAAATGTGTTCTTTTATTGTATGTTTGTAGTTCAATTCGAGAGCCTCGTACGAAAATCTCCAAACATCACGCAACCCATAAAATTTTGTCCTAGAACAATTCTGACTCACAATAAACATAATTAGAAATAACAGAGAAATAAAAAAGATAATAAATGAAGAACTATAATGGCTGAAAGTACTGCTATAAGAAATGTGGGTGGGTTTATCTTGGCATCATATTTTCCAACATAATCTTAGTTTAATAAAAATTTTATAAACAAATATGTACCCCACCCCCATCACAATGTTTTAAATATCGTATTCTATGTACTCCAAAAATTTTCAAAGTGATCTAGAGTTTGGAAATACCAAATTCAGCATCGAGTATGTTTGCATTGCGTATTTCATTTATATCCAATAGGTTACAGTTTTCTGAGGCATTTCATAGCATTTATTGCTTCTGGAATATTTTTTATAAAAATCCAGTTTTTAAAACTACGGAAATTTTTAATTATCTATTTTGTGTAGCAAATTTTCTAAATTATTAGATAGTTATATCAATATCAATTTTTTACCAGTTTATTTCACCCAAATAAATAAATAAATAAAATAAATAAATCTTTTAACTAGAAAGATTTCTTAAGATCGATGGAGTCCACTTGGATAGGAATAATCAGATGGGAATTTAAAAAACTTGTTTATCAAAAAATGAGATTGAGGAAGTATTTCAGGATAATATCTTGCCTCGTGTTCAGCATTACTTTATGTGGAAACAGCTGCTTTGCTTTTACATGAAATGAGTTTTTGCTCATTGCATCATATGACTTTCATATGACTCATTTACGGCATCACAACGCTAGCGATAAAATATAAATAAATAACAGCAAAGGAAAATAAATGTTCCATTTACGGACTTGATCAATGACTTTACTGATGCAAGCTTTCATTTTTTCTGATCTAAACATACCCATGCTTTTTAATAATTAAATTTATTAAATACAAATAAAAATATGTAAAAACGAAAAGCACAGTATTTCAGAATAACGTAACACATTAACTAAGGCACGATTTCGATTATTTAATGCTATCTTACAACCACAGGCATTTATTTACGTTTGTATGTTGCACTTACTGAACAAAATATATTTTTGCCTTCAAGTTTACTTTATGGATGCATATTAATAAAGGCAACATTACTGATTGATTCCTTTATATTCACAGCATAATCACTGTATAAATATGAATATCGCACATATTTTTTGTTAAATAATGTAACACTATATCAAGTAAAAGTAATACCAAGGAATGTGGGATGCAGGAATCAAACAGACACACTTTTATGCCTCTGATCACTAAAATGTTAAAAGGAACAGAGAAAAACATTAAAGCGGAAATGCAATATATAAATAAGGGTACTTCTTTTTCATAGCGACCTTAGTTAGTTCAAATTGGACCTAAAGTGCGATTTGTTGCTAAAAGTTATAAAAATGAAACTGGTGAATAATTATTATCTGTTTCAGGATACACTGTAAGTAAATTGTTTATGTGTGTACATAAATGGTGATTTGCTTCTGTGTATGCACATATTAAATCAATTGTGAAAATGTTGAAGAAATTGTTTGTGTGTTACGTAATAGCGATTAAAAAGCCAGGAAGAGTTTGTGAAAATTTTATACTTTCGCCAAACTACTTGTTCTCTATCTGGCCAAGGTCGCTATGAAAAAGAAGCCCCCAAATGTGATAAAAGTAAGCCATTATATGCAGTGTACTTACTCACTTGAAGTAATTTATCCCACTTACCTGAAAGAAAAAGAAAATATCATCAATATCTTCAAATATGCAATATTATTTTGTAAAGTTTAGGTTCTAATAGACTAATATTCAGTACAATAATGTAAATTATAGTTAAGGGCATTTAATAGAAATCAGCTCTAAATTACAAATGCAAAAATGTGAAATCGCAACAGGTAAGGGGGAAGGGGGGGGGGGTATCATAGAAAGAGAGAGAGAGGGATGAAAAAACCACGAAATTTGCCTGATGTAATTAATGAATAATCCCTTAAAATGTTTCTGACCATAAAAATGTAAATAATAATAATAATAATAAATACAAGTTAGATTAATTAACGTAAAACCCCTACTACAAAAAAAAAAAAAAAAAAATGAAGAAGAAGAAGGAGAGAGAGAGAGAGAGACGTTACACAATAATTATCGCAGAGAAAACGAAAGTAGTTATTCGATTTGTAATTATGGCTTCTTTCAATTTATGTTAAAACGGCTAGTTCTCAAAAAAAAAAAAAAAGAACAAGAGGGGAAAATTCTGCTATAAGGCCGAATATAGATTGCCACACACGGCTTTTATTTAAAAAATAAATAAACTAGCTGTAATTCAGAATAAAAACGCAATGACAACAAACAATTTTAAAATATCTAAATAACAAATAAAAATTCCCCTGTTAAAGTGTTGAGTTGTTCAATAACCATTCGATTTAGAAAAATATTTTTCTACACCACTGAGCAATTTTTTTTAATGAAATTTAATTCATGTTGCTATGGCAGCAGACGATAAAACGATATCTTTGGAATAAGGGAATAAATAGAAGAAAAAAAATTTGTTGATGTTTGTGATAAAATGTTTTTCTTTATTTTTTAAAAATGTATATACATAATTCACTTTTATATTTTAACAGAATAATAAGTTTACTATAATTTGTTACTCATGCTATGGCCAGTATACACGATACACGTCGAGCCACAATGCCTTTATCATTATCTTTCTACGCGTAAAAGTTTCGCTACGGCACTCCATTGTGAAGTTTTGTAATTTTTAAAATCTAATATTTGAAAAACGACATAATCATTAGATTTGAAATTTATATCAAGAAAAATACAATTTTTTACCATTCTAACGCAGTTTGTAAAACAATTTTGTGACAAATACTTTTCGAGTTATTAATTTTTTAAGTAACTTCAAATGTTTCATTTTCCGAGATTAATCTGTGGCAACGATGGATTGCTGTGACTTTTCATAAACATGAAAAATGATAGAGATTGAAAGAATAAGCCACCCTGTGTGTGGCTAAAAAATCCCCACAAAAACGCGAAATTTTTTGACTCATTTTCCGACTCATATTTAAACATAAAAATATGATACTTGTAAGCATGATTATTGAAAGGATTTGTAAGCGAACATTTTTTTTTTTTAATTTTCAGGCAAATAAATTACCTCTTGAGTTCTAATGAATTGTAGTCTCAGGACGGCAGTTTTTCCCTTTCCCGCGTTGTCGTGTCCGAAAATTCAGTTCAAAGCGCCCACTTTGAGAGTATTTACGGAAAAATCTTCTGACATAATGGAAAACGGATAAACAGTTCGATCACACAGTTTCTTAATAAGCACCTGCCAATTTGATGCGCTAGCGAACAAAAATGAATAAAAAAAATGTGTCAGAAAGTAGCCAGGTTGTATTTGAGTACAGTTTTTTTTTTTTTTTTAAGGGGGGGGGGAAAAGTTTTGGGGCAGTCTTCATACTAAAATTGTATCAAACTTTGAAATTTCAATACAACCATCAGATTTTAACATAATATTTGAATTTTTGGAAAATTTTACTTTAGAATACCAAATGAAAAGCCATTCTATTCTGTTAAGTAGTTTAAGAATTGTGCATCTATAAAATTTTCGATTCCTAATGTTTAATTATTTTTTAATAGTTGCAAAACAACCTAAAATACGTGTAGTATAGGTTCTCGTATTGAAAATTTCAAAGTTTGGTGCAATTTCAGTATAAACATAGACACTTAAACCTTTTTAAGCATTAAAAAAATTAAAATTATTAATAATAATAATTGAAAGGAGATAAAATTTCTTATCGAATTGGCTATTTTTTTTTTTTTCTCTGCGATAATTTGGCGATTAAAATGTGTGGGGTATTCTTTTTTTTTTTTTTACTTTTGCTGATTGTACTTATATTAGCACTTATTACTTTACTACTAGTACTTTTAGTATTTGTACTGCTAGATGGCAATAGAATTGAAAAAAAAAAAAAAAACTTTCGTTTAATATGCATTTTGATGGTATTTAAAGTAAAATAGTCTTCTTTTTGTATGAATTATTTGTATTAATTATTAATTAATGTGTAGTATTTACAATAATTATTAATATAAATTATGTTATAATTTTATTTTATCCTGGCGCATAATTTTACAGGTATATTAAGTACCTAGAATGTATCTTTTCTCGCCTAAAATGTGGCCGAGAAAATGTGATTCGATAAGTACTACGCAATTCTCCGTTGAGAAACACTTGTTGATGAAGCCTTATATATGAGGATTTTACTATTAATGAAAGGTCAAGTCAGATTAGTTATAATCAGATTATATTTAGTAGATTTGGATGCAACGAAGCGTGAATTACCTCTCGAATTACTAAGATTAAAAGACTGAGCAATCTTAAATCACAGGATGATTTAAGTTACCAAATTTGATTTAGCATCTCACTCATAACAACTCGATAAAGTCTAAAATTATTTCTGTGTAAATTTTAGCTTATTTATAACGCGCGCACATCTAATACTACTATAATTGAAAGCAGCATAATAATACAGGAAAATGTATTACATTTTAGGCACAAAGCACGTTTTTCCTTTTTTCTTTTTGACTCTTTTACATGTTAAGAAGCAGTGCTTACTTACTTCACTTTTCCTTTATTATTGCTACTATATTATTTCAATTATTCTATTAATTTTCGCCTATGAGTGTAAGTTCCATAATATAGTACGATCTAGGATTTTCTTCATTTCAAATTACTTCTAGATGAGGTAAAATATTATTTTTAGTTACTATCTATACATAAATTTCTCTTACGTGGCGCGGAAATGAGGCTGGATTTCTAGCTTATCGTTTGGCAACAACTGTAGTTTCCAGAGTTCAGACCAATGAACAGACTAGATTCTGTAAATTCATCTCTGCCTCCAATATGGCAGCCAGCGTGAGAGCAGTAAAACTCAAACTAGTAATTATTAAAAATAAAATAAGATGTACTTAATCAAAGCGTTTGAGATGATTCCTCATTTTAATTATGAGTAATATCGTTAATTTCGAATGAATTCTCAACTCTTATTTAGAATTTATTTACGAATTTCACTCACACGAAAATCGGAGATAATAAAAATACCAACTGTCTAGATTGCACTTGCTGCCATCTGTTGCTGTCTTGATGAAGTAAAAAATAACTTCTTTTGCAAAAATCTATAATCAATTAGAACAGTAAACGGTCGAACGAAATTTAAACAATGATTGATGATATATATAAACTATCTTCATATCACATAGTGTTTTTTAAATGATTTTAAGCCGTGCTGTACAATATTATAGGTGCAATGAGTTTTAAACTAATTGCGTTTCCAAGATCCTTTTTTCATAGTATTTAAATGATTTATGCCCATTGGTAGCACCAACTAAATGCATTTTTAACTGCGTTTTCAATGAAGTTTTCAATTACTTTTTACATTAAAAAAATTGTCAATATCATATGTTAAATGATTTATGGTAGTACTTATTCCAGCTAGAATTGCTGAAATAATAAAAAGGGGCGAGCGAACAAAGCGAACTGGGACCACCAAGCGGTCTCAATGTGAATTGCTTCGCAATTCACGGGGTTGGCGAGCGTTATCGAGTAGGGGGCTGAGCCCCCTAGTAGTATATATTATAGTAACTATATTATAGATTACTATTATTAAAAAATTATATATTACTAGTATATATTATATTAATTACTATATTACGTACATAGACGAAGTCCTTTCTGGAAAAGTAGTTTTACAGACCACATAACTCAATGTGAGAAGGGCCAATCTGAATTTCGGCAGAAACAAGATTGCCACAAAATAGTAGCGAAATATCATCTCTGGAAAAACTGAGGAAAAGAAATTAATCAGGAAGAAATTTACCTTAAATGTATAGAACTATATCGTCTTCTTCTTCTTCTTTCTTTTTTATTAAAGAACAAGACAATAATTTCAAGATCAATAATTATCTGTTCTCATTATGATATTGATAGTAGCAAAGCCGCAATCTGGGCAACCGTAAAAATATTTTCTGCAAGGAGGTTGAGATGTTTATGCGTAATTTCTTTATTAATTACTACTAATTCGAACATAATAAGAAGTATATAATAGCTCCTAAGTATTCCCCTCCTTCAAGCTAATAAAAAGTACAGTTCTCCAAACTCATAAAACTTTTTCAAGAGACCATCTTTTTTCAGTCTTTTTTAATGTTATAAAGTCTATAATTCTCAAAGGAATTTGAAGTAGTGAAATTATACTGACTTTTATGACATAATTTCTTGTAGCTATTCATAAGCCACTTCAAGATGCACTTAACTTCGACAGGGTTTAAATACAAGCTTCCAGGAGCCCAGAGGAGGAGGTAATTATGATATAGAATCATATATATTGTATATTTTATTCTAAAAATTAATTTTCCTATCTTAAATTTTTCTATAACAATAAATTTAAAATCATTTTTATGCCTTAATCCGAAAAGCAATCATTTTCCCTATCTTAAAACGCTTCCAGATATTTTCACCGGATATTTCCAGATATTTCATAGGTATTATTAGATCACGTCATTGAATGTACGTTACTTTTCTGCAGATTCAATTCTGAATATTAATGTACTATCCAGATGGTCTTAACATATGCTATTTCTCTTTCTTTCGTATCTTGTGTTAAAGCAGGCGACGTTTTCATAAATTGACTGCTGCATAAATATGCAATATGAAAATTTTTGTTCACTTCTAATAACACATGTCTGGCTTTCTCAAAACAACCTCGGGTTAGCCGTTAAAAATCACCAAAATTGTAGTCCCCAACACTATGGTATCCCTTCTCATTTCTCGTTCAAAAAATATTAATATTGATTTATCTCTAACTGTCAAAGTTTGATGGTTAAAATGCTTGGACAGAAGAGTAGTATTTGGCATATTTTCATCTATGTGTTGGTGATAACGCATCTGGAAAATTAGATCAGATCTTCTCTCGCTTTCCACGGATAAAGATGTAGAATAAGCGAAGGTCACCCTCTGTTTCTTGTGTCGATGCTCAGATAAAATAAAAGGATTTCACGGATCTAAGACTTGTGTCTCATCCTATGACTTTTGTGGATTAGTTTACTTTTTCAGGAAACGAACTCATATTGCGGTACATGCAATGCACCATCATACCTCGGCTCTTTCTAAGTACAATTATTCATTATGATATATCGGGACTTCGTAATAGTAATGCTTATGAATCGTCCAGAGAAGAGTGGACGCAGCTCTCTCTCTCTTCTAAGAGAGTTCTTACAGCAAAGGTTATGCCGAGAAATTGACATTACCAGGAGCGAACCCCTGGTCGCCCTGATATAAACATTACGAAAAAGACTCTAAAACTGATTATGTGTAGCGTGGTGTAACTTACCGTATGTGAGTCTTATCGCTTAATAGATTGATGTATGTGCGTAAACAAAACAGTCTTTCATTTAAAGAGCGGTACAAGGTATTAGATTCTTTGATGAAAATAGAAAATCGAAAAGAGGGAATGAACACACCACACCAAACAATAAAAACGTCAATTGCTTATGGTGTCCTCTTTTCGATTTCCTATTTACATCAAAGAATCTAATACCTCCACGTAGAATATTTTTTATTCTTGTCCGGATAACCACTCTTCACTATTCACTGTAAAAAAAATTTCCTGAAAATAACGGAAATTGTACTGGCAATCGAGACGCCAGTACTATTTCCGTATTTTAACGGAAAAAAAATTCCGTAAATTCCAGGAAATTTTCCGTGATTTCTGAAATATCCGTTTTTAATTTTCCGTTTTATAACAGATATCTTCCGTATTTTTTAGAAATTTTTATGTCGTTAAAATAAATTTTATAGGACAAAAAAAAAAAAAAAAAAAAAATCTCTCAAGGAACATCTTATAAGGGATAGATACGCTTTTTTTTCCCTTTCATTTCTGAGCGAGTTTTTAATAAACAACCACCACTTCCCTCGATGAGTATCGAACCCAAGACCACACGTTTACTAAACGAGCGCGCCAAACCACTACACCACGGTTAGACACGTCACTTACTCAAATGTTGCTACTTATATGAGATACTTTTAATGTTGCAGTAACTTTAAGTTCTCGTAGTTAGATGGATATTTTCAGAGATCCAATGTTTTTAATATTTTCTTTTCAAAATTGTTCTATGTTTTGCTTTTTATTATTTGATCCTTTATAACAGATAAATTTAAATTTTTTATGTATTATATGTGTAAAATATTGTAATAACAGTAATGATTGTTTCTTTTTGCAATAGTACATATACTTTTTAAAATAATTTGTGTGTTGATTTATTTATCAATTTCAGTAAAAACAATAATTTTCTTAAGCAGACGTATTTATTACATGCTATTAAAGTAAATTTTCTTTATCTCTTAGTTTAAAAAGTTATGTGAATAAACAAATTTATAATAAATAAAATTATTATATTTAAGCTTTGCTGCGAGCTTTTGTGTATGGTTCTATTAAAATGAAAAATTTTTAACGAAAATTAATCATTAATATCTTAACGATTAATCATTAATATCAAATTAATATCAAAACGAAAAAATAGATTTTTAGAGAAAATTTTGAAATTAATAACTTTAGGATAGGTAAGTTTAAATTTAGACTTAATAATTTAGTTTAATTTATAAAAATTATAAACTAACGAAATAAAATATAATACTTTATAAAATCACAAACTTCATTTTTATGAAAGTAAAGAAAAAAATATTAATTACTTTTATAAATTTAAAGAAAAAAAATATAAACTTTGTAAAAAACTATAATTTATAAAATAATAAATTTGAGTTTAATTCACAAATTTATAAGACAAATCAGTTTTGTTCAATACAATATACATATCGATAATTTGCAAAGATAATATTTTATGAAACCTTTAATAACCTAATATTGCCTCACGTTAATAAAGTTAAAATAAAATTTTAAAACGTCTGTGAAAAAATTCACAATTTAAAGCAATACAAAGAAAAAAAAAAAAGTAGATTTGAAAAAATATTTTTCTGTAATTTATGAAAATAAAATAAATTTCTAAAGATTTCACTAAAAAATAAAAATATCACTATTATTTTCACAAAAAATTACCGCCCAGACACAACCCCGGTTAGAATGAGTTCCAGGATTGGCCGGAGTCTAATGACAAAAAAATAGGCCCACGGGTAGGACTGGTTCAGACCTGGATCCTAGAGCTCTAGTAAATACAACAATCTTAATTCGCATTTCAAACAAGGCGATTTCTGTACGCAAACCTCTGAACGTCATTTACGAAAATGGCACTGTTTTGAAAGAAATACGGACATTGTACAGTTTTGTAAGAAATACGGAAAAATCCATTAAATTTACGGAAAACTTTCTGCATATTTATGGATTTGAAATCTTCTTTACGGAACTAATGTCATTTATGGAAATTGTACTGTTGTTTTGGAAAAATGAAACTTCTCCGTAAAATTTAACGGAAAATCTCTTGTATTTTCACGGATTTTTTTTAGAGTGTTGTTACCCGATGATGGGAGCAGATAATTAATGGCTCTCGAAACTATAGTCGTGTTCTTAATCTTGACTCATTATAAGGAAAGGGAAAAATCTACACTGAAAAAAAAAAGATTTTACAGTATAATATTGGCACTCCAGCTGCCACTATTATATCGTAAAATTAACAGTAGTAAACAGTAAAATAAGCAGTAATACACTACCGCGCATGCGCGTCAGTGTATTACTACCACAGCCCTAGCAAGATTATATCAAGAAATAAACCATCCAAATAACTTTCAATGAAAGTAAGATAATTTTCCCCACCAATCTATATTATTCATCCACTGCAAGAGAAATCATAGAGATTGTAACACGCAAAAATTCAATACGTAACGATGCAGCATCATTTAACTTACCAAAATTATGGCTTGGTTACGAATATAGAAATAAACATCCAAGTAAAAATAAAATAAAATAAAATAACGTGTGTCATCCGAGAGAGTACGTGAAAATTTGAATGATTGCTCTAAAAATTTCTCTAAGGCAATATATCGAGTACCCTGTGTATTATTAAACTCGAAGAATATTTATTTTTGATAATCGATTTATTTTTATTGTCGTCCAATTTGTAATAGAATATCCCCCCCCCCCCCCCCCCCCGCAAAATTTAGACATGAATAATATAATAAAAATAATACTCGTGATTAAAAAAAAAAAATGCTGATTAAAGTATTATTTTATTATTTCGCTCCAACACATGAACTTACATCCAATCTTCGTTTCTGGTAATGAAAATATTAGAAAAATTCTTGGAAATTACACACATAATAACATCGCTACAGAAAATGAGCAGACATTCGAACTTTGACATTCTGTTACGAAATCAATATAGCTTAACAATTCATATTATTACGCAGATTTAAAAAAAAATATATATATATATTTACACGTAGTAGTATAAACAAACATTTAAATCTACCAATGTGTTAAGGATTAACCGTTAAGAATGATAAAACACAATTAAAAGCAGCAGCTTTATTATTATTTTTTTTTTTTTATATTAGCTTAAAGCGCAAATAGTTAATATGAATTAAGATTGCAAATTATAATTAAAAAGAACTCGTTCAGAAGGCGTTTAGAAAGTTAGATCAGAAGAAATTTTTTTTTTTATCGCCGGTACTTAATTTTATTCGATAATTTTATTTTATTTATTCATTTTTTATTTTTTTGGTAATGTTAATCCTTTAAATGACACTTTGAATATGTTTTATTCATTCTCTAACAAAAAATTCATTTATCAATAAAATCAAGTTATGTTTTACAAACATAAGTTCAAACTTAGTTGATTATGAAATTACTTTCATTCAGCCAAGGCGTTAAATAACTTAAAATATTTACACTATAAATTCACTACACAAAAGTGTAGAACTGTATAGTATAGTCAAAAGGGGGAGCGATGGGGATTTAGAATAATAGTTTCATTTTAAATGTAAAACTCTATTATATGAATAGTTTTTTAATGATGTATATTAAAAAAATATTTACATTTTAAATACTCATAATATAACCCTATAAACCTACAATTTGGGATGTACACAGAATATTAGAGAAAAAAATTATTTCCAAACTCATTAATCAGATAATTGAAAAAACACTGACAATAAAATGTTCATAATAAAATAATTGAAAAAATAAAAATCAGAAATGGGTGATTTTTTATTCATTTCATGAAAGAAATTATGTTGATAGCAACCACTCTGCCGCAAACAACAATAATGAAAATAAACTTATCTTTAAAATCAATCAATAATCCTTTTATACTGTTTGTTGTTTATTCATTATGACCGTTTTATTCATCAATATTTATTGGCAAATTCATTAAAGAAAAATAAACTGTGTCTAATGAAAAAAGCGTATTACTATTTTTTTAATATTACACTCTTTATTTTTTATTTATATTGTGTTTTCTACTTTTTAGTGTTAACCTATTTCATTGTAGCAGTTTCTCAGGCTGTTGGCATATTTTAGAGGGCGTGATTTAACGCATAATTAACTTCATTATTGTTGATTGATACAATTGTAACCATAAAGCACATTCGGCAATTTATCACCTGTGCTTAGCTAACGAAAAAATGTCTTATAATTAATTTATGGATTTATAATTAAGATATAAAAAATATTAAAATGTTGTATTGTCATTGGGAACATACCCGTGTACGTGGCATTTATAATTGCAACATATCAAGAAGCGAGTGAAAAATCGATTACACAATTCAATCTTTACATACAAAAAACAAGTTAAATTAAATAAAAAAAAGTGTAATAATAAATAAAATATTTTATTGCTTGTTGTTTATTCGTTATTATCGTTTTGTTCATCAATATTTATTGGCAAATTCATTAAAGAAAAAATAAACTGTTTCTAATGAAAAAAGCATATTATTTTTTAAATATTACACTCTTTATTTTTTATTTATATTGTATTTTCTACTTTTTAGTGTTAACCTATTTCATTGTAGCAGTTTCTCAGGCTGTTGGCATATTTTAGAGGGCGTGATTTAACGTATAATTTACTCCATTACTATTGAAAAATTCGTATACGATTGTTACCATAAAGCACTTTTGGCAATTTATCACCTGGGCTTAGCTAACGAAAAAATGTCTTATAATTAATTTATGGATTTATAATTAAGATATAAAAAATATTAAAATGTTGTATTGTCATTGGGAACATACCCGTGTATAATTGTAGCATATCAAGAAGCGAGTGAAAAATCGATTAAACAATTCAATCTTTACATACAAAAAACAAGTTAAATTAAATAAAAAAGTGTAATAATAAATAAAATATTTTATTGCTTGTTGTTTATTCGTTATGATCGTTTTGTTCATCAATATTTATTGGCAAATTCATTAAAGAAAAACCGTCTGGTGAAGTTGGCTAAGATTTTCCGTAAAAGAACCACATTTCTCGCATTGGTGCACGCGAAAAAAATCAATCACGTGATGCGAAACCGAAAAAAAAAAAAAAAAAAGTAAAAATATAACAAAACCGAAAATAAAAGTATTCTCCTTTTATTCTGTGCTTTTATTTTTTCGCTGACTTTCGATTTCTTTTACCTGTGCTCCAGTGACCAAAAGAACCACTTTCCTCCAAGCCAAGATCATTCTGTTTATTCTTTTCTTTTTTATCAACGCCTGAAGCAACATCGCGAACCAGAAAGAAGCTGTCAATGATGTAAGTCATAAATCTGCCGGTTTGCTTTTAATTTGACTGTTACCTCTGAAGGGAAAAATATGCGCCAGTTCTTGTAAGCTTAAAAGTGCGTTTTTATTTTGGTTTGGAGATACAAGCAGAACTCAGAAGAAAAGTCTCATTCTTGGACTTGCGATCAGAAGAATGAGTATTCTCTTAATAACTGTTAATATTTTACAGATTAAGTGAATCAAATATATTATTCATTTAAACTTTTCTTTGGTTCTTTTTAACACTTTCCAATATAGTTCAAAAGTGTTTATGAATGTCATTGTAGTTCACTGTGGCATGTTCGGTATTTAAATTTGGAGTGTGTAGCACTTATAGTTCGTGTACAGGGACATTCAAAATAAATCCGTTAAATTACGGTCTATGAGGAAAAATCGTTTTGAATGTATGTTATTGATGTTACGCTATTTCAAGCACATTTGAATTGATATATATCACTGAGGTGCACTACAAGATGCTTATTATAGAATAGGGTGTGTATAGCAGTCGTCGTTCATTTACAGGGCCACACAAAAGAATTCGGTTACAGTATCTGTCTATGAACAATAAATGCCTGGAAGTGTGTTTTCAGTTTTATATATATATATATATATATATATATATATATAATCCAGAAAAAAAAAATGTCGTCTGAACTAACTGAATACAACTTGAAAAATTAAAAAAAAATTGCGAAAAACTAAAAAACTAAAAAAAAAAAAAGATGTTTTTTAGTCTTCCGTGAATTCATTGTTGTGTTTTTTTTAGTTTTTCAAGTTGTATTTTGTGTTTTCTTGTTATGGGAGGTGGGGGGGGGGGGGGTGCTGGTTCAGACCAAATACTTTATTTTATTTTTTTGTTGGATTTATATCTGAGCGCTGTTCACATGAATATGTAAATGTTTTTGTTGCTAGTTATTGTAATTAATGCTTATATATATAAAGCTATAGATCATCTACAAGGATACTAAAAATTTCGGATATTTTTCGGACTATTGGTGATAACTGCTGAAATTGGGTTTTCAAATGTACTGTGCATTTTCCAAATTGTTTATAGACAAATCTTTAATGATGTTTATTGCTAAATACTAAAACTTTAATCTCAGCAATTGATTTTTTTCCCCCATATAAAGAAAATATGTGAACATTGAAAATGGAACAAACAAACGGGAAAGTCAAAGAACACTGCAAAAAAATATGATATAAAAATTACATTATAAAGTGTGATGAGTAGGAATTGTAATCGCGCAGATTTCCAATGCGGTTCTATTCTAGCGGGATTACCACCAAACACTGCGGTATTCTCCAAATCGTTCATCTTGCAAAATTCGATTGTAAAGTGCCATTTAAAAAGGCATTAAAGTAGCAGAAGAAATAAAAGCTAATACACCCAAAACCATTTAAAGTATTATTAGTTTTTAACCCCCACCCCACCCCCGCCCCCCAATATTCAGCTAAAATTCTGTAGATCTGAAAATGCAATCTTTAACCCCTTCGCGACGAGCGTCCTTTGCAGAATTTTTAATCTTTTACCACCGGTTTTTCAAAACAGAAATTTTTGCCTAATTGAATCGCCGAAATGCTAGGATTACATAAGGCAAAGCTTACAATAAAAAATAACTGGTGGGAATAATCGAGGATTCTGAGCATCTTTTACGTCACGTATACGTGTCGCTCGGCCCCAAGGGGTTAATAAAGGAGGCCACTTGGTTTCTATTCTAGTTGGTGCTTTGAAATTATGTGATCATACATAATAGACAAAAAAGAAAACTTTTATTACATTACTTTCACATTATGTCATTTTATTTTTTAGCATCTTATCTTATTTAGCATCTAATCTTTTTTAGTATCTTATCTTATCTTTTTAGCATCTAAACTCATTTCCCTTCTTTCTTGTAAGGTCGGTCATTATTTGTTTATTTATAATAATATTATTATGTAGCCATGAGCCACAGTCAGGGCTTTACAAATTTGATAAAATCTGGTAGCCGGCAAAAAATTCTAGTCGACAGTAAAAAAAAAAATATTTTCCCCTCCACCTCCTTCCCTCCCCCGCCATTGAATTTTAAGAAGCACAAAAGTTTTTATGAATTAATTAAGAAAAAACTATAACAAGCATAGTTTAGAATTATTAGTTACACCCTTTAGCATAGTACATAATTTAGAAAAATAATATAAATTTAGTTTTCTAATGAAACTTATCAAAATTATACATCTCTGAAAGAAAAAAAAAAAAATAGAAAAGAAAAGAAATGCTTTAAAGGTTGAATTAACCGGCATGTTCGGAAAATGCTGATTGACAAATACTTCAAATAACCATTTAAATGTCCAGAGAGTTTCAAAATATATATATGATGAGGGGGGGGGGGGCATCGATGAGATAGTAAAACAGGAAAACAATTTTTTGTCTATTTTCTTGTCGAAGTCAGTCAAAAATTCTGATTTTATTATTTTAAAAGTTAAAGATTAAACATCTTGGTCGCCAGATAAAACAAATTGGTCGCCACTGGCGACCACATTTATCAAGCCTTGGCCATTAATAAATATTTTTATTATTTTTAAAAGAAATTTCTAATAGCATTTAGACCGGCATCCTTTAAACCGTATATATAATCATACATGCAATTTCAGAGAAATTATTAATTATTCTAAGAAAATGCGGTTAGCCTTTAACCCCTTGAAAGGTGGTAGAATATAACATATCCCGCTTAAATTTAATTCCCAAATGCCACATTGATACTAGAAATTTGAAATAAAATTTTGGATTAATAATGTACCTGAAGAAAACTTTAATAAATTTGTTTCTAAATCCTGGTGTCAATCAATCATTGCAATATTTAAGCAACAGAAGCATTTTGCCCCTGAAAGGGTTAAACAGTCTTCATATACTTTAAATTAGCCAAGTGAATGAAAGAGGTAGAAAGATGCACCCATCTCGGTGCTAGTTTATAAGGTTCTATTTACATGTCTGGCATTTATTCAGAATGACGTAGGAAAAAATCTTGGAAAACTTCCCCTTTAAAAGCTCATTTGTGTACTAACAACAGAAAAAGAACAAACAGCTGGAAGAGACCTTAAATAATTTGTTTAAAAAAAAAAAAAAAAAAAAAGTCCTTCCGGCTTGTACCGAGAGGAAAAGGTAGCTTTCCTATATCTTCGTTTTAAAATTTTAGCTAATGTTACACGAAAACAGCAAGCTAAAATGCAAAGAAACGTTTACAAAAGATTCGTTAATACTGAATTTGAATAAGAAATTCGCCAAATTATTGAGCAATAGCCAAATTGGCTTCATTTATGAAGACTTATTTTGGTCGCCAAATTTGGCGATATTTCGCCAAATGTCGCCAATTTTGGCGAGAATTTGGCGCTAATGGATATGAATATATAGTTTTATGCGTATGATTGGGAAAATTATTACAACAATGAAAGAAAATAATTTGCGAGTAATCGCGTTAATGTGCTGTTTTGTTTCAAAATGTCAGCCACCCTAGAATTTCAAACTGCTCTATCTCAGCCATTTTTTAAGATAGAGGTAAACCAAAAAATGCTCTGGATTCCTCGTATCAAGGCCTAACACGTAATTAAAAAATAAATTTGAATTTTTATTCTTTTTGTATATTTATTTTAGTTTTAAATTTTTAAATGGCCGCCATCTTGAAACAAAATAGCGGACCAAGCTGGCCAACGAACTCGGTCGAGACATTCGTTAGCTTAATACACACAATTAGTTTCATCAAAATCGATTCATAAATACGGGCGTTATCGTATGACATAGGTCAGATATATATATATATATATATATATATATATATATATATATATAAATCAACATTTGAACGGAGGGTGGTTTTGGGGTCTGGGGGTCATGATCGGTGAAAATATATCGAAATTTTCCGGAACTGCTTTCCTCCGAACGGCTGCAATAGGTAGCTTTATACTTTTTTGTATTGAAAGCTACCTAAAAGGAAGAAAGGGATTTAATACTTGTTTAATATATCTTTTGAACTAGAAAGTTAAAATATATAATAAATTATAATACCTCATAATAATATATTTCTTTTAAATGCTAAAAGGTGTAAACTAAAAACATAATATACAGTAAAATAACTTTTATTAGATTGTTGACATGTTTCGGCTCACTCCGAGCCATTATCAAAAACAAATGAGAATATTCTATAAGTGCACCGTCTTTGAAGTTATTATTACGGTTAAATCCGTAGCAGACTAATACCCAAGGCATTATTCTCCACGATTAACCAATAATGATTATCTATTAATATTTTCAGTTTTCCTTGAGACAAAAAATACGGCAATTCATCTTTCCGAACTTTCAATCAAAATTCAAAGAACTTTCAGAACAACACGATACTTTAATAATTGTACAATGAACCGAAGCGATATTTACCATAATTTCACGAACCGGAACAATATTCGTCACAATTTCACGAACTGAGATATCGTTCCGGTTTGTTCTGCACTGCAAAAAATAACTGTTGATTTTACAGTATAAAACTGGCATCCCAGCTGCCAGTATTATACCGTAAAATTAACAGTATTAAACAGTAAAATAAGCAGTAATACGCTGCCGTGCAAGCAGTAATACGCTAACCGCGCATGCGCGGTAGCGTATTACTGCTTATTTTACTGTTTAATACTGTTAATTTTACGGTATAATACTGGCAGCTGGGATGCCAGTTTTATACTGTAAAATCAACAGTTATTTTTTGCAGTGTGGTATATCTCCAGCCCCGATACACTCACACACAAATACACTCATTTCTATTTCTGATTTGCCAGAGCTTTCTGCACATACTTGCACAAAATTGCTTTTAATGTCAAAAGAAATCAATAAGATAAACGTAAGAAAAAACTCTTTTCCTTTACCACTTATCGTAACAGAAACTGTAAGTTATTCAAAAAATGAAATTCGAGAATTCCAATCGATTGAGGTGTCAGGGAGAATATTGAAAGTATTTTCCTACCATGCTTTTTGGATTTTATAAAAATTGAAAGCTTATGAATATGAGTTCATAAGTTGATTTGACAAGAAGATGGGTACGAATCAAACTCAATTTTACGCTATTTTATTTAACTCTACCTGGTTTTTATATATAAAGATGGAATTTCGTAATCGATTTTTCACTACCTTTCTCATATGCTAGAATTAGAAATATATATTTACGAAACACGTTCACAGGTGTGTTTTCGATGATAATACAATATTTTAATACTTTTAGAACTTCGTTAGAAATTAATACATTATTTTTAAGGCATTTTTAATTTTACCCGCCACAGATGATAAATCGCCAAATGTTCTTGAAGGTTAGAATTTAGAAGTGTATACGTACGAGTTACAACAACAATGCATTTAATTATGCGCAAAAACGGGCCTTTGTTTTTCAACAAAGATTCAGTTTTAAACCATAAAAGGTGAAAATAACATATAAATACTAATTAAAAAAAAAAAAAAAACAGCTAATAATAATAATTAAATAAAAAAAACGCTTTCATCAACTAGCAGTTTCATATTAATTAAATTATGATTATACGTTCAGAAATAAATTTAGAAATCCTAAAAAATATTTTAAATAATGTTTGCTTTTCTTTCCTGTTAGCCACATCTTAAAAAAGAAATGGGGTAAAAATCATATTTAAAAAAAATAAATTCATGAACTGGAGCTTTCTATCAAGGGTAAATGAAAGCGATGAATTTTCGGGTTTGATACCCCTTTCTAATTCTAGAGATTTTTTTTTCTTTTTTCTTTTTTTTTAAAATAATAAATTGTATCATAAAATTTATCGGTATTTTAAAGATAAACATTGAAAACGTATGTTAGCGTGTTAAAAAAAAAAAAAAAAAAAAAAAAAAAAAAAAAAAAAATTATATATATATATAACTAAATTAAATATTGAAATTAATAATAGAAAATTATTAAATTATCACAAATTACTAAAAATCAAATGTAATAATTTAAATTATCCTTATCTTGTTATAATTCCAAAATTTCATAAAAATCCAATTAAATTTCGCACAGTTACAATCGGGTGTAACACATATAATAATAATGCAAGCAATTTACTACTTAATATTTTAAAGCAGATATATGATATAACGTTAAAACATAATAACCAACATTGCCTAAAAAACAGTTTTCAACTTATTAATAAAATACATAATATCAATCCGGTAAAATTCATAAAAACATTGGATTTTAATGATTTATTTAATAACATTGATATAAAAGACTTGCATAAAACAATGTGTATATTATTTAAAGAATTTAAATCTCAATTAAAATTAAAAGAACATATTTCCGTAAATTTTTTTTTAACTTTACTAAATTGTACATTGCATAATAATTACATCATATATGACAATATTATTTATAAACAATGCCAGGGAATTCCGCAGGGCGGGACCGCTTCTAGTATTCTCTCTGACCTTTACTTATATTTATATTATTATGAAAGAAATATTAGTCCGAACAATAATTATATATTTTATCGCTATATTGATGACATTATCATATTTTATTTCAATGATAAAAATTGCACATCACCACTCAATTTTTATCCTAATCAGCTTAAATTAAGCAAAAATGATTTAATTAATAATAATATAAATTTTCTTGACTTAAAAATTAATATTAATGATAATTATAAATTAATATTTGATATTTATGATAAGAGATTTGATTTTCCATTTAAAGTAAATATTTTTACCAATTTTGCTTCATGTTTACATAAATCAGTTTATAAAAATATAATTATCAATTATCTTCATCGTATAAAATACCTATGCTCAGATATAAATAAAACAAAAATATTAGATTTATTCCAGATCAAGCAACAATATATGGTTATTCAATTTTTATGATAAATTCAATCATTAACTCTTTTAAATAACATTTATTGTTTTAGTGTGCGATAACATATAACAAAAAATTATTGTTTTAGTGTGCGATAACATATAACAAAAGATATAGCAAATTACAATTATAACATACATAAATACAATTAAAACATATAAGGACATTTATTAATTGATTGAACATTATATACACTTTATATAGTCTGTGATAGTGCGTTTAGCCGATCACCTCTGTTTTAAGTGTTACTGATGTTCAGTTTTAAAACATATATAAATTAACTTATACAAAAAAACACATAAAATTATACATGGATAACATTGATGATTATAAATCACAAACATATCTATAAGCAATATATATATATATATATAGTATTTTTTTTTTTTTGAAAGTTTAATTTTAATGTCTTTTAAATACTGCATTGCATTATAAAGATTGTGTTGGAAACAGTTCAGAAATTGATTTCATCTGTTCCGCCGTTTGTGATATATGCAACTCGTTTGTGATATAAGCAACGCGTTTGTGATAAATGCAATTCGTTTCGTGGACTGCCAACAGGTGTCGCCACTACCTGAAATGGAACTTCCTCAAATCATCACAGATGGCAGCACCACAGATCTACAGAGACATAATTACTACAATGTGCATTTTAAAGAAAGAAAAAACTGTTTTAGTCAGCAATAAACCCTTTGTGAAATGTGTTCAACGGACTAATACCGTGAAAGAACATTTAAGAGCCCCTTTTATTAGTCAGTTGACGCTGAAACTTCATGTCAGAAAGACATAAACACTTCGCTCGTCCAATATTAATAAAACTGCGTTCTGGAAGCAATACGCTCTAGAACTAAGACGAAGAACAACTTTTTTTTATGCTTTTAAAATACCTTTACTTTTTATATCGTATAAGTGTAATATATTTTAACCAAGATATTATGTAGTTTTTCAGATCTATAAAATTTGTTTCTCAACAAATCACGATGCTCTGTGATTACAGCTTCCGTTTAATAAAATTGAATTTATAAGATTCTAACAGCAAGCATCACTCGCTGCGTCATGAATAAGGATTATGCTTTATAACAGGTAAGCACAGCTTACATATTTTATTCGAATAATTGAGAAGTAATTGTATTATTTATCTGATCATTTTAATCTAGTAAATATAACTCACGCACTTTCAGATTATCTAGACTGAGTAAGAGGAGAAATAAAAATAAAAAAACTAGACCAGAAAAAAAAAAAATATATATAAAGCATTGTATTATAAATATTGAATAAGTATTATATAACAAATAACTGTGGAATTTATTTATTACATATACTGGTATTATTTTCTGAGATACATTATTGATATTATTTTTTCTTTTTGCATATAACATATAATTATTGCTATTGATCATTGATAATGCAAAAGTAAATAATAAACATTGAATAGAATATATGATGAACAAAACGGTAGATAATTAACCTAAATGAATATTGAAGTATAATATAGGTCATTATGTTGTGATACATATGTATAGACTAATGATAAACATAAATAACTGAAAAATATATATACACATTTATATAACGTAGCATTCAACATTTAATTATGGCTACTTCGTCCGCGAAAGATATATCGCTTGTCGAAAAGCTGAATGACAGTAATTACGAACTTTGGGCCTTTCGCATCGAAATGCTGTTAATTAGGGAAGATTTATTTAAATTTGTTACCCAAAACCCACCTGCAACTCCCGACGATGCATGGAAGAAAAATGATGGGAAAACTAGGGCAACAATAAATCTTTCGATAGATGACAGCCAAATCTGTCATATAAAGCACTTAAAAACCGCCAAAGAAATCTGGGACACGTTAAAGAAGGTGCATCAAAGATCCACCTTATCGTCTAAATTGTTTCTCCTCCGAAAATTATACTCACAAAAATTAAGCGACGGAGGAGACATGAACCGCCACATCAACGAAATTCTAACAATAAAGAATAAATTGTACGCCATTGGTGAAGAAATTCCGGAGACTCATATCGTAGCACTTTTATTGTGCAGTCTCCCTAGATCATATGATCCTCTCATTATAGGCCTCGAAGCTAGGGATGAAAGCGATCTCACTTTAGAGTTTGTGAAGACAAAATTACTAGATGAATTCAAGCACCGGGCTGAAAATAAACAATCGAACACAAATGCACGTGAAACCGCGTATAGAGTATCCAACAGACAGAACAAAAACAGAAAATATTGCGGATTCTGCAAACGACAAAACCACACAACATCAGAATGCTACCATTTGAAAAATAAAAACCAACACTGCAATAACGCAAGACCTGACTGGAACAAAAATAAAACGTTTAATAATTCCAGTAACTATAGAAACAACACTATTGGTCATAAAAATGCCCAGAACAATCCCAAGGAAACATCGAACTATTGTTTCAATAACAAAATTGATAGTGATCAAGATTTAGATAGCTCGGTTCCCCCCGGCGACGACAAAACATCAGAAGATAAAATCGAACCCATCTCTGTAAACAGGGCGCAAACACCAAATGAAGAAAAATATATAATTGACTCTGGATGTACTAGGCATGTCGTAATGTCAAAGCATAATTTTGAAAATTTTACGCCAGGAAATTTCGGAGACATAACAATAGCGAATGGAAAGCGGCTATGCTCACAAGGTCTGGGAGACGTGAACATTAAAATAGATTCACAAAATTCCATTACACTTAAAAGCGCACTATACTGTCCCGAATTGCAGATCAATCTGCTATCGGTAAAAAGGGCCACCGAAAATGATATCAAAGTAATATTTGAAAAACAGAAATGCTCGTTCGTGAAGGATAACCACACAATTTTTACAGCTAGGTTAAATGACAATTTATATGAATTACAACCCAAAGACGATTACGGATATAACGCGCAAATTCAAACATCTTGCAGCGATAAAAACTGCATATCCATTTGGCACAGAAGGCTGGGACACAAAAATTTTGAAGCGTTAAAACATCTCGCGAAACACAAACTAGCTGAGGGCATAGAAATACACAATTGTAAACATGAAACTGTTTGTACAAAATGCGTCGAGGGAAAGCTGTCGATTGCACCCTACCCCAAAACCGCTTCTAATAGATCAAAGGAAACATTAGATCTAGTACACACAGATATCTGCGGAAAAATGCATGCACAAACACTCAGTGGAAAGAAGTACTTTATAACTTTCACTGATGACTACAGTCGGTTTACAATGATTTATTTGATTTCGCATAAATCAGAGGCAATAACAAAACTCAAAGAATTCATAGCCCTAACGAAGAATAAATTCGGAAAAATTATAAAAGCAATCAGATCCGATAACGCAAGGAGTATCTAGGAGATAGTTTTGAGAGTTACCTATCAGAAAACGGTATAGAACACCAGTACTGCAGCCAGCAGAATGGTGTTGCCGAACGCAAAAATAGGACTATAGTTGAGATGGCGCGCACAATGTTATCTGACGCGAACTTACCGAACCAATTTTGGGGCGAAGCCGTACTTACAGCAACATACCTGATAAATCGCTTGCCTACCAAAGCAAACGAAAACAATAAGTCACCTTATGAGCTGTGGAATGACAGAAAACCCGATTTATCGAACATACGGACCTTCGGATGTAAGGCATACGCCTATGTCGAAGAATCGAAGAGATCCAAGTTTGACAAAAAGGCCGTTGAAGGCATTCTATTGGGTTACGATAATCGTAGTAAAGGGTATAGAATATACACAGGGGGAAACAACGTCATAATATCGCGAACCGTAAAATTCCTTGAGAACGGAGCGGGCGAAATTGACAAAAGCATAAATGATTCAAAGACACCTACTGAAACCGTGGAGATTGAACTAAGTAATGATGAACAAAATCAAAACGACACCCCACAGCAAAATACCGCTGAACCGCGAAGGTCACTAAGAAGCAACAGAGGTGTCCCCCCTGACCGCTACGGGATAAGCGCGAATATCTGTAAAATACAAGATCCGAAAAATTGGGAAGACATAAATAATATCAGGGATCCTGAAATAAAAAACAAATGGATAGAGGCCGCAAATGAAGAAATTACGTCGTTAAAGAAGAATAACACTTGGGAATTGGTGAAACCAACACCAGGAAAACGTACAATAGGGTGTAAGTGGACATTTAAAACAAAATATAACGCACGCGGAGAGGTAGAGAGATATAAGGCACGACTTGTCGCGAAGGGCTACTCGCAAAAATACGGAAGCGATTACGATGAAACGTATGCACCGGTGGTAGCGCACACCACAATAAGAAGCTTCCTAAACGCCGCCGTGTATAAAAATTTAAATATTACACACCTAGATGTAAAGACGGCATTCTTACATGGAGATTTAGACGAAGAAGTCCTAATGAAGCAACCCGAGGGATACGTTGTAAAAGGGGAGGGAGATAAGGTGTGCAAGCTAAAGAAAGCAATATACGGGCTAAAACAGGCCGCAAGGGCCTGGTACATAAGAATTAACACGTCATTAAGAAATTTAAATTTTAAGGAGTGCAATTCAGATCAGTGCTTATATAAGAGAAATGAAAACGGGGATATTTCCTATATAATCGTGTACGTGGACGATATTTTAGTCGCCGCAAGCGAAGAAAACACGCGCAATATATACGCGGAATTATCTAAGGAATACGAAATTAAGAATCTCGGCCGGGTATCGCAATTTCTCGGAATAAATATTAAAAGGCTAGACAACAGAAACCTTGAGCTAGACCAAGAGAATAAAATTGAGGAAATAACCGAAAAATTTAAATTGTCCAAATCAAAGCCCACATACACGCCCATGCGCACAGACTATTTCAATGCAGACCCAAACAGTGAAACACTAAGTGACAACAAACAATACAGACAGGCTGTAGGAGCGTTATTATACATAGCGACGTTAACCAGACCGGACATAGCTGCCACGGTAAACATCCTTGGAAGAAGGAACGAACATCCCAGAAAAGCAGATTGGGAGGCGGTAGAAAAGGTAATAAGATATCTGCATACCACTAAGCACTTGAGGCTAACTGTGAACAAAAATAAGCCGCCCATACTAACTGCATATAGTGATTCAGATTGGGCAGGAGATAGAGAAGATCGGAAGTCCACAACTGGGAATGTGTTAAAATTAGGGAACAATCTCGTGTCCTGGACATCAAGAAAACAAAACTGTGTAGCGTTATCAACTGCGGAGGCAGAGTATATCTCTGTATCCAACGCACGCAAGAAATTCAATGGGTTCTTAACCTACTAAAAGACCTAGAATTGCATCAAACTTTACCAATCGTAATATACGAGGACAATATCGCATGTATAAAGTTGAGTGAAAATGAAAAACAACAATCCCGTGTGAAACACGTGGACATAAAGTACCACAACGTGAGACATTTAAAAGAAAGCGGGGTGATCACACTGGAATATTGCCCTTCGCAAAGGATGGTAGCTGACATCCTTACCAAGCCCATCCCCAAACCTCAATTTGAGCACCTGAGAACAGAACTTCAACTTACACCACCACAGGGCTCAGATGAAAAGGGGGGGAGGTGTTGGAAACAGTTCAGAAATTGATTTCATCTGTTCCGCCATTTGTGATATATGCAACTCGTTTGTGATATAAGCAACGCGTTTGTGATAAATGCAATTCGTTTCGTGGACTGCCAACAGGTGTCGCCACTACCTGAAATGGAACTTCCTCAAATCATCACAGTTGGCAGCACCACAGATCTACAGAGACATAATCACTACAATGTGCATTTTAAAGAAAGAAAAAACTGTTTTAGTCAGCAATAAACCCTTTGTGAAATGTGTTCAACGGACTAATACCGTGAAAGAACATTTAAGAGCCCCTTTTATTAGTCAGTTGACGCTGAAACTTCATGTCAGAAAGACATAAACACTTCGCTCGTCCAATATTAATAAAACTGCGTTCTGGAAGCAATACGCTCTAGAACTAAGACGAAGCACAACCTTTTTTTATGCTTTTAAAATACCTTTACTTTTTATATCGTATAAGTGTAATATATTTTAACCAAGATATTATGTAGTTTTTCAGATCTATAAAATTTGTTTCTCAACAAATCACGATGCTCTGTGATTACAGCTTCCGTTTAATAAAATTGAATTTATAAGATTCTAACAGCAAGGCATCACTCGCTGCGTCATGAATAAGGATTATGCTTTATAACAGGTAAGCACAGCTTACATATTTTATTCGAATAATTGAGAAGTAATTGTATTATTTATCTGGTCATTTTAATCTAGTAAATATAACTCACGCACTTTCAGAAACACAGTAGTTAGACTATTAATTTAATTTTTTAAAATAAATTTTGAGATATTTTAAATTGTTTATGATATATTTAATTTGATATTTAAATCAATCTCTAAATTCTATAATATATTTAAGTAGAAGTAAAATAAAACATTAATTATTTTATATAAATTCTATAATATATATATATATATATATATATATATATATATATATATAAGTGGATTAACAGAGATGGCAGCTCCAGCACTTTGTATTAAAAATATCTCTTTTACATAATACATACTCTTGTGTTAAGAATATTTGAAATGCTGTGTAGGATGGATTTAATTCTGGGTAAATTTATTCATATAGTGGGATTTTGTACGATTTTAATGTAAAACTACAAGGAGTATTGTTTTTTAATGGTTATATATATAATTAAATCTAATATAGTGGATATGTAACTCAATCTTAATTTTGAATAATTATCATACGAATAGATGGAGGCACCTTACTTGTCAGGTAGATGTTGATAATATTGTTAATATTATATTTAATTTACCTATAGAGGGCGCTATCGCTTGTATATTTATTTTACTTTTAGGGATTAAAATTGAATGGAGTATTTGTATATTCACGGATATAATTTTATTATTAGTGTATTATCAGAAGAATAAATTTGTGTGTTTTTGAATCAATTTGTGTTGGGGTGTCATAGTTAGGGTAATATTTCAAAAGATGTGCTCTCAACTTGTCTTTCAAATAATTTCTCTCAACTCGACTATGTCAACAAGTATGAGATATTTCATGATGTGTGCCATGTGGACATGTGGTATCATGGAGAACTTGTGATGTTTAAGGATTCTGGATAATTATTGAGAGTAAAATATTTTATCTATTCTTTACGGGTTTTTTATTTCCAATTTTATTATTTCAAATTTTAATATTTCCAATTGTTTTCTGGTAATAATTCAGTATACCTGGGTGATTCTACTGATCTTAGCATATATGCCAGTGGAATTATGAAATACTGAATTATTTTTTAAAACACATGTGGGTACATCCAGGCTGATGATCCAATTCTGATTTAATTCTCTTGTTGTCCGGTTTTCCATTGTGTGTGGTTCATGTTTCATTTCTTGGTCCATTTGTATTCACTTGATAGCAACTCCAAATTATTATTTTGTTTTTCTCTCTCTCTTTTTAAATTTTCTTCATGATTTCAGTATTTTTGGCCAGTTACCATTGAAGCACAAGCTATGGTAATATTATGATTGCACGTGTTAATCTATTAGCTATGTGGTATTCTGTCTACACATTATCATTAATTATCTCTTTGGAGATTTAAGTAGAATGATACAAGAACTTGATATGTTTTTTGAAATTCATAGATATTATAATTATATATATATATATATATATATATTACATTTATTAATATTTTACAGCCGTAAATCTCTGGTTCATATGTTTGTAAAATGCCAGGGGTCGATCCAGGAAAAATTTGGGGCCTATTTAGGGCCCCTTCACAAAAATCTACTTAATAAAATGGGCCCCTTCACAAAACTCTATTTGATAAAATGGGCCCCTTCACAAAAATCAATTTGATAAAATGGCACCCTTCACAAAAATCAATAAAGTAAAATGGGCCCCTTCACAAAATTCTGTTCCATAAAAACTTACCATTTATTATTTTGTGATGTTTTAAAATGTGTAATTTGTAAACAAACAAGTTTACCAGACTGGAAAACTTCAGCAAAAGGATTTAAAAAAGTTTTTGTTTATAAATGCTTGGTTCGAATTTGATTAACTGGATTTCAATTTTCGTTACAAAATGTTATATTTCACAAAAATAACCTTTACTTTTCACAAAATGGGCCCCAAGAAAAAAAACCTGCATCGACCCCTGAATGCTATAATGTTTGCTAGTTCAGGGTGTTCATATCATAAAAGATTACATAAATTTAAAATTCAATTGCATTTTAACTGTCATAAGATAAAATAAGTGATATAGTTTATCAGGTAGCTCATAAATTTTGTATACAGTAATTTTTAAAGTAGGTGAAATTTTCATCAAAAGATGGCGCTGCGGTGTCTCAAACTGTAAGAATGCTCAAACTAACAAGAAATGCTGCATTACGGGTCTGTCAGTTTTTACTTTTAATTTTATTTCGCTATTAAAACACACACACACAAAAGAAAATAGTAATATCTTGAAATTGAAGTTAATTTAAACCATGAATGTAGAAAAAATCTTTGTTCGTTCGTAATTTAAACCATGAATGTAGAAAAAATCTTTGTTCGTTCGTGATTTAAATATTATTACAGACTGTGCAGCGTCATCTAATGACAAAAATGTAAAAAAAAAAAAAATAATAATAATAATGTATGCAATATTTATTAGTGCTGCGTCGTGTATTGTTTTGGCCGACCATCGTGTATCGGGTCCAATATACAGAGTGTCGAGTACCGAATACCCAGTAATAGTGCGTAAGGGAAAAACACTCGTGCACACATAGAAGTGAGTTTAGATATAACACACAGAAGGTAAGAAAAATGTTACACATGCATGTGCATACACACGCACAGTTTGATGGAAAAGTTCTGCACTATTTAAAAACACACATTTTTAGCATGCAAGTGTATTTTTCAAATTCCCTTTAATTATAAATTTAATAAATAATGCTCATCATTTTAAAGAATTTTTTAATGTATAATTCAAAAATTTTCAATATTATTAAACAGCAGCATTATTTAAAAAGTTATGAAATAAATAATGATTAATGGTGCACAAAAAGTACAACTTTTCAGTATAAAGTTTTAATTGATTATTCAACCTTTTATCACTGTTTCTGAGTTCCGTTCTGTCTATCAAAAACGATTATTGCTGGCTGTAAAAATTTTGATATTAGAATTTAAAGTTTACTGAATATAAAATATTTCACACTTTGTAATTTTACCTTATCATTTTCTCTATATTTTAGAAATTATTTGTAGTTCACAAATAAATAAATAAATAAATAAAAAAGCATGATTGGCTTCACAGTTCCTCATCATTTTTCACGTGCACGACATTTACAATAGTGTCATTTAAAAACTTATTTTTTCTTCTTAATTCTCTATAAAATTATTTTCAGATTGATATAGCATTTATAAACCATTAAAATTACTTTTTAAAATAAGATTAAATGAACAAAATGTATATGAAATGTTGCAGAACCAAGATATGTATACATGAATGTATGAAAAAAAATATATATATTCATCTGCTGAAAAAGTAGAATATTTGGTGTTTTTATATAAATAATTTGAAATACAATAAATTTAATTATTTTTTAGAAGCATTTATTGTATTTTCTATTTCTACAAATTATTCTTTAGCCAAAATCCCTAATCTTTTTTTCTCTACTGTTTCCAAAAATAATGACTTATTTGTGTTCATCTAATCATTAAAAATTTTTTAAGCATAATAAATTTTTTTTTTCTAATTTTTGTGTTCCCTATAATAGTTTTTATGATTTATTGCATTTATTATATTTTTATTATATATTCATCTGCTGAAAAAGTAGAATATTTGGTGTTTTTATATAAATAATTTGAAATACAATAAATTTAATTATTTTTTTAGAAGCATTTATTGTATTTTCTATTTCTACAAATTATTCTTTAGCCAAAATCTCTAATCTTTTTTTCTCTACTGTTTCCAAAAATAATGACTTATTTGTGTTCATCTAATCATTAAAATTTTCTTAAGCATAATACATTTTTTTTTTCTAATTTTTGTGTTCCCTATAATAGTTTTTATGATTTATTGCATTTATTATATTTTTATTATATTATTTATTATATTAAATTATATATTGTTACTTATATTTGAATCAATCTTTAATAATCACTTTGGTATGATTTTTTTTTTGTTTTTAACAATGCTTGGAAAATTTTTACAATTACTCGGTATTAGCTGAGTACATATTCAAAATTTGGCCATGTACCGAATATATACCGAGTCTAGGATACTACCCGATTTAAGAGTTCACACTGTGAGTTTCCTCTTCTCGTTGTCTCTCTCTGTGCCTCCCCCTCTCTCCCGCGCTTTTTTTAAAAATTATTATTTAATTAACTGCATTTTATTTTTAAATCAAACAACGTGTTTTAATGAAATGTGAGTGTACTATGATAAAGCTTTTTCAAAAACCTTTCGATTGATATCTCATTCATATTTGTGCATTTGATGTGTGTATAGAGAAAATGATGTTGACATCAGACATTATATATATCATTATAAATTTATCAACATCAACAACAATCGATGCGTCCTTCCTTTCATTCCCCCACAATAAAGACACTATATGTAAGGGCTACATATTTATTACTGCAACATTACATAAAACTGAACAAAACACAGCTGCGATAACATTGCATATATTATATTACTTTTTTTTTTTTCAATTTTAAGCAGCATATTCACAAATTCAAATATATCATAAAGTAACATAAAATATTTTAAAGCTAACTCTTGAAATAAATAATAAAACTGCAAAAAAAGAAAGAAAAATATTCCACTCGACAATTGCATTCAGAGGGTGAAACATTATGAAAGAGTAAAATTCAGTCAAGGGTCTATAAAAGGTTGTTAAACATTAATAAAACTTATTACAATCATAAATCAAGCGCCAAACAAAGTCACTTTAATTCGGAGAAAAGAGATATTTTTACGTTAACTGAAGCTACGCAATTTATTTTTATTTCAAAACATTGGGAGTCTTTTCACCCGCTGCATTGGGTCATTAAAAAAACGCCAAACACAAAGCAAAATATGTCGCCATATATATATATATATATATATATATATATATATATATATATATATATATATATATATATTCTGCACTGTAATGAACTATGGTTCATATTATACAATAGTACTACATTATTCGTTTAAGGGGTCATATAGGACTTTTAAACTTTCAAAACATTCAATCTTTGAAAAAATATATATATTAAAGAGCAATTATTACTGAACACTTTAACCCTTTATCTACCGAATTATGAATCAACAAATTGTTCAATCTCAATAATTATCTTCCTTGATGTCTGAAGGTATATTAGACAATTTATATTATAATAATATGAAATTTAGATAAGGATTTTCATTAAAACTGATTTTATAATGCGGTAGTAATAGCTCTTTTTGTGAAATATTTATAAGAATAATTAGATTAATTACAGAAAATGCTGTTATGGAAATATCACAATTCTTTATCGGAACAATGTAAATAAATGTATTGTGATCCTATCATTAAATAGAAAGGTTTTTATAGTTGCAAAATTTTCATATAACAATTTTTAAAAAGAGAAGATCTATACTTATGTAAAAGGTTGAGAAAAATACCACTTTATAAACTATTTAGCTTCACTGTTTTGCTGTGCTTTCTAAATGTGATCCAGAAAAGTATTTTGTATAAAAACAAAACCTTATTATCATTATTAGACAGATGAAAGAAATTTTATACAAAGTTTTCTCTGATGGTACTTAAAAGTACCGTCAGTAGGTAAAGGATTAAAACAAAATGAATGACACTCTTAATAGTTCTTAAATATGGAATATTTTCAACGAGAGAACTTTAAAGTCTTTTTCCTCAAAATGTGATTTTGGGGTATTGCGCGCAAGGCAGTTAAAACTTTTCGATATTTTGTCATGGAATTTTCGGGATATATAGTGATGGTCTATTTATTATATATATGTATAGGATATATATATGTATAGCCTATAAAAGTGAAACTAAATTTTCATCTTTTGTTCATGAAAACAAATTTTCTTTTTTGTGTTATATTGGTAGACATTTGAAATTTTTATATATGCAACATACAAATTTGTTTTTAAAACATAAAAATGCTATAAATAAGCACTTTTTTAATGTGAAATGTAAGCCAGGATTCTGTTCAGATTTTTCTTACAGGGTTCTTTTTTTTTGTGATTTTTTTTTTAATTTAACAATAACCTAAGTCATAATTTTGTGAATTTGAAATTATCATTATAGGCAGGTTCCTGTGTATCTATTTTTAATAAGATCCTGTATGTGTAAAAAACCAAATAATAGGTTACTTGGCAACTTCAGCTGTTTTGGTTAGATCAGATTTCATTTTAAAATGATTACATTTGTGAAAAGTTTAGTTTGGAGATGGAAAAATTTGATGAAAAGTCCGTAGTAAAACAAAAACTTTCGTGGAGGGTTCTGTTTTATAGTAACAATTTTTGTGGATGGTCCTGTTTTAAGACAAAATGTTTTGCGAAGGGTCATGTTTTAGGTGAAAAGATTTGTGAAAGGTCCTTAATTTTTGCTAAACAGATCCATGGTGTAAGCACAAAGACTCTCAAGTATAATTAGTTAGTTTTACTCTCAGAAATTTTTTTGTAATCAGTGAACCTAAATTTTCATCTTGGTGTTATTTTGCTAGACTTTTGAAATTTTTATATATGCAGGATGCCAGATACAGATTTGTTTTAAAACATAAAAATGCTATAAATAAATACTTTTTTAGGTTCAATGTACGTACAAGACTCTCAAGTATAATTAGTTAGTTTTACTTGCAGAAATTCTTTTGTAATCATTCGCGCAACCTGTGATTCCAATTTTTGGATCGACAAGTTAAAAAAAACCCATAACAACTAATTTTCTCCATTATGATCAGAAAAAAATATATGAAATGAAAGACGAAACATGTATCTATTAGAGATGAGACGGTCTCGGGCTTGATTTTTGGGTACTTTTCGGTTAGCCGGGCGCCAGTGATATATATATATGTATATATTCACACACATAACACATATCTACGTATACATATATATACATATATGTATGTACATATATACATATATATGTATATACATATGTATTTATATATGTACATATATCACTGGCGCCCGGCTAACCGAAAAGTACCGATTTTTGTACCAGCCTTTGGGCCCGGGCGGGGTTGGGCTCATTCTTTCTGAAACTGACAATTTTATTTATTCTCATATGGAAAAAATAAAAATAACCTTTTTTTCCCTTAAAAAATTACATATTCCATTTCAAGTCATTTTAATGTTATTTTGATCAGAATGAATAGAAAGAGAAACATAAATCTCACTTTTCTTTTCTAGCATTAGAATGCTACTTTAAAAGAAAATTTACGATATTTGCGACGCGACTGACGACTGGGTGATATGGCACAAATAGGAGAAGATAATTTTAAATTTAAGCTGATTTTTAGGAACACGAAATATTGTTTTAATTAAGGAATCAATTATAATTTACGATATACACCTTTTATACGAAATAGAAAATGTTGTTCAATTCTTCGGCATAGAAATAGTGATTTCTACAAATTTCATGCATTTATTCATAAAACGCACTATGTTAACGTGTCCATCAGATTTAGGGAGAGAAAAATATGAAAATCCTTTTAAGGAAGTATATTTTTATTTGATACCAAACTTCTCTTTTGATAAGATTGATTGTAAATTTCCATAAAATTAATTATGTACACTGGGGATTAATAGTTATTTTCATGTACGAAGTTTTTAAAAAATGAGATAATACTTTTAAAACAATTTTTATATTATGCAATTTTTTTTCGGTATCGGGCTCGGACGGGCTCGGGCTCTAAAAACACAAAATGTTTCGGGCTCGGACGGGCTCGGATTCAAGATCGTCGGGCCCGGGTTCCGAAAAGAGAGCCCGAACTCATATCTAGTAACTATTACCATCTTCAAAAATTGTGTTTTTGTAATGTATACTTTTTAAGATATAAAATGACAAAAGAGGTCATTTAATTTATCACTTTTCAACATTTAAAAGTCTTATGACCCTTTAACTATATATTTTATTTTTTTATTTTTTTGCATAATTTTCAAACTCTGATTTTTAAGAACTCCCTCTTTAGATTGAAGCTTTAATTAAATTAAAAAAAATATTCCGATGCATTTATATTTTACTTAAATAGGATCTGTTGCACTTTCTGCGAAATCTTGGGCAAAACATTTAATTTTCCACTGTAAAAATCCAGAAACATTTATTTATATAGAAGAAACATTTACGAAAATTCGGTATAAGTATGCAGTTGCTCACGATTCGGGAAACATTTCATTTAACTTCAGAAACTAACCGGTTTCCGAAATTAATAGGAACGTCTCTTCCAAAAGTTACCAGCTGCAAAACAGGTCTTTATTTCAGAAACGTTTTCGTAAGTCTAGTACCTAAAAACATTGCATTTCCAGGTTGTTTTTTATTCGTTTTCAACACTAACACTTTCCAACATAGTTGAAAAGTGCTTATGACTTCAAATTGTCTGTCCATCTGTCCGTCTTCTAACTCGCGTAAATATACTCGTATTACCCTGTAATTTTTATATATTATGGCACGATCACTATTAAAAATGAAGTGTGTAGCATTTATAGTTTGTTTACAGGGACAGTCAAAAGTATTCATTATATTACGGCGGTCAATGGGAAAAAAAATCGTTTCAGGTGCATTTTAATGATGTTACACCATTTCAAACATAATGAAATTGTTATGCGTTTCTGAGATGCACTAAATCATACTTTCTGTAGAATTTGGGATACAAAGAATTTACTATTCATTTACGGGGTCACATAAAAGAATTCCGATACATAGGTCTGCGGGAAAAAAATAGTCTCCAGCGTATTTTAATGATGTTACACTATTTCAAACATAATGAAACTTACATGAATTGCTGAGGTGCACTATAAGTTGCTTACGGAAAACTATGGCATGCATTACATTTATCGTTTACTTACAGGGACACACAGAAAAAATCCGTTACTGTGTACTATCTATGAGCGGTAATTGCAGCGGAAGTGCGTTTTCAACTTTGGTTTAACTTTGGTTAAACTTAAAGTTTAACTAAATTTTTGCATAGCACATGATACGTATAAATTATATATAGGACTGCACAAAAGAATTCGAATACAATTCCGCTTATTGACAGAAATTGTTGAAGGTGAATTTTTAACCGCGTGACGTGTTTCTTAACTAAATTAAATTTTTGCATACTATGTAGTATATATACAAATTTGTATATCATATACAGGCCTTCACAAAAGAATTCGGATATTTTCCGACTATTAGATGGTAATAGCTGAAGTTGGGTTTTGAAATGTATTATACGTTTTCCAAACATCACTGATAAAAATTTCACCGTTGGATTACGGGAAAAGCTTGGCAGCACAGACTCCAAGATTTTCCTGTAATATTACAGTTTGTACCGTAATCTATTTAGACTGTATTAGACCGTAAATGGCAGTAAATTTCAAGAACGTATCTGACCGTAAACCACAGTAACTTTCAAAAACGTATCTGACCGTAAATAACCGTTACTTTCAAGAACGTATCTGACCGTAAATAACCGTTACTTTCAAGAATGTATCTGACCGTAAATAACCGTTACTTTCAAGAATGTATCTGACCGTAAATAACCGTTACTTTCAAGAATGTATCTGACCGTAAATAACCGTTACTTTCAAGAATGTGTCTGACTGTAAATCACAGTAATATACAGGGTGTCCCAAAAGCCTCCGTACAACTTCAAAAATTGATTAAAAAAATAATAGGCCTACCGCAAAAATATTTACAACAGTACACAGAGTAACTTAAAAAGTTTTTTTCTACTACCTTAGTATACTTGTACATGAGATCCTTTCGTTGCACGAAGAATATCAAGTCGATATTCCAATTCCCTTCACGTGCGTTTCAGCATGCTAACATCAACAGTAGTTACAACTGTTTGATGAAATAAAATGTTGAAACAAAAGATCCAAACAGCAGTAGCTACTGTTGATGTTAGCATGAAAAACATTTGTGGATTGAATTGAAATACAGTCTTGATATTCTTCGTGCTACGCAAGTATCTCATTTTGAAGTTTACTAAGGCTGTAAAAAAAAACTTTTTAAGTTACTCTATGCACTGTTCTAATTATTTTTGCTGTAGGCCTATTACTTTTTTAAAAATAAATTTATGAAGTTGTACGGAGACTTTTGGGACACCCTGTAGATTATAAATTATCGTATATGACTGTAATATCAAGATTGTAAATAAGCATAAATGCCCATCATTTTCTACTCATTTACATATATCGCTGTAAATTGCAGTAGTTATCAGAACTGCAAATGACCATGAAATAGTTATTTCAAGAATTCGCATGATTACTTCCAACAGTAACTGTATATTTATACATAGGATGTCAAGAAATGCAACATTTTATTTCTGTATAAGAGATAAATAGTATAAATTGCAAAAATGTCCATAAGGTACAAAATTTCAATTCTATACTTTTCATCTCCATGGAGATATTTCCAAAATTAGTTTTTATACATTCTTTGTAACCAAACAGGTGGCTTCAGAACCTCCAAAAATCAGGAATTATCTCACTTTGCCATGCAATTCGAAACATGGAATCTAATCATTATTGGAGAATAATGTCTACAAATCTGATATTTAAATGTATTGATTAATAATAATGTGTTGATGTAATTGATGGCACATTAAATCTTAGTTTGTAAACATTCGCCAAGCTTGAACAGATTTCACTTTTCAAATTGCATGCAAAGTGAAGCAAGTCACAATTTTTGACTCTCTGCAACTTCATAATGTTTGGAGATGATTAAAACCAATCCACATTTTTGCAGATTACATTATTTATCCATCTCATATAGATACAAAAATAAACTGTATAGCTTTTTTTAGACAGCCTGTATATTTAAAACTTGATAATATTTCTAAGATTATTCTACCACTACATATATATGGTGGTTTGCATATAATTTTTTTAAACAATTAGCGACTTTCTCAATATTACATATTTTTTCTATTTACAACACTATACAGCTTACAAAATAAAATTATATTTAGCATTGAAAAATGACATGTGTATAAGTTTTATTAAACATGATTGTTTCATATTTCCGAAAAAAAAAATTACGTAAAACTTCATATACAAGTGTAGTAATTTTTGCCAACATCTAAGTAAAATAAAAATTAACTTAAGCAATATTAACCAGGCAGAGTAACAAACACTTATCAAATTTGTTACAAATCACAGGCTAAATTTGTCCAAACCCTAACACAATATCAAGTATAACTCTTAGCTCAACAATGCACACCTTTGAAAAATATAGAAAAAATCAGAAATTTTTTTAGTACTTATCTCTTATTTAATATCATACTCTGAATATTTACGATTATGTATTCGTAACAACAAATGAACTTATTCATGATTTTTTTTAATGTAATGAGGAAGGTGATTATAATAAACTTTTGCATAATAATGTATCAAAGACATAATTTAATGAATATCAAAATGTTAAAATTATTTCTATTTCTTTCAATATAACTTTTGTTTTAAGTTTTTTGAGAATCACTTCGGTATTTATCTACTTGCACATTCTTTTGCATTTTGATGCCTGGGTTCTTTTGGTTTCTACCCAAACCCAAGTGAGATTAATGTCGTTTTAGCTAATAATGCAGGAATAGAGTATAATATTTGCCTTTTAAAAAAATCACAAAAACACTTCAGTTTTGTGTTAAACATTTTACTTGGAGATAGTATAAAACATGGATTTATCTGTAAAAATGGGAAATTGTTCAGGATCATCGGAGAAAAAAAAAATTCTTGGTTGAAAATACTACAGCCAAAATAAACTATTTGTAAAAATGCAAATAACTTAACCACTTCAACGTCCGTTTAGATAGCGAACAGTGTTATTACCCCCATTTTAACTTGGGTCAGCTACTGTGGTTAAATAATGAATGTTTACATACTGGGAAGTACTATACAGATTTTCGTGTTTTGGGAAGGACAGGATAGAATGCTGAGTCATCAATTTCACATTTCAGTAACATCCTGCCTTTTGTTCTGTGACTAATTTATCAATGTCCAGAACACCCTGAAATAATGAACAATTTCATCAATTTTCAAAAACTAAAGAAACTCTAAATCCTAATTTCAGGAAAAATTTTAATATAACAAGGAATGATCTTCTAAGAACTGTTCAAGAAAAATCTTTAAAATATGTCATCACACATATTAAAAACAAGCATTTTTTTAAATAATTTAAAAAAATTCACAGACAAAAATAAAAATTTTAATTCAGGAACTCTGAAATTATTTATTCTGTACATATTTTACATAAGATACGACAGGTTTTAAACAATACATCTAAATGCTGCTAATTTTGTCATCAACTTCCTGACTTTATTTATATTACATGATTTTGGATTTTACTTTGCTTTTGAACTTTTTTCAGGATTGATGTCCAAAAAAGCTCTGAAAATAAAGAAAAAAATATTAATAGTATCACATCTTTTAAAAAATAACGTTACTGTAAATACATCAAGCCATAATCGAATGAACAACTAATCTCGTAATTATCAAATTATAACAGATAGCAGATATTAAACTCCTCAATAACACGTGCATAGAATGTCTACAAAATAACATTCATGAAGAAAAACTTTTTGTGCTTTATAAACCCTTTATTGTTTTTCTTATCTTTAAAGCCAGAACAAAATGGATTAATTAGCATATATGACAGAACTCAATAGCCCACTAGTGTCAATGAGTGGTAAGAAATTTCATTTGAGCTCATTCATTACTGAATACATGTTATCTAACAGGTTATAAGTAACATTTGTTGTAGGCAACTACACTGCACCATGAATTTAAATTTTTTGATTTGATTACCAAGATCTGCAAAGTATGTGAAGAAAATAGTGTTGACACTAGACCAAAAGTTCTTTTAACTGATCGACAAATTTTGCATTTTTTTCTGCAACTGATCAACAAATTTTGCATTTTTTTTTTTTGCAACTGGCTAAAGGATTTCATGATTTTTCCCCACAATCAACTGACAAATTTCGTGACTTTCTCTCACGATAAATCGACAATTTTTGTATTTTTTCCATGCGACTGATTTAAGAATTTCGTGATTTTTCCTTGCATTCAATTGACGAATTTCGCAACATTTTTTAGATTTTCTCCTCAATTAACTAGCAATTTTTCCGATATTTTGTCGTACCAATCGAGGAATTTCGAAATTTTTTTCGCCATAATCATGCCTTTTTACCCTCAACTGATTGGCAAATTTTGAGATATTTTCCATCAACTGATCTGGTCATAAAAAAAAAAAAGAAAAATTAAAGTTTTTGATTTGTTGGAATTTTCCAAAGTTTTTAGTTTGTCTTAGTATCTTAAACACTATTATGCCAAATATAAAGTATATAGAGCTGTAAAGTAATATAGGACAAAATTAGCACTCGCCATCCGGCGAGTAATACTGAAGATTTGGCGACTGACTTTATTATATTACCACTGGCCAAACTTAATAGCCACACTCACCAACTGTGATGATTGAATGGAAACAGATTTTATTTCCTGCTGTCGCTCGTCGAATATCGAAACCATTTGGCGAATTTCATGATTTTTCCCCTGAAACCATTTGACGAATTGAGAATCTTTTTTCTCGAAGCCAATCAACGATATTCACACACACACACACCCCCTCCCCGAGACAATTTGATGAATTTTGCGAGTTTACTGCTATTAATTGTTGAATTTCGTGATTTATCGACTATCGATTAACGAATTTCACGACAAACTTTGTGGTTTTTTTCTGCGACAGATCGACAAACTTTGCAGTTTTTCCGCGACAGATCCATGAACTTTGTGTTTTTTCAACCACAGATCGACGAACTTTGTGTTTTTTCAACCACAGATCGACGAACTTTGCATTTTTTTCACGACTGATCGACGAACTTTTCGCTTTTTAAGCGACTGGTCAACGAACTTTTCGCTTTTTAAGCAACTGGTCAACGAACTTTTCGCTTTTAAAGCGACTGGTGGACGAACTTTTCGCTTTTAAAGCGACTGGTCGACGAACTTTTCGCTTTTTAAGCGACTGGTCGACGAACTTTTCGCTTTTTAAGCGACTGGTCGACAAACTTTTCGCTTTTTAAGCGACTGGTCGACGAACTTTTCGCTTTTTAAGCGACTGGTCGACGAACTTTTCGCTTTTTAATAGGGATGCACCGGATATCCGTCTCCTGCCGGATATCCTGCTTATTCGGCACTCAAACCAGATATTCGATCCGGCCGAATACTTCAATATCCGGTTGCCGAATAGTGATTCATTTTTTAAATCCTATTTTTTAACATCATCAGAAAAAGTTAGTGTGAAATTAATTTCCTTTTTACCAACATTATCCCGTTAAAACAATGTTAGTAGAAATAAATATTCATATTTTCACAAAATTGAAATTATAAGATTTATATATAAATGAAAATATAATATTTAAAATATAACAACTAATTATTTATAATTAAAGGCAAGTTATGCTGTTCTGCATTTACAGACTGTTACATTTTTTATCACAAATATTTCCCTTCTTCTGAGAATAAGCGTTCACTCCTGGATGTCTCTTTTTCTTGTGTTTTCAACATTTCTAAGTAAAAATTATTTTATTGAATCTTTTGTCACTATTTTGTCTATGGATGGAAGACCAGCTGTGGTAAAATAACACTGATCATAAAAAGAATTGTGCTACTTTCTAGAATAGCACTTTGTACTACAAAAGAAGATACCTGTAATGAGGAGCTTCTTTATTTAAATTCTGTTAGAAAACATTTGTCATAGGAAAAGTAAGTAATAATATATACAAGTATGCAGGAAAAGAAAAAGTCATTTCAATAGGTTGTTTAGTACTTATAAATAACAAAAATTTATAGAGAAATTACTTAATTGTTTATCTTTTTATGTTCAATGACCCTGAATAAAAGAAAAAAAACTACTCGTATGTCTATTACAATAAGCAAAAGACCAAATATGATTAAATTTCAAAACTTAATTACTAAAAAAGCATTTGTTTTTAAGCAACTTTAACTTATAAATGAGTTTAAATCTATTATTAACATTTGAATGATATAAAATTATAATAATTTAAAGTTTTTTTTCTTTAAAGAAGCATAAAATATAAATATTACTATTGAAATTAAAAACGAAAAAGTATTCGGCCGGATACCGGATATTCGGTAAAATTTTGTACCGGATATTCGGCATCCGGTATCCGGCAAAAATTCTCATCCGGTGCATCCCTACTTTTTAAGCGACTGGTCGATGAACTTTTCGCTTTTTAAGCGACTGGTCGACTAACTTTGCATTTTTTAAACGACTGGTCGCCAAACTTTGCATTTTTTAAGCGACTGGTCGATGAACTTTTCGCTTTTTAAGCGACTGGTCGATGAACTTTTCGCTTTTTAAGCGACTGGTCGATGAACTTTTCGCTTTTTAAGCGACTGGTCGACTAACTTTGCATTTTTTAAACGACTGGTCGCCAAACTTTGCATTTTTTAAACGACTGATCGACGAACTTTGCGTTTTTTCTGCGACAGATTGACGAACATTGTGTTTTTTAAGCGACTGATCGACGAACCTTGCGTTTTTTGGGGACAGATCAACGAAATTTGCATTTTTTGGTGACAGATCGACGAACTTTGCATTTTTTGGTGACAGATCGACGAACTTTGCATTTTTTGGTGACAGATCGACGAACTTTGCATTTTTTGGGGACAGATCAACGAACTTTGCGTTTTTTCCGTGACAGATCGACGAACTTTGTGGGTTTTTTTTCGCGACAGATCGACAAACTTTACATTTTTTCTGCGACAGATCCACGAACTTTCGTTTTTTCAACCACAGATCGACGAACTTTGCATTTTTTTCACGACTGATCGACGAACTTAAGGTTTTTAAACGACTGATTGACGAACTTAAGGTTTTTTAAATGACTGATTGACGAACTTAAGGTTTTTTAAGCGACTGATCGACGAACTTTTCGTTTCTTAAGCGACTGGTCGACGAACTTTTCGTTATTTAAACGACTGATCAACGAACTTTGTATTTTTTTAAATGACTGATCAACGAACTTTGCGTTTTTGCTGCGACAGATTGATGATCATTGCATTTTTTAAGCGACTGATCGACGAACCTTGCACTTTTTGGGGACAGATCGATGAACTTTTCATTTTTTAAATGACTGATCAACGAACTTTGCATTTTTTCTGCGACAGATCGACGAACATTGTGTTTTTTAAGTGACTGATCGACGAACCTTGAGTTTTTTGGAGACAGATCGATAAACTTTGCGTTTATTCCACAATCGATCGACGAAATTTGCTTTTTTTCCCCGCAACTGATCGACAAACTTTGCATTTTTTGGTGACAGATCGACGAACTTTGCATTTTTTGGTGACAGATCAACGAACTTTGCATTTTTTGGTGACAGATCAACAAACTTTGCGTTTTTTCCCGCGACAGATCGACGAACTTTGTGGGGTTTTTCTGCAACAGATCGACATACTTTGCATTTTTTCTGCGACAGATCCACAAACTTTTGTTTTTCAACCACAGATCGACGAACTTTGCATTTTTTTTTCACGACTGATCGACGAACTTAAGGTTTTTTAAGTGACTTATCTGACGAACTTTTAGTTTTTTAAGCGACTGGTCGACAAACTTTTCATTTTTTAAACGACTGATCAACGAACTTTGCGTTTTTTAAATGACTGATCAACCAACTTTGCATTTTTTAAATGACTGATCAACCAACTTTGCATTTTTTAAATGACTGAGCAACGAACTTTGCATTTTAAAAATGACTGATCAACGAACTTTGCATTTTTTAAATGACTGATCAACAAACTTTGCGTTTTTTAAATGACTGATCAACGAACTTTGCGTTTTTTAAATGACTGATCAACGAACTTTGAGTTTTTTCTGTGACAGATTGACAAACATTGCGTTTTTTGGGGGACAGATCGACGAACTTTGCATTTATTCCACAATCGATGGACAAAATTTGCTTTTTTCCCATGACTGATCGAGGAACTTTGCATTTTTTGGTGACAGATCGACAAACTTTGCTTCTTTTCCGCGATCGATAGGTGAATCTCAATCAAATAAAATATAAATTCAGAAATTTATTTAACAACCTAATTGTTAAGGGTCCTTAACACATTTAATGGAACTTGAAAAATACACTGCATATATAAAACTTAACTTTCTTCCCTTTTTTATAATAAAAATAAACATTTTACATAATCATTCTCAGTTGACTTAATTTTTTCAATGGTATTTTGTCATGTCTGCATTAATGTAATTCTTTAAAGAGAACGTAAAATAATAGTGGGGTTTAAAGATTTTTTTCTCCCTCCCAAACATTACAACTCCCCTCCATTTAAAAATGTTGGTAGGGAGGCTCCCCTCCTTGTTAAAATTGAATTTCAAGCCCTGTAAAATTGTTTATATGCATTGTTTATATGCTGGGAGGAAAGCAATAATTATACAATGAGTTTAATTAAAAGCAAATTAAAATTAAATTGAATTTAAAGGTATTATAACTCTGTAAATTATATCAAGGGTATTAATACTCTATATGAATGCTTACAAACCAGTATAAAAGATAATTAAATTATGTGCCCATAACTTTACATAAAATTGACATTTAATACAGGATAAACAATAAACAAAAGAAATTAAGATCTATTTAAACTGTAACTTTACTTGTGACTCATAAATAACATTCTCTTTTTTACCATGTCTACCATATACATCCCAATTTTCCATTGTCCAAGCGCTAATTGTACTAAAACTCATATTATAAATCATTACTATCAATGGCCAATTAAAAATCAGCTTTAAAACCCAAATAATGAAAAGATGGAATACGATTGGTCAGGAAAGATTCATAAAAGTTTTCCTCTATCTGTCAAAAGTGCTTGGATACATATCGGGTTCTTTTAAATAGAATATTTATTAATATTTGCTGCAAAAAACAACTAAACTATCTGACTGGAGATATATGTTATCAGGGGGCGATCCAGGCAAAATTTGGGGCCTTTTTAAGGCCCCGTCACAAAAATCAATTTAATAAAATGGGCCCCTTCACAAAAATCAATCTGATAAAATGGACCTCTTCACAAAATTCCTTTTACTAAAATAGGTCCTTTCACAAAATTCAGTTCCATAAAAACTTACCATTTAATATTTATTTATTATTTTGTGATGTTTTAAAATGTGTAATTTGTAAACAAACAAGTATAACAAACAAGTAATTATAGAGAAGAAAACTTCAGTAAAAGGATTTTAAAAAGTTTTTGTTTATAAATGCTTGGTTCAAATTTGAGTATAACTGGATTTCAAATTTCGTGACAAAATGTTATTTTTCAGAAAAATATAATGAATTTCACAAAAATAACCTTTATTTTTCACAAAATGGGCCCCAAGAAAAAAAACCTGCCTCGACTCCTGGTTATTGCAGAAATGAACTAAGTTGCCCTTTTTGAATTATCAAAACAAATTTTAATTAACAATTAAAAATACAAAATATTAATTTTTTTTTAAAAATCCAAAGGAAAATAAAAGTTTAATTCAAGCATGATTTAAATTCCTAAAATAACCAAAAAATTAAAAATTTGTATTTTAATTAATTTATTAAAAAACATCGAAATCAATGTTAAGTGAATGTAAACAACTTTACAAAGCGATACTCAAAAAATAATTTATTTAAAATATTAAAATGGTTCCATTAATTAAAATTTTAGACAAGTAAGATGAGTAAAAGGTTACCCTAACTAAATTAAAAAATATATATACTAAAAAAGATTATATTAAAGATTATAAAAACAATGAAAATTTAACGTAAACAATATAATGTTAAGTCTATGGGGCGCCATTTGCAATTTAGAATAAAAACAGCGTTTACAAAAATATAACTTATACATATTAAAACCCATCAAAACTAAAAATAATGAATACTAAAACCATGTAGGGTAGATGTGCCAGTAATGGACCGCCTTCCAGTAATGGGCCACCTTCAACATTTTTGGTTTATAAAAAAATAAATAATAAAAATTCAGCTTTTTTTATTTCATTAATATGCTTTTTTAAAATTCTAGTTTTAAATACAATCATAATATCAATTATCTATTATTTTTTGTGGGGTGTCCATTACTGGAATTTAGGGTGTTTTGATTTATTTTTGTTATTTATAATTAAATTTCGATTCACATTGGGAAATGTGACTATGAGCATGTTTAAATATTGTTGGTAGATTAATATAATATTAAAAAATATGGAATATAACAATTATAACTATTAATTAAAAAATATTTTTTAAAGAAATTCCTTAAGGGTGTCCATTACTGGCACATCTACCCTACGTATTATAAGCTAAGATGCCATTAATGTTTAAAGTTGTTAAAAGTATGAAAACATATTAAAAAGTGGGTGCACAAAAGGAGGATGTTAAATGAAAACACCACTGGAAAAACATGAGGAAAAAATGAAGTTTTGAAAATTGCATCAATACTATAGGTGCAGATACCCAACATTTGGAAGGAGTCACTGGCTCCTAAACCCAAAAAATCCAGTGGCCACAATTGTAAAACAAATGCATAAAAACAATAGTATTTATATAGGGTAAAAAACTAAAAAAAAAAAATAATAATAATTAATTCAAAGTGTAAAGTAATTTATTTAATATAAACACGTGTACAACAAAATTTGAATATTAATTAAATCTTAAATCATGTACAGTCAGAAGATAAAGTTGGGCAAGATACGGTTTAAAAAACAATATGTAGATAAGCTAAGCAATCATGATAGCGGGGAATATCAGAAAAACAATATTTCTTATTTTGATTTTGCCAGACAAAAGTACATATGACAGAAAATCTGAATTTGTGAGAATATTTTGCACTATAAAAATAAAAACACACTTCAAACATTTGTTTATATATATATATATATTTAAATCACAGTCTATGTAAAATAAAATTATCAGATGTTACGAATAACATTGCTATTCGAATATATTTAATAGTTTGCTGTGTTAAACAGATCATTCTGAAATGTTATTAAAAGATAACAATAATGTGTGTGTTTTGGTCTTAATCTTAAAAAAAAATATCAACATTTCACGATGGGGACTGGGAATACCAGAAATAGATTACTTTTAAATCACATGGCGACTTAAACATCAAAAGTTAGTGGCCACAGCAAAAAATTTAGTCGCCACGTGGCGACTGGCGGCCGTGAATCTGCACCTATAATCAATACATGTACAAAACTTAAAAACAATGATACTAAATTAATCCTCATTAATTTTTTTATGTTTTACATAGTTTTCAATAAGTTAAAAGTATTAAAAATATATGCAAAGAACATGGAATTTTTCAAAATTTAGAAAATGGTATAAAACAGAAACTAAAACAGCATATGTTAAAATGTGAATAACTCATTAAGTAATTGACATAATTACATAAAAAAGGTCTTAAATTGTTCATTAAAGTACAAGCTATTTATATTAAGGCAAGAATGCACAAAAAATTGTAGATTTCTACATGGGAGGGGCTGGTTCAGTTGACAAAAGTCTAATTCGTTAGAGATATGAGAATCTAAAGTAGAGGATGGTTTTTGAGTCATAACTCCTGAACCGAATGAGATGTATGCAGGGGTCGATGCAGGGTTTTTTCCCTTGGGGCCCATTTTGTGAAAAATAAAGGTTATTTTTGTGAAATTTATTATATTTTTGTGAAAAATAACATTTTCTAATGAAAGTTGAAATCCAGTTACTCAAATTCGAGTCAAGCATTTAATAACAAAAACTTTTTAAAATCCTTTTGCTGAAGTTTTTCTCTCTGGTGAAGTTGTTCAGAAATTACACATTTTAGAACATCACAAAATAATAATTAAATAATAAATAGTAAGTTTTTGTGGAATAAAATTTTGTGAAAAGGCCTATTTTAGTAAAAAGAATTTTGTGAAGGGGCCCATTTTATCAAATTGGTTTTTGTAAAGGGACCCATTTTATTAAATTGATTTTTGTGAAGGAGCCCTAAATAGGCCCAAATTTTGTCTGTATCAACCCCTGGTATGAGTAGTCAAATTAAACAAAATTTAATAAGGAAGAGATAGACATGTAGAACAGGTTTCCAGCTTACCCCAATCCGGATATTAGTCTTCAATTGATGATCAAAATGTACAGCGATGCTACGATGTTCATGGAAAGAGTGGTTCTACCTAAAATGATACAATATATATCTATATATATACCAGGAAATATTTATTTGAATAATGTCAATTAAAGGTTAAATTTCAATATTTGCATTAGTATGCAGTGGCTGGTCGGTAGAGACTGTATGTTTAGTATCCACTTCTGTTAAGTTAACGGCCACATATTACCGTGTTTTGTAGATTTAAATAGTTTTATATTTATATATAAGTTCGAAAAAATTCATTTTAAATTATTATATTTCTTGTTTTCTAATATTTGGTATGATTAAAAAGAAATATATTTGCTTAACAAGAAATTATTTACAACTTTTTTTTTACTCACAATTAACGTATCAAACATTAAATATTTACCTCAAAAGGGCCTAACATTGCTGTACATAGCAATTATTTATAGTACTAAAGCTATTAATACTGAACAAAAATCATTTTTAGAGTTTCTGAAGGATAAATGAAGCACAGATGTTACATTAAGTAAATTTTCATTTTTCTGCGATTATGTATTTTGTCATTTGGTATTTTTTTGAGTATTTTAAAAAAGAGTGCTTAAAAAATGCACAGACATAACAATATTGTAAAATAAAGTTTCACATATGACTTAGATGAAAATTAATCCTTTTTTTACTTACTGTAACAAGAAATTTTATTGTTTAGAATTTTTTTTACTCAAAATTACAGTATCAAACATTGAATATATATTTACCTCAAAAGTATCTAAGTTTGTTGACATTGCAAATATTATTTATAGTAAAGGTATAATACTGAACAAAAATCATTCTTAAGAGTTTCTGCATGATGAATGAAGTGCGGTGTTACATTAAATGACATTTTAATTTTTCTGCGATAACGAATTTTGTGGGAAGAGATCTGTATCCTGTGTATGCTGCTTGGCAGAAAAAATTGCGCAAAAATGCCGTTTTGGCGACATGAAAAAATTTTCAAAGATTGCAGAAAAACATCATTTTTAAATCTGTATGTTATTTATAAATCAATGATTTTGCTTTTTGCAACATTTTTAAAAGTAGAAAATGATGCAAAAACATTGATTTATAAATAACAAAGATTTAAAAACTAAGTTTTTCTGCCATCTTGAAAAATTTATCACGATCCAATTACGCAAATTTTAACAACATTCTAAATAAACTAACGATTAAAAAGCTAAAGAAATGTGATTTTTCAGATGAATATTTGTTATTGTCAGGGGGGCTCTGCCCCCCTGAACCCCCGTTTTAAAAACATTTTGGACAATAAAAAAGAGAAAAAAAACTGACCAGAAATCTTTTGTCAATCTTGATTACACTAAATTCAAAACAATGTTAACTTATAATCTCGCTCACAACTGCCCAAATTTTTTTTTTTTTTTTCAAAGTAAAAGGATAAATATAATAAATGCCAATAAATGAGACGGCGATTCAGAAAAAAGGGAAATTGCATACAAAAAATATAAAAATAATTACACATAAAAAAAAGTTAATATTTGCAAAAAAAAAATTAATTAATTAATTAAAAATAATTTAATGTTTACCAAAAGGGATCCCAGTCAGGTTCTGAAACATCGTCACTGTAAGGCACTTCACCTTCTAACTGAAAAGAATTTAAATTTTGAGAGACTTTTGGTAATGCACCCTCGATGTTTTCAGACTCTGCCGTTGGTCTTTGAAAATCCAAAAGCTTTAGCCCCTCATTTCCGCACCCTGGGTAGACTTGAATAATATCATTTATGAGGACTTGCATTTTCTGGCCCGTCGTTTCTAAATGATCTAGTTTGAGGCGGCGATAAAAATGAAGAGCCATATATTGTGACAACATTTTATCGTTCCTGCGACATTTTAGAGAATTTTTAAACCAACAATTTTCATTTTCTAGATCGTTCGCTTTATTGGTTTTTGACACGAATTCGCCTTTACTATGATTCGTAACTTTGTGTGTTGTCTGACTGGAGAATAATTTTTCTACATCATGGTATTGTTTGGCCGAATCTCAAACAATACCCAGTAATTTTAATAAGTTAGATACTAAACTCAGGACGTCTAACCGTCCTTCAGCTGCATCATTTCACAGGGATTTATAGCTTTATCTGGATAAAAATCTATTAAATTGGGTACGTACAGTTTTGCCATTAATAAATCATTAACAGTATCAGTGGATAAATGGTTACGTGTATCATCTATAAATTTAAAACAGAAAGCGCATTTTGTCAAAATTTCACACGAATATCGTCTCTTTACGCATGCGTCAACTTTTTTTTGAAGGATTCTCCCCTCAAAAACGATAAGACTGATTGATTAACCTGTTTATCCTAGGGGGATGGAAAAGGGTTGATTGAAAACGGATGGAAATATATTTTTGCTCTGAGGTTAAAAGCTAAAGCCTTTTTTTTTTTTTTTTAAGAACTCATGTTTTCACTACTAAATATGCATATTTTTCACAAAATTTTAAAGAGAGCTTGGATATGGTTGTATTTATAACTGATTGAAATGTCAAAGAGTTCGGAAGATGAGGACTATTTTTTATTGCTATGTTAAAGGAGCCGACGAGAAAACAAACAAAAAAGCGAGAAGAAAGCATCTCTTTTACAACTGGATAACAATTTTTTTTCCCGAAATTTGTACACGGGCTGTAAAACCGTTTTATTTAACACCCATAAAGATTTTAAAGAGTTAGGACAAAAATAACTTTTTATTTTAAAACTATGAAACGATACTGCGTAAAAAAAAAAAAAAAAAACAAGAAAATGAGTGCTAATCACTAAATATCAATATTTTTTCGCGAATTTTTCTTCTTAAAATATAATTTCATACAAAATCGGGTTAAAGATGTAAAATAATAAAAACTTGATTATTATTATTATTTATTTATTTATTATCACGGGCCCGGGCAACGCCGGGCGGGGGTCAGCTAGTTTTTTATTAAATTAAACAGACTAAATCCCTTTTCACATTCAGCAGTGCTAAATGGCAGGTTCACTATAAAGTTTAGAAGTTTGCATAAATTAATAAATTCATTTGGATTTTTACACTCTGCTAAAATTCACCGTCTAACTGTCTCACATTAGAATTTATGTTTGGTGTGAGACCAAATTTTCAAAATCGGGTGATTGGCAAAAACTAAGTGTTAAAAAAGCTAGGCCTCGGCGTCAAATTTCACATCCAGGAATAATTTTGTAGTCGTCAAATGCTATAATGTAATTAGTTGCATTTGACGACTAACGACTGCAAATTTCGAACACTGTCTACCCTACATAAACTTTGATATTAAAATTCATTTTTAAATTAATAAGGTTAGATAACCAGATAAATAAATACCTGAATAAATCCTGTATTGGTACAGCCAGGGCAGGCGTGCTTCCTCATCGCGTTTTCCTCTTTCCTCGTGCGAAAATAAACAAACATGGCGCCGCGCGTTCGTTGCCATTTTCCAAAATCAAACTACTCAGATGAGATGGCTGTAATCCACTGTTCCTTTACGGTTTGCGGTAGCGAATAACGGTGATTTACTAAAATTGCCTGTGATCTGCCGTAAAAGACTGTAACAACCTGTATTTCTTTCTCTCTTGGCCGTAAATGACTGTTGGACCAGGGATAATCCTGTAAAAATGATCAGTTACGGTCAATGACAGAATTTTACAGCCAATAACTGATTTTTAACGGGTAAGGGCAATATTTACAGTAATACGGTAATGTACAGTAAATTATGCAGTAAAGCACCGTAAAGCAACGGCTATTTTTAACAGTGATCATCTTTCACATTATTAAACGGTGAAGTTTTGTTGCAGCATTCTGAATGTGTTGGGAAATGTTTCATAATCTATGCTTGATGCATGATTTTTCATTTTTTTCCTAAATGGAAATGGATAAGGGAAATGTTTTCAGAATCGTGAATAATTACGAAGTTACACAGTACTTTAGTAGACGTTTCTGCTATATTAGAAAAAAATCTGAAATTCTTTACCATGCTATGAAATCGCAACATATTACAGAATTAAACATATATGTCAAATTAAATTTGAACTCAGTAAGAAATTTGAAAAGATTTCTTTAAATTCGTTAAACAGACAGCCTGACGTTAAATACCAAAAATTATGACAAGCCTATTTCATTTTTACATAGCAGAGTCATAAACTAAAACATAAGATAAAGAAACAATTTTCAAAACTGACTCTTAAAATAATGGTCATAAAACAGGAAATAATAATTTTTTTTTTTTTTTTTCAACGAATATTTTCTATGAAGCAATTCCACTAGACACTAGACAGTATCATTCAGAGAGTTTGACATCATAAAAGCGTAAATTCATCCAAGGACTTATATACTATAAAAGCCTGTTAAACATTAATAAAACTTATTACAATCATCATAGTCAGGCGCCAAACAAAGTTACTCCAATTTAGAAAACACAAATCTTCTTACTTTGACTCAAGTGACACGATTTATTTTTTTTATTTTAAAACAATGAGAGTGTTTTTACCCATTAAAAAGCGAACTCAAAACAAAATATGGGATATTTATTTTTTCACAAGCTGAATCAGAGTATAAACTGGTTACATAATAATAGTAGTATATTATTTTTTTAACTATACAATCTTTTTATTTTCCCCAAAAAAATTCCTGCATATTTTTTAACTTTGTTTTTCAAGAACTCCCTATTTGGATATCAAATAGTGTTTTAGTTAAATGTATAAAAATACTTTAATTTTATTTAAATAACACTTATTGATTTTATTATTTAAATAAAAATAACTGTTCACGATTCTGGAAACCTTTCCCTTTTCTCCAGAAACTTTAAATTGAGGAAGCGATCAGAAGACCATCAATTTCCGAAATTAATGGAAGCTTCTCTTTTGAAATTTACAAACTGCAAAGTGGCCATTTTATTTCAGAAGCTTTTCGGTAACTCTTGGAAATCTATTGCATTTCGAGATTTATTATCATCTTTCTTTTTCAAAGAATTTCTGAACATAAGGGAAAGCTTTTCGAAATCGTGAATAATTTTGAAATTGCATGAAACTTTCGTAAACGTTTCTGTTATATCAGGAAATTTTTTGCAATCTTTTTCCAATGTCATGAAATGGCAACAGACTACACAAGTAACGTAAACGTCAAATTTATTTGAATTTTAAGCGAAATTTGAAAATAATTATTTAAAATTTCTTGAACAGATAACTTGACGTTTGGAACAAAAAACTATGACGAGCCTAACTTGTAAAATTTATCCAAGATAAAATCAACAACGTTTACAGTGTTAGGGTTATATATGAGAAAAAAATATTTTTCGCTACAACCAAAAGGGATATAAAAAAAAATACTTCAACAATTTAATAACTCAATTTACTTATTATTATCAAATGTTTGTCGCACTGCCTGTTAATTTTACATAACAATTGCGATTCTTTTTCCACTTTTATACCACGTATTCATTCACAAACAAAAAAGTAGATAAAAATAACAAAATATTTAAAAAAAACTAACTTAAAAAATAAAGGTCATAAAATAACAACAACGAAAAAGTAAAATTAATAACAAATCTTCAGCGTTATATTCCCTGTAAAGCACTTCCACTCGACAATTGAATTTAGAGGGTTTGACATCATAAAAGCATAAATTCAGTCAAGGTCTTGCAGCATAAAAGGTTGTTAAACATTAATAAAAACTTATTACAATCATAAATCAGATGCCAAACAAAGTCACTTTAATTCAGAAAACAGAAATCTTTTTACGTTGACTCAAGCGATGCAATTTATTTTTATTGTGAAACAATGAGAGCGTTTTCGCCCGCTGCGCCAGACCATTAAAAAACACCGAAAACAAAGCAAGCTATGCAATATTTATGTTTTCAGAGCTATAATGAACTGGTTCATATTATAATAGTAGTATATTATTTGTTTATCTAAACAATTTTATTTTTAAAAAATTTTGCAAAATTTTCTAACTTTGATTTTTAAGAACTCCCTCTTTAGATAATAAACTGTGCTTTAGATAAATAGATAAAATTACTTGGATACATTTATATTTTAATTAAATGGGATCGGTTTCATTTTCTGCGAAAATCATGGGGAAAAATAGGGATGTGACAAATATTCGGCCACTATTCCGTACTCGGCCTATTCGGCCATTTTGAAAAATATTCGGATGGAATGCTTCCGCCGAATATCGCGAGACTGTTTGCCAAATATGGCTGATATCTCGCCGAATATTGCTAAATATGTGAGGAGTTTTTACGGCAACATTTTGGCAACATGTTGTCGTAATATATGCCAGAATATACGACAACATTTTGTCGAATATTCGGTTGGCCGAATACTGGAGGCTAGATGGGGGAATGCTCCGGGCAAACATAGCAAGACATCGCGTCAAATATTACTGACATCTCGCCGAGTATTGCTAAATATCTCGTCAGTAAAATTCCGAATATTTTTTTTTTTTTCGTTTTTTGAAACTTTTTTCTCTGATTCAAACTGGCACATTTTCTGACACAATCATGAGGTAATTTTCATTCTTGATTTCACAAAATGTACATTTATTCGAATACTAAAAAATCATACAGCATATCTCTATTTCCTATAAAAGTTAAGAATATTTTAGAAAATGGTGTCTAAATTGGAGATTTCAACTGACTATAGTGACACGACTGTGAGGGAAAAGTCTTCATTAGGGGATGATTGATTACAACTCACAACGCAAGATATAAATTCTCTTATTGAAAAATGAAAAACACTGTTCGATTCTAAAACACTTGAATATTCATTAATATCTGCAAATTTCATGCATGCATAAAAAGGGCTTTATAAATGTATCAAAAAGCAATGTTCAGCAATGTTTGCAATGTTCAGCATTTTTTAAGGAACATTTAAAAAATACATTGAATACACAATATTGCAATACAATATTTCAGTATATTACAAAATATCGCTGAACACTGACTCATCTTTATTTATTTTAAGTTTACATTTTATTATTACGTTGCTTACGTTCAAGATAAGAGTAATGATACATAAATAAATATAGTATTTTTAAGCATGTGCATTTAGACAACTTTGTGTTGTTATATATTGTATATGCTGGTTTAATTGTCAAAGACTTTATTAAACATAATATCCTATTTTAACCCTCCTTCTTGCTTTAATTTAATTTGTAATTTAAGACTGGAGACTAATTTCAGAACAAAGACTCATTGTTACAAATTTATTAACCACTAGAGACACAAATTCCTCGCAATAAAATGTACTTGACTAAAGATTATTTCAGGAAATATCTCACCATGAATTATGAGAAAGAGTTAAGTATTATGGTAGATTTTGAATGCAAGAAAGGATAAAAGTATCATTGGATAGTAAAAGTGCAGTACATTATTTCCATTTTAATTGAAATAGCTTAACTTACCATCCTGACTTACAGAAAATGAATTTGATATATCTCAGGATAAAAGGAAATTTCTTAATTTTTTATGCTAAAATAATTTTTTTAAATTAAAAAATAAATTTCAAAAGCACATTTAACAGTGGTTATGACTTATGAGAGTTCCGATTTTACATAAAATGTTTATTAATTACTTTTCTGTAGATAAAATTAAGGTATTATAATTTAGATGTACTAAAAATAGTTTTACTATTAGCATCAAGGTGTTTGAAATGTTACAAGAAATAAATCAAGCTATTAAAAATTTTAAACACAAATAATAAAACATCAATTTGTGTTTAATTCTTTTTCCATTTTGAAAGTAAAAAAATACGTATATAATCATTATATATATATATATATATATATATATATAATCAAAATTATTTTCTTTTTTTGAAAAAAAAAAGTTGGTATTCGGCCAAGTCACATCCTTAGTAAAAAATAAGTAATTTTCTACTGTAAAAAATGGTCAAACTAAAATTCGGCAGGTGCTTAATATCACATCCATTTTGAAATTTTGATCTAATTCGACTTGACTGCACAACGAATTGAAACTGATTGACGGTACGGGTTCATAAAACATTCTAATAAAACATTTTTCGCTTATACTGGTTTTTAATAAAAGAAACTTTTTTTTTTTTTTTTTTTTTTTTTTTTTGCAAATAAATATGCAAAACGAATAAGTGCCAACTTTCAAAAAGTGTTCCTAATATCGCACCCCCCCCCCCCCCCCCGTGGATATTAGCAGCCCAATAAAATTTACTCTTTTCAAATTTTTTGTAATTATATGAGTTGTAACGTTACTAACGAAGAACCCTTTTTTCCCAGCCAAGAAATTAATAGTCTATACTTTTTGTCTTCAGTGTCGACTTTGGAACTTCATAAAGTTTTGAGTTCGTCCCAAACCCATTTCCTTGGACCGTACTGCCTGAATAGCTTTAATCATATTTTAAATTACTAATAGACAAAAATTACTAATGGAAGATCAAGTTTAGACAACGGCCATCAGAATGCAGCAGGTACTTCACTTAGAAATCATGGGGTGCGATATTAGGCACACTTCCCCTATAAATAAGTAGTTGTTGCTCACAATCCTTGAAACTTTTGCTTTATCTTCAGCTACATTTAGGAAGAGAGCAGACCATAAATTTCAGCAATCAATCGGTTTCCGAAATAAGTAGAAACGTCTCTTTCGACATTTACGAGCTGAAAAGCGGTCCTTTTATTTCAGAAACATTTCCGTAAGTCTCAGAAATCAAGAATAAAATTTGAAGTTATAAACATTTATTTATTTATTTATTAAATTTTACAAATTTATTAAGTTTGTTTAAACTTGACTTTACTGCAGGAGGAAAACGAAAATTTCCAAACCACTTCCGGTTAGATTTGCCCGAATTCCATTAATTAAAACTATCTGATATTCTAAATGTGAACATTATCAGGGATCTGTTGGGTTCTTTAAAGGACTCTTCACAAAATTTTTCATTTCAAAAAATGACCCTTCACAAAATTATTTTCCCTAAAACAGAACCCTTCACAAAATTATTTTCTCTAAAACAGGACCCTTCACAAAATTCTTTGCCTTAAAAATAGATTTTTCACAAAAATTTTTCATCTTTAAACCAAACGTTTCACAAATTAATCATTTAAAAGTAAAATCTGACCTGCCACTTTTACATATATAAAGAAAATATATGTATTTTATATCCATATATATTCTTATAAAATGCATAAACAAGAACCTGAAATTGTAATTCAAAATTTTGTGAATTTGAAATGGTTGTTATAACCATTTCAAAATTCACAAAATTGTGATTAGATTTTTCACAAATATAAAAAGCTGTTCACAATTTTACAAAAACATGACCCTGTGAAAAAAGTCTGGACAGACCACTGATTATGAGAAAATCTCTCTTAGAAACTTCCGTCACAAGTACGATGTGCGATAAACACGCGCGGGGCGATTAATTCAGTGAGTAATTCAAGTAAACGTATTTTCTTTTTATTTAAGATCTAAAAACTTCTCTTTTGTGATATTCAAATTTCAGGCAACTCTATATGAGTATGGTGATAAAACGGGCTTAATAATTGAAGAGCTTAGTGTAAAAACTTGCTATGTTACACTATAAAAAAAAAAAAAAAAAAAAAAAAAAACTTAAACTAAGAAAATATATTATAACCCCGTAGAAAAAATATCCGAGTTACCCACGATTCCTAAAAGTGTTCTTTACCCTTAGAAACCCAAAAAACAAATATATTTTCGAGATTTAAAGCCGCATTTATAAAAACAAAGTTTTTGTTGCTTACTGCCACTGATTATCGGAAACGTTTCCGAGTACTTTTTATAGTTTATTAATCAGTTTTCTCAAGCCGGAATAAAGTTTTTCAAATAATATCCATTCTCAAGCAAACATGTTCAGCATTAACATTAACATTAAAATTAATATTATTTTGCTACTCTTGCATGTACACTGTTAAAAAAGACAAAAGTTTCTTAATCTATGAAAATGTAATATAACTAACGAACGAAAGTATAATAAAACCTCTTCCGAATTAGCCACGATTCCGTTCGCACGAAAAGCGTTCCTTTATCTTTAGAGACCTAAAAAAATAACAGATTTTTGCGATTTAAAAAAATAACTATAAAACTATGTTTATATATATATATATATAAAACTATGTTTTTTTTTTTTTTTAGATTGTAATTTCCAGAAATGTTTCCGAATAATTTTTACAGCGTATTAATCAGTTCAATCAATTCGGACTACAAATTTTTCGGATGCTACCAATTCTCAAGAAAAGATTTTGATGTTCAACAAACACATTTAACAGACAAACAAATATGCTAAATTAACAGCATTAACATTGACGTGAAAATTAATGTTATTTTGCTACCCTTGCATGTATAAAATCAGTTAAGCAGAGATTAAGTCATGAATAAGTTGTAAATAAAAAAGTATTGAGATAAACATTTTTTTATATATATATTCATATCAAAATTGTTATGATTTAAAAATTTGACTCTTAATTTATTCAGTATTTTAATATTTAACCTTAATTTATTCATCAATTTAATTAAATTCATTTAAATTAATTAAGCTAAATTTCATTTTTGCATTTTAAATCTAACATTCTTTCTATATTGTTTACTTTTGGTGAGAATATAAATTAATTTCAGAATCTTTCCATTACATATGTTTTAGGATATTTATTCATTCAATTTAATTTACATTTTATTCACTTTGCAATATTAATTAAACTTCATTTCAAATGATCTAAAATAAAAATATTTATAACTTACTTTTTCTAACTTTTAAATAATATACAGTCTAAAATAAATTATTCCAAAATATAGTGTATTTCCTTTTTAATAATATTGATTAAAAAATTGGTTAATTGTTAATTTTATTCTTTTCAGAAAGTTCAAATTCATTTATTTTAATTCAGGCAAATTCTTTCAGAATAACGAACTTTTCCATATTTCATTTCAAAATTTCTAAGTCCAATAATCATTTTTCAAAATTTCTTAATTTAAATATTTTACTTTCAAAAACATATCTGGTGGAAAGAAATTTTAATTTTATTTAGATTGCTAAAATTTCATTTGTTTTCATCCATTAGTTTGGCAATTATAGATTTTTAATTACTTTCGTTTATTCTGTTTTGAAGATCGTCGAGATTTGCGATCAGACGCCATTGATGGGTATTTAGATGTTTCAAGTAAACAAGAACCTTTCTTCCCGCGGATTTTGAACAAGGTCGTTTTGACAGCACTCCAAGGTCACGATCGAATGTTCTAAATACTATTTAATGCTGTTGCTAGGGTTGGAAGTGTCAGTGAAACGTCTGACTGTAACCTTGACTATGATCTGTTGGGGCTTGTTCAGTGACTTTCAGACGGTTCGGATTTTTTGATTGGTTGTTTCGTAACCGTCAGAAAGTTCTGCCTGAGTGGGAAACTGGGAAGACTCTTTCAGTTCCTAAAAAACTTTGTATGATGTAGCGTAGGCTAGATCTTGCTCTTCGGAGCGTAAGCCAATTTTGGTATGCGGTGAGAATGAAGAAAGTCATACATCTAAATATATTGCTATTTATAATTAATTCCTCCTTCTGTTCAAGGTCAACCAACTAATAAGAGGAATGCTACCCTGGTTGTTATTGGCGATTTTTCAAGGAAAGTATACTCCCTCTAATTTATAATAACTTACTTTGGGCGTCACTGTTAACTACAGAAACTTGGATTCTTTCGCAGAGCTGAGTGATCCTGATATTTTATATCTTTCTAACAGATGGTTACTACTTCATAATGTTTGACATTCCGTCTGCAATCTAAATTCTCGACATACGGTTGAAACATCTATAAAAGAGTGCTGAAATATTTCTACCTTATAATGATTTACATTCTATCAGCAATTTAGAATCTCAACATACGGTTGAAACATCTTTATAAGAGTGCTGTAATAATTTATTGTCCTCATTGTTATACACCTGTTGGTGGCCAAGAAATCATCATCTAGTAATTCTTAAACATTAAATTCCAAAGCTCTACATTTAACACACAATGAACAAATTGAACTAATACAACGGGATTATCATTAGGACAAACCTATCTTATTACTTGCAAGTTGAACACTGAACAGAACCAGTATAATTATTAATTAACATCATGATATTTTCTCATAATCTATTACAACGTTTGTGAATGATGTATATGTTGTTGAAAAGAGTAACGAATTAAATGATAATAATATAACAGAATATAATTTCGCATTTATGTATATTTCAATAACAAAATAATTTATATCGATATAACATCTTATAAAAGCAAATATATTGGTTGTAAAAAGTGTATAAAAGAAATTTTCAAGTTAATATCTATACTTTATTTACGTGAGTGCTCTATGTGAATAAACAAGAATTTACTTTGATCTTGGTGAGTTTGTCTTTTTCTATTATTTATATTTATGTGTTTCAGCTATGTTTGAAGTAATGGAATAAGTTCTATTTTCTAATTTATATAAGTATATTATAACTTAAGAATTAACTTTATGAATTTAACGTAATTTTAAACTTAACTTTTATGGCATCGCATTATGTGCTGCTACTTACGATCATGCCTATAATGGTGTTTGGGGAATGTGTTGAATATATGTTTTGTCAAAATTTTTAGGTTTTCTGAATCACTCCGGTGCGAGTCGCTGGTGATTCACCCTTTATTAATTTTTCCTTTTATATTCATCACGATCCTCAGATACCGTTATAAAAATATTTTAATTTTGCTAAAATTTAAACATTTTACTTAAAGTCAGTTTTTTATAATTTTCCATAAATAAAATTATCTTACCTTTCATCATACTTTTTTTTTTTTTTTAATAAATAAGTGCCATATTTTGCTTCTTTATATAATTTTAAATTCAAAAGAAAAATATCTAAAGTTGGAACATAATTTTTGAAAGTATTCTTGTAAAGTTAAATAATGTATATATTTTTTATGGTTGAAAATTTTATCTCTAAAGAGTTTAGTTTAAAACTCTATTCATAAATACAGCAAGATGAATAGCTACATTACTATCTACATTATGCAATAAGAAGTTTTGTAGAGTGTAAAAAAAAAAAAAAAAAAAAAAAAAAAAAAAAAATGTGTTGAGTTTAAATTTAAGTAGTGCATTTTCTTCTATTTCAAAATTTTAATTTGTTTCTCTTTATACTTTTATTTATTACACAATATCTTTCCCTTTATCTCTAAATAAGAGGATTCCAGATTTCTGTCAAAATTTTTATTACTATGGTATTTACTGCCTACATTTAAAATTATTAAATTTCATGCTTACCTATTCAAATTCAACACACGTGAATGTTGGGATTATTTCCTTTGGATACTGTGTTAGTTGAGAAGTTTGTTAAGTTTAATTTCTTATTACCTTTCTTAATTTAAAGCTTTATCTAGGTCTTTTGTTTCAATTAATTTCTTAAAATTTTTGCTGTTTGCAATACTTTCAAAATCATTTTTACTTATTGCTTTCTATACTAATTTTTGCATTAACAATCTTCAAAAGTAATGGTGATCTAATACAGTGTTCAAAAGCAAAATGTAAAGGAAAACCCCTAAAAGTAAAACTAAAATACCAAGGTTGTAATTAGTTTTGAAGATGTGAGACATTATTTATTAATATTTAATATTTAATAATTCAATTAATATTAATAATTTTTAATATTTGAAAATTAAATGTTAATAAGTTTTTTTAGAAAGACAGTACTACCTGTTAATATACATTAAACATATGCTTTCGAAAAGAAAATAAATAAAATTTACAACCGAAACTTTCACATATGTTTTCTCGAAATTTTATTTTTGTTACATATCATTAGTCTTTTACTAAATTCTTCAATTACTAATCTATCCGTATCTCCGGTTAATAGGACAGTTTCGTTTCCCCCATTATTTTCTATTTGTAATTAACCCTAAAAATATCGCAATTCGTATACACTACTCATGGGTTAATACAAACATTTTTTTTTTTCCTTTTTATTAATGACTAAATAGAATCGGGGGGAAAAAAACTGGTTTTGTACATTATTTTTTCAAAACGAACTTTGGTACAAGCATCCTTTATTGAGATATCAAGAAATTATCATTGATAGTGATGGAAAATAGAAAAACATTCTATCAACGACAACATGGGAGGTTCAATCAATGATGTGGGCTGTTTTCCGATATTATCAATTAAAATCTAATGCAACTTAACAAATTTTGTGTATGTTGGAAAAAAAATTGAAAAAAAACCCCCCCTGTTGTTTTGCAAAGGAAAATGGACAATTAATAAAGTTAATTTATGTTCTAACTTAAATTCCTTTGCATATTTTGTTTGTCCTGAGTAATTAAATCTTTTGTATTAACAATATTATCATTAATTTTAATTTTTACGAAAATGAAAGAATACTTTGCTTCTTTTTACGTAAAATCTTAATCTATTTAATTTCCCTCAAAAACTGTTAAATTAATTAAATAGAAGGATTTTTCTTAAATCATTCAAATGTTTACAACTTTTAATGCGGACTTCGACTAGAGTGGACGAAAACTGGCTTCCCTTGGAAGTCCGAACTAACGGGGGTCCAGTATATCATTTCAAGTACAACACCAACTTTTCAGTGTCAAAACTGAACACTGTCTTTCTAGAAATTAATATGACTATGTTAGATATTTAATTCTGAAATTTAACATCACGATGTTTATCATCAATATTTACTATCTAAACGAAAAACTATTATATTATTTCTTTTATTTATACTATTTTCATCTTATTATTTTTTTTTCAAAGTGAAAAAACTTTTAGTTACTATAGCCAGAGTTATAAAATCATGATATCAATTGTAATCTTTATGATTTAAACTGCTTAATTGAAATACTTAATTTGGAGTAATTTTATACCAGTACAATGATAATGGGGGAAAAAATCCAAGTTTTCAATACGATCCCAGCATTTTTCTTCTTTTTTTATAATTTATTTTTAAGAATATATCTTAAATTAGAAAGATATTTTATACAACACTTTAAAATCATTGCTTATAATTACGCGACAAAAGAATTTCAAAAGAATTCCATTTCTTTGTACAACGGAATTTTTTTATATAGACAACATTTTTTTCATCCAAAAGTCCAAAAACTTTTCTTTTCTAATATTCCAGGGTTAACAAAACTATCTTTTACCGCCATCATTCATAAGAATTCCACGAGGAAAACAGAACCAAATGCAATGATTGTATTTTAAACGCAGCATTCAAAAATCGATAGACACTGATAAGTCGCCAATTACGGCAACCATTCTCCGACAAATCACTCAGGTGAGTAAGCACCGAGAGAGACAAAGGAAAGTCCTATGCTCAGTGCAAAAGCACTCAATAACCTAAGGTCAAGGCCTCAGTAACTCGCTGCCACTCACTCATTAGAACAGTATATGTTTATTTCTTTTTTATTAAACTTTCCTTTTACTTTTCAAATGCTTTTTTTTCATAATCCAAGCAAAGAAGAAAGAGGTTATCGTTGTGGATTTTTTTTTATGTCTTAAATAAGGATATATCTTTAAAAAGACATAATAAAATAAAGAATTTGCCTGTGTGACTTTAAAACAACGTAGTAGTGATTGGATGTAGAGTCCTGGCGGGTGATTGTACCCGATACAAACCCGATAATTAAGTCAACCCAAAACCCGACTCGAATTCACCAAAAAAAAAAATTCATTTGCCCGAAACCCGACCTGAACCCGAATCATTCAAACCCAAACCCAAACCCAAAACGAAAGAAAATTAATCAACATTTTGATACAATTATGGAAAAGTAGTCTACAACTATATCTTTAATATCAATTTTATCTTTTTCTATAAAAATGAACATTATATACACTAACAATATAATAAATTATAACACCTTGTAATAATATATTTCTTTTAAATGCTAAAAGGTGTAAATTAATAACATAATAAATACACAGTAAAATAACTTTCATTAGGTTGTTTGGACATGTTTCGGCTTACTCCGAGCCATTTTCAAAAACAAATGAGAATATTCCATAATTGCACGGGCTTTGAAGTTATTATTTAAAATGCTATAATTTAATTTTCATGTACTTTTTTTTTAAATTACGCACGCTATCTTTTATTTTTACTAGGTTGTTAAAAGTACATGAAAATTAAAACAGCCAAGTAAAAATAAAAGATAACCTGCGTAATTTTTAAAAGATATGAAAATTAAAGGATAAAATTTTAAATAATAACTTCAAAGACCGTGCAATTATGGAATATTCTCATTTGTTTTTGAAAATGGCTCGGATTGAGCCGAAACATGTCAAACAACCTAATGAAAGTTATTTTACTGTGTATTTATTATGTTGTTAATTTACACCTTTTAGCATTTAAAAGAAATATATTATTACGACGTGTTATAATTTATTATATTTATATTTCTAAACTTTCTAGTTCAAAAAGATAGATAAATCTCTTTCTTCACTTTTCTTTCTTTTCTTTAGGGTAAGGAGGGTAAATTCATAACTTCGTCAATTCACAAGATATCAAATCCGCTTAAATTTATTATAAATCCTCTTAATATTATCTAAAACTTTTATACTGACAAGTTTTTTATAGGACCAACCCTTATAGCCCAAAAAAAAAAAAAAAAAAAAAAAAAAAAAAAAACCATCCCTGCCGGCTCCGCCTGCAAACAAGTTAGGTTTCGAAGTGGGCCGCTCCAACTACCGTATCATGGGAAAAAGGTCATTTATTCCGCAATTCCCATCAAACAGGCTCCCCACGGTCTGCATCTTCGAAATCTACCTGTTTCTGTAGGCCGAGCCGTCAGGGATTTTTTTTAATACTGTGTAACAGTTCCAAAAGTAGTTCTTTCAACCTCTACTGGTGTAGCTCTGGCTGTGCTAAACATTTTATTAATAATCAGTTCTTTTATCTTATATATTATTTTACAGTAGCTGTGGAACAGATGTTATCATTCTTTCATCATTTTCTCTCCCTGAGCTAAGTTTATGTTGTTATATATTTGTAAAAGAAGAAATAAGAGAATCACTACTAATTCTTTTGCCTAAAGAAATTTATTGTGTCTGTTTTATATAACGGAGTAAATAGTTTGATCACGTAAAGAAAGTCATTATGACATGTAATCATAATATATTTAATTAAATATCAATTAAATAAAATGTTTTTTACATCTTATAAAATCTTTGCCAATCCTAAAGAATCAAACTTATAAACATTTTTTTTTTTTTTTCAATGGGAAAAATATTTTTAAAAACATTGAAATTTATATTAATCTTACAATTTCATACTTTTTCCCGTTATTTTAAAAATTAAGAGACTTTTGGATAAAACATTAAAATTGTTGACACCCTGATTCTTATACGAAGTTTGAATGTAGTTTTTTCCGCTTTGTTTCTTTGCAAGTTTTTATGTATTAATATTATTTTAATAACTTCATCTGTAAAAATATATATCCTCTTTTAGATTAATACATCAAAAATGGCCGTATATCGTATTTATATGATGAAAAAAAAAAAATTTAAAAAAAAAAGAAAGAAAGAAAAAAAAAAGTCTAATTTTCCTCAAGCGATCGAAAGTAGAGGAATAAGGGTAGAGGAAAGTAAAAATACGTGAATTCTGCTAATATATATTTTATTGTGATACATTCATTAACACAGATTTAATATAAAAAAAAGTAACTTTTATTCTTCCCTACAACTCTAAATCGCACATTCTTTTATTTTTCCTTGTTTTACAGGACAGTAATTAAACGATTCATCCAAATCATTCGAACAGAAAGCAGAAACACCAATAATCTTCACTGGACCCTAACAGAAAAGAGGAAAATGCGCAGGAGCTTGACAGGAAAAGAAAGTGGAACTATGTAGCGTGAAGAAAACTAAATTATATGTCTTATGAGACGATCTGTTAACATTTTAGCAATACTCAAGGTTCTAATCAGTGGCTTCGGTTCACAATTATTGAAAGAAAAATTCCCATTTACTCAGAACTAAAGTGCTGCACATCAGTAGAAAAGGATCTTTTTTTTTTTTTTTTTTTTTTTTTTTTTGCCGCTGCGGATCGGGCTGATTTTAATTTTTTTTTCAGGTTCGGTGTATACCCGGCCAGTGTTGAATTCAGGGGGTGACCCGTGGGGACATTCCCCACCCCCCGGAAGATTTGAGATTTTATACTTTCAATGGCCAAAAAAAAAAAAAAAAAAAAAAAAAAAAAAAAAGTGCAATTTCCCCTCCGGAACTGTATAGTGTGTGTCCCTCTCCCCCCCCCCCCCCACACACACAGCCCCAAAAATCCCTCCCGGGGAAAAGTATCTTAATTCAACACTGTACCCGACTTTCCAAAAGAAAGACCAGAATATTTTTTCAGATGAAAAAATATATATACAGGGTTAGCGGAAAGTTACCCACTTCAGATAGCTCTGTAATACATTCTAATTCTCCGAATTTAAACTACAGATAGTTAAAAATGACGCGCTATTTATACGTTAACTAAAAATTTTGTATTGCAAAAATTTAATTTAAATAAATAAAAAAAGCATTCGTAGTTATGTTTTGAATATCTGGTCAGACTCGCTACACTTAAGCGAAAGGATCATTTTGTGATTACAGTACAGTACATTGTCAACAATGAAGGCGAGCATACTGATGATTTATTGTAAGAGATTAAAGTTAGTAGATGTTAAATCTATGAAAAATGCCAAAATGATGAACGGGAAAAGTATGTCTTGTGAGACGATCTGTTAACATTTTAGCAATAGTGAAGGTTCTAATCACTAATCAGTAGCTGCGGTACTAAATACAGTTCTCAAGCATTGAAAGAAAAATCTACATTAGAACTAAAGTGATGTACATCCGGTCGAAATATATATATATATATATATATATATATATATATATATATATATATATATTTTTTTTTTTTTTTTTTTTTTGCGGATCGGGCTGATTTTAATTTTTTTCAGGTTCGGTTATACCCGATTCTCCAATAGAACGGCCAGAATATTCTTTCAGATGAAAAAGGGTGTATACAGGGTTAGCGAAAAGTAAGTTAGCCAATTCAAATAGCACTGGAATGCATTCTACTTCTCCGAATCAAACTAAATTTCATTTTTGATGAAAAAAAAAGATGATAATGTCTAATTTTTCCTCATGAGAACAATAAAAGTCGAGGAAAATAAAAATACTCGAAATCTGCAAATATCTATTTTTTATTGTGATACACCACAGCTTTAATAATGAAAAAAAAAAAGTAACTTTTATTCTTCGCTCTATTCCACCAGCACACCTCTAAATCACTCATTCTGTTATTTTTCCTTGTTTTACAGGACAGTAATTAAACGATTCATCCGAATCACTCAAACAGAAAGCGGACACCAATAATCTTCACTGGATCCTAACAGAAAAGAAGGAAATGTGCAGGAACTTGACAGGAAAAGAAAGTGAAACTATGTGGCGTTAAGAAAACCAAATTATTTATCTTATGAGACGATCTTTTAAAACATTTTAGCAATATTGAAGATTTTAATCAGTAGCTGTGGTACTAAATACAGTTTTTACTCCGAACTGAAGGGCTGCATCGGGTCTGCAGTGTTGTCAGATCCACTATTACAAAAGACAAGGAGACCAGAAAAAAAAAAAAAAAAAAAGCTGGACCGCGGCTTTTAAATCTAGCTTCTAATAAAATACAGTAAATCTTATTAAAACGGAACCTGTCTATAACGGAATCATATCTTAAACATAAAAAAAGTATGGTCTCTACAGAAGGAATACCATACAATCATACCCGTTAAGACTAATATCTGTCTAAAACGGAATTTTTGTGTGGTTACGAGATTCCGTCTTCGAAGGTTTTACTGTTTTACATAAACACAATAATCTTATGTATTAAAATATGTGAAATGGGAATCACTAGGGACCTAAACAAAATTCCGCTTTGGAGAGGATTCCGATGGAGAAGTTATATGCGTTCCTTTCGTAGGGACTATGAGATTATTACGTTTAAGACAGACTATTTTTTCACAGGGTATATATCAGATATTTATATATATCAGATATTTGCTCTTTAATTAAGCAATATTTCGTCCAGTCATCAGTATTTATTTAGCTATTTTTTGGCTACTAATTAGCAGTGGTGTAGTCGTAAAAAAATCCAGTAGGTATGCGCTAAGGCAGCTATACTAACCTGCGGCCCGAGACACATAATCATTTCTCCCTATTTATAAAATTAATTGAGATATGTTTTTAATATTTTCCCTATTCTTTTATATATTTTTATGGGAAGACAATTTCCTGTTATTTATAATTACTAATTTAAAATTACCTTAAAATATCTTAAATGACGTTTCCTTAGTCAAAGTTCTTTTTACATGTAGTTTTACTTGTACTATAGTAGTGTATACATTTCTTAAGCCCGAACTCTAAACAAAAAATATTCCAAATTAATTTATTTTGCACTCTATATTTCTACATAAAAAAAAAAAAGATTTTTGCATTGAGAAAAGAAACTGATGTATTAGAAAAAATCCCTTGATTTTTTTTTTTTTTTTTTTGAAAGAATTTGGAACTGTTGCATTGTTTTTACGTTTTATACTTATTATATAGCTATTAAGGCTTATTAGGGTTAATTGTTTGTCACAGAAAAAATTGGCAGCAAAAAGTTTTATACCACTATTTCAAAGCAACAATCTTCGCGGCATTTGCAATAGTAATCTATATTTTTGTACAAGTGTGTTGAGGCCCGCCTAACGTCGCAAATACATGTTTGTGGCCCGCGAGAAAAAAAGGTTGAGTACGGCTGCGCTAAGGGCAGAAGGTATATACACTAGACACTAGAGAATACACGCTTTTAGCTACGGAGGGTATAAAGAGTTTCTTTTAAAAATCCGGAAGGTATACGGCGTATACCATTCACTACATCCCTGCTAATTAGTAATTTAAGAGTACCTCTTTGTATTTCTTCTTCTTCCTCGTTTTTTTAATTATTTTTCTATGTGGTTAATAATTTTGCAGTTCAATTTTCCTACCATAAGCCCACAAACAAGAAAAGTCGAATCAGTCGAAGAGCTATCAAAGAGAGGACACAGGAAAGAAATAAAAAGACAAAACCCTGAAAAACTGTATAGAGGAAATGCATGTTTTATTCAAACCAAAGAAGTTATAAAGAAGAAATAATTATTAAATAATAATAATAATAAACAGTTGGAATATAATCGTGCAATTTCCTCTCAAATGCATTAACGAATTTGTAATTTAACGTTAGGTAAAAAACGTGATTTAAAAAAAAAAAAAAAATATTAATATCGACAAAAAAAAGTGTATAAGTTTTAAATTTTACATTAACTGAAGATATATATTTTTTAATTTAATTAATTAATTTATTTATAAAATTAAATATTTTGATTCGATGACGGAAGTTCTGATTGAATATCATTGATTCTATATCATTGAAAATCGTTATTTTCTAAGTCAATGAATAAATTAAAGAAGAAAATTAAAAAATATATACCACAGAATTTAATGAATCGCCCAAATCATTCAATTACAAAGTAGATACCGATACATCGATAATCTTCAGTGGATCGTAACAGTAAAGAGGAAAATAGATACATGCTTAAAAGGAAAAGAAAGTGAAACCATGGCAGCGTGAAGGAAATTGAATTATATGTCTTGTGGGATGATTTCTTAACATTTTAGCAACGCTGAAAGTTTCAATCGGCGATTGCTGCTGTAATTACTGTTCTCAATCACTGGTACAAACTGACTTGTAAAATAAGTTAAAAGTCAATTTAAACCGAAAAATTTAGAAAAACTAAGAGGTTAACTGTGATATTTGTGTTCAATTTAATGTTGATTTAAAATTGGTTTATTTGTATAAACAGAATGCTACTGACAGTGAGTAAATTTAGTAGGACTTTAGATTCTAAATAAAACCGGGCTTTATTTTAAGCTAGCTAATTTCGATGTACTTCATTAATTGCTAAAAGGTATTTAATAAAATAGTAAATAAAACAGTATATATATATAACCTGTCTACATATTTCGACTTCACCAAAGTCATTTTCGAGACAAATGAGAATATTCTACAAGTGCACGATTGTTACTGCAATGATTTTCACATTATCTTACAGACTATTCACGTTTTTTTTTTGTTTTTTTTTTTTAGTTTGATGTTTATAAACCTTAAAAAAAACTTATAAATTTTATAAGGCCTTATTACTGCGTTTACTGTTAAATAAACACCAAAGTAAAATAAACATCAAAGTAAAAATAAAATAAAATATCGTGAGTAATCTGTGAGAGAATGTGAAAAACGTGAATGATGTGGCGTTTTAAATCATTGCGTTATAGATCGTGCAGCAGTAGAATATTCTAATTTGTTTTGAAAAAGGCTTTGGTAAAGCCGAAACATGTAGACAGTTTCTATATAAAAAAAAATTACCGTTTTACTTACCGTTTCGTTTAACACCTTTTCAGCAATTAATGAAGTATATATTATCTCTGGGTGTTCGGATGTGCTATATATTTAGCTAATTTCGATTTAAAAGCTACAACTCCTATAAAACTATAAAATGTGAACAAAACTAGTTTACAAATCCAAATCTTAACGTGATGTTATTCAGACCAATGTAACACACATCAAGCCAGCAAATCAAACTGGGAGCCTCCTTAACCGGTCAAATCTTTCTAAAACAATTTCTCGCCGACTCGCATCCATCGAAAGTTGAAGTACAATAGCAAATGCTATTAACTTATTAATCCCGGATTTCGTATTTTGCGAACATCTATTCTTACAAAGTTAATTAAATAATCTTATGTGAAATTAGAAAAGTTGTTGAATCTTTTTAATGATTTTTTTTTTAATCACCAGAATGTTCAAATACTACTTGTGATTGTGAAATACACAAAGTGAATTTATTTCAAAATGTTGAAACTTACATCTGTTGTATTGTATTACTAAAGACATGAGTGAAACTTGACAGCTAATGCACACTAAGGCTGCAGCTCTAATGCGCACAAGAGAACCAAGTAAAGTTTCAAGAGTGATATAAAGTTAATTATAAATAACGTTATGCAAAAAGTTTTATGACGGGTTTTTCATTTTGAGGAAAATAAATGTGTTAGTATGTCACTTCTGTATTGATCAACCATTTCTTTCACTGAATCTATATAATTTATGAAAGTTAAATAGGAGCTTCTCGTGTGCATCGCACTTGAGTTACTTCCTTTTGTTTTCTCTCTGCACTACACGAACTCTTGATTACAACAAACCACACCGGAATGATTCTGTATTGTTCATTACTGAAGAAAATGATTTGTGTATGACGAAATAAAAGAATGAAATCTCTTTCGAAATCTTGCAATTAAAACATTAAGAAAAACTGTGATAATAGTATTTTTTTAATATCCTAAAAGAATATATATATATATATATATTTAAATCATACTGAAAAAATAAAATAAAAAGAGAGAGATGGGGAGAAATAATGGAAGGAAAGAAAGAAAATGAGACATAATTCACGACACACTATCTCTGAAACATTATACAGCTTTGACATTTTATTTCACGTTTTTTTTTTAATAGCGGTACAAGATGTAAATATATATATAATTACTAATACATGCGTTTATTTATGAATCGCAGAGGTTTGATTTCGAAAATTTTCTAAATGGATGTTTAGTTACATATTTTGTGGCCAAAATCCTCAATTTCTCAGTTTCTTCGCTATACGGTCGACCGCTCTTCTAGCCAACAGATCATACATTATTATTCACAAATGCGTGTAAAAAGTACTTTTACTGCAACCATAATACATGCTCGAAAAAGCCACTTTTAACATTTTGTAACAATAATCAAATTTCGCTCAGTTGAAAAACGCATGACATAACTGAAAACACACTTGTTATAGTGATAAGCATCCTTGATGGCAATGTATTTTGAAAAATCATGCATAAAAAATATAGATAGCACATGCACCACATAACATATTAAAATTTAATTCAGCTGAAAAAAACCTAATACAATTCAAAATGCATATAAAGAAACAAACGCCTAAAGGGGCTGTACATATATAACGTTATCAACATTTTGGTAATTTCGGACCCCCTCCCCCCCACCTTGCGATATCATACGTTATCATTCCTCGAACACATCCCCCCCCCTTTTTAATGATATCATTATCAGTGTCTAAAAACATTCTTTTTATTGCCGAAACGTCAGTGAAGGCTTACTGTTGAGACCCGAAAAGTTTTTGGTTTCTGTCTGTCTGTTTGTCTGTCTGTCTATCTGTTCCGCGATAACTGCCGTAAAAATGATCCGATTAGGTTGATTTTTGGTGGGTATGTTGGGGAGATACCCGGAATTAGCTGTATAGTTTTTGGTTAAATTTGGTTCATTCGTTCGGAAAATAGAGAACATTTCTTTTTAAATCATAATGCTTTTCTATGGGACTGCAGACGATTTTCAAATTTCATTTTTAACTGAAATGGAAATCGCATATTTGAATAATGGATTTCAACGTAAAATTATGGATGTTGATTTTCGATATGGAGGTTTTAAATATATCCAATAATTTTGAAAAATTGACGATACATTTATTAGAATTGAGATATTAATTGTTTAAATGATTGGAAATTTTTTTGCATCTGTTCCGGAAATATAAAACTTTTATTTTCATGTTTTCTACAAATTTTAAAATGCATTTTTTTTTACTTTTCTCTTTAATTTATCAGTTGCCTAGCAACATATTTCAAAGAAAATAAAAATAATAAAAGCAACACGCACTATTTTGTTCCAATAATTTATTAGCAAAATAAATTATTTTTGTATTCTATTGACATAAATGAAGAATTTATTTTAATATAAATTTTTTTTTTTTTAATCTAAAAAGTTACAAGAATAAGAAGTTCATAAGAATTTCAGAATATCATTGCATAAACCGTGTTTAATTTAACGTTTCTAATTTCTGAAACCTCCGAAGAATTGTATATGCCTATAAATATGTATGCAATAGAAAAAAATTAAATTGCGGATTGTAAGATGCTAAATAATATGAAAAGTGAGATTAAAAAACAGTGACTTGAGCTGACGTTGAGGCTCCTGATCTGCAGATTTACTAGTTTTTATAATTTTTTTCTTGTTTTTCCTTTTTATGTTTGCAGTGGTATACAGATATGGTCATACATTTATTATTCGCATACTTTATGGATTCAAAGTCAATAAAATACCACTATTATACAGGAAATACCTTTATATCTAATCACTACTAGTATAAAACAAAGTCGCTTTTTCTGTCCCTATATCCCTATGTACGCTTAAATCTTTAAAACTACGCAACGGATTTTGATGCGGTTTTTTTTAATAGATAGAGTGATTCAAGAGGAAGGTTTATATGTATAATAACATCCATTAAATAGTGGAGAAATACTGTTATTTTTGAGGTTTTTAATGTGATGTCGTAAATAATTTCATTTTTTTCGCTTATACATTGCAAACGCGGGCGGAACCCTACAAGATTTATCAAAATAATGTACTAATTATTGTACACATTAAAAAGGTCTACAGAAAACACAAAGAGATGAAGGTTTTCAAGGTTAACCCGAAGCAAAGCGAGTGAGGGCCGCTAGTAACATCTAAAAGAGATATTTACTATTTAAAAGTATTTAAAAAAAGCTTATTTATATATAATACAGTCAACAGTAATATTAATAATTGCCTTCTTGCACGGTGAGGGTGAAAGCAGAACAGGTGGACAACATTGTTTCCCTTTCAATACTAGTAAACACAAGTGTCATTTCAAGCGTATTTCGCAATTGATTTTTCCAACAGCTGATTATATGCGCATAATGACAGAAGAGCAGGAATACCGAACGTTGGGGTATTTCAATTTTTGGAGTGAAATGATTTAAAAATATTTTAATGGCTTTAATAATAACTTTGTATTTTCCTAACAATAGATAAGACTAAAAAAAAAGATAACAGAAGTAGAGAGAAAATGGGGCTCCGACCCCAGGAGGAGCTTGGAGCCGGAGGAGGGAGGAGCGCTCCTCCTCCCGAAGTGCCCTCCACCTCCTCCTCCCGAATTGCCCTCCTCCTCCGGAATTGCCCTCCTCCTCCCGAAGTGCCCTCCTCCTCCTGAAGTGCCCACCTCCTCCCGAAGTGCCCTCCTCCACCACCTAAGATAAGGGGATTAGTGTTAATTAATTTTAATTGCGGGACTTAGAAATATTTCGAAGCCATTTTTTTTTTCGCGGAGAATTTTCTACTAGAATACGAGGTGTGTTTCAAGGGATTTATTTTGGCGAATTAGAAATTTAATTAATTTTAATTGGAGAACTTAGAAATTTTTCGAAGCAATTTTTTTTTTCAACTAGAGTAGGGTGGGAAATATTTTTTCAGTTTGTGAATTGTATTTAAAAATAGTAATTAAAAATGGACATTCATTAATTTTAATTGCGAGACTTAGAAATTTTTCGAAGCAATTTTTTTTTTTTTTTTTTTAAACTAGAATAGGCTATTTAATATATATGTTAGAAATAATGATTCATACATTAAAAAAGGTATTAAGATTTTTTTCTTTTAAACCAAAAATAGAATTTAGAGTTAAGATAGAATTTTTAGTTTTAAAAGTCGCCAAAAGTAGGATTTTCAACTGAAAGTAATCTAAGATATAAACTCTCAACTGAAATGAATTTTGCCTTAAGGTGTGAGCTTTTGGCTAGAAGTGACCTAGAGTCAAAACTTCCTGGTCCCAGGAATCACCACGGTGGTTATAGTAAAAAATACAGGGTCCCGTATGAATTATACTGCACTAAATTTAATAGCTCGCCCCCTCCCCCCCCCTTTTTTTTTTACCCAGAGGGGTTCTTCGATGGACTAACAATACACACTTCAAAAAATACAGAGTGATATAAAAAGAAGAATTTTAACGTACATATAAAATAATAAATAAACAAGGATGAAAAATCATGCATAGCATCATAATTCATGAATCACTTTCCACAAAAAAATACACAGTGGTACCAAAAGAATTTTAACGTATATATAAAAGTGTAAATAAACAAGTATGAAAAATCATGCGTAGCGGTATAGTTTATGAATCACTTTCGAACATTATCGAAATGTTATGTGAACAAAATTTAATTTTATCAGCTAGTACATAGTTAATTAAAATAGTGATCCCCTTTAGAATAAAAAAGCATCCTTCACAAAAAACCAATTATGCATAAGATCCCTTCATACATTCAGTTCATTGATCCCCCCCCCTTTTTTTTCCCCCTTCGAAGTGTAAACACGCATTAGACTATAGAGTCCCTTCATAAAATAAATGAGATACGTACCCTAGTACAGCTTGCGCATCGATAGATTCAAAATACATAGTTATAGATATTAAGCTACCTTCACAAAATAAATTCAATAGATTCATGTTATATTATGGCGACAGAAATACGAGGGATACTGACCTTCCATGAAAATCCAAGATCACTGTTTATATGAAAAGGACCCTTCACAATATACCCTGTAAAAATATTATGATTTCACAGATATTTTAAGAAATGGACTGCTATTTTCAAATGAGTACGTATTCATGCGATTAACAATAGGTTTTACACGAATGCCTTTTTAGTTTAACGTTTAATATATATATTTTTTAGAATGGAAATTAAGAAAAACAGACGGCTATCCTGTATCCCCTCGACATGCATATCGCTGAATCACAATGAGTCATATTAGCAGATAAGCGAACATCTTGCTTCGACTTGTCACGAGGAATCACTCGCGATAAGAAATGCGGCTATTGGGCTTTTTCTCAAATTTAAACAGTTCTGACACATTTTGGGTAGGTAAATGTATGAAATGAGCTATTTAAACCCGTCAATGTATGCGAATTATTTCGTATAGTCCTATATAGGTTCTACTCTTCATATATACATATGGTGATATATATATATATATATATATATACTAAAGTCTGTTAAGTTTTAAAAAGCTTCATTGAAAAAATAAGAAATAGTTATACCCTTAAGAATTTTGAGGATAAGAGACGGGTTTTTAATGAATTTGATATATGTTATGATAGAAAAATACAGAGTCCCCTATAAGATATATGAATTAAACTTTAAAAATTTTAAAATTACATTCGTTTATGCTTTTTGTATAGTAAAGTATACTAAATTGGGTTTGTACTATTATAACTTAAAAATTTCTTTTGAGGAATGAATAGAATAACTAACCTTTTGACTTTGTTTTTATAAAATATATATATTGTACTATTTAGTTAGGGCATTATTTCGAAAATTCTTTTGTTTTAACATTTAAAAAATATATACATAATGTTATCTTACCTAAAAAGTGTAATCATAATGTACTGGACTTCAACCAAACTCGAAAGTATGCTTGTCTTACAACAACTGAACGGTAATGTGTTTGCTTATCTCTTAAAACCACGGGATATCGTGACGTCATGGATAAGGCATAGGGTAGAATACAGAATGTATAGCTATTATAAAGCAGAATCATAAATTTTGCATACTTTACACTTGCACTATGTGAAATGATTGCTACTATTAACCATATGAGAAAATGAATTATTAGCTAATCTTATTAGTGTATGTCATATTTAACTAACAGGCTCGAACATGCGTGAATTTTGACTAGAATTATTCACTGTATGTAAAAAAAAAATATATATATATATTTAGATCTAATATTTATATCGTTTAACATTTTAAAAACCTATTAAAATATATGCATTAGTATGCTTGTGAAAGGGCTATTTTTAAGACGAAACATTGTGTAAAGGGTCCTGTTTTAAGGTTAAAAGTTTCGCGAAGTGCCCTGTTTTGAAGTTTCATGAAGGCGTCTGTTTGAATAACCCTGTTTCGAAATGACTTAAGAACGCACAAGTTATTCCTAAACATATCCATAACTACAAATAGTATAGTTTGTTTTGCATCATGAAAATACATGAATATATTATACTATAGTTTTCGAAATATTTTTTCAAAGTTAGATTCATATAATAAAGCGAGATTGATGCTGTTAATGTATACGAATTCCTTCCTGTTACCCTTTATAGTTTCAACTCGATTCGTTATATATGCTTCATTGTGTATTCAATGAAAAATAATAACTAAGAAATAAAATTAAAAATAGTAATTAAGAGATAACCTTAAGAATATTTGGAATAAGAGATTGGTTTTAATTAAATAGGTTAATGAATCTAATTCGATACAAGTCATACTAAAATCGAAATTACACTAAAAATACAGAGTCCCCCACAATATATATGAATTATACTCCACTAAATTTAATAGAACTCTCCCCTATTTTCATAGAAATGGCTTCAATATAATTTAGGCTAACAATATACACTTCAAAAAATACATAATGACCACAAGAACGATAGGAATTCGATATATACTACTACTTAAGTAAAATATAATTTCTCTTATCGCATAAAATATATTAACAAGTCCTGTAAAATTATATTAACAAGACATGAACTGTTAACACATGAGTTAAAACATATTGATTATACAAAACATATATATATATATATATATATATATATATATATATATATATATATATATATATTTATCATTACCTAAAAATGTCAAGCGTGATTTACTGGACTTCACCTAAATTCAACTAGATTCTTCACCACGTGGTTTGATGACATCACTGATCGCGATAACATTCTAGATAAGATTCACTGATAAGAACACATTTCAATTCATTTCTTCTAAATAAAGTATACGAGTTGATTCTAAGGTCTAGGTATGTAGATATATAGTAGGTTAGTAGTAATATATTTTTAAAGTACTTTTTATTTTGTTTTAAAAGAAATGGTTATTTTTCTCTTTACGTATGTAGTCAAAATTAAAACATAAAATATTAAATTTAATCTTTAGTAATACAAAGAATTACGCATACAGAAACGCATGTGGTGAAAAGTTATAGATATTAAACCCTGCTTATAAAATAATGCGACTATTTATATATATATATATATATTTTCATTCATGTGCATCACATATAATTATAAAATTCAATTTTATTTTTGTTGTTGGTAAGGATAATCCAAAAAACTCATGCAATAAAACGTTTGTGCAACCGAAAATTGGATATAATCTGTGTTCTAATTATAAAAATGTATTAGGTTGGAAACGTATACATGATTACAATCATCTATCAGAGATGTATACAGAGAAGTTGTACATATGGAATGTAACTTGAACTATAAGCAGTATAAAACAATTCCTGTTATATTCGATAACTCGAAAAACTATGATGAACATCATATTATGACAAAGCTAGGAAAGTTCAAAAATCATGAAATGGACGTGATTGTCTCTTCTTCTATGAAGAATCATATAACCTTTAATATCAGAAAGCCAACATGTCCTATTTATAGGGCCTTCATATATTATTTTCGTTTGCGCTGGTTTTGAACCCGTGAACTTCAGCTTGGACTTATTATTGATACGCTAACCATTGGGCTGTCCGTGCCCTGATGCTTTCTCGCTTTCTTATAAATACTATCTATTACAATCACACTTTTTTCGACTCGTGATATATCATTTGAATTGACCTATATATATGTTGGGTTTGCTATACTAGAGGTCTCTAAACTTTGCATATATGACTTTCATTATAACTTGATATAGAATACCTAACATATTCAAACACAAATAATGTTTATAAGGATATAGAACAATGTCGTGATTTCTTTAACTTCTCTAAGTATTCAAAACCACATCGTCTAAACCGCGCAAGTTTCGAACCCACAAATATATAATCAGGCTTCTCATTTTATACCCAGGACGCTAAGCATAGAGCTAAGTGAGCCCCCGCTTATTTTATAGTCACCACGCTAACTATTGGGCTTAGTGAGCCCCAGGCTAACTTATACCCACCACGCCTATTTTATAGCCACCATGCTAACCACAGGGCTAAGTGACCCCCCCCCCCCGCTTATTTTATAATCACCATGCTAACTATTAGGCTGAGTGAGCCCCAGGCTATTTTATACCCACCACGCTAACTACTGGGCTGAGTGAGCCCCAGGTTATTTAGTCGCATGAATATGATTTCCAAGGTATATGTCCTAACTTGATTTAGACCATTGCCTATGGTAAGATAAAGCTGGGAAGTAAATTGGTAAACTATGTACATTTCCCTTGTAAACTCACTTGTATTTTCTTAAATATCTTCAGAAATCAGCATAGTTTATTAAAATTATATACATTCTCATTAGTTTATGAATCTACTAACTTATAATATCTATATGGTAACTTGGATTATTAGTATTCCCACTTAAAAATTTCTTTTGTAGATTTAATATGATAAACACTAACATGAGACTGACTAAACTTTTACCATTTTCATTTCAACTTAGTTTTAGGAAATTTATCTACATAGCTTTAAATTTTACTGTTTAGTAAGTCTATTATTTCAAAGTATTATTTTTTAGTTCTAGTATTTAAAACATATTCATATCGTTTTACATAGTAGGTATCAAATTAATTTAAAGTCATATTAAAAAATATATATATATATACAAATACTATTCTTACCTAACACGCCAGCTAGCTAAGCACCCAACCGTCTCACACCAAGACTCTGATAAAAGTGAATGCTTGTTCAGGAACTTATCAGCTAATATAATCACTGATAAGACTTGATCACGTGACATGTGACGTCACTGTTTAAGTGATATCACGTGACCATGTGGTATCATTCAATACGTCACCAATGATGTCAGAGATCACGTGACTAGGTCATAAAAGAACCAATTGCTAATTGCAATTAACAATTTACCTCTAATTGATTTGTATAATATATATAGATAAATTAATACATGATTTTTCTATTATTTCATAAAACATACTACATGTGCTATGTATTACGAAATAATACATAGAAAAATCATGTATTATTTTATCTATATATATTATGCAAATCAATTAGAGGTAAATTGTTAATTGCAATTAGCAATTGGTTCTTTTATGACCTAGTCACGTGATCTCTGACGTCATTGGTGACGTATTGAATGATACCACATGGTCACGTGATATCACTTAAACAGTGACGTCACATGTCACGTGATCAAGTCTTATCAGTGATTATATTAGCTGATAAGGTCCTGAACAAGCATTCACTTTTATCAGAGTCTTGGTGTGAGACGGTTGGGTGCTTAGCTAGCTGGCGTGTTAGGTAAGAATAGTATTTGTATATATATATTTTTTTTTAATATGACTTTAAATTAATTTGATACCTACTATGTAAAACGATATGAATATGTTTTAAATACTAGAACTAAAAAATAATACTTTGAAATAATAGACTTACTAAACAGTAAAATTTAAAGCAATGTAGATAAATTTCCTAAAACTAAGTTGAAATGAAAATGGTAAAAGTTTAATCAGTCTCATGTTAGTGTTTATCATATTAAATCTACAAAAGAAATTTTTAAGTGGGAATACTAATAATCCAAGTTACCATTTAGATATTATAAGTTAGTAGATTCATAAACTAATGAGAATGTATATAATTTTAATAAACTATGCTGATTTCTGAAGATATTTAAGAAAATACAAGTGAGTTTTCAAGGGAAATGTACATAGTTTACCAATTTACTTCCCAGCTTTATCTTACCATAGGCAATGGTCTAAATCAAGTTAGGACATATACCTTGGAAATCATATTCATGCGACTAAATAACCTGGGGCTCACTCAGCCCAGTAGTTAGCGTGGTGGGTATAAAATAGCCTGGGGCTCACTCAGCCTAATAGTTAGCATGGTGATTATAAAATAAGCGCGGGGGGGGGGTCACTTAGCCCTGTGGTTAGCATGGTGGCTATAAAATAGGCGTGGTGGGTATAAGTTAGCCTGGGGCTCACTAAGCCCAATAGTTAGCGTGGTGACTATAAAATAAGCGGGGGCTCACTTAGCTCTATGGTTAGCGTCCTGGGTATAAAATGAGAAGTCTGATTATATATTTGTGGGTTCGAAACTTGCGCGGTTTAGACGATGTGGTTTTGAATACTTAGAGAAGTTAAAGAAATCACGACATTGTTCTATATCCTTATAAACATTATTTGTGTTTGAATATGTTAGGTATTCTATATCAAGTTATAATGAAAGTCATATATGCAAAGTTTAGAGACCTCTAGTATAGCAAACCCAACATATATATAGGTCAATTCAAATGATATATCACGAGTCGAAAAAAGTGTGATTGTAATAGATAGTATTTATAAGAAAGCGAGAAAGCATCAGGGCACGGACAGCCCAATGGTTAGCGTATCAATAATAAGTCCAAGCTGAAGTTCACGGGTTCAAAACCAGCGCAAACGAAAATAATATATGAAGGCCCTATAAATAGGACATGTTGGCTTTCTGATATTAAAGGTTATATGATTCTTCATAGAAGAAGAGACAATCACGTCCATTTCATGATTTTTGAACTTTCCTAGCTTTGTCATAATATGATGTTCATCATAGTTTTTCGAGTTATCGAATATAACAGGAATTGTTTTACACTGCTTATAGTTCAAGTTACATTCCATATGTACAACTTCCCTGTATACATCTCTGATAGATGATTGTAATCATGTATACGTTTCCAACCTAATACTTTTTTATAATTAGAACACAGATTATATCCAATTTTCGGTTTCACAAACGTTTTATTGCATGAGTTTTTTGGATTATCCTTACCAACAACAAAAATAAAATTGAATTTTATAATTATATGTGATGCACATGAATGAAAATATATATATATATATAAATAGTCGCATTATTTTATAAGCAGGGTTTAATATCTATAACTTTTCACCACATGCGTTTCTGTATGCGTAAGTCTTTGTATTACTAAAGATAAAATTTAATATTTTATGTTTTAATTTTGACTACATACGTAAAGAGAAAAATAACTATTTCTTTTAAAACAAAATAAAAAGTACTTTAAAAATATATTACTACTAACCTACTATATATCTACATACCTAGACCTTAGAATCAACTCGTATACTTTATTTAGAAGAAATGAATTGAAATGTGTTCTTATCAGTGAATCTTATCTAGAATGTTATCGCGATCAGTGATGTCATCAAACCACGTGGTGAAGAATCTAGTTGAATTTAGGTGAAGTCCAGTAAATCACGCTTGACATTTTTAGGTAATGATAAATAAATAAATATATATATATATATGTTTTGTATAATCAATATGTTTTAGCTCATGTGTTAACAGTTCATGTCTTGTTAATATATTTTTACAGGACTTGTTAATATATTTTATGCGATAAGAGAAATTATATTTTACTTAAGTAGTAGTATATATCAAATTCCTATCGTTCTTGTGGTCATTATGTATTTTTTGAAGTGTATATTGTTAGCCTAAATTATATTGAAGCCATTTCTATGAAAATAGGGGAGAGTTCTATTAAATTTAGTGGAGTATAATTCATATATATTGTGGGGGACTCTGTATTTTTAGTGTAATTTCGATTTTAGTATGACTTGTATCGAATTAGATTCATTAACCTATTTAATTAAAACCAATCTCTTATTCCAAAAATTCTTAAGGTTATCTCTTAATTACTATTTTTAATTTTATTTCTTAGTTATTATTTTTCATTGAATACACAATGAAGCATATATAACGAATCGAGTTGAAACTATAAAGGGTAACAGGAAGGAATTCGTATACATTAACAGCATCAATCTCGCTTTATTATATGAATCTAACTTTGAAAAAATATTTCGAAAACTATAGTATAATATATTCATGTATTTTCATGATGCAAAACAAACTATACTATTTGTAGTTATGGATATGTTTAGGAATAACTTGTGCGTTCTTAAGTCATTTCGAAACAGGGTTATTCAAACAGACGCCTTCATGAAACTTCAAAACAGGGCACTTCGCGAAACTTTTAACCTTAAAACAGGACCCTTTACACAATGTTTCGTCTTAAAAATAGCCCTTTCACAAGCATACTAATGCATATATTTTAATAGGTTTTTAAAATGTTAAACGATATAAATATTAGATCTAAATATATATATATTTTTTTTTTTTTACATACAGTGAATAATTCTAGTCAAAATTCACGCATGTTCGAGCCTGTTAGTTAAATATGACATACACTAATAAGATTAGCTAATAATTCATTTTCTCATATGGTTAATAGTAGCAATCATTTCACATAGTGCAAGTGTAAAGTATGCAAAATTTATGATTCTGCTTTATAATAGCTATACATTCTGTATTCTACCCTATGCCTTATCCATGACGTCACGATATCCCGTGGTTTTAAGAGATAAGCAAACACATTACCGTTCAATTGTTGTAAGACAAGCATACTTTCGAGTTTGGTTGAAGTCCAGTACATTATGATTACACTTTTTAGGTAAGATAACATTATGTATATATTTTTTAAATGTTAAAACAAAAGAATTTTCGAAATAATGCCCTAACTAAATAGTACAATATATATATTTTATAAAAACAAAGTCAAAAGGTTAGTTATTCTATTCATTCCTCAAAAGAAATTTTTAAGTTATAATAGTATAAACCCAATTTAGTATACTTTACTATACAAAAAGCATAAACGAATGTAATTTTAAAATTTTTAAAGTTTAATTCATATATCTTATAGGGGACTCTGTATTTTTCTATCATAACATATATCAAATTCATTAAAAACCCGTCTCTTATCCTCAAAATTCTTAAGGGTATAACTATTTCTTATTTTTTCAATGAAGCTTTTTAAAACTTAACAGACTTTAGTATAAATATATATATATATATATATCACCATATGTATATATGAAGAGTAGAACCTATATAGGACTATACGAAATAATTCGCATACATTGACGGGTTTAAATAGCTCATTTCATACATTTACCTACCCAAAATGTGTCAGAACTGTTTAAATTTGAGAAAAAGCCCAATAGCCGCATTTCTTATCGCGAGTGATTCCTCGTGACAAGTCGAAGCAAGATGTTCGCTTATCTGCTAATATGACTCATTGTGATTCAGCGATATGCATGTCGAGGGGATACAGGATAGCCGTCTGTTTTTCTTAATTTCAATTCTAAAAAATATATATTTTAAACGTTAAACTAAAAAGGCATTCGTGTAAAACCTATTTTTAATCGCATGAATACGTACTCATTTGAAAATAGCAGTCCATTTCTTAAAATATCTGTGAAATCATAATATTTTTACAGGGTATATTGTGAAGGGTCCTTTTCATATAAACAGTGATCTTGGATTTTCATGGAAGGTCAGTATCCCTCGTATTTCTGTCGCCATAATATAACATGAATCTATTGAATTTATTTTGTGAAGGTAGCTTAATATCTATAACTATGTATTTTGAATCTATCGATGCGCAAGCTGTACTAGGGTACGTATCTCATTTATTTTATGAAGGGACTCTATAGTCTAATGCGTGTTTACACTTCGAAGGGGGAAAAAAAGGGGGGGGGGGGTCAATGAACTGAATGTATGAAGGGATCTTATGCATAATTGGTTTTTTGTGAAGGATGCTTTTTTATTCTAAAGGGGATCACTATTTTAATTAACTATGTACTAGCTGATAAAATTAAATTTTGTTCACATAACATCTCGATAATGTTCGAAAGTGATTCATAAACTATACCGCTACGCATGATTTTTCATACTTGTTTATTTACACTTTTATATATACGTTAAAATTCTTTTGGTACCACTCTGTATTTTTTTGTGGAAAGTGATTCATGAATTATGATGCTATGCATGATTTTTCATCCTTGTTTATTTATTATTTTATATGTACGTTAAAATTCTTCTTTTTATATCACTCTGTATTTTTTGAAGTGTGTATTGTTAGTCCATCGAAGAACCCCTCTGGGTAAAAAAAAAGGGGGGGGGGGAGGGGGCGAGCTATTAAATTTAGTGCAGTATAATTCATACGGGACCCTGTATTTTTTACTATAACCACCGTGGTGATTCCTGGGACCAGGAAGTTTTGACTCTAGGTCACTTCTAGCCAAAAGCTCACACCTTAAGGCAAAATTCATTTCAGTTGAGAGTTTATATCTTAGATTACTTTCAGTTGAAAATCCTACTTTTGGCGACTTTTAAAACTAAAAATTCTATCTTAACTCTAAATTCTATTTTTGGTTTAAAAGAAAAAAAATCTTAATACCTTTTTTAATGTATGAATCATTATTTCTAACATATATATTGAATAGCCTATTCTAGTTTAAAAAAAAAAAAAAAAATTGCTTCGAAAAATTTCTAAGTCTCGCAATTAAAATTAATGAATGTCCATTTTTAATTACTATTTTTAAATACAATTCACAAACTGAAAAAATATTTCTCACCCTACTCTAGTTGAAAAAAAAAATTGCTTCGAAAAATTTCTAAGTTCTCCAATTAAAATTAATTAAATTTCTAATTCGCCAAAATAAATCCCTTGAAACACACCTCGTATTCTAGTAGAAAATTCTCCGCGAAAAAAAAAAAAATGTCTTCGAAATATTTCTAAGTCCCGCAATTAAAATTAATTAACACTAATCCCCTTATCTTAGGTGGTGGAGGAGGGCACTTCGGGAGGAGGTGGGCACTTCAGGAGGAGGAGGGCACTTCGGGAGGAGGAGGGCAATTCGGGAGGAGGAGGTGGAGGGCACTTCGGGAGGAGGAGCGCTCCTCCCTCCTCCGGCTCCAAGCTCCTCCTGGGGTCGGAGCCCCATTTTCTCTCTACTAACAGACTATTTTGATGTAGAGAAAAGGTGACAAAAAAAAAAAAAAAAAAAAAAAAAAAAGAAAGAAAATGTTGTTTGGATCAAAAATGATAACAGTATCAAAAGATATATACACCCTTCCCCAAGAGATATCTTACGATATCAAGTGATAAAAATGACCCCCCCCCCTCTCCTCCCTAAAGTGATAACGTCATATATGCACAGACCGAAAGTCTATTATGTATCTGAAAATTTCTAAGCGGCTCTATATAAGAATTACAGGTATCATTTTAATCTGAAAAGTGTTGCTGTGTACCTGAATAACATATATCATGCAATGGTGAAGTGGAATAACATACATATAAATTTCATTCTACTTGAAATTGTATAACTTTACAAAAAACAAAAAAAAAACAAAAAACCTCAACAACCGTGTATCGAAAGTGTTTTGAGAGTTCTTGTAAAATAAAATAACTATAAAATGCCATGCAGATAATTTTCAATAGGCATTTTGTTTCAATACGCTGTGGTGAAAAAATGCGATAAACAAAAATCTGCTTGAAGTAATTGAATGATTTAAAACACATTTCAAATAATTTCCATAAACAGTAATCTATCCGAATTCGTTTGAGGGATGCCTTCTAAAAAGAGTTTCTACACGTATTACTTTCAAAAGAGAACATACGACATTGAATTTTAATAATATATAACTATTCAAGCTTATCGTAATATAATTTTTGTGTAAGGTAAACCACACGTTTTTACTGAATGGTGTATAAATATTTATGCAAAATTAAACTTTAAAATTACATCAAATTGACGTTTCGGTCAACTTCTATGACCATCTTCAGAAATACGATGTTAAATTAAATACACTTATAAACAAAAGATCACCATCTCACCATCTTCTCATATCAAGATGGTGATCTTTTGTTTATAAGTGTATTTAATTTAACATCGTATTTCTGAATATGGTCATAGAAGTTGACCGAAACGTCAATTTGATGTAATTTTAAAGTTTAATTTTGCATAAATATTTATACACCATTCAGTAAAAACGTGTGGTTTACCTTACACAAAAATTATATACGATAATGTTTTGATGGTGTAACGGTTCAGCTCAATCATTATTCAAGCTTATTTAAAAATGTTAGAGCATGGACAGACATACAGACAATCAAACTGAAGTCATGAAAACTTTTCAAATATGTTAGAAAGTCTTAAAATGATAGAAAATATTTTTTAAAAAAAAGAAAAAAAAGTTTATTTGTATTTGTATAATACGGGTATGCGAAAAACGCCCACAGACATTAACTGTAATTCGATTCTTATAAACTCCCGATGTTTGGAATGAAGGACGACTATTAGCGATTACGGTAATCGTTTTTAGTAGTAACATTGTTCCACCTCAACAATATATATTCAAATACACCCATTCAAATTGTCTTGTACTGCACGAACTCTGATTAAATCCAAGTTAACTGATTTCGCTTATTCATTATTGGAGAAATTGATTTGTGAGTGACAAAATAGAAGCAGAAATTTAGTTTCTTTCTTGAAATTTCGGAAATATAATTAACGGAAAGTGATATCAACGAAGGATATACATTAAATGGCATAATAGTAAGATTTCGTAAGGATAAAAACATAAAATATGCTTGAGAGCCTACACTAGTCACGGGAAGAAACGCTAAAGCTAATGTTAAGTCTATGGGAAGGTTATTTTCAAATTTCTCGCTCGCATTTTAATATTTTTAAAATGATTTTTTTTTTGCATAGGATAGCTGAGGTGGATCTCTAACGTTGTTAGTTTTTGATTTTTTGATTTTGGTTAAAGTTTTTTTTTTATATGTGGACATTTTCAATTTTGAAATGGGTTGGAACGGAACTGGTTCTGAAAGTGAAAGTACCATTACATTAAAAAACTGGAACCAAAATCAAAAAAGTAAAAACTAACAACGTTAGAGATCGACCTCAGCTATCCTATGCACACACACACACACAAAAAAAAAAATCATTTAAAATTAGTAAAATGCGAGCAAAAAATTTGAAAATAACCTTCCCACAGACTTAACATTAGCTTGCGTGTTTTTTCGCATGACCAGTGTAGGCTCTTCAAAGGACAAGAAAATGAAAACGTGAAGGAAATAAAATGATATGTCTTGTGGGATGATTTGTTAATATTTTAGCAACGCTGATAGTTTTAATCGATAACATTGCTGCTGTAAATAATGTTCTCAATCACTGGTAGAAACTGACTGGTAAAATAAGTCAAAAGTCAATTTAAACAGAAAAATTAGAAAACTAAGAGGTTAACTGCGATATTTGTGTTCAATTTAATGTTGATTTAAAATTGACTTATTTATATAAACAGCCTACAGACATGAATACTGGCTACGGACAGTGGGTAAACTTTAGATTCTAAATGAAACCGGGCTTTATTTTAAACTAGCTAATTTCGATGTATTTTATTAATTGCAAAGTCCTACAGCATGAGAAACCATACATATTTTTTTCCCTTGCATACAGTCTAGCCACATTTTTTCGAAGGAAATGCATCGGGAGAGTAGGAAAAACAGGTATAAAAAAATTGTTATGTAGAACCAATTTTCTATATTGTTTTTCGTCTTGTGAGCAATATTCCGAGTCAAAGGTTATTATTTTTTTCAAAAACTTAATTGGGTTTTGATACCTATGTATCGTTTTCTAAAATTTTCATCAATTTTGTCTTATAAAATCAAAACCCCGCTATATCCCGCAAAATTGTTGGTACATTCCTCTTCTGTATAGGCATTCGAATAGATTACCTGCATCCATGTGCAACTTTGGCAGTTAGCAGTGTTTGATTGAATGAAAGTCACGTAAAAAAAACATGCTTCTGCACCAACTTCATTGAAAAAAAATAATAACAATGAAAATATTTTTTTGTTTACAAAAACCTAAAATTTGAGATTTGAGATTTAATTCTCTGACCGCCGAGTAAAACGCCAAAATTGTAATGTTGTTTTCTCTTTATATGTTTTTTTTTAACTTCTAAAAAAACTAGTCGTTGGGGGCCACGTAATACTTACCCATCATGGATATGCATAATATAAAATATGAAAATAAAACATGTGTAAACTACTAATAAAATGCATTGGAATTCGAATAAAATCGTGACTTGATGACTCATAAACTTTAAATGTTCTATTACTGAATTGCGTAAAAGAAACATCCTTAACTCCAAAAATTATAATCATATTAACTAACGGTTTATTGCGCCGGATTAAGCATTTCATTTACAATTAAAATATATCTTTCAATTGAAATTTGGATGAAATACAGGGTCATGAAAAATTGAAGAGTGTGGAAAATATGATTATAAATATCTCGGGAACTCATTATCCGATCAACTTCATTCTTTATGCAAAATTTGTGTTTTTTTTATTGTCTTTTATATTCACGCCTTAAAATAAACAATTTCGAAAATTTTTATATACCTTTAATCAGAACGAATATTTTGTGAGTCCGAAAAAAATAGTTCCAGATAATCGAGGTTACTGAAATTCAATAAGCTTCTTCCCATTATTACGTACGAAGTACATACCAACTTTCAAGTCTCTATCTCAATTTGTTCGGGAGATAGAGCGTTTACAGACACACAGACGGACGGCAATTTTTTTTTTCTAAAAATATGTTTTTCGGAATCTTTAGTGTCTGAAACGTGCAAATCCGTAAAAAAAAAAAAAAAAAAAAAAAAAAAAAAAAAATCTATTTTTAAAACGATTTTAAGACTTACCCTATACTATGTATGATGGGTAAGTAAAACATGCTATTTCAATCATGATATTAAAAACTTAATTATGTATATGAATGTAGTCCTTGAGACTATTAATCATTACTTAATGTTTTAAAACTACATTATTTTTGCAGTATTATATTAATTTAAATAATGCTAATCTTGCATTGAAACCTACAGCATAGTGAATGGATATATCAGTTCACGGCGCGGCGGTGAGAAGATTAAAAATGTGTAAAATTGACACTTAGTATAAAATTAACAAAAATTGCCGTGATTGGGAATTGTAAACTGAGTCGAGTCAAAAAGCAGTGAAAACAGCTTTGTTTGCAAAAATTGCTACTTCGTCACAGTGTGCGTCGATAAAGTCGTTTACATGGAGGTTGGAAATTATGATAGCACTAGTCATAATGGGTCCAACTATCATTTTATTACAACGGCGCAAAATGTTTCATCTGTTTACATCCAAATTTAATCATGCGCGCTGCGCTCTTTTTCATAAACTATCTGAATCACTCCTCAAATGGCTGTGTAACGAATTTTACTTGGCACACCGGTTGACTAAAATTTCTATGGAAAAAAGAAATAAGCTTTTCTGTTTGCGATAATTATTATTACATGAGGCCGAGGCCTATAGGTTTTCATTTTACGCTCTTTTCAAAGGAAGCTTTGGCGGTGCAATTCACTGTATTTGGCACAATTAAGAAAAGTTTTTCTCTTAAGTATGCATTGTGACTGATAGCTTCACTCTTTATGCTGTCTTCGCCTAGTTAACCTGTCTTTGTATTTCTTCGCCACTCCGATATAACCGCGGTATAATGGATTAGAGGTCTGCAAGGGTCCGGGCCGGGACTGGTCTTCACTTGGGCCTAACTTTTTTCTGCAGAATCGGGCTTAGTCATTACTCTTTAAAGCCGGGCCCCGGGTCTAACTTTTTTCTTCAGAATCGGGCTTAGTCATCACTCTTTAAAGCCGGGCCCCGGGCCTACCTTTTTTCTGAAGATTCGTGCAAGACTTATTTTTTCTGGGCCAAGCTGGGCCTGGACTTCATTCTTTCTAGAAATCTGCACGGGCCGAAATTTTCCGGCCCGTGCAAAAATCAGTTATACGAGGCCCGGCACAACAGTTCTTGAAAACAATGCATAGAATTTTAAACGGCCATTATTCTACAGTTGAAATTCTTCTTAAAGAATAGTACATACAATTTTACGTAAAAAATTAAAGTATAGAAAAACGTGTGAAATAAAACCTGTCTATTACGGCAAAATGTCTTGATCCATCCAAAAATAATATAATATGTCTTGATCCATCCAAAAATAATATAATATGTCTTGATCCATCCAAAAATAATATAATATGTCTTGATCCATCCAAAAATAATATGTAATACATATACAACAGACGATGTGTATGACGGATTTTCTTATCTACTTATTTTCTTCTCTGACGATCTTCATTTGAATGTAATTGTTTAAGTTTAATTTTTTTAATCTGTGTTTATGTACGGAATTGTCTAGGGGGTCATTCATGTTGCTGATATTTTGCATTCCATGTATGTCGAACATAATCTGAAAATAAAATCTATGCAGAAATAAGTGTGTCTTTTGAATAATTTTAATTTTAGAATAATATTGCTTCAGTCGGGCCGAATTTTTATCTTTTATACCGGTGATTAGTTTCCATTACGAATTATAGAATTACTTATTTCTACAATTTTTAGGGTTCGTTCATCTCACGAAACCCTATTACTCCCGCTCCGTTGTCTGTCTGTCACAGAGCCATTTTCGAAAACTATGTAACTTACAGAGTTGAAACTTAGTGTATAAATCTGAATAGCAGCTGTGAAGAGCTCAAAATATTAAAATTTGAAAAATTCGTATTATTTTAATAAATAGAGATAAAAAACCAAAATTCTAACAGCCTTTTTCCTATTAAATTGAAACATTTTTCGTTATAGCCGATGCCAAAAATTAAAAATCCACGATGAAATTCTTTCTACAATAATTAATTTTCTATCAGAAGATTTCCACGTGAAAAATGAAATAAAAAGTTTCACCAATTGAAAACAAGAACGAAAAATCATGCGTCAAGCATAGATTATGTAACACTTTCCAACGCTTCCAAAATAATTTTATAAACCATTACCGTTTAATAAGCTGAAAGACAACATCTAAGTAAACAATTTGGAAAACGCGTAACATATTTAAAAATGTAATTTCAGGAATTTCCAACATATATTTCCAACATATACAATATTCGGAAAAATATCCGAATAGTTTCATTCAGCCCTGTATATGATCTATAGATTTGTATATATACTACTTAGGATGCTAAATTTTTGTTTAGTTAGGAAACGCGTAGCACAGTTTAAAATTATCCTTCTGGAGTTTCTGTCAATAAACGGAGAAGTGTTCGCAACCTTTTGTGCTGCCCTGTATATGAAATATAGAATTTATACAGACCAAGTAATAGACAAAAAGTGAGTTAAATTTAAAATCGCGTTCAGTAACTTAAAACGCACTTCCAGGAATTATTGTTAACAGACAGTAGAGAATTCTTTTGTGTGTCCCTGTAAATGAACGATGACTGCTATACACACACTATTTTGTAGTAAGCCTCATGTAATGTACCTTAGTGATATATATAAATTTCAATGCGTTAAAATAGTGAAACATTATTTAATTAAACCGCAAACGATTTTTCTCCATAGACGTAATGTAACGGAATTATTTTGAGTGTCCCTGTAAAGTAACTATAAGTGCTATGCACACCCTATTCCATATTAAGCTTCTTGTAATGCACCTTACTGATATATATCAATTACAATGTATTCGAAATTGTGTAACATCATTAAAATAAACCGAAAATGATTTTCCCCATAGACCGTAATGTAACGGAATTCTTTTGAGTGTCCCTGTAAAAAACTATAAGTGCTACACACTTCAGTTGAAATAGGGAACATGCTATAGATAACGACAATAACATATAAAAATTGCAGCGCAATCGGAGCATATTTACGGGAGTTAGAGCACGGACAGACGGCCAGACAAACCAAAATCATAAACACTTTTCAACTAGGTTGTAAAGTGTTAAAAAGATTAATATGAAATAAAATTGATTGACGTCATAGTGGTAATAAAACTGTAAGATTTCTCAATAATACAAGGAGTATGAGTATGTGTAATGTACACAAAGCAGATTAATATCACGTCATTAGAAAATTAAAAAGAAAATATGACGTCATATCGGAAGTTTAACGGATTTTTCAAATTTTTCAGAATAAGACAAAGCGAGTATCAATATGAATAATAGAGAATAGTAAACATATGATATAAATGCTGGACGATTACACCATGAAACATTTCTACACTAGGACTTCCCTCAAAGGGATTAGTCTGAGTGATGTTGCTGAGAACATAGGGTTCTCTCTTAAAACGAAAGAGTGGATTTTGCTTCTCAGAAAAGAGCTCTAATTTATTGGATCGTGAATGAGTTGATTTTTAAATGTTTCACTCATCATGACTTGAATTTTTATTTTCCTAATGCACTCCAGAAGGGCGAATACTAAACAACTCATCTCGATAAAAAAGCACTCATTGGCGAGCGGAAATCCAGTAAGCTGACGCAGTTGACGTAACCTCACTGTCCCCATATCCGCTGAGCAGACGACAGACGTGTGGTGTGTAGTACGCGGCTAATACCACGTTGTTAAAATTTTAAAGAAAGAATACTTGAAAAGGTAAGAATTTCTGCTGATTTAAATACTCTAATTATGTTTTTTATAATGATTCTGTTTTATATTAATTGTTATTTTATATATGGCGTGATATTTTTCAGTTTATATCAATATTTTTATTAAATATGTCTTAACCCTAACATTTAGGACTATTTATACGAGCGAACATTTAGAGATCTTTTAAGTTGGAAGGATAAATATTAAAAAATACTCTAAAATATAATGAAATAAATCCTTTGCCTCTCCTTTATGTTTTTTTTAATGTTGTTTCAATAAATATGATTTATATAAATAGCATTTAGTAGCAATTTAAACTTTTAAAGAAAATATCTTGGCGGTACGTTTGTTTATATAGTCAGGGGTCGATGCAAGTTTTTTATCTTGGGGCCCATTTTGTGAAAAGTAAAGGTTATTTTTGTGAAATTTATTATATTTTTGTGAAAAATAACATTTTGTAACGAAAGTTGAAATCCAGCTAATCAAATTCGAACCAAGCATTTATAAACAAAAAGTTTTTTAAATCCTTTTGCTGAAGTTTTTCTCTTTTTTGAACTTGTTTGTTTACAAATTACACATTTTAAAACATCATAAAATAATAAATAATAAGTTTTTATGGAATAGAATTTTGTGAAAGGATCAATTTTAGTAAAAGGAATTTTGTGAAGGGGACCATTTTATCAAATTGATTTTTGTGAAGGGTTCCATTTTATTAAATTGATTTCTGTGAAGGGGCCCTAAATAGGCCCAAAATTTTGTCTGGATCGAGCCGTGATAGTATATATTTTTAGCGATGTTTCAGAACTCTAACTTTTATAATACTATAAATTGAAAATTGACTTGTCTGACTTTAAAAATATTGTTTTAAAGTAAACAAATTATATTTCTTATTTTATTCTCAGTCTGAATTCTAATATTTTAAAATATACTTGATTTATGAAACTGTATAAATCCCATATTTTTTATCGTATGTTGTTAAAAATAAGGTAAATATCTACATTCCCGGATATTCACGGTGTGAATATTCCTAAATAGTATTAGGATTAAAACATATTTAATGATAATATTGATATAAACTGAAAAATATCATGCAATGTATCGAATAATATTGCATAGAAAACATAATCATTATAACAAAATAAAAAAAAAGATTAAAATATTTAAATCAGCAGAAATTCTTATCTTTTCAAATATTCCTTTTAAAATTCTCTTTTTGGGTCGGGAGGGGGGGGGGGGGGGGGTATATATTTCAAGCAGCTCAGAAACAAAAAAAAAAAAAAAAAAAAAAAAAGATACTTTTCACTTAATTGTTGAATATATACATATATTTAAACATAAATATGTATACATTCAATATGCAAATTACTTTTTTTTTTCTAAAATAATAATCTACCTGTTCATGAAATTTATTATTTTACAATGAATTATTACATTTTACCATGAATTTTAATTCTCCTTCCCCTCCTCAAGTATGAGTTAGTTATAAATCACTCAAGTGCTACTGGATTTAACCTTCATTGATTTGATTTCACTCAAGTATGAGTAAAATAGAGATAACTCAATCATGAGTCGCTTAAAAACAACTGGTTCACTCGAGTTGTTTCAACTCTTCATGAGAAGCTGACTTTCAAATCATGAGATGAGTGGATTTCGGCTCAACTTGAGTTATTTTGGCTCTTTCGTTTTAAGAGAGTTAACAATTACAATATAAAGAAAAAGAGCAAATTAAATGATAGAATTACAAAATATCATATATAAATTCATATACACTGTTAAAAAAATAGAAAAGGAGTACCGTTCATCAGATGTGTTGTCATATTTTTTTTTAACATGTGGCAATGAATCTCATTTTCTTAAGCGCGTATTGCGCAAAACTTGAAAAAAAAAAAAAAAAAAAAAACTCCGGATCTTTTAAAACGCCAAGCTTTTTAAAGTTACGTAATTGGATTTGCAGCCAATAGATTATTCTATCAAGCGTGGCTTAACGCAAATTTAATTTCATTGTTGCACCTTTTTTTTTGTGTGTGAATTTAAAATTTGTCTTCCTTGATTATATATATATTATTTGTATAACTGTTTATAGCAACTCTTACTCTTCAACCCACACTGACAGCATGCTTTGTAACAAATCAGATTGCAAAACTATAGTCTAAATTACTATTAAAGTATACAAAAAATCTTTCGATGACTTCTGTAAAATAACTTTTACATTAAATTTCCATATCGGCAAAATTGAAAATTATATATATTTCAAAGTTAAGCTTAACAGATGCTTCTTGATTATTCTCTAGGAGGCTCTGCGCCCTGCGCCTTTACTGCGCCAATCCGCAGTCTTTTCTTTCGCCTGTCTGTCTGTCTCTCCACAATCTGTCTGGTTCCATATCCGTTCTTCTGCCCGTCTCTCTAACCGATTGTCTATCTTTCTACATGTCTCGCTATCTGTCTGTATATTTCTCTACCGGTCTCGCTACCCGCCAATCTATTTCTCTAACCGTCTGTCTATCCGTCTAACTACTTGTATGTCCAGCCGTGTCTCTATCCACTTCGCTACCCATTTGTCTATCTGTCTCACAACATTTGTATATGTCTCTCTACCCATCTTCTTACCCATCTTTCGTACCCATCTACTGTCTCTCTACTCGTCTGTATACCCGTCTCACTATCCGTCTGTTTTTGTACCCGACTCTTTACCCGTCTCGCTACCAATCTCATTACCCGTCAGTCAACTCGTCTCTGTACTCATCTCTCTACTCGTCTCTTTATCTACTACGCTACGCGGCTCGCAACCTTTCTCGTTACATTCCTGTCTACCGGTGTCGCTACCCGTCTCGTGACCCATCTCGCTACCCCTCTGTTAACCCTCTTTTTACCTTTCTCTCTAGCCGTCTGTCTATTCGTTTCGCTACCCGTCAGCCTACCTATGTCGTTTCTCCTCTCTCTACCCATTCACTACCCGTCTGTCTACCCGTTTGTTTAAATACATACATAAACCTGAATAATAATTCATCAGTTTTGTGTTCATAGTTGTTTATATCATTTGACAGTAAATCTCAACTTCTTAAACCCGAATTGTCTCAAGCTTTTTAAAAAAAACCACAAGGTCTGTATAACTGCAAAGTACCCTGAGGGCTATATTAGCTACATGTTATTAAGTTAAGTGAAAGTTTCGTTATCGCGTTTGCAGCCAATTGCTTATGTCAGAAAACGTGGCTTAACGCCATTTTAAATTCATTACTGTAACTTTTTTTTTTTTTTTTTTTTTTTTTTTTTTTTTTTTGGGGGGGGGGGGGGGGTTGAAGGGTTTCAAATATATACATTTAAATTAAAACTTTTGCCTACATGCCATTAGTGTTGTTTGTATTATTAACTAATACCTTGTAGACCGAGCTTCATTTGAAACAAATGTAAAAGACTTCTTCTACAGTTTTTTTTTAGGAAAAACTTTCGTAATTGGGCCCAAAGCCAATCGGAGCATTTAATATCATTATTGTAACTCTTATAGTGTTAAAACAATATTGTTGCTAGCTTTACTCTTGTTTGAGACCAGCCTTGCCTGTGTATCTGAATGGGGAAAAGTTTCGTATCCAATGTCGATTGGCGAAAAAGATTTAAAATGGTGCCAAAAGGTAGTTTTAGTATTTAAAAAAAATTTTCAAGAGAGTGGTAAAACATGTTTTTCAAATATTTACAAACATACGTTTATTAAAACATGTTTTTGCACCATCTTAAAAATTTAAGCACGAACTAAAATAAAATTTTACCGCCATATTCGATAGTTTAATAAGTAATGAAAATACATAAACAAACTTATTTAACAAACCTAAGAGGCATTTTTGTGATAAATAATTGTTATTGTCAGGGGGGTAAATTGTAAACAATTAATAAACGGCTAGTAAATAATAAATAGCATTTAAAATCTAAAAATGGGGCAGTGGTCCGTATAAAAATGCAAAACATAACATTATACGCTTGATATATGTAAATCTTTTTTTATTTTTTTATATTTCCGAAGGCACAAATAAAAAGTTAAAAATCTCTTTTCAAATGCTATTACAATTTAATATATATATATATATACAAAATAGAAAAATATCTGCAAAAAAATATATTTACATAATACTACACTTGCAAAAAAATAAGATTTAGAAAAAGTAAGCCAAATCCTGCAGATCCCAACAATCACATCGAAAAACTTATCACCAAAAAAGAACTCGCCAAATCTTACGGCACAGGAGATGGATTTTTCCCTCTGAATGCAGAATATTAGTTTTTTTTCTTGTACGATGGATGATTATAATATAATTATTTCATTTCACATACTACATACCGCTTGATATATTGGTACTTTTATGTTATCCTGGCGCAGTTGATAAATCACCAAATATTGTTCCTATAACATTTTCATATTGAATTCATTTCATTTAAATATAAACCTTTCACTCATTTAATTTAAAATACATGCCTTTCATTAATCCCATTTAAAATGCTAAAAAGAGAAAAAAAAGAAAACGCCATAAATCGAAACTTTTTATTTAAACACCAAAGATTTTTTTTTTTATTTATACACGCGAAATAAAAAAAGCTGCTATTGCTGAGATTTGCGCCAAATCTCTAATACGAAGTCTACCAAGTTATTACGGGGTTTTTCTTTCAAACAGAAAAAAAAAATCCAGATTAATTTTCGATTTCTACTAAATTGAAATATATTTTGTTGTGCTGAATATTAGTGCGTGCATATTTTTTTTTGCTCCATGTACTCCATGAACTTTTCAATTCCGATTGTCTACGAAAATCTCCCGCCAGTGAAAATGACGTACTCACAAAATTTTCGTGACGTATGTACTTTAATTGTGCTTTTTTTTCTATTTTTTAAATATAATTTCCAAACGGTTTGACATTTATTCTTGGTAATAAACAGACGTCGTTGTCACCTTTATAGGTACCTGCTGTAAAAATTTGAACGAAATCCGTTAAATATTTTTTGAGTTATGCTTGACGAAAGGTTTTAATATCCATCGTAGCTATATATGGGGCAAAGTAATACTGCGCTGTGTATGAGTCTTCGTTGCACTCAGACAATTAAAGACGTGAGTATAAAACATCACAAATTTACTGAATGGTGTATACAAAACGTTTGTATACATATACACCATTCAGTAAATTTGTGATGTTTTATACTCACGTCTTTAATGTAATAAATATATGAGTTTGAGAAACGTATTGAATCACGATAAAAACCCGATTACGGAAATATTCGCATATTTTAACATTTTAAAGGTGTACAACATGTTAATTTTGAATTTTTTTTTTTAAATATCGCATTTAGTCCGCATGACAGATATTATTCTGACAGAATATAATAGCGGGCTTCGCTCGCTATCGGGCCTGTTCAAATATTCGAAAAGACGAGAAAAATAGACCAGTAAATTTTTACTTTATAAAAAACATGACTTTATTTTATTTTATTTTTTATTTTTTTATTGGTTGCTAAATGAAATTTATATGGATTTAATAAAGAAAGGATAAAGTGTTTTGAAAGGATTATTAAACGAAACCCTTAGAGCGATCTTTGATCACACTTACCACACTTGCTTCAAATATTATCTCAATTCGAACAGTTTTTCGATATGACGTATGCGGGTCATCCATTAATTATGTCAAGCAAATTGTGTGTATGTGTGTGCTTTAACTCCTCGTTCTAAGTTCCAGGTTGTCACATTCGAGTGATCCCCCCCCTCCCCTGAAGTGACGTAAAATTTTCTGCAACTATTAATTTATAGCCAATTTTATGCAAAAAAAAAGAAAGTTATGTATGATCTTTTATCTACTTACATAAACTCTAGAAAAACCTTGAGATCTTGTGTGATTTTATTTAAAAAAAAAAAAAAATATTCAAAGTAAAAGTAAAATATACCTAATTCTAGCTGAATAGAATTACATATATTTTTAATGGACTTTATTATGCTGCTTGAAAATAAAGCCTACCTAATTGATTTCGTATTTTACATTTGACGTAACAATGTGCTAACTTCTCACCTTCTGCTGTCGGACTGTGTTACACTTTGCGGAGCTCCTCCCACCTCTTAAAGTGTTAACGTAATTAATGGACCACCCCTATACAAACAAACAAAGAAAATAGCAACCATGAATGCTTATCATTACATTCAAAATAGTTAAATATATATATATATATATATATATATATATTTCTTTTTTTTTCTTCTTCTTTCTTTTAAAAATTTAAGCTTTTATCTTTAGTGAAAGTTATAAGGATTTTTATTTATTTATTTATTTTTTAATTCGAAGAAAGAATTGGAAAATTGCCCTCTATTTTTTGTTTATGATTTCTCTGATTTTTTATTATTTTTTAAATTTTATATTTGAAGAATTGTTCATGTTATTATATGATTTTTTTAGAAAGTATGCTCATTAAAGTATGCTGTGTTGGAACGAATAAAATAATCTCTAATAACTCAAGTGTTACTTCAATATTAGGTCGTTCTTAGATAACAAGAGTACAAGATTTATATTTTTGGAGACATTCCAAGTACAGTAATAAAAAATAATTTCTTTTTTTATATTGTCATGTGCATCGGTTCAATTATTATTTATTTATTTTTTTTTTTTAGCAACACTTAAAACTTCCTTTCAAACAAAACGATACGTTAGAAGTTCTAATAAATTAATTTTATTTTTCTAGATTTTATCTTTTATTTGACATTTCTATTGAAGAGCAAACAATTAAAATGTATTAATGGCGTTTTTATTATAGCAAAGCAATTAGTCTATAGAATCGGGTCGAGTTCAGCAAAAATTAGTACTTCAGACATCCAAAAATGAGATTGCAACAATAGAGAGAGAGGGAAAAAAAACATACAAAAGAAGAAAAAAGAACATTGATTTTCTTTCATTTTCACCTTATTTAATGTTCTTTAAGAGGCTAAGTATTTTAAAGCTTCAAAAGTTATATATTTTTTTCATTTTTATGTACTTCACACATTAATTAACTTGGAGGAGGTATTAAAAATATTATTTTAGTAAATAAATATATTTTTTTAATTTTAGACGAAGATTAAGATCTTTTACAATACTGAACATTTGTGATGGGCATAACTACTGTACTACTGAACATTAAATATTTGCCATAAAACATCGGCGACACAAGTATTTTGCTGAAAATTATATTAAATGCAAGTTACAGAAAATGTAAAACTATATATAAAATTTTAACTAATTTTTTAAAAAGTATCACATGAACTTCGGTAAAATCACAGGACAAAGAAAAATGATTGAAAAATATGCAATATTAGAGTTTTGAATGAGAATGAATCTATATCAATAAAACAAAGAGTTTGTAAGTCTGTCTGTCTCCGTGCATTCTCAGGTTGCGTTGCATAAGGCCAACACTACGACATTGAACACAGAGGCATTCCAAGATGTACCCGAGAACCCCTCGAAGAGATTTAATAAAAAGAAAACTGCCCAGTTAAACTGAGGGCATTGAGCTCACAGGCTATTCACACTAATTGTATGTTATACTCGTATTTCAAAGAATTTGAAATAAGCCCCTCGAAAAATAAAGAAATCGACAATATATTAAGGGGGTCATCACCCCGTTACCCCCTCATAGTTAACTAATGAACCCCTTAAACTAATCAGGGAAGCTTCTTATTACAATGAATATATATATACAAAATTTGAAGAAAATCGGATAATGCTGCATGAAAAACCCATTTATCTAAATTAAGGGGGGATAAGCCCCCCCCTTTCTCCCTTTATACTTAACCAATGAACCCCCAAAACTAATCAGAGAAGCACATTATCACACTGAACCTATATACAAAATTTGAAGAAAATCGGATAATTCTGCTTGAAAAATCCATTTATATAAATTAAAGGGGATTAGCCCTCCGTTCCGCCCCTTTATACTCAACCAATCAATCCCGAAAACTAATCAGGGAACCGTCTTAACCCAATGAACCTATAAACAAATTTTGAAGCAAATGGAATAATTCTGCATGAAAAACCCATTTATATAAATTAAGGGGGATTAGCCCCCCGTTCCCCCCCTTTATACTTAACCAATCAATCCCGAAAACTAATCAGGGAAGCGACTTAACCCAATGAACCTATAAACAAATTTAGAAGCAAATGGGATAATTCTGCATGAAAAACCCATTTATATAAATTAAGGGGGGGGATTAGCCCCCCCGTTCCCCCCCCCCTTCACACTTAACCAATCAATCCCGAAAACTAATCAGGGAAGCGCCTTAACACAGTGAACCTATAAACAAAATTTCAAGGAAAACGGATATTTCTATGAAGAGTTATCGCGTTACGTACATACATACAGAACCGGCGGGCACATAAGCTCTCAGGCTTTGATAGCCTGTGAGCTAAAAAAGAAAACTGCCCAATTAAACAGAGGGCATTGAGCTCACAGGCTATTCACACTAATTGTATATTATACTCGTATTTCAAAGAATTTGAAATAAGCCCCTCGAAAAATAAAGAAATCGACAATATATTAAGGGGGGGGGGTCATCCCCCCGTTATCCCCTCATAGTTAACTAATGAACCCCTTAAACTAATCAGGGAAGCTTCTTATTACAATGAATATATATATACAAAATTTGAAGAAAATCGGATAATGCTGCATGAAACACCCATTTATCTAAATTAAGGGGGGATAAGCCCCCCCTTTCCCCCTTTATACTTAACCAATGAACCCCCAAAACTATTCAGAGAAGAGCATTATCACACTGAACCTATATACAAAATTTGAAGAAAATCGGATAATTCTGCTTGAAAAATCTATTTATATAAATTAAGGGGGGATTAGCCCCCCGTTCCCCCCCTTTATACTTAACCAATCAATCCCGAAAACTAATCAGGGAAGCGTCTTAACACAATGAACCTATAAACAAATTTTGAAGCAAATGGGATAATTCTGCATGAAAAACCCATTTATATAAATTAAGGGGGGATTAGCCCCCCGTTCCCCCTCTTTATACTTAACCAATCAATTCCGAAAACTAATCAGGGAAGCGTCTTAACCCAATGAGCTTATAAACAAATTTTGAAGCAAATGGGATAATTCTGCATGAAAAACCTATTTATATAAATTAAGGGGGATTAGCCCCCCCCCGTCCCCCCCCCCCTTTATACTTTTACAATCCCGAAAACTAATCAGAGAAGCGCCTTAACACAGTGAACCTATAGACAAAATTTAAAGGAAAACGGAATAATTCTGCATGAAAAACCCATTTATATAAATTAAGGGGGTGGATTAGCCACCCGTTCCCCCCTCTTTATACTTAACCAATCAATCCCGAAAACTAATCAGGGAAGCGCCTTAACACAGTGAACCTATAAACAAAATTTCAAGGAAAACGGATATTTCTATGAAGAGTTATCGCGTTACGTACATATATACAGAACCGGCGGGCACATAAGCTCTCAGGCTTTGATAGCCTGTGAGCTAAAAACTAGTATGTTGTGGCCAACACAAAACTTTTTTTTATGTAAATCAAATCGTCTGCAATCAAAATTAAATGACATTCTATACGTTTTCCAGATATAGCTATCGCAGAAACCAAAAAAGAAAAAAACAAGAACGAAAAATCATGCGTCAAGCATAGATTATGTAACACTTTCCAACGCTTCCAAAATAATTTTACGAATCATACTCTTTAATAAGCTAAAAGGTAACATCTAAGTAATCCGAATACTTTTATTCAGCTCTGTATAGGATCTATAGACTTGTATATATACTACATAGGATGCTAAATTTTAGTTCAGTTAGGAAACACGTAGCACAGTTTAAAATTCTCCGTCTGGAGTTAAATAATACGGAAATGTGTTCCCGAACTTTTGTGCTTCCCTGTATAGGATCTACAGAATTTATACACACCACGTAATATACAAAAAGCGATTTAAAATTAAAATCGCGTTCAGTAACTTAAAACGCACTTCCAGGAATTATTGTTAACATACAGTAGAAAAATCTTTTGTGTGTCCCTGTAAATGAACGATGACTGCTATACACACAATATTCTGTAGTAAGTCTCTTGTAATGAACCTTATATAAATTTCAATGCGTTTAAAATAGGGAAACATTATTTAAATAAACCGCAGTATATTTTCTCCATAGACGTAATGTAACGGAATTCTTTTGACTGTCCCTGTAAAGTAAGTATAAGTGCTATGCACACCCTATTCCATATTAAGCTTCTTCTAATGTAGCTTAGTGATATATATAAATTTCAATGCGTTTAAAATAGTGAAACATTATTTAAATAAACCGCAAATGATTTTTCCCCATAGACCGCAATGTAACGGAATTCTTTTGAGTGTCCTGTAAAAAAACTATAAGTGCTATACACACTTCCGTTGAAATAGGGAACATGCTATAGATAACGATTATAACATATAAAAATTGCAGGTTATAACATAAAATTGCAGATTATAACATATAATAATCCGAGCATATTTACGGGAGTTAGAGCACGGACAGACGGCCAGACAAACCGAAGTCATAAACACTTTTCAACTAGGTTGGAAAGTGTTAAAAAAGAGCAGCGACACCTGTTGCGCGGTATACATTCAAGCCTAATAAAGATCTATTTTTGTTAAGGCCAAACAGAACATGAAGTTTGGTGAAATTCGATTTCTGTGATGCATATTAAACAGTTATGTGCGAAGGATTCAACGAAACATCAAATATAGAATATCCTCATGATAGGAATAGATTGTCATTTAATTTTGGTTGCAGGCTTCTCAGAGGGGGTGCCAAAATTCGAAGATGTTTTTGAAATATGCGATGCTTATATCTCCAGTTTAAATGCACACAAATAGATTTATTTTCCTGAATTAAAGTCATCATTGTCCCCGATTCCATAACAATACTATGCGTTTATATAACACCCCCCCCCCCCCCCCACACACACAAAAAAAAACTTATTTACTAACTCGGTGTAATTTCTTGTACTATTTAAAACTTTTACTTGATTTGATTTATATAGAAAAAAGTTTTTGTGATGGCCACAACATACTTAGTTTGCTTTTTTTTCATTTTAATAAATGTGAAACTGTAAAAGTTTATTTTGTTTCTAAGCACAACACTGAGGCAATATTTTTAATAATGATACGTTCTTTAACTCTCCGCCCCCCTAAATTTTGGGAAAATAAAAAATGGCCAAACCACATACTTTGGTTCTTATAGCATGAATTATGAGACTTAAGGGAAAATTCGCTTCACAATTTTCACGCAGTCGTAAGTAAAGGGCTTCAATTTCATGTATGAAAATGCACGTTTTTTTTTTTTTTTTTAAAGATCCAGTTTCAATGACAGATTTATACCATTTAACCCCTTTAATAATATCACTGCTTGGTTTATCTATGAAAATATTAAAAAAAAATTACTTTTGTGCGGTAGGACTTTAACGTCTAGGGTGAAAATAAAAATGAAAAACACCTTTAAACACCTTTTCTCCTTTAAACAATCGAACTAATTATGTTTCACTTTTATGGATGAAACTGCCGATATACTTTTACAAATGTCACATTCATCGATGGAAGCGTTACGTCTTTCTATGTTTAGGTTTGATGAACACTTTAAAATTTCATACGTTTTTATATGATATTTCAAAGATATAAAACATATCTGATTTAAATGTATAAAAACATACTTTTTTTGTCAAAAAGTAAATATACTATTTATATAGTAAATCATACTATATTAATATTGTATATCATACTATTTCAAACAATACTTTTTTGTATGAAGTAAATATATACTATTTTAAGTATATGTACTACTTGAATAAAGTACATCATACTATTTCAAAATATACTTTTTTGTATAAAGTAAAAATACTATTTTAAATATATGTACTACTTGAATAAAGCACACTATACTATTTCAATATCTAAATTTTTGTATAAAGTAAATTATATACTATTTTAAGTATATGTACTACTTGAATATAGTATATCAAACTATTTCAAGATATGACTTTTTTGTATAAAGTAAATATATACTATTTTAAGTAATATACTTAAGTAAATCATATCATACTATTTCAAGGTATACTTTTTGGTATAAAGTAAATGTACTATTTTAAGCAGAGTACTTGTGAAGATGTTGTTGGCCTGGGTGCGGATGCTTGGGCATTAATGTTCGATAAGTTTGGATATATGGCTGGAAAAGCATATCAAAATATAATGGCTGAAATAAATATATACTGGAATGTTTGCACTGTATTATCGTTGTTCCACAACACCAAGGGGTCGTAATCCTGTAAGGAAAATCAGTAGATATACAATGCAAAAACTATGAAGAGTCCATGGTGCTTGCAAGGTTTTTATTTTTATTCGGACTATGACAAAAAGATGTTGAAATTGGGAGGTGGTCCTTTCATATAAAAACTAATCTGACTTCTCTATACAAAGGCTAAGTGAAGTCTCACCAATTTTTGCGGTGCACATTTGCGCAAACATTCATTATCAATTTCACCAGATGTACATGTGAATCAATTTAATCGCCATTCGGAATTTTAAGACGGTTTAGTAGATAGCTATATTAATTTTGCGTGGGAGATACAAGGCGGGCATGCAATATGAGGCGCGTTATCTAAATAGCATGAACTAGAAGAGCAACCCTGCGGATTGTTATGAGAACAGCGCAAATGTAATATAGGGTCTGAATAGATTTTAATGAGAAGGGCGAGACTGGCAGTTGGAAAGTATGCACTCTTTGCATTCTAGTTACAACGGACAATTGAATTTTGATAGAAAAAAAGCACCGCAGATGTAAAACATCTGTAATCTTTAATAGATTTATGGAGCGGATATTGCTATTAAAAGAATACCATAGAATCAATGTACATGTTAAAATAACCGTCGTCGCATTTTAATTTAGAAAGGCAATAACTTTTATGCGATTAATGAAAGATGCGGAATAAATGAAAGATTACGTATACATGATTAAATAGCATATATCATGGGATAGTTATGACTTTAATTTAGAATATGTAGAATTTAAATAACGATATGAATTAACTTTTAGAAAATATTAAAGAATTATAAATTTTGAATAAAATGACAAATACATATGATTTGAATAAAATGCATCATACTATTTCCAAACATATCTTTTTGTATAAAGTATAGAAATCATCATGAAAACATTATGTTTAAAATGCTTTAATGGTGAAAAATATTAAAATTTTAACAAATAATTTTTTAATGAAACGAATTCTTTAATTCGTAAAAAAACTGAAAATTCATTTTACTCAAAAACTAAAATTTATTTTAATATTAAAAAAAAGTCATTTAAGTGCATTAGAGCAAAAATTTTTGAATTTATTTAACACGTCTGAATTGACTCACGCTATACATTACTAATATATTCTAAAACAAAAATAAGAATTAAATTATACTGATTTAAAAACTTTAATTTAAATTCATAAAGTTTTAAAAACTTTATTTTAGAATTAAACAATGAATTTATTACTTACAATATACGACAGTAGGTAGCTAATTTAATTAAAAGAATGTATTCATTAAAATATATGAACATTGTAAAAATTTCAAATATTTAAAATTTGAACTACTTTAAAGGATAGTGTGTCTTTTTCGTTAGTAAGCCAGTTTTTCCACTAAATGCAAAATTCATACCGATGGCTTAAATCGTATCAGTTGCTTAAATCGATGGCATAATCATCGATAGAATAAGCTCGAATTTCGCTGTTCCCAAAAGGAAGCAAAAAGATGAGGGGTTGTATCCAAATACATTAGCTTATGAAAGTTGACATAATAAGAATGAAGTGTCTCTCATTCTATATTTGATACAACCCCTCATCTTTTTGCTTCCTTTTGGGAACAGCGAATTTCGAGCTTATTCTATCAACGATTACCATTAGAATTTTCAAGCTATGTTTTTGAGACTTTCATAAAAGTTGGTCTATATATTTAGCTAATATATTATGCACAGTATATTTTGATTGAATTCGCGCATGCGCAGTGAAACAATATTTAGTAAACCGGCTCATTTTTCATACAATTTTTATTATTTTTTAATTCTGATTACAGGATGTTGTGTACAATTTTGTTTGTCATAGTTTCTGAAAATAACTTGTTTTTATATTAAAAACTCTGCAAATTATAAGCAAAAAACTTGATAAAATTTGGGACTGTTTTTATAAAAACCTGAATTTCTCTTCGAGTATACATGCTATCTTCATAAAAATGAACCCAAATTATTACAATAATCCACTTAGTCATAATCTACAGTTTGAATGCTTTTGCAATATTAGTTTTTACAGGGTTATCCAAAATATATTCGTTTTTCTTCAATTTGTTGACGGCCCCTTATGGGGTTTCGGGAAAAAATCTTGGCGGAAATATATGACGTCTATCATGTTGTTTACACTCCTGAAGTTGCAAGATAATTCCTCATGTGTCTTTCCAGATATTTAACAAAACGTCTAAAATCGCAAGTGACCGGTCATTATTGGAAATATAGTGTATATCTCTCAAATATCAATTTCTGTTAAGGTGATTCTCAAATGACTGCTCAACAACGTTTAACTTTCTGACACATTTTCTGATTCATTTTTAAACACAAAGACACAAAACTTGCTGCCCTGCCCTGACTATTGAAGCGATTTGGAATCGAAAGGAGTTTCTCATTTTTTGATAAATAAATTACTTATCGAGTTATGAGCAATTCTTGTCAGGTGACAACAAGTTTTTCCGTTTTCTCGAGCTGCCAAGTTGAAAATTTGGTTCAAAATGCCGACTTTGACAGTATTTTGAAAGATCTTCTGCTTTTATCAAAAATGGAAAATGTCTTTTGATTACATAGTTTCTGAATAAGAACACCTGCCAATTTTATGCGTTTCCGAGCAAAAAGGATTTCAGAAATGTGTCAGCTCTTTTGGATTTGAGAACAGCCTTAAAGAACATCAGGCAACAAACAGTTTTAAGGGGTAAATTATTATGAACAAAAAGACTGAATGTATCATCACGCTTTTAGCTTCTCGGGATAATTTGCTTAAAAACACTTTTTATTCCTCTCTCTCCCAGCCCAAAAAAGTGTTGATGTTACACGTACAAGCAACATAACTTTTCCATCTTTTTTCTGCCAGATTTTATTGTGTATGAAAGTTATAAAGATAATCCTCATTCAGTCTGCGTTATGGAAACCAGTTCTTAAACACTATCGATTATAATGATAATAAAAAAGGTTTTTGCAATGCAACGCTTAGCATAATCCACAATAAATTGATACAACTTAACTACAGAGTTTAAAAGGAAGAAGAAATGATACACTAACTTTCACAAGAAGATTATACAAAAAGTCGGGCAAGGAAAAGAAACCTTTGATGTTTTTTCCACTTACCTGAAAAGAAAAGGAAAATACGTAAACAAAAGGCTATGAAAAACTTTATTTTCAATGTCAACATAATAAATCATGTAATGTTATACATAATGTCAGTATAATATTATAAAGCAAAAACATGTACCAGTGAGTAAGGCTGACATCACATCCACGGTTTCAACATCCTGAAATAAATTCGCTTTAACTGCATATTTTTTTATTTCTAAATATAGCACAGTTTTAATTTTTACACCACCGATTAGAAAAAAAAAATGTATTTTTAAATGCAATTTGTTTAAAAACTGTCGATTTGCTGAATTTTTATAGCTTTTAAAAATATGTTTCAAGCATAAGTTAAAAAAAAAAAAAAATCTTTATCGCATGCAGCTTGATTACTGAAGATGAATCCGTTTTGCACTTAAAACAATATAAATAGTTCAGTATTTGTTCCCGGCTAATATTCCATAATAAAATTAGCACATCGTCAATAAATAAATGAAAAAATGTAAATAAAACACAAATTTAACAGATAAGTAAAAATAATATGTTATTAAAACTTAGATAAAAACAAATATGTATAAATAAATATTACATAAATAAATAATTTTTAATTAAATATGTTATTAAAATTAATAATATGTACTCGAACTACATACTTAAACACTGAAATAACCAGAAATAAAAAAAACCCTGCTGTAAATAGTGAAATCTGTCGATTTCTTGATATAATGCCATGCAGCTAATACGAAAGTATATCCCTTTTAATAAATTTCAATTCATATGTTTTATATAAATATCCTTTTTAGTGCTGTTAGTGAAAAATATAAAAAGTATATATTAAATTTAAAAAATCTATTAGAGTTTTCAATTAAAAATGATTTTTACCCATGTTTTTTATACACCAGGCAGTGCGTTCTGTAACCCGGGAAGCCCGAATTGGATTCACTGGTAACAGTAAATTATAAAAGCTGCAGAGTAGAGCGCAAGGAAAAATCATTAGCCTTTTTCAACTGATTCGAAAAGTAAAAACAACATCAAATAAAAAACATGCGTATTGTATTTAAGTCGATTACTGTGCCTTTTTTCCCAATGTATTTTATTCATTCATACTTTGGTACTATACTTTGGACAATCCTAAACTGAGAACACACGAAACTAGTCGTTGAGGAGCACCGTAATACTTACCCATCATGGATATGCATAATATAAAATATGAAAATAAAAAATGTGTAAACTATTTACAAAATGCATCGCAATTCTAATAAAATCGTGGCTTGATGGCGTCATAAACTTTAAATGCTCTATTACTGAATTGCGTAAGAGAAACATCCTTATAACTCTAAAAATAATAATCATATTAACTAACCGTTTACTGCGTCGGATTAAGCGTCTATTTTCCAATTAAAATATATCTTTGAATTGAAATTTGAATGAAATACAGGGTCATGAAAAATCGAAGAGTGTGGAAATAGGATTACAAATATCTCGGCAACTCATTATCCGATCGACTTCATTCTTTATGCAAAATTTATGTTTTTATTGTCTTTTATATTCACTCCTTAAAAAAAGCAATTTCGAAAATTTTTATATACCTTTTATCAGAACGAATCTTTCGAGAGTCCGAAAAAAAGAGTTCCGGATAATCGAGGTTATTGAAATTCAATAAGCTTATTACCATTATTGCATACTAAGTACATACCAAATTTCAAGTCTCTATCTCAATTTGTTCGGGAGATAGAGCGTTTACACAGACACATAGGCACACACACAGACAAGACGGACGGCAATTTTTTTCCCCTAAAGGCATGTTTTTTGGAATCTCCAGTGTCTGAAACGTGTAAATCCGTCAAAATTTTTTTTACCTATTTTCAAAACGATTACAAGACTTAACCCTATACTACGTATGATGGGTAAGTAAAACATGCGTATTGTATTTAAGTCGATTACTGTGTCTTTTTTCCCAATGTATTTTATTCATTCATACTTTGGTACTATACTTTGGACAATCCTAAACTGAGAACACACAAAAAAGTAAGAAAGTCGGGATATTGATCAATGGAAGAAAGAAAGAAAGAAAAAAACATACGTGGCTACTTTTTGCGGAAAAAGAACTCATAATTTCTTTATTTACTATTTGTTTGCGCAAAGAGATAAATAGCAAAAACAAATGAGACATTGGGATCAAACCATTTTTGAACAGAATCTTTTTAATAAATGAATAACTTTTGTTGTTTAACGATATTTTCACAAGAGCTTCAGTCATTTCTTCTATAATAGACAAAAATGTGTTTATTTTTAGAATCAAATGTATTAAAGAAATTTTATTAAATTCAAAAAGTGTCATTAGTGAAAAAAAAAAAAAAAAAAAAAAAGAAAACACAGAACAGGACAGTAAGTAAACTCAAGCTAATTTGTTCCAAGATCATAAACATCATGGCTAAGCAACTACAAAGTAAATATCGAGGAGAGGAAAACGATATAGCTCATAGAATTCTCGATCTCTTTATCATTTTCCTCTAAGTTGATGATTATTTTTTTTTCTTTTATCGTTGGCTCCACAATGCGAATCAATATCCCATTTCTTATTTTTCTTCTTCGCAGCTCCTGATGAAATTCTTTCTTCGAATAAATGAGGCTACGAATGGAGTAAAAGTCACCCACTGAATTAATGAAATAATAATGAAAGGAAACAGGCTAATTCACATTACAACTATCGGAAGAACATTTAGTTTAAACATCTGCAAGAATGCTGTGTTCCTTTTTGTAGCTGTCTTTGTAACCAATAAACTATTCAAATATTGACGGGAATTCAGACTTAAATTAACCAGGTCCGAAAGGTAATTTTCAGGATAAAACTTAATTTCATTTAAGAATGTGAATTAAAATTTCTTTGCGTTTGTTCATCTTTGTTAGTAATTGTTTACAGAAACTCATACACGAAACATCAATTTAATTTTGCAATATAGATCCAACAAAGTTTTACAATAATTATAGAGCTTTTCAAGATAAGTAGTTCTAGATCCTGAAATGTTATTTGAAGAACACTGATCCCAGGGTAGTCTTACGTGTTACATAGATTCCACGATATATATTCTATATTTATTTTTAAAACATCATGCTATATGATGTTTATGATATTTCAATCAAAATAAGTAATTGATTTTTAATTGCATTTCTTTCTTTTGTTTTTCTTTAATTCCATTTTTCCCGATTTATATATATAATATTTTAAGTATGCTCATTTTCTAAATGTCTTATACCCAGAAATGGTTAATTATTTTCCAAGCAGAGAGATGGAACACAATATTTGATTGATTAAAATATTTGTCAAACAACAAGGGGAAACTGGCCTTACAAGATTTTAGTTACAAGTTTACACTTATGTCCAATATTAGGTTTTGATGTTTGTAGAAAACTCGGTTTGATCCAAAGATTGAATTTGATCAATAAAAATCATGTTGAAACGCCAGACCATGTTCATAGAGAAATTGAGGGTTTTTTTCTGATACAGGAAGACTTGCGCGAACCGTAAAAATTAAATTAAGAGAAAACTGTGTTCCTCAACTGTGTACCTGTGAACCCTACACAATTTCTCTTGTTTTACATAACAAAACGAAAGAAGAGCTAAATAATATATGGTTGAAGCTGGTATAATAACTAAAACTCAAAAGCGAACCAAATGGAAAAGCAACATATGGTTGTAGTTTATTCACAAAAAAAGCTCAAAATTTGCCTTGATCCAAGACTACTAAATAAGGCCATTCAAAAACCTCATAACAAGATACCCATTGCAGATACATTTATGACAAAGTTACAAGGTTGTAAGATTTTTACTTTTCTTGATGCGAAGAATAAGGAAAGGCGAAGCTAACGAAACAGAATGGTTACCGTGGTGCTTTATGCGTATCTTTTTTTACAGACCGCCGGAGTCACGTGATGCTCGAATGCACCAATGCAGGTGTACAAAAAGAGCATTACGTCACTCTAGCGGTTTGTAAAAAAAGATAAGTGGAATGCACCGCGGTAGCCTGTCTTTTTCGTTAGCCTCGAGGAAAGGGCAACTGACGTCACTGTTGGTCAAATTATTGTTGGATAGCAACAACTGTCCGTTCTTTATGGCTCCTACTGTACACACGAGTACGGGCGATTTGATTGGTCTACGTTTAACATGTCTATTATATGATTAGCCTACGTCGTCATGTTGATTCCTGCAATGATCGCTACGACAAAAATGCAGTGGTAGATTGGTTTACGGAAGTGTTTGTTTATAAACATGCCCTTTCCTTATGGCTTCTGCCAAATTGCTACTGGATGAAGCGTCATCTTACTTAAAAACTTTTATAACATTCCTTCGGATAGGTTTAGATTTCTTTTTTAGCCTTTTAGATTGAACTGTGCTTCTGAAAAATTTCAAAAGTCAATGGATGACATTTTCAAAAATTATGACGAAATAAATCTCTATATTGATGACATAGCACTGAGCTCCGCTACTGTTGAAGGATACTGTAATTTATTGCGTCGAATACTCTAAAAAGCTAGAGAAGTCAATATTTCAAGTTTAATATAAAAAAAATAAAACTCGCTCACACTTCGATGAATTATCTGAGTTATGAGTTATCAGATAAAAGTATTAGCCCAGACCGTATGAAAATAAAATCAATTGAAAAATTTGCTACAACTAAATGTCTATATAATAGTTTTTTTTATCTATTACAGTTGAATCATAATTTATTTTTTGGATATCTTATTTTTTCACTTTTTTGGGTTTTTTTCCGATATGTTATAAGGAAGTTAATATTGTCATTTTTAGGCTTAATTCTGACAATATTCGACGAAATAACATATATTTACTGTGAATTAATTTTATGAAGCTCTTCTAACGAATCTATAAGATATGCAGAGTTTTTCATATTTGAATTTGCATTTTGTTATGTTTAATTTTTGCAATATCTTTCCCTTTGATTTTTCGCATGTGATTTCATATATATATATATATATATATATATATATATATATATATATATATATATATATATATATAATGTAAATATATATATATTTACTATAACAATTAATGCAAAATCTTATTACGTGTCATCATTAAATTAGAGATTAGGTCATTTTTTCATATGAAGTTGTTAGTCATTTTTGGATTTCAAAGGTATTAAATATATATATAATAAAACTTTATATTTACATACACAATCTCTTTTCATCTCAGAGATTACTTTGAAGGCTCAAAAATTTTTAAAGCCTTGAACTAAAACAATAACTTAGACACAAGATATCGGCCTACTTAAATTATTTAGGTATGAATAGATAAATGCTAAAAGCCTGGATTAATGATTTATCTTCCTCATCTTTTAATCACGGTTCAACCATGCATAAAGGTTATCGCGACCTTCTCCTAGCAGTGGGGAAATTCTGCAGAACATTGGTCAATACCCAGACACCCGCATTTAATAATTTATTAATGAAAAATGATTGATTGATGAAGAGTTCTCGCTTAAAAATAATTATATCATCGGAGAAATAAAAAATCTATCTCAGCGCGGAAGGAAAAAAAATGTAAGGAATCAATTACTAATTATAAAAATATTTCCTATTTGAAATGGTAATAATAAGATTAAATGCTATAGCGAATGAGCATCAATCGAGTAACGAAGTAGCTGTTATAGGCTTAAACTGCTTTTTAAATATTCTGATTTTTTTTTTTAAATAACTTTTATAAACTTAATAAAAAACAATATATGAATATTCTTTGTCTACCTATATCTGTGTATCTTGATTTTCTTTTAAAATATTCGATTCATGGCGAAATTTGAATGCCTTCAAATAACATTTTGTCAGTGATGATAACTTTATGTAATCTGCCAAATGTGAGAAAATTTTGCCTTATTATCGGTTATGTAAAATATGATTGCAAGAAAATATAGGCTATCTTTATTATCTTCTTAATTTATCTTGTTAAATAAATATTTATTTAACAGAGATAATAAAATATTTTCTCAAAATTGAACATTTCTAATATGCAGATCAAAGATAAGGTGAATGCAACTATAGTGAACCATGTGTACCAGTAGTGAGCCATTAATTTTTAAAGTTTGAAAACAAGCACACGATGCATTTCGTAATATATGATTGACTAACACCTTAACTTTTAACTGTCCATAAAATATTTGGAATAGTTGGAGTAATTTGGAATAATTTTTTTTTCTGTCAGTGCATAAGTTTTTTCTCTAGAGTGTCTTCAAAACGGGACTTTTATGCAAATTCTTAGACTTCATTCAGAGATACGTTTTTATTTAAAACATTGTTTCCTTATTATATTTCATGTTGAATTTAATTTATCTTGTTAAATAAATATTTATTTAAGAGAGATAATAAAATATTTTCTCAAAATTGAACATTTCTAATATGCAGATCAAAGATAAGGTGAATGCACCTATAGTGGACTATGTGTAGTAGTGAGTCACAAATTTTTAAAGTTTGAAAACAAGACCACGATGCATTTCGTAATACATGATTGACTAACACCTTAACTCTTAACTGTCCATAAACTATTTGGAATAATTGGAGTAATTTGGAATATTTTTTTTTCTGTTAGTGCATAAGTTTATTTTCTTGAGTGTCTTCAAAAAGGGACTTTTATGCAAATTCTTTGAAATCATTCAGAGATACGCTTTTATTTAAAACATTGTTTTCTTATTATATTTTATGTTGAATTTAATTTATCTTGTTAAATAAATATTTATTTAAGAGAGATAAAATATTTTCTTAAAATTGAACATCTCTAATATGCAGATCAAAGATAAGGAGATTGCACCTATAGTGGACCATGTGTACAGTAGTGAGCCACTAATTTTTAAAGTTTGAAAACAAGCTCACGATGCATTTCGTAGTTATATGATTGACTAGCACCTTAACTCTTAACTGTCCATAAACTATTTGGAATAATTGGAGTAATTTGGAATATATATTTTTTCTGTTAGTGCATAAGTTTATTTTCCAGAGTGTCTCCAAAAAGGAACTTTTATGCAAATTCTTAGACTTCATTCAGAGATACGTTTTTATTTAAAACATTGATCTTTTATTATGTTTCATGTTGAATTAAACTGCCGTTGATATACTCTATTACACTGTAAATAATTTATCAGATAAGCCGGAAAACTTAAAAATTGAGTATTATATTAATTTTGAGGGGCGAGCCGCTTCTGGGTCACTGTTTCTTAAACTGTATCAATAGTAGGCATGGGAGCCAACTGCTGGAGCATATGTTAAATTTTATTTTTATGCATTTATTATAAGTTTATTTGAATTAAGTATTTTTTGTGATTCTAAGCCTTTGTATATAATTTATTTAATTTTTTGTTAATCAGAACCAGTATTGAGCCAGGGGCCACTATTTGGTGGTTAAGTGGCTCACTTCTGAAACAAGGAAATCATAACTGCACTAAGCTATCAGACATTTGATTATTAAAAGAAGTTAATATCTGAAATAGTTTATACTTCAAAGTTGGTTCATTATTTAGTTGGTTAAACTTTTGTTATTTAATGTTTATAGAGTTTTAAATGTTTATAAGTTAATTGAAAAGTTTATACCTATTTACTTATAATAGTTTTTTTGCTGCAATAAAATTAATTTTTGAATAAAATGTAGAATATTTCTTTATATTCTAATCATATGCAAAAAATACCAAAATATTAAATAGTTAATATTAAAAAAAAATCTATGTGGAGAAAAACATAATTTAAATCAAATTCAATACGATGTAACTGAATTTGTGAAATTCTGCAAAACCAATTTCGGTAATTGGTTTTGCAGTAAATATACTCATAGATACAAATTCGTATAAACACACACACACACACACACACACACACACACACACACACACACACACAAAAAAAAAAATTATGTGGGCGTTCTTTGAATCCTAAAAGGCGTTGTTTTGTAATAAATGTTATATTTGTTTGAGAGAATATAAACCATTCAAATAGTTAAATTAGCCATTTAAAACAGTTATTTAAAAAAACAAGTTTTTAACATTTATGAAGGCCATGTGGCAGAAAATTAGTATTCTTTCTACCACAAACTTCATTAACACCAAAATCTTCCTGGAGAATAACCTCAAAAGAAGAAAAAAAAATGTCCCCCCCCCCCCGCAATAATTTGAGGATTGTCTTATTTAAAACCACTGCAAATGAACAAATAGGGCAGAATTTTTTTAAGTTACAGAATATTACAGACTGTTAGGAAAAATTAAAGATAAGCTAAAATTTTGTGTGTGTGTGTGTGGGGGGGGGGGGGGTGTATAGTAATTTAGATGAGTGTTTATTTCTTGTTATCACAAAGTAAGAAATAGGAAAGTAAATGTAATATAAGTTAAACATTTTAACCTTTGTATGCTGAAGAAGGCAAAGGGGTAATGGAAATTTTGGTAAGAGGACGAAATAAGAGTTTCAAAAAAAAAAAAAAAAAAAAAAATTTTTTTTAAGCAGAATGTCGAAACACAGAAAATTCTCTCCCTGAAAGTTAAAAATTGTAAATAGGCAAACAATCAAGGAATACGTAGAGAAAAAACTATGCCCTTCGACAAAAAAAAAAAAAAATCTATATTGTCTACTATTATCGTTGATAGAAACTGATGAATTTCATCTGGTTTTTTCCCCTACCATTTGTACTATCCTGGTACAAAAACACGGAAAACTCATTTTTAGTGTCAGAAATCAATGAAAATTCACAAAATTCAATGTATCACAACTAGGTAAGTTTTGATTGGAGAAGATGAGAATTTTTACTGTTTAACTTGTAAAAGCATGGAAGTAGCTTTTCTAAATATAACTTATAGATCACAAGAACTATACAAAAATTTAAATTTTGTAACATTAAGAAAATGTAACTATTGTAACGAGAAATAGATTTTCATATGATGAAAAACATTTGATATACTTCTGCAATTAAAATTATACCCCTAAATCTAGCTTCTTAGGAATTAGCCATTGATCCACGATAAGAAGGGACACCCTGTACATAACCTATAAGAGCAGACTAGAGTTTTAGACAGCTTTCATGGATGCTTCCTTATTCACGTATATATTTATATGTGTGTACGTTTGATGCACATTGTAAAAGCATGCACAATCCCACATTTGGATTAATACAGATATGCATAAAATAGATATGTAAAGGATAACAAGCTTCTTTACAACTATCATACAAAAATTGACACAAACGCGAGTGAGTCTTTCAATATATTATTCGCAGCAGAAATCATAAGAAAACACTGTACAAATGAAGAATAGTGTCTTTGTTGCAATAAAAAACGACATTTACTAAGTGCAACAGTGCACCTAATGAGTAAAAAATATGTATTTATACGTATAAATTTGTGGAGGGTTCGTGGATGAGCGAAAATTAATTGGTGGGCGTACATACACCCGCAGGCGCGTGGTTGACAACCAGTACTATAAAGAGTATTCATTCGTGGCATACATCACTTGTTCTTCCTTTATCACCGTATTCCTCCTTAATGCCACAGTATTGGATTTAAAATGAGAATTGTATATCTAACTTTGCATACAACCAACACTGACGAATCCAGATGAACAATTTACGAAAAATATACAACATCAGATTAAAAAAAAATCTATAAATCTTTAAAAACATTTGTAGAACATTACAACGTAGTTGTAATTTACTAGAATGCGTATGCTAATCTAACTGAGCCAGTAAGAAAAAGACTAAACATTATACAAATTCCGCACTCCATTTCCTCAAACGCCCTGTTACTTTCTTTCCTTAGAAGTGTCAGAGCAGGAAGAACACAATTCGACTACACCACAGATCAAGCCACAGATTTTCATCGCTCGTTTTCTTAGCGGCTATTTCCTCTTTGACACGTTTTCAATTTCAAGGTGCCGGTGTCGGTGCCATGAAATTCAAAAGATACGTAAATTATGAACCAGTTAAGTAGATCAGCTCTATTCTCTTTCCCCTACGCATCAGATCCAAGAAACAACGCTATACAGTGGTTGATAATGACTGTTTGCTCGAGTGAACAAGTGAAAGTATCAGACAAGTTATTATCTCCCTCAAGGAATGGTTTTGAATACCAAGAAGAAACTTCCTTCTTGGCGATTATGTTAAGTCAAGTGAAAAGGGCATATCAAGAACAATGGACAAGGGATTAACCCTAGGACCCGAAGAAAGTTAACTTTGATTTTATAGCAAAAATAACATGAAAAGCAAAAACAGATTTTGGTTATGATTTGAAGCAATCAACAGTCTCAATTAGAGTCCTGCGTGGATCGGGTTATACCCGAACCGAACCCGAAAATTCTGTTTCAAGTCAACCCGCAACCCGACCCGAAGCCGACAAAATATTTTTTATCAGCCAGCAACTCGCGACACACTTCAAACCCGAACACGAAAAGGAAATTAATTTATACTTTAATATAATTATGGAAAAGTAGTCTACAGTTATATTCTCTAGTCTCAATTTTATTTTTTAAGTAGAAAATGAACATATATATATGCATACTCATTAATATTCAAATACTTTTTACCCGAATATTTTTTCAGACTACTTTCTTTTGAAAAAGTCAGGTCAACACGAACCCGAAACAATTAAAGACAACCCCACTCGAATCCACCCGCCACGAAACAAATTAGCGTTAACTCGACCCAACCAGTAGGTTTTGGGTAAAATCGGGTTACCCGACCCGATGCAGGACGCTAGTCTCAATCACGCAGTGTACAAAAACAAAGAAAATTGAACTATTATTAGAAAGAAGATGTAACTTACAAATAAATCAAAATGTTTGGTTAAAAATTTCGTTAAGATGAAACATGGAGGCAGAATAAATTAGGATTAAAGTAATAGTCTCAATCGTGTTACTATAGGGCACAGAAACAAATAAAATTTGCCAAACTTCATATACCCAACACGGATGCTATGAAAAATCATGATATTGTATTCTTAAAAATGCCGCACATTAAAACAGTGACTTATACAAAATAACGTTCATAGATAAAAATTATTTTTCTATATCCATAATAGACAAAAGCACGATAGTTTCCTCTTTGGGTTGACACACCAGGGGGCAGCACGAATGTTTCGCCGTTACAGAGTAGCAGAAATGAAAAATGACGGTGAAACAGATTTAATGTATTGGAATATATGGGACCAGGCATTCGTTTGTACCAGCAGAACAGCAAGTACAGGGTGATCAGAAAATGAGTAGACATTTGAAAAATTAATAATTCACGGAATTATGTAGGTAGAGAGATAAAAATTGACACACATGCTTGGAATGACATGGGGCTTTATTGTATCCACAAAAAGTTCATAAAATGGCCCACAGATGGCACTTCGTGTGATAAGAAAAGCAGTAATTAGCATAACAAATTATGACAAATAGCAAAGACGATGTTCTTCAGAACGAATGCTCAACATGCCCACCGTCATCCCGCAACAATAGCTGTAGCCGAGGGACAATGTTGTGCACAGCACTGTGCAGCATATCTGTAGTTATGGTGAGAAATTGGCGTTGGATGTTGTCTTTTAGCATGCCTATTGATGTCGGTCGATCGCGGCAGATTCCCCATTTTGATAGTAGAGCTTCACTAACATTGCCTTTTCTGGTAACGTCAACATGCTACGATTGCTGGTGCATCTGATTCTCTTTCTCATTACAGCTCCTTTTATACACGATTCTCAGGCAGAGTCACTGATGTTTTGCTGTTCAGTGCCATCTGTCGGTCTTTTTTTAACCTATTTTTGTGTGGTTGCAATAAAACCCCATGTCATTCCAAGCATGTGTGTCAATTTTTACCTCTGTACCTACAGTATTCCGTGAATTATTAATTTTTTAAATGTATACTCATTTTCTAATCACCCTGTATTAAGAAGATTAAAGGAGAAAAACTGAAAGAGATTAATCATTTATAGATCTAAAATTTTTCTTTTGAAGTCTATGAAATTTATGCGAAATAACAATTGAAACAGTGATTCATGAGTGAAACTATCAAAAACTGCCAGTAAATGAAATTAGTTTCAGAAGTTTCAAAGACTCTTTTGAGCTGTAAATGTAATTATAAATTCAAGTTGAAGTGAAATAATGAGCGCGTCCAGTACTGTCACCGGTACGTAACCGGTAAGGTTGGTTAGTTACCAAAGCGTTCAGTGCTTCTAACCGATACGCAACCAACGTCGTTGAGAGGAAGTAACCGAAGTGACCGGTAAGGGACCGAACTAACCGAAGAAAAATCTTGGTTAGTTGGGTCACGTGATCGGTTGCTTGAAGAATCGGTTACGATGATGTGATACAGACGTAATTACGATGATGTAATACAGATGGCGCTACAAGTAAATAATACCTAGGGATCCTACATTAGATCCTACATTAGGGATCCTACATCTCTAATGTAGGATCCCTAATAATACCATTTTCGTTCAGTAGGTCTGTCGACCGGTTAGAAACCGGTCATTTACCGCCCCGGTAAGTAACCGGTCACATTGGTCACTTCGGTTAGGTCTACTGGACGCGCTCACAGTGTGTTTATAAAGTCCCGGACCCATTTTGATGTTTAATAACTCATAAAATAATGAAGATATAAATAAACTTATGGCATTTATTGATGGAATAACTCATATATTTTCCTTTTCAGGTTTGAATATCTTTACTTTTGTAAATATCGTCTGCGCGTGGGGTTAATTTCAGATAATTTCATTTTCCAGTCTAAATATCTGTACTTTTCTAAATATCGTCTGCTTATTAATTGCATTTTTCTCTCTTTTGTTTTTGGCAACTATTGCAATGTTATGTTTACTTTTGATGTGTTTGTTCTATGTTACTTTTGTATGTGATGTCCAATTCCTTGGCCACCCAGATAACCTGATATAACGCCGCTGGACTTTTTCCTTTGGGGATTTGTAAAGGACAATGTTTGCAGGAGGAGAGTGTCAAACATTGATGACTTAAAAGCCAGAATTACAACCGCAATAGCCTCTGTGGATGCCGACATGCTTGCCGCTACCTGCGTGAAATTGACTATCGACTTGATATTCTCCGTGCGACGAAGGGGGCACATGTGAAAGTTCATTGACAAGGGTCATGAAACTTTTTGAGTCTATCTAACCATTTATGTTATTAATTTTAATCTATCTTTATTATTTTATGAGTTATTAAACATCAAAATGGGTCCGGGACTTTATAAACAATTTACATGACAACAAAAATTGTCAACTTAACGATCGGAATTTGATACGTTCGTTATGCAGTCACGTTGTAAAACTAGTCGTTGGGGGCCACCGTAATATTTACCCATTATGGATATGCATAATATAAAATATGGAAATAAAACATGTGTAAACTACTTATAAAATGCATTGCAATTCGTATAAAATCGGGCTTGATGACGTCATAAACTTTAAATGCTCTATTACCGAATTGCGTAAAAGAAACATCCTTATAACTCGAAAACTAATAATTATATTAACTAACGGTTTATTGCGTCAGATTAAGCGTCTTATTTCAAATTAAAATATATCTTTGAATTGACATTTGGATGAAATACAAGGTCATGAAAAATCGAAGAGTGTGGAAATAGAATTACAAATATCTCGGCAACTCATTATCCGATTTCATTCTTTATGCAAAATTTGTTTTTATATTGTCTTTTATATTCACTCATTAAAATAAACAATTTCGAAAATTTTTATCTACCTTTTATCAGAACGAATATTTCGAGAGTTTGAAAAAAATAATTTCGGATAATCGAGGTTACTGAAATTCAATAAGCTTTTTATCATTATTACATACTAAGTACATACCCAATTTCAAGTCTCTATCCCAATTTGTTCGGGAGATACAGCGTTTACAGACATACAGACGGACGGCAATTTTTTTTTTTTCTAAAAATATGTTTTTCGGAATCTTCAGTGTCTGAAACGTATAAATCCGTCAATTTTTTTTTTCGATTTTTAAAATGATTACAAGATTTACCCTAATACTATGTATGATGGGTAAGTAATAAGACTTACAATATCTGCTGCGATCAAATGGATACGAATAACAATACCATTTAAGTGTTGTTACTGTTATATAAATACATTTCAGTATTTGAATATTAGAAAAATGTTTAGCCCTATTAAGAAAATGAAAGAAACATTTCAAAATGATAATTAAATGCATGTCAGATTAAATAAAGCACTCGATGCATAGTTAAAAATTAGAATTATTTTATATAGTTAATCTTATGAAATACATTATTTAATAGCCGTTTCAATTTTTTTAATAAAGAAACTCACAAGAAAAACAAATACCATTTATTTAAATATATATATATATATATATATATATATATTGCATTATTTTTGTCATTTTAATACACACACACACCACACACATACAAAAAAAAAAAAAAAAAAAAAAAAAAAAGACGGAAATCTAACTTTCTCAAACAAAGACAAACGAGTGTTCACTATGGTCGTTTTCTGCTAATGAGAGTGCTCCAATAAAAGCTATCTGCTACAGCAATAAGTTTGCCAAAATACTCTTAGAAGATTAGGCAAAGTAGCCAAGCTTTTTTCCTAGTGCTTACATTATTTTTAACCTTGGGAAAACAGCTGATCATTTTTTTTCCGTGGAATCTATTATAAGTCATCACGGTTCAATTGCTACAAAGAGAATTTAGAAAGGAAACTATTACAGATGAACAAAAATGTTCTTTAATGGCATTTTCTAAAATTCTTTCTGAAAGACAATGCCATTTGCAGAACAAGATATATAAATGTCCTTGACAACTCCGCGGATTTTCCGACATGTATTTTGATGCCAAACTGCAGAAACGAAATAAAAGATAGTGATTTATTACAATTTTCTTTTATTAAAAATATAGAATGAATTTAGATTGCATCGAAAGAAATCTAAACTAAAAGCGATAATACACAGGGATTCCAACCATCCCTAGTAACTAAACAATATAGGGCTTATATTGCTTATATTTGGCTTTTGGCTATATCTTGGTCAAAATTGGCGATTAAAGCATGAAAAATTGCCCTAAACTATTGAGGTTTTTACATTTTGTCAATTTTGAACCAATATTCGCAAGAAAGATTTCGTCATTTCATTGCCAATATTTCCAATATAAAGCCAATATTTCTGCTATATTGGCGTTTTACTTCAAATACTTCCAATGTAAAGCAGGTATTTCGATCCATTGCGAATATTTCCAAAATAAAGCAAATATTTAACTAATATCAGTATTTCACTGGAAGATTTATTATGATTGCATTATTGGCGCAGTATTAGGACCAATATAGCCATTAAAACCAATAATGTCTCCTTACTAAGGATATATCGTTTTACTGAAAATACTATTTTTCATATAATTATCATTAAAATAAATATATATATGCTAAAAATGATTACGGTACATTTAAAGGCTTGTAAAAATTGTTTTATAAACAGATCTACTAGTTTCGTATACACTACACAATCGGCAACATTCTCAAGATCAGTAATGATACATTGGTATCGATAGTATTATCGATCGTACTTTTTTCTTAATGCATACTTTTAAATAAATCTAAATTTATTAAAATAAATTCCGTTCCAAATATAAATCGCTTGCTTGTCGATAAAGACTTGTTTGCCAACTTAATTAATATCGAATATTTCTGTTTTTATCCTTTTAATTAAATTTGGCTTTATTTATTCTTATTTCTTAAAATTACCTTTAATGTGTGAATACTTTTATCTTATTCGCTTACTTCTTTAGAGATAATTATTTTACTATAACAATTAATGTAAAATATTATTACATGCCATCTTTAGAAAAATGATTTGCTCATATTTTTTATACAAACCTGTAAGTTATAAGAAGAGGATTTAATCTCGATCAATTGTAGCAAAATAAATTTGACATAATAAATTGGAACAGAAATGGAATATAGCTATCATATGATGGCGGAAAAATTAAAAACATAGAGACACATGCATGGTTAATCTCCAGTCTGCAAGAACATCCACGTGTCGCTAAAAATGCATTATTTCATATAATGGACAGGCGAGTAGCCGAGTCTGTTAGCCGAGGTGATGTGATGTATGATATGTGAAAAGACATGATTTCAAATAAAAGATATTATCATTTAGCTGCCATATGTTAGCATAGGTTTTTCATTAAGCCTAACATGGCGTTTAACTACGGTCGATTCGCTGACCAGATTGGTCGCGCCTGGAATGGTTACCGACACTTTCTTGCCTTCGGATTTTATTATAAGTAGATAGCTTTGTATATAATACAGTAAAACCTCCATAACGGACACTCCCGAATAACGGACACTTTTGTGATCCCCAAAACCTGTATATTTGAACATTTTTAACTCTCAATAGCGGACAAATTCTGTGCTCCCGAGGTGTCCGTTATTCAGAGGTTTTACTGTACTACATAGTATGCAAAAATTTAGTTTTATTAGCAAACGCATAGCACAGTTGAAAATTTCCCTTCAGCAATTTCCGTCAATACATGGTAATGTACACGATATCTCTTATGTAGCCCTGTATATGATCTATTGAATTTATACACACCAAGTAATATGCAAAAAAAAAAAGTTAAATTTAAAAACGCGCACCACAATGGAAATCACACTTCCAGCAATTATTGCTCATAGACAGTACTGTAACCGAATACGTTTGTGTGTAAGTGTAAGTGAACGATAAATGCGATGCACATCATATTTTATAATAAGACTAGCTGTTACCCGTGACTTCGTTCATGCAACATTAAAAGAAGAATAAATACATTAATTAAGCAAAATATTTCACTCCCGATAATTAAAAACGTTAATAATTAACTATTTATCACATTTCATAGGAGACAATAGGTTATTTTTTGTTATAGGGACCTTGACATAACTCAGTCTTAAAAAAGTGAAATTTTGTGCCAAATAATCACGAAAATGAAATTGCAACCAATGCAAAAAGAAGGGCCAAATAAAATCGTGGAAATAGACGAATTGGGTAAAAACAAATGTCCATTTTACCTGATGGACAATTTTACTTTTAACGTCTTTGTGAAACGTTTTAACAGCCATCCTTCAAAAAAACATTAATTGGAAATAGTATATGATTTTTCCTTTAAATTCAATTTTGCCGCCTTGGTTTAAAGTATAGCTGAAACAAATCTTGTTTTCTAAATGACAGTATGTTGACAGCCAATTTTTGTTCTTCAGAATAAATTGATTCATGAAGTTTGAATATGTGAAAATATGTTTAAATTTGTCGGATAATTTACTGAAATCAAGATTTTGTTTTCACCATCTATTCAAAGTGAAAATAAATTCTGTTTTTCAGTTTTAATGAGAAAATGGTGTAAAAAATATACTGATCTGTTTTATTTCTCCTTTTTTATACACAAATATGGAGTAATTTACTTTAGAGAAACTTCGTTAAAATTTACAAAAAAAAAAAAAAAAAAAAAAAAAAAAACTTGGCATCTAATTTAATTTTTTAAATTCTGAGAGTTTGTGTGACAATCTCGGATCAATGATAACCGGTATTAAGTAAATCGCGTTGCGTTCGATAGTTTAGGTGTAGTTGCGAAATACAAACACACGGTCAGATTTTAATATAATAGATTCGTGTTCATTTTCCTTTCCTTAAAATTATGATGTGATTTTTAACAGAAAACTCTCATCTGTATATAACGGATACTCATGCTTAATAATCAGTATAGATTAAAAAAATAAACATTTAAATTTTTCGTTATAAATATGGCGTGAAATTCATCTACTTTTTATACTTACTGATCCTTGTATTATTAATGTAAGGAATTGATTCACACTCATTTTAAAACATATTGGAAAATTCCCGTTTTATTTCAAATATGACGTCTCTTTTTCTCCAGAGAAATCCCATTTTAATTACATAATTCTTGTTAATTTTCTTTTACAGGCAATTCATTTCAATACTGGCATAGGGGAAATTATGTTACTTTATCGAAATAATATTAAATCTTATGATGTTTTATCAACAAAAATGGAACTATTAACATTCGTCATTTTTTTTCGGTAATCGAGTTATTTCTTTTAGTTTTAAGAATGAAAATAGCTATTTCTCGCTATCCATGACATCATTTTCGACATAGATAATTTTGCGGAGCATATTATTGACATTTGCTAACCATTTTCTTTTGAAACTGCTTTTTACTTTTTAAAAATTTAAATAAAAAATACGGTATAGTTATATTATCCGTGCGCAGACGGTAAAACGCCAAGTATTTTACCATACAAAAGAAAAAAAAAGTGAAGAAAAAACCCAAGATCATTTTATTTCACCAATCAAAGCCTATCCGCTTTATTTGCGATGTATGGCGTCATATTCGCCTGTTTCCTATGGTTACGTATATTAAAACCTTGTATTATTATCAAAAACTAAAAAAAGTACGTTTTTTTTTTCTAATTATATTATTTAATTTTCTTTTTAATTCTTTAATTTTTGTATTTCATTTTCATTTTTCACGTGAAATTTTTCCATTGAAACTAAATTGTTGAGAAAAATTATTATTCCGGGTTTTAAATTAGTTTTATAAACGATAAAGTATTAGCAACGGTAAAATAAATTTAACTATTTTAAAATATTATACGAAAAAAATGTCCATTTATTCTCTATGAAAATAACGAAATTTTGAATTATTAAGAAAAATATTTGAATAAAATAAACAAAAACCAGCCTATGTTTATATGAGGGTTATAATCTATCTATATGCAAAAATACAGGATCATTAAATGCTCCATTTTGACGCTGGCTTCAGCCTAACATTTGCACACAATCAGATTTATAATATTATTAGGATTAGGATTAGGATTGTTGTAGTGCACCTCAGTGATGTCTATCAATTTCAATATACTATTTGAAATAATGTAACAGAATTAAATGCAGTACAAACGATTTTTCCCCATAGACCATAATGAAACGGAATTCTTTTGAGTGACCCTGTAAACGAACTATAAACTTCAAGCAATTATTGTTCATAGACAGTACTGTAACCGAATTTTGTGTGTGTTCCTGTAAATGAACGGTGAATGTTTTGCCCACAACATTTTATAGTACGCCTCTCTTAGTGCACCTCAGTGATATATATCAGTTTCAATATGTTTGAAGTAGTTTAATATCATTAAAATGCACCGCAAACGATTTTTCCCCATAGACCGTAATGCAACGGAATTCTTTTGAGTGACCCTGTAAACGAACTATAAATGCTACACCCTTCATTTTCAATACCGAGCATGCCACGATAGACTTCAATCAGATATATAAATTCCATGGCATAATTCAAGTATAGATTTACCCGTGTTAAAGCATACGGCAGACAGACAGACAAACCGAATACTTAAACACTTTGAACTATGTTTGAAAGTGTTAAAAAAAACCTGTTAAAAAATACATGTAGATTCATTAGGAAAAAAAAAGGAACTAATATTATTTATTGATTCAACTTAGCTTTGTGTTAACTTCCGCAAAGCTTTTATTACGTGAGGAAATGTAACGTAATAAATTCGGAACAAATATGTCACGCCTTGGAGATGATCAGAGATAAGGGGGAAAAAAACTGTGAGAATGAAACATCGATCTGGATGCGGCACACACATCTCTCTCATAAAGCAGAAATAAGTTAGATTTTTACAGATTTCGACCGAAAATTCTTTTTCACTAGGCGAAAGTTTTTTTCACCTGTAGTGATGATATGAATTAAAGAGTCCTGCATGAGGTCGGGATACCCGATTTTACCCTCACTGCGGTTAGGGTCGGATTAGGGCTATATTTTTTCGTTGGGGGTTGGTACCGGGTCGGGTTGACTTCTACTTTTCTGATACGGGTCGGGTTGACTTTCATTGTTTCGGGTCGGTTTCGGTTTATGTTTTGACAGTTGTGGGTCGGGTTTGTGTTGACCCGATTTTTCAAAAGACTGTCCAAAATATTTTTTCAATTTAAAATTCTATCCACAATAAAACCTCCATAACGGACACTCTTGAAAGCAGGCACCTCAATTTAACGAACACTTTTTCAATTCTTAACACTTATTGCACTGTCCTCTAAAAAAAACCCACAGTGGAATGTTTCCTAAAAAAAAACCACCCTAGTACTACACTAAATATTTTTCTAAAGTCAATTTTTTTGTTTTGTTCTGTTTTTATGGACCATTTAGAATAATAAAAATAGTTAAAAATACCTAAGGAGTGTTTATTTAGTTTTAAAATAATTTAAATTAACAAATACAGAATTCTGGCAAAACATCAGCTTCATTTTTACAGATTTTCTTTTCATAATAGAATTTTAGAATGATCTACATAAATTATTATTTTTTTTTATGTTAAACTATTATTATGTAATAAAATGCTTCATTTTTAGCTGATTATGTCAGGTGTGGGTTGTTTTCAAGTAACATGGGTCATTTTTTGGAAAAGTGTTTTTTTTTTTTTTTCCAAATTCTCGCATAATTGGCTGCCATTTTGTAATAAAGTGATAAAATGAAAAATGCTGAACATTAAAATCTTAGTCAGAACAAGCTGTAAAAATTTAGTCATATTCAATTTTTATAAATTCTTTATTAGACTTTATATAGGGAAAATTTCAAAAAATGGGTTTTTTTTTTTTAGAGGACAGCACAATATATATTGGCACGTTTTTACCTCTGAATAATGGACACCTCCTATAACCTACACACACGTAACATGTGTATGTGTGCATAAACTATCATAAATACGACACGTGTGTTTCCGTGTGAAGCAAAACGAAATGTTGGTAATATATTTCATATTCCGAAAGAAGACAAAAGGGGTTCTTAACTGTACCGTAAAGAAAGAATAATATATGATCACATTTCTAACGTACTACATTTTATTTCTCACGCAGTAAACTGAATATATACTCATTCATATTCAAAGATACGTATTTATTTTCATCTGAAAGATAGTTCTGCTTAAACTCTTTAAATAAATCCCAACAACTCGACTTGCAAAAAACCTAAATCTGATAGAGTCCCACCGACAACGAAAAAAGAAAATTAGGAACTCTACGACTCGACGTAGAACTATATTCAACGATTCCGAGATATATCCGCTATTATATTTGAATTTTAAAGTATATAGATATGTCCATTTTTCTATATAAAAGATAAAATTGGTGTTAGAAATATAATTGTAGATTATTTTTCATAATTGTATTAAAATATGATTACTTTCTTTTAATTTCGGTTTCGAGTCGGGTTGCGGGTCCGCGAAAATTATTTATTCGGGTTCGTGTCGGTTTGCGGGTTGACTTCACACTGAATTTTCGAGTTTGAGTCGGAAACAACCTGACCAGCAGTGCAGGACTCTAATACGAATACACCTCCCGTCACACATTCAGTAAATAAATATTATCTAAGTGAAATGGTAGAAGTTAAATTTTTCCATCCGTTTGATGGCAAAAATGTAACGCGTATGGTAATCAGATTATTTACAAGTTTATTATCTACCAAACATGCCAGCATCGTTAAATCAAATTATTTTCTTTTCGACAGTTTTTGTTACTTATTATATTTAGCAAAGGGATTTTTTGGCCGGAGATTGTGGCATATTGGGTAAGGGAAATGTTTAGAGTCCATCTGAATAACAATATTCAATTTCCTTACTATTACAAAATAAATAAATAAATAAATAAATAAATAAATAAATGACTGTAATAAAAATTATCTAAGAAAAATATTAGTTTAAATTTTTAATGCAACAATTAAGCAATAATAATAACAAGTAATAATAATAATAGAAGCAATAGAAAGAAAACACATAATTTAAAATAAAAGCATTATAGCATTATAGCATAAAGCATTATAAATAAACGTGCGAAAAGTCTTTGATGGTGAAAATCTCAAAGGGAAAAAAATCTCCTTAAATAAGAGCGAGAAATTTTTTTTAAATTAGCAATATTCAATTATTATTGTACAATTTCAATTTCAATTTCTAATTAACAAGACAGATAGTTAGAAAACTAATTAACAAGTCAATCAGAAGCTCAAAATTGCATTTTTTAATATCCTAATCAGAATAATTATAAGCATGCTTTATAAAATACGTGTAGATTCATCATAAAAAAAAAAAAAAGAATGAAGGCAATATAATTTATTCATTCAACTTAGCTTTGTGTTAACTTCCGCAAAGCTTTTATTACGCGAGGAAACGTAACATAATAAATACGGAACAAATATGTCACGCGTTCGAGGCGATCACAGATAAAAAAAAAAAAAAAAAAAAAAAAAAAAAAAAAAACCTGAGAGAATGAAAAATCAATCTGTATGCGACACACACATCCTTCCCCCATAAAGCAGAAAGAAGCTGGAATTTTACAGACTTCTTCTGCACGAGGTGAAAATTTTATTCAATTATAGTTAGGGTGCGAATACACTACACACCCACTCATAGATTCAGTAATTCGTTTTCAGTAAAACATTTCTCTAAAGGAAATGGTCGCAGTTAAATACCTCGAATTTGTTTGGGAAAGAATGTATGATAATCAGATTATTTACAAACTTATTATTTACCAAACATTTCAACATCTTTAAATCAAATTATTTTTTTACGACAATTTGTATTACTGATATTATATACTAGCTGACCGCCGGCGGTCCGTGATAATAACCTTAAACAACAGAAACTCAAGTTTGTATAATTTTTTTTTTTTTTTTTTTTTTTTTTTAAGAAGCTTTACCAAGGGACCCAAGTAGGAGATTAATATTCAAAATTGATGGTAACTAAGGTTCAAGAAATTTTGTTGTCTTTCAAGTAGTAGCTGGAAGTCCTAAGAAGTTGTTAGAAAAAAGAAAAACCTGAGAGAATGAAAAATCGATCTGTATGCGACACACACATCCTTCTCCCATAAAGCAGAAAGAAGCTGGAATTTTACAGACTTCTTTTGCACGAGATGAACATTTTATTCAATTATAGTTAGGGTGCGAATACACTACACACCCACTCATAGATTCAGTAATTCGTTTACAGTAAAACATTTCTCTAAAGGAAATGGTCGCAGTTAAATACCTCGAATTTGTTTGGGAAAGAATGTATGATAATCAGATTATTTACAAACTTATTATTTACCAAACATTTCAACATTTTTAAATCAAATTATTTTTTTTACGACAATTTGTATTATTTATATTATATACTAGCTGACCCGCCGGCGTTGCCCGGGTCCGTGATAATAACCTTAAACAGAAACTCAAGTTGTATGACTTTTTTTTTTTTTTTTTTTTTTTTTTAAGAAGCTTTACCAAGGGACCCAAGAAGGAGATTAATATTGAAAATTGATGGTAATTAAGGTTCGAGAAATTTTGTTGTCTTTCAAGTAGTAGCTGGAAATCCTAAGAAGTTAGGAAAAAAAAAACTAAAGGTCCCAGTATTTAGCGCTTTATAGCTTCAATTAGTCTAAATTAAGCTTAGGATATGATTTAATAAAATATTTAAGAAATGCTTAAAAAAGGGCCCTTGAGCCCCAATAAAAATATGAGAGTGGTGGCCCGGAGAGAGGAGTCCAAAATTCAACTTTAAAGTTATGCAATAAGAGGATGACACAATTAGGCGGAGGGGGTGAAAAACTCATGGCGCACAAAAAGTTCAAGGGCCCTAGGTGGTCAGTATCCTAACTGGATGTAGAAATGGGGGAATAACTAAATGGAGAAAAGGACCCCAAAACGAAAAAGATCAGATTAAAAGTGGGCAGGTTATTAACAATTTAGGAAACAAAAACTTCAAGGGACCCTTACCGGGCCCATGGTGTCCAGGGTCTTAACTGGAACGCAGAAATGAGAGAAAGGCTAAATAGAGAAAGGGCACCAAAAACGAAGATCGGATAAAAATGGGGCAAGTTATTAACAATTTAGGGCAAAAAATTAAAAAAGGCCCCAGGGGGCCCAGGTCTTGAAAAATTAAAAATATGAGCCTCGAGTGCATCAGGACCTGCCTTGGACTAACCACACCAAATTTTCAGACTTCTACGTGTGGTAGAAATAGCAATCTGTGTGTGTGCATGCGCGCTAGCCATCGCACACACACACACACACACACACACAGCGAGAGACAAACAACTTTCTTTTATTAGTATAGATTTAGCAATGGATATTTTAGCTGGAGTTTGCGGCATATTTAAGGAAAGGAAATATGTAGAGTACATATGAATGTTAAAATAAATTTTCTTAGAGTTAAAATTTTTATGACGTTAATAAAAAACATTTAATGAGAACAAAACTTCAAACTTTTACTGTAAGTAATAATAATAATTATAATAACAACAACAAAATATTATAAAAATAGAGTAGAATAATGCAATCTAAATACAAGGAGGGGAAAACAATGCTGTGAAATTGAAATTATATTTAGATAAAAATGTGCATGTCCTTCATAAATTAAAAAAAATAAATAAATAAAAAAAAAAATAAAATTGTACAATGACTCTGCCCAAACGGTAACTGCGTGGAAGAAAATTCGATATAAATGCAGACAGATACATTTTTAGCTTTTCTACAAGCATATTTTATGTATTAAAAATCAATAATATTCCTTAAAAATTTAATCATTACCATTTTCACGCTTGATAAAAAAAACAGGAATGAGCTGCGATTCTTTAATAATTTTCTTAATAATATTGTAATAATTAGTGTAATAATACACCTACGGAGGATACAACTACAGAATGCTTTGTTCTATAATGCCATGCTTATTTAGAGTAGGACGCGAATCTTGAATTAAATATATCAAAAAAAGCTTTAAGTATATGAATTAAAAATTTATTTAGTTAAATAAATTATATTTACGTTTTAAATCAAGAACGAAGGATACAAAATAGTTCATGAAAATTTTTAGTTCATTGAGGATATTTCAAAATGAATGACAAACCCCAATGTGCACATTCGTGGCTAACAAGATAAATTAAAAGGGGATGCTTATTGCTTTAGAATATTTTTTATTGGTCTAATTAATATTAAAAATATTTTGAAAATTATTACAGGGATTTTTATTGTAACGAAGGACACAAGAAAGTCTTGAGAAATCAGTCCAAACATAATTTAAAATTATTATTTTTCATAATCAAATTCAATTTACATCTAGAGAAATTTTTAGAGAAAAAAATACATTATTGAATGAATAATACATTTATCACATTCACAAAATAAATGCAAATGCTAATAGACGAAGTTATAGATGTAACACGTAACGGAGGTATAAATTCACAAATAAACAATCTTCTTTAAATATATATTTTCAAAGAGTTCTATTATGTAAAACATTTGAAACTTTTTTAAAAGTTATATTCTGTCAACAAGTATGTACCATGTAACGAAAAAGTAATATTTTCTATAGAATAATCTTTATGCATGATTCACAGAAATAACTTCCGTAAAGTGCTTTCGCCACTTGCTTTGAGAATTCAACTGAATGATGGATCCATTTCAAATCATATGAGAGTAGACATTTAAAACTTGTATATTGTGAACAAAACTTTCTTCTTTATAAATCAAATCGTATGCAACTAAAAATTAAATAGCAATCTATTTGTTCTCGAGATCGCGAAAAACAGTGCATAACAGGACAGCTGTTGGGTGGTATACACCAAACCCTAATAATCTATTAATAATCTATTAAGGATAATTATCTATTAATGTAAAGAGCTAACAGAATATGAAGTTTGGTGAAATTCCGTGAGATATAGCTATATCATGAAAATCGTGATAAATGCAGAATAGCAACGCCACCTGTAGGGAGATTTACACCAAAACCTAATCAGCGTCTATTTATGTCAAGGTCTCAGAATAAGAAGTCTGATGAAATTCCGTGCATCAATTCTTGAGGTATAGCTATCGCGGAAATCATAAAAAATGCAGAATAAGCTATTGGGCGATTTACACCAAAACCTAATCAACACCAATTTACGTTAAGGTCAACTGAAGTTTGATTAAATTTCGTACATTAGTTCTTGAGATAGAGTGCCCACAAAATTCATGTCATATACAAATAGGTAGGCACACAAACACACAGATAGACATTTTCTAAAAAAAATCAAATCGTATGCAGAACCTTTTAAAATCTGTCGAAAACCGGAAGTCGAAAAATTTTCACGAATTCAATACATTACAAATAGCATGCAATAATATTACATAGCACGGGATTTTTTATTTCGATATAAAAATGAAATAACATTATATTCAAAACGTTATAACGTTATATTCAAAATGCTATAACGTTATATTCAAAACATTATAACGTTATATTCAAAACGCTATAACGTTATATTCAAAACTTTATAACGTTAATATTATAACGTTAATGTTATAACGTTAATATACATTATAACTAATAATAGTTAATATACATTATAACGTTAATATTCAAAAACAAAGTATTCGCCAAATTGGCGAGGAAAAAAAATCGCTCCAATGTGGTGCGTATATGACATTTGTGCCAAAAAATCATTTGGATAGTTTTTGCTGTTTCAATATTTCTGGATGTTTTATAATTTTACTTTTAGTTTTTACTGTACGCACCTTTTAGAAGCATAATCTGAACTTCACTTGATATAATCTGAAAATGTGATCAGTGATGTCATGAAATGGTTCACAAACGGCGAGATGTCAAGCAAATGAATATCTCGTGCTAATCACCAGAAAGCAAATCGTCGGGCTTCATGATATTCAAGGAATCCTTACAGCAGATATAATTATAGGGGCTGCAGTTCGCAGAACGAGAGGTCAAGCATACTAAAAGCTTAAATCGCGATAAGATCACGACTTATTCTTCTTAATGTAATATTCATAGATATGTAAATGTAATAGTGGACAGGCAGAAATGGAAAAGTACTCAAATCCAAGGCTTAGTGGAATTTTGCTAAGGATGATGATGAAATGTAACTAGAAGAAGTGCCCTCGCCAAGCATGGGCAATATATCACCAGTAGTGATAACCCTTTGTTTTGCATATTTTACCGGGTCCCTATAATTATGTTATTTTATATTTTTGTAGCAAAGAAATATTTTTTGTTGTGTTGATGGATAAAGAAAATGCATATGAGCATGAAAATTACTTTTTAAATAATCAAAAACTGGTAATTTAAGTTACAGTTTTCAAAGAAACTTCAGATGCGTTTCTTCTTTATAATATACGAGTTGTAATTTCTCCAACTGGGTGAAAAAGTGTCTAGGCCGGGATTTTTACTCAGGACTATAGCTTATGCTGCCAATGCCCTGCTTAGCTATCCCGGGCAAATCCGGCGGACACAGTTCACTCAGACAACATTTTTTTCAGCCATCCCAGCTTGAACACTTTTTCACTCAGTTGGAAAAATTACAACTGGTATGATTTGTTTGATAATCACTATGATTAAGTAAAAATAATAAATTGTAATTACGTATCCAACGTTTATAGAAGTTTCTTTACTCGCAGTTCCTTCTCTCGAGCTGTTTAAGATAACATATCAGATGTCTTTGCCAAAAGGTTGGTTGAGTAAATTATGTTTGCCGGATTTGTCAAGGATAGCTTAGTTGATACAGCATTGGCAACTTAAGCCAAGAACCTGGGTTCAAATCCCAGCCTGGACAACATTTTCACTGAGTTAGAAAAATTACAACTGGTGTGATTTGTTTACCAATCCCCATTATTGTGTAAAAGTAATAAATTTATAATACAGTCACTATTTAATAATCGCAGCGATTACTTCCACTACAACGTTAAACGTTTCATTATTTGTTAATATTCAAACTTAAAATTTTGGTTCTTTTCTTTTTAACCTTGGTAAATCGTGCCCAGAAATATCATTAACATTTTTAAGTGCAGCATAGCGTGTTTCGAATAAAACGCATAGTAATTTTATGGACCCAAACTATGGATATATATTTTTTTTAATCTAAAAAAAAAAAAAAAGAGGCATAATAAAGAAATCTTTTGAAATGATCAATATTAAATCTAAATTCAAAATAACGATTGTTTTACAATAAATTCAGGAAAAAAAAAAGATAATTTATAAAGCTCGCTTAAATTATAAATAGGGATGTAACGAATAGTGATTTGGCTAAAATAGCCAAATAGCAAACCGTAAACCAATATTTTTTTTCCAAGTACATATTGTTTCTAATATCTTTTTGAAATTTTAAAATAGAAATAAAGTTAAACACAAATTAAAAAGATAATTTATTATTTGTATGTTTAGAAATTTTAAAATCTTGATGTGTTTTTTGCAATATTTATTAATAACACCTTGGTACGAATAACGAAATAAAAAACACAAATTTTACTAAATCTAAATTACTAATATAGCATAATTTTATATGCTGATTAATGTAATTCATATGCATTTCAGTTTAAATAGAAATTCATTATTACCACTGCATTATTTGAATTTATTATCTTTTATTTTAGAAAACTTATTTCGATACCAAAAAATAAGAATTTTTATTTGTATCTTTTTATACTTAGACATATTAAATTAATTTTCTGTAATTCAGGATGGTGAATAATTTTCATTAAAATATAAAAGAATATTTTTCATTTCTACTACAAACTTTTATCCTTTCTTACATTCAGAATTAATGAACCCCTCATAATACTTACTGTTTCCCCATAAACAACGAGATACCTCCTGGAATAGCCCTAGGTTAAGTAAGTTTTACTGCAAGGATCCTCAAAACTCACTAATTGTAAATACACTCATGATTTAAAACATGAAATGCGGCATATATTTCGTATTTTATTAATTAAAAGTTGCAATGCTCGGTTTAAATGCACGATGATTAATATGGAGCTAGAAAAATACTTTTATGTATATAACATAAATTATATATGCATTTACGTAAAACTTAAACAACCTAACAATACAACTTAAACTATATACAATTTAAAACTAGAGTATTACTGTATACAACTTAAACTATACACAATTAAATATATTTAAGGATGTTCTTTAAAAAATGACTAATACTGGTGAACAATGTGAACTTTTCTGACTCAATAACAAAACCATTTTTGTATGTGAAGGAAATTTGCAGACATTCATATCCAGATGCTTTAGAATTGAATAGCATTTTTTATATTTCTGTCAATGTATCACAACTATAATTGATTGTTCTTCCAATGTCTCTAAAATCGCTTAAATCTACAACTTTCACAGCATTTAATTAAGTTTTTTTACCTAAGGGAAATAGAGAAATAAGCTACTTGACTTCTGAGTATATGAATAACAATACTTTCTAATTTTGTGCATTTAAGCATGAAAATGATTCATGAATGGGACAGAAAATGGTTTTGGAAAAGCATTCCGAAAGAAAAAAATCTTTATCCCGAATTTATTCGTCTAAATATCCAACAGTATTCGACCAACTGGCGTTCAATATTCGGTCAAACTAATATTCGGCAAAGGGCCGAATATCCGTTATATCCCTAATTATAAAGTGAAGTTTTATAATCTTTAGGGGGTATAACGAAATAAAAAGCAATCCGTAGCTGTAACTTATTTTTTTTTAATTTATACTATCCAGTATAAAATCTCATTGGAACTACAATTACTACTTACAATAATAAATGTACCACACAGTTTCATAATACAATACAACTGTACAGGGTGATTCATAAAAGATGGGCAGAACTTTAAGGGGTTATAGTACACTTAAAGACAAATAATATTAAATAGGAGACTAAGGGTCCCAGACGTATTCCCAAGGAGATAGGGGGCATTAAAGTTTAGGGTCCGAAATTTCAAATGATTATAAAACATGGAAAAATTGGTCGATTCGTTTGCGGTTTTTGCAAAAAATTTTCTTTATGCCAGTATTTTCTTGAAATAAAATTTTAAAGTTCAATTTCAAAAAATGCCGATAGGGGGCGCTTTAGACTTTGGAGTAACAAACAACTATTTTTTAACGTTATTTTTTGTATTTCTTTAAATGATTTCGAAAGCTTAGACTTAAACTTAAATTTTGATCTAAAAATCTGAGTCCTAACGAGTAGTTAAGTAGCGTAAACTGAAATTTGAAATTTGAAACCCTTCTCCCCCCAGAACAAAAATCAGTTATTCCCGATCTTTGTGTCGTAGATTAGGCTCTAACTACTGCCGCGTTTTGCTAAAATTATTCTTTATGTCAGTATTTTCTTGAAAATAAATTTTAAAGAAAATTTTCAAAAAATTCCGATAGAGGGCGCTTTAGACTTTGGAGTAACGAACAACTATTTTATACCGTTATTTTTTGTGTCTCATTAAATGCTTTCTAAAGCTTAGACTTAAATTTTCAGCCCAAAATCTGAATCGTTAGACGTGGTTAAGTTTCTGGGGAGAGGGGTTTGAAATTTCTACTCCTGAGCACAGTTCAGTTTACCATGTCCACACATTGTGTGCTGTGATACGAGGTAAAAAGACACAAATTAGGATTATGTTACCAAAGCATATTTATTAACATGTAATCACAATAAATGTTCAAAATTGTGACCACCAGAGGTTATGCACGCAGAACAACGGCGACGAATGGAACGGCGAACATTCGCGAAAACATCAGGCTTTTCGAGCACTTCCCCTACAGCGGCGGAAAGTCTGGCGACCAGTTCCTCGGGGGATTCAATGGGTGTCTCATACATAAGAGCCTTCAATCGTCCCCCAAAAAAGAAATCGAGGGGTGAAAGATCTGGCGAGCGAGCAGGCCAAGCAACAGGACCACCTCGACCAATCCATCTGTTCGGAAATGTGATGTCCAGATAGTTGCGGACGTCTCGTACGTAATGGGCTGGCGCTCCATCGTGCTGGAACCACATGACCCGCCGGATGCGTGGAGGAACAACGTTTAACAGGTCTGGCAGCACATGTTGCAGAAATGTGAGGTATGTTTTACCGTTGAGGCGTTCAGGAAGAAGGTACGGTCCGATTAGGTGGTCTCCGAGGATTCCTGCCCAAACATTGATGGAAAAGCGTCTCTGATGAGCATGTGGATACGTAGCATGTGGATTGACATCCGCCCATACATGTGCATTGTGTGTGTTAAATGTACCTTCACGTGTGAAGGTACATTCATCGGTGAAAAGCACAGTTCGTCCAAAATGTGGATTTAGCGCGTTCTGCTGCAGAAACCAGCGGGCGAATTCAATACGATTTGGATAATCCCCTGGAGACAGTTTCTGGACTCGTTGCACATGAAACGGGAGCAAATGTTCATCCTTCAGTACCCTCCAAGTCGTGGACTGTGAGGTATCCACCTGGCTAGCCACTGTTCGTGTACTTGTACTTGGCTGCGCCGCTACTACATCCAGAATGGCTTCTGCAACAACTACTGATTCGTCCTTTTTTGCACGACCTGCATTCGACCGGGAAGCGAGAAATGATCCCGTCTCACACAACTGTCTGTGCAAGCGCTCGAAAGTTTTGTGGTTAGGCAACCGCCTGTTAGGAAATCGCTCTCCGTACATTCGTTGTGCCTCTGCACCATTTCCATCTGCCGCTCCGTAAATTAAATGCATCTCAGCCTTTTCCTTATTCGTGAAGGGCACCATCTTCCGATTCATTACTACAGCGACTTACACTTGACTCACCGTTCAGTGGTTTTTATGCCTGAATCGTGTCGAAATTTTGCATACGTGTTCTTCTTCTTCCCCATTTGACATTTGCATACTTTCTGTTTCCTTCTTCACCCGGTGACTAGCGTCAGGAATGGAGCTTTAACGTTTGCATGAGCGACGTTTCCAACTGTGCCAGTGCCTTTATGAGTGAATTCCGACTATGCAGTCCTTGACGAAAGTTGTATTTTTGCCTCGTATCACAGCACAGAATCGTTGGGCATGGTTAAGTAGTGCAAACTGAACTATGTTCAGAAGTTGAAATTTGAACCCCCTCCCCTCGCTACTGAACCACGCTCAGCGATTCAGATTTTGAGCTGAAAATTTAAGTTTAAGTCTAAGCTTTAGAAAGCATTTAATGAGACACAAAAAATAACGGTATAAAATAGTTGTTCGTTACTCCAAAGTCTAAAGCGCCCTCTATCGGAATTTTTTGAAAATTTTCTTTAAAATTTATTTTCAAGAAAATACTGACATAAAGAATAATTTTAGCAAAACGCGGCAGTAGTTAGAGCCTAATCTACGACACAAAGATCGGGAATAACTGATTTTTGTTCTGGGGGGAGAAGGGTTTCAAATTTCAAATTTCAGTTTACGCTACTTAACTACTCGTTAGGACTCAGATTTTTAGATCAAAATTTAAGTTTAAGTCTAAGCTTTCGAAATCATTTAAAGAAATACAAAAAATAACGTTAAAAAATAGTTGTTTGTTACTCCAAAGTCTAAAGCGCCCCCTATCGGCATTTTTTGAAATTGAACTTTAAAATTTTATTTCAAGAAAATACTGGCATAAAGAAAATTTTTTGCAAAAACCGCAAACGAATCGACCAATTTTTCCATGTTTTATAATCATTTGAAATTTCGGACCCTAAACTTTAATGCCCCCTATCTCCTTGGGAATACGTCTGGGACCCTTAGTCTCCTATTTAATATTATTTGTCTTTAAGTGTACTATAACCCCTTAAAGTTCTGCCCATCTTTTATGAATCACCCTGTATAATACATTTTTACGTAAGTTACACAGACAGATAGACAGAGCGAGAGAGAGAGGAGCAGGAGGAAGAAGACAACAGTTACACAAACGGATTTCACACACGCGCAAAAAATATTGTGCATCAGTAAGACTAGATGTGAAACTTGAACAAAGGGGAACTTAAAAGTCAATCCGCGTATGTTATGGATTGTAAATTAGATAGGGGCAATAGGATAAAACCGTATAATCGGGTGAAACCTGATATATCACTTTTGACTTAATTTGAAAAGTCCTCTTGAGGATAATAATTGACATACTTAGCTTTAGCCAAGAAGAAGAAGCGGCCATTACGGTGTCTTCATACTGGTATTTGAGTAGTTTCTGTATTAGAAAGTTTGTTTTATCCTTTTTTTGTTTTAATGTTTCTTAGTTTTCAAAATTCTTAAATATGAACAAATTTAAAATTTCTAGAACTTTTTTGATTATTTTTTTGTTGTATATTTATTAAAGATTTATTTCCATAATGAAACTGTATGCTAGATCGTATGCATTTATCTGCGTTTTTTACGGTTTGCTTTCCGATACGAGGGTTTTTAAAAAACCGAGTTTTTGGGGGTTTTATTAAAAAAGCTGGGTTTTCCTAATATAATTTTTTTTCTAGAATTTAAAAATTGTTCTAATAACAGAAAAACATATTTTAGAGAGATTAAAGGCAATCCTTATTATAAAAATAATTTAAATATGAATTTATTCAATTCATATTAATTAAAATAATAGTGAACACACTAGAATTTCATATTGTGTTCATATTCTTGTAAGGAAGTAGGAAAGAAAAACTTGTTTTAACCAGTTCCAGTAGCAATAAATCTGTTTTAACCAGTTAGTAAGGAGGAGAGAACAAGACTGTTCATTGGCTGACTATCTTAAGTAAGATACTGATCATTGTTTAAAACCTGACTAATTACTAATGCATTCAGTTTTTAAGAGCAGCACATGTTTTCTGTATTATAATTGTAAACCAATTAAATTTGCTGTTTAGGTGGAGAACTGGTATTCTGTTAAAGCTGATTTTCACATTATATATTTGTTTGAAACAGCTTTAAACATAAATTATTTTTTATTTTGTGTGTTACACATACATAGTGCACCAAAATGGTTCGAAGTTAGCAAAGTGCCTACTGATCAAAACAAAAATTTGATGATTGTTGGGACTGAAAAAAGTGTTACAATTGAAAGGAGAAGGGTAATAAATGCTCAAAAAAGGTATGCTTTGTATCCAAATTCAGTTTCAAGAAAATGCAAGCATCACTTCAGTATTGGAAACTCAACCAACTACTTCTGCATCCAACTGTGAGAAACGGAATAATAGTGGAGATTCAGCAACATCATTGAAACGTCAAAAGTCACTGTCTAATATTACCATTAAAACTACTAACTTTCAAAAATGAAACTTGGATTTGAAAGTTGCTAACTTCTTTTATTCCAACAATAATGCTTTTAATGCAGGATCAAGCAATGAATTAAAAAAAATAATAATATAAAAATGATGAAATCATTGCGTCCTGAATATTCTGGTCCCAATAGTGCAGACTTAAGTGGCAAGTCGTTAGAGGAAGCATCTTCAGAAGTTGAGGATTTAATTAAAAAAGAAATTCAAGGGCATGCTAATAGCTTTACTTTGCTGCTGGAAGGGTGGACAAATGTTAAAAATGAAACAGTTATTGTACATCAATTCCCACTGAAAAAAACTTCTTCTTCTTTTTTTTTTTTTTTTTTTTTTTTTTTTTTAATGTTACATATATTGTGAAAGCAACAAGAAAACAGCTAAATACTGTGCAGAGATTCTGCTGAAAGTCTTGATTACTGTCAGAAGAAATTTTGAGTTAAAAATTTTGCGGTATGCAGAGATAATGAAAAGAAAATGGCAAACAAATTTTAGGGAAAAAAAACACGAAAACATGATAACATATGGATTGTTCAGCCCATTATATGATTTTTTTAGTAAATGAAATTTCAAATAAAAAAAAATCCTTGGATATATTTTAGAGGTTAATAAATTTTCTCACAATCACCATCAACCTCATGGATGGCTGAAAAAAAGGGGGTTTAACGCCACATATACCAAATGCTACACACTGAAATTCTCAGCTTGATTGCATAGATACATTTTCTAAAAGTTATATTAAATATGTAGAAATAGAATATGAGAAATGTTCTGAAATTCCAGAAAATATTACTAGAAATTTGGAATACGTGCTTGTGTATAAATAAACTATCCACGTGCAAACGCAGCTGAAACACATAGGAAAAATATTTAATCGTATGCAAGCTGAAAACACAAATATTTCCGATGCTGTGGAATTTTGGCTGGATTTAGCAGAATTTTCTGATCTTATAATGCATAAAAACAATATCCGGAGAAGGATGTGAGAAGCTCTTTTCCCAATTCATCAACTAAACAAACAAATATACTCTGAATGGCTTGTACCATTTTTAGCATTCAAAATTAAAGATACACAAATATATCCACCATCAATGTTTGTAGATGATGTAATTAAAAGTTTATCTCTGCACAGTGGTGGAATATTTTGGAAAAATATTCAACAAATGAGAATGTCAAGGCTTTCTGAAAATTTCCAATGGGTTGACTTTTAATTGCCCAGCTCATTCAGCATCAATGTAAAAAGTGTTTTGCACTTGTGGATTAGTATGGTCTAAACTTCGTAACACATTGTGTACAAAAATTGGTAAAAGCGCACAGATTTTTAAAAGTAAAAAAGAAAAATTTAAAGAATATGAGGAAGAAGAAATTTAATATGCAATTTAAATTTAAATATTGTACTTTTTGGAACAATAATTGTGTAATATGTGTTTAATTAAATACACTGGTCAAAATATATTTCCCTTTTTAATATAATTTGATATAATTATTTTTCTTTAGTTTCTAATTAATACATTGTTGATTTTATGACAAACAAAAATATAAATTATGTTGAAGTTTGAAAAAAAAAAATGAAAAACCTACCATCACTGTTTTTTTTTTTTAAAGTAGGATATTTAAAGAAGAAACACCCGGGTTTTTTGGGGGGTACATGGGCGGGTAGATAACCCTGTACGATACTCCTTCTCTTGTGGGTATCCGGATAATCAACGTGGGTAAAAGCGGGTATTGGAAAACAATTCTTGAAGAGCAGGGGAAGGGGTGCTTGAAGAAAAGGTCAATCAAAATGGGCAGGAGAAATTAAGTTTTTTCTAATGCTGCTAAAGATGTGAACTACTTTTCTGCAATTTCTGAAATTGTAATGAAGATAACTATAATTTTGTCCTTAAATATTAAATCGTAACAGTTTAATTAAAAAATATATATATGTATCAACTACGCCCAATAATTACTCAACTATACCTTCATTTAAATTTTTGTAATGTAAATGTTCCTTTCTATAGTCACGTCAAATTAAAAAAAATCCAAAATTTCTGAAAAATAAAATAGAAAACTTGACCACTAATATAAGGTTACTAGCTTACCCGCCCGGCGTTGCCCGTGCCAACAACCTTAAATGTACCTGAAATCAGTGTTGAACATTTTTTTATTTTTAAACAAATCTAATGTTGGGGGCCCCACTACCTTAGACAGCAAACACTGGGCGTGCCATACACACTACCATATATTACCGTAAGTCGAGTCGAAAGAGCCATACCCCTTCATAATCCAGCCCATAGAACCAGAGATAGAAAAGCACCCCTGGTGGTGAAAATCGAAAAGCTCTATCTATGTAGAGTCGAATGAGCCATACCCCGTCGTGATCCAGCCTATAGAACCAGATATAGGAAAGCACCCCTTGTGGTGAAAATCCGAACTAAAACCAGTCAGCTCTATCGATGTCAAGTGGAAAGAGCCATACCCTATTGTGATCCAGCCCATAGAAACAGAGATATGAAAGCACCCCTTGGTGGTGAAATTCAGAACTAAAATAGGTAAGCTCTATTGATGTTGTGTCGAATGAGCCAAACCGTGTCGTGATGTGACCCATAGAACCCGAGTTAGCTGCAAAATCCTTTAGTTACACCTTCCACCGCCAGGGGGCACAATATGTTCTATACGAACATAACTGACTTCATTAAGGTTATCGAAGTCGAGTCGAATGAGGCATACCCCGTCATGATCCAGCCCATAGAACCAAATATACGAAAGCGCCCCCTGTGGTGAAAATCCGAACTAAAATCAGTAAGCTCTATTGATGTCGAGTGGAAAGAGCCATACTGTAATGACTTAACGAACTCCAGTGATCCAAGGTGATGATTAACGTCCAGCACTTTTTATTAGGCAACGTTGATACACAAGTTAAAATAAGATGAACAATTAAAAAACATTACACTCTGCCATCAAAACCCCAGCGTACACAACCATCATATACTGTTCACGCGCACACATCATTTTCCGCTCACCATCGTCTGTTCAACTCTCTCTGCATCTCTCTTAGCTTAGCTCGATTCACTTCTTTTTGACCTGCCAACTAACATCTCTTGCAGTCTCTTTGCATATCGAAAACTGTCCTTTCGATTCGATTACACGGCTGTCAACCTCCGAAGCTAGGCAACAAAACCATGGACAAAAACTGGACAACTCTAGGCCAGCAACTCACGAGTCAGGCTAGGCCATAGATTTCTTCGGTCGTTACACTGCTCTCATTGGCTGGCTGCTTCGTTGCCGAGGCTATTTCATGGGAGGAGCTTGAAATAGCCTCGAACCCAAAATTCCATATACACGTTTTAATTTTTTTTTAAAAATCTAAATTAAAATTTAAAAATCCGGCCGCGAGGTATACTATTCGGTGACAACATCTACACATGACAAAAATTTCTGAGTCCTAGGTATTATAATTACGGAGAAATCCGCGGGCAGGCACACAGACACTTACTCTTTTATAGAGATAGATTTATTAAGCATAAATGAAAACATCCATACAAGTTTTAAATTTTTTTACATACTTTTATAAAATATATATTTTTTTCTATTTTATACCTTTTTGTGAGAAAGAACCGTTAGACTTATAGTTGAAATATTGAGAGATAAGTTCCTTAGTTAAATTTGAAAAATAAAATATTCTCTTAACGACCTTACACCACAGGATGATTTGATTTTTTTTTTTTTTTTTGAAAAGCATTTATTAATTTTAAAAAATAATAAAGAAATCATATATTCATAATGATATTAATGTTGTACAAGGATAAATGCAGAGTTTTTACACGAAGTTTCGTTAAACTGTTTTGGAAATTATGTCTTCAAGAAGCAACTATTAATAAAGTCTTCTATTTTATCCTACTTTCCCCTACACATCTACCCTATCCTGAACTTATATGAAAAAAATCCAAATGAAACGATTTTATGAACCGAATTTGTGTAACGATTTTATGAAACGATTAGTAATATGAATTCGAATACATAAAACGCTTAAATTCGCCGTTTGTAGTATAATTTTGATAGATAGATAGATAGATAAAGACAAACACACAGACGGGTAGACAGACAGGTAGAGAGACACAGATGGGGAGAGAGGCAGACTGACGGGTACAGAAACAGACAAACAGATAGAAAGAGATGGACAGAGAAATAATGATTGGGGGTTGGCGCACGAAGGGCGTAGTAAAGTTATAAAATTAAAATTGGGGTTGGCGCACGATGGGTGAAGTAAAATTATAAAATTAAGATTTATACATATAGAATTTGAAATAAATAAATTTTGTAGAAATGATTTTAAAAGAAAAGGAAATCGGTTGCAAGCCTAATAAAACCTTACAGGAAAGCTAAAATAAACAAATAAATAAAAATTACTCTGTTAAACAGAAAAGTAAATATCAAAACAAAACAAAATAATTTACTGATATTAATGAGAATATAATGAGTATAAAATGACAAATCTCCCCCCGCAAAAAAAAAAAAATAAATAAATAAAAATTTAAAATTTAAATTATAAGGAATTCAGAAGCTATTCATAAGACACGAGTTTTAAATAATATATAATAAAGATAAGAACTATATAAATATTCTTTTATTGAAGATTCTAAAATATGCATTAAAGATTTAAACTAGTGCGTGTTGGAAAAGAGCCAAGTTTTATACATCCAAAGAAAAATATGAAATTTAAGCCAACCAACCTATATAATAATAATTACTTTAAATATACACAAATAAATCACAAAAGATAAGTGTATCTAGAAACGTATAAACAGTCTGATATTTTGAACTCGTGACATATGAATTGCTTTGAGCATTCTGTAAATTTATTGCTCGTGAAATTTGCATGATACTTTTATTTCGTTTCCATTTTTTAAGGCTTTATGACCTGACCTTTACCTAGTTTCAGAAGAGCAAAATAGAATTTTATTAAGATAAAGAAAGGTAATTAAATGTAATATGAAATGTCATTCGCATCCTCTAAGCATATAAATAATTCAAATTTGATATTTTTCAGCCATTCAAGTTTCACATTATAAATTATTCCAGAGTAAAAAATTCAGTATTTTCATTAATACTTTTTTTAAATAATTTTTATGGGGGAGAAAAAGTCTGCAAAATGAATGTGAAATAGCAAAGGGCATTTTTAGTACTTTCCAACATGAAAAATGTTGAAAAATGTTTATGATTCGGTTTTTATGGCTGTCTGTCTGTCTGGTCGCCTTCCTGTCCGTGCTCTAACTCTCGTAAATATTATGGGATTATTGATATATGTTATTGAGGTTTACTATGACATGTTCCCTATTGAAAAGAAGTGTGTTAGTATTTATAGTAGTTTAGAAGGACATTCACACTCAAAAGAATTTCGTTACATTATAGGCTAGGGGAAAAAATCGTTAAAGATTTATTTTAATGATGTTACACTATTTAAAATATACTGAAATTGGTATACGTCACTGAGGTGCACTACAAGATGCTTACTGTAGAATATGGTGTGCATAGCATTTATCGTTCATTTACAGGGACACACAAAATAATTCGGCCACAGTACTGTATAAGACTATGAACTATAATTTAAAAATGTATTTTCAGTTGCGGTATACGTATTTAAATTTATTACTTGGTGTGTATAAATTCTATAGATCATATACAGAGCTGTACAAAAGAATTCGAGTACATTTCCGTTTATACACGGAAATTTCTGAAGGGGAATTTTCAAGGGTTACTGATCTAAATTCGACTATCGGCTATAGAAACTAGTAAAACAAGTGTTTTATCGATACTTTGCAAAGTTCAAAAAAAAAAAAAAAAAAAAAAAAAAAGAAAAGAAAAGAAAAATTCTATTCCGATTTATTTCTAAACAGTTTTATGAGAGAAAATTCGAGTTAACTTGGGATAGCATATTAATAGTTTAAATGAAAACATACAAATAAAATTTTTAGACGATGTGAATGAGTTAGTTCTGGAAAGAAAAAAAAATCAAAATACAAATACAAATAATAAGGTACACAAAATATTTTCATTTGTTCAATGATATCAATGAGAGTGCCGCTAAAAGATATTTTTGTCGCGATTTGGCGCAATGGCGATCAGCTGCAAGACACTGTTAATAATATAAATACACCAGGAGACTTTTATACCCCTGCCCCAACACCACGACCATGGTGGAGATAAGTCAACAGACAGAAAAATATAGTAAAACCTTGATTTTACCTTTTTAAACTTTTTTTTTTTTTTGTGTGTGTGTGTGTGTGTGTGTGTTTTACTTATTTATTATCTCACTTATCCATTAAATGAAATAAATCGGTCAAGTGCGAGTGTAACTCGCGCTCAAAGGGTTCTGTACATTAAATTTATTAATTAATAAACTGCTACTATCGCTAATTTTTTCATAATTTTAGTTTCAATAGATTCGGAAATAGGAGTGGGGGGTGGGGGGGATATACTTTCCCAGTATACTTTTGACGATATCCCTGAAAATATATAACCTAAAATTAAAACAAATATATTTTTGAGTTCGATGTTACGAGATCTTTCGAACAATACCCTACACGATATACAAAAGGAAATTTTTTTTTCAAATAACATAATTAATATCTCAGCTAATTATCGAGATTTTTTTTCAAAAATCATCATCCTTGGATGATTTTTGCGTCGCTGCATCTCTTGAGCGCCAGTCAACTCTCCCTCTGACCACCCAAAAAGTAAAATTTGTGTGTAACGGAAAAATGCGTTTTTCTCAAAAACTATCTTATCTAGGAAAATCGGTATAGTTTTCCTGCAAGGTTTAAATAAACTCCGACTAACCCTAATTTTTTCATAATTTTAGTTTCAGTAGATTCGGAAATAGAGGTTGGGGGGGGGGGGGGGACATATTTTTGCAGTGTCTTTTCGACGATATCTCTAAAAATATAATACCTAAAATTTAAAAAATATATATACATTTGAGTTCGGTATTTCGAGATCTCGCACACCATCCCTCAGACAATATAAAAAAATAAAACTTTTTTTTTCTTCAAGTAACTTAATTAGCCCCTAAAATTTTCCTAAACATATTTGATAATGGCTAAAAGGACTGTGACAGACGGACGGACAGACACAGGAATGATCTTATAATGGTTCCATTTTTACTTTTTAATTACGGAACCCTACAAACAAAGGAGAAATGTAGAAGATGTGATTTGACAAAGAATATTTAATTTTTCTTTCTTTCTTTTCCGAGAACATATGCTTATATATTTAATATGCTTGCTATTGAAAAAAAAATAATAATCTTTTTATTTTTGGAAAGTTAAAGGAAATACTAATTAATTTGATTATTTTAACTAATTCAAAACAATCGGTAAATTTTATTACATTATTTATTATATTACATTATTACATATTTATTATATTATTTATTTTATTACATTAATATACATGTGTTACATTATTTATTATTTATTTTATTACATTATTATACATTTATTATATTATGTATTATTTATTTTATTGCATTATTAAATTTTATTTATATTTTACAAAAAGTTTTTCGAGATTAATTATGCATTTTTTCTTCCCATTTTCAAACCTTAATTTTAATCTAAGAAATCAATACAAAAAAATTATATATCTTAAGGAATATGGCTGGGATGCCAGAAATGATATAAGTTTATAAATGCAATATAAAGAAAAATTATTAAAAATATCAAACAAACTTTATCCAAAATATAAACAGAAGCGTTAAAAGATTCCAGTATTTTAACCCTTAACAGGGGCTGTGGTGTCATTTAGTCCTCTCATATTTTTCTGCTCGTGTAATTTCTTCATCAGTCAGTAAGTTTCAGATAAAAATAATAAAGTTATATAAGTGATATATTTATACGGATCTATTCAATTGCCCAAAAAGTAGTGTACTGACTAATATATATTTATGAATTTTTATTGTTAGTTGAGGTATGTAATGATCACAACTAAATGCAAAGGATTTATAATATTCTGGATGAATTTCAGATTTCTACAGACAAAAACACTAATTCAAACCCATGTTAAGCCTGAATTAGTGTTTATTTATTTATTTAAATTTTTAATTCATTGCATCTTCTTTTTAAAAAAATGCAAAGCATGTGTTTTATCCATTATGGTGATCAACGTTATTACATGACCAGTTATGTTTCTTTGTTGTTTTTGTTGTTTATCCCAAGGTTGCTTGCTCACTGAAGTTAGAAACTAGTTTTATAAAGATTTAAAAAACAGAATTAAATATATGTATATATATATATATATATAATTATAATATTATATATATATATATATATATATATATATATATATAAATTAAATGCTTTATAAGGACAAAAATATATAAAGTAATACTGAACTAACATATCATTTTACTGTAACTCTCATCACAGTGATTAATGTTAAATTAAATGACACTTCCCCTTTTCAATTTAAAATTTGGAGAAAAACAGAATGAACAGCAAATTTTAAACTACGTGACATTTTCCCTTTTGACTTTAAAACACCTCGATTTAGAAGTCGGAAACAATTTCAGTTTTTAATAACCAGAGGCTTTAGTAAAATACGAAAATATACAAGTTTAAAATTTCATGAGAAATTGCCAAATTAATTAATAATTCATGTTAATAAATATTCGTTTTAAAATGTTATTCATGTTAATAAAAACTCATTTACACGCAATTCTTCGACGGCAATGTTGCTTTCTGGTGCGGTTACAGATAGATAGCACAGAAAAACAAACAGAATGAAAACACGAATTAAACACTCAAACATCTTAAATACCATGTCGTTTTGATGAATTAAAAGGATTTCCCTCTTTTTTCTTTCTCTTTAACATGACGCATCGTGTTTTTTGACTTCTAATGGTAATTAAAAAGTTGTGTTAAAAATACTTTTTTTTTCGTAACATGAACACTTACTTAAAAGGTCAGTGAACGTTGGAAAAAAGTAGTAAACACATTTTTTTTTAACGTAATAATATTCTTTGTTTTTAACTACATCGATTAAATAAAACAGTATGTGCGTAAGATTTATTTTAAAGTTTATAAAGACAGGCTTAAAAGGATAATTAAAGTAAAACAAAAATATATCTAAAATATGCGTTTCAGAACAAAATAAAAATAAAGGTATTTTTCAAGATTTTTGTATTTTGAAAATTCTTTATGCGTTTTAATTTTTATACAAAACACATCAAATTCATCATAGAATAATACTATTGGAACCTACCCGGGATTCCCGGATTACGGAATATATATGAAAACCATATATATACAGGGTGATTTTTTTTTAAGTTGTGAAAGTGAGACCATTTAACAAAAGAACCAGAATGATGAACCAAATGAGCTGAAATTTCACCAGTATTCTCCCAAAGCAATGGGAATTTTTTAGGCGTGATTAAAAAAAACCCTTAAAATCGCACCGACAGATGGCGCTGTAAGTTAACAGAAACAAAGAATATCCTCAGTGGGAGAAAAACAATGGACAGCACTTTGAGAAAAAGAAAACTTTATTACGCATAAAACTTTATTACGCATATCAAAAACATACAGAATGCAGTAATTGGGAAAAGGAACTGCGAACACCTTCGCAGAAACAGAATGAAATAAAAAATTGGATTAAAACATTCGTACAGAACTGCGCAACTAACACATAAAATTTTTAATGTGCTGTCAACCGTTTTAAGGCTACGAGTTGGAAACGTAAAACCGCATAAACAGTAATTTGGTTGAATGAATTGAAAAACAATGGACAGTACTTTGAGAAAAAGAAAACTTTATTACGCATATCAAAAACATACAGAATGCAGTAATTGGGAAAAAGAACTACGAACACCTTCGCAGAAACAGAACGAAATAAAAAATTGGATTAAAAAACATTCGTTTAGAACTGCGCAACTAACACATACGATTTTTAATGTGCTGTCAACCGTTTTCAGCTACGAGTTGGAAACGTGAAACCGCATGTTCCATAACAGAGCGAAAAGTATCCACCGTGCGTGTGTCGTGCGCAAGCTCGTCTCCCGACTTTATTGTATATACAGCACCATCTGTCGGTGCGATTTTAAGTTTTTTTTCAACCACGCCAAAAAAATCCCCATTGCTTTGGGAGCATACTGGTGAAATTTCAGGTCATTTGGATCAGTGGTTCTTTTGTTATAGGATTTTACTTTCACAACTTAAAAAAAAAATCACCCTGTATTTTTAATTGAGAGCTCTAATACATTTTTTTAAACATTTAATATACATTTTGGAGATTACCCACACTATCACCACCAAAAAACATTTTTATATGAAAAATATCTATAATGTATTCAAATAAAATTTTGAAATTTATTAAAAGCAATACTTTCGTATTGGCCGCATGCCAGGAGTTAATAATCAAACATTTCGCTACTCACTGCAGACTTTTAGATTATGATTATTTCAGTGGTTTAAGCGCGTAGTTTTATTACATGTCTGTTAAATTACTGTTCATATATATTATTTTATTTATTTATTGAAAAAATTTTTATTTCGTTATCGGAAACAAAGGCAATTTGTTTAAGTGCAAACAGGTTAATCTTTCGTAATCGGGCTGCATGCGATAAAGAGATTTTAAAAAAAACCTTACTTGAAAATTATTTTAAAAACTATAAAACAAGAAATTTGAAATTAATTTTTCAATCAAATTGCATTTGATCAAATTGCATTTTTTTCCCTATCTGACTGCAAAAATTGAAATTGTAAAATTAAAATTGAAATTGAAAAATTGTATGTTTAGAAATTAAAAAAGAACAAAAAAATGCAGTAAAAGCAAAATTTATTGGACAGGTGTTGTCACTGCCAATATGACGCCAGCATTACACACGGACATGTTTTTGCTTTATAATATACATTAATTATGCTTAACATACTTTAAAAAAGGCGATTACTCAATTCGATAACATAACATATATAATTTACGCAAATTTTTAAACGATTTTTTGGATTTTTTTTGCGTTTGATATATTGTATATAATTATACAGGGTGATTCATAAAGATGGAGCCAATAGTTTATTTCCTTAAATATTGCCCCTTTAGACACATACTTAAAATTGCAAAATTTCATTTAAAGAATGGTGCAATATTTGATGACATAAGTTACAACCTCCTGGGGAGCCTATTTGAGAAAATAAACAAACTATATTTTTATACGGCCCTCGTTAGGGTAAAATTTCCAATTAGGAAAATTTTCCTTATTCATCCTGAATTGGGAAGTATGTGTCTAGTGGCAATATTTAAGGAAAAAAAGGTGTTCTCTCCATATTTATGAATCACCCTGTATAAAAAACAGTTAGATAAAAAAAAAACTGACAAAATGTATAAAATAAAAGCGTTTTGGAAGAAAAACTTAAAATGCGAGCACATTTTATTCTAATATAATCATCACAATGACTAACATTAAACTAAATGGACACATTCCTCTGTTCTTTAGAATTCTGAGAAAGTCAGAAATAATTACAAGTTTTAAACTGAATGATATTTCCCTCTTTTATTTTAAAATAGTAAAATAATCATAAACAATGGCAATTTTTTTTATATAACCGATGGTTTTAATGGAATATTTGAAGCACCAAAATTTACCAGTTTAAAATTCTGCACCAGAAATTCTCAAATGAACTAATGATATTTGTAAAGAAAATATTAATCGAATTCATTTATGCATTAATTCTTCTTAAAATAAATGATCAACGTAAAAAAATTAGCACATGTAAAAAACATATAAAGTAAGAAACAGCTGTTTCGGAGCCTCTAAATCTCCATCATCAGTGCCAAAGTTAAAAAGATTAAAAACAGATTTAAAAGTTTAGGCCACATGTAAGTATGCTTGAGTCTCCGCTCGTGGCCAAGATGGAACGGTGATGAGTGTTTAAAAACAACAGTGGAGTCAGGAGCCCCATGTGATGGAGGAGACCAATCAGAAGCGCTGGACGAGTTTAAGTACGGAGGAGAAAAGGGGGTGGGAGTGAAGAGATTGAATTAAAGAAAAAGGTTTACATGGCTTAAACTTTTAAATCTGCTTTTAATCTTTTAAACTTTGGCACTGATGATGGAGCTTTAGAGGCTCCGAAACAGCTATTTTCTACTTTATATGTATTTTATTTGTATTTTTTTTTTACGCTGATCATTTATTTTAATATAACGGCACTAAGTTCACTCCTCCCATTTAAAAAAATAATTATTAATTCTTCTATTGCAATGTCGCTTTCTTGTGCGGTTATAAATAGCGCGGAGAAAACAAACAAAACGAAAACACGAATAATCACTTAAACATCTTAAAAGTCATGCCGTTTTGATGATTGTTGAATTAAAAGAATTTATCCCTTTTCTTATTTATTTCTCTTCAACACAGATCAGCGCGTTTTTTGACTCCCAAATAGTAATTAAAAAGTTGTGTCAAAAAGTACTTTTTTTCTCTCGTACTTTTATTTTTATTTCATGAACACTTAACTTAAAAGGTCGGTGAACGTTGCATTGAGCAGAAATCCAATAAACGTACTTTTGTTACGCAAGAATCTTTTTTGTTTTTAACTGCATAGATCATAAAAAATAGCATGCCGTAAGATTTTTTTTTAAAAGTTATAAATGTAACAGTACGCTAGTAAAACGAAGATATATTTTAAATATGCATTTCAGAAAAAAAAAAAAGTCTTGAGATTTTTGTATCTTTAATATGCTTTTCGCACGTTTACATTTTTTATCAAATTACGTAAAATTTATCATTATTTTTTACGTTTTAACCGTCTAAAAAAGGGTGGTTACTCAATTCAATACACATTAACATTATTATTTTTTTTTTAATTGTGTAAGCGGGGGAATTGGATGCTGGGGATAATTGGGTTCTAGTTTTTTCTCTCTCTCTCTCTCTCTATATATATATATATAACATTATTCTTTTGCTTTAGCACAAATACATCATGTAGGAGTAGCTAGAGTTATCATCTAGCACTCCAACTTTTTCAGCTTTTTAACTGAAGGGTTAATTTTTTTCATTAATTAAAGAATATATATATATATATATATATACCAGTGCCCAATTACCATAATACCCAAATTCTTCCCGTTTAACTTGTATGATTGGACTTCATTTCAAACAGATACGTCAATTTTGATTTACTTATTCATTTTTTGGATGGAGGTGGCGAGTGTTGCTTTCGAGGTGGTTTCGTGTGAATTTTTATTAGGATTCACTAATGTCATGTTTTCTGAATGCTTGTCCCATCATGCATTGCATGCGTATAAACATGCTCCAATGAATTTGAAATTTTCATGCGTTGCTTAAGTAGACACGTATGTTTAAAACATATGTTTAAGTATGTTTAAAACAAGTTGTCACCGTATGATAGTTTTAATTAACAAAGTTGTTTATTGCTTGCAATCAGAACAAGTTGGAAATTGTACGTCAAGCGTGACAAATGAGGTGCGTTCGTACTATAGCTAGTTATATAAATATTCAGATCTTGATGATTTTTATTTCTGTGAAATGAATTATATCGTCTGCAGATTAATTTCTGTAATAAAATAAGTATCTCGGTCGCTTGACGATTAAACCTCGGAAGCTCCTATAACAAGAAAACACCGGTTTTTTTTTTTTTTTTTTTTTTTTTTTTTTCAAATTTCTTAATAAATATTTTTATTCATACCTTCTAAAGTTTTGTTTCGATTTTCATAAAATTTGAAACGTCTCAATTCTGCAAAGGTAATATATCTTAAATTTCAAACCATTCGATTGGGTAGTTTTTGCGTTGTTATATGCGGACGGACGGACAGACAGACGGACGGACGGACCAGACGACGACAATAGGCACTACGTATTTATATAATTACGAACGCACCTAACAACAAAACGGAAGAAACTATTGTTGTAAGCAATTATTGCGCTGCAAATTAAGATTATGAAAGATTTCTCTTTAGTCAACATTGCTTTCATTCGCATAAAAAACAAGAACGAAAAATCATGCGTCAAGCATAGATTATATAGCACTTTCCAACGCTTCCAAAATAATTTTTGCAAATCATACCGTTTAATAAGCTAAAAGCTAACATCTAAGTAAACAATTTAGAAAACGCATAACATATTTAAAAACATAATTTCAGGAATTTCCCACATATACAATATTCGGAAAAATATCCGAATACTTTTATTAAGCCCTGTATAGGATCTATAGATTTGTATATATACTACATAGGATGATAATTTTAGTTCAGTTAGGAAACGCGTAGCACAGTTTAAAATTCTCCGTCTGGAGTTTGTCAATAAACAGAAATGTGTTCGCGAACTTTTGTGCTGCCCTGTATAGGATCTACGGAATTTATACACACCACGTAATAGACAAAAAGCAAGTTAAAATTAAAATCGCGTTCAATAACTTAAAACGCACTTCCAGGAATTATTGTTAACAGACAGTAGAGAATTATTTTGCGTGTCCCTGTAAATGAACGATGACTGCTATACACACAATATTCCGTAGTAAGTCTCTTGTAATGCACCTTAGTGATCTATATAAATTTCAATGCGTTTAAAATAGTGAAACATTATTTAAATAAACCGCAGACGATTTTTCTCCATAGACGTAATGTAACGGAATTATTTTTACTGTCCCTGTAAAGTAACTATAAGTGCTATGCACACCCTGTTCCATATTAAGCTTCTTTTAATGCACCTTAGTAATATATATAAATTACAATGCGTTTAAAATAGTGAAACATTATTTAAATAAACCGCAAATGATTTTTCCCCATAGACCGCAATGCAACGGAATTCTTTTGAGTGTCCCTGTAAAAAAACTATAAGTGCTACACACTTCCGTTGAAATAGGGAACATGCTATAGATAACGACAATAACATATAAAAATTGCAGAGCAATCCGAGCATATTTACGGGAGTTAGAGCACGGCCAGACGGCCAGACGGCAGACGGCAGACGGCCAGACAAACCGAAGTCATAAGCACTTTTAAACTAGGTTGGAAAGTGCTAAAAAGAGAGTATATATATATTGCATGTTTTGAACCGATGATAGTGAAAAAAGAACACAAATTAAAACATAACTTCTACTAGGTGGATTTTAAAGGTATTAGAACTGTTAATTAGGTAATTTTACAAAGAAAATTTAGTGTACGAATTGAACAACTGAGTCGGAATCCAATGAAAACTGAGTGGGTCCAGGCCGAGAATCGAATCCAGAACTTTTGGCTTAAAATGCCAATGCTCTTCCAATTGATCTACCTGGTACGACAACTGGCCGACACAATTCACTCAGTCGACCATTTCGAAATAGCATCTGGTCTGCTATGGAGACAGCTCAAAAGAGTAAGCCGCAGGCAATGGAGCTCCATTAAATCATGGTAACATAGATAACTTTAATAATATTTCAACACAATCATATTGCACTAGATTAATTTTGACACATTTATTCAAATTGGTAAAGAAATCACATGAGTTGTAATTTTTCAACTGAACGAAAAATGCGAAGGCCGGAATTCGAACCTTGGATCTCTTGGCTGAAGCTGCCATGCTCTACCAACTGAGCCATCCCGGTCGAATCTGGAGGACCTAATTCATCCACCTTACTGATCATAGCATGTGGTCTGATATCTGAATTCAGCCAAGAGATCCCAGGTTCGAATCCCGGCCTTCGCATTTTTCGTCCAGTTGGAAAATTACAACTCATGTGACAATCATATTGATTGGTAAAGTTAACATACATGTCGAAACTGAAAGAAAAAGGGCCAATGAGGGGAACCGAACGAACGAAATTGAACAAATCCATTAAATGAATTTCCATCATTTAATGGAGTTCCATTAACTGCGGCTTATACCTTGTTCGCACTGGACATTTAAGATATCTTAGACCGCCATTTTTGAGGCGGTACCTTCCCGGAGTTGAATACCTGTCCACACCGCAAAACTCTTCTAAGATAACTCACTGGACATCACCGTGTCCGAGATCTGAACAAACATTGAATGTGCGCATGCGCATAAGCAACCTCAACAGCCAATCTGTTAAAGCTAGCCTCCAAAGCCAATCAGAGTGAGTGGTACTGGCTGCATCTAGCAATAGAAAGTTCGAACTCGCTAAGTGATTTTGTGGAACTCCCTCAGTGAGTTCAGCGGTCTAAGATATCTTAAATATCCGATCTGAACCGGGTATTATTCTGATGAACTGTTTACAGGGCAGACCAGGTGTTGTCTGAGGGAGTTGTGTCAGTCGGTTGTCATTCCATAGGTAGTTCAATTTGAGGAGCATTGGAGATTTAAAACAAAGGTCCTGGGTTCGATTCCCACCCTGGACACTTTTTCACTCAGTGGGAATTTTTTTTTACTTGTGTGATACGTTTACTAATCAGTGTGATTATGTTATAATAATAAAGTAAGTTTTTAGTATGTTGAACATTCTTATAGGGTGTTTTATTATAATTATAAAGACATTTGAGACAAGTAATAGGAAAATCGTAATAAATGACAGCCATATTAATGCGGCAGCCCCCAACACTAGTGTTAAAATCTAACAAGAACGAAAAATCATGCGTCCAGCATAGATTATGTAACACTTTCCAACGCTTCCAAAATAATTTTACAAATCATACCGTTTAATAAGCTAAAAGATAACATCTAAGTAATCCGAATACTTTTATTCAGCCCTGTATAGGATCTATAGATTTGTATATATACTACATACGATGCTAAATTTTAGTTCAGTTAGGAAACGCATAGCACACTTTAAAATTTTCCGTCTGGAGTTAAATAATACGGAAATGTGTTCGCGAACTTTTGTGCTTCCCTGTATAGGACCTACAGAATTTATACACACCACGTAATAGACATAAAGCGAATTAAAATAAAAATAGCGTTCAGTAACTTAAAACGCACTTCGAGGAATTATTGTTAACATACAGTAGAGAATTCTTTTGTGTATCCCTGTCAATGAATGATGACTGCTATACACACAATATTCTGTAGTAAGCCTCTTGTGATGCACCTTATATAAATTTGAATGCGTTTAAAATAGGGAAACATTATTTAAATAAACCGCAGACGATTTTTCTCCATAGACGTAATGTAACGGAATTCTTTTGACTGTCCCTGTAAAGTAACTGTAAGTGCTATGCACACCCTATTCCATATTAATCTTCTTCTAATGCACCTTAGTGATATATATAAATTTCAATGCGTTTAAAATAGTGAAACATTATTTAAATAAACCGCAAATGATTTTTCCCCATAGACCGCAATGTAATGGAATTCTTTTGAGTGTCCCTGTAAAAAAACTATAAGTGCTACACACTTCCGTTGAAATAGGGAACATGCTATAGATAACGACTATAACATATAAAAATTGCAGAGCAATCCGAGCATATTCACGGGAGTTAGAGCACGGCCAGACGGCCAGACGGTAGACGGCCAGACAAACAGAAGTCATAAACACTTTTCAACTAGGTTGGAAAGTGTTAAAAACGTGAAATTAGGAGGACATAGGTAACTTTCATAACGTAGATATCCAGAAAGAAAGCTATTTCGAAGAATATTTAAAATAGAGGTGATTTTTAAAATTAGAAAGTATTTATTTATCTTAATTATTGTGACGGCTGGTGAGTAAATAAATCTGCCTATAGGGAAAGGTTATTATTCTTACCTGTTATTATTGTTGTTGTTACAGGGGCTCACCAAGAAATCGAAAGCGTGCAAAATATGAAGAGTAACTTGAATTCAACATTTAAGTTGATTTCTTCGAAGCTTAAACGGCGGAAAACTGAAACTGGTTATTCTGATTAAATATTTTTTTTCTGTCTGTGAACTAAATGAATTAACTCTGAAAGAATAAAATTATCGACAACTTCCACGGAAATGTAGAAATTAATTGGCTGCGTTATTGTTAAGAAGCATGAGTCAGTTTTATTGGATTGAAAACAAATGCTTTTTAGTAAAAAAAAAAAGTTTTTAAAATGATATTTCCTTTATAAATGGTAATTACAAAAAAAAAAAAAAGTTTTTAAGAAGATATTTTTTTTTATAAATGGTGATTAAAAAAGAAAAAAAACATAACGTACAAAAACAGCTGTGTAATACAAGAAAGCATTTATTTACCAGTTAGAGGTACCTGCCTGCACAGCTTTGAGGAAAATATTCAAATAACATAAAATTCAAATAAACAAAAGCGAATTAAAAGACAAGTGCATGTAAGTGAACTCACAAAATTATTATTTTTAAATCACGTAGTTTATTGAGATTCGCATGTAATTGTTGATTAATATCAAGCTTACATTTTTCGTAACAAAGAAAATGACAGTATATATGTGCATTAGATAACAGAATATTTGAAAACTACATTAAAGAAAAAACGGAACAATAAAAAAAGAAAAATGTTTCTAAATCTAGAAAAACCACGCACGATATAACCACGAACAAAAATATTCAATAACCTCTTACGAGTTACCCCACGATTTTGAAAAGCGTTCTATATCTTTAGAAATTTCAGAAACCAATATATTTTTACGATTTAAAGAAACATTTGTAAAAACAGAGTTTCTTTTGCTGGCGCTGTTTTCCGGAAGCGTTTCCGAGTCGTTTTTATAGAATATTAATCAGTTTTCTAAAAACCGAAAAATAAGTTTTTCGGATGCTATGAATTCTGAAATAGCTTTTTCATGTTCAACAAATATGCTTGTGAAACATGTTTTACAGACACACATGGTAAATTAGCAGCATTAAAATTAACATAAAAATTATTTTGTCAATATTGCATGTATAAATTCAATTATGCAGCTGAAAATGCTTACTTGAGAATATATAGCATCCTATAAACGGATATTCCGGTTTGAAAAAAAAAAAAACTGAATAATACCCTATAAATACAACTCTGAAACTTTTCCGAAAATTAGTGGCAGCAAAAGAAATTTTATTTTTATATATTGCTTCTTTAAATACCGAAAATATATATTGGTTTCTGAGGTTTCTAAAGAAGAGTTTTTAGAACGCTTTTCAGAATCGTGGGTAACATAAGAAGAGGTTATTGTATATTTTCATTCATGGTTATATTGAATTATTCTAGATTAAGACACATTCGTTTTTTTTAACCCCTTGGGGACGAGCGACACGTATACGTGACGCATAAGATGCTCCGAATCCTCGATTATTCCCACCAGTTATTTTTTATTGTAAGCTTTGCCTTATGTAATGATAGCATTTCTGCGATTCAATTAGGCAAAAATTTCTGTTTTGAAAACCGGTGGTAAAAGATTAAAAATTCTGTAAAGGACACTCGTCGCGAAGGGGTTAACAGTGTGACTAAATATGACACTTCATTTATCGTAACAAAGAAAATAACAGTAAGCGAATTAGATAAGAGAATATTTGAAAACTAGGTTAATGAAAAAACTGCCTTAGTGGCTGACTTTATTTACTTGCCAGAATCGTTATTACATGCCAGAGAGATTAATAAATGCTTTTTAATTTTTAAACTACTCTCATGCTGGATACTCAACACTTCATTTATAAATACAAACATTTTACAACATAACTTACATGCATGAAATTCCATCTTAAATCCAAACTTTACATAAATTTCCAGTTAAATATTTTTTAACTCTTATTGATTAATTCTGAATCTATCCCTTTTAAGTTTGTGTCTCAGCAAAGCAAATATTAGTTTCAGATAATCAATTTTAACTAACTTTAAGATTCGAAATGCAAATGTTAATGCAATTTGCAGCAATCTGTAATTAGTGACGTAAACAAGGCTTGGCGAGCCCGTGCTGACGTCACATACCTGGGCATTAATCATAAGCTAATTAAACCAATCAAGGTAAAGTTTTCCCTCAATTTACACTTTCGCCCCCTCATGGATAATATTCCAAGCGCTGATCAAAAAAGCTGGAACCCGTGTGACAGGCTTTGTAAATTTTAAATTGTTCTACAGAGTTTATGAAGATATGAAAAATCAAATAGTTATATGGTTCTCGGGGTCTACTACAACTGTATTGCCGAATCGGACAATAAAATAAATTCGCTAAATTAGCGAGGTCCCGAATCAAATTATTTTATTACTTCCTCTACAAGTATTTTAAGTTATTTAATGCTATCATCAGCCAACATTCTACAGTAAATCCTATATTTGACTGAAAGCACCCGCAAATCGCCTATATTTGACATACATATTTTAATGTGCATACATCTTAAGGTATCTGCCTACATCAAATTGGCTGTTTTGGTAAAAATTTTCGATTTTTTTTTTTTATTATTATTTTATTTGAAAGAGCAATCTTTTACGATTCTAAATCTGTTTTAATTTTATTCCTACGATTATTAAAAGAGGAGTAATGGCAAGTTTAACAATTAAATATTGAAGTTTTTTGCCTAAAACAGAAATCTTTAAATGCGATTTCTGGAAAATCAGTTTTTTCGTTATTTTCATGTGCGATAAAATTCATTACATAAAAAGTTTTAAAGATATTTCAGTGAAATTTTGTGAGAATGCTTCCCATATCACTCACTATGCTCTGAACTAGGATCTAAGCTATATGTGATAATTTAATTATTTTATAGGTACTCGAATATGAAAAAATGGTAATTTTTACTATAAAAAATGTACTTTTTTACATATTTCAACATTTTTCGGTTATTTTTGAAGATATTGTAAAACTCCTAGTTCAGTGCACAGATAAGTGTCATAGAAGTATGCAGCATAAAGGAAATTGAAATATATTTATTTGAATTGAGTGTACGCTGTCTGGCGTAAACATGAAATTTTGCTAAAAAAATGGCAAAAAACCCCAATTTTTAAAAATATTAAAAAGATATTGCTAGGATTTTATGTTTTCTTATCATTCTGTATTACAATTGAACTAAAAATAATTATATTTATTCAAAACTGTCCTTTTTTTAAAAAAAAGTGCTCCGTACGTAGGCAGATACCTTAAATGTGACTTTCATTACACACAATTGATATAACAACCCTATTTTCACGAAATAAAATTAAGAGTGGATAGTAACTAAAAGGAAATATCTCCTAATCCCTAATCCACAACATAACATTCACTACAAGCTACAAGCTACAACGATGCTTTTTGGCATAATCGGGATATCTTTATCTTAAATGACACGACGTTTTGTCGGTGATTTGAAGCAATGTGCTACTCTGTCGCTTAATAAGTCACTTTTTAAAAAATATTAAGCCATTTCAAATACGTATAAAGATGCTTAAAATAATAGTTTTGACCTTGTAAGTCTATGAGGCTCACCGTTTATCATTATATCGACACGTATATAGGTAATTTGTTTTTGCCCTTTTTTCATTTTAATACAATCTGTGCCACTGTAATTTAAGACTAACATTTTCAAAGTGCAGCACTGATTACCTTTTATGTTTCCAAAAATAGTGATGAGTGTTTGATCATTAGCTGTCCAGAAAAAGAATCTACAAATTAATGAGAAATGTACTAGTTTTGTTTTTTTTTCTTTGAATGTCTTTTACTGGAATTTCCGTTGCCATTCATTTATGACGGTAAAAGTGGGCTGACGATTTTGAAAAAGAAGTACAGGAAAACTAAGAAATTTAACTATTATTTAGAAACTAAACAAAAAAAAATCAGAAAAAGTTTTAAAAAAAATAATAAGTACAAAAAACTTAAAAAAAAAAAAAAAAAAAAAAAAGATTAATACCTATATTAAAAAACTTGATTTATTGATATTTTTTAGAATGATTAAAAAGATTTGTAATTTCAAATAAAAAAAAAAAAAAAAAAAAAAAAAAAAAAAAAAAAAGATTAATACCTATATTAAAGAACTTTATTATTGATATTTTTTAGAATGATTAAAAAGATTTGTAATTTCAAATTTTTTGTCCATCATTTTGCATTTTAGCTTTCAAAAGTATATGTTCAGATTAATAAGAAAGTTTAATTGGTTTTTAGGTGGACTATAATAGTATATAATATGTGATTTGTTGAAAATAGTCGGTGTTTTATTTTAAAATGTTGTCACGAACTACATTCAAAATTGTGAATACATAATCATCAAACATTGGTTATCGCTAATAATCCCATACATTATGGTCAATGGGGAAAAATCGTTTGCTGTGTATTTTAATGATATTACACTATTTCAAATATAACTGTTATGCATTTGTGATGTGTGCTACAACATGCTTTCTGCACAATAGGGTGTGCAAAGCATTTTTCATTCATTTACAAGGTCACCCAAAAGAATTCAGCTACATAATGGTCTACGGGGAAAATAAAGTTAATTTATTTCAAACATAATGGAATTTTTATACATTATTGAGGTGCACTACAAAGAGGCTTACTGTAGAATATGACGTGCATAACAGTTATCGTTAATTTACACATCACGCTCATTTCATCAACACACACAAAAGATTCGGTTACAGTACTATATGAGCAATAAAAGCTGATAGATGCATTTTCCGGTGTGGTCCTCTATCTCCCTGAGGAAAAAAACTTTTTATCTTAAAACGTTTATAAGAAAATAAGTTTTATAGTTACAGTACTTCAATTTTCTGAAATTGTGTTTAACGTAACAGTTCTACAAGTTTGATTTCCTCAATGATAAGAAAATCTTATGTGTATAATCTTATGTGTATACTTGACATTCCGGGCGCTGATGTAGGCTTCCAGAAAGTTTTTAAAGAAAGAAAGAAGAAAGAAAAGGGGATTTTTCATAAATGTCTGACACAACAGAATCGGCTGGATTCGAACGCAGGATTTGAAACTGGAGACGTTACTTCTGCACCATTATTGCTTGATTATATCACCGCAATAGTTGGAGCGTTCACAGCTAAAGTGGATCAAATTCAAAAGTATAAAGAAATTTGTCTGTTGGGGATTAATACTTGTTAATGGCGTATATTTTCAGAGTCATAAAGAACCAAGTCCCATTTTCACTGTGTCGTATTCATTTGATCGACCTTATGTAAAAAACATTTCAGGGCCAAAGTGGATCAAGTCCAGTAAATTCTGATTTAAAATAGAATTGCCAACTTAATTTTGGTTTTTGAAATTTCAATTTATGTCCCATATTTAAGTAGTCTACATACTACAGCAATAAAAAGAAAATTATCCTCTCTAAATCATACTTTAGGATGAAACTAGTGTTAATAAATTTTAACCTTGATTATCTCAAAACTATAATTTATAGACTTGATCCACTTTAGCTCTGAACGCCTCAATTATCACTCAAACTCTGTCCAATTTCCTTGCTGATTTTCCGTATAAAATAAGTTGCAAACTGGTTAAAGAATGGATTGAATAACTAATCCGTCGGCCGATTTTTATGAAAATCTACACAGTTCTTGCAACTCTATAACATATTCGCCAAATGGGAGCTCAATCGGAAGTATCGTTTGGGAGTTATTGTGTTCGCTTTACATACATACAAATCAAGATTAGAATATTTACCTTACACTATGTGTATGGGATATAAAAAATGTAAATTGTGGAATTTTTGATTATTATATAAACCGAGAACAAAATAAGTTGGAAATTGTACGCCAAACGTGACAAATGAGGTGCGTTCGTACTAGAGCTAGTTATATAAATATTCAGATCTTGATGATTTTTAATTCTGTGAAATGAATTATGTCGTCTGCAGATTAATTTCTGTCATAAAATAAGTATCTCGGTCGCTTGACGATTGAACCTCGGAAGTTCCTCTAACAAGAAAGCACCGTTTTTTTTTTTTTTTAATTCAAATTTCTTAATAAATATTTTTATTAATATCTTTTAAAGTTTTGATTCGATTTTCATAAAATTTGAAATGTCCCACCAAAATTCTGCAAAGATAATATATCTTAAATTTTAAACCATTCGGTTGGGTAGTTTTCGCGTTGTTATATGCGGACAGACGACAGACGGACGTAACAGACGACGACAATAGGTGCTACGTATTTATATAATTACGAACGCACCTAATAAAAATGCGTCTTGCGCGGCTGAGATTAAGGCTTCTGATCTGCAGAATTACTGGAAGAAAAAAATATATCCCTTTCAATATTTAAGTTATTTGGAGAATTATAAAGGCGCCCGTACCGAGTCCGTTTTTTCTCACCACGGTCTTGTCGATGCCTGTATTTTGTGCCTGAAGAAAGAGTGTCGTAATTTACAGTCCGAAATGTACGTCGTATGTTTACTTTTTTTTTTTTAACACTTTCCAACGTAGCTGAAAAGTGTTTATATATTCGGTTTGTCTGTCAGCCGCCTGTCCATACTTTAGATACTTATTTACAGTTTCTTATTATTTACAATTTACAGTCCGAAATGTACGTCGTATGTTTACTTTTTTTTTTTAACACTTTCCAACGTAGCTGAAAAGTGTTTATGAATTCGGTTTGTCTGTCAGCCGCCTGTCCATACTTTAGATACTTATTTACAGTTTCTTATTATTTACAATTTACAGTCCGAAATGTACGTCGTATGTTTACTTTTCTTTTAACACTTTCCAACGTAGCTGAAAAGTGTTTATGAATTCGGTTTGTCTGTCTGCCGCCTGTCCATACTTCAGATACTTATTTACAGTTTCTTATTATTTACAATTTACAGTCCGAAATGTACGTCGTATGTTTACTTTTTTTTTAACACTTTCCAACGTAGCTGAAAAGTGTTTATGAATTCGGTTTGTCTGTCTGCCGCCTGTCCATAATTTAGATACTTATTTACAGTTTCTTATTATTTACAATTTACAGTCTGAAATGTACGTCGTATGTTTACTTTTTTTTTAACACTTTCCAGCGTAGCTGAAAAGTGTTTATGAATTCGGTTTGTCTGTCTGCCGCCTGTCCATACTTTAGCTCGCATAAATATACTCGGATTGCCATGCAATTGAGGTTTACTATAGCATGTTCGGTATTGAAAATGGTCTGTGTAGCAATTACAATTCCTTTACAGGTACAGTCAAAAGAATTCCGATACATTACGGTCTATAGATATTACTGAGGTGCATTTACAAGAGGCTTAGGGTGTGCATAATATAAGGTGTGCATAGCATTCATCGTTCAGTTTCAGGGACTCACAAAATAATTCGGTTACAGTATTGTCTGAATAATACTTGCAGGAAATTCGCTTTCAGTTGTGGTCTACGCAAATCCTATAGATCATATAAAGGGCTGCAGACAGCAGAATTCCGTTTATTGACGGAAATTGCTGAAAGGAAATTTTCAACTGTGCCATGCATTTTCTAACTGAAGTAAATTTTAGCATACTATGTAGTATATATAAAAAACTATAGATCATACACAGTATCGCAGAAACAAATTTGGATTTTTTTTCCGACTATTGATGGTAATTTCAGAAATTGGGTTTTCAAATGTGTTTATGCATTTCCCATCCTGTTTACCTAGACATCATCTTTCACATTGTTAAGCGGTGACGTTTTGTTACAGTATTCTGAATGTTTGAAAGTGTTTCATAATCTATGCTTGACGCATGACTTTTCGTTATTTTTTAAAAAAAATGTAATTAATTAATTAATTTATTTTAAAGAATTGTGTTTACATAGAAGTATTATTCGTATTTCTATTTTATTAATACAAAGTAACTTTTTCTTAATCAAGTTATAGCAATAGTTTTGCAACTAATTATAGTTATTTATTTTCTTTCATTCAATGAAATAATGTCGCATTTTATTGGCTAAAATTAATCATCCTCACCCAAGAAACAGCGAAATACATTTTTCAAATTAGCTTAATTTTAGAAGAATAGGGAAAGATTTTTTTTTTTTTTTAAATATCTATAAAGAAATTCGACAATTCTTTGAAGCACCAACTTCCGCTTCATTAAATCCGTTAAAATGGTGAACTTATTAAATACCTTCATTTTCATTTGTTGGTAGAAAATGTTTGTCTTGTCGAAATGAAATTGAGCAAGTCAATGAACTTATTTAAAGAGTGGAGCGTTGTTTCTTTCAAGATGGAGCTTTCGAAAGGGCAACAAACTCGATCAATGTGATCTTATATTATTCTGCTGAAACAAAGAAAAAAAAAAAATAAAAAAAAGGAATTGTATAAAGATAGGTAGAAATTTTTTTGAATTAAACGCACAGGTGTTTCCAAGTGGTTTCAACTCTTATGTCATAAACTGTATCCCAAAATGCATACATTATTACAGTGTATATTTAAAATTACTTTTTATGTTTTAAACGCACACTGCAAAAAAAAAACCCTCTTGATTTTACCGTATAATACTAGCATCCCAGCTGCCAGTATTATACCTTAAAATTAACAGCAATAAACAGTAAAATAAGCAGTAATACACTACTGCGCATGCTATTTTACTGTTTATTATTGTTAATTTTACGGTATAATACTGGCAGATGGGATGCCAGTATTATACTGTAAAATCAAAAGTTTTTTTTTTTTCTTTGGGCAGTGTATGGCGTTTAATTCATATATTTGAAAATATAAACAGAGTAGCTATTTAAAAACAGGTTTATTTTATTTATTTATTTTTAATTAAATATACAGGCTTTTCCTGGTGGTTTGCAGTGCATTGCCAAAAAGTATAACATACATCTCATAGTATAACAATACATGTAAAAATACTTTTCTCATTTTAAAGGCATGCGTTGTAAGTCGCATGTTTGAACTGACAGTGTGAAATGTACTATTTCAAATATGTGAAATATTCTAAACATGTTTCAAACGATTAAAATGATTAGAGACTTCTCAAGAGATTTATAGTTTCGCGCAAGAGCAAATAGGGACTTTTGAAGAACAAAAAATGTATCAAAAGGGATACATTTATGTATCTAAGAGAGTTTGTCTAAAAAGCGACCTAAACAGAATAAAAAAAAAAAAATAAATAAACGAAACGCGTGTACAACTGATTTAAATATTGAATAAAATAGGGATTTGACTATACAAGAAGGTTTGACTCACTGCCTTTATGTCATTTAATGAAATAATTATGAAATAATAGCTAAACCATTCAATATTTCGCAAGGGAGGGCAATTGTCCATCGCTGAATTTTCAATTTAATAAACTTGCTTAAAAACCTGGGTGCTGAACCTCTGTTGAAAAATTACACTATTTAATTCTTCATTTTAGAAAAAAAAATGGTAGATGCTTAGTTTTGAATTTTTAATATGTCTTATTTGTTACACCTCTACACTGCTTTTTATGTATGTTTAAAAATTGTTTTGCACGGGATGTTTTGATACAAAAGTTCTTAGCTTAGTACATTTTATGTTTATATTTTCCATTTAAAAAAAAAAAAAAAAGAAAAAAAAATACGGCCGTACCTACAAACACTTTTCTTCCAAAATACTGCACCTCCTTTGATTTTGTTATGCTGGCGATCATGATAACGGATAATAAATTTTAAAAAGTTAAAAATAAGAAAACTTTTTGAAGTGCTAAAAATGGTGAAAGCTTACTTCTGAATACTTCTTGAGACATGGCTATAAATTTAAGAGAAAAAGTAAGGATGGATAATAACGCATATTACTTACGCACTATAAACATCTATAGCTCTAATATGAGATCAATCAGACAAATCAGTTACGCTTTATGCTCATCTATAGCCCTAATTAGACGCTTACTCATCTCCCTCCCTCCCTCGAGCAGAATTGCATGATAGGAGGAGAAAAATGGTTTCACAGTTCATTAACCCTGTACCACCCCCAACATCTCCCAGAAATGTATTTCAGAATGCAACCGAAAAGATTTAAATAGGATAAGGATTTTGCTTTAATATGATAAGAATTTTATCAAAATAGATAAATTTTTAGTGTTATTGATTTTTTATGGTGCATCAATCTATACGAATATTATAAAGAAGTATCGTTTGTGTGTCTGTTTGTTTGTAGAGGTAATCTCTGGAACTACCGAGCCGATTTCAAAAATAATGGTGGCGAAATACTGATGACCCTCTCTGCTCCAACGGGTCTCGTCACCTGATCAAGGTTCTAAATTACGAGACCTATTAAATCTGTCAATTCAACAAAGTTAAACAGAAACTTTGAACCGGCAAACAAAGATAACTGTAGAAATCCACAAGAGAGCAAGCACAGCAGCGATGTGAACAAATCTATATTCAGGTGGATCACAGCCATGCTGTGATCAGGCGATTTCCGCCCCGCACCCAGGTACTAACCCGTTAAGCTAGGCATTCATGCCGGGCAGGTAGGGGCCTGGTTTGCGGTATAAAAAAAAAGCTATATTTTATGTCGTTACAACAACCCCCAGCGAGGTGCAGGAGCTAAAAACGTTCTAAACGATTGCTGTGATATTGTAGTAGCTAGAATTTTGAAATTTGACGTGGTGGTTACTTTTAAAATGAAAATAATTGGAATGAACGGATTCTAAAAAATTCGAAATTTAAAAGGATGAAATGAGAGTAAAATGTTCCAAAAACGTTCTAAATTACGATTTGATTGGAACTCTAAGGGCTAGAAACTTAAAATTTGGCATGCTTGTTACTTTAGCGACAAAAATGCTCGCCCACAGCAGCTTTTTTTAAATGAAGTTTACTCAAAATGTGGCTTAATTAATACATTTTTAATTATCTGCAGCTGTATTCCTCTAATAAATTATTACACAAATACCACTGGTGGCACACAAACACCACTTGGCATATTCCAACAACTACGCGTGCAAAGCTACGGGTTTTGCTAGTGTATAATAAATAAATAAGGCTCGATGAAATGTTAATCAGTTAGAAAAATACAATTTTAATGACAAATAGTAAAAAAATGTTAATGGCTTTAATAAAAAAGAAGTCTCTGTTTTGGTCGTTATGTATGTCTGTATCTGTATGTTTGTATATTCTAAATTTTCTCAACAACCACTGAACGGATTTGAATGTAACTTTTACACTACAATTCAAGTACACCAAGGAAGGTTCTATTGTATCGTGTGTAAATTTTTACAGGGACACGTCAAATATTTTAGTACATGATTGTTTACTGCGTTTCGAATGGGAGCTATGAGCAATAGATTGCCTTTATAAATGGGAGAGAAATAGCCAGGTCTGAAACTAGCGAGGAGCCAGAGTAAAAGAGGAGATGAAATAAAATTTGATTTAATAGAATGATGCATCTCGATTGCTTGGCGATTAATCCCCAGAAGCTGCTATAACAAATAAGTACCAATTTAAAAAAACGAATCAAATTACCTAATAAATATTTTTATTAATATCTTTATAAGTTTTGATTCGATTTTCATAAAATTTGAAATGACTCGACAAATTCTGCAACAATTATATATATTAAATTTCAAACCACTCGGTTGGGTAGTTTTTGCGCTGTTATATGCGGACGGACAGACAGACGGACGGACTAGACGACGACTATAGGTGCTATGTATTTATATAATTACGAACGCACCTAAAAAGAGTTTTAGTTAAAAGTTAAAATCAGTATTATGCTAATCAATCAATTGTCGGCTAACAAAAAGTTTATTTCAAATGATAAACATTCCTACTGAAGTGTATTTAAGCTGTAATTTGTGTCATCAAAAAATAAACCCACAAATTTGTGCTTAGAAAACTCAATTTTTCATACTTGAATTAGAACTTGGATAAGTTTAGAAGACTACATAGCATATTTTCTGAAAACTTCTTAACTACAAAGTCAAAGAGACACAAAAGACACCTATATTAACAAATGAAATTTCAATGAGTCATTGTGTACCGAAAAAATAAAATTAAAATCAATATCATGTTAATCAATTATCATTTATTGTCGGCTTACAAAAAGTTTGTTTCCAATGCTGAACATTCCTACTGAAGTGGATTTAAGCTGGGATTTCCATCATCAAATTTTTGCTTGGAAAACTCGATTTTTCGTACTTGAATTAGAATTTGGATAAATTAAAAAAACTACCAGGGCTTGACAAATATGGTCGCCAGGTCGCCATTGGCGAGCAAATATTTTTATCTGGCGACCAAGTTATTTAATATAATGGGGGTTTTGTTGTTGTTTCTTTTTTGTACCAAAATTGACCTAAGCTTTCTTGAAATGAGCACAAATGCCACCCCCCCCCCCCCCCCACCTTTCCCAATATTAAAAAACTAAACTTTGAAACTATATTTACACAAAAAAATATTTTTAACTTTTATTTTCAATTTGGCAAAAATAAGTTCATCAAATGTAAATTTTAAAATAATCAAATCAGAAATATTTGAGACTTCGACAGAAAAATAGGCGAAAACTTATTGTTGTTTTCCTGCTTCACTATTTCGTTGATGCGCTTCCTCAGGAGATATAGATTTTGTAGCATTCAACTATTCGGACATTTGAAGCATTCGGCGATCAGCATTTTCCGAACATGCCGGTTAATTCTTCACTCTTTACAGTATTTTTATTCATTTATTTTTTAAGATATATGATTTTGATAAGTTTCACTAGAAAACTTATATTATATTTCTAAACTATGTAACTAATAATTCTAAACAATGCCTGTTATTATTTTTCCTCAATTAGTTCATAAAAACTTTTGTGCTTTTTGAAAATTAATGGCGAGGAAGGAAGGGGTGGTAAATATTTTTTACTGGCTACTAGAATTTTTTTCTCGCTACCAGATTTTATCAAATTTGTAAAGCCCTGTACATAACATATTTTCTGAAAATTAACTACAAAATCGAAGAGCCACAAAAGCACTGAAATTAAAAAGGATATTTCAATGAGACACTGTGTACAAAAAAAAAAAAAAAAAAAAAATTAAAATTAGTATTATGTTAATGAATTATCATTTATTGCCAGCTAAAAAAGGGTTTATTTCGAATATTGTACAACTGAAGTGTATTTAAGATTGAATTTCTATCATAAAAAAATAAATAAACCCACAAATGTGTGCTTGGAAAACTAAATTTTTCGTACAAGAATTAGAATTTGTATTAATTTAGAAAACTACATAACATATTTTTTGAAAAATGACTAAAAATCCGATATTAAAAAGTGAAATTTCAATGGGATATTGTGAATCAATATCATGTTAATCAATTATCATTTATTGTCGGCTTGCAAAAAAGTTTATTTCCGATGCTGAACATTCCTACTGAAGTGCATTTAAGCTGGGATTTCTATCATCAGATTTGTGCTGGGAAAACTCAATTTTTCGTACATAAATTATAATTTGGATAAAGGATCAGGGCCAATAAGCCCTGTTTTTGGCCCATGAAATAGACTAAAACTCGATTTTGCTATACTGACTTAGTTATTTCACTTCTTAATATTAGAAGGTTTATCCTGTACGATTTCAACAATAGTTTTTGCATTTTGTTTGGATTTATACGACTTGACAAGCTCAAAGTTCGTATTATTCGTAGTTTTTTGATGAAAAATACGCAATTTCTCCTAATTTTACCTCAATTATTTAATATGAGCGCAATCGTGCAACATTTTCTTCTTTACACATAGCATAAAATACATCAAAATGTACAATATATAAGTAAAAATAAAAGTGCTGCAAAGCTGCGCTCATAGTAAAATATTAAAAAATACATTAAAAATTGAGGTAAAATTAGGCGAAATTGCGTATTTTTCATCAAAAACTACGAGTAATACGAACTTTGAGCGTGTGTAAGTTATATAAAAACGAACAAACTGCAAAAAATATTGTTGAAATCGTAGAGGATAAACCTTCTAATATTAAAAAGTGAAATAATTAAGTCAGTATAACAAAATCGAGTTTTAGTCTTATTTCATGGGCCAAAAACACGGCTTATGGACCCTGATCCTTTAAAAAATTACGTAACATATTTTCTGAAAATTAACTACAATGTCGAAGAGCCACAAAAGCACCGAAATTAGAAAGGAAATTTCAATGAGACACTTTGTACCGAAACAATAAATTTAAAATTAGTATTATGTTAATGAATTATCATTTATTGTCGGCTAACAAAGGGTTTATTTCGAATATTGTACATTTCTACTAAAACGTATTTAAGATGGAATTTCTATCATAAATAAATAAATAAACAAACAAATGTGTGTTTGGAAAACTAAATTTTTGTACTTGAATTAGAATTTGTATAAATTTAGAAAGCTACATAAAATATTTTCTGAAAAATAACTAGAAATCCGAAAAGCCACGAAAGCCACCGATATTAAAAAATGAAATTTCAATGGAACATTGCGTACAGAAATCTTTTGAAAAGAAAAATCGTAACTAATTAATTAAAATGTCCTGATATCATCCTAATTTTACAGGAAGTAAAAAGAAAAAAATGCATTAATGAAAATCATACATTATTGACGTAGATCTCAGCCAACGAAGCGTAAATAGAGCATCAGTCCAAAAGATGGACTTAGGGGGATTACATGAAGAAAAAAAAAAAGGCTTTGTATGAGAAGGAATTATGATATTAATTTCCTGATAAGTGGACTTTTTCTGAAAAATCTCACGTATATTAAAATGTCTTTTTTCTTTTTCACAGACTATTTAACCATGAATTACGAGAATTAACTTCTTATGTTTGGTTTAAAGCAGACGAGTATCAGAACCATAACTAGCCCGTATAATTACTTGGCTTTGCGTCAAAGAGTGATTATTATGTGACCAGGAAATGTCATAACAGGTCAAGGGTGTCACTATATGGAACTAAGACTAATTAAACTTAATCATCTGAGAGAGAAAGAGAGAGAGAGATTTGGAAAATAATGTTTTCGTTCAAACGTTAACGTTTTTATTTTGCCATATTTATACACTGCAAAGAAAAAAAAAATGTTGATTTTACACTATAATACTAGCACCACAGCTGCCAGTATTATACCGCAAAATTAACAGTAATAAACAGTAAAAAATGCAGTAATACACTGCCGCGAATGCGCGGTTGTGTATTACTGCTTATTTTACTATTTATTACTGTTAATTTTACGGTATAATACTGGCAGCTTGCGCGGTAGTGTATTACTGCTTATTTTACTGTTTATTACTGTTAATTTTGCGGTATAATACTGGTAGCTGGGATGTCAGTATTGTACTGTAAAATCAACCTTTTTTTTTCCAATGTAGGAATCATTAGTTCAGACATTCAGAGCCACAGAAAGGGAGGTAGAAAAATTATGATTATATTTTTTAAATCAAAATAATCGGATTTTTTTTCATTTAAATGGGACTTTTATGATTTTTCCCTTTTATGTTAAGATACTGAATGGCACCAACAGTTGTAGGTTTCCAAAATAATTTGTTTTCATACTTCTTGTAAAAATCTTGCTAAATTTATATGTACTTTTTGAAACAAAAGTTATTATTATTATTTTTTTTAATAAAGCTGTCCTGATGAAGACAAATTCTGGTACATAGTTATTTTTGGAGTTGGTGAAAGTAATAGGTAACACAGAAATGATTTTAAAGTAAACTAAGACAATATTTTGATAAAAATAGTTTACTGCAAAAGTTAGTTTCGAAAAACAGAAAATATTTTTCACTTCCAAAAACAATCTTCGCATTTTTACACGCTCATACAAAAACATAAAATCTTTTTTTCAGATTTTTGTGCATCTTTTCTTTTAATAATACAACTCAATTAATATAAATAGCATGCGCGGTAGCGTATTACTGCTTGCACGGCAGCGTATTAGTGCTTATTTTACTGTTTAATACTGTTAATTTTACGGTATAATACTGGCAGCTTGGTGCCAGTTTTATACTGCAAAATCAACAATTATTTTTTGCAGTGTAGTATTATACCGTAAAATTAACAGTAATAACAGTAAAATAAGCAGCAATACACTACTGCGCATGCGCGGATGAGATGGTATTCTGGCTTGACTAATGAATGTTGTTTGAAAGTATATTTTTAATCCTTAATTTTTTTTTTTTTTGGAAGTTTAAACCTGCATGTAAAATATTAGATATTGGTAAAAAATATTATATTGCAGTACGAAATCCTCACACATGCCCACTGGTTTAATTTATTTCTAGAGAGGCTGTTAGTTCAGGATTGCTTTTATGAAGAAATTCACTCTCGCAAAAAAAATACAAAAGCAGATCGCGTGACATAACAGTGATACAATTTAGCGAAAAAGATAATAGCAACTACTTAATGTGAACACAACAGGTATTATATTATGATCGTTGTTTACTTTCCATCACTTCGCCTGACGTCATAATTCACAACTACAAATGACTCATAAAAGGTGGAATGTTGCGATTGCGTAACATGGAAAAATCATTACAACCTGAATTAGGGAAGCTCACAAACTATTGTCATATCGGTATAAAAAGAAAAAAAAATCCAAAAGATGTTTACGTGTGACAACTGTATCGTTCTCTAGACAAATCGGATTGAGATAAGAAAAAAAAAAGAATCGAACATTAATGAACAACGATTTTTCTGCAACACCTACATTGCGGCAACTGGTAATCCGCCCACAGAATTCTAATTACTATTGCAAATAGCATCTAATGAAGAGTTAAAGACACTTAAGTTAAAAACATTATAATTTAAGTTAAGGGATACGCAAAACATTATAATTAAAGTTAAGTACACAAAAAAATGACATATTATGCATAGGACCTTAAACTTTTAAAAAATCATTTTTTTGGTTTATATTTTATTCTGAATTTTTAAACGCATAAAAAGCACCTCGAAAAATTTTAAATATGTTATCGAAGTGATTTACAGCATGTTCTCCATTAAAAATTGATCCACAAAAAGTAGTAATTTTATTACGGTGGTGAATTAAATAATTTACAAACTTTTAAGGTCTTTTATTATTTCAGATTATATCTTAGGATTATTATTAAAGATTATCATTTAAGATTTATTATTTAAGATTATTTAAGATTTTTAAGGACTTTTATAAATATATTTAAAGATATTTGACTAAATAGATTTTACATTGCACAAACACACATAATTAAAAATTTCTGTTTAGATAATTAGAGAAAATTAATTGTAATCAATGTACGGAGTGCTATTTTTATTCCTCCCTCCACCCCCGCTAATAATTCACCATTTTTTAAATTTCAAACGCAACAGCTTACACAAATTTATTTTACTACACCTTAAAACACACGATATAACAAATGCATGACCTTTAAAATACTTTTATTTCCAATTTTTTAGTGAGAAATTTACACCTTTTTATATTTAATGTTACATAACATTTAAATAAAACAGAAAGAAAAAAAAAGAGTATCATATTTATTACACCAATACACGATTTTTCTTAGTTTTCTAAGAAATTTCTAAAGCACTTGAACAGCACCGAAACTCTATACTACTGCGAAAATTTTTTATTATTTATTTTCCAGTCATCCATGCATTGCTAGTGATAACAGTAATAACTAATTATTTCCAGTCATCCATCCATCGCTAGTGATAACAGTAATAACTAATTATAACTGACAGCACCGAAGAAGCCTTGGTGCCCGGTGCTGAGGCATGGCCCGCACCACCCTTGCTGTAACCCTATCTTTTGATAGTGCTTATTAAAATATTCATAGTAAATTCTCTATATAGATATTCGATACATTGATTTATGTCACTGTATCATGTCTCATTATGAATGCACAATCATTGCTCTTCCTTTTTAACATTAGAAGACTTGCTTATACTTTTTAATAAACCGAACTGTTTTAATATTCATATTGAGATTAAAAACTGCAACGAAATACAGTTTTAGTTTTTTTTAAATCTATGATTGTTCATAATGTCATTTTTTCAACATATTAATCACTTGCACTATCCATTTAAACAGACATTAATTTATTTTAAAACACATCAAAGAGCAGTGTACATGTCCAAAATCTGATAATAATTTTAATAATAAACATAAATAAATCAATCACTACAATAGCCAGATTAAACAACAAATCTCCAATTGAATTAGACTTCAATAATGTGGAAAAATTAGCCAGTTATAATAATTTAAACTACGCATTAGAGAGGGAAGCCATAGAAATATTTACATCAAACTCAGAAACATGCAATGATATGATTCACGCAAAAATTGATAATAGATGGCGCCATATATTATTAGAAAAAAAAGGGAAAAATGAGGGTTTTCAACGGATTCACTTGCGAAGAAGAAACATAACATCAGTAACTGAGGATGCCTCGAAAACAAGAGGTGAAATTTTTTTTAGAACTTTTAACATATTGACTAGTTTTGTGTAATTTTAAAAGTGTTTTTTTACACGTACACTGCTCTTTGATGTGTTTTAAAATAAATTAATGTCTGTTTAAATGAGTACTGCAAGTGATTCATATACAATTTTACTTTTAACATTAATGTATTTGTAACTCAGCCCTAAGATATTTCTGAAAGGATTAGAGTCGATAAGAATATAAAAGTAGCCCTTTTCGAAAGTGAGCACAAAAGTGTCTTTATTTTTTTATTGTTTATTATATGTATCTGATATTATATAATATTTAAGTTCAGTGCAATTATTAAATTTTGCTGATCTTTATTTTTTGCCATACTTGGCTATTTTTTAAATTTTTTCTACTTTTTAACTCATTTTCTTAAATTTATTTTAGATTTGCATTTAATCTATTTATTCTAGACAGTGAGAACGAAGGTACTTTTTAATTTTGATAGGGTTTATAAAACATTAAGATAAAATTAGTACCTAAATTCGCTCATCTTTGAATATATATATTCGTTTACGAAAGAAATAAAATTATTAGACTTGGAAAAAAAAAATCCGTATTACTTTACTTAAGGAATCAGATGATAAATGTTTTTTTTTTTTCTTTACAGTACAGTGGCGCATTACTTTATTAATGCATTTCGCCAGTATACAAGTCAATACCAAACAAGAACAAAAAAAATCATGCATCAGGTATAGAATATGAAACACTTTCCAACTTTAACATAATATTATTATTATTTTATATTTTTTTTCATACATTGAAATGAGGTACCTAAATAAGCAATAAATATAAAAACACATATCTCAGCAAAAACCCATTTGCACCAATTACAGTCCATATCCGGTAATGTGAGCAAATTCTCTTGTGCAACCCTGTATGTGATCTATAGAATTTATACACACTACGTAACACGTTAATAATTAAATAAGTTTAAACAGGTATTCCACAGAAGAAAAGGCAATTATTACTTCCAGCAATTATCGATCATAATCAGTCCTTCAACCGAATGTTTTTGTGCGTCTCTGTAAATGAATGATAAATACTACGCACTCCACAATCTATAGAAAACTATATATTATAACGTATCATAACATTATTAAAATGCACTATAAACGATTTTTTCCATACATCATAATGTAATGGAATTATTTTGTGCGTCCCTGTAAATGAACTATAAATTCTATTTATTCTATGCTCCTGAAAAGCATATCGTAGTCCACCTTAGTGATGCATGACAAGTTCATTATGTTTGAAATATCGTAACATCAATAAAATACACCGCAAACGATTTTCTCTATAGACGATAATGTAACGGAAATCTTTTGTGTGTCCCTGTAAACGAACTTTAAATGCTACACACTTAATTTACAATACCGAACATTATTTAGTAAACGTCAATAATCTATAAAAATTACTTTGCAATTCATGTATATTAGAGTTAGAGCGCAGACAGACAAACCGAATTCATAAAAACTTTCAACTACACACTGGAAAAAAAAATGTTGATTTTACAGTATAATATTGGCACCCCAGTTGCCAGATTTTACTGCTTATTACTGTTAATTTTACGGTATAATACTAGCAGCTGGGATGCCAGTATTATACTGTAAAATCAATATTTTTTTTTGCAGTGTACTTTGGAAAGAGTTAAAAATTATTAAGATCATAACCAAGTTTGACCGCCAAATAAACATCTGAAGTGAACCTATATATTATATAATAATACTGAATAGATATAATAAAAAAATATAATAGGAGAAATTTATTATAATAGAACAAAAAATGTAGAAGAAATTTTTATGTTAACCATCGAAAAGGTCCACTTTCATAATCTTATAGAAACTTTATCCTTTTGAAAACGAAGTACCCAAAGTTTGAAAGAGATAGTATACATTTTTAAATGTACTATCTAACATTTTGTAGTCTAGTAGATGAAATACCTTTTGTTTTGGGAAGCATCGGGACAGTAGATAAGGAAAAAACCTTATCAATTGGCTAAAAATAATACATGCAATCTACTATGTTATCTGAAATTAACATTACGAAGTTAAATTCTTTTTACCCTAAAACATATTCGAAAAATGATAAAAAAATTATCGGCATCCATTCTTTTTTTACAATTGTGTTACGTGTAATAAAACATACACTGCAAAAAATAATTGTTGATTTTACAGTATAAAACTGCGCGGTAGCGTATTACTGCTTGCACGGCAGCGTATTACTGCTTTTTTTACTGTTTAATACTGTTAATTTTACGGTATAATACTGGCAGCTGGGTGCCAGTTTTATACTGTAAAATCAACAATTATTTTTTGCAGTGTACGTAACGCATTCACAAAAAGAAGAATGGTGTTTATTTTAACAATCTGTGTAAAAATATCATTGTTAAATGGTTCTGATATAACAATTTAGCTCAATCTACACCTAATGGAGTGATTCACGAGTTCAATTCTGAAAGCAGATATAAGAACAATTCTTATACATGAAGCACGGCGCAAAGTTTTGAAAAACATTATAAAAGCTTCTCGATATTTTCATCAGCGTGTTTAGTAGTTCGAAGAAACTGTTTTAGTGATTTATAACTTGCAAAGGAAATCATTTTTCCAATGCAACGTTTTCTCAAGTAAAAGTTTATCCAGTAACATATATAAAAGAGGATTCTCCGAACACTGATACAAGTTATCATTTAACCAATTCAACTTAAATTGATAATAATATTATGTTCAACATAAAATAAAACCTAGTCGTTGGGGGCCACCGTAATACTTACCCATCATGGATATGTATAATATAAAATATGAAAATAAAACATGTGTAAACTATTTATAAAATGCATTGCAATTCGAATAAAATCGTGGCTGGATGACGTCCTAAACTTTAAATGCTCTATTACTGAATTGCGTAAGAGAAACATCCTTATAACTCTAAAAATGATAATAATATTAACTAACAGTTGACTGACTCCGGATTAAGCGTCTCATTTACAATTAAAATATATCTTTGAATTGAAATTTGAATGAAATACAAGGTCATTAAAAATCGAAGAGTGCGGAAAATGTGATTACAAATATCTCGGCAACTCATTATTCGATCGACTTCATTCTTTATGCAAAATTTATGTTTTTCTATTGTTTTTTTTTTATATTCACTCTTAAAATAAACACTTTCGAAAATTTTCATATACCTTTTATTAGAACGAATATTTTGAGAGCCCGAAAAAAATAGTTCTGGATAATCGAGGTTACTGAAATTCAATAAGCTTCTTCATTATTACATACTAAGTACATACCAAATTTTAAGTCTCTATCTAAATTTGTTCGGGAGGTAGGGCGTTTACAGACACACACACAGACAGACAGACGGACGGCAAAATTTGTTTTCTAAAAATATGTTTTTCAGAATCTTCGGTGTCTGAGACGTGTAAATCCGTCATTTTTTTTTTTTTTTTCGATTTTCAAAACGATTACAAGACTTACCCTATACTACGTATGATGCGTAAGTAGCCACTGTTGAGATAGATTTTTAAAAAATTCATGCTTGAACAATATTTAAAAATACATTAGGGAACATAATACCTTTCAAGTCCAAAATTGTTCATTATAAGATTGTTTTAGCTACTCGACATAAATAAGTAAGTTTATCTCATTTTACAGTGACATTTTTACAGTGTTTATAATAAAGTAATAACACAATAAATTTAATTCCATTTTTTCCAGATGTACTTAACAGATATTTAAAAATTACATAAAATGTATACATAAAAGAAATTTAATGACTTTTGCTTACTCACAACATGAAAAAAAAATACAGTAGAATCCTATTTCTAGTATTAAATTGTATCTTAATATTGTCTTCATTAACTGATCCAAAATCTTTAAAAATCTTTAATATTTTAATAATTAAAAAAAAATTTTTTTCAATAAATTGAATATTTTTAATTTTTTAACATTTATCATGTTAAACAGGGTGTCCGAAAAGTCTGGAAATTGTCAAATAACTCGAGAAATAGACATCGGATTGAAAAACGGCAAAATACATGTTCAATATTTTTGAAAAATCTATTTAGGGATATGAAAGTTGCCCCCCCCCCTAACTTTGCCTCCCGGGGAGGAAAGGGGGGCAACTTTGAAATCTTAAATGATGACCCCCCATTTTTTATTGCAGATTCGGATTCTAAGAGAAAAAATACGTAAATTTTGTACTGAACATTTTCTTCGAAAAATTGTAGATGGCACTGCAATCGAGTGCAATGCTGTGAGAATCCTTACCATTGCAATGTCTGGAAACGCTCGAAAATCTCGAGAAATATACATCAGATTGTTTAATATTTTAGAAAAATGGCAACTTTGATATCCCTAAATAGCTTTTTCAAAACTATTGAACATGCATTTTTCCGTTTTTCAATAAGATGTATATTTCTCGAGTTATTCGATCGTTTCCAGACGCTGCTACTAATACAATGGTAACGATTCTCACAGCATTGCACTCGATTACAGCGCCATCTACAATGTTTCAAAGAAAATGTTCAATACAAAAGCTACGTATTTTTTCCCGTAGAATCCGAATCTGCAATAAAAAATGGGGGGTCATCATTTAAGATTTCAAAGTTGCCCCCTTTCTCCCCCGGGGGGCAACTTTCATATCCCTAAATAGATTTTTCAAAAATATTGAACATGCATTTTGCCGTTTTTCAATCCGATGTCTATTTTTCGAGTTATTTGACCGTTTCCAGACTTTTCGGACATCCTGTATATCAAAATCTATTGATTATTTTCACTTAACCGAGGCTCGATGAATTAAGACAATATTAAGAAACAATTTGATACTAGAATTAGGATTCTACTGTATTTTTTTTTTTTTTTTCGAGAGTTATTTTGCGGGTAAGTAAAAGTCATTAAATTTCTTTTATGCATACGTTTTATGTAATTTTTAAATATTTGTTAATTACATTGAAAAAACTAAATTAAATTTATTATGTTATTACGTAATTATAAACACTGTAAAAATTTCACCGTAAAATGAGGAAAACTTACTGATTTATATTGAGTTGCAAAATAGCATCTTATAATGAACAATTTTGGACTCGAAAGATACTATGTCCCCTAAAAAAATCAGTAAATTGAACTACAATGTTTCAACAAGTTTAGCTTGAAAATACATATTTTCTCAATTCGATGATGTAAAAAATGAAATTATGCCATTATGAGCGATAAAATCAAAACAGATATCGTACGTTGTTGCCATTATCGTTATGACACCAATGTACATAGGTACTATGTTTTAGTATCCTTTTTAGGTGCGTTCCTAATTAATAAATACGTAGCACCTATAGTCGTCGTCTGGTCCGTCCGTCCGTCCGTCTGTCTGTCTGCATATAACAGCGCAAAAACTACCCACCCGAATGGTTTGAAATTTAATATATAGAATCGTTGCAGAATTTGTCGAGTCATTTCAAATTGTATGAAAATCGAATCAAAACTTATGCGCAAGTCATGTGACTGAGGAAAACAAATACGGGCTAACCATATCTTTTTCCCTATGCCAAGCGGCCATTTTTATTCAAAATTATTTTTTTTTCGAATAAAATTGCATAAAAATTTCATATTTAGAAATATCGTTTAAAAAAATTGTTTGCTTGTGAGATGAGTTACATTAAAAAATGTATAGATTCTGAGATAACTACAGTGAAAATTAGGTTAATAGCCAAATATCTCAATCCATTAAAGTAAATAAACAAAATATTCAATCATCGTGAGTCATAGAAATATTAACCATGGAGGTAATCATTCGAAAAGTAAGATCTCCATGGTAAATTTACAGCGCTGTCTGCTGTCGAAAAAAAAATTCGCATCTGTAAACATGGCATACGTAATAAGAGAAAAATAAGGTATCCTCATTTCATTCATAGTAGATGATATAATTTGTTGCACTGAAATAATAACGTTGATTTTTTACATTGTAAAACTAGTTATAGCACGAAACGAACGCACCTCGTTTGTAACGTTTAACGTACAATTTCCAACTTGTTTAATATTAAATGCACAACACAATTCTGGCGAAGACTGAAAGTGTTGTATGAAGTAGTAGTTTGTCGCATAATAAGCGCAAATGAGGCTATTTTTCCCGGAGATACGCATGCTCTTCTTAGCAACAAGTGAACCAAGAATTTACCAACTTAGTCTCAGAACAGTTGAGAAATAGTTTCTATTTGCGTGTTGTCTCATTTCTGCACAGTTGCAAAATGCACGCGACAGTTAATACAATGTTCCCCGAATCCTCACGCAGTTCTGAAACAAAGAAAGACTCTTTGTCATCGATGTACAAAAGCGCAATATTGGTTTCAGACATTCAAAGAAGATGTGAAAAAATCCTCCTTCGTGTTAAGATTGCGACAACAAAGGGTATTTTCAAATCTTTGATTTTCAATCGTTAGAAAAACGCACTTCCGAATAATCTTCTTACAACAGCAACATAATCATTTTATTTCAAATATGCACGAAACTTACTAATAGTATTATTATTCAATTTCTAAAGAGATAGGTACACTGCAAAAAAAAAAAATATATATATTGTTGATTTTACAGTATAATACTAGCATTCTAGCTGCCAGTATTATACGGTAAAAGTAACAGTAATAAACAGCAAAATAAGCAGTAATACGCTGCCACGTATGCGCGGTTGTCTGTATAATATTAATAATGCGCGGTAATTTGTAAAATTAACATTTTTTTTTTTTTTTTTTTTTTTTTTTTTTTTTTTTTTTTTTGCAGTGTAGGTTTTTATTATTTTTGTAAAAATGAGATATATCCAGGGTGGTGCAAAATTTTAATTAGATTAACTATTGAAAACTAACGATTAAAAGTTTAATCATGACTAAAGATTGACGATTGAACTTTATCGTCAAGCTTTAGTCATGATTAAACTTTTAATCGTTAGTTTTCAATAGTTAATCTAATTAAAATTTTGCACCACCCTGGATATATCGTTGATTGTAATTAGCTAATATTTGAAAATATAACAAATTATAACACCTTGTGATAATATACTTCTGGTAATTGTTAAAAGGCGTACAATAAAAACCTTATAAACAGTAAAATAAGTTTCATTAAACTGTTGACAAGTTTTGACTCCATCGGAGCCATTATCAAAACAAATAAGAATATTCTACAATTGCACGGTCTATGAAGATATCTAACATAATTTAACTTACCAAAATTGTGGCTTGAGTTACTCCATGGTTACAAATATGGAAATAAACATCCAAGTAAATATAAAAAATAACGTGCGTAATTTGAAAAAGTAGGTGAACAATTAAATGATGGCGTTTGAAATAATAACTTCATAGACCGTGAAATTGTAGAATATTCTTATTTGTTTGATAATGACTCCGATAGAGCCGAAACATGTCAACAGTCTAATGAAACTTATTTTACTGTTTATAAAGTTTTTATTTTACGCCTTTCTGCAATTAAAAGAAGAATAGTTAATAGTTGTTTAATATAATGTAAAAACTAACACCATAAAAATAAATAAAGCACAACTCATTTCAAAAGAACTTTTCTTTCTTCGTCGGGTATAAACAAGATGTGCTACCACTTTGATAACAGGAGCAAGACTAAAAGGAAATGGAAGAGAAATAAACAGGTGGGAGGACAGGAAAGCAGGAGGGATACATTGTAAAAAAAAAAAAAAAAAAAAAAAAAATCAAATGTTACATAATCTACACTGCAAAAAAAAAGAGTGTTGATTTTACAGTATAATACTGGCATCCCAGCTGCTAATACTGGCAGCTGTGGTGCCAGTATTATACTGTAAAATCAACACTTTTTTTCCAGTGTAGGAAAATATAACACAACCAGGAGTGAAAATATAGAATAACCTCTTCCAAGTTATCCATGATTCAGAAAAGCGTTCTTTATCTTTAAAAACCTCAGAAACCATTTTCGAGATTTAAAGAACCTTTTATAATTTGTTGCCACTGATTTTCAAAAAAAAATTCCGAGTAGTTTTTATAGCGTATTAATCTCAGTTTTCTCAACCTTGGAGTATCGGTTTTGTGAATGCCATCATTTCTCATGTAAATATTTTCATATTCAACAAACATGTTTTACAGACAAACATGAAAAAAAAAATAATAACACCATTAACATTAACATTAATATTAAATGAAAATAAAAATGCTATTTAGTTAAACTGCACTAGTTTTTTCAAACTGCAGAGAGCATAGTGGAATCAAAATCTTCATTAAAGATAACATCACGATTAACATAAGATTTCAGAATTTCAAGAAAGTCCAATTCAAAGATGCAATTAGCATTTGAAAATTAAATCTGTAGACACGGAATATCAAAAATAGTTGTCAACAGAATATTTCGAAATTTCTTGGTTAGTGGCACAACATGTTATGTATGTTTTTTAAAGGTTACAATACATTTATAAGAAAATAAATAAATAAAAGCTGCTGATTTCTTGGAATCTCAATATTTAAAATTTTATCAACATGTGGATGTAATTTGATGAAATGAGATGGCAAAGCTCCATTATTTAACAAATAAAAAATATTTTTTTTTTTAAATTCCTCGAAAATAAACAAAGGTTTTTCTCGTTCATTGTATTAATATCAAAACACTTCTCACGAGAAAGTAAAAACAATGCATTAAGAGGATTTTGAGAAAAAAACCCACACATATCGGATTTATTATTATGTAAGTAATAGCATGTAATCAGCTTTATATATTGATGCATTTTGGATATACAGCTTAATCCAGATTTATAACAAAAAACAATACTTTTTCATAACACTCTAAAATCGAAAGGAAAAGCGCTACTTTTTACTTAAAAACAAGAAAACCAATGCCGTTTGTAAATTGTTTTGGTGTTAATTTCACAAAATATATTTTTTTTTTTCATTCGTATGGGGAAAAAAATAAAATAAGAATTTTTCTATTTCGCTTAGTATTTTAACATGAAATAAATAATTAACACTCAAGAATTTTTTTTTAATTAGTAAAATGTATTATATTAAAATCTGACTACTGTGTGTGTTTGGAATTCATAAGCACTTCTCTGATAATATGATGAATTTCTGATTGAAAAGAAAACCAGTAGTTCGTAAGGACTCGTGGATGTCACAATAACTCTCGAAATTTCGAATTTTAAATTAGTTTCTGAGATGGTCATTATTTTAGGATTTTTAATGAAATTTCTGTAAGAGTGGCAACTAAATTACTTCACTGTTGTTTACAAAAGGGAAAACAGGGAGTATTATATTTCTAATGACGCCATTTTCTCATTAAAACTTAAAAATTATTTTTTTCTTTTTCAATTTGAATAGATGGTGAAAAAAAAACTCGTGATTACATTATATTTTCCAAGAAAGTTCGAAAACATAAAAATACATTTTCACATATTCAAGCTTCACGAATCATTTTAATTTAGAGAACAAAACACACTGTCCACAAATTGACATCTAGAAATCATTACATCATATTTATTTTGAGTTTTACATTCAACCGCCATTTTCGTTTCACCAGCTCCCAAATACGAAGCTAAATCTTAAAAATAATAAATGCTTTTGACAAATGACGTCATTGGAAGTGAATTTTTTGGTGGGGTAACATTTAACCTACATTGTAGATATAATTTCTTATTTCTTGTAAAATGTTTTAACAAATTAATATTGTAAATATTTTCTAAATGTTCAATAAAATAAGATCCACCCTCTAAAAGCAATCGAAATATGCCAGGCAATTAAATTGCAATACATCGAGTTGGTACGCAGCTAATATTATTTATAATTTGTTGTATATTAAGAGTGTTTTCAAAATTTGCTTCCAATTCAAATCATTCTGACAAAGTTATGAAAACCTTTTCATTCCTAGATACATTAAATTTTCATATTCTCATTCAGATGCCAAAAAATAGAACAGATTTTGTTCATTTTTCTACTTAATACGATATATCTGTAATTATAGTGTATTGCTATCTGATGATTGCCTATTCCGTGACTGCTATGTTTCAAAAATAACTTCTCGACAAAGTAACAATAATAATAATAAAAAGAATCCGTTTGTTTTTACTGGATAAAATTCTCGTAAAAATTTTCTTTACTGAAAGTAACTGTAAGTAATCTGTTTTTGCAAACGAAAGAACAAAACAAAACAGAGGAATAGATCATGAATTGCTCAAAATCCCTAAATAATGAGACAGAAAGTAATGAAGGAGAAAATAATTTAAATGAGATGAATGACGCAAGAGAAAACTGAAACAGAAGCCATACAACTCTCCTCTGCATTCTGTCTCTAGGAGACGGATTGTTAGTTAATTAGGGATCACGGTCCAGTGGCTCTCCAAAGTCAATAGAGGAAATGAAAAAGACCACCAGAGTGGAAGGGGTACTTCACTCGGAGTTATCTGCTATGAATTGCTTTACAGCTAATTAATACACAAAGTAATAATTATTTCCTCTCGAAATTTGTGCGATTTCTATCAACACATGGAAACATTGTAAACCCATATTACTTATATCTGACAACGTGGTAAATGAATCTTGGTAGCCAAAATTTAAATACAAATGTTAAATTGTGTGAGGAAGAAAAAAAAAACCGCTATTTAAGTTTATTGTTACAAATCACTTCATTTTATATGATGTGTGTTTTTCTAATTACTTTTAAACTTATTGTTATTGATATTCTCCGCCCAGTATATACATATACATCTTAGGTAGCATTACATTTAAAATAATATACAAAATTTTAGTATCAAGTACGATTAAATTATTTTACATTTTATAGTTTTCTATATTATCTTTTGTTCACGGTAAATTTTGAAATTCCTTGAAATATACCTTGAATACTTTTGAAATACCTTGTGCCGATTGTAGTAAAATTTAAGTAAAATTAAGTAAATTTTAAATTTTGTAAGCTTTGAACTATCCTGCAGATGCCGGTGCCATGTCCAGTTTTGTCAGTTTTAAAAATCACCCACTGCTGAACGAGTGTTACCAAAATACTATTCTGAACTTTGTAATTTTTTTCTCTCTGAAAAAACAGCGCTGACAATGGAGAAAAACATTTCCTTGAAAATTTATTTTCGCAAAATTTTGCAATCGAACAATATTGTCAGTAAGAATTTTTCCAGCCCGAAGTGGTCAAATTTCAGATGAACACAGATATCAGATAATAACATGTATCCATTTTACGCCAATGTATGATTTAAAAGTGCCTCATAAATTGCAAACTAACAGAAATATCATTACTGGTGTTTTATATTACAATTTAACTAAAGTAAATAATGAGTAAAATAATAACAATATTTAAAAGGAAGATAAGAAAGTATTCCGGTTTACGATACACAAAATTGAAAAATTGTAACGACCGGAAAAAACTTTAAAATTTTAACAATATGACTATAAAATCGAGTATACGCATTACGGAAATACACATAAATTTAAAAAAAAATCAATTTTCCGTTTAACAAGCTTTATCAACTGAAGAGGAACAACTTTATTGTGCTGGAATAAATTATTCTATGCAAGTACAAAAATATTTTTTTTTTATGAGTATTGTACCGTAATTATATCACAAAACTTTAAACTTGTTTATCTCAAAGGTGCATTCCACGCTGCATCGCTCACCCATACATCAGGCCTTCGTTACTCGAGTTGGTCTCGTAATTTAGAACCTCGATCTGGTGACGAGACCTTCACCTGACTAGGCACCCCCAGAGGTGTAATTCACAGGGAACTTGACGGATTTTACATGCATCGGACGCCATTAGCGTACATGATCGCCGCGTCTGCAAAAGGAATGGGGTAAGACATTTTGTAACACTTTTAATACTAGAAAACTAGGTGCTATTTTTAAACTTTAAGTACTAGATCGTATGATTGCTATAATTAAACAATTTTAGTATCCTAATTCGATTTTTAAATTCTGTAATACGGAAATAATATGACTTCAACTAAAATAGGACGTAATCACCATGGCAACCTAGAATCATTACCTATCATGGGTTATCATTGAATTAATTACGTATGATAGCATTTAATAGAATGAAGAAAACTTTTATTAATATCTTTCTAAGTTTTGATTCGATTTTCATAAAATTTGAAATGACTCGACAAAATTCGGCAACGCTTATATATATTAAATTTCAAACTATTCGGTTGGGTAGTTTTTGCTGTGTTATATGCGGACGGACGGACGGACCAGACTATAGGTGCTACGTATTTATATAATTACGAACACACCTAAACATCAGAGAGATTAAACGCATATATCAACTAGGTTAGTTGGTTGAATGGGATTTAATGGAACAAATTCCCTTAAGAAGCATGCCGCGCCAAAAGATCAACTAGAGAAGACTAACTAGGAAGGTGTAAAATACTTCGACTGACGCAAAATTTTGAACGTTGTCGACAAACGTCAAAAACAGTTTCTCAACGCTACTACTCTCAATGTGGGAAAACTTGTTTTACAGGCATAGTTGCTACTATTAATCCATATAATCTCATTTAAAATGTGACTTGACGACAAGCTTGGTAGTTGTCTTGGCAATTTCACGATTCACTAGTGTCTAAATTTTACACAAAAAGTTCCTTTTTGGGGGAAATCGGAGCAGTTAAGGTTATAGATCAACAAGGAAGGGATAAAACACTGCGACTGACGCAACATTTTTAATGTTGCAGCCAAATGTCAGAAACTGCTTATCAACGTTACTACTCTCATTGTGAGAAAATTTGTTTTACAGGCATATACGTATAGTTGCTACTGGCAATTTATGAAATGTCAGCAGAACTGTGACTGATGGCAAGCTTGGAAACTTTCTTGGCAATTTAGCGATTTCTGTCTTTTACCAAAATCTTCACCTTTCGGGAAAAATCTGAGCAATTAAGACCATAGATCAAGTAGGAAGGGACAAAATACTTCGACTGACGTAAAATTTTAAATGCTGAGTCAAATGTCAGAAACTTTTCAACGTTACTACTCCCATTGTAGAAAAACTTGTTTTGCGGGTATAACTGCTACTGACAATTCATATAATCTCAGCAAAAATCTGACTTTGACGGCAACATTCGTAATTTTCTATGCAGTTTTGTGATTTGTTACTGTCTTTTACACAAAAATTTCATCTTTCGGAAAAAATCTGAAAGATTAAGACTATTCATCAACAAAGAAGGGATAAAATACTTCGATTGACGTAAGAATTTTAAATGTCAGTAACTTTTCAACATTACTACTCCCATTGTAGGAAAACTTGTTTTACAGCATAATTGCTACTGACAATTCGTATAGTCTAAGCAAAAATCTAACTTTGACTGCAAGCTTCGTAATTTTCTAGGCAATTTTGTGATTTGTTACTGTCCGTTACACAAAAATTTCATCTTTCGGAAAAAATCTGAGAAATTAAGACCATAGATCACCCAGGAAAGAATAAAATACTTCGCCTGACGTAATTTTAAATGCTGTAGTTAAATGTCAGAAACTTCTCAACGTTTCTACTCCCATTGTATGAAAGCTTGTTTTACAGGCATAATTGCTACTGACAATTCATATAATCTCAGCAAAAAATCTGACGTTAACGACAAGCCTCGTAATTTTCAAGGCAATTTTGTGATTTGCTTCTGTCTTTTACACAAAAATTTCATCTTTCGAGAAAAATCTGAGAAATTAAGACCGTACTAGGAAAGGATAAAATACTTCGACTGACGTAAAACTTTGAATGTTGTTGCCAAACGTCAGAAACTTCTCAACTTTATTAATCTCATTGTGGGAAAACCTGTTTTACAGGCATAATTGCTACTGACAATTCATACAATATCAGCAAAAAATGTGACTTTGACGGCAATCTTGGAAATTCTTTTGACAATTTTACGATTTCTTAATGTCTGAATTTTGCCCAAAAATACTAAAAATACTTCGAGTGACGCAAAACTTTGAATGTTGTTCCTTCCAGCGTTTCTACTCTCATTATGTGAGGGGGGGGGGGGATTTACAGGCACATTTGCTACTGGTAATCCGTATAATCTCAGTAAAAATGTGACATTAACGGTCAGCTTTGTGCCTTTCTTGGCACTTTCACTACTTCATGTTATGTATAAAATCTTCATTTTTCAGAAAAATCTGAGACATCAGGGTCGTAGATCAATTATGAAGGAGTTTATTCCAAACATTCTGTATAAGTTGAATTATGATATAAACAATTTATGGTTAAGTTGGCGAAGTTATGAATATGGGACATGTCGACAGCTACCCGTTACGTAAGGACTTTGCATTCTATTCTCAGTCTCAATTATTTTGTTATTGCATTCAGTTTATTTGTTTTTGTTTGTTTTGTTTATTGCATTGATTTTTCACACGATTGAGTTGGGATAGGAGCATCACAATTGTAGATGTTCCGGAAACAAACAAATAAAAAAAAATGCAATCATTTGGTAAGTAAAAGAAATAACCAGATCGCGGAGACTCTGATCAATCTATATGTTTAAAGCGCAAAGGGTATCTGTTAAGACACGGCTGATCTGTTTAGGGTGCTTTTCTGTGGCTAAACGGATTGGGGAACCAGTTTTTAACTGTTTTCATTTCAGAAGGACACTGAGCAAAGTCGAGATGGCCGAGTGGTTTAATGCGCCAGAAAGACCAATACTGGTTCTATAAAGGCTGTGTTCGAACTCCGTTCCTGGCATAAAGATGTTTCTCAGATATTGTTAGTGTTCTGAAAACTCAGTTCAATAATGTAAATTATGTTTTATTTCAGAAGGAAAAGTAATAGAATTTATTTTTTTCTTCATTATTATTAAGGAAAATTTACCATCTCCAGTATTTTTTTTTAATTAATGATTTTGTATTTTGTATTTTAAAGTTTAAATTAAAAGCTTTGGCATGTAATTATCGATTAAATAAATTGAAATGGTCGACAACTTTTATTCTATTTTGTTAGAAATGTAAAGAAAAGTAGGTGATTATTTTCCGAAAAAAAAAGAAAGAAAGAAAGAAATAGAAAAACCGAAAAAAAAACCCCGAAAAAACCCAGAAAAAAATAGAAAAACAGAAAAAAAAATATATAAAAAACTGCGTTGCCACCTATTTGCATTGTAATGCAGTTAAATGTTTATATTTGAGAAAACTAATAAAATTTTAACTTCAAAAAAATCTTTGTTTGTAGAATTTTTCAGATAAAAAAAACTTGGTGTTACTCTTTTTTGGATCTGAAAAGTAAATTCTCTAGAAAATGTCTTGTAGGTTTTATCCGTGTAAAGAGAATTATAATGCAGTCAATCCCGAGCTCGGTTATAAAAGGAGGGGTCATTATTATTTTTTAACTATTCTTAATAAATGTTCCGTAATCATTTCTGACATTTTAATGATGTTATGAACCTCTTTTCTGAAGAACTTTTAAGTTGTTTACCGTCAAATTTTGACGGGTACGATCTAGTATATTTTAAGATAAAACTTTTTGAGGAACAAAATAAACTCTTGTGCTTGACGGTGTTAAAAATTACACATAATATCTTATTTACGAATTGATTTACTTCTATTTTATTTATTTTTAATAAATAAAATTATTTTTAGTTAATAAAATTCTTAATGCTAACAAAAATTATGAAATACCCAATAAAAAATAGGTTGTTACATATACAGTTTCAATTTGTGCCGACAGTAGAAAATTTAAATGATTTATAGTCTTTGGTCAGATTAAGCATTTCTATTATGCTACTATTTTAATGATAATTCAATATTTCATATAAAAAATATAGATATAATAAACTGTATAAATCGTGTAATTTTGTTTCAGTACACATGTATCATTTTATTGCACGTCCGAAATTTTACAAAATAAATATCTAAAAATAAAATAATAAATAATATAAAATTTGTATAAGACTGAAGAATGCAATAATAGTCTTCTGCTGCTCTAGTGCAGAATAAATTAAATAATTAGTATAGATGTTTTATTGCATGTTTATTTTTATTATGCTATTGCATGTCTATTATTATTTGTTTTATCATAAGCTTAAATTTTACAAGATAAAAGAAAATATATGTATGGAATCATAATAATAATAATAATTTTCGGTTTCTGTAAAATTCTGAACATATTACCGCAGTACATACAAAATACATGCATAATGCCTACATAATACATACGTATGGAATATTTCTCTCTCGCCTGCATAACAAGCGTTTATCAAACGGATCTGACGTCAGAATAAAATAGTCTTCTAGTCTAAAAATTACTGCTGGACTGCTGCCAATGATGCGGTAGAAACTTTAATTCTTTCGGTGGCACATAATATATCTGATCCAACGAAAGCTTTTAAAAATGCATCGGAATCCGTGGTTTCTGGTTTCTATGAAAAAGACATACGGGTGTTTTCTGACACAGCAAGGGTTTAAATAAGAAATAGTTCGCTGGAATTGATATCAATCAAGGATTATATAACTAGGTTATCACTTTTAAAACCGGTCAGATCGTTTGGAAAATTTTCTAACGACTGAATCGAATTTCAAAAGATAAACTTTCGTTGATTCAAAATTGGATATATTTTGAGATATGTCAAAATAATAAAAATGCAAAGCAAAATAAAAGTTTTATTCGGTGAAACCGTTAAACACGGATTTCTCCAAACTCTTCTCAGGGGGTCCCGTTTCTGTGAAATTGTGAACAGCTTTTACTTACCCATCATACGTAGTATAGGGTAAATCTTGTAATCGTTTTGAAAATAGAAAAAAAAATTGACGGATTTACATGTTTCAGACACTGGAGATTCCGAAAAACATATTTTTAGAAAAAAAAAAATTGCTGTCCGTTTGTCTGTGTGTGTGTCTGTAAACGCTATATCTCCCGAACAAATTGAGATAGAGACTTGAATTTGGTATGTACTCAGTATGTAATAATGGGAAGAATCTTATTGAATTTCAGTAACCTCGATTATCCGGAATTATTTTTTTCGGACTCTCGAAATATTCGTTCTGATAAAAGGTATATAAAAATTTTCGAAATTGTTTGTTTTAAGGAGGGAATATAAAAGGCAATAAAAAAATATAAATTTTGCATAAAAAAATGAAGTCGATCGGATAATGAATTGCCGAGATATTTGTAATCCTATTTTAAACACTCTTCGATTTTTCATGACCCTGTATTTCATTCAAATTCCAATTCAAAGACATATTTTAGTTGGAAATGAGACGCTTAATCCGACGCAGTCAACCATTAGTTAATATTGAATTTTCAATATTGGAATTATAAGGATGTTTCTTTTACAAAATTCAGTAATAGATCTTTTAAAGTTTATGACGTCATCAAGCCACGATTTTATTCGAATAGCAATGCATTTTATAAATAGTTTACACATGTTTTATTTTCATATTTTATATTATGCATATCCATGATGGATAAATATTACGATGGACCCGCCAACACTAGTTTATGTTTGTGAAAAATCTAGTCGTAATTTTGTGAATTTGAAAATATCGTTATATTTATGTTCTTGTTTATACATTTTAAAGAAGATTCTTTATATATCTAAAAGCTAAATAATAGGTTCTTTGACGACTTCAGATGTTTTGTAACAAGTCAGATTTTATTTTTAAATGATTAAATTTATGAAAGGTTCAGTTTGGTGATTGAAAAGTTTTGCGTAAGGTCTATTTTTAAGACAAAGAATTTTGTGAAGGGTCCTTAAAAGGATCCAATTTTTCCCTAAACAGATCCCTGTTAAATGTTTGAAACTACGAACATAAGAAAAATATTTTGTGAAGGGTCCTTAAAAAGAGCCAATATTTCCCTAAACAGATCCCTGTTAAATGTTTGAAACTACGAACATAAGAAAAATATTTTGTGAAGGGTCCTTAAAAAGACCCAATTTTTCCCTAAACAGATCCCTGTTAAATGTTTGAAACTATGAACATAAGAAAAATATAATAATCTTTGTTACCTGGATTTTATTGGGGGATGGTGGAAGAGGTGAGGGGGGCGGGGGGGACTACCGCCGATTGCTTTTTCAACGAAAAAACGCGATTTTTGGAAATGCCGAACGTTAAAAGTATCATAACTTGGTAAGTTTTGGCAGTAGAATGGATTTATTTTTAATTGTTTTACTTACACGCATGGAGAAAGTTTTTATAAATAAAAACTTATAGGAACCAAGGACAATTATAAAAATTTTAATTTCGTAACTTAAAAAAAATAACTCTTTTGACGGAAATGGCGTAAAAGATAGAATGAAGAGCAACCTTTGAAACACTGTTGAATTTGGAATCGTACCTCTGGAACTAACTGTTTATGAATTATGCGATGGGATATTGAAGAGACACCAAAGGTTCACCCGTAAATTTTACAGTACAGAAACGTTTAATTTTGTACTGTAGGAGATCGTAAGAATAGGGTCCACAACCTGGCTGTGTAACAATGTTATAAAAAATGAACATTCATTTCGATGCATAAATTGATAAAAATAAAGTCTTTTCTATGTCAATTGCTTAACTTTTTTCCCGTCAATTAGATTTTTGTGACTTAATTGGCCGCCGATTCCCGGATATGTGAGACGGATAACTGATAATCCTTTAAAATTTAAAATATCTAAATCTATATTTGAAAATATCTCTGCAAGGTAATCGTTTCCTCCCATTGGAGTATATTCCTGCCAAATTTCGAAATTTCCATAATACTAAATTACAACACAGCAATCGAAAGGACAATGTATTAGGATGCTTTTTTCATAAATACACTGGGAAGAAAAAAAAAAAAAGAGTGTTGATTTTACAGTACAGCCATGGAAAAAATTATAAGGACACGTTGAAAAATGAGTAATATGTACTAAAGTAATCAGCAACTGAAAACAAAATCAAACATAATATACTACTCGTAATTAAGAAACATTAGGAACCTATTAATACGAAATTAAATTACAATAAAATTTATGAATCACATATTAATAGAGATACAGGACGTGAAACACGGAAAAAATTATAAGGACATAAAGAAATATGTCTGGACATAAATTAATATTCTACAAAATCACCTTTTTTTTTTCAATGACCCTTATTAATCGTTTAGTAATTGACTCAGAAAGTCCAATTAAAGTGTGTTTAGAAATGTTTTTCCACGCTAATTCTATGGATGATGTCAAATCGTCTGTTATTTGCATATTGTGTGCCATGCTTATATACTTCTCTAGTTAAAATGCCCCACAGATTCTCTGTGGGGTTTAAATCAGGGCTTCTTGGCGGCCAATCCAAAAGTTGGACAGAATTGGCCTCGAACCATGAACGTGATGCACGAGACACATGGCAACTTGCATTGTCTTGTTGAAACAAATAATCACCACCAGTGATAAGGGGTGCTTCAGGCAATAATTTTTCAGATAGCATATCCACATATGATTATGAATTCATGCGTCGTTGAATGGACACGATTGGTGTTGCTCCATTGGCTGCAAAACCTGCCCACACCATCATAGAACCTCCTCCGAATTGGCGTTTGGAAAAAACAGATTTATATTTTCGCAAGTCATACCAATAATGGATAAAACCATCTGGTCCCCCAAATTAATTTTTTTTCCGTCCGAAAATACCATATATTTCCAGCGAGATTTAAAAAAAAAAAAAAAAAAAAAAAAAAAAAAAAAAAAAAAAAAACGTGTTTCTTAGCAAATTCCAATCTAATCTTCTTATGTAGTTTTGTAAGTGGTGGACGTGACCGTAGTTTAGCAAATCTAACATTGGGATTCTTTTCCAGAACATTACACACTGTTTGGCTAGTGCATGGTAGATTCATTTCTGTTTTAATTTGAGTAGAACTCTGTTTTTTTAAGCAAGCTTGACGCGCAATTTCACGTTTCTGGCGCATAGTCAGAGAAACAGGCCTACCTGTATGCTTCTTCTTGCCATGATCTTTTGAATTCTTCAAGAAATTATAAATTACTGTTCTAGATCTGTTTATATTCCTTGCAATTTCACGTCCACTCATTCCACATTTTCTGTAAGCAATGATTTTTCCCTTTTCAAATTCAGATAGTTGTGTGCTCTTTGGCATGATGAAGAACGAAAGAAACTGAATAGTCTTACTCCGGGACAGTTTTAGGTTACTTTAAACAATCCTATGATATTACCAAATATGCAAAATTTTGTTTGCGATTTCAAAAGAAATGCGTGTCCTTATAATTTTTTCCGAGCAGCAATCTATTAAAACCTTTTAAATTCATGTATTTTAATGATTTTCCAAATTTTCAACTTAAAGTTTGTTTGGAAATGTTCCGTTTCAAGCCTTTTTATGATACAAATATTTGCATAATTTCCTAGCCAGGCGGTTCCTACATTTGGCGACTTTTCGCTTGTCCTTATAATTTTTTCCATGGCTGTATAATACTGGCTGCTGGGGTGCTAGTATTACACTGTAAAACCAACACTTTTTTTTTCAAGTGTAAGATGTTTTTCGCGTTTGAAAGCAATAAGCAACTGTATTGCTTAACAAATAAGCATTGAGGCCTTGAGAATCTTTTGAGCGTGATAAACATTTTGACAGTGTTGGTATTTCTACAGCTATGAAAAATATGGCACTCTGAAATAAAAATGCAAAATATATATGAGAGTTGCAGCACTTTTCGTTTTCATTATTGTTATTTATTTTTGAACTTTTATGCTTCATTACATTTTAATTTCCCTTTTAAATAGCATATATCTTCTTTTTTATCTTAATGTGAAGTGTTTTAGCATATAGAAACATATTGTTGTATGCTGATTTTTCGATTATTCTAATCACCTCATCTTCATGTCTGAAGTAACCTGTGAATTAACAAATTTCCTCAAAAATATTTACTAACATAATCACTTTAAACAATATTCTTTGACACGAAAAAATAAATTAAATCAATATCCATGAACGCAAGAAATGAAAAAAAGTATGATAAAAAAGATAAATACAAAAGATAAAATAAAAAAGATAGCTTCATAAATGATAAAATAAAATAACAAAGAAGTAAATTTATTAAAACCACTTAATCTTATAGAAAGCATATGAAATATCAAGCAACTGGAAGTAATATTTTACATAAAAATATAAATATGCAACGTAGGATTATCAGAAATAGTGTCTACTATAAAATCTGTTAAGGTGTGGGTTAATTGTATATGTTTTTAATTATTATTTTAAAGTGAAATATTGTGCTTAATTAATGCATTTGATTCTTCTTTAAATGTTACGTGAACGAAGTTACGGGTAACAGCTAAGTATTAAGGTCAGAATTTAAGTTATATCCAATTTTAAGTAAAAATACATTTTTTTCATCCAAAAAGCAGAACCGGAACCGCGTTCTGGAACGAATGCACCCTTGGGGAACACCCTGTATAAATGAAGTTGATTAAAATATGAACCAGGTAAAAGTTTTAAAACTCCAAACAGTAACCTGAATATAATAGTAAATTTTGTATTCACGAAATTAAGATTAGATTTTTCACAAGTATAAAAAAACTGTTCACATTTTCAGAAAAACAAGATCCAATGAAAAAAGCCTTGACAGATGCTTGAAAATATATATTTTTTAATTTATTATATGAAAAGACGAGTCCACTTTATCCATATTCTTCATTTGCACTCTTCCACAATATAGGAAAAAAAACATTTCTCAATCCAATGCAATCAAAATAAGTAACAATAATGTTTGAAATATCACAAAGAATTAATTTATTATATGAAAAGACGAGTCCACTTTATCCATATTCTCCATTTGCACTCTTCCACAATATAGGGGGAAAAAAACATTTCTCAATCCAATGCAATCAAAATAAGTAACAATAATGTTTGAAATATCACAAAGAATTAATTTATTATATGAAAAGACGAGTCCACTTTATCCATATTCTCCATTTGCACTCTTCCACAATATAGGGGAAAAAAAACATTTCTCAATCCAATGCAATCAAAATAAGTAACAATAATGTTTGAAATATCACAAAGAATTAATTTATTATATGAAAAGACGAGTCCACTTTATCCATATTCTTCATTTGCACTCTTCCACAATATAGGAAAAAAACATTTCTCAATCCAATGCAATCAAAATAAATAACAATAATGTTTGAAATATCACAAAGAATTAATTTATTATATGAAAAGACGAGTCCACTTTATCCATATTCTCCATTTGCACTCTTCCACAATATAGGGGAAAAAAAACATTTCTCAATCCAATGCAATCAAAATAAGTAACAATAATGTTTGAAATATCACAAAGAATTAATTTATTATATGAAAAGACGAGTCCACTTTATCCATATTCTCCATTTGCACTCTTCCACAATATAGAGGAAAAAAAATATTTCTCAATCCAATGCAATCAAAATAAGTAACAATAATGTTTGAAATATCACAAAGAATTAATTTATTATATGAAAAGACGAGTCCACTTTATCCATATTCTTCATTTGCACTCTTCCACAATATAGGAAAAAAAAAACATTTCTCAATCCAATGCAATCAAAATAAGTAACAATAATGTTTGAAATATCACAAAGAATTAATTTATTATATGAAAAGACGAGTCCACTTTATCCATATTCTCCATTTGCACTCTTCCACAATATAGGGAAAAAAAAAATTTCTCAATCCAATGCAATCAAAATAAGTAACAATAATGTTTGAAATATCACAAAGAATTAATTTATTATATGAAAAGACGAGTCCACTTTATCCATATTCTCCATTTGCACTCTTCCACAATATAGGGGAAAAAAAACATTTCTCAATCCAATGCAATCAAAATAAGTAACAATAATGTTTGAAATATCACAAAGAATTAATTTATTATATGAAAAGACGAGCCCACTTTATCCATATTCTCCATTTGCACTCTTCCACAATATAAGGGAAAAAAAACATTTCTCAATCCAATGCAATCAAAATAAGTAACAATAATGTTTGAAATACCACAAAGAATTAATTTATTATATGAAAAGACGAGTCCACTTTATCCATATTCTTCATTTGCATTCTTCCACAATATAGGAAAAAAAAACATTTCTCAATCCAATGCAATCAAAATAAGTAACAATAATGTTTGAAATATCACAAAGAAATAATTTCGTAAACTAACAAATAATCAAGATGTTAATGTGATATTTTATTAATGAAAAATAAAATTTTAATATTATGAAAATATCAAAATTTCATTACTTAAATTAAGTACTTTATTACAGTAAGTAGCTCAAGAGAGTGAAGGGTAGGGGTGGGGGTTCTATATTAAATTGTACCAAATTTCCTTCAGAGACGCGGAGGGGTAATCAAAACTCACGGGCACAACTTTAAGGGGTAATAGAACACATCTAAACTGGCTATTTTCGTGTACAATGCATGGGCGTATCGCAAGCGGCGAACAGGTAGATGGCGCTGTCATTAAACACACAAAGGGCTGGTTTTTCACATACGTCGTCATTTTTACAGAGGATTGCATAAAGGATGGCTGTCTTTACTAATAATGAAAAGGCAGACATACATTTCATGCGTGATATTGCCGGTTGTGTGTGATTTGGAAGTCCTAATTGTATAGTAAACAGGATTTCCTTTAATATTTATATTTAACTTTATACCTCTTAATATTTATATTAAACACAATTTTTTTTATAAACAAAACAAAACAGAATTAGTCACGTACATAAATCGAAATATAAATAGTAATAGAAAATGCATTCTACACATAACGTAACTTACTCGCTTGAAAGACATAAGATATCCTTTCCACTTACCTATAACAGAAAGAAAGTCATTTTATAAATTTGTTATACAAAACCGCTAAATAACTAAATAAATTTATATAGATGTAAAAACATTTTACAACTTTTTTCATTGACTTTATTTATCTAAGATCAAGCACAATAAATTGCGCCTTAACAATACAATAACGCCTTACAATAACGCAACATTTTTAAACGTACAAATTAGTAAACACAAAAGTAAAAATAATTAAAAAAAGATTAAAGCTACTTTTTTATAAGAGAAAGAAACAAACAAACAAAAAAAAAAGTAGCGCCTTTCAAACAATTAAAACAATATGTGTTGTTTTGTTTTGTTGTGAGGAAATTAAAGGGAGGGGTAAAAATTTTATTAAAAATATATAATCTGTGTATGTTATTAAAAATGTATCTTCGTAAGTTTGTTAATTTTTTATTTGTAATAAAATTGTAAAATTGCAAATAAAATGCTTAGAGGATCATCGAGAAAATCAACCTTTAAACAAACATGCAAATACCCCCCCCCCCCCCCAAAAAAAAAGGAGGGGGGGAGGGGGTACATATCTGATAAAAAGTTTTGAAGGATTTAACGCTACCAGGTTTTCTGATGTTCAGGAATCAAAAAACCTGTTACCAGGACCGAACAAGCCAGAAATGGATACCAGGGCGTAGTTAAAGCCCCCCCCCCCCTTCCTATACTCTCGCAAAAAAATAAACATTTTCCTTGTCTTAGAATACATATAATATAAATATACAGAATCAAAATACAGGTACAAAAATCAATTATTTTTTATCTACCTCCTTTATATTTAAATATGATACATTTTCTGTCTTTAATCTTATTTCACCTTAAAGTACAAAATGCTGAAATACAAGAACAAGGATAAAAACTGTTTGAAAAGTCAAAACATAAATCTGAAAATGCAGCAAAATATTAAATGAATGAGAAGGTATGTAATGAATATACTTGTCCTCAAATATGGACGTGTGTTTTAGCCAATTAGCAGCAAATTATGCTAAACTGATTCCTGATTTTCATGTATATAAATAATTCATGGGATGTGTTTACTGTATTTACTCATTTTATGTGTTATATTTTATCAACGCACTTCTGGTTTTTTAATGTACGAGTGTCCAAATCTTGTACATTTTTAGCTTATGCACGTGCAAGGATGAAATCGTACACGTTTTGTGGAATCTATGGTAATTTGGTCCTGATATGATTCTACCATGGTTACACAAGCATTTCACTACAATTCCTTTAATTTCAATTTATTTTCTGTATTTCGAATTCATTTTACATTCCCCCCCCCCCCCCATTACTACTGTATGATGAATTCTATGTTATCTTATAATGGCTTTATATATAATCTTAGAAATCAGAAACCACTTTAAAAAAAATCAGCTAAAAATAACAGTTAGAGCTGCAAATTCTGCGAATTATCTTTTTTATTATTATTGAAAAGCAATTTTAAGTTCAAGATATTCTTTTAAATCTTTTCGACAAACTTTATTTTCTATACTTTTGATAATTTGCTTTTTTCAATTAACAGATCTCACCTACCTTTTTTCAAAAAAGAGAAAAATTCAAAGAGATCTTTTTCATTAGTAAAACCAAACTGGTGAAACTTGAAAATAGCCTTTTAACTTCGCCGCACTGCTTCCAAAAATCATTATTATAATACGGTTACATTTAAGAAATCGTTTTCCGCTTTTTCTTTGCTACGGTTGATTTAAGACAGTCATTTTGAACAGCATGCAGTTGAATTTGAAGTTATAGTTTAAAAATCAAAATGATAATCTAGAAAATTTGGATTGAACCAGAAATTTTAAACCTTCTTGCAAAGATTTCAAACAAAACGTTTAATATGAAGAATATTCATATATTCATATATTTAAAGAGATCTCCGAATTATAACTTAATTTCAAAGTTAAAAAAAAAACAGTGTTTTGGCCAATTTAAGTATTTAAGGTGGTCCAAACACAAAAATTCATCTTTTTTTTATATATGAATATTGTGTACTCTCTTTTCTCTCTCTCTCTCTCTATATATATATATGCGTGTGTGTATGTATGAAAGGTATTAAAATCCCATTTTAAATCTAAAATTTAAATTTATTTCCAACTGAATATTTCCTAACTTCTAATGTCTAATTCCGAATCTGCTACTAGAAAGTTGTTTTCTTAACCCCAAAAATATTATTTTCAGGTACTATATTAAATTTTATTCAACTTTAATATTCGAAACGCTAAGCGCTGTTTGCAGGAGTCTGTGGTTTCAGTTGCACCTAGGGCTCGCTCCTGGCCAGAAGCCCAGACATCAATCAAAAGTTCTAAACCAATTTAAGTTAAAGTTTCCTCCCAATTGACACCTTCGCCCCTGTTGGATAATATTATTGGATCAAAAAGCGAGAGCACACGTGGAGAAGTTAGATTTTGTAGATTTTGGGCTAGTCTACTAACCTGATGACGATGTATTAATTCCATAATAGTCCTCGTAATCTCCCTAGAACATGATCGGGCTCCCACGACTATGATTGTATCATGAAATTACTATTAAATAAGTTTGGTCTACAACGAAATCCCGACTGAAATGTTTTCCACCTGCTAATTCCTTATATATATATATATATATGTGTGTGTGTGTGTGTGTGTGTGTGTGTGTGCGTGCGCATGTATATATATATATATATATATATATATATATATATATAAATTGCTTGTCAAATGCAAATTCTTTTAAAAAATTAAAATTTAACTTTCAAAAATTAAAATTTGCTAATTTTAGCTTTATTTAAAAATTGGTATATCTTTTGAAAAATTAACCTTTTTTTGGTATTTTTTTTTCACTTTTGAGAATAGAAAATACTACATATTAATTATTCTCCAGGATTCACAAAAATATTTAATTAACAAACAAACAAAAAATAAATAAAGGAAATAAAGATAAAAAGTCATTTTTTATAAGTACCATTTACTGTGAAATTCATATTTTCAAAACCTTAAAAAACGAAGAAAAAAAACATATATATAACTAAAAATACTTGTACGAAGTCTTGTAACTCTATCTTTCATAGAAATTTAGATTATATCAATTTAAATAGAACGAATCATGAAAAAATATATTCTGAGATAAAGAATATAAAGTTTTAAGTTCTTCGTAGACAACCACAGACAGTACAGCATAAAAAGGGTTGTATACTTTTATCATATTATCGTTATCTGCATAGAGTTTGCGTCATTTTATTTTAAAAACATTAGAGTATTTTTTAAGCTATGAAAAAAGTAAATATACGACATTTTCAAGATTTTCGCGTCCTGGAGCATCTTAAGACAATTCAAGATTGTAAACATCCAATAAAAGAAATACTGACATCAATGGACAGTATGGATTAACTCAGACGTAGGATAAAAAGTTCTCACGCATGTCACCTTCAATATATTATTTTCGCCATGAAATTAATCTTGCCAGCACTGGTGGATTTCCACAGCTACAAGAAAACCGTTTATAAGGCGATTTTTTAAATTTCTTCTATCATTGTGGGTGTAAATAAATTGGTTCGTAAAAATATACGGCCATTAATTAATTTAACACTGCGTGTTTAAGTATTTGTTTTATTAGGGTCACTTACTTTAAAAATTATTATTTAATCTTCCAGTTCACAAAGCTTCCACCAGGATGCGGTTCTTTTTGCTCCGTAATTCTCATTAAAAAAAATCGTCCCGGGCAAATTAAGGTTTATCTATTGAAAAACTAATGAATGGTGTTAATATCTACAAAACACTTTTGTTCATGTGTTTTTTTTTTAGAACTTTCCGAAATTCCATGTACCATTTTGACTCGAGCATACTTCAATGTTGCCTAAGTTTTATGTTTATTATGACTTCTAACAAAAGTGACATTTTTTTTCACGATTTATCGTTAGTTTTATAATTTTACAAGTCTTGTGTGTGATTATTGTCAAGGAATTATTGCTCTGGTACCCAATGACAACTGCAGTGTGCAGAGGCGGATCCAGCTTTCCATTTAGAAAAGTGTCATGTCTCTTTTTTTTTTTTTTTTTGTGGGGGGGGGGAGGTCACATGTCTTTATTAGCAAATTTTAAATCTTACATCCAAATTGGCTATTTTCACTAAAACTCATAAATTAATCCCAGATTTTTTGTAATTTGCTGTCTTGTTTTAGAATTTCAAACTGCTCTATCTCAGCAATTTTTTAAGATAAAGGCAAAACAAAAAATGCTCCGGAATCCTTGTATCAAAACCTAACACTTAAGCAAAAAATAAATGATTTCGAATTTTTTTGTATATATTTTTTTAGTTTTAAATCTTTTAGTGGCCGCCATTTTGAAACAAGATGGCGGACCAAGCTGGCCAACGAAATCGGTCGAGATATTGGTGAGTTTAATACACACGCTTAGTTTCATCCAAATCGGTTAATATATATATATATATATATATATATATATATATATATATATATATATATATATATCAACATTCGAACGGATTAGGTAAGTAAACCACTGATTTCTATAGCTTTCACACGATATTTTGATGCCAAGTAGAAGTGTGTACGTCAAGATATCCACGAGAACTATCATGTGGATTTTTGGTTGTCTGTTGGGGTAAAACCGGGTACCCATGGTTTTGCACTGAATTCTGCAATGAATTGTATCTTCACTCAACAGGTGGTGAAGGATGGATACAATGGTCAGTCTGCAAAGAATGAGGACATGAGGAGTGCAGCAGATACGAGAAGTAAAAACCGAGGAAGCCATTACATGACAACATTAAAAATTATTTGAAAATCGGGAAAAAAAAGTTATTGACTTTTAAAAATGTATATTATGTTTTAAAGTTTCATTCAAAATTTATTACAATAAAATTTTTTGTTACTGGAAGTGTAAAAACCTAATTTCTGATTAGTACCCGGTTTTACCCTACCACCAAATTTCGGAGCTCTTTTCAGACGATCCTAGAAAACGCATTTTCTCGGGTAGAGAAGAATTTTTCTGTGGCAACAGGTGTGGTTTTTCAATAGCTCAGATGTCTCCAAACACTTTTGAGGGGTGTTTCCATGAACATAGAACTAAAGAAAGACTTCCAACGACTTAGTGTTAATATCGTGTCACGACTTTGGAACGAAATGGCAGCTGCATAGTTACGAGCACGATTCTGCGCAGGCGGCGAGAATCCCTGCTAAGGCAGGGCTAAACCTACAACATCAAACCGAAACTGTATATCAGATACCCACCAGAAGACAGACTGTTTGAAGAAGCAGACGAACTGGTGACGTATGGAGAATCTGTCCTACACATGCGCCACCTATTTGAGACATTTTCCCAGGAATGATTTTCTACTTGGAAAGGCTATTTCGTTAGAAGTCCTTCTTTAGCTCTATGCTCACGGGTCTTCCGATTTGACCTTCATCATCAAAGGAAAACCGTTAGGTAAAAGTAGGGTGATTTTACCCTACTTTCCCCTACATCATGAAAAATTGGAATTTTTGGCGGGACGGTTCTTAGTGTCTTAAAATCCTTGAAAATCTGGAAACCTGGCAACACTATTCTTCCTACACTGTAAAAAATATTCAGAAACGTTTTTGAAAGTATCAAGACATCTGCTGCACGATACTAAAGGAAAGGTTTATGATTCAAGCAGAAAAACGTTCCAGTTAAAATACGGAACCTTTCCAATTCGTAATGAAATAGTAAGATTCATAATGAATTCATCACGAATCGGAAAGGTTCCGTGTTCTACCGGAAACATTTTTCTGCTCGAATAAGAAACCTTTCCGTTTGTATTGTGCAGCAGATGTCTCCGATACTTTCAGAAACGTTTCTGAAAATTTTTTACAGTGTACCTTATATTGTGACAGGAAGATCGACAGAAAGTTAAATAAAAAAAACTTTATGCTCGTCGAGTGATTTTGCATTACAAGCATCTTATTGCTAAGACATTTTTTGCTGACAATGAATTTTTCAACCAATAGTAGAGCCTCCTGCTTTGTAAATAAATGCTTAAAATACCCCACAAAATGTCCCAAACTTTTTAAAGACTTTGAAAAGTCCTCTGGAGAGCTGTAAGATGATTAAAATAGCTGACTGCAATTTATAAGTTAGATCCTGACAGTCAAATCCTGATAAATGACAGAAAAAGACCTTCGAAAGTAATTTGATTAATAACCTTTCACTCTTATCCAAAGAATTACCTTTCAGGATGACACTTCAAAAATTCATTTCCGCTGAATATGCCTCTGATAACTGAATCAAGATAGGAATTTCTCAAAATTCTCATGAACGTCCAAAATCGATCTTTTTCGGGAAACTAACAACTTTGACTGCGTAGACTCAGATGAAATCTGATGGAAAGCAACGTCATATGCAAAGAAAGTCGAATGTTTGTTATGCATAAAATAAATAGAAAGTGCTCTGAAGACAAAGAGGAGGAAGAAAAAGTGTGCGTCAGGAATGGATTATGAAATACTTTCCAAAGATTTCTACTACTCTTTGCTTTCAGTTCTTCAAAAACCTTTATTCAGCAAATACTGGACAATCACAACATCATATTCCTTACAATTCACATAACAAAATTCCCGAACAGCGCAATACACCGCACAGAATATAAAGAATCAGAGACGCTGAAAAAACAGTCTCTAAACGAGCAAATAAATTAGTTTGAAGTCGAAACTACGAAGAATGGAAGGTGACGTTGAACACTCTGATATCACAAGAAGAAGGTGAGACAATTTAGTCACTTAGGCCAGAAATCCTAATTAGATGATTTTATTTCGATTACATATTTTTTTTAATTAACATGTCATATTTTTTTTTCTATTTCGCGTATTAAAGAAGGCCAAAGAAAGTTTAAAAACGTTCAGTTATATTTTCAATTTACTACCTTGTTTATGGCCGTGAATACGGGAGAGCCCGGATCAACGATGTCAAATGGAGTGGAGCTCATCAACAACATCATTAGATTTGAATGGAAAATAGTGGAAAGAGATTTTGTTTTAACTGTCAGACTTTCACATAATCTCCAGGGACAATCGGCAAAAAACACAACATGCATTTTCTCACCAAATTGTCACAAGAAAAAACGGAAACAGCCATTCGACTGGAAATTATATCTTCTTTCAATTTACATAAAAACAATAAACTTAGGAAGGGGAGAGGATCGTCTTCATACTGAAATTGTCAATACGAACATCTACATTTGGACATCATATTTGGATTTTTCGGTAAATTTTATCTTAGGTTATCAAACGGGAATTCATTTGGTCGAGTAGTTTAGGAATTATGAAAATTTAAATTTCAGAACTCCTAATGCTAAATTTATCTGTAATCATTACAAAACAAGATTGCAATGCGGATAGTTTTTGAAGCATAACTCAAGAACTATTTGACGAAATGAGCTGTCATTTTGGATTTGCATATTTGAGGCTTCTAGAAATTGATTCCGTTAAAAACTTTATAGATTAACTTCGGAATAAAAAATTAAATATACTTTTTCAAACACAATTTTCGAAAAAATTATGAATTGTAATCCACTTTTTTTTAAAGCAGAAATCGATTTTAAATTTTTTCTTCATTATTAATAAGTTGATTTTTAAAGATGCAGGTATGATGTTTTTTTCTGCAAAAGGAAAATTTTTCTAACTGACCAATTTAGCCTAGGACGGTCGTCTAACAATTTTTGAAAACTAATGGAAGGACTATCTCATTGATACAATCTTATTTTCTTAATTATTTGGCAGAACTGTGCAATTTACACTGCCTACTTATGTCCAACAAGGAAAGTGCGTTTCAACTTTTTTGGGATACCCCGTATATGAGCAAGAAACACAATGAATATGCAGGTCAAATTGATGAGCCTCTTTTTAACACTTTCCAACATAGGTGAAAAGTGTTCATGAATTCGGTTTTGTCTGTCTGTCTGTCTGTGCTCTAACTCGCGAAACTGTACTCGGTTTGCCATGTGTTGTTAAGGTTTACTATGGTATTGAAAATGACCAGTGTTGAATCATTCAGGGGGTGGCCCGGGGGAGAAATTCCTTCCGGAGCTTTGAAATCGACCCTTCCCTCAGAAGATTTGAAATTTTATATTTTCAATGATAAAAAGGGGGAGTTCCCCTCCAGGAACTCGATAATGTCCCCCCCCCGGAGCCACAGAAACCCCTCCCGGAGAAAAGTGTCTGAATTCAACACTGGAAAATGAAGTGTGTAGCATTTACAGTTCATTTACAAGGACGCTCAAAAGAATTCTGATACATTACGGTCTGTTGGGAAACATCGTATGCTGTATATTTTGATAATGTTACTACATTTCAAACACATTGAAATTGATATATATAACTGAGGTGCTCTACAAGAAGCTTACTATAGCGTATGCTGAGCATAGTATTCGTCGTTCACTACAGGGACACACAAAAGAATTTGGTTACAGTACTGTCTATATGAACATTAATTGCTGGAAGTGCGTTTTCAGTTGTGGTACGCGTTTTTATCTTTAACTAATTGTTTATATATTACTTGTAGTGTATGAATGCTATAGATCATATACAGGGCAGAACAAAAAGTATCGAATACATTTCAGTTTATTGGCGTAAATTTTCAACTGTGCTATGCGTTTCCCAACTGAACTAAATTTTAGTATACTATGCAGTATACTTACAAATCTACAGATCATATACAGGGCTGCGCAAAATAATTCGGATAGTTTTCCGACTATTGATGGTAATTACAGAAAAAGGGTTTTCAAACATGTTATGCGTTTTCCAAATTGTTTACTTAGATATCATCTTTCATTTCATTTAAATGGTAAAGTTTGTTACAGTATTGTGAATGTGCTGGAAAATGTTTCATAATCTATGCTTGATGCATGATTTTTCTTTCTTGTTATTTCTATTTCAGTTAATAAAAGTAAATGCATTAATAATGAGATAAAAAGTAAACACCACTATACATGAAAATGCCCGGAATGATAATGATACGCATTTTATCTCGAATACAGCCTTGATGCCTTGAAAATACCACCTTTACGTGAGAGTCACAGAGAACGATTTGATGGGTCAACCTCGAATATGTCATCCAGTCAAGGAGACCACTAAAGCCACGGTAGAGATTTTAAAGGACATACATTTCGAAGTGAAAGATGGATTCCGTGCTCAGTGCGTCTCGCGAGCAAAAAAAAAAAAATACTAAAATTACCAATAGAATAAAGGGTAAGAAGATAATATAGATTCAGGTTTGAAATTTTCATATAAGAAAAGAAGAGTCACAGGGCGAATTTTTTTATTCATTTAGAAATACTCCCAGATTATATAGAATTATTTTCAATCACTTTCGGGGCCGGGTGTAGACTGTAAAAAAATATTCCTGAGGTTACTAAAATTTTTTTAGTAAATTTGTATTACACAGAATTTTTAAATAACCGGTATTATAAACCGGAATCGTTGCTACACAGAAAAAAAAAAAAAAATTTGTGACGAAAGATTCTTAGGTTGTACTGTAAAAATAAATAAATAAATAAATAAATAAATAAAAATAAATGGGTATTTAACAGTGCCCAAAATGGATAGACAGTGGTAACCAAAACAGGCATGGCCCAATTTGGGCACATACCTAAGAATCTTTCGACCCAAATTGGTTTTTTTTTTATTCTGTGTACCAACGATTCCGGTTTATAATACCGGTTGATACCGTAATTGAATCTATTGTGAACTTTTCACTTTCTTGACTCATCCTGCAAAAATTATTGCAAAAAAAACATGAAAACTAGTAGTTTTATGGAGAAATGTATGATAAACACTCTGAAGCAGACAGTTGTTAAATCTAAGAATTCTTTTAAACGCTATTTAATGTTGAAATCTGCAAGATAGCTCAGTTACATAATTTTTATAGGATCAAAAAATATGCATAAGCAATTCGACCATCTTTTGTAGGCAAAAAATTGACTAAATAGTGATGTGCAACGTCACATCAATTATTTTTTTTCTCTAATTTTTTTCACTTTTTCGATTTTTTTATTCAGAATTTCAATATTGGAATAGAGATTTAATTCATATTTTGAAATAGCCGTTTTTATTTACTGTTGCCAGACTTTAAAAATCCCCAATTATATTATTTCCAAATACTGTATTTTCATTTGAAATGTATATTTACACGTGAATATTGAAAAAGAAAGAAAACCTTGAAATAATTAAATTATTACGTGCGCAAAGCATTTAATGGTGAAAATTGCGGCATATTTAAAACAATATATTTAAAGCATCATATTTCAAACGATTTTCTTATAAAAAAACTTTTCTTCTATGTGTTATAATAGTCCGCGAGCCACGACATTTTTTATTTAACCATTTTATACAAGATGATTTTCAAATATGTAATTGATATTATTTACTCAATCACGAAAACAGCAGTCAGCTGTTGCGACAGCGACGGATGCGGCCTTAAGGGCCGAAAAGGGAAATGAATGGCAACTAGAGTACGGAAGATCATCACTGGTCGTGATAATATCTTTCAAACTTCTATAATCGGGTAATATTTTTAAAACAGAGAAAATTATCGTGTTTATAGAGCTTGCGAGGTCTGAACAGAAGTTGGCGAACGTAGCTCGTAAGAAGCAGTACCCCCTATAGTACATAAAAAGAAATAAAAAATCCAACAAAAGAAACAGTCATAATAATGATAATTAGAGGCAATAAATTGCAACGTTAGAATTACGTATTGTTTTCGTGATTGTCATATCTCAAAAATCGAGATTAAAAATACGGAATTTGACAGAGCCTCCTGAAAGAGGTTTTACTTTTACATGAAAAAATAAAGGTTGCTCTAATTTTTGAGAACCTGAGTAAGAATATTTAAAAAATATATATGCATATACGGATAAAAGCGATTTCGAAATCAGTGTTGAATTCTGATATTTTTCTCCGGGAGGGAATTATGCAGCTCCGGGGGGGGGGGGGGGGGGGGACAGTATCAATTCATCACTGTTCGTAATTGTGTCAGAATGTAGCGAGTTCATATTTCAACGTAAATAAATGGGGAAAACATAGCAGCATGCAATAAAACCTTCAATGAAATTGATTTTGCTTTAAATCTTTTGTTACTTTATATTTTGTAAATTATGACATTATTTCTTATTACTATTCGCATTTACTTTCTGTTTTAATTTTCTGGTAATATAATTCGTCTCAGACATAAATAATTCAATTCTATTTAGAAAGCATTCTGTTAAAATTCATGAGACATTCACATGGTCTTTTTTAGGACAATGAAAGATGAACAAAGTGCATTAAAGCTAAGAATAAATAATAAAGTGATGGGGATGGGGGGTTAGAAACAATGTATGAACAGAATTTTACTTTATAAAATGCATTCCGTGACTGTTAATTTGATCTTCCTTTAAGAACTTAAGGTTTTTCCCCCCTGTGCTGAAAGAACTAGAAAATAATGAATAATTACGTCATAAGGTTAAGTATTCTATAAAGTTTTCTCTAAGCTAACTTCTTAAACACTTTTCAACACATTACCTGCCGTGATACTTAAAACTCGTGAGAGTGGACAAAATTGAAACATTATACATATCAAGTAAAGTTACCAACCAGCGAAATTCACTAAGGGGATTATTGGTTTTGGGGGAAGTTTGAGGTAGTTAAGTTTTAAAGAATCAAAATGGTCGGCTTGGTATTTTATTTTTATCCTAAAAAATACGGATACTTTCATAGGTATTTTCCTAACGGAAGTATATGATCTATAGAGATTAATTACAGTGTCGGCGAATCCGGAAGACACGGACAAAATTTACTTTGTGTATCGTAAACTGAAGAACTAAAAAAATAAAACCATTTCCAAAAATCATCTTTTATTTATCTGGAGGCATGGCAGTAACTCTGCCAAGTCGAGAAAGCACAGCCATAAGTATCCTTTTCTGGAAGCAACTCAGGGTACTATTACCCTTCCCCTCGCCCCCCATATCTTTACGGTGGAGTTTCTTAAAATCCTGAAACTTTGTTTAGAATGCGTTACAAACGGGACCAAATTTTCAAATTTCACGTTTCTATCATTTCTAGTTCAGAAGATATATGAACTCAAAGTTTTGCTTTTTTGACACTGACTGACTCGCTCACTCAGTCACCAATCATCAAAAAGCTAAGGTACATTCCGTAGCTCCAGAAACTTGAAATTTGGCATAAAAGTGATAGAATACAAAGAACAAAAAAATTCAAATATGCGGAAAATTTAAAAATTCGAAACATTGAAAATAATATGATCTCTTAGTCTTAGAAACTTAAAATTTGGTGTAAAGAAAATGTTTAAGATTTAAAAAAAAAAAAAAAATAAAATAAATAAATAAAAAATCGGAAAATTCAAAAATTCGAAAAAAATGTAAACATTGAAAATAATTTGATCTTTTAGCCTTAGAAACTTAAAATTTGGTGTAAAGATAGGTTTAGGATTAAAAAAAAAAAAAAAAAAAAATTTGGAATTTTTTTTTTTTTTTTTTTTTTTTTTTTTTTTTTGAAAGTGTGAAAATAACCCGATTTTGTAGCCCTAGAAACTTGAAATTTGGCATAAAGGTAGTGTTTGGGAAACAAAGAAAAAAAATAAAATATCCGGAAATTTCGAAAAATTCGAAAAAACTTCTTTTTAGAGGATTTCCCAAACAGAACTAACGTTCCAAATTTTTGGTACCTTCAAATAATAGGAACAGGGCGTGGGCTTGAAGAAAACCAGTGGATGATGTCAAAAAAGAGCCCAAAGTCAAGAAAAGGAGGATTACCAACAAAAAGAAGTGAAATCTCATCAATAACATCACATGTAAAAAATATATCCAAGTCTTACGACTCTTTTACCGTAAAAAGTTCTGAAACTTGTGTAGAGCCAAGTTTAGCCCTCTTATTATCTCTGAAATTTTCATTCAGAAATCACTCCTAGTCTCTACATCTTCAATTAATGATTATTTTGTGACTTGGCAATTACGCAGCATAGGGAAGTTATTGCAACTGACTATGTTATGGGATCGGATGGGATTATTTGATTAAGGCCAATTATAAACAGTCGTCACATTCTCGTGCTACGTAATTGCAAAGTCACAAAATAATCATTAACTGAACATCTAGAGACTAGGAGTGATTTGCGAATGAAAATTAATAAGAGAGCTAAACTTTTCTCTACATGATCTCAGAATATTTTACGGTGAAAGAGTCACGAGACTTGGCTACATTTTTTACAAGTGATGTTTTTATGAGATTTATTTATTTATTAGTGACACGTCATATTTCTTTCATTGCGCACTTTTCTGTCGTCATCAAAAAATCGTAGTTACCTTTTGAACAACTGCCAAAAACTAGCAGCTGTTTTTAAAAATGTATAACGATGGCGGCAACGGCCGGCGCTATAGCTTTTGCTTTTATTACTCATACATCACTTCTAAAAATCGCATAACTCCAATTTTTACATCCCCGAATAGGGGTGAAATTTTACATTCAAATGATTGAAAACTGTAACTCTATTTAGTGAATTTTTATGGCTTTTAAAATAATTTTCAAACATGATTTTTGTTTTTGTTTTTTATCTATCACAACAAAGAATATTTGTTTGCAGCAATTATGTAAAGTAGCTAGCGGCAGAGTTACCACAATTAGCAATTGATTGATTGCCCAGGGCAAATTAAAAAACGTTTTCTTTCTTTTTCTTTTACAGTAATCTTATGAATCTTCTATATATGGGTCCATTTCCAAGCGTTGCCATCATGGATACAATGTCCTTAGACCTATAAGAGTGAATATGAATGCCACTAAAGATTTTAAGAAACACTCTTGCGCCAAATGATATCTAGCCAAATAAGCGCCTAAATAAACTATGCACACGATTACGGAAGATTAACTGCAAGATCAGATTAACCATATAACACGGCACTTTGCCCCTAAACTGAAATCTGTCAAGGAAAAGACAGATTTCATTTTTCTTTTAAAAATCTTCGCCTTTTTGTGAAACTGTTTAATGTTTATATTTCTTTTATTTTATCAATACACTAGCTTACCCGCCCGGCGTTGCCCGTGCCAACAACCTTAAATGTACCTGAAATCAGTGTTGAACATTTATTTTTTATTTTTAAACAAATCTAATGTTGGGGGCCCCACTACCTTAGACAGCAAACACTGGGCGTGCCATACACACTCCTATATATTACCGTAAGTCGAGTCGAATCAGCCATACCCCGTCGTGATCCAGCCTATAGAACCAGATATAGGAAAGCACCCCTTGTGGTGAAAATCCGAACTAAAATTAGTCAGCTCTATCGATGTCAAGTGGAAAGAGCCATACCCCATTGTGATCCAGCCCATAGAAACAGAGATAGGAAAGCACCCCTTGGTGGTGAAATTTAGAACTAAAATAGGTAAGCTCAATTGATGTTGTGTCGAATGAGCCAACCCGTGTCGTGATGTGACCCATAGAACCCGAGTTAGCTGCAAAATCCTTTAGTTACATCTTCCACCGCCAGGGGGCACAATATGTTCTATACGAACATAACTGAATTCATTAAGGTTATCGATGTCGAGTCGAATGAGGTTTACCCCGTCATGATCCAGCCCATAGAACCAAAGATACGAAAGCGCCCCCTGTGGTGAAAATCCGAACTAAAATCAGCAATTTCTATTGATGTCGGGTGGAAAGAGCCATACTGTAATGACTTAACGAACTACAGTGATCCAAGGTGATGATTAACATCCAGCACTTTTTATTAGGCATCGTTGATACACAAGTTAAAATAAGATGAACAATTAAAAAACATTACACTCTGCCATCAAAACCCCAGCGTACACAACCATCATATACTGTTCACGCGCACACATCATTTTCCGCTCACCATCGTCTGTTCAACTCTCTCTGCATCTATCTCTCTTAGCTTAGCTCGGTTCACTTCTTTTTGACCTGCCAACTAACATCTCTTGCAGTCTCTTTGCATATCGAAAACTGTCCTTTCGTTCGATTACACGGCAGTCAACCTCCGAAGCTAGGCGACAAAACCATGGACAAAAACTGGGCAACTCACGAGTCAGGCTAGGCCATAGATTTCTTCGGTCGTTACACTGCTCTCATTGGCTGGCTGCTTCGTTGCCGAGGCTATTTCATGGGAGGAGCTTAAAATAGCCTCGAACCCAAAATTCCATATACACGCTTTAATTTTTTTTTTAAATCTAAATTAAAATTTAAAAATCCGGCCGCGAGGTATACTATCCGGTGACAACATCTACACATGACAAAAATTTCTGAGTCCTAGGTGTTATAATTACGGAGAAATCCGCGGGCAGGCAGGCAGACAGACACTTACTCTTTTATAGAGATAGAGATTAGTAATGCTTTCTTTAATATTCAGATCTCTGCCAGACACCTGTCAACAAAACGGAAATCTGACAGTGAAAATACAGATTTCAATTTGTATGTATTGATTCCTCTTTCATACGAAATACATTAGTAATGATATTTTAAAATTTAATCAAGTTTATTTTAATAACTAGTGTAAATGTCCGTCCTAGGACATTGGGTAGAAATCATGATTTTCATTTAAAATTTGAAATAATTGATAAAAATATTCATATACTATTCGTCGATAATAAGGAAAACTAAACTGAAACGGTGCATGACCTGCAGCTCAGGATCTAATTAATGAATGGACCTCTGGGGTTTTAATAACACATTTTTAAATAATTTTTTATGCAAAAATGGAGAAATTATTTTACAATAATGATACACAATCTGTAGGTCAGACAGACTTTTAATATTTTCAAATGATAATTTCTTTATATATGGATTCTTCGTTCCCTTTCAATAATCGTGATGTCTGTTCCTTTTCTACAATCGGGGATCCTGTCCTGTAGGTGACAAACCCAATCGGTCCTTTAAAAGTAATAAAATACAATCTATTTATATAATACGCAAGTGAACAATTATGATTTCAAGCTTTTTTTTTTTTTTTTTTTTTTTTTTTTTACCGTTACTTTTAATAATTTTAATTTTCCTGAATCCCTTTACTTTTCTGAATTCTTTATTAAAAAATTAATTCATCTAACTTATGATTTATTTTTTAAAGCTATCGTTAACATGTAATCAAGCTATACAAACAAAATGAAATAATCAATAAAAACTCTCATTCAAATCAATAATCTTAATAATTAAGAAAGGAAAAATCTGCAAATTACGTCATGTTGATACAATCATAAAAAAATTTCTGTTTAGTTTTTGCAACATGTAAATAAATTTCAATCTAAGCATAACGTCATTTTCACCGGCGCAAACTTTTCTCTCGTACTTTATGTACGTACTTTTATGCTTCACCATCATGTAATGAAATAAAAATATTTTTCTATTTAATTGTAATGAAAGAAAAATGGCACCAATAAGCAGAAAGATAATTTTAACCCAATGGATAATATCCTCGTAATGGCACAATAAATATGAATTTTTATTCGCTTATAAAAATAAAGTACACGCGGATAAATATTTTTACGGAAATATATCTTGCAAATAAAAGACGTTCAAAAAGCCACGTGTCTAAATATATTTTATTATTTTTATTTTTTTCTGCAACAATGGAAGTTTTTAAAAATTGTTTTTATCATGAATCTCAAAAATGAATGATTCACTACACAGTTCTGTTGTTTGTTTACATGTAAAATGTTGGTACATTATGGGAACTTGTACATTTTTGATGAGATGGATGGGCCTGACCGGAATCGCCACCTTGCTTGCGTATTATACAAATAGATTACGTCAGATACATTTCTTATTTATTTTTATTTTATTTTAGCAGTGTATTTTGGGCACTAAATACTTCTACTTTAATTATGAGCACTTTACACGTTTTACGTGAAAAAAAATAATACGTGTAACATTCTAATAATCTTTTTGTTGTTGTTGTTGTTGTTGTTGTTGTTCTTAGTCAAAAATCTAAAAAAAAAATATTAAATGATTTACAAAAATGCTTTAACCTTTGTATTTTGAAAACAAACCTAAATAAATAAAACAGTATTTTCATAACAATACGGATCTAAATTCCATTAACTAAAATAAAAATAAAATTTCAATAGAAAATTTATTCAAAATCATTTCTGGCCTTTTACTGCGTTATTATCAGATTTAGAAATAGCAGTAAGTATTCTTGGAAATCAAAAAGGTCAGCAGTCAACGAGCTAAAATTTTCGTTACAGCTCCTATTGTTGCCAATTTAAAAAAATCAAAATGAATGAATAAAATCTATCACAATTGGGGAAAAAAAAAAAAAAAAACATTTCAAGTTGAAAAGGATAATGCTTGCTTCCTCAATAAATTATGAAATCTTTTTTTAGAACAGTGCCATGAATAGGACTGTTTCAATTTATAAAAGAACGATGTTAAAGTTTTTGTGAAAAATCAAAAGTTCCCTTTTAACGCTCATGAAACAACGGAAGAATACAATAATGTAAGAGAGAAACAAGAACATGAAAAATTATGCCTCAAGCATTGGTTATGAAACACTTTCCAACATTAATGGAATATTATTTAAAATTCCTTTTTTTATTCAGTAAAATTGGATAAAGGCCAAAAGAAAAAAAAACTTCTTTATAAAACCATAAAATTAAGAAATGCGCTAGGCCTTTAGAAAGAACTTTGTCTTTCTTCATTAGGCGCAAAGAAGACGTGCTACAACTTGAAGGCAGGAGCAAGACTGAAAGGAAATGGAAGAGAAAGGCGCAAGTAAAAAAAAAAAAAATAGCCAAGAGGAAAGAAGAAGGCGTCACACTAGAACATTTCTTAATTTTATAGTGTTACTAAGAAGGTTTTTTTTTTTTTTTATTTATTGTATCACACCAATATTTTAAAATGAAACGGGATGTTTCAATAAGCAATATAAAAAACACACAACGCAGTAAAAATGTATATTATACTATTTTTTCAGTTTTTTTTTTCTTTGAAGTACTTTGCAGATAACACGTTCTAAATTCAGGGACTTTTCGTTAATCTGTTACCAAATAGCAATCTATAAAACAATAACGTTGTTATTTATTCTAATGCATTAAATACCGTCCATCCCTACTACGTAAACAGTTTGGAATACACAAAACAAATTAAAACCCAACTTCAGCAATTGAAAAGTCGGGAAAATATCCGAATTCTTTTGTACAGTCCTGTTCCTGTATATGACTGTAGATTTGTATATAAATAAATATATATTACATAGTATGCAAAAAAATTTTCAGTTAGAAAACGCGTAACACAGTTGAAAATTCCCCTTTAACAATTTCCGTCAATAAGCGGAAATGTACTCGAATTCTTTTGTGCAGCCCTGTATATGATCTACAGAATTTCAACACACCAAATAATACGCAAACAAAATATTAGTTAAATTTAAAAACGCACTTCCAGCAATTATTGTTCATAGATTGCACTGTAACCAAATTGTTTTGAGTGTCCCTGTAAATGAACGATGCACACCTTATTCTATAGTAAGCCTCTTGTAGTGAACATCATTGATGTATAACAACTTCAATATGCTTGAAACAGTGTAAAATCATTAAAATACACTGCAAACAATTTTTCCCCCATAGACCATAATGTAACGGAATTCATTGGAATGCCACTGTAAACGAACTATAAATGTTACACCTTTTATAATAAATACCGAACATCCCATTAAACATTTAAAAACCCCTTTCAGAAATTACTATCTATAGTTGGAAAATTGTCCGAATTCTTTTATACAGTCCTGTATATGATCTACAGATTTGTACATATAATTACATAGTATGCAAAAAAACAGTTCAATCAATAACAATTATTTATTTAGTAACAATTATTTCATCAATAACATATATCAATTACATGGCAATCCGAGCATATTTACGCCAGAGCGCGGACATTCATACATACGGACAGACAATCACAGACGGCCAGACAAACCGACTCCATTAACACTTTACAACTATGTTGGAAAGCGTTAAAAGAAAAGAAAATGTACATTAAACGTGACAAATGAGGTGCGTTCGTTTCGTGCTATAACTAGTTTTACAATGTAAAAAAAAAAAAAAAAAAAAAAAAAATCATCGTTATTATTTCAGTGAAATAAATTATATCGTCTGCTATGATCGAAATGAGGATGCCCCCTTTTTTTTTTCTTATTACGTATGCCATGTTTACATAGATACGAATTTTTTTTTCGATACCAGACAGTGCTGTAAAATTTACCATGGAGATCTTGCTTTGCGAATGATGACCTCCATGGTTTAATATTTCTATGACTCACGATGAACGAATCTCCTGTGTTTATTACCTTTAATGGATTCATATATTCGGCTGTTAACCTAATTTTCACTGAAGTTATCTCAGAATCAATACGTTTTTTAATGTAGCTCATCTCTCAAGTAAACAGTTTTTTTGAACGATCTTTCTAAAAATGTAACTTTTCCGCAATTTTATTCGAAGAAATATTTTTTAATAAAAATGGACGCTTGGCATGGAAAAGATGTGGTTAACCAGTATTGGTTTTCCTCAGTCACATGACTTGTGCTTTTACTATATAGATTACCTATGGATGGGATTTAATAGAATAAAGAAACTTTTATTAATATATTTTTAAGTTTTGATTCGATTTTTATAAAATTTGAAATGTCTAGATAAAATTCTGCAACGATTTATTTATATTAAATTTTTACGATTTATATTCAATTTCAAACCATTCGGTTGGGTAGTTTTTGCGCTGTTATATGCGGACGGACGGACAGACAGACGGATGGACGGACTAGACGACGACTATAGGTGCTACGTATTTATACAATAACGAACGCCCCTAAAAATACTTTTAGTTAAAAGTTAAAATCAGTATTATGCTAATCAATCAATTATCATTTATTGACGGCTAACAAAAAGTTTATTTCAAATGATAAACATTCCTACTGAAGTGTGCAACGATTATATATATTGCAACGATATGTACGTACGAATATACAACGAATATACAACGAATATATATAGTGCAACGAATATATATACAACGAATATATATAGTGCAACGAATATATATACAGCGAATATATATAGTGCAACGAATATATATATACAACGAATATGTATAGTGCAACGATTATATATATTACATTTTAAACCATTCGGTTGGGTAGTTTTTTGCGCTGTTACATGTGGACAGACGGACGGACCAGATGACGACTATAGGTGCTACGTGTATTTATATAATTACGAACGCACCTAAAAAAGAGAGAGGAGGAGTAATTTTAACGTGGTCAAAATTATAAGGATAGTTTATTACATTTCTTATAATAAAAAAAAAAGTGGCCAGTTAAACTGATGGCATTGAGCTCACAGGCTATTCACATTAATTGTATGTTATACTCTTATGTCAAAGAATAATGCCGTCGAAAAATAAAGAAATCGATAATAAATTAAGGTGGGATTAATCCCCCCCCTCCCTGTTCCCCCCTTTATACTTAACCAGTGAACCCCCAAAACTAACCAGGGAAGCGCCTTATCACGATGAACCTATATACAAAATTTGAAGCAAATAGGTTATTTCTGCATGAAAAACCCATTTATCTAAACTAAGGGGGGAATTAGCCCCCCGTTCCCCCCTTTATACTTAATCAATGAAACCCCAAAAGTAATGAGGGAAGCGCCTTATCCCAATGAACCTATACAAAATTTGAAGCAAAACGGATATTTCTATGAAGAGTTATCGCGTTACGTACATACATACATACATACAGAACGGGCGGGCACATTAGCTCTCCGGCTTTGATAGCCTGTGAACTAAAAAATGTATTTTTTCTTCTAAAAACTAGATTTGTACTAATTAGGTGAAATACCATCAAACCGGAAGCCTTCAAAGCTGGAATCCTCGTCAGATGTAGAAATATGTCTGGAAAATTCGTTAAGGGTGGAAAGTATTTGGCAAGGGAAAATCACATCGGCAAATATCGCCTAATACAAACTTAATCTTCCTTCCCGCCTTATCTTTCTTCGGTATGGAAATGTAACGATTGTTTCCAGCTTTAGACTTCTACAAGTAAGAAGAAATACATACAATGCGAGATATTATTCATTACCACATCATCCCCAAGTGTTAAGAAAATGATGCAAAACTTCCCGAATGATGCAAGTTCCTTCAATGAAATCTAATGAACATTTTAAAATTTGTTCTGCCAAAGATTAAGATTTAACAAGTTGAACATTAGCACATCTCGCTATTTAATTACATATGACTATTTAAACTTCATTTTAAAATAAAAATTATCATGTTCGATAATATTAGGTAAACCTTAAAAATAATTTCAATAAAACTTGCGTTCAGCCACGATTGCGACAAGACAAGACCAGGAAAATTTACTAGATGAAGGCCCCATTTTCCTTATATTTTTAGGTAGATTTTGTAAGAAATATTGCCTATTACATTCTCTCCTAAGTTAGAATTTCTGAAAAAAAATTTCAGACTCCTAGAACCCAAAACCACCTCCAGTTCAAAACTTTATCTTGAAATTTTATATTGACAAGTTTTTTATAGGACCAACTCTTACAGCAAAAAAAAAATAAAAACAAAAACATCCTTGCTGGCTCCGCCTACAGGCACAGGTATATTTCGACGTGGGCGGTCCCAACTGCCGCATCATGGCAAATATGTCTTTCTTCTGCAATTCCCAATAAACATTCGCCCCACGGTCTGCGTCTTCGAAATCTACCTGTGCCTGTAGGCCGAGCCGTCAGGGATTTTTTATTATTGTATGGGATAACTTAGGATAAGCGCCAAAATATACACCGGAAGTTGAACTAAGTTTTAGTTTAGGCCACACCTCAACTTCGGAAGACACAGATCCGCTTATTTCTACTCTTACTTAAAACATACAATTTTTTCTTGTATCTAATAACATAGGATTTCATGCGGTCGACGTTTAGACTAACAGGGACCGTGTCTCAATCATTCTTGATAACCAAGGCAGACAATCACCACTATCTCCGATTAGTAATTTTTGCCTTAATGCAGCTGTAAGACCGTAGACAGAAAAAATATTTTGGAGAAGGATTTGGGGCTCATAATTTTATTTTTGTCTTATTTTAAATTAAATTCTTATTAATTGAATAGAGGCAAGTGTTAAGAATCTTTATTAAGCTTTATTGAGAATTCAAATAAGGTGGGTGCCTCTGATATGGCCATGTTAAACTTTAAGAATTTTCCCTCCGATCATTTTGAAATAATCCAAACCGTTTTATTTTTTTAACTTTCTCAAGTTAATAGACTTTTATGAAAATAGTTTTACTAGTCCAAAAAAATAAATTCCAAAAGTGTACAAAGTGTCGATATCAGGAACATGTCCACATGATATGGCAACCATTATATGTTTCACAAATCGTGATTTTCTTCAATTTAAAAATGAAGTTCTGCTAAATTAAGTAATTTTGGCGTAAATTAAATAATCATGATACTCAATAATTCTTTTAGTTCTTCAAAAGTGGATTTTAAAAAGGATTTTTCATCAAAAATGAAGTTGTTTACAAAATTGGCAATACAATTTAACTTTTTATCTAGAAAACAAGTAATATAAAAACAATTTTTTAAGTCAATTCCTACTTTTTAATCATAAATATATAAAATAAACCCGTGCAGCGTTAATGTCCCACGTTATCTTTATTGAACATTATTTTATAATCATCGTTGCGGTAATTTTGAGATAAATCTTTCATTTCATTTATGAAACAATAGAAGTTTTTTTCTCCCATGTAAAAATTAAAATTAATTAATTAAATTTACTGAATGAATTAATATTTGAAAAAACTGTATTAACTTCAATTGTCATCCAGTACAAGTTTAAAAAAATTTATTTGAACTTGAATGGATCAATAGAAAATATTTTATTAACGTTTTGAAAATTCCAACAAGATATATATAGAGAGAGTGTGAGCTAATAGTAGTAATTTAAAAAAATGTGAAATCCTTTTAGAGTTTTAAAAATTTGTTAAAACAAATTACCTATCACAATTAATAACAAATAAAAATGTCTTAATCCTAGGCTTGCATGGTGAACTTGATATGGCCACCTGGATGGCCATATCGGGAACAGGTAATCTTTTACGGATTTTGAATAACTCGTAAAATATACATCATCAATGATAGCACCAATTTGAACAGATTGTGATGATATTCATAAACAAATTATTTTAAAAACTTGCATGAAAAAGGAGACTTACCAAATAAAAACAAGAAGCGATCACATCAAAAACTTAAAACTAGTCGTTGGGAGCCACCGTAATACTTATCCATTATGGATATGCATAATATAAAGTATGAAAATAAAACATGCGTAAACTATTTATAAAATGCATTGCAATTCGAATAAAATTGTGGCTTGATGACGGCATAAACTTTAAATGCTCCATTACTGAATTGCGTAAAAGAAACATCCTTATAACTCCAAAATTGATAATCATATTAACTAGTGGTTTACTGCGTCGAAATAAGCGTCTCATTTCTAATTAAAATATATCTTTGAATTGAAATTTGAATGAAATACAGGGTCATGAAAAATCGAAGAGTGTGGTAAACATAATTACAAATATCTCGGCAACTCATTATCCGATTGACTTCATTCTTTATGCAAAATTTACGTTTGTTTATTGTCTTTTATATTCACTCCTTAAAATAAACAATTTCGAAAATTTTTATATACCTTTTATCAGAATGAATATTTCGAGAGTCCGAAAGAAATAGTTCCGGATAATCGAGGTTACTGAAATTCAATAAGCTTCTTCCCATTATTACATACTAAGTACATATCAAATTTCACGTCTCTATCTCAATTTGTTAGGGAGATAGAGCGTTCACAGACAGACGGACGGCAAAAAAAAAAAAAAAAAAAAAAAAAAAAAAAAATCTAAAAATATGTTTTTCGGAATCTCTAGTGTCTGAAACGTGTAAATCCGTCAATTTTTTTTTTTTCGATTTTCAAAACGATTACAAGACGTACCCTATACTAAGTATGATGGATAAGTAATAGGAAAGTGGCGTCCAATTCCACAACCTAGCTGAATTAAAAGTGATCACAACACACCAGGAGGCTCTTTCGCGGTATGCTCATGCCATTTAGCGAATTTTTTTTCGGTTAGCTAACGTATAATAGAGGGATGGCCATATCAGGAACATGGCATAACAGGGGCACCTACCTTAAACCAATTTACTATAATTACAAAAGGAAATTCAAGCCTTTTTCATTCCAAATAACATTGTAATCTCATTTAAATGCTTCTTCGAAAACGTATTGACGTTAGTGTCAACCAAATTAATAAATGTTAAAAATTAATGTTTGAAGTTTTGTATACATATTTTCAAATTCTTTATTGCCAAAATTGCCTTTCCATCTAGGTCCATACATCGGAACAGAGAAGTTTGTGGCTATTTTAAATGACTTGCATTGCATTATTCAAGAATTTGGAGTAAACAACTCTAACGGTCCCTATTCCCTTCAAGCTGTTGTGGATATTTTATTTTGAGTCCCATTTTTAAATATTCGAATGAATTTTAAAGACTTCTTAGAAAATGCATTTATTTTTTTCAACATACTAACGGAATTAAACAATGAAGCTTAGCGTGATTTTTTTTTTTTTTTTTTTTTTTTTTTTTTATCTTGACCGTAGTTTATTTTTGAATCTTGACAATCTTGACTGACAGTTAATGATATATTTATAGTCATCTTGCCAGAAATTTCGGAAGAAGATCAAACCCCTCCCATTTGGCTACGACCTTGAGCAGCTGCTTCACGTACTAATGCAGTAATAAAACTCTGGTTGGCAAATCAAGGTGGACAATAAAAGGTCAACTTTTTTTTTTCCTTTCAGATTTTACATGCTAAATATAATTCTGAATATCTCCCCTAAGAAGAGTTTTTAGTGTTCATCATTTAAAACACTTGGATGAAATAAGTGTCAATAATTCCAAATACATTATTCATTACCACCAACCGAATGCATATTTTTCTTTACACTTGCTACACTAACCCCCTAACTCACCGTCAACCTCAACTAGCGAGTTACGCTGTAACTCTCGGTTGACCCTGAAATCAAATTCTCCGCTAACTCAACTAGCCGAAAATGGAGGAGAAAACGAAACATAAGTTCAGTAACTGAACTAACCTATTCGTCTACAGTTATTCGACACGCGCATGTGCAATTGAAGCAAAGATGGCGGTTGCGTTGACAAGTGTTTTGACGTTTATTTCGTTTTCAATGCTATTTGTGATGCAGAAAGCAAACGAAATGTTAATTTTAAAAAAGTAATAATGTGAAAGAATGTGTTACTTTTAATTATTAGCCCTTTTAGGATATTTTAACTCTGTAAAGTCAAGATTATAGTGATTATTAAGAAAGTTTTCAAGACGTAAAATATCTACTGAGAATATTTGGTAGCGCCATCTAACGAATGTAAAATCAAATGTTCTTACACTCAAATATTGTATACAAGATTCAAATCTTTTTTTTTTTTTTTAAGAATAAAAAACAGCAGTTTTTCTTAAATTTCAGATTTATTCCTACACTTCAGGTTTGTTTAAAGAATAAAATTATAGAAGATGGAATTTTGCGTTAAAATATCGTTATAATATATAAAAATGTTTATCCGTTTGTAATAGATAAATAATTTGAACTAATATGTACTTGTTAGTTAAAAATAATTATTTTTGTTTGAAAGAAACATTTTTAAGAGGATTATTTGAAAATTTTCGCAGTTCACGAGAATTTTTTCAAACAGCTTTTTAAATTATTATATATGAAATTAAAAAAAATATATATATATATATTAATTATAATAATTTACACATAAAAAACCCCCACCTTTTTGGGTCTCGTATAAGGGATAAATGCTACCAAACATGCAATTTCATCCAAGATAATTTAATTCAATCTGTAATCAATTATTTTAGTTAAATAAAACACATACATTAGAAATAAATATATGAAAATATCTTTTTATATAATATTCTTGCAAAATAAATAAATCTAGCTCGCTATTTGCTTTTATTCCACTTATTAGTGTTAGCATGGTCATAAAATTGTTTATTAAACGTAGATAATATATATATATATATTCTTTAATCAAAAAACTTAAAAAAAAAAATCCTATAAAATTTTGTAAAAATGAGCATTTTATGACTGTGACAATATTTTTAAACCACCAAACCAAAATGTTAATTCAAAATTTATTTGTAAATTTATTTATCAAAAAGTAAACACTCCAATTTCCCATTAATCAAAAAAAAAAAAAAAAAAAAAAAAAAAGACTTGTTAGTTAAAAATAATTATTTTTGTTTGAAAGAAACATTTTTAAAAGGATTATTTGAAAAAATTCGCAGTTCACAAGAATTTTTTCAAACAGCTTCTAAAATTATTATATATGAAATGAAATATATATATATATATATATATATATATATATATATATATATATATATATATATATATATATATATTTCATTATATCATTATTAATTATAATAATTTACACATAAAAAAACACTTTTTTGGGTCTCGTATAAGGGATAAATGCTACCAAGCATGCAATTTCATCCAAGATAATTTAATTGAATCTGTAATCAATTATTTTAGTTAAATAAAAAACATACATTAGAAATATATGAAAATATCTTTTTATATAATATTTTTGCAAAATAAATAAATCTAGCTCCCTATTTGCTTTTATTCCACTTATTAGTGTTAGATAATATATAGTGTAGATAATATATTTTTTTTTCTTTAATCAAAAAACTTAAAAAAAAAAAAAAAAAAAAAAAAAAATCCTATAAAATTTTGTAAAAATGAGCATTTTATGACTGTGACAATATTTCTAAACCACCAAATCAAAATGTTAATTCAAAATTTATTTGTAAATTTATTTATCAAAAAGTAAACACTCCAATTATGCTCTTTCAATACTCTGTTTTGTTTCGTTATTGAAAACTGAATCAAGGGAGGACAGAACCCATAAAGACTATTGCTACGTCATGTGATCCCTTTGGCCAATGAGATATACACATTTCAACCTGCCGTCGAGTAACCCAGAGTCGAATAACCATGTCCCTGAAGTTAACGAAGAATTCGGAAATATCAACCGGCAGTTAGATTCGCGAACCTCGGGTTACTCAACTGAGAGTTGTACGGGAAGTTGAAGGTTGGTGGTGAATTGACCGGTAAGCTGGAGAAGCGAAGGATTCCTTTCTTCATTTAAAATTCTTCCCTTGGCACATTTAGGAGAAAGTAAAAGTGAAAGTTGACATGGTGAACGAGAAAATACCTTTACGCAATATTGGCACGTGTTACCTAATAACACACAGCACTATTTTCCTTGAGGAGCAGCTGACCGACAACTCAACGTGCTCCCGAGGAATGATCCTGCTATACGCTCGAAGCGAATTATTATCTTTCTGTTTACCTTGATTTTTTTTTGAGAAAGTTATTTTTAAAAGACGTTTTTCCCTCGGGGAAAGTGTTGTCTAGTAAGCGTGCTCAACATGCGTGAATTTATATTTGTCAAACAAAATACTTTCGTGCACGTGTGGAGAGCTAAAAAATCATTTAATGCCTTTAAACAAAGAAACTTCAAGCACAGAGCTTTCTTAACTTTTTATTGTTATATGTAGTTTGCTAATAGATAATTAGGAATGTGCATACGAAACTTTCAGAATTTTTTCACGGAATAATGCGCTAAGCATAAACTTTAGCAGCGTTTCTCAACTGAAGTTACTGGGGACTTTCATGATACAGGAGTCTGTCCAAATTTTTCTCACTGGGTCCTGTTTTTTGTGAAATTGTGAAGTTTTTTTTACATTTGTAAAAATTCTAGTCATAATTTCGTGAATCTGAAAATATTGTTATATTCAGGTTCCTGTATATATCTATCCTTAACGTATAAAAAGGCTAAGTAATATGCAAATTTGATGACTTTAATTGTTTTGTGACAGATCATACTTTATCTTTAAGGGTGTATTCAAATCCAAACTGCTTATTTTGAGACGCATTTTTAAATTCATTTTTGCTCTAAAATGCATCCAATTGGCAGGTTCTCTTATTCACAAACTTTATAATGTCCGTATTGTCTCGATTTTTTACTTTCTTCTATCTTTACAAGAAGAAAGTATTGGATTCCTGAAAATTTTCGACTTCCGGTTTTTGACGGATTTATACGTTTTAGAAGGTCCTGAACACGATTTGACTATTTCTAGAAAATGTCTGTCTGTGACTCTGTCTGTCTGTCTGTATGTGACAAAAATTTTGTGGGCGCTCTATCTCAAGAACTAATACTCGGAATTTAATAAAACTTTAGATTCAGTTAGTCCATAATATAAATTGGTGCTGATTAGTTTTTGGTAAAAATCGCCCAGCAGGTGGCGCTGCTATGCACCATTTTTCGCGATTTCCGCAATAGCTCTATCTCAAGAACTAATGCTCGGAATTTAATAAAAGTTTAGATTCAGTTAGTACCTGATATAAATGGGTGCTGATTAGTTTTTGGTAAAAATCGCCCGGCAGGTGGCGCTGCTATGCAGCATTTTTCGCGATTTCCGCAATAGCTCTATCTCAAGAACTAATGCTCGGAATTAAATAAAACATTATATTCAGTTAGTCTCTGATATAAATTGGTGCTGATTAGTTTTTGGTAAAAATCACCCAGCAGGTGGCGCTGCTATGCAGCATTTTGAAGGATTTACACGATGTTGGCGATAGTCATATCTCAAGAAATACTGCACGGAATTTAATAAAACTTGAGCTTCAGTTAGACATTGATATAACTTGGTGCTGATTCTTTTTAGTCTATGCGAAACCTGTGTGAGATAGAAGAAAGTTTTGGGATTGACACATCCGACTAGTTAATAATGGCAGAATATATTTAAAAAAATGCTGTCAAAGTAGACATTTTGAACCGAATTTCCCGAAGCAATAACGCTGGAAAAAAAAATATCGTACTGTGAAAATAATTGTTCGTAAATCAATTTCTAATTAATTGAACAAAAAATAAATATATAGGTCCCTTATAAATCTCTTATTAAATCACGCCGCCAAGTTTCATGTTTTTACTTTTAAAAATAAGTCTGAAAATGTGTCTCAAAATTTTGAGCTGTTAAGCGTGGAAAAATATTTTTTTTTTAATACCGCCTTAAACGATTAAATTTGTGAAATGTTCAGTTTGGAGGTGGAAAAGTTTTGTGAAAGGTCTATTTTAAAGGTAAAGAATTTTGTGAAGGGTCCTGTTGTGTGATGAAAATTTTTGTGAAGGATACTTTTAAGGACCCAAAATTTTCCTAAGCAGATTCCTGTGATATCATTAGGGGATCCAACAGAAACAGTTACAAACGGCACTTGAAAATTAATAGGCTCGAGTTGTGAAAGAAAATAATCTACCTTTGTGAATGCAATATACTCACATTTTCTTAATTTGTGCTGATAGTTAACTCGAAGTAATCCCGATAATTTAATAATTGTTCTTAGATAGCAGCGATACAGACAGGATCTGCACTTGGGAGGGATTTTATTTCATTTATTACTCATAAAATGAACAAGTTCGTTGTTCTACAGGCTTAAAGCAGTTTTTAGTAAATATATGAAGTGTAAAAAAACCGACAAAGTGAAAAGTACAAGCATTCAAGACAACTTTATTATTCAGCCGTTTCAAAGCTCCAAAAAAGGAGACCCGTCTTCAATCTTTAAAGCAAAATAAAAGAAAGAGTGTGAGAAACAACATTAGCATATCACACACAGTAACACATATACTTTACTGCTGCTATTCCTCATTGTCATCCATTTACACTGAAGAAGGAGCTCTTATTATGCAGCCTTTAAAATCCTTGTACGCTAAAAGTTTCCTTTTATTACTTTTTTTTTCTTTTCTTTCGTTTTTAGCACTTTCCAACCTAGTTGAAAAGTGCTTATGACTTCGGTTTGTCTGGCTGTCTGGCCGCGCTCTAACTCCCGTAAATATGCTCGGATTGCTCTGCCATTTTTATATGTTATTGTCGTTACCTATAGCATGTTCCCTATTTCAACGGAAGTGTGTAGCACTTATAGTTTTTTTACAGGGACACTAAAAAGAATTCCGTTACATTACGGTCAATGGGGAAAAATCATTTGCGGTTTATTTAAATAATGTTTCACTATTTTAAACGCATTGAAATTTATATATATCACTAAGGTGCATTACAAGAAGCTTAATATGGAATAGGGTGCGCATAGCACTTATAGTTACTTTACAGGGACACTCAAAAGAATTCCGTTACATTACGGTCTATGGGGAAAAATCCTTTGCGGTTTATTTAAACAATGTTTCACTATTTTAAACGCATTGAACTTTATATGTATCACTAAGGTGCATTACAAGAGGCCTACTACAGAATAGTGTGTATATAGCAGTCGTCGTTCATTTACAAGGACACACAAAAGAATTCTCTACTGTCTGTTAACAATAATTCCTGGAAGTGCGTTTTAAGTTACTGAACGCGATTTTAATTTTAACTTGCTTTTTGTCTATTACGTGGTGTGTATAAATTCTGTAGATCCTATACAGGGCAGCACAAAAGTTTGCGAACACATTTCCGTTTATTGACAGAAACTCCAGAAGGATAATTTTAAACTGTGTTACGCGTTTTCTAACTAAACTAAAATTTAGCGTCCTATATAGTATATATACAAATCTATAGATATATACAGGGCTGAATAAAAGTATTCGGATATTTTTTCGAATATTGTATCTGTTGGAAATTCCTGAAATTATGTTTTTAAATATGTTATGCGTTTTTCAAATTGTTTACTTAGATGTTATCTTTTAGCTAATTAAACGGTATGTTTTGTAAAATTATTTTGGAAGCGTTGGAAAGTGCTACATAATCTATGCTTGACGCATGATTTTTCGTTCTTGTTTCTTTTTTCTTTTTAACAGATCATTTTATTTACCTTAATGCAAAGGTTTTTGTATGCATTAGTTTTAACTCTTATTATGTAACCTTGAAACCACTGTAAGGTAATAGTTTATTTTCTGTTTGTTCTTTTCTTTCTTTTTTTCTTTTTAACAGATCTATATATTTATCTTAATTCAAGAGGTTTTGTATGCATATGTTTTAAAATGCTCTGAGATGGGGTTTTACCGCTTAAATTCTCTCCGTCGCTGTACCAGTGTATAATCATTTGGTTTGATTTCAGCTTTTTAGATGATGTAACCAGTTTAATTAAAAATCATTATTTATCTCTTGGCTAACTTGGGTATGTATCCATTCCATATGAACAAGAATGAAATTATTTTTATTTTAAAAAAAAATCCCTGACGGCTCGGCCTACAGGCACAGGTAGATTTCGAAGACGCAGACCGTGGGGTGCCTATTTGTTGGGAATTGCGGAAGAAGTTACCTTTTTGCCATGATGCGTCAGTTGGAACCGCCGACTTCGAAACATAACTTATTTGCAGGCGCAGCCGGCAGAGATTTTTTTTTTTCTATAAGGGTTGGTTCTATAAAAAACTTGTCAGTATAAAAATTTTAGATAATATTAAGAGGATGTATAATAAATTTAAGCGGATTTGATATCTTGTGAATTGACGAAAAGTTATGCATTTTTTCTCTTCTAAAGCCCCCCTTTTTTCCACCCGTTGGGGCCATTTTTATGATATCAAAAATCTGTCATACATAAATTTTCGGCCTTTTTCTTAGAAGTAATAATAACTTTAAACGGATTCGATACGTATCATAATTAAGAAATTATGGGGGTTTTACTGTTTTCACAAAAAGCCCCCCCCCATCTCCCCCCCATCTCCCCCCCATTGGTTCGATTTTGCTCATTAACGAACTTGACCGAGATTTTATGCCCCTTGATTTTATGTATCAGTTTGGAAGAGATTTGTGCCATAAAAGTTATTGTGTCCATAAAAAAGTGACATAGATAAATAGATAGATAGATAAAGTTTTGAACTGGTGGTGGTTTTGGGTTCTGGGAGTTATGATCGTCGTAGATCTTCAAAAAATTTTCAAAAATTCCAACTTAGGGGAGAACGTAATAGGTAGGGTAGTATTTCTTACGAAATCTACCTAAAAATCACTGTCTCATTTTATGTTTGTGCCCGGGCAACTAGTTCCTTATGTTCCTTATGTGCTTTTTGCACAATGCAGGTGGCCTCTGTTCCTAGATAAGAGAATAAACTTTTTCTGTGTATACGGTATTTCATTAAAACCAATCACAAATCTACACGACTCGGATCTTCAAAGCTGCTTACGTTCTTCTTGAGGAGATGAAGCTTCATTTCATCCATTATGCAACAACTACGAACGAAATGAGGTTGACTTCTTACAATAGTATTTCATTCAGTCAGTCATTCGACTTCTTTTTTTATTCTTCGGTTTAAACAAGAAGAACTATTTTTGACATCGATTTGACAGAGAAAAGAATATAGGAAATTACTTTTAATGCTAGGATAACTGATGATTTCTAGCAGACATTTTCCATGGAGCTTCTTTAACCATAAGGAACGATTCCATGTTTGTTTAAGTTGACATGAATTATTTTTTTGTACGAAGTGTCCCAAAAAGATTGAAACGCATTTTAATTTCTTAAATATTTTACCTGTTGTAATTAGTAAAGGCAATTTAAACTGCAGAAGTGTTTAAAAAGACGTAGGAAATAAGATTATATCAATGTGACGACATCGGCGCTGTAGACGAATATTAGATGATATATTATGGTTTTGCTGGGTGAAAATAAACTGTGAATACCAGATAGTATAAGTAAATAATTATTGGCCGTGCTGATGTTTGGCGACAGGCCGCTATGACATTGGCAGCCGCAATTTTAGGATCACATCGATGATATTACACAGCTCTAGGTATGATGTTAAACCAGGCAATCGACTCATAGTACGAGATGGTAACGAATAAAACACTAGATGCAGTGGTGTAGTCGAAGGGGGACGCAGGGGACGACGTCCCCTCACTTTTTTATTTTATCTCAAGCATCCCCACACTTTTTATTTTCAAGGGGACGATGAGGACGCAGACTTTCCAAATTTATTATTATTTTTAAAGAGATAAGCACGTTAATCAGTTAACAATTTTAAGAAAAAAGCACAGATTTTTAATACTTTTCAACAAAGTTGAAATGTGTTTATCACTTCGGATCGTTGGCATGAATGTTCTCCCTCTAACTTTGTTTGAATTGAGATAAAATTTATGTATGTTTTTGAGTTTCTTTGCGTTATTATCACTACGGAAAATGATATAGCTTAATTATATAGCTTCAATCTAGAGATCTGCATGGACCGACATTTTCAGACACGAAATAAAGTTCTGAACTTTTCAATTAGGGACAAGCTATTTAAAACATTACAAGTAAACAAAAAATTAATTAAATTAAACTGTTTAATTTTTCAATTACTTTTCTCTGCATTTCAAAATGAAAGCTAACATTTTGTATTAAGTTTTCTATCGCTGACATTTGGAACTATGAGCGTTCCCCCACTTTCTTTCCTAGGACTACACCACTGACTAGATATAACAAGTCAATGGAATTTCTGCTCAGAAAACCACTAAATTGTCTTCATCCCATTATATTTAAGTGAAAAAATAAAAACGTTGGATAGGAGATGTCTTCTTTACTCATTACTACTTGAGATGAACTTAAAATAATAACATCTTCTTCTTTAACAAAAAAAATTAAGTAAGACAAACCTAGCAATCATCGTTAAGGCAGCGTTACACATTTCGACGACATTGAAGCCATGGGAGGCAAAGGGAAAAAGACCAAAAAAGGTGAGCTCCTGAACCAGTGCAGACCGTGTTATATGTAGTGCGTAAAGGTACAGACTTCCATAAAAAGTGGCGTGCGCAAAAGGTTCTAAACCAATAAAAAGACACGCCAGTGCTCTGCGATGGCGGAAGGGAAAAAACTGAATGTTTCGGTCCTGCTTGGCGCGGGAAAAACACTTCGAAGCATCACTCGAAAGAAAAATAAAATAATATATATTAATGTAAATGTAAAAAATATTTAGAAGTTCATTTTTATCTTGGTACTGCTTCCAACTATGCAAAAATATTTAAAAATATAATTAATATGCATGTATCTTTTAAAAATATTTTAATTTAATTAAAAAGTAATAATATATCCTAATTAATATTATAACCATACTTAAAAGCAGATAAAAATTGAATAAGATTAAATAGAATAGGTCAATTTGAACCAAGAGGAAATGCATGAAAATTATATATATTCTGGCCATGTTAATTAAATTATATCACATAACTAGCAATATGACAATTTGAATCAAAAAATTAATTTCATAATATAATTGAAAAATGCAACGTATACATTTTAAGATTATAAATTATGCAAGATAAATAAATATAAATTTATCCAATTAATTTTAATGCTTAATATTAAAGACAAATTGATATAAAAAATTAAATTTTTATATTGATGTATAATATTAAGTATAAACATATCCATACATCGTAACAAACCCACCAATTAATATTTAGTTAGACATAAAATAATAATATAAGAATAATATTGTAATTAACTTTAAATATAGATATATATTTTTTGATAAGTATTTCCGGATAAATCTTTTATTAATGAACAGAAGCGATGCAAGTAACAGTTCCCACAGTATCCGGTATAAACTTATAGCCCTCGGGCTTAACGATGGCTCACTACATCGTTTAATAGATCGAAAAGATCTGTTATGAAAATTCTACGTGACTTCAACACCAGATAACCATTTGGTTCGCACTTCTAAACACGACAAAAATCTGCTCTCCAAATGCCTGCTAGCGCATTTTGTTAACCGCGCGTAGGATTACTGACGACGACGTAACGAGGGCACGATTCAATGAGTGAGAGGCGAATTCAAGCCAAGCGAATGAGGCGCGAGGGAGAAGATTTAACACGAAAGAATCCCCCTCGTAGCCGCGCATTGATTTTGAAGTGAAAAATACCCAGCGCGAGAAGCAAAGCATGGAATAATTTTTTTTTTTTAAATGGCTTTTAAAAACATTCGAAATGACAAAAGCGTCTCTCAGAATTTTATAGATTGGGGAGTTGATAAAAGTTACGAATGAACTTAAAGTTTTAGATTAAGATTTGGAATAAGATAATTATTAATATACGGGTTATTACTTTTAAAAGGATATTAAATAGGAATAAATATTATTAAGAATTAAGGAAATACTGACTATGTCAGAAGTTAGATTAATTTAAAGGACTAATGCGAAATAAATGCGAAGGAAATAAATGTTTTATATGTATATATATAACATATAATTAAATGTAAGAACCTACAATTCATGGATATTACTATACCATACCATAACCATCGTTACCATACAATACACCATATACTAACCATTAGAAACAAATAATCAGCAACTTAAACTTCATTTTTTTTGTATAATTATATAAGGTAAGTATATTAATTAACCCATACAATAACACCCCACTTCCATAATCATTCAAAAGAATGCAGCCGTACATAACTAAACCTACCTTAAGTCCACCAGACAACACATCCCACCTCCATAGTCATTCATAAGAATGTACCTACTTAACAATGAACTAACCTCCATTTTTAAGCGATGTCTTTTTTATTTGTGTGTGTGTGTGTGTGTGTTTGTGGAAAAAATATATAGTAGACGGCTTTTTTTAGAAATGACCATTATTCCGGAAAATCTGAAAATTCGGAATCACCGCAGTCCCGAAGATTCCGGAATTTCGGCTTCGCACAAAATATCAATACGTATTTTAATATATCCAATTAATATACACAAAACCTATTTTAATGCAATTATGGAAAAATAGTGTATAATTACATTTCTAATATTCGAAACTGATAACACATTTTTAAATGAAATTACAGTTGCGGTTGTCTAATTGTCATAATTCGCATTAATTTCAAACTGAAATACAATTCACAGACATGTTATTTAAAAGACTGCATGCTAATAAAAGCTATTTTTTTTCCATTCGAGATTATATTCTCAATCTATTTTCAAGTCATTACATCTGAAGTTCACAATACACAATATGGGTGGGGTTATTCATTATGTTAATTTTTATAAGTTTTTAATATGTATCTGCTTAATTTTATTTGTTTGTTTTTGTTTCTTGCATACATATTTACGAATTGCATATTATCGTCGACTATTTTTATATTAATTTAAATTAATGTTTCTATCTTTATAAGTATTTTTGCGGCAAACATTGTTTCTCAGTGCATTTTATGAGCTAAATTTAGTGTACATCACCAACATCGTGTTTACTATTTATAATTAGGAGACAGAAAAACGATGTATATAGCGCGGCATAGAATCCTGCCCGAACTCAAAAAATCTATCTGAAGTCACCCCGAAACATTTAAACGGAATCCTAACCCGAAACGCAAAATGAAAGAAAAATCAGTCCATATTTTAATGCAATTATGGAAAAATAGAGTACAACTATATTCCTAATATTTATTTTATGCTTTATCAAGAAAAATGAACATATATACTCATCCATATTCATATATGGAGTTTTTTAATCTTAAATAATATCCTAAACTTCGTTTTGAGAAATCGAGTTAGCTCGAATCCGCCCAGCAAATGCCAAAACTCAACCCAAAACAGAACCGAGACCAAAACATTTAAAGTGAACCCGACTCGCAAAATAAAAAATAAAAATAAAATAAAAGTTGGGTCTACTGAACCGAACCGAACCGTGGTTAGGATTGTGTGTTGGGTAAAATCAGGTTACCGTACCAGGTGCAAAACACTAGTGTGTAGTAGTTTAATTAATTCATAAAATTTAAATTATTTAAATTTTACAAAAACTTTGACATTTTTGCCTGAAATTATGTTTCAAAAGAATTTCAATCAATATTTCTTTTCTTTTTTTTTTTTTTTTTTTTTTTTTTTTTTTTTTTTTTACTAGGATGACCTTTATAAGGCATCTTAATACCAATAAGCAGTAAGTGTGCACTATTTCCGCTGTAATGATGTGAAATATTTCATATATTTGACGCAGTCTTTAATTTTAAAAATGACAACAAATCGTCTATTTACTTAATGATTTTAAAATGGTGCTGAAATACTAAACCAAATTAATATTAATTAAATGCGATTGTTAGTGACGTATTTCTGTTCACATTATATTCAGAGCTATTAAAACAATTTAAGCGGTATTGGAATATATTTTAGAACTATCATAATTACAAATTTATTATTAATGCATTATCCCAGAATATTGTCCAATTTGAAAAATAAATCAATTATTAATGTATTATCATTGAATATTTTTAATTTGAAAAAAATAATAATCATTTTGATTTTATACAATCAATCATTTTATGTTAAAGATGAGTGAATTTAAAACGAAATAAAAAGGCTGTTGATAATTTCAAAGTAAAAATTATAAATGATTAATCAGCAAAATAAATAAATTAAATTAAATTAAACACTGTTCATTCAATAAGAAATTAGCGGGGGGGGGGGGCTAAACTAAACATAGAAAAATGTAACATAAATTAATAAATACTATTAAAAAAGTAAGAACTGTGTATCAAGTTTTTTTTAATATTATGAACCACTGAATCATGAAAGTTTTACACCAATGTGCGTTTTAAAAGAGCGACAAGAACAGCAGAAAAATGACAGAATTTTCAACAGTGAAACGTCAGCTACAATATGAGTTTTGAAGACCTTGGTTTAATGGCATAAAAAGACCCCCAGAAATATAGGTCAGGTAAAGGTCAAACAACGCTATTATTAAAAGTAGAATTTTTAACAGTTCTGATTCTGTTCTCAAACACCATTATCACAACATGAGCAGACATCGCTTCTTTATGAATTTTTAATTTAGTTTATTCAATAGGTTTGTCACCGTTGATTTTTTGTTGTTGTTGTTTATTTAATTCTAACAATTTATAACATAATATGTAAAAAAAATACTGTAACTGAGTCAAGGAAATATGGAAAGTGCAATTATTATATCTAATAGTGTATTTTTAATGCTTTTATAGTGGAAAGAATAATAATAAAATTGCAGAATTGCTTCCAGAAACACTGAAGATGAATTGTCCAATGCAATTTATTTTGTAACATTTTGCGAGAAATAAAATGTTGTTTAATTATTACGACCATGACCACTACAATTACTTTTTACGACTATCAAGTGATTGCAGTTAATTTTCGTTAATTATTGCAATTACTATACGTGATTTTGCAATTTTAAATGAACTTAGAGACTAATTTAGACAGCGATTACATGAAACTGAAGTAATTCTGATCTGAAAGCAATTCTGCAACTTTATTATCATTCTTTCAACTATATAACCAATTAAAAGGACACTATTGAAAATAATAATTACACTTCCCATATTTCCTTGACTCAGTTACTATATTTTTTACATATTCTATTATAACACATAGGGTGATTCTATGGGAAAGATGAAAAGGCAAATCAGGTGTACATGAAAAAAAAAATACATAAGAACATAACAACACGACCATCGTAACTTTCTTTTATCAATAAAAGCCAGAAAAGTGATGTTATGTAATGTAATGTATGTAATAAATGTAAATCCAGTTATGCTGTTCTGTATTATTTTAGTATGTTTTTATATTATTTATGATTTCTAACGATGTTGTGAGTTTAATGAACGTATATACGATACATTTGTACACGATTACAAATAATTAAAACAACAGAAGCGGGGGCTATTTATATAATCGGAAAATAAGGGAGGATGGGGAGGGGAGTCAAAATTTCTAGAAAAAAAACTATCTGATTTTTGTATAACAAAGCTCATTTGAAATTATGACTTTGTGATTTATAAATTAATTGTTTTCAAAATTACGATCATAACTTCTTTTTTTCTCTTTAAATCGTAAAAGTTTTAGCAGCCTTATAATATAATTTATAAAAGCCACTTTAAAATACCATATTGGTCCAGTTCCAACATATGGATCACGATTTGCTACAAAATAAAATATTTATATTATTATTATTTTGGAATTGAACTTACACAATTAATTAACTTTGATTCAAGTATAACTAATTTTTATTGTTCTTTCCTTTTATTTAATGGCAATGTGTATTCGGTAAGTTAAAACTCATATTGCCTATAAATTTGGAATTATTTCTAAAAAATTCTGATATTCTCATGCACTTTATAAAAGTTTAATTCAGTTTCAACATATTAATGGGTCTATGCTTACAAATATATTTATTGAAACTGAATATATATTTTATTAATTTAATTATATTTTCTGAATTTATTAATTACTCCAATTCAGGTATAATAAATTTACATACCTTTTTAGTGTGTATTCCATTTACAGGGAAACTTCGTTAAACCGCCACCACTTTGTGCCCGACGATTGTGGCGTTTTAAGCAGGGTGACGGTATGAGCAAATCTCTTATTGTAGTTAAATTAAAGCGAATTACTTCTAAAAGTAATTATTTATTTTAGATAAATTAGTTATATTATTAATATGATATTGAAACATAATTATGAGTTGTAACATTGGTTTATTTTATAATAAAAGTAACATTTTTACAATACACTTAATGAGAAAATAGATAATTAACGAAGAGGATTCGTCTAGAAATTACCACAATAAAATATTTATGCTACAACAGTTGTTAAATGGAAAATTATACGATTATCAAAATATAGTACAATATATAAAGAATTCAGAAAACAAAACATTTCTTAAATAAGTCTGTGAAAGGGATGTGTTTTCTTTTTGGTGTCGTTGATTTAATTTTATTTTCTAAGTTCATTACCATTGCAAAATCCTTTCCTTCGTTTTTTCAGAAGAAATTAAACTTATGCAAGGTACAATATAATACAAGCAGCAGTGTCTTGAAATTTGAATATTGATGACTGCTCCACAAATATTTGTTTCTTTTAATATTTTTCAGCTATCGTTTGTGGTTAAAAAAGAAGGAAATCGTAAGTCGAAAGTGACGGTTTAAGAGGGTTTCATGCTTTACTTCAGTGACGGTTTATTAGGATTATTTTAATACTATTTTCTTTATCTCTTGGGTGGGACTTTGACATTATATGCAGAGTAAAGTTGTAAGCGTGTGACGGTTTAACAAGGTCTTACCGTATAAACATTCATACTGTCAATAAATATGAAGGTACGTGCGCAACAGACAATCGAATAATTAAGCACTATAAATCAGCTGGGAATGCAGTCTTTGCGAACAATTGTTTGGTATACCATTTAGCGAAATGTGGTTTCACCACAGCCCGTTGTTGCTCTGATTTTTCACGAGCAAAATAATATCTCTTTTATGTTTCTGCCTCTTGGATAATAAAGAAGAAAATAAGACGAATTTAATAATACTGAAAAAGTTGGTTTCATTAAAATGTTTGCAATAAAGTTTTCTTTACCTAGTTACGTAATGGAAGTATTCGCAGAGCTTTTTAATTTTTCTTACTGTCGTTTCATAAATTATGGCAGGCTCTAAAAAAATAAATTTTTGTTATTGTCGTTTTTCTTATTAAAAAATAAATAAATAAATAAAAATAATACGATGTGCTTTTTGTTTCTTTAGCAATTTCAATTAAATACTTTTTTAAAATTTAAATAAAGACTTGGGTGAGTTTTTATACGACAGTATAAATTTGCGAGTGAATTTTTCAAATGAAACTTCAGAAGCCAATATATTTTCGAAATTTAAAGAAACATTTATAAACACAGTTTATTTTGCTGTCACTGATTTTTGGAAACGTCTCGGAGTAGATTTTATAGTGTATTAATAGTTTACTCAAACCGAAATATCGGTTTTTAGGACGCTATCAATTCTCAATTAAACATTTTCAGCTGCATAATTAAATGTATACATCAAAGAGCAACAAACTAATATTAATTTTAATATTAATGTTAATGCTGTTAATTTATCATGTTTGTTGAACATGAAAATGTTTACTTGAGAATTGATAGCATCCGAAAAATCTATACTCCGGGTTGGGAAAACTAGTTAATACACTCTAAAAACTACATGGAAATGTTTCCGAAAATCAGTGGCAACAGAAAACAAAAAAAACTTTGTTTTTATAAATGCTTCTTTAAATTTCGAAAATATATTAGTATCTGAGGTTTCTAAGTAAGAAGAACGCTTTTCGAAATCGTGGCTAGCTCGGAAGAGGTTATTCTATATATTTTCGTTCGTGATTATAGTCTATTTTCCTAAATTAAGAAACATTTTTTTTTCTTTTTTTACAATAAATGCGTTTAAAATTTTATTTAAAAAATATATATAGTTTGTCACTCTGGTGCGTCAATAAACGCTGAAGATGACTCATATTTTTAATGTTTACAAATGACAATAAAAAAGAGAAAGAGAATCCGATTTAAAACTTCTATAAGCAAATGTAAACTTAAAGTGATGATATAACAATGAGTAGTCTTAATTTTTTTTTTTTGGTAACAGCAATTTAACCATTGTTCAAGTCTGTAGCCAAAAAAATATTTCGGAGGAGGATTTGCAGGCTGAAAATTTTATTCTTATTATCTTATTTTTTAATTTATTTTTTAATACTTTAATAGAAATTAAATTAGTTAAGTCTTATTAATTTTTATTAAGAATTTAAAAAACTCATAGTTATTGAAAAAAAAATAAAAGTTGATCCTTCATTGCAAAGAAATTCCTAATCTCATTTGTATTGATTTGTGCTTCGCCGATGTATCAACATTAGTGCCAACCAAATTAAAGATTTCTGAACCTTTTTACGCATATTTTCAAAGGTTTTTTGACAAAAATATCTTCCCAAAAGCATGTGTTAAAACTATTATGTTTGCCAAATTTGCCAATTTGTGAATATTTGGAATTAGCCTAATTCTTAAAGCGTTTCAGTTAAACAAGTTGGAGAATTTATATTAAAATATTTGAGTCCTTTTCCGAAAAAAGTTGTGTGAATTTTAAAGGCTTTCGTATTGCATTCATGTTTTCGACATGTAGATGGAATCAAAGAAAAAAAGAGATGCTAGCGTATAGAATTTTGATTTCAAGTCTTTAAGTGTAGTAGATTCAAAATTTTGACTGTTTTGATTGATGCTTAATGGCGTATTTATAGTCATCCTCACAGAAATTTCGGAGAGGGATCAAGATGAAACCCTGGTAATCCTCCCCATAGGGACGCTGATTAACATCCCCATGATATATGCCCCCATACGTCATTTTTACGTCACGAGAAAAGGGGATATAAATCCAGTGCTTGAGCATTTCACTTTTCACAAAATCCTGATTAATGTCCCCCTGATATATGCCCCCATATCTCAAAGGAACACAAATGTAAAGCTAGAGAAATTTCGTTTCGTTGAGAGCCTGATTAACGTCCCCAGGATTTATGCCCCCATACGTCATTTTGGCGTCCCAAAAAATGGGGGTGCAAATCCGGTGTTCGATCATTTCACTTTTCAAGAAATCCTGATTAATGCCCCCATGATATATATCCCCATATCAGAAGGGGGCACAGATCCAGTGATAGAGAATTTTCCTTTCATTGAGAGCCTGATTAATGTCCCCCTGATTTAAGCCCCCGTACGTCATTTTGACGTCACAAAAAATGGGGGCACAAATCCAGTGCTGGAGCATTTTACTTTGGACGAAATCCTGATTAACACCCCCATGATATGCATCCCCATACGTCATTTTGATGACGTCACAGAAGATATCACGTCACAGAAGACGGGGACTTAAATCAGGGGGCACAAATCCAGTACTAGAACATTTTATTTCGTCGAGAATTCCTGATTTACGACCCCATGATATAAGCTCCCATACGTCCTTTTTATGTCGCAACAAAGGGGATTCAGATTTCATGTAGGATAGGCAACTAGAGTTTTGCACGGGCAGGAATTTCCAATCCGATCCCGGTGCAAAAATTTAATGTTCGACCCCAAAAACTTTTGTGTTAAAAAGAAATAATCTTGCGTAATCACGTGTTCAACGTTTTCTGGCGTTTCCATTACCTGCGATTTTATTTTGTTAAGCTGATCATAATTATCAGATCAGAATTATAATTAGTAAGGTTAACTGGGTGAATTAGTCCTTCCAGCTTCTCCAGGATGGCATAATTGCAAGATCATTGGCGGCTTCAGCCAGGATATCCTTGGTTCAAATCCTAGCCTGGACATTTTTTGCCCAGTTCGAAAAATTAAATCTCATATGATTTATTTACCTATTCTAATAATTGTATTTAAAAAAAAAAAAGATTCTTGTATAATTACGTGTCCAGCGTTTTCTAACGTTTCCATTACCTGCGATTTTATTCTTTTGAGCTAATTCATAAATATCAAACCAGATTTATAATCAAGAAAGTTAACTGAGTGAATTAGTTCTTCCAGCTTCATTCAGGATGGCTCAGTTGGTAGAGCACTGGCGGCTTCAGCCAGGATATTCCTGGTTCGAATCTTGGCCTGGACATTTTTCGCCCATTTAGAAAAATTAAATCTCATATGATATATCAATTATTCTAGGGAAAATCGGGGAAATGTTTTGCAATAAAGAAAGTAAACATTGTTTACGCAGACGGCATAAAGCTGTTTCTATCCCACTTGCTACAAATTAGAGTATAGATATAGAATTAGATATTGTTTGTGAGGCATGATTGTGAATAGATTTTTTTCCGTAAATTGTTTTAATAGTTCCATATTCAAAATTAGCAAATTTTGAATTTTGATTATGTTTTTGTCATTAAAATGTTAAATGTAGCATTATTACTATTTTCCTTCACACTAACACACTAAATAAATTAAGTATGTAATTTCATATATTGGACTGGACAATAATCAAATGCTTATATATATTACAATTTAAAAAAAAAAAAAAAAAAAAACTGTGAATTTTGTAGCATTTTGTAAAATAATTAATCAAACAAAACTTAGGGTTTTTTTTATTTATTGTATAGTAAAAGAAAAAAAAATGTTAAAGAATATTTACTGCTGTTTTCAAGTCCAAAGAAGCAACTTTCTGCTAGGTGACTGCCTAGGACAAGAAAAACAAAGCGGGTGGAAAATACACAAAATAAAATACTTAATGATAACTTGATATATATATATATATATATATATATATATATTTTTTTTTTAAAGAACATATCAATTGCTGAGGTGTAGAAATATCTCACTCAGGGTGAAATGGCTAGTAAAACCGCCCCTGATCTTACCCCCCCCCCCCCCTACCCTTCCCACAAATTTTTTTTCCTCGTCATTTTGCCATTTCTAAACCAAACAAGTTGGAAATTGTACGTCAAACGTGACAAATGAGGTGCGTTCGTACAATAGCTAGTTACATAAATATTCAGATCTTTTCTGATTTTAAATTCTGTGAAATGTGTTATATCGTCTGCAGATTAATTTCTGTAATGAAATAAGTATCCCTGTCGCTTGACGATTAAACTTCGGAAGCTCCTATAACAAAAAAGCACCGATTTAAAAAAAAATTCAAATTTCTTAATAAATATTTTTATTAATATCTCCTAAAGTTTTGATTCGATTTTAATCAAATTTGAAATGTCTCGACAAAATTCTGCAAAGATAATATATTTTAAATTGCAAACCATTCGGTTGGGTAGTTTTTGCGTTGTTATATGCGGACAGACAAACAGACGGACGGACAGACAGACGGACAGGCAGACAGACGGACGGACAGACAGACGGACAGGCAGACAGACGGACGGACAGACGCACGGACCAAGCGACGACTATAGGTGCTACGTATTTATATAATTACGAACGCACCTAAAAAAGCCATTTTTTTTCCTTTTTAACACTTTCCAACCTAGTTGAAAAGTGTTTATGACTTCGGTTTGTCTGCCGTATGGCCGTCTGTCCGTGCTCTAACTACCGTAAATATGCTCTGATTTCTCTGCAATTTTTATATGTCATTGTCGTTATCTATAGCATGTTCCCTATTTAAACGGAACTGTGCAGTACTTATAGTTTTTTGACAGGGACACTGAAAAGAATTCCGTTACATTACGATCTATGGGGAAAAATCATGTGCTGTTTATTTTAATGATGTTACGCAATTTCAAACACATTGTAATTGATATATATCACTAAGGTGCATTAGAAGAAGCTTAATATGGAATAGGGTGTGCATAGCACTTATAGTTACTTTACAGGGACAGTCAAAAGAATTCCATTACATGACGTCTATGGAGAAAAATCGTCTGCGGTTTATTTAAATAATGTTTCACTATTTTAAACGCATTGAAATTTATATAGATCACTAAGGTGCATTACAAGAGACTTACTACAGAATAGTGTGTGTATAGCAGTCATCGTTCATTTACAGGGATACACAAAAGAATTCTCTACTGTCTGTTAACAATAATTCCTGGAAGTGCGTTTTAAATTACCGAACACGATTTTAAATTGAACTCACTTTTTGTCTATTACATGGTGTGTATAAATTCTGTAAGTCCTATACAGGGAAGTACAAAAGTTCGCGAACACATTTCCGTTTATTGACAGAAACTACAGAAGGAGAATTTTAAACTGTGCTAAGCGTTTTCTAACTGAACTAAAATTTAGCATCCTATGTAGTATGTATACAAATGTATAGATCATATACAGGGCTGAATAAAAGTATTCGGATATTTTTCCGAATATTGTATAGGTTGAAAACTTTTGAAATTATGGTTTTAAATATGTTGTGCGTTTTCCAAATTGTTTACTTAGATGTTATCTTTCAGCTTATTAAACAGTATGATTTATAAAATTATTTTGGAAGCTTTGGAAAGTGTTACATAATCTATGCTCGACGCATGATTTTTCGTTCTTGTTTTTTTACATTTAGATTACGGGCGTAGAAACTGCGTGGTCGTGTGACTGCACGGAAACCTAAAAAATAAGGTGTGGAAAATTCACAAACTAAAAAGTAATATCTTAAGGTGATTCTTAAATTCCTTGCTGAAGAACATGAAACTTTCTGACTCATTTTTAAACGTAAAAAAAAAATAAAATTGGCATGTCTGACTATGGAGGTGATTGGAAATTGTAAATAAATTACTTATTGAGTTAAAACGATTGTTGTCACCCGACGACCATTTTTCCCCTTTCCCGCTTTGCCGCAACAAGAAATTCTATTTAAACCGCCAACTTTGACAGTATTTTCTCAAAGAAATTCCTGTCTTTACCAAAAATAGAAAATGCCATTCGATTATATAATTTCTGAATAAGAGCATCTCTCAATTATTTGATTTACACTCAATTACTATTAAGCGTAATCACCGGAATTTAATTACATTTACTTCACCGAAAAAAGATAATTCACAGCGCTGTATTTTTAAAATAAGATTAAGATTTCCATACAAATTTAGTTACTGAAAATTATCTATTTATTATTATCATGAGAGACGGTAGTAACTCGAGTGACGCAGCAAAAACCGAAAACCGAACGCCCAAAACCGAAGATTTCCGTCACTCTGTATATACGCCTAGAAGGACATCAAAGAGAAATCAAAACGCCGACATTTAATATCTTAGCAAATATGAGGCATACCGTTTTGATTTTTTCACATTAGTCTTATATCTATGGTCTAATTCAATCCTGAAATGCAGTAGATTTTAAGAACTGGAAGTCCATTTTTAATTAAATTTGGGTAAATGTAAGACCCCTGAAAATTATCTCGAAAATGGCTCGGGCAATTTTATTTTATTAAATATTAGTTCAGAATCTTATTATGAAAAATAGGACCTTTCAATATATATTCTTTACATAAAATAACTTAAAGATATTATATATTTATAATTTAATTACATTATTATTTATTATATTATATTATTATATAATATTATTATATTATATTACATTATTATTTATTATATTATATTATTATATAATATTATTATATTATATTATATTGTATTATTATTATATTATATTATTTTTATATTAACCATTATTTTAAAGATATTATTCAAAGATAATTATTTTTTTTAATTATACTTTTCTTGTTTGTTAACAAGATGAAAAAATAATGAATTAAAAAAATTCTTAAAAAATAATAAATATTTATAATGTTTCTTCGGTGAGTACCCTTAAACCTTTCCATTTATTATATGACATCATAAGCATTTTATGACAATCACTTTTATATAGCTTATTGCTTCTTAATGCTGGAGCCAAAAGGTTCATTTTTTCCAGGTGTTTGTTTCTGACGTGTCGCTTTAAAGACTCGTATAAACAATCACTCTCTCGCTGCATAACTTTAAAGTTGAGTCTTGGACTGCTCTCCCTGGGCCACCACCCTCATATTTTTATTAGGGCCCTAGGGTTCTTTTTTAGCATTTCTTTAAAATTTTATTCTAATGATTAATTTATACCGTATGCTTGGTTTCGACTAATTGACATTTTCATCAATAACCACGAAAAAGTAATGATATCAGTACAAAAACCCTTAACGGGTTAAAAGTTGTGACGCAGCACTTTCTTTTGGCTCTAAGAATTTTAAATATGGGTCTTAAAAGCAATTATATCGAATTTGAGTGACGCTGTATTAATAATTAACAAAATATATCATAATTTTCTTTTTTGTTTTATTTACATTCACAGATGCAATTATTATCTTAACATGAAAAGATATATAAAATTTATTCGCTGATGCTTTTTCATTCACATCTCTCCTCAATTCAAAATATGGGTTTTAAAAGATATGATATCAAAATTCGAGTGACACTTTCACATGAATTTAATAGTATTGTTTTAAAATTATTTTCGGTTTGTCTTCTAAAGTATATTTACACATACAAAAAATGCTTATAATTTTCCAATACACTGTTAAATATATTACTTTCACTGAGCCTATCTTATGCATTGAAATGTATTTATTTCAATAAATTGATTTATCTTTTGTGCCACGCTATGCAAAATCATTGTCTGAGTGCAACGAAGACTCATACACAGTGCAGTATTACTTTGCCCCATATATAGCTACGATGGATATTAAAACCTTTCGTCAAGCATAACTCAAAAAATATTTAACGGATTTCGTTCAAATTTTTACAGCAGGTACCTATAAAGGTGACAACGACGTCTATTTATTACCAAGAATAAATGTCAAATCGTTTGGAAATTATATTAAAAAAATAGATAAATAAGCACAATTAAAGTACATACGTCACTAAAATTTAGTATATACGTCATTTTCACCGGCGGAGATTTTCGTAAATAATAAGATTTTAAAAGTTCATGGAGTAACATGGAGCAAAAAAATATGCACGCACAATACAATACAATATCAGTACAATAAAACATATTTCCATTTATTAAAAATGGAAAATTAATCTGGAATTTTTTCTGTTTGAAAGAAAAAAATCCACAATAACTTTGTATTAGAGATTTGGCGCAAATCTCAACATTGGCAGCTTTTTATTTCGCGTGTGTAAATGGGAATCAATTCTATGATGTTTAAATAAAAGATTTTGATTTACGGCATTATTTCTTTTTATTTTCTTCTTAGTATTTTAAATGGAATTAGTGAAAGGCATGTATTTTAAATTAAATGAGTGGAAGACATGTATTTTTAATGTATGTATTTCAAATGAAATGAGTGAAAGGTTTATAGTTAAATGGGTACTTACGTATTATCCGTGACAGGAGATTGATCGACAAAAATGGCTGCCAAGTACCAATCTTGTTTATCGTTGCCAATCATGTTTTCAAACACAGTAATTTAACATTATCAAATAACATAGTTAAAAATGGTAATTAATATAAAATAAATAAAATGTAATATATGTTTATTAAATTTTTAACATTGTTAAAAATAGTAAATAACATTATTATAGTAAAATTAATAAATGGTAAATAGCATAGTAAATAAGAAAGAATAATATTATAGATTATTCACAGGCATGTACCATGTAGCAAGAAAAAAATATATAAGGGTTAATATAATTAGTAATATTGGCTCCATTGGCGCAGTTGGCTTAAAACTGGCACGGAAAATACGTAAGTACCATTAAATGAAATTAATGAAATATAAAGATGTTATGAGAACAATATTTGGCGAGTTATCAACTGCGCCAAGTTAACATAAAAGTACCAATACATAAGTGAAATGACAGATGTCATATACGCACCACGTTGGCGCGATGTTTTCCCCCACCAATTTGGCGAAAACTTTGTTTTTGAATTTTAGTCACAAATATCAGGCAATAATAGCACGTGATTTTTTATTTCAATATAAAAATAAAATAACGTAATAAACGTAACTTCTACTATTTTAAAAAAGGAAATAAAAATAAAAAAATAATAGTTTGATATCAATAAATATTGACATACATATAAAAATAATCTATAGAATTAAAATAAAAAATAAAAGTAAATAAACACAACAAACAGTTTTTGCCAAATTGGTAGGGGGAAAATCGCGCCAACGTGGTGAGTATATGACATCTTCGCCTGGAGTTTTACCCTTTTATCTATTCTTTTGGAAATATAAAAAAATTAAAAAATACTTATATCAGGCGTATTATGTTTTGCATTTTTATACGGACCACTTCTCCATTTTAAGATTTTAAAAGTTATTTATATCAGATATTTCTTCCCTGAAATTCGCACAAGTTATTTTCGGTAATCTGTTAGTTCGCTTATTAATTGTTTACAATTCCCCCCCCCCCCCCTGACAACAACAATTATTTATCACAAAAATGTCTCTTAGTTTTGTTATATATGTTTGTTATGTATTTTCATTAAAATATCAAAAATGGCAATAAAATTTTATTTTAGCATCGTACTTATATTTTTAAGATGACGCAAAAACATGGTTTAATAAATGTATATTTGTAAATGCTTGAAAAACATATTTTTCCTCTCTCTAGGAAATTTTGGTAAGATGCTAAAACTGCCTTTTAGCACCATTTTTAATTTTTTCGCCAATCGTGCCAACCAGCACATGATACAGAACTCTTCCCCATTCAGATACACAAACAAGGTTGGTCTCAAACAAGAGTAATGCTAGCAACAATATTGTTTTAACTCTATAAGAGTTACAAACGATAATGATATTAAATTCTCCGATTAGCTTTGGGCCCGTTTACGGAAGTTTCTCCTAGAAAAAAAACTGTGGAAGAAGTCTTTTACATTTGTTTCGAATGAAGCTCGGTCATAATAATATAAACAACACTAATATTAACATGGGGGTAATACTTTGAATTTAAGTGTAAATATTTAGAACCCTCCCCCCCCCCTCACCCGCCCTCAAAAAAAAAAGTAAAAGGAAGTTACAGAAATGAATTTAAAATGGCGTTAAGCCACGCTTTCTGACATAAGCAATTGCTGCGAACTCGATTACGAAACTTTCACTTAACTTAATAACATGTATATAGTAGCCCTTAGGGTACTTTTCCTTCCCAGTTATACGGACCTTGGGGCTTTTTTAAAAAGCTTGACGCAGTTCGGTTTTAAGAAGTTCAGATTTACTGCCAAATGACATAAACTACAATGAAAATAAACCTGATGAATTATTATGCTGGTATATGTATGTATTTAAAAAAAAATTGCATCTGATTACACTTATTAGATAAATTACTTCTGTTTGCATTTAATAACAGATGAACAGCTTCTGTATACTAAATTGTTAAAATATTGGGAAGGTGGAGAGATGTACAGAGACGTGTAAACGAACGGGTTGACAGACGGGTAGTGAGATGGGTAGAGAGACGGGTAGAGACGTATAGCGACATAGTTAAGCTAACGGGTAGCGAAACGAATAGACAGACGGGTACTGAGACAAAAGAGGGTTGACAGAGGGGTAGCGAGATAGGTAGGGAGATGGGTACAGACACGAGTAGCCAGGCCGGTAGACAGGCATGTAGAGGGAAAGGTTGCGAGACGGGTAGCGTGGTGAATAGAGAGACGAGAACAGAGATGAGTACAGCGACGAGTTGACAGACGGGTAGAGAGAGGGGGTATATAGACAGACAGACGTGTCGAGAGACGGGTAGTGAACGGGAAGCGAGGCAGTTAGAGAGACGGATAGACAGATGGGTAGCGAGACGCTTAAAGATGCGGTGGAAGAACACATGGATAGTGTGACGGGTATATAGACGAGCAGAGAGGCAGTCGACAGATAGGTACGGAGAGAAATACAGTATAGACACACGGCTAGACATAAAAGTAGTTAGACAGCGATGGTTAGAGAAACAGATAAATGGGTAGAGAGACCAGTAGGGAAATATACGACATGTAGAGAGACGTGTAGAGAGACAGTCAATCGGGTAGGGAGATGGGTAGAAGAACGGATAGGGAAACAAACAGAGTGAGAGAGTTGTAGAGAGAGACAGACAGACAGGCAGAAGAAAAGTCTGAAGTTTGAAGCAGTAAAAGCGCAGGGGGTAGAGTATCCTAGAAAATAATCATGAAGTATTATCTTTGAAATATATGTATTTTTTTAATTTGATTTTTACAGAAGTCATCGAAAGATTTTTTATGTTACTTTAGTAGGAATTTAGGCTACAGTTTCGTAATCAGGTTTGTAGTAAAGCTTGTTATCAATGTGGTTTGAAGTGTATGAGTTTCTATAAATAGTTATACAAATAAACAAGGAGGAAAATTTTTAAATTCAAATGTAAATATTTGTCACAAAGAAAATGTTTCAAAAATTAAATTAAATTTGCGTTAAACTACGCTTGCTAAAATACGCTCTCGGCTGCAAATCTGATTACGTGACTTTAAAAAGTTTGGCGTTTTAAAAAAAATCCGGCTTTTTTTTTTGTTGTTGTTGTTTGTTTGTTTGTTTGTTTTTTAAAGTTTTGAGCTATTCCAACTTAAGAAAATGAGATTATTTGCCAAATTATATATATATGTATATATGAAAAGATAACAGTAATATATGAATTTATATATGATATTTTGTAATTCTATCATTTAATTTGCTCTTTTTCACACATTGTATCTTCTTTATATCGTAATTGTTAACCCTATGTTCTGAGAAATATCACTCAGACTAATCCCTTTGAGGGAAGTCCTAGTAAGTAAAATTTATGTAAATGATTATTTTGCGTCAAATTATCCACTTAAATACATCACCCTTTGTTTGGATACTATGACGCAAAATAATCATTTACATAAATTTTACTTATGATTTTTCATAGCGTGGCACAAAAGATAAATCAATTTATTGAAATAAATATATTTCAATGCATAAGATTAGTGAGCAAGTGACCGAAATCACCCACTCGTGGACAGCCATCCGTGAGGTATAGGAACAGTAAGTCCACGAGGGGAAAAATAAACGCTACCCGACACCGATAGCACCCATCCGATCCAACCCCCACCGTAGGAGGCGCCTGTTTATTAGATTTGAAACAATAAATATAATTACATAACAATAATAACATATAAAAGGTTATAAATAATGTAAAAAGTGACAATTTTTTGTAAATTGAAAGTTAAATATAAAATATTTTCGAAGTACTATAAGTTCATGATGTCCTAAATTTATGGTATTTTAGTTCAGAAAGTCAATGGTCAGTTCAGTCAAATTTTTTAAAATTCTTTCGTAATGAAAGAGAAATTTTTATTGAGAATATTATAATTCTTTTGAGAGTTTGAGGGATTGAAAATGATATTACGAAGGTTATATCTGAGAGTTTCGTTCTTATCGAAAGGGAAGTGATGGATCATAAGAGGGCAGCATCCGAATATGTAGTGAACTGCATCTCCTTCTGCTTTATAGCATGGACATCTAGGTGAGGCTCTTTTTCTTATTTTATGTAAGTATTGTGGGAAACTGCCATGGTTACTCAGATAATACGGCAGTGTTGGCTGTTTGCAGAGATAATTTGGATCGACTTTATTTATAATTTTATAGATATCTCTGCCCTTATTACATGAGTCCCAAATGGCTTGCCAGTCAGAGATGGTTTTCTTTTTAAAATACAATTTTGCCATTAAAATGGGGAAAAACAGATCTTTTCTTGATTGATATTGGTCTTGTCAGATGGCTTGCTTTGCTAGGAGATCAGCTCTCTCGTTGCCAGTGTCACCCACATGAGATTTAGTCCATGTTATTATAATGGATTTATCAGGAATTTGAAAGGGTCGGAGGTTCGTTCGGTTAGAGGTTTGTACTATTCAATGTGCAAATTAAGGGATTATCCGGTGGGTGTGTAGCACGACTGGTATACGGTTCCGAAGGCAGCGAGGACCCGGGTCGGAGGGCCGTCCGGTTCGAGGTTTTACAAGATTCGAGATTTTCTACAATTCGAGGCACCGATGTAAATTAGGGGCCCGCTAGCGGGCGAAGCCAGCTAGTACGTTAATAATGTCTAGAGAGTACTCAAACTCAATGCAAATGTTTAGGTAAAAACGTCAACGATAAAAACGTCAACAGGTAAAAAGGTCAACGGTAAAAACGTCAACAGGTAAAAAGGTCAACGGTAAAAAGGTCAATGGTCAAAATAAAGATAATACATTACTTTATTGAACATAAAATTGAGATATGTTATTTATCGGTTTCGGATTGGGTTTTGACTCTTGCGTGTCGGATTTGGGGAGCATGGGTATAGGAGGGGAATCCCGGAAAAAATCACTCCGGTAAAAATCACCCCGTAAAAAATCACCCAAGGAAAAAAGCACCACGGTAAATATCAGTAAAAAGGTCAACGGTAAGAATAAAGATAATACATTTATACATTACTTCATTTAACATAAAATTGAGCTTATATTATTTATTGAGATATATATATGTTCAGCTATAGAAAACCGATTCTATATTTTTTTCAAGTAAAGCACGTGTATCTGTGAATATGTCTAACATTAAAAGCATTATATTATACATATCTTTATACTAAAGCATACAAATAAATAGGAGTTGTGTACTGCATAAATATTCGCTGACCGGAGACGTCGGCTATTCATTATGGGATCCCTGGAAGGGGGGAGGGTTAAATAAAAAATACAATCTATATAGTTTCTATAAAACACTACATACAGCAACTTTTTTATATTTATGGGAACTTTGACCGAGGGTATTCTTTGTGGGGGGGGGGGGGGCGATGAACATTAAATTAAAGACAAATAAATGACATTTTTTAATTCTTTTTTTTCACCTTTACAAAGGAGGAGGGGGCAGAGTTAAAGGGGAGCAACAGAAAATATAATGAGTCAAAATTTGGAGATTTGGTCAAAAAAAAAAAAAATGCAACGTACGAAATAAAAATGTTTTTCCAAAAGGTGATTTGAAAGAAAATTTAGGATCTAAATTAAATGGTTATGGTAACTGTAAAAAAAAAAAAAAAAAAAAAAAAAAAAAATTCTCGGCTGACAACTAGAGACTTTAAAAGCATGAATTTTTCATTTTTTTTTTCATTTTTTGACAAATGAAGTCTGAGTTATAAGTGAGTTTTTCCCCATGATGACATTTATCGGGCTGTCGCGTGCAGAAAGTCTGTTCAAAAAGAGAACTTTCACAACATTTTCTAAAAGACCTTTTTCGAAAAATGGAAAAAACTGTTCGACTTTATAGTTTCTAAATAAGAGCATCTGCCAGTGCCATCTGTTCCATGGGTTTATGAACGAAACTGAATTCAGAAATCTATCAGAAAATAATTAATTTGTATTCCAATATAGTTGAAAAGATTATACGATTTATCTATGGACAAGTGTGGCATTTGTCCAGAATCCTTCATAATTTAGTGTTCAAAAATTAGAAGTAGTTGCAATTTTATTAGTATACTTTTCTTTTCTACTTTATTCGAAAAACACAAAAGACATTTTAATATATTTTATGTGATATCTAAGTATCGTCTAATAAAAGTATTGTTTTAACTATATTTGTCATACAGTATTCACAAATGTACTAATTTACTAAGTGTACTAATTCTAATCATATGTCCATGTGACATGCCTATGTGAGATAGGGGGGTAAAAAATTGGATTTTCAAGATTTAATTTGTCATTTGAGCAGCATGATTGTGAAAAGCAAAGTAATAATAATAATAATAATAATAATAATATAATAATAATAATAATAATTTTATGATATATAATGCTTTCGTATGTGTTATTGCTAGAATCTGTATGATAGCGACCCTGTTTTTACTTATATTTAAAAAAAAAAAGAAAAAAGAAGATATATTTACACTTATTCATATCTGTAATTTTAATTGCATTTAATCTACTGATATTTGTGAATAATTTGATACTTGTACTGAGCATTAGCATCTTTATTCATATATAGTTGCAGCTTTACAAAGAATTTTTGTGTCTAATTGTGAGGGATTTCAAAGAAACTTTTGCTCGCATCTTAGAAGTTCTTTGTTTTCAGAAAAAAATATGTTAGGTAAATACGTACTAAAACCAAAAACACTGGCATAACAAAACAATACAAAAAAAAAAAAAAAAAAAAAAAAACGTAAATAGTTTTATTATTCAAATAACAAGAAATCGAACAATGTTTCTCTCTCTCCTATAAGGACATCGTGTCTTTTGAAAGTATATTATCAAGTTGATATCTTATAAGCCAATTTTTGGCACACAATTTTCAGAAAAAGATCGGTATCGGGTAGCAAATCAATTATAAATTTGGGGGATCAATTATAATATGTATAAGAAAAGAAATATATTTTCAAATCTTTTGCAACTAAATATTAATACTATCTGAAATTTCCATGTAATTTAGTAACAACATCAGTTTTGAATTTTTCCTATTAAGTCTATGTGCATTAGAACAATATTTCATAAAATTTTTTATAAACACGTGTAAACTGTTTCACCTAGTTGATGAAATCCTGAAATGCATTTAATAAAGTTCTGTTTTCCTTCTTTGTGTGTGTCTGTTATTTTTATCTTCAAAATGTTACTGCTTCGTCATATATTTATTTAAAAAGGATTTCTAGTTGAATATTATACCACATGTAAAAGATTTAAAAATCGCATTTTTAATAACATTTTATTTATTTACTTTCTTTCTCCCGCTTTTAAAATTTAAATATATTATCATTCATGATTTTTTTTCTCCTGGGGTTGCTTTTTTTTTTTTCTCTTAAACTCTCTATTAGACGAAAACTATCCCTTCAGGCTCTTCTCAAATCTAAAAAAAGCCACTCTCTGACACATTTCTAAATTCATTTTTGTTCAGAAACGCATAAAACTGGAAAGTGTTATTATTCAAAAACTTTGTAATTGAAAGAATATTTCCATTTTTTGGTAAAAGTAGAAGATCTTTCAGAAAATACTGTCAAAGCTGGCGTTTTGAACCAAATTTCCGACGCCACAGCACGAGAAAGGGGAAAAACGTGTCGTCACGCGACACAAATCACTTTTAATTCGATAAGTAATTTGTTTATCAAAAAAGAAAATCTCATTTTAATTCCAAATCGCTTCAACAGTCAGGCCTTCCAATTTTATGCCAATGCATTTAAAAAATGGGTCAGAAAATTTGTCAGACAGTTTCTCGTTGTTGAGCAGGTCATTAGAGAAATCACCTTTAAAACAGGGTTCTGTTCCCATCCCCCTTTTCTTTTCTTCAATGCTTTTCAATATATAGGGGAGATGGGGGATGAATGGGACATTTTCACAAAAATGTTTATTTTAAATATTTTATTTAAGTTATTATCAATATTATGTATCACATTTCATACATTGAGTGTTTGACTACATCTTATGCACAATATTTATTCAGGATTATTATTATACAGAAATGTATTATGAAATTAAAAAAACAATTCCTCTATGTCCCAATCATCCACACAGCAGGGATGAATGGGACATAAATATTTCCCTCCCTTTATTCAATGTTAAAGACTAAAAGCTGAAAAAAATGCCTTCTTGGCAAAAGCTGAGAGATTGTAAATTGTAATATGATCTCCAGGATTATTTGTTATCCAATCATATTGGACTCATCTCAGCTTTCCCTTAAAAGGCCCATAAACGGAAGCATTCAATGGCTGAAGACGATGGCTACAATGAGGATGAAATGTTAAAAGAATAAACCATAAATTATTAATTTATCAAACTTTTTATAAAAGCTTTTTATTTATCAAAGCTTTTGGTTCTGAAGCACACTATGGTAGTGAAATCTATAAGGATAGGAAACAACTAAAAAAAAAGTTTATTGCGTATAATTTTAGAATTAAAAATTCTGTTGAAGGTAACAATTCACAGAAATTTGAATGAGGTTATGTGAAGTAATGAGCTTCAATAAAATAACGTTAAAGGGTAGAATAAAACGAGTCTTTAAAACAAATTGATATATCGAATATAAAATTGGTTACCTCAAAAAAAAAAAAAAAACTGAAAGTTTTCGTCAGTATCAATAGGTTTTTGTGCATTGTATCCCTACGAAAAAATTTATTTTTTTTATTAAATTGTTGGCGATTTAAATGGTAATAATTTTTAAATCTGGCATTGCTGTATTTTTTAGTTGCGGTAAATTGCCCGAAACTTTTTCGATCATCCATGTAATTACTATCCTAAAATCATTTATTTTTTTATTCAAGATATACTAATAAGCACGCATCCATTTCAGAATCATAATCGGATTCTGATTCTGAAAGGGCTGCGTGCTTATTGGTACATCTTGGATAAAAAAATAAATCATTTAAGAGAGTAATTACATGGAAGATCGAAAAAGTTTCGGGCAATTTACCGCAACTAAAAAATACAGCAATGCCAGATTTAAAAATTATTACCATTTAAATCGCCAACAATTTAATAAAAAAATAAATTTTTTCGTAGGGATACAATGCACAAAAACCCATTGATACTGGCGAAAAACTTGCAGTTTTTTTGAGGCAACTAATTAGGTAGATTTCGTAAGAAATACTACCTATTACATTCTCCCCTAAGTTGGAATTTTTGAAAATTTTTTGCAGATCTACGCCAATCATGACTCCCAGAACCCCCCCCCCCCCCCAGTTCAAAACTTTATCTATCTATCTATGTCACTTTTTTATGGACACGATAACTGCAATAATTCTGCACAAATCTCTTCCAAACTGGTACATAAAATCAAGGGGCATAAAATCTCGGTCAAGTTCGTTAATGGGCAAAATCGAACCAGGAAGGGGAAATGGGTGGCTTTTTGTGAAAACAGAAAAAAACCCATAATTTCTTAATTATGATACGTATCGAATCTGTTTAAAGTTATTATTACTTCTAGGAAAAGGGCCGAAAATGTATGTATGACAGATTTTTGATAGCATTAAAAATGGCCCCAAGGGGGGTTTAAGAAGAAAAAAAAATTCATAACTTCGTCAATTCACAAGATATCAAATCCGCTTGAATTTATTATAAATCCTCTTAATATTATCTAAAACTTTTATATTGACAAGTTTTTTATAGGACCAACCCTTATAGCAAATAAATAAATAAATAAATAAATAAATAAAAAATAAAAGAAAATAAAAGACATCTAAACTTAATATTCCTTCTTCGGCGTAAAAGAAACAACATACATACATGTTTTTTTTCTTTGTTGTTTCTTTCTTTTCTTTTCATTTTTTTACATGTTTTTAGCGTGATAATTCATATTTAATAATAATCTCATTAAGGCATAAGAGGCGCAGACGGCCCAACCTATTTTGAGATAATAAGTGATTAAAAGTTTTATAAGTTTCATTAGAAAACATAGTTTATGTTTTCTTTCTAAATTATGTACTATTCTAAACTACGTAACTAATAATTGTAAACTATGCTTGTTATTATTTTTTCTCAATTAATTCATAAAAAAACTCTCATGTTTTTTTGTTTTTAAATCGATGAAAGGGAAGCGGAGGGGGGGGGGGGGAGTAAATTTTTTTACTGGCGACTATTTTTTTTTCTGGCTAACAGATTTTATCAAGTTTGTAAAGCCCAGGTGATTGGTGTAAGTGCAATTTTAGTTATGCTATCAGTGTTACTGTTGAAATAAATGTTATGATATTCTGTGAAATACATTAATATCTAAAGATCATATGCAGGACTGCACAAAACAATTCGAATGCATTACAGTCGAAAATTGTTGGAAGTCAATTTTAAACTGTGTTATGTACTTTTAATTTTATCGTTGAGTTAAGTTTTAGCATACCATGGAGTTCTACTTAAAACCTAATGGCTGCATAAATAAATTCGAATACCATACTGCCTATGGGTGGTAATAGTTAAAATATATTTTTCAACTGAATTAAAAATCTTCCCTGGACCGGCCGCATGATTTTTCTTTGCCTTTGGTTACAGCATTCTGCGGAGTCTGAAAAAATTAAAAAAATAAAATAACAAGAACGAAAAATCATGCGTCAAGCATAGATTATGTAACACTTTCCAACGCTTCCAAAATAATTTTACAAATCATACCGTTTAATAAGCTGAAAGATAACATCTAAGTAAAGAATTTGGAAAACGTATACCATACTTTTTTAAAAAAAAATTCAGAAATTTTCAACCTATACAATATTCGGAAAAATATCCGAATACTTTTATTCAGCCCTGTATATGATCTATACATTTGTATACATACTACATAGGATGCTAAATTTTAGTTCAGTTAGAAAACGCTTAGCACAGTTTAAAATTCTCCTTCTGGAGTTTCTGTCAATAAACGGAAATGTGTTCGCGAACTTTTGTGCTGCCTTATATATGATCTACAGAATTTATACACACCACGTAATAGACAAAAAGTGCGTTAAATTTAAAATCGCGTTCAGTAAATTAAAACGCACGTCCAGGAATTATTGTTAACAGACAGTAGAGAATTCTTTTGTGTGTCCCTGTAAATGAACGATGACTGCTATACAATATTCTGTAGTAAACCTCTTGTAATGCACCTTAGTGATATATATAAATTTCAATGTGTTTGAAATAGTGAAACATTATTTAAATAAACCGCAGACGATTTTTCTCCATAGACGTAATGTAACGGAATTATTTTGAGTGTCCCTGTAAAAAAACTTATAAGTGCTACACACTTCCGTTGAAATAGGGAACATGTTATAGATAACGACAATAACATATAAAAATTGCAGAGCAATCCGAGCATATTTACGGGAGTTAGAGCACGGACAGACAGCAGACAAACCGAAGTCATAAACACTTTTCAACTAGGTTGGAAAGTGTTAAAAATAAAGCGTTCAATCTGTTATTTAAATATATTTATTCATATACTATATATTTATTATTTATAAATAAATATTTATCTAAAAATCAATTTTATTCTATTAAGTGGCTAATTTTACTAGAAAACAAAAATGACGTAATTTTTTCCATTTGACTTGTCTGATGTATAAATGCTTTTTTCTTTTAAACAGTAATTTGTAATGTATAAATAGTTACAGGGATAATTAACTTCTGCGTAATCAGTCGAAATATGCTTTAAATCTTTTTCAAATTCCCAGCTCAACAATATGAAACTGTCTGAAATATTTTCGTCTTATTTTTAACTGTAAAAGCATAACATTAGCAGGTTTGACATTTGAAGAGATTTGGAATCGAGTAGTGTTTTCCATTTTTTGTTAAATAAATTGTTTATCGAGATATAAGTGATTATTGTCACATGATGACAGATTTTTCTCCTTCCTTTACCGTGCTATCGTGTCCGGAAATTTGATTCAAAACACCAATTTCGACAATATTTTCTGAAAGATCTTTTTAGCACTTTCCAACCTAGTTGAAAAGTGCTTATGACTTCGGTTTGTCTGGCCGTTTGGCCGTATGGCCGTCTGTCCGTGCTCTAACTCCCGTAAATATGCTCGGATTGCTCTGCAATTTTTATATGTTATTGTCGTTATCTATGGCACGTTCCCTATTTCAACTGAAGTGTGTAGCACTTATAGTTTTCTTACAGGGACACTCAAAAGAATTCCGTTACATTGCTGTCTATGGGGAAAAATCATTTGCGGATTATTTTAAAAATGTTTCACTATTGTAAACGCATTGAAATTTATATAGATCACTAAGATGCATTAGAAGAAGCTTAATATAGAGTAGTAGGTGTATAGCACTTAGAGTTACTTTACAGGGACAGTCAAAATAATTCCGTTACATTACGTCTATGGAGAAAAATCGTCTGCGGCTTATTTAAATAATGTTCCACTATTTTAAACGCATTGAAGTTTATATATATTACTAAGGTGCATTACAAGAGGCTTACTACAGAATAGTGTGTGTATAGCAGTCATCGTTCATTTACAGGGACACACAAAAGAATTCTCTACTGTCTGTTAACAATAATTCCTGGAAGTGCGTTTTAAGTTACTAAACGCGATTTTAATCTTAACTAGCTTTTTGTCTATACGTGGTGTGTATAAATTCTGTAGATCCTATACAGGGCAGCACAAAAGTTCGCGAACACATTTCCGTTTATTGACAGAAACTCCAGAAGGAGAATTTAAACTGTGCTACGCGTTTCCTAACTAAACTAAAATTTAGCATCCTATGTATATATACAAATATATAGATCATATACAGGGCTACATAAAAGTATTCGGATATTTTTCCGAATATTGTATATATTGAAAATTCCTGAAATTACGTTTTTAAATATGTTATGCGTTTTCCAAATTGTTTACTTAGATGTCATCTTTCAGCTTATTAAACGGTAATTATTTGTAAAATTATTTTAGAAGCGTTGGAATGTGCTACATAATCTATGCTTGACGCATGATTTTTCGTTCTTGTTTTTCCTTAGTACTGATCAAAACTCGTTTATATAACTTTATAAAATTGTTATATTACTTTAAGATGAATTTAATAATTTCAACTTATGGAAGAGTATCAAATATGTACATGTAAATATGAGTTAATCAAGCTGCTTTTTTTTTTACATATTTTAAAGTTGTACTACACACAACACAATATCAAATCAAATAGATTCTACTTCACAAGTAGAAAGTGTTTGTTTCCATAAATCTAGAAAGATAGTAATTGGGTTGAGATTAGATAAGATGGTTGAGATTAGTCTACTAACATCAAAATATAACATTTTACTCAGGGATATCCTCATGGTTTTGTCCTGTACTTATTTATTTTCTCTAAGCGTGGAGTGGGTATATAGACAACAGGTGCAAACTAGAGCCCTTTAGGTTTGAGTAACAAAAGGGCTTAGGTTTGAGTAAGTAAAATATAAACTTGTATTGTGATTTTGACAGACTATGCCAGATAAATAGAAAGACCTTTATATTAGAAATATGAATTTCATTCATATCTCTTTGTATTTAAAGAGAGGAAAATGGTTTGTAAACTGTATCAAAATCCAGTAATGTGTTTCAACCGGTTTCAACAAAACTTATTGCAACTAAGGAATGCAATTAATATTGAAATACCCTGAAAATCTCCCGATTTCTAACATTATTTCTACATTCTAACATATTCTAAAATTTTTAAATCATAATATATATATATATATATATATATATATATATATATTGAAAAGCATTGAAGAAAAGAAAAGTGGGATCGCAACAGAAACATGTTTTTAAGGTGATTTCTCTAATGACCTGCTCAACAACAAGAAACTGTCTGACAAATTTTCTGACCCATTTTTAAACGCATTGGCATAAAATTGGAAGGCCTGACTGTTGAAGTGATTTGGAATTAAAATGAGATTTTCATTTTTGATAAACAAATTACTTATCGAGTTAAAAGTGATTTGTGTCGCGTGACGACACGTTTTTCCCCTTTCTCGTGCTGTGGCGTCGGAAATTTGGTTCAAAACGCCAGCTTTGACAGTATTTTCTGAAAGATCTTCTACTTTTACCAAAAAATGGAAATATTCTTTCAATTACAAAGTTTTTGAATAATAACACTTTCCAGTTTTATGCGTTTCTGAACAAAAATGAATTTAGAAATGTGTCAGAAAGTGGCTTTTTTTTAGATTTGAGAAGAGCCTGAAGGGATAGTTTTCGTCTAATAGAGAGTTTAAGAGAAAAGAAAAAGCAACCCCAGGAGAAAAAAAAATCATGAATGATAATATATTTAAATTTTAAAAGCGGGAGAAAGAAAATAAATAAATAAAATGTTATTAAAAATCCGATTTTTAAATCTTTTACATGTGGTATAATATTCAACTAGAAATCCTTTTTAAATAAATATATGACGAAGCATTAACATTTTAAAGATAAAAATAACAAACACACACAAAGAAGGAAAACAGAACTTTATTAAATGCATTTCAGGATTTCATCAACTAGGTGAAACAGTTGATGTTTATAGTGTTTGTAATACATAGTGTATAGTGTTTGTAAATACTTTTAAGAAATATTGATCACATAGACCATTTTAATAGCAAAAATTCAAAACTGATATTGTTACTAAATTACGAGTTGTTTTGGACACTGGGTTTATTTCTTTACGGGTGTTCACGAATTTCTTATTTTATTACACAATGCGACATATTAAAATATAACTCATTTTTATATGTAGGCTTAGCCGGATTAAGGGGGGGGGGGGCTACGGGGGCTGCAGCCCCGGGCCCCAACCTGCCAGGGGGCCCTCAGCAGTGGCTTAAGTTGTATCAAAGTTTCGTTTTTAAAATGACTTAATTTACAAAAAAAAAAAAAAAAAAAAAAAAAAAAAAAAGGTAATATAGTACATAGAAATGGCGAGAAAAAAATTCACTTAGTCCTCCAAGTCTTTTTCCTTTTCTAATTCTAAAGCTTTGAAAATCCGATATAACTGTTGCTATCCTTTTCGTATTTTAACCCTCTTTCCCCGAGACAAACGAAGAAAAACAACTTTATTTTATTTCCCTCTTCTACTTTGCAATCTCAAAAACACATGTGCTTAGCATAAGTTTTCCAAGAAATTACTAACGAGCACAGGACCGATTCCCTACTGTGTGACATCTACACTTCCAAAGGACATTGGCCAGTAAGTACCTTTCAACAGTGCGCAAGTGACCATGGTGAAATCGCCTTTATATCGTTTCCTCTCCTGCACAAAATCCATGAAAAAAAAAAAAAAAAACGTAGAATAGAAGGGTATGTTTTTCGTAAGCTTTTATTTGAGTACTAGCTGATCTGTCTGGGACCCGTTATCAGAGCCGTGCAAAACGGGGGACGAAGGGTGTGGTTGTCCCAGGCGCGGAAATTGAGGGGGCGCCAAATTTATACAATCAACCACGTTTCTTTCTTCTGTTTTATAAAAAAAAAATATGTATACACATATTGAAAATTTTTGTGACGAAAAAATACATTCTCAAGTTAGCATGTGGCTTGTGTTTTGGAATCAAAAAGCGGTTGCAAGCTATTATATTGTACTATTAGATCCATTTTTTTTCCACATCCGTTTTCCAGACCTCTATTGGCAAAATATAAATACAACATTCTCGATATATAATATTATTTTTTTGGAGATTATATATATCTCTACATATAATATTTAGTTGTTAAAATTAAACATTTCAAAATTATAAAAGTAATGCGAAATATGTATTCAATAGAATATATTTGTGCAAAAAGTCGAAGGACTTAAGAAGTTGTTAGGAAAAAAAAGTGAATTGGGCCATTTTTAAGAGAGCTATAATATGGGGCCCAAAAAGGTCCAACAGATAGTTGAGAGCAGGGCCCTAACATGAAAGCATGTTAAAAGGTCTTGGTATTTAGTGCTTTACATTTTCAATTAGTCGGAATTAAGCATAGGGTGAGAATTAATCATTAGAATTAATTTTTTTTAATTAGAAAAAAAGGGGGGATGCTTAAAAAAGGGTGCTACTGTACCAATAAAAATATGAGGGTGTTGATACAGGGAGAGGAGTCCTAGGCTCAACTTTTTAAAAGTTAAGCAGTGAGAGGACACATAATTAGGGGCTGAAAATGCATGGCGTCCAAAATGTCCAAGGGACGCCGGACCGGACCCCGGGGCGCCAGTGTATTAAATGAAATGCAGAAAGTTTGAAATAATAAAATGGAGAATGGGTCACGAAAACAAAGAAAATCGGATTAAAAGGGGAAAAGTTATTACCAATTTAGGGCATAGAAACTTAAAAGGGCCCAGGGAAATCGGACCTTAAAAAATTAAAAATCTGAGCCCCAGGTACACCAAGACCTGTCTTGGACTATTCTCGCCCGAATTTTCAGACTTCTACGTATGATAGATTTCGCTAGCCATCGCACACAGAGACACACATAAACGCACACATAGACAGAGCGAAACTTTCTTTTTTAGTATAGATCATAAGAAGATTTTAGAAAATGCAATTGTTTTATTTTTCCTCTATCTTTAACCCCTTTTTGACGAGAGTCCTTTACAGAATTTTTAATCTTTTGCCATCTGTTTATCAAAACAGAATTTTTCACCTAATTGAATCGCAGAAATGCTAAGATTAAATGAGGTAAAGTATACAATTAAAAATAACTGGTGGGAATAATCGAGGATTCTCAGCACATTCAGCAGCATGTATACGTGACCCAAAGTGTTAACAAATGCTTTTATTTCAGCTTGTGCTTGAGAATGAGAAAATTTGACTTGAAGAAAACCATTTTTTAACTGTATATTTTTAAATGGATTGGAAAAAAAAATGTGTTCGATTGTTTGTGAATTATTCATCGTCATCTTGTTACCTTATTAATTTATTTTAGTTGAATTCTTATGAATTTCATTACTTAAACAGCTTTACACACTATTCTTTTTTTTTTTTCCTTATTTATGCATTTTTCTTTTGTACCTTTTACTAAAACTCTATGCGTATGGGTTAAATTGTTTAAAAAATGCTCACATTAATTTATTTAAAATGGTTCTCAAATTCCCAGCTCAACAACGCGAAACTTTCTGATGCATTTTCTGACAAATTTTCAAACGAGCTTAACAATGACAGTCCTGACTGTTGAAGCGATTTGGAATCGAATAAAGTTTTCATTTTTGAAAATAATACTTATTGAGAATAAGCTATTATTGTCAAGTGATGACAAGTTTTACCCCTTTCTTGCTGCCGCATCCTGAAATTTGGTTCAAAACACTTACTTTGACAATATTTTCTGAAAGATTTTCTGCTTTACCCAAAAGTGAAAAACGTCATTCGATTAAATAGTTTCTGAATAAGAACACCTGGCTATTTTAAACAAAATTGAATTAAAAAAATTGTCAGAAAGTAGTTCCTTTGTATTTAAGAACAGTCTTAATTAGATTCATCATATTTTGCACAAAATTAACTTATTTCATTAAAAACGAAAAATTCTAGCATATATATTTAGAACTTTTATTTCACTGTCAAGATACGGATTGAACTAGGAAAGCAAATTTTGTAAGAAGTTTTAAATGTTAAATATTTTTAAATCAGAAAAAAATGTTTTTTCGTAATAAAAATTTATCTCACAATTGCATTTTGTAACAAAATTTGGCGGCCTGCACAATTACAAGTTACGCTCGCTAACTTCCGTGCAGACTCCGCTCGATGATGCTGCCATTACGAATGAGTAAAAGCACCTATTTAAATTATGACAATATTTTGTGTGGTTTAGAACGTACAAGTCGTATAAGTACGAACTGTGAAGAGAAACTTGATACTAGAAGAGAGGAAAAATCCCTATTAAAGAAGTTTTCCAAATTTGAATGTGTATTAATGTGTACACTTTGATACGATATTTTAGAGCGATTCGACAAAGTATATGCATCCTTTAAAAAAATAATGCTTTATCTCCTTAATGGTTGCAACTATTTAGAATCGCTCTTAACCCTTTATGCCCTGACGGTACTTTAATGTACCATTAAAAAAGCTTGTTATAAAATTCTTTTAATACATCGATTAGCAGTAGTACAATTTACAATGAGTTGCAGATACTTTACTTTATATTTTTCCAAAAGATGATGCATAAAACAAAAGTGTTTTTAAAAGGATGGTTTATCTTTCATTGCATCTGTTTAGTTTTTTTATGTCTGAAGGTTGGAAGTGGATGGTTTCAGTTCTTAAATATTTTCGTATTTTTATTGTAAGGGAATTATATTTGTACATGCCCTAGTTCTATAAAATACTTTAAAAAAAATTTATATAAAAAAATTGAGTAGAGTTATAAATATTCTTCAAAATCCCTATAAATAAATATTTCGTTCTTTAATTTTAATTGACAATATCCTTTTAAAATTTATTGATCTTCAAAAAATCAGCAAAAATACTTTAGAAGATGAAATTTTTATTATTTCATAATTTGGGACATAAATGGGTATTTAAATATACGTATTTAAATAAAATAATTAAAAGCACGATTAAATATACAAAAAAGAAAGTGTGAGTAACATAATCAATTTTAAAAATTTGTGTTTAAGGATTTAAAAAAAATTGTGTGTGTGTGTGTGTGGGGGGGGGGGGGGGGGGTTCCAGTAGAAAGGGGGAGGGGCCCAAAATTTTCAGTAGCCCCGGGCCCCAGAAATGCTTAATCCGACTCTGTATGTAGGTGCATGAAAATTTCAGATAGTATTAATATTTAGTTGCAAAAGACTTGAAAATATATTTATTTTCTTATACATATTATAATTGATCCCCCAGAATTATAACTGATTGCTACCCAATACCGATCTTTTTCTGAAAGTTGTGTGCCGAAAATTGGCTTATAAGATATCATCTTGATAATGTACTTTCAAAAGACCATATGCCCTTATAGAAGAGAGAGAAATATTGTTCGATTTCTTGTTATTTAAATAATAAAACTATTTACGTTTTTTTTTTTTTTTTTTTTTTTTTTTTAAATTATTGTTTTGTTATGCCAGTGTTTTTGGTTTTAGTACGTATTTACCTAAAATATTTTTTTCTGAAAACAAAGAACTTCTAAGATGCGAGCAAAAGTTTCTTTGAAATCCCTCACAATTAGACCCAAAAATTCTTTGTAAAGCTGTAACTATATATGAATAAAGATGCTAATGCTCAGTACAAGTATCAAATTATTCACAAATATCAGTAGATTAAATGCAATTAAAATAACAGACATGAATAAGAGTAAATATACCTTCTTTTTTCTTTCTTTCTTTTTTTTATATAAGTAAAAGCAGTGTTGCTATCATACAGATTCTAGCAATAACACATACGAAAGCATTATATATCATAAAATTATTATTATTATTATTATTATTATTATTATTATTATTACTTTACTTTCCACAATCATGCTGCTCAAATGACAAATTAAATCTTGAAAATTCTATTTTTTACCCCCCTATCTCACAGAGGCATCTCACATGGACATATGATTAGAATTAGTACATTTAATACATTAGTATATTTGTGAATACTGTATGACAAATATATAAAACAATACTTTTATTAGAGGATACTTAGATATCACATAAAATATATTAAAATGTCTTTTGTGTTTTTCGAATAAAGTAGAAAAGAAAAGTATACTAATAAAATTGCAACTACTTCTAATTTTTGAACACTAAATTATGAAGGATTGTGGACAAATGCCACACTTGCCCATAGAGAAATCGTATAATCTTTTCAACTATATTGGAATACAAATTAATTATTTTCTGATAGATTTCTGAATTCAGTTTCGTTCATAAACCCATGGAACAGATGGAACTGGCAGATGCTCTTATTTAGAAACTATAAAGTCGAAAAGTTTTTTCCATTTTTCGAAAAAGGCAGGAGGTCTTTTAGAAAATGTTGTGAAAATTCTCTTTTTGAACAGACTTTCTGCACGCGATAAACCGATAAATGTCATCATGGGGAAAAACTCACTTATAACTCAGACTTCATTTGTCAAAAAATGAAAAAAAAAAATGAAAAACTCATGTTTTAAAGTCTCCAGTTGTTAGCCGGGAAAAAAAATGTTTTTTTTTTTTTTTTTTTTTTTTTTTTACAATTATCATAACTTTTTAATTTAGATCCTAAATTTTCTTTCAAATCACCTTCTGGAAAAACATTTTTATTTCGTACGTTGCATAATTTGGTTTTTTTTGGCCAAATCTCAAATTTTGACTCATTATATTTTCTGTTGTCTCCTTAACTCTGCCCCCTCCTCCTTTGTAAAGGTAAAAAAAAAGAATTAAAAAATTTCATTTCTTTGTCTTTAATTTAATGTTCACCCCCCCCCTACCCTCGGTCAAAGTTCCCATAAATATATAAAAGTTGCTGTATGTAGTGTATTGATAGAAACTATAGATTGTATTTTTTATTTAACCCTCCCCACTTCCAGGGATCCCTTAATGAATAGCCGACGTCTCCGGTCAGCGAATACTTTTGCAATACACAACTCATATTTATTTGTATGCTTTAGTATAAAGATATGTATAATATAATGCTTTTAATGTTAGACATATTCGCAGATACACGTGCTTTACTTGAAAAAACATAGAATCGGTTTTCTATAACTGAACATATATTATGTATCTTACTTATTATGTATCTGAACATATATTATGTATCTCAATAGTAGAGAGAAAATGGGGCTCCGGCCCCAGGAGGCGGAGCTGTGGAGCCGGTGCAAGGTGCAGCACCGGCTCCACAGCTCCACCTCCCAAAGTGCAGCACCTGCCCACCTCCTCCTCCACCTCCCAAAGTGCAGCAGCTGCCCACCTCCTCCTCCACCTCCCGAAGTGCAGCACCTGCCCACCTCCTCCTCCTCCTCCCGAAGTGTCCACCACTTAAGATAAGGGGATTAATTAAGGATTAGTGTTAATTAATTTTAATTAGGGAACTTAGAAATTTTTTGAAGCAAATTTTTTTTTTCGCGGAGAATTTCCTACTAGAGTACGAGGTGTGTTTCAAGGGATTTATTTTAGCGAGTTAGAAATTTAATTAATTTTAATTTTAATTAATTTTAATTGGGGAACTTAGAAATTTTTCGTAGCAATTTTTTTTTTCAACGAGAGTATGCAGTTTGATTATGAGTATATGCAGTAGAAGTGAATGATTAATTAATTAAAAATATTAATTAAACATAGTAATTAATTAATTTTAATTGCAGAACTTAAGAATTTTCGCGAGATTTTTTTTTTTTTCAACTAGAGTAGGGTATTTGATATACATGTTAGAGGAGAATTTTAAAAGTCAATAATGGTTTAATTAAAAAGGGTCATTCATTAATTTTAATTAGGGAACTTAGAAATTTTTTTGCGATTTTTTTTTTCAACGAGAGTATGCTATTCAATATATATGTTAGAAATAATGATTCATGCATTAAAAAAGGTATTAAGATTTTTTTTTTCTTTTAAACCAAAAATAGAATTTAGAGTTAAAATAGAATTTTTAGTTTAAAAAATTGCCAAAAGTAGGATTTTCAACTGAAAGTAATCTAAGATATAAACTCTCAACTGAAATGAATTTTGCCTTAAGGTGTGAGCTTTTAGCTAGAAGTGACCTAGAGTCAAAACTTCCTGGTCCCAGGAATCACCACGGGAGGGTTATAGTAAAAAATACAGGGTCCCATATGAATTATACTGCACTCAATTCTAATAGCTCGCCCCCTCCCTTTTTTTTTTTTTTTACTCAGAGGGGTCCTTCGATGGACTAACAATACGCACTTCAAAAATACAGAGTGATATCAAAAGAAGAATTTTAACGTATACATAAAATAATAAATAAACAAGAATGAAAAATCATGCATAGCGTCATAATTCATGAATCACTTTCCACAAAAAATACAGATTGGTACCAAAAGAATTTTAACGTATATATAAAATAAACAAGAATGAAAAATCATGTGTAGCGGTTTAGTTTATGAATCACTTTCCAACATTATTGAAATGTTGTGTGAACAAAATATAATTTTACCATATAGTGCATAGTTAATTAAAATAGTGAACAGATCCCCTTTTTAATAAAAAGTCACCCTTCACAATAATCCATTTATGCATAAGAACCCTTCATAAAATCAGATAATTTACACTTTACCCTGGTTTTTTTTCAATTCAAGTTAGGGTAAAAGTACAGTTTACGCATCGATAGATTCAAAATACAGGGACCCTTCGAAGTGTGAACTCGCATTAGACTATAGGGCCCCTTCATAAAATAAATGAGATACGTGCCCTATTCGAATAAAAAAGCATCCTTCACAAAACTCCAATTATGCATAAGACCCCTTCATAAAATCAGATAATTTACACTTTCGCCTTTTTATAAAATTCAAGTTAGGCTAAAAATACAGCTTATGCATCGATAGGTTCAAAATATATAGTTATAGATATTAAGCACCCTTCACAAAATAAATTCAATAGATTCATGTTATATTATGGCGACAGAAATACAAGGGATACTGACCTTCCATGAAAATCCAAGATCACTGTTTATATGAAAAGGACCCTTCACAATATACCCTGTAAAAATATTATGATTCCACAGATATTTTAAGAAATAGAGTACTAATCTCAAATGAATACGAATTCATGCAATGTAAAAAATAGGTTTTACACGAATGCCTTTTTAGTTTAACGTTTAAAATATATATTTTTTAGAATTGAAATTAAGAAAAACAGACGGCTATCCAGTATACCCTCGACATGCATATCGCTGAATCACAATGAGTCATATTAGCCGATAAGCGAAGATCTTGCTATAACTTGTCACGATGAATCACTCGCGATAAGAAATGCGGCTATTGGGCTTTTTCTCAAATTTAAACAGTTCTGACACATTTTTTGTAGGTAAATGAGCTATTTAAACCCGTCAATGTATGCGAATTATTTCGTGTAGTCCTATATAGGTGCTACTCTTCATATATACATATGGTGATATATATATTTATACTAAAATCTGTTAAGTTTTAAAAAGCTTCATTGAAAAAATAAGAAATAGTCATACCCTTAAGAATTTTGAGGATAAGAGACGGGTTTTTAATGAATTTGATACAGCTTAGGGTAAAAAATATACAGGGGCCCCTATAAAATATAGGAATTAAATTTTAAATAATATAAAACTAAATTATATTAGTCTATGCTTTTTTTGTATAGAAAAATTATACTAAATTGAGTTTTTAGTATTTTAACTTAAAAATTTCTTTTGAGGAATGAATAACTAATCTTTTGACTTTGTTTTTATAAAATATATATTGTACTATTTAGTTAGGACATTATTTAAAAAATTTTTGTTTTTAATATTGAAAAAAAAATGTATCTTACCTAAATATTTAAACCATAATGTACTGGAATTCATCCAAATTTGATCGACTGCATGCATGTCTTAAAAGAACTAAACGTGTTCGCTTATCTCTTAAAATTACGGGATATCGTGACGTCATGGATAAAGCATAGGGTATAACGAATAGGTATTATAAAGCAGAATCATAAATTTTGCATACTTTACACTTGTAGTATGTGAAATGATTGCCTATATGAGAAAATGAATCATCGACGAATCTTATTAGTGTATGTTATATTTAACCAACAGGCTGGAAATGCGTGAATTTTGACTAGAATTAATCATTGAATGTAAAAATGATTTATTTTTAGATCTAATATGTATATCGTTTAACATTTAAAAATATATACATAAATTAATCTTACCTTATTCACAAACTTGCAATCCCGTCTTTAATATATGACTACAGCATGATAAAACATGCGTGCTACTTGTATAGCAACTAGACCAGAAATGATTTCAGTACAAGTCCATTATCTTATTGTTAATCTATAGATTAGTAACATCACGTGACTGATTGCGATAACATTCTATACAAGATTTACTGATAAGAATACATTTCAATTCATTTCTCCCAAAAGCAAGTGTATGAGTTGGTTGTAAGATCTAGGTAAGTATCCTTACTTTATATGTTTAAAGTTATAATATATGAATAGATATAATATTAATGTATTTTTTCAATATGTATGGTAGGCAAAAAGGAATAGGTATTATTGCATGTTTCCTCTAATTTATTTTAAAAATAATTATTTTAAAAATACATACTAACAATTTATGCGATGAGTCACACAGCATGATGGGACGATATATGAAATTTATTTTTATATTATACAAGCTCCTATATACAATTCATATGCGTGAGCAAGATTATTTTTAGACTAGAATTATTCACTGAATGTAAAAAAAAAATGATTTATATTTAGATCTAATATTTATATCGTTTAACATTTTAAAATCCTATTAAAAGTATATACATTAGTATGCTTGTGAAAGGCCTATTGTTAATACGAAACGTTGTGTGAAGTGTCCTGTTTTAGGGTTAAAAGTTTCGTGAAGGGGTCTGTTTGAAGGAGCCTGTTTCGAAATGACTTAAGAACGCACAATTTTTTTCCTAAACATTCAACTCGATTCGTTATATATGCTTTATTAAGTATTCAATAAAAAATAATAACTAAGAAATAAAATTAAAAATAGTAATTAAGAGATACCCTTAAGAATTATTGCGATATCTAATTCGATACAAGTCTTGTTAAAACAGAGATTATAGTTAAAATACACATTAGTTATACAGTATTACACTGTATTACACAATGCGCTACCTCACCTATATTATCACAGAAATACCTTCGATAAAATTTAGACTAACAATACACACCTAAAAAAAATATATACAGAGTACCCAGAACATGATAGGAATGAATGAAAAATTTTAACGTAAATTATAAAATAGGATCTACAATAAGTGACAATAAATAAATATGAAGGAAAAATCATGAGTCATGGTATACTTTATGAAACACTTTCCAATGCTATGTGACTATCGTTAAGAATTTGAAATAAGTGATTTAGATTTAATAATTCATACTGGAAATGTATTTAAAAAAAATTAGTAGCTTCGCCTACTTTTAAATCATTCAAGACATATGATGAAGGCTTGTAATTGATTTGTATAATATATGTATAGATAAATTAATACATAATTTATCTATATATTATTTCGTAATACATAGTACATGTACTATGTTTTATGAAATAATAGAAAAATCATGTATTAATTTATCTATACATATATTATACAAATCAATTAGAGGTAAATTGTTAATTGCAATTAGCAATTGTTTCTTTTATGACCTAGTCACGTGATCTCTGACGTCATTGGTGACGTATTGAATGATACCACATGGTCACGTGATATCACTTAAACAGTGACGTCACATGTCACGTGATCAAGTCTTATCAGTGATTATATTAGCTGATAAGTCCCTGAACAAGCATTCACTTTTCTCAGAGCCTTGGTGTGAGACGGTTGGGTGCTTAGCTAGCTGGCGTGTTAGGTAAGAATAGTATTTGTATATATATATTTTTTTTAATATGACTTTAAATTAATTTGATACCTACTATGTAAAACGATATGAATATGTTTTGAATATTAGAACTAAAAAAAAAATAATACTTTGAAATAATAGACTTACTAAACAGTAAAATTTAAAGCTGTGTAGATAAATCTCCTAAAACTAAGTTGAAATGAAAATGGTAAAGGTTTAGTCAGTCTCATGTTGGTGTTTATCATATTAAATCTACAAAAGAAATTTTTAAGTGGGAATACTAATAATCCAAGTTACCATATAGATATTATAAGTTAGTAGATTCATAAACTAATGAGAATGTATATAATTTTAATAAACTATGCTAATTTCTGCAGATATTTAATAAAATACAAGTGAGTTTTCGAGGTACATAGTTTACCAATTTACTTCCTAGCTTTATCTTACCATAGACAATGGTCTAAATCAAGTTAGGACATATACCTTGGAAATCATATTCATGCGACTAAATAACCTGGGGCTCACTCAGCCCAGTAGTTAGCGTGATGGTTATAAAATACCTGGGGCTTAATCAGTCCAGTAGTTAGCGTGTTGACTATATAATAAGTGGGGGCTCACTTAGCCCTGTGGTTATCGTGGTAGCTATAAAATAAGCGGGGGGGCACACTAAGCCCAGTAAACGTGGTGGTTAGAAAATAGCCTGGGGCTCACTCAGCCCATTAGTTAGCATAGTGGGTATAAAATAGCCTGAGGCTCACTCAGCCCAGTAGTAAACGTGGTGACTATAAAATAAGCGGGAGGCTCACCTAGCCCTGGGGTTATCGTAGTAGCTATAAAATAGCCTGGGGCTCACTCAGCCTAATACTTAGCATGGTGACTGTAAAATAAGCGGGGGCTCACTTAGCCCTGTGGTTAGTATGGTGGCTATAAAATAAGCGGGGGTTCACTAGGCCCAAAAGTTAGCGTGGTGGGTATAAGTTAGCCTGGGGCTCACTAAGCCCAATAGTTAGCGTGGTGGATATAAATTAGCCTGGGGCTTACTAAGCCCAATAGTCAGCGTGGTGACTATAAAATAAGCGGGGGCTCACATAGCCCTGTGGTTAGCGTCCTGGTTATAAAATGTCAAGTCTGATTATATGTTTGTGGGTTCGATCCTTGTGCGGTTTAGACGATGGGATTTCGAGTATTCAGAAAAGTCGAAAAAATCATGATGGTGCTCCATATCCTTATAAATATTATGTGTTTGAATATGATAAGTTAAGGAATCTATATCCATAAAGAGTAAAACTGCATGATCTTTGTATGTTTTCTTTATAAAATTGTAATGAAAATCATGTATAACTAATTTAGATAATTCTAAAATTGTGAACCCGACGTAAATAGGTCGATTCATTAAGATACTAGTTTTTAGTCGTTCTGCAGCGGTTAAATCTTCATCATATGTCTTGAATGATTTAAAAGTAGACGAAGCTATTAATTTTTTTAAAAATACATTTCCAGTATGAATTATTAAATCTAATTCACTTATTTCAAATTCTTAACGATAGTCACATAGCATTGGAAAGTGTTTCATAAAGTATACCATGACTCATGATTTTTCCTTCATATTTATTTATTGTCACTTATTGTAGATCCTATTTTATAATTTACGTTAAAATTTTTCATTCATTCCTATCATTTTCTGGGTACTCTGTATATATTTTTTAGGTGCGTATTGTTAGTCTAAATTTTATCGAAGGTATTTCTGTGATAATATAGGTGAGGTAGCGCATTGTGTAATACAGTGTAATGCTGTATAATTAATGTGTATTTTAACTATAATCTCTGTTTTAACAAGACTTGTATCGAATTAGATTCATTAACCTATTTAATTAAAACCAATCTCCTATCGCAAGAATTCTTAAGGATATCTCTTAATTACTATTTTTAATTTTATTTCTTAGTTATTATTTTTTATTGAATACTTAATAAAGCATATATAACGAATCGAGTTGAATGTTTAGGAATAAATTGTGCGTTCTTAAGTCATTTCGAAACAGGCTCCTTCAAACAGACTCCTTCACGAAACTTTTAACCCTAAAACAGGACACTTCACACAACGTTTCGTATTAACAATAGGCCTTTCACAAGCATACTAATGTATATACTTTTAATAGGATTTTAAAATGTTAAACGATATTAGATCTAAATATAAATCATTTTTTTTTTTTTTTTTTTTTTTTTTTTTTTTTTTTTACATTCAGTGAATAATTCTAGTCAAAATTCACGCATGTTCGAGCCTGTTAGTTAAATATGACAATACTCCTTCAACGGCATAGTTAAAAGACTAGAAAATTACTAAGCTATAATTACATTTTACAAGTATTCGAATACTACTATTTTAAAAGTATAGCCTATAGAGGGTAAGAGTGTAAAATTCTAAAAATAATCTTGCTCACCCATATGAATTGTATATAGGAGCTTGTATAATATAAAAATAAATTTCATATATCGTCCCATCATGCTGTGTGACTCATCGCATAAATTGTTAGTATGTATTTTTAAAATAATTATTTTAAAAATAAATTAGAGGAGACATGCAATAATACCTACCTATTCCTTTTTGCCTACCATACATATTGAAAAAATACATTAATATTATATCTATTCATATATTAAAACTTTAAACATATAAAGTAAGGATACTTACCTAGATCTCACAACCAACTCATACACTTGCTTTTGGGAGAAATGAATTGAAATGTATTCATATCAGTAAATCTTATATAGAATGTTATCGCAATCAGTCACGTGATGTTACTAATCTATAGATTAACGATAAGATAATGGACTTGTACTGAAATCATTTCTGGTCTGTTGCTATACAAGTAGCACGCATGTTTTTTCATGCTGTAGTCATATATTGAAGACGGGATTGCAAGTTTGTGAATAAGGTAAGATTAATTTATGTATATATTTTAAAATGTTAAACGATATACATATTAGATCTAAAAAAAAATCATTTTTACATTCAATGATTAATTCTAGTCAAAATTCACGCATTTCAAGCCTGTTGGTTAAATATAACATACACTAATAAGATTCGTTGATGATTCATTTTCTCATATAGGCAATAGTAGCAATCATTTCACATACTACAAGTGTAAAGTATGCAAAATTTATGATTCTGCTTTATAATACCTATTCATTCTGTATTCTACCCTATGCTTTATCCATGACGTCACGATATCCCGTGGTTTTAAGAGATAAGCGAACACGTTTAGTTCTTTTAAGACATGCATGCAGTCGATCAAATTTGGATGAATTCCAGTACATTATGGTTTAAATATTTAGGTAAGATACATTTTTTTTTCAATATTAAAAACAAAAATTTTTTAAATAATGCCCTAACTAAATAGTACAATATATATTTTATAAAAACAAAGCTTAGTTATTATATTCATTCCTCAAAAGAAGTTTTTAAGTTAAAATACTAAAAACTCAATTTAGTATAATTTTTCTATACAAAAAAAGCATAGACTAATGTAATTTAGTTTTATATTATTTAAAATTTAATTCCTATATTTTATAGGGACTCCTGTATATTTTTTACCCTAAGCTGTATCAAATTCATTTAAACACAGGTACATTTAAACAGATTCAAATTCCTTTAAACCCGTCTCTTATACTCAAAATTCTTAAGGGATATTTCTTATTTTACAATGAATACACAGTGAAGCCTTTTAAAACTTAACAGATTTTAGTATATATCATCATATGTATATATGAAGAGTAGCACCTATATAGAACTACACGAAATAATTCGTATACATTGACGGTTTTAAATAGTTCATTTACCTACAAAAAATGTGTCAGAAATTACGAGTCTCAGGTATTTCTTATCGCGGAGTGACTCATTATCGCATACGGGGTGAAATCAAAGCAAGATCTTCGCTTATCTGATAATATGACTCATTATGATTCAGCGATATGCATGTTGAGGGGGTAACATTCAAATCTTAGTTGCAGTTATAAATATGTATTTTAAAGCATAATCATTCGAAAATTCAATTATTTTTCATGAAATGATCTACCCTATTTTACAGACTTGTATGATAAATTTGTTGAAACATGAATCTTTTTTCTAAAAACTATATTTTGAACGTTATACTAAAAATGTGTTCGTGTAAAACCTATTTTTTACATTGCATGAATTCGTATTCATTTGAGATTAGTACTCTATTTCTTAAAATATCTGTGGAATCATAATATTTTTACAGGGTATATTGTGAAGGGAGGCCTTTTCATTCAAACAGCGGACCTTGCATTTTCATGGAAGGTGAGTATCCCTTGTATTTCTGTCGCCATAATATAACATGAATCTATTGAATTTATTTTGTGAAGGTAGCTTAATATCTATAACTATGTGTTTTGAACATATCGATGTGTAAGCTGTACTTTTAGCCTAATTTGAATTTTTTTTTTTTAAAAGGGTAAAGTGTAAATTATCTGATTTTAGGAAGGGATCTTATGCATAATTGGATTTTTGTGAAGGGCGTCTTTTTATTCCAAAAGGGAACCCCTACAGTTTTTGTGAAGGGTCGTTTTTATTTGAATAGGGCACGTATCTCATTTATTTTATGAAGGGGCCCTTTAGTCTAATGCAAGTTCACACTTCGAAGGGTAAAAAAAAGGGGGGTCGATGAACTGAATGTATGAAGGGTTCTAGTATTTATGCATAATTTGAATTCATTGGAATTTTTGTGAAGGGGCCCTTTTTGTTAGAAAGGGGATTTGTCCAATTTTTTGTGAAGGGTTCAATATCTATAACTGTTTCCAGTTTCTTTTGAAGGGTCCCCAAAACGTATAATCACTCCATTCGAAGACTTCCCTATAACCTTTAACTATTTTTGCATGCTAACCTAAATAAATGTATTCCTGTAGAACCTATTTGTATACTTCATTTAAGAATCCTATATGTTTTGGCTATCAGTAGGGTAAAGCTTTCTCTTGAATCCTTTGGATTTTTTGTGAAGGGCCTTAGGCCTTTTTATTTAAAAGGGGATCTGTAACTGTTCACTATTTTAATTAACTAATGCACTAGATGGTAAAATTATATTTTGTTCACATAACATTTCGATAATGTTGGAAAGTGATTCATGAATTATGCCGCTATGCCTGATTTTACATACTTGTTTATTTACATATACACTAAAATTCTTTTTATAGTACTCTATACTTTTGGAAGTGTGTATTGTTAGGCTATCGAAGGGGCCCTCTGAGTAAAAAAAAGGGGGGGGGAAGGGGAAGCTATTCAATTGAGTACAGTATAATTCATGCGGGACCCTATATTTTTTACCACAACCTACATCGAATTCATTAAAACGCGCCTGTTTGACCCAAAAATGTTGAAGTCCGCCAATTAAAATTAATAAATGACCCTCTTTAATTACTAGCATCTACCATTCTACTGCACATGCAAACTGCGTACTCTCGTTGAGGGAAAAAAAATCTCGCCAAAATTTCTTAAGTTCTGCAATTAAAATTAATTAATGACCCTTTTTAATTAAATCATTATTGACTTTTAAAATTCATCTGTAATATACTCTAACATGTATAACAAATAGCCTACTCTCGTTGAAAAAATATTTGCTTCGAAAAATGTCCAAGTTCCCCAATTAAAATTAATCACCATTTTTAATTAAACCATTATTGACTTTTAAAATTCTCCTCTAACATGTATATCGAATACCCTACTCTCGTTGAAAAAATATTTGCTTCGAAAAATGTCCAAGTTCCCCAATTAAAATTAATCACCATTTTTAATTAAACCATTATTGACTTTTAAAATTCTCCTCTAACATGTATATCGAATACCCTACTCTCGTTGAAAAAAAAAAAAATCTCGCGAAAATTCTTAAGTTCTGCAATTAAAATTAATTAATTACTATTTTTAATTACTATTTTTAATTAATTAATCATTCACTTCTACTGCATACACTCATAATCAAACTGCATACTCTCGTTGGAAAAAAAAAAAAAAAAAAAAAAAAAAAAAAATTTGCTTCGAAAAATTTCTAAGTTCCCCAATTAAAATTAATTAAATTTCTAATTCGCTAAAATAAATCCCTTGAAACACACCTCGTATTCTAGTAAAAAATTCTCCGCAAAAAAAAAAAGCTTCGAAAAATTTCTAAGTCTCGCAATTAAAATTAATTAACACTAATCCTCAATTAATCCCCTTATCTTAGGTGGTGGAGGAGGAGGGCACTTTGGGAGGAGGAGAGCACTTCGTGAGGAGGAGGAGGAGGAGGGCAGGTGCTGCACTTTGGGAGGTGGGCATGTGGGCAAGTGCTGCACCTTGCACCGTGCCCACAGCCAACCTCCTGAGGCCGGATCCCCATTTTCTCTCTACTCTCAATAAATAATATAAGCTCAATTTTATGTTCAATGAAGAAATGTATAAATGTATTATCTTTATTCTTACCGTTGACCTTTTTACTGATATTTACCGTGGTGATTTTTACCGATGGTGCTTTTTTCCGGGGGTAATTTTTTTCCGGGATTCCCCTCCTACACCCATGCTGCCCAAATCCGACCCGCAAGAGTCAAAACCCAATCCGAAACCGATAAATAACATATCTCAATTTTATGTTCAATGAAGTAATGTATTATCTTTATTTTGACCATTGACCTTTTTACCGTTGATCTTTTTACCTGTTGACGTTTTTACCGTTGACCTTTTTACCTGTTGACGTTTTTACCGTTGACGTTCTTACCGTTGACGTTTTTACCGTTGACGTTTTTACCGTTGACGTTTTTACCTAAATTCACGAAATACACGGAGCACAACTCACCGAATTAACCACACATGGTTGCGAAACACACAGGGTCCCATTATTTTGATCACTAAATTCACAAATTATGGGCGCGAAACCCCCATTTACAAAACTCGCCATGTATCTTGGGTTATACCGTTTTTGTTTATTTCAACCGAAAGTTTTCTCTTTTCCCAAGATTAACACCGGCAGCGCTAAGCGGGTTTTTTTTCAACAGGCTTATGAATAAAATTTAATTTTTATGTCGTGAAATTTTTATTTACATGCTATTTGATATTTTTATAGTTACTTTCGTAATAATTAAAATAAAGTATTTTAATTATTTACTATCTGTTCGCCTGTAAAATGCATTTTGTGAGTCATGGCCAATGCCCGGTCTAAAGTCATCTGGGCCCATCAAGCGACCGTCTAGACGGGCGAAGACTAGCTAGTTTATATATATACAGTGATACCAAATTCATTGTGCAAACTTTAAAGGTTGGCATAGGACACTGTAACAATCATTTATTGTATAGGAATATATGGGCGCAAGTGACGCGTTGAGGCGGAAACACCAGGGTGGCTAGTTTGGCCCTTTTTTTTAATTTCAAAATTTCGCATGCATACCAGAAAATTTCTAAGATTATTTAAGACTCAAATTTCGCGATTATATAAAGTAAAAATTCTTCTTCTTTGAAAATTTCCTTGTGAGTTCGAGTGTGCGAGTTCGAAATTTTCGTATTTAAAAAAAGGCCAAACTGGTAACTTTGACAAATACAGGAAATGTTTGCCAGAGTTGCCAGTTTGACCTTTTTCGAATGTAAAAATTTCTAATTGATACTGGAAATTTTCAAAGAAGAATTTCTGTTTTATAAATTCACGAAATGTCTATCTTAAATAAACAAAATAGTATTACAGATATTTTCTGGTAGGAATGCGAAATTTTTAAATAAAAAAAAGCGCTGAACTGGCAACACTGGTGTTTCCGCCTCAACGCGTCACTTGCGCCCATACATTCCTATACAATAAATGATTGTTACCGTTTCCTGTACCAACTCTTAAAGTTTATACCATGAATTCGAGATCACCCTGTATAAATATTTTATTTATATAGATATATTATTGATTTTTATATATAAAAAAATTGCTTGTGAAAGAGTAAATAAGTTGCCAGAAAAATATGCTGCCAAATTTTCTTCTCTTGCCAAGGACCCTATACTGAAAAAGTTACCAAATAAACAATTTAAATAAAAAAAATAACATGAAAATATGTATGATGGTTCAGTAAAATATAAAAAAGATTTTATGCATGAGCTATACCTTTTCCTGAAAATATCTGAAACTCGATCAAAAGATAAAATTTAAGTGTAAAATTTTAAAACACTATGTTTTCAATACCGTAGTTCTGAATGTTATTCCTAAGCAGTCGGAGTTTTTTAACCCCGCACACAAAAGATGAATATTGTCTATACTCTATACCAGGCCTGTCCAACCTTTCAGTAAGCCAGGGCGCACCTTAGCTTGTGGCACACAATCAAGGGCGCCATTATTCATATGATTAGAAAAATGCAAGAATATTATTTCCCTTTAGCAGTGATAGCGATACCCACATGTCTACAGGATACACAGACAAAGTGGTATGCGTTATTAAAATGGTATGTATAGTGGTTAATCATTGGCGTCCTAAGTTGGAGGTGGCTCATCTAAAAAATTGAACAAAAAACATATCATAGTAAATTTAACGTTACATTTTTCTGAGGTTTGGGGATGAAAAAGAGGGGGGGGGGAATTTTAAAGACTTTTACATGTAAAGGAGGCAAAAACCTTAATAACACCTGTAATAAAATAAAAAGTAAGCAAATATTAATTATTTTAAAGCAAATTAACTTTGGAGATGGAATTTTGTTTAAAGAAATCCAGAAAAATTAAGCATTTGAAGGGGCGCCAAAAAAATCTTCAAAGGGCGTCATGGCGCCCGCGGGAGCCAGGTTCACAGTCCTGCTCTATAGCATCGATATAAAAGTGCGAGAGGCAGTAGCAATTTCAACCTTGCCCTTTTGTGCAAGCTGATTTTAAAATGTGTAATTGATATTAATTATCAATCCCAAAAATAGCCGTCAACTGTCGCGATAGCGATGGATGAGGCCATGGTAAAAGAAAATTACACAATTAAAACAAAAAAGTATGGCAACCCGATTGCAAAAAATAATCGCCATTCGTAATAATATCATTCAATTTTCCGTAACTTGCTAATATTTGTAAACCAGGGCACATTACCATGTTTTTAAAAGCCGCGAAGTCTGAACGGGGGTTGACGAGCATAGCTCAAAGGTAGATTAGCCCCTTAGTATTGCAAAATTTCCCCAAAAATATATATCCAGTATTCTTTAAAAGAATCGTTAATTGTGTGTTTGGCAAAATTAGATTTTCTGTAGAAACTCAGTAGGCCGGATCGGACTTGATTTAATTAATTTTGTCACGGGCCGCGCCGGGTCCGAGTCGAACTTTTAATTTTACACTGCTCCCGGATCGGACTGGAAATTCCTGCCCGTGCAAAACTCTAGTGGCCTATCCTACATGAAATCTGAATCCCCTTTGTTGCGACATAAAAAGGACGTATGGGAGCTTATATCATGGGGTCGTAAATCAGGAATTCTCGACGAAATAAAATGTTCTAGTACTGGATTTGTGCCCCCTGATTTAAGTCCCCGTCTTCTGTGACGTGATATCTTCTGTGACGTCATCAAAATGACGTATGGGGATGCATATCATGGGGGTGTTAATCAGGATTTCGTCCAAAGTAAAATGCTCCAGCACTGGATTTGTGCCCCCATTTTTTGTAACGTCAAAATGACGTACGGGGGCTTAAATCAGGGGGACATTAATCAGGCTCTCAATGAAAGGAAAATTCTCTATCACTGGATATGTGCCCCCTTTTGATATGGGGATATATATCATGGGGGCATTAATCAGGATTTCTTGAAAAGTGAAATGATCGAACACCGGATTTGCACCCCCATTTTTTGGGACGCCAAAATGACGTATGGGGGTATAAATCCTGGGGACGTTAATCAGGCTCTCAACGAAACGAAATTTCTCTAGCTTTACATTTGTGTTCCTTTCAGATATGGGGGCATATATCAGGGGGACATTAATCAGGATTTTGTGAAAAGTGAAATGCTCAAGTACTGGATTTATATCCCCTTTTCTCGTGACGTAAAAATGACGTATGGGGGCATATATCATGGGGATGTTAATCAGGCGCCTCCTTCCCATTGGTTACGGTTGTTTGAAAAAATTATGCCCTACGCTATCGCCAAAAAAGGAAAATTAAAAACAAACACCAGCACGAAAACATTACCAATTAATATAAACGACTATGTGATAGCGTGATGCGTCAGCAACTATAACAATATCACTAAACACGTATAGTAAGTAATAATATATATATTTTTTAAAAACTGCATCCACTTTTTTTTTTTTACCCCAAAAAATTTAAATTAAAGCTATTCTAAATATTTACACATATCTCGCATTAAGGAGTACACGATAGACTGCGAACACAAGGATTTTTATACAACAAAGCAAATATAAAATTACAAATTTATGAATTATGAATTAATTCTCTGAAAATTATAATTACGATTTATCTCTGTTTTTTTTTTTTTTTTCGAAGTTTTAAGAAGTTTTATCATTTTTTGAAATCTTTCATATAAGCTACTTTTAAGTATTTACATCTATTTGGTAAAATACTACATCTATTTGGTAAAATACTAATCAAAATTGAGTTGTTTTCTATTTTTTGAACTAAACAAATTGTAACAATTTTTAAATAAATAAACATACTTTTAGACTTTTGAATTATTAATGAATTATTAAATGAATTGAATCATTAAAGTAATAATAAATATAAGGGTGATTTGTTTATACGTTTCTCAATTTTCATTGTTATTTTGCATATATATTATTTTTAGCTTATGATGGAGAGTAAAAACGTTGTAAGAGAATGCATAAAAGCTATTCTACATGGAAAACATATAGGCAAAAGTATACTCAATAACAAAAGAAATAACCAATACATAACGTTGTCATTTTCTTATATATGCAGCATTCTTCTAAGTCTTCAAATTTCTATATTTGGAAGAAAGAAAATACCAAAAATATTACCAACTTGTGTGAACAACTATGTCATAGGGCGAAATAAAGCGTAGATATAACTATAACCGTATCACTAAACACCTTTCGAGGAATAATGTGTTGAAAAAATAAACGAAAATCTGTATTCATGTTCCTGAAAATCTGAAAACAAAGCCATTCTGAATATTTCAGGGAAAGAATCTAGACAAAAGTATATGCATTAAAAAGGGAATAGCGTAAAAATTAGCTGATCAATCGCAAGAATAGTCTCTTAAAATAGTATTAAAACATGCAAAGAGATTGCCAGAAAGAATGCATTTTATTATTAATGCATTATTGGAAAAGAAAAATGATTATATCAAAGACATGCAAATCAATCTGGAAAAGCCATCTTAACCAATGCGTAATGTTGTCATTTTCCTATTTATATATGCAACATTCTTCTATTCTAAGTCCTCAAATTTCTATTTTTGAAAGAAAGAGAAAAAAATATATACAAAAAATATTACCAACTTATGTAAACGACTATGTCATAGTGCGAAATCAGGCGTAAGATAACTATAACTGTATCACTAAACACGTTTCAAGGAATAATATGTTGGAAAAATAAACCCAAAAATCTGCATTCATGTTTCTGAAAATCTGAAAATAAAGCCATTCTGAATATTTCAGGGATAAATCTACCACGCACATCTCGCATTACGGCGTACACAATAGACTGCGAATGACTTTTATATGATCGCCTGGCGTAGCGAACACAAGGATTTTGACAATATTTTTCGCTTGATTTCTTTACTGATACAATAAAAAAGATAAATAAATACCTACATACTTTTTCTATTGTTTTCATCGGCATGGAAGTTATGCGCGAAACACTGTAAAGTATGGTTTATAATACTCATAAATCTGGTATTAACGCTCGTATAAAACACAAAGTATAAGTTTGAGTATATAATAATATTTTCGATAGGAGAAACAAGACAGAAAAAGATACACAGATCGGTCATTCTACGAAAAACGTTACTTTCTGCGCATAAAAATTTCAATTTAAAAAAAAATGTAACCAAAAAATTTTTATATTATCACCCATAGTTGATCTTCAATTTCTTTTAAGATTTGTATAGATCTTAAAAGAAAGTCTAAATAGATCTCTCTTCTCATTACTTGGTGGTCTCATTATTTGGCATTATCTGAGCAGTTGATTTTGAGGAGTGGTGCAAGTCTTTATGTTCATTCCAACGAGACTTTAAAGTACCTCTTTATTAAAAAGTAATAAAATTCATTTTACATACATTATCTGTATCATAATTTAAAATGAATGGTAAATATCTAAATTTATATCTTGAGTAAAAACCATTGTCATTTCTACAAAGCAAAAAATAAGTAAAGAAACAATAAAGAAATGGCCAATTTTAATTCATTTATTATTGTGTGACCTTCTTCCTATTAAAACACTTGGAATTGAAGTTTTAGTTCTGTAAAATTTCAAAAATTTTAAGCAAAGCTGTATGTATATTTCTTCGTATTATACAGGGTGTTCCAAAAAGGTTAAATTTTGGGACACGCGCTTTAATTTGTTCGCTGTGGGAGATATGTAGGCTATGTAAATTGCAAAAGTGTTCAAAATAAGGCAGGAATTTGGATTATGTTAACAAAATATTCCTGCCATTATTATTTTTAAATATATAATTTTTAGATTTTTACATGCTCCCTGGGTCCTATAGTTATATTTAGAAATATTTCTCCATGCTCTGACAAGTACAACAGTAAAAATTACATTCTTCTACGGCCAAAACTCACCAAGTCACGATAATTTGAGTTTATGAAATTTCACAAAACATTGATGAGTACCAATTCAGTTAATTAATTTTAAAACATTCATTGCGCGTATAGTACCTGTACTATGGCTAGCCACTCGACACGTGAGGCGCGTATCTTTACTCGGCTTTCCCATAGTACAGCAACCTCGCCGATGGGCTCGTTGGATTTAGTAATGTACAAGCTGTCGTACGTGACTTTGCGCCGACCGTTAACTATTTTTGTTCCTTTTAAATCAAAGTTTATTTGATTTACTTCGAGTTTTTTTTTTTTTTTTTTTTTTAAGGCAAGACACCTAGAAAGGCTTTTAGAAAAAAGCCAAGGGGGAAGAATTTAGGTAATTAGTAAGCGCAATGAAAGTGCTAAGGCACAAAATATTTATGATTTTTTTGTAATTATTGTAAAAATATTTTAACGGGCTTTCAAAAATCAAGAAAAGGTTTATTGGGAAGGGAATATTTATTAATTCAGGGGTTCTCAAACTCAAACTATGGTACGCGTACCAGTACTGGTACGTGAAGCTCTGGCTACTGGTACGCAGATGTCCGATACTGGTACTGGAATAAAATACAGAATGCAGCATATTATTATGGAATCAGAAACGTCTTGTCTTTATTAACTAGGAATTTTTCAAATAAAATTTGAATGCTATTTAGGATCTGTAAACGCATTTTCTATTTTTTCTTTAGGAGAAATGTTTGTTATAATATACTTGTTGAAATTCGCTCTCATCGCTAATGATGAGATCAGTTTCCCAGAATTAAAAACATAATTATTTGATTTGTATGGATAAAAAGTTATTTTTTAAATAAGATCTAATTTTAAAATTAATGAATGAAGTATTTTTAATTCGCGGAAGCACTGTTTTTAAACATTCTTTATAAATTTAATTATCTGAAAGTAAAGTCTGGATGTTTGGAAGTAGGAGGAGCGTGTGTGAGTAGGAGGAGTTAAAACAAAGTAAAATTCCAAGTGTATTTTATAACTCATTGTTCTTGTTTGTACGAGAAGAACTTCTAGGCGGTGTTGAAATAAAAGTTTTATTTCAAACATAATTGATAAATTCATTCATTGATACAAATATTTTTCTTTTCTTGTACATAAGTGTATAACTTCTTACTATTTCATTGAAATCAGTATTTAACGAGTAAGTTTATTTAAAAAGGCCCTTCTTTATATGAAAAACAAATACAGGAATAAACTAAACATCGAAACTGACTTATGACTAAAATTACATAATATTGAGCCATACATGAAGACGCTGTGCTTGATAAAGCAAGGCCACCATTTTCTTTAGCGATAGAAGAAAATTAGTGAAGTCAGCCTACTATAGCAATAGCATAGTTGCCAACCTACCGATTTTTTTCATACCAGTATTTTTAAGAAAAAGTATTTGTATTCTTTAATCGTGCAATTTCTGCTATTTAATAAAGCGAAAATTTTTGTATGACTTTACTGGTATCCAAAAAATTGGAAGGTCGGCAACCATGCAGTAGTATATGAATCAGTGTGCGCATATATGTCATTAAGTATTGTAGCATTTTTCCTATAGCAAAACACTGTATTTTGATATTGTATGTATTATTAAAATGTGATGATAACTTTTTACTTGAATGTTATTATAAAGCAATCAGGCTAAGTATCAGTTATCAATTTAGTAATCTAATCATTGATTTTTAAACGTAAAAAACCTGCTAAGACAGAAGCACAACAGACGGTATATATATTTCGTTTTAGACAGGTTCCTATTTACAGGTTTTTCTATATTAGCTTTACATTTGCAGCCTGGTGGTACGCGGAAGTATGAACTTCGATTTAGTGGTACGTTGTTGCAAAAGTTTGGGAACCCCTGTATTAATTCATAATTTGAGACATATACATTATTAAAATATGAACAAAAACGTATACTAACAAAATGGAAATCGAAACGAAATTACTATTCTATAATTACTTAATTCTTCAATAATTTTAATTACAGAAACGGATTTTTTTTAATGCGATAATCATTCTATCATTAGAATTATTAAATCTTACATAATTTTAGATACAAAACTGAAATCTAATTAAAATGCAATAATTTAGTAGAAATCGTATAAAAAACTAATGCCTATAAGTAATATTTTGCAATAATTCCCCATTTATTAAAATTATCAAATCTTACTTAATTTCATAATTTTAATTACAATAAGAATATCTGCATTGTTTATTCTATAATTAAACTCATTAAATTTTTCATAAATTTAAAATAATTATTTATATAAAGCAATTTTTATTGAAATTTTTATTTTTTAATTAAATTTATTAAATAAATCATGGTTTTAATGGCAGAAATGACATTTATTTTGAAAATGTAATACTTATTCTGACAATAAATTGTTAAATGATTTGTACTATAACTACAGAAGCAAGTTTTTTCTAATTCAATCATAATTTAAATATTAAATCATCGAACTTTTCATAATTTGCGTTATAGACTAATTTTTTGAATTGCCGTGAGTAGTCTGTCATTATAATAAAATCATTTAAACTTTTTTAATTTTAATTTTAGAACTTTTTTAATGCTACATTAAGTCATTTAGATTATCAAATCTTTTATAATTTTAATTATAAAAATGGTTTTTTTCAACGCATTAGTTATATTGTGATAAAAGTTATTGAAACTTTAATTTAAAAAAATGATACAGTAATTATTCTGTAATTGAACTTATTAAATATTTTGCAATTTTAATTAAAAAATTCTAATTTTCTAAAATGCAATAATTATACTTACATTAAAATTCTTAAATGTTTGTTACTTTAATTTCAAGTAGAATTTTTTAAAGCGTAAAAAATATTTTAAGAAAATTGATGTTTTGTAATTATAATTACAGAAAGGTTTTTTTTTAATTACAATCACCACTCTCACTTAAATTACCAAATTTTTTATAATTTTAATTAAAATAATATTTTAAGCGTATTAAAATTATTTTGCTGTTAAAACTAATGAAATGTTTATAATTTTATCTACATAAACGAGAATTTCAAAATTCAAATTTTAAATGATTTTTTAAATGCATTTAATATTTTGTCACTGGACGTATTACTCATATATATATATATATATATATATAATTTTATATACATAAAGAATATTTTGGAAATAAATTTTTATAAAAAGTATATTTTAATACAGTTATTATTATATCATTGTCATTTAAATCTTTTATAATTTTAATTGCAGAATTGAAATTTTATGAAACCCAATAATTATTTTACTATTAAAATTAAATATTTATTAAATTACATTTGAGTTTCTTTTTTAACTTAATTATTATCCTAGTAGTAAAATCATTCAGCCCCATAGTTTCAATTTTTCAAAGCAATAAGTGTTCTTTTTTCTTTTCTTTTCTTTTCTTTCTTTCTTTTTTTTTTTTTTAATCCTCCGCAAATTCAAATACTAAAAAGGAAAACATTTCTTAAGAAAGTATTTCTTCAGAAACTCGAATCCACAAAGCTTTAAAATTTCAATTACAGGAATTGGAATATTTACTAATATGAAAATTATTCTACAATAAGAGGTATTAAACTTTTGATTGATTTAAATAAGTGAAATAAAATATGTATTAATTTAAGTTAGAATGCAATATTTGACAGAGAACAAGTTACCAATATCTTGAAAGCTTGGTAAGATATTAATAGTATTTACACTGCAAAAAATAACTGTTGATTTTACAGTATAAAACTGGCGCCCCAGCTGCCAGTATTATACCGTAAAATTAACAGTATTAAATAGTAAAATAAGCAGTAATACGCTGCCGCGCAAGCAGTAATACACTACCGCGCATGCGCGGCAGCGTATTACTGCTTATTTTACTATTTAATACTGTTAATTTTACGGTATAATACTGGCAGCTGGGGCGCCAGTTTTATACTGTAAAATCAACAGTTATTTTTTGCAGTGTACCTATAAAATATTTTTAAGGATAAATAAATGTTATTTGGAAAACATCGTTAAAACCTTTGTCTTAAATTAGGAATGAATATTTATTTCTTATTAAAGCACGTTTTCTTCTTTTCTGAAAGCACATTAGAAGATTTTTACAAAAATTAAACAAATTTTTTAGAAAGGTTTTATTTATTAAAGTTGTCTACATAAATTGGCACTTATCGGTGTTTTGGAAAATAATTAAAACACTATTCAAATCTATTTTTCATCAACATTATTTCTGATATAATATAGAATAAGAAGAAATACATATTCAGTGACTTTACATTTAAGTTATGAGATACTCAGTTATAAATGAACAAAAAATTAGTAATTTATTTTTTCCTTTGTAGAAAATACTTTTTATGGAAGATATAAATTAAGAGCATATAGTATTCACTGTAAAGTATGTTATAACTAATAAATGAATTAAATGAATTTTATAAAATTTTTAATAAAATGTTAATAACTAATAAATGAATTTTATAACATTTTTAATAAAATGTTATTAACTAATAAATGAATTTTATAGCATTTTTAATAAAATGTTAGTAACTAATAAATTTATTTTTTAACACTTTTAATAAAATGTTAATAACTAATAAATGAATTTTATAACATTTTTAATAAAATGGTGTTTTAAAATCCCATTGGGATATACGGATTGATTTACTTCATGCATTTCTTTTAATTAAAACTGCCACTCTTTACTTGTCATTAAATTTGTAAAATGTTCAGTTTCATGGATTCAATGCTCAGTTTATTTCTTTGGGTTCGACGCTACAAAAATTCGTCTTCTTGGGAATACCTTTCAGAACCGCGGCATTGAAAAACACTATGTTTAGAAAATTTACTCTTATATATTTTTTTATATCGAGTTTTAGACATTTTCAGGAACAAGTATAGCTAATACGTGAATTATTTTCTCGATTTTAATGTAACTTCGTGCATAGTTTTCATGTTACTTTACAAAATTGTTTATTTTAATAAATTAACTTTTAAATAAAATAAACAATGATGATGAATTTATATATGAATTTTCTAATATTTATCGAATGGTAAAACTTCGTCTCACTGAAAAAAATGCGCGGCAGTGTATTACTGCTTATTTTACTGTTTATTACTGTTAATTTTACGGTATAATACCCGCAGCTGGGATGCCAGTATTATACTGTAAAATCAACTTCTTTTTTTTTCTTTTTTTTTTCAGTGTGTTTGGGAATACTTTTCAGAATTGCGGCATTGAAAAGCACAATGTTTAGAAAATTTACTCATATTTTTTTTTATATCGAGTTTTAGACATTTTCAGGAACAGGTATATAGCTAATACGTGAATTATTTTCTCTGTTTTAATGTAACTTCGTGCATAGTTTTCATGTTACTTTATAAAATTGTTTATTTTAATTAATAACTATACATGGATTTTCTAATATTTATCGAATAGTAATCGTACAAAATAAATCTAACTAATTTACGCATGCATTTACCTGTATTTAAGCTGCATCAAGCGATGATTTTTTTTTTTTTTTTTTTTTTTTTTTTACGCTATGGGATTCCCACTGTGACGTCACATGGATATTGTGCCTGTCCTTTTCACGGTAGTCAGGTTTTATTAATGATTTTAACTTACTTTAGAAGTAAAATTAACAAGCTTTTGGTGACGAAAATATCACATACTTAAAGTGACAGTCGAACCAGTTGCTGTGAAAACCTCATTATAAGTTATTACCCTATAAATATTCAAAATAGTTGCCAATCTGGCAGGAATTCTGAATTCAAAATTTTTGGCAACAATTTTATTAGCATTTGTTGAATGCTTTTAACTGTTGCTGCTGAGCCAGTCTCGAGAGAAATAGATATGAATATGTTTGAACTTTTTTTCATGAATACGTTTAAAACTTTGTTGGATTGCACCCACTGCAATGGACAAAAATTATATTTTATTTTTCCGCTCTGCAAATGCGTTAAAAAATTTACTTTTCACGATTATTATTTTTTATTATTACCAGGCACACCAACCCGGGTTAAAAAGGCCCGATATGATACCCGATGACCAGAACGTAGATAAAATTGAAAACTCTTAATAGATTTTTTTACATTTAGTGTATTTTCTTGTATTGCCCACATATTACAGCAAAAAGCATTATTGGTAACTTTTTATACTAGCCATTGCTAGCGGTCAATCGCAAAACATTTAATTATTTATAGCAACCTCTCGGATTCTGATTATTCCAGTGTTTAAGTGCGTTTTTCGATTACACTTCTGTTAAATTAGTGTTTTGTCTGTTCATTTATTTATTTGTGAAGTTTTAATTTAGTTATAGGATATTACACGGAAACAAACAAATGCTAAGTAATAATTTACATTATGTTAAGTGCGAACGGATTAATTTTCCGTAATTGGATTGCACACAGATTTAAGATTTCTCATGATTGGAAATTATTTTAAAAATTATAAAAATTCCATAAATTGAAAAACAGTTTTCAAACAAACCTGTATTTGAAAGTACATTTTTTCTGTTCGACGGTGTAGAAATTAAAATTGTGCATTGTTAAGAATTTAAATAATTAAAGCAAAATTTTCAATTAAAAATTACTGGTAGGTATAATCAAGGATTCTGAGCACTTTATGATTCACGTACACGTAACACTCGTCGCAAATAAGTTAATTCATGAAAGGAAAATTGAGTACTTTTTTAAACTGATTAAAACATTCTAAAGTTAAATTTTGACTGATGTCTTAAAGCTCATATTTCTGGAATATAGCTTTGTTTTAAGAAAGACATTCATTAAATTTGTTTTATTTTTGAATACATAAAACATGTTAATCTTTAAAACAGAGGATTTTTACTGTTTTTAAAAACTGTTCAAAGTATTATATACCTCCCCTCCCTTTTATATGGAAATTTTCGTTGATTCCAATTTAGGATAATTCAAACATTATGTTTCTTATTATTTATTTATTTATTATTCTTTTTTTTTATCGAAAAGACTATACTGTGCTTTAATTAGCCTATCTTTTAACACTTTCCAACATAGTTGAAAAATGTCTATGAATTCAGTTTGTCTGGCCGCGCTTTATCTCACGCAAATATATTCGGATTGCCAGTAATTAATATGTGTTATTGATGGTTAGTATGGCATGTTCGGTACTGAAAATGAAGTGTGTAGCATTTATAAATCGTTTGCAGGAGCACTCGAAATAATTACATTACATTATGGTCTATGAGGAAAAATCATTTGCAGTGTATTTTACTGTTATACTATTTCAAACATATTGAAATTGGCATACATCACTTAGGTGCACTATACAAGAATATAGAATAGGGTGTTCATAGCATTTATCGTTTATTTATAGGGACACACAAAATAATTTGGTTACAGTACTGTGTCTATGAACGATAACTGTTGGAAGTGCGTTTTCAGTTGTGGTATGCGTTTTTAAATTTAACAAATTTTGCGCATCGGTGTGTATAGTTTTTATAGAATATAAACAGGGATATATATATATACACACACACAAAAGAATTCTGGTTTAATTTCGTTTATTGACGGGAATTGCTGAAAAGAAATTGAAATTTCAGCTGTGTTAGGTTTTCTTAACTGAATTGAATTTTTGCATACTACGTATAATATATACACAAATTTTTAGATCATATAGAAGGCTGTACAAAATAATTTGGATATTTTCCCGTCTATACATGGTAATTTCTAAAATTGGGTTTTCAAAAGTATTACGCGTTTTACAAATTGTTTACTTAGACAAAACGCATATCGAAATTATTTTGTGCCGCCTTCTATATGATCTACAAATTTCTGTATATATTATACATAGTATGCAAAATTTTTTGTTTACTTAGACCTGGGCGGGGGTAGTTGAGCTTAAGCCGAAAGGTAGGCCTACTCGCCCGGTATGACTTTGACTTTGTTTACTTAGACATCATCTTTCAGCTTACTAAACTGTGAAGTTTTGTCACATTATTCTGAACTAACCGCCACTGGCGACCAGTTTGGTCGCCCTTAAATGTATGTTAAGCATTGTAACAAATTATTTTTATTCATAATTTATTTTTTTCCTTAATCCTTCGCCAAACCGGAGAAATCTAATAGACAAATCAAGAACTTTTGCGATCGTGGTAGCATTTCGCATATTTTTGTTGTTAAGTATTTCATCTTTCTTGACAAAAACCGTTTAACCCACTTTATAATAAATTAATCACTGTGTGTGTTTTATAATAAAATAGTGTGTTTTTTGATATAAAATAAACTATTTCATAACAAAATAAAAGTACATGCTGTTTTAGTAATCTCTAATAGGTACCTGAAAATGGGATTTTTTCGCCAAAATGGCACAAAACAAAAGTCGCGCCAACCCCGTTGCGTCCGCGACAGCTGTTCCAATTTAAAATACATGACTTTCACATTTTTCTTTTAAATAGAAAATAGATAAATAAGAAAAAATATCATAAATCAAAAAATTTGATTTCAAAATTAAAGTATCGTTTCTAATTTGCACACGCGAAAAATAAAAGCTGACAATTCATTTCGAAATTTGATCCATTAAATATTATTACATGAGTTCAACTTACGTCAAGAAAATATCCGGAAGAAAGTTGAGTTGTATAGAACAGAATTATGGTAAACATTGACTGTCTCACTGGTGCGGATTATTTTTTTTACACCAGGCAGCGGTTCAAAAATTCATGGTTTAATATTTTAAACGTTCACAACGAATTAATCTTTTTTTTTGTTTTGTTTTGTTTACTTTCATGGATAGAGAATTTGAACTGCGAATCTAATTTAAACTGAAGTTATTGCAGAATGTATACATAATTGAACGTACATCATCTCTCAAATATTAATTTTTTTTTTGAACGATCTTTCTAAAAATGTAACTTTTATGCAGTTTTATTCGAAAAAATAATTTTGAATAAAAATGGCCGCCTGGCATATGAAAAAGTGAAGCGGACATCCCGTAACTGTTGATGACAGTCACATGACTTACGGTTTTATTATAGAGATGTGTTGGAAAGTGTATCATAATCCATACTAGACGCATGCTTTTTCTTTCTTGTTTATTATTTTAAAAACTTTTATACAGCATGCTCCGGCTGGAAGTATTCACCTCTCCCCCTCTTTCAAAAGTACTACACGATACTTCCCCCTATAAAATATCAGAGTTACGCCTATGTAAATTTTTATATATTAGCTTTAGAATTAAGTTTGCGTGCAATGCAACATTTCGCAATTTTTACGGTGAATGAACTTTAGAATGTTATATTTAAATCTTAGTAAAACAACTTTCATAAATGTCACTTCTAACAGTTGACGCAATACTGGAAAGGATAACGCACACAGAACGGGAAAAAAAGAACAAAGACACAAAAAGGTACACAAGTGACCGAAGGTCAAATAATTTAAACAAAGTATATAGAGCATATACAATTGTCTACACGCAGGTTTTTATCTTCGAGCTGATCTCATTCGGGTGGGCGCATAAAAGTAAAAGAGACAGAAATGAAAATATGTTTCACGCGTAAAAAATTTTACGGGCTGAGATTTATTGGATAAAATAAAAATATATTGTGGCAATATTAAACTCACTTAAAGAAAATAAAATGTTGCTAGAAAAGTATCGCACGCAATGAAAACAAGTGGGTACGTGTGATCGAAGATCGCACAAAGGGTTTCGTTTAATATTCCTTTCAAAACACTTTATCCTTCCTTTCATAAATCCAAATAAATTTAATTTTCAAAAAAAAAAAAAAAAAAAAAAAGAAGTCATGTTTTTTATAAAGTAAAACTTTACCGGTCTATTTTTCTCGTTTTTTTCGAAAATCTATTATACTCTGTCATAATAATATCTGTCATGTGGACTAAATGCGATATTTAAAGAAAAAAAAATCAATTTCAAAATTAAACATATTGTTTACAGACCTTCAAAATGTTAAACGTCAGATTAATTTTCTTTTTAATTCTCTAATGACGTCATATTAAGCTGCTTTCTGTATTTACACATACTCATACTCCTTGTATTATTGAGAAATGTTTGAAAATTTCCGTTTTATTACCAATAGACGTCATATTAGTCTTTTTTTCAATTGGTAAAATTTTTTATTTCATTTTCATTTTTCACGTGGCAATCTTTCAATAGAAAATTAATTATTGTAGCAAGAATTTTATTGTGGATTTTTAATTGTAGGCAATTGCTATAACAAAAATGTTTAAATTTAATAGAAAAAGGCTGTTAGATTTTTGACTTTTTATCTCTCTATGTTAAAATAATACGATTTTTTCAAATTTTATGATTTTGAGCTTCATAATAGGTATTTAGCTATAAGTACACAAAATTTCATGACTGTAAGTTACATAGTTTCTGAGAACTGGCTCTGTGACGGACAGACAACGAAGCGGGAGTAATAGGGTTTCGTGAGATGAACGAAACCCTAAAATTAGGAGTAAAGGAAGAAGAAAGAGAGATTTATTAGGAAAATTTGTCATATTGACAAAAAGAAATAAAATTAACAAATTTCTTGTTTCTTCACGAAGAAAAATCCAACAAAAGTTACAAAATCACTAAACGCTCAGCTAGAATCGAATAAATTCGAATCCACAAACATTGGTTACAAATTCGAATAGATATAGATTCGAATCAACGAACTTTGGCATCAAAAGTCTTGAAATATACAATGTTTCCTTTTTATTTATTTTTATTTATTTATTTATTTTTTGATCAAATTTAGGTCGGATTGACTATGTATACAAAATTAGTAAAACCGTTTAGGGACGATAAAACACAGTTGGAGAAGCTCAAATCACCATACATGGTCGTAACTTAAACGATGAAGCGCCAGAGGGCACTTTCTTAATTCATGTATAGCTAAAAAGAATATGATATCATTTAAATACACTGCAGTAAAACTTGTCTAAATGGAACCTGTAAAAACGTAATTTTGCCTTAAATGGGAAATTTTTATAATCCCGGCAAAATATAGTACAATTATAAAAAGCGGTATATCTGCTAAGACGAAAACCTGTCTAAAAAGGAAAAAAATATATAATCTTTTGTGATTTTGTTTTAGTTTTTGGATTATATTATTGTTTTTTAGTATATCGAAATTTTCATGTATACGTTTCTTCGGTTATACGCTTCATTTACATTTAATTTTATGATTGATCCGTGGTCGTGGTGCCATTTAGGCAGGTTTTTTTTATTCAAAATACTACTGCTTTTCCAAACAGTAATATTCCCAGATAAATAATAGTAACAATAATATTTAATAATGACAGATTAAATAAGGCAAATATTGCCTTTCGAAAATAGTGGTATCAATCAGAATAAAAAATCCTGCCCAATTGCCAACACTGCGGTTGATTCCCTTTTATTTCCTCACAGAATTAACACATGCAAAAAAAAAAGTAATTCCTGTAGTCATGAATTTACAAATTTATGGGCAATTCTACTTTTTTTGCATACTAAACAATTTTCTGATTTTACGGGCAATTCTACTTTTTTAGCATATTAAACCGATTTTTAATTTTACGGACAATTCTACTTTTTTAATGTATTAAGCTGATTTCTAATTTTACGGACAATACTACTTTTTTAACGTATAAGTTGATTTCTAATTTTACGGACAATGTCCATTTTTGCACAGGGTAATCCATATCAGCAGCTGTGTAATTTTATGGACAATACTACTTTTTTTACGGTTTGGTCATATATTTTCTGCAATGTAAAATTATGGGTGATTATAGTTTACGGTTCAAATATTTTTTTACGGACGTTGTCTGGAATCTCTGCTGCCGGTCTTTGTCCGTAATTTTACTTGGATATTTTTTGACAGTGCATGGTCCCTTGAAAACCGTTAACTAAAGCTTTACAGGTGAGACATTTAAATGAGCAGGTAATGTTTAAAAAAATGTATCATCAAAATAGCTTGTAGAGGACTATATATATTCAAAACCGGTTCAGTTTCAGCTGACAAAACATCATCAATTTAATTTTATTCACTTACTTTACGCGTTAAATATTCTGTTTCCTTTGAGGAAAGTTCTGGAAATTGAAGAAAAGTAAGTAGTTAACTGAATAATTAAGGTGGTAAACTTTCTTTTTTTCCGTTAACGATTGTAAAAAGACTGTCAAGGTCACAGACTTACAGTATAGTCAGTCATGATTACTCAACTGTGAATAAAGTCGCCGTGAATAGTATTTTATTTAACTTTTAAAAAAGATTACTTGCATTTTCTATTACCAACCAACTATACATACACAGAAAAAAATAAAACCCAATTTGGGTCGAAAATTGGGTTTTATTTTTTTCTGTGTTCATGACATTCATATTCAGGGTGTCCGAAAAATCTGGAAACGGTCAAATAACTCAAGAAATATACATCGGATTAAAAAACGGCAAAATGCATGTTCAATATTTTTGAAAAATCTATGTAGGGATATGAAAGTTCCCCCTCCCAACTTGTCCCCCCCCCCGAGGGGGAAGGGGGGCAACTTTGAAATCTTAAATGATGACCCCCATTTTTTATTTCAGATTCGGATTCTACGGAAAAAAATACGTAACTTTTGTATTGAACATTTTCTTCGAAACATTGTAGATGGCGCTGTAATCGATTGCAATGCTGTGAGAATCGTTACCATTGCAATGTCTGAAAACGCTCGAATAACTGGAAAATATACATCGTATTGAAAAACGGAAAAATGCATGTTCAATAGTCTTGAAAAATCTATTTAGGGATATCAAAGTTGCCATTTTTCTAAAATATTAAACACGTATTTTTCCGTTTTCCAATCCGATGTATATTTCTCGAGTTATTTGACCGTTTCCAGACTTTTCGGACACCTTGTATTTTGTGTGCGTGTTTGTAGTTAAATCGATCAATTCAACAGCGCCGTAAACCAAATGACTCAGTTGACAGTTCCAAAGATTATGATACTTAAAACAGTAAGCCGCTTAGCAAATTATCTATGGGCACAATGAGTAAATTTTAATTCGGATTAACGATATTTCAATTTAGCGCAATGCCAGTTTTCCCCTAGAAAATATAATAGGTCGTAAATCAATATGATAAAATCAACATAACTGTGATTTAATTTGTTAAAGCTAAGCAAATAAGCAAAATTAGAATGTATTAATTTCCTTTATTTAAAAAATGGGCTAATTAAATGAACAATAAAGCGCACTATGTGCCTATATGCTTACCATTAACCTCTTCCGTTGCTCCTAAATGATCCGCGCTTCGAATACCACACTGCAAACAAAAAATCCCTGACGTCTCGGCCTACAGGCACAGGTAGATTTCGAAGACGCAGACCGTGGGGCACCTGTTTGTTGGGAATTGCCGAAGAAATGACCTTTTTGCTATGATACGGCAGTTGGAACGGGCCACTTCGAAACCTAACTTGTTTGAAGGCGGAGCCGGCAGGGATTTTTTTTTTTAATTTATTTATTCATTTATTTATTTATTTTGCTATAAGGGTTGGGCCTATAAGAAACTTGTCAATATAAAAGTTTTAGATAATATTAAGAGTATTTATAATAAATTTAAGCGGATTTGATATCTTGTGAATGGACGAAGTTATGAATTTTTTTCTACCCCCCCGCCCCCTGGAGCCATTTTTAATGATATAAAAAATCTGTCATACATAAATTTTCGGCCCTTTTCCTAGAAGTAATAATAACTTTAAACGGATTCAATACGTATCATAATTAAGAAATGATGGGGTTTTTTTTCTGTTTTCACAAAAAGCCCCCCCCCCCCCCCTATTGGTTCGATTTTGCTCATTAACGAACTTGACCGAGATTTTATGCCCCTTGATTTTATGTATCAGTTTGGAAGAGATTTGTGAAGAATTATTGCAGTTATCGTGTCCATAAAAAAGTGACATAGATAGATAGATAAATAAAGTTTTGAACTTGGGGTGGTTTTGGATTCTGGAAGTCATGATCGGCGTAGATCTTCCAAAAATTCCAACTTAGGTGAGAATGTAATAGGTAGTATTTCTTACGAAATCTACCTAAAATGTTGATTTTTCGGTATATTATTGGCATGCGCGGTAGCGTATTACTGCTCATTTTTTACTGTTAAATTTACGGTATAATACTGACAGCTGGGATGCCAGTATTGCCAGATTTGGGAGCCCTGCTCTTCTCGACGAGTGTCAGGTATACGTGACGTACACTGTAAAAAAAAAAATTCCTGAAAATAGCGGAAATTGTACTGGCAATCGAGACGCCAGTACTATTTCCGTATTTTAACGGGGAAAAAATTCCGTAAATACCAGGAAATTTTCCGTGATTTCTGAAATTTCCGTTTTATAACAGATATCTTCCGTATTTTTTAGAAATTTTTATGTCGTTAAAATAAATTTTATAGGACCAAAAAAAAAAAAGTTATCCCTCAAGAAACATCTTATAAGGGACAGATATGCTTCTTTTTTTTCCGTTCATTTCTGAGCGAGTTTTTAATAAACAACCACCACTTTCCACGATAAGTATCGAACCCAAGACCTTCCGTTTACTAAACCTGCGGGCCAAACCACTACGCTACGGTTGGACAGGACACGTATTCAAATGTTGTTACGTATTTGAGATGCTTTTAATCATGCAAAAACTTGAAGTTCTCATAGTTAGATGGATATTTTCAGAGTTCCATTGTTTTTAATATTTTCTTTTCAAAACTGTTCTATATTCTGCTTTATTATTTGATGCTTTATAACATATAAATTTAAATGTTTTATGTATTATATGCGTAAAATATTGTATTAACAGTAATGATTGTTTCTTTTTGCAATACATATACTTCTTTAATAATTTGTGTGTTGATTTATTTATCAATTCCAGTGAAAACAATAATTATCTTAAGCAGACGTATTTATTACATGCTATTAAAGTAAATTTTCTTTATCTCTTAGTTTAAAAACTTATGTGTATAAACAAATTTATAATAAATTAAATTATTATATTTAAGCTTTGCTGCGAGCTTTTATGTATGGTTCTGTTAAAATGAATAATTTTTAAAATATCAAAAAGAAGAAATAGATTTTTAGAGGAAATTTTGAAATTAATAACTTTAGGATAGGTAAGTTTAAATTTGGACTTAATAATTTAGTTTAATTTATAAAAATTATAAAATAACAAAATAAATTATAAACTTTATAAAAATGAAGTTTATAATTTTATAAAGTAAACAAAAAGTTATTATTTTTTAAAAATTTAAAGAGAAAATTGTGAACTTTGTAAAATTATAATTTATAAAATAATAAATTTTAGTTTAATTCACAAATTTGTAAGACAAATAAGTTTAGTTTAATACCCATATACCGATAATTTGATAAGATATTATTTTATGAAACCTTAAAAATATTAAAATAAAAAAATAGATTTTTAGAGAAAATTTTGAAATTAATGACCTTGGGATAGGTAAGTGTAAATTTAGACTTATTAATTTAGTCTAAATTAATTTAGTTTAATTTATAAAATCATAAACTAACGAAATAAATTATAAACTTTATAAAATCATAAACTTCATTTTTATGAAAGTAAAGAAAAAATGATTAATAACTTTTATAAATTTAAAGAAAAAAATATAAACTTTGTAATAAATTATAATTTATAAAAAATTAAATTTTAGTTTAATTCACAAATTTATAAGACAAATCAGTTTTGTTCAATACAATATACATATCGATAATTTGCAAAGATAATATTTTATGAAACCTTTAATAACCTAATATTGCCTCACGTTAATAAAATTAAAATAAAATTTTAAAACGTATGTGAAAAAATTCACAATTTAAAGCACTATAAAGAAAAAAAAAAGTAGATTTAAAAAAATATTTTTCTGTAATTTATGAAAATAAAATAAATTTCTAAAGATTTCACTAAAAAATAAAAATATCACTATTATTTTCATATAAAATTACCGCCCAGACACAACCCTGGTTAGAATGAGTTCCAGGATTGGCCCGAGTCTAATGACAAAAAATAGGCCCGCGGGTAGGACTGGTTCAGATTTGGATCCCAGAAGAACTCTAGTAAATACAACAAACTTAATTCATATTTCAAACAAGGCGATTTCTGTACGCAAACCTCTGAACGTCATTTACGGAAATTGCACTGTTTTGAAAGAAATACGGACATTGTACAGTTTTATAAGAAATACGGAAAAATCCATTAAATTTACGGAAAACTTTCTGCATATTTACGGATTTGAAATCTCCTTTACGGAACTAATGCCATTTACGGAAATTGTACTGTTTTGAAAGAAATACGGACATTGTACAGTTTTATAAGAAATACGGAAAAATCCATTAAATTTACGGAAAACTTTCTGCATATTTACGGATTTGAAATCTCCTTTACGGAACTAATGCCATTTACGGAAATTGCACTGTTTTGAAAGAAATACGGACATTGTACAGTTTTATAAGAAATACGGAAAAATCCATTAAATTTACGGAAAACTTTCTGCATATTTACGGATTTGAAATCTCCTTTACGGAACTAATGCCATTTACGGAAATTGTACTGTTGTTTTGGAAAAATGAAACTTCTCCGTAAAACTTAACGGAAAATCTCTTGTATATTCACGGATTTTTTTTTTTTTTTTTTAGAGTGTATAGCGTGCCCAGAATCCTTGATTATACCAACTAGTAAATGTGAACAGTAAATTTTGCCTTATTTAATATCAGCTTTTCTGCGATTGAAGTAGGCAAATATATCTATTTTGAATTAAATGTGAGGAAATATTAAAACTTCTGTAAAGGACGCAAGTCGCGAACATTTACATACATGGAAAAAATTTTTGAAACGAAATAATTTAGAAATTTTTTTAAAGAAGAAATTTAGAATCCTTCATTATTCCAACCAGTAAATGTGAACAGTAAATTTTGCCTTATTTAATCTCAGCACTTTTGCGATTGAAGACAAAAATACCTATTTTGAATTACCGGTGAGAAAAGATTAAAATTTCTGTAAAGGACGCACGTCGCGAGCATTTACGTACAGGGAAAATTTTTTTGAAACAAAATAATGTAGAATTTTTTTTAAAGAAGAAATTTCGAATCCTTCATTATTCCAACCAGTAAATGTGAACAGTAATGTTTGCCTTATTTAATCTCAGCACTTCTGCGATTTGAAGAAGAAAAAAAATGCCTATTTTGAATTACCGGTGAGAAAAGATTAAAACTTCTGTAATGGACGCTCGTCGCTAGCATTTACATGCAGGAAAAAAAGTTTTGGAGCGAAATTATTTAAACATTTTTTAAGGAGAAATCTATGGATAAAAAAATGCTCATTGAAGTAAAAGTTTAATGCTGTGACCCTATTAACATTACATTGTATAATGAAACTCTGTAACAGAATTTAAGACGACATTCTTAATTTTTTTGTGCCAATAAATTAATTTTGAAGACGCGTATTTATCAGGATTAAACATTGGTTCAAGCTATTAGCAAAAACATTTAAAAAATTCTACAAAGAAATAAAGAGCTACTTCCATGAAAACATTTAATATTCATAAGATATAATGCGCTATACAAAATATTCAAAAATTAAACGCCATATTAAAATTGGGTAAATATTTAAAGAAGGCGGGGGGGGGGAAGAAAAAAGAAAGTGTGTTTGAAAATTCAATTCTTGATCACAGTGGGGAAAAAAAAAAAAACAGTATTTGTCAAAAACAGATCGCAGAATTTGAAAATAAATAAATTCAAAGGATTAATCAAATTATATTTCATTATATTTTTTTCTGTTTAATTATTTTAATAAAGTGTTGTGCATTGATGATACTTTTTAATAATGCAAAATAATAAAAAAAAATACTTCGAAAATAAATATTAATTAATGACTGTATAAAGAAAAAAGCTATAAATATTTAGTTCACTTTCACCTTTCTTCAATTTAACAAAAAATGGCTACAGAAATTATCATAAATACATGGAAGTCAATGATGCTGTTAATGATCACAGTTAATTTCCTTTTTACGCTGAACATTTGAATAATGGAAAATTTTTTTGAAGCGAAATAATTTAGAAATTTTCATAAATTAGAAATATCTGAATAAGAGAAAAACATCATTAAAATAAAACTCTAGGGCAATGATGATATTCATATTTTAAAATAAATAGTTGTTACATAATTTGGGATGAAATTTGAATGCACGAACTTTTAATTTTAATTTGTTTTTTTATTTTATCTCTTGTTTTATTTTTATAAAAGTTCGTACAAAATTTATGGTAAATTGTAAATTAGGAAGTCCTAAATTAATGCTATGCATTAAGGAATTTAATTTGTCCATAACAATTTATTTTATTACTACATCAAAGTTGGAGGTTTCAGCTAAACTAAGATGAAAATTCGCATACTAAATTAGTTAACAATAAATATCAATTCGGATGAGATGATGGTGATGGTGTTTGTTAAGGCCGATTAAGAGGCTACTTCACTCACGCGAAAACCCCCGCTCGCTAATGTTTATCCTATGGGACAGTTATTTTACAATATCTCGTTTGCATTTCAATATTTTTGAATGATTTTGTTTGCATTGGACAGCTGAGGTCGATCTCGATGCAGGCTCTTTTTAATTTTTCGATTTTGTTAACAAGTTTTTTTAATTAAGGTACTTTTACTTTCGGAACCGGTTTCGAAAGTGAAAGCATCCTCGTGAAAAAAACTTGCAAACAAAATTGAAAAAGTGAAAAGGTCCTGCACAGAGATCGATCTCAGCTATCCAATGCAAAATAAATAAATAAATAAATAAAAATATTGAAATACAAACGAGATATCACTTTCTCCCATAGGATTAACATTAGCGAGTGGGTGTTTTCGCGTGAGTGAAGTAGTCCTTTAACTGGGGGCTATAGGTCGAGGAAGTGATTGTCTTCCCTGGAGGGTCTTTCTAAGGGAACGTAATCCGTATTTAAGTACCGCTACGCAGGTTCGAAAAAAATTCCGGAACAATCCGAACGGTTAGGACGACTACCCGACATGGATTCGAAACCAGCACTTCCCACCTACCAGCTTTGAGAATAGAATCTCTCTGCTACCTGAGTTTGTTCGGGCCGTTTTTTTTTTGGGGAGCCCGAGCAACGACGATTTGAAATCCGGGCCCGAACAAATTTTGTGTCTGAAAGTACGCAGTAGAAAATTGTTAATAACATTTTTAAATTGTTTCAAGTTTTAATTTTCTCATTTAAAAATCTCTTCTTACATAGAAATAAGTATTAAGGTGAGTATTAAGGTAAGTAAGTATAAGGTAAGTATTAAGGTAAGTAAGTATAAGGTAAGTATTAAGGTAAGTAATATAAGTATTAATCCTAAATAGTTCCTCATGACAACGTTTTGTGATTTTCATGTCCCTGAAAATCTGTTTAAAATAGCAAATTTGTCATTGATACCCAATAACTTTCAGAAATCTACAAAAGTCACAACTCTTATTCTGTTAAAATATCACTGTACGACTATGCAAAAAGACATGAGTCCCCCCCCCCCCCTTTAATTTTGAAAAAGGACTTCAAACAGAAAATGACTATAAACAAAGAATATCCCCCAGTTTCTTTTAAAATCAACACTGACTGTGCAAAAGCTTCAGAATCAGATGGAATACTTCTCTTTATATCTCATCAATAACTAACTATTCAATTCCTTCTAAACCTGTTTTTTTAGAATTGTAAAACACCTAAAGAAACTTAGACTACATTCTTGTTTCTCGAATAGAAAGTTTTTTTTCTTTTTCTTTTTTTTAATTTGTAAATAAATAAAATTTTCACTTTCATCCTGAGCCCAAACACTGGTTTAAAATCGAGCCCGAGCTGTTTCGGGTTAAGCCGGTCTAATTGGTCACTATAGGGCACGAAGGAGATTAGATAGCACTGATTTTGCTTCCCCGATAGGGTATATATTTTTTCTCTTTTTCTAAAATATTTTTAATGTAATTTAGGATATATAGAAGTGGCTCTCTGACAGATTTTTTTTTTTTTAATGGGTATTTAACAGTGCCCAAAATGGATACACAATTGTAACCAAAACAGGCATGGCCCAATTTAGGCACATACCTAAGAATCTTTCGACCCAAATTGGGTTTTATTTTTTTCTACGTAACTCCTGACATGGGACTAATACGAAAGTATCCCTTTTAATAAATTCCAAAACTTTATTTGAATACATAATTGGTAATTTTCATATAAAAATGCTTTTTGATGTTGTTCAAGTGCAATCTAAAATAAAATATTTTAAATCAGTTAGAGTTTTCGATATAAAAGAAATGGTTTTCATCTATGTTGTGTAACCCGGGAAGCCCGGGTTGGATCCCATAGTTGATACAACTGAAATACACTGAGATTTGTTAAATAGACCTATCTTTCTGATCTTTTATAACACATTTAAACAAAATCTTCAAGAAAAATCAGTCATAGTTGCGGTAAATGCACATCCTAAATTATATTAAAACAATTAACATGTCCAAAAAAGAAAGAAAATTTTAACTCTATCGGTGTGTGTCTGTGGAGGGGGGGGGGAAGGGGTGTCTAAAAATCAATGCTTATCTCCTTTATTCCTACAAGTGTTCTTAAAAACGTTTTAGCTTAGGGCCACAATTATCTTATATTTAGCTAAAAATGAAATTTATTTTATGTACTTGGAATTTATCAAGTCGAATTTAACCATAAGAATGCGACTTTTTTATTATAAAAGTTCATATATACTTTTTAATTTGTTAGTTAAGTTAGCAATCTAAAACTAATGCTATTCGTAAAAATTCAATTTTTCTGCTTCAATTTGTATAACACGTATATCGAAATTCTTTTAATAATAATTAGTGACTTCGAATTGAATATTATATCTACATCACTTCTTTTCACTTAAGTTAATTCGTTTTATCTCTGTATATTTCATTAAAATTTCCAATTAGCAACGCAATTTAGAAAAATAATAATGAACTGACAAACTTTCAAGGAATTGTTAATTAGTAAATAAAAAATTCTGTTATGCATTAAAATTTTTAATTTTCTAGACAAAGGAGCAAACACATTTTCCAAAATTCATTTTATTAAATTAGTCCCTTCGACATTAATTTTATTCATAAAAATTCACCTTATTCAAGATAATCTAATCGAAAATAGGAAGTTATTTTGCGTATCATCACATGTTTAAATTCATTTTCTAAATTTAACCAGAAACATAGCGTATATTTCATTTCTATTCCAGTTTTTATCATATATTCTAATACGAGGTAATCTTGTGTGTGGTTATATATGTATATATATATATATATGCAAATTTTATCTTAAAAACGGTTCAAACGATTTTGACGAAATTTTGTATCCTACTGTTTTGGGGCGACATAAAACCATTGGGTTAGGTCACATGTTCAAGAAAATCCGATTAGTGGGGCATTTTGGGTCATCAAGGGTCAGGGTCAAGCTAATTGTATCTAAAAAACGGTTCAAACGATTTTGATTAAATTTCACATTTTACCATTTTCGGACACGAGAAGACTATTGGGCTGAATCACATGTTCGAGAGCTTTCGATTAGTGGGTCATTTTTGGGTCAACGCGGGTCAAATTAATTTTATCTAAAAAACGGCTTTAACGATTTTGATTAAATTTTGTACCCTACGAGTTTCGGGAACGAGAAAATCATTGGGCTAGGTCACATGTCCGAGACAATTCGATTAGTGGGTCATTTTTGGGTCACTGTGGGTCAAACTAATTTTATCTTAGAAACGGCTCAGGCTATTTAGACTAAATTTTGCATCCTACGGTTTTCAGGCACGAGAAGACTGTTGGGCTAGGTCACTTGTTCTAGAAAATTCGATTAGTGGGTCATTTTGGTCATGGGTCATTATGGGTCAAGCTATTTTTTTAACCGACTCAAAAAAGGAGGAGGTTATCAATTCGACGTGTATGTATTTTTTTTTTTTATGTATGTATACCGATTACTCCGGAACTATGCGTCCTATTTATATGATTTTTTTTATTCGAAAGAGAATACTCTCGAATTGGTCCCATTTAAATTTTATGAAATTTGGTTCAGTACTTTTTCAGAAATTCAACAAAAACGAAAAAAAATAAGCATTTTAAAAATAGTTAATTTGTTGGGCAGACGACTTTTATTTAATATCATAAAATATTCTATTAGGTAAATTTGCAAAAAAAAAAAAAAAAAAAAAAAAAAAAAAGACTGACATATTTAAATCAGCTTTAACTTATCGGATTATAATTCTGCATGAATAAATTAAAGGGACGATGAGCCACTGCCCCCCCCCCCCCCCGTCTTTATACTTAACCAATGAGCTCTTTTTTACAATGAACTGCAAAATTTTAAGCAAATCCGATATTATCAAGAGTTATTACGTCCGGTTCACCAGTTGTTGGGCAGACGACTTTCATGTTGCAAATAATAAAAAGACTGACATATTTAAATCAGCTTTAACTTATCGTATTTATTTCCATAGAACAAACTTCTTAAGATCTAAACTAAAACTAAAACTTTTGAGTGTTGCCAAATTTGAAAAGCAAAATTACATAAAATTGTGAATTGGATAAATATAATACAACGTACGGATAAAACTATAAATTATGCCACAACAAATCTACTTTTGAATCTTTTAAAAGTTCCATTGTTGCAGTTTCACAGCGGTTTGGCATATTTTGACGAGCGTTTATTGGCGAATAATTAAATACATTGTTGTTTCAAATCCCATACAAATGTACGAGTTACAGAAAATATTTGGCGATTTATGACCTGTGGCGCACCAGTCGGAAACTGCCTTTAAAATATCTAATTATCTATATTATATTATACAATACAGTTGTATATAAATGCTTCTTCAATTGTCTTTTAGTATTTCTACTACATAATATTAACTATAGAGTGATAATATAGAAAGAAAAAAAGAAAGGGGTTACTCCAAATAGTATTATAGGCGACATTGTTAGCGCAGTGTATTCACCTTGTACGGATCGTAAAAATCAGTACACATTAAGCATAAGCACCGAAATCAGTGAGTTACACAGTTATCAAAACTGTAGTATACAGCCCGATTATGACTGAGAATAGTGATAAAATTTCTAATCTTCCGTAATCGAGTCTACTGCCAAGGTTAGCGTGAAATAAAAAATATATTAGAAACAATATGGTTTAATGTAAATATAGCTATCATAAGAGGCTTTAAAGACATTAGATGAGAATAATGATAAATTTTCTAATCTTCCGTACTCGAGTCTACTCTTGTAAATATAGATATCATTAAAGGCTTTAAAGACATTAGATGAGAATAATGATAAATTTTCTAATCTTCGGTAATCGAGTCCACTGCCAAGGTTAGCATGAAATAAAAAATATATTAGCAACAATATGGTTTAATGTTAATATAGATATCATAAAAGGCTTTAAAGACATTAGATGAGAATAATGATAAATTTTCTAATCTTCGATACTCGAGTCTACTGCCAAGGTTAGCGTGAAATAAAAAAATCCCTGACGGTTCGGCCTACAGGCACAGGTAGATTTCGAAGACGCAGACCGTGGGGCGCCTGTTTGTTGGGAATTGCGGAAGAAATGACCTTTGTGCGATGATGCGGCAGTTGGAACACCGCCTACTTCGAAACCTAACTTGTTTGCCGGCGGAGCCGATTTTTTTTTTTTTTTTTTTTTTGCTATAAGAGTTGGTCCTATAAAAAACTTGTCATTATAAAAGTTTTAGATAATATTAAGAGTATTTATAATAAATTTAAGCGGATTTGAAATCTTGGGAATTGACGAAGTTATTAATTTTTTTCTTCTAACCCCCCCCCCCCCCTTAAAGCAATTTTTAATTATATCAAAAATATGTCATACATAAATTTTCGGCCCTTCTCCTAGAAGTAATAATAACTTCAAACGGATTCGATACGTATCATAATTAAGAAATTATGGGGGTTTTTTTGTTTTCACAAAAAGCACCCCCCCCCCCCCCCCATCCATTGTTCGATTTTGCCCATTAACGAACTTGACCGAGATTTTATGCCCCTTGATTTTATGTATCAGTTTCGAAAAGATGCGGGAGTTGGAACCACCTACTTCGAAAAATAACTTGTTTGCAGGCGGAGCCGGCAGGGATTGTTTTTGTTTATTTATTTATTTATTTATTTATTTTGCTATAACGGTTGGTCCTACAAAAAATTTGTCAATACAAAAGTTTTAGATAATATTAAGAGGATTAATAATAAATTTACGCGGATTTGATATCTTGTGAATTGGCGAAGTTATGATTCTTTTTCTTCTCCTTTTTCCCCCCCTTGGGGCCATTTTTAATTATATAAAAAAATCTGCCATACATAAATTTTTGGCCCTTTTCCTAGAAGTAATAATAACTTTAAACAGATTCGATACGTATAATAATTAAGAAATTATGGGTTTTTTTCTGTTTTCAGAAAAAGCCCCCCCCCCCCATATCCCCCTCTTGGTTCGATTTTGCCCATTAACGAACTTGACCGAGATTTTATGCCCCTTGATTTTATGTATCAGTTTGGAAGAGATTTATGCAGAATTTTTCCAGTTATCGTGTCCATAAAAAAGTGACATAGATAGATAGATAGATAGATATATGTATAAAGTTTTGAACTGGGGGTGGTTTTGGGTTCTGGGAGTCATAATCGGCGTAGAACTGCAAAAATTTTTCAAAATTTCCAACTTAGGTGAGAATGTAATAGGTAGTATTTCTTACGAAATCTACCTAAAAGATATTAGCAACAATATGGTTTAGTGTAAATATGGATATCACTAAAGTAATAAATAAATAAATAAACTTTTTAACCAAAAAAAAAAAAAAAAAAAGAACCGACTTCAAAAACTACTAAAAAGCGAAAAATAAACTTTTTAAACAAAAATTGAACAGACTTCAAAAACTACTAAAAAGCGAAAAATAAATTTTTTAACCAAAAATAGAACCGACTTCATAAACTACTACAAAGTAAAAAATAATTTTTTTTTTTATAATAGTTAATAAGAAATTAAATTAAGAGCATTGTATTTACCATGCATATTATTATATTTATGTACATTAATTTGATTTTTTGGAGTCGGTGCCAGCCAAGCCAAGTACAAAATTCAAAACAAAACATCCAATATAAATCGTAACACGCGTATAAATTATATCTACATGAATACAGGACAATAAAAAAAAATACATATAACTCATCAAATGGTAGAAAATACAATGATTTGAATGATTAACTAATTTCCAAAGCAATGTTTGTCGACATATAGTTGCTAATCTCATTTGAAAATACACATTTATAACATGAGATGAAATGTTTAAAAATGGTAACATGGCTTTAACTTGGCTTGGCTGGCACCGACTCCAAAAAATCAAATTAATGTACATAAATATAATAATATGCATGGTAAATACAATGCTCTTAATTTAATTTTTTATTAACTATTATCTAAAAAAAATTATTTTTTACTTTGTAGTAGTTTATGAAGTCGGTTCTATTTTTGGTTAAAAAATTTATTATCTTAAAAACGGCTCAGACGATTTGAACTAAATTTTGTATCCTACGGTGTTTGGGGACGAGAAAATCATTGGGCTGGGTCACATGCTTGAGAAAATTCGATTAGTGGGTCATTTTTGAATCACTGTGGGTCAAGCTAATTTTATATAAAAAACGGCTCAGACTATTTTGACTAAATTTTATACCCTACGGGTTTCGGGCACAAAAAGACAATTGGGCTTGTTCACATGTTCGAGAAAATTTGATTAGTGGGTCATTTTTGCCATAGGTCATGATATTTTAACGCAAAGCTAATTTTGAGCGAGTATAGCTCGGTCTTCCCTGCTCGTAGTGTATTAATTAGTTTTCTCAACCGGGAATACAGGTTTTTCGGATGCTATTAATTCTCAAATTAACATTTTCATGTTGAACAAAAATGCTTTACAGACAAACATGATCAATTAAGAGCATTAAACATTTAACATTAAAATTAATATTATTTCGTTACTCTTGAGTGTATAAATTCAATTGCACATCTGGAAATGTTTAACTGAGAACTGATGCACTGCAAAAAAAAAAAAAAATGATTTTACGGTATAATACTAGCATCCCACCTGTCAATATTATACCGTAAAATTAACGGTAATAAACAGTAAAATAAGCAGTAATACGCTACCGTGCAAGCGCGGTAGCGTATTACTGCTTATTTTACTGTTTATTACCGTTAATTTTAAGGTATAATACTGGCAACTGGTATGCTAGTATTATACCTTAAAATCAACATTTTGTTTTCGAAGTGTAGCATTCGAAAAACCGATATTCCTTGTTCAGTAAACTGATTAATATGCTATAAAAACTACTCGTAAAAGTTTCTAAAGATCAGTGGCAGTAAAAAAAAAAACTTTTGTTTTCCATACATACTTCTTTAAGTCTGGAAAATACATTGGTTTTGTGGTTTCTAAAGATAAAGAACCCTTTTCGGAATCGTGGGTTCTGAAGAGTTTATTGTATATTTTCGTATGTCGTTATTTTTTTTTGTACATAAAGAAACAATTTTTTTTTTGTTTACAGCGTGAGTTCATTTTATGTTTCTATTAAAACTCATTAGAAATCCCATTTAGCAACTCATTAAAAAACAAAGGAACTCAGATCGCCAAGTCAATTGTTAATTTGCATTTGTAAACTCTTACATATCAAAACTGAGTTTATTTCACTGGATTGTCAATTATGCATTCGAAATTAATTTTATACACTAAAATTCACTTTACCTAAGAGAATGTATTCATGAAAGAGAAATTCATTTTAGTGCGTTGTTAATTAACATTATTTCTATGAATTCTTTATTAACGAGTATCTGCGCTAAAAGGTGTCAAAAGATCTCTTCTCTTTTGAAAGCAGATAACTTTAGAAATAAGTATTTGGTGCCATGGACACAGGTAGAATGAAATGCAAGGAAGAGCAAGATTTTCAAACAAAAAAACCCTACCCAAACCGTTTTTTTTTCTCTTTCTTTCTTTCTTTCTTTTTTTTTTTTTTTATAGCGAATTTAAACTTGAAATAAGCTAAACTAAGAATCTTTCATCAAAACCCCCTTTCAAGGCAATTTTAAAACATATCAATGTAAAAATGCAACAAATAAGAAATAATTAAAAATACAAAAGTAAGCTTCTAGAATCTAGAGGCTTTTTTAAAAAGGAAAATTGAAATAGTTTTATCTTTCTTTCGCCAAAGAGTCTCTGCTTTTCTCACCCCCCCCCCCCCCCACCCCGCCCCGCCCCTTTTAAACACGTGAATGTAAAAGGAAAACAAAACTAAATATTATCGTCCTCTGGAGCAGGGCTGTTCAACGTGGTGCCCTTTGTCGTTTTTTTTTTTTTTGGCGCCCTTATTTATATTTCTTATTACGTTTTTTTCTTGAAACAAAAATTCCGTTTAAAGGATGCTATTTTTAAAATCCATAATATTTGCATGTTTTATTATTATTATAGGCGCAATTAAGGCTTCTTCCCCCTACAAAAATTTTTGAGGTAGGTTCCCATGCAGAAAAATGTACTTCTAAATTTACTAAGATTCATATGTTTTTTCACTAGTATTTATGATTCTTTTCCTGCAAATTATTCTTACATGGATTTATTGAACAGTAGGATCCTTTTTTACACTGTGAGATGTATGTGCATCGTATTAGACACATTATTGGCAATTAGGCACGTCATATCTACCACTATTTCCTTATAGTAATTTTAGCTTCGTTTAATTTCAGACATTCCGTGATTAAATAAAGGGAAGATCACTATTCTAAAATAGTGTAAAATATTTTGAATAAAAAAGGTGATAAATTTATAACACCGATACAGTGCTGAATTCAGGGGGTGGTCCGTGGGGGACATCCCCCCCCCCCCCCCACCGGAGCATTGAAATGTCCCTCCGGAGCCACAGAAATCCCTCGCGGAGAAAAGTGTCTGAATTCAACAACGCAGGTTGGACAGGTCTGCTCTGGAGTATCAAGGGACAGAGCTCACCTGACGAAAAACACTTGGTTATTTTTCCTCATAGTATTTAGTTATTTTAAGTTACTGTGGAAGAATAAATTTTACTATATATATATATATTAAATTTCAAAATCCCAGCGGGAACAATCAGTGTTAAATTCAGTCATTTTTCTACGAGAAAGAATTTTGCAGCTCAGTTGGGGGATGGGAGTGGGGAATATGAGTTCCGAGGGGGAATTTCACTTTTTAACTGTTACCAAATACAAAACTCACATCTTCCGGGAGGAACATTTTGATGCTCCCGGGAACTTCCGGAACACCCCCTGAATTCATCACTGTGAGCAATGTCTCTCTCTTCATTACCCAGCAATGAAGAGAGAGACAAAATCTAAATCTACACTACTCATGTTTGTTGCATAATAAAATAACAAAAAATACAAATAAAAAAAAATATTAAAACTTCACAGATAAATTGTAAGTAAGAAATCCTGTTGAAAATATGCTTTATTTACACTCCCCCCCCCCCCTTTTCAGGAAACTTCCATGTAATTTTCATTTACTACTAGCTGACACGTCCGGGCCCGTGTTTGACCCGGATTTAATTTGTTCATAAAAACAATTTTGATAAATATTTTTCGTGAATTTGCGTATAAAATGCATTCATATAAGTTATATGATAGTGTATTGAAAGAAAAACTCGAATAAATTTTAAATAGGGATGATTTTCCCACAAGAGGCTTTGGTTATCAATTTATCCATAAAATGTTTAATTAACAACACTTAAAAATAACAGCACAATTCCCCCTTGAAACTCTCCCCCAACTGAGATGCAAAATTCCTTCCCGGAGAAAAATGTCTGAATTCAACATTGATTGTTCCCGCTTAGATTTTGAAATTTAGTAATTTTTTTTTGTTGAAATAAAAAAATATATGTAGTAAAATTTAATCTTCCACAGTAACTTAAAATAACTAAATACTATGAAGAAAAAACCTCGGATATATATATTATAACCCGGAAAATTTTTTGACCCGGGCCCGTGAAAATAACCTTAAATGTACATAAGAGGCTTTACTATCAATTTATCCATAAAATGTTTAATTAACAACACTTAAAAATAACAGCACAATTTTGTTGATAATTTCGTTGAATAATTTTATATTTTTAAGCGAAAATCTTTCTAACATACCTAATGTTGTGGGCTTCACTGCCTTCGGCAGTATATACCCTCGAATTTGTATGGCTTTATGAAAATCTTAAATGAAAATCTATCCAAACGAACCTAGAGTTGGGGTCCCCCACTGCCTTCAGCATAATATACCGGGCGTGCTAAGCAGTTTGATTTTATATTTTAAAATTAAAATGTTTCCAAACAAATATAACTTTGTAGGGGACCATTGCCTTCGTATATTTTGTTAAATTCTTCATTAACCACACAATAAAATAATGCATAATTTAAAAATTCTGTTAATAACGATTTAATTAGCAACATCGAAATCTAATTTCTCCCAGAAAGAATTCATTTTATAAATACATAACAACATTTATTTAATTGTATTGCCAATTAGCGACTTCAAAAAAAATTTATCCATCAAAATTAAATTTACTGAAATCCGTAAATAGAATTTTATTTTTAAGTGTTGTTAATTAAACATTTCATGGATAAATTGATAATAAAGCCTCTTCTGGAAAAATCGTCCCTATTTAAAATTTATTCGAGTTTTCCTCTCAATAAACTATCATATAACTTATATGATTGCATTTTTACACGAAAATTCACGAAAATTATTTATCAAAATTGATTTTATTAACAAAATTTAAAATGCGAGAGTTTTTTGAAAACATGCTTTCATTTTGCATATTTCATTAACAAAATTAAATTTTCGATAAAAATAAATATGACAGTTCAATTCGTATAGCAATCCTGCATTATATTTCATTATCATTATATTGCCAAACAAGTTATATGCAGTTGAATTTATGGAATCCCAAATCCCACTAGTGAATCCCACTAGTGCGCGGGTGCTGAATCGAAGTATGGGTCCACGGGTTAATTATAAAATAAGTCAAGCTGATATATATACATTGTACATTTTTTTAAGCGTTAATAATAAAAAATATATTTTTTCAATAATCGCGGTGATTAAGACATTTCTCATTTTCAAATAACGCTAAACATTATTAATTTAAAAATAATCATAAATACATTAATTATATAATAAACTAGGAAATAAATGTTAATTATAAAATTATGTGCGCATAACTCGGGTTGCTTATGTTTTTTCAAACTTAAGAATTGCATCAAAAATTATATATTTTATTTTTAACAGCTGAAGGGGGAATAGCACATACTTATATTTAAATATATAGCCGTATATATTTCTTAAATTTATAATACCACATTAAAGATACAAACATTTATTATAATTTTATTTACTGCAATTTTATTATATTTTTAACTATAAACATCGATGTAATTTTTTAAGACATTTTATACAAAAATATCAATATCAAAATGTGCAAAAAAACGTGAGATTTGAATTTTCTATTAGTTTTACTACTTCTTAATAGAAAAGATAATTGCAACAAATAGCTAAAGGGGGGAACAGCACATACTTATTTTTTAAATATATAGCCGTATTTATTTCTTAAATTTATAATACCACATTAAAGTCACAAACATTTATTATAATTTTATTTACTGCAATTTCATTGTTGTTTCAACTATAAACATCGATGTAATTTTTTAGGCCATTTATACAAAAAAAGGAAATATCAAAATGTATAAAAGAACGTCATATTTGAATATTCTATTAGTTTCATATTACTTCTTAGTAGAAAAGATAATTACAACAAATAGCTAAAGAAGGAACAGCACATAGTACTTATTTTTTAAATGTATAGCCGTATTTATTTCTTAAATTTATAATACCACATTAAAGTCATAAACATAAACATTTATTATAATTTTATTTACTGCAATTTCCTTGTCGTTTCAACCACAAACATCGATGTAATTTTTTAAGCCATTTTATACAAAAAATGTAAATATCAAAATGTGTAAAAGAACGTCAGATTTGAATTTTCTATTAGTTTCATTACTTCTTAATAGAAAAGATAATTGCAACAAATAGCTAAAGAAGGAACAGCACATAGTACTTATTTTTTAAATGTATAGCCGTATTTATTTCTTAAATTTATAATACCACATTAAAGTCATAAACATAAACATTTATTATAATTTTATTTACTGCAATTTCATTGTCGTTTCAACTATAAACATCGATGTAATTTTTTAGGCCATTTATACAAAAAAGGAAATATCAAAATGTGTAAAAGAACGTCAGATTTGAATATTCTATTAGTTTAATTACTTCTTAATAGAAAAGATAATTACAACATATTGTTAATAAAAATTTAAAATAATTAACAAAAAATAGGAAGAAGGAAAAATGTAATTCTTTTGAAAAAATAAAAACACAATAAGTAAAAAATTCAATTATTGCTGCAATATATGGTTTATTGCAATTTCATATTACATTTGGTCAAACAATAAGAAACCTTACATAAATGGTAAATAATTTATATTCTTCCTTTGTTGTTGTTTAATTTGAAAAAAAAAATAGTATTTTAATTTATATTTCAATATTTCAGTATTTCTGGGGAGGGGGTGGAAGGGTTCTATAATAAATTTTGTTGTACGGCAATACTTTTGTAATTAAAAAAAAACAACTTATATATAAGTTTCAGGCCAAAAAAGCTTTGTGGTAAACGTCATTTGTTGATATAAAAATAAATAATCGAGCTTAAAATGCAATAATAATAATAATAATAATAATAATAATACAGTTAAAAGGTCGAAAAAAAATATAATTTTACTGTTGGTTACTACTCATCAATTCTACAAAGTGTTAATTTTCTTTTACATGAATATCGAAAAATATTTATGTTTCTAAAAAGTTGCATTTAAAAAAAAAAAAAAAAAAAAAATATATATATATATATATATATATATATATATATATATATATAACTTTAAGTAAAATTTAACCATTGAAACATAAGAAACTGACCACATACACTGAAATCCCGATACCAAAGAGCCCTGTCAATTTACAAATTAAAATTGTAGTCCTAATAAAAGTAACATTATTAATTCATATATATATATATATATATATATATATATATATATATATATATATATAATGTGCATGAGAAAAGCTAAATATTTGACATAAATAATCAAAACTGAAACAATTTATGAATATGAATTCATTAAAATATCTTACAGAGTAAAAGTTAGAAAAAATAAATATACAGAGTAAATGTTTTTCTTATTCTTTTACTTCTAAATTTGTGTTAAACAAAATCTATCATAAAAATTTAACATCGCATGTATTTAACTACAGTAGTTAAACATTTAGCATAAAAAATGGAAATTATCACAATTTAAGGATAAGAAATCATTAAAATTCTCATGTGTAGTCTTTAATTTAAATTATCAATTATAAAAAAAAATTCTGTATTAATTATAAATAATTAAAAAGTAAAATTATCACAATTTATGGATTTGAAATTGTTAATTATAGATAATTAACAATGAAAATTATCACAATTTATGGATATGAAATTGTTTAATGGATAGAGTTTAGTGTTTTATGTGTTAATTATAGATAATTAAGAAGAAAAGTTAATGCGATTTATGGATAAGAAATTTTTAAAATATATATAACCACATAATAAATCATAACACCTTGTAATAATATATTTCTTATTATGTTGTTAATTTACACCCATTAGCATTTAAAAGAAATATGTATATGACCATTATTATAAATAATTAACAATGAAAATTATCACATTTCATGGATATGAACTTGCTGCAATTTTAATGGGTAGAGTTATCTTTAGTTTCAGTTATTAATTATAGATTATTTCTATGTTAATTATAGGTAATTAACCAGATATTTAATTCGAATTATGGATAAGAAATTATTAAAATATATATGACAATTTATATATTAATTATAAATAGTTAACAATGAAAGTTATCCCAATTTATGGATATGAAATTGTTGCAATTTTAATGGGTAAATATGGGTAAGTTTTAGTTATTAATTATAGATGATTTATATGTTAATTATAGATCATTAAAAAGGAAAGTTAATGCGAATTATGGATAAGAAATTATTAAAATATATATGACAATTTATATATTAATTATAAATAGTTAACAATGAAAATTATCACAATTTATGGATAGGAAATTGTTGCAATTTTAATGGGTAAATATGGGTAAGTTTTAGTTATTAATTATAGATGATTTATATGTTAATTATAGATCATTAACGAGGAAAGTTAATGCGAATTACGGATAAGAAATTATTAAAATATATATGACAATTTATATATTAATTATAAATAGTTAACAATGAAAATTATCACAATTTATGGATAGGAAATTGTTGCAATTTTAATGGGTATGGGTAAATATGGGTAAGTTTTAGTTATTAATTATAGATATGTTAATTATAGATCATTAGCAAGGAAAGTTAATGCAATTTATGGATAAAAAATTATTAAAATTTTCATGCGTGTAAAGTCTATTTTTTTTAATTATTTGTTTAAAGAATTATTCCAATACTTTATTATGTACATTTACTTCATATTTTCTCGGTGAAAACAAAGGGCCGACCTGAGTAAGAACTGTCCATATTCCATCTTACCTCAAAATGAGATTATTGATCGAAACTATTAAAACACAGATTTAAGAACTTACCACTTAAATCCCAATGAAATTCAGGTGAAAAGCTGAAGAACAATAAATCCCAATTCAAATCCACTTAAGGAGAGAAACAACAAAGGAAACAAGAAGAAATCAGCTGCTCGGCAGGTAGAATAATATGCAGTATGTTTCCCACTCGATCCCAACATCAAACTTTCACTGTCATCTGACAGAAGAATTACCAGGAAAAATCGCACAATGATGAAATTTCGACTGCAACGCCATCTCGTGAGCAGAAATGGGACTGTTTCAATAGAAAAGAAAAGACGCAGATTAGAGAGGAACAGCGCCCTCTATAAACCGCATGTAGAACTGGAGATTCGCCAATTATGATTGACAATGGAGTTTTTTTTTATTAGTTTTCGTCTCTTTAAAAGTGACAAAGGAAATAAGGTGGAGTTGAACAAAGTCGAGACGGTACAAAAGGAGAGAAGAGCCATTCATTTGTTTCAGTGCATCGGGAAAATTGCATAATTTTCGGACGATGACACAGGAAGTACGGATTGTAATTATTTAGAGAAAGTGTTTTAGTATCACATACGGGATATTTCATGTCATCATTGTATTTATTTTGCCCCAATAATTATTTTTTATAGTTAGCGGTGGCGCAGCGAAAGGGGGAATTACAGGATTAAAACTTCTCCAAGAGCATTTAAAAACTGATAAAATGCATACAAACCCCCTGTGTTACAATTAAAATATGATGTGTAAAAACCAAAGCAAAGAAAAGCATAAACAGCATGAATTTCATACCATTCCACTGTTTCAAGGCTTCATAAAAAGAGCCTCTATTTCAACACAAAATTAATGAAAGAAAAAGTTAAGAGCGATAGCAGCAAAGTAGTACTTATGTTACTGATACTGCTCTTTCTCCTTCTCTTCTTTTATTTTTTAGGGTTCCGTACTTAAAAAGTAAAAACGGAACCATTATAAGATCACTCCTGTGTCTGTCAGAGCCCTTTTACTCGTAAACTATGGGATGTGGAAAGTTCAAACTTGGGAAAGTTACAAATCTTTTTACCCACATATTTTCAGATTATTAGCCATTCAAATGTATGTTTAGGAAAATTTAAGTGGCTAATTAAGTTACTTAAAAAAAAAAAGTTTTTTTTTTTTTTTTTTTTTTTTTTTTTTTGTATATCGTGTGGGGTAGAGATCTGCACGGGCCGGGCCAAGGCCCGAAGCCCGTACTCGGCTCGGGCCGGGCCGGGCCCTACCTTTTTCCTGAAGGATAAGGCCGTGCCTTAAATTATTTTTTCCGTACAGAGCCGGGACTGGTTTCATTCTTCCTAGTCTTCATGCCTTAAATTTTTTAGTCCTGGTTTTGACTCGTATGAAATCATTGTCTCGGCGTACCTGGTCCGTTCGAAGGTCAGTAAAATAATATCTGGCATAAAAATCTTTTCAAAACATGCATACATTTTTAAATCGCCATTATTTTATAATTAAACATTAAAATTTATTCTTTTTAAAGAATAGTAGATTTATACACTTATTAAAATATAGCTAAATTAAAATATAGTAAAACGTGTGAAAAAGAACCTGCTTATGATGGAATCCTGTCTTAAATTGAAAAATGTGTTGATCCATTAAAAATGAATATACTAATATGTAAGAAAAGAATATATAATACATTTACACCTGCTAAGAAGGCAAATTGTCTATAACTCATTTTTTTTCTTCCCTATGCAATTCCATCTTAGATTTTACTGTATAGCATTTTTCTGATTTTTAACACTTCAATAAATGGAATATGGATTAACAATATCGATGATAACTTAAACACATACATACAACAAATAGAGATTTATTAAAAAAATAAATATTCCAGCTTGCGGCACCTCTATAAAAATTAAGATTATAAACATGAAAAAAAAAAGGCTGAGATAGGAATTTTTGGTTAGATCTCCTCCTATGGGGCAAATTTTTAACCAAATCGACGTAAAAATTATATTTTGTAGAAATTCACTCGGGTCGGGCCGGGCTCGGGCCGAGATTTTAACTTTTTTCCGGGCCGGGCCGGGCTCAGGCCGAACTTTTAACTTTTAAATTGGGCCGGGCCAATATTTTTTTTGTTCGGGCCGGGCCGGGCCAAATTATTTTTTGTATGGGTCGGGCCGGGCCCGGGCCTGGAAATTTCGGCCCGTGCAGACCTCTAGTGTGGGGTATCGTGTGAAAGATCGTAATACCGAACTCAAAAATATATTTGTTTTAATTTTAGGTATTATATTTTCAGAGATATCGTCGAAGAGATATCGTCAAGGCCCAAGGCAAAAACATGTCCTCCCCCCCCCCCTCTATTTCCGAATCTACTGAAACTAAAATTATGAAAAAATTAGAGGTAGTAGAAGTGTATTTAAACCTTGCAGGAAAACTAGAGAGATTTTCCTAGGTGACATAGTTTTTGAGAAAAACGTATTTTTTCGTTACACAAAAACTTTTCTTTTCGGGTGTTCAGAGGGAGACTTGACGGGCGTTTGAGGTATCTACCGACGCAGGATATTTGATAATGGATCCAAGGATATTTAATAACGATTTTAGAAAAAATTGTCGGTAAATAGCCGAATTAATTAAGTTTCTTGAATTTTTTTATATATATATATTGTGTAGGGTGTTCGAAAGATCTCGTAACTTCAAACTCAAAATTATATTTGTTTTTACTTTAGGTATTATATTTTCAGAGATATCGTCGAAAGTACAGGAAAGATATGCCTCCCCCCCCCCCCCCTCCTATTTCCGAATCTACTAAAACTAAAATTATGAAAAAATTAAGGGTTATTAATTAATAAATAGTAATTAAAAAATTCAATTTACGGTACCCTTTGAGCGTGAGTTATACTCGCATTTGACCGATTTATTTTTCTCTGAAGATAGAAGGATATGCACTTTTATGAAACCTTTAACATATATATATATATATATATATATATATATATATATATATATATATGCTAAATTTATTATGATTTTTTGTGCTTTTCATTACGTTGGTTTTTATGTATCGCGTAGTTTACTAAACACATATGAGTAACGAGGGTTCAAAAACCCCTTCCAGATGAGATTTACAAAAATCAAAATTCTATTCTAGCATCTTTTTTTTGCCTGATTTTCTCCAGCATATAGCAAACTGAATGCATTTCGTAAGAAGTCTTTCAAACACATACGAAATTTTCGGAATAGGACGCTGAGCCACTGTAGTTAGGATTATTTTGGGGAAAGGTATAAGGAGATTGTAAAATGGATCAACTGAATAAATCATAGGAAGGCAGAAACCAATTACGACACTGTAAGAGGCTTTCGTTTACTTATCTTTCTTCCATTGTATGTACGAGATCAGTTGGATAGTTTGTCTAATGACGCTTATTTATATTAACTACACCTAATGTTATATGTTAATGCTTACATGTATGATGGCACTTCCAGGTTTTTTTTCTTTTTATACCTTTCTCTCTCTCAATAGAGTTGCCAATAAGGGGATAAACAGGTTTGACTCCCCCGCGAATTGCTAGCAGGTTTAACTATGCCATTAATTATCAGTTAAAACAGTCAAGATTTTAAAAAATCAAAATTCTATGCAAGCGTGTCAGTTTCGTTTGATTTCTCCAACATGTAGAAAAACTCAATGCAATTCGTAGGAAGTCTTTTAAATTCATACGAATTTTTCGGAATGGAACTCTGTAAGAGAACAATTTCAACGCTATTAATTTACAACAACAGCCTGATATAGATCGTTCAGCATATTTAACAGAAATTCTATTTTTCAAATATCTGATAGCTCATAATAAAATTGGAAAGGTTTTTTTTTTTTTTTTTTTTTTTTTTTTAAACTTAGGAAAATCATAGTCAATGATTGGAATACCTGCCAAGACTCGAACATAGGTACCTTGGCTTGCCGTGCCAATGTCCTTCCTACTGAGCTACCCGAACGATATCCTGGCTGGCACAATTCACTCTTATTTATTGGACATAGCTGCGGAATGCAGCGCTACTTTCATTCATCCGAGCTTCAACTATAGCATTAACATGATGAAAGTATGATATGGCATGGAAACTTCTGTACACCATGTAATTACGTCATAATGAAGAGAGGAAAGATTTTTTGCAACTAGGGTAAATCATATTCAATGGTTGGAATATCATAGTTGAGTTTTATTCCAACAGAGTGAAAAATGTCCAGACCAGCACTCGAACCTGGGTACCTTGGCTTGTCGTGCCAATGCTCTTATACTGAGCTACCCGAAGCCAAGGCTCAAGCTCAAGCCAAAAGGTCAGAGTCCTGGCCCGGATATTTTTCGCTCTGTTGGAATAAACCTCAGCTATGATACTCCAATCATTGAATATGATTTACCCTAGTTGAAAAAAAAAAACTTTCCTCTCTTCATTATGGCCTAATTACATACAGGAGTTTCCATGTCATATCGCACTTTCATCGTGTAAATGCTATGGTTATAGCTCGAATGAACGAAATTAGAGCTGCATTTCGCAGCCATGTCCAACAAATAAGAGTGAATTATGCCAGTCAATATATCGTTCGGGTAGCTCAGTAAGCATTGGCACGACAAGCCATGGTACCCAGGTTCCAGTGCTGGCCCGGATGTTTTTTGCTCTATTTGAATAAACCTCAATTATGATACCCCAAACATTGAATATTATTTACCCTATTTGAAAAAAACTTTCCTATTTTCATTATGACCTAATTACATGGTATACAGGAGTTTCCATGTCATATCGCACTTTCATCATGTAAAATGCTATAGTTATAGCTCGAATGAATGAAATTAAGAGCTGCAGTTCAAAGCCATATCCAACAAATAAGAGTGAATTATGTCAGCCAGGATATTGTTCGGGTAGCTCAGCAAGCCAATGTACCCAGGTTCGAGTCCTGCCCTGGGTTTTTTTTTCGCTCTGTTGGAATAAACCTCAGCTATGATACTCTAATCATTGAATATGATTTACCCTAGTTGAAAAAAAAAACTTTCCTCTCTTCATTATGGCCTAATTACATACAGGAGTTTCCATGTCATATCGCACTTTCATCGTGTAAATGCTATGGTTAGTATAGCTCGAATGAACGAAATTAGAGCTGCAGTTCGCAGCCATGTCCAACAAATAAGAGTGAATTATGCCAGTCAATATATCGTTCGGGTAGCTCGGTAAGCATTGGCACGACAAGCCAAGGTACCCAGGTTCCAGTGCTGGCCCGGATGTTTTTTGCTCTATTTGAATAAACCTCAATTATGATACCCCAATCATTGAATATTATTTACCCTATTTGAAAAAAACTTTCCTCTTTTCATTATGACCTAATTACATTGTATACAGGAGTTTCCATGTCATATCGCACTTTCATCATGTAAAATGCTATAGTTATAGCTCGAATGAATGAAATTAAGAGCTGCAGTTCGAAGCCATATCCAACAAATAAGAGTGAATTATGTCAGCCAGGATATTGTTCGGGTAGCTCAGCAAGCCAATGTACCCAGATTCGAGTCCTGCCCTGGGTTTTTTTTCGCTCTGTTGGAATAAACCTCAGCTATGATACTCCAATCATTGAATATGATTTACCCTAGTTGAAAAAAAAAAACTTTCCTCTCTTCATTATGGCCTAATTACATACAGGAGTTTCCATGTCATATCGCACTTTCATCGTGTAAATGCTATGGCTATAGCTCGAATGAACGAAATTAGAGCTTCAGTTCGCAGCCATGTCCAACAAATAAGAGTGAATTATGCCAGTCAATATATCGTTCGGGTAGCTCAGTAAGCATTGGCACGACAAGCCAAGGTACCCAGGTTCCAGTGCTGGCCCGGATGTTTTTTGCTCTATTTGAATAAACCTCAATTATGATACCCCAATCATTGAATATTATTTACCCTATTTGAAAAAAACTTTCCTCTTTTCATTATGACCTAATTACATGGTATACAGGAGTTTCCATGTCATATCGCACTTTCATCATGTAAAATGCTATAGTTATAGCTCGAATGAATGAAATTAAGAGCTGCAGTTCGAAGCCATATCCAACAAATAAGAGTGAATTATGTCAACCAGGATATTGTTCGGGTAGCTCAGCAAGCCAATGTACCCAGGTTCGAGTCCTGCCCTGTTTTTTTTTTTTTTTTTCGCTCTGTTGGAATAAACCGCAGCTATGATACTCCAATCATTGAATATGATTTACCGTAGTTGAAAAAAAAAACTTTCCTCTCTTCATTATGGCCTAATTACATACAGGAGTTTTCATGTCATATCGCACTTTCATCGTGTAAATGCTATGGTTATAGCTGGACTGGAATGAACGAAATTAGAGCTGCAGTTCGAATAAGCCATGTCCAACAAATAAGAGTGAATTATGCCAGTCAATATATCGTTCGGGTAGCTCAGTAAGCATTGGTACGGCAAGCCAAGGTACCCAGGTTCGAGTCCTGGTCCGGATATTTTTCACTCTGTTGGAATAAACCTCAACTATGATACTCTAATCATTGAAAATTTGATAGCTTTCACATATTTTGGCAAACTTACTTATCCCGACATCCGCCAATAAGGAATAAATTTTTGGTAGTAAAACATTTGAACAAAACACCAGAACAATTCGATTGTCATTAATATCAGTACACCAGGAATGCAATGCCAACGCAAATTAGATTATATATTTATTTGCAATGGATATTAACATTCGACAATAAAATTTTCTTTTATAATAACTATATTATTGAATTATTCGAATTCACACTAAAACTTAATGAACTTTTAACTTCCTTATCTTTTATTAAAATTGTAAAAAAGGAATCTAAAATAAGATAATAAGATTGAATTTTGAAATACGTATTCCCCCTCCTTTTTTTTTTTTTTTTTTTTTTTTTTGTTCTGGATTCGGCTTTGTTTTCTCTCTCTTTACTCTTTTACAGTAGACTGCCAGATTTTTTTCAATTTTATATTACTTCTTTATCTTCTCAAAGCAAGAGATAAAATAATATGTAACAGAAAAAAATTGCAATTTATGAATAATTATAAAGCAATTTTAAAAATTTTAAACAGAAAATAAATGTTATTACTATTATTTTATTGACTGATCTATTATAGATTTTTATTTATTTTGTTGTACCTCTTTTTAAAAATTACGGCAGTAAAGTAAAATGATCTAAACTTGGAATTTCGTTACCCTGTATTTCAATATGTATCTAACTACAAAACGTACCATAATTAATGTTCAGCACGTGATTTTTTCGATTTGACATTCCTTTTATTTATTTTTCCTCTCAATAATTTAAAGCAGTTGTCAAAAAATATTTTTCAGAGCTCACCAACGCGAAGCTTTCTGATACATTTACGGACTCATTTTAGGTAGATTTCATAAGAAATACTACCTATTACATTCTCACCTAAGTTGGAAATTTTGAAAAATTTTTGCAGATCTACGCCGATCATGACTCCTAGAACCCAAAACCACCCCCAGTTCAAAAGTTTATATATCTATCTATCTATCTATCTATCTATCTATCTATCTATCTATCTATCTATCTATCTATGTCACTTTTTTCTGACCACGATAACTGGAAAAATTCTGCATTAATCTTTTACAAACTGATACATAAAATCAAGGGGCATAAAATCTCGGTCAAGTTCGTTAATGGGCAAAATCGAACCAAAGGGGGGAGGGTGGGGGGGCTTTTTGTGAAAACAGAAAAAACCCCATAATTTCTTAATTATTATACGTATCGAATCCATTTAAAGTTATTAATAGTTCTAGGAGAAGGGCCGAAAATTTATGTATGACAGATTTTTGATATAATTAAAAATGGCTCCAAGGGGGGGAAAAAAGGGGGTTTTAGAAGAAAAAAAAATCATAGCTTCGTCAATTCACACGATATCAAATCCGCGTAAATTTATTATTAATCCTCTTAATATTATCTAAAACTTTTATATTGACAAGTTTTTTATAGGACCAACCGTTATAGCAAAAAAAAATTAAAAACAAAAAAAAATCCCTGCCGGCTCCGCCTGCAAACAAGTTATTTTTCGAAGTAGGTGGTTCCAACTCCCGCATCTTTTCGAAACTGATACATAAAATCAAGGGGCATAAAATCTCGGTCAAGTTCGTTAATGGGCAAAATCGAACCAGGGGGGGGGGATGGGGGGGGGCTTTTTGTGAAAACAGAAAAAAAAACATAATTTCTTAATTATGACACGTATCGAATCCGTTTGACGTTATTATTACTTCTAGGGGAAGGGCCGAAAATTTATGTATGACAGATTTTTGATATAATTAAAAATTGCCTTAAGCGGCGGAAGGGGGTGTTTAGAAGAAAAAAATTCATAACTTCATCAATTCCCAAGATTTCAAATCCGCTTAAATTTATTATAAATCCTCTTAATATTATATAAAACTTTTATATTGACAAGTTTTTTATAGGACCAACTGTTATAGCAAAAAAAATTAAAAACGAAAAAACCCCTGCCGGCTCCGCCTGCAAACAAGTTATTTTTCGAAGTAAGCGGTTCCAACTCCCGCATCTGTTCGAAACTGATACATAAAATCAAGAGGCATAAAATCTCGGTCAAGTTCGTTAATGGGCAAAATCGAACCAGGGGGGGGGGGGGAATGGGGGGCCTTTTTGTGAAAACAGAAAAAACCCCATAATTTCTTAATTATGATACGTATCGAATCCGTTTGAAGTTATTATTACTTCTAGGAGAAGGGCCGAAAATTTATGTATGACAGATTTTTGATATAATGAAAAATTGCCTTAAGAGGGGGGGAGGGGGGGGGGGGTTAGAAGAAAAAAATGCATAACTTCGTCAATTCCCAAGATTTCAAATCCGCTTAAATTTATTATAAATCCTCTTAATATTATCTAAAACTTTTATATTGACAAGTTTTTTATAGGACCAACCGTTATACCAAAAAAAAAAAAATTAAAAACAAAAAAATCCCTGCCGAATCCGCCTGCAAACAAGTTAGGTTTCGAAGTAGGCGGTTCAAACTGCCGCATCATCGTAAAAAAGGTCATTTCTTCCGCAATTCCCGACAAACAGGCGCCCCACGGTCTGCGTCTTCGAAATCTACCTGTGGCTGTAGGCCGAGCCGTCAGGGATTTTTAAATATAAAAGCATGATACTTGCACACCTGATTATTGAAGCGATTTGGGTCGGGTTGGGTTAATTTATGATGGCCAATTATCAACACGAGGGATATGGGCCCTAGGGGGGAATGCCCTCCGTGGGGGTCTTTCTATGGGATCCTAACCCGTATTTACGCCAAGGTTAGAAGAAAACCACGGAAAACTCCGAACGGTTAGGTCGACGGGCGCGACAGGGGGTTTGAACCGAGCACCTCACGTCTACCAGCTTTGAGAGCAGAACCTATCAGCCACCGAAGCGATTTGGAATCGAACACTTATTTTATTTTTCGATAAATGCATTGCATCTTCATTTAAATATGACTGCTGTCTCATGATGGTGGTAGTTTTTTTCCTTTCCGATTCAGAAAATTTTGTTCAAACGCTAATTTTGTCAGCATTTTCTGTAAGATCATTTGCCTTTACCAAAAAATGGAAAAATAAATGTTTGATTACAAAGTTTCTGAATAAAGCTACCAATTTCATGCGTTTGCGAACAAAAATGCATTCATAAATGTGTCAGAAAGTTGCCAGTTTGGATTTGATAACATCCGCAAAACACTAATACTCAGTTCAATAGTACTAATTACCCGGCCTTGAGTTCATTCCAAACCCGGCAAGTTGCGTACGTAATTAAAAAAAAATCCCTGACGGCTCGACCTACAGGCACAGGTAGATTTCGAAGACGCAGAACGTGGGGCGCCTGTTTGTCGGGAATTGCGGAAGAAATTACCTTTTTGCGATGATGCTGCAGTTGGAACCGCCTACTTCGAAACCAAACTTGTTTGCAGGCGCAGTCAGCAAGGATTTTTTTTTTTTTTTTGCTATAACTGATGGTCTTATAAAAAACATGTCAATATAAAAGTTTTAGATAATATTAAGTGGATTTATAATAAATTTAAGCGGATTTGAAATCTTGGGAATTGACGAAGTTATGAATTTTTTTCTTCTAAAACCCCCCTTCCCTCCCCCCTTAAGGCAATTTTTAATTATATCAAAAATCTGTCATACATAAGTTTTTGGCCCTGTTCCTAGAAGTAATAATAAATTCAAACGGATTCGATACGTATCATAATTAAGAAATTATGGGTTTTTTTCTGTTTTCACAAAAAGTCCCCCCCCCCCCCCCTTGGTTCGATTTTGCCCATTAACGAACTTGACCGAGATTTTATGCCCCTTTATTTTATGTATCAGTTTCGAAAAGATGCGGGAGTTGGAACTGCCTTCTTCGAAAAATAACTAGTTTGCAGGCGGAGCCGGCAGGGATTTTTTTTGTTTTTAATTTTTTTTTTTGCTATAACGATTGGTCCTATAAAAAACTTGTCAATATAAAAGTTTTAGATAATACTAAGAGGATTAATAATAAATTTACGCGGATTTGATATCTTGTGAATTGACGAAGCTATGATTTTTTTTCTTCTAAAACCCCCCTTTTTCCCCCCCTTGGGGCCATTTTTAATTATATCAAAAATCTGTCATACATAAATTTTCGGCCCTTCTCCTAGAAGTAATAATAACTTTAAACGGATTCCATACGTACATAATAAAGAAATTATGAGGATTTTTCTGTTTTCACAAAAAGCCCCCCCCCCCATTTCCCCCCCGTTGGTTCGATTTTGCACATTAACGAACTTGACCGAGATTTTATGATCCTTGATTTTATGTATCAGTTTGGAAGAGATTTATGCAGAATTTTTCCAGTTATCGTGGTCAGAAAAAAAGTGACATATATATATATATCTACCCTATATATATAAAATCCTAATGAAACGAATTTGTGAAACGATTTTATGAAACGAATTTATGAAACGATTTTATGAAACGACTGATTATGTTTCAGGGCTATTTTTAATAAAATATTAAACGCTTGATGGTGAAATTAATACCAATTGTCCATAAAAATCCGCGGATGTCAAAACTGGTAATAGAATTTTGAAATTGGAATTAGTTTTCGAGATATTAATTTTTTTTTCAAATTTTAATGACATTTCTGCAATGATGGCAATTAACTACGCAGTTTTTTTTTTTTTTGTGACAAAAAAGGGAAAAAATCGAAAAGGATCCCGATAGGGATTATTGATTTCTTTTTATTCGTCATTTTCAAACTGAAATTGAATTTATCTTTTATTTCAATCGATAATGAAGACAAGATTGTGATTAAATTATGTTTTTCAGGAAAATTTGAAAAAAAAAATCACATTTCTAACGTCAGGATTCAATCGTCTGTCAGCATTTAATTTAATTTATAAACTGAAAATATTTTGAATAAATTCGTCCAAATTACGTCATTTATGTAAATACGTCATTTATGTTTATACAATTTATTTAATATAAAGAAGCCATTTATCTATTTTTACGTACAAAAAGAGGTAAATTGAACGACAATTATAAATAAATTGTATATATACATATAAATACATGTATAAACAAGCATAAAAGTTCGGTGTTTTTCCAGTATATGGGGCCTTGACGAAACAGAGAAAATAGCCTTGGCGGAAAAGGAAATTTGGTAACGTACTTTCTGTCAACCTATTCACTTTGTCATTTTGTGTACAGAAGCATTTTTTCAATATTTATACAATTTGTTTAGCGTAAAATGTCATTTATCCTATTTTATATATAATCAGAAGTAATTTGTATAGAAAAAAAACAATAATAATATGTGTATAATTAAAATACGCATATAAACAAAAATATCGTCGAATTTGTTTCCACGGCTGTTTATGTCATTTGGCACCAAATATCACTTTCTGATGCCCGAATTGCGCCAAGCTTTTTAAAAAAGCGTTAAGACCCCTATAATAGAAAAGCACCAAAAGTTCATTGGGATTGTTTTCATAACTTTTGGCAACAAATCTATGTATATTAACGAATCTATCCCATTTTGAAGCTCGAATTACGCCAAACCTAAAAGCAAAGGATGCTATACTGGAAAAGTACCCGATTTTCTTATGGACAATATTCAAGTGACATAACATGGCGTAAAATTATCGCGGAAAGCAAATTTGTTTAAATATCTCATCAATTTATGCCGAATAAATGCAGGCATGCATGCACAAAATATTTAATTAACTTTGTATGATAAATAATTATTACAAAATTCGTATATACATATTAATTAAAATAAATAATTTACATATTTAAAATAACATGAAAATATGCATGATGGTGCACTAAAATAGAGAGAAAATTAAAACCTGTTACTGAAAATGTCTATAACATAGTACTTTTCAATACCGTGGTTCTTAATGCTATTCACAAGCAAATGGAATTTTTCTCATCCTTAAACATAAAGGACGAACAGAATACAGATCGTTGTTATAAAAGTCCGAGAGGTAGCCACAATTTAAACCTAACCATTTTATACAAGCTGGTTTTCAAGTTGTAATTGATTTTACTTATCAATCCCAAAAACAGTCGTCAGTTGTCGCAACAGCTGTGTATGAGGCCATGATAATAAAAAAAATGCCGCATTAAAACGTTAAAAGCAAGGCAACCCAATTACAGATTTACCAATGTTTTTAAAACAAAGCACGCTGTCATGTTTTTAGAGGCCTCGAAGTCTGAGCGGGGGTTGGCGAGCGTAGCTCTCAGGGGGTAGGCCCCCTAGTATATATATATATATATATATATATAAACTTTTGAACTGGGGGTGGTTTTGGGTTCTGGGAGTTATGATCGGCGTAGATCTGCAAAAAAATTTCAAAATTTCCAACTTAGGTGAGAATGTATTAGGTAGTATTTCTTACGAAATCTACCTAATATATATATATATGAAAGGTATTAAAATATTAAAATTCCCTTTTGAATCTCAAATTTAAATTAATTTTCAGTTAAATAGTTCCTAACTTTTAATATCTAGTTTTGAAGCTGCCCCTTCTAAGTTGTTTTCTTAGCCCGACAAATATTACATTCAAACATTAATTTGTAACTAACTTTAAAATTAAAAGTGCAAACGTTAGAGCAATTTGCAGTTGATTGTGGTTGACGCTTGGAAAGGCCAGGGCTCCGGAATCGTGCGGGTCTTTACCACACATCAATCAAAAGCTAATTATCCAATTAAATTTTAGCGTCCTCCCCATGTAACACCTTCGCTCTCGCCCCCTGCTGGAAAGTATTGCAAGTTCTTATAAGAATACCAGAACTTGCACGAAAAAGGTCAAAATTTGTAGTTTTAGTTTTGAGCTTGTCTGCAAATCTTATGACCATGTAGGTCGCTAAATTCATATTTACGCCACCCACAGGGCGTCTTCTAAACTCACACGACTACGATTGTATTATCCTACCAACACATTCCTTACATTCCTTATATACGTATATAAATATATGCAAACATATGTATTTCGTAAAATGTGTTTTTTAAAGACGTTTGTCTCATTTTTTAATCTAAGACGATAAAAATAAGCGTAAGGTTTCTACCTTATGTATATATCTTATGATGTATAAGTACTTATGTATAAATAATTATGTATATAAGTAGCTAATGAGCCTTAACCAAGAAGCAGAAATTATTAACATTGGTTAAAATTGGCCTTTGCATATTAATAATTAGTATATTAGTATATATTTCAATTTATTATATACTATATAGACATACGACTGCAAAAATGTTAATCCGACCTCCGAGCGTTAAGCTAACTTCTCTAGCAAATCTTGCAGAAATTTTAGTGAGTCGCACTAACTTAGATGAAATGAAAATAATAATTATCGTATGTGAAATCAAAACATGCGAGAACTAATACATACAAAAGGTTTGTAATTATCATTTCAAAAACATCCGATCTTTTGATAAATATTGGATATATCATATATCCGATATTAATATTATCCGATATATAATATTATCCGAATTAATAATATCCAATAACTTACAGCTAATTATAAATATTTTCAGACTTTATAAATAAGAAAATAAAATATATTGCACTTAAGCATTAAAATTTAATAAAACAAATATTATAAATGTCTTACCTTTTCTTTTTTTTAATTAAAAAAATTGAAGATCATCTAATTAAAAACTGAAACAATTTACTTTTTACACTCATCTAAAACTAAATTATATACGATTGAGTATTAAGTATTAAGAAGATTTTATGTTTTATAAAACAAAATTTTAACTTTTTTTTTTTCATTGAAAAATTTGAACATGAATGTAACTTGTCTGGTTTTTCATTCCCTAATCTATTGTGCAGTTTAAACTGAACTAAAACAAAACCACAAAAGATATTTTCTAATGAAGCTGTAAATAACCGATTACCTAAATTTGACAGTTTATCTTTCAATGGCTGTTCTAAGTTAATGTTGTCTCACATAATTATTGGTTTTACATTTAAAAATACAGTTTCAAACGAAAAGCTTGGAAAATACTGTTTTTCCTCCGCCCCCCCCCCTTTTTTTTTTGACTAAAAAAGCCCCTACCAGAAATCAAAAGTTCTTTCTTTATCTACAGAAAGACACAGTTAATAACAGCTGAAAAATTCATTTACACTTGTTTTGACTAAAAATATCAAAAATATTTTGAAAATAATTATGAAATATATAAAAATATCAAACATCATAATTTGAAAATAAATATAAGATATATATCAAGATATATATCACGATATATATTCAATGATATATAGCACCAAACCCTGTACATATCAACATTTCGCTTGAAAAATGAAATATTAATAGTAATTAACTAGATTTAACTACATTGCCAAGGATCGATCCAGGCACAATTTGGGGCCTATTTAGGCCTCTTCACAAAATTCCTCTTAATAAAACAGCATGCCCTTCTCAAAATGCCTTTCTATAAAACAGTCCTCTTCACAAAATTCCTCTTAATAAAACACACCCATTCACAAAATTCCTCTTAAAAATAGTCCCTTCACAAAATTCCATTTCATAAAAGTATACTCTTCATTAATTATTTTTATTTTGCTGGGTTTCAAAATGTGTAATTTGTGAACAAGTTGACCGGAAAGCAAAACTTTTGTAGAAGTACTTAAATAAATTATTATTAATAAATGCTTGGTTAAATTAATAAATCCTTCACAAAATTCCTTTCTATAAAACAGTCTTCCTCACAAAATTCCTTTTAATAAAACATACCCCTTCACAAAATTCCTCTTAATAAAATAGTCCCTTAACAAAATTCCATTTCATAAAAGTATACTCTTCATTAATTATTTTTATTTTGTTGGGTTTTAAAATGTGTAATTTGTGAACAAAACAAGTTCATCGGAAAGAAAAACTTTAGCAGAAGGACTTAAATAAATTATTATTAATAAATGCTTGGTTCGAATTTGAGTGGCTTGATTCCATCTTTCATTACAAAATGTCATTTTTCACAAAAAAATTAATTAATTTCACAAAAATAACTTTTACTTTTCATAAAATGGGCCCCAAGAAAAAAACTCTGGATCTGGATCAACCCCTGACTTACCATTAATATAGTAATGGATAAAATGACAGAAAACTCAGGGCATGGATTACGAATGATGCAAACTGCCACCAGTGAAAATTAATAGAAATTTTTGCCTTAGTCATAACAGAAATTATGCATGTATAAGGCGTTTAAGAGGCTACTTCACTCAGTCGAAAACACCCGCTCTATAATGTTAATCCTACGGAGGAAATAATTTACTATATCTCGTTCCCATTTCAATATTTCTAAATGATTTTTTTTTTTTTGCTCCTGATAGCTGAGGTCAATCTCTATGCACGCTCCTTTCTACTTTTTTGATTTTGAATACAAGTTTTTTTATTGAGGATACTTTCTCTTTCGGAATCGATTTCGAAAGTGAAAGTATCCTCAATTAAAAAAAAAAAAACTGCAATAAAAATCGAAAAAGTAGAAAGGAGCGTGTATACAGTTTGACCTCAGCTATCCAATGCAAAAAAAAAAAAAAAAAAAAAAAAAAAAAAAATCATTTAGAAATATTGAAATGCGAACGAGATATCGTAAATTATTTCCTCCATAGGATTAACATTTAGCAAACGGGTGTTTTCATCTGAGTGAAGCAGCCTCTTAAGTAACCTGAACATTTCTATTAAAATTTACTGGTGGAAGTTTGCCCTGTCGATAAACAAGCCTTGAGAACACTTACAAAATTAGATGCAGAAACTTTTAATAAATACCTACAATTTCGCCGAATCAACGTTTCTACTATCAGAAAGAACTCCTCTTTCTTTTATCACAGAACAGGTGATAATGTTCACGTATCTTCGCTTACCTGAATGTCAGCTTTCAGTTATCAAGTACTTCTGTTTTTGTTTTCCTTCAAGGGATTCGGTACCCTTTGAACTACATATATTTTTTTAATTTGATTATTTTATAACACCTCTTTGGCATAATATTAAATAATTTTACGAAAGATAATGATTCAAGATATGGAGAAGGATAATGATTCGATCAAGAAAAAAAACCCCGAAAAATCATGCATCAAACATAGATTATTAAACACTTTCCAACATCTTGAAAATACTGTTAAAAAATCCCTGACGGATCGGCCTGCAGGCACAGGTAGATTTCGAAGACGCAGACCGTGGGGCGCCTGTTTATTGGGAATAGGGAATAGCAGAAGAAATGATATTTTTTCCCATGATGCGGCAGTTGGGACCGCCCACTTTGAAATCGAAATGTATCTGTAGGCAAAACCGGTAGGGATTTTTTTTTTTTTTGGTTATAATAGTTGGTCCCATAGAAAACTTGTCAATGTAAAAATTGTAGATAATATTAAGAGGATTTATAACAAATTCAAGCGGATTTGATATCTTGTGAATTGACGAAGTTATGAATTTTTTTCTTCATGAACCCCTCCCCCCCCCCTTCCTTAGGGCCATTTTTAATGATATCAAAAATCTGTCATACATAAATTTTCGGCCCTTTTCCTAGAAATAATAATAACTTTAAACAACGGATTCGATACGTATCATAATTAAGAAGTTATGGGTTTTTTTTCTGTTTTCACAAAAAGTCCCCCCATTTCCCTCCCTTGGTTCGATTTTGCACATTAACGAACTTGACCGAGATATTATGCCCCTTGATTTTATGTATCAGTTTGGAAGAGATTTATGCAGAATTATTGAAGTTATCGTGTCCATAAAAAAGTGATATAGATAGATAAAGTTTTGAACTGGGGGTGGTTTCGGGTTCTGAGTCATGATCGGCGTAGATCTGCAAAAAATTTTCAGAAATTCCAAAATAGGGGAGAATGTAATATGTAGTATTTCTTACGAAATCTACGTAAAAAAAAAAAAAAAAAAAAACTTCCTCGTTTAATAAGGGGAAAGATGATAACACGTTTAAGCTAGGGAAACCTGGCAGGTAGGGAACTGGTCGCCGGTCTCAAAAAAAAAAAAAAAAAAAGGGTGAAAGGTGATGTCAAAGTAAACAACATTCAAAATGCGCATAACACATTCAAAAACTTATAGTCAGGAATTAAACGTCAATAGTCGGAAATGCATCTGAATTATTTTGTGGCTCATTATGGGCCAAGCTGAAGCAAGAGTGGTGTGAGAGGTGCTCCCTCATCAGGCAGCAAGCACTTCACAGTACTGACAGGAACGTCATCGGTGCCTTTGGTTACCACTACTGATGCTCTAAGGATCGATAGAAAAACGAACAAAATTCCATTACTGATTTTTATGACAAATACAAATTGTTTCTTTTCGAATAGTACTTACAGACTATATCTTTTCCACTCATTCGATTCATTTTCTATTCTTTACCAGCTAAAACATATACGAGGGTAAGTCATTAAGTAAGTCACAAAAGATAATTAATAACTTACAATGATATTCACTTCAAAACTATTTTTATTTCTCAACGTATTCTCCAACAAAATTTATGCACTTATAGCATAGTTTTATTGGTGCCCCAACACCAGCTGCATAACATTCTTTGGATTGCTATCTCAACCACATTAGGACTTCAAGTTGAACATTTTCGTCATTTGTGAGCATCGTCTGGCAACTTCTTCAACATCCCCCCCCCCCCCCCCATACAGCTTGGACTTAGTCCCAAGCGATTTTCATCTGTTTAGTCCAATAAAAACCATCTTGGAAGCAAGATGATGTTCACAGATGATGAAAAGGTTCAACTTGAAGTCCTAATGGGGACACAGCAACCCTGAGACAGCAACCCAAAGAATGTTATGCAGTTGGTGTTGGGGCACTGATAAAACTATGATATAAGTGCATAAATATTGGTGGAGAATATGTTGAGAAGTAAAAATAGTTTTGAAGTGAATATCATTGTAAGTTATTATTTAATTAACTTTTGTGACTTACTTATCCTCGTATATGACACTGCTGAATTAATTTTTCTTTTGCCCCCTTTTTTTGTAAGTAAATTAAAATTTCTTTATATGTATACAGGATGTAAAGAATACAATAAAGAATAAAAAAATGAACAATTAAAAGTCGATAATAATTACTTTACAATTTTGTATAATCTGTGAAATAATAATAAATATATATATATATATGCATTTTGCATTTACAAACTATTTAAAGGCATTGTATGGATTTAGAATGTCATTTGAAACATAGTGTATAACTAAAGATACAAGAAGAATTATAATTTTTTTTTTTATTAATTATATAATAAACTAGATAGAATATCATCCGATACGATTGGTATAGAAACAACATAAAAATAAGTTTTAAAAAATTTCCCTTGTAGATACAAGATTTGTTTTAGAAATATATAATGAACTAGATAGAATATCATCCGATACGATTAGTATAGAAACAACTTAAAAATAAGTTTTAAAAAATTTCCAGGGTAGATCCAAGATTTTTTTAGAAATATATAATGAACTAGATAGAATATCATCCACTGGGATAGGTATAGAAACAACTTAAAAATAAGTTTTAAAAAATTTCCCTTGTAGGTACAAGACTTTTTTTAGAAATATATAATGAACTAGATAGAATAACATCCAGTGCGATGAGTATAGAAACAACTTAAGAGTAAGTTTTATAAAAAAAAAATCCCTTGTAGATAGATACAAAACTTTTTTTAGAAATATATAATGAACTAGATAGAATATCATCCACTGCGATGGGTGGGTATAGAAGCAACTTAAAAAATTACTTTAAAAATTTTTCCCTTGTAGATACAAAACTTTTTTTAGAAATATATAATGAACTAGATAGAATATCATCCACTGCGATGGGTGGGTAAAGCAACTTAAAAAATTACTTTTAAAAAATTTCCCTTGTAGATAGAAGACTTTTTTTAGAAATATATAATGAACTAGATAGATAGAATATCACCCAGTGCGATAAGTATAAATACAACTTAAAAATCAGTTTTAAAAAAATCCCTCGTTATATTTACTGGAAAAGCACATATCTATTTAGACTTCGCGCTAGCATTTACAATCGGAGACTAGTGGTTTTCCCATTAACCATAAACTAGAAATTTTATTATTCTTATTAAGTTAAAAATATATGCAAGGAGGATTATCTTTTAACGAAATTAATTTTGTTAATATTCTACAATTATATTGCTTTCTTTAAAAAAATCTTTTTATTTCTGCCATTAAAATGCGACAAAAAATAGAGATTTAACTTGAAAAAATGTTGGCAGGTACATTTTTTTGTTTCTTTTTTTTTTTTGTTTTAGGTTTACAACAGGACTCCAAATGATAAATAAACTTTATACCTTTAATTTTTTTTTTCTTTTTACCACCAGGCACCAAATAGCGTTACTGCGTTATATATGTGAATTTTTTGAACAATCATTAAATCTTAACAAGTCATAATTTTAAAGAGTTTGATGATTTTTTTAAAAAGTTAAAACACTGTAATTTAAATTTGAATTTATTTATTTATTTATTTATTAGATGGAAGAATTTTGTTTATTATTATTTAAACATACCCGAAAAAAAAGTTAATTTTTTGGTAAATCTTTGATATATTTTTTAACACTTTCCAATATAGTTAAAAAGCATTTATTAATTCGGTTTGTGTGGCTCTCTGTCCATGCTCTAACTCGCGTAAATATACTCGGATTGCCATGTAATTGATATCATTGATGTTATTGAAGTTTACTGTGACGTAATCGGTATTGAAAAGAAGTGTGTAATATTTATAGTTCCTTTACAAGGGCACTCAAAAAAATTCCCTTACATTATGGTCTACGGGAGGAAATCGTTTGCAGTATATTTTAATGATATCACTCTATTTCAAACATACTGAAACTCATGTACATCACTGAGGTGCACTAAAAGATGCTTACTGCAGAATTGTGCTTATCATTCATTTACTTACAGGGAGACATATAAAAGAATTCGGTTACATAATTGTATATGAGCAATACTTGCGTTTGGAAGTGCGTTTTCAACTGTAGTATGCGTTTTCAAATTTAACAAATTTTTTGCATATTACTTGTGTGTATAATTTCTGTAAACCATATACAGGGCTGCACAAAATAATTCAAGTATTATTCCCGCTTGTTGGCGGAAATTACTGAAGGGGAATTTTCAACTGTGTTATGTGTTTCCTATAACGGGACTAAATTTTGGCATACTATATATGCAAATCTACAGGTCATATACAGGGCTGCACAAAGAAATTCTGACATTTTTACGACTAGAGATGGTAATTGCTGAAATTGTGTTTTCAAATGTGTTATGCGTTTTTCAAGCATAATTTTTCACAATATTAAACGATGAAGTTTCGTTACAGTTTTCTGGCTGTGTTGGAAAGTGTTTCATAATCTATGCTTGACGCATGATTTTTCTCTCTTGTTTTAACTCTGTCTAAGGAAAATTTTAGAAAAAAAAAATGTTATTTAAACAATTTTTCAGAAAGTGAGCGCACATGAACCAAGTAAACGTTGAACAAATATTTATAACGGCATAAATTAGTCAACGTTTGTTTGTGGCCTTCGTTCGGCAAGTGCGCGTGCACCAGCAATTATAAAATCTAGGTCATAAACCTCAGCCTTGTGCATTTTAAATATTTTTCGTAAGGCATTGAACACTAATTAATTTTTCCATAAAGTAGCATTTTTATTCTGCTTTTTAAAAAGTTTATTTAATAAGAAACTAGCGTTTTTATAAGTAACTTCGAATAATTTAAAGTTACGTATATACGTATATCGATCCTTTACAAACAATAGTTTTCAAAACTAGGAAATAACTATCGGAATAACAATGTTCAAACAAAGTGATTCATTCAACAGGTGTCCACCCAAGGACAACAGGCAAATCGGCCTTATTCTCTATTATGTAAAAGAGTTTTGAGGAAAGTTTAATCCAAGTGTTAGGAAATACACGAAAACGTTTCCTTTAGCTAAAAATAAAATCTCTTCAATCGTGAAAAAAAATTCTCATTATTTTAATTTTTCAGTACTCTTTGTGTTATCTTTTTTCTTACTTTTTTTTTCTTTTTAACAAAGTGTTTATGACTTCGGTTTGTCATACCACGCTCTAACTCTCGTAAATGTACTCGAATTGCCCTGTAATTTTTATATGTTATTGAAATTTACTATAGCTCAATCGCTATTGAAAATGAAGTGTGTAGCATTTATAGTTTACAGTTATTTTGTTTACAGGGACAGTCAAAAGTATTCCGTTAACAGACAATCGTAAAAAAAAGTTTCAAGTGCATTTTAATGGTTTTAACACTATTTCAAACATAATGAAATTGATATGCATTTATGAAGTGCACTAAAACATGCATTCTGTAGAATATGAGGGTGCAAAGTATTTATTACTCATTTACAGGGCCACACAGAAGAATTCCATTACATAATTGGCCGCAGGGGAAAACTATTTGCAACGTATTTTAACTATGTTACATTTTTTCAGATATATTTTCACATTACTGAGTACTACAAGATACTTGCTGTAGAATATGATGGACATAACATTTATCGTTCATTTATAGGGACATACAAACAATTTCGTATACACTTACTCTATCCGAACTACTGTCTATTAGTGACAATGGCTGGGAATCAGTTATGATATGCGTTTTTAACTTTAACTAAATTTTGGCATACTACGTGCTGTGTATAAATTCTACAGATCATATACAGGGCTACACAAAAGAATTCGTAAGCATTACGGAGTATGAGCGTGAATTGCTTAAAGGTGGTTTATAATTGAGTTATACATTTTCAAGCTGAACTATATTTAGTATACTAAGAGATGCTTGTAGAATATAAATGAAATCATATACAGGGCCAAGCAAAGAACTGGATACATGGCCGCCTATTGATGATTACTGGAAGTGAGATTTCAGCAGTTTTAAGCGTGTTTTAGCCTGAACTAAAGTTTAGCTTAATATGTGGCGTGTATACAAAACTGTAGGCAATATACAGGGTTGTAGAAAATAATTCCAATATGCTTTCGTCTATGGGTAGAAATTGCTGAAGGTGACTTTTAAACCTATTACGGATTTTTTTTACTAAACTACATTTTAGAATACTATGTAGAATATATACAAATCTATAGGTCAAGTACAATGGTTCACAAAAGAATTGGAGTGTTTTTCCGGCTATGGACGGTAATTGCTGAAATCTGAATTTCAAATGTGTTATATATTTTCTAAAATGTTTACTTAGGTACCTTATATCTTATCTTAGGTCGCCTTATTAAAACAGCGAAGATTTATTAAACCATTCTGGAAGTGTTGGAAAGTGCTTGGTAATCTAGGCTTGACGAATGATTTTTCTTCCTTGTTTGAGATTATGCCAGATGATTCAATATTGCGTGTACAAACTTTTGGGGAGGATGCGTTATGACAAATCGAAACCATACACCAATGTGTTGTGGGAAATGTAGCAAAAAGGTGTTAGGGAGCGCCTCCAAGGATTAAGGATAAATGTATAATCCGCGTAAATTTATTACTGAACATTTTTCAACGCAAAAACATTGTTATACCAAAAATTGAAATATTGTAAAAAAAAAAAACATTATTTTTTCCCTCTTATAACAAGCAGGACCACCATACGATGTTCGGAGGCCGTAAGATTGATTGTCGATTGGGAACTCTTTGCAATTAAATTATACTTCTTTACTTTTTCAGACATGGAAAGGTGCGCGGGGTTATAGCATCGAATTTTTTAATGTTTGAAATAAAAATATACTGCTGATTTTTGCGATAAAATATCATTAAATGCATAATGATATGATATAACAAAATATGATACTTCATGACTAATTTCATGGCGTTAATGATTTTTTATCTTTATGAATTTCAATTTTTACAGTTATTATACGTCTGGCTACTTCTATAAAGGTGAATATTCACAACTTGTCAACATTTGTAGAGATTTCATAGGATTATTAAATATTATAAATAATTATAATGTTTATTAAATCCATCCAGTCTGTAAATAATCATTATATCACGATATAATTAAAGTTTTTTTTAAAGAGCTGAGTCAATTTTCTGAGAACCTTGAATTTCCTGGGCCCAAAGTCGTTGACCCTTAGGCTTTGCGTGATTTTTTCCCCCTATAGTTTATAAAACATTTATACTAGTCACAAATGAACAGCCTGAAATAAATGTTTTATACATATGAAAAATGTGTAATAATTTTCTATGACGATTAGCACAATTGTAGAACAACTTAATTTTTAAAAGAATCAATTATAATTTATTTACAATTTAAGAGTTTCAAATAATTTTCTTAAACATCTACATAAATATAGTTATAAATGACTGCCTAAATTTCTTAACCTATAACAATTCCTCATTTTATTATTCTGAAATATCCCAAGTTACATTGGCATATTGTTTAAATGTGTTCATAAATAGCTATAAAAAGATCCAGGAAATGGTAACTCGATTGGGCAGAATTAAGTAGCCTCAAAGAAGCCAGCTTTATTTTAAAATTGGGCTTATGTAAGAGCAAAAAGAGAACGCGATTTCAAACTGCGAGCTGACACGCTTTCTTCAATTTATTTTTCCGATCTTGGCAGCAGTTTCTGATTGAATGTTTTAGCTTCTGTCGAAACAAGCAGTTACGTAACATGAAGCATAGATAGATACAAGGCTAAGTTAGTTATGCCATTTGCATTGGACGGAATTTTGCCTTCTTACAAAATAGTATGTGTATATGACCATTTTGACAACAGTTAAGAGGCTACTTCACTCAGACGAAAACACCCGCTCGCTAATGTTAATTCTATGGAGGAAATATTTTAAGATATCTCGTTCGCATTTCAATAGATAGCTGAGGATAGATGTGCATTAGATAGCTGAGGTCAATCTCTATGCACGCTTCTTTGTACTTTTCCGATTTTTGTGGCAGTTTTTTTTATTGAGGATACTTTCAATTTCAAAACCGGTTCCGAAAGTGAAAGTATCTTAATAAAAAAAAACTTGTAATCAAAATCGAAAAAGCACAAAGGAGCAGAGAGCTCCCAGCTATCCAATGAAAAAAAAAATCATTTAAAAATATTGAAATGCGAACGAGATATCTTAAAATATTTCCTCCATAGGATTAACATTACAGCGAGCAGGTGTTTTCGTCTGAGTGAAGCAGCCTCTTAAGCCAATTAGTGTTTATTTTTTTATACAGTAAGTATAGGAATCCAATTGTAATAAATCAAAAATTTATTAATATGTTTACATGAAACTTGAAAGGTTTAAACTACTCATAAAAACAAATAAAATACAGCAAACCATGTAAAAATCCGGGATAATTACATATCTCTGTACCCCGATCAAAAAATTTGGACTAAACATGAATTTAAAAAAGCAAAAAGGTGCACTTTTAAATTTGCATTTATTAAAAACCTATTCGTCGAATTCCGCTTCACTTTTGGCTAATTAGTCACTTTGTATGCCCCATTTTATAGAAACAAGAAATTTGTTTCTATGACAAATAGAACGTGAACTATAGAGGTGTCAAAGCCCAATTTTGTCTAATTCGCAGAATATAAAATAGACAGAAATAAACTAGACACTAAATTAATATTGTAAAATCGTTTGGTATCAATTCCTTTTATTTGCTGTTCATTGCATTGTTGTTTTTTCCCTGGCGAGAAACTTCTGTGAGTCTATGATTTTTTCGTTGTAAGATGGCCTTTTTCATGAAAGGTTTTCCACTAGTGTATCAATTCAAAATTATAGAATATGCTCAAGTAATCATTCTCAAATCAGTTGAACTATTGAGATTGTGAATAATTAATAAAATATTTTGTAAGATAATAAATCATACGAACAAATTATTAATGCCATTATGACGAAATCCATACTTTTTTAGATAGGAGATTTAAAATAATACTGAATTCCAGAGAATCACGATTATCAAATTAATCCGTCAACTAGGTGCTAAGGATGTAGAGCTCTTGAAAAGCCTTAATAAAAGGTATTTATAAAGAATAAAGAAAAAAAATACGAACGTTTCTCAGTCTACGAAAATATACAAATTCTTTCACCAATTGCGAGAAGCGTTCTTTATCTTTAGAAACCTCAGAAATCTATATATTTTCGAGATTGAAAGAAGCATTTATAAAACAAAGTTTTTTTTTTCTCCCTTGATTTTCGGAAACGTTTCCGAATAGCTTTTCCAGTTTTCTCAAACTGGAATATTGGATTTTAGGATTTCCATTCTCAATTAAAAATTCTCAGCTGCGCAAATGAGTTTATACATGTAAGGGTAACAATATAATATTAATTTTAATGTAATGCTGTCAGTTTATCATGTGTGCTTGTAAAACTTGTTTCTGGAACATGAACGTGTTTACTTGATAGCATCCGAAAAACCTATATTCCAGGTAGAGAAAACTAATTAATACACTATAAAAACTACCCGAAAACGTTTCCGAAAATCAATGGTAGCAAAAGAAACTTTGTTTGTATAAATGCTTCTTTCAATCTCGAAAATATATTGGTTTATGGGATTTCTAAAGATAATGAACATTTTTCGGAATCGTCAGTTATTTGGAAGAGGTTATTGTATATTTTCGTTTGTGGTTTTTCCTAGATTAATAAACTTTTGTATTTTTTTAGAGTGAAAATAGCCTTTTATGAAACTTTCCTGAAAGAAAAAATCCCTGACGTCTCGGCCTACAGGCACAGGTAGATTTCGAAGACGCAGACCGTGGGGCTCCTGTTTATTGGAAATTGTAGAAGAAAGATCTATTTGCCATAATGCGACAGTTGGGACCGCCCACTTCAAAATATACCTCTGGAAAATATGGAGCCAGCAGGGATTGTTTTGTTTTTATTTTATTTTATTTATTTATTTATTTTTTATTTTTATTTTTATTTTTATTTTTTGCCGTAACAGTTGGTCCTATAAAAAACTTGTCAGTATAAAAGTTGGAGATAATATTGAGAAGATTTATAATAAATCTAAGCGGATTTGATATCTTGTGAATTGATGAAGTTATGATTTTTTTTCTTCTGAAACCCCTATCCCCCCCCCTTCCCCTTGGGGGCATTTTTAATGAAATCGAAAATCTGTCATACATATATTTTTGATTATTGTGATTATTTTTCGTAAAAAAGGAAAAATAAAAGGAGATAAAACAGAAAGAAGGAAAAATATTCATACAGGAACTCTAAATTATCTTGTTATCCATGTTTTAACAATTAAACAGTGTTTGAAAATGGAAAATATAAATTCAAGTATAATTAAAAAATATGTATTATAAATCGTTATTTTAAATTCAGGGTTTTAGAATCAGACTGATAAAAATTAATTTAATGAAAATTTTTAAAGGTTGTGTAGTTAAAAAAAAAAAAAAAAAAAAAAAACAGAAATACTAAATATTGTTATTTTTTCAAAATATTGGGACTGTGGTAAATAAAATTTCACAACCGACAATAATTTTTAATTACTTTTTTTATATTATAAATATTTAAATTAAAAGATTTTGCATGTTGTTATCGATTAAATAACTTTTATCTATATTTTGTATGACCATTATCAATGAGATATATTTGTATAACTATGAAACTTATTTTCCTTTAAAAAAAAAAAAAAAATAATAATAAAAAATAAATAAAAATAAATAAAAAAAGGAAAAGAAAAGAAAAAAGAAAGAAGCAGAAATATCCATGTGAGAATTATAAAAGAAATCACCTTGATATCCATTGTTTAACTGGGTTTTAGAGCCAGGCTGATAAAAATAAAATGAGTGAAAAAATTTAAAGGTCGCGTAATTTAAAAAAAAAAAAAAAATAGAAAATACGAAATATTGATATATTTAAAAAAAAATTGAAACTGTAGTAAGTAAAAATAAATCATCCAATTAATATTATTAGTTAAATTCTTGCTAAATTAATTCAAGTATAAAATAAGTTGAAACTGGTGTGAAACAATAAGAACAAAAATATCTTCTTAAAACACCATCAAAAGCTTTCATAGTAGAAGCACGTCTTTTTGCGCCTGACGAAGAAAGACTCAGATCTTTCGAAAGGCCTAGCGCATTTTAAAGTTTTTGATGGTGTTTTAAGAAGATATTTTTGTTCTTAATTCAAGTATAACAGGATGTAAATTACAAGCTTAAAATTATTTCACTTCATTAGTTGTGTATGCTGGACTGACAACACAATCTATCGTCTTTTATCTGTAGGAATCACTTACACAATATAACAATTCATAAAATTTTCAATACTTAATTAATTTAAAAGCAGCTAATTAAAAATAAAAGCATATTTCTAAAGGAACTTTCAAGTTATTTACCGTCAAATCTACTAACTAGTCTGTATTGAAATGCTTATAAAATATTGACTGTGCCTTTTCAAATCTAAAAAAAAGAAAAAAGAAAGAAAGAAAAAGAAACGAAAAAATTCAAGCGTTTTTTATTCTCTATGCAGTGCAGACAGATACTTAGAGTGAGTCAGTGCTCTTTAATCAATCTGCAGTGCTCTTTACAAAAAGTACCTGGAAAACCGCATGACTTTGACAAGTAAATTTTCTGAGTGCACTTGCACTGACGTCTGTTCATCCCATATTTATTTCTCTTTTACTCCGTAATAAACACGTTTCTAGTCTGCAGTTAGCTGTAAATAACAATAAAAAGATCTTTACAGAGCAATAAATAAAGAGAAACCAAAACACGTGTCGAGCATGAAGGCGATTTGAAGGTTACATCTATTTCAGAAACAAAGGACTGTACCTTTTCGATCTGTTTTTTTTTTTTAGCATACTCGTATATCTAGTTAGGTTAGTGTAAATGATTTATACATGAATAATATAACAAATAAGTAGAATTTTACTCATTCAAAAACTTGCTTAATATAAATTCGTATTTGAAAATCTCTAAAGTTGGACATAGGTTTAAAATAGTACAGGTATAGTTGGTCCTCCCTTAACCAAGAAAAAAATATATAAATAAAAATTGTAATTTAACAAATTACGACAACCATTTGGAAAATGTTCCAAAAACTTAAAAAAAAAATTTTTTTCAAATTAATTAAAAATATTAATTATTCAAAAGTATTCATCGGAACCCTCTACAAATAAACGCATTTTCCATTATATTACAGTTGAAGAGATCCTGGCATTCTCTGTCCTCGCAAAAATATTCGTTTGAACCATCGCCGCAGTTATTGAAACGCATTTTCCATTACTATACCTTATCCTTAATATATATCTTAATATTTTGTCGGGTGTTTCCAACAATAACTTTAACTCTTATTTAGATTGATGTCTGAACTAAAGGTATTTTGATTAAATTAAAGTTGAAGACCACGTTTTTTGCTTTATAAGATGATTTCTCATCCGACGTCAATTTTTGAATTCGACTTTTTTTCATATCTGATAATTTGCATCTATCCTTTTTGTAACTTTAACATTTTTTTAACTATTTTATGCATTTCTATTGCCTATTCAAAGAAAAATTTCGTCTAAAGTTTCAGAACTTCGTTAAAAACGTTTTTAAAAAAATTCTTCTAAAGTTACCGAATTTCGTTAAAAACGCTTTAAAAAAAATTCTTCTAAAGTTACAGAATTTCGTTAAAAATGCTTTTAAAAAAATTCTTCTAAAGTTACAGAATTTCGTTAAAAACGCTTATAAAAATAAAGTGTCGACGCCAAGAGGTCCATTCTCAATCGAAACAACAACCATTTTCCCAATAGTTAAAAAAAAAAAAAAAATACATATGCAATTTAATTTTCTATTTGTTTTTATTTTTTGCCACACCTACTTATAGGGAAGGTTCCACTTCTTTTTCCTAAAATTCACATGTTTTTTTTTTTTTTTTTTTTTTTTTTTTTTCGGTTACAAAGAAAAAAGATGTCAACTTCGGACTTACTGCATTATACAGGGTCATTCATAATTCCCTCCGGGGTTTCGAAACGTTATAGTAAAAAAACGAAGACGAATATGAAAAAAAGAAACATATGAAATTATTCCGAAACTATTCAAGTTTTACTTACATACATTACAGGTGTTCTATGTGTGAATCCTTGGTCACACGGCATACATCCATGCGATAGTCCAGTTCCTGCCATACTCCGTTTCTTTAAATCTGAATCAGTGGTGTCAGTTCAACGGGCCTTTCGTAATAAATATCGAAAACAGGGACCAACTGACAAAACAATTCATGTGTGGTACCGGAAATTTAAAGAAACGGAGTATGGCAGGAACTGGACTATCGCATGGATGTATGCCGTGTGACCAAGGGTTCACACATAGAACACCTGTAATGTATGTAAGTCAAACTTGAATAGTTTCGGAATAATTTCATATGTTTCTTTTTTTCATATTCGTTTTCGTTTTTTTACTATAACGTTTCGAAACCCCGGAGGGAATTATGAATGACCCTGTATTTGTTGACATTTCACTTAGTATATGGTTAAATTTTTGTGTGTATCAAAATGAATAATACACCTTATGTGACGAGGAGTACCTGCAGATGCTCGCCATAGACTATCGGGTAATCATTTTTCTCCGGTCACAAGCATCTCAAACAAATTGGGTCACCATATTATGATAGAGCATCAAATTCTCTGGAGCTTATACCAACATTTAGTTTGAAAAGTTAATTTTTGACAAAATGGCGATCATTTGAACTAAAAAAGTCACTTTTTCGCTTTTTAGGGTTTCGTTCATCTCACGAAACCCTACTGCTCCCGCTCCGTTGTCTGTCCGTCACAGAGCCATTCTCAGAAACTATGTAACTTGCAGAGTTGAAACTTCGTGTATATAGCTGAATACCAGCTATGAAGAGCTCAAAATATTAAAATTTGAAAAATTCGTATTATTTTAATAAATAGGGATAAAAAACCAAAATTCTAACAGCCTTTTCCTATTAAATTTAAACATTTTTCGTTATAGCAGATGCCAAAAATTAAAAATCCACGATGAAATTCTTTCTACAATAATTAATTTTCTATCAGACGATTTCCACGTGAAAAATGAAAATGAAATAAAAAGTTTCACCAATTGGAAGAAATATTAATATGAAATAAAAATGATTGACGTCATAGTGGTAATAAAACGGAAATTTTCAAAGATTTCTCAATAATACAATGAATATGAGTATGTGTATGTACACAAAGCAGATTAATATCACGTCATTAGAGAATTAAAAAGAAAATATGACGTCATATTGGAAGTTTAAGGAATTTTTCAGATGTTTGAGAATAATACAAAGCGAGTATCAATATGAGTAAACAGAGGGTAGTTAATATATGAGTTTGAGAAACATATTGAATCCTGATAAAAATCCGATTATGGAAATATTCACATATTTTAACATTTTGAAGGTGTACAACATGTTTAATTTTGAAATTATTTTTTATATCGCATTTAGTCCGCTTGACAGATATTATTATGACAGAATATAAAAGCCGGCTTCGCCCGTTGTCGAGCTGGTTTGGATACTCGAAAAAACGAAAAAATAGACCAGTAAATTTTTACTTTATAAAAAACAAAAAACATGACTTTTTTTTTATGAAATTTATTTGGATTTATTAAAGAAAGGATAAAGTGTTTTGAAAGGAATATTAAACGAAACCCTTTGAGCGAACTTCGATCACACTTACCCACTTGTTTTAAAAAACCTTTTGCGAGCTCTAAAAAATATTTAATCAATGAAGATTATAATTTTCAATCGTATAAGCTCCAACAAAATCGATGAGATTTCCTTTAAATAAAAAAATTAAGAAAATCGGTACAATAGTTCTCGAGAAAAATGATCGCCCAGTTTGACAAACAAGATTTCGAGAAAAACAAGTTTAAAATTTCACAATAGCGTTACGTTCAACGATCGACGTTACATTCAATGAGCAAAAAATACTGTAGGGAACTGAAATATATCTACACACTTCAGGTTAACAGAATGCAAAAAAAGCAAAATAATAATTAAAAAAAAAAGAAAATTTTGACCGAAAGAAGTAGAATCTCCCTTTAACCTTTTCAGAACCGAAGTTAAAATAACACTTTAAAAAATCCCTGACGGTTCGGCCTACGGGCACAGGTAGATTTCGAAGACGCAGACCGTGTGGCACCTGTGTTTGTTGGGAATTGCGGAAGAAATGACCTTTTTGCCATGATGCGGTAGTGGGAACCGTCCACTTCGAAACCTAACTTGTTTGCAGGAGAAGCCGGCAGGGATTTGTTTTTGTTTTTAATTTTCTTTTTATATAAGGTTTGGTCCGATAAAAAACTTGTCAATATAAAGGTTTTAGATAATATCAAGAGGTATTGTAATAAATTTAAGCGGATTTGATATCTTGTGAATTGACGAAGCTATGAATTTTTTTTCTTCTAAGCCCTCCCCCCTCTCCCCCCCCCCCCTTGGGGTCATTTTTAATGATATCAAAAATCTGTCATACATAAAGAAATTATGGGTTTTTTCTGTTTTCAAAAAAAGCCCCCCCATTCCGCCCCCCCCCTGGTTCGATTTTGCCCATTAACGAACTTGACCGAGATTTTATGCCCCTTGATTTTATGTATCAGTTTAGAAAAGATTTGTGCAGAATTATTACAATTATCGTGTCCATAAAAAAGGAACATAGATAGATAGATAGATAGCAATGGCGGATCTAAGGAAGGGCGATGGGGCGATCGCCCCCCCCCCCCCCCCCTTGGGCTGAAAAAGGGTCGGTAAACTGACATTAGAGTCCTCCGCGGAAAAAGGTCTCTGGCGAAGCACGGTCCGTCCCGCGGGTCGGGCCGGGTCAGGTCTTCACTCTTTAAGGGTCGAGTCGGTACTGGGTCTTTTTTTCTGAAGACTTGGGCCTGGACCGGGCCTCGCTTTTTCTGGAGACGGGCCGCACCAGACTTCTTTTTTTTTCGGTTCGAGCCTAGCTTAGATTTCATTCTTTCTAGAAGTCTGAACGGGCCGAAATTTGCAGGCCTCGGCTCGGCATAATAGCTGAAAATTCTGCCTGGTTGCGACCAATGGTGGATCGACGCCCCCCCCCCTTCCTTGTGCTAATAAAAGGTCTGCGATGGGATGATTACCCCCTTGGGCTAAAACAGGGTCTGTAAACCGACATTAGCGGCCTCCACGAAAAAATACCTCTGGCGAATCACAGCCCGACCCGCGGGTCGGGCCAGGTAGGTCTTCATTCTTTAATGGTTGGGTCGGGACCGGGTCTTGCTTTTTCTGGAGATTGGGGCCGGACCGGACTTTTTTTTTCGGTTCGAGCCTGGCTTAGATTTCATTCTTTCTAGAGGTCTGCACGGCCCGAAATTTTAAGGCTTGGGCCCGGCATAATTGCTGAAACTTAGGCCCGGTTGCGATCAATGGCGGATCGACTGCCCCCCCCCCCCTCCTCTCTTGCGCTAAACCGACATCAGATGCCTGTGCGGGAAAGAGTCTCGCCCAAAAAAAATCTCGAGTTAATTTTCATTCATGAAACTCGGACCTTGTTTGTTCCCCACTCTTTCCTGGGCGGGTATTAGATTTTTTTCTGTAGACTCGACCCGGGCCGGGCTAGACTTTTTTTTTTCGGGACAAGTTTGGCATGGAATTCATTCTTCCTAGAGATCTGCATGAGCCAAAATTTCCAGACCTGGGCCCAACCCGGTGTAAAAGCTAAGAATTCGGCCCGTGTCTGACTCAACCCTTATGGAAACTATTATTGGCTCGTGCATACATACCTCTAAATTCTTCTCCCCGAGCCTGTATTCGGGTGGCATTTTTTACTTCCTTCCATCTTTACAAGAACAAAGTATTGGATCGGTAAACATTTTCGACGTATTTCTATAATTTAGGAGGTCCTGAACACGAATTGACTGTTCTTAGAAAAGGTCTGTGTCTGTCTATGTGACACAAATTTTGTGGGCGTTCTATCTCGAGAACTAATGCGCGGAATTTAATGAAAATTCATATTCAGTTAGACCTTGACATAAATTGGTGCTGATGAGGTTTAGACGTAGTCAAAAACCTATAAATGAAATTTGGTTTAATTCTATTCATAACGTCATAAACTTTCGATGATGCAAAGAGGACACACACACGGACGGAATGACATTTTGTAAAAACTTGTTTTTCGTGATCTCTTTCAGTGTAAATTCTTCAAAAACCGGAAGTCGAAATAAATTTCAATTACAATTCTTTCTTCTGTTATATGTAGAAGAAAGTAAAAATGTACTTTTTTTTACGTAGAGCTTTAAAATTATGACTTTCGTTTATTATTTGTTTCTTTAATTCTAAACCACGTTAACGTTAATGAATATTCATCTGAATGTAGTTGTATAGTTCAAATATTGTTGAGTGTTTATGTACACAATTATCTAACTGTCATTAATATTGTTGTCATTCTGTATTCCATGAATTTCGAACATAATCTGAAAAAAAAAATCTGTGCATAAGTATGTGGGCTTTATGAATAATTTTAATTGTAGAATATTGTTGCTTCGGAAATATCGGCATGTTTTGTAGAAATTAAGTCTGGCGGTGAACTACCTATTAGGCTTTTCTACAGGCAGATCCGGGCTTGGGGCAAACTTTTAGCTTTTATACTGGAGCGGGCCGAGCCAAACTCGGGCTTTTATACCGGGTCAGGCAATATTTCTTGTACGTGTCCGGCCTTGCCTGAGTCTGGAAATTTCGGCAAGTGTAGACCTCTAACCGAGATATGTAAGCTAATTTTAATGTTTTTTCCAAATGCTTTTTTCAGCTAGCGTCCCATAGCTACTGAATATATGTTTCGTTAATAAGTTTCAAAACAGTCTTTACTGAATTAGAACTTATCTTTGATATAAAGAAACAAGAAATCTTACACCCAGTTAGTATTTTTTTTACAAAATTCTGAAATATGGGGATCAGTCAAAGCTTAAAATTGTCTCTATGATTATATTAGCCTTAAAAAAATTGAGCCTTTATGCGACTTCTGGAAGGTATCTCCCCAAGTGCCCACAAATGCACATTGCCTCTACAAAAAGTTTGTATGAATGCTTTGTATATTTTTCGTCTTACCGCTGTATAATTCTAATAAAAATCTGGACAACCTTTTTATTAGTACTGTAATGTGATGTCGTTCTTCTATATAGGTCTATCTTTGAAGTGTTCGTTCTTTCTTTGGGCGTTTTATTTCAAGGTACAGTACGTCGATTGAATCATAGGCAATGTTACAGGGAGAAGAGCTCGCCTTAGTCTTACCGTACCAATCTCTATTCCCTACATCTGTCTAGTTGGCGACAACTTTCAAGTTAGCATAACCTATGCTAATCTTCTCTCCCTCCCGTTCTCCAATCCCCTTAATTTACTGGAAGTGAGAGTAAAAAGAATCAAATGATACAGAAATTGTTGTACAAAGTGGTAGATTGCAGAGATTCGCATTCAAAATTTTATGTGTTTGTTGCGAAGAGCGAGAAGAACTGGAGAAGCATGTGTAATTCAGAAGGGAAAAAAAGCAACATTTTATTTAAAACAGAACCAGAAAAAGGAACAAAATTTCGAAGTAAATTCAGCTTCTTTCATTATAAAAAAAAAATCGATTTTAAAAAGGTGATAAAGATAAAAAAGGTAAGGGCATTTACAACATTTGTTTATTGTTTTTGTTAATACTCTCGACAACAATTATTTCTCGCTATCACGGATCACGCTACATGTTCTCACTTCGACTGCGGACTCATCAAGGCTAAAACAGGCCTTAATCGATTTGTGGTCCATAAATTGAGAACCAAGCTTACTTGGGAACTAAATATTGATGGTCCCGCGTTAGGCTGACAACCTGACAGGGGCGGGCATTATTTCACCCCAGGGCCTGTAATAATAAAAAAAAGGCTCTGTACTATAGGCCATAAGTTTTAATGAATTGTAAGTTTAGTTCTCAAAAATAAACTCACTTTATTTCTGATACATTTACAAAATCATTGCTATTAATACACATATAAGAATACAAGATCAGCAGCAAAGGCTGTGTTTTAAGCGCCCGTAGAAATTTAAAAATTTGCTCTCGCTGCCTAGAGATTACTGTAGTTTCTTACACCGTAATTTTTAATACAACGAGGTTTTGGAGTTTCTAAAAAAATTAGCACACTGGGCAATTTTTAACATACTACAAAAATCCCATTTAAAATAAAGCCACCTCTTTTGAACATACAACGTAAAATTCCCCCTGAGACCTGTGCACATCGGCTGTCCCAAACCGAACCCGCAACTTCCATTGTAACCAAAACCAACCCCCCCCCCCCCCCCCCCCCCCCCAAAAAAAAAAAAAAAAAAAAAAAAATACTCGTCCTCCCGAAACCGAAATGAAAGAAAATTAATACATATTTTAATATAAATATAAAATGTAGTATATAATTATATCTCTAATTTCAATTTTCTTTGATATAGAAATATAAACATATAGTATATATATATATATATATATATATATATACTCATTAATATTCAAATACTGTAAAACATTTAAATAATGAACACCTCGGTGCCATCGAATTCATCTCTTACCCGGAGCAGTGCGCAAAATATGCAAATATTTGTATTGGGGACTGTCTCCGCCCTTCGGTAGTGACCGTACGGAGGTCTTACTGTACATGCTATTACTTCTGAATTTGCGGATAAACTCGACGGCTCCAAGGTGTCTGTAATTCGGAGGTTTTACTAAATAAAATATTTGAAAAGTATTCCCTACATAAAGCTTTTCGCTATTTGGGACAGACAGTTATGAAATTTTTACTGCATATAGATTTTATCGGAAAAAATATTTTACACATTCTTTTAAAAAATCGGGTCAACCTGAACACGGCAAGCAAGAGTGAAAAAACCCAAATCGATAATTTAAGTCAACCCGACCCGCAGGAAAAATGTAGACGTCAACCCGACTCGCAGCAACAAAAGTAAACATTAACCCTACCCGAACCCATCTCGTACCAAAAAACAAATTAACCTGACCCAAACCCGACCCGCAGTAAACAAGTAGGAGTCAACCCGACCCAAACCCGACCCGTAGTAAAAACGTAGAAGTAAACCTGATTCGCAATTTAAAAAAATTAGGACCGACACGGCCAAGATTGCGGGTCGTATATTAACTTCCAAATTTCTGATATCGCCCCCCCCTTGAAGACTCTCTAGATCCGCCCTTGATAGATAGATAAATTTTTGAACTGGGGATGGTTTTTGGTTATGGGAGTTATGATCGGCGTAAATCTGCAAAAAAAATTTCAAAAATTCCAACTTAGGTTAGAATGTAATAGGTAGTATTTCTTACGAAATCTACCTAATACACATTCATTGTATATTTCTTTTAAATGTTGAAAGGTGTAAATAAACAACACAATAAATACACAGTAATATAACTTTTATTAGGTTGTTGACATGTTTCGGCTTACTCCGAGCCATTATCAAAAACAAATGAGAATATTCTATAATTGCACGGTCTTTGAAGTTATTATTTAAAATACTATCATTTAATTTTCATGTGCTTTTTTAAGAATTACGCACGTTATCTTTTATTTTTACTTGGTTGTTTATTTTCATATCTGTAACCATGGAGTAACTCCAGCCACAATTTCAGTAAGTTAAAAGATGCCGCATCGGATATAACACATTCATTGCTTTTCACAAACAAAATGACACCGCAGATGACAGAAAGAGCCCTTTTTCTGAAACTTTACGGGACTAGAAATTTAGGTTCATATCACACATATGAATCTAAAATTACTAGCCCTCTTGAAATATGGATTCAATTATCAATAATCTATATACACAGAAAAAGAAATTTAAGGCCTCTAAATAAATGAATGATCTGCGAATTCACAATTTTTAACACTTTCTAACATAGTTGAAAAGTGTTTATGAATTCGGTTTGTCTGTCGTCTTTCCGTGCTCTCACTCGCTTAAATATACTCGGATTGCCTTGAAATTGATATATATATTATTGGGATTGGCATGTTGGTATTGAAAATGAAGTGTGTAGCATTTACGGTTCTTTTACAGGGACACTCAAAAACATCGTTACATTACGGTTCATCGGGGAAAATCATTGGAGGTGTATTTTAATGATGTTACACTATTTTAAACATATTCAAATTGATACATATCACTGAGGTTCACTACAAGCCGCTTATTGTAGAATATGATGTGCACAGAATGTATCGTTCATTTACAGGGACAATCAAAATAATTCTGTTACATTACGGTCTATAGTAACAGACTAAAACTGGCACCCAGAGTAAAACTGGCAACTGGCAACAGAGTAAAACTGGCACCCAGCTGCCAGTATTATACCGTAAAATTAACAGTATTAAACAGTAAAATAAGCAGTAATACGCTGCCGTGCAAGCAGTAATACGCTACCGCGCATTAACAGTATTAAACAGTAAAATAAGCAGTAATACGCTACCGCGCATGCGCGGCAGTGTATTACTGCTTGCACGGCAGCGTATTACTGCTTATTTTACTGTTTAATACTGTTAATTTTACGGTATAATACTGGCAGCTGGGGTGCCAGTTTTATACTGCAAAATCAACAATTATTTTTTGCAGTGTACAGGGGGCTCACTGTAGAATAAGGCATGCATAGAATGTATTTCAGTGTCCATTTACAGGGACACTGAAAATAATTTGGTTACAGTTTTGTCTATGAACACTAATTGATGATAGCTCGTTTTCAAATGTAACCAATATTTTGCATATTAATTGGTGCATATAAATTATATAGATCATATACAGGGCTACTCAAAAGATCTCACGTACATTTCCGTTTATTGACGGGATTTTATGAAGGGGAATTTTAATTGTGCTATGTATTTCTTAACTAAAGTAAATTTTATAGCATACTGTGTAGTATATACATACAAATCTATAGATGATATACAGGGCTGCACAAAATAATTAGGATCTTTCTTTTAAAAAATTACTGGTACACAGCAAAAAAAAGTGTGGATTTTACAGTATAATATTGGCAGCTGGGGTGCTATTATTATAATGTAAAATCAACACTTTTTTTGCAGTGTAGTAATTGTTGAAATTGATTTTCAAATGTGTCATGAGTTTTCTAAATTGTTTACTTAGTAACTGTGAAGTTTTGTTACATTATTCTGAATGTGTTAGAAAGTGTTTTATAATCTATGCTTGACGCATGATTTTTCGTTCTTGTTTTTATTGTAAAGCGTTTAAGTTAAATAATTATGAAATTTTCTTACTTTCTTGGCCAGACTGTCTTGAAAGCATTTTGCAAACTCGGATGAAAATAACTTTTATTTTATGAATATATAAGTAATCAGTGCTGCCATTTATTGGTTTTGTTTCAAAACGAAAAACATTCAGCTAAGTAAATATGTAACAAGTGGCTAAGTGTGATCGAAGATCGCTCAAATGGTTTCGTTTAATATGTTGAAGGGGCGAGGCCAACGAGGTAAGCGCGTAACATCAGAATATTAAATTCTTCAAATTAAAATTAACTCTGGTCTTCAACATGCAGAAAGAAAAGGAATTGCTTACCTTTTCTAAGGTCTATCCAATTTATGAAATATCCACTGGTTTATATATTTCAACTATTTGAGAATTTATTATAAACACTTCTTGAATAATCGTGTAGATGTACCACTGCTGAAATAAGACTTGTAAAAAAAAATTATATTAATGCACAATTCACATTGAATAAATAAGTTCACGTTTGGATTGATTTTAAAAATTATATTTTACATTACTTAAAATTTTAAAGGTTTACATTTAGATTAATTTTAACATCAGGAAACATTTTTTCCTGTGACTTTACAGAATGAAGGATAGTAATACACTGACTCATTTTCACAAAGTTTGGAAAGTTACGAGTAAAGTTGCATCATTTCTTTGAAACAAATTGACGTTGAATAATTGTCCTTTTAAATGTTTTAGTTCTGTAATAAGTTTATAATGGCATAATCACAAATAACAAATTATAAACATATTTCACATTATTAGAAGAGAACGATTATAACGAGGTAATAAATCTCTATTGCTTGATAAACTTGAAACTTAAGAGTCATAAATTAGGTCACTTGTTTTAAGAGATGAGAGAAAAATTATCGTTGGGTTTTTATCTGCGTGCTTCATCATTTTCTTTATTTATTTATTTTACTTTGAGTGGAAAATATTAAGTGATTGAAATGAATGGATTAGTTTTTTACAATTTCCCCCTTAATCCGTTCATGGGGATTAACTAATATTTTCATTGAATTTCTGTGTTCGATGAATCGAGGCTTGGGTAAAGGTTTGGTAAGTGCATCAGCTATCATTTTTTCTGTTGGAAGATACTTCAATTCAATAATGCCTTCTTCGCTATATTGTTTAATGGCATTAAATTTGACGTCGATGTGCTTTGATCTTTTCGTGAATTTTTCTGATTCAACCATTTTTATGGTACTTTGATTGTCTTCATATAAAGTGATTGGTTTTTGCTGTGGAAAGCCTAGATCGTCAAGTAACTTCAATAACCAAATTATTTCTTGGCTAGCATGTGCTGCGGACACATATTCAGCCTCTGCTGAAGATAAGGCAATGCAACTTTGCCTTTTCGTCGTCCACTGAATTGGGTTGTTGCCCAACATATATAATATTCCCGATGTTGATCTGCGGGTTTTGGTATCACCTGCCCAATCGGCATCAGCGAATACCTTTAATATTGGTTCTTCATTAGTGTTAATTATTAATTTTAGTTCTTTAGTATGATATAGATATCTTATTATTCTTTTTACGGCTTGCCAGTCTTTTTCGCGAGGATTCTCATTTCTTCTGCTTAAAATGTTTACTGCTGCTGAAATGTCAGGTCTAGTTATTGTTGTTATATAAAGCAATGAACCAAGTGCCTGGCGATATTTAATATTATTTGGCATTAAATTATCATCATCATTTAATTTGTTATATCCTGGTTCCATTGGAGTTTTGCACGGTTTGGAGTTTTCAAGATTGAACTTTTTCGCTAAATTTTCAATCTTAATTTTTTGATCAAGAGAATAACCGTTAGGTAATTTCTGAATTTGAGTACCTAAATAGTTACTAATATTGCCTAGATCCTTTAATTCGTATTCTTGTTTTAGAGAATTTACGATTTCTTCTATTATTTCATCTTTGCTGGCGATGAGTATATCATCAACATATATTATTATGTACGATGTATGATCTTTTTCTTTTCTAGTGAAAAGACATGTGTCTGCTGTACTTTGGATAAAGTTCAAGTTGTCTAGTGTTTCAGCGATTTTAATATGCCAAGCTCTGGCGGCCTGTTTGAGGCCATAGATTGCCCTTTTGAGCTTGCAAACTTTTTCAGGAAATTGTTCGTTTACATAGCCTTCAGGTTGATTTATATATATTTCTTCATTTAAGTTCCCATGAAGAAAAGCGGTGTCAATATCTACATGTCGCACATTCAAATTATTATAAGCTGCTGCTAAAAGAAGTGTTTTGATGGTACAATGTTGTGCTACTGTTGAAAATGTTTCTTGATAATCTTCCCCATAATTTTGACTGAAACCTTTGGCAACAAAACGTGCTTTATATTTTTGTGTATTTCCTGAACTATCAATTTTTCGTTTGAAAATCCATCTACTTCCTATGATTCTTTTATTAAGAGGAGGATCGACTAGATCCCATGTATTATTTTTCATTAACGATTGTATTTCGTTTTCAGTGGCTTTAAGCCAGTTTTTCTTTTCTAGTGGATTGTTTATTTTGATAAGCTGTTTCCAGTTTTCAGGTTCTGTTGTATCGCAATCATTTGCTAAAGCAATAAAATTGTCGGAAGTATATCTTTGAGGTGGTACTCCTCTGTTTTGTCTTTCAGATCTACGAGGTTGATGTGTTTCTGATTGTTTGGGCGCGTCAGGTGTACAGGGTGTGTCACCTATTTCTATTTCAATGTATTTTTTATCTTCAATTAATTGTTCGTGATCATTAATTTTCTCGTTTAAATTGTTCAGTTTTTCTTCCAGAAATTTTACAGATCTGGAAATTATTATTTCACCATTTTTAGTGAAAACGCGGTATCCCTTTGTATTATTATCATAGCCCATGAAGATACCCTCTTCTGCTGTGTCATCTAGTTTAGATCTTTTGTGTTTGTTTATGTAAGTGTATACTTTACAGCCAAATACACGTAAATAATAGAGATTTGGTTTTCTTTTGAACCAAATTTCATATGGCGTTTTATTTGTCAATTTAGTGGGGAGCCTATTTTGGAGGTGATTAGCAGTATTTATCGCTTCACCCCAGAACCTATGAGGTAAATTTGCTTCGGATAATAGGCTTCGTGTCATTTCAATTAAACTTCTGTTTTTTCTCTCAGCAATGCCATTCTGGCTGGGACAAAATGGAACTGTGTATTCATGTTTTATACCATGTTCCCTTAGAAAGGCTTCTGTATTATTTCCTATATATTCCCCACCGTTATCCGATCTAATCGCCGTCGGATATTTTCCTTGTCTGGTTTTGACCATTTGTACATAGTCTTTTATTTTTTCATAAACTTCATCTTTACTTTTTAATAAGTAAATAACTGTGAATCTAGAACTGTCATCTATGAATGTAAGGAAGTAATTTTTTCTCCTATTGTGGGTGTTTTAAAAGGGCCCACATAAATCAGTATGTACTAAATCTAATACTTTTGTTGTTTTATTTTCGATAGATTTAGAGTACGGTGCATTTGTTGACTTTGTTTTTATACAGGTTTCACAGTTTGTTTTATGATTACAGTTATTTATTTTTATCCCACTGGCCAAGTCATTTTTGACTAATTCTTTTATACTTTCATTATTTCTGTGGCCAAGGCGTTTATGCCAAATTTCGAGGCAATCTTTATTTCTGCAATCATGTGCAATGTTTATTTTATTTTGAGAACTTTCTTCTAGTGTTTCAACTTGATATAAGTTATGTTTCTTTAATGCTTCTAAGTATATTTTTCCATTGCACGATAGTATGCATTTTTCATTTTCGAAAAATACTTTGTAGCCATGTTCTGTGGCTTTACTTACGGAAATTAAATTTGATTCCAATTGTGGAACAAATAACACATTTTTAAGTGTAATTCTATTTATACATCCATCAGATGTTTTTGTCATTATTTGTGTTTCGCCGGTTCCGTAAGAATTTAATGTATTCCCATTAGCAATTGTTACTGTAGTTTTTTCAGTATCGTTGAATTTTGTAAATATATCCCTATCGTTCGCTATATGCGAAGACGCTCCTGAGTCAATTAACCAGGTTTTATTAGCGGGATTGACAATTATGAATGCTGCATCTTTATGTTCACTTTTATTTATTTGTACCTGTTCATCTGTTTTTGATTCATTCATTTTATTTTTACTATCACCTTTTGTATTTTCAAAACACAACGATGTGTACTTTTTGTATTTGTATTGTGTTTTAGGTGTAGTGGTCTGTGTGTTTCTGTTCTTGAGATGCCAGCATTGTTTGTAAGTGTGATTTGATTGTTTACAGTAGGTACAATATTTGTTTTGCCCTTTATAATCCCCTTTGCATCCTTTTTTCTCCAATCTTCGTTAATTGGTGTAGGGGGTTCCTGAGTTACGAGTTCGTACAAATCTTCCTTAATTAACAACATATTAATTTTAAACTTCCATATAGAATAATTATTATTGTTTAATTTATCTACTAATTGCATTTCCTTTATTGTCGCCATCTCGGAGAACTTGTTTATACAGTTTTTAAAGTTTTATTAGTTTAAATAGTTTATTAAATTCAATTATGTTTTCTTGAATTTTTAATCTAGCATAAGAGCTGAGTATTATTTTTATTAATTAGAGTCAATTATTAATCCTTAAGAATAAATTCTGAGTTCATATATTCATCAGTCTCATAATCACTGTTGAAGGGGCGAGGCCAACGAGGTAAGCGCGTAACATCAGAATATTAAATTCTTCAAATTAAAATTAACTCTGGTCTTCAACATGCAGAAAGAAAAGGAATTGCTTACCTTTTCTAAGGTCTATCCAATTTATGAAATATCCACTGGTTTATATATTTCAACTATTTGAGAATTTATTATAAACACTTCTTGAATAATCGTGTAGATGTACCACTGCTGAAATAAGACTTGTAAAAAAAAATTATATTAATGCACAATTCACATTGAATAAATAAGTTCACGTTTGGATTGATTTTAAAAATTATATTTTACATTACTTAAAATTTTAAAGGTTTACATTTAGATTAATTTTAACATCAGGAAACATTTTTTCCTGTGACTTTACAGAATGAAGGATAGTAATACACTGACTCATTTTCACAAAGTTTGGAAAGTTACGAGTAAAGTTGCATCATTTCTTTGAAACAAATTGACGTTGAATAATTGTCCTTTTAAATGTTTTAGTTCTGTAATAAGTTTATAATGGCATAATCACAAATAACAAATTATAAACATATTTCACATTATTAGAAGAGAACGATTATAACGAGGTAATAAATCTCTATTGCTTGATAAACTTGAAACTTAAGAGTCATAAATTAGGTCACTTGTTTTAAGAGATGAGAGAAAAATTATCGTTGGGTTTTTATCTGCGTGCTTCATCATTTTCTTTATTTATTTATTTTACTTTGAGTGGAAAATATTAAGTGATTGAAATGAATGGATTAGTTTTTTACATAATATTCCTTTCAAAACACTTTATTCTTTCCTTAATAAATTCAAATAAATTTCATTTAGCAAAAAAAAAAAAGTCATGTTTTTTCTTAAATTGTTTAGTTTAATATTCCTTTCAAAACACTTTATTCTTTCCTTAATAAATTCAAATAAATTTCATTAAGCAAAAAAAAAAAAAAAGTTTTTTATAAAGTAAAAATTTACCGGTCTATTTTTTCGTTTTTTCGAATAATTAAACCAGCCCGATAGCGGGCAAAGCCCGCTATTATACTCTGTCATAATAATATATGTCATGTGGACTAACTGCGATATTTAAAAAAAATAATTTCAAAATTAAACATGTTGTACACCTTCAAAATGTTAAAATATGCGAATATTTCCATAATCTGATTTTTATCAAGATTCAATACGTTTCTCAAACTCATACATTTACTATTCTCTATTACTTATATTGATACTCGCTTTGTATTATTCTCAAACATCTGAAAAATTCGTTAAACTTCCAATAGGACGTCAGATTTTCTTTTTAATTCTCTAATGACGTGATACTAATCTGCTTTGTGTACATACACATACTTATACCGGGGCCTCCGAGATGACGCTGTGTGTCCTGAACCGGGCCTGCTACAAGTATTAGTGACGTCACAATAGTGATCCACTTTGGTCAATGTATCGCAGCAGAAAGATGTAATAAAAAGAACATTTCCGCTCTTATAATTTGTGATTACATAAATAATATTAAATTTCATAATCGTGAAATAAAAGGGAATTAATAAGCTTGTTTTATTAAAGGAAATTAAAAGTTTTAAATTTAAAAAAATGCTAAGATTAATAAATCAGATTGAACCCATTGACTTATCTTTTCCTATAAACACATTATTTTACAATAAATATACGTACAAAAAATATAATAAATCTACCAAAGACTTTACAAAATCAATCCCATTCCTCCCTTTTACAACTACATCATACCATTAAAAAAAAGGAACCTGCAAAGCAAATTAAAAAAATAAATTTATTTCCATTTTGTTAAGCCCGAGAAGGGACAGATATTAAAATTATTTTATTTAGTCAATGCTACAATAATGTTGCATTTTTATATTAAATCTTGCTCAGTCTATTTAATCTTAAAAAATTAAATTTTAATTTGAAAAATGATATTAAAGCAACTTTAAAACATTTCATTTAGAAATCTAAATAAATCTTCAACTCTTTAAAATTATTTGAACTTCTCATGTTTCTTGTCTGTTAGAATTTGCTACAATACAAATTTTGTATAATGCATGTAAAACTGAAAAAAAGTTGAAGATTTATTTAGATTTCTAAATGAAATGTTTTAAAGTTGCTTTAATATCATTTTTCAAATTAAAATTTAATTTTTTAAGATTAAATAGACTGAGCAAGATTTAATATAAAAATGCAACATTATTGTAGCATTGACTAAATAAAATAATTTTAATATCTGTCCCTTCTCGGGCTTAACAAAATGGAAATAAATTTATTTTTTTAATTTGCTTTGCAGGTTCCTTTTTTTTAATATCTCAAGTTTTTTAATAACAATTTAATATGAAGCAGACAAGATTCAAACGAGGCAAGTATGTAAAAGACTGCACGTATCAAAATCAGTATTGGTAATATGAAATATACAGTTCAAACACTGATTATTCTGTAAACAATTAAAATAATAAAAGTAATTTTTAACAAAAAAATGTATATAACGGACTTTAACGGATTGTTTCTCATCTTTATAATGATAATAATAAAACGAATCATGTTCATTTTTGCAAATAATTTTATGCCATAGTGTAAAATACATTTGCAACCACTTTGGAAAGAGGCACTAGTAAGCGTGTGTGAAAGCTATTAATAACATCTTATGTTGTTTTATCACATAAGAAGCATAAAAATAATAATGAGCATATATGAAACAACTGTATTCTGATTTTGTTATAAAATGTGTAGTTATGGAGCATGAAATTTTCAGCAAAATATTTCTTTTTGTAGCTGAATAAATATTTTACCTTATATTGACAATTTCTTAATTTAACATTTCTGTAGAAGCAAAATGTAAACATCTGCAAGATTTTTTACAAAACGTGTACGATCTGTTATTTTCTTATCGTCACAAACAGTCCATTTATTGATCTCGTTTTCATTTGTTACAATAATTTCATAACAATAATTTCATTAACAGCACACATTTGATCTTCTTTTATGTAATACGATTTATACTCACAACAATCTATGTTTGAAAATAATTCCTTTGTAGAACTGCCCTGAGAAGAAGCAAATATATGAAGAATATGCAATAACCTTCGAACTGAATTCTCTCAAATGTTACAGAGAGGTCCACATTTCTACATTAGAGTTTTGGGATGATGACCATCAATGTTTTTCTCGAAATGTAAATCACCTAAAGGAATATGTTCTATTTTAGAATTGGAATGACTACTATAATTATGATCTAAATGTATGTGAACTAATGGGTGATATGCTATTTCCCAAAAATAGGGTTCTGCATTGGAGTTGTGAATTCTTTCGCCACCAATTATTTCACATAAATTTTCTGCAGTGATATTTTGAGTTGATTTTGATAACATCTGTTGAAATTTGTTTGAAAAATTTTCTGAAGCCGATGAACTCTTTGCATACAAAACATTTTTAGTATGAATAGCTTTACGCGCAAGTAATTGAGCTTTTATTTGAGTTTTTACAAATTGAATATTTGTTCTTCTGCTTTGCTGAGCTATGTTTGATTTATAACTCTCTAGCAGATTTTTCACTAAAGCAAGCTGTCGATATCTTGAAGGATTAATTTTCTTAGAGGTGAGAATCCTATTATGATTTGAGTATTTTTTTTCCAGTATTTTAGCTTATATTTATTAGCCTTTGATTTATTTCGCAAACAATATGAAGTATTACGCCTCTGTATCTGGCTTTTACATTTTTTATAGTATGCGGCTCTTTTATTTTTGATAATTTCACGATTTCCTCGATAATATCGTGAATATTTATTTGATGTATCACTTAACGATTCAGACAGAGATACTCTTTGTATAGGGTTAGGATACTCTTCAGTTGGGCCATTTAAATCAATGAAATGCCGAGAGCAAACATACCAGTCTCTAGTCATCGTTTCTGTATAAGGAAAGGGCATCTGACGTCACTGTTGGTTAAACTACTGTTGGTTTGGCAGAAAAACCTGTTCGTTCTTTACGGCTCCTACAATACACATGAGATGGTGGGATTTGATTGGTCTATGTTAAACTGGTCTATTATATGATTGGCCTACGTCGCCATGACGATTCCTGCAATGATAGCTTCGACAAAAATGCAGTGGTAGATTGGTTGATGGAACTGTTTGTTTGTAAACATGCCCTTTCCTTATTTGTTATACCACAAGCAGAAAGCCATTCGTTACATTTACTCAAGTTTTTCTGTGGTTTAGGAAAAGGGAAAAACAAAACTCCCAGCATATAGTCTTTGTAAAAGTATCGTGCATCACTCTTGCAACCAGAAAATTTGCATTTTTTCACCATGTTGAATTTTAGTAATCATCGATTAAGAGAGAAATTTAAAAACGCATTTCGTAACATCACAGTATCACTAGATAAGTAAATATCGAACATTCATCCAATTTTGATAAAGACAGTAACATCTAAATTAAAGTCCAAATACTGCTTAAAGTGATAAAAACATAACACGGAATATTTAAAATACCTTTTTAATGTAGATCGTTCACAACTATTGGTGACATCTTCGGATCTTAAAGATAAATACAATATTCTCGTATATTTTTGAAATAGTAAACATATACCACGAGATCGCATGTCCAAGGCTAGCAGGTGCTTAAATTGGCCAAAACTGGGAAACGTGAAAAATTATTATTTGTTTTTATTTTTATTGCTTCTTCAATCTATCGATCATCGCGTGCCAAATTTTAGCTAATTATTTTAAATATTCCGTGTTATGTTTTTATCACTTTAATCAGTATTTGGACTTTAATTTAAAGACTCCACGTTTACTACATTTAGAGTTTTTTGATTGGAGAATTTATTTTTTTACAGAATTAGGTGTTTTGAAGAAAATTTGTGGAAGCGCGTACAAAAAGTGGGAAAAACTCTAGTAAATTAACTCGTTCAATGGGATTTCCTGTGTTAAATTAACATTAGGATGTCACACTGGAAATAAATAAGCCTTGCGCTGCCGCGCAAGGCTTAATAATTTAACCACCAAAACACATTAAATGTCAATTTAAATAGAGAAATCGGCATTTTTTAACTATAGAGACCTTGGCACTTTTTTTTAACGCTTTGGCGTAATCCGGGCTTCAGAAAGTTAGATATGTTTTAAAATTATATACACAATTATGAAAACAAACCTAATGGACTTTTATGTTTATTTATATATATAAAATTATTTATATATACAATTCTGTTCTACCTGCATATAAAAAGAGATAAATGGCTTCTTTATATTAAATAAATTATATAAATATTGAAAAAAAAAATCCTTATTTATATGAAACTACGAATAGGTTGTCAGAAAATATGTTGCCAACTTTCCTTCTCTCGCCATAAGCCCTTTTCGGTACTTTTCGGTTAGCCGGGCGCCAGTGATACATGTACATATATAAATATATATATATATTAATTCATACATATATGTGTGTATATATATGTGTGTGTGTGTAGATATATGTGTATATATATATGTGTGTGTGTGTGTGTGTATATGTACAGTGTCTCACATAAGTGATGGGACACTTGTGCTTTACAAAAGGAAACTAATCAAATAAATTAAAAAAACATGTACACATTTTTTTTGTGGGTGTGTTTCATACTTAAATTTAGTAAAGATTATTACATAACATACATTTTGTCAAAATATTAAAATATTAATTTAATAAAAATACAAATGTTTAGAACGGAGCAAAAAATAGCTCACATAAGTGATGGGACACCATTATATATGCAACAAAAATCGTCTGAAATAAGCAATAAAAATATTTTTTGGGGTTTTATTTTTACTTAAAAGCAATTGGCAATAATTTATAAAATCGTCTGCAGTATTTCTCTCCAGTTTGTTTTGGAATTTTTGTGTTTTTTAGCTCTGTGTAGTCATGAATGCTAAACGAAAAGAAACTTCGCCTGAAATTCGAAAATTAGTTATTAATTTGCATATTGAACGTGGAAAATCTATTAGAAAAACTGCTGAAACAGTTAACTTGAGTCGTTCAACAGTTTTCAATATCATTAAACGATATAAAAAGAATCATATGATTCAGGATAAAAGAAGACCTGGCTGACCATCAAAGCTATCCAATGGAATAAAGCGAATTATCGTTCGAAATATTAAAAAAAATCCAAGAATTAGTGCTTCAAAAGTTGCTGCTGATTTACAAGCATTATATGGAATAATTGTTAATCCTGAAACTATTAGAAGGGTAATTCGATCTGCTGGATATCACGGTAGAGTAGCCAGGAAAAAATTCTTCGTAAGTGAAAAGAATAGAAAACTCAGACTAGCTTTCGCAAAATCCAACATAAATAAGAATTCTGATTACTGGAATAAAGTTATATTTGCTGATGAGAGTAAATTTAATATATTTGGTTCTGACGGTAGAATCTTGGTGTGGAGAAAACCCAGGGAAGAACTTCGCAAACAGAACTTGGTACCAACAGTAAAACATGGTGGAGGAGGAGTTATGGTATGGGGGTGTATGTCATCCGCTGGAGTTGGTAATCTTGTTTTTATTGACAGTATAATGGATCAGTACAAGTATATTGATATTTTAAAGCAAAATTTGAAATCTTCAGCACGAAAATTGAACCTTCATAACGATTTTAAATTCTACCAGGACAATGACCCCAAGCACACTGCTCTGAACGTTAGACTCTGGCTGCTATATAACTGTCCTGAAATAATAAAAACACCACCACAATCTCCAGACTTAAATCCCATAGAGAATATTTGGCAAGAATTGGAATCAAGAATTCGCAAACACACCATTTCTTCAAAACAACAACTAAAATCGGTGCTTCAAGAAGAATGGGGTAAAATCACTCCAGAAATCACAAAAAAAATAGTCGAATCCATCCCAAAAAGATTAAATCATGTTTTAAAAGTAAAAGGAAATCCAACAAAATATTAAAACCTTTTAAAAAGTAAAATTTTTGGATAAATATTTGATGGAAAAGTAAGTGTCCCATCACTTATGTGAGCCATTTTTTGCTCCGTTCTGAACAATTGTATTTTTACTAAATTAATATTTTAATATTTTGACAAAATGTATGTTATGTAATAATTGTTACTAACTTTAAATATGAAACACACCCAAAAAATTTTTGCACATGTTTGTTTATTTATTTTATTGCAGTTTCTTTTTATAAAGCACAAGTGTCCCATCACTTTTGTGAGACACTGTATATATATCACTGGCGCCCGGCTAACTGAAAAGTACCCAATTTTCTATCTTAACTTTGTAACTGATTTGTAATATTTTAAAAATTGTCTATTTATTGTACTTGGGTCTAGGACCTAATAACCACTCAAATTAACTTATCAAAAGATTTATTTTCATAATATATTTGTACACTTAAGTTAGCTAAAATGTTAAATGGAACTACGTAGAACTACTAAATTGTGTAAATCAGTTACTTTTAATTTTATAAACAAAGCGCACTCACTTCTAACTAAATGTATCCAGATTTCATTCAATTTATTACAGCATTTCTTCCAAAATCATTTTTTAAACTGTTTATCGTCTGCTTCTTCTTCTTTTTTTTTTTTTTTTCTAAAGATCATATGACTTTTTTCGATTTGGAAGTACAAATTCATTCAAATATGCCAGAATATTTCCATTACAGTAGGCTAGACATTTGTTGTTAGGGTTTTTTTTCTCTGCACGAGTTCAATATCATCATATTAATTCTAGCTTCACGAATTATGAAACGTATATCGAAACATTTAATGCAGACCACTTCTGTTGAAATGTAAGTAATATTATCACAAGGTAATTTTCGTAGCTAAAATTTCTTCTTTTCATTATCAGTAGCAAAATTTGAAGACTTAGATTAGAAACTAGAAGCACAACATTTTCTTCTCATTATTTTATAGATATAATCTACACTTTCTATATATATAATTATAATCAATAATTATTGATAGCATTATAATCTAAATACACTGAAAGATATTATTAATTACTATATAAAACAATAAATAAAATCAAAATACTATCGTAAACAATCCGTACAAACGAACAAAGTACATGAAAAATTTTAAGTTATTATGGATCACTGCTTTGACGTCAGCAGGTTGTGACGTCACTTGTAGCAGGCCGAGGATAACGAAAAAGAAAGGCTACCGCGGTGCTTTACGCGTATCTTTTTTTACAGACCGCCGGAGTCACGTGATGCTCGAATGCACCAATGCAGGTGTACGAAAAGAGCAACACGTCATACTAGCGGTCTGTAAAAAAAGATAAGTGTAATGCACCGCGGTAGCCTGTCTTTTTCGTTAGCCTCGTAGCAGGCCCGGTTCAGGTTCAGCACACACAGCGTCATCTCGGAGGCCCCGCTTATACTCCTTGTATTATTGAGAAATGTTAGACATTTTCCGTTTTATTACCACTATGACGTCAATCAATTTTATTTCATATTTATCTTTTTTTCAAGTGGTGAAACTTTTTATTTCATTTTCATTTTTCACGTGGAAATCGTCTGATAGAAAATTAATTATTGTGGAAAGAATTTCATCGTGGATTTAAAATTTTTGGCATCTGCTATAACGAAAAATGTTTAAATTTAAAAGGAAAAGGCTGTTAGAATTTTGGTTTTTTATCTCTATTAATTAAAATAATACGAATTTTTCAAATTTTAATATTTTGAGCTCTTTATAGCTGGTATTCATCTATATACACAAAGATTCAACTCTGTAAGTTACATAGTTTTTGAGAATGGCTCTGTGACAGACAGACAGACAATGGAGCGGGAGTAATAGGGTTTTGTGAGATGAAATAAACCCTAAAAAAAATGAACAGTTTAGTTGTTATGAGGAAAAGAATAGAGGTCCATATTTGTGTACCTCAAGTCTGAAGAGTAATTTCATTTGTTGGGAGAAAAAAGTTATTATATATCTATAGCACGTGTTAAAAATTGATGCATATAAGTATATAAGATATATATAAATAGGTAAGATGTATGATTGTAAAGCTCATAAGTAAAAAAAAAATGTGTATGTAATGTTAGTATGAAGATAATATAAATTAATTTGCCTGTTAGGCAATTTTTTAACACTTTCCAACATAGTTGAAAACTGGTTATAAATTCGGTTTGTCTGTCTGTTTGTCCGTGCTCTAACTCTCGTAAATATACTCTGATTGACATGGAATTTTTATGTTATTGAGACTGATATGCACCAATGAGGTGGACCACAACGTGCTTCCTCGGGGTATAGAATAAGTATAGCATTTATAGTTCGTTTACAGGGACGCACAAAAAAAATTTCATTACACTGTAAAAAATCTGCGCTATGTTCCTGACGTTTACTGTGTAACATTCCTGGGTTTTCTCGGATTATTTCTGCTGATCCGAGAATACCGAGAAATCTGGTGTAACATATTCCACAATGTTGTGTAATTTTTTGGAATACTTGAGAAAGTGGAATGTACTGATCAACTGTGAAACATTCTATATGTTCTGTGTGTAACATTCCTTAGTTTTCCCATGTATAACTACTTTTGAACTTTTGAGTAACTTTTCGGAATTATTGTAAAAGAGAAATTATCGGTGATATGTGTAAAGTTCCATATGTTTTGTGTGTAACTGACTTGTGGAAGTTTCCTGGCATTTCTTTGGTGAAATTCCTGGGAAAACCTGTGGCAGAAAGGTGCCACAGATTTTCTCAGGAACTTTACACCAAATTTTTTACAGTGTACTTTATGATTCGTGGAGAAAAGTCGTTTTCAGTGCATTTTAGCGATGTTATGTTACGATACTTCAAACATGATGAAATCACTGAACATGTTTTCTATAGATTATGGTACGCCCCGGTCGCGGAAATTGAGGGGGGCGGCACATTTATACTACCAACCACGGTTTAATTTACTTATTTATTCATTTTTTGGTCATCGATCATTTTCTGGGGAATTTCTTTTTTTTCTCTTCATCATTCTTTTTTTTCTATCGCAAAATACCATGTACTCTTCAATAAATAAGTTCAATTTTCTCTTATGCTATTTAGTTGTTTGCAGTTTCAGAATTAAAATTAAACCTTTTAAAGTTCCAAAATAAACTCGAAATGTTTTTTCAATAGATTTCATTTCTGTTTCTGTACTTTATCAGTTTTGTGTTACCTGTCACAAAAAGAAGGGGGGGGGGGGGCGCCAAATTGAAACTTTGCCCCAGGCGCAGTTTTCTCTTAGCACGGTCCTGTATCGCACCCATTAACGGATTTAGATAGCAATCACTGAAAAGGAATTTTTACTCAGTTATGTATTCTTTTAAATTGATTCTTTATGTATCTCATTTCATTCTGGGAAAAAATGAAAATTTCTTAATAATATTCTGTTAGTGTTGGAAAGTGTTTATTAGTCTATGCCTGATGCATGATTTTTCGCTTTTGTTTATTCTTTATTATTTCTATATTAAACTAATTGCACAAGTTCAATGCCTTGATGCCTCATAAATTTATATTCCACGCAATTAACCATTAAAGGCTACCGACGCGACGTAAGAGCAAAAACAAAAGCCAGATGACTTTAAAGTGCATCTTTGCAGTAATAAAGAAATGTGGTAAATTGAGTTAGATTATTTCGCTTGAACGTGTTGGATTATTTTGCTTTAACGTTTTGGATTTAATACTAGAGTAAACGACCTTTCTAATGTTCCCATTGTGTCTAAAAATTATTCACATAGACCTAAATATTTTTCAATCGCAATAGAATAAAAGGTTTTTCACATCATGAAATGGTATTTGAAAAAGAAATCCACATCTAATAAAGTTTGAAATATATATATATATATTGTGCGTTTTCTAGCTATATTAAATTGTAGTATGTTGTTTGATAGATATATATGTTCATTTGAAAATTAGAAATTATCAATGTCTATTTGACAACATCAAATGAATGTTTTCCCGCTCAGTTCAATTTTATGCAAGTCCCAAATACGCTTCCCTAGTATATATATATATGTGTGTGTGTGTGTTTCTGGGACTTTTATGAGGAAGTCTTCCTCACTTCAAACATTTTCATCTCTTATTTTCATTCATTTTCTAGTCTATTAATATGATATTGGTCAAATCTTGTTTTATTTTAGCTAATTATAACTTGTATAAGGATGAAATCGTAAATTTTTTGTGGAATCTGTTGTAATTTGGGCCTGACAATTCTGCTACAGTTCTTCAAATATTTCATTAATTCACTTTTTCCAATATGATTTATCTTTTCTTGGTCATATATTATTATTTTTCTTCTTTTTCTGGATATTATTCAAACAGGTATGTGTTCATATTTGAATTTTTTATTTTTATGCCCGCATTTGTGTATGATATTTCTGTGTTGTCTTATTACGGTTATTACCCCTTATTATCCCTCAAATTAATATTTATATAACTATACTTCTTCTATAGTTTTTTTCAAATAAAAGTAATCTTCAAATACAAATTTTGTATATAAATTAATCATTATCGCCTAATCTTGATACATTTAAAAAATCTCCTTTTTTTTTCTTCTTCAAGCTCGTTTTACGTTACATATTTGTCTTTCATTTACTGCTCATTAATTTGAAAATCTTGTATTCAAAATAAACCAATTATCTCTTTCTTTACTTTTACTTATCATAAATTCATTATAACGTAAACATAGGATACTTTTATCACTATTCAAATCTGATATTAAAAAAAATAGTATCATTTAATCTTTCATTATCTTTGATTTTATATTGTTCGTTTATTTTTTCTATAATTTAAAAATTATCATATATTAAGTATCTATGCTCAATTATTCTTTCTCGGCGACAGTCTTTCATTATTTTTCCATTTTCTCTACGTTCTTCAGTTTAAATAACCAGTTTTAACCTGTATATGTAAATTTAGTTATTGCTAATATTCTTATCATTTTCTTTTTACACAAGTTTTTCATATTACCGAATGTTCCCGCGAATGACGCACGGATCAAATAAACAAACTTAGAAATTAGAATTGCAGTTAATAAAATGCAATTTGTTGTTGTGCCGTACTTATTCATTTTATTTATTAAATACAATTTCTGGTTTTAAAGTATGTTTGCTTGTTCCGCGCGTTATACGCCGGAATATACACTACAGTGGCGTAGCCAGGGTCCAGATGCTCTGGATACCACTATTTTAAAGTAATATTCTTCACCTTATCTAATAGCAGAATTTTCTGCGATTAAAGAAGGCAAAAATAACTTTACAAAATTAGTGGTAACCAGTGCATTTGGTCTCCTACCCTGGCTACGCTACTGATACTGTGATTGTTTTATTCTGAATTTGTAATGTACAGTATATTTTCGTACATGCTGCCCTCATGCAACACGGAAGCATCCTGAAATTTAATACTTCATTTGAGGAAAAAATTCCTGATAAGAAAAGAAAAGTAAAATATTTCAAACAGCTTTTATTCTATAGCGATATCATCTCATAACCAACAGATGGCAGCACTAAATAAATCATCCCCTGCCAGCAAAGTCTGTGAAATGCTCAGAGCACAAGGCTGTCATGTCGCACATCACATATGCGTACGACAGCATCACTCGAGAATGCATATAGCTCGTCTTACGTCAACAAAACGTCTTCCTCACTGGGGATGCAGGGTGCAGCGATATCAGTTCCGGGTCGCGTTTTCGGAAAGCCTCACGTTTTCATCACCTTGGCGCGAGAATTACGGTTGGCGTGGTGCTGAATCCAACGCTACGTCTCCCTTCTTGTTTGTGACGTCAAAGATATAGCAAACAGCAACCCCATTCCTTTGCTGCAGCGAAGAAAGTGCTTATGTGTTGTTTTTTTCCCCCAGAAATGTTATCAAGTGGAGAAGATAGTCTGAGGAAATGTTATTTTGCCGTGGTTTATATTTAATACATTGCTTTGAAACAAAGAGCTTTTTGATATTTAAATGCTTTTAATTTCACAATACATATAATTCAAACTTAAATAAGTTTTTTTTCTTCTTCAGTTTCTCTCCTTCACCAGCATACAAAGTTTTTAAATTGTGCTACTTATCTTATTTTTTACTTTCAAGTAACAACAGATATCATTCTAAATTGCTCCTCCCCCCCCCCCCCCCCCCACACACACGCAGAGGCTATTTGATCAGCCATCATTTCACATTCAAGTTCAGATCAAAACAAAAGGCATGTACGACGATTGGCGATAGAGCTGGCTGCACTTTCTCTCTTTCGCCAAGCTGGTGCTGAAAACATGAGGCTTTCTGAAAAAGCTTCCGGGTCATCAATGAGGAGGTTGGCGTAGGAGAGAATCGAACCAGGGATCTCATGAACAGTAGGCGAGAGCGTTAGCGTAAGGCAAAAGGACAAGCTGCAGTTACTTTCAGAAAGTAACTCGCTTTATATTGTTCAAGTGAGATGAGATCGCCACAATTCTATTAAAATAACACAGCTTTCACAATTAATTTCATCATGGGTTTGTAAATTTAAATACAAATTTTCTGCGCATTGCTGCTCAATGGTTTTATACAATGACAATTGATCATATAATCAGAGGCCATTCAAATCCCAAATATTCATTTATGACGTGCACACTGATTTTAAGATAAATTTTGAAGGAAGAAAATACCCGCGGAATAAGCGAAAAAAATATGGTATATACAAGGTGTTTTGTCAAGATCGTTGTGAACTTTTGACTTTCTCGGCTCATGATAAAAAAAAAATTATGACATATAAAACTTGAAAATTGGTAGTTTTATAGAAAAATGCATGGTAAACTCGCTGAAGCAGATAGTTTTTAAATCGAAGAATTGTTTTAAGAGCTATTAGGTAGGTTTCAATTACAAAATGTAAAAAGCTAACCTATTGCAGCGGTTCGGACGAAAGCAATTCTGGAAAAATTTTGTATACTATTTTCAACGATCATGACCCCCAGACCCCAAAACGACCTCCGTCCAAATGTTGATATATATAAAGGGTGTCCGAAAAATCTGGAAACGGTCGAATAACAAGTGATACATCAGATTGCAAAATGGAAAAATATATGTTCAATATTTTTGAAAATTATATTTAAGGATATCAAAGCTGCCCCCCAACTCTGCACTCTGGGGGAGGGGGCAACTTTAAAATCTTAAATATTAACCTCCCTTTTTATTGCAGATTCGGTTTCTACGGGAAAAAATCGTAACTTTTGTATTTAACATTTTCTTCGGAAAATCGTAGATGCTGCTGTAATCGAGTAAAATGCAGAGTGAGAATCGTTTCCATTGAAAAGTCTGGAAACGGTCGAATAACTCGAGAAATATACATCGACATCGGATTCAATAATGGAAAAATACATGTTTAATATTTTAGAAAAAATGACAACTTTGATGTCCGTAAATAGATTTTTCTAAACTATTGAACACATATTTTCCGTTTTTCAATCCGATGTATATTTCTCGAGTTATCCAAACTGTTCAATGAAAACGATTCTCAATGCACTTTTCTCGATTACAGCGATATCTACGATTTTCCGAAGAAAATGTTAAATACAAAAGTTACGTATTTTTTTCCGTAGAATCCAAATCTGCAATAAAAAATGGGTCATAATTTAAGATTTCAAAGTTACCTTCTTTTCCGTCCAGGGGGCAGAGTTGTGGGAGAGGGGCAACTTTGATAAGAGATTATTAAAAATAATATATAATTTTATTAGATAAATAAATGGATTTTTCAAAAATATTGAACATGTATTTTTCCGTTTTTCAATCCGATATATACATTTCTCGAGTTATTCGACAGTTTCCAGTCTTTTCAATGGAAACGATTCTCACTGCATTTTACTAGGGATCCTACATTAGAGAGAGATTGGACATTGCGTCGCCGGCAGATTTGACAAATCCGCCATTTTAGTTACGTCGTATTTATACGCTGGTATTGCTTTCTAAAGAAAATTTGGATTTTAAAGATTCAACATTTTAAATATTGTATCAAGACTTATTACACTATTAATAGATAATTTTCTTTTGTTGTTTATAGTTACTTTTTAATATTTAGTAATGTTTATTTATTTTGTAACATATTTTAAATTGTCAGAGTTCAATTGTTGAGTATGCGGTCAACTTTAAACAGTTTCATTAAATAATAACTATCGAAATGAGTAACACAAACAAAGCAATTTCGTTTCTGCGTCTCTTGTTTTGCATTTTAAAACTAATTTTGATTTAAATCTTTTTGTAGTGAGTGAGCAAAACGTGTAAATAATTTGGAGTTTCGAAGTTTGACACAGTTGGAGGTAATTGACAAACGTTATTGGCGATGAATTTCTGTTTACATTTTGAAACATTTATTTTAAGAACGTAATACAGAATAAAATTGTATATAGTGCACTCTTTTTAAAATATGAAATTGTTTATAAATTATAAGGAATAATTGAATAAATTGTAAAACTGTTCATTTTTTAATAATTTCTTTTTTACATATCCGCGGAATTTGAGAGCACAAGACGTAAGCATTTAAATTTTCCGCATAAAAAAAATATCTATGTATAAAAGCGCTGACTCTGACAATTGCAAAAATATATAAATTCACAATATATAAACCTCTATATAAATAAACATTACTAAGCATATGTATGTAAATTTTTTTATTCAATTTCTCGGAATGTATTTTTTTTTTTTTTTGCATATTTAGATATACTTAGTATTATAAAGTGTATTATTCTAGAAAATTGAAGCTTTTTAATTTCATACAACCAATTAGTTTCTTTAAAACTATCTAAATTTATTAATAAAGAAGGTATATTAGGAATAAGTTAAAAAAATTTATACTTTTCTGAATATTTCAGTATTTTTTTTTAAATTTCTTATTGCTATTAAATGATATATTTTTAACCTTATAAAATTAAAAGAGTTCCCTCTAAGAAATTTTATTTATTTACTTAAAAAAGTAACCTAACTAATCTATATCATGAGTCATGACCATTTAAACAGAGAAAAGTAAAAAATAAATTACCCACGCTACAAAAAATTACATTATGTGGCATTTCTTGTGTTATGCATAAATTAAAATGTTTATTTTAAGTAAAAAAAAAAAAAAAAAAAAATCCCAAAAACTTGAATATTTGTTTATAATAAAATTCGAATATTTTAAGCATAATGTAATGTCCCGAAATGTTAACCCTGCAATTCAGCCGAATAAAAGAAAAAGCATTTTCTGAGAATTCTTATTCATTAAAACGGAATTGTGCTTATGTTTATGTTCTGAATGACTCTGTGAAGGCATATGAAATGAATTTCTGGTGATTTTAATAGAATAAAAAGTGTTGGACGCGGATGAAAATGCATTGCGTTCTACGGCGTTCCACCTGCTTTGTAACTAATATGGCGGACTTTCCGTCAATGTCCAATCTCTCTCTAATCAATCTCTCCAATCAATCTCTAATGTAGGATCCCTACATTTTACTCGATTACAGCGCCATCTACGATTTTCCGAAGAAAATGTTAAACACAAAAGTTACGTATTTTTTCCCTAGAATTCCAATCTGCAATAAAAAAGGGGGGTTATCATTTAAGATTTCAAAGTCCCCCCCCCCCTTTTTTCCCCAGGGGGCAGAGTTGAAGAGAAATTTTGATATCCCTAAATAGATTTTTCCAAAATATTGAACACATGTTTTCCGTTTTTCAATTCGATGTATATTTCTCGAGTATTTCGACCGTTTGCTGACTTTTCGGACACCCTGTATATATCTATATATCAATATATATATATATGATATTTGTCATGCTATAACTCTCTTATTTATGAACCGATTTGAATTGACTGAGTATGTGTATAGGACATACCAAGGTCTCGACCGAGTTCGTTGGCCAGCTTCATCCACCCTCTTGTTTAAAAATGCCGGCTAGTTAAACTTTTTTTTTATTTTAAAAAAATTAAAAAAAAGTGTACAAAAAAAGTATAAAATGAAAAAAAAAAGTTGTTTCCGTTGAGTGTTAGATCGGGATACAAGGATTCGAGAGCATTTTTTATTTTGACTTTATCTTAAAAAATGGCTGAAACATGGCAGTTTGAAATTCTAGGGTTGCTGACAGTTTGAACTGATTTTTGTTATACTGTAACTCTCGTATTTACGAACCGATATGAATGTGACTGATCATATGTACAGAACATACTAAGGTATGGACCGAGTTCGTTGGCCAGCTTCATGCACGTTCTTGTTTCAGAACGGCGACCAGTTAAAAATTTATCTTTTTTTAATTCAAAAAGATGTACAAACAAATTATAAATTAAAAAAATTGTTTCCGTTATGTGTTAGATTTTGATACAAAGTATCAGGAGCATATTTAGTTTTGGCTTTATCTTAAAAAATGACTGATATATGGCAGTTTGAAATTCTAGGTTGGCTGATACTTTGAAACAGTCTGATTTTTGTTAGGTTTAGGTTGTCACTCTCATGCTGAAATTCTCATTCAAATTCAGTATTAACAAAAACTGGGATTGAATCTTCTATAATCGTGTTCCAAGCATTTTAGCTTCGGGTGTTTGAGAAAAAATAATTGAATTTTTAAAAACAGGGAATATTGAAGCTACATTTTCCTCACGGTACAGGCCGGAAGGACTTTTTAATGTTAAAATCGTTCAAAATATTTCAGTTATAAAAGTTTTCTATAATCAAAAATTATGCATAAAAATTTACCTATCTTTCGCACTGCTTGTGGTGTGCAGCGTGCAATCATTTGTATAATTTGTCTATTTTTTTTTTAAAGTTTTTCATCATTTTGTATTTAAAATTTTATTATTTGAATAGTTCATAGTTTGAAATAGCCAGTTTTTACCTGCACAAATAATAATATTTAAAAACACTTGTCAATTGAAAATTATATTCACACATGGATTTTAAAATAGAAAGAAAATTTCAAAATATTTAAGCTATTACGTGCGGAAAACGTTAAATGGTGAACGACATCATTAAAACGATACATTTAAAACGTCATATTTAAAACATTATATTTAAAACCCTTTTCTTAAACTCCGTATTTTAAATTGGAATATATATTTACACGTGAATATTGATCAAGAAGGAAAACTTTAAAATAATTAACCCATTAAAGCCTAGCGGTACCATATGGTACCAGATAAGTTTCAACCATTTTTTTGTTTATACACCAGGTATTTTTTTAAGGAAACATTATCTTTTTTTAATGTCTCAAAGTTCGGGATAAAATCAAACAAAAATTGCTAATTTAAAAAGAATGGTGTGAAATGCAAGTTTTGCATTTAAAGACGAAAATAATTCCGGCTTTAATGGGTTAAATTATCACGTGTGTTTAAAAGGTATTTAATGGTGAAAATGTTGTCATATTTAATACGATATATTTGAAATGTCATATTTAAAATTATTTTATTACAGCATCTAAAAGAAAAGATTTCTTCTACACGTTATAAAAAATCCGAAAGGCAGCGCAATTTTTTTTAACTTAACCGTTTTATATAAGCTGATTTTCAAATGTGGATGCGGCATTGGGATCCGAAAATCCTCCCGTCAGAGGGAAATGAATAGAAACCCGATTACTTAAAATCACTACTGATCGTGATATCATTTAATCTTCTGTAGTAGGGTAATATTTTTAAAACAGAGCAAGCTAGCGTGTTTTCAGAACCTTGGGAATGTTTCGGAGGTGGTTGTCAGACGTATCTCATAGTGGGCAGAGCCGGGGCCTCCGATACGGCGCTGTGTGTTCTTTTTACTAAAATTGTATTTTACTAAAATTGGCACACAGCGCCATCTCGGAAGCCCCGACAGAGACCTTTAGTGCGTTAAAAAGAAAAAAAAGAACAAGGTATTTGAAGTCGATTACATATATATATTTTTCTTTTCTGAAATATTAGGCAAATTTTCGAATTTACTCTTGACGACAAGCTAATGATATCTGCATTAATTATGTCTACTAATGATTACTTCTTGCTGGTAAGCTAGTGAAACCCATCTCTCTCTATCGTAAATTGTTAGGCAAGGAATATGAGTCAAAAACTGTTTCACCGAATGACTTCAAACCGGTATCCCAAACATGTTAATCGTAGGTTCAGAAAACGTTCCTCTCAAAGATTTTTAATGCTAATGACACACAGTCAAATGCACATAAGAGAGGGCACCTTGAATATCACAAAGAAATTGCTTATGAAGGTCAGGGTAATGTAGTCTGATTTCTTTGGCTAGGCCGAGCCAAGATGGAATGAGTTATTATAATTTTACGTGATTCGAAGAGAGGATTTTGCGAGAAAATTTCTTATTATTATTTATAATAAGCACCTCCTCTTACTTTAGATAAGAACTTTCATGAAATTCTGTATTTCGGTTAAATGCAATGCAATAAATATTTTTACAGTAAAAAGAGCTGTATGACAGTCTGCGAGGTAGTGATTCGAATGCATATCCTTAAAGCTTAAAGTCAGTCCTTATCCTTAAAGTCAGTCAACTTCCGAATTTCCCTCACTAATGTTAAACCTATGGGCGTAGAATGCATTCGTATATTTAAAATATCTCCTCAGAAAATTAATATTTTTAACTTCTTTTTTTATTTTTTATTTATTTTTTAACTTCTTAAAGGATGTCTCTTTTTTTGTTAGTTGTCCAAATATTTCTAAAATATATACTACCAAATTTAATGCGAAGTGCTAAAAACTTACTCACAGTTCGTCAGCTTTTGAAACATAAAATATTTAATTAAGCATAGCTTTTATTAAGGTTTAGAGAACTAGCAAGGAAGGTCTCCTTAAAGCGCATACTCAGAATATTTTGAAAAAAAAAAAGTTAATGGAACTACTCATGTACGTAATGAAGGATCGGTCAAATTTAGCTGCGGAATCCTAGTAGAATATCTGTAAAGAAAATAAAATATTTTCGAGTATTTGGTGCAAAAAGACGCAAATTGGCAACAACACTATTTCCTCACCAAATGCAAGCGATTTTAATGCATTTGAAAAATTCTTAGTTAAATGAGTTTTTAAATGCGTTAAGTACTTTATGAATTTCAGCTTAAACGATTAAATAGTGTATTATTTTTTCTATAAGCTTATGTAATATATATACACGTTGCGTATTGCTGAAGTTATTTATTTTTACACAGTTTCGCCGTCTGGATAAGTTCTAAGTGTATTTTAATAGTTACTGCCCGATTAAACAACGCTATTACCCCCGACTTATCTCGGGATAGCCGTTGAAGTGGTTAAGAACGCTCTCATGATGTTCGATATTGAATAAGTTATTTCCATAGCAACAATACCTTTCTTTTGTTGTCTCCGACACTAACAATATCGAAGTATAATTGATAGTGATCAGAATCCGACATTAATTTTTAGTTTGAAGCATTTTTAATCAATTTAAATTTGTTCTAAACCGTAGAATACGATTGTTAATTTTCTTTATATATACATATAAATACATATGGCAAAACCGTAGTTATAAAAGTGTATTCATTTAAGTTAAACTTACTTAAAATAGTTCAGTATGAAGAGTAGGAAAAGTTTTTCCTAAAAAAGTATTTATCATAAAAGCGCATTTTTTTTTTCATTCTCTCACTAACCAGCGATAAGTCGCCAAAAACACGAAAATTTCATAATTGTTTACGGACGTTATATCGGGGTTCCGTGGCAATTTTTTCTATAAACGCATATATCTTCACAAGAAGAATATTCTGTAATTTTTTCAAAAATTTTTGCGCATGCGCTTTTATGGAGACCTTCCTTGTAAGAAAGAAAGAGAGATCCTTTGGACTAACGGCCACGGAACAAGCCCCACTCCATTAGTGCGACAAGTTTCTTAAACAACAAATCAACAAGTTGCACAAAATTCAAAAGCAGTGATACCAGCCATTAGGATTCAATGGACTGATCGCAAAAAGCGTATTCACGAAGGAAAAAAAAAATCAAATCCCCAATGCTTGGGTGAGATAAAGTGACAAAGACAACAAAAATAAGCGTGCAACATCCAGAAATGTGACAACCACCAGTAACAGAAGTTACAATGTGACAACCACCAGTAACAAAAGTTACAATGTGACAACCACCAGTAACAAAAGTTACAATGTGACAACCACCAGTAACAAAAGTTACAATGTGACAACCACCAGTAACAAAAGTTACAATGTGTCGACCACCAGTAACAAAAGTTACAACGTGACAAAACCCACGATAGTGACATAATAACCAGTGACATAATAACAACCCACAACAGGGGCGAGCCTATAAAAACGCCAAAAAGCCTTGACAGAGACAAATACAACAAGAAGAGAAATCAGCCCATAAAAGAGGCGATAAACACTACAGCGACAACCCACCAGACATGGTAAATATGTAAATCTATGTACGCTAATGGCACCTGGTGCATGTAAAATCCGTCGTGGGTGCAAAGCCCTCCAAGTTACCTGTGAATAATACCTCTGGGGGTGCCTAGTCAGGTGAGGGTCTCGTCACCTGATCAAGGTTCTAAATTACGAGACCTATTAAATCTGTCAATTCAACAAGGTTAAACAGAAACCTTGAACCGGCAAACAAAGATAACGGTAGCAAATCACAAGAGAGCAAGCACAGCAGCGATGTGAACAAATCAATAGTCAGGTGGATCACAGCCATGCTGTGATCAGGCGATTTCCGCCCCGCACCCAGGTACTAACCCGTTAAGCTAGGCATTCATGCCGGACAGGTAGGGGCCTGGTTAGTGGTATAAAAAAAAAAAAAAAAGAGAGATCCTTTAAGAAAAGTAAACAGAAAAAAGAAGTTAAAAATATGAATTTCCTGACGAGATAATTTAAATATACGAATGCATTCTACGTCCATAGGTTTAACATTATTACCATATAACATTATTACCATATATGTTGATCATATTGATCAACTCGATATTACATGATTTTGCACAGGAATTCAATATTTCATGGAGCTGCAAATATATTTAACCAAAATAAATAGTTCTTTTTAATTAAATTGTACAACTGTTTGTTAATCCTTTCCTATAAAAAGATTTAATGAAATGCAAATAGAATTAATTTCAATTAATATTAATTTATTAAGAATTTTGTCGTATAAGTCGTTCTCACAACATGATAAAAAAAAAAGTATGACACACATTCGCTTAATATTAAATATATAACCTCGACCTAAAATAAAAAATCAGTTTTACACTAGAAAATACTTTTTAAATTTTTTTTTTCAATTAAAGTAAAAATTTTGAGAAAAAAAATGAAAATTAAGAAGAAATATATATATATATATATATAAACCTACCTAGAAGTAGGTCAACATCATAAAATACACCATATTACAAAATTTAAAAATTGAATGCTGGTTACTTTTGAAATTAGAATATGCGCAATGTCAAAAATCATAGTTTGAAGAAAAATGATTTTAAAGTTGAAATTTCTCGTTAAATGTATATATATTATCTTGCGTTAATTAGTTATAACTTTTGTTCTAATTTTATATCGTCATTTATATATATATATTTTGAAGATTCGTAAAATGTCATAGTAAAAAAAATAGATAATACATTTTTTTTCTCTTTTGAAGGTTTTAAGGTGATTTTCCCTTCTTAACTCATTCACGAAAAAAAAAACGTCACGTATACGTGACACATAAGATGCTCAGAATCCTTGATTATTCTTACCAGTAAATTATAATTATTATTGTCTTATTTAAGCAGAGCATTTCTGCGATTAAATTTGGCAAAAAATTTTGGTTTAAAAAACCTGTGTTAAAAGAGTAAACATAATGTGAAGGACGCTCTTTGAGAAGGGGTTAAATATTGTATTATAAAATAAATTCGTTGAATAATTACTTTAAAGAAAATAATGCATATTTGTTTTAAATTTTAAAGTAACTATTTTAACAAAATATAGAAAATATTCCGTGAAAAAGGACCGCGGTCATATAACAATTTATAGCCACCGCGGGGCCTTTTGAAGCTGGAGGCTTGAACCTGGTCCTGAATCTGGTAATTCGCCAGATTCGCTACTCTTTAGTTACATCCCTATTGGTGATTTTTTAATAGATAGAATTTTTTATTTTAATTACGTTTTCTTAAGTCTGGTGTAATAATATTAACATGCACAAGTTATAAGACTAAGTTCTGTCGATTTCTTTCTTAATTCTTACATTAATCTTCGTTGTTCTGTTTGTTTTCTTTGTCTCTTTTCTAAGTTTGCAATTTATATGCATATAAGCCCAGTAGCCCAGTGGTCAGCGCGTTGGGCTGTCATGCCACAGTTCGACTCCGCGCTGGGCAAGGTTCACGTTCACACAACCTTTCATTCTTTCAGGGTCGATAAAATGAGTACCAAGTTTGCCTGACCGTGACATATACAGCAGCCCAGAGCCCATGGTCAAGAAAACAGAGTTGGGCATTGTAGGCCAAGATTCCTAGGGATTGTAGAGTCGCAAAGATTAGAATTTATATGCATAATTACTCCTTATTTAAAAAACAGACCGAGAGCTGATTTTAAATATATTTGGGTCCCGGTAAATTGTACCAGCTCTATCACCACCCTCTCCCTTTTCTCTCTGCGACCCTGACAGTATAAAATTATGATATTAGTACTGGAAATTTTAAAAAATAAAATAAAAATTTATATAAAAATAAATATGTAAAGGATCTCTCATGCTAGCCAGACATTAATATTTAAAAAAAAAAAGATGTTACTTAAAATCCAACGAAACCTGAGTAATGATTCTACTGTGAACGATTAGCGAAATTTATGAACGAGACTGTACACTACTATTAGTCAGAGCTACACTTATTGCCGAAGAGACGACAATCTGTTGAAATATAAATAAGAATAATTGCAAAATTTTCAGTATTCCTTTGAGCAGAATTAACGAATAAACTCCCCCCTAAATTCCTAATGTATCTACAGAGAGAAAGTACTTCCCTTTTCCATGGTTCACAATCTCATTCCAAATAAAATACGTGGGGTTTGCGGTACACAGGGATCTCAATTACAATGCGGTTTGCCATTGCTTACATACTATATTGATAACCTGAATATTTGTTACATGAAAGGCTATTTATATGTATAATCTTCTGGGTATTTTATGTAATGATGTATCAAAAAGAAAAAAGAATAGTATGCAAGATATGGGAAGAATGTAAACCTCATGCTTTCATAAATACGTTATTGGAAATAAAATGAATACATTCAACATTGAGGAATTCGTTATTAGGGATGATTTTGGATGAATGTTCAGGAAAAAGTACATTTACAAAGCCCTACCAGTAGAGCTTTAGTGAATCGAGATAAACCTGAAAATCATGAATGTCATCCATTGTGCAGAATGAATATGTGATTTCTACGAAATCATTTATGCAAAAATTTGCTGAATATACATGAGTCATGCAATGGACTTACTTATCGTATATCTGATATATTTGCCGAATATCGGTTGTTAGTTGGTTGATTGTTTGGAATTTAATGGCACGCATCTACATTCATATGTGAGTGCCAGGCAAGGACGGTTCCAAGTGGGAGGTCACAGCGAAGAAATTTTCTGAACAACAACTTATTATTTTTAAAATGTAAATACAGATCCAGAGCACTAAAAAAATTCCATCCAATAATGCATTTCGAACGCGCGCGAAGTCATTTAAAACGGAAATGCGTGGAATTTGCAGTCCTCTTTAAGTGACAAAAAGTCGAATAATGTTTTTCAATTTCTTATATATGTGATACAGCTTCAGTCATACCTAACTGCTCCCTCGTAATCATTTTTTCGTGATTGCCGAGTTTCGAAAATTTGCTTAAAAACCAGCTTTGAAAATATTTTCTGAAATATACTGACTTTATAATAAAATGAGAAATTCTGCTCAATTTCTTAGTATTTGGACTTATCAATTTTGTACATTTACGAATATACCTACAATGATATGCATTTATGAATTAAAATAGATGCGTAAATATGTTAGAATTCAGCCAGTTTGAAGGTGTGGGAAAACTTAATATATAAAAATTGCTCTTGCGAAGATTCTTAGAATATAAAAATACAAATGTCAACCCCCCTCTCTCTCAAAAAAAGACACATGACCCACTCCCCCTCTAAATGGAGAGCTGAATCCGCTATTGATGTCAGGCGGAAGGTATATCTTAGACATGTTGAATTTTCATAAAATATTCGTTAGAAGCGAAAATTACAAAAAGTCCACAAAATTTCAGACATTGAATACAAGAAATGTTGTATTGAACATAACAAGAACGAAAAATCATACGTCAAGCATAGATTATGAAACACTTCCCAAGACAGCCAGAAAACGGTAACAAAACTTCCCCGTTTAATAAAGTGAAAATGATGTTTAAGTTAACAGTTTGGGAAACGCATGACACATTTGGAAACCCAATGTCAGCAATTACCGTCAATAGTAAAAAAATAATCCAAATTCTTTTGTGCAGTCCTGTATAGGATCTATAAATTTATATATATACTACATAGTATTCTACAATACGTTAGGAAACGTATAGTACAGTTGATTCACAGTTGATTTTACAGCAAATTCCACCAATAAACGAAAATGAATTCGAGATTTTTTGTGAAGTCCTTGTACAGGATCCATAGAATTTATATATTTCAATTAGCATGGAAAAAATATGTATATAGTTAAATTTAAAAACGCGTGCCACAACTGAAAACTCATTCTCAGCTATTACTATTCAATTGTTATTGATTTACAGTACTGTAACCGAACTTTTTAGTGTTTCCCTGTAAAGGAACGATAAATGCTATGCACATTTTATTCTATAGTAAGCATCTTGTAGTACACCCCAAAGATATATATATCAATTTCAATATGTTTGAAATAGTGTAACATTATTAAAGTGCACCGCAAACGATTTTTCCCAATAGACCGAAATTTAATGGAATTCTTTTGAGTGTCCCTGTAAATGTACGATAGATGATATGCGCACCATATTCTATGCTAATCATCTTGTAGGGAGCCTCAGTGATAGATGTGAAATTCAATATATTTCAAATAGTCTAACATCATTAAAATATACAGCAAACGATTTTTCCCGAATACAGGGTTGGGTTGATTATTGACGGCCAATTATCTACACTAGGGATATAGGCCCGGGGGGAGTGCCCTACGTGGGGGTCTTTCTAAGGGAACCTAATCCGTATTTACGCATGGATAAATCCACGGCTCGAAGAAAACCACGAAAACTCCGAACGATTAGGCCGACGGGCGCGACTGGGATCGAACCCAGCACCTCCCGTCTACCAGCTTCGACAGCACAACCTCTCAGCCACTGGTGGGGCTCCCGAATACAGTAATGTAATGAAATTCTTTTGAGTGTCCCTGTAAATGAACTATAAATACTATATACTTCATTTTCAATACCGAACAATCCATAGTAACACCAATAGAATATATCAATTGTATGGCAATCCGAGTTTATTTACGCGAATTAGAGCACGGACAGACGGCAGATAGACAGACAAACCGAATTCAAAAAACACTTTTCAACTATGTTGGAAAGTGTTAACAATGGCAAATTAACATTTGATATTTTAACACCTTTACTGAGGCCGTCGACAAACTGTAGACAAAGAACATGCTTTTTATATGCGTCTGTATAAATTTTACAGTCAACGAGTTAAAGATCTTTTTAGCGGACAGCTATGGAACGATTTGAAATTAATAAATCGAGTAAAACAGTTTATGCCAAAATGCGAACACAGTTTTAGTTTTAATCTTTAAATACTGTATAAAATAATTAAAAAATATACATATGCCATTCTTCATAAATAATTAAATTATGTATATACATATATATTAAACTAATTTGAATTTCTAATGTTATCGCAAGCCATACAATTTTACTTTAAGAGATTTTGAGGTTTAAATATGTTCCAGCCACACTGAAAGCTACTGACTACCAACATTAAGAAACGAACCAAAAATTTGGATCTGAAATGCATATAAATCTAAACGAAGTAAAACTGGTCACCAAACATTCATTTTCATGGAAATTATTAAAATCTACGTATTACTTAATAAACCTATAATCACGCTTAATAAATTCTCGCATTGTGATTTTTTTTCTAATTTACTCAAACATTATATTATGTTGCTTGCGGTAATATATCTACCCTATATATATAAAATCCTAATGAAACGAATTTGTGAAACGATTTTATGAAACGAATTTATGAAACGATTTTATGAAACGACTGATTAAACGACTGATTATGTTTCAGGGCTATTTTTAATAAAATATTAAACGCTTGATGGTGAAATCAATACCAATTGTCCATAAAAATCCGCGGATGTCAAAACTGGTAATAGAATTTTGAAATTGGAATTAGTTTTCGAGATATTAATTTTTTTCTAATTTTAATGACATTTCTGTAATGATGGCAACTAATTACTTAGTTTTTTTGTAACAAAAAAGGGAAAAAAAATCAAAAAGGATCCCGATAGGGATTATTGATTTCTTTTTATTAGTCATTTTCAAATTGAAATTGAATTTATCTTTTATTTCAATTGATAATGAAGACAAGATTGTGATTAAATTATGTTTTTCCGGAAAATTTGAAAAAAAAAAATCACATTTCTATCGTCAGGATTCAATCGTCTGTCAGCATTTAATTTCATTTATAAACTGAAAATATTTTGAATAAATTCGTCCAAATGACGTCATTTATGTAAATACGTCATTTATGTTTATACAATTTGTTTAATATAAAGAAGCCATTTATCTATTTTTATGTACAAAAAGAGGTAAATTGAAAGACAATTATAAATAAATTGTATATATACATATAAATACATGTATAAACAAGCATAAAAGTTCGGTGCTTTTCCAGTATATGGGGCCTTGACGAAACAGAGAAAATAGCCTTGGCGGAAAAGGAAATTTGGCAACATACTTTCTGTCAACCTATTCACTTTGTCATTTCGTATACATAAGCATTTTTCAATATTTATACAATTTGTTTAGCGTAAAATGTCATTTATCCTATTTTATATATAATCAGAAGTAATTTGTATAGAAAAAACAATAATAATGTATGTATAATTAAAATACGCATATAAACAAAAAAAATCGTCGAATTTGTTTCCATGGCTGTTTATGTCATTTGGCACCAAATCTCACTTTCTGATGCCCGAATTGCGCCAAGCTTTTTAAAAAAGCGTCAAGACTCCTATAATAGAAAAGAACCAACAGTTCATTGGGTTTGCTTTCATAACTTTTGGCAACAAATATATGTATATTAACGAATCTATCCCTTTTTGAAACTCGAATTACGACAAACCTAAAAGCAAAGGATCCTATACTGGAAAAGTACCCGATTTTCTTATGGACAATATTCAAGTGACATAACATGGTGTAAAATTATCGCGGATAGCAAAAAATATCTCATCAATTGATGCCGAATAAATGCAGGCATGCATGCACAAAATATTTAATTAATTTTGTATGATAAATAATTATTAGAAAATTCGTATATACATATTAATTAAAATAAATAATTTACATATTTAAAATAACATGAAAATATGCATGATGGAGCACTAAAATAGAGAGAAAATTAAAACCTGTTACTGAAAATGTCTATAACATAGTACTTTTCAATACCGTGGTTCTTAATGTTATTCACAAGCAGATGGAATTTTTCTCATCCTTAAAGGCAAAGGAAGAATAGAATACAGATCGTTGTTATAAAAGTCCGAAAGGTAGCCACAATTTAAACCTAACCATTTTATACAAGCTGGTTTTCAAGGTGTAATTGATTTTACTTATCAATCCCTAAAACAGTCGCCAGTTGTCGCAACAGCTGTGTATGAGGCCATGATAATAAAAAAATGCCCCATTAAAACGTTAAAAGCATGGCAACCCAATTACAGATTTACCAATATTTTTAAAACAAAGCACGCTGTCATGCTTTTAGAGGCCTTGAAGTCTGAGCGGGGGTTGGCGAGCGTAGCTCGCAGGGGGTAGGCCCCCTAGTATATATATAATTTACATCATTTAAAATAACGCACAATTATTTAATAAATGCTTCCGTCTGATATAGGAATTTTTCATACTATTAACCTTTATAAGAAGTTTACTGACAAAATATATTATATATATAATATATATGTTGTTTGAAACATTTAGGTCAAGTAAAATAATTATGAAAAATATACTCTTTAAATGTTTTTAGATACTTTTCCATTATAAGTGTCTTGACTTAAAAAAAAAAAAAAAAAACTTGGCGCAATTTGAGCTTTAGAAAGTGAGATTTGTTACGAAATGATATAAGTTATGAAAACAAACCTAATGAACTTTTACGCTTGTAATATATGAATTTACCTACATAAACATTTTATTTATATCTATTTCAATTCCTACTATTAGCTCACACTCTCTATATATTTATATATCTTGTTCAAATTTTCAATCGTTAATAAAATATTTTCTATTCATCCTATCAAGTTCAAATAATTTTTTTTTAACTTGTACTGGATGACAATTGATGTTAATACAGTTTTTTCAAATATTAATTCATTAATTAAATTTAATTAATTAATTTAAATTTTATATTTCATTTTTGTTCAAAAGTATAGATTCACTCCATATTTATAGTCTACCTTCACACGTAAAAAGATAATGGGGCTGTTCACGGACGAAGATCAGGCGGCTCGCGGACGAAGGAGACTATAAATGTGGAGTGAGTCTATACTTTCGAACAGAAATGAAGTATAAAACTAAAATTATATAATAAAATTTAATTAATTAATTAATATTTAAAAAAAAAAACTGTATGATCGTTAACTGTAACATCGCTATGGCACTTTATTGTGAAGTTTGGTAATTTTTGAAATTCAATATTTGAAAAACGGCATAATCATTATATTTTAAATTTATATCAAGAAAAATACAATTTTTTTTAAAACTTTCTAACGCGGTTTGTCTAACAATTTTGTGAGAAATACTTTTCGAGTTATTAATTTTTGGTATTTTAGCTATTTATTTTTTTATTTAATTTTTAATACATTTCAAAAATTTCTCTTATGTGAGATATTTAGCAGGATATAAATTTAGGAATAAATACCGTCAGTGGCGAAGCGTGTAGATCGCTGGAAAATTTTTTCTATTTGACCTAAGTAGGAATTGACTTTAAAAAAAAAGTTTTTATATTACTTGTTTATTATTATTTTTAAATGCAATTTCATTCTGTTTGTATAAAATAAAACAAATAAATGGCTTCTTTGTACTAAATAAATTGAGGGGTTCGGGGCAAAAGAGTGATAAGCCACATTTTTGAACTTCTGAGATAAATCAATTTGAAAATTAGATCAAATACTCAAATCAACATAGAAAAACATAAAATGTTTTTGCCAATTTCTTAATAAAATTTGAGATATTCTGAATAACAATACGGCATTACTTTAATGATATACACTTTCTTTCTGGTAAAAAGGGTATAGAAACATCTGGGGCAAAAACGAAACATGGGACATATGGTGCTACCTAGTGACATTACAAAAAAAATATTATGTAGTACATTATAATTTACAATATTAAGCAACAGATTGCAGTGTCAGATTTATTTCACCAAAAATCTGGCTTGGCACTTTCTTGCCCCGACCACCTCAGTTGTATAAATATGGAAAAAATAAATTGCTTGTATAAATGAAACAGTGAGTAGGTTGTCGGAAAATATGTTGCCGAATTTTCTTTTCTCACCAAGATCATTTTTGCTATCTCGCCTCTTATATACTGGAAAGTACCGTTTTTTCAATGGTAGTATATATGCCACCATGGGCAGATTAGTGTACTAATGGAATGATTTTCACAATTATATATTTATTTTGAGCTTTTTTTCACCTTTTTTTTTAATGTGAAAAGCTTTAAAACAATTTCTCTATTTATTAAACCAAAGATATGTATTGCATTTGTCGCATTTTACATATGTAAGTATTCTTCTTGGACAGGGATGGGAAACCTATGGTACATGTGTTCGAGATGGCACCTACGACAATTTCTTTGGTGAAGAATGTATATTTCACAAGGGGTATATGGATAAAATTTATTTTTAATTTCATTATAACTTGTTTAACAAGTATAGCCGGTCTGCGTTCGCTTTCAATTAGCTGTAACTTCTTAAATCTTTCGAATTTCGCCTAACCGTTTCAGGGTGCTTATTCTACATACTATACAATTCGAAAATTGTAAAAGGAAATAATTTTAAAAAGTCCTTCCGGTCCTGTACCGGGAGGAAAAGGTAGCTTTCATAGTACATGTTTTTAAAAATTCAACTCATTTTACTCAAATACCCGAAGTTAAAATGCTTTGAACCCAGTTATAGAAGATTCAATCCCGGTTTTCGTTAATACAGAATTTGAATGTGAATTTCAGCATAACAGTTAACACAAATCGGATTGCTTTAAAATGTCATCCATACCCTAGAATTTCAAACTACCATGTTTCAGCCATTTTTTAATTAAAGCCAAAATAAAAAATGTTCCGAAATCCTTCTATCGCGATCTAACACTTAACGGAAAAAACTTTTTAAAATTTATAATTTGTTTGTACATATTTTTGAATTTGTAAAATTTTTAAAAAAAAATTAACTGTCCGCCATTTTAAAACAAGAGGACACATGCAGCTGGGCAACGAACTCGTTCGAGACTTTGGTATGTTCTATACACATATACTCAGTCACATCCGAATCGGTTCATAAATAAGAGTTACAGCATAACAAATATCAGATTGTTTCAAAATCTTAGCCACCCTAGAATTTCAAACTGCCATATCTCAGCCATTTTACTTACCCATCATCCGTAGTATAGGGAAAGTCTTGTAATCGTTTTGAAAATCGAAAAAAAAAATATTTTTTGACGGATTTACACGTTTTAGACACTGGAGATTACGAAAAACATATTTTTAGAAAAAAAAATTTTGCCCGTCCGTCTGTGTGTCTGTAAACGCTCTATCTCCCGAACAAATCGAGATAGAGACTTGAAATTTGGTGTGTACTTGGTATGTAATAATGGGAAGAAGCTTATTGAATTTCAGTAACCTCGATTATCCGGAACCCGGAACTATTTTTTTCGGACTCTCGAAATATTCGTTCTGATAAAAGGTATATAAAAATTTTCAAAATTGTTTATTTTAAGGAAGGAATACAAAAGACTGTAAAAAACATAAATTTTTCATATAGAATGAAGTCGATCGGATAATGAGTTGCCGAGATATTTGTAATCATAAATTCCACACTCATCAATTTTTCCTGACCCTGTATTTCATTAAAATTTCAATTCAAAGATATATTTTAATTGGAAATGAGACGCTTAATCCGACGCAGTAAACCTTTAGTTAATATGATTATCAATTTTGGAGTAATAGTGCATTTAAAATTTATGACGTCATCAAGCCACGATATCATTCGAATTGCAATGCATTTTATAAATAGTTTACACATCTTTCATTTCCAAATTTTACATTTTGCATATCCATGATGGGTAAGTATTACGGTGGCCCCCAACGACTAGTTTTAAGATATAGTCAAAACAAAAGATGTTCCAGAATGCTTGTATCACGTTCTAACACTTAATGGAAACTATTTTTTCAATTTATAATTTTTTGTATATCTTTTTGATTTAAATTTTTTTTTAAATTTTTTAACTGGCCACCATTTTGAAACAAGATGGCGGATGAAGCTGGCCAACGAACTCGGTCGAAACCTTAGTATGTCCTATACACAGAGTAAGACAGAGATCCAACTTCGCCTGAAAAGAGCGACTGCGGCGGATGACATAAGAACTAAATCATCGCTTTGGCGATTTTTATTTTCGTGATTTCCGTTTAAGTGTAATAACCCTATTCTGCTTGGCGTCTTTCTGTTGTCATTTGTGCATGTGCAAATTTTCGGCGTTCGCTGATTTTCGAATCTTGTTTATTACTTATTATTAAAATTATTCTTTGAAGATCAAATAGTTGATTATAATTATTATAATTCTTCAAAATGCTACGAAGAGAGGAGTGTATTGTTTGCAAGAACAAGACGTCAAAGTTATTTTTTATTCCTAAGAATCGGTAAGTTGTGGTTTATTTCTATGTGTTATTTTTGTTTTTATTTTTCAAGTTCCATTATGTATGAAATATTATATATATACTAGGGGGCCTACCCCCTGCGAGCTACGCTCGCCAACCCCCGCTCAGACTTCGAGGCCTCTAAAAACATGACAGCGTGCTTTATTTTAAAAATATTGGTAAATCTGTAATTGGGTTGCCATGCTTTTAACGTTTTAATGGGGCATTTTTTTATTATCATGGCCTCATACATAGCTGTTGCGACAGCTGACGACTGTTTTCGGGATTGATAAGTGAAATCAATTACAGCTTGAAAACCAGCTTGTATAAAATGGTTAGGTTTAAATTGTGGCTATATACCTCTGGGACTTTTATAACAACGATCTGTATTCTATTCTTCCTTTGCGTTTAAGGATGAGAAAAATTCCATCTGCTTGTGAATAACATTAAGGACCACGGTATTGAAAAGTACTATGTTATAGACATTTTCAGTAACAGGTTTTAATTTTCTCTCTATTTTAATGCACCATCATGCATATTTTCATGTTATTTTAAATATGTAAATTATTTATTTCAATTAATATGTATATACGAATTTTCTAATAATTATTTATCATACAAAATTAATTAAATATTTTGTGCATGCATGCCTGCATTTATTCGGCATTAATTGATGAGATATTTAAACAAATTTGCTATCCGCGATAATTTTACACCATGTTATGTCACTTGAATATTGTCCATAAGAAAATCGGGTTCTTTTCCAGTATAGGATTCTTTGCTTTTAGGTTTGGCGTAATTCGAGTTTCAAAAAGGGATAGATTCGTTAATATACATAGATTTGTTGCCAAAAGTTATGAAAAAAAAATGAACTTTTGGTGCTTTTCTATTATAAGGGTCTTGACGTTTTTTTTTTTTTTTTTTTTTTCTCTTTCCGTTCAGTTGGACAATTATTATTTTATATATTCGTTTCAAATATCCGAATTAGTGATTTTATAAATTCGTTTAATTAAATTTTACAAAAAAATAACAAAATGATATCAATAAATAATAATTATTATTAATTCCTTTCCCCCCTTTCTTTTGCTTTTACACGAGGCTAGCGAAAAAGACAGGCTACCGCGGTGCATTCCACTTATCTTTTTTTACAGACCGCTAGAGTGACGTGATGCTCTATTCGTGCACTTGCACTGGTGCATTCGAGCATCACGTGGCTCTGACGGTCTGTAAAAAAAAGATACGCGTAAAGCACCGCGGTAGCCTTTCTTTTTCGTTAGCCTCGGCTTTTACATAAATGACGTCATTTGGACGAATTTATTCAAAATATTTTCAGTTTATAAATTAAATTAAATGCTGACAGACGATTGAATCCTGACGATAGAAATATATATTTTTTTTTTCAAATTTTCCTGAAAAACATAATTTAATCACAATTTTGTCTTCATTATCGATTGAAATAAAAGATAAATTCAATTTCAATTTGAAAATGACGAATAAAAAGAAATCAATAATCCCTATCGGGATCCTTTTCAATTTTTTTTTTCCTTTTTTGTCACAAAAAAACTGAGTAATTAGTTTCCATCATTACAGAAATGTCATTAAAATTAGAAAAAAAATTAATATCTCGAAAACTAATTCCAATTTTAAAATTCTATTACCAGTTTTGACATCCGCGGATTTTTATGGACAATTGGTATTAATTTCACCATCAAGCGTTTAATATTTTATTAAAAATAGCCCTGAAACATAATCAGTCGTTTAACCAGTCGTTTCATAAAATCGTTTCATAAATTCGTTTCATAAAATCGTTTCACAAATTCGTTTCATTAGGATTTTATATATATAGGGTAGATTCAGTGTTGGCAGATTTTTAACAAGTTTTGACTTTATCTTATCGTTAAAATAACTGCTATACCATAAATCTCATTCATGTAAAAAAAAAATTCTCTATATAAAATTTTATTCATATACATTTTCTATCGCAATGTAAACATGATACTAAGTTTTTTCCTATACTAGTAAATCTGCAGATAATTTTTTTTTTTTTAATATCATTTTAACTTCGTAAAATCCGCAATTATTATTTTTTCAATTGCATGCATGTTTATAAGCATATAAAATTGTTCGAACGTTCCAGAAATTAGAATCCTTAAATTAAAGTGGTAAGTAAAAATAAATGATTTTAAAAATTGTAAAAAATATGAAAGTAAGATGTTTATATTTCCCGAACAGATGCAAAAACATTTTCAAATATTTTAAGCAATTAATTTCTAAATTCTATTAAATTTATAAGCAAAATTTTAAAACTATTGGAAATCCATATCGAAAATTTAACATTCATAATTTTACATCTAAATCCATTACGCAAATATTCCATTTTCATTTCAGATAAAAATGAAATTTGAAAAATCGTCTGCATCCCCATAAGAAAACATTATGACCTAAAAAAAATATTCTATATTTTCTGAACGAATGAACCAAATTTAACCAAAAACTATACAGCTAATTCCGGATACCTCGCCAACATACCTACTAAAAATCAACCTAATCGGACCATTTTTACGGCAAACAGACAGACGGAAACCAAAAACATTTCGCGTCTCCACAGTGAGCCTTAACATGACGTTTCGGCACAAATCTGTCAACACTCAATATATACAGTGTCTCACAAAAGTGATGGGACACTTGTGCTTTATAAAAAGAAACTGCAATAAAATAAATAAACAAACATGTGCAAAAATTTTTTGGGTGTGTTTCATATTTAAAGTTAGTAACAATTATTACATAACATACATTTTGTCAAAATATTAAAATATTAATTTAGTAAAAATACAATTGTTCAGAACGGAGCAAAAAATGGCTCACATAAGTGATGGGACACTTACTTTTCCATCAAATATTTATCCACAAATTTTACTTTTTAAAAGGTTTTAATATTTTGTTGGATTTCCTTTTACTTTTAAAACATGATTTAATCTTTTTGGGATGGATTCGACTATTTTTTTTGTGATTTCTGGAGTGATTTTACCCCATTCTTCTTGAAGCACCGATTTTAGTTGTTGTTTTGAAGAAATGGTGTGTTTGCGAATTCTTGATTCCAATTCTTGCCAAATATTCTCTATGGGATTTAAGTCTGGAGATTGTGGTGGTGTTTTTATTATTTCAGGACAGTTATATAGCAGCCAGGGTCTAACGTTCAGAGCAGTGTGCTTGGGGTCATTGTTCTGGTAGAATTTAAAATCGTTATGAAGGTTCAATTTTCGTGCTGAAGATTTCAAATTTTGCTTTAAAATATCAATATACTTGTACTGATCCATTATACTGTCAATAAAAACAAAATTACCAACTCCAGCGGACGACATACACCCCCATACCATAACTCCTCCTCCACCATGTTTTACTGTTGGTACCAAGTTCTGTTTGCGAAGTTCTTCCCTGGGTTTTCTCCACACCAAGATTCTACCGTCAGAACCAAATATATTAAATTTACTCTCATCAGCAAATATAACTTTATTCCAGTAATCAGAATTCTTATTTATGTTGGATTTTGCGAAAGCTAGTCTGAGTTTTCTATTCTTTTCACTTACGAAGAATTTTTTCCTGGCTACTCTACCGTGATATCCAGCAGATCGAATTACCCTTCTAATAGTTTCAGGATTAACAATTATTCCATATAATGCTTGTAAATCAGCAGCAACTTTTGAAGCACTAATTCTTGGATTTTTTTTTATATTTCGAACGATAATTCGCTTTATTCCATTGGATAGCTTTGATGGTCAGCCAGGTCTTCTTTTATCCTGAATCATATGATTCTTTTTATATCGTTTAATGATATTGAAAACTGTTGAACGACTCAAGTTAACTGTTTCAGCAGTTTTTCTAATAGATTTTCCACGTTCAATATGCAAATTAATAACTAATTTTCGAATTTCAGGCGAAGTTTCTTTTCGTTTAGCATTCATGACTACACAGAGCTAAAAAACACAAAAATTCCAAAACAAACTGGAGAGAAATACTGCAGACGATTTTATAAATTATTGCCAATTGCTTTTAAGTAAAAATAAAACCCCAAAAAATATTTTTATTGCTTATTTCAGGCGATTTTTGTTGCATATATAATGGTGTCCCATCACTTATGTGAGCTATTTTTTGCTCCGTTCTAAACATTTGTATTTTTATTAAATTAATATTTTAATATTTTGACAAAATGTATGTTATGTAATAATCTTTACTAAATTTAAGTATGAAACACACCCACAAAAAAAATGTGCACATGTTTTTTTAATTTATTTGATTAGTTTCCTTTTGTAAAGCACAAGTGTCCCATCACTTATGTGAGACACTGTATAAAATATTTCAAACATTATGGAACTTGAAAAAACAAGAACAAAAATAACACATTTAAATAAATCACAACTTACATTTTGAAGAATTAAAAAAATCAAATTTTCCTTTCAAACTTGGAAAAAAAAAATTTTTGTTTTACACTTATTTTAAAATAAAGTTGAATTCCGATTGTTTCAAAACATGTTAAAAATAATAAATCTGTTTTCATTCGCGTAGATAGATAATCGACCGTCTTAAAATCAACCAACCAACCAACCAAAACAAGAAGCAAGTAGTCGCCGTTTTTTTTCCCCTTCCCTCATTTGTCGCCAAGAAAGCGATATATAGCTCTATTTAGCAACCTCTCTTCTGTTACGGCTGTAGTTTTCGCGTCATCCGCAGCTAGCGCCACTGTCTATGTGTAATCCCATGTTAAAGAAGTTACCATTGAAGTCTATGAGAGTTGATTCTCTGTTAAATCTCCTTACTCTGTGGTCCTATACACATACTCAGTCACTTCCAAATTGGTTCATAAATAAGAGAGTTACAGCATGACAAATGTCATATATATATATATATAAATCAACATTTGAACGGAGGGTGGTTTTGGGGTCTTCAGGTCATGATCGGTGAAAATATACCAACATTTTCATTTGCTTTCCTGGGAACGGCTGCAATAGGTAGCTTTCTGTAATGAAAACTACCTAAAAATAGCTTTTTTTTTTCATGAACGATAACTTTCTTTTAACTGAAGTATCGTTTCTTCAACATACAACATTTCCTATTATACGAATTTCTTTCTACTGAAATTTAGTGTCATAAAATTGCGTTTTTTGAGAGTTTATTTGGATGTTTTAATACTGCTTATAAAAGTACGCGGGGAAATCTTGACAATAGTCTCACATCTTCAGCTATATTTAAAACTTCAGAGAAAAATTTTTTCTCTAAAAGTGAAAAGTCCTTCCGGCCTGTACTGGGAGGAAAAGGTAGCTTTCCGATATCTTCGTTTTAAAATTTTAGCTAATGTTACTCGAAAACAGCAAGATAAAATGCAAAGAACCCCATACCAGAAGATTCATTAATACTGAATTTGAATAAGAAATTTGCCAAATTAGTCAACTATAGCCAAGTTGGCTTCTATGAAGATTTATTTTTGGTCGCCAAATTGGGCGATATTTCGCCAAGTGTCGCCAGGTTTGGCGAGAATTTGGCGCTAACGGATATGAATATAAAGTTTTATGCGCATGATTTGGAAAATGATTACAACAATCATGAAATATAACAATTTGCGAACTCATAAATTAATCGTTGGTTTTTTGTAATGTGCTGTCTTGTTTCAAAATGTCAGCCACCCTAGAATTTCAAATTGCTCTATCTCAGCCATTTTTTAAGATAGAGGTAAAACAAAAAATGCTCCGGAATCCCTGTACCAAAGCCTAACATTTAAACAAAAAATAAATTTGATTTTTTAACTTTTTTTAATACTTATTTTAGTTTTAATTCTTTCAGTGGCCGCCATTTTGAAACAAGATGGCGGACTAAACTGGCCCACGAACTCTGTCGAGACATTGGTGGGCTTAATACACACAATTAGTTTCATCCAAATTGATTTAAAAATACGAGTGTTATCGTATGACATAGATCATATACATATAAATCAACATTTGAACGGAGGGTGGTTTTGGTGTCTGGGGGTCATGATAGGTCAAAATATACCGAAAATTTCCGGAATTGCTTTCCTCCGAACGACTGCAATAGGTAGCTTTATATTTTTTTGCATTGAAAGCTACCTAAAAGCTTAAAATGTGGTAGAAATTTTTGAAATAATATGCTTGGTCTAGTGTAATAAAAATCTTATTGAACAAATTTTGCAACTTTTAGATTTGTTTTATATAAATTTTGAAAAGTACATCCGCCCGCCAATGCTTGGCACAATTTTTCTCGGTTATTAAAATAATACCTTTGTTTCAAGTTCTCGTACGTCAGAAATGTTAAATATTACAGATACGAAAACGTTTTTTTTTTTTTTAAATAAGGATAGAAAGACGATTGAAAATAATAATAAATAACGGTAAAAAATTGTTTTTAAGGATTTTAATTAATTTTTTATTGCAAAAGTCTCAAAATCATAGCTTGAAAATTCTGAAAATTATCGTCGATAGAATAAGCTCGAAATCCGTTGTTCCCAAAAAGAAGCAAAAAGATGAGGGGTTGTATCAAATATCTGTTGATTAGTGCCAAGATAGCGTACACAATATTGCACGATAGTATTTGGATACAACCCCTCATATTTTTGCTTCCTTTTGGGAACAACGAATTTCGAGCTTATTCTATCGACCATAATTTTCGGAATTTTCAAGCTATGATTTTGAGACTTTCACAAAAGTTGCTCTATATACTTAGCTAATGCATTATGCATCATATTATATTTTGATTGCATTCGCTCATGCGCAGTGAAACATGTTTTAGTAAACCTGCTCATTTTTCATCCAATTATTATTATTTTTTAATTCTGATTGCAGAGTATTATGTACAATGTTGTTTTTCATATTTTCTGAAACTAACTTTTTTTTATATTACGAACTCTGCAAATTATAAGCAAAAAACTAGCCGAAATTTGAGACTGTTTTTATAAAAACCTTAATTTCTCTACGAGTATACATGCTATCCTCATAAAAATGAACACAGTATATTACAATAAGCCACTTATTAATAATCTCGAGTTTGAACGCCTTTGCTACATTAGTTTTTACAGGGTTATCCAAAAGATATTCGTTCTTTTTCAATTTGTTGACAGTCTCCTATGCGGTTTCGTGCAAAAATTTTCGCGGAAATATATAACCTATACTATACAGTTTACACACCTGTAGTTTCAGGTTAATTCCTCATGTATTTTTCTAGATAGTTAACAAAACGTCTAAAATCGCAAGTGACCGGTCACCTTTGGCAATATAGTGTATAACCCCACAAAAATAAATCACATGGCGTAAGATCTGGGGATCTTGGTGGCCATGTGAATAAGAGTAAATCATCATTATGCGCATGTCCAATTCAACGTTGATCGACGGCAAAAGAAAAATAAAAACTTGGAATGTTTTTCTTTATTTTCATATATCACTTATTATAATATGTGTAATACGCAGTTTTGAAAAAAAATATATTTTTAAAATTCAGTCATTCATTTATGCTAACCCTGTATATTAATGGAGTATGCCATATATTGATTTCATACGAGCTTTCATCATTGGCATTTTATTGTGCCGTGATAGTTTAACTAATGGTTGCCGTAAAGTGAAGAATATTGAAAAACACTGATTTATAAAATTAACAAAATGTGTACGAATCATATATTCTAATACGAGCAAATCTTGTGTGTGGTTATATATATGCAAATTTTATCTTAAAAACGGCTCTAACGATTTTGACGAAATTTCGTATCCTACCGTTTTGGGGCACCAGAAAACCATTGGGCTAGGTCACATGTTCGAGAAAATTCGATTAGTGGGTCATTTTGGGTCATTTTGGGTCATGGTCTAGCTAATTGTATCTAAAAAACGGTTCAAACGATTTTGACGAAATTTTGTAACCGACCATTTTCGGGCACGAGAAGACTATTGGGCTGGGTCACATGTTCGAGAACTTTCGATTAGTGGGTCATTTTTGGGTCACCGCGGGTCGAATTAATTTTATCTAAAAAACGGCTCTAACGATTTTGATTAAATTTTGTGTCCTACGAGTTTCGAACACGATAAAATCATTGGGCTAGGTCACATGTCCGAGAAAATTCGATTAGTGGGTCATTTCTGGGTCATTGTGGGTCAAGATCTAAAAAGCGGCTCAATTTACTCTAAATTTTGCATCCAATGGTTTTCGGGCACGAGAAGACTGTTGCGCTAGGTCACGTGTTCGAGAAAATTCAATTAGTGGGTCATTTTGGGTCATTTTGGGTCATGGTCAAGCTAATTGTATCTAAAAAACGGTTCAAACGATTTTGACGAAATTTTGTATCCGACTATTTTCGGGCACGAGAAGACTATTGGGTGGGTCACACGTTCGAGAACTTTCGATTAGTGGGTCATTTTTGGGTCAAAGCGGATCAAATTAATTTTATCTAAAAAACGGCTCTAACGATTTTGATTAAATTTTGCATCCTACAAGTTTCGGGCACGTGAAAATCATTGGGCTAGGTCACATGTTCGAAAAAATTCGATTAGTGGGTCATTTCTGGGTCATTGTGGGTCAAGATCTAAAAAGCGGCTCAATTTACACTAAATTTTGCATCCAATGGTTTTCGAGCACGAGAAGACTGTTGGACTAGGTCACATGTTCGAGAATATTCAATTAGTGGGTCATGGGTTATTATGGGTCAAGCTATTTTATCTTAAAAACGGTTCAGAGGATTTGAAATAAATTTAGCACCCTTCAGGTTTAGGGAACAAGAAGACTATTAGGCTAGGTCACATGTTCGAGAAATTTTGATTAGTGGGTCATTTTAGTCATGGGTCATTATGGGTCAAGCTTTTTTATCTTAAAAACGGCTCAGACTATTTACACTAAATTTTGCATCCTATGGTTTTCGGGCACGAGATGACTGTTGGGCTAAGTCACATGTTCGAGAAAATTCAATTAGTGGGTCATTTTGGTCATGGGTCATGATATTTGAACTCAAATTTAATTTTGACCGAGCATAGCTCGGTCTTCCCTGCTCGTTAAACATAATTTCAGAAAGAATTTAATAAGAGAAAGATATCCATTTTTCTATAACAGTATTATTTTATGTGCAGATAAATAATAGCTTTAATAATAAAATGAATATAAAATTTTGAAAGGGAAAGCAAACTTTACGATCAATCATTAAATAAAATAGTAGGGCCACTTTTCAAATTTAAATTCACATTTTTTTTTTAGTCTGAGATGTATTGCACTGTAAATATCAGACCTCTTTTTAGAGCATCTTTTCACCAAAGTTTTGTAACATTCTCTGAATTCAAAGCAGCCTACATGAAACTCACGATTTTATTATTTCCCAGAAAAAGGTGAATATCCTAGAAAATGTATTGCAGAAAAGCTTTTAGAGTTATTGGTAGAGAAAGCAGACCTTTTGTACGAATTTTTTTATTATGTTGACGCAGACACAAAAAGCCGTCCAGGGAGAAAATCTTAAAATTGGCTTTTGAAGTATTAGTAAATGCAGCTGGCCAAAAATAAGAGAGAACACTCCATACATTTTAATCACCAAATAGTCACAGAGAAAAAAAAAAAAAAAAAAAAAACTAGTTGTTGGGGGCCTCCGTAATACTTACCCATCATGGATATGCATAATATAAAATATGAAAATAAAATATGTGTAAACTATTTATAAAATGCATTGCAATCCGAATAAAATCCTGGCTTGATGACGTCATAAACTTTAAATGCTCTATTACTGAATTGCGTAAAAGAAACAGCCTCATAACTCCAAAAATGATAATCCTATTAACTAACGGTGCGCCCGATTAAGCGTCACATTTCCAATTAAAATATATCTTTGAATTGCAATTTGAATGAAATACAGGGTCATGAAAAATCGAAGAGTGTGGAAAATAAGATTACAAATATCTCGGCAACTCATTATCCGATCGACTTCATTCTTTATGCAAAATTTATGGGTTTTTTTTATTGTCTTTTATATTCACTCCTTAAAATAAACAATTTCGAAAAATTTTATGTACCTTTTATCAGAACGAATATTTCGAGAGTCCAAAAAAAAAAAGCTCCAGATTATCGAGGTTACTTAAATTCAATAAGCTTCTTCCCATTATTACATACTAAGTACATACCATATTTAAAGTCTCTATTTCAATTTGTTTGGGAGATAGAGCGTTTACAGACATACACACAGACACACTAACACGCAGACAGACGGACGGAATTTTTTTTCTTCTAAAAATACGTTTTTCGGTATCTCCAGTGTCTGAAACGTATAAATCCGTCAATTATTTTTTTTTTTTCGATTTTCAAAACGATTACAAGACCTACCCTATACTACGTATGATGGGTAAGTAAAAAACGAAAATATCTATTTAACTGGAATTGAAGTTTTCTTTCAATTTATGCCAGAAAAATTATCTTAGGGGGTTGTCGTCATTCTGAAATTGTAGCAAACTCAAATTTTGCAATACGAACACCTAATTTTGACATCATATTTGACATATTTCTTTTAAATGCTAAAAGGTGTAAACTAAAAACATAATATACAGTAAAATAACTTTTATTAGATTGTTGCCTCATGTTTCGGCTCACTCCGAGCCATTATCAAAAACAAATGAGAATGTTCTATAATTGCACGGTCTTTGAAGTTATTTGAAATGCTATCATTTAATTTTTATGTACTTTTTAAATTACGCACGTTGTTTTTTATTTTTACTTGGTTATTTATTTCCATATTTGTAACCATGGAATCACTCGAGCCACAATTTCGGTAAGTTAAAAGATGCTGCATCGTTACATACTGTATTTTTGCATGTAATTTTGCTATGGTTTCTGCTATTATGGATGGATAGTATAGACTGGAGGGAAAAATTTTTTTACTTTCATTGAAATTTATTTGGATGGTTTCTTCTTGATATAATCTTGCCAGGGGTGTGGTTTTTCTATTATACTTAATATCAGCTATATGCTTCTTTTTTCTGTAACTAAATTTCCTGCTTGTCATACCAATATAATAATTATTAGTCCACCTTCTTTAATAAAAGTTATTTCATATACTCCTGAATAATTCTCAAAATTAATTGGGTCCATTTTACTTCAAATGATATTCTTTAATTTCTAAGGGGATTTGGCTATTAAGAAGATATTGAAATGCTTAAGGCTGTATTTTAATTTTTCAAAAAAGTTTGGATAATATTTGACTTTTTCGGCAAATTTTACTTCAGCACCCCAAACTGTAAGTCATTCGGACAAGTATTTTAGGAGTTATGGAAGTTTAAAATTTGGAACCCCTAATAAATTAATTTAACATTAGGAATTCCAAAATTTAAATCTGCAAAATTCTTAGACTACTGGCCAAATGACTTCCCGTTTGTTTGGTATCCGAATGTACAATTTACCGAAGAATGCGAATGTGATGTCAAAACTAGGTGTTCCTATTGAAAATTTCAGAATTTGGTATAATTTCAGTTTGAAGACGACCCCTTTAGCTTATTTTTAAAACATAAATTGAAAAAAAGCATACTTTCCAGTCGAATGGCTATTTCTATTTTTTTTTTGTTACAGTTTGGGGACCAAAATATATGGAGTGTTCTTTCTTTTTTTTTCTTTTTCGACAGAATGTGACTGATTCAGAATGTTATAACTCTGATTTAATTGAAAGGAATGCCTTAGAATTTTTTAAATAAAATTAATTAAAAATATACATAAGACATTCTTTTTCTTCTTCTTCTTAATAAGTATATTTTGATCTCTTTACTGTTTGTTTAACTCTGAAAAAATGAGATTTCCATAAGAAATATTTAGATCTTGTATATCAGACACATACACAAAAAAAAAAACCGACCAGAGAGAAAATCTTTGGCTTTTAAAATATGTACAGATAAGTGATTCAGAATTTTATAATTCTGGCTTGATATAATATAATGCCTTAGAATAGATCTTTTTTAATCAAAATTAATGTAAAATATACATAGGACATAATTTTTCTCCGTTTTCTTAATAAGTATATTTTGAACTCTTTATTGTTTGTTTAACTTTGAAAAAAATAGATTTTCCTAAGGAATATTTAGAAATTGAATATGAGACACACACACAAAAAAAAGCCGACCAGAGCGAGAATCTTTGTGCTTAAAATACCGGGTGATTAAAATTAAAGTTACGATTTCAAAAATCGATAATTTTAAAACTACTGGTCAGAATGACTTGATAATTTAGCAAAACAATCGTGAGGCAATGGAATTTTGTTTGGCGAAGGAAAAAAAAAAGTTCCAAAATGTGCCGAGAGATGGCGCTGTCAGGGTTCACATTGTCAGGAGATATGCAAATTACAAATACGTGACATACGCACCGCAGACATAGTTGCCATAAAAATGCAGAGCACCAGCTCTTTGCCTGAATGCTTTATCATGACTTTGACTATGAAGGATTGCGCTCTGCTCTTGAAGCTATTTTATAAGAACGATAACTGTGCACTATCAGCTATTAGGAAGTTTCGGACATTAAAATCCATAAAAAGGGGTCCAATAACCACAAATGGTCTGCGAAAAATGATTACTAAATTTGAAGAGACCGGTTCTTTTGATGTTAAATGGGATAGAGGAAGGAAACCAGTTTCTGAGTGCTAATTTCAGAGATGATAGGATCATAAGCCGTCTTTTGCCAACAACGTGGCCGCCACGTTCCCCCGACTTAAACCCGTGTGATTTCTGGCTTTGGGGGTGCCTGAAGAATCATGAGAGACGGTAGTTTCTCGAGTGACGCAACAAAAACCGAAAACCGAAAGCCCAAAACCGAAGATTTCCGTCACTCTATATATACACCTAGTTTGAATTCAAAGGAAAAGCGAAACGCCGACATTTAATATCTTAGCAAATATGAGGCATAACGTTTTGATTTTTTCACAGCTGTCTTATATCTCCGGTCTAACTCTATCCTGAAATTTATACATTTCTACATGCAATAGATTTTAAGATCTGGAAACTCCTTTTTAAGTAAAATGGGAAGTTTTTCTCTCTCTGCATGTAATGGTGTCATGGTGTAAAACGCTATTCTCGATATCCGCCCGGACGATTTTTTTAAAATTAATATATGATACTAATCGGTTTTAGATGAAGCGAATCCCCCGACCCGCTTAAATAGAAAAACTCTAGTTTTTTATATAATCCGGTTTAAAAATGGGACTATTTTCTTAAGCCTATTGCTGTACAAATGCATAGGACTTTTAACGTCAATCCTCCGCCGCTAGATAAGGTTAAAAATGAAACTACGGTTCGAAGTTAAAGTTTCTGCATGTTCGCCAGCTGATTATTTAGATTTTTTTTCAATGCAAAAACAACGAATTATATACTATAAACATGCACTACATATTTATAAAATTCAATTGTTGTCTATATGTTTTCCTTTTTTGTTACAAAGAAATAATTTCAGATTTTAAACGAGCATATAGTCGAAAAATTACTTCAATTCCTTTTTCATAATGAGGAAATATTTTTTAATTATTTGTGTTCATTTTTACTGTTATTTTAAATAAGTTTTCGGTTTTTTAAGGATAAAACACTTTGCATTGTTTGCGACCAAACAAGCTCCCAATAAATTAATCTCCCAATCCCAAACAATTTCTCGTTTCTCGCATGGCTCGCATGTATGTATTCGTTCGCGAAGATCACTTTAAGGATTAATACGTTATATCCATAGGTATTTTGTTATTTATTTATTGTTTATTTATTTTGACTTGTTAATTGTTCTTTTCATTTAGTTTTTTATCGCTTAATACATTTGAAATGTTGACTGTAAATCTGAAAAAGGGCGATCAAACTAAATTTGTGTGAAATATGTGGAGAACAATTATTTTGTGTTGGTATTATAATAGTGGATATTAACCCACGAGTAATGATTGCGATTGAATCATATTACAAAAAATCGTGTTAAATTAAGCATGAAAAACTTATGTGGAAACACCGAGACTGAAAATTAAAATTTTAAAAGTGAATCACAGTATTTTAAATAAGAAAACTTAAAATATTAACAAATTTCGCGATATTTTCCGCAGCCAATCGGCGAATTTCACTATTTCAGCAGACACTTTCACAATATTATTATGCTATCTCAAGTACTAATTTCATAAGCCTACATTGTGCCTACATCTGAAACATTAAGCACCAAAATAATTGTTCTCCACATATTTTACCCAAATTTAATTTTATCCCCACTTTTCAGATTTACAATCAACTTTTAAAAATCCACACATTATGCACAATGTAAATTAAAGAAATAAATGAAGATTTTATTATTATTATTAAATTACATCTGAGGATTTAGTTTACACAAAAAATGATTCTAAAAAATAATTATTTGCTTAAAAAAAAAAGACTTCAACGTTTCTATTGACAATACTAAATGAAAAGAAAAGTCTGTTCTTAATGAACACCCAGCAAGTCAAAATCAGTAAATGAGTAAATAAAATTTACAAACTACTTAACTTATAAAACAAACACTTAAGTAATTCAGAATTTGATATAGAGCAAAATTAACACTAGCCACAGAGCCACTAAATGAAAAAAAATGGGTAGGTACTTCTCTATTATCCCGTTGACCACTTTTCGTATAACAAAAAAACTATCGCCAAACTGTAAGATTAAAGGCCAAAAATGCAGTCCCATTTACTTGATGTCAGAAGCATTATACGTGTTTGTTATGTCATCAAGTAGTTTTTAATTCAACATTTGTGTGTATTTTTTATTATGTTTCACTGATTTATGAGTTATTTCATTAATTAAAATAACAAATGTGTCCTTAAATTCTTATATTTTATTTATTTTCATATTCTAATGGCAACGTTCTCCCGTCTATTTGGCGTTACAGTTTGATATTTTTTTCTTATGAAAAGCGGACGACAGGATAGTAGATAAGTACACTTTTTTATTTACAAGTTCTAAACAGTAAACTTTTTTTAAAATTTCAATTAGTATTAATCTAAAATTAAACAGCCCAAATAAATATGTTAATATAAACATTTTTTCAACCAAAAAAAAAAAAAAAAAAAAAAAAATAGAATCTTTGATGAAATGCTAAAAAAATCTTTTTTTTTTCCTTATAGGAAAGGGGCCGCTGACAGATAATTTTTAGTACTTTTCGGTTAGATGGGCACCATTAAAATTCTTAGAGCCAAAAGAAAGTGCTGCGTCACAACTTTTAACCCGTTAAGGGTTTTTGTACTGATGTTTACAGCGGGCGGATTTAGAATCTAGCCGACTTGAAGGGAAGCATCACACACCATACCCATTGCATTGGTACAGATACCCACCGATCTGTTGTGGAGTATACCGTTTTGCGCTTCCAATTAGTAGCGGAACAAGGCGAAGGGCATATCGAACAACTTATGCAACATCAGTAAGGTCTTTGTTCCATAAAGCTCTTTTTTTTTTTCTTTTTTTGTCATTTTTGCTGTTGTCGCTGTAAACACGTATTCTTGTCTTTTCGCTATTAAATTTTTAGTAAATCCCTGAACTCTATTTTTCCTTTTGGCTAACAACATTCCAGTGTTTAACGAATACATTTTTGGTTTTCCCCCTGACATTATCCTGACAGCGCCATCTATCGGCACATTTTGGAACTATTCTTTTTCCTTTGCCAAACAAAATTCCATTGCTTCACGATTGTTCTGCTAAAATATCAAGTCATTCTGACGAGTAGTTTTAAAATTATCGATTTTTGAAATCGTAACTTTAATTGTAATCACCCGGTATGTACAGATGAGTGATTTAGAATTTTATCATTCTGAATTGATATGCATAGAATGCATGTATAAATTCAGTTGCCCAGCTGAAAATGTTTAATTGAGAATTGATAGCCTAAAAACGCATATTCTGGTTTGAGAAAACTTATTAATGCACTATAAAAATTACCCGGAAACGTTTATGAAAATCAGTGGCAGCAAAAGAAGCTTCAGTTTTTATAAATGCTACTTTAATTCTCGAAAATATATTAGTTTTGACATTTCAAATAGTAATAAACGGTTTTCTGAATGGTGGACAACTCGTAAGATCTTATTGTATGTTTTCGTTCGTGTAAAATTTAAACAACTTGATTAAATGCAAAGCATCATAACGCAAATATGATTATGGATGTAATGTTTTATAAATTTGTAAAAATAGTCTAAACCAGCCATACTCAACCTTTTTTTCTCGCGAGCCGCAAATATGTGTTTGCGACGTTAGTCGGGCCGCAACACCTTTGTAAAAGGGTAAAAAAAAAAAGAGCAAATAAAATAGTAAGATAATATAAGTAGCATAACAAAGTTAAAATTAGCAGTGAGGTTAAGGTTGAACGCTTGTTGCGATAGAAATATTACAAAAAAGCTCTACCACCCCTATTTCCAAACAATAATCTTCTTAGAAGCCATTGCAAATATTCTATAGAAATATGCATCGAAGGTTTATAGTTTGAAAATCGTGGTGTAAAATTTTGTTGGTCCGATTTTGTCCGCAATAAACTTTTCACCCAAAAAAGCAGTATTTTCTATGTAATAAATATAAAACATAATAATATAAAAATGCAGAATTTCCTAGTTCTAAAAATAAGATTATTTTCTCTTTCTTATCAGTCTTTTGCTCACTGCAGAAGCGATTTTTTTTTTTTTTTTTTTTTTTTTTTTGAAAACTTCTTTAGGCGCGTTGGACATTTTTTGAGATGGGAAAAAAACATTGAATTCGCGACACTGTTATCGTTACTGTTACCGACACCTCTGTACATTTGTCGACGATCTGCAATAGCTGGGACCTTTTTTGAGATGGGAAAAAACCATTGAACTCGCGACACTGTTACCGACACCTCTTGATATTTGGCGACGATTCCGCAATAGCTGGTTCAGGTAAGCAACCAGATTTGCTTAAATTAATATCTCACTTTGACAGCAAAAGTGATATTAGTCTCTATTTAGCATTACTTGAAAGACAAATTTCTCGAATGAATATAATAAAAGAAAATTGGGTCACACATTTGTTAAGTTTAATTCCGTTAGAAATCGCCAATATTATAGCTAGAGAGCCAGAAACATTGGCGAACAATTACGATTACGTAAAAGATTTACTTCTTAAAGCTTCAAAATGACGCCAGAAGAATTTAGGCAGAAATTAATGTCACATAAAAAAGAATCTTCAGCCACTTGGCGCGATTTAGCATTTGAATTAAGAAATTATTCGGAAGAATGGATTAGCGGTCTTAAAGTATCTGATTTTGAATCCTTAAAATAATTAATAGTAGTAGATCAATTTAAGAAAAGGTTACCTATAGAAATGAAAGAACATTTTATTAATGATCTTCCAAAAATTAAAAATGTAGACGTATTAGTAAGTAAACTAGACGATTATGATGCGGCAAGACGTAATGTTAAAACCATGAATAGAATTTCACACCACTTTGAAGATAGGAAACCCGAAGTAAGTAAAAATGAAAATTCACAATCTTTCTTTCATGCCCAATACCAAAACAAAAGAAATAAATCTCAAATTAGGTGTTTTAGATGTAACTCTCAAGGCCACATAGCGTCTCAGTGTAATAATAGCAATAACGGTCAAACTAATGAGTTCAGTCAAGACTCTACCGAAAACTATCGAAATTATAATCGCCAAAATCACAATTCTAATGCCGATGTACAGGAAAACGCTAACATTGCTACAATTCGAATCAGAAATAAGTCTAAACCTAATGGAATGGGTAAAATAATTAATATCAAAGGCAAAGAAGGAAATCTATTGTTTGATACAGGCATATTTATTTATTCAGTTACGAATGTTATGTCAATATTGGGTCGCCAAGTTTGTCTTCTGTTGATATCTTATTAACTGACATTGGCGGATAAACTGTAAATCTAATTGGATATTTTGTGTATGAAATACGTGTTGATGGGTTTCTTATATCAACGAAATTTTATGTTTCAAAATCTCTAGCATACGATATTGTAATAGGGCAAGGCGTGATCAGCAAACTAAAGTTGGCGATAGATGAAGAGGGAATTAAAAATGTTGGCGAGCGCAATACTTTTCAAGTAGGTTGCCTTAAAGTTGTAAATAATTCCATAAAAAATTAAATTATGTTGCCAATTCATACAATGAAGCGAAAGTAACAAAAGGAAATAGTTCACGTGCAGAAAACGAAATGATTGGTATTATGAATAAAAATAATTCAGAAAATAATTTCAAGATAAATTTAGCACGCGCGGTGAAAACAGATAAAAGTGACTCAACTCGCAAGACCAAATCAAAAGATGAAAATGAAATAACAAAACACGGAAAATGTTATAATTTAACGAGCACGAGAGAAGAAATAGACGGAAGTAATATAAAAAGAAAAAATGAAAATAATGAAATATTTCAGGAAAGTTTTAAAAAACGTGGTTATTGATACGGAAATGAAGTGAAATCATTTTATCGGAACGAAATGTTTGTTGATAGAAATTATAGATGCCGCAAACAATACGCGCAGTATGAAGATAGAAAAAAGCATAATGTTCACGAATACCGTAAACAAGACAGGCAGCAAAGCAGTCATCATTTTTGGAGTGATAGGAAGCGGGAACCCTATTTTGCAGATAAATGTTATTACAAAATGTATGAAACTACATCTCATGGAAGAAATGATGAATGTATTGAGAGTTGTTTAAATTGTGGATGAAAATTCATAAGTTTCATTGGTATTCATTTCAAAGAATACCAATTAATTAAATTTCATATTTCATGTATTTGTAAATATACGTCTCAAGCAATAGATTGCAATTTTTGTATGTAAAATAATATGCATTATTTTTCATGTACAATAGCGCATTAAATGAAAATTGTAATATAATTTTTGTAGTAGTAGTTTATCTACAAAAGCAACTTTTCAAAAGTAAAAAAAGGCCAAGCGTAAGAAAAAAAAAAAGTTGTGGCTAAAAAATGGTGTGATATCAAATTTCCAAGCTATTATATTGCTTATTTAACTTTTTTTCATTAAATAAGTTATCATATATATAAGTCGAGTGCCTACGTATATGTTAATAGAAATCGCTTTCTCCTGTAATAAATACATCCTAATGAGTTTCTGAAAATTCAATTTTTTTCAAATTATGCATGATGGGCTTGGCGGCCATCTTTCCATATTTCTAAGCACCCAAATTTCTAAAGTAAAAGCGTAATATGTTTGCAATGTTATATGTTTATAAAAATTTCGAACTTCAGACTCTAACTACGGACAGATAAATTAGATAAGACTGATATTTTGATAAATTGATTTTTACTAGTTTGAAATTAATAATTACTCTAAAAAATAAATCATAAGATGAATCTTTAAGATAAGTCATCATTATCTTAAGACACAATTTTCAGAGCATACAAGTCTATAAATGAAACTCTTAAATATTTGCTTAAATAACAATTTTGAACTTCGAATTTTAACTACGGATTTGGGTGGTTAGAATTTTGTGAATAATATGCAAAGATGGCCGCCAAGCCCATCATGCATAATTTGAAAAAAATTGAATTTTCAGAAACTCATTAGGATGTATTTAGTACAGGAGAAAACGATTTCTATTAACATATACGTAGGCACTCGACTTATATATATGATAACTTATTTAATGGAAAAAAGTTAAATAAGCAATATAATAGCTTGGAAATTTGATATCACACCATTTTTTAGTCACAACTTTTTTTTTTCTTACGCTTGGCCTTTTTTTACTTTTGAAAAGTTGTTTTTGTAGATATCATTTCTTTTTTTTTAAATATATTGAACATAATTTAAATAATCTAAACATGAGAAATAATTTAAAAATACATTTTACTTTCAGTCATTGTTTAAAGGGTTAACTACAAATACCAGTAGATTTTTCAATTAAATTAATTACACTCTTAAAAACAACATACTAAATGTGGCTTGTTATAATACTTGTTATCCTCCGTTAAAAAATATCACTGACTAATCCATTAAATGAATAAAAATGGAATATGTACATAGCGTGTCAGCGCTGCATTTGAAATCAAACGTGATATCACGCTCTTTTATTATTAGCACCAGCTGGCTTCGCCCGCTAGTGGGCTCCTAATTTACACCGGGGCCTCAATCCTTTTAAAACCTCGAATAAGATAAACCACGAACCTCCGACCTGGTTCCACGCTGCCTTCGGCACCGGATAATCCCTTAATTTGCACATCGAATTGTATAAACCTGTAAACAAACGAACTTCCGACACGGGTCCCCGCTGCCTTCGGCACCGTATAGCAGTCGTGCTGCGCACGCTCAAGTTCTATCTTCCACCACCAGGCAGCAAAGCAGTCATCATTTAACATACAGATCATAACATAAGATCTAAGATGCGCAATCTGTTCTATACGAACCTCGGGCACTGAAATCGTTAAGGCTATAGATGTCGAGTCGAATGAACTATACCCCGTCGTGATCTAGCCCATAGAACCAGAGATAAAAAAGTGCCCCCTGGTGGTGAAAAAACGAACTAAAATCGGAAAGCTCTATAGATGTCGAGTCGAATGAGCCATACCCCGTCGTGATCCGACCCATAGAAACAGAGTTAGAAAAGCGCCCACTGGTGGTGAAAGCTAATCGCGTTTGGGGGGCAAAGTGGGGGGATGAACACCGGAGATGCATAATAAGATTAGGCGGTCACAGACTTTTCCAACGATGTATCACATTAGGGATATGTGCAAAATTCAAAAAATACCCCCCCCCCCCTCCCTGCATAATTTGATTAAGCGTTCACAGACCTTTCCAACGATATATCACATGAGAGGTGTCGGTAAAATTTAGAAAAGTGCCCCCTTTGGGAAGGGGGGGGATGAAAGCAGGAGGATGGACCCCGAAGATACATAATATGAATAAGCGGCCACAGGCCTTTCGAACAATATATCACATGAGTAGTGTCGGGGGGGGCGCAAAATGTGGGTGTTTCACCTGTGGTGCATAACATGAATAAGTGGTCACAGCCCTTTGTAACGATATGTGACATGACGGATATCGTTAAAATTTAGAAAAGTGCCCCCCCCCCCTTGTGTAGGCAAAACGCGCTCCGCCCCTCCCTATAATTTTTGACGCAGCTTTATTTTTAAAATGTATGTTATGTGTTATAAAATATCGTAAAGTTTCAAACAGATAGCCTTATTATACTTCCTAATTTTGTTCACGCTCCTCCCCATCCTCTCCCCGAACTGTGACGCGCCATTCTTTTTTATAATTTTTTTATCATGTGTTATAAACCATCTTAAAGTTTAAAACAGATCGCATTGGAATTTAATATATTTGCTGAAATTACTATTATATGTAGAATAATATAGAAATAAACCCTCCTTTAGATTGTAATTGAGATATATGAACAATTTTTAGAATTTATGAAAGCTGATTTTTATTTATTTATTTATTTATCTATTTATTTATTTTTTGTTTATTTATTTATTTATTTATTTTTTGCGTTGCCCTGTGCATGTTTGGAATTTCTTAGCAATTTCTTAGATTTACATTATTTTATTCAATTAAACATTTTACTGTTACAATAAATTTAAATGGAAACTTCTCTTCTAAAACATAAATAATTTAACAACTGGATTTCATTGATTTATAGGAAAATGACGTGAAAGGTATTCCTGCGAACAAAATGCCTGTCCTTTACCGTTTTTTTTTTTTTTTTTTTTTTTTTTTTTTTTAGAAATAAATGAATCACCTTTAATTCATTTCAAAAATTTTGTTTACGTTTGGAAAGAAATTTTAAATGCCGATAACTCTTTATGTATACATTTTAGAAGGTACATCTTCCCTCAAAAACTAATTTATTATATATTTAAAATATTTTTTAAAGCATAAACACTACGACTGATTACTTTAATTTACAATATTTTAAGAACACGCATTTTATCAGACAATTAAATGCACTAAACAAACACGAGTGAAAAATTGACCTGGGCCAGGACTCGAACCTGGGACCTTACGCATACCATGCCGACGCTCTGCGACTGAGCCACCCAGATCGATAAGCTTGACGGGAATTTCTCATACTTATTCATGTTGGAAACAGTCATCTGCCACAGTTTGCAGTCATATTTAATTGTTTGATAAAATGTGTGTTCTTATAATTATGAAGTTTTATTTTTTTTTTAAATATCTTCAGAAGAAAATGGCTGACTTGCAGATGAAATTTGATATTGTTATAACTTGTAACTGCTATTATAATACAGACTAGCCGCCACTGGCGACCAGTTTGGTCTCCCTTAAATGTATGTTAAGCACTGTAACACGTTACTTTTATTCATAATTTATTTTTTTTCCGTAATCCTTCGCCAAACCGGAAGATTCTAATAGACAAATCAAAAACTTTTTCGATCATGGTAGCATTTCGCATATTTTTTGTTGTTATGTATTTCATCTTTCTTGACAAAAACCGCTTAACCAACTTAAGCATTTATGCTTCATATCCGTTTGCTTATCAGTTGCAATATGCTTGCTAATAAGGAGATTCTTAAACATATTAAGTAGTTTTCCGTAATTGGATCCATTGCCAAATGGCGTATTTTAGTTAATACGATTTGGTGCAATGAAGTCTATTTTGTGAAAGTCTTTAACCCTTTCGCGACGGCATCCCTTATAGAAATTTTATTTGGTTGGTACCGCTTTTTTTAAACCGTTCCCTGTACTTGTAAAATACTTACAAATTCTCTAATTAAAAAAGATAAATATTACAATTAGTTATTAGTGGTGCCAAAAACATATTCCACATACAACTTTTGACGATGCATATATGCATCACCCGTCCCGAAAGAGTTAGTGATATCCACCATTTACACTGAACCATATTGTTGCCAATATTTTTTTGTTTGTTTGTTTGTTTGTTTCTCGCTAACTTTGGCTGTAGACTTGATTACGGGAGAATCAAGAAGAAAATCTATCATTATTCTCATTTAAAACGTCTTGACTAATGTGACATAATCGGAGTGCATATTATAACACGTAATTTTCGAGTATGGTTTGGTGAAACATTGAACTTTTGGAAGCCAGTTTTGATAATCACGTAAATATGTCACACCAACATTACCGCCTATAATTCTAATTACAGCAACCCGTTTTTTCTCTCTATATTGCAACTCTATAGTTAATATAGTGCCCCGGTGCGTCTACGACAGCTGTTCCATCAGAACATTTGATTTCAAAATCAAAGTATCGTTTCTAATTTGCACACGCGAAAAATAAAAGCTGGTATTGGCGATTTTAAAAATTCTATTGGCGAGATTTGCACCCAAATAACACAAAAGTTTTAATGATGTTATGTATTTTGTAAATGTATATTAAATTACTGTTTTGAAAGCGATTGGTCATTAATAATGGTAAATATGATTGGTGATTAACAATCAGTTTCGGTGGTCTCTCTTCCTTTCACGTATAATACATAAATACCAAATTAACTGACAATTTGTTTCGAAATTTGATCAATTAATTAATTAATTAAATATCATTACATGAGTTGTATTTGTTTACATTCAGCTTACATCAAGAAAAGATAAAGAATGAAGTTGAGTTGTATAGCACATAATTATGGTAAACTTTGATTGTGTCACTGGTACGAATTATTTTTTTGACACCAGGCAGCGCTCCAAAAAATCTTTCATGGAAAACTAACTTTACGAACGATTATCTCCATGGTTTAATGGTTTAATATTTTAAACCTTCACGACGAATTAATCTTTTTTTTTTTTTTTTTTTTTTTTTTTTGTTTACTTTCATGGATAGAGAATTTGAACTGCGAAGCTAATTTCAACTGAAGTTATTGAAGAATATATACATAATTGAACGTAAGTCATCTCTCAAATATTAATTTATTTTGAACGATCTTTCTAAAAATGTCACATTTATGAAGTTTTATTCAAAAAAATAATTTTTAATAAACATGGCCGCCTGGCATATGAAAAAGTGAAACGGACATTCTGGAACTGTTGATGACAGTCACATGACTTACGGTTTTATTATAGAGATGGCACATGGTCGTTGGCATGTTTTATCTCTGTTTTGGCATAATTTTTTAATCGCCAAGTTAATTAACAGTTTTTTGCTAATTAAGGATAGAAAATAATATTTTTTTTACACTGAATTTTATAAAAGCACATAGATTACGTAATTACTTGTCCAAAAATGCAATCCTTTTTTTATTCTGCCGAATATTAAGGTCTGTAGGTTGTTTGAAAAAAAAAAGTTTGACGAAGAAAAAAGTGATCATTTTAAGTAACTCGACGTTTTTTTAAAAAATCTATATCTCTGTTTATAAATCACTTATGAAGATGAGTTTGGTCTTAAATTAAAGAAATTCTTCATTAGATTCTTCTAGTTTTCGTCTTTTTTTTCTGCGCCGCTTGGTTTATTTGTTATCTGATATTTTAATCTGGCATGTTTTGTTGATTTAACATTGCGAAGTTGATTTCTGTAAATAAGCAGTAGCGGTCTAGTTCAGTTCTTGGCGTTGTTTGTGTGGCGTTTTTTTTTTAAGCTTGGCTTGGCAGAGCGACCGCCCTGCTTGATAATAATGAATAAAAAAAAATACTTCATTTAAAAGTATTTCCTGCACAATAAAACGTTTCCTGACGTTTCAAAAAATACACACGTAATTGTTCAAGTTTTCACTTCTGTCGGCACTCCCGGAGTGCCATTTTTTTTTTTAAACTGTAGAAACATGTAGTGAAAATTTAATTAATTTGAAATAATGTATGATTGGTGTTGAATATTAAGAAATGTAAACAACAATGTAGAAGAAACATGACTACATGTAAAAAGAACTTTTGATTAAGAAAATGGAATTTGAGCTGTGTTTACATAATTTTAAATTATTTATAAATAACAGGACAGATTTTGTCTTCCTATGGAAATATATAAAACAACAGTGAATGTTTTAAATACATTTTGTACATATCTCAATTAATTTGAAATAATAATTATGTATCTCGGGCCGCACATAAAATGTCACCGGGCCGCAGGTTGAGTATGGTTGCTAAACGGATTGGTTTAAGTAAAGAGTTTCTCCTATGAGTATAGTTTTTCTTTCTTTTTTATCTTAATAGAAGTTACGATGAATTGTCATAAATTCTGAATATTTTTGTTAAATTGTATAACTTTTTTTAAATAAGCAAGGTTAAAGTTATGAGATTGCTTCATTTCTTAAACGAGGTTTCAGACATCGTGATAAATTTTACAGCATAAAAATGATCTTGATTTAAATTTAAGTTTTGATGTTTAGTGTAAATATCATACACTATTGCTATTTTTATAAATATTTTGAACAGCAAAAATCAAACTATTTAAAAATATAAAGCCGTTTTACACATTGTTCAAAGTTTTAATCATGTTCTATAATATAAAACACATTAGAAGTCATTTTTAAAAATATTTAATAAAAAACTTCACATTCGGCAACCTTAAAACACGAACTTCGTTGTTTCCCGTAAAACTAGTTTTTCCTTCATAGCATTACCCATGCTGTGTAAATGTTATAAGTATGCGTTTTTTCCCCTAACTTAAAATATGTGAAGGATTCAGTTAAAGAGTAACCTCCCAACGTGTATAATCACTTATTAGCTTTTACACTTAGGCAATTATTGTTACACTAAGTGAAAGCCCGTGAAGTATGAAGGGGGAAAAATACAAAATAAATAAATTACTAAAAAATAAATAATTAAATAATTATGCAATAAATGCTTTAATTAATAAGGGATAAAATGAGTTAAATCAGTTTTTTCTTTAATGTACTTATTGAAAAGGACATTATAAGTATCAATTACAGGCTTCCCTCTATTAATCCCGCGATATTACAGCCCTAATCAAAATCGCAGGAATCGAAACAAACATTTAATGAGAAAACAACAATTTATCCCCAGACAACTATCTTAAAAATCCAATGTACTAACATAAATATGCAATATAGTAATCATATATATATTTTATTTCTAATGTCAACAATCCTTTTTCTATGCACAACGATGAATGAGACATCAGAAATCATGTATACGAAAGATTTTTGAACACTCGTTTGACATAATACAGTCACATTTCGTTAAAGCACGTTGTTTTATTAAAAATGCAGTTAATTAAAAGTAATGAAAAAATACGCATTAGCAAATTTTAAATATTGCAGCGCGAAGACCTCGCACGATCTACTGGCGTACTATTACAACGTTTTTGATACGTTATTGTTAGAAAGCAAAGTATATAATACATCTTAATTTTAAAACGCTTTCAATTAAATTTATTAATTTTATATGAACTCCCATTAACATAAGCTATTTTAAAAAGTAACAATAAAGAAAGGTAAGAAAAAATATTTTACGTTTAATTTTGCATTATCACATTTTTCTTTCTTTTGAGGAGGGAGGGGGAAGTTTACTTACAATTAGAATAATTATTAAAAACTTAGGTAATTTCACTTTAAACTTATTGTAATGCAATTTAATTACTAGAAACTTTTGTATTTCTAATCTTCATAAGCATAAACTTAACAAATGCCAGTTGCCCAGTTTTTTTTTTTTTTTTTTTTTTTTTTGGAGGGGGGGGGGGGGCAGACTACATTTTCGAATACATTTCCTCACTGCAACAAAAAAAAAGTGTTGATTTTACGGTATAATAGTGGCATCTTAGCTGTCATTATTATACCGCGAGCGTATTACTGCTTATTTTACTGTTTAGTACTGTTAATTTTACGGTATAATACTCAGTGTTGAATTTAGACACTTTTCTCCGGGAGGGATTTCTGTGGCTCCGGGGGGGACATTATAGAGTTCCGGGGGGGGAAATTCCACGTTTTGACCATTGAAAGCATAAAATCTTAAATCTTCCGGGGGGGACATTCCTCCCCGGGCCACCCCCTGGATTCAACACTGATAATACTGGCAGCTGGGGTGCCAGTATTATACTGTAAAATCAACACCTTTTTTTTTTTTTTTTTTTTTTTGCAGTGCTTTAATATGAAATTTTATTTTCGGTTTAATTTTCATTTTTTATTTGAATTTTATTTTTATAAAAATTTGGCGGTGCTTTGACTGACCATACGTATAATGCGTGTATTGCAAGTGGATATAACATCGAATGCATGCATAATATTTTAAAAATTCATATAGTAATAAATGTTAACAGTTTTTTTTCTTATTGCTTCATTATATTTTCTTTAATTAAAATGAAACACATTTCGAATTCAAGTTAAATTTCAATAGACAAAGTATAAATATATTTGTGCATTCATGCTTTCAGATGCTGTCCTGTTATAATTTATTATCTGCCCATAATAATAATAATAATTTTAATAAATAATATGAAAGTATAAATTTCAGATTTTACTGAATTTTAATTATAAAAAGGTGAATTAATTTAATCCCAGTTTAAATATCCTAACCTTACAGAGACATGAGAGGTAACTTTTATGGAAATGATAAAGTAAGCCAGAACTGATTTCGATCGTTTAAAATATTTTATGCGTGTTCTAATATTGATGCGTAGCATAAACCTTTGCAGCTGAGCTCAATTTCGGTGAAATTAATGTGCTGTTAAATATCAATTATAATTTGGCATGCAACATTTTATATTTTTCTTATCTTTAAACATTTTTTGCAATGTCAAATTTTAAAAGGAATTACAAACTTATAGAGAAAAAAAGAAAGAAAAAATACTAATGTAAGTAAAAAAATCTATGTAATGTAAGTAATCGAAATGGAATTGCGAGTCATAATTTGGTATCACCATGTTTAGCACCGAATTTGCTTGAAATTAGCGGTTTGCTTATGTTAGAAAAATTATAAAAACAAATTAGAATGCAATTTAATAAATATCTTAGAGAAACATTTCTTGCAATATTTTTTCTTCGCTTTAAAAAATATACATGACAGAATTTTATGAAAGTTTAAAACATACTACACGATTGTTAATCATAAAAAAATTCGAGCATCTTTAAATAAATCTATATTTGTTGACGGATATTTAAAATCTATCAGCACAAATACGTGCCACATATTCACTGGACCTATACAGACCGCCCTTAAAATACACCCTAAAAAGCTATCACATTCCGCTAAGACACCTACAACGCTGGGTCTCACGGTTGTACTTGACGAAAATTCCTGAAATACTCCAAGAACTCTATAGAAAACTTGCGCGTAAACATATACCATAATACTCACTTCTTCGGAGTATTGTTGAGAGTATTTCATCTTTAGCATCAAACTTCCCACCCACATGCATATCGCACACTTTAACCCCCATTATTCGACTTATACGCCTGGGGGAGTTGATCAACAATATGGAATATTTCCGGTCGCTTGGTGACAAATAAATGATTTTTCCCATTTTCCACGGTTCTTTCTTTGTAGTTCAATACTTTTCTTTGATCTTATTTACTCTCTTTTTTCACGGCCGTTATATCTCTTTTCACCGCAATGTCTGCCGATTTTTGTCAACAAAAGTTTATTTCTATTTAATTTGTTCCGTTTTTTAGGCGTGCAGGAATTTTCTTCCATTGACGTAGGTTCTGAGGTTACGAAATAATCCGGTGTTTACTATAGCGTAATAGGATGGAGCGAGTGCTTTTTTTTTTTTTTTTTTTTTCTCTTATGTGTGCTCAAGCTCTCATGACCTGTCAGCACCCATGCCAAGGGGGTGTTCAGATTCAGTGATCTGCTTGATAAATTCCTCTTTAAATTTGGGGAGACCTCCTAATAAAAATATTTCTTATCAATTTATTTTTCGGGCTACTGAAACGTAATGCTCCTTATAACACTCGATCACTATCCTCAAAAAACTTACGTTATGGTTTTTGCTGTATCGGTGAGATACATGACTTAATTTTCATATTTATACAATTTATACAATGTTATTTAGGGGAATATTAATAATTTACTACAAATGTATGTTCTTTTCCCTTTAGCTACAAAAGCAAAATAAAATATGAACCTAATTATGAAAAAATATGACTAACAAAACTTAAAACGAATTTATCATAAACTTATCTAAACCTAGTATCTTAAAGATACAATGATAGTAATCCAGTGTTAAAAATATTGAATATTTGATATTATTTCCGGACACATATAGCGTAAGGGAAGTATTGTATTCATGCTGTATGTACAAGGCCTTAAAATAGGCCGGTTTCCCGGGGCCCCACTTCTAAAAAGGACCCCCAAAGATAAAAATCATATATTTTTTTCTTAAAATTAATACAATATGTGGCTACAAAGACGTCGTGGTGGGTCACAATGGAATCTTTGCACCGAGCCCTCGCGCTGGATTTGTCGGGCCCTGTGTGTGCCTGATAGCGGTCAAACTTTGCTTTCGATTGAAATCCCATTTCGAAAATACTGTTTTTAAGTCTCTGCCGCAAGAACCTATACACTTTCGAACTAATCAGATAACGAGTTTAGTATTCAAACCATTTTTGGTACTTCTCCATTATCCCGTCGACCACTTTTCATTAAAAAAAAAACTATCACCAAACTACATAAGCAACGCCAAAAATTCATTATCGTGCGTCACATTCACTTGACGTCAATGCGTTACACGAGCTTGTTATTTCATCAAGTGATTTTTAATTCTACGTTTAATGTATTTATAATGATGTTTTACTGATTTATTAATTATTTCATTAATTAAAATAATAAATACGTTTTCGACACTATGAAATTAAAAGAGAAAAAGCATTGTAAAAAAGGTTCGATGCGTAGTTAGGTACAGCATTATTTCTATTTTAATTTCTTCTTTGTATTTTTATGTAATTCTTTACTACAATTATATATTTTCTTACGGCTCCCCATCTGCCTTGCAAGTCGATTACCTCTAAACTGTACATTAAATTGCTTCGCAACTAGGTGATCAATAAAGTTCACAGCATTGTTCCATTGTTACGTACAATAGATCAATTTCAACTGACGCGACGTCACAAACATTTATCCAAAAGTTGACAGGGACAATTGGGAAAAATAATGTAAATAAATGAAAATCCAAGATTATTTTTGTTTCTGTTTTCACTATTTTCATTAATATATTGTCAATTTTATTGTTCAAAGTTACTGATAAATGATACTTTAGTAAATTAATTAAATGGGGCTTTTCCCTTTTTTTTTTTTTTTTTTTTTGATTCTAATGGCATTCTTTCTCATCATTTGATTCTTCATTTCTTTTGTTTATTGGGTGCTACAGTTGTTTGACGAATAATTTGGGGATAGTTTTTTTTATGGAAAGTGGTCGACGGGATAATGGAGAAGTACCCCATTTTCAACCATTTTGTGACCGAAGAAAACTGATAAGTATTATCTTTTTTAACATAATTATTCAATAAAATATTTTTATTGTTCACGCTCATCTTATGTCAATACAACAAACAATGATGTTTCATCTTAATGTGATTAAAGTTAATTTTTTTTTTCCATTAAAAAAAAAAAAAAAAATTCACAGTGAGTTTTTATCAATTAGATAGAGGCGTAGGAAAATTTAAACTTAAAACGTCCATTAGCATGGCTATGTAAATTTAATTCAAACCTTTATTTTAATTTACAGGTTTTAATCTCAGCACCCGCGAAAAGAAAATTCGTCGAAAATTATGTCACTATTCTCGGAAACTTTTTCAGCCTTATGAATGACGCTGTAGAAAGAAATAAAAGCTTGTGTTCAGCGTTAGATTTCTACAAGCATTCCAATCATCCCTAAGAAAGTGACGCAAAAATTTCCGAATGACGTAGTTTTCTTCGATGAAATCGGTGCAAACTGATATGAACGCACACTTTATAGATTGTTCTACCACAGCTGAACGTTGGAAGACCTCGATTTTCCGTAATAAGCCTATTTAAACTTATAATTTTAAAATACAAATTATCCTTGCATTCGACAAAACATAGGTAAACCTTAAGAAATAAGTATATGATAAAAGTACTTCTGCTACTTTTTTGCCAACGATTGCAACAAGGCAGACCATTATATTATTATAGTACTAGATGAAGGCAACATTTTCAATATTCTTCATATTCTTGTATTACATAACTTAGAATAAGCCGCTGAAAATACACCGGAAGTGCTATTAATTTTTGTCTTTGGCAGACTTGGATTATTAAATTCCCCTATTTCTATTTTTACATAAAAAATATAATTTTTTTCTTGTATCTGATAAGATGGGGTTTTATACGGTCGCCACTACGCATAGAAGCAAAAAGTTTTAAAATAGGAGAATTATTCTAAGCACTATTCAACGTTGAAATCGGTCAAGATAGCTCAATTACATAAGTTTTATAGGATCAAAAAGTAGTTCATATTAATTTATAGTACGTTAATCATCTTTAGCAGACTTTTATACTTGATTTTTTTTTCGTTACAAAACAGTTTGCACTGCGGATAGAATTTTAAGCATAACTCAAAAACCACTTGGCAAAATGAATTTCAATTTTGGATTTGCATATGTGAAACTTCTAGAAATCGATTTCTGCTAAAAAAATTCTTCGGTTACAATTCTTTTTTTTTTTCGAATATTAATTTAAAATAATATATATTTTGAAACTTTTTTTATTCTCTTTAAAACGGAGTAAATTAGCGTGTTTTTAGAACCTGCAGGATGTCAAAGGGCGTTGGCGAGTGGAGCTCGCAGGGGGTAGAGCCAAGGTCATTTCATGATAACACTGGTAGAGCTCCCTATTCTCTTTATAAATCAAACTTTCACAAAGGATTTGGGGACTGGAAATGCTCCTCTATTAACCAGAGACACATAATATTTTTCCCCATATATAAAGGTGTTTGAAAAATATTAGTATAAACGTTTGGGATTAAGCAAAATTCAAAATTATCTACTTTACGATATTTCTCTGATGTGTTCTTTGAAAGATTGAAATATAAACTTAACAAATTCAGTATCTGCCTTATCACAAAACCCTCGGTAAAGTGAAAAAACTTAGTTGCCGAAACGCCAAGCTAATGCTTGTTAACTTGTCTCACTCATCTAATCGAACTCGTCTAGGCGAGTATTGCCAAGTTCTGGAATGCAGGATTGCCATAGTTTGGACAAAAGTGCCTGTTTAAGCGCGACCTACCGTGACCTACGTTATACACGACCGGTGCATGACGTTTAAAACGTCACATGGAGTGGATCATTTTTAGAAGGTGATTGGTGCAAAGCGGCGAGCCCTCCGTTTTGCACCAATCGTCATGCAAAGATGATCCACTTCATGTGACGTTTTAAACGTCATGCACCGGCCTTGTATAACGCAGGTCACGGATCCACTCCGTGTGACGTTTATAAGGTTACATCGAGGCTAACGAAAAAGACAGGCTACCGCGGTGCTTTCCACTTATCTTTTTTTACAGACCGCCAGAGTGACGTGTTGCTCTTTTCGTACACCTGCATTGGTGCTATCGAGCATCACGTGACTCCGGCGGTCTGTAAAAAAAGATACGCGTAAAGCACCGCGGTAGACTTTCTTTTTCGTTAGCCTCGGGTTACATGGAGTGGATCACTTTTACACGGTGATTGCAAAGCGGCGCGCCCCCTGTTTTGCACCAATCGCCGTGTAAAAATGATCCACTCCATGTGACGTTTTAAACGTCATGAACCGGCCGTGTATAGCGTAGGTCGCGGTTTAATCACAGTCTGAGCATGCGACTGTGCATATATCTCCACTCTTATATAGAAGCACTCTATTTTCATTTGTGTCACTTTTTCTTGAAAAGTTTGGAATTTGCGATTATTCTATTGTGAGCGAGCCAACGTGCGTTTCATCTGTATGTAATTCGTGATGCCGGTTAATTTTTTGAAGTAGTTGTGAATTAACGGAAATAACTTTCCAGCAAAATTTTTCCTCTTCAGAATCTGCAGCTAAATAATTCAATCTTTAAATTTTAACGATTTCTCATTTATAATTTACATGTTATGTCTTCTAATTGAATAAAAAAAGTAGCTATAATTTGTACATCTTGCTGAAGTGTTAATTTTTTAGTCGTTTATCATTTTAACTATAACAACATGCTGATTATTTATGACTAAGTGTAACAGCAGTTTTTTTCTTGCGAAGGAATTTTAAACAAATCCGACATAATAAAGAACTATACTATTTTTATCTGAATATGGCGTGTTGTCTTCACAGATTACTTTGCTGTTTGTGCATAAGAGTGTCGGACAGGTAAAATAAACTTCGTTATCACTGTTTATTGAACGGGAATATTTTCTTGGCGACTATTTTGGCGAGAAAAAAAGCCATTCTAGAAACTTAATGAAACTTCCTTTTTATAGGGACCTTGGTGAGATTAAGAAAATAGCCTTGGAAAGAGAAAATTTTCAGTACTTTTCCGTTATACGGACACCATGTTAAAATGTATGTAAATGTATATATTAAATGTATGCTTGGCGACAATGGTGTCCGTATAACGGAAAAGTACTGAAAATTTTCATGCATACTTTCTGTAAGCCTATTCAGTTTCATATTCTCAATTTTTCAATGTTTACACAAATTAATATGTGCAAATACATGCCGAAGCTGTTTATGTATTATATACAGAATTTATTTATCGAAAACTTATCATCAGAAGCAATTATTGGAACGTCAGATGTGGAACGTCAGATTAAGCGTCAGATGTGTTACACTGACGCTAAAATGTAAACAAAAGATTGGCGACTGTTTGCTTGGCGCGATTTCCAAGGCTTCGCCAAGCTACTACAGTAACTAAATACAAGCTTAATAGCCGGGTTGCCATAAAAGAAAAACAGTCCCCAAAGTTTGGCGACTTTTTTCTTTTTTTTTAACAGATTATTATTTTTTTTTTTTTTAGCGTCAGTGTAAAGCATCTAAGCCCAATTATTTTTAATGCACAAGAATAATAGTTCATCAGTTTTGTTTTAATAACTGTGGGTCATTTAGCATCACATCTCTATTTGTGTCTTAAGCCCGAACTACGCCAAAATCATTTTTAAAAAGTGCAAAGAACTCTATAAAAAGGAACTTACCGTTGAATGAAAGCTCTCCGAAAAACAAAAAGTGTACACTGCAAAAAATAATTGTTGATTTTACAGTATAAAACTGGCAGCTGGGATGCCAGTTTTATACTGTAAAATCAACAATTATTTTTTGCAGTGTAGATAAAAGGTACTTTTATATTAGCCAGGCGCAAATCTCGCCAATAACATTTTTTCTCGCCAGTAGCAGCTTTTATTTTTCGCGTGTGTAAAATTACAAACAATACTTTGATGAAATAAAATGTTTTGATTTTTGATATTTCTTACTTTTATCGCTTTGTTTTCTACCAACCTGAATGTTTATAGCGCTGGTAATCCCTTCTTAACAGACGAAAAACAGAATTGGATAATCGTTGTAAGTTCGGCAATTAACCCAGACTTTATTACATTAATACTTATATTTTTATTTATGTGGTATTTGAAATGAAATAAGTGAAAAGCATTTATTTTAAATGAACTGAATGCAATACGAATGATAGCGATAGTAACACTGTTTAGCGATTCATCACTTACGCCTGTATCAGGTCCGCAGAGAGAGGGGTGGAGCCAGTACAAATTCCCCGAAGCCTGGCTCTCTTGAAGGAGCCCATCTTGGGTTGTGTTTTAAATAATATAGTAAAAACATAATTTAGAGTACCTCCCTTTTTTACGTAAAATTTTCTGTACAAAATAACTAAAGTAAAATAAAAAGTTTGAAATTGAGTCATATAAGTCGTATACAGGTGCCATGTTAATATTGTTAGGGTGCTAAATAAAATCAATTAAAAAAAAGTCTGTTGGTAAATCTCCTATAAGTACAACTATAGGGTGGCAAGTAAGCAATTATTTAAAGTCTACTTTATAATACTATATTTAAGGCCCCCGCATTTAAATTTCTACCGGGTCCCGTTTAGTATCTCTAAGGCCATGACCCGAATAACATAAATGCATCGTAAAATTAATTTTTAGATGTGACACTAATTTTGAGTACTTCAATTAAAAATGTTGGTACTTCATTGTTATAACGGCCTCCACAATTACACCAAGGTCGTTGTTTCCAGGCTTTTGTATATATCATATATATATAATATACCATATTTAATGCCAAATTCTCATATAGGTTTAGATGTGCTAGTAATAGACACCCATCAAAGTTTTTGGTTTATGAAAAACTAACAAATAAAAATTTAGCTTTGTTTTCGTAACTTCATCCTGCATGTTTTATAATCTGGGTTATTGTGGGCACTCGTAATCAAACCAGTCGGGAAACTAAAAATGTTTTGCAGTTCCAATGTATTTCAGTGAAAATCTTGATAGAGATCTAGATAAAGATCTTGATAAAGACCTAGATAAAGAGATCTAGAATGCCATATTATTGCATTTTTATTTTTCATTTATGTCTTTATTTTCTTGCAAAAATTGTATGTTTTTGTTTTGATAGTAATATAAAATTTTGAATTATTTTACATTCTAATGGCCATTTACAAAATTGCATTTATTTTTAAGGTCTTTTGTTCATTACTAGAATACTTAATTTGTCAATTTTCAATAATGGACACTAACCATATGGCCAATGCAAAATGTGCGATTTCAGTTGTGCATGAAATCTTTTAACTGAAAAGCTAAATAATCAAATTTAATTTTTAAGACTTGCTAGAATGTAATAAAAACAATTTTTAAATAGCTGCTTTTAATATCATGGCGTTAATAAAATTTAAAAAAATAAATCTGATATATATATATATATATATTAATTCTGATTTGCATATTTTATGGCTTGGCAATCGAAACAATCAGGAAATAGAGAATGTTAAAGGCTCAAGGGAATATGAAAAAAAAAAGGGGGGGGGATCATGCCCTCCCCATTCAAATAAACTTTTTTTAAAATCGCACTGCACTGGTTTTAAATGTCTATTACTTTTATCTTCAGTGTTTTGATTATTCATTTTTGAAAAAACAACTCTGTATTTAAAAAATACTATAAATAACATTTAAGGTATAGTAATGAAACTAGTAAATCTGCTGATCAGGGGCCTCAAATGTGTTCTGCAGTTTTATTTCGAAATAATTTTACTTAGTATTTAAAACATTATACCCGCAATTTAATTTTTTTTCATATTTGTATTACTAAGTTGAAAACGGGTAATAAACGTTTTTCGTTAGTTATTTTTTGCCTAATTTATTTTGGTAAAATTGATTTGATGAATTTAAATATTTTCCTGTACGTTTCTGTACATATTTCCTAAATATGCAAACATTTCAAACCATTACTACATTGTTGCCAACATCGTATTGTTGGATGTCAAGTTTGGCAACATAACCATTTATGGAACTTTAGCCAATACATACGTAATATGTCATATACGTACATATACGTAAATTTTCTTACGGTTTTTATACATCACATATATACGTATTATAGAGTAAAAATTGGTTATAGATGCCATAAAATGTTATTTACATTAACTATCCGGTAACTTTACGATAAATCCTAGTCGCTTAGCGATTAATTCTTGGCTGCCATGATAAGGAACAGCCAAAATTTTCAGACTTAGTTATCCGATGGAAAAGCTTTTATAACTGTTTATTTCCTTCATACTACAGTAAAAATTACGAAAACGGAAAATATAAGGGATTAAAGACTAATCGGTTCTTGTCTATTATCATATCGAAAACTTTCTATCTCTCTGTTATATAACAAGAACGAAAAATCGTGCGTTACGCATAGATAATCTAACACTTTCCAACACACCTAAAATACTTTTACAAATCTTTACCGTTTAATAAGGTGAAATATGTCTAAGAAAACAATTTGGAAAACCAGACGGCAGACACAGACAAACCGAATTCATAAACATTTTCCAACTATGTTGGAAAGTGTTGAAAACAGTATATACTCATTCATTAAGTGACAATCGCTTCTATCAACTAGCAGAATTTAAGTTTTTAATTAAATAATGCATTCCCTATACTGTTACAAACTTTCTTTCCTCATAGTATAGCGAACTCTTTCAAAGTCATCGGAAAAGTTATCGTATAACAATATTTCATAATTAAAAATTTTGTAAGTCTCAGATTGAATACAGTCTCTCTATGATAAATAAATCTTTCTTGTCCCCCTCAAATAATTTCCATTTCTCATGGCAATCATATTAACCCTTAATTGCTGTTAGATGTCTTACAGATAGCTGCTGCTTTCCAATTTTCAGTTTAACTATAGATATTAAATTTCGTTTTGTTTTTAGCCGTAGTAGTATCACTAGAAACTTCTCAATAGATTAATTTTAATTATAATATTTCTGTACATAAAGTTTAGTACAGAAACAGTATCCTATGACTTAATCGAGACTTTTATTCATCTTTCGATCAAGCGAACTCGGAGACTGCTCATAGTAGCTATGCAGCAATTTGTCAACAGTTTAGGGTTAAATGGGGTATTATGTGGATATAACAAAGTTCTCTATGTACTTCCTAATATCGGAAATATGATAATTCAAACTATCTATCTTATTAAAAGCAAATAATTGCTACTAAAAGTGTGAATAATTTCCAATGACTTGTGTCATTCTTTAAATTTTCAAGCAAATTTCAAAAATAGTTATTTCGTATTCAAAAAGGTTATTTTGTATTCAAAAATTATTTTGTATTCAAAACAAGTTATTTTGTATTCAAAAGAATACTTAATATGGAACATGAATATATGATCGATTTACCATAACAGCGGAAATCATTATAAATTTGCATCATGCTTACACTTCCATTAATTCTTAATTTTCCTTTTAAAAGGTTATGGAAATATTTCGGCTTTAAAAATGCATTTTAGGTAGATTTCGTAAGAAATACTACCTGTTACATTCTCCCCTAAGTTGGAATTTCTGAAAAATTTTGACAGATCTACGCCGATCATGACTCCTAGAACCCGAAACCGCCCCCCAGTTTAAAACTTTACCGAATCTTTTATCACTTTTTTATGGACACGATAACTTCCATAATTCTGCACAAATATCTCTTCCAAACTGATACATAAAATCAAGCGGCATAAAATCTGTCAAATTCGTTAATGGGCAAAATCTGTCAGGGGGTGCAAGGGGGAGGGGGGGAGACTTTTTGTGAAAACTGAAAAAAAAAATCTTAATTATAATACATATCTAATCCGTTTAAAGTTATTACTTCTAGGAAAAGGGCCAAAAACTTTTGTATGACAGATTTTTTATTTCATTAATAATTTGTTCTAATGATCAGATTTTGACGAAATTGAAATATGACCACCTGGGGGGGGGGCTTACTCTTTCAAACAAAAGAAAAATTATCAAAATATATGCACATTTACGAGAGTTATGTGTGAACAACACCAAAACATACATACATACATACATACGGGTCGAATTGATAATCTCCACCTTTTTTTAAGTCTGTTAAAAATGGCATCAAGGGGGAGGGGGGCGATAGGTGTTTAAGAAGAAAAAAGTTCAGAACTTCGTCAATTCACAAGATATCAAATTCGGTTAAAATTTATTATAAATCTTCTTAATATTATCTAAAACTTTTATATTGGCAAGTTTTTTATAGGACCAACTGTTACAGCCACCCCCTCCCACCCAAAAAAAGGGGTGGGGGAATCATTTCTGGCTCCGCCTACAGACACAGGTATATTTCGAAATGGGTGGTCCCAACTGCCGCATCATGGCAAAGAGGTCTTTCTAGGCGTCCCACGGTCAGAGTCTTTGAAATCTACCTGTTCTTGTAGGCCGAGCCCTCAGAAAATTTATTTTTTCGATTTTTTGAATATCCGACATTTTTATAAGTGTTCTCTCGAAGCAGTTTAAAGCATTCGCGCAACCACAGAGGGGGGGGGGGGTGAGGTTCTGGATTCCAGTATTTTCGAATAGTGTTATCCATAACCCCGTCCCTCTGGTCCATAGAACTAGGAACTTAAAAGGAGCTTACTAGGAGCTTATTGTTTATTCTATGCTCTGGTCCCGCTACTGATACCAAATCATTATGCCAGCTTGTGGAACGCCATTTTAGTAGGAGTAATGAATTTTAAAATTTCTATAATTTTCTCGTTTTCAGTGAGTCATGTAACAAAAAAAAAGTATATTTTCATTTATTTCAGTGACAGCGAAGAAGACGATAGAGTTGACTTGTTGCCTGGCAGAGAAACTGCGACTTCGGATTCTAACCAGAGTAAGACGGCAATAACCTATGGAAATGTAAAGCCAAAAGAGGATGATGAAAGTTTCCATCAAGTTGCACTAACAGAAGGTTAATCCCCCATGTGCGTAAGAACTAATGATTGCAGTTTGCTTTTGTAAAACATTAAATGAGGTTTATTCATTTTTAGAAGATTATTAATATTGTAAATGTTTAAATCAATAAAATACTGTCAATAAAATCAATAAAATCAGTGGTGCCCAAATTAGGCACCACTAATTTTTAATTGCAATCTTAGCTTTATTATTTGGCAGACATTTTTTGATTATATAAAACAAATATTTTAGTACGGAGAAAGTGGTGTATCGTTCCTATTTTTAGTTTATGGTGTCGGAAAAAGCCCGACAGTTAAGGGGTTTAAACGCACAGGAACATAAAAGGAAACAGAGTATTGTCTTTTATGAGGGGTTCAAGGGGAGTGTCGTCCTCAAAAATACTTTTTCATTTATCTTAATGTTTTTTATTATTTTAAATCCATTGGGATAAATAAATTTTACGTCTTTTCTCTTCAAAATCATCAGAGACAGAAAATTTTGTTACATTTCAAAATCCAGGTTGTCGCTCGCTCTCTCTTGCCGTTGTCCATCTTTACAGAATGCCTTTTAATGTGAACCAGTTTTTACTGGAGTTTCTAGTTTCTAAGTTATTGCTGCTGAAAGCTATTGTACGTAAAGTTAAATATTAGTTTGATTCATTTGAAATAACTTTTTTGATATTATTTACTTTGAATTAAATTTTGTAGTAATGCTTTGAAAGATATTTCTTTTTCTGTGAAGTATAAATAACAAATTATATGCGTCATTTGTAAATATATTATTTTTTTATCTTAAAATTCCTATGAAGTGCAATGGCGTCAGCAGAACAAAATCCAGGGACGGGCAAGATTTTACAATAAATATACCTATAGTCCATTGCATAGGCTGCCTATTTTAAAATGCAGAATATAAACTTTAAATGAGCTAAACTAAAAAATTTGTACTACAGCCCCAGTGCAAGACAATTTTTAAACATATCGATGTTTGTTTTTTTTAAGTTTAGAAATTTAACAAATTAGAAATACGGAAAAATACAAAGTAAGTTTCTTACAGACTTTTTACAAAATAAAGAATTGAAATTTCTTTTCCTTTTTTTTCCCCTTATGGAGGACCTGTCCCTCTACCCATTCACTTTGAACCACACATATAAGAATGTTTAAGTTTTTCACGGGAGGTTCAGGAAGGCATAATTATCTTGAAAAATCCTATTAGTTTTAAATCAAATTATTTTTAATCTTTTTTAAATTTTATGGATAAACATTAATTTTAATTCGAATTAAGGACTTTTAGAAAAAAAAATTGTTTGAAAAATCTTGTTATTTTTTCTCTTATCCTCGTATTCACTATATACCTCAACTTAGAAAACCTCTGTAAAAATTTCAAATAAAATTCACGATAAATCTGATTGAACCTGATCAAGGTGAAATCCAATCGCATTAATGATGAATACCATTTGAGCGTTCGACCGAGGTTTTCTATAGGTTGGAGTAGATGGTGAATACTGGCATAAGTGTTTAATTATTTTAAGTCATTTGTGGTGAAAATATATTTTTTCATTATTCAGAAACATTAAAGAAAATGTAGTTAAATTTCAACATCCTGAAGGTAAGGGAGAGTTCTGGCCATCCGCTCCTTACCGACGCTCATGGTGTTTATAGTTATGCCTTTTTATTATGCCTTTTTACTTAGATTTGTATTTACTGTAGTTTCTCGTTTCTAAGTTATTGCTGCTAAAAACTATTAATGCTGAATATCATTTTGAGAAGTAACTTGAAATCTGAAGGATTTTTGGGTATCATTTACTTTAAGTTTTGTAGTAACATTTTAAAAGATTTCTTTTTCTGTGAAGTATAAAATACAAATGATATGTCATTTATAAATGAACACTTTCTTATTTTAAAATTTCATTAAATTTCCTATTTACTACAGACAAGATTCTAATCTTTCAATGTAGTAAGAAGTAATGATTGTAATTCACTTTTGTGAAACAGTTACGGTTCATTCCCATTCAAAAGATGATTAACATATGTAAGTTTCAATATAATAAAATATACATAGTGTTGTGAAATGTTATGACTATTTAGTGTAATAATAATCCTTTTTTATGAATAGTCAGTTATTGCAACAGTCAAAATTAGTTCTAAGTTGATGTTGCTATAAACTATTGCATAAAGTTGTCAAAATATTTAGCTTTGAATTCTGAATGATTTTCTGTAATTTTCTTTTAATTCAATAATTTTTCAGTAATACTTTTATTAGATGCTTATATTTCTGTGAAAGATAAGCTGAACGTGCTACAAAATTGTATATCTTTCGTAAATAAATTTTTCTCCTGAAAGAAACTTGTTGTGAATCTTTCATTTTACAACTTTCACTTAATAGTGACAGTAATCCGTTAAGTCTTCGAGACGTATTACACGACTATGGGTTCTCAATATTACAAGAAAATAATAAGAGGCGCGAACTTTGCATCCACGTGACAGTCCACTAAAACATAGTAATTATTGCATTATGATAAAGTAAAGATATTCCTTATTGATAAGGAGATTGAAATTACGAATGACTGAGCAAATGTAAGAACCTTTCGGAATTTCTTTGAGTGTGTGTGTGTGTACCATGTTACTGGGGCAATGGATTGCTGTTAGTTAAATGCATGTTGTATTTCTTAATATATATATATATATATACTGCAAAAAAAAAAAAAAAAAAAAAAAAAAAAAAAAAAAAAAAAAAAAATTACAGTAACACACTGGCATCCCAGCTGCCAGTATTATACCGTAAAATTAACAGTAATAAGCAGTAATACACTGCCGCGCATGCGCGGTAGTGTATTACTGCTTAAGTTTTCCAAAAACCTGAAACTTCGTTTACATGGTTACGTTGCAAAAGGGACCAAATTTTTAAATTTCACGTTTCTATCTTTATTAGTTTATAAGATACATGAACTCAGTTTCTATTTTTTGATACCCACTCGCCGATCATCAAAAAGATAAGCTACATCCCGTAGCTCTAGAAACTTAAAATTTGGGAATAACGGTAGTGTTTAGAATACAAAATTTAAACAATTCAGGGAAAAAAAATCTAAAAAATGAAAATAATTTGATCTTGTAGTCTTACAAACTTAAAATTTGATGTAAAGGTAGTGGTTAGGATTTAATAAAAGATAAAATTTAAAAATTTGGAAAATTCGTAAATAAAACAAAAAATCGAAAGTTTGAAAATAATTGGATTTTGTAGTCTTAGAAACTTGATATTTAGCATAAAGGTAGGGTTTAGGATACAAAGAAAATCCGGAAAAAATTCGGAAAATTCGAAAAAAATAATCCAAAAATTCGAAAAAGATATAAAAAATAGTTTCAATTTGTTTGAATTTTACTTATTTTTAATTTTATCTCTTTTTATCCTAAACGGTGGTACTTTTATGCTAAATTTAAAGTATCTAGGGCTTCCAGTAATAACCGCAGATCGATAGCACCTTTCCTGGAAGTAATTGAGAGTACTTTTGATTCCCACCCTATATCCTTGTGCTTGCCTAGGAACCTGAAACTTCTTCTTATTTAATACTTGGAAAATTTTCCAAAAAAAATTTCTCAAGCCTTGTATTCATAATTTTCAAATTTTTATTGCTTAATAGGCGAATAGCCAACATAGTGAAAAAGTACCCAAGCCAGGACTCGAACCCGGGTCATCAGTAGTTGGTAGAACATCTGGTGCGCTATACCGATGACCCGGGTTAGAGTCCCGGCTTGGTTACTTTCTCACTATGTTGGCTACACGCCTATTAAGTAATTAAAATTTGAATATTTTGAAACTTCTTTTTATCTAGACTTTAAACGGAAATAAAGCCAAATTTTTTATACCTTCAAATAATAGTGACAGCGAATTTAATTCAAATAATAGTGACAGCAGGTTTGGCGAAAAGCAGTGAATGATGTCCAAAAAGAGCCCAAAGTCAAGAAAAGGAAGATTACTTAAAAGAGAAAAAAAAAATCAAAAGCATCACATGTAAAAAAAAAATATATATATGTAACTTTCAACTGTTTCAAGCTTTCATAATAAATTTAATACAAAATCAAAGTGATGAATAATAGAATGGTTCGTGTTACTATTTTTTTCTCCCTCTGTTTCTTTTATTTTCTTCGAAAAATTAAATCCTATCAAAAACATATGTAAAAAATGTAGCCAATTCTCATGACTTATACCGTAAAAGTTCCGAGATCGTGTAAAGCTAAGTTTATCTATCTTATTAACTCATGAAATTTTCATTCACAAATCACTCCTAGTTTCTACATCTTTAGTTAATGAATATTTTGTGACTTGGCAATTAGGTAACACAGGTAAGTACACTTTACAATATTATGGGATGGGATTATTAGATTAAGTCTAATTAATATACATCACATTCTCGTGCTGCGTAGTTGCCAAGTAACAAAATAATCATTAACTAAAGATGTAGAGACTAGGAGTGATTTGTGAATCAAATTTTCAGAGTTAATGAGATAGTTAAACTTGGCATTACACGATCTCGGAACTTTTTACGGTAAGAGTCACGAGACTTGGCTACATTTTTTACATGTTATAATTTTGATAAGATTTAATTTTCCAGAGACAATAAAAGAAACAGAGGGAGAAAAAAAAAAATACCACACGTAGCATGCTATTATTCATCACTTTCATGCATTTTGCATAAAAATTTTTGATTATGAAAGCTTGAAACAGTTGAATGTTAAAATGTTTTGACTGTTTGTTTTCACTTAAGTTTTTTTACACAATGTATACATCTTAATACAAATGTTTTTGTGTGTTATCTTATTTAGTTTTCAAATGCACTGGGAAGGTTTTTAATATCTTAACACCCCCCCCCCCCCTATACTTTGCTAGTGTTAAAAAAAAAAGAGGTATGATTTTTCTGCAGATACATATCTTCTGTAGCATACTCGGGTTAAAAAAAAAGCACGATACGCCACTGGTTCTTCGGTAGCTTGTTTGGACCGCCTACTAAAGAAGTATAAAAACAACTCTCCAAAGCAGATGAGAACTTTGATGACCATGTGATTCAGATATTTCTCTTTCACCAAAGCACGAACTTGTTCACTTCAGCTTTGTGGTATCCACTTTCTAACCAGACAAACTCTTTTCAGTGCTTTCTTAACATGTCATCTATTGGCATTCTTGTTTACTTCCTCTTCTAATGAGCACTATTCATCTTCCTTGTCCCTTTCATTTTATTGATTTTTCATCTGTTGAAAGTTTTGGTTGTCAGATCTTTAGTGTTCAAGTTCAACTGATTCTTTTACATCGTGTTTATTTGCGTCTATAAATGTAATGCTTTATCCAAAGAGGTCATCTTATCCACTATGCCAGCCTTTTCAGCAGCAAGTTTCGTAGCAGTATCTATATAGTATCTTGAACACTGGAGACATTTTATACTTTTCAGCAGTTTAGCAATTTACCCCTATGTTATGACAGACTTTATAGTTGCATGAAGGCAACGGTACATTGAATTGCAATAGGTAGTACAGATAATTATGTTAATAAATGACATTATGGACGATCGTAGATAAAAATATATATATATATATAATGGTTTTGCTAGAATTTCTTCTCAAATGTCGAAATCAAAATGTAAGTTAGAAAGAAATTTGTAAAAAAATATCTTCCGGAAATATGGAATTGTTTAAAAAAATGCTTTGCAATAGCAACACGTTTTATGCAAGTACGCGCCTCGAATGAAGTATCAGTTAGCAGAGTCAAAAACATCGAAAAAAATATTCGTTAGCCGAAAAATTCGTTAACCAAGGTGTTAGCTGAATAAACTTTTTGTTGGGAGGGAGAAGTAGGGATACTGCTTTAATCAATAATTCTGATGATCTTTACAATTTTTTTACATTCCACTACTGTCCTCAGTACAAAATGTGTTAAAATAACTGCAAATATCATACACTGTGTTAACCCTTAACTGTTGTTAGCGGTCTCACAGACTGTTCCTTTTTATTCAGTTTCTACAGTTTAACTTGTAATTTTCAGTTTAACTATAGATACTGGAGGAATTTTGTTTTGTTTGGAGCCCTAGTACTATCGCCAGAGACTTCTGAATAAATGAAATTTAATTATAATAGTCCTGTTTATAAAGTTTAGTACTGAAACATTATTCTATGAATTAAACCAGTCTTTTATTCATTCGATTAAATGGTCTCAGAGAGCGCTCACAGTAGTTAAGTGACAGTTTCTGTCACAGCAGTTAGTGGTTAAAGTTAGATTTTCAATTAATTATGACACAAATCTCGCTCAAAAAGTGCGACACAAAAGAAAGCAAACTATCTTCTAAAATAAAAGCGTAAGTCATGTGACTGTCATCAACAGTTCCGGGATGGCCGTTTCACTTTTTCATATGACAGGCGGCCATTTTTATTCAAAATTATTTTTTCGAATAATCTTCTAATATAAAAGCGTAAGTCATGTGACTGTCATCAACAGTTCCGGGATGGCCATTTCACTTAATCATATGACAGGCGGCCATTTTTATTCAAAATTATTTTTTCGAATAAAACTGCATAAAAGTTACATTTTAAGAAAGATCGTTCAAAATAAATTAATATTTGAGCGATGACTTACGTTCAATTATGTATATATTCTGCAATAATTTCAGTCGAAATTAGGTTCACAGTTCAAATTCTCTATTCATGAAAGTAAACAAAAAAAAGAATGATTCGTCGTGAACATTTAAAATATTAAATCATGGAGGTAATCATTCGCAAAGAAAGTTCTCCGCGAATGAATTTTTGGACCGCTGCCTCGCGTCAAAAAAATAATTCGCACCAGTGAGACAATCAAAGTTTACCATAATTATGTGCTAGACAACTCAACTTTCTTCCGGACCTTTTCTTGACGTAAATTGAACTCATGTAATAATATTTAATGAATGAAATTTTTAGCATTTTTAAAATCGCTAATACAGCTTTTATTTATCGCGTGTACAAATTAGAAACGATACTTTGATTTTGAAATCAAATGTTTTGATTTGTGATATTATTTCTTATTTATTTATTTTCTATTTAAATGAAAAGTGTGAAGTATTTTAAATTTATGTAATATAAGCATTTTAGATTAAAGTTAAGTATTTTAAATGAAATGAGTGACAGGTTTATAATTTAAAATTAAATTAATGTAGTATGAATGATGGTGATGGGAACAATATTTGGCGATTTATCATCTGTTCCCGGCTAACAAAAATACTCATATTTAAAAAAGGAAATAAAAATAAATAAATGATAGTTTGATGTAAATAAATATTGATATACATATCAAAAATAATTTATAGAACTAAAAAAAATAAAAATAAACTAGATGGAACCCGTCAAAACTTGACGCAAAAAAATACTATAACAATATCAGTAAAATAAGCTTCTTTATTATTTATGAAGGGGTGCGTATAAAACAGTCCTTCAAATACTTTATTTAATTTTTTTTCCCCAGTCAAATACAGTACTATTTCCGATGCAAACTCCAAACAAACAATCCGTAAATAACTCTGTAATGCAAATCAGTTTGACATTACCACCATATTCCCCACGGCCAGAAAAAAAATTCACGGACCTATGAAATATATACAAATAGTATATTCCTACGTTCATATCATATTCAGTAAATAACAGAACATAGTAAATAAAGCACACATCCCCCCCCCCCTATGATAATGCAACCGAATGAGCTCCTATGCGCATGTGCATTGTATCTGCCCAAAAGCACCGTCGAAATTCGACGTTAAAAAGTTTTAAAATGATTAAATTAAAAGTTTTAAAATGTCCTCTTTAATCATTGTTCGTTTCAAATCTATATCTTCTAAAACGCATCCATTGTTTTAAGCTAATCAATTTTTATGCAAAGATTAAGAAGTTTTTTACAGTAATAAATATATCTGCAGATGAGGGAGATTTTTAATGTTTTCAAGTGTAATTTATTTGTATGGTTTCTTCGGTTCCTTGACATAATCAGGATGATTATCCCTTTTCCATCACAGTCGGGGATATTATTCCTCTTATACAGTTGGCAAATGTAAAAAAATAAAAAAATGAAATTCCTAGCATATCCTGATATCTGATGGAACATATTTATTTATCAACGAATTCAACATATCAATTTTATGTTCAACATAAACTAAAAATAGTATCTTTTTTTTTTTTTTTTTTTTTTTTTTTTTCCCTGACAGATTTTTGTTTAGCGCCAAAATGTTCTATCTTATGGATAATCTGATCTTATGATTTATCACTTTTTTTAAAAAAATTATTATTCACTTTTTATGATGGTTAGGGAAATCTATTTTCAATTGTGGCAACTTTCCCAGGGGCTATTTTACATTATTGAAGTAAACTGGTGGTCATTCTTAAGATAGAATTGAAAAACTTTTCATGCTTGAAAATTATTTAAAAAGTCGTTAAATTAATCGGCAGTTTTCAAATAAATTTCAATCGAAAGCTAATTTTTTTTCTAATTGATGATGTAAGAATTGAAATTGTAAAATGTAATAAAAAATAGAAATTTGTAGTATTTCGAAGTGATGTAAGCGCGATGAAAGCTAAAGCGATAGCGCCTTTGTTGTCACAACTGTTGTACATTTCTAAAAATTGCCTCTGTATTTTGGCTGGCGTCCAAAAGTGAAAAAACATTTTTTGACATCGAAAGAGAAATTCACAGTGAAAGAAATAGGACTTTGCGCTAATAAGGAACTGTTAAATGAACTTATAATAAATCTACCAAAATAATTCCTATGAAATATTAGTCTTACATTGTTTATTCTAGCTAAAAATACAATAATTATTTCAAGATTTTTTTCTACCATAACACTATTTTTAATAACGTTAAATTTCCTGAAATCCTTTACTTTTGTGATTTTTTTTTTTATTAAAAAAGGAAATCTTCTATCCTATAATTAAAAAAAAAGAAATTGGTAACATGTAATCAAGGTATGCAATCAAGATGAAGAAATCATTGACGGATCCAATTCTAATCTTTATAATTATGAATGCAAAAATCAGTAAAATTATGTCATGTTAATACAATCATATACATTTTTCTCTTTAGTTTTATCAATGTTAAAATGCACTTCAAGCTAAGCATAACGTCATTTTCACGCAAACTTTTCACACGTACTTCATATACCTTACATTAATGCTTAAACACCATGCACACAAATATAAATATATTTTGTATTTAATTGTAATGAAAAAATGGCATCAACAAAGTTATAATGCATAATGATAAAATAAACCCAATGGACAATATTCCCGTGACGTCACAATAAGTATGAATTTCTATTCGCTTATAAAACACGCGGATAAGTATTTTTACCGAAATTTAACTTGCAAATTAACAAATTCGGCCTTAAAACCGCGTGCTTTTAATATTTATTATTTCTCTTTTTATTCAACCACAGAGTTTAGAAAATAAACTCTGTGCTTCGGAACAGTAGGCGTTATCCGATTATGACGTCATTAGCAGACGTAAAAGTTTAATTGAAAATTACGGTTAATTAAATTTTCGAACAAACGAATGCACGATAACAAATCTGTGTCCAAATAGCTTTCATTTAAAAAAAGAATGATGTAATTTGATTCAGTAGTTTGTTCTCACGGATTGTCGAAAGAAATCCCTTAGCGTTTTAAATATATAGATAAACAAAAATTTGCATAAAAATTTTTTTGCCAAATTGGCCGGGAGAAAAATCGCGCCAACGTGCGTATGTGACACCTGTGCCTAAAAAATATGCGAAATGTGCTACCATGATCGCAAAAGTTCATGATTTGTCTATTAGAATCTTCCGATTTGGCGAAGGATTAAGGGAAAATTAAATTATGAATAAATGTAACGTGTTGCAATGTTTAACATACATTTAACCCTTTCCGGCACAGACAAATTCTATTCGTAAAATGCGAAATTACTGATTGACACCGGAATTTACAAACGACTTTTTTAGAAATTAAAAACTCCTTATTTTAAGCTTTTATTGTAGAAGCAAAATTTTATTAAAATATTCTTGGTGCCGATTGCAAGTTTGGAATTAAAATGAGGTGTTCCCGGAGTGGGACCACTGTGCCGGAAAGGGTTCAGGGAGACCAAACTGGTCGCCAGTGGCGGCTAGTAATTTGAATAAATACACTGGATTACACGGTTTATATACTTTTGCCGAAATGTGTGTTTTTTCATAGATTCTAGTGCACGGAGTACGAGAAAATTATTGAAAAAAATTTGTCAAGTCTAGTTTAAAAAATATTTATTAACCCCCTGACCGCCGAGTAAAAGGGCAAACTTGTAATGTTGTTTTCTCTGTAATTTTTATAAATGCTTAAAAAATCTGAATTATCAAACTTGAGATAAAAAACTTAATTACGTATATAAGTATAATCTTTGAGATTATCAATCATTTTTTGATGTTTTAAAAATGCATTATATTTGTAGCATTATATTAATTTAAACAAGCCGTGTATTGCTGTGAAACCTACAGCATAGTGAACCGATATATCAGGTCGCGGCGGTGAGAAGGTTAAATACTTAAAAAAATAAACATGAAATATAAAAAGAAAAAATTAGAAATGATTGATTTTACTCTTCTTTTTATAATTTTCTTGATCTGTTTCTCTTAAAATAGACCAGAAGTTGTCCCTTAACATACGTTCGTCCCAAAAACCTTTGTGTCTGTCTTCAAAAAGTTTAAAGTCTTGGTGAAAACGCTCGCCCTGCTCGTCACTCACGGCTCCCAAGTTTTCAAGGGAAAATTCCAGGTTTGAAGAGAGAAAATGTATCTTCAGAGACATGTTCACACCCATTGCATGATAGCTTTTTAATAAAACAGCAATAGTTTTTTCATAAATTTCATTTTTATGACTTCCTAAGAATCCATGGATGACTGTTTTAAAGCAATCCCAAGCATTTTTTTCATTAGTAGATAAAAAATTTCAAAGTCCTTATCTTGCATCAGTTTACGTATCTGTGGACCGATAAACATTGTCTTTTAATTTTGCGTCTGAAATACTTGGAAAATTTTGTGTAAATATTTAAAAGCAGCACTGTTTTTATCCATGGCTTTGACGAATTTTTTATTAGGCCTAATTTAATGTGTAAAAGTGGCAAAATTATATTTTGCGGATCCACAAAAGATGTATATTTCTCATTCATTTTTCTTGGAGTAAATTCATTTTGGACAGGCCAATATTTTTTATGTAATGGTGTTCTTTAGCTCGACTATTCCACAGGCACAAAAACATGAATATTTGGTATACCCGCCCTGTGAGTCCAGCAAGATACTAACTACTTTTAAATCGCCACATATTTTCCAATTGTACTGTTCATATTGTATCATTTTCATTAAAAGAGACATTGTTTGATAGGTTTCTTTACTGTTTACGGCAAGGCCAATTGGTAAAGATGGTTTTATATTACTTTTATGAAGTAATACAGCTTTCAAGCTATATTTATATCAATCGATAAATAAACGCCATTCATTTGGATCATTATTTTGATTCATCGCATTAAAAAATTCGGGAATACCGTGGCAAAAACAAAAATCATACTGCTGAAAATTTTACTTGGATTTCGGTAATAAGTGACTTTGGTATTTGGTGTCAATAAGTTCCACTGTTGTAGACGAGAGGCAAGAATCTCTGCCTTAGATCTAAATAGTTGCAAGTCTTGCACAAGGTCTTTCAACTCATTTTTGTTTATTAAATGTGAAGTTTTATCACCTTCGATTACGATCTCGTCATCATTTTCATCCTCCATAAACAGATCATCACAATCTCGCACTTGACATACCTGGACGTACGAGATGATATGTAGCAGAGTTTCCGAATGTGATATCGGTTTTGAGACTAATGGAATATCAGGATATTGAATTTTCTTTATTTTTTTTAATTAAAGCCTGCAGTTTTTGCCAAACAAAAATAAGTCATTTTCATGATTTGAAGGTTCTCTCTACAGCATTGGTGATCCAAATTGAAGATACTTTTTTCTCCTGAAGCACAGCATATAAGAGTAAGCCTACAGCTTTCACAAAAAAACATGTGGGACCCACTTTTTATCTTGATTACTCACTGAGAATCCAAAATAATGCAAATATGCTGTTTTAAGACATTCCGATATCGGTATTCCTTTTTTTGCGAATATAAATTGTCCACAAACGTAACAAACACGATCAGAATTTAATTTGCACACACTATTAGACATTTTATCAAAAACAAAACCACTTTAGTTCACAAAACACAAGAAAACAGAATATAGAATCTCATCAAAAAGTCACCTGTAAAAAATGCAGCCAAGTCTCGTGACTCTTTTTCCGTAAAAAGTTCTGAGATCGTGTAAAGCCAAGTTTAGCTATCTTATTAACTCTGAAATTTTCATTCACAAATCACTCCTAGTCTCTACATCTTTAGTTAAATATTATTTTGTGACTTGGCAATTACGCAGCACAGGGAAGTTATTACACCTTACTATGTTATGTGGAAAGGGATGAGATAATAAGATTAAGACTAATTATATACGCACAGGGAAGTTATTACACCTTAATATGTTATGGGATGGCATGGTATTATTTGATTAAGACTAATTATATACATCACATTCTCGTGCTACGTAATTGCCAAGTCACAAAATAATATTTAACTAAAGATGTAGAGACTAGGAGTGATTTGTGAATGAAAATTTCAGAGTTAATAAGATAGCTAAACTTGGCTTTACACGATCTCAGAACTTTTTACGGAAAAAGAGTCACGAGACTTGGCTGCATTTTTTACAGGTGACTTTTTGATGAGATTTCACTTCTTTTTGTAAGTAATCCTCCTTTTCTTGAGATCATCCACTGATTTTCGCTAAGCCCACACTCTGTCCCTATTATTTACAGGTATCAAAAATTTGAAGCTTTAGTTTCGTTTGCAAAGTACTGTAGATAAAGAGATTTCAGGTTCCTAGGCAAGCACTAAGTTATGGGAGGGGGGGTGTCAAAGTACTCTCAATTGCTTCCAGGATAGGTGCTATCTATCTGAGATATTACTCGCAGCCCTAGATACTTGATATTTAACATAAAAGAACTTTTTAGTGTGAAAAGAAAGCCAAAATTAAAATTTCCGGAAATTTCCAATAAATCAAATTATATTCCTTTATTCGATGTTTTTTTTTTTTTCGTTTTTTTCGTCTTTTTTTTTATTATTTACAGATTTTTTAATTTTTCCTTACTTTGTGTACTAAACCCTGCCTTTCTGCCAAATGTCAAGCTTCTAGGACTACAAAATCGAATTATTTTCAAATTTTCGACTTTTTATAAATTTATTGATTTTTCGATTTTAATTCTAAGTTACCTGATTGTCATGCCAATATAGTAATTATTTGATCCGTCTTCTTAGGATCATTTAGGTTCAATTTAGAGATACATCAAGTGAATCTTAGAGTTACCATGATTTTATTTAGAAAGAACTATCAAACCATAACCAGCCAGTAATGTCGGGAGGGTAGGGGGAGCTGTGAAATATTTTGTGGGGCTAACATCATTTAACAATCCATATTTCATATGCGAAGTAAATAGAGTATAACCTGTGAAAGAAAACAAACCTGTCTATAAAGAAATCGCCTATAACGTAGCCAGTCTATAGTGGAACTTTCCTATAACGAAATTCGTAAACGAAAGAAAGGAAAACCATAATCCGGGGTAAATAACATAAAACAATTAGGGGCGTTGTACTAGCTAATAGGACAATTATCTTAAAACTAATGTTTGTAGCAAATCAAATTGTTTTCGAATTTTTGATTTTTTAAAGATATTTCGATTTTATTTTCGAATTTAACGAATTTTTTAATTGTTCCTTTTATTGAATAGTAAATACTATCTTTACACCAAGTTTTAAGTTTCTAAGAATACAAGATAAAATTATTTTCAATTTTTGAAATTTTCGAATTTTTTTTTTATAATTTTCTGGATTTTTTAATTTTTTCTTATTTTGTATCCTTTATTACAAATTTCAAGTTTCTAGCGCTACAAAATCGAATTATTTTGAAATTTCCGATCTTTTTCGAGTTTTTTTATTCTATTTTCGAATTTATTGTGTTTTAATTTTTCCTTTTTCTGTATCCTAAACAATAAGTTTACGCCGAATTTTAAGTTCTAAAGCTACAAAATCGATTTTTTTTTCAATTTTTCGGATTTTCGAATTTTTTTTTCGAATTTTACAGATTTTTTATTTATTTCTTTTTTTGTATCCTAAATACTACCTTTATTCCAAATTTTAAGTTTCTAGCTTTACAAAATCGAATTATTTTCAAATTTTCGTTTTTTTTTTTCGATTTTTTTTTTCAATTTTTGTTGTGTTTTTAATTTTTTCTTTTTCTGAATCCTAAACACTACCTTTACACAAAATTTTCAGTTTCTAAGACTACGAGATCACATTATTTTCATTTTCTCTCTTTTTCTTATTTTTCTTTTTGAAATTTTCGATTTTTTTTAACTATCCATTTTTTTTAATGTTTCCTTATTTAGTATCTTAAATATTACCTTTATTCCAAATTTCTAGTTTCTAGCGCTATGAAATCGAATTATTTTCAAAATTTCCTTATTTTTCGATTTCTTTCGATTTCTTGATTTTATTTTCGAATTTTATTGCGTTTTTATTTTAACTTATTCTGAATCCTAAACACTATATTTACTGCGAATTTTAAATTTATAAGGCCAAAAGATCAAATTATTTTAATTTTTTTCAATTTTTTTCCAATTCTTCGAATTTTTGATTTTTTTTTTTCGAATTTTCTGGATTTTTTAATTTTTCCTTATTTTGCATCCTAAATACTACCTTTATTCTGAATTCCAAGTGTCTAGCGCAACAAAATTTGATTATTTGAAATTTTCCCATTTTTTTCGATTTTATTTTTAATTTTTTTTTTTTTGTGTTTTGATGTTTTCTTTTTCTGAATTCTAAACACTACTTCACACCTAATTTTAGGTTTTTAAGACTACAAGATCGTGTTATTTTCAATTTTCAATTTTGTTCGATTTTTTTGAGTTTTCGAATGTTTTTTTTTTTTTTTTTTAATTTTCCGGATTTTATAATTTTTTCTTTCTTTGTATCCGAAACACTAGCTTTATTCCAAATTTTAAGTTTCTGTGGCTGCGGGATCTACCCAATCTTTTTGATGACGCAAGAGTGAGTGAGTGACAAAAAATCGAAACTTTGAGTTCATATATCGTCTGCACTAATTTATGGGTATTTTTTGAATTATGCATATTTTTTAATTTTTCCTTATTTAGTATCTTAAATATTACCTTTATTCCAAATTTCAAGTTTCTAGCGCTATAAAATCGAATTATTTTCAAATTTTCCTTATTTTTTGATTTTTCCGACTTTTGGATTTTATTTTCGAATTTTATTGCGTTTTTTATTTTAACTTATTCTGAATCCTAAACAGTATGTTTACTGCGAATTTTAAGTTTCTAAGGCTAAAAAATCAAATTATTTTAATTTTTTCAATTTTTTTACGAATTTTTCGAATTTTTGAATTTTTTTTCGAATTTTCTGGATTTTTTAATTTTTCCTTATTTTGCATCCTAAATACTACCTTTATTCCGAATTCCAAGTTTCTAGCGCAACAAAATCGGATTATTTGAAATTTTTCGATTTTTTCAATTTTGCTTTCGATTTTTTTGGTGTTTTTGATGTTTTCTTTTTCTGGATACTAAACACTACCTTCACACCAAATCTTAAGTTTCTAAGACTACAAGATCGTATTATTTTCAATTTTGATGGAATTTGTTGAATTTTCGAATGTTTTTTTTTTTTTTTTCGAATTTTCCGGATTTTATAATTTTTCCTTTCTTTGTATCCTAAACACTACTTTTTTTCCAAATGTCAAGTTTCTAGGGCTACGGGATCAACCTAATCTTTTTGATGACGCATGAACGAGTGAGTGAGTGAGTGACAAAAAATCGAATGTTTGAGTTCATATATCGTCTGAACTAGAAAAGGCAGAAAGTTGTAATTTTAAATTTTGGTTCTGTGTGCCAAATACTCTAGAAAAACAAAGTTTCAATTTTTTGGGATACTCCAGCGCGGAGATATGGGGGGGGGGGGGTCAAAAGTGCCCTGAGTTGCTTCCAGAAAAGTATGCTTACGGCTGTCCTCTCTCGACTCGGCGGAGGCACTGCCGTGCCTCCAGATCTTGCCAAGGCTGTGGTTTTCCTATTAGACTTAATGTTAGCTATATGCTCCATTTTTCTGCAACTAAATTTCCTCATGCCAATATAGCAATTCATTGATCCGTTTTCTTAGGATCGTTTATGTTCAATTTAGAGATAAATCAAGAGAATCTTAGAATCACCATGATTTTAGTTAGAAAGGACTATCAAGCCATAACCAACCAGTAATGTCGGGAGGGAGGGAGAGATGTGAAAATTTTTGTGCGACCAACATCTTTTAACAACAAATATTTCATATATAAATTAGAGTAAAGCCTGTGAAAGAAAATGAACCTGTCTATTAAAAAAAAGGTCTATAACGTAGCCAGTCTATAGCGGAACTTTTCTATTACAAAATTCGTAAACAAAAGAAAAGAAAAGCATAATCCGGGGAAAATAACACAAAACAATAACGGAAGGTGTACTAGCTAATAGGACAATTATCTTAAAATCTATCTAAAACAAACTATCCCCATCCTGTGGGATTTGTTTTTCAATGTTTTACTTTATTTAATGCAAAACATAGATTGCATCCGACAACTCATAAAAAAGTCCTCCGGCCTGTACCGGCAGGAAAAGGTAGCTTTCCTATATGTTCGTTTTAAAATTTTAGCTAATGTTACTCGAAAACAGCAAGTTAAAATGCAAAGAAACCGTTTACAAAAGATTCGTTTACACTGAATTTGAATAAGAAATTCGCCAAATTATTGAGTTATAGCCAAGTTGGCTTCATTTATGAAGACTTATTTTTGTCGCCAAATTTGGCGAGATTTCGCCAATTGTCGCCAAGTTTGGCGAGACTTTAGCGCTAATGGATATGAATATATAGTTTTATGCGTATGATTGGGAAAACGATTACAACAATGAAAGAAAATAATTTGCGAGAAATCGCGTTCACTAAAACTTGTAAATTTATATTAAAATCATTAAAATTACAGACATTACAATACACTTTCATAAAACATTAAAAACATATTAAAATTGGACGTTTCGGATTTACATGGAAAATCCCTCTTCAACAACAACATTTCACTTAGCGTAAATCATAGTTCAAAAATATCAACAAATAGAAAATGCAACGTATCAAAATTTCGAAGTCAAAGTTACAGTTATAATAACACGGAGTATTCATTCGGGATTGCACCTGCTTGACCATTATTGACCATAAATTTATCGTTGGTTTTTTGTAATGTGCTGTTTTGTTTCAAAATGTCAGCCACCCTAGAATTTCAAACTGCTCTATCTCAGCCAATTTTTAAGATAGAGGTAAAACAAAAAATGCTCTGGAATCCTTGTATCAAGTCCTAACACCTAATTAAAAAATAAACTTGATTTTTTAACTTTTTTGTATATTTATTTTAGTTTTAAAATTTTCCGTGGCCGCCATCTTGAAACAAGATGGCGGACCAAGCTGGCCAACGAACTCGGTCGAGGCATTGGTGAGCTTAATACACACAATTAGTTTCATCCAAATTAATTTATAAATACGAGCGTTATCGTATCAAATTATTTTCATTTTTTCAATTTTTTTCGAATTTTTTTTTTTTTTTTTCGAATTTTCTGGATTTTTTTAATTTTCCTTTTTCTGTATCCTAAATACTACCTTTATTCCTAATTTGAATTTTCTAGCGCAACAAAATCGGATTGTCTTCAATTTTTCGGTTTTTTTCAATTTCTTCGATTTTTTCAATTTTGCTTTCGATTTTTTTGGTGTTTTTGATGGGTTTTTTTTCTGGATGTTAAACACTACCTTCACACCAAATCTTAAGTTTCCAAGACTACAAGATCGTATTATTTTCAATTTTCAATTTTGGTGGAATTTGTTGAATTTTCGAATGTTTTTTTTTTTTTTCGAATTTTCTGGATTTTATAATTTTTCCTTTCTTTGTATCCTAAACACTACCTTTTTTCCAAATGTCAAGTTTCTGGGGTTACGGGATCTACCCAATCTTTGTGATGACGCGTGAACGAGTGAGTAAGAAGTGACAAAAAATCGAATGTTTGAGTTCATATATCGCCTGAACTAGAAAAGACAGAAAGTTGTAATTTTAAATTTTGGTTCTGTGGGCCAAATACTCTCTATAATTGAAGTTTAAAATTTTTGGGATACTCCAGCGCGGAGATATGGGGGGGGGGGGGGGTCAAAAGTGCCCTGAGTTGCTTTCAGAAAAGTATGCTTACGGCTGTCCTCTCTCGACTTGGCGGAGGCACTGCCGTGCCTCCAGATCTAAGTTGACAATGCGGGTAGATTGAATGTGATGTAATAGATATATTATAGAATTAAAAATATGAATACTGACAAATGTAAAAATCTAAAAAATGTGACGTGATAGATTTTTTTCAAATACCGGTTTTCATTAGTAAGAGATAGCATAATAAGAAAATAGGTGTTTCATCAAAAGTATGTAAAAGTTTAAATTTGTAAACCAGTGATATTAGACATGTTACAAATAAAGGGTATTTGTAAAAACTCATTCTTAGTCATTTAAAATAGTCAAATATATAATTTTTTTAATTAGAAAATTTGTTTTCTAGTATAACGTTGTCATATCATCGCTCAAATTATTCACGATGATTTTTGTGTTTATTTCATAAGTTGTAAAATCTTGAGATCAATTAAGTCAGATTTGTGACAGTTTATTTTTGATGGAGAATATACTGATTTTTTTCTTTTTGCTTTATTTGTCACATTTTCTTCTTTTATAGGTGATCAGTTAAAAGCCTACACTAGTCACGGGAAGAAACACTCAAGCTAATGTTAAGTCTATGGGAAGGTTCTTGACAGATTTCTCGTTCGCATTTTAAAATTTTTAAATGATTTTTTTTTGTATAAGATAGCTGAGGCCGATCCCTAACGTTGTTAGTTTTTACTCTTTTGATTTTAGTTGGTTTTTTTATAAGCGGATATTTCCAATTTCAGAACCGGTTCTGAAAGTGAAAGTACCCTTATATAAAAAAAACTGGAACCAAAATCGAAAAACTAACAACGTTACAACGTTAGGTATACGTTATAACGTTAGGTATAAACAACATTAAGTATCGACATGTATATCGGAATATCGGCATGTATCGGTATGTCATAAACAACGTTAGGTATCGGCCTCAGCTACCCTATGCCAAAAAAAAATCACTTCGCGTTCGAGTTTCTTCGGATGACTAGCGTAGGCTCTTAACCCTTTCAGGGGCAAAGTACTTTCAGTACTAAAATGTTGAAATAAATGACTGGCACCTGAATTTACGAAAACATTTATTTGGAAATAAGAAAAAGGCTATATTTCACATACATATTAAATGGGAAAGATTTTAGCAAAATTCTGGTGCCATTGTGGCGTTTGGAAATTAAACTTAAGTGGTTTCATAAACACACCACTGCCCCTGAAAGGGTTAACAGTCAAACTGATTAAAAGTTTTATATTTAGACATTTTCGATGGAATTTCATATATTAAAATGAAGAGCAAAATTTTGATATTTCAATGTTTCTAGAAAACTCAATGATCATTACACAAAATTTACCTTATTGTGTTTGATAGAAAAGAAATTTAGTATAAAGCTATTAGGCCAGTAAAAATAGGATTTTACTAACCAAAATTTCGCGGAAAGCTGGAAATTGTTTCAATCACTTTGTTTTACATCCAAATGAAGGGATTTGAAGTTTGTCCCATTTTTCCTAGTGCGCTTTAGATGCAGCACCACAAAAACCTCAAAATTTTCGGACTTTTTTCAGTATTTCGTAAATAACTCAAAAACTGTTTACTCTACAAAAAAATCCTTGTGCACAAATTGCAGAGCATAAAATTTTGCGTCGATTGAGTACTACAGATTAAACATTCCACCAATAATAAACGAGATATGATAAATCAAAAAAGTACCTTTTTCCAAAATTTTCTTGAAAACTTATAAAATTGGTGTTTTGAGTACCAATTGTCTTTTAAATGAATCATTTCGCTTACAAAACAGTATAACTGCATAAATCGCCGAATGGTACTGTTTAATTAACAACTTCCAAATTTAATTACATCAATATGGGGTTTTCACCAACCTTTTCAACAGATGATTACACTTGAAATGCAACCGATTTCCCCAAATTAATTTTAATTCTGCCGTTTGTAAGCAAATTATTTTTTGAGGTGCATAAATGATTATATTTTGAAAGTCCAATGAAATGATAAATATAACGGATAGGTAATTGTAAAATGAAAGAATTGTATGTGTACTTAAAATTATGTATTTTACAAAATGTTGGAAAAAAATATAATAATAGAAAACCAAGAAAAAAAATTTATTTAAAAAAATTACTATAAAAGCAACGGTAATAAAATCAATTCAAGTTACTTGAGGGAAATACAGGAAAATCGAGCTTAGAGCGTTTTTTTGCTGGACCTTCAGTTATCCATTCTTCTTCTTCCTCTAGATGGAAGGCCTCCTCGTCCATATCTACTTTTTCGTCGTATCCGATTTGTGGGTCTTCTTTCTCTGCGGTATTTGTGCACGACACGCCTTTACAGTGGTAACATATAGTTGAGCATTTAACACCGTTCTTTCTACAAGAAAATAAACCACCTTTGCACCCTTTGCACATTTGCATGACAGAGTGTTTAGGAGCTCTGGTGGGGCAGCTACAACGTTCGTGGTGACTGGAAGTATGCCATGCCTGAATGACTTCCAACCCCAATCAGTGGGATTTATCAGCCTTCCATTCCAAATATTGATCTGAAGAACAGCTCTGAATGAATGTTGTCTGGCTGTATCTTCAGTCGGCGGCAGAGAAGCGAGGTTAAATTGTGTCTTCATAAGGTATTTAGCACATATGTTGTATCGCAATTTGTGCAGTGTTGTGGCTTCGTCTTACTGGGGATTGTATAAGGTGGCAATAAATTTCTGCCCCGCAGCACTTACTTCCTGAGGCGTAGCATATTGGTTATTAAAGACTGTTGGAACATCCTGTAAGTGAGCATGTTTTTCCAGAACAAATTTCAGTTTGCCCTGCCTGAAGAAGGCTGATGTAGAATCACAGCCACTAAAAGGATGCAGGAATTATTCTTCACAATCGGCGAGTACTTGAAACTTAATGGTGAATACAAAACATTGCGTGACTGTCCTTTTCCAGTTTTCAAGAAGTATATTGTGGATGAGTTTGGAGCAAATGCAGTCAAAAGCACAAACAGATCAATATCTTCCCCAACTATGATGACGCGTTCTGACTGCTGATCAAGTTAGATGGCTTCCATCACGATGGTAGTATCTGCATCCTCGGCAGCTTGCTTCACAGTAAACTTGTCTTGCTCCAATTTTTTCAATGAGCATTTTTATTAAACGGAATTTATTGCCTTCATTTGCAAGGAAGTGCTCTTTTTGCACTCTGAGCGACATAGTTTCGTCAAAGTCAACACTTTCTGCAATGTATTTATTTTTTCGACGGAAACGCTCAGCAGACTTCTCTCCATGTTCTGACTGGATGATTCTTCTGGATAACCGTCAAATACAATGGTTACAGTTTTACCATAGTTGTTTTTGGAATATTCAACGTACTTGGAAATAATTGACGAGAACTTTTCTCTTGGTTCCCAACTCACTCGATGAAGCAGGAAGCCACAATCAATCACATGGACAGTTTGTATGGTTTGTTCTAAATCATCAAGGGGAGTGAATAAATCGTAAAATACCGACTTTCGAATTTTCCTCATCCAAACATTATCAAACAGAGGTCGGTAAGCAGCCAATTCTAATCCAAAGAATTTGCTAAGTTCTTCCTCTGATTTCTTGTGGAAAGAAATTCGGCGAAAAATCGTCTCTGGATCGACAGATACCTCCTCATTATGTATTTTTACAACACACGTGAAGCTTTTCATGAGAGTTACTCGATTGGATCTCTTGAATTTCACATGGCCAAAATCACCACTAATGACACTTTTAATACTTGCAATTCCAATCTCTTTGGCTAGATGACAATTTATTTTATCGTCACCAATCACTCCTGACATCACGTAGTCACATGAGAGAAATTGGTTGTGCGACAGGAACCATGAAACTAACTTATCCACATCGACGTTGTCCCTTGTGATTCTAGATGATCAAAATGACACACCACAGAACTTCTGCACTTGTTGGGAAATATCTATGATTATGGGAATTGTAGCAATCCATTTAGCCAGGGTGCTGTCGGTCAGTCCTCTACCACGAGAGAGACATCCAGTAGTCTTCAACGATCTCATCAAAGTCTGCTCAATAGTCATGTCTGATCATATCCCAGACCAAAATTTGTCTGATCGTCTTATTGTGAAATAATCTTTAGTTACATAAAAATCATTGTTCCGGGGTCAGACACGACTCTAGTTCCACCATGTCAAGTAAATATAAGTGGCAGGACTTCGCATAGAGGAAATGTCCGCTTGAGTGGAAGTAGGGAAGCATTTCTTTGATACATTGAAGATGTAATGACCAATCACCACTTCGTTCAGCTGCAACGAAATTGTTCACAATAGTAACCATGTGATAGTACATGACCCAGAATTTCGCTGTTGCTCCCTTGTTTTTCAACTCGTCCATTTTGTTATTGAGTTTTTTGATGAGACTTGCCACTTCGGGAATAACTGTGCTCTGTGATTTAAACTGGTTGTTAAAACTCACAAGGATCTGAAATACTGCTGATTCTTCTTTCTCTGTAATTTCAATCATACCCAGAACCAATTTGGCCAAAGCTAGGTGAGCCAAAATGTGAGCTCTCAATGCTCTTGAGTAAGCGTGGCCTGTCATCACCTTGATAACAGACGCACCAGCAAATGCCTAAAAAAAATTAAAAAATTCAGAAAATTTTGGAAAAATGTACTTTTTTGATTTATCATATCTCGCTTATTATTGGTGGAATGTTTAATCTGTAGTACTCAATCGACGCAAAATTTTATGCTCTGCAATTTGTGCACAAGGATGTTTTTTTGTAGAGTGAACAGTTTTTGAGTTATTTACGAAATACTGAAAAAAGTCCGAAAATTTTGAGGTTTTTGTGCTGCTACGTCTAAAGCTCACCAGAAAAAAATGGGACAAACTTCAAATTCCTTCATTTGGATGTAAAACAAAGTGATTAAAACAATTTCCAGCTTTCCGCGAATTTTTGGTTAGCACGGCTCTTTTTTTAACTAATTTTATTGGCCTATATCTTATTACAATGCAGTGGTTCGCAAACGTGATCGGACACTAATGGAGTTATAGGAGTTTTTTTTATTTGAAAAATTAGCATATTTTGATTTGTTCTTTTGAGATCTAAGAACAAAGTAGAAATATGTAGGTTTTTGCGGAAAAAAGTCTACATAATTTTGAACTTATCATGCCCTTCCCGCTAAATATAGCGTAAGTGACAAAATGTTAATTTTTAAAGAGAAATTTTAAAATCTTATTTCAGTCGGAGTTTTCATTTTGTTTTCTTTATAATTTCTAAACTATGCACAAAATAAATACGTGTAAGCTTGCAGTAGGTTTCTTAAGTTTTTACAAAAACACCATTTTCAAGAAAAGTCATTTTGTCAAAATTTGTCGCTTACGATAATTTGGCAGGGAAGACACAGTATTTTTATTAATTTTTATTAAAATATGCCTTTTGGATCCGCTTTTTCTCGTGGTTTTGGCGGCGTATAAAGTTCTGAGATACCCAAGATTTCTCAGACTTGAGTGGTTTCACCAAAAAACCAATGAAATGTCCCTTAAAATGTGTGAAAGGTTTTTAAATCTAAAAATTAAAGTAATTTCAAATTTAAATTATTTTCTAACTTTTAATACCGGATTTTGAACTTCTTTTAAGTTTGTTTTCCTAGCCCAACTAATATTATTTTCAGATATTAAATTGTAACCAACTTTATGGTTCAAAACACAAGCTAATGCCTATTTGCAGGAGTCTGTGGCTTGTGCTGCAGTCGGGATTGGCCAGGCCTTGTGTGTCACAAGTTCAGGCATCAATCAAAAGGCTATATTAAACCAATTGTTTCCTTTCATTTTACACCTTCGCCCTGCTGGAAAATATTACAGGTGCTGGATCAAAAAGCGAGAGCACGAGTGAAGAAGGGATTTTTTGTAGAGTTTGAGCTAGTCTGCATCCTAATAACCATTTAAGTCTATAAATAATATTTACTGCACCCGGGGGCTCCTCCGAGCATAATCGAACTGCTAGGTGTCACCCATGTATCGTAGAACTGTTAATAAAATAAGTTTTGGTCAATCAGCGTGGTCCCGCGTCAAGTTATTTTATATTATATCTACCTGCATCAATAACTGTATAGATCGCAGAATGCACCAATAAACCTAACATTTCACATGTACATAATTACCCAGTCCTTGACTGGAAGTCTTTTGAAATTTTGTTTTTTTAACAAAATGGCGGACTATCAAAATGCATCGGTTTTCAACAAAAAAATCTGGTTTTGTTTAGGAAAAAACTAAAAGAAAGAAAAAGCTTCAGTCAGGAACTAAGGAGATCGTATAAGCTTTCATTTAAAAAAACAAGGCTGTCTGGTCATCTGTTGGTAAGATATTTTGAGCGCGAACTTAAAACATTTTTCGAGAAAATGGCGTTTAATGCTCGGTTTTCACGATTTCAGCGATAGCTATATCTCAAGAACGAATAGATTGTTACTTAATTTCGGTTGCAGACGGTTTGATTTATACAGCAGAAAGTTTTGTGATGGTTACAACATACTAGTTTTCTTTACGATTGTACAATTGCTTTCTCCGATTTCGAAAGATATAAAAATTATGTTTCTTATTTTCGTCATACACCAATACACAATTTCGTAACTCGAAGACAAAAAGAAAAAATAACATGTATAAATAATTATGGATTACACGAAAACAATTTTTTTTTTCAAATTTTTATTTCACAATTCTTTTGTACAGACGTTTAAGAAAATAAACAGCTACAATTTCTTATAAAATATAAGCAGATCTTTAAAATAACTAAATGCAATATTTAAACTTATTTACAAAATATTTACATCTGAAACTACAGATCTATAGATATCAACAGTGGCAATGCCAGCTAGCGTCACTTCATTTATTTGATAATATGGTACAGGGTTTAGCTGCGGAATTAATGAAAGTGGAAGGGTAAAGTTTGCTATATCTTCAGTCCCCGGAAAAGCATGTTTTGGGGGATTTTTTTTCTTTAAAGATATCAACTCGGGGTTTTTGCACATATATTTATTGATGTTTAGGTAAACTCTGTGAATTTTGTTAATCGGAAGTATTTGAAAAAAAAAAATTATATGACGGAGAGTGTGCACCATATACGTCCAATCAGGCGTCATTTTCCTAAGATTCAATTATCTGAAACCCCATTTTGAGTTAGATTCTGGACGATTAGGATATTATCTGGAGCTTATACTAACATTTAGTTTTTAAAAGTTCTTAAATAACAAAATAGTGGTCATTTGGAAAACGAAAGAGTTTTTTAGAGTTTAAGTTTAGTTCACTATAAAAAGTAGTTAATTATTAAAAGGGATACATATCGTTGGTATAAGCTCCCGCAAAAGTACTAATTTTCGTTTAAAAAAGAAAAAAGCGACGATCGACCGAGTAGTTCCCTAGAAAAGTGACCACCCAGTTTGAAAACACTTGGACAAACTCTCCATTATATGAAGCAAAGTTTGAAATATTTCCGATTGTAAACATTCACGGAGCTTATCTTAACTTTAATAAATACTAGGTTGGAAAGTGTTAAAAATCAAATTGACTATGGACCTAATTACAGACCCCTAACCTTCCTATTCTCGAAAATGTTCTACCTACATGTAAAAAAAATTCTACTGTATAGAACGCGCTTTCACATTTATAATGTTATGAATTGGCACGATCGGCTTGCTCAAGTTTACACAATTCGGCTGGAAGAAAAGATTCATTAATTTTTTATTTCTTCTTTGCTTTTGCATTACGCGAATTTGTTGGTAAAATCGATTTTCTTTTCGATAACATTGTTGTTTTTTAAGTTTAAAAAATATTGTAATTTTACTTAAACATTGCTTTAAAATCTATGCAATTTTTCTTATCCTGCAAGACTTTACAAAAATCTATGATGAAACAACTTTAAAAAAAGCTATATTTAAAAAAGACAACAAAGTTTTTCCTATTTTAAAACTAAAAGAAATGTAAAATTAAATTCCGGTTCGAAACGACGATTTACAAATGTGTTTTCGATTGTGGGAAAATGATAGAGGAAAAATGCTGTTACTTTGACACAATCATATTAAATCTTTAGCTTTTATGAGAAAAGCAACTTTCTTTTAAAAAATATAGTTATTTTTATTAAGATTTTTTGATTTTCGATACGGATAATTTTGCGATGCATATCATTGACATTTGCCATCCAATATATATATATTTTTTTACTTTTTAAAATTTAAATTAAAAATATGGTATCTTTATGTTAGCCGTGTGCAGACGATAAATCGCCAACCTATCCCATCATTCGTATTGAATTTATTAAAAATATAAATCTTTCACTCATTTCATTTAAAACACAGAACTTTAATTTACAACACATACATTTAAAATACATATATTACGTACATTTAAAATAATTCCTTTCATGTGAAAAAGAAAAAATGAGAAATTAATCACAAATAATTTGATAACCCAAGATCATTTTATTTCAACATCAAAACAAATCTGTTTTATTTTTCTATATATGACATCATATTCGCTTGCTTTCCATACTTACTCGTATTTATGCACTTTGTATTATTATCAAATATTTGAAAACGCACCTTTTATTTCTAATATGACATCATTTCATATTCTGTTTAATTCTTAAATAATTCGTTTCCTTTTCATTTTTCACGTGGAAAATTTTCACTTGAAAATAAATTGTTGATTAAAAATTATTACTCAGGGGTTTTATTTTATATTGGCAACGATAAAGTATTAGCAACGATAAAATAATTTAACCATTTTAAAAAAAGCTGCAAAACCGGGCCCTTTGGGCCAAACCAACCAACCATTTTAAAATATACAAAAAAATGTCCATTTATTCTGTATAAAAATAATGAAAATTTTAATTTTAAAGAAAAATATTGATATAAAATAAACAAAAACCAGCCTATATTCATTTGAGGGTTATAATCAACTTATATGCAAAGATACAGGATCATTAAATGCTTCATTTTGACGCTGGCTTCAGCCTAACATTTGCACACAATCAGATTTATAATATTACTAGCTGTTACCCGTGACTTCGTTCACGTAACATTAAAAAAAGAATAAATGCATTAATTTAGCAAAACATTTCACTTGATAATTAACAACATATATAATTAACCAAAGCTTTATCACATTTTATAGGAGACCATATGGTATTTATTTGCTATTTGGGCCTAGATATGACAGTCTTAAAAAAGTGAAATTTCATGCCAAATAATATATACAATCGCGAAAATCAAACTGCAACTAATGAAAAAAGGAGGACCCAGTAAAATCGTGAAAATCGAGGGATTCCTCTTCGTAAAACGAAAAACAACACTGGCAGAATTCTTCTATACAACAGTGCATTTTAGGTGGTATTTGGCGTACAATTTGTATATGTGTGCATTGCTAAATGGGCATTATTATATTGTTTATTTGCATAGACATATGTTATATATTTCTTACTACATTATCTTGTTTATGTATATATTAAATTAAGTGCTTCACGCTAAGTGGTGTAAATAGTGAACAAACTGCTTGTGGATTTTATACATTGATAGATATTTCACAAAGATATAACAATCTGATGCGATTCTAAAATGTAAATAAAGGTTGCTAGAAAGTACTTTAAATTCTGCCCAATTTAACCTCAATATTTTCTGTATCGCGTCAAGAACACTATAAGCAAATAAATACCGACGACACAAATCTGATGATCTAAATTTACATATTTTTGTTAGTATATATAGGATTATTTTGATTTATTTCATGCGTTTGAAATTTTTTACGCTTTCTCTAGGGTTAGGTGTCGAATAAATGTACTTTCTTGTTATTTTATTTTGCCATTTCTATTTATTCTATTTTCCATTCATTCCATTTATGGATATTGATTTAATTTACATATTCGTGTCGAAGAATATTCTTTTTAGTTATTATCAGGATTAGGATAGGATACAATTAGGGTTAGGATTAGGATTAGGAATAAAAATTGAACGACAATGGCATGACCGATTCAGGTTTAAAGTATGAACCAGGAAGTCTATTTACATCATGAAGCAATAAGAAAATTAGAAAATTATCGGCTAATATTTTTAACACTTTCCAACCTAGTTGAAAAGTGTTTATGACTTCGGTTTGTCTGGCCGTCTGCCGTCTGCCGTGCTCTAACTCCCGTAAATATGCTCGGATTGCCTTGCAATTTTTATATGTTATTGTCGTTATCTATAGCACGTTCCCTATTTCAACTGAAGTGTGTAGCACTTATAGTTTTTTTACAGGGACACTCAAAAGAATTCCATTACATGACGGTCTATGGGGAAAAATCATTTGCGGTTTGTTTTAATGATGTTACACAGTTGCAAACACATTGTAATTGATATATATCACTAAGGTGTATTACAAGAAGCTTAATATGAAATAGGGTGTGCATAGCACTTATTGTTAATTTACAGGGACAGTCAAAAGAATTCCGTTACATTACATCTATGGAGAAAAATCGTCTGCGGTTTATTTAAATAATGTTTCACTATTTTAAACGCATTGAAATTTATAAATATCACTAAGGTGCATTACAAGAGGCTTACTACAGAATATTGTGTGTATAGTAGTCATCGTTTATTTACAGGGACACACAAAAGAATTCTCTACTGTCTGTTAACAATAATTCCTGGAAGTGTGTTTTAAGTTACTGAGCGCGATTTTAAAATTAACCCACTTTTTGTTTATTACGATATGTGTATAAATTCTGTAGATCATATACAGGGTAGCACAAAAGTTCGCGAACACATTTCTGTCTATTGACAGACACTCCAGAAGGAGAATTTTAAACTGTGCTACGCGTTTCTTAACTGAACTAAAATTTAGCATCCTATGTAGTATATATACAAATATATAGATCATATACAGGGCTGAGTAAAAGTATTCGGATATTTTTCCGAATATTATATACGTTGGAAATTCCTCAAAATATGTTTTTAAATATGTTATGCGTTTTCCAAATTGTTTACTTAGATGTTATTTTCCTGCTTATTAAACGGTATGATTTGTAAAATTATTTTGAAAGCGTTGGGAAGTGTTAGATAATCTATGCTTGATGCATGATTTTTCGTTCTTGTTTAATATGTTTTACAGTCATAGTTGGCATCAAAGGTGAGCGGGGAAATGATCATCTAAAATACCATTAAGTGTTTACCACGTAAAAAACAAATCTGGTTACAACAATGCATTTAATTTTGCGCCAAATTTCACTTGATTAAAAAAAAAAGCAAATTGACTATGGACTTAATTACAGACCCCTAACCTTCCTATTCTCGGGAATGTTCTACCTATATGTAAAAAAAATTCTACTATATAGAACGCGCTTTCACGTTTATAATGTTATGAATTGGCACGATCGGCTTGTTCAAGTTTACACAATTCGGCTGGAAGAAAAGATTCATTACTTTTTAATTTCTTCTTTGCTTTTGCATTACGCGAATTTGTTGGTAAAATCGATTTTCTTTTCGATAACATTGTTGTTTTTTAAGTTTAAAAAATATTGTAATTTTACTTAAACATTGCTTTAAAATCTATGCAATTTTTCTTATCCTACAAGACTTTACAAAAATCTATGATGAAACAACTTTAAAAAAAGCTATATTTAAAAAAGACAACAAAGTTTTTTTTATTTTAAAACTAAAAGAAATGTAAAATTAAATTCCGGTTCGAAACGACGATTTACAAATGTGTTTCGATTGTGGGAAAATGATAGAGGAAAAATGCTGTTATTTCGACACAATCAAATTAAATCTTTAGCTTTTATGAGAAAAGCAACTTTCTTTTAAAAAATATAGTTATTTCTATTAAGATTTTCTGATTTTCGATACGGATAATTTTGCGATGCATATCATTGACATTTGCCATCCAATATATAATATATATATTTTTTTTACTTTTTAAAATTTAAATTAAAAATATGGTATCTTTATGTTAGCCGTGATTTCCTTTTCATTTTTCACGTGGAAAATTTTCACTTGAAAATAAATTGTTGATTAAAAATTATTACTCAGGGGTTTTATTTTATATTGGCAACGATAAAGTATTAGCAACGGTAAAATAAATTTAACCATTTTTAAAAAAGCTGCAAAACCGGGCCCTTTGGGCCAAAACAACCAAACCAACCATCCATTTTAAAATATACGAAAAAATGTCCATTTATTCTGTATGAAAATAATGAAATTTTTAATTTTTAAGAAAAATATTGAAATAAAATAAACAAAAACCAGCCTATATTTATTTGAGGGTTATAATCAACTTATATGCAAAGATACAGGATAATTAAATGCTTCATTTTGACGCTGGCTTCAGCCTAACATTTGCACACAATCAGATTTATAATATTATTAGAATAGTTCAAAAACTCCTAAATTGATAACCTTATCAAAGTTTTTTTTTTTTTTTTTTTTTTTTAATCCCAAAATGATTTTTTTTTGGGGGGGGGGGAGGGTTGCTAAGATAGTAACTTCCCCTTCAAATTGCAGTGTAGCTTTCTAAAAAGAAATAAAATGTAAACAAATACTTTTTAAAAACAAGCTTTACTCACAACTCAATTTGAAGTAAAATGAGTGTGGGGAGGTGGGGGGAGGGGAGCGATTTTTCTTCTTTGACTGTAAGACTGTACCTGTATGTTTTATGTACCATGTATCAATATGATATCCTGGTAAAATAGTGTTGATAGCTCTTTTAAATGACTGCTACTTGAATTATTATCATTATTAATTCTTATTATTACTGCTAATAGTACACTGCAAAATAAAAAATAATAATAAAAATAAAAGTTGATTTCACGGTATAATACTGGCATCCTAGTTGCCAGTAATATACCATAAAATTAACAGTAAAAACATAAATAAACAGCTTACTGCTTATTTAACTGTTTATTGTTAATTTTACGGTATAATACTCGCAGTTCGGGTGCTAGTATTATACCGTAAAATCAACATTTTTTTGCAGTTTACTAATATTAGAGGTATTTGTATATAATTGCTCATGACAAAAATTTAATATTACGTACAAACATAAATAAAATAGTTTTTTCTTTAATCAAAAAGAAAATAGGAATTTTTCAATTCCTCAGTGCTTTTAGAACCTTCTTCTGGTCTTGAAACAAATGAGTGGCATAATTTTTTTCCCTATGCTATTTAACTGATATATGGTGGCCCGCCGAACTTCAATAATTTGCTAAAGTGTGGCCTCCGAGCGTCAAAAATTGAAAACTCCTATTCTAGGGGGTACACGATGAGACTGTGTTATCCGCTAACATAAGACACTATGCAGTTAAACGAGTCAGTCAAAAGGTTTTAAATCTCATTGACTTTTTTGAAGACAAAATGTAACAACAAACTAAGATATTGAAGATGGCTTATGACTGTACCACAGCAAATCAACACTGAAAACAAAATTTGAAAATGTAAACAAATACACCTGACACATTAAAAAGCTTGCTTTATCTGCAATTATACTAGGCGAATATTTCTGTTAGAAATTAATGGTATCCTTCCATATCCTGTCTCTCGTTACGCCATTGTCTGTAAAGCTTACATTAAATCTAAAATAAAAGTATGTTTATTTATATCCATTCGTTATTTTCTTTGTTTCTAGTTTTCTATTCATGATTCTCTTTTCACAAGTAGATAAATAGAGGGCTCGCCAGGTACATGTAATTCTTCAAGGGTTACACGAAGCATAAAAGTTTGAGAATCACTGTTTTAAAGTACTAACCTAAGAAAAATTAAAGTTTATTACAAAAAAGAAGTCGCATATTTTGTATCAAAGCTTCGTTTACTTTGAGAAGATTTATTCGAATAGTTATGAAGCGCGTATTTAGATTTCTTGTTCCACGAGCACGTTAAAATCTCCCAATAAGTTTTTCTGAAATTGTCATTTGCTAAAGCATAACACACTGGATTTAAAGTGCTGTTGACATAAAACAAGAAAGATGCAAAGTTCATTAGATAATCTGGAACTAGTGTATGCGTTTTGTCCAAATTTTTTATGATAATTAACACATTATATGGCGTTGTTGTTACAAGAAATGCGAGAAGAATTGCTGTCAATACTCTAGCTGCCTTATCATGTTTGGGTCTTTCTTTTTTAAAGAAAGACATCTTGCCGGAGTCAGTATTACCGTTTAGACATTTAGGATTGGCACTTGATATTATGTTACAGTCTGGAAGCCTTTGAATATGTTCACTCAGTTCAATATCATAATATCCATCATCATGCATTTGAGTTGTTTGTTTTGCAGTTGTTTGCAATAGCGAAACACCTGTATCTTCATCTGATTCACCAGCTTTTGTTAAGTTGTTTTTGTTATTTATACAGCCAGTATTATTGGAAACTGGTGTTTCTAGAAGATGTTCTGTTGTGTCAGTTCTAACAGGAAAATTTTTCTGTAGACATACAGATTCCGTCTGATATTCTGAGTCCATGTTAGCCAAATATCTATTCCTTCTCCTCGTCGCTCGCCAAATTTTATAATAGAGAACAAACATAATTGTAACGGGTGCATAATAATCAATGATAGCTATTATGAACGTAACATACGAGTTTGTCTCGAAGAATTGGACATAACAGTCGTGTTCGGGTACAGTTCGACGCCCTTCAATGTAAGGCCATGCGTATATCCAAGGCGGCCACAAAAGAAAAGCAAAAATCCAAACAATGCTGATCATGATTCCTACACGTTTAGGAGTCTTTTTCGCTCTGTATTTTAAAGGATTTGTAACAGAAAAGTATCGGTCAAAGCCGATCATAAGTAAATTCATGCACGAAGCGTTGCTGCAAGTATAGTCTTGCGCAAGCCACATATCACATAGTGTTCGACCTAATGTCCACTCGCCAATAAGAAGATAGGCTATGAATAAAGGCATTGAAAATGTTGCGATCATAACATCTGAAATAGCTAGGCTTAGTAGGAAGTAATTGCCCAACGTTCGTAACTGTTTGTCCATTATGAAAGATATCATCACCAATGCGTTACCAATTATTGTTACGGCACAGAGAAGTATCATTATCGTACCGATGACCACCACTTCGATGTAGGTTAGCGTACTTGAGAAATCCTCTATGATGTCACTAGAAGTGCGTGATTTGTTCATTTTTGAACAATTAGTCTTGTCCGCCCGATTTAGGAAGAGAATTTGGCAAGCTGTATGTAAACTTGGGATTCCTTTACTTTACATTCCAGCTTGGAAGTCATAGTTTGCCTGCAAATGGAAACTAAATTTCAGTATATCAACTTTTAAAAGCATTGAAAACATTAAAACATTAGCTAATATTTATTAAAGCTACTTAAAACTAGTCGTTGGGTGCCACCGTAATGCTTACCCATCATGGATATGCATAATATAAAATATGAAAATAAAACATGTGTAAACTATTTATAAAATGCATTGCAATTCGAATAACATCGCGGCTTGATGACGTCATAAACTTTAAATGCTCTATTACTGAATTGCGTAAAAGAAACATCCTTATAGCTCCAAAATTGATAATCATATTAACTAACGGTTTACTCTGTGTCGGAATTAAAATAAATCTTTGAATTGAAATTTGAATGAAATACAGGGTTATGAAAAATCGAAGAGTGTGTAAAACATAATTACAAATATCTCGGCAACTCATTATCCGATCGACTTCCTTCTTTATGCAAAATTTATGTTTTTTTATTGTCTTTTATATTCACTCCTTAAAATAAACAATTTCGAAAATTTTTATATACCTTTTATCAGAATGAATATTTCGAGAGTCCGAAAAAATAGTTCCGGATAATCGAGGTTACTGAAATTCAATAAGCTTCTTCCCATTATTACATACTAAGTAAATACCAAATTTCAAATCTCTATCACAATTTGTTCGGGAGATAGAGCGTTTACACACACAAAGACAGACGGATGGCAAAAAAAAAAAATCCTAAAAATATGTTTTTCAGAATCTCCAGTGTCTGAAACGTGTAAATCCGTCATTTTTCTTCTTTTTTTAAATTTTCAAAACGATTACAAGATTTACCCTATACTAAGTATGATGGGTAAGTAAAAAAATTAAACCTGCGGCGCTACTATTCATTAACGTTCATGGAATATAGTTTCCAGTCCTGTTTTCTGGACTATGGTCCCCGAAGTGCTATAATACAGCATATGTCCTGGTCAAGTGGTCAGCCTAATGCGGAACCCGAAGTGTTTAGTTCCCAAGCTTGATACTCATTTTATCGACCCCGATGGGATGAAAGTTTGAGTGAATCTTGGCCAGTCTACAGTCCGGAATCGAACTGTGGACCTGTAGCGTGGTAGCGCAACGTACTGAACTACTGGGCTTCTATTAAAGCTACTCTACATTACACAAATAAAAAGCAGTGTTTCTCATTGCTGTATACGTAAGATTCAAAGGCAATTTTCTATAGCAACCGATGTTGTCTAAGTAACAACAGGCGCTATATTCAACTTCGACGCAAACACCATTTCTCCATCTGTCAAAGATGGAGCTGGGTTTTTTTTACGTCAGTGATATTACAAATGCATCAATGGGTTGTCCTATTCCCCGTCGAGAAGTGACAGTACAAATTTTGCCTATCGCAGCTCGCATCAGCATTTTTGAAATTCAATCCTGGAACCACCAATTTAGGTGGCCATAGCATAGCTTTTCATACAGACTTTGTCTTTCTTGCGATTCACTTTGTTTTTTTACATTAGCATTTAATTAAATTACTGATATATTTCTTTTTTTGGCTTTCGTGGACAATATTTTCTAGCTCGTTACAGTAGGTTTTCACTTCTAAATTTTTGTTTTGAAAAAGAAAATATTTGTAGAAAGTAGTTTTAGTATAGTAGTTTAAAATAGTTTAGAAAGAAAATATTCTTCATTTGAATACTATTTCCTACAATTCCTGATAATCTAAGAAAAGTTCCAATCTGGAAGTATCATGAGGTAAGATAATTAAGATACAGAAAGATATTTTACTTCGTGAATATTTGATTTTAAAAAAGCTAGTTCCGTGTTTCTACGAAAATAATACCTAGTCGGCAAATAAGCCCTAGCATTATTTTTCAGGATGTGAGTAACATAAGCCCTACCCTCAAAATAAGCTCTACCCTAACAATAAAACCCATTCTAGAAAATAAACCCTACCTACTTTCTGAAAATTAATACGTTGAAAATAAAGTAATAGTTATAAAATCCAATTGAAAATTTCTACAGGAAATAGCATGAACAAAACACGTAATTTTCCATTTTTTCTTATTTTGTTATTTTGTTTTCGTTATTGGAATGGGAATGCATGCTTTCGATTACATGTAAATTTTTGAATATGAATCTATAATAATAAAGAGAGAAGTTTGTGTGTGTGTGTGTTGTGTTCTGAAGAGACCTTTGCGCGTAGAGCTACAAGATTTAGCAGTCTAAAGTTTTTCTGTCTAAAGTTATGCACCTCGAAGCCATTTTTTTTATTAGATTTTTTTATTCAGTTTTTATAGGATTTTTAGTTATTTCCATAAGGATAACATTGCAATTGTTTACTTTTAAATGAAAAATTAGCTCCATTGTTAGGTGCGTTCGTAATTTTATAAATACGTAGCACCTATAGTCGTCGTCTGATCCGTCCGTCCGCCTGCATATAACAGCGCAAAAATTACCCAACCAAATGGTTTGAAATTTAAGATACATGTTATTTTTTCAAAATTTTGTTGAGACATTTCAAATTTTATGAAAATCGAATCGAAACTTTAAAAGATATTAATAATAATATTTATTAAGAAATTTGAAAAAAAAAAAAAAAAAAATCGGTGCTTTCTTGTGATGGGAGTTTCCGAGGTTTAATCGTCAAACGACCGAGATACTTATTTTATAACAGAAATTAATCTGCAGACGATACAATTCATTTCACAGAATTAAAAATCATCAAGATCTGAATATTTATATAACTAGCTATAGTACGAACGCACCTCGTTTGTCACGTTTGACGTACAATTTCCAACTTGTTTTTCTAACTGTCATACATTTTAACCACATTGTTCCCGCATCCTTATGACGTTAATGTTATTGACGGACATGTTTGTGTTTCATGATATAGATTGACCTTTAAGAGCTTTACTTCTATATATACTACGTGGCAACGAGGTGTTTTTGAAAGCGCGAACTGATAGGTAGCCAATTTAGACCTTACATTCTTTGTAACTTTCAAATCGATGTAAAGTGGGTTTTTTAAGAGCTATTTACTTGGTAAATACTTAAAAGAGCGATATAACAAAGGAGTCCGGAAGAACTCTCCAGTAAATTTTGTTACTGCCTTGATTAAACTCAAGTTGGAAGGATACCAAGTCGTCTCAACATGAACGACGATGTTGAAAATTTTCCCTTTAATATGAGTTAAAATAGAAAAACACAATAATTCAAGGTTCCCTTGATTTGAGACCGTAGCGGGCGTAGCCTGCATAGGTGTACGCTGCCGAAAGCAGTGGAACCCCCAATCTCAGGTTCATTTATTTCGAGATTCATTTGGAAAACCGACCAGCAAAATTGACGAAGATTCGCTAGTACATGAATATATAAATACTCGAATATATAAATAAATGTAGATTATTGTAAGTGAATAAATTTAAGTTGTTGTGTATGGAACCCTTTTCACTAATGGATCACTTTTGTTAATGCAATTAAAAGCCCATTACTTCTAAATCATACTGTAATTTTTGTAAAAATGTTTTACAAATGTGTATATGTAGACACTGAAATGTAATGACTTTTTCCAATAACGAATTAATCGGACATTTCGCGTCTGGCTATTGAGAATGTAAACCGGATATATCACGATAAGTACAGTAAATTTCCAATTCACATAACTGCTAAGTAAATATTAAATAAAGTTTAAAATAGTTAAGTAAATGTTTCTGTTAAATAAATATATTTTATGGAAAATGCACTTTTCTGTGAAAATTCCATACGCAAAACGTAATTTCACAAAAAAGATATTGAAATATCACTATAAAAATCAAATTGCAAGTTATTGACTCATAACTTATGAAAAATGTATATCTTAGATTTTAGTTTATCATCTGCACTACTGGCATGCAAATTACGTGTATACACAAAATACACACACTGGTGCCAAAAGTCATGGGATACCTCTTAATATCGTGTAGGACCTCCCTTTGTCTGACGAAGTGCAGCAACTCGACGTGGCATTGACTCAACAAGTCGTCAGAAGTCCCCTGTCGAAATATTCAGCCATGCTGCCTGTACAGTTGTCCATAATTCCGAAAGGGTTGTCGGCGCAGGATTTTGTGCTCGAACCGACCTATTGATCATGTCCCATACATGTTCGATGGGATTCATGTCTGGCGATCTAGGTGGTCAAATCATTCGCTCGAATTGTCCAGAATGTTCCTCAAACCAATCGAGGACAATTTTGGCCCGGTGACAGGGCGCATTGTCATTCTGGAAAATTCCATCGTTGTTTGAGTACATGAAGTCCATGATTGGCTGCAAGTGATCTCCAGGTAGCTGAACATAACCATTTCCAGTTAATGATCGGTCCAGTTTGACCAAAGGACCCAGTCCTTGCCATGTAAAAACAACCCACACCATTATGGAGCCACCACTAGCTTGCACAGTGCCTTGTTGACAACTTGGATCCATGGCCTTGTGGGGTCTGCGCCATACTCGAACCCTACCATCAGCTCTTACCAACTGGAATCGTGATTCATCTGACCAAGCAACCTTTTTCCAGTCATCTAGGTTTCCAACCGATATGTTCACGAGCCCAGCAGAGGCGCTGCAGCCGATGGCGTGCTGTTAGTAAAGGTACTCGAGTAGGTCTTCTGCTGCTATATCCCAACGACGCCAAATTTCGCTGCCTGGTACTTACGGACAAGTCTGTCGTACATCCCTCATTGATTGCTGCTGTTATTTGACGCAGTGTTGCTTGTCTATTAATGCTTACTACTCTCCGCACACGTCGCTGGTCTCGCTCATTAAGTAATCGTGGTCTGCCACTGCGTTGTCCATGGTGGGAGGTAATGCCTGAAATTAGATATAATACAGAATGTTGAATTCGCTAACAATTTCCGAAATGGAATGACCCATGCGTCTAGCACCAACTAGCATTCCGCGTTCAAAGTCTGTTAATTCTCGTCGTGTGGCCATAATCACGTCAGAAACCTATTCAGATGAGTCACTTGGGTATAAATGAAAGCACTGATAACGCACTGCCCATTTATACATTTCTTACGTGATGCTACCGCCATCTGAATATTTCTTATTGCTATCCCATGACTTTTGGCACTTCAGTGTATATATGTGATAGAATTTACTGTAGAGTGTTTTGTGTATTGGGCTAAATTTCACAAAATTTTATTATTAACACCTCAATTTACCTAAATGTAATCAATGTATGGACTATATTTTCTTATTCATCGTAGTTTAGAGTCAAAATCTTCCTAAACATAACCGTAAACTGCAATTAAATAGCTTTTTCAAAAAACTTGCTCTGAACGCTCTCAGATAACTTGAAAATAACAATTTGTGGACAATCCCTTATCATTCAGCGAGTTTTAGTGAGAAACTAAACAACAGCTCACTCTAACACCGATGTCTCTCTGAATTTTTACAATATCTGACTGATTTTTTTAAATAAGTTGCTCCAGAGAGTTGACTACTAAATCATGCAAAAAGTGCCTTGTTATCGTTCGTGCATCTGCAGATAAAAATTATTTTATACAACTGCCCATATTTCCTTAAATATTTAATATATTTATATTCCAATAGCACTATATTGTTTCTACTATATTTTGTCAATTTTTCTGAAACTGGCCTTAAATTTGGTTAAAAACCTTGTATGTTAAAAGCAAAAAACATGCAAGAATTTTTTGAATTTTTTTACAAAAATCGTTATATCTTTATTAATGTACATGTTATTCTTACACAAATGAATACACATATTATACAATGTCTGCCTATGTATATTCTGTAGCGATAGATCATTTCGTGCATTTTATTTTACAGGGTAATCCCAAGTATTATTATTTTTTTCTTTAATTTTTCGTTGGTCCCCTAATTGTCCTCCTTATCAAATCGACGTTGATAAATATGAATTCAAAACTTTTCTTTTTAATCCTAAAATTCCAAAAGAATCTGACATGCATATTTTTAAATATTCGAAAAAATGTCTAATACTGAAAGTTCCCGTCATTAATGGCCATCTAGTGTAGCTGGAAAACAATATCAACTAGTAGAAAAGAGTTCATCTTGTGATTCTCAGCAAACATTTAAAAAATATATAATTGCGGCAATGAATCAAACCTCCTACATAGTAAAGGGGAAAAAAATAAAAAAAAGCTTTTAACATATAATCCAGAAAACCTTAGAATATAAAAGTTATTATGCAAATATCTCTACAACAGTAAATAATACATAAATAAAATTTTATAATGTACGTTTTAGTCCATTGGTTGCAATTTAACTGAAGGTAGTCAAACCAAAATTTCTAATGTATACATATTATCCATTTATGCTGTAGAATAAATAACTTTTTTAAATTATATACTGCATTAGAAAATATATTTTTAGCTTTGACAAAAAAAAAGTTTGTAAATATATTAAATAAAATAATAAATAAAGTTCTTTTTTATATATAAATGCTACGAGCTCACCTAACCTGCTTTCTACGAATATGGGGCTTCGGAACAGAACTTCGTGGTATCCGTCCTGCATGCTAGGGATGGTTAGTTATAGAAGATCGAGATTCTCCAAGGTTTTCTTTACATTTTAAGTGGATCATGCTTTTTCTTCTTGTAATATATCTTCCCCCATGGCTAGGTGGACAAAACTGGACAACAACTAATAATAGAATAAAAAAAACAAAATAGAATTATTCTTCGTTTTATTTACTGATAGATATTTTTTATTATAATGTAATTTGTTTAGAATTATTCTATTGATTTTATCTGCGTTTTTTGTAAAATAAATAAATATATTTTTTTTCTTATTTAAACATATTTCAATCGATTTTAACATTTAAGAAACTTCTCGTTTTTTTTATTACTAAAATTTCTTATATTTTCTCAGATTTAATTGTAAAAGTTACGTTTTCGATATAGGGTATTCCGACCAGTAAGTGAACAGCCCCCAGCAGTGGCATAGCGAAAGAGCGGGGAGGGGGGGGGGGGCTTGATCACTATCACTTTACTACCAGTATTTTTATATACTAGATTTGGTCTTATTTTAATTCATAACGTTCAATGATTAAATAAAGCCAAATGTATTATATAATTATACTGGTAGTAAAGTGATCCTCCCGCTACGCCACTGGCCCCCAGTGAATGAACAATTAGTAAATATTTTAATAGAATAAGGTTTGAAAAACTCCCCACTAGCTAATTATCATGTTCGGCTTAAAACAAACCTGTAATTAAGTAAAAACGTATTATAAGTTATTTGTACAAGTTGTAAAATAAATAACATAGTATGAAACTTAAATGTTTTTATGGCTGCTTGTTCATTCACTGGTAAGAACTGTTCATTTACTTTATTTCTTCTATAGTTTTTTATTAAAACACCCCCGCATCCCAAACAAATTAAATATAAACTTCCTTTTATTATTTTTTAATCATTGGTATACCAACACATGTATCTGCACTGTCAGACACCAAAAGGTACTGTTTATCAAAATAATATCAAACCTTTTTTAAAAAATGTACTTAACTGTTCATTTACTGGTCGGACTACCCTAAAAACCTGTTTAGCTAAAATTTATATGTAGCGTTGCGAATATTAAGGGCGGACTCAACAAAGATCGATTTAAAAAATAGAATAATAACACGGAAGATTGCAGTAACTGGTACAATTACTTACAAGAGTCCAAGCCGCCTCTGATACTCTAAAATTTGCTTTAGAATACAAACGGACGATAATGATACATTAAATAGCTCTAGGGATGTAGTGAAGGGTGTACGGGGGTATACGCCGTATACCTTCTGAAGAACTACATATACCCTTCGTAGTTATAGCGTATACCCTTTGGTGTATACACTTTGCCTATAGCGTATACCCTCTGGTTTTCTTACGACTACACTACTGGATAGTACCAGTCAAAGCTTGATAGTAAACAGCTTAAAAGTTCCACAGAAAAAGGTTCATAACATCATTAAAATGTCCGAATTTTCTGAAGAATATTTGTTAGCAATAGTTAAAAGAAATAAAAACCCCTCATTTTACAAATAGGCTGGGAAGACAGACGACAGAACATTTCCCAGATAATTCATTTTTCAGATCCAAAAAAGAATAACTTTAAATATTATTATTATTATTATTATTATTATTATTATTATTTCACAAAAAAATTTTTGAAGTTAAAATTTTATTAGTTTTCTGAAATGTAAAATTTAACTGCAGTACACTATGAAAAAATGGCACCACAGTTTTTTTTTTTTATATAAATATATATTTTTTAACGGAAAATAATTATCTACTTTTGTTATTAATAAAGCGTTTAGATTTGTTATTACTACTAATAATAACTAATAATAATTTTGTTACTAACAAAGCATCATAACCAATCTTCCATCTTGAAGGTTTTGAGACAGCAGGAATAATAAAAAGCACTCAGGGCAGTGCGCTTCATCTCACTGTCCGTCCCTACGAAGAGAGAGCGGTCACAAAACAAAAGTGACATCAGTGTGACACCGTGAGAAATCTTCCTTCGACAATAATAGTGGACTTCGTCAGTGATCTCACCTTCCAAAGCTTCTATTGAGCAGAGGAACCTCCATTGCTCTAGATGTTAATCAAGATATATATTAGAAAGAAAAGGAGCAGAGTCAGTCAGTTAGTTTGAGTTAGGATACAGTCCATCTGATCCTGGAAAAACGGGGCCGTAGCTCCGGGTGAATATATTCGGGCGGTTGTCTTAGACACCCGACGGAAAAGCCTATCTTAGCTAATGTTTCAAGGTTGAGGTACATCAGTCTCATCTATCGAGTGAGAAACGTCTTCTGTTTCATTAAGACTATGAGAATATGATTTCTCTTCTATTTGAAAGCGTGCCTTCACTTCGAGAAACCTAGTGTGAAGGGTACCAGTAGAGAAGAGATTTTTGTAACCTACGTTTATGAGGGTGTTCCAAGACATCCTTGCGTACTAAGTGTTGACAGTTTCCAGTACAGTAAGGACGGCGACGATATTTATTCCCGTCCTCTTTTCAAGAGATTATTGAATCTTAAAATCTGTTTAGGAAGGACTCTGTTAGGGAGGACTCATTTCTCCCGCACCCAATTTAAAGTGGGCGTTGCATTTGTTTTATGTCGTAAACAACGGACTTTGAAAATCACTGGACTATTTCTGTAATTGATTTTTGATTACAAGCTACAAGAACCCTAATTATTTACTTATTGTTGTGACATCTTATTAATTCAGAAATGTTTTTTATGTTTGACGTTTTGAATTTAATAAACTCATTTTGCTGATATGTGAGAGCGGTTCATTTGAAGGCTACCAATTCTTTATTATAACATCTGGACCCACACAGAAAAAAATAAAACCCAATTTGGGTCGAAAAATTCTTAGGTATGTGCCCAAATTGGGCCATGCCTGTTTTGGTTACCACTGTGTATCCATTTTGGGCACTATTAAATACCCATTTTCAAAAAAAAATGTTTTTTCTTTTTTTGAAAATGGGTATTTAACAGTGCTCAAAATGGATACACAGTGGTAACCAAAACAGGCATGGTTGGACACAACCAAAACAGGCATGGCTCAATTTGGGCACAACCAAAACAAGCACGACCCAATTTGGGCACATACCTAAGAATCTTTCAACCCAAATTGCATTTTATTTTTTTCTGTGCATCACAGAGTGTATGTGTGACAGTAGGCCTATATTAATCAGGGGAGGTTACAAAATTGTGGCAGTAGCAAAATTCGGCAATTGCGGAGGACTTAAAATATTAAAAGGTGGAAAAAATATAGAAAAGTTTTAATGGAAAATTTTTAAAAACTCACCCAAATCGTCCTCATTGCTAAACTTGTTTCTCATATTAAAATGCACAATAAACATAAAATGTACATTGGCTCTTTAAAGGAAATAACCAATATGTTTTATGAGAAGCAAAAACGTACATTAAATCTGTCATAGAATCAAAATCTTGTAGAAAAAAAAATACGTACATTTAATGCATGGAATTTTGCAATATTAATAAGGGCATTTGAGAAATAAGGCACGCATGCATTTCAAAGAAATAACTAAACCAGCTAGTAAGTTGTTGACATATATGCCGCAAAACTCGAGATAACACTTCCGCATGTTACGCTCATTAACGAAAAATAAAGAAACTCAGAAAAGGCAATTTTTTAATTAAAAGGATAGCTGGCAGATTAGCTTCAATGTCACTCAAGTGGAAGGATTTAACCCTGAGAGTAAACCATAGTTTTCATTGTTACAGCAATCCTCTTGACATCCACGAAGTAGTGTCGAAAAGAAAAACTAGTCTGTTGTGGGCCATCGCGAAACTTTCTTCCATATAAATCGATTAAATGGTTTAAATAGTACAAGAAATTAGATCGATTTAGGAAATAGGTTTTTTACACAATGTATTCCCATATTCAGGAGGATGCTAAGCGTGAAATTTCGTTGAAATCTGAGTTTAAACTGGTGATATAAGCATCGAATATTGCGAACAAATCATCGAATTTTGGCACACTCTCTTAGATCACCGCAAACAAAATTGAATGACAATCTATTCCTATCACGAGAATTCTAAATTTGATTTTTCGTAGAATTTCGCTCACATAAACTGGAGATATAAGCATCAGATAAATCGAACAAATCATCGATTTGCGTCCCCCCCCCCTCCTTTTTGGTAATTTTGTCCAAAAACTAATCAGCACCAGTTCACATAAGGACAGAACTTCATATGAAATTTCGTCCTATTTTACATAGTAGTATATTATAAGTTTATTTAATATTAGTTAGTTAGAGCACCCACAAAAATTGTGTCACAGACAGATTGTCATGAACAGACAATTTTCTGAAAACAGTCAAATCGTGTTCAGGAACTTGTAAAACGTATAAATCCGTCGCTAAACCGGAAGTCGAATTTTTTTGCGACTTCAATTTAAATTTTTACTGTCTGATCTATAAACGATTCCTGCTTTATTATAATCGCTACCTTATTCTAATTTTAAATAGTTGTTTTTTGTAAAATTGATGCAAAACGTTAGTTAAAGGTGCAGACAAAACAAGACAAGACAATAGGGAGGAAAACAAAATTGGTATTTAGATTAAAGAAACATATAAAAAAAAATCAACGAAAGAAAAAGAAAATTCCAACAAACAATTCATAAACCAGTAATTATAAACAAGTCAGACAATCAACAAAATAATAAACAAAAAACAACTCTTAAAAGGTACATTGTGTTGGAATTTATATACAGTGCGGAAGAAAAAAAAAAAATTGAACGAGAGTTATATAACTTTGCAATTCTAAAAGTCGCAGAATAAAACTGATTGAACCAAAATTCCCTGTTCATGATTTTCTACAATCCTCTTATAATGAAATTTCTTGAAGAGGCGTGTACATATTTATTTTAAAATAAGCTTTGAAAATTGCGAACCCCTATATTTCTTTATTTCATTTATTTTTTCATACCTCATTTTCCTTATCAAAAACACACGAAATAGGAGTTAACCCTTAACCTGTTGTAATCCTTAAGACCCTACACTAGCCATGCGAAGAAACGTTTCAGCCACTGTTAAGTTTATGGGAAGGTTATTTTCAAATCTCTCGCTTGCATTTTAATATTTTTAAATGATTTTTTTTCCTTAGGATAGCTGAGGTCTATTTCTAACGTTGTTAGTTTTTACTTTTTTGATTTTGGTTCCAGTTTTTTTTTTTTATATAAGGGTACTTTCACTTTCAGAACTGGTTCCAAAATTTAAAATGTCGGCTTATAAAAAATCTGCAACTAAAATCGAAAAAGTACAAAGTAACAACGTTAGAGATCGACCTCAACTATCCTTTAAAAAAATCATTTAAAAATATTTAAATGCAAGCGAGAAATTTGAAAATAACCTTCCATAGACTTAACATTAGCTTGAGTGTTTCTTCCCATGACTAGTTAACTTGTAATTTTCAGTTTAGTTATAGAGGTGAAATTTTGATTCGTTTGGAGCGCTAGTACCATCGTTAGAGGCTTCTGAATAGATGAATTTTAATTTTAATAGTCCTGTGTATAAAGTTTAGAACAGAAACAATATCCCATAACTTAATCGTGTCTTTAATTCGTCTTGCGGTCTCAGAGACCACTCGCAGTAGCTATGCGACAATTTCTGTCAGAGTGGTTAAACGTTAAAGTGTGTAAGGGGATAATGTCATCCTATCCTAATAATGTTATAAATACTATTGTGTGTGTGAATGTTTGGCAAGTAAACGTCAAAACGGAGGATTTAATGACCCTGTATCTTTGCTTATATATGTATTATAACCCAAAGATGAACATAGAGTAGGTGTTATTTATTATTTTCAAATATTTTTCTTAATAAGTTAAAAATTCATTATTTTCATAGAGAATCCTTGAACATTTTTCCTGTAAAATTTAATCAACCATTTTACGTTGCTATGCATTATCGTTGCCAATAAATACAAAGCCTAGAATAATATTTTCCCCAACAATTAATTTTCAATTTAACGATTTCCCCGTGAAAAAGAAAAATTAAAAAGATTGAAAAGAAGATGAATTGCCGTAATATTTCAAACGAAAATATAGAGTGCTTGTTATTATACATCAAGTATGAATGTTGATTACATTGAGAAGAGGTTTTCCAGCAAAAATTGCGTTATAATTAGATGAAAAAAAATGAACAATAATTATATTATTAAGAAAAGTTTTCTGGACCATGGAATTATGAAAAGGATCTGGCTTGGACAAATATGACGTTATATTGGAAATAAAACATGCATTTTCAAATATTCGTAATAATACAAGAAGCATGAAAATCAGTATATAATGAAAGTAGATGGATAATGACATCATATTTAAAATGAAAAGCTGAAATATTTTTTATTGCTACTAATTAATAAGCTTGGATGTCAGTTAGATACAGATGTGAGTTTTCTGCCAAAATCCACGTTATGATTGCCAGAAAAAGAAAATTAACCAGAATTATATCATTAAAAAGAGATTTATCTGGGAACAAAGTGACGTCATATTTGAAATGAAACGGGAATTTTCAAATATTTTTTCAAAGGCGGAGTGTCAATCAATGTTATACATTAATAATACAAGGATCAGTAAGTATAGTAAATAGATGAGTTTCACGCCATATTTAAAACGAAAAATTGAAATATTTGTTTAACTATGCCGATTATTAAGCATGAAAATAACAGTTATATACAGATGAGTTTTCTTCCAAAATTCACATATGATTATTAGGAAAAGAAAAATGAACACGAATCTATTATATTAAAATCTCATCGTCTGTTTGTATTTTGCAACTACTCCTCTTAGATTATCGAACGCAACGCGTTTTAGTTAACAGCCGGTTATCATTGATCCGAGGATGTCAAATAAACTCTGATAATTTAAAATTTTTAATTAAATTCCAATATTTATTTATTTATTTATTTATTTATTTATTATTATTTATTTATATATTCTTTTTTTTATTATTTATTTATTTATTTTTTTATTATTTATTTATTTATTCTTTTTTTATTATTTATTTATGTATTTTTTTATTATCTATTTATTTATTCTTTTTTTTTATTATTTATTTATTTTATTTATTTATTTTTTTTTTGGTAAATCTTAACGAAATTTCTCTAAAAACGGGAAAAAATTACTCAATTTTTGTGGATAAAAAGGAGAAATAAAACGGATCAATATATTTTTCACACCATTTTCTCATTGAAACTGAAAAAAAAAAATTATTTTCAATTTGAGCAGATGAGGAAAACAAAATCTTGATTATAGTAAAATTTTCGAAAAATAAAAACATATTTCCACATATTCAAACTTTATTAATCAAGTTATTCTGCAGAACAAAAATCGTCTGTCAACATATTGTCATTTACAAATCAAGTTTTGTTTCAGCTATCGATTAAACTAACGAGACAAATTTAAGCTCCTTGCATTTAGGTATACAAATTATTGCTCCCTATTCACAAGAATTGAATTTAAAGAAAAAAAAATATTATTTCCAATTATTTTTTAAGAATGGCTATTAAAGCGTTTCACAAAGTTGTTTAAAATAAAATGGTTTATCAGGTAAAATTGATATTTGATTTTACCCACTCGTCGATTTCCACGATTTTATTTGACCCTCCTTTTTCCATTGGTTGCAGTTTCATTTTCGAGATAATTTGGTACAAAATTTAACTTTTTTAAACTGAGTTATGTCAAGGCCCCTATAACAAAGAAATACCGTATTGTCTTCTATGAAATATGATAAAGGGTTAGTTAATTATTTACATTTTTAATTATCGGGAGTGAAATATTTTGATTAATTATTGCATTTATTCTTCTTTCAATGTTACGTGAACGAAGTCACGGGTAACAGCTACTAGGTGCGCAACTAAGTTTCGGGGTTTCACACATAGATGGCTCTAATGGCCCATGTAGCCGACATACTTGTCTAAAGTTGTGTTTTTCTAATAGCTTGAATATCTATTAACAATAACCAGTCGTAATAACAACACATATCGAAACCCAAAAATATTTTTTCTACCAACGAAAATGTCGAGTTTTGTGCCAAATAAACAGCATTTGCGGGAAGCTTTGCTTTTCTGCTTTGACTTGAAACAAAATGCAGCTGAAGGACGTCACGTGCTTGAGGAGGCCTACGGCGAACATGCACCATCGAAAGCTACCTGTGAAAATTGGTTTAAACGCTTCAGAATTGGCGATTTCGACACTGAGGACAAGGAATGCTCCGGAAGACCAAAAACAATTGAGGACGACGATCTGCAAGCGTTATAAGATGAAGATGATACGCAAACACAAGAACAACTTGCAGAGGCATTAAACGTGACTCGCCAAGGTATTTCCAAACGTTTACATGCTATGGGAAAAATTCAAAAGGGAGGAAAATGGATGCCGCATGAGTTGACTGAGAGACAGATGGAAAAGAAGAGCCACTTCTGAAATTTTGCTCTTGCGGCATGAAAGAAAGAGTTTCCTGCATCGAATTGTTACTGGCGATGAGAAGTGGATATATTTCGAGAATCCTAAACGCAAAAAATCGTGGCTTTCACCTGACAAAGCATCAACATCGAAGGCACGGCCAAATCGCTTCGGACCAGAAAGGAATCGTGTACTATGAGCTTCTGAAACTGGGTGAAACTGTTAATTGGAATTGCTACCAACGACAACTGAATAATTTGAACCATGCATTGCTCGAAAAATGGCCAGAATGCGAAACGAGACACGAACAAGTGATATAGCAGCACGACAACGTTCCATAGAATCGCACTTCCATCGTCCAGGACACCATCAAAACACTGAAATGGGATCTGCTACTGCACCCGCCGTATTCAACAGACCTGGCCTCTTCCGATTACCACTTGTTCCGGTCAATGGCGCATGTCTGGGCTAGGCTACACTTGGCCAATTTTGAAGAAGTGGAAAATTGGTTGGATGAATTATTTCGGTCCAAAGACGCGTCTTTTTTCGTCGCGGTATTCATGCATTGCCAGAGAGATGGCAAAAATGTGTAGCTAGCGAGAGACGATACTTTGAATAAATCATTTTTTGCATTTCTCTTAAATTTTTCCATTTTTTTATAGTTAAAAAACCCAGAAACTTAATTGCATACCTGATAGTTATTGATGAACGTATTGTTATGAATTTTGTATATATCTGTAAATATTCCATTTGTTTAAATTTATTTTATTTTATTATTGTGAAAATTGCAGTATTATTAATGTATTTCCTATTGAGCATCATGTAACTCAATGCTAAAGGCCTCAGATGGTTTGCAAGGAAAACAACCTTACACCCTCATCTTTATAATGGAAGTCTATGGTAAAATCGCCAAGGAATGGGTTTATCGCCAAGTTGGCGATGGTTTTGGCGACTTATTTTTGTCGCCAAATTTGGCGATATATCGCCAAATGTCGCCAAGTTGGCGACGGATTTGGCGACTTTTTGTGCAACCACACCCCCCTTATACCTATACATTGGGATCCTTTCTCGCTTTGATTCTCTATCGAAAGTTAAAGCACTTTCTGGTAATTTCTAGCATCTGAAGGCTCTGGAATAATCTGGAAAGATCTCTGAAACCTATATAAGGACCTCCATCAGTTCAGTTAGTTAGTTGTCTGTCAACTGCGATTGAATTCATACGAGAGGCTTTGCATTGAGAACTGTGTTTCTCGGATCGATTTTGTCGTTGATACGTCGTATTGAACGCATTGTTACTGTGTGAAATTTTGCTTAGCTTTTATTGGATTTGAAGATTACTGAATATCTTGTAATTTTCAGAAGATATTTGTGATCGTATTGCACTGTTTATAGTGAATAAAGCCTTTTTATTGTTCTTATATATTGGCATCAGTCCTTTCGAACCCCGAGCTCACAACAGTATTTTAAAAATTATGTGATATTGCGGCTAAAGGTGTTAACAGAATGATGTAGCAATAAGTAATAAGAATAACAATACTCATAAATAAGTATAAAAATAAAAATAGTTAAAAAAAAAAAACTCTTTTATAAGCATTCAATATTTATCATGAAAATCACGCCTAATTTCACGACTGCAATTCATTTCCCCACCCCCAAATTTCCTTTATAATTATTTGGCGTGGGCACCGCACTAGCATATGGGAAATTTACTGACTGCTCTTTTTACACTTGGTAGAAAGCGCGAGCAAGTGAATTTATTAAAAGATATATAATTGTTGTTCTGTCTCTTTTTCAAGATATGGCAACAAAAAAGAAAAGAAAACGAAACATTATTTATATTATCTTTTTAGGATATCTAAATTTATTTGTCACCGTTTAATCTTAATTTAACTGATATGAAACTATTAATTGATATATATATATATATACAGTGTCTCACATAAGTGATGGGACACTTGTGCTTTACAAAAGGAAACTAATCAAATAAATTAAAAAAACATGTACACATTTTTTTTGTGGGTGTGTTTCATACTTAAATTTAGTAAAGATTATTACATAACATACATTTTGTCAAAATATTAAAATATTAATTTAATAAAAATACAAATGTTTAGAACGGAGCAAAAAATAGCTCACATAAGTGATGGGACACCATTATATATGCAACAAAAATCGCCTGAAATAAGCAATAAAAATATTTTTTGGGGTTTTATTTTTACTTAAAAGCAATTGGCAATAATTTATAAAATCGTCTGCAGTATTTCTCTCCAGTTTGTTTTGGAATTTTTGTGTTTTTTAGCTCTGTGTAGTCATGAATGCTAAACGAAAAGAAACTTCGCCTGAAATTCGAAAATTAGTTATTAATTTGCATATTGAACGTGGAAAATCTATTAGAAAAACTGCTGAAACAGTTAACTTGAGTCGTTCAACAGTTTTCAATATCATTAAACGATATAAAAAGAATCATATGATTCAGGATAAAAGAAGACCTGGCTGACCATCAAAGCTATCCAATGGAATAAAGCGAATTATCGTTCGAAATATTAAAAAAAATCCAAGAATTAGTGCTTCAAAAGTTGCTGCTGATTTACAAGCATTATATGGAATAATTGTTAATCCTGAAACTATTAGAAGGGTAATTCGATCTGCTGGATATCACGGTAGAGTAGCCAGGAAAAAATTCTTCGTAAGTGAAAAGAATAGAAAACTCAGACTAGCTTTCGCAAAATCCAACATAAATAAGAATTCTGATTACTGGAATAAAGTTATATTTGCTGATGAGAGTAAATTTAATATATTTGGTTCTGACGGTAGAATCTTGGTGTGGAGAAAACCCAGGGAAGAACTTCGCAAACAGAACTTGGTACCAACAGTAAAACATGGTGGAGGAGGAGTTATGGTATGGGGGTGTATGTCGTCCGCTGGAGTTGGTAATTTTGTTTTTATTGACAGTATAATGGATCAGTACAAGTATATTGATATTTTAAAGCAAAATTTGAAATCTTCGGCACGAAAATTGAACCTTCATAACGATTTTAAATTCTACCAGGACAATGACCCCAAGCACACTGCTCTGAACGTTAGACTCTGGCTGCTATATAACTGTCCTGAAATAATAAAAACACCACCACAATCTCCAGACTTAAATCCCATAGAGAATATTTGGCAAGAATTGGAATCAAGAATTCGCAAACACACCATTTCTTCAAAACAACAACTAAAATCGGTGCTTCAAGAAGAATGGGGTAAAATCACTCCAGAAATCACAAAAAAAATAGTCGAATCCATCCCAAAAAGATTAAATCATGTTTTAAAAGTAAAAGGAAATCCAACAAAATATTAAAACCTTTTAAAAAGTAAAATTTGTGGATAAATATTTGATGGAAAAGTAAGTGTCCCATCACTTATGTGAGCCATTTTTTGCTCCGTTCTGAACAATTGTATTTTTACTAAATTAATATTTTAATATTTTGACAAAATGTATGTTATGTAATAATTGTTACTAACTTTAAATATGAAACACACCCAAAAAATTTTTGCACATGTTTGTTTATTTATTTTATTGCAGTTTCTTTTTATAAAGCACAAGTGTCCCATCACTTTTGTGAGACACTGTATATCCTAAAAAGATAATATAAATAATGTTTCGTTTTTTCTTTTTTGTTGCCATATCTTGAAAAAGAGACAGAACAAAAATTATATATCTTTTAATAAATTCACTTGCTCGCGCTTTCTACCAAGTGTAAAAAGAGCAGTCAGATATATATATATAGGGTGCCCGAAAAGTCTGAAAACGGTCAAATAACTCGAGAAATATACATCGCATTGAAAAACGGCCAAATGGATGTTCAATATTTTTGAAAAATCCATTTAGTGGTATCAAAGTTGTCCCCCCCCCCCCCTGGGTGGAAAGGGGTGAAAGATCTCGTATTATCGAACTCAAAAATATATTTATTTTAATTTTAGGTATTGTATTTTCAGAGATATCATTAAAAGTGTAACTGGAAGAATATGTCCAACCCCCTCCCTCTCCTCCTCCTCCTCCTCCTATTTCCGAATCTACTGAAACTAAAATGTACGGAACCCTTTGAGCGAGAGTTATACTTGCACTTGACCGATTTTTTTTTTTTTTTTTTTTTCATAAAAAAAAAGAGTAAGTAATTGAAATTTGAGTATAAAATTGATTACAAAATTTCATCTCTACATACAAAAACGCAGTTGACTTAAATAAAAGAGTATAAAAATCCATAATATATTGTTTAATTTTCTATATTTTGCGTGCTCGAAAAATAGAAAAGCGATTTTTAGGTGCGTTCGTAATTATATAAATACGTAGCACCTATAGTCGTCGTTTGGTCCGTCCGTCTGTCCGTCCGTCTGTCTGTCCGCATATAACAACGCAAAAACTACCCAACCAAATGGTTTGCAATTTAAAATATATTATCTTTGCAGAATTTTGTCGAGACATTTCAAATTTTATTAAAATCGAATCAAAACTTTAGGAGATATTAATAAAAATATTTATTAAGAAATTTGAATTTAAAAAAAAAAAATCTGTACTTTCTTGTTATAGAAGCTTCCGAGGTTTAATCGTTAAGCAACCGAGATACTTATTTTATTACAGAAATTAATCTGCAGACGATATAATTCATTTCACAGAATTAGAAATCAGAAAGATCTGAATATTTATATAACTAGCTGATACATATATCTGAATATTTATATAACTAGTTAAGATATTTGTATGAACAGTGTCATAAAATATATACTTAACTAGCTGTTTAACCCGTTCTACGCACGGGATATCATGAATTTAATTCTAAAACGTGAGTACGAACGCACTTCGTTTGTAACGTTTGACGTACAATTTCCAACTTGTTCACTTTAATCTTAAGTATGGCACCTTAAAATTGCGACTTTACATGTATGGTTGGTGACTTGACAACTGATGATCGGAAGAGAAAGAAAAATTATATACTATTTATATTGGGGAGACTTTATGGGAGAAGTCAGAATCTAATGGTGAGGAAAAAATGCATGTTTGTCTACTTATGCTTTTTTAATATATCTATATATGTATATATAATCACATTATATAATTGATAATTAATGTTACAAAAACATAGTTATACAAAATATGCATACGCGTTCTGTTTCGACTTTTATAATTTATCATTATAAAACAATCAGTAATGAAATACATAAATTATTGTTTGAATTATGACCTAAACAATGACGTTTAGCTTTAACATTGATTGTTTCATTTTTCAATAGTTTATATCTCACTAACTTATCATTCTAAGCTGATACCAATGTATATTTCTTCCTTTTAGGTAGATTTCGTAAGAAATACTACCTATTACATTCTCACCTAAGTTGGAAATTTTGAAAAATTCTTGCACATCTACGCCGATCATGACTCCCAGAACCCAAAACAACCCCCAGTTCAAAAGTTTATATATATATATATATATATATATATCTATGTCACTTTTTTCTGTCCACGATAACTGGAAAAATTCTGAATAAATCTCTTCCAAACTGATACATAAAATCAAGGGACATAAAATCTTGGTCAAGTTCGTTAATGGGCAAAATCGAACCAAAGGGGGGGGGGGGTAAATGGGGAGGCTTTTTGTGAAAACAGAACCCCCTCCATAATTTCTTAATTATTATACGTATCGAATTCGTTTAAATTATTATTACTTCTAAGAAAAGGGCCGAAAATTTATGTATGACAGATTTTTGATATAATTAAAAATGGCCCCAAGGGGGGGGGGTGAAAGGGTGGTTTTAGAAGAAAAAAATCATAGCTTCGTCAATTCACAAGAAATCAAATCCACGTAAATTTATTATTAATCCTCTTAATATTATCTAAAACTTTTATATTGACAAGTTTTTTATAGGATCAACCGTTATAGCAAAAAAAAAAAAAAAAAAAAAAAATTAAAAACAAAAAAATCCCTGCCGGCTCCGCTTGCAAACAAGTTATTTTTCGAAGTAGGCAGTTCCAACTCCCGCATCTTTTCGAAACTGATACGTAAAATCAAGAGACATAAAATCTCGGTCAAGTTCGTTAATGGGCAAAATCGAACCAAGGGGGGAGGGGGGGGTAAATGGGGGGGGGGCTTTTTGTGGAAACAGAAACCCCCTCATAATTTCTTAATTATTATACGTATCGAATCCGTTTAAAGTTATTATTACTTCTAAGAAAAGGGCCGAAAATTTATGTATGACAGATTTTTGATATAATTAAAAATGGCCCCAAGGGGGGGGGGGAAGGGGGTTTTTAGAAGAAAAAAAATCATAGCTTCGTCAATTCACAAGATATCAAATCCGCGTAAATTTATTATTAATCCTCTTAATATTATCTGAAACTTTTATATTGACAAGTTTTTTATAGGATCAACCGTTATAGCAAAAAAAAATTAAAAACAAAAAAATCCCTGCCGGCTCCGCCTGCAAACAAGTTATTTTTCGAAGTAGGCGGTTCCAACTCCCGCATCTTTTCGAAACTGATACGTAAAATCAAGAGGCATAAAATCTCGGTCAAGTTCGTTAATGGGCAAATCGAACCAAGGGGGGGGGGGGGATGGGGGGTGGCTTTTTGTGAAAACAGAAAACCCCGCATAATTTCTTAATTATGATACGTATCGAATCCGTTTGAAGTTATTATTACTTCTAGGAGAAGGGCCGAAAATTTATGTATGACAGATTTTTTATATAATTAAAAATTGCCTTAAGGGGGGGGGGGGGTTGTAGAAGAAAAAAATTCATAACGTCGTCAATTCCCAAGATTTCAAATCCGCTTAAATTTATTATAAATCCTCTTAATATTATCTAAAACTTTTATACTGACAAGTTTTTTATAGAACCAACTCTTATAGAAAAAAAAATTTTAATTTAAATAAAAAAAAAAATCCTGCTGGCTTTGCCTGCAAACAAGTTAGGTTTCGAAGTAGGCGGTTCCAACTGCCGCATCATCGCAAAAAGGTCATTTCTTCCGCAATTCCCGACAAACAGGCGCCCCACGGTCTGCGTCTTCGAAATCTACCTGTGCTTGTAGGCCGAGCCGTCAGGGATTTTTTTTATTACGGGGAACTTAAATATGTAAAACAAATTATAGTGTTGCTACTGAACATTTAAAATTTACGTTCAATTTTAATATGTACATGATTCCTACATTAAAATAAACCACATAGAATAATGAAGAACTTTATATACGAATTAAAACAGTACTTTTCGTCTTTTCTTGCGTCAATTAGAACTGATATTATAGCCATCGTTGTTTTTCTTCGGTGTTAGTTATTGGTTATATTGAAGAAAGTTGAAATCTATTATTTGAACTGTTTAAAAATGCATAATGATAAATTAAATTTATCTTGTAGTAAATACCATTAAAATGTAAGTTGTTTTACTGGTGTTTGACACCAGGTGTCTGTTACTACACTGCAAAAAATAATTGTTGATTTTACAGTATAAAACTGGCATCCCAGCTGCCAGTATTATACCGTAAAATTAACAGTATTAAACAGTAAAATAAGCAGTAATACGCTACCGCGCATGCGAGGCAGCGTATTACTGCTTATTTTACTATTTAATACTGTTAATTTTACGGTATAATACTGGCAGCTGGGGTGCCAGTTTTATACTGTAAAATCAACAGTTATTTTTTGCAGTGTATAGCAACCAATTAAGCCATGCTATATCCAGGATTGCCAACTTTAAACTCTTCGCCAACCAGACATGTCTGATTAGCTAAATATATTTTGATCGGACAGATTTAAGAAACAAGAAATAACAAGTTGGAAATTGTGCGTGACAAATGAGGTGCGTTTTTAGGATAACTAGTTTTACAATGTAAAAAAAAATCTTCGTTATTATTTCAGTGAAATAAATTATATCATCTGTTATGAGCGAAATGAGCATGCCTTTCTTTTCTCTTATTACGTATGCCACGTTTAGGTATGCAAATTTTTTTTTCGACACCAGATAGCGCTGCAAAATTCATCATAGAGATCTTGCTTTGCGAATGATTACCTCCATGGTTAATATGACTCACGATGAATGAATCTTTTGTTTATTTACTTTAATGGATTGAGATATTCGGCTGTTAACCAAATTTTCAATGAAGTTATCTCAGAATCCATATATTTTTTAATGTAACTCATCTCACAAGCAAACAATTTTTTTGAACGATGTTTCTAAAAATGTAACTTTTAAACAATTTTATGCGAAAAAATAATTTGTAATAAAAATGGCCGCCTGGCATATGAAAAAAAGAAATGGTCAGCCCATATCTGTTTTTCTCAGTCGCATGACTTGCGCTTTTATTATATGGATTATGTAATGATAGGAGTGAATAGAAATGAAGAAAACTTTTATTAATATCTTTTTAAATTTTGATTAGATTTTCATAAAATTTGAAATGACTCGACAAAATTCTGCAACTATTATATATATTAAATTTCAAACCATTCTGTTGGGTAGTTTTTGTATTGTTATATGCGGACAGACAGACAGACGGATAGACGGACGGACGGATCAGACGACGACTATAGATGCTACGTATTTACATAATTACGAACGCACGTAAAAATTATGATTTAAGCATAGATTAAGAAACACTTTCAAACAGCTTTCAGAATTCTGTCATCGTTTTAAAAAGGTGAAAGAAGATATCTTAAGTAAACAATTCAGAATCACAAATCAACTAAAAACGTACTTTCAGAAATAACCAATAACGTAATGTATCAAGTACTTTGCGTTGCCCTGTATATGAATTGTTTTATATTCCACAAATATCTCTACTAAATAAAATTCAGATGGAAAATGCATAACTCAGTTACAAAGCAACATTAAGCAATCCACTCTCATGCACAGTAAAGCTTGCGAATTAGTTGTGTAGCCCTGTGTAGGATCTTTCTAAAGAATTTATACACCCCACGTAGTTCGCAAACAAATAATTAAACTTAAAAACACATACTAAAATTGAAAACGCACTTCCAGCATTTATCGCTCATAGACAGTACTATAACCCACAATTTTTGTGTGCCCCAGTAAACGAAGGATAACTGTTATACACGTAATATTCTACAGTGAGCAACTTATAGTGCACCTTAATAATGTATATAAGTTTCATTACGCTGCAAACAATTTCACCCCGAAGGCCATTATGCAACCGAATTATTTTGTGTGACCCTGTTAAATGAATGATAAATGTTTTGTGTACTCCATATTCTACAGAAAGCCCATTTTGGTGCCCCTCAAAAATTCATATCAATTTCATTATGTTTGAAAAAGTATAACATCACAAACGATTTTTGTCTATAGACCATAATGTAACGGTATTCTTTTGAGTTACCCTGTAAACGAGCTACACATTCCATTTTCAATAACGAACTTGCCATTGTAAATCTCAATAACATATATCAATTACATAGCAATCCGAGTATATTTACGAGAGTTAGAGTACGGATAGACAGACGATAGACAGACAAACCGAAGTCATAAAATTTTTTCAACTATGTTGGAAAGGGTTATACAGGAAAGAGAAAAGAACGCGCAGGAGTAAATTTCAAACGTGTCAATCTGATTTTATAATTAAATAGATTTAATCAATTAATTTCAATTTTAATTTTTAAAGAGATATTAAAAGATTTTAAGAATATATTTAGATATATATCATCGTGAAGGTATCACGTTTCGCAGAAAGCAAAGTTGAAAATATCGTTACAATGTCTTCGTTATTGTTAAAATTATGATCGCGAATTCGAGTTCGCCATGGAGTGATATACCTTGTATTTTTGATTGAAAAAAGAGATTGAAAACCTGGTCACCTAATACAAAAATTGTTTGTCTTAATACACGCCTATCCTTCCTAGAAGTTTGTAATCTTTGTACTGAAACGCACTGCAAAAAAAAGGATAAATGTTTCTGAATTTAGGAAAGTACATTATAATCACGAACGAAAATATACCGAGTTACCCAGCACGATTCCGAAAAGAATTCATTAATTTTCAAACCTCAAAACCAAAATATTTTCGCAATTTAAACAAGCCTTTATAAAACAAAAGTTTCTTTTGTTGCTTCTGGTTTTCGGAAACATTTCCGAGTAGGTTTTTTATAATGTATTAATCAGTTTTCTCAACTCGGAATATAGGTTTTTCGGATGCTATCAAATTTAAAGTACACATTTTCATGTTCAGCAAAAATGTTTTACAGACAAACATGATAAACTAACAACGTTAACATTAAAATCGATATTATTTTGTTAGTCTTCAATTACGCAGCTGAAAATATTTAATTGATAATGTATAGCATCGAAAAACGAAGGTTCCGGTTTGAGAACTGATTAATACACTATAAATAAAAAGAAAAGTGCCCAGTTAAACTGATGGCATTGAGCTCACAGGCTATTCACACTAATTGTATATTAAACGATTGAAGCAAATCGGACAATTCTGCATGAAAAACCCATTTAGCTAAATTAAGGGAGATTACCCCCGTCCCCCCCTTTATACTTAACCAATGAACTTCCAAATCTAATCAGGGAAGCGCCTTATCAGAATAAACCAATATACAAAATTTGAGGCAAATTGGATAATTCTGCATGCAAAACCCATTTAGCTAAATTAAGGGGAAGGATTACCTCCCCATCTCCCACCTTTATATTTAACCATTGAACCTCCAAAACTAATAAGGGAAGCGCCTTATCAGAGTGAACCTCTATACAAAATTTGAAGCAAATCAGATATTTCTATTAAGAATTATCGCGTTACGTACATACGGAACCTGCGGACACATTAGCTCTCAAACTTTCATAGCCTGTGAGCTAAAAAGTACTCGGAAATGTTTCCGAAATTCAGTGGCAGCAAAAGAAACTTTGTTTTTATAGATTCTTCCTTCAATCTCGAAAATAGGGTGTTTTCTGACGTTTCTATAGATAAAGAACGCTTTTCAAAATCATGAGTAACTCGAAAGAAATTTTTGTTCGTGGTTATATTATATTTTCGTAGATTAAGAAACATTAGTCTTCTTTTTACAGCATGCATAGGTGTCGAATTGAGTTACTTCCACCTTGTTGAAACCATTCAATAAATAAATAAACGAATCGAAATAAAAATAGCATTTTGTGAAGAGAATGAGAGACGGAGATCATAAAACTGTTTTTGTAGCCTGAAAATGATAAGGAGAACTCTTTATTTAGAAATGACAAGGGAGGCACAGGAAAGCGAAAAATATAAATGTTTGAAAACACATGCTTTCAGAATTCCTAGAATAAAAATTCACAGTGAAACTATGGCTTATTTTAAGCAAAGATGATGTTTTCATATTCAAACAAATTGACAATTTTATTTTGGGCGAAATCCTTCCTCTGCCAGCTGAGACAGGATGTCAAGCTGCCACTGAAGTGTTAATGCCAAACGTTTGTCAAAATATGAATGAAAAAAAAAGTCAGAAAGGACACTTTCGTCGTGAAAAGATTTTTATGGCAATTTAACACAACTTAACGAGTGCAGCCACGTAAAAACCCTTCAAAAATAATCACAAAGAAAATTTTCTTCAAATGAATGTATATATTTTAATAAATATTTACATATGTCTTTTATTCGAATGAACCAAGTTCAGAAAATTTTTCATTGTTTTGGAAAAATCAAAATTTTATTTTCTACATGGTCCCGTGTAACTTTTAGTAGTTATATCCGATGATGATGATGATAATATCCATTAGTCTGTTTTATGTGAGTACACAAGACCAAGCTATATAACAAATGTGTTAATATCTAGGCGAGATTTCATTATGTTGTTGATGCGGAATATAGCATTTTTCACTTTGAAAATAATCATCATATCGTACATAGATTTTCTCTTTTCTTGTACTATTTTTTAAAGAATTTGGATATATAACTACAAGTCAGTTGCTGCTATGTGCAGAGAGCTTTAATGACTTCTGTGTTTTCAAATTTAATAGAATTTTAATGTACACTGTAAAAAAAAAAAAAAAATCCGTGAAAATACAAGAGATTTTCCCAAAAATTTACGGAGAAGTTTCATTTTTCCAAACCTTCAGAACAATTTCCGTAAATGACATTAGTTCCGTTAAAGAGATTTCAAATCCGTAAATATGCAGAAAGATTTCCGTAAATTTAATGGATTTTTTATGTATTTCTTTCAAAACAGTACAATGTCCGTATTTCTTTCAAAACAGTGCAATTTCCGTAAATGACGTGTAAAGGTTGAGTACAGAAATCGCCTTCTTAGAAATGCGAATTAAGATTGTTCTATATTAACTAGATTTCTTCTAGGATACAGGCCTGGCCCGGTTCGACCCGCTGGCCCATTCTGCCCGAGGCAATGTCAATTTATTGTGAAAAGAATAGTAATATTTATATTTTTTAATGAAATATTTAGAAATTAATTTTATTTTTATAAATTACAGAAAAAAATATTTTTTTTTAATCTACTTTTTTTTCTTTTGATAGTACTTCAAAATTATGAATTTTTTTTCGCTAATTTTTTTTTCAATTTATTTAAATTTTTTTTATCGTGAGGCAATATTGTGTTATTTAAAGGTTTTATAACATAATATCTCTGCAAATTATAGCTACACACATTGGTATGAAACTAAACTGATTTGGCTTATAAATTTAGGAATTGCGCTAAAATTTATTAATTTATAATTTTACAAAGTTTGTAATTTTTTCCTTAAATTTATAAAATTAGTTAATATTTTTTCTTTACTTTTATAAAAATGAAGTTTTTAATTTTATAATGTTTTTATTTCGTTAGTTTATATATTTATAAATTAAAACTAATTTAATTTAAATTAAATCAATAAGTCCAGATTTAAACTTACCTATCACAAAGTCATTAATTTCAAATTTTTCTCTAAAAATCAATTTATTTTTGTTTTAATATTTTTAAAACTATTCAGTTTAACAGAAACGTACGCAAAAGCTCTCAGCATAGCTGAAATATAATGATTTAATTTATTATAAAATTGTTTATTTACATAAGTTTTTTAAAATAAGAGATTCAAAAAAATATTTTAATAGCATGTAATAAACCCGTCTAATTGGGATAATTGCTGATTTTATTGGAATTGATAAATAGATAATCAGGCAAATAATTTTTAAAAAGTATATGTTCGAAAAAAGAAAATGTTGGTACTTTTGCAAAAAGAAGCGATCATTACTCTTAATACAATGTTTTACGCATATAATACATAATAAATTAAAATTTATCTGTTATAAGGCATCAAATAATACAGCAAAATATTGAAAATTATGAAACAAAATATATAAAAAACATTGGAACTCTGAAAAAATCCATCTACAGATGAAACCTCAAGATTTTGCATCATAAAAAGCGACTAAAATAAGTAGCAACATTTGAGAAGGAGGCATGACCAGTCATAGTACAATGGTCTAGATCGTTAGTTTAGTAAATGGGAGATTGCGGGTTTGATTCCGCTCGCGGCAAGGGTTTGTTAAGTACTGTAAACTCACTGAGGAATGAAAAAAAAGAAGCAGAAATGTATCTATCCGTTATAAGGTTGTCCTCGCGAAGTAACTTTTTTTCTTTTTTGGTCCTACGAATTTTATTTTAAGGACATAAAAATTTCTAAAAAATACGGAAAATATCTGTTATAAATTACAACGGAATTACAACGGAATATTATACAACGGAAATTTAAAAACGGATATTTCAGAAATCACGGAAAATTTCCTGGAATTTGCGGATTTTTTTTCCGTTAAAATACGGAAATAGTACTGGCGTCTCAATTGCCAATACAATTTCCGTTTTTTTTCATGATTTTTTTTTTTTTTTTTTTTTTTTTTTTTTTACAGTGTACAATTCAAAATAATTAATGTTTGCATTTTATCAGTATGTTTGTTTAACCAGATGTCGATCTATTTCTCCATTTCCGATTTATGTTCTTAAATCGGAATTGCCTGCTTTCTGACACATCTTTAAATTCATTTTTGTTCTCAAACGCATGAAATTGCCAGGTTCTCTTATTCAGAAACTATGTAATCGAACAGTTTTCCATTTTTTAGTAAAAGCAGGTGATCTTTCAAAAAATTCTGCCAAGGTCGGCGTTTTGAACAGAATTTCCGGACGCGACAACACTGGAAAGAAAAAAAAAATGTGCCGCCCAGAGACAAGAATCGCATATAAATCAAGTTGTAACTCCTTTATCGAAAAATAAAAAACTATTCGATTACAAATCACTTCAATAATCATGCCTGAAAGTGTCATACTTTTACGTTTAAAAATGAGTCAGAAACATTCGCGTTGTTGAGCAAGGAAAAATACGTTTTTCAGAACCGTCTTGACTTTAGTTTAACCTGGAATTGCTTTGACTGTAGTTAAAAGTTAATATGTTTTACGACAAATAGTATATCTGCCTTATTAAAATGCCACATGTGTAATCCAACACAAAAGAAATCTTAGACATTATCAAATACGTACAGTGTTTGAAATTAGATCTAAATAATAATAGTAATAGTCCTAATCTCCACTCTTTCTTCCTTTTAATTGTTTTTAATAATTGCATGCGAAAATTTAAAAAATATTACACATATCTTTCAAATTATAAAAAGAGACTCTTTTAAATTAAGTTTATCCCGATTTTGTCTGACAGTTTGACGCCTACTTTTTTCCTTCAAAATTTATTTTTGCACCCTGAAAAAAAAATTCCATTTATCTATCTAGAGCCATTCATACATTTTTTTTACGCAGGATTGATCATCATTTTCTGACAACAAAAATAAAGTATATTTATGCAAATTAAAAATAAACATTTTCCTACAGAAATAAAATAAAAACGTCTTTATTTTGTCATGAACTAAAAAATCTAATTTTATTTTAGTAAAATTGAAGACGGATTTTTCGTAATTAATTGGATTTCAGGGTGTGTTCTATAAAGTCTAAACAGCAAAGCGAGTGAGGAATAAGCTTTTAGATCAGCTATGCTCAATCTTTGCTCGCGGGCCGCAAACGAATATACTCGCTTACGGTGGGTCGCAACGCATTTTATTTGCGCAATAATGTAAAACAAGGGGTAGGGGGTGATTAAAATAAGAAGGTAACAAAAGTATTAGTGGTATAACAAAGCAAAATAACAAAATTAATATAATTATATTAGCTATTTAATAACGTAACTATAAAACGTGATAATATATAATAACGCAAATTTGTCACGTTCTAAAAATATAAAAAAAAACAAGAGATCTTCTTTAATAAATCCGACTTTGGTTCAATGCAATGCAAAATCTTTTTATCTTTTTAAAATGTAAAAATATTTAGTGTATATTTTTATAATTATATATATATATATATATATATATATATATATATATATAAATGTAAAGAAACTTTTGATTAACCAAATATCCTTTAAGATTTTTTAATATAATTTTAAATTAATTATAACCAACAGGGCAGATTTTGACTTATCATAAAAATATCTAAAAATATATATTTTTAGTGCATTTTATTTTTATTATGCATCTCAAATTTTATAGGATTAATGATTGTATATTGCGCCGCACATAAAGATCAATGCGCCAATGCGGCCTGCGGGCCGTAGGTTGAGTATGGCTGTATAAGACTCTCTACACTTGAATAATCATTTAGAAAGTGATACATATTTATAAATGATGTCAATGAGTTAACTTTTTAAAAGCTTCCATTGTTATTTCTACCAGAAATAATGCACTAACTCTTAAGAAAAGCTTATATTACTAATCGTTTAAATATAGTACTTTGCTAACACAATGATTTTGTTAAGAATTGGTATAAAATAAAGAGATTTCGTTACTAAATATAGAGTCGTACTTCGCGAACGAAATTCGGTTCTCTCGAGTATGCTTGGCAATTCATTCTCTTCTAATCACGGTAGAAAAAGGGGAGTTTGTAATAGTTTTAAGGTTTCATTTTCTGTTTTTAAAATCTTAATTATTGATGATGATGAATAACATATAGATAATAAGTTAACACTAAAGCATCTCTGATTTTATGCTTAAACGTTCCTAAAACATAAATATTATTATTTTATTTACATTGTATAAACAAATCATATTACAATGCAAATATATACTTTAACCCAATTTCCCCGCCAGCCTTCTAATTTTGCGTATCCGTATAAAATGAACTAAAGTTATTATAACAAGAACTTTTTTTTTTAACATTACAGTTTTTTTGCTTAAGGCAAGATACCGTTATAGACAGGTTTTACAGTATTTTTTTAACTTTAAAGTTAAAAAAGAGGAAAATATAGGATTATCCAGGTTCTGTTGATTCAGGACCCTTGATTGAATTGGGGGTTTTGAGCCACCGGTAAAGACTGTCTGCAACCGACTCATTCATAAATATTGTCCGAATAGTCTTAACCTTACATTGCATCCACTGACACCTGTGGAACAACCAGTACTATTGTCTACAGTACTGAATAAGCGAAAGCCATAAATATCTAACGAGTATTTTTGGAAAATCAAATAATCTATATAATAAAAGTACAAAACATTTTATTTGTATCAACAGTTATGGATGGACGCTTCACTTTTTCATATGCCAGGCGGCCATTTTTTATTCAAAATTACTTTTTCGAATAAAACTGCATAAAAGTTACATTTTTAGAAATATCGTTCAAAATAAATTAATGTTTGAGAGATGACATACATTCAATTATGTATATATTCTGAGATAACTTCAGTGGAAATTAGATTGGCAGCTCAAAATTCGCTCCATGAAAGTAAACAAACAAAAGATTCATTTGTCGTGAACGTTTAAAATATTCAACCATGGAGGTAATCGTTCGCAAAGTATGGTAGTAGTCTGGTACTATGTAGTCTGGTGTTTAAAAAAAAAATCCTATTCGTTGTGAACGTTTACACTTCGTTTCTAAACATTATTTTGGCCCCATCTATCGGTAATTAATATAAACAAAGAAGTTTTCTTTTGAAATTGTAGTTTGAATTCTGAATGAATATTTCTTATAAAATGCAATTAGAATATAAGGAATGTATAACGCCGTATACTACATATATTAATCATATCAATGCAAACATAATTTAGTATTTTAACATACTAGAAACTTTGTAGTGAAAATAAATTTGTAATTTAATAAGATAATTTGAAAATATATATATCAGTCATATTAATGCAATTAATAGTTGCAATTTACTTATGTAATAAAAGATGATTTTTAATGATTAAAATTTATTATAGGTTCCTTTAGGCTTGTTTTAAAAAAATCAGGATCTAATTTAATATAAACTTTATATAATTATTATTTTGGCGTTTATATCAACTTAAATTTAAGTTATATAATTATTTTTTTAGCGCCAGCCATCGGCAATTCATATACACTGACGGAAAAAAAATCCCAACACCATGAAAAAATTATTGTAGAGCAATGAAATTTGGACAATGCATTTGTCTAGTTAACATATTTATTAGATTTTCAAGATCACAGGTTAATTTAAGCTCAAGAAAATGCATTTCAAATGTGAAATGCTGTTACATTAATAGCCGGTGTAACCTCCAGAATTTTGAATGTAAACCTGCAAATGTGCATGCATTGTGTCATACAGGTGCCGAATGTCACTTTGTGGTATAGAGTTCCATGCTTGTTGTACATGTTGTGTCAATACTGAGACGGTCAGTGCTGGCTGTGGATGATGCTGGAGTTGTCGTCCAATGATATCCCATGCGTGCTCAATTGGAGACAGATCTGGTGATCTCGCAGGCCAAGGTAACATGTCGATACTCTGTAGAGCACGTTGCGTTACAACAGCGGTATGAGGGCGAGCGTTAATATGTTAGAAAACTCCCCCTTGAATGCTGTTCATGAATAGCAGCACTACAGATTGAATTACCAGACTGACGTACAAATTTGCATTCAGTGTGTTTGGGATAACCACTAGAGTGCTCCTGCTGGCATAGGAAATTGCTCCCCAGAATATGACTCCAGGTGTAGGTCCATTTTGTCTAGGCCGCAGACAGTTTGGTTGTAGGCGTTGCCCTGACTTCCTTCTGACCAACACCCGGCCATCACTGGCACCAAGGCAGAACCTACTTTCATCAGAAAACACAACAGATCTCCACTCCGTCCTCCAATGAGCTCTGGCTTGACACCACTGGCGGCGCAAACGACAATGACTTGGCGTTAGTGGAATGCACGCTACAGAACGCCTGGCTCGGAGCTTCCCTTGAAGTAACCGGTTTCTAACAGTTCGTTGTGCAACTGTGGTACCAACTGCAGCTCGAATTTCTTCCGCAGATGCAGTAAGATGCGCCACAGCCGTACGTCGAATACGGCAGTCTTCCTTCTCAGTAGTACCACGTGGCCTCCCGGAACCCGGTCTTCTTGAGCCTGTACCATCCCTTGACCACTACTTCCAACAATCATGCACAGTGGATACATTCCGGCCAAGTCTTTCTGCAATATCGCGGAAAGAAAATCCAGCTTCTCGTAGCCCTATTATACGACCTCGTTCAACTTCGGTGAGTTGTTGATAATGGCTTCTTCGTCTTCTTAAAGGCATTTTTGGCTAACATCAACTCAATACGTCAAATTTTGAAGATAAATAACGCTCACGAACTTTACAGCACGCATTTAAAGCAAACCTGATTTGCAAGTTTTGAGTGGCGCCACTAGCACCACACTTATGCACGAGTCGCGAAATTTGAATCGATGTCATCTTTCAGATGTATAAACACGCCTACCAAATTTCGTTTATCTAACACAAGTCTTTCTTGGTGTTGGGATTTTTTTTTTTCCGCCAGTGTATAAACATTTAATATAAGCATTATAATATAAACATATAAACTTTCTTTTGAAAATTTACTTTGTTCTGCAATTTGTCAATTTTGCTTGCATTGTAAATAAAATTAATATTCCATATGAAATATAATTAAAATATATGGAATATTATGTATTACTGTGGTACAGCATGTATTAGTTATATCAATGCAGATAAAATTTTGAATTTTAACATAGTAACTTTGTAGCGATAAAGACAGATAAAAAAAACGGTCATACTAATCCAATTAATGGTTGCAGTTTAGTTATAAAAGAAAAGAGGAGAATGTTTTTTAATGATCGAATTTTTTTATTACCTGTAGCACGAAAATCGCCGGCGCTAGACAGACTAACAAGAAAAGTGACAACAATAAGGACAGAGAAGCAACAGGAAACAAAACATTTTATTGTGTTTCACAAATTTTCCACTTTACACACGATGACACTTCGCATGCGGCAGATTGTGGATAGCACTGAACAATAAAATGTTTTACTTTCTGTTGCTTCTCTGTCCTTTATTGGTTGTTTTCACTTTTCTTCTTAGTCTGTCTAGCGCTGGCGAATTTCGTGCTACAGGTACCGTTCCAACGCTTTTTATGGTTTTTCACGATGAAGATCACATCCCAATAAAAAAAAGTAGGTGTTTCCATTTGAAATTTTTGGAATTTTGTGGATGTAAACGTAACTGTCAGAATTTAAATGTTGTTTTTCATATGATTCCTGAGCGTATATTACTTTAAACCAAAATTTCATTCAGTTTCTGCAAACGGTATGATATTTAGAGGTTCATATATTGGGATAGTTTTTTTATAATCACCCTGTATGATTTACTTATATTTGTGGAATATTGCCCTTGATAACGTGTTTTACAATATAAGTTTCTATTTGCTTCTTGTAATATTTTCAAATTCTGTAAATTGAATTTTCCCCCCTCCATATCTCTTCTTATAATTTTTCTCCACTTACTTCATTTTGAGAATCATCTGTTTTTGGATATATGTCTTTGTATTGAATTATAATTATCGGTTCATATATATTGTCGACTTTTTATGTGATTTAATGGTTATTATACATAAAAGTTTTATTACACACATATATGCGTGTGTGTGTGTGTGTGTGTTACGGTCAATATGATAAATCTGGTTAGTATTAATAATAACCGATTATTATTAATACTAACCGGATTTATCTTATTGACCGTAACATATATAATAAAATATATATAATAAATTTTTTGTTAATAATAACCATTAAACCACATAAATAATCGACAATAGATAAACCGATAATTATATTACAATACATATATATATCCAAAAATGTAAGATTCTCAAAATTAAAATAAGTGAGAAAAATACTTAAAGATATGTGGAAAAAAAAATCCAATGTGCAGAAGGTGAAAATTATAACAAGAAGTAATTGGAAACTTACATAGTGGAACACTTTATCAAGGGCGATATTCTACTAATATAAGTAAAATGTAATTGATTTCTGTTCGATTAAATAGGCATGAGCCAAATTTATAAACTCAAATTGCCCGATCCATTACAAAGTCAAGTTTATAGAAAATTGAATAAAAATGGACAAATATTGAATAACTGAACATGATACGAGCAAAAATCAAATATATGTATACACCAGGGACTCCTAGATTCATATGGCATCCTAGGCAGCTAAAAATCAATGTACAATTGCGATGCTTTTGACCACGGGTGCTAATTATTTTTAGGTGCTTTCGTAATTCTATAAATACGTAGCACCTATTGTCGTCGTCTGATCCGTCCGTCCGTCCGCATATAACAACGCAAAAACTACCTAACAGAATGGTTTGAAATTTAAGATATATTATCTTTGCAGAATTTTGTCGAGACATTTCAAATTGTTTGAAAATCGGATTAAAACTTTAGAAAATATTAATAAAAATATTTATTAAGAAATTTGAAGTTTAAAAAAAAAAAATCGGTGCTTTCTTGTTATAGGAGCTTCCTAGGTTTAATCGTCAAGCGATCAAGATACTTATTTTATTACAGAAATTAATCTGCAGACGATATAATTCATTTCACAGAATTAAAAAACATCAAGATCTGAATATTTATATAACTGGCTATAGTACGAACGCACCTCATTTGTCACGTTTGACGTACAATTTCCAACTTGTTTTTCTTTATTTTGTTAATATAATGAGTAGTGTCCAAAAATGTATTACTTTTTAAAAAGTGTAATTTTTCAACACATTTATTTGCTAGTATTATACTTAACGGCCTGCATTCGATTGAATACCAGGGCCGCCGGTCGGCACACTCTCTCTTCGGCCCTGATCAAGAAACATATGATATTTCGAAATACAGGAAATACAAAAGATTTATCAGAAAACTCTACTCACCATTTACATGCGAAGAGGAAACAATTTCTTCGATAAAGAGCCGTCCGGCACTTCACAACGCTTTGCCAACTTTAAAGAAAATAATAGCTCGATAACGTTTAACTGCTGCCAACATCGGATTGGTCGCTTCATCAAGAGCACATTATTACCGACATCCAAAGATTCGAGATATCAAATATCAAGGCGAAGTCACTAAAAAATAAAGCGCGCGATCTTAAATGCGTTTTTTCGCTTGATCTGCGAGAGCGGTTTTCTTTTCCGAATTCAAGTTCAGTTTCGTTAGCATAATATACTCAGCGCCAACATTCTATTTTTTTCCACCCCTTTGAAACAGCTGCATTTAGTACCTGACGTCCAAAAACATTAAAAATAAAGCGCCAGTCTTGGCTTTTTTATGGGTTCGACTTAATGAATTGTTGATGAAATAACCATGAACAGCTCACAAAAAGGGAGTTTCACTGTCCTCTGTCAATATTAGGAGTATATTGGGTCGTTTTCTTCCCATTTCCAGTAATAAAAGGATGTCTAAAACGACGTTTAACCACAAATGACGTATTACCGTATTTACTATCATAATTTTCGCCCCCGCATGATTTTCACACCCCTTACTTAAGAAAGACATATCGAGAAAGGAAAAAAAGTGATTTTCGCATCAAGAATGAATTATTTAAAGTTATTAAATCAGATTTCATATTAATATAAATGCAAATATGGACTGGGGAATTTTTATTTTACAATATTTAACCCTTAACTGCTGTTAGCGGTCTCGCAGACCGCTGCTTTTTTTTCAATTTTCACAGTTTAGCTTGTAATTTTCAGTTTAACTATAGATACTAGTGAAATTTGAAAAATAAAAGATATAGCTAACTTAAACGTTTATAAATAAATGTTTTAAATTTCTACTTGTATTTGCACAACAATTCAGATTTTAATTTCTTTCATATTCTACATACTTCTGAAAATTAAAAAGTTTTTTTTTTCTCCCTTTCCAGAAATCATCAAGGAACTGATCGTAAATTGTATTTGATCTTATAATCACTTGTTACTTTTAAGTTTCCTCCAGGGAAAAAATCAATATTATAAAAACACCCGCGTATTTTTTGCGTCTGTTCCCTTACATCAGGGAACGAAGAAATGACAAAAATAAAAACACAAAAAATACGCTAGTTAATCAGTTATTTCAATTTAAAAATATTTTGCGCTCTGGATCCAAATACAAGTTCACTGTATTATGCACAAAATATTTTTTGATAATAAAATAACTTGAAATCGGTGAAAATATTTCGACCCTAATAAACGTCTAGAGTCAAGTGGAAGCAATATGCACGTGTAGCAATATATAAGTGTTGTAATTAACATTTAAGAGCCTACATCAGTCATGCGAAAAAACGCGCAAGCTAATGTTAAGTCTATGGGAAGGTTCGTGCGCGATTTCTCGCTCGCATTTTAATATTTTTAAATGATTTTTTTTGCATAGGATAGCTGAGGTCGATCTCCAACGTTATTAGTTTTTACTTTTTCGATTTTAGTTCCAGTTTTTTTTATATAAGGGTAGTTTCACTTTCAGAACCGGTTCCAACCGGTTCCAAAATTGAAAATGTCCGCTTATAAAAAATTCTAACCAAAATCAGAAAAGTAAAAACTAACAACGTTAGAGATCGACCTCAGCTATCCTATGCAAAAAAAATCATTTAAAAATATTAAAATGCGAGCGAGAAATCGCGCAAGAACCTTCCCATAGACTTAACATTAGCTTGCGTGTTTCTTCGCGTGACTAGCGTAGGCTCTTAATGATGAATGTTGTACCAATCCTAGGAGGGAAAAAATGATCACTCCCTAATAACTCTGCCGCAAATCATTGTATAACAATATAACTGGTACCAATCGATTAGTAATGACGTCTACTAATTAATTCTATATTTAAATTTTGTCTAGTGCACATAGAAATTGTACCAAACTAATTTTGACATCATAATTGGATTCTTCGGTAAGCTTTACTTTAGGATGCGAAACGGCAAGTCATTCGGTCAAGTAGTTTAGGAATTATGCAAGTTTAAAGTTTGGAACTTCTAATGTGAAATTAATTTATAATCATTTTTTATTATTTTTTAAATAAATCATACTGATTGGTAAATATATCATACGAACTGATTTTTGCCAACTAAGGGGGTGGGGGGATGCCCAGGCCGGGAGTCAAACCCAAGACTTTTGACTTAACAGCCAACGCTCTACCTATTGCGCTACCTGGGCCGACATCAATTATAACCGTACATTGCACTTCTAGTAGTTTTTTAAGCATAACTCAAAAACTACTATTTGGGTTGAACTGTAATTTTGGTTTTCGCATATTTGACGCTTTTAGAAATCAAGTTTTCTTTTTAAAATATCATATAGATTACAATTCCTATTATCTCTATTTCGAAAAATAATTTCAAATTATATATAATTTGAGAATTTTCGAAAAAAATATATTAATTGTAACTTATGAATTTAACAGAAATCGATTTCGAGAAACTTTAAATATGCAAATCTAAAATTACAGCTCATTCCGCTAAGTAGTTTTTGAGTTATGCAACTACCTACATTGCAATCTGTTTTGCAACGATTAAAAATTAATTTAATATTAGGAGTTCTAAACTTTAAACTTGCATAATTCCAAAACTACTTAACCGAATGACTTGTCGTTTGATATCCTCAGATAAAATTTAACAAAGAATCCAAATACTTTGTGAGAATTAGGGGTTAGTACAGGTAATTTTAAAGCATGGTATAATATCTAGATGCAGACGACCGCTAAACAAAACTTAAGTATTGCATTAATTAGTAGGCATTATTATTAATCGATTAGTAACAGTAATATTTTTATAAGCTGATTTACGACAAAGAGTCAGAAGGGGTGATCATTTTTATTTGCATCACTGTTGCTATTGATTTGTCATTAACTTTATTAATTTAACATTTGCTGCAAAACTACATACACATAAAAAGCTAGATACAATTATTTTAATCTATTCAAAAAATAGTTTATTTATATAAATAGTTTAAAAAACGGAAATACATTGATGCAATTACTCTACAAAATGGTATATATAATTTTCTAATAACAGAAACTGGGTAAATCAAAATAACTCCAATAAAATATTTTAATAAATTATTCTGGTATTTTTTCTGTAAGATAAAAAAAAAAACAGACTTCAAAAGATGGGAACTTTTCTGTGTCGATGAACTTAAATTGCTATAAAATACTTTATAGCATTTTAAGTTCATCCACACAGAAATCACAGTTTATCCACACATGGATTTTTTTTTAAGTCTCATGTTTAAAATTTGTAATCAAATGACATAATACCAGTCCTTGGTCCTCTTTTTAGGGTTTCGTTCATCTCACGAAACCCTATTACTCCCGCGTCGTTGTCTGTCTGTCACAGACCCATTCTCAAAAACTATGTAACTTACAGAGTTGAAACTTTGTGTATATAGCTGAATAACAGCTATAAAGAGCTCAAAATATTAAAATTTGAAAAATTCATATTATTTTAATAAATAGAGATAAAAAACCAAAATTCTAACAGCCTTTTCCTATTGAATTTAAACATTTTTCGTTATAGCAGATGCCAAAAATTAAAAATCCACGATGAAATTCTTTCTACTATAATTAATTTTCTATCAGACGATTTCCACTTGAAAAATGAAAATGAAATAAAAAGTTTCACCAATTGAAAAAAAAGATTAATATGAAATAAAATTGATTGACGTCTATGACTTGATGACGGCAATAAAACGGAAATATTTCTCAATAATACAAGGAGTATGAGTATGTGTATGTACAGAAAGCAGATTAATATCACGTCATTAGAGAATTAAAAAGAAAATCTGACGTCATATCGGAAGTTTAAGGGATTTTTCAAATGTTTGAGAATAATACAAAGCGAGTATCAATATGAGTAATAGAGAATAGTAACTATATGAGTTTGAGGAACGTATTGAATCATGATAAAAACCCGATTATGGAAATATTCCCATATTTTAACATTTTAAAGGTGTACAACATGTTTAATTTTGATTTTTTTTTTTAAATATCGCATTTAGTCCACATGACAGATATTATTATGACAGAATATAATAGCGGGCGAATTTTTTTTTTTTTTTTTTTTTTTTTTTTGGTTGCTAAATGAAATTTATTTGGATTTATTAAAGAAAGGATAAAGTGTTTTGAAAGGAATATTAAACGAAATCCTTTGAGCGATCTTCGATCACACTTACCCACTTTTTTACTTCCTTCTTTTGATTGAGCGTGGATAGCGATGATGATAGCGATATGATTCTTCTCATATGTTGCTTCATTACCCTGTGTCTTTCCAACACAGATGAAACAAAAAATGTTTATGACTTCCCTTTGTCTGGTCGTATGATTACGTTCTAACTCTCGTAAATATAGTTCGATTACCACCTAATTGACGTATGTTACTGAGACATGTTACTTATTGAAAACGAAGAGTATAGCATTTATAGTTCGTCTACATGGCGATTCGAAATAATTCAGATACATTATAATCTATGAACAAAAATTGTTTCAAGTTCCTTTTAATGATGTTACACTACTTCAAATATTACGAAATCGATAAGTAATGTTGATAACAACTACAACATGTTTTCTATTGAAAATTCTGTACGTATCATTTATTGTTCATTTACACTACAGGGACACATAAAAGAATTCGATTGCTTTACTTGACAGTGATTGTTTGAAGTGCGTTTTGTGAAATTCATATACATTATTGAAGTGCACTAGAAAATAGGACATATAATATTTAATGCTTTTTTACAGAGCAGCACAAAATTATAGATTATGTAATCGTCTAATGAGCAATAACTGCTAAAAGTATGTTTTAAGTTGTAGTATGCGTTTTCATGCTAAACTAAATCTTAGTATGTTAATGGCGTGTGTAAAAAATATATAGAATATATAAAAGGATACCCAAATTAATTCATGCACAATTAATTATCTTGTATGGACGCGATTTGTTGAAAATGATTATTCAAATATGTTACTCGCTTTTTCAATTGAACTAAATTTTACTATATTGTGCTATTTGAAATTTCGGATAACTCAGAAGATTATATTATATTTTCGTTCGTGGTTAAAGCATATTTTCATAAAATAAGAAACATTGGTCATTTTTTACAGTGTATATGGTTCTGGTTTTACTATAATATTCGAGAGAGAAAAAAAAAACTGTTCTTTTTTAAGAAAGTTTTCTTGAATGGACTGCTGTTTTGTTCAGTAGATTCAAAAGAAATGTTTGAAAAAAAAAACTATTGCATTTTTGTTTGGAAAATCCATTTAATCGTGATGCTCCAATCAAAACACGATCGTGTGGAAAACCAAAATAATGCGATACACAAAACGAACAGAAACGAATAAATGGAATGCAATAAATAAAATAATAATCGATAGGAAAAAAGGAATAACTGCGTGAAAACTTGTCACTGATAACAGTGAATAACTGACGAGATGGCCAATATTTTTTAATAAATCAACTTTACAATACATTTTTTAGTCTATTCAATTTATGCAGAATGTTTTAGATAAACCTCTTCCTGATTGAGCTACGAGTTTCCTTATGGTTTTCTCGAAAAACGAAGTTGTGCAAAATTCAGATACCAAGAAATCGCAAAATTGTCAACAAAATCCTCAAGTTTGAAGTCAATGTGCACATTTCTGCTGAGATTTAATAGATTGGAAGCTGCAATTATGTCTGTAAAACAAGTTTCCCCACAATGAGAGTAGCAACACTGAGAAGCAGTTTGACATTTGTAGGGGCCGCAGCGCCCTATATTTTTTATATAGGGGAGATATACCTGTTATCACTTTTTCCATACAAGAATCTCCAAGGTAGATTCCTATTGTTTACGTTAGAGAAATCTACTCCAAAGCTTATTGTTTAGAAAAACTGGTAGCGAATATATAAAAATTAAAAAAAAGGAACCTGCAAAGCAAATTAAAAAAATAAATTTATTTCCATTTTGTTAAGCCCGAGAAGGGACAGATATTAAAATTATTTTATTTAGTCAATGCTACAATAATGTTGCATTTTTATATTAAATCTTGCTCAGTCTATTTAATCTTAAAAAATTAAATTTTAATTTGAAAAATGATATTAAAGCAACTTTAAAACATTTCATTTAGAAATCTAAATAAATCTTCAACTCTTTAAAATTATTTGAACTTCTCATGTTTCTTGTCTGTTAGAATTTGCTACAATACAAATTTTGTATAATGCATGTAAAACTGAAAAAAAGTTGAAGATTTATTTAGATTTCTAAATGAAATGTTTTAAAGTTGCTTTAATATCATTTTTCAAATTAAAATTTAATTTTTTAAGATTAAATAGACTGAGCAAGATTTAATATAAAAATGCAACATTATTGTAGCATTGACTAAATAAAATAATTTTAATATCTGTCCCTTCTCGGGCTTAACAAAATGGAAATAAATTTATTTTTTTAATTTGCTTTGCAGGTTCCTTTTTTTTAATATCTCAAGTTTCTTAATAACAATTTAATATGAAGCAGACAAGATTCAAACGAGGCAAGTATGTAAAAGACTGCACGTATCAAAATCAGTATTGGTAATATGAAATATACAGTTCAAACACTGATTATTCTGTAAACAATTAAAATAATAAAAGTAATTTTTAACAAAAAAATGTATATAACGGACTTTAACGGATTGTTTCTCATCTTTATAATGATAATAATAAAACGAATCATGTTCATTTTTGCAAATAATTTTATGCCATAGTGTAAAATACATTTGCAACCACTTTGGAAAGAGGCACTAGTAAGCGTGTGTGAAAGCTATTAATAACATCTTATGTTGTTTTATCACATAAGAAGCATAAAAATAATAATGAGCATATATGAAACAACTGTATTCTGATTTTGTTATAAAATGTGTAGTTATGGAGGATGAAATTTTCAGCAAAATATTTCTTTTTGTAGCTGAATAAATATTTTACCTTATATTGACAATTTCTTAATTTAACATTTCTGTAGAAGCAAAATGTAAACATCTGCAAGATTTTTTACAAAACGTGTACGATCTGTTATTTTCTTATCGTCACAAACAGTCCATTTATTGATCTCGTTTTCATTTGTTACAATAATTTCATAACAATAATTTCATTAACAGCACACATTTGATCTTCTTTTATGTAATACGATTTATACTCACAACAATCTATGTTTGAAAATAATTCCTTTGTAGAACTGCCCTGAGAAGAAGCAAATATATGAAGAATATGCAATAATCTTCGAACTGAATTCTCTCAAATGTTACAGAGAGGTCCACATTTCTACATTAGAGTTTTGGGATGATGACCATCAATGTTTTTCTCGAAATGTAAATCACCTAAAGGAATATGTTCTATTTTAGAATTGGAATGACTACTATAATTATGATCTAAATGTATGTGAACTAATGGGTGATATGCTATTTCCCAAAAATAGGGTTCTGCATTGGAGTTGTGAATTCTTTCGCCACCAATTATTTCACATAAATTTTCTGCAGTGATATTTTGAGTTGATTTTGATAACATCTGTTGAAATTTGTTTGAAAAATTTTCTGAAGCCGATGAACTCTTTGCATACAAAACATTTTTAGTATGAATAGCTTTACGCGCAAGTAATTGAGCTTTTATTTGAGTTTTTACAAATTGAATATTTGTTCTTCTGCTTTGCTGAGCTATGTTTGATTTATAACTCTCTAGCAGATTTTTCACTAAAGCAAGCTGTCGATATCTTGAAGGATTAATTTTCTTAGAGGTGAGAATCCTATTATGATTTGAGTATTTTTTTCCAGTATTTTAGCTTATATTTATTAGCCTTTGATTTATTTCGCAAACAATATGAAGTATTACGCTTCTGTATCTGGCTTTTACATTTTTTATAGTATGCGGCTCTTTTATTTTTGATAATTTCACGATTTCCTCGATAATATCGTGAATATTTATTTGATGTATCACTTAACGGTTCAGACAGAGATACTCTTTGTATAGGGTTAGGATACTCTTCAGTTGGGCCATTTAAATCAATGAAATGCCGAGAGCAAACATACCAGTCTCTAGTCATCGTTTCTGTATAAGGAAAGGGCATCTGACGTCACTGTTGGTTAAACTATTGTTGGTTTGGCAGAAAAACCTGTTCGTTCTTTACGGCTCCTACAATACACATGAGATGGTGGGATTTGATTGGTCTATGTTAAACTGGTCTATGATATGATTGGCCTACGTCGCCATGACGATTCCTGCAATGATAGCTTCGACAAAAATGCAGTGGTAGATTGGTTGATGGAACTGTTTGTTTGTAAACATGCCCTTTCCTTATTTGTTATACCACAAGCAGAAAGCCATTCGTTACATTTACTCAAGTTTTTCTGTGGTTTAGGAAAAGGGAAAAACAAAACTCCCAGCATATAGTCTTTGTAAAAGTATCGTGCATCACTCTTGCAACCAGAAAATTTGCATTTTTTCACCATGTTGAATTTTAGTAATCATCGATTAAGAGAGAAATTTAAAAACGCATTTCGTAACATCACAGTATCACTAGATAAGTAAATATCGAACATTCATCCAATTTTGATAAAGACAGTAACATCTAAATTAAAGTCCAAATACTGCTTAAAGTGATAAAAACATAACACGGAATATTTAAAATACCTTTTTAATGTAGATCGTTCACAACTATTGGTGACATCTTCGGATCTTAAAGATAAATACAATATTCTCGTATATTTTTGAAATAGTAAACATATACCACGAGATCGCATGTCCAAGGCTAGCAGGTGCTTAAATTGGCCAAAACTGGGAAACGTGAAAAATTATTATTTGTTTTTATTTTTATTGCTTCTTCAATCTATCGATCATCGCGTGCCAAATTTTAGCTAATTATTTTAAATATTCCGTGTTATGTTTTTATCACTTTAATCAGTATTTGGACTTTAATTTAAAGACTCCACGTTTACTACATTTAGAGTTTTTTGATTGGAGGATTTATTTTTTTACAGAATTAGGTGTTTTGAAGAAAATTTGTGGAAGCGCGTACAAAAAGTGGGAAAAACTCTAGTAAATTAACTCGTTCAATGGGATTTCCTGTGTTAAATTAACATTAGGATGTCACACTGGAAATAGCCAGCCGTGTTATATGATAAAGGATTCCGTGTTATATATTGCAAGTTTAAAGTTTGGAACTTCTAATGTGAAATTAATTTATAATCATTTTTTATTATTTTTTAAATAAATCATACTGATTGGTAAATATATCATACGAACTGATTTTTGCCAACTAAGGGGGTGGGGGGGATGCCCAGGCCGGGAGTCAAACCCAAGACTTTTGACTTAACAGCCAACGCTCTACCTATTGCGCTACCTGGGCCGACATCAATTATAACCGTACATTGCACTTCTAGTAGTTTTTTAAGCATAACTCAAAAACTACTATTTGGGTTGAACTGTAATTTTGGTTTTCGCATATTTGACGCTTTTAGAAATCAAGTTTTCTTTTTAAAATATCATATAGATTACAATTCCTATTATCTCTATTTCGAAAAATAATTTCAAATTATATATAATTTGAGAATTTTCGAAAAAAATATATTAATTGTAACTTATGAATTTAACAGAAATCGATTTCGAGAAACTTTAAATATGCAAATCTAAAATTACAGCTCATTCCGCTAAGTAGTTTTTGAGTTATGCAACTACCTACATTGCAATCTGTTTTGCAACGATTAAAAATTAATTTAATATTAGGAGTTCTAAACTTTAAACTTGCATAATTCCAAAACTACTTAACCGAATGACTTGTCGTTTGATATCCTCAGATAAAATTTAACAAAGAATCCAAATACTTTGTGAGAATTAGGGGTTAGTACAGGTAATTTTAAAGCATGGTATAATATCTAGATGCAGACGACCGCTAAACAAAACTTAAGTATTGCATTAATTAGTAGGCATTATTATTAATCGATTAGTAACAGTAATATTTTTATAAGCTGATTTACGACAAAGAGTCAGAAGGGGTGATCATTTTTATTTGCATCACTGTTGCTATTGATTTGTCATTAACTTTATTAATTTAACATTTGCTGCAAAACTACATACACATAAAAAGCTAGATACAATTATTTTAATCTATTCAAAAAATAGTTTATTTATATAAATAGTTTAAAAAACGGAAATACATTGATGCAATTACTCTACAAAATGGTATATATAATTTTCTAATAACAGAAACTGGGTAAATCAAAATAACTCCAATAAAATATTTTAATAAATTATTCTGGTATTTTTTCTGTAAGATAAAAAAAAAAACAGACTTCAAAAGATGGGAACTTTTCTGTGTCGATGAACTTAAATTGCTATAAAATACTTTATAGCATTTTAAGTTCATCCACACAGAAATCACAGTTTATCCACACATGGATTTTTTTTTAAGTCTCATGTTTAAAATTTGTAATCAAATGACATAATACCAGTCCTTGGTCCTCTTTTTAGGGTTTCGTTCATCTCACGAAACCCTATTACTCCCGCGTCGTTGTCTGTCTGTCACAGACCCATTCTCAAAAACTATGTAACTTACAGAGTTGAAACTTTGTGTATATAGCTGAATAACAGCTATAAAGAGCTCAAAATATTAAAATTTGAAAAATTCATATTATTTTAATAAATAGAGATAAAAAACCAAAATTCTAACAGCCTTTTCCTATTGAATTTAAACATTTTTCGTTATAGCAGATGCCAAAAATTAAAAATCCACGATGAAATTCTTTCTACTATAATTAATTTTCTATCAGACGATTTCCACTTGAAAAATGAAAATGAAATAAAAAGTTTCACCAATTGAAAAAAAAGATTAATATGAAATAAAATTGATTGACGTCTATGACTTGATGACGGCAATAAAACGGAAATATTTCTCAATAATACAAGGAGTATGAGTATGTGTATGTACAGAAAGCAGATTAATATCACGTCATTAGAGAATTAAAAAGAAAATCTGACGTCATATCGGAAGTTTAAGGGATTTTTCAAATGTTTGAGAATAATACAAAGCGAGTATCAATATGAGTAATAGAGAATAGTAACTATATGAGTTTGAGGAACGTATTGAATCATGATAAAAACCCGATTATGGAAATATTCCCATATTTTAACATTTTAAAGGTGTACAACATGTTTAATTTTGATTTTTTTTTTTAAATATCGCATTTAGTCCACATGACAGATATTATTATGACAGAATATAATAGCGGGCGATTTTTTTTTTTTTTTTTTTTTTTTTTTTTTTGGTTGCTAAATGAAATTTATTTGGATTTATTAAAGAAAGGATAAAGTGTTTTGAAAGGAATATTAAACGAAATCCTTTGAGCGATCTTCGATCACACTTACCCACTTTTTTACTTCCTTCTTTTGATTGAGCGTGGATAGCGATGATGATAGCGATATGATTCTTCTCATATGTTGCTTCATTACCCTGTGTCTTTCCAACACAGATGAAACAAAAAATGTTTATGACTTCCCTTTGTCTGGTCGTATGATTACGTTCTAACTCTCGTAAATATAGTTCGATTACCACCTAATTGACGTATGTTACTGAGACATGTTACTTATTGAAAACGAAGAGTATAGCATTTATAGTTCGTCTACATGGCGATTCGAAATAATTCAGATACATTATAATCTATGAACAAAAATTGTTTCAAGTTCCTTTTAATGATGTTACACTACTTCAAATATTACGAAATCGATAAGTAATGTTGATAACAACTACAACATGTTTTCTATTGAAAATTCTGTACGTATCATTTATTGTTCATTTACACTACAGGGACACATAAAAGAATTCGATTGCTTTACTTGACAGTGATTGTTTGAAGTGCGTTTTGTGAAATTCATATACATTATTGAAGTGCACTAGAAAATAGGACATATAATATTTAATGCTTTTTTACAGAGCAGCACAAAATTATAGATTATGTAATCGTCTAATGAGCAATAACTGCTAAAAGTATGTTTTAAGTTGTAGTATGCGTTTTCATGCTAAACTAAATCTTAGTATGTTAATGGCGTGTGTAAAAAATATATAGAATATATAAAAGGATACCCAAATTAATTCATGCACAATTAATTATCTTGTATGGACGCGATTTGTTGAAAATGATTATTCAAATATGTTACTCGCTTTTTCAATTGAACTAAATTTTACTATATTGTGCTATTTGAAATTTCGGATAACTCAGAAGATTATATTATATTTTCGTTCGTGGTTAAAGCATATTTTCATAAAATAAGAAACATTGGTCATTTTTTACAGTGTATATGGTTCTGGTTTTACTATAATATTCGAGAGAGAAAAAAAAAACTGTTCTTTTTTAAGAAAGTTTTCTTGAATGGACTGCTGTTTTGTTCAGTAGATTCAAAAGAAATGTTTGAAAAAAAAAACTATTGCATTTTTGTTTGGAAAATCCATTTAATCGTGATGCTCCAATCAAAACACGATCGTGTGGAAAACCAAAATAATGCGATACACAAAACGAACAGAAACGAATAAATGGAATGCAATAAATAAAATAATAATCGATAGGAAAAAAGGAATAACTGCGTGAAAACTTGTCACTGATAACAGTGAATAACTGACGAGATGGCCAATATTTTTTAATAAATCAACTTTACAATACATTTTTTAGTCTATTCAATTTATGCAGAATGTTTTAGATAAACCTCTTCCTGATTGAGCTACGAGTTTCCTTATGGTTTTCTCGAAAAACGAAGTTGTGCAAAATTCAGATACCAAGAAATCGCAAAATTGTCAACAAAATCCTCAAGTTTGAAGTCAATGTGCACATTTCTGCTGAGATTTAATAGATTGGAAGCTGCAATTATGTCTGTAAAACAAGTTTCCCCACAATGAGAGTAGCAACACTGAGAAGCAGTTTGACATTTGTAGGGGCCGCAGCGCCCTATATTTTTTATATAGGGGAGATATACCTGTTATCACTTTTTCCATACAAGAATCTCCAAGGTAGATTCCTATTGTTTACGTTAGAGAAATCTACTCCAAAGCTTATTGTTTAGAAAAACTGGTAGCGAATATATAAAAATTAAAAAAAAGGAACCTGCAAAGCAAATTAAAAAAATAAATTTATTTCCATTTTGTTAAGCCCGAGAAGGGACAGATATTAAAATTATTTTATTTAGTCAATGCTACAATAATGTTGCATTTTTATATTAAATCTTGCTCAGTCTATTTAATCTTAAAAAATTAAATTTAAATTTGAAACATGATATTAAAGCAACTTTAAAACATTTCATTTAGAAATCTAAATAAATCTTCAACTTTTTAAAATTATTTGAACTTCTCATGTTTCTTGTCTGTTAGAATTTGCTACAATACAAATTTTGTATAATGCATGTAAAACTGAAAAAAAGTTGAAGATTTATTTAGATTTCTAAATGAAATGTTTTAAAGTTGCTTTAATATCATTTTTCAAATTAAAATTTAATTTTTTAAGATTAAATAGACTGAGCAAGATTTAATATAAAAATGCAACATTATTGTAGCATTGACTAAATAAAATAATTTTAATATCTGTCCCTTCTCGGGCTTAACAAAATGGAAATAAATTTATTTTTTTAATTTGCTTTGCAGGTTCCTTTTTTTTAATATCTCAAGTTTCTTAATAACAATTTAATATGAAGCAGACAAGATTCAAACGAGGCAAGTATGTAAAAGACTGCACGTATCAAAATCAGTATTGGTAATATGAAATATACAGTTCAAACACTGATTATTCTGTAAACAATTAAAATAATAAAAGTAATTTTTAACAAAAAAATGTATATAACGGACTTTAACGGATTGTTTCTCATCTTTATAATGATAATAATAAAACGAATCATGTTCATTTTTGCAAATAATTTTATGCCATAGTGTAAAATACATTTGCAACCACTTTGGAAAGAGGCACTAGTAAGCGTGTGTGAAAGCTATTAATAACATCTTATGTTGTTTTATCACATAAGAAGCATAAAAATAATAATGAGCATATATGAAACAACTGTATTCTGATTTTGTTATAAAATGTGTAGTTATGGAGGATGAAATTTTCAGCAAAATATTTCTTTTTGTAGCTGAATAAATATTTTACCTTATATTGACAATTTCTTAATTTAACATTTCTGTAGAAGCAAAATGTAAACATCTGCAAGATTTTTTACAAAACGTGTACGATCTGTTATTTTCTTATCGTCACAAACAGTCCATTTATTGATCTCGTTTTCATTTGTTACAATAATTTCATAACAATAATTTCATTAACAGCACACATTTGATCTTCTTTTATGTAATACGATTTATACTCACAACAATCTATGTTTGAAAATAATTCCTTTGTAGAACTGCCCTGAGAAGAAGCAAATATATGAAGAATATGCAATAATCTTCGAACTGAATTCTCTCAAATGTTACAGAGAGGTCCACATTTCTACATTAGAGTTTTGGGATGATGACCATCAATGTTTTTCTCGAAATGTAAATCACCTAAAGGAATATGTTCTATTTTAGAATTGGAATGACTACTATAATTATGATCTAAATGTATGTGAACTAATGGGTGATATGCTATTTCCCAAAAATAGGGTTCTGCATTGGAGTTGTGAATTCTTTCGCCACCAATTATTTCACATAAATTTTCTGCAGTGATATTTTGAGTTGATTTTGATAACATCTGTTGAAATTTGTTTGAAAAATTTTCTGAAGCCGATGAACTCTTTGCATACAAAACATTTTTAGTATGAATAGCTTTACGCGCAAGTAATTGAGCTTTTATTTGAGTTTTTACAAATTGAATATTTGTTCTTCTGCTTTGCTGAGCTATGTTTGATTTATAACTCTCTAGCAGATTTTTCACTAAAGCAAGCTGTCGATATCTTGAAGGATTAATTTTCTTAGAGGTGAGAATCCTATTATGATTTGAGTATTTTTTTCCAGTATTTTAGCTTATATTTATTAGCCTTTGATTTATTTCGCAAACAATATGAAGTATTACGCTTCTGTATCTGGCTTTTACATTTTTTATAGTATGCGGCTCTTTTATTTTTGATAATTTCACGATTTCCTCGATAATATCGTGAATATTTATTTGATGTATCACTTAACGGTTCAGACAGAGATACTCTTTGTATAGGGTTAGGATACTCTTCAGTTGGGCCATTTAAATCAATGAAATGCCGAGAGCAAACATACCAGTCTCTAGTCATCGTTTCTGTATAAGGAAAGGGCATCTGACGTCACTGTTGGTTAAACTATTGTTGGTTTGGCAGAAAAACCTGTTCGTTCTTTACGGCTCCTACAATACACATGAGATGGTGGGATTTGATTGGTCTATGTTAAACTGGTCTATGATATGATTGGCCTACGTCGCCATGACGATTCCTGCAATGATAGCTTCGACAAAAATGCAGTGGTAGATTGGTTGATGGAACTGTTTGTTTGTAAACATGCCCTTTCCTTATTTGTTATACCACAAGCAGAAAGCCATTCGTTACATTTACTCAAGTTTTTCTGTGGTTTAGGAAAAGGGAAAAACAAAACTCCCAGCATATAGTCTTTGTAAAAGTATCGTGCATCACTCTTGCAACCAGAAAATTTGCATTTTTTCACCATGTTGAATTTTAGTAATCATCGATTAAGAGAGAAATTTAAAAACGCATTTCGTAACATCACAGTATCACTAGATAAGTAAATATCGAACATTCATCCAATTTTGATAAAGACAGTAACATCTAAATTAAAGTCCAAATACTGCTTAAAGTTATAAAAACATAACACGGAATATTTAAAATACCTTTTTAATGTAGATCGTTCACAACTATTGGTGACATCTTCGGATCTTAAAGATAAATACAATATTCTCGTATATTTTTGAAATAGTAAACATATACCACGAGATCGCATGTCCAAGGCTAGCAGGTGCTTAAATTGGCCAAAACTGGGAAACGTGAAAAATTATTATTTGTTTTTATTTTTATTGCTTCTTCAATCTATCGATCATCGCGTGCCAAATTTTAGCTAATTATTTTAAATATTCCGTGTTATGTTTTTATCACTTTAATCAGTATTTGGACTTTAATTTAAAGACTCCACGTTTACTACATTTAGAGTTTTTTGATTGGAGGATTTATTTTTTTACAGAATTAGGTGTTTTGAAGAAAATTTGTGGAAGCGCGTACAAAAAGTGGGAAAAACTCTAGTAAATTAACTCGTTCAATGGGATTTCCTGTGTTAAATTAACATTAGGATGTCACACTGGAAATAAATAAGCCTTGCGCTGCCGCGCAAGGCTTAATTATAGGCTGCTCTGCTGCAACCCTTTCATTTGGCAGCATCATTCAAATTTTTGATACAATCGACGTACTTTTCTTTTTCTTTTTTTTTTTTCAGTTGATGTATGCCTTTGATCTATCAGGTTATCCTTGAGAAATTTCAATAATAAAAAGTCCTTCCGGCCTGTACCGGGAGGAAAAGGTAGCTTTCCTATATCTTCGTTTTAAAATTTTAGCTAATGTTACACGAAAACAGCAACTTAAAATGCAAATAAAACGTTTACAAAAGATTCGTTAATACTGAATTTGAATAAGAAATTCGCCAAATTATTGAGCAATAGCCAAATTGGCTTCATTTATGGAGACTTATTTTGGTCGCCAAATTTGGCGATATTTCGCCAAATGTCGCCAAGTTTGGCGAGAATTTGGCGCTAACGGATATGAATATATAGTTTTATGCGTTTGATTGGGAAAATTATTACAACAATGAAAATTTTTGTAATGTGCTGTCTTGTTTCAAAATGTCAGCCACCCTAGAATTTCAAACTGCTCTATCTCAGCCGTTTTTTAAGATAGAGGTAAAACAAAAAATGCTCTGGAATCCTCGTTTCAAGGCCTAACACTGAATTAAAAAATAAATTTGAATTTTTAACTTTTTTGTACATTTATTTTAGTTTTAAATTTTTAATTGGCCGCCATCTTGAAACAAAATGGCGGACCAAGCTGGCCAACAAACTCGGTCGAGACATTGGTGAGCTTAATACACACAATTAGTTTCATCAAAATTGATTTATAAATACGAGCGTTATCGTATGACATAGGTCAGATATATATATATATATATGGAGATATATATATATATATATATATATAAATCAACATTTGAACGGAGGGTGGTTTTGGGGTCTGGGGGTCATGATCGGTGAAAATATATCAAAATTTTCCGGAACTGCTTTCCTCCGAACGGCTGCAATAGGTAGCTTTATACTTTTAGGTAGCTTTCAATACAAAAAAGTATAAAGCTACCTATTGCAGCCGTTCGGAGGAAAGCAGTTCCGGAAAATTTTGATATATTTTCACCGATTATGACCCCCAGACCCCAAAACCACCCTCCGTTCAAATGTTGATTTATATATATATATATATATATATATATATATATAGAAGAATTTGCAAAAATGCTTGCCATACTGTTTTCCAAATGTCTCGAGAAATCAGATGTACCAGAAGATTGGAATAATGCTGTGATGGTGTTACTTTATAAGAAAGGAGAAAAGGAAAACATTAAAAACTACCGTCCAATCAGCTTACTGTCAGTGATTTATAAAATTTTCACCAAAGTTTTAACGACAAGACTTGAATCAGCTCTGGACTCAGCTCAACCTAGAGAACAAGCAGGATTTCGAAGTGGATTTAGCACAATGGATCATATTCAAACAGTAAGGGAAGTTATAGAAAAACATAAAGAATATAATTTACCTCTCTGCCTTGCCTTTATTGATTATGAAAAAGCATTTGATTCGGTCTACACATCTGCAGTAATTACTTCTCTGGAGGACATTGGTATAGACAAACCTTATATCAATATTATAAAGAAGATCTACAAGAAAGCAACAGCCACCATCCGTTTGGACAAAGGAAAAGCGAAGATCAAGCTTGGAAGAGGAGTAAGACAGGGAGACACCATTTCGCCTAAGCTTTTTACTGCTGTCTTAGAAAGTATTTTCAAGAAGCTGGATTGGGAAAACAAAGGGATTAGAATAAATGGGGAATATTTAAGCCATCTCCGGTTTGCTGATGACATTTTAATTTTCAGTAATAGCCCTGAAGAATTGCAAAATATGCTAAAAGATTTGGCAGAAGCTAGCATTAATGTGGGATTAAAAATAAATTTGGAAAAGACTAAGGTGATGTTCAATTCATTTGCATCAAAAAAGAAAATCGTCTACAACAACACTGAGATTAAAGATGTTGAAAGTTATGTGTACCTTGGACAAGAAATATCATCAGACAACAGTATCATGAATGAAATCAATAGAAGAATAAGAAATGGATGGAGTGCTTTTGGGAAGAACAATATTATTCTGAAGAGTAACATGCCTCTTTGTTTGAAAAGAAAGGTGTTTAACCAATGTGTTTTGCCTGCACTAACTTATGGAGCAGAAACTTGGACACTAACAAAACGGATGGTACAAAGATTACAAACAACACAGCGAAGTATGGAAAGATGTATGCTAGGCATAACCAGAAGAGACCGAAAGAGAATAACGTGGATAAGAAGTCAGACGAAAGTTTTTGACATCATCGAGAGAATTAAACGGCTAAAATGGAAATGGGCTGGGCACATTGCAAGAAGACAAGACAATAGATGGAGCACAAACACCCTACAGTGGTATCCCAGAGATGTAAAACGACCAAGAAGACGACCTCAAGTAAGATGGAGTGACGAAATCAGAAAAGTGGCCGGTGTTAATTGGATGACTAAAGCACTAGACAGGCAACAATGGAAAAATCTGGGGGAGACCTACATCCAGCAGTGGATTGAAAACGGTTGATGATGATGATGATGATATATATATATATATATATATATATCTCCATATATATATATATATATCTGACCTATGTCATACGATAACGCTCGTATTTATAAATCAATCTTGATGAAACTAATTGTGTGTATTAAGCTCACCAATGTCTCGACCGAGTTCGTTGGCCAGCTTGGTCCGCCATTTTGTTTCAAGATGGCGGCCATTTAAAAATTTAAAACTAAAATAAATATACAAAAAAGTTAAAAATTCAAATTTATTTTTTAATTCAGTGTTAGGCCTTGAAACGAGGATTCCAGAGCATTTTTTGTTTTACCTCTATCTTAAAAAACGGCTGAGATAGAGCAGTTTGAAATTCTAGGGTGGCTGACATTTTGAAACAAGACAGCACATTACAAAAATTTTCATTGTTGTAATAATTTTCCCAATCAAACGCATAAAACTATATATTCATATCTGTTAGCGCCAAATTCTCGCCAAACTTGGCGACATTTGGCGAAATATCCCTAAATTTGGCGACCAAAATAAGTTTTCATAAATGAAGTCAATTTGGCTATTGCTCAATAATTTGGCGAATTTCTTATTCAAATTCAGTATTAACGAATCTTTTGTAAACGTTTTATTTGCATTTTAAGTTGCTGTTTTCGTGTAACATTAGCTAAAATTTTAAAACTAAGATATAGGAAAGCTACCTTTTCCTCCCGGTACAGGCCGGAAGGACTTTTTTGTATTGAAAGCTACCTAAAACGTAAGTCATTAGACTGTCATCAATAGTTCCGGAATGCCCGCTTCACTTTTTCATATGCCAGGCGGCCATTTTTATTCAAAATTATTTTTTCGAATAAAACTTCATAAATGTTACATTTTAGAAAGATCGTTCAAAATAAATTAATATTTGAGAGATGACTTACGTTCAATTATGTATATATTCTCCAATAACTTCAGCTGAAATTAGCTTCTCGCAGTTCAAATTCTCTATCCATGAAAGTAAACAAAAAAAAAAAAAAAAAAAAAAAAAGATTCATTCGTCGTGAAGGTTTAAAATATTAAACCATTAAATCATGGAGATAATCGTTCGTAAAGTAAGTTTTCCGTGAAAGATTTTTTGGAGCGCTGCCTGGTGTCAAAAAAATAATTCGTACCAGTGACACAATCAAAGTTTACCATAATTATGTGCTATACAACTCAACTTCATTCTTTATCTTTTCTTGATGCAAGCTGAATGTAAACAAATACAACTCATGTAATGATATTTAATGAATCAAATTTCGAAACAAATTGTCAGTTAATTTGGTATTTATGTATTATACGTGCAAGGAAGAGAGACTACTGAAAATGATTGTTAATCACCAATCATATTTACCATTATTAATGAACAATCGCTTTCAAAACAGCAATTTAATATACATTTACAAAATACATAACATCATTAAGTACTTTTGTGTTATTTGGGCGCAAATCTCGCCAATAGCATATTTAAAATCGCCAATACCAGCTTTTATTTTTTGCGTGTGCAAATTAGAAACGATACTTTGATTTTGAAATCAAATGTTCTGATGGAACAGCTGTCGTAGACGCACCGAGGCACTATATTAACTATAGATTTGCAATATATAGAGAAAAAACGGGTTGCTGTAATTAGAATTATAGGCGGTAATGTTGGCGTGGCGTATTTACAAGTTACTGATCTTAATAGTCAGTAGACATTAAGCAGAAATGCCAAAGTAAAGGGAATTATGCAGTTATGAAAACTCCTGAACTATATCAAAATAGGAGAGCAGAGAAAAACAGAGTCGAACAGAGATCGGCATCTAGAAGGAAATACGTGAATTTTAATCAGATTCTACGCCACGGTTCAAAAGTGCTGACAGCAAATATGGTTTAAAAGGAATATGATTATCAAAACTGGCTTCCAAAAGTTCAATGTTTCACCAAACCATACTCGAAAATTACGTGTTATAATACGCACCCCGATTATGTCACATTATTCAAGACGTTTTAAATGAGAATAATGATAGATTTTCTAATCTGCCGTAATCAAATCTACAGCCAAAGTTAGCGAGAAACAAACAAACAACCAAAAAAGTATTGGCAACAATATGGTTCAGTGTAAATGTGGATATCATTAAAGACTTTCACAAAATAGACTTCATTGCACCAAATCGTATTAACTAAAATATGCCATTTGGCAATGGATCCAATTACGGAAAACTACTTAATATGTTTAAGAATCTCCTCATTAGCAAACATATTGCAACTGATAAGCAAACGGATATGACGCACAAACGCTTAAGTAAGCGATTTTTGTCAAGAAAGATGAAATACATAACAACAAAAAATATGCGAAATGCTACCATGATCGCAAAAGTTTTGGATTTGTCTATTAGAATCTTCTGGTTTGACGAAGGATTACGGAAAAAATAAATTATGAATAAAAGTAACGTGTTACAGTGCTTAACATGCATTTAAGGGAGACCAAACTGGTCGCCAGTGGCGGCTAGTTATATAAATATTTAGCTACATCCATTTATTAAATTTACATTGCTATTCAATTGACTGGAATTTTTCCTCCTCCATCTTCAACTTTATCGTCAAGACATGTAGTGTCATTCAATTCAACATGCATTACTCCATTTCGTGTTTTCGTTGCTCTTATTGCATGATTATATTTGGATGAAGACTCATCTAGATAGATGGCTCACCGTATGTTTTGTTTTTTATTGACTGTTTTTAGCTTTATTTTCATGATAATTCTAGGATAACTTTTAATATTTTGAATTTTGCTTAATGTTTTATTTTAATTATTATTTGATGCGCAATGTTCTTATAGGGACCTCGTGCCCTTAAATCATAACCAACCAACCGTTTTCGCTTTCTATAATCTCACCATCTGAATTTAATTTATTTATTTTACTACAATTTTGGTTCTTTGTTCAGAATTTTCCATCTAATTTTATGCAATTTTCCTCCGTAAAAATCGCATCACATTTGTCCCGTTAACATTTTATACCGACCCATCGACAGTAACTCTCAGAGCAAATATAATAGCAACAATTGACATTTTGTTTAGTCTGTATCTCCATTTCCCTAAAAGTAATTGAAGCATCGTTAACATTTTTTTATAATTTATATTTTCAAATAGCATTACAAACCGCAAAAAAAAAAAAAAAAAAAAAAAAAAAAGACCTCTAGAAATAAAATTTAAAATATACTCGTAAAATTTGCCAGAAAATCAAAATATTGTAATTTGAGTAGGATAAGGATTCTAATTACATTAATTATTCTAAAAATTCCAATAATTCGAAAATCCAAAGTTTTTACATTTTTTTTTCGTACAAGTAAAATAGTTTTAAATATGTTGTGTTAAATTCTTTTCTTTCTTTCTCTTCTTTTTCGTCCAACATTCTTTTCGTCCGTTACATTTTTTCATTCAAAAATAGTTATCGAATAAAATAGTTTCCGTTTTCCTCACGTTCGTTTTACCCACATTTTATTGATATATCCAAGCAGCTGATACTGTACCAGCCGATATTTTAAAATTTCGTGAGGACACGGTCGATTATTGAGGTCGCAGTAGTCAGTCGAAGGTTTCAAGGGGGGGGGGGGGGGGTCCCCTTCTGAAAATTTCATAGTACTTCTCTGGAAAGTGTTAAATGTTAAACATTAAATTTTGTGTAGAATAAACTCAGTTAATACAAAATATAAGAGGTGTTGCAGCAGAATTAGAGGGGAGCTATCACTTTTTTCCCCAGGAATATACATAAACATTCAACAGCAGTTAATAAATACATTAATTAAGCAAAGTATTTCACTCCCGATAATTAAAAGCGTTAATAATTAACTAACTCTATATCACATTTTATAGGAGTTACTTGCGGTATTTTTTGTTATAGGGACCTTGACATAACTCAGTCTTAAAAAAGTGAAATTTTGTGCCAAATAATCGCGAAAATGAAATTGCAACCAATGCAAAAAGGAGTGCCAAATGAAATCGTGGAAATAAACGAATTGGATAAAAACAACTGTGAATTTTAGCTGATAAACAATTTTACTTTTAACGCCTTTGTGAAACGTTTTAACAGCCATCCTTCAAAAAAACATTAATTGGAATTAGTATATGTTTTTCTTTAAATTCAATTCTGTCTCCGTGGTTTAATGTATAGTTGAAACAAATCTTGTTTTCTAAATGACAGTATGTTGACAGGCAATTTTTGTTCTCCCGAATAAATTGATTCATGAAGTTTGAATATGTGAAAATATGTTTTTATTTTTCGGATAATTTACTGAAATCAAGATTTTGTTTTCACCATCTATCTATTCAAAGTGAAAATAAATTCTGTTTTTCAGTTTTAATGAGAAAATGGTGTAAAAAATATACTGATCTGTTTTATTTCTCCTTTTTCATACACAAATATGGAGTATGTTACTTTCCGTTTTTAGAGAAACTTCATTAAAATTTACAAAAAAAAAAAAAAAATCTTGGTATCTAATTTATTTTTTTTAATTCTGAGAGTTAAGTCTTCGGATCAATGATAACCGGTATTAAGTAAATCGCGTTGCGTTCGATAGTCTAGGAGTAGTTTCGAAATACAAACACACGGTCAGATTTTAATATAATACGTATATTCGTGTTCATTTTCCTTTTCTTAAAATTGTGATGTGATTTTTAGCAGAAAACTCATGCTTAATAACCAGTATAGATATAAAAAAAAAAAAAAAATTTTTCGTTATAAATATGGCGTGAAACTCATCTGCTTTATATGCTTACTGATCCTTGTATTATTAATGTAAGGAATTGATTCACATTCATTTTAAAACATATCGGAAAATTCCCGTTTTATTTCAAATGTATATATTTCCCCAGTGAAATCCCTTTTAAATGACATAATACTTGTTAATTTTCATTTCCAGGCAATTAATTTCAATACTGGTATAGGGGAAATTATGTTATTTTAACGAAATAATATTAAATCTTTAGGTTTTATCAACAAAAATGGAACTATTAACATTCGTCATTTTTTTAGGCAATCGAGGTATTTCTTTTAGTTTTAAGAATGAAAATATTTTTTTCTCGTTATCCATGACATTATTTTCGACATGGATAATATTGCGGAGCATATTATTGACATTTGCTAACTATTTTCTTTTGAAATTTCTTTTTACTTTTTTAAAATTTAAATAAAAAATACGGTATAGTTATATTAGCCATGCGCAGACGGTAAAATACCACGTATTGTTACCATACAAAAGAAAAAAATTGAAGAAAAAAAAACCTAAGATAATTTTATTTCACCAATCAAAGCATATCCGCTTTATTTTCCATGTATGACGTCATATTAGCCTGTTTCCTATGGTTACGCATATTGAAACCTTGTAATATTATCAAAAACTAAAAAAAGTACGTTTTATTTCTAATAATATTATTTAATCTTCTTTTTAATTCTTTAATTATTTTGATTTCATTTTTATTTTTCACGTGAAAATTTTTCAATTGAATCTAAATTGTAGAGTAAAAATTATTATTCCGGGTTTTGATCTAGTTTTTGGCAACGATAAAGTATTAGCAACGGTAAAGTAAATTTAACCATTTTAAAATATTATACGAAAAAATGTCCATTTATTCTCTATGAAAATAACGAAATTTGGAATTATTAAGAAAAATATTTGAGTAAAATTGACAAAAACCAGCCTATGTTTATAAGAGGGTTATAATCCACCTATATGCAAAAACACAGGATCATTAAATGCTCCATTTTGACGCTGGCTTCAGCCTAACATTTGCACACAATCAGATTTATAATATTATATAGGATACAATTCTTCGGAGGTTTCAGAAATTAGAAACGTTAAATTAAACACGGTTTATGCAATGATATTCTGAAATTCTTATGAACTTCTTATTCATGCAACTTTTTAGATTTAAAAAAAACTTGTATTAAAATAAATTCTTCATTTATGTCAATAGAATACAAAAATAATTTATTTTGCTATTAAATTATTGGAACAAAATAATGCGAGTTACTTTTATTATTTTTATCTTCTTTGAAATATCGTCGTTGCTAGGCAACTGAAAAATTAAAGAGCAAAGTGAAAAGAAATGCATTTTAAAATTTGTAAAAAACATGAAAATAAAAGTTTTATATTTCCGGAACAGATGCAACAAAATTTCCAATCATTTAAACAATTAATATCTCAATTCTAATAAATGTATCGGCAATTTTTCAAAATTATTGGATATATTTAAAACCTCCATATCGAAAATCAACATCCATAATTTTACGTTGAAATCCGTTATTCAAATATGAGATTTCCATTTCAGTTAAAAATGAAATTTGAAAATCGTCTGCAGTCCCATAGGAAAGCATTATGACCTAAAAAGAAATGTTCTATATTTTTCGAACGAATGAACCAAATGTAACTAAAAGCTATACAGCTCATTCCGGGTACCTCGCCAACATACCCACCAAAAATCAACCTAATCGGACCCTTTTTGCGGCAGTTATCGCGGAACAGACAGACAGACAGACAAACAAACAAACAAACAGACAGAAACCAAAAACTTTTCGGTTCTCAACAGTAAGCCTTCACTGACGTTTCGGCAATAATAAGTTTATGTATAACTAGCTGACCCGCCCGGCGTCTCCCGAGTCCGTGATAACCTTAAATATACTTAAAATCAGTGTTGAATGATTATTGCTGAAACGACATTGAGGCTCATTGTGGAGACCCAAAAAGTTTTTGGTTTCCGTCTGTCTGTCTTTCTGTTCCGCGATAACTGCCGCAAAAATGATCTGATTGGGTTGATTTTTTGTAGGTATGTTGTCGACGTAACCTGGAGTTAGCTGTATAGTTTTTAGTTACATTTGGTTCATTCGTTCGAAAAATATAGAACATTTCTTTTTAGGTCATAATGCTTTCCTATGGGAATGCAGACGATTTTCAAATTTCATTATTAACTGAAATGAAAATCGCATATTTGAATAATGGATTTCAACGTAAAATTATGGATGCTAAATTATTGATATGGAAGTTTTAAATATATCCAATAGCTTTGAAAATTTGCCGATACATTTATTAGAATTTATAGAAATTAATTGTTTAAATTACTGGAGATTTTTTTTCATCTGTTCGGGATATATAAAACTTTTATTTTCATATTTTTTACAAATTTTAAAATACATTTCTTTTTAATTTGCTCTTTAACCCAGGAAAACTCACTGCGTGAGATTTTCTCTCACCATCATACTTTTTTTTGTCCCAGCTGTTGCAATAAGACTCTTATTTAAACCCTTTTTTTTTCATTTTAAATTAAATTTTAGAAACTTTTATTTTATCATTTTACATCTTTTTGTGAATAAAGTAGACAAACAAAAAATGCTGATATTAAACGAATGTGTAAGGTAAAAGTGAAGGCAATTGGGCACTGTGAGAAAACTTCTCACTAGCGAGTTCTGGTGTGACAAGAAATTTAGCGAGTTCTCGCGGGTTAATTTATTAGTTGTTTAGCAACCCTATTTCAAAGAATATCAAAATAATAAAATTCAAATAACTCGCGCTATTTTGCGGCAATACTTTATTAGCAAAATACATTCTTTTCAGGGGATTTTCGTATTCTATTGACATAAAAGAGAATTTATTTTGATACAAGCTGACGTTTAACTAGTATAGAAGGATTATGAAATATTTTTTTCCATACGAAAATTACAAAACATTGAACGTGTAATATGGATTCAAGTCTTGTAGTATGAGTTTACATTTGTATATTATATTTCGTACATGAGATATTATTCATTTTCTAGAACAGATGTGGATGTTTCGTCGTTGAAAAGTTAACATAATTTTAAAAATAGGATAAAATCATTCGTACAACGAGGTGGTTAATCAAAAGAAATTAGAGTAGTAAAACGATCCTGAAATATTACAATTACTGGAAATAGAGAACATAAAAGCTATCACAAAAAATACTTTATACCGGCAAATCACGTTTGCTATTTAGTGAATTGACAGTGGGCACGATTATGAATGATTACCCAATAGGTTTAAAAGTTTCCAAATATGCCTATTTTGGAGAGATTTTAGTATGCTATTGCCATCGAGTTAAATCAGGATGTACTTAGATAGAATAAATATTATAGAATGACGATCAAGACTGTTTTTACGAAACAAAAATTGTAATAACGCTAGATTTCTAAAATAGGTATGAGTGAAAATAGTAGATTCAGTTTACATTTTATAAGTTGCTTTTGTACATGAGATATTATTCAACTTATCCATCAGATCAGGCGTTTCGTGATTGGCAGATAAGTAAATATTGCTATTTGGGTATTAGGATAACACGAAATTATTTTCGAAATTGTTGCTTATCCTAATAAAACTTTGTAGAACGAAATCCAAGATATACTAGAATCATTCACACAATCAATAGGAAATCACGGATATAAATTTAATAAGATTACGGGGGTTCAGGGGGGCAGAGCCCCCCCCTCCTGAAGAAATGATTTTTTTTATCGAAAAAATTACAAGAATAAGAAATTTATAAGAATTTCAGAATATCATTGCATAAATCGTGTTTAATTTAACGCTTCTAATTTCTGAAACCTCCGAAGTATTTTATATGCCTGTAAGTATGTATGCAATATATAAAAAAAATTTAATTGCGGATTGTAAGATGCTAAATAATATGAAAAGTGGGATTAAAAACAATGACTTTCAGAGCTGACGTTGAGGCTCCTGAACTGCAGATTTACTAGTTGCCGAAACGTCAGTGAAGGCTCGCTGTGAAGACGCGAAAAGTTTTTGGTTTCTGTCTGTCTGTTCCGCGATAACTACTGTAAAAATCGTCCGATTATATTAATATTTTGTGGGTATGTTGGTGAGGTAACCGGAATCAGCTGTATAGTTTTTAGTTATATTTGGTTTATTCGTTCGAAAATATGGAACATTTCTTTTTAAGTCATGATGCTTTCCTATAGGGATTCAGACGATTTTCAAAATTTTCATTCGTTGAAAAGAAATGGCGCATTTGATTAATGGATAAAAATAATAAATTATTGAAGTTAAAATTTTTCAATAAGGGTCGTAAATAATTCCTTTTAGCTTGAAATTTTGTTAATAGATGTGTCAGGTTTTTAAAATTAGGTGTATAACATTTGAAGAAATTTTATGCATTTTTTCGAATAATATAAAACATTTTGTTTTATCACTTTATTTATTTGACACAATTCATATTTCATTTTTTCCCTTATATCAGTTCCCTAGCAACCATATTTCATAGCCTAAATAAAATCATTCAAATAATCCGCGATTATGAAGGCAGAAAGTCTAATAATATATATAAGTATATAGTAAATAAAAAATTATTTAATTTAGTTAATTAAAGGTTAGTTAAATTTTACAATCAGGCCTGCTCTGTAGGTTTGCGTCAAATATAAACGAAATTAGTAACATTGCGGTTTAAATTGAATGTGGGTACTATTAAAAGGCTATCGGGTCATTCCATGCTAAATGACAAATCAGCTGTGGCTGACATGTCACAGATTTTAATGAAAATCAGCATATAAGTAGATCATATTTATTTATGAGTAAATGTAAAATAACAGATTTCAGGATTGTTTATTTAAGTATTAAAACTTACATTAAAAGTTGATATAAGATCGAGGTTGTGTCTACATGCTTGAAATTTCAATTTTCATTATTAGCCGTAGGAGTGGAAAGACTATATCAAAAATTATTTATAATTAAGAATGAATAATAAGTAACAGATTGGAGTGATTTAGTAACTGTCCTTTTATTCCATAACTAGCAGATTACGCCCGCTGCGCTGGTCGGTTTCTCCAAAAGAACCTTGAAGCAAACGAAATATATCGGTGAATTTAACCTTCTATTTTAAAGTAATCTGTACCTTTACCTGGAATATCCTAAAATAACATCCTAAAACGGATACTTATTTCACTAAGTTTGTTTAATACGGTTTATTATTACGTTTACAATTTATTACTTATCGTTTTCCATTGATTTATATGTTTTATAGCTACATTTTTTAATAACGTGAATTAACCTATATTATTCACAACTAAAAAGAAATGGTGCATCTAGTATTTGTCGAGAATTAAATAAAAATCATGCACTCGTGACATCATAATTCACTTTTATATTTTAACATAATAATACGGTTACTATAATTTGTGACTCGTGCTGATACATTGCTGTTATTATTATTTTTTTACGCGTGAAGTTTTCGCTATGGTACTCCGATGTGAAATTTGGTAATTTTTGAAATTCAATATTTGAAAAATGGCATAATCAGTGGATTTGAAATTTATATCAAGAAAAATACAATTTTTTATCTTTCTAACGCAGTTTGTCTAATAATTTTCTGACAAATACTTTTCGAGCAATTAATTTTTTCAGTAACTTCAAATGTTTCATTTTCCGAGATTAATCTGTGGCAACGATTAGCGAAAATCCCAGTCGTCAGTAACGCATACCTTTTTATTAAAGAGGATGGGAAAAAAAATAAATAGTGAAAAATTTTGAGAGGAAAATGCAATATTTCTATTGCTTGTTTGAACATGAAGGAAAGGTCTTAAGATTTTAAAATTGTTTGACGCTATAGATAAAAGTATATATTTTAAATATAGAAACTTTAATTCTTGCCTTTTTATTCCTTAATGAGAAAAAAATAAACAATGAAAAATTTTGAGGGAAAAATGCAGTATTTCTATTACTTGTTTAAACATGAAGGAAACATCTAAAAAATTTTAAATTATTTGACGTATAGATAAAAGTGTATATTTTAAATATAGAAACTTTCATTCTTGCCTTCAGTTTATTTTTCCTCAAAATATTTTTAATTAGAGTAGAATAAATTATTGATTTAAACGGGGCAAACAATTATATAGTATTCAAAGTTCCATGTAGATGGCAGCACTACATTTTTTTGCAAGATGGCCGAGAAGGCGCTCAAATTTGAAGTGAAATAGCCCATTGAACGTAATAAATATTACCTTTCTGAACTTATTTCTGACATGTTAGGAATCAAAAGGCAATCTTGAATTTTTTTCAGCATATCATGGGCTTTTTTAACTTTATGCTTCTGCAATATTGTTAATGTCAGGTTTTTCCTTCATTTGATTTTTTAAGTAGGGTAGACCGGGGCACATTTACGCTGATTTTTTTCAATGAATTTTCTAATTTTTATGTTTTAACATAGGAAATTTTAGACATTGTGGTTTTATAAAGCAGTTAATAAAGTCAAAATTTGTGTATTCAGTTGTTGCTCTATTTGTGTTTTTAACCGTAAAAAAAAATTATTTTTAGGTCCAAGTCACTTGCGTAAACGAGCCCCGGGACGGGGCACGTTTACGCATATTCTAAGCGATAACAAAGAGTAAGTGAAATAAATATTTAATCAAATTGAGATGTTTTATTTATAACTTAATAATGTCTTACCATCTGTAAAATAAAGAAAATTTATCACAGGCTGAACAGTCTATAAAATTAAAGCTGAACAGGCATGAAGACAGAACTATATGATTGTAAGCTATAAAAGACGAATCTTTTACTCAATTAAACATTAAATGATGATTTGCAAAACTAAATAGCCTGAAAATACTAAAAAGGTTTGAGAGAGTACGGAGCAAAAAGCTTCAGGGGAACGTTTACACAGTAAGAACGTGGTAAAGGTGCCCCGATGTCAATGCGTAAACGTGCCCCGTCGCCATGTTTGGATTTATTTTTAACGTGCAACGAAAATTAATAACAATTCTGTTCATACAAATACAGTTCTCAAAAAAGGATAAAATTCTGTTAATGTTCATATATTTGTTTATCCTCTGCAAAGTATTATTAGTTCACAATAAGTTTCAATAAGTTCAACACAAAATTTACTCACCTTGACAGAAAACAGGTTATCTTTTTCTCATGCTAGACCGAAGCTCGACTGACGCTCAAAAACTTGTGAGAATACCTGCTAGGGAGCAGCGTCAATCTGTTATGACTGGTGGCACGCCAGTTATAACTCGTTTCGGAAAAAGTGCTATGCGTAAACGTGCCCCATGCGTAAACGTGCCCCGGTCTACCCTATACATAAGAGGAAAAATTGTGATTTTGTAATTTTTTTTAACGTTTCTAAGCTATTTTGAAGATGAAGAAAATAAATGGCAACTTCCAAATTTGAGAAATTTGATTTTCATATGTAACATTACATCATACATCAATTTCACATATGTTTTTAAATTTCTTTGATTTTTATAACGCTTTTAATTTTCTCAAAATTTTCAATTTTTCAATTTTTACAACCAATTTAAGGTCAACCGTGGTGTTACGAAATTATTATTAGTAAATAAATATGATAATAACTGTCCACGGGTTACAATATTATGAAAAAATTTTATTTATGTTAAATAGTTTTCAAGATATGGAACTTTAAACTTGCAACTTTGAACGATTCCATACAAGCCATTCTACATGTCATAAGTTTTTTTAAATGTCCAGAACTTCCAAAATATTTTATTTTTTGTCAAGATATTTTGAATAGCTCTATTTAAATATGAATTGAATCTGTGTACCAAATTTTATTAAAATCGGTTACTATGTGGCCAGGACTTTTTTTTTTTAATTTTTGCTCATTTTGCATAGAATGACCTTATCACAAAAAAAAAAAAAAAAAAAAAAAAAAATTATAGCGCCAAATAACGTTTGTTATTTAGTCAGTTGATAGTGGAGCTATCATATAGATAGTTGATTATGAATGATTACCCATTAGATTTTAAAATTTCCAAATATACTTATTTTGGGGTGGTTTTAGTATGCTATTACTATCGCGTAAATCAGGATGTATTGAGATAAGATCTTACATCTAAATATTATGTAATGACCATCAAAACTTTTTCTTTAACAAAAAATTGTAAAAATATCAGATTTTTAAATCAGATAAATGAAATATAGTAGATTCAGTTTACATTTCCATAAGTTGTTTTAGTACATGATATTTTATTCAACTTATCCATCAGATGCAGGTGTTTCGCGGTTGGCAGGTAAGTAAATATTGCTATTTAAATATTAAAATAACATGAAATCTTTCATCAAACTTATGCTTATCATAATAAAATCACAGTGTAAAACGGAATCCAATATATATCATAATAGCTACTGGGGTTAAGGGGGCCAGAGCTCCACTAAGAAATGTACTTTTTTTATCTAAAAAATTACAAGAATATGCAGTTCATCAGGATTTCAGAACATCATTGCACAGCACCGTGTTTAATTTAAAGCTTCTAATTTACGAAGCATTCGAAGTATTTTATATGCTTATAAATTTTTGTGTAATTTAAAAAGTTTAAATTGCGATATGTAGGAAGTTGTATATTGTGAAAGGTGTGTTAAAACACAACGAATTGGAGAGCTGACGTTGAGGTTCTTGATCTGCAGATTTACTAGTATATTTTTAAACGAAATTTTTTCCAAACGAACCTAATGTTGGGGGACCCACTGCCTTCAGCAACGTACACCCTCAAATTTGTACGATTTTAGATTTTTAAACAAAAACCATCCAAACGAATCTAGAGGTGGCAGCCCCATTACTTTCGGCAGCATACACCAAGCGTGCTCCGTATATTCCGGTCTGTTTTGCTTTTATATTTTTAAACAAAAATCTTTTCAAACGAACCTAACGTTATTGCTCCCACCGCCTTCGGCAGCGCGCATCCTCGAATACCTGTCAGCAGCAGTAGTTCATAAATATTAAATTTAGGCATAATAAACTCAATTCATACAAAATATGGGAGATGTTCCACTAGAATCAGTGCGGGGTAATCACCTTTTTCCCCAGCAATGTATATAAACGTTCTATAGCAGTAGTACATAAATATTAAATTTCTGTACAATAAACTCAGTTAACACAAAATATTGGGTGATGTTGCAGCAGAATCAGTGGACGGGCAATTATCTTTATCCCCAGCAATGTACATAAACATTCAACAGCAGTAATATATAAATATTACATTTATGTATAATAAACTAGGTTATTAAAAATATGGGAAGTGTTGCAGCAGTGGGGAGTTTGATATTTTTTTTCCCCAGCAATGTACATAAACATTCAACAGCTGTAACACATAAATATTTAATTTCTGGATAAAGACAATTAATATAAAATATGGGAGATGTTATAAATAATTCTATGAAAAACAACTTTTATTGCATCCAAGTTAAAACTCCATAAGCATTTTACAACGCCAACTACCGAGTATGTTTCACTTCAAAGAATTACGTGTCTGCAGAAATTAAGGTGTTAAAAACTACATTCGTGACGCAATCTCTTACATTCCCCCAGATATGCTGCAAAAAAAAAAGTGTTGATTTTACAGTATAATACTGGCACTCTAGCTGCCAGTATTATACCGTAAAATTAACAGTAAAATAAGCAGTAATACGCTACCGCGCATGCGCGGCAGCGTATTACTGCTTATTTTACTGTTAATTTTACGGTATAATACTAGCAGCTAGAGTGCCAGTATTATAATGTAAAATCAACACTTTTTTGCAGTGTATGCTGCATGCTTAACCCTTAACTGCTGTGCCAAAAATTGTTGCATAGCTTACTGTAAGCGGTCTCTGAGACCGCTTGATCGAAAGATGAATAAAAGGCTCAAATCAAACATAGGATACTGTTTCTGTACTAAGCTTTATGTATGTAGCACTATTCTAATTAAAATTCCCCCTATTCAAAAGTCTCTAGCAATAGTACTAGGGCTTTAAACGAAATAAAATTTCATTAGTAGTTATATTTAAACTGAAAATTACAATTGAAACTGTGAAAATTGGAAAAAACAGCGCTCTGTGAGATCGCTAACAGCAGTTAAAAGATTAAATTAAAGATGCTCTCACTCGCATGCAAAATGTAATTATTTGCAGTATATTATACATTTTTAAGTAAGTTGTGTTATAAAAGGATTTTAAAGTTTACCTGAATGCAAATAAATGTTGTTTATTCAAAGTTCACCCATTTTGTTTACAGGGAGGGAAGAATTTCTATTTATTTATTTATTTTTTGCCGAACAGTGTTATTGATTTTTAATTCGTGCAGCTCCTCTAATAACAAATATTTCAACATACATTTTTTTCTTTCCTTTTTTTCCCCCTTTAATTGCACTAAAAAAATTGCTTTAATTAGAATAACTTTTCCGAAAATCACATTAATTAATACAGATTCCTTTCAATGAATTTTTGAAATGTGAATGGCCGGTACTTTTCGGTTAGCCGGGCGCCAGTGAAATTTATATGTGTGTGTATACATATATATACATATATCTATACATACACACATTTATATATGCATGTATGTATATATACATATATATATACATACATATATGTGTGTATGTATACATATATATGTATATATAGATATATACATTTCACTGGCGCCCGGCTAACCGAAAAGTACCGAATGGCCTTATGAGACACCTGGGATGGCGAACCTAGGCCCCACGGCATGGTGCCAGAGATGCCACAAACGACAATTTCACCGGTACACCAAACATTTAAATTTGATAACCATTATATATAGATATTTTTTTTTTATAATAAATAAAATATAGTTTAACACGTACAGACTATCATGAATAATGCAATTGTTTTTAGACGAGTTAACACATTAGAAATTTATCGTTTTTTGGGATGCTATGCTTCATTTTCGACATGTAACTATTTTGCATTTATATCTTTAAGTCTTCAAACGAATTTCATAAAACAGTCACTACAATAAAATGGCAAGTGTACCTAATTTTGTTGTATAAGTTACTAAAAATAACAAAATATGAACCAGGTATGAAAAATTCTCCGTCGAACGTACAACAGCAAAAGTCTGATTAATGAATTATTAATGCATTTTTTTATGCAACTTGGATTATTTCAAGTTAGATGTTGCATTATTGACACTAAAAAATATTTTTGTAAATCGTATTTTTGTTGTTGTTGTTGTTTGTTTGTTTGTTTGTTTGTTTGTTTATTACAGTACGTATCACTTAAATGAATCATATTTCCGAAAATTTATTGATTTCATAAAATTAATGGCTAATTCTAATACAAAGAAAAAATACATTTCGCTTTTTGTTCTTCGTTATTTAATGCATAAAAGTGACAGATTCGATTAACGAGTGTTTCGCATAAGAAACATATGCTACAATATCTCGTTATGTAAAAGTTTATCGCTTTACAATGTTGAAAGATATTATTCATGAATTGTTGGCACTCGTGCATAAAAAGGTTCGCCATCCCTGCCATACTACGTAAACCATGCTGTGTAAATGAACTGAAATATTACCAACCAACCGGAACACATATTTAATACAACATATCAAGATTGTAATAATAATTTACTTACAATTTTTGAAGACTATTTCAGTTTTATCTTTGTCATAATCAATTTAAACAGTCTAACAGAAACGTTTTGCATTTCCACTGCTCTAAAACACTCGGATAGAGACTAATTTACTTTCGCGAAACAATACTTTAAAGATTATTTTCTTTTAAAATAATAAAACTGTGATTTTTGCAGCGTTTTACAAGTTTCTAACATGAACATTTTTGTATGAGAAAGTGCAGGTGTATTGGCGTATAACCTTTCAGCCGCCTGTCATTTTTGAAGTAAAATTCCCATTTCTCTTTCAGGTCGAAAGAACAAAAACGCAGACGATTTTTAAATCACAGGTTTTATCTTCGGAAAAAAAGGATGTAGTGATAATTACAAAATCTTAACCACGAAATACAAACAATTTCCTGAAATATGACTTGTGTTTAAAAATACTCATTTAATTACTCTTTTACTTTAACTCTTTATGTCCACATTAGTAATGAATAAAATTCCTTTACCAAATCACATTTTCTTCACTTTTAAAACATTAATAAATTTCTGAAATAATTTATTTTAGAAATATTTGATCGAATAGAATTAACTAATTAAATAGGCACTTATTGGTGTTTTCTGAAATATTAAAATTATTGGAAGACACACCCAGCTTTGCCCGAATTAACGTTGTAGGCCTTCCGTATAGTATAACATAAATAAAAATGCAATATCCTAAAAATACAGCGATCACAATAATGCTTTCGTGTCCATGTACCGTTAAAACGACAATAAAAAGAAAACTCAGTTTTTTTTAACACTTTCCAACCTAGTTGAAAAGTGTTTATGACTTCGGTTTGTCTGCCGTCTGGCCGTGCTCTAACTCCCGTAAATATGCTCGGATTGACCTGCAATTTTTATATGTTATTGTCGTTATCTATAGCATATTCCCTATTTCAACTGAAGTGTGTAGCACTTATAGTTTTTTTACAGTGACACTCAAAACAATTCCGTTACATTACGGTCTATGGGGAAAAATCATTTGCGGTTTATTTTAATGATGTTACACAATTTCAAATACATTGTAATTGATATATATTACAAGAAGCTTAATATGGAATAGGGTGTTCATAGCACTTATAGTTACTTTACAGGGACAGTCAAAAGAATTCCGTTACATTACGTCTATGGAGAAAAATCGTTTGCGGTTTAATTAAATAATGTTTCACTAATTTAAACGCATTGAAATTTATATATCTCACTAAGGTGCATTACAAGAGGCTTACTACAGAATATTGTGTGTATAGCAGTCATCGTTCATTTACAGGGACACACAAAAGAATTCTCTACTGTCTGTTAACAATAATTCCTGGCAGTGCGTTTTAAGTTGCCGATTTTAAATTTAACTCACTTTTTGTCTATTACTTGGTGTGCATAAATTCTGTATTTCATATACAGGGCAGCATAAAAGTTCGCGAACACATTTCCGTTAATTGACAGAAACTCCCGAAGAAGAATTTTAAACTGTGCTACGCGTTTCCTAACTGAACTAAAATTTAGCATCCTATGTAGTATATATACAAATCTATAGATCCTATACAGGGCTGAATGAAAGTATCCGGATATTTTTCCGAATATTGTATATGTTGGAAATTCCTGAAATTACATTTTTAAATATGTTATATGCGTTTTCCAAATTGTTTACTTAGATGCTATCTTTCAGCTTATTAAACGGTATGATTTGTAAAATTATTTTGGAAGCATTGGAAAGTGTTACATAATCTATGCTTGACGCATGATTTTTCGTTCTTGTTTTTAATGCAATCATATTAAATCATCCAGCTTTATAACTGAGAATGCAAATAATCTTTGGTACGTGTAACAGAAAACTATACGATTTTCCTGACAAAGCGGAAAAAAATGTTTACAAAAAATGGCATAGCAATTAGTGAAATTCTATTTCGTATGATGGCTTGGTAGTGAAGCTTTTATTTTATAAGTAACTAGCAAGCTACGCCCGCTGCGCTGGTCAGTTTCTACAAATGAACCTTGAAGCAAACAAAATATATCGTTTAATTTGACCTTGTATTTGAAAGCAATCTGTATATTTACCTGGAATATCCTTCCAATATTTCGGGCTCCGTGGACTCCAAAAATAGCAGAAATTTCCAATTTTCGCATTACCTCGGGTTCTGCAAATCTAAAAAATTGAGAGAAAGGTCTATATACTAAATGTAAAATATCAACTTACTAGATTTTTCAATTAAAAACAGTTTTCATATATGCTGCCCGCTAGACAGTATATTGGGCCTGTTTAACCTCGGTTGCCTCGTATGTATAATCTAAAAATAATTCAGTTTATAAATTTTTAAAATTACATAGAATTAGTTTAATTTCACTTCAAATTGTCTAAAGAAACATTAGTTGTTGGCCTGTTTTGTATAGACTCAGACTCTTTTGCCCAAAATTGGGCCTGACTCTGATTCCAAAGCACTGGAAATATTGTCAACACATGTATATTAGGGATGCATCGGATGTTAAATTTTGCCGAATAACGAATATCCGGTACAAAATTTTACCGAATATCCGGTATCCGGCCAAATACTTTTTCGTTTTTAATTTCAATAGTAATATTTCTATTTTATGCTTTCTTAAAAAAGAAAAACTTTAAATTATTATAATTTTATGTCATTAATAAAAGATTTAAACTCATTTATTAAGTTAAAGTTGTTTAAAAACAAATGCTTTTTAGTAATTAAGTATTGAAATTTAATCATGTTTTGTCTTTTGCCTATTCTAATATACATATTAGTACTTTTTTTTTCTCTTTTATTCAGGGTCATTGAACATTAAAAAATAAACAATTAAGTAATTTATTTCTCTGTTTTTCATACTTATAAATCTTTGTTATTCATAAATACTAAACATCCTATTGAAGCAGTTTTTTCTTTTCCTACATACTCATACATATTATTACTTACTTTTCCTGTGACAAATGTTTTCTAACAGAATTTAAATAGAGAAGCTCCTCATTGCAAGTATCTTCTTTTGTAGTACAAAAGGGACGGAACTATTCAAGAAAGTGGCACAATTCTTTTCATGATCAGTATTATTTTACCATAGCTGGTCTCCCATCCATAGACAAAATAGTGACAAGAGATTCAATAAAATCATTTTTAATTTAAAATTGTTGAAAACAAGAAAAAGAGATAATCAGAAGTGTGAGTGCTTTTTCTCAGGAGGAGGAAAATATTTGTTATCAAAAACATAACAGTGCCTGAAAATGCTGAACATTTCTGGCAACTTGCCTTTAATTATAAATAATTGTCATATTTTAAATATTATATTTTCATTTATATGTAAATCCAATGATTTAAATTTTGTGAAAATATGAATATTTATTTCTACTAACATTGTTTTAACAGAATAATGTCGGTAAGATGCAAATTAATTTTGCACTAACTTCTTCTGATAATGACTCACTATTCGGCAACTGGATATTGAAGTATTCGGCCAGACTGAATGTCCGGTTTCAGTGCCGAATAAGCAGGATATCCGGTGCATCCCTAAATGTATATGATTCACTCATATAATATGATACATTGATTTAAGTGGAAACCTTGGTTTGATCTTTGATCAATTGTTTGGGTTAATCAATCAGTCAATTTAAGTGCAGTTTCTTTTCGTAGCTTTTTTCTTCTAAATATGATTTTTCCAAAGATATAGTATATCTTTGGGAATATGTATGTGTGAGATTAGAAATTTTACATGTGATTTGTTTGTTTCAGATGTATAATGAACAGATCATCAATTTGATGTATAATGATCCAGACGAAGAAACAAGGAACAAAAAATCAAATTGTGCAAAGAATGAACTTAGTTGAATAATATTGCTCACTACTGTAGTTAATGTATTTGTTAATTATTGTAAAAATTAAACTTTTTTTAATTGCAATTTTCATGTTTTTTATCCCATTATATTTCAGACACTTCAAAAAAAAAATTGTATGCAAAGGCAGCATTTTTATATTATTGAAGCAAACAAGTGCTCATTCTTGAGGTAGATTTTAAAAAAATGTTTAAACAGTCACTAAATTGAGCTAGTTTTCTAGCTCAATATACGCAAAAAAAAGTGACAGCACTGGTGGATTCCACCGTCATTATTTCTTTATTAAAATAGTAACTGCAGTTATATTCGAACAAGTGCTTTAGATAAATTTAATAAATGATTTCTTATGTATAGTTAAATAAATGCTATCATCTTTCAATCAATGATAGCCTTTTCATTATTCTGATTAAGAAAAACTGCAAATTCTATGCATTTGTAGTTGAAAATGATCAGAATGTAACAAAGAAAAGTGCGGCTGTTAATATCAGCTCTAATATAATAAAATTGAACGGGGAAACAATAGAGTTTATAATTAAATCCTTAATTGTTTTGTTTTGCTATAAAGTTTGAGTGTATGAAGATTTGTCATTTATAACAAAGTTTACCCCTCCCCCCCCCCCCCACCTTTTTTTTTTTTTTTTTAAATGCCCAGCTAAAATGGGCTCTTTTTGCATCTTTGTTACAAAAATTATTTTATTACTAAACTTATGATAGTATATATACATTAATATATACTATGTATTAAAAAAAAACTTAAAGGGTATTTTAAAAGCAAATTGACAAACAAAAGCTCTAGTCTCATCATTTTATATATATATATATATATATATATATATATATATATATATACAGGGTGTTCCGTTAAAGGGGTCCAACATTAATAGGGGTAATAGAGGAGATCACATGGAGCATAAATCAGTATATAATGCCTGGCCGGATCTCAATAATTTTCAAGTTACAGCAAATAGAATGAAAATTCGGAAAATTGTAAAAGAACCCTCATTGCTAAACTATCGATAATGCTACATAAAAACGAAGCACATATTTAGAAAGAGCAGAAAAAAACCTACAAAATGACACCAATTGTATTAAAATAGCAATATTTATTGACGAGTTACAAGCCCTGAAACAGTGAAAAAAGTACGAAATCCAATATACATCAAAATAGTTAATCGTTAATTCCAAAAAGACAACTCTAGCTACAACAAGGAAAATGTAGTAAAATTTGGTCCATTCCGAAAACTTTCGAAAAAGCTTACAATGAACCATATCGGTTTAATTGTGTGAGAGAAATTAATCAGTTTCTTAGTTACAACTCCGCTTTCTTTGACACTAGCAAAGGTTAAACTCCGCCCATCACGATTGGAAACACCGCCTTTTTAATTACTCTCAACTATACATTTTCGATCATGCTTCTTCTGAGATGCAACATTTTTAATTATTCAAGAGTTGAATGAACCAAAATAACTTTACAATAATAGTCTACATTTTAAAGTGGTCTTTTATTGATATAAAGCTTAAGTTAAATTCCTTAAAATTAAACTGGTGGTGAAAATTCGGAAATAATTAAAAATATTGCGATTTGTAACTATGCAAGAAGTTTCAGTACATGTTTTACATGGACAATTATTGTATGTATATGTGCATCATAATTTATGATAGGAAATAATAATAACAAATAGCATAATAATTTTATTAATTATAAATTTAAAAAAGACACTAAATTTTAAATTAATTCATACAAACTTTGTAATTTACAATTTGAGTACACCACAGACTGTGACTTACAAAATACTGTGCCAAAAAGTGTTGAAAATAAAAGAAGAATGACAAATAAAGAATTACATTCCACGTACTTTATGACATATGTGAAGCATAGTCTTCTGGCCTGCGCTGCACAGTTCAATGTCGGAAGGCAGACGAACGGACATTATTATAATAGGTGTTCGAAGTTACGCCCATTAACAGAATCGCACAGCCGACAGCGACGTCGTAAAGATTGGCGAACACGCCGAAAAACTCCGACGGAGTTGGGAATGTCTCCTGCAGCGACAACGATTCGCGCTAGTAAATCCTCCGGTGTATCCACAGGCGTTTCATACACCAGCGATTTAAGGTGTCCCCAAACAAAAAAGTCTAACGGATTGAGGTCTGGAGAGCGTGCAGGCCAAGCAACAGGTCCACTGCGTCCAATCCATTTCCCAGGATATGTTGAATTGAGGTGATTGCGAACACCTATGAAAAAATGTGCCGGTGCGCCATCGTGCATAAACCACATATTGTGGCGCAGTGTTGCTGGCACATTTTGCAGTAACTGCGGTAAGATATCCCGTAGGAAAACCAAGTACGTACTGCCATTGAGTACATCTGGGAGTAAATATGGTCCTATGAGATAATCGCCGAGGACACCTGCCCATATGTTCACACTGAACTTTTGTTGTGCGTTCGACGGGAAAACAGTGTGCGGATTTGTATATGACCATGTGTGCATATTGTGCGTGTTTACCACGCCCTATCTCGTAAATGTTGCTTCATCAGTAAATAAAATATTTTCCAGAAATTGTGGATTATTTTCTGTTACATTAAGCAACCAGCGTACGAATTCTGTCCGCTGAGCACAATCTGTTACTGATAACAGTTGTACCCGCTGCACATGAAAGGAGTGCATGTTTTCTGCACGCAGAACACGCCACACACTTTGGTGAGAAACACCGACTTCAGACGCAGCAGCTCGTGTACTCGTGGAGGGGTTATCTTTAAAAATATTCAGTACATCTTCTTCCATTGCAGGTGTTCGTACATGTCGAGGTTTCCCTGCATCAATGCTTGCTGTATTAAACGATCCAGTCTCCCGTAATCGTCTATCGATTTTTATGAAGAGTTTCGAACTTGGGCAACGTCTCCTTGGAAATTGCTCACGGTACATGCGCTGTGCTAGACATGCATTTCCATGAGCTTGCCCGTACATCAGATGCATGTCCGCATATTCTTCGTTAGAGTATTCCGGCATAATTATTATACATCAACTTACTACAATCCCACTTACAACAGCCTCCCTTTAACATAACGCCCACTGATGACTGCTGTTTTATTACACTTTTCTTCCTATACACATAGAAAATTTGCATAAAAAGTACTTCTTCTTCATCATCCTGAAAGTTCATGGAGGAAACGCAGCAGTCACGGAGTTTGCTTTAAGACAAGGCGAGAGCTGCACAATATGTCATTCACTTGACCAGACTGAATAATGAAAGGGTATTGATAGAGGTTGATCAGAAATGTATAATTGAAAGATACTAAAACGGGGTGTTTACAATCGTCATGGGTGGAGTTTCGCTCTTTCCGAGCGTGCAACAGTACAGAGTTGTAACTAGGGAACTGCTTGATTTCTCCCATACAATTAAACTGATATGGTTTATTGTCAGCTTCTTCGAAAGCTTTCGGAATGGACCAAATTTTATAACATTTTCCTTGATGTAGGTAGAGTTGCATTTTTGGAATTAACGATTAACTATTTTGCTAAATATTTGATTTTGTATTTTTTCACTGTTTCAGAGCTTGTAACTCGCCATTAATTCTCAATATTCTAAAACAACTTATGTCATTTCGTAGGATTTTTTCTGCTCTTTCTAAATATGTGCTTCGTTTTTATGTAGCATTATCGATAGTTTAGCAATGAGGGTTTTTTTACAAATTTCCGATTTTTCATTCTATTTGCTGTAACTTGAAAATTATTGAGATCCGGCCAGGCATTATATACTGATTTATGCTCCGTGTGATCTCCTCTATTACCCCTATTAATATTGGACCCCTTTAACGGAACACCCTGTATATATATAAGGAAGCTTTTTATTAACCCCTTCACAACGAGCGTCCTTTACAAAATTTTTAATCTTTTGCCACCAGTTTTTCAAAACAGAAATTTTTGCCTACTTGAATTGCAGAAATGCTAGGATTACATAAGGCAAAGCTTACAATAAAAAATAACTTGTGGGAATAATCAAGCATTCTGATGATCCTCGTCCCCAAGGGGTTAATAACTATTAAATCTCATGAAAATCGACAATATATATGAACCAATGATTATAATACAATACAAAAATGTCAGGGCTCGATCCAGGAAAAATTTGGGGCCTATTTAGGGTCCCTTCACAAAAATCTATTTAGTAAAATGGGCCCCTTCACAAAAATCAATTTGATAAAATGAGCCCCTTCACAAAATTCTATTCCATAAAAACTTACTATTTATTATTTATTTATTATTTTGTGATGTTTTAAAATGTGTAATTTGTAAACAAACAAGTTCACCAGAGAGGAAAACTTCAGCAAAAGGGTTTTAAAAAGTTTTTGTTTATAAATGCTTGGTTCGAATTTGAGTATAACTGGATTTCAACTTTCGTTACAAAAAGGTATTTTTCACAAAAATATAATAAATTTCACAAAAATAACCTTTACTTTTCACAAAATGGGCCCCAAGAAAAAAAACCTGCATCGACCCCAGAAATGTATATACAAGTATGTAGAATTCACAAATTGGAAAAATAACAATAAAAAAAGTATATGGAGAAAAAATCCTTATATATATAATCTTTTAGATAAATCGTCCAAAATGAAGGAGAAATATAACATCCCTTCAACTTTAAATATTGCAACATATTTTTTCAATTAAACTGTCTCAATTCCTTGAAAGGGAATCTGTCATCAGAATTTAAATTTATTTGAATTCAGTTATTAGAATTAAAATTTATTTTTAAAAATACTGCAGAAAATAGCTTAAATGTTACATAAAACTTTTATTTCAGTAAAATGAATTATATCGTCTGCTATTGTGATAAGATTGATTTCTGTAATAAAATAAGTACATGTTAAGTTGTCACCATTTTCTGAAAATTCCAATAAAAATTTTAAGTTTAGGTTTGAAAATTTCAGAACTTAAAATCCATATTTATTCTTTTTCCAATCTATTTCTCCAGAAACATCTATCCAAAAAACTGTCAGTAGATTATAGGATTGCTATAATGAAACAATTTTAGTATACAAATTCAGTTTTTAAATTGAGTAATACAGAAATACTATGACATAATCAGCATGGCAACCTAGAATCATTACCTGTCATGGGATATCATTAAATTAATTATGTATGATAGAATTTAATAGAATGAAGAATATGACTATAACTTGGTCATAGAAGTTATAAAATGTCATATATGACTAACGTCATACATGTCAGATAACTTGGTGATACATCTCGGTCGCTTGATGATTAATCCTTGGAAGCTGATATAACAAAGAAGTACTGATTTTTAAAAAATTCAAATTTCTTAATAAATATTTTTAATATCTTTTTAAGTTTTGATTTGATTTTCACAAAATTTGAAATGACTTGACAAAATCTACAACGATTATATATGTTAAATTTCAAATAGTTCGATTGGGTAGTTTTTGTGCTGTTACATGTGGACAGACGGATGGACCAGACGACGACTATAGGTGCTATGTATGTATTTATATAATTACGAATGCATCTAAAAGGTAAACTTAACACTTTCCTCCTTTAAAACAACAAAAAATAAATAAAACCCATTTTTAAATGGAGTGTTTTGAAAAGAATTGGGGTGGGGGGGGGGGGGTAGACAACCCAGGTTTATAGATTTTTTTACTATTTTGTGAGATTACAATTTTTAACCTACATAAAACTTACAATAACGTTTTGATGATTTGTAATATATATGTTGAAATACAAATGCCTTGTCTTCAATAAAATGATCTTGCCTTTCTGGCAATATGGTAACATTTTACTCAGTGTGTATATTTAGAAAACTAAATTTCAACAGAGGCGGTAACATTTCTGTACAATTTTTTGCTCTTAAAGTAGAATTTTTCTAAGTAGGACCTGATCAAATCAAAGAAAGACTCAAGGCATAGTATTAATTTGGAACCCTCCTCCCCTTATAATAATAAAAAAAAAGATACCTTGAAACAGTGCAAGGTATATATTTAAAATATCAGCTTTACTAATATTTACCAAATTTGAGAGCCTTAGTGCCACAGCCCATTTGGCTCATGCTTTAATCAGGCCGTTATCATAAATAAAATGTTGCTTAGCATGTCATTTAAAGGCTGTAAAAGTTTGTTTTCGGAAAGCATAAAAATCCCAATTTAAAAGTGCTGGACTGATGTCTAATAGCAAAGACAAATTTGCTGTTTAACGTCTTTGCGAAAAGCATCCTGTTTACTCCTTTTAATGTTTGGCTACCACTATTTCTGTATAGATTTTTTTTCTTATTTAATTGCTGAAATTCTGTAGTTAGATAAGGCAAAAATCATTGGTCGAAAATAGTGGTGTTCAAACTCAAGAATTTTGTACATCCTTCAAGGCATACTACATGCTGCTCGTCGCAAAGTAGTTGAAAATAGCAATACAATTTACAGCAAAATTCCACTATAAAATGTATGATTTAAAAAAAAAAAGCAAAAGATTATTTAACAGAACTTTTGTAGATTTTCATTAACAGCAAAAAATTCTGAAAATTACAAAAGTTCTGTAAAACCTAAGAAACAAAATTGATGTTAAATTAACAACAAAAAATTCTGAAATAAAAATGTTCTGTAGAACCTAACTAACAAGATTAACAGCAAAAAATGGTGAAAATCTACAAATGTTTTGTAAAATCTAAAGAACCAAACTGCTGTTAAATTAACAGCAAAAAATGTCAAATTACAAAATTTTTGTAAAATGTAAAAAACTAAACTGCTGTTAAATTAACAGCAAAAACTGTCAAATTAAAAATTTTTTGTAAAATCTAAAGAACCAAACTGCTGTTATATTAACAGCAAAAAAAGCTGAAAATCTACAAAGTGCTGTAAAATATAAAAAACAAAAGTCCTGTAAAATTAACAGCAAAAAATGCTGAAAATCTACTAAAGTGCTGTAAAATATAAAAACAAAACTACTGTTAAATTAACAGCAAAAAAAGCTGAAAATCTACAAAAGTGCTGTAAAATATAAAAAACAAAAGTCCTGTAAAATTAACAGCAAAAAATGCTGAAAATCTACAAAAGTGCTGTAAAATCTAAAATACAAAAGTGCTGTAAAATTAACAGCAAAAAATGCTGAAAATCTACAAAAGTACTGTAAAATATAAAAAAACAAAAGTGCTGTAAATTTACAGCAAAATATGCTGGCACCCATATTGCCAGCATTTTTTGCTGTAAAATTACTGTGGTTTTTTTTACAGTGCACATTACTGAAAAATGACGTGATTTCGCTATTATATTTTCTAATGTGCAGTCAAAATTTTAGCTGTTAAGGACCAACTCTTTTATTTGGTCATTTACAGTTAAGGTTTGCTAAAGAATGATAAAACTATATGCAATATACTAAAACCATCACTAAAAATTATCGAACTAACAATTCAGTGCACATTACTGAAAAATGACGTGATTTCGCTATTATATTTTCTAATGTGCAGTCAAAATTTTAGCTGTTAAGGACCAACTCTTTTATTTGGTCATTTACAGTTAAGGTTTGCTAAAGAATGATAAAACTATATGCAATATACTAAAACCATCACTAAAAATTATCGAACTAACAATGCAAACTAATTAACAAAATCCATTCAGTAGAAGTTTTTATAAAGGCTAATCTTTTATAATCGGGTTCATCTGATTATAGAACTTTTCCACGTAATTCTAAAACAGAACAATATAAAATATACTAAAACCATCCTTACAAATTATCTATACTTAACAATGCAAGTCGCAAAAAATACGCCCAGTAAAAACTTTCAAAAAGGCTAATCTTTCGGAATCGGGTTCTCCTGACTGTATAACCTTCACACAACTGTTTGACTAAGCAGCGTAGAACAATATGTAGTACATTAAAACCATTCCTGAAATAGCATCTGACTAACAATACAATTCTCATCAAAATCCGTCCAGTAGAACTTTTTCAGAAGGCTAATCTTTCATAATCCGAATCAAATACTGAAAAAGCTAATATTTGATAAAAAAAAATATCACCTGATTTTCGAATTTCCCCCTATAATTCCTTTCTTTTTTTTTAATAAAATTAATAACAGCTTTTTCTTTTATTTTTCCAGCTGTATAGCCATTTCAATTCTTTCTGCATCAAAAAAAAAAAAAAAAAAAAAAAAAAAAAGACACCTTTTGGCTTAAAATCAAATTGTTTAGGAGCAAAAGTAAAATCAAAATCGCCAAAAACAAAAGATAAATCGCGAAATATTATTTCGATAGCAATCTTGCCCCTTGAATAATTTTTTAAGCATTGCGAACATTAACTAAATATTTTCGTTTTATAATATTCTCTCATCAAAACTCTTTTTTCTTTCTTTTTCTTTTTTTTTTTTATTAATTTAACACAGTTTTTCTTTTATTTTTGGAGATGTATAGCCTTTTCATTTCTTTCTGCAACAATAATGATCGCTAAAAAAAATAGCAATGGTAACCTTTTCGGCCAAAATAACAAAACTTTCTATCATAATTCAATAACTAATCTACGTAGAACGTCGTGTTATACATATAAACCTTCCTCTTGAATCACTCTATCTATTAAAAAAAACCGCATCAAAATACGTTGCGTAGTTTTAAAGATTTAAGCGTACATAGGGATATAGGGACAGAAAAAGCGACTTTGTTTTATACTATGTAGTGATAAACATTAATTTAAAAGGACAAAATGGCTTCCACTGATGATAAAACATTATTACTTTTCGGACACATCTATAGTAATATTATAAATAAGTAACGTTTATTTGTTTGAAGGGGTAATCTTTGGAACTACCGAACCGATTTCAAAAGTGGTGGTGGCAAATCAATAGTAACAATCTGTGCTCCAACGTAGGCTATATTTTATGACGGTGACACTACCCCCAGGGGAGTGCAGGCGCGAAATACGTTCTAAAATTGAGATTTTTGTGATACTGGGAGCAATAGAAACTTGAAATTTGACATGGTAGTTACTTATAAGATGTAAATTCTCTCTAAGAACATAGATTCTAAAAAAAATCGAAATTGAAAAGGGTGAAATGGAGGAAAAGCGTTCTAAGTGAGCGATGGAATTGTTAAGGATAGAAATTTGAAATTTGAGATGACTGCTACTTTTAAGACGAAAATGCACACTCAACTCTGTTTTTTTTTCTTGTTTTTTTTTAAATTGAAATTCAAAAGTGTGCAGGAGAAAAAAAATCCTAAATTACAGTTTTTGTGATACTTGAAAGGATTAGAAACTTGAAATTTAGCATGGCTTTTACATTTAAAATAAAAATGCTCGCTAAAAACAGTTTAAAAAAAAAAATGAAATTTAAAAGTGCGAAATGAGCGGAAAGCGTTCTAAATTATTATTTATTTATATGGAATTGTTAAGGAGGGAAACTGCAAGTTTGACATGGCTGCTACTTTTAAGACGCAAATGTCCGCTTAGAACAGTTTCCTAAAAATTCGAAATTTAAATGGGTGAAGGAGCAAAGAGAGTTCTAAAATTGCGATTTATGGCATACAGTAGTATAGAAGCCTGGAATTTGACATGGTGGTTACTTTTAAGATGTAAATGCTCGCTAAAAACGGGTAAGAAAAAATAAAAAAATAAATAAAAATAAAAAATCGAAATTTTAAAGAGTGAAAGCGCGAAAAGCGTTATAAATTACGATTTCTATGATGGAATTGTTAAGAATAAAAACTTGAAATTTGACATGGCTGCTACTTCTAAGATGCAAATGCTGGCTTAAAACAGTTTTCTAAAAATTAGAAATTTAAAAGGGTGCAGGAGAAAAAATGCTCTAAAATTGTGATTTATGTGATACGGTTGATATAGAAGCCTGGAATTTGGCATGGTGGTTACATTTCAGATGTAAATGCTCACTAAGAACTTTTTTTTTTTTAATTCGAAATTTAAAAGGGTGAAATGAGCGAAAAATGTTCTAAAAACGTTCTAAATTACAATTTATTTGTAACTGTTAAGCTTAGAATATTTAAATTTGGCGTGGCTGTGGCTGTTACTCTACTGATGTGAAATGCTGGATCAGAACACTTTTCTAAAAATTTCTAAATTAAAAAAAGTGCAGGAGCAAAACACGTTCTAAAATTGCGATTTATGCAATACACTTAGTACAGAAGCTTGGAAATTGACATGTGGTTGCATTTAAAATTTAAACGGTTAAGAGAACGGTTTCTGAAAAATTCGCAATTTTAAGGATGAAAAAACGTTCTAAATTACGATTTAATTGGATTTATTCGGGTTAGAAACTTGAAATTTTGTATAGTAGTTACTTTTAAGATACAGATGAACAGTATAAACAGTTGATTAAAAATTCTAAATTTAAAGGTGTGAAATGAGCTGAAAACGTTCTTAATAGCAGTTTATGAAAAATTGTTAGGAATAGAAACTTAAAATTTGACATGTCTGTTATGTTTAAGACGTAAATGTTCGCACAGAACAGTTTTCACAAAATTCGAAATTTAAAAGTGTGCAAAAGCAAAAAACGTTCTAAAATTACGATTTTTGTGATGCCGCTAAGCTAGAAACTTGAAATTTAGCATGGTGGTTATTTTTAAGATGTAAGTGCAGGATAAAAACGATTTCTAAAAAATTCGAAATTTAAAAGGGTGAAATGAGAGGAAGCATTCTAAAAACCTTCTAATATATGATTTATCTGAAATTGTTAGGGATAGAAACTTGAAATTTTACATGGCTCTTACTTTAGAGACATAAACTCATCCACAGAACAGTTTTTAAAAATTTAGAATTTTTTAAAGTGTGCAGGAACAAAATACGTTCTAAAATTTCGATTTCTGTGATATAGTTATTATAGAAGCTTGGATAACTAGAAGCTTGGAATTTGGTATAGCGATTATATTTAAGATGTGAATTCTCTCTAAGAACGGTTTCTAAAAATTAATAAATTTCAAATGGAAAGAGCGGAAAACCTTCAAAATACATTCTAAATTATCATTAATTTGGAATTAATTTTAGCTCTTCTCATTCATTTAAGTCTCATGTTCACCTAATACAGTATAAGAATGAAGTTTACTCATAATTTAGTTACTAACACAAGCAAAATATTCCATCCGATGCAATAGTAATAATAATAATAATAATAATAATAATAATAATAAGCAAAACAATTTATTATAGTACAAATAATAAGAATAATAATAAAAGTCAGGTTCGTGTGTTGACGCGATTATTCAAAGAAACCCTGAATACTTTTTAGGTGGAAAAAACTATATATATGTGTTCATTTTTCTACATAAAAGATAAAATTGATATTGAGATATAATTATAGACAACTTTTTCATAATTGTATTAAAATATGGATTATTTTTTTGCATTTCGGGTCGAATAGCGGATCAAAGAAATTTTTTTAGCGGATTTCGGGTTGACTGAAAATTACTGTAACTGCATCGAGTCGGAAAACCCTATTTTAAGTGAATCTGAACCGTGGGTCGGGCTTGATTAACTTTAAGTGTTTTGGGTTGAGTTAACTTTAACCCCTTCGGGACCAGCGGCTTTTACACAAATTTTATTCGGTTGGCACCACTTTTTTTAAAAAAGCTACCTTTACTTAAACTATCTCAAAAATGCTCTAATTAGAGAAAGCAAATATTACTTTAAATTTTTACTGGTGCCAAAAACAAATTCTGTATGGTCTTTTAGAGGGTGCATATATGCACCCATGGTCCCGAATGGGTTAAGCGTTTCGGAATGTGTATTATCTCTTTCGGGACGAACCAATTTTTCAAAAGGAAGTCTGAATATTTTTCAAATGAAAGAAACTATATTTGAACATTAGTGGGTGTATTATGTATTCATTTTTGTACATAAGCGATAAAATTATAGACTACTTTTCCATAAATGCATTAAAGCAGGGGTTCATTCTCTTTCACTTGGGGTCCGGGTCTGAATATTTCGGATTTGGGTTGAAGTTTGTCGAATTTTGGGTTTACGACTTTTGTCGGGTTCGGGTCAGTTCTGCGAAGGACCGAAGTGTTATGCAGTGAAATACTGTATGTAATATGATTATAATAAAGCAAATGATTTGATAACATTGTAATGATTGCAGTAAATATAATGTGACGCTAATAATGCTAAATTGAAAAATCAAATAATTAAGAACTTGTTTTATCCCCACGCACACACACACACCTAAAAAAGAAAAATCCCCCTTAAATTTTAAAGTGAGAAATTCACCTCTAAAATTCCAACCCCGAAGGGGACAAATTTTCTTTTGATCACGTTGTACAGCAATTAATAGAGTTGTTTCTCACATACATTTTTCAAATTAGCCAAAATACTCATTAATACACTTGGAATTCCATGAATGATTTCGGAATTCATTATTATTATTATTATTATTATTAAAAACGAATTTAACATTACAAGTTCCAAATTTTAAGCTTACCTAATTCTTTACCGAATGACTTTCAGTACAGAAGAATTTTCCCAAGAATCCAAGTATGATGTCAAAATTAGGTGTTCGTATGTCTCACTTTCAGAATGTTAGAATAACTAGGCTTTAGAAAACCTTTATGATAATTATTAGTTTCTGTGCTTAAATAGCTTATTTAATGTTTGTTTTTATTGTAATCAAATCGGACAAGTTATTTTAGCTTTGTTACAACGAATATATTTTGAAAAATATTAATACATTATTAAAGTTTCAGCTAAAAATCTCAAATATCTTTTCAATTACAAAGGATTCAAAAATGGTTCAAATCTGAATCAACTTTCTAATTTTGTAAATAAACTAATAAGTATTTGCTTGATTTGGGATTTTTTGGTCTTCATTTACATACTATTATACTATTACATACTTCACTGACCCTCCATCCATCGCCCCCTGAATACTAGGCCTGAGCGCTAAACAAAAATGGCAGCGATCGTAGGCGGATTTTTTAGGCGTTAGTACGGTCTCCTGATTTTACACACCAGTATTTTCAACAAAAAAAATTTTTGACTTATTGAATTTCAAAAAACTAGATGGAGAAAGCGTTTAGAAATTATTGGCATTCAATTTCAAGGGACCGTCACAAGCTGAAAAAATTCCGCCTATGATAGTCGCCATTTTTGTGACAGCGCTCAGGCCTAGTATCCACAGCGCGGTGCAGTATCTAACAAATTTCAAATTTAGAGGTGTACCAGAAGCAATGCATAGATTTTGAATACTGATTTTTTTTTTTTTTTTTTTTTTTTAATCAGTGAGTACCAAAATTAAATTATGTTTCTATGTACTTGTTGAAGATTGAATGAATTTGGGATGCTGTATAATAAAATAATTTTATTACACAAATGAAATTTCAACTCAAAATCCTGATTATCATTTGATTTAACAGAGAGTCGAAAGTAATTCTGACAGTGACTAAATCAGAATGGCCATACATACTTTATGTCGAAATTTCCTGTTAGAGTTAAAAATTTCCCTGATAATGATTTTCTTTTGTTGGCAATTCATTTTGCAACACTACTTCCATATACAATCAGAAATCTGTTTAGTTGGTATTGAAATTATCTTCATAAAGATACTTGAACAGAATCATATGTCAGGATTAAGGATTTTATTTCTTAAGTTTTATAGTTAGAATTACTCAGTTATTTTTTTTAAACAACAATTGGTCAAATCTATTATGTTGAGCATTTTCAGTTATGTTGAGGATTTTCAAATACTGTGTTCTACTTCAAAAAATATATTCATACATTGGAGAAATTTGTCATTTTTACTCAAGTTAGAGTGCATATGAGCAAAGAAATGTAGGTCATGATAGAATTGTAATATAAATTAATAAAAAATTATGTATGAAAACATGAACTTTAAAGAAGAGACAATTGTTTAGTTTTGTTGAAAATATTCTTGGTGTCTGTCTGCATCTAAATGAAATAATCTAACTTTGACATCAAAATCATCATCATATTGTATAACTGCTGTTATATTATCTATGCAATTTACCATTAAAGCTGCTCTCAAAAAAAAAAAAATTGTATTCAACAACACAAATCAAATTCAACAACACATTCTGACACCTTTTTATGTGTGAAAACATGAAATTTGCATATGTGACTATTGAAGTGATTTAAAATAGTATTTTTCATTTTACAAAATTGTACTGCTTGATTTATAATCGCTTGAACTTCCTGAACTTTTGTGTATCCAAAATCGGATCAAAACAGCGCAACTCTGATGATATTTTCGAAAAATATTTTGTCTTTATAGGGAAAAGGAAAACGATTTTTAATGTCTGAATACCTTCAAAATTAATACATTTAAGAATAAAAATGGGTTCGTCAAAAGGCAGAGAGTTTCGATTTGATGGAAAGCCTTTATACAAACCTTTTCAAAATAGATGAATCAAAATTTTTTGGAGTCTCTCTCAGTGCAAGGAGGGTGGGACTTTCTCCTGTGGCATTCCCCTAAATTCAACATTGAAATCAACAAGAGGTTTATATTCAAGAAAGAACTGTCAATATTCCAGTTGTAACGTAATGAGACTTCAATGAGTGAATAAAAAAGACTGAAACATGTGGAAATCAGTCATACGATTGTGATTTGTCATATTTTTTTTTACCTCTCTAAATTACACGAGCAGCAAGTAATGAAAATCAAATTTAATTTCTAGGACTTTTCCTTATATCTCCGTGATATTCTCAGATGAACAAAACTCTTGATATTTCCATAATTTTCAGGTCTGTGACCACCCAGATAAATGGAGTAAAATAAATAGTTTTAGTTCTATATCTCCGAATCTATGCAAAATAAACGTATGAAATTTGGGATGCTGGGAAATATCAGATTCTTTATTACATCAGTAAATTTTCAGTACGAAATCACAATTATTTTCTACCGGATATATACCTAAAATGGACTGACTGATTTTAAAATTCAATAATTTGCAAACAGTGACAGATATTAAAAAAATTAGATGTTAGTTTTTTTACTGCAATTCCTGATTTTAGTTTGAATTACCAGCAATAGATTGTGCTAGGAGCAATAGACGTCCAATTAAGGCAGAAGCAGAAATCCCCCAGCATTGATGCGAAGGAAGGAGGTTAAATATATGGAGAGGGTCTCATTCACCAATACAATCTTGTTCTTAGGACCTGATAAAACATGGAAAAAACCAGCTGGAAGAAATAGGTTTCCTCCAAGTAGAAGAAACTTATTCTTTAGGAATTTACAATATAAGTTGCAACTTTGTAAGATACAATAAATGCATTTTTCTTATAGATAATCTTTTAAATAAATTTAATTAGACCTATAAAAATTTAATTAAAAAAACAGAGTGTTTCAAAAAGAATCATCCAATTAAAAAAAAACATAACTATTCAGCTTTTAATCCATTATGATCAAATAATGTATAGGTAGAAAGGGGGAAATCTCAAGTTTCATGCAATTGCCAACAGGTAGCCCTAACGCTCTTCCTTTGCCCATCACTTCGGTATTTGCCTGGCCTTCAAGATTGCTGGTCCTCTCAGTGTGCGATTTCTTCTTGTGGGTGTTTATAAAAGACTACGCTTATGTGCCTCCCCTTTCAGCTACATAAGCTGAACTGAAGATACACATAACAGCAGACATGCTCACAAAAAGTTTGGGATGAATTTGACTACTCGTGCATGCATCCAAATATTGAGGTCCTTTAATTTAGTTTGTAAAAAAAATTATGATTAGCCATGTAATATAAAATTAACCCCTTAAGTGTCTATGTTCAATATTTTTAAAATTATATGCATTTTAAATCAGGTGATTCTTTTTTAAGACATCCTGTATATTGACTAAATTAATAATTACATCAGTTTTTTTAGTCAAAGTCACACACCTGTCTAAAGCTTTTCAATCATTGGGTACCTGAAGAAAAAAAAAGTAGCCAAAATACATAAAATAAATTAAAAGTTATCCATTTCAATTAAACCAGCATATTTTTTATTATTTAAATTTCTGTAAATAGTAGTAAGTAGTATGGATCATTTACCTGCTATAAAATGAAACTCATTTACATAAAAGGCTGTGCTTTTAATTTACATCCATTTTATTAAGGGAACTAATATACAGTAATTACTATATTAAAAAAAATCATTAAAATCCTCATTTTCCTTACTACAGTGCAACACAGTGTAACAAAACAAACCCTTTTTAGCAGTATGATGCTGCAATCAGTTTTTCAACTTGAAATGTATGTACAGAAAAATGAAAAAATTCTTTCAAGTTCTTCAGAACTTGGAGAAGAGTTTAGCATTTTGACATACTGGTAGAGCTCATTTTTAGAACATTTAGTCTTCTTTTAAAATCAGCATTGAGATAGATATGCATGCTAGTATAAAATTTTACAAATTTGTTTATTTAATGAGTTGCACAAAAATGTGACTTTAAAATAATGTATTTTTATATTAAAAATAAAAAATTGGTAGTTTTTTTTTTTACAGAAATGGTATAAACAATGAAAAACAACTCACCCCCCTACCTCCAAAGTTGTAAATACCGGCTGAGCCTGAAATTTTTTATTTAAAAAATAACTTATTTTTTCCAAAAATAATATTTTTAATATTAATAAAGTTGTTAAGCATATAATTATATGTTGAGTTTAATTTATTTATATGTTAATGTATTTTAATTTTGAGCATCTGTTTTTTTTTTTTTTTCCCCCGGTTGGTTTCTTCCATTTCTTCCAATTTTTTTTTTCCGTTTCTTCCACTGTCTTGGAAGGAACCAGTTTTTTCCAGAAGAAACCCAACCCTACATAAGAGTCAGAGCAACAATACAAAACAGTATTGTTTCCATAGAAATGACTTCTTCGAAATCAAAATGTGTAATAACGTTCAAAAATACCGTCCTTTTTAAAACGTGTTACATTCCAAAATAGTCGCAGTAAAAAACTCCTAACACCATACATTACTCTCCTGCAAGAATTTTTTTTAATATCTGTCCTACATTTGCAAGTTACTAAATTTTAAAATCAGTCAGTCCATTTTAGGAAATCAGGTATTTTACAAGAAATCAATAACAGTTGCAATCATGGAGTTACAAGGGAGTCAATAATAGTATAAATAGGAATTCACTTCTGACTTTTAAAAGTAAACTTCACTAGTTAGTAATGGGTGATTGCCCAAAAATTCAATAGTTGGAAAGCCTCTTTATTTCTGCACAGGATCGGACCAATTTTCCAACATTAAACTCGGGACAAAACTCGCTTACTTTTTTCCAGCTCTGGCAGACTGTGTTTGGGCAATATTCTTTCAAGGTATGTTAAAATAGGCCCTTTTTTTTTTTAACAATTATATTATATACACTTGTTAATAAAATCTTTAGAAATTTATTTTTGACAAAAAAAAAAAGTCTTTATAGAGCTTAAAAATTATTACTTTTTTAACCATCCTTTTTTTTTTCTTCCTAAACATAAATTCATTTATTATTATATATATTTTTAGATGCATTCGTAATTATATAAATATGTAGCACCTATAGTCGTCGTCTGTCCGTCCATCCATCTATCTGGATATAACAGAGCAAAAAACCACCCAACGGAATGGTTTGAAATTTAATACATATAATCGTTGCAAAATTTTGTTGAGTCATTTCAAATTTTATGAAAATTGAATCAAACTTAAAAAGATATTAATAAAAGTTTTCCATATTCCATTAAATCCAATCATACGTAATCTATATAATAAAAGCGCAAGTCATGTGACTGAGGAAAACAAATACGGTTCTAACCACTTCTTTTTCCATATGCCAAGCGGCCATTTTTATTAAAAATTATTTTTTCGAATAAAATTGCATAAAAGTTACATTTTTAGAAAGATCATTCAAAAAAATTATTTATTTGAGAGATGAGTTACATTAAAAAATTTATAGATTCTGAGATAACTTCAGTGAAAATTAGGTTAACAGCCGAACATCTCAACCCATTAAAGTAAATAACCAAAATATGCATTCATCATGAGTCATAGAAATATTAACCATGGAGGTATCATTTGCGAAGCAAGGTCTCCAGGGTGAATTTACGGCGCTGTCTGGATTAAAAAAAAAAAATGCATCTGTAAACATGGCATATGTAATAAGAAAAAAAAAGGCATCCTCATTTCGTTCATAGCAGACAGTATAATTTATTTCACTGAAATAATAACGATGATTTTTTACATTGTAAAACTAGTGTTATAGCGTGAAACGAACGCATCTCATTTGTCACATTTAACGTACAATTTCCAGCTTGTTATTATTATTATTCATTTGAATGCAATAGTCGTATGACCATTAATGTTGAATTCCACATTGAATGACTTGCAAACATATAATCTGAAAAATGCTGTACTTTAATATTGTCGCATACATATGTATGTAATATGCTTATAAAAGAATTTTAATTGTGGGATAATTTTGATAAAGAAATGTTCTGAGTAAAAATAAAAGGGCCAGGCAGAATATTAAGCTTTTATAATGGGCGAGGCTAGGTCAAGATAGCTTTCAGGCTCAGGTCTGAAAATTTCGTCCATGTTGACCTATAGCATAGAGCAATAAAGTGAAACTTTGCACAATTATGGGTGTTCTTGGGACTAAGAAATTTTTCAAAAATTCTCTCTTCAGACTGGCAGGAGAGGGAGGGTAAGATAATCAAAAAGGAAATTAATACCTTACAATCTATTAGAACATTGTAGATGTAATTTTACATGTTAGTGAGTCTCTGAATATAGGGAATAATATGAGTCTCTGAATATCTGAATATTATTTGGAAATTCCTCACTGCTGTTCTTGTGGTGCAAGCTAAACTGTAACTTGCAAAGTGTCAGAGCTGTAGAGGTGAAATTTTGTATGATATTGTTCCTTCGAACACATGCAATATACGAATATACAATATGGAATTTTTCAAAATTCCTTATTCGTATCTAAGCCACTGTTGCTTGGGGACTCATCACAAAATAACTATCATGGTTACCTTACAATGGGGTCCCCAAATGACTGTAACATCAAAATCGCAAGGCGACTTAATTTTGTAATGTCACATGGGGGACTCGTCACAAAGCAACAGTCATAATGACTTCTTACAAGGGAACCACTTTTGGTGCAGCTCTCACCTAGCATTGAGACTTGGTGCAGCCCTATATTACGAAGTTTGAGAATCAAGGAAATTTTTCTGTTAAAATCATATTTTTTTTATTTTACAGAAGCATAACTTTCTAAAAATGCAATTTTCAAGACCACTTATCGGACTATTAACATAGACTTTTTTTGTAAAACGCACTTTAAATTCAAATTAGTTGATAATAAGAATAAAATATTGAAAAAAGTTTAAAAATTCCTTTAAAAACCTACGAATTTCATTTCGAAAAAATACATTATAATTGCATTTTTGGTGGCACAACATTGGCTGTAAAATTTTTCCCAGCATCCCTGGCTGAATGTCATAATCTTCTGCTGTGTGAGTGAGAAGTGGTTTGGATTCATAGCACCCTATTTGGCGACTTAACTCGCTTTTGGCATGAAATTAACAATTAAAAATCCAATAATAAAAAATAATAGTATACAAAAATATATAAAATATAATTTTAACAGAGAAATTTTATTGGTTCTCTAACTTTTATGTATAGGGCTACAAAATGCACCAGGTTGCAATGCTAGGTGCGAGCTGCACCAAAAGTGGTTTCCTTGTTAGTGGAGTCTCAAATGACGTTTGCTTGAGAGTAATAATGAGACAATGAAAGAAATCCTCTTTTGGTTTGCAGTAGTACTTGTGACACTTTTGACCATTTATGACTAGAATGTGATGTCACATTGACTGGCTGTGCTGTACGGATGAATCTGCTACACATGATGCTTATATCACTTTCTTTCAAATGCACACAAATAACAAAATTATCCATTTTGTGTTAGTTGCTTAACTTTTCAACACAGATATAATAACCATTCAATTTTGGGTTCCCTCTTGTTAGATACAAAACTCAATTTGCAATGTAAATTGATAATTTTTAGCTCCTAACTATAACAGAAGTAGTCTAAGTTTTGATTACACAAGTTGTAATTGGCCAATGAACACACATTAATAATGACTGTATCTAATAGTCATATGGTCTGCAAATCCTCTATTTTCTTTGAACAGTTTAACTAGTTACTTTGCATTTTCTGTGTAGAAGCGCATTCCTTTCTTTATTGAAGCACATTCATAGGCAACGGAACAGAAAGGCTACCAGAAGTCATCAGTGCTCCCTTCATAGAAACATTCCAAAGAAACCTCTCTAGTCTCTACTATTGCTAATGGATCTATTTACTTTGGGTTTGGATTGTGTTGTTACTTGAAATGTTGGCTTTAAATCTTCACTGTACTTGTAAAAAAAAATTACTTCTTTTTACTAATTTTACTTGAGATAGTTGGAAAATCAAAAATTTTCTTTTTTTTAAAAATCTGCAAACAATAGAAAAATATTATTCTGGAAAAATTAAACTCCATACTATTGACTCTTCCATAAAAATTAGTTTTTAAATATTCCAAGGGAAAAAAAAAGTTCTTACAATCGGAGTGTTGGCATACAATTGGTTAAGAATTGCTATTGAGATAAGCATGTTCTGATCACAGACTAATAAACAGATTTATCTTTACTTTGGTGTTAGTAAGAAATAAAATATTAGAAGAAAATTAAGCTCTTAGAAATAAAACTTAAAAATAAAGACTTTTAAGCACTTTTAGTTGACAGTGGGAACTTCACAACAGCTACATCATTTGCTTTGGTGTATTTTTTATTTTATTGATTTATTTACAAGTTAAACTCAAATGGAAGACACTCACAAAGGCATGTATTATTAAATACAGAAAAATAGCAGGGGTTTTCCTTCTTAAATTTGCTATTTTAACACAGCAGAAAATTTGAATTGAATGTGGTATAATTCTTGGAAAAACTAAACAATTATACTTATTTTTATTCATTACAAAAGAATTATATCATAATTTAACTAACTGAGCATACATACACTCAATACAATTCAAACACTTACTAAAAGCCAACATTATTAAAATAGATCAGTTAAAATTATAATACACTAGGGGGCTCTGCCCCCTGCTCGCTACGCTCACCAACCCCCGTTCTGATTTCACAGCCTCTTAAAACCTGGTAATGTATCCTGTTTTAAAAAGATGATGGTGATATCACGAACGGCGACTTTCTTCTGTAATCAGGTTATAATGCTTTTTCATTTAACTGGTTATAATGCTTTTTCATTTAATTCATCTTTTTTATTTTTAATATTCATGTGTAAACCCGATTTTTATGATGTAATTTTCTTTTTTTTCCTGCTCACTCACCAAATTATACAAATTGACATAATTTTTATTTTAAATAACGAAAACACAAATAAATTAGTATAACATTAATAAAAATATAAATAAAACGTCGAAATAAAAATAACTTGATGACGTAAACACGTGTTGTCAAGTGAATGTGACATTTTCGATCAACCATTATTGGCATTTAATCTTACAAGTACCTAGTAGACCAATCCTCGCTCGGTAATTTTTTTCAACAGGTATTTTTTTATTTTATTTTATTTTTTTGCTAGCTTATTTTAATTACTTTTTTTTTATTCATGGAATTTTCCAATCGATTTTTAACACAATTCCTGATAGGCAAGAATTATATAAATTATGTTGAAAAGTGTTTTGCCGATGACAATACAACATTTTAATATTTTTACAACTTAATTATAAATTAACCAGAGGGCCCGTGCGAGGATTTCGCACTGAAATCTAATATTTTTTAGGTACTTTTCTATTATGCTGTCGACCACTTTTCATAACAAAAAACTATCGCCAAATTGTAAGATTAAACGCCAAAAATGCAGTCCCATTTACTTGATGTCAGAAGCATTATACGGGTTTGTTAAATCATCAAGTGGTTTTTAGTTCGACATTTGCATGTATTTTTCATTATGTTTTACTGGTTTATTTGGCGATAGTTTTTTGTTATGAAAAGTGGTCGACGGGATAAAAGAGAAGTACAATTTCTTATCAATATGTAATAGTTATTAGATGCAGGTTTAAACTTCTAAAGAAAAAGCAAGGATAAAAATATCTGTAAACAACATTTAGTTGTTAGTCAATCCAAAATATCATCTAATTTATTCCATCAAAGTTAGAGTAAAAACTGATCCAAGATTGCTAAAGGCACGCGCGAGAAAAAAAAACAATCGTATTTTAACTGCATTAGAGGATGACGTCATCCGCTTCGGGAAAAACATGGGACATAGAAATATAAATCTAAACATTTCAATTTAAATTTCGCTTTTTAATCATAAATATAAAGTAAACCCGTGCGATGTTTTTTATAATAATTGCTGAGCATCATATAATGTGGTATTTTATTTTTTTTGGCAATAATGTTTTGAGGAAAACCTTTCATTTCATTTTGGAAAACAATGCCGATTTAATTTTTAATTATCAGCAATTTTTAATCGAAAACATGCTTTAACGAAATGTTAAGTGTGCTATGTCAGAAGCGTTTTCAAAATCCTTTCATATGCTATCTCATTCGTCGTTCTACGTTTCGTATTTTCAGAAAAAAAGGGATGTTGACAGGAGAAATAATATATATGATACATTCACTTGAAATTGGTTGTTCTTTTTCAATTAGGCAGTCACAGGTGATAAATCGCCAAATCTCTCTGTAACTCGTGCAATTGTATGGAAGTTGAAAAACAACGGATTTAATTATGTGACAGTAAAATGCTCGCCAAAATAGGCCAAAGCACTGTGAAATGGCAAAAGTAAATATTTTAAAGAGTTAAAAGTAAAAAATAAATTGTTAAAAAAAATGTAACACACAGAATACGCTTTCATCAATTAATAATTAAATATCAATAAATTTACGATTACACGATGACAAATAAATTTAAAAGAGTAAAAAGATAATTTAAATAATGTTTCATTTTTCTTTCTGATTCTCTTTTGTTGATAAATAAACAGAGCAAAAAGTAAAAGTATATATTTCAAATAAATTCATTATTTTGAGCTTCCTGGCAAACGTATAAAAAAGAAGTGAATTTTTCATAATAGAGGTCTTTGCCCAGGCCAAATTAATGCATTGTACTAGATATTTTACGTAACAAATATGAATTGCGGTTAAAAAAAATTCCGCGGTATTTTCAAGATGACCATTGGTTCTTATAAAAGTGTGTTTTTAAAAAACTATTTTTGGTATTTCCGCATTATCCCATCAACCATTTTCAATAAAATAAACTATCGCCAAAGTAATCGCCAGACCCAGACTCTAAACGCCAAATAAACAAATGGGTGAATGTTGGCATTGGAATTTAAAAAAAAAAAAAAAAAAAAAACGGAAAAGCTGCATTTACTCAAGTGTCAACTATCAATATTTTATTAAAATAAATTTTAAAATGTATTAAGGAAAACAGAAAAAAAATAATATTGGATATTTATTTATTTACAATATTTTTCATAATTATCCCTCTCGACAGGTGAATGTTTGTGACGTCAGTAGAAACTGATCTAATCTATGTAACTATGCATCACTAAATTTTTTCAATTCTTTTACCGCTTTTAAAATTTTGTCGAGGCCGTTTAAAAACACAATTGTTAGTTAAAGAGGATACTACACTCACACAAAAATACTCGCTGGCTTACTTTAGTCCTGTGGGATATATTTGTTTTAATATCGCGTTTGCATTTCAATATTTATGAATGTTTTTTTCCTTTATTTCTTTTTTTGGTACATTTTGGTTCGAAAAGCACCCACTTTTTTTGGCACTGGATAGCTAAAGTCGATCTGGACAAAGAACTTTCTGTACTTTTTCGATTTTGTTTCAAGACTTGTTTTTTATACCACGTCGAGTTTTAAACACAGAAAACGAGTTTTCTCGAATTAGTGACCTAGCTAGATCGATTTCTTGTGCTCGAATTAGTGTAGTCATTAATTTTTGTGAAAATCGTTAGTGCCGTTTTCGATATATAGCAGCATTCTTAGTGCTGAGTTCCTTTTAATAGATCAAAATGACCTTTCCCGAATTCGAAACCTAGCTAGATTGATTTCTCGTGCTCGAATTACTATAAGCAACACGTTTCGTGTAAATCGTTTGAGTATTTTTCCATTTATAACAAAAAACATTTTCAGGGCTGAGTTTATTTTACCCTGTAAAAACGAATTTTCTTGTATTCGGAACCTAGCTAGATCTTTTTTTCATGCTCGATTTAGTACAGGGGACAATTTTCGTGAAAATCTTCCACGTCGTTTACGATATCATTCATAATCAGGAAAATCTCTTGCTCGTTTAATATATATGAATAATCGGGAAAATCTCTTGCTCGTTTAATATATATGAATTTGGCGACAGTAATTTGGTCGACAGGATAACTAACAAGAACCAGTTGTATATATAGTGTTACGAATATTGTAAATAGCTAGTGTTTGTGCTTAAAAATAATGTAAATAGTTCAATTAAGCTCTACTCATAAGCTAATATTAATTTTTGTTGCATTGCAATATCTTAATTTGGTGATTTTTTGTAAGCGAGTAAACGCTATTGGATTTCAATAGGAGTCTATGGAAATTTGGCAAAATATTGGAAATAGTGTCAAGTTGGCGCCACTTTTGGCAGCTAATTTTGACCGCCAAATTTGCCGATATATCGCCAAGTTGGTGCTAAAATTGGCGACAGTCTCGGGTCTCTTCCTCTTGGTTATTAGAGGAAACCCTCTAATAGCGTCCATCCTATCTAAATTCTCTACTTTCATGTTAATTCCCCCTAAGAAAAGTCAGAAAGCTCTGACCAATCAGATACGTTTCGAGGTATTAGAAGGATTCATGTGTAATTTATAACGTAATTTTCTTTATTTCCTGCTTTCAACATGTGTTCATTTAATTATTATTTTAAACTTTCATTATTGTTTTTAATAGTCTCGCGCAAATACATTTTTTATTTGAGATAAAATATAATCATTTGCGCTTTTTTGGCAACAATATAAAAAATGATTTTTTCAATAAAAGATTTTTTACTCGATTTTTAAGGATTTTTTTAGTTTTTATTGTCCGACCGGATAATTTTTTGAATTTCTGAAAGCTTGTTATATTTTGCATCTGGTGGTATGATTTTCGAATCCGTAGGATGGCTAGAAAAAAGTAATCGCTCCTCAAAAAAGTCCCTAATAAAAAAGCGATGAGACTAACCCGGAATATCTACGCAGATTTTCATTGGTCCATTTTTAAGCCAAAACTTTTTTTTATATATAGAAGGATACAGAATAAATGTGTTCAAATTGGTTTTTTAAAAGAAAACTTGAAGTTAGTATATCAGAAAATCCTCATTCTGTAAAGCTTGCTACTCATCTAAATGTCAACTTAAGTATTAAAGTCTGCACCATGAGTACTTTTTTTCTTTAATTTATGGATATTTTGCAAACTTTATTTCTGTCAATGCCTCATTCATCTTTTTCACTTCAGCAGAATGTGGATGTGTCCATTCCATCAGACATGACGTAGTATTATTTCAAAATTTCACTGTCTACCGTGTTATCGTTATCTCTGTAGCATGGAAGCGTTTTAGCCTATGGTTGCTCATTAGAAGTGTGTGTTTTTACGTCATAGATGAGGTGTCCCACATTTTCACATATCAATTGAGAGTTCCGGTTTTAAAATGAGTTTTAATTTGTTTTACAAAAAAGTTGCTCTTTTCCTTTCAGCAAATAATTTTTAAATGTTTGTTCATTTACTTTTTGAAACCACTTTCACTTAATATATAATGGAATGACAGTTAAATTTATAACAGATTTTTTGTGTCTTGTGGGAACTGATATTTATGGCTACAAGGTCACTCATGCCTGGTGTAAATAAGCCATTTTTTTATGAAACTAACAGATTATTTGAATTATTCGAGGTAATATCCTTTTTGTAAGAAAAAGTAAGTCCATTTCAAGTTATGACGCTATTAAAAATTTAAATTCCTTTCTTTAATTGCAAGACCCAGGAGAATTTTATTTTTTCTGAAAATTGATGAACAATAAAAGTGTTTGTTCTAAAAATCATATTTTCTTCTTCAAGACTCCTATTCTCTGCCTCAAGTTTTAAAATGGTAAATGCTTTTAATTTATTCAATTTTTCTCTTTTCAAGTCTCACTTCTAAAGTTTTTCAACAATCTCATCTGATAAAAATAAAGATATAGCTCATGGTCTCAGTAGCGAGAATTAAATTTCCAGGAAATCTTCATATTAATTTGCCTCGCAATATTTTATTATCATCACATGAACCACTAACATAAGTAGAAAGTATTTTCCATTTATAAAACTATTTTGACACCAAATACACAGGATTGTCATTACATGAGCTTGAAATGTTGAGTGCAATTAAATTTAATTCGTTTCAATAAGTGCATCATTCCTAAAGTGTTACTTTGAACATCAGAATTTGAAAATTCACATATTTTTTGTTAACTCCTATCATGTTTTTTGTAATTTATGGTTTTTTTGTCCATAGTTTTGCTGATAAAAATCTCAAGTCTAATAATTATATAAGCTTGAACAAATTACTTATTTTTATTTTTTTTAAATGAAAATTATACATGAAAGATATAATTTTCATTTATAAAACAATTAATACATATACACATTTATAGTTACAATTCTTATATTTCAAGAAATTACTTTCTGAGATAAATAAGAGTGAATTTTTGTTGGGATCAAAGTAAACATATTTTGAATAATTCTTTACTAATGTTTTATAAATATTATCTATTTAACATAGTTAGTAAAAATATCTAATGATGGAAATATTACAGGATCAAATAAAGGAAAACTTGAAGGACAATTCGATAATAACAATGAAGGTAAATTATATATAATTGCTCTTTTTAGTAGAAAAATAAAAGGTTTTCCATACTATAAAATATTAATTTCTTATACAAAGGAATACTAACTTTGAAACAATAATCAATTCCACATAAAATTTAAATATTAATATCAACGAACATTACAACAAAAACACAAATCACAACAAATGAACCTGCAAAAATAGATTTATTTGGCATCAAAAATAATACAAAATAGAAATTGATATTGTTGAGCACAAAATTCTTTATTTATAACAATTTGCTATAAAAGAATTTATTTGGAAGACTTCAGAGGAACAGTTTTCTGCATGTTTTAGAATTTTACGATGCTTCTCAACCTAGAATAGATACACAGGTTTAAAATACAAACAATAAAAATTAAAAACAAATTAACGCATATGAAATCGGAGAGAAACTGGCTCGTAAGATATTAAATTAATATCTTTAAAAATTACAATTATGTTGAGTGTTTATAACAATGTTAGTTATCTTCAAGATTAGAATACTGACTAGACTATTTTCATGCAACATTGCAACTGCTGGTGAAAGAAAGAATTTATAAGCAATAAACATTATTTTGTAGATGGCTTGAGAAGAGATTATAAAAAGGATTTATGTTAGCTCCTTTCTCATCAATAAAAAATTCTTCAAGAGAATATCATGCATGAGAGTTTTGAGGTAGCTAATGAAAGTTAAGTCTATTATTTTTTGAAGGGTAAATTATGTAAACTTTTTGTAATGATACTTTGAAGTTTGCATTGTAAGAATTTGACATAAACCCAACTTTGCCAGAATTGACAAGTGCAAGGCTCCCACTGGTCCGTTTTTTGAAAACCAGTATTTTTTTAGAAAGAAAATTGTGGTAGGTATTTGCAACAATTGCAACTTAAACGAACTTCGAAGCTAGTTTCTACAAAATTTATAAAGCAGATTTTTCTTTAAATAAAAGTGGTGTTCAAAAAACGGACCGAGTGGGAGCCCTGCAAGTGCCTTTTTCATAACAATGACTGTACTAGCAGATTACCTATGTTTTGAATGGGGCATATACAATACAAGGACACAATAATGAACAAGCTCCATCAAATGTGACTATCTCTATGAAAATATACACATAAGTTTTTAAATAACATTTGTCTGTTTCATTTTCATAGTTGCAAGACAAATTTAATCATCAGCCCTATGCAAAGTTCCCCCAAAAGATTGAAATGTACTTTAATTTTTTTTTTACCTGTTGAAGATAAGTTAGCAATGTAAATTGCAAAAATGTTTAAAATAAGGTACAAAATAAGATTATGTTAGCCAATAGTCCAGGCATTCATTTTCAAAAAGTTACATTTTTATACAGTCCCCTAAACTTCTCCCCCTTCTTTTGCAGCAAAAAGAACATAACAAAAATCTGCATACCCTTGCCTTTAAAAGTAATTGAATTATAATATAATAAAGGAAAGAAACTGACTTATGCTGTTTTTTCATGTCATTTAAAATACTATTTCATTAGTGAAAATAGGGCCCATATACAAATTGACCAAAGAAAGGTATTCTTTAGATAAAAAATATGATAACAAGTGTGTGGGGGAAAAAAGCATAACAAATATTGCTGAATAAAGTAACACACAGATAGAAACCATGTAAAGAGACAAATGTAACTTTAAATTCTAAAAAAATTATAAAAATAAATAAATAAAAGTAATTTACAAAGTATTCTCAAAGTGTTTTCCTTCAACTCCAATGTAAAACAGAATTTTTCTAATAATGCTTTTGTAAATATTTCAGAGGGAGAGAAGAAGGGGGATACTTTTTAGATGGAATTATTGTTCTGGTGCAAAGAAAACTCTGAAAATCTTGTTCGTATATCATGCTGGTATTAAACCCGCAAACATCATTCCAAGTTCCTTATTTTGTAGGTAGCATACTAACCACTGGGCTGAGTGGGCCCTTGTAAATATTTTGGAGTTCTTCACTACTTGTTGCTAGAATCAATTACTTTTGGTTTAAGATCAACAGCATATGTAAATCATGTGTGATTCCACATTTTTGCAATATCTTACAGATTTACATTTCTAATTTTATTCATACTCTCCATACAAAATGATTAATTTTCAATTAAGCATAACTCATTAAACTTCAAAGATGGAAGTACACAGTTTTTTAATAATGATCTTGTTGGAGCATAAGGAATTTTTTTTTAACTAGCCAATTTATGTATAAGGGGTTCATATGAAAATTTAAAAAGATAACTTTTTAAAAATAAATACCTGGATTATTTCATTAATATAACCTTATTTCCTGCCTTATTTTGGGTATTTTTGCAAATTACATTGCCTATTTATTTCCAGCAGGTAAAAAAATGCATCATGTTTAAATCTTTTGGGGACATTCTGTATAACGTACATACTAAAAAGTTTGTAAGATTTCATTTTAATGATGTAATTACATTAAAACTCCTCAATCTTGATTCATCATTTTGTACAGATTCAGTCTATACTCCTTGCTATACTATTCTTTGAACAATAAAAATATTTTGAAATTTAAAAAACAGTGACAGTTATGGCATAGATGAAAATGTGGCAAAAATTTATATTAAAAATATCTATTTTATCTTAAGAAGTAAAATTAGTCAATGATATATTAAATTCTGTTGGCTTTAATATTACTGGAGAAAATGAACTATTATATATTTAATTTTAGGTAATAAGCAAAAACCTTTTTTTTTTTTTGTTACATACTGTGCATATAACATAAAACCTGTCAATAATGAAATCCTAATTTAAATGAAATATTTTGTAGTCCAAGAGAAAATAATACAATGTAATTATAACAGTACCAGTGTACCTGCTAAGACAGAAACCTTGTCTAAAGAGAAGAAAAAAAAATTATCCTATGCAATTTCATCTTAACAATCTTTATTATATTATTAGTACACACAATTTTTGAGAACTACTCAATTTAGAAATTAATCATTCCAAGAAAATATTTTATGTAGTTTTTAAAACATTTTCATTTGTAAATTTTATTTATTAACTATGTAATTATAATACAAAAAAAAAAAAAAAAAAAATAAGAGAGAGAGAAAAGAAGTAGTAGAACTTACGATTTTCCAGCATGCATTAAGTCAAAAGCTTCATTGATTCCATTCAAATCAAAATTATGCGTAATAAATTCATCAACCATAAGTTTCTTCTCTAAGAATTTTTCCACAAGCTTTGGAACACTATCTCGACTTTTCCACCCTGCCAATATTAAAAGAAGTATACTAAATTAGACGAAAAATCATGATACAATAATAAAATTATGAGAAATAATGAGTTGAATTTAAATATTTTTAAAATCTTTCATTTTTAACAATTTACTATTAATTAACAATTTTCTATAACTAAATCATATTTATACACTCATACATAACATAACTGCACAACTTTTGATTATATAACAAAATACTTCTTACATTTAAAGTCATTGCTCAAAAACTTTTAAAATAAAGATTTAGATGCATTAAATATCTATATACAGTGGAACTTCCCTTTAACGAAGTTCCTATTTAATGAAGTTTTCTACTTAACGAAATATTCTGCAGAACTTTGACATTGAACACCATTAGCATGTAAATTAATCTCCATATTACAAAAAATATATTCTATATAACGAAGTTTATTCCACTTTTGTACGTGTACAGAATTCAAACTAAGAGGTTGCTGTTGCGATGGATATGCGAATTTATTTCAGCGGATTGTAAGAAAATGAACACATTTAAATAATTTCCATTCTGCTTGGTGCTGAATAAAACAATTTTTATTCACACTAAGAAAAACACTTGTTATCATTACTCTCCCACACCGAGACTCCAGTGCTGACAGTTGGGGGAAGTCAAAATCCCCTTTTTACATTCAATGATATAGAAGATGCCATGACGCAATGGCGTCAGATGCATTGAAGCAAAAAATATCAATTAGAGTCAGACAGTTACCATTATGACCTTCAGCCATTAGTCTAAGGAATAATAAAAAATCTTGAAGTACACAAAAGACAGAAAAGACAATGTAGTGAAAACGTTAGTTTGAGAACCTGTGTATCAGAGCTGATGAAAGCTCGAGCTAAAGCTTGGGAATGCGACGTGATTTCATCGACCGTACACAACTGTTTTGTAAAAGGCGGCTTCATAATTGAAACTGAATCAAATGCTTCTGAATCTAACACCTGTTTGTCATATCTGAAGGAAAAATTTCATGAATTTAAGTTGATTTCTATTTAACAAATTTTCTTCATAACGAAGTGTTTAAGTGTAACGATGAGACTTTGTTAAATGGAAGTTTTACTGTATATCTAATGCATAGATTGAATATTAATTATAAAAAACTATATTGATGCCATCTGGTGAAGCTGAATTTAACAGATGAAGAATTCTGATATTCTCCCCAGTTCAAGAACATTTTATTGAGTTAACTACCAAGCAATTTTAGTTAACTGCTTGATCCTTAGAATTTTATAAAACATCTATTTAAAATTATATTTTTATATGTATTGTTACTTGTATTAATACCATGCTTCACACTGGATGTTTCTTTCCCGACACAAAACCAGTATTTTCTTACTTTGGAAAGGAACTTTTTTTTTTTTTTCAAGTCTGAATGCAAAAATTAGTAAGCTAGAAACATAAAATGGGAAAAATATTAGATTAAGGATGACTAGCCATCAGAATTTGCATTTCACTTAAAACTTTACAGGTCTTGTACCTCTGACTTGTTAATCATAAAACTGTGAGTCAGTCTACAAGAAAATGTCAGTCAGTTGTGAAAAATTAAGAGTCAGTTTTTAACAAACCAATAAACAAATTTAGATATTTGATATGTTGCACACATGTTAATTGATGCTGTAATGTGATAAAGCATTGAGTTACTTTTGTCAATTTTTCACTTTTTTAAAATCCTTAAGGTTATAGATATGGAAAAGTAATGACAAATTTTCAATATATACTCATTGACATTGATAAGTTTTTCTAATAAACAATGGGTTAATTTTGGAAAATAGGAAAATTTAAACAAAATTTTATAAATACAAGTTGAAATTAGGTTTTTGGAACATTTTCTCTTCTAACATAGCAACTAAAACAATTCATCATCACTTATGATTTTTTTTTTTTTTTTTTTTTTTTTGCTGGTAAATGAGAAAATGATAACAGGAATAGTATTTTAGAGAGTAAACAATAAATGAGATACTTGAAAGGAGCATTTTAATTTATTAAGGGGGAGGGGGAGTAGGATGTCAATTTGTAAGTCAATTTTCGACTCACTATTGTAAAATCTCATTCACTGATTCAATTATGATTCAATATGAAAATTATAGAAATGATTCAATAATTTCCTGGGATTTACATGTAAAATGCTAGTAAACGCGAACGCTGTGCCATCTTTCATATGCAGAAAGAAAACTTCTAAGCAAAAATTATTTCATTCCTTGTAACAATTGTGTTAATAAAAGCAGTAATTAATAATTATTTTTAGTTTATTAATACTGTTAACAAATAAACCATATATAAAAGTATAATCCTAAAAGAAATTCAAATAACTAAAGTATTATGTAACGCAATAGCTTTGAGGCTAAATAAATATCTGATATAGTAAAGAAGTTTAAATATACTCAAAAAGTTGTTGAAATAAATAATCAAATAAATTTAAGTTTCTAGAAATGAAAATATATTTAATTTTAATGAAAATAAGAAACAAAATCTGAAATATCAAATTTTGTTATAATTAAAGATAGTTCTGTGATAATTTTCTGAAATTTTGGGAAGAGCTTCAGCCCTTGAGCCTCACTCCTGGCTATGTGCTTGTTTCTTCCTATAATCCAAGTGAGAAAAAAACTCTGGGAAGAGCACTGCATTCATATGAAAAAGGATCAAGTTCTCCTTGGAATATTTTTCTTAATAAAAGAATATTTAAAATAAAAAATAACAGCAGGTTCCTTTCTTTCTATTATTGAAGTCTGACTCCAATGTTTAATATGCATGGAAATATATATAAACAACTAACTCAGGTTTTAACTTTGTAAAAACTCGATCTTATAAACAAAGAAAACTTGCCAAATAAGAACTTGGGTAGTTGTTTACAATACTTTTTTTAATGCTTATATATAAACCATTTGAATCCTTTGCAAACACAATGTTTTGATTTCATGTCGAAGAAAGATGCTACATTTGTTTGGATTTTATTATCATTATGTTTGGATTTTACATGCTAATTTATCACATTTTCAGCATTAGTCATTAATTTTTTTCCCTGTAAAATTAAATGCATGTTTCTATTTGTATACGAAACTCTGATCATCTTACTCAGAGGTTGGAAGTAGCGTGCTACAAGTAGTGAAACTACAGTAGTTGCTACTTTTTACAGTAGTTTGTAGTGTAGCGCGCTATATTTCAAACAATGTAGTGTAGCAAGTCGCGTGAAACAAAAAATCTGTAGTTTTTAGCGAAAACCTGCACTACTTTTAAAGCTACTTCATGGAAAAAAATGTGCCATTCTGCCAATCACGTGGCCGAAACTTGTTTCTTTTGTGCAAAATTTGTTCTGCTGAACAATTTGCTAATGTCAGCTGCAGTGTATAGCAACAGCAACGCATCCCATGAAATCATAGATTTTTTCCATTGATACTTACTGCTAAAATCAAGAACTAACGCACGAAAATAATTAATTTTCTTGCTGGCAACACTTGTCTACTTACTCGTTATTATATCTTCATGTTTTAACGTCGGGTTTCTTATTATTCAGAATCGTTTTATTTACAGATTTATTTCTTGTTTGCATTTAGAGTTGTTTTCTGTAATTTTCTAGATCTTCTAGAAACATCTCTCTTAATTTTTCTACGCAATTTGTAATGTGTGTATAAACTAACATTTTGGAGACGAATACAAAATATTTTCTTGTATGTTTTTGTAAACATTTTCTTTAATTTTTTTAATACCCTCAGTTCTGTCGCATTTATTTCATTGCATCCCAGCAGATGCAATATAACGAGGGATCAGTTTATTATTTAATTCGTGTGTTCAATTTCCAGTGTAAGTTGAACCCTTTGACAAAATCTGAAAGTAGCGAAGTAATGACTACTTTTGAAAAGTAGTTTGTAGTCACTACTTTTTAAAACAAGTAGTTGTAGTTAATTACATTTTCTATAAAGTAGTTGTAGTTCGCTACAACAAAAATGTAGCTTTTACAATCCCTGATCTTACTCTACTGACAAAATTACTGAAAAGTCTGAAGTCAATTGCTGAAATTCATGGCTGTTATTTTTAAGAGAGCTTTCAGTGGTTGATAGCTCTGGTAATATCATTATTTGCTTTAATAAAATAAGACAAGCACTGTCACACTGCTTGGACTTAAAGACATAATGACAAGACGTAATGACAAGACGTAAGACAAGTAATGATCTTTGTTTCTGTTAATAGGAAAAAAAAAATACACAATTACTAATATTATCACCACATTTACAGAATACTTATAGTCACCATACTTTTAAAATATAAATTAACATTATTTATAACAATGGGAAAGAATAATGCCTGGGTTAAATAGAACAAAGTAAATGACACACAGTAAGATCTCTAAATGCAAAGTTTATGTTTTCATATCTTCTGTCAAACATTCATTGTCAGGTTTATATATTAATAAAGAGTTATCTTATGTGACTGGATGTGTAATAAATGATATTAATGATGCCTTTGTTAATTTTAAATATGAAAAAAAAAAATCAATTGATATAACACTTAATGGTTCTTAATGGTGAAAATGTGATTGGCCATAATTATGATATTTTATGAAGATTATGAAACAAGTAAAAAAGCACTTTGATAATTAAAAGAGAGAGCAAGGAAAAAACAACTAGCAAACCTTTTGTTAGGAGGAGGGAAATAAAGATAAAATTTTCTTCAACAAATAGATCCATTATATTCATCTAAATACGATGAATTATAATGAAAATATGTACAATTGATTTTCAAGTAAAATTAAAGAATCAAGTTATGTTTTATTTATTTTTATTATATTTTATTTTTAATGATTTTCCACAGACATTAAAAACCCACATCTCAGTGGGTATTACAATTATTACAAAAAAGCAATGGTTACATTGTCATTGTTAAGGGTGATGACAATTCAAACGTAACATTAAAAGTTAACAGGAAAGGAGCTAATAGGTTGGAAAAAAAAATAATACCTCCAAATGCAGATCCTTTCCAAACACGACCAGTTACAAGTTGAAAAGGCCTGGTTGAAATTTCTTGACCTGCACCAGCCACACCAATTATGACACTCTGGCCCCATCCTTTATGACATGACTCCAAAGCAGCTCGCTACAAGAAATAAAAGTATGCATTAATAATTTTTTTTAAAAATGGAGATAATCTTCATGTTAAACATTAATAATTTATTAATATTTTATGAAAAATACTTGAGAGTTATAATTTTAACAAAAATGAGCTTCCAAATGATAAACTTTAACATGCAAAAAATATTCCATAGATCAGAAATGGCTAACTTGCTTGTGCTTGACACCAACATTTCTATTTAAAAAGTGATTGTGACCTACTAGTAAATATATTATTATACACATTGATACAGAGTTCCTTAAAAATTGATATCAAGTTAATTTAGAAATGGAGTTTAAACAAAGCACTATCACAACATTTATTAACCAAAGAAAAAGCTAAATGCATAAAGAAAGATCTCTAAATGCAAAGTTTATGCTTTCATATCTTCTGTCAAACATTCATTGTCGGGTTTATATATTAATAATGAGTTATCTTTAGTATGTGACTGGAATAAATGATATAATAAAATGAATAAATGATATTAATGATGCCTTTGTTAATTTCAAATATGAAAAAATCAATTCATATAACACATAAGCACAATGTTCCAAATAAAGAATAGTTCACGAGATTTTTTTTAATATTTAGGCACTTCTCACAAGAAGCCTATTTCTAAAAGTAGTTTTTGAGCTCTGAATATGCTTTAAAATTCAGTTATATTGTATAGTTATGATTTTCTCTAATACAGTTTTTACCAAAATTGGTATATATCTGTATAATATCTGTAATATTTTTAAATAAAAATATTACAGATATTTGCAACAAAGCAATTTACAATTAAATTTTCCTTAAAACAGAAATATTAAACAATATCTTCACTTAAAAAACAACAAAATCTTTTACAACATTTTTAATTTCTTCCAACAATGCATTTTTCAAAGTTATAATTAAAAATTCGATGTTTTTGTAAATTGTTTCATGTTTCTTGCCATGTTTAACTGGCACCACATGTGAAATAATCAGTTTTTGTATGCAAATGTTGGCGATTGACTGGTTCATTAAGCCTGTCATAAAGGATATCTTAAACTTTTAGTTTCATTAAATGAAATATTACATGTTAAAAAAGTAAACACCATTTTTTTTAAATGAAATTAAAAATTACAACCAAACGCACGGATTAATAAAAGTGGCAGAACTGCACTATACAATTATTAGATAAGATTTCTTTCTTATTATTTCTGGTCAACATTCCTAGGGGTAAAAGAATGACAGATAATAGAAGTTTTATTGTATTTTGAATTTCATATTAAAAAAAAAAATCCATGAAATATACATATATTGCACAAACTATATATATTAAGAATAATAAATTTATTCTGAAAAATAAATCACCATAGTGGACACATTTCCAATGCATTCGAAAGTATAATCTAATCCACCATCAGTAATTTCAATAAGGACTTCTTGAATTGGTTTATTGTGGTCTTTGGGATTGATAAATTCGGTGCAACCAAACTTCTTGGCTAAAATTAATAAAATTAATCTGCAATTAGTTTTAAAATAAACTTTCAAATTTAACACATCACACAAAATCTTATAAAACAATACGAACAACTAATTATAGGGGGGGGGGGGGACATAAGTGAGAAATTTGGATAAAATAGCTCAATTTGCAAGGGCATAACTAGTAACAATGCAAACAATTTCATGCGGAATTTTGCAATAGCTGAATCTAACACAGCTAGGATACCTAAAAACATATTGCAGAGACTATGAAAATAATCTGCTAAGAAACTGTTACTAAATCAAGTAATAATGAAGTTTAAATAATTTTAATAAACCCTAATAACTTACATATACATATTAACTTACATATACATTATACATATTTTGTTTTAAAAACTTTCATTACTAAGTGTCTGAAAATTATAGTGGAATTCACCAAAGATTTACATGCATACTGTGCTGAAAATGCTTTAAGTAATTAAGATTATTATTAACAAAAAATATATATATATTATGCGTCAAGCATAGATTATGAAACACTTTCTAATACATTCAGAATACTGTAACAAAACATCACAATATAATATGGTGAAAGATAATGCCTAAGTAAATAATTTGGAACATGCATAACACATTTGAAAACTCAATGCCAGCAATTACCGTCAAAAGTCAGAACGTATCTGAATTCTTTTTTGTAGCCCAGTATAGGATCTATAGATTTGTTTATACACTACATAGTAATCTAAAATTTACTAGTTAGGAAACACATAGCACAGTTAAAAATTCTCCAACAGCAAATTCCGTCAATAAACTGAAATGTACTCTACATCTCTTGGAAAACACTGTATAGGATCTATAGAATTTATGTACACTAAGTAATGCAACAAATGATTTAAATTTAGAAATGCATACCACAACTGAAAATGCACTTCCAGCAGTTGTTATTTAATTATTATTGCTAGACAGTTCTGTAATCAAATTGTTTTGTGTGTCCCTGTAAATGAAAGATAAATGCTATGCATACCTTATTCTATAATAAGCATCTTGTAATGCACTTCAGCGATATATATCAATTTCAATATGCTTAAAATAGTGCAACATTATTAAAGTACACTGCAAACGATTTTTGCCCCATACACCATAATGTAACGGAATTCTTTTGAGTGTCCCTGTAAATGAACTATAAATGTTACACATTACATTTTCAATACTGAACAAGCGATAATAGACCTCAGTAACATATATCAATTACATGGGCAATCCGAGTATATTTATGCAAATTAGAGCTCGGGCAGGTAGTAGACAGACAAACCGAATTCATAAACACTTTTCATCTATGTTGGAAAGTGTCCTTCCACCTTTCTTGCCCCTCATCCCAAAAATAACACCCTTCTTGCTCTTCATTTTCTGCCTTTTGTACAAAAAAAAAAATTGCTTGCATAATAAAAACTGACTCATTGTTGCATCTTGAAAAGAGAATGTACTAACTTTTAAATATTAAAAGTGCCTGTAAAGATTAAAAAAATGCCAATAAAGATCTAAAGTACATTTCAAAATCTAAAGTATGCTCGTAAGAATCTAAAACGTATTATTTTCTTATCAGCAGTACCCTGCCCTTTGACTAACATAGACTATGAAAGCAGCAAAAAGAAGAAACTTCTTGTAACAGAAAAAAACTACTTAACGAGAGTTGCTAGAACATTCAGAGAAGGAAAAAAAATTTTCAAAAAATTATGAACACAGACAGGGACATCATTAATCATATAGATAAGGGTTTCCCGACCTATGGTACACATACCAGTTCTGGTAGGAAAGCCTTCTAATACTGGTATGCAAAACTTGTATTCTCAATGGAGGAGTTAAATTAAATCTTTCAGAATCTCAACATGTAGCCCATGACAAGTTTTCCATTTTTTTTTTTCACTGTGGACTTCTTAAACTACCAAACATTATCACTAATTTTACTTTTATGTAATATTTTTATGAGAGTGAAATAATAAATGTACATTATGAATTGATGAATGGTAAAAATGTAAATGCCATATAATAGTTTTTAATAACTATTTTGCAAAAAATGTAACAGCTTTTTTTCTACTTTTACATTGAAGATACTCGATCACTATTGCTGATGAGAGAAAAGGAAAAATTATACTATCATGGGATAGAAATTCATGAGAATATTTTTAAAAGGATGAAGTAATGGCGTTTTGTTTGCTGAGGCAAAATGAAAAAGTTCTGTTTGTGTTTAACACCTTATTTATGTGAGAATGTATTTTCTTCTCCTCTTTATGCAGATGAAAACAAAATTCAAGAATAAAGTATGGAATCAGACATGGCTAAAAGTAACGAATATTGATCTGGACACAAGGAAACTATGCTTGGCAAAGTAGGCCAACCCTTTGCATCAGCGATACAAGTCACACTAGTGCATTCAAAATGGTATATATAAGTCGGCAATTAGTATTTAAAAGTATATATGAATATGTGATGAGTTACTGTAGGTCCTTCCCCCCACACCTTCTCCAAATTCTTATGATATTTCACATTTTATTAATATTCAACAATGGTGTATGAATGTCAATAAAAGAAGATAATTTAAGTAACATTTTAGTAATATAATTTAAGTAACATTTTAGTAATATAATCGGGCCATTTTAAGTATTACCATTCATGAACTGATTAATGCTTAATATGATTGTGAGGATTGCGCATGCCTCTTCTTGCTCTAGTAGCGCCCCCTTCTGGAGAAACGAAAGCGTGCGGCAGTAGAACTTGGAATGTTAGCGGCGAAGAACGTCGTCTGATTTATGGAAACGGAAATAGTATGAAAATGGCCGTGAGTAAATGTTATCGGTCATGAATCTTGAAAAATATGAACAATCTGTTATGTTTATTTAATGTCGTGTGATGTACCTGTCTTCGTCATTCTTATGTCAACTTTATGTCAAGAATTAAACTTGTGTTCGTCGTCTAGAACGGCCTGTTTCCTTTAGAACGCCCACACACATACGGAAGAGACATGACATTGGTGTCAGAATTAATGGATGAAAAACAGGCTGTATTACTGGATTACGGAGTGAAACATTATAATGAAATATTATAGTGAAAGATTATAGTGAAGAAAAATTTTGGATAACCTATACAGAGGTAAGGTAAATTTTATTATTTAAGTATGGCCGATAAACTGACTAAACTTAAAAAAACTAGAGGGGTAATAAAAGCATCTATTACATCTATTATTAAAAAGATCGAAGATGCATGGGTTTTAGAATCGCCGAATTTGGTGGAATTAGAAGAAAATCTAGCTCAGCTAGAACAGAAAGGTATCGACCTTAAACGGGAAGATGAACAAATTTTAGCGTTAATTAATGATGAGGATGAAATCGAAAAAGACACGAAGACCTCCATAGAATATCATGAAAAAATAACTTTATGGCGATTTAGAATTAATAAGAAATTGAAAAATAATAGCAAAAGCCAAATTTCCCCCGTATCTCACGCCGATAATAAGCACGCAGAATTAGTTGCGCAATCTGTTAAACTCCCTACATTAAAAATTGAGAAATTTTACGGCGATATAAGTAAGTTTCAAAACTTTTGGAACTCATTCAAAATAGCAGTCCATGATAATGATTCACTGTCAAATATTGAAACTAGTCGTTGGGGATCACCGTAATACTTACCCATCATGGATATGCATAATGTAAAATATTAAAATAAAAATGTGTAAACTACTTATAAAATGCATTGCAATTCAAATAAAATCGTGGCTTGATGACGTCATAAACTTTAAAGGCTCGATTACTGAATTTCTTGAAAGAGGTTTTTCCTTATAACTCCAAAAATAATAATCCTATTAACTAGCGGTTTGTTGCATCTGATTAAGCGTCAAATTTCCAATTAAAATATATCTTTAAAGTGAAATTTGGATGAAATACAGGGTCATGAAAAATCGAAGAGTGTAGAAAATAGGAATCCAAATATCTCGGCCACTCATTATCCGATCGACTTCATGCTTTATGTAAAATTTATGTTTTTTTATTATCTTTTATATTCATTTCTTAAAATAAACAATTTCGAAAATTTTTATATACCTTTTATCAGAACGAATATTTCGAGAGTCCGAAAAAAATAGTTCCGGTTAATCGAGGTTATTGAAATGAAATAGGCTTCTTCCCATTATTACATGCTAAGTACATACCAAATTGCAAGTCTCTATCTCAATTTTTTCGGGAGATAGAGCGTTTACAGACACACAGACACACACACAGACACACAGACGGACGGCAAAAAATTTTTTCTAAAAATATGTTTTTCGGAATCTCCAGTGTCTGAAACGTGTAAATCCGTCAAAATTTTTTTTTCGATTTTCAAAACGATTACAAGACTTACCCTATACTACGTATGATGGGTAAGTAAAAATGAGCTATTTACAAAGTTATTTAGGTGGTAGTGCATATAATTCTATTTCCGGGTTTGCGTTATCAGATAAAAATTATTTGGAAGCTGTCCAAATTCTGAAACAACAATTTGGCCGAAAGGATCTCATTGTGATGACACACATAAATACATTATTATCTTTGAAACCCGTATTGAAAACAAATGATGTAATAGCTCTGCGAAAATTATTTGATACCATTCAATGCCAAATAAGAAGTCTCAGGTCTTTAGACATTGAATCAAATGGATTTGATAACCTGTTGACACCAATAATTCTTAAATCCCTGCCAAATAATCTTTCGTTAGAATATAATAAGCAATGTATAAAAAATTCTAGTGACTCGCAACCAAACATTGATGATTTGTTATTATTTATTCGTACCGAAATAGAGTCGAGAGAAAAACAAAATTATTTAACTGGCAATTTAGATAACCCAAGGTTAAAGCAGTCGTATAATAATGATTCCACTGCATTTCGTAAACAAATGTTCGCTAGTGATAGAATTAATTCTGAAGTATCTCATATTAAAGCCACCTCCGAAACCTTTTGTATATTTTGTTCTTGTAATAGTCATTCGACTGAGGAGTGCAATAAATTTCCCGTTGATCAAAAAATAGCTAAATTAAAAGCACAAGGGCGCTGTTTTTTATGCTTAAAGAAAGGTAAACACGTCGCTAAAGATTGTACCATAAAAGATAAAAAATGCACAAATTGCGGCAGATACCATAATGTTACAATATGCAGTTATTTATTTGGCAATGCCAATAAATTTGATAGGGAAGATAATTCGAATTCAAATGAAAAAGCACTCACTGCTAGAGTCAAATCGGATGAGATTTTTAATTTGAAAACACCGAAAAAAGAAACAAAATTAATTGAAACATTACCGACAGTAGATATCGAATGTGGTAATAAAATATTACATGGCGTAGTAGATAGTGGAACTCAAATTTCTATAATAAAGGCTAATTGTGTACCCGAATACTTTAAAAATCCTTGTGGTACTATAATATTGCAATCTGCATTCGGTCACCAATTGAAAGCTCCTTTAATAAATATCCCATTGAGTATTGCAGTTGATAAATTACACCCCAAGATATATCCTAATATTATGATAACATGTGCTGTGGTTGATAATTTAATTAATGATTTATTACTTTCTCTTGATACATATAATGAATTAAATGATTTGAATAAATATAATGAAAATGATAAGGCATTAAATTGTAATGTTGACGCGATAAGTGACAATACGAAAGAAACCAACACTGTAGATCTGTCTGCTTCAATTTTAGACCATGTGTCAGTTGAAAATGCGAATGCAAACGAGAACATTGACCACGCACCTGATACTTTTATAAATGATTCAGAGAAATTTAAATGTCAACAGAAAAACGACCCTTCGTTAAATCAGTGTTCGACAGCTAACAAAAATGAATTTAATAGTTTTTTCGTTCACGAGAATTTCTTATATCACTTGGATAAATTATTTGATGAGACAAAAAATAACCCTCACCCGCGTACTAGTATTGCACAATCGATCACAAAAGAAACTAACAATAATGAAAATGACACATGTACTGTTGCCGATTTAATCGTAATAGAGAGAGGAGATCAAATTGAAACGGAAATTCATTATAAGGAAGAAGATCCCCAAATTAGGCAAGCAGAAGAAATTTTACATAATTCAAAAGATTTAAAAGTCCAAAATTATTTACAGAGTGAACACAATATTATGAAAGATACTCCCATAGTTAACAATGTAATTTCAATTTCCGAACCCTCAAACTATGCAGTCACACCTGATGAAGAAACTGAATACGAAACCGCAATTTATGCTAAAGAGAATGCAAGTGCTTCGGATAAATATTTGATTGCATCAGAAGACATGAAGGAAGAAAATATAAGACGAAACATAATTTCTGAAAATAAATATTCAAAAGTTGATGTCACGACAACAGAAGAATCTTACTCTGTTTTCAATAATACAATGCCAGAAACACTTGATGGAAGTTCCGAATCCAACACGATTGAGTTCAGCGAGGAACAACCTCTTGTTTACAACGAAAATTCCGACTACATTATCGTCAATGGTTGTGTGAAATCACATGAAATAGCAAACAAAGAACCCGATGTATTCCTTAAGTTAAATCATCCTGACAACATGATGTTAGAAAAACGCCAGAAGAGATATGAGAAGATTGATGAGTTTACAGCGACTAAGGAAGTGACGATCGACGAAAATAAAAATGAAACTGAACTTTCTAAAAATTATGATAAAGTGAAAATAAAGGAAACTGTGAAAAAGAAACAGTATACACGTGATGGCTTTCGCCGAATGAACAATACATTTAGTACGGGAAGACGGCGAAAACGAAAAAAAATAAAATTTCTAGATCATGTGGTAGGATCCGGTATACATGCACTCGATCCCGACAAAGTATCAGCGATACAAAACTTAGAAGTTCCCAAGTCAAAGAAAGATGTCAGAAGCATATTAGGTCTTTTATCTTACTACTGATCCTATGTTCCTTCATTCTCCGACATAGCTCGTCCATTGATTGAACTTACCAAGAAACGTGCCCCTAATGAAGTTACCTGGTCTGAGGATTGTGACAAAGCCTTTTTTGAGTTGAAACAGGCGATCAGTAAATCGCCCATCTGTTATTCCCCGAACTTTCAGAAACCATTTATTATACATGCAGATGCTTCTTCATATGCGATAGGCGCTTGTCTATCTCAAAAAGATGAAAATGAACAAGAGCACCCCATTGCTTTTACAAGTAAAAAGCTCTCCAAATGCCAAGAGGGTTATGCTACCATCGAAAAGGAAGCTTATGCTGTTATCTTCGCCCTGAAAAAGTTCGAACACTATATTTATGGTTCGCACGTAACTGTGGTGAGCGACCATAATCCTTTGAAATTTCTCACGGACTGTGCACCTCAAAGTGTGCGCCTTCAAAGATGGGCCCTTGCACTTCAGCGCTTTCAAGCCCAAATAACGTACCGACGTGGGAAACTCCACGCGAATGCTGACTCTCTAAGTAGGCTACATGCCTCACATTGGACTTAAAGACTTAAAAACTTTGAACATTTGAAAATTTGAACATTTCTTCTGTGTTACAAGTCTGAACTTTAACTTTAAAAACTTTAACTTTATCCTCGAACTTTAAAATATTAGTATTAGTGTTATAGTGTATTCTGTTTTTCTGTTTGTTTATTTTCTTTGATATTCTTTAAGTGCTTGAATTTTTGTATTAATATGTTTACTTGTTTATTTAGATATTTACTAGATATTGATTTGTCTCAAAAGACTAAATCAAATTCTCGAAGGGGGGAGGTGTGAGGATTGCGCATGCCTCTTCTTGCTCTAGTAGCGCCCCCTTCTGGAGAAACGAAAGCGCGCGGCAGTAGAACTTGGAATGTTAGCGGCGAAGAACGTCGTCTGATTTATGGAAACGGAAATAGTATGAAAATGGCCGTGAGTAAATGTTATCGGTCATGAATCTTGAAAAATATGAACAATCTGTTATGTTTATTTAATGTCGTGTGATGTACCTGTCTTCGTCATTCTTATGTCAACTTTATGTCAAGAATTAAACTTGTGTTCGTCATCTAGAACGGCCTGTTTCCTTTAGAACGCCCACACACATACGGAAGAGACATGACAATGATTCTTGTTTACCTTTGAGAATGGGGACCCAGGGAACATATGTCAAATGTTCTGCTGCAAATCAGCCCCTGTAGCATTATCATTGTAACCTGCTATTACAGCAAATGTATAAATTTCTATTACGTATGCCAGTCTGAAAGTTTGGGAGCTCCTGGTATCGATGAAAAACGGTTGACATGGTATGGGCATATCAAAAGAAGCAATTCTAAAGAGGGATTGCCAAAAAATATTGTGGAATGGGGAAATCCTGGTAAAGGCAAAAAAAGGAGGCTGAAGAAAAAATGGAAGGAATGATTAGGACAGACCATGAATAGAAACAACATAAGGGAAAATGAGGTATTTGACAGAAAACTTTAGAGGGGTATAATTAAGAAAATTTTTAAGGAAAATCCTGTTAAAAGATTTTGAAAACTATTAAAAATTTAATTTTTCTAAAGGAACATGATTAAAGTAATATATATTTTGAAAATTTTAGTAAATAAATGAGTGCTCTATTAGAAATTCTAGAATTGCAGTTCTGAAATACGAAAATAGAATTGTGCTTACTACAAAATGAGGAGCTTAGGCTGATATTCACAGGTTCGAAATCAGCACAGTCTGAGCGGGATGACTGTGCAAGGTTTTAAGGATTTTCCTTGTATAAGAATGATAATTCAGGTCACTTTTCCTTCCAAAGTTCTCCCTGGAGGCATCTCTCCAAGGAGGTCCAAGGAAGCATATGGTCAAAACTGCTTAACAACAAATTAAAATCCAAAATTACAACTGAATACTGTCACCAGTGTAGTAGAAAAGCACATTAAGGTTCCATAATAAGTAATCTTACCAACTTCGAATTTAGTGGGATTGATATCAATTCCTATAATTCTGGCAGCTCCACGTTCACGACAACCCATAGCAACTGCAAGACCTACAGCTCCTAAACCCCAGATGGCACAGTTGGATCCAGATTCAACATTAGCAGTATTGAGAGCTGCTCCATAACCAGTAGGAATTCCACAACCTAAAAGACACACTTTTTCCAGGGGTGCTGTTTTATCAACCTGGTGAAACAAACAAATAAAAATTATCCCTCATTTTCTACACGAAAATGTTATACAATTCACAATGTCTTAAATTCAAAATTTAAAAACATAAAATAAATCATTTGTTTAAACGTTTTTGATTTTTTAAAAAAAATCTATTTATATTAATGAAAAAGTGTCAGGCAATAATGACTATATATTATTTTTAAAAAGTCCTTCCGGCTTGTACTGGGAGGAAAAGGTAGCTTTCCTATATCTCCGTTTTAAAATTTTAGCTAATGTTACTCGACAACAGCAAGCTAAAATACAAAGAAACCGTTTACAAAAGATTCGTTAATACTGAATTTGAATAAGAAATTCGCTAAATTATTGAGCTATAGCCAAGTTGGCTTCATTTATGAAAACTTATTTTGGTCGCCAAATTTGGCGATATTTCGCCAAATGTTGCCAAGTTTGGCGAGAATTTAGTGTTAACGGATATGAATATATTGTTTTATGCATATGATTGAGAAAATGATTACAACAATGAAAGAAAATAATTTGCGAGAAATCGCATTCACTAAAACTCATAAATTAATCGTTGGTTTTTTTGTAATGTGCTGTCTTGTTTCAAAATGTCAGCCACCCGAGAATTTCAAACTGCTCTATCTCAGTCATTTTTTAAGATAGAGGTAAAACAAAAAATGCTTTGGAATCCTTGTATCAAGGCCTATCACTTAATTTTAAAATAAATTTGAATTTTTAACTTTTTTGAATGAGTTTGCGCTTCTTTTCTTTCGTAAAAATTTTTTCATTTTCAAATTCCTTCCTCGTCAAAATGTGATTGTCGACGTTCAAAAATAATGCCTGCATCAATTCAAACCATTGCAGCTCGGCCGCAGACAATGTAGCAAATAGAGTCGGGATTCCACACTGTCGCATTGCGGCATACACACGTTTCTTTTCGTTTTCCCAATGAGCAGGTGCATTTTTTATGTTTTTGAAGAATTTGTAACCGTCGTTGTGCTGATTGAGGTCATTCACAAAACTTTCATCGAGCAAATTTCCGGCTGTGAATCTTCCATCCAGCGATTTCTTTTTCCGAACGGAAATGTCGATAGCATTCTTAAGATGAAAGTGATTAAATTTACGGTATGCGTACAGCAAATGATCGGGTCGGACTGCCCGTCGATCCGACCTTTGTATATTTGAATTGCCGATTTTGGTGTAGGTGTACTTCTTTTTAAGGTACCTCACTTTCCCACAGTGAATAGTCGGAAAAAGCAGTTCTTCAGCATTTTTATCAAAGATTAGCGACTTAGGTATTTGATTTTCACCGGGTGCTAAGCAGATACAGTGGTCGTCGGTGAGCAACGTGTGTGTCGCACTCAGGTCAACTTTTGACTCGTCGACCTCCACTTCTTCTTCTTCAAATTCGACTATTAGCTTATCCACATAAAAGTTTTGCCATGTTCTTTTCCAATCTTCCGACAAACACACTTTAAGGTGCTATAGAGTTCCTGTTGAGTTGAGTGAGGTACCGCGCTGCTGCATGGTTTTTTTGCAGACTAACGATCACGCTCATATAGTCTGATTTGTAAGTCAAACGTCTTTTTAACTTGACTTGAACAGAATATTGATTCAATGTTCATATTTATTCAATGAAAAAGAAATGCATTTTAGTATATGAATATTTAATACAATAAATATGTACAATTTATAGATGAAGCTCTTAAACAACATGAAAACTGGCATTTTTAGTTATTCAGAAGTAGTATATAATAAGAAAACAAAAACAGGAAATGCTGGTACAGTTTTAGAAAAATAGAATACAGAAAAATATTTAAGCTTTTTAGAGGGATATTAAGTTTAGCAAATTTGCTAAAACTAAATCTGTACAGTATGCCATATTTTTTTTTATGCATTTTGAGTAAATTTGATTTGTAGAGCATAGTTTGCTTATACAAATTAAACTATAATAAATTAATTTTAACAGGAACATTTAACATATTACAAGACCGATGATAAAGCATCATAGGTTTGCAAAGCATTTGGTAGCCTTAGTACCAATCAAGATTTTTTTTTTTTTTAATGCAGGGAAAAAAATTAGTAAATTGTTTCTTTTGATTGTACAAGTAAGTTAAACTGTTTCATACCAATTTAAACTTAACTTTACAAAAGATTACGAATTAAAATCCACAAACCATATGCTGTTAGATTAATAAGAAATTGTATTTCAAACAATCTAAAATAATTCACATAGTTGATATAAAAATTACAGAAATATTTATTTATTCTAAAAATTTCTTAAAAGAGCCATTCAATTAACTAACTCACTGTACAATGATATGTAGATGCATTCATATATTTTTGAAAAAACTATACTAATGGGGCAATAAAACCTCTAAATAACACCTCGGGTTAGAAAAATTTGTCCACTGTTGGAAATAATCTAGCTGTATTCACAAAATGATTAGGAAATGCTTAATGTCTAATTAATTATGCATAATTATCTGTATTATATCTGTGAAATTACATTTCTTCTTTATACACTGTAAAAAACAAAATGTACTAGCAATTTTAATGACAGCTTTTTTTTTTTTTTCTGAAAATTGACAGCAAAATGTACTTTGAAATCTTTTTTTTTTTGTATTTTTATAGGAAAAATAGCTTCAAATCATGTAAATTTTCATAGCAAAAAATGTTGGCACCCAAACTACCAACAGATTTTGCTGTATTCCCCCCCCCCCTTTTTCTTTAACATTTTCCTCCTTCCTTGATGAAGATTTCATCAGCCAATCAATCAAAATTACTTTCAAACTGCAAAGAAATAGCTCTCTTCCCTGTATCAGTTCAGGCTCATTCAACTCTGAATACTAACTGTGGTGTAATATTTGAACCTGGCTTTTTATACTCTACAAAAGAAGAACTCCTGGAAAATTAAAGGAATCAAAATAGTTATTGGTGTATGCCGAATCACAATCTGTCTAAATGATCAAATATATTCTACAAAGAACATAATTCTGACATTCAATGGCGTATTTTTACCTACGAGAAACAAACCAGCTTACCTGAGTTGCCCTGGTCAGACATATATCCCTAACCCTCTACATTGCTTTAAGTGCTATGACTATGAAGAAAAATTGTGTCATGGTTCTGTTCCTTTGCTCATTGTGCAAAAGTTGGCCACGGCAATAAAAACTGTGAACTGAAAGCTGTGCCAGCTGTCAAAGTAACCACTCAGCATATTCCTGTTCTTGCCCAAACTGGATCAGAGAAAAAGAAATTCTGACAGTTAAAATTACCCAAAATCTGTCACATCTTGGAGCATGCAAACGTGTTGAATACAGAATGCCATCTATTGGGATTTCATACTCTAGTCTGCTAAAACAATCCTCAAAATCTGTTGGGCACACAAGTACCCAACTCAATCTTCTTTATTAATTGATACATCTGTCATTATGCCATCTAATACTGTTAAGAAAAACTGCCATATGTACTCTCTTTACAGACCATTTAATATGTCCTAGTTGTAACTGCTACAACCATCATCACAGCCCACCACAACAGAATACTTTGATCCTTCTAAGCACAGTCATTCTAGATTGTCATCATCATCACCACAGTAGATCCATCTCTAAACATCAGCCAAAATATACTCCTGTTCCTTCTGCAAGCAAATTGCAAAAACCTAGTGTTTCTCTAATACAGCAAGGAAATAAATTTGTATCACAAAATTTGTTACACATTGTACTCTAAGCAGGTAACAGAACTCACATAATTTTATTTCTTTAAATTTTAATTTTTTGTGGCTAAAATTACTATCTGCTATTCAGAGGTAAAAGTGTATAAATGCATAGATATGGGAGTAGGGATTGAAAAAATATTCGCTATTCAGAAGTGTCTGTTATGGATGTTTTGCTGTATTTTTAAATTATTTAATTATTAATTGAAGCAAAAGGTTTAAGTGATAAAGAAAACAATCACAAAATCTCAAATATAACTAAATGAAACATACCTTGGCAACTGAAATTTCAGCAACAACAGTATATTCAGAAAATGTGCTGGTACCCATAAAGTGATAGACTGTTTTTCCTTTGCATGTAAATCTACTTGTACCATCAGGCATCACACCTTTTCCCTGAGTTACTCTGGAATAAATAAAAAAAGATAGTTATCTAGATAAATACATACAAGATGCACATTCACAGCTGAAAATCCAAAATAAATAACATATTACTGCACATGCCATAATTAAATATAAAAGAATCTTTTTCCAAAGTTTAGGCACAACCAGGAAACATCATTTATTAAATAACAATAAACAAAAACGTATTATTTGCTTATTAGATTCCGTACAGTTATTTGAATAAATCACATAAAAATGAATAAATGGGTACATTATCATACCTTCAATAAAAACTCATAAAAATCTTTAACTATAAAGTGTCTCAAAAGTTTAGGCACAATAGAAAAAAAAGCATTTAAAACTTTTACACAGTGCTATTTATGAATAGTAACTTCCTGGTTTAGAATAACTTCAAATAAATTGGAATAATTTGGTTTTTATGAAATCAGTTTTTGAAATATTGGTGGCAGAGAAGACCATGTTTTTTTAATGGCCACTTTTAGTTCTTTAGTAGAGTTATATTTGCTTTCTATACTTGTATACTTTATGGGTTAAGATAACCAAAATGCTCTTAATTAAATTTATGTCTGGGATTAAACCTGGACAGTCTAAAATGTTAACATTTTGTGCAGAAAGCCACTGTTTTGTACTATGTAAGTGGTGGATTGAAGCATTATTGTGCTGAAATATCCTTTCAGGACCCCTTAAGATGTCACCAAATGGATGTATTGCTAGTGCAGGGACATGAAACCTATGGCACATTTTTGGCACTGCATTGATTGAGGTTCTAAAACAAAATTAAATTAAATAAAAAACTATACGAATTTTAAGAAGCTGATCTTTTAATTTTTTTTTTTAAATTCTGAAATTAGAAAAACTGAAATGAAACTTATTTAATCCCAATCTATTTCAATATGAGATCAATAATTTATCAAATTGAGACGATCTGGAGAATAACGAAAAGAAGGATCCTCAGGCATTATAAGCAAAAATGCAAATGATGATATTGACTTTGTAGAAATTTGCCATTTTGACAATTTCCCTCTCTATTTATATGCCTTTGAGTAATTATTTTCGGAAATAAATGATATGAAAAACTCAAATGGAAACCACTACTTGTCAGATGATTACAATTCACATAGCATCCCATTCAGAGGTATGAACCCGATATTAATTATTAGGCATGAAAAATACAATAACAGAAACAACATTCACTTTTTTATTACTTTCTAAAATATAATTATTACAGTGTAATACCTATGTATGTTATATCCATCTTTTTTAATCCCAATAAACAAAAAGTTAAGTAATTTTGATTGATTAATTTCGATTCACTATTTTTTATTTATTTTATTATTGCCAAACTATGGTTACATAAAATAATTTTCAAAAACATTTTGCATGCGGATGTGAAAAGGTTTGGCATCTCTGCTCTAATATCTCTTTATACTTTGTTGAATTTTTTGTTTAGCATGGAGATGATGATCTTTTAACCCGACCTGTGGGTCAGGTAAGGTCGTCCCTATATTTTTTCGTTGTGGTTCGGGTTGGTTTTGGGTTGGGTTTTCACCCTTGCAGGTCGGGTTCGGGTTGACCCACGTTTTCAAAAGAATGATCACAATACTTTTTCAGGTTAAAAATATATGTACAATAAGACCTCCATAACAGACGGACACTCCCGAAAAGTGGACACCTCTATATAGACCGACACACAGTAAGAAAATTAGAGTCATCCGGACACGAAAAAAAAAGAAAAAAAAAAAAGAAAAAAAGAAACAACCTGATCCGATGCAGGAGTCTATTCAACGATCTCGAGGTATCTGCTATTCAGAGGTTTCACTATATTTTGAATATTAAAAAATATAGATTTGTCCATTTTTCTATATAATATATAAAATTGGTATTAGAGATATAACTGTACATTACTTTTCATAATAGCATTAAAACATAATTGTCTTTTCATTGCGGGTTTGGGTCAGGTTACAGGTTGAAGTATTTCGGGTTCGGGTCGAGTGCAGGTTGAAAGATGTTGGGTTTGGGTTAAGTTGAAGGTTGCTGAAAATTATTTTTGCGGGTTGACTTCATATGGAATTTGTGGGTTCAGGTCACGTACAACCCAACCTGTGTAGGACTCTAATCCCAACCCGAAAAAATAAATAGTAGCAACCCGACCCACTGCAGGACTCTATTCAAAGATCTCGAGGTGTCCACTATTCCGAGGTTTCACTATATTTGAATATTAAAGAATATAGTTTTGTCCATTTTTCTATATAAAATATAAAATTGTTATTAGAGATATAATTGTATATTACTTTTCATAACAGCATTAAAACATGATTTATTGTCCTTCCATTGAGGGTACAGATCGGGTTGCAGTATTGCGGGTTCAGGTCGGGTTGAAATATGTCGTGTTTGGGTCACCGAAAATTATTTTTGCAGGTTTGGGTCGGGTTGTACCCGACCCATGCAGGACTCTAGACTAGACCAGCATGATGCAGGCTACTGGCTAAGGGAGAGAACGGCCACCTGCACATCACTCTCTCTGCACCCAAGACACCAAAGACGACATGGTCACTACAACAGTAGAGTCATGTACTTAAGAAAACTGCTGCATGACCAGGGCTTGACAAATGCGGTCGCCAGGTCGCCACTGGAAACCAAGTTATTTAATCTGGGGGTTTTTTTTCCCTACAAAAATTCACTTAAAAACAGAACCTAAAATGGTATTTTTTCTCTTTCCCACCAATGCTCGTGCATTTCAAGCAGTGATCTTCCTCTTCTCTTGTACTTTTAATGGAAGAACCAAGTTTAAAAGGCATTTTCCATCTCAAGCCTAGAAAACACCATCCATTTTCGCTCTAGCCATCTAGCAAGTCTTGTGATTAGACTGTGGGGGAGGGGGATGTTTCAATAAAACAATAATGAATAGTGTGAATCTAGTCTCTATGGCATGTAAAATTGTATACAATGCTAAAAAATGCTGACTTGATAGGAAAATAGACAAAAAAATTTAACACTCAACTATTCTAACATTTGAAGCATTCAGCAATCAGAATTTCTGCAATATGCTAGTTCATTCAGCTTTTACAGTATTTTCCTTTTCTTTTTTTTTTAGAGATACATAATTATGTTAAGTTTCATTAGAAAATTTAGTTTATATTATCTTACAAAATTATGTACTATTCTAAACTACACTTATTATTTTTTCTAAATTAATTCCTAAAAAACTTTTATGTTTTTTTTTAAATCAATGATGGGGGTGGTATTTTCTACTGGCGACTAGAACTTTTTGCTGGCTACCAGATTTTATCAAATTTGTAAAGTCCTGCGCATGACACTTGGGGATGCATCCAAGTCCCCTAGGAGCTTCGAATAACTGGAAACACATAGGACCGCTGGTCCGTAGGCCGTATTCCCTGTTTCACAGACACGTACTTGCTTTACCAATGCTTCCAGATATGAAAATCTACAAGCCAAAGAGGTATGGCAATTAAAGCCAATAGCTCTCCGAACTGTCAGAGACTTAGCGCCTTGTTACCTACTGAAGAAAGTATGTGTTTGTTTTCTGAGGTCATGCTTGTAGCAATTACAGCTATTAGGGCCATCCAAATTAAATATAAAAGAATGAGATCTTCTTGAAATCAGTTTTCAGTGTGTGTGTATATATTGGTCACAGTGCCATTTTGGTGCTTTAAAATCAATAATACATTATTTTATCCCATATATTTATGAATAAATATCACAACATGAGTCACGCCTTTACCCTGGAAGAATTTAACTGCAGAACATTCATCATTTGACAATTGCAAAATTCTGTAAGCCATATTAAAATAAAAAAAATTATCACATATTTTTGTCAAAAAGAGAAATCTTGAAAGAAAATTTAATTTATAAATGACAATTTATAATCAATTACTATGCATGCTGATGAGAATTAAGCAGTTTACCACATTTAGTGCAAAACTGCAACTGGTATTCGTCTAATGGAAAAGTACCCTTAGGTTTCTAATTGTTCTGTACTAGAAATAAGTTTGGCTTCAACTGGCAAGCAAAAAACGTTATTAAGCGGTTGATTTTAAACCCTCAACACGTTAATTTATACTCTCCAATACACACAGTGGCAAATAAATACATAACTTTAATTAATTCTTAATCTATCAAAGAAATTTATGCTTGTACTGTGTTTTGTGATAGTTCAGGAATGTTAATGAAAAAGCTTTAAAAAGCATCAAACGTCTATACAGTTACAATCAACATTAATAAGCCCTATGCAAAATATAATAAATAAAAGACATTATGTATGTTTTTTATAAAACAAATATAAATGTGAAACAGTTATAATAAAAGTTTAGAAGAATCTTAAATTACCTTATTTTCGAGCATAAATTAGTTTTGCCACTTTTGCAGAATTTGCAATCATTGCATTGAGGTATGTACAAAGGAATAACATGATCGCCTAGAAGAGAAAAAATTTACATAAAAATTGATATACTTTTAAGCCTTTAAAAAAATATTAAAGTAAAATATTAATAAATCTTAGAGATTTTACTACATTTTAATTTTTCTGAATCATATTAATAACAAGATTTTGAGTATTTAAGTTATTTTTAAAACATTGAACCAGTTTTTAAAACAATTTAGTATTGTTATATTTACCAGTAAAGGGGTTGACAACTTGAACAACTTGGATTTTCTAGAGTTAACAACTTTAAAGTTTAGACTGGAGATGTTCAATCGTTCAATGAAACCAATCTTGGTTAAAAAAGGCTTAATCTCTTCACTTCCAAGCCATATATGTGCTGCATATTTCATAACTTTATCGTAGCTCACTACCTGATGCACCATCCGTATGTCATTAATAATATTTCCATTAAATATGCAGTAACCTGATATATACATATGTGTATAAATACAATGGTCTGGAGGTAAAGGGGTTTATGAAAAATGAAAAAAGATGGAATTGCTAGAGACAGAAAAAAGTTTATTTTAGACAGGTTTCTGTCTTAGCAAATATAATTGTGTGGGGGTTCTTTGTATGTTCAGAAATCAGTCTTTTCATAATTGATATTATTAAAAAAAAAATTTAAATAATTATAATAAAAATTAATTCTCTAGAAAAAATTAAAGAAATATGTTCGATTTTTCCCTATAGACCATATTGTAACAGATTTCTTTTGAATGTCCCTGTAAGCGAGAAATAAATACTACACACTTCATTTTCAATACTGAACATTCAATGGTAAACTTCAATAACATATAAAACTTTCATGGCAATCTGAGTATATTTACGAGTTAGAGCACGGACAGACAAAGAGAATTCATAGATACTTTTTAATTATGTTGAAAAGTGTTAAAAAGAGGAAATTTGAAAACAAAATTGTAATAATCTTACAAATTTATGACAGTGATATAGCCCAGTAGCGCTTAAGGTGGTTCTCAAATTCCTTACTCAACAACGCGAAACTTTCTGATACATTATCTGACTTATTTTTAAACACAAAGGCATAAAATTGGCAGGTCTGACTATTGAAGCGATTTGGAATCGAAATGAGTTTTTCTTTTTTTGAAAAATAAATTACTTATCAGGTTATAAGCGATTCGTGTCACGTTTTTTCCCTTTCCCCTGCTGCGGCATCAGAAATTCAGTTGAAAACGCCGACTTTGACAGTGTTTTCTGAAAAATCTTCTGTCTTACCAAAAAATTAAATAAAATAAAGAATAGTGGAAAACGTCTTTCGGTTACAAATTTTCTGAATAAGGACACCTGCATTTTCATACGTTTCCGAACAAAAGTGAATTAAAGAATATGTCATAAAGTAGCCAGTTTGAATTTGAGAACAACCTTAAGAGCAGATAGCTCTAGGTAAATTTGAATATACATTATTTTTTTTTTAAATAGAGCTAAATAGTCGTATTTCGTTACAATTTAAATATAGTTCCTGAAAGCAATTTAAAAATTGAACACGATCATACAGACTTGCATAAATTAAATCTTAGCTTTTGTTTTCCTTTCTATCTCTTTTTGTTTGTTTCCCTTTGAAAACCCGAATTTCGACATATTGGGCTTTAGATTCATTCTGGAGACAAAGATAAAGACATTTCATTAAAACACCAAGCTATCCAATATCAAATCAAATATAAAACATTATAAATGAATTATTTTAGCGATAAAAAAAAAACCTGTGCAGCTAAAGTAAAAATAAGTAGCCATAAAAATCAAATTAAGCATTCTTAGGCATTTTTTTAAATAATATATTTTTATTTCCAACTACCTTTGTTTTATCTATTGGAATCTTCAAAAGGAAATATGCAATAAATTAATTTGTATGCATATATTGCACAAATATTTCATAACGATCAAAAGACGTTTTAATAAAATATTTTTTTGCGATAATAAACAGTTCGATAAGATTATTTTCTGAACCAGGGATCTTAATTCGAAAATACTTTTTTTAATGATTTATGAATTTTAGTGAATAACGATTTAGATATTCAGTGTGAGATGCGATCCAGTAATTATTATTAATAAAGAAATGCGAACTGACCTCTATGTTCCACTTCAAGTTGTAAGCAGATGATTTTGATACCGATAAATTCTTATTACAGTGACCTCTCACTTATACGACTCTCTCGGTTATACGCCGAATTCTCTTGGTCCCGTCCACGCTTTATGGGAAATAATGCTAAACTTCTCTCAGTTATATGTCTGCTTCTCTCACTTATACGACGCTTTAAACGGTTCAGGCAATTTTACATTTCTCACTCAAGAATTCATTTTTATAATCAATAAAATACAAATCATTAACGTTTCTTACCTTTATCATTTTGACTAATGTTAAAGTGTTTATCAATAATGAATAACATTTCTTATCTACCTTGGTGTGTTATTAACGATGAAATCTATGGCGGGAAAGTGGTTGTATGGAGTTTTCTTGTGCCTGCCATTTAACAAAACTGATTAAAAAAAGCCAAATGACCGCCTGCAGACCACGTCTCTGTATAGTACCGAGTGAGAAATCGGGGTTATTGCAAAATGCACTTTCCTGGACCAATGCCAATCACATCCAGATATAAAAGGTTTACCATTTCTGCAACAAATTAAAGTTTGATTTTTGCCTCAAATTCTACAAACAGATTAAAGCTATTAGATTTAGGGATTATAAAGAATTTGAAGTAAACTACAGGAGGATTTTGATTTGTTATTTTATTTTTGATCGGGAAAACAAAAAGGAAGCTAAAACAATTTAAATTTTAGATGCTATGCATCTTACACATCTGCATGGAAAAATGTGACATCGCAGACAGTTAAGAATTGTTTTAGGAAATGTGGTTTTTCACATGACCAAACTGCTAGGTCAACAAATGAACCCGATTTTGAGAGCGTATTGGAATCCTTTAATGAGAAATCTTTGAGTATATCAATAATGAAGACGAGAGCGAGGAGGATGACGAAGATGAGAACAATGTTCCTGCTGTTGTAAATTTTTCAGAAGCAAGTGCAGCTTTAAATACATTACAGAATTATGTCCACCAAAATGATTATTCCCAAAATAGCTTAAAAGCTTTATTAGACTTACAAAAAGACATTTTCTCTTTATGTCGACGATGGAGACAAACTAATATCACTTCATTTTTTGAGAAAATCTGATCTAAACATAGTGGTGAGTGAACTATTTTGTGAACTTTTTAAAATATATTTTGTTTTATTTTTTATATTATTTTATAAGTTTTGTTAAAATATGTTAATAGTACTCAAAACTTATCGTTTTTAATATTGGTAAAATAATTATTGCATATAAAGTTTGAAACTGGTACAATAAGAAGGTCTCTCACTTATACGACTCTCTCAGTTATACGACTTTTTTCTACGGTCCCCTGAAAGTCGTATAAGTGAGAGGTCACTGTAATTGTACAAAGTTTATATGTTACAGAATAATTACCACTTTCTTGTTGTTCTATAACTTCAAAATATTCATTATATGCCGAGCAGGGCAGTTCTATACTATTTTTGTCTGTCATTCTATTACATTAATCTCAAAAGAAGCATCCCCACATTAAAACATTACGTTGTAAGTACTGCAACTGAGATTTGTCGCTGACGTTCGCAAATTGTTGCAGAGAACATATTATGCACAAAATAAACAATTAATGATGTACAAATTGCACATACATAATAATGATGCACGTAATTTGAAGATTGGCACTTATTTTCTCCCTCCTAAAGTAGCGTCAAAAGTAGCGTCGATGCTCGCTACAAACTACTGATATTTTGTATCGCGCTACTCGCTACACTACACTTTTTTTAATGTAGCGCGCTACACTACAAACTACTGGAAAAAGTAGCGGCTACTGTAGTTTCGCTATTTGTAACGCGCTACTTCCGAGCCCTGATCAGACTTAAAACCAGATATATGGCATATTTGTATTCTGGCTTGATTTTTTACACAGAAGGGCAGTAGGAAGAAACATCCAGGTTGGAGTTCGCAAACAGAGAAAATGATGATTTAAAAACCTGAGATAGCAATGATTATAAAAGTACAAGTTTGAATAAAAGTGTGCTAAAATTCCAGCCAGGTGGTTGTCCAATGAAACAATGCTGGACAATAAATTCAAATAAGTGCCTTTCTTATTAATGTTATTACCCTTTGGTTATTTTAATAATGTGAATCATTTTAAATACATTTGCAGTTTTTAGAAGTATTGGACCATTGCTTAATTTCATTAAAAAAAAATTAAATTGGGCACTGTAAATAGTTTTAAAAAAAACATTTTTATGATTTTCTGAACATTTCCTCTTTTATGACAAACAAAATTTCTACCTATAAAAATTAAGCCATTTTTCTATTATAAGTACTATTTTTTTTTTCCAACTCAATATAAACGAAATTTAGTTGATTCTTCAATTTAATGTTTCCAATTGGGAACATCGGCTAATAAAAGGTCAAACAATGCTGCATACAAGTGAGAAATGCATAGAATTACAAAATCTACTAAGGGAAAATGGCAGGGTGCTATAAAAGGAAATACTAACATTAATATTAACAAATAAAATTAAAATTTATTAACAACATAAAACTATATAAACTTAGAAAGAAAGAAGAAAAATATGAGACAACAGTATAAATTATTAATATTGTACAAACCAGGAGCTACAGAAGTTACTCCTTCACCAACACTTTCCACGATTCCACCACCCTCATGGCCTAATATACATGGAAATAAACCTTCAGGATCTAGACCATCTAATGTATAAGCATCTGTATGACAAACTCCAGTTGCTAACACCTAAAATGAACAAATGCATGAAATTAAAAAAATATAAGAAATTAGAGTTTTAATGGGCATAATCAAGAAAAATTTAAATAAAAAAATTATCTGTAGCATAACATAAAAATGATGCACAAATAGTTTAGTGCCATACTTTGTTTTGGCATATGTGAATTATCCTGTTGTCCAGAAGAGTTGACTTAGAAGTTTCAAATTTAACAAACTGCTTTTCAAAAAGAAAATTCTAGATGAAACCTTTAAAGAAATCTTGTGTATATTGTGACATGTTTACATTTACCTGGGCTTCTTTTTCCCTCACTCATTCTGAAATGCATAAAATTTACAATCCTTCTACGTATGTATGAACATGTATCAAGAGCAAAAATAAAAATAAATATATATAGAAGAAGCACTACTTTTTTTCTGATTTTTGTAATGCATATAAAAATGCTAAATTAAATCTAGTACATATATAACAAAGGATATAAATTATCATTTACTATTCAGTGTATAACCAATAGAGTGAAAAAATGTCCAGGCCAGGGATTGAAACTGGAACCTTTGCTATTACGCACCAATTCTCTACCATTTGGAGCTATTTGTACGACATCCATTCTAACATTTTCTCACTTATGTATTGGCACAGCCGTGACTTTGCAGAACAAGATGGAAAGTCAACCATGAGCACACACCTGCAGTGGCATGCACGAGACGAATTAAACCCAGCATCGATGAATATATATATGCTAATTAAATTTTCCAACATAGCTGAAATTACGTTGGAGATTACTTATATAACAAAGGATATGAATTATCACATATTACTCAGTGTATAACCAACACAGTGAAAAAAATGTCCAGACCACTGAAGATGTGTGCTCATATTTGACTTTCCATTTTGTGCTGCAAAGTGCAGGTATGCCAATACATAATAGTGAGAAAATGCTGGACTGGATGTTGTCCGGATAGCTCAAATGCATAATACCAAAGGTTTCAGGTTCGATCCCCGGTCTGGACATTTTTTTTCACTCTGTTGGTTATACGATAAGTAGTAAGTGATAATTCATATCCTTTGTTATATAAATAATCTCCAGTGTAATTTCAGCTCTGCTGGAAAATCTTAGGACTATGTTTTATAATGTGTAATTTGACATAGCTATTTGGGATAATAATTTCATTGCATTTGGTCAGTTATTTCTGTTTCAATGGTTAATTTTTGCAATAAGTTTTTATATAATTAGCATATATATATATTCACTGATGCTGGGTTTAATTCATCTCATGCATGCCACTGCAGATGTGTGCTCATGGTTGACTTTCCATCTTGTGCTGCAAAGTCACGGCTGTGCCAATACATAAGTGAGAAAATGTTAGAATGGATGTTGTACAAATAGCTCCAAATGGTAGAGAATTGGTGCGTAATAGCAAAGGTTCTGGGTTTGATTCTTGGCCTGGACATTTTTTTCACTCTGTTGGTTATACGATGAGTAGTAAGTGATAATTCATATCCTTTGTTATATAAATAATCTCCAGCGTAATTTCAGCTCTGCTGGAAAATCTAATTAGCATATATATATATTCACTGATGCTGGGTTTAATTCATCTCATGCATGCCACTGCAGATGTGTGCTCATGGTTGACTTTCCATCTTGTGCTGCAAAGTCACGGCTGTGCCAATACATAAGTGAGAAAATGTTAGAATGGATGTTGTACAAATAGCTCCAAATGGTAGAGAATTGGTGCGTAATAGCAAAGATTCTGGGTTTGATTCTTGGCCTGGACATTTTTTTCACTCTGTTGGTTATACGATGAGTAGTAAGTGATAATTCATATCCTTTGTTATATAAATAATCTCCAGCGTAATTTCAGCTCTGCTGGAAAATCTAATTAGCATATATATATATTCACTGATGCTGGGTTTAATTCATCTCATGCATGCCACTGCAGATGTGTGCTCATGGTTGACTTTCCATCTTGTGCTGCAAAGTCACGGCTGTGCCAATACATAAGTGAGAAAATGTTAGAATGGATGTTGTACAAATAGCTCCAAATGGTAGAAAATTGGTGCGTAATAGCAAAGGTTCTGGGTTTGATTCTTGGCCTGGACATTTTTTTCACTCTGTTGGTTATACGATGAGTAGTAAGTGATAATTCATATCCTTTGTTATATAAATAATCTCCAGCGTAATTTCAGCTCTGCTGGAAAATCTAATTAGCATATATATATATTCACTGATGCTGGGTTTAATTCATCTCATGCATGCCACTGCAGATGTGTGCTCATGGTTGACTTTCCATCTTGTGCTGCAAAGTCACGGCTGTGCCAATACATAAGTGAGAAAATGTTAGAATGGATGTTGTACAAATAGCTCCAAATGGTAGAGAATTGGTGCGTAATAGCAAAGGTTCTGGGTTTGATTCTTGGCCTGGACATTTTTTTCACTCTGTTGGTTATACGATGAGTAGTAAGTGATAATTCATATCCTTTGTTATATAAATAATCTGCAGCGTAATTTCAGCTCTGCTGAAAAATTTAATTAGCATATATAATATAGTACTTCATTATATACACCAGAAGAAAGAGTTTGTGTGATCAATCACCCATTGTCGTAATACTGCCATTTCCTTAGTTTTGCATCTTTATGTTACTGCAAGTGTTTCTTTATGTTATTATAACAAACAAAAATTTATTATTGTTGTATCATGCATTGATAAGTTAAAAAATGTATGTTTATTAAAAATCATACATTAAGTTATATATTAAATCATATATTAATTATATTTTTTTTTAAAAATAAAAAAATAGAAAATTAAGTTAGTTTTCAAACAAACTTTATTTGAAAATGCATTTTTTGCAATAATGATTTAAAATACATAATCTTGTTATTCAGAAGCGAAGGTATATGCAAATCAAAGTGATAGCAGATGTCACAACATTACTTGAGTTTATTGTTACTAATGAACACATTTGTGATTTAAGACTGCCCAGACTTTTCTCACTGGTCCTGTTTTTGTGAAATCGAACAGCTTTTTATATTTGTAAAAAATTGCCATAATTTTGTGAATTTGAAATCGTTACATTAAGGCTCATGTTTATCTATTTTTAATAACTCTTCATATATTTGTATATAAGCTATAAATAATATGTTCTTTGGCGATTTCATCTGTTTTGAGACAAATCGGATTTTATTTTAAAATGATGAAATCTGTGAAGTGTTCAGTTTGGAAATAAAAACAGATCTTTCACAAAACTTTTCCATGACAAAGAATTTTGTAAAGGGTCTTGTTTTTGTGAAAAATCTTCTTTTAGGGCTAAAAAATTTTTTTAAAAGGTCCTTTAAAGTGCACAAATTTTTACTAAAAAGATCCTGCTTAAAATATAAATATTACAGAATAAATTAGACAAATGGCAAAGCAAAAAAACATGATTCAGTTATTTTAGGCTTAATTTTTGTCTTCAATTTAATTATTAAACTAAATATTTTTATTTCTCATATTCACCTTATGATAATCCTAAAGGTCTAACAGATTTACTTTGAGTAAAACTATTCTTTTACAATGTAGTTATGCTAATCTGGTAGAAAATGCAATTTTCTTTCTTATTTTTGAATGTGAAGAAATTTTAATTCATACTCATGTGATGGATCTCTAATAATCAAGAAATAACTACTAGATAAAACTACATTTTTCTTAAAAAATGAATTATATAAGTTAAAAAATATAGAATATGCATATCTCTACAACAAATCTAATAAAACTCTAATATGAATACAAAGTAATAGTGAAAATGCAAGTAGGAAATGAATATTTACTAAGATAAATTACACAGAAATAACTGATAATACATCATCAGAAATAGAGTAGTTTTTAAAAGAATATAATGATTTCATTTTAGATTAATCAAGGAAATAGAAATGACAGGAAGTAAGCAGGAAGTCATGAAGGATATCTTGTAAGCACAAATTAAAACAGAAATATTTATTTTTTTTCAAGAGAATATCCTTATGGTTAAAGTTTATATTAGTATACCAATTCTCCATTAGACATTATCATGTAATGAGGAGAGAACAACATTTGCATATCAACATTTGTTCATATTATTTTTACTTTAAAATAATACTATTTTTCTTTTACTAAAAACCTTTAATTATGTCTTTAAAAACACACATTTATCAGCAATCTTTTAAAAATCATAATTCAGTAACTTTAAAAAAAAAAAAAAACATAGATTTAGTTTGACGTCTAATAAGATACAATTACATACACATTAACTTGTAAAAAGCTATTAAAATCTTTCCACAGTCCTACATATTAGATGTCAGACTAAATCTATGTTTTAATTTTTTTTTTTTTTTTTAAGTGACTAAATTGGGGTTTTTAAAAGCATGCTGTGCTGATAAATGTATGTTTTTAAAGACAGAATTAAAGGTTTATTTTTTTTTTTAAATAGTATACTTTAAAGTAAAGATAATATGAACAGATGCTGGTATACAAATGTTGTTCTCTCCTCATTATATGATAATGTCTGATAGAGAATTGTTATATTAAACTATAATTATAATACAGACAGTAAAAAAACAATTATTTTGTTTATTAACTTTCCAAAATATCCTTATATTTAAACTTTTATGGCTAACTAATGAAATAAAAAGAAAGAGATTGCTATCAATCTTTATACCTTTATTCGTACTTCACCAGCTTTAGGAGGAATCACTTCAACTGTTTCAATAACGAGGAGTTTCTTTGGCTCCCATGCAACAGCTGCTTTACACTTGATAACCTACATAGTGGAAAAGAAATGTGAATATGATAAAAAAAAAACAGTTACCACATTCTATCTTTCATAAAGAAAGAAATGGTAACATACTTATTCATACTGATATTGCTTAAAAAAATAAACTTAACTCACAATAAAAATAATTTTAAATTATTCAAATAAAACATTTTAAATATGTCACAAAAATCTAATTGCATTACTAGGGATACACCATATTAATTAGCAATAATGTGTATCTTATAAGAAGATATTAGTAATGCATAATCACAAGAAAAATTGGGTTTGTTTGTTATGTTTTGTTTACTGCCTTAATAAGATAAGGAAAATTACTTTGTCAACAGAAGGAAAATTTTCATACATATTTTCTGGCAACCTATTCATTGTTTTATACACACAAGCAATTTTTTTCAATATTTATACAATTTTTTTAATATAAAGAAATTATTTATCTATTTTTATACAGAAAAAGAAGTAATTTGTGTATAAAAATAAAAAAAACAATAATAATATATATATAAATAAAATCTATGTATATATATATATGTGTGTGTGTGTGTGTGTGTGTAAATACAGCAGAGTCCCTTAAATCCGCAAAGCTTAAAACCAGAGGTTGTGCAGATTTCTGGTCACTGTTTTGTTTACATTTTTTCAACAGTAATTTGAATTTAATAATGCACTTGAAATTATAATGAATGCTTACAATAAAGTAAAACAATTAAGGAAAATAATAAAAATTAAGAAAATTTAACATTTAAAATATTAAAAGTTAAGGTCAAGTAAATAATTAATAATGCATAACTAAATATGCATCATGATGATGAGATATTGTTTTCTTGAATTATTCGGTGAAACTCACCTGATGTACACTAATAATTCACATCAAAATCTTAAAATAATAAAGTTTTATTTCATGTTTAGCCAAACTTAATAATAAAAAAAGCTTGATTAATACATAAATGTATTTGGTAAAAAGATTGCGATTGCTACTGATATCAGCACTATTTTGAATTTTTTCAAAAATAAATTTATACTTTCTTTATGAAAAAACAGTAGTTGAATCATATTATATTAATCAGAATTACATATTAAAATGTGTACTGAATGATATAAAATTTTTAAAAACTTGAATTTTACACCTACATCTTAACTGTAAGTTTCATTGTTTACATTGGAAATTATGTGCGGATTATATGAATTTGCAGATTTTAGGGTGGCAGATTTGAGGGAGTCTACTGTACATATATAAACAAGCATAAAAGTTCATTAGGTTTGTTTTCATAGCTATTTTTATCATTTGGCCACAAATCTCACTTTTTAAAAGCCCAAATTGCATTAAGCTTTTAAACAAGAACGAAAAATCATGCGTCAAGCATAGATTATGTAACACTTTCCAACGCTTCCAAAATAATTTTACAAATCATTACCGTTTAATAAGCTGAAAGATAACATCTAAGTAAACAATTTGGAAAACGCATAACATTTAAAAACGTAATTTCAGGAATTTCCACATATATTTCCAACATAAACAATATTCGAAAAAATATCTGAATACTTTTATTCAGCCCTGTATAGGATCTATAAATTTGTATATATACTACATAGGATGCTAAATTTTAGTTTAGTTAGGAAACGCGTAGCACAGTTTAAAATTCTCCTTCTGGAGTTTCTGTCAATAAACGGAAATGTGTTCGCGAACTTTTATGCTGCCCTGTATATGATATACAAAATTTATACACACCAAGTAAATACACAAAAATTGAGTTGAATTTAAAATCACGTTCAGCAACTTAAAACGCACTTTCAGGAATTATTGTTAACAGACAGTAGAGAATTCTTTTGTGTGTCCCTGTAAATGAACGATGACTGCTATGCACACAATATTCTGTAGTAAGCCTCTTGTAATGCACCTTAGTGATATATATAATTCCAATGCGTTTAAAATAGTGAAACATTATTTAATTAAGCCGCAAACGATTTTTCTCCATAGACGTAATGTAACGGAATTCTTTTGACTGTCCCTGTAAAGTAACTATGAGTGCTATGCACATCCTATTCCGTATTAAGCTTCTTGTAATGCACCTTAGTGATATATATCAATTACAATGTTTTAGAAATTGTGTAACATCATTAAAATAAACCGCAAATGATTTTTTCCCATAGACTGTAATGTAACGGAATTCTTTTGAGTGTCCCTGTAAAAAAACTATAAGTGCTATCAGTGCTTCAGTTGAAATAGGGAACATGCTACGATTAAACGACAATAACATATAAAAATTGCAGGTCAATCCGAGCATATTTACGGGAGTTAGAGCACAGCCAGACGGCAGACAAACCGAAGTCATAAACACTTTTCAACTAGGTTGGAAAGTGTTAAAAACACCTAGGTCTCTATAACCAAGGTTGCAAAAAAGCCAGGTAAAATTAAAAGCCAAGCCAGTGGCTGGCACTGTGCATATATAATATAATTTCTCAATAATGAAGGCATTAATATTGGAATAACACATACATGAAGCTGTTAGTGATTTGTATTCAGAATTGCAAATAGTCAGCTAAATTTTAAAAAGATGCAATTGCTTTATTTGGTTTCCATTGTTTAATTATTTAAAGCAGTAAAAAAGACCAAAGACTATGTAATATTATAAACTGTGATAGGTGAATTATCTATAAAGAAAAAAAAATGTGGTGCGATGATAATTTCAAGGATTTATCTAATTTTTATGTGCATTTCATGAACATAATATGTCAACAATCATTATTTATGATAGTTGTGTGTATATACCTATACCCAGGGGTCGGAAGTAGCGTCCTCCAAGTAGCAAAACTACAATAGTCGCTGCTTTTTACAGTAGTTTGTAGTATAGCACGCTACATTTTGAACAATGTAGTGTAGCAAGTAGCGCGATACAAAAAATCAGTAATTTGTAGAGAACCAACGCTACTTTAGGGGGGAAATTTTTACATTTTATAAATCACGTGGCTGTAACTTACTTCTTTTGTGCAAAATTTGTTCTCCTCAACAATTTGCGGATCTCAGCTGCAATGTATAGTATCGTATCACATGAAGTCATACATTTTTCCTATTGACACTTGCTTTAAAATCAAGCACTAAGCCACTAAAGGAATTACTTTTCTTGGTGACAACACTTGTCTATGTACTCGTTATTAAGTCATGTTTTAATACCAGTTTTTTTATTATTTGGATTTGCTGTATTAGCAGATTTATTTATTGTTTGGATTTAAAGTTGTTTTTCTGTAATTTTCTAGATTATAAAATTAGACAACCCAGTATAATTAACTCTTAACAGAACTCAATACAACTAACATATTAAGAGTGTATTGGTGAGTTAAATGAAAAAATCTGTCGGTAAATACATTTCAACGGTAATTTTATATCCTAACGCAATAATTATCGTAAGAATAGTAAATAAAACTTGCGCAGTGGTATGATTGAGCAAGAGTAGTCCTTCGTTATATCGCTCATTCATACGTGCATAGCTCCGCCGAAAAAAAAACAAGCTATATTCGAAAAAATGAGCTATAGCTTAATCGGATTTTTACTGTCCGTACACATAGTAAGGGAATGTATTGTAATCATGATAACAAAACGATTATTGAAATTTTGGTATATATTTACATTTTGAGATGCCCTGAATTGGTTTTAGCTATTTTTACAATGGTTCCATATATATGTGTGAGTGTAAATGTGTACATTAAAATTTCTTCATGTTTTCAGGTCCTCAGAGCTCCACTTGGTAAAATTAGGATGTAAACATTCATTTATTGTTTTATTACTATTTATTTGAATCTACAGTATTGTGTAAAAGAGTTTGGAAAATCAAGTGGAGTCACTGCAAAAATTTTCAAGTAACTCTATTTAAATATGTATTGTACTATGTATCTCTCTTACCTTCGCTAAGGAATTTGTGATATAAGTTTATAAACTGGCTTTTTGAAGACAAACAAAAAACATTTTCTCTTATTTTCTTAATTTTTTAATGACCTCAGTTATATTGCACTTCTTTAATTGTATCCCGGCAGATGAGATATAACGAGAGGCTACTGTATTATTTAATCCACCGTGTTTTCAGTTTCGAGTGTAAATTGACTTCTTTGACAAAATCTGAAAGTAGCGACTACTTTTGAAAAGTAGTTAGTAGTTGCTAGCAGGGCCGTGCGAAGAAGGGGGTGAGGGGGGGGGCCTTCGCCCTGTGCGCGGAAATTGAGAGGGTGCCAAATTTATTCTACCAACCAAGGTTTAATTTATTTATTTATTCATTTTTTGGTCATCGATCATTTTCTGGGGAATTTCTTTTTCTCTTTTCATCATTATTTTTTTTCTATCTCAAAATATCATGATCTCCAACAAATAAGTGCAATTTTCTCTTACGCTATTTAGTTGTTTGCAATTTCTGAATTAAAATTAAACCTTTTAAAGTTCCAACATAAACGCGAAATGCTTATTTAATAGAATTTATTTCTGTTTCTGTACTTTATCATTTTTGTGTTACCTGTCACAAAAAGAAGGTGTGGGGAGGGACGCCAAATTGAAACTTTGCACCGGGCGCAGTTTTCTCTTCGCACGGTCCTGGTCGCTAGTTTTTACAAGAAGTAGTTGTAGTTGTAGCTAACTACATTTTACCACTTACCAAGTTTCGGTAGTAGAAAACTTGGTTGGAATTTTATGAATTTTCAGTGTTTTCTGGCATTAAAAACAAAAAAAACATGTTTTATCCAAATGCAACAAGTCAAAATAAAAAATTTCTTGATAACAGTGGGTTTCTTGGTTAACATTCTATAATTATTCAAAAGCTTTGAAAAGAGCAACAGATATTGAAGGAGGCAGAATATAGGGGAGACTGGTACACACTAGACCTATGAGCACAGTGGACCACCCCCTAATATTTTATTTAAAAAAAATTTAAGCTTCTCTTCTATCCTAATAGACAACAGCACTGGATTGATTATTTATAGCCTTCAGGGACCATGTTTAACTCAGAGTGAACCATTTTATCCTGATTGGTTGTTTTGAGCTTCTAAAAGTAAAATTTTTCATTGTCATATTTTTCTTTTTTTAGTAATTAAAGGTTGTAGATCAGGGTTGGGTTTTTGACGTCAAAAACTGGTTTTTGACATGACAGTGGTAAAAACCGTGTTTTTACTGGTTTATTCCGTCAAAAACCTATCATTTTCGATTGTCCTCCAATTTATGGTGTAAGGTAGCATACAATACATTTCTAGATTGATTTTACCTTGTTGTTCTTGTTATTATTATTATTTACAATTACATTTGTTGAATTTATTTAAAAGAAGATCATTTCCTAATATGGGAAAGATTTAAAAATACAAGATTAAAAGAAAAGAACAATATTTGTCATAATCTTCACTAATATAGATTCTACTAACTGCAATTAATATTAATATTAAATAATAATAAAAGGTTATTATAATTAAATAACATTCAATATACATTTTTAATAAAGTACATTAAAATTATTTTAGAGATGCAAAAATGCTGTTACATTGCATAACAATAGATGTTAAGCATAGACTGGCAGTGAATAAATTTGAATATTCTTCGATATAATATTTTAAAATGCATATCTTATGTACTATTTATAAATGCAATTGTGGTGATTTTCATTTGCACTTCAATAAGTAGAATCTTAAAGTTTTGTTTTCAACAATGTAATAAATTGTACCAAAATTATACACATTGTTTAATCTAATACTTATAGGTTACAGGATTTTTTCAGACTTTGCTAAACAGCTTAAGATATTGTAGAGATCTTCTAACAGAGATGTACACGTATTATTCTAATGCAATTCTTTTTTGTTTTTCTTGGATGGATAAATATACTTTAGAGTCTTTTTGATACTGAATATTTTATGTAAAACAACTTAATATTAAAGATAGAATGAAAAAAAAAATGTAAAAACAAACTACTAAAAAATGGGTTTTTGACAGTTTTTGACATGACGGTAAAAACCATGGTTAAAACCGGTAAAAACCGTCATGCGTCAAAAACTTGCCAACCCTGTTGTAGATAAATAAGATAAAACACTATTTTGCAAAGTAAGATACTTTTTTTTTTTAACTTCAACATGGGACACAGTGGACCACAATCCATTCTGCTCCTGTAATACAGAATGCTCAAAATGTTTAATAATTGCTTATTTTTTTATAAAGAAATATTGTTTTAAAGTAGTTATTTAACTGTAAAATAAAGTAAACAAAGAAAATTAACAATTTATTTAACACAGTAAGAAATATTTTGTTTTGTATTTGCTGCCTTTGAAAAATATAGTTGTAGTGTAATTGGTGATGATTCTAATCAAGTAAGAATCATGAGACGCAAATTGAATGGAAATTACTTTATTTTTCCAGAAACTATAGGTGAATTTGTTGTTGTTGTCAATGATTTAGTAATGTTGCTCCCAGACCCAAAAGTATTTCAGGAAATTTCCAGGCTCAATCTTACTCATAACCTCATAAGTATTTTGGAATTTCATATGCAAATTTTAATGGATGCTGATTTTTTTTTTGTACTTACGTAATAACTTCATCCAAATTGAAATTGTTCCTTATTAATCTGTTATTATTTTCAAAATATAATTGCATTTTTGTTTTGTTTTGTATTTTTTTTTTCAAAAATATTACTTGCAAATTAATATTACTATGTTATTTTGAAGGTAAAGCGGAAATAAAGAAGAATTAGATTCATGAAAAATAGATTTATATTATATATTTGGGATAATACCTAATAGCGGTCAACTGTGTCCTGGTGAGTGGACCAGTGTACCCTCACTTTCAGGGCACACTAGTCCACTTTACGGGTGTATATAAATAATTTTTTTTTGAAAAACGTATTCAAAACTATGTTATGAGAAAATTATGATGAATGTATAAAGGTTTAAGGAACATTCAAAAATACTTTCCTGCAGATCGGTCTGTTTGTTAAAAAGAAAAAAAAATTAACTGAAAAAGTGGTCCACTGTGTACCAGTCTCTCTTACTGGACCCATGGGTGCATTTTAAAACGGAAATACCACCTAATTAATATTAAATATTAGTAGGCCTGCATACTTATAGAATTATAGTTTGTTTTATTATTTAATTTGTATTCATTACATTGAATATCTTGTTGTTAAAATGACTTTCAAATAAATAAAAGAATGGTTTTAAATTGAAATAAGAATATATGATTTTAAAACTTCAAAACAAATTTTGCAGGACTTTCTCGAGTGACACGTGGGGAGTATAAATTTTACTTGCTCCAGCTCCAGGGTACTGAATATGTAGCTACGCAGCTCATTAATCTATAACAATAAAGCAGAGGCCAATCCAGGCAAATTTTTTTAGTAATAAATGCTTGATTTGAATTTTTATGTAACTGGATTTCATATTTTATTACAAAATGTTATTTTGTTGGAAAATGTAATAAATTTCACAAAAATAACTTGTACTTTTCACAAGATTGGGCCCAAGAAAAAAAAAAAAAAAACTGCATCGACCCTTGAATAAAGATAGACGTTTGTCTGTCAGTGTATATGTGTCAGTGTGCAGTGATCTGAAGAGACCATTGAGCACACAGTTACAAGATTTGGCAGGAAGATACCTGTAACCTATATGTCTGAAGTTATACACCTCGAAGCTAGTTTTTAGATTTTTTGATAATTAGCCAAATATTTATTAAAAACTGTAACGAACATCTCAAAATGGCGAGCTTATTCATACTGCTGATTGGGTCTGCACCTGTCCAGGTTTTCCTTTGTTCTTCAAGCAGACAAAGGAAAATGGTTCCATTTTTTTCTACATTTTGAAATTGCAATAACTGGGTTTTCCTTAGCATGGTTGCCAAATTTTACCCAGGTTTTAACAACTAAAAAAAAGCCAGCTTTTAATTTTTTTTTTTTTTAAAGGGGGTTTTACAGCTGATTCCCATTAAATGTGCATTAATTTATTTTAAAAGCACTCATAAATTTCTTCTACTAAAAAAATTATAAACTTGTATTAAATATTATCAAATATATGTATATTACTAGAAGGCAACTCTATGAAGGCAAAATGTCTAAAAGAAAAATTAAAAATATATACTACACATTGAGGAGAATATATTAAATTAGACTCCAAGATGGTGTTTATAAATGATATTTTTCAGTTATATATATAACTAGCTAATCCGCCCGGCGTTGCCCGGGCCCGAGATAATTACAATCTCAGAGAAAGGCATTAACTCCCTCCCCATATCCACAAATATAATGAATAATTTGTTCAAGAGAACCACCGTCACCTACATCAACGCGATCATTAAAAAAATAATTACATTTTTCTGATAATTAGAACATAACGAAGACGCTATGCTAAAATAGCCGGCAGATGTCACCCCTTCCCGACCGCAATTTCAAATCTATATCTTAATTAGTTACCTAAATTTTTGTTCATTAGTAAAAATTGGCAATTATTTCCTTTCATTTTCGCAAACTAAATGGAGGGATTTTCCCGAAAAACAGATCTCTTTGTAGTTCAGTTTTTAATGAAAGCCGATCCCTGTCTGAAACTTTCTGGGATCGTTTTCACTGGCACCTGCAGATTTTTTGCGTAAATTTAAAAAAAATTACCAACCGAATTTTTCAAAAATCACATAGTCAGATACAGAATATTTTTTTACATATGCTCAGAAATTTTCAAATTGATATCTCAATTAGTTTTCTTAAAATTCGCTAATTAGTTAAATAATTTTGAATTTGTTCATTTCCGGTCGCAAATCCAATGCGCCAGTCCGTTTCTTTCGCCATTTTGATTTAAAAGTTGGCATTTTAGAAGCGATGGTTAATGATAATCTAATTAATATCTAGGCTAATTATCAAAATATTAAAATTCTGAGGCTCAGGTGCACATGGCAAGACCTTGGACTATCTACACATAAATTTCCAGCCTTCTAGGTGGGCGAGATTTTCCTAGCCATCGCCAACAGACACACAGAGCGAAACTTTCTTTTATTAGTATAGATATATATACATATTATGTGTATATATATATTTTACTGGTGCCCGGCTAACTGAAAAGTACCTTATAAACTCAATATTGCATTAACTCCTACAGTACATTTTAAAGATTATATTTAATTAAACAATAAAAACCCTTACACATAAAAAAAGAAACATTATATTCAGTATACTTTGTCTATTTCCCTTTCAACTACTTTCTATAGCAAATAACTGTCGGCAGACAATGGGCAAAAATACATTAAGCATGACGTCACCTTTGATACATGTTTAGGATTATTAGCCAAGTACCGTGGCTAAATGCCTTGTCTGTGTATCTCAACAATAGAAGATTGTTGGGAAGGTACCCTACTGAAAATTTTTGTACTTACTAAACTTGACTCTCATCCTCAATGTCGCAGGATAAAGTTTATAAAAAAGTAATTGTTGCCATACAATGGGATTTAATGCCAAAAATGCATAAGCATGACATCACACTTGTGATTGTCGGCAAATGACTGTGACTGAATGCTTCATTTGTGGATTCCAACTATGGAAGTTTGTTGAGAAGGTACACGCTTTGTTTAGAGGAGATTTTCCCAAATGAAGCATGTACAATTTCATCAGAATATGTGGTCCTACTGTGAAATATACTCCCTGGCGATTTAATATTTTAAATGCATAACTTTGAACATGTATAAACAACAGCTTTGGTTTTCGATCGACATTTGTACTGATTGATAAGCAGCTTTTATAGAGCTGGAAAACATCTACTGTAATTGATTTTATTCTGTGACATTGTTTGAATGCATCGTTTATTAGTTTTATTAAATGTCTTTTTAATATTATAATTCTGATTCAGACATAATATGTTGAGTTATATGAAATCTTAATAATTTGTTTATATCATGTAAAATGGATAAAGAAAGAAAAAAAAAATAGAGTGATCATTTCAATTTTTTTTTTTCTAAATTATAGATATTTTATAGAAATATATTTATTTAATTTTATAAAATCAACATATCAGCAATAAAAGTGCAAACCTGGAAATCTCTGGCGTAAATTTACAACCCTTATACTATCATGAATGAACTTAATCTGGTTAGGTATAAACCGTCGGTGCAGATCTTTTTCATAAATATGAATTCGCACTCTCCAAAGACCAAGTTCAAAAGTTTTCGTTTGTGTTTGATAAACTATAAACATAATTCTCAACCATACATTACATTATTTACATTAAACAACTTTTTTAACACAAAATACTGCCAGAGGCCTTTATTATTACTGGTCAAATAGTACTAATAGTTCTATGAAATTATCTTGAAATGTATTTCACTATTTTTTATTGTTTACTTAATTTAACACTACATAATATATTTTGAAAAATATTTTGAATATTTAAATTCGACGAAAGACATAAACTAAAGCAAAATATTCGGTCCCAGAGCGTCTCGGGCAGCGCCCATCTCATCTCAAGAACATAATGGTTAGCTGAACCGGCATTTACTCCAAATCTAATATATTATATATACTTAAACATTCCAAGCATTAATATACGCACCTGACCAACAGTAGAGGACATTTTAGATTTTGGAGATACGTAGCTCAGTTTTCACGAGAGGTTGAAAATTAAATATCTTGATGCCAAAAAGATAAAACAACAAACCGGTATCAAAACAAACTTTCTCATTGCCAAATCATGAAACTGAAATGGCTGAACATGCTTTTACGATTTCGCAACTTTAGTTTCGTGTTCATGCTAAATGTTAATAAAATCTTAAACTTTTTAATTTCATTATTTTTTGTTCAATTCCATTCTTATAATCAAACATTAAGGCAGTTGCGAGGCTAACGAAAAAGAAAGGCTACAGCGGTGCTTTACGCATATGCTTTTTTACAGACCGCGGGAGTCACGTGATGCTCGAATGCACCAATGGAGATGTACGAAAACAGCATCACGTCACTCTAGCTACAGTGCCTAGAATACATAGTGTGGAAACCGGCAAATGGTGTAATGCTTTAAAAAGTGCTAAAAAGTTGTAGCCTATAAATGTGCAACGGTGCTCCTACGAAGCCTACGATAATGTTGCAACCAGAGACAAAAAAAATGCGTATCACGTTTTTTAGCCATGCTTTCATAATTTAAAAAAAAAAAAATTATAAAAATCACTAAGTCAGAGGAGAAAATTATATAATTTAAGTATTTAAAATACTTACCACCAGCCGAAACATTCTAATACAATGTCAAGAGCTAGCAGATGGCGCTGCGAACCCATCCTAATATTTTCAGCAACGTTGTACATTTATTGGATACAATTTTTTAGTACTATTTTGTAGCCGGTTTCCACACTATGTATTCTAGGCGCTGTACTCTAGCGGTCTGTAAAAAAAGATAAGTGGAATGCACCGCGGTAGCCTGTCTTATTCGTTAGTCTCGAGGCAGTTGCAAGTGACGTCCCAAATCAAGTAATGGAGGTCAAACAACTGTTATCATTGATTTGGACTCCAAATCAATGATAATGAACTTGAATACGCCATCTAGTGGAGAAAAGATATAACTTCTGGCTTCAGGAAAATCACTTGCAAGCCCATTGTATTACATGCATTTTTAATTTGTTCATAATGATTATTTTTTTGCACAATTTCAGATTTCATGTAATATTGGTGTTCTGTGATTATATGACAAGGTAAAAATTATCCAAATTTGAATAACTAAAACACTTTCAAATGCGTTTACAATAAATAATGGTTTCAATGGCACTTTAGCATTAGTTAAAGTACAGCGCCTAAAATAAATAGTGTGGAAATCTGCTGCAAAAATAGGACTAAAAAATTGAATCCAATAAATGTACAACGTTGCTGAAAAGATTACGATGGGATCGCAGCGCCATCTTCTCAAAGTAAACATTGTACTAGAATGTTTCGGCTGGTGGTAAGTATTTTAAATACTTAAATTATATCCTTTTCTCCTCTGAATAAATGATTTTTATGTTTTTTTTTTTTAATTATGAAAGCATGGCTAAAAAACGTGATACGCTTTGTTTTGTCTCTGGTTGCAATATTATCGTAGGAGCACCGTGGCACATTTATAGACTACAACGTTTTAGCACTTTTTAAAGCATTACAAGGATAGCCGGTTTCAACACTATGTCTTCTAGCAACGCCCCCCCCCCTTCTAGGCGCTGTCACAGAGTAAGACAGAAGTAAGACAGAGATCCAACTTCGCCTGAAAAGAGCGATGCGGCGGATGACATAAGAACTAAATCATCGGTTTGGCGATTTTTATCTTCGTGATTTCATTTTAAGTGTAACCCTATTCTGCTTGGCGTCTTTCTGTTGTCATTTGCGCATGTTCAAATTTTCGGCGTTCGCTAATTTATTTTCGAATCTTGTTTAATACTTATTATTAAAATTATTCTTTGAAGATCAAATAGTTGATTATAATTATTATAATTCTTCAAAATGCTACGAAGAGAGGAGTGTATTGTTTGCAAGAACAAGATGTCAAAGTTATTTTTTATTCCTAAGAATCGGTAAGTTGTGGTTTATTTCTATGTGTTATTTTTGTTTTTATTTTTCAAGTTCCATTATGTATGAAATATTTTATATACATTCAGTGTTGGCAGATTTTTAACAAATTTTGACTTTATATTATCGTTAAAATAACTGCCATACCATAAATCTCATTCATGTTTTAAAAAAATTTCTCCGTATAAAATTTTATTCATATATATTTTCTATCGCAATGTAAACATGGTACTAAGTTTTTTCCTATACTAGTAAATCTGCAGATCATTTTTTTTTTTAAATATCATTTTAACTTCGTACAATCCGCAATTATTATTTTTTCAATTGCATGCATGTTTATAAGCATATAAAATTGTTCGAATGTTCCAGAAATTAGAATCCTTAAATTAAAGTGGTAAGTAAAAATAAATGATTTTAAAAATTGTAAAAAATATGAAAGTAAGATGTTTATATTTCCCGAACAGATGCAAAAACATTTTCAAATATTTTAAGCAATTAATTTCTAAATTCTATTAAATTTATATGCAAAATTTTAAAACTATTGGAAATCCATATCGAAAATTGAGCCTTCATAATTTTACATCTAAATCCATTACGCAAATATTCCATTTTCATTTCAGATAAAAATTAATTTTGAAAAATCGTCTGCATCCCCATAAAAAAGCATTATGACGTAAAAAAAATATTCTATATTTTCCGAACGAATGAACCAAATTTAACTAAAAACTATACAGCTAATTCCGGATACCTAGCCAACATACCTACTAAAAATCAACCTAATCGGACCATTTTTACGGCAAACAGACAGACGGAAACCAAAAACATTTCGCGTCTCCACAGTGAGCCTTAACATGACGTTTCGGCACAAATCTGTCAACACTCAATATATATAAAATATTTCAAACATTATGGAGCTTGAAAAAACAAGAACAAAAATAACACATGAAAATGAATCACAACTTACATTTTGAAGAATTAAAAAAATCAAATTTTCCTTTCAAACTTGGAAAAAAAAATTGTTTTACCACAGCACTTATTTTAAAATAAAGTTGAATTCCGATTGTTTCAGAACATGTTAAAAAATAATAAATCTGTTTTCATTCGCGTAAATAGATAATCGACCGTCTTAAAATCAATCAACCAACCAACCAAAACAAGAAGCAAGTAGTCGCCGTTTTTTTTTTCCTTCCCTCATTTGTCGCCAAGAAAGCGATATATAGCTCTATTTAGCTACCTCTCTTCTGTTAGGCTGTAGTTTTTACGTCATCCGCAGCTAGCGCCACTGTCTATGTGTAATCCCATGTTAAAGAAGTTACCATTGAAGTCTATGAGAGTTGATTCTCTGTTTAAATCTCCTTACTCTGTGGGCGCTGTAGTTAAATGGACAATTTTCCTGTAGCGAGGGCTGCGATCAGCGCCTCTATAGGCCGTTTTAAGAAGTGAACTTGGTGGCCGAATGGTTAGAGCACTGCTCTTGATTCTGGAGGTTGCGGGTTCAATTTCTCTAATTTTCTATTTGATTTTTCTATTTTTTTCATTTAAAAATGTTTAATCGGTTGCTTTGTATTTTTAATGATTAATGGAATATATTTTATAAAAGTAAAATTTGGTATTATTAACAATTATTTATTTAATTAAATACGACAAATTCAGCTATTTTACGATTAAAATTTTACATTACAGTGCCTTTTAATATTTAAACATTAATATTATTTTTTTTTCTTTTTAGCAAATGTAAAATAAAGAATGAAAATACAGTCAATTTGCACGAATTTCTTCAGGTTTTTATAATGAGTACTTCAACAGTGATGTTTTAGTACGAATAGAATGCAAAGCATATTTTACAATGTAAAAAATATTAAAAAAATAAAATGTAAAAGATATGCATTATTTAAACTAGAAATATCAGTACCTATTTTTGTAAGGAGGTAAAATACATGTGGTTTACCGTCTAGTTTCGTAATAAATATTATAAATAAAATATAGTTAGAATGTTTATAAATTTTTTACTGAATGTATAAGTATTTTAGCATTTGTTTCTCGTATTTTATGATGTCTATTACAATATAATAAATAATGCAATTTACCTCAAAAAATGAATTTAAAAAAATTAAAAATTAATAATTATGTTTCAACAAGGTTGTTATCGAAAATTATATTTTAATAAAATGTTTAAAAGCTTTTTTATCAAATTTTAACAAAGAGCGCGTTCAGAGACCGAAACACGGCTAACACGTATAATTTTGGAATGACGTCATAATGGTTTCTCACGAGGCTAACGAAAAAGACAGGCTACCTGCGACCTACGTTATACACGGCCGGTGCATGACGTTTAAAACGTCACATGAAGTGGATCATTTTTATACGGCGATTGGTGCAAAACGGGGGGTGCGCCACTTTGCACCAATCACCGCGCAAAAATGATCCACTGCATGTGACGTTATAAACGTCATGCACCGGCCGTATATAACGTAGGTCACGGGCTACCGCGGTGCACAGATTAAATATATTCCACCAGATAGGACACTTCCATAAGCTCAATGGTAACCGAATCGCAACTTCAGAGCCCCTAGTGACAACAGTCGCAAACGTTCCGGGCGTGTCGCCACAGGTAGGTATTACTTATCTTATTTGTATAGTATCTATCTTTTTTTTATGTAAATGTGTCGCCGCAGTTTGTTATTGTTTAAAACATCAAAATATTTTATTTTATAAATTTACAAATACTTACAAATATACATATTTACACGAGTTTCTTACAGATTTACACCTTTTTCTTAATAATTTAAACTGAGAAACTGTCGTTTCGATATTAAATAAACAAAACTGCCAACAGGTACATGTGATCGTGACAATCTGACAGTTTATAGATCGCGCGCGTGTGCGTTAGTTCTTGACTGTGCTCAGTAGTGGCGCTTGTATCGCGCCGGTTCGGGTTTTCGCTCCACTGTCAAATCTGTATGACTATATTTAATCTGTGCCGCGGTGCATTCCAGTTATCTCTTTTTACAGACCGCTAGAGTGACGTGCGCTCTTTTCGTACACCAGCATTGGTGGATTCGAGCATCACGTGACTCCCGCGGTCTGTAAAAAAAGATACGCGTAAAGCACCACGGTAGCCTTTCTTTTTCGTTAGCTTCGAGGAAAGGGCAGCTAACGTCACTGTTGGTTAAATTACTGTTGGTTAGCAAGAAAAACCTGTTCGTTCGTTACGACTCCTACTGTACACATGGTCTACGTTACACTGGTCTATAATATGATTGGCGTACGTCGCCATGATGATTCCTGCAATGATAGCTAGGACAAAAATGTAATGGTAGATTGGTTGATGGAACTGTTTGTTTGTAAACATGCCCTTTCGCCCATGCGCTCTTACCCACATTACTCTTCATCAAGGTACTCTAGTAGGCGACTCAGTTTCGAATGCGAACTAACTTTTGTGCGTAAATCTGAATCCTGTTTTGTGAAAAGTCTCGGTGGAATTGGAGTCTCACTTATATTTTTTGCGAACTTATGATAATTAGGTTATTCTGATTATTTGGTAGCTATAAATAGCGAGAATTTTCCTGAAAGAATTCGTACAGTGCTTTTTGAATTTTTCGCGAATTGTTTTAAGAGATGTTTAAAGTTTTTTGCTTTTCGCGGCGAAAAGGTATTCGGTTTCAAACTTTTAGCCTAATATAGTAATTAAAGGATTCCCATTGCATTGTTTTAATCCTCTATAGCAAATTTTATCCTCTGCGAATTTTGAATTTTTTGCGATTTTTACAGTATTTGTTTTTTACGTTTATCGACGATTTTTTCACATTAGTCAAAGGAATCCAGTTTTAATCTCTTAGTCCAATATAGTAAACTAGGTATATAAACCAATATAGTAAACCAGCCTCCTACTCGCTAACGCTCGCCAAACAGCAATTTTTGAATTTTTCGCAAATTTATTACATGATTTTTACAATTTTAATTGGCCAATGGAACTTACTTTCTGAATGTCTCTTATAATTTACTTTTAGTTTCATCTGAAAACTTTTGAATTGAATATTTATTTTGTTTTAATGCTTAGGTTCTGATTCAAGTTTCTGGAATCATTGTTTTGACTCTGGTTGTGAATGCAAATACTGTAAAAGCAATAATGAAAGTAATACGTACGTATGAAGTATATGAAGCTTTTATATGCGTATATTATATGAATCGGAATTTTTAATGCGCAAATTGTATAAATTATTATAATTTCATAGTATTATAAATTATATTAATAACGATTATGAAATTCTTAAAACATTTTATCTTTCCTTTAAAATTTATTTATTTATTTTATTTAAAAACTAGCTGACCCGCCCGGCGTTGCCCGGCCCGTGATAATAACCTTAAATAAACCCCAAATTTGTATTATTTTATATCTTTAACTTGATTTTGAATGAATTTACATTTTGAATGTCTTAAATCGGGAAAAAATACTGATAATTTGTGATAAAAGTACTCGTAAGAAGACATTTTCTTCTGTTTTCACGTAGGGTCGTTTCATAGTTTAAAAAAAAATAGTTTTTGTTGTTCAAACTCTTTGACATTTTTAATGGTTATAAATATAACCGGTTTTACAGCCCGTGTAAAATTACGCCAGAAATATTGTTATCTGGTTGTAAAATAAATATGTTTTCATCTCGTTTTGTAAACCATTGGGAAAATGGTTGTTGTTTTCGGTCGAGAATGGACCTCTTGACGTCGTCACTTTATTTTTTTAAGCGTTTTTAACGAAATTCTGTAACTTTAGAAGAATTTTTAACAAAATTCTGTAACTTTAGAAGAATTTTTAACGAAATTCTGTAACTTTAGAAGAATTTTTCTTTGAATAGACAATAGAAATGCATAAAATCGTTACAAAAATGTTAAAGTTACAAAAAGGATAGATGCAAATTATCAGATATGAAAAAAAGCCGAATTCAAAAATTGACGTCGGATGAGAAATCGTCTTCTAAAGCAAAAAACGTGGTCTTCAACTTCAATTTCCTGAAAATGCCTTTATCTCAGACATAACTATACAAGCTAACAATGGACTAACTCAGACATAACTATATAACTAAACAAGAGTTCAAGCAATATTTAAATTTTGCTTAGGGGATGGTCTACAAATAGAAATTGTACCAAACTTTAATTTGTTTCTGTTTTCATTAATATATTGTAAATTTGGTACTTTCGTGTTATAGCGAAGGATGGATATCCAAGGATGACTCGCCAAGCGACCAAGATTTGTCGTCAAATTATAAAGCATGTATGACATTATACTAATATATAATAGATAATATATATAACATTTCTTGACGTATGTGGCCAAGTTATAGTCATATATGATGCATATCTGATGTATATATATGTCATGTGTATATGATGTATATGTATATACGACATATAAGACGTAAATAATATGTGTATAATGACGTATATGGCACATATAGTAGTATTTGAAGTATATGTATGCATATATAAGCTTTGCGATGTAGACCGGGAGGCGGCAGCACAGATAATCACCTCATCGAGTTCACGGCTGAAATTCCGGAATTAATTAAAACTCGATTCGCATATTAAAACGCAATCAATCTGCCAGGTCATACATTGTTGGAAAACACGTGAAAACCCGATTTTAGCGGTTGACTCGTAGGTTTACCATTGTGTTTTCCTGCACCCAGTTCTCCATGTTTTCATACTTTTGGGTGCAGGAAAACACAGTTGTAAACCTACGAGTCAACCGCTAAAATCGGGTTTTCACATGTTTTCCACCAAGATATGACTTGGCAGACCGATTGCGTTTTAATATGCGAATCGAGATTTAACTAATTCTGGAATTTCAGCCGTGAACTCGATGAGGTGGTTGTCTGTGTCACCGCCTCCCGGTCTAATGATCTTGACGAAATCATAACTGCAACCTGGGCATAATCATAGTTGTGGGGAGCCGCTATAACACAAAAGTACGGTATTTTTTAAGCTTTTGGAACATTTTCCCAATGGTTATTGTAATTTGTTAAATTATATATATATATATATATATATATATATATATATATAAGCAGTAACCATCACATCACAAACAAAACAGCTATATATTCGTGTGAACAGCGCCAGAAGCTGCATATTAGAACACACAAATTCAATATAATCCAGCAAAAACATGATTTTGGCTTGAACTAGCACCATCCCCTCACCAGAAACAAGACAACACAAGAAAACACTGTAGAAAATATATGTAAAAATAAACAGAAACAAGCTGCGGCCTCATCATCAGTGGGTAAATTCAAATGCAGCCAAGCATCCGAACAAAAAGATTAACAATTAGTGGCAGTGGGTTTCGGCCAGAGCGCTGCGTAGCAAAAAATTCAAAATGTACAGAAACATATTTGAATACTACTTAACAGACGCTCCCCCCACCGTACCCTACGCCAATATAAGCGAATGCTGTAACAAAATCACAATACTGAATCACCATAGTTGAAACAAATGTCTCTTCGAAAATACACACAACCAATTCAGCCACGTTGCACAATTAAAAAAGTAAAACACGATAAACAAACCAAATCCGTTATTCAGTACACAATCCAGATTCGTTCCACGTCGGATGCCAACAAACACAGCCATCATCATAAAACCGTCCTTTTCAGGTTTTAGGAATTACGAGTCATTTACTGTTGAATGTAAGCAATCTATCAATAATGGAGGCAGTCTGCAAAATCTGAATATTTTTTGATAAAATTTAGAGAGATATTGTTTTTATAATATAAATGACTGATAAAATAAAATAGTTCCTTATTAAACAGGTTTTTATTTGAACAAATTCTAGAGATTCAATTTCATACATTCTAGAGATTGCTACACAGCGAGTTTCATGCGTCCAGTGATGTTTTTTTCGGTTAATGTACGCAAAGCGTACATACACAAGTTACTGACCGTGGCTTGAATGAATTTCGTACATTCCAGAGATTGCTGTACAGCGAGTTTCATGCGTCCAGTGATGTTTTTTTTTCGGTTAATGTACGCAAAGTGTACATACACAAGTTACTGACCGCGGCTTAAATGAATTTCATGCTTTTAGAGATTGCTGTACAGCGAGTTTCATGCGTCCAGTGATTTTTTTTTTCGGTTAATGTACGCAAAGCGTACATACACAAGTTACTGATCGCGGCTTGAATGAATTTCATGTTTTGTAGAGATTGCTATACAGCGAGTTTCATGCGTCCAGTGATGTTTTTTTCGGTTAATGTACGCGAAGCGTACTTACATAAGTTACTGACCGCGGCTTGAATGAATTTCATGCATTCTAGAGATTGCTATACAGCGAGTTGCATGCATCCAGTGATCTTTTCTTTCTGTTAATGTACGCGAAGCATAGTCAACCGTGTCTTGCATGTATTTCATGCATTAGAAAAATGTGAAATATCGAATTTTTCCCCAATTATAACGTGTGTGCTTTGATGCAGAGAATTGACTACTTACAGAGTTTCTATGAGAAATTCTTTCATGAAGTAAACGTTGATTTTATTCCGTTTTGTTACAAATTTCAAAGTGTAAGCCATATTTTACTACTAGAAAAAATTAATTGTTAAAGGTAATAAATTATTAAACTTGATAAATATTTTTAAAAAACTCATAGAAAAAAATAGATAAAAATTTTTAAAAAGGGATACATCTGGAATAAAAAAAAGCTATAAACATGAAAAAATAGAAAAATTTTGAGGAAAAAATAGGTAAAAGTATGTAAAAATGGAAAAATCTGGAGGAAAAAGTAGCCGAAAATTTGTAAAAATGCAGTATCCGGAGGAAAAAATAGCTAAAAATTTGTAAAAATTGAATAATCTGGATGAAAAAATAACTAAAAATTTTTAAAAATGAAGAAATCCGGAGGAAAAAAATAATTAAAAATTCATAAAAAAATGGAAAAATCCGTAGGAAAAAATAGTTAAAAATGGAAAAATTCGGAGGAAAACAGCAAAAAAATTGGAAAATGGGAAAATACGGTGGCAAAAATAGCTAAAAATTTGTTACAATTGAAAAATTATCTAAATTTAGGATGAAAAAATAGCTAAAAGTTTTTTAAAATGGAAAAATTTGGATGAAAAAATAGCTAAAAGTATTTTAAATGGAAAAATCTGGAGGAAAAAATAGCGAACAGTTTGTAAAAAGGCAAATTTTCGGAGGAAAAAATAGTTTAAAATTTTTAACAATGCAAAAATCTGGAGAAAAAATTTTTAAAACTAGAAAAATGCAAAGGAAAAAATAGCTAAAAATTTGTAAAACTGGAAAAATACGGAGGAAAAAGAGCTAAAATTTTGTAAAAATGGAAATATCCAAAGGAAAAAATACCTAAAAATTTGTAAAAATGGAAATATCCAAAGGAAAAAATAGCTAAAAATTTATGAAAATGAAAAATCTAGAGGACAATTGCTAAAAATTTGTAAAAATAAAAAAATAGAAAGGAAAAAAAATAGCTACAAATTTGTGAAAATTGTAAAATTTGGAGGAAAAATAGCTAACAATTTGTAAAAATGGAAATATCAAGAGGAAAAAATAGTTAAAATTTATCAAAATGAAAAATCCGGAAGAAAAAAAAATTAAAAATATGGAAAAACTAGGGGGCCTACCCCCTGCGAGCTACGCTCGCCAACCCCCGCTCAGACTTCGAGGCCTCTAAAAACATGACAGCGTGCTTCGTTTTTAAAATATTGGTAAATCTGTAATTGGGTTGCCATGCTTTTAACGTTTTAATGGGGCATTTTTTTATTATCATGGCCTCATACACAGCTGTTGCGACAACTGACAACTGTTTTAGGGATTGGTAAGTAAAATCAATTACACCTTGAAAACCAGCTTGTATAAAATGGTTAGGTTTAAATTGTGGCTACCTCTCGCACTTTTATAACAACGATCTGTATTCTAATCTTCCATTGCGTTTAAGGATGAGAAAAATTCCATCTGCTTGTGAATAACATTAAGATCCACGGTATTGAAAAGTACTATGTTATAGACATTTTCAGTAACAGGTTTTAATTTTCTCTCTGTTTTAGTGCACCATCATGCATATTTTCATGTTATTTTAAATATGTAAATTATTTATTTTAATTAATATGTATATACGAATTTTCTAATAATTATTTATCATACAAAATAATTAAATATTTTGTGCATGCATGCCTGCATTTATTCGGCATCAATTGATGAGATATTTAAACAAATTCGCTATCCGCGATAATTTTACACTCATGTTATGTCACTTGAATATTGTCCATGAGAAAATCGGGTACTTTTCCATTATAGGATCCTTTGCTTTTAGGTTTGTCGTAATTCGAGTTTCAAAAACGAATAGATTCGTTAATATACATATATTTGTTGCCAAAAGTTATGAAAACAAACCCAATGAACTTTTGGTGATTTTCTATAATAGGGGTCTTGACGCTTTTTTTAAAAAGCTTGGCGCAATTCGGGCATCAGAAAGTGAGATTTGGTGCCAAATTACATAAACAGCCATGGAAACAAATTCGACGATTTTTTTTGTTTATATGCGTATTTTAATTATACGTATATTATTATTGTTTTTTCTATACAAATTACTTCTGATTATATATAAAATAGGATAAATGACATTTTACGCTAAACAAATTGTATAAATATTGAAAAAATGCTTCTGTATACGAAATGACAAAGTAAATAGGTTGACAGAAAGTATGTTGCCAAATTTCCTTTTCCGCCAAGGCTATTTTCTCTGTTTCGTCAAGGCCCCATATACTGGAAAAGCACCGAACTTTTATGCTTGTTTATACATGTATTTATATGTATATATACAATTTATTTATAATTGTCTTTCAATTTACCTCTTTTTGTACATAAAAATAGATAAATGGCTTCTTTATATTAAATAAATTGTATAAACATAAATGACGTATTTACATAAATGACGTCATTTGGACGAATTTATTCAAACTATTTTCAGTTTATAAATTAAATTAAATGCTGACAGACGATTTAATCCTGACGATAGAAATGTGATTTTTTTTTCAAATTTTCCTGAAAAACATAATTTAATCACAATCTTGTCTTCATTATCGATTGAAATAAGAGATAAATTCACTTTCAATTTGAAAATGACGAATAAAAATAAATCAATAATCCCTATCGGGATCCTTTTTTATTTTTTTCCCTTTTTTGTCACAAAAAAACTGAGTAATTAGTTGCCATCATTACAGAAATGTCATTAAAATTAGAAAAAAATGAATATCTCGAAAACTAATTCCAATTTCAAAATTCTATTTCCAGTTTTGACATCCGCGGATTTTTATGGACAATTGGTATTAATTTCACCATCAAGCGTTTAATATTTTATTAAAAATAGCCCTGAAACATAATCAGTCGTTTAATCAGTCGTTTCATAAAATCGTTTCATAAATTCGTTTCATAAAATCGTTTCACAAATTCGTTTCATTAGGATTTTATATATATAGGGTAGATAAAAAAATCCAGAGGAAAAAAATAGCTAGAAATTTCTAAAAATTGTAAAATCCGGAGGAAAAAATTGCTAAAAATTTGTAAAAATAAAAAATCCAAAAGAAAAAAATTAGATAATTTTTTTTTTTTTAAACTGAGAAATTTGGAGAAAAAATAGCTAAAACTTTTTTTAATGGAAAAATCCGGAAGAAAAAATAGCAAAAAATTTGTAAAAATACAAATATCCGAAGGAATAGTTAAAAATTTGTAAAAATAGAAAAATCCGGAGGGAAAAATGGCTAAAACTTTTTAAAAATTAAAAATCCGGAGGAAAAAAGTAGCTAAAAATTTTAAAAAACGGAAAAATCCGGAGGGAAAATAGCTAAAAATTTGTAAAAAAAAAAAAAAAAAAAAAAACGAAAGAAAAACACAGCTAAAAATTTATAAAAATGAAAAAAAAAAGGGAAAAACCTAGCAAAAATTTGTAAAAATGGAAAAATGCAGAGGAAAAAATAGCTAAAAATTTTTAAAAATGGACAAATCCAGAGAAAAAAATATCTAAAAATTTGTAAAAATGGAAAATACAGAGGAAAAATAGCTAAAAATTTATAAAAATGAAAAATCCGGAGTAAAAAATAGGTTATAATTGAAAAATCCGGAGGAAAAAATAGGCAGATCTTTTTGTTAATGGAAAAATCCGGAGGAAAAAAATTGTAAAAATATAAATATCCGGAGGAATAAATAGTTAAAAATTTGTAAAAATAGAAAAATTCGGAGAGAAAAATTGCTAAAAAATTGTAAAAATGGAAAATTCCGTAGGAAAAAATAGCTAAAAATTTGTAAAACTGGAAAAATCCGAACGAAAAAATTGCTAAAAGTTTGTAAAAATTGAAATATCTGAAGGAAAATATTGGTAAAAGTTAGTAAAAATTGAAATATATGAAGGAAAATATTGGTAGAAGTATGTAAAAATCGAAAAATTTGGCGGTAAATTTTACTAAAACTTTGTAAATATTCTTAAAACGAAATAAAACAATCAGGACGTCAATAAACGTCAATCATGATGTTTTGCTTGGGAACTAACTGCAAACCAACGGTTGTTATGTTTCATATCTTATTAAATATAAATTGTAGAAAATGTCACCACTGCATATAAAGTATTAAAACATATATCTATGAGATACAGCTGCAAGATATAGCTATAAAATATAATAAAAATAGAAAACACAGCATAGCAACTGTTTGTTTGGAGTCAGTATCCAAGCAAAACGTCATATCCGACGTCACGACTGAAAGCGTCTATTGAATAAAAAAAATAATTGCGATCACTGTGTAAAACAAAGTACTCAAAATGACATGTAGCCAGGGGTGTAAAAATTGGGCGCCAATGGGCCGATTGCCACCACTAAATTTTTAGTATTCGTCGCCTAATAAGAACGAGCAGGGAAGACCGAGCTATGCCGGGGCCTCCGAGATGTCGCTGTGTGTCCTACACCGGGCCTGCTACAAGTATTAGTGACGTCGCAATAGTGATCCACTTTGGTCAATGTATCGCAGCAGAAAGATGTAATAAAAAGAGCATTTTCGCTCTTATAATTTGTGATTACATAAATAATATTAAATTTCATAATCGTGAAATAAAAGGGAATTAATATACTTGTTTTATTAAAGGAAATTAAAAGTTTTAAATTAAAAAAATGCTAAGATTAATAAATCAGATTGAACCTATTGACTTACCTTTTCCTAAACACATTATTTTACAATAAATATACGTACAAAACATATAATAAATCTACCAAAAACTTTACAAAATCAATCCCATTCCTCCCTTTTACAACTACATACCATAATTTAACCATCAAAACAGAATAAATGTCAATTTAAATACAGAAATCGACATTTTTTAACTATAGAGACCTTGGCACTTTTTTTTAACGCTTTGGCGTAATCCGGGCTTCAAAAAGTTAGATATGTTTTAAAATTATATACACAATTATGAAAACAAACCTAATGTACTTTTATGTTTATTTATATATGTATAAAATTATTTATATATACAATTCTGTTCTACCTGCATATAAAAAGAGATAAATGGCTTCTTTATATTAAATAAATTATATAAATATTGAAAAAAAAAATACTTATTTATATGAAACTACGAATAGGTTGCCAGAAAATATGTTGCAACTTTCCTTCTCTCGCCATAAGCCTTTTTTGGTACCTTTCGGTTAGCCGGGCGCCAGTGATACATGTACATATATAAATATATAAATTAATTCATACATATACAGTGTCTCACATAAGTGATGGGACACTTGTGCTTTACAAACGGAAACTAATCAAATAAATTAAAAAAACATGTACACATTTTTTTGTGGGTGTGTTTCATACTTAAATTTAGTAAAGATTATTACATAACATGCATTTTGTCAAAATATTAAAATATTAATTTAATAAAAATACAAATGTTTAGAACGGAGCAAAAAATAGCTCACATAAGTGATGGGACACCATTATATATGCAACAAAAATCGTCTGAAATAAGCAATAAAAATATTTTTTGGGGTTTTATTTTTACTTAAAAGCAATTGGCAATAATTTATAAAATCGTCTGCAGTACTTCTCTCCAGTTTGTTTTGGAATTTTTGTGTTTTTTAGCTCTGTGTAGCCATGAATGCTAAACAAAAAGAAACTTCGCCTGAAATTCGAAAATTAGTTATTAATTTGCATATTGAACGTGGAAAATCTATTAGAAAAACTGCTGAAACAGTTAACTTGAGTCGTTCAACAGTTTTCAATATCATTAAACGATATAAAAAGAATCATATGATTCAGGATAAAAGAAGACCTGGCCGACCATCAAAGCTATCCAATGGAATAAAGCGAATTATCGTTCGAAATATTAAAAAAAATCCAAGAATTAGTGCTTCAAAAGTTGCTGCTGATTTACAAGCATTATATGGAATAATTGTTAATCCTGAGACTATTAGAAGGGTAATTCGATCTGCTGGATATCACGGTAGAGTAGCCAGGAAAAAATTCTTCGTAAGTGAAAAGAATAGAAAACTCAGACTAGCTTTCGCAAAATCCAACATAAATAAGAATTCTGATTACTGGAATAAAGTTATATTTGCTGATGAGAGTAAATTTAATATATTTGGTTCTGACGGTAGAATCTTGGTGTGGAGAAAACCCAGGGAAGAATTTCGCAAACAGAACTTGGTACCAACAGTAAAACATGGTGCAGGAGGAGTTATGGTATGGGGGTGTATGTCGTCCGCTGGAGTTGGTAATCTTGTTTTTATTGACAGTATAATGGATAAGTACAAGTATATTGATATTTTAAAGCAAAATTTGAAATCTTCAGCACGAAAATTGAACCTTCATAACGATTTTAAATTCTACCAGGACAATGACCCCAAGCACACTGCTCTGAACGTTAGACTCTGGCTGCTATATAACTGTCCTGAAATAATAAAAACACCACCACAATCTCCAGACTTAAATCCCATAGAGAATATTTGGCAAGAATTGGAATCAAGAATTCGCAAACACACCATTTCTTCAAAACAACAACTAAAATCGGTGCTTCAAGAAGAATGGGGTAAAATCACTCCAGAAATCACGAAAAAATTAGTCGAATCCATCCCAAAAAGATTAAATCATGTTTTAAAAGTAAAAGGAAATCCAACAAAATATTAAAACCTTTTAAAAAGTAAAATTTTTGGATAAATATTTGATGGAAAAGTAAGTGTCCCATCACTTATGTGAGCCATTTTTTGCTCCGTTCTGAACAATTGTATTTTTACTAAATTAATATTTTAATATTTTGACAAAATGTATGTTATGTAATAATTGTTACTAACTTTAAATATGAAACACACCCAAAAAATTTTTGCACATGTTTGTTTATTTATTTTATTGCAGTTTCTTTTTATAAAGCACAAGTGTCCCATCACTTTTGTGAGACACTGTATGTGTGTGTAGATATGTGTATATATAGATGTGTCATGTGTGTGTAGATATATGTGTATATATATGTGTGTGTATATATGTATATGTATCACTGGCGCCCGGCTAACCGAAAAGTACCCAATTTTCTATCTTGACTTTGTAACTGATTTGTAATATTTTAAAAATTGTCTATTTATTGTACTTGGGTCTAGGACCTAATAACCATTCAAATTAACTTATCAAAAGATTTATTTTCATAATATATTTGTACACTTAAGTTAGGTAAAATTGAACTACGTAGAATTACTAAGTTGTGTAAATCAGTTACTTTTAATTTTATAAACAAAGCACATCACTCACTTCTAACTAAATGTATCCAGATATTAGTCAATTTATTACAGTATTTCTTTCAAAATCATTTTTTAAACTGTTTATCGTCTGCTTCTTTTATTTATTTATTTTTTTTCTAAAGATCATTTGACTCTTTTCGATTTGGAAGTACAAATTCAATCAAATATGCTAGAATATTTCCATTACAGTAGGCTAGACATTTGGTTGTTAGGGTTTTTTCTCTGCACAAGTTCAATACCATCATATTAATTCTAGCTTCACGAATTATGAAAAGTATATCGAAACATTTAATGCAGATGCAGACCATTTCTGTTGAAATGTAAAAATAATTATCACAAGGTAATTTTCGTAGCTAAAATTTCTTCTTTTCATTATCAGTAGCGAATTTGAAGACTTAGATTAGAAACTAGGAGCACAACATTTTCTTCTCTTTATTTTATAGATATAATCTACACTTTCTTTAATAATTATAATCAATAATTATCGATAGCATTATAATCTAAATACACGGAAAAATATTATGAATTACTATATAAAACAATAAATAAAATCAAAATACTGTCGTAAACAATACGTACAAACGAACAAAGTACATGAAAATTTTTAAGTTATTATGGATCACTGTTTTGACGTCAGCAGGTTGTGACGTCACCTGTAGCAGGCCCGGTGTAGGACACACAGCGACATCTCGGAGGCCCCGGCTATGCTCGGTCAAAATTAAATTTGAGTTCAAATATCATGACCCATGACCAAAATGACCCACTAATTGAATATTCTCGAACATGTGACTTAGCCCAACAGGCTTATCGTGCCCGAAAACCATAGGATGCAAAATTTAGTGTAAATAGTCTGAGCCGTTTTTAAGATAAAATAGCTTGACCCATAATGACCCATGACCAAAATGATCCACTAATCGAAATTTCACGAATATGTGACCTAGCCTAATAGTCTTCTTGTTCCCTAAACCTGTAGGGTGCTAAATTTATTTCAAATCCTCTGAACCGTTTTTAAGATAAAATATGACCCATAATGACCCATGACCAAAATGACCCACAAATTGAATTTTCTCGAACATGTGATCTAGCCCAACAGTCTTCTCGTGCCCGAAAACCATTGGATGCAAAATTTGGTGTAAATTGAGCCGCTTTTTAGATCTTGACCCACAATGACCCAGCAATGACCCACTAATCGAATTTTCTCGAACATGTGATCTAGCCCAATGATTTTCGCGTGCCCGAAACTCGTAGGATACAAAATTTAATCAAAATCGTTAGAGCCGTTTTTTAGATAAAATTAATTTGACCCGCTTTGACCCAAAAATGACCCACTAATCGAAAGTTCTCGAAAATGTGACCCAGCCCAATAGTCTTCTCGTGCCCGAAAATAGTCGGATACAAAATTTCGCCAAAATCGTTTGATCCGTTTTTTAGATACAATTAGCTCGACCATGACCCAAAATGACATAAAATGACCCACTAATTGAATTTTCTCGAACATGTGACCTAGCCCGACAGTCTTCTCGTGCCCGAAAACCATTGGATGCAAAATTTAGTGTAAATTGAGCCGCTTTTTAGATCTTGACCCATAATGATCCAGAAATGACCCACTAATCGAATTTTCTCGGACATGTGACCTAGCCCAATGATTTTATCGTGCTCGAAACTCGTAGGACACAAAATTTAATCAAAATCGTTAGAGCCGTTTTTTAGATAAAATTAATTTGACCCGCGTTGACCCAAAAATGACCCACTAATCAAAACTTCTCGAACATGTCACCCAGCCCAATAGTCTTCTCGTGCTAGAAAATGGTAGGATACAAAATTTCGTCAAAATCGTTTGAACCGTTTTTTAGATACAATTAGCTAGACCATGACCCAAAATGACCCACTAATCGAATTTTCTCGAACATGTGACCTAGCCCAATGGTTTTCTGGTGCCCCAAAACGGTAGGATACGAAATTTCGTCAAAATCGTTAGAGCCGTTTTTAAGATAAAATTTGCATATATATATATATATATATATACATAACCACACACAAGATTTGCTCGTATTAGAATATATGATACTAATACAATTTAAGTGAAGTATACTAATAAAGTTTAGGCAAAAAATAGTAATAAAATTTAGTGGTGACAATCGGCCCATTGGCGGTCAGTTTTTACACCCTGCATGTAGCTGTAGCACATAACTACATTACACGTATCTTGTACAACATTTGTGTAAGAATTACATGTACATTGATGGTTCATGGAGGTGTAAAGGTTTCTTTAAAAAAATGAAAGAATTTTCCGCATGTTTTTAGTTCAGGCAAAGTTTTCAACCAAATTTAACACCACTTTCAGAAAACTTCACAGAATATAGTAGAAATAACATAGTACAATTAGATTATAAATATATTAAATATTTGACAAAATCTGAGCATTTGTATGAAATAGTTTTAACTGCACATGCGCGACGGATAACAAAAATTCTTTTGCGTAATTTACGTCGAATGTTGTAAAATTCAGAAATATATCGGCGATGATACTGATATCATTCAGTGATAAATATCTGACGAATATCAGGATCGATTCATATATCGATATATATCAGGCGATAAGTATATATATCAGCCGATGCTAGCTGAATTTCAATTGCTTTCTAAAAGCAAAGTAGTACAGGTAAAGTTTTCAGAGGCAACTCATGGCCATTCACCAAAATTTGGGAAGAACTTCGTTTTGGCCCTAGAAATGAATATCCCATGAGTCCCCCACGCCCCAAAATGTTGTTTTACCACGTTTTTGGGGAGCAAAAGGGGCATTTTAACCCAGTGGGGGGGGGGGGGAGGGTAGAGAGAACTCAATTGTTTTTTTTAATAGGTCAAGTGTGATATTGTTTCTTATGTATTTTTTAATTCTGAATCGAATGACACCATCCGAAAGTCGATACGACTATTTGTTACAAAGGTACAGCAGGTTTTATGAATAAAAAGTCGAAAATTATATTTTATTACAGGTAAAATACAATAACAATTAGTGGCCATTCATAAAAAGGGAAGAACTTCGTTTTGGGGTACGGCGCCGATGCCGAGCCCCCTCCCCCTCCACGCCGAAATGAGTTGAAAAGTGTTAATGAGTTTTTTTATTTAAAGTTACTGTAGCTTAAAAACTACAAATCCCCCCCTCCCCCCCCATTGTAAATATAAAGTAAATTCTGGCTTCTGTTCTTGTTTGATACTAAATCAATTTTGCTCAAACAAATTTTTTTTTTTCACTTTTTTTTTTTTTCAATTTCAGGATTAATTCTCTATTTACTGGCAAGGACTATACACTTTCCCAGGACTCACAGATTTAAAGAGCCCAAAAATTTCTAGTTTTTCAAATGTATTTTATTGTAAACAATCTTAATGGAATAAGATTTTAAAAATTTCTATATATTCATTACACAACTTATGTAAGTTAAAATTGTCAGTGACATCATAAGTGTATGTTTTTAAAGTTTTAAGTTTATCATAATGCGACCAAAATATTTCTGTTTCTTTATACGTGTTTTAAACTTTAAGATGTTTTAATATCATGACTGTATTTTTTATAAAATCGCATTTTCTTTGGAATACGTATGTTTTTCAAGTTCACACAGCATTTGTTCATGTTTATTTAACATTATATTTGAGTCTGCCAAGTTATTTTTATGAAGAAATTTCAATAATAATAATATTCCAACTTCAGTTCATAATTATTCTTAGTCTTTCATTTACATGAGTGCATTCAGTAATACGTAGTTATATCATACCCTTCTCACTCACAATATTTGTAAAAATGTGATATCCTACGATTTGGGCCCAAAACATTTTCTGCCGCTAGGGCCTAAAATTTTGATGGTCGGGCTCTGTTCAACATAAAAGAACTTTCTTTGTTGAATCTCTTTTTTAATAGCAACAAAAAGTTAATTCACTTTCTTAGGGGGAGCAAGCAATCTTTCTTGATCTCCCCCTTCTTCTCTTATACATGCTCATGGGATTTTGATCAAACATATGACTATTAACCTTAAAAAAATATGCATTTAAAAAAACATGAAATTTGTGAAGGAAAGGAAAAATTAAGAATTAATTGCAAACTAGTGATCAGATTTCATTTTTTTTAAAGAGCTAAAGTTATTGAATTATGTCTAACAACTTTACTAAACTTTTATGTTTTAAAACATAAAACAAAAAAATGTCCAAAAAATTAAATATAGCGGAATATTTCGAAAAACAATGGATTAAGTCCAAAAATAGCTACAAAATCTTTTGAGCACACGTGGCTATCAACTGACAATTGATATTGCGCATAAAAAATGGTTTTAGTGCTTCATTGCTTAACCCCTTGGGGACGAGTGACACGTATACGTGACGCATAAGATGCTCAGAATCCTCGATTATTCCCACCAATTAATTTTTATTGTAAGCCTTGCCTTATGTAATCCTAGCATTTCTGCGATTCAATTAGGAGAAAATTTCTGTTTTGAAAAACCGGTGGTAAAAGATTAAAAATTCTGTAAAGGACGCTCGTCGCGAAGGAATTAACTTCAGTGGCCAACCAACATACTTCAGAGTTGCTCCTAAAATTGCATCAGTAAGAGTTGCTTTTTCAATTTCAATGCTGGTTACTGGTAGATTTTCACAATATGAGATTTTAAATATCTCAGATGATGTTTCAACTTCAGATTCAGTTGGAGTACGTGATAAAGCATCAGCATTGCTGTGTTCTGAGTCCTTTTTATACTCAATGTTGTACTAGAAAGAAGATGATAGTACTGCCCATCTCAGAAGTCTTGCTGCTGCAATGCAATGGCAGGAACAGTTATGTCAGGTGCAAAAATACTTATTAAAGATTGCTGATTTGTAACCAGTGTACAAATTATCTACCAAAGAGATACTGCTGAAATTTTTTTATACCAAAAATTATTGCTGTTGCTTCTTTTTCTATTTTCGAGTAGTTTTATTTAATTTTGCAAAGTGTTCTTGATGCATAGGCAATTAGACGCTCATTGTTGTCATTGATGTGAGATAAAACAACACCAAGACCCATAGGTGCGGCATCACAGAAAACTTTCAAAGGTAGTTTGTCTTCGTAATGCACCAAAACAGCATATGATGTAAAAAGATTTTGACACTTCTGAAAAGTCTCTTCACATTCTGATGACCACATCCATGGATTGTCTTTATGGAGTAATTTGTAAAAATGAGCAAGCAGCAGGGCAGAATTATGAATAAACTTCAAATAATAATTCAGAAGACCCAAAAATGGTTTTAGTTCTGTAACGTTTGAAGGAGCATTTATTTTTTTAATGCATTTTATTTTTTCATTTGTCGGATGAATGCTCTTACTATCAATAGTATGGTCTAAGAATTCAGCATTTTCTTGTAAAAAAATTACATTTTGATAAATTGAGCTTAACATTGTACTCCATAAATCTCTGAAATACTTTTCCTAGAGTGCTTAGGTGCTCATCATAAGATGAGCATCTAATCATCGGTAATAAGAATGTCATCTTGAAACATATCGATTGTATACCCTGAAGAACTCTTTCGATTGTCGACTGAAAAATAGCTGGTGCACTGTTTATGCCATACAAGAATCTTGACGGATGTACTAAACCAAGATAGGTATTCAGAGTAAGATAGTCTTGTTCCATCTAACAACTCAAATTATCAGCAAGATGATACTCTTATCCATCTAACTCAATTTGTTGATAAGCATGACGCAAATCTAATTTTGAGAAGAACTGTCCACCATTAAGAGTTGTGAACAAATCTTGTTGAGTTGGCAAGGGGATTTCGATCGATGAATTTGTTGACAGTAACTTTGAAATCATCACACAACCGTACATCACCATTTTTCTTGGGAACAATCACAAGTGGAGTTGCTCAACTGGAATATTGCACAAAGTTTCAAACGCTTCTTTTCTTGGAGCTTAGAATTTCCTCCGCAACTTTACTCTTTAATGAATATGGCACTGGACGTGCTTTAAAGAACACAGAATTGGTTTTCTTTTTCATTTTCAATGAAACCTTTATGTGTTTAATAGATTCTGAACTTTCCTCAACAAGTTTGTTTTACTTGTTTGTCAATGCATTTATGGAATCAACAGACATATCTTTAAGAATTTTGTGCACAGAAAAGATTTTGTGCTCATCTAATTTGAATTTTCTGATCTAATCCTTTCCAAATATGGTCGAACACTTTTTACTAAAATGGCTTGTAAATTACACATTTGATTTTCATATACTACACTGACACATACATCCCCAATAATTGCAATGGGATGTTGATTGTAATCTTTGAGTGAAACAGGTGTATTTAGGCACTATGTGTAGTAAATTTTCTTTTAACCACCTTTCACAAATTGCGCTGACACCTGCAGCAGTATCTAATTCCACATCTAATATTTTATCACATATTTTAACTTGCACTGTATATTACTTAATTTATTTCATTTATGAAAAAAAAATTATTCAGAATTATTCTGCTCACACAATTAGCCGATACTTTTTATGCAGAAGGATTGGCCATTTTATCTTTGGATTTACACACAGTAGTCCAGTAGAAATAGCGTAAAAAAAAGGGCCTTGCCTTGCAAAAATTCGGGTAGTTCTGATTTTTGGATATGTTTTAAAGGTTGACCCTCTAATAAAAAAACCAAGTTTTCGACCTTCTAGACCTTGTGCGTTTTTCACAATATTGAAAAAACCAATATTTTTCGGCACTTTTTTCGATTTTTCTTAAATAACTCAATTTCAGTGCATTTTACAGAAAAAGCACTTGCACCATTTTGTAGAGAATAAAATTCTCTACAACATGCAGTATTCATGTTTGTAAATTGTCCAAATAGGGGGTACGATACGGAGCCGGGAAATTGGGTAAAATTTGCAAAAAGTGCAAAAATCCACAAATGACGTTAGTTTTTGCTTAATAACCTACTTTTAGTGCGTTTTAGAGACAAAAGTGTCAATATACAGTTTGTAAAGCATGAAGTAGTCTATAAGTTTCATTTATTAGATCATTAAATATCTATAATAGACTCTAAAAATCAGAATAATACAATTTATGGTTAAAACAAAATAATACCGCCTGACAAGTCATTAATTTAAAAACGAGCTTTTATTTTTGATATTCATTAAACGATGCAATTAATTAATTATAGTATGTACAATAATAGGTAACTGTTGAATAGTTGAGGGGGGGGGAGCGAAGTTAACCAAAAAACCTAGTCGGTAACATAGGTGCAGGGCCAAGACTTCAAAGTCGAAAGTAAAATTAATAGCTGGGAATAATGTAAAAAAATACTTGAAAAAATAATAATTTATAATTTAGAAATTTTAAAAAGGAAAAGGAGTATCTCAGGCCGAAACTAAGGGAGGTGGGAGCAAAAGGAGCATGTGGCCCGGGCGCTAGAATGGAAGGAGAAGAGGGCGCACAATGAAGATTTGGTTTGTCGTGTTTGTATTCATTTGTCCCACATATTTTTGTTAGTCAAAGTTTACATTGATGGTAAATGTATCTCAGTTTGAGAATGTTAGTCTCAACAGAAAGAATAACAACAATTATACCTGATAAGATGGAAATCTGTATAAAGGAGGAGAATTGTTTTCCGGTGTTTTGAATTCAGTTTTAAATTTTAAAATAAAGAAAATATTAGAAACTTATCCTGAACATAATCAAAAAAGTATAAAAAGTGCAGAAAGTGCTCGTCGCTTGAAGATTCATACTTCTGCTGAGATTAAATTCAATGAGACTATGTTTCCACAGATGCCACAAGAAAAATTGTTGGGGAATGAAAAAAAAAATAAAGAACTTTTCATTTATATGCTTTGAAATGAATTTGAAAAAGCACAAATGATCACTACGCAGGCCACTGAAGATGCAGATGTGCTAATAGTGAACACAGCTATTTCCTAAGCCCGTGATTACGATGCTCCCATTGTCAATGGTGAAGACATGGACCTTCTTGTTCTTGTGGCTTCTCTAGCTGCAGACAATGTTTATTTCCGAAGGGCCAGGAGAGGGAAACTGCCTGATGATCTCTATTCCAAAGAGTGTTTCAAATTTAAGGAAGTTGCACAAAATATTATTTTTCTTCATGCAGTAAGTGGTTGTGACACCACTTCTGTGCTCTACAGCTATGGGAAAATGAAATATTGCAGAATTCTTCAGAACCCATCCCTGAACCAAAAAGTTCAAATCTTTAAAGGCTCAAATGCAGAGAGGCACAAACTTGTTGAAGCCACAGAAGGTGTACTTCTTGCCCTGTATGGAGGTGATCCCAACCAAAATTTGAATGTATTGCGGTATGTCAGCTTCGCTAGAGCAGCTAACAATATTAAATTAAATTTAGCTAGACTACCACCTACTCGTGATGCTGCTGAATATCATGCATTCAGACATGGCTGGGAAACGAAAAGGATCCTCTCGAATGCGGCTGGAAGTGGGGTGGTCATGGGCTCATTCCAGTCACCATGGTGAATGGACCAGCTCTCAAACTCTACTCGATTGCATATCTTGCCAATGCAAAAAAAAAAAAAAAAAAAAAATAAAATAAATAAATAAATAAATTGTAGTACGAATTGCAGTTCTAGAAAGGCAGGCTTGAAGTGCTCAGTTATCTGTGTGAAGTGCCACAACCAACTATGTGGCAACGCTCCTGATATTATACTGGACCTTGAGGACTTTGATGACCTAGAAAAACCAATCGAGTCAAGTACAGAGACGGACGATGAAGTATCTGAGACGATGGTATCATTACCAAGCAGCAGAAAAAGGAAACATATATGACAAAGCGACTATATAATACTCACTATGTATTTGTTGATTAATTTATTGTGCATTCTTTAATTAATTAACCACATCGTGTTTTCAATATCAAAAATAAGAGCTCGTTTTTTAAATTAATAACTTGTCAGGCGGTATTTTCCTGTTTTCACCCAAAATTTTTTTGCTGTGATTTTTAAGGTCTATTACCAATATTTAATTATCTAATAAATGAAACTATAGACTATCTCATGCTCTAAAAAGTTGATTATGGCAGTTTTGTTTCTAAAATGCACTAAAAGTGGGTTATTAACACAAAATAACGTCATTTGTGGATTTTTGCATTTTTTCCAAATTTAACCCTATTTTCCCAGCTCCGTATCTCACCCCCCTATTTGGACAATTTACAAACATGAATACTGCATGTTGTAGAGAATTTTATCTTCTACAAAATGGTGAAAATGCTTTTTCTGTAAAATGCACTGAAATTGAGTTATTTAAGAAAAATCGATTCCATTATAGAGCCCGGGACACATGCTCCTTTTGTTCCCACCTCCCTTAGTTTCGGCCTTAGATACTCCTTTTCCCTTTTAAAATTTCTAAATTATAACTTATTTATCTTTCAAGTATTTTTTTACATTATTCTCAAGCTGTTAATTTTACTTTCGACTTTGAATTCTTGGCCCTGCACCTATGTCTACCGACTAGGTTTTTTGGTTAACTTCACCACCCCCCCCTCAACTATTCAACAGTTACCTATTATTGTACATACTATAATTAATTAATTGCATCGTTTAATGAATATCAAAAATAAAAGCTCGTTTTTAAATTAATGACTTGTCAGGCGGTATTATTTTGTTTTAACCATAAATTGTATTATTCTGATTTTTAGAGTCTATTATAGATATTTAATGATCTAATAAATGAAACTTATAGACTACTTCATGCTTTACAAACTGTATATTGACACTTTTGTCTCTAAAACGCACTAAAAGTAAGTTATTAAGCAAAAACTAACGTCATTTGTGGATTTTTGCACTTTTTGCAAATTTTACCCCATTTCCCGGCTCCGTATCTTACCCCCTATTTGGACAATTTACAAACATGAATACTGCATGTTGTAGAGAATTTTATGCTCTACAAAATGGTGCAAGTGCTTTTTCTGTAAAATGCACTGAAATTGAGTTATTTAAGAAAAATCGAAAAAAGTGCCGAAAAATATTGTTTTTTTTTTTTTCAATATTGTGAAAAACGCACAAGGTCTAGAAGGTCGAAAACTTGTTTTTTTTTATTAGAGGGTCAACCTTTACAACATATCCAAAAATCAGAACTACCCGAATTTTTGTAAGGTAAAATGCTATTTCTACTGGACTACAGGTGCAATGTGTCCAATTTTGTGGCAAGCATGCAATTTGGCTGTTTTGTATTTACATTTGTTGGCCCGGCGTTGCCCAGGCTCGTGATAATAACCTTAAATATACCTAAAATCAATGTTGAATGATTTTTTTTATATTTAAACGAAAATCTTTCCAAACGATTCTATTGCTGGGCGACTTACTGCTTTCGGCAGCGTATACCCTCGAGTTTATATGATGTTATATTTTTAAATGAAAATCTATCCAAACAAGCCTAGAATTGGGTGCACCACCGCCTTCGACGTGCCGTCGGGCGTGCTCCGTTCTGTTCACGCTCCGTTCTGTTTTGATTTTGTATTTTTAAACGAAAGAGCGACGTAGCCCGGGCCCGTGATAATAACCTTAAATATACCTAAAATCAGTGTTTGAATTTATATATTTAAATGAAAATCTTTCCTAACGAACCTATGGACTTATAAGAAGTGTTTTTTCTTTTCCCTTTTTTTCACATCAGGTCATTTAATGTTAAAAACAAAATAGTTCTTATCGTCCGAAAGCTTTGAAATTTTTATGAGTTATAAATATACAGGGTGTCCCAAAAGTCTCCGTACAACTTCAAAAATTTATTAAAAAAAAAAAAATAATAGGCCTACAGCAAAAATAATTACAACAGTACATAGAGTAACTCAAAAAGTTTTTTTCTACTACCTTAGTATACTTGTACATGAGATCATTTCGTTGCACGAAGAATATCAAGTCGGTATTCCAATTCCATCCACGTGCGTTTCTGCATGCTAACATCAACAGTAGTTACAACTGTTTGGATCTTTTGTTTCAATTCCACGAGACTGTTCACTTGAACAAAAAGATCCAAACAGTTGTAACTTTATATTAAAATCATTAAAATTACAGTTGTAAAAAAAGTTGTAACTTCTGTTGATGTTAGCATGCTGAAACACACGTGGATGGAATTGGAATATCGACTTGATATTCTTCGTGCAACGAAAGGATCTCATGTACAAGTATACTAAAGTAGTAGAAAAAAAAACTTTTTAAGTTACTCTATGTACTGTTGTAATTATTTTTGCTGTAGGCTTATTATTTTTTGTGCAATAAATTTTTGAAGTTGTACGGAGACTTTAGGGACACCCTGTATTTCTGAAGCCTGAGTATAATTTGTGCTAAAATGTTGATTTTAATCACAAATTTTGGGCACAAAAAGTTTGTGCCAAAATTTTACTCGAAACTAAAAGGTTAGTTTAAGGTATTAAAATTTTAGAGAAATAGCGCAAAAATAAGTTTACGTTGTTAGTGTAAATAAGAATGCGCAATGTTAACCCTGTGGAAAATTTTTATTATTTTCAAACCGATTATTTCCCCCCTAAATCTCATAATTTCTTAACCAAATTTATACTTGATCATTAGATAAAAGGTTAGTATATTGGATTAAAATTTCAGAACGTATTTTTGTAATCAAAATGTGCCCAATGTTAACCCTATGGGCCACTGCGCTGGAAAAAACGAAATTCGCCAAAAGTGACTTTCGGAAATATTTTTTTTTTTCAAAGGGATTTCGAAAGGGTTGAGACGAAGGTCTTTATTTTTAAAGCTAAATGTATGCTTAATTAAGGGTGTGCGATTTGTTTTTTTCGTATTTCGCTTAAAAATTTCGTGGGCAAAACGAAATCATTCCAAAATGAAAAAAAAAAAAGAAAAAAAAGAAAGAAAGAAAAGGGAATTCGCGAAAGTGACTTATGGAAACGAATGCTTTTGAAAGGGTTAATATTAATATTTTTTTTTTAACCGAAAACGGCGTTTTAAAGCAAAATGCACATAGATATGGTTTGGTATCTTTGTATTTTTCGTACTTCGATTTCCGAAACCGATACCGATTTTTAAACGGTGTGCGGTACCTTTTTTCGGTTTATCAGATTTAGTCATTCTTTTGTCGCACCTTTGTTTAAAATATCATAATTAGTTGCAACATCACTCATGTTTTACGCCAATACTTGACATGCAGTCTGATTACGGAAGATTAACTTGCAATAATGCGAAACATGTTTCGCTCGAAACAAAAAATATTGGTTGGTAATAAAGAGCTACAAAGTTCGCCAATGGCATGCGGCTAATATGAAAGTATACCTTATAAACTAAATACTTAAACAAGTGAGTAAGTGTGATCGAAGATCGCACAGACATAGGGTTTCGTTTAACATTCCTTTCAAAACTCTTTATCATTTAAACAATAAATCCAAATCATTAATTTATAATTATTCTTATCCTTTATCAATACAGTTTATAAGAACATAGATGTCAGCACCATTAAATTTAATAATAAAATTATAACAAGAGGAAGCTATTTTTAAAATAAAATTAAAAATATTCAACTATTGCTCTTCACAAAAGCATATATTTGTATATCTGAAAAACATATTTAATTACAAAATTTAATTTTAACTAAAAAAAAAAGTTTATTAAATTAAATACATCGGACAATGAAATGTAAAAATCGAAAATTTCAACTTCCGTCTTCGAGAATACAACCTGGAACCTTTGGGTTAGGAGGAAAACGCGCTACCACTGAAACATCCAGCCTATGCGAAAAAGATTGAAATTAAGGTTCTGTTTTAAGATCTGAGAAATAGTCGGATGCCATTAAATTAATTCATTTAATTAAAACAATATGACTTTTTCAAAATTTTATGACTTGCCGGTATTCAGCTATAATATATAAGTATGCAAAAATTCAAGTCTCAAACTTATACAGTTTCCGAGTACGAACTCTGTGACAGACAGACAGAGGAGTGAGATGAATAGGGTTTCGTCAGATGAACGAAACTCTAAAAACCCGGCTTCCCGGCTATGTCCTAATCTTGTAAAGTGTTAGGCTAAACTTGGGCGATCCATTATCATTTGTGATAACCCTGCCAGATTTTCCTTAGTTTTGCATATTTTTTATTTATATTACTGCAAATGTTACTTTACATTATTGTAAAAAAAATGTTTATTGTTGAGATATATTTAAAAATACATATAATGCTTTAAAATTTATTTAAAAACCATAAAAATTCAGTAAATTGAGATACAATTTTTTTAAAAATTGCATTTGAAAGTACATTTTCCCCCTCTATTCGATGGTCTAAATATTAAAATTGTGCGATGTTTAAAAATTAAGAAATTTGTGATAAAGGGGAAGTGATCGCTCAGGTCGTTGCTACCGTCGATATGGCGTCAGTGTAACTATATATATAATTAGATTTTCTATATACCTAAGAAGAAAGTATTGGAAACGTGAAAATTTTCGACTTCTGTTTTTTGATGGATTTAAACGTTTTGGAATGTCCCGAACACGGTTTGCCAATTTTTTAGAAAATGTCTGTCTGTCTGTTAGACTGCGTGATACAAATTTTGTGGCCGCTCTATCTCAAGAACTAATGCACGGAATTTCACCGAATTTTATATTCTGTTAAATTGATGTCGATTGGGTTTTGGTGTATATCGCCCAACATATGTGGCGTTGCGATGCTTCATTTTTCACGATTTCCTCGATAGCTATATCTTAAGAACTAAAGCACGGAATTTCATCAAACTCCAGATTCACTAACTAAGACTATGACATAAATTGATGCTGCTTACATGTTGGTGTATATCGCCGGACAGGGAACCCTTTTATGCTGTGTTTGTCATAATTACCATGATAGCTGTATCTCAATAATTATTTGGTTAAATTTCATAAAACTTCATATTCATTCAGTTAGACTGATATAAATTAATACTGATTCCTTTTTAGTGTATATCGCCCAGCAGGCAGCGCTATTATAGGGTGTTTTTCTGGATTTGCTAGATACCCATATCTCGACATTTGTTGGGTGGAATTACACCAAATTTTATATGTAAATTGTTTTTTTCTGAAAATAGATGCTCATTCAATTTTTGGCTTTGATCTCTCAGCAGGGATCGCTGCTATTTTGTGCTTGGGGGAAATTTTCATAATCAGGTCCACAATCAATTGATTCAATTTAACGATTGTGGTTTGCCATATAATCAACTCCATCCTTAAAATTTTTATACGCATTGTTGCCAGGATCGCATATTTTTGGTTTAGTAGATGTTATCTTTGATTTGGTTTAGTATATTATAAGGTTAGTTACTTGTGTGCAAAGTATGAACGTAATGCTTCAAACCATTCAAACAATAATGCAATAATAACAATAAAAAACAATAATTACAGTATAATACTGGCAGCTGGGATGCCAGTAAAATCAACAACTTTTTTTTTTTTCAGTGTAACTTACACGTGTTTCATTTTACTTGCATTTTTTACACCTTTCCAACATATACTTGAAAAGTGTTTATGACTTTGGTTTGTCTGCCCATCTGTCCAAGCTCTAACTTCCATAAACAGACTCGGATTGCCCTGTAATTTTTATATGTTATTGACGTTTACTATAGCACGATCGTTATTGAAAATAAAATGTTTTATACTTCTTTTACAGGGGCAGTCAAAAGTTATCTACATTACGATCAATGGGAAAAAATCGTTTCAAAAGCATTTTAATGATGTTACATCATTTCAAACATAATGAAATTGATATGCATTTATGAAGTGTACTAAAACATGCATTCGGTACACTGCAAAAAAAAAATGTTGATTTTACAATATAATATTGGCACCCCAGCTGCCAGTATTATACCGTAAAATTAACAGTAATAAACAGTAAAATAAGCAGTAATACTCATGCGCGGCAGCGTATTACTGCTTATTTTACTGTTTATTACTTTTAATTTTACTGTATAATACTGACAGCTGGGATGCCGATATTATACTGTAAAATCAACACTTATTTTTGCAGTGTAGAATATGGGGTGAAAAGCTTTTATTATACCTTTATAGGATTACACAAAAAAATCCCGTTGCATAATGGTCTACGGAGGAAAACTGTTTGCCACGTAATTTAATTATGTTACACTATTTCAAATATAATGATCTTGATACACATTACTGAGATTTACTGCAAGGTGCTGTAGAATATGATATGCATAGAGTTTATCGTTCATTTTCAGGGACACACAAAAGATTTAGGATACAGTACTGTATCCGAAATACTGTCTATTAGCGATAATTGCTGGAAGTATACGTTTTCAGTTACAGGGCTACACCAAAGAATTCTAAGCGCATTACTCAGTATGAGCTTGAATTCCCTAAATGTTCCCTAATTGAGTTATGCATATTTTCAAGGTGAATTATATTTAGTATACTAAGATATGCTTCTAGAATATAAAGAAAATCATATACAGGACCACACATAGTACGGGGTACATGGCCACATACACTGCAAAAAATTATTGTTGATTTTACAGTATAAAACTGGCACCCCAGCTGTCAGTATTATACCGTAAAATTAACAGTATTAAACAGTAAAATAAGCAGTAATACGCTGCCGTGCAAGCAGTAATACGCTACCGCGCAGTAATGCGCGGTAGCGTATTACTGCTTGCTTTATGGAAATGTGCTTTCAGTAAATAACTTTAAGCGTGTTTAAGCCTGAATAAAATTTAGCTTAATGCGTGGCGTGTTTAAAAATCTGAAGGTAATATACAGGGCTGTACAAAAGAATTCAAGTATATTTACGACTATTGGTAGAAATTACTGAAGGTGAATTTTCAACCCAGTATGCGTTTTATTACTAAACTAAATTTTAGCATATTATGTAGAATATATACAAACCTATAGATCAAATGCAAGTATGCACAAAAGAATCAAAGTACTTTGACGGCTATGGACGGTAATTGCTGAAATCTGATTTTCAAATGTGCTAGGGGTTTTCTAAAATGCTTACTTGAGTATCTCTTTTACCTTATTAAACAGCGAATAGTTTTGTTAATGTATTCTCGAAGTGTTGGAAAGTGTTTCATAATCTATGTTCGACGCATGATTTTTCTTGCTTGTTTCTGCTATAGTTAAAAGAAAATCAGTACGTGTGTTTTATAAGATTAATATAGAAATATATTAATAGAAATATATTACTTAAATACTTACGCCACAGCTATATTACAAGCATGAAACATACTCAGAAATGAACACGTTTTCCTTATTTTAAAGTACTTATTTTGAATACCGTGGGCGTTTGATAAAATCAAAGCAATGAAACACATTTGGAAAGAAAAGAAAAATAAATAAATCATAAGCTGCAATGTATATTTAGATTTTATCTTTTCCTTTTTATTTTTAAAGATGTAATATCTATTAAAGCCTCACACTAATGTGTTCAAAAGTAGTTTAGTTTTCGGTATATTTTTATTATAATTGAAACGTGCGTGGATCTACAGGGGGAAAAAAAATCAACACTTATCAGATTTCTGGGAGACATATGTTAAAAAAAATATATATCTAGCTATTCATTGATTTTGCGGAAATTTCGCTTAATGGGATGGCTTTAACCATTTTCCTAGTTTTTAATCAGTAATAAACGGAAAGATATTATTGAACAATTTTCGCTGGTTTCGCATAATTGATAACGCTAACGGCTTTGGAGGCTAGAGTTATCTATATATGAATAGTTTAAGGCGGTTGCTATTTTTAAAACTCAACTGATCTTGACGGAGTTCATTAGAGGGATCGATAGTTTGCATCGAACAATATCCACTTTCCATGTCTGGACAAGAAGGGAAAAAATTACACCAAAGGTGTTGCAGATTGATTATTAAACACTTTCCATCTTTACAAGACGTGAATAGACTCAGTAGCGCCGGTGGGGCCGGTGGGGCCCGAGCCCACCCAATAATTTGCTATCCTAGCTTACCCAATTTACAGTGTTCCGTTATTTATTTACCTCTGAAACGAAATTTCATTCTGTTGACGTTCACAAAATCTTTTTGTTTGAAAAACAGTAAGACTCACTGGAGGATGAAAAATAATTCAACGGATATATAGGGATAAAAGTAATTTAACGGATATATAGTTTGATTTCTTTTAAGGGGTCTCAGGAGTCTTACTTTTCCTCCGATGATGCAAGTTTGCATCATGTCACATTTATTTTATTTCTAATTTCATATAACACACAATAAAATGAAAATTTTACCACTAATAGGTCAATATCTGCTTGATTTAACATAATTATTTTAATGCTGTACAATTCATATTTAATTATTTAAAAAAAAGTTTAAATTAAAAAAAAAGTAAAAAAAAAAAAAAAGTGCTTTGCTTGATATCCACCAACGCGCAAGGTTGTAGGAAAAATATTGCTTCAAAAATAACAAACAAAACTGATAATGATGTAAAATTGATGTATCTTGAACTTATGCTTCAATTTCAAGCAATTAAAAATTTAATTTAAGAAAATTATTATTTTTTTTAAATTAATTTTTTTTTAAATTTAAATTGTAAAATGTTTAAACAATTTATTTTTTGTTGTTGAAAAAATGCCAATTTAAAAAAAATTAAATTTTTAATTGCTTGAAATTGAAGCGTAAGTTCAGGATACATCAATTTTACATCATTTTCAGTTTTGTTTGTTATTTTTGAAGCAAGGTTTTTTCTACAACCTCGTGCGCAGTAGATACCAGGCGAAAAAGTTTTTTTACTTAAAAAAAAAAATGTAAACTTTTTAAAATAATTAAATATGAATTGTACAACACTGAAATAATTATGTTAAATCAAGCAGTGGTAAAACTTTCATTTTATTGTGTGTTATATGAAATCAGAAATAAAATAAAATGTGACATGATGCAAACTTGCATCTTCGGAGGAAAAGTAAGATTCCTGAGACCCCTTAAAAATATACTTCCTGCATATTTCACCAGTGCGTAGTTATTGATCACTTGTTTTAATGCCCTGACTCACACCCAAAAAGTACTTAGGTAACGGAATTTATTTTCTCGATGTCCAGCTTTTTACGATTTTAATTTGTAGTCATATTCATCATGGGTATGATAACTGTGATAAATATTAGTGCTATGGCAGTAGTTATAAAGAAAAGTTCACAAAACTACATTACTACAATTGCTATTTTGTACATTATTGAAAAAATTATAACTTCACACTTAACTTAGAGTTATTATCTTCTCCCAGCGTCCCCTCCCCCCTCGTCCTCCCTGAAAAATAAAATAAAAACCCGTAACATTTATTTAGAAAGTTTTCGCGCCCACCCAATACTTAAAAAAAATGTGCTACTGATATAAGACTTCTCCTTTGCCGACTTCGAAAAGATACTTCGTAAACAATAAGCAGGGCCAGACTTTTGGGGGGCTCTGGGCACAGACTTAACACGAGACCTCTATGTGTATGCTATGTAAACAAACTGAAATAAATTTTCATGCATGTATCTCTTACATAACTTTTAAATGTAATTAAAACTAGTTAGCTGTGCCAATCCCAAAACTTTCTTCTATCTTTTACATGTTAATATTTCAAAAAGCGTATTTTTTATTTATTTATTTATTTATTACTATGCATTTTAGAATCCGAAAATGCAGCATAGCAGCGCCACCTCTTATATGATTTGTACGAAAACATAATCAGCACCATGTTATGTCAACGTCAATCTGAATCTGAAGTTTGATGAAAATCCATGCATTAGTTCTTGAGATAGAGCTATTGCGTAAATCGTAAAAAAAATGCAGCATATCAGCGCCACCTGTTGGGCGATTTACACCAAAAAACGAATCAGCAGCAATTTATATCAAGGTCTAACTGAATCTAAAGTTTTATTAAATGCCGTGCATTAGTTCTTGAGATAGAGCGCCCACAAAATTTTTTTCACTTATAGACACGTTGGCAGACAAGCTCACAGACAGACATTTTCTAAAACAGTCAAATCGTATTCAGGACCTTCTAAAACGTATAAATCCGTCGATAACCGGAAGTCGAAAATTTTTATGAAACCAATACTTTCTTCTTGTAAAGATAGAAGAAAGTATTAATTAGTTATTTCCAATGTTTCCCTAAACAAAACTTCTTCTTTCTCCATTTTTTATTTTTTTCTATATTTACGAGAAGAAAGTATTGGTTTCGTGAAATATTTCGACTTCCGGTTTTGGATGGATTTATACATTTTAAAAGGACCTGAACACGATTTGACTGTCTTTAGAAAATGTCTGTCTGTGTGCCTTTTTGTATGTGACACAAATTTTGTGGGCGCTCTATCTCAGGAACTAATGCACGGAATTTAATCAAACTTCAGTTTCAGTTATACGTTGACATAAATTGTTGCTGATTAGGTTTTGGTGTAAATTGCCTAAAAAGTGATGCTGCTATGTTGCTCTTTTCACGATTTCCGCGATAGCTATATATCACGAAATTTCACCAAACTTCATAGTCTGTTAGACATTGACATAAATAGATCCTTATTAGGTTTGGGTGTATACCGCCCAACAGCAGAACATAGCAGGTTTCGCTGCTGTGTTCTGTTTACACTGATTTCCGCAATAGCTATATCGCAAGAACGCACAGTGGGGCATTTTGATGATGTAGGTGGACAAAATTCATTTATCCGATTATCTCGGAATTTAACAAGACCGCGTATACTGGTAGCCGAACGTCTCTTCTGTCGAGATCCGTACAAGTTTTGTCGAAAAAATCCGATGTGTGGATAAACTACGACCGTAAAGAAGGCACTTGGTTTGAGGGAGTTTCAAAAGTTGCATTATTTTTCTGTAAGTTCGAAAGCAAGTCGTGACTTTTCTGTTTTGTTTGAAAGCAGGAGTTTACTGGACATATGTCACATGTTTGTCACAAGATTTGACCTATTGTTGTTTGAAAATAAGCGCCATCTTGTTTTCAAACTTCATCTTGACTTTTAATACAGTATTAAGCATTATTAAGCAATAAGCATTTTTTAAAATCAAAGTACCATTCCTAAAGTATTGGAAACTTAAGAAAGCTCCTGCGAAAATTTGCGAATCATTAAGTTATATTAACTTGAAGTGTGTGTTTGAGTGTTTAATTCAAATCTTGCAAGTCAATTTTAAACCACTTTTAATTATCCGATTGAGCTGAAACTTTGAATACATGTGTAGTTTCAAGGACAATACAATATTATAATATAAAAAAATAATAATATAAATAATAATAATAATAATAATAATAATAATAATAATATGAATTATTAAATAAGCCAAATATTTATCATTGTTTGATTATTTTATTACTGATAGATTTGAAAACTCAGCAAAAACCTAATTAAACTTCAACGCAATAATTTTGTCCACCTAGATCCTCAAAACTCCCCACTGTGGAACGTATAGATTGTCATTTAATTTTAGTTGCACAGACGATTTGATTTATATAGAAAAAAGTTTTGTGATGGCCACAACATACTAGTTTTTAGGGTTTGATGAGATGAACAATACCCTATTCGTCCCGCTACGTTGTCTGTGCGTCACAGAGCCGGTTCGCAAAAGCTATACAACTTACAGACTTGAAATTTTGTGTACTTATAGCTGAATACCTACTAGGAAGCTGAAAGTCATAAAATTTTAAAAAATCGTGTTATGTTAATATAGAGAGATAAAATACCAAAAATCTAACAACCTTTTCCTATTAAATTTAAACATTTTTCGTTATAGCAGATGCCAACAATTAAAAATTCACAGTAAAATTCTTTCTACAATAATTAATTTTCTATTGAAAGATTTCCACGTGAAAAATGAAAATGAAATAAAAAGTTTCACCAATTAAAAAAAAGATTAATATGATGTCATATTGGTAATAAAACGGAATTTTTCAAACATTTCTCAATAATACAAGGAGTATGAGTATGTGTAAGTACAGAAAGCAGGTTAATAGGATGTCATTAGAGAATTAAAAAGAAAATTAATCTGACATCATATTGGAAATTTAACGACTTTTTAAAATGTTTGAGAATAATACAAAGAGAGTATCAGTATGAGTAATAGAGAAAGCAAATAGATATGACGTCAGCAAATGATTATAACGTCATCTAAGTTTAAGGAACGTATTGAATCCTGATAAAAACCCGATTATGGGAATATTGGCATATTTTAACATTTTGAAGGTATCTATACAACATGTTTAATTTTGAAATTGATTTTTTTTAAATATCGCATTTAGTCCACATGACAGATATTATTATGACAGAGAATAATAACTGGTTCAGATTTTCGAAAAAACGAGAAAAATAGACTGGTAAATTTTTACTTTCTATATATATATTTTTTTTAATGAAATTTATTTGGATTTATTAAAGAAAGGATAGAGTGTTTTGAAAGGAATATTAAACGAAACCTTTTATGCGATCTTCGATCACACTTACCCACTTGTTTTCTTTTCTTTCTTTCTTTTTTTCCTTTCTTTCTTTCTTTTTTCCTTTCTTCCTTTTCTTTTCTTTTCTGTAACAGAGTTTCAGAATTATTTATCAGTCCTATTTACATCTTTACTTTGGCAAAAGAAAAAAATCTTCCAACAGGATTATTCTCGATATCCTGGACAATTTTCGATAATTTGACTCTTATAATCCGCACTGGCTTGAATTCTGGATTTTATCAAATAAATGTTTGTTGCCGAATTTTGCCGCTAAAGCTACCAAATACTATAAAAATTCGCCACGTTTATCGCCACGGTCTGTCACACTATATTTTTCACACATGCCTGTATAACTACTTTTACAGCAATAACAGCGCATTTGTGAGAAACCATTTTTAGCATTTTGTATAAAAAATATGATTTCATCCTTTAAAAAAAAAGTCTAATACTACTGAAAATCATTTCAAGTTTCAAGTAATAATTGCTCGTCGATCGCAAAGCATTCGACTACTTTTGTGTTGCCCTGTATAATAACGATGTTTTACTCGAACCGAAATCACTTATAGCATTTTAAAACTATGTTGGAAAGGGTTAAAGAAATTATTTATTTTCTAAGAATAATTTTCCGAAATTCTAAAACAACAGCAAATTTAGTGCTAATAAATAAAATGAATAATAAATAGTCTTATGAATATTTTCGCTATAAAATGCTATAAGAATAATTGCTCGTCGATCGCAAAGCATTCGACTACTTTTGTGTTGCCCTGTATAATAACGATGTTTTACTCGAACCGAAATCACTTATAGCATTTTAAAACTATGTTGGAAAGGGTTAAAGAAATTATTTATTTTCTAAGAATAATTTTCCGAAATTCTAAAACAACAGCAAATTTAGTGCTAATAAATAAAATGAATAATAAATAGTCTTATGAATATTTTCCAGAATATAATTTTTCAGTTAATGCGATTATGCAACCCGCTTTTCTGCAGTTCGTTTTGTTTTTAATAAATCCCGTGTACGGGTATACTCGTATCAAACAATTATACGAGTAAGTTGTCACAGACATGTGGGCGTGAAGGCCATTGGACGCAGATAATAGAATCAAAACCACCTGCGCAATTAATACGCGAAAAAAGAAATACAGTTCCGTCTCTTTTCCGTCACAAAAAGGGTATCGTAAATAATAGTGCGAAACGTCTGGTATGCAAACGAGATGACTGTGTTAACGAGTCGAAATTACCGTATTTAATCGCGCATTTCTCGTATTTTTTCACTTCCCTCTCTTTTATAATACACAAGAAGAAAGTATGAGAAAATCACCGTTTGCCATTTTTCGATGGATTTACATGTTTTGGGTAGAGCTACTAATTTATCACCGCCGTCTGCGTTGCTTTGCCCAATTTATCAAAAAGTACGATATTGAATGAAAGTTTCGAATAAAATACGTACTTTTTATAATTGTTTTTCATCGAAAATTGCAGCATGCTTGTATTTTATTGTTCAATTTCAAATTTTAACATTAGTAATAAATCTGTTTACTTTTAGTGAATACATAAATTAATTTTTATGTTCATAAATTCTTTGTTGGAAGAAATTAGTAGCGTAGCAATTCAAAAACGAATTAAAGGGTGGGGGGGCTAAAGAACTCATTTTCAAATAAATTGATATTTTAGAATTATTAAAAAATAAAATATCTATAAAAAATTAATTGCTTTAACTAATTATTAATGAAATCATCAAGAAATCAATATATGTATATATATACGGATTTTATGTTCAATTGAAGTCTAGAAGTGCACCTCCCCCTTTCAGAACTTCAGCCCCTCCCGCCCCCCCCCCCCCGGAGAAAAATCTATGAAACATTGGATACAAGTTTTGGAATTTGGACATCGCAAGTTTTGCAATTCGGAATGTAAATTTTTACATATATACATCAGCCTTAGTTTTGGGATGTAGTGTTGAGTTCAGGCAGTTTTCTCCGGGAGGGATTTCTGTAGCTCCGGGGGGGATTGTAGAGTTCCGGGAGGGGAATTGCACTTTTTAACCACTAAAAGCATAAAATCTCAAATCTTCGGGGGGGGGGGGGGGTGGGGGAATGTCCCTCCTGGGCCTACGATTTAACTATTTTTGAAAAAAAATATATCTGTCTGGAAGTATGTTTATCCATCTGTATCTGATACAGATTTTGTGGCCGCTCTATCTCAAGAATTAATGCACGAAATTTCTTCAAACTTCATACTCGGTTAGACCCTGACATAAGTTGATGCTGATTATATTTTGGTGCATATCGTCCAACAGGTAGCTCTTCTATGCCATATTGTTCACGATTTTGTGATGGCTATAACTCAAGGACTAATGCACAAAAAAATATCAAACTCCACATAATACGTAAATTATTAGACCTTGACATAAGTTGGTGCTGATTACATTTTGGTGTACGTCGCTTAATAGGTGGCGCTTCTTACTGCGTTTTGCACGATTTCTATTGATAGCTATACCTCAGCATCTACAAGATGGAATTCTACTAAATTTAATATTTAATTATAAAAAACCTTACCGATTCAATCCTGGCTTTGATCACTTCAAAAAGAGTGCTGCTATACTATTTTTTTTTTTGCAATGAACATCTATATATTTAAAACGCTAAGCGTTTTGTTTCGACAATCCGTGAGAACAAACTACTACATCAAATTACATCATTCTTTTTTTAAATGAAAGATATTTGGTCACAGATTTGTTATCGTACATTCGTTTGTTCGAAAATTTAATTAATTAGCCGTAATCTTAAATTAAAATTTTACTTCTGCTTATGACGTCATAAAGTCGGCAATCGGATTAACGCCCACTGTTGCGACGAACAGAGTTTATTTTCTGAACTCAATGATTGCGAGCATAAAAAATAAATATTAAATATTAAAAGCACGTGACTTTTAGGCCGAATTTTTTTAATTTGTAAATTAAAATATAGTTAAAATGTTTAAGTATTTCGGTAAAAATATTTATCCGTGTGTTTTATAAGCAAATAAAAATTCATATTTACTGTGACGTCACGGAAATATTGTCCATTGGGTTCATTTTATCATTAAGCATTATAATTTTGTTGATGCCATTTTTTTCATTACAATTAAATGCAAAATATATTTTTATTTGTATGCATGGTGCTTAAGCATAAATGTACGTGTGAAAAGTTTGTACCGGTGAAAATGACGTTATCCTTAGCTTGAAATGCATTTTAACATTGATAAAACTAAAAATAAAAATTTATATCATTGTGTCAACATGGCGTAATATTAACTGATATTTCAATTTTTAATTTTAAAGATTAGAACTGGAGCCTTTATTGGTTGCTTCATCTTGATTGCATACCTTGATTACATGTTACCAATTACTTTTTTTAAATTATAGGATTAAGTTATAGGAATTATAGGATTTAAATTATTAAGATTTCCTTTTTTAATAAAAAAATTCCCAAAAGTAAAGAATTTCAGGAAAAAAAAAAACTTGAAATAATGATTGTATTTTTAGCTAGAATAAACAATGTAAGGCTAATACAGTGGAACCCCGATTTTACGTAACCCGTTTCGTACGTTATCCCGCTTCCTACGTTATTTTTCGTCTGTCCCAGAAAATTCCTATTCCGATAATGATAAAAGTACCTCGATTCTACGTTATTTACTCTCAACGTTTCCCGCTTGGTACGTCATTGTAGGTCAAGTACCTCAGGATTTTTTTTCTTTTTTCACTCATGGAAAAATTTTCAAAAGAACAAAAATGATTTCCACTTGGTCAACTGGTTATTTGTTATCAAAAACAGTTCTTCCCCTCCCCGTTAATACTCCCGTGAGAAAGTAACGATGAATTATTATTTGTCTAAAGTAGGATGCCTAAAAGAAAATGTTTCTCTGCAACCGAAAAGGCAGAAATTACCGAAAAATGCAAAGTTTCCAAATTAATTAATGTATCTCGTAAAATCGTTCGGTATCGCTTGTTCCACGTTACAAACCATCCTAAAACAAGAGGTCTATGTGGAATTAAAATCTGAAAAACTGGAAAATTTGTCAAAGAAAAGAAAAACATTGAAAATCTCTCTTTTTGAGAGACTGGGAAAGATTTTGTGCGACTGGTTTAAACAAGCCCGTTCAGCCAAGATTCCAATCAATGGCTCAATTTTGTAAGGAAAGGCTCTTGAAATTACTTCTCGACTTAATATGCGGAATTTCATGTCATCCAACGGTTGGATCGACCGATTCAAGAAGAGGCATAATTTGTCTTACAAGTTTATTTGTGGTGAGGCAGATGGAGTAAATACTGCGGCCGTTGAGGAAGGGACGGAAAAAATTTTGCCTTCTTTTGTGTGTAATTACTCAAAAAAGACATCTTTAACGCAGATGAGACCGGAATGTTTTTTAATCTCTTCCCTGATAGAACATACACCGTGAAAGGAGAAACGTGTCACAGTCGGTAGCTATCAAAAGTGCGATTAACAGTTTTGTTATTTACGAATGCAGACGGAATTGAAAAGCTAACACCCTTTGTGATTGGTAAATTTAAGAAGCCCCAATGCTTCAAAAACGTTAAAAGTTTGCCGACTGATTTCAATGCCAACCACAATGCTTGGGTAACTCTAAATCTTTTTTGAAGATTTTGTAAGAAAATTGAATATAAAAATGAGCTTACAAAAGCGATTTTATTCGTAGACCAGTGCACTCATGTTAATCTGAATTTAAATAATGTGCGTATAGAATTTTTCCCACCCAACTATACCAGTTTACTTCAGCCATGTGACTTGGGAATAAACAGATCCTCCAAAATGCATTTTAGAAAGCAACTGGTAAGAAAAGGCCTTTTTTCACTTGATTCTGGTGAGCTTCACGATGCTTGGAAAACAAAACTAAATGTGCCGGATGCTCTTCATTTCATCTCATCGACATGGAATTGAGTAGATGAAAAATGCATGTCAAATGCTTTTCTGAAGGGAGAATTTTCAAAATCCGAAATTAACGCTGAAGTGCCGCTGGGAAGAGCTTTCTATGGAAGACCACAGGAAGGAGGATAAATTTATACTTGCAGACACCAATGTTTATGAGTACATTGATTGCTATAAGGATGTTATCGCTAACACAAACATTCAGACTATTTCCGATTTGATTTTGCAATACTGAAGTGAGGATGATATTGATGAAGATCCAGAAGACATCGTGTCCTCATCGGCAGAGGTCATTGCGAATTCAAAAATTTTTAAAGAAATTTTAACTGAACATGAATATTAAGAAAAAAATTTGGGAAAACTTGCATGTATTGAAAATAGAGTGCATGTGAAATTACACTTAAAAAGAAAACGCAATAAAGAATAACACATTTTTTTAAATACTAATATGGTATTGTTAAGTTTATTTTTGTATAATTTGTTTTCTTGAAGTGTTTTTCTCTATTTGACCCCGATTTTACGTTTTCCCGTTTCGTGCGTTTTTTTCTGCTGGTCCCGTGAAAAACGTAAAATCGGGGTTCCACTGTATTTTATAGGAATTATTTTGGTAGGTTTGTTATAAGTTCATTTAACAGTTCCTTATTAGAGGCAAAGTCTTATTTCTTTCACTGTGAATTTTTCTTTCGATGTCAAAAAATGGTAATCTACTTTTGGACGCCAACCAAAACACAGTGGCAATATTTAGAAATGTATAACGGTTGTGACAACAAACAGCACTATCACTTTAGCTTTCATCGCGCTTACATCACTTCTAAATACTAAAAATTTAATTTTTTTACTACATTTTACAATTTCAATTCTTACATCCTCAATTAGAAAAAAAATTAGCTTTCGATTGAAATTTATTTGAAATCTGCCGCTTAATTTAACGACTTTTTAAATAATTTTCAAGCATGAAATATTTTTCAATTCTATCTCAACAATGACCATCCGTTTGTTTTAATAATGTAAAATAGCCCCTTGGAAAGTTGCAACAATTGAAAATAGGTATCCCTAACCTTCATGAAAAGTGAAAAAAAAAAATAATAAAAACCTGATAAATCATAAGATCAGATTATCCATAAGATAGAGTATTTTGGCGCTAATATAAAATCTGTCAAAAGAAAAAAAAAACTATTTTTAGTTTATGATTAACATAAAATTGATATGTTGAATTCGTTGATGTATATGTTGAATCAGAATATGCTAGGAACTGTTATTTATTATTTTTTTTTAAAGATCTATTGGATATTTAACTGTATAAGAGGCCGACTGTGATGGAAAAGGAATAATCATCCTGATTATGTAAAGGGATAGAAGAAACCATACAAATAAATTACAATTGAAAACATTAAAATTCTCCCTCATCTGCATATTAATTTATTATTTTTAACAAAAATTCTTCATTTTTACATAAAAATTGATTAGCTTAAAATAATGGATCCGTTTTAGAAGATATGGATTTGAAACGAACAATGATTAAAGAGGACATTTTAAAACTTTTAATTTAAACATTTTAAAACTTTTTTTAACGTCGAAATTCAACGGCGCCTTTGGGCAGATGCGATACATATGCGCATAGGAGCTCATTCGATTGCATTATCATAGGGGGGGGGGGGGTGCTTATACTATGTTCTTTTATTTACTGAATATGAGATGAAAGTAGGAAATTTGTATGATACTTTATGTTAGGACTATTTGTATGATACTTTATAGGCCCATGACCTTTTTTTTTTTTTTTTTTTTTTTTTGTCGTGGGGAATATGGTGGTAATGTCAAACTGATTTGCATTACACATTTGTTTACGGAGAACTATGTTTCTGGGGACTATTTCATACGAAGCCCTACTTAAATAATAAAGAAGCTTATTTTACTGATATTGTTATAGTATTTTTTTCCGTCACGTATTGACGGGTTCCATCTAGTTATAATTTATTTCAGTTATAAATGCATGGTATTTTATATTTAAGATTATCAATTGCAAAAATTTATATTGATGTGATTTTTTGAATTTAGATATCCAACAGGAGGCGCTGTTGTGCTGTGCTTTTTTTTAATTCGCTGATCATTGTTACTCCAAATGCACTATATTTCTATATTCATAATAGTTGTTGTATAATTGAGATATTTAAATTAACATCTATATTAACAAGTGGGTAAGTGTGATCGAAGATCGCACAAAGGGTTTCGTTCAATATTATTACACCTTTCAAAATACTTTATCCTTCCTTTAATAAATTCAAATAAATTTCATTTTCCAAAAAAAAAAAAAAAAAAAAAAAAAAAAAAAGTCATTTTTTTTATAAAGTAAAAATTTACCGGTCTATTTTTCTCGTTTTTTCGAAAATCTGAACCGGTCCGATAGCGGCCGAATCCCGCTATTATACTCTGTCATAACAATATCTGTCGGTGTGGACTAAACGCTATATTTAAAAAAAAATCAATTTCAAAATTAAACATGTTGTATAAAAACCTTCAAAATGTTAGACGTCAAATTGATTTTCCTTTTAATTCTCTAAAGACGTCATATTAAACTTCTTTCTGTATTTATATATACTCCTACTCCTTGTATTATTGAGAAATGTTTGAAATTTTCCGTTTTATTACCATGTGACGTCATATTAATCTTTTTTCAATTGGTGAAACTTTTTATTTCATTTTCATTTTCCACGTGGAAATCTTTCAATAGAAAATTAATTATTGTAGAGAGAATTTTAAAATGGATTTTTAATTGTTGGCAACTGATATAACGAAAAATGTTGAAATTTAATAGGAAAATGCTGTTAAAATTTTGTTTTTTTATTTCTATTCATAGCAAATACTCAGTTATATATGCACCAAGTTTCAACTCTGTAAGTTATATAGGTTCTGAGAACGGCTCTGTGACGGACAGACAACGGAGCGGGAGTAATAGGGTTTCGTGAGATGAACGAAACCCTAATAAAAGAAAGATATTTGTCTGTGTGTGTGCGTGTGTGTTTATTTGGTGCGATGGCTAGGGAAATCTATCGCACGTAGAGGTCTGCAAATTTAGATAAAGATAGACGAAGACAAGTCCGAATGCACCCGAGACTTAATTTTTCATTTTTAACACGTTTCAATTTATGCTGAAAAGTGTTTATTAGTTTTCAGTCTGTCTGTCTGGCCGTCCGTCTGTCTGTCTGTACTCTAACTTGCGTAAATATACTTAGATTATAATGAGTTTGGTATATGTTATTGAGGTTTACCATAATTCTATTGAAAATATAATGCGTAGTATTTAGTTTGGTTACAGAGGCACACAAAAGGATTCCAATCCAGTATGGTCTACAAGGAAAAATTGTTTGAAGTGTATTTTAAAGTTGTTACACTATTTCAAACATAATAAAGACACAGACTACTATAAAGACTATATACAGACTACGAAAAGAACCCGGATATTTTGCCCTCTACACTGTATAAAACAAAACAAAAAAGTCCTTCCGGCCTGTACGGGGAGGAAAAGGTAGCTTTCCTATATTTTCGTTTTAAAATTTTAGCTAATGTTACACGAAAACAGCAAGCTAAAATGCAAAGAAACGTTTACAATAGATTCGTTAATACTGAATTTGAATAAGAAATTCGCCAAATTATTGAGCCAATAATTAATTTTTTATATAGTTAATATATATTTTATATAGTTTTTTATAATTAATTTTTTAAAAATTATTTATAATAGCCAAATTGGCTTCATTTATGAAGACTTATTTTGGTCGCCAAATTTGGCGATATTTCGCCAAATGTCGCCGATTTTGCCAATTTTGTCGTCAATGTCGCCAATTTTGGCGCTAACGGATATGAATATATAGTTTTATGCGTATGATTGGGAAAATTATTACAACAATGAAAGAAAATAATTTGCGAGTAATCGCGTTAATGTTCTGTTTTGTTTCAAAATGTCAGCCACCCTAGAATTTCAAACTGCTCTATCTCAGCCATTTTTTAAGATAGAGGTAAACCAAAAAATGCTCTGGAATCCTTGTATCAAGGCATAACACGTAATTAAAAAATAAATTTGAATTTTTAACTTTTTTGTATATTTATTTTAGTTTTAAATTTTCAAATGGCAAAATTTTCAAATGGTCTTGAAACAAAATGGCGGACCAAGCTGGCCAACGAACTCGGTCGAGACACTGGTTAGCTTAATACACACAATTGGTTTCATCAAAATTGATTTATAAATACGAGCGTTATCGTATGACATAGGTCAGATATATATATATATATATATATATATATATATATATATATATATATATGTAGCATTTTGACAAGGTTGAGATATTACGATGAATAATATTCGATAAAAAATGGCAGTCCTTCAACGATATAGCAAGTTGCAGTCGATATTAGCGAGTATGGCGAAGTAGAAGGCAATGAAATGAGTCCACCAAAGTTTTCCAATAAATCCAGCCAATCTCCAGACAAATAATTTTATTAGAAGACGAACAACACAGAAACAATTCCCAAAGGTCTAAAACTTATAGCCCTCGGGCTAACGTTGCTTCACTTCATTGAATTAAGATGTTACTGGGCCAGTTGAATATTCTACGGACATAAAAACACCAGATACATATTTGTTTATGCTTCCGAAAACGTCAAAAATCTAGTGCTCCGACCGATGCGACCTGGTTTTGTTCCTTCAGCGGAGACATACAGTAATTTACGTCACGAGCGTACAAACCAATGAGTGAGAGGCTAGCTCCAACCCAGCAAATGAGGTGCGAAGGAGGAGCTAAAACGGTAAAGAATTCCGAACCTGGTAGCGGATTAATTTTGGAGTGAAACTACCTCAGCGCGCGAAAAATTTAGCATAATAATAATAAAAAGAAAATGGCTTTTAAAAAACATTCGAAATGAGAACGCGTCTCAGAATTTTATAGATTGGGGAGCTGATAAAAGCTACGAATGATCTTAAATTTTAGATTAAGATTTGGAATAAAATAATTATTAATATACGGATATTTACTTTTAAAAGGACTTTAAATAGGAATAGATATTATTAAGAATTAAGGAAATACTGACTATGACAGAAGTTAGATTAAATTTAAAAGATTAATGCGAATAAAATGGAAGGATACGAAGGAAATAAATTTTTTATAATATTACATATATATATATATATATATATATATATATATATATATATATATATATATATATGGATATATCTATATATATAAATCAACATTTGAACGGAGGGTGGTTTTGGGGTCTGGGGGTCATGATCGGTGAAAATATATCGAAATTTTCCGGAACTGCTTTCCTCCGTACGGCTGCAATAGGTAGCTTTATACTTTTCTGTATTGAAAGCTACCTAAAAAAAGTGTTGATTTTTTGCAGTGTATGGGTGGTAATTAGTGGGGGTTTAGTTGTGTTAAGCGTTTCCTAGCTGAATTAAATTTTAGCTTAATATATGAATAAAATTCTGTATATCATATACAGAGCTGCACAAAAAGGTTTCAAGTTACCTTCTATGGGCGGTAAATGCTGAAAATAAATTTTCAAATGTGTTATGCGTTTTTTAACTGGATTAAATTTTAGAAAACCATGTGGTGTGCATACAAATCTATAGATCATATACACGGCTGATTAAAAATATTCGAATATCTTATCGACTATGGTCGCTATTTTCTGAAAATGGATATAAAGAAATGGGTGTTCAACCGTGTTATACGTTTTCTAAATTGTTTATTTAGATATCTTTTTTATCTTACTAAATGGTGAGGTTTCATTAGAGTATTAGTGTAGGAAAGTATTTCATAATCTATGCGTGGAACAGGATTTTTCATTCTTGTTTGATAATTAGATGAAATATTAATTAAAAACCTTGATGAATGAGCTCCAATTTTCAGCAGTTCGCCGCAGCGTTAAGATCATTTCTGAGTATGGCAGCGCGATTTTTCAAGCAACCAAGGGAAAATGGTTCCGTTATTTCTGCCTTTTGAAATCACAATCGCCTGCTTCCCTATTATATGGAGTTTACAAACAAAGAAAAACACGAACGTTTTCGTGGTACCATTCCGGCTTTAATGGTACCTTTTGTTCTATAAAAATATTAATACTTACTATTTCAAAAAACATTTTTTTCGAAGGTCGAATTCATATTTGTTTTTATGTTTTCAGTTTTTTCTGCTATTCTAAAATTTTCTCCCCGTTTTTTGGATGGAAATACAAATAAAAATACATAAAAAAAAAACCAAAAAAAAAAACATTGTATTTTTCTTGTTGTAACGGCATTCTTGTTAAAAAAAAATAATATTATTTACTACATTTCAAAAGAAATATTTTCTGGAAGTCGTTTATCGCAATCGCCGAGTTCTCGGATATACCGAGACATCATTTCGTGTTTTAAAGCGAGCGAAAGAAGTGGAAATATTTTCGTTTAAAAATATAAAATCATACACATTCGAAGTTCGTTTCATAAAACAGACCGGAGCGTGCATAGCACGCTCGGGTGTACTCAGTGCCCCCCCCCTCCCCCCAAACTGAATGTTCGTTTGGATAGATTTTCGTGTAAAAGTATATAATCATACAAATTGGAGGATGTACGTTACCAAAGCCCCCAACACTAAATCCCTCCCGGAGAAAAATGTCTGAATTTAACATTGATTTTAGGTATATTTAAGGTTATTACCCGGGCCCAGGGAACACCGGGCGGATCAACTAGCCTATATTAATAATAAAAAAAAGTATGTTTGTCTCTGTGCGTGTCTGTTGAGAAATGTATCGCACGCAAAGGTGTGCAAATTTGATTCCGGATAGACAAAGACAGGTCCGAATGCACTGGAGGTTCAAGTTTTTAATTTTTTTATTAGATCTTTTGTTATTTTATACTGAATGGAACGATTCAGTATATTTCCGCGATCTCCCAAGGTCGCTGGCAATTTTGATCCGCTCACCAAAGCAATGCGAGTTAAATCTTTTTACCCAACATAGTAAATTTTGTCCTCGTTTAAATATAGTTTCTACGGAATTCGTACAGAGATTTTTTTTTTTTTAAGATTTTGCCAAAAATGAGAAGTTTGTTTTTTATCAACCAATTTATCTTTGATATCTTATACATCCAATCTCATATTTTATACCCGTGTATCAAGCAGACTTTCAGGAATTGATTAAAAAATATATGAAACAGTTTTTTTTAAATTAATTATTAAAGAAAGTAAGTCCATCGATTTTTCCCTAAAATGCAGTAAAGAAAGAGAGAAGAAAGTTTCAGCATTAATTTCCCAAGTAATCCCCTTTATCGCCAAAAAACCGTTATTATGACAACGGACGTGACCTCGCGATACAAAGCTTTTTTTTTTTTCCCTCGAACCAGAAATTCCTCTCTGAGAAAAATGTCTGAACACAACACTGATTTTAGGTATATTTAAGGTTGTTATCCAGGGTTCGGGCAACGCCGGGCGGGTCAGAAATTATTAGAATACTATTGTTGTTGTTGTTGTTGTTGTGGGGCCTGAACGCCCAGATCATGGAATATAAGTCTCAGACTCTTTATCCCTGAATTAGAATACTACATAGGAAATCTTTGAGGTGGCCACAGCATATTAATTTAACACATATACTCAGAATAATAAGTTTAATCTTTCTTCAGTGCCAAAAGTAGAAGGTGCGAATTTGTTTTAAGTATTCATTCATATTATTTTTTTAGCAGAAAACTGGAAGTAATAACAGAAATGATCATGTTTAATATGAATATAACATTTTAATAAACAAACAATACAAGTCTACAAAAAATTTTGTGAAACCGTTAAAAATGTTTTTGACTGGTTCTATAGATTTTTGGGATGTTTTTTTCAAATATAACCTCAGTTTTTTTTCTATCACTTTCAAATTTTTTACAATGGGTGTTGATATGTATAGCCTATTGAGCATAGTAATGGTATAATAAATAAATAAAAATATTTTCATTTTAAATTTATATATACAGAATGCATTAAAATACAGTCCCTGGCCAAATTATTAGACGCAGTTTTTTTTATTACAATTTGTTAAATATTTGGAAAAATACATGAGGTTTTATCTTGAAACTTTAGGAGTGTAAACAACATGATAAACGTCATATATTTCCTAGAAGATTTTTTCTTGAAACCCCATAAGGGGCCGTCAACAAATTGAAGAAAAACGAATACGTTTTTGATAACCCTGTAAAAACCAATATCACAAAAGCGTTGAAACGGTATCACACGCTTAGGAGGCTTATTGTAATAATTTGGGTTCATTTTTATGAAGATAGCATGTATACTCGAAGAGAAATTCAGGTTTTTATAAAAACAGTCCCAAATTTTACTAAGTTTTTTGCTTATAATTTGCAAAGTTTTTAATATAAAAACAAGTTATTTTCAGAAAATATGACATACAAAATTATACACAATACCCTGCAATCAGAATTAAAAAATAATAATAATTGCATGAAAAATGAGCAGGTTTACTAAATATTTTTTTCACTGCGCATGCGCGAATTCAATCAAAATATACTGTGCATAATATATTAGCTAAATATATAGACCAACTTTTATGAAAGTTTCAAAAACATAGCTTGAAAATTCTGATAGTGATCGTCGATAGAATAAGCTCGAAATTCGCTGTTCCCAAAAGGAAGCAAAAAAGATGAGGGGTTGTATCCAAATATACTAGCTTATGAAAGTTGACATAATAAGAATGAAGTGTTTCTCATTCTATATTTGATACAACCCCTCATCTTTTTGCTTCCTTTTGGGAACAGCGAATTTCGAGCTTATTCTATCGACGATCACTATCAGAATTTTCAAGCTATGTTTTTGAGACTTTCGTAAAAGTTGGTCTGTATATTTAGCTAATATATTATGCACAGTATATTTTGATTGAATTCGCGCATGCGCAGTGAAAAAATATTTAGTAAACCTGCTCATTTTTCATGCAATTTTTATTATTTTTTTATTCTGATTGCAGGGTATTGTGTATAATTTTGCTTGTCATATTTTCTGAAAATAACTTGTTTTTATATTAAAAACTCTGCAAATTGTATAAGCAAAAAACTTAGTAAAATTTGGGACTGTTTTTATAAAAACCTGAATTTCTCTTCGAGTATACATGCTATCTTCATAAAAATGAACCCAAATTATTACAATAAGCCTGCTAAGCGTGTGATACCGTTTCAACGTTTTTGTGATATTGGTTTTTACAGGGTTATCAAAAACGTATTCGTTTTTCTTCAATTTGTTGACGGCCCCTTATGGGGTTTCAAGAAAAAATCTTCTCGGAAATATATGACGTTGATCATGTTGTTTACACTCCTAAAGTTTCAAGATAATTCCTCATGTATCTTTCCAGTTATTTAACAAATTATAATAAAAACAACTGCGACTAATAATTTGGCCAGGGACTGTAGATCACAATGATGCATAGCATTTTTCTTTAAAAAAAATGCTTTATACTGTCTTTTGCAAAGATGAGATTTTTTTTTTCAGTTACGTCATAATTCTGAAATTGTTTATGTAACATCTAGCAATAATTTGCAATCATACTAACAATCATCATTATTATATCTGAATCGGGTGAATCTTTAAATATTTCTGTTGAGGGACAATTATGCCTGAACTGTATGGAACGGGTAATAAATCCGATGGAAAATTTAGATACAACACGATTTTCTTATTTTTAAAATAATAACATTAACAACGTATGAACAAAAACAATGGAGGATTTTTATTCAGAAATTATGACTTCATACCAGAAAATTTTCAATAGTATTTTTTTTTTAAATACACGAATGTCTATCATTATATAAAGTAAAAACTAGTCGAATGTGACAATCCCAAAACTTTCTTCTATCTCATACAGGTTTCAGATACATAAAACGAATCAGCACCAATTTATAACAAGGTCTAACTGAATCTAAAGTTTTATTAAATTCCGTGCATTAGTTCTTGAGATATGACTATCGCTAAAATCGTGTAAAATCGTGTAAAAGTAGTGCCATCTATTATATGATTTACACGAAAAATTAATCAGTACCATCTTATGTCAACGTCTAACTGAATCTGAAGTTTGGTGAAATTCTGTGTTCTTCAGATATAGCTATCGTGAAAATCATGAAATGCCACCTGTTGGAAGATTTATACCAAAAACTAATCATCACCAATTTATATCAAGGTCTAACTGAATATACAGTTTTATTAAATTCGTGCATTAGTTCTTGAGATAGAGTGCCCACAAAATTTTTGTCACATACAGACAGACACACAGACAGACATTTTCTAAAAACAGTCAAATCGTGTTCGGGATCTCCTAAAACGTGTAAATCCATCGAAAACCGGAAGTCGAAAATTTTCACGAATCCAATACTTTCTTCTTATAAAGATAGAAGAAAGTAATAACTATTTAAACCTTCTGGTAAGAAATCTGAATTTCTGACTAAAAAATCTACTAGATGTGGCAACATTGAGCAAAAATAACAACCATTAGTGTATATTTTATAATCTTTCTTAAATCCTCTACACAAACATTACAAAATTTGGGTGGAGCCCATGATTCATTCTAATCCCGCATTTTTAGTCTGAAGAAGGCGAAGTGATTTTTTCCTAATGAAACTTAACTTTCTACTATGTTTTTTACTATAAAATCATCCCAAATGCACTATAAATTATCAGAAAATTTACACTATTGCTGAACATATTTTAACCCAATTGAGATAAGTCAAAACAAATTCGTACAATATTTCCGTTCTGCGTTTCACATTTATAAAAATAAATAAATAAATCTACTATATATATAAAACACAAACGGAAATTTCGTTCCGTTCCTTTATAACTCGAGTTCTGCTGAATGGAATTTGATGGAACTTGCACTGTTGGATAGATAATTTTTCAGGAAAGGTTTTAGTATATAACACATAGTTCTACGTATATTACTTATTGAATTATGATGGAAATTTCTGTTATTTTGGACGATAAGGTTACCATAGGTAATTTTTTTGGCGACCATTATCGTTGGCGAAAGAACTGAAATGGCTATTTCAGAAAATAATGCGAACTCATAGAAAAAATAAAATAAAAATTCTGTTATTAATTTTATTTAAAATCCCCCCCCCCCCCTCCCGGCCATCCCGCAAAAAAAAGTCTAGAAAAAAAAAACTATTTTAATGAGTGATAATATTAAAAAGCGAAACTATTTAATTTAAACCCCAAAGGAATGTTTGTAATGCTTAAAAATATTTAAAATGCATGAGATTAGAATAAAGTCAATATTTGGCGATTTATCGTTTGCATCAGGTTAACAAAAATGCAACTAATAATTTGATTAAATAAAATATGAGTGACATTTTTTTCTTTCTGTTAATTTTTTTTATATAACTTCCCTATCTTGTGACTTACAGGAGAAACTAGCAGATGTAATTGTAAAAATGACTGCATTTATGAGTTACATGTTATTTGTTTATTTACTATTTTGATTTTACTTTTGTCGCCAAACAATGTGATTTTAAGCCAAAAATGCATCAGCGTGACATCCGCTTGAGCGATATTAGCAATAATAGTGTTTTTTCGTGTATTCAAGATCCTTTTTGGAGTAAATTTTTATATTCAAATGCAAATTATATAAATAGCAGCTATTGTTATAAATATGGGATCAAATATTTAAATTTTAGTGAATGTCTGCCACTCAAACACATATTGTAAAATAATTAAATTTTAGACATTTAAAAATTTACTACGGAAACATGCCGGTTTGTTTACACCAAACATATGATTTTTATAGCCTCGAACTCAGATCAGCGAATATTGTCTATTCTTTTATTTATTTATTTATTTTTAATATATTGCCAATTTCACTTACAGAAATACTAGATGGAACCCGTCAAAATTTGACGGCAAAAAACTTGATAGTACCATAAAAATAAAATTCATAGCTGCTTCAAAATGTTTGAAACTTTTGCAGAATAATTCAAATCTCATCAAAAAGTCACCTGTAAAAAATCCAGCCAAGTCTCGTAACTCATTTACCGTAAAAAGTACTGAGATCGTATAAAGCCAAGTTGTTAGAATTCGAAAGTAGGCTTAGCATAGAATATTTATACTAACCTTCTTATAACTTTTCATGGGCTGCATCTACACGATGCTGGGCGTTAATGAATAAGAGTCCAACTTCACAGTTCATAAAAAGATCCATTTGCATTATAAAAGTACATTTAATTCCATCTACACGAGTACATCTTACATGTTACATCGAGATAAGACAAAAAACTCACATACATATTCTAAAACATTCTTCTAATAAAATTTACACTTTTCATATCACGCACAGCGCGTGCTACTAGTTTCATTTCACTTCATTTCTTAACATCCTCCCCCCTTTGAAACTTGGGCAGAGTTTCAAATACATAACAATTGTTATTAAAAAGATCCAACTTCTGTGGAGCCTTTACACATCTTCCAGAAGAGGTATATTTCTTGATTATGACACTATCAGGAGAAGATACATTTTCATGATTGAAATATCCACTGGAACTAGATTTCTCTTCACCCGACCTCTTAAATGCAATTTCATTCGTTTTATTTGCATATATTTCCAAAGGGAAGATGCGCTGCACTGGACGTAAAATAGTGCTGTGCTGAGTTTTTAACTTAACCGTGCGAACCTTCCTATCTCTTCCAAGAATTAACTGAATGACTTTAGCTAAAGGCCAGAATAAACGCTTTTTGTTATCATCCCCAATCAAGACTACCTCTCCCACTCGCGGCTCACGTGTATGTTTTTCAGTATGTTTTTGAACTAATTCACTGAGGTATTCCTTCCTGAAACGTTGCCTAAAATCGGTAAGAAGTTTAGCTCTATAATTCAGTCTTTTCCTTAAACTTCGCGAATCTAATTCGACGATATCCGAATTGCTAAAACATCGATTTTCAGTGAGAAACATAGCGGGCGTTAGAGGAACTAGCTCCAGTGGGTCCTCTGAGATATAGGTTAGAGGTCTGCAATTAATTATAGATTCACAGTCCCATACAAGTGTATTCAATTCTTCATAAGTTAATACTGATTTGCCTAGAGTACGTATTAACAATTCTTTTACAATGCGAACCAACCTTTCCCACCAGCCTCCCCACCAAGCTGCGGTGGGAGGTATAAATTTCCAAACAATTTTATACGTCATAGTTTCTCTTAAGATTTTATCCCAATTCAATTTAGAAAGTTCATTGGAAGCTCCCCTAAAATTCGTTCCGTTATCACAATAAATAGTACTGGGCCTCCCACGTCTAGATATAAAACGCCTAAGTGCTAGCAGAAAAGCATCAGAAGATAGTGAGTTAACTAGTTCAAGGTGAAGTGCGCGATAAACTGCACAAGTAAATAATGCTATCCAAACTTTCTCGCCATTTTTTAGGAATAGAGGCCCCGCTAAGTCTGCTCCAATAATTTCAAAGACAGCACAATCCGTCACGCGATCTGGTGGCAAAGGTGTCGGTTCGCTCGACAAGGATTTTGCTTTGAAACGTTTGCATACAATACAGTCAAACAATACATTCTTAATAGCTCTTCTAGCTCTAATAACCCAAAATCTTTCTCTTATTAAAGATTGCATTATTCTTATTCCTGCATGACAATTCCTTTGGTGTACAGATCTAATCAATAGCTTAGTGAATTCACATTTATCGGGCAACAATATTGGATATAAAAACGATTCTTGATCATTTCTCTCAGTTATTTTAGTTCTTACTCTTAAGATTCCATTATCATCTTTGAACGTAACAATATCATTCAGAGACCTTTTATCATACAAATAAGACATTTGAACTAAACGGATTAAATATTTTTCAGAATTTCCAATTTCATTTTGAGAAATATTGAAATCTTCACATTTATTAGATATTTTCCGACAGTTATTTACAAATCTCAAAATCCAAGCAAATACTTTTATCATCTTATCATAATTAGATATGTTATTTAAGAGCCAAGGGGGTGCGTCCCTAGCTAGATCAACATTCATAATTTTAACTTTCTTTCTTTCTAAATCTACCTCTTTAGGTTGACAGTCAATCGAACCGATCGGCCAGCACTCAGGATTTTCCTTTAACCATTTAGGACCTTCCCACCATCGCGAACTAAGCATTCGTTGGGGATAACACCCGCGTGATAGTATATCAGCTATGTTTAAATTTCCGGGAACGTGCTTCCATGACTCTGTTCTGGTCAATTGCCGAATCTCTTTAACCCTGTTGCTCACGAAAATTGACCAATTCCCATGTTCTTTTATCCACCAAAGTGCAGTAGTAGAATCTGACCAAAATGTGATTTTTAGATCTGGCAAATTGATTGCTTTGATGACAGAATTCGCGAGTCGAGCACCTATACAGCAAGCTATTAATTCTAAACGCGGTATACTCAAAGTTTTGAGAGGAGCAACCCTAGACTTCGCTCTAACAAGTATAACCTTTACTTCGGAACCAACTGTTGATCTAACGAAGACGCACGATGCATATGCCCCTTTACTCGCATCAACAAAAACATGAAGTTCAGATGAAGCATTAATCTCCAAATATCGAGGTAAAGCTACTTCTTTTAAAACATCAATGTTCTCCAACCATTTCAAGAACACGTTTACAATATTACCAGGTAATTCATGATCCCATGGAATTTTTTGTTTCCATGAAGCTTGTAGCAATAGTTTTGGAAGCAATGTAGTAGGAGACAATAAGCCGATAGGATCAAAATTCTTTTGTACAATGCTTAAGATTAATCTCTTAGTAATTTTCCTTTCGCACGTTAATGCTTCTAAATCTAAACAACATTTCAAAGAATCATTAGTTAAATTCCAAATGATCCCCAGAACAGAAGTATCCCCAACATGCTTATCGATATTCTTGCAAGCTACATTGCTTTCAAAACAGCGCAAATTGAAACATCCTTTAGACATCAGTGATTTCGCATTTTCAATAAACATTTCAGCTTCACCAATGTTAGAAACACCTGATACACAATTATCTACATAAAATGAACATTTCAATTTTTCAGCAGTTTCTTTAAATTCAGGGGGACTGTTTTCTAAAAGATGCATTATGGATGCACTTAATAAATAAGAGCTAGAAAAGACACCAAATACAACTCTACAATGTCTATAAACCAATTGCCCTTCATTACATGGAAAATAGAATCTAAGAAAATCTCTATCTTTAGGCATAACAGATAACATCAAATAAGCTTTTTCTATATCTGCAGTTATACCGATAGGATACATTCTAAAGCGATCAAGAATATCAGGTATTAATTCTATAATATTAATGCCTTTATATAAGCATTCATTTAAGGAGGGTTTTCCTTTCTCAGAAGCAGACGCGTCGAATACAGGGCGTATTTTTGTGGTTTCCTTATCTAACCTGATTACAGGCCTGTGCGGTAAATAATGACAATTATTACTCAATTCGTTTTCAGGGACACGTTCAACAATATTCAAATTTTCCCATTCCCTGAATACTTCTTGATATTCAGTGAGAAACCCCCCACATTTCAATTTATTAATCATTTTTTCATATCTCTTCCAAGCTAAAACTTTATTATCGCCTAAGTTCTTAGAGTCACATTTCCATGGAAGCCCTATTTCATATCTGCCATCGGGAAGAATTTTCATTTTATCCTTAAAATCGTTTAAATCAAAATCTCCCCCCTTTTCTAGACTCTGAATGGGGTCAGAAATTCCTATAGTTTCAAGTTCCCACAATTCGTTCAAAGGAACATTTCTAACATACATAGACAGCGATGTCAAAATGTTATGTTTCTTGCTACACTTTTGTTTTCCCATAACTGTCCAACCGAGCTTGGTTTCTATGGCAGTCAAGTCGCAGTTTAATTGAAGTAAATTACCTGTCAATAATTTCCCTATCATATCCGCCCCTATCAAAAGATCAATTTCAGTTTCCTTACAAAAATTATCAGTTAGATTAATTTTATTTATTTTCAGCTCCTTTAATATTCTATAATCTTTAATTCTAGGGACAAATCCGCAAATTTTTCTTTCGGAAAATGCTTCAAATCTAAACGCATTATCTCCTTCTAATTCACTTAGTTCCACAGAAAATACATTATGTCGTTTGGGCTTCGTTTCATCCCCCCCGAACAATGCGTGAATAATTGTTTCTTTTCTTATAGGACGCATTTTTAATAATCTCGTTATTCTCTGACTAACATAGCTACTTTGGCTAGCAGTATCTAAAAGCGCGCGTACAATCTTTTGGCGACCTTGCGACCTAATGCGCACGCCAAGCGTTTGCATATACACAACTTCATTTCTATTACAATTAGAAAGAGAATTTTCTGATTTCAATTTATCATTTACATCATATTTTCTATTTTGTTGTTGACACATTATCTCAAAATGAGGTTTATTACAATGGGTACATCTTAACTTACGTTTAATATTACAATTTTTACTTAAATGACCAACTATTTGTAAGCATGAAAAACATGCACCTTTTCTTAACAACAATTTTTGTTTATCAGCTATTGACATCTTTCTAGCAGTAAAACACTTTTCACTCGAGTGAAAATTTTCACAAAAAATACAATTGTTTTTCTTACCTTGGTTTTCCGTACTCACTAGTGCCGATGCGGTGGCTAGTTCAGATTTATCGGCATTTTCAGATAAAGTGTCTCTTTTTCTGACATTAATCGAGCCAAAACCTTTTCTCGCCAGAGAAACTATTTCGTCTCCTTGGACTTCTTGGCGAAGAAAGTTCATCAATTGCTCTAAAGTTCGTGAATTCTTACTTGCAGATGTATCATGATTTCTGTTTCTTTCCCAAGTTAACAGAATTTCTTCCGGCAAGCAGCTTTCGACCAAAGGCGTCAAAAAGTCTCCATACTTTTCTTGAGTTCGACCCAGGCTTTCTAAGGCTCGGAGTTTACTTTCTAGTTCGTCATATAAAGAGGCCAAATCAACTTTCGTTTTTCCCGCAGTCGCATTTCTCATTACGAGGGTTAACAACTCTCTTACATATATCTGCACAAGTAGATCATCACGTCCAAATCTTTCTTTCAATTGCTTGATTGCTTTCGGATAATTTTCAGCTGTCTCTGGATAACTTGATATTAATCGCTCGGCCCTTGACTTGGGTTCCATGGATTGCAATAAATATTGCATTTTATCTTCTTCCGCAATAGAGTCGTCTTCATGTATTTTCTTAAACTGACTCCAGAAGGATAAAAAATTCTTTGGCTCACCATTAAATCTCTTCAGCTCAATTTTCGGCAACTTGAACTTTCGTCTTTCATTTTCACTAGGAGATTTAGAAAACTGCATCTTTTCGTCAATACGTGAAAATAATTCTACGTATTTTTCTCTATATTCTTCCGCGCCTCCAAAATCCTCTGTATATAATTTTTCATCTTCATCTTTCAAAAGAATTTCCGAAATTTGGCTTTGGTTAGTATCCAATCGCTGGAATTTGTCTATGAGTTGAGATTTCAAAATGGAAAGCTCTTTGAATTCACTTATTTCATTAGTCAATTCAGACTCAATTTTATTAGCTGTGACAGTAAAAGTAGTTCTTAATCCTTTTCTTTGTGTTTTTAAGATATTTAAATTCATCTTCTCAAATTAATCAATTCAAATTCAAAAACACCCGTCCCGCCGAGGGTACCAAATTTTTATGTTAGAATTCGAAAGTAGGCTTAGCATAGAATATTTATACTAACCTTCTTATAACTTTTCATGGGCTGCATCTACACGATGCTGGGCGTTAATGAATAAGAGTCCAACTTCACAGTTCATAAAAAGATCCATTTGCATTATAAAAGTACATTTAATTCCATCTACACGAGTACATCTTACATGTTACATCGAGATAAGACAAAAAACTCACATACATATTCTAAAACATTCTTCTAATAAAATTTACACTTTTCATATCACGCACAGCGCGTGCTACTAGTTTCATTTCACTTCATTTCTTAACACAAGTTTAACTATCTTATTAACTGTGAAATTTTCATTCACAAATCACTCCTAGTCTCTACATCTTTAGTTAATTATTATTTTGTGACTTGGCAATTACGTAGCACGAGAATGTGATGTATATAGTTAGTCTTAATCAAATAATACTATAACATATTAAAGTGTAATAACTTCCCTGTGCGTATATAATTTGCCTTAATTAAATTATCCCATCCCATCCCATCCCATAACATAGTAAGGTGTAATAACTTCCCTGTGCTGCGTAATTGCCAAGTCACAAAATAATAATTAACTAAAGATGTAGAGACTAGGAGTGATTTGTGAAAGAAAATTTCAGAGTTAATAAGATAGTTAAACTTGGCTTTATACGATCTCAGTACTTTTTACGGTAAATGAGTTACGAGACTTGGCTGCATTTTTTACAGGTGACTTTTTGATGAGATTTCACTTCTTTTTGTAAGTAATCCTCCTTTTCTTGATTTTGGGTTCTTTTTGGAGATCATCCGCTGATTTTCGCTAAGCCCACACTCTGTCCCTATTATTTACAGGTATCAAAAATTTGTAGCTTTAGTTTCGTTTGCAAAGTACTGTAGATAAAAAGAGATTTCAGGATCCTAGGCAAGCACTAAGTTATGGGAGGGGGAGTGTCAAAAGTACTCTCAATTGCTTCCAGGATAGGTGCTATCCATCTGAGATATTACTCGCAGCCCTAGATACTTGATATTTAACATAAAAGAACATTTTAGTATAAAAAGAAAGCCAAAATTAAAATTTCCGGAAATTTCCAATAAATCAAACTATATTCCTTTTTTCGATGGTTTTTTTTTTTTTTTTTCGTTTTTTTAGTCTTTTTTAGCACTTTCCAACCTAGTTGAAAAGTGCTTATGACTTCGGTTTGTCTGGCCGTCTGGCCGTCTGCCGTCTGGCCGTCTGCCGTCTGCCGTCTGTCCGTGCTCTAACTCCCGTAAATATGCTCGGATTGCTCTGCAATTTTTATATGTTATTGTCGTTATCTATAGCATGTTCCCTATTTCAACGGAAGTGTGTAGCACTTATAGTTTTATTACAGGGACACTCAAAAGAATTCCGTTACATTGCGGTCTATGGGGAAAAATCATTTGCGGTTTATTTAAATAATGTTTCACTATTTTAAACGCATTGAAATTTATATATATCACTAAGGTGCATTAGAAGAAGCTTAATATGGAATAGGGTGTGCATAGCACTTCTAGTTACTTTACAGGGACAGTCAAAAGAATTCCGTTACATGACGTCTATGGAGAAAAATCGTCTGCGGTTTATTTAAATAATGTTTCACTATTTTAAACGCATTGAAATTTATATATATATATCTAAGGTGCATTACAAGAGGCTTACTACAGAATAGTGTGTGTATAGCAGTCATCGTTCATTTACAGGGACACACAAAAGAATTTTCAACTGTCTGTTAACACTAATTCCTGGAAGTGCGTTTTAAGTTACTAAACGCGATTTTAATTTTAACTCGCTTTTTGTCTATTACGTGGTGTGTATAAATTCTGTAGATCCTATACAGGGCAGCACAAAAGTTCGCGAACACATTTCCGTTTATTGACAGAAACTCCAGAAAGATAATTTTAAACTGTGCTACGCGTTTCCTAACTAAACTAAAATTTAGCATCCTAGCATATACAAATCTATAGATCATATACAGGGCAGAATAAAAGTATTCGGATATTTTTCCGAATATTGTATCTGTTGGAAATTCCTGAAATTATGTTTTTAAATATGTTATGCGTTTTCCAAATTGTTTACTTAGATGTTATCTTTTAGCTTATTAAACGGTATGTTTTGTAAAATTATTTTGGAAGCGTTGGAAAGTGCTACATAATCTATGCTTGACGCATGATTTTTCGTTCTTGTTTATTATTTACGGATTTTTTAATTTTTCCTTACTTTGTGTACTAAACCTTGCCTTTCTGCCAAATGTCAAGCTTCTAGGACTACAAAATCGAATTATTTTCAAATTTTCGACTTTTTATAAATTTATTGATTTTTCGATTTTAATTCTAAGTTACCTGATTGTCATGCCAATATAGTAATTATTTGATCCGTCTTCTTAGGATCATTTAGGTTCGAATTAGAGATAAATCAAGTGAATCTTAGAGTCACCATGATTTTATTTAGAAAGGACTATCAAGCCATAACCAGCCAGTAATGTCGGGAGGGTAGGGGGAGCTGTGAAATTTTTTGTGGGGCTAACATCATTTAACAATCCATATTTCATATGTGAAGTAAATAGAGTACAACCTGTGAAAGAAAACAAACCTGTCTATAAAGAAATCGCCTAATATCGTAGCCAGTCTATAGCGGAACTTTTCTATAACGAAATTCGTAAAACGAAAGAAAAGAAACCATAATCCGGGGGAAATAACATAAAACAATTAGGGGCGTTGTACTAGCTAATAGGACAATTATCTTAAAACTAATGTTTCTAGCAGTACAAAATCAAATTGTTTTCGAATTTTCGATTTCTTAAAGATATTTCGATTTTTCGATTTTATTTTCGAATTTAACGAATATTTTAATTGTTCCTTTTATTGATTAGTAAATATTACCTTTACACCAAGTTTTAAGTTTCTAAGACTACAAGATAAAATTATTTTCAATTTTTGATTTTTGTTCTAATTTTTTTTTTATAATTTTCTGGATTTTTTAATTTTTTCTTATTTTGAATCCTTTATTACAAATTTCAAGTTTCTAGCTCTACAAAATCGAATTATTTTGAAATTTCTGATCTTTTTCGAGTTTTTCATTCTATTTTCGAATTTATTGTATTTTAATTTTTCCTTTTTCTGTATCCTAAACAATAAGTTTACGTCGAATTTTAAGTTCTAAAGCTACAAAATCGAATTTTTTTCAATTTTTCAAATTTTTGAATTTTTTTTCAAATTTTACAGATTTTTTTTATTTATTTCTTTTTTTGTATCCTAAATACTAGCTTTATTCCAAATTTTAAGTTTCTAGCTTTACAAAATTGAATTATTTTCAAATTTTCGTTTTTTTTTTTTCGATTTTTTGATTTTATTTTCAATTTTTGTTGTGTTTTTAATTTTTTCTTTTTCTGAATCCTAAACACTACCTTTACACCAAATTTTCAGTTTCTAAGAGTACAAGATCATATTATTTTCAATTTCTCTCTTTTTCTTTCTTTCTTTCTATTTTTTCTTTCTTTCTTTATATATATATTTTTTTATGTTTGCTTATTTAGTATCTTAAATATTACCTTTATTCCAAATTTCGAGTTTATAGCGCTATGAAATCGAATTATTTGCACAATTTCCTTATTTTTCGATTTCTTTCAATTTTTGGACTTTATTTTCGAATTTCATTGCGTTTTTATTTTAACTTATTCTGAATCCTAAACACTATCTTTAGCGCGAATTTCAAGTTTCTAAGGGCAAAAGATCAAATTATTTTAATTTTTTTCGAATTTTTCGAATTTTTGATTTTTTTTTCGAATTTTCTGGATTTTTTAATTTTTCCTTATTTTGCATTCTAAATACTACCTTTATTCCGAATTCCAAGTTTCTAGCGCAACAAAATTGGATTATTTGAAAATTTTCGATTTTTTTCGATTTTTTTTCAATTTTTTTTTTGTGTTTTTGATGTTTTCTTTTTCTGAATTCTAAACACTACTATCACACCAAATTTTAAGTTTTTAAGACTACAAGATCGTGTTATTTTCAATTTTCAATTTTTTTCAATTTTTTTGAATTTTCGAATGTCTTTTTTTTTTTTTTTTTTTTTTTTTTTTTTTTTTTTTTTTTTTTTTTTCCGGATTTTATAATTTTTCCTTTCTTTGTATCCGAAACACTAGCTTTATTCCAAATTTTAAGTTTCTGTGGCTGCGGGATCTACCCAATCTTTTTGATGACGCGAGAGTGAGTGAGTCTGTGAGTGACAAAAAATCAAAACTTTGAGTTCATATATCGTCTGCACTAATTTATGGGTATTTTTTGAATTATCCATTTTTTTTTAATTTTTCCTTATTTAGTATCTTAAATATTACCTTTATTCCAGATTTCAAGTTTCTAGCGCTATGAAATTGAATTATTTTCAAACTATCCTTATTTTTCGATTTTCCTGATTTTTTGTTTTTATTTTCGAATGTTATTGCGTTTTTTATTTTAACTTATTCTGAATCCTAAACACTATCTTTACTGCGAATTTTAAGTTTCTAAGGCTAAAAAATCAAATTATTTTAATTTTTTCTATTTTTTTCGAATTTTTGATTTTTTTTTTCGAATTTTCCGGAATTTTTAATTTTTCCTTATTTTGCATCCTAAATACTACCTTTATTCCGAATTCCAAGTTTCTAGCTTAACAAAATCGGATTATTTGAATTTTTTCAATTTTTTTCGATTTTTTCAATTTTGCTTTCGATTTTTTTGGTGTTTTTGATGTTTTCTTTTTCTGGATACTAAACAGTACCTTCACACCGAATCTTAAGTTTCTAAGACTACAAGATCGTATTATTTTCAATTTTCAATTTTGATGGAATTTGTTGAATTTTCGAATGTTTTTTTTTTTCGAATTTTCCGGATTTTATAATTTTTCCTTTCTTTGTATCCTAAACACTACCTTTTTTCCAAATGTCAAGTTTCTATGGCTAAGGGATCTACCTAATCTTTTTGATGACGCGTGAACGAGTGAGTGAGTGAGTGACAAAAAATCGAATGTTTGAGTTCATATATCGTCTGAACTAGAAAAGACAGAAAGTTGTAATTTTAAATTTTGGTCCTGTGTGCCAAATACTCTAGAAAAACGAAGTTTCAAATTTTTGGGATACTCCAGCGCGGAGATATGGGGGGTCAAAAGTGCCCTGAGTTGCTTCCAGAAAAGTATGCTTACGGCTGTCCTATCTCGACTTGGCGGAGGAAACATAATGAAAAATACACGCAAATGTCGAATTAAAAACCACTTGATGACATAACAAACACGTGTAATGCTTCTGACATCAAGTAAATGGGACTGCATTTTTGGCGTTTAATCTTACAGTTTGGCGATGTTTTTTGTTATGAAAAGTGGTCGACGGGATAATAGAGAAGTACCGGTTTTTCTTATAATGCATGGTTTGCATAGATTCGAGGGAAAAATTATATTACTTTCATAAAAATGTATTTGGATGGTTTCTTGTTAATACAATCTTGCCAAGGCTGTGGTTTTCCTATTAGACTTAATGTTAGCTATATGCTCCATTTTTCTGCAACTAAATTTCCTCATGCCAATATAGTAATTCATTGATCCGTTTTCTTAGGATCGTTTATGTTCAATTTAGAGATAAATCAAGAGAATCTTAGAATCACCATGATTTTATTTAGAAAGGACTATCAAGCCATAACCAACCAGTAATCTCGGGAGGGAGGGATGTGAAAATTTTTGTGCGACCAACATCTTTTAACAACAAATATTTCATATATAAATTAAATAGAGTAAAGCCTGTGAAAGAAAATGAACCTGTCTATAAAAAAAAAAAAAGGTCTATAACGTAGCCAGTCTATAGCGGAACTTTTCTATTACAAAATTCGTAAACAAAAGAAAAGAAAAGCATAATCCGGGGAAAATAACACAAAACAATAACGGAAGGTGTACTAGCTAATAGGACAATTATCTTAAAACCTATCTAAAACAAACTATCCCCATCCTGTGGGATTTGTTTTTCAATGTTTTACTTTATTTAATGCAAAACATAGATTGCATCCGACAACTCATAAAAAAGTCCTCCGGCCTGTACCGGCAGGAAAAGGTAGCTTTCCTATATCTTCGTTTTAAAATTTTAGCTAATGTTACTCGAAAACAGCAAGTTAAAATGCAAAGAAACATTTGCAAAAGATTCATTAATACTGAATTTGAATAAGAAATTCGCCAAAGTATTGAGCTATAGCTAAGTTGGCTTCATTTATGAAGACTTATTTTTGTCGCCAAGTTTGGCGAGAATTTGGCGCTAATGGATATGAATATATAGTTTTATGCGTATGATTGGGAAAATGATTACAACAATGAAAGAAAATAATTTGCGAGAAATCGCGTTCACTAAAACTTTTAAATTTATATTAAAATCAATAAAATTACAGACATTACAATACACTTTCATAAAACATTAAAAACATATTAAAATTGGACGTTTCGGATTTACATGGAAAATCCCTCTTCAACAACAACATTTCACTTAGCGTAAATCATAGTTCAAAAAGATCAACAAATAGAAAATGCAACGTATCAAAATTTCGAAGTCAAAGTTACAGTTATAATAACACGGAGTATTCATTCGGGATTGCACCTGCTTGACCATTATTGACCATAAATTTATCGTTGGTTTTTTGTAATGTGCTGTTTTGTTTCAAAATGTCAGCCACCCTAGAATTTCAAACTGCTCTATCTCAGCCAATTTTTAAGATAGAGGTAAAACAAAAAATGCTCTGGAATCCTTGTATCAAGTCCTAACACCTAATTAAAAAATAAACTTGAATTTTTCACTTTTTTGTATATTTATTTTAGTTTTAAAATTTTCCGTGGCCGCCATCTTGTTTCAAGATGGCGGACCAAATTAATTTATAAATACGAGCGTTATCGTATCAAATTATTTTCATTTTTTCAATGTTTTTCGAATTTTTTTAATTTTTTTTCGAATTTTCTGGATTTTTTTAATTTTTCTTTTTCTGTATCCTAAATACTACCTTTATTCCTAATTTGAATTTTCTAGCGCAACAAAATCGGATTGTCTTCAAATTTTCGGTTTTTTTCAATTTTTTCGATTTTTTCAATTTTGCTTTCGATTTTTTTTGGTGTTTTTGATGTTTTCTTTTTCTGGATTTAAACACTACCTTCACACCAAATCTTAAGTTTCCAAGACTACAAGATCGTATTATTTTCAATTTTCAATTTTGATGGAATTTGTTGAATTTTCGAATGTTTTTTTTTCGAATTTTCTGGATTTTATAATTTTTCCTTTCTTTGTATCCTAAACACTACCTTTTTTCCAAATGTCAAGTTTCTGGGGCTACGGGATCTACCCAATCTTTTTGATGACGCGTGAACGAGTGAGTAAGAAGTGACAAAAAATCGAATGTTTGAGTTCATATATCGCCTGAACTAGAAAAGACAGAAAGTTGTAATTTTAAAATTTGGTCCTGTGTGCCAAATACTCTCTATAATTGAAGTTTAAAATTTTTGGGATACTCCAGCGCGGAGATATGGGGGGGGTCAAAAGTGCCCTGAGTTGCTTCCAGAAAAGTATGCTTACGGCTGTGCTTTCTCGACTTGGCGGAGGCACTGCCGTGCCTCCAGATAAATAAAAAACCCACTTTGAATTAAAGCTAGGTTGAAGAACAGCAATTGGCTAAGTTTCACTGGCACATGCACTCGCAGAATTTCTTTCATCTGACACATTTAGCGCTGTTGTGCAAGTAAATGGAAAGTACCCCCTTGGGGAGGGGGAAATGGCGGGATGGACCAAGGAGATGAATAACATGAATAAGCAGTCAAAGACCTTTCAAACGATATGTAACATGAGGGGTGTGTGCAAAATTTAAAAAAGTACCCCCTTGGGGGGAGGGTAAAGTAGGGGATAGACACGGAACATGCATAATATGATTAAGTGGTCACAGACCTTTCCAACGATATATAACACGAGGGTTGTGTGCAAAATTTAGAAAAGTACCTCCTTGGGGGGGGGGGCAAAGTGGGGAGATGGACATCAGATATATGCATATGATTAAGCAGTCACAGACCTTTCCAACGATATATGACATGAGGGTTGTCTGCAAAATTTAGAAAAGTACCCCCTTGGGGGAGGGGGGGCAAAGTGGGGAGATGGACATTGGAGATGCATAATATGATTAAGCGGTCACAGACCTTTCCAACAATATATGACATGAGGGGTGTGTCAACAAAATTTAGAAAAGTGCCCCCCTTAAGCGGGGAAGTGGCGGGACGGATCCCGGAGATGCATAACATGAATAAGCAGTCAAAGACCTTTCCAACAATACGTAACATGAAGGGTTTGTGCAAAATTTACAAAAGTACCCCCTTGGGGGGTGAAGTGGGGGGATGGACACCGGAGATGCATAATATGACTAAGCGGTCACAGACCTTTTTAACGATATATAACAGCCATAAAGGTCACAGACCTTTTTAACGATATATAACATGAGTGGTATGTGCAAAATTTAGAAAAGTGCCCCCTTGGGGGTTCTAAGACGCTGAAGATGCCAATGATACATCACATGAGGGGTGTGTGCAAAATTTAGAAAAGTACCCCAATTGGGGGGAGGGGGGGGGATGGACCACACAGATGCATAACATGAAAAGGCAGTCGCAGGCCTTTCGAACAATATATCCTATGAGTGGTGTCAGCAAAATTTAGAAAAGTCTCTGCCCCGTGTGGGCAAAACATACTCCCCCCCCCCCCACCGCCATAATTTTTGATGCGGACTCATTTTTAAAATTCGTTCGCACCCCTTTTCTCCCGCAAAATGTTGTGAATTTTAAAAATTCCCCTTCTGAATTTTTTTATACCAAAAGCGCTTAGGTCCGTCGTCTGCACGCAGAGTTTTGCGCTTACAGATGCCAGACACACCAACACACACACAGACAGACGTTTACCGACATTAATAGTATAGATTAATAATTATCCGATGATACTCAGTGCCTACACATTTCACACTTTATAATTCGGCCAATGAGTTGACGGGTGTTCATTTCCAGAAACGAAACAATAATTCTTTAGGATGAATTTTGTTTGTTTGATACACCGTGGCAGAATGCGTGCAATGCAGCGACGGGCGTCACAAACTTTTTAGGGCACCTGCAGACTAAAAACATATAATCAATCTTCGCGGGAAAAAAATCCTAGATTTCGTCAAATGATCACGGGAAAAACACTAATTTCATCAAAGGATCATGTAAAACGTGAATTTTGTTAAAAGGCCACAGAAAAACGCGATTTACGCAAAAGACTCGCGAAAGATGAGCAAATTTTGTAAAAGAATCGCAAAACAGGAAATTTCACCAAAAGATAGCGCTTTTTTACCAAATTTCGTCTAAAAATTGCGGAATAAAATGTATTTTATCAAAAAATCGCTGGAAAACGCAAATTTCGTTAAAGTATCGCGAGAAAAATGCGAATTTCTTCAAAGATCGCTGAAAAAAGCGCGAATTTCATTGAAGGATTGCTGAAAATTCATGAATCTTATCAAAAGGCAGCAGAGAAAATGCGATTATTATCAAAGCATTGCGAAAAACGCAAATTTCGTAAAAGAATCGCGGAAAATAACACAAATTTCGTGAAAAAAATCACAGAAGAAACACAAATTCCGTCAAATTATCGCTGAAAAAAAAAACACGAATTACGTCATAGGATAGCTGAAAAAAATGTGAATCTCAACAAAAAAAAGATACAGAAAAAAATGCGAATTTCGTTTAAGAATAACGAAAAAAAAATGCGAATTTTGTTAAAGGATTGCGCAAAGAATGTGAATTTTTTGAAAGGTTCGTATGAAAAATGAAACTGTCTTTATTAAAAACAGCACACACACAAACATCTATACAAACCTCAATACACACAAACATATTATTATAGGTATAGTTTTAATCTGAAATAATATACTGAACTAACTTTTGAAAAATCGGCTTAACCCAAATCCAACTTGCAGAACGACTCGAAACCGTAAAGACAGTTAACCCAACTTGCAACAAAAATAATTATTGCCGAGAGGGCATTTACCCTCTCTCCCTGGGCTGAAACCTTTCAGAAAATTTTCTGTGAATTTTCTGATTTTTTCTTTACTCAGAAATGCTGTAGTCATTTTCTCCCCCAATTTTGCCCTTTACAATTCAGCCAATGAATGGAGGGGGCCAAAGGAGCGTTCCTTATCACAAACGAAAGATGAGATACGTTCGTTCGATGTCGTTGTTGAAAGTTTATGGATTTCTATTATTAAAGTAATTTTTTCATTTTTACCGTATTTATTTTCTTTTTGTGTTGTATGTATTTTGCTACTTTGAATTTTCTTAAACTAACCCCTTTTTTTAGAGAGAGTGAGAGAGAGAGAGATTTAGTAATTTGGTGACACGAAGTTCCGCAAATTCTTAAAATCCACAAATCGTTTCCGATGTAAACAATGAAATTTACAATTAAGTTGCAAGTGCAAAATTTCAGTTTTTTAAAATTTTCATGTCATTCTGTACGCATTTTAATATGTCATTCTGATCATTATACTACATATTTAGTTATGCATTATTAATTATTTACTTGACCTTTACTTTTAATATTTTAAATATCTCAAACTTACAGCTGAATGTAACTATTAAAACATTTGAAATACTGCATTCGAAAAATGAAATTTCAGCTTAGAAACGCGACAATTACTATTAGGATAAAAAAATTTTTAGTAGAAAAGTACTTATGATATAAAAAGAAGAAAAAAAAATACACCAGAATGTATCTCTATTACGAAAGCGGGAGAAATGATTTTCTGTGCTATACGAAAAGATATCCAAATAACTCAATCATGAACATAGAAATAGATATCGGTTTCTATGTTCATGTGCACTCAATCCAAACTTGAAACTTTTAAAAAGGTCATTGAATGAATGAAATTCATCTTCGACTTTCACCTACCGGGAGAAATCCAGAAAACTTGCTGTGTCGCCAATCATGTTTATATTTTATATATATATATATATATATATAAATAAAATAAAATCAGGCACTTTTCCGTCATACGGACACTATTGTCGCCAAACATACATTTAATACATACATACATACATTTTGGCATAGTGTCCGTATAACAGAAAAGTACTAAAGTTCATGGTTTAAAATCACAATAAAATATCATGAAATTTATTGATTGGTTGTGAGAAAATATCGGGGGAAATAATGTGTTTTTCATGAAATTTTTTGTTTTGTTAACAATTTGGTTAGAGAGCTTTTGTAAGACAATTTATTTGTGTTCAATTGTAAGCATTCATTATTATAATTTTCAGTGCATTATTAAATTCAAATTTTTGTTTAAAATATGTAAACAAAACAGTGCCAACAAAACAGACCAGTATGTAAACAAACCAGAAACCTGCAAAGGGGAAATAATGTGTTTTTCATGAAATTTTTTGTTTTGTTTACAATTTGGTTAGAGATCTTTTGTAAGACAATTTATTTGTGTTTAATTGTAAGCATTCATTATAATTTTCAGTGCATTATTAAATTCAAATTTTTGTTTAAAATATGTAAACAAAACAGTGCCAACAAAACAGACCAGTATGTAAACAAACCAGAAACCTGCAAAATTCTAAAATCTGCATAAACTCCGGTTTTAAGCTATGCAGATTTAAGGGTATATATATATATATATATATAAATAGATAGATAGATGCATGCATGCATGTAGTACTTTTAATTATTTGGTAAAAATACTGTGATCGTCACTGAGAAAACCTGAATTTAACCTAAAAGTAATTGTCTAGTGTTTAAGCTGAAATTTCATTTTTCGAATACAGTATTTCAAATGTTTTAATAGTTACATTCAGCTGTAAGTTTGAAATATTAAAAGTAAAAGCCTAGTAAATAATTAATAATGCATAACTAAATATTTATAATGATGAGATTTTTATTTTTTTCTTGAATTATTCAGTGAAACTCGCCTTATAAATGTACGCAAATAATTCACATCAAAAGCTTAAAATAACAAAGTTTTCTTTCGTGTTTAGCTATGCTTAATAACCAGAAAAGCTTGATTAATACAAAAATTATTTGGTAAAAATACTGTGATCGTCGCTGAGAAAACCTGAATTTAATCATATCACACAGAATTACATATTAAAATGTGTACAGAAGGACATGAAAAGTTTAAGAAACTGAAATTTTACACTTGCATATTAATAGTTACATTGTTTACATCGGAAACGATTTGCGGAATTTCGTGCCACTAAATCTCTCTCTCTCTCAAAAAAAAGGGTTAGTTATAAAAAAATTAAAAATAGTAAAATACATACGACATAAAAAGAAAATTAATACGGTAAAATGAAAAAATACCTTAATAAAAGAAATCCATAAACCACATGGAACGCACGTATCTCATCGTACATCGTAATCCAAATACGCTTCTAGTCTAGAGAGGAAAAAGCCCTCACCTCATTGGCTGAAACATCCCGGAATCCAAAACTGTCTCTGGACAGTAAAAGCCTCTAGCTGAGATCCGTTAACTTGGCCCCCCCACTTTCGAAAATTTAAATTTCAAAGATACCAGGAATTAGCTCTCAATTAGCTCTAATTTGCTCTCTAATATTAGAATTTGCTCTGGTTATAGTACCGCGATATTCCAATTAGAATGGTGGGGGGGCTAAGTTAACGCTAGCCCCCCCACTTCCGAATATCGAAATTTCAAAGGTGCCAAAATTTAGCTCTCAATTAGCTCTAATTTGCTCTCTAATATGAGAATTTGCTCTGTATTCGGTATCGAGATATTTCAATTACAAGAAGGGGGGGCCAGCCCCACCCCACTTCCGCATATCGAAATTTCAAATATGCCAAAATTTAGCTCTCAATTAGCTCAAATTTGCTCTCTAATATTAAAATTTGCTCTGGTTATGGTACCTCGATATTCCAAATAGAATGGGGGGGGGGGGGGAGCTAGCGTTAACTTACCCCACCCCCCAATTCCGCATATCGAAATTTCAAATATGCCAAAATTTAGCTCTCAATTAGCTCAAATTTGCTCTCTAATATTAAAATTTGCTCTGGTTATGGTACCTCGATATTCCAAATAGAATGGTGGTGGTGTGTGGGGGGGGGGGGGGTAGAGTTAACTTCCCCCCCCCCCCCCACCATTCTAATTGGAATATTGCGGTACCATAACCAGAGCAAATTCTAATATTAGAGAGCAAATTAGAGCTAATTGAGAGCTAAATTTTGGCCTATTTGAAATTGTGATATTCGGAAGTGGGGGGCTAAGTTAACGCTACCCCCCCCCTCCCCCGCACCATTCTATTTGGAATATCGCGGTACCATAACCACAGCAAATTTTAATATTAGAGAGCAAATTAGAGGTAATTGAGAGCTAAATTTTGGCATATTGGAAACTTCGATATTCGAAGGTGGGGGGGCTGCCCCCCCTTCTTGTAATTGAAATATCTCGATACCGAATGCAGAGCAAATTCTAATATTAGAGAGCAAATTAGAGCTAATTGAGAACTAAATTTTGGCAAATTTGAAACTTCGATATTCGAAGGTGGGGGGGCTGCCCCCCCTTTTTGTAATTGAAATATCATGATACCGAATGCAGAGCAAATTCTAATATTTGACAGCAAATTAGAGCTAATTGAGAGCTAAATTTTGGCATATTTGAAATTTCGATATTCGGAAGTGGGGGGGGGCTAAGTTAACGCTATCCCCCCCCCCCCCGCACCATTCTATTTGGAATATCGCGGTACCATAACCAGAGCAAATTTTAATATTAGAGAGCAAATTAGAGGTAATTGAGAGCTAAATTTTGGCATATTTGAAATTTCGATATGCGGAAGTGGGGTGGGGCTGGCCCCCCCTTCTTGTAATTGAAATATCTCGATACCGAATGCAGAGCAAATTCTAATATTAGAGAGCAAATTAGAGCTAATTGAGAGCTAAATTTTGGCATATTTGAAATTTCGATATTCGGAAGTGGGGGGGGGGCTAGCGTTAACTTAGCCCCCCCCCCCCCACCATTCTAATTGGAATATCGCGGTACTATAACCAGAGCAAATTCTAATATTAGAGAGCAAATTAGAGCTAATTGAGAGCTAATTCCTGGTATCTTTGAAATTTAAATTTTCGAAAGTGGGGGGGCCAAGTTAACGTATCTCTCTAGCTGATTGGCTGAATGCTCGCGCATGCGTATAAAACCCATTTTTGCACGAATTGATGAAAAACCGGGTTAACTTTAAATAGATGGATTCACTGCGTCAAAAGTTAGAAACTAAAGAATATTCTTAAGGAGATGTGTGCAATTATGCGTTATTACTATCACAAAAGGTGACATTTTGCAATAAAAATTGCTTACTGAAATAAATTGTCTATGCTCTTTTTGATTCGTCATTTCTTTTTAGTTTTTTCTGTATATCTCCCCTTCTTTCAGGAAGGTTTTTAGAAGATATTGGACTAATCGTCCGTATTCCGGCCACCTGCCAGTTGCCATTTTTACTATATTGTTGGATGTTTTGTTTGTGTTTGAAGGTTACTCTGGACGACGGTTCAGATTACAGAAGATTAGACGACTTTTGAAATTTGCGATTGCTAAATTTATGGGTTTTTTTTCATTATGAAGCAAAGTTTTACCAAAAAAAGCGATGCTTCTAATGTACAGAAAAACTTTTTAATGCCAATGTTGGCGAATGGAATAAATAACATTTGTCGATTTATCATTTCAGCCTGGATAGGAAACACGAGTACCTGAAATTCTGATTAGATAACTTTTCGATCATTATAAAGCATTTTCGACTTACATACAGACCTAGCAGCTAAACATAGTGACAAATTCAATGCCTAATTAACGAACAGGCTGACTAGGCCGCGGGCTTGGGCCCATTACTGATGGGGGCCCCAAAATGAATAAAATGATTTACAAAAAGTTTATTAAAAAGGCAGTTTTCTGCAATTATTTTCCCGAAAGCCAAAAAAGATTTTGGTTAACTTGGCAAACATATCATAATATCTAATGATAACCCCCGAATACTCCCGAAAAAACAATATATAGCTACTATTTGGTTGAGGGGGGTCCTCAAAAAGGTGCTGGGCCTTGGGCCCCAGATTACCTTACAGATTACCTCGGGCTCTAGACAAATGAATTTATTTCTGCGTGTTATTATACTCTTTACAGAAATGCAAAGAAAATCTTCGGTTTAAGTATTTACCAAAAAGATTATGACTAAACATTTTGCATAACTAACTTTATCATTGTCAGTTTTATTTAAGGTATGGAATTTTGTCAATGAAAGATATATAATTGTATTAACAGCAATTTGACATTATTTAATGGAACATACTTTGGCGCGTAAATAACTTCGTTTTGTAACTAACTCTGGTACATTAGTAACCATATCGTTTCCAGCACTTCTAATGTTTGTCGTCAAACTTGAATATTGAAAAGATTATGGAAGATTAGGAAGATTTTATTGGATGGAAAGTAGATGTTTATTCTTCTATCAGAGTTAATCATTGTTTTTTTTTTTTCAGGTTAATAGTTACGCGATTGCAACTGTTCTAAAAAAAAGAAAGACAGTGAAAAGGGAGTCATTTTAATTTTATTCAAACTATTCAGCTTTAAAAATGCACTTTTTATGTTTCACCATTTTGTTTTAAATATGAAAGTTAAACTCTGTTTTTTATGTGCAAACAATTTATTACATTTTTGACTGTATTTACTCTGGCGGAATCGAAAGTTGAAAAACCGTAGTAGACTTGCCAGAAGAGGACGTATATTACGAAATATAACGTATCATAGAGTGAGATTGTACTTACGTTACCAGAACCTCACATAGAGACAAGAAAGAGGGACGGGGTTCAAGAACTTACAGATGAAAATGAATCACCCGAACATTACTTAAGTTCAATGGTCAATCTATGCAATCATTGTAATGCTCTCTTTTAGGTAGATTTCGTAAGAAATACTACCTATTATATTCTCACCTAAGTTGGAAATTTTGAAAAATTTTTGCAGATCTACGCCGATCATGACTCCCAGAACCCAAAAACACCCCTAGTTCAAAAGTTTATCTATCTATCTATCTATCTATCTATCTATCTATCTATATCACTTTTTTCTGACCACGATAACTGGAAAAATTCTGCATAAATCTCTTCCAAACTGATACATAAAATCAAGGGTCATAAAATCTCGGTCAAGTTCGTTAATGGGCAAAATCGAACCAAGGGGGGGGGGGAATGGGGGGGCTTTTTGTGAAAACAGAAAAATCCTCATAATTTCTTTATTATTATACGTATCGAATCCGTTTAAAGTTATTATTACTTCTAGGAAAAGGGCCGAAAATTTACGTAGGACAGATTTTTGATATAATTAAAAATGGCTCCAAGGGGGGGAAAAAGGGGGGGGGGGGTTTAGAAGAAAAAAAAATCATAGCTTCGTCAATTCACAAGATATCAAATCCGCGTAAATTTATTATTAATCCTCTTAGTATTATCTAAAACTTTTATATTGACAAGTTTTTTATAGGACCAACCGTTATAGCAAAAAAAAAAATTAAAAACAAAAAAAATCCCTGCCGGCTCCGCCTGCAAACAAGTTATTTTTCGAAGTAGGCGGTTCCAACTCCCGCATCTTTTCGAAACTGATTCATAAAATCTCGGTCAAGTTCGTTAATGGGCAAAATCAAACCAAGGGGGGGGGGGGGGGCAGAAGGCTTTTTGTGAAAACAGAAAAAAAAACAATTTCTTAATTATGATACGTATCGAATCCGTTTAAAGTTGTTATTACTTCTAGGAACTGGGCCAAAAACTTATGTATGACAGATTTTTGATATAATTAAAAATTGCCTTAAGGGGGGGAGGGAAGGGGGTTTTAGAAGAAATAAATTCATAACTTCGTTAATTCCAATGATTTCAAATCCGCTTAAATTTATTATAAATCTTCTTAATATTATCTAAAACTTTTATATTGACAAGTTTTTTATAGGACTAACCGTAATAGCAAAAAAAATTTAAAAACAAAAAAATCCCTGCCGGCTCCGCCTGCGAACAAGTTATTTTTCGAAGTAGGCGGTTCCAACTCCCGCATCTTTTCGAAACTGATACCTAAAATCAAGGGGCATAAAATCTCGGTCAAGTTCGTTAATGAGCAAAATCGAAGCAGGGGGAGGGATGTGGGGGAATTTTTGTGAAAACAGAAAAAAACCCATAATTTCTTAATTATGATACGTATCGAATCCGTTTGAAGTTATTATTACTTCTAGGAGAAGGGCCGAAAATTTATGTATGACAGATTTTTGATATAATTAAAAATTGACTTAAGGGGGGGGGGGAGGGGGGTGGTTTAGAAGAAAAAAATTCATAACTTCGTCAATTCCCAAGATTTCAAATCCGCTTAAATTTATTATAAATCCCCTTAATATTATCTAAACTATTTATATTGACATGTTTTTTATAGGACCAACTCTTATAGCAAAAAAAAAAAAAAAAAAAAAAAAAAAAAAAAATTCCTCGCTGGCTATGCCTGCAAACAAGTTTGGTTTCGGAGTAGGCGGTTCCAACTGCAGCATCATCGCAAAAAGGTCATTTCTTCCGCAATTCCCGACAAACAGGCGCCCCACGTTCTGCGTCTTCGAAATCTACCTGTGCCTGTAGGCCGAGCCGTCAGGGATTTTTTTAGCAGTATGTTGACTAGAGAACATTTTAGTTCCTGTTGTCATAATCTCATAATGGCCTCATTTCCCTACCAAACTCTACTATAAATAATCAACTAAATGAGTTGCTTCTTATTAGTTCAAATTTTGTCAAATGTATAATATAATTAATATAAAGCAATGTCGTTTCCATCGTTTACAGCAATATTAAAGGAAAAAAAGGGTGAACGTCCCTATTGCTTTAAAATACATGCTCAAATCCATTGATGTAATTCGTTTGATTCAAGGTTCGTTTTAAAATTTTGACTAGGGTAGCATCCGTAGGTGAATATCCATATTCCTTTAAAATACAAAGCGAATTCGTTTGATTTAAGGTACATTTAAAAAAATGGCCAAGCGCAGCGGGCGTAGCATGCTAGTAAATAAATAAAAAATTATAATTTAAGAAATTACAATAGCCATTGGGAAAATGTTCCGAAAACTACTTTAAACAAAAAAAAAAAAAAAAAAAACAAAAAAAAAAAAACGCACTTTTGTGTTATAGCGGCCTCCACATTTATGACTATGCCAAGGCTGCAGTTATGATTTCACCAAGATCATCGCAAAGCTTATATATAGGTCGCTTGGCGAGTCATCCTTGGGGGCCGCTATAACACGAAAGTACCAAATTTACAATATATTAATGAAAACAGAAACAAAAATGTTATATATATATCACATATTATTATAATGTCATACATGCTTTATAATTTGGCGATAAATCTGGGTCGCTTGGCGATTCATCCTTGGGGGCCGCTATAACACAAAAATACCAAATTTACAATATATTAATGAAAACAGGAACAAAAAATTTATAAGACATTTTCTCATCCAACGTCAATTTTTGAATTCGGCTTTTTTTTCTTCATATCTGATAATTTGCACTATCTTTTTTGTACCTTTAACATTTTTGTAACGATTTTATGCATTTCTATTGCTTATTCAAAGGAAAATTCTTCTAAAGTTACAGAATTTCATTAAAAATTCTTATACAATTACAAAATTTCGTTAAAAACATTTAAAACGCTTTTAAAAAAATTAAGTGACGACGTCAATAAAATGACAGACGTCAAGAGGTCCATTCTCGACCGAAAACAACAATCATTTTCCCAATGGTTAAAAAAAAATTAAAAAATCGTCATTGCAAACTAAATAAGACAAATTAATCAAATGTACTTCAAAAATATTTACTGGTATATATTATATTAATACGTGCTAACTTAAGATATGCTATAGAATGTGAAATACGGCTTTCAACACTGTTGAAAAATTTAGTTCAATAAAGACATACAGCATAACAGAAACGTCATCTGCAAATGTTTAAAAAAAAAAAAAAAAAAAAAAAAAAAATGAGCGTGGAATATTGTAAACAAAATATCTAAAAACTTTAAAATTTCCTTTCTAAATAAAAAAAAATTAATTTTCTTTCTAACACAGAAATCAAGTCATAGATTCCTAAATATTTCATCTCATGTAGTGTGTGCAATTATCTAATAGCAAATAGTGTTATAAAATTCAGACTTCACTGCATATATTCAATTTTATTGAAAAACAAAATTTTTTGTTAATTTTTCGTAAGTTAATTGAAATTGGGAATTTTAATTACTATAAGCAAATTGCATAATAACTAATATATGAGAAAACTCAATTTTGTGCAAAAATGTTACGTGGCAAAATATATTTATTGTAATTTTTAAATTCAGCGCAAAAAATTCCATCTAGAACAACAAAAATTATGAAAAAAGTTTTCCCATTCCAGACCTTTGTAATTAATATTAAATAAGGCGTATCAGATTTTCAACATTTTTTAGATGCACTTTTTAAAAGGGCGAAACAAATTTTTTCATTTAATTTGCATAAATATTCTAAAATGAAAAAAAATCCCAACTCTATTAATATAATGTTTTACTCTTCACATAATCTCATATCTCTTCCAAGTCGAGTAATCCAACTAATTTTGAATGAAATCCATCACAGTTGATTGTGAATTAATTACACAACATTACGAATGGATTTGGCGGGGAATTTAAAAATGAACGATCAAACGAATCTTGTCTGACAACTATGTATTTTAGGACGAACTCTTCACCTTTGTTAATTGGCTTTCTGCACTGTTATTTTTATGTTCCATTGTAAGTAGCAACGATCGTTATTAATAGAGCACGCGGAGAGAAAGTTTTGGAATGAAAAAAAAAAAAAAAAAAAAGCAGGAGAGAAAAATTAAAAAGCACAGATTGGATTCAGAAATTTTTTTCACTGAATGTTTTCTCTGCACTGGTAGCAAAACAATGTTTGGTCGTTATTGGTCTTTTTGGCTGTATCTTAGCTTAGCCAATGGTTACACATGGTAATAGAAAGGGTGTTTCCTCGGAATCAAAATTGTATAATGAAAGTGCTTTTTCTTTGAAAGGTATCCACACTATTTTAAATGTGCCTATTTTATTTTAAAGGTATCTGTTTTACAGGGTGCGGTAAAAAAACGATCATCAATGTTTCTGTTGTTCTAACACGATTGTTTGAACCTGTTTGATTTTAGTTTTTTTTTTTTATTATTGGATAGCCTATGTTTTTCTGTACTAGTATGTCTAATTGCATAATTTTTAAGGTTTTTTTATATGTTATTTTCAGATGTCCAACCAAGATACACAAATTTTTGGCGTTACATAGCCTGAAAAAGCGCAACTGCGAGATCGCTGGAACTCTCGGCATCGGCCCAGCCACTGTCTTCCGGACAATAAAACGATACAAGGAGCTGGGCCATGGTGGCCGCCGTCCAGGAAGCGGCAGAAAGCGCACCATCACAACCGACAACAACCGAAAACTGGTTTGAGAGCGGCTTAGGCGAAATTCCAGAGTCTCGATGCGAAAAATCGCCCATGATATTGGAATCAGCGACAGATCGATCTCCATTTAACGCCATACAAAAAGTTCAACTCCTCACCGGCGATAACAAGCGCGTACAACTCGAAAGATGCAACCGACTTCTTCGTCGACACCCACCTCTCGACTGGGACCGCATCCTCTTCACGGATGAGAAGTAGTTCACCGTCGAACAAGCTCACAATCACCAAAACGTCAGAAGCTGCGCCGAGGCCCGCGGCAGCTCGGCCGTTGTCGAACGCCGGCAAAATCCTCAGTCCGTGATGATTTGGGGCGGAATTTGCTCCAGTGGCAAGACTCCACTCGTTTTCGTGGGTCAAAATCAATCAAGAAGTGTACCGATGCGACATTTTGGAAACCGTGGTACTTGCGTGGGCCCAGCAGCACTTCACGCATGCGAATTGGACGTTCCAACAGGACTCAGCCCCGGTTCACAAGGCAAAAGCGACTCAGGACAGTTGCAGAAGCCATTTTCCGGACTTCATCTCGTCTGCAAAATGGCCGCCTTACTCACCAGATCTGAATCCGATGCACAACAACATATGGTCCATTTTGCAGGCTAGGGAACTGTGCTAAGCCCCACAAAAGTTTGGAGTCTCTGAAGAAATCGCTGAGGCGGGAATGGGACCGATTGTCGCCGGAGAAGGTACGTGCCGCGGACAAAAATTTTCGGAAGCGTTTGCAGCTCTGCAAACGCGCACAAGGAGGCCATTTTGAAACCAATTGAATATTTTACAACTGTGGTTGTTCTTTATTGTTTTTCGTTAATAAAATTTGTTTTTATTGCAAAAAATCTCGATGATCGTTTTTTTTTTGCCACACCCTGTATTTTAAAGGTATCTGTTTTATTTTAAAGGAATTCATTATGCATTGTATAACACATTAATAAACATGCATATGTTTATTAGGGCATGCTAGTAAAATTTATAACTACTTCTAACTTCAGATTACAACATAAACACGCGGGCGCGCCGAGGTACGCTTTCTCTCTTATCCTATAGATTTTAGTGTCTGTGTACATGTGACCTGGAATAGCCAATTAGTATTGTTTTTTCATGCATAATAAACAATTAGCACCTGACTGCGTAAACTATTCTGAATCATAATAAAAATACGAAAATATTCTTGATCTTGATTTTTTTACGAATTGGTAACAGCAGGAGCGATTTGGTTTGTATTTAATGGGCTAAAATCTCATGTGTGATTTTTCAAAGCCTAGTATATCTCTAGACATTTCTTTCCAATATAAATTCTCATTTAATTTTAAAATGTTATACTCTGTGATTGTTCTACAATATTATGTTATTTCTACTGTGAAAATCTGTTTTTTAAATCTTTAAATGGAATTTAAATATCTCAAAAGTCACTACTGTCATTAAAACAATAAACAAAAAATAATTACTAAAAAAATTTGAAAAAAAAAACAATGCATTTATTATAAATATGAATTTCATAGAGCATAATAATAGAATTTTTATATGAGAGAAATGTGTAATATTTGTTTTTGTTGGGTTTAAAGTAGGGTCTGTTTTTTTTTTTATGGTCACTACTGTCCCAGTGTGTGAATTTCCTCATATTTCCACCAGATGGCAGTATGCAGTCATTTTCAGTAATGTTACCAGTAGCGAGCACAAGTTGTTCTTAAAAAATCGCCATTGCTTGCTGTTTGTTCATAAAGATTTTCTGGATTGAAAAGAATGGAGAAATGGTCAGCGTACCGTTATTAACCGTCACTACTGTCACCATTGTTAATTTAAATATTGATACACATAGAGTAACCAGTATCTAGCTATTCAATCGTAGGTTTGGAATGTCTTTGAAAATAGTACATACAACATTCCAAAAATGTCTTTTTTAAGTAAAGTGTCAAAATTGCAAAAAACGTCACTACTGTCCCTGTCACTTTTGTCCCTTAAAATTTCTATTTTGTCTGACAAAACTGCCATATCATCTTTATTTTTCAATAAAATTTGTGCCATCTATTAATTATTATCCTGAAATATATAAATAATTATTAAAAATTCAAATCCAGCATAATATGAGATTTTTAAAAATTAGCTATCATCAGAAAATTAAAAGCCGAAAATCACAATTATGAGATTTATGAATGAAAATGGCTATTCAATTGGGAAATATGTCTTCTTTAAATTTATGTTTAAAAAATAAGCTTAAGGTTTCGTCTTCATATTAAAATTGTAAAAAACTCTGAAAAATTCAATACAAACACTCAAATTTGACACCATATTTTGATTCTTCGGTAAATTTTACCTTCGGATATCAAACGATAAGCCATTCGGTGATGTAATTTAGGAAGTTAGTTTCTGAAAAACGGTTTTTGTAAAAGTATTTATAGGTTGCAATACATTTATTTTTCACATATTAATTAAAAAAGATATAAATTGTGAAAATAATATTTGAAAAACAGTATGTATGGCGACCTATAAAAATTTTACCAGAAATCGTTTTCTAAATAATTACGAATACAAATTCAACAATTACTACTTACCGCGATTACATCCGATGTCGTGTATCATTTTACATCATTTTATGTTTTATTTACTAATGATTTTCTCCATATAATCTAATTTAACCATTCCGGAGCCATTTTTTTCTTTAAGTTAGGGAAAAATTACTTTTATGTTAAAAAAAATATATAAAAGTAGTCATGCAAATCACAAAAGTTAGGTTTTACCGCCAAATCCACGCAAAACTGAACATCTGATGTAAAATTTTAAATTCATCAAAATAAATCTGAATTAGGGTGAAATCCCCAGTTATTGACACCTAACCAGTAACTGACACTTGAGCAAAGATCCAACTCAAATAAGCATTTTGTTGTATAATTCTACAAAGTAATGTCATCTAGTGATAAATTAGACACTCATTTTTATTTTGGCGTCGACTTATTTACCACTTAGAGGACCAAGAACATATTCAATGAGGAAGGAACTTTTGACAGTACAAAAAGTGCCATTTTGAAGTAACCATCTTATTTCTAAAATTAAGGAAGTGTTTTTTAATCTATTTGTAATGCAACAATCCGAAACTTTTTTCTTAATGTTATACTTGTGGAAATTAGCTTAAAGATGCATATGATACTAAGAGCCATGATTTAGGGTATATAGTTATTTAATTTTGGGGGGGGGGGGGAATTATTGGTTCCTGGAATTTTATTTCACCAATCTCTGACAACCGTGTCAGTTATTGGTTATATTAAAGAAAGCTGAAATATATTATTTAAACTGTTTTAAAACGCAGAATAATAAATTAAATTTATATTGTAGTAAACGCTATTAAAATGTAAGTTGTTTTACCAGTGTCTAACACTACATGTCAGTTACTGGTTCATAAATGTCAATTATTGGATATCTGCATTACTTATAATTTAAAAGCTAAAGAAAAAGGACAAATGCATCTGTAGCATATTATACATAAAATAGTATAAACAGAAAAAAGAACAAGGAAGAACAGAAGCAGAAACATATCTTCTCTTTTAATGCTATCTCAGGTAAAAGAAAATGTTTCATTCTACAAATCGTGTCTCCGGAACTTGCTTCAATTTGGATTTGCTCAATAATTTGTGAATCTCAACTGCAGTGTACAGTAACGTATCGCATAAAGTCCACAGATTTTTCCCATTGACACTTACTGCTAAAATAAAGTATTAACCTACCAAAGGAATTAATATACTTGTTGACAACACTTGTCTACTCATTATTAGATCTACATGTTTTAAAACTAGGTTTCTCATTATTCGGAATTATTTATTGTTTACATTTAGAGTTGTTTTTCCGTAATTTTCTAAATTATAATATATCCCTTAATTTTGCTACGAAATTTGCAATGTATGTGTAAAATAACAATTTGGAGACAAATATAAAACATTTTCTTGTATATTATCGTTCTTAATTTTTTTTAATTTCCTCGGTTATGTCGCATTTATTTAAGGCTATTCTGGCAGGATTAAGTAATAAAACGAAGAGTCGCTTTATTATTTATTCTGCGTATTCAATTTCTAGTATAAATTGAACCCATTGACAAAATCTGAAACTAGCGCAGCAGTGACTACTTTTTAAAAATAGTTTCTAGTCGCTACTTTTTAACCCTTTATGTACTGAATTATGAATTCATGAAAATTTTATCTTCTAAAGCATTTTTCGTGAATTTTTGAAACTATATTGGAAGATTTCTATAATCATTTAATAAATTTTAGAGGGATTTTAGAAGGATTGAAGGATTTAGAAGGATTAATTAAATTAGAATTTATAGGAATTTTGTGCAATATTTATAACCCCACTCAAATATTTTATTTAAAATATTTTTCATAGTATTTTGTAGAATTAGGAAATGTACAAATATAATGTTCTTACAATAGAAATATTTCCGAATTGAAAATACCCCCCCCCCCCCTCTCCCAACGCCAAGAAAGCTGAAAAGATGCAAAGGCAAAAGAAATCATCCTTTTAAAAATATTTTTGTTTTGTGTAACCAATAACGCTTTTGGAACAAGATAAATTAATGCATCTATAACTCATTCTAAACTGTATTACTACTAATCGATGTATTAAATGAATTTTATAGCAAGTTATTTTACTGGTACTTATAAGTACCGTCAGTATATAAAGGGTTAAAACAAGTATAGTTGTAAGTACAGTTTACAACTTTTCGATAAAGTAGTTGTAGATAAAAAATAAAAAAGTAGTTTTTCCGACCCTTGCTAAAAATAGAAAACATTATTTATTACCAAGACAAAGGAGAAAACATAAATCTCCTTTATCAGAATCCAGCGAGAGTCAGTCTGAAGCAATTGTGTATGAAGACTCTTCGGACCTGGATTCAAATCAAGATCTGGATGAAGACACAGAAAATCTTGCACTAAAATAAAATATAACATTCAGCTGAAGAAATAATGCTGTTATGATCCTGTATTACGATGAGGTTTCACATTGGACGTATTCTTGAAGTCAGTAAAGAATACTGTATAGTAAAATTTCAACGAAAAACTAGTCGTTGGGGGCCACCGTAACACTTACCCATCATGGATATGTATAATATAAAATATGAAAATAAAACATATGCAAACTATTTATAAAATGCATTGCAATTTGAATAAAATCGTGGCTTGATGACGTCATAAACTTTAAATCGAGGCTAACGAGAAAGACAGGCTACCGCGGTGCATTCCACTTATCTTTTTTTACAGACCGCTAGAGTGACGTGTTGCTCTTTTCGTACACCTGCATTGGTGCGTTCGAGCATCACGTGACTCCGGCGGTCTGTAAAAAAATATACTCGTAAAGCACCGCGGTAGCCTTTCTTTTTCGTTAGCCTCGCTTTAAATGCTCCATTACTGAATTGCGTAAAAGAAACATCCTTATAACTCCAAAATTGATAATCATATCAACTAACGGTTTACTGCGTCAGATTAAGCGTCTCATTTCCAATTAAAATATGTCTTTGAATTCAAATTTGAATGAAATACAGGGTGATGAAAAACAGAAGATTGTGGAAAATAGAATTACGAATATCTCGGCAACGAATTATCCGATAGACTTCATTCTTTATGCAAAATTTATGTTTTCTTATTGTCTTTTTATTAATTCCTTAAAATAAACAATTTCGAAAATTTTTATATACCTTTTATCAGAACGAATATTTCGAGAGTCCGAAAAAAATAGTTCCGGATAATCGAGGTTACTGAAATTCAATAAGCTTCTTCCCATTATTACATATTAAATACACACCAAATTTCAAGTCTCTATCTCAATTTGTTCGGGAGATAGAGCGTTTACAGACACATACACACACACACAGACGGACTGCACAATTTTTTTTTCTAAAAATATATTTTTCGGAATCTCCAGTGTCTGAAACGTGTAAATCCGTCAAATTTTTTTTTTCCGATTTTCAAAACGATTACAAGACTTACCCTATACTACATATGATGGGTAAGTAAAAATGGAAAATTCCTGTTCTTGGTCATTAAACACAGACAATTCTGTAGTAAAAAACTGTTAATTTTTTTTATAGGCCTTTGACTGTTATATGTAATGATATATATTTTTTTGTTGTTGTTGTTGGATTAGGAAGATAAAAACAGCCTATCGCCAAATGATATTAAAACAATGATTGATAACTTTTTTAAAATAACATTTCAATATATGCATAATAGAAAAAGATTAATTTAGTAAGGATGCAGTTGTTAAAATAAAAACTATATTAAATGATGTCAAATGTTTATTTTCTTTTTTTGTTTAAATTTAAAGTAAAGTACTTAAAAATTATAACTGTTTACCTCTTTCAAAATTTAAATCCCACTTTTTATAATAAATATTATTGTATTTTGTTTTTATAATAAGATTTTTAAAGCATTTTAATATTTTTAAATAAAGTGTCAGTCACTGGTTCACTTTGTGTCAGTTTCAAAGTAGGGAAAGTGTCAGTTACTGGAGTTTTTGACCATATTTATAAAAAAAAAAATTAATTTTTAATAATAAAATGTATATTTTTTCAAAATTTAGCCAACAATAATTTTTTTAATATATCTCTACTATCCTTTCAAAAACAAAGGTACGTATAAAAAAGATTTACATTGATTTTTGTAATAGTGATTTGAACAAGAAAGAATCCTTAAAGTGTTAGTTACTGGGGGTCTCACCCTAATTATTATATTATATGATTTACATTGATTTTTGTAATAGTGATTTGAACAAGAAAGAATCCTTAAAGTGTTAGTTACTGGGGGTCTCACCCTAATTATTATATTATATGATTTACATTGATTTTTGTAATAGTGATTTGAACAAGAAAGAATCCTTAAAGTGTTAGTTACTGGGGGTCTCACCCTAATTATTATATTATATGATTTACATTGATTTTTGTAATAGTGATTTGAACAAGAAAGAATCCTTAAAGTGTTAGTTACTGGGGGTCTCACCCTAATTATTATATTATATGATTTACATTGATTTTTGTAATAGTGATTTGAACAAGAAAGAATCCTTAAAGTGTTAGTTACTGGGGGTCTCACCCTAATTATTATATTATATGATTTACATTGATTTTTGTAATAGTGATTTGAACAAGAAAGAATCCTTAAAGTGTTAGTTACTGGGGGGGTCTCACCCTAATTATTATATTATTACATTATGTTATCATAAATTTAAATATTTTACAAAAAAATAAGTGAAATGTGTCTATTAAAATTCATGTTTTCACTTGAAAACCTATGATAGAATACACTCTAAATTTTATGGAATTTCAAGTTTTAGTACAGCTAGAGATTTAATCTTATGAAATTTCAATTTTGCATGTATAATCAGATACTATTAATAAAGAGAATTAATAAAGGGAAAATGTTAATTTTCTCAGCCTGTAAAGTGCGCTTTTCGACGAGTCAAATGGTCGAAAATGTTTTTAGCCTAGAGTCCTGCACGGGTCGAGTTGTACTAGAGGGGAAGCTATGTTATAATAAGGTGGGGCGAATAGGTCTGCTATAAGAGGGGTTTATTTTATTTTTTTTTTTATTTATTTATTTATTTTTTTTTGGGGGGGGGGGGGTAAATTAATACACTTTTAAAATGTCTTATAGTACTCGGTAACGGTTATGGTAGAGTCCTTCCTCTGCATTTTCCCAATGGTCGTTGTAATTTGCTAAATTAATTTTTTTTATTATTGTTATTATTATTATTATTATTATTTTCTGTATTGTAAATGATTTCCCACATGTTTACGTTTTTATGTTATTTACGTTTAATTTTTTTCACCTCGTCAAAAATATAGAAACAAAGTTCTATGCAGCAGTTATACAATATCCTGCGCGAAATTAGAAATAACTTTAAGCTGAGAAAAATGTCTTAAAATTTCTTGACTTCCTGATAAAGGATCGTGTATTATTTTTACAATCTTTTTATTCCTAGATGTGTATTGAAAAATAATTTCAGAGGTTTCAGTTCACAGAAGTTGAATTTGTTGTTTTAACACACAAAAAATAAATTAAAAATAAAAATTTAATTTCTAAACAAAAAAGTAAAGGGTTCTAAGACCTTTTAAAAGTACTACTCATTTTCTTTGAGAATAACAGTTTGCCCTCCGATGACTTATTAGTATATATTTCTCTCTCTCTCTCTCTTTCTTTCCCTTTTTTTTCCCATATAATTATTTTTTCAGGAATTATGTAGTAAATAACCTTTTTTTTTTTTTTTTTTTTTTTTTTTTGTTGGGGTGGGGGGTGTTAAAGTTAACTTTTTACCTAAACACCAACTTACATTTCCTTAAATTACTCTCTTGTTACTTTTATAGATTTTAAAGAAATTGAAATTTTCTAATAAAATAAAATAAATTGACAATATAATTTAAATAAATTTTGATGAAATAATACTATATTTTAGACAAATGTTAATTACATGTATACTGTTATCAGAATTCTCCAGCTTACTATATGTCGTGGCGATACGTAGTACTTTAACAGAAATTTACTTCTGAATATTTTTGCAATCAACGTATTTTATTATTACGAATATGCATTAAATCGTGAATTAATTAACTATGAAAAATCTCAGACTGTCCGCCTACAGTTTAACTACCATAACATAAACAAGAACATTTTCGTGATGTGCTCTAGTTAATGATGTGCTTTTACTTTTTGACAAAAAAAAAATCTTCCGTTGTCTCAAAATCGGAAAACTTACTTGTATTGCCAATTGCCATCCTAGTTTTATTCCTCAATAGAGCAATTTTTTGCGTGACGTTCTTAATAAAGGAATGAAAATTATTTTTTGGCGTCAGGATATCGATATCGTCAGACGTAGCGTAGGTAGTATGATGCTAAGGGAACTGAATAAACAGGATCGATCGTCTGCCACTTTCCATTCTCTTTATCTAGCTCCCTGAAAATGGATATGAAAAAGCTTTTCTTTCTTCCATGAGCTTCACCTTTCATTTTTTCCCTTCCTGATCGTCTGCCAAGACTCAAAACTCAACTGAGAGAGAGAATAGGTGCTATATTTATTTTCATACTCTTGTGGCTTATAGATAACACGTGTTATGCCTATGATGGAAGATACGAGAAGTGTAGAGGCTCTCTAAAATTTTGTTAAAAAGCTACTTTAACTTTGAAAATCAGCTGTTATTATAAAATAATTGTTGATAAATTTAATTTATAGATGTAAACCTTAACTGTTTGTTTGTGTAAAAGTATTAATACTCTAAATCTCAAAGTGTAATGATATATTAAATGAAGTTGAAAACCAAAGCAAAAAATCAACGATGATATTTAATCTTTCTGAACTCTTTATGAAAGTACACAAAGATTAAAACCAGAACAAAACCATGACTATAGTATCGAGAGCAAATAATTAACAATTTCCTTCATCAGGTGCAGGAGAGCAGGTGAAACATGTACAGTGTCTCACATAAGTGATGGGACACTTGTGCTTTACAAACGGAAACTAATCAAATAAATTAAAAAAACATGTACACATTTTTTTGTGGGTGTGTTTCATACTTAAATTTAGTAAAGATTATTACATAACATGCATTTTGTCAAAATATTAAAATATTAATTTAATAAAAATACAAATGTTTAGAACGGAGCAAAAAATAGCTCACATAAGTGATGGGACACCATTATATATGCAACAAAAATCGTCTGAAATAAGCAATAAAAATATTTTTTGGGGTTTTATTTTTACTTAAAAGCAATTGGCAATAATTTATAAAATCGTCTGCAGTACTTGTCTCCAGTTTGTTTTGGAATTTTTGTGTTTTTTAGCTCTGTGTAGCCATGAATGCTAAACAAAAAGAAACTTCGCCTGAAATTCGAAAATTAGTTATTAATTTGCATATTGAACGTGGAAAATCTATTAGAAAAACTGCTGAAACAGTTAACTTGAGTCGTTCAACAGTTTTCAATATCATTAAACGATATAAAAAGAATCATATGATTCAGGATAAAAGAAGACCTGGCCGACCATCAAAGCTATCCAATGGAATAAAGCGAATTATCGTTCGAAATATTAAAAAAAATCCAAGAATTAGTGCTTCAAAAGTTGCTGCTGATTTACAAGCATTATATGGAATAATTGTTAATCCTGAGACTATTAGAAGGGTAATTCGATCTGCTGGATATCACGGTAGAGTAGCCAGGAAAAAATTCTTCGTAAGTGAAAAGAATAGAAAACTCAGACTAGCTTTCTCAAAATCCAACATAAATAAGAATTCTGATTACTGGAATAAAGTTATATTTGCTGATGAGAGTAAATTTAATATATTTGGTTCTGACGGTAGAATCTTGGTGTGGAGAAAACCCAGGGAAGAATTTCGCAAACAGAACTTGGTACCAACAGTAAAACATGGTGCAGGAGGAGTTATGGTATGGGGGTGTATGTCGTCCGCTGGAGTTGGTAATCTTGTTTTTATTGACAGTATAATGGATAAGTACAAGTATATTGATATTTTAAAGCAAAATTTGAAATCTTCAGCACGAAAATTGAACCTTCATAACGATTTTAAATTCTACCAGGACAATGACCCCAAGCACACTGCTCTGAACGTTAGACTCTGGCTGCTATATAACTGTCCTGAAATAATAAAAACACCACCACAATCTCCAGACTTAAATCCCATAGAGAATATTTGGCAAGAATTGGAATCAAGAATTCGCAAACACACCATTTCTTCAAAACAACAACTAAAATCGGTGCTTCAAGAAGAATGGGGTAAAATCACTCCAGAAATCACGAAAAAATTAGTCGAATCCATCCCAAAAAGATTAAATCATGTTTTAAAAGTAAAAGGAAATCCAACAAAATATTAAAACCTTTTAAAAAGTAAAATTTTTGGATAAATATTTGATGGAAAAGTAAGTGTCTCATCACTTATGTGAGCCATTTTTTGCTCCGTTCTGAACAATTGTATTTTTACTAAATTAATATTTTAATATTTTGACAAAATGTATGTTATGTAATAATTGTTACTAACTTTAAATATGAAACACACCCAAAAAATTTTTGCACATGTTTGTTTATTTATTTTATTGCAGTTTCTTTTTATAAAGCACAAGTGTCCCATCACTTTTGTGAGACACTGTATATATAAGACCAGAAGAATCTCTTCTGCAAAAAGAGTTTCAATTCTTTAATAATATGTGATGAACTAACATGTTCATTATTACCGTTTAGTCTTTTACACTTTTTACTTACCCATCATACGTAGTATAGGGTAAGTCTTGTAATCGTTTTGAAAATCGAATTTTTTTTTTTTTTTTTTTTTTGACGGATTTACACGTTTCAGACTCCGGAGATTCCGAAAAACATATTTTTAGAAAAAAATTTTGCCGTCCGTCTGTGTGTCTGTGTGTCCGTGTGTCTGTGTATCTGTGTGTCTGTAAACGCTCTATCTCCCAAAAAAATTAAGATAGAAACTTGCAATTTGGTATGTACTTAGTATGTAATAATGGGAAGAAGCCTATTTCATTTCAATAACCTCGATTAACCGGAACTATTTTTTTCGGACTCTCGAAATATTCGTTCTGATAAAAGGTATATAAAAATTTTCGAAATTGTTTATTTTAAGAAATGAATATAAAAGACAATAAAAAACATAAATTTTGTATAAATCATGAAGTCGATCGGATAATTAGTTGCCGAGATAATTAGAATCCTATTTTCCACACTCTTCGATTTTTCATGACCCTGTATTTCATCCAAATTTCACTTCGAAGATATATTTTAATTGGAAATTAGACGCTTAATCAGATGCAATAAAGCGCTAGTCAATAGGATTATTGTTTTTGGAGTTATAAGGATGTTTCTTTCAAGCAATTCAGTAATAGAGCCTTTAAAGTTTGTGACGTCATCAAGCCACGATTTTATTCGAATTGCAATGCATTTTATAAGTAGTTTACACATGTTTTATTTTAATATTTTACATGATGCATATCCATGATGGGTAAGTATTACGGTGGCCCCAACGACTAGTTTACTTTTGTACTTTTTATGAAATAATTAACAATCTTTTCAGAGACTTTTGCTTTTGCGTTATAGGTACATCTATGCCCTATGAATTGTGTTGTTGATTAATTGCTTCCAAAATATACAGACGCATTTTTATTTATTTATCTAATTTTATGAGAAAAATATATACAAATAATTATTCATACGGTACTTTATATTGTAACAACGCATGTGACGCAATGACACAAACATTTTGGGCAATATAGTATCGGTAATACGCTTGACCCCACAAGTGCGTGTTAGGGCGAAAAACAAAGGTCTCGGATGCAAGAAAGATTTGGCGCGTAATCATATGCACAGGAAAATAGATAGTTCAGATTAGGAATAATGAACATAGAGTTCAAAGTCCATAGTTTTAATATAGAATAAAAAGTGGAGACAAAGTTCAAATACGGAGTAAAAAACGAATTTTAAAAAGAATTAATGTGGAATTTAGTTATATCAAATTTATGGTCTAAACTCCGTCATTAGCTTATTGTGATACTGACAGAAGATGCGTTGTTAACTCAGATTTGCGTAGTTTGATAATAATTTTCTCAAAAATTTAAGTTTACAAAACAAACAAAACTGCTAGATAGTGTTATCAGTTTTTCCGAAAAAGGAAGAGAAAAATGCCTTTGAAAATTATGCACATAATTTTATGTAAACATTTTAAAGTAGTCGTTGAGATTTAAGATAATATCAGTATCTGCAACATCATTCTGCAAAAAAAATGAAATAACTGTAAAATTGGAAGGAAAACAATAAGTTACATCACACAGAACTCAAGGAAATTAACAAAGAATATGGAAACTTAAACTACGGAGTTTATTCGCGATTTTTTCGCATTTTGTCAGCCCCCCCCCCTCCCCCAAATATTGCGAAAAATAAGCGAAATGTTTATTAATATTAATTTTCCTCGGAGAAAAGCGTGAAACATCTAAAGAAGAGATTTCTTTTAAGATGATTAATAATATTTTGATGAATAATTAACATTAACTGTGAAATGTTCAGACAAAGTGTACTGAATATTAATCCTTAATTATTGCTGAATATTGATCCTTAATTAATATTAATAATTCCATCTTGAATACTGAATATTAATATTTAAATTAAAGTGTACTTAATAAAATATTGTACGTGCTTGTAACTGTAACATTTCAGGTTACATAATCCAAACATCGTTTCGAATTTTCTAAATATACTATTCCTTGTCAGTTATACTTCTGCCTGAGGGCTACATTTGGAGGTACTACATTTGGACACAAGAAATTCTCTTATACAATATTACTTTCTCTGCTTACTTCATATTTTTTGTTGCACCATTGTCAAATAAATGCTTCATTTACGCCATATTTATTGTTAGCGGCCCTGTCACTCTTTTTCTTTTCTTCTTTAAGCTAAAAAAAAAAAAAAATAAATAAAACTGCTGAAAATATAAAATATACAGGGAAGCTGTTATTTTTCATGAGAATTAGAAATTTAGAGCAAATCTGGCGAAGAGTTAACTTAGAGAAATTTGCTAATTTCCAACAAAAAGCTAATGTATCAAACGTTCGATGATATAGCATTATTTTTTCGAAATTTACTTGCACTATTGTAGCAGGTGAAAAGGAAAAAACGCCGGAAACAGAATAGCAAATTTACCATCTTTCGAACTTTGAATACATAGAACCAAATTTAAACAGAATGTGAAATGAATATCGTCTGACCATGTGCGATCAGAATTGCAATAATCCTGCTTGCCTTTCTTATTCTGCATGCGAAAACTCACGAATATTTCAATTTCCTTTCAAAAGTACGGGGAGCGAAAAATATGCGGGGGCGTAATCTATGCGAGTAAATACGGCGATCTATGACGTCATGTTTCGCTTAACATTAAAGAAAATGTCGGGGACAATTAAGGTTCTATCTTTATACAGAGTAAAAGTAAAAATTTATAAACAGGTTCAAAAAGCTATTTCATATGAATTATAATTAAAAACATGTGCAAAAACTGAATATGAGACATGAAAATAGAAGCCTCTGACAGTTCCAAAAATAAGTTTCAGGGAATTCTTAAAAAGAAACTGGCATCAGTGACGTTAGTCATGGAAAATAATGAGGTATAACTTTCTGCTTCTACTCGATGGTTAATTACTTTAAATTCGCTTTCAAAATGGTTATATTCTCAAAGAGGCAGAATGATTCTTATTCCGTTTTAAATTTTCTTTTAAACATTCTGTTTTTATTTATAAATATTTGTAAAATAAGGAAACCTTAATTAAAAAAAAAAAAACTAGTCGTTGGGGGCCACCGTAATACTTACCCATCATGGATATGCATAATGTAAAATATTAAAATAAAAAATGTGTAAACTACTTATAAAATGCATTGCAATTCGAGTAAAATCGTGGCTTGATGACGTCATAAACTTTGAAGGCTCGATTACTGAATTGCTTGAAAGAGGTTTTACCTTATAACTCCAAAAATAATACTCCTATTAACTAGCGGTTTATTGCATCTGATTAAGCGTCAAATTTCCAATTAAAATATATCTTTAAAGTGAATGTTGGATGAAATACAGGGTCATGAAAAATCGAAGAGTGTGGTAAATAGGATTCCAAATATCTCGGTAACTCATTATCCGATCGACTTCATGCTTTATGCAAAATGTATGTTTTTTATTGTCTTTTATATTCATTTCTTAAAATAACCAATTTCGAAAATTTTTATATACCTTTTATCAGAACGAATATTTCGAGAGTCCGAAAAAAATAGTTCCAGTTAATCGAGGTTATTGAAATGAAATAGGCTTCTTCCCATTATTACATACTAAGTACATACCAAATTGCAAGTCTCTATTTCAATTTTTTCGGGAGATAGAGCGTTTACAGACACACACACAGACGGACGGCAATTTTTTTTTTTTCAAAAAATATGTTTTTCGGAATCTCCAGTGTCTGAGAAATGTGTAAATCCGTCAAAAATTTTTTTTCGATTTTCAAAACGATTACAAGACTTACCCTATACTACGTATGATGGGTAAGTAAAAACGAAGGGGGGAAAAACTGGAGTATATCTTCTTATTTTTTATTTTGAATATTTAAAAAAAAATAGTATATGGAATCGCAAAGAATAAAAAATCGACAGAAATAGAAGACAAATTTATGAGGCGATATTTTAAAGAAAGAGCTTTGAATGAAATATCTTTAAATATTGTGTTTCTCCATTTTGATAGTTTGGTCTGACTTGTGAGAAAATATTTTATTACAAAGTCCAGGTGCAAAGAGAAGAACCTGCTCTGTATACGGGAATATCACTAAATGCAAATATAGATAAAGAGAAAAACTAGTCGTTGGGGGCCACCGTAATACTTACCCATCATGGATATGCATAATATAAAATATGAAACTAAAACATGTGTAAACTATTTATAAAATGCATTGCAATTCGAATAAAATCGTGGCTTGATGACGTATTACTGAACCTATTACTGAATTGCATAAAAGAAACATTCTTACAACTCCAAAATTGATAATCCTATTAACTAACGGTTTACTGCTTCGGATTAAGCGTCTCATTTCCAATTAAAATATATCTTTGAATTGAAATTTGGATAAAATACAGGGTCATGAAAAATCGAAGAGTGTGGAAAATAGGATTCCAAATATCTCGGTAACTCATCATCCGATCGACTTCATGCTTTATGCAAAATTTATGTTTTTTATTGTCTTTTATATTCATTTCTTAAAATAACCAATTTCGAAAATTTTTATATACCTTTTATCAGAACGAATATTTCGAGAGTCCGAAAAAAATAGTTCCGGTTAATCGAGGTTATTGAAATGAAATAGGCTTCTTCCCATTATTACATACTAAGTACATACCAAATTTCAAGTCTCTATTTCAATTTTTTCGGGAGATAGAGCGTTTACAGACACACACACAGACACACAGACGGACGGCAAAATTTTTTTTCTAAAAATATGTTTTTCGGAATCTCCAGTGTCTGAAACGTGTAAATCCGTCAAAAAAAATTTTCGATTTTCAAAACGATTACAAGACTTACCCTATACTACGTATGATGGGTAAGTAATAGTAAATAAAAAATAGGGCTTCAAACGAGTTAGCTCAAATGCTGGGACAAATGCAAGATTGTATAGTCCACATAAAACTTTGTGTAATTTTATCTTTCTTAAGTTAATTAAAAAATTTAATACATTTATTTTATCGTTTTCAAGCATCGATATTAAATTCCAAAACTGAAGAGAAAAAAAAAACCTTAATAACACCAGAAAATTAAGAAATGCGCAAGGCCTTTTGAAAGAACTTTTTCTTCTTCAGGCGCAAAAAAGACGCGCTACACTCTGAAGGCAGGAGCAAGACTGGAAGGAAATAAAGGATGGGGAACAAGTTAAAGAAAAGGACAAGAAAAGAAAGGGACAAGTTAAAGAAAACGGCCAATAGTATAGCAGAATGCATCAACCAATCACACTACAGCATTACCCAATTAGAAGAGGACAGTAACGAAGGAGAACTATGAAGCAAATTGAATCCTTCTATATTAAAAAAAAAGTAATCTGGAACTGAGCCAAAAACGATTTAGAAATGGACCAATCAAATTCTGCGTAGATATTCCGTGTTAAACTCATCGCTTTTTTACTAGGGACTTTTTTGAGGAGCTATTACTTTTTTCTAGCCATACTACGGCTTCGAAAATCATACCACTAAACGCGAAATATAACAAGCTTTCAGAAATTCAAAAAATTATCACGGTCGGACAATAAAAACTCAAAAAATCTTTAAAAATCGAGCAAAAAATCTTTTATTGAAAAAGTCATTTTTTATATTGTTGCCAATTTCTAAATAAGCGCAAAGGATTATGTTTTATCTCAAATAAAAAATGTATTTGCGCGAGACTATTAAAAACAATAAATGAAAGTTAAAAATAATAATTAAATGATCACGTGTCAAAAGCAGGAAATAAAGAAAATTACGTCATAAAAATTGTGTTTACACATGAATATTAAAAATAAAAAAGATGAATTAAATGAAAAAGCATTATAACCAGTTAAATGAAAAAGCATTATAACCTGATTACAGAAGATAGTCGCCTTTCGTGATATCATCATCTTTTTAAAACAGGATACATTACCAGGTTTTAAGAGGCTGTGAAACCAGAACGGGGGTTGGTGAGCGTAGCGAGCAGGCGGCAGAGCCCCCTAAATAAAACTAGTCGTTGGGAGCCACCGTAATACTTACCCATCATGGATATGCATAATGTAAAATATTAAAATAAAAAAATGTGTAAACTACTTATAAAATGCATTGCAATTCAAATAAAATCGAGGCTTGATGACGTCACAAACTTTAAAGGCTCGATTACTAAATTGCTTGAAAGAAACCTCCTTATAACTCCAAAAATAATAATCCTATTAACTAGCGGTTTATTGCATCTGATTAAGCGTCAAATTTGCAATTAAAATATATCTTTGAAGTGAAATTTGGATGAAATACAGGGTCATGAAAAATCGAAGAGTGTGGAAAATAGGATTCCAAATATCTCGGCAACTCATTATCCGATCGACTTAATGCTTTATGCAAAATTTGTTTTTTTATTGTCTTTTATATTCATTTCTTAAAATAACCAATTTCGAAAATTTTTATATACCTTTTATCAGAACGAATATTTCGAGAGTCCGAAAAAAATAGTTCCGGTTAATCGAGGTTATTGAAATAAAATAGGCTTCTTTCCATTATTACATACTAAGTACATACCAAATTGCAAGTCTCTATCTCAATTTTTTCGGGAGATAGAGCGTTTACAGACACACAGATGTTGGTTTTTTTTTTTCTTGCCTAGGTACTATTACCTTCTGCAGAAATTATGAATGAGTGCAAATTACCTATGACTAAAAATTGAAATGAATCCTGTCAATATGCATACTTACAAAATCATTCTCAAACTAAAATAAATTTAGAAAAAAAGTAAATGGATTAAATTAAACAGAAACAATTAAAATTTAAAGAATTTAAATTTACTTGAATTCTAAGTTTTGAATTCAAAATAGTATAAGAATTAATCATTTAAAAGCACTGACAAGATTCTCAATTTGCACTACATCCAATTCCCCAACAATCAGCATTGTGAATTCAAGAATTAATATGAAGGGTAACAACAAGGAATTTTCATAGACCTAATAATTTAGACTAAGTGAAAATTTTGGAATAAAGGGGACAAAATCTTTCTTTTAAAGAAAGTACAAAAAGGGAAGGTATAAAATTGATGATATAGGTTAAACAAAATAATATTTGACAAACATTAAAAAAATGCAAAATTAATTCCAAGAATTCACAACACTGAAGCTGTGATCGTATAGATTAATCCTTGTTTAAGAGACCATGAGTAAATAATTAAATTTTGAATAAGTAATTCATTATAATAAAATTCTTCTCATAAGACTTTAGATCAAAATGTTAAAATTACTTTATATAAAAAATTCAGATAAGTATGTCCTGTAATTAATTAAAGAATAGTAAAAGGTCTCAGTTAATTAAATAAAATAAGTTTGAATGTTAAAAATTACAACATCCAGTAAATTAGCAGTTTATTTTTTTTTTATTAGATTTAATGCTTAAAATAATATTTAGAAATTCCATGACTAGAGAATACAATAATTTACTTTAATTAATTAATTAATTTATTTATTTATTTTACCAGAATTAATATTTAAATCAATAGAATAAATTAGGTTAAAGATTACTATGCATTTTAAACTGACAACTCAAACTATACATAGTATTCTCATTTAAATTTTAATGATTAACAAAAAGTAAAATTACTGAACATGAATCTTATTGAAATGATTTAAAATAAATTAATAAGATAAAGAAAAAAAAGATGGAATTTACTTAGATATTTTGTTTATTTACAGAAACACATTATTCATAGCTTTCACGAATTATAATAGCAATCTAATGTATTGAGATCATGATAATAGATAAAAACATTAACAAATTGGTTAATCCAAAAATCATAAGTATTATATACTATAATCAGATAAATTTAACTAAAAATACTGATGTTATATTTACCACAGAAAGTACATAGTGATGTTAGAGGTGCTTTGGTCATTCTTTGATAGGTTCGGTTTCACTCCATTATCATATTAACACAAGTTCGGGAATTTGAGTCACAAAAGTTCTAGTCATAGTGGCTTGTTAATAACTATCACAATGCTTGGCTACTACACTAAGTAGTCAAAAATGTCTAAACAGAATCCGAGACGGTAGAGGACAATATGCACGAGGAAAATATATGTAAATAAAGTTAGTCGAGAATCAACTATTCACAAGAAGTTGTTGTTCCCACACCGGGAGTCGAATCCAATAATTATTCTGTAACTATTTATAACACGCTCCTGCCACTCCGTGTGAATCTCCAGTTACATACCGGCTCCAAATACGAGCAGTGGTGCTAATCTCTAGCAAAGATTATTCTTAAACATCAGTCTTTAAAGGCTGCAAAAGAATGTTTTCTTTTGTTCGTTTTATCTTGCAGAACGCTAGCAGAGTCTGTTACCAGGGCAAACACATCTCTCGATATACCACTAAATCTGCACGTCCTAACATTTCGACATCTAAAAACTTTCTCGAAATCTTAACCTCTTTTTACTCCAACAACAACATGTCATCCTCGTCATTTCAGGCCGCGTAGCATACAACCATTTTCTATCAACTCCCTAGTAATCGTCCGTCTTCCTACTCACTAAAAAAAAAAAAACTACCGCTCGAGCAGGCGGCGGTGGGGAGAAAATGACACCTAACACGCACACACAACCTCACTGTTCGTGGTTTAAAACATCACTCTCTACTAACTAGCTCTCCGTTTCCTTGGTAACGCTGGACCAGGGGGTAAAAAAGGTCAACGCTGATTGGTTGAGTGGGGGGAGAAAATAACACGCCTATTGGGTTAGTTGTTGCTAGGTGAAAAATCCTAGCTACAATTCCTGGAAATTAGCCGTCTGTTGGGTCCCACGAAAAGAAAGAAACCACGTGCACGCTTGCACCTGCTATTTCGTAAACAACGACTCGAAAGCAATATACTGATGCATCTTCCTAACAAGCCTTCGAAATAGTTTTATGACTCTCTTTTCTGAGGGTAATAAAAGTTGCACACAATACAACTGACAATAATGCTTCAGTTATTCCCATGACTTCTTATAAAGGCCTTTTGTACTTTATCCAATCTTTCTGTGTGTGTTTCGAATTTACGATCCCTTAAATTACGTGAGAATTTCAAGTAAAAGTTGTTTGCGTGGAAACTATCTCATAGTGAAAAAAGAAGACCCTGGGTGGTCTTGACTTATAGAAAAATACAAATGTTTGGATTTTGAAAATAAGAGTTTTAATTAATAATGTTTAAGAAAAATAAGAAAAAGGAGGAGGGGGGTTTGATTAAATATCAAAATAGAATGAGTTTATAAAAAAGAAATGTTTTAAGATATTAATGGAAATATAAATATAAAAATTTAGATTAAAAATTAATTATATTTAAAAAATTTATAAACTCTATTTAAAAAACACAATTTTTTGAAAAAAAAAAAATTGTTTTTTAAGTAAAAAGTGCGAGTAAAAATTCAATGGATGCGGGAGAGATCACTAAATGGGGCCTAACATTTCAAACAAACCAGACTTCGGTCCGAAGAATTATCAAGAAACACTTAGCAAGCCTACCCCTCAAGGTATACAGTCCGGAATGCATAACCTGTGAGTTTGCATACACAAAACTCTCCTCACTTGTCAACAAAATCCTAGACACACCTGTAGAATAACAAAAAAAAAAATTAAAAGATGAACAGAAGGCTGGACATTGCTTTTGTCACCACTAACCTTATCAATCGGGAAGGTTCCATTCAAAGTATTTACCTGAACACTGTTTGCTAAACCACAAAAAAAAATTTTTGAAAATTGCCAAAATATTTTTTTTTTTTTTTTTTTTTTTTTTAAGCCAAATAAAAATTTGGGAGAGAACATTGCCAACCGAAAGAATCGCCAAATCCATTACAATAATAATGCATATCAATATAGGTATAAATTGTTAGCTCGATGTACACAGATATATAAAAACATACGAACTAGTAATGTATATGCATATAAAAACACAAACAAAAAGAATAAAAATGGGTAAAAGGCAATTTGCACAATATACAGTTAATTCACAATAAAATACATTTCACTAATTAAAATTCAGTTAACACAAATTGTATCAATGTGTAAAAATTGAGAAACACTTTCTCCAGTCGATTGATATGCAAGTTGAAACTAGGAAGTAAGTTATTTACATATGCACTTACAGCGACACTGTGCATATTGGAAGAGCAACCCATTTATCTGTGCTATAAACAATTGCCAAAATAAAAGCATAATGGGGCGAAGAAGACCCAAAAGCCATGGTGAAGATTATCACCATCAGAAACTTAATTTATACAGTAAAAAATAAAAATTTTGACAAAAGAAATCCTTTAAAAAAAAAGAAAAAAAAATAGCACAGAACCAGATAAAATTTTATAAATTTTTCAATAAAACCACACCACTATACTTTAATGAAGTAATGTACTCAAGAACAAATTTAATAACCTCAAAAATTTTCTGGTAAAAAAAAATATACACAAAACAGTACACTAATATTACCTTACACTACGAAATACCTACATATTATATCTAGTAATGAGTAAAATTAATAGTTCCCTCAAATATAGTATTATCCTGTAAATCCACTTATACTCATCTACTGAGAACTTAACTAGAACATCAATTAAAATATAAATAATATGCAAATCGATGGATACTATCGTATTTCACAAACAGGGAGTACTACATGAAAAAAAAAGGGGAAAAAAAATTTTGGATTCCCATTTTCAAAGTCTCGAAATTACCCAAAAATCGAGAAAAAACGTAACATAATTCCAAAAATATACCTGCGGAGAGGTTATTTGCACTATAACTATCGAAATATACCTTATTTACACTAAAATTAGCTATATAGAACATTAAATGTGATGAAAACACAACCGCTCAGATCGCTACCGCTAACCAAAACAAACGGTACAAGTACTCTAAAAAGCTTATTTTTCACGTTAAAATACAATAAAAACTAACTCTAGACCAGTGTTTCCCAACGGGGGGCGTACGCCCCACAGGGGGGCAATTTGACTTTTCAGGGGGGCAATTTAACTTTTCAAGGGGACAATTCAGGATTGCTGTGAACCCAAACCTTCTGAATTGTTTTTCTAATAGTAATGTTGTAGACTGAAAATAAAAGTTATACATTCAAATTTCAAAAACAAAATTTAAAAAAAGTTTTTTATTCAATTTTTAAAAGTATCCATTCAAAAGTTTTAAATACAATCCCACCAGAATAATTATAGAACAAAATATTTTAAGATATTTAGATACTTTTATATATTTAAAAATTCGTTATAATTTTTCTGGTTTATAAGTATTTTAGAATTTTAAACAACTTTTTCGATTATTTATTGAATGAGTCGCACTGCAATATGTCACATGAAAATCAATTTTACACATGAAACTATTCAAGTGTATATTTAACAATTACTTGACGACCTTCCTTTACCAAATCTTTTATCATGTTTCATTCTGATTAGAAATTGATTAGTAATTTAATCGCAGAAATTATGTGATTAAAAAAGACAAAAATGTTTTATTCAAAATTATTGATTTTTCTAATCAAGGATTCTGAGCACTCTATACATCACGCATACGTGGCGACCATATGCCAGTAAACTACGAGGAGTATCAGATGAGTATAAAAAATATTTAATTCATCCATTACCTTCGGAACGTTTCAGGATCAATGTTAAATGCTTTTTACTCTGTCAGGAGTAAATTCTTTTAAAATTTTATGAAAATTATATGTTATAGGGGAGGGGGGGGGGCATCATCATTTTAGAGATGTTTTGGTGGGGCGCGGTTAAAAAAAGGTTGGGAACCACTGCTCTAGACTATCTATATACATTATACAAACAAAATATAAGGTTATTAAAATAAAAATACTATAATTAATACAACTTAAAGTTTATAATTGGGACGCTTGTCCCTGTTCCTGAATCCATAAGTATTTCTGGACGAAGGAATCGAATCAGTCGGTTTGCGCTGAGATTCGATTAAAGTCGGAATACGACTGGTTGAAGGAATAACAGAGGATTGAGCTTCAACAACTTCGTTAGCTACCGTGATATCTGGCGTGTCCGTAACTGGATTTTCAGCCGTGGAGGGGGAGGGGGTGGTTTCAGTACGTGAGTTCTCGAACTCGGCTGAAGGAAGAGAGGGGGAAAAAGGTTCGTTGCTGGTGGCTAGTGAAGGCAAGGTGTTGGCTGTTGATTGCATGGGCAATGCTTCATCTCTGTTTACTGCTGATGCTGTTGGTATGATAAACGCGCGCGTGCGTTTTTTCGTCCGCCGTTCTGGGTTATCGTTAATCGATTGGTGAATGGGAGTAGTTGGATTCTGAATATTCGATTGATCATCGAATTGACTCTGCGGCCGTTGGTCATTTGTTTGGAAATCAACATGCCTGTTTTTAAATTCAGTCAGCCTATCGACGTGTACCACTTGCGTTAATTTTAAATTTGATTGGAGGGCAATTTTAAAATTTACCTCATTTATTTTTTCAGTTATTGTATAGGGACCATTATTAAATTTAGATAGTTTTTTACATTGTCCTGGTTTAACAGCTGGTGTAAAGAGCCAAACTGAATCACCTATTTTAAGATTCTTAGAAACAGCAGTTTTTTCTCTGTATTTTTCTTGCTTCTCTGAAACTTCCACCAAACTACTGTGCACTTCAGCATACACTTTCTTCAAAGCAGGGAATAAAAGTTCACAATAGGTGGGGGCGTCATTATAATTTAAAGTTTGGGGGGTGGAAAAAAGTTTATAGGGGAGATTTAAATTTCTGCCAAACATTACTGCAGCTGGGGTTAATTTTGTAGAAGAATGCACGGCTGTCCTGAGAGCTAAAAGAGCAAATTTTAATTTTGTATCCCAGTCCGATTGATTTTCATTGACAACATGGCATAGGGCATTAATTAGAGTTCTGTTTTGACGTTCAATCTGAGAATTTCCTGCTGGGTGGTAAGCTGACGTGTGAATATGTTTCATTCCAAAGTTTTTATAGACTCTCTCAATGGCTTCTGATATCAGATTTCTACCCTTGTCGGAAACAATATAGCTAGGAGCACCGTACCTTGAAACGAAATCTGCTAGAGTATTCGCTACAACGTCTGAGGTGATAGAGGATACAGCATATGCTTCAGGCCACTTAGAAAAAGGTTGCTAGGTGAAAAATCCTAGCTACAATTCCTGGAAATTAGCCGTCTGTTGGGTCCCACGAAAAGAAAGAAACCACGTGCACGCTTGCACCTGCTATTTCGTAAACAACGACTCGAAAGCAATATACTGATGCATCTTCCTAACAAGCCTTCGAAATAGTTTTATGACTCTCTTTTCTGAGGGTAATAAAAGTTGCACACAATACAACTGAAAATAATGCTTCAGTTATTCCCATGACTTCTTATAAAGGCCTTTTGTACTTTATCCAATCTGCCTGTGTGTGTTTCGAATTTACGATCCCTTAAATTACGTGAGAATTTCAAGTAAAAGTTGTTTGCGTGGAAACTATCTCATAGTGAAAAAAGAAGACCCTGGGTGGTCTTGACTTATAGAAAAATACAAATGTTTGGATTTTGAAAATAACAGTTTTAATTAATAATGTTTAAGAAAAATAAGAAAAAGGAGGAGGGGGGTTTGATTAAATATCAAAATAGAATGAGTTTATAAAAAAGAAATGTTTTAAGATATTAATGGAAATATAAATATAAAAATTTAGATTAAATTAGCTCTAACACAGACACATACACAGACACACACACAGACACACACACACAGACACACAGACGGACGGCAATTTTTTCTTTCTAAAAATATGTTTTTCGGAATCTCCAGTGTCTGAAACGTGTAAATCCGTCAAATTTTTTTTTTCGATTTTCAAAACGATTACAAGACTTACCCTATACTACGTATGATGGGTAAGTAAAAAGAAAGTCAGAAAAGTTAAAGGAAATTACAAGAATATATATATATATAATAAATAAAAAATAAAAAACAAAATAAAGTAAATAAATTAAATAAACAAATAAATTAAAGTAAATGGTAGCACGTCTTTTTTGCGCCTGAAGAAGAAATGACAAAGTTCTTTCGAAATGCTTTGCGCATTTTTTAATTTTAGGGTGCAATTAAGAAGATTTTTTTGCCTTTATTGTATCACACCAGTTGGTTCACATTTTAATGCAAATAAATTTATATTCTAAAAATAAATTGAGGTTTTCGATATTTCGTATAAAGAGAAAGAAACGCCCATCCTATTGAAACATGACTAAATATGGTTGTTGCCACACACGATAATACATGGATAATCATTCGTTGTATACACAATTTTATATCGCTTTTGCATTCGTTGCACAAGTTGCGTAATAAGCAGTAATATCACTATTTCAAAAGTTGTAATCTAATATTTCGAATAAAAGAGATATTTCTGCAAATGAAACTATAATTTAAATGTGCCGAATGACACAGGTTGAAATTATAACACTAATACTGGGCGACTAGCCAAAAAGCTTTACATTCAAATACTGTTGAGTCCATACGATTGTGCAATCCAGGGCTTAAAGGGATATAACAAAATATGCTGTCGTTGATAACACAGATGTTACGAGATTACACTAAAGAAGAATTCTTTACACTTAAGAACACGAGAACTTTTGAATATTTAAATTTAAGAGTTAACAATTTAAGCTAAAAACTTTTTAATAAAGCTCTTACATTAAAAGAATATATACATGCAGCATAATGTATTAAAGAAACATATAAGAAAGATGTATTAATGTAAATGAATCGGGTTGAAATATATTATTTTTATCTTTAAAAATTTTGTATTTCAATTTCTCATTGCAGTAAAAAGACAATCATTATCAAGTGTACTCCATCTATATTCGTAGCTTTGTTTGTCCATTAAAATATTTATGGTAATTAAAAAAAAAAAAGTTCCTATGTATAATTCGAATTCAATAAATATTTATCCGTACTTTTTGTAAAATATTTATCAAGGATTGATCAAAAACGCTTCCAAGAAAGAAATAAAAATGATATGAGATTAAAACCACACCCACCGAATTCTCACTGTGAAGAGATTTCTTTTGTTCAACGAGATTTGATCTTCAGCAGACTTTATGAAGGGTTCGGTGAAATAAAATGAGTTTTGAATTAGCTAATAGCGGAACGAATAGAAAAAATACCATATCCAAGGCTTTTCTTCTTGAAAAGAATTTATATTATAATCGATGATATTTGGGAAATCAAAGCGAAGGTTTTTTTTCCCCCTCAGAGAATATATTTTAAAAAATCTAGTTTTTAAATTTAACACGACACAGTGCTAAAAAAGGCTACTAAGAATAAAAGTTTTTAAAATTACCCTTTAAGTTTTAAGCAAAAGCTTAAAATAGTTGTAAGATATTTAAAAACGTTTAAATCTGTTAGAGAGAGAAATAATATTAGGCTGTATCAAAATTATTTTCATCTTTTGAATGATTTTATACCAAAGCATGTAGACTACACATTTAACAAAACTACAGATACAAACATTATTAATTTTTGAATGTACAGTTTTGTTAATCTTTAGCATCAAAATTGGTTGTAGGGAATGGATTCTCCTCTTTTTTTTCAATTCCTACTATTAGCTCACACTCTCCCTATATATATTTATATATCTTGTTCAAATTTTCAATCGTTAATAAAATACTTTTTATTCATCCACCCAAGTTCAAATACATTTTTTAAAACTTGTAGTGGCTGATACTTGATGTCAATACAGTTTTTTCAAATATTAATTCATTAATTAAATTTAATTCATTTTACTTTTATATGGGATAAAAAATATCAACACGCAGCCGACTTATTTCACACATTAGTTTCATTTAAAAGCGTCCACGCACAAATCTTGATAGCGCAGTCGGTTAAGCTCTGAGCTCGAGGATCGAGCCTCGTCTGGGACGAAAACGAAAGGAAAATCTCACGTACTCGAAAATAAATTTCTCTTATATAAGATACTAGCAAGCTACGCCCGCTACGCTGGCCAATTTCTCTTAACGAACTTTTAATCAAACAAAATATTGACATTTCATAATTCACTCTTACATTTTAACAGAATAATAAGGCTACTATAATTTGTGATTAATTTTTAACACAATTATTCAAATTTGGTAAAGAAATCATACGAGTTATAATTTCGGCTTCAGCCAAGAGATCCCAGGTTCGAATCCTGGCCCGGACATTTTTCGTCCAGTTGGAAAATTATAACTCGTATACTATAATTTGTGACTCGTGCCAATATACACGTCAGGACACGTCACCCTTATCATTATCTTTTTACGCATGAAGGTTTCGCTATGGTACTCCCATTGTGAAAGTTGGTAATTTTTGAAATTCAATATTTGAAAACTGCATAATCATTAGATTTGAAATTTATATCAAGAAAAGTACAATTTTTTACCTTACAAACGCAGTTTGTCTAACTATTTTCTACCAAATACTTTTCGAGCTATTATTTTTTTCAGTAACTTCAAATGTTTCATTTTCCGAGATCAATCTGTGGCAACAATTAGCGAAAAACCCAGTCGTCAGCAACGCATAGCTTTTTATTAAAGAGGCTGTTGGTGCAGGGATTGTCACCATCAATTTGCCACCATCACTTTTGAAATCGGCTCTGTAGTTATAAAGATTCCATAGAAATTGTAATTTAGAATGATTTTAGAACGCTTTTCGCTCATTTCAACCTTTTAAATTTCGATTTTTTTTATTATTCTTAGAGAGCATTTACATCTTATAAGTAACTACCATGCCAAATTTCAAATTTATAGCTCCTTCAGTATAAAAAAATCGCAATTTTAGAAAGTTTTTCGCTCCTGCGCACCCCACTGGGATTAGTGGCACCGACATAAAATATAGTCTACGTTGGAGCAGGCGTTGTCACCATCCATTTGCCACCATCACTTTTGAAATCTGTTCTATAGTTCCAGAGATTCAGAAGAAATTGTAATTTAGAATGCTTTTAGAACGCTTTTCTCTCATTTCGCCTTTTTAAATTAATTTTTTTTTTAATTTGTTCTTAGAGAGCATTTACATCTTATAAATAACTACAATGCCAAATTTCAAATTTCTAGCTCCTTCGGTACACAAAAAATCGCAATTTTAGAACGTTTTTCGCTCCTGCACTCCCCCTCCCCCTGGGGTTAGTGACACCGACATAAAATATAGCCTCTGTTGGAGCAGGGGTTGTCACCATCAATTTGCCACCATCACTTTTGAAATCTGTTCGACAGTTCCAGAGATTACCCCCTACAAACAAACAAACAAACAATCTTTACTCCTTTATAATATTAGTATAGATAGATTTAGCATGATATAAATTTAGGAATAAATACCGTCAGTGTAGATCGCTGGAAAAATAATTTCTTTTTGACCTAAGTAGGAATTGACTTTATTTATTTATTTTTTTATATTACTTGTTTCTCTTCAACTGGTCAAAATTCACAACTGATGGCCTGTCACTTCTGGCCTGTCAATATATTACATCCATAAAATGGTATAAGAAACAACTAAATATGGATGAAAATGCGACAATTGATTGGAATAGTTAGTGTATTCCTTACACCTAATACAAAGATTTAGTTGCCGAATTGGTGGTGCCAATAAAATTGTTGAGACCGATGAAAGTTTGTACGCACGTCGAAAACATTTCAGCAGCAGGGTACTCCCAAAATAGTGGATTTTTGAAGGCATATGCCGGGAAATTGACAAATACTTTCTCATTCAAACCTCAAATAGATATGCTAATACACTCATAGAAAAAAATTTGTGAACATGTGGAGATCAACAATCTACACTGACTGCTGGAAAGAAGTTGTTACTCTTCAGAAATATCTTAAGAAATTGTTATGAAACATTAATATGAATTTGTTATCAGGGCGAATTTCAAATTGGAGGTATTTTTGAGTTTGAAATTAAAAAAAAAAAAAAAAAAAAAATTATCCATTGTTTGTGATTAACATCTGTTTTACAAATGTCTTGTACATATTTGCATGGTCAGCATCAGCTTTATTTTAAAATTTTGTCTTATTTCGCACTTATACATAACTATGAAACAAAAAAAAAAAAGTCGTGTCTGTTTACCGGACATTTTTATGAAATTTTTTTTTATGCATTCACATATTCACAATTATTTGAATGAGTAAATTATACTTCCGTAGATAACACTTCCACATCCACACTTTTGACTATTAACAATAAGAAGGTAAATAATATTATTATTTAAACATGTCAGGTCTGTTACTTTTAATGGGTAACTGACCTAACGAATTAACTTTTTTTTTTTTTTTTTTTCTTTTGGATACCATGTGTAAAATTTTTAGGCTTAGGATAATAATAATAAACTTAAATATAATTCTTACAGTGACTTTTGGAGTGTCTAAGCAGATAATAATGCTATACTCATTTAATTAAACAAAGCTGACCTGACAAGATTATGAAACAAGTGTGATCGAAGATCGCACAACGGACTTCGTTTAATATTCCTTTCAAAACACTTTATCCTTTCTTTAATAAATCCAAATAAATTTCATTTAGCAACAACAATTTTTTTTATAAGTAAAAATTTACCGGTCTTTTTTTCTCGTTTTTTCGAATATCTGAACAAGCTCGATAGCGGGCGAAGCCCGCTATTATACTCTGTCATAATAATATCTGTCATGTGGACTAAATACGATATTAAAAAAAAAATAATTTCAAAATTAAACATGTTGTACACCTTCAAAATGACACCTTCAACGAATATTTCCATAATCGGGTTTTATCATGATTCAATACGTTCCTCAAACTCATATATTTACTATCCTCTATTACTCATATTGATACTCGCTTTGCATTATTCTCAAACATTTGAAAAATCCGTTAAACTTCCAATAGGACGTCAGATTAATTTTCCTTTTAATTCTCTAATGACATGATATTAATCTTGCTTTCTGTACATACACATACTCATACTCCTTGTATTATTGAGAAATCTTTGAAAATTTCTGTTTTATTACCAATATGACGTCATATTAATCTTTTTTTCAATGGGGGAAACTTTTTATTTCATTTTCATTTTTCACGTGGAAATCTTTCAATAGAAAATTATTGTGGAAAGATTTTTATTCTGGACTTTTAATTATTGGCAACTGCTATAACGAAAAATGTTTAAATTTAATAAGAAAAGGTTGTTAGAATTTTGGTTTTTTATCTCTATTTATTAAAATAATACAATTTTTGCAAATTTTAATATTTTGAGCTTCATAGTAGGTATTTAGCTATAACTACACAAATTTCCATGCCTGTAAGTTATATAGTTTCTGAGAACGGCTCTGTGACGGACAGACAACGGAGTGGGAGTAATAGGGTTTCGTGAGATGAACGAAACCCTAAAAACAAAACTGTTAATATTATCTTTTAGGTCAGCATATGATTTCAAAATGACTTCTACTACTTACTGATTCATTAAAATAATCTTTAAAGCTTGTGCTGCCATATACAAAGTAATTTTTTCAACTAATTTTTATTGGTAACAGACCAGACAATAACAGATCTGACATTTCTCTTGGACAAAACAAAAACAACTAATAAACATACATACACATACACACACACACACACACACACACACACACACACACACACACACACACACACACATAAAAACCCCCATAAATTTTAAAGATATTTATAGATTTACTAGCTTACCCGCCCGGCGTTGCCCGTGCCAACAACCTTAAATGTACCTGAAATCAGTGTTGAACAATTTTTTATTTTTAAACAAATCTAATGTTGGGGGCCCCACTACCTTAGACAGCATACACTGGGCGTGCCATACACACTCCCATATATTACCGTAGGTCGAGTCGAAAGAGCCATACCCCTTCATGATCCAGCCCATAGAACCAGAGATAGAAAAGCACCCCTGGTGGTGAAAATCGATAAGCGCTATCTATGTCAAGTCGAATGAGCCATACCCCCTCGTGATCCAGCCCATAGAACCAGAAAGCACCCCTGGTGGTAAAAATCTGAACTAAAATCAGTCAGCTCTATCGATGTCAAGTGGAAAGAGCCATACCCCATTGTGATCCAGCCCACAGAAACAGAGATAGAAAAGCGCCCCTTGATGGTGAAACTCAGAACTAAAATAGGTAAGCTCTATTGATGTCGTGTCGAATGAGCCAAACCGTGTCGTGATGTGACCCATAGAACCCGAGTTAGCTGCAAAATCCTTTAGTTACACTTTCCACCACCAGGGGGCACAATATGTTCTATACGAACATAACTGAAATCATTAAGGTTATCGACGTTGAGTCGAATGAGGCATACCCCGTCGTGATCCAGCCCATAGAACCAGAGATACGAAAGCGCCCCTTGTGGTGAAAATCGGAACTAAAATCTGTAAGCTCTATTGATGTCGAGTGGAGAGCCATATCGCATCGTGATCCAGCCCATAGAAACAGAGATAGCAAAGCGCCCCCTGGTGGTGAGAGGAAGTTGATGTAGAATTAATGCGATATTTAATAAAAAGTCGTTCCCCCCCTTTTATCTCGCCATTTTCGCTAATTATTACAAATATACAAATAAATGCGATAATTAATAAAAAGTCGTCCCCCCCCCCCTTTATCTCGCCATTTTCGCTAATTATATTACAAATGTTTCTTAATTACATCTAATGTTCCGATCCGATAACGGGGTTTCCCTATCTACCTATCTTAATCTGCTTTTCCCTATCATAACAGAAAAAAGCATATTTTATCAAAGAATCGCTGGCAAACGCGAACTTCGTCAAAGGTTCGCAAGAAAAACACTAATTTCATCAAATAATCGCTGAAAAAACACGAATTTTGTCAAAGGATCGCTAAAAAAACATGAATCTCGTCAAAAGGCAGCAGAGAAAACACGAATATTGTCAAAGGATCATTAAAAAAGCAAATTTCGTCAAAGGATCACGAAAAAATGCGAATTTCATCAAAGGATCGCGGGGAAAACGCAAATTTCGCCAAAGCATCACAGGGAAAACGTGAATTTCGTCAAAGGATCGCTGAAAAAAACACGAATTATGTCGTGGAATCACAGAAAAAACATGAATCTCGACAAAAGGATGTGGAAAAAACACGAATTTTGTTAAAGGGTAAAAAAAAAGCAAATTTCGTCAAATGATTGCAGGAAAAACTTGATTTTAGTCAAAGGATCACAGAAAAAATACGAAATTCGTCAAAGGATTGTGGAAAAAATGCTGATTTTGTGAAAGGTTCGCAGAAAAACTTTCGTGAAAGGGTCGTGGAAAAAAATGCAACTGTCTTTATTAAAAACAGCACACATATAAACATCCTATTCCCGCTAATTATTACAAATATACAAATGTTTCTTAATTACATCTAATGTCCCGATCCGATAACGGGGTTTCCCTATCTACCTATCCTAATCCGCTTTTCCCTATCATAATAGAAAAAAGCATATTTTATCAAAGAATCGCTGGCAAACGCGAATTTCGTCAAAAGTTAGTGAGAAAAACACGAATTTCATCAAATAATTGCTGAAAAAACACGAATTTTGTCAAAGGATCGCCAAAAAAACATGAATCTCGTCAAAAGGCAGCAGAGAAAACATGAGTATTGTCAAAGGATTATTAAAAAAGCAAATTTCGTCAAAGGATCACGAAGAAATGCGAACGTCATCAAAGGATTCTGGGAAAGACGCAAATTCCGCCAAAGGATCACAGGAAAAACGTGAATTTCGTCAAAGGATTGCTGAAAAAAAAACATGAATTACGTCGTAGGATCACTGAAAAAACATGAATCTCGACAAAAGTATGTGGAAAAACATGAAATTCGTTAACGGATCACAAAAAAAGCAAATTTCGTCAAATGATTGCAGGAAAAACTTGAATTTCATCGAAGGATCGCAGAAAAAATACGAAATTCGTCAAAGGATTGTGGGAAAAATGCAGATTTTGTGAAAGGTTCACAGAAAAAACTTTTGTGAAAGGGTCGCGGAAAAAATGCAACTGTCTTTATTAAAAACAGCACACACACAAACCTATTCTGTCTTCCTGCCTGAGGAAAGCACCTTAATTATAACACCTAGGCCTGATTTTTTTTTCAATTTAGATTTTTTTTTATTATTAAAACGTGTATACGGAATTCTGGATTAGAGGCGATTCCATGCTCTCCGCCAATCCACAGCAAGAAAGCAGACAGCCAATGAGAGCAGGTGTGAATATGGGATGATCCAGGATCCAGCGACGGCAGTTCATGTTCACAGCTGAAAGCGACTAGCCACAGATTTCATTGTTTTATTTATGTTTGAGTTTTATTTTAAAGAAAAGGTATATATTTTTGGCTAATTGGGGTTCACATAAGTTAGTTTCAATTGTATTCATTCTTTGTATGCGTAGTTGCCCCCATATATTGGTAAGAATATATTTTGCACTTTACTGAATGTTTTCGTAGCGTTAGACATATCAGCTCATGTTCTTAAATGAAACAAACTGTGTTCAATAACAAATCTTAATGAATCAAATTAATCTAACACTTTACTATAAAATATACAGTTCTACAATTTATCGCATATTACAACGTTCTTGGGAACTAGAAATGTAGTCCAATAACAGTAACAGAAAGAAAAATTGTAAATAACAATAAATAAATAATCATAAATTTCACATCATTGAATTAACAAACTCATATATAAGATACAACTTTAAACTGATATGCCTCATCAACTGTTGTCGAAATCAATATAATGTAAATAATTCTTAAACATTATGAGTTTGCTAAGAAATTAAAACATTCAGTGCAGTGTAGGATGTATTTTTTCCTCAAAACAATTTAATTTGTAAATATGAAGTTAAAAAAAAAAAAATCCCCGTTTTCTCACATATTATGAGTTTTATCAGCAAGTTAAAACATTAAGTAAATATGAATGATTTGCGGAGCTGTTTCTATCAAAAATTCAATCACATCGCCCAAAAACCCTCAACAAAAATAATTATAAAGAGTGCAATGACAACATAAATTTGCATGTCCGTTCTTGGGCGATTCTTATAAAACACAAAATTTGTCACAAAATGGTGATTTTTTTACAACATGCCTACAAATTAAAATGGGTTATAATTATTTTTAAAAAAAACTCGGCCAGAAATAACATTGACTTTACATTTTTAAAGACTTATTCTTTATAATTATTTTGAAACAGCTCTGCAAATCATTCATATTTATTTATTGTTTTACTTTCTGATGAAACTCATTATGTGAGAAAACGGTGATTTTTTTTTTTTACCTCATACTTACAATCCTCAAAACAAATTAATTATTAAATATAAAGTTTAAAAAAAAAAAATCACCGTTTTCTCACATATTATGAGTTTTATCAGCAAGTTAAACATTAAGTAAATATGAATGATTTGCGGAGCTGTTTCTATCAAAAATTCAATCACATCGTCCCAAAACCCTCAACAAAAATAATTATAAAGAGTGCAATGACAACATAAATTTGCATGTCCGTTCTTGGGCGATTCTTATAAAACACAAAATTTGTCACAAAATGGTGATTTTTTTACAACATGCTTACAAATTAAAATGGTTTATAATTATTTTTAAAAAAACTCGGCCAGAAATAACATTGATTTTACATTTTTAAAGACTTATTCTTTATAATTATTTTGAAACAGCTCTGCAAATCATTCATATTTATTTATTGTTTTACTTTCTGATGAAACTCATTATGTGAGAAAACAGTGATTTTTTTTTTACCTCATACTTACAATCCTCAAAACAATTTAATTTGTAAATATAAAGTTTAAAAAAAAAAAATCACCGTTTTCTCACATATTATGAGTTTTATCAGCAAGTTAAACATTAAGTAAATATGAATGATTTGCGGAGCTGTTTCTATCAAAAATTCAATCACATCACCCAAAAACCCTCAACAAAAATAATTATAAAGAGTGCGATGAGAACATAAATTTGCATGTTCGCATTGCATGTCCGTTCTTGGGAGATTCTTATAAAACACAAAATTTGTCACAAAATGGTGATTTTTTTACAACATGCTTACAAATTAAAATGGTTTATAATTATTTAAAAAAAAACTCGGCCAGAAATAACATTGATTTTGCATTTTTAAAGACTTATTCTTTATAATTATTTTGAAACAGCTCTGCAAATCATTCATATTTATTTATTGTTTTACTTTCTGATGAAACTCATTATGTGAGAAAACAGTGATTTTTTTTTTACCTCATACTTACAATCCTCAAAACAATTTAATTTGTAAATATGAAGTAAAAAAAAAGAAAAAAAATCACCGTTTTCTCACATATTATGAGTTTTATCAGCAAGTTAAACAATAAGTAAATATAAATGATTTGCGGAGCTGTTTCTATCACTAATTCAATAACATCACCCAAAAACCCTCAACAAAAATAATTATAAAGAGTGCGATGAGAACATAAATTTGCATGTCCGCATTGCATGTCCGTTCTTGGGCGATTCTTATAAAACACAAAATTTGTCACAAAATGGTGATTTTTTTACAACATGCTTACAAATTAAAATGGTTTATAATTATTTAAAAAAAAAAACTCTGTCAGAAATAACATTGATTTTACATTTTTAAAGACTTATTCTTTATAATTATTTTGAAACAGCTCCGCAAATCATTCATATTTATTTATTGTTTTACTTTCTGATGAAACTCATAATGTGAGAAAACGGTGATTTTTTTTTTTTTACCTCATACTTACAAATCAAATTGTTTTGATGAAAAAATACATCCTACACTGAATGTTTCAACTTCTTAAACAAAATCATAATATTTAAGAAATATTTACATTACATTGATTTCGACAACAGTTGATGATGCATATCAGTTTAAAGTTATATCTTATATATATGAGTTTGTTAATTTACAATCTTTCTGTTACAGCTTTTGACTACATTTTTAGTTCCCGAAAACGTTGTAACATGCGATAAATTGTAGAACTGTACATTTTATAGTAAAGTGTAAGATTAATTTGATTCATTAAGATTTTTTACTGAAAACAGTTTGTTTCATTTCAGAACATGAGCAGATATGTGAACGTTTTGAAACCATTCAGTAAAATGCAAGTTATATTCTTACCTAAAACATAATATATGGGGGCAACTAAACATACAAAGAATGAATACAATCAAAACTAATCTACTTTAATCTCAATCAGTCAATTCTTTAAAATAAATCTAAAAAATAAACACTATACTACGGCCATAAACTGTCGTCGCTGGTCGCTAGATCCTGGATCCTGCACCTGCTCTCATTGCCTGGCTGCTTCGTTGCCACAGATGGCGTTGCCGAGGCTATTTCATGGGAGGAGCTTGAAATAGCCTCGAACCCAAAATTCCATATACACGTTTTAATTAAAAAAAAATCTAAATTAAAATTTAAAAATCCGGCCGCGAAATTCTTTAAAATAAATCTAAAAAATAAACACTATGCTACGGCCATAAATTGTCGTCGCTGGTCGCTAGATCCTGGATCCTGCACCTGCTCTCATTGACTGGCTGCTTCGTTGCCACGGATGGCGTTGCCGAGGCTATTTCATGGGAGGAGCTTGAAATAGCCTCGAACCCAAAATTCCATATACACGTTTTAATTTTAAAAAAAATCTAAATTAAAATTTAAAAATCCGGCCGCGAGGTATACTGTCCGGTGACAACATCTACTCATGACAAAAATTTCTGAGTCCTAGGTGTTATAATTACGGTGAAATCCTCGGGCAGGCAGACAGACACTTACTCTTTTATAGAGATAGAGATTACATTACATTATGTAATTTTAAATACATAGGTTCTTAAAAGTTATTTTTAATTTGATAGATTAAATTTGATCAAGAAATTTGACTTTGTCATTTCGGACAGCCCATTTTCTAGGTTAACTGTTTGATACAATTTTATTTTAAAAAATATGTAAAGAATATTCTTACAGTAATGTACATTAATAACTCCTTAATACATCCACCTTTTGGAAAAACCAACATTGAATCCCTCAGGATTATTCAACTTGAAAATAAAAAATAGTCTTTTGCCGGACATAAAAAATGTTTCAAATTTTAAAATCACCCATGAAACATTCTAGTATATTCCTATTAATATAACATATTGTACGTAATTCCATGGTATTTATTTTCATATCATATATTCGAATACGAGAAAATCTTGTGTGTGTGTGTGTGTGTGTGTATGTGTGGTTATATATGCAAATTTTATCTTAAAAACGGCTCTAACGATTTTGACGAAATTTTGTATCCTACCGTTTTGGGGCACCAGAAAACCAGTGGGCTAAGTCACATGTTCGAGAAAATTCGATCAGTGCGTCATTTTGGGTCATCATGGGTGAGGGTCAAGCTAATTGTATCTAAAAAACGGTTCAAACGATTTTGACTAAATTTTGTATCTTACCATCTTCGGGCACGAAGACTACTGGACTGCGTCACATGCTCGAGAACATTCGTTTAGTGGGTCATTTTGGGGTCAACGCGGGTCAAGTTAATTTTATCTAAAAAGCGGCTCTAACGATTTTGATTAAATTTTGTATTCTACGCGTTTCGGGCACGAGAAAATCATTGAGCTAGGTCACACGTCGAGAAAATTCGATTAGTGGGTCATTTTTGGGCCATTGGGGGTCAAGCTAATTTTATCTAAAAACGGCTCAGACTATTTCGACTAAATTTTGCATCCTATGGTTTTCGGGCACGAGAAGACTGTTGGGCTAGGTCACACGGTCGAGAAAATTCGATTAGTGGGTCATTTTGGTCAAGGGTCATTATGGGTCAAGCTGTATTTATCTTAAAAACGGATCAGAGGATTTGAACTAAATTTAGTATCCTACAGCTTTAAGGAACCAGGAGACTATTGGGCTAGGTCACATGTTCGAAAAATTTCTATCATTTTGATCATGGGTCATTATGGGTCAAGCTATTTTTATCTTAAAAACGGCTCAGACGATTTGAACTAAATTTTGGATCCTATGGTTTTTGGGCACGAGAAAATCATTGGGCTAGGTCACATGCTCGAGAAAATCCGATTACACTGTCAGAAATGGATACTCAAATTTCACGAAATTTTCTTCGTTTTTGACGAAACCGTTTCCTGGGAAATGCTCCGAGCGAATATTTCGTCAAATTGAGTAAATTAATTTTTTCACTTGTTTGAGGATACAAATTTCGTCAAATTGCTTGTTCGAAAGTGTAAAAAAGGTCGGTGGTGCCATCTATTGACAATTTTAGAAGCATCTGTGCTTATTGACAGTGAAAAAAATTACGTCGCTTACCTGAAGTCTTCAAATGGATTCGAACGCGCGACCTTGGGTGTGGGAGGCGAATGCGTTTCCTACCTCGCCAACGAGACCTTTCGTAAAAGTGATTTTAAATGTATCTACCGGATTTTGCTGTGTGTTTATATTTTTAGAAGGTAGATTGTATTTTTATCGGTGCTGTTATAGTTTCTTCATGTTTTAATTAATAAGGCTAGATTATTATTATAGTTTTTCTATGGTTAATAGATATTTAGAATATGGCTTGATTAATATAATTTATTAGAGAAATTTCCTTTGTTCAATGAATGATTAGAATATGGTCTAGTTAATTTGTTGGTCAGAAATAATAAATTTTGAAGTGCATATTGGAGTAGAGTTTATCAATTTTAGATGATGGTTAAGATTTTAGCACGTTACTATTTATAGAAGGGAAAGGAATCAGTTATGCATATTTTTATTTTGATTGTTATATGAATATATTTCTTAAATAAAAAAGAGCTCCTGAAATTTTGATTCTTTTTTTGAACGATTTTGTAACAAAAATAATAATAAACATTCCTGAACATTTTAACAAAATAACTAATTAAAAAAATAACTAATGCAGAAACAATATCTACATACATTCAGTATTAACGGAAAGCGCTTTTTTAAAAATAAATTGTGGCAGGAATAAAATCTGCTTACTAAAATCGCGGGATTTGGAAAGGTACAGCGAGTCTCTCTGTAAACAGCTTAAAATGCCTTTCCTTAATATTCATTGAGTCTGGCCATGAATGGGGAAACAGTTTCTTCAAATATTTGAGTGTTTCCATTTCATTAAATATCACTTGATTTTGAGACGAAATGATTGTCAAAAATGATGAAAATAGCTCAAGAATTGCTGAATCGTCAAAAGTGAGAGTTTTATTTATGACAGCGAAGAAGCAGTTTCGTCAGATATTTGAGGTTTCGCGTTTCGTTAAAACCACGTGACTTTGTGACGAAACGATTGTCAAAAATAACGAAATAAAGCTCAAGGATTGCCGAATCGTCAAAATTGAGTGTTTTATTTCTGAGAGTGTAGTGGGTTATTTTTGAGTCACTGTGGGTCAAGCTAATTTTATCTAAAAAACGGATCAGACTATTTTGCCTTAATTTTATATCCTACGGGTTTCGGGCACGAGAAAACAATTGGGCTTGGTCACATATTCGAGAAAATTTGATTAGTGGGTCATTTTGGTCATCATGGATATTTGAACTCAAAGCTAATTTTGACCGAGCATAGCTCGGTCTTCCCTGCTCGTTTCTATTATACGTGTGCACTACGTTAGCGATTCGCGAGCTTGGATACGACCTTAGAGAGATTGACTGCAACCTTGACGTAATCGCAATTTTTGGGAGCCTCTATAACAAAAAAGTATCCAAAAATATTTGTTGTACTATGCTCTACTACCCCTCAGGGATGCAAGCGCTGCACGGTGGACGATTTGCTGATTCTAGCTGGCCAAAAGTCGATTTTTCAAAGTTTATCCAACTGGAATTTTTTTTTTTTACCACATGTACCTTATATGTGCAGGTGGTGGGCACTGCAGATGTTTTTGATATAAATGCAACCGTACTGCCAGTAGGTGAGTATGAAGTTGGCGTTTATTAGAGGAGAATAAATCGATGATTTCTAGTATATTGTTTTAATATGTGAATGTTGAAGAAATTGAAAGAAATTGTACATTATGAGTGCTTTAGAACAAGGCATGTACTTTATTTTTTTTTAATTTATAAGCATAATTTTTTCTTTTGTCAATAGTTATTTCACATTTAATGTTTTTAATGACTTTATGTATTTTTTATAAATTTCATTTTGAAAATTCAAAAAGTTATATGATAAAGCTAGATAAATCTCAACTTTTAATTTTAGTAAATAGTTTAGAGTCTTAGATATTGGATAAACGTTTACTTGTCTGCTTCTATCTGCTTCCGTAGATTTTAAAGTTGTTTTTATCATACGAAGTCTAAAGTTATTATTATATTTTTTATTCTAAGAACACTTTTCTTTTTACCAGGGTCATCAGAATGTAAACCAATCACACGAATAAGCTTTTATAATATTATACAGCAGCAACAAGCTTCCACATTTAACGAAAAAATCGAATTGGCTTAATATGTTTTGTTGACAAATGAAAATTATAACGAAGTACAAATGAAAGTTTTCAAGCAGGAAATGATTATACAGAAGGCCCAGTTTAGACAAAAGTGGACTGCTGTACATAGAGCACATGAGAAATTTATGAAAAAATATGAAACTTGGCTGCAAAGCAGTTTTGAAATACCTCGTTCAATCAGTACTCGTAACTTACTGAGGAAAGCCAGAATGAAGAACTATTAGATGGCGAATTGTCAGAAAATTTCTACGCAATTTTCTTATTCCTTTGTATATATAATAATATGTATTACTCTTTAATATTTATTTTGTATCCAATTTCTAGTGGATTATTATAAAAAATTACTTTTATAATTTGGTATCATATAATAAATATAATTCTATCGCTTAAATCTTAATAATATTATAAAAGTTCATAAATATTGTCTTTTTTAGTTATCAAGTAAAAGATTAACTCATTCATACATGTTTTAAAGCTTTAAATAATTTAAATATTTAACTGAATGGTACATCATAGTAATATAATAAAAAAATTCACATCAAGGTGGCTAGTGGTCAGGGTAAAATACAGTCAAAAAAGTGATGAACACCAGTATATTCTCATAGAAAAATTCATGTCGATTATTCGATCAAATAATTAACATGAATTTTTCTATAAAAATATATTGGTGTTTATAACTTTTTTTAACCGTATTTTTCACTGACCACTAGCCACCCTGCACATCTAATGTACTACATTAATAATTTTTAATTAAATATAATGATTTCTTATTAAACTACCGTTTAAAATTTCATATATTTTCTTTAAATCAGCCTAATATATCGTTTATATAAACAAAAAATAGATTTCATCATATAGAAGTTGAAAAATAATTTTGGCCAGCTGGAATCGGCAAATCTCCCACCGTGCGCTGCGCCGCAAATGGCCGATTGTCATCACTAAATTTTAATAGCATTTCACTTTATTTAATGACACAATTTCTGAAATTTAATAAGACGAAGAAAACCATTGAAATTTAGCGATAACAATTGGCAATTTGTGGCGCAGCGCTTGCATCACTGACTCCTTAAAGTTTGTCTAATTTTTTTAAACACCCTGTACAAAACATCTCGTGCAATACAGTCTTTAAGATATAAAATCAACAATGCAGATTCAGTTTTATTTCCATACACATCTTTAGTGAATTTGCATTCAGATTTTCTAATCTCTGCGCTTTTACTATTAAATATAGCCTTTTAAAAATTCTTTAAGAGTGATTTATAGAACATCGATTAATAGAACTTCTGCGAATGTAAGTCGAACATTAAGACAAATTACGACCACGCCCGCAAGAATTTTATTGAGAAAATGAAAAAAAAAAACTATCTTAAAATTTATCAACCAGATATGGAAGAATAATCCTTCAAGAGCTTTAAAAGTGGTATTATGCAAAATAAAACGATTTTTGAATTAGTTAGCTGATAAGAATGATCTTAGAACACTGGAAAAGTAATGAAAAATGATCTTCTACCTTAAATATACTCAAAGAACATTTTGAATTTGAATTTTTATTAAATTCTTTTTGCCAGAAACATTTTTCAAGAAAGAGTCAAAAGTGTTCTACATTTAGAGTAACGTAATATGATTGAAGATTGTTAAATTTGTAGATTCAAACTTCAATTGTTAAATCTAAATGTCACCATGTAACACATCGGCTGATAAGTTCCCGGTCTGGCACACAGATGGCGTTGCAATCGCCGAATCGATGCTTTTTTGAGTAAATACTAACCTTTAAAAGGTAGCAGAAAAAATGTCATGACGATTCGCCGTGTGGATAAAAAGTTAGAGTGGTTTTAGTTGAAGGACTTTGTTGATTAAAAAAAAAATGGATAAACGAACACCGTTCAAACAAAATTGGCTTGATAAGCGTTATCCGGACACTGCACCAGGTAAATCACCCATTACTGACTGGTTTGCTGAATTTAAACGTGGTCGTACGGACATCAGTGATGCACCACGCTCTGGTCGCCCAAAAGAGGTGGTTACTCTGGAAAACATAAAAAAATTCCACAAAATCGTTTTGGGGAACCGTAAAGTGAAGTTTCTGGAGATAGTTCAGACTCTGAAGATATCCAAGGAACGTGCAGGTTTTATTTTGAATGAACATTTGTCTATGAAAAAGCTGTTGTCAAAGTGGGTGCCGCGCGTGTTGACTTTTGACCAAAAACAACAACGAGTCGATGATTCTGAGCACTGTTTGGAGCTTTTACGTTATAAAGTTATGTTGTTTATTATTAAATTATTATTATTTTTTTTATTAAATTATTATTAAATTAATATTATTATTTATTTATTTATTAAATTATTATTATTATTATTATTAAATTATTATTATTTATTATTAAAGTATGTTATTTAATTAAAGTTATAAAGTTATGTTAAAAAGTTGTGTTTTCTTTATTAGACCGGGAACTTATCAGCCCATGTGTTATATGCGTTAGATATGAGCGAGAACATATATGAGGCTTTAATTGAAAACATCACAGGACTGAATTGACTTTGGGAATGGGAGTTAGAAATGGAATTATATTTACAACATTTATTTATTTATTTATTTTTTAAGAAATATATATATATTTAAATATTTAAATTAGAAATTTTCTTGCAAAAGGACTTTCTTTTTTTTTCCAAGTTGATAAGTTAACTGACTGAAACAAAATAGTATTTGATTTGATTGATGAATGAAATATGATGAGTTGATGACGGTCAGATAAAACAAGTTGGAAATTGTACGTCAAACGTGACAAATGAGGTGCGTTCGTACAATAACTAGTTTTATAAATATTCAGATCTTGGTGCAATAGCTGTTGCAATCTTATGCAAAAATGCATGAATACAAAATTTATTTAATATTCAGATTTTCATATTATATATATTAATTTTATTTTATGAAATTAAGTTTAAATACACATTTACAAACAATTAATTACAATTCTGCTACATGAAAATTATACTATTCACAAATATCCAATACAAGACAATGTAAAAAAATAAAAAAATAAATAAAAAATATGAATTATATCTTCTGTTTTTATAATATGATTAATTCCCGTAATAAAATAAGTACATTTTAAGTTGCCAACATTTTATCTTTTGTTGACACTGAAAATTCCAATGGGAAACTCAAGCCTAGCTTTGAACATTTCAGAACTTGAAATCCATATTTGACTCTTTTTCCATTTAATATCTATTTCTCCAGAAACATCTATCTAAAAAACTGTCGGTAGATTATAGGATTGCTATAATAAACAATTTTAGTATACAAATTTGGTTTTTAAATTCAGTAATACGGAAATAATAGGACTCCATCTTAAATAGGACGTAATCACAATGGCAACCTAGAATCATTACCTATCATGGGATATCACTGAATTAATTACTTATGATAGGATTTAATAGAATGAAGAAAACTTTTATTAATATCTTTTTAAGTTTTTATTCGATTTTCATAAAATTAGAAATGGACTCGACAAAATTCTGCAACGATTATATATATTAAATTTCAAACCATTCGGTTGGGTAGTTTTTGCGCTGTTATATGCGGACAGACGGACGGACCAGACGACGACTAGGTGCTATATATTTATATAATTACGAACGCACCTAAAAATCGGTCAGGCAAATCAATATTACGTTCGAAACTGGTTTCGGTATCAGAAATTAGTTAGATGTTTGAATTCATCCATAAACATCAGTCTTCATTATTGTAGCTATTGGAAAAAAATCACAAAAATTTGAATATATATATACTTTATTTTGTTATTTAAAAATAAGTTCATAAAATGCCGTTTCGTCTTAGAAAGCCTTTTCTCTGCATAATATCCCCCTTTCATAAGAGGCAAAATATACTAAAATAAGCAACATCGCTGGCTTATCATAACGATTAATATCTAAAGGTATGTGAAAGTTTGAAATAAAACACATCATACAGTTGGCAGTTATCCAGATTAAACTGGGGTGTTTAAAAAAATTTCTGAAAGAAAAGAAACATCTTAATAGAACAAAAGTGTGTTTATTTAGTTATAAAGGTCAAACCAACTGTTGCCATTAAAAGAGAAAAATAAAGATGACATTCAATTCCTTTCCAGGAAGAGTCGTTTGAGATTCGATTTTGAATACTTCCACGTGTCACGTGATTCAAAAACGAGATTAAAAACACACTATGTTTTGATTCTTGTTTCGTGTTACCTGGTTCCTTATTGTTTTTATCACTGTTAGCATTGTCGCTCATTATTAATTCAGAAATACTGGTCGAAAACTTCCTGGGTTGTTTGTAACTGAATGCAAATACTCTTTCTTTTAATCTTAATGGAAATTCTTGTAGCATGTGATAAAATAATTGTTCCTACTAAATAATGATTGTTCTTGATTGTTTTATTAAAATATTTAATAATTGTTTATTATGAACAATGAGGTGGTTAATTTAAATCCATCCATAATAATAAATAATAGTTCTTTCTTTTTTCATTTTTACTTTTTCTATCTCTATCTTTACAAGTTAGAAGTATTGGACTCGTGAAAATTTTCGACTTCCGGTTTTCGGCGGATTTATACGTTTTTTAGAAGGTCCAGAACACGACTTGACTGTTTTTAGAAAATATCTGTCCGTGAGTCTGTGTGTGTGTTTGTCTGTAAGTGACACAATTTGACAATGTGACACAGGCGTGTTGCCTGGTGTTCCGAAAAATCTTCCTGGTATTCCGATTTTCAGGGATTCCATGACCTGTTCCGCGGAATCACTGCGCGGTACGCTGAGTCTTGTTTTCGTGATGTGCAAATTCTTTTACATTTCATTTAGTCCCATGTTATTCGTAAATCGGCATCAAATGAAACTTAACCATAGTTTGGGAATCGCTGTTATAAATCTTTCTTTTTTTTTTCATGTCCCAATAATGGTATGAAATTGCAACAAATAAAACTTATTCTTCTTACATTTGTAATCAGGGGTTGGAAAAACTACTTTTTTATTGTAGCGAACTACAACTACAACTACTTTGTCGAAAATGTAGTTAACTACAGCTACGACTACTTGTTTTAAAAAGTAGCGACTACAAACTACTTTTCAAAAGTAGTCACTACTTCGCTACTTTCAAATTTTGTCAAAGTCTCCAATTTACACTAGAAATTGAAGACACGGATTAAATAATAAAGTGACCCCTCGCTATATCGTGTCTGCCGGGATACAATTAAATAAATGCGACATAACCGAGGGCATTAAAAAATTAAGAAAGATACCATACAAGGAAATGTTTTGTGTTCGTCTCGGAAACGTTAGTTTATATACACTTAATAAATTTCGTAACAAAATTAAGAGAGATATTATAATCTGGAAAATTACAGAAAAACAACCCTAAATGCAAACAATAAATAAATCTGTAAATGGAGCAGTTCCGAATAATAAGAAATCCGTCGTTAAAACATGAATACATCTTAACAAGTAAATAGACAAGTGTTGCCAACAAGAAAATTAAGTCCTTCCTTTAACTTGATTTCAGCAGCAAGTGTCAATGGAAAAAATCTATGATTTCATGCGATGCGTTGTTATGCTATACACTGCAGCTCAGATTTGCCACTGCGATTCGGAAATTTTTGAGTAGAACAAATTCTGCGCAAAAGAAGCGAGTTTTGACCACGTGATTTGCAGAATGACACTTTTTTCCCTCCTGAAGTAGCGTTAAAAGTAGAGTCGGTTCTCGCCACACACTACTGATTTTTTGTATCGCGCTACTCGCTACACTACAATGTTCAAAATCTAACGCGCTACACTACAAACTACTGTAAAAAGTAGCGACTACAGTAGTTTCGCTACTTGTAGCTAGGGATCCTACATTAGAGAGAGATTGGACATTGACGGAAAGTCCGCCATATTAGTTACAAAGCAGGTGGAACGCCGTAGAACGCAATGCATTTTCATCCGCGTCCAACACTTTTTATTCTATTAAAATCACCAGAAATTCATTTCATATGCCTTCACAGAGTCATTCAGAACATAAACATAAGCACAAATCCGTTTTAATGAATAAGAATTCTCAGAAAATGCTTTTTCTTTTATTCGGCTGAATTGCAGGGTTAACATTTCGGGACTTTACATTATGCTTAAAATATTCGAATTTTATTATAAACAAATATTCAAGTTTTTGGGTTTTTTTTTAACTTAAAATAAACATTTTAATTTATGCATAAAACAAGAAATGCTACATAATGTAATTTTTTGTAGCGTGGGTATTTATTTTTTACTTTCCTCTGTTTAAATGGTCAGGACTCATGATATAGATTAGTTAGGTTACTTTTTTAAGTAAATAAATAAAATTTCTTAGAGGGAACTCTTTTAATTTTATAAGGTTAAAAATATATCATTTAACAGCAATAAGAAATTTAAAAAAAAAAAATACTGAAATATTCAGAAAAGTATAAATTTTTTAAACTTATTCCTAATATACCTTCTTTATTAATGTATTTACATTAATAAATTTAGATAGTTTTAAAGAAACTAATTGGTTGTATGAAATTAAAAAGCTTCAATTTTCTAGAATAATACACTTTATAATACTAAGTATATCTAAATATGCAAAAAAAAAAAAAAAAAAAAAATACATTCCGAGAAACTGAATAAAAAAATTTACACACATATGCTTAGTAATGTTTATTTATATAGAGGTTCATATATTGTGAATTTATATATTTTTGCAATTGTCAGAGTCAGCGCTTTTATACATAGATATTTTTTTTTATGCGGAAAATTTAAATGCTTACGTCTTGTGCTCTCAAATTCCGCGGATATGTAAAAAAGAAATTATTAAAAAATGAACAGTTTAACAATTTATTCAATTATTCCTTATAATTTATAAACAATTTCATATTTTAAAAAGAGTGCACTATATACAATTTTATTCTGTATTACGTTCTTAAAATAAATGTTTCAAAATGTAAACAGAAATTCATCGCCAATAACGTTTGTCAATTATCGCCAACTGTGTCAAACTTCGAAACTCCAAATTATTTACACGTTTTGCTCACTCACTACAAAAAGATTTAAATCAAAATTAGTTTTAAAATGTAAAACAAGAGACGCAGAAACGAAATTGCTTTGTTTGTGTTACTCATTTCGATAGTTATTATTTAATGAAACTGTTTAAAGTTGACCGCATACTCAACAATTGAACTCTGACAATTTAAAATATGTTACAAAATAAATAAACATTACTAAATATTAAAAAGTAACTATAAACAACGAAAGACAATTATCTATTAATAGTGTACTAAGTCTTGATACAATATTTAAAATGTTGAATCTTTAAAATCCAAATTTTCTTTAGAAAGCAATACCAGCGTATACATACGACGTAACTAAAATGGCGGATTTGTCAAATCTGCCGGCGACGCAATGTCCAATCTCTCTCTAATGTAGGATCCCTACTTGTAGCGCGCTACTTCCGACCCCTGTTTGTAATACATTTGTATTTTGTTCAAACCAATCTATGCAAAAGAGAAGAAGAAAAGCGAAAATATTTGTAAAATGGGCTGTTATTTTATTTATTTGTAAAATAAGCTGTTATTTTATTTATTTGTAAAATAAGCTGTTATTTTATTTATTTGCAAAATAAGCTATTATTTTATTTATTTGTTTTTCAGTTTCATTTGAATCGTCATCTGTCACGTTTACTTACAATTCCAGATGAAAAAAATCAAAATAAAATACGATACAGCGTTGAAAATCAGCATGAAGGTTGGAAAAAGTCATTCCTGCCGTAGCGCACAATAGATGAAAAACATCTGCACTCTTCAGGTTATTCTGCTCTTTTAAAAAGTTATTTCGACTGAAATATATCATGAGTTCATAAAGATATTCTGAAGTTTATAAATTGGCCTTAGAGGCCTATATTTGAATGTAATCTAAATGGGCCAGAATTAGGATGAAATCCCGAAGTTTGATATTAAGCAACTGCTTGTGAAATCTTAATGAAATTTATAAATTTACTTTCAGTTTATTAAAAAATTGTTTTTGAAAGAAAAAAATATATATAATTTGTAGATTATTGTTCATTATCAAAGTACAAAATTTGCTGACGCGTTAGACATTAGTATAAGTGAAAATATAGTATTAAATGACTTCATTTGAGTTTAAATTAGTAATTAAAAAATACACTCAAATTCAAAATCTTATCTGAGATTTCGATAAAGATCTTAAAGAAAATCGATGCTGTTATTAAATTTAACATAAACATATGCAAAAAAAAAATTGGGAAATTTTCCAAAGTTTAGCTTTGCATCAGACTGCTTATTATAGAAAGATGCCAATTTTTCCTAGCTGCCCAACTATAAATATTTTGAAGATTTTTTTTTCTATACTACATTTACGATTTTTTTTTTAAAACAATCACATGCTTTCAAAAATGAAAAAAAAAATCATTATATTATTACATTCTATGCTGTATTCTGTTTTTTATGTAGAAATAATAAACGCGAAAACACATATTTTATTAATGTAATTACAATTGATTATTTATCTATTCTTTGTATTCATGAGGATATTTACATATATTTGCTGTTTCAGCACCGATAATTATATTGACGAAAGCAATATAGTTATGAACATTCATTTTTCTTTATTATTTTTTATAAATATTGTTATAATTTTTATATAATTTTTATAAATACATTTTCATATGCATAAGTCGGATACCGCATTCTATAAACGAATCAAAGAAACACATTTTTTAATTTTAAAATTAAAAAAAAAAAAATCATATTTTTATTTTGCATATTTATATAAATTGCTGTGTCACGACTATAATGGGGTTACAAATTACAAAACTGTATTAATAATTTTCACAGAATTTCTCATCATAATCTTCCATATAAACTGGCCAAATGTGTATAAAATTATTTTAAATAATCAAAACAAAAACATTAATCTAGGGTTTTAAAAGAGGGGGGAGGGTTTATTGCTGAAACTCATTGGCATCACTTGAAATTTTTGGTTGGTTGATTGATTTTATGACGGCCGATTATCTACACGAGGGATATAGGCCCTAGGGGGAGTGCTCTCCGTGGGGATCTTTTTAAGGGATCCTAACCCGTATTTACGGCAAGGTTCGAAGAAAACCAAGGAAAACTCCGAACGGTTAGGTCGACGAGCGTGACAAGGGTTTGAACCCAGCACCTCCCGTCTACCAGCTTCGAGAGCAGAACCTCTCAGCCACTGGTGGGGCCGTGAAATTTTTGGATTACTGGTTAGAGTACGTCCGTGTAGGAATCCGTGCTCTAACTCGAGTAAATATACTCGAATTGACATGAAATTGGTATATGTTATTGGAGTTTACTAAGACTTGTTTGGTATTGAAAGTGAAGTGTGTAGCATTTATAGTTCGATTACAGGGACACTCAAAATAATTCCATTACATTGTGGCCTATGGGGAAAAATCGTTTGCGGCGTATTTTAATGATGTTAGATTGTTTTAAATGCATTCAAATTGTACAATAAAATCTCATAAAGTGCATCTCATTACTGAGATGCACTTACAATGCGCTTACTGTAGAATATGGTGTGCATAGAATGCATCGTTTCTTTACAGGGACATTCAAAAGAATTTGTTACAATATGAACAATAATTGCCGGAAGCTCGTTTTCAGTTATGGTATGCGTTTTTAAATGTAACTAACGTTTTTCATATTAGTTGGTCTATATAAATTCCATAGATCATATACAGGGCTGCTCAAAATATCTCACGTATATTTCCGTTTATTGACGGAAATTGCTGAAGGGGAATTTTTAATTGTGCTATGTATTTTCTAACTGAAGTAAATTTTAGCATACTGAGTATTATACACCCAACTCTATAGATCATATACAGGGCTCCGCAAAAATATTCGGATATTTTGCTCGACTATCGGTAGTAATTGCTGAAATTGGGTTTTTTAATGTGTTATGCGTTTTCTAAATTGTATACTTATTAAACTGTGAAGTCTTCAATATTCGATATAACTTTTGTTAAAGTCTTGTTACAATATTCTGAATGTGTTGGAAAGTGCTTTATAAACATGCTTAACGCATGATTTTTCTGTTCTTTTATTTTATTTATTTATTTTTTAAACATTGGGAAAATGGTTGTTGCTTTCGGTCGAGAATTGACCAAATGATGTTTGCATTTTACTATTTTAAGCGTTTTTAACGAAATTCTGTAACTTTAGAAGAATTTTTCTTTGAATAGAAATGCATAAAATCGTTACAAAAATGTTAAAATACAAAAAGAATAGATGCAAATTATCAGATATGAAAAATAAAGTAGAAATTTGGTACTTTTGTGTTATAGCGGCCCCCAAGGATGAAATATTTTTGTTTCTGTTTTCATTAATATATTGTAAATTTGGTACTTTCGTGCTATAGCGGTCCCCAAGGATGATTCGCCAAGCGACCAAAATTTATCGCCAAATTATAAAGCATGCATGACATTATAATAATATATGATATATATATAATATTTCTTGACGTATGTGGACATGTTATAGTCATATATGATGCATATATGATGTGACATGTGTATATGAAGTGTATACGACATATAAGACGTAAATAATATGCGTATAATGACGTATATGGCACATATAGGAAGGAGTGTTTGGAATATATATATGCGTATATAGGATGCATATATAAGCTTTGTGATTACCTTGGAGAAATCATAACTGCAACCTTGGCATAATCATAATTGTGGGGGCCGCTATAACACGAAAGTACGGTAATTTTTTTTTTAAAGCTTTCGGAACATTTTCCCAATGGTTATTGTTAGGGGAACCGTCGGTAGCGTAATAAATTTTCTTATTTTTATAAATAGTTAAATCAGTCTTCAAATTTAATATACATTTTCATCTTTTGATATGTTAAAGAAGTTTGTTCAGCTTACCTGAGATTTTCCTTTTTGCGCTGAATATACCCACAGTAGTAATCCAAAGTGTTGTAGCGATATTTATCTGATCCATTGATTCACTTATATTGGAAGAATAATAAATAGTATTAGTAGAAAGTAACAATTGTGTAAAATAAACAGAAGATTCATTTTCCTTTGAATATAATATAATTCTTGGCTAGACGTACATGTTTTAAGTCGCGTTTCGAGGCTGCGTATAAGTGCTCCAATTTTACATTATATTAAATATATTTACATCATATATGTACAAGAGCGTCTTAACTGCTCAGAAACATTTTGGAAACTGAAGGGAATGTTTTTAAGTTCTGTGCACACGCGCGGGATAAGACAGCTGTAGTTTGAAGGAGGGAGGTCTGCAGAGTTTCTCCAATTAGTTAGTTTCGACAGTCTCTGGTTTTGTTCACTATGTTTTTCAGCTGCGGCACTTGAAGTACTTATTGGTAATTGGGGTCTGGTTTTTAACATGTTCTTATTTCAATCGTTCGCTGCACGTGGAGATTATTCACTGCATAAAAAAGGTTTCTCCGTCACTCCCCCGTAATCTCCTGTGTGGGGAATGGTTGAAGATTCAGTTTCTTACGGTGTTTCTCGTACACAGGTTTGGGAGTGGGCTTCGTGAGAGTGTCGGCTGTCATTTCTTCAGTGGGGCAGTATTGTAAATCAATTTTTCCTTCTTCTTTCATAAGTTTGATGTTGTGGAAACGTATGTCGATGTGTTTGGATCGCTTAGTATCTTTATCGTTTTCAGTCATTTTTATACAGGACATATTATCCTCAAAAATCGTGATGGGTAATTTTTGTGGAATGTTGAGATCGTTAAGCAAGTTTGTTATCCAAGTTAATTCTTGTGCTGCGTTGCTAGCTGAAACGTATTCAGCTTCGGCTGACGAAAGTGCAATGCAATTTTGCCTTTTTGTAATCCAGTAAATTGGCGATTTTCCTAGCATGAATAGATTTCCTGACGTTGATTTACGTGTTTTCAAGTCACCTGCCCAGTCTGCATCGGCGTATGCTGTTAGGATGGGCTTGCTGTTTGCGCTAAGAGTTAAGTTCAAATTTTCTGTAGTTTTAAGGTATGAAATGATTCTTTTCACTGCTGTCCAGTCCTTTTGGCGTGGTGTTTCATTTCTACGACACAATATGTTGACTGCTGCGGATATGTCAGGACGCGTGATTGTTGATATGTAAAGTAATGTGCCTGTGGCTTGTCGATATTTCGTGTTATTAGGTAAAAGATTATCATCGTCTTCAAGTCTGTTGAATCCAGCAATCATTGGTGTGTAATGAGGTTTCATGTCGTTTAAATTCAGTTTTTTCACTAGTTCCTGTATTTTATTGTTTTGATTTAGGTAATATGTATCATTGATTTTATTAATGTTTATTCCTAGGTAATTATTCACTTCTCCTAAGTTTTTTAGTTCATATTCTTTCTTAAGTTGGTTTATTGTTTCTTCGATGTCACTGTCCTTTCCTGCTATCAGGATATCATCTACATAAATGATGATGTATATCGGATTTTCTTGATTTGATTTAAAGTACAGACATGGATCATTTTTGCTCTGTATGAAATTATTGTTTGTGAGTGTTTCCGATATTTTGGTGTACCAGGCCTTTGCGGCTTGCTTAAGACCGTAGATGGCTTTTTGAAGTTTACAAACTTTTCTTTCATCGCCGGGTTTAATATACCCGTCTGGTTGACTCATATAAACAGTTTCAGTTAATTCACCGTGCAAGAATGCTGTGGTTATGTCAATATGTTTCACGTTCAAATTTTTGTGCAATGCAGAGATGAGAAATGCACGTATTGTAGCGTGCGAAACTACAGGTGCGAAGGTTTGATCATAGTCAATCCCGAATCTTTGACTATATCCTTGTGCTACTAGACGCGCTTTATAGCTTTGAATATTTCCTAAATTGTCCTTTTTTAGTTTAAAAGTCCATTTTGAGCCGATAATTTTTGTTCCGGGTGGTGGATCTGTTAAAGTCCAAGTGTTATTTTTTCTTAGGCATTGGATTTCATTTTGTGTTGCTTTTATCCAATTTTGTTTATCATTAGGATTTTTCATTTTTTCGATATCTTCCCAATTTTCGGGAATGTTTTCAGATGAACTATTTATGAGACAAACATATCTGTCAGGAGGAACGCCTCTATTTGTCCTATTAGACCTTCTTGGTTCAATTGGTTGCTGTTTGGGCACGGATGGTGTCTCTTCGCTGTCAAGTTTTATTTCTAAGTGATTTTCATGTCTATCCGGTAATTGTGTATTGTCATCGGATGTTTTTGTGGTGATTTGTATCTCCTCAATGTTATCTGAGTGTACATTTTCATTCTCAAGAAATTTCACCGTTCTCGCTATTATAATTTGTTTTCCTTGTGTGTGAATTCTATAACCAGTCGATCGTGTATCATAACCTACAAACGTTCCGGTTTGAGCCCTGTTATCGAGTTTTCCTCTATTTACTTTATCGACGTAAAATAGCGCTTTACAACCGAATGTTCTTAAGTGTTTTAAATTCGGTTTAATTCCTTTCCATAATTCGTAAGGTGTTCTGTTGTTGTTTGCTTTAGTTGGGAGTCGGTTTTGTAAATATGTTGCAGTGTTTATGGCTTCACCCCAAAAATGTTTGCTTAATTTTGCTTGTGATAGCATACTTCTAGTCATATCTAATAAACTTTTATTTTTTCTCTCCGCAACTCCATTCTGGCTCGGATTATGCGGGACAGTCAATTGGTGTAAAATTCCGTTCTGTTTTAGGTATTCATCGATCTCTTGATTTACATACTCACGACCGTTATCCGATCTAATTTCCTTAGGTTTTTTACCGAACTGATTGTATATCATCGTTACGTACTCTTTTATCTTTTCAGCAACTTCGCTCTTTTTAGATAATAAATATATCGTAGTATATCGGGAATAGTCATCAATAAGAGTCATAAAATAAATTTTTCCGCCTAAAGTCGGTGTATCTAGAGGTCCACACACGTCACTGTGGATCAAATCCGCAATATTAGTAGCTCGATTTGTTGCTGATTTAGGATACGGCATGTTAGTTAATTTAGTTTCGATACAAGTTACGCATGTTTTATTTTGATGTTTACATTTTCCTATCTTTATTCCGTCCGCAATTTGATTTGTTATCATTGATTTAATCGCGTCATAATCTCTGTGACCTAGTCTGCGATGCCAGAGATCTATGCATTGTTTGCTGTCACAGTTATACGTTATGTTTACATAATTTTGTGGTTCTTCCACATCGTCTATTTCCTCAATAATGTATAAGTTTTTCTCATTTTTCGCCCTAATATATATTTCTTCATCAAAGATCAAATCGCATTTATTATCGTCGAAGATTAGTTTACACCCGTTTTTAGCGGCTTTACTAACCGAAATTAGGTTCGACTCTAAGTCTGGGACATAAAGCACTTCGCGTAATTTCGTTAGTTTTTCTTTTCCTTCGGGGGTTAATGTTTTTATAAAAACTTCTCCTGAACCTAACGCTGTCAGTTTATTACCATTCGCGATCGTTACTGAAGTTTTATTATAATCAATAAATTTACTGAATAGGCTTTTATCATTACAAATGTGCGAGGTAGATCCTGAATCGAGAATCCAGTTATTTTTTCCTACTTTTTGAGTGATTAATGCTTTATTTTGCGTCTGATCATTTGCGTATTTTCTTTCGTTTGGAACTTTGTTTTCCCTATGAGTTTCGTTTTTTTCATAACATAATGAAGATGAGAAATTCTTTTTATTTTTGAATTGATTGTTACGAGGATTTCCGGATTGTACCGTGTTTCTGCTCTTGTAGTGCCAGCATTCGTAAGTCGAATGATTTTTCATTTTGCAGTTGTTACAATATTTTTGTTCTCTTCTATTTTCAGTGTGTGTATATCTCCTATTTGTTTTAAATGCTCTCTCATTGTTGTTATATCCGCTATGTGATTGTTCTGACATTTCATGTCTACGATTATATTCATCAGTTAATTTGTTTTTGATAAAATCAGGGGTGAGCTCATTTTCTGGTCTCGCCTCCAACGCAGTTATCAAAGTATTGTAACTGGGGGGAAGAGAACACAGAAATAGCGCCGAAATATGTGAATCGCTAATATTTTCTCCAATGGCATTAAGTTTATCTATAATTTGCAAGATATTAGTGATATGTGAGATCATGTTTCCGCCCTCCGCTAATTTAGTACTGTATAATTTTCGTAACAGGTAAAGCTTACTAGATAAATTGCTTCTCTCATGTATATTTTTCAGAGCTTCCCATGTTAATTTGGCAGTATCTAAGTTTTTTACATTTACGATTTGAGAATCATCGATGCTTAGGTTAATTAAAGCTCTAGTCTTGCGATCTTTTTTGTGCCATGCGGGATCGGGTGGAGCTGGTGGATCTTGTACTATAATATCGTCGAGTTCCTCTTTAATCAGGAACATCTGCATCTTGAACTTCCATGTACTATAATTTGTAGAATTGAGTTTTTCAATAAATTGAGTATTTTCTTTTATCGCATTCATTTTTTTCTTTTTTAGTGTTCTTTTATTTATTATTATATTTTAGAAATTTGTTAAATTATCGTTTTTGATACTGGGATAATATTCTTTTTTCAGAATCAGTCTTTCATAATCTTTGTTAGGGGAACCGTCGGTAGCGTAATAAACTTTCTTATTTTTATAAATAGTTAAATCAGTCTTCAAATTTAATATACATTTTCATCTTTTGATATGTTAAAGAAGTTTGTTCAGCTTACCTGAGATTTTCCTTTTTGCGCTGAATATACCCACAGTAGTAATCCAAAGTGTTGTAGCGATATTTATCTGATCCATTGATTCACTTATATTGGAAGAATAATAAATAGTATTAGTAGAAAGTAACAATTGTGTAAAATAAACAGAAGATTCATTTTCCTTTGAATATAATATAATTCTTGGCTAGATGTACATGTTTTAAGTCGCGTTTCGAGGCTGCGTATAAGTGCTCCAATTTTACATTATATTAAATATATTTACATCATATATGTACAAGAGCGTCTTAACTGCTCAGAAACATTTTGGAAACTGAAGGGAATGTTTTTAAGTTCTGTGCACACGCGCGGGATAAGACAGCTGTAGTTTGAAGGAGGGAGGTCTGCAGAGTTTCTCCAATTAGTTAGTTTCGACAGTCTCTGGTTTTGTTCACTATGTTTTTCAGCTGCGGCACTTGAAGTACTTATTGGTAATTGGGGTCTGGTTTTTAACATGTTCTTATTTCAATCGTTCGCTGCACGTGGAGATTATTCACTGCATAAAAAAGGTTTCTCCGTCAGTTATTGTAATTTGTTAAATTATATATATATTTAATTAGTGACATTTTCATTTAAATTTTGTTTTTTATTTCTTTATATAATCTTATATATTAAAATCTGACTGTGCGTTTGTATTTCATATCTGCTTCTCCGAAAATAAAATAAAATAAAAGTTGAAAAGAACACTAGTTATTCGTAAGGATCCGAGGATGTCATAATAACTCACGAAATTACAAAATCTAAATTTATTTTCGGAATATTGCTTTTTTTCTCTTTTTTTTTTCATTTTTAACGCAATATCTGTAGTGTTGGCAACTCGGTTATTCTATGGTTTTGGAAAAAAAAAAAAGAAAAAAAAAAGTGCTATATTGAGGATTAATCAGAGATGTCGTTTGATACTATTTACATTAAAATTTAAAAGAAATAATATTTTTTTTTATAATTTTAATAAATAGCGTTTAAGACATTTCACAAGGTTCTAAAAATGGAATGCTTTTGCAGGTGACACTCTTTTTTTAAAAGATAGCAAGTATTTTAATTCCGAAAACTGAAATATGCTTCTATAATTGCATCAAAATGGTGTCTTTATCATTACACAAGCTAAATCTTCAAAAGACGAAATCCTTTTTGACTAATGACATCACCTTTTCAAAAATGACGTCATTGAATTCCTTATTTTAAAAAGTGCAACGTTTTACTACAATTGCAACAAAATCATATAATTTTCAAAATGTAATTTTCTTTTAATTTTCATGTAATCTACGTTGTAAAAATCCTTAGGGAATTTAATGAAATTAATACTATTTTCATTTAAGTACAGTGTTTTTATTTATAAAACTTTATTGCAAAATACTTTCCTGAATATTATATTCATTGAAATAAAATTCTTCTGTGTAGATAGTGATTTACATCTGGAATGTTTTAAATTGCATTTTCAAGATCAACTTCCTGAAATCCAGTTAAGGTATCTGTTAAGAATTGGAAAAAGAGGACAATCTTTTAAGTAATTATTCTGATGAAGTTCTCATTTTTAATGTGGTTTTTCGTGAGGTACTTTAAATGACTATAAATAAAATATTTACTTTTACTTGTTTCATTTTTACCCCCTAAATTAAATAAGTTCTTATTAGATCCCTTTTTTTTCTGGTTAGAAAAAAATCTCACGATATCTGAATTTATTACTTACCCATATACGAAAGTATAGGGTAAATCTTGTAATCGTTTTAAAAATCGAAAAAAAAAAAATTCACGGATTTACACGTTTCAGACATTGAAGATTACGAAAAACCTATTTTTAGAAAAAAAAAAAAAATGCCTGCCGTCCGCCTGTCTGTGTGTGTGTCTGTAAACGTTCTATCTCCCGAACAAATTGAGATAGAGACTTGAAAATTGGTATGTACTTAGTATGTAATAATGAGAAGAATACTATTGAATTTCAGTAACCTCGATTATCCGGAACTACTTCTTTTCGGACTCTCGGAATATTCGTTCTGATAAAAAGTATATAAAAATTTTCGAAATTGTTTGTTTTAAGGAGTGAATATTAAAGACAATAAAAAAACATGAATTTTGCATAAAGAATGAAGTTGATCGTATAATGAGTTGCCGAGATATCTGTAATAATATTTTTCACACTCTTCGATTTTTCATGACACTGTATTTCATTCAAATTTCAATTCAATACGTTTAAATATTATTTTGGAATTGCAATGCATTTTATAAACAGTTTACACATGTTTTATTTTCATATCTTATGTTATGCATATCCATGATGGGTAAGTATTACGGTGGCCCACGACGACTAGTTATTATTGTTATTTAAATTTTGTCTTAATTTTAAGTTAAGTGCATTGCGTAAGTGAGTATATTTTATTGTAGATTAATTTATTTATTCGAATGCAGACTTTTAATACAACTAATAACTCTATTTTGGCAAGTCATACCATTTTCTGTTAAAACTTTAAACCTTTTTTTATTTTTAAATAGAACTACTTTTAACCCCCCCCCCCCCCTAATATATATATATATATCGATAGATCTCATATAGGATTGACACTCAGATATGTTTATTACATGTTCATTCTTTATAGGATAAAGCCAAAAAGGTGAGATTATAACAAATATTTTCACATAGTTTGTAGTCTTTATTTTTGCGGATTTTTTTGGTTTTGAAATAATCTTCTATTTTTCCATAGATGCATTCCATAGATGAATTTTTTTAATCTTCGAAAACGTATCTATTGTGTAAAAACAAAATTTAGCGTATTTTAATTATTTTTCAGCAAACATGTTTAATATTTCATCTTAGAATGTTCTCAATATCTACGACAGTAATTAGACATCATTACAAAATTCCCCCCAATCCTTCCTCAGACGTGTTTAGGTCATTCACTATTCATAAAATGACATCAAATTTCAGGGAATACAAAAGAAGCATTCATGACTACACGAATGAAAATAAAAAGTGAAATTAAGAAAAAAAGAAAAAAATGTTTCAAGGTTAGACATCTTAAGTCTTCTCTGTCATTCAAAAAATAGTTCCCTGTCTTTACAATCTGATCTAAACTAGCATATTCTTAAGTATTTTCCTCTTCACTGTTGTTCGGATCTGACCTACTAAAATATTTTAAGAAAAGGGAACTTTCCTGCTTAAGTTGCGGCGATATACAATGTAATGTGAAAGCGAAATGAGGAAATTCTATTGAAGGATCTATGCACTTCTATGAGTACCGTGAATGCATACATTTTTTTTAATATAAACTACGCAATATTTTTTAGCCAGTGTGTCGCGATACACAGGTGTGCAGTGAAAGTATTGCAGATGTATATATATATATATATATATATCAAAAAAATTAAAAAGCACAAAAGTAATTTGTGTTAGACGGTTGAAAATTATTTCAACTAGGGTTGGGTTGGGTTGATTATTGACGGCCAATTATCTACACTAGGGATATAGGCACGGGAGGAGTACCCTTCGTGGGGGTCTTTCTAAGGGAACCTAATCCGTATTTACGCATGGATAAATCCACGGCTCGAAGAAAACCACGAAAACTCCGAACGATTAGGCCGACGGGCGCGATTGGGATCGAACCTAGCACCTCCCGTCTACCAGCTTCGAGAGCACAACCTCTCAGCCACTGGTTTATTTCAACTAGGGATGCACCGAATAGTGATTTGGGCCGAATACCGTATATTCGGCACACAGGTAAACTGAATACCGAATATTTTGTTGGTTGGTTGGTTGATTTATAACGGCCGATTATCTACTCGAGGGATATAGGCCCTAGGGGGGAGTGCCCTCCGTGGGGGTCTTTCTTAGGGATCCTAACCCGTATTTACTGCAAGGTTCGAAGTAAATCACGGAAAACTCCGAATGGTTAGGTCGACGAGCGTGACAAGGGTTTGAACCCAGGACCTCTCTTCTACCAGTTTTGAGAGCAGAACCTCTCAGCCACTGGTGGGGCCCGAATATTCGGTCAGCCGAATAGTAACTATTTGTCCGAATACCGAATAATCGACCAGCCGAATGGTAATTATTTCGCCGAATATCAAATCATCGGCTGGCCAAATACTCCTATATTTCAGGGTTTAAAAATATTAAAAAGTTAAATTTTAAAACAATTTTACATAATATTTAACACAAATACTTCTATTTTGACGAGCAAGACCTTTTCACAAATAAACTTTCCAAAAAAAAAAAAAAAAAAAAGCTGTAAGTTATTATTTAAGAAGAGGACAGTGTTAAAACCCTTTTAAGTAATATAATTTTACTTAATGGCTTCTTCTGTTCATGAGGGAATGTACAATTTTCTTATATTCTATAACAAATATTTTAAAATCGAAAAGAAATTTTAAAGGAATTAGAGGAATAAAGTTACAATCATATTGTGTTTCCTTGTCAGGAAGGGACAAAAGTAAAAAAAAATATATATAAATAATACAATTTATTCCAATGGTGGCAACTCAGAAAGAATAACTTTTCTGCTCCTTTTGATTTAGCAAGTAAAATTTTAAATGCACCAGAAACCAGTGTCTGGTGTGGGCGATTATTTTCAGAAGTTGTAAACGTACAGGCTGTTCCTAAAATCTTGGAACAAACTATCACGTGAGATAATGTGGTCAAGACAAGCATATTTTGTACAGAAAACCAGCATAGCAATCTACTTATTCCATCAAAAATACAATACATTCAATCAAAAATACAGGGTGTCACTACAAGCTGAACCCGAATTTTTATTCACAACTTTAACAAAAATAAAGATATATTAACGCGCTTTTCACCGTATTAACTTTGGTTGTAGAAAATTAATTCCTATTAAGATCGTAATTATAAGTTAATTTTCTTAAGTGTCACTTTTCAAAAAGCGTATAAATGATGCATCATTTTTATTTAAATATGATTCTGTTTTTTAATTATTCTGACTATCTTTATTAATTGACAGTTAAAAGTAGAAGAATTTTACAAATATATTTTAAAAGGTTTTACTAAGTATTCGGTTTGGCCTAATATCAAAATATCCAGCTAAACCAAATATTCACTGTACAGAATATTTTGATATTCGCCAAACCGATTATTCGGTTGCATGGCCGAGCAGGCCGAATACCGAATATTTCGGTGCATTCCTAATTTCAACCTTTCTAGGGACCTCCGTGGCCGAGTGGTTAAGGCACCACGCCACTAATCGCTTGCGAGTGTAGGAGGTTGTGGGTTCAATTCCCACTGGTTCCAATGCACACACACTTTGTGTGGAACCCCCAGGTTGTGTCTCTTGTGTTGTCATGCTTCCTTGTACTATCTCGTCAAGATGTATGTAATTGTAGAATTCATGTATATGTTTCTGTGAATAATAAATAAATGTATATGGATCATTCGAGACGACAGCCTTGTAGCTATAGGTCTCAAAGCCCACCTCCCATCAAAGTTTAGTTCAACCTTTCTAAATCCCAAATAGTCGAAAATTGCATCGTCAGACAAACAAAATACACCCCCAAAAATTAAATAGAAGAAATTTGTAAACAAAGTGATGCTTTATTTTATTGTTTCTGACAAAATGATTTTTAAACTTTATTTCCAGCCTATTAGAATAGCAGTTAATAATAATAAACAACAACAACAACAAAGTACTAGGAAAGCCAAGCTCTTGAAATGATTTTAGTTCTACTTTAACAAAATAACATTATGTTTTTTTTTCTTAATAAAACTCTTTCTCATTATTGACAAAAAAATAAAATAAATAAAATAAAATAAAATTAACTTAAATTAATAAATGCAAAATAAATACAAATAAATAAATTATTTAATTTAAATAAAAAAATATGAAAACTCAAAAATTCAATTGTTAAAAGATTCTTCCTGAAAAAAAGACAAAAGGTAAAAAAAAAAAATGCTTTAGCGATTGGATTGTTTGTGTGCTTAACGATTGGAGAATTCCTCTCATTAGCCACTGTTACTTTCATTTGTCGATGAGAGACTTCTTTATAGTTTTGCTAACCAAACATACCCCAATTTCGCCGACAGTTGACGACAAAAGTCACATAATTCACACAGTTTATGATTAAAAACACCGATTACATTTTAAACAAGTCGGATGTGCTAATTCCAAAACTTTCTTTTATCTCATACACTGCAAAAAATAACTGTTGATTTTACAGTATAAAACTGGCGCCCCAGCTGCCAGTTTTATACTGCAAAATCAACAATTATTTTTTTGCAGTGCACACAAAGACGCATTCTGTAGAATATTTAAAATAAAGACAATGAGAAATTCTTAAAAAAATATTTTTATTTTATTTTAACCACTCTGGCGGATAAATAAAATATGGCAACAAGGAGTTTTTTTTTTTTTTTTTCATTCTTCACACATTCCCACTTTTTAACGATTATTAACAGTATCACACTGCTGGTAAAAATGCGAAAATATGTCCGACCATATTGAAAATAGTATCCATCGATCGTGGGTGCAACTGGTCTGTTTCGCTCACCCGCTAGAAATGTGACAGAAGTAAATAAAGACAAAACTGCCCAGTTAAACTGAGGGCATTGAGCTCACAGGCTATTCACATTAATTGTATATTATACTCTTATTTCAAAGAATTTGAAATAAGCCCCTCGAAAAATAAAACAATTGACAATATATTAAAAGGGGTATCATACCCCCGTTTCCCGCCCCCCTTATAATTAACTAATGAACCTGTACCCTTTTAAATGCTAAAGGTGTAAAATTAACAACATAATATAAATTAAAATAACTTTTATTAGTTGTTTTACATGTTTCGACTCTTTCCGAGTCATTTTCAAAAACAAAATGAGAATATTCTAAAGTTGAACGGGCTTTGAAGTTATTATTTTCATGTACTTTTTTAAAAATTACGCACGTTATCTATTATTTTTTACTTGGTTGTTTATTTTCATATATTTGACCAAGGAGTACCTCTAGCCACAGTTTCGGTAAATTTAAAAGATGACGCATCGTTACATATTGTATTTTTGCGTGTTAGTATCTCTATGGTTTCTCTTATTATGGATGGATAGTATAGACTGGAGGGACATATTATTTTACTTTCATTGAAATTTATTTATTAATTAAGAAGAATAATAAGAGAAACCATAGAGATACTAACACGCAAAAATACAATATGTAACGATGCGTCATCTTTTAAATTCGGATAATTCTGCATAAAAAACGCATTTATCTAAATTAAGGGAGGGGGGTAACCCCCTGTTCCCCCCCTTTATACTTAACCAATGAACCCCCAAAACTAATCAGGGAAGCGCTTTAACACAAGGAACCTACACTAGTGGAAATTGAATTATGAAAACACGGTTTTTTAATCAAAACATTTATAATATTAACTAAAAATGAATGAATTTTCATACATTATACATGCTATGTACAAGTAATTTAGAAAAATAAAATTTCATACAAATTAATAAACTAAAACATAACAGCAAAAATTAGATTTTAGTAACATAAAAATATGGAAATTGATTTATGAAATGTCACATTTAATTGAAATTAATAATTAGTAAAGCCGCCTTTATTCATTAGGGTTTCTTTTATTCTAGATGGCATTGATAAAACAAGATTTTAGATGTATTTCTGATCAATTAGTTTCCAGTTTTGACAGATTGAAGCTTTCAAATCTACAAGTGATGTGTACTGCATCCAGAGCCGTCCTTAGCGAAAGCGAGGCCGGGTGCAAGAACTTTTGCGAGGCCCTTCACTTCCAAACTATAGTTAATCCCTCAAATTCCCACCAATATTGATCATTTAGCTGTTTTTTTAATCAACTACCTGAAATTTCGAATAGTAATTTTTGCTTTAATTAGTGGCAGACGTTCCGTAATTAAATAAAGTGAAGATAACTATTTGAAAACTCTGTAGATATTTTGAATAAAAACATCTGCTAAATTGGTAAAACTACTTCCCACAATACAATCGCCTTTTGAAAAGCTCGCATGACATGACATACAAAGTGGCGCACAAAGGATTCAACATTTTCTTGACGGTGGGGGGGGGGGGGGGGCTATTTTGTTTTAGTAGAGGCTTATATGACTCGGGCCAATTTCCTTTGCTCGGACTATTCTTTTTTTCTGCAGATTTGGTACCGCGCCGGTATTTCCTTCTTGACGTGTCATGATGAAGCGGCAATTCAGGGACGTAGCTTTAGGGGGGAGGGGGGGGGTAGCCACCCCTCCTAATAAGTTCAAGTAGTGGTGCGCCACAGAAGGTTTAAGGGCGCCGTTAGGCTCCCATGAAGAAAGTGTTTATTAATAGTAATAAGTAATTATACAAGCACTTTAGTTTAAATCCTAAATTAGAAAGTAAGTTACTTTTAACATACAAAATGTACATAAGGCATTTAATTTTAGATTTGTAACTATTTCTGTCTCACAATTGCGGGACGGCAAATGTAATTCGATCCTGATTCGACAATTATTTCCTTCTTATCTTAGTAGTTGTTGGCTACCCTGTGTGGTAAAAAGAAAGTGTGAAGAAGTGGAACTGACTGGTGGGGGTTAGAACAGTTCTCCAATATGTTCAAATAGTAGCGTGCCACAGAAGGTTTAAGGGCGCGGTCAAGCTCCCATAAGAGAGTGTTTAAATAGTAGTTACAAGTAATTATACAGGCGAACAGGCGCTTTATTTTAAATGTTAAATTACAAAGTAAGTTACTTTTAACATACAACATTTGTATAAGACATTTAATTTTAGAGCTGTTACTGCCTCTATTCCCTAACGAAAAGAATTTAAACATGCGGAAGAGAAAATTCTGAAAACAGGAATTGTAATCATTTGCGGAACAGTAAATTTAATTCGATCCTTAGAAGTACAATCATTTCGTTCGTACCTTTGACAGTAGGGAAAAAGTGTGCAAAGAAGTGGAAACAACTGTAAGGGGTTAGAACGGTTCTGCAATACTTTCAAAGAGTAGGGCGCCACAGAAGGTTTATGGGCGCCGTCAGGCACCCATAAAGAAAGGGTTTAAATAGTAGTTACAAGTAATTATACAAGAACATTATTTTAAATGTTAAATTACAAAGTAAGCTACTTTTAACATACAACATTTGTATAAAATATTTATTTTTGGAACTATTACTACCTTTATTCCCTAACAAAAACAATTTATACCTGTAGAAGAAAAAATTCTGAAAACTGGAATTGCAATCAATTGCAGGGCAGTAGTGTAATTCGATCCTTATAAATACAATTATTTCCTTATCTCAGTAGTTGTTGGTCACCTTTGGTAATCGAAAGATTGAAAGGAAGTGTAAAGAAATGAAAGAGACTGGAGAGGTTTAACAGAATGGCTCAGAGAGGGTGGGGGTGGTCTAGAGGTCTCCACGGGCTGAAATTTCTAGGGTGCGACCCGCAAAGAGGCATGAACGAAAGTTATCTTGGTCCTGCCCAGTTCGTTTTAATGTTATTACGTTTGACACATTCATAAAATCATTATCAGCTGTTTGCATATAGAATTTCATATATTTTTAATCAGTTCTCTAAGAATCAAAGAGTATTGTAATTTTTCTGTAAAAATTAAAACTGATATTTTAAACAAGCTTCCGAGACGCACAAGTTAGAGATCTGCACGGCGCGGGCTTAACATGTTTCTGCAGACTTGGGCCGGATCGGGCCAGACTTCTTTTTTCTGGACCAAGCTGTGTCTGGACGTCATTCTTCCTAGAAGTCTGCATGGACCGAAATTTGCAGGCCAGTGTAAAAAAAGAAAATTGGGCCCGGCATAACAATTTTTGCGAAAAATGCATATATTTTTAAATGGCTATTATTCTACAATTAAAATCCATTTTTAATGAATAGTACATACTGTTTGTTATAAGCAAAAAAAAAAAAAATGTAAGTACAAGTAAAACCTGTGAAATAGAAACAGTCTATGATGGAAACCTTTCTTAAACAGAGAAATGTCCTGATCCGTTCAAAAAGAATATATAATACATACAGTAGCCGAGGTACTTGCTAAGATTGGAACCTGCCTATAACGGATTTTTCTTCTCTTACTGAATCTTCACTTGAGTGTATTAGTCTAAGTCAATTTTTTTAATCAGTCTAAGTGGTCATAAATATTGTTGATATTTTGCATTCCATGCATTTTGAAATAATCCGAAAATAAAATCTATACATAAGTAAGTGTGTGTTTTTTGAATAAGTAAGTGTAATTTTAATTTTAGGTTAATGTTTCTTCAGAAATATCGGTATGTTTTGTAGAAATTCAGTCGGGCCAGGCCGGTCCGGGCACGAGCCGAACTTTTTGCTTTTATATCGGGCCGGGCCAAAAGAAATTTTTGAACGGGTCGGGCCGAACTTTTTGCTTTTATACCGAGCCGTGCCAAAAGAAATTTTTAAATGGGTCGGGCCGAATTTTTTGCTTTTACACCGGCCGTGCCAAAAGAAATTTTTGAACGGGTCGGGCCGAACTTTTTGCTTTTATACCGGGCCGTGCCAAAAGAAATTTTTGAACGGGTCGGGCCGAACTTTTTGCTTTTATACCGAGCCGTGCCAAAAGAAATTTTTAAATGGGTCGGGCCGAAATTTTTGCTTTTACACCGGCCGTGCCAAAAGAAATTTTTGAACGGGTTGGGCCGAACTTTTTGCTTTTATACCGGGCCCTGCCAAAAGAAATTTTTGAATGGGTCGGGCCGAACTTTTTGCTTTTATGCCGGACCGAACTTTTTGTTTTTATGCCGCGCCTGGGTCTGGAAATTTCGGTACCGGCAAACTTCTACCACGGCTGATGACAATGTGGCTGGAGAGAGAGGGTATGGGTGGAAAATTAAAATTATAAAAGGGCGCCATTGTCAGGTCCTCCCCCCCAATAAAAATTTCAAGCTACGCCCCTGAGCGGCATTTCATTTTTTTCTCTGGTATATTAGGGATTTTGAACCGTAGTTAAAAAGAGAGAGAGAAAGAACCTCCCCCTACTTCTTAATCGCAAAATTTCCGCAGAGTGGTGTGATAGGTGCTGTTCGACTGGAAATTTTGTCTACTTTTCGAATTTGAAAAAAAAATTTCAAACGGGTCATCTACATATTGAAAATTGTATTGACTTTGGATTTTCCAGTGGTAACACCTGCTTTTGACACCATTTTTTAGTTCCTTTAATCAAGGTAGCCCGTAAAATGGCACCGATTTTATACTTTTTCTTAAATCTTCATAGAGTTAATTAGATGAGGAAAAGTTTCAGGATGCTAATGTCAACTCATATGACGAAATTTTATTTATTATTTTCCACAAAATTATGCGATTGATTTTTTTTTAATGCGATACAATACATAGACGCAAAGATATTTCAGAAATATTTTTTCAATTAAAAAAATTAATTATGAAAATTATTAATACAATTATATTAAAAAATGTATGAATTATGATCGGCATTAGGATATGTAAGTTTTTTAACTCATTCCAATCATTAATCATTAGTTTGCAAGTTATAGATTTTAACTCTACGAAGATTTAAGAAAAAGTATATAAACAGAATTTTTTGTCGTGCAGCCTTGATTAAAAAAACTCAAATATTATGTCAAAAGTGGGTATTACCATTTAAAAAATTAAAATTGGCACAATTTTTAATATGTAGACGACATTTATTTCAAAATTTACATTCATATTCAGACAGTAGACAAAATTCTAAGTCGAAAGGTATCTCTTGCATCTTTCCGCAACAATTTCGCCGTTAAAACGTATGGGCTGTTCTCTCTTTCTCTTTTCTGACGACAGCACATTTGTTAACGGCATCTTTAGAAATTTATTTTGGCTTAATAAATAAAACAGAAATATTTCTTTTTGAACTACTTTTTTTCCTTTATATAGTTTTAAAATTATGACTTTTTTAATCACCATTTTCTTTCCTTTCCGTATAAACAACTATTTAATTTTAATGAGTCTTCATTTGAATGTAATTTTCTTATGGGATCATTAATACTATAATTCCGTATACCAGGGCTTGCGGTCATATAATCTGAAAAGTTTTCTACTTTAAAATATTTGATTAAATAGGAATGCAATATTCTTTTAAAGAATTTTAATTTTAGGATAATGCTCGCTAACAAATATTGGAATTTTTTGTAGGAATTGAGTAGGGTCAGGGTAGCTTTCTCTTAGACCGGGCTGGATCTGGATCTAAAAATTTCGGCCCATACAAATCTCGAGTATATTTACATGACATTCGTGAGCAGGCAATCAGTAATCAACCAAAAATATATGAAAATTATGCAAAATCAAGAAACTTTTTAAACAATTTGGTGGAGAAAATTGTTAATTCCTTTCTGATAATTTAAACAGAAACATAAATCAAAGATCGTGGCTAAAATATTTATGTATTTGACTACGGCGGAACATACACGTTCTACGAACCGATACCATGGGTATCGAATATTTGTAATACTAGTACAAAATTTTTTCTTTGTGATAGATTTCTCTTGAAATTGTCGTAGAAGTGTACGGCATATATATATATATATATATATATATATATATATATATATATTTAAATGGTTCTACGAATAAAATAAAATAGAATATTCACCAGGTGCAGCAATTTCTAATAAAAAAAAAGAAAATCGTAATCAAAGAATTAATCGATCAAATTACTTGATGAGTCCACTTCATATTATGACAGTAATGAATGTGATAAAGATAAAAATTTTGACCAATAAAATCTACTCTTTCTTTAATTGTAACTTCTCAGAAGTTTTCGATTTAATTAGTAAATATTAAACAGGTTAATATTTTTGATTTAGAGAATTTAAAAATAGGAAAAAATGTAGGTAAAAATCAATATTTCCCAATTTTCGTTTTGTTTCTAAGAATCTTTAAAAATTTAACCTTTCATAGTTTTGGAGACTTTAAATCTTTAGTGTAATCTTGGAGTTTGGGGACGGGGTTTTAGCTCCCTGGCATCACCGTCGTGTTTACGGGAAAGGACATGGTGGTGTTTATGGGAAAGCGAGTGGACAGGACATCGATATTCGTATAATAAAATGAAAAACTTGATTACACAATACACAAGAAGGAAAGCAAATCTGTGCTGTTACATTACAAATAGTCATTAAAATAATAGTGATCAGTTTATCAGAATCATCGTCAGCACCGGCCTCTTAAGAATTAGCATTTAGATCATGCGACTGTCCAGATTTGTTATGCGCCTGGTTCTGTCTAGGTTAGAATATAACAATGCTTATAGGTTGAATATAAGCTACAAACAATCTATTTTTGAGTGTTCACAAATTGCACCGAATTGATAAAACATTTTACATTTCATAAATGAGCATGTTTCCACATATAAATTTTTTTATGAAATAAATGACTCATAACAAAATAAATAATAAATATTTTTCCCGGACGCGAGGCCTTCTTAGGCGCGAGGCCCTGTGCGGCCGCACCTGTCGCACACCCCTAAGGACGGCCCTGACTGCATCCCATTTGCATAAACCATTCGAACAAGCTGTCCCCAAACGTTTTCGATGGGGTTCAGATCAGGACTAATAGGCGGATGATCTAAAAGAACAATATTCTGTTCGTCAAACCAATCTTTCATTGTATTTGAAATGTGAATACTTGCATTATCTTGCATGAAGATATAATCTAAACCATAATATTGCCATGCAAATGGAAGAAGTGAATTTTCTAAAACTAAACTATAATCAAAAGAGTTCTGGCGACCGTTTAAAAATACAGTTTCACTTTTGCCATCATAAGCAATCGCTGCCAAAATTTCTGCTGAATGTAGATTTCGGTTCTTTTCGGAGATCTCTCCAATAATACCTCAAACCATCTGGGCCATCTAAATTAAATCTTTTTTCGTCAGAGAAAATGATTTTCTTCCAATTGTCACCCATTGCCATGTACTTCTCGCAATACTGCAAACGCATCTGCTTGTGACGCAGAAGTAACTTTGGACACGATTTCATTTTCGACAATTTCAAGCTCCGTGAAGAATGTAAAATTTGCCTAACCCTTCTAGAAGTAACTCGGAATAACCAATGAAATGTGATATTTCATAAATCAATTTCCATGTTCACATATTACGAAAATTTAATTTTTGACTTTTTGTTTATGTTTAATATTATGTGTGAAAATTTATTTATGTAACCGATTTGTCATACGTACTATGTATATCCCATGAAAATTCATTCATTTTTAATGAATATTAGAGAAGTTTTTGTCAAAAAACCGTGTTTTCATAAATCAATTTCTACCAGTGTATAAACAAAATTTAAAGCAAAACGGTTAGTTCTATCAAGAGTTATCGCGTTAGGTACATACGTACATACATCATAAATACAGAACCGGCGGGCACTCTCAGGCTTTGATAGCCTGTGAGCTAAAAATACCACATTTAACCGGAGAGGATACATTTTATAATGTAACTCAATCTATACTAATAAAAGAAAGTTTCGCTCTGTGTGTGTGTGTGTCTGTCTGTTGGCGATGGCTGGGAAAATTTAGACCACCTAGAAGGTTGGAAATTTAGGTGTAGATAGTCCAAGGTCTGGCCATGTGCACCTGAGCCTCAGAATTTTAATATTTTGATAATTAGCCTAGATATTAACAGGGTCGGACTGGGCCAGGGGAAAGGGCGCAGACCTTGGATTTTCAGAGGGCGCAAAAATTTTAACGAACTTAAATCAATTGTACTTACTTGTGTTCTGTCTGACTTGACAAAGTTTAACACATTTGCATAGCACCAAGTAAGAAAAGGGCTTAATATTATATTCCTGAGTTTAGATAGATGACTTCGCTATATTCCTCGTGCATGTATGGAGTTGCATTAAATCTACACAATGCTACATAGTATTTCAAACTGTCATGTAATATCCAAAAACTCTAAAAAGTTGAATACAGATTACCTTGTATCCTACTTTATTATTTTGTCAATAGATACCTTAGAACAGTCATGGTATAAAAGTGATCACTTCTTACTAATTATCCTGCAAGTAAGGTATAAAAAGATACATAGGTACCAATTTATAGGGAATAATTTCTACTATTAAATTCTATTAGAAAAATTTGTTTCGGGGATTATCTACATATTAAAAAAATGCACGAACGTTGATTTTTCAAATTGTAACACCAATGTTTGAGTTCCCTGGATCAAGATAGCCTTGTGGAATATACTTATCTTAATTTTTCATAGAGTTGTAAAAGAAAATGAGTTAGGGATTTATCTAAAAATTTCGGAAAATAAAATTTAAATCTTACAAGAAAAAGTACTGAGCACTCATTTAGTCAGTAAAATTATATAGGAACTTTAAATTTATAATGAACTTTCTTTACATAAAAGTAAATACTACAAAATGTTTCTGGTAAGTGTTTACGTGTTATTTTCTGTAGGTTCTTTGAAAACAGAAGGCGATCCCTTTACACTGTAGGAAGGTTCTCTGCATCTCGAAAACTAATTATTCAAATGAGCTGTACACTTACACACAGTTTTTTTTATACAAAAATTAATGTAGGTGATAATTCATAATTTTTTAATATGAATTTATTAATAATTTTCATAATTAAAAATATGTCTTTGGATAAAAAAATACCTGGAATATACTTGGGTCTATTAAGTGTATTTCATTAAAAAATATATATATATATATATAAATTCAATCTTTTGATAAGTTTGTCAAATGGATTCAACAATAGCAACTCTTCTAGCTGTATGAAAATTTAACATAAATTACTTAAACTATGCCTTTTCGCGGGCTGTCTCGACCAAGGAACTCAAATAGGGTCTCAAAAATAGCTGTTATTATTTGAAATTTCAAAGTTGGTGTAATTTTTAATATCTAGACGACGACTCCTCCTGTAACATACTTAAGCCATAGCTTTAATTAGTAGACATTATTTCCAATCGATTAGTACCTATAGATTTTTTACAATTAGTTTTAGAGGTATTGGTAGGGAGTGATCATCTTTTTTTTTCCTTTACTGTAAATTAACACATTTGATGTATTCATATTTGTGTCCATTGATGCCAAAAAAAATCTTACTTTGTTTTTTTAGCAATTTTAGAAATTATTACAAGTTTGACGATATTTATGATTTTTTTTTTTTTTAACCGTCATCTTGCTGTGAGATATGACTTGACTAACTCTTCCCTTTTATACAATTATTTTTTCACTCAAGCAACACAGAATTGTTGAATATCATTAGTCCATTGTTTTCTAGTTTCGCTGGCCAACGATTGAGTTTGGCTCCTTCCGATAGTTGAGCCAACGGTTAGCTGATAGTCGGTCAACAGATATGAGTTCTCATTTGACCAACATTTATGTTTGCTGGCAAAACTGCGCTAATAATAATGTTAAAATATGCAAATAATTTATCCAATTTTATTAGAAACTTCAACTAATTTGTTGATTTTTTAAGCAAAAACTAATTATGCTTCTAGAATTACCGATTAAAATTGCTTCTAATTTGGTTTCCTTGGTTTCAGAAATGTTTCCCCATTTTACATTTGTATTTAAACAAATATTTCTAAAACTATTATGCAAATAAATTTTACTTTTATGACTACTAAAATGCTACAATATCAGTGCTAAGAGCTCCACCCTCTATTTAAAAAATATATATTTATTTGACATAATATGAATTACTTATTAAGTCAGTTATAAACATGGTATAGATGCAATTCTGATATAATCTCACAGAAAATGCTATTTATTTACTACAACTTATTTTTTCTTTAGTAAAGTAGCATCTTTAAATGTGGTCTCTGACGGTGTCTGCCTCATCATACTTACAAAATAAAGTTTCAGTATGCAAAATTCATTCAAAAAATATTTATATCGAGAACAAAAATGTACTTTCATTATAGAAATAGAAATTTCGGAGCTAAAACTCATGCTTGATTTTTTTTTTCTTTTGTAAAATTACCGCATATTATAGCAATATTTGAATGTCCAAATATAGGGGTATTTGAATGGGGAAATAACACTTGCTTGTGAAAATATTACACTTACAGCATTTGAAATAAGGAGAGGTAGGAGGAGGAAGAGTCATTTTGAGTGCTTAAAAAGGACTTTATGCATCCTTAAAATGCTGAATTGATACCGCACTATAAAAAGGTTTCTACTGAAAAATGACATAAATAATAGCGATTAATAGCCTTAAATTGCTAAAATAATTGAATAAATTTACTTTTCTCAGCACACTCTTCCCATAATTTGTAAATTTCTTATCATAGTTAGAGATCAAGGGAAATTAAGTTTCATAATTGAAAGAAATCCTCCGGGGATCGCAATCTTCCAAGCGACAGGATTTTGCTACCAGCGTTTTATAATTCAAAAAACCTACAAAAGTTTCTGAATAGTAATCATCGCTTTATTTAATGATCGATTTTTCCGTGATTAAATAAAACAAGTTTTTTATTTAAAATACATATCAGAATTTCCGAATAGTCATTTAATTACGTAAAGACTGTCATTAAATAAAGCTAACCGAAATTTTTGATAGGTATTTTGAATGAAAAAACGCTGGCTGCACGATCCCAGCTTGCAGAATTGCAATACAGAAGTGCCATCGAGGTTGTATATTTATTCCTCGAAAAGTTATGTTTTCCATTCAACAACAAAATACATAATAAACGTTTTTGCCTTCTAATATTTATCTCTTTCTTTTATAAGTTGTTTTTCGAAAAGCATGGTTTCAATTATAGGTCCATTCAGTAACGGCTTTAAAAGGGCGCAAGGTCCCCTAGGTACTACCGCGACCTACGTACTACAATGGAGAGTACACAAAATATTTGATCTGAGATTAAGACCTAAAAAATATCATCCTAAAAACCGATGAAAAAAATCTCATCAGGGCGCGGGAGTAGCACATGGGCGTGAGCTTTAGTAGCTACGACGCGCCAGGGCTATTAAAACTTTCCCCAGGTGCCCGTTTTCTATCCTCAATCGTATGCAAACATGTCCGCTTTGATTTCGGATCCTGAATTTTCCTTCCATGTGTCTTCAATTTCTTTATGATAATAAAAATGCCTCTCTTTTGCTATCTGTCTATTTGTGGACGATTTTTCCTAAGCAAATTCTCGAAATTTAGTACACTATCAGAATATATGTGTGTGGAAAAATATTGGAGCGGCTTAGGGGCGCAAAATTTTCCCTGGCTGAAGGCGCACCGGCCCTCGGGCCGATGGGCCGGCGGGCCAGTCCGAGCCTGGATATTAATTAGATTCTCACTAACCATCGCTTCTAAAATATCATCTTTTAAATCAAAATGGCGAAAGAAACGGACAGGCGCATTGGATTTACAACCGGAAATGAACGAATTCGAAATTATTTAACTAATTAGCGAATTTTAAGAAAACTAATTGAGATATCAAATTAAAAATTTCTGAGCATATGTAAAAAAATATTCTATATCTGACTATGTGATTTTTGAAAAATTCGGTTGGTAATTTTTTTTAATTTACGCAAAAAACTGCCAAAAATCTGCCGGCGCCATTGAAAACGATCCGAGAAATTTTCAGACAGGGATCGGCTTTCATTAAAAACTGAACTACAAAGAGATCTGTTTCTCTGGCCGATCCCTCTCATTTAGTTTGCGAAAATGAAAGGAAATAATTACCAAATTTTACTAATGAACAAATATTTAGGTAACTAATTAAGATATAGATTTGAAATTGAGGTCGGGAAGGGGTGTCATCTGCCGGCTATTTTAGCGTAGCGTCTTCGTTATGTTCTAATTATCAGAAAAATGTAATTCTTTTTTTAATGATCGCGTTAATGTACGTGACGGTGGTTCTCTTGAACAAATTAATCATTATATTTGCGGGTATGGGGAGGGAGGGAGAAAATCTTTCTCTGAGATTGTAATTATCTCGGGCCCGGGCAACGCCGGGCGGGTTAGCTACACTGCAAAAAATAATTGTTGATTTTACAGTATAAAACTGCCACCCCAGCTGCCAGTATTATACCGTAAAATTAACAGTATTAAACAGTAAAATAAGCAGTAATACGCTGCCGTGCAAGCAGTAATACGCTGCCGCGCATGCGCGGTAGCGTATTACTGCTTATTTTACTGTTTAATCCTGTTAATTTTACGGTATAATACTGGCAGCTGGGGTGCCAGTTTTATACTGTAAAATCAACAATTATTTTTTGCAGTGTAGTAACAGATAAAAATTACATGGAAATCCGATTTTAGTTTCGAGAGTTAGAGTACGGAAAGGTGGACAGACAGACGGCAGACAAACCAAAGTCATAAGCATTTTTTAACTATGTTGAAAAGTGTTAAAAAGCATTTTATACATTTTAACTGCTTTGGCGTGTAAATAAAATACGTCAAAAAGGCGATTTTTTTCTTTTTTTTTTCTTTCTTTTTTATTTTTACGATTTATTAATAGTTTATACTTTTTTAGTAAAGTAAAAAAATATATCCGACTATATAGACAAATAAATCATCTGCCTGACTGACCGACATGATATGATAGGCACCTTTGATGATATGATAAATGAACTAGTTTTAGATAGGTAACCTTTGTAACAATACGATAAAATTCTGAAGAATATTTAATAAACAAAGCAATTTAAAAATGTTAAACTATTTTATTTTAACCACTTTAACGCTTAAATACCATATGCCAACAAGACAAATTTTCCTCCCGCTTTTTTTTACGGTTATTGATAGTATTATACTAGTTGTAAAAAACACGAAAATATATCCGATCGTATCAACAATATCATCCATAGACTCCGGGGCCGACTGGCCTTTGCGATATCACAGCAATGATGTCAAATTAAACTTCGATTCTCAGGCGAAAATCATTTTTATGGAAGTAAAAAATTCTCGTGCACTTCATACTTCCAGCACCATATTCCGGGTTTATTTTGATCTGACCCTGATTTCTGTTGACGAATGCCCACTTTATAAAGCCTCTAAGAAAAAAAAAATAAATACGCAAGAAAATACGACAGGATATTTAAAAATAGTCTCTCCAAAACAGAAAGGAAGCTAGCTCACTTCCACTCGCCTTGTTGATGCTGAAAAATCATCTCCACCGTCGATAAGAGAATCACAAGTAAAATATCATTCACGAAGTTGTCATATTTTTAATATAGTGTCCACCGCTTTAAAAATATTACATTTGAAGACACGAATAGAAGAAGGTGTTCTGTAAATATTTAAAAGAAAAAAAAATTTGATATATTGAACTGAAATTCTTTTTTGTTGTATTTTTTATTATTATTTTCTTCTTGGTAGAATGTTGAAAATATTACTGCAGATAAACTCTTGTCAGAAAACTTATTAACGTTTAATTAGTAATTAGTAAAATTTATTATTTTTATTTAAATTATAAAATATAAATATATTAGCAAAACCCGTGGCTTTGCTCGTGTAATTCTTGAAAAAGGCCAAGTGGAATTCGTTGGCTTATTTTCATTAGAGGAAATTTTACTGCCACAGATTATTCAGAAATTACTAATTAAGCCACACTAATTAAGCAAATTTATGTAATAACTATATCACAGAAATTGCAATTTTAAAACTTTTCTGTTCATGCTCACATTAAAATTTCAAAATTTTTAAAAACTGTTCTGTGGATGCATTTGTGTCTCTAACTTAACAGCCATATAAAATTTCAACTTTCTATCCCTAACAATTTCAGATAAATCATTGTTTTCAGCGAGCACTGAAATCTTAAAAATAGCCACCAGGCCAAATTTCAACTTCCTATACCCAGCAGCATCACTAAAATCGCCCTTTTGAATGTTTGTTGCTTCTGCACATTTTGAAGTTTCGAATTTTGTAAAAACTGTTCTGTGGAAGCATTTACATATAAAAAATAGCAGGCATGTTAAAGTCTAAGTTTCTATCGCTAACAATTTCGAAAAAAAAAACGTAATTTATAACGTTTTCCGCTCATTTTACATCTTTAAACTTCGAATTTTTAATAGACTGTTTATACCGAGCGTCTGCATCTTAAAAGTTACAACTATACTAAATTTCCAGTTTCTAACCCGAATAAATCCAATTAAATCGTAATGTAAAACGTTTTTGGACCATTTTCCGCTCATTTCAGCCTGCTAATTTTCGATTTTTTTAGAAACCGGTCTTAGCAAGCATTTGAATTTTAAGAGTAACCACCATAACAAATACGAAGCTTCTATACCAGCTGTATCACATAAATTGCCATTTTAGTAAGTTTTTTTTTTCATTTTCTTTTTTTTTTTGGCTTCTGTCCTTTTACAATTCGCATTTTTAGTAAACTGTTCTGGGTGATCATTTACGTGAGTATCAGCCAGGCGAAATTTTAAGTTTTTAGCCTTAATACAGTAGAACCTATTTAAGTTGACCACCCAAGGGACTGTAAATAAGTGGTCAACATACGGAGGTGGTCAACTTAGGGAATTTTTAGAAAATATTTACTGTATTACTGTATTACTGGGGGGGGGGGCGGGGGTGGCTCGAAAGCCAAAGCACCGCGACCAGAGGTCTATTGTACTGTCCCCCAAAGATGAAAGAGGAAAAATCATCCCCACTTAGTCCCTAAACAGGCCAGTAGCTGACATAAAATTCAGCAGACATTTGATAGAGATATCCTGAATTTCCCATGGCTCAATCAGATGTCGACCCAGGTGTTCGAAACGATAGGCAGCATATGCTTCACAGCTACAAAGGACATGTGAAGCAGTCTCTTCCTCGTACTTACAACCCCTACAAAGAGGATCACTGACCACCTTCATAACGCAAAGGTGTCTATTAAGTCTACAGTGCCCTGTTAACAGTTCCACCATATTTCGTAGACTATTCCTTCTGAGCCCAATGAGTTCCTGTGCCCTTTTACTAGGGCAGCTACTGTTGAGCTCTTTCGCTTGCCTCTGTTCACTTGAGTCAAGCCATTCTTGATACTGCTGCTCTCTTAGAATTTTAAAAACAGTAGTTCTGATGCAGTCCTTAGAAATGCCAATAGCTGCTTCTGGTCCAACAAAGGGAGTAACCGACCCTTTCCTTGCTAGACTATCAGCAAGCTCATTACCTGGGATACCAGTATGACCTGGCACCCAATGTATAGTAACATTGTTGCCATTTCTGGCAAGCCTGTTCAAAGAGCAGTAACACTCCCAAACAATCCTGGAAGTAATTTTATGTTTCTCCAGGGCAAGTAATGCTGCCTGACTATCAGAGTAAATATTGATAGACAGGCCTCTATACTTCCTTTCAATGCAGTTATAACTACACATAAGTATTGCATAGACCTCTGCTTGAAAGACAGTGGTATAGCTGCCTAGTGGGTAAAAGAGAGAGGTACCATCAGCTGGGCAGCAAACCCCAGCTCCTGTTCCAGCATTTATCTTAGAACCATCAGTGAACCAGGTCATACCTGTCTCAAGTTCCATCACAGAAATATTCTTCCAGTCAGCTCTAGAATGAAGACTAATTCTGAATGACTTGCCAAATACATGTTTTAAAGGCATACCATCACTCTTCATGATAAAAACTGGGTGCTTGCTGATTTTACAGTTAAGCCTACCCCAAGTAAGATATCTCGAGTAACTTTGCCATTGCCCATGTAAAATGAGCCTATGTGAGCAGACCAATGCTTCTGCCTCAATATTCATATGCAGTGGGTACATACCCAACAGCAGTTCCATAGCAGATGTAGGCGTTGTCCTAAGTACACCTGTCATGGTCATGCAGATCATTCTCTGCAGTTTTGCTAATTCAGACTTGGCAATGTCAGTCATAGTTCTTGACCACCAAGCTATACTGCCATAATTGATCATAGGACAGATCACCATATTGTATATCCACCAAATCACCTTTGGACTAAGTCCCCATGTTTTTCCAATGGCGTTTCTGCATGACCAGAAAACTTTTTTGGCCTTATTGATGCAATAATCCATGTGTCTCTTCCAACACAGTCTCTCATCGAAGTAGACACCAAGATACTTCACTTCCTTTGAGCAACTTAAAGTGTGCCCATAGAACACTACCTCATTAAATTTAAGTGATCTTTTCCTAGTGAAGGCAACGAGAGTCGTCTTTTCTGGATTAACAGAAAGACCAACCTCCTTGCACCACCGCTCTACCTGTTTAAGGATATTATTAAGGATGTCCGAAATAATATTTTCGAATTTACCCCTAATGATGATGACAATGTCATCAGCATACCCAATACAGTATGCACCAAGTAGATGTAACTGCACAAGGAGTCCATCCACCACCAGACACCAGAGCACAGGAAAGAGAACTCCACCCTGTGGGCAACCCTTCTTTGCCTTAACCTGAATTGTATCCCCCAACAACTCAGCATGGACAGACCTATCCCTGAGCAGGCATTTGATCCAATTCAGAGTCAACTCATCCGCACCTCTATTAGTCAATGCCCTGAGGATGGAATACATAGATACCTTATCAAAAGCACCCTCAATGTCAAGAAAAACTGCAAAAGCAGTTTCATTTGCCTTAATACTTTTCTCAAGCACGAATGAAAGCTTATAAAGAGCAGTGTCAGTTGACTTGCCGGTCTGATAGGCATGCTGGGAGCAAGATAGCGGAATTACACTCAAAATGCGCTCCCTAATGTGCCTATATATCAACTTTTCCAATGTCTTAAGCATAAATGATGTAAGACTGATTGGTCGAAAGGATTTTGCTTCAAAATATGTGTCTTTCCCAGGTTTAGGGATAAAGATCACCTTAGTGTGTCTCCATGGATTTGGTATGTATCCAAAAGCAAGACACGCCCTATAAATTTGACTAAGCACTGGGACTAAGATCATCTTCCCTTTTTGTAACAAAACAGGTATGATTCCGTCCGTACCAGGAGTCTTGTATGGGTCGAACGAATCGATCGCCCACAAGATCCTATCGTGAGTGACGATAACTCCAGGAAGATTCCAGCACTCCCTACTGCCATTGAAGGCAGTAGGTGTACCCTGAGCTACACCTGGGTCATCACTAGTAGAATCAGGAAAGTGAATCCTCATCATTTCTGAGAGAATCTGTTTTCCTGTCTCAGCATATTCCCCATTTGGCAATTTAATGGCATTGAGATTGGTATTTTTATCTCTAGCCATAATTCTCATAAGTTTAGCACTAGTTGAGACATCCTTAATACCATCACAGAAGTTTTTCCAAGAATCATACTTAGACTTTCTGATGGCCTTATTATATGCGGTGAGTGCAATCTTGTATTGCTGCCAATCACAATCCTTCTTGGCTTTATTAAAAGCCCTGCGGATAATTCTCCTGAGTGTACTAAGCTCAGAAGACCACCAAGGCACAGGCCTTAGGGAGCTAGCAGCAGGATTATGACAACTATTATAAAAAGACTGGAGAATGGCCTGTTGCACTGAGTCAACAGCCAACTCCACGTCTGAAGAATTGTTAAAATTTAACTTACCCCTTAAAGACAGGATCCTTTCTTCAAGCTCCTGCCGGTAAGAATGCCAGTTTGTTTTCCTGGCATTCCTTCTCATAATTGCTGGTCCTGTTGTCCCTGCAATGTTAAACATGATTAGTTGGTGATCTGATAGTGAAATAATATCTGACACCTTCCAATCACTAATGATGTCAAAGCAGTTTCTGCTGCAAAATGTGACATCAAGAACCTCCCTCCTATTTTTAGTAATAAAGGTTGGTTCATTCCCCCTATTAAGAATATATAGGTTACAAGCCAAAATATATTCCAGAAGGTCATCTCCCCGTTTGTTGCAGTCTGTACTGCCCCAGACAGTATGATGTGCATTTGCATCACACCCGAACACTAACTTGTGCCCCTTCCGAGAACAGTAGCCCATGACAGCTTTTGCCTCACTAGAAAGAGGGTCCTGTTTCTCAAATGGAAGATAAGAAGATGAGACAATGATATTTTCAGGCCCATTCTCACCCTTAAAATCCACCTTGACGGCGACACAGTCACCACTCAGGTAGTTCACCATATTAATTACATTTAGCCTAGGGCTGACATAAATACAAGCTCTTGGCCTGAAACAGGTTCTATCATAATAAAGCCTATCCTTTCTACACCCTAGACCAAGAATGTTGCCATTTCCTGTCCAGGGCTCCTGAATAAGTGCAACATCAACCTTCCCTTCAGAGATCATCTTTCCTAAAATGGCAGATGAGCTCCTACTATGATGGAGGTTGATTTGAGTTACCTTTAGATGGGTTACCTGGTTCATTTTTACCAGCAACCATTTCGTCTTCCTCAGGGATACTTGTATCCTCTGAGCCCTCAGCCAACAACTGGTCCACCTCATCTAAGAGCATGGAGGGGGAGTCCTGTTGGACATACACATTTCCAAGTCTAGTATTAATATCATAAATACTGCTTGTTTCACTTACCTGAGAGGAAGTTTCTGTAGCTGGAGCTTCAGACTCTTTTGACATCCTTCAGGATAATATCCACCTCTTCTTGTGTCAGCCTGGTCGCTGGGAAATCTTCCTTAACCACGGCTAACTTCCTAAGTGCTGCTACAGCGGCAAAAGACCTCTGGGTATCTTCCCTAGGCCTTTTTGCTGTTGCCGACATTTGTGGTGAAGGTGTCAATAATGTCACCTTCCTTTTGTTCCGATTTTCCCCCAGATCCCTTCGGTTGAGCATCAGCAGTGTTGGTTTCCATCTCCTCCCGCTTCTGCTTCTTCCGTCGGTTTCTTCTTTGGGTCTTAGTGAGTAATTTCGGCCCTCCTACAGTGGTTCCAGAGTGTTCCCCACCTAGATGGGTTCCGCCTCCGTTCCCACCAGCAGTCATGCCGATTTCCTCTTTTTGTTTTACTGCACTCTTTTCCAAAGAATCGAGCACAGTCTTTGATTGGGTTTCACTAGAAGTGACACCCAACCCTTGTTCTTCACTTTTCCCACTGTCACAACTATCGCCAACTCGAGAAAGCATTATATCCTGATCAGCCATAGTTGTAACCATAAGAAAAATTAATAGATCCACGGAAAACTTACAGTTCCCCACTAAAAATATAAAAATAAAAAAAGCGCGGGAAAACTAATAGAATAATTTTCGGCTTTGCGTATTGAGAATATGAGTATCTCAAAAACAAAACAATTTAAAAGAATGCTTTTTTAGACTATTAAGAAACGGAAAATGGTGAATTTACACAGATTAAAAGAAATAAAAGAGATTTAAATACGGGAATAATTAGGAAATATTTAATATAATTAAGAATTTAAGAAAATAGCTTTTTAAGAAGAAATATACTTATGAAATGTGATTTTTACATCTTATTTGACGGAAAAAAGTGAATTTAAGTAAATTAGGATAAAGAATGATTTAAATATAGACAATAATGGAATATTTTAATGAACTAGGGTTGTAAATGGAATATTAATAAAAGGAATTTTTTATAGAATAAATTTAATAGGGTATGGAATTTCAAATTTTGTAATATATATATACAGTAGAACCTCCTTAAGCTGACCACCCAAGGGACTGTAAATAAGTGGTTAACATACGGAGGTGGTCAACGTAGGGAATTTTTAGAAAATATTTAGTACAATATCAGAAAAAATTTAGTAAACTTTTTTAGTATTTTTTAAGGAAAATTTTAGAAAAAAATTAGCACTTACTCATTTTTTTTTTTTTACTGAAGATACAGCACATTTTTATAATTTTTGAAAGAATAATTCAATTTTTGTTTGAGTCATTTTTGTTCATTAGATAGCTGCAAAAATCACTTTCACAGTTTCCAAGTCCATTAAGCATGCTTGGGCATTTTTCTGCAGCGAAATCTTTAAGTTGCTCCATCATACGCTTTACATCGTCTTCTTTCAGAGTTGGGTACTATTCAGTTTCGTCGTCACTTGGATCATCATCCTCTTCGCCGTCCATTTCTTGTATCTTAGAGTCCTCGCTGTGCTTAGTTTTAGAGAGCATCTCATTCAAGGTTGCCTCTGGGTCTGGTTCAACACATGTTACTAACTCATCGTCCATGGTAACATAATCTTCAAAATTAACCCCATCGAAAACTGGCAATGGAGATAGAGGAAAATCATCTTCTTGCACCGATGTTGTAACTGTAACAAATCCAGCTTTTTTGAAGCAGTTCTTAATAGTGGTTTTCGTAACTTTATTCCAAGCAGAGTTAATCCAATGAACAGCCTTCAAAGCATTTACTGACGCAGCTGTTGACGATGCCAATGCAGAAGGACCACAGGTTTGTGCGTTCATGATCACCCATTCCAGAAGTGGAGCTCTATAGTGCACTTTGAGGACCGAATAATGCCTTGATCCAAAAATTGGGTTTTCCAAGTTGTGTTTAAAGGCAAAAATTTTAGCTTCAAATTTGTGAGATTATTCACTTTCGGGTGGCTGGGGCAGTTGTCCACGGTAAGTAGAACAGACCGCTTCTTTTTCCTCATTTCTGCGTCAATTCCTCTAACCCACTCTCCGAACAAAGCACTGGTCATCCAAGCGGATCTATTCGTTTTCCAAAAAACAGGAAGGTATTCAGGTTTTACATTTTTAAATGCATGAAGTTTTGCGGATTTGCCGATCACCGTAGGCTTCCATTTTTCGGTCAAGAGTAAAACGCTGTTTTGAAAGTTTTCCTCTTTTGCAAGTGTCACTCTTCATTACTAGACTTCTATCAGGCATTGCTTTAAAGAAGAGACCGCACTCATTAGCATTAAATATGTCCTCATCTTTAAAACCTTTAGCAAACTCTGGAAAATTTTCAATAAACTTCTCCATCACTTCAGCTGTAACCTCATTCGATTTCCCACATAAAACTTTTTGAGAAATCTCGAATCGTAGTTTGAATTTTCCAAGTCAACCTGCTGACGTTTGGAAGTCGTCTATTTCGAATTATTTTGCAATTTTTTTTGCTAATTCCTAAAGCGTTGGTCCCGATATTCTTCCATTGATTGATCTCATCTATTTAAACCAACGAAACCTGGCTTTGTTCACAGCGTCGAGACACGTTTTTCTGCGATTTCTTTGGAGTTCCCCGTTTTCGGAAGGATATCTTTCCAGATATTCTTCCTTGTGTTTTAAAATGTTGCTCACAGTTGTCTTGCTCACACCAAATTTTTCCGCTGTCTTTCTTTGGCTGCTGCTTTCTAGAAAATTAAGAAGATCCACTTTCTCCTTTGATTTAAGTTCTTTTAGAGCTTTTCTTTGCGCCATTTTTAATTAAAATTCGCAAATAAACGAAATGTCACGTCATGACGCGAAATCCAGAAAAAAAGAACGGCATATGTTTCACATGTGAGCGATACACGTTGTTTTCCAATTCTGCGTATAGCTACACCGTTACTCACATCCTCCACTCCCCTGACATTTTTCAACAGATTCCAGGAATTCTGTCATTTCCCTCCCATTGTATCTTACTTGAAATGAACAATGAATGGAGCACCACAAGGAGGCGAGTGTTGCTCAGATAAGCCGAATGACTGATAAAGAAATTCTTGGAAACCAGATGGAGTACAAACGGAGGAAAAATCAAATTCAAGAAAACATCAGTGGTCAAGTTACAGAGAGTAAAACCTACTAAAAATTGGTCAACATACAACTTACGGAGGTGGTCAACATAGAGAGGTAAATCTCCATTGAAAATGCGTTGTGACCATTCAAACTAATAAATTTTAGTCAACATAGAGAGGTGGTCAACGTAGAGAGGTGGTCAACTTTGGAGGTTTTACTGTAGTTCAAAATAAATCGTAATTTAGAAAGTTTTTAGAACGCTTCTCGCGCATTTCCCTCTTTTAAATTTCTTTCTTTTTTTTTTTTAAATTGTTCTGTGCGACCATTTATGATTTAAAAGCAACAGCCATGTCAAATTTTATGTTTCTACCCCTAACAATTCCATAGTAATTGCAATTTAGAAAGCTTTTTAAACGCTTTCCGCTCATTTCACCCTCTCGTAATTTAGAAATTCTTTTCCTCTTTCACCTTTTTAAATTTCGATTTATTTTATAAAACTGTTCTGTGTGTGCACTTGTGTCTTAAAAAGTATCAGCCATGTCAAATTTCAAGTTTCTTTTCTTAACAATTCCATAGAAATCGTAATTTAGAATGTTTTTAGAACAGTTTCATATCACTCTTTTAAATTTCGAATTTTTTAGAAACTATCCTTAGAGAGCATGTATATCGTATAAGTTACTACCTTGCCCAATTTCAAGTTTCTAATCCCTTCAGTATAATAAAAATTGCAATTTTAGAACGTTCTTCGCTTTTACAACCCCCTGAGAGTAGTGGCACTGACATAAAATATAGCCTGTGTTAGAGCACAGATTGTCACTATAAATTTGCGAGCATTACTTTTAAAATCGGTTCGGTAGTTTCACTGTTCTTAGAGAGCATATACATCTTATAAGTATACCATGCCAAATTTCAAGTTTCTAGCCCCTTCAGTAAAAAAAAAAATCGAAATTTTGGAACGTTAATCGCTCTTGCACTCCCCTGGAGGTAGTGGCACCGACGTAAAATATAGCCTATGTTACAGCAAGGACTGTTACCATCAATTTTAATTTTAATTTTAATGCCTGAGGAAGACCACTCGGCTGGGGGCGAACCCAGCCGTTGAGCGTTTAATGTCTTCCCCGGCTAGCTCCCCGGCACGCAGGGATTAAACGTGGCAGTACAAGCTTCACCAATGGCTGGTCCTGCCGGGCAAAGCCCCACGCGACAGGTGGCAGAAACTAAAAAAAATAATAATACAGGGTCTGTCGTTGGAACCAGCGTTCCTACGCGACAAAGAGCGACAGACAGGGTGGACGAGGTCCACAGGTGCGCCTGCACCAGTTGTACAGTCCGCTAATTTAGTAGAAGGGTGCAGTTCTTAGGTAAGACTGTACCAATTGTACAGTTCGTAAATGACGGCACTTGAGTAAATGACGTAAATGACGGCACTTGGACTTCAAACGCATGTTTGAAGTTCCATCAAATCTACACAATGCTACACAATTTTCCAAACTATGTCATGTAATATTCAAAAACTCTAGAAAGCTGAACACAGATTACCTTGTAGTAGTAGATTGACCGCAGACTAGGACTTTCCTACTTTATTCTTTTGTCAATAGATACCGTAGAACAGTAGTAAAAAAGTGATCACCCTTTACTAATTATCCTGCAAGTAAGGTATAAAAAACACATAGGTACCAATTTATTGTGAATAATTTCTGTGCTATTAAATTCTATTTATATATTTTGTTTCAGGAATTGTCTACATATTAAAAATTTTTGTTTTCGTTAAACACCTACGTTTGAGTTCCCTGTATCAAGACAGACTGGGAATATACTTATCATAATTCTTCATAGAGTTATAAAAGAAAATGCGTTAGGGGTTTATTTAAAAATTTCGGAAAATAAAATTTAAAGCTTACAAGAAAAAGTACTGAATACGCGTTTAGTCACCAGTAAAATTATACAGGAACATTAAATTTATAATATAAACTTTCTTTATATAAAACTAAATACTACTACAAAATGCTTCTGGTAAGTGTCTATGTGTTATTCTCTGTGGATTCTGAGTAAAACGAAGGCGGTCTCCTTAGGCTGTCAGAAGGTTATCTTTTTCTCGAAAACTAATTATTCAAATGAGCTGTAGACTTACACACCGTTATTTTTACTTTCTTCTATCTATAATAGAAGAAAGTATTGTAATCGAAATTTTTTTCGACTTCCGGTTTTCGACTAATTTACACGTTTTAGGGGTCAGAGATTCCGAAAAACATGTTTTTACAAAATGTCTGTGTGTCTTCATTGTATCATCGAAAAGTGTATGAAGTTATGCTTCAAATTGAACCACATTTTTTTCTATGTTTTTGGCTATGGCAAGCAGGTTCTATTAGAATTTGGGGATATTTCGACAAAAGGGGGCGCTGTGATCGATATTTTTGTTCCTTTTTCACTATTGTACCATCTAAAAGTGTATGAAGTTATGCTTCAAATTGAACCACATTTTTTTTCTATGTTTTTGGTATGGCAAGCATGTTCTATTAGAATTTGGGGATATTTTGACGAAAGGGGGCGCTGTGATCGATATTTTTGTTCCATTTTCACTATTGTATCATCGAAAACTGTATGAAGTTAAGTTTCAAATTGAACCACATTTTTTTCTATGTTTTTGGCTATGGCAAGCAGGTTCTATTAGAATTTGGGGATATTTCGACGAAAGAGGGCGCTGTGACAGCCATTTAAAAATTTCAAATTCAAAAAGATGTACAGAAAAATTAGAAATCCTAAAAGTTTTTTTTCGTTAAATGTTCGGCCTTGATCCGGAGAATCCGGAACAATTTTTGTTTTACCTCTATCTTAAAAAATAGCTGAGATATAGCGGTTTGAAATTTTAGGGTGGCTGACATTTTCAAACAAGACAGCAGATTTCATCCATAAACGGGTTTAATTTATGAGTTTCAGTTAACGTGCTTTCGGCAAATTTTCTTTCATAGTTGTAACCATTAATCCTATTATATGCTTATCACTATATATTTATATTCGCCAACGTCAAATTATCGCCAAACTTGGCGACAGTTGGCGAAATATCGCCAAGTTTGGCGACAAAAATAGGTTGTCTTAAATGAAGCCAACTTGGCTGTAGAGGATAAATTTGGCGATACTGTCATTCAAATTCAATGTTGACGAGAACTGGGATTGAATCTTCTTTAATTAGGTTCCACGCGTTTTACCTTCGTGTTTTCCAGTAAAATTAGCTAAAATCGTAAAACCAAGGAATAGGGAGGCTATCTGTTCCTGTCGGTTCAGGCCAGAAGGTCTTTTCGTAGTTTAGTATACATCGGTTGTTCTCATCCCGGAAACCCGACGATTCGCGAGCAGCTGACGTACAATAGAATGACGAAAAATATTGATTTTAATGGCGATGTGATAGCGAATTTTGAAGTATTAACATGACTGAGATAGAAGAAAGTTTTGGGATTGGCACATCCGACTAGTTTATACAAAAATTAATGTATGTCATAATTCATAATTTTTTAATATGAATATATTAATAATTTTCATATTTAAAAAAAGTCTTTGAATACAAAAAAGCCTGGAATATGTTTGAGTCTATTAAGCATATTTCATTAAAAATAATAATAATAATTCAATCGGATGATTTTTATAAGTTTGTCAAATGGATTTACCATTAGCATCCTCAAACTTTAAACTATTCTAACTCTATGAAACTTTAACAAAGTATTTAAACTATACCTTTTCGTAAGATGTCTTGATACAAGGAACTCAAATAGAGTGTCAAAAATAGGTGTTATTGTTTGAAAATTCAAAGTTGGTATAATTTTTAAAATGTAGACGACTCCTGTAACATACCTAATCCATAGATTTAATTAGTCGACATTATTTCCAATCGATTGGTTCCTGTACATTTTTTACAATTATTTTTAGAGGAATTAGTAGGGAATGATCACTTTTTTTTGTCCAGGACTGTAAATTAACACATTAGTCTGACTTGATATATCCATAATTGTGTCCATTAGTCCATTAACGCAAAAAAAAAAAAAAAAAAAAAAAAAAAAAAAAAAAAAAAAACTTGCTTTACTTTTTTAGCAATACTAGCTGTTACCCGTGACTTCGTTCACGTATCATTAAAAGAACAATAAATGCATTAATTAAGCAAAATATTTCATTCCCGATAATTAGAAACGTAAATAATTAACTAACTCTTTATCACATTCCATAGGAGACAATACGGCATTTCATACTTATTAAGAGCATTAATAATAAAACCGTCTTAAAAAAGTGACATTTTATGACAAATAATCACGAAAAGGAAACTGCAACGAATGAAAAAAGGCAGGCCAAATAAAATCGTGGAAATCGGCGAATTGTGTAAAAACATATGTCAAGTTTACCTGGTAAACCATTTTACTTTTAACGCCTTTGTGAAACGTTTTAATAGCCATCCTTCAAAGATAATGGAAATAGTATATTCTTTTTCATTAAATTCAATCCTTGTGAATAGGGAGCAATAATTGTAGACATAAATGCAAGGAGCTTAAATTTGCCTCCTTGATTTAATCTATAACTGAAAAAAAAAAATCTTTATTTCTAAAACAAAATATGTTGACAGACGATTTTTGTTCTCCAGAATAAATTGATTCATGAAGTTTGAATATGTGAAAATACGTTTTTATCTTTCAAAAATTTTACTGTAATCAATATTTTTTTTCTTTCACCATCTATTCAAATTGAAAATAAATTCTTTTTTTCAGTTTTAATGAGAAAAAATTTATTGATCCGTTTTATTACTTCTTTTTTATCCACAAAATTGGAATAATTTAGTTGCCATTTTTAGATAAACTTCGTTAAAATTTACAAAAAACAAAAAAACAAAACAACAACAAAAAACAAACTCTGAATTTAATTTTTTTTCTTTTTTTTTAATTCTGAGAGTTTATGAAATCCTCGGATCAATGATAAGTAAATCGCGTAATCGATGTTAAGTAAATCGCATTGCATTCGACAATTTGAAAGAAATAATTGCGAAATACAAACAGGCATCAGTTTTTAATATAATAGATTCGTATTTATTTTTCTTTTCCTAATAATCATGGTGTGGTTTTGGCAAAAAACTCTCATCTGTATGTAACTGATATTCATGCATAATAATCTGTATAGATAAAAAAAATATTTAAATTTTTCGTTTTAAATATGGCGTGAAACTCATCTACTTTCTAAACTTACCGATCCTTGTATGATTAATGTAAGGAATTGATTCACGCTTCTTGTAAAACACATTTGAAAATTCCCGTTTTATTTCAAATATGACGTCACTTTTTCCTCAGAGAAATCTCTTTTTAATGGCATAATTCTTGTTAATTTTCTTTTTCTGGCAATCAGGGTGTAAATTTTAGCGGAAAACTCACATTTGTATGTAACTGGTATTCAAGCTAATTATTAATCAGTATCGATAAAAAATATTTCAGTTTTTTATCTTAAATATTACGTCCTTTATCTATCTACTTTCATTATACATTGATATTCATGCTCCTTGTATTATTACGAATATTTGAAATACATGTTTTATTTATGACGTCATAATTTGTCCAAGCCGAGGAGAATTCTTTTCATAGTTCCAGGGTCCAAGCGAAATCTATTTTTAATAATATAATTATTGTTCATTTTTCTTTTTAATTATAGCGCAGTTTTTGACAGAAAAAGATCTTTTTAATGTAACCGATATTCATAATAACAAATACTCCATATTTTTTTCCCCAAACATCACGAAAATTCATCTTCTTTTGAATTCTTTTTAATTTTCAGTTTTCACGGGAAATCGTTCAATTGAAAATTAGTTGTTGAGGAAAAATTATTTTTCTGTGTTTTTATTTTTTGGCAACGATCAAAGCCCTAGCAACGATAAAGTAAAATGGTTAAATTGTATGGGAAAATGTCCATTTATTCTCTATGAAAATAACGAAATTTGGAATTATTAAGAAAAATATTTGAATAAAATAAACAAAAACCAGCCTATGTTCATTTGAGGGTTATAATCATCCTATATGCAAAAATACAAGATCGTTAAATGCTCCATTTTGACGCTGGCTTCAGCCTAACATTTGCACACAATCGGATTTATAATATTACTAGCTGTTACCCGTGACTTCGTTCACGTAACATTAAAAAAAGAATAAATGCATTAATTTAGCAAAACATTTCACTTGATAATTAACAACATATATAATTAACCAAAGCTTTATCACATTTTACAGGAGACCATACGGTATTTCTTTGCTATAGGGACCTTGACATAACCCAGTCTTAAACTAGTCGGATGTGCCAATCCCAAAACTTTCTTCTATCTCAGTCATGTTAATACTTCAAAATTCGCTATCACATCGCCAATAAAATCAATATTTTTCATCAGTCTGTTGTACGTCAGCTGCGTGCGAATGGTCGGGTTACAAGGATGCGAACAACCGATGTATACTAAACTACGAAAAGTCCTTCTGGCCTGAACCGACAGGAACACATAGCCTTCCTATTCCTTGGTTTTATGATTTTAGCTAATTAATTTAATGGAAAACACGAAGGTAAAACGCGTGGAACTTAAATAAAGAAGATTCAATCCCAGTTCTCGTCAACATTGAATTTGAATGAGAATATCGCCAAATTAGTCCTCTACAGCCAAGTTGGCTTCATTTATGGCAACTTATTTTGGTCGCCAAATTTGGCGATATTCCGCCAACTGTCGCCAAGTTTGGCGAGAACTTGACGTTGGCGAATATAAATATATAGTGATAAGCAAATAATAGGATTAATGGTTACAACAATGAAAGAAAATTTGCCGAAACCATGTTAACTAAATCTCATAAATTAAACCCGTTTATGGATGAATTCTGCTGTCTTCTTTGAAAATGTTAGCCACCCTAAAATTTCAAACTGCTATATCTCAGCCATTTTTTAACATAGAGGCAAAGCAAGAATTGTTCCGGATTCTCCGGATCAAGGCCGAACATTTAACGAAAAATAAGTTTTAGGATTTCTAATTTTTTTGAATTTGCACATCTTTTTTGAATTTGAAATCTTTAAATGGCTATCGCAACGCCCCCTTTCGTCGAAATATCCCCAAATTCTAATAGAACCTGCTTGCCATAGCCAAAAACATAGAAAAAAAATTAGGTTCAATTTGAAGCATAACTTCATACACTTTTAGATGGTACAATAGTGAAAATGGAACAAAACTATCGATCACAGCGCCCCCTTTCGTCGAAATATCCCCAAATTATGATAGAATCTGCTTGCCATAGCCAAAAACATAGAAAAAAAATTAGGTTCAATTTGAAGCATAACTTCATACACTTTTAGATGGTACAATTAAAAGCCACACAGACGGACAGACGGACGGACGGACAGGCGGACGGACGGACAGACGGACAGACAGACATTCTGTAAAAACATGTTTTTCGGAATCTCTGACCCCTAAAACGTGTAAATTCGTCGAAAACCGGAAGTCGAAAAAAATTTCGATTACAATACTTTCTTCTATTATAGATAGAAGAAAGTAAAAAGTGAAATTTCATGCCAAATAATATATATAATCGCGAAAATGAAACTGCAACTAATGAAAAAAGGAGGGCCAAGTAAAATCGTGAAAATCGAGGAATTCCTCTTCGTAAAACGAAAAACAACACTGGCAGAATTCTTCTATACAACAGTGCATTTTAGATGGTATTTGGTGTACAATTTGTATATGTGTGCATTGCTAAATGGGCATTATTATATTGTTTATTTGCATAGACATATGTTATATATTTCTTACTACATTATCTTGTTTATGTATATATTAAATTAAGTGCTTCACGCTAAGTGGTGTAAATAGTGAACAAACTGCTTGTGGATTTTATGCATTGATAGCTATTTCACAAAAATATAACAATCTGATGCGATTCTAAAATGTAAATAAAGGTTGCTGGAAAGTACTTTAAATTCTGCCCAATTTAACCTCGATATTTTCTCTATCGCGTCAATAACACTATAAGCAAATAAATACCGACGACACAAATCTGATGATCTAAATTTACATATTTTTGTTAGTATATATAAGATTATTTTAATTTATTTCATGCGCGTGAAATTTTTTACGCTTTCTCTAGGGTTACGTGTCGAATAAATGTACTTTCTTGTTATTTTATTTTGCCATTTCTATTTATTCTATTTTCCATTCATTCCATTTATGGATATTGATTTAATTTACATATTCGTGTCAAAGAATATTCTTTAAAGTTATTATCAGGATTAGGATAGGATACGATTAGGGTTAGGATTGGGAATAAAAATTGAACGACAATGGCATGACCGATTCAGGTTTAAAGTATGAAACAGAATGTCTATTTACATCATGAAGCAATAAGAAAATTAGAAAATTATCGGCTAATATTTTTTAATATGTTGTACAGTCATAGGTGACATCAAAGGTGAGCGGGGAAATGATCATCTAAAATACCATTAAGTGTTTACCACGCAAAAAACAAATCTGGTTACAACAATGTATTTAATTTTCCGCCAAATTTCACTTGATAAAAAAAAGGGCAAATTGACTATGGACCTAATTTTTGACCCCTAACTTTCCTATTCTCGGAAATTTTCTACCTATATGTAAAAAAAAAAATTCTACTATATAGAACGCGCTTTCACGTTTATAATATTATGAATTGGCACAATCGGCTTGTTCAAGTTAACACAATTCGGCTGGAAGAAAAGATTCATTACTTTTTTATTTCTTCTTTGCTTTTGCATTACGCGAATTTGTTGGTAAAATCGATTTTCTTTTCGATAACAATGTTGTTTTTTAAGTTTAAAAAATATTGTAATTTTACTTAAACATTGCTTTAAAATCTATGCAATTTTTCTTATCCTACAAGACTTTACAAAAATCTATTATGAAACAACTTTAAAAAAAGCTATATTTAAAAACGACAACAAAGTTTTTCCTATTTTAAAACTAAAAGAAATGTAATACTAGGACTTCCCTCAAAGGGATTAGTCTGAGTGATATTGCTGAGAACATAGGGTTAACAATTACAATATAAAGAAAAAGAGCAAATTAAATGATAGAATTACAAAATATCATATATAAATTCATATAGACTGTTAAAAAAATAGAAAAGAAGTACCGTTCATCAGATGTGTTGTCATAATTTTTTTTAACATGTGGCAAAGAATCTCATTTTCTTAAGCGCATATTGCGCAAAACGTGAAAAAAAAAACCCGGATCTTTTAAAACGCCAAGCTTTTTAAAGTTACGTAATTGGATTTGCAGCCAATATATTATTCTATCAAGCGTGGCTTAACGCAAATTTAATATCATTGTTGCACCTTTTTTTATGTGTGAAGAAATCCAGAGAAATCTCTTTTCAATGATATAATTCTTCTTAATTTTCTTTTCCTGGCAATCATGACGGGAATTTTATCAGAATACTCGCATCTGTATGTAACTGATTTTCAAGCTTATTATTAATCAGTATCAAAAAACATATTTCAGTTATTCATCTTAAATCTGACGTCCATTATGTATATACTTTTATTATACACTGATATTCATGCTCCTTGTAATGTTACGAATATTTGAAAATACATGTTTTATTTATGACGTCATATTTGTTCAAGCCAAAGAGGATCATTTTCATAGTTCCATGGTCCAAGCGAAATCTTTTCTTAATAATATGATTATTGTTCAGTTTTCCTTCTAATTATAACGCAGTTTTTGACAGAAAATATCTTCTCAACGTAACCAATATTCATACTTCATGTATAATAACAAATACTCCATATTTTTGTTTCAAATATCACGGAAATTCCTCTTCTTTTGAATTCTTTTGAATTTTCATTTTTCACGTGAAAATCTTTCAATTAAAAATTAATTGTTGAGTAAAATTTTTTATTTCGGGCTTTGATTTAGTTTTGGCAACGATAAAGTAATAGCAACGGTAAAGTAAATTTAATCATTTAAAAATATTATACGAAAAAATGTCCATTTATTCTCTATGAAAATAACGAAATTTTGAATTATTAAGAAAAATATTTGAATAGAATAAACAAAAACCAGCCTATGTTCATATGAGGGTTATAATAAACTTATGTGCAAAGGTACAGGATCATTAAATGCTCCGTTTTGACGCTGGCTTCAGCCTAACATTTGCACACAATCAGATTTATAATATTACTAGCTGTTACCCGTGACTTCGTTCACGTATCATTAAAATAAGAATAAATTCATTAATTAAGCAAAATATTTCATTCCCGATAATTAGAAACGAAAATAATTAACTAACTATTTATCACATTTCATATGAGACAATACAGTATTTCTATGTTATAGAGGCTTTGACATAACTAAGTTTTAAAAAAGTGAATTTTTGTGACAAATAATCACAAAAAGGAAACTGCAACCAATAAAAAAGGCGGGCCAAATAAAATCGTGGAAATCGGCGAATTGTGTAAAAACATATGTCAAGTTTACCTGGTAAACCATTTTACTTTTAACGCCTTTGTGAAACGTTTTAATAGCCATCCTTCAAAGATAATGGAAATAGTATATCCTTTTTCATTAAATTCAATTCTTGTGAATAGGGAGAAATAATTGTAGACCTAAATTCATGGAGCTTAAATTTGCCTCCTTTGATTTAATCTATAACTACAGCGCCTATATTCTAGGCGTTGTACTACAACTGAAAAAAAAATCTTTATTTCTAAATGAAAATATGTTGACAGACGATATTTGTTCTCCAGAATAAATTGACTCATGAATTTTGAATTTGTGAAAATACTTTTTTATTTTTAAAAATTTTTACTGTAATCAAGATTTTTTTTTTCTTTCACCATCTATTCAAATTGAAAATAAATTCTTTTTTTCAGTTTTAATGAGAAAAAATATATTACTCCGTTTCATTTCTTCTTTTTTATTCACAAAATTGGAATCATTTAGTTGCCATTTTTAGAGCAACTTTATTAAATTTATATAAAAAAAAATAATAATAATCATATCTCGGAATTTAAATCATTTTTTTAAATTCTGAGAGTTTATGACATCCTCTGCGAAATACAAACAGGCGGTCAGATTTTAATATAATAGATTCGTAATTATTTTTATTTTCCTAATAATCATGGTGTGGTTTTTGGCAAAAAACTCTCATCTGTATGTAACTGATATTCATGCATAATAATCGCTAGCTAAAAAAAAGCTAAAAACAAATATTTAAATTTTTCGTTTTAAATATGACGTGAAACTCATATACTTTCTAAACTTACCGATTCTTGTATTATTAGTGTAATGAATTGATTCACGCTCCTTCTAAAACACATTTGAAAATTCCCATTTTATTTCAAATATGACGTCACTTTTTCCTCAGAGAAATCTCTTTTAAATGTCACAATTCTTGTTAATTTTCTTTTTCTGGCAACGTACATTTTAGCGGAAAACTCACATTTGTGTGTAACTGGTATTCAAGCTAATTATTAATCAGTATCGATAAAAAATATTTCAGTTTTTCATATTAAATATTACATCCATTATCTATTTACTTTCATTATACATTGATATTCATGCTCCTTGTATTATTACGAGTATTTGGAAATACATTTTTTATTTATGACGTCATATTTGTCCAAGCCGAGGAGGATCCTTTTCATACTTCCATGATCCAAGCGAAATCTATTTTTTAATAATATAATTATTGTTGCACTTTTCCTTCTAATTATAACGCAGTTTTTGACAGAAAAATATCTTTTTATTTTAACCGATATTCATACTTTATGTATAATAAAAAATACTCCATATTTTTGTTTCAAATATCACGGAAATTCAACTTCTTTTGAATTTTTTTAATTTTCAGTTTTCACGTGAAAATCGTTCAATTGAAAATTAGTTGTTGGGGAAAAATTATTTTTCCGTGTTTTTATTTTTGTGGCAACGATCAAAGTCCTAGCAACGATAAAGTAAAATGGTTAAATTGTATGGGAAAATGTCCATTTATTCTCTATGAAAATAATGAAATTTTTAATTATTAAAGAAAATATTTGAATAAAATAAACAAAAACCAGCCTATGTTAATTTTAGGATTATAATCAACGTATATGCAAAAATACAGGATCATTAAATGCTCCATTTTGACGCTGGCTTCAGCCTAACATTTGCACACAATGAGATTTATAATATTATTAGGATAGCTGTTACCCGTGACTTCGTTCACGTAACATTAAAAAAAGAATAAATGCATTAATTTAGCAAAACATTTCACTTGATAATTAACAACATATATAATTAACCAAAGCTTTATCACATTTTACAGGAGACCATACGGTATTTCTTTGCTATAGGGACCTTGACATAACCCAGTCTTAAACTAGTCGGATGTGCCAATCCCAAAACTTTCTTCTATCTCAGTCATGTTAATACTTCAAAATTCGCTATCACATCGCCAATAAAATCAATATTTTTCATCAGTCTGTTGTACGTCAGCTGCGTGCGAATGGTCGGGTTACAAGGATGCGAACAACCGATGTATACTAAACTACGAAAAGTCCTTCTGGCCTGAACCGACAGGAACACATAGCCTTCCTATTCCTTGGTTTTATGATTATAGCTAATTAATTTAATGAAAAACACGAAGGTAAAACGCGTGGAACTTAAATAAAGAAGTCTATTTACATCATGAAGCAATAAGAAAATTAGAAAATTATCGGCTAATATTTTTTAATATGTTTTACAGTCATAGTTGGCATCATAGGTGAGCGGGGAAATGATCATCTAAAATACCATTACGTGTTTACCACGCAAAAAACAAATCTGGTTACAACAATGTATTTAATTTTGCGCCAAATGTCACTTGATTAAAAAAAATCAAATTGCTTATGGACCTAATTACAGACCCCTAACCTTCCTATTCTCAGAAATGTTCTACCTATATGTAAAAAAAAATTCTACTGTATAGAACGCGCTTTCACCTTTAAATGTTATGAATTGGCACGATCGGCTTGTTCAATGTTCAAGTTTACACAATTCGGCTGGAAGAAAAGAGATTTATTACTTTTTTATTTCTTCTTTGCTTTTGCATTACGCGAATTTGTTGGTAAAATCGATTTTCTTTTCGATAACATTGTTGTTTTTTAAGTTTAAAAAATATTGTAATTTTACTTAAACATTGCTGTAAAATCTATGCAATTTTTCTTATCCTGCAAGACTTTACAAAAATCTATTATGAAACAACTTTAAAAAAAGCTATATTTAAAAAAAGACAACAAAGTTTTTCCTATTTTAAAACTAAAAGAAATGTAAAATTAAATTCCGGTTCGAAACGACGATTTACAAATGTGTTTTTGATTGTCGGAAAATGATAGAGGAAAAATGCTGTTACTTCGACACAATCCTATTAAATCTTAAGCTTTTATGAGAAAACCAACTTTCTTTTAAAAAATATAGTTATTTTTATTAAGATTTTCTGATTTTCGATACGGATAATTTTGCGATGCATATCACTGACATTTGCCATCCAATATATATATATATATTTTTTTTTTTTTACTTTTTAAAATTTAAATTAAAAATATGGTATCTTTATGTTAGCCGTGTGCAGACGATAAATCACCAACCTATCCCATCATTCGTATTGAATTCATTAAAAATATAAATCTTTCACTCATTTCATTTAAAACACAGAACTTTAATTTACAACACATACATTTAAAATACATATATTACGTACATTTAAAATAATTCCTTTCATGTGAAAAAGAAAAAGAAAAAAAAAGAGAAATTAATCACAAATAATTTGATAACCCAAGATAATTTTATTTCAACATCAAAACAAATCTGTTTTATTTTTCTATATATGACATCATATTCGCTTGCTTTCCATACTTACTCGTATGTATGTACTTTGTATTATTATCAAATATTTGTAAACGCACGTTTTATTTCTAATATGACATCATTTCATATTCTGTTTAATTCTTAAATAATTCATTTCCTTTTCATTTTTCACGTGGAAAATTTTCACTTGAAAATAAATTGTTGATTAAAAATTATTACTCAGGGGTTTTATTTTATATTGGCAACGATAAAGTATTAGCAACGGTAAAATAAATTTAACCATTTTAAAAAAAGCTGCAAAACCGAGCCCTTTGGCCAAACCAGCCAAACCAACCAACCATTGTAAAATATACGAAAAAATGTCCATTTATTCTGTATGAAAATAATGAAAATTTTAATTTTTAAGAAAAATATTGAAATAAAATAAACGAAAACCAGCCTATATTCATGTGAGGGTTATAACCAACTTATATGCAAAGATACAGGATAATTAAATGCTTCATTTTGACGCTGGCTTCAGCCTAACATTTGCACACAATCAGATTTATAATATTATTAGGATTAGGATAGGATATTAGGATTAGGATTAAACATTACTGCAAGCTTGATGATATTTATGATTTTTTAAAACCTTCATCGTGCTGTGAGATATGACTTGATAATGACGAACTCTTCCTTTTTTTTTTTTATACAATTCTTTTTTTCACTCAAGCAACACAGAATTGTTGGATATCATTAGTCCATCGTTTTCTAGCTTGGTTGGCCAACCATTGAGTTTGACTGCTTCCAATAGTCCTAACCAACGGTTTGCTGATCGTTGCTCTAAACTAAAGATATGCCATTTAACCAACAGTTATGTTTTCTGGCAAAACTACGCTAATAATAATATTAAAATATGCTAATAATGGATCCCATTTCAATTAGCAACTAATTTGTTGATTTTTTAGGCAAAAAATAATTATGCTTCTAGAATTACCGATTACAATTTCTTCTATTTTGGGTTTCCTTGGTATCAGAAATGTTTCACCATTTACCATTTGTATTTAAACAGATATCTCTAAAACTATTATTCTAATAAATTTTACTTTTATGACTATTAAGATGCAAGAATATCAGTGCTAAGGGCTCCAACATCTATTAAAATATATATATATTTATTTGACGTAATATGAATTAGTTATCAAGTCCGTTATAAAGATGGTATAGATGCAATTTCTGAAATAATCTGTCAGCAAATGCTGTTTATTCACTGCAGTTTTTTTTTTCTTTAGTAAAGTAGTATCTTTAAATGTGGTCTTTGACGGTGGATGCTTCATCACATATCCAAAATAAAGATTCAGTATGCAAAATTCGTTCAAAAAATATTTATATCGAGAACAAAAATGTACTTTCAGTATAGAAATAGAAATTTTGAAGCTAAAACTGATGCTTGATTTTTTCTTTTGAAAAAGTGCCACATATTATAACAGTATCTGAATCTCCAAATATAGGGTATTTGAATGGGGAAGTAACACTTGCTTGTGAAAATATTACATTTGCAACATTTGAGATAAGGGGAGGCAGGAGGGGGAAGAGGAATTTTGTATGCTTAAAAATGACTTTATGTATACTTAAAATGCTGAATTGATATCGCACGACATCAAAAATAGCTATTAGTATCTTTTAAATCACTAAAATAATTCAGTAAATTTACTTTTCTCAGCACACTCTTCCCATGATTTACAAATTTCTTATCATAATTAGAGATCAATGGAAATATTTTAGGTTTCCATAATTGAAAGAAATCCCCCGGGGATTGTAATCCTGCACGCTACAGGATTTTGCTGCCAGCGTTTTTTAATAAAAAAAAAACCTACAATAGTTTCTCAATAGTAATAATTGCTTTATTCAAAGATCGATTTTTCCGTGATTAAATAAAACAATTTTTTATTTAAAATACATACCAGAATTTCCTTATAGTTATTTAATTACGGAAAGGCTTAGATTACTAACCTAAAATTATGGTAGGTTATTTGAATGAAACAAATGCTATCCGCGGGATTCCGCAGCTTGCAGAATTGCAATCCAGAAGTGTCATTAAAGTTGTATTCCTCGAAAAGAGACAGGCTATGTTTTCCAATCAACAACAAAATCCACACAAAACGATTTTGCCTTCTAATATTTATCTCTTCCTTTCATAAAGCTGTTTTTCGAAAAGCATGGTTTCAATTATAGTTCCATTCAGTGGCGGCGTTAAAGGAGCGCAAGGTCGGGCGACCGCCCTGGGTAATGGCGGGTACGCAAAATATTTGATCTGAGATTAAGACCTAAAAAAAAAATATTGTAAGAATCGATAACAAAAAAACAAAAACAACAACAACAACAACAACAACAAAATCAGGGCGAGGGAGTAGCACATAGGCGTGAGCTTTAGTAACCACGGCGCGCGAGGGTTATTAAAACTTTCCCTACACTGCAAAAAATAATTGTTGATTTTGCAGTATAAAACTGGCACCCAGCTGCCAGTATTATACCGTAAAATTAACAGTATTAAACAGTAAAATAAGCAGTAATACGCTGCCGTGCAAGCAGTAATACGCTACCGCGCATAGCAGTAATACGCTACCGCGCATATGCGCGGTAGCGTATTACTGCTTGCACGGCAGCGTATTACTGCTTATTTTACTGTTTAATACTGTTAATTTTACGGTATAATACTGGCAGCTGGGTGCCAGTTTTATACTGTAAAATCAACAATTATTTTTTGCAGTGTAGATGCCCGCTTTCTCCCCTCAATCGTATGCGACGTGTCCGCTTTGATTTCGGATTCTGCCTTTTCTTTATAATAAAAATCCTTCTCTTTTGCTATCTGTCTGCTAGTTGATGATTATTCGTAAGCAAATTCTCTAAATTTAGTACACTAATCACAGTGTGGAAAATATTGGAGCAGCTTAGGGGCGCAAAATTTTTCCTGTCTGACGGCGCACCGGTCCTCGGGCCGATGGGCCAGTTCGAGCCTGGTCTTTTTCTGCATTTGGATTGTTTGAATGAATTCAAGAACACTGAAAAGACTTTGGAAACTTTTACAAGAGGTGTCGGGAAAATGGATATGACTGTAACAAAGAAATTCTATTATCATATAAATTTTGAGCTAGATCTATAGCCAACAGTCGAGGCTATCCAACAATGTCAAATTGTTGTAAAGTATATGTCATTTATGCGTAGAGATTAACTTTGAAAATTGTTTCTATAAAGTGTGAACGACTTTCTGTATAGTAAGTAGCCTTTATAAGAAAATGGTGGCCTACGCGCAATAAAATGCCATTGGTCGAAGGGATTTTGATAAAAATTTGGGAAGCTTGCCATTATTACCAAGATAACGATTTTTTATCTGTCTAACTCGTCTAGGCGAATTCGCCCAGAAGAGTATCGTCAAGTTTTGTAGTGTGGTTTGCTATGAAAAGCTTTTAATATGAGCAATTAATAATTAACAAAAACTTTTAATATGAGCATATGCCATGTTCAGACTCCACGCTCAAACTCCATGTTCTATCACAGTTGACTGAGCTGCAAATATAACAGGAGATCTGTCTTCCTAATGCCCAACATGATTTCCAGCAGTCAGCGCGGAATGATACAGTGATGGTAATTTTAGCTCGCATTCATGGCAAAACCTGCTGTCTATCGCACTCCCTTACATGATTAGTGAATTATTTATGAATTAGATAAGCATAGCTTAGTTATAAAAGTATAAATTAGGATAATAGTACATGAGAATACTAATATCTGACATTGACAACGCGGACTATTTTTTACTTTCGCCTTGCAAGCTTCATTTGCCTTTCATGCTGCTGATCGCTGATTCTGAACTCCTGTTATATACAGGGTGATTCATAAAAGATGGGCAGAACTTTAAGGGGTTATAGTACACTTAAAGACAAATAATATTAAATAGGAGACTAAGGGTCCCAGACGTATTCCCAAGGAGATAGGGGGCATTAAAGTTTAGGGTCCGAAATTTCAAATGATTATAAAACATGGAAAAATTGGTCGATTCGTTTGCGGTTTTTGCAAAAAATTTTCTTTATGCCAGTATTTTCTTGAAATAAAATTTTAAAGTTCAATTTCAAAAAATGCCGATAGGGGGCGCTTTAGACTTTGGAGTAACAAACAACTATTTTTTAACGTTATTTTTTGTATTTCTTTAAATGATTTCGAAAGCTTAGACTTAAACTTAAATTTTGATCTAAAAATCTGAGTCCTAACGAGTAGTTAAGTAGCGTAAACTGAAATTTGAAATTTGAAACCCTTCTCCCCCCAGAACAAAAATCAGTTATTCCCGATCTTTGTGTCGTAGATTAGGCTCTAACTACTGCCGCGTTTTGCTAAAATTATTCTTTATGTCAGTATTTTCTTGAAAATAAATTTTAAAGAAAATTTTCAAAAAATTCCGATAGAGGGCGCTTTAGACTTTGGAGTAACGAACAACTATTTTATACCGTTATTTTTTGTGTCTCATTAAATGCTTTCTAAAGCTTAGACTTAAACTTAAATTTTCAGCTCAAAATCTGAATCGCTGAGCGTGGTTCAGTAGCGAGGGGAGGGGGTTCAAATTTCAACTTCTGAACATAGTTCAGTTTGCACTACTTAACCATGCCCAACGATTCTGTGCTGTGATACGAGGCAAAAATACAACTTTCGTCAAGGACTGCATAGTCGGAATTCACTCATAAAGGCACTGGCACAGTTGGAAACGTCGCTCATGCAAACGTTAAAGCTCCATTCCTGACGCTAGTCACCGGGTGAAGAAGGAAACAGAAAGTATGCAAATGTCAAATGGGGAAGAAGAAGAACACGTATGCAAAATTTCGACACGATTCAGGCATAAAAACCACTGAACGGTGAGTCAAGTGTAAGTCGCTGTAGTAATGAATCGGAAGATGGTGCCCTTCACGAATAAGGAAAAGGCTGAGATGCATTTAATTTACGGAGCGGCAGATGGAAATGGTGCAGAGGCACAACGAATGTACGGAGAGCGATTTCCTAACAGGCGGTTGCCTAACCGCAAAACTTTCGAGCGCTTGCACAGACAGTTGTGTGAGACGGGATCATTTCTCGCTTCCCGGTCGAATGCAGGTCGTGCAAAAAAGGACGAATCAGTAGTTGTTGCAGAAGCCATTCTGGATGTAGTAGCGGCGCAGCCAAGTACAAGTACACGAACAGTGGCTAGCCAGGTGGATACCTCACAGTCCACGACTTGGAGGGTACTGAAGGATGAACATTTGCTCCCGTTTCATGTGCAACGAGTCCAGAAACTGTCTCCAGGGGATTATCCAAATCGTATTGAATTCGCCCGCTGGTTTCTGCAGCAGAACGCGCTAAATCCACATTTTGGACGAACTGTGCTTTTCACCGATGAATGTACCTTCACACGTGAAGGTACATTTAACACACACAATGCACATGTATGGGCGGATGTCAATCCACATGCTACGTATCCACATGCTCATCAGAGACGCTTTTCCATCAATGTTTGGGCAGGAATCCTCGGAGACCACCTAATCGGACCGTACCTTCTTCCTGAACGCCTCAACGGTAAAACATACCTCACATTTCTGCAACATGTGCTGCCAGACCTGTTAAACGTTGTTCCTCCACGCATCCGGCGGGTCATGTGGTTCCAGCACGATGGAGCGCCAGCCCATTACGTACGAGACGTCCGCAACTATCTGGACATCACATTTCCGAACAGATGGATTGGTCGAGGTGGTCCTGTTGCTTGGCCTGCTCGCTCGCCAGATCTTTCACCCCTCGATTTCTTTTTTTGGGGACGATTGAAGGCTCTTATGTATGAGACACCCATTGAATCCCCCGAGGAACTGGTCGCCAGACTTTCCGCCGCTGTAGGGGAAGTGCTCGAAAAGCCTGATGTTTTCGCGAATGTTCCCCGTTCCATTCGTCGCCGTTGTTCTGCGTGCATAACCTCTGGTGGTCACAATTTTGAACATTTATTGTGATTACATGTTAATAAATATGCTTTGGTAACATAATCCTAATTTGTGTCTTTTTACCTCGTATCACAGCACACAATGTGTGGACATGGTAAACTGAACTGTGCTCAGGAGTAGAAATTTCAAACCCCTCTCCCCAGAAACTTAACCACGTCTAACGATTCAGATTTTGGGCTGAAAATTTAAGTCTAAGCTTTAGAAAGCATTTAATGAGACACAAAAAATAACGGTATAAAATAGTTGTTCGTTACTCCAAAGTCTAAAGCGCCCTCTATCGGAATTTTTTGAAAATTTTCTTTAAAATTTATTTTCAAGAAAATACTGACATAAAGAATAATTTTAGCAAAACGCGGCAGTAGTTAGAGCCTAATCTACGACACAAAGATCGGGTATAACTGATTTTTGTTCTGGGGGGAGAAGGGTTTCAAATTTCAAATTTCAGTTTACGCTACTTAACTACTCGTTAGGACTCAGATTTTTAGATCAAAATTTAAGTTTAAGTCTAAGCTTTCGAAATCATTTAAAGAAATACAAAAAATAACGTTAAAAAATAGTTGTTTGTTACTCCAAAGTCTAAAGCGCCCCCTATCGGCATTTTTTGAAATTGAACTTTAAAATTTTATTTCAAGAAAATACTGGCATAAAGAAAATTTTTTGCAAAAACCGCAAACGAATCGACCAATTTTTCCATGTTTTATAATCATTTGAAATTTCGGACCCTAAACTTTAATGCCCCCTATCTCCTTGGGAATACGTCTGGGACCCTTAGTCTCCTATTTAATATTATTTGTCTTTAAGTGTACTATAACCCCTTAAAGTTCTGCCCATCTTTTATGAATCACCCTGTATAGAGCTCACAGAGTCACAGTCATACATTTACATTTTAAAGAAATTCGGAAGGTATTACTTCATACGGATCAATAATAATAACATTTTACGGCATTTTGATAATAATTTCAGTAAGTCTAGGAATAAATCATATGAATGTTCTTAAAAAAAAAAAAAAAAAAAAAAAAAAAAAAAAGAAATCAAAACTAATGTACGCTAAATATCCTTAAATTGACTCATTCAAACACAATAAAAGTAATGATTTTTTTTTTTTTTTTTTTTTTACTTTTTCGGACAGCAGACGATATTCCATTATATATCTTTTTTTCAGAAAAATGAGTAATTTAAATGAGTAATTTTGCTATCTTTAGAGAAACTTCGTTAAATATGTTACAAAAAAATTAATATATCGGAAACTAATTCAAACTTTAAAATTATGTGATCTTATATGACATCCTAAGATCCTTGCGCATAATTGGCATTAATTTCATCGCATTGCGCAGTAATACACTACCGCGCATGCACGGCAATGTATTACTGTTTATTTTACTGTTTATTACTGTTAAGTTTACGGTATAATACTGGCAGCTGCGACGCCAGTATTATGCTGTAAAATCCACAATTTTTATTTGCCGTGTAGGAGTTGTGAAGTACAAATAGTCAAATTTTAATAATATAAGTGTGCATTCTTACATACAAAAACTTTCAATGCATACAATAGAAATTAACAATTCTTTTTCTGACAAATGAAGTTAATAGTGACAATGAGAAATCTTCCATAACCCCAATGCTTTAATCATAAATTATCACGGCATTATACAGAAAATAATGGTTGAAAGATTTATACTTCTTTTACAAGGCCACACAAAAGAATTCTTTGCATCACCTTCTAAGGATAGTAAGTGCGTATTTAAATGTGTTATGCGTTTTCTAGCTGAAGTAATTTTTAGTATACTATTATGTGGAAATACAGTATTCTTCTTATATAGTATTCATTAATTCGAGTACACTCTATGCGCAGTATATGCAGTTATTGCTTGAAATACTTTTCAGATGCGTTCAGTTAATTATATGTTTTTTTAACTGAACGAAATTTTATTTTTGATAACAAAATGCTAAAAGTGGCTTTGCAACTCATGCACCATTCTTGCTGTAAAACTAGTTTTACAGGCATATATGAATTCTAGTGTATTGGCCAGCACAGACACCAATCTCAGGAACAAACTTGGCGTGTTTCGACAGAAAGGATGACTTTGGATACAAAATTTTGCATCAAATACTCATTTGGAATGTGTAGAAGAAAATAAACTTCTGTAATTCATAGGGACCAAATTAATCGAAACTGTTTCTCGTTATCTGTAATGATATCACACAATTTTTTCGGCAAAGTAAATCTATAAATGGGATTGGTCCGTATCCCCTGATTGAATAAAATAGCATGCTGAAGTAGTAACAAGCTGGAAATTGTAAGTCAAACGTGACAAATGAGGTGTGTTCGTACTATAGCTAGTTATATAAATATTCAGATCTTGATGATTTTTAATTCTGTGAAATGAATTATATCGTCTGCAGATTAATTTCTGTAATAAAATAAGTATCTCGGTCACTTGACGATTAAACCTCGGAAGCTCCTCTAACAAGAAAGCACCGATTTTTTTTCTTTTAATTCAAATTTCTTAATAAATATTTTTATTAATATCCCCTAAAGTTTTGATTCGATTTTTAAAAAAATTGAAATGTCTCGACAAAATTTTGCAAAGATAATATATCTTAAATTCCAAACCATTCGGTTGGGTAGTTTTTGCGTTGTTATATGCGGACGGACGGACAGACAGACGGACAGACAGATGGACGGACGGACAGACAGACGGACGGACCAAGCGACGACAATATGTGCTACGTATTTATATAATTACGAACGCACCTAATAACAGCAAATCTAACCTTTACCTTCTTATAAACACATTAGTGAATAATTTCATAATGTTTTAAGGAAAAGTTATGAAAAACTGTTGTTGAATATTATTTTTTTTTTCATCTGGTCGTCTCTTGAATGGTAGTTGAACACAAAGCATTTCTCAGAAAAGTTGTTTAATTTTTTTTCTGACGAAATGGAATCTAATTATCAATCAGTTGGTCATCTGGAAAGGGAATGAAAGAAAAACGAACAAGTTGGAAATTGTACGTCAAACGTTACAAACGAGGTGCGTTCGTACGCACGTTTTAGAATTAAATTCATGATATCCCGTGCGTGGAACGGGTTAAACAGCTAGTTAAGTATATATTTTATGACACTGTTCATACAAATATCTTAACTAGTTATATAAATATTCAGATATATATGTATCAGCTAGTTATATAAATATTCAGATCTTGATGATTTTTAATTCTGTGAAATGAATTATATCGTCTGCAGATTAATTTCTGTCATAAAATAAGTATCTCGGTCGCTTGACGATTAAACATCCATCGGAAGCTCCTCTAACAAAAAAGCACCGATTTAAAAAAAAAATTCAAATTTCTTAATAAATATTTTTATTAATATCTCCTAAAGTTTTGATTCGATTTTAATAAAATTTGAAATGTCTCGACAAAATTCTGCAAAGATAATATATTTTAAATTGCAAACCATTTGGTTGGGTAGTTTTTGCGTTGTTATATGCGGACAGACAGACAGACGGACGGACAGACAGACAGACGGACGGACAGACGGACGGACCAAACGACGACTATAGGTGCTACGTATTTATATAATTACGAACGCACCTAAAAAGGGTTCCTGTGAATGAAAGAAAAGGTGAAATTCATTGGAACAGAGGTCATGGTCATAAGCGGGTGAGTTAGAAAAACAAAACAAAACAAAACAAAACAAAAAATAGCAGATTAAGGTGGTTTTTAGGTCCAAAGTTACTGCAGACAAATTCATGAAATAAATTTCATCCATATAAAGCATAAAACGTGCAAGCATTCTTATTCAGATTCAAGGAATTGAACAACGATTTTTCTGGGGGTTTTTTACAAAAAGAGAGAATGTTTCAGAAAATGCCGTCAAAATTGGTGTTTCAAAGCAATTTTCGGGATATGGCAGCTGCGAAAAGTTAATCATCAGATAGCAATTTAGCTAATGAAAAAGGCACCACATTTCGGAAAGGGGGGAGGGAGACATGTTTCTTAATTCTTTAACACCTGGAAATTTCCTGCATATTATAAAATTATGTTTGTAAATACGTCACAGACCTTGGGATTGTCAAACGGGAAACATATAAAACATAATATTTTTAAGGTGGTTCTTAAATGACCGGCTCAACAACTTAAAACTTTCTGACTCATTTTTAACACAAAGGCATAAAATTGGAAGGCCTAACTATTTAACCTATTTGAAATGGAAATGCGTTTTCCATTTTCTGATAAATAAATTACTTACCAAATTATAAGCAATTTGTGTCACGTGACGATACGTTTTTCCCCTTTCTCGTTCTGCAGCGTCGGAAATTCGGTTCAAAACACCGATTTTCACAGTATTTTCTGAAAGATCTTCTGCATTTACCAAAAAGTGGAAAACGTTCGATTACAAAGTTTCTGAATAGGAACACCTGTCAATTTCACGCATTTCCGAACAAAAATTAATTATTTAAAAAAAAAAAAGTCATAAAGTAGCCAATTTGGATTTGAGAACAGCCTTAAGTGGATTACTTTAGGGTAAGACTCGAACAAATGATAATAACCATCTTTTAAATTAACCCCTTGTTCATTAATCACGAGTGTCGCAGCGTTCCTAAAATTTTCTTACTTTGCTAACACTATTTTAAAACGCAAATCTTTATTGTAAACTTCTATTGCAGATGTTTAAGAAATGTACCATGAAGATTTTTTTTTTATTTGAAATAGTGGTGGGAAATGTAGAAAAATTTAAGAACGCTGCGAGCCCTGAGTAACCTTTGTTTTATGACATTAAAAAATTGAACAAACTTAACAATAAGGACAACAAACATTTTAATGACACCATAAAAATTAGAAAATGCGCTAAGCCTCTCGAAAGAACTTTGTCTTTCTTCTTCAGGCGCAAAGAACACTTGCTACCACTTTGAAAGCTGGAGAAAGACAGAAATAAAATGGAAGATAAAGGGGCACGGCAACAGCCAACAGGAAAGCAGAAGGCATCAGCTAATCACACAAAACAATTACCCAATCAGAAGAACACAGAGCCGAATGGGAATTATGAAGTAAATTGAATAAAACAGAGTAAAAAAAAATAATAATTAAGGAAACAGAAGAATAAATACACTGATATACACACTGAACAAGAATAAATAATAATTATAATAATAATAATATTTTTAAAATAAATAAATTAAAAAAATTACAGAATTGAAAAACAAATCTACTCTATATATATAAAATCCTAATGAAACAAATTTGTGAAACGAACTTATGAAACGATTTTATGAAACGACTGATTAAACGACTGATTATGTTTCAGGGCTATTTTTAATAAAATATTAAACGCTTGATGGTGAAATTAATACCAATTGTCCATAAAAATCCGCGGATGTCAAAACTGGTAATAGAATTTTGAAATTGGAATTAGTTTTCGAGATATTAATTTTTTTCTAATTTTAATGACATTTCTGTAATGATGGCAACTAATTACTCAGTTTTTTGTGACAAAAAAGGGGAAAAAAATTGAAAAGGATACCGATAGGGACTATTTATTTCTTTTTATTCGTCATTTTCAAATTGAAATTGAATTTATCTTTTATTTCAATCGATAATGAAGACAAGATTGTGATTAAATTATATTTTTCAGGAAAATTTGAAAAAAAAAATCACATTTCTATCGTTAGGATTCAATCGTCTGTTAGCATTTAATTTAATTTATAAACTGAAAATATTTTGAATAAATTCGTCCAAATGACGTCATTTATGTAAACGCAAAAGAAAGGAGCAAAAAAATATTTATACAATTTGTTTAGCGTAAAATGTCATTTATTCTATTTTATATATAATCAGAAGTAATTTGTATAGAAAAAAACAATAATAATATACGTATAATTAAAATACGCATATAAACAAAAAAATCGTCGAATTTTTTTCCATGGCTGTTTATGTCATTTGGCACCAAATCTCACTTTCTGATGCCCGAATTGCGCCAAGCTTTTTAAAAAAGCGTCAAGACCCCTATAATAGAAAAGCACCAAAAGCTCATTGGGTTTATTTTCATAACTTTTGGCAACAAATCTATGTATATTAACGAATCTATCCCCTTTTCGAAGCTCTAATTACGCCAAACCGAAAAGCAAAGGATCCTATACTGGAAAAGTACCCGATTTTCTTATGGACAATATTCAAGTGACATAACAAGGTGTAAAATTATCGCGGATAGCAAATTTATTTAAATATGTCATCAATTGATGCCGAATAAATGCAAGCATGCATGCACAAAATATTTAATTAATTTCGTATGATAAATAATTATTAGAAAATTCGTATATACATATTAATTAAAATAAATAATTTACATATTTAAAATAACATGAAAATATGCATGATGGTGCACTAAAATAGAGAGAAAATTAAAACCTGCTACTGAAAATGTCTATAACAGTACTTTTCAATACCGTGGTTCTTAATGTTATTCACAAGCAGATGGAATTTTTCTCATCCTTAAACGCAAAGGAAGAATAGAATACAGAACGTTGTTATAAAAGTCCGAGAGGTAGCCACAATTTAAACCTAGCCATTTTATACAAGCTGAGTTTTAAGTTGTAACTGATTTTACTTATCAATCCCGAAAACAGTCTCAGCTGTGTATGAGGCCATGGTAATCAAAAAATGCCCCATTAAAAAGTTAAAAGCATGGCAACCCAATTACAGATTTACCAATATTTTTAAAACAAAGCAAGCTGTCATGTTTTTAGAGACTTCGAAGTCTGAGCGGGGGTTGGCGAGCGTAGCTCGCAGGGGGTAGGCCCCCTAGTTACATATAATAATAAATAAATAAGTACAAATACAAAATAAATGCAAATACATAGACATAGAGATTAAAAATCAATAACATATGCAAATGTAAATTCTGCTTTCCTATTGGGTGTTTTTTTTTTTAACTTGCCTCTGTCTCTTTCATTTCCTTTCAGTTTTGCTCCTGCTGTCAAAGTGGTAGCACGTGTTATTTGCGCCTGAAGAAAAAAGACAAAATTCTTTCGAAAAGACTAACGTATTTCCTAATTTTTATGGCATTAATAAGAATTTTTTTCCCCTTTTTGTTTTGTGAATCAATCATGAGTATGAGTCGTGGTAAGTAAAATATACCCTTTGAATCAATCACGAGCGTGACATGTGATTAATACACAAGGGATAGGGTTAAATAATAATTATGGCTGACGGCAGCGTAGTTGATAACGGAGAAGACCGCCACGATGAGGGCCCGTGTTCGAATCCTGGGTGAGGTATGGATGTCATTGTGTGTGTGTCTTCAGTGCTGTCTACTTCCTTGTGTCTATCCCGTCCTTAAGAAGAAGATTTATGTAATTTGTCAAAAAGTCCTGTATGTATTTCTGTGAATAAAAAATATGGATCATTCGAGACAACAGCCTTGTAGCTTTAGGTCTCAAAGCAACTCGCCTTCAAAATAATAATTATAAGTACCTAACTAATTTAAACAAATAAAACCACAATAGATCAATCCTGTTATCAATTGCAAAGCAGAATCTGATTCAATTAGGGAGTTGCTGCTGATTCTAATAAACAACAATTAATGTTATGATTTTAATTCTAAAAAATGGTTGACTTGATTATCCACTCATAATCTATGCATGATGCATTATTTTCTTTCTTTCTTTAAACACAGTAGATTTCCCTTTACTCAGGGGTCGGAGCGTCCTATATATATATTTTTTGTCTGAGTGCAACGAAGACTCATACACAGCGCAGTATTACTTTGCCCCATATATAGCTACGATGGATATTAAAACCTTTCGTCAAACATAACTCAAAAAATATTTAACGTATTTCGTTCAAATTTTTACAGCAGGTACCTATAAAGGTGACAACGTCGTCTATTTATTACCAAGAATAAGTGTCAAACCGTTTGGATGTTATATTAAAAAAATAGATAAAAAAGCACAATTAAAGTACATACGTCACTAAATTTTGTGCGTACGTCATTTTCACCGGCGGGAGATTTTCGTAGACAATCGGAATTGAAAAGTTCATGGAATACATGGAGCAAAAAAATATGCAAGCACTAATATTCAGCACAATAAAATATATTTACATTTAATAAAAATGGAAAGTTAATCTGGAATTTTTTCTGTTTGAAAAGTATTAGAGAATAGTAAGAGTAGTATTAGTATTAGAGATTTGGCGTAAATCACACCATTAGCAGCTTTTTTATTTCGCGTGTGTATGTTAGGAACAATTCTTTGATGTTTAAATAAAAGGTTTCGATTTGTGGCATTATTTCTTATTTTCTTTTCCTTTTTAGTATTTTAAATGGAATTAGTGAAAGGCGTGTATTTTAAATTAAATGAGTGAAAGACGTGTATTTTTAATGTATGTATTTCAAATGAAATCAGTGAAAGATTTATATTTAAATGAAATGAATGCAATATGAAGATGTTATGAGAAAAATATTTGGCGATTTATCAACTGCGCCAAGTTAACATAAAAGTACCAACACATATGTGGGTACTTCTCTACTATCCCGTCGACCACTTTTCATAACAAAAAACTATCGCCAAATAAACGGGAGAACGTTGTCATTGAAATATCAAAATACATAAATAAATAAAATATAAGAATTTAAGGACACAATTGTTATTTTAATGAATGAAATAACTAATAAATCAGTAAAACATAATGAAAAATACACGCAAATGTCGCGATAAAAACCACTTGATGACGTAACAAACACGTATAATGCTTCTGATATCAAGTAAATGGGACTGCATTTTTGGCGTTTAATCTAACAGTTTGGCGATAGTTTTTTGTTATGAAAAGTGGTCGACGGGATAATAGAGCAGTACCTCTATGTGAAATGAAACAAGGCACAGATGTCATATACGCACCACGTTGGCGCGATTTTTCCCTCCACCAGCTTGGGAAAAACTTTGTTTTTGAATATTAGTTACAAATAGTGTGACAAATAGTACACGTGATTTTTTATTTCAATATAAAAATAAAATAACGTAATAAATGAAACAGCTTCTATTATTTTAAAAAAAGGAAATAAAAATAAATAAATAATAGTTTGATATAAATAAAGGCGCGGATGTCATATACGCACCACATTGGCGCGATTGCAACAAAATGGCAATTTTATGCCTCACATGGTAACCTGGTTATTTTGTTTCAATTGTTGTTTATTAACTTTTATTTTTTATTTTAATTCTATAAATTGTTTTTATTATATATATCAATATTTATTTATATCAAACTATCATTTATTTATTTTTATTTCCCATTTTTGAATAATAGGAGCTATTTCATTTATTACGTTATTTTATTTTTATATTGAAATAAAAAATGACATGTTATTATTGTATGGTATTTGTAACTAATATTCGAAAACAAAGTTTTCGCCAAATTGGCGGGGGGAAAATCGCGCCAATCTGGTGCGTATATGACATCTGTGCCTAAATTAATATTGATATACATATAAAAATAATCTATAGAATTAAAATAAAAAATAAAAGTAAACAAACACAACAAACAGTTTTCGCCAAAGGGGCAGGGGAAAAATCGCGCCAACGTGGTGAGTATATGGCATCTGTGCCGGGATTTTTACTCTTTTATCTGTGCTCTCGGAAATATATAAAAATTAAAAAATTGTCATATCAGGTGTATAATGTTTTGCATTTTTATACGGACCACTTCTCCATTTTAAGATTTTAAATGCTATTTATATCAGATATTTCTTTCTTGAGATCCTCACAAGTTTTTTCCGGTAATTTTTTTAGTTCGCTTATTAATTGTTTACAATTTGCCCCCCTGGCAATAACAATTATTTATCACAAAAAATGGGTACTTCTCTATTATCCCGTCGACCACTTTTCATAACAAAAAACTATCGCCAAACTGTAACGCTAAATAAACGGGAGAACGTTGCCATTGAAATATCAAAATAAATAAAATATAAGAATTTAAGGACACAATTTTTACTTTAATGAATGAAATAACTAATAAATCAGTAAAACATAATGAAAAATACACGCAAATGTCGAATTAAAAACCACTTGATGGCATAACAAGTACGTATAATGCTTCTGGCATCAAGTAAATGGGACTGTAATTTTGGCGTTTAATCTTAGTTTGGCGATAGTTTTTTTTTTCTGCAACTGCCTTTGGCACCAACCAGTACATGATACGGAACTTTTCCCTATTCAGATACACAGAAGAGGTTGGTCACAAACAAGAGTAATGCTAGCAACAATATTGTTTTAACTCTATAAGAGTTAGAAACAATAATGATATTAAATTCCCCAATTAGCTTAGGGCCCGATTACGGAACTTTCTCCTAGAAAAAAAAAACTGTAGAAGTCTTTTACATTTGTTTCGAATGAAGCTCGATCAACAAAGTATTAATTGATAATACAAACAACACTAATATTAACATGGGGGCAAAAGTTTGAATTTAAGTGTATATATTTGGAACCCCCCCCCCCCCAACCACCCACCAAAAAAAGAAAAAGAAAGTTACAGAAATGAATTTAAAATGGCGTGAAGCCACCCTCTCTGACATAAGAAATTGGCTGCGAACCCGATTACGAAACTTTCACTTAACTTAATAACATGTATCTAATAGCCCTGAGGAAAATTCCCCTTCCCAGTTATACGGACCTTGGGGCTTTTTTAAAAAGCTTGACGCAGTTCGGGTTGAAGAAGTTGAGATTTACTGTCAAATGACATAAACTACTATGAAAATAAAACTGGTGAATTATTATGCTGGTTTATGTATGTATTTAAAAAAATTGCATCTGACTACACTCTTTAGATAAATTACTCCTGTTTGCATTTAATAACAGATAAACGGCTTCCGTTTACTAAATTGTTTAAATATTGGGAAAAGTTGGCGAGAGATAGATAGACGTGTAAACAAACGGGTAGACAGACGGGTAGAGAGACGGATAGCGACAGAGATAAGCTAACGGGTAGCGAAACGAATAGACAGACGGGTAGCGAGGCTGGTGCAAAAAAGGGTTGACAGAGGGGTAGTGAGATGGGTAGGGAGACGGGTAGCGTGGTGGATAGAGAGACGAGTACAGAGACGACTTGACAGACGGGTAGAGAGAGGGGTATATAGACAGACGTGTTGATAGACGAGTAGTGTAACGGGAAGCGAGACAGGTAGAGACACGATTAAAGAGTCGGGTAGAAAGACAGACGGATACTGAGACGGGTATACAGAAGAGTAGAGAAACAGTAGACAGATGAGTTCGGAGAGAGACACAGCTAAGACATACGAGTAGTTAGACTGGTAGACACGTTTGTAGCAAAGCATGTTATCAATGTGGTTTGAAGTATACGAGTTTCTGTTTCTATAAATAGTTATACAAATAAACAAAGGAATTTTTTTAATTCAAATATTAAATATTTGGTTTAATATTTCAATATTTAATATTTTATTTTTTAATATTTTATTTAGATATTTGTCACAAAGAAAATGTTGCAAAAATTAAATTAAATTTGCGTTAAACTACGCTTGCTAAAATACGCTATTGGCTGCAAATCTGATTATGTGACTTTAAAAATATCGTTTTAGAAGATCCGGCGTTTTTTTTTTTTTAAGTTTTGAGCAATTCCCGCTTAAGAAAATGAGATTATTTGCCAAATGTTATAAAAAAATGCATATGAAAACATAACAGTATATGAATTTATATATGATATTTTGTAATTATATCATTTAATTTGCTATTTTTCATATGTTGTATCTTTATCTATCTCTTGTCTATCATATGCTGTATATTCACTTAGATTCTTGTTGATATCTTCTTTATATCGTAATTGTTAACTTTATGTTCTCAGCAATATCACTCAGACTAATCCCTTTGAGGGAAGTCCTAGTTTTTTAATATAGTTGCTACCATAATTTCTAGACTATATTATCTTCGTGGTACATTTCTTTAACATGTGCAACAGAAAAACTACAATGAAGATTAGATTTTGTCACACATTTATTGGACTTATTAGAAAAAAGTGAGAGCTATTAAAGTGAGCATTATTTAAGGATTCAGTATAGATATTATTTAAATTGTTACATTAAAAAAGGAAATATTCATTCGCACATTAAAGTTATACATAAGGATTCGACTTGCTATATTTTAATTAATTTCAACTAATAAACAGTAATTAAAATAAATAACTTATTAAAATGACATTTAAAAAAAATTAAAAGCTTGTTTTGCATTTTTTTAAAATACTTTTGCTTCATAAAAAAAAAACCCCTACATTTTTGTTTTTTACAATTTTTCTGCAACTTAGATAGTTTTAAATCTACTTTTTCTAGAAAAAAAATCATAATTTTTTAATTTATAAAAAAAAACTCATAATATTAGTGGAATTGCTAATTTCAATAAACATATTTTAATTTCATTCATAGAAGATATATCATGAGAATCATCAACATTTAGTCTCATGGTGTATGGGTGTCTTTCTACGGGTTTCATTTCTATGCAATTATTGTTATTTACAAATGTAATCCTTTTTAAATAAATGATAAGTAAATGAGTTTTTGAAAAAACACATTAAAATATATTCAACCGTGTATCAGAAATGAAAACAAACCCAAGGCTCACAGGCACCGAGTTAAAATATTACTATAAATGTATTATTATTTTACTCAGAGCTAGATTTTTATTTTATGTGTCTATTGTCCCATTGCTGTTTGCCAATCCTCAGCCTCTGATGCTCCTTGCAAGGTCTATAAAAGCGATATAAATAAAATGCTAATAAGTAAAACACATTACCATTACATGAATTATTATTTTTAACATGACTTGTAGCATTTGAGTGAAATTAAAAAAGAAAAAAAGAAAGGTTCGTACGTCATTACAAAGTACTGTTTTCTTTTACTTACATAATTATAACCAAGAATAAAGTAAAGAAAGAATCTTTTCAATGCATAGATTGTTTCCTTCTGTGATTAATGAAAACCAATGAATTGATTTCTTTAAATCTTCTTTACACGCAATGCTGATGAGCTGTCAAACATATGAGCAATATTAACATTTGACAGTACAAAGCAGTTCTGAATGTCTTTTCTATGTGTAGGAAATAATTAAATCCGTGATTGTTGAAAGGAACAAGTGCTAGTTTTGAAATTTACAAAGTCATGGACATAGGGCCTTTCAACACTCAACTCTTAAATTCATCCCTCCCAAACATGCATAGGTACACTGAAAAAAAAAAAAAAAAAAAAAAAAAAATGTTGATTTTACGGCATAATACTGGCACCCCAGCTGCCAATATTAGACCGTAAAATCAACATTTTTTTTTACCCAGACTGACAAGGAAAGTCTCCTTAAAGCGCATACTCAAAATATTTAAAAAAAAAAAAATGCTGATAGAACTGATGTACGTAATAAAGGATCAGTCAAATTTAGATGCAGAAACCCAGTAGAAAATCTGCAAATTTTTTTTGGAGTATTTGGCACAAAAAGACGCGATTTGGCGAGCAACACTTTTTCCTCGCCAACTGACAAGCGATTTTAATGTATTTAAGATTTCCTTATTAAATCATGTATTCTAATACGAGCAAATCTTGTGTGTGTGTGGTTATTATATGCAAATTTTATCTTAAAAACGGCTCTAACGATTTTCACGAAATTTCGTATCCTACCGTTTTGGGGCACCAGAAAACCATTGGGCTAGGTCACGTGTTCGAGAAAATTCGATTAGTGGGTCATTTTGCGCCATCAAGGGTCAGGGTCAAGCTAATTCTATCTAAAAAACGGTTCAAACGATTTTGACGAAATTTTGTATTTTACCGTTTTCGGGCACCAGAAAACCACTGGGCTAGGTCACGTGTTCGAGAAAATTCGATTAGTGGGTCATTTTGCGCCATCAAGGGTCAGGGTCAAGCTAATTGTATCTAAAAAACGGTTCAAACGATTTTGACGAAATTTTGTATTTTACCGTTTTCGGGCACCAGAAAACCATTGGGCTAGGTCACGTGTTCGAGAAAATTCGATTAGTGGGTTATTTTGGGTCATCAAGGGTCAAAGCTAATTCTATCTAAAAAACGGTTCAAACGATTTTGACGAAATTTTGTATTTTACCGTTTTCGGGCACCAGAAAACCACTGGGCTAGGTCACGTGTTCGAGAAAATTTGATTAGTGGGTCATTTTGGGTCATCAAGGGTCAGGGTCAAGCTATTTCTATCTAAAAAACGGTTCAAACGATTTTGACGAAATTTTGTATTTTACCGTTTTCGGGCACCAAGAAAACCATTGAGCTAGGCCACGGGTTCGAGAAAATTCGATTAGTGGATCATTTTGGGTCATCAAGGGTCAGGGTCAGAACACGAAACAAATGTTGACCGAGCATTGCTCGGTCATACCCGCTGGTGTATTCTAATACGAGCAAATCTTGTGTGTGTGTGGTTATATATGCAAATTTTATCTTAAAAACGTCTATAACGATTTTGACGAAATTTTGTATCCTACCGTTTTGGGGCACCAGAAAACCATTGGGCTAGGTCACATGTTCGAGAAAATTCGATTAGAGGATCATTTTGGTCTTGGGTCATTATGGGTCAAGCTAAATTTATCTAAAAAACGGCTTAGACTATTTGCACTAAATTATATATCTTACGGTTTTCGGGCACGAGAAAATAACTGGGCTAGATCACATACTCGGGAAAACCTGATTAGTGGGTCATCATGGGTCAGAATCAAGCTAATTGTATCTAAAAAACGGCACAGACTATTTTGACTAAATTTTATATCCTACGGGTTTCGGGCACGAGAAGACAATTGGGCTTGGTTACATGTTCGAGAAAATTTGATTAGTGGGTCATAATATTTGAACGCAAAGCTAATTTTGACCGAGCATAGCTCGGTCTTCCCTGCTCGTGAGTAATGTACAATACTTTATGAATTTAAACTTAAACGATTAAATAATTTATTATTTTTTTCAAAAATATTACATAATACAGTCGACACTCGTTATAACGACCCCTCGTGTGCCAAAGAAAATGGTCGTTATAATGGAAGGTCGCTATAACGAAAGTGAACGAAAAAAATAATAAACTCTAATCAGATGCAAAATAATTCGGTTTTCAAAGGAACGTCTCCAATACAATATTGTTACAAATTTTTATTTACTTTTGTATCATATAAACATTGACAATAAAAAATTATAAAAAAAAATCAATTTAAGAGAGTGATGACGTATTTCTAAACGAAAATTTAGCGTAATTGTTAAATTACCAAACAAAAAAAAAAGTAATTACGTATTAACATTTTTTTTTTTAGAAAAATAATTTGAAACTGTTGTTTGCTGTTTGTGCATTTAATATTTTCTTAAAACAAAATTTCCATCTTTTGTCTTTCAAAAAATGTTTTGAAGTGTCAAAAGCATTTGAAACGTTTTTACATTAGGCATCGTTGGTGACGGCATACTTTCTGCATTCGATTATTCATTTTCTTCTTGTATAGAATAGCGACAAATAATGTGATTTTCCGTCAGATTTTCCACACAGTATACATCAGTCAATCATGAGGAAAGAAAGTGGCAATTTTATATGGGAAAAAAAAATCGGAAGGACAGGACAATTCGATCGCTGTATTGGGAATAGAGCAGCAGACCGGTCAATATATTGGATGTAAAAATAACGTAGCATAAATGGGATATATTTTGGGACATTTTGCATAGGTCGTTATAGTGGAATGGTCGCTATAATGAACGGTCGCTATAACGAGCGTCGACTCTATATATACATATACAAGTTGCGTATTGCTGAAGTTATTTAATTTTACACGATTTCGCCGATTGGATAAGTTTTAAATGTATTTTAAAAGTAACTGACCGATTAAGAACACTCTCATTATATATACATTTCGATATTGATTAAGTCGTTGTTTCCTTGACAACAATACTTTTCTCTTGATGTCTCCGACACTAATTATATCGAAGTTGAATTAACAGTGCTCAGAATCGGACATTCATTTTGAGTTTGAAGCATTTTTAATCATGTTACAAAATTTTATCTTTTCCGCAATCTGCTAAATTACACTATAAAATTTTTCCATTTAGTAATGTTCCGTATATAATATGACCCCGGCTTATTAAAATAATTCTTATTCTTAAAATAGTCCTTTACTATCCATATGTAAAGCCATTTTATCCTAATCCACTTAATAATATTTATTCGAAAGTATTTAGATCTAAAAATGGCGATAGCTACTGGAGTTTATTCTTTAAATAGAACATATTTAGTTTTAATCCATTATTAAAATTCATTATTATTAATCTCGTGTAATCAAACTGTTATAAAATTCTTTACTTAAATGCTAAAATATCATCTCTCTTAAATTATACCGCTCAAAAAACCTTAGTTCTTAAAAAAAAAAAAAAACATTCTATTATTAAATATTAAATGTCTAGTAAAATATTTCCAAATTGATTTCGTTCTTTTTTTTTCTACATCAAAGATTCATTTTCTTTCTTTTTTTTTAATGCGTATTAAATTCAAAGTTTTAACCACAGTCTCAAAGCAGAGACTTTGATTTGTCGACACGGATCGACAAAATCGATTCGAAAATTTCGACATCTGGTACGAAATTTTCGAAGCCTGTAGAATTTTTTTCCCGCGCGGAAGTTAAATCACCTCAAATTAATTGCACCAGAAATGTGAATAAAATTCCTTTAAAGCACTTATGATTCGGAGAATCAATAAAATTAATATCTATAATATGAAATTCTGCAGATAAAATAAATTTTGCATTCATGCATTTTTGCATAAGAGTGCAACAGCTATTGTTCCTAGATCTGAATATTTATAAAACTAGTTATAGTACGAACGCACCTCATTTGTCACGTTTGACGTAAAATTTCCAACTTTTTTCATATTAATATTACTGCAAACAAGATTTGAAGCAATTCCAGGAGGTTTAATTTTTATGTTTTATAATTATAACAGGAAATACGATTACCTGCACTAATACTCAATGACATATCTTCCTGGGAAATCTTTTTCAATACATCAATTACTTTTTTTTTATTTCAGGGGGGGGGGGGGCAGAGCTACCTGGAGCCCCAATGTCTCATTAATTTGATAATAGTAACATTATGTAATTCAGTATTTTAAGTCTTCTATATGAAATAACTAAAATATTCATTAAAGTCTAATTAATGCTTAAAGTGATAAAAACACAACACGAAATGTTTAAAAATACCTTTTAATATAGATTACATATGTTTCATTCGCTCTATCGGCGACATCTTCAGATCTAAATGATATATAAAATATTCTAGCAATTTTTTTTTTTTTTTTTTTTTGAAAATGGTAAACATAAACGACGAGATCTCATGTCCAAGGCAAGCAGGTGCTTAAATTGGTGAAACTGGAAAACGTGAAAATTATTATTTATTTTTATTTTTATTGCTTTTTCAATCTGTGAATCATCGCGTGCCAAATTTTAGGTAATTCCAAAAGAGGCGGCTTTGATATAATATAATCGTTTTATTTATCATTTAGATCTAAAGATGTCGCCGGTAAGAGCGATTGAAACATATGTAATCTATATTAAAAGTTATTTTTAAACATTTCGTGTTATATTTTTATCACTTTAAGCATTAATTAGACTTTAATTTAAACTTAACAAGTGATTTTATTATACTATTTGTAAAATATTGATTTTATGATAAACGAATTTTTAATTAGTTAAAAGGTTTATTATTCGCTTCTTGTCCAGGTTATTTGAAAATGATTACTTGAGTACTTCCTATACATTTTGAACTACTACGCCACTGACGCGTAGATTATAAGGCTTTTCATACGTTAATAAAATCGAAAGCGAAAAATGAAAAACGTGTGAATTCATTCGAAAGCATTATGCACAGAACATGAGGCAAGGGGAGAAAGGAAAAAGAGTCTTAAAAAAAACATGCCATGATAAAGTAGTAGCTTTTAAAAAGAAAAATATTTATGATATTTTAACAATAGATAACAAATTAAGATTTATCCTTTTCCTTATCACAAGATAACACCGAAATTCTATGTTCTCGCATAAAAAGAACATAAAGGGCATCAACCTTTTCTTAACCGACTTAAAAAAATATCGTTATAAGAAAAAAAAAACGCGATTTTAATTTTATCTAATCTTTTTGAATTTGTTCATATGTATATCATACAACATTTTAAGCGCAGCAGTTTTGACCCATTCATGTTCATTGAATATTCCGTCCGATATTTATTTCTCATTTTCTTTATTTCCATTATTATTTCTTTAAACTTTCTTCATGGGGAGAAATTACTATAATTAGTACTGAATTCAGGCCTTTTCTTCTTAGATAGGGCGTTTAAGTCGTGAAGCGCCGGGCCGAAACTAGAATTTTTTTTTTTCACCTGAAGCAAGCTATAATTTTTGCGCCTCCCCCCCCCCCCTTACCCACACACACTTTTTCAAAATAAATTTGTAAACAGGAGTTTTCGATCCATTGCTTTTATTTTGTATTTTAAATATAAAATAATTGCTTTAAAGTATACTAATCTTAACATTTTTAGATAGATTTCTTTAGAAATCGATTATTTTTGTTTATCTATATAGCTATCTATACCATTATATATATAATGATATATATAAGATTATATATATAATATATATATAAGATTATATATATAAGAACCATTATATATATAAGACTTTCGTTCCAGCCGCTTATAACTTGAGTTCTGAATAGAATTTGATGAGACTTACACTGTTAGATAATTTTTCAGAGAAGATTTTAGAACACATCGTTCTACGTTGTTTCGTTATAAGATTATGAAAGAAAGTTCTATAATCGAGTGAATTCGATTATAAAAGATCAGTCTTTCAAAAATATTCTGCTAAATGGATTTCGATGGAACTTGCACTGTTAGATAATTTTTTGGGGAAGATTTTAGTATACAGGGTGTCCACGTATAACCTGACCGACCTTTATTTTCGCAACCATTCGTCCTAGATGTATACTTCCAATTACAAAATTGGTAAAAATTAGGTGCAGAGTTAAGATAAAACAAGTTTGAAGCGAAAAAACAATTTAGTGAAGAATTATAGAATCTAAATTTTTATACAGCCCCCAGGTTCCTATACTTATATTTAGGGACGTTTTTTCTATTCAAAAGTATTGCAAACACAAGAAGTTCCATAACTGTACGACCAATATTCACTGAGAAATTTGAGTTCAAAGTTATCATGCATAGTATGGGGACCGTATACAAATGAAGATACGAATATCCCTATCAGAAAGACAAGGAGGTTTTAGAGTTAGATATGATCATGACAAAAGTATTGTTGCGTTCAAGTCAAAAAACAGTATAATATTTGTCTAATCACTGGTATTGAAAATAAAAATGTATATTTTGTATAATACATAAAATCACAGTGCACAAACTCATACAAATTTAATAAAGTAATTTGAAATAATAACATTAGTAAGTAGTGCTTTCTCGCAGATAAACTCAAATAAAAACTAAATAGAAATAAACAATGTGGATAAATATAGTCTTTCATACTTTCTCACTACATGTGTTCCAAGTGCCTTCCCTGGACTACAATACATAGAAAATTGATTCTTATGTATTTTTTAGCGCTGAATCCGAAGAAGACCTTCATTTTAAACCATCACGTCAGGATTTTTCTAAAATCGAAAATTTCAAAGTTAAAACGCTCAAAGTTAAAATTGAACCCTCCCCCCCTCCCCTCCCAACCTCTTTGAACCCCTGAACTGTTTAACTGTATAAGAAACCCAGTATAAGCCAGAAAATTGAATAAATTATTGAATTAAATAAAATTAAACTGCATAAAAAAGTTTTACATCTATTTTATAGTATCAGATTTTTCGCTATTTTTTAACCTTAAAATTTACGATTTGCGAAAAATCCTGACATGATGGTTAAAAGTGAAGGTATTTTTTTTTTTGATTCAGCATTAAAACATACATAAAACGTAATTATAAAAGTTAAAAAACACAACCATCGCAGGTTTATGTTATCTAATCTAAAACTCATCCTTAAACTTGTTGACGGTAATATATTCGAATTTTTTTGTGTTATCCTCTAATATAAGTATGTATAAGATGGTGAGCGTCGAAAATCATAATAATATTTTATTGTCATCGGATTTAAGTCAGTATGTAAAATTTAACTTCGATCGGACATTTGAAAGTGAGTTAAAGTTCGAGTACAAATTTTAAACTGGAAAGACGATCATTGTAAGTTTAAATAAAACCTTATGAAAATAACATAATTTTTGTAAAAAGAAATCATAGTCTCATATCCTTACAAAATAAAACATATGTTAAAATACAATTATTTTAACTAATTTGAAACTTAACTAATAAAAGTTAACTCAATCGTAATAGTTGTACGATTTCTTTCAAAGCGCAGATATCTTGAAATAAGTTTAAATACTTTATATACGACCCCTGAAAGCATAGCCGAAATCATCTGTTTTGAGATGCAAAAAAGTGGTATAAGTCATGCATTTCAAAGTTTCATAACTCGGTCAATTTTAATGTTAGATGAATGGGACTTTTTTTTTTGTCTTACTTGTTAGTGTCACAGTAAATTTTTACTAAATACCACTTATAGGACCGGGGGACCATATAAAAATTTAAATTTCGTAATTTTTTAATAAAAGTGGTTCTTGACCCAAATCGCCTTAAAAATAATTCTTTACCTTATTTAAACCATTTTTGTAATTGGAAGTATGCATCTAGGACCAACGGTTGTGAAAATAAAGGTCGGTCAGGTTATACGTGGACTCACTGTATAACACATCGTTCTACGTCGCTTAGTTACAGCGTTACGGAAGAAAGTTCTATAATCAGGTGAATTCGATTATAAAAGATCAGTTTTTTAAAAAGACTCTGCTAAATGGATTTCGATGGAACTTGCACTGCTAGTTAGATAATTTATCGGGGAAGGTTTTAGAACACACCGTTCTACGTTGTTTCGTTATTAGGATTATGAAAGAAAGTTCTATAATCAAATGAATTCGATTATAAAATATCAGCCTTTTAAAAAGATTCTATTAAATGGATTTCGATGGAACTTGCACTATTAGATAATTTTTCAGAGAAGGTTGTGGTATACAGCATATCGTTTTGCGTTGATTAGTTATAGAATTATACCAGAACGTTCTATGATCACGTGAATCCGATTATGAAATATTAGCCTTTTTAAAAAGTTCTACTAAACGGATTTTGATGAGACTTGCATTTATAGTTAGATAATTTTTCAAGAATCGTAGTAGTATACGTATTATATATCGTTTTATCGTTCTTTAACAAATCGCACTGTAAATGATTAACTAAAACAGTTGGTCTTTAACAGCATAAATATTATCTGACACATTACAAAATATAATAGCACAATGGCTTTCGAACCGTTTCCAGCAATGCGGAAGGACATTTCAGGTAAAAGTCCATATTGCTTTAAAACACAAGGTCAAATTCACAGATATATTTTCTTTTGATTCAAGATTTATTTGGAGAAACCGACCAGCGCAGCGTAGCGGGCGAAGCCTATTAGTATATATATATATATATATATATATATATACATATATATACCAGCGCAGCGTAGCGGGCGAAGCCTATTAGTATATATATATATATATATATATATAAAATGTATATATATATATGTATATGTATATATATATTTATATATATATATATATATATATATATATATATATATATATATATATATATATATATATACTAATAGGCTTCGCCCGCTACGCTGCGCTGGTATATATATGTATATATATATATATATATATATATATACTAATATATATATATATATATATATATATATACTAATAGGCTTCGCCCGCTACGCTGCGCTGGTATATATATGTATATATATATATATATATATATATATATATATATATATATATATATATATATATATATATATATATACTAATAGGCTTCGCCCGCTACGCTGCGCTGGTCGGTTTCTCCAAATAAATCTTGAATTAAAAGAAAATATATCTGTGAATTTGACCTTGTGTTTTAAAGCAATATGGACTTTTACCTGAAATGTCCTTCCGCATTGCTGGAAACGGTTCGAAAGCCATTGTGCTATTATATTTTGTAATGTGTCAGATAATATTCTGTTAAAGACCAACTGTTTTAGTTAATCATTTACAGTGCGATTTGTTAAAGAACGATAAAACGATATATAATACGTATACTACTACGATTCTTGAAAAATTATCTAACTATAAATGCAAGTCTCATCAAAATCCGTTTAGTAGAACTTTTTAAAAAGGCTAATATTCTGGGCAGTAAATTGATCTGTCGGTATATCGGACCAGTTCGTTAATTAAGTATGTAGCTGTTACAGCTCATTTACAGGGACACACAAAAGCAAAAATAATGCAAAACTTGTCATCACGATAGCGTCCGAAATGCTGAACCAATTCAAACCTAATTGATGCAGTGTATTGCAAGTATCTTGGATGAATTCGTAAATCAAGTATTATTTTGGCGTACTTATTGCGGTCTTCTAATGGAAAAAACGACCTTTTTCAAAGCAAAGAGTATAAAATTAACGAATATATTTTTGCTTTGAGTTGTCTGATTGTATGACTTTTTTGCCCAAATTTTGTTATTTGTTTTTTGTACTGAAAGACGAATAAAATTTTCTTTTAGCGCCCCCTTCTATACTGGCGCCCGTGGCACATGCCTCTTCCCCCAAGTTTCGGCCATACATGAGGGCAAGGCCACCTTAACACTTTCCGGCACAGACAAATTCTGTTCGTAAAATACGAAATTACGGACTGACACCGGAATTTACAAACGGCATTTTTTGAAAATAAGAACTCCTTATTTTAAGCTTTCATTATAGAAGCAAAATTTTATTAAAATATTCTTGGTGCCGAATGCAAGTTTGGAATTAAAATTAGGTGTGCCCGGAGTGGGACCACTGTTCCGGAAAGGGTTAAACACTGGGATAACTGGGATGCAGCTCTAGAGTGACAGATGTTCAGAAACGGCTTCCATAGTTTTCTTTTCTTTTTAGCACTTTCCAACCTAGTTGAAAAGTGCTTATGACTTCGGTTTGTCTGGCCGTCTGCCGTCTGGCCGTCTGGCCGTCTGCCGTCTGTCCGTGCTCTAACTCCCGTAAATATGCTCGGATTGCTCTGCAATTTTTATATGTTATTGTCGTTATCTATAGCATGTTCCCTATTTCAACGGAAGTGTGTAGCACTTATAGTTTTTTTACAGGGACACTCAAAAGAATTCCGTTACATTGCGGTCTATGGGGAAAAATCATTTGCGGTTTATTTAAATAATGTTTCACTATTTTAAACGCATTGTAATTTATATATATTACTAAGGTGCATTATAAGAAGCTTAATATGGAACAGGGTGTGCATAGCACTTATAGTTACTTTACAGGGACAGTAAAAATAATTCCGTTACATTACGTCTATGGAGAAAAATCGTCTGCGGTATATTTAAATAATGTTTCACTATTTTAAACGCATTGAAATTTATATAGATCACTAAGGTGCATTACAAGAGACTTACTACGGAATATTGTGTGTATAGCAGTCATCGTTCATTTACAGGGACACGCAAAAGAATTCTCTACTGTCTGTTAACAATAATTCCTGGAAGTGCGTTTTAAGTTATTGAACGCGATTTTAATTTTAACTGGCTTTTTGTCTATTACATGGTGTGTATAAATTCTGTAGATCCTATACAGGGCAGCACAAAAGTTCGCGAACACATTTCTGTTTATTGACAAACTCCAGACGGAGAATTTTAAACTGTGCTACGCGTTTCCTAACTGAACTAAAATTATCATCCTATGTAGTAGATATACAAATCTATAGATCCTATACAGGGCTGAATAAAAGTATTCGGATATTTTTCCGAATATTGTATATGTTGGAAATTCCTGAAATTATGTTTTTAAATATGTTATGCGTTTTCTAAATTGTTTACTTAGATGTTAGCTTTTAGCTTATTAAACGGTATGATTTGTAAAATTATTTTGGAAGCGTTGGAAAGTGCTATATAATCTATGCTTGACGCATGATTTTTCGTTCTTGTTTAATACTTTCCAAGATAGTTGAAAAATGTTTATGAATTCGGTTTAAATGTCTGTCTGTCTGTGCTTTAACTCTCGTAAATGTACACGGACTGCCATGTAATTTTTAAATTACTGAGGTTTACTATAGAAACTTGGAACTGAAAATGAAGTGTATAGCATTTATAATTTGTTTACAGGGACATACAAAATAATACCGTTGCATTATGATCTATGGGGAAAAATCGTTTGTTGTGCATTTTATTGATGATACGATATTTCAAACTAACGAGATTAATATGCATCACTGAAGTGGGCTAGAACATGCTTTCTCAGGAGCACAGAATAAATAGCATTTATAGTTTGTTTACAGGGATGCACAAAAGAATTCCATTACATTATGATCTGTGGGAGGAAAACCGTTTGCGTTATATTTTAACAATGCGACGATACTTCAAACATAATGAAATTAAGAAGATTTACAGAGGGGCACTAAAAGATTTTTTTATAGATTAGGGAGCGCGTAGCATTTATTGTTCATTTACAAAGACGAACAAAAGAATTCAGTTACAGGATGGACTATGATTGACAATTGCTGGAAGTGCGTTTTCCATTATGGTATGCATTTTAAAACTTATCCAGTTTTAAGTATATTACGTCGAATGTACAAATTATATAGGCCCTATACAGGGCTGCACGGAAGGATTCGCACACATTACGGGATCAACAATTGCTGAAAATGTTTTTTTGCTGAGTTGTGCGTTTTTTAATTTGCTTATTTATACATCTGATTTCATTGTATGAAAAAGTGAAATTTCTTAATAATATTCTGTTAGTGTTGGAAAGTGCTTTATAATCTGTGCCGATGCATGATTTTTCTTTCTTGTTGACATATCCAATATAGTTGAAAAGTGTTTATGACTTTGGTTGGTTAGTCTACCATCTATCCGTGCTCTAACTCTTGTATATATACTCAGATTGCCAGATTTATTGAGGTTTACTGGTGGTATGTTCACTACTGAAAATGGAGTAGAATGTATAGTTCGTTTACAGGGATACTCAAAAGAATCCCGTTACATTATGGTCTATGAGGCAAAATCGTTTGCTGTGTATTTTAATGATGTTAGATTATTTGAAACATAATGAAACTGATATGCATTTCTGAGGCGCATTAAAAAAATGCTTTCCGCAGAATATGAAGTGAAAAGCATTCTTTTATATATATATATATACCGCTAACCAGGCCCCCTACCTTCCCGGCATGAGTGCCTAGCTTAATGAGTTAGTACCTGGGAGCGGGGCGATATTCGCCTGATCACGGCATGGCTGTGATCCACCTGACAATAGCCTTGTTGACATCGCTGCAATGCTCTCTAATGGTTTGCTGCAGTTCTGTTTGTTTGCCGGTGCAAGGTTTCTATTTAACTTTGTTGAATTGGCAGATTTTAAAAAGCTAAAATTAAAGAAGAGAAAGGAATTGGTCTTGTAATTTAGAACCTTAATCAGGTGACGAGACCTTCACCTGACTAGGCACATCCAGAGGTATAATTCATAGGGAACTTGGGGGACTTTGCACCCACGACGGATTTTATTTGCACCAGGCGCCATTAGCGTAGATTTACATACTTGCCATATCTGTTGGCTTGTCACGTTCGTGGTGGGTTGTTGCTGTAGAATTTATCGCCTTTTTGGGGGGCTGATTTCACTTTTAGTTTTATTTGTCTCTGTCAGGGTTTTTTTGCCGTTTTTATGGCCTCACCCCTGTTGTGGGTTGTTTCTGTCTATTATTATTCGTTAGGTTTTTGTTTCTTTCTTGATGAATTGATATCTCTAGCTTGTGCTAGAGCTGATTGTCACATTTTGAAACTTGGTCTTCTTTCGAGATTTTTCACTGGTTATTAATTCACTATCGTGGGTATTGTCACATTGTAACTTTTGTTATAAATAGTTGTCACATTTCTGAATGTTGCACACTCCTTTTTGTTGGTTTTGTCACTTTAAAGCACACAATTGTCTAAGTTAGTTAAGTAATTAAAGCAGCATTCTTTATTTATTTACAGGTTCACAAAAAAAATTGTGTACGGAGAAAAAATGCTTGCGATGTATTTTAATGATGTTACACTGTTTCAAACATAATGAATTTTATATGCATTATTGAGGTGCACTAGAAGATACTTATTGTGGAATATGACATGTATAGCAGTTATCGTTCATTTACAGGAACACACAAAACAAAATATGTCGGTTACGGTACTGTCTATGAGCGATAAATGCTAGAAGCGCGTTTTTTAATTGTTGATATGCGTTTTTAAGTTTAACCAAATCTTTGTATAGTGTGCGGTTTCCTGTATTCATCACTGACTACCAAAAGTTATTGTACAGTCATAGCACACGATTTTTCATTTAGCGTACATTTTTTTTAAAATTCTTAAGTACGTGGGATGAGTATCAAAGTTAATTAATTACGAAACAATAACTGTGTGAAATCCATAAAACTGTTTTTAAAAATCTCAGTTTCAGTTGAATCTTTAAACACAGTAGAATTTGTAGTATTCGATCAAAACTGAACACCAAATTGGTCGTCGAATAATTTCAAAACTATCCGATAATGCAAAATCACAGCTGTCAACTTTTACTCTTTTTTATTACCACTAAAATTTAAAAGAAATTTTTGACTTTTTTAATTGCGGATTTTGCCGAGTTTAAGCTAAAATTTACTTTTAAATTTTAGTGGTATAAAAAAAGCGTACAAGTTGGCAGCTATGCAAAACAACCAAAGCAAAGAAATCTGAAAAAGTAGATGATTATATTACAAGGATTATGCTATATTTTATTAATTAAATTTAAAAATGGAAACATAACTTAAATACCAATATACAAAATACTCAATGACAAATGTTAGCTTGCTCTGAATATGAATGTCTTAAAGAAAACAAAAATGTCCATTAATATTGACTTTTACTTGCATATTATATTTCCTCACTACCAACAATTTCAAACATATAAAAATATACACCGTGTCCCAAAAGTTTAGACAATCAATAAAATTTTCATTAATATAAAAAGTAATAAGGTGCAGTTAAAATTTGTGAGATAGGTAATAAATAAAAGCTGTTTTGCTGATATACACATAAAAATTATGATCAAAGGTTTGAAATTATAAAATATACATTAAATTATATAACAATGTGCTGTCCCAAAAGTATAGACACCTGTAATTTTTTTGGTTTTACATTTATAAAAGAAACTAAACACTTACTTTTAATATTTAATTGTATTGGCACAACACTTTAAAACATCAAATACACGTTGTTCCAAAGAATTAACTAAGCATTGCATTACAGAAGGAGCTATTGCATACCACGCTTTGTCAATTGCAATTTTTAAGCCATTTACACATGTATATGGCTTTCCATTTTCATATATTTTACGAGATAAGATTCCCCATATGTTCTTCATGGGATTCAAATCTGGATTAAGTGCTGGCCAGTCTAATAGTGTGATATTGTTTAGCCTAAACCATGTTTTCGATGATGTGGAGGTATGGATGGATGCCCCATCTTGTTGGAAAACACAGTCTGGTCCTGCTAGCAAATCCATAATTGGCAGTAAATTGGTACGTAAAATATCCTGATAATCCTCTGATTTCATTTTTCTGTCCATAAGTCCTACAGATGTTTGGCCGTTGAAATAAAACCCTCCCCAGGTCATTATGGATCCTCCATCTTGTTGCCTGCTGAAACAGTTAGGTCATGCCAGTAAAATTTATGACAATCAGGGCCGTCTAAATTCCATTTTTTTATCACTGAAGATGACAGAAATCCATTTTTCACTGTATGACATATGCTTTCTAGCCCAATTTAAACGTGCATCTTTATGTCTCCGCTTTAAGCAAGATTTTGCTTTCATTCTGATGTAAAAAATATATGTTGAAGCTTCAATTCGTCTGTGTACAGTACTTTTTGATATTCTGGAAATTGATTTAATTTCATGCACAGATAAATTATCAACTTAAGGCATTTTAATAACATTCTATCATCACATAACATTGTTTTCTTCGGTCTTCCGACTCGCTTTCTAGTATTGTATGCTCCACCTGATTTCAAAACTCTATAAAAACTGCTCAAGAATCTCTTTATTCTTCTCGATATTTGTACAGGATTTTGTCTTTGCGCTTTTAAATGTAAAATCTTAATAATTTCATCTTTAGAAATTTCTTTAGAACGGGGCATTTTTATAAGAATACGCAGGAAATATCTTTTCCTAATCACAAACAAAACAATACAAAGCAGACGAAAATAAAAATGTTTTATTTTGTGAACAAAAATGTAAAAGAAAACATGTAATGCTGTATTGTGTCTATACTTTTTGGACAGCACATTGTTATGTAATTTAAAGTATATTTTATAATTTCAAACCTTTGATCATAATTTATATGTGTATATCAGCAAAACTGCTTTTATTTATTACCTATCTCACGAATTTTAATTGTACCTTATTACTTTTTATGTTAATGCAAATTTTATTGATTGTCTAAACTTTTGGGACACGGTGTATAAATATATCATTTTTAAAGATAAAAATGTACAAAGGATATTTAAACATTTTTAGAACGAGCCTTTTTTTAATGTTTAAAATGTAAAAAAACCTTTTTTTAATGTTTAAAATGTAAAAAAACCTTTTTTTTTTTTTTTTTTCATGTTCGATCTGATAATCTTGTTTCTGGACTATGAGCCTGCATCATGCTTACCATGATAGAAGAACCTTACATAAAATTTCCAGGGTTATTGTTTGCTGTAGAGGTCTGCACGGGCCTGGCCCAGCCAATTTTCATTCACGAGACACGGGCCGGGTCTTACTTTTTCCTGCAGTCTTGGATCGGACCAGGCCAGACATTTTCACGACCCGGTATGAAAGCTAAAATATCGACTCGGGTCTTATCCAGCCCGTATGAAATCCACCATTGACCCGGCCCAGCCCATCCCGTGCAGACCTCTGATATACTTTCCCATGTGTCTGTGTTCGGCTGGCATTTTATTTATTACTTACCCATCATACGTAGTATAGGGTAAGTCTTGTAATCGTTTTGAAAATCGAAAATATTTTTTTGACGGATTTACACGTTTCAGACACTGGAGATTCCGAAAAACATATTTTTAGAAAAAAAATTTTGCCGTCCGTCTATGTGTCTGTATGTCTGTGTGTCTGTAAACGCTCTATCTCCCGAACAAATTGAGATAGAGACTTGAATTTTGGTATGTACCTAGTATGTAATAATGGAAAGAAGCTTATTGAATTTCAGTAACCTCGATTATCCGAAACTATTTTTTTCGGACTCTCGAAAAAAAAAGTTATATAAAAGTTTTCGATTTTTTTTATTTTAAGGAGTGAATATAAAAGGCAATAAAAAAACATAAATTTTGCATAAAGCATGAAGTCGATCGGATAATGAGTTGCCGAGATATTTGTAATCCTATTTTCCACACTCTTCGATTTTTCATGACCCTGTATTTCATCCAAATTTCAATTCAAAGATATATTTTAATTGGAAATGAGACGTTTAATCCGAAACAATAAACCGTTAGTTAATATGATTATCATTTTTGGAGTTATAATGATGTTTCTTTTACGCAATTCAGTAATAGAGCATTTAAAGTTTAGGACGTCATCAAGCCATTCGATTTTATTCGCATTACAATGCATTTTATGAGTAGTTTACACATGTTTTATTTTAATATTTTGTATTATGCATATCCATGATGGGTAAATATTACGGTGGCCCCCAACGTCTAGTTTTATTTTTGTAAAAGTTATAGTGATGTTGTGCATTTGTTTCGCGAAATCTTTAGAAATTTAATGTGGTTTAATAAATTACAGAGCTATATTAAAAAAAAATCTACTTTTTTTCTTTGTAGAGCTTTAAAATTATGATTTTCTTTTACCATTTTTTTTTGTCATTCTGAACTACGTAGATTCCTTACCGAATCTTCATTTGAATTTAATTATTTATCGAAGTAATTTTTTTTTAATCAGTGTTTATGTACGTAATTGCCTTTAGTAGCCGTTATTATTATTATTATTATTATGTATTCCATGAATTTGGAATATAATTTGGAAATAAAATTTATGCATATGTAAGTGTGCTTATTGAAAAATTTTAATTGTAGGATAATGTTGCTTCAGAAATATCAGCATGTTTTGTAAAAATTCAGTCGGGTCAGACCGGGTCAATTAAACGTTTGTATGGATGCCGAATTTTTAAACTTTTTTACTGGGCCGGGTCGATGATTTTTTGTACGGGTCGACCGGGCCGAACTTTTTAGCTTTTATACCGGACCGGACAATGATTGTTTTATATGGGACGGGCTGAGCCCGGGCCTAGAAATTTCGGCCCGTGCAGACCTCTAGCTTGCCAATCCTCTTTCACTACTTTCCAGAGTCGTGTTGTGTTTGCACTTAGAAAAAGTTCTTTAGAACAAGGGCACAGCCCACATGCAAGTTAAACGTCAGTGGACTTCGCAAGAATATGTTGAAAAGTTATACATGCAATACCTGTGTCAGTTTTCTTTTTTTCTTTTCTTTTTTTTTTTTTTTTCAAGGAATACAGTGGTATTTATGTACGATTAGTATGAAGATTTATTATTACAAAATTATGACTGGTGGCTTTTCTGAAATTTCACTCTTTGAAAGTCGTTGGGATAAACAAATACAATTTATTCTCTAAATATCGGACGTAAAACATTTTCCTGGTAGTATGATAAGTTGATTTTAACATTTTCTCCACTCTTTTTATTTTAAATTTACCATTGTACGATAAACCTATGCGGCAATCATAATGCCTTTACCGAGTTTTGGACATCTATTTCTCGACGTTTTCGACATTAAATAGACTTTTTTTGATACAGTCATTTAGGTAAACTCATGCTTCATCAAGAGCAACAATGCACTTCCATTTATCTCCTGGTAAATGGCTTTCATACAGGGCTCTACAAAATATCTGGCATTGAGCCATATGCTTCCGCAAAGGGCGGTGAACATTATGTTTCTAATGATTTTTTTCAAGCTGTAAATCTTGGTTTATTACTTTGTTTATTGTTGCTACAGGTGTATTTAAAGACTTTGAAATTGATTCTATGCCGCCGGATTTTTTCTTGTTACTAACAATTTTTTTCACTTTAGAAACATTTGAAACAGTTACGAAAATTTTCGGATATTCATTTTTAGTCTTCTTTCGACGCAAAGGTACTGTTTGATGGCCATCAACTTTCTAATTAACTACTGCCGCTTAATTTGCACTTAGAAATTTGTATACCATGCATTTCACAGTGTTTTTTAACTAGAGAATAAGAATATTTCTCCTCGAAAAGCGCAAAAACGTATCCTCTTACGATCGACAGCTTATTTACATGCGCCATTTTGAAAGAAGAATAAATTTAAAAGTATCAGACGATAATTTTAATTTCAAATAATAAGCTGTTGCCAGAAAATTTCCCCCAAATATATTTTCATTTTTTAAACTCTTTATCGAAATCGTTCTAAAAATCTGTAAACACCCTCTGTATATTGTATGCTCGCGAGATAAGAGACTTTATTTTAATGATACGTAAAATTTCTGATTTGAATATTAAATACATGTCATTATTATTTTTCTTTAAAGCAATATAAACACCCCCCCCCCCTCCCTCAACCTCCACCCGAAAAGAACATGCATTTAGCAGTTGCCCTTTAAAAAACTTTAAAACAGGAAATGTTTTCCATATTCAAATGACAGTAAAAAGTGCATGTAAATTTTACTTAGACTTCTGTTGTTTAAACAGGTTATTGTGTTGAATGAAATTAGCAATTTTTTTAAAAAAAGTACAAAATTTTCATACAAAAGAACTTAAAGAATTTTAATTTCTTAAATGTTTAATTTGACAGAAGTTCCAAACATAATTCAATGACGACAATTTTTGTAGTAATAATAACAAATATAATGACTGCATGCAAAACTAAAGAATAAAATAAACGATTTTTTTTATAGCTCAAATAAATAAGAATTATCAAAATTTAATATTAAGAACTTTTGTTTGGAAAAAACTTCTGCATATATGTAGCTATAAAATCAAATAACAGATGATTTTTTTTTTTTCAGAAAAGTCCATAAAAAGCGCATTTTTCTTTTTTCAAAGTTTTATCTCATTTTTTCGGAGAGGGGGGGGGGGAGGGGTCAGGACCCCATAAGCTACTTGACCACAACCACTGACGGGTACTCGTCCTTACTTCTTAAAATTATCGAATGTTGGCTATATACTTATACGATTCCTCGTTTATTTAGTGAATTAAACCAATTAAGTAAAATCAATATTTTTCACCACAACTCAGATTTAATCACATTTAGAAAAAAAAAAAAATTCAAAAAGTTACTATTACAGACTAATTAGACAACAAATATAAATAGTAATTTCAAAAACTTACCAAAACTTTAATGATTTTCTTTTTACAAACTGTCCTATAGCTAGAACAATGGATACAATAAAATTGTGGACAAATGTATATTTTGCAATTACTCAGAAATACAGTAAATTCTGTCTAAGGCGGACTCTATGTCTTACCGAGGGAAAATTTTCAAGTTCCGGCGAACCCATATAGAAAATAACATTAATTCATGCCATATAAGCCGGAATCTGCCTATGATGAAACAGAAAGTTATTTATGATCCCACCGAAACCAAAATTTTGCATAAAGCGGAAAAAGGAACATTTTAAAAATGAAAAGTATTTAGTTTGTGAGATTTTAAAACTGATAAATATTACGTTAAATACTCACTGTCGAATATTTTAATTAAATTTGAAGAAAATTTTTCACACAATTATTTAAATTAACCAAGAACGAAAAATCATTCATCAAGGCATAGATTATGAAACACTTTCCAGCACTATTGGAATTTCGTTAAAAAAAATTATTTTTGTTCATACAATGAAATGAGATATCTAAATAAACATTTAAAAAAAAAAAAAAAGTTGTAATTTAACAAATTAAAACCATTGCGAAAATGCTCCGAAAGCTTAAAATATAGAAACTTTTTTTTTAAATATTAATTATTCAAAAATATTCATCGGAACCATCTACAAATAAGCGCATTTTCCATTACTACAGTTGAAGAAATAATGGCATTCTCTGTCCTCGCAAAAATATTCGTTTGAACCATCGCCGCAGTTATTGAAACGCATTTTTCATTACTATACCTTATCCTTAATATATACCTTAATATTTTGTCGGGTCCTTCCTGCAATAGAGATGGGCAACATCTTTCCTTTTAGGGAATCGTTCCAGCCGGAATCGTTCACCGAAAGGAACGAGTTCTTTGGAGTCGTTTTGGAGTCGTTCCTTTTGGAATCGTTCCTAAAAAAGGAACGATTCCGAAAAGAAGGAACGATTCCTAAATAAAATTAACGATTCCGAAAAAAGGAACGATTCCGAGAAAAAAGAACGATTCCGAAAAAAAAAGGTTTTCGAGAAAAAGAAACGCTTTCGAGATAAAAATAACGATTTCAAGATAAAAGGGATAATTTTGAGAAAAAAGGAACAAATCCGGAAGTATTAGAACGAACATGAAATCCATTTTTTATCCATAATTTATTTTCTTACGTATTCGTCCATTTTCTTACGCATTCATCCGGCTTATTTTTAAATTTTTTGGACAGATGATTTCGTTTTCAAGAGTTAATTTCATTGATGAATGTGAATGTGTGCAATTAATTAACAATTATTTCTAATTGCTATAATACAAGTATACTCCCTGACTTTAGGGTTTATGGCATTAAACTCAATTCCTCTTATGACTTTTCATTTACCGCTATAGTTTATCAAAGAAATTTTATTGTAGCTGTTTGTTTTGCCCACCAGGGTGGCGACCCATTCGATTTTTAGTGTAATCGGGTTTCCTCTTGAAAATATATCGTTGAATGACCCTCCATTTATACTATTATAATTATTTTATGCAGGAATCTTTATTCTAGTTCTGATGTTTGGCATTAGGGTCTACGCAATTTTAAACCTTATAATTAGATCCCTCTTCAAAATCCACCCCAAGATAACCAACCATTCATTTACATGTCAGTCCTCGGAACAGGCCGTTTTCAGAGTCACTCCATTTCAGTACGATTATTTGGAAATCGGTCATTTTCTCAGTCTGCCCATTTCTAAACAATTCCCAGGACTATCTCCTTTTAGTATTAAGTTCATGCGTGAATAGAATCTTTTATAAAATCTAATTCGGATACCTGTCGATTTGGGGAAACATAATTCATTAAACGAAGTATATTTGAGAGTCTTAATATATAACAATGTCCTTTCTGACTGCATTATCAATGCACAGCCGAAACCGAAATGCCTGCACCTGAAATCGTAAACTTTTAGTTGTTACTTCTTGTTATGACATAAAAATCCATTAAAAAGGTGTTTTCTGAAATTCAACTGTTAGGTGATTGAAAGTTTTTGAAAAGGTATATATCAGTATATTTAAATTTAGAAATTGCACATAATTAGAACTGTAGATATTGAGATAAGAAACAAAATCATAACTATATAGTTCAATACGTTTCAACAACTTAACTAACTTTCGTCAGCTTTATAGTTTAATACAAATACGATTTCAAATACACAAAATAAATAAGAAAAATATACAAAATACGACACTCTTAAAAAATATTTTATTTCAAAAATAGGAATATATAAATTTTGTTGATTTGGTGAAATCCTAAAATAATCCGCAACAAAAAAGCAGGCTAAAATGTTAGTACAACAAACAATTCAACAACAGTTTCATGATAGTAAAGAAAATTAACATCAATAATATAAAACAACAAGAAATAGTAATTTGTTTCTTTTTTTCATTCATTGGTGTAAACAATTTTTTTAATCGATTTTATTTTCTAATAATTTTTGTTTAATAAGAATTACTGCTATATAATTCCAAAACTCTATTGTCTGAAATACTGAATCAATTCGAACCTATTTGGGACAGTAAATTGATCTGCCAGTATCTTAGATGAGTTCGTTAATCAAGTATGTAGCTGTTATAGTTCGTTTACAGTAGCACACAAAAGCAAAAAACATTCAAAGCTTGTCATCGCGATAACATCCGAAATATACTGAGCATATTTAAACCGAATTAGGACAGTATATTGTTCTTGCAAGTATCTTGGAAGAATTCGATAATCAAGTACTGTTTTGTTGCCTCTATGTGATCACCTAATGATAAAAACCAGCCCTGTTGAAAGCAAAGATAATAAAATAAACGAATACGTTTTTATTTTAGGTTGCCTGATTACAAGTATTTTTTGTTCAAATTTCGTTATTTGTTTTTTGTACCGAAAGAAGAATCAAATCCTATTTTGGCGCCCCCTTCTACACTGGCGCCCGGGGCACATGCCCCTTTTGCTCCTCCGTAGTTTCGGCACTGCAAATATCTGTTATCCACCACCGCAGTAAAAGCCATTAATCCGGGAACTGATTTCGGGAGTTGCGAGTATCAATCCCGATCGTGGAATCGCTATTGTTACAAGAAATTATTATGAAAAACGATTTTTGTCTTCCTTTTATTTTACGTTGTACGAAGTCAAAGATATTTAATTTATTATTATTTAGCAAAAAATAGAAATAAAATGACAAAAAAAAAAAAAAAAAAAAAAAAAAACTATACAAAATTACAATTTCATTCTTTAGCAATCAATAATCAAAAAATAAAATTAGCGTAATAGTGCTGCTCCCATTTTTTTTTTTTTTTGGCAAAATATAAAAATGTCTATTAATCTGTAGTACACAATTATACAATTATATTAGCACAAAAATCCGTTAAGAAAAAAAAAAAAAAAAAAAACATAAATGTATTTACTGTAAATTATGTTTTATTTTTACTATATATTTTTACTATACACTATATACTTTTTTACTATATACATATATTATAAAACTAGTTTAATGTAATCTTAACATAAATCCATTAAACAGAAAAAGCTTAAAATACGCAGCTTTACATTATATGTCACTATGTTGGAAAATGTCTGATAATCTATTATGTAGCACGTAATTTTTCTTTCTGGTTTTCATACTCAAAACGGCCATAAGGGTAGCGAACAGCGGTTAAATTATTTGAATCCCACCCACTACTGCTACTGTTATATTATTATTATTCTTAAATATGTTTTTTTTTTCTTTTTTTTTTTTTTTTTTTTTTTTTTAAATCTTTATTATAGGAATTTTAAGAAAGAATTGAAAACGTTTTACAAAAATCCCTTATCCAAATAGGTTTCCCTCTATGTATCCACTGCAAGTTGACTAAAACTATCTATGGGAGTTCGGAGATCTTTTGAATCATCCTTTTCAGGAGAGAAAAATAAGACTCCAAACTGAGGAAACAAAGTGGTTACTCGAGCGCTCGTAAATGCTCTTATTAGGTAGATTTCGTAAGAAATACTATCTATTGCATTCTCCCCTAAGTTGGAATCTTTGAAAAAATTGTGTAGATCTACGCCGATTATGACTCACAGAACCCAAAACCACCCCTAGTTCAAAACTTTATCTATCTATCTATCTATGTCACTTTTTTATGGACACGATAACTTCAATAATTCTGCAAAATCTCTTCCTAACTGATATACATAAAATCAAGGGGCATAAAATCTCGGTCAAGTACGTTAATGGGCAATATCGAACCAGTGTGTGTGTGTGTGTGGGGGGGGGGGGGGGGGCTGGGGAGGCTTTTTGTGAAAACAGAAAAAACCCCATAACTTCTTAATTATGATACGCGCGTATTGAATCCATTTAAAGTTATTATTAATTCTAGGTAATTTTATGTATGACAGATTTTTGATATCATTAAAAATGGCCCCAAAGGGGGGAAAAGGGGGTTTCAGAAGAAAAAAATTCATAACTTCGCCAATTCACAAGATATCAAATCCGCTTAAATTTATTATAAATCCTCTTAATATTATCTAAAACTTTTATATTGACAAGTTTTTTATATCACCAACCCTTATAGCAAAAAAAAAAAAAAAAAAAAAAAAAAAAAATCCCTGCCGGCTTCGCCTGCAGACAAGTTAAATTTCGAAGTGGGCGGTCCCAACTGCAGCAACATGGCAAAAAGGTAATTTCTTCTGCAATTCCCAACAAACAGGCGCCCCACGGTCTGCGTCTTCGAAATCTACCTGTGTCTGCTGGCCGAGCCGTCAGGGATTTTTTATTTTTCTTTCGACAGAGAGGATCCTCAAATTAAAATTATGCTTGATGAAAACATATGAAACAGTGAAATATACACGAAAGTGCGCAACCATGCAATTATTAAAATTGATCGAAAATCAGTTCTTTCTGATAAAAAAATCAGTTATTATTAACTGACTTAAAATGCAATTGTTCAGGGCATAGCGATGTATTTCTTATATTATTCAAAACTGTTTCTAATCAGATTTAAAAAATATATATATTTCCCAATATTATTTAAACAAGCATTTACTTTACATTAATTTTTTGTTTTAATTTTTTTCTTTCTGATCAAATTAGCACAAAAAGTTTCAATAGCAATGTAATTAAGTCGCAGGTGATATAAGTACATAGCTAAATAATAGACAATACTTTAACTAAAGTGCAACAATATACTTCTATTTATCTTAAGATAAATTTAAGAGAAAGTAATACACCGTTGTAGTTTATTAATCAATCGCCCCCCCCCCCGCACTTCTCTCTCTCTCTCTCTCTCTCTTTTATTATTATTTTTTATCACGTACACATTAGAAGGATTTTTTGGCCAGAAACTCAGCTTTAATAGAATCAAAATCTGCTATTTTAAAATAAAATAGCGTATTTTAATTTATTAAAACTGGCCAGTCTACAAGAACAAGGACCGATTCAGAGGACTTGATCTTTTCGGAGTCAGTACATTCAGGACCGATTCCGAGGAATCGATCCTTTTTGGAATCGGTATATTTTGGACCGATTCCTAGGAGTCGTTCCTTTTCGGAATCGCTACATTTTGAACTAATTCCGAGGAATCGGTCCTTTCGGAGTCGATTCCGAGGACTCGGTCCTTTTCGGAGTCGGTATATTTTGGACCGATTCCTAGGAATCGGTCCTTTTCGGAATCGATTCCGAGGATTCGGTCCTTTTCGGAGTCGGTACATTGTGGACCGATTCCTCGGAATCGGTCCTTTTTGGATTCGATATATTTTGGACCGAATCTAAGGAATCGTTCCAAAAAGGACCGAATCCAGGGAATCGTTCCAAAAAGGACCGAATCCAGGGAATCGTTTCAAAAAGGACCGAATCCGGGGTATCGTTCCAAAAAGGACTGAATCCGAGGAATCGTTCCTTTTCGGAATCGTTCCAAAAAGGACCGAATCCAGGGAATCGTTCCAAAAAGGACCGAATCCGGGGAATCGTTCCAAAAAGGACTGAATCCGAGGAATCGTTCCTTTTCGGAATCGTTCCAAAAAGGACCGATTCCTATTTAAAGACTGGAATCGTTCCTTCAATTTCATTGCCGGAGTCTTTCCTTTGGAATCGTTCCTTGACAAATGACACATCTCTATCCTGCAATAACTTTAATTCTTGTTTAGATTGATGTCTGAGCTAAAGGTATTTTGAGGAAATTAAAGTTGAAGCCACGTTTTTTGCTTTATAAGACGATTTCTCATCTGACATCCATTTTTGAATTCGGCTTTTTTTCATATATGATAGTTTGCATCTATCCTTTTTATAACTTTAACATTTTTGTAATGCTTTTATGCATTTCTATTGCCTATTCAAAGAAAAATTCTTCTAAAGTTGCAGAATTTCGTTAAAAACGCTTAAAAAAGAAACAAATTCTTCTAAAGTTACAGAATTTTGTTAAAAACGCTTAAAAAATAAATTGACGACGTCAAGAGGTCCATTCTCGACCGAAAACAACAACCATTTTCCCAAAAAAAAAAAAAAAAAAAAAAAAAAAAAAAACGCGGTGGTAGTGTATGAGAATTCTTTCCTACAACCCTGTTCATGATCTACACACCTCGTAAGATATTCAAAAGCACTTAAGTTTTAAATGTATATCACACTTGAAAACGCACATCCAGCAGTTATGCTGGCCCATAGTCAGTTCTGTAACCGAATATCGAATTCTTTTGAGTGTATCTATAAATAACCGATAAATACTACGTACTCAATAATCTATAGAAAACATACTGTAATGTATAATAAATAGTAATGTATATCAATTTCATTGAAATAGGTTTTCGAAAAACGATTTTCCCCCATAGATCATAATGTAATGAAATTCTTTTGTGCAACCGACCCTGTAAACGAACTAGAATTGCTACTTACTATATATAATTGCTAATTACTCTATAGAAATAATGTTGCCATCCATCTTAGTGATGCATATCAATTTCATTATGTTTGAAATAGTGTAACATCATTAATGCAGAGAAAACTTTCTTTTTCCATTGAACGTAATGTAACAAAATACTTTTGTAATGTCCTCGTAAGCAAACTATAATGGCTACTTATTCTATACTCTATACAAAACATGTTGTCCACCTCAACTACGCATATCATTTTCATTATGTTTGAAATGGTGCAACATCAGTAAAATACACTGAAAACGATTTTTCCGCATTAACCGTAATATAACGGAGTATTTTTGAGTGTCCCTGTAAAACTAACCACAAATGATACACATTTCATTTTCAATACCGAACATTCCATGGTAAACCTCAATAACATATATAAAATTACATGGCAATTCGAGTATATTTACGCAAGTTAGAGCGCGGCCAGACGGACAGACAAACCGAATTCATAAACATTTTTCAACTATGTTGGATTTGTTTAAAAAAGTGAAAAGTCATATCAAATAAAATACTAAAAATTAGCCAACTTGAAAAAAATCTAAAAATAAGTAAATAAATAAACAGAAATTAAATCATTAAGATTGAACTTAATATGATCCCAAGTGTCACTTAGCAATTTTAAATCTAGTTTAGTAGCGGAACAAAAACTAGGCGTTGGGGGGGTCACCGTAATACCATCAAGGATATGCATAATATAAAATATGAAAATAAAACATATGTAAACTATTTGTAAAATGCATTGCAACTCGAATAATATCGTGGCTTGATGACGTCCTAAACTTTAAATGCTCTATTACTGAATTGCGTTAAAGAAACATCCTTATAACTACAAAAATGATAATCCTATTAACTAACAGTTTACTGCGTCGGATTAAGCGTCTCATTTCCAATTAAAATACATCTTTGAATTGAAATTTGAATGAAATACAGGGTCATGAAAAATCGAAGAATGTGGAAAACAGGATTACAAATATCTCGGCAACTCATTATCCGATCGACTTCATTCTTTATGCAAAATTTATTTTTTTTTATTGTCTTTTATATTCACTTTTTTAAAATAAACAATTTCGAAAAATTTTATATACCTTTAATCAGAACGAATATTTCGAAAGTCCGAAAAAATAGTTCCGAATAATCGAGGTTACTGAAATTTATTAAGCTTCTTCCCGTTATTACATACTAAGTACATACCAAATTTCAAGTCTCTATATCTCAATTTGTTCGGGAGATAAAGCGTTTACAGACACACAGACAGACGGACGGCAATTTTTATTTTTCTAAAAATATGTTTTTCGGCATCTCCAGTGTTTGAAACGTGTAAATCCGTCAATTTTTTTTTTTTCGATATTTAAATCATAGCTGTCCTATATATATGACGATGATAAAATATGGTTTATTAAAGCATAGAACGCAATAGTAAACTTTTCAAATATATAAAATTAAAATTTACTTTATTTTGACTTAAATGAAGGATTTATGAATAATAATTTTTAAATTAAATATTTTTTAAGACTATGAGAAAATATGTATTTATACTCCTCAGTTTTAAAATATATCATTGACTACATTACACTGCAAAAAATAATTGTTGATTTTGCAGTATAAAACTGGCACCCAGCTGCCAGTATTATACAGCATGCGCGGTAGCGTATTACTGTTTGCACGGCAGCGTATTACTGCTTATTTTACTGTTTAATACTGTTAATTTTACAGTATAATACTGGCAGCTGGGGTGCCAGTTTTATACTGTAAAATCAACAATTATTTTTTGCAGTGTATATATTCGAATTTTAATCTCTTAGAATAAATTATGTAAATTTATCAACAGTCATAAGAAAGCAAATTCCGGAGCAAATCTATTAGCTTATTTTTTAAATCTTTAATTTCTATTAATTTAAAGAATAAGCCTTGCTTAATTATTATTATTATTGGAAAGAAAACGCTGTAATTGCTTTAATAAATGTAATAAAAAAAATACAGTTTATAGAAGTTTAACTTTAATCCGTTAATGACTAAATATGGTGATTAGGAATGAAAATCCACCCATCACATAATAAAATATTTATTAATATTCCAACGCCCTATTGCATTTTTCAGTGGTGCAGCAAAAGAGCGGGGAGTGGTGATTTAGAGGCTAAAATCTCCCCAAAGCAGGGCTTAATTTGCGCCGGTACGTCTCTGTTTTTAGTAAAAATTTAGATATTGGCCAGAATTCACCGGAGCTCCTAAACACTGCGCTTCGGAGCCCAGTGCAATAACGCTTCCGAAAAACGAATCCTAAATTACCCTTTCTTTTCCCTCCCATCTCCAATATTTTGTGTTCTTTTGTATCAAAACACTTATAAGTGATGTAATATACCGCTCACGTAAGAGATGGAGATGAAACGGGCTCGATTTCTATATCAGGCTTCGGGTTTGGGCAGACTCGAACTTAATCTGTCTTAAATTCGAAATTTTATTTATTTCCATTTCAAATCATTTTAATGCTATTTTGGTAAGAATAAAGAGTAAACAAAAATTTTTTTCTATTCTGCATAGCTGTGAACTATTAATTTTTTTTTTGTGTTAATACTATTTCCGAATCATAATCCTGAGCTTATTTAATCGCAGAATTCTGCGATTAATTAACATTAAGATTAAGCAAAGGTTTCTATTTGGAAGTAGTAATAACTAAAAAGTGGAATAGTTGATGGCTAAATATACGCAGATAGATGTATTTAAATACATTTATAATAATACATTTAAATACATTTTTTATTTTACTAAATAAAAAACAATGCTTTACATTTTGAAAATAATGTATGAAATATAAATATGCAGATTGAAGTGACAACGGAAGGGGGGGGGGGGAGGGTACGCTACGGGTGTTAGTACTGCATAATATTAGGGCTCCGGTACTTTTTTTCTTAGAAATTAAGCCCTGCCCCAAAGTACTAAAAAGCTAAACATAAACAAAAAACTTTCAAGCTACCATGAAAATGTGATGTGGGAAAAACAAAGCAAAGCAAAGTACAATCATCCAAGACGGCCATTTTAATACTTTCTTGAGGAAGGGGTTGGGGGGGGGATGGAAAAAATTTACACAACTTGATTCTCACATATATTTTTAAAATTAGCCAAAGTTCTTATTCATGATAAACGTGTCTCATTTTGAGAAGGTTGCAATAGCAAGGGTTTAACACATATTATTGATAGTCAGTTATTAATTTCTGTGTTTTGTAGTGTTTACTTAAGGCTGTTTTAAAATACAAAAGAGCTACTTTCTGGTACATTTCTGAATCCATTTTTGTTCGGAAAGCAGAAATTTTCGGCAGGTGTTCTTATTCAGAAACTATGTGATCGAAAGATATTTTCCAATTTCGGTAAAGGCAGATTTTTCAGAAAATACTGTCAAAGTCGGCGTTTCGAACAGAATTTCTGACGCCGCAGCCCGAGAAAGGGAAAAAAAATTGTCGTCACGTGACAAGAACGCTTATAACTCCATAAATAATTCATTAATAATAAAAAATGGGAAACGTGTTTCGATTCCAAATTGCTCCAATAGTCAGTCCTGCCAATTTTATGCCTTTACGTTTAAAAATGAATCAGTAAATTTGTTGAGCAGAGAATTTGAGAACCACCTTAATGCTAGTGTTCAGGGGCGTACAGAAAGACCGCGGGCCTCGGTAATAGTTCCAATGCGCCCCCCCCCCCCAATAAGCCTGATAAAATAAAACCTGCTTAGACGAAAACTCATAAGAAATTCCGTTTTAAACAGTTTTTTTCGTCTTAAAAGGTACACATGCATGGAATTTTTTTGGCTAGACCATGATTTTTTTTCCGTTTACAGCAGAATTCCGTTATAAACAGCCTTTACTGTATTAAAAAATAAATATGTTGGATAGTACTTTTTTAGGAAATCTATATAGTATTTTCTTACAATTTTGTTATTTTTCTTTTACAGTATTTTACAGTAGTATTACAGTTTATGGTGCATTGGTAACACCTTTTCATACAAGGATTTTAAATAGAAATTTAAAATATTGAAAATATAGTTACATTTTAATTCAATTCTTCAGTTAAGGCGACGATTGCCTGACGCTATTGCAGCTTTTGTTATTGTGTTTTACAATTTAGAAAATATTTGTTCTATAAAACATAAATAAATAAATGCCTGCATCTTTGCTATGTGTGTTCTGATGATTTTTAATAAAAGCTGGATTTTGTTTCGAATGCCCCCTCCCCCCCCCCCCCCCCCTCCTAGCCAGTCCGCAAAGACGTTCAAACAACTTCTGATTTTTGAATTTTATTATTTTTTAGTTATTTTAATTAAAATTTTTATGTAAAAAATACCAGTCTACTTTTTCTGGTATTTATTTAAAAACCAGTACCGAGGCCGAGCCCCCTATGAGACCCGGGCCCTGGTAATTTGAGCCGGCTCTACCCCCCTCTGTACGGGCCTGCTGGTATTTCTATTTTAATCAAGTCTGACAAGTTATTTTAGCTTTTGTGTAATTTCTGGAATTTTTTTTTGAGTTTGACCTGTGATAAGAATTCTGAAATATCAAATTTCTTCGGTTCGTTGGGGGGGGGGGGGGTCCCTCCCCCTTAGCCTTCTCCAAATGGCGCCCTGAAATTAGCTAGAATAAATTTCATAAAAAAGCTAAAATAATGTAAAATGGAAAAAAAAAAAAAAAGGAGTGAAAGGGCTTTCTTTTTATGAAGTCTTGAAATATCTGTACGTTTTTTTTTTAAAATTATTATTTCAGTTTTTCATTGCGTTGGTTTTCAGAAGGCATGTATTCGTCAAAAAATATTTTCATACATACGTAATAAAACAACGCTTTTGTACAAAGTTTAAACTTTTAATGAGTTATCTGGTTTAAAACCCCTCCCAAACAAAGATCCTGACTGCGCCATAATAAAATATTCATTAACTCTCCAACGCCCTGTTGCATTTTTATTTTATTCTTTGAAGCACTCAATCACCATCACTACAGGCTACTATTATCACTGCTTAGATTTTCAACCGCCCGTTCGTGGCGCTGCCGGCGGAAGGAGACTCCACTTTCATAATTTTGTTGTTTTTTTTTGGTTTTTGATGATTTCAGTCAGGTGTGGTACTGAGGAAACTTCTGCTGGTCAGGAACTGGACAGGAAATCTTCGGTTTTTAAGACCGATTTTTCCTGTATCTGTGTTTGTTTTGGTATTTGACCGGCGTGCAGCTCTTTCTTTTGCTCTTCAGCATCCGACCGAAAATGGTTTGGCAAGAAATGGTCCAGATGTATAATCATACTTTTGAAAATGCTGGTAAGCCTCATCGGAGTTAAGATAATTTTCTAACTATCTGTTGCTTAATTTATATTTTACGTTTTATTTAGAGTGTAATATAAGTAGGAATAATGATTTAGAAGGCACTGCAGTTAACTTTAGGCTCAATAAGCGCGTGGTAAATAACATGTGTCTTAGCCGGTATATTTAGTATCAGTTTAGTTCCGTACCGGAGGGGGAAAAAATAAAATTCAATGCCTTTTAAAATTATATTTTTAAGAATTTAATAAATTTGAACAACAGACTTTTCTAGCAGTAAAATAAAATTGTAGTCATTTCATTATGACTAAAACTTTTTTATATGGAAAATGACTCATTTATGAATTTTATTGACTGAATTTAAAAACATGCTATAGGCGTGTATTTTGTATATTATGTGGTATAATAAAGCTTGATTTAATCAGGGCCTAGGAAAAATTCAAGGGCTCCGAGGAAGGATCTTTTATTATTATTATTTTAATGCTCTGCCCCAATAATATAATATAATTTTATAAAATACAAGAGTGGATATTTGCTTAATATTTTCTGTTTCCAGTGTGAAGCCCTATATGTACTAAAAATTAAAAGCATAGCAACCTGAACCTCTTTAATGGCCTATATTTAAATGCTAATTACAATATTCATCATTTTCCAATAGATGACTTCTCTGAAGTTATTAAAAATAATCTATTTTGTTTATTAAACAGGTTTTAATATTTTTATTAATATTAAAAAGTTTTCGAAAGGTGTTAGTTTATTGTACCGTGTCCTTAAAAAAAAAAAAAAAAAAAACCCACAGTGAAATGTTTCTTAAAAAAAAACCCACCCTAGCACTACACCAAATATTTTACTAAAGTCAATTTTTTTTTTCTGTTTTTATGCACCATTTAGAATAATAAAAATATTTAAAAATACCTAAGGAGTGCTTATTTAATTTTAAAATAATTTAAATTAACAATTGCAGAATTCTGGCAAAACATGACTTTTATTTTTACAGATTTTCTTTTTATAATAGAATTTTAGAATGATCTACATAAATTTTTATTTTTTTTATGTTAAACTATTAATATGTAATAAAATGCTCTTATTTTTAGCTGATTATATCAGCTGTGGGTTGTTTTCAGGTAACATTGGGTCATTTTTTTTTTTCAAATTCTTGCATAATTGGCTGCCATTTTGTAATAAAGTGATAAAATGAAAAATTATCAACGTTAAAATCTTTGTCCGAACAAGCTGTAAAAATGTAGCCATGTTCAATTTTTATTAATTCTTTATTTTTATTAGACTAGAAAATTTAAAAAAATGTTTTTTTTTTTTTTTTTTTTTTTTTTTTTCTCTAGAGGACAGCACATATACCATTAAAAAAATTAAAAATATTTTTACTGTAAAGTTAAATTAAAAATTATGTATCTGCTTCAATTTCACTTCAAACATAATTAAAGATTTAAAACGTTTATATATAATGTTTTCTGCATTTCAAATATTTTGCCTTCACAAAATTGTTTGCTTTACTGATGTTTATTAAATAATATTAGTTTCTATTATATTTTGGACTTTTATTAATATAATATTCATAAGTAAATATCTAGAAGTACAATATTCATGCATCTGTTTCATAAATTGTCTTGCCTTTTAATAATTTTAATGCTTTTTCCATGATAAGACTTAATGATTCTTTTCAACCTGTGTTTTTTTTTAAATAGAACATTAAAGAAATGTCGATTAAGCCACTTACAGTAATGGTTTATCTTGTTCTATCATATTGATTGCGACTGATATTTAATTAAAGGATTATTAGCATATTAAGAGATCAAACTTTAAAAAAAATGTACGATATTAAGATATCTTGTGCAAGTATTTGTCTAAAGTAATTACATTTCAATTTGGAAGGAGCAGAGAGAATCTAGAGGGCTTTTCTCTATATTTTATGAAAAACAAAATTAGTTAGCTTTAATTGCATTATGACTATTATGGTAGAACTTTCCTGCTTATAGTTAAAGATGTTGAAGGTTTTAGGACAACTTTTATAATATTGAGTATAAATTGCATGAAAATTTGTTGGGCAATTCCACCGTTATGTATGTGACTTTTAGAGTGTTTTTTTTTTTTTTTTTGCAAATTGAGACAAATTTGGAAGTGAAATTATTTAGATAACGTTTTACTTTTTTTTATTGCTATTACAGGACACATACAGAATCATTTTTGTAATGACACCTTTAGTCTAAAGTAATACATTTTTTTTTTTTTTTTTTAAATAGTAAAGTCGTTGTTACATGTGTGATTTTTCTGAGTCACACGTAACGACTTTACTATTTAAAAAAAAAATAAAAAATTATTACTTTAGACTAAAGGTATCACTACAAAAATGATTCTGTATGTGTCCTGTAATAGCAATAAAAAAAGTAAAACGTTATCCAAATAATTTCACTTCCAAATTTGCACAGTTTCCCCCAGACAGTTTCAGTAGGGTGCTGCACCCTGCCTGCCCTTTGGTCTACAAAATTGCACCCTTCTTGCCCCTCAGTAAAAAAAGTGCCCTTTCTCCTTTTTGCTTTACAAAATTTGCTTTCATAGTAAAAATTGACTCAATGTTGTCCTGAAAAGAGTGTCCTGACTTTTAAATATCAAAAGTGGCTTTAAAAAACAAAATACCTTTTAACAATTTTAAAAAGTGCCCTTAAGAAGCTGAAAAGTGCCCTCAAGAATCCAAAAGTGCCCTTTTCTCACCAGTAGCACCCTGCCCTTTTTTAAATCTGGGGGAAACTCTGAAATTTGTCTTAATTTGCAAAAGAACACTCTCTAAAAGTCATACACCTAACAGTGGCATCGCCCTGTTGATTCATGCTTTTGAATCCCATGAGATATTTTCAAAGAAAGCAGTAAGCAAAGCAATACTAATAATTCCCTAGGCCCTGTTAAAATTTAAAAAATTGGCATCTAGATTCCCCTTGATAAAATTTAATTTTTAATTTGATGTATGATGTATATTAGATCTTTTAAAGACAGTTGGCATTTTTAACTCCTTAATGCTTCAAGGTAGATTGTTATTTTTTTGTATATGAAATTGTATTCACAACTAGAGTGTTTTTAAAGAAAATTAATATTGTGAAATGTCTTCTCTAGTTTAATTTATTATAATAAAACTCACGATGTAATGTATTAATGGATTATTTTTTAACACAATTATTTCAAATTGGTAAATCATACAAGTTGTAAATTTCCAACTGGACGAAAAATGTCCGGGCCAGGATTCGAACCTGGGATCGCCTGGCTGAAGCCGCCATGCTCTACAACTGAGCTATCCCGGTCGAATCTGGAGGGCATAATTAGGAAGGTTAACTGGATGAATTATGCCCTCCAGATTCGACCGGGATAACTCAGTTGTAGAGCGTGGCGGCTTCAGCCAGGCGATCCCAGGTTCGAATCCTGGCCCGGACATTTTTCGTCCAGTTGGAAATTTACAACTTGTATAATGTATTTGATGTAATGATTGTTTTTCCAGACTATTGTCATTGTCGAATAGTATAAAGAATGATTTGAACAGGAACTTGTGTGCAGATGCAGAGCATATTTAATTCCAGTTGGTCATACCTATAAAGATATAATTTGAATGCAAGCACAATAAAAGCTTAGCTAGGTGGCTAATTAAAATTGATGGCACATTCATACAATGAAATGGCCCTGGGGAAAGCTTCACTACTATCCGTATAAAATTTTTCATCTTGTTATCAACAGGGGTGGGAAATTGCACCAATCTACTCACCACTGGCGAGTAAATTTTTTTAGGCATTCTTATTAAAAACTGCAGGCTATGGAAATTGGAAAATATGCTTATTTCATATCATTTAAAATTATGAACTGGGTAGGTTGTCTAATGCATTTACAGAATCGAATCATTTACATTAAAACCAGGGTTGGCAAGTTTCTGCCGGGGTGGTTAAAACCAGTGGTTGTAACTGGTTAAAACTGGCATGGCAAAAACTAGTTTCTGCTAGTAACTGGCAAAAACTAGGAGAAACTAACAAATAATACTAAGAACTTTAATCTGCAATGATTCATAATTCACAGATATATTTGATATATAATACTAATTTTCTTTCACTAGAAAAACAGAAATTTTTATAATAGTAATCTGATGCTGTAACAAGTTTAACTATTAATATTATTGGTTACAGTTGAATATCCATTAAAAAATAATAAAAAGAAAGAAATTTACAAAAAATTCTATATTTTTACAAATTACCTTTCAGAGTATTTTTAAATAAATATAATACAGTGCAATAACTTAAAGATTATCTACTATATACAAATAGAAATGGTTCTTGTGAAAATATATAAGTAAATTATTAAAGCACAAGAAATAACAGATAGAATTTTTTTTTTTTTTTTTTTTTTTTTTTTTTAATGAAGTATCTTGTACACTTATTTTACAATATTGAAAGAACAAAAATACCACTCAAATGTACTTTTATTACTTTTTAATATAATTTAATACTACTAAAAAATTTCTCAGATTATGTCTCGAAATATGTTTATGCCAGTTAAAACTGGTTATAATAACTTTTTGCCGGCAAAAATCTAGCCCTGGTTAAAACTAGGAATAGAATGTCTTGACATATAATCTTTAATAGATATTTCATATTTGAAACTTATATTTGCTACATTGTTTTTACTGGTATCAGAGATATCCCCCTTTAAATGTGATTGCAATGACAGTTAAAAAATTCCATTAATTTTCCTGTAAATTTTGATTTATTGTACATGCAGTGTTTTGCAGTCAATTCTAAAACTTTAGTTTAAAAGACAAATTTTCTTCTGTTATATCTTTTTTAATTTTATACTAAAATTTTATCATAATGTTACTATGAAAACTCATTGTAATGAATTATTTTTGCAGTCACAAAAGTTTTGTTAAGATAGTTTTCAATTGAATTGTGTATGTTGTCTTGCTGACTATTAAGATTTTTTGAAAATTCCCCACTCCTGATGTAAGTAAATGATGTCTGTATCAGTACTTAAGAATAAAAAATATTAAAACTTAATGGCTTAATAATTTTCCACAATTTTCTGTTGCATCCTGTTAATTTGAGTAATATTTTAGATTTCAACTGTATGGATAAAATTAGGAATTTTTTTTAACAATAGTGAGATTGTACATTAAATATATAGTATAGATGTACAGAATGAAGAAAAATGTATGAGTCATTCCATGGTACTTGTGTTATTTTTAGAATAATTGACTTCAGTAATTTTAGTAATATAACACCAAAAAATATTCATAGTGTAAAGTTGATGCGATTTGTTAATTAAACCTGTCCAAAGAAAAATTTGCATGAAAATTACTTAAATTTAGTGCTATATCTTGAACTCTGGAAATTATATTTACTATGGTAACTTATGTTATTGAAAAAAGAACGCAGTTACTATAATAAATTTAATTGACACTGTTCTGGAAGTAGCACTAAATTTCGGTAATTTTCATCCAAATTTGAGTTTAAATAGGTTTAATTATCCAATCACATCAACTTTACATTTTGAATACTTTTTGGTGTTATATTATTAAAATTACTGAAGTCAATTATTCTAAATGTAACGTAAGTTACCATGGAATGACCCATACATACTTTGATTAATAAGATTTCATATTTTAGTAACATTGCCATTGTATTCAGAAGTAATTGTTGACTAGGGACAAAGTTTTTTTTTTCTTTTACATTAGTTTATTTAAGAAAGTTTGCCTTTTTTCAGAAGTATACTTTCAGTTAAAGATTCTGGTCTTAATTTAATTTGCCTTCTCTACAAAAAGGACCACATTTTCAAAATAAATAGATAAAATAATCAACCAACTCATTTTAATTGTTATTTAGTAGTTAATGTAACATTCATAAATAGAAATATAATAGACACAATAGGAAGACTTATAAGTGGCAATTTTGATTACTGTCATTTTTAACTGCATGATAATTTTAGGCACAAACTTAGTTATTACTAGCAGTAATATTTCTAATTATTGGGATAGTATCAGTTTATAAAGTGTTTTAAAAAAAGTACATTAATAAAACCTATCATTTTGTTTATCCAGTAAGACTTCATGTTCAGTTGCACATCTTGTAAAATATTTATGATAAATTATTATATTCTAATTATCTGATCTTTCTTTTCTTTTCTAGATCCACGTGTATCTGACTGGCCCATGATGCAAAGCCCTGTACCAACTCTGATAATCTGCCTTTCTTATGTCTATGTTGTTAAATATTTGGGACCTAGTTTAATGAAAAACAGAGAACCATTAGATATACGATGGATAATGGCTAGCTACAACTTTGCTATGGTTCTTTTCAATTCTTTAATATTTTATCACGTGAGTTACTTTTATTTACATGAAGTAATTTCTTTAAAGTTAGTGTTGTTAAAATTAAATGTGTTTTACAAACTTTTTAATATGTACTCTCCTCTCCATAAGGATATAATTTTATTGTAAGCATTAAAAATTAGTCATTTAATATTGGACATTTCCAAACTATCATCAGAGCCGTCCTTAGGGGTGTGCGACAGGTGCCGCCGCACAGGGCCTCGCGCCCAAAGAGGCCTCGCACACTGACTCAAAATATTTTTTCTTTAATAAAAAGAAGGTGTAATAGAAAATCCTTAATATAAATTTATGATTTTAGTTAAGAAAAGATAGTGATCTTGACATAAAATATAGTCTATGTTGGAAGAGGGACTTTCACCATCAATTTGCTACCATTATTTTTGAAATTGGTTTAGTAGTTCCAGAAATTATCCCTACAAACACACAAACAAATGCTACTTCTTTATAGTAGCTAGGGGATCGAACCCGGGTTACAGTATATAGGTGAAAACCATTCTTTTATATTGATAGTATAGATAAGATTATGTTAAGAATCTGGAAGGAAAGGGCCTCGCAAAATCCCTGCACCGGGCCTCGCTTTAAGTCGTCCTCGCTAAGGACGGCTCTGACTATCATATCATATATATTATTTCTGTTGTCAACATCCCTTTTTCTAAGCAAATAGAAAACGCAGATTGATGATGTACCATATGAAAGTATTTTGAGCAGGCTTCTGACACAGTACACTCATATTTCGTTAAAATATGTTATTTTGATTAAAAATTGCAGTTAATTAAAAATTAAATCAGCATTGTTTTCATAAATGAAATGAAATTTTTTTCTCAAATCAGTGTTGCCACAAAAATAAAATGCCACATTATGCAGTACTAAAAAAATATTAAAAAAAAAAAAGAAAAAAGTAGTACAAAAAATATAAAGTGAGACATCTCTGCACGAGTTTATTTTATATTCATAATTAGAAAGCGAAATTCAAATGCTTAAAAAAAAAAAAAGACAGTCGATCGATCAAATCAATGGTATTTCACAAGTACCTTAAACTGTGTACTTTGTTATAATACATTAAATTGTATAAATTCATATTTAATACTTTGGAAATTTTTCCATAGAAAATTTCACATGCCTTGCATTCATAATAATCAAATTTTTGTTTGCATAATAGGCATAAGTCATCAGTATATGCTGAAGACCCGGGTTCGAGTCCCGGCTTGGGTATTTTTTCACTGTGTTGGCTTTACGCCTATTAAGCAAATAAAAATTTTATTATTATGAATGCAAGGCGTTTGAAATTTTCTATAGAAAAATTTCCAAAGTATTAAATATGAATTTATTCAATTGTCGATGCTGGATTTTCTTTGATTTCGTGTTTGCCCCAGGTTGGTGGCTCACGGAAAATATTCCATCTTGTGCTGCGTTTGTAGCCTTGCCAACATATAGTGAGAAAGTTCCAGGCTGAGTATCGTTCCCAAGTGGTTCAGTTGGTAGAATGTCAATGCGCTATACTGATGACCCCGGGTTCGAGTCCCGGCTTGGGTACTTTTTCACTGTGTTGGCTTTACACCTATTAAGCAAATAAAATTTGATTATCATTAAATTGTATTTTCTATGTATTTATTTTTATTTGTCCCATGTTTCTCCCGAAGTGGATAACTTCATCTCGTAATGCAGTTAAAATCGTGGCATGTGTAATAAAAGAAATATAACAACGTATCATTACATATGCCACGGTTAAAATAAGGTTAATTTTTTTTTCTTGCACATGTCTTTTAGTATTTTCAATCAGTTTTTACTGTAATTTTGGTGAAATAAATGAGATGATATTCTGGCTTGAATAATGTTGTTCGCAGATATTTTTTTCCTTAATTTTTCTTTAGAAGTTTAAACCTGCATCTAAGAAATTTTAGATATTGCTAAAAATATGTATTTTTTATTTATTTAAATTATATTTCTTTGTTGCATATTTTTCCTGAAGTGGATAACGTCCTTCTTTAATGTACGACTGTTAAATTTTTTTCGGTACTTTTCGGTTAGCCGGGCGCCAGTGATATATGTACATATATAAATACATATGTATATACATATATATGCATATACATACATATATGTATATATATGTGTATGTATATGTATGTATATGTAGATATGTGTATATATACATGTGTGTGTAATATATATACATGTATGCATATCACTGGCGCCCGGCTAACCGAAAAGTACCTTTTTTTCTTAGTGTACTCTTTGGGGAAAAAAAAAGCTTTTAATTTTTTTTTTTTTTTTTTTTTACGTGTGCATCACCTATTGTTTATTTGTTTTCTGTGTTTCATTATGGCTATTTATATGCGTACTGTATTGGAGCATCAGTAGATTATGTAATTTAAGGATTATCTAGCAATTTGATATACAGTCCATTACAATGTACAAAAATTGTAAGTATTTATATTTTAATATTTCATTAAGCTGTTAATACGCCAGCGAAGTTTGATGTCACTTAAATGGCTGCTGGACCACAAAGTTTGGATATCCCATGTGTAAGTTCCCATAGTCTTGTAAAAAAGTCGTGTACCAAATTTTGATTTATGTATATAAGACATTTCTGGAATAGTTTTCCAAAATCTGAGGAAAGGCTTTCGTATGAAATCACTAAACTTCTGATTCAGTGCTTCAATTTTTTTATAATTCAGTATTTTTTCAGTATAGGGGTCTTGGCAACATAGAAAAATGACCTTGATGAGAGAAGAGAATTTTTCAACCTATTCACATCTTCATATACACAAGCAATTATTACATATATTATTTCTGTTGTCAAGATCTCCTTTTCTATGCACCTACAAAACATACAACGATGTTTGATGAGGTATTATTCGAAAAGTTTTTGAACAGGCTTCTGATATAGTACACTCACATGTCGCTAAAACGCATTGTTTGAATTTTAAAAAAATCAGTTCAAAATTAATGCTAAAATATACAAGGAAATAATCTCAAAGATTGCAGTGCAAAAGCTTCACACAGGTCTTTCTGGTTTGTTATAAACTACATTAAAACCTCTGAATATCAGACACTTTGGGACAAGGGATTTTGTCTGCGATTTGGAGATGTCCTCTATTTAGAGGTAGCATACAAATACGTAGGTATTAATGACTCAAAAAGTATTCACTAAATAGAGGCATCTGCTATTCAGGAATGTCCTTTATCGAGGTTTTACTGTATGTAAATAATTTTACTAAGGATCCACTTTCTTCAATCAAATGTGGATTTTCTTTTTTGTAACAGAATATGTCTAGAAATGGTGAATTAGACTAAAACTTCCAAAAAAGGTTACTGGTTGAGGCAAAAGTTCTTAATCTACTAAACGACATAGTCAATAAAAGTTGAAAAACTCATTTATACTTGTTTTGGCTGAAAATATAAAAGTTTTATAGAATGATATTTTGAAAATAAATAATCAAATATATGAAAATATCAAGCATAGTGATATTTTGAAATTAAATATGATATATATCACATTATATATCCATTGATATATATAACTGAACTCTGGAGAAAATTAAGACAAACTTTCAGACTGTTTTTGGCACCTGTCAGCCTTTGAGTTTGACAGTGGCTACAGATTCTGGAAATCAGGGAGGTTTATTAATCTAGAAAAATCAGGGAGTTAAAAGTACTTGAAAATCGGGGAAATTTGTTTATATGCGAAAACATTTGTGTTTTCGCATGAGACTGATTTGTCAACAAACAAGTGATATTTGTCCCGCAATAAAGAAAAGTAAAATTTTCAAAAGATGCACATGATATGAGTTTTTGGTGTTTAACACAAATTAGGGTGATCAGATGTTCCCATTTTCTGTGGATAGTGCTTAATATTGAAGGCAATTTACCCATTTTTGAAAATTTTATGATACATTAGCATAAGTTGACCAACCAGATGGCCAGCTTAATCCAGTTAGCTATCCTGTCAGATATAGATATGTCTTAGAATTAAACATATTGAGGAAATTTTCTGGTCGCTATATATTCATTGGCCACTATATGAAGTTGTTGGACTGAATTTTGAGTTTGGATTTTTGATACTATGAATGAGTAATTCATCAATATTGTAAGATTTTTATGTCTTTCTTGTTTTTTCTCCTAAATGAGGTATTAGCAAACTGGATAGATGTGTTATATGAGGAAGCAGCATATATTAAAAAGTACCCTATGTGTATTGTTAATGGAAATCAGGGAAATCCGATAATGGTAGTCAGTGAAATCAAAGAAAAATCGGGGAATTTTTTTTTCGCAATTTCTAAGCCATCCCGTTTGATATGCTTGCTGCTGGGCGATGTTGGGCAAATTTGTAATTGCAGTTATCTGCAATATAATTACAATTTAACTGTTTGTAATTAAAGTTACAATTGTATGCCGTAAAAAAATTCTTGCAGCACTGTAACCAGAATTTCTCCCTATCCCATTATTTGATGAAATTTCTATGCTTTAATATGTGTAACTCTAATCGATTACATACAATTAAATTGTAATTACATTGCAGATAATTCGAATTACAAATTTTCCCACTCCTGTTTTAAAAGCTAAAATATTTTATCTCTTAAACCAATTTGTCGTGTACATACCTTTTTTTTTTTGTTTAACAAATGCTAATATTGCATCACCAGGTGATTTATTTTTCATTATATAGTTCCATGTTTTAGCCATTTTCAGATTCTTTCAGTAGGTAAAAATACCTTTTTTTTTTAACGAAGCTATAACATCTTTTTTTCTAACAGTGGCACATTGAAAATAGCAAACAGGTTAGAAATTTTTTGGAAATGGAAAAAATTGTTAATTTTGCAGAGATTAATTTTATGAGTTGAAGAAGCTAGGTGTGGAGTGGAAATTTTATTTGATAACCTTTCTTTTTCATGACTGTTCATTCTGTTTGGCACTGAATTGCATTTTCTGCAAAGCCTGAGTTGTGATAAGAAATCTATTTCCACTTTCTTGTATCTTTTACAAGAATGGTTGGATTCATGAAAAATTTCAACTTCCGGTTTTTGTTGGATTTATACATTTTAGAAGGTCCTGAATGCGATTTGACTGTTTTTAGAAAATGTCTGTGTATCTGTATATGAAAAAAGTTTTGTGGGCGCTCTATCTCAAGAACTAATGCACAGGATTTAATGAACCTTTAGATTCAGTTAGACCTTGATATAATTTACTGCTGATTCTTTTTTGGTACAAATCACTCAACAGGTGGTGCTGCTATACTGCATTTTTCAAGATTTGCATGATTTTAGCGATAGTCATATCTCAAGAATTAATGCACTGAATTTCATCAAATTTCATATTCTGTTAGACTTTGACATTAATTTGTGCTCATTAGGTTTTCATGTAAATCATATAAGAGGTGCTGTTACTATGCTGCATTTTTGGATTCTAAAATACATAATTAAAAAAATTATGCATTTTGAAGTATTAACATGTATGAGATTGAAGAAAGTTTTGGGATTGGCACATCAGATTAGTTCTTATTTGTGGACATAATATTTGTCTTATAAGTTAATTATTTATTATTTATTTTTATCTTTGCGTAACTACTCCATTAAACTTTTTTTCCTCTATTAATCTCTTTTTCTCACTAAATGTTGAAAAGAATTTAAATGGTTCTTTTTGTTTGATAGGTTTAATATGATAAGTTTTTTCCTTTCAGTTTGGAATATATGGATGGTTTGGATCTTATAGTTGGAAATGTCAACCTGTTGATTATTCTTATAGTCCTCAAGCTATGGGGGTAAGCATTTAAATTTTACTTGGGTTTATTTTAAAAGTTTATTACTGTCCTTTTCTCTTTTAAAATTTATTTTATGTAAGATGAATGTTTAAGCTAGTGTTTTTCACATCTAAATTTGTCTACCTTTGTTAGATTTGAATGCAAGACATTTATAATTTTTCTAAAGAAGCTTTAGTGATCTGTGTGAACCTTCAGAAATTATATACAATCCTTTTTAAAAGGCAGTTTAACTTAATACTAAACAATAATACTTTTTCCTTAAGAAACAACTTAAAACATATCTTTCCCCAATCTCTTCTGTCGAGCACCTTGTGCAAATTAGTCATATAACTTAAATCTTTAAAAAAAAAAAATCATTTTAAAAACATAATTGGTATGAAAGACCAATATTTTCTGAGCTTTTAAAAGTACATAAAAAAAAAAAATCCTATAATTATGCTAGTTGTTATGAATTGAAATGTATCAGGTGTTCACTGTAAACAATGATTAAAAGAATACTTTAAAGTGATTTATCTCGAAATGTTCTTTTTTAAAAATTGCCTGCAAGTTATTTCTTGAATTACTTGATATTTTGTAATTTTCAAATTATATTTGACTTTACTAAATGACTATATTAATTTTATGTATTTTTCAGAGATTGTGCAAAACTGCACCCAAATAAATTTTTTTTTGCTTGAGGAAAATTTTATATAAGGGGAAGGGCGAAGTAAAAATATTTTCTTTTAAATTAGGTGTTCATATTGAAAATTTCAGAGTATGATACAATTTCAGTGGGCCTTAACTTATTTTTTAACATAAATTGAAAGAAGTCATAAGTTCTAGTCTAATGTCTATTCATGTGTTTTCTGGGACAATTTGGAGATTAAAATGTATGGGGTGTTTTTGGTGTCTTTTTTTAAAATTAATTATACAAGCAATGTATGTATAAACCTTATGTATATGCATGTTTCTATTTACATTCAACATATACAAATGTACGTAACCCTGTCAACAAAAAATATTTGTTTTGTTAATAAAGAGCTTTAAAGCCTACCAATGGCATATGGTTAATATATTAGTACTGAATTTTTTTAATCAATATTTACCGTGATTATCTAATGATTTATAATAAGTTTAGTTGTGGGAATTTTCCATGTTTTTTTTATATTTAGAAAAGATTTTATGAATTTTTATGACCCAAATAAAGACATTTGTTAATTTTCCTATGACCTAATTGGGGGTATCTATTAGCTATTTAATCCAGTATCAATATTTTTGTTGACCATGGTATACATAAAATAATAAATGTTTAAACTTATAAAAATGAAGTATTCTTGCCTTTTCTATACAATAATGGCCTATAGGTGAAATTATAAAGGTGAAGAATGCTACTAACTCTTAAATCCACTTAAGATCTGTAATTCTCTATCATTAGAGATGTTACTTGCCCATGATTTATCTTTGAAATGCTTTGATATGAAAAATGTTACATTAGATTGTAATAAAGTTGATCTTATTCACAATTGTAATACAGTGAAAGTGCTTTTTCATAAGGCTGTGCTTCACTTTCTTTGTGACATTTATTTAATGTATGTTTTCTGACTTAAAATTATCAATTTTTTTTTAAATTGAATCGGATTTTTTTAAATAGTAAATTTTTTGAATAATATAATGTTCCTACAATCATGGTACAGCTTTTATTTTTACTAAAAATGCAATGTCAAAGTAATTCAAGAATTTCAATTAAGAAACTTAAAGCCTTAATAATAAAAATTTATACACTAAACCAATGGCAATATTACCATGTCATATAATTATTTCTATTATGAAAATTTAGTAGGTTGAATGTCAACAGAAAAATTTGTCAAATGAAAATATGGAAGTAATATTAACCTTCTGACCGCTTATCCCGTGATTTCCACAGGCTAGACATTTGTAGAAAAACATTTAATACCCAATTTTTGAAGCAATTTTGTTTTAAATATTCCGTTGTCAAAGGGTGAAAATGCAAATGATAAATTTGCTACATATTTCAAATACATGATGGTTTGAAATATAATAGGAGATATTGGTCAAAAGGATTTGGGGGAAAAAAAAAGAGGTGGTCAGAGGGTTAATATATGCATTATATTATGATTTAAAGTATACAGATAGCATTGATACTACTCAGAAAAAGCTTTTATTTTTCCTTATTTTTTTATCATCGATTTTTAGTTTGCATGAAGTTAATAATGCATCTGAAAGGTTATCTCAATATTTCCAGTTGTTTGAAGTTGAAAATTTGAAAGCAAAAATACATTAAATCCTTTTGTATTTTAGCATAGGCGTAGCGTGACCGAAAATTTTGGGGGGGCACAAATGTTTATTAAACACACACGCGCAGGCACACATTCCCATATATATACAGTGGTATCTTGGTTAAAAACGTCCTCGCAGAAATTTTTCACATTGGGTAAAAGGAATTCAGTTGCGATCTTCTAGCCCCCTAGACCTAAAAGTTTATTTTTCTTAAACATTTTCGTCGTACAGCAATTTTTGAATTTTTTGCGAAATGTTTAAGTGATTTTTAGCGTTTTTTCGCGTTTTGCGACAATTTCTTAACATTTTTGTTAGGAATTAAGTTTCAATTTTTTAACACAATATAGTAAAATTTGTCCTCTGCCTTTTTTGAATTTTTTGCGAAATTTTTATGTGATTTTTAGCGTTTTTTTATCTTTCCGAGGCAATTTTTTAAACATTCGTACGAGAAATCTGGTTTTATTTTTTCAGCCAATGTAGTACATTTTCTACTCTGCGATATTTAATTTTTTTGAAAATTTATCATGCGATTTTACGCGTTTCGGGGCGATTTTTTTGACATCCGTAAACGGAATCCAACTTCAATCTATGTCCAATATAGCAAATTTTGTGATCTGCGATTTTTAGATTTTTCACGAATTTTTTATTCAATTTTAAGCGTACTGCGGCGATTTTCTTAAACATTCGTAAAATACATCTGGTTTCAATTTTTCAGCCCGATATAGTAAATTTTGTCCTCAGTGATTTCTAAATTTTTCTTACATTTTTTATGTGATTTTTAGTGTTTTTCCGCGTTTTATGGCAGTTTTTTAACATTTGTGATGCGAATCTGGTTTCAACCTTTTAACCCATTATTGTAAAATTTGTCCTCTGCGATTTTTTAATTTTTCATGAATTTTTTTATGAGATATTTTGCTGTTTTTTCGAGTTCTGCTACGATTTTAAAACATTCGTAAAAGGAGTCCAGTTTTAATCTTTCAGCCCATTACTAAATTTTGATCTCTGCGATTACATTTTGTACTCACTGATTTTAATCGTGAATTTTTCATGCGACTTTTTGCGGGGTTTTTTTTTTCGCATTTCGTGGAAGTTCTTAACATCTGTAACAGGAATCCAAATACAACCTTTAAGCCCAATATAGTAAATGTTGGCTTCTTTCAATAATGTTTATTCGGAACTCGTTATAGTGAATTCAAATTCGTTCTTGAATTTGTTATGCGGGGTTTAGCGTTCCTTCGCGCTTTGCAACGATTTTTTCGACATTCGTAAAATGAATCCAGCTACAATCTTTTAACCCAATATAATAATTTAGTTCTCTACGATTTTTAAGTTTTTACGCATTTTGAAGCGATTTTTCTAACATTTGTAAAATAAATCCTGTTTCAGTTTTTAAATACAATACCGTTAATTTTGTCCTCTGCGATTTTTTAATTTTTCGTGAATTTTTTTGTGATTTTTTTTCATGTTTCGTGGAGATATTTTCACATTCGTAAAAATAATCCGGTTTTAAACTTTTAGCCCAATAGAATAATTCTTTTTTTCTCTTTTCAATAAAGTTTATTCAGAATCCGTACTATGATTTTAATTTTTCATGCGATTTTAACGCTTTTTCACGTTCCGTGGCGATTTTTTGACATTCGTAAAATGAATTCAGCTACAATTTTTAACTTAATGTAATAAATTTTGTTCGCGTAATGTTGTAAAGTTTTTTGCGATTATTTTTTTCAAATTTTACGTTTTTATGCGTTTTGCGGTGATTTTTCTACATTCGTAAATGAAATCTGGTTTCAATCTCTGAACACAATACAGTAAATTTTGTCTTCTGTGGTTTTTGAATTTTTCGTGGAATTTTTTTATGGTATTTTTTTTTTTACGTTTTGTGGAGATATTTTCACATTTATAAAAAGAATTCACATTCAATCTTTTTTAGCCCAATACAGTAAATTTTTTTCTCTTATAAACTTTATTCATCAATGTCAATAAACTTTATGTCAATAAACTTATGTCAATAAACTTTATTCATCATTCGTACAATAATTTTAATTTATCATGCAATTAATTTTTTTTTTTTTTTTTTTTTTTTTTTTTTTTTTTTTTTTTTTGTGCGTTTTGCAGCAATTTTTTAACATTTGTTACAGGAATCGAGTTTCAATCTTTTAGCCCAATATAGTAAATTTTGTCCTCTGCGATTAAAAAAGAGAAAGAGATTTTTAGCGTTTCTTTGCATTCTGCGGCGAAAGGAATCCGGTTTAAATATATTGTATTAAAATCGCTTACATAAAAAATTTTACCCGATTTTCTGCGGTTTTTCGCTGTTAGCGGCAATTTTTTCACACTTGTAAAATGAATTCGTTTTCAAGCTTTTAGACCAATATAAGTATATTTTGTCTTGTGCAAGTTTTAAATTGCTCGCGAATTTTTTAGTGTTTTTTCGCTTTTTCGGCAAATTTTAGACCTTTTTTTTTTCGAAACAGAAATAACTATGTTAAATTTTGCTTTCCTGCGATTAAATTAAAGTTAGAAGAATGCAAAATCCTCGTAACGGAACTACGATGCTCAAAATATTAAACTAATTTCGGTCGAAATAAAAATTTTTAAATTCAAGGTTAGTTTGATTCGAGACCAGATCAGGCGTAGCCTGCACGGGTGTACGCAGTTGAAAGCAGTTGGACCCCACTACCAGGTTCCTTTAATTCGAGGTTCACTTGGGAAAAAAACGACCAAGTAAATGAGGAAAGCTCCGCTAGATCATTTTATTGAAATTAATATTTTTGTAACAAATATAATAAACAGCACCACAACAACTGTATCTGGTGCCTGGTGGGGGGGGGGGGGGGCACCCTCGGTATGGCTTTGATAATAAATAAAAGCCATTTATCAAACTTTTAAGGCATTTGAAATAAGTTTAAACGGCACTTTTAAGAAGTAACTAATCATTTAATGTATGTGCGCCTGCAAAATTGTATGGAAAATTGCACCTTCGATAGCAACAGTTTTGCTTAACAACGGTATTTCTGGAACGGATTACCATCGTTTACCAAGGTACAGTTAATTAACTTTAAAACAGCTCATTCAAGAAGGCTTACATTTTGAAAAAAAAAAAATCATAACCATTGCATCTCAAAAATGCGAAGGTATAATAGCAGATTAAGTGCTTTCAATAAAAAATAATAAGTAAGAGAGAGGAACATATTTAATAACTAAATGAAGAAAATATTAATTATTTTTTATAATCTTAGTGATGTGTGGTTGCATTCCATTGGTAAATAATTCCAGCGACACAGCTTGGAAAAGCAGGATATTTATGACTTGATTAAATTATAATTAAAGTTACAACAAATGAAATGAAATATATATTGCGGGGAAACAGAACTCCCGCTCTGATAAACACAACTACATTTTCTAAAGTCTACAGACGGAATGAGAAGGGGAAAAAGTACATGTAGATACTAACCACAGACAGCGGGAAAAACAGCTGACACATTGAAATTGTCCGCAGCAGTAAGAGAGTGATAGTTCAAACATTTGTTTAATGAATGTTCGTATCAGGGTTTGTACTGCACAACACAATTTTTGCTACCAAATTCATCACCAAAGAAAAAAAGCTGAGCTATCTATACTGATCTGACATCTGATTAAGTAAAAAAAAAAAAATGAAGAAATATAAAATTAAAATTAAAGTAGTTATTTCATTTCCATTTTGGGTCCATACAAGACAAGTCTTAATTGACTGTATCATATTTTAGAAATTGATGTTCAGAAAGTTGGGGGGGCACGTGCCCCCTCGTGCCCCCCCGAGGCTATGCCTATGTATTTTAGTATGATTATAATTTGTTGGTTTTGTAAATTAGATATATTATTACTTTTCTTTTAATGAGTAGATTGTTGAAATATCAGGCTAATATAATCTATGAATGTTGCTCTAAGCAGAGCAATCTAAACACTTGTGCTGTTAGATATAGTTTTAACAGAATCATATGATGTAAGTATTAAAACAGACTGTATCCATTTTGATAAAATGGTGTACTAATTCATTTGTAACATCTTAAATGCTGGGATAAGATCTTACTTGATGATCATCATACAAATGACATTTGTCCAACTGAGTGAAAGTGTGTTTAGGTCAGGAGATGAACCCAAGGACTCTGGCTGAAATTACCAACACTCTGCGTATTGAGATATGTGGCACAGAGGTGCCATTTCAGAACTTTCTTTGGCGAGGAGGGAGTGTCAAAATGTATTTTGATTTTGTTGTGGACATCTGAGAAGCAGTTGATATAGTTTTATTATGACATATATATTAGGTAGCTTTCAATACAAAAAAGTATAAAGCTACCTATTGCAGCCGTTCGGAGGAAAGCAGTTCCGGAAAATTTAGATATATTTTCACCGATCATGACCCCCAGACCCCAAAACCACCCTCCGTTCAAATGTTGATTTATATATATACATATATATATATATATATATATATCTGACCTATGTCATACGATAACGCTCGTATTTATAAATCAATTTTGATGAAACTAATTGTGTGTATTAAGCTAACCAATGTCTCGACCGAGTTCGTTGGCCAGCTTGGTCCGCCATTTTGTTTCAAGATGGTGGCCATTTAAAAATTTAAAACTAAAATAAATATACAAAAAAGTTAAAAATTCAAATTTATTTTTTAATTACGTGTTAGGCCTTGATACAAGGATTCCTGAGCATTTTTTGGTTTACCTCCATCTTAAAAAATGGCTGAGATAGAGCAGTTTGAAATTCTAGGGTGGCTGACATTTTGAAACAAAACAGCACATTAACGCGATTACTCGCAAATTATTTTCTTTCATTGTTGTAATAATTTTCCTAATCATACGCATAAAACTATATATTCATATCCGTTAGAGCCAAAATTGGCGACATTTGGCGACCAAAATAAGTCTTCATAAATAAAGCCAATTTGGCTATTGCTCAATAATTTGGCGAATTTCTTATTCAAATTCAGTATTAACGAATCTTTTGTAACCGTTTCTTTGCGTTTTAACTTGCTGTTTTCGTGTAACATTAGCTAAAATTTTAAAACGAAGATATAGGAAAGCTACCTTTTCCTCCCGGTACAGGCCGGAAGGACTTTTTTTTAAATTAGCCAATTTACTCCTTAATAATAAATGTGATCATTTTGAGAATGTTGCAATACTAAAGCTTTCACAGGTATTACTAGTGTTGTAGTTACTAATTTCTATGTTTAAAGAGTTTATTTCATGCTAATCGCTAATGTTTCTATTGTAATCAAATCTAACAAGTTATTTTAGCTTTTGTGCAATTTTGGAAAATGGGTTTTCAGTATCGCCTGTGATGGCTGATACTCTGAAATATCAATTTCCTTAAGGGGAGAAAATTGTCATCCTCCTTAGCCTTCCCCAAATGGTGACCCTGTATGGATGAAAATCAATCATGGCAAATAGGGGTCACAGACATAAGGGTCAACTAGCAACCACTATAGTCTGTTCCAAACTCACCAGGAAATGCTTCAGATGTACAAAGCAGGACCCAATCAATCTCTTTCAGGAAAAAAAAATCTTCAGCAAGAACAGGATATATTAGGAATTTTCAGCCATGTAGGCCAGAGATTAACTAGTCATAAGAAAAAATGTCTGCCATGGGCAGAAGAGCATAGTCACTAAGACTATTGAGCAATGGCGATAAATAATATGGGATGATGATGATGAATCAAGATTTTGTATTCCAATGATGGCCATTCTAAAGTGATGAGAGATGGGGCAGTTTCTAAATCTGAATAAGTTCACATATGAACACCCACCAAATTTATCTTCACTGAAAGGCCAATTGATCACGTGGTATGAATGTGATTCGGAATCTTATTAACATGCTCAAGAAAATTATGGCTGATTATTAAATCAAATGGGGATGCAAAGTGATAAGAGCTTTTTTTGTGTGTGTGTGTCTGGTATTTTTATTGTTTTTGTCATGTTATGTATTTTTATGCAATTTTTATGCAATATTGATGCAATTGAAATTAAATAAATGTTAAACTAAACATGGTTTATTTAAGCATAATGTTTTATCTTTCAGATGGCAAATGTTTGCTGGTGGTTTTTTATATCTAAATTTGTTGAATTTACTGATACTGTAAGTTGATTATATTTTTTGAAGCTTTAATTTATTTATTCACAGTTTCATTATACATACTCTTTATTATTGATTAGATAATTCATACTACTTTCTTATTTCTTAGATATTTTTTGTTATGAGAAAAAAATTCAGTCAAATATCAACACTTCATGTTGTGCATCATGGAATTCTTCCTATGAGCATTTGGTGGGGACTTAGATTTACTCCAGGTATGGTGAGATTATTTTTTAAGAAATTTTTCATTTTATGCAAAAGTTTCATTCATTTAATTTTACTAACTTTTATGTCCATGTATCTGACTTTGATAATATTACACAAGTTTTGTTTTATTTATTACATATTTGCTGGTTTATTCAGAGTGAATTATTTTTTTTTTTCATAATATTAGTATATTTTTTAAAAAAAATGGGTGTTTTGTATTTAAATCAAATATATACTATGTGTATATAAAAATGCTAGGGTGAAATGCAAAATTCATCTTGAGTTAATCATAAAATATGAACTCAAAGTTCATTGCTTATTTAAAAGGTGACATTAAAATAAATAGATGTTAAGATGTAAACTCTAAAATATACATTTATTTAAATCTGAGTACCTTCGGTTGCATTCACAACCTTCATCAGAGAAGAAATTTCTTTTACTAATGTCTTGCTCATTCAAACCCTTTGCCTTGCTTGAAGTGGGGGAGTGAATTATTCCTTGGGTGTTGTCAGAAGTGGTTGTCATGGATCCCTAGACTGGATTTGTAAATAACTTGAAACGCCTGTAGGAAAAAGTTATTGGGTGTTTATTTTTTTTAATATTTAGAATATTAACCATATACTAGGTATATTGTATGTCACTGTATCGTTACTTACTTGATTGTCCTTACACAGAATATCTATGGAATCTCTGATAAAATAAATGTACAGTAATTTGATGTTGGATAGATGATTTTCGCTTGATCAAAATCTATTATAATATTCTGTTTACAACTTAAACACAATAAAGCTGGGGATGGGCGATAGAATTTAACATCTGCTTTGTGCTCTTTGGTTCTTTCACTGAATTTTCTGTTTGTTATGCGTATATAGTATTCCATTATATTATTGTCATCTGTTTTAAAAGTGATAGTGTATACATTAGCTATTCTGTCTCTTGGGATTGGGACCATTTTAGTAGAAATTAACTCTTTGCAGACTATCAAGTTTATATCATGCTTCAGTAAAACATATCTTAATTTTTCATATAAGCCAGGAATGTACGAGGGAAATTCATTAAGTAAGTCACAAAAGATAATTAAATAATAACTTACAGTGATATTCACTTCAAAACTATTTTTATTTCTCAACATATTCTTCACCCATATTTATGCACTTATATCACCGTTTTATCAGTGCTCAAACACCAACTGCATTACATTCTTTGGATTGCTGTCTCAGCTACATTAGGACTTCAAGTTGAAACTTTTCATCATCTGTGAACACCATCTTGCTTCCAAGATCGTTTTTTAGTGGACTAAACAGATGAAAATCGCTTGCGGCTAAGTCGAAGCTGTATGGTGGATGTGTTGAAGTTGCCAACTAAACTTTTGAATTGTCTCCTGTGTTCAACTTGAAGTCCTAATGTGGCTGAGACAGCAACCCAAAGAATCTTATGGAGCTGGTGTTGGGGCACTGATAAAATGGTGATATAAGTGCATAAATATTGGTGGAGAATATGTTGAGAAATAAAAATAGTTTTGAAGTGAATATCATTGTAAGTTATTATTTAATTATCTTTTGTGACTTACTTAATGACTTTCTCTCGTATTTTATATTTACCTCTAACCAAACCAGCTTTGTCACTACTATTAAATATAGAATTTAACTCTCGATTACTATCCTAAAAAAAAAAAAAAAAAAATTACATTATTGCTGTTGTTAAATCTGTGAGATCACTTGACGTAATTCCCATATTTATGCACTTTATACAGCAGTATTTCGGGAAAAGCTAGTAATTAACTAGAAATGTTTTTTGTTTTTTTAATTGAAAAAACTAATATATATATCAAATTGGTGTCACTAAAGACGCCTTTGCAGCCAGAAAAAAGTCACTGTATGTTACAGGTACGAAAATAATAATCGAGTGTTAATGGTTTTAATGATATTTTTTAACGCACTGCTTATTATACAGTTTAAAACAAAAATAAAATTGTATAAAGTTTTGAAACTCAAATTTACTTTTTTAAACATGGCTATCCAATGTGTGGAATAGTGGGTTAAGTTTTTCAAAATTTTTCATTCTTTGCATATACAAAAGATTTATTGCTTATATGAGGTGTTGAGAACTAAAGTAGATCAAGTCAATTTTTTCATTCAACAGAGCTTGGTGCCATAACAAACTGTCCCAAGTCCTTGGTTGAAAATATGTGCAATAAATTATCTTAGTCTTTTATGATTTTGAATGAAATGTACGTGAGTGTATCAATTTACTTTATCTCCAAAATCTTCTGATAATGTTTTATGGACTTGATTGTTTGATTTTGAATTTCTCATATAGAGAATAGGGCTGGATTATTTATCAATATATCAGTCAAACATAGAAATTTTTTAATTATCACAATAATGATATCTAACCTCATATTCTGACGATATATTCCAATAACGATATCTAAACTCTGACTCTACCGATATATCCCAATAGCATTTTTAAAAAAATCCACACTGCAACTTTTAAACTCAAGAAAAAGCATCTAATATTCCGTTCCAGTATAATAATAATAATAATAGCGTCAGTGTGACTGGTTCGGGTGAAATCCTTTTACCCGACCCAATGCAGTATTATATATTGGTCATTTCCCATTTAAATTTCCGCAATCATGAAGCAATTATTTGTGACTTTTGTGTAACATTAAAATTAACTTTTACCTTTTTAACAGAATAAAGTTTGAAATGTTTTCTCTTTTTTTTTCTCTCGAAATGTATTTAAAATTAAGGTGCACGTGTTACTTGAGAACGCGGCAGACACAGAAAAACACAGTAATGTTGATTTAGATTTTAAACCTTTAAAATAAAATAATACTTTAATTAAACATCTATTAAGAATAGTTGTTTTGTTGAAATAAAAGCTTTACATAAAACATGAGAAATATACATTTTTTGTAAGTGATACATTGATAATCAGTAATAACTCTATGAAGTAAAAAAAAATTATTAATTAATTAGTGTGGCAGTAACAACTCTCTCTTTACTGCATGATTGAACTTTTGGGTCAAGTTCGGGTTGACCTGATTTTTGAAAAGAAAATCCTGAATATTTTTCAACTGAACAAAACTAAATGGAATTTTTTGCTTCATTTTAATTGATGGCTAAAGTCTGTTAAAAAGAAAAGGATAGGATCTTCTCTTAAGGATAGGTTCACTTGGGATATCTTTGAGCCAGATTCCGTAGCTTGGGAGTAGGCGGGTGAGGGACTAACTACAATTGCATTGAAGTACACTGTATTTTATTAATACAAATTATTGTTATTTCTTTAATAATGTGCTATAATTTAGTTTTAGCGTGTTCAGATTTTTATTCTTGACTTTATTTTTTTTAATTATTATTATTATTTCTTTGATAGGTGGACATAGCACATTCTTTGCATTTGTCAATAGTTTTGTTCACATTTTGATGTATATTTACTATGGTTTAGCTGCATTGGGGCCTCATATGACTAGATATTTATGGTGGAAGAAATACATGACAACTATTCAGATGGTGAGCTGTTTTTAATTGTTGCTTTTGTTTTGCAGCTATAGCAATATCTTATTAGTCTCTTACAAATTAAAATTTTTTATGCATATTCTTGTAATAAAGATTTTCTATATCCATTTTTTTCTACTTTCTCTTACTTATGTTTTATAAGGAATTTTCAGTTTTCCATGTTTTTAAAGCATTTTATTACCATCCATGTATCAATTGAAAAAAGAAAGAAAATGCAAATGTGAGTTTTATGATACTTTTTATTTAAAAATTTCCTAATTTTCCCATTTATTTATGTTCTATTACAATAATTAGTTGTGAAATTAATTTATAGTTTCTGGGATGTATAGGGTTGATATAAAAATGTAGTGTAACTCGGAATCGTAAATAAAACTAAAAACCTGTGGCACTACAATCCATTAGGATCATGGCCTATTGTGTCCAGAGATTCCCTCAAGTAAGCTTGATGTTCCTTTTATCGACCCTGAAGGGATGGCAGGTTGAGTGAACCTTGCCCAATTCAGAATTGAACTGTGGACCTGTAGTGTAGTAGTGCGATAAGCTGACCATTGAGCCTACTGGCTTCCAGAATCTCGGATATGATTAAATAAAGATTAATCCATTTATTTTGTCATTTAACATAGGTGCATTGTGCTATTGGTGAAGCAAAGGTTGGGGGGGGGGGAGGCTAATGTTATTTACAGGGTAAAACTCCTATCAGACCAGTTAAATTTGATAAAATAGATACAAAAATTCTTGTGCTATAATAAATAAAATGTGTAAAAAAAAAAAAAAGGCTAAAAATAACCTTTAAAATTGTTTCAAAATTTCATAAAAAGGAGCCTTTTGCTTGCAAAATAGAGAGGGGGGGGGGAAGAGGAGCAGCAACAGAGCTTGTACTTAAATGCTTTTATTTCTATCCTTTTTCGTAAATAAAGAAGATTCCTTTGTGAAACATAAGTTTCATAAGAGGGACTGATTTCCGCCAGAGCAAAGGGGCAAATTCCAGACTCCCAGTTGTAAGATAGCACCCACATTAACTGAACTAACTGAATAAAATTTATAGTGTATGTGTTTGGAGTATCAACAATATATATCAAATTATTTGTGTTTTATAACTATATAACTTGATGCTATTCACAATCTGTTTGCCCAACAATCAATTTTAGATTATTTTATTTCCTGTTTATAAACATAAATGCAAGCTGAAATTCATACAAACAGTTTTGTCAAAACATGTTAAAGAACGATCTTAAGAAAGAATAAAGTATTTTGGTACTTAATGTATTAACCACATGCCATTGGCGATGTTAGGAGCTATTTACTATCAACAAATACATTTTAATTCTGGCAGAAAATGTTTAACATTATTGTTATTTTTTTGCATTATTGCAGACTAATCTTCAATGTTGCTTGCTAAGTATTGGCATCAAACATGAGGGATGCTACCCACTAACTGTATTGTTTAAAACAAAGATGTTGTCAATAAAGGTGCAATTGTATTTGCTAATCAACACCAACTGGCTACGAACCTGATATGGAATTTTTTGCTTACATACTTATGAATATGTAGGTACATAATTAATAAATATATATGAATACATACATGATAAGAAATATTTGGCAATTTCTAAAGAGATTAAAATATTGGCATGAAGTTAATACATAAGTATAATATTTTGTTATTAATGCTTCAAATGAATACACACACTTTAAACTACAGTCGAATCCCATTAATACGTGAATGAAGAGACCATTCAAAATTAGTGTATTAAACAGATTCGTGTATTAACCAAAGTTTGCGAATTTTCATCCAATCGTCCATCTAATAACACCCTATACGTATAAAACACATTTTTATGACATTTTTAAGCCTTAGAATGACATTTTATTTGTTTTAATTATTACCTCTTTAACAGTAGCGTTTAAAATTCAAATAAGGATTACTGTCGTAAGTAAAAATCCTTTATTATGTACGACATATAAAATTGAACAAAACCAACACACATTTCTGCTAACCACGTTAACTAAAACTAATGTTATCAAAATTTAAATTCTTGTTAGCTATACAGTAAGGAACAGTGTCGATAATAGTAACAAGTCAATATAGAAAAAATATAAAGTTAATAAAGTCAATGACATTGATAAAAAATGATGATAAATTTGGCTGATGGAAAAAGGCTTCATGGTGCAAAAAAAAATAAACTAAAGGGGGACACGATTAAATGTTCAAAAGGGAACACAAGTTAAATTCCTAAACCTGATCGAAATAGTGATTCCGTACCAATAAATGTTGGCCACAATAACAAACCACCTTAGCATCCCGAGCAACAACCTGAAATAGCTGAAAACTAAAAGTACATATTATAAAACACTTCATGCTAATTAAACAAAAAATAATAATACTTTAGAGATTATTCTCGATTAATTTATTTATATATAAAACATATTTTAAGGTTACACAATTAATAAAATATTTATATTTTAAAAGATGCATTCAAATTAATATATTTCACGGTTGTTCACTCATCATACATGTGGGCTAAATAACTGCGTTTAAATTATGAACATTTAAATCTTATATCATCCATGGACAATTAATTTTAATTAAAAAACATAGATACTTAATATTGGTATTGAAGAAAAGCTTGTTCTAGCAGAAAGCACATTTTTCACTGAACATCATCTTACACTGACGAACAGAAGATTTCTTTTGAAGACTCACAATTATTACACTTTCACTATTTTTTAGATGTCGATCACATACTTAAAATTTGTAGACAGATTTTTCACACACAAACAAAATACACCTCTATTTCTTCACCTTATCACATATTAAAGTAAAACACAGAACTAACTAGGGTGGCTCCTCACACGAGAAAAAATCTCGAATGAATGGGATACCACCCTTCTTTCGCTTGAGACTTTATACCATCCAACACACTGCTCGTTGAAAAAAACACTAGTCATTCAGATGCGTTGCCATTCCGAGTGAAGGAAGCTTGGTCGAAAAATATCCGGTATTACCACTACCTCGCGCGCCGATGGAAGAAGATACAGCGAGAGAAATTCTTCGAATGCAGGCGTTCGCCAGCTGCTGCGAGTTTAGTAGCGATGTTGCGAGATGTTTGTTGGTGCGTTCGCTGATTTATAAAGGCAGATGCGCTGACACGGAAAGACAGTTCTTTTTGCCTATTGCGCTGAACTATTTAAAGGCTTTTTTGATGACTTGACTGAGTTGTGAAAGGGGTTTTTTAACAGACATAAAAATTTCTTTTAGGCAAAGTAGCTATCAATTTTGGCCTATATGACATGCGACCACACCTTCAGCATGATGTTTGCAGTTCTCTTCAGGTGATGGTAAAGTTCATTTGTCGATGGCCCTTCGTACAGCTATGATGCATACTGTCTGAGAAGACTGAACGTCTCCGTAACTTTGGAGAATCGGTGTGGGGCCAGGGGCTTAAGTTCATCCTCTGCTTTCTCCTTCAACGTTTTACTAGTGACAGTTGCGTTGGTGATGATGTCATCCAGATTTCTGAACTCGGGTGTGACTAGATCTTTGTCGATATTGATGAACGTGTCTATATTGACAAAATCTATTAGGAAATATTCCATATTTTCCCTATATTGGTCTTATCACTTCATTTAATTCATCCATTTAATCCCCACTTAAAATTTCTAAATTACTATTGTTTCACAGTTATACATTTCTAAGTTCTGTTTTATACATATACATTCTGGGTTATATTTACTTTATTTCAATATCTAAATACCATATTTAATATTTCATAAAGCTTATTTACGATAATAACTCAATAAAGTATCCAGGCCTATTCATTTTACTTTCCCACCACACTCCTAAAACCACGCATTTCTGTTTACCTTTTGCCGGTCATATCTCTCTGCACAGCCTAGCACCACGTTGCGTCGAAGCACTTACGGCCGACGACGACAGATGGCGCGATCGTCTTTTTCTCCTTCGATCTCTTCCTCGTGGCGGTTCATTTCATCCGGATCTTTCGAGAAGCCGGTAGTGACGTTTGCTGGAAGAAGGCGTGATAGGTTGTTTACCTGGAGATGATTGCTTATATACAACAGCTCGTGGTTCTTTCATTAGCTTCGTGTTTTAATTCTTTTTGTGTGGCAAGTCAATGTTGACATAGTAATGCCGCTGGTAATGGCTGGTGTTGGTGATGTGCAGTTTTAAAGATGTCCTATAATAGTTAAATATGTAATTGTTTTTCAAGATGCTTTTTAATCTCCGATGATGGTGCTTTTTAAATCTAAAGAACTTTTAGTGTTTTTGTGAAAACTGGTTGGTGATGTTAAAAGATACATCCAGAAGTTTCATGCATTCTTTCCTCTTGTTAACAAAGTTGCTTCTCCTGAAAGACAGAGAGAGAAGAATGGCGCTCGGTACCTAGTGTATCCAAAACACCGGCTGCAACACGTTCCATCAATATTTCGGTTTATGATTTAATTAATTTGTTTCATTAGTTTTTCTGCTCAACGATGTTTTCCCTTCTCCTTAGTATGTTTTAAACCAACTTCAGTTATACTGCTTTTAGGCAGGTTTTAAGAAGTTGTGTTAGTATCTTAGTATACTGTTAAAGGTGGGGGGGGGGGGGGGAGGTGAAATACATAGATAACTTTCGTAAGTAAATTTGCATATACTTTCATTTAGTTTTTCTTGAAGTTTTTTTATTATACTTTTGGCTTTATTTAATTAAGTTTAAAACTGGTTTAAGTTTCTATAAAGTTTTAGTTTATGACTGTTGTTTTTCCCTCTCAGTTTTAACATCATATTTAAAAGTCTCTGGTTTTTGTCTCTTACTCTTAAGGTCTTTCAAATATTGTGACGGACTTCATCAGGTTTCAGATGAAGATCCGATTTAATTTGTTTGACACTTTTGCTTTGATGCTTTCGGTATGCTAATGACGGTATGCGTGGTATATCGGAGGTTTTCATGAGGCGGGGTTTGAGATAGATGGCTGAGACTTGTTTTGCATTTTGACTTTGTTGCTTTCGGTGTGCTAATGACGGTACGCGTGGTACATCGGGAGTTTTCAGGAGACCAGGTGTAAAACGGAAACACAGATTAACGATCTTTTAAGATGGTTAATATTTAAATGAGAGAGGGATAATAAATGTCAATTTATGTTTATATTTTTGTTAAGTTAAAGTTAATTAAGTTGATTAAAGTAAAGTTAATATAATTTGAAGTTATAATTGTAAATTAAAATCAAATTAAAGTTTACATTTTTCTAAAGATAAGTATATATAATTATGAATTGAATTTAAATAAAAATAACTTTCTTTTGAAACTTTTCCTAGGCTTCAGTTCATATTAAAGATAAAGTTTAAAGTATATTTTTATTTACATAGTTTATTGAATTTGTACTTTTGTCTCTTTGATTTTATTGTTTTTATTTAATAAACGTTTAGTTGTTTTTAAAACAGTTTGTCTTTATTTCAAGACACAGTCCACATGTTACTTTACAGTTTTTTCTCATTTAATTCGGGCAATCGATCGTCAGCATATACGCTCCATTTAGCTTTTATACTCTGCATCCTGTTTTAATGTATTAGTGATTACTTTCGTAATTACTATACTAACAAAATCTTCTAGAGTTTTTGTGCACTCTGCCAATCAACATCAGGGTGCGAGATTGTCTCTTCACCAGTGACTTCCTCGATACTTCTGAAGCCCACTTTGCAGAAACAATTTCCAACTGTCGTTTGTGTGACACTCCCATGCTGCGGTGAACATGTGCATAGAGTTGAAGATTGTAATAGGACGACACTCTCAGCAAGAAGGGTTGTTGCTGTGTTCCGTTTGGTAAAGGTATTGTCATACTACGCGAGTCTTGTAATTTACCTTGGAGCTGTTAATAACACCTTGGTCCATTGGCTGGGTTACACTAGTTAAATTTCGAGGTAAAAATTGAACTTTGATATTCTTAAAGCTTTTGATATCCTTCAGATGTGCAAGGCAGTAGTCCACAAACAATAACACATGGCAAGATTCTTTTCTCATTCACCAGTTAAAATTGCGAACCTATGTTGAAAAAAGGTGTTCGGTCATCCACGCCCTGCGCTGACTTTCCTACAGGCAGGGGAGATTTTTGACGTTTTTAAAACATCGTGGGTTGCATGATTTTCCTTGACAAATAGCTTTAACGTGTCTGATCCATAAGAGTTTGCACCAACCAGAACAGTAAGATGCTCTTTGCTTGGCTTACTCCCATGACATATTTCTCCTTTCTTGACATTGTTTTGTTGGGTGTCAGTTTGTAAAAGAGTCCAAATTTGTTCACGTTGTAAATATCACAGCTTGAGTAGTTCTTTAGAAGCTGCGGAAGCACATTTGGCATCCAACAATCGACATCTTCATTGTTGACAGCAGCTGATTCACTTCACACCTTGTATGAATTTTATTCCTGGGAGAGGTCTAAATTGATATTTTTAATAGAGCAATTAATGATTGCATTAAATTTGGATAGAAAATGCATTCCTAGTTCAAAGAATTGTCATAATGCTTGGGACAATTTCCTTCTAAATCTTTCTGTTAAGAACCAAGTTGCATTTGCATATTAAACATAGGTTTTTTTTTTCCAAGAGACTGACAAAATTTTGCGTTTTAAGCGGGTTTGCATATTAAAAGAAATATTCTTATGCACATAACATAGGTGGTTTTCAAGTTACCTAGAAAAATTCACATATGAAGCGGGGCACATATTAAAGGGGTTCAACTTAATAGTAAGTGTACACTGATGTATTATTTATACAAAATGTTGTAATACGGATATAAAGGAATAAATAAAAAATTGTGATGGGTGTTTTAGATGAATAATTTTCTTCATGGGAGGAATAAAACTTTTGGTAACTAATCGTGACATATTCTGTATTAATATGTTAAAATTATCTTGTGATTAAATAGAGAACCCACTTTTGTTAAACAAGTTTTAGAAATGTTTGTCCCATGGACCCAGGATTAGGAAAATCTTGCAGCATTACTCAGCACACCAAATTTTAGGAAATAAATTTTATTTAAAACTGCTACTAGAAATAAATGTGTGACTTAATACTTTTATCATTAACCCTGTGAGTGTCTAAGGGTTTCCTGGCACATGCTCATAAAACTCAGATTAATTTTAGAATAATAAACATGTGAATATTTACGTTGCTAAACTGAGTGTAAAACTGACAGTGAAAAATGTCCAAGCCTGGAATCGAACCCAGGCCTTTGGAGTAACACTTCAAGGCTCTACCACTGAGCTACGAGGATGATACCCAACTTGGCATCTCTCTCTCACATATATCTTTTTGCATATTTATTACCTTTTAACTGTTTTTTATGCTTTTTACTAATGCATCACCTTTTTAACCTTCTGACTGTCCAGTAAAAGGGTTAAAGTGTAATGTTATTTTTCTGTATTTTAAATGCTAAAAACATGATTATTCCAACAATATATAAAAAACGTAATTATATATATATATATGAATGTAATCCTTGAAAGTATTAGTAGATGACTTAAAGTGTTAAAACTGCATTATATCTATGAATTATATATTATATTAATTTAAATAATGTTCGTACTGCAGTGAAACTTGGAGCATAGTGAATGTATTAACATGGGCCTGTCATTGCGAGGGTTAAAAAAATAATTTTGCAAAAATTTTTATTTCTTTAAATCTTTTTTTTATTAAATGTCAGGGGTCGATGCAGGTTTTTTTGCTTGGGGCCCATTTTGTGAAATGTATTATATTTTTGTGAAAAATAACATTTTGTAATGAAAGTTGAAATCCAGTTACTCAAATTCGAACCAAGCATTTATTAACAAAAACTTTTTAAAATCCTTTTGTTAAAGTTTTCCCTCTCTGGTGAACTTGTTTGATTACAAATTACACATTTTAAAATGTCACAAAATAATAAATAATTAGTAATAGCAAGTTTTTATGGAATAGAATTTTGTGAAAGGGCTTATTTTATTAAAAGTAATTTTGTGAAAGGGCCTGTTTTATTATAAAGAATTTTGTGAAGGGCCCATTTTATTAAATAGATTTTTGTGTAGGTGCCCATTTTATTAGATTTTTGTGAAGGGGCTTGTTTTATTAAATAGATTTTTGTGAAGGGGCCTTTAGTAGACCACAAATTTTGCCTGGATTGACCCTTGAATATGTCTCTTAAACTCTTATTGTACTTTTTACAGAAAGTGTAGTAATGTTTACTGTTGATTTTTATTTTCTGTTATGTAGTCATAATCACATTGTCTTCTTTGCATTTATCGTAGCTTTGTGAGATTAGCTTAGGTGAAAAAAAAAAGTAATTTTTGTAATTGTCAGTAGGAAACTCTTTTCGCATTTAGTAGTTACAAATGTATTTTATCTTAAATGCCTTATCATACATAGTCTTGATTGTTTCAATTGTAGCTTCATAGTAATATGAATGTTAAATAAACTAATTTAAATACATGAAAGTTCAAATTTTGTTGAAAAACAGTAAAATTTCTCTAAATTTATTAAATTTGTAACTGTGCTTGTTTGAAATTTTTTTTTTAATTTTGCCATTTTATGGTATATGATGTTATCATGAATACTTAATAATAGTTAGTATGCTGTAAGATATATATTCTTTCTCAATTAAACACTTATTAAAAAAATATTCTTGTGTGTAATTAAATATATATATTGGTCATACATGCTTTAGAATTTTTTACAATTAGTAGTGTTGCATTAGGATTTTTTCTTTGGTATTTTATCACTTGAATCTCTTTGATTGGAAAGTGCAGAGATTAAAATCTCTTGTTTTTCTGTGTTTGATAAAATAAGATCTGAATTGCATATGTATATGCTGCAATATGTGATGGGAGATTTTATCGAATATTCAAGAGAATTTATCTTATTTTTCAGGTCCAGTTTGTTTTGGTTTTTACACATTCTTTTCAACTTCTGTTCCGGAGTTGCAATTATCCTCAAGGCTTCATGTACTGGATCGGATTTCATGCTGTTTTGTTCTGGTTTCTTTTTGCTGATTTTTATAAAAATGCATACCGCAAGAAAACTTTAGCATCAAAAGATGAAGCTTTGACCAAAGGAAAGTCTCAATCACTGCCACTGAAAAATGGATATATTAATGGTTACAATAATGGTATTAATGGATATATTAACAATTGTCCTGACAAAGCTGTATCATGTGGTAATGGATATGTACATGGTAGTATTGCCAATGATATACATTTCCACTCTAATGGATATCAACCTCAATTTGGTGATAGTTTTAAAAAGATTGATTAGTTTATTTTTTAAGAATTGTGTGGTGTCCTAATGTTAACTGAATAATTGTACTGCAATTTTTAAGAATCTCAGGCTGTCATATAATTACTGTTAATTTATTAGTACAAAATTCTCAACTCATTCCCACCTTGAATCTTGTTGAACCTGCTGCATTTTCTTTTTAATCAATGCAGTTTTTAAACATAAATCATGTTTAAGACTTGATAATCAGCCAGTGGTGTAGCAATTCACAAATTATGAGCGGAACTCAAGTGATCATTTAAAAAAAAATTACATGATTTAGATTATCAATAATTAATCAAATAGTAATGATCATTAAAAGTAATGTTATTGTCATTGTTACAAAGTCAATATTTTAATTATTTTATGAAAAATATTTAAGTACTGAAATTTGTTGGGAGTTAATTATCAAAATTATGAAAACGGGTGTTTGAAGAAGGCAGAATTCTCCTCATATCATAATTTTTTCACAGAAAATAAACGACTTTGATTATTAGAGCATGTAAAGTTTTATTTTCCATCATAAGAGTTAAATCATCTGAAGCTACTTGAAACCCTACTTGCAGTAATAGTGATAGGAAAGAAATAAAACTACCTACTGGTTGAAAATTTTCAAAATACTAAATAAAATGGGTCAAAATAAAAATGCAACTTGCACAGCTGACATTGAGGTCCGCGATCTACAAATTTAATACTACTTAGAAATATAATCACTATTTATAGTGCTTCTTTGTGTACAGAGTTGTGTTTTCAGAGATCAATAATCAAACACTCAAGACAGATAATAAGTCTTTGGAATAGTTCACATGACTTAATGAAAATGTCTTCATTTGAATGGGGAGGGCTTAAGCCCCTTCCTTTTCTATGCCTCTGTAATCAGCAAAGCTGATATGTTAAGAATTTAAAATAAAATGCAGTATTTGTTTTTTATCACATCAACGCAAAAATCAAATATTAATGCTGTGTTATGTTTATTGCTTTACAACATGGGCATTGCATTGATGTTTCTTGTAAATAAAATTTGTGTATTTTCAAAAAAAAAAAAATCATACATATGAATGTTGAAACATTTTCTAATGTTAAAATGAATCTTAAATTTTCTAATGACAGCTCATTTCTCCCTATTCTTCGATGAGGCTTAAACTGTAATTATATGTAAATTGTGAATTAAAATATTACTTTTGCACAGTTTCTTTGTGTATATTTTTTTAAATTATCAAATTTATCATTTAATTGCCACAATGTTTTAAAAATTCTTATATTCTTATGATATTTATCTGAAATAGCATTAATTTTTGATGTTCTTAAAATGAGACCTTGATTCTTTTTAAATGTTTTAGAAATCTTTATTGAATTTTAATTAATGTTTCGCCTGGAAAATTTATTTTTGTTTATGGTTGGCCTTGTGAACTCTTATAAATTGTTTACTGTATTTATTTTTTTTATTGCATTCTAAGTGCTGTCTTAATTAATGCCTGTGATATTTCACAGTTTTGTAATTGACATTTTTATTTTATTTTTTTTGCAGTTCTATTTAATAGCTACATGAATTATAAATTTTGATTCCTTTTAAGTAATTATTTAAAGTGAAAGAAATGTTATCTTGATAGCCTTTGAATTTATTTTTATTCTGCTAATATAAACTTTAAAGCTTTTACAAAATCGCACAACAATTAAAAGAAAAAAAAAACCCACTCAATTCTCTTCCATTTAGTGCATTTGTATCTTAAAAGTTTTGGAAAGTAAATTTACTGTAGATTAAAATAAAATCTAGTTTTGTGGTTAAAAATATTATAAAAATGCAGTGTTCTGTAATAAATTGCAGAATATTTTACTACAAAATAACTGTTATCAATGAGTTTTTTTATCTACCCCCACTTCACTCAAAATTTTAGGCAATTTTATTTCATACTTCTGATTCTCTTCCCTTATGAACATGATTTATGTATTTAATGATCTAAGGGAGAATGCAAATTACCCTTTAGCTTTTCTATTTCAATTGATAACATTTTTAACCCTTTGTGTCCTGATTAGTGTTGCCAGGTCCACTCTCACAAAGAAGCAGGACAGAGAGTCAGAAAAAGTAGGACAGTGGTTTCTATATTAAAACATAAAAATAGAGTAAATTCTATGAAAACAAAACCTGTCATTAATGTAAAAAGTCCATGATACCAACGGAAAAAGTACCATACGAATATCTACCTGCTAAGACAAAAAAATCTGTCTAAAATAGAATCTTTCTGTGGTCACTTGACATTCCGCATTAGTACATTTTATTGTATTAAATAAACACAATACTCTTAGAGAGTAAAATCTGTAAAAGCGGAGTCACTAGTGACCAAAACAAAATTATGTTGGGAGAAGTTTTTGATTGATCAATTATAATTGTACTCTATTCTTTCCATAGGGACCATGAACATTTTAAGTATAAGACGGGATTTGTTATAGGCAGGTTCTGTTTTTACAGGATTTATTGAACTAAGTATTTTAACACCTGTTAAAACAGAATCGCCAGGGATAGGAAAAATATTCTGTTTTAGGCAGGTTTCTGTCTGAGCAGGTAGATTTCTTTTGAAAGAGACCATAGAAGTTTTTTCTTATAGACAGGTTGTGTTTTAACAGATTTACTGCATAAATTTCCACTCAATGCAATCTAATGAGTAGGAGGATACTAAAAGAATTTGTACATTATGAAAAATCTGAGCTTTTGGTGTCCCACACGTTGATTCTGATGTGGGACAAGTCTTAAAAGCTTTGAGAATCTGGACATCCTGTGTAAATAGGGACACCTGGCAACACTAGTCCTGATGGAACGTAAGTCCCATTCAAGAAAAATTTTATATAAAATTTAATATCTATTAACAGTAGGTTTTGTATGCCATATAATGTACTTTGCTTTACTGTGTTTAGAATGTACATCCAATTTTTCAAAGCTAAATATTTTTAAAAATGGATATTTTCTCAACTATTTATCTATAGGTAGCTTTTATGCTGTTGTAAAATATGTAGCTGAAAATTTTACTCTAAAAATAATATATATATTATTTACAGATAAAACTGAATGTTTATTTTATAAGAATTCACCAAACAGTATTCGTTGCTAATTAATCTAAGTATTCTTCTAAACATTTTTCAAAAAAGTCTTATAATTATCGATTTAGTTAGATTTAATGAAAGAAGTCATTTGTAATTTTCTTATTATATAAATTTTCAAATCTATTTTTAGATATCAAAGATTGAATTTATTGGGGTAGAATTATTTCTTAATTTATAATTTCAGTATAAAGGCTAATGTGAATTTTTTTGCATTTTCATATACTCATGCATCATGTATTTATTTATTTTTTTTTGACTGGAAGTATATAAAAATTAACTTAATTTTAAAATATTATATGTGGGAAAATTATATTTTGATGGATGGTTAAATTTCCAGTTGTCTGTCCTTTCTTTGTTTTAAACCTTTTGTGATGAACTAGATAAGCTTTATCAAGAACTCATTTTTAAAAATCTGATCTCATACAGTCACAAATTAAATCATTCAGGTACTTCTATTTTGTTAACTTTCACTTAATTATGAATTATTTGAAGCAGTACATATAGAAATTTAATATTTATAAGAATTAAATTATAATGATATAAAAATTAGTTGGCGGTAAATTAGTGATTCAAGCTGCTTCTTTCTTTGTCTTTATGTAATTTTTTCAACTTTGTGTTTTATTAGTTGGAAAATAGCAGTGACTTTGAAATGCTTGGCTTTAAACTGAGTCTTTAATAATGTGCCACCAGCATTATGTGAATAATGCTTGACTAGCTATGGTAATAAAAAATGAGCTTTAATTGAATTTGCATATGTATATTGCCTTTATTAATATGTTCATAAGCTTGTAATGGCAAAATGTTCTGATTCTTAGTACATCTGTAAAAATATTTTTATGTGATTTCTCCCCCCCCCCCCTTCCCATGCACCCAAAGAGTAAAATTGAAAACAGGTCAGAAAATAACGGATTCTATGTGATTTAATGTATGGATGCTTTTTCCAATATGCTAATAAATACTACTATTTTTGTGATTGTCTGTGTAAGAAAATGTAGTAAAAGAATATTGAAGCTTGCAGCTGACTGTGTAAAATTAAACATCTTAATTTATATAAAAATGCAATGAAAAAATTGATGCAAAAAATATTGTTTATTCTTGAATTTGAGCCTTTTGAAAAAAAAACTTATTTTTCATTTAATAGACTCAAATATACAAAAGACACTCACAAATTACTGGAAAACTGTTTGAAGAAAGCCTGTTTCACTTAACAGAATTTAATTTATCAATTTAAACTTTAAAGTGGTTTATTATAAAATATCCAGGGATAATTTCCCACGGATCTGTGATTTTTCGCTTTTTAATGTTTTTTAATTCCTTTTTCTGTGAGCAATTTTTATGCTTTTTTCAGAGAATGTTTTCAAAACTGTTTTTTAAGACTGAAATGGATTAGGGAAAACAGTGATGCCAACTCTGCATTTTACGGAATTCTGTTGATTTTCCAATGCTGTGTAACATATTTCTCCAGATTTTTTGTTAGTCCAAAAAAAAAAAAAAAAAAAAAAAAAAAAAAAAAAAAAAAAATCCCAATGATCTTCTGCCAAAAACTGTTATTACTCTTCCTATGTTCAATTGTTCTCCATTCACAGCATGAATGTCAGCCATGATGCCATACTTCATTAAAATTAAAAATACAACATTTGGAATTATTTTATTTTTATAACTATTTTAATTCTTCTTACAATGTGAAATAGTTGGTGAAAATCAGTACTGAATTCCTTGAATATTTATCCGGTTAAATCTAAAAAGCACACAAAACTTCTGGAAGTGTGACGAATAAATTTACATTTTCAGATATTTATTATGCCATCTTAATAAAATGTTAGTAAATGAAAATTGATAGTATATTTCTCCTTTTCCCTCTTTTTTTGAATGATTGCTCTTTTTGTCCCTAACTATTAGGTGTATGAAGTGTCAGATGTTTAAAATATAAATGTTGCCATATTTCCCCCCCTTTTTTCCCCTTTAAAGGAAAATAATTTATATAGACTAGTTTCATATGGAAAATAATTTTATGAAGGTTTCAATGAAGCTGTTGTTAAATACTAATCACTCTACATCTATTGATCGCAAAAAAATCTCTCATCAAATATATTTTTACTAAAAATTTTAATGATTGGCATTATAAATTTGTATGATGACTTTAAGTTTTATAATTGAAATTTTTTTTACAAATTTCAAATTGTAGGATTTAGTAAGTTATATTTTCTAAGCTTGATAATTTGTACATATATTCTGCTACAAAAAATTGCAATAAGATCTAAAGAATAAAGCATTTGGAGTGAGAAATTGTTTTATAATTAAAATTCAAAATATCCATTCAATGTATTTCTCACACAGTTACATCTAGAAGTTGTGTGTAATTTGCAAAGATTATACTGAGAAGAAAATACAATCTTCAGTTGAATTTGTAACATTTATCTCATATATCTGAAATTGTGATATGCTTCAGGTAATGAGAGATTAAGAATTATATAAATACGTAGTTTTTATTCTAAAGAAAAAAAAGCGGGGAGAGATGATTTATTTTAATTTGCCTAGATTTTTAATTGTTTTAAATGATTTAAAAAGAAAAACAAAGGAGTGTAATTGCCATTGAACACCTTGTTTAACTTGTACCATTTTCACTATCTGCATGTGTTCTGAACAAAAACTAGTCATTGTGACAGTTATTTCAGTGCAAATATAAACTCATTTTCAGAATATTTCTTGGGGGAGGGGGGAAGTTGTAAGTTTAAAAATGGCTAATTTCTGGTAGAATTCTGCCTCCCCTTTGTTTAAATAAAAAAGTATATTACATCTGTATTTTTGGTAAAGAATGGGGCTGACCATGCAATTAAAATCTGTGCAATTAAATTAGTTTACTTTTCAATTTGACATTTTATCTTAAGAGCATATTAGATTTAACATTAATTTAAATTTTACCTCTCTGTTCATTCTGATGTAATTTTGATGCCAATACAAAATTTATTTCTTGAAAATCATATTCAAGTATTGTCTGTGAAGGTTTTTTTTAAAATAGAAAATCAAAGATTAACTTTTAAAATCAAATTAGCTTGCATCTTTTATAGGGGTTGCAGTTAAATAAAATATGCAAATGAAGATAACATAACTTGTTATAACTGCTTGGGAATTTTAGTCTAAATATTTTAGACTACTTGATTCATCATCATAAATAACTAATCTTAATTTTTTTTAGAATTGTATTATTGTTTTGTTAAACATATATATCCAAGAATTTTGTAATGGTTGTATTGTGAAAGCATTGCACATTTCGTTTATGTCTAAGATCTAGTATATATAATCTAGATTTATTAATTATTGACTTGTCACAGATTTTTAAGTATTTTATATTGTATAACAATAAGTTTGTTTCAGAGAGAAAAAAAACTCCCAGAAATTGAAGTTTAATTTATGTGGTTTAAAAAGATTGTGTTAAATTTTTGCATTTAGTAAAATGATCTGCCAGTTTCAATATAAAGAAAATTTGTAAAATTTATGAATTTTCTAAATTTAGGTGTCTTTTAATTTACATAACTTCTAATTAATAATGTAAGTTATGCTTACTATCTTTATGTTATTTATCTGCTTTAATTAAATATTTAAGTGTGTCATTTGACATTCTTTTATACTCATATTGAAGATGCTCTTATTTATGATTTCATTTTTCCATAATGATTAAAAATTCCTTTTTTTTACTTTAGTATTGAAAGTTACTTTAAAAGTCATTCAACCAAGAAATAGACGAAAAGTCAAGAAAAGTCATTCGACCAAAATTTAATCATTAATGTCATTGTGAAAACTTTCATATTTTTTAAGGAAAATGTACGCTTAACTAAAAAAAAATATAGAAATTGTACTTAACCCTCTACGACCACACGAGACTTTAAAGTACCGTAAAAGGAAATTTGATAGTAAAATTTATTGAATACATCTTTTAATAGCTGTAGATTTCACATTTGATTGAATATACTTTGCTAAAGCATGTTTAGGTAGCATTGCCAATTTTATGAAACTATTTTTAAAAATGAATATTTTTTCAACCATTTATTGTATGGGTAGATTTTTATGCTGCTAAAAGATGTATTGTAAAAAAAAAAAATTATCCACTAGACAAAAAAAATCATTTTCAGATAAATTTAAGAATTGGGAGATTTCATTATTTTTCAGTTATCTGAGAATTGTAAATATCTTGTAAAATGGCCTATAACTATCAGTTTATTAAATCAGTTTTTATGAACGAGCTTTTCTAAATTTCATATTTTCTAATCTTAAAATATTAAAGGGGAAAATTTTTGTTGTGGAATATTTGATAATTTGGGACATAAAGCAGGGCTCGAAAATTCTGAAAATTTTAAGATTCCCAGAAAAATTTATGTGTTTCCAGTTTTTTAAGAAATTCAGAGCTTAATGAATGAAGATATTGTGTCATATAGACACATTTTTGAATAATAAGCAAAAATTTTAGTTTACGGTTTATCAATTGATGTTTTGACTGTTCTCTATCCAAAAGCACCTCCTCCCTCCCTTCATATTCTTATAGATGTGTAACTTAAAAGGAAATGTTGCATTACATTTGCACACTAAGATTAAGCATTATATATTGCATTTACTAATTTATTCAAACGTATACAGAACAAATAATATATATTTATACAATATTTAATTTTTAGGTTCCCGGCCGGGAACCTGAGTGGGAAAAATATGTTCCCAGAAATGATTTCTGGGTTCCCCGGGATACCGGGAACGCTATTTTTCGAGCCCTGCATAAAGGGTTAAGAAATTCGACATCATGGTTTTAGTTTTTAAATTTTTTTATTCAGGAGTTATCTATTCTGCTTTCTCCAAATTATTTATTAGCTTATGTATAAAATCTGCATAAGAATCTTTTATAACTCTGCATATGTTTAAAAGTCATATTCTGTTGGTGAAAGCTGTAACATATGGCACTGTTTACCATACCTTAACATTGTGTTCTCTATTTTGTGCCAAAATGTTATGTATATTTTTAAAAATTCTATTTCATTTTTTTATCGGCAGAATATGCTTTATATATTTTTATTATCCTGTTTCGGAAATCCTAGTTTAATCTAAAGGAAAGTATATGAAAGTATAAAATGAGAAATGATTTTAAAAGTTACTATTATACTTGTTTAATAAAACCATTTTTAGTAACTTGATTAGTATCTTGGTAAAACTGACATTTAAAGCAAATATATCATATTTTTATAGGCACAAAAAAAAAAAAAAAACTTTAGTGTCTAAACTTTTTTAATTTTAATAAAAAAATACCCACTATTTTTCTCTAGTTATTGACTAATTTTAAATCTATACTTTAGAAAATACACATATAACTTTATCATCTCAATTTGAAATAACTCTGAGAATAATAGTTACAGTATTTAAGTGTATAATATATATTACATATAAAGTATATTAAAGTTTGATATAGTCAATATTTTTTTATGAAGTTTTATTATTTGAAAACAGTGACTTCTCCATATGAATGATGACATTGTGTTGGAAGTTATGATATATCTGTGAATTTCATTTGGCCAATTAGTGTTCATTTTTTAAAAGCATTTTTTTACTTGTTAATTTGAAGGTTCTTAAAATTGTTCAAGTACATTTTCATATAATGTTCCATCGCTGGTATAATGCACCAGGTTATCATTTTAAAACAGACATTTCCAGTGGAGGTCAAATAATCCTTTTTAAAGATTTACATTTTTTATCGTTATCAAATTAAGAAAATTATTTTTATGTGTTATTTAAACACTTAATTCTACAATTATCTCTATCCAAATATGAAAAGGAATTATTTTGGCTCATTTGGTAATAACAGGTATTTACAAACAGGGTTTTCTTTTTTTTACGTTACTTGTTTTGTATTGTAGTGCTTATTGAATATTTTGTTGGAGAAAAAATTAATTTTTGACTCTTTTCTATTTTTATTGAAATTCCTAACATATTTGTTTTGCATATATAATTTTTAATCTCAAATATAAGCATTGTTAGGTTGAATCATTGTATATTTCTGCCACAAATCACAAATGAATGTCAAACTATACTGCAGTGTTTGTTGCAGTCATTGAAAAGTTGTATTTGAAAAGCTTTAATGCTAGTTTTGTTTAAATAGTATATATACAATAATTGTGAGTTGTTATGCAAATATATAGTAAAAAGTCATCTGAAAAATTGGTATTCACACGATACTGCTGTAAGTTTATATTGCATGAAATTTATTTTGTGCCATTTTCCATGACTAAGATGTTCTTAGTTATTTATTATAGCCCAACAACTGAGCTTTGTTCATGGGCATATGCAAGGAGGGGGGAGGGGGAGAGGGAAGGCTACAATACCCACACAAAATTTTTGAAACAGTAAGATATAATTTTAGCATCAAGAGCGAGCAGAAAGAAATCTAGGGAGAAGTAGGATTTAGCAACAGATGTGCCTGTGATTCACAGCCTAGTTTGCTTTTTTAAAATGCAGAATATAAACAGGAAATAAGTTAATCTAAGAATTTTTTAGAACTAAAAAGTTCATAACTTCTTGTGCAGAATGTTAAACATATCAATGCAAAAATTTAACAATTAAGAAATATTTAAAAATAAGTTTCAACTAACATTTTTCAAAATAGAGAATTTCAACAGTTTATTTTTCTCCTCTTCAGGGTGGCTCTGCCCCCTTGAACCTCCTGTTTAAGATAAATTTGAAACACATGACCATTTAAAGGAAACAGAATTAAAAATTTTCTTCTGTCGGGGAGATTCTTGTCCCTGATGAAAAATTCTTGGCTCTTTTTTTCTCTTGGTATTTAATTATTCCAAAGTCACTGTCACTGGGGAAGTAGTGTTCCCTCTAGGCCATTTTTTAAGAGTACAGTGCCCTGCCTTTTTAAAAATTGGCAAAAGGCACCCTGCTTTATTTAAAAATAGTGAAAATTATCCTAAGTTACACCCAGGGATTTTATGTAAAAATCTTCCTCAATACCACAGTACTGTGTGTGTGACCGAGAACTTGCAAAAATTATAGAACTTCATTTTTTTAATGAAAAACACGGGAGACTGGATATTATATTGTTACTAAACACATCACTAATATATTTCCTCTTGAAATAATGCCTTTCTCTAATGAAATAGTGCCTTTTTTGGTAATTAGCACCATGCCCTCTTTCTTTCTAGAATGAAGACTAGGGGAAAACAAATTTTGTAACTAAAAAAAAACTCCGAGATAAAGAAAGTTTAGGTAATTAAATGTAAAAATCTAGGAAATAGCACTGATCCTCCCCCGTACTTTGTTGCCAGCAATTATGCTAAACCAATAGTCCAATTCCCTTCCCTCTTTCCAAACGAAAATACTGCATAAGCCCATGGCTTTATTAAGTCATTAACTGATGAAAAGTATTTAGGTAAATGTGAATTAGATTGATTTTCTTATTTTGTAGTCAACTTGTGTTAGTCAGTTTTATTAGTTTGTTTTAAATTCATGTAAAAAAATGCAGAGAATATATTGTTAATACTTAAGTTTTTCTTTTTTTTTTCCAATTTTTGTTTACATTTTTTATTTTTGTTACACTTGGTATTTGTTAAATGTTTGAGTTTATTTTCAGTTGATTGCATGTAGTCATATACCGGTGAATTATATTTATTAGAATTATGTTTCAAAGAAGAAGAAAAATTAATTTATACATTTTGTTATATGATATGCTATGTTTTCTGTGGTATTACGCATGACCATTAAATTTGTTAATATATTTCCAAAAAAAAAAAAAAGTTACTAAATAATTTAAGATCTCTTGCTCCTTTTATTAAATAAAATAATTTTTGTTTGTGAGCTCTGTATCTTTATTTCTTTGTCTTAATTCATTGTTTATATTTTAATTACATAAATATTTATTTATTTAATTTAATTTAGATTAACATTAAAAAATATTGTGATAAATAAACACAAACTTAAGTTACTGTATTGTATATAAATTTAAAGAGTGGTTTTGGACAGACCTATCCAACTTTTCAGTAAGTAGACATGTTAGCTGATGGCAAATAATAGTTATTCACATGACTCAAAACATGCAACAATATTATTTTACTGTAGTATTGGTAGCAATGCATACACATCTTATATGATGCACATGCATCTCAGTGGTAGTGTAAAAGCCCTTAGATTCAGGAATTCCATGTAAAAATAATTGACAGAAAAACATAAGTCATAATAAATTTAGAACTGCATATTTCTTAAGAAAGGCTTATCTAAAAAAAATTTCTAGTGTGAAGAGCCCATAATCTTAATTGTGCCTATAATATATAGAAAGTGATGCCGGAGATGCACTATAGCGCATCATTTAAGCAAAAAATGGAAAAAGGATACATATATATATATATAATATGGGTTCTTTAGGATGCATAATTTTTCCCGTGAAAGATCACAAAAGTGGCATATTTTGTATTAAAAATATAGAATGTTTTATTTTTAAAAGGAGGACCCAGTTTTTTGGAAGTGTTTGGGCCACGTTTTGTACGCTTGTAGTATTGTGTGTTGCAATAATTTCATTTCCTTTCAGTGATGCTAATTTTTATGTCTGTGCTGCTCAAGCACAATCTAATTCCCATTGTTCTATTTTATTAATTATACATATATTTTTTAATTGCTGAAACAAAATCATTTTATTTGAAAAATAGTAAAGACAGCAATACACAAGAACATTAAAAAAAATCCTTCAGTGTACATAAAATTATTTTTTTATCAAAACATTAATTACTGCAATTTTTAAGTCTGACCATCTGTTTTGATATACTGACATCCATAAAGCATTTAGGAAACTGGAATGTGTTTGCTTTTTGGGGTACTTTAGATTTTCAGTTGCATTCATATTGTACTAAATATTGTCTTTGCAAGGACTTATAACAGTACCAGTTAATAAAAGGGCAACTTTATATAAAAAATTAATTCAGAGTTATGTTTCACCCATCCTGCGCTGTATGCAGTATTGTTAAACAAAATAAGGGTCGGAATCTAACTTAATCTTTTGTTGCACGAGTTTAACATTTTTTTTGTACCCTTAAGAAACATTGGCTTAAACAAAATTACCATTTAAAGACGACAAAAGTCGAGTGCGCCAGCCGTGTAATAAAATCCGTGCACGTTCTTAAAAGTTCAAACCACAAATTAACTATCACAAAATTTGAAATCTCAAATCACTCTCAAATGAGTGTGCATTCCGGAAATCGCTTTCTTACAGTTACAGATCGCTAATTTGTGATTTTTGAAGCCTGAATTCGGCCTTAAGACACGAGGCTATCGGTTTAAAATGTTTTTAATCGTTTTTAAAACGAAACTGTTTGTGGGGTTATGCAAAACCGCAATGGCTTGTAATTGGCTTACGGCAGGAAGAAGAAAATTAGATTTATGCAAATGCGCTTTACACATCATTTGATTTGTCAAATAAAAGTGAGCCTGTCTGTCAAAGTTCTCTCATTGTTACGAATCGACAATGTCTCTAACCATGCAAGACTGTGCTTTTCTCGTTAAATGTTATTATGAATGCGATAGCAATGAACAGCATGCTTTGCAAAGGTATCGTTCATCAAGAGGTATATGCCGAGGGCCAATGACACCGCAGGGTTTGAGGAAAATTATAGCAAAGTTTGAAGCCACGGGTTTGTTATCTGTTGCACCTAGGAGGGGAAGAAAACCTACTTCTGTGGAAACTGAGGAGGTTGTTGCAATAACAGTGGAGAGAGCAACAATGGAAAGCACACACGGTACGTGCTGTCGTACGTCGAATGGACATACCATGGAGTACGGTGTACAAAATTGTCCGTAAAGTGCTGCAGTTCTACCCATACAAAATCAAACATGTTCAAGAACTTCAACATAACGATCCTGCTGCAAAATAATATTTCACTTTGGAATTCCTTGCACGGATGGAAGTGGACGAACATTACCCATGGAACATTTTGTGGACAGATGATGCCAAAATGGCGATGTCAACACCCATTACTCCTGGATATTGGCTAAACAAATCCCTCATGTTGTGTACCCAGTTCCATTGCATTCTTCTAAAGTCACCATTTGGTGTGGTATGACAGCAAGTTTCATAATTGAACCATTTTTCTCTGAAGAGCAGTCGACAGTTGGACCTGTTACGTGCACTGTGACTGACTTGATTAGTGTCAATGTTGAGACGTTTCATCATACCTGAACTCCAGCAACATGGCATTTTAGACTCCATGATTTTTATGCAGGACGGGGTTCCACCGCACATTGGTACATGCGTCACACAGTTCTTTAAGCAACATTTCACGAATGAATGGATTATAGGCCGAACCTTCCCCACTTCTTGGCCGCCCCGGTCAACAGACCTCAACCCCTGTGACTTTTGGCTATGGGGTTATCTCAAAAGCACTGTTTAGTTGATAATCTAAAAAATTTGGCGAAATTGAAAGATGCGATACACCGACATGTCCGTAACATTTCTCCTGATATGCTAAGAGCCACTGTTGAGAATGCAGTAATACGATTTCACTTGCTTTCGGAAAATGGTGGACGCCACATTGAACATGCTTTGTAACACGTTTCAGAAACGATTAAACACATTTTAAACCAATGTCTTCATGTCTTCTTTTGTTTAACAATATTGCATACAGTGCCATCCTGGTGGTGAGTATTTGAACTTTTTTTGTTTTTGGCTAGAAATAAATTCCCATGACCTATTCTAAACTATTACCAAGTTTGATAACATTTGGTCCAGTAGTTTTCCTTTTATGACCATTTCAAAGTGGAACTTTAATTTTAACCACCCTGTATATTATATAGCATGCTAAAATTTAGTTCAGTTAGAAAATTCATTTTTAGCAATTTTCCCCAATGAGTGGAAATGCACTCTTAATTCTTTACACACCTCATGTTAAAATCTAATTAAGGTAAAAAACGTAACTTAAAACGCACTTCTGGCGATTACCATCAATAAACGACAATGTATCTTGTTCTTTGTGTAGCCCTGTATATGAATTTATCTATATTAGTATTCTAAATATAGTTAGCAGGAAAATGTATAACACACATAAAAATTACCCTTAAGCAATTCACTCCCATAGTCAGTAATGCTTACGAATTCCTTTGTGTAGTCTTGTATATGATCAACAGAATTTATACACACCACGTACTATGCAAAAAGTTTTAAGTTTAACAAAATTTTGAAGATTTCTTATATTACTAGCTGTTACCCGTGACTTCGTTCACACAACATTAAAAGAAGAATTAATGCATTTTAATTAAGAAAAATATTTCACTCCCGATAATTAAAAACGCAAATAACTAACTCTTTTATCACATTTCATAAGAAATAATACAGTATTTCTTTGTTACAGGGGCCATGGCATAACCCAGTTTTAAAAAAGTTAAAATTTGTGCCAAATAATCTCGAGAATGAAACTGCAACCAATGGAGAAAGGAGGTCCAAATAAAATCGTGGAAATGGACGAATTGGGTAAAAACAAATGTCAGTTTTACCCAAAGCCATCTTTGTTTTACCTGATAAACCATTTTACTTTTAACGCTTTTGTGAAGCTTTTTAACAGCCATCCTTCAAAAATAATTTATTGGAAATAGTGTATGCTTTTCTTTAAATTCAATTCTGCCTCCTTGGTTTAATGTATAGCTGAAACAAATCTTGTTTTCTAAATGACAATATGCTGGCAGACGATTTTTGTTCTGCAGAATAAATTGATTCATGAAGTTTGAATAGGTTAAAATGTGATTATATTTTTCGGATAATTTACTGAAATCAAGATTTTGTTTTCACAATACATTCAAATTGAAAACCAATTCTGTTTTCAGTTTTAATGAGAAAATGACGTAAAAAATATATTGATGTGTTTTATTTCTCTTTTTTTTTTTATCCACAAATATGGAGTAATTTACTTGCCGTTTTCATAGAAACTTCATTAGAATTTACAAATAACAATAATAATAATATCTCGGAATCTAAATCAATTTTTTAAATTATGAGAGTTTGTGTGACATCCTCGGATCAGTGATAACCGGTGTTAAGTAAATCACGTTGCGTTCTTAGAGGAGTAGTTTCGAAATACAAACAAACGCACAGTGCAGTATTTGACCCAAAATCCTGGCCAAAATTATTTTTCATGTGTTATTAAGTTAAAAACCATTGCTGTTGATTTACTATAAGTAAGTACACTTATTTAATGTTATATTCACATAAATGTATGCATTTATTTAAAAAATAAATATATTGTGCAAAGTTTACTTAAGGCTTCTATAGTCACTCAACTATCGAATTCCCTTCACTAATTTTAAGTTAATGGGCATGTGATGCATTCGTATAATATCTCCTCGATAATTTTATATTTTTAACTGATTTTTTCTTTGTGTTCTTCTTAGAAGATGTTTATGTTTTTCTTAGTTCTCAAAAAAATATTTCTAAAACTTATGCTTATTTTAATATTTTATATTGTTAAAGCTGACGAAGTGTAAGTAGGATTCTAACACTTCACATAAAAAAAAAGTATGCATTTTATATATATATATTGCCAACTAACAAGGAAGGTCTCCTTAAAGCGCATACTCAGAAAATTTTGAAAAAAAAAATGCTAATGAAGCTCATGTATGTAATAAAGGTACAGTGAAATTTAGCTGCGGAATCCCAGTAGAAAAACTGCAAAAAAATAAAATTCTTTAAAGTATTTGGCGCAAAAAGACGCGATTTGGCTAGCAACATTTTTTCCTCGCTTAACGCAAACGATTTTAATGCATTTTGAAAATGCATGTAAAATGATTATTCGAATGCGCAATACTTAATGAATTTAAATTTAAACTATGAACTAGTTTATTATTTTTGTATAATATATATAAGCTGCTTAATGTTGCAGTTATTTAATTTTACCACTGAAAAAATATGTTCCATGTTTTGGAAGCTGCAAATATCTATTTTATGTTATAGCGAAGCTGACATTTAAGTTATGTGCAGGGCTTGACAAATACGGTCGCCAGGTCGCCACTGGCGACCAAATATTTTTATCTGGCGACCAAGTTATTTAATCTAATGGGGTTTTTGTTGCTGTTTCTTTCTTGTACAAAAATTGACCTAAGCTTTCTTGAAATGAGCAGAAATGCCCCCCTCCCTTTCCCAATCCTTCTATATTAAAAAAAAGTAATCTGGAACTGAGCCAAAAACGAAATGGACCAATCAAATTCTGCGTAGATATTCTGGGTTATTCTCATCGCTTTTTTACTAGGGACTTTCTTGAGGAGCTATTTTTTTCTAAAATCATATACGACCAGACGCGAAATATAACAAGCTTTCAGAAATTAAAAAAATTATCACGGCCGGACAATAAAAACTCGAAAAATCCTTAAAAATCGAGTAAAAAATCTTTTATTGAAAAAGTCATTTTTTTATATTGTTGCCAATTTCTAAATAAGCGCAAAAGATTATGTTTTATCTGAAATAAAAAATGTATTTGCGCGAGACTATTAAAAACAATAATGAACGTTTAAAATAATAATTAAATGATCACGTGTTGAAAGCAGGAAATAAAGAAAATTACGTCATAAAAATTGCGTTTACCCATGAATATTAAAAATAAAAAAGATGAATTAAATGAAAAAGTATTTTAACCAGTTAAATGAAAAAGCATTATAACCTGATTACAGAAGAAAGTCGGCGTTCGTGATATCACCATCATCATCTTTTTAAAACAGGATACATTACCAGGTTTTAGGAGGCTGTGAAATCAGAACGGGGGTTGGTGAGCGTAGCGAGCAGGGGGCAGAGTCCCCTAGTATTAAAAAATAAACTTTGAAACTGTATTCACACAAAAAATATTTTTAACTTTTGTTTTTAATTTGACAAAAAATCAAGTGTAAATTTTAAAATTATCAAATCAAAATTATTTGAGACTTCGACAGAAAAATAGGCGAAAACTAATTTTCCTGCTTCACTATTAAGTCGATGCCTCAGCAGATATAGATTTTGTAGCAATCAACTATCCGGACATTTGAAGCATTGGGCAATGAGCATTTATTTTCCGAACATACCGGTTAATTCACTCTTTACAGTACTTTTTTTTTTTTTTTTTTTTTTTTTTTTTTTTTGAAAGATGTATAATTTTGATAAGTTTAATTAGAAAACTTAGTTCATATTATCTTTCTAAACTATGTAACCAAGAATTCTAAACAATGCCTATTATTATTTTCCTCAATTAATTCTTAAAAACTTTTATGCTTTTTGAAAAATAATGACGAGGAAGGAGGGGGTGATAAATATTTTTTACTGGCTACTAGAATTTTTTTTTTGACTACCAGATTTTATCAAATTTGTAAAGCCCTGATTACGACTATTTGAAAATATGTTTTTTTTATGACGTCATATTTGTCCAAGCCAAGGAGGATCCTTTTCATAGTTCCATGGTCCAAGCGAAATATATTTTTAAGAATATAATTATTGTTCATTTTTCTTTCTAATTATAACGCAGTTTTTTGACAGAAAAAGATCTTTTTAATGTAATCGATATTCATACTTCATGTATAATAACAAATACTCCATATTTTTGTTTTAAATATCACGGAAATTCCCCTTTTGAATTCTTTTTCATTTTCATTTTTCAAGTGAAAATCGTTCAATTGAAAATTAATGGTTGAGGAAAAATTATTTTCCGTGTTTTTATTTATTGGCAACGATCAAAGCCCTAGCAACGATAAAGTAAAATGGTTAAAAATTTAAATAAAAAATACGGTATAGTTATATTAGCTGTGCGCAGACGGTAAAACGCCAAGTATTTTACCATACAAAAGAAGAAAAAAAAAAAAACCCAAGATCATTTTATTTCACCAATCAAAACCTATCCGCTTTATTTGCGATGCATGACGTCATATTTGCCTCTTTCCTATGGTTACGCATATTGAAACCTTGTATTATTATCAAAAACTAAAAAAAGTACGTCTTATATCTAATAATATTATTTAATCTTCTTTTTAATTCTTTAATTTTTTTTTAAATTTCATTTTCATTTTTCACGTGAAATTTTTTCAATTGAAACTAAATTGTTGAGTAAAAATTATTATTCCGGATTTAAATTAGTTTTGGCAACGATAAAGTATTAGCAACGGTAAAATAAATTTAACCATTTTAAACTATTATACGAAAAAATGTCCATTTATTCTCTATGAAAATAGCGAAATTTTGAATTATTAAGAAAAATATTTGAATAAAATGAACAAAAACCAGTCTATATTCATTCGAGGGTTATAATCAACGTATATGCAAAGATACAGTATCATTAAATGCTCCATTTTGACGCTGGCTTCAGCCTAACATTTGCACACAATGAGATTTATAATATTACTATAGCTGTTACCCGTGACTTCGTTCACGCAACATTAAAAGAAGAATAAATACATTAATTAAGCAAAATATTTCACTCCCGATAACTAAAAACGTTAATAATTAACTAATTATTTATCACATTTCATAGGAGACAATACGGTATTTATTGTTATAGGGACCTTGACATAACTCAGTCTTAAAAAAGTGAAATTTTGTGCCAAATAATCGCGAAAATGAAATTGCAACCAATGCAAAAAGGAGGACCAAATAAAATCGTGGAAATAGACGAATTGGGTAAAAACAAATGTCAATTTTACCTGATAAACAATTTTACTTTTAACGCCTTTGAGAAAAGTTTTATCAGCCATCCTTCAAAAAAAAAAAAAACATTAATTAGAAATAGTATATATAATACGTGCTTTTTCTTTAAATTCAATTCTGCCTCCTTGGTTTAATATATAGTTGAAACAAATCTTGTTTTCTAAATGACAGTATAGTGGCAGGCAATTTTTGTTCTCCAGAATAAATTGATTCATGAAGTTTGAATATGAGAAAATATGTTTGTATTTTTCGGATAATTTACAGAAATCAAGATTTTGTTTTCACCATCTATTCAAAGTGAAAATAAATTCTGTTTTCAGTTTTAATGAGAAAATGGTGTAAAAAATATACTGATCTGTTTTATTTCTCCTTTTGTATACACAAATATGGAGTAAGTTACTTTCCGTTTTTAGAAAAACTTTGTTTAAAAAAAAAAAAAAAAAAAAAAAGGCATTTAATTTTTTTATTTCTGAGAGTTTGTGTGACATCCTTGGATCAATTATAACCGGTATTCGCTAAACCGGTAGTAAACTAACAGGTAGTAAATCGCGTTGCGTTCGATAGTCGAGGAGTAGTTGCGATATACAAACACAGGGTCAGATTTTAATATAATAGATTCGTGTTCATTTTCCTTTTCTTAAAATTATGATGTGATTTTTAGCAAAAAACTCGGATACTCATGCGGAACGAAATAACGGATTCTTATGCTTAATAATCAGTATAGATAACAAAACATTTAAATTTTTCGTTATAAATATGGCGTGAAACTCATCTTCTTTCTATACTTATTGATCCTTGTATTATTAATGTTAGGAATTGATTCACACTCATTTTAAAACATATTGGAAAATTCCCCTTTTATTTCAAATATGACGTCTTCTTTTTCCCCAGAGAAATCCCTTTTTAATGACATAATTCTTGTTAATTTTCTTTTCCCAGACAATTAATTTCAATACTGGCATAGTGAAAATTATGTTACTTTAACGAAATAATATTAAATCTTTAGGTTTTATCAACAAAAATGGAACTAATTAACATTCGTCATTTTTTTTTTTTAGGTAATCGAGTTATTTCTTTTAGTTTTAAGAATGAAAAATCACTATTTCTCGCTATCCATGACATCATTTACGACATGGATAATTTTGCGGAGCATATTATTGACATTTGCTAACCATTTTCTTTTGAAACTTCTTTTTACTTTTTTAAAATTTAAATAAAAAATACGGTATAGTTATATTTGCCGTGCGAGCCGGTAAAACGGCAAATATTGTTACCCTACAAAAGAAAAAAAAAAGAAAAAAAGTGAAGAAAAAAACCCAAGATCATTTTATTTCACCAATCTAAACATATCCGCTTTATTTTCGATAAATGACGTCATATTCACCTGTTTCCTATGGTTACGCATATTGAAACCTTGTATTATTATCAAAAACTAAAAAAAGTACGTTTTATTTCTAATAATATTATTTAATCTTCTTCTTAATTCTTTAATTTTTTTTATTTCATTTTCATTTTTCCCGTAAAAATTTTTCAATTGAAACTAAATTGTTGAGGCAACGATAAAGTATTAGCAACGGTAAAGTAAATTTAACCATTTTAAAATGCTATACGAAAAAGTGTCCATTTATTCTCAATGAAAATAACGAAATTTTGAATTATTAAGAAAAATATTTGAATAAAATAAACAAAAACCAGCCTATGTTCATCTGAGGGTTATAATCAGCCTATATGCAAAGATACAAGATCATTAAATGCTCCATTTTGACGCTGGCTTCAGCCTAACATTTGCACACAATCAGATTTATAATATTATTAGGATTATGATTATGATATAAAATTTTAACTGTTGATTAAACATAGTGGACTTTTTAATATACTACCACTAGTATGTACCACTAGTTTTAATATACTACCACTTTTTAATATACTACGACTAGTCTTTTACAGAATTTGTAAATTATTGAAATTAAAATAATTCCTTTTTTAACACTTTCCAACCTAGTTGAAAATTGTTAGCACTTTCCAACCTAATTGAAAAGTGCTTATGACTTCGGTTTGTCTGGCCGTCTGCCGTCTGTCCGTGCTCTAACTCCCGTAAATATGCTCGGATTGCTCTGCAATTTTTATATGTTATTGTCGTTATCTATAGCATGTTCCCTATTTCAACGGAAGTGTGTAGCACTTATAGTTTTTTTACAGGGACACTCAAAAGAATTCCGTTACATTGCGGTCTATGGGGAAAAATCATTTGCGGTTTATTTAAATAATGTTTCACTATTTTAAACGCATTGTAATTTATATATATTACTAAGGTGCATTATAAGAAGCTTAATATGGAACAGGGTGTGCATAGCACTTATAGTTACTTTACAGGGACAGTAAAAATAATTCCGTTACATTACGTCTATGGAGAAAAATCGTCTGCGGTATATTTAAATAATGTTTCACTATTTTAAACGCATTGAAATTTATATAGATCACTAAGGTGCATTACAAGAGACTTACTACGGAATATTGTGTGTATAGCAGTCATCGTTCATTTACAGGGACACGCAAAAGAATTCTCTACTGTCTGTTAACAATAATTCCTGGAAGTGCGTTTTAAGTTATTGAACGCGATTTTAATTTTAACTGGCTTTTTGTCTATTACATGGTGTGTATAAATTCTGTAGATCCTATACAGGGCAGCACAAAAGTTCGCGAACACATTTCTGTTTATTGACAAACTCCAGACGGAGAATTTTAAACTGTGCTACGCGTTTCCTAACTGAACTAAAATTATCATCCTATGTAGTAGATATACAAATCTATAGATCCTATACAGGGCTGAATAAAAGTATTCGGATATTTTTCCGAATATTGTATATGTTGGAAATACCTGAAATTATGTTTTTAAATATGGTATGCGTTTTCCAAATTGTTTACTTAGATGTTATCTTTTAGCTTATTAAACGGTATGATTTGTAAAATTATTTTGGAAGCGTTGGAAAGTGTTACATAATCTATGCTTGACGCATGAATTTTCGTTTTTTTTTTTTTTTTTTTTTACTCCGTAAGTCATTGCGCGCATGACATATAGAGGACGTATGTATGGATTGCTATGGAATCTGATATAAATATTTAACACACATGTGTGTGTTTAAAATGATCTACTTTAAAGTATTTACAGTGATAATATTTTTAGTTATGGCTATTTTTATTCATTAAAAAAATTTAATTTTTGATTTTTTTTTTAACAAAAATATTTTTTTTATGGTTAATGAAATAATTTTGACCTAAGAGTAGATCATTTTAAAAATACACATATTCTTTTTATCTATATCAAATTACATAACAATCCATACATACGTTCTCAAGATATCATGCGCGCAATGACTTACAGAGTAAAAAAAATCCCTGATGGCTCGGCCTACAGGCACAGGTAGATTTCGAAGATGCAGACCGTGCGGTGCCTATTTATTGTGAATTGCAGAAGAAATGACATTTTTGCCATAATGCGGCTGTTGGGACCGCCCACTTCGAAATCTACCTGTGTTTGTTGGCGGAGCCCGCAAGGAATTTTTTGTTTTTAATTTAATTTTTGCTGTAAGAGTTGGTCCTATAAAAAACTTGTCGATATAAATGTTGTAGATAATATTAAGACGATTTATTAAAGATTTAAACGGATTTGATATCTTGTGAATTGACGAAGTTATGAAATTTTTTTTTTCTTAAACACCTATCCCTCCCCCCCCCCTTGAGGCTATTTTTAATGATATCAAAAATCTGTCACACATACATTTTCTTCCCTTTTCCTAGAAGCAATAATGACTTTAAACGGATTCGATATGTATCATAATTAAGAAGTTATGGGAGTTTTCTGTTTTCACAAAAAGCCCCCCCCCCCCCCCCCCTTGGTTCGATTTTGCCCATTAACGAACTTGACCGAGATTTTATGCCCCTTGATTTTATATATTAGTTTGGAAGAGATTTGTGCAGAATTATGGAAATTATCGTGTCTATAAAAAAGTGATATAGATAGATAGATAGATAGATAGATAAAGTTTTGAACTGGGGGTGGTTTTAGGTCCTAGGAGTCATGATCGGCAGAGGTCTTCAAAATTTTTTCAATAATTCCAACTTAGGTGAGAATGTAATAGGTAGTATTTCTTACGAAATCTACCTAAAAGAGCTATTTTAATTTTAACAATACACACATTCTGTAAAAGACTAATCAGTTTCAAATTGCAGTGTATTAAAAAGCACAATCTGTTTAATCAACAGTTAAAATTTCATGTTTATAAATAAAAAGTTTTTGAACATACACTAATTCGAACTTTGAATGAATGTTTTTGTTGATTTTTAGCGAGTTTAAAAGGTTTAAGATTATACATTATTTCAAGCCTGGATTATACTACATTTCTGTTTAACTAATTTTTGCCTGTACCAAGCTGTAACTATTTGTCCCTATTTCACGCTAACCTATACATTACACTTACTTAATTTCAAACTTTCTTTCACGTTCTGACACTACCAATGTCTGACAAGGTCGAGGTAAAGGAACGTCGGATTCATGGGGGGGCGTATCCGTAATAAAAGCAGCTGTGGAGATATAAAGTTACACTGTGAGCTCTGCCGTAGCTCTAGTAGTTAGGTGCCTTCTCTGCAAGGAATTTGCATGAAGAAAAATTTCGGAAAATGCGTTACTTCTGTTTAAAATGTGTATTGGTGCTGATTTTTGGTATTTTAGAAATACATTCTGGATCAGATCCTTACGCTAACCAGTAAGTTGAAATTTAATTTTTTAGCATAATTTTATTGCATTTTATTTATTTATTTTTTATAATTGCAGAATATTTATGCACTATAAAACAAGACAAATGTTTCTTAATCCAGGAAAATATAATATAACCACGAATGAAAATATACAATAACTTTTTCCGAGTTATTCACGATTTCGAAAAGCGTTCTTTATATTTAGAAACACCTCAGAAACATGTGTTTTCGAGATTTAAAGAAGCCTTTACAAAAACAAAGTTTTTTTTTTTTCTTATCTGCCATATATTTCGGAAATGTTTCCGAGTAGTTTTTATAATGTATTAATCCGTTTCAGAATTTATACATGCGCAAGCGCAACAGAATAATAATATATATTATTACTGTTATCAACGCCGCTTTTTCAATGCCTTTACAGAACGCCTCCTGAAATAGTACATGAACATTTTGTTAAAACATGTTTTTTGATTAGAAATTGCAGTTAATTAAAAATTAAATCAGTATTGTCTCCATAAATGAAATGAAAGGTTTTTTACAAATCAATGTTGCTATACAAAAATAAAATACCGCATTAAATCGTGCGATTATATTAAAAAAAAATTATTATAAAAAATGATTATAAAAAATAATAAAAGTACAATAAAGATAAAGTGTGATGTCTCCGCACGAGTTTATTTTATATTTTTGATTAAAAAGCAAAATTGAAATTGAAATACATTTAAAAGAAAAAGACAACATCGATCGACCGAAGGAGTAGTGTTTCACGTGCAGCCTAAAATATATGCTTTGTAAAAATTGCATTTTATACGTATTCAATTTATTTTTATTTTCCCATGTTTTTTTTTTCCCGATGCGGATGGCGTCATTCTCTAATACAGTTAAAATACGATTGTTAATCCCCCCCCCCCCCCCCTCGCGTGTGCCTTTTCTTTTTTTGATCAATTTTTATTGTAACTTTGATGGAATAAATTAGATGATATTCTAGCTTAACTAATGTTGTTCGCAGATATTTTTATCCTTAATTTTTCTTTTAGTAGTTCTGCATTAAGTTTAGTAAATCTGCATTAAAAAAAAAAAAAAAAATAGATATTGCTAAAAATATTAGAATCAGTGCGAAATCCTCGCACGGGTCCACTGGTATTAATTTTAATATTAATGTTAATGCTATTATTTATGCATAATACCTGTAAAACATGTTTACCTGTAAAATATGTTTGTTGAACATTAAACTTCTTAATTTACAATTGAAAACATCCTTAATCGATATTCCGCTTTAAGGAAACTTATTAATATGCTACAAAACTACTTGGGAACGTTTCCAACAAATTGGAAATTGTACGTTAAACGTGACATATGAGGTGCGTTAGTTTTATAACTAGTTTCACAATGTAAAAAAATAATCCTTAATTTTTCAGTGAAATGAATTATATCGTCTGCTATATGCGAAATGGGCATCCCCCCCCCTCCTTTTTTTATTAAGTATGCCACGTTTACAAATGCGATTTTTTTTCTACACCAGACAGCGCTGTAAAATTCACCATGGCGATCTTGCTTTGCGAATGATTACCTCCATGGTTTAATATTTTTATGATTCACTATGAACGAATCTCTTGTGTTTATTTACTCTAATGGATTGAGATATTCGGTTAACCTAATTTCCACTGAAGTTATATCAGAATCTATACATTTTTTAATGTAAATCATCTCTCAAGCAAAAAATTTTTTTGAACGATCTTTCTAAAAATGTAACTTTTATGCAATTTTATCCGAAAAAATAATTTGGAATAAAAATGGCCGCTTGGCATATGAGAAAAGAAGTGGTTTGCCCGTATTTGTTTTCCTCAGTCACATGACTTGCGCTTTTATTATGTAGATTACGTACGATAGGATTTAATAGAAATAAAGAAAACTTTTATTAATATATTTTTATGTTTTGATTCCATTTTCATAAATCTTGAAATGACTCGACAAAATTCTGCAATGATAATATATAATTAAATTTCAAACCATTCGGTTGGGTAGTTTTTGCGCTGTTATATGCGGACGGACGGACAGACAGATGGACGACGACTATAGATGCTACGTATTTATATAATTACGAACACACCTAAAAATCAGTGAAAGCAAACGAAACTTTGTTTTTATAAATGACTCTTTAAATATCGAAAATATATTGGTTTCTGAGTTTCTAAAGATAAAGAACGCTTTTAGTAATCGTGGGTAACTCGGAAGAGGCTAATATATATTTTCGTTCGTTGTTACATTGTATTTTCCTTAGATTAATAAACATTTGTCATAGTGTGATTTTAATGTGCTGACAGGGGTTCATGCTACACTGTAAAAATAGACATAAAGGTTTCTTAATCTAGCAAAATATAATATAACCACGCCCCCCCCCCCCCGGAAGATTTGAAATTTTATGCTTTTAATGGTGAAAAAGTGCAATTTCCTTCCCGGAACTCTATAATGCTCCCCTCCCCCTCCCGGAGGAAAGTGTCTGAATTCAACATTGATTTTCAAGTATTATTTTTTTTAAATCTAATCTCCAAAGTGTGCAGGTTCCATTACGGAAGAACAATAACCCATTTGCACTTAAAACAATATAATGAGTTCAGCATTTGTCTCCGGCGAATATTCCATAAGAAATTAAAACTTCATCAATAAATAAATAAAGCAAAATAAAATAAAACACAAATTTAACATATATATATATATATATATATATATATATATATATATATATATATGTAATTGAATAAATGAATATTTTAGACCGCAAAAAAGTACTTTCAAATATTACTTTGTTTGAAAACTGTATCTCAGTTTACTGATTGTTTATAGTTTTAAATAATTTTCAAGCATGAATTATTTTTAAATCTCTCTCTATCGCGTGCAACCCTATTACGAAAGATGAATCTGTTTGCGCAATATAAATAGTTTAGCATTTGTTTCCGGCTAATATTCCAGAACAAAAATAAAACTTCATAAATATATAAATAAAAATAATAATGTAATCTATATATTTAAAACGCTAAGCGATTTCTTTCGACAATCCGTGAGGACAAACTACTGCATCAAATTACATCATTCTTTTTTTAAATGAAAGATATTTGGACACAGATTTGTTATCGTGAATTCGTTTGTTCGAAAATTTAATTAATTAACCGTAATTTTCAATTAAACTTTTACTTCTGCTAATGACGTCATACTCGGATAACGCCTACTGTTGCGAAGCACAGAGTATATTCTCTAAACTCTGTGGTTGAATAAAAAAGAAATAATAAATATTAAAAGCACGCGGTTTTAAGGCCGAATTTGTTAATTTGCAAGTTAAATTTCGGTAAAAATACTTATCCGCGTGTTTTATAAGCGAATAAAAATTCATATTTATTGTGACGTCACGGGAATATTGTCCTTTGGGTTTATTTTATCATTATCATTATAACTTTGTTGATGCCATTTTTTCATTGCAATTAAATACAAAATATATTTATATTTGTGTGCATGGTTTTTAAGCATTAATGTAAGGTATATGAAGTACGTGTGAAAAGATTGCGCCGGTGAAAATGGCGTTATGCTTAGCTTGAAGTGCATTTTAACATTGATAAAACTAAAGAGAAAAATGTATATGATTGTGTTAACATGACATAATTTTACTGATTTCTGCATTCATAATTATAAAGATTAGAATTGGAGCCGTCATTGATTTCTTCATCTTGATTGCATACCTTGATTACATATTACCAATTGCTTTTTTTTTTTTAATTATAGGATAGAAGATTTCCTTTTTTAATAAAAAAAAAATCACAAAAGTAAAGGATTTCAGGAAATTTAAAGTTATTAAAAATAGTGTTATGGTAGATAAAAAAATGTTGAAATAATGATTGTATTTTTAGCTAGAATAAACAATGTAAGACTAATATTTCATAGGAATTATTTTGGTAGATTTATTATAAGTTCATTTAACAGTTCCTTATTAGCGCAAAGTCCTATTTCTTTCACTGTGAAGTTCTCTTTCGATGTCAAAAAATATTTTTCCACTTTTGGACGCCAGCCAAAATACAGTGGCAATTTTTAGAATGTACAACAGTTGTGAAAACAAAGGCGCTATCGCTTTAGCTTTCATCGCGCTTACATCACTTCGAAATACTACAAATTTCTATTTTTTACTATATTTTACAATTTCAATTCTTACATCATCAATTAGAAAAAAAAATTAGCTTTCGATTGAAATTTATTTGAAAACTGCCGATTAATTTAACGACTTTTTAAATAATTTTCAAGCATGAAAAGTTTTTCAATTCTAACTTATCAATGACCACCAGTTTACTTCAATAATGTAAAATAGCCCCTGGGAAAGTTGCCACAATTGAAAATAGATTTCCCTAACCATCATAAAAAGTGAATAATAATTTAACAAAAAACAAAAAAAAAAGTGATAAATCATAAGATCAGATTATCCATAAGATAGAACATTTTGGCGCTAAACAAAAATCTGTCAAAAAAAAAAAAAAAAAAAAAAAAAAAAAAGACTATTTTTAGTTTATGTTGAACATAAAATTGATATATTGAATTCATTGATGAATATGTTCCATCAGATATCAGGATATGCTAGGAATTGCATTTTTTTATTTTTTTACATTTGCCAACTGTATAAGAGGAAAAATATCCCCGACTGTGATGGAAAAGGGATAATCATCCTGATTATGTCAAGGAACCGAAGAAACGATACAAATAAATTACACTTGAAAACACTAAAAATCTCCCTCATCTGCAGATAGACTTATTACTGTAAAAAACTTCTTGATCTTTGCATAAAAATTGATTAGCTTAAAACAATGGATGTGTTTTAGAAGATATGGATTTGAAACGAACAATGATTAAAGAGGACATTTTAAAACTTTTAATTTAATCATTTTAAAACTTTTTTAACGTCGAATTTCGACGGTGCTTTTGGGCAGATGCAATATGCACATGCGCATAGGAGCTCATTCGGTTGCATTATCACAAGGGGTGGGGGAGATGTGTGCTTTATTTACTATGTTCTGTTATTTACTGAATATGATATGAACGTAGGAATATACTATTTGTATGATACTTCATAGGTCCATGAATTTTTTTTCTTGCCGTGGGGAATATGGTGGTAATGTCAAACTGATTTGCATTACACAGTTATTTACGGATTGTTTGTTTGGAGTTTGCATCGGAAATAGTACTGTATTTGACAGGGGAAAAAAATTAAAATAAAATATTTGAAAGACTGTTTTATACGCACCCCTTTATAAATAATAAAGAAGCTTATTTTACTGATATTGTTATAGTATTTTTTTGCGTCAAGTTTTGACGGGTTCCATCTAGTAATAATATAAAAATACTTTAAATTTTGAAAATAATGTATGAAATATAAATATGCAGACTGAAGTGACGGCGGAGGGGAACGGTACGCTACGGGTGTTAATACTACGGAATATTAGGGCTCCGGTAATTTTTTTTTTTTAGAAATTAAGCCCTGGGTGGGGGCAAATTTCTAAAAAATTCTAATTTTCTAAATCTCTAAATTTTCTAAAAAATGGGGATCGTCCCATCGCTCTCACTTAGATTTCATTACCCCCTTTCCCCTAGTATATATATAAAACACAAATTTAACAGACATGTAATTTTGAACTACGCGCTCAAACCCCTGAAAAATTATCAGAATCAAAATGGCTGCAGTATGTAGCGAAATATTTGGCGATTTTTTTCGACTATTAACTCCTGCACTTGGAAAAAAACGAAAGTATAGCTTTTAATAAATTGCAAAACTTTATTTGAAGACATTATTGATATGTTTGGTATAAAAATGCTGTTTGGTCTTCTCGATGGGCAATATAAAAAAATATATTAAATGTAAAAAATCTAATAGAGTTAGAAAAAAAAAAATAGTTTTCACCTATTTTCTGTTACCCGGGAAGTCTGGGTTGAATAATAAATCTAAAACAGGTGTTGTTTCTTCGATTAATATTCAGGGCCTGACTAAATCACGGGCCGATCGGCCTGTGGCTTTGGGCTCCTTGTGGGCCCCCAATTTTTGTTTTTACTGTGTATTAATATGTTGCTCTATCTTCCACTGTTAAATATGTTCGGAATTTTTTAATCAGTTTTTGGTCCTGTACTGATTATACTCATGATTTTGTACCTTTAAAAAAGAATAAGACTAAAAACAAAAGATATGTTTATATAAATATGTATTTATTGTTTATATATGCATTCTGAAGCATCGAAAATATATATATTTATTCTGTAACAGTATAAAGAAAGGAACCCTGAACGTACACTAGATGCTGGGCTGCAATTTGGCTTGATCGGACCCTATCAGTACTGATTATTGAAATTTATTTTCGCTTATGAACGGATATTTTTAACGCTTTCTATAGCAAAAATAACAAATCTGGAGGCACGGCAGTGCCTCCGCCAAGTCGAGAGAGGACAGCCGTAAGCATACTTTTCTGGAAGCAACTGAGGGCACTTTTGACCCCCCCCCCCCCCCATTTCTCCGCGCTGGAGTATCCCAAAAATTTGAAACTTCGTTTTTCTAGAGTATTTGGCACACAGCACCAAAATTTAAAATTACAACTTTCTGTCTTTTCTAGTTCAGACGAAATATGAACTCAAACATTCGATTTTACTTACCCATCATACGTAGTATAGGGTAAGTCTTGTAATCGTTTTGAAAATCGAAAATTTTTTTTTGACGGATTTACACGTTTCAGACACTGGAGATTCCGAAAAACATATTTTTAGAAAAAAAAATTTGCCGTCCGTCTGTGTGTCTGTCTGTGTGTCTGTGTGTCTGTAAACGCTCTATCTCCCGAAAAAAATGAGATAGAGACTTGCAATTTTGTATGTACTTAGTATGTAATAATGGGAAGAAGCCTATTTCATTTCAATAACCTCGATTAACCGGAACTATTTTTTTCGGACTCTCGAAATATTCGTTCTGATAAAAGGTATATAAAAATTTTTGAAATTGTTTATTTTAAGAAATGAATATAAAAGTCAATAAAAAAACATAAATTTTGCATAAAGCATGAAGTCGATCGCATAATTAGTTGCCGAGATATTTGGAATCCTATTTTCCACACTCTTCGATTTTTCATGACCCTGTATTTCATCCAAATTTCACTTTAAAGATATATTTTAATTGGAAATTTGACGCTTAATCAGATGCAATAAGCCGCTAGTTAATAGGATTATTATTTTTGGAGTTATAAGGAAAAACCTCTTTCAAGCAATTCAGTAATCGAGCCTTTAAAGTTTATGACGTCATCAAGCCACGATTTTATTTGAATTGCAATGCATTTTATAAGTAGTTTACACATTTTTATTTTAATATTTTACATTATGCATATCCATGATGGGTAAGTATTACGGTGGCCCCCAACGACTAGTTTTGTCACTCACTCACTCACTCGTTCACGCGTCATCAAAAAGATTAGGTAGATCCCGTAGCCCTAGAAACTTAACATTTGGAAAAAAGGTGTTTAGGATACAAAGAAAGGAAAAATTATAAAATTCGGAAAATTCGAAAAAAAAAAAACATTCGAAAATTCAACAAATTCCATCAAAATTGAAAATAATACGATCTTGTAGTCTTAAAAACTTAAAATTTGGTGTGAAGAGTGTTTAGAATTCAGAAAAAGAAAACATCAAAAACACAAAAAAAATCGAAAATAAAATCAAAAAATTGAAAAAATCGAAAATTTTCAAATAATCCTATTTTGTTGCGCTAGAAACTTGGAATTCGGAATAACGGTAGTATTTAGGATGCAAAATAAGGAAAAATTAAAAATTCCGGAAAATTCGAAAAAAAATTCAAAAATTCGAAAAATTTGAAAAAAATTGAAAAATAAAAATATTTTTTTTAACCTTAGAAACTTAAAATTCGCAGTAAAGATAGTGTTTCGGATTCAGAATAAGTTAAAATAAAAAACGCAATAAAATTCGAAAATAAAATTAAAAAATCGAAAAAATCGGAAAAATCGAAAAATAAGGAAAATTTGAAAATAATTTGATTTCATAGCGCTAGAAACTTGAAATTTGGAATAAGGGTAATATTTAAGATACTAAATAAGGAAAAATTAAAAAATATGGATAATTCAAAAAATACCCATAAATTAGTGCAGACGATATATGAACTCAAAGTTTCGATTTTTTTGTCACTCACACACTCACTCACTCTCGCGTCATCAAAAAGATTGGGTAGATCCCGCAGCCACAGAAACTTAAAATTTGGAATAAAGCTAGTGTTTCAGATACAAAGAAAGGAAAAATTATAAAATCCGGAAAAAAAAAAAGAAACATTCGAAAATTAAAAAAAAATCGAACAAAATTGAAAATTGAAAATAACACGATCTTGTAGTCTTAAAAACTTAAAATTTGGTGTGAAGGTAGTGTTTAGAATTCAGAAAAAGAAAACATCAAAAACACAACAAAAAAATTGAAAATAAAATCGAAAAATCGAAAAAAATCGAAAAATCGAAAAAAATCGAAAAATTTCAAATAATCCAATTTTGTTGCGGTAGAAACTTGGAATTCGGAATAAAGGTAGTATTTAGGATGCAAAATAAGGAAAAATTAAAAAATCCAGAAAATTCGAAAAAAAAATCAAAAATTCGAAAAATTCGAAAAAAAAAAAAAAAAAATAATTTGATCTCTTGGCCTTAGAAACTAAAAATTCGCGGGAAAGATAGTGTTTAGGATTCAGAATAAGTTAAAATAAAAACGCAATATAATTCGAAAATAAAATAAAAAATCGAAAGAAATGGAAAAATAAGGAAATTTTGAAAATAATTCGATTTCATAGCGCTAGAAACTTGAAATTTGGAATAAAGGTAATATTTAAGATATTAAATAAGGAAACATTAAAAAATATGGATAATTAAAAAAAAATCGAAAATTTAAAAAGAGAGAAATTGAAAATAATATGATCTCGTAGTCTTAGGAACTGAAAATTTGGTGTAAAGGTAGTGTTTAGGATTCAGAAAAAGAAAAAATTAAAAACACAACAAAAATTGAAAATAAAATCGAAAATTCGAAAAAAAAAAACCCGAAAATTTGAAAATAATTCGATTTTGTAAAGCTAGAAACTTAAATTTTGGTATAAAGGTAGTATTTAGGATACAAAAAAAGAAATAAATAAAAAATCTGTAAAATTCGAAAAAAAAATTCGAAAATTCGAAAAACTGAAAAAAAATCGATTTTGTAGCTTTAGAACTTAAAATTCGGCGTAAACTTATTGTTTAGGACACAGTAAAAGGAAAAATTAAAACACAATAAATTCGAAAATAGAATAAAAAACTCGAAAAAGATCGGAAATTTCAAAATAATTCGATTTTGTAGCGCTAGAAACTTGAAATTTTTAATAAAGGATACAAAATAAGAAAAAATTAAAAAAGGCAGAAAATTATAAAAAAAATTCGAAAAAATCAAAAATTGAAAATAATTTTATCTTGTAGTCTTAGAAACGTAAAACTTGGTGTAAACTGTAAAGGTAGTATTTACTATTCAATAAAAGGAACAATTAAAATATTCGTTAAATTCGAAAATAAAATCGAAAAATCGAAATATCTAAAAGAAATCGAAAATTCGAAAACAGTTTGATTTTGTACTGCTAGAAACATTAGTTTTAAGATAATTGTCATATTAGCTAGTATAACGCCCCTAATTGTTTTATGTTATTTCTCCCGGATTATGGTTTTCTTTTCTTTCGTTTACGAATTTCGTTATAGAAAAGTTCCGCTATAGACTGGCTACGATATAGGCGATTTCTTTATAGACAGGTTTGTTTTCTTTCGCAGGTTGTACTCTATTTACTTCACATATGAAATATGGATTGTTAAATGATGTTAGCCCCACAAAACACAGCTCCCCCTACCCTCCCGACATTACTGGCTGGTTATGGCTTGATAGTCCTTTCTAAATAAAATCATGGTGACTCTAAGATTCACTCGATTTATCTCTAAATTGAACCTAAATGATACTAAGAAGACGGATCAAATAATTACTATATTGGCATGACAATCTGGTAACTTAGAATTAAAATCGAAAAATCAATAAATTTATAAAAATTCGAAAATTTGAAAATAATTCGATTTTGTAGTCCTAGAAGCTTGACATTTGGCAGAAAGGCAGGGTTTAGTACACAAAGTAAGGAAAAATAAAAAAAATCCGTAAATAATAAAAAAAAAGACTAAAAAAAACGAAAAAAAAAACATCGAAAAAAGGAAAATAGTTTGATTTATTGGAAATTTCCGTAAATTTTAATTTTGGCTTTCTTTTTATACTAAAACGTTCTTTTATGTTAAATATCAAGTATCTATAGGGCTGCGAGTAATATCTCAGATGGATAGCACCTATCCTGGAAGCAATTGAGAGTACTTTTGACTCTCCCCCTCCCATAACTTAGTGCTTGCCTAGGAACCTAAAATCTCTTTTTATCTACAGTACTTTGCAAACGAAACTAAAGCTTCAAATTTTTTATACCTGTAAATAATAGGGACAGAGTGTGGGCTTAGCGAAAATCAGTGGATGATATCCAAACAGAACCCAAAATCAAGAAAGGAGGTTTACTTACAAAAAGAAGTGAAATCTCATCAAAAAGTCACCTGTAAAAAATGCAGCCAAGTCTCGTAACTCATTTACCGTAAAAAGTACTGAGATCGTATAAAGCCAAGTTTAACTGTCTTATTAACTCTGAAATTTTCATTCACAAATCACTCCTAGTCTCTACATCTTTAGTTAATTATTATTTTGTGACTGGGCAACTAAGCAGCACAGGGAAGTTATTACACCTTACTATGTTATGGGATGGGATGAGATAATTTAATTAAGGCAAATTATATATGCACAGGGAAGTTATTACACTTTAATATGTTTAATATGTATTATTTGATTAAGACTAACTATATACAGCCAAGTCTCGTAACTCATTTACCGTAAAAAGTACTGAGATCGTATAAAGCCAAGTTTAACTGTCTTATTAACTCTGAAATTTTCATTCACAAATCACTCCTAGTCTCTACATCTTTAGTTAATTATTATTTTGTGACTGGGCAACTACGCAGCACAGGGAAGTTATTACACCTTACTATGTTATGGGATGGGATGAGATAATTTAATTAAGGCAAATTATATATGCACAGGGAAGTTATTACACTTTAATATGTTTAATATGTATTATTTGATTAAGACTAACTATATACATCACATTCTCGTGCTACGTAATTGCCAAGTCACAAAATAATAATTAACTAAAGATGTAGAGACTAGGAGTGATTTGTGAATGAAAATTTCAGAGTTAATAAGATAGTTAAACTTGGCTTTATACGATCTTAGTACTTTTTACGGTAAATGAGTTACGAGACTTGGCTGCATTTTTTACAAGTGACTTTTTGATGAGATTTCTGTTTACTTAAATTTATTTGTCTGTTTTCACTCTTAGTTCTCTATTTTTATTTATTTTTTAATACGAAGTAGTTTGAACGTCATTGTACGATAAAAAAGTTTCCTCTCCCCCCCTCCCTTTTTTTCCGACTAAAGTGCTATTTTTTTTTCAGTTTACTTACTGCTGCTCCAATTGCTCCAACTCGCTCCAAATGATGTTGTTTTCTCCAACTTTACTTCGAAAAGCTTATTTATAAAAATTCTACCCCAAATCAAGAGGCCAACAATTTTTCAATTTTATTTTATCCAATTTTTATTTTATTTTTTATCTTTTATTGCCAAATTACTCAAATATGCTGGGAAATTAGCTTTATATAATTCATTTAAGGAATTCGTTCCCTAATTTTCTCTCCTTGTTTTCTCTGGCTTCTCTAAATCTGACGAGAAAAAACATTGGTTCTAATATCCAGTTTTCATCCTTTATAATAGTACATTGTGAAAGTATATTAGGCGCGCATCATTTTTGCTTCTTCTTGGATACATTTGTATCTAGCTCGCCAAAATTGTCACCGCACTTTTTGAATTTATAGGCACCATAGAAAATATTTTGTTCTAGAATTTAAAAGGCAAAATTTTTCCATACAAAGTGTGAAAGATTCTACATTGCCCATGGGACACTGTATGTGTGATCAATAAAACTGATGGTTGGACAGATTTAAGGGAAATAAGGTAAGGTGGGGGACGTGGTAAATTTCATTAAAATAAACACATCAGTCTAACTTTTTCGAATTCAGATTTTTTTTTTTTTTTGTGACTCATATCACTAATTTTAATGTAATTAAAAACTAGTTCTCCAGAAAAATAACTACAAGAAAAACTAGTCGTTGGGGGCCACCGTAATACTTACCCATCATTGATATGCATAATGTAAAATATTAAAATAAAAATGTGTAAACTACTTATAAAATGCATTGCAATTCAAATAAAATCGTGGCTTGATGACGTCACAAACTTTAAAGGCTCGATTACTGAATTGCTTGAAAGAGGTTTTTCCTTATAACTCCAAAAATAATAATCCTATTAACTAGCGGTTTATTGCATCTGATTAAGCGTCAAATTTCCAATTAAAATATATATTTGAAGTGAAATTTGGATGAAATACAGGGTCATGAAAAATCGAAGAGTGTGGAAAATAGGATTCCAAATATCTCGGCAACTAATTATCCGATCGACTTCATGCTTTATTCAAAATTTATGTTTTTTTATTGTCTTTTATATTCATTTCTTAAAATAAACAATTTCGAAAATTTTTATATACCTTTCATCAGAACGAATATTTCGAGAGTCCGAAAAAAATTGTTCCGGTTAATCGAGGTTATTGAAATGAAATAGGCTTCTTCCCATTATTACATACTAAGTACATCCAAAATTACAAGTCTCTATCTCAATTTTTTCGGGAGATAGAGCGTTTACAGACACACACACACACAGACACACAGACACACAGGCGGACGGCAATTTTTTTTTTTCTAAAAATATGTTTTTCGGAATCTCCAGTGTCTGAAACGTGTAAATCCGTCAAAAAAAAATTTTCGATTTTCAAAACGATTACAAGACTTACCCTATACTACGTATGATGGGTAAGTAAAATGAAGAAAATATAATTTTTGCTACTATCAATTAAAGATATTTAAACTATTTATATGATTTTTTTTTTTTCAATATGCATATTCATCAAACATTTTGCATCCAGTTACAAATGAAAATCTAGACCTGGATAAATCATTCTGAAAACAGATTGTTTGGTTGGAAACCTAATTTCATGTGATCAATATGAATTTAAGGCTTTCTCACTTATTAAGTTGTTTACAGCCACAGCAAAACGATACTTTTTAAAATTTCTTAGCATTAACTTTCTTTTCATTATTTTCTCTTATTTTTTCTGTATAACTCTTTGCTTCTGCGATTTTTGTTGTGTCTTTTTTACAATACAAAATAAATAAATAAGTAAATAAATAAATAAAATAAAATAAAATAAAATAAAACAACTAATTATATATATAGTAAATAAAAAGGAAAAGGAAACAGTATGCTAGTATTAGGCGTTTAAAAGCACAATTATTTGGGTGTTTTATTTAAACTATCAGGGTAAACATGCAAATGTTACAGAATTTTATTTTGTATATTTGGTATTTGAAATTTTATCTAAATTTTCTTTATCTGTGTTTTTTTAATGTATTTTTCCAAGATGAATTAAAATAATTAGGATGAGCGAAGCGAATACTCTACGAGGCTACACAAATTACATTTTGTCGTACACTTTACAAAAAAACTATTCATTATTTTGACTTGAAATTAAACATAAAAACAAATTATGATCTGTAGATTTGCACAATATTATTATTATTATTATTATTATTTTTTTTTTTTGCAGAATAACCTTAATAAAATTATTATTTTAATTTATTTATTTTACATGTTTTCAATTACGGACGCATTTTTGAAAATAAAAAATGAAACACGTATATTTTCAGAAGAAAAAATAAATCATGGAGTTAGTAATCATAGATAGAATCATGATTAATTAAATAAATCCGCCAAAATATCTCAAAAACTGATTTTTAAATTTAACTAAGTAAATAAATATTTTTCGGCTTGATAGAAATAAAATATGATTTGTATATTCTGAAAATATTATTTTCTTAACGAATGATTTAAAAAAAAAAAAAAAAACATGTTATTCAATTTATTTACATTCAATTATAAAATTATTTTTCAGTGTTAAGAATTCAAATACACAACTTATTATGTGAAATCATTTACGCAGACGATACTTACATTTTAAAAGAATTATATTATGATTTTTTTTATTGTAAAGTGGCAACAAAAGAATTGTAAACAAATAAAATTAATTGTTAAATTCGTTATATAAACTGTTATTCGAATTCGAAGGTTGAAAATTTAACAAAATGAAACATATTTACTATTAAGAAGTAATTACTATTAGTATTATTTTAAATATGTTTGCCGTTTAAAAACAATTTATGGAATGTATTAGTTCTCTTATAGAAAAAAATGCCGAGAAAACGTACACTTACTGGTCGAAAAGAACGCGAACATGATTTAGCTTTAAGGCAAGAGGCTAGATATCAGCGTATGACGAATCTCTTCTGACAGAGAATGCATGTGCTCGGAAATATGCTTTAAATTTCAAAGATGCACAAAAAAATTTAAAATTATATTTGTGTAAAATTTGTCATCGTCGCTGGTTTGACATGCATATTTAATCTGACGGATCTTGTAAGACTTGCCATAAATGTATAGTAAATAATGAACTAAATATTTTTTCTGTAGCTAATAATATGGATCCAGGTCCATAACCGGAAATATACTTAAAGAGAACTTAACTTTCGTTTAAGAGCAAGTAATTGCCCAAGTTCATCCAGTTATTACTGTTTATTTCATTAAAGGTGGTAAGTTTGGATACAGTAGGAAAATATACAGGAACTACAAATATTGGAAACATACCTATTTCAAACCATTTGAGAAAACACCAGAGGCTTTTGGAAAATGTAAAAACATCTTTAAAATAGCTTTTAGATGAACATTTAAAAATATTTTGTAAAATTTTGCTTCGAAAATATTTTTATTTATACCAGTCTTATATCATAAATAAAAAATACCGAGAAATTCTTAGTTATTTGGCTGAATTTACATTTCTAAAATTAAAATGCGCCAAAACATAAGATAACGTTTTGCTTAATACAGATGTAAAAATAATATTAAAAAAGTATTGTTACTTTCAAATATTTATCTCATGAAATAATGCTTCGCGAATCCAAACAAAGAAGCATGGCTTTTGCTAATTAAAATTTAAGTAGGGTAAGGTGAGCGTAATAAAAGATACGAATAATCAGAGACAATCTTTAAAAAAATCCACAGTACATATTAAAAAATATTTAATAATGATAAAATTTAGTTTTTACGTTTAACTTACCTCTGCAATAAAAAGACATTATGATTTATACATATATACATATCTATCTATCTATATCTATCTATATTTATTGTTATTTTTTTTAAATATCTTCCATTTGAACTTCTCATAATAATTCAAGCATTTTTTGCAACACAATTTTATAGAGTAAAGTGAGTTTATAAATATGGATATTACTGATTTGTCGCTTTTTGACTAACTCTATGGTAATTCATATTCTACTATTTAAATAATTGAAAGTTTGTTTAAACATGAACTCTTAGCAATATATCTTATTACCTATTTTTAACACTTTCCATAATAGTTTAAAAATTGTGTATTGTCTGTTGTTTGTCTGTCAGTGCTCTCTAACTCGTGTAAATATACTCGGATTTTCATGCAATTGATCATGTTATTGAAGTTTACTATGGCATGTTCGATATTGAAATGAAGTGTGCAGCACTTATAGATCCCAACACTCAAAAGAATTCGGTTACATTACAGTCTATGGGGGAAAATCATTTGCAGTTTATTCTAATGATGTTACACTATTTCTAACATATTGAAATTGATATATATATATATATATATATATATATATCACACTCAGGTACATTACAAGAGACTTACTATAGAATATGGCGTGCATAGCACTTATAGTTCCTTTACAGGGACACTCAAAAGAATTCCGTTATATTACGGTCTATGGGAAAAAATCGTTTGCGTTTTTTTTTTTTTTTACTAATGTTTCACTATTTCAAACTTATTGAAATTGATATATACCACTGAGGTGAATTACAAGAGGCTTAAACAGCTTTCTCGTTCCTTTACAGGGACACACAAAAGAATTCGGTATTTTATGTTAACGATAATTGCTGGAAGTGCTTTTTCAGTTGCTAAACGCGTTTTTAAATTTAACTAATTTTTTGTATATCGTTTATCATATACAGAAGCTGCACAAAATAATTCGGATATTTTCCGCATATTGTTGGTAATTCCTGAAAATGGGATTTCAAATGCGTTATGCATTTTCCAAATTGTTTACTTAGACATAATCAAATTTAGCATTCTACGTAGTATATATACAAAACAAACCAACAGATCATATACAGCGTTAACCATTTTTCTTTTCTTTTTTTTTTGTGTAATTCATTGCCTATAAAGAATAAATCAATCCTCATGAGTCATTCCTTTTATTTTTCGGATCATTTTGCATTTGCTGTACTGGCTCAGCAGTTTTTGTATTCGTGCAAATCAAGCATTATATTCTCGTTTGACGCAAACGGTTATGAATTATATTCGCATATAAAGTGAGTAGAATTTTAGTGTGCTATTGAGAGAGGTTGTAGAAATTTTCATTATGAATACTCACTGTTCACATTACAGTTTTTAAAAAACGTATAAAAACTTTATTTCTGTCAGCAGTTTTTTATCTGCATTATATTTGAATGGGATTATTCTTTCTCATATTTTGTTCTCCATGTGTAATAAAATATGTGCGAAACGCTGGAAAATATATCATAATGTAAACATGACTTTTTTGTTCCTTTTTTTCTTTTACAGGCCTCAACTAATTGTTAAAAATGGGGATCTCGCAATCCGAAGTGGTTTCAACCGAAATGTCAACATTTCAATCAATGGTCAAGGTAGAATATTTATCGACAACAATGCAAATAATCCTGGATTTGGGGTAAGTTATTTTCAATTATGAATTGCTCTGATCGTATTTGATTCGTTCTTTCTTATTTATATGAAACCTTAAAAATGAATCATGATAGTCTAAATTTTAAACTGTTGGCATTGCAAACACTTTAGAGAGTTATATTTAAATTATACACCCCCCGTCTCCATAAACATGTAGTCCGGGAAGCAGCAGCAGATTTTTGCAACCAATTTTAGAGTAGCTGATTTTGATATATATAACAATAGATTAGATGTTGCAGAAAAAAAATGTCAGTCTGCTGGCGCATCAACTGGGGATGTTTTCATAGCAACATCGCACACCACGTTGCAATGAGAAATGAATAACAACAGGATTACTGCTGTTACCTTGACAAGCATCATCAGTAATCAGGTTTCCAACTATTTCACATTGCAGCGGGTTGTGCGATTTTGTTATGCAACCTTCCCCTATTGGTGCGCCGACTGACTGGCAGTTTCGTTATTTGCACCATATATACAAAAATCATCGACTCTAAAATTAGTTGCAAAACTGTCACGCTGCCTCAAAGATTCCATTATGTGATCAGTACAGAATGTCAATGCTTTTCTTTCGCATTTTTCTTGAACATTATTTAGCACAGAGCTGTTTTCTTCTTATACCCTTCTCTTCTTAGCCGTGGGATATGAACGAGTAAGAAAGATCTAGAAGAGCGATATGATTGATAAGAAGGATAATATAACTATTAAGAAGGATGAGTGTGTCATTGATGCAGATTCAAAAAGACACAATCTAAATCAGTATTAATAAATACAACTGTTGGGGGTTTTGATAAAGTGACAAGTAACCAAAAGAATGAATTTTGTTGATATTGAAATGAAAACAATTTATACAACTACACATCAAAGATTTAAACAGAGAGAAGCGTTAAACAAAACAAAACAAATAAATTTTGAATAACTAAAATTAACTAAGTAAATGAATAAATTTATAAAAAGGGTGTCAACAAAATTCTCATTTATCACAACATCTTATATACCCAACAAGTGGTCTGACGGATTGGAACATTGTTATGGTAATACAAAATGAAATTTATTAAAACTTTACAAGATGAATTTTGAGTAAAAAAAATAAAAGGGACCTGTAATCCTTTCAAAATTCGAAAGGCACAAAAAAAAAGGAAGTAAGTTAATTAAAATAAGGAAATAGATAATTAATTAAAGTTGCAAAACATGGCCATAACAATGTACGAATTCGCCAAAACCGAGATCGTGAGTGGTATAGTGGTTGATATCATTTCAATAAAAAAAAAAAAAGTAAACAAAATAACTTTCTTTCAATAAGAAATTGGGGTAATTTAATTATCTTAAATTCAGTTAAAAAATATTTAAGAGTTAAATGTAGCTGATATTAAATTTCTTATACTCATCTTCATTTCTTTGCTATAAATAAGAGCAGGTTAACTTTACTTTATTAATTATATCCCCCCCCCCTTTTTTTAACAGAAAAGAAAACTTCACAATTTTTTTTTTTTTTTTTTTTTTTTTTTTTTTTTTTTTAAGAACTAACTGAGCATCTTTAAAAATTAAATTAATAATTATTTTCAAAAACACAACAAGAATTTAAATTTACTTATATTATTTTTATTGACAAAATTAATCTTAGTAAGACTTAAATATTAAGTAATTAATTGCTCTTATTATTTAAATAATTTAAAAAAAAACTCATTCTCTAAACAACAAAAATTTAGTTTAAGTAAAAAAAAAAGAGTTTTTACAATACTAGCAAATAGAAAAGAGACAAATTATTCACATAAATTTGAATTTATTAACTTATTAATAAATTTTACCAATTAGAACACCAACATATTTAAATTTGTGAATGTTAGGTTGGTTTGTATGAGAACAGGTAGTCCAATTACATACATGTGTATCCAGATCTTTTCGTGGTAAAAATAATAATATTAATAGAAAGCACTTAATCATAAAAATGGAAAATATTTACCAAAGTTTCATTAGCAGATTCAGCATTTATAATATTGTAGATTACCAAACAAGGCACATTAGGCAGTTTTACTTTATAGTTGACAGTCTCTTTCATACATAAGATACACAAAACGACGACGTTGTTGATAGATGTCGCTAATTTTTTTTTTTTTTTTTTGCTTGATAGACAAAAGGGATTACGTAGCAAACTATTGGGGACTCGGGGACACTTTTTCTTTCCTTTCCTCATATCTTTAGCGGCTTGATGGAAACAACCCTTCACAAATCATTTTTTTAACTCTAAGAGAGTAGGAGGCTTGTTTAATGAAAAACGTAAGAGTTAAAGTTCACAAGGTACGTATCATGACATAAATTTGAATTTATTAACTTATTAAAAAATTTTACCAATTATAGAACACCAACATATTTAAATTTGTGAATGTTGGGTTGGTTTGTATGAGAACAGGTAGTCCAATTACCCACATGTGTATCCAGATCTTTTCGTGGTAAAAATAATAATATTAATAGAAAGCACTTAATCATAAAAATGGAAATATTTACCAAAGTTTCATTAGCAGATTCAGCATTTATAATATTGTAGATTACCAAACAAGGCACATTAGGCAGTTTTACTTTATAGTTGACAGTCTCTTTCATACATAAGATACACAAAACGACGACGTTGTTGATAGATGTCGCTAATTTCTTTTTTGCTTGATAGACAAAAGGGATTACGTAGCAAACTATTGGGGACTCGGGGACACTTTTTCTTTCCTTTCCTCATATCTTTAGCGGCTTGATGGAAACAACCCTTCACAAATCATTTTTTTAACTCTAAGAGAGTAGGAGGCTTGTTTAATGAAAAACGTAAGAGTTAAAGTTCACAAGGTACGTATCATGACATAAATTTGAATTTATTAACTTATTAATAAATTTTACCAATTATAGAACACCAACATATTTAAATTTGTGAATGTTGGGTTGGTTTGTATGAGAACAGGTAGTCCAATTACCCACATGTGTATCCAGATCTTTTCGTGGTAAAAATAATAATATTAATAGAAAGCACTTAATCATAAAAATGGAAAATATTTACCAAAGTTTCAATAGCAGATTCAGCATTTATAATATTGTAGATTACCAAACAAGGCACATTAGGCAGTTTTACTTTATAGTTGACAGTCTCTTTCATACATAAGATACACAAAACGACGACGTTGTTGATAGATGTCGCTAATTTCTTTTTTTTTTTTTTTTTTTTGCTTGATAGACAAAAGGGATTACGTAGCAAACTATTGGGGACTCGGGGACACTTTTTCTTTAATTTCAATCTTTAGCAGCTTGATGGAAACAACCCTTCACAAATCATTTTTTTAACTCTAAGAGAGTAGGAGGCTTGTTTAATGAAAAACGTAAGAGTTAAAGTTCACAAGGTACGTATTATGACATAAATTTGAATTTATTAACTTATTAATAAATTTTACCAATTATAGAACACCAACATATTTAAATTTGTGAATGTTGGGTTGGTTTGTATGAGAACAGGTAGTCCAATTACCCACATGTGTATCCAGATCTTTTCGTGGTAAAAATAATAATATTAATAGAAAGCACTTAATCATAAAAATGGAAAATATTTACCAAAGTTTCAATAGCAGATTCAGCATTTATAATATTGTAGATTACCAAACAAGGCACATTAGGCAGTTTTACTTTATAGTTGACAGTCTCTTTCATACATAAGATACACAAAACGACGACGTTGTTGATAGATGTCGCTAATTTCTTTTTTTTTTTTTTTTTTTTGCTTGATAGACAAAAGGGATTACGTAGCAAACTATTGGGGACTCGGGGACACTTTTTCTTTAATTTCAATCTTTAGCAGCTTGATGGAAACAACCCTTCACAAATCATTTTTTTAACTCTAAGAGAGTAGGAGGCTTGTTTAATGAAAAACGTAAGAGTTAAAGTTCACAAGGTACGTATTATGACATAAATTTGAATTTATTAACTTATTAATAAATTTTACCAATTATAGAACACCAACATATTTAAATTTGTGAATGTTGGGTTGGTTTGTATGAGAACAGGTAGTCCAATTACCCACATGTGTATCCAGATCTTTTCGTGGTAAAAATAATAATATTAATAGAAAGCACTTAATCATAAAAATGGAAAATATTTACCAAAGTTTCATTAGCAGATTCAGCATTTATAATATTGTAGATTACCAAACAAGGCACATTAGGCAGTTTTACTTTATAGTTGACAGTCTCTTTCATACATAAGATACACAAAACGACGACGTTGTTGATAGATGTCGCTAATTTTTTTTTTTTTTGCTTGATAGACAAAAGGGATTACGTAGCAAACTATTGGGGACTCGGGGACAGTTTTTGTTTCCTTTCCTCACATCTTTAGCGGCTTGATGGAAACAACCCTTCACAAATTATTTTTTTAACTCTAAGAGAGTAGGAGGCTTGTTTAATGAAAAACGTAAGAGTTAAAGTTCACAAGGTACGTATCATAGCATCATGAAACATCCATTAGCGATAGCTGCAAAACTCAATACTTCTTGCCAGACATTAGTCATTCATATAAAGCACAAATGACGATAATATAAAGACCAACCACCCTTAATAAATACTAACGTCGGCCTGTAATCAACACACCATCATCACTACTTTCTGTGAGAAATTATGATTCCGCATGCAGGTTTAAAATATGTTGTCATTCTCAGCATCACATTTTAGAAAAAAAAAAAAAAAAATCCACGGCTGCCGGAGAGTACCAGTCATAAGTGAACTCTTCTTTTCTTCGATTTTCCTTCGACTCTTAATCAAAAATATTCATCTTCTACATAGAAACACCAGACATAATTTTCAGAGCTACCATTTCGTCAATTCACATTCGAATGCCACCCAAATTCTACCGCTTCCATACTGAAAAATAATCGGGGGGGGGGGGGGGCTAAGCCCTCCCTGAAACTCAACAACCCACAATCCCAGTTACATTCTCCCGCGCTAAGCTATACCAGGGGGAAAAAACACTGCCTCCATTGGCTGTCACTCCATACGGGTTGAACTACTATCCCATAGGGGTGGTTGGCATGTTTGCAGCTGTTCTCGCCTTCGTTTCGCTTTCCACGAAGATATAAAAACTGCTGCCTTTGGGCAACCTCCCACGTGAATGTCGTTTACGAAAACAGAATAATTGGGCTGGTAAAAAAGAGTCATAAAACTCTGACAATACGAGCTATCATTCGTCGTATGGGAAATAGTATTTTTATTACCCAAGTGTCCGAGTGTTGTGAAAATTCCTATGGGTATAAGGACCACCGTGCAAGCGAAATTAACTTACAGGGAATATATAAAAATTATGAATTTAAGTAAAAGAGACAATGAATTTGTTTTAGCTTTGACATTTAAAAGAAAGAGGTATTTTAACTCCATTATTATAGAACTAATGTTAAAAATTAGCAGAGAAAAGTAGGTGGGCTATGAATAGTAAAACTTATATGGAATAAAATAAAGAGAATATTAAATGAAAAACATTACAATTATTAAAAAAGAGGGGGGGCTACAACTTATATAGAATAAAATAAAGAGAATATGGAAAATTTAAAATAAATGAAAAAAAAACACCCTAACACAACAGTGTCTGTGATTTTAATAGATTCATTCCCTACTGTATCTTCCGACTATCAACGCGGGGTCCAGTCAGCTTGTATCCTCCAGACCTGATTGACAGCGCAACGGTTTTCTCCTCTTCCCCTTTTCTCCCGAATTCGTTCACTTTTATACGGCAATGGTTAAGGCAAAAACATTTCCGTGTCCGAAAAAGAAAGTATACAGAGTGTTATTATTTGTCACGGGCTTTCCATAGAAAATTTTAAAGTGATATGATGTTGAGGTGTTCCATAGCGTCATTTTAAATTTCGTTTATGTTAGAAATATTTTTATTTAGTTTTTTGTTTATTTTAAATCAGTTTTACGAGGGAGGCAGTGTCTCCCTTGTCTCTATTGATGAGTCCCCCCTACATTCCGTTGGGCATTTCCGTGGGATTGCAAATAATATCCCTCTGTAAATTGATATTTTTAACAGTACAAGATAATAGACTCAAGACTTCAATTAATAGATACACGATATCATAGGGAAAGACAAAGTGTAACAATAGGAGTGTGGAGAAATCGCAAAATTCTTATGATTCTCGTGAAAGATGAAGTTTAACCCAAAGCGAGAGAAAATTGTTGTTCCATAGTTTATACCCTAGTATGATGAATGATAATCCGATAACAAGTAATATATAAAAAAAAATAAAGCCAATTCCTACTTAGGTCGACAAAGAAAATTTTTATTTTAGTTACTTTTTATTAAAAAAACTGTATTAACATCAAGTGTCATCCACTACAAGTTAAAAAAATTGTATTTGAACTTGGGTGGATGAATAAAAAGTACTTTATTAACGATTGGAAATTTGAAAAGATATATAAATATTTATAGGGAGAGTGTGAACTAATAGTAGGAATTGAATAAAGGATTAAAACTAAAATTCTAGGAGGATTCCTGTTTATGTTTACAATGATATTATAGTACTGATGGTTATGAAGTATTGTGATCTCATAATCAAATTGTTTGGTTTAGTAATTAACAGAGATTGTTTATAGATAAATTGAAGAAATTTAGTCATTTGTAGCTATAAATCAAGTGAATATTTAAGCAATTGTAAGGCTATAAATAAAAATTCTATAAATTATGGGGGTTCGGCCGGCATTTTAATTTAAAAAGCTATTTGTGCCGAGATTTTGACAGAAAAGTCTAAATAAAAAGATATTTTGAACCAATGCCAATAAAAGGGTAACTTGAATTATACTATTTGAACTCAAGTTGAATTAAGTTATAAGTTATTTGAAATTGGATTGTTAAAATAGCTGGAGAAAAAGCTTATTTTCCGTAATCGTTTTAATAAAGATCCAAATTAAAAAATATTCTGAGTCGGAATAACAGTCAAAAGAAGTCTGAATTTGGTGAAAGCATAATAAGTGTCATTAATAAGAGAAAAAAACTACATTAATTATGTCAATTTCGAACAAACAATTTTGAAGAGCGATGTGATGGAGTTATGGCAGGAATGCGGGATAAGTATGTCAACTAACGTAACTATTCCGTCAATAATTGAAGTAATAAAAAGTTGGGAAAATTAAGATGAAGAGTTTATAAAAGACAGTCTTGAAGGAGGCTGTGTCTTGGAAAAACGACATCAATAAAAGAACAAAGATACGCGCTGCTCCAATAAATGGGAAGCTCACGAAAATAATAATTGATATCGCAAATGATGTAAGCTTGATGAATATTAAATACTACTGAAATAGGTATACCTGAGTTATGCCATGAAAATACATGTATATTGACCGGATTTGGAGGAGAAGAAACAGAGTCGATAGTATTTTTTAAGCACAAAACACAAGTAGACGGCGAGGAATTAACAGATGATTTTCATGTAGTGTCAGATCTAGACTGTGACATATAGTTAGGTATAAATTTGATATCAGGATGCGATTTATCTGTCACAAATAGAGGCGTCAAAATAAAAAATATCTCCAAGAAAGAAAACGCCAAGGGCGAAACCATCGAATATTGTAGACTAGATGAAGTACCCGGCGTTGTTCGGGATTTTAAGAATGTTTGTGTTGAAAAATCAATTTTTAAATTAAACATGTTGTATAGAGACCTTCAAAATGTTAAAATATGCGAATATTTCCATAATCGGGTTTTTATCATGATTCAATAAATTCCTCAGACTCATATGACGTTGTAATCACTTGCTGACACCATATCTACTTGCTTTCATTATTACTCATATTGATACTCTCTTTGAAATATTCTCAAACATTTGAAAAAGTCCGTTAAACTTCCAATATGACGTCAGTTTAATTTTCTTTTAAATTTTCTAATGACTTCTAACCTGCTTTCTGTACTTACACATACTCATACTCCTTGTATTGAAATGTTTGAAAATTTCCGTTATATTACCAATATGACGTCATATTAATCTTTTATTCAATTGTTGAAGCTTTTTATTTCATTTTCATTTTTCACGTGGAAATCTTTCAATAGAAAATTAATTATTGTAGAAAGACTCTTATTGTGGATTTTTAATTGTTGGCAACTGTTATAGCGAAAAATGTTTTAATTTAATAGAAAAAGGCTGTTCGATTTTTGTTTTTTTATTAATTAAAAATTAACTGTACATTATTTCGATTCCGGATTACTTTAGTTGTCTCAGCCGTGTTTTAATACACCTACACGTAATATTTCACTATTTTGACTTTCAAATTGTTCATTTGTATAGATGTGCAGACAGACAGATAAATTTTCATTTTTATATATTAGATATGTTTAAACATTGAAGAATACTGATGCAAATTAAAATGTGTGGCCAACAATACAAGTGAAAATGCAACAATGAAAATAAAGGAAAGATCTCGTGAGGAAGAATAAAATGCAATGAGTAAGAAAAAAATAAAATTAATGAAAGACACGGGATATCAAGATTAGTGCAAATAAGCGAACCGAAGATGAAAGAGAAATAATAGAAAATAAAAAATTTTATAAAGCAAGAAACACAAGAGAAGAAATTAACATTAAAAAAAAAAAAAAAAACGTGATTGCAATTATTCAAATAAAGTAAGACTATATTATCATAGAAATAATTTTTTTGATAGACGTCAAAGATATTGTAAAGATCAGAGAAGATTTTTAGACTTACAACATATAGAAAGAAAACAAAAAGATTAAATTATGATGAAAATAATGTGAATGATATAAATCATTGAAGAAATCGTATGATACTATAAGATAGAACAAGCATTAAAAGACATTTTAACGTGTTTGAAGGTCTCTACAAGCTAAACTATTTAGAATATTTTAAAAAGATTTGATATTTGTACTATGCGGAAAGAAGAACTGTAATAAAAAAATTAACTTAAAAATTTTCTAATAGGTGGCACTGTATATCATTAAAATATAAAAGAAAAGATAAATAGAGAATTTCTTACCAGCTTTATTAATCACAAATGTCACATGATTCTAGCTTAAGGTTTTAGCCATGAATTTTAGTCCTTATGAACACTAAAATTTTAGGCAAAAACAGCCGCGCTCTGTTAATAAAGTGTTTGTGCTTCTTTGGTAGTAATTATAGCGCTGCTATGAAAGAATATCGTCATTTCAAAAGATTTTGTTTTAAAATGAGGTGTTTATGTTAATATTTGCTAACAAAACATCCCTAACATGCAATCGCCATCTGTTGGTACAAATTCGAACTAATTATTTTTATTGCATAACTCGTTTCCGCATACTCTAAATGTCTAAATATTATAAATACCAAAGCTTTTAAAAATATTCCAAATAGTTTATCTTGTAGAGCCCTTCAAACACGTGCACTTTAATTATGTTTCTCCCTGTATATAGTATTTAAACCGATTTTATAATAAAGTTTTGTTGGTGTTCTATTTGACAATGCTAATTGGATATTTCTGTAATCCACTTTAAGAAATCGTTGTGAATTTTTAATTCTTACAATTTTACAGAGATAAAAATTTCCTTTAATTGACTAATTAAACTACGATAAGTAAGAATAAGTTAACAGATCCGATAACTCTGCTTTGTTCTCTTTCTAGTATTAGAAATCATAACTTTAACTTAAGGGGAAAAAATGTTTTCCATATTACTGTGTTTTTTTTTTCTATTCAGAAAATACATTTTTTTTTTGTTTTGTTTCAGGGTCTGAATGGAGCACGTGATACGTCTAATCTGGTAATTTTAGCATTTTATTTGAATTTAAAAGAATAGATAAAAGCACAGAGCATTTGATTGTCATCAACAGTTACGGGTTCTCCGCTTCGCTTTTTCATATGTCAGGTGGACATTTTTATTCAAAATTATTTTTCGAATAAAACTGCATAAAAGTTACATTTTTAGAAAGATCGTTCAAATTAAATTAATGTTTGAGAGATGACTTACATTCCATTATATATATATATATATATATATATATATATATATATATATATATATATATATATATATATATGTGTGTGTGTGTGACGATTTAACTGGAATCACCATACTTTTGTAGACTCATATTCAAGGCAAGGGAGGTTTCTCCGAGGAGATTTGCAGTCGAGCACCGAGACTTACTTCATTGTGTACGTATAAGCTAAAGAGAAGAAGCAGTTCGTTCCAGTTCACACTTTATTCGAAAAATTTAAAGATTAATCGATTAAGCTTTACTCTATTGAAATCTCACTCCATGCACTGCTAATTTTAGTGTCGTGGCGAAACTTGATGATTTAAATTTATATATAAGAAGACATCTTAGTTAGTACAGGCAGATATTTTTTAAAATCAATCGGCGGCCAAGGAGAACATTCGAAGATTAGGAAGTACATGACTAGCTGCATCCATCACCGAATCCCGGAACCTTCTGCTCTAAACGCGGGAAAAATCCGTATATCATTTCCCGAGCGCGCCAGAATACATTCTATCTAAAAAGCCTCTAGGCCAATCAACGCTCACGGCTTAATTCCTTCGGCGAATTAATATCGAAGTGAACTTACCGAAGTTGGCAAAAGCGCGCCAAAAAATGTTCTAGAACAATCTCGTGAATTCTACTTCCTTCGAATAAATAAAAGCAGAGAGAAAAGGAGTACATATGTTTTATCAAGTATGGCAATATGCCAAAATAATTTTTACATTGAGATTAAAATCTTTCAGAATTTGAAAAGTAATATTTTGTCAGGAATCGTAGGGAAATAAAAAATAAAGAAAAGAAATTCATAGGTTGTTATTTCAAAAGAGTAAAATATTTTTAGCTGGGAAATGGGTATTTTTTTGAAGAATTAAATTCTAGGATGCTTTTTATTTAAAGAAAATAAAAGTGCGTAAATTTAATAGAGCATTCTATCAGTGCCATTTTTTAAGGGAATGAATTTGGAATAAACTATATATTTCGCTAGATGTAATTTTGACAATCGAATACTGGGGCGAGAAAATAATTTAGAATAATGGGATTTACACAGAATTATAGTCTTAATGAAGTCAACGGCGAAAAATTTTTTTAATTTGTTTCATATATATATATATATATATATATATATATTCTGATATAACTTCGGTTGAAATTAGGTTGGCAGCCTATTATCTCGCTCCATGAAAGTAAACGAACTAAGATAAACATTCGTCGTGAACGTTTAAAATATTAAATATGTAATTATTCGCAAAGCAAATTCTCCAACAAACAAACACTTCAACCAATCTACCACTGCATTTTTGTCGTAGCGATCATCGCAGAAATCGATTTTAGAGCTTTCATACATCTATTACACTTCCTTTCTAAATATTATTTTGGCGCCATCCATCGGTAATTAATATAAACAAAGAAGTTTATTTATTTATTTTTTGAAATTGTACTTTGTTATGCATGTTATGAATTCTGAAGACTTTGCAAATAAAATGAATATTTCTTATAAAATGTAATTAGAATATAAGGAATATATAATGCCGTGTACTACATACATTAATTATATCAATGCAAATAAAATTTTGCATTTTAACATACTAAAAACTTGGTAGTGAAAATAAATTTGTGATTTAACAAGAGAATTTGAGAAAAAAAAATCAGTCATATTAATGCAATTAAAAGTTGCAATTTACTTGTGTAATAAAAGATGCGTTTTAATGATCTAAATTTATTACAGGTTTCTTTAGACATGTTTTAAAAAATAAGGATCGAATTTGAGATAAAACTTCTTTGTAATTTAAGTTATATAACTGTTATTTTGGCGCCAGCTATCGGCAATTATATAAACAAATAAACTTTGTGTTGAAATTTTACTTTGTTCTGCATTTTATCAATTTTACTTGCATTGTAAATTAAATGAATATTTCATATCAAATATAAGTAAAATACTGTAAAGAATATTATGTAATACTGTGGTAAAACATGTATTAGTTACATCAATGCAGATAAAATTTTTAATTTTAGCATAGTAACTTTGTAGTGAAAAAAAAAAGATTCGCCATATTAATCCAATTAATAGTTGCAATTTAGTTAGGAGATAAAAGAAAAGATGTTTTTTTAATGATCGAAATTTATTCAGTTTTATGCAGTTGTGAAAACGAAATTTGAATATTGAAATGTTTACTCTGATATAGCGGGGCAGTTTAAAAGATCGAAATGAGATTGCCCAAATTACTTGAAATTTACGTTGTAAAATAAGTATTTTGTGCTTTTTTTTTATGTCGCTGAAAAATATGTTTTGCAGTTCTGCCTGGTGTTAACAAAGTATTGGGGCAATTTTTTACGAGGTTCGTATGAATTCAAGGCCCGCGGGCGCAAGCCAGCTAGTTAAAAAAATAGATAATTAAGTTCTCCAGAGTATTTTTGAGATGATAATAGTACATTCTTCATTAAAATACATGATGACAGCATTACATTTGTCTATAACGTTTCAAGTATAATCGAATGTAAATTAAAAATTTAGCTACATTGCTTATTACCATATTTAATATTTCGGATGCTTCTCTGCAACCAATCGTATATTTAAATTCCTTGTATTAGCAATTTACAGATATTTTCCTGTAATGTATAGATTCGAAATTAAAGATTTTGTGCGATTTTTCTTACTGAAATCGTTTATGACGTGTAAATGCCCTTAAAATCTGTACCGAAAACCGTAAGAGTCACCAAATTGGCGGTAATTTATTTGGAAAAAAATTCTGTGATTTCATCATTTAATCCCGACGTCTTTGATATCAAGGAACAATAAATTTTTATTGTGTACATCAACTTAGTTTTCGTTTTAGTATATTTTGACCCGCTTAGGGCACCGATATTTGAAAGTAAAAAAGAAAACAAAATGTCGACTTTCAACGAAGCTCTGCGATCCAGATTTCTCTATCTGACATTTTTGGCAAACACATTATCACATTAAAATATTGAACAAACTGGTGTGATACAATTAAAGCAAAAAAACTTCTTAATAATTACCGTGAAATTAAGAAATGCGCTAGGTGTTTCGAAAGAACTTTGTCTTTCTTTATCAGCCGCAAAAAAGACGTAACTATCACTTTGAAGGCAGGAACAAGACAGAAAGGAAATGGAAGGGAAATGGACAAGTTAAAGAAAACAGCCAATAAAAATGTTAATGAAAAATCCGATTCCAAAATGCTGTCTGCAACCTGGAAAAACTTGTTCACTTAAACCGTATATATTTGTTAATTAATTATTATTAATATTTTGGTATTTATTTATTTTTTTGTATACATTAATTTTTAAGCTCTATTTTATTAACATTTATATTTATCTTTTTATTACTATTATGTCTATTTTTTAATTCTTTAACTAATTAATTTTATTAATTTATTCTATTTTCTCTTTTTTGTTTATTATACAATTTTTTTTACATTTTCTTCTAATTTCCTTTAACTTTCCTAACTCTATTTTTACTAAATTTCCTTCATAATTCTTATTTTGTTCCGTGTTCTTCTGATTGGGCATTGCTTTTGTGTGACTGGCTGATGCCTTCTACTTTCCTATATTGGCAGATTTTTTTTTAACTTGTATCTTTCCCATCCCTTTCCTGCAGTCTTGCTCCTGCTTTCAAAGTGATTGCACATCTTTTTTAAGCCTGATGAAGAAAGACAAAGTTTTTTCAAAAGATCTAGCGTATATTTTAAATTTTATGGTGTTATTGACAGGTTTATTTATTATTTTTTTTTCTTTGCCTTTATAACTCATTAGGCCAACTTTCTGTTTCCCACAGTAAAAGCTATTGTTAGTACAGTATTGTGTTTCATTTTTTCGATAGCACCATCTATGTGAGATCTTGGCCGGCGTCTAGAGGAATGAGAAATAAGTCCACACCGTTTTCAAAGTTAATTTCGTGAATTTTTAATGTACTGGTTAGAATATAACTATATAAAATATTTACAATAATAACTTAAAGTGGTATGGCATTTTCCGACCATCTGTCGGGTTTAAAAATTAGGTAACTGCGCGATCCACCGACCGGCATAAAAATCACAAAGAGGAGCAATCTCTCGGTCCGCCTGAACGGGACGAAGGCTCTCGCTCATCTGCTATCTTCTCACGATGAAAATGCATATCTCATCAGATTTCTATTATGCGGGAATCATAGAACTGAAATCCCAAATCCAAGCCTTGGTTAAATATTTGCTGTGCCTTGCGGTCCGAAGTTCAGATGAAGAACTATTGCCACCACATCTATAATTTGGATTAATTTTTTTCTTTTCTTGTAAATGTCCCTTCCATCGATGCTGAAAGGATGAATCACTAAAATCATTTGTTTTATTAATAGATTTATTTAAATGATTTGTTAACTTTCAACATTACATACCTTCAAAAAGGAATTTATAAATAAATAAATAACATCAAAATACATAAAATAGACTGGAAAGAAAGAAATCATAGTTTCTTAAAATAGCATTAATGCCAAATGGACTTCTCTAGTTTTTACCTCCTTAGTTGAATGTAGCGTACAATAACTCTGTGTTCATTTTAATCTGAAGAGTTACATGCAAACTCAATACCATTTAATGTGATTTGGTTAAATGATATTTTGGTATTCATCAATCAATGCTTATTTTACAGGGATCCTTGAACCGTCGGGTGTCACAGATACTTGCTGCATATCAGTCGCTTGCTGAATTGCAAGACAAAGTAAATCAAATAGAAGAAAATGTGACAGATATAAATCAAAGGGTAAGTATTCTAATTCTACACTATCTATATTATAAAGGACAAACGTGTCCGTGCGTAATGCTGACGTTATTTTGCGAATGGCATCACTTGACGATGAAATTTAGGTTTTGAGATTTTTGTTATTGCAATATTTTTAATTTGTAAACATCACACATTTTCAATTTTTATACCGTTATCTAGGGAAAAAATCTACTTTCAAATGCAATTTGTTTGAAAACTATATCTCATCAAAAACAACTCGTTGTAAATAATCCCGCCAAGCCACAAACCTAAAACGTCAGTCACAAAAAGAAGTGATATCACATAAAAAGAAGCGATATAGAAGTGCATACTCCGAGTCCCGTGTAAAAATCTATCACCACTCATAATGTTTCCAAAGGACTCGGAGTGAAGTACAGTATGTGAAAACTGCTTGGCGACCTGCAGGCTTTTATAATATACTAGCAAGCTACGTCCGCTGCGCTGGTCGGTTTCTCCAAACAAACCTTGAATCAAACGAAATATACCGGTTAAATTGACGTTGTATTTTAAAGTAATCTGTACCCTTACCTGGAATATCCTTCCTCATTACTGAAAACTATTATATTTTTATACTTATGTTTATATACTTATATACTTATATACTTATATACTTATATCTATACTATTATATGAAGAGGAAACGGTGACTGACTGACTGACTGACTGACTCATCAACGCCTAGCCAAAACTACTAAAGTCAGGGTCACGCCATTTGGACTGTAGATTGCTGTTATGGCCTAGGCAAGCAATAAGAAGGCATTTTGGAAAATTCCCCCCCGAAGGGGGTTAAAGGGGGGTTCGAATGTTTTAGGTCATTTTGCCATATCTCAGCAGCAGTTATAGGTAGGAGCGCCAAAATCAGGAAAACAAACTACTAAAAAATGACTAAACACGTATTTCAGCGATTTTAGAAATTTCCTCCAGTAGGGGGTTGAAGGGGGTGGTCGAATGTTTTAGGTCATTTCGCCATATCTCAGCTACAGTTATAGGTAGGAGCGCGAAAATCAGGAAAACAAAGCAACTAAAAAATGATTAAACATGTATTTCAGCAATTTTAGAAATCCCCCTCCCGGAGGTGGTTAAAGAGGGGTGGTCGAATGTTTTAGGTTATTTCGCCATATCTCCGCAGTAATTTTAGTTAAGAGCACAAAAATCAGGAAAACAAATCTACTAAAAATGATTAAACATTTCAGCGATTTCAGAAATTGCCCTCCCGGAAGGGGTTAAAGGGGTGGTCGAATGTTTTAGGTCATTTCGCCATATCTCAGCAGCAGTTATAGGTAGGAGCGGGAAATTAAGGAAAACAAATCTACTAAAAAATTGGTTAAACACGTATTTCAGCGATTTCAGAAATTGCCCCCCCCCCCCCGGAGGGGGTTAAAGGGGGGTGGTCGAATGTTTTAGGTCATTTCGCTATATCTCAGCAGCAATTTTAGTTAAGAGCGCGAAATTAAGGAAAACAAATCTACTAAAAAACTGGTTAAACACGTATTTCAGCGATTTTAGAAATTGCCCTCCCGGAGAGGGTTAAAGAGTGATGGTCGAATGTTTTAGGTCATTTCGTCATATCTCAGCTGCAGTTATAGGTAGGAGCGCGAAAATCAGGAAAATAAAGCTATACTAAAAAATGATTAAACGTGTATTTTAGCGATTTTAGAAATTCCCCCCAGAAGGTGGTTAAGGGGGGTGGTCGAATGTTTTAGGTTATTTCGCCATATCTCAGCAGTAATTTTAGTTAAGAGCACAAAAATCAGGAAAGCAAATCTACTAAAAATGATTAAACATGAGTAGTAGAAGAATAAGAGTTAGACCCCAGCAGGCTAAGCGCTAAGCGGTGGAGGTGGGTACCGGAAGTGAGCCTGGTAGTGGAAGCGGAAGTGATGGAAGATAAGACAGGAAGGGATGGAAGATAAGACAGGAAGTGAACCGGAAGTGTTGGAAGATAAGAGAGGAAGTGAAGTAGGGGAGGGCTTAATTTTTTTAACCGATAAGGGAGAGAGGGGAGGGCTTATTTTTAGGGGGGCTTAATTTTTTTGTAGGAAAATAAAGGGTTTTAATCAGATTCTTTCTTGTCAGGGAATTTTTTTTTTAAATTGGGAGGGCCCACCATAACCACCCGCTATGAAAACGCCACATTTTTTTTTTTTTTTTACCTATTCTTTTACACTAGTCATCTGCGTGAGACCTGTAACGAAATAAAAGGGTTTAATTATTATTATGCTTCAGCAAAGTCGAGTGGAGTTGAGGGGTAGGAAGCCTGCTTTAAAAATAACAGAATGCGAACAGTGCGAGTAGAGTTGAGGGGTAGGAAGCCTGCTATAAAAAATAATAATGTTAACAGAATGTACAATATTTTTTTTTATTTTTATTGTGGACCCACCATAACCACCCGCTATGAAATCAATTCATAACGCCACAATTTTTTTTTTTAAATCTGTCAATCCTGCTTCATCAGTCATCTGCGAGAGACCTGTAACGAAATAAAAGGGTTTAATTATTATTATTATTATGTTTAAGCGAGAGTTGTGTCATACAAGAAATCAGATGTGTGACGTCTGCTAAAGTTGTAGAGTGTCTATGAGGAAATCCAGCTTCACGGAACCTAGAAAAAAAAAAAAAAACAAGCCTTGCTTGATGTATGTGATAGCTAAAGGCCCCCCCAACCTATACAAAATTTTAAATAATTTTATATAGGTTGTATTATCTGACTAAGCAGGGGTCGCATGGCCGCCACACCACTCATTGTTGCCTTCGATTCGCATACAACAAACAATACTTTTTGTATTTCGCGCTCGTCGATCTAAATGTTCAGAGTTTAACATGAAACTTACTTATAATTCACCTGTAGAAGAATTTTTTCCCTTCTTTAAACATTAACTTAAATGTGAATGAGATTAAAATAGATGTGAGGGCTAAATTTTTAGTAACAGAATGTCAACAGTGCTAGTGGAGTTGAGGGGTAGGAACCCTGCTATAAAAATAATACCTGTAAAAGAAATATTTATGTGCTACCTTTCGCGCTCGTCGACCTAACTGTTCAGAGTTTAACATGAGATTTACTTATAATTCACCTGTAAAAGATTTTTTTTTTCATTCTTTAAACATTAACTTAAATGTGAATGAGATTAAAATAGATGTGAGGGCTAAATTTTTAGAGAGTTAAAATGAAAATTCACTAAGAGTTGCTAAATAAAAGAAGATGATCTACTTTGACAGCATTTTTCTAAAAGTTTATTTATCGAAAAAGGAATCATACGTTTCGATTATATTTGTTAACTATTATAGTTTAACATTAAAAAGCATGTAGACATTTACCTTTCGTGTTCGGAATTTTCTTCGAACCCATTATTTTTGACTTTATAAAAGTTTCATATAAAAAATTATTCTTTAAGTATTAACTGAAATGAGATTAAAATAGATGTAATGGCCAAATTTTTAAGGATTTAAAATGAAAATTGTGATAGCCATGTAAATGAAAGTAATGCGATTACTTTGCTTCATAAAAACCTAACACGAAAAAAGCTGGTAGACGTTTACCTTTCGCACTCGTCGACCTAACCGTTCGGAATTTTGTTTAAACTTCTCTCGAGTTCGTCGACATAACCGTTCAGAGTTTTCGTCGAAATCCGTATATAGATTAACTTACAATAGCTAACTTTTTTAAGGGAAGTTTAAATAACATATTTCCCAAAGTGTCTTACAAACATTTAAGAATTTATACACACATAAGCACCTCGCCTATAGGTGCAAGGTTCTGACTTTAAAGCTACTAGATGTTGAAATTTAAACTTCTTGCGCTCGGCGACCTAACCATTCAGAGTTTTTTTTTTCAAACCTTGTGTCAATACGTGTTAGGAACCCTTAGAAAGACCTACATGGAGGCACTTATCCCTAATATAGATAATCAACCCTAAACTAACCAGTTACAACACACAAGACATAATCATTACATTCAGTTAATAAGTGATTTGACATGCAAAATATTAGATATAAAAACATACAATATGATATATACAAAACAATTTTAAAGATTTTTTTCCCTTTCATATGAACAATTTTTAGCAATAATTTAACTTGAGAGCAGATATTTGTTTAGAGTTATACGATTATAATAAATTTTCATTAGATTTGACATTATACAACCAACATTTAAAAAAAGAGAACGACATCTAGTTTTTTAACGTCACATATTTGAATTATTAACCTATTTTAGTTAAAAGTATGATACTTAAGTGATTTTATTTGAAAAATCAATACAACATTTTAAAAGCAGTCGAAAGATTTTTGCTTTTGAAAAATAACTAACATAATTTTAATTTTTTAAAGCAGTTAGGTAGATGACACTAACTTTAAATAAAATACATATTTTTTATTATTATTAAAGAAATATAAACTACTCACACATTATTATTATGCTGCATTTTAACATAACAACATTCACAGTAATAGACATGCGATTAAGACCATTGGAATTCTACAACTTTTCTGCTGACATGTGGTCACAGAGGAAATCTTTTCATATAGAAGGCAAAATAAGATAATGATAAACATGATTCGTTATGCATATGTTGAAACAGGAAATTATTTAAGACGTGTGATTAAGACCATTTTACATGGTATTATAGAATAAATCTTTTCATAGGATGCAAGATAATATCACATAAGGTATTGATAAACGCGATTCGTTATGCATATTTTAAAACAGGAAATACATCCGTCAGATAACATTACTTTGTTTATATGAAGTGACCAAATACAAATTTTGCTGATTTAATTAATTTTATTTTGAATTTGAAAATAGTATTGACAGAACATTCAAATTTTACTTTTGCACAATATTTAAATAAGGGAAATTGTATACAATATTTAAAAAAAATTAATTAGGAATATTAGAAAAGGAGAGCGCTTTAAGGAAAATACGTTACGATTTTAAAACTTTTTTTTTAATACATTTCTAAGTTTTATAAACTTTATCGAAAAAAAGAAAAGAAACTTTTTGCATGTGACTTTTTTTAACCAATAAAATGCTAGTATTTTGAAACAAGCACCCCCTACATGAGAATGTTATTTTACGAACAAAGTGTTTAATGCTATACAATACTTTGTGATTGATGTAAAAGGTTGTGATTTTCGTCTAAGTATTAAAGTTGATATGGAACGATTCATGCAGTCTTGTGAAGGTGATAAAACCATGTCACCTTTAACAATTAAAAAGGTACCCTATTTGTGCAAGTCATGTAACAAAACATTTCCTCGAAAAGTTAACTTAGTGTTTCACATGAAAAATCATCTAAAGGAAAAGTGTTTTCGCTGTGAGGTGTGTGGTGAAGTTTTTTCGCAAAAGATTCACAAATCGCCCAAACAATTCAAGTGTAGTGATTGCAACGAATTGTTTTCAAGAAAGACAGACTTATTGAAAGATAAGAAAACTCACAACTTAGCAAAACAACATTCATGTACAAAGTGTTGTGAAATATTTAATTGTGAATCTGATTTTTTACAACATTGTGATACATTTCATAAAGCTTTACCTAACATTGCGAAATCACCCTGTTTGAAAGATTTGTTATTTGAACTGATAGTGAAGCTTATAGATTAGTTCGAACTTATAGTGAATTAAAAGACAAAATGATATGCGAAATATGTGAAGTGGAATTAACAGATCAAAACGTGCATGTATAGAATGCCTTTTACAAGTTGTTTAACTGATTTTAAGATTTCACTGAACGAGTGACTTATTGGACATTACAAAAATTTTGAAATTAGAATTGTATACATCTTAATATGACAGAATTATTTGATGTGTGTTATTTTAAATGATGAATAAAATAGTTTGATTGCGAAAAAAGTGTTTTCTTTAACCCACACTGTTAAAACTGATGTTGTGTATTTTGAATGACTTAGACAAAATGTTAATTTAAAAAAAGATTTTAACATGAGATAAGAGTTTTATAATAAAAATTGACTCACCTAAAATTTTTTCAAGATAGTCTATCTACGTTTCCAATCTAAACTTGTTATCAGCTTGCTATATGCATGTTTGAGTGACTCATTTTTACCTGTGTCGAACTGTCTGTTGGGAAAATGATTGCCATTTTTAACACGTGTAGACGATTTTTACCCGGAAGCTGTTTGAACTATTAAATTTCAGATATCACCCATTTTTCTACAACATTTAAATATTTTAATGTATTTTCACTTGTATATTGGAAACTTGGGATTATCACCTTTATATCGGAACATGGAAGATAGAAAAAATAATAACTTTACACTGAGACAATATTTTAATCTAACAAAAATAGACTTAACACATTGTTAGAGGTTTTGGAAAAATATATAGTTGGTTAAAAATTTTAGAAAATTTAACATAAAGTAACAAATTTTAGAAAATAAACATTTCGATAAATGAAAAAAATTAAATTTTGGTAAACTTTACACTTAGACAATACTTCAAACTAGGAAAGAATAATAACTTTACACTGAGACAATATTTTAAACTAAGGAAAAATTAGACATAACACATTGTTAGAGTTTTTTTTTAAACTATCTAGTTGGTTATAAATTTTAGAAAATTAGCAACAAATAAACATTTCATTAGATTGACAAAAGAAAATAATTAAATTTAAGTAAACTTTACACTTAGACAATGTTTCAAACTAAGAAAAATAATAACTTTACACTTATACAATATTTTCAACTAAGGAAAATTAATAACTTACACATTGTTAAAGTTTTTTTTTTAAAACAACACAACACTTTCAAAGCAGTGGAAATTGCATACCTGTAAAAAAATCAACTTAGTGGAATTTAATAGTGAAATTTTTTAACCTCACTCATTTAAAAAATAAAACTTTATAAAATTTTAAGTAAGCAACTGTTAAACATTTTGAATGTCTTAGACAAAGTAGGAATAAATTTGTTGAAATTCTATAAAACATGAAAAATTTCATAACTTTTAAAGGAAATTTTATTTATGATGAAATAAACTCGAGGTATTTATTATATGTTACTTAAACTACAAGAGAATTGATTGAAAATGTGCTACTTTTAATCACTCACAAGATAAGACATGATGTTAGGAATTATAGATAGGTTTTTCTCCCACACATGACGTCACTGATAACATATTTACTGACCAAGTCATAAAATTATAGTTTAGGGTAGGTTTTTCTACACGAAGTTGAGTTGAGATTTAAGATATTTGAGAAATAAAAACTACAACTTTGATTACTTTTTGAAATTTCCCCCTACATAAGAAAAATAACATAGAAAAATAAAATGAAAAGTCGTATTTGAATGGAATCGAATTATTATCCTTTCACTTAACAGTTGAATGCGTCGGCAATTACATCACAAAGATACTGATTGAATATATTGTGTTTCTTTTTTAAGGTTAAATTGATTTAATATTCAAGTTATTTCTTAATGATACACTTAAAAACAATAAACTTAATTAGCATTCAAAAAGCAAACGATCACATTATTGTGTAAAACAATCAAATGTTTTAAAAGTCACGAGTTAAAATTTGAAATGACTTATAGTTTAATTGGAATTTAGATGTGAACGTTTTAAAATGAAATAATGTATTTTTTTTTTTTTGTATCGCTCTCTATCGGTGGGTAATAGAATTAAGAGATAATTAAAAGTTTTAACTTGAATTCGAACACACAACAAAAATTATTTTTCGGTTTGATAATTTAGGGTAGGTTTAACTGAGCAAGCCATGATATAACAGTATTTATAGACGATTTAAGATATTCAATAAAAGAAATCATCTAAATTTCTAATTTAATTGAAGGGTTTACTGCTTAAAGTACTACAAAATGAGTACAACACGATGCATAGTTTTTTAATTAATTATATTTTTCGAAAGGTTAAATTGAATTATTGATAAACTTAGGATTTATGTTTAAAGTGAATAAATTTGATATGTTAGGTTCACTTAATAACAGAGGGTTGAATAAGTTATTTTTAATAAAAATAAAGTTTACTAAAAGTTTTTAAAGTTAAAAAAAAAAAATGTAAATTACGTTAAAAAAGTTAACAAAAATATAGTTTTAAGAAATTTAAAGTTTACAAAAAGTTTGAAAATCTCTATGTTAATCAAAATTAACTTTTTAATTTTAACTATTGAGAAACTATAATCTGTTTATCCTTGTAACCAACTGGTGCATATCAACTATCTGCACATGTGCAGTAAAAACATACACTTTTAAACTAACTTGAGTTCGATTTTAAATTATTTGCTAATTTTTATACAGCTCGATTACCTTTCAGAAACAAAACAGAATGAAATACTTACCAAAAAACACGTCAACGTCTTATACTTGCTTTCACTTAACTAATCTTTCTACATTAGCTTTGCTAGGGGGCGCTGCAATCGCCGCTAGAGGCGCTGCTAGTTTCCGGTTTGTGACGTAGTTTCCGGTTTGCGATAAGAACAAGGTTAAAATAAAACCCACGTGCATTCAGTTGGTGTTGTTTACCTGTACCTTGTTATAAGCCGTTTGCCTTCTCTTGCTCACTTATCACTCGCTTGTCCAGACTTGTTTCTGTGCTGCACGCCTGTTTTGCTGACTCATCTCTTGCTTTAACTGTTTGGACTTGCCTGATGTCAACTATCTCAGGTCTTTTGTCATAGCTTGAATGTACTTTATGTCAATCACTTTAATATAAAAGTTATGTCCCAACTTACTTAAACTTTGATAAAAATATTATTTATTTATAAATTATATCAAATTCTTATTTTTCTAACACATTTACTAAGTCACTTTCGTTCAAAAATATGGTAAAGCCCGATTTTAAATTGAAGTTTAGGATAAATTCCCCAAATTTTGTAACATTTTAGCACTAATAAGAAATATTGTAAACACCCTGTACATACAAGTTTTGTAAAAATAATATTAAATTCCCAAATTTTGTAACATTTTAGCACTAATAATAAATATTGTAAACACCCTGTACATACAAGTTTTGTAAAAATAATATTACTTATAGCTAACTCGTTTAGTCCCATGATAAGAACCTTCAATTTCGCTAAAATCAGTGTTAAACGAAAATGCAACCATAGGTTTTACCGTCTAATTACATGTCTTTACATATTATTTTAAAATGTAAAGCATTATATCTGAACGAATGATATAAGAAAAAGTTAGAATAGATCACATATTTTTGTTATTAAAAAAACTTATATGCAAACACACACTTACAAGGTTACAAGGCTCGACAAACGATTCACCATGTTTTTTAAACTTAGTAAAATATTTTAAATTTATAAATTTAAATTAAAAATAAAATATTTTTAAATAAGAATATTTAAGAATTTTTAAAGTATTTTAATTTAAATTTATAAATTTAAAATATTTTACTAAGTTTAAAAAACATGGTGAATCGTTTGTCGAGCCTTGTAACCTTGTAAGTGTGTGTTTGCATATAAGTTTTTTTAATAACAAAAATATGTGATCTATTCTAACTTTTTCTTATATCATTCGTTCAGATATAATGCTTTACATTTTAAAATAATATGTAAAGACATGTAATTAGACGGTAAAACCTATGGTTGCATTTTCGTTTAACACTGATTTTAGCGAAATTGAAGGTTCTTATCATGGGACTAAACGAGTTAGCTATAAGTAATATTATTTTTACAAAACTTGTATGTACAGGGTGTTTACAATATTTATTATTAGTGCTAAAATGTTACAAAATTTGGGAATTTAATATTATTTTTACAAAACTTGTATGTACAGGGTGTTTACAATATTTCTTATTAGTGCTAAAATGTTACAAAATTTGGGGAATTTATCCTAAACTTCAATTTAAAATCGGGCTTTACCATATTTTTGAACGAAAGTGACTTAGTAAATGTGTTAGAAAAATAAGAATTTGATATAATTTATAAATAAATAATATTTTTATCAAAGTTTAAGTAAGTTGGGACATAACTTTTATATTAAAGTGATTGACATAAAGTACATTCAAGCTATGACAAAAGACCTGAGATAGTTGACATCAGGCAAGTCCAAACAGTTAAAGCAAGAGATGAGTCAGCAAAACAGGCGTGCAGCACAGAAACAAGTCTGGACAAGCGAGTGATAAGTGAGCAAGAGAAGGCAAACGGCTTATAACAAGGTACAGGTAAACAACACCAACTGAATGCACGTGGGTTTTATTTTAACCTTGTTCTTATCGCAAACCGGAAACTACGTCACAAACCGGAAACTAGTAGCGCCTCTAGCGGCGATTGCAGCGCCCCCTAGCAAAGCTAATGTAGAAAGATTAGTTAAGTGAAAGCAAGTATAAGACGTTGACGTGTTTTTTGGTAAGTATTTCATTCTGTTTTGTTTCTGAAAGGTAATCGAGCTGTATAAAAATTAGCAAATAATTTAAAATCGAACTCAAGTTAGTTTAAAAGTGTATGTTTTTACTGCACATGTGCAGATAGTTGATATGCACCAGTTGGTTACAAGGATAAACAGATTATAGTTTCTCAATAGTTAAAATTAAAAAGTTAATTTTGATTAACATAGAGATTTTCAAACTTTTTGTAAACTTTAAATTTCTTAAAACTATATTTTTGTTAACTTTTTTAACGTAACTTACATTTTTTTTTTTAACTTTAAAAACTTTTAGTAAACTTTATTTTTATTAAAAATAACTTATTCAACCCTCTGTTATTAAGTGAACCTAACATATCAAATTTATTCACTTTAAACATAAATCCTAAGTTTATCAATAATTCAATTTAACCTTTCGAAAAATATAATTAATTAAAAAACTATGCATCGTGTTGTACTCATTTTGTAGTACTTTAAGCAGTAAACCCTTCAATTAAATTAGAAATTTAGATGATTTCTTTTATTGAATATCTTAAATCGTCTATAAATACTGTTATATCATGGCTTGCTCAGTTAAACCTACCCTAAATTATCAAACCGAAAAATAATTTTTGTTGTGGGTTCGAATTCAAGTTAAAACTTTTAATTATCTCTTAATTCTATTACCCACCGATAGAGAGCGATACAAAAAAAAAAATACATTATTTCATTTTAAGACGTTCACATCTAAATTCCAATTAAACTATAAGTCATTTCAAATTTTAACTCGTGACTTTTAAAACATTTGATTGTTTTACACAATAATGTGATCGTTTGCTTTTTGAATGCTAATTAAGTTTATTGTTTTTAAGTGTATCATTAAGAAATAACTTGAATATTAAATCAATTTAACCTTAAAAAAGAAACACAATATATTCAATCAGTATCTTTGTGATGTAATTGCCGACGCATTCAACTGTTAAGTGAAAGGATAATAATTCGATTCCATTCAAATACGACTTTTCATTTTATTTTTCTATGTTATTTTTCTTATGTAGGGGGAAATTTCAAAAAGTAATCAAAGTTGTAGTTTTTATTTCTCAAATATCTTAAATCTCAACTCAACTTCGTGTAGAAAAACCTACCCTAAACTATAATTTTATGACTTGGTCAGTAAATATGTTATCAGTGACGTCATGTGTGGGAGAAAAACCTATCTATAATTCCTAACATCATGTCTTATCTTGTGAGTGATTAAAAGTAGCACATTTTCAATCAATTCTCTTGTAGTTTAAGTAACATATAATAAATACCTCGAGTTTATTTCATCATAAATAAAATTTCCTTTAAAAGTTATGAAATTTTTCATGTTTTATAGAATTTCAACAAATTTATTCCTACTTTGTCTAAGACATTCAAAATGTTTAACAGTTGCTTACTTAAAATTTTATAAAGTTTTATTTTTTAAATGAGTGAGGTTAAAAAATTTCACTATTAAATTCCACTAAGTTGAATTTTTTACAGGTATGCAATTTCCACTGCTTTGAAAGTGTTGTGTTGTTTTAAAAAAAAAAACTTTAACAATGTGTAAGTTATTAATTTTCCTTAGTTGAAAATATTGTATAAGTGTAAAGTTATTATTTTTCTTAGTTTGAAACATTGTCTAAGTGTAAAGTTTACTTAAATTTAATTATTTTCTTTTGTCAATCTAATGAAATGTTTATTTGTTGCTAATTTTCTAAAATTTATAACCAACTAGATAGTTTAAAAAAAAACTCTAACAATGTGTTATGTCTAATTTTTCCTTAGTTTAAAATATTGTCTCAGTGTAAAGTTATTATTCTTTCCTAGTTTGAAGTATTGTCTAAGTGTAAAGTTTACCAAAATTTAATTTTTTTCATTTATCGAAATGTTTATTTTCTAAAATTTGTTACTTTATGTTAAATTTTCTAAAATTTTTAACCAACTATATATTTTTCCAAAACCTCTAACAATGTGTTAAGTCTATTTTTGTTAGATTAAAATATTGTCTCAGTGTAAAGTTATTATTTTTTCTATCTTCCATGTTCCGATATAAAGGTGATAATCCCAAGTTTCCAATATACAAGTGAAAATACATTAAAATATTTAAATGTTGTAGAAAAATGGGTGATATCTGAAATTTAATAGTTCAAACAGCTTCCGGGTAAAAATCGTCTACACGTGTTAAAAATGGCAATCATTTTCCCAACAGACAGTTCGACACAGGTAAAAATGAGTCACTCAAACATGCATATAGCAAGCTGATAACAAGTTTAGATTGGAAACGTAGATAGACTATCTTGAAAAAATTTTAGGTGAGTCAATTTTTATTATAAAACTCTTATCTCATGTTAAAATCTTTTTTTAAATTAACATTTTGTCTAAGTCATTCAAAATACACAACATCAGTTTTAACAGTGTGGGTTAAAGAAAACACTTTTTTCGCAATCAAACTATTTTATTCATCATTTAAAATAACACACATCAAATAATTCTGTCATATTAAGATGTATACAATTCTAATTTCAAAATTTTTGTAATGTCCAATAAGTCACTCGTTCAGTGAAATCTTAAAATCAGTTAAACAACTTGTAAAAGGCATTCTATACATGCACGTTTTGATCTGTTAATTCCACTTCACATATTTCGCATATCATTTTGTCTTTTAATTCACTATAAGTTCGAACTAATCTATAAGCTTCACTATCAGTTCAAATAACAAATCTTTCAAACAGGGTGATTTCGCAATGTTAGGTAAAGCTTTATGAAATGTATCACAATGTTGTAAAAAATCAGATTCACAATTAAATATTTCACAACACTTTGTACATGAATGTTGTTTTGCTAAGTTGTGAGTTTTCTTATCTTTCAATAAGTCTGTCTTTCTTGAAAACAATTCGTTGCAATCACTACACTTGAATTGTTTGGGCGATTTGTGAATCTTTTGCGAAAAAACTTCACCACACACCTCACAGCGAAAACACTTTTCCTTTAGATGATTTTTCATGTGAAACACTAAGTTAACTTTTCGAGGAAATGTTTTGTTACATGACTTGCACAAATAGGGTACCTTTTTAATTGTTAAAGGTGACATGGTTTTATCACCTTCACAAGACTGCATGAATCGTTCCATATCAACTTTAATACTTAGACGAAAATCACAACCTTTTACATCAATCACAAAGTATTGTATAGCATTAAACACTTTGTTCGTAAAATAACATTCTCATGTAGGGGGTGCTTGTTTCAAAATACTAGCATTTTATTGGTTAAAAAAAGTCACATGCAAAAAGTTTCTTTTCTTTTTTTCGATAAAGTTTATAAAACTTAGAAATGTATTAAAAAAAAAGTTTTAAAATCGTAACGTATTTTCCTTAAAGCACTCTCCTTTTCTAATATTCCTAATTAATTTTTTTTAAATATTGTATACAATTTCCCTTATTTAAATATTGTGCAAAAGTAAAATTTGAATGTTCTGTCAATACTATTTTCAAATTCAAAATAAAATTAATTAAATCAGCAAAATTTGTATTTGGTCACTTCATATAAACAAAGTAATGTTATCTGACGGATGTATTTCCTGTTTTAAAATATGCATAACGAATCGCGTTTATCAATACCTTATGTGATATTATCTTGCATCCTATGAAAAGATTTATTCTGTAATACCATGTAAAATGGTCTTAATCACACGTCTTAAATAATTTCCTGTTTCAACATATGCATAACGAATCATGTTTATCATTATCTTATTTTGCCTTCTATATGAAAAGATTTCCTCTGTGACCACATGTCAGCAGAAAAGTTGTAGAATTCCAATGGTCTTAATCGCATGTCTATTACTGTGAATGTTGTTATGTTAAAATGCAGCATAATAATAATGTGTGAGTAGTTTATATTTCTTTAATAATAATAAAAAATATGTATTTTATTTAAAGTTAGTGTCATCTACCTAACTGCTTTAAAAAATTAAAATTATGTTAGTTATTTTTCAAAAGCAAAAATCTTTCGACTGCTTTTAAAATGTTGTATTGATTTTTCAAATAAAATCACTTAAGTATCATACTTTTAACTAAAATAGGTTAATAATTCAAATATGTGACGTTAAAAAACTAGATGTCGTTCTCTTTTTTTAAATGTTGGTTGTATAATGTCAAATCTAATGAAAATTTATTATAATCGTATAACTCTAAACAAATATCTGCTCTCAAGTTAAATTATTGCTAAAAATTGTTCATATGAAAGGGAAAAAAATCTTTAAAATTGTTTTGTATATATCATATTGTATGTTTTTATATCTAATATTTTGCATGTCAAATCACTTATTAACTGAATGTAATGATTATGTCTTGTGTGTTGTAACTGGTTAGTTTAGGGTTGATTATCTATATTAGGGATAAGTGCCTCCATGTAGGTCTTTCTAAGGGTTCCTAACACGTATTGACACAAAGTTTGAAAAAAAAAACTCTGAATGGTTAGGTCGCCGAGCGCAAGAAGTTTAAATTTCAACATCTAGTAGCTTTAAAGTCAGAACCTTGCACCTATAGGCGAGGTGCTTATGTGTGTATAAATTCTTAAATGTTTGTAAGACACTTTGGGAAATATGTTATTTAAACTTCCCTTAAAAAAGTTAGCTATTGTAAGTTAATCTATATACGGATTTCGACGAAAACTCTGAACGGTTATGTCGACGAACTCGAGAGAAGTTTAAACAAAATTCCGAACGGTTAGGTCGACGAGTGCGAAAGGTAAACGTCTACCAGCTTTTTTCGTGTTAGGTTTTTATGAAGCAAAGTAATCGCATTACTTTCATTTACATGGCTATCACAATTTTCATTTTAAATCCTTAAAAATTTGGCCATTACATCTATTTTAATCTCATTTCAGTTAATACTTAAAGAATAATTTTTTATATGAAACTTTTATAAAGTCAAAAATAATGGGTTCGAAGAAAATTCCGAACACGAAAGGTAAATGTCTACATGCTTTTTAATGTTAAACTATAATAGTTAACAAATATAATCGAAACGTATGATTCCTTTTTCGATAAATAAACTTTTAGAAAAATGCTGTCAAAGTTGATCATCTTCTTTTATTTAGCAACTCTTAGTGAATTTTCATTTTAACTCTCTAAAAATTTAGCCCTCACATCTATTTTAATCTCATTCACATTTAAGTTAATGTTTAAAGAATGAAAAAAAAAATCTTTTACAGGTGAATTATAAGTAAGTTTCATGTTAAACTCTGAACATTTAGATCGACGAGCGCGAAATACAAAAAGTATTGTTTGTTGTATGCGAATCGAAGGCAACAATGAGTGGTGTGGCGGCCATGCGACCCCTGCTTAGTCAGATAATACAACCTATATAAAATTATTTAAAATTTTGTATAGGTTGGGGGGGCCTTTAGCTATCACATACATCAAGCAAGGCTTGTTTTTTTTTTTTTTTTTCTAGGTTCCGTGAAGCTGGATTTCCTCATAGACACTCTACAACTTTAGCAGACGTCACACATCTGATTTCTTGTATGACACAACTCTCGCTTAAACATAATAATAATAATAATTAAACCCTTTTATTTCGTTACAGGTCTCTCGCAGATGACTGATAAAGCAGGATTGACAGATTTAAAAAAAAAAATTGTGGCGTTATGAATTGATTTCATAGCGGGTGGTTATGGTGGGTCCACAATAAAAATAAAAAAAAATATTGTACATTCTGTTAACATTATTATTTTTTATAGCAGGCTTCCTACCCCTCAACTCTACTCGCACTGTTCGCATTCTGTTATTTTTAAAGCAGGCTTCCTACCCCTCAACTCCACTCGACTTTGCTGAAGCATAATAATAATTAAACCCTTTTATTTCGTTACAGGTCTCACGCAGATGACTAGTGTAAAAGAATAGGTAAAAAAAAAAAAAAATGTGGCGTTTTCATAGCGGGTGGTTATGGTGGGCCCTCCCAATTTAAAAAAAAAAATTCCCTGACAAGAAAGAATCTGATTAAAACCCTTTATTTTCCTACAAAAAAATTAAGCCCCCCTAAAAATAAGCCCTCCCCTCTCTCCCTTATCGGTTAAAAAAATTAAGCCCTCCCCTACTTCACTTCCTCTCTTATCTTCCAACACTTCCGGTTCACTTCCTGTCTTATCTTCCATCCCTTCCTGTCTTATCTTCCATCACTTCCGCTTCCACTACCAGGCTCACTTCCGGTACCCACCTCCACCGCTTAGCGCTTAGCCTGCTGGGGTCTAACTCTTATTCTTCTACTACTAACATGTATTTCAGCGATTTCAGAAATTGCCCTCCCGGAAGGGGTTAAAGGGGGTGGTCGAATGTTTTAGGTCATTTCGCCATATCCCAGCAGCAGTTATAGGTAGGAGCGCGAAATTAAGGAAAACAAATCTACTAAAAAATTGGTTAAACACGTATTTCAGCGATTTTAGAAATTGCCCTCCCGGAGGGGGTTAAAGGGTGGTGGTCGAATGTTTTATGTTATTTCGCCATATCTCAGCTGCAGCTATAGGTATGTGCGCGAAAATCAAGAAAACAAATCGACAAAAAAATGATTAAACATGTATTTGTATGATTTTAGAACCCCCCCCTGAAGGGGTTAAAGGGGGGTTGTCGAATATTTTAGTTCATTTCGCAATATCCGCGAAATTAAGGAAAACAAATCTACTAAAAAATTGGTTAAACACGTATTTCAGCGATTTTAGAAATTTCCCCCCAAAAGGGGTTAAAAGGGGAGGTAGAATATTTTAGATCATTTTGTCATATCTCAGCAGTAGTTTTAGTTAGGAGCGCGAAAATCAGGAAAACAAATCTACTAAAAAATGAATAAAACACGTATTTCAGCAATTTTAGAAATTCCCCCCAGAAGGTGGTTAAATGGGGGGGGGGGGGGTCGAATTTTTTAGGTCATTTCGCCATATCTCAGCTTTTATGTAGGGCGAAATTAATTAAAACAAATCTACTAAAAAATTGATGAAACACGTATTTCGGCGATTTTGGAAATTTTCCCTAGAAGGTGGTTAAAGGGGTATTCAAAAGTTTTGGGTCATTTTCCCGTATCTCAGCAGCAGATTTAGGTAGGAGCGTGAAATTCAGGAAAGCACATCTACTAAAAAATGAATAAACACGCATTTTAGTGATTTTAGAAATTCTCCCCGAAGGGTTTTAAAGAGGGTGGTTTCGAAAATTTTAGGACATTTCGCCATATCTCAGCAGCTGTTTTATGTAGGTGCGCGAAATTCAGGAAAAAAAATCTGCTAAACAAATGATTAAACACGTATTTCAGTGAATTTAGAAATCACACCCCCCCCCCTAAGGTGGTTAAAGGGGGATTCAAAAGTTTTAGGTCATTTCGCCATATCTCAGCAACAGTTTTTGGTAGGAGCGCGAAATTCAGGAAAACAAATGTACTAAAAAATTACATTGTCTACCCGTGCAAAGCCGGGACGGGCCGCTAGTTATATACTTATATACTTATATATTTATATTATATACTTATATTATATACTTATATTATATACTTATATTTTATACTTACTATTATATTTTCAAACGTGCAGTCAAGATATTTGCTGTTAAAGACCAACTCTTATTTTTTATCATTTACAGTAGGATTTGGTAAATGATCGATGGAACTATATGCAATATACTAGAACCACCCCTAAAAATATGTAACTATTCAGTAGAACTTTTTAAACTGGCTAATCTTTCGCAATCGTGTTCACCTGACTATATAACCTCCGCACCTAACTCTTTGACTAAGCAAAGTTAAACGATATGGCAATACATTAATACCATTCTTGAAAAATTATCTACTTAGCAAGGCAAGTCAAATTAAAATCCGTTTAGTAGAACTTTTTAAAAGGGATAATCTTTTATATTAGAGTTCATCTGATTGTAGAACTTTCCCCCATAACTCTTTAACTAAGTAACGTAGAACGACATAATATACATTAAAACTTTATCTGAAAAGATATAAGAATATTGATCATTAAAATTTATGAAATTGCAAGTTATTTCACGTTGTCTTTTCTGAATAAATATTGCAATTGCATCAAAGTGATGTAATTTAAAAGTTTTGCATGTTTGCGATTAAATAGTATTTTCTGAAAAAAAAAAAAAAAAAAGATATTTGCATTCCATAAATAGCGAGTCGCAATGTTTGATCATGTTTGCAATAAAAATTCTTTGCACGTTCAGAGTTGGAATAAATGACGCATTAGCGTGCATTTTGACATGATGTTGGTCTAACAGAAAATTGCCAAAATTATTCAAAAACCTTTGTTCCAAATTACGGCCACTTCTCTGTAGACTCGATTATGAAAGTTCACTTTAAAAACATAGAATCAACTTAGCCGTTTTAGGTAGATTTCGTAAGAAATACTACCTATTACATTCTCACTTAAGTTGGAAATTTTGAAAAATTTTTGCAGATCTACGCCGATCATGACTCCCAGAACCCAAAACCACCCCCAGTTCAAAACTTTATCTATCTATCTATCTATGTCACTTTTTTCTGACCACGATAACTGGAAAAATTCTGCATAAATCTCTTCCAAACTGATACATAAAATCAAGGGTCATAAAATATCGGTCAAGTTCGTTAATGGGCAAAATCGAACCAAGGGGGGGGGGGAAATGGGGGGGCTTTTTGTGAAAACAGAAAAACCCTCATAATTTCTTAATTATTATACGTATCGAATCCGTTTAAAGTTATTATTACTTCTAGGAAAAGGGCCGAAAATTTATGTATGACAGATTTTTGATATAATTAAAAATGGCCCCAAGGGGGGGGGGGAGGGGGGTTTTAGAAGAAAAAAAATCATAGCTTCGTCAATTCACAAGATATCAAATCCGCGTAGATTTATTATTAATCCTCTTAGTATTATCTAAAACTTTTATATTGACAAGTTTTTTATAGGACCAACCGTTATAGCAAAAAAAAAAAAATAAATAAAAAAATAAATAAAATAAAAACAAAAAAAAATCCCTGCCGGCTCCGCCTGCAAACAAGTTATTTTTCGAAGTAGGCGGTTCCAACTCCCGCATCTTTTCGAATCTGATACATAAAATCAAGGGGCATAAGATCTGGGTTAAGTTCGTTAATGGGCAAAATCGAACCAAGGGGGGGGATGGGGGGGGACTTTTTGTGAAAACAGAAAAAAACCCATAATTTCTTAATTATGATACATATCGAATCCGTTTGAAGTTATTATTACTTCTAGAAGAAGGGCCGAAAATTTATGTATGACAGATTTTTGATATAATTAAAAATTTTCTTAAGGGGAGGGAAGGGTGTTTTAGAAGAAAAAAATTCATAACTTCGTCAATTCCCAAAATTTCAAATCCGCTTAAATTTATTATAAATCCTCTTAATATTATCTAAAACTTTTATATTGACATGTTTTGTATAGGACCAACTCTTATAGCAAAAAAAAAAAAAAAAAAAAAAATCCTTGTTGGTTCCGTCTGCAAACAAGTTTTGTTTCGAAGTATGCGGTTCCAACTGCAGCATCATCGCAAAAAGGTCATTTCTTCCGCAATTCCCGACAAACAGGTGCCCCACGGTCTGCGTCTTCGAAATCTACCTGTGCCTGTAGGCCGAGCCGTCAGGGATTTTTTAAAATTTAATCATGCGCCAAACAACGCCCGGTTACTTACGACAACTGTCTGTAGATCCGATTATGTTATTTACCCATTTAATTAATGCATATGGTACAAACTACACCTACTTTCTAATTAGGATGAGTGGTTACAGCTAGATGTAAATATATGTCTGTCATTATAGCGGTATTTTAGTTTGACCTACGCGAAATATTATCATAACATTCAATATTAGCAATATTTCTGACATTATTAACAGTCCTTGGAGCGGACCTTTGGCCACTAATATGTTTTGTAATTATTCTCGTGATAGGTTACTACAACAATTGCAAGGAAATGTTAGCCGGACGCATGTGATAAATAGCCAAATATTATTTCCATCGCCATCATTCCTATTGCATTCATTTCATTTCAAATATAAACCTTTCGCTCATTTATTTTAAAATACATACATATAAAATAAACATATTACATACATTTAAAACATACACCTTTCACAAATTTCATTAAAAATACAAAAGAATAAAAATAAGAAATAATGCTATAAACCAAAACAGTCTGTTTCATTATCAAAGTATTATTGCTAATTTGCACACGTGAAAAATAAAATCTGCTATTGCACAGAAAAAAATACTCTTGGCGAGATTTGCACCCGGCTAACATAAAAGTACGGAAAATCTCATCCTGTAGCGGGTTTCTACATTTGTAAGATAAATATAAAACGAAACATTTTGTAAGGTCATAAAAAATACAATTCCGGCGCTATATTAGTAACTTACAGCCTCGTCCTCGTATGGCGTCAAATATCAGTCAGGAATTTGTTGATTGGAATCATTTACGAATATTTCCCCATTCATCGACGACGGTTAGTCAAATAGTAAAGCTGTCATCCGAGATCTGTCATAAGCGGGTTCACTTGATTGCAGACATTACCCCTATTGCTCTATAACTAAGCAATGTAAAACAATACATTATATACTAAAAATTATCTTTGAAAAATTATCAAACTATCAGTGCAAGTCCTATCAAAAACCTTTATTAGAACTTTTGAAAAGACTAATATTTGATAAAAATGGTCACCTGATTTTCGAATTTCCCGCTATAATTCTAAGAACTAAGCAATTTAGAATAATATTTTATGTAATAAAACATTCCCTAGAAAATTATCTAATTAACAGTGTAGGTTCCATCGAAATCCATTCGGCAGAATCTTTTAAAAAGGCTAATCTTTCATAATCGGGTTCATCTGATTACAGAAATTTCCTTCATAATTCTATAACTATCTGGCTGAACGATATGTTATATAATAAAATGTTCCCTGAAAAATTATCTATCTAATAGTTTAAGTTCTATGAAAATCCATTCAGCAGAACTTGAGTTATAAGCAGTCAGAACGAAATGTCATATATATCGTAGAAATAAATAGAAGTAGATTGCTATTAATATAATTTACATTAGAATTTAAAAAAAATACTCCAAAAATGCTGACATACACTTGAAAAAACAGCTTTTGGCTTAAAATCAAATTGTTTGGCGACAAAAGCAAAATCCGAATCACCAAAAACAAAAGATAAATCGCCAAATATTATTTCTATAGCAATCTTGCACATTGAATAAATTTTTAAGCATTACGAAATTCTCAATCATGTTTCAATTAAATATTTTTGTTTTATAATACTATCTCTTATCAAAACTGTTTATATTTTTCTTTCTTTCTTTCTTTTTTTAATAAAATTAGTAACAGTTTTTTTTTCTTTCTTTTTTTAATAAAATTAGTAACAGTTTTTTTTTTTCTTCCGAGATCTATAGCCGTTTCAATTCTCTCTCCAACGATAATGGTCGCCAAAAAATGAGCAATGGTAACCTTTTGGTCCAAAATACCGGAACTTTCAATCATAATCCTATAACTAATGTACGTAGAACGATATGTTATATACTAAAACCTTCCCTGAAAAATTATCTATCCAACAGCGCAAGTTCCATCAAATCCATTTAGCGGATCTCGAGTTATAAAGGAACGGAACGAAATTTCCGTTAGTGTTTTATATATATAGTACATAGATTACAAACTCAAAATCTTTATACGTTTACTTAAAAAATCCTCTTCGTAAGAGTGGTGTTTTTAGTTTAAATAATGGTAAATAAAATCAACAATTGATTTTTAAAGCTCATAAATAAGAAAGGACATGCAAACACAGAAGCTTCAACTTTTACAATTTTATGGGAGCAAAATAAATAAATTAATTAAATAAAAATTGAATTGAATTAAATTAAATTAAAATAATATAGTCATATGTAATTGCAGAAAACGCAAACATTATAAAAGCCTGCAGGTCGCCAAGCAGTTTTCACATACTGTACCTCACACCGAGTCCTTTGGAAACATTGTGAGTGGTGATAGATTTTTACACGGGACTCGGAGTATGCACTTCTATATCGCTTCTTTTTATGTGATATCACTTCTTTTTGTGACTAACGTTTTAGGTTTGTGGCTTGGCGGCATCATTTACAACGAGTTGTTTTTGATGAGATATCACTCCGTTTTGTAAGGTATTTAATTTCAATTATACGGATTCCATTTTTATTCAGAAAAGAAAAAATGAAAGGGCAAAAAAAATAATAGTGATGCTATAAACAGAATTATACATCAGAATTATACAATTTATTGAGTGTCCTATTCCAATGTACATGTCGCTACCATAACAACGGGGAAACTTTTATATTAATTTCCTTACATTGTATTCATCAGATTATTTATGACATATTTATTTTCGTTTTTCTTTTGTTTATATCACTCTTCCGTTTATATACATTCAAAAACAAAAAAATAGACAATTTTACAGTAGTTTACAAACTAATTAAAATACTACACTTTCAGAAAAATGTGGAAAAATAAGAAGCACTTTTTTTCGGTCAACTACAACGATAAGTTAATGGAGCATACTTTACCGAGAATAATCAACATTTTTTTTCTACGAACCTATTTCTATTAGTATAAAAATTTACAGGGATTTTTATACTAACATATTAAATATATTATTTTTGAAAATTACTGAGCACCTTAGAAGTTTTTTATTTATTTAAGTTTTTTAACTCAACGTTTCGAGAATTTGAAAAATATAAAATTCGCAACGTTTGCAAAAGTATAAAAACTATTAAAGTGATTTCTGTTCATGTAGTCTGTTCATTCCAATTTGGTGATCCTAAAATATAGGTCCCCAATCTCCGGCAGTCTATGAATTAATTAGGACAGATGTATGCAACTGTTAAAATGTTCTCAAGTTTAACAGTAGAGGCAATAAGTATAGCTCGGCAAACACGACATTGCTTCCCGACATTGCAAACACGACATATGAAACACGACATTGCTTCATCATGGCTTTGTTTCGTGAGGTGTTTGTTCTCCGAACATGAAAATCTCATGCGAAAGTGTTCGTTAACCGATTTTTTCGTAAACCAAACAGTTCGTTACCGATCACCTATTGGATACGAAATTTAGCATTTTAAGTTCGTCCTAGCCGGAGATTCGATGAACGGCAAATATTTAAACGCAAAACTTGTAATCTTGGGGTAGCAACATTTTTACATTCTATTAGGCAGCGCATGAACGTAAAGTTTGAATTTTGTAATCGCTATTTCAATCAATTCCTGATACTCTAGAATTATATATTTATAAATAAACAAAGTTTTTTTAATCGATGAAAATACTATATTTTAATAGATTTAGAGCTTAACATCGACGAGATTTCAGACGGACAAAATGAATTCATATTAAATTTTAAAGCAAGATAATGAAACCTTACAGAGATTGAAACAGTGTAAAATCATTAAAATACATCTCACTCAGTAAATATACATCGGTTGTAATGTAATCAAGATCTTCTAAGAGACTCTGCAAACGAAACGTATATGCTTCAATGCCGCTTTACAATAGAGAGGAAGTAGTGACATATTTGAATATCTTGTGTATATAGCCAATTTAACAAAAGTTATGCAATTTACTATTGTTTTTCCTCTGTGTTAAGTACAGGAATCATGTACTTCAACGTAAAAATTCGCTAATTACACAACTTTTTAGTCTTATTAAAAAATCTTTTGAGTTACTCTGTAAACGAACAGTAAATTCTACAGTTCTGTTTTAGAATAAGGAGCTAACTTAGGTCGTTCGTAGTAACATATTTTAACATCATGCGCATACGTTCTTTTTGAAAAGAGTTAGACTATTTAATATTTTTTTTGCTTCATCTTAAGTATAGGAATAAATCACTTTAAAGTGGTTATACATGAAAAACAAATTAATATTTTTACACGAAATATTAAACATTTGAACTACTCATAAAAACAATTCGAATGCTGCAAACCGCGTAAAAATCGGATAATTACACAACTCTTTAGCCCTATATCAAAAGATCTTTTGTGAGACCCTGTAAACGAACCTTAAATGTTACGATTTTTTATAATAGGAAGCTTACTTGGGTTGAGTGTAATAACATATCTTAATATCATGTGTATACGACCATTCCTAAAAGAGTTGGGTCATTTATTATTTATTTGCTCTATGTTAAGTATGGGAATCAATAACTTTAAACTGATATAAGTCAAAAACTAATTAATATTTTTACATGAAACTTACAAAGGTTTGAACTACTCATAAAAACGATTGAAATAACGTAAACCGCGTAAAAATCCGATAGTTACACATTGCTGTAGCCCTGTCAACAGTTTTTGCTCTATGTTAAGTATAGGAATCAATAACTTTAAACTGATATAAATCAAAAACTAATTAATATTTTTACATGAAACTTACAAAGGTCCGAACTACTCATAAAAACGATTCATTGCGGTTCAACGATAATTTTGTCACCATTTTTTTAAAAATCGCATCGGCATTTCCAGAGATTACCCCCTACAAACAAACAAACAAACGTTTCTTCTTTCTAATGTTAGCGTTATATGTAACGCATGACATGCAAACTTTTTTTTATCAGTATTATTTGCTGAACATTAACTTTTTTATTAATCTAATTAACCTGAGAAGTTTTTTCAGCAGTTTTTGAAATATCGTAACAAAAATAATAATGTATATTTTGTTGATAATTTTCAGATGAGCCAATTCATCGGAGGAGATCAAAACCGCATTACCAACAGAGGCATGAGGAGGTACTTTGCTAAGGTGAGTACATATGTTACATTACTGGTGAATCTTATCTTATCTTATCTTAATCTTAATAATATTATAAATCCGATTGTGTGCAAATGTTAGGCTGAAGCCAGCGTCAAAATGAAGAATTTAATTACCCTGTATCTTTGCATGTAGGTTGATTATAACACAGGAATGAACATAGGCTAGATTTTATTTATTTTATTCTAATATTTTCTTTAATAATTAAAAATTTGATTATTTTCATAGAAAATAAATGGATATTTTTCTACAAAATTTAACAATGTTACTTTATCATTGCTAGGGCTTTGATCGTTGCCAATAAATAAAAACACGGAAACATACTTTTTCCTCAACAATTAATTTTCAATTGAACGATTTTCACGTGAAAAATGAAAATTCAAAAGAATTCAAAAGAAGATGAATTTCCGTGATATTTGAAGCAAAAATATGGAGTATTTGTTATTATACATGAAGTATGAATATCGGTTACATTAAAAAGATCTTTTTCTGTCAAAAACTGCGTTATAATTAGACGGAAAAATGAACAATAATTATATTATTAAAAAAAAACTAGATGGAACCCGTCAAAATATGACGGAAAAAATACTATAACAATATCAGTAAAATAAGCTTCTTTATTATTTAAAAAGGGGTGCGTATGAAACAGTCTTTCAAATATTTTATTTTAATTTTTTTCCCCTGTCAAATACAGTACTATTTCCGATGCAAACTTCCAACAAACAATCCGTAAACAACTGTGTAATGCAAATTAGTTTGACATTGTCGCCATACTCCCCACGGCAAGAAAAAACATTCATGGACCTATGAAGTATATACAAATAGTATATCCCTACGGTCATATCATATTCAGTAAATAAAAGAACATAGTAAATAAAGAACACATCTCCCCCCCCCCCCCCTGTAATAATGCAACCGAATGAGCTCCTATGCGCATGTGCATTGCATCTGCCCAAAAGCACCGTCGAAATTTGACCTTAAATTTTTTTTAAATGTTTAAATTAAAAGTTTTAAAATGTCCTATTTAATGATTGTTCCTTTCAAATCCATATTTTCTAAAACGCATCCATTGTTTTAAGCTAATCAGTTTTTATGTAAAGATGAAGAATTTTTTTACAGTAATAAATCAATCGGTCGATGAGGGAGATTTTTAATGTTTTCAAGTGTAATTTATTTGTATTTTTTCTTCGGTTCCTTTACATAATCAGGATGATTATTCCTTTTCCATAACAGTCGGGGATCTTTGCCCTCTTATGCAGTTAAATATCCAATGGATCTTTTAAAAAATAATAAAATACAGTTCCTAGCATGTTCTGATGAAATATATACATCAACGAATTCAACATATCAATTTTATGTTAATCATAATCTGAATATATATATATATTTGACAGATTTTAGTTTAGCGCCAAAATGGTCTATCTTAAGGATAATCTGATCTTATGATTGATCAGGTTTTTAATTAATATTTTTTTTCACTTTTCATGATGGTTAGGGAAATCTATTTTCAATTGTGGCAACTTTCCCATGAGCTAACATTATTAAATCAAACTGATGGTCATTGTTCAGATAGAATTGCAAAATGTTTCATGCTTGAAAGTTATTTATAAAGTCGTTAAATTAAGCGGCAGTTTTCCAATAAAGTTTAATGGTAAGCTAATTTTTTTTTCTAATTGATGATGTAAAAATTAAAATTCTAAAATGTAGTAAAAAATTGAGATTTGTAATATTTAGAAGTGATGTAAGCGCGACGAAATCTAAAGCGATCTAAAGCATTGTTGTCACAACCGTTATACATTTCTAAAAATTGCCACTGTGTTTTGGCTGGCGTCCAAAAGTAGACTACCATTTTTTGGCATCGAAAGAGAAGTGAAATAGAACTTTGCCGCTAATAAGGAACTGTTAAATGAACTTATAATAAACCTACCAAAATAATTCCTGTAGAATGTTAGCCTGACATTGTTTATTCTAGATAAAAATACAATCATTATTATTTATTTTTTTATTATTTTTTAACCGTTGGGAAAGTGGTTGTTGCTTTCGGTCGAGAATGCAGGTTCGCATTTTACTACTTTAACCGTTTTTAACGAAATTCTGTAATTTAGAAGAATTTATCTTTGAATAGGCAATATAAATGCATAAAAGCGTTACAAAAATATTAAAGTCACAAAAAGAATAGATGCAAATTATCAGATATGAAAAATAATGTAGAAATTTGGTACTTTCGTGTTATAGCGGCCCCCAAGGATGAAATATTTTTGTTTCTGTTTTCATTAATATATTGTAAATTTGGTACTTTTGTGTTATAGCGGCACCCAAGGATGAATCGCCAAGCGACCAAGATTTATCGCCAAATTATAAAGCATGTATAACATTATACTAATATATATATATATATATATATATATATATATATAAAACATTTTTTGACGTATGTGGCCAAGTTATAGTCATATAGGATGCATATATGATGTATATATATGACGTGTGTATATGATGTATAATCGACATATAAGACGTAAATTTTATATGTATAATGGCGTATATGGCACATATAGGAGTTATATATGCGTATATAGAATGCATATATAAGCTTTGCGATGATCTTGGCGAAATCATAACTACCCCCTACATAATAATAAATGTGGGGGCCGCTATAAAGCAAAAGTACGGTATTTTTTTTTATTTACTTATTTTTTTTTAACCATAACATTATTTTTAATAATTTTAATTTTCCTGAAATCCTTTACTTTTGTGAATTTTTTTCTTAAAAAATCAAATCTTCTAACCTATAATTTAAAACTAGTCGGATGTGTCAATCCCAAAACTTTCTTCTATCTCAGTCATGTTAATACTTCAAAATTCCCTATCACATCGCCAATAAAATCAACATTTTTCGTCATTCTGTTGTACGTCAGTTTCTTACGAATCGTCGGGTTACCGGGATGCGATCAACTGATGTATACTAAACTACGAAAAGTCCTTCTGGCCTGAACCGACAGGAACAGATAGCCTCCCTATTTCTTGATTTTACGATTTTAGCTAATTTTACTGGAAAACACGCAGAAGAAAGTAAAAACTGGTTCAATTATCTGCATAACTTCATACACTTTTCGTTGATATAATAGTGAAAATGGAACAAAAATATCGATCACAGCGCCCCCTTTCGTCGAAATATCCCCAAATTCTCATAGAACCTGCTTGCCATAGCCAAAACCATAGAAAAAAAATTAGGTTCAATTTGAAGCATAACTTCATACACTTTTCGATGGTACAATAGTGAAAATGGAACAAAAATATCGATCTCAGCGCCCCCTTTCATCGAAATATCCCCAAATTCTGATAGAATCTGCTTGCCATAGCCAAAAACATAGAAAACAAATTAGATTCAATTTGAAGCATAACTTCATACACTTTTCGATGGTACAGTAGTGAAAATGGAACAAAAATATCGATCACAGCGCCCCCTTTCGTCGAAATATCCCCAAATTCTGATAGAATCTGCTTGCCATAGCCAAAAACATAGAAAAAAAATTAGGTTCAATTTGAAGCATAACTTCATACACTTCTCAATGGTACAATTAAAAGTCACACAGACGGACAGACGGACGGACGGACAGACGGACAGACAGACATTTTGTAAAAACATGTTTTTCGGAATCTCTGACCCCTAAAACCTGTAAATTCGTCGAAAACCGGAAGTCCAAAAAAATTTCGATTACAATACTTTCTTCTATTATAGATAGAAGAAAGTAAAAAGTAATCGGTTAGTATGTAATTAAGGAATGCAATCTCGATGAAGCAAGCTATAAAGGCTCCAGTTCTAATCTTTAAAATTAAAAATTGAAAAATCAATTAAAATTGCGCCATGTTGACACAATCATATACATTTTTCTTTTTAGTTTTATCAATGTTACAATGCATTTCAATCTAAGCATAACGTCATTTTTTCCGGCGCAAACTTTTCACACTTACTTTGTATATGTTACTTTTATGCGTAAATACCATGAATACAAATAAAAATATATTTGTATTTAATTGTAATGAAAAATGGCATCAACAAAGTTGTAATGTATAATAATAAAATAAACCCAATGAACAATATTCCCGTGACGTCATAATAAATATGAATTTTTACGCTTATAAACACGCGGATAAATATTTTTACCGAAATTTAACTTGCAAATTAAAAAATTCGGTCTAAAAGCCACGTGCTTTTAATATTATTTATCTTTTATCCTCTCAACCATAGAGTTCAGAGAATAAACTATGTACCTCGCAACAGTGGGCGTTAATCCGATTGCTGACTTTATGACGTCATAAGCAGATGAAAAAGTTTAATTGAAAATTACGGCTAATTTATTTAAATTTTTGAACAAACGAATGCACGATAACAAATCTGTGTCCGAATATCTTTCATTAAAAAAAAGAATGATGTAATTTGATGCAGTAGTTTGTTCTCACGGATTGTCGAAAGAAATCGCTTAGCGTTTTAAATATATAGATTTCGCTTGGACCATGGAACTATGAAAAGGATCCTCTTCGGCTTGGACAAATATGACGTCATAAATAAAACATGTATTTTCAAATGTTCGTAATAATACAAGGAGCATGAAATCAATGTTTAATGAAAGTAGATAGATAATTGACGTAATATTTAACATGAAAAACTGAAATATTTTTTATCGATACTGATTAATAATTAGCTTGAGTACCAGTTACATACAAATGTGAGTTTTCCGCTAAAATTTACGCCCTGATTGCCAGAAAAAGAAAATTAACAAGAATTATGCCATTAAAAAGAGATTTCTGTGAGGGAAAAAGTGACGTCATATTTGAAATAAAACGGGAATTTTCAAATGTGTTTTACAAGGAACGTGAATCAATTCCTTACATTAATAATACAAGGATCGGCAAGTTTAGAAAGTAGATGAGTTTCACACCATATTTAAAACGAAAAAAATATTTTTCTTTATCTATACCGATTATTAAGCATGAATATCAGTTACATACAAATGAGAGTTTTTTGCCAAAAAACACACCATGATTATTAGGAAAAGAAAAATAAATACGAATCTATTAAATTAAAATCTGACCGCCTGTTTGTATTTCGCAACTACTCCTTTCAGATTGTCAAACGCAACACGATTTACTTAACACCGGTATTGACACCGGTTATCATTGATCCGAGGATGTCATAAACTCTCAGAATTTAAAAAAATGATTTAAATTTCGAGATATTATTATTTTTTTTTGTAAATTTTAACGAAGTTTCTCTAAAAATGACAACTAAATTATTCCATTTTTGTGGATAAAAAAGAAGAAATAAAACGGATTAATATATTTTTTCTCATTGAAACTAAAAAAAAGAATTTATTTTCAATTTGAATAGATGGTGAAAGAAAAAAAAATTACAGTAAAATTTTTGAAAAACAAAATACGTATTTTCACATATTCAAACTTCATGAATCAATTTATTCTGGAGAACAAAAATCGTCTGTCAACATAATTTCATTTAGAAATAAAGATTTTTTTTTCAGTTATAGATTAAATCAAGGAGGCAAATTTACGCTCCTTGCATTTAGGTCTACAATTATTGCTCCCTATTCACAAGAATTTAATTTAATGAAAAAGTCCTTCCGGCCTGTACCGGGAGGAAAAGGTAGCTTTCCTATATCTTCGTTTTAAAATTTTAGCTAATGTTACACGAAAACAGCAAGCTAAAATGCAAAGAAACGTTTATAAAAGATTCGTTAATACTGAATTTGAATAAGAAATTCGCCAAATTATTGAGCAATAGCCAAATTGGCTTCATTTATGAAGACTTATTTTGGTCGCCAAATTTGGCATATTTCGCCAAATGCCGCCAATTTTGGCGAGAATTTGGCGTTAACGGATATGAATATATAGTTTTATGCGTATGATTGGGAAAATTATTACAACATTGAAAGAAAATAATTTGCGAGCAATCGCGTTAATGTGCTGTTTTGTTTCAAAATGTCAGCCACCCTAGAATTGCAAACTGCTCTATCTCAGCCATTTTTTAAGATAGAGGTAAACCAAAAAATGCTCTGGAATCCTTGTATTAAGGCCTAACACGTAATTAAAAAATAAATTTGAATTTTTAAATTTTTTGTATATTTATTTTAGATTTTAAGTTATTTTACATCTTTAAATGGCCGCCATCTTGTTTCAAGATGGCGGACCAAGCTGGCCAACGAACTCGGTTGAGACATTAGTGACCTTAATACACACAATTAGTTTCATCAAAATCGATTCATAAATACGGGCGTTATCGTATGACATAGGTCTGATATATATATATATATATATATATATATATATATATATATATATATATATATATATATATATATATATATATATGGATATATCTATATATATAAATCAACATTTGAACGGAGGGTGGTTTTGGGGTCTGGGGGTCATGATCGGTGAAAATATATCGAAATTTTCCGGAACTGCTTTCCTCCGAACGGCTGCAATAGGTAGCTTTATACTTTTTTGTATTGAAAGCTACCTAAAAGAATATACTATTTCCATTATCTTTGAAGCATGGCTATTAAAACATTTCGCAAAGGCGTTAAAAGTAAAATGGCTTACCAGGTAAACTTGACGTATGTTTTTATACAATTCGCCGATTTCAACGATTTTATTTGGCCTTTTTTCATTGGTTGCATTTTCCTTTTCGTAATTATTTGTCACAAAATTTCACTTTTTTAAAACTTAGTTATGTCAAGGCCTCTATAACATAGAAATACTGTATTGTCTCCTATGGAATGTGATAAAGAGTTAGTTAATTATTTACGTTTCTAATTATCGGGAATGAAATATTTGGCTTAATTAATGCATTTATGCTTCTTTTAATGTTACGTGAACGAAGTCACGGGTAACAGCTAGTACGAAATATTTTAAAACACTTCGTTATTTTTATTATTTTTGATTTAGAACAATTGCTCTGAGATCAGTTTACGCGAGGATATTCTACTCTGGAAAATGGGCTAAAATGAGAAAGTCAACGTTAGAAATCAAACTTAATAAAACATTTAATAAAAAATTATTAATAAAAAAACTCATCACCTTTAAAAAATATTAACAAGGAGATGCTAAAAAGACCAATGAAATCACACTTAAATAGTTCAGAGCCTTTCAGGATTGTTGTAAATTGAATAATGGGGTTATAGATCTGTAGTCCAAATGAAAATTGGTTTAAACAATACTCGAATAACTGTATCCTGACGCCTGGTTTGAATAGGTTTTTTTTTTTTTTTTTTTTTTTTTCCCCCTTTTTTTTTTCCCGATTGTCGATACATCAGTATAGTGACAACTGACAGCGTAGATGAAATGTCTACGATACTTGTCACCTGCTGCCAAAGCATCGCCCGTTTTACCCTATATTTAATTTTTATATAATTAAACTCTTCAACCATACGTAAAATAATTTGCAATTCATTGTATTCAAAACAATTAAATACAGGGCGTCCAAATACGGCGCCTCAAGCTTAAAATTCAATAATTCACTGAGTACAATAGATGTAAAGATGAAATAAAGGAATTGTTTATAAGTTATTATCATATATTTTGCATGCAGTAATTAAAAAAAATACTTCAATTTATCATCAATAGATGCCCCTTTCTGTCTCAACCTGTAAAAAGTCTCAAATTGACATCAAAATTTCAGAACTTAAACCTTTCTTTTTTTGCTTCAATAGCTAAAGAGAATGAGAAGTAAAAAACTGAGCATGCTTTTATCAAGGTTTACACGCCAGTTTGAGTATTATTACTGATTGATTCAGTACAGCCAAGCCCATATTTTGGCTATGTGACGCCCCTGTGCCATCAGTCACTTTACGCTCCCCTTTACGCTTCTTGTGTCACTGAAAATCAAGTTAAATTAAAAACACTGTAATTGACATCTTTATCTGAATAATCCGATGCTTTTATAGGAAAAGAGGAAATACTGTTCGATTGCTTTTTCCGAATAACCAAGTAGTATTTTAATTATATCTACTTACGAATGAAAGTGACTTCTAGAATATGCAGAACAGAGCTGCTGCATATAGTTCATGATGAAAAATAGATATGAGAATCACTAATGTTATTCTCATATGTAGAGCGATAATGATTAGAAGACAATAGATAGCTAAAAATTTTAAAACATTAAGTTAATATGGTTGACTATAAACAAAAGAAAATGTTCATTTCACGTTAGATCTCTAAAACAAACAAAACAAAAACAAAAACAAAAAATAAATAAACGCTTCAATTAAAGCATTTCCTACTGTCACAAACAAATAACAAACATCACATTATTCCCGCTCTTCCTATTGCCGTCAATATATCAGCGCAATCGATGCCAGACATAAATAAATCTGCAAATATGACGAATTTTCTTTTAAATAGAATAGGCGCTAGAAAAGAAAAACAAGATTTCTGTTTCCTGCATTAAAATAACTTGAACTGCAATAAGTAATTTTTTAAGAAAATAAATAAAAGTTTGTTTTATTTTTTTACATATACGAGAACAAATAAAATTTAAAGTTTCAGAAAGAATGAGCCCGAGCCCCTTTTATTTTATTTCGCAATAAATAGAGTATTATCTAACGTTATTTAAAGAAATATCTACTTGGAGGGGGTGGGATTTCAGATTATGCTGAGATCTTACTAGTACGGGTTCTATCAGTTACGCAATTTTGAAAAAAAAAAAAAAAAAGTCTTTTTTATTTTCTTTACTGTATTTTTTTTACTGTATTTTTATTTTTTTTTATTTTATAAAATGATCAACATTAGGTGTTTTACATATGATTTTGCAACTGCTATCGGCTTCTTAATTTAGCTTAAGTGAAAATTTCAAGCCAGAGACAAATTAAGGCATACGAAAAGGCCACAGGCACGTAGTAGCACTATCTTTCTTTGGCCTTTTTAATAGGATAATTTTCCTCTTAAATAAAACAATTGCTATTTGGAAATAGTGGTGAATGTGTGCCTCTGACCTCAAAAGTGCTTAGTCAGGCTTTGTTACGAGAAACTCTGTCTGGACTTAGGTGCATCTTACAATTTGAAATCGTTCCTGGAATCAGATATGCTGGCTTGGGAATTTGAGCAGGGGCAAATAAAGTAAACTTGGTAGTAGTATTTCACATAAGGGCAGTCTTCACTCACTTGAAAATCCCGCTCGCTAATGTTAAACCTATGACCAGGTTGTTTAGAATTTCTCATTTAAATTTGAATATTTTTAAACCTTTTTTAAAAAATCGTTTATAAATATTCAAATTTAAACGAGAAATTCGAAAACAACCTGGCCATAGGTTTAACATTAGCGAGCGGGTGTTTTCAAGTGAGTGAAGGCTCCTCGTAGTTCCGAAAGGGCCAGCTGCGCCGAGAGCTACCTACACAGAAGGGGTGCACCAAAAACAATACTTCCATACTATCTCAATTCCAGGCTGCTGATCTACAGAGAATTTCATATGAAAGAAGCAATGTAAAAGTTAATCAATTTTTAGTGCTAGCAATATTTTGCCGTTCTCAAAAAAAAAAAAAAAAAAAAAAAAAAAATCTATTTTTTAAATTATGCCGCCCCCCACATTGTGCCGCTCATGTGCTATGGCACATGTTGCACATGTCTGAATACAGCCCTGATACAGCACTATCTATCCACAAAAATTCGAATTATGTTTAAAATTACTTTACACAAAAGGTATCATTTACTTTATGAACACGTCACTTATTTCATCATAGATATTGTAATTCGAATTGCAGAATTTTAAAGTTGAGTCTAAAGAATCAAATGCTATGGTCCCATTGCCCTCGCTATAGCTGACACCATCTGCATCCCAATTTAACTTCTCATTGAGTGGAGCTCTCTTGAAAAGCGGGTATTAAAAAAGGCTGGTCAGGCGGAATTCTGAAATTCTAATCTGTTTTCTTTCTGTCTGATTTTACTTTATATATATATAAAGATATATGTAATTTTTATTTTTTGTAATATTCAGGTGAAACTGTTAGACTGATTACAACTTTTCTTTGATTCACAAAAGTAATTCTTTTATTTGACATTTTGGCGTGTGGTGTCTGCCAAATTTCGATGCTTTTCCTTTAGCTGTTTTATTCGATACCCTCTAATGCAAGATTCATACAAATCCAGCTATATCTCAATTATCCAAATAGATTAATTCAGTAAGACTTAAGTCGTAATATTCGGAAATCACTGTTAGATACTCTAGATCTAGATCAATGTTAGATAATTTCATGTTAATTTCATGTTGATCACACGTTAGATAAATACTTGTGCTTTGCAACGGAATGTAATCTTAAATCAAAACATCGGACTTTTCGCTACTATGCTGTTTTTCAGGCCACAAATAACATATTTTGTATTTGCCCCTATGATACATTTTAATATTATATGCCACATCTTCTCTGAGACTAATCTATTGCATCCATGTCAGAGCTTACTGCAAGTGTTGTTTACACTCGTTTCCCAGAAAGCACGGTACAATTCTTGGCAAATTTTTGTCTAATGCTGGGGCGACAAAAAAAAATCGATTTCTTTTCAGGTATGTGTTTTTAAAATTCGCATTAGAAAATAAAAATCCTTCGTTGTAATAATTTGAGCTTTAAGAGTGATTTTCCTGCCAAATTTGTAGTTTTTTAGGTCCCAAACTTAGCATAAATGGGATTTTAGGAACTCTCCCTCTAATTTCACCGATCTAAAAATTGAATTAAAAAAAATTAGGGAATATCTAGGTCCTAAACAACTTCACATGTCAAATTATTAGTTTTTACCATCGATTGTTTCAGAGTAATTCCCATTTTACAACATTTTCTATTCATTTCACCATTTTAAATGTCAAACTCTCACACTCTTAGCATTTATTTCAAAATTTTCGTCAAATTCCAAAATCCAAATTCTACGAAATATGTTACAAATTGGTCATAAAAGGTACATTTGCACAAAGAAAATGTATTGCAGGTGGTTGAAAAATAGGAAAAGGGTAGTTTGCGAAATTTATAAAGTGGCATTAGTATTAGTTTTACGTCAGTTCCTGAAATGTATGTATACCACATTTGGTCCAAATCGGTTTGTAGATTTGTATAAAGAACGTACAAATATTGGTTTTATATTATATGTATATATATCATGTTGTTATTTGATGTGTATCATTTTTACATCTGTTTTTAAATTTGCAGTTCTATACAAATATAAATTTCACATGCATGTTCTTTGTGTATTAACCAGTTGTTTCTGTCTTTATTTAATCAATAACATTTTGTAATTTTTACCTTGCAGGTCAAAATGCTAGAAGATAAAGTCAATCACTTAACCGAAGTAAGTTTATCATGATTTCAGTAACAATAAGCATTATTTTCCAGTAAACAATTTCGGGCTTTCATCTCCCCATAACAACGTCAAGAGCAGAATAAAATTTTAATTTAGGACTGCTAGTTCACATCATCGATACATTTTAGTAAACTGATGCAGCCAAATCGTGCCAATTCGTGTAGGTTAACGGATAAATTATTTCATTCCACAATCGATGTTTATGGAATCATTCATGGGTAACTTATCCATTTGAATTCGTATTCACAGTTTCTTTTCGAGGGCCAAAGTTACTTAATAACTCCTCGAAGTAGATAAACGGAGGGATTCCCCCTTCCCAAATATGGGAATAGAGGTAAGTGCATCACATGACCGATTGTATAGAAGTTTGATCTCTCGATTTGCAATTTGTCGGATGACGTCAACTCACAAGTAATTGGAAAGTTGGAGTTTAATTATGATTATAATTCTTTAATAATATTAACTATCAAGGACGGTATTAGACATATCCCACTAGGCACAACCTAGATGTTGTTTTATATTGGCGTGTCGATTTCTAAAAAATCAGAAAAGATAGAAAAACTTAAAAGTTGTGGTTCACGAGTATGGTATAAGCCTCCCACTGTAACTCGGCTGATGAATAACGCAAATTTAGATGAATTCAGTCATTAATTAAGGTGACAATCTCTATACTAACATGTAGCAGAATCTAGTTTTTAATTAATTAATGCATTTCCTGCACCATTTGTGTCTGTTAGCAACTATCTTTTCCATTAGCATCGCGAACTCTTTTGCGCTCATTGACCAAGTTATCGTGGGGGGAGTGTTAACTAGAAACAGTATGCAACGCTGCAACGAAGAGTTCATGTTAAACACACCTAGATGGACAAGTATGGATACAAAATGATAAAAAGGTATTCAATGAAATACAAAGGATCTGAATTATCATTACTAAACAGCGCACAACCAATAGAGTGAAAAAATTTCCAGACCGGGGTTCGATCTCGGATCCCTTGGCATAGCGCACCAAATGCTTTACCAATTAAGCCATCCGGACGACATCCGGTCTATCATTATCTCACTCTTATATGGCTAGGCTACAACCTTGCAGCACAAGATGGAACGTCAATCATGAGCACAACTCCTAGTGGCATACATGAGAGAAATCAAATCAAACCCAGTATCGGTGAATATTTATATACTAATAATTAATTTTTAAGCAGAGCTATTTTTCAATCTATTGGTTGTACGCTGTTTAGTAAAGTGATAATTCACATCCTTAGTATTTCATTAATTTACAGCGTAATTTTAGCTCTGCTGAAAAATTAATTAGTATATAAGGTATACAATAATAACCCATTTAAAAAATTAGTAAAATATATAAGAAACTCGATCAAACATTCATATGTGCAATGTTTCCTGCAATTTAATTTTATTATAGCAATTTAATTTCATGTATAAGTTAGGAGGATTTACCGAAATGCAACAAACACTTCTCCTCATCCCTTCAGATTTGAAATATGGTATCCTGTTAATGCTATAGCCATGGATTTATCAAGCATTTAAAAATATGCCAAAAAGAAACAAAAACTTTTGTAAATTTTCGCAAACAAATGTAAAGTTTTATCTTGTAGGAATTAATTCTCCTCTGGTAAAATCAAGTAAGCCTTTCAATCGTTTGCATATGCAAAGTATCAGCAATTTTTATGTACCTGATATTTAAAAACAAGTGGAATCTTATTTATTACTGCTAGTAATTTAATTGAGATAATGTCTCATTATTAGTATTATTATTACTACATATCATCAGTAGATCATCGTCAAAAAGGTATCGAAACTAAATATATATATTTTTTTTTCTGTTTCAGCTCCTTTCTACCAATGAATGTGCTAGCAATCCTTGCAGAAATGGTGGATCATGTGCAGACACGTATAACGGATATGTATGCAATTGTCCGGCAAACTGGGAGGTAAGCATTATTTTACCTTTTTGCTTTATACTTATAAGAAGATAATTAAAGTTTGGCCTTTTTAAGGGTTGGGAGGGTTATCAGGATTGGGAGGGTTTAGACGTTTTCAAAAGTTTTTAGGCATAAATTTAGTAAAAGCGAGAGATTTCTGATCATATTCTAAACTAAAGTCCAAATATCGCGAAGATTTCTTATAATGCAAGACATTTAACTTTTATAAACTAAATTGATTAAATAAATATATATATATTTGTTCATATTTCGCCTAATAACGCTTTAGTTTAAAGATATCAATCATTAAAAACGAAGAATTTGTTTTGGTATGTGTTTTATGATGATCCCAATTGGAGATATTGGTTATTTTAAATTCAAAGGCATTCCAGCATCCCTAACTAGGACTTCCCTCAAAGGGATTAGTCTGAGTGATATTGCTGAGAACATAAAGTTAACAATTACGATATAAAGAATAATAGTGTGTGAATATACAGCATATGATAGACAAGAGATAGATAAAGATACAACATATGAAAAATAGCAAATTAAATGATATAATTACAAAATATCATATATAAATTCATATACTTTTATGTTTTCATATGCATTTTTTTTATAACATTTGGCAAATAATCTCATTTTCTTAAGCAGGAATTGCTCAAAACTTAAAAAAAAAAAAAAAAAAAAAAACCGCCGGATCTTTTAAAACGATATTTTTAAAGTCACATAATCAGATTTGCAGCCAATAGCGTATTTTAGCAAGCGTAGTTTAACGCAAATTTAATTTAATTTTTGCAACATTTTCTTTGTGACAAATATCTAAATAAAATATTAAAAAATAAAATATAAAATATTGAAATATTAAATCAAATATTTAATAATTGAATTAAAAAAAATTCCTTTGTTTATTTGTATAACTATTTATAGAAACTCGTATACTTCAAACCACATTGATAACATGCTTTGCTACAAACGTGTCTACCAGTCTAACTACTCGTATGTCTTAGCTGTGTCTCTCTCCGAACTCATCTGTCTACTGTCTCTCTACTCTTCTGTATACCCGTCTCAGTATCCGTCTGTCTTTCTACCCGACTCTTTAATCGTGTCTCTACCTGTCTCGCTTCCCGTTACACTACTCGTCTATCAACACGTCTGTCTGTCTATATACCCCTCTCTCTACCCGTCTGTCAAGTCGTCTCTGTACTCGTCTCTCTATCCACCACGCTACCCGTCTCCCTACCCACCTCACTACCCTTCTGTCAACACTTTTTTGCACCTGCCTCGCTACCCGTCTGTCTATTCGTTTCGCTACCCGTTAGCTTATCTCTGTCGCTATCCGTCTCTCTACCCGTCTGTCTACCCGTTTGTTTACACGTCTATCTATCTCTCGCCAACTCTTCCCAATATTTAAACAATTTAGTAAACGGAAGCCGTTTATCTGTTATTAAATGCAAACAGGAGTAATTTATCTAAAGAGTGAAATCAGATGCAATTTTTTTAAATACATACATAAACCAGCATAATAATTCACCAGTTTTATTTTCATAGTAGTTTATGTCATTTGACAGTAAATCTCAACTTCTTCAACCCGAACTGCGTCAAGCTTTTTAAAAAAGCCCCAAGGTCCGTATAACTGGGAAGGGGAATTGTCCTCAGGGCTATTAGATACATATTATTAAGTTAAGTGAAAGTTTCGTAATCGGGTTCGCAGCCAATTTCTTATCTCAGAAAGGGTGGCTTCACGCCAATTTAAATTCATTTCTGTAACTTTCTTTTTCTTTTTTTGGTGGGTGGTTGGGGGGGGGGAGGGTGCCAAATATATACACTTAAATTCAAACTTTTGCCCCCATGTTAATATTAGTGTTGTTTGTATTATCAATTAATACTTTGTTGATCGAGCTTCATTCGAAACAAATGTAAAAGACTTCTACAGTTTTTTTTTCTAGGAGAAAGTTCCATAATCGGCCCAAAGCTAATCGGGGAATTTAATATCATTATTGTTTCTAACTCTTATAGAGTTAAAACAATATTGTTGCTAGCATTACTCTTGTTTGTGACCAACCTCTTCTGTGTATCTGAATAGGGAAAAGTTCCGTATCATGTACTGGTTGGTGCCAAAGGCAGTTGTAGAATCTTACAAATTTTTCTAGAGAGCGGAAAAAACATGTTTTTTAAAATATTTACAAATATACGTTTATTAAACCATGTTTTTGAGCCATTTTAAAAAATTAAGTACGGTGCTAAAATAAAATTTTATTGCCATTTTCGATATTTTAATAAGAAATAAAAATACATAACAAACAAATTTAACAAAACTAAGCCATTTTTGGGTACTTCTCTATTATCCCGTCGACCACTTTTCATAACAAAAAACTATCGCCAAACTAAGATTAAACGCCAAAAATACAGTCCCATTTACTTGATGCCAGAAGCATTATACGTATTTGTTATGCCATCAAGTGGTTTTTAATTCGACATTTGTGTGTATTTTTCATTATGTTTTACTGATTTATTAGTTATTTCATTCATTAAAGTAACAATTGTGTCCTTAAATTCTTATATTTTATTTATTTTGATATTTCAATGGCAACGTTCTCCCGTTTATTTAGCGTTACAGTTTGGCGATAGTTTTTTGTTATGAAAAGTGGTCGACGGGATAATAGAGAAGTACCCATTTTTTGTGATAAATAATTGTTATTGCCAGGGGGGCAAATTGTAAACAATTAATAAGCGAACTAAAAAAATTACCGGAAAAAACTTGTGGGAATCTCAAGAAAGAAATATCTGATATCAATAGCATTTAAAATCTTAAAATGGAGAAGTGGTCCGTATAAAAATGCAAAACATTATACACCTGATATAAGAATTTTTTAATTTTTTTATATTTCCGAAATCACAGATAAAAGGGTAAAAATCCCGGCACAGATGCCATATACTTACCACGTTGGCGCGATTTTTCCCCCGCCCCTTTGGCGAAAACTGTTTGTTGTGTTTGTTTACTTTTATTTTTTATTTTAATTCTATAGATTATTTTTATATATATATCAATATTAATTTAGGCACAGATGTCATATACGCACCAGATTGGCGCGATTTTTCCCCCGCCAATTTGGCGAAAACTTTGTTTTTGAATATTAGTTACAAATACCATATAATAATAGCATGTAATTTTTTATCTACCCTATATATATAAAATCCTAATGAAACGAATTTGTGAAACGATTTTATGAAACGATTTTATGAAACGACTGATTAAACGACTGATTACGTTTCAGGGCTATTTTTAATAAAATATTAAACGCTTGATGGTGAAATTAATACCAATTGTCCATAAAAATCCGCGGATGTCAAAACTGGTAATAGAATTTTGAAATTAGAATTAGTTTTCGAGATATTAATTTTTTTCTAATTTTAATGATATTTCTGTAATGATGGCAACTAATTACTCAGTTTTTTTTGTGACAAAAAAAGGAAAAAAATTGAAAAGGATCCCAATAGGGATTTTTCATTTCTTTTTATTCGTCATTTTCAAATTGAATTTGAATTTATCTTTTATTTCAATCGATAATGAAGACAAGATTGTGATTAAATTATGTCTACCCTATATATATAAAATCCTAATGAAACAAATTTGTGAAACGATTTTATGAAACGATTTTATGAAGCGACTGATTAAACGACTTATTATGTTTCAGGGCTATTTTTAATAAAATATTAAACGCTTGATGGTGAAATTAATACCAATTGTCCATAAAAATCCGCGGATGTCAAAACTGGTAATAGAATTTTGAAATTGGAATTAGTTTTCGAGATATTAATTTTTTTTCTAATTTTAATGATATTTCTGTAATGATGTCAACTAATTACTCAGTTTTTTTTTTTTTGTGACAAAAAAGGGAAAAAAATTGAAAAGGATCCCGATAGGGATTTTTCATTTCTTTTTATTCGTCATTTTCAAATTGAATTTGAATTTATCTTTTATTTCAATCGATAATGAAGACAAGATTGTGATTAAATTATGTTTTTCAGGAAAATTTGAAAAAAAAAATCACATTTCTATCGTCAGGATTCAATCGTCTGTCAGCATTTAATTTAATTTATAAACTGAAAACATTTTGAATAAATTCGTCCAAATGACGTCATTTATGTAAATACGTCATTTATGTTTATACAATTTATTTAATATAAAGAAGCCATTTATCTATTTTTATGTACAAAAAGAGGTAAATTGAACGACAATTATAAATAAATTGTATATATACATATAAATACATGTATAAACAAGCTTAAACGTTCGGTGCTTTTCCAGTATATGGGGCCTTGACGAAACAGGGAAAATAGCCTTGGCGGAAAAGGAAATTTGGCAACATACTTTCTGTCAACCTATTCACTTTGTCATTTTGTGTACAGAAGCATTTTTTCAATATTTATACAATTTGTTTAGCGTAAAATGTCATTTATCCTATTTTATATATAATCAGAAGTAATTTGTATAAAAAAAAAACAATAATAATATGTGTATAATTAAAATACGCATATAAACAAAAAAATCGTCGAATTTGTTTCCATGGCTGTTTATGTCATTTGGCACCAAATCTCACTTTCTGATGCCCGAATTGCGCCAAGCTTTTAAAAAAAAGCGTCAAGACCCCTATAATAGAAAAGCACCAAAAGTTCATTGGGATTGTTTTCATAACTTTTGGCAACGAATCTATCCCTTTTTGAAGCTCGAATTACGCCAAACCTAAAAGCAAAGGATGCTATACTGGAAAAGTACCCGATTTTCTTATGGACAATATTCAAATGACATAACATGGCGTAAAATTATCGCGGAAAGCAAATTTGTTTAAATATCTCATCAATTGATGCCGAATAAATGCAGGCATGCATGCAGAAAATATTTAACTAATTTTGTATGATAAATAATTATTACAAAATTCGTATATACATATTAATTAAAATAAATAATTTACATATTTAAAATAACATGAAAATATGCATGATGGTGCACTAAAATAGAGAGAAAATTAAAACCTGTTACTGAAAATGTCTATAACATAGTACTTTTCAATACCGTGGTTCTTAATGCTATTCACAAGCAGATGGAATTTTTCTCATCCTTAAACATAAAGAAAGAATAGAATACAGATCGTTGTTATAAAAGTCCGAGAGGTAGCCACAATTTAAACCTAACCATTTTATACAAGCTGGTTTTCAAGTTGTAATTGATTTTACTTATCACTCCCAAAAACAGTCGTCAGTTGTCGCAACAGCTGTGTATGAGGCCATGATAATAAAAAAAAAAAAATGCCGCATTAAAACGTTAAAAGCATGGCAACCCAATTACAGATTTACCAATGTTTTTAAAACAAAGCACGCTGTCATGTTTTTAGAGGCCTTGAAGTCTGAGCGGGGGTTGGCGAGCGTAGCTCGCAGGGGGTAGGCCCCCTAGTTTCAATATAAAAATAAAATAACGTAATAAATGAAATAGCTCCTATTATTCAAAAATGGGAAATAAAAATAAATAAATGATAGTTTGATATAAATAAATATTGATATATATAATAAAAACAATTTATAGAATTAAAATAAAAAATAAAAGTTAAGAAACAACAATTGAAACAAAATAACCGGGTTACCATGTGAGGCATCAAATTGCCATTTTGTTGCAATCGCGCCAATGTGGTGCGTATATGACATCCGCGCCTTTATTTATATCAAACTATTATTTATTTATTTTTATTTCCTTTTTCAAAATAATAGAAGCTGTTTCATTTATTACGTTATTTTATTTTTATATTGAAAAAAAAATCACGTGTACTATTTGTCACACTATTTGTAACTAATATTCAAAAGCAAAGTTTTCCCCAAGCTGGTGGAGGGAAAAATCGCGCCAACGTGGTGCGTATATGACATCTGCGCCTTGTTTCATTTCACATAGAGGTACTGCTCTATTATCCCGTCGACCACTTTTCATAACAAAAAACTATCGCCAAACTGTTAGATTAAACGCCAAAAATGCAGTCCCATTTACTTGATATCAGAAGCATTATACGTGTTTGTTACGTCATCAAGTGGTTTTTAACGCGACATTTACGTGTATTTTTCATTATGTTTTACTGATTTATTAGTTATTTCATTCATTAAAATAACAATTGTGTCCTTAAATTCTTATATTTTATTTATTTATGTATTTTGATATTTCAATGACAACGTTCTCCCGTTTATTTGGCGATAGTTTTTTGTTATGAAAAGTGGTCGACGGGATAATAGAGAAGTACCCACATATGTATTGGTACTTTTATGTTAACTTGGCGCAGTTGATAAATCGCCAAATATTTTTCTCATAACATCTTCATATTGCATTCATTTCATTTAAATATAAATCTTTCACTGATTTCATTTGAAATACATACATTAAAAATACACGTCTTTCACTCATTTAATTTAAAATACACGCCTTTCACTAATTCCATTTAAAATACTAACAAGAACGAAAAATCATGCGTCAAGCATAGATTATGTAACACTTTCCAACGCTTCCAAAATAATTTTACGAATCATACTCTTTAATAAGCTAAAAGATAACATCTAAGTAATCCGAATACTTTTATTCAGCCCTGTATAGGATCTATAGATTTGTATATATACTACATAGGATGCTAAATTTTAGTTCAGTTAGGAAACACGTAGCACAGTTTAAAATTCTCCGTCTGGAGTTAAATAATACGGAAATGTGTTCCCGAACTTTTGTGCTTCCCTGTATAGGATCTACAGAATTTATACACACCACGTAATATACAAAAAGCGATTTAAAATTATAATCGCGTTCAGTAACTTAAAACGCACTTCCAGGAATTATTGTTAACATACTAGAGAATTCTTTTGTGTGTCGCTATACACACAATATTCTGTAGTAAGTCTTTTGTAATGAACCTTATATAAATTTCAATGCGTTTAAAATAGGGAAACATTATTTAAATAAACCGCAGACGATTTTTCTCCATAGACGTAATGTAACGGAATTCTTTTGACTGTCCCTGTAAAGTAAGTATAAGTGCTATGCACACCCTATTCCATATTAAGCTTCTTCTAATGCACCTTAGTGATATATATAAATTTCAGTGCGTTTAAAATAGTGAAACATTATTTAAATAAAACGCAAATGATTTTTCCCCATAGACCGCAATGTAACGGAATTCTTTTGAGTGTCCCTGTAAAAAAACTATAAGTGCTACACACTTCCATTGAAATAGGGAACATGCTATAGATAACGATTATAACATATAAAAATTGCAGGGCAATCCGAGCATATTTACGGGAGTTAGAGCACGGACAGACGGCAGACGGCAGACGGCCAGACGGCAGACGACCAGACGGCAGACGGCCAGACAAACCGAAGTCATAAACACTTTTCAAGTAGGTTGGAAAGTGTTAAAAAGGAAAAGAAAATAAGAAATAATGCCACAAATCGAAACCTTTTATTTAAACATCAAAGAATTGTTCCTAACATACACACGCGAAATAAAAAAGCTGCTAATGGTGTGATTTACGCCAAATCTCTAATACTAATACTACTCTTACTAATCTCTAATACTTTTCAAACAGAAAAAATTCCAGATTAACTTTCCATTTTTATTAAATTGAAATATATTTTATTGTGCTGAATATTAGTGCTTGCATATTTTTTTGCTCCATGTATTCCATGAACTTTTCAATTCCGATTGTCTACGAAAATCTCCCGCCGGTGAAAATGACGTACGCACAAAATTTAGTGACGTATGTACTTTAATTGTGCTTTTTTATCTATTTTTTTAATATAACTTCCAAACGGTTTGACACTTATTCTTGGTAATAAATAGAGGACGTTGTCACCTTTATAGGTACCTGCTGTAAAAATTTGAACGAAATCCGTTACATATTTTTTGAGTTATGCTTGACGAAAGGTTTTAATATCCATCGTAGCTATATATGGGGCAAAGTAATACTGCGCTGTGTATGAGTCTTCGTTGCACTCAGACAATTAGGTTAATGAGTTTTAAACAAATTACATCAAGAGCATTTCCTTGTGTAATTTGAATAATGGGAATCATTTTAAGTGCGTCTACCCAAATGTAGAAGTATTCAATCATTTTTCAACTTCACATGAAGTTTTAAATTATACACTGTGAAAATAGCAAAAGAGTTTTTTCTGCGATTTTCCTTTTTATGTCTAAAACATAAATTCCATCTTTTTTTAAAAAAAAAAAAAAAAAAAAAAAAAAACAAGCTGGAGAAATTCTACCTTACGACAGAATATAGATTGGCCACCCACGACTTTTATCGTTGAGATTTTTTCAGCCAAGTGTAACTCGTCCAAAAAAAAAAAAAATAAAAAAATTGTTAGCATAAGCCAGCTTTTCTCCACTTTAGAATTTAGTTAGTGCTCTAAGATTTTTTGTGAGGCTGGTGGAACATATTAGGCACGAACACATCAAGTTTTAAAAAGATTCGGTGACTAGAAGTATTTTTAATAAACATAATAGTAAAACGATGTGGCTCCAATGGTCTGAGACGTGGCGAGGTAGTTGTTGTTTACAAATGTGCTGGCTTAATGACACCCTTAAACTGTTTTTAATGGTTCAAGGCATTTTAGAACTTAATAGATAACGTAAAAAAGGTAATGAAAAGTTCTATGGTAGCAGCTTTTATGATGGATACAGCTAAGAGAAGTTGTTTAACAAATGATGAGTTAGCATTAATTGACGGGATCTTGGAAAGCAGTGGGGGGAGGGGGGAGTTATACAAAACACAAGTGCTCTACGAGACCCGATTTAAAATGAATCCTCACTTGCAATTGAGAGATGGGACTTTAAAAGGGATCCCCCTTTTCGCCCCTTTGACGGCCCCCCCCCAAGAGAGATACGTAAAAACCGAGGGCGCCAAAAGAAACGGAGGGGGGGGGGGGGTGATAACCTTTAGGCGGTGAAATTTTGGAGCTGTCCGGTCCATAGGAACAGAGAAAAATGGAAAAAACTAAAATAAACATGAGAAATTGAAAAAAATAAATAAGAAAAGTGCTCCTGACAGAAGACGAGAGAGAAGAGGGGGAGAGTAGAACCAGACAAAAGTGCTTGATGAGATCAAACTTTTGATATGGTACATGACGGGGTTTGAACACCTTGAATGTCTACCCCGTAGGGGGGGGGGTAACTCCAGTCCTATGGGAGATAGGGCCTTGGGACCCTCTTAGAAATGTCGGCCTTGACGATTTTAACTTCGTTGGATCCTTTAGAAGAGGCCTACGTCCTCCGTGGGGCTTAAAGTAGCTGAGAAAGTTGGGGAAAAGTAAAATTTAAAAAGAGTTGAAACAGAGAACTATGTTTCTTAAGGGAGGGGGGAGTGAGAGGTGGAGAGTAGGACCAGACCATAGTGCTTGACGAGACCTATCGATTGATATGTTACATCAAGGTGTTTACACGAGGTTTACATTTGGGGGGGGGGGAACCGAAAAGGTCTTACTGAACCTTTCTCATGATTATGCCAAGGTTGGAGTTATGATTTCGCCAAGATCATCGCAAAGCTTATATTGGCATCCTATATACGCATACATATATTCCAAACACTCCTAAATGTGCCATATACGTCATTATACACATATTATTTATGTTTTATATGTCGTAAATACATCATATACACATGTCATATATATACATCATATATGCATCATATATGGCTATAACATGGCTACATACGCACAGAAATGTTATATATATATATCATATATTATTATAATGACATACATGCTTTATAATTTGGCAATAAATCTTGGCCGCTTGGCCGTTCATCCTTGAAACCCGCTATAACACGAAAGTACCAAATTTACAATATATTAATGAAAACAGAAACAAAAATATTTCATGCTTGGTGGCTGCTATAACACGAAAGTACCAAATTTCTTTTTTATTTTTCATATCTGATAATTTGAATCTATCCTTTTTTGTAATTTTAACATTTTTGTAACGATTTTATGCATTTCTATTGCTTATTCAAAGAAAAAGTCTTCTAAAGTTACAGAATTTCGTTAAAAACGGTTAAAATAGTAAAATGCGAACATCGTTTGGTCCATTCTCGACCGAAAGCAACAACCGTTATCATTATCTTTTTACGCGTGAAGGTTTCGTTATGGTACTTCATTGTGAAGTTTGGTAATTTTTGAAATTCATTATTTGAAAAACGGCATAATCATTCGATTTGAAATTTATATCAAGAAAAAAACAATTTTTTTCCTTTCTAACGCAGTTTGTTTAACAATTTTGTGACAAATACTTTTCGAGTTATTAATTTTTTCAGTAACTTCAAATGTTTCATTTTCCGATATTAACCTGTGGCAACGATGGATTGCTGTGACTTTTCATAAACATGAAAAATGATAGAGATTGAAAGAATAAGCCTCCCTGTGGGTGGCTAAAAAAATTCGTTATAATTGCCAATTTTTTCAAGTCAATATGGATGAAATTTTTACGTAATTTTTTAATTCAATTTTTCCGCTTAGGAAAATTTGCGACAAGTACACTGTAAAAAATGACCAATGTTTCTTATTTTATGAAAATATGCTATAACCACGAACGAAAATATAATATAATCTTCTGAGTTATCCGAAATTTCAAATAGCATGTTACATTGTCCTTTGAATCCCCAGAAACGAATACATTTTCAAAATTTAAAGAATAATTTATAAAAACAAATTATTTTTAGCTGCCCGAATTTTTCAGAAACGTTTCCGAAGGGATTTTATAGTGTATTAATTAGTGTCCTCAGCCCGGAATACCTGTTTTTCGAATGCTATCAATTCTGAAGTAAACATTTTCATGCTCAAAAAAAAATGTTTAACAGACAAACATGCAAAATTAACAGCGTTAACAATAACATTAAAATACATAAAGTTCTTTACTCTTTCATGTATAAATTAACTTATGCGGCTGAAAACGTGTACTTGAGAATGGATAACATTCAAAAAGCAGGTATTCCAGCCCTAGGACACTAATTAATAAACCCTTCGGAAACGTTTCTGAAAAATTCGGGCAGCTAAAAATAATTTGTTTTTATAAATTATTCTTTAAATTTTGAAAATGTATTCGTTTCTGGGGATTCAAAAGACAATGTAACATGCTATTTGAAATTTCGGATAACTCAGAAGATTATATTATGTTTTCGTTCGTGGTTATAGCATATTTTCATAAAATAAGAAACATTGGTCATTTTTTACAGTGTAGTTAAGAATCGATATTCTCGAAATCTAGATCAATGTCTGTCGCCCATGTTGCCGTATTCCTCCGTATTAATCGATGTGCTGGTAAATTCGGGGAAGACCGGCATTTTTAACACTTTCCAACCTAGTTGAAAAGTATTTATGACTTCGGTTTGTCTGCCGTCTGTCCGTGCTCTAACTCCCGTAAATATGCTCGGATTGCCCTGCAATTTTTATATGTTATTGTCGTTATCTATAGCATGTTCCCTATTTCAACGGAAGTGTGTAGCACTTATAGTTTTTTTACAGGGACAATCAAAAGAATTCCGTTACATTACGGTCTATGGGGAAAAATCATTTGCGGTTTATTATAATGATGTTACACAATTTCAAACACATTGTAATTGATATATATATCACGAAGGTGCATTACAAGAAGCTTAATATGGAATAGGGTGTGCATAGCACTTATAGTTACTTTACAGGGACAGTCAAAAGAATTCCGTTACATTACGTCTATGGAGAAAATCGTTTGCGGTTTAATTAAATAATGTTTCACTATTTTAAACGCATTGAAATTTATATATATCACTAAGGTGCATTACAAGAGGCTTACTACAAAATAGTGTGTGTATAGCAGTCATCGTTCATTTACAGGGACACACAAAAGAATTCTCTACTGTCTGTTAACAATAATTCCTGGAAGTGCGTTTTAAGTTGCTGAACGCGATTTTAAATTTAACTCATTTTTTGTCTATTACGTGGTGTGTATAAATTCTGTAGATCATATACAGGGCTGCACAAAAGTCCGCGAACACATTTCCGTTTATTGACAGAAACTCCAGAAGGAGAATTTTAAACTGTGCTACGCGTTTCCTAACTAAACTAAAATTTAGCATCCTATGTAGCATATATACAAATCTATAGATCATATACAGGCCTGAATAAAAGTGTTCGGATATTTTTCCGAATATTGTATATGTTAGAATTATATGTTGGAAATTCCTGAAATTACGTTTTTAAATATGTTATGCGTTTTCCAAATTGTTTACTTAGATGTTATCTTTCAGCTTATTAAACGGTAATGATTTGTAAAATTATTTTGGAAGCGTTGGAAAGTGTTACATAATCTATGCTTGACGCATGATTTTTCGTTCTTTTTTTAATTACTTTAAAAATATAACTACATTAAGACATTGTTAAATCGTCACTCGCTTAAAGCAACACTCTGGATATTATACCAGTTTCTTAAAGTACCAAGCAAAGAGATAAGAAAATACTGTAAAAAATCGTAATAAATCTTGAGTAGAAAAATATGAGACATGTTAAACCGCCATTTTCGGCATAAGATTTACCTTTTTAACACTTTCCAACCTAGTTGAAAAGTGTTTATGACTTCGGTTTGTCTGGCCGTCTGCCGTTTGGCGTCTGGCCGTTTGTCCGTGCTTTAACTCCCGTAAATATGCTTGGATTGCCCTGAAATTTTTATATGTTATTGTCGTTATCTATAGCATGTTCCCTGTTTCAACTGAAGTGTGTAGCACGTATAGTTTTTTTACAGGGACACTCAAAAGAATTCCGTTACATTACGGTCTATGGGAAAAAATCATTTGCGGTTTATTTTAATGATGTTACACAATTTCAAACACATTGTAATTGATATATATCACTAAGGTGCATTACAAGAAGCTTAATATGGAATAGGGTGTGCGTAGCACTTATAGTTACTTTACAGGGACAGTCAAAATAATTCCGTTACATTACGTCTATTAGTCCGTGGAGTTAGCGACAAATTTCACCAAAATATTTCACTTCCGGATACCAGTATGAGATTTGGTCCAAAGCTTATATATATACTAAGAAACAAAAAATCACCGGGAGGAAATTGATCAGATGTCAAGATCCCCCGGGGGGGGAGGAGGTAACGTGGTTGAATGTCGTATGACAGATATTGACCAATTTTTTTTAATACTTATTTTTGTACTAAAGCTTTAAAAAGTTTGTATATTATATAAAATATGTATCCACTGACCCTGTAAGATTTTATTGCAGAAATATTGATATTTAGGTTATAAATGGCCTTTTTCAAGAAAAAAAAATCTCAAAACTTTTTCTGTATTTTTCGGAAACCTTTTTTTTTTCAGTAACTTGAAAATATATTAAAGCTTTGAAACTTGTATATGTTAAGTAAACCATTCTTATGTTCGCAGTGTTAAATTTTGGTGTATTTATAATGATTTCTTGGTTATAAAGGCAAATAAAATGTAATAGAATTTTGCGTGTTGTTCTCCCAACTGCTTTATTAGCATCTTCGTATAATTTACTTTCAAGAAAATTGAAGTCTACTGCCACCGGGACCTTTCGAAGATACAGGTACGTTTGTATTATATTATCTATTCTTTAAGAAAATGAATTGATTAGAAATAAATCATAGATCTATTAAAATTAATTATCCCGAAACATTAACAGTAAGAATGAATGATGATATTCCGACTAATGTCGATCTTCTGTAATCGTGTTTGACATAAATTCATTTTGATTGGGAGATTTTTCGGCTCCAAAGGCCACATCAATTGTAGTCACTATAGCTGACGGCTGTTTTCGGGATTGATTAAGTAAGATCTATCACACATTTGAAAATATGTTTATAGAACATATTAAGTAAAAAATATAACTGCCTCCCGGTCTTTTATAATAACATCTAGAAGAAACGTTTCCTTTAGACGCCATAAGAAAATCGTTTTAAATATATTGCTTTAAATATGTCGTCATTTTCTCCATTTAATCTTTTTCAATTTAATAAATTAATTATTTTAATGTTTCTCTTTTAATATTCATGCATAAATACTTTTCCCCTTGAAAAGGGGAAATATATCATTATTGTACACTGCACACCGCACTTTAATACAGTATTTGCCTGCAAAAGATGGTTTTATTACTATGCATACTTTTTGATCCTATAAAACTTTTTTAAGTGAACCATTTTGACCGATTTTAATATTAAATAGTCCTTAAAAGAACTTATAAATTAAACAACTGTCTTAAAACAGCACCGTTTCGTCTATTAAACCTTGTGAGCCTTGTACAATCAAGATTACAAGAGTTAGGATATGTAAATATATTTATTAATAGGACGCGCTTGAAGGAGCAACTACTAGCTTTCATTCCTGGTTTGAGAGAAGATAGAGTTGGTAGAGATGTTGTAATTTTTCAATTGGGATGTCCACAACGGCATCTGAATTGCTTGTGAGAAAGACTCTCTTAGTGATGGAATGTGTCTTGCAAGGGCGGCAAAAATTCTTCGTGACGATATGTTTAAAAAATACCCTACGTTTGATGGATCATTTGCCAAAGAGTTTACCCCCCAAAATAGTGTTTCACCAAAATCATTGATGTTTTTCAGGATGCTTTTAGAGGGTGCAACAGCAGGCGAAGTACCGGACGAAGTTGAAAATGATGAAAATCAGAATAAGCTCTCTAATGCCGCAGTATCTATAGCGCAACTAGTGAGATTCAACTGCATACAAAGAGAACGAAAGATCTCTACTACTTCAAATCGTCATCAACACCTTTACCTCTCTATACTGGCCTCATGCTACATAGTCAAACTGGTGGAGCCGATGTAATTGACAAGTTTTTTCACCTTGGATTGTGCGTTTCGTACCATAGAGTGAAAAATTTGATAAACTTAGTAACAAGCTCAAATTTGCGAGCATTTTGAACAACCGGATTGTGTCTGTCCCCCAAATATCGCAAGTAATGTCTTCACATGTGGAGCAATAGATAATATTGATCATGACACTTCATCGAATACTTCACTAAAAGCTTTTCACGGTACTTCCATTTCTTTGATTCAATATGTATCCGAGAACACAGAAATTCCAAAGTCCGTGAAACTAGACTTGAAGAACCATTCCAAGACAGCACGACTCCCAGAAAATTACACGACATTGCCTCCAACTCCAAAACTTAGAAGCGAAGTTCCAATGAGTACAGTTAACATTGAGCTGCAGAACGTAAGAGATGAACCTTCAACTAAACTCGCCGAGTGGTTGAACGAAGGCAGGGAATTTGCGGAATGTGAATCTGTAACACCGTATGCTACCTACTTCTCCAAAAAGAACAGATGAATTCAACGATAAACAAATGCAGGATAATCTTGCTCCCAGTGATCAATGAAGATATCAACTCGTCATCGGTTGTCCGACATGCAACGAATATTCTGTGTGATATTCTTCGCAAAGTTAATCCCAACCAAACCCCTGTCATCACAGCTGACCAACCTGTCTACACCTTGCTGAAATCCGTTCAGCATATAAATATGCATATAAAGATCCCTTCAATGCCATATAAATATGGGGAAGATAAAATCATAATGATGTTAGGTGGTCTCCATATAGAAATGGCCGTTGCATCTGCGATAGGTATATGGCTTGAAGGAAGTGGATGGGATGATAACCTAGTAGAAGCTAATGTAACAACATCAGGAAGCGCGGAAGGAATATTGAAAGTGTCGCACGTGAAGAGATGTCGATACGCTCACGAGGTTTCGATTACGACTCTACAAGTGCTGTTGGAGAAAGCCTATCGAAATCGGACAGAAGAAGAAGTTGATGAAACATTTGAAGATTGGATTCAGCGAAGATCAAGAAAGATTCAGAAAAGTCGCCTCAGTTTAAGTATTGGCATATCACAAAATCGTTAGAATCTTTTCTTTTAGATCTGGTGCGGAGTATTCATCAGGGTAATTTGACAGATTTTATTTTCACTTTGGAGGAAATTTGTCCATGGATGTTTGCTCTTGATAGAACCAACTATGCTCGATGGCTGCCAGTGTTTTTATACAGTTTAAAGTAACTACCAGAGATGCATCCCGCTGTTTTCTGCGAGTTTAAAAAAGGAAATATGTTTGGATCCAAAACTAACAGGAAATTCTCCAGGATGGCACATGATCAATTGCATGAACAAAACAACAAATTATTGAAAAACACTTCATATAATTTATCACGTCTAAGTGAAGAGAAGGGACTGATACAGTGGATGGTTGCGGGGCCCGAGGTTGCACGAATGATTGAAGAATTCGAAGAAAATCATAACCTGAGATCAGACATCACTTCTGAAAAGCATCATGAAAACACTGCAAGTTTTTTAAATAGATTTCAGACCCATGTTTCTGCTCTTGTTGAAGTATTTCAAAAACACGGCAATCCCTTCGAAGACCAAGAGTTGACTACCGTCAACAGTAGTAGGATTGTCCACCCGGAAGAATGTGCAAGATCTGTTATATTATCGAATTTAATAGGAAAAAAACAGTCTGAAGAATTTGTTGAAGGTCGCTTGTTACTAAGAAAGGTATCAATCCATAACGTCATTAAAAAAAAAAACTTGCCCCTGATGAGTGGAAAGAAAGTTTCTATTAAGTCCAAAGACAAGCAAAAGATTCTTGACCTGAGAAAAGACAGTACACTTTTTGCCAAGCTATATGTTGCTAGCCAAGCAAGACAAATGGATGTCAAAGATTTTTTTTCGCACATGAAAACAGCTCTGTCCACCTTCCATATCTGATCTCGGCAAACTTCAAAAATCCAGCCACAAGTCCGATGTAGTATGTTGTATCTTAAAGTCAAGTGGAGTTTCTGAGACGATTGTCATTGAACCTAATGTTTCTTTCATCATTATCGATGGAGCGGCTTTGGTCCATATGCTTATCCCTCAATTCAGTCAAACCTTTCAGCAATACTGTGATCAGATTGTTGGATTATATGTTTTAATGAGTCTAAAAACTGCAGATAGAGTCGATTTGGTTTCCGACCGCTATCTAGATGGAAGCCTTCAAAATGACACAAGAAAGATGAGGGGATCTGGTCCAAGAGTAAATGTGAAATCCAATGTTGTCATACCTAAATCCTTTAGTAAATTTCTTGCTCACAGTAAAAACAAATAAGATCTCTTCTGATTTTTAGCAGAAAATCTCGTCAAGATGGATATGCCTCTTGGGAAACAAGTGATTTGTACCTACAGAGACAAGGTAGTTGTATCGTATAACGGCATTTTGAAACCCATTTTCCCGTCTTTCATGAAGACGCGGAAGCCCGTCTTTTGCTTCCTGTTCGGCATGCTTTTGAATACTCGGGTCATTCAAAGATTATAGTAAAAACTGTTGACAGTGATGTTGTAGTGATTGCCATGTATGCTTTCTCTAGGCTACCAAATCTAGAAGAATTGTGGTTGGAGTATGGAAGTGGAAAACATCTCCAATACCTTCCCATCCACGAGTTGCACAGGAAAGTCCCACGAGATGTTCCAGATCTTCTACCTTTTTTCCATGCCTTTACAGGATCTGACACGGTATCTAGCTTTGCAGGCATCGGAAAATCTACTTTTTGGAAAATATGGATGACATTTCGAGACGTAGACAAGGCTTTTTTGACCTCTTCCAAAGTTCCTGACAATATCACAGAAGATGAAGAGTATTTCTTACTTATTCAGCGGTTCGTCGTCCTTTTATATCATACACAAGTTCAGTGGATACCGTAAATGAAGCCACACGAATTCTATTTACACAGTCGAACAAACCTATTGAAAATATTCCACCAACGAGCAACGTTCTCCTACATCACCTGAAGAGGGCTATCCTGCAATGTTGTTTATGGACAAATTGCCTTCAACGCAGTTTTCCACGTTTGAATCTGTGTCAATGGAGATGAAAAAAGGTGGAAAATGGGTACGAGACACTCTGGTCTTCAAACCCGTAAATCACCGTGGTAAAGCTACAAGAATTAATTGCATGCAAGTGCAAAGAAATGTGCACACGTTGTTGATGTGTAAAATCAGGTATAACTTGCACTTTACTTTGTAGCTGTGAGGGACAATGCAGTGAATAAAACGCTTTTATTTTGCAAATTTGTATACATTTTACATTATAACAATGAATTTGTTTTAAATATAAGTTTTGTTTAAGCTCAAAATCATGGATATGCTTTTGTTTTTTGCCATTTTTACTCCTTCTTATGGGAATTTGATTTACAGGCAACATATTCATACGAATAATTGTATAAACACACATTCTAAGATATACGTAGGATGGGGTACGGAGGAGAGTTTAGAAGTGAAAAAAGTGAAAAATAATTGCACAAGTGGCATCCAGTGCAAAATGAATACTGGAAAACATCACAGCAATGTAAAAGTTCGCTGAGTATTACGCTGTCGTCACAAAACACCTAAACTATTTGTCGCAGAACAAAATTGTGAGAACCTTTTTGTAGCTTATTTCAAGAGCTTTCAAATGATATATCACAATATCATAATATTATAATTGTGAATGGAGATGTGAGCATTTAAATGAACCTATGTCCATCGTCGCGGCGGACATTTTTATGACGTCATTATGGAGGGTTTTGACCTCTGATCGATTTCCTCCCTGCGGTTTTCTATGTCTTAACATGTGTATAAGCACTGCTCCAAATCTCATACTGGTATCCGGAAGTGAAATATTTTTACACTAACTCCACGGACTATATGGAGAAAAATCGTTTGCGGTTTAATTAAATAATGTTTCACTATTTTAAACGCATTGAAATTTATATATATCACTAAGGTGCATTACAAGAGGCTTACTACAGAATATTGTGTGTATAGCAGTCATCGTTCATTTACAGGGACACACAAAAGAATTCTCTACTGTCTGTTAACAATAATTCCTGGAAGTGCGTTTTAAGTTGCTGAACGCGATTTTAAATTTAACTCACTTTTTGTCTATTACTTGGTGTGTATAAATTCTGTAGATCCTGTACAGGGCAGCACAAAAGTTCGCGAACACTTTTCCGTTTATTGACAGAAATTCCAGACGGAGAATTTTAAACTGTGCTATGCGTTTCCTAACTAAACTAAAATTTAGCATCCTATGTAGTATATATACAAATCTATAGATTATATACAGGGCTGAATAAAAGTCTTTAGATATTTTTTCCGAATATTGTTTATGTTGGAAATTCCTGAAATTATGTTTTTAAATATGTTATGCGTTTTCCAAATTGTTTACTTAGATGTTATCTTTCAGTTTATTAAACGGTAATGATTTGTAAAATTATTTTGGAAGCGTTGGGAAGTGTTACATAATCTATGCTTGACACATGATTTTTCGTTCTTGTTTAAATATTAGTCTCTAGTCTATCCCGGAAAGTCAGAAAAAATAAGGATAATTGAAAACGGAAGAAAATAGGTCATAAGCTTCATTGCTATTAAAACACCTGGTTTATTCTCAATAATAATAATAATAATAATAATAATAATAATAAAGCTTTTCTAACAGGGAAATTAAAACAAAACTGACAATTTCAAGAGTTCCTGAAAACGGAAATATTCAAATTACGAGTATTTCTTATATACTTTTTTATTAACGATGTTTTTTTTTGTTTTCACAAATATTGTATCTCATCAAAAACAACTCCTTGTAAATGATCCCGCCAAGCCACAAACCTAAAACGTCAGTCACAAAAAGAAGTGATATCACATAAAAAGAAGCGATATAGAAGTGCATACTCCGAGTCCCGTGTAAAAATCTATCACCACTCATAATGTTTCCAAAGGACTCGGAGTGAGGTACAGTATGTGAAAACTGCTTGGCGACCTGCAGACTTTTATAATATATGCAGTATATCAATTTTGAAAATCGAAAAAAAAATAATTTTTTAATTTTTGTTACATCATTTTTTAAATAATTTTGTATGCGAAAGAACTGACAGAACGGATTTCACCCCAGATCTATGCGATTCCGCTTACGCTAGAATTACTGCAATATATCTCAATTTAGTTAACGTTTATTATAAGGTACAATGTTATTAATATGCGTATGATCATCATATATATATATATATATTACAAATTCAAAATCTTTACATGTTTACTTAAAAAATCCTCTTCGTAAGAGTGGTGTTTCTAGTTTAAATAATGGTAATAAAATCCACAAATCGATTTTTCAAGCTCATAAATAAGAAAGGACATGCAAACACAGAAGCTTCAACTTTTTACACTTTTATGGGAGCAAAATAAATAAATAAATTAAATAAAAATTGAATTGAATTAAATTAAATTAAAATAATATAGTCATATGTAATTGCAGAAAACGCAAACATTATAAAAGCCTGCAGGTCGCCAAGCAGTTTTCACATACTGTACCTCACACCGAGTCCTTTGGAAACATTGTGAGTGGTGATAGATTTTTACACGGGACTCGGAGTATGCACTTCTATATCGCTTCTTTTTATGTGATATCACTTCTTTTTGTGACTGACGTTTTAGGTTTGTGGCTTGGCGGGATCATTTACAACGAGTTGTTTTTGATGAGATATCACTCCTTTTTGTAAGGTATTTAATTTCAATTATACGGATTCCATTTTTATTCAGAAAAGAAAAGATAAAAGGGGAAAAAGTAATAGTGATGCTATAAACAGAATTATACATCAGAATTATACAATTTATTGAGTGACTTATTCCAATGTACATGTCGCTACCATAACAACTGGGAAACTTTTATATTAATTTCCTTACATTGTATTCATCAGATTATTTATGACATATTTAGTTTCCCTTTTCTTTTGTTTATATCACTCTTCCGTTTATATACATTCAAAAACAAAAAATTACACAATTTTACAGTAGTTTACAAACTAATTAAAATACTACAGTTTCAGAAAAATGTGGAAAAATAAGAAGCACTTTTTTTCGGTCAAATACAACGATAAGTTTATGGAGCATACTTTACCGAGAATAATCAACATTTTTTTCCCCTACGAACCTATTTCTAATAGTATAAAAATTTACAGGGATTTTTATACTAACATATTAAATATATCATTTTTAAAAATTACTGAGCACCTTAGAAGTTTTTTAACTCAACGTTTCAATAATTTGAAAAATATAAAATTTGCAACGTTTGCAAAAGTATAAAAACTATTAAAGTGATTTCTGTTCATATAGTCTGTTCATTCCAATTCGGTGATCCTAAAATATAGGTCCCCAATCTCCGGCAGTCCATGAATTAATTAGGACATATGTATGCAACTGTTAAAATGTTCTCAAAGTTGACAATAGAGGCAATAAGTATAGCTCGGCAAATATGAAACATGAAATTGCTTCATCATGGCTTTGTTTCGTGAGGTGTTCGTTCTCCGAACAAAAAATCTCATGCGAAAGTGTTCGTTAACCGATTTGTTCGTAAACTGAACAGTTCGTTACCGATCACCTATTGTATACGAAATTTAGCATTTTAAGTTCGTCATAGCCGGAGATTCGATGAACGGCAAATATTTAAACGCAAAACTTGTAATCTTGGGGTATCAACATTTTTACATTCTATTACTCAGCGCATGAACGTAAAGTTGGAATTTTGTTATCGCTATTTCAATCAATTCCTGATACGCTAGAATTATATATTTAGAAATAAACACAGTTTTTTTTAATCGATAAAAATACTATATTTTAATAGATTTAGAGCTTAAAACATCGACGAGATTTCAGACGGACAAAATGAACTTATATTAAATTTTAAAGCAAGATAATAAAACCTTACAGAGATTGAAACATTGTAAAATCATTAAAATACATCTCACTCAGTAAATATACATCAGTTGTAGTGTAATCAAGATCTTCTAAGAGACTCTGTAAACGAAACGTATATGCTTCAATACCGCTTTACAATAGAGAGGATGTAGTAACATATTTGAATATCTTGTGTATATAGCCAATTTGATAAAAGTTATGCAATTTACTATTGTTTTTCCTCTGTGTTAAGTACAGGAATCATGTACTTCAACGTAAAAATTTGCTAATTACACAACTTTTTAGTCTTATTAAAAAATCTTTTGAGTTACCCTGTAAACAAACAGTAAATTCTACAATTCTGTTTTACAATAGGAAACTAACTTAGGTAGTTCGTAGTAACATATTTTAACATCATGCGCATACGTTCTTTTTGAAAAGAGTTAGACCTTTTAATATTTTGTTTGCTTCATCTTAAGTATAGGAATAAATCACCTTAAAGTGGTATACATAAAAAACTAATTAATATTTTTACACGAAATATAAAACATTTGAACTACTTATAAAAACAATTCAAATGCGGCAAACCGCGTAAAAATCGGATAATTACACAACTCTTTAGCCCTATATCAAAAGATCTTTTGTGAGACCCTGTAAACGAACCTTAAATGTTAAGATTTTTTATACTAGGAAGCTTACTTGGGTCGAGTGTAATAACATATCTTAATATCATGTGTATACAACCATTCCTAAAAGAGTTGGGTCATTTATTGTTTTTTTGCTCTATGTTAAGTATAGGAATCAATAACTTTAAACTGATATAAATCAAAAACTAATTAATATTTTTACATGAAACTTACAAAGGTTTGAACTACTCATAAAAACGATTCAAATAACGTAAACCGCGTAAAAATCCGATCGTTACACATTGCTGTAGCCCTGTCAACAGTTTTTTGCTCTATGTTAAGTATAGGAATCAACAACTTTAAACTGATATAAATCAAAGACTAATTAATATTTTTACATGAAACTTACAAAGGTTTGAACTACTCGTAAAAACGATTCAAATAACGTAAACCGCGTAAAAATCCGATAGTTATACATTGCTGTAGCCCTGTCAACAGTTTTTTGCTCTATGTTAAGTATAGGAATCAACAACTTTAAACTGATATAAATAAAAAACTAATTAATATTTTTACATGAAACTTACAAAGGTCCGAACTACTCATAAAAACGATTCAAATAACGTAAACCGCGTAAAAATCCGATAATTACACATTGCTGTAGCCCTGTCAACAGTTTTTGGTCTGAACAAGATTTAAAAAGTGCAAAAAACAGAACTTTTAAAATCGCATTTACTGAAAACCTATTCGTCGGATTTTGCTTTACTTTTGAATTCTTAGTCCCGTGGCACGCCCCATTCCATAGAATCAAGAATTTTGTTTCTATCATAAATAGAACGCGAGATATAGATGTGTCAAAAACCCGTTTTGTCCCGTTCGCCAAATATAAACTAGGCAGAGTTAAAAAAAAAAAAAAAAAAAAAAAAAAAATGTAAAATCGTTTGGCATCCATTGGCGGAAATTCCTTTCATTTACGGTTCAATGCATTGCAGTTTCTTATGCTTGGCGAGAAATTCTGGCGAGTTTCTATGATATTTAAAAGTTGTTATAATAAATCACCAAACTAACAAGTTTATAATATTTCCGTGTAAAACAAATAAATAAGATATACAAGCAGTTATTTTCTATATGTTGTTTAAGAACAAATAGAAATACAAGGCAAAGTTGTCCAATGTGCGATACAGTTTATTTCTATTCAAAGTAAAATTAAATTAAGTTAGGAAACACATTATAATTGAAAAACAATAACTTAACAATAATAACAAAAAAAAAAAAAAATATATGCATAATTTAGTTTGCTTTACATGTGAAAATCCAATATTTTCGTACGATTGTTCTCGTATGTAGGATATAAATAATAGAATAAAATTTCATGCAACATCATATATAATATATAAAAGTCTTAAAACTTTTGTTCATATTATGTAAACCGCACATTGTTACTTGGGGATTTCTTAGACTTGATTTTTCTCCCACAATTCCAAAATTTTCTAGTTCTTTCTCCAAGATTCTTGAGTATTTTTTCTATACTGTGTGTAATTTCAGTGACAAAATCTTGTATCATCCAGCATAGTGCTGCACCTCGACTTTTTTTCCGGCATGCGGGGGAACACGATACTTTACTTTTCTCATTTATCTAATCGTCTAAAACAGACGTTTAGCTACCTTGATTAAGCTTATATTTGTTAACACCAGTCTTATTAAATTAAATTTTTAGTTTTTATTTAACATTTTTCATTATTATTTTTCTGGTATGAATTTTTCAGTACTTTTTTCTGTGCGGTGAGCTGATAAACATTCTTTTATTGTATTGATATCCATATTTCAGTTTCTCGTGTAAATTTCCTTCCGGGGCAGAACGTCAAACATTTGCCTTCACACATTCTTCAAAAACAATGGATCATAGAAGATTTTTCGCGACATCGTTGGGCATGGTTCTATGTGCTCCGTGTGTATTTAATGCATACGTAATGCCAAAAAATAATATTAAAAAATCTTAAACTTTTCACAATTTTTTAGAAATATTTCTTAAAATTCTATTTTCAGTATTACGTATTGTTAAAAACCCCAATACCTAATAACTGGTACAATTGTTTTAAATTTAATCCTCGTATGCATGATAACCTCATATGAAGCTGTATTGTAAAATAACCCACACCGTGACTATTCAATTTTTACACCTTTGTTATAAATAAATCTAAGTAATAAATCTAAGTAATAATAAGTTGAAGAATGCTTGTGAAATACAGCAATAGGCGGCAGAACAATTTTCTTTTCGAAAATTCAGTTGGGAAATTCGTCTTTGGCGAATTTTTTTTTAGTTCTGCATTAAAAATAAATGTCTCAAAGAATTTTTTCTCATGGATCCAAACTAGTAGGTAAACAAAAATGTCTGTTTAAATTTTTTTTTCTTTTTTAGGGTTTCGTTCATCTCACGAAACCCTATTACTCCCGCTCCGTTGTCTGTCCGTCACAGAGCCATTCTCAGAAACTATGTAACTTAAAGAGTTGAAACTTTGTGTATATCTAGCTGAATTGCAGCTATGAAGCTCAAAATATTAAAATTTGAAAAAATCGTATTCTTTTAATAAATAGAGATAAAAAAAAAATTCTAACAGCCATTTCCTATTAAATTTAAACATTTTTCGTTAAAGCAGTTGCCAAAAATTAAAAATCCAAAATGAAATTCTTTCTACAGTGATTAATTGCTACTGAAAGATTTCCACAGGAAAAATGAAAATGAAATAAAAAGTTTCACCAATTGAAAAAAAGATAAATCTGAAATAAAATTGATTGTCCTCATAGTGGTAATAAAACGGAAAGCAGATTAATATCTCGTCATTAGAGAATTAAAAAGAAAATCTGACGTCATATTAGAAATTTAACGAATTTTTCAAATGTTTGAGAATAATACAAAGCGAGTATCAATATGAGTAATAGAGAATAGTAAATATATGAGTTTAAGAAACATATTGAATCATGATAAAAATCCGATTATGGAAATATTTGCCTATTTTAACATTTTGAAGGTGTACAACATGTTAATTTTGAAATTATTTTTTTTTAAATATCGCATTTAGTCCGCATGACAGATATTATTATGACAGAATATAATAGCGGGCTGGTTTAGATATTCGAAAAAACGAAAAAAATAGACCGGTACATTTTTACATTATAAAAAACATGACTTTTTTTTTTTTTTTTGCTGCTAAATGAAATTTATTTGGATTTATTAAAGAAAGGACAAAGTGTTTTGAAAGGAATATTAAACGAAACCCTTTAAGCGATCTTCGATCACACTTACCCACTTGTTTATATATTGTGTCCTATGCTTAAATAATTGCATTAAAACTACTTAATGATCCCGTTAAATTAAATAACTTTATTTAGAAACTTCGACCTTGATAAAGTTATAGAATTCAAAATTTAGTATAACTTAATAACTGATAATATATCTTGCCAGTTATAAGATGTCTTCGATTAGCTGGCATACCCCTACTTCTGTGAATGTCACAAACATAGGGAGTCTATTGTGCAGCCAATTTGCATCATTAGCGAATATATATCCGTCCATTTCAGGAATTTCTTGTTTATTCAAAAATTCCGAAAGAAGAACGATAGAATTTTTACTTATGTAATCACGAAACATTAATACTGTTCAGAATTTCTGGTATGGAATTCAAAATTTCCGAATCAAAAAGAAATTCCCGAAATACACTCATCGGATGCAAATGGGATAGGAAGTGCTTTGTCGTTTTAAGATAACAGATTTATTTCTTAACACACACTCTTTTTTTTTTTTCAAATTTTAGGCTTTTTTAAAGTGGAGATTATACACAGAATACATCTGAAAGCTACATAAAATTCATTCATTCTTTCACTTAGTCACTGAATACAATGCATAGTTATTGGAACACAAATCTAGCAATATAGAAGTAGTAAATAAAATAAGTAAAATAACTTAATTTTTAGGGCTTTGTTCATCTCACGAAACCCTATTACTCCCGCTGCGTTGTCTGTCCGTCACAGAGCCATTCTCAGAAACTATGTAACTTACAGAGTTGAAACTTTGTGTTTATATAGCTGAATACCAGCTATGAAGCTCAAAATATTAAAATTTGAAAAAATCGTATTATTTTAATAAATAGAGATAAAAAAACTAAAATTCTAACAGCCTTTTCCTATTAAGTTTAAACATTTTTCGTTATAGCAGATGCCAACAATTAAAAATCCACAATGAAATTCTTTCTACAATAATTAATTTTTTATTGAACGATTTCCACGTGAAAAATTAAAATGAAATAAAATGTTTCACCAATTGAAAATAAGATTACTATGAAATAAAATTGATTGACGTCATAGTGGTAATAAAACGGAAATTTTCAAAGATTTCTCAATAATACAAGGAGTATGAGTATGTGTATGTACACAAAGCAGATTAATATCACGTCATTAGAGAATTAAAAAGAAAATCTGACGTCCTATTGGAAGTTTAACGAATTTTTCAAATGTTTAAGAGTAATACAAAGCGAGTATCAATATGAGTAATTAGAGAATAGTAAATATATGAGTGAGAAACATATTGAATCATGATAAAAATCCGATTATGGAAATATTCGCACATTTTAATATTTTGAATGTGTACAACATGTTTAATTTTGAAAATATTTTTTTAAATATCGCATTTAGTCCACATGACAGATATTATTATGACAGAATATAATAGCGGGCTGGTTTAGATATTCGAAAAAACGAAAAAATAGACTTTATTTATTTATTTATTTATTTTATTTTTTGAAAAATGAAATTTATTTGGATTTATTAAAGAAAGGATAAAGTGTTTTGAAAGGAATATTAAACGAAACACCTTGAGCGATCTTCGATCACACTTACCCACTTGTTTTTTCTGCCGTAAGTTTGTGTATTAAGAGAAAATATACCGGGACTATTTTCGGTGTCAATAAATATTGTAAAATGAAGTGTTTAATGAAACATATTACGCATTGCAGAAATATAAATTTTATGGTATTTTAATAAGGGCCTGAGTGAATGCGGTAATATAGGTTCGAGAGGGGAAAATAGGAATGAGGGTTTCTGCAGAATTCTTTTTCCATGTTCCCGGATTTTCTGCCATTAAAATAGCATCGTACACATTATATACGATATGTATGTATATATATATATTTATTTATTTATTCGGTTTTTACACTACCAAAACAGGATACGCATTATATACGATATGTATGTATATATATATATTTATTTAATCTGTTTTCCTTTATCAAAACAGGGTACGTATTATATACGAGTAAATACGGTATATATTCTGCCGTAAAATATACAAAGTGATATGAACTGATATCAGAACTTTCAGGGGTGATGATATGTGAAGACAAACATTTTTTGTATGGAAAACCAGAGTCGCAATCTATTTATTCAATCAAAAATATAGAATGTTTCACTACAAGATGAACCTGAATTTTCGTTTACAGTTTTAACATGAAGATATTTTGGAAATATTTTTATACCGTGTGTAACGTGAAGACATAACGAGAAGTACTGGAAGAGCACTGTACTTTGGTCAGTGACAGCATACGTAAGCTACATTTCAAATTATGGTACGTCTAGCTTAGTATTGTTTGGACGCAAAAGGTGGCTATTTCCACGGCGTCTTATGATTTCATTATATTTCACAGAAAGCAAAGTAAGCTTGTAGAAAATACCATTACGATATCGTCATTATTGTTAAATGTATGAACAAAAATCCGAATTCGTCTTGGAATGAGATACTTTGTTTTTATGACCTAGTAAGTAGATTATGACTCTGGTTTCTTATCCAAAATTTGCCTGTATTGTCACGTATTACCATTTACCGCTCCTGAAAGTTCTAATCACCAGTTTAAATACACCCTGTATGCCATTTCTCTTTACAAGCTGTAATAGTATGTGTAAATTTTGATTGTACCACGTGTGTCATATACAGGTAACTTCCATATTGTTTGTTTTAATTATATGTTTTAAATCATATTATTTTGCAGGGTCCTACATGCGAAAGTGACGTCAACGAATGCGCTTTATATTCTGGAACCGCTTTTGGCTGTCAGAACGGAGCTACATGCACCAATCTTCCAGGAAGTTATAGGTACGAAGTAGGAAATACACTAAAAAGTTATTAAACCCTTGTGCATTAATCGCGAGTGTTATTCGTGACCAGGATTGTCAGTTTGACCTTTTTTTAAAAAAACAATTGAGAAATTCTGAAATTTTACCAGAAATTTCAATAAAAAATTTGTGTGTTATTTAATCACAGACATTTTGTAATTACAAAAACTAAATATATTTCTTTCGAATTGCTCATATGAATTCGGAATTTCGTCAGGATCAATGCACAAGGGATTGGGTTAAATAATCATTTCGAGTGCATAAGTTTTTTATTTAACCCTTAACTCGTTACGAATTCGTTTCTGCAGCTCTTGTCCACTTCTGAGTCTATTCCCCAAAGTTACGGACGCTCATCATGCGTCTATATGAATTTTTCAAGATTCTGAACGTTACGAATATTTTTACCGTGCTCTAAAGTGATTGTTTCTTTCATCAATAGATGCCAACACTAAATGGCATTTGAGTACCTCCAGTACAAAATGATTGCGGGAAAGAACCGAAAAGAAAAAAACTCAACGGCTTAAGGGTTAAATAAACCCACAAGGGGTTAATTAGTTGTTTCTATGGGATAAAATAGTTTAAATGCACTTTATTATACCAGGTAATATTAAATGATGTGAAACAGTTGCTTTTTAGGTGCGTCCATAATTATATAAATACGTAGCGCCTATAGCCGTCGTTTGGTCCATCCGTTCGCATATAACAACGCAAAAACTAACACAACTGAATGGTTTGAAATTTAATATATATAATCGTAGCAGAATTTTGTCGAGTCATTTCAAATTTTATGAAAATCGAATCAAAACTTAAAAAGATTATGATTAATGAACTATGTAAAATATATACGTGAAGATTACTGCAGGTAACAGCAGTTGTATGGCAGTTGTATTTGGAAGTGTTATTAAACATCGGATGGTTTAATCATGATAGGACATTTAATAAAATATTATATTATTTGACAATCATTTCGTCTCAAAATTAAGTGATTTTTAATGAAATGGAAAATCTCAAATATTTGACGAAAATGTTTCCCCATTTACGGCTAGATTATTTTTGTTGTTACAAAATCGTTCAAAAAAAAAATACACGAAAGTACAAAATTTACAATATATTAATGAAAACAGAAACAAAAATATTTCATTCTTGGGGGCCGCTATAACACGAAAGTACCAAATTTCAACTTTATTTTTCATATCTGATAATTTGCGTCTATCCTTTTTGTAACTTTAACATTTTTGTAACGATTTTATGCATTTCTACCTATTCAAAGATAAATTTTTCTAAAGTTACAGAATTTCGTTAAAAACGCTTAAAAAATTCTTCTAAAGTTACAGAATTTCGTTAAAAACGGTTAAAATAGTATAATGCGATCATTATTTGGTCCATTTTCAACCGAAAGCAACAACCATTTTCTCAATGGTTTAAAAAAAATCAAAATTTTAGGAGCTCTTTTTTATTTAAGAAATATATTCATATAACAATCAAATTTAAAATATGCATAACTGATCCCTTTCCCCTCTATAAACAGTAACGTGTTAAAATATTAACCATAATCTAAAACTGATTAACTCTCCTCTAATACGAACTTCAAAATTTACTAGGACTTCCCTCAAAGGGATTAGTCTGAGTGATATTGCTGAGAACATAAAGTTAACAATTACGATATAAAGAATAATAGTGTGTGAATATACAGCATATGATAGACAAGAGATAGATAAAGATACAACATATGCAAAATAGAAAATTAAATGATATAATTACAAAATATCATATATAAATTCATATACTTTTATGTTTTCATATGCATTTTTTTATAACATTTGGCAAATAATCTCATTTTCTTAAGCGGGAATTGCTCAAAACTTAAAAAAAAAAAACCGCCGGATCTTTTAAAACGATATTTTTAAAGTCACATAATCAGATTTGCAGCCAATAGCGTATTTTAGCAAGCGTAGTTTAACGCAAATTTAATTTAATTTTTGCAACATTTTCTTTGTGACAAATATCTAAATAAAATATTAAAAAATAAAATATTAAAAAATAAAGTATTAAATATTGAAATATTAAATCAAATATTTAATATTTGAATTAAAAAAAATTCCTTTGTTTATTTGTATAACTATTTATAGAAACTCGTATACTTCAAACCACATTGATAACATGCTTTGCTACAAACGTGTCTACCAGTCTAACTACTCGTATGTCTTAGCTGTGTCTCTCTCCGAACTCATCTGTCTACTGTCTCTCTACTCTTCTGTATACCCGTCTCAGTATCCGTCTGTCTTTCTACCCGACTCTTTAATCGTGTCTCTACCTGTCTCGCTTCCCGTTACACTACTCGTCTATCAACACGTCTGTCTGTCTATATACCCCTCTCTCTACCCGTCTGTCAAGTCGTCTCTGTACTCGTCTCTCTATCCACCACGCTACCCGTCTTCCTACCCATCTCACTACCCCTCTGTCAACCCTTTTTTGCACCTGCCTCGCTACCCGTCTGTCTATTCGTTTCGCTACCCGTTAGCTTATCTCTGTCGCTATCCGTCTCTCTACCCGTCTGTTTACCCGTTTGTTTACACGTCTATCTATCTCTCGCCAACTCTTCCCAATATTTAAACAATTTAGTAAACGGAAGCCGTTTATCTGTTATTAAATGCAAACAGGAGTAATTTATCTAAAGAGTGAAATCAGATGCAATTTTTTTAAATACATACATAAACCAGCATAATAATTCACCAGTTTTATTTTCATAGTAGTTTATGTCATTTGACAGTAAATCTCAACTTCTTCAACCCGAACTGCGTCAAGCTTTTTAAAAAAGCCCCAAGGTCCGTATAACTGGGAAGGGGAATTGTCCTCAGGGCTATTAGATACATATTATTAAGTTAAGTGAAAGTTTCGTAATCGGGTTCGCAGCCCAGGGGTGCCCAGAGAGGGGTTTGGTGACGCAAAGTGCGTCATACAATTTATTTTTGGGGGGGAATTTAGAGAAAAAGTACATTTTGGGGGGGGGGGGATTTTTAAATTCTTAATATTTCCTTTTTATCCACTTTTACAAAAATTCTTGATTTTTTTAACATCACTTTTAACTTTTTTTTTTAACATTCAATTTCCAGAAATGTTCCTGTTTTAAATTCCAGATAAGGGCAATAAGAACCTATTCTGCATCTTGCTATCTTTGAAGGTGCGGTAATAAAAAAAAAAATACTTGGAATACAGATGGGAAAATGTTTAACACATGCTGAAAGGCAATTAGGACCACAAGATGTGATAAAAGGAATAGCTTTCCAGAAGTGTCTTAAGTAATTTATTATCTTGTTTGACAGGGTGTATAGTACGGTCCGAGTGCAAAAATATATTCTTGATGGGCGGGATAAGAAAGAACAACAAAATAAGAATTTCAGAGGAAGAGACAAAGCTAAAATAAATTACTTGACCATTTTCAGAAAACTAGAATTTAAATACAGTATATTATAGTGATGTTAGAAGAGTAGTATTGCATGACATTAAAACAGTATAAGGTAAACAACCTGTACAGAGAAAAAAACTTCCCGCCACTGATAATTTTAGGGGGAAGGGAGGAATTTAAAGAAAAATTAGATTTCTTTGTGAGGGAGAGGAGGATTAATTACTAGGTAATAAGACTAAAAAATTATAGTGTGAAAGAAAAACATATACAGAATACATGGGCTTACAATAGATTTAGGATTATGTTTTAATGGTACAATGTCTGCCATTTTATAGGAATCGGTACTTGTAAGAGTATATTGTATGTTGCTAAAGCAGTATAAGGCAACATCTTGTACTGAAACGCTTCAATCCACCTTTTATTTTAGGGGGGGGGGTAATTTAGAGATTTTTTTGGGGGGATTAAACTGTATGACTAGGTAGTATAAAAAATAAAATTGGGAAATCTTAAGCATTAATATTTAATCAATTTAATTAAATAAGGGCGTATGTACATGTATATGTGCATACACCTTTGATATAAACGACCCGTCTTTAATATTTTATTCTTCTTAAAACGATTTGCAATCTTTGTATTTAAGATTTATTTTGTAATAATTTAAAAGATTTTTCTTTTAAATAGTTGTAAGTAAATATTTATTTTCATAAAAAAGTAGCTTTATTTATTAAAATATTTTACTTTTAGTAGATAAATTATATAAAAGTTGTGAATAATTATATAAAAATATGTGAAAAAAATGTTTTAAATTTTATCAGATAAATTTAAAGAGTAGTCTTCTCTCTCAAAGAGAAGGGAAAAAGTTTATTCAAGAAATTAATAATTTTTCTGAATATATGACAACTTCAGTGGCTTAAAAATTGCATTTTTTAAACTTGTAACTCGCATTTCTGAAAATACTTTTTATAACACATAATAATGTATTTCAGATTGGTGTATTCTTATACGCAAATTAATGAAAAAATGTGGTTTTCATATGTTAAACCGCATAGTCTGCGGAAAAAAATGAAGTTTATTATTATTTTAATTTACTTCTACTTGTTTTCAAACGTTTATCAAATTTGTTTTATAGAATTGTTTTCCTGTCCATTTTTTCCAGAATATGTTTTCTATACCGTAAAATTCCGATTGTAAGCCCAAATCCCCCTTTTTCGAAACCAAAAAAGGGTTAAATGTAGAAGGGGGCTTATAATCGAGATTTAAAAAAAAATCATTAAAAAACCCGTTTTTATCATTAATTTAGAAATAAAAAGGGGCGAGAATCTTCTGTATTTCAACAGATTTTCACTCAAAAATAAATAAAATCTAAATCCCCCCCTCTCTTCCCCCAAAAATTGAAATTTTTTAAAAATCTTTTTTTTAATATTTTTCTTTATTTGTTATTTTATTGTAACAATAAATGAATCATCTAAATCCCCCTCAAAAATACTACATCCCCCTTTGCTCCCCCCTCTGGTACAAAATCCCCATAGTTTAACCTTTATAACTCTTTAATTTTAAATTTCTTTTCAGACTTATTTAATACTCTATATTAACAATAAATGAGCCTAATCTACCACCTGAATTAACCCCTCCTCCTAAAATCTCTGCTTTTCTCCCCTTGCCCCCAACCACATCTCATAAAGACCCTCCCCCTGCAAATGCATCTCGTTAAATTTTAAATCTTTAAAATTCTTAATTGTGTTCTGCCTTATTTGTTATTATATTGTAACAATAAATCAACCATCTAAATCCCCTCAAAAACAATGCTTCCCCCTTTGCCTCCCCCCTGGTACCAAAACCCCATAATTTACTCTATATTAATAATAAATTAACATAATCTACCACCTGAATTAACCCCTTCTCCTAAAATCTCTGCATTTCTCCCCATGCCCCCCCCCCCAACCTCATCTAATGAAGACCCTCCCCCCTGCAAATGCATCTCATTAAATATTAAATCTTTAAAATTCTTAATTTTTTTCGCCTCTATTTGTGATTTTTTTCGTAACAATATTTAAATAACGATCTAAATTATTCCCCTCCTCCTCCCCAAAAAAGTCCTCTTTATTTTCTTCGCCCCCCCCCCGTACATACGTTAAAGTCTTTAATTTCCTCCCCCTCTATTTATAATTTTTTTGCAACAATAATTAAATATTTGTCTAATTTGCTCCCAACATATTTATTTCAAAACATAAAATATACATATGATTCAGGAAAGCACAGCCAAACTGTAAAAAAGATGGAAATTTTTGCTCTCCTTTCACACATTTAGAAATCCACCTTTCTCTCTTGGGAGAAAAGGACAGAGCAAAAATTTCAAAGGGAATGATTATTTTAGATGAGTGATATTTATATGAGATGATGTAGCTGAGATGAGATGAGTGATATTTATATGAGATGAGTTACCTTACTATAAAATAAGAAATAGAACAGCGTTTAAACAAATATATATTAAAGATTTTAAAGTATTTGCTGAGTGGGGGGGGGGGGGGAGACAGTTGGGGAAAATGGAACTTTTGGGAGAAAGGAAGTGATTATTCATTAATTGTTACTAAAAATGAACAAATACAACAGATTTTTAAAAAAATAGTTTTAAAGATTTTAAATATCGTATGTGTGTGAGAGGGGTGGGGGGGGGGGGGGCATTTTTGGAGTAGACAGAAAACTCCGGTGAGAAATTATCTATTTAATTTTACTAGAGTACAAGAAATAGGACAAAAGATTTCTTCAAATAAGAGTTTTACAAATTTTAAACTTTGTATTCTTGGGGATAGGGGGATAATATGAATTTCAAACGAAGGGGTTTGAAATTTAGATGATTTGTTATTTATTTATTGTTAATAGAGAGCAACAAATAGGACAGAAGAATTTTTTTATGAATAGTTAAAAAAAAAAAAATTATAGGGGTTGGCAAAAAGGGCGGAAGCAGACATTTTGGGGGTAGAGTGATAATTAAAATGGTTGACTATTTATTTATTGTTACTAGACAGCAACAAATAGAGCATATATTTTTTAATAAAGAGTTTGAAATATTTTAAATTTTGTATCCTGAGAAGAGAGGGAGGGAAGGAGAAGAGTACGTTTTAGACAGAGAGGAGCGGAGGTAATTTAGATGATTGATTATTTACTTATTGTTATTAGAGATCAACAAATAGGACAGAAGAATTTTTTAAAATAGAATTTAACGATTTTTTTGCTGAATGGGCAAAAAGGGGAAAGAGTTGGTAAAGAGATAATTTAAATGGCTGATTATTTATTTACTGTTACAAGGGAGCAACAAATATAACAGAGATTTTTTTAATAAAGAGTTTTAAAGATTTCAAAATTTGTATGCTGAGGGGGGAGAAGGAAACATGTATTTTGGATGGAGGGAGAGATTGTAGTTTAGATGATTGATTCTTTACTTATTGTTATATTACTAGTGAGCAGCAAGAAGGCCAGAAGAATTTAAGATTCTCAAGATTTTGAACTTTTTGTGTTGGGAAGAAGGGAAGCAGACATTTCATGTGGGGATTTCATTAACATTATACAAAAGTAAAAGTGGAAATCTCCCAAAAATTTCAAAAGATTGAAAATTCTCTGTTGTGCCAAAAAAAAAAATTTCGTGAGGGTGCGGGGGGGGGGGGGGGGGGGGGGAGGGGGGGGCTTATATCTGGGAATGTAAAAGAAAATCAAAATTGCTTAAAAGTGGGAGGTTTCGGGATTTTATGGTATTTGTTAACATACAGTGTGTTTTTTCCAAACGTCGACCAATGGATAATTTCTTAATCGTTAGTATTAGCATATAGTTCCACTTCCAAAAGTATTTAAAATTAACTAAATGATTATGTTGGACACAATTTGCATAAAAAAATGCAATTCTGATGAATAAGTTATAAAAATTAACTTTTTCTACAGCCTACGGGTACTATATGTTATATTTGGTAAAACAATCCTGAAGCTCTGATATATCAAATGGAAAAAACATCATTTTTTACAACCAAAACTCACCGTGTTATGCGAGTTTAAAATTTGGAAATTTTTCGCTTTTAACAAGGTGCCTGAAGTGATGTGCGGTTAGATCGAAATCGTACATTATTTCAGGCACTGTGTTAAGTGCCGAATTTTTCCAAATTTGAAAATCGGTAACTTATGGATTATGGTCGTACTAAAATGATTTTTTCTCCCGCATGTCAGAGCATGCGGACTGTTTCACTAAATTTCACTTATAGGACCAAAGGACGTATAAAAAGTTAAGTTTTGTAGCATCTTCAAAAATGCATTTTAGGTAGATTTCATAAAAAATACTACTTATTACATTCTCCCCTATGTTGGAATTTCTGAAAAATGTTTGCAGATCTACGCCGATCATGACTCCCATAATCCAAAACCACCCCCAGTTCAAAACTATATATATATATATCTGTCTATCTATCTATCTATATCACTTTTTTATGGACATGATAGCTTCCATAATTCTGCACAAATCTCTTCCAAACTAATGCATAAAATCAAGGGGCATAAAATCTCGGTCAAGTTCGTTAATTGACAAAATCGAACCAAGGGGTGGGAAATGGGGGGGGGGGGCTTTTTGTGAAAACAGAAAAAAACCCATATCTTCTCAATTATAATACGTATCGAATCCGTTTAAAGTTATTATTATTTCTAGGAAAAGGGCCGAAAATTTATGTATGACAGATTTTTGATATCATTAAAAACGGCCTCAAAGGGGGGGGGGAGAAATAGGGGTTTAAGAAGAAAAAAATTCATAACTTCGTCAATTCACATGATATCAAATCGCTTAAATTTATTATAAATCCTCTTAATATTATCTACAACTTTTATATTGACAAGTTTTTTATAGGACCAACCTTTACAGCAAAAAAAAAAAAAAAAACTTGCCGGTTCCGCCTACAGACACAGATAGATTCCGAAGTGGGCGGTCCCAACTGCCGCATCATGAGAAAAACGTAATTTCTTTTGCAATTCGCAATAAACAGGCGCCCCACGGTTTGCGTCTTCCAAATCTATCTGCGCTTGTAGGCCGAGCCATCAGGGATTTTTTTTTTTTTTTTTTACCCAAACGGCGTATAACATAATCCCTCAGCTAATTTTAAATATTTTTGAAATTGAAACTGTTTATCAAAGACTAACGGTTCAGAAATCATATATTAGTCAATGCTTAGAAAGGACATATTTTATATTTTTTATAATATGTGTAGATTAAAATTTTTGATAAAAAAAATTTCTTTAAGTTTATATTGTATTTATTTGTTATTAAATTATTTAACCATTAAGTGTAATATATCGAGCTATCATACTGATCTCGAGAAACAAGTACTGCTTTGCAAGAGCGATCCTCATGTCCTGCGAAAAGCAAGGCGCAAGTACTGATGTTGGGACGAATTTAAATTTTCATATCCTCCGGCTAACGAACAAATGGGCAAAATTGTAATGTTGTTTTCTCTGTATTTAATCTTAACTGATGAAAAGAATTGATTTTTCTAACATGAACAAAAAATTGATTACGTATATGAATGTAATCATTAAGAGTATTAATCATTACTTCAGTCATTAATATTGCATTATATCTTTAAAATCATAATTGAAATAATGCTTGTATTGCAGTAAAAACTGGAGCTTAGTGAACGTATTAACACGGGCTTTTCAGTCAGGACTTGTAAATGTGGAAACAACCAGATTGCTAATAATAAAATATAGATCTTCACTATATATTATGCTGTTAAAACTTTTATTTCATGTTTGTGTAATAGTAAGTAAGGAATACTATTATTAAATTATCAGTAGAATATATTTTACAAACGATGTTCTGTTTAGGGGGGGGGGGGTTCAATGTTAATGTATGAAGCTTTTTTGGGGGGGAATTTCCGTCATTGGGTTTGGGGGGGATGGTCACCACTGTCGCAGCCAATTTCTTATCTCAGAAAGGGTGGCTTCACGCCATTTTAAATTCATTTCTGTAACTTTCTTTTTCTTTTTTTGGTGGGTGGTTGGGGGGGGGGGGGAGGGTTCCAAATATATACACTTAAATTCAAACTTTTGCCCCAATGTTAATATTAGTGTTGTTTGTATTATCAATTAATACTTTGTTGATCGAGCTTCATTCGAAACAAATGTAAAAGACTTCTACAGTTTTTTTTTCTAGGAGAAAGTTCCGTAATCGGGCCCTAAGCTAATCGGGGAATTTAATATCATTATTGTTTCTAACTCTTATAGAGTTAAAACAATATTGTTGCTAGCATTACTCTTGTTTGTGACCAACCTCTTCTGTGTATCTGAATAGGGAAAAGTTCCGTATCATGTACTGGTTGGTGCCAAAGGCAGTTGTAGAATCTTACAAATTTTTCTAGAGAGCGGAAAAACATGTTTTTTAAAATATTTACAAATATACGTTTATTAAACCATGTTTTTGAGCCATTTTAAAAAATTAAGTACGGTGCTAAAATAAAATTTTATTGCCATTTTCGATATTTTAATAAGAAATAAAAATACATAACAAACAAATTTAACAAAACTAAGCCATTTTTGGGTACTTCTCTATTATCCCGTCGACCACTTTTCATAACAAAAAACTATCGCCAAACTAAGATTAAACGCCAAAAATACAGTCCCATTTACTTGATGCCAGAAGCATTATACGTATTTGTTATGCCATCAAGTGGTTTTTAATTCGACATTTGTGTGTATTTTTTATTATGTTTTACTGATTTATTAGTTATTTCATTCATTAAAGTAACAATTGTGTCCTTAAATTCTTATATTTTATTTATTTTGATATTTCAATGGCAACGTTCTCCCGTTTATTTAGCGTTACAGTTTGGCGATAGTTTTTTGTTATGAAAAGTGGTCGACGGGATAATAGAGAAGTACCCATTTTTTGTGATAAATAATTGTTATTGCCAGGGGGGCAAATTGTAAACAATTAATAAGCGAACTAAAAAAATTACCGGAAAAAACTTGTGGGAATCTCAAGAAAGAAATATCTGATATCAATAGCATTTAAAATCTTAAAATGGAGAAGTGGTCCGTATAAAAATGCAAAACATTATACACCTGATATAAGAATTTTTTAATTTTTTTATATTTCCGAAAGCACAGATAAAAGGGTAAAAAGTCCGGCACAGATGCCATATACTCACCACGTTGGCGCGATTTTTCCCCCGCCCCTTTGGCGAAAACTGTTTGTTGTGTTTGTTTACTTTTATTTTTTATTTTAATTCTATAGATTATTTTTATATGTATATCAATATTAATTTAGGCACAGATGTCATATACGCACCAGATTGGCGCGATTTTTCCCCCGCCAATTTGGCGAAAACTTTGTTTTTGAATATTAGTTATAAATACCATACAATAATAGCATGTAATTTTTTATTTCAATATAAAAATAAAATAACGTAATAAATGAAATAGCTCCTATTATTCAAAAATGGGAAATAAAAATAAATAAATGATAGTTTGATATAAATAAATATTGATATATATAATAAAAACAATTTATAGAATTAAAATAAAAAATAAAAGTTAAGAAACAACAATTGAAACAAAATAACCGGGTTACCATGTGAGGCATCAAATTGCCATTTTGTTGCAATCGCGCCAATGTGGTGCGTATATGACATCCGCGCCTTTATTTATATCAAACTATTATTTATTTATTTTTATTTCCTTTTTTAAAATAATAGAAGCTGTTTCATTTATTACGTTATTTTATTTTTATATTGAAATAAAAAATCACGTGTACTATTTGTCACACTATTTGTAACTAATATTCAAAAACAAAGTTTTCCCCAAGCTGGTGGAGGGAAAAATCGCGCCAACGCGGTGCGTATATGACATCTGCGCCTTGTTTCATTTCACATAGAGGTACTGCTCTATTATCCCGTCGACCACTTTTCATAACAAAAAACTATCGCCAAACTGTTAGATTAAACGCCAAAAATGCAGTCCCATTTACTTGATATCAGAAGCATTATACGTGTTTGTTACGTCATCAAGTGGTTTTTAACGCGACATTTGCGTGTATTTTTCATTATGTTTTACTGATTTATTAGTTATTTCATTCATTAAAATAACAATTGTGTCCTTAAATTCTTATATTTTATTTATTTATGTATTTTGATATTTCAATGACAACGTTCTCCCGTTTATTTGGCGATAGTTTTTTGTTATGAAAAGTGGTCGACGGGATAATAGAGAAGTACCCACATATGTATTGGTACTTTTATGTTAACTTGGCGCAGTTGATAAATCGCCAAATATTTTTCTCATAACATCTTCATATTGCATTCATTTCATTTAAATATAAATCTTTCACTGATTTCATTTGAAATACATACATTAAAAATACACGTCTTTCACTCATTTAATTTAAAATACACGCCTTTCACTAATTCCATTTAAAATACTAAAAAGGAAAAGAAAATAAGAAATAATGCCACAAATCGAAACCTTTTATTTAAACATCAAAGAATTGTTCCTAACATACACACGCGAAATAAAAAAGCTGCTAATGGTGTGATTTACGCCAAATCTCTAATACTAATACTGCTCTTACTAATCTCTGATACTTTTCAAACAGAAAAAATTCCAGATTAACTTTCCATTTTTATTAAATTGAAATATATTTTATTGTGCTGAATATTAGTGCTTGCATATTGTTTACTCCATGTATTCCATGAACTTTTCAATTCCGATTGTCTACGAAAATCTCCCGCCGGTGAAAATGACGTACGCACAAAATTTAGTGACGTATGTACCTTAATTGTGCTTTTTTATCTATTTTTTTAATATAACTTCCAAACGGTTTGACACTTATTCTTGGTAATAAATAGACGACGTTGTCACCTTTATAGGTACCTGCTGTACAAATTTGAACGAAATCCGTTAAATATTTTTTGAGTTATGCTTGACGAAAGTTTTTAATATCCATAGTAGCTATATATGGGGCAAAGTAATACTGCGCTGTGTATGAGTCTTCGTTGCACACAGACAATTATTTCTGACCAACAAATTAACTAGACCATATTCTAATCATTCATTGAACAAAGGAAATTTCTCTAATAAATTATATTAATCAAGCCATATTCTAATTATTTATTAACCATAGAAAAACCATAATAATAATCTAGCCTTATTAGTTAAAACATGCAAAAATTATAACAGCACCGATAAAAATACAATCTACTTTTAAAAAATATAAACACACATCAACATCCCGTAGATACATTTAACAGTCAATTTTATACAATGTCCCACTGGCAAAGTAGGCAAGACGTTCGTCTCCCACGCCAAAGGTTGCGCGTTCGAACCATATCCCACACCCTTGAAGTAAAATGGTTAGTTCCGGGCAAGTTAGAAGACGCGAAGAGACAACAACTCAACTTAACTATTAGTTTTTCACTGATGATGACCGAGTAAGTTCGGTTGAAAACGTTTTGATTTTAAAAGGACTTTAATGTGCTTTTAAATGTTTTTACGCACCTTCAAGCAATATATTTACATTTATTTGTATCGTTATGAATTTTATTTATTAAACAAGGTGAATTTGTATGGAAATTTTTACTTTTTATTCAATGATACTGATTGGTAAAGATATACGAATAGAAAATTTCCAACCTGAGTGAAAAAAGTGTCCTTTTCGCTCAGGGGCTCAGGAGATCACTTTTTCACTCTGTTGAGAAAATTTCAATTCATATATCTTTACCAATCAGTATGATTGAGCTAAAAATAATAAAGTTAGCCAATAATATTAGTTATAATAAAATCTAGCGACTGTGTAGTACTAATAGGTAGGATCTAGATAATGAATGGCTATTGAATATCTATAAAATCTTTCATTTACAGGCAATTTTCTTTTTCTTTTTAGATGCGACTGTGCAACAAACTGGTTTGGAATTCACTGTACGGAACAGCATGATGATTGTAGTGCAGCTTCACACCAAGAGCTATGCGGCCACGGAACTTGTGTTAATGAGAAGCGAGTGCAACCTGGACAGGTATTAAATAAAGGGTTTCTGTCTTGAGGTTGTTCGTTATGGTTAGATTTTTGAAACAGACAAAATTCATTTGGCTTTCGTTTTATTTAAACACACTCTGTTTTATTGTTTTCTTAGGTATTTTTTCACGACAATGAAATATTCCGCTAAAATTTCTTTTAAATGTTGATTTCTACTATAAGAAACTAAATAAAAGGAAATATGTTTCCGCGAATAACGTTGCGATTTCAGATTAACATTGAACCGATTTTTTAATAATGATCTAGTATAGTAAATCGAATATGACATAATATTGAGTCACTGTGGAATAATAGTGAGCTGATGTTATTGAGTTTATATATGTATACAGTTTAAATTGTAAAGTGGTATTAAACGTTAAGTAAAGCATTTTGCTGTTTAAAAGTTAGTTATTAAATAACACAACTATCATTTATTCAATGTATTCAAGAATAAATTAGGGTTGTCTATGTTATAAGATGCCACCAAATTTTTTATATTGAAGTACCGATTTGATTAATTTTCAGCCCAAGTATCGTTGTATATGCGAACCAGGGTGGACAAGTGCGAGCAATAGCCCTGCTTGCACTCAAGACGTTGATGAATGTTCAGGATCGGAACCTAAATGTTCCGTAAACCCGCGAGTACAGTGCTTCAACTTGCCAGGAACATTCCACTGTGGGCCATGTCCAGTAGGTAAGTAGATGGAGAATTTTTAACAAAACAAATTGCACGAGGCGTGTTTTTTAAGTAAGGGCCGTTTTGTTATATACACTAATAGGTGACGCGCGCGCCGCAACTAGTGCTTGCGTCGTGTACCGGCATTCCTTTGGAACAACTGTGCTCAGTGGACTTTAGCCATATAACGTCATCTGTGGGTAAAGAGAAGAAAAACATCAATAGGCGTGAAGAACATTTTAACACAGCTTCCCCTTCGTCCAATAAATAGTCTTTTTCCGCAGGAAATTACCCTCAGAGGTGGGGTTGTTGCCACTCGTGGGTAAGGTCCAGGCAACTTGTACGGTCTGTTCTGTGTCTTTAAAATGTTCAAGATTTTTGAATCGCTCGCCCCGTACGACGTACGGCCAAACTCTGCGAAAGCTATGCAGAGCGATTCAAAACAAAAGACGCGGCAGGTTGACATAGGGAATTTTGCTACTCCATGGCAATGCAAGGCCTCACGCCGCAGCCCAGACCCGAGCTTTATTGGACTCTTTTGACTGGGAAGTTTCGGATCACCTCCCCTACAACCCCGACCTTGCGCAGAGCAATTTCTATCTTTTCCGCTATCTCAAACACCATCTCGGCGGCAACCACTACAACGATGACGAAGACGTGGAAATGGCCGTGACCTCTTGGTTATCGGAGCAGACGGCAAATTTCTTTGAAGAGGGTATTCAAAATCTAGTTATAAGGTATGATAAGTGTTTAAACAAACTTGGCAGTTATGTTGAAAAATAGAGAAATGCATGTAGAATCTGAAAATAAATTTAGTTTTTGAAAATTTTCTTTCGTTAGGTTTTTATTTTCGAACGGTCCTTACTTAAAAACCACCCCTCGTATTTTATATTTACCTCTAAACAAACCAGTTTTGTCACTACACTGCAAAAAAAAAAAAAAAAAAAATATTTTACAGTATAATACTGGCACCTCAGCTGCCAGTATTATACTGTAAATCAACATTTTTTTTTTTTTTTTTTTTTTTTTTCAGTGTACCATTAAATATAGAATTTAACTCTCGATTACTATCCTTAAAAAAGAAATTGCGTTATTGCTGTCGTTAAATCTGTGAGATCACATGACGTAATTCCCATATTTATGCACTTTATAAAGCGATATTTCGGGAAAAGGTAGTAATTAACTAGAAATGTATTTTTTTTTTTATTGAAAAAACTAAAAAAATATTTATACCAAATTGGTGTCTCTAAAGACGCCATTGCAGCCAGAAAAAAGTGACTGTCTCTTAGAGGTACAAAAATAATAATCGAGTGATGATGATTTTACATTAGAGATATTTCCAATGTAATAATAATATTGCGAAAATATTAGAAAAAAAGCTGAAGTTTCGTATTAAGTAAACACATTCTACAAAATTGTCTTCAGTAAAACAACTCTGGAAAATGAGAAGAGCAGGAGAAATTTTACATGCACTAGAGACGTTACATGTGTGATGATGAGCCTTGTCATGTTATTATAATTATCTATCAAAGAATACATAAATAATTTCGATATCGATTTTGCATTTTAAACCTTTTATGACAGTTCGCTTTGCCAGTGGCATATATAGCTGGGCATTGTACTCTTCTAGATATTACTAGAGACGTGCTATGGTGATGATTTAGGGTTGGAAAGGTCCTCTTAAAGTAGGGTCTGTATATGGCAATGGCACAGTGGGCAAGTGCCTAGAGTCTTATTACTTTATGTACACCTACAATTATTGTACTCTTTATTATTTTTTTCTTTACATTTTGTGTTTAAAATATTTTATTGTTGCATTTTCACAACCATTTGGTATATTTTAGCGAGCGTGGTTTGGCATATAATTAACTGCATTGTTGTTGCAACTCGTATTCAATTGTAACGTCTAAAGAATATTTGGCGAATTATCACTTGTACGTTATCACTGACGTAAAAGTGCCTTAAAATTAATTTATTAGTTTGTAAAAGTTCTAAAAATATTAATATGTTGCATTAGATTGCAGTAGACTCCCTTAAATCCGTATAGCTTAAAACCAGGGGTTGTGCAGATTTTAGAATTTTGTGGATTTCTGGTCACTGTTTTGCTTACATTTCTTAAACAATAATTTGAATTTAATAATGCACTCAAAATTATAATGAATGTTTACAATAAAGTAAAATAATTAAGTAAAATAATAAAAATTAAGAAAATAATAAAAATTAAGAAAATTTTAAAAGCATTTAAAATATTAAAAATAAAGGTTAAGTAAATAATTATAATTCATAACTAAATTATACATAATGATGATGAGATAATTTTTGCTTCAATTAATCAGTGAAAGTTGCCTTATAAATGTACACTAATAATTCACATCAAAATTTTAAAATAACAAAGTTTTATTTCATATTTAGCCATTTTAATAATAAAAAATGCTTGATTACTAGATAAATTATTTGATAAAAAATAACGTGATTGTCACTGATATCAGCACTATCTTGATTTTTTTTTCAGAAATAAATTTATGCAATTTGGCAAGGTCTTGCCAACATGTTACAGTGAGAAAGTGCCGTGTGCTGAGTATCGTCCCAAGTGGTTCAGTTGGTAGAACGTCAGTGGGCTATAATGATGACTCGGGTTCGATCCCCGACTTGGGTACTTTTTCACTGTGTTGTCTATACGCCTTTTAAGCAATTAAAATTTGAATATTATGAATGCAAGGCGTGTGAAATTTACAATGGAAAAATTTCCAAGTATTAAATATAGATCAAAACTGGCAGTGATCATATTTAAGTAAATAGAGGGAAAGAAAAAAAGAATGTGTTACATTTCTAAACGCATTGGCAAACTTTTTTAGCTCAGGCCATTCATTGCTACGTTATTAAACGAATTTTAAGATTTTATATTATAGACATAATATGTATGCATACATATATTTTCAGGGTACACTGGAAATGGACTGTGGTGTGAAGACATAAATGAATGCGAGAATAACAACGGTGGTTGTTCAACTAATCCGTTTGTAGAATGCTACAATACTCATGGATCTAGGCGATGTGGACCTTGTCCAAATGGTATGCATGGGATTTTAGTAATCACAAGTAACCTTCTAAAGTAAATCTTGAAAACTAAGGTCGAATACGACAACAAGAAATTTTTATACAGAAAATACAACTGACTTCAACTTGTCATACTTGTAAACATTGTGTTTTAACTGACAACATGCTTACACGTGTGCAAAAAAAAAAAAAAAAAAAAAAAAAAAAAAAAGGCTTATTTTTTTATTAATTTATTGAACACCAATTGGCGTTTCTTGGGAGAATTATTTGGAACAACAGAGTTCTTTTATGACTATCCTTTATTCATATCCACGTGTACTTTAAAACACATTGTTGCCAGCATAGCCCATGTTTGACGATCAGTAGACGATCACATGCTAAAACTTCTGGCGCTACAAACGAGTCTTTTTAGTGGCCGAGAAAGCTGAAAATTCGTAAAATATCAGGTATCACAATTCGGTATAATTTGGTTTTACAAAAGAAATTATTATTTATTATTATTATTATTATTATTATTATTGTTGTTGTTTGTTTGTTTGTTTATTTTACTTGTTAGAGCATGGAGAATGTTTTTATAAAGATAACTTATAGGACACAGGAATCTTATATAATTTAAAAGTTTGTAACTTACTTTTACAAAAATAACTATTTTGACTTAACACACTGATTGCCAAGGCACACAAATATGTCTGCCATATACCACACGAATACGCACTGTAAAAATTAAATGCGTAAATTTACACGTAAAAACAGGTATATCGATGATACAAAAACGATTTGTCTATATGTGTAAAGTGGTGTGTAAATTGCCAAAATACACACCTAATGTGTACATTTTAAAATACACTTTTTAGTGTGTAATTTGATGATAACACTAAGTGTGTAAAAGTTATCTGATCACTCTTGAAAGACACACTTTAATGTGTAAATAGCACAAGAATACTCATATTTCTGTGTAATATTCTTACATATATATCTGTGTAATATTTTGTGATTACACATATTTTGGTGTATTGTGCAAAATACACATATTTTTGTGTAATGTACAAAATACGCAGTTTTTTGTGTAATATTTTTTTACACATAATTCACATTGCACATTATGTGTGATGCATAATATGCAACACACATAATTTGATATTCAAAATACCCATATTTTTGTATAATATTACAAATAGACAAATTTTTTGTGTACATAGCTACTTTGGGTAAATTGTGAAGTAAGTGTTTTATATTGCAAAATAAAACTGCACAAAGAACATTACTCATATGCTTGATGTGTTTGTTAGCAGGTTTGTTTTAAGGCCATAAAACAGTGTACACAGAATATACTTTGGCAATTTTCACAAGACAAATCGTTTTTTATCATCGATATACCTGTTTTAAAATTAAGCATAAAACAGGATCGTCTGAAATTATACTTTTGAAAATATACTTGCAACTATACTTATGTTACTACATTCTATCTTTTTGTTAGAGTTGGTTTTGAGTCCTAAAACCATATCGTCACAATATATGCGTAGAGTGTGTATAATCTGAATAAATAGCCATTTACAGTGTGGAGACTGTCTTCAGAAATGTCATTTATTATTCTTATAGTAATTATGCATGGTGATATAAAATTAATATTGACATATACAGAAAACCTCAGAATAACGGACACCTTGGGAGCGCGGAATTTCTCCGCTATTCAGAGGTAAATATTTTGGTGTGGGGGATCGAAAAAATTTCCTCTTAATAAAGATGCTGTTTATGGTGGATCGATTGTATTTACCAATATAATTGTTTACTTAATTCTCCACTACAATCTTAATATGTCAATTGAATTGAGTTCTGCTGATTGTTAATTATATTGAATAGTCTAATTTTATAATACAGAAAATTACACAAAAACAACTCGAATGTAAACAATAAACAAATCTGCAACCAAAGCAATTCCAAATAATAAGAAACCCGACAATATAACATGAAGACTTAATAACAAGTAAATAGAAAAGTGCTAATAGCAAGAAAAGTAATTCATTTTTTGGGTTGATACATGATTTTAGCAGCAAGTGTCAATGGAGAAAATCTTTGATTTGATGCCATGCGTCACTTTACACTGCAGCTGAAATTCAAAAATTGTTCCGAAGCACACATTTTGCACAAAAGAAACAAGTTACGATCACGTGATTTGTAGAATGACACATTACCCCCTGAAGTAGTGTGAAAAGTAGAGTCTGTTCTCGCTGCAAACTACAGATTTTTTTGTATCGTGCTTAGAGATGTAAAATTTCCGGAAATTTTAAAATGTCAAAAACAAAAGTTTTTTTTTTTTTTGAAAAATTGATTTCTTACTTTTTGTTTTTCAAAAATAAGTTATATTTTCTTAATATAAAATAATAAACATTTTTTTCTGCATATATATATATAATCATTTCCACTTTACATAAATATATTACGAAAAAAAAAAAACTAGCTTTTCAGCCTAAGAATTTTGATAATAGCTTTTCTTGCTTAATTTAACACCATAGTTTGTAATTTATCGTTACTCAGCTGAAATGATTTTTCATAGTTGCATTTGTTCAATTACCAGTAAAGCTAATTAAAAACAACAACAACAACAACAAAATAATTTTATGAGTTTCAATCAATATACCTGCACTTTTGAAGAAAATTTAAAGTGCATTATACATCCCCTCTACATAGCATTGTTTTTTAAGTATATAAATGATGCCATTTAAATAAACAAATCATTATTGTATTGTGGCATTGTAAATATTATAATATATAAATATTCTATTATTTAAAAATAGGTAATAATTTACAATATTACATTTTTTTCGAACAATTAAAATTTTCATTTCCAGTATATTTAATTTTGGTATAGCTTTCCAGTCTAAACCCAAACTTAAACGTTTTGGTTTTAGTTTAAGCTTTAGATTCTTAATATGAAATTAATATATATTATATATAATCTCTCTCTCTCTCTCTTTTTTTTTTTTTTTTAAATGAAAGGAATAAAACAGGTAGATTTTTAATACTTATAAAAATTAATTTAAACTAAATTTTTCACAGAAAATTGTTTATACTTTCTTAGCAAAGTTTATTTACATACGTTTATATTTAAAATAAAAATACTGTTAGACAATTCTAAGAATCTGTATTTAAGGAAAATAAAGAGAAGAGTAAAAAAGCAAATAATTACAATTGCATGCTATCAAAAAAGAATTTGTTTCTAATAATAGTTAAATATTTCTGGCGATTATCATCTGATTACATGAAAACTTGCAGCTATGCCAATACAAATAAATGCATGTTTCAAATTTTATATTAAAATTTCAACCTACTGGTATTATTGAAATAATTTTGCACACGAATTTTATTTTTTAACAAGAGAAGTTGCATTTAATTATCTTTCCAGGGATTTGCTTACATTTTTTTCACGCGATCTTATTTTTGTGAACTTTTGTATATAGTTACAGAAAACATAAGGAGAAATTTGTGAGTTAGAAAGTATCCATTATATTTAGTTTCCTATTTAGGTATTATTTAGTAAGGTTCTTTGTACATATATACAGCTACATAACAGATTCATTGGTGATTTCAGCTGCTATGCGACAGTTTTTATTATTTTAAAATCCAATGTTTTAAGGTGAAAAAAATCGTAAAGGTTCCTTTAAATGACTCAAGTTCTTCCTAAATTGCTTACAGCATAGCTGCCAATTTTTACGCTTTTTTCCTACCACTAAAATTTTATAGTAAATTTTACCTTATTAAGTCGTCGAAATTAAGTGATTCAATAACACAAAAATTTCTATTAATTTTTAGTGGTAACAAAAAGCGTAAAAGTTGGCAGCTATGTTACAGATCATATTTTCCATGTGAACGTTTTCACGTGGGACACTGAACATAAAAAAATATAAATAAATAATATCAAAATGTAATCCATAATAATATTATTTTTTAGCTGAAATTTCATTTTTTCAAAATTGGAAAAAATTGGAAAGTACCTCTTCAAAAAAATAAAGAAATAAAAAAATAATAAAAAAAAGTTACCCGGTGTTACTCGCTACACTACATTGTTAAAAATATTGCGCACTACACTACAAACTACTGTAAAAAGTAGCGACTACTGTAGTTTCGCTACTTGTAGCGCGCTGCTTTCGACCCCTGCACAGTAAAAATAAAAAATGCATTTATCCTTCTTTGCTATTATTATTTAGATAATTAAAATATTTTAGTAAAATTATACTTAAATTCTATCTAATTCAAAATAACAAACATTTTTTAAAGCCCTGAGTTTGGAGCTATTGTAATGATTTTAAAAACATAGAATAGAAAAAATTATATTTTTACATACCTATTTTGATCGAATGACATGGAGTAATCCTGTGTTTTGAGATATAGATGATAGTTCATCATGCTTACGTAATTTTTAATGCGATGTCATACTGCAGACAGTCTTGTTGAACATTAACTATAAAATACCTATTTTTTTTTCTAGAGAATAATTCTAATCTTTTTCAACGCTTAAATATCCTGTTTAGCACTTCATAAAAACCACAAAAGCATATTTTTCCGCTGGTTGCAGGATATTTACAGTGTCTCACATAAGTGATGGGACACTTGTGCTTTACAAAAGGAAACTAATCAAATAACTTAAAAAAACATGTAACACATTTTTTGTGGGTGTGTTTCATACTTAAATTTAGTAAAGATTATTACATAACATACATTTTGTCAAAATATTAAAATATTAATTTAATAAAAATACAAATGTTTAGAACGGAGCAAAAAATAGCTCACATAAGTGATGGGACACCATTATATATGCAACAAAAATCGTCTGAAATAAGCAATAAAAATATTTTTTGGGGTTTTATTTTTACTTAAAAGCAATTGGCAATAATTTATAAAATCGTCTGCAGTATTTCTCTCCAGTTTGTTTTGGAATTTTTGTGTTTTTTAGCTCTGTGTAGCCATGAATGCTAAACGAAAAGAAACTTCGCCTGAAATTCGAAAATTAGTTATTAATTTGCATATTGAACGTGGAAAATCTATCAGAAAAACTGCTGAAACAGTTAACTTGAGTCGTTCAAAAGTTTTCAATATCATTAAACGATATAAAAAGAATCATATGATTCAGGATAAAAGAAGACCTGGCCGACCATCAAAGCTATCCAATGGAATAAAGCGAATTATCGTTCGAAATATTAAAAAAAATCCAAGAATTAGTGCTTCAAAAGTTGCTGCTGATTTACAAGCATTATATGGAATAATTGTTAATCCTGAGACTATTAGAAAGGTAATTCGATCTGTTGGATATCACGGTAGAGTAGCCAGGAAAAAATTCTTCGTAAGTGAAAAGAATAGAAAACTCAGACTAGCTTTCGCAAAATCCAACATAAATAAGAATTCCGATTACTGGAATAAAGTTATATTTGCTGATGAGAGTAAATTTAATATATTTGGTTCTGACGGTAGAATCTTGGTGTGGAGAAAACCCAGGGAAGAATTTCGCAAACAGAACTTGGTACCAACAGTAAAACATGGTGGAGGAGGAGTTATGGTATGGGGGTGTATGTCGTCCGCTGGAGTTGGTAATCTTGTTTTTATTGACAGTATAATGGATCAGTACAATTATATTGATATTTTAAAGCAAAATTTGAAATCTTCAGCATGAAAATTGAACCTTCATAACGATTTTAAATTCTACCAGGACAATGACCCCAAGCACACTGCTCTGAACGTTAGACTCTGGCTGCTATATAACTGTCCTGAAATAATAAAAACACCACCATAATCTCCAGACTTAAATCCCATAGAGAATATTTGGCAAGAATTGGAATCAAGAATTCGCAAACACACCATTTCTTCAAAACAACAACTAAAATCGGTGCTTCAAGAAGAATGGGGTAAAATCACTCCAGAAATCACAAAAAAATTAGTCGAAACCATCCCAAAAAGATTAAATCATGTTTTAAAAGTAAAAGGAAATCCAACAAAATATTAAAACCTTTTAAAAAGTAAAATTTTTGGATAAATATTTGATGGAAAAGTAAGTGTCCCATCACTTATGTGAGCCATTTTTTGCCCCGTTCTGAACAATTGTATTTTTACTAAATTAATATTTTAATATTTTGACAAAATGTATGTTATGTAATAATTGTTACTAACTTTAAATATGAAACACACCCAAAAAATTTTTGCACATGTTTGTTTATTTATTTTATTGCAGTTTCTTTTTATAAAGCACAAGTGTCCCATCACTTTTGTGAGACACTGTATGTTTGAATGCAGTTGGCAGATGTTATTTCTTATACAACTTTAATAGATGTTCTCTAAAAATCTGCATGATCCGGACGTTATGATTTTATGAAGTATTTAATTCCAAACAAATTTTCCCAACAATAGTTATTTTCTTAACAAAAAGCACAAAATTGTAGCCTTTGACTGACATTTTATTTGTATCCACCATTTTGAAAGAATAAAAAAAAATTAAAATAGCAGACGATAATTTCTTTCTTCAAATAATAAATTGTCACTGTCTTTTAACATTTACACACTTATCCGTGTACATATCATTATGTGTAAATTACAATAACACACCAATTCGTGTAAATTCGGGCATTTTACTACATTTACACACTTGTTTGGGTTTTTTAAGTGATAACAAATTACACACTTAGTTTCATAAGCTAAAATACACATAAAAACAGGTAAAAGTTTGCAGAAAATGTGTAATTTGTATGACAAGCGTGTAATTTTAAAAATTTACACATACAGTGTCTCACAAAAGTGATGGGACACTTGTGCTTTATAAAAAGAAACTGCAATAAAATAAATAAACAAACATGTGCAAAAATTTTTTGGGTGTGTTTCATATTTAAAGTTAGTAACAATTATTACATAACATACATTTTGTCAAAATATTAAAATATTAATTTAGTAAAAATACAATTGTTCAGAACGGAGCAAAAAATGGCTCACATAAGTGATGGGACACTTACTTTTCCATCAAATATTTATCCAAAAATTTTACTTTTTAAAAGGTTTTAATATTTTGTTGGATTTCCTTTTACTTTTAAAACATGATTTAATCTTTTTGGGATGGATTCGACTAATTTTTTTGTGATTTCTGGAGTGATTTTACCCCATTCTTCTTGAAGCACCGATTTTAGTTGTTGTTTTGAAGAAATGGTGTGTTTGCGAATTCTTGATTCCAATTCTTGCCAAATATTCTCTATGGGATTTAAGTCTGGAGATTGTGGTGGTGTTTTTATTATTTCAGGACAGTTATATAGCAGCCAGAGTCTAACGTTCAGAGCAGTGTGCTTGGGGTCATTGTCCTGGTAGAATTTAAAATCGTTATGAAGGTTCAATTTTCGTGCTGAAGATTTAAAATTTTGCTTTAAAATATCAATATACTTGTACTGATCCATTATACTGTCAATAAAAACAAGATTACCAACTCCAGCGGACGACATACACCCCCATACCATAACTCCTCCTCCACCATGTTTTACTGTTGGTACCAAGTTCTGTTTGCGAAATTCTTCCCTGGGTTTTCTCCACACCAAGATTCTACCGTCAGAACCAAATATATTAAATTTACTCTCATCAGCAAATATAACTTTATTCCAGTAATCAGAATTCTTATTTATGTTGGATTTTGCGAAAGCTAGTCTGAGTTTTCTATTCTTTTCACTTACGAAGAATTTTTTCCTGGCTACTCTACCGTGATATCCAGCAGATCGAATTACCTTTCTAATAGTCTCAGGATTAACAATTATTCCATATAATGCTTGTAAATCAGCAGCAACTTTTGAAGCACTAATTCTTGGATTTTTTTTAATATTTCAAACGATAATTCGCTTTATTCCATTGGATAGCTTTGATGGTCGGCCAGGTCTTCTTTTATCCTGAATCATATGATTCTTTTTATATCGTTTAATGATATTGAAAACTGTTGAACGACTCAAGTTAACTGTTTCAGCAGTTTTTCTAATAGATTTTCCACGTTCAATATGCAAATTAATAACTAATTTTCGAATTTCAGGCGAAGTTTCTTTTCGTTTAGCATTCATGGCTACACAGAGCTAAAAAACACAAAAATTCCAAAACAAACTGGAGAGATTACTGCAGACGATTTTATAAATTATTGCCAATTGCTTTTAAGTAAAAATAAAACCCCAAAAAATATTTTTATTGCTTATTTCAGACGATTTTTGTTGCATATATAATGGTGTCCCATCACTTATGTGAGCTATTTTTTGCTCCGTTCTAAACATTTGTATTTTTATTAAATTAATATTTTAATATTTTGACAAAATGTATGTTATGTAATAATCTTTACTAAATTTAAGTATGAAACACACCCACAAAAAAATGTGTACATGTTTTTTTAATTTATTTGATTAGTTTCCTTTTGTAAAGCACAAGTGTCCCATCACTTATGTGAGACACTGTATATACGTGTAAAATTGTTCAATTTACACATTTATTTTTTAGAGTGCGTGTGCCTGCAATATTTTCATTGAAGACAATTTATTGCTATGAAACCAGACTATTGATAATTTATTACCATCTAATTAAAAAAAGAAGCCTGTGTTTAAATCTAATTAAAAATCTAATTACCATCTAATTAAACAAAGAGCAAGACATGCTTAGTGATTTCAGTCTGGCGTTCAACGTGTAAAAATAACTAAAATTTGACATTTTTGAACTAAAAATGTTTAAAATTAACACTTTGTGTAACATTAACAAACGTTGTCACGATTGGGAATTGTGAACCGAGTCGATAAACATTGAAAACCGCTTTGTCAAAAAAAAAAAAAAAAAAAAAAAAAAAAAAAAAAAGACATTTCATCGCAATTTGTGACGGTCAAGATGTTAAATGGCTTCTAAGATAATTAAGTACAAACTTGAAACATTTTTGTAACTAAACGCATACTTGACAAATTAATGGCTTATGTCGGCCAGTCGTCAGCAAGTGGTCAAGGGGGAATACCCTTTATATTTAACTAGCCGTTACATGTGTTTTTCATGAGTGGAGAAAATCGTTATAGACAAAAAACCCGCGGCTTTGCTCGCGTAATTCTTGAAAAATGCCAAATGGTATTCGTTGGCCTATTTTCATTAGAGGAAATTTTACTGCCACAGATAATTCAGAAATTACTAATTAAGCCACACTAATTAAGCAAATTTCTGTAACGACTATATCACAGATATTTCAATTTAAAACTTTTCTGTTCTTGCTCACATTAAAATTTCAAAATTTTTAAAAACTGTTCTATGGATGCATTTGTGTCTCTAACGTAACAGCCATGTAAAATTTCAAGTTTATATCCCTCACTTCAGATAAATCATTGTTTAGAAAGTTTTTAGAACTTTTTCAGCTTATTTAACTTTTATAAATTTCGATTTTTTTTTTAGAAACCGTTTTTAGCGAGCACTGAAATCTTAAAATTAGCCACCATGCCAAATTTCAATTTCCTATACCAGCAGCATCGCTAAAATCGCAATTTTGGAATGTTTTTTGTTTCTGCACCTTTTTTTAAATTTCGGATTTTGTAAAAACTCTTCTGTGGAAGCATTTAAGTATAAAAAATAACAGGCATGGTAAATTCTATTAAGTTATTCTATTAAGTATAAAAGTTTCTATCACTAACAATTTAGGAAAAAGCATAATTTATAACGTTTTTCGCTGAGTTTACACCTCTAAACTTGGAATTTTTAATAGACCGTTTATACCGAGCGTCTGCATCTTAAAAGTTACAACTATACAAAATTTCCAGTTTCTAACCCGAATAAATCCAATTAAATCATAATGTAGAACGTTTTTAGACCATTTTCCGCTCTTTTCAGCCTGTTAAATTTCGATTTTTTTAGAAACCGGTCTTAGCGAGCATTTGCATTTTAAGAGTAACCAACATGCCAAATACGAAGCTTCTATACCAGCTGTATCATATAAATTGAAATTTTAGTACGTTTTTTTTTATGCTCCTGTCTTTTTACATTTCGAATTTATAGGAAACTGTTCTGGATGGTCATGTACGTGAGTAACAGCCAGGCGAAATTTTAAGTTTCTAGCCTTAATAGTTCAAAATAAATCGTAATTTAGAACGTTTTTAGAACACTTCTCTCGCATTTCACTCTTGTAAATTTCGATTTTTCTCAAATTGTTCTGTGCGACCAAATCAGCAGCCATGTAAAATTTTAAGTTTCTACCCCTAACAATTCCACAGTAATTGCAATTTAGAATGCTTTTTAAACGCTTTCCGCTAATTTCACCCTTTGAAATTTTGAATTTCTTTACAAACCATTGTTAGCTAGCATTTGTATCTTAAAAGTAACCGCCATGCCAAATTTGAAATTCATAATCATGTTAATTAAAAAAAAAGTTTAAAAAAAAATAAAAAAATAATTTAGAACTTTTTTTCCTTTTTCACCCTTTTAAATTTCAATTTATTTAAAAAAACTGTTCTGTGTGTGCACTTGTGTCTTAAACAGTATCAGCCATGTGAAATTTCAAGTTTCTGTCCTTAACAATTCCATAGAAATCGTAATTTAGAATGTGTTTAGAACAGTTTTCCCTCATATCACTCTTTTAAATTTCGATTTTTTTAGAAACTGTTCTTAGAGAGCATGTGTATCTTATAAGTTACTATCTTGCCCAATTTCAAGTTTCTAATCTCTTCAGTATAATAAAATTTGCAATGTTAGAACGTTCTTCACTCTTGCAACCCCCTGAGGGTAGTGGCACTAATATAAAATATAGCCTGTGTTAGAGTACAAACTGTCACTGTAAATTTGCGAGCATTACGTTTAAAATCGGTTTGGTAGTTTCAAAGATTCCATAGAAATTGCAATTTAGAATGTTTTTAGAACACATTTAGATCATTTCACCCTTTTAAATTTCGAACATTTTGAAACTGCTTTAGAGAACACTTACATCTTATAAGTAACTACAATGCCAAATTTCAAGTTTCTAATTCCTTTAGTATAAACAAAAATCGAAATTTTAGAACGTTTTTCGCTCTTGCACCCCTTTGCGGTAGTGGAACCTACATAAAATATAGCCCATGTTACAGCAGGGACCGTTACCATCAATTTGCCACCATCACTTTTGAAAATGGTTCTGTAGTTCCAGAGATTCCATAGAAATTGTAATTTAGAATGTTTTTAGAACGCTTTTCGCTCATTTCAACCTTTTAAATTTCGATTTTTTTATAAATTTGTTTTTAGAGAGCATTTACATCTTATAAATAACTACTATGCCACATTTCAAGTTTCTAGTTCCTTCAGTATAAAAAAAATCGAAATTTTAGAACGTTTTTCGCTCCTGCACCCCCCTGGGGGTAGTGGCACCGACATAAAATATAGCCTATGTTAGAGCAGGGGTTGTCACTATCAATCTGTCACCATCACCTTTGAAATCGCTTCGGTAGTTCCAGAGATTACCCCCTACAAACAAACAAACAAATAAAAAAACAATAGTTACTTCTTTATAATATTAGTATAGATTTGAAATTTACTCTTTTAGATTGCTTTAATTGCAGATAATTTTAATCATTGCTGGTAGGATTATCGTGTGTGAAACTAATATGCCTAAAAGAAATATTAATTAAAGAATAATTATAGAAATTACCGTACACATATTTTTAAAACATGCTCATAGTTTATCCATATTTATACTTGTTTTTCAGGATATTTTGGAAATGGTGTACAGTGCATGTACCAGAGTGTCTGCAATAACAACAGAGGTGGATGCCACCCTCTTGCAACGTGCATAGACAATCCAGGTAAACCTATATCAACCGTTTTAACTTAAGTCTTATTTAGAAATAACTTATGACGTAGCTGCTTAATCGAAAGTTTTTATTAATAAAAATGTTTTGAATCTTTAAAAATAATGTAATTTTTTTCTGACGTATAAGAAAGAATCACTGAAATTATGATTTGCCATTTCTTTAACACATTCCAACATAGTTGAAACGTGTTTATGTGGTCAGTCTGTCCCCACTCTAACTTTCTTAACCCTACACTGCACAGTAATCTGTTCACATTCATATGTGAATTAATTAAATTTTCCCCATTTACACGCAGTTACCTTTGTACTTAAAGAATTTAAAAAACCTCTAAATTCAATATTCATTATCAATCTAACCCATTTTTATTTATCTGAATGGATTAGCATCTATTTTCGAAAATATCATTTTCATGTTAAAAAAAACAGTTTTTATGCAGTCACATACAGTTAAAAGAAGAATGAAAAAATCATGCGTCAAGCATAGATTATGAAACACTGTTCAACACATCCAGAAAATTATAACGAAACTTCACTGTTAAATAAGGTGAAAGAAGATATATAGTAAACAAATAAAATAAGTTGAAACTGGTGTGAAACACAAAGAACTAAAATAACTTCTTAAAACACCATAAAAATTTTAAAATGCGCTAGGCCTTTCGAAAGATCTGAGTCTTTCTTCGTCAGGCGCAAAAAGACGTGCGTCTACTATGAAAGCAGCAGCAAGACTGAAGTGAGAGGTAAGGGAGAGGAAACAAGCTGATGCAAGCTTTCCTATTGGCTGTTGCATCAGCTTGTTTCCTCTCCCTTACCTCTCACTTCAGTCTTGCTGCTGCTTTCATAGTAGACGCACGTCTTTTTGCGCCTGACGAAGAAAGACTCAGATCTTTCGAAAGGCCTAGCGCATTTTAAAGTTTTTATGGTGTTTTAAGAAGTTATTTTAGTTCATATAGTAAACAGTTTAGGAAACATAACACATTTTAAAAATCAATTTTAGCAATTACCTTGCATAGTCAAAAAAGTAGTCGAGTTATTTTGTGCAGCCCTGTTTATGATCTATAGATTTGGACATATACTACATTGCATGATAAAATTTAGTTCAGTTAGAAAGTTCACCTTTAGCAATTTTTGCCAATCGATGGAAATTCACTCAAAACCTTTTGTGCAGCCCTGTATATTATCTAAAGACTTTTGTGCGCACAACATACTAAGCTAAAATTTAATTCAGGTAAAATACGCATAAGGTAACTTAAAACTCACTTCCAGCAATTACCAACCATAAACGACAATGTATCTTGTTCTTTGCGTAGAATGAATTTATTTATATTCTACAAACTTCTATTAGTCTGCTAAATATAGTTCAGCAGGAAAATTCCTAACACAATTTAAAATACCCTTAAGCAATTCACTTCCATAGTCAGCAATATTACGAATTCCTTAGTGTAGCCCTGTATATGATCAACAGAATTTCTACATCCACGTAGTATACAAAATTTTAATTAAACTTATAAACGCAAAACAAAGTTGAAATTGAAAACGCACTTATCACACATAGACTGTAATTATAGCACTAAGACTGTAACCAAATTATTTTGTGTTTCCCTGTAAATGAACGATAAAGCACTGCACACCTTACTTTTCAGTGAGCAATTTATAGTGCACCTCGGTAATGCATATAAATTTCATTATGCTTGAAACAGTGAAACATAATTAAATTACACTGCAAACGATTTTTTACAGTAGAACATTGTGTAACAGAATTCTTTTGTCTGACCCTGTAAATGAATAATAAGTACTTTGCACCCCATATTCTACAAAAAGCATGTTTTCATAATATATATCAATTTCATCATGTTTTAAATGGCGTAGCATCATAAAAATGCACTTGAAGCGATCATTTTCCATTGACTGTAATGTAACGTTATAATTTTAACTGTCCCTGTAAAAAAACTGTAAGTGCTACACACTTCAGTTGAAATAGGGAATATGCTATAGTAAGCGTCAATAACATACAAAAATATCAGAGCAATCGGAGAATATTTACGGGAATATAGCACGGACGGACGGCCAGACAAACAGAAGTCATAAATACCGGGTGAACCAAAAGTTCATTAAAACTTTAAAAATTCATAAAAAAGGAAGAAATTATGATAAAGAAGTTTTTTGCCAGAAAGGGCTCATAAGGTAGTCGGATTTTTTTTAACAGTAAAAAAATTTTTAGTTAAAAATGTCACTGGTAGAGGGCGCTGACGACCCGAAACATAATGAACAGGAACAGGACAACAGTACGCTCCATCTATTTATTCTTGCAATAACAATTGTTCAACACGACCTCCAGAACATTGTACGACACAACTAAGGCGACTCACAACGCCCGTTACAGCTGAATGCAACATGTCGGAATGAATTGCAGAAATCTCACGGCAGATAGAATCTCGATAGAACGTTCGATCGGGTAATGATAACATTTTGAAAGTGAATGAGAAATCCTCGTGTATCCCGGTCTTTTATTGTAGGATTAATTTGCATAGTTTTGCTGAATCTCTCGCATGTTAGCGCCATCTACAGGTGACTTTTTTAACAAAAAAATTTTCTGCTTCTAAAAAAAATCCGACTGCCTTGTGAGCCCTTTCTTGCAAACCGCACTTCTTTATCTTAATTTCTTTTTTGTGAATTTGAAAGTTTTAACGAATTTTTGGTTCACCCGGTACTTTTCAACTAGGTTGGAAAGTGTTAAAAAGTGTATGGTTAAATAGATATACGGATTGCCACAACTTTGGTGAATGTTGTTGAGGCCAACAGCATCACGCTCTCTATTGAAAACGGAATTATCGTTCGTTTACAGGAACACTCAAAAGAATTAAGATTACCCAAATTAATTATCCAATACTGAGTCTGTCTCCATACATTTCTTGTGTCCACGTCCCTCAATTCGTGAGCGGCACGAGAAATTCATGGCGACCGGCTCAGTAATGGATAAAGCAAAGAATGGACGAAAAAGAATATCAGAGGAAAATATCGATTATTATCGCCTTGACATGCTTTGTGGAACCAGTGGTGCACATATAGAGGTTTATTAATTGATTTAAAAACTTCAATGTTTACTTCTAACACTATATTACTTTCCATACAATCTATTTGTGCATTTGTGTTTGTAATAAAAGCTTGATATTGTAAAGAGACTTTGTGGACACCCTGTATAATGATATAATGGGGAGTGCTACACTACAAAAAAAAGTGTTGATTTTACAGTATAATACTGGCATCCCAGCTGCTATTATTATACCGTAAAATGCAAGGTAATAAACAGTAAAATGAGCAGTAATACACGCACGGTAGTGCATTACTGCTTATTTTACTGTTTATTACCGTGCATTTTACGGTATAATACTGGAAGCTGGGATGCCAGTATTGTACTGCAAAATCAACACTTTTTTTGCAGTATAGAAGTACACTGTAGCTTGTTCAGCAAAACCGTATGTATTATCAACTACATTCCGAATTGCGTCTAGCTCTGCATTATTTGGATGCAGATGATGTCGTTTCAGCACTTCACGTGGTATTATTACATTTATCATTTTTAAAACTACATACTGCCCTTAGCTGTGTCAGTGATAGTGATTAAATGATGTGTTTTATTGCAGCAATAACAGCCACTTACAGAGAATGTCGATGTCCTCCTGGATACGTGGGCAACGGCGAGGGACTGAGAGGTTGTGTTCCGACGCAAGGAATGACCTGCGAAAACAATCCATGTCAACATGGAGCTTGTCAGGTAGGATATAATTTACACTAAAAGGCAGTATTTAATTCATCCCTTTATCTCTGATGACTAAAATAATAATAATTTACTTTATTCTTCACTCAAGTGACTTAAATTAATTAAACACTAAGAGAAAAGGAAACTAAGGGGTTCTGAGTCACCGCACAGGGGGGCGTTTTGAGGATCTAGGTGGACAAAATTATTGCGTTGAAGTTTAATTAGGTTTTTGCTATGGATTTTCGAATCTATCAGTAATAAAATAACCAACCTGTGATAAATATTTGACTTATTTAATTATTTATATTATTATTATTATTATTATTATTATTATTATTATATAATTATTATTTTTTAAATTATAGTTTTGTATTGTCATTGAAACTACACATGTATTCAAAGTTTCAGCTCAATCGGATAATTAAAAGTGGTGAAAATTGGCTTGCAAGATTTGAATTAAACACTCAGACGCACACTTCAAGTTAATATAACTTAATGATTCGCAAACTTTCGCAGGTACTGTCTTAAGTTTTCAATACTTTAGGAATGGCACTTTGATTAAAAAAAATGCTTATTGCTTAATAATGCTTAATACTGTATTAAAAGTCAAGATGAAGTTTGAAAACAAGATGCGCTTATTTTCGAACAACAATAGGTTAAATCGTGTGAAAAACATGTGACATATGTCCAGTAAACTCCTGCTTTCAAATAAAACAGAAAAGTCACGACTTGCTTTCGAACTTACAGAAAAATAGTGCAACTGTTGAAAGTCTCTCAAATCAACTGCCTTCTTTACGGTCGTAGTAAATCGACACCTCGGGTTTTTTCGACAAAACTTGTACGGGTCTCGACAAAAGTGACATTCAGCTACCAGTATACGCGGTCTTCTTAAATTCCGAGATAATCGGACAAATGAATTTTGTCCACCTATATCATCAAAACGCCCCACTGTGCACTGTAAAGAAAATTTTAGTTGTTCTGTTTTTCTACGTTTATGCGTTTAAAGATTATCTTAAACAGGTAGTTCAGGAGCCAGAATCAACCTGACTAAAAAGAGAAATAAAGAAAAATGTTGCAATGATCACTTTCGAAAAAAAAAAAAAAAAAAAAAGATAAAATTTTGCTTTTAAATTATCAATACTGCAAATTTGTTTAATTCAGAATGCTTTTTATGTTGATATGTTTAAAAATTGTTTTGCTCAAGGGGTTTTGATTAAAAAACAAAAAAAAAAAAAAAAAAGACAAGAGGGGAAAATTCTGCTATAAGGCCGAATATAGATTGCCACACACGGCTTTTATTTAAAAACTAGTCGTTGGCGGCCACCGTAATACTTACCCATCATGGATATGCATAATGTAAAATATTAAAATAAAAATGTGTAAACTACTTATAAAATGCATTGCAATTCAAATAAAATCGTGGCTTGATGACGTCACAAACTTTAAAGGCTCGATTACTGAATTGCTTGAAAGAGGTTTTTCCTTATAACTCCAAAAATAATAATCCTATTAACTAGCGGTTTATTGCATCTGATTAAGCGTCAAATTTCCAATTAAAATATATCTTTGAAGTGAAATTTGGATGAAATACAGGGTCATGAAAAATCGAAGAGTGTGGAAAATAGGATTCCAACTATCTCGGCAACTAATTATCCGATCGACTTCATGTTTTATTCAAAATTTATGTTTTTTTATTGTCTGTTATATTCATTTCTTAAAATAAACTATTTCGAAAATTTTTATATACCTTTCATCAGAACGAATATTTCGAGAGTCCGAAAAAAATTGTTCCGGTTAATCGAGGTTATTGAAATGAAATAGGCTTCTTCCCATTATTACATACTAAGTACATACCAAATTGCAAGTCTCTATCTCAATTTTTTCGGGAGATAGAGCGTTTACAGACACACAGACACACACACAGACACACAGACACACAGACGGACGGCAAATTTTTTTTTTCTAAAAATATGTTTTTCGGAATCTCCAGTGTCTGAAACGTGTAAATCCGTCAAAATTTTTTTTTCGATTTTCAAAACGATTACAAGACTTACCCTACACTACGTATGATGGGTAAGTAATAAATAAACTAGCTGTAACTCAGAATAAAAACGCAATGACAACAAACAATTTTAAAATATCTAAATAACAAATAAAAATTCCCCTGTTAAACTGTTGAGTTGTTCAATAACCATTCGATTTAGAAAAATATTTTTCTACCACTGAGCAATTTTTTTTAATGAAATTTAATTCATGTTGCTATGGCAGCAGACGATAAAACGATATCTTTGGAATAAGGGAATATATAGAAGAAAAAATTTTGTTGATGTTTGTGATAAAATGTTTTTCTTTATTTTTTAAAAATGTATATACATAATTCACTTTTAATTTTAACAGAATAATAAGTTTACTATAATTCGTTACTCATGCTATGGCCAGTATACACGATACACGTCGAGCCACAATGCCTTTATCATTATCTTTTTACGCGTAAAAGTTTCGCTATGGTACTCCATTGTGAAGTTTTGTAATTTTTGAAATCTAATATTTGAAAAAACGACATAAACATTAGATTTGAAATTTATATCAAGAAAAATACAATTTTTTACCATTCTAACGCAGTTTGTAAAACAATTTTGTGACAAATACTTTTCGAGTTATTAATTTTTTAAGTAACTTCAAATGTTTCATTTTCCGAGATTAATCTGTGGCAACGATGGATTGCTGTGACTTTTCATAAACATGAAAAATGATAGAGATTGAAAGAATAAGCCACCCTGTGTGTGGCTAAAAAGAAAGATCTCAGTTTTGCGTTTTACATTTTATGTTTATATTGTTTATTCAAAAATAATTTCTTCAAATCCGTTCCAAAATAAAAGAGCAATATGGACAGTGACAATATTGGTGAAAATGGTGTGGGAGGGGGAGGGGGTACACATGTGCAATCGCACGATATTATTGAGGGTGGTCTTGATCAAGGATTAATAATCAATATCAAATCTAATTCTTTCTCGCATTATGCACCTAGGCCAGGGCTTAACAAATTAACAAATGCGGCCGCCAGGTTGCCATTGGCTATCATGTATTTTGATCTGGCGAACAAAATGATTTGATCTTTCGGGATGATTTCTGTAAAAAAATTGACATAAAAACCCTGCACCGCCAGCCGCCCACGGGGGTCGCCGGCGTCACGAATACGACCATCGCGCCCAAGCCTCTAAAGGGCTTATATCGCACCAGGAGCTTTGTCTCGCCCCAGCGCTGCGATCGGCTTGGGGCCGCTCCCCACTGTGGACCCCCAGGTCATTTTACCAAGGTCGATGACCTAGGTCGCTACGATAGTAACCCCACACTGGGAGGAAACTTCCGCAGGGACGGAACCTTGATGAACCGCCGAGGAACCCCCGACGACTTCTTTCGCGAAACCCCATAGGGGGAGACGATCACTAGGCCATATGTCGAGCTACCACGACGGCTCTTGCTTTACCACAACTCGAGGGGGGCGAAAACCTACAAAGGTAGTCGCATTCCCTCTTGCAGTGGATTAAAAAAAAATTGACATAAGAAATGAGCACAAAAGGCATTTTTTCTCTTTCCCACCCCTACTCGTGCACGTCAGGCAGTGATCTTCCTCTTCTCTTGTACTTTTAATGGAAGAACTAAATTTAAAAGGCACTTTACAACTCATGCACAGAAAGCACCATTATTTTCAGTTATAACCAGCTAGTATATGTCACGTAATTAGAATGTGAGAGGAGAGAGAAGATATTTCAATAAAACAGTAAAAAATAGTGTCAATCCAGTTTATGTGGCATCTAAAATTGGATACAATGATAAAAAATGTTCGAGTTTTTTTTTAAAGTTACAAATCTGATTTTTGTGTATATATAAGTTGTCAACATAATATAAGTCATTATACGTTTTATAAGTTTCATTTGAAAATATAGTTTATAGTATCTTTCTAAATTATGTACTATTTTAAACTATGTAACTAATAATTCTAAACTATGCTTGTTATTATTTTTTGTCAATTGATTCATAAAAAAGAATGAAGTTGATCGGGTAATTAGTTGCCGAGATTTTGTAATCCTATTTTTCACCCTCTTCGATTTTTCATGACCCTGTATTTCATTCAAATTTCAATTCAAAGATATATTTTAATTGGAAATGAGACGCGTAATCCAACGCAGTAAACTGTTAGTTAATAGGATTATCATTTTTAGAGTTATAAGGATGTTTCTTTTACGAATTCAGTAATAGAGCATTTAAAGTTTATGACGTCATCTAGCCAAGATTTTATTCGAATTGCAATGCATTTTATAAATTGTTTACACATTTTTTCTTTTCATATTTTATATTATGCATATCCTTGATGGGTGAGTATTACGGTCGCCCCCAACGACTAGTTTTTAAAAATGTTGAAAAGCAGGCCCTTATTTTTGTTTTCGACTAGGCGAGGTTATGTCACTAACTTATATTAATAGAAAAATTTCCTTCTTTTTAATGAGTATATTACTAATTTAAAAAAAGCATGTTTGCGTTATATGAGTGAGGGGAGGGGCTTGGGGGGCGTGTTTCTAATAAAAGGGGGTACTGGTAACCCCTTTTAAAAAATTAAAAACATAAAAATGTAGCTATTATAAAATTTTAAATAAATTATTTTATTAATATTAAATTTAATAAAATGCTTTTTTAGTATTCTTTCATTCATAATCTTTAAAATTACATCTAATGGATATAATAATAAACACTGAGGGATTAAAAAATGAGGCCTTTTACAAAACAGTTAATCCATGTGGCATGGCAGATGCTTATATATACATGGATTTGCAATTAGCTAATTCAAAGCTGGACTTGAAAATATAAAATGGTAAATCTTTTATTCTTAATGTTAAGCGTTATTGATTTCTAATACTGTGCCAAGACAAGTAATCAATATCGCCCTATATGAGAAAAACAGTTTTGCCATTTTATAGTTCTGAATCCAGTTTTGACCAATATCGGCCGGTACGACGTTCACCGATATAGGCCGGTCCGGTGTTCACCGATATCGGCCAATATTATTGGGTCTCGATATATTCCGATATTGGAAAAAAAGTTTGCCATACAATGTCGACCGGTACGGTGTTTACCCCAATATTGCAAAATCGATGTTCCCGATATTGGCCGATATTGCTGTGCTACCTGGGCTCCCGAAATGAATAGTCTAAGCAAGGGGTACGTGAAAGAAAAAAGGTTGGGAAACGTTGTCTTAGGACATCGTGAATGGAAGAGTTTCACAAATTCTAATAATATTGCATGGTTCGTACGCCTCAGGAGATTCGAGAGATTTTAATACCAGATTTTTCGTAATTTTATTTAAAAGGTAGCTAACTACAAATATTTTATTGATAGAAGGGTCTAATATAGAAAAGTGGATATGAAATTAACTTCCTCAACCCCCTCGATGTTTCCAAATATTTCTCAGAGTATATAAATCTAAATACTCTAATTTTTATAGAAGTATATAAATCTATGTACTCTAATTTTATGTAAGTATATAAATCTATATCTACCCTATATATATAAAATCCTAATGAAACGAATTTGTGAAACGATTTTATGAAACGAATTTATGAAACGATTTTATGAAACGACTGATTAAACGACTGATTATGTTTCAGGGCTATTTTTAATAAAATATTAAACGCTTGATGGTGAAATTAATACCAATTGTCCATAAAAATCCGCGGATGTCAAAACTGGTAATAGAATTTTGAAATTGGAATTAGTTTTCGAGATATTAATTTTTTTCTAATTTTAATGACATTTCTGTAGTGATGGCAACTAATTACTCAGTTTTTTGTGACAAAAAAAAAAAAAAAAGGGGGAAAAAAATTGAAAAGGATCCCGATAGGGATTATTGATTTCTTTATATTCGTCATTTTCAAATTGAAATTGAATTTATCTTTTATTTCAATCGATAATGAAGACAAGATTCTGATTAAATTATGTTTTTCAGGAAAATTTGAAAAAAAAAAATCACATTTCTATCGTCAGGATTCAATCGTCTGTCAGCATTTAATTTAATTTATAAACTGAAAATATTTTGAATAAATTCGTCCAAATGATGTCATTTATGTAAACGCAAAAGAATTATTAATAATAAAGGAATTAATAGTAATTATTATTTATTGATATCAATTTGTTATTTTTTTGTAAAATTTAATTAAACGAATTTATAAAATCACTAATTCGGATATTTAAAAAGAATATATAAAATAATAATTGCCCAACTGAACGGAAGAAGAATAAAATATCCTGCTTGGTTTTCTATCCTGCTTGGTTTTCTATCCTGCTTGGTTTTTTCCGCCAAGCTTTTTAAAAAAGCGTCAAGTCCCCTAAATAGAAAAGCACCAATAGTTCATTGGGTTTGTTTTCATAACTTTTGGCAACAAATCTATGTATTTTAACGAATCTATCCCTTTTTGAAGCTCGAATTACGCCAAACCTAAAAGCAAAGGATCCTATACTGGAAAAGTACCCGATTTTCTTATGGACAATATTCAAGTGACATAACATGGTGTAAAATTATCGTGGATAGCAAATTTGTTTAAATATCTCATCAATTGATGCCGAATAAATGCAGGCATGCATGCACAAAATATTTAATTAATTTTGTATGATAAATAATTATTAGAAAATTTGTATATCCATATTAATTAAAATAAATAATTTACATATTTAAAATAACATGAAAATGTGCATGATGGTGCACTAAAATAGAGAGAAAATTAAAACCTGTTACTGAAAATGTCTATAACATAGTACATTTCAATACCGTGGTTCTTAATGTTATTCACAAGCAGGTGGATTTTTCTCATCCTTAAATGCAGCGGAAGAATAGAATACAGATCGTTGTTATAAAAGTCCGAGAGGTAGCCACAATTTAAACCTAACCATTTTATACAAGATGGTTTTCAAGTTGTAATTGATTTTACTTATCAATCACGAAAACAGTCGTCAGTTGTCGCAACAGCTGTGTATGAGGCCATGGTAATCAAAAAATGCCCCATTAAAACGTTAAAAGCATGGCAACCCAAGTAAAGATTTACCAATATTTTTTAAATAAAGCACGCTGTCATGTTTTTAGAGGCCTCGAAGTCTGAGCGGGGGTTGGCGAGCGTAGCTCGCAGGGGGTAGGCCCCCTAGTAGTACTATAATTTTTTAACAAATAAGTAAGAAATACATAACTTGCTTACATAATTTTGGAAAACATCTGTTCAATATTGTGAATAAAAAATTACTGTAGGCACAGCTAAACTATTAAAAAAATTTCCTTGGTTTACTGTAGAATCCCTCGAATTTCCAATGTAGTATGTCCATGGGCGAAGCCAGTCAGAGGAATTTGATCATAACATAGGAGTTCTTTGTGTATTGGTTTTACAATAAATCTACAAGAAACACTAACCCCTGGATTACGGTGCTGGGATATAGGTCGTCCCAGCGACTATTTCTTTATTCTACTCGCACTACTTTTTGAAAAATAATCTGTACCATACACAAGGACACTCCATTATGCATACACTACATTATACAAGGATACTTTCAAAATAAATCAAAAAGTTCATACTTCACGTTTGATCATGTTCCCGTTGCGCCACCTCCTGCGCTTCCGGTTCTTCCCTGGTGCTACTGTTTCCTCTCTGCTGGTGACGCTTGTCCCGGAAACCAGATTTCCAGCCCCGTAGTTACCACGTGTAATTATTTGGCAGCTATCTTGGATTTTCAAGCTCACTTGAGATAGATTAAGCGTTCAAGTGCCTTCAATTCAGAATTATTTGATTCTACAATCACGTGTTCACCATATGCTAGCTAAATTTACATTTTTGCACTGAAATACAACTATACAGTTGGGAGTACAAAGACTCTAATTGGATTTAGCCTAAGCTGAAGTCAACTGCTCTCATATTCTAAAGGATTCAAACAGATTAGACTGAAATCTCAGTCAGCGAACATACAGCTCACCGTCCACATGTGCCTGTTCACGGACCATGGCGGCCGCGAATCCATTCGACTTCAAGGAGAATGCCCAGTGCATAGTTGATGGACGTGAGGCCGTAGATCTAGCTGAAGCCTGGAAAGAATACCCTACACTGTCCGACATGATAAGCATGGAATAATTACAGATTTCCTGACAGACTGTGACTCACGGATTAAGAAAAGAGTGACGTCTGAGGACTACTCAACCAACAGGGATAAGCAACAATTTGTGAGTACCCTTCTAGATGATATTATGTTCTTGTTTCTTGAGCCTTTACACCTCGTTAGGTTAAGCCATTTTAAAATGTTTCAATTTTCAGTACTTAACAGATATCTTGATCTCACTCAAATATAAATTAATCTTAAAGCATTCTCTGTGGTTAACCCTAATAACGGCTTTACTGTTTCCAATAATACCTGTAAGCGGAAGAAACCCGTGGTTTCCGATATCCTACTCCAAAATAAATGTCTAGCTTTAAGTGAAGAAAATTTAGATAGTAACAAACTAGAACAAGATAATATTAACGAAGCGACTCAGCCGGTAGCTCCCAAACCAAACCAAAAATAGGATCCATCCTTTTCTTATTGAAATTAAGGGTAACTGGTATGAGCTTGCTATTAAAATCAACGAACTAAGCGAAGCTAAGCCCCTTATAAATTTTGATGGTGAATTGCTCAAAGTCCATTGTAAGAATGATAATGATTTTCGTAAAACCCAGAATTATCTTTACAATAACTCGGTGGCTTATACCACTCTTAGCCCTGCCGAAAAACGTCCTAGGAAAGTCTGTATTAGAGGCATACCTCCATATACCAACCCCCAACTCATCATTGATGCTCTCAAAGAGCACAATTTTACTGCTAATAGAGCGTGCATGCTCAAAAGCCGAAAAACTGGCAGCCCTATGCACATTTACTTAATCTCCTCCCTAGAGATAACCTTGACGAAATTTACAAAATTGCGGAATTGTGCAATATCAGCGTCACAGTTGAACGCTTCAAAGATTCAAATCTTGTAAAGCAATGTTATCGTTACCAAGGCTTGAACATGCGTCTGAAATTTATAAATTTGGTCCCAAGTGCGGAAAATGAGCAGGCCTCCACTTAATCCCTGACTGCCCACACATTGGCCAAATCGCTCCTAATTGCACTAATTGTTCTGACCCACATCCCGCAACCTACAGAGGTTACCCCAAAACTCCCCAAATAAATAAGAAGTCTCAGCTCACTAAATCTAACCGCAAAGAGAATCCTAACAACAATCAAAAAATTATGGCAGACATACTCGCCAACTTCAACTATGCTAAAAAACAGCAGCTATGCCAACTACTGCTGAAGTAACCCCGGTTCCGGAACCTAGTCCCCACTCTTCTTCCAATAATCTTGTTCAAAACTCTAAAATGACAATTAACGCACAATCTACCGCTTCTAATAAATAGTGCTTTTAGCATCAGCTATACTGCATACTTTAATGAAACTTAAAAATCTTTCAAGAGATGAAAGAAATCCGGAAGTTTAATAAAGTTATCCAGTGTTTTAAAAATATTTCTAAAAATACTAAAAATTGTAATAACTCATGGGAAAAAATGTTTATCATTATGAATGAGTTTGACAGTCTGGCCACGGAATTTAACAAAATTAATTATGAATAATACCTCCTCCTTTTCCTCTCTTATAATTCTTACCTGGAATTGCAACTCTCTTCAAAATAATTTTAATGAATTTAAAATCTTTATATCTGACCATCCCGATATTGACTTAATCTTTCTCCAAGAAACTCTCAACCCTACCTATAACATTAATATCCCTGCGTATAGGCTACATTACATTCCGCACCACCGGCACTGCCATTTACATTAAAAATTCATTTACCACATTACATAACGTAAAACTCTTCTATTGCTTATATTGACTTCGAGAGTATTGTACTACAACTACCACTTAACAGTATTAATTTAGCCTCAATCTACATTCATCCTAATGGTAAATTCCCGGTTAATGGTCTATCTCATTTTTCCTCACAACACCCACACTGTTTTTTGGCCGGTGACTTCAACGCCAGAAGCAGGAGGAGGAACTGCTACGGCAACTCACATAGAGGTAGCTCACTACACAACTTAATTCAACACCAGAACCTTATCCTTCATACTCCAACAACACCAACACAAATTACCACAGTGCCTAATACTCACAATTCTATTATTGATTTCGCCATTTCAAAAAATCTTTCTTATCCTATCACTACCACTGTAATTAATGAGTTAAGCTCTGACCATCTTCCTGTTTCTTTCAAATTAGATCTTATTAATCCTATCCCTCCTCCGTGGCCATAGACTGGACCAAGTTCACTAACTACCCTAATAACCTTGATATAAATTTTCCTGATATAAATAATGATATTGATACTGCTGTTGATCGTCTGAACTCTTATATTACTGGTGCTCTAAATTTCTCTATCTTTAAATAATTTAAAAATAATAATTCCTTCATCCCGCCTCCCTATATCTATAATCTCTGCAAGCAACGCAATCGTCTTCGCCGTCTTTTTCAAAATTCTAGAGATCCCACCTTTAAACCCCTTGTCAATAGACTTAATAATAGGATCAAAAACTGCATCTTTAAAGAGAAAAAAAAAGTTGGAACAACTTCCTCAAAAACATTGCTAGCGAGGGCAATTCTCTTTGGCTTCTCAAACGTAAAATTAATAATAACTATAACCCATCCCTCCTCTTTCGGTCAACAATAGCACAGCATATACTAACAAGTATAAAACTGAAATCCTCGCCAGATCTTATTCCGATTTTCTCCTAATCCCACCCTCGCTAGCCAGGACCATATCACCCATGTCAAAGAATCTGTTCACAGGTTTCTGGCAAACTCCCCTGATGATTTTTTCCTGTTATCCAGGCTATTGTCATTCACAATATCATCAATAAACATAAAAAACTCAATTCTTCTGGGTACGATAAAATCTCCAATACTGCTCTTAAAAACCTCCCTCCTAACTGTATCATCTATATTACTAATCTTACAAACTCCTATCTTTAAATTTAATTACTTTCCCAAACCCTGGAAAATCTCTATTATTTCTCCTATCCCTAAACCTGGTACTAACATCTCTGAACCAACCAATTAAAGACCTATTTCACTTCCCTCTTCTCTCTGTAAAGTCATTGAATGCGTCATCAGGCCTAGGTTACAGGACCACATACAACAGAACAACATTCTTATGCCCGAGCAATTTAGCTTTCGCCCAAAACAATCAACAGTACACCAGCTGCTTCGAGTAGTAGAATTTCTCAGTGAAAAACTTAACTCGAAGATTCCAGCTGCTGCCATATTTCTTCACAGCGCCAAGGCATTCAACAAAGTCTGGCATGAGGACCTCATATACAAATTAATAAGGCTTAAATCCCCGGCCAGACGCATGTACTTAATATACTCTTACCTTTGCGTTCGCGTGTTTCACATCCACATAAACAACACTCTTTCTAACGCCTTCCCAATCCTGGCGGGCATCCTTCAAGGGAGCTTATTGGCACTTTGTTGTTCAACATTACCTTTAATGATATTCCACGCTCACTTAACACTTAGATTGCACTCTATGCGAACGACACTTCAATTTACGCTTCTGCCCACTACCCATATACACTATACAGATCCCGACAGACTCACATCGACGCCTTCCTGGACTGGTGCGACCTATGGCGCATCAATATTAACGAAAACAAAATCTCTGCTGTCTACTTCTCCAGAAAACTAACCTATCAAATAGAATTACTATTAATAACATCACTATACCCTGGTCAAACAAAGCTAAGTACCCAGGGGTCAACCTTGATCAAAGATTAACTTTTAATAAGCATATTCAAGCCATCAGGGGGAAGTCGCCAGAGCTTAGATTGCACTCAAGCCTCTACTCAATAGCAAAACCCTTGCCATCTATAATAAATTTATTCTGTATAATTCCTGCAATCTTCCCATTTTCACCTAAGCCTGTCCGATCTGGGGCTTCACCTGCAAAACTTCAATGGACAACATAAGCAAGCTTCACAGCAAAAATGTATTGTTCCGTATTGTTAGGAATGTCTCCCGTTACCTAACCTAACAGTACTATTAGAAGGGACCTTAATACCCCTACTTTTAAGAAAAGGATTATCCACCTCTCTAAAACATTTTATGACAAGATCTAAGATCTTCCTAATGAAATTATTGCGGAATTATCGGACTATGACGCCTTCGATCCTCGCCACCGCAAGAAACCAAAATATTCCAGCATTATGGACGCTGAGAATTAGTGTTCACCATCACTATATTTTTTCCATTTTTCTTTTAATTTTCTCTTATACTGAAAAAAAAAAGGCTCTAAAGAGTGCTTTTTTTTTTTTTTAGCCACACACAGGGTGGCTTATTCTTTCAATCTCTATCATTTTTCATGTTTATGAAAAGTCACAGCAATCCATCGTTGCCACAGATTAATCTCGGAAAATGAAACATTTGAAGTTACTTAAAAAATTAATAATTCGAAAAGTATTTGTCACAAAATTGTTTTACAAACTGCGTTAGAATGGTAAAAAATTGTATTTTTCTTGATATAAATTTCAAATCTAATGATTATGTCGTTTTTCAAATATTAGATTTCAAAAATTACAAAACTTCACAATGGAGTACCGTAGCGAAACTTTTAAGCGTAAAAAGATAATGATAAAGGCATTGTGGCTCGACGTGTATCGTGTATACTGGCCATAGCATGAGTAACGAATTATAGTAAACTTATTATTCTGTTAAAATATAAAAGTGAATTATGTATATACATTTTTAAAAAATAAAGAAAAACATTTTATCACAAACATAAAAAAAAAAAAATTCTTCTATTTATTCCCTTATTCCAAAGATATCGTTTTATCGTCTGCTGCCATAGCAACATGAATTAAATTTCATTAAAAAAATTGCTCAGTGGTAGAAAAATATTTTTCTAAATCGAATGGTTATTGAACAACTCAACACTTTAACAGTGGAATTTTTATTTGTTATTTAGATATTTTAAAATTGTTTGTTGTCATTGCGTTTTTATTCTGAGTTACAGCTAGGATATTTATTTTTTAAATAAAAGCCGTGTGTGGCAATCTATATTCGGCCTTATAGCAGAATTTCCCCCCTCTTGTTTTTTTTTTTTTTTTTTTTTTTTTTTTTTTTTTTTTCTGGTAAACCCTCTCTTTTATTGATTGCTAGGCATTTTCAATTGTTAGGTACGAACATGTTCCGAATTTTCTTTTATTCCTTTTTTTCCACAGTAGTTTCTACAACTACAAATATACCATGTTTTTTTATATTTAACTTAATTTTCGTGCTAGGTTCTAGCTCTTAACTTTTTTAACTTTACTATTTATATTCCAAATTTCTCTACCTTCTCCATTTTTAAATTTTAACCATTATTCCATCTCTTCCTTGTAGTTTTAAAACTACAGTTCATCTTTTTCCCATTGGCTCAATTTTATAAGCAAGACATTTTATCACTAGACTGGGCGTTCAGTTGATCGCAACCAGGAAGCCCCACAACCGATGCTTTACTATTCGGACTGTTCAAAAGAAATCTATCACGAAGAATCTTTTTGTAAATTGTGGTACGAGTTAATATATAAATAGTCGCTAGTCCTAGCCATAAGCAAAATATTAAGATTAATGATGCCTTTGCAACATAAATACATACAAAAGGTGCAAATTTATGGAAATTCTATGGAACACAAGCTCCCGTCTGTCTTTTTGCAGGGAAGTCTGGTCCACAACAATCCGTATGAATTGTTCTAAATTACTGAGTACTTTTCCTCAGAACACACTGGACAGGCGAAAAGAGACCTGAGAGTGTCTGGTTCTGGTTAGTCATTGTTGATATCAACCATATCTTAATACTGCGCAAATAACTGAACGTAATTACTAATCTGCAGGTTGTAGCAGGAAATGACAGCCATTTGAAAATGTTTAGACATGGACATAATTGGACATAATTGAAATACCTGTTACGCATATGAAAGTTATTTGTAAATGGAGGGAAAATTTTTTACATTTCATACCAAATTTCTCTTCCAAACGACATGTTTCATTTTTTTTTACCCCGAAGGTATGAAGGGTTGAGTAAACCTTGTCCAGAACCTGTAGCATGGTAGCGCAACGCGCTGGCCACTGAGATTCATGCTTTTCCTAATGTAAATTTTAGCAAACTATGTAGTATACAAAAAATCTATACATCATATACAGATGCAATACATCATGCAATCTATACATCATATACAGCTGCACAAAGTAATTAGGATATTTTTCCGACTTTTGATGGTAATTACAAAAATTAGGTTTTCAAATGTGTTATGCGTTTGGGAAGTTTCGTTACAGCATCCTGAAGGTGTTGGAAAGTGTTTTATAATCTGTGCTTGACACAGGATTTTTCGTCCTTGTTTATGTTGTATTCTTGGTGTTAAACAAACAAAATTAACAATCATAGCTGTAGTTTTGGGGCTTCCGCCATATCATAGGCACTCCGAAACGAAAAGTTTTCAACTTGCCCTTAGACCACATGCGGTTCCTTCTACTTCACTTGAAGGTACTGGATGCGAGACCATGTTTTGTTCAGGTTTTCATGTTTCACCAAAATATGCAAAATATATATTTCGACTAATTCCGTTGCTGCTTTTTCACAAGTACACCTGCAATATAGACAAATCGATTAGCAGGATTGATACGTTCTCTAACAACCACGAAAATCGTAATCGCATGCACCGGTTACAATACTTCCGAATTAGACGTTAATCAGTGTCTCTTATGCAGCTTTCATTACAAAAAGTAAAAAACTACCTATTGCAGCCGTTCGGAGGAAAGCAATTCCGGAAATTTTCGGTATATTTTCACCGATCAGGACCCCCAAACACCAAAATCACCCTTCGTTCAAATGTTGATTTATATATATATATATATATATATATATATATATATATATATATATATATATATATATATACTAGCAAAACCCGCGGCTTTGCTCACGTAATTCTTAAAAAACACCAAGTGGTATTCGTTGGCCTATTTTCATTAGAGGAAATATTACTGCCACAGATAATTTATAAATTACTAATTAAGCTACACTAATATCGAAAACAAAATCGAAATTTTAGAACGATTTTCGATTTTTTACCCCCCCCCCCCAGTGTGATAGTGTCACAGATATGAAATATAGCCTATGTTACATCAGGGACAGTTACCATCACTTTTAAAATGGTTCTATAGTTCCAGAGATTCCATAGAAATTGTAATTTAGAATGTTATTAAATCGCTTTTCGCTCATCTCACCCTTTTACATTTCGGATTTTTTTAGAATTTGTTCTTAGAGAACATTTACATTTTATAAATAAATACCATGCCACATTTCAAGTTTCTAGTTCCTTCAGTACAAAAAAAATCGAAATTTTAGAACATTTTTCGCTCTTGCACCTCCCTGTGGTAGTGGCACCGATATAAAACATAGTCTATGTTACAGCAGGGACTGTTACCATCAATTTACCACCATCACTTTTGAAAATGGTTCTGTAGTTCCAGAGATTCCATAGAAATTGTAATTTGGAGTGTTTTTAGAACGCTTTTCACTCATATCACCCTTTTAAATTTCGATTGTTTTTAGAATTTGTTCTTAGAGAGCATTTACATCTTATAAGTAACTACCATGCTAAATTTCATGTTTCTATCACATTCAGTATAAAAAAAAAATCGAAATTTTAGAATGTTTTTCGCTTCTACACCCCCCTGGGGGTAGTGGCACCGACATAAAATATAGCGTATGTTGGAGCAGGGACTGTCACCATCAATTTGCCACCATCACTTTTAAAAATGGTTCTGAAGTTTTAGAGATTCCATAGAAATTGTAATTTAGAATGTTTTTAGAACGCTTTTCACTCATCTCACCCTTTTAAATTTCGATTTTTTTTAGAATTTGTTCTTAGAGAGCATTTACATCTTATAAGTAACTACCATGCTAAATTTCATGCTTCTAACACCTTCAGTATAAAAAAAATCGAAATTTTAGAACGTTTTCGCTCCTGCACCCGTGGATCCGACCTCGTACCCCGACCCGATACCTCGTGGCACCGACATAAAATATAGCCTATGTTGGAGTAGGGATTGTCACCATCAATTTGCCACCATAACTTTTGAAATCGTTTCAGTAGTTCCAAAGATTACCCCTACAAACAAACAAACAAACAAAAAAACAATCTTTACTACTTTATAGTATTAGTATAGATATATATGGACACATCTGATGTATGTCATGCGTATTTATAAACCGATTTGGATATAACTAAGTGTGTGTATTAGGCTCACCAATATCTAAAAGCATGAATTGCGCCAAGCTTTAAAAAAAAAAACACCAAGGACCCTATAGTGGAAAAGTACCTTATTTTTTTGTGCCAAATTTTTTTTCCAATATGAACATTTTTTTACAGAAAATTATGGAATCTATTAAAGCATAGTGACTTGGAAAGATTATTTATTAATTTATTTATCTTTCAGATGAATGGAAACAGTTACCGCTGTGTATGCAATCCAGGATATTACGGAACAAACTGTGAAATAGCAGAAGACCTTTGTAGAACTAATCCCTGTTTGAACGGAGGAACCTGCGTCAGCCAATCGGGAACCTTTACCTGCACTTGTGCCACTGGCTACAGCGGGCCGATGTGTGCAGAACAGCAAAGAGGTTCACAAAAATAGGCTTTGTTTTTTAATTGTGTGTTATTAATCTAAACTATACTTTCAGACACATACATGGAGCCATTTTCATTTTGAAAATGTATAAAATTCACATGTATACCTATTCAGATATCACGAAATAGGGGATATTTTCTCATTTTCATGTAAGAACAAAGGGGTTTTCAAAAAGTGGTTGGAGATTTGAGTCCATTTTCAGAACATAACCCATGGAAAAGTCGTCACCGGAAAACAATCTATTATAACTGAAGATGTAATACTTTTAGCGAAAAGTGTAAAACGCTTTCCGATTTCATATTTCGAAAATAATAGTTCAGCGCTTTAGCATTTGATTTAAACAGTAATGTTTCAAATTTAATGCATCTACACAAAAAAAGGACTTTGTGAATGTGTCAAAAAGATTTGCATTATTGAAGTGGATTCAGACGATGACCCTCGTAAGCTAATGTTAAACCTATGGCAGCGTTCTTTTAAAAATTATCGCTTTCATTTTAATAGTTTTATATAATTGTTTTTTTTTTTTTTTTTTTTTTTTTTTTTTTTTTTTGCATAGGCATCTGAGGCCGCTATCTAACGTTATACGTTTCTACTTTTTTGATTTTAGTTGCAATTTTTTTTTATGAGGAAACTTTAATTTTCGGAATCGGTTGGAGCCTTTTTTTTACAGACGTGATAGCTTAATATGAATACAACTTATATTTTCCCCAAACATTTTTTAGATTTCGTGTTGGAAAACCTTCCTTGTTAGCTTAAAAGAAATATAAGGACTCTAAGCAGTGGCGTAGCCAAGGTGAGGGGTCCAGAAGCTCTAGAAGCCACTATTTTATAAAAATATTTTTCGACTTATCTAATCGCAAGATTTTCAGCGATTAAACAAGTCGAAAATAACTTTACGAAATAAGTGGTATACAGAGCGCCTGGATCTCGCCCTCCACCCTGGCTACACCAGTGGATCTAAGGCTATGTAGAAACAATACCTTAAACTGAAAGAATATTAGAATGCATTCATTGTATTCGAGATGCGTAATAATCGGTGTAATTTTATGGAGTCTTCAATATTTCTAAACTAAACTTTGTCCATTTTTTCGCACAGGTATTTAACAAAATTAAATGTAACCAAATAATGTCAATTTTCACTTGCTACGCAGTGTATAACCAAGAACAATCTCCAGAACGGGAATCAAACCAGGATCCTTAGTTTAACGCACCAATGCTCTACCAATCGAGCTTCCACGACGACATCCAGTCTGGCACTTCTCACACCTATATGTTGGCAAGGCTGCAATATTGCAGCGCAAGATGGAAGATCATTCATGAGGACACATCTTTAGTGGCATGCATGAGACAAACTAAATCCCAGCATGTATGCCACTAAAGATGAATGACCTTCTATCTTGTGCTGTAATGTTGCAACCTTGACAACATATAGGAGTGAGAAGTGCCAGATTGGATGTCGTTCTGGTAGCTCAAAGGGTAGAAAATTCGTGTGTTATACCAAGGATCCGGATTTGATTTCCGGTCTGGACATTGAAGATTTCTATCCTTTGCTGTATTCATTAATTTCCAGCGTAATTTCAGCTCTGTTGAAAATTTAATTAGATATAAAATTAAATGTATTTGATAGAATGGAATAATAACTTTGTTAGTTGAGAGTTGGGTCATTCTTAACTTAAATTATAGCTTGAATTCGTCGTACACAACTGAAAGTTTCATGCACAATACTCAAAAGTCTGATCAGATATTTCTCGTTTACATTGTTCTCTAATTACCGACATTGTGCAATGTAAAAAATGACAGATGTTTCTTAATGTATAAAAATATAATATAACCACGAACGAAAAATACAATAACCTCTTCAGAGTTCCGAAAAACAATCTTTATCTTTAGAAACCTCGAAAACCAATATATTTTCGGGATCAAAAGAAGCATTCATAAAAACAACGTCTCTTTCGTTGCCACTGTTTATCGGAAACGTTTCTGAATAATATTTTTAGTGTATTAATCAGTTTTCTCAAATCCTTTGAGTGATGAAATTGTTTGGAATTTAAAGCTCACGTTTGTCACTGCTTCTCATTTAGCACTATACCATGTTGCTACAGTTAGATTCAGTACATTATTTGCAACCACAGTACCATATTTGTAAGGTTAAATTCAGTACCACATTTTAATCACAAAAAAAAGTTTTTTTTAGGTTTAATATTATCGGTGTTTGTTAGAGAGAAAGGTGAGGGGCATAATTTTAGATAGTGAAATGAAAATTATTTTTTTCGAAAGCACCAGGAGTCTTCACAACGATATCTATTAAAAAGAGTAATTGTAATTTCGACATAATGAAGAAAGATTTTAACATTGTCGTCTTAGGAACGCTTTGCGACCAGGAAAACGACGTATACAAAATAAACGTATTAAAGGTGTTTTGCCATATTAAGAATCCATATAGTATTCGATTGAAAGATAAAACAAACATTTATTTGTTAAATTTTGCGTAATTAAGGTTCACGCCTGGGGTTGACGACAACTATAAGTGAAGTCGGAAAAAATGTGATTTAAAGTTTTGTGCTAAAATTCTTTGAATATATATGTTTTTATTTGTGATAATATTGATTTTACTTTTCTATTCTTGAAGCTTGCGGAGGATATTTAACAGAAAATAATGGCACACTTCATTATCCGGAGTACAGCACACATTACGACCATCAAGAAAGTTGCGCTTGGGTCATCACAGTGGATGCCGATAAGGTAGAGTAAAACATTCTTCACAGTAAACTTTCTATTCACTTCTTACATTGATAGATATTTGTACGAATAAACCGATTTGTTTTTGTTTATTTTTAATGCGAAAATAAAACTTTTATATTGTCTAGTAGCCAGAAAAAAATTCTAGTCGCCAGAAATAATATTTAACTCCCCTACCCACATACACACCTCTCCCATCATCAGTTTTCAAAAAGCCCAAATATTTTTATGAATTAATTGAAAAAATAATAATAACAAGCATAGTTTAGAATTAGTATTAGTTAAATAATTTAGAATGGTACATAATTTAGATAAAGATAATATAAACTAATTATTTCAGCAATTTTGGAAATTTCCCGCAGAAGGTGTTTAAATGGGGGAGGGGGGTCGAATTTTTTAGGTGATTTTGTCATATCTCAGCTTTTATGTAGGAGGGCGAAATTAATTAAAACAAATCTACTAAAAAATAGGTTAAACACGTATTTCGGCGATTTTGGAAATTCCCCCCCCCCCCCCAGAAGGTGGTTAAATTGGTATTCAAAAGTTTTGGGTCATTTCGCCATATAGCGGCTGCAGATTTAGGTAGGAGCGTGAAATTCAGGAAAACACATCTACTAAAAAATGAATAAACACGCATTTCAGTGATATTAGAAATTCCCCCCGAAGCGCTTTAAAGCGGGTGGTTTCGAAAATTTTAGGACATTTCGCCATATCTCAGCAGCTGTTTTATGTAGGTGCGCGAAATTCGAATCTACTAAACAAATGATTAAACATGTATTTCAGTGAATTTAGCAATCCCCCCCTCCCCCGAAGGAGGTTAAAGAGAGATTCGAAAGTTTTAGGTCATTTCGCCATATCTCAGCAACAGTTTTTGGTAGGAACGCGAAATTCACGAAAACAAATGTACTAAAAAAATTACATTCTCTACCCGTGCAAAGCCGGGACGGGCCGCTAGTGCGCAATAAAGAAAAAAAAAAGACTCAAAAAAATTTTCAAGGTAGCTTTAATTCTTTGAAACGATGGAAAGAACATGAATAGCTGGTTTAAGGCAACAATTTGGCTACATGTAAATGTAAAAAAAATATTGTTTAGAAATGATTCAAGATGTTTAATTTGGAGTGTGGTCCCATCGAACAGCTAAGAAGCTGCACACTTGTTTTCCATGGATTCAATGAGGTTTTTGATAAGACTTTGAGGAATACTGTTCCAGTCCTCCAGAACTACAATCTCCAAGTCCCGGACAGTAAAAAATGTTCGCTGCAATGCTTCGTCCGAGTGTGTACCAAACGTGCTCGATCGGATTCAGGTCAGGAAAACATGCTGGCCATTCCATACACTGTTTTGTTTAAACTTCAAGCCTGTTCTCCACCAGACAATCTGTATACAATCTGGCATTACCATGCATAAAAACAAAGGAATCACCATGGTTGCAGCGTAAGTTGCGACATGAGGTCTCAGTATCTCGTCTGCATAGCTTTGAGCCGTCAAAGTATCATTCCTAATGATATACAGGTCCGTACGTCCACCTATGCTGATTCCAACCGATACCATCAACCCGCCTCGTCTGTAATGTGATCTTTGATGAAAGAATGTTGGGTTATTTTAAGTGCCTATTTCCCTCCGTACCAAAACACGTTGGGTGTCACACTCCAGACTGAATCGGGACTCGTCTGTAAACAACACTTGACTCCAATCTCTTTGCCACCAATCTCGATGTTTAGCAGCCCACCTTCTTCGGGCCCCACTCTGGTTTGGGGTCAACGAAATACAGACCATTGGCCTACAAGCATAGAGACCACCCTGATGATGCCTATTCCGAAATGTTTGGCTGGACACCCTTCGCCCTGTTATAAAGCGAAACTGTCTTTGCAGTTGAGTAGCATTGCCTGTTCTGTTTCAATAAGCTGTTAACAGGATATATCGCTCATCCGTTACTGTGGTAGCACGTGGCTGGAATTGCCTTGGTAGACGTCTAACATATCCTGTTTCTTGGAATCGATTCCACAGCTTTGCAATGACATTTCTTGCAACTCCAGCAGCAACCGCTACACTTCTTTGTGTTTGCTTGTTGTCTCTTGTTCATTTCTAAAACATTCGACCACCCCACTTTAACCCTCTACGGGAGGGGAATTTCTAAAATTGCTGAAATACATGCTTAATCATTTTTTTAGTAGCTTTGTTTTCCTGATTTTCGTGCTCTTACCTATAACTGCTGCTGAGATATGGCGAAATGACCTAAAACATTCGACCACCCCCTTTAACACCCTTCGGGGGGGGGGGGATTTCTGAAATCGCTGAAATACGTGTTTAATCATTTTTTAGTAGCTTTGTTTTCCTGATTTTTCGTGTTCCTACCTATAACTGCTGCTGAGGTATGGTGAAATGACCTAAAACATTCGACCACCCCACTTTAAGCCTCTCCGGGATGGGAAATTTTAAAATTGATAAAATACATGTTTAATCATTTTTTAGTAGATTTGCTTACCTGATTTTTGCGCTCCTACCTATAACTACTGCTGAGATATGGCGAAATGACCTAAAATATTCGACCACCCCCCTTAACCCCCTTCGGGGGGAATTTCTGATATCGCTGAAATACGTGTTTAATCATTTTTTAGTAGCTTTGTTTTCCTGATTTTCGCGCTCCTACCTATAACTGCAGCTGAGATATGGCGAAATAACATAAAGCATTCGACCATCCCCCTTTAACCCCCTTCTGGGGGGGAATTTCTAAAATCGCTGAAATAGGTGTTTAATATTTTTTTAGTAGATTTGTTTTCCTGATTTTCGCGCTCCTACCTATAACTGCTTCTGAGATATGTCGAAATGACCTAAAACATTCGACCACCCCCTTTAACCCCCTTCGGGGGGGGGGGGATTTCTGAAATCGCTGAAATACGTGTTTAATCATTTTTTAGTAGCTTTGTTTTCCTGATTTTCGCGCTCCTACCTATAACTGCTGCTGAGATATGGCGAAATGACCTAAAACATTCGACCACCCCCTTTAACCCCCTCCGTGAGGGGAATTTCTAAAATCGCTGAAATACACGTTTAATTATTTTTTAGTAGATTTGGTTACCTGATGTTTGTGCTCTTAACTAAAATTGCTGTTGAGATATGGTGAAATGACCTATAACATTCGACCACCCCCCTTTAACCCCCTCCGGGAGGGGAATTTCGAAAATTGCTGAAATACATGTTTAATCATTTTTTAGTAGCTTTGTTTTCCTGATTTTCGCGCTCCTACCTATAACTGCTGCTAATATATGGCGAAATGACCTAAAACATTCGACCACCCCCCTTTAACCCCCTTCTGAAGGGAATTTCTAAAATCGCTGAAATAGGTGTTTAATCATTTATTTAGTAGATTTGTTTTCTGGAATTTCAAGCTCCTACCTATAACTGCTGCTGAGATATGGCAAAATGACCTAAAACATTCGAACCCCCTTTAACCCCCTTCGGGGGGAATTTTCAAAAGTCCCTTCTTTTTGCTTGCCTAGGACATAACAGCAATCTACAGTCCAAATTGCGTGACCCTGGCTTTAATAGTTTCTTCTGGGCGTTGATGAGTCAGTCAGTCAGTCAGTCAGTCAGTCACCGTTTCCTCTTTATATAATAGTATAGATTTATACACGTGTACTCTCCATTTTATGCCCAAGCATGGCTTTTTTTCACGGCTCTCTTCACTTTTTTGCTTGCTCCCCTAATTGTTTTGAGCAGTGTATTTCGGAAATACCGGTGACACATCCGAAAGATTTTCAATGTTATGCAAATATTCCATAGATATTGACTAAATATTTATAGGCGATACTGTCTACATATTACCGAAAAATAAATACTCCAATATGAGTATGATAATTTAGAAAATTGACTCAATATTGCACTTATATTTTTGTGCCGTTAAATATTGCATCTTATGATAAGCTCTTAGATAATATTAATGATTTTTTTGGGGTCTAAATTAATAATCATTCGCTAACAGTTACAGGGTGATAAAAAATGACTCGGGCAAATTTCAAATTGCAATTAAAAAACTCTATTAAACTCACCACTAAACTTTTATTGTCTCTACATGAGAAATAAACTTCAGACTTCTCTGAAGCATGCTGTTTAAGCTTTGTAAAAATGGTCTCTCAGAAAAATGCGATTTCTACACTGCACTGTGAAGGCATGACGGAATAAGAATTCGTTCGGGGCTGAAAGTTCCATGGTAGGTTGTTTTTGATGCCATGAAACAGGTCCAATAGATGCTTCCAGTCACAATAAATAAACAACCGATTCCAAGCAGACGCTTGCTATGTTTCATTTCTTATTTAATATAAATCACAGAAAATGTTAACATTGTATATAAAATATTAAAGCAGTTAGCTGTGAGATATAGCTAAAATATACAAATGAAACAGAAAATACAACATAACAACCGCTTGTTTGGAGTCGGTTTTCGTTTGTTTGGAAATATTTTGACGTTACACTGAAAGCGTCAATAGCTTGGCCATAATAGGAACTCACCAGGTCAAGGTAAAAACCGAATAGTCGACAGTTCCAGAAAGATCACGTGAAGCGGTTTTAATAGCTTGGCCATAATAGGCACAGACAAGGTCAAGGTAAGACAAACAGCCAACATTTCCAGAAAATACAAAATCATCGTAAACAGGATTGGGAGCATTCACAGCGTGTTGCAAAAAAAGGTGAAAAAAAAAACTGCAATATAAACCAAAAGATGGTTCAACAAATTATGAAACAGTTCCTTGAATACCAGTCTAAGAAAACGAAACAGTGCTCGAATTTTATGGTGGCCAACACGAGCGCAAGATTTCAAAAATGGATTCCACCAGTGAACTGAGCCGCCCCGCACATGATCAATGGCAAAAGGTTTTCAAAAATTTCACACTTCATCTGGTCTACTATCGACATAGCAATCGAAATATGCTCTTAGTTCATCAGCAATTAATCGAAAGACTGCAAACATTCCATTCAGTGATGGTTTCCGGTGGAGTTTGTTTAACAGGTAAAACACCGCTTGTTTTTGATGATGAAGGCGTCAAAATCAACCATAAAAGTTACCGTTAAAACATCTTAAGAGTGTTTTGATTCTCTGTTCCCAAGAGTACTTTGGAAATGAAAAATGGACGAGCATGATTATTTTTCAGCACTCAGAACAAGAAGAGCACAGAAATAATGCAAGTCACATTTGACACTTTTTAAGAACACAAAAATGGCTTCTGTATTTTCTATATATTAACCAAATTGGTTATTCTGCATGATCATCTTACACAGAAGAATATGTTCTAAGCCTTACAGATGTTTGACATCTACTATCTATCTATCTATCTATATTATAAAGGCCAAACGTGTCCGTGCGTAACGCATACGTCATTTTGCGAATGGCAACAGCTGACGGTGAAATTTCGGTTTTGTGATTTTTGCTGTTGCAATTTTTTTAATTTCTAAACATAGCACATTTTCAATTTTTACACCGTTATAGAGGAAAAAAAAATTACTTTCAAATGCAATTTGTTTGAAAACTATATCTTAATTGCCTGATATATTATGGCTTATAAAATAATTTTTAAGCATGAATTTTGAAACGCCCAATAAACAAATGGAAGAATGCTGCCATTATAAATTTTTAAATAGTTACAAGTAGTAAAATTAATGAATTTTGAAATAAAAACGTCACAAGAATAGGGTGCCTTTATATGAGAATAGCGTTATACCGGATACAAAATTTGATTACTTCAGACGATTTTGGAGAAAAGGAAGCTTTGTAATAATTTAAAAATTTAAAAGAAAATTATTTGTTTACACCATAAACAAACATCGGATATTTTAACAGATAATATAAACAGAAGATATTGTTTTAGATATTGCATTTTTATGAATAAAATATAAAAAAATTATTTCACAAATTTAATAAAAATGCATATAAAAAGTTAATATGAGCAGTAAGAAACAACGTTTTAATTCATACTAGATGGAACCCGTCAAAACTTGACGGAAAAAATACTATAACAATATCAGTAAAATAAGCTTCTTTATTATTTAAGAAGGAGTGCGTATGAAAAAGTCTTTTAAATATTTTATTTTAAAAGTTATTTGCCCCAGTGAAATACAGTACCATTTCCGATGCAAACTCCAAACAAACTATCCGTAAACAACTGTTTAATGCAAATAAGTTCGACATTACCGCCATATTCACCACTACAAAAAGAAAAAAATTTCATGGACCTATGAAGTATCATACAAATAGTATATTCCTACGTCCATATCATATTCAGTAAATAAAGCACACATCTCTCTCCCTGTGATAATGCAACCGAGTGAATTTCTATGTGCATATGCATTGCATCTGTTCAAAGGCACCGTCGAAATTCAACGTTAAAAAAGATTTAAAATGCTTAAATACTAAAAAGTTTTAAAATGTCCTCTTTAATCATTGTTCGTTTCAAATCCATATTTTCTAAAATGCATCCATTGTTTTAAGCTAATCAATTTTTACGTAAAGATGGAGAAATTTTTTTACAATAATAATATACAATCTGCAGATGATGCAGATTTTTGATGTTTTCAAGTATAATTTATTTGTATGTTTTTTTCGGTCCCTTTTCATAATCATGGTTATCTCTTTTCCACAGTCGTGATCTTTTCCCTCTTATACAGTGATACGGATCTTTAAAATAATAATAAAATACAATTCCAAGCATATCCTGATGCAACATATACATCAACATGAATTCAACATGATATAAATTTAATGTTGAACATAAATTGAAAATCGTTTTTTTTGTTTGAAAGATTTCAGTTTAGCGCCAAAATGCTCTATCTTATGGTTAATCTAATTTTACGATTTATTAGAGGGTTTTTTTTATTATTATTTTCTTCACTTTTTATGTTGGTTAGGGAAATCAATTTATAATTGTGACAACTTTCCCAGGTGCTATTTTATATTACTGAAGCAAACTGGCGGCCATTGTTGAGATAAATTTGAAAAATAATTCATGCTTGAAAATTGTTTAAATTAAGCGGCAGTTTTCAAATAAATTCCATTCGAAAGTTAACATTTTTATAATTGATGATGTATAAATTGAAATTGTACGGTATTTAGAAGTGATGTAAGCGTGATAAAAACAAAAGCTATAGCGTCGTTTGTTGTCACAATCGTTATACATTCTACTCTTCATAATGAAGAATTTAAAAATCGTTTAAAATTACGTCATGTTGACATAATCCTATAAATTTTTCTCTTTAGATTTATCAATGTAAAAATGCATTTCAAGATAAGCATAGCGTCATTTTCACAGGCGCAAACTTTTCACACGTACTTTATATACATTGCTTTTATGCTTAACCACCATGTATACAAATAAAAATATATTTTGTACTTAATTGTACTGAAAAAATGGCATCCGCCGTATACCCTGTCCAGATGGTGGCTCGTACCGGGACCTACGTAATACGTAATAATACCTCGTACTCGCTTGTTTTTCAGCTTCAAAGTTTGAGAAACATTGATCGTATTTTTAAACACATTAAATACATATGCCCTTCAATTTCATACGATTTATAAGAATTTTGATACTTCTCCGTTATCCGGTCGACCACTTTCCATTAAGAAAATAACCATCGCCAAACTATAGGATTTTAACGCCAAAAATGTATTATCGTGGCGTCAAACTCACTTTACGTCAAATGTGTTACACGTGCTTGTTATCGCATCAAGTGATGTTTAATTCGACGTTTAATATATTTTTATTGATGTTTTACTGATTTTTCAGTTAAATCATTAATTAAAATATAAATTACATCTTCGACAACATGATATTAAAAGCGAAAAAGCATTGAAAAAATGTTGCGATGCGCAGTTACGTACAATAGATCAATTTTAACTGACGTCACAAACATTTATCCAGCAGTCGGGAGAGATAATTAAGAAAAATAATTTAATTAAATAAATTTCCAAGGTTATTTTTGTTTCTATTTTCATTAATATATTGTAAATTTTACTGTTTAAAGTTACTGATAAATGATACTTTAGTGAATTGGGCTTTTCCAAATTTATTTCTTTTTTCTTTTTCATTTTCTGAGATTCTAATGGCAAAACTTCTTCCATTTGTTTATTGGGCGCTACAGTTTGGCGAATAATTTGGTGATAGTTTTTTATATGGAAAGTGGTCGATGGGATAATGGAGAAGTACCAGAATATTAACTAAGTCCGAACTAAGAAAAAATTTCCGACCAAATAATTTTATTTTGTTAAGAATTAAATTTTCTTATTTTTAATCTCCGAAAGAAACAATAATCATGGATTTAATTAATTTTCCAATATGCGGAACACCCAAACAATTTTGATTAAATCGGCACAGATGTCGCAGTCGCATCGTGGTTTCTTTTTGGCACCAAAATGGAGATTTTTGCTTTGTATGGCAACTTGTTGTTAATAAAATTGAATACGTGTGTAAATCTACCCTATATATATAAAATCCTAATGAAACGAATTTGTGAAACGATTTTATGAAACGAATTTATCTACCCTATATATATAAAATCCTAATGAAACGAATTTGTAAAACGATTTTATGAAACGAATTTATGAAACGATTTTATGAAACGACTTATTAAACGACTGATTATGTTTCAGGGCTATTTTTAATAAAATGTTAAACGCTTGATGGTGAAATTAATACCAATTGTCCATAAAAATCCGCGGATGTCAAAACTGGTAATAGAATTTTGAAATTGGAATTAGTTTTCGAGATGTTAATTTTTTTCTAATTTTAATAACATTTCTGTAATGATGGCAACTAATTACTCAGTTTTTTTGTGACATAAAAGGGGAAAAAATTGAAAAGGATCCCGATAGGGATTATTGATTTTTTTTATTCGTCATTTTCAAATTGAAAATGAATTTATCTTTTATTTCAATCGATAATGAAGACAAGATTGTGATTAAATTATGTTTTTCAGGAAAATTTGAAAAAAAAAAATCACATTTCTATCATCAGGATTCAATCGTCTGTCAGCATTTAATTTATTTTATAAACTGGAAATATTTTGAATAAATTCGTCCAAATGACGTCATTTATGTAAACGCAAAAGAAAGGGGGGAAAAGGAATTAATAGTAATTATTATTTTTTGATATCATTTTGTTATTTTATTGTAAAATTTAATTAAACGAATTTATAAAATCACTAATTCGGATATTTGAAACGAATATATAAAATAATAATTGCCCAACTGAACGGAAGGAGAATAAAATATCCTGCTTGGTTTTTTCCGCCAAACTTTTTTAAAAAGCTTCAAGATCCCTATGATAGAAAAGCACCAAAAGTTCATTGGGTTTGTTTTCATAACTTTTGGCAACAAATCTATGTATATTAACGAATCTATCCCTTTTTGAAGCTCGAATTACGCCAAACCTAAAAGCAAAGGATCCTATACTGGAAAAGTACCCGATTTTCTTATGGACAATATTCAAGTGACATAGCATTATGTAAAATTATCGCGGATAGCAAATTTGTTTAAATATCTCATCAATTGATGCCGAATAAATGCAGGCATGCATGCACAAAATATTCAATTAATTTTGTGAAATAAATAATTATTAGAAAATTCGTATATACATATTAATTAAAATAAATAATTTACATATTTAAAATAACATGAAAATATGCATGATGGTGCACTAAAATAGAGAGAAAATTAAAACATGTTACTGAAAATGTCTATAACATAGTACTTTTCAATACCGTGGTTTTTAATGTTATTCAAAAGCAGATGGAATTTTTCTCATCCTTAAACGCAAAGGAAGAATCGAATACAGATCGTTGTTATAAAAGTCCGAGAGGTAGCCACAATTTAAACCTAACCATTTTATACAAGCTGGTTTTCAAGTTGTAATTGATTTTACTTATCAATCCCGGAAACAGTCGTCAGTTGTCGCAACAGCCGTGTATGAGGCATGATAATCAAAAATGCCCCATTAAAACGTTAAAAGCATGGCAACCCAATTACAGATTTACCAATATTTTTAAAATAAAGCACGATGTCATGTTTTTAGAGGCCTCGAAGTCTGAGCGGGGGTTGGCGAGCGTAGCTCGCAGGGGGTAGGCCCCCTAGTAAATAAAATAAAATAATTTAAAATTAAATAATTAATACAAGTAATTGCATGTGATTAATAAAAATAATGTGTGAAAATGGGGTTTTCTCGCCAAAATAGCGCCAATCCCTGTGCGTCCGTGGCTTCTGTTCCATGTAAGAGTATTTTTTATTGAATAAATAAAATTTATTAACGTTTAAAAACAAATTTATGAGTAATTTAATATATTTTAATCTTTTTGTATTAGTTTTAATGTTTCAGCAAATGTTAAAAGTAAATAAATTGGTGACATTGATATTTTTATAACGTATTCGATCTTTGTTTACAATTCTACCTTGCCCAGATAGCTTGAAGTTACGGTCAGAGTCAGACTTTAATTTTATAAAAAGTTGCAGCATCCTCTGGCGATTGACTTTATGACGTCATAGCAGAAGTAAAATTTGAAACTAAAATTACGGCTAATTAATAAAATTTTCGAACAAACGAATGTACGATAACAAATCTGTGTCCAAATATCTTTCATTTAAAAAAAGACTGATGTAATTTGATGCAGCAGTTTGTTCTCACGGACTATCGAAAGAAATCGCTTAGCGTTTTAAATATATAGATTTCATCAGTATTACAAACAATGTTAACGGTCATTGCGAAGTTGGAAAAAACGAATATACATGAAATTGGTTAATATCGCGATCACTATATCGCATTCATAAGATGGGGAATAATAAATTAACAAAGAAGCATCACTGGATGCAGCGAACTTCCCTGTATTAATAATACCAAAAAAAATAAAAAATAAACAAAACCCTTGAAATTCGTTAATGTCGCGATCACTATATCGCATGTATGAACGCTTAGTACAAAAAAAAAAAAAAAAAAAAAAAAAAAAAAAACTGGATGGATACCGCATGTATGAGCGCTTCACGCACAATAAAAGCAAAGAAACCAGTAAAAAAAAAATCACTAAATGCAGCAACTTTGACAAATAAAAATATGAAAAATCTATTAGATTTAGGGAAAAAAATGGTTTTCGCCTGCGTTCTGTAACCCGGGAAGCCCGGGTTCGATTCCCTAGTATATATAAAACACAAACGGAAATTTCGTTCCGTTCCTTTATAACTCGAGTTCTGCTAAATGGAATTTGATGGAACTTGCACTGTTGGATAGATAATTTTTCAGGGAAGGTTTTAGTATATACCACATAGTTCTACGTATATTAGTTATAGAATTATGATGGAAAGTTCTGTTATTTTGGACGATAAGGTTACCATAGGTCATTTTTTGGCGACCATTATCGTTGGCGAAAGAATTGAAACGGCTATATGAGAGACTAATGCAAACACATAGAAAAATAAAATAAAAATTCTGTTATTAATTTTATTTAAAATCCTCCCTTTCCGCAAAAAAAAAAAAAAAAAAAAAAAAAAAAAAACTATTTTAATGAGGCATAATAATTAATTTAAACACCAAAGGAATGTTTGTAATGCTTAAAAATATTTGCAATGCATGAGATTGCAACTCAGATTAAGTCAACATTTGGCGATTTATCGTTTGCGTCAGGTTAACAAAGATGCATCTGATAATTTGATTTAATAAAATATGAGTAATTTTTTTTCCTTTTTTTCTTTCTGTTAATTGTTTTTTATATAACTCCTCTATCATGCGTGTTACAGGAGGAACTAGCAGATATAATTGTAAAAATGACTGCATTTATGAGTTAATATGTTATTCGTTTATTTACGGTTTTGATTTTACCTTTGTCGCCAAGCAATGTGATTTTAAGCCAAAAATGCATAAGCATGACATCAGATTGAACGGTATTAGCAATAATAGAGTTTTTTCGTGTATACAAGATCCTTTTTGGAGTAAATTTTTATATTCAAACTAGCTGCTACCCGTGACTTCGTTCACGTAACATTAAAAAAAGAATAAATGCATTAACTTAGTAAAACATTTCACTTGATAATTAACAACATATGTAATTAACCAAAGCTTTATCACATTTTATAGGAGACCATACGGTATTTCTTTGCTATAGGGGCCTTGACATAACCCAGTCTTAAAAAAGGGAAATTTCATTCCAAATAATATATACAATCGCAAAAATGAAACTGCAACAAATGAAAAAAGAAGGACCAAGTAAAATCGTGAAAATCGAGGAATTCCTCTTCGTAAAACGAAAAACAACACTGTCAGAATTCTTCTATACAACAGTGCATTTTAGGTGATATTTGGTGTACAATTTGTATATGTGTGCATTGCTAAATGGACATTATTATATTGTTTATTTGCATAGACATGTTATATATTTCTTACTACATTATCCTGTTTATGTATATATTAAATTAAGTGCTTCACGCTAAGTGGTGTAAATAGTGAACAAACTGCTTGTGGATTTTATAAATTGATAGATATTTCACAAAGATATAACAATCTGATGCGATTCTAAAATGTAAATAAAGGTTGCTAGAAAGTACTTTAAATTCTGCCCAATTTAACCTCGATATTTTCTCTATCGCGTCAAGAACACTATAAGCAAATAAATACCGACGACACAAATCTGATAATCTAAATTTACATATTTTTGTTAGTATATATAGGATTATTTTGATTTGATTTATTTCATGCGCTTGAAATTTTTTACGCTTTCTCTAGGGCTAGGTGTCGAATAAATGTACTTTCTTGTTATTTTATTTTGCCATTTCTATTTATTCTGTTTTCCATTCGTTCCATTTATGGATATTGATTTCATTTACATATTCGTGTCAAAGAATATTCTTTAAAGTTATTATCAGGATTAGGATAGGATACGATTAGGGTTAGGATTAGGAATGAAAATTGAACGACAATGGCATGACCGATTCAGGTTTAAAGTATGAACCAGGAAGTATATTTACATCTAAGCAATAAAAAAATTAGAAAATTATCGGCTAATATTTTTTAATATGTTTTACTGTCATAGTTGGCATCAAAGGTGAGCGGGGAAATGATCATCTAAAATATCATTAAGTGTTTACCACGCAAAAAACAAATCTGGTTACAACAATGTATTTAATTTTGCGCCAAATTTCACTTGATTTAAAAAAAATCAAATTGACTATGGACCTAATTACAGACCCCTAACCTTCCTATTCTCACAAATGTTCTACCTATATGTAAAAAAAATTCTACTGTATAGAACGCGCTTTCACGTTTATAATGTTATGAATTGGCACGATCGGCTTGTTCAAGTTTACACAATTCGGCTGGAAGAAAAGATTCATTACTTTTTGATTTCTTCTTTGCTTTTGCATTACGCGAATTTGTTGGTAAAATCGATTTTCTTTTCGATAACATTGTTGTTTTTTAAGTTTAACAAATATTGTAATTTTACTTAAACATTGCTTTAAAATCTATGCAATTTTTCTTATCCTGCAAGACTTTACAAAAATCTATTATGAAACAACTTTAAAAAAGCTATATTTAAAAAAGACAACAAAGTTTTTCCTATTTTAAAACTAAAAGAAATGTAAAATTAAATTCCGGTTCGAAACGACGATTTACAAATGTGTTTTCGATTGTGGGAAAATGATAGAGGAAAAATGCTGTTACTTCGACACAATCATATTAAATCTTTAGCTTTTATGAGAAAAGCAACTTTCTTTTAAAAAATATAGTTATTTTTATTAAGATTTTCTGATTTTCGGTACGGATAATTTTGCAATGCATATCATTGACATTTGCCATCCATTTTTTTTTTTTTTTTATTTTTTTTTTTTTTAATAATTTAAATTAAAAATATGGTATCTTTATGTTAGCCGTGTACAGACGATAAATCGCCAACCTATCCCATCATTCGTATTGAATTCATTAAAAATATAAATCTTTCACTCATTTCATTTAAAACACAGAACTTTAATTTACAACACATACATTTAAAATACATATATTACGTACATTTAAAATAATTCCTTTCATGTGAAAAAGAAAAAGAAAAAAAAGAGAAATTAATCACAACTAATTTGATAACCCAAGATCATTTTATTTCAACATCAAAACAAATCTGTTTTATTTTTCTATATATGATATCATATTCGCTTGCTTTCCATACTTACTCGTATTTATGCACTTTGTATTATTATCAAATATTTGAAAACGCACGTTTTATTTCTAATATGACATCATTTCATATTCTGTTTAATTCTTAAATAATTCATTTCCTTTTCAGTTTTCACGTGGAAAATTTTCACTTGAAAATAAATTGTTGATTAAAAATTATTATTCAGGGGTTTTATTTTATATTGGCAACGATATAAAGTATTAGCAACGGTAAAATAAATTTAACCATTTTTAAAAAAGCTGCAAAACCGGGCCCTTTGGGCCAAACCAACCAACCATTGTAAAATATACGAAAAAATGTCCATTTATTCTGTATGAAAATAATGAAAATTTTAATTTTTAAGAAAAATATTGAAATAAAATAAACGAAAACCAGACTATATTCATTTGAGGGTTATAATCAACTTATATGCAAAGATACAGGATAATTAAATGTTTCATTTTGACGCTGGCTTCAGCCTAACATTTGCACACAATCAGATTTATAATATTATTAGGATTAGGATGCAAATTATATAAATAGCAGTTATTGTTATGAATATGGGATCAAATATTTAGATTTTAGTGAATGTCTGCCACTCAAACACATATTGTAAAATAATTAAATTTTAGACATTTAAAAATTTACTACGGAAACATACCGGTTTGTTTTCACCAAACATATTATTTTTATAGGCTCGAACTCAGACCAGCGAATATTGTCTATTCTTTTATTTTTATTTTATTATTTTTTTAATATATCGCCAATTTCACTAATAGAAATATTCACTGTTTCAAAAGTTAGGAACCAAAGAATATTCTTAAGGAGATGTGTGCATTTATGCATTATTACTATCACAAAAGGCTACATTTTGCAATAAAAACTGTTTGCTGAAATAAATTTTCGATGCTCTTTTTGATTCGTTATTTCTTTTTAGTTTTTTCTGCATATCTTCCCTTCTTTCAGGAAGGTTTTTAAAATACATTGGAGTAATTGTCCGTATTCCGGTCACTTGCCAGTTGGCATTTTTACTATATTGTTGGATGCTTCGTTTATGTTTGAAGGTTACTCTGGACGACGATTCAGATTACACAAGATTAGACGACTTTTGACATTAGCGATTGCTAAATTTATGGGTTTTTTTTTATTAGGAAGCAAAGTTTTACGAGAAAAGCAATGCTTCCAATGTACGGTTGGTTGATTTTATGACGGCCGATTATCTACACGAGGGATATAGACCCTGGGGGGGAGTGCCCTCCGTGGGGGTCTTTCTAAGGGATCCTCACCCGTATTTACGGCAAGGTTCGAAGAAAACCACGGAAAACTCCGAACGGTTAGGTCAACAAGCGTGACAGGGGTTTGAACCCAGCACTTCCCGTATGCCAGCTTTGAGAGCAAAACATCTTAGCCACTGTTTTGGCGCTTTCAATGTACGGAAAAACTTTGTAATGTCAATGGTGGCGAATGGAATAAATAATATTTATCGATTTATCATTTCAGGCTGGATAAGAAAAAACAAGTACCTGAAATTCTGATTAGATAATTTTTCGATCATTATAAAGCCTTTTCGACAGCCTTAGCAGCTAAAAATAGTGTGAAATGAATTTATTTCTGCGTGCTATTATGCCCTTTAGAGAAATGCAAAAAAATCTTCGGTTTAAGTATTCACCTAAAATAATATTACTAAACATTTTGCACAACTAACTAAGCCCAAATATTGTCCAATGTATAATATAACGCAATGTCGTTCACATCGTTTACAGCAATATTGAAGGAAAATCCAGGTGAACGTCCGTATTGCTTTAAAGTACATGCTCAAATCCATTGATATAATTCGTTTAATTCAAGGTTCGTTTGAAAATATTTACTAAGGTAGCATCTGTAGGTGAAGATCTACATTCCTTTAAAATACAAAGCCATTACGTTTGATTTAAGGTACATTTAGAAAAATGGCCCAGCGCAGCGGGCGTAGCATGCTAGTCTCTGATAAAATGCTCTCAAAGAGGAATGGCTAAAATATCAGGAAACGAGTTGCGGCTCATTGCTAAAAATGTTATCAAATGCTTTCGCTTCGAAAAAAAAAAAAAAAAAAAAAAAAAAAGCAATAGGCGGCCACCTCGGAAGCTTGTAGTTTTTCTGTATATTACTCATCTATACTTTGTTTGTTAGCAATCTTATTTTGATATGTGTGATTATTAACCCTTTATGTACAGAATTATGAATTCATGAAAATTTTATCTTCTAAAGCATTTTACGTGAATTTTTGAAACTATATTAGAAGATTTCTATAATCATTTAATAAATTTTAGAGGGATTTTAGAAGGATTGAAGGATTTAGAAGGATTAATTAAATTTGAATTTATAGGGATTTTGTGCAATATTCATAACCCCACTCAAATATTTTATTTTAAATATTTTTCATAGTATTTTGTAGAATTAGGAAATGTACAAATATAATGTTCTTACAACAGAAATATAGAAATATTTCCGAATTGAAAATCAACTCCCCCCCCCCCTCTTCCAACGCCAAGAAAGCTGAAAAGATGCAAATGCAAAAGAAATCATCCTTTTAAAAATACTTTTTGTTTTGTGTAACCAATAACGCTTTTGGAACAAGATAAATTAATGCATCTATAGCTCATTCTAAACTGTATTACTACTAATCGATGTATTAAATGAATTTTATAACAAGTTATTTTACTGGTACTTATAAGTACCGTCAGTAGATAAAGGGTTAAAATAATCATAAGTTAAAACATCTGTACGGACTATTTTTTCTCACCCCGTATTTTTGCTTTTTTCTTAACAGGTTATCAACATAACGTTTGATCACTTCCACCTGGAACCTGGTTATAACTGCGAATTCGATTTTCTTCAATTGAACGATGGACCACACGCGGGATCTAGAGTGATCGGGCGCTTCTGCAGCGACGAGCTGCACGGCGAAACCTTCACTAGCACACACAATCAGATTTATCTCTGGTTCCGATCTGACAGGAGCATATCTGCTACAGGATTTACCATCAGCTGGAAAGCAGCCGTTCCTGGTGAGTATTCTGATGCTAACTTTTATTCTTTATAAGTACGTTGTAGGTAGATATACAGTAGCTATCGATTTTATATATATGAATCGCTGGAAATAGCCACTTTTGTGAGTTAGATCTTTGGAAGAGAATGGTAGAAGAGTCCTAAGGTGTGTTATTCATTTCAAAGGAACTCATCAGAATTCATTTAAAATGTATTGATTACTAGAAGTATGAAATAAAATTCAGATGCAATTCGTTTATTAAAAACATGAATGTGAACAAGTATTAAAAAAAATAATGAAACCGACGTTTAAGTGATTGCTAGGTTTTGAATGAACTTAATGAATGATAATTTACTGGGTTTAAGGGTTTTTTTTAGATTGCATACATTAGTATGATAGAGAATATTAATACAGAGAACTTTATTTAACAGATTGTTTGTTAAATTTGCGGCGATGGGAGGGGTGGGGGTAAACGACTTTTTATTAAATATTACATTTATTTTACTTGACCGCGTGCCACCTGGCGGCGGCTTTTTCATTAATTGACCCTCCTTATTAATAAATCCAAATCTACTGCTCCGATTTCAACAGAACTAATTACATTTAACAAACTTAACATTGTTAGCTTCACCCGTAACGTTTAATCGCTGTTTTATATAGATAATACCGCTATTTTAGAATAACAGTTTTCGTAAAAATTAAATTTATGTTCCTAATAAAAGTACAGAGCCCGTATTCAATTGATGCATACCAACAGTCAAAGTTAGTGATTTGTTGTTGAGCACTTCACTGCGCGCCTCCTCGCGGGTAATTATGACTTTGTTCAGAACCGAAGATCAGGCGGCGCGCGGGTGAAGGAGATTTGCGTATGGAGTAGGTCTTATCAGTGCAAGTATTTGTAATAATTATTTCATGCTTTTATAGTTCAGAACCGGTAAAAACAACGACTACATATCCTTATCTTTCCAAAATAATGGCTCTCGTAATAGGAATACACGCCTATAATTAATCAAAATTAAAATCAAAATATTCATGAAAGTATCACGTGATCTGATTTAGCCCGATCAGCGTTCACACCCCGCAAAAATTTCGCCCGGGCTCCGCGCGATCGACCCAGAAAAAATATGTGGGTGGTTTGATCACGTGATTGGGCTTTTTTGTGTTTATAGTTTTACTTGGTTTGGTAGGTTGATTGATACAGTTGTAGCAGCATGATCGGATATCTGAAAAATTTCAACTTTTTAACATTCTAAAATGATTTTTTAAGCCTTATGATCCAATATAAAAATAATAGAATACCAAAGTATGATGTGTATATATATATATATATATATATACATCATATAGTTACATAACTGCTGTCAACTTATATGTCTCTAAAACTACAGCACCTACTAAAACTGATATATTAGTTTAGTTGATAGCAGTTACATAAATATATATATTGTACAAAACAATGCATATAATAAAATAAAGTTTAATTTTCTATAACCAGTGCACCTTTAACTAACAAGCGAGAGGACGTTCGTATCACCGAATTCCTGAAACACAGTATTGGTTTCAATAAAATTAATGTAAACTTTAAAAAAAAATAAATAAATAAATAAAAAATAAAAGAAAGAAAAGGAAAAAAAGGGTGCTTTTTGATTAGCCGGGCGCCAGTGAACAAATATAAATATATATACACACACACACATATATATACCGGGTGTCCTAAAAAGGACTGACTGATTTTAAAATTCAATAAATTACAAACGGTGACAGATATTTAAAAAATTCTTGCAGGAGAGTAATGTACGATGTCGGGAGTTTTTTTACAGCGATTCCCAGTTTTAGTTTGAATTATTATCAATAGATGGCGCTGCGAGCAATAGACGCTCAATCGAGACCAAAACTGAAATCAGGAGGTTACATGTATGGAGTGGGTCTCATTCACCAATACAATCTTTTTTTAGGACCCGATTCTGAACTCAGTCGTTATATTTTCGATGAAATGTGTTGTTGCCATGGAAATGATGAATTCTTCGATATAACCACAGCATTCAGAATTGGGCATGAATTTAATAAGCAATATGCGAGTGAGCAGACGATTTTATATTTATTAAGCTTTATTTTACTGGATTAACTTACTATTTATTGTCTGATTTAAAGAATATTTTGTGCATCGCATCTTAAAACTAGAAGAAAAGATTCAGTATTTTTTTTTTTTTTTTTTTTTTTTTTTTTGTTAAAAATTTCATAAATTTTGTTAAATTCTAAGAAATTTTAGATCTTTTAAGAAAGTTTGTCAGTAGATTTTTATGCATGTTGAATCCAGTTTAAAAGAATCTTGGAAATGTTTCATACTTTGGAAGAAAGAATATTTATAATACTGGAGTACTACTGCTTGGATCAAAGCATAATAGTGACTAGAAATAGTTTCCAAAAAGAAATTGAACGTAAGGAATGCTCCGCATCCGAATACAACTAAACAATTGTATTAGAAATTTGTAAAAAGCGGTTGGGTTGCCGACAATTTGGTAAACAACGTTGGACGACATAAATCGGCCATGACTGAATCTAACCTGGATGCTATTAAAAATGTTATTAATCACGATTCGAAAATATCGGAAATGCATAACTCGAATAAAAAACTCTTTTCTGCAATTCGCGCTCATACTCGGTAGCGCTTACGAATTCTTTTGTGTAGCCCTGTATATGATCTATAGCATTATGCACATCACGTAGTATGCAAAAATGTTTTTAAAACCGCTTACCATAACTGAAAGCGCACTTCCAGCAATTAACGCTTATAGACAGTGTACCGAATACAGTACTGCAACCGAAATCTTTTGCGTGTCCCTGTAAATGAACAATAAATGTTATGTACATCATATTATACAACAAGTATCATTTAGTAAACCTCAGTAATGTATATCAGATCCATTATATTAGAAATGCTGTAACATAATTAAAATATGCTTCAAACAGTTTTTCCCCGTAGGCTATTATGTAACCGAATTTTTTTGCGTATATATTCTACAGAAAGCATGTTTTAGTGTACTTCATAAATATAAATCAATTTCATTATGTTTGTAACGGTGCAACATCGTTAATATTTTTTAATTATATTATAAAAATAAACAGTAAACGATTTTTTCCCATGTACCATCATGCAATGAATATTTTGGGTGACCTTGTAAACGAATTAAAAGTTCTACACATATAATATTCGATAGTAAGCATTTTGTAGTACACTTCAGAACTATATATTATTTTCAATAAGTTTGAAATAGTGTAACATCATTGAAATACACTGCAAATGATTTATCTCATAGACCATAATAAAACGGCATTCTTTTAAGTGCTCCTGTAAACGAACCATAATTGCTACAAACTTCATTTTCAATACAGAGCATGCCATAATAAACCTCAATATTAAAAGTTCTACATATACAATCTTTGATAGTAAGCATCTTGTAGTGCACTTCAGATACATACATGGCAATTCAACTATATTTGCACAAGTTAGAGCACGGTGAGACGGAAAGATAAACCGAGTGCATAAACAGTTTTCAAACGTGTTGGAAAGTTTTAGAAAGAATAAATTTGATTGATAAAGAAGACACTCATTTTTTTAAAAATAACCCTTCTTGGAATATAACAAGTTTTAAGAAATTCGATATTTTGAACATTGTCGTTACACATTTCGATTTGGAAGAAATCGTTTCCTTGGAAACAATACTATTTCTATTGTTGCTCTGACTCCTGCAATATTGAAATCATATCGTGTCAGTTCAGAATCGGGCCGTAAAAAAAATTGTATTGGTGACCCACTCCATACATATAACCTCCTGATTTCAATTTTGGCCTCGATTGAGCACCTATTGCTCGCAGCGCCATCTATTGATGATAATTCAAATTAAAACCGGGAATCGCAGTAAAAAAACTCCTGACATCGTACATTACTCTCCTGCAAGAATTTTTTAAATATCTGTCACCGTTTGTAAGTTATTGATTTTTAAAATCAGTCAGTCCTTTTTAGGACATCCGGTACATACGTATATACACAAACATATATGTAGACTAGGGGGCCTACCCCCTGCGAGCTACGCTCGCCAACTCCCGCTCAGAGTTCGAGGCCTTTAAAAACATGACAGCGTGCTTTGTTTTAAAAATATTAGTAAATCTGTAATTGGGTTGCCATGCTTTTAACGTTTTAATGGGGCATTTTTTGATTATCATGGCCTCATACACGGCTGTTGCGACAACTGACGACTGTTTTTGGGATTGATAAGTAAAATCAATTACAACTTGAAAACCAGCTTGTATAAAATATGGTTAGGTTTAAATTGTGGCTACCTCTCGGACTTTTATAACAACGATCTGTATTCTATTCTTCCTTTGCGTTTAAGGATGAGAAAAATGTCATCTGCTTGTGAATAACATTAAGAACCACGGTATTGAAAAGTACTATGTTATAGACATTTTCAGTAACAGGTTTTAATTTTCTCTCTATTTTAGTGCCCCATCATGCATATTTTCATGTTATTTTAAATATGTAAATTATTTATTTTAATTAATATGTATATACGAATTTTCTAACAATTATTTATCATACAAAATTAATTAAATATTTTGTGCATGCATGGTTGCATTTATTCGGCATCTATTCATGAGATATTTAAACAAATTTGCTATCCGCGATAATTTTACAGCATGTTATGTCAGTTGAATATTGTCCATAAGAAAATCGGGTACTTTTCCAGTATAGGATCCTTTGCTTTTAGGTTTGGCGTAATTCGAGCTATGAACTTTTGGTGCTTTTCTATTACAGGGGTCTTGACGCTTTTTTAAAAAGCTTGGCGCAATTCGGGCATCAGAAAGTGAGATTTGGTGCCAAATGACATAAACAGCCATGAAAACAAATTCGACGATTTTTTTTTGTTTATATGCGTATTTTAATTATACGTATATTATTATTGTTTTTTCCTTACAAATTACTTCTGATTATATATAAAATAGGATAAATGACATTTTACGCTAAACAAATTGTATAAATATTGAAAAAATGCTTCTGTATACGAAATGACAAAGTGAATAGGTTGACAGAAAGTATGTTGCCAATTTGTACATTTTACCAATTTTTCTTTCAGACATTATTTAAAAAAGCATGGTTAAAAAATTTTACTAAAAACATCCTCCATTTAAAAAATGTAAAAACAGTCTCCAATAAAAATCGGTGATTGATGTCATATTCTCATTAAAATTGGAAAGAAAACCAAGCAGGATATTTTATTCTCCTTCCGTTCAGTTGGGCAATTATTATTTTATATATTCGTTTCAAATATCCGAATTAGTGATTTTATAAATTCGTTTAATTAAATTTTATAAAAAAAATAACAAAATGATATCAATAAATATTAATTACTATCCCTCCCTTTCTTTTGCGTTTACATAAATGACGTCATTTGGACGAATTTATTCAAAATATTTCCAGTTTATAAATTAAATTAAATGCTGACAGAGGATTGAATCCTGACGATAGAAATGTGATTTTTTTTTCAAATTTTCCTGAAAAACATAATTTAATCACAATCTTGTCTTCATTATCAATTGAAATAAAAGATAAATTCATTTTCAATTTGAAAATGACGAATAAAAAAAATCAATAATCCCTATCGGGATCCTTTTCAATTTTTTCCCCTTTTATGTGACAAAAAAACTGAGTAATTAGTTGCCATCATTACAGAAATGTTATTAAAATTAGAAAAAAATTAATATCTCGAAAACTAATTCCAATTTCAAAATTATATTACCAGTTTTGACATCCGCGGATTTTTATGGACAATTGGTATTAATTTCACCATCAAGCGTTTAATATTTTATTAAAAATAGCCCTGAAACACAATCAGTCGTTTAATCAGTCGTTTCATAAAATCGTTTCATAAAATCGTTTCATAAAATCGTTTCACAAATTCGTTTCATTAGGATTTTATATATATAGGGTAGATATATATATGTATATGTATATTTATATTTTTTTCACTGGCGCCCGGCTAACCGAAAAGTACCAAAAGTTGTTACGTAATACTTAACTGACGTTTGGGTTGTCCTACACAGATGAACCTGGAAGGTATGGATACAAAGTCCATGCTCACCGTTTATTTCAGCATTTTTACCCCGATTTTTATTAATTTAAAAATGATTTATCAGTAGCTTTATATTTTTTGGGATAAGTAAAATGTTAATAAATCAAGATCGTGATACCAACCAACACGTTAAAAGATTTATTTCTTTATTTGTAATCCTAATCCTAATATTATAAATCTGATTGTGTGCAAATGTTAGGCTGAAGCCAGCGTCAAAATGGAGAATTTAATTACCCTGTATCTTTGCATATAGGTTGATTATAACCCGGGAATGAACATAGGCTGGTTTTTGTTTATTTTATTCAAATATTTTTCCTAATAATTCAAAATTTCATTATTTTCATAGAGAATAAATGGACATTTTTTTTCTTATAAAATTTTAAAATGGTTAAATTTACATTACCGTTGCTAACATTTTATCGTTGCCACATAAATAAAAACCCGGAATAATAATTTTTACTCAACCGTTTAGTTTCAATTGAAAATTTTTCACGTGAAAAATGAAAATGAAATAAAAAAAAAATTAAGAATTAAAAAGAAGATTAAATGACATTACTAGAAATAAAATGTACTGTTTTACGATTTTGATAATAATACAAGGTTTCAATTTTTTTCAATTCAAAAATATATTCGAAAGAATAATTTCAGGTCAAAACCATTTTCTTAATAATTAAAAATTTTATAATTTTCATAGAGAATCAATGAATATTTTTTCTGTAAAATTTAATTAAACATTTTGCATTGCTAAGCATTATCATTGCCAATAAATACAAAACATGGAATAATAATTTTTCCTCAACAATTATATTTCAATTGAACAGTTTCCACGTAAAAAATTAAAATTAAAAAGAATTGAAAAGAAGATGAATTTCCATGATATTTGAAACGGAAATATGGAGTATTTGTTATTATACATGAAGTATGAATATCTGTTAGGTTGAGAAGACATTTTCTGTCAAAGACTGTGTTATAATTAGAAGTAAAAATGAACAATAATTATTTTATAAAGAAAAGATTTCGCTTGGACCATGGAACTATGAAAAGGATCGTCCTTGGCTTGGACAAATATTACGTCATAAATAAAACATGTATTTTCAAATATTCGTAATAATACAAAGAGCATCAATATCAGTATATAATGAAAGTAGATATATAATAAACGTCATATTTAAGATAAAAACCTGAAATTTTTTTTTACCGATGCTGATTAATAATAAGCTTGAATATCATTTACATACAAATGTGAGCTTACTGCTAAAATTTACGTCCTGATTGCCTGGAAAAGAAAATTAATAAGAATTATGTCATTAAAAAGGGATTTCTCGGGGGGGGGGGGGGGGGAGTGACGTCATATTTGAAACAAAACGGGAATTTTCCAATATGTTTTAAAAGGAGTGTGAATCAATTCCGTACATTAATAATACAAGGATCAGTAAGTATAGAAAGTAGACGAGTTTCACGCCATATTTAAAATGAAAAATTTAAATATTTTTTTTAATCTCTACTGATTATTAAGCATGAGTATCCGTTATATACAGATGAGAGTTTTATGCTAAAAATCACATCACAGTTTTAAGAAAAGGAAAATGAACACAAATCTATTATATTAAAATCTGACCGTGCGTTTGTATTTCCTAGACTATCGAACGTAACACGATTTAATTAACATCGGTAATCATTGATCCGAGGATGTCACACAAACTGTCAGAATTGAACAGATAGAATTGAATTTAAAGAAAAAGCATGTGCTATTTCCAATTATTTATTTTTGAAGGTTGGCTGTTAAAACGTTTCACAATGGCGTTAAAAGTAAAATTGTTTATCAGGTAAAATTGACATTTGTTTTTCCCCAATTCGTCTATTTCCACTATTTTATTTGGCGTTCCTTTTTGCATTGGTTGCAATTTCATTTTCGCGATTATTTGGCACAAAATTTCACTTTTTTTAAGATTGAATTATGTCAAAATCCTATAACAAAAATAGGTACTTACGTATTATCCGTGCCAGTTTTAAGCCAACTGCACCAGGCATGGAGCCAATATTACTAATTATAGTAACCCTTATATATTTTTTTCTTGCTACATGGTACATGCCTGGGAATAATCTACTTTTTTTAGTAGGGGTCATTTCTATATGTACTAAGATTAACAAAATTAACTTTTTAGAATATGCTATATTATTTACCATTTCTTAAATTATTTATCATTCTTTCTTATTTACTATGTTATTTACCATTTATTAATTTTACTAAAATAATGTTATTTACTATTTTTAACAATGTTATAAATTTAATAAACATATATTACATTTTATTTATTTTATATTAATTATCATTTTTAACAATGTTAATTGATAATGTTAAATTACTGCGTTTGAAAACACGACTGACAACGATAAACAAGATTGGTACTTGGCAACCATTTTTGGCGATCAATCTCCTGGCACGGATAATACGTAAGTACCCAAAAAGTACTGTAATGTCTCCTATGAAATATGATAAAGAGTTTTTAACTATCGGGAGTCAAATATTTTGCTTAATTAATGTATTTATTCTTCTTTTTATGTTGCGTGAACGAAGTCACGAGTAACAGCTAGTAGTAAAATAAAATCTTTGTTAAAATTTGATAAAAAAGCTTTTAAACATTTTATTAAAATATATTTTTCGATAACAACATTGTTGAAAAATAATTATTAATTTCTAAAAATATATTTTTCTTGAAATTAATTTTTTGGTGTAAATTGCATTATTTATTATATTGCAATAAACATCATAAAACACGAGAAACAAATGCTAAAATACTTATACATTCAGTAGAAAATTTATAAACATTCTAATTATATTTTATTCATATTCATTACGAAACTAGACAGTAAACCACATGTATTTTACCTCTTTACAAAAATAGGTACTGATATTTCTAGTTTAAATAATGTATATCTTTTACATTTTATTTTTATAATATTTTTTACACTGTAAAATATGCTTTGCATTCTATTCGTACTAAAAATTCACTGTTGAAGTACTCATTATGAAAACCTGGAGAAATTCGTGCAAATTGATTATATTTTCATTACTTATTTTACATTTGCTAAAAGAAAAAAAAAAATGTTTAAACAATAAAAGGCACTGTAATGTAAAATTTTAATCGTAAAATAGCTGAATTTGTCGTATTTAATTAAATAAGTAATTGTTAATTATATCAAATTTTACTTTTATAAAATATATTTCATTAATCATGAAAAATACAAAGCAACCGATAAAACGTTTTTAAATGAAACAAGTTGGAAATTGTACGTCAAACGTGACAAATGAGGTGCGTTCGTACTATAGCTAGTCACATAAATATTCAGATCTTTTCGGATTTTTAATTCTGTGAAATGAATTATATCGTCTGCAGATTAATTTCTGTAATAAAATAAGTATCTCGGTCGCTTGACGATTAAACTTCAGAAGCTCCTATAACAAAAAATCACCGATTTAAAAAAAAAAAAAATCAAATTTCTTAATAAATATTTTTATTAATATCTCCTAAAGTTTTGATTCGATTTTAATAAAATTTGAAATGTCTCGACAAAATTCTGCACAGATAATATATTTTAAATTGCAAACCATTCGGTTGGGTAGTTTTTGCGTTGTTATATGCGGACGGAAGGACAGACAGACAGACGGACGGACCAAGTGACGACTATAGGTGCTACGTATTTATATAATTACGGACGCACCTAAAAATCAAACAGAAATTTAGGGGAATCGAACCCGCAACCTCCAGAATCAAGAGCAGCGCTCTAGCCATTCGGCCATCAAGTTCACTTCAAGATTTCAACAAAATATCATCAAAATATGCAAATTAGTCAAATGTCAAATCAATGATAATGAACGCAGGCCTTTTAATTTCATTCACAGTATAGACTCATTCCATATTTTAATCTCCATCGCCCGCACGCCGCCTGATCTTCGGTTCTGAACACAGCCTATTTAATCGCGCTTAATTATTACCTTTTTCATTAAATTCCTACTATTAGCTCACACTCTCTCTATATATAACTTGTTCAAATTTTCAATCGTTGATAAAATATTTTCTATTCATCCACTCACGTTCAAATAATTTTTTTAAAACTTGTAGTGGATGACACTTTATGTTAATACAGTTTTTTCAAATCTTAATTCATTAATTAAATTTAATTAATTAATTTTAGTTTTAAATGGGAGAAAAAAATTCCTCCAATTTTTTTCATAAATGAAATGAAAGATTTATCTCAAATGAGTGATGCCACAGAAATAAAATACCGCAACGATGATTATAAAATAATGTTCAATAAAGATAACGTGGGACATTAATGCTGCACGGGTTTATTTTATATATTTATGATTAAAAAGTAGGAATTGACTTTTTTTTTTTTTTTTTTTTTTTGTTTAAAAAATAAAGAAAAACATTTTATCACAAACATCAACAAAACTTTTTATTATATTTATTTCCTTATTCCAAAGATATTGTTTTATCGTCTGCTGTCATAGCAACATGATAAATTAAATTTCATTAAAAAAAATGCACAGTAGTAGAAAAATATATTTCTAAATCGAATAGTTAATGAACAACTCAACACTTTAACAGGGGAATTCTTATTTCTTATTTAGATATTTTAAAATTGTTTGTTGTCATTGCGTTTTTATTCCAAGTTTCGTTTCATATTCGATTATTATTATATCTATTTCATGTGAATTTTTTACGTACTACTACTTTTTACTACGGATTTTTGATTGTGTAAATACTGATTTTTAATAGACATAAGAAATTTTTACATTCATAAGCTTTAGTTTGTTTGCGCTGATTTTTATTTTTATTTTTGATTTTAGAATTAAATTCATGAACTCCCGTATGCGTAGAACGGGTTAAACAGCTAGTCACTTAAGGCGGTATTAAAAAAAAATATTTTTCCACGCTCAACGACTCAAAATTTTGAGACACATTCCCAGAATCATTTTTAAAACTAACAACAGGAAACTTGGTGGCGTGATTTATAAAGACATTTATAAGGGCCCCATGTTTTTATTTTTCGTTCAATTAATTAGAAACTAGATGGAACCCGTCAAAACTTGACGGAAAAAAATTACAATAACAATATTAGTAAAATAAGCTTCCTTATTACATAAGAAGGGGTGCTTATGAAACAGTTTGTCATTAGTTTTGAAATGTGCGATCTGAACTACAAATGGTCATGAACTTTTGTATCCTCCGTATTTGGTTTAAAACGTAAGCACAATTTATTTAATAAAAATAAGCTTCTAATTCATATGCATAAAGCTTTTTTGAGGACATTATGCTTCATGTCCTACCCTAAATAAGCATGTCATTATAAAACAAAGCATTGTGTATGTGTACCGTATTACAGTGTGTATGTGTACCGTATTACAGTGTGTATGTGTATCCTATCACATTGTGTATTTGTACCATATTACATCGTGTATGTGTATCCTATTACATTGGATATTTGTATCCTATTTGTATCCCATGCAATATCATTAAAAAAAAACCGCCTAAATTCTTTAGGAAATAAATTAGGCTCCAAGAAGACTATATGACTACGTATATAAATTTTTATAGAGGTGAAAGATGAACTAAAAATATTAATATAAAATTTTTCGGTTAAAATTTTTTTTTGAAATTTTTATTTTTACAAAAGTGACGTTTCCCGTAGAATAACTCTAAAATGACTTGGAATGTCATATTGGATGTTAAACTCTGTGTTTACGGTTGAAATATTAGCACTAAATTGGAATTTGTGATTGAAGATTTTTAAATAAGTGGGATCTCTGGAACTATACCGAACCGATTTCAAACGTGAATGTGACAAATTAATGACGACAATCCCAGCTTCAACATAGGTTATATTTTATGAAAGTGCCACTAACCCCATGGGGGGGGGGGGTAATGAAAAACGTTCTAAAATCGCAATTTTTGTGGTAATGAAGAGGCTAGAAATTTCAAATTTAGCATGGTAGTTACTTATAAGGTGTAAATAATCTCTCAGAACAGTTTCTAAACAATTCGAAATTTAAAAGGATGAAATGAGCGAAAAGCGTTCTAAAAACAATCTAAATTACATTTTCTATTGAATCTCTGGAACCACCGAACCGATTTCAAAAGTGATGGTGGCAAATTGATGGTTACAATCCCTGCTCTAATATAGGCTATATTTGATGTCGGTGTCAAAACCCCAGGAGGGTTGCAGGAGCAAAAGAAATTCTAAAATTACGATTTTTGTGATGCTGAAGGAGTTAGAAACTTGAAATTTGCAAAGGTAGTTACTTAGAAGATGTAAATTCTCTCTAAGAGCAGTTTCTAAAAAAAATCGAAATTTAAAAGGGTGATGTGAGGGAAACGTGTTCTGAAAACGTTCTAAATTACAATTTTTAGGGAATTGTTAAGGACATAAACTTGAAATTTGACATGACTGGAAATGCACACACAGAACAGTCTTTTTAAATCGAAATTTAAAAGGGTGAAGGAGAAAAAAAAATTCTAAATTGCTAATTTTGTGACACTGAAAGAATCACACTGAACTTGAAATTTGGTATGGCGGTTACTTTTAAGTTACAAATGCTCGCTAACCATGGCTTGTAAAGAAATTCGAAATTTAAAAGTGTGAAATGAGCGGAAAGTGTAAGAAAAGCGTTCTAAATTACGATTTTATTGGAATAGTTAGGAATATGAACTTGAAATTTGACATGGTTACTTTTAAGACAAAAATAGTTTGCACCGAACAGTTTTTAAAATATTGAAATTTAAAAGTGCGAAAGCGCAAAAGCATTCTAAAAACGTTCTACATTACGATTTATTTGGATTTGTTAAGGCTAGAAATTGGAAATTTGGTATGGCTGTTACTCTAGAGACGTAAATGCTCGCCCAGAACAGTTTTCTAAAAATAAGTAATTTAAAAGGACGTAGGAGCAAAAGTTCTAAAATTGCGATTTATATGGTACAGTTGGTATGGGAGCTTGGCATTTGGCATGGTGTTTACTTTTAAAATGCAAATACTCGCTAACGGTTTTTAAAAAATTCGAAATTGACGGAAAACGTTCTAAATTATAATTTAATTGGATTTATTCGAGTTAGAAACTTGAAATGAAGTATAGTGGTAAGTTTTAAGATGCAGACGCTCGGTATAAACAGTTTATTCAAAATTCGAAATTTAAAGGTGTAAAAGCAGCGGGAAAACGTTGTAAATTATGTCTTCTTCAGAATTGTTAGAGACAGAAACTTAAAATTTGACACGACTGTTATTTTTTAGACGCAAATGCTCGTACAAAACAGTTTTTACAAAATAAAAAATAAAAAAAGTGCAAAAGTAAAAAACGTTCTAAAATTACTACTGGTGATGCTGCTGGTCTAGAAACTTGAAATTTGGCATGGTGGCTATTTTTAAGATTTCAGTGCTCGCTAAGAACGGCTTCCAAAAAAATTCGAAGTTTAAAAAGGTGAAATGAGCGGGAAATTTTAAAAAACTTTCTAAACTATGATTTATCTGAAATTGTTAGGGATAGAAACTTGAAATTTTAGATTTTTTTAATAATAATAATAATTATTATTATTATTTCACATGACTGTTATGTAAGAGACATAAATTCATCTACAGAACATTTTTTTTAAATTTAGAAATTTTAATGTGTGCCGGAACAAAAAGCTCTAAAATTTTGATTTCTGTGATATAGTTGTTATAGCAGTTTGCTTAACTAGAAGTTTGGAATTTGGCGTGTTACTGACTTTTAAAATGTAAATACTAGCTTAGTACAGTTTCTAAAAATTTCTAAATTTCAAATGAAAAATGAAAAATTAGCGGGAAACCTTCAAAATACTTTCTAAATTACCATTTATTTGGTATTAATTTTAACTCTTCTCATTCATTTAAGTCTCATGTTCACCTAATGCAGTATAAGAATGAAGTTTACTCAAAATGTAGCTTAATTAGTAATTTTAGAATTATTCGTAGCAGTATAATGTTCTCTAATAAAATAGACCCACGAAGACCACTTGGTATATTTCAAGAATTACGCGAGCAAAGCCTCGAGTTTTGCTAGTGTCTTATAAAAAGTGAATTCAATCAAATTATAAACTGTGCTTGATTATTATTCTTTTTAGAGTGCGGAGGCATCTTGAACGTATCCGAATACGGAACCGTTCGTTCCCCAGGCTATCCAGGGCTTTATCCCATTAACAGGACTTGCTCGTGGATCGTACAAGTTCCCTTCGGCAAAAGAATCCAGTTCAATTTTGCCACTCTCATGTTGGAAACCCATGAAAACTGTTCCTACGACTATGTGAAAGTAAGTAGTATAGATTTATACACTAGTGGCAAATTTAGAGTGGTAAATGTTACTATAAATTTAGTATTTTTATGAGTCAAAGTAATAAAAAATTAAGAGAAATTTCATTACAGCGAAATAATTATATGAAAATAGCAGACAAAATGCAAGTATGCATAGCATATAAGTATTTAGATCCGTCTCAATTTCTCTTTTTTAATAATGAAAAAATGTTCTGACGTCATTAAAAAAATTCTGTCAGTGCAGAAAATGTACTAAATAAAATATGGATATTGTGGATAATGTAATTTTTACTGTTACTTTGAACTGTGTAATGTTAACATGCTTCCCATACACTCTCAAAATATCCATTTTTTCGGTTATCATATTTAGTTAAAATACGAAAATTTCTCCTTTCTTTTGTCTGTTTTTACACAAAATACAAACCATTCCCTTCCCCTCCCCAATCTAATGTAAAAACTACATGAAATCCAATATTTTAAAGCTTCATTTTCGTCAAATCGTTCGATGTTCCTGCAACTGTGTTGCTTAGTGCTATTGGTATTAGAAATGGAATTTTTACGTACGTCATTTCCTCTTCAAAACACGAAAAATTCGCGAACCTAAGCTCAAACTTTCTTGCATTTCTTCAGTGAAAAGACGGAAATTTCTTATAGCAGAAAAATCTTTTACAATCACAACTATGTTCCAGCAGCTTGCTTCCTGTACTTTTTATGTTCTTTGACGATATTCTTTTGCGAGTGACAACAAATAATTTGAATAATTTACAAAACAGTTTTTTCTCGCATACGTGATACGATATATGCCCATTTTCTCAATTTTTGTTTTCGCGTGAAGTCATGAATAGGGTGAAGGAGGCCATGAGAATTCAGCGTTGCCATGAGCCTCTTACATGCGTTGTTACAATCATGCACTATTACAATGCTGATATTAGTGACAATATGTCATTTGGATAATCTCTCAAGCTTTCATCCTGTAAGTATCAGTTTTAATCGCTATATATTTTGGAAATAATTTTTAATCTTTCAGTGGGCTCGTTATAATATTTCGGACTCGCGGGCACGCGCCGTACTTTTTACGACACAAGTGTTTTGTCTCATTATACTGTTACAAATGCGAGATATTTTATCTATACTAATAAAATAATAGCAATAAAAGAGTAAGTTAGAAACACTAATATATAACACTAATATCAATAGTGAAAATTAAATGTTAATAATAATTCCAAGCAAAAAAAAAAAAAAAAAAAAAAAGCAATATCCAGAAATATCCTTCTATATTAAAAAAAAGTAATCTGGAACTGAGCCAAAAACGAAATGGACCAATCAAATTCTGCGTAGATATTCCGGGTTATTCTCGTCGCTTTTTTACTAGGGACTTTTTTGAGGAGCTATTACTTTTATTCTAGCCATCCTACGAATTCGAAAATCATACCACCAGACGCGAAATATAACAAGCTTTCAGAAATTAAAAAAAATTATCACGGTCGGACGATAAAAACTCGAAAAATCCTTAAAAATCGAGTAAAAAATCTTTTATTGAAAAAGTCATTTTTTTATATTGTTGCCAATTTCTAAATAAGCGCAAAGGATTATGTTTTATCTCAAATAAAAATGTATTTGCGCGAGACTATTAAAAACAATAATGAAATTTTAAAATAATAATTAAATAATCACGTGTTGAAAGCAGGAAATAAAGAAAATTACATCATAAAAATTGTGTTTACACATGAATATTAAAAATAAAAAAGATGAATTAAATGAAAAAGGCATTATAACCAGTTAAATGAAAAAGCATTATAACCTGATTACAGAAGAAAGTCGCCGTTCGTGATGTCATCATCATCCTCTTTTTACAACAGGATACATTACCAGGTTTTAAGAGGCTGTGAAATCAGAACGGGGGTTGGTGAGCGTAGCGAGCAGGGGGCAGAGCCGGGGCCTCCGAGATGTCGCTGTGTGTCCTTCACCGGGCCTGCTACAAGTATTAGTGACGTCACAGTAGTGATCCACTTTGGTCAAAGTATCGCAGCAGAAAGATGTAATAAAAAGAGCATTTTCGCTCTTATAATTTGTGATTACATAAATAATATTAAATTTCATAATCGTGAAATAAAAGGGAATTAATATACTTGTTTTATTAAAGGAAATTAAAAGTTTTAAATTAAAAAAATGCTAAGATTAATAAATCAGATTGAACCCATTGACTTACCTTTTCCTAAACACATTATTTTACAATAAATATACGTACAAAAAATATAATAAATCTACCAAAAACTTTACAAAATCAATCCCATTCCTCCCTTTTACAACTACATACCATAATTTAACCATCAAAACACAATAAATGTCAATTTAAATACAGAAATCGACATTTTTTAACTATCGAGACCTTGGCACTTTTTTTTAACGCTTTGGCGTAATCCGGGCTTCAGAAAGTTAGATATGTTTTAAAATTATATACACAATTATGAAAACAAACCTAATGTACTTTTATGTTTATTTATATATGTATAAAATTATTTATATATACAATTCTGTTCTACCTGCATATAAAAAGAGATAAATGGCTTCTTTATATTAAATAAATTATATAAATATTGAAAAAAAATACTTATTTATATGAAACTACGAATAGGTTGCCAGAAAATATTTTGCAACTTTCCTTCTCTCGCCATAAGCCTTTTTCGGTACTTTTCGGTTAGCCGGGCGCCAGTGATACATGTACATATATAAATATATATTAATTCATACATATATGTGTGTGTAGATATGTATATATATATATATATATATGTCTGTGTGTGTAGATATATGTGCATATATATGTGTGTGTATATATGTATATATATCACTGGCGCCCGGCTAACCGAAAAGTACCCAATTTTCTATCTTGACTTTGTAACTGATTTGTAATATTTTAAAAATTGTCTATTTATTGTACTTGGGTCTAGGACATAATAACCACTCAAAATAACTTATCAAAAGATTTATTTTCATAATATATTTGTACACTTAAGTTAGCTAAAATGTTAAATTGAACTACGTAGAATTACTAAGTTGTGTAAATCAGTTACTTTTAATTTTATAAACAAAAGCACATCACTCACTTCTAACTAAATGTATCCAGATATTAGTCAATTTATTACAGTATTTCTTTCAAAATCATTTTTTAAACTGTTTATCGTCTGCTTCTTTTATTTATTTTTTTTTTTCTAAAGATCATTTGACTCTTTCCGATTTGAAAGTACAAATTCAATCAAATATGCCAGAATATTTCCATTACAGTAGGCTAGGCATTTGTTGTTAGGTTTTTTTTCTCTGCACAAGTTCAATACCATCATATTAATTCTAGCTTCACGAATTATGAAAAGTATATAGAAACATTTAATGCAAACCACTTCTGTTGAAATGTAAAAATAATTATCACAAGGTAATTTTCGTAGCTAAAATTTCTTCTTTTCATTATCAGTAGCGAATTTGAAGACTTAGATTACAAACTAGGAGCACAACATTTTCTTCTCTTTATTTTATAGATATAATCTACACTTTCTTTAATAATTATAATCAATAATTATTGATAGCATTATAATCTAAATACACTGAAAAATATTATTAATTACTATATAAAACAATAAATAAAATCAAAATACTGTCGTAAACAATCCGTACAAACGAACAAAGTACATGAAAATTTTTAAGTTATTATGGATCACTGTTTTGACGTCAGCAGGTTGTGACGTCACCTGTAGCAGGCCCGGTGTAGGACACACAGCGACATCTCGGAGGCCCCGGCAGAGCCCCCTAGTATGTTTAAAAAAAATAAGTACCATTTTTTAATGATGAAAGAATACGATTATTTCATGAAAAAAATATCAAGTAGGATTTAATGCCGGAAGATGAATATATAAAATTCTATTACTTTCTAAGAAACCTACCACTTTAATAAACATGATCCAATTTCATCTTCTATACTTTTCGAATATCATTCATTCTATGTTCTATTCATTATATTTTACGCTTTATTAAATTTTTATCTTTACCAATATAGAAATTTTATCTCCAGCTAATTCTTCTGTACTGCCGTGAGCTATATATGAAATATCTTGCCATTTTTACAGATTTGGTAAAATTTCTACTAAATATTTTTCGTTTAACTATGCAAAACAAAATAATAACTGAACTTAACTCCTATTAGATGCATTATTACAGATATAAATCTTTAAAGTGTTAAATAAGGGGTGTCAAACTGTGGCTCGCCTGATACCACTAAATTTTAAAAGAAACAGTCGACTTCTTGAATCGCAGAAATTCGATGATTAGATAAGGAAAAGTTTACTATAAAATTTTTGTGATATCCGGCGGACCACAGTTTTAAACTCCTTTGTTAAATAGTTATGTACTTGCTACACCGTCAGCGCAATACAAATTTCATTTAACTAACCTGAAACTGTATCAGAATCAGGAAACCAGTTTTAATCCGAAGAAAAAGAATATACTGAAGAATAACAATGACCTTTAGACAAGATGCATGTTTAACAACATAATTTTTACTGTAAAATTTGCGCTTGCACGTCCACAGGACAGTTAAATAAGAGATGCTCTATTTTTCAAAACATTCAAATGTTAATGCCATCTGAGATTCTTTTTTAGGAATTTAGTGAATGGATGTCATTCGGCACAAATAGGTCACCACCGAATAAAATTTAATATCGGAACATTAAAAAAAGTTTTTTTAAACATGCATCTTTTTCGCACATTTCCAAAAATGCTTTTCTCTGAACAAGAAGGTATCAGAATCATTGACAGATTCTGTCAATGAATCTGTCTTGATTCATTGACAGAATGACACGTGATTCATGACACGTCTGACAGAATATAGTGACCTCATTGACATTGCAGCTGCGTATCAGAATTTTCTGAAAAAGGACTAGTGACGAGGCATGCTGATTTTTCTACGACCCTCAGCCCATACGTCCATTTGAGGAGGTCACTCAAAATTCGACCCGACAGTTTGATTGGGCTTTCAGATACCATATACGAACAGGGCCTGATTGCCGACGGGGCACACTTCCACCAGTAAAATTTAACATAAAGTTTCGTCTTATTAAAACGTCCTATTCATTGCAAAATTTCTGTCATGAATAAGGGAAAAAATTTTATTCTTTTTACCGGTGGAAGTGTTCCCCGTTGGTAATTAGGCCCTGTATACGAACTAGGTTATCACAAACTGTACCGCCGCGCCGTTTAAGAAAGTGCGTGAATGTAGGAATAGAATAGTTTGAAGGAAGTATATGTAATATTTGTTCAGTTTCAATAAAATAATTTTTAAAAATTCATTGCAGGACTTTTTTGACTAGCTGAATAATTTTCAACAATATAATAATATATACAAAATATAAGTAGGCTAATAAAAGAAATGTCTTATGGCTATTTTTATTGTTACAGATAATTGATGGTGTATCTGATAGCGATCCCGTTATTGGAACTTACTGCTCAACCTTAACCCCACCCCCTCTAATTACTTCAGGGCATGCAGCTACTGTTCTATTCCATTCCGATTACAGTCGGCAGGACGCTGGATTCAATATAGCGTATTCAGCCCTACCAGGTGAATATTTTAAAATATTTCAAAATGATACTGCTTGTGATCTGATGAAGTCAATCACTTTATTAAAGTCCAGTGGGATAAAAATAATACAGTTTGGACATAAATTATTCGTGTAAAAAAAATTGGTTTATAATTATTAATTTATAAACTGTCTTTTAGGATTTCTAAATTTATTTCTCAATGTATAATCATAATTTAATTAATATAAAACTATTAATTGATTAAAGGTTTTTAAAAAAATATATATATTACACTTTGTATTTTTTATTTATATTTTCTACTTTTTAGTGTTTAAAATATTTCTTTGTTGCAGCTTCACAGCGAGTTGGCCATTTTTGGCGAGCATAGTTTGGCGCATCATTAAATCTATTGTTATTGTAACTCGCATACAATTCTAACCATAAAGAATATGTGGGGATTTATCACCTGTGGTGGGTTAAAGGTCCTCTCCCTTCACGCGAAGACACCCGCTCTCTAATGTTAATCCTATGGGGCATTATTTTTCTAATATCTCGTTTGCATTTCAATATTTTTTGACGATTTTTTTTTCTTTTGCATTGGATTAGCTGAGATCAATCTCTATTTGGACTATGATTACTTTTTCGATTTTCTTTGCGGAATTTTTTTACGAAGAAACTTTCACTTTCGAAACTCCTTAACGGAAAAGTTCCCTAAAATTATTTTTTTAAATTTATAATTAAGTTCTAAAAAATATTAAAATGTTGTATTGTTATCGGAAATAGAGCTCGGCACATAATTTGTATAATTCTAGCATATGAGGAAGCGAGTAAAAAATAGATTGCAACATTACATATTTAGATACAAAAACAAAGTTGAGTTAAATAAAAGAATGTAAATATTTGAAGTCTTTCTGTGGATTGTCATTTTGGTCTTTCGGGGAGGGAGATATTACATCATCGGTCTTTGCCTGTATTTATCATTGCTCAAGTGGTGTAGTGCTTTTAAGAAAGTAAAGGGTTATCCACGTAAAATGATACCAAATTATCATGAGTTTCGAAAAACATTATCTTAAACGTTTCCAAATACTGACCAAGAACAGAATTAAAATTATATTCACTGGTTGGAGTATCATAGTTGAGGTTTATGCCAACAGAGTGAAAAGTGTTCAGTATAGGAAATCGGACCTGGGTACCTTGGCTTGTCGTGCCAATGCTCTTCCTACTGAGCAAACTGAACGATATCCTGACTGGCATAATTCACTCTTATTTGTTGGACATGGTTGCAAACATGCAAACTGCAATACTAATTTCATTCATTCGACCTATAACTATAGATAACAGAGCTATAACATGATGAAAGTATGATATAATATGGAAACTCCTGTATACCTTGTAATTAGGTCATAATGAAGAGAGGAAAGTTTTATAAAGTAGGTAAATCATATTCAGTGGTTGGAGTATGATAGTTGAGGTTTATTCCAAAAGAGTGAAAAATGTCCAGAATAGGAAATCGGACCTGGGTACCTTGGCTTGTCGTGCCAATGCTCTTCCTACTGAGCAAACCGAACGATATCCTGACTGGCATAATTCACTCTTATTTGTTGGACATGGTTGCAAACATGCAAACTGCAATACTAATTTCATTCATTCGACCTATAACTATAGATAACAGAGCTATAACATGATGAAAGTATGATATAATATGGAAACTCCTGTATACCTTGTAATTAGGTCATAATGAAGAGAGGAAAGTTTTATAAAGTAGGTAAATCATATTCAGTGGTTGGAGTATCATAGTTGAGGTTTATTCCAAAAGAATGAAAAATGTCCAGAATAGGAAATCGGACCTGGGTACCTTGGCTTGTCGTGCTCTTCCTACTGAGCAAACCGAACGATATCCTGACTGGCATAATTCACTCTTATTTGTTGGACATGGTTGCAAACATGGAAACTGCAATACTAATTTCATTCATTCGACCTATAACTATAGATAACAGAGCTATAACATGATGAAAGTATGATATAATATGGAAACTCCTGTATACCTTCTAATTAGGTCATAATGAAGAGAGAAAAGTTTTATAAAGTAGGTAAATCATATTCAGTGGTTGGAGTATCATAGTTGAGGTTTATTCCAAAAGAGTGAAAAATGTCCAGACCATCACTCGAACCTGGGTACCTTGGCTTGCCGTGCCAATGCTCTTCCTACTGAGCAAACCGAACGATATCCTGACTGGCATAATTCACTCTTATTTGTTGGACATGGTTGCAAACATGCAAACTGCAATACTAATTTCATTCATTCGACCTATAACTATAGATAACAGAGCTATAACATGATGAAAGTATGATATAATATGGAAACTCCTGTATACCTTGTAATTAGGTCATAATGAAGAGAGGAAAGTTTTATAAAGTAGGTAAATCATATTCAGTGGTTGGAGTATCATAGTTGAGGTTTATTCCAAAAGAGTGAAAAATGTCCAGAATAGGAAATCGGACCTGGGTACTTTGGCTTGTCGTGCCAATGCTCTTCCTACTGAGCAAACCGAACGATATCCTGACTGGCATAATTCACTCTTATTTGTTGGACATGGTTGCAAACATGGAAACTGCAATACTAATTTCATTCATTCGACCTATAACTATAGATAACAGAGCTATAACATGATGAAAGTATGATATAATATGGAAACTCCTGTATACCTTCTAATTAGGTCATAATGAAGAGAGAAAAGTTTTATAAAGTAGGTAAATCATATTCAGTGGTTGGAGTATCATAGTTGAGGTTTATTCCAAAAGAGTGAAAAATGTCCAGACCATCACTCGAACCTGGGTACCTTGGCTTGCCGTGCCAATGCTCTTCCTACTGAGCAAACCGAACGATATCCTGACTGGCATAATTCACTCTTATTTGTTGGACATGGTTGCAAACATGCAAACTGCAATACTAATTTCATTCATTCGACCTATAACTATAGATAACAGAGCTATAACATGATGAAAGTATGATATAATATGGAAACTCCTGTATACCTTGTAATTAGGTCATAATGAAGAGAGGAAAGTTTTATAAAGTAGGTAAATCATATTCAGTGGTTGGAGTATCATAGTTGAGGTTTATTCCAAAAGAGTGAAAAATGTCCAGAATAGGAAATCGGACCTGGGTACCTTGGCTTGTCGTGCCAATGCTCTTCCTACTGAGCAAACCGAACGATATCCTGACTGGCATAATTCACTCTTATTTGTTGGACATGGTTGCAAACATGCAAACTGCAATACTAATTTCATTCATTCGACCTATAACTATAGATAACAGAGCTATAACATGATGAAAGTATGATATAATATGGAAACTCCTGTATACCTTGTAATTAGGTCATAATGAAGAGAGGAAAGTTTTATAAAGTAGGTAAATCATATTCAGTGGTTGGAGTATCATAGTTGAGGTTTATTCCAAAAGAGTGAAAAATGTCCAGACCATCACTCGAACCTGGGTACCTTGGCTTGCCGTGCCAATGCTCTTCCTACTGAGCAAACCGAACGATATCCTGACTGGCATAATTCACTCTTCTTTGTTGGACATGGTTGCAAACATGCAAACTGCGGCACTAATTTCATTCATCCGAGCTATATCTATAACATTTACATGATGAAAGTATGATATAACATGGAAACCTGTATTCCATGTAATTAGGTCATAATGAAGAGAGGAAAGTTTTGGGTCATTTCATGTCAAGTGGTCTAAATTTTGGCATGGTTCCTGCTCGAACCCCTTCAATTTTTATATAATTGATACAGGACATACATATAGGTATAAGATGGACATCTGCAAACTGTCAGTGTCAGAAATAGTATAGTTGGGGCGCTAGGAGTCCTTTTGTAAAACTCACTATTTCATGGTCGCAGAAAAAACGAGGAAATCACCAAGTTTGCCATCTTATTGCTCATGATACAAGAAATCTTACTTATTGAAAACAGGTGATCTAGTACAACTTTTTATGCTAAAAAACGTAATTAGAGTATTAAAAATCCCAAATCAATATCTTTGTCATTACTTGACCTCAAAGTAGGCCATACGGCCTGTCGTGATGCATTTTACCCGTAACATGCTGTAACTACTAAGAAAAAATATTTTAAAAGTTTGCCACTTTAACACTTAATTACCTATGAAGATGTTATAAAGTTGTTATTTGTTCGAGATAGTTCACATTCTCAACGGCTGTGATCGAGCAAAGAAATCATCCATGTTCATGTCCAATGGGAAAAGAAAAACTCCAGTATAACTTCAGAATTTTTATTCAGTAGACATAAGATGTTCGAAGGCAGAAGAGGGGTGGAAACATGAGAACCGTTCTTAAACGGTCATTATAAGCCGGAGACAGGAGGCGAAGTAAGTGTTGTTTCCACGACACAACTTGGAATTGCACTGACAAGAATCTCGCCCAAAATAGGGTTGCTACAGAGTGTCTAGGGGTGAATACTTTCAGACAGAATGCGGCATAACTAATGGTATTTACCGAGCCGGGTTGTTAGATTATTGGCATAAAAATGCACTCCACTTCAAAATTTAATATCGCCATGAAGATTATAACCGACAAATATTTTCTCATACGAACAGAATTTTGAGAGACAAAACAACTTGTGCATTTAACAATCAGAATATATTTTTAGACATGGGTGTGAGGGATTGAGTTATTATTAAGACCAAATATGGACATGTATCTGAGCAGAATGAAAAGATAGACACAATTTTAACTGACACTGTGGCCACAAAAATGCAATATGAACGTATTGTGTTATAAGCTTGGTTTCGGAAAGTAAATTACGAAAAGGCATCTGTGCTGATTTAATTCTTTTCTTTTTTTTTTATTTTAATCGAAAAGCCGTGAGATATTAGTGATCGAGCACAAGTGAAAATGAAAAGGGAAAGGGTATAAATTAGAGCGGGATTATTGTTTGTAGTTAAAGATAACTCAATTAAATTTTGAAAAAGGAAGGGGAAAAAATATAATTTAAATGAAGGATAGGGGAGGTTAAAATTAATATATGATTCTCATATCATAGATGTCATAGAGCTGCTGAAGTCGTTTCTTTCCTGCTTAAATATTCATTAATTTATTCAGCTGTGAAATCTTCTAAAAAATTAAAATCATCAATTCCACTCAGTTTTCAGAAGCGTATATCTCAAAGGGGACACTCCTGATATGATTACAGTTAGTACCACTGAAAAGAGCACATCTTAATCTATAAGAAAAACTTTATTTCATTTTGGGCCTTTTACATATAGGGGGGAAATATTAAAATTCAAAAGATTTATTTTACGCGATATTTCTTCTTCAAAGATCTTTTCTTTCAACCAATTTAACACAAATCTTTTTATTTTCAATGATAAATGTATAGATAATTATCTCTTGTTGTGGTCCATGGTTGCTTCTGCTCTACCATTCTGAATGATTGGTAAAAGCGTCACCAAGGGGTCACGCCCGATAGCTGTTGGAATTAGCAATTATTGTTTTAATTTGGTTAAATTTTCCCCAGTAAGTTTTCCCCCATCTCTTTCACTCACCCCCACTGTATTTGGTTAAACCCTTTTAATACATGTATTTAAAATTGATACTATTTATCTTAAAGTTCATTTTTACTTTTGAAAAAGGTTTAAAGTTAAGTATAGTTAATAAAATTAAATGTAAACAAACATCTATCATAAAGTAAACTTAAAGTGAACAAAGTAAAATTAATGTGGTTTAAATACATATATATATTGTTATCTCTTTAAACTGTTTTAGTATGGTTACTTATAAATGATGTATCCTGAATGCTTTAGTTGTGAAGAAAGTAACTTCATTTCAGCAGCTTAAACTGCCATGTCAACAGTTACCAGTAGTGGTAGGTTGGTTGGTGTCATGTGCTGCAGTTATTGATGACATCTTAAACTGATCTTGAACTTTTGAATATTTTTTAACCTGCAACCATAACCTTTTATTTTATTTCTTGTATTATGCTAATGTTTTTCAATTGCCTGTGACTGTAACCTCACTTGTTAGTTTAAAAGGATATGAAATAGATGTTTTGTGGTGTGTACTTGCTTGTCCAGCAGTTCACTGCTCAAAAGCAGTATTAGTTTGTTTGTGATGAGGCTGCAGGCAGTCAATGAATTTAAATATTCTTTTATGTTCTTCTAATAAGTTTAACAAAAATGTTCTTAAAGGATATGTTCTAACTAATCTGTTAATAAAGTTTTGTTAGTTATAAAGAAGGTTTTACTGCTTAGCTGGCTTATCTCAACATATCAGTGGTACAATCATCTCAACACTCTTTAAATGTCCATTTTCAACAGTTGGCCAAACAGGAATATGGCTGTATATCCTCCAACAATAGCCATGAAAGACTAGCTTCTGGGGATGCTTCAGTAAAATTGACTATTTCATGGTCGCAGAAAAAATGATGAAATCACTACTTTTGCCCTCTTATTTCTCAAGAGACAATAAATCTTACTTATTAAAAATAGGGGATCTAGTAAAATTTTTTGTGCAAAAAAACATAATTGGAGTATTAAAAATCGCAAATAATTATCTTCGTCATTACTTGGTCTCAAAGTAGGACTTATGGCTTGTCGCGATGAATTTTACCCTTACTTTAACAAGCTGTATCTACTGAATAAATTAATGTAAACATTAGTCACTTTAGCAATAAATTACCTAGGAAGATGTCATAGAGCTGATGAAGTTGCTTCTTTCCTGCTTAAATATTCATTCATTTATTCAGCTTCGAAATCTCCTAAAAACTTAAAATCATCACTTCTACCCCATTATTAGAAACGTAGATCTCAAAAGGGACACTTTTGATTTGATTGCGGTTAGTACCAGTGAAAAGAGCACATTTTAATCTATAAGGGAAACTCTATCTCATTTTGGGACTCTTACATATAGTGGAAAAATAATTAAATAAAAAAAATATTTTACACTGGTTTTCCGAGATTTCTCTTTTTCAAAGAATTTGACTGTTGAACAAAGTCCATTCCAAAAATTCGTTACAGTGCAAATATCTGTATGAAAATTAATTTATTTTTATGAATGGAGTTTTTTTCTTTACATATACATTATTTTAGTGACGGATCTGCTGCAAGAATTTTAAGACATATTTCGAATCTTTGTTATCAACAGAGTGACTTTGGAATCTCTGCAGAGTGGAATTTGTTTGGTACAAGCCATGGAAAATCACCCTTTGACGTAATAGGAGGAACTGTATAGCGGCTGGCTGCAAGAGCAAGCCTTCAAAGACCAATTAAAGATCAAATTTTAACTCCGACGGATCTATATAAATTCTGTGAAAAGAACATAAAGGAAATTAAATTCATTTTTGTTTAAAATAAATAAATAAATTGAAGCAGTACAAGCTGACCAAGCAGAGCGTTTCAAAAGCGGATGCACAGTTTCTTGCACAAGAGAACATCATCAGCATTTTGTACCCGTAAATAAAAAAAAAAGCAGTTCGTGTCAGTAGAATAACAGATGATGCACCATTCTTTATAACATATGTTGATGAGAGTGCTAAGACTGCATTTCCCTATGCATTCGTTTCCGATATACGGCCTAGATAGTATATTGCCTGTATCTATGACAGAAATTGCTGGATTGGAAATGTACGTGAAATATCAATTGAAGAGCGCGATGTCTTAATAAATTTTATGCACCCTCATGGAGCTGCCAAAATGTTTTATTGGCCCGCTAGACAAGACCTTTGTTGGATTCCAGAAAAGCATATAATAGCTACGGTTCCAGTTCCAACAGCAACATAAAATAAGTTTTCATAAATGAAGCCAATTTGACTATAGCTCAATAATTTGGCGAATTTCTTATTCAAATTCAGTATTAACGAATCTTTTGTAAATGTTTTCTTTGCATTTTAGCTTGCTGTTTTCGTGTAACATTAGCTAAACTTTTAAAACGAAGACATAGGAAAGCTACCTTTTCCTCCCGGTACAGGCCGGAAGGACTTTTTTGTATTGAAAGCTACCTAAATCTTGATTACAGTAAAACTTTTGAAAAATAAAAACTTATTTTCACATATTCAAACTTCATGAATCAATTTATTCTGGAGAACAAAAATCGTCTGTGAACATATTTTCATTTAGAAATAAAGATTTTTTTTTTCAGTTATAGATTAAATCAAGGAGACAAATTTAAGCTCCTTGCATTTAGGTCTACAATTATTGCTCCCTATTCACAAGAATTGAATTTAATGAAAAAAAATATACTATTTCCATTATCTTTGAAGAATGGCTGTTAAAACGTTTCACAAAAACGTTAAAAGTAAAATGGTTTACCAGGTAAACTTGACATATGTTTTTACATAATTCGCCGATTTCCACGATTTTATTTGGCCTGCCTTTTTTTCATTGGTTGCAGTTTCCTTTTCGTGATTATTTGTCACAAAATTTCACTTTTAGGTAGCTTTCAATACAAAAAGTATAAAGCTACCTATTGCAGCCGTTCGGAGGAAAGCAGTTCCGAAAAATTTCGATATATTTTCACCGATCAGGACCCCCAGACCCCAAAACCACCCTCCGTCCAAATGTTGATTTATATATATAGATATATCCATATATATATATATATATATATATATATATATCTGACCTATGTCATACGATAACGCCCGTAATTATGAATCGATTTTGATGAAACTAATTGTGTGTATTAAGGTCACTAATGTCTCGACCGAGTTCGTTGGCCAGCTTGGTCCGCCATCTTGTTTCAAGATGGCGGCCATTTAAAGATGTAAAATAACTTAAAATCTAAAATAAATATACAAAAAATTTAAAAATTCAAATTTATTTTTTAATTACGTGTTAGGCCTTGATACAAGGATTCCAGAGCTTTTTTTGGTTTACCTCTATCTTAAAAAATGGCTGAGATAGAGCAGTTTGAAATTCTAGGGTGGCTGACATTTTGAAACAAAACAGCACATTAACGCGATTACTCGCAAATTATTTTCTTTCATTGTTGTAATAATTTTCCCAATCATACGCATAAAACTATATATTCATATCCGTTAACGCCAAAATTGGCGACATTGGCGACAAAATTGGCAGAATTGGGCGACATTTGGCGAAATATCGCCAAATTTGGCGATCAAAATAAGTCTTCATAAATGAAGCCAATTTGGCTATTGCTCAATAATTTGGCGAATTTCTTATTCAAATTCAGTATTAACGAATCTTTTGTAAACGTTTCTTTGCATTTTAGCTTGCTGTTTTCGTGTAACATTAGCTAAAATTTTAAAACGAAGATATAGGAAAGCTACCTTTTCCTCCCGGTACAGGCCGGAAGGACTTTTTTAAAACAAGTCAAGGCCTCTATAACATAGAAATACTGGTCTCCTATGGAATGTGATAAAGAGTTAGTTAATTATTTACGTTTCTAATTATCGGGAATGAAATATTTTGCTTAATTAATGCATTTATTCTTCTTTTAATGATACGTGAACGAAGTCACGGGTAAGAGCTAGTAATATTATAAATCCGATTGTGCGCAAATGTTAGGCTGAAGCCAGCGTAAAAATGGAGAAATTAATGGCCCTGTATCTTTGCATATAGGTGGATTATAACCCGGAAATGAACATAGACTGGTTTTTGTTTATTTTATGCAAATACTTTTCTTAATAATTCAAAATTTGATTATTTTCATAGAGAATCAATGGACATTTTTAGATAAAATTTAACCATTTTACTTTATCGTTGCTAGGGCATTGATCGTTGCCAATAAATAAAAATGCGAAAAAATAATTTTTCCTCAACGATTAAGTTTCAATTGAGCGATTTTCACGTGAAAAATGAAAATAATTCAAAAGAAGATTAATTTCTGTGATATTTGAAACAAGAATATGGCGTATTTGTTATTATACATGAAGTATGAATATCGGTTACATTAAAAAGATCTTTTTCTGTCAAAAACTACGTTACAATTAGAAAGAAGAATTAACAATAATTATATTATTAAGAAAAATATTTCGCTTGAACCATGGAACTATGAGAAGGATCCTTCTTGCCTTGAACAAATATGACGTCATAAATAAAACATGTATTTTCAATCCTAATAATATTATAAATCCTAATAATATTATAAATCCGATTGTGTGCAAATGTTAGGCTGAAGCCAGCGTAAAAATGGAGAAATTAATGGCCCTGTATCTTTGCATATAGGTGGATTATAACCCGGAAATGAACATAGACTGGTTTTTGTTTATTTTATGCAAATACTTTTCTTAATAATTCAAAATTTGATTATTTTCATAGAGAATCAATGGACATTTTTAGATAAAATTTAACCATTTTACTTTATCGTTGCTAGGGCATTGATCGTTGCCAATAAATAAAAATGCGAAAAAATAATTTTTCCTCAACGATTAAGTTTCAATTGAGCGATTTTCACGTGAAAAATGAAAATAATTCAAAAGAAGATTAATTTCTGTGATATTTGAAACAAGAATATGGCGTATTTGTTATTATACATGAAGTATGAATATCGGTTACATTAAAAAGATCTTTTTCTGTCAAAAACTACGTTATAATTAGAAAGAAGAATTAACAATAATTATATTATTAAGAAAAATATTTCGCTTGAACCATGGAACTATGAAAAGGATCCTTCTTGCCTTGAACAAATATGACGTCTTAAATAAAACATGTATTTTCAAATATTCGTAATATTACAAAGAGCATGACTATCAGTGTATAATAAAGGTATATACATAATGGACGTCATATTTAAGATAAATAACTGAAATATTTTTTGATACTGATTAAAAATAAGCTTGAATATCAGTTACAAACAGATGTGAGTTTTCTGCTAAAATTCACGTTATTATTGCCAGTAAAAGAAAATTAACAAGAATTATAGCATTGAAAAGAAATTTCTCTGGGATCAAAGTGACGTCATAATAAAACGGCACTTTTTAAATATGTTTCAAATGAAGCGTATTGCAATTTCATACATTAATAATCACTGAGTACAGTGAAAGAATAGAGAGGTAATGAACCGTAAAATCGACTTGCAATATGAAGCCGGTTATCGCTCAAATCATTAGGCCCAAGGACTGACTTCATTGGATGGAGAGAGGCTGCACGTGGAACAATGACTGGATTCATTGGACGGGAGAGGTTTTCAAAACAAGCCGCCAGTTGTTTGGGCCGACTGTAGGGTTGCATTTTCAGCATCATGCCAAACATGAACATTCATCTCTATTTATTCTCTGAACTCTGTGATTAATAATACAAGCATCAGTACGATCATTAGGAAAATAAAATTGAACACAAGTCTATTAAGTTAAAATCTGACTGTGTGTATTTCGCAACTACTCCTCTTAATGCAATGCGATTTACTTAACACCGGTTATCATTGATTCGAGGATGTCATATAAACTCTGAGAATTTAAAATTTTGAATTAGATTCCGAGATATTAATATTTTTTTTGTAAATTTTAACGAAATTTCTCTAAAAATGGTACTTAAATTACTCCATTTTTGTGGATAAAAAAAGGAGAAATAAAACGGATTAATATATTTTTATGCCATTTTCTCATTAAAACTGAAAAAAATTATTTTATTTTCAATTTGAATAGTTGGTGAAAAAAAATCTTGATTACAGTAAAATTTCAGAAAAATAAAAACATTTTTCCACATATTCAAACTTTATGAATCAATTTATTCTGCAGAGCAAAAATCGCCTGTCAGCATATTGTCAAGAAATCAAGATTTGTTTCAGCTATAAATTAAACCAAGGACACAAATTTGCTGTTACATGCAAACGTAACACTTGCAATTGCAAAGCTTTTTGCAACCCCAAATTACATGCAAACGTAACAATTACATGTAATTTGCACCCAAATTAATTTTAATTTGAACCGTAATAAATGTTAATTTGCAATGAAAATTACATGCAAAAGTAATGCTTACATATAATTTTGAGTTGCTAAAAGCTTTGAATTTAAGTGTTACGTTTGCATGTAATTTTGGGCTGCAAAAAGCTTTGCAATTGAAGCTCCTTGCTTTTAGGTGTAGAACTATTTATCCCTATTCACAAGAATTTAATTTAAAGAAAAAGCATATACTATTTCCAATGAATTATTTTTAAATGATGGCTGTTAAAACGTTTCTCAAAGTCGTTAAAAATAAAATGGTTTATCAGGTAAAATTGACATTTCTTTTTACCCAATTCGTCGATTTACATGATTTTATTTGGCCGTCCTTTTTCCATTGGTTGCAGTTTCCTTTTCGCGGTTATTTGGCACAAAATTTTACCTTTTTTAAACTGATTTATGTCAAGGCCCCTATTACAAAGAAATATCGTATTTTCTTCTATGAAATGTGATAAAGAGATAGTTAATTATTCACGTCTTTAATTATCGGGAGTGAAATATTTTGCTTGAATAGTACATTTTTTTTTTCTTTTAATGTTACGTGAACGAAGTCACGGGTAACAGCTAGTATATATATATATATATATATATATAATAGATTTCTCTCTTTTTTTTTAAGAGTTTATTAAAACATAGTTTCAAAATGCAATGTTCAAAATTTTACTAATATATTCTAAATAAATACTAAGCTACGTCTTGAAAATCCTCTTAATACCATAGTTTTCTCCATAGATCTAGCAGAAAAAGTTTAAATGAAAAATCATGAACTATCGACATCGACAGTGCCTATTTCTCCCTACTCGAATGTATGCACGCGCACGCAGTAGCTAAAGACAAACTATATAAAGTGCACAGTTCTATACCAGGATTTTTGCAATTGCACATGAACTAATAGATAACATTAAGATTAAGAAATACGTAATGATTTATTATAAAGAAAAAAGTCAAATAAAAAGGATTCAATATACTGAATGTTATCGATAATATCGAATGAAAATAGAGGGTGCTGCAGTTCCGCAGTGCCTGCACACGAGCCGTCACTGTTGAAGCTGTGAAGATTCCAACCCGTCGATTTCTTCTGAAATTAGTACAGTTCTTGCAACAGTGGCCTGTAACATATTCACCAAATGTGAACACAATCGAAAGTGTACTTTGAGTGCTATCGTGTTCACCCACACACACATATATTGAGCTGTCCTCAAAAAAAAAAAAAAAAAAAAAAAAAAATTAATTTAAATTTATATAAACATAGCTATATTTTCACAGTTTGTTCTAAGATTTTAATGTTGAGCATTTTTCATTTTATCTCTTTATTACAAAGTGGCATCTAATTAAGCAAGAATTTAAAGAAAACCCACTTTTTAAAAAATTACCCATGTTACCCGCCCCCCCCCCCCAAAAAAAAAAACACCTGACATTATCAGCTGAAAATGAAGCATTTTATTACATATTAATGGCTTAACATAAAAACAATTAAAAATTCATTAAGATCATTCTAAAATTCTATTATAGCAAGAAATTCTGTAAAAATGAAGCTCAGGTTTTGCCCGACTTCTGCAATTGTTAGTTTAAATTATTTTAAAAATAAATAAGCACTCCTTAGGTATTTTTAACTATTTTTATTATTTTAAATGGTGCATAAAAACAGAACAAAACAAAAAAATTAGTGAAATATTTGATGAAGTACTAGGATGAATTTTTTGAAGGAAACATTTCACTCTGGGTTTTATTTTAGAGGACAGTACAATACATGCCGACATCGACCACCGAAAAACCACCAAAAAGGAGCTCCGTTGACTTGGAAACGTGAGGAAATTCTAATGTATATGTACATACATCCACACATAGATATGATATCATTGTAAAAATAGCGAAAATGGATTCAGAGACCATCCAAAAAGTAAAAAATATAACGAAATTTCCGTAGTCGGGTTTTTATTATGATTACAATGCTTTACTTACATATGTGCGAAAAGTTAAATGAAAAGAAAATAATAATGCAATATTTTAATGCAATTATGGAAAAACATCTTACGATCATGTGTCTAATATTAATTTTATCTTTTGTGAAACAAAATTAATATATATACTCATTTATATTACAATATAGATTTTTCTTTCAATTAAAAGATATTTTGGTTTTTCTTTTCGAAGTCGGGCATGGATGGATTCAACCTACTAGAAATAAAAGCCGTCCAGTGCTTGATTCGCAAAAGAAAACTGAAGAAGGAAAGGAAAGAAAAAGAATGCTCTAACCTCTAACCCTACACACAGCAAAAAAGTCCGATCTTAGTTTTAAAACAAACATCATGGATACTGATCATGAATTATTTTAAATTGAACAAATGCTAGTGTTGTTAAATACCATGCATTCCACACATACACATACATATTATACACATTAACAAATACCCATATCGATTTAATACTTAACAATTTTTTCTTTAAATGCATGTTTCATTATAATCCTTTTAATAGCACGCTAATAGTGTTTTTTTTTTATTTATAAAATTGAATGCGTGCCACAATCTATATGTAGCTCACGTCTTTACTTACCTATCATACGTAGCATAGTGTAAGTCTTTAATCGTTTTAAAAATCGAAAAAAAATTTTTTGACGGATTTACACGTTTCAGACACTGGAGATTCCAAAAACATATTTTTAGAAAAAAAAATTGCCGTCCGTCTGTCTGCATCTGTGTGTCTATGTCTGTGTGTCTCTATGTCTGTAAACGCTCTATCTCCCGAACAAATTGAGATAGAGACTTGAAATTTGGTATGTACTTAGTATGGAATAATGGGAAGAAGCTTATTGAATTTCAGTAACCTCGATTACACGGAACTATTTTTTTCGGACTCTCGAAATATTCGTTCTGATAAAAGGTATATAAAAATTTTCGAAATTGTTTATTTTAAGGAGTGAATATAAAAGAAAAGAAAAAAACACACATTTTGCATAAAGAATGAAGGTGATCGGATAATGAGTTGTCGAGATACTTGTAATCCTATTTTCCACACTCTTTGATTTTTCATGACCCTGTATTTCATCCAAATTTCAATTCAAAGATATATTTTAATTGAAAATGAGACGTTTAATCCGACGCAATAAACCTTTAGTTAATAAGATTATTCATTTTGGAGTTATAAGGATGTTTCTTTTACGCAATTCAGTAGTAGAGCATTTAAAGTTTATGACGTCAACGAGCCACGATTTTATTCGAATTGCAATGCATTTTATAAATAGTTTACGCATGTTTTATTTTCATATAATATGTTTTATTTTCATATTATGCATATCCATGATGGGTAAGTATCACGGTGGCCCCCCTAACGACTAGTTTCAGTCCTCTTTTACATTTAATTTTAATTTTTTTGATTTATCATTTTTTTTCCTGATAAGCAATATGCATAATATTTGCAAAATTTCCAACTAGGTATTGATGGATGCGGTGGTACATCAACTGCACCACAAGGAGTCATCACCTCTCCTAATATTCCCTATCAAGAAAACACTATAGTGTGTGAGTGGCTTATACGAATTCGTCCGAAGAACAGAATCAGAATATCATTCCAAGATTTTTTCATAGAATCTGACAGAGAATGTGTTTCTAATAACATGGAGGTAAGTAAGCTTGAAATACATCCAAATGCCCATACTCGGAACAATTTCGAATTTTGCGCTGAGAAATCAACCACTTTATGAAACATAAAGCTTGAAAAATCACCCACGTTTTGAAGGGCATCTTACCTGCCTATGTTTACACAGAATTAAAAATCTTTAACATCACGTTTAATACCTAAAAAATAAAATAAAATGGAGTCTGTCCCGAGCTAGGCTTAAGCAGCCTAACTACGGACATCGTCCCTTTTCCACTTGTCTAGTGTTTAAATTCCCTATTCCAAACATGGGACAGGTTAAATCTTTTTAAAAAATGCTTTAAACACAATAAACAACTGAAAACGGCGAAAACAGTTATTCATCAAAAATAAGGTCTTCATTACAACATCATAGGTCAAGTTTTCTGGTAAAAAAGTTTCACTTCTTTTATAACGAATTCTACATATTCTGAACAATGTTGTTAAATCTAAGAATGACTAATGAACATTTGGTGACTTTAGCATTCAAATTACTCCAATAAGTAGGCGGTAAGAAGATTTAATAGAACACAAAGTAAATAGCTAGCTCATTAAACAACAAATTAAATATCTAAAAATGGCCGTTTGACCAATTTATGAATAAAACATGTTAGAAATGTAAATATATATTATCTGTTATCGCATAACTAAGCGATAACTACCAACGTTTTTTCCAAAAGATTTAATTTTGACATCCTCTTTTTTTTTTTTTTTTTTTTGTATTAGCTTGCGCCTTTACTTCGACAGAGTTTAAATATGCTTCTTAACCTCACACTTACTATATTATTGTTATTACATACAAGTAAATGCAGTAAATAATTATACAATGTTTTATTTAATTTGTGAGATCTTCAGAACGAATTAATCAAATTTCCATAAAATTCTATGGCAAATCACTGATTACTAAAATTCATAAAGATACAACTAAATGTAAATATATTGCTTGAAGGTGCGTAAAAACATACATAAAAACATTTCAAAGCACATCAAAGTCCTTTTAAAAATTCGAAACGTTTTCAACCGAACTACTTCGTCATCATCAGTGAAAAACTAATTGTTGAGTTGAGTTGTTGTCTCTTCGCGTTTTCTTGCTTGCCCGGAATAAACTATTTTACTTCAAGGGTTTGGGATATAAGGTGGGATGGGAAAGGTAATCAATGTTGTATTAATTCATTCCAGACTGCGTGGATATCATATGATAATACATCGTTACAGACTATTTCTTTTTTAGATATTATTTCTATAGACTCTCTTATGATAGCTTCCAGGTGATTATTTGTGCGGAATATAATTTTGGATCCATTGAAATCTACTTTTATAGGTTCAGTTTGTGCTAATCTTGCTAACGCAGTGTGGGGTCTATTTAATCTCAGATCTGTTAGTTGTTCTTTTATTCTGTCCCGAAATTTCCTCAGTGTCATACCTACGTACATAAAATCTTTGTTATCTTTCTTGAATGGTATAATATATACCCCTGATCTATTGATAGCCTGGATTGTGTCAATTTTTCTGTTTAACAAAACCATTATTATACCATTCAAGAAAGATAACAAAGATTTTATGTACGTAGGTATGACACTGAGGAAATTTCGGGACAGAATAAAAGAACATGAAGCAGATCTGAGATTAAATAGACCCCACACTGCGTTAGCAAGATTAGCACAAACTGAACCTATAAAAGTAGATTTCAATGGATCCAAAATTATATTCTGCACAAATAATCACCTGAAAGCTATCATAAGAGAGTCTATAGAAATAATATCTAAAAAAGGAACAGTCTGTAACGATGTATTATCATATGATATCCACGCAGTCTGGAATGAATTAATGAATCATTGATTACCTTTCGCATCCCACCTTATATTCCAAACCCTTGAAGTAAAATAGTTTATTCCGGGCAAGCAATAAAACGCGAAGAGGCAGCAACTCAACTCAACAATTAGTTTTTCACTGATGATAACCGAGAGGTTCGGTTGAAAACGTTTTGAATTTTTATAAGGACTTTGATGTGCTTTTAAATGTTTTATGTATGTTTTTACGCACCTTCAAGCAATATATTTACATTTAGTTGTATCTTTATGAATTTTAGTTATTAAACAAGGTGAATTTGCACTGAAATTTTAACTTTTTATTAAATCACTGATTATTTTACGAAAAATGTGATTTTTGGACATCGTCTTTGAATGTCCTATATTCTTTAACCGAACATCTATTATATTTTATTTTGATTTGAATTTTCACTAAATATTTACATTTGTTTTTATAACTGCAGATTTATGATGGACCAACGGATGCTTCAGGTCTTTTGGGAAAATTTTGTGGTGATACAGTGCCAGTAGACATACTATCCAACACCCATCAACTTTACGTCCGTTATAAAATGGATATGAGATACCAGATGCAAAGATTCAAACTGGAATATAAAACGAGTAAGTATTACCTTTATAACGCACTCTTTAAAATAGGCTCAATTTGTGGAAGAATTCGGAAGCTAGGCAAAATAAATATTTAAATGATTTAAAAAAGAGAGCTCACTGGTATTTGAAAAAACCATGGCACTTTGTTATGAAGGACGAATTGTCAGAGCCTCACGAAAGGTTGCATTTCTTAAACAGGCACGCAATTTGGATCCCGGAACGGACGACAGGATCATCGTCTGGTTGGATAACCCGGAGACTGTAATTCACGCTCTGAAGTTGTATCTACGACGAATGTAAAGTGGCATCAGATGCCATTACCGTACGTGGTGATATTTGGCTGTCATTGAGTCACAGGTCTAAAATCTTCGGATCCCAAGTTTGATGCTCTGCAAACCAGGTTATCGCGGCTCTTTACTAAATCATTTGCAAGGAGAGGTTCCGAGGTCGGGAACACAGAATGTGGTGAACGTCTGTGTATCAAGTATTAGTTAGTATATTTATATATAAAAGCCATAAAGTGCAATACCCAGGAAGGGGGGGGGGAGGTCTTTAGAAAATATGCCCCAAAGTTTACGTTGCAGTGTACATTCGGATAAATTTCTTCCTTTGGCAGGCAACTCAGTAGCATGGTTGGCAGCCTGCTGGTTTTCTGAATTTTTTCATTGAGTTCGAATCTCAGTCAGACTTATTTTTCGTTGTGAAAATGTTTATCAATTATTTTCGAACCACAATGGAAAAAAAAATGTTTAATCATTGAAATTTACAAAAACTGTAAATCAAATATATGTTTTGTCGCATATAAGTACAGTTTTAGCTATGAAATTTTGAATGTTTAAATATTTAATGTAAAATAAAAGAACAACAACAACAAAAAAGAAAATGGTAGGCAATTTACATTTTTATAGATAATAAAGTTTTACTGCTATTTAAAATTACCCAGCTAGAAAATGTTTGCACTTTTTTAATGTAAATTTCCCTGTCAATTAAATGTAAAAACCAATTAGAATTTTTATTAAAACATGGTTTTTACCTAGAGTCTGTACATCGGGCAAGTATGTTTTGTAACCCGGGAAGCCTAAACTCGATTCCCTGGTTATCGTATAATGTTCGGAAAATGTTTCATAATTTATGCGTGGTACATGATTTATATTTACTACATTATATTGCATGAGGTTTTTTTTTTTCAGTTTGTGGAGGAATATTCTCGGAGCTTACTGGAGACCTAATGTCACCGAACTACCCTGAACGATATACAGCTCATACGTTCTGTGTCTATGAGATCAATCTTCCTTCGGGATACCTTGTTAATCTCACATTTCACGACGTTGAAATCGAGTCTCACGCGGAGTGCAGATGGGATTATCTTGAGGTACGAAAGTTATAATTATTAAACATTAAAAGAAAAAAAAACTTATTTGGATACTTCTTTTTATCGTGGCCCCGCGGCAAATCACAGAGGTATAACGCCAATCTTAGCAAAATAATGTAAAAACAATATTAATCTGCAAATACCTACGAGTATATCAGCGGCAACCTGAATTGTACCATGTAACTTATATCTACAAAAAATAACTTTTCAAAAGTAAAAAAAGAGTCAAGCTTAAAAAAAAAACGAAAGTTGTGGCTAAAAAATGGAGTGATATCAAATTTCCAAGCTTTTATTATAGTACTTATTTAACTTTTTTTCCATTAAAGAAGTTATCATATATATAAGTCGAGTGCTACGTATATGTTAATAGAAATCGTTTTCTCCTTTACTAAATACATCCTAACGTGTTTCTGAAAATTCAATTTTTTCAAATTATGCATGATGGGCTTGGCGGCCATCTTTCCATATTATACACAAAATTCTAAGCACCCATATCCGTAGTTCAAATCCGAAGTTCAAAATTGTAACTTAAGCAAATATTTTAATCGTTTCGTTTATGGACTTGTATGCTCTGAAAATTGTGTCTTAAGATAATGATGACTTATCTTAAGGATTCATCTTATGATTTATTTTATGAGTAATTAATCATTTCAAAGTAGTAAAAATCAATTTATTAAAATATTAGTCTTCCTCAATTTATCTGTTCGTAGTTAAAATCTGAAGTTCGACATTGTTATAAACATATTACATTGCAAACATATTACGCTCTTACTTTAGAAATTTGAGGGCTTAGAAATATGGAAAGATGGCCGCCAAGTCCATCAGGCATAATTTGAAAAAAATTGAATTTTCAAAAACACGTTCGGATGTTATTAGTTAAGAAGAAAACGATTTCTCTATTAACATATATGTAGCACTCGACTTATATATATGATAACTTCTTTAATGGAAAAAAAGTTAAATAAGTACTATAATAAAAGCTTGGAAATTTGATATCACACCATTTTTTAGCCACAACTTTGGTTTTTTTTAGACTTGACTGTTTTTTTACTTTTGAAAAGTTATTTTTTGTAGATATCATTTCTTTTTTTTTAAATAGATTATACATAATTTAAATAATCTACTCTATGAAATTAACATGAGAATGTTATGTAAAATTACATTTTACTTTCAGTTATTGTTTAAAGGATTAACTAGAAATATCAGTAGATTTTTCAATTAAACTAATTACACCCTTAAAAACAACATATTAAATGTGGCTTGTTATAATACTTGTTAATCCTTTGTTAAAAAATATCACTGCCTAATCCATGAGATGAGTGAAAATGGAATATGTACATAGCGCGTCAGCGCTGCTTTTGAAATAAAACGTGATATCATGCTCTTTTATTATTAGCGTTAAATCATATTGATTGGCGAATCTTTATAAAACGTAGTTAATGGTGAAAAGTAGCAAAATATCTTAGCAATTTCTTAGATTTACATTATTTTATTCAATTAAACACTGTACTCTTACAACAAATTTAAATGGAAACTTCACTTCTAAAACAAAAACAATTTAACAACTGGAATAATAAATATAAAAATCAATATCAATAATCAATATAAAAATAAAATAACGTAATACATGAAGTAGCTTCTATTATTTTAAAAAAGGAAATAAAAAAAGTAAATGATAGTTTGATATAAATAAATATTGATATACATAATAAAAATAATTTATGGAATTAAAATAAAAAATAAAAGTGAATAAACAACAATTTATTTTTTTCGCCAAATTGGAGGGGGGGGGGGTGGGAATTGCGCCAACGTGGTGCGTATATGACATTCTGTGCCAAAAATTTATTGGTTAAATTTCATATTTATTTTCGAAAATTTATTTTCAGAAAAATATAAATTTGAAATTAATTTTAGCAAAATTTTACTCATTTTATATTAAGTATATACGGAGAATGATCAGTATATTTTTCTAAATATTCTAAGTCTGCACTTTAAAGAGATCTTCTTTGTGAAGAGATAAAAAAGAGATGATAAAGCACCTTAAAACATAACACCTAAAAACACTTTAAACTTTATTAAAGATCCATATTCTATAATGTTATTTGAGCGCGCATTAAATGTGCGTTTCCTCAAAACGTATTGGCGACAGTAATTTTGTTTTATTGGCAGGTAAGAGATGGTGACGTTCAAGAAAGTCCTTTGTTATCTCGTTTATGTGGATATGACACACCTGCGGAAAGCATCGTTTCTACTTATAACAAACTCTGGGTAAAATTCGAAACAGATGGAAGTGTTCAGACACGTGGATTCAAAGCAGTTTATGAAGCCATTGAAATTGGTAAGGATAATTCATCTTTTATAAATAATGCAAAAAATTACTTATCTGTTAAACAAATAAAAAAAATATGTTTCTGAGTATTTTTCAAATAGCTATAGGGTGTAAGTATTGCATTAGAATGCTATAAAAGATTAATCTACACAGACTGGTCCAATGGGCCCGACAGGTGCATTCAAAATGACTATTCGAACCAGAATTTGTTTCATAAAGTTAAATATAAACCACAGAAGCAGTGAAACAGTTGAATGTTTTAAGGGGATACCCAGTTGCAAGCAACTCCACTCCCTGTCTATGAGTAATTGTATATCACATCTTAAAGGAGCCGTCTGAAAAAAAAACTATAAAAATAGCAAAAATTGCATTTATAACAGAAATAGAAGCTATGGTTTGCACTGACAACTTCATCAGCTAATCCGAAATTTGAAGCTAACCAATCAAGAATTGGCTTACATGGCTAGCTTACATGTACCACAGAGAACTAAAGTAAATATATAAGTTAAATAGTTTTAAATAAAAATTCTGGTGTGAAATGTTTTTATCGAGGTTGAGTAAAATTTATTGCAGTTCTAGGGTTAAGATAATATTTAATAAATACGCCTCCTCTACTAGTTTTTCATAATTTAATTGTCATTGATAAAAATAGAAGTCAATTTTATATAGGATCTAAAATTCGCATAAGTGCAACCTTTTAAAAATATCTATAAAACAAAGAAAAGAAATATGGATACTTAGTAAAATAATGCTAGTTCTCGATTAAAACATTCGATGGAGATTCTCGATCATTAGTTTCGAAAAACATATTTTACTGCATTATTGGAATTTCAGAAATTTAATAAATATGTTATTTGTGAAGTAAGTACAAAATATTTACTAAATTATTTTAGTTGTAAAATGTTGTTATGTACTTCATTGTGTGTAATATTTCCAGAATTAAAGACTACACTTCATCGTTTGTATTTGCCATCCATAACGAAAATAATACGGCTTATAATAAATGTAAATTTGTAACTGTTTATATTATAGTAACTGTTTATTTGATATCATAATGTATCGTAATCGTTGCCAAATAGTAGTTTTGCCGTATTATTTCTGTTTAAATTTTTTTACTCAAAATCATCTTGGATAATATCCCGAAAAAATAAAGGGGAGTTTTTTTTTTATATATATACGTTTTGATATTATTGCAGAACACGGATATAATTCGAGATTTAAAAGGGTCCGTTAATAATAGAAGAAAAAAAATCTAAAGAAACGTGTGATTTCTTTCTTCTTTTGTTTTCTTTTAGGTAGCTTTCAATACAAAAATGTATAAAACTACCTATTGCAGCCGTTCGGAGGAAAACAGTTTCGGAAAATTTCGATATATTTTCACCGATCATGACCCCTAGACCCCAAAACCACCCTGCGTTCAAATGTTGATTTATATATATATATATATATATCTGACCTATGTCATACGATAACGCTCGTATTTATAAATCGATTTTGATGAAACTAATTGTGTGTATTAAGGTCACCAATGTCTCGACCGAGTTCGTTGGCCAGCTTGGTCCGCCATTTTGTTTCAAGATGGCGGCCATTTAAAAAATTAAAACTAAATTAAATATACAAAAAAGTGATATACTATTCCAACATATACTATCCCAAATCGTAACGTTCTTCTATACAGATTCTTCTATAATTTCTGTTTATATTATAGTAAGTGTTTATTTGATATCATAATGTATCGTAATCGTTCCCAAATAGTAGAATCCATTCACTGACAAGGTTTAAAATTTGACCACGAAATCCTAAACGATGTTTGTCGCCCATGCCGTTCTGGCATTACCCGTTCTCTAATCTTCTAAAATAAGCAATTAGGTCCAACGATTAAATTACATATGTGCACGCGCAGAGTGCATTGCTTAAAAAAAGTAATATTTTAATTTAATACTTCCCTTCATTATTTTTCCGGTACATATAAACCAGTATCTTTTTCAGAACAACCAGATGAAAAATCCTTTCAATTTACTGTCATGCATTGCTGATTTTCTCAAGTAAAGTTTCTTATTTTCGCTCCGAGTAGGACGTCAAAGGTTTTGTCTCATATTTTCTTCGAAATAATGGTAATAATAATTAAAAAAAAGACACGTTTTGGTATAGATCTATGTAATTCGAGTTCTGTGTATATTCTGATCATGGCAAGAAAGCTTGTGATTTTGGAAAGTTCGCTACTTTGAGGGGACGGCGGGCTTAATTTATTTTCATTGTTAATGCTATTCCAACAAGAAATTCTTCAAAGAAGTGTTCTGTGTTAGAGATGAGGCGGGCTTGAGTCCGATCCCAGTCCCGAAACGGGCTCAGGCTCGCTTTTTATACTAGTCTTCGGGCTGGAGTGGGCTCGGGCACAAAGAAAATTTTTTATTTATTAACAAATTTAATAAATAAAAAATAACTTATCAGATGGTATTTGAGATACGAGAATGTACTCAAATTTTCGAAAAGGATTTCACAATCTTCTAAAAATCAATTTGATAGGGAATTGAATTGCTATTGATGGAATATAGAGAGAAATATTCTATCTGATTCTGAAGTCTCGGCACTGCCAGTATTAGTAACATTAAAGAAGCCTTTGGAAGCCCTTGCTTGTCTTCTTTTTCTGTTTGAAGTCCTTTTTAAGAAATATAAGAAAGCGGAACTCATTTCTCTCTGTCATAGATGCATAATACAGGGTGTCCATAATTAAACGACAGTACTTTAAAGTTATCTACAGACGAATCTATTGGTCAGAAAGTTGTGAAATTTTGTGAAGGACACAATAAAGGAATGGAAATTTGTTTAAGTGAAAAAAATAGTTCAAAATTTTGTCACCAGATGGTGTTTTTAATAAATTACACATTTAGCCCCCGCCCACTAAATACTAGGCCTGACAAAAAAAAAATGGCTGCTGTCGTAGGCGGATTTTTCAGAGTTTGTACGGTCTTCAATTCAAACACCAATAATTTTTTTAAGTTTTTTTAGATTAAATAAGACGAGCAGGGAAGACATTACAGAAATTAAATTCAAGAAGTTAAAGAAGCAGAATTAAAGAATTAAAGCTGAATTAAAGCAGCATTAAAGAAGCAGAAGAAATTAAATTTGAGTTCAAATATTATCTACATGACCCATGACCAAAATGACCCACTAATTGAATTTTCTCGAACATGTGACTTAGCCCAACAGTCTTCTTGTGCCGGAAAACCATAGGATGCAAAATTCAGTGTAAATTGAGCCGCATTAGATATTGACCCACAATGACCCAGAAATGACCCACTAATCGAATTTTCTCGAACATGTGACCTAGTCTAATGATTTTCGCGTGCCCGAAACTTGTAAAATACAAAATTTAATCAAAATCGTTAGAGCCGGTTTTTAGATAAAATTAATTTGACCCGCTTTGACCAAAAATGACCCCCTAATCGAAAGTTCTCGAACATGTGACCCAGCCCAATAGTCTTCTCGTGCCCGAAAATAGTCGGATACAAAATTTCGTCAAAATCGTTTGGACCGTTTTTTAGATACAGTTAGCTTGACCATGACCCAAAATGACCCAAAATGACCCACTAATTGAATTTTCTCGAACATGTGACCTAGCCCAACAGTCTTCTCGTGCCCGGAAACCATTGGATGCAAAATTTAGTGTAAATTGAGCCGCTTTTTAGATCTTGACCCACAATGACCCAGAAATGACCCACTAATCGAATTTTCTCGGACATGCGACCCAGCCCAATGCTTTTATCGTGCTCGAAACTCGTAGGACACAAAATTTAATCAAAATCGTTAGAGCCGTTTTTTAGATAAAATTAATTTGACCCGCGTTGACCCAAAAATAACCCACTAATCAAAAGTTCTCAAACATGTGACCCAGCCCAATTGACTTCTCATGCCCGAAAATGGTCGGATACAAAATTTCGTCAAAATCGTTTGAACCGTTTTTCAGATACAATTAGCTTGACCATGACCCAAAATGACACAAAATGACCCACTAATTGAATTTTCTCGAACATGTGACCTAGTCCAACAGTCTTCTCGTGCTCGAAAACCATTGGATGCAAAATTTAGTGTAAATTGAGCCGCTTTTTAGATCTTGACCCACAATGACCCAGAAATGACCCACTAATCGAATTTTCTCGGACATGCGACCTAGCCCAATGCTTTTATCGTGCTCGAAACTCGTAGGACACAAAATTTAATCAAAATCGTTAGAGCCGTTTTTTAGATAAAATTAATTTGACCCGCGTTGACCCAAAAATGACCCACTAATCGAAAGTTCTCGAACATGTGACCCAGCCCAATTGACTTCTCATGCCCGAAAATGGTCTGATACAAAATTTCGTCAAAATCGTTTGAACCGTTTTTTAGATACAATTAGCTAGACCATGACCCAAAATGACCTACTAATCGAATTTTCTCGAGCATGTGACCTAGCCCAATGGTTTTCTGGTGCCCCAAAACGGTAGGATACGAAATTTCGTCAAAATCGTTAGAGCCGTTTTTAAGATAATTTTTGCATATATATATAATATATATATATAACCACCCACAAGATTTGCTCGTATTAGAATATATGATAAAGATACAGACCACCCCTTAAAAATATTCAGGGGCTGGTGACTTAGCATACATTTGCAATAGTTTACAAATTTTATTATTACAAAACATTTTCGACAGCACTTTTTTTACTAAATGAGAAATTTCGAATTCACACCAGGAATTCGTAGTAGTTCTTTTTGCTTTGTTTAATTTAGGATATTACGTGATTATATAAAGCAAAAAATAGTAGCATTTCCCAAAACTCACTACGGTCAACTGTGGAACATGCTATCCTACGATTTCAGATGGTAGCTGAAAATGATTGCCGTCATGTGGAACATACTTTGTTGTAATAAAATATGTAAACTATCGTAAATGTATGCTAAATGTGTAATTCATTAAAAACGTCATCTGGTGACGAAATTTTGAACTATTTTTTTTCGTTTAAACAAATTCCCATTCCTTCATTATGTCCTTCACAAAATTTCACAACTTTCTGACCAATAGTTTCGTCTGTAGACAACTTTAAAGTAGGGTTCGTTTAATTATGGACACCCTATATTTAAAAAATAATAACAAGAATTGCGACTTTTGTATTTTTCTACCAGTGCTTGGGTATAAATAACAAATTTGCAATTTTAAACAGATTTGTCAAGGACATAAAAATCACGACATGTCGTCATGGGAGAGTATTTAGAATTAATAGTTATTTCTATGCAACAGGAGATTTTTAATTGAGAAAATTATTCTTGAAACAATTGAAAAATGTTATTAACAATTTTCTACTGCGTACTTTCAGTATCAGTCTCGGGCGGGCTTGGATTTCGAACCGTCGCACAGTGGGGCGTTTTGAGGATCTAGGTGGACAAAATTATTGCGTTGAAGTTTAATTAGGTTTTGCTGGGTTTTCGAATGTATCAGTAAAAAAATAACCAAACAGTGATAAATATTTGACTTATTTAATTATTTATATTATTATTATTATTATTATTATATTATTACTTATATTATTATTATTTTTTTAAATTATAATATTGTATTGTCATTGAAACTACACATGTATTCAAAGTTTCAGCTCAATCGGATAATTAAAAGTGGTGAAAATTGACTTGCAAGATTTGAATTAAACACTCAGACGCACGCTTCAAGTTAATATAACTTAATGATTCGCAAACTTTCGCAGGAGCTGTCTTAAGTTTTCAATACTTTAGGAATGACACTTTGATTTTAAAAAATGCTTATTGCTTAATAATGCTTAATACTTTATTAAAAGTCAAGATGAAGTTTGAAAACAAGATGGCGCTTATTTTCAAACAACAGTAGGTTAAATCGTGTGACAAACATGTGACATGTGTCCAGTAAACTCCTGCTTTCAAATAAAACAGAAAAGTCACGACTTGCTTTCGAACTTACAGAAAAATAATGCAACTGTTGAAAGTCTCTCAAACCAACTGTCTTCTTTACGGTCGTAGTTAATCGACACATCGGGGTTTTTCGACAAAACTCGTACGGATCTCGACAAAAGAGACATTCAGCTACCAGTATACGCGGTCTTGTTAAATTCCGAGATAATCGGAAAAATGAATTTTGTCCACCTAGATCATCAAAACGCCCCACTATGCGTCGGGCTAGGGCTCCGATAAAAGAGCCCGAACACATCATTATTATATACTACAAATACAATAAATATAAAAAATAGATTTTTTAAAAATCATTAAAGCCATTATAGTTCATAAAAATAAATTAAAAATTCTTCGCGTGTTTCAATTTTTTAAATTTTTTTTCACTTTTTTCTTTTGTAACTTAAAAGACCTTTATTAAAAAATTTGTGCATACATTTTTAATGCGGCAGACACTTATTTTTAAAGAAAAAAACTGGCTCAAAATTCAGTTTTTATTAACATTTTACACGTTAATAGACTTTTTTACTAGTTTGAGGACATTGATAGATCAATAATCTGAAACCGATGAACAAATCAGTAGTAATATGTATCAAGATTGTCATCAAGATTGCCCCTTAGACATATTGAGAATTTGTAATAAAATTTAAAATGCATGGAGTATTTTAAAGATGTATAGATATATATAAAAAAAATTGAGAAAAATGTAATTAAAATACATTTCGACACATTATTTTCATTACTTACCTTTAAAAGTATGAAAACACACTATCTGTAAAGTATACGACGACATATTTATTTTTAAAAATTAAATTTTAATAAGAAATGTTAACACAAAACAAAAATTCGTACTTTTGTTCGATTTTTGTTAATTTCAAAGGCCATTGTTCCCATTAAGAGAAAGCTAACATGATATAGATGGTGAAGAAAACTGTCTTTGAAAAGAAAAAAATATCTTCACTTGTTTCTGGCTCTGGTCACCAAATAAATTTTGTCTAAAATTACATCACTCACATGCAAAACACATTGGAGGTGATTAATGCAAATGCTAAAAAATAAGTAACAACAAAGTGTCTTAAACAGTTATCAGATTTTAAAAAACTATTTCTTGAAATTTATTGCATTCTTGCTTATTATCAAAGAATATTAATAGGTGTTAGAATAGCTATTGAAAATATCGTATCTTTAAAGATGGCTCAGCTGTGTAACTTTGTACGTATTCAGACCTTCATTATACAAGTTTATTTGTGTTTCTTCTTGTGTCTTTAGTATGTATATTTGAATTTTTAAAAGTAAAACGTACGTAACTACTATTTTCGCTGTTTCTGGAGAAATTTCGCATTTCCGTTGGAAAAAAGTCCACGATTTATTTATTTTCTATAATTCAAACTTCACATAAATCTAATCATTTTCAGTTAAAAGGAAATTTTAAAATATCAAACACAATTACACGTACACACCAAACAGCGTACTATGTTGAATATAGCACAGTGTCAAGTTTATAATAATAATCATAGTTTTTAATAATATTATTATTTTATTAGTTTATAATAATAATGTTTCAAAATAATAATAATGATGGTCATGATGATAAGGATATGATTTATAGCATTATTTATGATATAATTTAAACTGATCAGTATAGTTGCCAAATGCTAATTTATATCTACTTTTCTTTTCCTTTTTCATTTATAAAATATGAACAATTTTGTAGGTTGTGGTGGCATCCATACAGATGATAATGGAACGATCTCTTCACCAAGACATCCCACCAGTTATCCACATAACATCTCATGTACGTGGCTCATACGGGCTCCAGAAACACACATTATAAGACTGACTTTCACTGCCTTTAGGACAGAGAGCTCTGGTAGCTGTTCCTTCGATTATGTCTTAGTAGAGGATACAGATGGCGTTCAAGTTGGAAAGTATGCTACTTTTATTTCAACTAAGTGATATTTTGTCATGGGAATTTATTTTACTTGCAAGTTTCCTGTGAATATAGAAAGTCATTCGCACTTTATGGGAACAATTTTCACAGTTAATGGACATATTCCTTATTTCTTACAACGTTTTGATTCTGTTGGATAGTAGAGGATACAGATGGCGTTTAAGTTGGAATGTTTGCTACTTTTATTTCAAATAAGTGATATTTTGTCTCCAAAATTTTTTTTCACCCTCAAGTATTCTGGTAATATAGAAGATCACTCACACTTTGGGAAAAATATTCTCACCGTTAATTTTAATGCATAAATTCCGTATCTATTACAACGTTTTGATTCTGTTGGATATCCTTGACTTTTGGCTATAGTTCTGGTTCGAAATTTCCACGATGGTATTATTTTTCTTAGCACAGCCATGTCAATTTTCTCCGATGTATCTTGGGCGACTTTCTAAAATATCTTCAATGTTTGTGAGTGGCATTTTTCTAACGCTCTCTTTAACAAACACTTAGCTGGTACTAGATGGAAATTTGTAGTACCACTGGATGAAACATGGCTTTATTTAAGTAGCTGTAACAGACGCAGCACATTTTTGTAATCAATCAGTGGAAGAAATAAAGCCAACGGAATGGCTTCATGAATGTAAAGAAAAGTTTCGGAGGATAACCACGATTGCTGCAGCATTTTTTTATGAAGTTAAATTAAAACTTAAAACAGTTTAAAGTAAAGCTAAAATAAGCTCACTCTATTATCAGCAAAACATTTTAGACACAATTTTGGAAGAAGAAATTCCAGTTTTATATAGAAAAGCCATAAAAAAAAGTCGAGTTTCACATGGATAAAGTCTCCAGTCACACTTCCATAACAACTGGAGCATATTTAGTGAAAACAGAATCGAAAACGGGAATAATTTGTATCACCACTGTGATTTGAAGAAATAACTGGACATTCACTCGACGCTAGTTTGAGTTTTGAACTCCTAATGTTAAATTCATTTTTATTTTCTTCTACCTATAAATAGAAGAAAGTATTTTATTCGAATTTTTCTCCGACTTCCGGTTTTCAACGGATTTACACGTTTTATGGGTTAGATATCTCGAAAAACAGGTTTTTACAAAATGTCCGCCTGTCCGTCCTCATTGTATTGTCGAAAAGGGTATGAAGTTATGCATAGAATTGAACCAAATTTGATTTATATGTTTTTGACTATGGCCAGCAAGTCCCAGTTGAATTTGGAGCTATTCCAAAGGAAGGGGTCCCTGTGATAGCGATTTTTGTTCCATTTTCATTATTATGTCATCGAAAAATAAGTTATGCATAAAATAGAATAAAATTTTATGTATTTGTTTCTTTCTTCGTCATTCATTTGTTTATGGGTTGGTCATTCTGTTCAGTTGTCTTTCGGAAATTGTAATGTTTCGCTTTCGCTTTTGTTTGTATCTCTGATAGATAATGATTTTATAGAATAATAATTATGTTAGACATGGACAGTGATTATGTTCCTAATTTTGATGATCACATAGACGATAGTGATGATAGTTTTGAATCAAACGATGACGATTGGAACTTCGAACCTTAATTCTGTTTGTATAATACAGGGTGTTTCTAAATGAATATCGGGGTTTTAACGTTTTGTAGTATCTATTATATAAAACTTAAAATTATACTTAATACATAAAATGAAAGAGCAACTCAAACAGTTTGTTTGTACCTGTGCATGCACATGCGTAGGCAACGTTTCTTCCGTGATCCGTTAGAAAGCGCTAGTACTGAAAATGGCGAGTAGTGAACAGAAAGCATTTTGTGTTCTGCAGTTTGCAAAGACCAAATCTGTAGTTACCGTGCAACGTGCGTTCCGGATAAAGTTCAGATGTGATCCCCCAGCCAGCTGTTGCAACAATTACCCCACAAACACTAATTAACATTTGGGAAGAACTGAGCTATCGACTTGATGTGTGCCGTGTGACGAAAGCTATTGGAGTGTTTCTATATTAAGCTATATTAAGTTGTTCACATTGAACACTTGTAAGCTTGTAGGTAAAACTGTTTGAGTTGCTCTTTCATTTTATGTAGTAATTATAATTTTAAGTTTTATGTAATAAATACTACTAAGCGTTAAAACTCCGATATTCATTTAGAAACAGCCTGTATAAATAAACCTTTATTTCATCTCCTTACATTACATGTAATTAAATTATTCACATGTAATTAAAAATATTGACATAAACTACTTTTGACAAAATTTAATATATTTGAAGCTTCTAGAAACCGATTTCTGTTAAATTTTTTATAGGTTGGTTTTTTATAGGCTAGTTTTGTTATTGGGTTGTTCGGAAAAATTCTTCCGTTTCAGAAAACCAATTCGTACCGGAAAATTCTATCATTCAGTTATTAGACATTAATTCCGATACCTAATGTACAGGGTCTTTATAAAGTCCCGGACCCATTTTGATGTTTAATAACTCATAAAATAATAAAGATAGATTAAAATTAATAACATAAATGGTTAGATAGACTCAAAAAGTTTCATGACCCTTGTCAATAAACTTCCACCTGTGCCCCCTTCGTCGCACGGAGAATATCAAGTCGATAGTCAATTTCACGCCAGGTAGCGGCAAGCATGTCGGCATCCACAGAGGCTATTGCGGTTGTAATTCTGGCTTTTAAGTCATCAATGTTCGACACTCTCCTCCTGTAAACATTGTCGTTTACAAATCCCCAAAGGGAAAAGTCCAGCGGCGTTATATCTGGTGATCTGGGTGGCCAAGGAATTGGACCTCCTCGCCCAATCCATCTTCCTGGAAAATGGATATAACGCCGCGGGACTTTTTCCTTTGGGGATTTGTAAAGGACAATGTTTACAGGAGGAGAGTGTCGAACATTGATGACTTAAAAGCCAGAATTACAACCGCAATAGCCTCTGTGGATGTCGACATGCTTGCCGCTACCTGGCGTGAAATTGACTATCGACTTGATATTCTCCGTTCGACGAAGGGGGCACACGTGGAAGTTCATTGACAAGTGGGTCATGAAACTTTTTGAGTCTATCTAACCATTTATGTTATTAATTTTAATCTATCTTTATTATTTTATGAGTTATTAAACATCAAAATGGGTCCGGGACTTTATAAACACCCTGTACAATAATTGCTTGCCGAACAGTTGATGTCGGTTAAGGGGCTTCCGAGTTGCAATCAACTTAACGCCCAGTCTAAAAGTGAGTATGGTATCTTGTAAAAATTTAGCCGTTGGGAAAAGTTAATATGTAGTATTAACTACATGAAAATGAATGTAAAGGATAGATGAAAAATTAAGAAATGAGATGAAAACAATTTTAGAATAAAAACAAGAACGAAAAATCATGCGTCAAGCATAGATTATGTAACACTTTCCAACGCTTCCAAAATAATTTTACGAATCATACTCTTTAATAAGCTAAAAGATAACATCTAAGTAATCCGAATACTTTTATTCAGCCCTGTATGGGATCTATAGATTTGTATATATACTACATAGGATGCTAAATTTTAGTTCAGTTAGGAAACACGTAGCACAGTTTAAAATTCTCCGTCTGGAGTTAAATAATACGGAAATGTGTTAAAGAACTTTTGTGCTTCCCTGTATAGGATCTACAGAATTTATACACACCACGTAATATACAAAAAGCGATTTAAAATTAAAATCGCATTCAGTAACTTAAAACGCACTTCCAGGAATTATTGTTAACATACAGTAGAGAATTCTTTTGTGTGTCCCTGTAAATGAACGATGACTGCTATACACACAATATTCTGTAGTAAGTCTCTTGTAATGAACCTTATATAAATTTCAATGCGTTTAAAATAGTGAAACATTATTTAAATAAACCGCAGACGATTTTTCTCCATAGACGTAATGTAACGGAATTCTTTTGACTGTCCCTGTAAAGTAAGTATAAGTGCTATGCACACCCTATTCCATATTAAGCTTCTTCTAATGCACCTTAGTGATATATATAAATTTCAATGCGTTTAAAATAGTGAAACATTATTTAAATAAACCGCAAATGATTTTTCCCCATAGACCGCAATATAACGAAATTATTTTGAGTGTCCCTGTAAAAAAACTATAAGTGCTACACAGTTCCGTTGAAATAGGGAACATGCTATAGATAACGATTATAACATATAAAAATTGCAGGGCAATCCGAGCATATTTACGGGAGTTAGAGCACGGACAGACGGCCAGACGGCCAGACGGCAGACGGCCAGACAAACCGAAGTCATAAACACTTTTCAACTAGGTTGGAAAGTGTTAAAAAGTAAAGCGAAGGATTTTAATGAAAGAGTCTAAAGATGTTAGGAAGTGAAATGGTATAGCTGTAGTTATAAACTACTATTTACAGTGAAAAAGTAAAAAATGGGGTTCGGAACTAGTTCGTAAAACAGCACATAAATGCCAGGTTGTGAAAAAGGCAAGCAAAGCTTAGCTTAAAACAAATAAAAAAGAAAACTGCCCAGTTAAACTGAGGGCATTGAGCTCACAGGCTATTCACACTAATTGTATATTATACACTTATTTCAAAGAATTTGAAATAAGCCCCTCGAAAAATAAAGAAATCGACAATATATTAGGGGATCATCCCCCCGTTCCCCCACCCCCTTATAGTTAACAATTGAACCCCCAAACCTAATCTGCATGAAAAACCCATTTATCTAAATTAAGGGGGATTACCCCCCCCCGTATCCCCCTTTATACTTAACCAATGAACCCCAAGACTAACCAGGGAAGCTCCTTACCACAATGAGCCTATATACAAAATTTGAAGAAAATCGGATAATTCTCCATGAAAAACACATTCATCTAAATTAAGGGGGGAGGATAAGCCCCCCTTTACCTTCTTTATACTTAACCAAAGAACCCCCTAAAATAATCAGGAAAGCGCCTTATCAACCTATATACAAAACCTATGAACGAATGAACCTATATACAAAATTTTAAGAAAATCGCATAATTCTGCATGAAAATCGCAGTTATCTAAATTAAGGGGGGCAGCCCTCCGTTACCCCCTTTATACTTAAACAATGAATCCCCAAAACCAATCAGGAAAACGCTTTATCCCCATTAACCTGTATACAAAATTTGAAGAAAATCGGATAATTTTGCATGAAAAACCCATTTATCTAAATTAAGGGGGGATTAGCCCCCCTTTCCCTCTTTATACTTAACCAATGAACCCCCAAAACTCTTCAGAGAAGCGCATTATCACAATGAACCTATATACAAAATTTGAAGAAAATCGAATAATTCTGCATAAAAACTCATTTATCTAAATTAGGGGGGGGGGTTATCCCCCCTTTCCCCCTTTATACTTAACCAATGAACCCCCAAAACTATTGACAGAAGCGCATTATCAAAATGAACCTATATACAAAATTTGAAGAAAATGGGATAATTCTGCATGAAAAACCTATTTATCTAAATTATGGGGGTTTAGCCCCCCATTTCCCCCCTTTATGCTTAACCAATGAACCTCCAAAACTAATCAGGGAAGCGCCTTATCACAAGGAACCTATAAACAAAATTTAAAGTAAAACGGTTAGTTCTATCAAGAGTTATCGCGTTACGTACATACATACATACGTACGTACATACAGAACCGGCGGGCACAGAAGCTCTCAGGCTTTGATAGCCTGTGAGCTAAAAAGACATTAAAAGGGCCCTACATTTTTTTTTCTTTTTTGGTATAGCTTAGTAATAAATTCTAATTAAGAAATTAGGTATTAATGTGGGAAAAATACAAAATATTAATAAGAGAGAGTAATTTACAGAAATGGTGAGCACTAATGCTCATAGTCAATAATGCAAGAATATTTTGGACGTTTGTGGTAATGTGGTTCGAATACGTCGTAATGCAGCAATTCTGCGATTATTTCATTAGGGAGGTCATATAATTTTTCATAAATTTTTTTGGAAAGGTGGTTTATTCTTTTGTTTAATGTGGTAGTTTCGAGGTCTCTGCGAATAGTGCTATTGCGGAGGTAGCGCGAGGCATTTCTGACAGTACGCATATTTTTATTATGAAGTTGGCTGAGGTTTTTCATGGAGTTTTGCAGATATCGCTCCAGACCGGCGTAGGTGAAAATTGGTTAAATACAGGAATTATAAAGTAGAAGCTTTTTATGGATAGCCAGCTCCAGCGACTTTCCCCTTGATGTTAAGGATATGTTTCTTGAAAGTAAGTCTTCGGTCAAGGGTGACCCCCAGGTACTTTGCTTCATTAGTCCAAGGTATAGTGGTATTATTAATAGTAATTCTATTGGGATATGCTAGTTTTTTAGAGAAACAAACAGCAGCAGTTTTGTTTTCATTAATTTTAATGCGCCAAAGGTCGCACTAGTCTAAGAAGGCATCAATGTGAGTCTGCAGGTACCTGTAAAGTGCGTATGGGTGGTGAGCGTAAGCATAGATTGTAGTGTCGTCCATATAAAGTGCAAGGTGGATGTTAAGTGAACGATGAATGTCGTTAAAGTATATGTTAAATAAGAAGGGGCCGACAACGCTTCCTTGGAGGATGCCTGCTAAGATACGGAAGATGCTAGAAAGAAGGTTGTTAATGCGGACGCGAAAAATGCGATCGCAAAGGTAAGAGAAAATAAGGTGTATAAGTCTAGCATGGAATTTAAGCTGAATTAATTTGTATATGAGGCCCACATGCCCGACTTTGTCAAATGCCTTTGCGATATCAAGAAAAAGAGCAGCAGCAGGAATCTTCGAGTTTAGCTTTTCGCTAAGAAATTCGACTACTCGAAGTAGCTGGTGTGTTGGTGAATGTTTTGGGCGAAATCCAAATTGTTCAGGCATAAGAGTGTTGTTAAGTTGTATGTGGTGACTTTATGACGTGTTCGACAATTTTGCTGAGTGAAGGAAGAAATGAGATAGGTCTATTATTGACTGGGTCAGAGAGGTTAGCACCAGGTTTGGGGATAGGAGAGATTATAGAAATTTTCCAAGGTAATTGGTATGTATAATAATATATAATGTATACTAATAATGTATAGTCATTTTCCGGTACGAATTGCTTTTCCCAAACGGAAGGAACTTTCCGAACAACCCAATATCTTGTATTCAGCATACTATCACTAAATTGAATGTGGTGCTTAAGGGGTTAATTTCTTAATATATATATTTTGAAATTAATTTTTGAAAAAATATGCATTGTAACCTATAAATATTTTAACAGAAATCGATTTCTAGAAGCTTTAAATATATAAATCCGAAAATCCAACGCATTCCGATAATAGCTTTCTAAGTTATGCTTAAAAATGAATTTAATATTAGGGATCAAAATTTCACATCAGCATAATTCCAAAACTACTTCACCGAATGACTTACCGCTTGGTATTTGAAGGTAAAACTTTCCGAAAAATCTAAATATGATGTCAAAATTGGGTGTCGTTATTGAAAATTTTGTCGTTATTGAAGTTTGATACAATTTCTATATTAAGACCTTATATCTTAACCCTTAATCTCATATTTTAAACCTAAACTGCAAGAAGACAGAATTCCCAATCGAATGGCTATTTTCGTTTTTCTCTGCGACAATTTAGCGATTAAAATGTATAAGGTGCTGTCTTCCTCTCTCTTTTTTTTTTCTTTTATTTGTGGCCGACTGTACTTTTGCTGATGAAAAACAAATCAATCTTTCGAAACACGATGCCTTTTCCGTATTTTATGATGCATTTATAAAGTTAGTGTCACTGTAATGTGTTTTACACTAGTATTTTATTCATTTACTTTGTTGAATATAAATATTCAGAGTTCATAAAACAATCTGCTAAACTTTGATTATACAGATTATATTGTAACTGTTTCACTTCAATGATGAAATTCAATAGTAACTTTTCATATTTTTATCAGGTATTGCGGCTCTACAGTACCACCTGTGATTACATCAATGGACAACACTTTGCTTATAAGGTTCGTGGCAGACGAATCTGTTGCTATGGAAGGATTCACTGCCAACTATCAATTTTTGGATGCGAGAGAAGGTAATACATAACAATCCAAAAGTTTATAGACATTTGAGACCATCTAATCTCTAGTATAAATAAATTATTTGTCTCTGTTGTATTTATTGTTATTCAGAAGAAAGAAAAATAGTAGCTGAATTAGGTTATTTCTCAACTATGTGTGTTACTGCATTCCTGGTCTTTAGAAACAATAAATATATCTGTTGTCTTTATTATTATTCAGAAATAAATATCTCCATTAGCGGTTGATTGGTTCTGCTCTCAAAGTTTGTAGACGGAAAGTGCTGTGCTCGAACCCATGTCGCGCTCGTCGGTTTAACCATTCGAATTTTTCTGTGGTTTTCTTCGAACCTTGCTCAAGTACAGTTCAGGTTCCCTCAGAAAGATCACTCACGGACAGCAGCCCCCCCCCCCCCCTCTCGACCTATGTCCCTTGCGCAGATAATCGGCCGTAGCAAACACCAACTAACTACCATCATCAGAAATAAATAATTTATCAATAGCAGAATTAAACTATACTAGATGGAACCCGTCAAAACGTGACGTAAAAAAATACTATAACAATATCAGTAAAATAAGCTTCTTTATTATTTAAGTAGGGCTTCGTATGAAACAGTCTTTCAAATATTTTATTTTAAAAAATCCCCCCCCCCCCTCAGTGAAATGCTATTTCCGATGCAAACTCCAAATGAACACTCCGTAAACAAATGTGTAATGCAAATCAGTTTGACATTACCACCATATTCCCTACGACAAAAAAAAAAAAAAAAAAAAAAAAAAAAAGAGGGGGTCATGGACCTATAAAGTATCATACAAATAGTCCTATCATAAAGTATCATACAAATTTCCTACTTTCATCTCATATTCAGTAAATAAAAGAACATAGTATAAGCACCCTCCCCCCCTGTGATAATGCAATCGAATGAGCTCCTATGCGCATATGTATTGCATCTGCCCAAAGGCACCGTTGAAATTCGACGTTAAAAAAAGTTTTAAAATGTCCTCTTTAATCATTGTTCGTTTCAAATCCATATCTTCTAAAACGCATCCATTGTTTTAAGCTAATCAATTTTTATGTAAAAATGAAGTATTTTTGTTAAAAATAATAAATTAATATGCAGATGAGGGAGAATTTTAATGTTTTCAATTGTAATTTATTTGTATGGTTTCTTCTATCCCTTTACATAATCAGGATGATTATTCCTTTTCCATCAAAGTCGGTCTCTTATACAGTTAAATATCCAATGGATCTTTAAAAAAATAATAAATAACAGTTCCTAGCATATTCTGATTCAACGTATACATCAACGAATTCAACATATCAATTTTATGTTAATCATAAACTAAAAATAGTTTTTTTTTCTTTTGACAGATTTTATATTAGCGCCAAAATACTCTATCTTATGGATAATCTGATCTTATGATTTATCAGGTTTTTATTATTATTATTATTATTTCACTTTTCATGAAGGTTGGGGATACCTATTTTCAATTGTTGCAACTTTCCAAGGGGCTATTTTGCATTATTAAAACAAACGGATGGTCATTGTTGAGATAGAATTAAAAAATATTTCATGCTTGAAAATTATTTAAAAAATCGTTAAATTAAGCGGCAGATTTCAAATAAATTTCAATCGAAAGCTAATTTTTTTTTTCTAATTGAGGATGTAAGAATTGAAATTGTAAAATGTAGTAAAAAAATTAAATTTTTAGTATTTAGAAGTGATGTAAGCGCGATGAAAGCTAAAGCGATAGTGCCGTTTGTTGTCACAACCGTTATACATTTCTAAATATTGCCATTGTGTTTTGGTTGGCGTCCAAAAGTAGACTACCATTTTTTGACATCGAAAGAAAAATTCACAGTGAAAGAAATAAGACTTTGCCGCTAATAAGGAACTGTTAAATGAACTTATAACAAACCTACCAAAATAATTCCTATAAAATATTAGCCTTACATTGTTTATTCTAGCTAAAAATACAATCATTATTTCAAGTTTTTTTTTCCTGAAATTCTTTACTTTTGTGAATTTTTTTATTAAAAAAGGAAATCTTAATAATTTAAATCCTATAATTAATATAATTTAAAAAAAGTAATTGGTAACATGTAATCAAGGTATGCAATCAAGGTATGCAATCAAGATGAAGCAACCAATAAAGGCTCCAGTTCTAATCTTTAAAATTAAAAATTGAAATATCAGTTAATATTACGCCATGTTGACACAATCATATAAATTTTTCTGTTTAGTTTTATCAATGTTAAAATGCATTTGAAGCTAAGCATAACGTCATTTTCCCCGGTACAAACATTTCACACGTACATTTATGCTTAAGCACCATGCATACAAATAAAAATATATTTTGCATTTAATTGTAATGAAAAAAATGCCATCAACAAAGTTATAATGCTTAATGATAAAATGAACCCAATGGACAATATTTCCGTGACGTCACAGTAAATATGAATTTTTATTTGCTTATAAAACACACGGATCTGGAGGCACGGCAGTGCCTCCGCCAAGTCGAGAGAGGACAGCCGTAAGCATACTTTTCTGGAAGCAACTCAGGGCACTTTTGACCCCCCCATATCTCCGCGCTGGAGTATCCCAAAAATTTTAAACTTCAATTATAGAGAGTATTTGGCCCACAGGACCAAAATTTAAAATTACAACTTTCTGTCTTTTCTAGTTCAGGCGATATATGAACTCAAACATTCGATTTTTTGTCACTTCTTACTCACTTGTTCACGCGTCATCAAAAAGATTGGGTAGATCGCGTAGCCCCAGAAACTTGACATTTGGAAAAAAGGTAGTGTTTAGGATACAAAGAAAGGAAAAATTATAAAATCCAGAAAATTCGAAAAAAAAAACATTCGAAAATTCAACAAATTCCATCAAAATTGAAAATTGAAAATAATACGATCTTGTAGTCTTGGAAACTTAAGATTTGGTGTGAAGGTAGTGTTTAACATCCAGAAAAAGAAAACATCAAAAACACCAAAAAAATCGAAAGCAAAATTGAAAAAATCGAAGAAATTGAAAAAAACCGAAAATTTGAAGACAATCCGATTTTGTTGCGCTAGAAAATTCAAATTAGGAATAAAGGTAGTATTTAGGATACAGAAAAAGGAAAATTACAAAAAATCCAGAAAATTCGAAAAAAAAATAAAAAAATTCGAAAAAAATTGAAAAAATGAAAATACTTTGATACGATAACGCTCGTATTTATAAGTTAATTTGGATGAAACTAATTGTGTGTATTAAGCTCACCAATGCCTCGACCGAGTTCGTTGGCCAGCTTGGTCCGCCATCTTGTTTCAAGATGGCGGCCACGGAAAATTTTAAAACTAAAATAAATATACAAAAAAGTTAAAAAATCAAGTTTATTTTTTAATTAGGTGTTAGGACTTGATACAAGGATTCCAGAGCATTTTTTGTTTTACCTCTATCTTAAAAATTGGCTGAGATAGAGCAGTTTGAAATTCTAGGGTGGCTGACATTTTGAAACAAAACAGCACATTACAAAAAACCAACGATAAATTTATGGTCAATAATGGTCAAGCAGGTGCAATCCCGAATGAATACTCCGTGTTATTATAACTGTAACTTTGACTTCGAAATTTTGATACGTTGCATTTTCTATTTGTTGATATTTTTGAACTATGATTTACGCTAAGTGAAATGTTGTTGTTGAAGAGGGATTTTCCATGTATATCTGAAACGTCCAATTTTAATATGTTTTTAATGTTTTATGAAAGTGTATTGTAATGTCTGTAATTTTAATGATTTTAATATAAATTTATAAGTTTTAGTGAACGCGATTTCTCGCAAATTATTTTCTTTCATTGTTGTAATCATTTTCCCAATCATACGCATAAAACTATATATTCATATCATTAGCGCCAAATTCTCGCCAAACTTGGCGACAATTGGCGAAATCTCGCCAAATTTGGCGACAAAAATAAGTCTTCATAAATGAAGCCAACTTGGCTATAGATCAATAATTTGGCGAATTTCTTATTCAAATTCAGTGTAAACGAATCTTTTGTAAACGGTTTCTTTGCATTTTAACTTGCTGTTTTCGAGTAACATTAGCTAAAATTTTAAAACGAAGATATAGGAAAGCTACCTTTTCCTGCCGGTACAGGCCGGAGGACTTTTTTATGAGTTGTCGGATGCAATGTATGTTTTGCATTAAATAAAGTAAAACATTGAAAAACAAATCCCACAGGATGGGGATAGTTTGTTTTAGATCTGGAGGCACGGCAGTGCCTCCGCCAAGTCGAGAGAGGACAGCCGTATTTCTGGAAGCAACTCAGGGCACTTTTGACCCCCTCATATCTCCGCGCTGGAGTATCCCAAAAATTTGAAACTTCGTTTTTCTAGAGTATTTGGCACACAGGACCAAAATTTAAAATTAAAACTTTCTATCTTTTCTAGTTCAGACGATATATGAACTCAAACATTCGATTTTTTGTCACTCACTCACTCACTCGTTCACGTGTCATCAAAAAGATTAGGTAGATCCCGTAGCCCTAGAAACTTGACATTTGGAAAAAAGGTAGTGTCTAGGATACAAAGAAAGGAAAAATTATAAAATCCGGAAAATTCGAAAAAAAAAACATTCGAAAATTCAACAAATTCCATCAAAATTGAAAATTGAAAATAATACGATCTTGTAGTCTTAGGAACTTAAGATTCGGTGTGAAGGTAGTGTTTATCATCCAGAAAAAGAAAACATAAAAAACACCAAAAAAATCGAAAGCAAAATTGAAAAAATCGAAAATCGAAAAAAAATCGAAAAATTTCAAATAATCCGATTTTGTTACGCTAGAAACTTGGAATTCGGAATAAAGGTAGTATTTAGGATGCAAAATAAGGAAAAATTAAAAATTCCGGAAAATTCGAAAAAAAAAATTCAAAAATTCGAAAAATTCGAAAAAAATTGAAAAAATTAAAATAATTTGATCTTTTAGCCTTAGAAACTTAAAATTCGCAGTAAAGATAGTGTTTAGGATTCAGAATAAGTTAAAATAAAAAACCAAATAAAATTCGAAAATAAAACAAAAAAATCGAAAAAATCGGAAAAATCGAAAAATAAGGAAAATTTGAAAATAATTCGATTTCATAGCGAAACTTGAAATATGGAATAAAGGTAATATTTAAGATACTAAATAAGGAAAAATTCAAAAATATGGATAATTCAAAAATACCCATAAATTAGTGCAGACGATATATGAACTCAAAGTTTCGATTTTTTGTCACTCACACACTCACTCACTCTCGCGTCATCAAAAATATTGGGTATATCCCACAGTCACAGAAACTGAAAATTTGGAACAAAGCTAGCATTTCGGATACAAAGAAAGGAAAAAATATAAAATCCGGAAAATTAAAAAAAAAAAAAAAAAAAACATTCGAAAATTAAAAAAAATCGAACAAAATTGAAATTTGAAAATAACACGATCTTGTAGTCTTAAAAACTTAAAATTTGGTGTGAAGGTAGTGTTTAGAATTCAGAAAAAGAAAACATCAAAAACACACAAAAAAATTGAAAATAAAATCGAAAAATCGAAAAATTTCAAATAATCCAATTTTGTTGCGCTAGAAACTTGGAATTCGGAATAAAGGTAGTATTTAGGATGCAAAATAAGGAAAAATTAAAAAATCCAGAAAACTCGAAAAGAAATCAAAAATTCGAAAAATTCGAAAAAATTTGAAAAAAATTTAAATAATTTGATCTTTTGGCCTTAGAAACTTAAAATTCGCGGTAAAGATAGTGTTAGGATTCAGAATAAATTAAAATAAAAACGCAATAAAATTCGAAAATAAAATAAAAAAATCGGAAATTTTAAAATAATTCGATTTTGTAGGTCTAGAAATTTAAAATTTGTAATAAAGGATGCAAAATAAGAAAAAAATATAAAATCCAGAAAACTCGAAAAGAAATCAAAAATTCGAAAAATTCGAAAAAATTTGAAAAAAATTTAAATAATTTGATCTTTTGGCCTTAGAAACTTAAAATTCGCGGTAAAGATAGTGTTAGGATTCAGAATAAATTAAAATAAAAACGCAATAAAATTCGAAAATAAAATAAAAAAATCGGAAATTTTAAAATAATTCGATTTTGTAGGTCTAGAAATTTAAAATTTGTAATAAAGGATGCAAAATAAGAAAAAATTATAAAATCCAGAAAATTATAAAAAAAAAATGCGAAAAAATCAAAAATTGAAAATATTTTTATCTTGTAGTCTTAGAAACTTAAAACTTGGTGTAAAGGTAGTATTTACTATTCAATAAAAGGAACAATTAAAAAATTCGAAAATAAAATCGAAAAATCGAAATATGTTTAAGAAATCGAAAATTCGAAAACAATTTGATTTTGTACTGCTAGAAACATTAGTTATAAGATAATTGTCCTATTAGCTAGTACATCGCCCCTAATTGTTTTATGTTATTTCCCCCGGATTACGGGTTTCTTTTCTTTCGTTTACGAATTTCGTTATAGAAAAGTTCCGCTATAGACTGGCTACGATATAGGCGATTTCTTTATAGACAGAGGTTTGTTTTCTTTCACATGTTGTACTCTATTTACTTCACATATGAAATATGGATTGTTAAATGATGTTAGCCCCACAAAAATTTTCACAGCTCCCCCTACCCTCCCGACATTACTGGCTGGTTATGGCTTGATAGTCCTTTCTAAATAAAATCATGGTGACTCTAAGATTCACTTGATTTATCTCTAAATTGAACCTAAATGATCCTAAGAAGACGGATCAAATAATTACTATATTAGCATGACAATCAGGTAACTTAGAATTAAAATCGAAAAATCAATAAATTCATAAAAAGTTGAAAATTTGAAAATAATTCGATTTTGTAGTCCTAGAAGATTGACATTTGGCAGAAAGGCAGGGTTTTGTACACAAAGTAAGGAAAAATTAAAAAATCCGTAAATAATAAAAAAAAGTCTAAAAAAAAACGAAAAAAACCATCGAAAAAAGGAATATAGTTTGATTTATTGGAAATTTCCGGAAATTTTAATTTTGGCTTTCTTTTTATACTAAAAAGTTCTTTTATGTTAAATATCAAGTATCTAGGGCTGCGAGTTATATCTCAGATGCATAGCGCCTATCCTGGAAGCAATTGAGAGTACTTTTGACACTCCCCCTCCCATAATTTAGTGCTTGCCTAGGAACCTGAAATCTCTTTTTATCTACAGTACTTTGCAAACGAAACTAAAGCTTCAATTTTTTGATACCTGTAAATAATAGGGACAGAGTGTGGGCTTAGCGAAAATCAGTGGATGATCTCCAAAAAGAACCCAAAATCAAGAAAAGGAGGGTTACTTACAAAAAGAAGTGAAATCTCATCAAAAAGTCACCTGTAAAAAATGCAGCCAAGTTTCGTAACTCATTTACCGTAAAAAGTACTGAGATCGTATAAAGCCAAGTTTAACTATCTTATTAACTCTGAAATTTTCATTCACAAAATCACTCCTAGTCTCTACATCTTTAGTTAATTATTATTTTGTGACTTGGCAATTATGCAGCACAGGGAAATTATTACACCTTACTATGTTATGGGATGGGATGGGATAATTTAACTAAAGCAAATTATATACGCACAGGGACGTTATTACACCTTAATATGTTATAGTATTATTTGATTAAGACTAACTATATACATCACATTCTCGTGCTAAGTAATTGCCAAGTCACAAAATAATAATTAACTAAAGATGTAGAGACTAGGAGTGATTTTGTGAATGAAAATTTCAGAGTTAATAAGATAGTTAAACTTGGCTTTATACGATCTCAGTACTTTTTACGGTAAATGAGTTACGAGACTTGGCTGCATTTTTTACAGGTGACTTTTTGATGAGATAAATATTTTTACCGAAATACTTAAACATTTTAACTATATATTTTAACTTACAAATTAAAAAATTCGGCCTAAAAGTCACGTGCTTTTAATATTTAATATTTATTTTTTATGCTCGCAATCATTGAGTTCAGAAAATAAACTCTGTCCGTCGCAACAGTGGGCGTAATCCGATTGCCGACTTTATGACGTCATAAGCAGAAGTAAAATTTTAATTGAAAATTACGGCTAATTAATTAAATTTTCGAACAAACGAATGTACGATAACAAATCTGTGATCAAATATCTTTCATTTAAAAAAAGAATGATGTAATTTGATGTAGTAGTTTGTTCTCACGGATTGTCGAAACAAAACGCTTAGCGTTTTAAATATATAGATTTGAACTATTTATAATTATTAAAAAATAAATGATTTACTGGTGTTTAAAAAGGACGACAACATAAATAAATAAAACGACGGAACGTATAAATGAAAAAAAAAAAAAAACTTAGACTCTTTTACTTTTATTGTGAAAAAAAATATATATATATATTTTTTTTTAATTAAAAATATGATAATTTATTAAAAAGTAATGCAAGAAAGTAAATTTTGATTTACACGATGAGCTGATATTTTTAATTGGATATCTATAGTAACTCATCTATTTCATTAACAAAAACCGTTTTCCAATCTAGAACACCTTTAATCTCCCCGTAAGAACTAATTATGGTGGAGATCAACACTCTGATTATCTTAGAAACAGACGGAGGTAATCCTATTCAGGTAATCCTTATCTTCTGGAAGATTCAAAATGTCCAGTAGACAGTCACAGGATATACCCTGGGTGTGAAAATATCACACCTATAAACATTATCGAATGATTTATTTTAACATTTTTTGGACAGTTATTGAATGAAAAATAACAGAAAGTGCTGTGTTAATCAAGTTCTTCAAGCAGATCCAGGAATTAACGATAAAAGTTACTGTATTTTTACTACCCAGAATTTACCCAGTATTTCATTCAATAATTACAGATTAAGTTATTGTTAATGCATAACTACAAACTGCAGTTCTAATGAATTCTATTATTGTGTATTTTCATAATTTATTAATTACACTGTTATATTTTTAATTACAGTGTATTGTTCTAAGTTTGTATTCAGTGCTTTTATATTTATCTACCAACTTCGTATGTGGTGGGTCTATCAGGTCACCATTAGGAAGTTTTATTACCACTTGAAGACTCGAACTCTGACAGTAAAGCACAATAGTCCTTTAACATTTGTCGTAATGACGATTCGAAATAAATCTATTAATTGAAAAAAGAAATCGTTTAAAATAAACTATGTGTTTTTTGTTGTGCACAATAAATGGATTAATATCAAAAGACGCCATCGCACAACTACTAATGTCTCCAGCACTAGTGATATGGAACAGGTATTTGATCTCAACTTAATAACTCCTGAATTTTATTGTGATTTCATTTTATTATTATTCCATCAGATTTTTTTTTTTTTTTTTTTTTTTTTTTTTTTGAGAAGAAGTGTTATGCGCCCATATTCATTTATTAAATTTAGTTATATTATTTAGAGTAATTAAACATGAATTTAAATTTGGTAATATAAAATATCGAAAATCATAAGTGATGATGTATGTCATAAAAAATGAACGTACAAATGTGCACGAATAAGTATTTTGATTTAATATAATTTTCTTTCTAATTTTATTCACAGCAAATGGCAGTATTTTGTACTCTTATTTTCTTTTATTTATTTCATGTAATTGTAAATAACTTTGTATACAATTTTTTAAAAATTAATATTCAGTAATGATTCCTCTTTAATTTTGTCAATGTTAATTAACATTTGTTTTAGCTTTTAGGAATGGATATTTAGTAATACAGTGTAATTATTGGATAGGGATTAGTTATAATTTATGCTTTAAAAAGGCTAATTTTAATGTTTATAGCGAGCTGTGATAACAATATGCCATAAGAAGAATGCGTCGAAATCACACAGCGTTATTCTTATTTATTTTAATTAGGATTAATATTATCCCTCTTATTAGAAATTTTTAATTTAACTAATTTTAAACATCACATTCTTCCTACGGTCTTCAAAAATCTATACGATACTTGCTTTATTAAATCTTTTTACAAGACCCCTTCCCCACCCCAAAACAGAATCACCATGTTAGGTGTAGTAATTTTCCAACTGGACGAAAAATGTCCTTGCCAGGATTCGAACCTGGGATCGCTTGGCTGAAGCCGCCACGCTCTACCACTAAGCTATCCCGGTCGAATCTGGAGGGCATAATTCATCCAGTTAACCTTATTGATCAGAGAATCTGGTCTGATATTTTAATCAGCTCAACAGAAAAGATCGCAGGTAAAGGAACTCCAGTAAACGCTGGATACGTGATTACACTAGATTAATTTTAACACAATTATTTCAAATTTGTAAATAAATCATACGAGTAGTAATTTTCCAACTGGACGAAAAATGTCCGGGCCAGGATTCGAACCTGGGATCGCTTGTCTGAAGCCGCCACGCTCTACCACTGAGATCCCAGGTTCGAATCCTGGCCCGGACATTTTTCGTCCAGTTGGAAAATTACTACTCGTATGATTTATTTACCAATTTGAAATAATTGTGTTAAAATTAATCTAGTGTAATCACGTATCCAGCGTTTACTGGAGTTCCTTTACCTACGATCTTTTCTGTTGAGCTGATTAAAATATCAGACCAGATTCTCTGATCAATAAGGTTAACTGGATGAATTATGCCCTCCAGATTCGACCGGGATAGCTCAGTGGTAGAGCGTGGCGGCTTCAGCCAAGCGATCCCAGGTTCGAATCCTGGCCCGGACATTTTTCGTGCGGTTGGAAAATTACTACTCGTATGATTTATTTACCAATTTGAAATAATTGTGTTAAAATTAATCTAGTGTCACCATGTTAGGTTGAATTCTGCAATTAAAAGTGTTACCTATTCAATTTTGCAGAGATTAATTCAACGTGCGGGATTCTACCAAGCAAAAAGAAACCAAGAAAGAAATATAATGCATGTGTGCATCCAATAAAAGAATCTACAGACTTTTCTAATAAGAATGTAATTCGATAATTAAATATCCATATCTTCTGAATATCTATTGGATAGTTCTCCTAGGATATGAGAACTATAAGATATGTAGGATCACCGTAGGACGATGGGGTTATATGGGGTATTTACCAACATTTTTGAGACCTCTATTTTCAAATGAAAATCTTTGTCTTTTTTTATCGCAGGATTCCCGTAATTTAATTAAAGTGAATATTTTTATTTGGAAGTAGTGGTTCTCAAAAACGGGAGAGTTGTCAGCTATGTGATAGAGTTGTGAAATTTGCGCACAAGCGAATCTTGAGACAGTTTCATGTAGTAAGCATATGATGAAATCTTTTTAATTGATTGGTCAATTCACCTGAGTGTGATAACGTGCACGTGGACGTTGCGCAGCAGGAGAAAATTCTTTTTTGAATTAATCTTTCTGGATTCCTACCAAAAATTAATCTCATATCGAAATATTACACGGATGTTAAAAGATAAATAGACTATAATAGATTTCCGGATTTTGTTTTTGTAACATTTTTTATTTTGAAAAAATAACAAGCAGGAAAAATAAGATATTTTACTGATATGTACTTTTTAAAGTAGCACTAAAAAGTTAGTTAATTTTTCTTTATAAAATCCAGCTAGTTTAACACTTGCTACTTCAAGTACATATCTTTAACGTGAATGAAAATATTATTTTGTGTTTACGTTTCCATGTTATACAAAGTATGATTAATTTTTATTTTATACCCATGCCTTGTTATTGTTAAAGATTTTGTTCATTTTTTTCTCGTATTTGTTATCTGTCATTATTTTAAAATGTTATTTAACTTTATATTGCAGCGTGTGGAGGAGATTTTTTTCAAACTTCTGGAGTCATCAAATCACCTGGTTACCCCAATCACTATCCACATTCGGCAAACTGCGTCTGGGTACTACATGCACCGAATGGAAGGCAGATCGCACTGAATGTAGCTAATTTCAGCACCGAAAGCCACGTAAACTGCAAATATGACTATCTAGAGATCAGGTAAATTAACAAAATAATTTTAGATCTTGTGTAACTGCATTTTGTGATTGCTTCGATTTCAAGCCATAATTGTTTCTTCTGAAAGAATTATACTCTTATAATTTCTACTTCGTCTTAGCCATAACCTATCAGAAGGTATTCGTAAACAAGCAGGCAGTTTCTTGCTTGAAAAATACGCTTTATTTGGCCAAAACGACGCTTGAATTATAGTTCGTATCAGGAAAATGACAAAGTCAGTGTGATTCAATTACGAAAACACAAAGAATTGCAAGATTCAGAAGCTGTCTTTCTCTTCACTGGCAACTATTTATAACCTGCCATTCAACTTACCCCGAACTCTATTGCGATCTTCTTTCTATGCCGTAATTTGGTAAGAACAGATCTGTTCTGGATATCTGGATCTCGAAGCCTACGCATCGACGACTTAATTCTATCGAATTTTTCAGATAGGTATTAGGAGATAAATCTGAGCCACAAATTGCCAAGGAAGTACACTTCTAGTTCAGCTAGTATCTTATGTAATTTATAATACTGCTATTATCTTCAAAAATTAAACATTATGGACAGTTTCTTTATAAAAAATTATGATTTGCTTTATATCATCGGGCCAGTTGATTGATGTGAGAAAGATTTTATTTCGTACTTGACGACTTCTAAATTCTAGCCTCGACCTGACTGAATTTCTTGATTCCAGTAAAATATCCTTTCCGATTTCGTAATTTCGAGCACAGTCTGTTCCCCCACTTTAGGCTGAACAGAAGTAATAAGATCCCTTTCTTCAGGTAATGCTCTGGCTTTATTCTATATTTAAACATGTTGTCTTTTCTTTATACTCCTAAGTTACAATATTCACGGAGAAAACTGGAAGTTTCATATTTGCTAACCCTTAATTTCTATTATCAGTGTCACAAACCACTGCTTTTTTCAATTTTCTCAATTCGACTTTTAGTTTTCAGTTTAACTATAGATACTACTGAAACTGTGTTTAGTTTGGAGCTCAAGTACTATCGTTAGAGACTTTTGATTAAGTGAATTTTAATTACAATAGTCCTGTAAATAAAGTTTAGTACAGAAACAGTATCCTATGAGTTAATCTCGCCCAGTGGTGGCGAACCTTTTTATATTCACGTGCCAAATTTTTCAAGAAGTATTTTACATAACAATGACATAAAAAGAAATAGTGGCACAAAAAATAATGAATCAAAATTGCTTTTATGAGGATTTAAAAATGTATATATCAGTAGTATATATCAGGTTTTACACTGTAATAATAATAATACCATTTACATTTTAGAAAGTAATAAAACAATAATGAGACAAAATGCTATTTCTATGCATCTTTAAACGAAAAAAAATTAACATCAAGTTCAGAGTTAGTTTTAACAGAATGGAAGCTGAACTGGCGCTATTTGACAAGGGTTTTCTATTTGTATATTGTTCTAGCCGCCACTGGCGACCAGTTTGGTCTCCCTTAAATGTATGTTAAGCACTGTAACACGTTACTTTTATTCATAATTTATTTTTTTCCGTAATCCTTCGCCAAACCGGAAGATTCTAATAGACAAATCAAAAACTTTTGCGATCATGGTAGCATTTCGCATATTTTTTGTTGTTATGTATTTCATCTTTCTTGACAAAAACCGCTTAACCAACTTAAGCCTTTATGCTTCATATCCGTTTGCTTATCAGTTGCAATATGTTTGCTAATGAGGAGATTCTTAAACATATTAAGTAGTTTTCCGTAATTGGATCCATTGCCAAATGGCGTATTTTAGTTAATACGATTTAGTGCAATGAAGTCTATTTTGTGAGAGTCTTTAATGATATCCATATTTACACTGAACCATATTGTTGCCAATATTTTTTTGTTTGTTGGTTTGTTTCTCGCTAACTTTGGCTGTAGACTTGATTACGGGAGATTAGAAAATCTATCATTATTCTAATTTAAAACGTCTTGAATAATGTGACATAATCGGGGTGCATATTATAACACGTAATTTTCGAGTATAGTTTGGTCAAACATTGAACTTTTGGAAGCCAGTTTTGATAATCAAATTCCTTTTAAACCATATTTGCTGTCAGCACTTTTGACCCGTGGCGTAGAATCTGATTAAAATTCACGAACTTCCTTCTAGATGCCGATCTCTGTTCGACTCTGTTTTTCTCTGCTCCCCTATTTTGATGTAGTTCAGGAGTTTTCATAACTGCATAATTCCCTCACTTTGGCATTTCTGCTTAATGTCTACTGACTATTAAGATCCGTAACTTGTAAATACGCCACGCCAACATTACCGCCTATAATTCTAATTACAGCAACCCGTTTTTTCTCTCTATATTGCAACTCTATAGTTAATATAGTGCCCCGGTGCGTCTACGACAGCTGTTCCATCAGAACATTTGATTTCAAAATCAAAGTATCGTTTCTAATTTGCACACGCGAAAAATAAAAGCTGGTATTGGCGATTTTAAATATGCTATTGGCGAGATTTCAGCCCAAATAACACAAAAGTACTTAATGATGTTATGTATTTTGTAAATGTATATTAAATTACTGTTTTGAAAGCGATTGGTCATTAATAATAGTAAATATGATTGGTGATTAACAATCATTTTCAGTGGTCTCTCTTCCTTGCACGTATAATACATAAATACCAAATTAACTGACAATTTGTTTCGAAATTTGATTCATTAAATATCATTACATGAGTTGTATTTGTTTACATTCAGCTTACATTAAGAAAAGATAAAGAATAAAGTTGAGTTGTATAGCACATAATTATGGTAAACTTTGATTGTGTCACTGGTACGAATAATTTTTTTGACACCAGGCAGCGCTCCAAAAAATCTTTCACGGAAAACTTACTTTACGAACGATTATCTCCCTGGTTTAATGGTTTAATATTTTAAACCTTCGCGACGAATGAATCTTTTTTTTTTTTGTTTACTTTCATGGATAGAGAATTTAAACTGCGAAGCTAATTTCAACTGAAGTTATTGGAGAATATATACATAAGTCATCTCTCAAATATTAATTTATTTTGAACGATCTTTCTAAAAATGTAACATTTATGAAGTTTTATTCGAAAAAATAATTTTGAATAAAAATGGCTGCCTGACATATGAAAAAGTGAAGCGGGCATTCCGGAACTGTTGATGACAGTCACATGACTTACGGTTTTATTATAGAGATACTACTCATTTGCGAAAATAATGACTCGTAGACACAGACGGAAAAAAAAATGTTAAAACAGCAATAAATAACACAAAGGATGAGAATTATCACTTTACTAAACAGCGTACAACCATTAGCGTGAAACAATGTCCATACCGGGGTTCGATCCCGGATCCCTTGGTATAGCGCACCAAGTGCTTTACCAATTTAGCTAATTTTACCAACTAACAAATTTCAGCTCTGCTGAAAAATTAATTAGGGCAATAAATATATATATTTTTTAATTGAGCTTCTTTGAACCGCTCTAGAATTAAATTTCGAGTAGCCATCCATTTATCATCAAAATTTTTACTTATAAGTCCTTTCCTTTTCGGTAATTCCAAAATCTTGAATTAATTTGATAAATTTTTGAGCCCATTGAATTAGATTGGAAGCTGCAATTAAAATCCTCCAATTTCCGATCAATCGATTTCAGACGAGCTCAGTTTATTTTAATTGATGCATAGTGATTTAAAACCTCAATTAACACCGTGCCGAAAATATTCGTTCACGTGCCACATGTTCGCCGTTCCTGATTTAGCCTTTTTTTCATCTTTCGACCGAGAGGTTTCAGAGAACGCTCATAGTACAAATGCAATACTTTCTGTCACAGCAGTTAAGAGTTAAATTATCTTAAGGGGACTCGGAACCCTACGAATATCGAAATTTCGTCATTTGCAGATTTTTTTTCTTGCTACATACCACATACTTACGATTACACCCTGACAAAATTATTTCAGGCTGATACTGTCAATAGAACAACAGTTACGGCTGATTTAACAAACATCTGTTGTCATTTTGTCCCTTGCAAATGAAATCTGTAAACTCATTTATCTCAGTGCGTGTTTTTCAGATTTTTCTTGTTTTCAAAATGCTAAAGCTTCTCCAGATAGGTTTTTTTTTTTGGGCTTGGGTTGCTGAGTCTCTTTAACTAAAGAAATCTACTCATTCCAAATTTGCAAAGAATTCCACACATTTTTAAGGAAACTGAATGAGTAACTTCGTCTTTCAGGAATGGTGGCTACAAGACCTCCCCACTCATCGGCAAGTTTTGCGGTACTCAGATAATGCCGAGTATCCGATCACACAGCAATCTTTTAAGGATGGAATTCAAATCGGACAACTCCATGTCAGCTCCAGGTTTCGAAATACGCTTCGATTCCACAATTGTAGGTATGTATTTTATCAGAAAGAATAGCCTGTTTGAATGTTGTAAAAGAAAGATATACGAGTTCTAAATATCCCGAAAGGGAAAATGATTTGCCTGCTGCGTGATATACTTCACTGCAAAAAATAATTGTTGATTTTACAGTATAAAACTGGCACCTCAGCTGCCAGCACCCCAGCCACACGCGCGGTAGCGTATTACTGCTTGCACGGCAGCGTATTACTGCTTATTTTACTGTTTAATACTGTTAATTTTACGGTATAATACTGGCAGCTGGGGTGCCAGTTTTATACTGTAAAATCAACAATTATTTTTTGCAGTGTTCACTTACAAGTGTTTATGTCATAAATGTTTGGTAAAGACAAAAATGTTTTCTACTTAAATGTAAATTCTTTATTTGCTAGTAATATTTTTCACATTTTTTTTTGCCGTTTCTTATATTAAAACTATGGGTGTGAAAAATACGTGGATATTTTAACATATTATCATTACATGCAATTTTTCGTGGATGAAGACTTTGAATAATAAAAGAAATGTCGCCTTTAAACATAATAGTTTAATAATTAATTAATGTTAAATAAAATGTATTAAGTTTCGAACACACGTATTGGGATATGATCTACGATCTGAAATATGGGATATTATCTCTCGCTTCCTTCGAGCAGCTTATTCGCACTGCAAGTAGTGTTATTTTGAAAACGGAGTGGATCCCATTAATGTAAGCAACATATTTGGCGAGTAATTGCTTCTAAGTACTTTGAAAGGTTGTGCATAGCCAAAAACTGAGAACAACTATTTTAAAACACTCTGACTGATAGAATGCGAGGTGATATCTGCTGAAGGAGATACGGAGATTTCGTCATTGACGAATTTACAAAAGGAAAACTATCCACAGCTGCGTTTACGACCATTTTCCTATTGAAAATTTATTTATGAGGAAATATGTAATACTGTTTATGATAAGATTGTACCTGTGATCGCAACATTTACAGATCAAACATGTATTTTTATACAAATAATATTTTTAAGGAAGATAAAATTGTTATTTCTCTTAAGAGACTAAAATAAATTTACATTTTAGAATAGTACGATCATTCTAAGCAATTGCACGCCAGTCCAAACGTTTGTTAATTTTCATCCGAAAGCCCTATTAAATCACACTACCGATGATGTGGCATTATCGGTTAGAATACTTATCTACACACATTCTGGATGCAGGTGGAAAGAGAAGAAACTTAGAAAAAAAGTAGTTAATTCGTTCCTTTCAATTCATATGACAAAATTCTAATTTGATTTTTGAAGCCGATTTTTTAGAATGATAAAACTTACCGGGTAAATGTAGTTGGATGGATATTGTGTTGCATTTCACCAATCTAAATTATCTCAAAACCTTCATACGAATTTTTCTTTTTCTAAAAATTTCTTTCAGAAGTAAGGGTTGCAATAATCGCGCGAGCAAATTCTGTAAACCATTTTATTTAAAGAAATCTAACCCTAGTAAACGTATGCCTATTCTGACAATATAGCTTACTTTGGATAAATTTGGTAACATATTTATTTTTTAGGAAAGAAAAAACGATATGTAATATACTTATATGCTAATACCAAAGAAAATAATACTGGGTGTTCCCATAAGGCTATTCACATCTCAAAAATTCATAAAAAATAACAAATTGTCGGATTGCAGAGAGTTTTGTTCCCATAATACTTGTCAAAGTCCCGAAATTTAATTTTTGTTTCCAAAAAAAAAAAAAAAAAAAAAAAAAAAAAATAGTTCATACCTTCTTTGAATTGTTTTTGCTACAAAAATTTCCGATTAACTGACAAGTCTTATGGTACAAACTGGGTACTTATTATTCTGTAAACCAGTAGCTCACCGGAGATCAGCTCCGGTGCTTTGTTTTTAGTGAATATTTAAATACTAGTATATAACCCCCGTCAAAAATGACGGAATTACGCTTCATTTTCGTAAGACTTCACACAAACAAACAGCATTAAGATGTTATGAAATAATAGTCAATCCTTTGATATAAATAACGACATTCCCGAAGGAAATAAACTGTTTTGATTGAACTTCAATAGTTTAAAGATTTCACTATAAAAAGATTCTGTAAAGATTAAGAACGGTAAAATCTTCAAAACATTGTTTAGATCAACAAAGTTGTTTAAACACCCATTGCTGGGTTAACACATCTCCGGGCCCGCTAACGGACCCCTAATTACATCGGGGCGGTGCCTTGCATACAAACCTCGTAAAAAAACTGCTCTAATACTTCACCAGACAGCGCTGCAAAGCATATTTTTAAGCGACATTAAAATTTTCGAGTAATTTCTGCAATCTGCGTCATTTTGATCTTTTAAACTGCCCTGCTATATCAGAGTAAAAATTTCATTATTCAAATTCCGATTTCACAACTGTATACAACTGTAATAAAATTCGATCATTAAAATAATTTATTTTATTTTATTTCTTAATTAAATCGCATCTATTAATTGTATTAATATGACTGATCATTTTTTTTCACTACAAAGTTACTATGTTAAAATTCAAAATTTTATCGGCATTGATATAACTAATACTTGTTGTACCACAGTATTACATTATATTCCTTATATTTTAATTATATTTTATATAAAATATTCATTTATTTACAATGCAAGCAAAATTGATAAAATACAGAACAAAGTGCAATTTTAACAGAAAGGTTATTTGCCAAAATAATAATTAAATAACTTAAATTTTAAAAAGTTTTTCTCAAATTAAATTCTGATTTTTTATAAACATGCCTAAAGAAACTTGTGATAAATTTTGATAATTAAAGATCATCTTTTATTAAATATTTTTTTTAATTCTTTTATTAAATTACAAATTTATTTTCACTACAAAGTTTCTACTATGCTAAAATACAAACTTTTATTTCTTTGATATAATTAATATATGTAGTACACGGTATTACAATTACATGTTCCTTATATTCTAATTACATTTTATAAAAAATATAGTGACCTCTCACTTATACGCGATGTTCAGTAATTACTTTTTGTACCACTATTTTAAAACAGTAAAATTCGATTTATAAATTCTGTGATTAAATAAGGAGAATATTGCTTTAAAAAGAAACTGGTGCTGAAAAATAATTACAGTGTATCGCGTATAAGTGAGAGGTCACTGTATTCAATTCAAAATTTTGCTTATATTAATCTCCGATAGATGGCGATAAAGGCTCACAACGAATGAACGAAGTAGTTTAGCGAGTATCACAGAGGAAAGTAACTTCTTTCATTTGCGATCGCTTTCCCAACGGTTGCCTTCATGGTTTAATATCTTAAACGTTCACGACGAATGAATCATTTGTTTGTTTACTTTCATGGAGCAATAAACCTAATTTCAACTGAAGTTATCTCAGAATCTAAACATAATTTAATGTAAGCCATCTCACAAACATTATTTTTTTTTTGAAAGACATGATTTCAAGTAGGAGAAATAATCGTTTAGTTGTTATATGTTAGACTAGGTTCTTCAATAAGCCTAACATGGCGTTTAACTACGGTCAATTCAGAGACCAGAGTGGTTGCGCCTGGAATGGTTACAGACAATTTCTTGCCTTCGGATTTTATTATAAGTAGATAGATTGCTCGGAATCCATCGGGGCTCATAAATACTCCGCTCCGGAGCCCAGAGAAACAGCGTTTCCGAAAAAGCAAAGCCTAAATTAACTTTTTTTTCCCTCCCATTTCCAATCCTTTGCGTACTTTCCTACCAAAGTGCTTATATATGTGACGCAGCGTGTCTCACACGTAGGAGCATTCTTTTAACTAGCACTTGCAATTATAGACTCAATGGTTGTCTGTCTCAATCAGAGCTTTATAAATTTGATAAAACCTGGTAGCCAGAGACAAATTCTAGTCGCCAGTAAAAAATATTTACTCCCAACCCCCCACTTCCTTTCCTGTTATTGATTTTCAAAAAGCACAAAAGTTTTTTACGAATTGAAAAAAAAATAATAACTATAGTTTAGAATTATTAGTTACGTAATTTAGAATAGTACATAATTTAGAAAGGTAATATAAACTAAGTGTTCTAATAAAACTGAAGAGCCTTAATTTTAATTAAGTGTTATAGATTTACTTCAAATGAATTACTTATAATAGCACTTATATGGTTTTAATTTTTAAAATGAATGTGATGATTAATAAATTTTAAGTGAATGTGATGATTAATAGATTTTAATTCTGAACATAAAAATCTGATTTGAAATGTACAGAAAAACTTGAGCATTTTTTAGCATTGTACCCAATTTTAGATTGCACAGATGCTGGATTGACACTATTTCTTAATTTTATTGAAATCAAACACACACACACACACATTGCAATCATATGGCATTCTAGCTAGCTAGAGCAAAGAAGAATGGCGTTTTCTGCGTATGGGATGTTAAATGCATTTTAAGCTTTGTTCTTCTATTAAAAGTACGAGAGAAGAGGCAGATCACTGCTTGCGGCGCACGATTATGGGTGGGGGAGAGAACCCCCCCCCCCCCAAATCACAACCGCCCGTACTATCATGATATGTATTACGTTTAATTCGTCTTTTGGATTATTTTTACATTCGTTATCTTAATAAATTTCTTCCCCTTTTCAGAAAAAAAAAATGTAATGTTGATTTGATTACCTAACGCAGATGTATGATAATATTAGGGCAGATCAAATGAAAACGGAACAGTGGTTATAACTTGGTTTAATTTTGTATGAGTAGGGAGAGAACTATGTCTAGAGGTAAAGCGGGAAGTAAGAAAGACAACACCTACTCCGGAAATGGATTTGCACTGAGTAGTTTCGCTGGGGCATGTGATATGCGCTGGGGGTCGGCCAACAGTATCGTCCTGTAAGGCAATTTATTGTCGCACACATTTCTAAGCAATTTGAATTACAAGAAAATATTCACAATCGAAACAAAGATATTTGATGTTGCACGTTGTAGTTGATGTACAAACATGACTAATCAGGGTGCTTCTGTAATAAGTAATATTGCAATAAATATGAAAATTTCAAAAAATACAATATAATTAAGTAATTACTGTAAAGTGATTATTTTGGATAAGAGTAAAATGCAGGTTCCCAACTATTTAAAGCACCATTGTGCATTGTTAGGATCTAGAAGTACATCTACTTTTCTTTAATTTTTTTTCTGTAACTATCATTGCAGGCTGCGGCGGACAACTTACATCGTCTCAAGGCTCTATCGTCTCGCCAAATTATCCCCAAGCGTATCCCGTCAATGCTGACTGTGAATGGCTTATTAGAGTGTCGGAAGGATCTGTTGTTAGTGTTACAGTAGTTGAGATTGACATTGAAGAACATCAAATTTGCATGTATGATTATCTACAGGTAATACGTTTGCATCGTATTTTAATACCCCCTAAGCATACAAAATTGAATGCAATTTTTCAAAATAAAGTAGTAAATTAGAAAATAATTCTGAATGCAATCACATTCGTTAAAGCAGCTATGATTAGCGAGAAAGTAGTATAAAGAGGGTTTGCGGGTTAAGTGAAGTACCAGGTTGTTCATCTGCTGGTGTCTAAGAAGGTTCGCATTTAGTGAATTCAATTCATTTGACGAAGATTGCTAAGTCATGGCAAATTTCTCATAAGTATAGCTTAAATAAATAAAATACAAATATATATGTTATATTCTCCCAAACAAATGCTTGTTTTTTTTTTTTTTGTTTTTTTTTTTTTTTTTTCATGTTACAGTCATGACGCGTTTATTTTATATTATGTTTGACTTGATTCTCTCTATCTCTCTTTTTATTTATTTTTTTCTCCGCTATTGAAAAGACTGCTGTCAACGGAAGACATCACTGGCAATATTTTCTTTAACCTTGAATGCATGTATGTGTTTAATGTAATAAAAATTCATAAAAATTCACATTAATGGACATATATTTTTTGATGGAGCATCTCTTTTCTGGACTTTAATATAATGTATGCATCTGGCTTTGTCTTTAAATTTTTTTTTATATTAACTGAGATATAATAATGACTCCATACCATAGATGCTTTGTGGTGCCCTTTGAAGATGTTATTAACTCCTTTTTACTGCTTTACTTTCCTACTACTAACATTTTTAAATAAAAGTCCGTTTTAAAAGATGCTTTGTTTTAAAATCTTAAATGTTTGCGAGCCCTCGTGACGAGCCTCCTTTAACGCTTTTTAATTACAGGCAGTGTTAACTTTTTTATGCTTTTCTTTAAAATCTTCAATGTTAATTAAAAAATTCTATAAATGCGGTTAATATTCATTTGAGTCAAACATAAAGTATACATATGATACAGATATTGACATTTTATATTGGAAATGTTTGTGATGAAACGTCTAGGTTCTGACATAAATCTTTAAATATTTATTTTAATGATACACAACTATGGCCAAAAAATTTAGAAACACCTTTTATTGTTTTGAAAATTTAACAATAATATGGTTTTAACTTTTTTACTTTTATGGTTAACATATATATATAATTTATATCCTGATGATGTCATTGATTCTGTAAGCATCACCACCGATTATTGTGGTGTTTTTGTGTCAAAATATTTTTTTTTTCTTTCTGAACTTTCTAAAAAGAAAAAAAACCTTAAAAAGTAATTTGACTATTTATTTTTCTTTATTTTTTTTTAAATAAATGAATTATAGAATGTGTCACTCTTTATGTTAAGTTATGAAATTTATCTGCAAAAGCTTTCTTACGTGACTGATATAGAAATAAATAATAAAACATTGGAATAATGTGAAAACTACAAACTGTTTTAACAATATACAGGAATGAATGGCTAAACCAGTTGGATTTTCTCCAAGCTTAGTTTTTATGAAAAGAAATACTTGCAAAAGAAGTACCAGAATGTAGGGGAAATCTTTCTAAAATGATTTCTATAACGAGCAGAATGCTTCTCGAAAATCAAAAGAGGAAAAATTTTTCTTACCATTCTTGCCAATATTTCTTGTCTCTTAGATTGGTGTTCAAGAACTATATTTTGATAATATTCAATTTATGAAATATTCATTTGCTTTTTTAGGTGCGTTCGCAATTTTATAAATACGTAGCACTTATAGTCGTCGTTTGGTCCGTCCGTCCGTCTGTCCGTCTGTCCGCATATACACTGCAAAAAATAATTGTCGATTTTACAGTATAAAACTGGCACCCCAGCTGCCAGTATTATACCGTAAAATTAACAGTATTAAACCGTAAAATAAGCAGTAATACGCTGCCGCGCAAGCAGTAATACGCTACCGCGCATGCGCGGTAGCGTACTTACTAGCGTTACTGGTAGCGTTACTGCTTGCGCGGCAACGTATTACTGCTTATTTTACGGTTTAATACTGTTAATTTTACGGTATAATACTGGCAGCTGGGGTGCCAGTTTTATACTGTAAAATCAACAATTATTTTTTTCAGTGTAGCAACGCAAAAACTACCCAACCGAATGGTTTGAAATTAAATATATGTAACTATTGCAGAATTTTGTAGAGTCATTTCAAATTTTATGAAAATTGAATCAAAACTTAAAACGATATTAATAAAAGTTTTCTTTATTCTATTAAATCCTATGATACCTAATCTATATAATAAAAGCGGATGCCATGTGACTGAGGAAAACAAATACGGGCTAAACACATTTTTTTCCATATGCCAAGCGTCCATTTTTATTCAAAATTAATTTTTCGAATAAAATTGCATAAAAGTTACATTTTTAGAAAGATCGCTCAAAAAAGTTGTTTGCTTCAGACATGATGAGTTACATTAAAAAATGTATAAATTCTGAGGTAACTTCAGTGAAAATTAGGTTAACAACCGAATATCTCAACCCATTAAATTAAATAAATAAAATATTCATTCATCGTGAGTCATAGAAATATTAACCATGGACGTAATCATTTGCAAAGCAAAATCTCCATGGTAAATTTACAGCTCTGTCTGGTGTCGAAAAAAAAATTCGCATCCGTAAACATGGCATACGTAATAAGAAAAAAAAGGCATCCTCATTTCGTTCATAGCAAACGATATAATTAATTTCACTGAAATAATAACGATGATTTTTTACATTGTAAAACTAGTTATAGCACGAAACGAACGCACCTCATTTGTCACTTTTAACGTACAATTTCCAACTTGTTTTATTGTATATTTGAGACGAAAAATAAAAATAACCTGCTTCTCGTGTCCCTTAATCAACAATATTATTCGTGAAATAGTATGGCAATTAATTAATCACGGAGAGTGTTCAAAGAGAACGATCTTAGAAAGAAAATTTCTTTTTTACTTCTTCACTCGTAGATTTATGAGTTTAATTTAATGAGTTTGATTTTTATTCCTGTTTTTTTTCAGATATACGATGGATCTACAGAAAACTCAAAGACTTTGATGAAGTTGTGCAACAATCAACAAAATCCAGGCGCAATTACATCTTCGGGCAACTCTATACTCATTCGATTCAGATCTGATTTTAGCGAAGAGGCCGGTGGATTTAGCTTAGTTTATCAATCATGTAAGCATTTTGAATCGTAATTTCACAATAGATAGTGAATGAAGTTTTACACGATAGGACATAATTTATCTATGAAATACGAGACGTGTTCGAAAACTAAAGATAAAACATGAATACTGGTAACATTGAATTTGGCCTTGATCATTTCGTTTTCTCGCTCGCGATTGTTTGCCATTTCTATGTTAAATCTGCTACGAGTGCAGCCTGCATGTCCGTGGCTAATAAGGAAAAGGCAGTTGACGACACGACTGGAAAAATGATGATGGAAAAACTAGCCGTCATTACCATTATGCTCCCCATTGTGCAAAAGAATTCGGGCAGATTGATTGCTCTACAAATAAGTCATCCATGATATGATTGGTCAATGATTAACTCGTCTGCGATATGATTGGTCTAATCCATCATGATGATTCCTACAATGATCGCTAAAGCAAAATTGTAGTAGATAGATTGGTTGACGGAAGTGTTTGTTTATAAACACGCCCTTTCCTCATACTCTGGACGCATCACTGTGGGATACGTTGGTTTGATTTCTATGGCTTCCCTGTAAAGTTCCCTGGTTCTACCTCGCCGTCCGTGAGATTACAAAACAACACTACTTTGAGACCCTGGCGAGATAAAAGGCCACGGTCTCTAATGAGCCCAGAGCGCTATAAATGTTCATTCTCTAATATCCTTAATCCAGCAACCCATTTGTTTATAGAGGAGGTGCAGTTTCAATTCACCATATTGTTTGCGAAAAAGGGTGCTGTGAAAGAGGAAACACGATAAAAAATTTTGGGAAAAAACTGCACTGAAATGAAATTGAGGACGTGAATTTCAAAACTCGCCTTATCCAGGAATGAAAATTTTGGCAGAACGAGTTTTGTTCCTAAATTTCTAGTATATAAGGCGAGTTTTGAAAGTATTGCAAGATTTGCTAGAAATACACGATAAAACTAGTTTTGTTGCAGATTGTAGTGTTTCGGTGTAAGTTTACTAACAGAATAGATGAATAGAAAAATCACGATTTTTGTTTTTCGAATAAAAGGAGTTTTGAAACTCACGTTCTCAATTGTTTAAATAATAATTAAATTATTCATGAAAATTGAACAGCCCGTCGCACACGAAGTATTCTCATTCATATTGTTTAGAATACACAGAATGTTCCATCAGCTGAAATTCAACGTCAAATTTGTGAAGAGTGTATAGTGGACAAATTATGAATGACTCAATGGCACGAGTTTTGGTGCGATAGATTATCGATGGATTGAACAGTCTTCTTTAGTAGGGTGCAGTGGGCGACAATCTCTTCGTCCCTGAAACCATCGAAAGGAAGAATCCTTTTGCTTACTAAAGCTCCTATAAGGGGAGCTTACTCATATCCATCTTGTTGCCCAAAATAACCGCCATATTGTAACCCAGCTCAGAGTTAGTTTACCGCCAGAGCAGGTGTTTGCCGTCTCTGTCATTGTCACTCGCCGTCCAACACTGCGGTAAGCTAACCGGGTTTAGCTTGGTGTTTGGTCCGTTGGGTTATTAAATGGCGGTATGATTCAGCCTATACTGTAGGAGCTCTATTTCTTACTGGTCAGAGAGTTCAGGTTATCAATACCGCCACACAATCTCTAACCACTTGGATAGTATAAAATCGGCATCATTCTTCAATACGGGGATACAAGCTATGATTTCTTGTTAAGATCCATGTCTCAACAGGTGTAGCATTTATGCTGAAACTTTGTACTCCAAGAAACAATAAAGTATTTTATTCCATTATATTTCGCATTTTTTAAATTGGTTAGCGGAATTTAATTTCTGGATAACACATGTATGTATTGTGAGTAGAAATATTTATATAATCGAGAAATATAAGTAAAATGGAGGAAAAACTGTATCGAAAACAACCTTCTCTGACTCCAAAAATATTGAAAATTAAAACATTATTTACTTGACCGTTTTAGTATTGTATAAAACGAACAAAAACAATCATCAGAGTATGAGGAACGCTTACAAATAAAATATTATTTTTTTTTCCCAAAGTGAGTTATAATTATTATGCACTTTCTTTTCTAGTGTGCAACAATGTATTGAAAAAGCGTCGGGGTGTGATTGAAAGTCCGAACTTCCCCAATTCTTACCCACACAATCACAACTGCTCATGGACAATTGAAGCTCCACCAGGAAGCAACATATCCATTTCCTTTTCTCACATCTTCATTGAAAGTGCCGTGAACTGCTCGTTAGACTACGTAGAGGTACATTGCATTTTTATTATTTAGTTATTTACAGATTTTAATTAATAAAGAACCACGAAAAATCCATAAATCAATATCAAAAACTAAACGGCATGAATGTCGGCCTGAAATATTTTCGTTATGATTTCGACATTGAAAAATATAATATTGATATAAAAGCCTATAATCAAAAAATGTGTTTTGTCACCGATAACCAGCGCTTCTTTTCCATATCGAAAAATAGGGTATGATAAACTTGCTATGATACGCACTATACGTTATAGTACACTGCAAAAAAAATGATTTTACAGTATAATATTATGCGCGGCAGCGTATTACTGCTTATTTTACTGTTTATTACTGTTAATTTTACGGTATAATACTGGCAGCTGGGATGTCAGTATTATACTGTAAAATCAACAATCTTTTTTTGCAGTGTAGTAAGATGAAATAATTGTATGTTAGTCTGTTATGGCTATACTTCAATTTAATCTTGTCAATTTATGGCAAATCAATTTATGGCGCGGCAGCGTATAACTGCTTATTTTACTGTTTATTACTGTTAATTTTATGGTATAATATTTGGGCAGGACAGTACTGATAGTACATCATAAATTTTTTTATATCTGCTTATGTAATCATCGCAGAAATACACGGTTTGTTTTATTTATTTGCCTTTATAGTATGTTATTAGCAAAAAGTAAGAAAAATGCATTTCTTTGACAATTTCGACCCCCCCCCCCCCGCTTTAAAGGTACATTTAAGTAAGAGGCAAAAACAATCTTTAAGAATGCAATGATATATAAATTTAAGCATGCAATAGTTGCGAAACTTCATGAAGATCTTTCTCAGAGTAAAATAAAATAAAATGAAAAGAGAAACATTTTCAGCAGTAACGCTGAAACATATCCGCCCAGAACGTTCACAGCACATTATTAGAATTCTGAAGCAACGTATCAGTGGAATAGCCGTGATATGCAGTAAATTTGAGAGTCGCAAGTAAGGTGTAATTAAATGTGGATTTAAGAAAAAATTAATGTAATCTTCAATTACAGGTGTTGCAAGTTGTTCCTGATGACAGTAGCGGTCCCGTCTCGTTGGGAAAATTCTGTGGCGACATGACATCACCGCCGGATACCATTATTACTTCTTCTAATAAGGCTATCGTACGGCTAATAACGGACCGTTCAGTCAGCAGTGAGGGATTTCGTCTGGAGTGGTCATTCATAGGTAACTGATCAACTGTGATTTAACGTTTTTAGATTGATTTCTTTAGAAATCGATCTATTTCAATCACTTCGTTTATATATATTTTTTTATTTTTATATCTGCTATTTAATTAACCCATTGGCATCATTAGCATTATTAATTTCATATATATTTTTTAATTCATAAATTCTGAATTCATACCAGATATTCTGAATAGTATTTTTCGCTTTATTTGATGACAGACATTTCGAGATTACATAAAATAAAATTCTTCTTTCGGAAATTACGGCAGGGATTATAAATATGAAATCCTGTTTCATTATTTTAGACTACCCACAAATGCTTCATCTGAAAATTATACGTTTTTTGTTTTTAATTACTTTTTTTTTTCAGAATTTCTTTCAAAAGTACGGGGTACGAGAACTATGTGGTGATGTAAATTACGCGAGTAAATACTTCATAAATGTTTTACTTATAAAAACGTTGGTGTATATTTAGTAAAAAATAAATATTTTTATTATTAATTAAGATTGTTATCAAACATTTAATAACTCTTCCGTATACATGCTATTAATATTTGATTTTGTGAATTAGTAAACTGACTTTTACTCTGTCTGTAACGATACATTTTTCTACTCCTTTAGTGTTGTACGTAATAGACAAATGCTACTGTATTTCTATCTCCTTCAGTGTTGTACGTAATAGACAAGATCAACAGTATTTGTAAATTAAGAAAAAAAAATTTGGTACAATAATGATGAATTTTATTAATAGAAAGATTCAGTAACGACCTTTAGCATGAAGTTATCTTAATTAACGAAAAACGTATTAGTGTATTTTCGATAAAATTTGAATCAATGGCTTATTAACTGACTTACAAAAAAGAGGTTATACAATTAGTTTGCATACATATACAGCCTATCTCAAAAGCACAACAAGAAAATGTCACTTATTAAATAGCAATACCAAATTTAACAAAAATATGTTACCTAATTATATAAGAAAATTCACTCGTTATCACTAAACTCCCGGCCAATTCCCGATTTGGCCAATCAATTTAAAATGAAGCTGGCCAGTTCACGAAATGGCCAATTTCGGCCATAACATATGTAAGAATAAATGGCTGTCACGAACAACTTTCTGTTGTGCCAAACCACTCTTAATTACATTCCGCTAATTGGTGCGTAATAAATTAAGAAACAGTCACTTAAACACTGTTTATTTTTTTTTCATACAAATTACATGCATTTAAATTCAGTTTTTCTCTTAATGTTTAGGTTGCGGTGGTGATATTATCGACAAACCTTATGGTGCCATAACATCACCCAACTATCCAAATGGTTACCCTGTCAAAACATCTTGTTACTGGCATATATGGTATCCGCCAGGAAGCAGCGTCGAATTCACAGTGGAAGATATAGACTTGGAAAGTGAGAGAGACTGCATATTTGATTTCTTAAAGGTGAGGGCTTTTTTTCTTTTTCTTTTTCTTTCTTTTTTGCGTAGAAACTTTAAAGTGCACAAATTATATTGGGAAAAAAAAGCTGTAAGCATAAAGCTGTAATAGGAAAAAACTGATTCCGAAGGCAAGAAATTTTTTTATTCAAATATAATGTCTTTAACAGACAAAGAACGGAAGTGTTTATTTGAAATTAAAAATTTGTCTGACAAACGTAGAAATAACGAATTACAACAGAGATGATTTGACCATTTTTGTAAGGAAGTAATTTTTTTATATTCAATTTAATTGTTTAGTTCATTATACAGTTTCTTTTGTTTTTTCTTATTGAGATTTTTGATTCTCACTACGATAAAATCGATCTATTTTTGGCAATTTAAAATCAACCTGTTTCTAATAATTTTAATTTTAGAATGCAACATACTTTTATAATGTAACAGGTTTAAAATAATTTGAATTGATTAAAATAATTTGATGAGAAAAGATGTCATTTTCTAATGTTAGATGAACATTTTTATGTGTAGTAGTATGAAAAGTCATTTTCGTTTTTAGAATTTCGAACTTCGGATAATTCGAACAATTTGTCTCGGTCCCCTCGAGTTCGAATTAACGAGCATTGCCTATAGTTACAACTACATACGAGGAGTAGAAAATATTAAAAAATAATAATAAGAATAATAGTTTTCTGTTTTAAATATGCTTTAATTAATAGAAGTTTAATATTAAATTATGATTATACAGTCAGAAAACAATTTATAAACCCTGAATAGATAGTTTCAATAAGTACTGTTCTTCCCTGTTGCCATATGTTAAAGAGAAACAAAGCAAAAATTACAGTTATTTTAGTAAATTCATTAGTTTGCGCTTTCTACAAAGCGTAAATTAAAGTGGTGAATATTTCATAATGGGGAGCCCACGCCAAATTGTATTGTAAGTTTTTTTTTTTTTTTTTTTTTTCATTTCATGAAATTAGTTATGATTTTAAAGATAATATTGAATACTTATAAAAGAATGTTTAAAAAAACGCAAACCTATTTTTACTTTTATATTTATTATCTGTCTAGGTGTATGGAGGAGAGGATGAGGAGTCCCCTATGCTTTTAACTACCTGCCGTAGTCAGGCTAACGCAACAACAATCACCAGTCACGGTAACCAAATATACGTCCACTTCCAGAGTGACATCTCCATTGCACATCGGGGTTTCAGAGCTACTTTTAAGAAACTACCGACGGGTAAGCCCCTTTTTAGGTAGATTTCGTAAGAAATACTACCTATTACATTCTCCCCTAAGTTGGAATTCCTGAAAATTTTTGCACATCTACACCGATCATGATTCCCAGAACCCAAAACCACCCCCAGTTCAAAACTTTATCTATCTATCTATCTATCTATATCACCTTTTTATGGACATGATAACTTCACTAATTCTGCACAAATCTCTTCCAAACTGATACATAAAATCAAGGGGCATAAAATCTCGGTCAAGTTCGTTAATGGGCAAAATCGAACCAAAGAGGGGGGGGGAAAGGGGGGGGGGCTTTTTGTGAAAACAGAAAAATCCCCATAAATTCTTAATTATGATACGTATCGAATCCGTTTAAAGTTATTATTACTTCTAGGAAAAGTGCCGAAAATATATGCATGACAGATTTTTGATATAATTAAAAATGGCCTCAAAGGGGGGTGGGGGGAATAGGAGTTTCAGAAGAAAAAAAATTATAACTTTGTCAATTCACAAGATATCAAATCCGCTTAAATTTATTATAAATCCTCTTAATATTTTCTGCAAGTTTTATTTTGAAAAGTTTTTTATAGGACCAACCCATACAATTAAAAGAAAAAAAAAATGCCAGTTCCGTCTACTTGACACATGTTACTGAATGAAATTTTGGTAAAAGGTATTTTGAGGCATGCGCTCAAGAATGATATGGAAAACAACAGTGTCACTCAAACAGTTGCGGTTACAGTGAAAAAATTTCGAAAAAATCAAATGGCAACACCCAGTTTTTTGTATTGGAATGTGATCTCCATTGTGAAAAACCCCAAATAGCGTTGGAACGGCAACTGTAGCATGAAAATCACCGGCGGTAGATAGGCTAAAAGTGAGGACAACCAATAAGGACAGAGAAGCAGCATAAAATAAAGCATTTTATTGTGTTTCACAAATTTTTCACATGACCTCCTTCACACACGATGACACTTTGCATGCGGCTGATGGTGGATAGCACTATAGCACGTATCATGGCAATAGGAATCCCTTGAATCGTAGTTCTGATGGCATCTTTCAAATCAGATGCAGTTTGAGAACGAAACTGATACACTTTGGATTTCAGATATCCCCACAGCCGGAAATCCATTGCTGTCAGATCAGGAGAACTTGGTGGCCAAGGAAACGGGAAATGACGGGAGATAACTCTGTCACCAAACTGTTGAGTTAAGACACGTTTGACTGAAGACCCGACATGTAGAGGGGCGCCATCTTGCATCCACACAACTTCAGATAGAGCATTTTGCCGTTGCAATGCGGGAATCGCGTAATGAGTTAACATGTCCAGATAGCGAGCACTCGTCACTGTACACGTTTGCAGATCACCGGCAGTAACCTCTTCAAAAAAGTAAGGGCCGAGGATGAACGTACTCGTTATACCACACCACACAGTCGCTTTTTTCTCGTGTAATGGACGTGCATGCACATCATGTTGATTATTCTCGGCCCAGTGCACACAATTTTTCGAATTCATGTTACCATAGTTAACGAGAAATGCGCCTCATCTGTCCACAGAATGCGTAAAAGCCAGCTGCCATCTTCATCGTACCGGATAAGGAATTGATTTGCAAAATCCAGCCGTAATTGATATAGTCTCCCGCTGCCAACATCTGGACACGCTGGAATCGATACGGAAACATGTTTAGAACAGAGCGCAGAATCTTGCGTACAGTTGAATTTGGCAGATCCAGAACATGTGAAACACCGCGTGCAGTTGCGGGACGAACTGTGCTTATCGTCTGATGGACTTCTGCAGCATCTTCCACAGGAACGGAAGGTCGTCCAGACTGAGGTCGATCGCATGTGCAACCAGTTTCTTCAAATTTATGAATCAAACCCCGTACAGCTTTGACAGTGCACGTGCCTCGCCGTAATCCATGGATTCTGCGGTAAACACGCAATGTCTCTGCGGCATTTTGTCCATTCGGGTAATAAATCTTTACGATTTCTCCACGTTCTTTCCCTGAAAGCGGCATCTTGTTCGGAATGGCAGAAAGGAACATACGCGGCTCGCATTTCGCAGTGCGTTTTCTTTCACCTAGCGTGACGACGTCAGTCATGACTGTGTCTTACGTAGAACCCGAAATTTGCGTTTCTTGGTTTCTTCTTCTCGTTTTGTGGAGAACTAATCAGGCTGGGATATCAGCCAAAGAAACGGTGTGACGTGTGACGTAAATGAAACGAAAATTAATGCTCTGGTGCACAGCAAAGTCCTTTATACTTTTCCCTTGCTTAGTTCCGGTGATTTTCATGCTACAGTTGCCGTTCCAACGCTATTTAGGGTTTTTCACGATGAATATCACATTCCAATACAAAAAACTGGGTATTGTCATTTGATTTTTTCGAAATTTTCTCACTGTAACCGTAACTGTTCGAGTGATACTGTTGTTTTCCATATCATTCTTGAGCGCATACCTCAAAATACCTTTTGCCAAAATTTTATTCAGTTTCTGTGAATAGTATGATAGTTAGAGGCCTAAATGTCGGGATAGTTTTTTTATAATAACCCTGTATATTGCGTGAACAATAATCCAGCTTCGATATGCATCCACTGAAAGTAGCATAAAAAGGCGGTAGGCTGTAGAAAATAAATGCTCTGAAATGATTCTTTGCGATATTTGTTTATTAAACTTTGAGTTATAAGCGTACGATTACAAAGTACGTACATGAAGGGATGGGATGGTGCCCGAGAGCATTTTTAAGCAACGTGAGCTTATATCATTAACTTCTTCTCTGAGGAGCGTGCGAGAGAGAGAGTCCACTCCAACACATGTTGATTTTGTATTCCATACTCATATTGGCAACATTAAATTGGCGAAAGGGCATATGAAAAGAATGATGTCATATAAGCTAAAATTTATCAGTTACTCATTAGACAATTAGGAGAATTTTTTAATTACAGGAGAGGGCAACCAGAATAGCAGTCCTAAAAAGTGAGCCAACCAGAATTCGAACGCCAAATATGTGTTGAGAGCAAGGTTTTGGGAATCTTGCTGAAATAGACAAAACAACTCTCATGTACTGGGAATGATTATGATTTACCGAAAAAGCTAAACTCCAAAATCAAGGTGACACAGACATTTCTAACGAACGTTGGACGGAATGAGAATAAAATGCAGACCGAATAAAAAGTCAATCTTTATCTCTTTTCTTTCTTTTTTTTTTTTTTTTGGATATCTAGTGAGGGTGATTAATCATTTAAATGAATTCTATCTAATGTGAGAATTTTTATTGATAAAGAGCATATGTTAAATTTATTTTCTTTTAATGGAAGAAAATTACGACGGGAGCTGAAATAAAAGTTAGGATAAAATAACTAAGTAATTAAAAGTTAGTTTAAACTGAAAATGAAAGAAAAGGATTAATTTAAGAAAAATGTATGTGATACCACATCACATTTATAGTAAATGTCTAGTAGTGGATAAAGTAACATTTGCTCAACTTATTTTCTCAGTATGATGAAGGCACCTTTTCACAGTGTTTGTAATAATGTAAAAAGCAGGGATGTCACAGACGACTATTTTCATATTATATTCGCACCACTATTTTTATAAAATAAATTTTGAACTATATTTTTCTTGCACATGTTGTCAAAATATATGTAAAAGATTTTTGTTTTGAGGAAGTTGTGCCAGATAAAATTAATAAATAGTCGCCAATGGCAGCCCTGGAATTAAATCCAGACTATTGAAGTTTTAGCATAAATTTTACCAAACGTGCATTTTCGTTTGCAGGTTGTGGAGGTCGTTTTACTGCTGAAGAAGCCACAATCATGTCTCCGAATTTTCCAGACGCATACGACATCGACGACGACTGCGAATGGCTGATTGAAGTCGAATCTAGCTATTTGGTGATGATCGAGTTTTACGATTTTGAATTGCCTCAAGCCCCTAACTGCACTATAGGACATTTGGCTGTAAGTATTAGAAACTAGTTGCTGATTTTACTCGACAACTGGCAAAACAAAAATGAGAGTAATATATGAAGCATTTATTTATTTATTTATTTACAGCATGAAAAAAAAATATTCAAACACACGTTATAATTTAGATTGTAATAAATGCAAAAATAAAACTAGAGCATAAAATCATACATCAGGCATGCATGATATTAGGAAATTATTTCCAACACTTCAGAATATCCTTAAGAAATTTCATTTTTTTCATACAATCAAATAAGGTATCTAAATAAACAATTAAAAAAACACACACACAAAGCATATTAAACTGTCGTAGGTGGTGGTCACCGTAATACTTACCCATCATGGTTATGCATAATATAAAATATGAAAATAAAACATGTGTAAACTGTTTATAAAATGCATTGCAATTCGAATAAAATCGTGGCTTGATGACGTCCTAAACTTTAAATGCTCTATTACTGAATTGCGTAAAAGAAACATCCTTATAATTCCAAAATTGATAATCCTATTAAATAACGGTTTACTGCGTCGGATTAAGCGTATCATTTCCAATTAAAATATATCTTTGAATTGAAATTTGAATGAAATACAGGGTCAGGAATAATTAAAGAGTGAGGAAAATAGGATTACAAATATCTCGGCAACTAATTATCCTGTAAACTTCCTTCTTTATGTAAAATTTATGTTTTTTATTGTCTTTTATATTCATTTCTTAAAATAAACCATTTCAAAAAAATTTATGTACCTTTTATCAGAACGAATATTTCGAGAGTACGAAAAAAAATAGTTCCGGATCATCGAAGTTACTGAAATTCAATAAGCTTCTTCCCATTATTACATACTAAGTACATACCAACTTTCAAGTCTCTATCTCAATTTCTTCGAGAGATAGAGCGCTTACAGACACACACACAGACGGACGGACGGCAAATTCTTTTTTCTAAAAATATGTTTTTCTCCAGTGTTTGAAACGTGTAAATCCGTCATTTTTTTTTTTTCGAATTTTAAAACGATTACAAGATTTACCCTATACTACGTATGATGGGTTAAGTAAAATAGATTTTTAACAATCGGTGTCCTCCATAGCCAGAAATGTGTACAAATTCTTTTCTGCAATCCTGTATATGGCCTACAGAATTTATACACACTACGCAATATATACAGCAATTATTGCTCATAGTCAGTTGTGTAACTGAATTCTTTTGTGTTTCTATCAATAAATGATAAATGCTACGCACTCAATAATCTGTAGAAAATATTTTGTAGTGCACCTCAGTGATACATATTAATTATATTAATTTCATTATGTTTGAAGTATAATAAAAGTATTGGAATATTCTGCAAATATTTTTCCCGCCTGGATCATAATGTAATGGAATCTTTTTGCGTCTCTGTAAATGCTACTTGCTCTGTATTCTATAAAAAGCATGGTTTAGTCCACAGCAGTGATGCATATAAATTTCATTGTGTTTGAAATATCGTAACATCATTAAAATGCACAGCCAACGATATTTTTCCACAGACCATAATGTAATGGAATTCTTTCGTGTGTTCCTATACTGAATTTTGTTTTTTTTTTATTTGCGCTGAAGCGAATTGCTGCTTATTTTACTGTTTATTACTGTATAATGCTGGCAGCTGGGGTTGGGTTGGGTTGGGTTGATTATTGACGGCCAATTATCTACACTTGGGATATAGGCCCGGGGGGAGTGCCCTTCGTGGGGGTCTTTCTAAGGGAACCTAACCCGTATTTACGCATGGATAAATCCACGGCTCGAAGAAAACCACGAAAACTCCGAAGGATTAGGCCGACGGGCGCGATTGGGATCGAACCCAGCACCTCCCGTCTACCAGCTTCGAGAGCACAGCTGGCAGCTGGGGTGTAAGTATTATACCGTAAAATTAGTAAAAATTTTTTTGCAGAATATAAATGAGCTATAAATATTACACACTTCATCTTCAGTAGGCAACATGCTACATTAATCCTAAATAATGTATGTCAGTGTCGTGGAAATTCAAGTATATTTACAAGAGTTTAGGCACGGCCATGCGGCCTGAACGACGGCAGATAGACATATAAACCAAAAGTCATAAACATTTTAATTTTTGGAAAATTCTGTAGAAATATACATTGTTTATTCTGACGTAAAGTGTCATGTGTGTATTAAAATTTCGTCTGATTATTAAAAGATTTATAGCAATACTGTATTTTTATTACTTGAAATGTGACTAACATTGCGTCCGACTACTATTGCTTCAAAAGTTTAGATACAAATATTTACACCTATGAATTATTTTGCTGATCTCTGTAACAAGTTACATTGTTAAAAATAAATAATAGATTAACTATTATCACTATTATTGATATTTTAAAGATGGCTTTCTTTTATTATTTTTATTTATTTGTTTATCTTTTGCAGATATATGATGGAAGCAACACTAGCGCCCCTTTATTATTCAGGGGCTGTGAAACTAAACCAGAAGGATTCATATCTGCCACTGGCAACCAAATGCTTTTGAAACTCGTAACAGATGGTCGCAATGTTGCAAAGGGTTTTAGAGCTCACTTCAAAACTGGTAAGTAAAAAATTGTATATATATATTCTTCGTTTCCATTTCACCCCGAATACCACCGAACTCTCTATATAAATAAATACTAAAAAAATACCAAGCTATTATAAGTATTAAAAATTATTATGATCCAATACAGAACCAAAAGTGCACTTATTAGTTTTATATTAAAAAATTACATAGTATGTAATATTGTAATTTTTACTTTCTTCTATCTTTACAAGAAGAAAGTATTGGATTCATGAAAATTTTCGACTTCCGGTTTTCGACGGATTTATACGTTTTAGAAGGTCCTGAACACGATTTGACTATTTTTAGAAAATGTCTGTCTGTGATTCTGTCTGTCTGTCTGTCTGTCTGTATGTATGTGACAAAAATTTTGTGGGCGCTCTATCTCAAGAACTAATGCTCGGAATTTAATAAAACTTTAGATTCAGTTAGTCCCTAATATAAATTGGTGCTGATTAGTTTTTGGTAAAAATCTCCCGGCAGGTGGCGCTGCTATGCAGCATTTTTCACGATTTCCGCAATAGCTCTATCTCAAGAACTAATGCTCGGAATTTAATAAAACTTTAGATTCGGTTAGTCCCTGATATAAATTGGTGCTGATTAGGTTTTGGTAAAAATCGCCCGGCAGGTGGCGCTGCTAAGCAGCATTTTTCGCGATTTCCGCAATAACTCTATCTCAATAACTAATGCTCGGAATTCAATAAAACTTTCGATTCAGTTAGTCCCTGATATAAATTGGTGGTGATTAGTTTTTGGTAAAAATCGCCCGGCAGGTGGCGCTGCTATGCAGCATTTTTCGCGATTTCCGCTATAGCTCTATCTCAAGAACTAATGCTCGGAATTAAATAAAACTTTAGATTCAGTTAGTCTCTGATATAAATTGGTGCTGATTAGTTTTTGGTAAAAATCACCCAGCAGGTGGCGCTGTTATGCAGCACTTTGCAGGATTTACACGATTTTAGCGATATTCATATCTCAAGAAATAATGCACGGAATTTAATAAAACTTGAGCTTCAGTTAGATATTGATATAAATTGGTGCTGATTCATTTTTAGCACTTTCCAACCTAGTTGAAAAGTGCTTATGACTTCGGTTTGTCTGGCCGGATGGCCGTCTGGCCGTCTGGCCGTCTGTCCGTGCGCTAACTCCCGTAAATATGCTCGGATTGCTCTGCAATTTTTATATGTTATTGTCGTTATCTATGGCACGTTCCCTATTTCAACTGAAGTGTGTAGCACTTATAGTTTTCTTACAGGGACACTCAAAAGAATTCCGTTACATTGCGGTCTATGGGGAAAAATCATTTGCGGTTTATTTTAAAAATGTTTCACTATTGTAAACGCATTGAAATTTATATAGATCACTAAGATGCATTAGAAGAAGCTTAATATGGAATAGTAGGTGTATAGCACTTAGAGTTACTTTACAGGGACAGTCAAAATAATTCCGTTACATTACGTCTATGGAGAAAAATCGTCTGCGGCTTATTTAAATAATGTTCCACTATTTTAAACGCATTGAAGTTTATATATATTACTAAGATGCATTACAAGAGGCTTACTACAGAATAGTGTGTGTATAGCAGTCATCGTTCATTTACAGGGACACACAAAAGAATTCTCTACTGTCTGTTAACAATAATTCCTGGAAGTGCGTTTTAAGTTACTAAACGCGATTTTAATATTAACTAGCTTTTTGTCTATTACGTGGTGTGTATAAATTCTGTAGATCCTATACAGGGCAGCACAAAAGTTCGCGAACACATTTCCGTTTATTGACAGAAACTCCAGAAGGAGAATTTAAACGGTGCTACGCGTTTCCTAACTAAACTAAAATTTAGCATCCTATGTATATATACAAATCTATAGATCATATACAGGGCTACATAAAAGTATTCGGATATTTTTCCGAATATTGTATATATTGAAAATTCCTGAAATTATGTTTTTAAATATGTTATGCGTTTTCCAAATTGTTTACTTAGATGTCATCTTTCAGCTTATTAAACGGTAATGATTTGTAAAATTATTTTAGAAGCGTTGGAAAGTGCTACATAATCTATGCTTCACGCATGATTTTTCGTTCTTGTTAGTATATGCGAAACCTGTGTGAGATAGAAGAAAGTTTTGGGATTGACACATCCGACTAGTTGAAATTTATAATAATATTTTTCGTCATGTTTTTAAATTAAAAGTTATGATACAAGGAAACCCCGAGAATAATTTACGGAAACACCCTGTATAATTCACAGTGCTGTTGCTCCCTTCTATAAACAAATTATAATATAATCTCAGGAGTGAATATTCTATGTGATGTCAAGTAATTTTACAAAAAGTAACAATTTACCGCATTATAAGTAACCAATTATTTTCTATTTCAGAGCTCAAATCTGAAGTGTGATTCTACAATAGTAACTAAACATATCTTCTCTTTTAGTGCAGGATAGTGGTCTTCTCTATTCTCTTTCAGTGCCTGCAATATATACAGGATGACCATAATTAAAGTGGCAACACTCAGCGTGCTCTGTAGCGCGATTTAATTGCGAGAATGAAGCCAAATTTGGTATTATGATTAAACAAGGCGAAGGATTCCGTGAAAAAAATTGTTCCAAAAATCACCGCTGGGTGGAAACGTGGCCCTGTGTAATTCCGATATTGACCCACTGTTGCCATATGGAGATTGATTTTAATCGTTAAATGTGCTAAATAAAAGTTAATTTTATTTCAGTATTGATTCTGCATTTTTGAAACTCTATTTTCCACACTGAGCTCCAAATATAACAGGAGATCTGTCTTCCTAATGTCCAAATACTTTCCAGCAGTCAGCGCGGAAGGATACACGCTGTAAAAAAAAATTCTGAAAAAAAAAAAAAAACGGAATTGTACTGATAATCGAGACGCCAGTACTATTTCCGTATTTTAACGGGAAAAAAAATTCCGTAAATTCCAGGACATTTTCCGTGATTTCTGAAATATCCGTTTTTAAATTTCCGTTTTATAATGGATATCTTCCGTATTTTTTAGATATTTTTATATCGTTAAAATAAATTTTATAGGACCAAAAAAAAAAAAAAAAAAAATTCTCAAGGAACATTTTATAAGAGATAGATACACTTCTTATTTTTTTCTTTCATTGCTATGCGCAGTTGATAACTAACATTTGTCACTTTTAAGGGTCGTTTACATACTACACTCTAATCCTGATTCAATCCACGCCGATACCATCATTGTATTTCCGACCCCGTATACAATGAACAAGCCGGTATGAAGATGAAACTAGCCTAGGTCATTTTCACCCCTGCTAGCTCCTAGGGCATTAGTCCAGCATTTACCCATGATTCCTGTCGGGTAAACAAACAGCGCCACTACACCGGTTAGGGTGTTGGTGTCTCCATCTTTTGAAAGTTTTGTCAGTGCTTTTATTTTTGCGCTATTTATTGTTTTTTTACAACTTTATTTTAAGTTCTTTTTTGTTTTCAAAAATGCAAAATTACGTCAATTCTTCGCGATGGACGGTCGAAAATTTTGCTTTCTGCGATTTTTCAATTTTTAGCTTTTTTCGCGTACCGCAGCGATTTTTCTGATCTTCATGAAAATAATTTGTTTTTAAACTTTTAGACTAATATAGTAGAGTTTGCCCCCCAAGTTTTTTGATTTTTTACCGATTTTTAATAAGATTTTCAATACGATTCTTGGCGGGGGTTTTTTCCGTTCTGCTGCGATTTTTTGCAATCGTTAAGAAAAAAAAATCTGTTTTAAATTTTTAGCCTAATATAGTAAATTTTGTCCGCCACGATTTTGGAAGTTTTTGCAATTTTCAATGCAATTTTTAGCCCCCCCCCTTTTTTTTTCTTTCCGCGATCATTTTTTGATAACCACAAAAAGAATTCTGTTTTAAACATTTAGCATAATAAATTAAATTTTGTCTCCCGCGATTTTTAATACGATTTTTTGCGTTGTTGCGCTTTTGCGCCAATTTTTTTTATATTGAAAAACGAATTCCTGTTAGAATGTTTTAGCTCTCACTGTAGTAAATTTCAAAGTAACTGTAGTAAATTTCACTAAAGTAAAATTAAAGGTTTTTTTTTTTTTTTTTTTTTTTCGTTTTCTCTACGATTTTTCAACATTAATAATAAGGAATCCGGTTTTAATCTTTAAGTTTAATAATAATAATAAAAAAAAAAAAAAAAAAAAAAGTTCTCTTTTCAATAAAGTTTATTCGCAATTACGTACAGGGATTTTTGGAATTTTATCCCGCGTTTTGCGGCGATTATATTTTTATTTATTTATTTATTTATTTTATGTCCGTAAGAGTAATTTGGTTTCAAGATTATTTTCTATATTGATTAGTGCGATATAAAAAACTCCTTTGACAAAGAAAATTCAAGGTGAATTTATTATCGAGTTAAATACTTCACTATTGATAGTTGTGTTTTTGAAAATAGTATTACTATTGTAAAATTAAATCTTCATATAGGTAATTTGAAATAATAAGGTAATTTTCTCCGCATATCATAATTTTTCTATTTAATTTCTATAATATATTGTGAAGTTTGTTCCAGTAGGTTTATCTATTTATTTATTTTTAGCTTGATAATCTCTGATTGCTTTATAATAATATTGATTTCGATATCGTAATAAATGAGACTTCCCCAAGGCAAAATAAAGGAAAATTAGGTCTTAAAGATTTACCTTATTTTTAATAGCAATTTTCTTTTAAATATTACCAATAGGCGATTTTTGATAGTTTATTAACAGAAAAATCTGCTTTTTGTAATGCACGTATTATAATTATATGTTAATTGATATACCATGCTATCAGGCATTATTGTTATTATGGAGAGCAACATCAGTACAGGCACTTCGTCTTTTTTTTTAAGTAACTAAATATTTTTTTAATGAGAGTCAAAAATGTAAATTATTACAGACTATATAGAAAGATCTTTTGAGAGAAATGGTGTGTTTTTGTAATTACCAAAAAATATAATATATAACGAAGGGTTTGTACTGATGTTGCTCTCCACAATAATAATAAAGCCCAGTAGCATGGCAGAGATCTGCACGGGCCGAACTCGGGCCAGGCCCGGTCATACTTTTTCTGAAAGCTCGGGCCGGGCCTTACTGTTTTCCTGAAGGATTGGGTCGGTCCGGTCTAACTTATTTTTTCCGTACCGAGCCGGCACTGGTTTCATTCTTCCTACTCTTCACGGCCCGAAATTTTTTAGTTCCGGTTTTGCCCCGGCAAACTTGGTAGGCAAATTTGTTTAAAACTTTAATAAAAACTATAATACACTTTCTATTTTTCATGGACTTGGCAAAAATTAGAAATAGAATTGTGAACATTATTAAGCTTTTTACAAATAAAAACTGTTTATATTTTCTACTTGTAGTAACGTGGCAAAATTATAAAACTAATTGGCAAACGTCAAGAACTATCTTTTTTTGTTTGCCAATGGGTTGGCAGATACTGAAATTTCACTTGCTAATTTAAGGTCCCCTCCCCCTCCATTAAAATTTCTTAGCGATGGCCCTGAAAGGGCCGTAGCGACCCCATGGGGGGAGAGTCGGGTAGAGTCAGGTCCAAAAGAGGGTTCTAGAGAGGGTCAGTTGGGGCTTGTGCCCCAGGCGCCAGAATTTCATTTTCACAGATAATGAAATTAGTCAAAAATGCTCCCACAGTTTTAACATTAGCTTGCCATTAATTGTCTTCGCTTAACATTATGTGTCCTCATTTAGATAAATAATGTTAAGCATGTCGATAATGTTTTATAATTAAGATGAAAATGTTTTATTTGTAATAATTAAAATTCTAGTTTTGGTTTAAGAAATAAAATGGAATTTTAGTCTTTTCTGGGACCCCCTATAAAATGGATTTTGAAGTGTAAGTTTTACTCTTTGTATGAGGTTTTCTTGTAAATACTAGTAGAATATGATTTATTCATTTAATGCCAAGTTAGCAGTATTAGTAGTATTTAAAAAAAAAAAAAAAAATCTTACGTAGTTTGATTATTTTAAATTTCTTAAATGTAAACAAATTTTATACATCTGTTTTCTTTAAAAAAAAATTATAGTTATCGTATTATTTACTTATTTTTAACAAAAGTTTGAGTAATGGTGGAAAAACGATTGCGTCATAAGGGCGGCAAAATAATGCTCACCTTAAGCAGAAAATTGTCTAGCGGTGGTCTTGGCGTTACAAAGGTGTTGGTGTTACAAAGATATCAATCAAAGTTTGCATTAACAAAAAGCGGTCAGACATTTTAATTCTCAATAAAGCAAAAGAACGAAGATTATCACACGCGAAAAGGACTGTAGGAGGTTTCTGTTTATGTTTACACCGGAAGTTTGTACCGCAGTTCCCTAATCAGCCAATCATAATTCAGAAGGAAAAATTACGTAGCTTCCGGTTTTTTGCAGGGGAGGGGTTTTATGCTTGAGTTTCTAAATGGGTGCAAAATGAAAGCAGGAACGATAGTGGCATATTAACACGTCCTGTAAATCCGGTTTGATACCAAGTGATATTGTAAACGCTGCTGAAGAGGATCGAACGCGGAATCTTCCGTGTAGTAAACTGGTGGGCTCAACCACTACGCTAAGACCGTACACTGCGTCTTCTGAAATAATGTTACTTATTTTAGATGCTTTTATAAAGCAAAAACTTGAAGGTTTCATAGTTAGATGGATTTTTTCAAAGTTCCAATGTTTTTAATATTTTCTTTTCATAATTTTTAATATCTTGCTTTATTATTTGATGCTTTATAACAGATAAATTTTAACTTTTTATGCATTATATGCGTAAAAAAGTGTATTAGAACTAATGATTGCTTCTTTTTGCAATAGTACATACGATTTTTAAAATTATTTGTCTGTTGATCTATTTATCAATTCCAATAAAAACAATAATTATCTTAAGTAGACGTATTTATTAAATGCTGTTAAAGTAAATTTTCTTTATATCTTATTTTGAAAACTTATGTGAATAAACAATTTTATAATAAATTAAATTATTACATTTAATCTTTGCTGTGAGCTTTTGTGTACGATTCTGTTAAGCTGAATATTTTTTTAAAAATTAAAACAAAAAAAATAGATTTTTAGAGAAAATTTTTGAAATTAATGACCTTAGGATAGGTCATTTTAAATTTGGATTTAATAATTTAAATTAAATTAATTTAATTTAATTTATAAAATTATAAACTAACGAAATAACTTAAACTTTATAAAATTATAAACTTCATTTTTATAAAAGTAAACAAAAAGTTATTAATTAATTTTTATAAATTTAAAGAAAAAATATGAATTTCGTAAAATTGTAATGTATAAAATAATAAATTTTAGTTTAATTCACAAATTTATAAGACAAATCAACTTAGTTTAACACCTACATACCGATAATTTGCAAAAATATTATTTTATGAAAAGTTAAAAATATTAAAACAAAAAAATAGATTTTTAGAGAAAATTTTGAAATTAATGACCTTGGGATAGGTATGCTTAAATTTGGACTTATTAATTTAGTTTAAATTAATTTTAGTTTAATTTATAAAATTAAAAACTAACTAACTATATTATAAACTTTATAAAATTATAAACTTCATTTTTATAAAAGTAAAGAAAAAATTATTAATTATTTTTATAAATTTAAAGAAAAAATTATAAATTTTCTAAAATTATAATTTATAAAATAATAAATTTTAGTTTAGTTCACAAATTTATATGACATATCAGTTTTGAACAATACCGATAATTTGCAAAAAATATTATTTTATGAAACCTTAAAAATATTAAAACAAAAAATAGATTTTTAGAAATATTTTTGAAATTAATGACCTGGGGATACGTATGTTTAAATTTGGACATATTAATTTAGTCTAAATTAATTTAGTTTAATTTATAGAATTATAAACTAACTAAGTATATTATAAACTTTATAAAATTATAAACTTCATTTTTAGAAAAATAAAGAAAACATTATTAATTTTTTTTTTTATAAATTTAAAGAAAAAATATAAACTTTCTAAAATTATAATTTATAAAATAATAAATTGTAGCTTAATTCATAAATTTATAAAACAAATCAGTTTGTTCAATACCAATAATTTGCAAAGATATTATTTTATGAAACCTTTAATAACCTAATATTGCCTCATGTTAATAAAATTAAAATAAAATTTTAAAATGTCAGTGAAAAAATTCATAATTTGAAGCACTATAAAGAAAAAAAAAGTATATTTTAAAAAATATTTTTCTGTAATTTATATCTATATTAATATTATAAAGGAGTAAAGATTGTTTTTTTGTTTGTTTATTTGTTTGTTTGTAGGGGGGTAATCTCTAGAACTACCGAACCGATTTCAAAAGTGATGGTGGCAAATTGATGATGACAACCCCTGCTCCAACATAGGCTATATTTTATGTCGGTGCCACTACCCCAGGGGGGTGCAGGAGCGAAAAACGTTCTAAAATTGCGATCTTTTCTATACTGAAGCAGCTAGAAATTTGAAATTTGGCGTTGTAGTTACTTATAAGATGTAAATGCTCTCTAAGAACAAAAAAAAAAAAAAAAAAAATCGAAATATAAAAGGATGAAATTAGCGAAAAGCCTTCTAAAAACATTCTAAATAACAATTTCTATGGAATCTCTGGAACTACCGAACCGATTTCATAAGTGATGGTGGCAACCCCTGCTCCAACATAGGATATATTTTTTGTGGGTGCCACTATCCCCAGGGGGGTGCAGGAGCAAAAAACGTTCTAAAATTGCGATTTTGTTTATACTGAAGGAGCTAGAAATTTGAAATTTGGCATTATACTTACTTATAAGATGTAAATGCTCTCTAAGAGTAAAATTTAAAAAACAAATTCGAAATTTAAAAGGGTGAAATGAGCGAAAAGCGTTCTAAAAACATTCTAAATTACAATTTCTATGGAATCTCTTGAACTACCGAACCGATTTCAAAATTGATGATGGCAAATTGGTGGTGACAATCCCTGCTCCAACAGCCTCTTTCATAAAAAACTATGCGTTTCTGACGACTGGGTTTTTCGCTAATTGTTGCCACAAATTAATCTCGGAAAATGAAACATTTGAAGTTACTGAAAAAAAATAGTAGCTCGAAAAGTATTTGTCAGAATAATTGTTAGGCAAACTGCATTTGAAAAGTAAAAAATTGTATTTTTCTTGATATAAATTTCAAATCTAATGATTATGTCATTTTTCAAATATTGAATTTGAAAAAATACTAAATTTCACAATGGAGTACCATAGAAAAATCTTCATGCGTAAAAAGATAATGATGAGGGCGACGTGTCCTGGCGTGTATATTGGCTATAGCACGAGTTACAAATTATAGTAGCCTTATTATTCTGTTAAAATATAAAAGTGAATTATGAAATGTCAATATTTTGTTGGATTAAAAGTTCGTTATAAGAAATTGACCAGCGTAGCGGGCGTAGCTTGCTAGTAAATAAAATAAATTTCTGTAAAATTTCACTAAAAAATAAAAAATATCATTATTATTTTCACAAAAAATTACCGTCCAGACACGTGCCCGGTTAGAATGAGCGGCAGGATTGGCCCGACCGAGTCTAATGCCAGAAAATAGGCCCACGGGTAGGACCGGTCCAGGCCTGGATCCTAGAAGACCCTGGACCCTAGTAAATACAACAATCTTAATTCGCATTTCAAACAAGGCGATATCTGTATGCAAACCTCTGAACGTTATTTACGGAAATGGCACTGTTTTGGAAGAAATACGGACATTGTACTGTTTAAAAAAAATCCATTAAACTTGCGGAAAACTTTCTGCATATTTACGGATTTGAAATCTCCTTTACGGAGCTAATGTCATTTACGGAAATTGTATTGTTGTTTTGGATAAATGAAACTTTTCCGTGAAATTTTACGGAAAATCTCTTGTATTTTCACGAATTTTTTTTTTCAGTGATAATTTTAGCTCGTATTCATGGCAAAACATGCTGTCTATCGCATTCCCTTACATTTTTAGTGAATTATTTATGAATTAGATAATTATAAAAGCATAAATGCTTCATTTGCCTTTAATGCTTGACCGCTGATTCTGAACTCCTGTTATATATAGAGCTCAATGCTTTTTCCATTACACAGCGCTACATTTCTACCTAGCTGTCACGTTTAAAACTTTTTTTTTTTTTTTTTAATTCTTCGTTTTTCGTCATGTTTAATGATAACACAAAATTTGGCTTCATTTAAGCTATTTAGATCGCGCTACAGAACACTCTGAGTACTGTCACTTTAATTATGGCCAACCTGTATTGTATATCGATATAGTTATTTTCGCAATATATTAAGGCAAAAAAAAAAAAGTATTTACAAAAAACACTACAATTTTTGTGTGTGTGTTTTTTTACAACAATGGTGAATTACAGAGAATCTCCAGCCACGTAAAATAACTGAATGTGTGTTTGTAAGAAGGGCCTATATTACAGATAAAATTTTACAGAAATGAAGGAAAACTATTAATGTCATCGATTAGTGTTGTCCAGAACATCTAGTGCAACGCAGACACTTCTTACGATCTTAATTATCCTTCACTTTTATCCTCATGCTGATATCCTCACGCTGATATCCTCATGTATGACGAGTCATAAAAAACTAGTTTGGTGGGTAAGGAAAGGAATAATATATTTTTTTTTATTTTATTGTTTTAATTTAATGTAAACAATTTTGTATATTATGAAATTGCAATTTTTAACACTGGGTAATCACCATCATTCCACATAGGTCCATTTCTAACAAAAAACCCATCTTTCAAAAATGAGACAAAGGCCTTTCTTCCAGACACCCATTCAATTATTTTATGTTAATATCTCAGTTTATAAAGTAAAAATCTTGTTTTTTTAATTTCAGATTTAACCGGATAATTTGATTTTTTATTTATATACAGAACGAACCGATGTCTCAGCATATATTATAACATGGAAACGTACAGAGAATTCCATTTTAAATAGATTTTTTTCGTCTTAAAAGATATAAATGCATGGAATTTTTTTGGATAGACCATGATTTTTTCCCGTTTACAGCAGAATTCCATCATAAACAGCCTTTACTGTATTAGAAAATAAATATATTGAATAGTACTTTTTTAGAAAATCTATATAGTATTTTCTTACAATTTTATTATTTTTCTTTTACAGTAGTATTACAGTTTATGATACATTGGTAACACCTTTTCATATAAGGACTTTTATAGAAATTTAAAATATCGAAAATATAATTCAATTTTAATTCAATTCATCAGTTAAGTCGCCGATTTCCTGATGCTATTGTAACTTTTGTTATGGTGTTTACAATTTAGAAAATACTTGTTCTATAAAACATAAATAAATGCCTGCATCTTTGCTATGTGCGTTCTGCTGATTTTTAATAAAATCTGGATTTTGTTTCGAACGTAAAATGCCTCCTGAGCACCCTCTCTCTCTCTCTCTCTCCTAGTCAGTCGGTAAAGACGTTCCAGCAACTTCTGACTTTTGAATTTTATTATTTGTTAGTTATTTTAATTAAATTTTTTATGTAAAAAGTACCAGGCTACTTTTTCTGATATTTATTTAAAAACCAGTACCAAAAGTCCCTAGGAGACCCAGGCCCTGGTAATTTGTACCGGCTCTGTTACCGTGTTAGTGGTATTAAAACATACACTGCTCCTTCTTTCATAAATACTATGGGTTAGGTGCCTGGGAGTGTTCGCTCTCTGTTCTCCTACTGGCGCTGAAAAATAGCATGCCCAGGACGCCATGCCTACTAAAGACGCCTCTGTTTAGTAGTATTCTTTATCTTCCGATTACTTCATTAAATCTGTACTTTCATGAAAGAAAATTTATTTTCATTTGTAAATTATTAGGTTGCGGTCGTCGACTACTTGCGGACAACGGAGGTGAGATTACATCGTTCAACTATCCTTCCGTGATGCGTTATGATGTAAACTGCAGTTGGATTATATCTACTTCTCAAATCGGTAAGTTTCTCTTGGGGATTATTTTGCAGGGTTGTCCTACGTCCCGATTTCGTGGGACGTTTTGATTTTTATGATAAATTTAAATGTCTCGCACAAGACAATTAATTTTAGGTTTTTTTATTCAAATCGTTCAGACTCATATGGATGACACGTAATTTCTTTTTGAGCACCTAACGAGTGAGAATGAAGTAATGGGAGATTTAATTTGTTGATATCGTGTGTTAATGTAATTGCAAAAAAATTCAAAATATTTAGCAGTGTAGAAATGCAGTGAAATTTTCAACATATTCCCAGAATAATATTCTACAAATACATAAGTTAATTTCCTTTAAGCATATTAGTATCTAATCTCTATGTGGAATTGGTACTTTTTACAGTAATTTTAAACTGATCAGATGTAAACAACAGATCTTCGTGTTTGGGGATAGCTTTCAATTAATTGTACATTTCACCGCAATACTCCTGTACTGTATTTTTCAAGTAAGAAAAATCTACAATTAGTTATGTTTTCGAACAATACGCACTTGTTTAATTTATTATTTTGATAGCTAAATAATTTCTATGTATACTATTACAAGGAAATTAAATTAAATTTTATCTCAATAACATATCGATGAAGTGTAACGGAAGAATTATTTTAATTCTAAATAAGTGAAAAATGGCCAGGCCAGAAGTTGAAGCGGGAACCACTTGCTTAAGGATGTGAGGAGGTAAAATTTAAAATCCGAATATATTTTAGCTAGGCATTTCTGCTTTTAATGGTGTGAGATGAATTCTCACATTAGTTCGTTTGCCATGCTTTTATTTTTTTTATCGGAATTTTCGTACGATATGCTTTACGGTGCTTCGATATTAATATTTCTGCCAACCCTCTTGTTTTTATTAAATATCACTTCATTCAGCCTTAGCCGCGATAGTTTGTTGTCTCTCTCGTCGTAACACGAAGTTTTGCCCGCTTAATGATGCCGTATCATTACGCGAGGACAATCGTTTACAAAAGATGTATGTATATATTTTAATATATTCTAAAATATGTATTTTGTTAAATTTACGCTTGAGCAAAATGATGAAAACGCCATAAATATTTCGAATCCGTGGCTCGTGATTGGCGGATATTTTCGCATATCATTTAACAAAGCATTCAAAAGAGATTCCGAGCGCATTCATTTAGTTCGAAAAACTTTTTGAAGATGGGGAAAAGAAAAATTCTTTCTGGCATCGAATGAGGTCAAATTCCAGCTTATAAGAACATCGGAATGTCACTTCAAATAATTTCTGAGAAAGTTAAACGTTCAAAGACAGTCCTTTTTAATTTCTTACAGAATCCAACTACTTATAGTACCTCAAAATCTACAGAAAGACCGAGAATTCTTTGAAAACGATCCGAAAGTTTGATTATTTGCACGATCACAAGCAAAAGAATGCCAGCAAAGGAAAGTGAAGCCAGATAAAGATGCCAGTATCGGTATGGAGTATAAGGATAGCAATAAAAAAGTCGAGAATCTTTAAATATGTAAAACCACGTCGGTGTCCGTATTTAACATCTGGCGATAAAAAAACCCGCATTTAGTTTCCAGAGAAACATTTGAAGCGACAAACGAATTTGTCTAAAATTATTTTCAGTGGTGAAAATAAGTTTGATTTCGATGGTTCCAATGGTATTAATTGATATTAGCATGACCTTCGAAAGGAAAAGGACATATTTTCCTCGCGTCAACTAGAGAAAACCTTCCTAATGGTTTAGGCTGATATTTCCTTAGGGGGTAAGTTAAAAAAAAATTCTAGAAAGACAACAAAATAGACCTCCATTCACACGTTAGAATGATCGTTTGTTGAATTAGGATGAAAAAAAAACTGCCGGCCTTAAATAATATTTTTCAACAAGACAATGTCTCAATTCATTTTGCAAAAAACACAAAGAAATGGTTTGAAGACGATAAGATTCCCACACTTGATTGGCCGTCAATAATCCAGACTTAAATCCTATGGAGAACGTTTCGGGTATTATAGTGCGTAATATCTACCGAAAAAAATGGCTAAACGGTTCACTATATCTCGAAAGTAGAATTAAAATCTGACATTTGTGAGGTTGGCGTGTTTTGTCACCTCGACACGTTCGAAACCTTATAAACTCTATGCCAGAACGCTGCATTGAAATTATTAAAGATAAAAGAAGCACAATTGACATATAATATTTCTATAATTTAGAAAAATATGTTCCGTTCTTATCATTTTGCTCCTCCCTATTGCATATTCAGTGAAAATGCAATTTATTACATTGTAATAATAACATATTTTTAAACTGTTCTCTTTATATTTATATTGCCTGTTTAGTTTGATAAAGTCAATTTATATGGGGATTAATATAATTATATTTATTATTTAGTCAATTAAATCGTTATTCCTATCATTTTATAATCCTGTGTATGCATTACTGTTTGCATTTACACTACTTATGCATGTACACTGCAAAAAAAAAGTGTTGATTTTACAGTAAAATCAACACTTTTCTTTTTGCAGTGTACGTATGTCATATATATTGCATTTCAACATGAATTTCTTCTGTATTTAGGAGAAAAAGTGAGCCTCACCGTAACTCATCTTCATATTTACTCCTATAATAACTGTTCTTCGTATTCCCTTCAAGTATTTGACGGCGACAACGAAGATTCTCCTATGATCGGAAAATATTGCGGCCAGCAACTGCCGCCTCCCATTGTTTCACGAGGAAGTACTCTGCATCTCTCTCTGCTACGCGGAGGCTTATTTAGGGCTACTTATGGACTCTTGTCAGAACGTAAGTTTTACTACAAGAAAATTAAATTCGTAAAAATGATTATAATGTTGTATACTTTCAATTTCTTGTTTTTCATCTATATTTACTGTATATTTCGAAACATCTCTAGCTCGAATTATTTCATATTCGTAAGCATAAGTTCTTGCAAGCAGGGGAGGGGAGGACAATTGCCCCTCTCTGGATTTTTAAATTTAATTAACTAAATTTTCTTTTTCTCTCGTAATTATAAAAAGATAAAATAAAATATTTTCTTTCGCATGATTAAAACTAATTCAACACCAAGAGGAAAAAGGAGAAGAATTTTCCGTCAGGGGAGAAGAACCCCCTAAACCCTCCGTGAAAATCAATTTTTAGTTTTTTTCTTTTTACTGTCGTGTGTTGAAAAAATATCTTAAATCGTTCAGGGGGTGGAGATCCACGTGTTAAAAAATAATAAACTGTTTCAATTCTTCATTTTGTAAAAAGTTATCAGAAACTCATTTGTAAACTTATTTTTTATGTTGAAATGTTTAAAAATTGTCTTGCATGTGAGTTTCTGACAAGTTTAATGTGTTTCATTAGTTCAGTTTATTTTTCCAAAAGTTTAATTTATTTTTTCAATAACTGCAATAGATTTTAGCTTATTTCATGTTTATTTTCTATTTCTTCATAAAACAAAAATCTTTCACGGCCTACAGGCACAATTGTTCCAAAATATTGCTCCTCCTTGCATTTTGTTCAGCGAGCGTTCATGTTCGGATAAGATTTAAGTTTTTTTTTTTTTTTTTTTTTTTTTTTAAGCAGTGCTATCCTGCAGACCTCAATACCTCAATTATTATATTTATTATATTAAATGCGGTTCTTTCTTTTGTTTAAAATTATAATCTCATGTAGGTTGTATCGTTGGAAACCTAGATTTTTCTCTTGACGCTTATAAATTTTATTCCAGGAGTCATAATGTGCGTAGCTTCAGGGTTTCAGTTTATAAGACTTCTTTAATCCAATCTTACTTAGTGGAAGAGAAATGAAAAGCCAATGTAAACCACGTCATTTAAACACAATCGTTGGAAAACATAGCAGTTTTCCGAATGAAAATGTACGTCTTCAGTTGAACGTTTAAAAAAAAAAAATACTTGATTCCTTTGATGATTTGGTTTCTAATTTTCAGGGTTCGTTGATATATATCAATGGATATATATTATGATACTATCATGATATATATCCGATATTTATTTTCAAAATATCAAGATTTTTGATATTTTCGATATTTTCATATTATTTGATATTTATTTTCAAAATATCAGGATGTTTGTTATTTTCAGTATTTGATATTTATTTTCAAAATATCACTGTGCAAGATATTTTTGATATTTTAAGTCTAAACAAGTGAAAATGAAATTTGCAACTAATATTGACTGTTCCATTCTGTAGATAGAGAACATGTGTCTGTGGCAGTGACTTTTCTAGCTAAAGAAAAAACAAAAATCTTATCCAAGCTTTGTTTGAAGTTTTTATTTTTAAATGTAGATTATATGGGACTAATAATTATGTAGGATATAACTAATTCAGGACCGAAATAGAAAGATAAACTGTCTAATTTAGATAATCAGTTCTATACAGCTTCATTAGAAAATAATCAATTTCTGGTTTTGGTGCTGTACTTAAATTGTACAACATGTTAGGGAATAAAACAATAAGCTGGCATTTATGTTTAAATTTTTCAATTAAAAAAATAACTGTTTTGTATTTAATTTTTTGTTTTATAAATTTCTGATTTCTTGATAGTTGATACTGAATCTTATAGTTGTTTTTTTATAAGTGTACAAAGCAAATTCTGTTTTGTTAATTAGTTGATCTTCAATTTTGTTCAAAGTGGAAAAAAAGAAGAAAAAAAAGGGGGGGGGGGAGCAGTTTTAGTATATTGTTTAAGTTTTCATGTTAAGTTATATTTTAGTTTCTAATCAGTTAATTTTGGACCCTTATGCTTGAAAATATCGGATATATATCGAAAATATCGGATATATATCAAAATATCAGATATTTTTGATATTTTCGAAAATATCATGATATTTACGAACCCTGCGGTAATTTTAGAGCTGGTGAAATTAAAAATCTATAAAAATAATTTTGAAGCAATTACTGAAAAAAATTACAGTTTTATGAATTAAAGTGTATGGTTTCTTTTACAAAAGATATCATTTCTGGAGTCATAATGGAGTCTGGAATTTCTGGAGTCATTTCACTTTTTGTACCGTTGAGTCTGTTGATTTTTAATATCATTTACTCAAATTAAAAATATTTTTTTCCTTTTTATTCTGATGAGAAAATGGCATCATTAAAGATATAGCAATCTCCATTATTTCCCTTTATGAGAAAATGGCATCAGTAAAGATTTATTGAATTATTATTAACCCATTATTTCCCCTTTCTCCTGTTTCCCACGCAACAATAAAGTAACCCAATTTCCACAATTTGTGGAAATTTCATTAAATTTCATTCTATTTAAAAAAAAATAATAAAAGGAAACATAATATATAAATATAAAAAAAAAAAGAAAAAAAAATTGCCAACACGTCTGCAAATAAAAATCTTTCATAGACCAAAGATAAAAAAAAAAAGAATTTAAAAAATTGATTTAGTAGAAAACGCAGGTCACACGTCGAACAAAATCGGCTTGTATTTTAAATACGTACAGGGTGTCCAAAACAGTCAAAACACGCTTTGTTACCTGTTAGGGATAAAATTTTGTTTTTTATGCCTTTAATGACTTCAAGGTGTTATCGTAAAAATTCATGGTCGGCTTTCAACATTGCTTTCAAAAGTTAAAAGAAGGCATTTTAGTCGTATTGGAGCTCTCTACAAATGTAAAAGGACAGATATAAGTGTCACGGTGGAAACTTCTTTAGGTGCTTAAATGTTTTGTTTCAGAGTTTTCTTTCTGTGAGCGTGGAGACTGGTGCATTGCACGCACTTATGGCCGTCTTTTAATGATTAGATGTTTCGTTCATGAGATTGGATAAGAGTTTTATTTTATTGTATCCATTCATCTCTATTTGGCTCATTTATTTATAGATGTACTAGATGGAAAAGATAACCTAAAAGCGAAATTATAATAAAAATGCATTTCTTTTTCTAGATTGTGGAGGCACATTCACAGGTGCTTCAGGATCGTTTGCTACCCCTGGTTTTCCAATGAACTACGAGATGGAAATGGAATGCGTTTGGACGATAGAAGCATCACCTGGTAGCAAAGTGCACATCACTTTCCAGTAAGTTTGCTTCAGCACTCATGCAAAACCGTTGTACCATAAGACCAAACCATCATAGTGTTATTTTTGTTGTCAACATCATTTTTTAAATGCATTTACAAAACACACCACAATGAATGAGATATCATTCGAAAGGTTTTGAAACTGCTTCTGACATAGTACACTCACATTTCGTTAAAACAAGTTTTTGGATTAAAAATTAAATCAGCATTGTTTCCATAAATGAAATGAAAGGTTTTCTGAAATCAATATTGCCACAAAAATGAAATACCGCATTATACCGTGCTCAACAATGATTATAAAAAAATAAATAGTGCAAGATAGATAAAGTATTTTTTTTTAAATAAAATATTGCATTATTGCAGTTTCACAGCCAGTTGGCATTGTTTGGTGAGTATGGGACTTCTCCGCACGGGTTTATTTTATATTTATGGTTAAAAAGCAAATTTGAAATTCAAATGTTTAGAAAAAAAATACGCCATCGATCGGTCGAAGCGGTGGTATTTCACGTGTAACCTAAAGTGTATGCTTTGTTATATTAAATTTAATCGTATTTTGTAAGAATTCAATTTATTTTTCTTTGTCCCGTGTTTTCTCGAAGCGGATGACATGCAGTCCTCTCATGCAGTCATCCTCTAATGCCGTTAAAATACCATTGTTATTTTTTTTTTCTCGGGCGTGCCTTTTTGCTATCTGTAACTTTGAGGGAATAAATGAGATGACATTCTGGTTTGACTAATGTTATTTTAAGATATTTTTATCCTTATTTTTTTTTTAAAGTTTAGAATGCATTTAAAAAATATTAGAAATTGCTAAAAATATTACACTGTAGTGGGTAATCGCCCAGGTGTACTGGTTAAAAATATAATTACAACGCCATTAATTTTTGCAAACAAAAGGAATATATTTATAGTTTTACTAGCAAGCTACGCCCGCTACGCTGGTCAATTTCTCTTAACAAACTTTTAATCAAACAAAATATTGACATTTCATAACTCACTCTTATATTTTAACAGAATAATAAGGCTAATATAATTTGTGACTCGTGCCAATATACACGTCAGGACACGTCGCCCGTATCATTATCTTTTTACGCATAAAGGTTTTGCTATCCCACTCATTGTGAAATTTGGTAATTTTTGAAATTCAATATTTGAAAAACGGCATAATCATTAGATTTGAAATTTATATCAAGAAAAATACAATTTTTTAACTTTCAGACGCCGTTTGCCTAACAATTTTCTGACAAATACTTTTCGAGCTATTATTTTTTTCAGTAACTTCAAATGTTTCATTTTCCGAGATTAATCTATGGCAACAATTACCGAAAAACCCAGTCGTCAGCAACGCATAACTTTTTATTAAAGAGGCTGTTGGAGCAGGGATTGTCCCCATCAATTTGCCACCATCACTTTTGAAATCGGTTCTGTAGTTCCAGAGATTCCATAGAAATTGTAATTTATAATGTTTTTTGAACGCTTTTCGCTCATTTCACCCTTTTGAATTTCGATTTTTTTTTTAAATTTGTTCTTAGAGAGCATTTACATCTTATAAATAGCTACAATTACCAAATTTCAAATTTCTAGCTCCTTCAGTGTACAAAAAATCGCAATTTTAGAACGTTTTTCGCTCCTGCACCAGGGGGGTGCAGGAGCTGCCAGGGGCCATGCTGAACCCCCCTGGGGGTAGTGCACCGACATAAAATATAGCCTATGTTGGAACAGGGTTTGTCACCATCAATTTGCCACCATTACTTTTGAAATCGGTTCTGTAGTTCCAGAGATTCCATAGAAATTGTAATTTAGAATGTTTTTCGAACGCTTTTCGCTTATTTCACCCTTTTAAAATTCGAATTTTTTTTTAATTTGTTCTTAGAGAGCATTTACATCTTATAAGTATCTACCATGCTAAATTTCGTGTTTCTAAACACCTTCAGTATAAAAAAAAAAATCACAATTTTCGAACTTTTTTGCTCCTGCACCCCCATGGGGGTAGTGCACCGACATAAAATAGAGCCTATGTTGGAGCAGGGGTTGTCACCATCAATTTGCCACCATCAATTTTGAAATCGGTTCTGTAGTTCCAGAGATTACATAGAAATTGTAATTTAGAATGTTTTTCGAACGCTTTTCGCTTATTTCACCCTTTTAAAATTCGAATTTTTTTTTTAATTTGTTCTTAGAGAGCATTTACATCTTATAAGTATCTACCATGCTAAATTTCGTGTTTCTAAACACCTTCAGTATAAAAAAAAAATCACAATTTTCGAACTTTTTTGCTCCTGCACCCCCATGGGGGTAGTGCACCGACATAAAATAGAGCCTATGTTGGAGCAGGGGTTGTCACCATCAATTTGCCACCATCAATTTTGAAATCGGTTCTGTAGTTCCAGAGATTACATAGAAATTGTAATTTAGAATGTTTTTCGAACGCTTTTCGCTTATTTCACCCTTTTAAAATTCGAATTTTTTTTAATTTGTTCTTAGAGAGCATTTACATCTTATAAGTATCTACCATGCTAAATTTCGTGTTTCTAAACACCTTCAGTATAAAAAAAAAATCACAATTTTCGAACTTTTTTGCTCCTGCACCCCCATGGGGGTAATGCACCGACATAAAATAGAGCCTATGTTGGAGCAGGGGTTGTCACCATCAATTTGCCACCATCAATTTTGAAATCAGTTCTGTAGTTCCAGAGATTACATAGAAATTGTAATTTAGAATGTTTTTCGAACGCTTTTCGCTTATTTCACCCTTTTAAAATTCGAATTTTTTTTTAATTTGTTCTTAGAGAGCATTTACATCTTATAAGTATCTACCATGCTAAATTTCGTGTTTCTAAACACCTTCAGTATAAAAAAAAAATCACAATTTTCGAACTTTTTTGCTCCTGCACCCCCATGGGGGTAGTGCACCGACATAAAATAGAGCCTATGTTGGAGCAGGGGTTGTCACCATCAATTTGCCACCATCAATTTTGAAATCGGTTCTGTAGTTCCAGAGATTACATAGAAATTGTAATTTAGAATGTTTTTCGAACGCTTTTCGCTTATTTCACCCTTTTAAAATTCGAATTTTTTTTTAATTTGTTCTTAGAGAGCATTTACATCTTATAAGTATCTACCATGCTAAATTTCGTGTTTCTAAACACCTTCAGTATAAAAAAAAAATCACAATTTTCGAACTTTTTTGCTCCTGCACCCCCATGGGGGTAGTGCACCGACATAAAATAGAGCCTATGTTGGAGCAGGGGTTGTCACCATCAATTTGCCACCATCAATTTTGAAATCGGTTCTGTAGTTCCAGAGATTACATAGAAATTGTAATTTAGAATGTTTTTCGAACGCTTTTCGCTTATTTCACCCTTTTAAATTTCGATTTTTTTTTAAATTTGTTCTTGGAGAGCATTTACATCTTATAAGTAGCTACAATGCCAAATTTCAAATTTCTAGCTCCTTCAGTATACAAAAAATCGCAATTTTCGAACGTTTTTTGCTCCTGCACCCCCCTGGGGGTAGTGCACCGACATAAAATATAGCCTATGTTGGAGCAGGGGTTGTCACCATCAATTTGCCACCATCAATTTTGAAATCAGTTCTGTAGTTCCAGAGATTACATAGAAATTGTAATTTAGAATGTTTTTCGAACGCTTTTCGCTTATTTCACCCTTTTAAAATTCGATTTTTTTTTTAATCTGTTCTTAGAGAGCATTTACATCTTATAAGTATCTACCATGCTAAATTTCGTGTTTCTAAACACCTTCAGTATAAAAAAAAAATCACAATTTTCGAACTTTTTTGCTCCTGCACCCCCATGGGGGTAGTGCACCGACATAAAATAGAGCCTATGTTGGAGCAGGGGTTGTCACCATCAATTTGCCACCATCAATTTTGAAATCGGTTCTGTAGTTCCAGAGATTACATAGAAATTGTAATTTAGAATGTTTTTCGAACGCTTTTCGCTTATTTCACCCTTTTAAAATTCGAATTTTTTTTTAATTTGTTCTTAGAGAGCATTTACATCTTATAAGTATCTACCATGCTAAATTTCGTGTTTCTAAACACCTTCAGTATAAAAAAAAAATCACAATTTTCGAACTTTTTTGCTCCTGCAGCCCCATGGGGGTAATGCACCGACATAAAATAGAGCCTATGTTGGAGCAGGGGTTGTCACCATCAATTTGCCACCATCAATTTTGAAATCAGTTCTGTAGTTCCAGAGATTACATAGAAATTGTAATTTAGAATGTTTTTCGAACGCTTTTCGCTTATTTCACCCTTTTAAAATTCGAATTTTTTTTTAATTTGTTCTTAGAGAGCATTTACATCTTATAAGTATCTACCATGCTAAATTTCGTGTTTCTAAACACCTTCAGTATAAAAAAAAAATCACAATTTTCGAACTTTTTTGCTCCTGCACCCCCATGGGGGTAGTGCACCGACATAAAATAGAGCCTATGTTGGAGCAGGGGTTGTCACCATCAATTTGCCACCATCAATTTTGAAATCGGTTCTGTAGTTCCAGAGATTACATAGAAATTGTAATTTAGAATGTTTTTCGAACGCTTTTCGCTTATTTCACCCTTTTAAAATTCGAATTTTTTTTTAATTTGTTCTTAGAGAGCATTTACATCTTATAAGTATCTACCATGCTAAATTTCGTGTTTCTAAACACCTTCAGTATAAAAAAAAAATCACAATTTTCGAACTTTTTTGCTCCTGCACCCCCATGGGGGTAGTGCACCGACATAAAATAGAGCCTATGTTGGAGCAGGGGTTGTCACCATCAATTTGCCACCATCAATTTTGAAATCGGTTCTGTAGTTCCAGAGATTACATAGAAATTGTAATTTAGAATGTTTTTCGAACGCTTTTCGCTTATTTCACCCTTTTAAATTTCGATTTTTTTTAAAATTTGTTCTTGGAGAGCATTTACATCTTATAAGTAGCTACAATGCCAAATTTCAAATTTCTAGCTCCTTCAGTATACAAAAAATCGCAATTTTCGAACGTTTTTTGCTCCTGCACCCCCCTGGGGGTAGTGCACCGACATAAAATATAGCCTATGTTGGAGCAGGGGTTGTCACCATCAATTTGCCACCATCAATTTTGAAATCAGTTCTGTAGTTCCAGAGATTACATAGAAATTGTAATTTAGAATGTTTTTCGAACGCTTTTCGCTTATTTCACCCTTTTAAAATTCGATTTTTTTTTTAATTTGTTCTTAGAGAGCATTTACATCTTATAAGTATCTACCATGCTAAGTTTCGTGTTTCTAAACACCTTCAGTATTAAAAAAAAATCACAATTTTCGAACTTTTTTGCTCCTGCACCCCCATGGGGGTAGTGCACCGACATAAAATAGAGCCTATGTTGGAGCAGGGGTTGTCACCATCAATTTGCCACCATCAATTTTGAAATCGGTTCTGTAGTTCCAGAGATTACATAGAAATTGTAATTTAGAATGTTTTTCGAACGCTTTTCGCTTATTTCACCCTTTTAAAATTCGATTTTTTTTTTAATTTGTTCTTAGAGAGCATTTACATCTTATAAGTATCTACCATGCTAAATTTCGTGTTTCTAAACACCTTCAGTATAAAAAAAAAATCACAATTTTCGAACTTTTTTGCTCCTGCACCCCCATGGGGGTAGTGCACCGACATAAAATAGAGCCTATGTTGGAGCAGGGGTTGTCACCATCAATTTGCCACCATCAATTTTGAAATCGGTTCTGTAGTTCCAGAGATTACATAGAAATTGTAATTTAGAATGTTTTTCGAACGCTTTTCGCTTATTTCACCCTTTTAAAATTCGAATTTTTTTTAATTTGTTCTTAGAGAGCATTTACATCTTATAAGTATCTACCATGCTAAATTTCGTGTTTCTAAACACCTTCAGTATAAAAAAAAAATCACAATTTTCGAACTTTTTTGCTCCTGCACCCCCATGGGGGTAATGCACCGACATAAAATAGAGCCTATGTTGGAGCAGGGGTTGTCACCATCAATTTGCCACCATCAATTTTGAAATCAGTTCTGTAGTTCCAGAGATTACATAGAAATTGTAATTTAGAATGTTTTTCGAACGCTTTTCGCTTATTTCACCCTTTTAAAATTCGAATTTTTTTTTAATTTGTTCTTAGAGAGCATTTACATCTTATAAGTATCTACCATGCTAAATTTCGTGTTTCTAAACACCTTCAGTATAAAAAAAAAATCACAATTTTCGAACTTTTTTGCTCCTGCACCCCCATGGGGGTAGTGCACCGACATAAAATAGAGCCTATGTTGGAGCAGGGGTTGTCACCATCAATTTGCCACCATCAATTTTGAAATCGGTTCTGTAGTTCCAGAGATTCCATAGAAATTGTAATTTAGAATGTTTTTAGAACGCTTTTCGCTCATTTCACCCTTTTAAATTTCGATTTTTTTTATTTGTTCTTAGAGAACATTTACATCTTATAAGTAGCTATAATACCAAATTTCAAATTTCTAGCTCCTTCAGTGTATAAAAAATCGCAATTTTAGAACTTTTTTGCTCCTGCACCCCCCCCCTGGGGGTAGTGCACCGACATAAAATATAGCCTATGTTGCACCACCACCAGCAGGGGTTGTCACCATCAATTTGCCACCATTACTTTTGAAATCGGTTCTGTAGTTCCAGAGATTCCATAGAAATTGTAATTTAGAATGTTTTTCGAACGCTTTTCGCTTATTTCACCCTTTTAAATTTCGATTTTTTTTTAAATTTGTTCTTGGAGAGCATTTACATCTTATAAGTAGCTACAATGCCAAATTTCAAATTTCTAGCTCCTTCAGTATACAAAAAATCGCAATTTTCGAACGTTTTTTGCTCCTGCACCCCCCTGGGGGTAGTGCACCGACATAAAATATAGCCTATGTTGGAGCAGGGGTTCTCACCATCAATTTGCCACCATCAATTTTGAAATCGGTTCGGTAGTTCCATAGATTACCCCCTACAAACAAACAAACAAACAATCTTTACTCCTTTATAATATTAGTATAGATTACTGGATTCTATCATAAACTGGCCGTAATTTGTCATAATAAGAAAAAAAATTTACAACCATTCATGCGATAGATATAAATTATATAACTATGCGTTTCGGAAATCACCAATTTCATATATTTGTGTCTGATTCGTTTTATTGCTAGAAATTCGATGTTGGAGAAAGAATATTATGTAGATGAAAGAAGTCTCGCTTCCTAGTCTGTCATAGACGTTGGTGAGTTTTTTGGCATAGAAGCCGAATCAGGTAGACTCTGAATTCTGAATCAATGTTTTTTTTTTTTTTTTTTTTTTTTTTAAATAAATATCGAGGGATTTTTTTTTATTTATTTAAAATATAACTTTTAAAATCTAAATATGTGAGTTAAAAGATTTAGCAAAAAGTTGGCGTTTATAAAACATACATTGATGAAATTTTGTGAAAACAATACTAAAAGGAAATGAATCCAAAAATAATGATCATCATTATTTTTGGTTCACCGATAGGGTACATTTTTTATCTTTCTACTAGTGTAAATGCACGTCCTAGGACAGTGAGTAGAAGTCGTGGTTTCCACTTAAGATTTGAAATAGTTTATAAAATAATTTAATACTATTCATTGAGAATAAGGAAAACTGACCTGAAACGCTAAGTTCAGGGCTGCCATTTGCTACTAAAATGCTACTTTTTGTTACTATTTTCAACTTCAGGAGACTAAGGCAACATTTTTAAGCAAAAAAGGCTTGAAAAGCAACTATTTCTGACAAATAGGCAACTATTTTATGAAAAAGGAAACTTTGTGAAAAATTTATTCTAGCTTTTTCAAATACATGTTGCAGGAAATATGAAACAACAATAAAAAAAATTTACCATTCTAGTGACAATTTTTTTAAATGTTCCATACCACCACCAAACAGCACTTTTCTTGACCAAGAGTCAATTTCACTAATTTTTCTATTGTTCTAATTGCTGCTGCATAGTAACAGTAAGCAAATAAGCAATTATATCCTTTGATCCCTCAGCATACGTAGTTTTAAATCATTAAACGGAAAAAATTGCCCTATTTGTTGCTCACTAATAGCAATAAATAAATCATCTAAATAACCTCCTCCATTATAAAAATTCTGCTTCCTCCTTTACCCACATCCCCCCTCTCACCCTCATGCTGTGTTTCAAATCGTTTAAATCTCTTTATTTTTTTAAAAAAGAAAATACATCTGCCCTACTTACTGATCATTGCTTCTAATAACAATAAATAATTAAAGATCATCTAAATCCCGCCCCCGCCCACACACACACACACAACATACAAGGAAGTTTAAAATATGTATTTTTATATTTAAAAAATTCGCCTGTCTTGTTGCTCTCTAATGAAATAAATATATAATCAGTCTTATATAAACTATCCCTTTCTTCCAAAATTTTTGGTTCTCCCCTATGCCCAACCCCTCCAGCATGCGGATTTTCAAATCTTTCAAAACTTTATTTTAAGAAAAATAATTCTGCCCTATTTGTTGTTAACTAATAACATTAAATTAAAAAAAAATAATCATCCAACTCTCCCTCTCAAATTTACATTTCTCCCCCCTCCCCCCTTCCTTTCCAGTGTAGAAAGAGATTTAAAATATTTATTTAGAAAAAAAGTCTCACCCAATTGTGTTATAATATGGGCTTAAAATATTTAAAACTCTTTATTTAAAAAAAAAAGTCTGCCATATCCATTGCTTTCTAGTAACAATAAATAATTAATCAATAATCTAAAATACCCCCCTTCCCCCCATACCCAATTTCTGTTTTTTCCTACTTCTGCAATTTCAAACTCTTTAAAATATTAAAAATTTGAATTTTATAAAAAAAAAAATTAGCTGCATTTGATACTTTGTAGTAATGATAAATATTAATGACCTAAATTCCCTCCTCCCCTGAAAATTTTCTTTTGTAAATAATTTTTCAACTATATTTTCGTAATGTGTAGTGCATCACCGTAAATTGGGACGCCAGCTATGTTGTAGTATTCTACAAAAAATGTCATTTCAAAGTAAGCAAATATGCACGTAAAATAAAAACTTCCATTATATTGCAGTTTCAAACTCTTTAAAATATTTAAAATCCCTTAAATCTGCAATGTAGGAAAAGTTCCAAGAAAGATTTCTTTAAGTTCATTACGAAAGCAAAAATGAAATGCTGGAAATATCACTGTTACATCTGCAACTAACAAGAGCTATATCAAGTGTTCATCCAAAAGTTGCAGCAAACTAAACTCAAATGTCGTGAAAACTAGAATGGATTTACTTTTAACAATTTTGTTGCATAATAATTAGATAATATGTAAAAAACAGTACTGAATTTGTGCAGATTGTATATAAAATGTTGTATTGTTGTAATCAGAAAAACTTAGTCATTTTTAAGCAAAGATTAGTGAATAGTCAGAAAATTTGTAAAAGGGAAATCATTATCTACCCTGACCTCAACACTGTGACTATTTTGGATAATACACTATATTGCCAAAGGTGACTGGTCACTTGCGATTTTAGACGTTTTGTTAACTATCTAGAACTAGTCGGATGTGCCAATCCCAAAACTTTCTTCTATCTCAGTCATGTTAATACTTCAAAATTCGTTATCATATCCCCAATAAAATCAATATTTTTCGTTATTCCGTTGTACGTCAGCTGCTTTCGAATCGTCGGGTTACCGGGATGCGATCAACTGATGTATAATACTAAACTACGAAAAGTCCTTCAGGTCTGAACCGACAGGAACAGATAGCCTCCCTATTTCTTGGTTTTTCGATTTTAGCTAATTTTACTGGAAAACACGAAGGTAAAATGCGTGGAACCTAATTAAAGAAGATTCAATCCCAGTTCTCGTCAACATTGAATTTGAATGAGAATATCTCCAAATTAGTCCTCTACAGCCAAGTTGGCTTCATTTATGACAACTTATTTTGGTCGCCAAATTCGGCGATATTTCGCCAACTGTCGTCAAGTTTGGCGAGAATTTGACGTTGGCGAATATAAATATATAGTGATAAGCATATAATAGGATTAATTGTTACAACAATGAAAGAAAATTTGCCAAAACCATGTTAACTATAACTCATAAGTTAAACGCGTTTATGGATGAATTTTGCTGTCTTGTTTGAAAATGTCAGCCACCCTAAAATTTCAAACCGCTATATCTCAGGCATTTTTTAAGATAGAGGCAAAACAAAAATTGTTCCGTATTCTCTGAACATTTAACGAAAAAAAATTGTAGGATTTCTAATTTTTTTGCACATCTTTTTGAATTTGAAATTGAATTTGGCTATTTTGACCTTTTGAATTTGGCTATCACAGCACCCCTTTCGTCAAAATATCCCCAAATTCTGATAGAACCTGCTTGCCATAGCCAAAATCATAGGAAAAAAATGTGGTTCAATTTGAAGCATAACTTCATACACTTTTCGATGATACAATAGTGAAAATGGAACAAAAATATCGATCGCAGCGCGCCCTTTCGTCGAAATATCCCCAAATTCTGATAGAACCTGCTTGCCATAGCCAAAAACATAGAAAAAAAATCTGGTTCAATTTGAAGTATCACTTCATACACTTTTAGATGGTACAATAGTGAAAATGGAACAAAAATATCGATTGCAGCGCCCCCTTTTGTCGAAATATCCCCAAATTCTGATAGAACCTGCTTGCCATAGTTAAAAACATAAAAAAAAATCTGGTTCAATTTGAAGCATAACTTCATACACTCTTAGATGGTACAATAGTGAAAATGGAACAAAAATATCGATCGCAGCGCCCCCTTTCGTCGAAATATCCCCAAATTCGGATAGAACCTGCTTGCCATAGCCGAAAGCATAGAAAAAAAATCTGGTCCAAATTGAAGCATAACTTCATACACTTTTCGATGATACAATAGTGAAAATGGAACAAAAATATCGATCGCAGTGCCCCCTTTCGTCGAAATATCCCCAAATTCTGATAGAATCTGCTTGCCATAGCCAAAAACATAGAACAAAAATCTTGTTCAATTTGAAGCATAACTTCATATACTTTTAGATGGTACAATAGTGAAAATGGAACAAAAATATCGATCGCAGCGCCCCCTTTCGTCAAAATATCCCCACATTCTGATAGAATCTGCTTGCCATAGCCAAAAACATAGAAAACAAATTAGGTTCAATTTGAAGCATAACTTCATACACTTTTCGATGGTACAAAAAAGACCCACACAGACGGACAGACGGACAGACGGACGGACGGACAGACGGACAGACAGACATTTTGTAACTAGTCGGATGTGCCAATCCCAAAATTTTCTTCTATCTCAGTCATGTTAATACTTCAAAATTCGCTATCACATCGCCAATAAAATCAATATTTTTCGTCATTCTGTTGTACGTCAGCTGCCTGCGAATCATCGGGTTACCGGGATGCGATCCACTGATGTATACTAAACTACGAAAAGTCCTTCTGGCCTGAACCGACAGGAACAGATAGCCTCCCTATTCATTGGTTTTACGATTTCAGCTAATTTTACTGGAAAACACGAAAGTATAAAATCGTGGAACCTAAATAAAAAAGATTCAGTCCCAGTTCTCGTCAACATTGAATTTGAATGAGAATATCGCCAAATTTATCCTCTACAGCCAAGTTCGCTTCATTTATGGCAACTTATTTTGGTCGCCAAATTTGGCGATATTCCGACAACTGTCGCCAAGTTTGGCGAGAATTTGATGTTGGCGAATATAAATATATAGTGATAAGCATATAATAGGATTAATGGTTACAACAATGAAAGAAAATTTGCCGAAAGCATGTTAACTAAAACTCATAAATTAAACCCGTTTATGGATGAATTCTGCTGTTTTGTTTGAAAATGTCAGCCACCCTAAAATTTCAAACCGCTCTATCTCTGCCATTTTTTAAGATAGAAGCAAAACAAAAATTGCTCCGGATTCTCCGGATCAAGGCCGAACATTTAAAGAAAAAAAGTTTTAGGATTTCTAATTTTTTTTATTTGCACATCATTTTGAATTTTAAATCTTTAAATGGCTATCACAGCGCCCCCTTTCGAAATATCTCAAAATTCTGATAAAACCTGCTTGCCATAGCCAAAAACATAGAAAAAAAAATTGGTTCAAGTTGAAGCATAACATCATACACTTTTAGATGGTACAATAGTGAAAATGGAACAAAAATATCGATCACAGCGCCCCCTTTTGTCGAAATATCCCAAAATTCTGATAGAACCTGCTTGCCATAGCCAAAAACATAGAAAAAAAATTTGGTTCAATTTGAAGCATAACATCATACACTTTTAGATGGTATACAATGAAGACACACAGACGGACAGACGGACGGACGGACAGACGGACAGACAGACATTTTGTAAAACATGTTTTTCGGAATCTCTGACCTCTAAAACGTGTAAATCCGTCGAAAACCGGAAGTCGGAAAAAATTTCGATTACAATACTTTCTTCTATTATAGATAGAAGAAAGTAAAAATTGGTTCAATTATCTGCATAACTTCATACACTTTTCGATGATACAATAGTGAAAATGGAACGAAGATATCGATCACAGCGCCCCCTTTCGTCGAAATATCCCCAAATTCTAATAGAACCTGCTTGCCATAGCCAAAAACATAGAAAAAAAATGTGGTTCAATTTGAAGCTTAACTTCATACACTTTTCGATGATACAATAGTGAAAATGGAACAAAAATATCGATCACAGCGCCCTCTTTCGTCGAAATATCCCCAAATTCTAATAGAACCTGCTTGCCATAGCCAAAAACATAGAAAAAAAATGTGGTTCAATTTGAAGCATAACTTCAAACACTTTTGGATGGTACAATAGTGAAAATGGAACAAAAATATCGATCACAGCGCCCCCTTTCGTCGAAATATCCCCACATTCTGATAGAACCTGCTTGCCATAGCCAAAAACATAGAAAAAAAATGTGGTTCAATTTGAAGCATAACTTCAAACACTTTAAATGGTACAATAGTGAAAATGGAACAAAAATATCGATCACAGTGCCTTTCGTCGAAATATCCTCAAATTCTAACAGAACCTGCTTGCCATAGCCAAAAACATAGAAAAAAAATTAGGTTCAATTTGAAGCATAACTTCATACACTTTTCGATGATACAATGAAGACACACAGACGGACAGACGGACAGACAGACATTTTGTAAAAACATGTTTTTTGGTATCTCTGACCCCTAAAACGTGTAAATCCGTCGAAAACCGAAAGTCGAAAAAAATTTCGATTACAATACTTTCTTCTATTATAGATAGAAAGTAAAAAAAAATGGTTCAATTATCTGCATAACTTCATACACTTTTAGATGGTTCAATAGTGAAAATGGAACAAAAATATCGATCGCAGCGCCCCCTTTCGTCGAAATGTCCCCAAATTCTGATAGAACCTGCTTGCCATAGCCAAAAACATAGAAATAAAATGTGGTTCAATTTGAAGCATAACTTCATACACTTTTAGATGGTACAATAGTGAAAATGGAACAAAAATATCGATCGCAGCGCCCCCTTTCGTCGAAACATCCCCAAATTCTGATAGAATCTGCTTGCCATAGCCAAAAACATAGAAACAAAATGTGGTTCAATTTGAAGCGTAACTTCATACACTTTTCGATGGTACAAAAAAAGCCGTACAGACGGACAGACGGACGGACGGACAGACGGACAGACAGACATTTTGTAAAAACATGTTTTTCGGAATCTCTGATCCCTAAAACGTGTAAATCCGTCGAAAACCGGAAGTCGAAAAAAATTTCGATTACAATACTTTCTTCTATTATAGATAGAAGAAAGTAAAAACATGTTTTTCGGAATCTCTGACCCCTAAAACGTGTAAATCCGTCGAAAACCGGGAGTCGAAAAAAATTTCGATTACAATACTTTCTTCTATTATAGATAGAAGAAAGTAAAAATACATGAGGAATTAAGCTGAAACTGCAGGTGTGTAAACAGTATAGTATAGGTCATATATTTATGCGAAGATTTTTTCACGAAACCCCATAGGGGACTGTCAACAAATTGAAAAAGAACGAATATCTTTTGGATAACCCTGTAAAAACTAATATAGCAAAGGCGTTCAAACTCGAGATTTAGCTATAAGTGGCTTATTGCAATATACTGTGTTCATTTTTATGAGGATAGCATGTATACTCGTAGAGAAATTAAGGTTTTTATAAAAACAGTCCCAAATTTTGCCTAGTTTTTTGCTTATAATTTGCAGAGTTCTTAATATAAAAAAAGTTATTTTCAGAAAATGTGACAAACAACATTATACATAATACTTTGCAATCAGAATTAAAAAATAATAAAAATTGAATGAAAAATGAGCAGGTTTACTAAAAAATGTTTCACTGCGCATGCGTGAATACAATCAAAATATAATATGCATAATGTATTAGCTAAGTATATAAAGCAATTTTTGTGAAAGTCTCAAAATCATATTTGAAAATTCTGAAAATTATCGTCGATAGAATAAGCTCGAAATCCGTTGTTCCCAAAAAGAAGCAAAAAGATGACGGGTTGTATCAAATATCTGTTGATTAGTGCCAAGATAGCGAACACAATATTGCACGTACGTAATATTTGGATACAACCCCTCATCTTTTTGCTTCCTTATGGGAACAACCAAAGCCATTAAATAATAAGCCCAGTCAGATAGTGTTAAATTTGTTAGCGGGGACACTAGCGCCATTCCTCTGCTGCGGAAGGAGGACAAAACACAAGTGCGTCGCAGAGAAACGATACGATTTATTTATATCGATATTTTATACGATTTTTATCGTTTGTATCGATTTTTTGTTTTTGCACTTCCTTTAAAAGCTTGCTAATTATTGGGATATTTTACATTAAAGCTAAAATTATAATGAAAATAAAAAGAAAATTGGAATTTTAAATATTTTTTTTGTACACATTTTAACAAAAAACTGATAGTTTAACAAGAATATTTTATAACAATATTTCATGATGTTAAATGTTTGAGATTTTTTAGCAATTTAATAATAATTTAAAATCTAGTAATTGAAATATTTACTCAATAAGAATGAAGATTATTTAAAGATTTTATGCATACAGGATAACTAGAATAGAAAAAAAAAACTGAACATTTTTATATTTTATTGGATTTTTAAGAACTATGCAATTAAAAATTTTACAATTTATCAGAAATTTTTTCATAAAATAAATAAAATATAAAACGAAAAGAATAAATAAAATTTAACATCATGAAATATTTTTGATAAATTATTAGTTTTTTGTTAAAAATATATACAAAGAAATATTTAAAATTCCAATTTTATTTTTATTTTCATAATAGTTTTAGCTTTAATGTAAAAGGCCCCAGTAATTAGCAAGCATTTAAAGGAAGTGCATGTTAAATTGCCCATAACATCTCACAATTTTGTATTCAGCGTATCATTTTTTAACACTGTCCAACCAAGTTGAAAAGGGTTTATGACTTCGGTTTGTCTGTCCATGCTCCAACTCTCATAAATATACTCGAATTGCCCTGAAATTTTTGTCGTTTGCTATAGCATGTTCCCTATTTCAACTTATAGTTTTTTTACAGGGACAGTCAAAAATATTATGTTACATTACAGTCAATGGGAAATAATCATTTCAAGTGCATTTTGATGATGCTACGTCATTTAAAACATGATGAAATTGATATATAATTATGAAGCACATCAAAACAGGCGTTTTGTAGACTATGGTATGCAAAACATTAATTATTCATTTACAGGGTCAAACAAAAGAATTCTGTTACACATTGTTCTATGGGGGAAAATCGTTTGTAGGTTAATATAGTGATATTTCACTATTTCAAACATAATGAAAATTATATGCATTACTGAGGTGCACTTATTAATTTCTCTCATCAAAGTGGTGTGAATTGCATTTATTTACAGGGAGACACAAAGATATCAGTTACAGTACAGGTGTGTTATTTAGAGTCAATGTGTGATATGTGGGTTTCAACTTTGGTTTGCGTTTTAAGTTTAACTAAATTTTTTCATAGTACGTGTGTTTATAAACTCGGTTGTTCATATACACGGCTACACAAGGGAATCCGTAAGTATTACAGATTATGGGAGTGAATTACTTAAGGGTAGTTTTTAATTGTGTTAACCATTTTCCTGCTGAACTATGTTTAGTAGACTAATAAAAGTTTGTAGTATATAAATAAATTCATATACAGAGCTACACAAAGAAAAATATACATTGTCGTTTAGGGTTGGTAATTGCTGCGAGTGAATTTTAAGTTGCTTTTTAGCTTAATTATCGGTGTGTACAAAAGCTTCAGATAATATGCAGGGCTGTGCAAAAGATTTTGAGTGCATTTTCATTGGTTAGTGAAAATTGCTAAATGTGAATATTCTAACTGAACTAAATTTTATCATGCTATATATCACCATCTATTGATCATATACAGGGCTGCACAAAATAATTCGACTACTTTTTTGACACTGGAATGTAATTTTGACAACTGTATTTTTCAATATGTTATATGTTTTCTATAATGTTTACTTACATATTTCCCTTCACCTTATTTAACGGTGAAGTTTCATTACAATTTTCTGGCTGTGTTGGAAAGTGTTTCATAATCACACATAATTTTTTGTTCTTGTTTTTAATACATTGATCTAGTTCTAGTTGCTAAAAATTATATTTACAAAGGAACCACTTTTGGTGCAGCTCGCACCATACATGGTACTCATGTATGGTGCATCATACTATGGTAATGCATCCATACATCGTACATTTCGTAGCCCTATACATAAAAGTTAGAGAACTGACAAAATTTCTCTGTTAAAGTCATATTTTAAATTTTTTTATACTATATTATTTTTTCTTTATTGGATTTTTAATTGATAATTTCATGCCAAAAGCGAGTCAAATCGCCAAATAGGGTGCTATGAATCCAAACCACTACTGACACAGCAGAAAAGTATGACATTCGTCCAGGGTTGTCTGAAAAAAGCCTACAGTCAATGTCACGCCACCAAAAATGCAATTATAATGTTGAAATTTTTCAAAATGAAATTCGTAGGTTTTTAAAGAGTTTTTTAAACTTCTTTCAATATTTTATTCTTACTATTAACTAATTTGTATTTTAAAGTATTTAAAAAAATTCTCTGTTAATAGTCCAATAAATGGTCTCGAAAATTGTATTTTCTGAAAGTTATGCTGCTGTAAAATAAAAAAATGATTTTAACACAAAATTTTCAACAATTCTCAAACTTCGTAATATAGGGCTTTAAAATGCCACCCTGTCTCAATGCTAGGTGCGAGCTGCACCAAAAGAGGTTCCCTTGTTAGTAAAAAGCTTATTTAAAGAAATCAATATAATTGACCCTTCTCTCTTAAAAAACTACGAATTTTCATTAAATAAATATTTTATGTAAAAACAGATCATCATGAAATTTTGTAAAAAAAATTTCTTGTACTTTTTGGTTCAAATATCCACAGAAACTTTAGAAAAGAAAAAGAAAACTTATGATTTTAATAATTTAGTAAACTGCAGCTAAGATTCTACTTTAAAAAATAATAATACTTCAAACTTTTAATGTAACTATTGGGTTGCTCGGAAAGTTGGTTCGTACCGGAAAATTCTATTATTAGACATTAAATCAGATAGCTAATGTCTAATAATTGACGGGCAGAATTTTCTGGTACAAATTCTTAAGCAGAAGGAACTTTCTGAATAACCCAATATATGTATTTAATGACTAATTAGCAGATAATTAACTATCAACATTTGTATAGATTTCTCTGTGGCATATGTTAAATTTAATCGAATCATTGCCTCTAGTATGTGAATTATATACTATATCAGAGATGAATTCAGCGGTTGGGGCAGGGTACACATACACCAGATGATTTGCAATTTTATGCTTTTATTTTTATATTATGTTAAAATTGTTATCATAAGGCATTATAAGTAAGCTGTAATTCAAAACACAGGTACAATGACAAAGATTGTGCACTTAAAAAAAATGAAAAAGTTTCCCGTTGGAAATGGAATTATAGTTACCCTTATCGATAAGAAAACTTTTCCGAACCTACAAGGAATAAAATCTGGAAAAATAGAAAGTTGTTTCTTTCTGTCAAGAAACTTTTCCTTTTTGATTCAGAAACTTATCTTTAAATACAGAATAAATTCCTGTAGATTAATGAAATCTCTCCTTATGTATAAACAAAAGCTTCCCAAATCAATAAGTAAACTCATCTTTAATAATAGAATCAATTCCTATAAATCTGTATAACTTTCAATTCACACAAAAAAGTTTTGAAAGAATAGACATAAAACATTCCTTTTTAAAAAAGAAACATTTCTGAATTATTCATTCGGGAATCTTGAAAAAGGTAAAAATACCTCTGTAAAATAGTAACTTTCTTTTCTTTATGGAAATATATATATATTTTTTTAATCAGAAAAAAATCCCGTATCATAGACTTTTTCCTTATAAGGAGTAAGAACAATGACAGATGAAAATACTCACCTCTTGGACACTATTTTTGTTTCCTTTTATCTAACTTAAATATTATTAAGAATCTTTTGTGCATGCCTATTCACACAATCAGAATTACAGATAAATGGGTAATAAGAATAATTCAAGTATGTTAAGATTATAAAATAGATTACTTTGGTATGTTTTGTATTACAATGGTCCATTTTAACGTATTTTCATCTTTAAATTTTATTTATTTGTTACAAGTACACTTTTTTATGTTCATAATATACATAACATACTTCTTGTTTATTTGTAATCTGCGTGTATACGTATCCTTAATACATTCAGTCAAGATAAAAACAAAAGCAAAATTGTCCAAAACAAACCATTTCGCCTGCTAAAATGTTCCCGCACCCTTAAAAGCACATTTTTTTTTTTTTTTTTTTTTTTTTTTTTTGTGAAAAATGTAAATTGTTATATAAATGTAAAACAAATCTGGTGAAAACAATTTAGCTTTATCTTTAAATGGTTTTCTTAATTGAAATGAATTGGAAAAATTATCAACATGGAACTGAATAGACATAATTCAAAAACATTGTTTAATACTAACTATTCTCTCGTTTTAGCAGTGATGAATTCAGCAGAAGGCTTGGGATACACACAGTGGAGGATTTGTGGTTTTATGCTTATAAATATAATTTTTTATGTTTAAAGTTATATCATAAGTAAGTTGTCTCTAAAAACACAGATAAAACGACAAAGTTCATGGTTCATACACTTGAGAACGATTTTATGTTTATATTTGTTGTAGAAGTGCAATGTTCACCCCCCCCCCTCCCCTTTTGGAGGAGAATTTTTGTTTTAACACTGACCTTCACAGTACCCATAACCAAAAATAATAATAATATTAAATTTAATGCATTTCATTTTGTATGGAGTGTTTTTAAAAAGGTAAAATTCTACATATTTTTTATGTTATATAAGTTAGTTGTTTCTCAAAATACAAATATATCAAATAAAATTCAAGTACTTTTCAAGGATGTTCAAGGGTTGTTTTAGATCAAAGTGTGAAAAAAAGGGAGAAAAAAAATACTTTTCAAAAATTAAAATCAGATTTTTTAATTAAGGAACTTAGATTTGTACGAGGTTTTAAAAATAATCTGTCTTCATACTTCAGGTATTCTTGTAAAAATCTTACTAAAATAATGTGTACTAATATATATATATAAATATATTATTATAATAAATCAAGCTGCCTTAAAGAAGACAAATTCTGGAGCAATGTTATTTTTTTGAGTTGGCAGAAGTAATTTAGTAACATTTAAAAGTAAACTAAGACAATATTTAGAAAAAAAAATACTGTATACAATTGTTTAGAAATCAAATAATCTTTAACTTCAAAAACAATTTCCCCAATTTTACTTTACAAATATACATTAAAAAGTACTTTTTATTTCAGATTGTTTTGTATCTTTTCTATTGTTATAACTCAAATAATACAAATAAAATTTATTTTTTTTGTCAGCTCATATCTAGATGTAAAGTATTTTGTACACCTGAAAAATTTTTCAATCATTTTGTACTTTTTAGTATTATTATTCATTTGGAGGAAAGAATTTTCTAAATATATTTGGTATTTTTTATGTTAGCCGGATGTCAATTATATAGAGATGTAATCATTGGCACCCAGCTAACATAAAAATAGCAGTTATTTGTATTCTTTAATTTTTATTTAGTACTTTACTTAATTATTACTATTAAGTAGAAGCATTAATATGTGTCTTTGTGTAGAATATTATAGTGAACATGGTATTTTCAGGTACTTTAATATGTTTTAATAAATTTACAATCAGCAGAAAAAGAAGAAAAATCTTATCTATTTATATTATTAAAAGAATTTTCAAGTTTCTGTTCAATAGAAAACATATAATTTTTTTTTTGATTGATCATTTATAAACATATGTAGACTTCCAGCCTTTATTATCTGTATTTTGTGCTTTCAAACGTTGTGAAACAAACATAGATAAATGTTGAAAGATATTATAGAATAAACAACAGTAGTATTAATTTATCAAGCATAGTAAGGCAAAAATTTTGGCTTACTTAATCTAAATAACGTGAAGGTCGTTTAAATTTTTCAAGAATAAAATTTCAACATTGATTTACATCAATGATAGATCTTATTTTTAATCAGCTTACCATAGTTTAGATATACACAACATTACATAAATTAAAATTGTTCTAGAATAAATATAATACATAAGAAAAAAATCACCACATTGCTTGACTATTTCAAAGAATTCTTATCAGATCTTTAGATATTACGATATATTTTTTTTTTCAAGACAATATATTAAAAAAAACTTTTAAATAATAAAGTATAGTTATTTAGTAAGGTACATTTATACCATCGGTAAAAATATCATGCATTAAAAAATAAAGTAATATCACTACAAGAGCAGAAGTGAATTCTCAAATGAAGTTGCTTTTCATGATATTGAATTTTTTACTTAAAGATTTGCGATTAAAGAACATTACTTCTAAATTAGAAGTAAGCTAGGGATTTCCCCTTATTTCTTATTACTGACTTCTCCTATTACTTAACATTTAATCAAAGTAATTAACTGCAAAAGGATAACAATGTTATATGGTTGATAGACAATAAAGATGATCATTTAAAAGAACAAACACATTTATTAAACATTTAAAGACAAACAATAAATAAAAATGAATGTTTCAAAATTATATTATTTTGTGATACTTTATATTTAATTGAAATAATAAAATACAGCTCACAGATGCAAAATATTTACATCTTGAGATATTAGATTAAGATAGCTGTTTGCAGAGTGTGTGCTTCTGGTGTCAGTAAAGTTCATTACCATGATGATATAGAACGATCACCACAAAGTCTGTAATTATTATACAAACCGATTTCCGACTTACTCTTTTCCTGAATTCCAATAAGCTTTATCCATCGCTGACATCTAAGGGAGACATAAGAATTCAAATTTGAATTAATATAAATTATGAGCATACAATTTGTGGATATTTACAGGTTGAATAGGGGAGATTTACTTGATGAAATTTTATCATCTTCTTAGGAATACTAACGATTTAAAAAGAGAGAATTTTTAAAACGTAAACTGTTGGCATCTGACGCCTACTTTCTGATGGTGAAAATCTTGTTTTAATAATTATATTAGGTAATGAGTAATCACGCTTCTAAATTTCCCCCGTAGACTAACATTAGATTTCATGATCGGGAGTTTCAGTGAAGCAGCCCCTTAATAATGCATGTGTTGTTACTTATACATGCCATATGTACATCGTATACACATGTCATATACGACCTGTACTTAACAAATTTAATAAAATCTAGTAACGAAGAAAACATTTCGCAGGTTAAAATATATATATATATATATATATATATATATATATATATATATATATATATATATATATATATATATATATATGTAATTTGACAAAACACAAATTTTTATTTTATGAATTGAGAAAAATTTAGAATAACATATAATTAAATTCAGAAAGATAACATAAACTTCCTTTTGTAATATAATCTCTGAAAAAAAAAATAATGCTGTAAAGGCCGAATTAACTGGCATGTCCGAGAAAGCAGTTGAGTGCTATAAAATGGTTATCTGATGATTGGGAGGGGGGGGGGGAATTCAACACTGACACCATGTCAAAAAAAATATATATATATAATTTAACAAATTACAATAACCATTAGGAAAATGTTCCGAAAGCTTAAAAAAATGCCTGCCAAGGTTGCAGTTATGATTTCGCCCACATCATCGCAAAGCTTATATAAGCATCCTAGATACGCATATATATAGTATATGTATATATATTCCAAACACTCCTATATATGCCATATACATCATATACACATGTCATATATATACGTCATATATGCATTATATATGACTATAACGTGGCCATATACGTCAAGAAATGTTATATATATATCATATATTATTATAATGCCATACATGCTTTATAATTTGGCGATAAATCTTGGTCGCTTGGCGATTCATCTTTGGAACCCGTGATAACATGAAAGTACCCAAATTTTAATCATATCAGCATAAAAATAATACAGAAATAGGGATCTGTTTCATACTTTAAATGTTTAAAAAACGAGAGAAAAGTATGAGCATGTCAGGAATTGGCACAGACGCACCATGTTGAATTTTTTTTTCTCGCCAATTTGGCGAAAACTTTGTTTTGGAATATTAGTTACAAATAGTATGCAATAATAGCACGTGATTTTTTATTTCAATATAAAAATAAAATATAATAAAAATAAATAAATGGTAGTTTGATGTAAATAAATATGTTACTGTGATACTTTTCTATTGATAAACATAGTAAAAATAATTTATAGAATAAAAATAAAAATAATTAAACAAAATAATCGGTTTACCATGTGAGGCATAAAATTGCCATTTTGTTGCAATTGCGCCAACATGGTTTGTATAGAACATCTGTGCCCAGGAATTTTAACATAGTTGAGCAGAGAAAAGTATTTTTTATGTAAATCGCCTTAATGATAAACTGTTAATATTGATAAAATAAATATTTGCATATTAATAATTAGTAATAATAGCTGTTCACAATATATAGACACAGAACTTCAAAAACAAATTCATTTACATAATATGGGTTATTTAACCAATGTGGAACAGATGCTTTACACTCACGCAAACATATAAACATAAGTTTGGCGACTTTTTGGTTGGCGCGATTTTCAAGACCGCGCCAAACGAATAACTTAATTTTAATACAATGGCTAGGTTGCCATTAAAGGAAAAAATCCCCTAAATTTGGCGACTTTTTTTCCTTTTTTTAACCGATTAATTTTTTTTTTCTGCATGAGTGTAAAGCATCTTAGCCACCAAGGTTAAATAAACAGTAAAATAAAAAAATTGAATATACAAAATCGTATCTTAATCTCACTTCTCTAGGACCAGATTTTGGATCTTAGCGAGTATCGCCAAAGTTGGAAAGATTTTTTCTCGCGTATATTTTGCAGACCACTGCAGCATCTATACCAAATATATATATGTAGGGTAGATGTGCCAGTAATGGACACCTTTAAGGAATTTCGGTACTTTTTGGTTAGCCGGGCGCCAGTGATATATGTACATATATAAATACATATGTATATACACACACATATATATATACATACATATATGTATATATGTGTATGTATATATATATGTATATATATGTGTTTGTGTGTATATATATACATGTATATATATCACTGGCGCCCGGCTAACCGAAAAGTACCGAAATTTCTTTAAAAATTATTTTTTAATTAATAGTTATAATTGTTATATTCCACATTTTTTAATATTATATTAATCTACCCACAATATTTAACCATGCTCATAGTCACATTTCCCAATGTGAATCGAAATTTAATTGTAAATAACAGAAATAAATCAAAACACTGGAATATTTTTTAACACAAATATAAAAAAAAATGACATGGCCCGGACATTTTTCGTCCAGTTGGAAATTTACAACTTGTATAAATCAAAACAGCCTAAATTCCAGTAATGGACACCCCACAAAATGATATGATTCTATTTAAAACTAGAATTTAAAGAAAGCATATTAATGAAATAAAAAAGGCTGAATTTTCATTGATTATTTTTTTACAAACCAAAAATGTTGAAGGTGGCCCATTACTGGAAGGCGGTCCATTACTGGCACATCTACCATATATATATATATATAAACACAAAAATATCCGATATTTTCAAAATAAACAATGTATTGACGATTATAAATATTTTCAGATATTGCAGTTTAAACTAAAATAAATCAAACCAAGAAAAGATTATTTCAAATGAAAATTTAAATAATGTATATCTAAATTAAACAATTTATCTTTCAGTGGCTATTTCATGTAAATAATATCTCGCATAATTATTGGTTTTACATTTAAATTATCAACTTCAAACTAGGAAAATATATTTCTAGCTCTAAAAAAGGGCACAATTAATAACAGTTGAAAAATTCATTTACACTTATTTGACTGAAAATATCATACACAGTATTTTGAAAATAAATATCAAGTATATGAAAATAGCGAACATCATGATATTTTACACATACATATTGGAATTAGCTATTTATTGGAAACAGCGTAATTTTTAAGTACCGAATCGTTAGAAAACTATTACTTTATTTTCAGCCTTCAAAGGTCGAGCTCTGATATAACAACTGTGTGAATAATATATTTATAAATATTAATTACATTTATAAATCTGCATATCAGAGACAGATTACATCAGCTCCGCAGTTTTATTTTGAAATCATTTTATGAAATATTTATAACATTTAACCAGTTTAATTTATTTCATATTTGTTTTATTAATTAGTAATTATAAAAGTTGTTTAAAGAAGTTTTGAATTCTAAGGGAAAAACCAATTCCATATCGCCATTTCTTCCGTATACAAACTATTTACAAACCGAAAATAAAAACATTTAATTAATTTAAATTAATCTTACTTGAGAAAAAATTGATTTATATATGAATTATTTAACCAATGTTAAATAAAGAAACAGTAAAATAAAAATAAAAAATTTGAATATGCAAAATCGAAAATCAAAACATAGAACTTAACTTACCCCGTCATTGTGTTGCCATTCCTTCACGACAAATCTACCATCCGCTCGTTGCAGCACTCCCAACCGCTAGATGGCGCTATTTTCAACTTGCGAAAAGTTTCCCATTTATCTGACTGGGCTTATTATTTAATGGCTTTGGGAACAACGGATTTCGAGCTTATTCTATGGACGATAATTTTCAAGCTATGATTTTGTAACTTTCACAAAAGTTGCTCTATATACTTAGCTAATACATTATGCATATTATATTTTGATTGCATTTGCGCATGCGCAGTGAAACATTTTTTACCAAACCTACTCATTTTTCATCCAATTTTTATTATTTTTTAATTCTGATTGCAGAGTATTATGTGCAATGTTGTTTGTCATATTTTCTGAAAAGAACTTTTTTTTATATTAAGAACTCTGCAAATTATAAGCAAAAAACTTGGCGAAATTTGGGACTGTTTTTATAAAAACCTTACTTTCTCTACGAGTATACATGCTATCCTCATAAAAATGAACACAGTTAGCAGTTATATTACAATAAGCCCCTTATTAATAATCTCGAGTTTGAACGCTTTTGCTACATTAGTTTCTACAGGGTTATCCAAAAGATATTCGTTCTTTTTCAATTTGTTGGTAGTCCCCTATAGGGTTTCGTGAAAAAATCTTTGCGGATATATACACTATATTGCCAAAGGTGACCGGTCACTTGCGATTTTAGACGTTTTGTTAACTATCTAGAAAAATGCATGAGGAATTAACGTGAAACTGCAAGTGTGTAAACAGTATAGTATAGGTGATATATTTCCGCGAAATTTTTTTCCCGAAACCCCATAGGGGACTGTCAACAAATTGAAAAAGAACGAATATCTTTTGGATAACCCTGTAAAAACTAATGTAGCAAAAGCGTTCAAACTCGAGATTATTAATAAGGGGCTTATTGTAATATAACTGCTAACTGTGTTCATTTTTATGAGGATAGCATGTATACTCGTAGAGAAAGTAAGGTTTTTATAAAAACAGTCCCAAATTTCGCCAAGTTTTTTGCTTATAATTTGCAGAGTTCTTAATATAAAAAAAAGTTCTTTTCAGAAAATATGACAAACAACATTGCACATAATACTCTGCAATCAGAATTAAAAAATAATAAAAATTGGATGAAAAATGAGTAGGTTTGGTAAAAAATGTTTCACTGCGCATGCGCAAATGCAATCAAAATATAATATGCATAATGTATTAGCTAAGTATATAGAGCAACTTTTGTGAAAGTTACAAAATCATAGCTTGAAAATTCTGAAAATTATCGTCCATAGAATAAGCTCGAAATCCGTTGTTCCCATAAGGAAGCAAAAAGATGAGGGATTGTATCCAAATATTACGTACGTGCAATATTGTGTTCGCTATCTTGGCACTAATCAACAGATATTTGATACAACCCCTCATCTTTTTGCTTCTTTTTGGGAACAACGGATTTCGAGCTTATTCTATCGACGATAATTTTCAGAATTTTCAAATATGATTTTGAGACTTTCACAAAAGTTGCTTTATATACTTAGCTAATACATTATGCATATTATATTTTGATTGCATTCGCGCATGCGCAGTGAAACATTTTTTAGTAAACCTGCTAATTTTTCCTCCAATTTTTAGTATTTTTTAATTCTGATTGCAGAGTATTATGTACAATGTTGTTTGTCATATTTTCTGAAAAGAACATGTTTTTTTATGTTAAGAACTCTGCAAATTATAAGCAAAAAACTTGGCGAAATTTGGGACTGTTTTTATAAAAACCTTAATTTCTCTACGAGTATGCATGCTATCCTCATAAAAATGAACACAGTATATTACAATAAGCCACTTATTAATAATCTCGAGTTTGAACGCTTTTGCTATATTAGTTTTTACAGGGTTATCCAAAAGATATTCGTTCTTTTTCAATTTGTTGACAGTCCCTATGGGGTTTCGTGAAAAAATCTTCGCGGAAATATATAACCCATACTATACTGTTTACACACCTGCAGTTTCAGGTTAATTCCTCATGTATTTTTCTAGATAGTTAACAAAACGTCTAAAATCGCAAGTGACCGGTCACCTTTGGCAATATAGTGTATAACCTATACTATACTGTTTACACACCTGCAGTTTCAGGTTAATTCCTCATGTATTTTTCTAGATAGTTAACAAAACGTCTAAAATCGCAAGTGACCGGTCACCTTTGGCAATATAGTGTACTTTATATGCAACTATTTTGCTACTAAATCAGCCATGATATGCGACTATTTTTGGCTTCAAAGGCTACTAAAGCAACTATTTTGAATAATTTTTGGAGTAAGTTCAGGACGTGATTAATGCATGGACCTCTAGTGTTCTAACAAAAATTTTGTAATAAGATGTAAATAAGATGACAAACCAGAGGAGAATTACAAATCTATTAAAAATAAACACATATAGATTGAATGCAATTTTCAATACAAATAGCTTTTACTGACTTGTACTGTAAGAAATATAAACATGTTCACATACTATTTTCGACAATAAGGAATATGTGTAAAGTGTAAGGAAGGTATTAATCTTCCGTAATGGAGCTGTTTGTTTTAAAAATCATTAAATTGAAAAACAGTTTTCAAACATATTACATTTGAAAGAAAACACATTTCTCCCTTATTCAACGGTGTAAAATTTGAAATTATGCGATGTTGAGAAGTAATTAAATTTGCAATAAAAGGGAAATGGATTGATGATTCATCAAATCAATTAATTTTGCCAAATTAAATTATACATTAGAAACCTGAAACAAACAAATGAAGGATCACATATATTTGTTTTTATTGAACACATGCTTCATACAAATATCCGCTTGTAAATCTTCCTCAAGATGAGGACTGAATAGACACAAGGAAATTAAAACACTGAAGAATTACAGCCCGAAATTCCACAAAGAGTGTTAAATGGAGTTGACAGTATTCGAACTCGCCGCCCTGTCTCCTACGCTCTCAAGCGATAAGCGGAATGATGTCTTAACTACTCGGCCACGGAAAGCCCATCACGTTTATTACCTTTTCCAGTTCTGAAATTAATACGCATAAAATCGAGTTGTTACTTCTAAAACAAAAATTAATTCCATTGGTTCATAGGCGAATTACGTCAAAAGCTTTTTTTTTAATTTGTTTATATTATCAAAATTAAACACGATGATCTAATATGAACTATTAAAATACACAAAATTTAAATATTTGCAAATTTTAATGTATTTCATTTATATCAATTTGATGTTTTTTTCGATATAAAGCGCTTATAACGCCGGAGTAGTTTTTGCATATGTGAAAGATAAAGTAAAACATATATATATATATAAACTATGATGGCGTTATAAGCGCTTCATATCGAAAAAAAAAACATTTATATAGTGAAATACTTTACATTTTGTTAAATAAACCTTTGTTTCTAATGCTGTATAACACATTTAAATAATCTACAAGCAAATATTAATCAGAGAACCAGTAAATATGCATCCGAAATTACATTAAAACAATCAAAACATCTTACAAAAAATATTTTTGATCCTATCGGGAGAAGAGACAAAAATCAGTGTTTCTCTACCCATCTCCTTTTGCTTTTTTCGTATATAGTAAACTCTCAACTCTGACTAAAAAAAAAAAACTTTGTTACAAAAATACTGCTACATATTTTAATTCTCAATACGCATCGATTTGAAATGTGTAATAATAAAAATACACAATTTTTGAAGATATTTTGATTAAAACATTGAGCAGTTGAGAGTGTTAACCCTGCATATATTCATTTACTGAATGTCCAAGAGTGCAGTAAGAAATTCGAGAATGCTTTGTATTTCAGTGGTTGTGTTTTAGGAGTGGAGATTCTGATTATTTTTAATCTGTTTTCACAAAAGTAATACAATTCTTAATTTTTCAGATCATTCCATTTGGAGAGCAGCAGTTATTGTAACACCGATTACCTCGAAATTCATGAAAACGATGCTGCCGGTCCACTGATTGGAAAATATTGCGGTGATGAGATTCCAAGCAATGTTACTTCCGCTTCAAAATTATGGCTGAAATTCAGATCGGATGACATCGGCACAGCACCAGGTTTTATGGCTCATTACGAACTTGGTATGTGTTCTAGAAAATTAATCGATATTTAAGTCCATTCAAAATAAATTCTTCAGAGATTGCATTCTTCATTGCGTGGACTATATTGGGTGATCCGAAAGCTCCTGACACATTTCAAAATTTAATATAAAATCAAGTAACTGTCGTACGGGAGTGTGGTTTAGACTAAAATGTTCCACACGATGAAAAATTGTCTTGAAACGAGTAAAACAATTAGTTAAGAACTTCGCCCATAGATGACGCCGTATCTTAAATTATCAGACAGAATCGTGAAAAACGCAAGACAATCATTGATAATTTATTTTGTCACAAGCAGTTGCAGAGCATTTATTTTGTGCCATCCATTACCATATTTCGTTCCTCAGACTTAATCACACTCGATGTCAACCTCGTAGGGTTATGTCGACGACAAAGTGTATGCTTCCGCTGTGGCTGACACTGAAGTACTGAAGACAAGAATCACTCATGAATCCAATCTATTCCGCAATCCCTGAAAGCAAACACGTGGATTGAACTAGAGTACCGTTTGGATGTGGTTGAGGTACATGGCGCACACATTGAAATATGGTAATGGATTGCACAAAATAAATGCTCTGTAACTGCTTGTGACAAAATAAATGATCTGTAACTGAATGTCTTGTGTTTTTGATGTTTCTTTCTAAAAATTGTAGATACAGTACCATCTATGAGGGCAATTTGGAACTAATTTTTTTATTTGATTCAAGAAAACTTTACACTGTGAGAAGCATTTTAGTCCAAACCGCACTCCCCATACGACAATTACTTAATATTCTATTAAATTTTAAAATTTGTCAGGGACTTTTGGGCCACCCTATGTAACTAACAGTCTTTGTTGTAGCGTTTTTCAATTGTGTTTCTACGGAAACAACTTAACGATGTCCGCTAGATATCGCACACAGATCAATTTTCTGAAAATCTGGCCGAATATCGAATGTGGTTAATAATTTCATTAAATTATTAATTAATTAATATTAATTTATGATTATATTATTAATTATTAATTTATTTATTTTCATTTATGATTAAATATATTTATTCAAGAATATTAGCAAAAACAAACATTCTTTGATTACTATTTAGCAAATGTAAGCTATTGTTTTCCCAAAAAGCTAAATCGTCTTTAGAAATTTAAATTTTTTCTAAAATCTCAGAGGGATTTTGTGTTGACCTTTCTTGTTGCAATGTACACATAATGGATTTCAGTAAGTTAAAGGTTAAAGGACGTAAGCAACGTATAAAAAATTCCTACAGATTTTTTTCTTAAGATATCTGTAGGACTTCTTAAGGAGTTATTTTCTTAAGACTTCATACAAATATCTTAAGAAAATTCTTGACTGAATGTTTCTATATATTTACATCTCGTTTGTCTGTTTACCGGCTGTTTGCGCTCTAACGTCCGTAAATATACTTTCATTTTAACTCTCAATTTATATATTCTGTTGAAGTTTAATATAGAACATTACCTATATTAAATGGAGTATGTAGCATTTATAGTTCACTTACAGGGACACAAAAAAAATTCCGATATAGTATGGTTTATGGAAAAAATGTTTACAGTGTATTTTAGTGATGTTACACTGCCTCAAACATAATAAATTGTTATATGTCTCTCGGGTTAACTACAACATGCTTTCTATAGAAAATGAGGTATGTAGCATTTATCACTCATTTACATGGACATACAAAATAATTCGATTGTACTATTGCCTATGAGCAGTGATTTCCATACACGAGTGTTCAGTTGTGGTATGCGTGTTTAGGTTTACCTAAATTTTAATACATTACATGGTGTGTGTAAATTCTATACATCATATACAGGGCTGTGCACAAAAGAATTTGATAGCATTGTCATCGATGAGTGCGATTTGTTTAAATTATGTTTTAAACTTTTTTTTTTTTTTTTTTGCATTTTCTGACTGACTATATTTTAGTATATTAAGAGATGTTTGCCAAATATAAAGAAATTCATCTACGGGGCTGAACAAAAGAAATTTGACACCTTGCCATCTATGGATACTGATTGTTGGACTTTGGTACCTGTTTTGTTTTGTAAAAATTTATTCTTTTGTTATTCAAAGAACCAAAATTGTACCTCTATTTCGTACTTTACAATTTTTAAAGTTTAAAATAAGAAATAAAAAAACTTATTAAGTGGATTACTTAAAGTGGAAACTTATTGTGGAACTTTCATCTTGGAGGAAAGAAACGTCTTGTAAGAAAATCATTTGCAGATTGACATTCGCCGAAATTAAAAGCAAAAAATTACATTGATTTTTTTTTTTTTTTTTTTTTTTTTTTTTTTAATCAGTCCTTAAAAATCTCTAAATTATGTTGTTTTGAGACAAAATTTTATCTGAAAGCGCGTTTTTTTTTCTATTCTGCGCTGTAAAGAGTAAAATTACGCAACATTTTGAAATGAAGATGTGCATGGTGAAAGAAAATACTTAGCGCAAAAATTCAGTAAAGGATCCCTTAGAAAAGTAATTTAAAAAAATCTAAATCAAATTTTGAAAAAAAATATTTTTGAGGTGTTTGTTCTCTGATGCACCTTGTAGTACATCCGTATCCAATGTCGTTGTTCTGTCCGTATCCAACACAGCGTGAAGGCGTAAATAGACAGACAAACACACAAAGAGCACGTTCACGGACCGCAACCTGAGTTACGTAGGGTGACACATGGGTAGAAAGCATCAACTAACTACACAGGGAGCCTTGCTCCTTGCTTTAAAGTGGTTGCACGTCTTCTTTGCTCCTGACAAAGAAAGACAAGGTTCTTTCGGAAGTCTTTCCGCATATCTCATTTTATGGTGTTATTAAGAAGTTTTTTATGATTTTATAGTATCACACCAGTTTGTTCAAAACTTTAATGTAAATTTGTAATATTTGTGTAATACACCTTTAATAAATACCTTCTTTCCTTCGGGTTCCTACTCGTTCACACTTTTTTTAAATTCAAAGGCAAAATTTTATGAATACCATTTTTGTTCTTCTGCTTTCATCATACCACAGGAATGCAGCCATTTTCTCGATTAAACACAAGTTTATTTAACATGACGAAACATCACAAACATTGAAGAATACGCACATAGATATACATAAAGAGGAATATTTGTAGTAGCAGCAGCAGTTATGATATTCTTATAAGTTCTATCACAACTATATTTTATTTCGTAACATGACCACCGCATGCACACAACTTAACACCTTGGCCTCCCGCCAAACTCTACTACCTTCTCCTTCCCTCCGCAGTAGAAGAGAGAAAAAAACGGTTGCCATAAACCTGACGTCACCGGCATGACACCCCCCACCTAAGATTGAAAAAGGGTATGCCACTTTAGCAATCTGAAATCCAGACTGGTGACGTCACTACACTTCATCCTCTAACAGTAAACTACTAATGAATATTAATAAACTACAATATATATAAAAAGAAATACAAAAAAAATACTTATAAAATTTCTGGAACTCCTGCTAGCTACTGCAATATAAAAATACAATTAATGTTTCATAATATATAATACTAAATACAAATAACAAATGAGGAACACAATGCAAATTAATATGAAATAAAATTTCAGCTGCAGCATACACAAAAGGGAACTATCAAAAAGTTTTTGCTTTTAACAGTCATTAATTGTTCATCGAAAGTTAATAGTCATTTTATTATTCAGTTGTCTCCAGTCTAGACAATGCATACGCATTCGTCAACTTTGCACCAGGACAATGTGAAATAATGATGTCATACTTCTGCAAAGCCAATGCCCATCGCTGCAGTTTGGAAGATTGGGGAGCATTTTTGGTGATGAAAGTCAGTGGGTTGTGATCGGTGATAAGTTCCACGGGCGAACAAAAAATCCAAGTCTCGAACTTCTTTAGACTCCAGATAACCGCATAGGCCTCCCGTTCAATGGTCGGCCAAGCCTGTTGAATTTTGGTGAACTTTTGACTGGCATAACTGACTGGATAGTCTCTCATCCTTCTGTTGAGATAAACACGCACCGATGCCTATTGCAGATGCGTCACATTGAATGGAAAAAGGAAGTCCAATAACTGGTGTATAAAGACTAGGTGCCTCAACGAGACCCCTCTTTAGTTCAATGAAAGCTTTATCATGTTTCTCCAACCAGCACAATTTCTCAGAACTGTTCTTTTTAGTAAGTTCTGTCAATGGGTATGCTGTTTCGACATACTTAGGCAGGTAATCGCGGTAGTAATTACACAATCCGAGGACACTCTTAAGTTGTTTTTTTGTCTGTGCCTAACTTTCGTATGGCTTCAACTTTCTCTGGATCGGTTCGATGACTGCCGGACCCGATGACATGTCCTAAATACTTAATCTGGTTTTTCGCAAAGGCGAACTTCTTCAGGTTCACTGAGAACCGTAATTCTTGAAGTTTGGAAAATATCGTGTCAAGATGCGTAATATGATCAGACCATGTGTCCGAAAAAACAGCTATATCATCTATATACGCTCTAGCAAAGTTCTTGTATTTTGAAAGTGCTTTATTTATTTCTCTCTGAAAGGTCGCAGCTGCATTCCGGAGCCCAAAGGCCATCACTTTGAAGCGATATTGAGCCCTGTGAGTCTTAAAACATGCCAAACCCTGGCTTTCTGCTTCCAGCGGTATGGCCCAATATCCTTTTAGCAAGTCGATTGTAGTTATTACATTGGCCCTGCCAAAGTTGAACAAAAGATCCGTTGCGTTTTCCATCGGGAAATCGTCGGTTTTTGTGATTGCGTTCAATGCTCTAAAATCTACGCACAGTCGGAGGGCCCCATCTTTCTTCATCACGCATACTACCGGGTGTGGCGCCTCCACATCACTCTCTTCGATCAGTCCTAACTCTAACATTTCTTCGATTTGTTTATCTACTTGTGGCTTCAACGCCTCTGGGATTCGATAAACATATGCTTTTTTCATTTCTTCGCCGTTTAATCTAATTTTGTGCTCTCCTACCTTAGCTATTTGTACCTTTCTTGAAAATAAATCTTTATATTTGTATAATAAATCTAACATCTCTTTTCTTTCTGTATTTTCTAAGTGCTTTAAATCTACTTCTTCTATGTTAAACAAGTTTGGATTATCATTCACACTAGGGGTGGGATGGACTTCTCCTAGTTCTTCTTCATTTTCAAAGATTACTCCCACCGCCCGTACCCTAGGAATAAATTTTCTTATCTTATTTACATGAATATTCTTAACATTCCCGTTTATTAATTTTACTTTGTAAGAATCAGGCTAACAGCGTGCTACAATTTCGGCTGGTCCAGTCCACCTAGCATAAAGTTTGTTCGTGGAATCCGGGATTAATAGATATACCTGGTCCCCTGGTCTAAATTCCTTGTAAATCGCTCTCCGATTAGCGTACTTCGCGTACGAGCCTTGTTTAACCTCCGCTACTGTTGCTGCTTGCTCCGCCACCCTTTCTAAATTAATTTTTAACTCCTGAAGATATTCGGTTGCGCTCTTTCCAAGATTTATGGGAAGTGGTATTTCCCCTGACTATGTAGATTTCAATACTGCTAATGGGGCCCTCGCCTCCCTTCCGTACATTAATTTGAATGGCGATACTCCCGTAGTACTAGTCGGAATTTCTCTATAGGCAAATAATAAATAAGGAATGTGTTTATCCCAATTTTTTGGATTACTCCGAATTATATGGTGTAACATGCGTTTCAGAACCTAATTATATCGCTCCACTAATCCCGAGCTTTGTGGATGCCCTGACGTCGCAAATCTAGGAGCAGCTCCTAGCCTAACATGAAACTCCTGTATTAAACCTGAAACAAAATTCCTGCCCTGGTCACTCGCTATTACGCGCGGTATCCCTGTTCGCATAAATATTTCTAATAATGCATCGCACGTAGCTTTAGCCGTAATTGTTCTTAACGGGACCGCCTCCGGCCACCGCGAATGCTGATCCACTAAGGTAAGTACATATTGATGTCGACGCGCTGAAGGTCGTTCAATTTTCCCAATTATGTCCATATTTACAACGTCGAACGGAAGTTCCGGTCTCTCAATAGGGACAACGGGTATCTGATCGCAAGCCCTCTCTCTGCTCCGTAACTGACAGTCTTTACAAGATTTACAATAATCCTCTACATCCCGTGACATATTCGGCCAATAAAATGAATAACGAATTCTTTCTTTTGTTTTTTTCATGCCGAGATGATTAGCAAAAATCGATTCATGCGCAATTTTTAAAATTTCCCCCCTCCTTACCTTTGGTACAACTAATTGCGTAACACAATCCCCCGTGACTCTTTCTCTATGATAAAGCAAATTATCTACCATAACGAACCCGTTTTTACCATTTTCCGCGTCTCTGAAAGCACCCTGTAATGTTTCGCAACTCTTCTGTTGCTCCCTGTATGTGCTTGCATCTGATCGTTGACCTGCATTCAAATCTCCGCTATCATCTTTCCTTTCAATACAACTAATCAGTAATTCTCTCTCCGCGTTTTGATCTTCACTTCGCCAGCATAAATTTTCAATATTTATATCACCCCCCTCTGGTTGGTTGCCTTCCCCCTTTTGCCTATCAATTTCGTTACCTTTTTCCGATTGCGTATCATTTACTGGCGCCAAAGAACATTTCTGTCTATCATCTTCCAACGAACATTCCTTTCCCTCCTCGTTACTAGCTAACTGTAATATTTCATAAACTGCCGGTGTTATAATAAATGTCCCATATAATTTATCTGTAACGGCAAACAGTACGTCTACACTGTTGTTAAATATGCAATTTGACTCTCCGGATATTAAAGCTACGGGTAATGTCACAAGGTTAGCAATTATTCTTTCTCCAAAAGCCAATATTAACTGAATTTTTGAATTTTCATTATTTCTAAATGAATCCGGTAATTGATTAGAGTTTATTACGGGTATTTCTGCAGCACTATCTAAAATACATTTGATCTCCTTTCCCCTTATCCACAAATGTTCAAATAGAAGTGGTTGTGTACTTATTTCGTTTCCAAAACAGAGTGTTTCAACCTTGGCGATTATTTTATCATCCTGCTTATTTTTTCCGACAAAAGAATCTTTTTTCGTTTGATTTTGCAAACTTCCAATTTTATCTTTTTTTCTATTATTCGGACAAAATCCCAAATGCGTCGTTTGTTTACAAAGTCTACATTCTTTTGATGTGTTTAATTTTCTATCGCTACGAAAATTAAAATTATTTCTGACATGGGGTGGCACATATTTTCCATTATTGTAATTTATAGCTCCCGATTCATCATGATTGCGGGGTTTTACCGGTTTATCATATAATTCCGAAAATGTTCTGCCCTTTGACGTAAACCAAATATTGCGTACTTCCGCAATTATCCTAACATAACTTCGCGTCTCCGAAACCAGTTAACTTAATAATCTGTCTCTGACAATCAACTCATTAAGCGTGTCAAAATCATTTACTTTTCTCAGTTCACAATAGAAATCCCAATTGGCTCTGAGTCTACTCGTGAATTGCATATGATTTCCATTTCTGGATCTTGTCGCGAAAAGAAAGTTTTCAAGGCAAGCCTCTGGTGTGGGTTGAAATTCTTTTAATATTAACACCTTAACCTTTTGGTAATCTTTCATTTCTTCCGTGTTTGCGTACACTAACAAATGCGCCGCCCGTTCTCCTACCAAATTTAACAAAATCTCCACCTTTAATTCCTCTGCGACATTTTTAATTTCGAATGCTTTCTCTAGCGAAGTAAAAAATAAATTCCATGATTCAGGCCTGCTGGGGACTGCAATAGTCAAAGTTTTGAAGCTTTTGATTAGTGCTTCTAACGAATTAGGCTTAGGTCCATCCCCCCCTGTATCAGAATTTTTATACTCGTTCTGGATTTTAGCCATTTCTATCTGAGCTTTAACTAATTCTAGCTTAGATTTTTCGATTTCCAATAACGTATCTTGTTCCGACTTCGACTTTTCTTTGTCGAATTTCGCGACTTCTGCTTCATGCTTTTCTCTTTCTATGCGGTCGGACACCGTTGTATTTAAAAATTCCTTTATAAATTCACTATCTTTTGAATACTGATCACTTCCCTCAATTAATGCTTTTAAATCAATTCAATTATCCTGTGCTGACTTTCTACTTTTATGCCCAATTCTGTGGCAACAACAACTAGGTCTTCCTTTCTCAACCCTTTAATATTAAACATTTTACTTTTACTCTTAACACAATACTATAAATATACTCTATAAATATCTATATTCTATCGTTTCAAATAAAGCTCATAATATCAAAGTTAACACATTGTTTTCATTCATAAATATTCCTCAAACATTATTCTATTAAACTTCTTTTCTATTTACTTCATGAATAAACATAAAAAAACATGCAACTTACTTCAATCCTAAATCCAAGCTCTTGTTCTACGTAATAGAGCGTGTAATACACCTTTAATAAATACCCTCTTTCCTTCGGGTTTCTACTCGTTCACACTTTTTTTAAATTCAAAGGCAAAATTTTATGAATACCATTTTTGTTCTTCTGCTTTCATCATACCACAGGAATGCAGCCATTTTCTCGATTAAACACAAGTTTATTTAACATGACGAAACATCACAAACATTGAAGAATACGCACATAGATATACATAAAGAGGAATATTTGTAGTAGCAGCAGCAGTTATAATATTCTTATAAGTTCTATCACCAACTATATTTTATTTCATAACATGCCCACCGCATGCACACAACTTAACACCTTGGCCTCCCGCCAAACTCTACTACCTTCTCCTTCCTCCGCAGTAGAAGAGAGAAAAAAAAGGGTTGCCATAAACCTGACGTCACCGGCATGACAATTTGCAACAAAATATTAACTATTTTGTTTTGATAAATACAATCAATAAAATGTAGAGACATTTTATTAGGCCAGTATTTCTATCCTACCACTGTAATTCTGACAAAGTTAATGCTAAAATAAAGTGAAAATCGAGTTTTTCAAACATGCCATTTTTCAATTTTCTCATAAATGTAATTGGGTATTAAATTTTGAATAATTTGAATTTAATTAAAAACTTTCTTTTTTCCCTCCTTTAGAACACGGTTCAACCATCTTGGGTTCTTCAGGAGCGATTGCATCACCTGGTTATCCGCAAAGATTTATACACGAAGATACGTATGAATGGACAGTTATCGCACCAGACGGAATGTTTATCAGTGTACAGTTCACAGTACTTGAAATTCCACATCCTGGTCATTCAGGAGGTTGTATTGGATTTGTAAAAGTGAGCACACTTAGTCCTTGAATTACATGATAGACTAACTTCTCTGAAATGTTTAAATTGAAGCCGTATAGTTTCCATAAGCATTCCCAGGAGTCTTATTTTTTCTGGCATACCCTATTTTTGTTAAAAATAAATGACTCCCGTGGAACAGTTACAGTGGTCTAGTATTGGATCATCTGGAAAGTTCTGTGGCTTTTCAGAAATCGAAGCGTCTAGTCATTTTGCTATTGCTGATAAGGTCTGACCTTGAACAACCCAGATTCGATCATTTCTGCTTGCGCTGCATAATTTTTGCTTGTGTTGTGGCATAATTTTTGTTTTCGGGCAGTGCTCAGAATGGAGAATCAAAAAGTTCATTTTCGTCATATTATGCTCTTTTATTTCAAGAAAGGTTTAATTGTTCTCACACTGCTCGTAAAATTTGTGGACAAATGTAGACAAAGTGCTGTTTCAGATGACACAGTTCGAAGGTTGTTTCAGGAGTTTAAGCGCTTAAATTTCAGCCTCGAAGATGATGCCCGCTCTGGAGACCACCACCTGTAAAGGAGGACCTCTTATACAAGAAGCTATCAAATGATCATGCACTGTACTTTTTGGAATATTTACTCTGTGTGATAGATCCTGAACTGTATAACGTGAATTTTCAGTGATATCTTCCTTTCAGTGATATCTTTTTTTAAGAGATCGACCTTTACAAATCATGGTCATCTAGAGCGGGCATCATCTTTGAGGCTGAAATTTCCACAATTAAACTTTTGAAACAACCTTCGAACTGTGTCATCTGAAACAGCACTTTGTCCATATACATCACGAATTTTACGAGCAGTCTGACTAGCATTTTTGCCTTTCTTGAAATAAAAAAGCATAATATGACGAAAATGAGAATTTTGGCTCTCCATTCTGAGCACTGCACTGAAACAAAAATTATGCCACAACACAAGCAAGAATTATGCAGCGCTAGCAGAAAAGACTGAATGTACGTATCTGGGTTATTCAAGGTCACTCCTTATCAGCAGTAGCAAAATTCAAATCAGTAGACGAAACCTCGCTTCGCTTTGAAAAACCGCAGAACTTCCTGGATGGCCCAATATTAACCTTATACCTCGAAGTACCACGCTTGCTTTAGAAAAATTACTTATATCTGTTTTTTTAATGTATTCCCCTTTTTTAATGGGGAAGAAGAGGGGATAATAATCCGGTTATTTTTATTTAAGGATGATGGTCAGTCAGATCTGGAAGTCCCCTCACTAATGTTAAACATATGAACCTATTCGTGGAATGCATTCATATATTTAAAATATCTCAACAGGAAATTAATATTTTTAACTTTTTTTTTCTGTGTAGACTTTTTAAAAGATGCCTCCTTCTTTTTTAGTATGCAAAATATTTCTAAAATCTATGCTTAATTTGGTATTGTATGTGTTAAAAGCTGATGAGCTGTGAGCAAGATTTCAAGACTTCAAATAAAATTAAATATATATTTTAGAAATATTTTGACAACGAAAAAAAAAGAGAGAGAGAGAGAGAAACATCCTTTAAAAGAATTGCATAGAAAAAAGTCTAAAATATTAATTTCTTGATGAGATATTTTAATAAGTATAAAATTAAAAATAGTTTTTGAAGAAAACTCTTTCATAAGCATTCAATGTTTATTTTGAAAATTATGCCTAATTTCATGACTGCAATTCATGTTTATTCCCCAAAAATTCCGTTACAATTCATTAATTTGGTGTGGGCACCAAACTCGATTATTATACTTCCCCCTCCTTTTTTACGTTTGACAAGAAGTGCGAGCTAGTGAATTTATTTTTAAAATACTGTTTCTTTTTTAAGATATGGAAACAGGAAAGAAAAAAATTAAACATTTTTTTAAACTATTTTTTTAGGATTTCTAAATTGATTTCTCAGCTTATATTCATAATTTAATTAATATGAAACTATTAATTGATTAGAGCGTATTCTTTATAAAAAATATATTACACTCTTTATTTTTTAATTTATATTTTCTACTTTTTAGTTTTTAAAATATTCCGTTGTTGCAGTTTCACAGCCAGTCGGACCTTTTTGGCGAGTGTGGTTTAGCGCATAATTAACTCCATTATTGTTGTAACTCGTGTACAATTGTAAACATAGAAAATATTTGGCGAATAATCAGCTGTGGCCGGTTAATGGAAAAATGCCTAAAAATTAATTTATTAACTTACAGTTAAGGTCTAAAAATATTAAAATATTATATTGTCATCGGAAACACACCTGTGAATATATTTTTTATAATCCGAGCAAATCAAGAAGTGGATGAAAAATCGATTACAAAATTCCATCTTACAACAAAACCATTTACATACAAAAACCAAGTTGAGTTAAATCTATACTAATAAAAGAAAGTGTTGCTCTGTGTGTGTGTCTGTCTGTGTGTGTGTGAGTTTGTTGGCGATGGCTAGGAAAATCTAGCCCACCTAGAAGGCTGGAATTTAAGATTTAGGTAGTCCAAACCCTCTCCTGGTGTACCTGAGCCTCAGAATTTTTATATTTTAAAAATTAAAGTAGTTATTAATTAAAAACTGATCAAAGATCACAAATAAAAACGTCATTATTCCGAAGCTAGCTGGCGCATGCTCAGAAATCAATATCCGTATCTTCCGGAATAGAAGAAAGAAAGCACAAGACATCCCGTTTTTTTTTTTTTTTAAAGTTTTTCTAAATTCGCCATGGGCAAACGGTTAGAAATACGGAAAAACCGTCTACATATTCTGAAAGAACATACTTTTACGTCTCAAACGATCTGGTTGGTGTGAAAAAATTTTACATTTCACCCTTTCAAAAATAATAATCAACAAGAAGGAAAAATCATGCTTCAAGCATAGATTTGCTAGCACTTTCCAACGCTTCCAAAATAATTTTACAATACATACCGTTTAATAAGCTAAAAGATAACATCTAAGTAAACAATTTGGAAAACGCATAACATATTTAAAAACATAATTTCAGGAATTTCCAACAGATACAATATTCGGAAAAATATCCGAATACTTTTATTCAGCCCTGTATAGGATCTATAGATTTGTATATATAGTACATAGGATGCTAAATTTTAGTTTAGTTAGGAAACGCGTAGCACAGTTTAAAATTATCCTTCTGGAGTTTCTGTCAGTAAACGGAAATGTGTTCGCGAACTTTTGTGCTGCCCTATATAGGATCTACAGAATGTATACACACCACATAATAGACAAAAAGCGAGTTAAAATTAAAATCGCGTTCAGTAACTTAAAACGCACTTCCAGGAATTATTGTTAACAGACAGTAGAGAATTCTTTTGTGTGTCCCTGTAAATGAACGATGACTGCTATACACACACTATTCTGTAGTAAGCCTCTTTTAATGCATCTTAGTAATATATATAAATTTCAATGCGTTTAAAATAGTGAAACATTATTTAAATAAACCGCAGACGATTTTTCTCCATAGACGTAATGTAACGGAATTCTTTTGACTTTCCCTGTAAAGTAACTATAAGTGCTATGCACACCCTATTCCATATTAAGCTTCTTCTAATGCACTTTAGTGATATATATAAGTTTCAATGCGTTTACAATAGTGAAACATTATTTAAATAAACCGCAAATGATTTTTCCCCATAGACCGCAATATAACGGAATACTTTTGAGTGTCCCTGTAAAAAAACTATCAGCGCTACACACTTCCGTTGCAATAGGTAACATGCTATAGATAAAGACAATAACTTATAAAAATTGCAGAGCAATCCGAGCATATTTACGGGAGTTAGAGCACGGCCAGACGGCAGTCGGCCAGACGGCAGACGGCAGACGGCCATACGGCAGACAAACCGAAGTCATAAGCACTTTTCAACTAGGTTGGAAAGTGCTAAAAAGCATCGAATTCATGTTTTTTATTTTCTCCCGTTTTCCGAGCCTTGCATCCACCGGAATACAAAAAATACGGAAAAACGAAGGTCACCAAATTAAAGAGCTGACTTTGCCTTTTTCAAAGCTACCTTTGGTTTTAAAAAATACAAAAATTAACCCTTCGAAAAAGTATATTTTCTGTATGCCGTTTTGCGATTTTTGCGATTTTGGCAATTTTTAAAAATTTGCATCGGCTATTCAGAGAAAGGTACGAAAAACTAAAAATACCATTCAATATCTACATTTATTCCTTTTTCTACATTTGTATTTGTTTTTGAAAAATACGAATATTAACCCTTCAAGAAAAATTCGTGCGCAGGACTCTCTTTTGCGAATTCCGATTTTCTGTGATATATAAAATCTGGCATCGGCTTTCTAAAATAACCAAACAAAAAGCAAACACACCTAAAGACATCTACGTTCTATCGGGTTTAGGCAGAAACCTTTAGTTTAAAAAAAATCACGTTAACCCTTTCGAAAACGTTTTTTGCCGTAAGTCAATTTCGCTTTTTTTAACTATTTCTCCTATCTTTGAAAATACGAATTGGCGTTTATAAACAAGATACTAAAAACTAAAAATACCTCGCCTAATCTACATCCCTTTGTTTTTAAAATCTGGTATCCGTTTTGAAAAATTTTAATTTTAACTCTCCGAAAAAAAATCCTTTCCAAAACTCACTCACTCGATTTTCGTTTTTCGGTCCAGATTTAAAAATCGGCATCGACTGGGGAATGCGAGTACAGACAAACAGTAGACTCCAGATCATAAATACGTTCATTTTCTTCAAAACGCACCGTTGGGTTTTAAATAATATCTACATTAACCCTTTCGAAACCGATCGTTTACGTAACCCGCTTTCGCGATTTTCGCTATTTTGGCAATGTTTACCTGTGGTTAAATTTAAATTCTACTAGGAAATTTGGTTGGTTCGAGTGTTCTGAAAAGGCCTCTTCCAAAACAGACTGCGCCCCTTGGCGGTGGAAGGTGGAACTATAGGAGTATCTCTGGTTCTATGTTCCCGATTACGACGAGGTTTGGCTCATTCGGCTTGATATCTATAGCCTTAAATATTTTAGTTGCACTTTCGACCACCAGGATGCGCTTTCCGATCTTGGGTTTTATGAGCCCGATTACGACGGGGTTTGCCTCATTCGACTTGATTTCGACAGTCTTATAGATTTCAGTCATATTCGTATAGAACAGATGATTAATATCTCGTGCCTGGGCAACGCCGGGCGGGTTAGCTAGTAAAAGAATGTAAAAATACGAATGTGTTTCACGCCCATAGGTTTAACATTAGCGAGGGGAATTCGAGGCTTGACTTATCAACATCCTCTCAAAACTTTCGCTATGCCACTGATTGCAAATATTGTTTATTATTCAATCTCCAACGTTGATTAGTATTATATTTTATGACACTAATTGCTATTTGGGACGAGCTGCAAGCAATTAAACAATACACAGAAAACCAACGTTTAAACACACAATATCCTAGAAGTGCCAACCTCTCATTAATATTCCGTAATATGTGGGTTAATTTGACCCAGTTTAACAACGCTTCAAAGCAGAAAAATTATTAGATGAATCTTTATTTATTTAATTTCAGGTTTCTACGTGGAATTTATTTAATTTCATTTCTTAAAAAAATGTCTGGTGCGAAACGTGTTAAACCTGGGTCAAATTAACCCACATATTACGGAATATTAATGAGAGGTTGGCACCTCTGAATATCCAAATGAAACACCATGAATATGAACGGACTCACATCCAAAGACATGGAACTGAAAGTCGAAAACCCAAATGACAGCAAACAACACACCGAGATACCATCATGTACGAACAACCAGATTCAGATTCAGATTCAGATTCAACCAAGCGGCGGAGCCTACCATATGGCTTGAGCTCTACAAGGCCTGCTCGGCAAGTTTATTTAAATTTAAAATATATATATACAAATGAGGCTTAGGCCACATTAGGTTTTTACATAATAATACATTTTCTCTTTTTGAATATTGTGCATAAATTGGATGTAAGAGTTTTTATAGTCCATAAATTGGATGTAAAAGTTTTTATAGTCCAGTTAAGGCCCAGCTAATCCTCTGGGTCCACATACGGCAGAATGCTCTGAAAAATGTATTCATTGTCATCTATCAATTTTATACATTGAATAATTTTGTTTAAGGAGGTATTATTTTTTAGGATAAAGGAGAACCATGAATGAAGTGGTGTGTTTGTTGGACGTTTGCGATGAAAATGCGATGTAAGAGTACATTGTAGTGTATAATGTAGCGTTAAGCCGGAAGTGATGCACTGTGACACACTAAATCAACCTAAGTCTCCGTGGCTCCTACAATCCGGGCTGACTCACGCCGTCATTTAATTACCCGCAGTAGAAGACCGATTGGCCACGACACTTCTAGCGGCGTGGGAAACAATCGCTGATTGGTCTAAGTGGGCAACAAAATTCCTGACGATTCAGCCTGTATTATACTAGACCTAAATCACCCCAGAAAGGTGAGATGTAAGGTACACTCGACAAATAGTTGGCCAGGGAGTTTCTAAATTTGTGAATATAAACTGCTTAAAAAAAGAAATATCTAAATCTGAAGGCGAAATTACCTTCAGTATTCCATTTCTTAATAATAGTGGCCGAATCAATGTTGAAATTGTGTCCTTCATCCCAACAATGACAGGTAATAGAGGTTTTTTGTAATTCCTTTTTCTTAACATAGTTTCTGTGTTCATTGATTCTGTAACGGAGTTGTCGTTTAGTTTTTTCTATATTTGACAAACTACATTGACATTGGATATTGTAAATACCCCAAAAGTTTTGAGGTGGAAATTTATCTTTTAACGGTGAAAAAGTTACTTTATTAACTGGCTTAAACAACTTTAAAAACATAATTTCTTAAAACATTAGCTATTTTGAAGCTGATACTATTATAAAATTATAAAATGATGAGGTTAGAAAAAGAAACCGGAACAACAGAATAATCAGGATTATTAACACATTTATTAAGATAATGAAAAATTAAACGGTTGGTATAAGACAATCTAACACCACAATCGATAGCAACTAATCTAATGTACTTCAATTCTGAACCAGGGGAATTGTCATCCGAACAAATTACACATGCCCTATTTATCAAGAAATGAAAAACCAGAGATATTTTTTGTGTTTAAATGTTAGTTTTTTGTGTATACTTTTTGACACAAGTTTTTAATTCACAATTAAACAGTTATTTTGAATTTTCCTGTGAAATTAAAAACATCTATTTTCTATAAAATGCTGCCAATTTTGGTGTTCTGAAGTAAGTTTCGATATATGATGATCACAACAATGTGGTCATGAGGTAGTAATCAACAGTAATAAAACAAAAATATTTTAAATTTAAATGAAATCAAAAAATGCTGTTGAATTTTGTTTTTGTATCTGAATAAGAATATCTGAAAATGCACATGTATAAAACATAATGCATATGCTAAGTATAAATGCTCAGAAATATTAAAGAGTAAATAGGTCGCAAATATTCGCGTTGCCGTCCGAGGAAAAATAATGTGTTTGAAGACAGCAGTAAAGAAAAATAGTAAAATTGAAAAATATAGAAGAATTTTTTTTCATATATAATTATTTTTTCAATTAATTTTGAGCAGTGAAATTACACCCGAAATTATTGAATATTAAATACGTGAATTTTCACATTGCTAAACAAAGCGTATAACCAACAAAGTGAAAAATGTCGAGGTCAGGAATGAAACCCGGATCCTTGGTATAACGCACCACTGCTGTACCACTAAGCTACCAGAACGATACCAAGTCTGGTATATCTCATTCTCATAAGACGTTAAGGATGCAACCGCAGCACAAGATGGAAAGCCTTCATGAGCATAACCCTGTGGCATACATGAGACGAAACAAATACCAGCATAGGTGAACACATGTATAGTTATTTAATTTTCCAAATAATTTTCAGCTTAACCAACAGAGTGAAAACTGTCCAGGACAGGAATTGAACCCGGATCGGATCCCTCGTATAACACACAATGCTCTACCACTGAGACTCTCATAAATCGGTAAGACTGTAACCGCAGCACAAAATGAAAAAGCCTTCATGAGCACAAAACATTGTGCATAAGGGTGTGTGCTCTATAACGTACCAATGCTCTACCACGGAGCTACCAAGACGATACTTAGTCTGCCATCTCTCATTCTCATAAGTCGGTAAGGCTGCAACCGCAGCACAGGGTTATGGTGCTCGTGAAGGGTTTTCCACCTTGTGCTGTGCTTGCAGCCTTACCGATTTACAAGAGTGAGACAGGAATTGAACCCGGATCGGATCCCTCGTATAACACACAATGCTCTACCACTGAGACTCTCATAAATCGGTAAGACTGTAACCGCAGCACAAAATGAAAAAGCCTTCATGAGCACAAAACATTGTGCATAAGGGTGTGTGCTCTATAACGTACCAATGCTCTACCACGGAGCTACCAAGACGATACTTAGTCTGCCATCTCTCATTCTCATAAGTCGGTAAGGCTGCAACCGCAGCACAGGGTTATGGTGCTCGTGAAGGGTTTTCCACCTTGTGCTGTGCTTGCAGCCTTACCGATTTACAAGAGTGAGAGATGCCAGACTGGGTATCGTCTTGGTAGCTCAGTGGTAGAGCCATTGGTGCGTTATACCAAGGATCCAGGTTCGATTCCCGTCCTGGACCATTTTTTACTCTGTTGGTTATACGTTTTGTATGTAATATAAAAAATTCACGAATTGTTTTTCTGCTGCAAATTGTATAGAAAAGAGAAGTTCCTCTTCTATACAGCATTAACACATTGACCGCCACAGATTGCGACAAAGTGTCTTTATTGGCAGACATTTACAAAGCGGTTTTCAGTGTTTATCGAGTCCGTGCACCATTCCCAATCATGGCAATGTTTGCTAATGTTATACAAAGCGTTAATTTTGTACATTTTTAATTCAAAAATATCAAATTTTAGTTATTTGTAAACGTTGAACGCCAGACTGAAATCACTAAACATGTCTGGGGGAACTACGGGGTTCTTTTTTTAAATAGATGGTAATAAATGATCAATAGTCTCGTTTCAGAGCAATAAATTGTCTTCAATGAAAATATTGTTAGAATGCGTATTCGTGTGGTATGGCGCCTTGGGAAATATTGCTGGCATACATATTTGTGTATCATGGCAGTCAACGTGTTAAGCAGTCAACTTGTGAGCTTACTGATCAGTGAGCAGAAAATACAGTCTTGATTCAAATATTTGCAAGTGCATATTGTTTATCGTATTTACATTTTATCTAACTCTTTTTACAGATCTTTGATGGCTTCGATGACCAAGCTCCCGATCTAGGAGAGTTTTGCGGTTACACTATACCCGAGCCCATTTTTTCGACTGGTAACACGATTACTGTAAGATTCAGTGGAGATGGGTATAGAGGGATCATTTTTTATTTACACTGGTCAGCAGTTAACGAAACTGGTGTGAAAATTGGAGAAGGTAACTATTAAATTTATATATAATGCGTTATTTATGAACAACTACAGTACTGTTGTAGTTAAGGCCACGTTTGCTTATTATTGCCTAAAAAATAGGTCAATTTGGAGATTTTTGTTTTTGAGACAATAGATAAATCATTCTTCTTTTCCACAGATGTTCATTAATCTTTAAAGTATTTAATTTAATTTTTTTTAATTAAAAAAAAATATGGCGGAAGAATTTCTGGTTTGATAAACACGATCGACCTGCACAGGTTCCAGCTTATTCAAAACATGGTCTGAAATCAGAAATGCATTTCTTTTTAGTTAACACAATTTCTCATGGAATAAACCTAAAAAAATATTGAAATATTTTAAAAAATGGTAAAATGGCGGAACTGGAATTTTTATTGGAAAGAAGATAAAAAGGCTGAAGACAAAGACTAATTCGACAGATACTTCTTAAGAAATTCAAAAAAATATCTGAAATCAAAAATTCATCTATCGTGTCCCATTTTCCCAATTCATTTACACTTCATTATTTTTTCTGAAGTATAAATATTGTGACTGCGATATATATATATATACAGCGTCACAAGTAATTACAACTTCAATATTCTATTTAAAAAAGAGTGCATGAAATATTCACAAATAAATGCCAAAACACATAATATAAATGGAATTTTGATTTTAAGCGATCAGTATCATAGAAATACGGAAAATCAACCTAATTCATGTTAAAAAGAAAACCCTCTAAAAATTATTATTTTACTTATTATCACTGGATGAATTTTCTCGAAGTAATCTGAAAACCTATTAACATTTAGTTAAACATTAAATTAGTTTTTAAGAGTTCTGAAATGTCATTTCTAAGCAATGATTCAAAACATTTCATGTTAATTTCTCTTTCTCTGGTCTTTTATAATTTGTAGAAAATGGCTATGGGTTTCTTTTCAAAACAGTTTGCATTCACAGCAAAACCAGGAACTAAACTTGTAACCTCTCAAATGTATCTCAAATTTTATAAAACTGTCCTGTTTGCAGGAAATATTTAAATAATTTTTATAAGATCTTAAGTGTATAAAAACGAGTGCACTAAATTATATAGTTACACATTTGAAGGATTCTAATGTAAAACGAAGCAACTAACAAAATGCAAGTTTCGAGATATTCAATATTAAAGTTTTCTGAAAAAAAAATCTACAACCCAAATTATTACGATTGCTTCTTCTAAAACAGCTGATTTGTTAAGCCTGAACTTTCAATTAACTATTTAAAACATATTTATCTGATAGGTTTTATTTTATTGGACTTGTTGAATTTTAAGAACAAAAACTCGTTTTATTAATCTTATTGAATTTTACTAACCAAAACTCGTTTTATTGGTCTTATTGAATTTTAATAACAAAAACTCGTTTTATTGAGCTTATTGAATTTTAATAAGAAAAATTCGTTTTATTTCACTTATTGAATTTTAATTAGAAAAATCGTTTTATTCCACTTATTGAATTTTAATAAAAAAAAAAAACTCGTTTTATTTGACTTATTGAACTTTACTAACAAAAACTTGTTTTATTGGACTTATTGAATTTTAATAACAAAACCTCGTTGCACTTATCTAAAATTTATCTTTTCTTATGATGGTATCTATGGGGTAAAAAGTAAACGTTGTACTTTTAAAAAGAATATCTCAGGATGCAATTAAATACCCTCACATAAATATTTAGAAAGAAACAAAAATTATCAACTACCATATTTTACAACCAACCCTCTCATTCATTAATTAAAAAAATTAGAATGTGCATGATACATTTTAAATTATGATTATGTTTTGTATTACTTGGGGAAAAAAAAAAAAAAAAAAAAAAAAAAAAAAACATTTTTTGTCCATAAAATTATTTTACCTCTTTTCAAAACATACATAAGCTTTTATAAATACTAATTATACGTTGTTGCTTAGTTTCTAGAATGCAGAATATAAAAGAAAATTAATAATTTGAAAATTTTTTACCCTTTAAACATCAATAAATCTTCATATGTGATTTTAGGTTCTATTAGGATGCGTCAGTTCAAACTGAGTGCATTTCAAAATACCATCTTCGTTGTAGCGAAGAGAAAGGTTTGACTAATAACAGCTGAGACCCTCAAAGAGTATGCGTGATATAATTAGACTACACTACTATGCACTGTAGAGTGTTTCATTTTTTCAAAGATGTGATTTTCATATGAATTTGCTTACGCCCCGAGTCTCAGTGATGTAAAAGATATACAGGGTGATTATAAAAAAACTATCCCGACATTTGGGCCCCTAACTATCATACCATTCATAGAAATTGAATGAAATTTTGGCAAAAGGTATTTTGAGGTACGCGCTCAAGAATGATATGGAAAACAACAGTGTCACTCAAACAGTTACGGTTACAGTGAGAAAATTTCGAAGAAATCAAATGGCAACACCCAGTTTTTTGTATTGGAATGTGATCTCCATTGTGAAAAATCCTAAATAGCGTTGGAACGGCAACTGTAGCATGAAAATCACCGGAACTAGGAAAAGTAAAAGTAAAAAGGACTTGCCGTGTACCAGAGCATTAATTTTTGTTTCATTTACGTCACACGTCACACCGTTTCTTTGGTTGATATCCCAGCCTGATTAGTTCTCCACAAAACGAGAAGAAGAAACCAAGAAACGCAAATTTCGGGTTCTACGTAAGACACAGTCATGACTAACGTCGTCACGCTAGGTGAAAGAAAAGGCACTGCGAAATGCGATCCGCGTATGTTCCTTTCTGCCATTCCGAACAAGATGCCGCTTTCAGGGAAAAAATGTGGGGAAATCGTAAAGATTTATTACCTGAATGGACAAAATGCCACAGAGACATTCCGTGTTTACCGCTGAAACCATGGATTACGGCGAGGCCTGTGCACTGTCAAAGTTGTTCGGGACTAGATTCATAAATTTGAAGAAACTGGTTGCACATGCGATTGACCTCGGTCTGGACGACCTTCCGTTCCTGTGCGTTTCCGTGGCCACCAAGCTCTCCTGATCTGACACCGATGGATTTCTGGCTGTGGGGATATCTGAAATCCAAAGTGTATCAGTTTCGTCCTCAAACTGCATCTGATTTGAAAGATGCCATCAGAACTGCGATTCAAGAGATTCCTATTGTCATGATACATGCTGTAGTGCTGTCCACCATCAGCCGCATGCAAAGTGTCATCGTGTGCGAAGGAGGTCATGTGGAAAATTTGTGAAACACAATAAAATGCTTTATTTTAGGCTGCTTCTCTGTCCTTATTGGTTGTCCTCCCTTTTAGCCTATCTACCGCTGGTGATTTTCATGCTACAGTTGCCGTTCCAACGCTATTTAGGGTTTTTCACAATGGAGATCACATTCCAATACAAAAAACTGGGTGTTGCCATTTGATTTTTTCGAAATTTTCTCACTATAACCGTAACTGTTTGATTGACACTGTTGTTTTCCATATCATTGTTGAGCGCATATCTCAAAATACCTTTTGCCAAAATTTCATTCATTTTCTGTGAATGGTATGATAGTTAGGGGCCCAAATGTCGGGATCGTTTTTTATAATCACCCTGTATATTGCAAATTTCAAGAAGATTGCATAATATTTAGGGGTTGCACACATTGATCACTTTTATCTCAAACTAGGGAAATTTCTAATATTGAGGAACTTTGTACTAATGGGCTTCTCATGTAATTCTTTAATCTTTTGGAGGTAATTGAACTTTAAATGCGAAGCAACAGAGAAATTTGGCTGCTAGAAAGGATGCCTAGTGGTGAGTTTTTAGGAGCTTGGCTCCCTTCAAAGGAACAATTACATTTAGTTTTTATTTACCATCACAAGGTAATAAAAGAAGCACTTTCGATGCATTTAAATCTGCCAGTACTAAGCTACAGGCAGTGTGGAGGAAAGAAAATATCACTTTTAAGACGGAGAAGAATATCCTTGCTGGTATTGAGAATCTGTACAAACAATACCAAAATCTGCGCAAAGCAAAATAGAGAAACACGGATAAGCAAATGTGAAACGTCAGATTTGGAAAGGTGATCTCGTCGCGTTATTTGACATTTCCCGGCAAAATGAGATGGACATAACTAGTGTATCACAAGAAGATAAAGAATTTCTTAGGTCACGAAGAGAAAATCGTATGTGTTCATCAATGAGTGGAGTAGACAAGGCTTTCGTCTATAAAATAAGAACTAAGTGTACAAACGAAGAGAAAAAGGATTCATATGAGATAAACATTACAAAGCTGCCGCTAAAACCAATAAGACAGTTATACTTGAACCCTATCATCATAAACACTTGGTGACGAAGAGGCCGAGTTTTCGGCTCCAGCAACGAAAGCATTACGTTGACACTCACGTCTACTTGAGATCAAGAACAGCTCTCTATTTGACAAGCAAGTACTTCATTCTATAACTGCAAAAATCTTGGCTACGATGTTTCAAAAATTTTCGTAACTCCACCTACCGTTTACCGAGCTCGGGTGATCAATCGAAGTGAAATGGCAAAGAAAATCGGAGGGCCACTCTTTGAAAATCTTTCTAATTTGGTCTTGTATTTGAATAGTAAACTATTGCTTCAGTTGTCCATGGGAGTGTCAAAACTTTGGAAGATAGAGTCTCAGTTTTAGTCGCTGGCAAATATTTTGAGCATTTGCTTGGCGTACCTGTTGCCCTGAAAGGCATTGGTGAGCAGATGGCTGAAATAGCTATTCGGGAAGTGGACCGATTGAGACTACGTTACAATATCATCGGTATGTCTTTTGATACTACAGCATCTAATACAGGACTGATCCAAGAGGCATGTACCAGATTTGAAAAAGAATTCTGGAGAACATTGTTGTGGTTGGCTTTCCGTCATCCCACCCATGAACTAATATTGAAAGGAGTGTTGTGGTATACCATCAAGCGGTTCTGACATTCATATTTTCCGGAAGTTACAAATTCTGTGGGCTTCACATGATAAGACGTCATATACAAAAATGCTGGATGAAAAAACTCCCGTTCAAGGCTTTCTAGAAGAACAACAAGTGCAAATGTTTAACTACCTCTAAAATTTCCTAAAAGACAGAGGTTATCCAAGCGAAGACTACAAAGAGTTATTACAACTATCACACCTGTACCTAGGAGGTTCGTCTGAAAACAACTTCAGTTTCAGAATCCCAGAATTTCTGAATCGAGCAAGGTGGATAGCGAAGGTAATATATGCACTTAAAATTGTCCTCTTCAATAAACTGTGAAATATTCCTCAACGAGAATTGAAAGGAATGAAACGGGTTGCACATTTTGTCACTCTGATATATGTTAGCTTTTGGCACGATGCAATTGTAAGTCGATGAGCTCCAAAGAATGATTTGGATATGCTACAGCTTCTGATCACTTACCCAGATGTCGATGTAAAAAAGTACTCTCACAGTTGCTGAGAGACAACTTTGGTATCTGTCAGATATAAACGTATGGTTGGCATTTTTGGACGAACGTATTACTCGGGCTGATAATGAAAATATGGATAAAAATTTAAAAACCAAATCTGGAATGAAAAAGAAAATAAAACGATTTGAGGGTAAAAACCTAATTTTTGAGGAAAGGACATCACCCACATCGTTATTAATAGAACAAAGACATTCTTTGAAATGTTTGGGATCCAGGACGTGACAAAATACTGCAGTGATTCTGTAAGAAGCCATGAGAACGCTCTTAATGTGGTCAATGATGCCATAGAAAGATGGATTGTTTTGATAAAAAAGTTTAACGAATCGGTTCGGGACGAACAACAAAAACAGTTCTTGTTGATGGTAGTCGAGCATCACAGAAAAGTCGTCACGAAGCGAACAAAAGAAGGGATTGCATTGTTCAAATTTGATTAATATAACACATTATTTGCCTGTCATACTACCTATTAATCTTAGTGTCTAGTTTTAGTATTATTTTACGTTTGCGATTTCTAGTTTTCCCAATAAAAGTAATTAACTTTAAAAAATCGTTATTTTTGCTACTTTTACAAAAATGATCAAAGTGTGCAACCTCTAAATATGATCCAATCTTCTTGAAATTTGGCATATATATGTTTTACATCACTGAGACTCGGGGGTGTAAGCAAAGTCTTCAAAAATTTTACATTTTATTTTTTGCCTTACTAAATGAAACACCCTAATGCACTGCTATAACACATATAACAGAAAGTTTATCATAACTATTTCTTCGTTAACCTGTACAGTTCTATTTTGTTTTATAATTTTTTCTTTGTAGTATCCCACTGTTTAAATAGCATTATATTAATTAATTTCCGAATATATCAATATATAAATAGTAATGAATATATATAGTAAAAAATATAACAGTAATATATTAATTTATTTCCGAATTGTAATGATTTATTTAGACAATTCTTGTTTGGAAGAGCATATTATCAATGCAACATCAACAGCTGTTATACAGACGCCTAATTTTCCGGATATTTATCCAAATAATTATAATTGCACATACGTCATAAGAACTGTACCAACTCATCACGTGGACTTGAAATTTGAAACTTTTGAATTGGAAGGAAATTACCCTGGTTGCAGTTTCGACAAACTGGAATCATATACTGGTATGTATAGTAACTATTTTTAAAGATTCATTAATTAACTCCTTCGGGGCCATGGGTGCATATATGCATCTTTAAAAAGTGAATAAAATAGTTATTTTCGGTTCCAGTAATAAAGAAAAGTAATATTTTTTTATTTAATAGGCCTTTTCATAATTTAATAAGTAAATGTAAATATTTAAAAAAAAATTGGTGCTAACAGAATAAAATTTGTGTATCGGACGTTGTCCCGAAGCCGTTAAGAAAATAATAAAATCTGCTTCCTTATGATGTAATTAGATTTAAAAATGGAATAGATTCAAACTTAAACTAAATCTTTACCACTTAATCCAGTCAAACAAGTTGTTGTTGTTGTCGTGTCAGAAAAAGTGCCATGGCACTTCTCTGAACGAGGAGTGCCAGAGCCTCAAGAGAGGTTGGACTTCTAGAGCTGGTCTCCTAATTTTGAACCAATTCCAGATGAGAGACCTGCACCTGGATTGGCACCCCCAGAGGTATCGTTTTCAAACTTGCAGGAAATTGGAGCCACGAACAGATTTTACGTACAGCAGCTCCCATTAACCTACACGGTCCCACAGAAACTGCAGCCGAGAGAGGTTGTCACCCTCCCAAACATTGACCATGGTCGATGCTGCTTCACTTTCGGTGATCTTGACGGGAACCGAGCTTAATCGTCTGCGCCACTGCGGGACAGTCAAACAAGTAAAAGTCAATTTTAGCATTAAATGAAAGAAAAATTCTATAGTTAACTATAATTAAACTAATTAAACTCTAATGTAAAGTCGTAGACTAGTTTCGCCAGTATAGTAAGCATATCATTATAAGTGCAAAAACGAATCAGCGAAAGCTTCACTCATAGATTTACACAAAATAGATGCATCCTAAAGCGGATAGTTGAACTAAACAGAAAACAAGAATGTGCTCAAACTGACAGTTTTTTTGACAGGTTCATGTAATCTGTCTTAAGGGTGTATTCAAATCCAAACTGCTTATTTTGAGACACATTTGTAAATTCATTTTTGCTCTAAAATGCATCCAGTTGGCAGGTTCTCTTATTCAGAAACTTTATAATGTCCGTACTGTCTCGATTTTTTGATAAAGGCAGAATATATTTAAAAAAATGCAGTCAAAGTGGACATTTTGAACCGAACTTCCCAAAGCGATAGCGCTGGAAACAAAAACAAGTTGGTAAGTGTGATCGAAGATCGCTCAAAGGGTTTCGTTTAATATTCCTTTCAAAACACTTTATCCTTTCTTTAATAAATTCAAACAAATTACATTTAGCAACAACAACAAAAAAAGTCATGTTTTTTATAAAGTAAAAATTTACCGGTCTATTTTTTCCTTTTTTCGAATATCTAAACCAGCCGGATAGCGGTCCAAGCCCGCTATTATATTCTGTCATAATAATATCCATCATACGGACTAAATGCAATATTTAAAAAAATAATTTCAAAATTAAACAAATTGTACACCTTCAGAATGTTAAAATATGCGAATATTTCCAAAATCGGACTTTTATCACGATTCAATATGTTTCTCAAACTCATATATTTACTATTCTCTATTATTTATATTGATACTCGCTTTGTATAATTCTCAAACATTTGAAAAATTAGTTAAACTTCCTATATGACGTCAGATTTTCTTTTTAATTCTCTAATGACGTGATACTAATCTGCTTTGTCCACTTATACATACTCATACTCCTTGTATTATTGAGAAATCTTAGACATTTTCCGTTTTATTACGACTATGACGTCGATCAATTTTATTTCATATTTATCTTTTTAGCACTTTCCAACCTAGTTGAAAAGTGCTTATGACTTCGGTTTGTCTGCCGTCTGTCCGTGCTCTAACTCCCGTAAATATGCTCGGATTGCTCTGCAATTTTTATATATTATTGTCGTTATCTATAGCATGTTCCCTATTTCAACGGAAGTGTGTAGCACTGATAGTTCTTTTACAGGGACACTCAAAAGAATTCCGTTACATTACGGTCTATGGGGAAAAATCATTTGCGGTTTATTTAAATAACTAGCCGCCACTGGCGACCAGTTTGGTCGCCCTTAAATGTATGTTAAGCATTGTAACAAATTATTTTTATTCATAATTTATTGTTTTCCTTAATCCTTCGCCAAACCGGAAAAATCTAATAGACAAATCAAGAACTTTTGCGATCGTGGTAGCATTTCGCATATTTTTTGTTGTTATGTATTTCATCTTTCTTGACAAAAACCGCTTAACCCACTATATTATAAATTAATCATTGTGTGTGTGTTTTTAATATAAAATAAACTATTTCATAATAAAATAAAAGTATATGCTGTTTTAGTAATCTCTAATAGGTACCTGAAAATGGGATTTTCTCGCCAAAATGGCGCAAAACAAAAATTCCGCCAACCCTGGTGCGTCCGTGACAGCTGTTCCAATTTAAAATACATGACGTTCACATTTTTCTTTAAAATAGAAAATAGATAAATAAGAAATATTATCATAAATCAAAACATTTGATTTTAAAATTAAAATATCGTTTCTAATTAATACACACGAAAAATAAAAGCTGACAATTTGTTTCGAAATTTGATCCATTAAATATTATTACATGAGTTCAACCACGGAGTTCAACTTACATCAAGAAAAGATCCGAAGGAAGTTGAGTTGTATGGAACAGAATTATGGTAAACTTTGACTGTCTCACTGGTGCTGATTATTTTTTTTTTACACCAGGCAGCGGTCCAAAAATTCATGGTTTAATATTTTAAACGTTCACAACGAATGAATCTTTTTTTTTTTTTTTTTTTTGTTTACTTTCATGGATAGAGAATTTGAACAGCGAACCTAATTGAAACTGAAGTTATTGCAGAATGTATACATAATTGAACGTAAGTCATCTCTCAAATATTAATTTATTTTGAACGATCTTTCTAAAAATGTAACTTTTATGCAGTTTTATTAGAAAAAATAATTTTGAATAAAAATGGCTGCCTGGCATATGAAAAAGTGAAGCGGCATCCCGGAACTGTTGAGGACAGTCACATGACATATGGTTTTATTATATAGATGTTTCACTATTTTAAACGCATTGAAATTTATACATATAACTAAGGTGCATTAGAAGAAGCTTAATATGGAATAGGGTGTGCATAGCACTTATAGTTACTTTACAGGGACAGTCAAAAGAATTCCGTTACATTACGTATATGGAGAAAAATCGTCTGCGGTTTATTTAAATAATGTTTCATTATTTTAAACGCATTGAAATTTATATATGTTACTAAGGTGCATTACAAGAGGCTTACTACAGAATAGTGTGTGTAAAGCAGTCATCGTTCATTTACAGGGACACACAAAAGAATTCTCTACTGTCTGTTAACAATAATTCCTGGAAGTGCGTTTTAAGTTACTGAACGCGATTTTAATTTTAACTCGCTTTTTGTCTATTACGTGGTGTGTATAAATTCTGTAGATCCTATACAGGGCAGCACAAAAGTTCGCGAACACATTTCTGTTTACTGACAGAAACTCCAAAAGGATAATTTTAAACTCTGCTACGCGTTTCCTAACTAAACTAAAATTTAGCATCCTATGTAGTATATATACAAATCTATAGATCCTATACAGGGCTGAATAAAAGTATTCGGATTTTTTTTTCCGAATATTGTATCTGTTGGAAATTCCTGAAATTATGTTTTTAAATATGTTATGCGTTTTCCAAATTGTTTACTTAGATGTTATCTTTTAGCTTATTAAACTGTATATTTTGTAAAATTATTTTGGAAGCGTTGGAAAGTGCTACATAATCTATGCTTGAAGCATGCTTTTTCGTTCTTTTTTTCAATTGGTGAAACTTTTTATAGTTTTATGCGTATGATGGGAAAATGATTACAACAATGAAAGATAATAATTTGCGAGAAGTCGCGTTCACTAAAACTTTTATAATGTGCTATCTTTTTTCAAAATGTCTGCCACCCTAGAATTTCAAACTGTCAATTTGTTCATCAAAATTGATTTATAAATACGAGTGTTATCGTATGACATAGGTCAGATATATATATATATATATATAAATCATCATTTGAACGGAGGGTGGTTTTGGGGTCTGGGGGTTATGATCGGTGAAAATATATCGAAATTTTCCGGAACTGCTTTCCTCCGAACGGCTGCAATAGGTAGCTTGTAATTATTTTCCCAATCATACGCATAAAACTATATTGATATCCGTTAGCGCCAAATTCTCGCCAAACTTGGCGACATTTGGCGAAATATCGCCAAAGACCAAAATAAGTCTTCATAAATGAAGCCAATTTGGCTATTGCTCAATAATTTGGCGAATTTTTTATTCAAATTCAGTATTGACGAATCTTTTGTAAACATTTTCTTTGCATTTAAACTTGCTGTGTTCGCGTAACATTAGCTAAAATTTTAAAACGAAGATATAGGAAAGCTACCTTTTCCTCCCGGTACAGGCCGGAAGGACTTTTTTAAAACCGATTTGTATGAAACTAAGCGTGTGTATTAAGCTCACCAATATCTCGACCGAGTTCTTTGGCCAGTTTGGTCCGCCATCTTGTTTCAAAATGGCGCCCACCAAAAGATTTAAAACTAAAAAAATATACAGAAAAATTAGAAATTTAAATTTATTTTTTGCTTAAGCCTTGATAAGGATTCCGGAGCATTTTAGGTAGCTTTCAATAGAAAAAAGTATAAAGCTACCTATTGCAGCCGTTCGAAGGAAAGCAATTCCGGAAAGTTTCGGTATATTTTCACCGATCATGACCCCCAGACGCCAAAACCACCCCCCATTCAAATGTTGATTTATATATATAGATATATCCATATATATATATACATATATATATATATATATATATATATATATATATATATATATATATATATATATATCTGACCTATGTCATACGATAACGCTAGTATTTGTAAATTAGTTTGAATGAAATTATTTGTGTGTATTAAGCTCATCAATGCCTCGACCGAGTTCGTTGACCAGCTTGGTCCGTCATCTTGTTTCAAGATGGCGGCCACTGAAAATTTTAAAACTAAAATAAATATACAAAAAATTTAAAAATTCAAATTTATTTTATGTGTTAGGCCTTGTGTGTTAGGCTCAAATTTATGTGTTAGGCCTTGATACAAGGATTCCAGAGCATTGTTTGTTTTAGCTCTATCTTTAAAAATGGCTGAGATAGAGCAGTTTGGAATTCTAGGGTGGCTGACATTTTGAAACCAAACACATTACAAAAAACCAACGATTATCTTATGAGTTTTAGTGAACGGGATTTCTCGCAAATTATTATCTTTTATTGTTGTAATTATTTTCCCAATCATACGCATAAAACTATATTGATATCCGTTAGCGTCAAATTCTCGCCAAGCTTGGCGAGACTTGGCGAAATATTGCCAAATTTGGCTACCAAAAAAGTCTCCATAAATGAAGCCAATTTGGCTATAGCTGATTAATTTGACGAATTTCTTATTCATATTCAGCATTAACGAATCTTCTGTAATCGGATTCTTTGCATTTTAGCTTGCTGCTTTCGTGTAACATTAGCTAAAATTTTAAAACGAATATATAGGAAAGCTACATTTCCGGAAGGACTTTTTAAAATTAACTAATTTTTGAATGTTACCTTGTGTGTATAAATTTTGTTGATCATATACAGGTATACACAAAGAAATTCGTAAATACTGATTATGGGACTGAATTGCCTTATGGTGGTATTTAATTGAGTTACAGATTTTCATGCTTAAATATATTTAGTTATACTAATAGAAAAGTGTAGAATATAAATAAATTCATATACAGGGCTATTCAAAGAACAAGATACATTGCCGTTTATGATTAACAATTGCTGGAAATGCGTTTTTTTCTTGAATTTATTTTAATATGTAGAGTATACAAAAGTCTTTAGATAACATACAGGGCTCTGCAAAAGAATTCGAGTGCATTCCCATCTATTACCAAAACTGCTAAAACAGAATTTTCAAACTGAGCGAAATTTTAGCATGTTTGACAGTGTTTCAAAATCTATGCTTGACACATGATTTTTCTTTCTTGTTTAGTTATTTGGGGTGGTTAAAGAATGTTCTGTGGTGAAAGCAGGAGCAGTAAGTGCGTGAAATATTTATGGAAACCGAAGGAAATTTATTGTATCCTTTGAAGATAATTTCTTTTTATAATTCTATTTACTTTCCGTTGAAACTCCTTTGAAAGTAATAGAAAAGCTTACAAATTACCGCAGAACCTTTGGAAAAGAAAACCCAAAAAAATAGTCATTGACTTTTGTGCGCTTATTCGATGTGATCTGTACTTTACTATTCGTTGATTCTCTATACACATTTGAGTAAAAACTTTTGTTGTTAGATCTTTGTAGTGATGACTTTGTACTGACATTCTGTTTTCAAAACCGCTTTGCCGTCTTTAAGCTTCATAGGTGAATTAAACGTTGTTTCTTAGCTTATCATTGTCATTGCGCTAATTTACATTGATTGCTTAATGTATGTTTTACCTTATACAGCACATTTTATTATGTAATATCCCTAGTATCAAAGCAGTATTTGGACCGCAGTTGTTTGTATATACTATATATTGGTTATATCTCGTCCGTTTTTGGCAGTATTGACATGAAATGTTGCCGCAATATTGAAGTCTTTATATTTTGTCAATAATGCACCAGTACTTACAAGCAATGTTTAGCCATTCCATTGCCAATATTTCCAATGTAAAGCAAATATTTTTATAATAATGTGACTTCATTGTAAGTATTTCCAAAGTGAAACTAACATTTAACCGATAGTGGCATTTCATTGGAATCGGCATCGGAAGTCTTTATATTTTGTCAATAATGCACCAGTACTTACAAGCAATGTTTAGCCATTCCATTGCCAATATTTCCAATGTAAAGCAAATATTTTTATAATAATGTGACTTCATTGTAAGTATTTCCAAAGTGAAACTAACATTTAACCGATAGTGGCATTTCATTGGAATCGGCATCGGAAGTCTTTATATTTTGTCAATAATGCACCAGTACTTACAAGCAATGTTTAGCCATTCCATTGCCAATATTTCCAATGTAAAGCAAATATTTTTATAATAATGTGACTTCATTGTAAGTATTTCCAAAGTGAAACTAACATTTAACCGATAGTGGCATTTCATTGGAATCGGCATTCATTGACTATTTCCAATAAATACAATATTGGACTCTAATATAACCAATATTGGTTTGCTACTAGGGATATATGCATGCGTGTACGTGTGTATTACATATATGAATGTAATATGAAGTATAATGTGAACACTGTAATAAAACCAGTTAACGCGGAATCGCTTGAAACGGGCCAAACATTCCGTTTTAAACAAATTTCTGTCGCATCAAGTGCAATACTATACTATTATTTACACTCAGACAGCGAAATTTTTCCGTTTAAGGCAGGATTATTTTGCAGACAGGTTCCGCTTTGACATTTTATTTGTATTTTAAAGTCTGTGACCACTTTCTAATTTTCAGCACCAAATCCCAACGTGGACTCTTGGAATTTGAACTTGACATTATGTGGTAGGCAGGAAAATCTAAATCTGTCTAGTACTAACAACATAATGAAACTGGACCTCTCCACTGACAGATGGTTTAGTTTCCAGGGATTCAAAGGAATCGCAAGATCAGGTAATATCTTTATCATGTGGATTAAACCTTACTTGCAATACAACGCTTCCTCTAATTTTATTCGGAAACTAATATTTATTCTTTTTTTATGGCAGAATGTGGAGGTCAAATTTTCGGGAACAGTGGCGTCCTTAGAAGCTCTTCCATTTATCCCAATCTGCAAAATGCGAGCAGATTCGGGACGTTCCAGTGCGAATGGGTTATTACAGTGAAGGAGAGAAGAACCATACAGCTGACTTTTGAAAACTTCAACATAGAGTCAGATGCAGTCTGCAGTGACAGTTATTTATTAGTGAGTAATACAAGTACACGGTGTGTCCCAAAATTTCCCGGGTTGATCCTATAAAAAAAATTAAGAACTGAAATGAAAATTTTGACCTATGCTTATTCGAAATAATCACCGCTGGACTCAGCTCACTTTTTACAACGAATGTAATAGTCATCACCACAATACTTCTGGAAGTCCACCTTTACAATGTGTGGTCAAATAGGCGGTCCCCTTTGAGTGCAATTTCAAATTGGGAAACAGGAAATAGTCTCAGGGAGATATATCTGGGGAGTAAGGAGTATGGTTAAGCACAACGACCCCTTTAGAAGCCAGAAACTCCCGCACAATGATCGATGTGTGTGCTGGTGCGTTGTCGTGCAAGAACTACCAACTGCCTTGTTGTCGGTACCGAGGACGAAGTCTACGTACTCGGGCCATGAAACGTTTCGATACTTCCAAATAGCAACGTCCAGTAACAGTAGTACATTCAATTTTTAGTTCGTTCGTTGTTCGACCTTCGCGAGCTCCGACATGATCACGTTATAATGTGACAAAGGATGCATTTGCATCACACAACAGATAGCAACGTAAAATTGTACCGCTTTACAAGACGAAGTGTAGTCGTGCTTTCGATATTACCTGCTGACACGCAACGCCATCTATTGGCCGGTAATTTAACCAGTCCGTGAAAGTTTGGGCGGGGCCTCCGAGATGTCGCTGTGTGTCCTTCACCGGGCCTGCTACAAGTATTAGTGACGTCACAGTAGTGATCCACTTTGGTCAATGTATCGCAGCAGAAAGATGTAAGAAAAAGAGCATTTCCGCTCTTATGATTTGTAATTACATAAATAATATTAAATTTCATAATCGTGAAATAAAAGGGAATCAATACACTTGTTTTATTAAAGGAAATTAAAAGTTTTAAATTAAAAAAATGCTAAGATTAATAAATCAGATTGAACCCATTGACTTACCTTTTCCTAAACACATTATTTTACAATAAATATACGTACAAAAAATATAATAAATCTACCAAAAACTTTACAAACTCAATCCCATTCCTCCCTTTTACAGCTACATACCATAATTTAACCACCAAAACACAATAAATGTCAATTTAAATAGAGAAATCGACATTTTTTAACTATAGAGACCTTGGCACTTTTTTTTAACGCTTTGGCGTAATCCGGGCTTCAGAAAGTTAGATATGTTTTTAAATTATATACACAATTATGAAAACAAACCTAATGAACTTTTATGTTTATTTATAATATAAAATTATTTATATATACAATTCTGTTCTACCTGCATATAAAAAGAGATATATGGCTTCTTTATATTAAATAAATTATATAAATATTGAAAAAAAAAAATACTTATTTATATGAAACTACGAATAGGTTGCAAGAAAATATGTTGCCAACTTTCCTTCTCTCGCCAAGCCTTTTTCGGTACTTTTCGGTTAGCCGGGCGCCAGTGATACATGTACATATATAAATATATATATATTAATTCATACATATATGTGTGTGTAGATATGTGTATATATATATATGTGCGTGTGTGTGTGTATATATATATATATATATATATATCACTGGCGCCCGGCTAACCGAAAAGTACCCAATTTTCTATCTTAACTTTGTAACTGACTTGTAATATTTTAATAATTGTCTATTTATTGTACTTGGGTCTAGGACCTAATAACCACTCAAATTAACTTATCAAAAGTTTTATTTTCATAATATATTTGTACACTTAAGTTAGCTAAAATGTTAAATGGAACTACGTAGAACTACTAAGTTGTGTAAATCAGTTACTTTTAATTTTATAAACAAAGCACATCACTCACTTCTAACTAAATGTATCCAGAGTAGTCAATTTATTACAGTATTTCTTTCAAAATCATTTTTTAAACTGTTTATCGTCTGCTTCTTTTATTTTTTTATTTTTTTCTAAAGATCATTTGACTCTTTTCGATTTGGAAGTACAAATTCAATCAAATATGCCAGAATATTTCCATTAGAGTAGGTTAGACATTTGTTGTTACGTTTTTTTTCTGCACAACAAGCTCAATACAATCATATTAATTCTAGCTTCACGAATTGAAACGTTTATCGAAACATTTAATGCAGACTACTTCTGTTGAAATGTAAAAATAATTATCACAAGGTAATTTTCGTAGCTAAAATTTCTTCTTTTCATTATCAGTAGCGAATTTGAAGACTTAGATTAGAAACTAGGAGCACAACATTTTCTTCTCATTATTTTATAGATATAATCTACACTTTCTTTAATAATTATAATCAATAATTATTGATAGCATTACAATCTATATACACTGAAAAATATTATTAATTACTATATAAAACAATAAATAAAATCAAAATACTATCGTAAACAATACGTACAAACGAACAAAGTACATGAAAATTTTTAAGTTATTATGGATCACGGTTTTGACGTCAGCAGGTTGTGACGTCACTTGTAGCAGGCCCGGTGTAGGACACACAGCGACATCTCGGAGGCCCCGGTTTGGGACGGACTGTGTATACTGTTTGATTAAAAATACAGGTTATGGCGATTCTCTCTTAAACCGCTGATGATAGAAACATACTTCCAATTATAAAAAATATTCAAATCTCAAGTACAGCTTCTAGATGTGACATATATATTGCAAGGGACTGTATACATATTAAAGTACGAAACTTTGTTCGGTTTCTGAGTTATATTAGTTATATATTTTTAGAGACATTTTCCTCCCTTCTCTGACAAGTAAAACAGTAATAATTCCATTTCTTCTACGACCAAAATTAATCGAATTATGATACTTTGAATTTTATGAGTTTTAGGAGCTTTTCGGCTCTAAAACAGACAGACGATTTTTCAGTGCCGGAAAGTTTTAAAATTTCATAAAATTCAAAGTATCATAACTCGGAGAATTGTGATCGTAGAAGAATGGACTTGTTACTGTTTTACTCGTCATACCATGAAGAAAAAATTTCTAAATATAACCTATAGTACTCAGAGGCCGTACAAAAATTTACATATCGTATTTTAAAGGTATACAGATCCTTATAAAACAATTACCATATCTAAAACCTGCACTTGATTTGTATCTTTTTTCTAGTTGGAAGTATATTTCTATATTTACGGTATATGAGATAATCGCCATAATCTCTATTTATAATCACCTGATATAGTTCTTTTGTAAGTCTAACGATCGTATTCACCATCTACCTCAACTGCAGATTAAGCGTGAAAACCTCAGCAGAGCGCTCAAATGAAATTTACGATTAACTCTTTAGCGGACGGTGGTCACAAAAAAGGACACCTAATTTTAATTCCAAAACTGACAAACGGCACCAAGAATATTTAATTATTTTTTTTTCTTTTATAAAGTAAGGAAAAATTAGCAAGTTTTTATTTTCTAATAAATTTTTTTGTAAATTCTGGTGTCAGTCTATTATTTCATCATTTTAAAAACAGAATTACTCCGCGCCGGAAAGGGTTAACATGATTCGACCTGATCGCGGGCGAAGTCTAATCAGAACAATGATGAATACAGTTGAGCGTTCAACCGAGGTTTTCTTTCTTAACTAACAGTTGAGATAGATAGTGAATATGAGCATAAAACACAAGACAGTGTTTCTCAAGGTGGAGTACGCGTACATATTGGAGGTATACGCTGTGTAGTAAGTGATAATTCACATCCTTTGTTAATTCATTAATTTCCAACGTAATTTCAGCTCTCCTGCAAAATTTAATTAGATATATAGCATGTTACATGTTGGAGATGATCTACGAATCTAATTCAGAAAATTAATACCAAACGTTGAAGAAATGCTAAAGGGTAAAACAAGCACTCCCTCACGAAAAATAAAACTAGTCGGATGTGCCAATCCCAAAACTTTCTTCTATCTCAGTCATGTTAATACTTCAAAATTCGCTATCACATCGCCATAAAAATCAATATTTTTCGACATTCTGTTGTACGTCAGCTGCTTGCGAATCGTCGGGTTACAGGGATGCGAACAACCGATGTATACTACGAAAAGACCTTCTGGCCTGAACCGACATGAACAGATAGCCTCCCTATTCCTTGGATTTACGATTTTAGCTAATTTTACTGGAAAACACGAAGGTAAAATGCGTGGAACCTAAATAAAGAAGATTCAATCCCAGTTTTCGTCAACATTGAATTTGAATGAGGATATCGCCAAATTAGTCCTCTACAGCCAAGTTGGCTTCATTTATGGCAACTTATTTTGCTCGCCAAATTTGGCTATAATCCGCTAACTGTCGCCAATTTTGGCGAGAATTCGACGTTGGCGAATATAAATATATAGTGATAAGCATGTAATAGGATGAATGGTTACAACAATGAAAGAAAATTTGCCGAAATCATGTTAACTAAAACTCATAAATTAAACCCGTTTATGGATGAAATTCCGCTGTCTTGTTTGAAAATGTCAGCCACCCTAAAATTTCAAACCGCTATATCTCAGCTATTTTTTAAGATAGAGGCAAAACAAAAATTGCTTCGGATTCTCCGGATCAAGGCCGAACCTTTACCGAAAAAAAGTTTTAGGATTTCTAATTTTTTCGAATTTGCACGTCTTTTTGAATTTGAAATCTTTAAAATGGCTATCACAGCGCCCCCTTTCGTCGAAGTATCCTCAAGTTCTAATAGAACCTGCTTGCCATAGCCAAAAACATAGAAAAAAATGTGGTTCAATTTGAAGCAGAACTTCATACACTTTTAGATGGTACAATAGTGAAAAAGGAAAAAAATATCGATCACAGCGCCCCCTTTCGTCGAAGTATCCCCAAATTCTGATAGAACCTGCTTGCCATAGCCAAAAACCTAGAAAAAAAATGTGGTTCAATTTGAAGTATAACTTTATACACTTTTCGATGATACAATAGTGAAAAAGGAAAAAAATATCGATCACAGCGCCCCCTTTCGTCGAAGTATCCCCAAATTCTGATAGAGCCTGCTTGCCGTAGTCAAAAACCTAGAAAAAAAATATGGTTCAATTTGAAGCATAACTTCATACACTTTTAGATGGTACAATAGTGAAAATGGAACAAAAATATCGATCACAGCGCCCCCTTTCGTCGAAGTATCCCCAAATTCTGATAGAACCTGCTTGCCATAGCCAAAAACCTAGAAAAAAAGTGTGGTTCAATTTGAAGCATAACTTCATACACTTTTAGATGGTACAATGAAAAACCACACAGACGGACAGACGGACGGACGGACAGACGGACAGACAGACATTTTGTAAAAACATGTTTTTCGGAATCTCTGACCCCTAAACCGTGTAAATCCGTCAAAAACCGGAAGTAGAAAAAAATTTCGATTACAATACTTTCTTCTATTATAGATAGAAGAAAGTAAAAAATCCGGTACTTACATATTATCCGGGCCAGGTCAAATACAACTGAGCTAAGCATGGCGCCAGTTATACTAATTACAGTAACCCTTATTTTTTGACAATTATATAGTTTGTTTATTTATTATAGTGTATAGACTTTTTGTATAATTTATAGTTTATTTTCTTATTATAGTGTTCAGTTTTTTGTTATTGATTTATTTTATTTATTTATTTATTTTATATTATTTACCATTTTCAACAATTTTATGCACTTAACAATATTAAATTACTATTTTGCACATTATTGGTAACGCTAAACAAGATCGGCAATTGACAACCATTTTTAGCGATCTATCTCCTGGCCCGCGGATAATACGTAAGTATCAAAAATCCTAACTATAAAAGTGCCATCAAAAGTAAAATAAAGGTTATGTTTTCATTTGTCCATTCGTTGGTCTCATTGCTTCCACTGTCCTTTTCACGACTCTTACAATAAACTAAAATTCCGGCAAATGTCACTTGTCAATAGAGGCAAAGCTATGCCAGCCTGTTTACCCACTTTGGCGCTAGTAGTATTCCCATACTGGGAGATATAGTGATGATTTTGGCGTATAGAAAATCACTTTTCGGATTTAATTTATATTATTTGTAATAGCCGGATGCGTTAATCCCAAAACTTTCTTCTATCTCATACATGTTAATACTTCAAAATTCATTATCACAGTACCAAACTTAAATTACAATCTATGCCCCTCATGAAGGTTCTCAAGGTATAGGTTCGTTGTATAGTGTGCATTTGAAAAGGGGAATAAGCATCGCATTTTTCAAACAAATCATTGAATTTCGGAACCCACCCCCTTAGATATCTGCAACCAAAATTCTCAACCCAAAGAGCAAAAAAGCGACACCTGTTGGGCAGTATACACCCAAGCCTAATAAGGTCTATTTATGTGAAAGTGTAACAGAATATGAAGTTTGATTAAATTTCGTGCATAAGTTTTTGAGGTATAGCTATTGCGAAAATCGTGAAAAATGCAGCATAGCAGCGCCATCTGTTGTGTGATTGATACGAAAACCTAATCAGCACCAACTTATGTCAAGGTCTAACAGAATATGATGTTTTATGAAATACCGTGCATTAGTTCTTGAGATATGACTATCACTAAAATCGTGTAAATTGTAAAAATTGCAACAAAGCAGTGCCACCTGTTAGGCAATTTACACCAAAACTTAACCAGGAACAACTTATGTCAACGTCTAACTGAATCTGAAGTTTGATGAAAATCCTTGCATTAGTACTTGAGATAGAGCTATTGCGGAAATCGTGAAAAATGCACCATAGCAGCGCCACCTTTTGGGCGATTTACACTAATAAGTAATCAGCAGCAGCTTATATCAAGGTATAACTGAATCTGAAGTTTTATTAAATTCCGTGCATTAGTTCTTGAGATAGAGCGCCCACAAAAGTTTTTGTCACAGACAGACATTTTCTAAAAACAGTAAAATCGTGTTCAAGACCTTCTAAAACGTATAAATCCGTAGAAAACCGTAAGTCAAAATTTTTCATGAATCACATTCTTCTTGTAAAGATAGAAGAATGTAAAAATAGGGGGTACGTCAAGTATATGTAATTTTTCAAAGGTATGCGAGGCATAAAATTTGAGTACCACTGGTCTAAATTATAGGGAAGAATTGGGATATTTGCACCCACTTTTTTCTAAAATGCTCTTAGTTTGTATTTGGCATATAATAGCATTTCAGGTTTTCTTATATAAATATTTTATTGTTATTTTTTACAACATCTCAATTCTGAAAAAAAATTATCTAACTCTGTAAACTGGGTCAAACCTTTGCCACTTCAGTGAGCTTCTCTGACCCATTAAATCAGCATATTAAATACATTAATATAATAATAACAAAGTGTTTTTATTTGTACATACATTTCTATCATTTTGCTCCCAATTATGCAGAAATATGTGAATTTGAATACTAAGTTAATAGCATTTAATCACTTTTTTTTTATCATGAATAGCTTAAAAAATCAAGTTATCTTGCATTCAAAATTTCAGAAATCAGTAAAGATTTTCATAATCACAGAAGGCGAAATCAAACTTCACTTTTAAGTCTATGCTTTCTGTACCAGTATTGGTGATGAAATGTGGTAAGCTTAAGGACATCTTCAGAAGAAACATGTCTTTGACCTTGTGTACCTCTCCATTATCCCGTCGACCCTATTTCATAACAAAAAACTATCGCCAAACTGTAACGCCAAATAAACAAATGGAAGAATGTTGCCATTGGAATATCAAAATAAATAAATAAATAAAATACAAGAAATTCGGAAAAGAGCCACTCTCCAAAGATTCAACTACCAATCAGTAAGTTTAAACAACAACAACAACAACAAAATACAATATATTAATGAACACAAAACAAAAAAATTATCTTGGATATTTGTTTATTTACATTATTTTTCTTAGTTAGCCATCTCGACTGGTGAATAAATGTTCGTGACGTCAGTTGAAACTGATCTATTGCACGTAACTATGCATCGCAACACATTTTTCCAATGCTTTTTCTCTTTTAATATCAGGGCACAGCTGTTTAAGGACGCAATTGTTATTTTAATTAACGATAATAATCTATATCTATACTATTATATAAAGAGGAAACGGTGACTGACTGACTGACTGACTGGGTGACTCATCAACGCCCAGCCGAAACTACTAAAGTCAGGGTCACGCAATTTGGACTGTAGATTGCTGTTATGGCCTAGGCAAGCAATAAGAAGGGATTTTTGAAAATCCCCCCCCCCCCCCGAAGGTTGTTAAAGGGGGTTCGAATGTTTTAGGTCATTTTCCCATATCTCAGCAGCAGTTATAGGTAGGAGCTTGAAATTCCAGAAAACAAATCTACTAAAAAAATGATTAAACACCTATTTCAGCGATTTTAGAAATTCCCCCCAGAAGGGGGTTAAATGGGGGTGGTCGAATGTTTTAGGTCATTTCGCCATATCTCAGCAGCAGTTATAGGTAGGAGCTTGAAATTCCAGAAAACAAATCTACTAAAAAAATGATTAAACACCTATTTCAGCGATTTTAGAAATTCCCCCCAGAAGGGGGTTAAAGGGGGGGGGGTGGGGTGGTCGAATGTTTTAGGTCATTTTGCCATATCTCAGCAGCAGTTATAGGTAGGAGCTTGAAATTCCAGAAAACAAATCTATTAAAAAAATTATTAAACACCTATTTCAGCGATTTTAGAAATTCCCCCCAGAAGGGGGTTAAAGGGGGGTGGTCGAATGTTTTAGTTCATTTCGTCATATCTCAGCAGCAGTTATAGGTAGAAACGCGAAAATCAGGAAAACAAATCTACTAAAAAAATGATTAAACACCTATTTCAGCGATTTTAGAAATTCCCCCCAGAAGGGGGTTAAAGGAGGGTTCGAATGTTTTAGGTCATTTCGCCATATCTCAGCTGCAGTTATAGGTAGGAGCGCGAAAATCAGGAAAATAAATCTACTAAAAAAATGATTAAACATTTATTTCAACGATTTTAGAAATTCGCCACCCCAGGGGTTAAAGAGGAGGAGGGTGGTCGAATGTTTTAGTTCATTTCGCCATATGTCAGCAGAAGTTATAGGTAGAAGCGCGAAAATCAGGAAAACAAATCTACTAAAAAAATGATTAAACATGTATTTCAGCGATTTTAGAAATCCCCCCCCCCGAAGGGATTAAAGGGGGGGGGGGTCGAATGTTTTAGGACATTTCGTCATATCTCAGCAGCAGTTATAGGTAGGAGCTCGAAAATCAGGAAAACAGATCTACTAAAAAATGATTAAACATGTATTTCAGCAATTTTAGAAATTCCCCTCCCAGAAAGGGTTAAAGGGGGGTCGAATGTTTTAGTCATTTTGCCGTATCTCAGCAGCAAATTTAGTTAAGAGCACAAAAATCAGGAAAACAAATCTACTAAAAACATGATTAAACATGTATTTCGGGGATTTTAGAATTTTCCCTCCCGGAGGGGGTTAAAGGGTGGTGGTCGAATATTTTACGTCATTTCGCCATATCTCAGCAGCAGTTATAGGTAGGAGCGCGAAAATCAGGAAATTAAATCTACTAAAAAATGATTAAACAAGTATTTCAACGATTTTAGAAATTCCCTTCTGAAGGTGGTTAAAAGGGGGGTCGGATGTTTTAGATCATTTCGTCATATCTCTGCAGCAGTTTTAATTCGGAGCGCGAAAATCAGGAAAAGAAATCTACTAAAAAATGAATAAAACACATATTTCAGCAATTTTGGAAATTCCCCCCAGAAGGTGGTTAAATGGCGGGGGGGGTCGAATTTTTTAGGTCATTTCGCCATATCTCAGCTTTTATGTAGGAAGGCGAAATTAATTAAAACAAATCTACTAAAAAATTGGTTAAACATGTATTTCGGCGATTTTGGAAACTCCCCCCAGAAGGTGGCTAAAGGGGTATTCAAAAGTTTCGGGTCATTTCGCCATATCTCAGCAGCGGATCAGTAGGAGCGTGAAATTCAGGAAAACACATCTACTAAAAAATGGATAAACACGCATTTCAGTGATTTTAGAAATTCCCCCCGAAGGGTTTTAAAGGGGGTGGTTTCGAAAATTTTAGGACATTTCGCCATATCTCAGCAGCTGTTTTATGTAGGTGCGCGAAATTCAGGAAAACAAATCTACTAAACAAATAATTAAACACGTATTTCAGTGAATTTAGAAATCCCCCCCCCCCCTCGAATGTGATTAAAGGGGGATTCGAAAGTTTTAGGTCATTTCGCCATATCTCAGCAACAGTTTTAGGTTGGAGCACGAAATTCAGGAAAACGAATGTAATAAAAAAATTACATTGTCTACCCGTGCAAAGCCGGTACGGGTCGCTAGTAACTAATAAATCAGTAAAACACAATGAAAAATATAGGTAAATGTCGAAATAAAAACCACTTGATGACATAACAAACATGCTTCTTGTGAATGCTTCTGACGTCAAGTGAATGGGGCTGCATTTTTCGCGTTAAATTCTATAGTTTGGCGATAGTGTTTTGTTATGAAAAGTGGTCGACGGGATAATGGAGAAGTACCGAACTTTGAATATCATTGAAATTTCACTCCAAACAACAAAATCCCTGTACATTGATATTTTTATTACAAATGTGACTAAATGTTTGTAACATTCGATGATGTAAACGGTCATGGCGACTGTGACAAATGTGCATACAGAGGGTGTTCACACATTTGTGTAGAGATTTTCTATTTCTTTATGACTGAAATTTGAATGGAAAAAAATTAAACCTCTCTGGCATCAATTCAGAATAGGTTTAATTATTGTCAGCATAATTAAAAATATTATTTGCTTCAAAATGTCGCTGGAAAATAAACAATGGATCGAAGGCTGTGTATTTGCGATTTGCGAAGAGAAATATACTCTTTTTCGATTACTAAAAAAGAGGGTATGAAAAGCATGGTTTTAATATTTCTACGCGTAAAATGAGTGACATAATTTATAAAAAAAGGACAGAAACGCCAAAGTTTACATTTGACTGAAAAAAGGGTAAAAAATGCATACCCAACAAAAGTACAATCACCACCTATTATGACCGCCGCATATTTAATTATATGTACGTATAACTAAAGTCTCATTCCATGTTTTAAAAGAAAATTGTACCCCCCCCCCCCAAAGAACTATCGCAAAATCTTTAAACATCTCTATCGGAACTGTAAACAAAATTATAAAGTCTGATTTACAGCTAATCAAAACCAAAAAACAGGATGTCTGTTTATCTCCTAATGCGAAAGCATGTTCCTAAATGTATCGTAAAACTATGTGCAGATTGTTGTATGAAATTTATTTCGCTGGGAAAAAATGAAATATGTAGTTACGATTGATGAGGCTGATTTCAATAGAAAAAGATTGATTTACTACGAAAAAAGAGGGGGGGGGGAGAGGGAGAGAAAACAAGGAAACTTTTGCTAAAGATTTTATGGTTATTGCAGGATTTTCTTATAACGGAAAACTTAACATAAAGACAGTTGAAAAACATGTCAAAATTAACCCGTATTACTATCAGAAATATGTTTTAACACCTGTTTTCAAAGGAGACATTCCATCACTTTACCCAAACAATCTTCATTGAATTAAGTTCCATTAGGATAAGGCTACCAGTCATAGCTATAAATCTACTGCTATCTTTTCAGAAAAAATGAGAAATGAAACCTGAATTGAAGCTATTCCATTTAAATGCATCCGACCCAAGTCCACTGACATGTCTCTTATGGACTATACTGGGCATTTGGACTTTAAAACAACCTCAATATAAACGGCGTCTTAAAATATTGCATGGAGTCTGGAATATTGTGGTCGAGAATTGGAAAATACATCATATACATCTTATACACATGTCATATATATACATCATATATGACTATAACTGGGCAATATGCGTTACGGTATGTTACATACATCCTCTATTATTACAATTTCATATATGTTTTAAAATTTGGCGATAAATCTTGGTCGTTTAGCGAGATATCCTCGGGGGCCGCTATAACACGAAAGTACCTAAAATTCTTATTTTTGTTTATATATTTCTCTTTCCAAAGTCGTTACAAAAATGTGTGAGCACACTTTATACTTATAGCGACATCTTTGAGAGGTTGCTGGCTTGAAAGAATAAACTTGGAGTCATTTATTCTTTAAAATTACCAATTCAAAATTCAACATTATGCTGCATTGTAATTTAAATGCTTCGCTTTGAATTTCAGATCCGAAACGGAGGTTTCTCGACATCGCCAGTTTTGGGCAACGGAAGATATTGCACCAGTTCAATTCCTTCGTTACCAGAAACCAGCTCAAATCAAGTTTACGTGCAACTGATGTACAAACCATATAGCGGGAGATCGCCGGTAAGTAACAATTCTGTTCCGATAATTTCAGTTATCATGTTAAGAGAGGCCTTGATTTTAAACACAAAGGGTATGTTTCCGGCATCGAAAACTGGTTTTTATTTATTTTTTTAATAATAATACCACCAATAGAAAATCTTCAAGATTTTCAGATTTTATTTATGCGACAGAGTGTATAAAATTAATAAATATTCTTTAATTTTTAATACTTCCATGTTTTAATAATATCCATCTCCATACTTTACATATCGTACCAATATTACCAATTACCAATTACTATTGTTTATTACCAATATTACACATTACCTCTACTGTTATATACATGTGATGCCTTTTCAACGCTGATCCGATAAATGATGTTTATGGTAGTGATAGGACAATGCGATGAAAACAAATCTTTGCATCTGATAGAACTTTATTACGGGAACACAGAAATTCTTATTAGACGAAAAATTATGGCATTACAGGTTGAAAAATATAAAAAATTGTAATGGGTTCACGACATGTTGATTTTAAGTTTAAAAAGAAAAGTGCAGATGAAACATCAATGTGCGTAAAGTTCTTAATAAGTGTCAGTCTGCTTAGTTACAGTAGGATTTTGACCAAGAACACAGGTCGTGTCTCAATAAATCTTTTTATCACCACGGAGCGTCTTCCTGCCGGAGTTTTATACAGTCCCACAAGTACTTGGCACACCTTTTATCTAGAACAGAGGTCTCTCAGCTTTCAGGTCATCTCCCGGATACTTGGTGTATCCTAAATTCTAAAATCGAAGTCAGGCTCCTCTCAGCATCTTTTGCCACCGCACCGAAACTTAGCGTCCCCTGTTGTCTCAACAGAGAACTGACACCTCTCGTTCCTTTTTTCCAACCGAAATCTTAATTAAAATTCTCTTACTCATGGTTTTCACAGTGGGAGGGGATTTGGTCGGAGGAGGGGCACACTAGGGCCACTCATAGTGTAGGAACATGTGGGAACCAGAACCCACCTTCAAACGAGTATATTATTGGTTTTTTTCTCCAAAAAAGGGACACAAAGTACTTGCACTTTCGTTTTCTCACGGATATATTTTTCTCACGAAGACAGGCCCCCAACGGAGCAAATACCTTCATCCTTTGCGGTCAACAGATCCTGATTACCCACGGGGCACACGTCCACCAGTAAAAAATAATAGAAAATTTTTCGTTGTTCATGGCAGTAATTCTGCATGAATAGGGTGTTTTAATAAGACGAAAATTTCTATAAACTTTTACTGGTGGAAGTGTGCCCCGTCGGTAATCAGGCCCTGGCGGTCAAGGCTATCCGTTATACTTCTAAAGTTTTCTTTAGTTCACAACAGAAGTTCGGCATTTCCACCATTTCAAAGTAACGCCGACGTGAGAAAATATGTAGGAAACATTCTTTTTAGAATTTTCACACGAGAACTCTCAGAAACCAAGCATCAGCACATGGAAGTAAACATGTATTCTTTACAACATACTTAACCTGCATACTCACTCACCTCCATCAATAAATGTGATAAGGTAAATGTGATAAAGTAGCTGTATCAGTAGTGGACATTCAAAGAACATTTTTCGCCTATTTTTAGTGCACCCATTCGTAGTTTTGGGAACCGCGACAATAGCGAGTGATCGGTATTTTATCTAACTCTTTCTGCATACGACTGTGCTACAAAAATTTCCGCTTTAAATATTTTTCCGCACAAAATTAATTTTTTTACGGATAGCTTAAAATGTGCCAGTAATGAACAGGAAGCTTCAATAGTGGACACGTTTGAATTCTTCAAAAACACGTCGAATGAAAGATAAAACGGCTGGGAATATATATTTATCAGGTGTTATTACATTAATGAGTTAATACAATAATAAAATAATAATAAACTTGTTAAAAAATTTAAAAAAAGAAAAGAGTCACTGAACAGTTTAACACTTTTGTAGCATGGCACATATATCTATCTATCTATAATAAAAAGCAAAAACACATAAGTGTAACGCTAGCATCATATCGGCAATGGAATGATTTAAGTAATTTATTTCCCTTTTTCCGCAAAATTCTAAGCATTGCATAATGTAAATTTTTACATCATCGAATAGGAGGGGAAAAATGTACTTTGAAATACAATTTGTCTGGAAGCTGTATCTCAATCTACTGTTTTTTTTATGTTTCTTTCAAGCATATATACTTTTAAATCTTATCTCTATATCGCGTACAGCTCATGTTAATGAATATTAACCCGTTTGTATACTTAAAACAATATAAATTGTTCGGCGTTTGTTTCCGGCTAATATTCCATAACTAAATTAACATTTAATCAATAAATAAGTAAATTAATACAGATAAAACACAAATTTAACAGCTAATCGAACTACGTGCTTAAGCACTAAAATAGAATCAAAAAGACTACTGTAATTAGAAAAATCTTTTTCGATTTCTTCGGATATTAACCTCTGGATAATACGAGAGTATCTAGAGGAGGCGCTTTCCTGACAGTTAGGGGTGGACCTTCTTGAACCATTTCAACAGCTTTTCTTCATTGTTACAGCTTTTGTTGCTTTTAAATTCTAAGCTATTTGAGACGAAATTGTCGGATTTCTTCGCAAAAATGTATTAAACCACCTGGTCTGTTGTCCAGAAAATAGGTTCTTCCAATCCTGTTCGTTCCTCAGCGGTCGCACACCGTAAGTTGATCCAAAATTAAAAAAATAAACACAATAAATAAATTCTGCAAACCAATTCTAGACAAATTAAAGCAAAAGGTGCAAACAAACTGCTTAAACGTAGGCATAAATAAAAAAAATGGCTTACGTTACTCCAAACTACAAAAAATCATGATGAGGTGACTACAGTGTGGTATTGTTTGAGTTGAAATAACCTCTTTCTGGAATGGATCGCCTGAAATCTTTGTAGTTAGAGGCTGTGTAGTTCGAGGTTACTAAACAATGTTGTGATTAAAATTCTATTTGCGCATTAACACTTAAATGCCATAAAATGCTGCGATTAAAGCGCTGTTATTGAAACCAGAGGAACCAACCCGGACTTTCCAGGTAAGAGAACATACTTCCGGGAGTACAAAACATGGGTTAAAACCAATTTTTATTGAAAACTCTAACAATTATTTTTACATTTAATCTATATACTATATTTTTTTAGATTGACCACTAACATCACCAAAAAGCATTTTTATATGAAAAATATTAATTATGTATTTAATTAAAAATTTTGATATTTATTAAAAGAAATACTCTCGTATTATCCAGAGGTTAATATGCGAAGAAATCGTAAAAGATTTTTCTAATTACAGTAGCCTTTCTGATTCGTAGTTCGATTATGTGTTAAATTTGTGTTTTATCTGTATTAATTTACTTATGTATTGATTAAATGTTAATTTAGTTATGGAATATTAGCCGGAAAAAAACGCCGAACAATTTATATTGTTTTAAGTATAAACGGGTTAATATTCATTAACATGAGCTGTACGCGATAGAGATAGATTTAAAAGTATATATGCTTGAAAAAAACATTAAGAAAAAACAGTAGATTGAGATACAGCTTTTAGACAAATTGCATTTCAAAGTAATTTTTTTCCTCCTATTCGATGATGTAAAAATTTACATTATGCGATGCTTAGAATTTTTCGGAAAAAGGGAAATGGATTACTTAAATCATTCCATTGCCGATATGATGCCAGCTTTACACTTACGTGTTTTTGCTTTTTATTATAGATAGATAGATATATGTGCCATGCTACAAAAGTGTTAAACTGTTTAGAGACTCTTTCCTTTTTTTCAGGTTTTTTAACAAATTTATTATTATTTTATTATTGTATTAACTCATTAATGTAATAACACCTGATAAATATGTATAACATTGGTGGGTTTAATCAGCAACCACACGAGGTGCATGAAACGCTAATGGCACAGTGTCCACAACTCGTACCGTTATCTTATATATCTTCCATATAGATATGTCCTGCAACATACATACATTGTACGATGTATACATGTAGATACATAATATACATACTTACATGCATATCGTAACATACGTACAACAGACATACATTTTGCATATCTACAGTAACAAATACCTACAGTACATTATACTGTAACAAATATTCATTTTTACATACAACAACTTACATTACATTCGACATATTGGCAATGCATACTTTACATACAGTTTATACGACTACGCTTTTTCTAACAATTGAAAATATTAGTAACCAGTTTGTCGCTAATCCCGATTCAATTGTAATTTAATAAATATACTTTTAAATTGTGAAATCTGAGTGTCCTATAATATATAATTGGAGTGTCCTATGATTTTTTTTAACCAGTCGATTTCAACAAACGAAATAAATACCTTTACTGTCCCTAAAAAGTATTTTGTAACATTAGTGCAACGCAGTGCAAACGTGTATGTAAACTTCAGGCATAGAAAGCAATCTGTAGTTTCAGACACATCCATTCTGATAAGCATTTAATTACTTTTATAATTAATTTCAGTAAAAGCTATACAAAATGTTTTACAGGTTTCATTAATTGAAAGATGTTATTTTATATATATTTACAACCTTCACGAGGCCGCATATTTAATTTAATGGTGAATTAAGTAGAATATTAATGAAACAGTCCAAGAGACCTGTTGATTTCTGCACCTTTCTAATCCTCTCATTCATAATAGCAGGATAAATTTATTGTTTTTAACAAAGGGAATTATTTTTAAAACTAATGTATACAAAATATATAATTTTCCTTATAAATATGTCATTTATTTCAACATTATATTCATTATAGTTAAAATTTTTATCGAAGTCTGAAGTTCAGAGTGTCCCTTTTGAGATACCTTGTATTTAGGTCCAGTTACGTAATATGAATGCATAAGTGGCTTTGCTACTAACTATTACTTCTAAAAATCATCACCCATCTTAATTGTTGAATCATTCTAGCTTTTCGACTTGCGCTACACTGTTGTGACTCTGAGTTGCGGTGGTCACATCTACCTATCTGATGACATCCCCTCTGCAGAGATATCATCTCCGAACTATCCTAATCAACCTACGCACGATGCAGAATGCATCTGGATTATTATTTCTCCATCTGCCACCCGAATGAGAGTGGATTTTGAATCTGAATTCCACTTAGGACCAAAGTAAGTCGTGTTTTCTTTTAAATTTGAAACAAAAATAAGGTAGATTTATACATCAGTTTTTAACCCTACATTGCCCCCAAGCTACATGTGGAACAACCAATACTATTGTCCACAGTACTGAGTAAGTGAAAGGTAGACTTATCTATAACGTGTATCATTGTAAAGTCCAATGTGGAAACATTTTAGTAGAAACGAAAATTTCTAGATATCAAGCCTGCTGCATCCACGGGTATTTTGTTCAAGGAATATTTTTTTTTCAGCGCTGTGCAGTGTTTGTTTACGATAATTAAAATTTGAATAAAAGCCATGTTTGCAAAATTTGAAATGTAAAAGAAAATTTTATATGTTGGAAAAACTGTGTTCTAAATATATGTAGGTATCTTCCTTACATCTTTAGGGTTCCGTACTTAAAAAGTAAAAACGGAACCATTATAAGATCATTCCTATGTCTGTCCGTCCATCTGTCACAACCCTTTTTCTCGTAAACCATGGGGTGTGGAAAGTTCAAACTTGGGAAAGTTATAAAGCCTTTTTACCCACTTATTTTCAGATTATTTGCCATTCACAAATATGTTTAGGAAAAATTTAGGGGGCTAATTAAGTTACATGAAAAAAAGTTTTCCTTTTGTATATCGTGTGAAAGATCTCGTAATACCGAACTCAAAAATATATTTGTTTTAACTTTAGGTATTACATTTTCAGAGATATCGTCGAAAATGCACTGCAGAAATATCCCCTCCCACTCTATTTCGAAATCTACTGAAACTAAAATTATGAGTGAATTAGGGGTAGTATAGGAGTTTATTTAAACCTTGCAGGAAAGCTATAGTGATTTTTCTCGGTAACATAGTTTTTGAGAAAAACGCGTTTTTCCGTTACACACAAACTTTACTTTTCGGGCGGTCAGAGGGAAAGTTGACGGGCGCTCGAGGTATGTATCGACACAGAATCATCCAAGGATGATTGATAATGATTTTCTAAAAAAACATTACGGTAATTAGCCGAGATATTAATTAAGTTACTTGAAAAAAAGTTATTTTTATCTATCATGCAGGATATTGTTCGAAAGATCTCGTAACATCGAATTCAAAAATATATTTATTTTAATTTTAGGTATTATATTTTCAGAGGTATCGTCGAAAGTATAGTGGAAAAATATACATCCCCTGTCCTATTTCCGAATCTATTGAAACTAAAATTATGAAAAAATAGTAGTAGGAGATTATTAATTAATAAATTTAATGTACGGAACCCTTTAAGCGCGAGTTATACTAGCACTTGACTGATTTATTAATTCTAAATATTAGTAATATTGTGTGATTAAGCATAATAAAAATACTACATATGGAATGGAACAAAACATCTTTTGAACTAATATAATTTAAAAAATTTTAATTATTTTCCTATGATCTAGATATATATTGTGTCAGGTTTCTCTGGTAGCTGCAAGAGTTAAAAGCTATTCTTAAGGGATTATCTTATTGTATATGTATCTATTGTGTACCGTTAGAGGCTTGCTTAAGAAAAATCTTAATCCGGAGGGGAGGGAGTTGGATATAATGAAAGAAGTATTTCCTTTGCAATGTGGTCTTTCATAGATAAGAAAGATATTGCACCCATTATTTAGGAAGACAGACCCTTGGAAACAGACCAGGAGCCCCGTAGACAGAAAGGTTCTCGGGTGCATGACAAGAGAGTGAAGTTAGGTCTAACGGAGGAGCGAAGGTGTAAGGTCGTTCAGAGTTAGCACTCTGAGACACGTGTAGGTAGGAGTATCTCTCGAAAGGAAGAGATATAGCGGGTGTGAGATTAATAGAAATCCCGGAACGGAGTGAATTCACTTAGCCTAACGGTACACGTAAAGCGTTTTCTGTAATTATTTTGATTTAATATTAAACCGGATAATTTACATCCGAGTTTAAGTGTAAATATTGTTAATAAAGTGTTAGTTTAAGTTTAATTGAAAGAGTTAGGTTTTTCTTGAATATACATCACGTATCGTGTCCGATATCACGTATTCATATCGGTGGTGGCAGCATATCAAAAGACCGGATTATATTTCGAAGTCGTGTGGACGGAGGAGTAGAATCCGACAATGTTGGCAGCGACGGGATTTGAATCACCGAAGACCAGTTCCAGTTAGCCGTGTTACAGAGAGTTTGTGCCGTATCGCCCAGCGGAAGTGTTTGTGCCCTATCGTCGTAGACCAGTGCCAGTTAGCCAGGTTACAGTCAGTTTATGCCGGATCGTCTAGAGGAAGTGTGTGTGCCCTATCATCGTAGACCAGTGGCAGCTAGGCTATCGTCATTACAGTGAAGTGAACTAGTGGTTGTGCTGTGTTAGTGTAGTGCTGTGTGTAGTGTTTTTGTGCATAGTGAAGCAAGGTACAGTGATTGTTGCCCGAGAGTGCAAGATTTACCCGGTGTAAAAGTGAGCAGAGAATTGCCCAGCGAATAAAGTACGAGGTAAGGTGTTTTGATGATTTTATTCTACTGACATTCTCGAACCTACTGTTTTTTTGTGTGCAATTGATGGTAATTTAAGTTAATGTTGTGGGTAATTTATGTGCAATATAATAATTAGGCTAAATCAAATGAGATATTGACAGCTATTTTACACTATTGTTTTAAGGAAAGGATCTAATATTGTGTACCAGAATTGATTTTCATTTTTTCTTAAACCGATAAGATTAATGATTGAAATTAATGCATTGTGTTAATAGTTGGAAGGAATAATTGATTTTTTTTTATTATTATTAAAGTAATATTTAAATTAAGTGATATTGTTTGTTTTAAGTTTGAAATATTGATAGTAAATAAGGAAGGCAAATTTGTGTAGAAGTTAAATTAAATTGAAATAACCTTCAAGGAAGAATTGAAGGCCCGGAAAAAAGTGCTGTGATTTTACTTTTTAATGTGACAACTAATTTTGGGAAATTGAAATATTAAATTGAGGAATTTATGTGTATTTCATGCAAATTTTTGTTAGGTGGATATCTTTATGTAGTGATTGGTATCAGTGTTTTATTCAAATTGCAACGTATCAGTATTATTGTGTAAATTGTATTTTATTATTTAATTGTATAAATTTAAAATCTGTATTGCATAGTAACCAAATTGAAATTATTTTTTTTCTTTGTTATTGAAAGCAAATTGTGGGGTACCATTGTTTAAGGAAATTTATTATTTTATTATTACTTATTTGAAATATGTTAAATAGTATATGTGGAGGTAACTTATGAAGGTAGGATTTGAGGAAGTGTTAAGTTGATATTGTGCTTAAGTATTATTGTAGGGTGGTAATAACTGTCGGTAGAAGGTATGGCTTTCTTACTAAAAATAAAAAGGGTGAATCTTCAGGCGATATGTGAAGAGTTAGGAATTGAAGTCTCGGAAGATGATACCAGGTTTAAGCTTAAGAAAAAGATAGTCAGGATTCGTACGGCTCCTGGAATTTCGCAACCAGGAAATTTTTCGGTACCAGTATTTTCTTACAGAAAATCCCTACTTAAAATATGGCAAAGTTTCGCAAGTTTAACCTGAATTTCTTTTTCTTTAAAAAGAAATACTGGTAACACTCCTGGAAAATTCTCTGATCCGTACGAACCCTGGATAGTGGAGAGCGACGAATATGAAGAGGGGGCCGTTATGGAATTATCTAACACTATTGTTACGGAGCGGTTAGAAAACTTAGAAAGGGAGGAAAAGTTACAACGAGAAAACTTAGAAAGGGAGGAAAAGTTACAACGAGAGAACTTAGAAAGGCAATTACACCGCGAGAAGTTAGATAGAGAAGAAAGGGCTGAAAAATTGAGATTGGGACATGAGTTAGAGTTGGAAAGGATAAAGATTCAAAGTTCGGCTAATAATTCTAATGGGAATAGAGAATCTAATCATGAAAGTAGCCTTGAGAAATTGATTAAAAGTGTTAAAACTTTGTCTATCAAAGTTCCAGAAAGGACTGAGGGATGGAATCTGTTTTTAGCAGTTTAGAACGGGCATTCCAAACAAAAAACGTACCGGTAACTCAGCAGGGCGAAATTCTACTAAATATGTTAGGAGATAAGGCAGATAACTTGCTAATATACACTACTAGGGAACAAATTGAGAGTTATGAGAAATTAAAGGAGTTAGTTCTAAGGGAACACGAGCTGACACCGAAGGCGTGTTTGAAAAACTTTAAGAAGGCTAGAAGGAATCAAAATGAAACTCATGTATTATTTGTATCGCGTTTAATAGCAACGTGGGAAAATTATTGTAAGATTAGAGGTGCAGATACGTATGAGAAGGTTAATCAGTTAATTGTCACGGATAAGTTGTTAACTACTTTAGATGATGAAACCGCGACGCATGTTGGATTAACTCAGCACAGTAATTGGTTAGAAGTTTTTAAAATTGCTAAGGAATGTGATAATTTCTTTGATGCTAAACAAAAATCTTATGCGGTAACTTATAAGGGTTATAAAGGAAAAGAAAGGTACGTAAATAATGGAGATTCTAGAAGGGAAAAAGATGAGGGATTTAGTAGTAATTGGAGATAAAATGGAAATAATGAAGTTAGTCCATTTTTGGGTAGAAAACCGGAATACAGGAAACCTAATGATGGGCCGCCTACCTGTTTCAAGTGTGGTTTACGAGGCCATGTCCAGCGATTTTGTACAAAAGGAAATAATGAGGGATTTAATCAAAATAATAAGGGACAAGAATCAAGGGCTAGTATCAATAATGTCTCAGTGCGAGGAATTGGAGAATTACCAAGGGGAGCGAGTATGGCAAGAATCGGAGCAAAAGGAAATTGGAGAACTAAAGTTATTGGAGAGAAGTTAAATAAATTCGAGAAAGTGGAAGTTAGTGTAAATGGGAAAATAGCAAAAGGATTAGTGGATTCTGGTTGCGAACTTAGCGTCATTCATCAAGATTTAGTACCAGCAGAGAAACTAAGAGGGGCTGGTAGTATTTATTTACAAGGGATATTTGGTAAAGCAGTGAAATCGCCATTAATTCAATTACCTTTAGCTATTCCAAAACGCGGTCCAACTAATGTAATTCATCAGGATGTACTTTGCGCAATAATTGATAATAGTAAGGAACAGGTAATTTTACATCCTGATGTGGCTAATGAATTATCAGGGTTAAACCAAGAAAAATCATTAAGAGAATTGGTAGAAAGGCAATGCAAGGAAGATAGTTGGAATAAAGTGAAGGAAGGGGAAAGGATTAGAAATGATAATAATAATCGTTATGTCGTAGAAACAAGATCGGTAAATTTACAAAGCCGTGAGAAGGAAAAAGCCGAGGTGGAGAAAAGTAAGATTGATCAAGTTACGGAAAGTAGTTCAAATGTATTTCAGAAATCCCAAATGAATTGTAAAGATTTAGAGAAAGCTTGGGAATTGGCTGAAAATGAGAGAGGGTCTTATTATATTGTTAATGGGTTATTATATCATAAAGAGAAATTAGTAGATGAAAACGTAGCTCAATTAGTATTACCTAAAATTAGAAGGGAGGAAATTCTAAAATTAGCACATACTTCCTTATATGGAGAACACCACGCGGTTATGAAAATGTTAGAAAGAATCAAGCATTCATTTTATTGGGAAAATATGGCGGAGGAAGCTAAAACGTTGTGTTAATCATGTGTAGAATGTCGGTTAACGAGGGAAATGAGTGGGAATGATAAGGAGAAAGAGGAAATATGTCGACCTGCATTTATAGTTGAGTTAGTGGACGGGAGTAAGAAACTGGTGTATCAAGATGAAATGAGAGAATTTATGGCTAAAAATAAAGTAGTGGATATTGTCTTTGATAGTGACGGAGAGTTTCAAAACCGTGGGAAAACTCTTTTGTTAGATAGAGGACAACCGGGAGTTAAAGACATAAAGGGATTCGAAATAAAAGGGTTATCCAATATTCAAGTTGGGGACATAAAATCAATCTTAAGGAAAAATAAGGAATTATTTATGGGTCCTATCCAACTGGTAGAAATGGAGAAAAATCGGATTGGTCGTAAACCGGAGAGGGGTAAGATGAAGCAGAAATGGTACAATGCCTTTATTACGTACAAAGAGGACTTGGACAGGCAAGTGCCTGATTGGTTAGAGGAAAATTTAATTAAGACCTCAGAGGCAGAAGTTAGCCATTCAAGTGGGTGTACTACGGAAAGGGCTGTACCTATTAGGTTAACTAGGAAGGACTGGAAGGAAAAAACAGTACCGCCTCCAGTAATATCAGCCTAAGGACTGACATTGAAATGACATAATACTAGTGTAACATTTTTTTGTGTATTTATAATTGTATTTGCTTCTGGTGTTTATAACAGTGTATTAGCATATTGTGTAATTTTTTTCTGTAATTATCACATTAGTATATGGTTCATTAGAGATGTCAGTAGGTAATTTTCAGACACCTTGAAGTATTTATGTAATTGTAGTAATGAAGAAACCTATCAAGGAACTGTTGAACTCTTCGCAGACATTACATAGTTTTGAGGAAAATTAGCCCGTAAAAGGCATATTTTCCGCTAAGGTGGGGGGGTGTCAGGTTTCTCTGGTAGCTGCAAGAGATAAAAGCTATTCTTAAGGGATTACCTTATGGTATATGTATCTATTGTGTACCGTTAGAGGCTTGCTTAAGAAAAATCTTAATCCGGAGGGGAGCGAGTTGGATATAATGAAAGAAGTATTTCCTTTGCGATGTGGTCTTTCATAGATAAGAAAGATATTGAACCCATTATTTAGGAAGACAGACCCTTGGAAACAGACCAGGAGCCCCGTAGACAGAAAGGTTCTCGGGTGGATGACAAGAGAGTGAAGTTAGTTCTAACGGAGGAGCGAAGGTGGAAGGTCGTTCAGAGTTGGCACTCTGAGACACGTGTAGGTAGGAGTATCTCTCGAAAGGAAGAGATATAGCGGGTGTGAGATTAATAGAAATCTCGGAGCGGAGTGAATTAACGTAGCCTAACGGTACACGTAAAGCGTTTTCTGTAATTATTTTGATTTAATATTAAACCGGATAATTTACATCCGAGTTTAAGTGTAAATATTGTTAATAAAGTGTTAGTTTAAGTTTAATTGAAAGAGTTAGGTTTTTCTTGAATATACATCAAGTATCGTGTCCGATATCACGTATTCATATCGGTGGTGGCAGCATATCAAAAGACCGGATTATATTTCGAAGTCGCGTGGACGGAGGAGTGGAATACCACATATTGCTCAGATGAAATTCCCTCTTGATAAATGATTAAGAAATGGTTAAAAATTAAATTACAGATTGGAATTTTCTTTGTTGAACAATTGTTTACCGAGACGGTTCTACAAAATGTAACGCATTATTCAATCTATATTATAAAACACAAAAGTGTGCGTCAGTAACGCCGACGTCATAACGATGCTGGCAACTATATGGTTACAGCAGTATGATATTCAAAACAATTATGTGCCAAACCACGCTCGCTAAAATATGCCAGTTGTTGGTTGTGGGTCTAATTATAGGACTTTTCCTGTACTTGCGTGTATGTAGACACATGCTGATAAGCCACACCTCACCCACGTCCGCACACACATAACAACTTTGGCACGAAATATTTAGGTGCACTTTTTGATAACAGGTCAATTTCGAGAAAATTCTAATATATTTAAAGTAACAATATCTGCAGAATATCAGCCAGTCTTGGCCAAGATACCTTCTTCTGGTTACATTAAAATAAAAATTAATTATCTATTGCTAATAATAGCAGATGTGCTCCTCTATCTTTAGTAGTCGTTTGAAGATTGTTCTAAAAAAATGTTTTTATCCATTATTAGCAGTTGATCTTTAAGAATCATTTTTTTGGAAAGCCGTTACCTCTGCACCACGAAATCCGTCTCTTTCGTGTGCTTTTTAGCTCACAGGCTATCAAAGCCTGAGAGATTATGTGCCCGCCCGTTCTGTATGTATGTATGTATATGTATGTACGTATATACGTACGTAACGCGATAACTCTTGACAGAAATATCCGTTTTGCTTCCAATTTTGTTTATAGGTTCCTTGTGATAAGGCGCTTCCCTGATTAGTTTTGGGGATTGATTGTTTAACTATAAAGGGGGGAACGGGGGGGCTAACCCCCCTTAATTAAGATAAATGGTTTTTTCATGCAGAATTGTCCAATTTTCTTAAAATTTTGTATATAGGTTCATTGTGATAAGGTTCTTTCCTCATTAGTTTTGGGGGTTCATAGGTTAAGTATAAAGGGGCTAACAGGGGGGGGGATCCTCCCCCTTAATTTAGATAAATGAATTTTTCATGCAGAGTTATCCGATTTTCTTCCAATTTTGTTTATAGGTTCCTTGTGATAAGGCGCTTCCCTGATTAGTTTTGGGGATTGATTGGTTAACTATAAAGGGGGGGGACGGGGGGGCTAACCACCCTTAATTTGGATAAATGGTTTTTTCATGCAGAATTATCCAATTTTCTTCAAATTTTGTATATAGGTTCATTGTGATAAGGTTCTTTCCTGATTAGTTTTGGGGGTTCATAGGTTAAGTATAAAGGGGGTAACGGGAGGGTTAATCCTCCCCCCTTATTTTAGATAAATGATTTTTTTCATGCAGAGTTATCCGATTTTCTTCAAACTTTCTATATGGACTCATTGTGGTAAAGGGCTTCCCTGATTAGTTTTGGGGGTTCATTGGTGAAGTGTAAAGGAGGGAAACGGGGGCTACCCCCCCCCCTAAATTTTGATAAATGGGTTTTTCATGCAGAATTATCCAATTTACTCCAAATTTTGTATATAGGCTCATTGTGGTAAGGCACTTCCCTGATTAGTTTTGGGGGTTCACTGGTAAAGTATAAAGGGGGGAACTGGGGGGACTAACCCCCCTTAATATAGATAAATGGTTTTTTTAAGCAGAATTATCCGATTTTCTTCAAATTTTATATATATGTTCATTGTGATAAGGCGCTTCTCTGATTAGTTTTGGGGGTTCTTTGGTTAAGTATAAAGGGGGGACGGGGAGCTAACCCCCCCCCTTAATTTAGATAAATGGATTTTTCATGCAGAATTATCCGATTTTTTCAAATTTTGTATATAGGTTCATTGTGGTAAGGCGCTTCTCTGATTAGTTTTATAGGTTCATTGGTTAATTATAAGAAGGAGAAACGGGGGATGGTTCCCCCCTCTTAATATATTGTCGATTTCTTTATTTTTCGAGGGCTTATTTCAAATTCTTTAAAATAAGAATATAATTTACAGTTAGTGTGAATAGCCTGTGAGCTCAATGCCGTCAGTTTAACTGGGCAGTTTTCTTTTATTTGTTTTGTTTTTACTTTTAGCGTTTCACTAAATTTCATGTTGTTTTTAATTTACTTGATAAATTTTTTTAACTCGTTTATTACTGTGCTACTGTGCAAAAAGATTTTTTTTTCGAAAAATTTCTTTTAGCAGTTATCAGACATTTTATTGTTATTTCTCTTTTAATATAACATTTTTTGTAAATGTTATTATTTACAGTTGCTATTCGGGTGACAATATTGACTATCTGGATATCTTTGATGGAGGATCAGAGAATGCCCCTATAATAAGGCGTTACTGCGGAAATGCCCAGCCCTCTAGTGCAATGTCTACAAGCAACGCACTTTACATTAAGTTTGTGACAGCAAGTGATAATAAACAAGCAGGTTTCAAGGCTTCTGTGAGAATGGGTATTTATTTTATCTTACTTCTTTTTAATTCGGACAAATAATAAAAACGTAATTTTTCGAGGCTTTTTTCTTGTCCTAACGAAAAACGCAAAACCTCGTGTTTTTCACTTTGCCTCAATGCCTCATGGAACTTTGGTTATTTTTTCTTACGTGTATATTGTGATATTAAATGACTAATTATGTGGACAAAAATGTCCTCTCATAAAGGATAATTTTCTGAAAAAGGTCAGAATGTTGGCCCAGTTCTCTTATTTTTAGAATTAAGTTTGATTTTTGTGGTTGGAATAATGTACCAAAGAAGTAATTTCAGTATTTTAAATTATCACAAGCTGAAAATCTATAAGCAAATATGCATGTTTATTTATTTTCTAAGCAATGATACAAAATACTTTAAAAATGCCATACATTATTGCTAATTTGTTGTTTTGAAATAAACAGATGTAACCAAAATTTGTGCTCTCTCTTTTAATTCTAAGCACTATAACTAATTTAAGAAATTATTTAATTTTTACAATTATTTAATTTTAACTTTCCAACCTAATCTCATCTCTACAAATGGCTGATAAAAAAAATAGCTATTAGAAAAGGCTTATAATATGCTTTCATCTTGTGCTTATCAGCAAAAATATTTTTTCAATAAAATAAAGGCAGCGGTTATAGTGAAATATTCCTAGTTTCTCCCTAACGTTTGTTGTTATAAACTACATAATTTGAATAATTGTCTCCCAAAATAATTTCGAACTCTTTTATTTCAGCCCATTGCGGAGGGACTGTGACTACGTCCTACACCGCCATCAAAAGTCCGGACTTCCCAAAGAACTACGGCAGCAGCATCGAATGTGAATGGTTTCTGAAGATGAGAGCGGGATTCCACATACTCCTAACTATAACGGAATTCGAAACGCCAGCAGCAGACAACTGTTCCTTCACTGATTACTTGGAAATACGAAATAGCGATTCAGAAGGTAAAGGCTACGTGTATATGTAGTTGTTAATTAAGATTCATCAACTAGTAAATAAGTAAAGATCACTTCAAGATTAGGCAACTACATTGTTTGTGAAAGTTGAAATAAGTATCGGAATTATCTTCTATTAACCCTTTCAGGTCCGATTTTTTTTTGTGTGGGGGGGGGGGGGATACTTTTACGTTAATAATATTAAAAGTAGCTGTCTAGATCATTTAAGGTTTGCTTAAATTTAACAGAAATGTCATTTACAGAAATCTAACGAATATAATTATTTTGTCTACTATTCTTATGACAAAAGGTCAAGAAATAATTTTTGAAGACGTTTGAAAAATGCGGTGTTACAACATCATTAAGCCGACATAACAACTTTCTAGTACTTTTTCTGTTTTATCACAAATCATTCGTTTGGAAAATTAGCACCACGAAATATGAATTATTTCTGTATTGTAAAAAAACTTATGTTGTAATTCCATATGCTAATTATTGTTTTCGTGATTATTGCTTCATTTTTTGAACTGTTGTTTAAAAAAATCGCCAGTCCATATACTTTTGAGACGCACTGTATTATATTTTCAGAAGGAAACATTATACATTTGAATAAAAAGGAGTATCTCATCAAAAAGTCACCTGTAAAAAATGCAGCCAAGTCTCGTAACTCATTTACCGTAAAAAGTACTGAGATCGTATAAAGCCAAGTTTAACTATTTTATTAACTCTGAAATTTTCATTCACAAATCACTCCTAGTCTCTACATCTTTAGTTAATTATTATTTTATTACTTGGCAATTACGTAGCACGAGAATGGGATGTATATAGTTAGTCTTAATCAAATAATACTATAACATATTAAGGTGTAATAACTTCCATGTGCGTATATAATTTGCCTTAATTAAATTATCCCATCCCATCACATAACATAGTAAGGTGTAATAACTTTCCTGTGCTACGTAATTGCCAAGTCACAAAATAATAATTAACTAAAGATGTAGAGACTAGGAGTGATTTGTGAATGAAAATTTCAGAGTTAGATAGTTCAGAGTTAGTCAGAGTTAGTCAGAGTTAGTCAGAGAGAAGATAGTTAAACTTGGCTTTATACGATCTCAGTACTTTTTACGGTAAATGAGTTAAGAGACTTGGCTGCATTTTTTACAGGTGACTTTTTGATGAGAGATTTCACTTCTTTTTGTAAATAATCCTCCTTTTCTTGATTTTCGGCTCTTTTTGGAGATCATCCACTGATTTTCGAAAAAGTTACCCTAAAGAAATTTAAGGTAACTAGGCAAGCACTACTTTATGGGAGGAGGGAGTCAAAAGTACTCTCAATTGTTTCCAGGAAAGGTGCTATCCATCTGAGATATAACTCGCAGCCTAGATACTTAATATTTAGCACAAAAGTACTGTTTAGGATTAAAAGAAAGCTAAAATTAAAATTTCCGGAAATTTTCAATAAATCAAACTATATTCAAGTTTTCGAAGTTTTTTTCGGATTTTTAAAATTTTCCTTTCTTTGTATCCTAAACCCTGCCTTTCTGCCAAATGTCAAGCTGGTAGGACTACAAAATCGAAATATTTTCAAACTTTCAACTTGTTATAAATTTATTGATTTTTTGATTTTACTTCTAAGTTTCCTGATTGTCATGCCAATATAGTAATTCTTTGATCCGTTTTCTTAGGATCATTTAGGTTCAATTGAAGGATAAATCAAGATAATCTTAGAGTCACGATGATTTTATTTATAAAGAACTATCAAGCCATAACCAGCCAGTAATGTCGGGAGGAGAGGGGGAGCTGTGAAAATTTTTTTGGTGCTAACATCATTTAACAATCCATATTTTATATGCAAATTAAATAGAGTATAACCTGTGAAAGAAAACAAACATGTCTATAAAGAAACCGCCCATAACGTAGCCGGTCTATATCGGAACTTTTCTATACCGAAATTTGTAAACAAAAAGAAAAAAAAGCATAATCCGGGGAAAAAAACATGAAACAATTAGGGGCATAATCAATTTTACTAGCTAATAGGACAATTATCTTAAAACTCATGTTTCTAGAACTACAAAATCGAATTGTTTTCGAATTTTTGATTGTTTACACGTTTACAGATATTTCGATTTTTCGATTTTATTTTCGAATTTTACAAATTTTTAAAAGTTTCTTTTTTGAATCGTAAATATAACCTTTACGCTACATTTTAAGTCTCTAAGACTACAAGATCGAATTATTTTCAATTTTTGATTTTTTTCGATTTTTTTTCTGATTTTCCGGATTTTTTCATTTTTCCTTATTTTGTATCCTAAATACTACCTTTATTACAATTTTCAAGTTTCTAGAGCTACAAAATCGAATTATTTTCAATTTTTCGATCTTTTTCGATTTTTTTATTTTATTTTCAAATTTATTGTGTTTTAATTTTTCCTTTTTCTGTATCCTAAATGACTATAGTACCTTTACGCTGAATTTTCAGTTTCTACAGCTACAAGATCGAATTTTTTTTTCAATCTTTCGAATTTTCGAGATTTTTTAATTTTTTCTTTTTTTGTATCCTAAATACTACCTTTATTCCATATTTCAAGTTTCTAGCGCTACAAAATCGAAATATTTTCAAATTTTCGATTTTTTTCGATTTTTTAATTTTATTTTCGAATTTATTGTGTTTTCTTTTTTTCTTTTTCTGTATAACACTGCCTTTACGCTTAATTTTTAGTTTCTAAAGCTACAAGATCAAATTTTTTTCAATTTTTTGAATTTTCCAGATTTTTTATTTATTTATTTATTTATTTATTTATTTATTTATTATTATTATTATTATTATTATTATTATTATTATTATTATTATTATTATTTTGTATCTTAAATACTATTTTTACTCAGTTTTTACTAGTTTTTAGTTAAAAAATCGAATTATTTTCAAATTTTCCTTATTTTTCCGATTATATTTTCGAATTTTATTGTGTTTTTCATTTTACCTTATTACGAATCCTAACACTATCTTTACGCCGAATTTTAAGTTTTTAAGATTTAAAAGATCAAATTATTTTCAAATTTTCAGACTTTTTCGAATTTTTGAATTTTCCGGATTTTTAAATTTTTCCTTATTTTGTATCCTAAATACTACCTTTATTCCGAGTTCCAAGCTTCTAGCGCAACAAAATCGGATTATTTTGAAAAAAAATTTTTTTTTCGATTTTTTCAATTTTTTGATTTGATTTTCGATTTTTATTGTGTTTTTGATTTTTTTTTCTGAATTCTAAACATTGCTTTTTTTACACCAAATTTTAAGTTTCTAAGATTACAAGATCGTATTATTTTCAATTTTTAGTTTTGTTGGATTTGTTGAATTTTCGAATGATTTTTTTTTCGAATGATTTTTTTTTTCGAATTTTCTGGATTTTATAATTTTTTCTTTCTTTGTATCCTAAACACTACCTTTATTCCAAATTTCAAGTTTCTAGGCCTACGGGATCCACTTAATCTTTTTGATCACACGTGTGGTGAGTGAATGAGTGACAAAAAATCGAAACTTTCAATTCATATATCGTTTGCACTAGAAAAGACAGAAATGTGAAATTTTAAATTTTGGTCTTATTTGCCACATACTCTATATAAACGAAGTTTCAGGTTTTTGGGATACACCAGCTCAAAGATATGGGGAGGTCAAAAGTGCCCTGAGTTGCTTCCAGAAAGGGATGCTTACGGTTGTGCTCTCTCGACTTGGCGGAGGACAAAATTAAAAATTCAGGAAAATTTCAACGAATCAATCTTTTTTCAATTTTTTTTTTCGATTTTTTTCAAATTTTCGATATTTTTTTTTTTTTTTTTTTCTGGATTTTTTAAATTTTTTTTTTTTTGTCCTAAGTACTACCTATAGTCTAAATTTCAAGTTTCTAGTTCTACAAAACTGAATTACTTTCAAATTGTCGATGTTTTTCGATTTTTCCGATTTTTTAATTTTATTTTCGGTTTTTATTGTGTTTTTAATTTTTTCTTATTCTGAATTGCAAACACTACCTTTACGCTAAATTTTAAGTTTCTAACGTTAAAAAATCAAATTATTTTAAATTTTTAAATTTTTTTCAAATTTTTCGAATTTTTGAATTTTTTTTTTCGAATTTTCTGGATTTTTTTAACTTTTTTCTTTTTTTGTATCCTAAATACTACCTTTATTACAAATTTCAAGTTTCTAAAGCTAAAAAATCGAATTATTTTCAAATTTTCGATGTTTTACGATTTTATCGATTTTTAAATTTTATTTTCGATTTGTATTGTGGTTTTATTTTTTTTAATTCTGAATTTCAAACACTACCTTTACGCCGAATTTTAAGTTTCTAAGGCTAAAAGATCAAGTTATTTTCATTTTTTTCATTTTTTTTTTGAATTTTTCGAATTTTAATTTTTTTTTTCGAATTTTTTGGATTTTTTTTAATTTTTCTCTTTTCTATATCCTAAATACTACCTTTATTCCAAATTTGAATTTTCTAGCGCAACAAAATCGGATTGTCTTCAAATTTTCGATTTTTTTTTCAATTTTTTCGATTTTTTAAATTTTGCTTTTGATTTTTTTGGTGTTTTTGATGTTTTATTTTTCTGGAGGCTAAACACTACCTTCACACCAAATCTTAAGTTTGTAAGATTACAAGATCGTATTATTTTCAATTTTCAATTTTGATGGAGTTTGTTGAATTTTCGAATGTTTTTTTTTTTTTTCGAATTTTCCGGATTTTATAATTTTTCTTTCTTTGTATCCTAAACACTACCTTTTTTTCAAATGTCAAGTTTCTAGGGCTACGGGATCTACCTAATGTTTTTGATGACGCGTGAACGAGTGGGTGAGTGAGTGACAAAAAATCGAATGTTTGAGTTCATATATCGTCTGAACTAGAAAAGACAGAAAGTTGTAATTTTAAATTTTGGTCCTGTGTGCCAAATACTCTAGGAAAACGAAGTTTCAAATTTTTGCTATACTCCAGCGCGGAATTATGGGGGGGGGAGGGGTCAAAAGTGCCCTGAGTTGCTTTCAGAAAAGTATGCTTACGGCCGTGCTTTCTCGACTTGGCGGAGGCACTGCCGTGCGCCTCCAGATATGTTCAATTATCTACATAAAGGGTAAATTTTATTAGATAGAATTACGGAGTATTTTTCCATAATTGTATTGAAATATGTATTAATTTTTGTTCATTTTTTATCTTTATGGGGTTGAAATAAGTCAAGTTTCGGGTCAACGAAAAACTTTTCAGGCTAGGATTGGATTTCGAGTTAATTTCTAATAGAACTTTCGGGTTCGGTTTGTGTTGCAACCCTTGCAAGATTTCAATGAGAACAATAAAGAATCGTCACAAAACACGTAGGTAATTAACAATATCTCATGAAGTTTTTTTTCCCTTAAATATTAATCGTTGCTTACATTTTTCAGGAGAAGTACTGAATACATTCTGCGGTAGCCCGAATAATCTGCCCATAGTGATCGACGTCCCTGGTTCTGAGGCTTATGTGAAGTTCAAGTCTAATTCAGCTGTAACCGCCAAAGGATTTTCGATGATCATGGAGACTAACTACGATGAAGGTGAATTTTATATCTTTAATTAATTATTTAAAATTTAACAAATAAAGAAACATTTATTTACTGAGACGTTGAGCTACTGATATTAGTTGCTTAAATTCCGTGGGTTTTACAACTTGTTTAAATTCCCCTTGTTTTACAACTTTATGAAGGTACTCAGACTCTTGACCGCAAACACAACGTCTAGTGTTTGTCAAATCCTAATCACATTCGAAATAGGAACCTTCAACTTTCTGACACTTAATCTAAAGTTTCTGTCATTTCTATAGTCCTACCACGAGTAACGCAAATTTAGATGTATTCATTCATCAATTAAGGTGACAATCACTATTAGAAACTAGTGGAATCAAATACATAGAAAAAATTTCTATATGTAAAGTTGGAGCGTCAAATTCGCCTTAGAATACTAATCAAAACATGAAAACATATAAATGATTCATAATTTATTCATTACTAAAATAGGTGTAAAACAATTTAAAAGGTTTTAAAACATTAAAACCAATTCATAGATATTAAAAAGTTCGTCGGAGTTCCAGAGCACTTTCAACCAGAACCTGACCATCATCAAGCAACTGAACGAGGAAAATTCTGTAACTTCCTGAATGCGCACTGGTTATATATCAGCGGATTTATTTAACCAGTAATTGAAAAATGGAGGGGGGGGGATGAGTCTATTGAGCGAGATGGGTTATTCAAAAACCAGATAGGCCATTGACACCAAGTATATTAAACCAAATTTTTGGTATATGGCATGATAATATACAGTAGAACTCCAATTATCCGAATCAATTGGGACCGGACCCTATTCGGATAATCAAAAATTCGGATAATTGGATTTTTTCCAAAAAAGCGGTATATTTTAATTAATTACTGTATGCATGTTAAAAATGGGAGAAAAAGATTATTTTTATAGAAAAAGAGCTTTTAATTAATTAAATGAAAAGGCAACACTATTACATGCTAAGCGTATTTACAAGTGCTATACATTACCACAGTATGTACGTACCGAACTGTGAATGAAAGTCATTACTTGCTGAACATCTCCGTCAAACTAAGCTGTTTGACAGTCTTCATCCGTTTTCGGGGAGCTAAGTCGTGCATCCGCTTGACAGTCAGAAGTTGCATGTGGTCACACTTGGGCTGACGCTCCATCCACTTCAACGCAGTTTCAAGGCCGGCAAATTCTTCATTAGCTGATGACCCCGTGTATTCTTCAACTTCGACATTAAGGTCTTCTTCCTCGACACTTTCTTCTCTCACACTTTCAATGAGTTCATCATCATTTAGAATTTGAAACCCAGGGTCTTCGTGGCGGGAAAGACAATAGCGCGCGTAGACAGAATCATTATTTTGGGAATCGCAGTATGTTTCCGTCGTCATTTGTTTTTTTTTTCTGAAATACTCAAAGCGATTCGGATAATCAGCGATTCGGATAGTTGGAGTTCGGATAATTGGAGTTCTACTGTATTATTAAATGAGTTCTTTACCCTTGTTAGCATCTCTGTAAATTCCTCCAGTATGTTTTCTTCAAGTATTTTTCAAGATTTGGTTTCACTCGCTGATATTTAACCAGTGTGCATTCCGGAAGTAAAAAAAAAAAAATCCCATTCATCCCCTTGATGTTGGCCAGGTTCTGGCTGAAAGCGCTCGGGAACTCCGATGAACTTTTTAATATCTGTGTGAATTGGTATTAATGCTTTAAAGCCTTTGAAATTGCTTTACACTTATTTCAGAAACGAACAAATTATGAATAATTTTAAATGTATTCATATTTTGATTAGTAGAATCAATTTTTTTAATTAAATAATACATTTCCTGCATCATTTGTGTCTCTTACCAAATTTCTTTTTCTGTAACAAAGCAAAAACTTTCAAGGCCATCGGCCAACTTATTGTGGGAGGACTGTAGAAGCGTGATTGAATATTACCTCTTTTATGATTCAGCTGCTGACAATAAGGTCGAACTTTGCATATATGATCGAATTGTGTGTTGATATCCGCTTGAATATCAAAGTAGTTACTTTAGAGCCGGCATGTCAAATGCGTAGCTCGCCTACAACTTATCTGTGACCTGTCAAGCCTTTTGTATTTTCCTTAAATTTGATTTAGTTCAATTTAATGCAGAAAATACACTTTGCACGAACATACTTGCACAAGCCGGGACTGCAGTGTTGTCAAGTTGGCGAATTTTTTTATTCATAATATCTACTATCATTTCAGAATAGTAATGTTATCTTTATTTAATGACAGACATTCCGTGATTAAATAAAGCGACGATTACTAGTAAAAAATTTAAAGATTTTTGGTTCAAACATTTTCACAATCTGGCAATATAGCCGTAGGGATGGCAAACATCAGAAAGTATAATATCTGTATATAAAATCTAATTCATTAAAATTACACCTCCAAGAGACTGTAGATTCAAAAATAACTAATTGGAAAAATACAAAGAGCAGATCTTGAGTCTAAAAATTTACAACTTATAAATTTGTATAGTATATTTTTTTTTATAAATTGTTATGTATTTTAGGTTGAAACTAATACTTTATTTTACTGCTCTCACGTTACAAAATAATCTGCGCTGCGGTATTTATTAAGTACTTAAAAAAAGTATTGAAAAACTGTTAAAATTCGACGCTAATTAAAGCTAATTAAAAGTTTAAAATAAATAAATAAATAAATATCTTTTAAATGAGTAGCTTTGAAAATACCACGAATTCTCGTCATGCTTTCGTGGAGGAAAAAAGAAAAATAAATGTTGCTCTGGTTCTGCACATGGGGATTCATAGTCGAACATGAGGGTTTTGAATTTGAGATGATTAATTATCTTCATTATTTATGTTAATGAATTATGTTTAAACGTATTATTGTTGATCTTTATCTTTCGTTTTTAATTTAATTTTTACTGACATACTTGTACTCAGATACATTTTAGGATTTTTAAAAATTATGTTAAAGCTGTAAATAAATTGGATTAATTGAAGATGAACTCCAGTGATTGACAAAAATTGGCTTACAATCTATACTAATATTAACTAGTCGGATGTGCCAATCCCAAAACTTTCTTCTATCTCAGTCATGTTAATACTTCAAAATTCGCTATCACATCGCCAATAAAATCAATATTTTTCATCATTCTGTTGTACGTCAGCTGCGTGCGAATGGTCGGGTTACAAGGATGCGAACAACCGATGTATACTAAACTACGAAAAGTCCTTATGGCCTGAACCGACAGGAACACATAGCCTTCCTATTCCTTGGTTTTAGGATTTTAGCTAATTAATTTAATGGAAAACACGAAGGTAAAACGCGTGGAACCTAAATAAAGAAGATTCAATCCCAGTTCTCGTCAACATTGAATTTGAATGAGAATATCGCCAAATTAGTCCTCTACAGCCAAGTTGGCTTCATTTATGGCAACTTATTTTGGTCGCCAAATTTGGCGAGAATTTGACGTTGGCGAATATAAATATACTAGCTTACCCGCCCGGCGTTGCCCGTGCCAACAACCTTAAATGTACCTGAAATCAGTGTTGAACATTTTTTTATTTTTAAACAAATCTAATGTTGGGGGCCCCACTACCTTAGACAGCAAACACTGGGCGTGCCATACACACTCCCATATATTACCGTAAGTCGAGTCGAAAGAGCCATACCCCTTCATGATCCAGCGCATAGAACCAGAGATAGAAAAGCACCCCTGGTGGTGAAAATCGAAAAGCTCTATCTATGTAGAGTCGAATGAGCCATACCCCGTCGTGATCCAGCCTATAGAACCAGATATAGGAAAGCACCCCTTGTGGTGAAAATCCGAACTAAAATCAGTCAGCTCTATCGATGTCAAGTGGAAAGAGTCATACCCAATTGTGATCCAGCCCATAGAAACAGAGATAGGAAAGCCCCCCTTGGTGGTGAAATTCAGAACTAAAATAGGTAAGCTCTATTGATGTTGTGTCGAATGAGCCAAACCGTGTCGTGATGTGACCCATAGAACCCGAGTTAGCTGCAAAATCCTTTAGTTACACCTTCCACCGCCAGGGGGCACAATATGTTCTATACGAACATAACTGAATTCATTAAGGTTATCGATGTCGAGTCGAATGAGGCATACCCCGTCATGATCCAGCCCATAGAACCAAAGATACGAAAGCACCCCCTGTGGTGAAAATCCGAACTAAAATCAGTAAGCTCTATTGATGTCGGGTGGAAAGAGCCATACTGTAATGACTTAACGAACTCCAGTGATCCAAGGTGATGATTAACATCCAGCACTTTTTATTAGGCATCGTTGATATACAAGTTAAAATAAGATGAACAATTAAAAAACATTATACTCTGCCATCAAAACCCCAGCGTACACAACCATCATATACTGTTCACGCGCACACATCATTTTCCGCTCACCATCGTTTGTTCAACTCTCTCTGCATCTCTCTTAGCGTAGCTCGGTTCACTTCGTTTTGACCTGCCAACTAACATCTCTTGCAGTCTGTCTGCATATCGAAAACTGTCCTTTCGATTCGATTACATGGCTTACACGGCAGTCAACCTCCGAAGCTAGGCGACAAAACCATGGACAAAAACTGGACAAATCTAGGCCAGCAACTCACGAGTCAGGCTAGGCCATAGATTTCTTCGGTCATTACACTGCTCTCATTGGCTGGCTGCTTCGTTGTCACGGATGGCGTTGCCGAGGCTATTTCATGGGAGGAGCTTGAAATAGCCTCGAACCCAAAATTCCATATACATGTTTTAATTTAAAAAAAATCTAAATTAAAATTTAAAAATCCGGCCCCGAGGTATACTGTCCGGTGACAACATCTACACATGACAAAAATTTTAGAGTCCTAGGTGTTATAATTACGGAGAAATCCGCGGGCAGGCAGACAGACACTTACTCTTTTATAGAGATAGAGATAGTGATAAGCAAATAATAGGATTAATGGTTACAACAATGAAAGAAAATTTGCCGAAACCATGTTAACTAAAGCTCATAAATTAAACCCGTTTATGGATGAATTCTGCTGTCTTCTTTGAAAATGTTAGCCACCCTAAAATTTCAAACTGCTATATCTCAGCCATTTTTTAACATAGAGGCAAAGCAAAAATTGTTCCGGATTCTCCGGATCAAGGCCGAACATTTAACGAAAAATAAGTTTTAGGATTTCTAATTTTTTTGAATTTGCACGTCTTTTTTGAATTTGAAATCTTTAAATGGCTATCGCAACGCCCCCTTTCGTCGAAATATCCCCAAATTCTAATAGAACCTGCTTGCCATAGCCAAAAACATAGAAAAACTAGTCGGATGTGCCAATCCCAAAACTTTTTTCTATCTCAGTCATGTTAATACTTCAAAATTCGTTTTCATATCCCCAATAAAATCAATATTTTTCGTTATTCCGTTGTACGTCAGCTGCTTTCGAATCGTCGGGTTACCGGGATGCGATCAACTGATGTATAATACTAAACTACGAAAAGTCCTTCAGGTCTGAACCGACAGGAACAGATAGCCTCCCTATTTCTTGGTTTTTCGATTTTAGCTAATTTTACTGGAAAACACGAAGGTAAAATGCGTGGAACCTAATTAAAGAAGATTCAATCCCAGTTCTCGTCAACATTGAATTTGATTGAGAATATTGCCAAATTAGTCCTCTACAGCCAAGTTGGCTTCATTTATGACAACCTATTTTGGTCGCCAAATTCGGCGATATTTCGCCAACTGTCGTCAAGTTTGGCGAGAATTTGACGTTGGCAAATATAAATATATAGTGATAAGCATATAATAGGATTAATTGTTACAACAATGAAAGAAAATTTGCCAAAACCATGTTAACTATAACTCATAAGTTAGTTTATGGATGAATTTTGCTGTCTTGTTTGAAAATGTCAGCCACCCTAAAATTTCAAACCGCTATATCTCAGGCATTTTTTAAGATAGAGGCAAAACAAAAATTGTTCCGGATTCTCTGAACATTTAACGAAAAAAAATTGTAGGATTTCTAATTTTTTTGCACATCTTTTTGAATTTGAAATTGAATTTGGCTATTTTGACCTTTTGAATTTGGCTATCACAGCACCCCCTTTCGTCGAAATATCCCCAAATTCTGATAGAACCTGCTTGCCATAGCCAAAAACATAGAAAAAGAATGTGGTTCAATTTGAAGCATAACTTCATACACTTTTCGATGATACAATAGTGAAAATGGAACAAAAATATCGATCGCAGCGCCCCCTTTCGTCGAAATATCCCCAAATTCTGATAGAATCTGCTTGCCATAGCCAAAAACATAGAAAAAAATGTGGTTCAATTTGAAGCATAACTTCATATACTTTTAGATGGTACAATAGTGAAAATGGAACAAAAATATCGATCGCAGCGCCCCCTTTCGTCAAAATATCCCCACATTCTGATAGAATCTGCTTGCCATAGCCAAAAACATAGAAAAAAATTAGGTTCAATTTGAAGCATAACTTCATACACTTTTCGATGGTACAAAAAATACCCACACAGACGGACAGACGGACGGACGGACAGACGGACAGACGGACAGACAGACATTTTGTAAAAACAGGTTTTTCGGAATCTCTGACCCCTAAAACGTGTAAATCCGTCAAAAACCGGGAGTCGAAAAAAATTTCGATTACAATACTTAAAGTAAAAAGGAGTAAAGGTTGTTTGTTTGTTTGTTTGTTTGTTTGTAGGGGGTAATCTCTGGAACTACCGAACCGATTTCAAAAGTGATGGTGGCAAATTGATGGTGAGAACCCCTGCTCCAACATAGACTATATTTTACGTCGGTGCCACTAACCCCAGGGGGTGCAGGAGCAAAAAACATTCTAAAATTGCCATTTTTTAGCTATCAAACTGGCTATCAAGCCCTGAGAGCTTGCCAGCCGGTTCTGTATGTATGTATGTATGTACGTAATGCGATAACTCTTCATAGAAATATCCCTTTTTCCTTAAAATTTTGTTTATAGGTTCACTGTGTTAAGGCGCTTCCCTGATTAGTTTTCGGGATTGATTGGTTAAGTAAAAAGGGGGGAACAAGGGGCTAATTCCCTCCCCTTAATTTATATAAATGGGTTTTTCATGCAGAATTGTTCCGTTTTCCTTCAAATTTTGTTTATAGTTTCACTGAGTTAAGGCGCTTCCCTGATTAAATTCGGGATTGATTAGTTAAGTATAAACGGGGGGGGGATCGGGGGGCTAATCCCCCCCCTTAATTTATATAAATGGGTTTTTCATGCAGAATTATTCCGTTTTCCTTCAGATTTTGTTTATAGGTTCATTGGGTTAACACGCTTCCCTGATTACTTTTCGGGATTGATTGGTTAAGTATAAAGGGGGGAACGGGGGGCTAATCCCTCCTTAATTTATATAAATGGGTTTTTCAAGCAGAATTATTCCGTTTTCCTTCAAATTTTGTTTATAGGTTCACTGTGTTAAGGCGCTTCCCTGATTTGTTTTTCGGGATTGATTGGTTAAGTATAAAGGGGGGAACGGGGGGGGGGCTAATCCCCCCTTAATTTATATAAATGGGATTTTCATGCAGAAATATCACATTTCCTTCAAATTTTGGTTAAAGGTTCACTGTGTTAAGGCGCATCCCTGATTAGTTTTCGGGATTGATTGTAAAGTATAAAGGGGGGAACGGAGGGCTAACCCCCCCTTATTTTATATAAATGGGTTTTTCATGCAGAATTATTCCGTTTTCCTTCAAATTTTGTTTATAGGTTCACTGTGTTAAGGCGCTTCCCTGATTTGTTTTTCGGGATTGATTGGTTAAGTATAAAGGGGGGGGGGACGGGGGGCTAATCCCCCCCTTAATTTATATAAATGGGTTTTTCATGCAGAATTATCCCACTTGCTTCAAAATTTGTTTATAGGTTCATTGGGTTAAGACGCTTCCCTGATTAGTTTTCGGGATTGATTGATTAAGTATAAGGGGGGCAACGGGGGGCTAATAACCCCCTTAATTTATATAAATGGGTTTTTCATGCAGAAATATCCCATTTCCTTCAAATTTCATTTATAGGTTCACTGTGTTAAGGCGCATGCCTGATTAGTTTTCGGGATTGATTGGAAAAGTATAAAAGGGGAACGGAGGGCTAATCCCCCCTTATTCTATATAAATGGGTTTTTCATGCAGAATTATTCCGTTTTCCTTCAAATTTTGTTTATAGGTTCACTGTGTTAAGGCGCTTCCCTGATTTGTTTTTCGGGATTGATTGGTTAAGTATAAAGGGGGGGACGGGGGGGGGCTAATCCCCCCCTTAATTTATATAAATGGGATTTTCATGCAGAATTATCCCATTTCCTTCAAATTTTGGTTAAAGGTGCACTGTGTTAAGACGCTTCCCTAATTAGTTTTCAGGATTGATTGGTTAAGTATAAAGGGGGAAACGGGGGGCTAATCCCCCCCCTTATTTTATATAAATGGGTTTTTCATGCAGAATTATTCCGTTTTCCTTCAAATTTTGTTTATAGGTTCACTGTGTTAAGGCGCTTCCCTGATTAGTTTTCGGGATTGATTGGTTAAGTATAAAGGGGGATAACGGGGGGATAATCCCCCCCTTAATTTATATAAATGTGTTTTTCATGCAGAATTATCCCATTTCGTTCAAATTTTGTTTATAGGTTCACTATGTTAAGGCGCTTCCCTGATTAGTTTTCGGGATTGATTGGTTAAGTATAAAGGGGGATAACGGGGGGATAATCCCCCCCTTAATTTATATAAATGTGTTTTTCATGCAGAATTATCCCATTTCCTTCAAATTTTGTTTATAGGTTCACTGTGTTAAGGCGCTTCCCTGATTTGTTTTTCGGGATTGATTGGTTAAGTATAAAGGGGGGAACGGGGGGGGGGGGCTAATCCCCCCTTAATTTATATAAATGGGATTTTCATGCAGAAATATCACATTTCCTTCAAATTTTGGTTAAAGGTTCACTGTGTTAAGGCGCATCCCTGATTAGTTTTCGGGATTGATTGTAAAGTATAAAGGGGGGAACGGAGGGCTAACCCCCCCTTATTTTATATAAATGGGTTTTTCATGCAGAATTATTCCGTTTTCCTTCAAATTTTGTTTATAGGTTCACTGTGTTAAGGCGCTTCCCTGATTTGTTTTTCGGGATTGATTGGTTAAGTATAAAGGGGGGGGACGGGGGGCTAATCCCCCCCTTAATTTATATAAATGGGTTTTTCATGCAGAATTATCCCACTTGCTTCAAAATTTGTTTATAGGTTCATTGGGTTAAGACGCTTCCCTGATTAGTTTTCGGGATTGATTGATTAAGTATAAGGGGGGCAACGGGGGGCTAATACCCCCCTTAATTTATATAAATGGGTTTTTCATGCAGAAATATCCCATTTCCTTCAAATTTTATTTATAGGTTCACTGTGTTAAGGCGCATGCCTGATTAGTTTTCGGGATTGATTGGTAAAGTATAAAAGGGGAACGGAGGGCTAATCCCCCCTTATTTTATATAAATGGGTTTTTCATGCAGAATTATTCCGTTTTCCTTAAAATTTTGTTTATAGGTTCACTGTGTTAAGGCGCTTCCCTGATTTGTTTTTCGGGATTGATTGGTTAAGTATAAAGGGGGGAACGGGGGGGGCTAATCCCCCCCTTAATTTATATAAATGGGATTTTCATGCAGAATTATCCCATTTCCTTCAAATTTTGGTTAAAGGTGCACTGTGTTAAGACGCTTCCCTAATTAGTTTTCAGGATTGATTGGTTAAGTATAAAGGGGGAAACGGGGGGCTAATCCCCCCTTATTTTATATAAATGGGTTTTTCATGCAGAATTATTCCGTTTTCCTTCAAATTTTGTTTATAGTTTCACTGTGTTAAGGCGCTTCCCTGATTAGTTTTCGGGATTGATTGGTTAAGTATAAAGGGGGATAACGGGGGGATAATCCCCCCCCTTAATTTATATAAATGTGTTTTTCATGCAGAATTATCCCATTTCCTTCAAATTTTGTTTATAGGTTCACTATGTTAAGGCGCTTCCCTGATTAGTTTTCGGGATTGATTGGTTAAGTATAAAGGGGGATAACGGATGGATAATCCCCCCCCTTAATTTATATAAATGTGTTTTTCATGCAGAATTATCCCATTTCCTTCAAATTTTGTTTATAGGTTCACTGTGTTAAGGCGTTTCCCTGATTAGTTTTCGGGATTGATTGGTTAAGTATAAAGGAGGGAACGGGGGGCATATCCCCCCTTTATTTTATATAAATGGGGTTTTCATGCAGAATTATTCCGTTTTCCTTCAAATTTTGTTTATAGGTTCACTGTGTTAAGGCGCTTCCCTGATTAGTTTTCGGGATTGATTGGTTAAGTATAAAGGGGGGGGGAACGGGGGGCTAATGCCCCCCTTAATTTATATAAATGGATTTTTCATGCAGAATTATCCCATTTGCTTCAAAATTTGTTTATAGGTTCATTGGGTTAAGACGCTTCCCTGATTAGTTTTCGGGATTGATTGATTAAGTATAAGGGGGGCAACGGGGGGCTAATACCCCCTTTAATTTATATAAATGGGTTTTTCATGCAGAAATATCCCATTTCCTTCAAATTTTATTTATAGGTTCACTGTGTTAAGGCGCATCCCTGATTAGTTTTCGGGATTGATTGGAAAAGTATAAAAGGGGAACGGAGGGCTAATCCCCCCTTATTCTATATAAATGGGTTTTTCATGCAGAATTATTCCGTTTTCCTTCAAATTTTGTTTATAGGTTCACTGTGTTAAGGCGCTTCCCTGATTTGTTTTTCGGGATTGATTGGTTAAGTATAAAGGGGGGGACGGGGGGGGGCTAATCCCCCCCCTTAATTTATATAAATGGGATTTTCATGCAGAATTATCCCATTTCCTTCAAATTTTGGTTAAAGGTGCACTGTGTGAAGACGCTTCCCTAATTAGTTTTCAGGATTGATTGGTTAAGTATAAAGGGGGAAACGGGGGGCTAATCCCCCCCCTTATTTTATATAAATGGGTTTTTCATGCAGAATTATTCCGTTTTCCTTCAAATTTTGTTTATAGGTTCACTGTGTTAAGGCGCTTCCCTGATTAGTTTTCGGGATTGATTGGTTAAGTATAAAGGGGGATAACGGGGGGATAATCCCCCCCTTAATTTATATAAATGTGTTTTTCATGCAGAATTATCCCATTTCGTTCAAATTTTGTTTATAGGTTCACTATGTTAAGGCGCTTCCCTGATTAGTTTTCGGGATTGATTGGTTAAGTATAAAGGGGGATAACGGGGGGATAATCCCCCCCTTAATTTATATAAATGTGTTTTTCATGCAGAATTATCCCATTTCCTTCAAATTTTGTTTATAGGTTCACTGTGTTAAGGCGCTTCCCTGATTTGTTTTTCGGGATTGATTGGTTAAGTATAAAGGGGGGAACGGGGGGGGCTAATCCCCCCTTAATTTATATAAATGGGATTTTCATGCAGAAATATCACATTTCCTTCAAATTTTGGTTAAAGGTTCACTGTGTTAAGGCGCATCCCTGATTAGTTTTCGGGATTGATTGTAAAGTATAAAGGGGAGAACGGAGGGCTAACCCCCCCTTATTTTATATAAATGGGTTTTTCATGCAGAATTATTCCGTTTTCCTTCAAATTTTGTTTATAGGTTCACTGTGTTAAGGCGCTTCCCTGATTTGTATTTCGGGATTGATTGGTTAAGTATAAAGGGGGGGGACGGGGGGCTAATCCCCCCCTTAATTTATATAAATGGGTTTTTCATGCAGAATTATCCCACTTGCTTCAAAATTTGTTTATAGGTTCATTGGGTTAAGACGCTTCCCTGATTAGTTTTCGGGATTGATTGATTAAGTATAAGGGGGGCAACGGGGGGCTAATACCCCCCTTAATTTATATAAATGGGTTTTTCATGCAGAAATATCCCATTTCCTTCAAATTTTATTTATAGGTTCACTGTGTTAAGGCGCATGCCTGATTAGTTTTCGGGATTGATTGGTAAAGTATAAAAGGGGAACGGAGGGCTAATCCCCCCTTATTTTATATAAATGGGTTTTTCATGCAGAATTATTCCGTTTTCCTTCAAATTTTGTTTATAGGTTCACTGTGTTAAGGCGCTTCCCTGATTTGTTTTTCGGGATTGATTGGTTAAGTATAAAGGGGGGAACGGGGGGGGGCTAATCCCCCCCTTAATTTATATAAATGGGATTTTCATGCAGAATTATCCCATTTCCTTCAAATTTTGGTTAAAGGTGCACTGTGTTAAGACGCTTCCCTAATTAGTTTTCAGGATTGATTGGTTAAGTATAAAGGGGGAAACGGGGGGCTAATCCCCCCCTTATTTTATATAAATGGGTTTTTCATGCAGAATTATTCCGTTTTCCTTCAAATTTTGTTTATAGTTTCACTGTGTTAAGGCGCTTCCCTGATTAGTTTTCGGGATTGATTGGTTAAGTATAAAGGGGGATAACGGGGGGATAATCCCCCCCCTTAATTTATATAAATGTGTTTTTCATGCAGAATTATCCCATTTCCTTCAAATTTTGTTTATAGGTTCACTATGTTAAGGCGCTTCCCTGATTAGTTTTCGGGATTGATTGGTTAAGTATAAAGGGGGATAACGGATGGATAATCCCCCCCTTAATTTATATAAATGTGTTTTTCATGCAGAATTATCCCATTTCCTTCAAATTTTGTTTATAGGTTCACTGTGTTAAGGCGTTTCCCTGATTAGTTTTCGGGATTGATTGGTTAAGTATAAAGGAGGGAACGGGGGGCATATCCCCCCTTTATTTTATATAAATGGGGTTTTCATGCAGAATTATTCCGTTTTCCTTCAAATTTTGTTTATAGGTTCACTGTGTTAAGGCGCTTCCCTGATTAGTTTTCGGGATTGATTGGTTAAGTATAAAGGGGGGGGGGGGGAACGGGGGGCTAATGCCCCCCTTAATTTATATAAATGGATTTTTCATGCAGAATTATCCCATTTGCTTCAAAATTTGTTTATAGGTTCATTGGGTTAAGACGCTTCCCTGATTAGTTTTCGGGATTGATTGATTAAGTATAAGGGGGGCAACGGGGGGCTAATACCCCCTTTAATTTATATAAATGGGTTTTTCATGCAGAAATATCCCATTTCCTTCAAATTTTATTTATAGGTTCACTGTGTTAAGGCGCATCCCTGATTAGTTTTCGGGATTGATTGGTAAAGTATAAAGGGGGGAACGGAGGGCTAATCCCCCCTTATTTTATATAAATGGGTTTTTCATGCAGAATTATTCCGTTTTCCTTCAAATTTTGTTTATAGGTTCTTTGTGTTAAGGCACTTCCCTGATTAGTTTTCGGGATTGATTGATTAAGTATAAGGGGGGCAACGGGGGGCTAATACCCCCCCTTAATTTATATAAATGGGTTTTTCATGCAGAAATATCCCATTTCCTTCAAATTTTATTTATAGGTTCACTGTGTTAAGGCGCATGCCTGATTAGTTTTCGGGATTGATTGGTAAAGTATAAAAGGGGAACGGAGGGCTAATCCCCCCTTATTTTATATAAATGGGTTTTTCATGCAGAATTATTCCGTTTTCCTTCAAATTTTGTTTATAGGTTCACTGTGTTAAGGCGCTTCCCTGATTTGTTTTTCGGGATTGATTGGTTAAGTATAAAGGGGGGAACGGGGGGGGCTAATCCCCCCCTTAATTTATATAAATGGGATTTTCATGCAGAATTATCCCATTTCCTTCAAATTTTGGTTAAAGGTGCACTGTGTTAAGACGCTTCCCTAATTAGTTTTCAGGATTGATTGGTTAAGTATAAAGGGGGAAACGGGGGGCTAATCCCCCCCCCTTATTTTATATAAATGGGTTTTTCATGCAGAATTATTCCGTTTTCCTTCAAATTTTGTTTATAGGTTCACTGTGTTAAGGCGCTTCCCTGATTAGTTTTCGGGATTGATTGGTTAAGTATAAAGGGGGATAACGGGGGATAATCCCCCCCTTAATTTATATAAATGTGTTTTTCATGCAGAATTATCCCATTTCCTTCAAATTTTGTTTATAGGTTCACTGTGTTAAGGCGCTTCCCTGATTAGTTTTCGGGATTGATTGGTTAAGTATAAAGGGGCATAACGGGGGGATAATCCCCCCCTTAATTTATATAAATGTGTTTTTCATGCAGAATTATCCCATTTCCTTCAAATTTTATTTATGGGTTCACTGTGTTAAGGCGCATCCCTGATTAGTTTTCGGGATTGATTGGTTAAGTATAAAGGGGGGGATCGGGGGGCTAATCCCCCCCCTTAATTTATATAAATGGGTTTTTCATGCAGAATTATTCTGTTTTCCTTCAAATTTTGTTTATAGGTTCATTGGGTTAACACGCTTCCCTGATTACTTTTCGGGATTGATTGGTTAAGTATAAAGGGGGGAACGGGGGGCTAATCCCTCCTTAATTTATATAAATGGGTTTTTCAAGCAGAATTATTCCGTTTTCCTTCAAATTTTGTTTATAGGTTCACTGTGTTAAGGCCCTTCCCTGATTTGTTTTTCGGGATTGATTGGTTAAGTATAAAGGGGGGGAACGGTGGGCTAATCCCCCCCTTAATTTATATAAATGGGTTTTTCATGCAGAATTATCCCACTTGCTTCAAAATTTGTTTATAGGTTCATTGGGTTAAGACGCTTCCCTGATTAGTTTTCGGGATTGATTTATTAAGTATAAGAGGGCAACGGGGGGCTAATACCCCCCGTAATTTATATAAATGGGTTTTTCATGCAGAAATATCCCATTTCCTTCAAATTTTATTTATAGGTTCACTGTGTTAAGTCACATCCCTGATTAGTTTTCGGGATTGATTGGTAAAGTATAAAAGGGGAACGGAGGGCTAATCCCCCCTTATTTTATATAAATGGGTTTTTCATGCAGAATTATTCCGTTTTCCTTCAAATTTTGTTTATAGGTTCACTGTGTTAAGGCGCTTCCCTGATTAGTTTTCGGGATTGATTGGTTAAGTATAAAGGGGGATAACGGGGGGATAATCCCCCCCTTAATTTATATAAATGTGTTTTTCATGCAGAATTATCCCATTTCCTTCAAATTTTGTTTATAGGTTCACTGTGTTAAGGCGCTTCCCTGATTAGTTTTCGGGATTGATTGGTTAAGTATAAAGGGGCATAACGGGGGGATAATCCCCCCCTTAATTTATATAAATGTGTTTTTCATGCAGAATTATCCCATTTCCTTCAAATTTTATTTATGGGTTCACTGTGTTAAGGCGCATCCCTGATTAGTTTTCGGGATTGATTGGTTAAGTATAAAGGGGGGGATCGGGGGGCTAATCCCCCCCCTTAATTTATATAAATGGGTTTTTCATGCAGAATTATTCCGTTTTCCTTCAAATTTTGTTTATAGGTTCATTGGGTTAACACGCTTCCCTGATTACTTTTCGGGATTGATTGGTTAAGTATAAAGGGGGGAACGGGGGGCTAATCCCTCCTTAATTTATATAAATGGGTTTTTCAAGCAGAATTATTGCGTTTTCCTTCAAATTTTGTTTATAGGTTCACTGTGTTAAGGCCCTTCCCTGATTTGTTTTTCGGGATTGATTGGTTAAGTATAAAGGGGGGGGAAACGGGGGGCTAATCCCCCCCTTAATTTATATAAATGGGTTTTTCATGCAGAATTATCCCACTTGCTTCAAAATTTGTTTATAGGTTCATTGGGTTAAGACGCTTCCCTGATTAGTTTTCGGGATTGATTTATTAAGTATAAGAGGGCAACGGGGGGCTAATACCCCCCGTAATTTATATAAATGGGTTTTTCATGCAGAAATATCCCATTTCCTTCAAATTTTATTTATAGGTTCACTGTGTTAAGGCACATCCCTGATTAGTTTTCGGGATTGATTGGTAAAGTATAAAAGGGGAACGGAGGGCTAATCCCCCCTTATTTTATATAAATGGGTTTTTCATGCAGAATTATTCCGTTTTCCTTCAAATTTTGTTTATAGGTTCACTGTGTTAAGGCGCTTCCCTGATTTGTTTTTCGGGATTGATTGGTTAAGTATAAAGGGGGAACGGGGGGCTAATCCCCCCCTTAATTTATATAAATGGGATTTTCATGCAGAATTATCCCATTTCCTTCAAATTTTGGTTAAAGGTTCACTGTGTTAAGACGCTTCCCTAATTAGTTTTCAGGATTGATTGGTTATGTATAAAGGGGGAAACGGGGGGCTAATCCCCCCCTTATTTTATATAAATGGGTTTTTCATGCAGAATTATTCCGTTTTCCTTCAAATTTTGTTTATAGGTTCACTGTGTTAAGGCGCTTCCCTGATTAGTTTTCGGGATTGATTGGTTAAGTATAAAGGTGGATAACGGGGGGATAATCCCCCCCTTAATTTATATAAATGTGTTTTTCTTGCAGAATTATCCCATTTCCTTCAAATTTTGTTTATAGGTTCACTGTGTTAAGGCGTTTCCCTGATTAGTTTTCGGGATTGATTGGTTAAGTATAAAGGAGGGAACGGGGGGCATATCCCCCCTTATTTTATATAAATGGGTTTTTCATGCAGAATTATTCCGTTTTCCTTCAAATTTTGTTTATAGGTTCACTGTGTTAAGGCGCTTCCCTGATTAGTTTTCGGGATTGATTGGTTAAGTATAAAGGGGGGGAACGGGGGGCTAATCCCCCCCTTAATTTATATAAATGGGTTTTTCATGCAGAATTATCCCATTTGCTTCAAAATTTGTTTATAGGTTCATTGGGTTAAGACGCTTCCCTGATTAGTTTTCAGGATTGATTGATTAAGTATAAGGGGGGCAACGGGGGCTAATACCCCCCTTAATTTATATAAATGGGTTTTTCATTCAGAAATATCCCATTTCCTTCAAATTTTATTTATAGGTTCACTGTGTTAAGGCGCATCCCTGATCAGTTTTCGGGATTGATTGTAAAGTATAAAGGGGGGAACGGAGGGCTAACCCCCCCTTATTTTATATAAATGGGGTTTTCATGCAGAATTATTCCGTTTTCCTTCAAATTTTGTTTTAAGGTTCACTGTGTTAAGGCACTTCCCTGATTAGTTTTCGGGATTGATTGGTTAAGTATAAAGGGGGGGGGGAACGGGGGGATAATCCCCTTAATTTATATAAATGGGTTTTTCATGCAGAATTATCCCATTTGCTTCAAAATCTGTTTATAGGTTCATTGGGTTAAGACGCTTCCCTGATTAGTTTTCGGGATTGATTGGTTAAATATAAAGGGGGGGGAACGGAGGGGGCTAATCCCGCCTTAATTTATATAAATGGGATTTTCATGCAGAATTATCCGATTTTCTTCAAATTTTCTATATATATACATTGTAATTAGAGATTTACCTGATTAGTTTAAGGGGTTCATTAGTTAACTATGAGGGGGGTAACGGGGGGTTGACCCCACCTTAATATATTGTTTATTTCTTTATTTTTCGATGGGCTTATTCCAAATTCTTTGAAATAAGAGTATAATATAGAATTAGTGTGAATAGCCTGTGAACTCAATGCCCTCAGTTTAACTGGGCAGTTTTCTTTTTATTTTTTATACTGAAGGAGCTAGAAATTTGAAATTTGTCATTGTAGTTACTTATAAGATGTAAATGCTCTCTAAGAACAAAATAAAAAAGAAATTGAAATTTAAAAGGGTGAAATGAGCGAAAAGCGTTCTAAAAACAGGCTAAATTACAATTTCTATGAAATCTCTGGAACTACAGAACCGATTTCAAAAGTAATGGTGGCAAATTGATGGGGACAATCCCTACTCCAACATAGGCTATATTTTATGTCGGTGCCACTAACATCAATGAGGTGCAGGATCGAAAAATGTTGAAAAATTGAGACTTTTTTATACTGAAGGGGCAAGAAATTTGAAATTTAGCATTGTAGTTACTTATAAGATGTAAATGCTCTCTAAGAATAAATTTTTTAAAAAATCGAAATTTAAATGGGTGAAATGAGCGAAAAGCGTTCTGAAGTCATTCTAAATTACAATTTCTATGGAATCTCAGGAAGCACGGAACCGATTTCAAAAGTGATGGTGGCAAATTGGTGGTGACAGTCCCTGCTCCAACAGCCTCTTTAATAAAAAAAAAACTATGCGTTGCTGACGACTGGGTTTTTCGCTAATTGTTGCAACAGATTAATCTCGGAAAATGAAACATTTGAAGTTACTGAAAAAAATGATAGCTCAAAAAGTATTTGTCAGTAAATTGTTAGACAAACTGCGTTTGAAAGGTAAAAAATTGTATTTTTCTTGATATAAATTTGAAATCTAATGATTATGCCGTTTTTCAAATATTGAATTTCAAAAATTACCAAATTTTCCAATGGAGTACCATAGCGAAACCTTCATGCGTAAAAAGATAATGATAAGGGCGACGTGTCCTGACGTGTATATTGGCTATAGCACGAGTCACAAATTATAGTAGTCTTATTATTCTGTTAAAATATAAAAGTTATTTATGAAATGTCAATCTCATCAAAAAGTCACCTGTAAAAAATGCAGCCAAGTCTCGTAACTCATTTACCGTAAAAAGTACTGAGATCGTATAAAGCCAAGTTTAACTATCTTATTAACTCTGAAATTTTCATTCGCAAATCACTCCTAGTCTCTACATCTTTAGTTAATTATTATTTTGTGACTTGGCAATTACGTAGCACGAGAATGTGATGTATATAGGTAGTGTTAATCAAATAATACTATAACATATTAAAGTGTAATAACTTCCCTGTGCGTATATAATTTGCCTTAATTAAATTATCCCATCCTATTCCATAACATAGTAAGGTGTAATAACTTCCCTGTGATGCGTAATTGCCAAGTCACAAAATAATAATTAACTAAAGATGTAGAGACTAGGAGTGATTTGCGAATGAAAATTTCAGAGTTAATAAGATAGTTAAACTTGGCTTTATACGATCTCAGTACTTTTTACGGTAAATGAGTTACGAGACTTGGCTGCATTTTTTACAGGTGACTTTTTGATGAGATTTCACTTCTTTTTGTAAGTAATCCTCCTTTTCTTGATTTTCTCCTTTTCTTGAGATCATCCACTGATTTTCGCTAAGCCCACACTCTGTCCCTATTATTTACAGGTATCAAAAATTTGAAGCTTTAGTTTCGTTTGCAAAGTACTGTAGATAAAAAGAGATTTCAGGTTCCTAGGCTAGCACTAAGTTATGGGAGGGGGGGGGTGTCAAAAGTACTCTCAATTGCTTCCAGGATAGGTGCTATCCATCTGAGATATTACTCGCAGCCCTAGATACTTGATATTTAACATAAAAGAACTTTTTAGTGTGAAAAGAAAGCCAAAATTAAAATTTCCGGAAATTTCCAATAAATCAAATTATATTCCTTTATTCGATGTTTTTTTTTTCGTTTTTTTTAGTCTTTTTTTTATTATTTACAGATTTTTTAATTTTTCCTTACTTTGTGTACTAAACCCTGCCTTTCTGCCAAATGTCAAGCTTCTAGGACTACAAAATCGAATTATTTTCAAATTTTCGACTTTTTATAAATTTATTGATTTTTCGATTTTAATTCTAAGTTACCTGATTGTCATGCCAATATAGTAATTATTTGATCCGTCTTCTTAGGATCATTTAGGTTCAATTTAGAGATAAATCAAGATAATCTTAGAATCACCATGATTTTATTTAGAAAGGACTATCAAGCCATAACCAACCAGTAATGTCGGGAGGGAGGGAGAGATGTGAAAATTTTTGTGTGACCAACATCTTTTAACAACAAATATTTCATATATAAATTAAATAGAGTACAACCTGTGAAAGAAAACAAACCTGTCTATAAAGAAATCGCCTATATCGTAGCCAGTCTATAGCGGAACTTCTCTATAACGAAATTCGTAAACGAAAGAAAAGAAAACCATAATCCGGGGGAAATAACATAAAACAATTAGGGGCGTTGTACTAGCTAATAGGACAATTATCTTAAAACTAATGTTTCTAGCAGTACAAAATCAAATTGTTTTCGAATTTTCGATTTCTTAAGGATATTTCGATTTTTCGATTTTATTTTCGAATTTAACGAATATTTTAATTGTTCCTTTTATTGAATAGTAAATACTACTTTTACACCAAGTTTTACGTTTCTAAGACTACAAGATAAAATTATTTTCAATTTTTCATATTTTCGAATTTTTTTTATAATTTTCTGGATTTTTTAATTTTTTCTTATTTTGTATCCTTTATCACAAATTTCAAGTTTCTAGCGCTACAAAATCGAATTATTTTGAAATTTCCGATCTTTTTCGAGTTTTTTTATTCTATTTTCGAATTTATTGTGTTTTAATTTTTCCTTTTTCTGTATCCTAAACAATAAGTTTACGCCGAATTTTAAGTTCTAAAGCTACAAAATCGAATTTTTTTCAATTTTTCGGATTTTCGAATTTTTTTTTTCGAATTTTACAGATTTTTTATTTATTTCTTTTTTTGTATCCCAAATACTACCTTTATTCAAATTTTAAGTTTCTAGCTTTACAAAATCGAATTATTTTCAAATTTTCGTTTTTTTTTTCGATTTTTTTTTTTAAATTTTTGTTGTGTTTTTAATTTTTTCTTTTTCTGAATCCTAAACACTACCTTTACACAAAATTTTCAGTTTCTAAGACTACGAGATCATATTATTTTCATTTTCTCTCTTTTTCTTTTTTGAAATTTTCGATTTTTTTTAACTATCCATATTTTTTTTAATGTTTCCTTATTTAGTATCTTAAATATTACCTTTATTCCAAATTTCAAGTTTCTAGCGCTATGAAATCGAATTATTTTCAAAATTTCCTTATTTTTCGATTTCTTTCGATTTCTTGATTTTATTTTCGAATTTTATTGCGTTTTTATTTTAACTTATTCTGAATCCTAAACACTATCTTTACTGCGAATTTTAAATTTTTAAGGCCAAAAGATCAAATTATTTTAATTTTTTTCCAATTTTTCGAATTTTTGATGTTTTTTCGAATTTTCTGGATTTTTTAATTTTTCCTTATTGTGCATCCTAAATACTACCTTTATTCCGAATTCCAAGTTTCTAGCGCAACAAAATTTGATTATTTGAAATTTTTCCATTTTTTTCGATTTTTCGATTTTATTTTTAATTTTTTTTTGTATTTTGATGTTTTCTTTTTCTGAATTCTAAACACTACTTCACACCTAATTTTAAGTTTTTAAGACTACAAGATCGTGTTATTTTCAATTTTCAATTTTGTTCGATTTTTTTGAATTTTCGAATGTTTTTTTTTTTTTTTTTTTTAAATTTTCCGGATTTTATAATTTTTCCTTTCTTTGTATCCGAAACACTAGCTTTATTCCAAATTTTAAGTTTCTGTGGCTGCGGGATCTACCCAATCTTTTTGATGACGCAAGAGTGAGTGAGTGACAAAAAATCAAAACTTTGAGTTCATATATCGTCTGCACTAATTTATGGGTATTTTTGGAATTATGCATATTTTTTAATTTTTCCTTATTTAGTATCTTAAATATTACCTTTATTCCAAATTTCAAGTTTCTAGCGCTATGAAATCGAATTATTTTCAAATTTTCCTTATTTTTTGATTTTTCCGACTTTTGTATTTTATTTTCGAATTTTATTGCGTTTTTTATTTTAACTTATTCTGAATCCTAAACAGTATGTTTACTGCGAATTTTAAGTTTCTAAGGCTAAAAAACCAATTTATTTTATTTTTTTCGATTTTTTACGAATTTTTCGAATTTTTGAATTTTTTTTCGAATTTTCTGGATTTTTTAATTTTTCCTTATTTTGCATCCTAAATACTACCTTTATTCCGAATTCCAAGTTTCTAGCGCAACAAAATCGGATTATTTGAAATTTTTCGATTTTTCAATTTTTTCAATTTTGCTTTCGATTTTTTTGGTGTTTTTGATGTTTTCTTTTTCTGGATACTAAACACTACCTTCACACCAAATCTTAAGTTTCTAAGACTACAAGATCGTATTATTTTCAATTTTCAATTTTTATGGAATTTGTTGAATTTTCGAATGTTTTTTTTTTCGAATTTTCCGGATTTTATAATTTTTCCTTTCTTTGTATCCTAAACACTACCCTTTTTCCAAATGTGAAGTTTCTAGGGCTACGGGATCAACTTAATCTTTTTGATGACGCGTGAACGAGTGAGTGAGTGAGTGACAAAAAATGGAATGTTTGAGTTCATATATCGTCTGAACTAGAAAAGACAGAAAGTTGTAATTTTAAATTTTGGTTCTGTGTGCCAAATACTCTAGAAAAACAAAGTTTCAAATTTTTGGGATACTCCAGCGCGGAGATATGGGGGGGTCAAAAGTGCTCATTTCACCCATTTAAATTTCGATTTTTTAAAAAATTAAATGGGTGAAATGAGCGAAAAGCGTTCTGAAGTCATTCTAAATTACAATTTCTATGGAATCTCAGGAAGCACGGAACCGATTTCAAAAGTGATGGTGGCAAATTGGTGGTGACAGTCCCTGCTCCAACAGCCTCTTTAATAAAAAAAAAACTATGCGTTGCTGACGACTGGGTTTTTCGCTAATTGTTGCAACAGATTAATCTCGGAAAATGAAACATTTGAAGTTACTGAAAAAAATGATAGCTCAAAAAGTATTTGTCAGTAAATTGTTAGACACACTGCGTTTGAAAGGTAAAAAATTGTATTTTTCTTGATATAAATTTGAAATCTAATGATTATGCCGTTTTTCAAATATTGAATTTCAAAAATTACCAAATTTTCCAATGGAGTACCATAGCGAAACCTTCATGCGTAAAAAGATAATGATAAGGGCGACGTGTCCTGACGTGTATATTGGCTATAGCACGAGTCACAAATTATAGTATTCTTATTATTCTGTTAAAATATAAAAGTTATTTATGAAATGTCAATATTTTGTTTGATTAAAGGTTCGTTAAAATAAATTGACCAGCGTAGCGGGCGTAGCTTGCTAGTAGTTTTATATTCAAATAAAAACTGAAAATTTATGTTTGATATATAAAAAATTTGTAGTAGTTTGCAAAGAATGCACTCACAAATATCTATAAAAAATTCGGAAAGATAAATTGTTAGATTTGAAAGTGATACTTCATTAAAAAGAATATATTCACGATGTCTTTTAAATGTAATACATCTGTTTTGAATAAAGCTTCCTCAAAGATTTCCTCATTCGAGCAGTAGTCGCCGTAGGAAAACCATGCTATACGAACAGGGAGCTTGCAAACATGTACTTAGTATGGAATAGCTGATGGCAATACACGAGCAGCTGAACGACTGTATTAAGAACAGTTCCCACAGAGAGATGTACCGGGCCACCGTTTGTTTTCACATGTACATTACAATTTGTGCAAATAGGGATCTTTAAGGGGTAAGAGACATAGCGAGTGCAGGCCACGAGTGACTTGTACGCCTGCCATGGAACAAACTGTTTTGGATGTCGAAGAAAGGAATCATATTACCAGAATACAGCCATCGCAGGAGTGTCTAGAAATACTGTACAGTGTGTGCTGCGAGCCGAATCCTTAAACTCATACTATCTTTAATGGGTGCAGTCACTGCTCTCCAAAGATCATCCTGCACATGTGCTTTTTTCCCAGTGGTTTCTAGAAAATGTGCCTAAAATGTTCGTTTCCCATCATTTTCTTTGTTCGCCGATGACGCGTACTTCTCGCAAGAGGGCGAGTTTAATCACCACAATGCGCATTTGTGGGATCACGAGAACCCCCATGGCGTCAGACAGAATGATGCACAACATCGCTTTTCTGCGAATGTTTGGGTTGGTTTAGTCAGTGACCGCTTAGTCAGGTTTTACCTGCTGGCATCTCCTATGACATCCGCAAAGTATTGCATCTTTCTGGAACATGTTCTTCCAACCTTACTTCAGGATTTGCCGCAAAATGTGAGACGCAACATGTGGTTCCAACATGATAGAGCACATACCCCATTATGAATTGTGTGTTCGTCAATATTTGACTACGGCGTTTGGTTGACGATGGATTGAGCATGGTGGACCGGTTGTCTGACCCCCCACGCTCTCCGGATTTAAGCAGCCTGGATTTCTTTCTTCGGGGAGGAGGGTGGGGGGTGGGGGGGCACTGAAATCTGTTATGTATGAAACACCTGTCAATTATGAAATGTATCTTGTTGCAAAAATCCTCTACGCTGCTGCTGATATCAAAGAAAATTCAGGTGTTTTCGACCGTGTCCGGCAGTGTAATGCATGTATCGACAGTAATGGTGGAAACTTCGAACATCTCTTCTAACTTTATGAAATGGAATGAATGTTTTCTTCATAATCCCTGCCTTATGTTCTTTCATTTTCTGTACGTGTGCTACCACTTTCAATGATGTTTCCGGTCATGGGTTCCGATGCAATTCTGAATCGTTTTAATTCACCTCCTCTTAAAGTTTGTACCTCTATTAATGGGATACCCTGTATAAGGGCCATTGCTAGAAATATTCGTGATATATCCAGAAATTCCAATAATCAAATTGAATCTTATTGTTTCAATTTTTGTTGCTTATTAAATTGTCATTCATGAAAATACAGATGTGCGAAATTCCATTCAGTTGGCAGCTTTTATTCGCAGACATGATGTGTGATTAAAAAAAATGTGAGGAGCTTCTAGAAGCTATTCCTATGCTCGGTAGAACCACCATAGCTGAAATTTTTGACTCAATTATGAAAACTTTGACAGGATGAAGTTTGTCGTTTAAAAACTAAATTTATATTGCAAATAATAGTGCTTCTGCAACGATTCTTTTAATAAAAAGGAGCAATTACAAAATTTAATGATAAATGCATAGGCCAGAGTAATATACTTAATAATATATTTTTGTATCATTTTGATTGCTATTTAAATGCCAGATAAATTTTTTAAATGCCAGATATGTATTTAAACACTTTTGTATTTTTATCTAAACGTATTTTTACGTGTTCGATAGGACACTTTTGCATCGCATCCTTGCTATTTTGAATTATTCAGAATAATAAAAGTTTAGAAATACAGTGGACTCACTCTATTCTGAACACTCATGGGACCGACCAAAAATGTTCAGATTATGGGGGTGTTCATTATAGAGGGAGATAGGGAAATGCATTACTACTACTACTATGTATTGAGTTTATAGACTGTATAAAATACTTAGCCTGGTTAACCATGCAAGTTACCGAGATGGAAGGGCTGAATTTAGAAACTATTAAAAAAATTAATTAAAAAAGTTATATATTAAAAATTTTTTACAAATACAATTACATACTTACAATACATTACTTGAAAACATGATCGGTACATTACTTAAAAAAGTGAGTAATTTTAGTCTGTTTTTGCATTGTGCATGCTCGTGCAGTGTACAAGTTAACTAGTTGTTTAAGAAATGGAAAGGCTTCTGGGTGATGTTCAGCCACATAGTTCAACAGGTCTTGAATCCCTTGGCCATATTGCTTGAAGGTAATCGTACTTCTTGTTTCATCGGTCTCTTCTGGTTCTGCTTCGTCTTCACTACCCTCTTCCTCTTCAATGATGTTGTCGCAAACAAGAAGGCTAACGTTGGCTTCGAGATAAACTCCAGGTTCAATTTCAGTATGAAGCTCCTAAAGAATTGACCCCAAGTCATTCACAGTTGTTGCTTCTTGGTCCTCTGTCCTTGATTGCTCATTCTCACTCGGGAATCCATCTTTGTAGAAGCATTTTTGGATGGTGTAGGGGGTTACTTCATTCCAAGCCATTGATATCCAATGAACAGCATCCATGACATTGACCTTCTTCGTTAGTTCGGTTGCTGAATTTGCTTCCTCCATCACCACAGACATTTTCTTCAAAAATGAATTCGGTAGCGAACTTTAAAGGTCTTGATTACTCCTTCATCCAGTGGTTGGATTATAGAAGTACAGTTCGGTGGCAGGAACTTCAGGCTCACGTTGCTCAGCTGCACATTTGTATGTGATCTGGCATTATCCACAAAAAGAAGAATTTTTCTTCCTTCTCTCTTCATCATCTCGTTAATGCCCTCCAACCATTGTTAGAAAATTTTTAATGTCATCCAGGCTTTTTGATTTGATTTATAGTGTACAGGCAATGATGCTATCTTCACATTTTTGAAGCATTGTGGTTTTTAGGGTTTCGTTCATCTAACGAAACCCCATTACTCCTGCTCCATTGACTCTCCGTCACAGAGCCATTCTCAGAAACTATGTAACTTACAGAGTTGAAACTTTGCGTACATATAGCTGAATACCAGCTATGAAGCTCAAAATATTAAAATTTGAAAAAATCCTATAATTTTAATAAATAGAGATAAAAAACCAAAATTCTAACAGCCTTTTCCTATTAAATTTAAACATGTTTCGTTATAGCAGTTGCATAAAATTAAAAATCCACAATGAAATTCTTTCTACATTAATTAATTTTCTATTGAACGATTTCCACGTGAAAAATGAAAATGAAATAAAAAGTTTTACCAATTGAAAAAAAAAAAAAGATAAATATGAAATAAAATTGATTGACGTCATAGTGGTAATAAATCAGAAAATTTCTAAGATTTCTCAATAATACAAGGAGTATGAGTATGTGCACAAAGCAGATTAATATCACATCATTAGAGAATTAAAAAGAAAATTTGACGTCCTATTGGAAGTTTCACGAATTTTTCAAATGTTTGAGAATAATACAAAGTGAGTATCATGAGTAATACAGAATACTATATATGAGTTTGAGAAACATATTGAATCGTGATAAAAATCCGATTATGGAAATATTCGAATATTTTAACATTTTGAAGGTGTACAACATGTTTAATTTTGAAATTATTTTAAATATTGCATTTAGTCCGCATAACAGATATTATTATGACAGAATATAATGGCGGGCTGGTTTAGATATTCAAAAAAACGAAAAAACAGACCGGTAAATTTTAACTTTATAAAAAACATGACCCTTTTTTTTTGGATTTATTAAAGAAAACATAAAGTGTTTTGAAAGGAATATTAAACGAAACCCTTTGAGCGATCTTCGATCACACTTACCCACTTGTTCACTTTTTCCGATCACAAGTGGTTTGAGCTTCTCATCCCTAAAACTGGCACAGAGCGGGAATCCCCCGCATTCCGACTGCAAACACATTCAGTGTTTTGAACGCACGGATCTGCAAACACATTCAGACACACGTTCAGTTTATGGAGAGGCAGGTTAGAATGGGGATCAAAAGTAGCGTTCATAATAGTGGGGTGTTCAGATTAGAGGGTGTTCAGAATACTGAGAGTTCATCTTTTGTTAAGTCTATGGAGTTTCGCCGGGACCATCAGAAAGTGTTCATAATACCGGTGTGTTCACATTAGAGAGTGTTCAGATAGAGAGAGTCCACTGTATTAAAATTAAATGTTTTTTTTTTTACGTAATAATTATTTCTTTTAAAATTTTCCGGTGGGTATGCATACATTTTTTTTTTTTTTTTTTTTTTTTGTATGTACACATTTCATTCTGTGCGATGGTAATAAAATAAATTTGTCGTTTATATTTTTGTAATGTGCCCCGCGGTTTTGTATATACTGCTTAAGTTGGCTCTCGGTGGTAAACGAGTTCGACATGCTTGCTTTAGAGGGCGAGCTAGCTGACTTTTACTGAGATGCTGAAATGAATTTAGAAATGGAGATGAGGGAGAGGAGAGAATTTCTCCCAGAGCATCAAAATGACCTCCACCCGAATATTTCAGATATGTATTAAACGCAAAATGTGAAAATTTCATCCAGAACTACAATGCTCGCAAAGCTGCACCAATTATGGCACCGCAAAGCTGCCACAATTAATACCAGGAAAATGTTTGTTTTCAGTATTGCTGATAAGCTATATATTTCGGGTAAGTAGTCAAGTGTTAGTGAATAACAAAAATGTCGTTCTTTAGCAGAAACATTTGGATCAAATGCTAGGAATGAACTGAGAAGATGCCTCCATGCAGATCTCAGTTATCGAGACACTTTGCGATGTATTACATCGGGAAATAAATGAGAAGATCAAGCTTGTTCTCCCTCATAGCTGTTTGTTCTGGTGTTAGGTAGTAGTGATAAACAAAACAACGATAGTCAAAGAAAAATAGTGTTCTAAGCAGGTGGCCATGCGATTGAACGATGATAAGAAAATAGTGTGTTTGAATGTCACATAATTGATTTTCGGAAATTTCAGAAAATGCAAGGTTTCACAAGAGCAAGAGTTAATATCACATGATAATGACAGCATACCACGATAGGAATTGCATGAATAAATATTCCAAAACAGATATACTTAAAGAAACCTCTTCTTACTCACTATCACACAAAATATGTTGGAGTAATTCAACTTAGTTGGACGGATTCTAGAAAAAACAAAGAACACTGTTCAAATGCAGCGCCCTCAAAGTGTCTCGAATGCACGGCCAGGCAGCTACAATCCAGTTAAACTGCCACTCAGTAACGGCTTCTCTTATTACATTCGTTTTCGCCACGCGGTATCTCCTGTAATAAAAATATGCTAAGCATTCATTATATTTCTTGGAACTTCACATTTCCTGAACTTTTATCAATTCTCTGCCTCCGTAACTCCTGCGCTAATTACATGCATCCTATTGCGTCTACATAGCTTCTACGCCAATAAAAGACAATCACATTCTAGCAATAATGTGAGTAGATGAATGCAGCGATGTGGTGAAAGCTTTCCGATCTACGTCATTTGAGACTTAGCAGTAGGAGTTAAGGCTCCTACATTTTATCCCCCCCCTTCCCAAAAAAAAGAGAGAAAGAGAGAGAGAAGAATGCAGAAAAGGGAATCTCTTCCTTTAAATATGTTATAATTTAATTCTGTTGAAAAGATAAAAATTTAAAAAATAAATTAATAAAATGAAAAAAATTTTTGGATAAATTTTAATAGTGTAAGTTTCTTGTATTTGCATATAATATACAATTAGTTTAATAAAATAATTCTGCATTCTGTTTTTCTCTCGTACACAAAAATTTTAATTGGCTACGTTTCCGGTGAAAAGCCGATTTTTTTTATTTATATTCATTGCATGGCGCGGGAATAGCGATAAAGTCGCCAAATAGGTAACCTTGTCACATTTTGACCCGCCGCCTCCTTTTCAGGTTGGGTTATTAAATGGCGGAGATTCAGTTTGGTGTTTGGACCGGGGCATTAAATGGCGGTATGATTCAGCCTGGGTTATAGGAGCTCTAGTAGGAGTCACGCTTATTTACTATCGCTCCAATCCAGTCTGAAATATTTTAGATCCTATGCAAGTGTGAAAAAATAGATTTCAAATCTGTAACAATAGGGTCGAATATTCTTAAGACATGCTTTGTATTTTCAATTCAAATTAACCCTTTAACTGAAAATGGAAAACTTCCAGTTTCAGAATGCGCGAATATTCCTACAGAAATTATGAAAGTGATGAAATGAAAATTAATGTGAGTTTGGTATTGACAATTTGTATTTGTTTTCCTCCATTCTTTTAGGGTGTGGCGGCAGTTTGCAGGATCCTTCAGGCGTGATTACATCACCCCGATATCCCAATGCATTGCCGCATTACAGAGAATGCTTTTGGAAAATCAATGCGCCTCCCGGAAGAAGAGTTAAAGTTATTATTGAAGAGATAAATCTGCCAAGGGATGACAATCTCAACACGTGTGGTAGTTACGTGGCTGTAAGTTTTATTGTTATTTATTTATTTTTATTACTATAATGTCTTTCCCTCGAAAAACGTTACTAAAAATAAGCTAATGTATTTCTCATGGCATTCTGAATTTCAAAATGCTTATAAAAATGGTGCACATTGGTGAAATTTTCCAAAGCTAGGCAAAACTTGGAAAGAAAAGTTATCTTTCTGCGCACAACTTCTAGGCGCGTAAATGTAGGTTAATGACGTTATAATAGGGATAGCTTATTCTTATTGCGTAAATTGAAAAGTGGTTTATTTTAGCTATCCTGCTTAGCAAACGGTAGTCTTCTCGTATGCTGTTTGATAGAGGGATAATTTCCTATGTCAATCTTGTACTTCAGCTCTTCGGGGGAATGTGTCTTTATATTCGGAAATCAATTTCTCTTTAGCACGCCTCTGTTCACTGTAAAAAATTTCCAACACCTTTCCGCTCCGTAAAAGATAAATTTCCTTTACGATACGGAAAGCAGGCGATAAAAAAAATATTCTGAATCGCAACGGAAAGTTTTTCTACAGTCATAAAAATAATCTATTTATATCGGATTAGTTTCCGAAGGATGGAATGTAGCATTTGCCAGACTTACTGCGCAGTCTCTCTCTCTGCTGACGTGGGAAAGGTGTTGCGTCACGTGATTGATAACAGAGGAGAATCACGATTTTCAAGGAAGATGGGCGCCATTAGCCATGTTGTTAAATGTTGGACAAATGTTCTACGTAATTCTAACTTTGCAATGGTAAGTACTAATATTTATGTGATTTTTTTTATATTTTGGATTTGATATGTATATCCTAATAATATTATAAATCTGATTGTGTGCAAATGTTAGGCTGAAGCCAGCGTCAAAATGAAGCATTTAATGATCCTGTATCTTTGCATATAAGTTGATTATAACCCTCAAATGAATATAGGCTGGTTTTCTTTTATTTTATTTCAATAATTTTCTTAAAAAATAAAATTTTTATTATTTTCATACAGAATAAATGGACATTTTTTCGTATATTTTACAATGGTTGGTTGGTTTGGTTGGTTTGTCCCAAAGGGCCCGGTTTTGCAACTTTTTTTAAAATGGTTAAATTTATTTTACCGTTGCTAATACTTTATCGTTGCCAATATAAAATAAAACCCCTGAGTAATAATTTTTAATCGACAATTTATTTTCAAGTGAAAATTTTCCACGCGAAAAATGAAAAGGAAATGAATTATTTAAGATTTAAACAGAATATGAAATGATGTTATATTAGAAATATTTGATAATAATACAAAGTACATAAATACGAGTAAGTATGGAAAGCAAGCGAATATGATGTGATATATAGAAAAATAAAACAAATTTGTTTTGATGTTGAAATAAAATGATCTTGGGTTATCAAATTATTTGTGATTAATTTCTCTTTTTTTTTCTTTTTCTTTTTCACATGAAAGGAATTATTTTAAATGTACGTAATATATGTATTTTAAATGTATGTGTTGTAAATTAAAGTTCTGTGTTTTAAATGAAATGAGTGAAAGATTTTTATTTTTAATGAATTCAATACGAATGATGGGATAGGTTGGCGTTTTATCGTCTGCACACGGCTAACATAAAGATACCATATTTTTATTTAAATTTTAAAAAGTAAAAAACAAAAAAAAAAAAATTGGATGGCAAATGTCAATGATATGCATCGCAAAATTATCCGTATCGAAAATCAGAAAATCTTAATAAAAATAACTATATTTTTTTAAAAGAAAGTTGCTTTTCTCATAAAAGCTAAAAGGTTTAATATGATTGTGTCGAAGTAACAGCATTTTTCCTCTATTATTTTCCCACAATCGAAAACACATTTGTAAATCGTCGTTTCGAACCGGAATTTAATTTTACATTTCTTTTAGTTTTAAAATAGGAAAAACTTTGTTGTCTTTTTTAAATATAGCTTTTTTTAAAGTTGTTTCATAATAGATTTTTGTAAAGTCTTGCAGGATAAGAAAAATTGCATAGATTTTAAAGCAATGTTTAAGTAAAATTACAATATTTTTTAAACTTAAAAAACAACAATGTTATCGAAAAGAAAATCGATTTTACCAACAAATTCACGTAATGCAAATGCAAAGAAGAAATAAACAAGAACGAAAAATCATGCGTCAAGCATAGATTATGTAACACTTTCCAACGCTTCCAAAATAATTTTACGAATCATACTCTTCAATAAGCTAAAAGATAACATCTAAGTAATCCAAATACTTTTATTCAGCCCTGTATAGGATCTATAGATTTGTATATATACTACATAGGATGCTAAATTTTAGTTCAGTTAGGAAACACGTAGCACAGTTTAAAATTCTCCGTCTGGAGTTAAATAATACGGAAATGTTTTCCCGAACTTTTGTGCTTCCCTGTATAGGATCTACAGAATTTATACACACCACGTAATAGACAAAAAGCGATTTAAAATTAAAATCGCGTTTAGTAACTTAAAACGCACTTCCAGGAATTATTGTTAACATACAGTAGAGAATTCTTTTGTGTGTCCCTGTAAATGAACGATGACTGCTATACACACAATATTCTGTAGTAAGTCTCTTGTAATGAACCTTATATAAATTTCAATGCGTTTAAAATAGGGAAACATTGTTTAAATAAAGCGCAGACGATTTTTCTCCATAGACGTAATGTAACGGAATTCTTTTGACTGTCCCTGTAAAGTAAGTATAAGTGCTATGCACACCCTATTCCATATTAAGCTTCTTCTAATGCACCTTAGTGATATATATAAATTTCAATGCGTTTAAAATAGTGAAACATTATTTAAATAAACCGCAAATGATTTTTCCCCATAGACCGCAATGTAACGGAATTCTTTTGAGTGTCCCTGTAAAAAAACTATAAGTGCTACATACTTCCGTTGAAATAGGGAACATGCAATAGATAATGATTATAACATATAAAAATTGCAGGGCAATCCGAGCATATTTACGGGAGTTAGAGCACGGACAGACGGCAGACGGCAGACGGCAGACGGCCAGACGGCCAGACGGCAGACGGCCAGACGGCCAGACAAACCGAAGTCATAAACACTTTTCAACTAGGTTGGAAAGTGTTAAAAAGTAATGAATCTTTTCTTCCAGCCGAATTGTGTAAACTTGAACAAGCCGATCGTGCCAATTCATAACATTATAAACGTGAAAGCGCGTTCTATACAGTAGAATTTTTTTTACATATAGGTAGAACATTTCTGAGAATAGGAAGGTTAGGGGTCTGTAATTAGGTTCATAGTCAATTTGATTTTTTTTTTTATCAAGTGAAATTTGGCGCAAAATTAAATACATTGTTGTAACCAGATTTGTTTTTTGCGTGGTAAACACTTAATGGTATTTTAGTTGATCATTTCCCCGCTCACCTTTGATGCCAACTATGACTGTAAAACATATTCAAAAATATTAGCCGATAATTTTCTAATTTTCTTATTGCTTCATGATGTAAATAGACTTCCTGGTTCATACTTTAAACCTGAATCGGTCATGCCATTGTCGTTCAATTTTTATTCCTAATCCTAACCCTAATCGTATCCTATCCTAATCCTGATAATAACTTTAAAAAATATTCTTTGACACGAATATGTAAATGAAATCAATATCCATAAATGGAATGAATGGAAAATAGAATAAATAGAAATGGCAAAATAAAATAACAAGAAAGAAACATTTATTCGACACCTAACCCTAGAGAAAGCGTAAATAATTTCAAGCGCATGAAATAAATCAAAATAATCCTATATATACTAACAAAAATATGTAAATTTAGATTATCAGATTTGTGTCGTCGGTATTTATTTGCTTATAGTGTTCTTGACGCGATAGAGAAAATATCGAGGTTAAATTGGGCAGAATTTAAAGTACTTTCTAGCAACCTTTATTTACATTTTAGAATCGCATCAGATTGTTATATCTTTGTGAAATATCTATCAATTTATAAAATCCACAAGCAGTTTGTTCACTATTTACACCACTTAGCGTGAAGCACTTAATTTAATATATACATAAACAGGATAATGTAGTAAGAAATATATAACATGTCTATGCAAATAAACAATATAATAATGCCCATTTAGCAATGCACACATATACAAATTGTACACAAATACCACCTAAAATGCACTGTTGTATAGAAGAATTCTGCCAGTGTTGTTTTTCGTTTTACGAAGAGCGATTCGTCGATTTTCACGATTTTACTTGGTCCTTTTTTCATTGGTTGCAGTTTCATTTTCGCGATTGTATATATTATTTGGCATGAAATTTCACTTTTTTAAGACTGGGTTATGTCAAGGCCCCTATAGCAAAGAAATACCGTATGGTCTCTTATAAAATGTGATAAAGCTTTGGTTAATTATATATGTTGTTAATTATCAAGTGAAATGTTTTACTAAGTTAATGCATTTATTCTTTTTTTAATGTTACGTGAACGAAGTCACGGGTAACAGCTAGTATATTTATAGTGCAGGATTATCAAATCGAATAGCATGTTTAAGGAGCCGCGTGGCCTGATAAATAAAATATGATAATAATCTGATAATAATCTTATTTCTCGCTCAGTTTATTTTTTATGAGAAAAATATCCCCAAACTAAAAAATATTTTGATGTGTCCGACATTTCTAAGTTAGATATTATCTTACTGAAAACTTATTTTTTGTAGACTGTTTCTTAAATAGTTTTTTACTTATTCTAAATTCAATTCCTTGTTTATTTGTTTAATTCTGTAAGAGATCCAGTGTTGAATTTAGGGGGTAGCCCGAAGGGAACGTTCCCCCTCTGGAGCATTGAAATGCACCCCCCCCCGAAAGATTTTAGATTTTATGCTTTTAATGCTCAAAAAGTGCAATTTCCACCTCGGAACTCTATAATGTCCCCTACCCCCTCTCCCGGAGCCACAGAAATCCCTCCCGGAGAAAAATATCTGAATTCAACACTGAAGACATCAGTAACATACCTATGATCTTAAAATAAATTCATGAGATTTTTCTGTGTTCGATGAAATATCAGAATCATATTGTCTTTTTTTCAGGTACTACATTATTATAGAATCAATTTAACATTTTATTATTTGTAGTGTAGTAAAATCCAATTGAAAAGGAAGGTCATTTAAATTCTATAATGTTGATTAATAAATTGAGAAATTTATGTTAGGGTGTTATAATGAAATTTATAATGGTATATGGTAAAATAAATTTCAGTAGTCTTTGCATATCAGACAAAATTTTACTTGTAACAAATGTAAAGTTCAATATGCTTAATACCTTGAGGTTGATTTTATCTATATTCATGCTGTAAAAGCTTGCACACAGAAGCTTTAAGCTTGGGCAGCAGAGATCAACTGCCCCGCCTTGGATATTCAAATTTAATTGACTAAAATTTATTTTTCTCACATTATTTTGAAAATAAAAAAATGACATTTTACCTTTTCTAATAATTAAAAAAAAAAAAAAAAAAAACAGAAAAAGGGAAAAAGCAAACAGGGAATTTTTGTCAGTAGAGATTTGAGGGGGGGGGGGGGGGGGATCTCTACTGCTGAACCTTATATTGTGGAACCATGTGGAAAGGAAGACAATTTTTTTTCGATTTTATTTTGTGTTCATGTCTTGAAAAGTATTTTGAATGGGCTTCAGGGAGAATAAACCCTCAGAAGGCCTGAATTTTTTTTTATTTCATAAATATAAAACTTCAATTCTTCAATTAAAAAAAAAAATCTGTAGTAGCTTTTGTTGCATTTCTGTATTGTTTTTCATCCTAATTTATATAAAAATTGTCTTGCATGCGGGGTTTTAACAAAAAAAAAAAAAAAAAAAAAAAAAAAAAAAAAACTATCTTACTTGATTTTATTTCGTATTTGTGCTCTCATTTAATTAAACCTTGTCATGTTTTTAAATGCACGTGTTACTACTGCGCAAATTTCAAGAAATAAAAAATGTTCAAAAGAGTCATGATGTCAACATATAAATCATAAATGTCACTAGGACCCAACTTTAAACTTCAGAGACCTAGGCACAGCATTTTTGCGACCCCTCCAACTGCTACTCTTAAGTAATCTCAAAGCTTAGCATTTTTTAGATTCGGCCCCACACAACCATTTCTTCCAGGACTGTGGAGTCGGAGTCTGAATCGGGCCCATGTTTTTTTTTTGGGGGGGGGGGAAGAATCGGAGTCGCTAAAAAACTGTCCGACTTCACTCAGTCTCTAGAGGACAATTCGAAGTGAAATTAAACCAATTATATGTGATTTTAAATTTATAAACTGAATTATTATTTTTATTTTTGGACTATATATACCAACCAACCCAGGTTAAAGAGGTCCAATAAATTGTCCATGTACGGCATGAAAACTGTTTTTAATTGAAAACTCTCGTTGTTATTTTGCATTTAGTATACAGTCCTTTCTCTCAGTTTTTTTAGGTTTGCAGAACAAGAGGTATTGCAAAAATTGAGAATTCTGCTATTTTTGGACTCCACAGTAGAGTCCTGCATCATGTCGGTGTACCCGACCTGACCCGACCCGTGGTTAGGGTTGGGTCGGGTCAGCGGTATATTTTTTCGTTGCGGATAGGGTTCGGGGCGTGTTGACTTTCATTGTTTCGGGTTGGGTTTTGACACTTGCGGGTCGGGTTCGGGTTGAACCGCTTTTTTGAAAAGTACGTCCACAATATTTTTTCAGATTAAAAATATATATGTCGTAGGCTAATTGAGAAATCCGTCTCTTTGCAAAGAGCCGGTCTAATTGGAGAATCATTTCCCTTTTCCCAATCAGCCTGATGTTTTTCAGGCTTATTGCAAAGAGCCTAGACAGCGTTAGGCTAATTGGAATATGGTTATTTATTTTTCAGTCAGCATGACATTTTTAGACTCATTGTAAAGAGCCTAGGCAGCGTTAAGCTAATTGAAAAATGACCATGCCTATTTAGAAAATGACCAGTTCTTTGTCAAAATATGGTGGTGTATCCAACTCGAACCTGAAAATTCCATTCGAAGTCGACCCGAACCCGACAGAAAAATTCCATCGAACCGTAACCCGATCCTAAAAGGACAAAATAAATTTCTTGGAGTCGCAACCCGACCCGAACCAGAAAACTCAAGTTAACCCGAAATCCGACACGAACCCGACAAAAAAAAACATTGAACCGTAACCCGATCTGAACCCGACAAAATAAATTCCGTCGTGTTGCAAACCAATCAGAACCTGAAAATAATAGTTAACCTGAAACCCAACCCGAATAAAAAAAAAAAAAAAATCCATCAAACCGTAAATCGATCCGAACCCGACAAAATAAATTTCTTCGTCTCGCAACCCAACCCGAACCTGAAAATTGAAGTTAACCTGAAAGCCGACCCGAACCAGAGAAATAAAAATCCATTGATACGTAAACCGATCCGAACTCTTCAAAATAATTTTTGTCACGCAACCCGATCTGAACCAGAAAATTGAAGTTAACCGAAAACTCGACCCGAACCCTATAAAAAAAATTTATCGAACCCTAACCCGATCCGAACCCGACAAATTAAATTTCGTAGTCACGCAACCCGATCCCGAACTGAAATTTTAAGTTAACCCAAAAACGGATTTAAACCTGAAAATTTAATTTAACCCAAAACATTACCCAAACCTGAAAATTAAAGTTAACTCGAAACACAAAGTCGAAACGCAACCCGACCCGAAACTGAAAATTAAAGTTAATCCAAAACCCGAACCCGTCAAAAATTTCATCGAACCGTAACCCGATCCGAACTCGACAAAATAAATTCCTTCGTGTCACAACCCGATCCAAACCAGAAAATTCAAGTTAAGCCAAACCCGATTAAAAAATCAATCGAACCGTAACCCGATCCGAACCCGGCAAAATAAATTCTTTCGTGTCACAATCCGATCCAAACCAGAAAATTTAAGTTAACCCGAACACGATAAAAAAATCCATCGAACTGCAACCCGATCCGAACCCGACAAAATAAATTTCGTCGTCACGCAACCCGAACCTAAACTGAAAATTTAAGTTAACCCAAAAACCGATTTGAACCTGAAAATTTAATTTAACCCGAAACCTAACCCAAATTCAAAATTAAAGTTTACTCGAAACACAAAGTCGAAACGCAACCCGACCCGAAACTGAAAATCGAAGTTAACCCAAAACCCGAACCCGTCAAAAATTTCATCGAACCGTAACCTGATCCGAACCCGAGAAAATAAATTCCTTCGTGTCATAACCCGATGCAAGCCAGAAAATTCAAGTTAAGCCGAAACCTGACCCGAATCCGATAAAAAAATCCATCGAACCTTAACCCGATCCGAACCCGACAAAATAACTTTCGTCGTTACGCAACCCGAATCGAAACTGAAAATTTAAGTTAACCCAAAACCGACCTGAAACTGAAAATTTAATTTAACCCGAAACCTATTCCAAACCAGAAAATTGAAATTAACTCGAAACGCAAAGTCACACGTAACCCGATCCGAACCCGACGAAATAAATTCCTTCGTGTCACAACCCGACCCAAACTTGTAAATCGAAGTTAACACGAAACCCAACCCGAAATTTTTATGTTTGGTTTGGGTATCGGGTTAAATTAAATTTTCAGTTTCGGATCAGGTTGTGACACGAAGGAATTTATTTTGTCGGGTTCGGATCGGGTTACGGTTCGATGCATTTTTTTATCGGGTTCGGGTCGGGTTTCGGGTCAACTTGAATTTTCTGGCTTGGATCGGGTGACACGAAGCAATTTATTTTCCCGGGTTTGGATCGGGTTACGGTTCGATGAAATTTTTGACGGGTTCGGGATTCGGGTTAACTTCAATTTTCAGTTTTGGGTCGGGTTGCGTGTCGACTTTGGGTTTCAAGTTAACTTTAATTTTCCTATTTGGGTTAAGTTTCTTGTTAAATTAAATTTTCAGGTTCAAATCAGTTTTGGGTTAACTTAAAATTTCAGTTTTGGAACGAGTTGCACGACGACGAAATTTAATTTGTCGGGTTCGGGTTGTTTATACGGTTTGATAATTTTTTTTTTATCGAGTTCGGGTCGGGTTTCGGGTTAACTTGAATTTTCTGGCTTGGATCGGGTTGAGACACGAAGGAATTTATTTTGTCGTGTTCGGATCGGGTTACGGTTCGATGGATTTTTTTTGTCGGGTTTCGGGCTAACTTAAATTTTCAGGTTGCATGACAATGGAAATTATTTTAATGTTTTCGGTTTGTGTTGCGGTTGGATGGAATTTTTTTTTGTCTGGTTCGGATTAAGTTTCAGGTTAACTTTTTTTTCCAAGTTTTGGTCGGGTTGCGACACGAAGGAATTTGTTTCGTCGAGTTCGGATCGGGTTACTGTTCGATGGAATTTTTGACGGGTTCGGGTTTCGGTTTAACTTAAATTTTCAGTTTCAGGTTGGGTTGTGTGTTGACTTTGTGTTTCGCATTAACTTAAATTTTCATGTTTGAGTTAGGTTTCGGGTTAAATTAAATTTTCAGGTTCGGGTCGGTTTTGGGTTAACTTAAATTTTCCGTTTCTGTTCGGGTTGAGTGCCGAGGAAATTTATTTTTCGAGTTAACTATTATTTTCAGATTCGGGTCGGTTTGCGACACGAAGGAATTTATTTTATCGGGTTCGGATCTGGTTACGGTTCGATGGAATTTTTATGTCTTGTTCGGGTTGGGTTACTGGTTAACATCGAATTTTTAGGTTGGGGTCGCGTTGCGACATGAAGGAATTTATTTTGTCGGGTTCAGATCGGGTTACGGTTGGATGTTTTTTTTTGTCGGGTTCGTGTCGGATTTCGGGTTAACTTGAGTTTTCTGGTTCGGGTCGGGTTGCGACTCGAAGAAATTTATTTTGTCCTTTTAGGATCGGGTTACGGTCCAGTGGAATTTTTCTGTCGGGTTCCGGTCGACTTCGAATGGAATTTTCAGATTCGAGTTGGGTACAACACCATATTTTGACAAAGAACTGGTCATTTTCTAAATAGGCATGGTCATTTTTCAATTAGCCTACTTATCCAGTTTGATTCAAATTTTGTATATAGCTTGATTGTGATTAGGCGCTTCCTTGATTAGTTTTGTGGGTTCATTGGTTAAGTGTAAAGGGGGGAACGGGGGCTAATGCCCCCTTGAATTACATAAATGTGTTTTTCTTGCAGAATTATCCAATTTGCTTTAAATTTTATAGATAGCTTCATTGTGACAAGGCGCTTCCCTCATTAGGTTGGGGGTTCATTGGTTAAGTATAAAGGGGGGAACGGGAGGCTAATCCCCCCCTCCTGAATTTAGATAAATGGGTTTTTCATGCAGAATTATCCAGATGCTTCAAATTTTGTATATAGGTTCATTCAGATAAGGTGCTTCCCTGATTAGTTTTGGGTTTCATTGGTTAAGTATAAAAGAAGGTAGGGGGCACCCACCCCTTAATTCAGATAAATGGATTTCTTACGCAGAATTATCCAATTTGCTTCAAATTTTGTATGTAGGTTCATTGTGATAAGGCGCTTCCCTGATTAGTTTGGGGCTACATTGGTTAAGTTTAAAGGAGGGAACGGGGGTAATGACCCCTTAATTTATATAAATGTGTTTTTCATGCAGAACTATCTGATTTGCTTCAAATTTTGTAATAGGTTCATTGTGATAACGTGCTTCCATCATTAGTTTTGGGGGTTCATTGGTTAAGTAGAAAGGGAGGAACGGGGGCTACCCACCCCCCCCCCCCTAATTTAGATAAATGGTTTTTTTATGCAGAATTATCCATTTTTTTTTTCAAATTTTTATACAGCTTCATTGTGATAAAGAGATTCCCTGATTAGTTTTGTGGGTTTATTGGTTAAATATAATGGGGGGAACGGGGTGCTCATGCCCCCCTAATTTAGATAAATGGCTTTTTTTTGTAAAATTATCCGGTTTGATTCAAATTTGTATACAACTTCATTGTGATAAGGCGCTTCCTTCCTTGATTAGTTTTGGGGGTTCATTGGTTAAGTTTAAAGGGTAAGATTGGTGAAGTAACATTGGTAAGTGACGGGGGGGGGGGGGGGCGGGCTAATGCCCCCCTTAATTTACATAAATGTGTTTTTAATGCAGTATTATCCAATGTAATTTAAATTTTGTATATAGCTTCATTGTGACAAGGCACTTCCCTCATTAGTTTTGGGGGTTCATTGGTTAAGTATAAAAGGGGGGGGGACGAGAGGCTACTGCGCTTTCCTTGATTTAGATAAATGGTTTTTTCATGCAGAATTATTCGATTTGCTTCAAATTTGTTATATAAGGTCATTCTGATAAGGTTCTTCCTTGATTAGTTTTGGGGGTTCATTGGTTAAGTAGAAAGGAGGAACGAGGGCTAATCCCTCCTAATTTGGATAAATGGGTTTTTTATGCAGAATTATCCAATTTTCTTCAAATTTTTATACAGGTTCATTGTAGTAAGAAGATTCCCTGATTAGTTTTGTGGGTTTATTTGTTATGTATAAAGGGGGGGATGCGGAGTTCATGTCTCCCCTAATTTAAATAGATGGGTTTTTATGCACAATTATCCAATTTGCTTTAAATTTTGTAGATAGCTTCATTGTGACAAGGCACTTCCCTCATTAGTTTTGGGGGTTCATTGGTTAAGTATAAAGGGGGGAACGGGAGGTTAAACCCCCTCCTTAATTTAGATAAATGAGTTTTTCATGCAGAATTATCCGATTTGCTTCAAATTTGGTATATAAGTTCATTCTGATTAGGCGCTTCCCTGATTAGCTTTGGGGGTTCTTTGGTTAAGTATAAAGGGGGGGAAAGGGGTTAATGCTCCCTCTAATTTAGATAAATGGATTTTCATGAAGAATTATCCAATTTGCTTCAGTTATTATATATAGGTTCATTGTGATAAGGCGCTTCCCTAATTAGTTTTGAGGGTTCATCGGTTAGGTATAAAGGGGAGAACGGGAGGCTAATCCCCCCTCCTTAATTTAGATAAATGGGTTTTTCATGCAGAATTATCAGATTTGCTTCAAATTTAGTATATAAGTTCATTCTGATTAGGTGCTTCCCTGATTAGCTTTGGGGGTTCTTTGGTTAAGTATAACAGGGGAGAAAATGGGTTAATACTCCCCCTAATTTAGATAAATGGGTTTTTCGTGCAGATTTATCCGATTTTCTTCAAACTTGGTATATAGGTTCATTGTGATAAGGCGCTTCCCTGAATAATTCTGGGGGTTTATTGGTTAAGTATAAAGGGTGGAACAAGGAGCTAATTTTCTTTAATTTAGATAAATGGGTTTTTTATGCAGAATTATCAAGTTTGCTTCAAATTTTGTATATTGATTCATTCTGATAAAGCGCTTCCCGCATTAGTTTTGGGGGTTCATTGGTTAAGTATAAAGGAGGGAACGGGGACGAATTCCCCCCCCCCCCTTAATTTAGATAAACACGTTTTCATGCAGAATTATCCGATTTGCTTAAATTTTTTTATATAGGTTCATTCTGATAAAGTTCTTTCCTGATTCGTTTTTTTTTTTTTTTTTTTTTTTTTTTTTTTTTTTTTTTGGGGGGGGGGGGTCTGTTGGTTAAGTATAAAGGAGGAACGGGGACTAATTATCCCTTTTAATTTAGATAAATAGTTTTTTCATGCATAATTATCCAATTTGCTTCAAATTTTGTATACCGATTTATTTTGATAAAGCGCTTCCCTGATTAGATTTGGACGTTTATTGGTTAAGTATAAAGGAGGTAAATAGGGAGCTAATCCCCCCACCTTTTAATTTATATAAATTGTTTTTTTCTTTGAAATAAGAGTATAATATGTAAATAGTGTGAATAGCCTGTGAGCTCAATGCTATCAGTTTGACTGACCATTTTTCTTTTTATTATTTTATTTCCAATTTAATATATAACATTTTTTTAATTAATATACTTTTTAAAAAGTGAGTATCCAGCGAATATCTGATAATCTGCTAAATCACTATTTGTTACATATCATAAAATTATTGTCATGTTTTTCTACTATATTCCTGTGGCACCATTTTCTTTCTTTTAATGCTGATTGTGAAATCCCATGGTAACCTATGTAAATTTTAAAGAAATGACAAATTCCGTTATACAATTATCAAAATATTGCTTTCACCAGCAGGAAACAGATGTCCAATGCTGGTAGTATACATTTTTAAAAATGTCCTTAATTTTTAAATTTTTTAAAAATTTTATGAATTTTGAATTTTTTACTTAAAGGAAAATTTTCAAATATTTTGCTCTTAAAAATACTTATCGCTGAAGACGAAGTGTCCCTTTAATCATTCTTTGCTCTTGGGCTGATTTTATCTTTTTAAATATACATGGTCACTAGCATTTAGTACAATTAAAAATATATATTAATATTACTACTGTTATTATTACAGGATAATACTGCAGTGATCAATGTCGCCTTCCAGCTAGAACAGATCATCCTTGCCTAATAGAGAATGAAGATGTTAGAAAGGACATCAAGGTGTTTTCGTATGGTGATGGTGTGACAGTTTACTGGGTGTTCAATTAAGGCTGTTATCTAGGCCGGAATCTAGGCAGGCGTTTTTACTAAAGTGCATTAATTCTAAAGGAATGAAAGCCAATAACATACATATCATAAATACAGTGCTGTAATTTGTTTTATTAAAACATTTTGATTTATAGTTTTGTTGAAAATAAATTTTATTTTTCAGTATAAATGTTTGTTTTATTTTTTCTGTCTTTTGTTGTTAACCAGAAAAAATCGAGTTATTTATATATTTATATATTTTGTCAATATGTGTAATTTAATGTTTGTGTAAATTAAATGCGCTTAATTTATTTTAATAAGTTTAAGTTAAAAAAAATAGCACATACATATTTGCTAAGACGATTTTTTATTGAATGCACTCTTATTTTAGATATTTTTTCTGAATTATTTGCAATTATTATATTCTGCTATTAAGTGATCTGCCATTGAGGAATAAAAGACTCACAAACATTTATTTCTTTGTTATTAATCATGATAAAAAAATTGTAATCAATATACTTTTTAAAAAGTTAGTATTCAGCCGAATATTTGATAATCTGCTAAATCTCTATTTGTTACATTTTGTAAAATTATTATCACGTTTTTCTACTATATTCCTGTGGCATCATTTTTTCCCTTTAATGCTGATTGTGAAATCACATGGCAACCTACGGAAATTTTAAAGAAGTGATAAATTCCCTTATACAATTATAAAAATATAGCTTTCACCAGCAGGAAACCGATGTTATATATATATATATATATATATATATATATATATATATATATATATATATATATATTTACTGGCAACTGGACTTCCACTGTAAGTAAGTGCTTATATATTCCATATTTTTGCTTTTTTTCATTTGTAAAGAGTTTATAAATATTATTCACAAGTCCTTATTTTATTTCTTCAAAATATAATGCAGGTTTTAAGTTATCTAATTGGCTTTTGAAAAGTTTATTAAGCAGATTCACTAGATTGGTGTTATAACTTTTACTTGAATATAATCTTTTGTTAAAATATTGTATGCAAGTACATGATTTTGGAAAGAAATTTTTTTAATTACTTTTTTTACAGCAATTGGTAAATTTTGGTATATTTTGAAATCTAAGCATAGCTTCACTGCCAATTTCTTCAACGTTATGTAATCAGTTATAATACAGAAAGTTCAGAAATCTTAAAATATTTAGATCAATAATTGAAATTATATTTCAGCACTATAATCTCAATTTAAATTAAATAATTGCTAAATAACACTTGTATAGTCTAACAATTTTTAATGAGAGTTCATTGATTTTAATCCTGATTTAAATCAACTGATTTATTTAAATAAACTTTTTTTTCTTCAAATTTAGGTTAAGATATTTCATTATAAATATTATTTTTTGACAACTATACATTGTAAATTTAAGGACTGGGAGAGACAGAACTCAAAATCCCTGCTTTTTGAATTTTATTTAAATCAAATATCACACTTTAAAATAAAAATTCTAATTTAAAAATAGAGAATCTCAGCTGAGAAATGTTAAAAGATTAAAGCATAAATTTATTTGTTAAAAAAATATGTAAATCTTATGGGAATTTTTTAATACAAAAACATGAAGAGTTTCTGCGAGGGTTTGTAAAACGTTAGAATAAATAAATATAGGTCAATCAAAAGTATATTTATTGTTATTTATGTTGATATCTCATGACTTAATTGTGCACATGTAAATAACAAATGGTTCGATACTCCAATGTAATTTATTTATGGAAAGATTCGGAAAATAAAGATTCCATGGTCAGTAATACTCTGAAATGTTTTTATATATTTTTTAATATAATTTTAATTTTAATTACTTATAAATGTAAACTAATAAACAACTAAAGTTTTAAAATCTTTTAAAAAAATCAAACACCTGATTTAACAGTTTATTTTATTTTAAATTTTAAATAATCAAACACTAATTCACTGCAAACTCTGTAATAGCTTTTAAAGAACTCATAAAGCTGGAAAATTGGTGTTTCTTTTCAAACATTTTAATAACAAAGAATATTTTTTTCAGATCCATTGAAATTTATACCAGATAATCATAATTATCTTAAGTATTTTTAATATATGCTCCAACTTCATTAAATGAATATAGTGTATGTATTCCAGAGTAATGTATATAATCTGGAATAGGTATGTTTAAAGGAATACTGTATATAATCCAGATCTAGAATAGAATGCTTAAAATTTCATATATATATATTTTTTTTTTTCTGAATAAAATTCTTACATTATCTTTTATATTTTAAGATTTTTAATAGAGAAATTTGGTCAAAACAAAAAGATTTAGCTTTTAGTAATGAAGAGTGCATATGCTTTTTATTTTATCAAAAGGGTAATTTAAGGTGGTATATATTTTATACAGAATAGGTCAATAAAAAGTATATTGTTAAATTGCAGCTAGTGTAAATAAGTGATATAAAACACAAGACAATTTGTTTATTTTATTTCATGTTTTCAAAAGTAAATGATTATTCATTATATCATTTTCTGTTGCTCCATTTTTTAACTGTATATTTTTAACTGTTTATATGATTAAAATATTTCAAATTAAACAAGTGAATGAGTTTCTATATATTTTTTTAATTTCAAATAAATTTAAATGAGCTTTTCTAATTATTAATTTTAATGATCTAGTAAAAGGTTATTTTACTTTAAAACGCCTGATTTTAAAATTGTATTTTGATTTTTAAAAAAATAGCTGATTTAAATTTTAACAAAAAATGATTTTTCGATTAAATAAATAAGTAAAATCACGAACCCTGTTTTTAATAAAAATTTTCATTTACTGAAGCTTTTTGTTATGTAATTTTCAGTTGAGCTTCATATTCAAAGTCTTGTACATTTTCAAATTGTATGGCTTTTAAAAATTGTTTATCATCAACGTATTTATTAGGGTTAGCTGAATTCTGTATATTCTTATAATTTACATGACTTCAGAAGTTTTTAGCTTTACTTTATTATTATTATTATTTTATGGCGCTTTTAATTCAGACAGGAGAAAAAAATTACCTTCCACATAAAAGATAAAAAATTAAAGTTTCAATGCTCTATATAAATTTTCAGAATTTATAAAATATTTTCTGGATTTTTTTTTCTTTTTCTTTTCTTTTCTTTTTTTTTTTTTTTTTTTTTTTGTGTGTGTGTGTGTGTGTGTAATAGAGCAGAAAAGCACCCAAATTGGGTTATAATAGTTAGGTGCAGCAATGTTCCTAGTTGGAAAGCGTCTCTGTGACACAAATTGGGTATAAAAAGTGACAAATTTGAAATATCATATGTGCAGGGTGTATTTGGGGACAAAAAAGAACATTTAATCTCCAAACTGTCACAGTAAAAAACAAAGTTATTCTTCTGGAAACTGTCTTTTTTAATTTAATGTTGAAAAAATAAGCTTAGAGGGTCATATTCCTGCCGAAATTGTAGCAAACTCAATAGATACATCTAATTGGGGCATCATGTTTGGTTTTTTCAGTAAATGTTGCCCTATGATAACAAACGGGAATTCAGTCAATCAAGTAGTTTTGAAATTATGAAAATTTAAAGTTTGTAACTCCTAATCTGTAATCGTTGCAAATCAGACTGTAATGTGGGTAGTGGTTTAAACATAACTTAAAAACTACTTAGCGGAATCAGCTGTGATTTTTGATTTGCATATTTGAAGTTTTTAGAAATTATTTCTATTAAAATTAATTTTTTTAATTAATTTAAAAATACATTTTTTTTATAAATTAACTATGAACCATAATCTATAATTTTTTTAACCGAAATAGATTTCGAAAAGCTTCAAATAAAATATGCGAATCTAAAATTATTACGTCAAGTATTGAATTATAAATAAAAAACTCCACAAGCTGTTTAACATTAGGAGTTCCAAACTTTAAACTTCATAATTCTTAAACATTTTGACCAAGTGACTTCACGTTTGGTATTGAGTAAAAGTTACCGAAAGAGGCAAATATAATATCAAAGTTAGGTGTACATATTGAAAAGTTTGGAGTTTTGTGCAACTTAAGAATGAAGACGACCTCATAAGCTTGTTTTTTTTTTAAAGGCGTAAATTAAAAGAAGGTCTAGTTTTTTAAGGAGGGGCAGTCACTATTGTGATTAAAAAATGTTTTGTATGTCCTTTGTTTTGGATATACAGCAATAGAGAGTCTTTCCAGCACCAATAAAACTTCAATGTTAGTTGCATACACTTCATACGCATGCAACATGTCATATACTTGTGCTACACCCAATGACATAAGTGTGGGTTTTAAATATCCAGTCCAAATTGAAAATATTTTGTTCCGTTTTTAATATCTTATTTAACAGTTTTTTGGCATCACCTAAATATTTAGTGCCTGGGGCAATCATCTCCCACACACACACTTCATAAAATCCATTTCATTGTGTACTTTTTATTTATTTATACTTTTTTTTTTTTTACTTTTTTTTTTTAAATGTAAATACCCATGAGCTAATACCATATACTTGTAACAAATAAATAAAATTTCAAGCTGATTCTGTACTGTAAAGAAGCTTTTGTTAAAAAGAGTAGGAACAAAAAGATGAAAATATTGCTTTTGGACACTGTTTTGATTTCTTTTTATCTCAAGCAATATTTTCATCTGTTAATGTTCCTACTCTTTATAACAAAAGTTTCTTTACAATACAGAAAATTTTCAGAAAGTTTATGAAAAAAAATTCCGTAAAGTAAAGAAAAAGTTTCTATTCTACACAGGATTAGTTTACTGACTGATTCGGAAAAGTTTCCTTTTTAAAACGGAATACTTTCTATCTATTCTTCCCTTCTTCCAAAACGTTTCTTTATGGGAATGGAAAGTTTTCCTTTTTAAAACGGAATACTTTCTATCTATTCTTCCATTCTTCCAAAACGTTTCTTTATGTGAATGGAAAGTTTTCCTTTTTAAAACGGAATACTTTCTATCTATTCTTCCATTCTTCCAAAACGTTTCCTTATTTGAGTGGAAAATTTTCCTCATTTTATAAGAATTTATTCTGTCATTAAAGATTAGTTTACTTACTGATACAGAAAAGTTTTCTTTTTAAAAAGGATAGTTTTCTTACTCTTCAGAAACTTTTCTTTGCACATGAGGAAAGATTTCCGTAAGACCCAGGAATTCATTCTGTGTCTAAAGATTAGTTTCTGAATCAAACAGGAAAAGTTTCCTGACGGAAAGAAAAAACTTTTGTTTTTTTTCGTTTTTTTTTCCGTGTTGGTTCGGAAAAGTTTCCTGTCCTATACGGGCAACTGGAAATCCTATTCCTACCGGAAAGTTTTCCGAATTTTTTTTTTACAGTGTTCAACATTTAATTCAGCACTCTGGAGTAGTTCGTCCTTCTTCAGAAGACTCGGTTTTGGTTGATTGATCTTGTCTGTCAATGCAGATGACTGGAGAACAGGTTGCTAACACGTCACCTTTCTTGATAACATTCGCCTTTTTATTAACATTAGCAACTCTCACTGGAATGATATTTGTAGAAAGGTCAACGAGAGAAGAAGCTACCAGTATTCCCTTTATGCTATTACTAGCAAGCTACGCCCGCTACGCTGGTCAATTTCTCTTAACGAACCTTTAATCAAACAAAATATTGACATTTCATAATTCACTTTTATATTTTAACAGAATAATAAGGATACTATAATTTGTGACTCGTGCTATAGTCAATATACACGTCAGGACACGTCGCCCTTATCATTATCTTTTTACGCGTGAAGGTTTCGCTATGGTACTCGATTGTGAAATTTGGTAATTTCAGAAATTCAATAGTTGAAAAATCGCAGAATCATTAGATCATTTTTCTTTAGAAATTGTTCTTAGAGCGCATTTAGATCTTATAAATAACAATCATGCCGAACTTGAAGTTTCTAGCTCCTTCAGCATCGCAAAAATCGCAATTTTAGAACGTTTTTCGCTTCTGCACCCCCCTCGGGGTAGTGGCACCGACATAAAATATAGCCTATGTTGGAGCAGGGATTGTCACCATCACTTTTGAAATCGCTTTAGTAGTTCCAGACATTCCATACAAATGGTAATTTAGAATGTTTTTAGAAAATTTTTTGCTTATTTCAGCCTTTTAAATTTCGAATTTTTTTAGATTTTGTTCTTATAGAGCATTTAAATCTTGTAAGTAACGACCATACAAAATGTCAAGTTCCTAACTCCTTCATTATTGAAAATATCATAATTTTGGAACGTTTTTCGCTCCTGCACCCTCTGCGGGCAGTGGCACCGACAAAAAATTTAGCATATGTTGGAGCAGGGACTGTCACCCATTTGCCACCATCACTTTTGAAATCGGTTCTGTAGTTTCAGAGATTCCATAGAAATTGTAATTTAGAATGTTTTTAGAACGCTTCTTCCTCATCTCACCCTTTTAAATTGCGAATGTTTTTATAATTTGTTCTTAGAGAGCATTTACATCTTATAAGTAACTACCATACCAAATTTGATACATCTATCTCCTTCAGTACACAAAAAATCGAAATTTTAGAACGTTTTTCGCTCCTGCACCCCCCTGGGGGTGGTGGCACCGACATAAAATATTGGAGCAGGGATTGTCACCATTAATTTGCCACCATCACTTTTAAAATCGCTTCAGTGGTTCCAGAGATTACCCCCTACAAACAAACAAACAAACAAACAAACAATCTTTACTACTTTATATATTAGTATAGATAAGGGGGAATTAGCCCCTTGTTCCCCCCCCCCTTTATACTTAACCAATCAATCCCGAAAACGAATCAGAGATGCGCCTTAACACAGTGAACCTATAAATAAAATTTGAAGGAAATGGGATAATTCTGCATGAAAAACCCATTTACATAAATTAAGGGGGGTATTAGCCCCCCATTCCCCCCTTTTTACTTAATCAATCAATCCCGAAAACTAATCAGGGAAGCGTCTTAACCCAATGAATCTATAAACAAATTTTGAAGCAAATAGAATAGATCTGCATGAAAAACCCATTTATATAAATTAAGGGGGGGATTATCCCCCCGTTCCCCCCCTTTATACTTAACCAATCAATCCCGAAATCTAATCAGGGAAGCGCCTTAACACAGTGAACCTATAAACAAAATGTGAAGGAAAACGGAATAATTCTGCATGAAAAACCCATTTATATAAATTAAGGGGGGATTAGCCCCCCGATCCCCCCCCCTTTATACTTAACTAATCAATCCCGAAAACTAATCAGGGAAGCGCCTTAACTCAGTGAACCTATAAACAAAATTTGAAGGAAAACGGAATAATTCTGCATGAAAAACCCATTTATATAAATTAAGGGGGGGATTAGCCTCCCGTTCCCCCCTTTATACTTAACCAATCAATCCCGAAAAGTAATCAGAGAAGCGTCTTAACCCAATGAACCTATAAACAAAATTTGAAGGAAAACGGAATAATTCTGCATGAAAAACCCATTTATATAAATTAAGGGGGGGGAATTAGCCCCTTGACCCCCCACCCCTTTATATTAGCTAATCAATCCCGAAAACTAATCAGGGAAGCGCCTTAACACAGTGAACCTATAAACAAAATTTGAAGGAAAACGGAATAATTCTGCATGAAAAACCCATTTATATAAATTAAGGGGGGGGGGAATTAGCCCCTTGTTCCCCCTCTTTATACTTAACCAATCAATCCCGAAAAGTAATCAGGGAAGCGTCTTAACCCAATGAACCTATAAACAAAATTTGAAGGAAAACGGAATAATTCTGCATGAAAAACCCATTTATATAAATTAAGGGGGGGATTAGCCCCCCCCCGATCCACCCCCTTTATACTTAACTAATCAAACCCGTAAACTAATCAGGGAAGCGCCTTAACTCAGTGAACCTATAAACAAAATTTGAAGGGAAACGGAATAATTCTGCATGAAAAACCCATTTATATAAATTAAGGGGTGGGAATTAGACCCTTGTTCCCCCCCTTTATACTTGACCAATCAATCCCGAAAACTAATCAGGGAAGCGCCTTAACTCAGTGAACCTATAAACAAAATTTGAAGGAAAACGGAATAATTCTGCATGAAAAACCCATTTATATAAATTAAGGGGGGGGGGAATTAGCCCCTTGGTCCCCCCCCCCTTTATACTTGACCAATCAATCCCGAAAACTAATCAGGGAAGCGCCTTAACTCAGTGAACCTATAAACAAAATTTGAAGGAAAACGGAATAATTCTGCATGAAAAACCCATTTATATAAATTAAGGGGGGGGGATTAGCCCCTTGTTCCCCCCCTTTTATACTTAACCAATCAATCCCGAAAACTAATCAGGGAAGCGCCTTAACACAGTGAACCTATAAACAAAATTTGAAGGAAAACGGATATTTCTATGAAGAGTTATCGCATTACGTACTTACATACATACATACATACAGAACCGGCTGCCAAGCTCTCAGGGCTTGACAGCCAGTGTGATAACTGAAAAATCGCAATTTTAGAACGTTTTTTGCTCCTGTACCCCCTGGGGTTAGTGGCACCGACATAAAATATAGCCTATGTTGGAGCAGGGGTTGTCACCATCAATTTGCCACCATCACTTTTGAAATCGGTTCGGTAGTTCCAGAGATTACCCCCTACAAACAAACAAACAAGATTTACTCCTTTATAATATTAGTATAGATTAGTATTTGGATATTTAGTGAAGCCGAAGCGGAATCTATTGTTTTCATTAAGGGTTCCAGGAATTGAAGTATCAGTCATCGGAGGTATTATGATTTCAGTTCCTGCTATTACTTTATGAACAGATTTATTTTTTGTATTTTTGTTTTTAAACAAAGTCAAATTTTCTTATTTCGAGTACAGCTGATTATTTTTAAAATCCAATTGAAAGTTATTCTTTCTAGGAAATACAGCCCGAGAATAAAAGGTTTACCTATGTCAGCTACATATACCACATGATGGTAAATGGAATTCCCAAATGTGACGTTAAGTATAATTTTTCCATGAACTTGATTTTCATCACCAGTCACAGTTTGAAGTGTAACGTGGAGCGGCGTTCAGATAAAATGTTTCTCACAAATCTCGAACCACATTTGTCTTAAAGATCGTAACATGTCCTGTATCCATGATAATATGGTAGAGAATTCTATCAACGCCCCCTAGAGATCTCTAGGGGGCGTTGATTCTATTCACATGACCCATAACAAAAGGTTTATCTCCGCCATTACTAATCGAATAAATTTGAAACAGTTTCACTTCACGTTTTCAAATTTCTGACAACCTTTGCCTCACAAGATGGCCATATGCTGGTGCATTTCTGCATACATTCAAGTTCATATTTTCGTCACGCTGACGTTCGGGCAGTTATTTTTTGTATCGTTACCGCACTTCCAATATTGATTTTTTCGGTATCTGTCTCTTTTTAAGCTGTGGACTTCCTTTGCTCGGTCTTCAAGGTTTTTTTTTTTTTTTTTGAGTTTATAGATATGAAAATCAGAATATTGTGCAGAGATGCTATAATATTTTGACGTTCTTTATGAGAGGTCTGCTGGGCTGCCTCAAATTTTAAAGCGTATAATACTAGGGCACATTTTAGGTCTTTAATATCCACTATTCGGAGTGCTGTTTGTAATGCTAAATCTTGAACACCGTCTACAAAGAACTAGAGAACTACATTGTCTCGAACGTCAGGTGGATAGTCGAGATAAGTTAGATAGGAAAGTCGCTCGACATTTGGCGGTCAATTCTTGTAGGATTTTACCCGCTTTGTGGAAGCGGGACTTGCGCTGCAGGGAAAGTATTAAAATATTTCAGACAGTTATCTCCAAAGCGTATTTCAAAGCATTCGACAAGACGTCGAAGCTATGACGCTCTTCCTCGGAAAGCATCTGAAGGACATCGGCAGCGTCGCTCCGCAAAGATGCACCGAAATGTTAAGCCTTAGCTGTCGCGTACCATCCATAGCCTTCCGCTGCGACCGAAAAGTTGGTCTTATAAACAGTGTTATTCAAAATGAATCATCCGATTTCAAAATGTTATATTTTCATAAATAAACAACACAGAATGATAAGTAATGCATGAATACAAAGGGAAAATATTGAAGTTTTTTTACTACAAGTCTTCGATATAACTTCCTTTAGTGACGCGTATAATGTGAAGACGGAATGTAAATTTCTGCCAAACACGTTGTAAAGTAGTGTCACTGGTAATTGATTGTACAGCAGCAGAAATCAGTTGTTTATGTTCACATAAATTTGTGGGTAATGGTGGCACAGAAATTTTATCTTTTACAAACCCCCAAAGGAAGAAATCGCAAGGGGTCATAACAAATGACCTAGGTGGCCGGCTGTGTAATATCAAGTCATCTGGTCCACTGCGACCGATACAACCGCAAGGTTAAGGAAACGACGAACTCTTGAAGTCCAGTGGGGTGGTGCGCGATCTTGTTGGAAAACGAAGTTGGCGAGATCTTAAAAAAGCTTTCTGCTTCGCGGAGGTCATTACCATTTCTGCTGCTGAAAAACTTCTAAAATAGCTTTCGTTAAACAGCTTCACGAAGAGCAGTCGAGCGCCATCTATTATTCACAATATAAAACTTCCAATTTTTTCCCTTTGTAACAATGTATTACTTATTCTGTGTCGTTCATTTTTGAAAATATGGAATTTTGAAATCAGATGATTCATTTTCAATAACTCTGTACTTTCTATGACGATTTTCGATCCTAAGGAGGTAATTTTATCAAAGTTCTGGGGATCGATATTAGTCAGATACATTATTACTTTTTGGGGGCAGATTTTTTAGTAGGATTAGTTCTAATTAGTACACGAAACTGTGATTCAATTATGAAATCATTTTCATTTCTAAATGCGTGATATTTTCGAATATTCTTTTTCAAGTGACCAAACTATGCTATATACTACATGTTATAGGCTATACGCTACATAATAATACTCTATGAAGTTTATTTTTCTTTTTCGTAGAAATGGAATAATCTTTAATTATAGTCAATTTCTCCTTCATGATCATTCTTCCGTAATTGACCTGTTCCGAAAATTAGTTTTAAACATGAATATCGACAATATTTTTTAGGAAACGTATAAAAAATTATTTTATGGAGAATGGCAAAATGTTCATTTCTTCGAAATCTGAATAAAAATCTTATACATGTAAATGACTTGGTAATTCCGTCAGAAAATATTTAGATTTGGAAGCATACTTATTACACGTGCTTATGTTTGAATACCATTATTTAAAGTAGTAAAATTAGCCTTATTTAATGACAATATTCTGAGATTAAGTAAGATTAATACTACTATTTCGAAATAGTCGTCTTTAAAAGAAAACACTCGTGTGAACCAAGTTAATGATAAAATCCTTTTTTAGAAACGTAAACATCGTATCCATATTTATATACATTTTTATATATCCATTTTTATATATCCATTGGTGATTCCACATTCCAGAAACTTTAAAGAATGGTAGAGAATGTTACAACAAACAATTTTTGTAAAAGAAACTATGGTCACAATCACTTTATTCAGTCGAAAATACAGCGTAAGTCTCATTCCCATCCGAACTTGGATTTTTGTTGAGTACTTTAACAAAAGTAATGATTTTTTTTTACAAAATTTGAAACTAATTTACCGTTTTGTGTGAACTATAATCATATGGAGAAAAGTGTGTCAGCTTAAATGGCTAACATCAGCATCTAAGTACTGCTGATCTAGGCGTTCCATATTTCCAAATGTAATTAACAGTATATATTGCTTCACTTATCGAAATATCGTACACTTCCATCACTTTTCACGATGTCGTTATATTATTTCACAAATGAGTGAAAATGTCATATTTGGATGAGATCGCATTTCATAGTTAAATTTTTGAGGACATGACAAGACGAATTCAGCTTCAAAAATGGTTCCAGAAATCAACACGAAAGTTTTTCTATATTTTTGTACAGCAAGCCTGGACGCACACTGAAACAATTCGTTAGTCATTTAAGTGAACTCCTCGCCTGGATGTTCCCATTACTTTTCAATGAAATTAGTGGCTTTGCGGTCCCGTACACACAAATCAATTTGCATATTGTATTTCACTAGCGATTGATACGAATATCTGACTTAGTTGCATTTTCAACTACCACAGAGCGAACTTTTCCCTATCTGTAACATTTGTACTAAATGGTACTAATTGTTTTTCACAGAATTCATCTCCCTATGTCTTCAAAAGTCTAAATAAAAAAGTTGGTCTCATTCCGTTCATCAGTTTTAGCTACAAGTGCTTCCAAACAGGGAATTTATTTCGGACCACTTTCTATATTTTCTCTGATTTAATGTTCTTAAGTATAATTTTTCACACGTTATACTTTGAAATTTTTTACCTTGATGTATAATTTTATCTTTTAGGTTTTTAATGTAACTAACAGGCATCAAGCAAAACGCCCTGATTATAAACATAGATTCTGCGGAACAACCCCACCCCCAGAATTGGATTCTGCTGCGAGTGGTTTATATGTCGTTTTCAGCACACATGGCGTAACTGCCGGACAGGGATTCAAACTCAGATACTCAACTGAAGAAGAGTCAAGTATGTTGATTTTTAAATTATCTAAGAAAATTCTAACAGCAATCTAACAGTAACTTTAATTAACTACATTAAATAAGTCGGGAAACATTCTATATTTGTGTAGAACCTCTTTAATTCCTTCACTCCCAGTATACCCTATACACAACTCTTGGGATGTCTCTCCTGCGCTGATGCTTCTTAGCAATGGGATGAGACTGCTGGTATCTTACTTGCATTGGAGCAGGGATTGCAAACTTATGGTACGCGTGCCGAAAATGGCCTGTAAGAAAGTTTCTTTGGTAGGTGAATAACTTAAGAATCATCCATTAATTACGTGAAGCAAATATTGGAGGACTGGAATTTTTTTAAGATACTATATGTAATTTGGGGTAAACTGTCAATCTAAATCTAACTGGGACAACTCAAAACACAGTTTATTGTTTCAAATTCACAAAAAAATAATTAAGATTCATGTATTACAATGGTAATTATTAAACATTTCCAATGTATTTATGAGAATTTGAAATTTCATCATCTGAAATGTTTGAGATACGGCTAAATGGTACAAGCTAAACTTACCAACTCTTAGGGGTGTTTAAAGAAGTTCCCTCCAAGATCAATGCACTTTTGTAGGCGAATTTTCCAAAGATTAAATGCCTCGAGCCATCCATTTCTTGGAATAGATGAAAAATATTCTTTTATAGACCCATTAATCTCATCTTCGGAAAATTTGACTGTAATCTTTGCTGAATGAGAAGATGCATTATCATGGTGAAGCATGAGTCCCCTAACATTCACATCTTGAAGAATTTCTGGAAGACACTTAATGGTGTACCAGTTAGCTGTAACTGTCTTCTGTCCCTCGAGCTTAATGGCTTTGACCTGATCTGTACTTCTGAAAAACATTACATACACATCACGTCTTTCATTGCTCGTTGTCTTTTCACCATTGTTGTTTTGGAATCATCTTCAAAGACCCATACTTTACTTTCTTGACGTGTTGGAACATAAAAAAAGGCATGTACGTCTCATAACCAGTTACTATATTTTAGAAATAATACGGTTGCCGCCATCATTAAGTAATTCTAGAGTTTCTTAACTAATTCTCACATGCTCCGCATTTTGGTGTTCTTTTAAATTATGGGGGACCCAACGACAAACTAATTTTTTTATCAATAATTTATGTCTGCGCAGTTCTGTTACAAGGAGAATGCCAAGCTTGGTAATGACAGATTTTGATTATCTTTATATATGTTGTAGAGTAGAAGCCCCTTAGTCTCAGGTTCAATGGATTTTATACAACGCTCCTTAGTTCTCGAGAAATGGAGGGTCTAATAGTATAACACAACTTAAATACTTACTTTGTAACGAAATAACTGCGTTGATCGTAGCTCAGTTGGTATGACGTCTGCTCGTTGACCCGAGGTTCGAGGCCGGAACGCGCTACGTTTGTTTTTCTCTTTTTTTTCAAATTCCTACTATTAGCTCACACTCTCTCTCTCTATATATCTTGTTCAAATTTTCATTCGTTAATAAAATATTTTCTATTCATCCACTCAAGTTCAAATCAATTTTTTTAAACTTGTAGTGGATGACACTTTATGTTAGTAGAGTTTTTTCAAATATTAATTCATTAATTAAACTTAATTAATTAATTTTAGTTTTAAATGGGAGGAAAAAATTCCTCCCATTGTTTTCATAAATGAAATGAAAGATTTATCTCAAATGAGTGATGCCACAGAAATAAAATACCGCAACGATGATTATAAAATAATGTTCAATAAAGATAACGTGGGACATTAATGCTGCACGGATTTATTTTATATATTTACTAGCAAGCTACGCCCGCTGCGCTGGTCGGTTTCTACAAATGAAACTTGAATCAAACGAAATATATCGTTTAATTTGACCTTGTATTTGAAAGCAATCTGTATATTTACCTGGAATATCCTTCCACATTACTGAAAAATGACGTCCTTCCGCTGTTATATTTTCTAATGTGCAGTCAAAATTTTAGCTGGTAAGGACCAACTCTTTTATTTGGTCATTTACAGTTAGGCTTTGCTAAAGAATGATAAAACTATATGCAATATACTAAAACGAACACTAAAAATTATCAAACTAACAATGCAAACAAATTCACTAACAAAATCCATTCAGTAGAAGATTTTATAAACGCTAATCCTTGATAATCGGGTTCATCTGATTATAGAACTTTTCCACATAATTCTAAAACTAACAGAACGATATGAAATATACTAAAACCATCCTTACAAATTATCTACTTAACAATGCATGTCGCAAAAAATACGCCAAGTAAAAATTTTAAAAAAGTCTAATCTTTCGGAATCGGGTTCACCTGACTATATAACCTTCACACATAACTGTTTGACTAAGCAACGTAGAACAATATGTAGTACACTATAACCATTCCTGAAATAGCATCTAACTAACTAAAAATATAATTATCATTAAAATCCATCCAGTAGAACTGTTTCAGAAGACTAATCTTTCATAATCGAAATAAAATATTGAAAAGGCTAATATTTCATTAAAAAATGGTCACCCGATTTTTGAATTTCCCCCTATAATTCTAGAACTAAGCAACGTAGAATGTTATGTTATATAATAAAACTTTTCCTAGAAAATTATCTAACAGTGTAGGTTCCATCGAAATCCATTCGGCAAAATATTTTTAAAAGGTTCGATTATTTCATAATCGGATTGTTCTTATTGTAGAACTTCCCATAATAATTCTATAACTAAGCTACGTAAAACGATATGTTATACAATAAAACCTTAATTGAAAAATTATCTTACAGTTTAAGTTCTACGAAAATCCATTCCGTAAAACGCGAGTTATAAGCAGCCGGAACGAAATTTCATATATGTAGAAGTAAATAGAAGTATATTGTCATTAATATAGTTTGCATTTGAATAAAAAAAAGGTACTTTTCGGCTAGCCAGGCGCCAGTGATATATGTACATATATAAATATATATGTATATACATATATGTATAACCGAATAAAGATATGCATAACATATATAAAGATATGCAAAACAAACTAAAAAAAATAATGTTGAAATTTTTTTTTAATGTGTGATAATGATTAGTTTGTCGCAAAGATTTGCACTAAAATGTAAATATTTGACTCTATTTTTATAATATTAACTATTATTTATATAACTAGGGGGCTCTGCCGCCTGCTCTCTACGCTTACCAACCCCCGTTCTGATTTCACAGCCTCTTAAAACCTGGTAATGTATCCTGTTTTAAAAAGATAATGGTGATATCACGAACGGCGACTTTCTTCTGTAATCAGGTTATAATGCTTTTTCATTTAACTGGTTATAATGCTTTTTCATTTAATTCATCTTTTTTATTTTTAATATTCATGTGTAAACCAGATTTTTATGACATAATTTTCTTATTTTTCCTGCTCACTCACCAAATTATACAAATTGACATAATTTTTATTTTAAATAACGAAAAAACAAATAAATTAGTATAACATTAATAAAAACATAAATAAAACGTCGAAATAAAAATAACTTGATGACGTAAACACGTGTTGTCAAGTAAATGTGACATTTTCGATCAACCATTATTGGCATTTAATCTTACAAGTACCTAGTACACCAATCCTCGCTCGGTAATTTTTTTCAACAGGTATTTTTTTATTTTATTTTATTTTTTTGCTAGCTTATTTTAATTACTTTTTTTTTTATTCATGGAATTTTCCAATCGATTTTTAACACAATTCCTGATAGGCAAGAATTATATAAATTATGTTGAAAAGTGTTTTGCCGATGACAATACAACATTTTAATATTTTTACAACTTAATTATAAATTAACCTGAGGGCCCGTGCGAGGATTTCGCATTAAATCTAATATTTTTTAGGTACTTCTCTATTATGCTGTCAACCACTTTTCATAACAAAAAACTATCGCCAAATTGTAAGATTAAACGCCAAAAATGCAGTCCCATTTACTTGATGTCAGAAGCATTATACGTGTTTGTTAAATCATCAAGTGGTTTTTAATTCGACATTTGCGTGTATTTTTCATTATGTTTTACTGGTTTATTAGTTATTTCATTAATTAAAATAACAATTGTGTCCTTAAATTCTTATATTTTATTTATTTATTTTGATATTCCAATGGCAACGTTCTCCCGTTTATTTGGCGATAGTTTTTTGTTATGAAAAGTGGTCGACGGGATAAAAGAGAAGTGCCATTTTTTATCAATATGTAATGGTTATTAGATGCAGGTTTAAACTTCTAAAGAAAAAGCAAGGATAAAAATATCTGTAAACAACATTTAGTTGTTAGTCAATCCAGAATATCATCTAATTTATTCCATCAAAGTTAGAGTAAAAACTGATCCAAGATTGCTAAAGGCACGCGCGAGAAAAAAAAATAACAATCGTATTTTAACTGCATTAGAGGATGACGTCATCCGCTTCGGGAAAAACATGGGACATAGAAATATAAATCTAAACATTTCAATTTAAATTTCGCTTTTTAATCATAAGTATAAAATAAACCCGTGCGGTGTTTTTTATAATAATTGCTGAGCATCATATAATGTGGTATTTTATTTTTTTGGCAACAATGTTTTGAGAAAAACCTTTCGTTTCATTTAGGAAAACAATGCCGATTTAATTTTTAATTATCAGCAATTTTTAATCGAAAACATGTTTTAACGAAATGTTAAGTGAGCTATGTCAGAAGCGTTTTCAAAATCCTTTCATATGCTATCTCATTCGTCGTTGTGCGTTTCGTATTTTCAGAAAAAAGGGATGTTGACAGGAGAAATAATATATATGATACATTCACTTGAAATTGGTTGTTCTTTTTCAATTAGGTGGTCACAGGTGATAAATCGCCAAATATCTCTGTAACTCGTACAATTGTATGGGAGTTGAAAAACAACGGATTTAATTATGTGACAGTAAAATGCTCGCCAAAATAGGCCAAAGCGCTGTGAAATGGCAAAAGTTAATATTTTAAAGAGTTAAAAGTAAAATATAAATTGTTAAAAAAAATGTAACATACAGAATACGCTTTCATCAATTAATAATTAAATATCAATAAATTTACGATTACACGATGACAAATAAATTTAAAAGAGTAAAAAGATAATTTAAATAATGTTTCATTTTTCTTTCTGATTCTCTTTTGTTGATAAATAAACAGAGCAAAAAGTATATATTTCAAATAAATTAATTATTTTGAGCTTCCTGGCAAACGTATAAAAAAGAAGTGAATTTTTCATAATAGAGGTCTTTGCCCAGGCCAAATTAATGCATTGTAATATATATTTTACGTAAAAAATATGAATTGCTGTTAAAAAAACTAGATGGAACCCGTCAAAATTTGACGGCAAACAACTTGATAGTACCATAAAAATAAAATTTATAGTTGCTTTAACTTGACAAATTTCATAGTGGGGAGGATAATATGATTAAGTGGTCACAGACCTTTCCAATGATATATAACATGAGGGTTGTGTGCAAAATTTAGAAAGTACCCCTTGGGGAGGGGGCAAAGTGGGGAGATGGGCATCGGAGATGCATAATATGATATAAGTGGTCACAGGCCTTTCCAATGATATATAACATGAGGGTTGTGTGCAAAATTTAGAAAGTACCCCTTGGGGAGGGGGGGGGCAAAGTGGGGAGATGAACATCGGAGATGCATAATATGATTAAGCAGTCACAGACCTTTCCAACAATATATGACATGAGGGGTGTCAACAAAATTTAGAAAAGTATCCCTTGGGGGGGGTGGGGGGGCAAAGTGGGGAGTTGGACATTTGAGATGCATAATATGATTAAGTGGTCACAGACCTTTCCAATGATATATAACATGAGGGTTGTGTGCAAAATTTATAAAGTACCCTTTGGAGGGGGGGGGGGCAAAGTGGGGAGATGGACATCGGAGATGCATAATATGATTAAGCAGTCACAGACCTTTCCAACAATATATAACGTGTCAACAAAATTTATAAAAGTGCCTCCCTTAGGGGGAGGGGGGGTGGCGGGATGAACCCCAGAGATGCATAACATGAATAAGCGGTCAAAGACTTTTCCAGCGATATATCACATGAGAGGTGTCTGCAAAATTTAGAAAAGTGTCCCACTTGGGGGGGGGATAGACCCGAGATGCATAATATGATTAAGCAGTCACAGACCTCTTTCCAATGATATATAACATGAGGGTTGTGTGCAAAATTTATAAAGTACCCTTTGGGGGGGGGGGGGTGGCGGGATGGACCCCGGAGATGCATAACATGAATAAGCGGTCAAAGACTTTTCCAGCGATATATCACATGAGAGGTGTCAACAAAATTTATAAAAGTGCCTTCCTTAGGGGGGGGGGTGGCGGGATGGACCGCGGAGATGCATAACATGAATAAGCGGTCAAAGACTTTTCCAGCGATATATCACATGAGAGGTGTCTGCAAAATTTAGAAAAGTGTCCCACTTGGGGGGATAGACCCGAGATGCATAACATGAAAAAGAGGTCACAGGCGTTCCAACTTGCAACTTTTTCTCGAAGGCATTTGACAATATTAAATTTTTTTTTACCCAAGACAATTTAACGATATTCTTAATTTTTTTGCGTAATTCGTCAAACGTTCATGGAAAAAATCATGAAATTCGCTAATCAATAGTTGATAAATTATAAAATTCAACAATCGATAGCAGTAAAATTGGTCAATCGATAATGGAAAAATCACAAAATTCATCAAATGGTTCACGTAAAAAAAATTGTCCTGCACACTGATATGATCAAAAGGGTTTTGAAGTATAGGACAAAATTAGCACTTGCCAAACAGCGAGTAATGCTGAAAATTTGGCAATGGACTTTATTGCCACCACTGGTCAAACATAATAGTCACACTCACCAATTGCGATGATTGAATGGAAAAAGATTTTTTTCTCCGCTGTCGCTCGACAAATTTCGAAACCATTTGGCGAATTTCACGATTTTTCTCCGAAATTAACGGATTGTGATTTTTTTTCTCGAAGCCATTTGACGATATTCGAAAACTTTTTCCCCCGAAACCAGTTGATGAATTTTGCGATTTTTCCACTGTCGATTAATGAATTTTGCGATTTTTCCGCTATCGATTGACGAATTTATCAACTATCGATTAATGAATTTCATGATTTTATCCATGAACGAACAAATTGCGCACTTTCTTTCCGCTAATGTTTGACACATTTCGCCCTTTACAATTCAGCCAAGTTGTTCAGTTGTTTCTTTCCAGAAATGTCAAGAATGAAACAATGATTCTTTAGGATGAATTTTCTTCGTTCGATGCACCATGGAAGAATGTGTGCAATGCAGCAACGGGCGTCACAGACTTTTTAGGGCACCTGCAGACTAAAAACATCTAACCAATCTTCGCGGGGGGGAATCATAGATTTCGTCAAATGATTGAGGAAAAAACACTAAATTCATCAAAGGATCATGGGGAAACATGACTTTCGTTAAAAGACATCAGAAAAAACATTAATTATGCAAAAGGATCGTGAAAGATAAGCAAATTTTGTCAAAGAATCGCAAAAAAGGAAAGTTCACCAAAAGGTCACGCTTTTTTACTAAATTTCGTCTAAAAATTGCGGAATAAAATGTATTTTATCAAAGAATCGCTGGAAAATGCGAATTTCGTTAAGGATCACGAGAAAAATGCGAAATTCTTCAAAGGATCGCTGAAAATACATGAATTTCGTCAAAGAATTGCTGAAAAAACATGAATCTCGCCCAATAATAGAAAAATCATGGTTCATAATCATTATATCTAGTAGTATATGTAAATACTGTTTGTGATATAAGACAAAATTAACACTCACCAATCGGCGAGTAATACTGAAAATTGGTAATTGATGTTATTGCCAGTACTGGCTAAACTTAATAGTCACACTCGCCAATTGCGATGATTGAATGTAAAACGAAATTTTTTTCCCGCTGTCACTCAAAGAATTTTTAAACCATTTGGTGAAGTTTTTCCCGAAACCATTTTGTGAATTTCCCGATTTTTTCTTCAAAATCATTTTTCAACAATATTCGACCCAAAAAAATCGCCGGCCAATGAGGTAAGAGTCTATTACTTTCTCTATTAACGTGTTTGGGATCATCTCCTGTTTTTTTTTTTCTTGCACATTGCATTAAACCTAGGAAGGTATTTATATAGAACTCACTGTGGAGTGTTTAGAAGGTATTTATTTTATTTATTATAATTTGTATGAATACTTAGGTGTCCATTTCGGATTTACTGTTTAAAAATGAATTTAGGCTCATTTAACATTCGCGAAATCAATCCCGATGGAAATTGTGTTTTTAGATCTCTATCATTTTGTATATATAGTACAGAAAATAATTATTCAAACGTACGTAAAAATATCGTAGAACACGTAATACAAAATTAGACCACTTATAGTCCGTTTATTATCGGGGATGAATCTTATGGTGTTCCGATTGCTAATGAAAACGATTATGTAAATATATGGTTCTTCATAGAAGTATGTGCTTCTTCACACTTCAATAGAAGCATTGTTTAAATTAATATAATTCTACAAATATGATGCAGTTTTAAAATATTGAGTAATGATTAATATAGTCAAGGAATCTACTCATATACGTAATTAAGTTTTGGTACTTCTCTATTATCTCATCGACCACTTTTCATAACAAAAAACTATCGCCAAACTGTAACGCCAAATAAACGGGAGAACGTTGTCATTAATACGCGCAAATGTTGAATTAAAAACCACTTGACGACATAACAAACACGTATAATGCTTCCGACATCAAGTAAATGGGATTGCATTTTTGGCATTTAATCATACATTTTGGCAATAGTATTTTGTTATGAAAAGTGGACGATGGGATAATAGAGAAGTACCTAAGTTTTTTATACCAATTTTGAAAATTTATCTTTTTTTGACATTTAAAAAAAATAACAGAAAAAACATTACAAATTTGCCCATTTGCTCAGCGGTCAAAGGATTAAGAAAATATTAATGATTAGCGGAACTGGTTCTAGCTATGAAGTAATATTATTTTGCTCAAAAACCCCCAGCAAAAAAATAATTACAAAGAATAAGTAATCGTCTTTAAATATACAAAAAACAATGTGATTAATGGCCAGGATTTTTTTACATATAACATTTTTTATATACAAAATAAAAACCGAAATAACCTCATTCATTTCACCCGATGTCAAAAATAGTTTTTTTTTCCACATTCTTGGGCAAAGCACTAAATCAATAAAATCACCAATTTGTGACAAATTATGAGTTTCATATGAATCGCCCATGAACGGACATGCAAACTGGTAAAAAATGAATGTAATAAATTAAAACATTCAAGATTTGTATACATACAAACAATACAATGTAAATATTAATATTGTTTGTATATATACTTCTTTGTATACATATATTGTTTGTATACATACAAACAAATATAATGTAAACATTATTCAAATATTAAGAGTTTGCAAATCAAAACATTCTAAACATTTGTATACATACAAACAATATAATGCATACATACTCTTTACAAATAAAATATCACACTTATGTAATGACAAAACTTTTAAATCGAATAGAGATAATATATTTCTGTTAAAAAATAATGCTAAAGTTCAGACTTACATATATTATACATTCACATAAAGCTAGTCACATTCCTGCATATTTATTAAATATTTAGTTGCTAAATAAAGAAATAATATTTTATAATTTATATTCAGGCGCTCAGATTCGCTTTTTTCGAACACATAATAATAAAAATATTACTACCGTGCGTACTGTCTTTTGACATTATATTTACATAATAGTTTTCATTAGCAATCGGAACACCATAAGATTCATACCCGATCATAAACGGAATATAAGTGGTCCAATTTTGTATTACATGTTCTACTATATTTTTATTTACGATTGAATAATTATTTTCTGTACTATATAAACAAAATGATTTGATTTCGCGAACGTTAAATGAACCTAAATTCATGTTACACAGTAAATCCGAAATGGATACCTAAGTATTCATACAAATTACAATAAATACAACAATAAATACCTTCTAAACACTCCAGAGTTTTTTATATAAATATATTCCTATGTTTAACGCAACGTGGAGGAAGCCATCAAAGATCAAAACAACAGGAGTTGATCTTGATCCCAAATACGTTTGGAGACAGGAATATACCCTCGTCTCATTGGCCGGTCCTTTTTTGACGCATGCGTACTCGGTCGAAATTCGATGGAATATTTGACATTATTAGCAAACTGCTTTAAATAGATGGATTCCGCGGTATTTTCAAGATGATCATTGGTTGCTTATAAAAGAGTGTTTTTAAAAAACTATTTTTGGTAATTCCGCGTTATCCCGTCAACCATTTTCCATAAAATAAACTATCGCCAAAGTAATTGCCAGACCCAGACTCTAACGCCAAATAAACAAATGGGTGAATGCTGGCATTGGAATTTAAAAAAAAAAAATCGGAAAAGCTACATTCACTCAAGTGTCAACTATCAATATTTTATTAAAATAAATTTTGAAATGTATTAAGGAAAACAGAAAAAAAATAATATTGGATATTTATTTATTTACAATATTTTTCATAATTATCCCTCTCGACAGGTGAATGTTTGTGACGTCAGTAGAAACTGATCTAATATATGTAACTATGCATCACTAAATTTTTACAATTTTTTACCGCTTTTAAAATTTTGTCGATGCCGTTTAAAAACACAATCGTTAGTTAAAGAGGATACTAAACTCACACAAAAATACTCGCTGGCTTACTTTAGTCCTGTGGGATACATTTGTTTTAATATCTCGTTTACATTTCAATATTTATGAATGTGTTTTCCCTTTATTTCTTTTTTTGGTACATTTTGGTTCGAAAAGCACCCACTTTTTTTGGCACTAGATAGCTAAAGTCGATCTGGACAAAGAACTTCCTGTACTTTTTCGATTATGTTTCAAGACTTGTTTTTTATACCACGTCGAGTTTTAAACACAGAAAACAAGTTTTCTCGAATTAGTGACCTAGCTAGATCGATTTCTTGTGCTCGAATTAGTGTAGTCATTAATTTTTGTGAAAATCGTTAGTGCCGTTTTCGATATATAGCAGCATTCTTAGTGCTGAGTTCCTTTTAATAGATCAAAATGACCTTTCCCGAATTCGAAACCTAGCTAGCTTGATTTCTCGTGCTCGAATTAGTATAGGCAACACGTTTCGTGTAAATCGTTTGAGTATTTTTCCATTTATAACAAAAAACATTTTCAGGGCTGAGTTTGTTTTACCCTGTAAAAACGAATTTTCTTGTATTCGGAACCTAGCTAGATCTTTTTCTCGTGCTCGATTTAGTACAGGGGACAGTTTTCGTGAAAATCTTCCACGTCGTTTACGATATCATTCATAATCAGGAAAATCTCTTGCTCGTTTAATATATATGAATAATCGGGAAAATCTCTTGCTCGTTTAATATATATGAATTTGGTGACAGTAATTTGGTCGACAGGATAACTAACAAGAACCAATTGTATATATAGTGTTACGAATATTGTAAATAGCTAGTGTTTGTGCTTACAAATAATGTAAATAGTTCAATTAAGCTCTATTCATAAGCTAATATTAATTTCTGTTGCATTGCAATATCTTAATTTGGTGATTTTTTGTAAGCGAGTAAACGCTGTTGGATTTCAATAGGAGTCTATGGAAATTTGGCGAAATATTGGAAATAGCATCAAGTTGGCGCCACTTTTGGCAGCTAATTTTGGCCGCCAAATTTGGCGATATATCGCCAAGTTGGCGCTAAAATTGGCGACAGACTCGGGTCTCTTCCTCTTGGTAACCCCTCTAATAGCGCCCATCATATCTAAATTCTCTACTTTCATGTTAATTCCTCCTAAGAAAAGTCAGAAAGCTCTGACCAATCAGATACGTTTCGAGGTATTTGAAGGATTCATCTGTAAACACAATTTTTATGACGTAATTTTCTTTATTTCCTGCTTTCAACACGTGATCATTTAATTATTATTTTAAACTTTCATTATTGTTTTTAATAGTCTCGCGCAAATAAATTTTTTATTTGAGATAAAATATAATCATTTGCGCTTTTTTGGCAACAATATAAAAAATGATTTTTTCAATAAAAGATTTTTTACTCGATTTTTAAGGTTTTTTGAGTTTTTATTGTCCGACCGTGATAATTTTTTGAATTTCTGAAAGCTTGTTATATTTCGCGTCTGGCGGTATGATTTTCGAATCCGTAGGATGGCTAGAAAAAAAGTAATCGCTTCTCAAAAAAGTCCCTAATAAAAAAGCGATGAGACTAACCCGGAATATCTACGCAGAATTTGATTGGTCCATTTCGTTTTTGGCTCAGTGCCAGATTACTTTTTTTTTAATATAGAAGGAAAGGAAAAGATTTTTTACTCGATTTTTAAGGATTTTTTGAGTTTTTATTGTCCGACCGTGATAATTTTTTGAATTTCTGAAAGCTTGTTATATTTCGCGTCTGGTGGTATGATTTTCGAATCCGTAGGATGGCTAGAAAAAGAGTAATCGTTTCTCAAAAAAGTCCCTAATAAAAAAGCGATGAGACTAACCCGGAATATCTACGCAGAATTTGATTGGTCCATTTCGTTTTTGGCTCAGTGCCAGATTACTTTTTTTTAATATAGATGGATTTACATTTGAATATAAAAAAATACTCCAAAAATGTTGCCGTATACTTGAAAAAACACCATTATTATTATTAACATGAATTATTGCGCCATTATTGTGACCAATGTCATGCTTATTTCTTTTTTGGCTTAAAAACAAATTTTGGCGACAAAAGTAAAATGAAAATCGTAAATCTGCTATTTTCTTCTAAAACAAAAATAAAAATGTTACTCGGATTTCATCTAAAAAATTTTTCAGATGCATTTGTCTTAACATGACGCAAACGATAAATCGCCAAATATGGTTTCAATTGCAAAATTTCACATTGAATACATTTTTAAGCATTGCGAACACATTGTCTTAGAACATTCTTTTTCATCAAAACTATTTTGCTTATTTTATTTTAAATAAAATTTGTAAGTTTTTCTATTATTTTTTAGGTGTTTGTATTACTTTCTATACATACATATAAGTGTATATATATGTATGTATATATATATATGTATTTGTGTAGATATATGTATATATACATGTATATACCTATCACTGGCGCACAGTGTGGTATTTAGTCCCAAAACTTGGCCAAAATTATTTTATACTTCTAAAAGCTACACATCTACGTTTTTATTAGCTCACAGGCTATCAAAGCCTGAGAGTTAATGTGCCCGCCGGTTCTTTATGTATGTACGCATGTATGTACGTACGTATGTATGTATCTACGTATGTATGTACGTAACGCGATAACTCTTGATAGAAATAACCGTTTTGCTTCAAATTTTGTTTATTGTGACAAGGCGCATAAGTCCATTGTGATAAGGCGCTTGTCTGATTAATTTTGGGGGTTCATTGGTTAAGTATAAAGGGGGGAACGGGGGGATAACTCCCCCTTAATTTAGATAAATGAGTTTTTCATGCAGAATTATCCGATTTTCTTCCAATTTTGTATATATATTCATTGTAATAAAGCACTTCTCTGGTTAGTTTTGGGGGTTCATTGGTTAAATTTAAAGGGGGAATGGGGGGATGATCCCCCTTAATATATAGTCGATTTACTTATTTTTCGAGAGTCAAGAGTGTAATATACAATTAGTGTGAAAAGCCATCTCAATGTCCTCAGTTTAACTGAGCAGTTTTCTTTTTTATTTGAATTTAGAGTGAAAACGGTAAAATAAAGTCTTATTTATAAATGAAAGCATTTATTTATCAGTTTCATCACTATTACTGTCTTTAAGAATATTAACATTTGTAATATCACTTTCTGATAACAGATGTAAAACTTTAGAAGATAAGGGCTTTCTTTTCTAGTTTGTGTTGCATCTCATGCCAGTTATTATTGGGTCAGAAGTTAAAAGAAGCCTATTCAGGACATCAAGGTACAGGCCACTCGCGAAAACTTTCTTCTGTAGTTTAATTTAAATGACCTAATATGTTTATTGCGAGCTTCTGCAGTATCTTCATATAGTTGGCCTAATGGCAGAATAGTTGTTTTATAAAGTCTGCTCCATGACGAAGTACCTTGTGCATTGTAGGGGACATGGGATATAAACCATATAGCGACACATACAGTATAGCCGTCTCTTAGCAATATTTTTAAAATTCTTCTGTATTAGTTTTGTATTAGTATTGTTTTCTCCAAATATTGTGCTTGTTTTTATGAGTAGCTACCCATTTTTGTTTAAACTGATTTTTAATAACGGAGAGCTTTTGCTTCATCTCAGCTATCCTTGGATCACTTTCAGAATAATTTCTCAATAATTCTTGCTGCATAAATTGATGATTTCCATCAAATGTTGACTCATTTGAGCATTGCGTGATGGTATACAACTCATTTCGAGTCATAGATCTCAATTCAGAAGGCCCTGTTACCAAAATAAATAAAAATAATAAATAGCAGTAATTTATATAAAAAATTGCAGGAACCAACGAAAAAACTCGTTAAAAATAGGAGGGCGGTTTCGGGCGGCTGATTTTTTTTATAATTGCCTTGTATACTAAGTACTGCATATTACACAACAGTTTTCATCGCTTAAATATGTTTAAAAATATAACAAAATCCTTTCTAAATATTATAAATAATTATTTATGCGACTATTAACTATACCTAAGTTGCCGACCATATCTGCAGGATATACATAAAAAAAGGCATATAAAAAATCTGCAGGATATACATTAGGTAAATGTAGTGTGTATAAAGTACATACCCAGTTCAGAATAATCCATCACAACAACAACCACTAAATTGTTTAGAAAATAAACTACAAGAGATTTTAAAACACTAAAATATGAGAGCATCGTAAAATCACCGGACCACTGAAAGCGAACGGCAACTTCGGAGTGATCGCGTGGCGCGCTGCGTTGTGCTAGCGCATTGCACGTTTCGCCTTTGGATGCAGTAACTATTAAGCTTTTTGAGGAATAATATACAGGGTAGGAAACCGATTTTTTAAAAAATCATTTTTGGCCATGTTTTGTGACTAAATACCACACTGTGTGGCGCCCGGCTAACCAAAAAGTACCAAAAAAAAATTACTGCAAAAATGCTGTCGTACACTTGAAAACACATCTTTTGAATTAAAATCTCTCATCAAAACTGTTTTTCTTTTCTTTTTTTTTAAAAATAAAATTAGCAACAGTTTTTTCTTTTATTTTTCCAGATGTATAGCCATTTCAATTTTTTCTGTAACAAAAAAGAAAAAAACACCTTTTGGCTTAAAATCAAATTATTTGGAGTCAAAAGTAAAATCAAAATCGCCAAAAACAAAAGATAACTCGCCAAATTTTGTTTCAATAGCAATCTTGCCCCTTGAATAATTTATTAAGCATTACGAACATTCCTAATCACGTTTAAATTAAATATTTTCGTTTTATAATATTATCTCTCATCAAAACTCTTCTTCTTTTTTTTCTTTTCTTTCTCTGTCTTCCCCCCTCCCCTTTAAAAAAAAAATAAAATTAGCAACAGTTTTTCTTTTATTTTTCGAGATGTATAGCCTTTTCAATTCTTTCGCAAACGATAATGGTCGCCAAACAAATGACCTATGGTAACCTTATCGTCCAAAATAACAAAACTTTCCATCATAATTCTATAATTAATCTACGTAGAACGTTGTGTTATGTACTAAAACCTTCCCTGAAAAATTATCTATCCAACAGTGCAAGTTCCATCCAATTCCATTCAGCAGAACTCGAGTTATAAAGGAACGGAACGAAATTTCAGTTTGTGTTTTATATATATAGTAGATAGATGATTAAAAAGTAGGAATTGACTTTAAAAAAATATTATATTACTTGTTTTTTTTTTATATAAATATACTTGGAATTATAATTTAATAATCTCAATTAAAAATTATAATATTGTGCATTAATTATAATGTTAACCTATTTATTTTTTTTTATCTGTAACTAAATCGTTGTATAAAACATCATTAAACGGTTAATTAAAATAAATCACCTTTAAAATGTATTTCATATATGTTTTATCGATTAAACGATTTTGAAAAATTGTGTCAATTCGTGATTGTAAAGAAACATCTATATATTTAAAACGCTAAGCGATTTCTTTCGACAATCCGTTAGAACAAACTACTGCATCAAATTACACCATTCTTTTTTTAAATGAAAGATATTAGGACACAGTTGTTATCGTGCATTCGTTTGTTCAAAAAATTTAATTAATTAGCTGTAATTTTCAATTAAACATTTACTTCTGCTTATGACGTCATAAAGTTGACAACTCCCACTTTTGAGGGCATAGAGTTTTTTCCCTGAACCCTGTGGTTCGCCAATCTTTTGACATTAACTAATATCAACTAGGTAATATTTTAACATTGTAGTATAAAATCTTTAAAAAAAACTTAATTAGCTAGAATATAATCATAATAAAATATCTAAACGTAAATATATCAATATGAATAACAAATCTCACGTAAAATGTTGCAATTTAAATGATTCCAATTGAAATAAGATTTGGAGAGTTATCTTTGATGCACAGCTAACATAAAAGTACATATTTCATTTTATTTATTTACACACATATTCAAATTTATTATAAAACACCAGGTTGCCATACAAAGCAAAAATCGTCATTTAGGGGCCAAAAAATAACCCAGGTGCGTCTGCGATATCTGTACTGATTTAATCAAAATTATTTTGGTTGCACCGCATATTGCAAAATTAATTAAATCCATGATTATTGTTTCTTTCTCAGATTAAAAATAAGAAAATTGGTACTTCTCTATTATCCCGTCGACCACTTTTCATAACAAAAAACTATCGCCAAACTGTAACGCCAAATAAACGGGAGAACGTTGCCATTGGAATATCAAAATAAATAAATAAATAAAATACATGAATTTAAGGACACAATTGTTATTTTAATTAATGAAATAACTAATAAATCAGTAAAACATAATGGAAAATAGACGCAAATCTCGAATTAAAAACCACTTGATGACGTAACAAAGACGTATAATGCTTCTGACATCAAGTAAATCGGACTGCATTTTTGGCGTTTAATTTTACAGTTTGGCGATAATTTTTTGTTATGAAAAGTGGTCGATCGGATAGTAGAAAAGTACCAGAAAATTTAATGTTTAACGAAATTCAATTATTTGATCGATCGCAAATTTCTTTTCCGTTATACCGACACCATGCCATACATGTAAATATATGCTTCGCGACAATGGTGTCCGTATAATGGAAAAGTACTCAATTTTTTCTTAGTTCGGGCTATACCAAAAACAAACATTTTACAGGTAACAAAAATATCGCCAAAAATGGCTGCTTCATCAGCTGTTATGACAGCAAATTTGGATAAAATCTAATAACCTGAATTTTACAACGTTTATGCGAAACACCACAGAGAACACACGCTATTTTCATATAAGTAGGGTATATTTAAACGAATAAGAGAACTAACAACCTTCAATAATATAATGCATGAAAAAGTAAACAACTAAGTGATTCAGCAAATCATAAAAATATGTATTTCAAAATATAACTATAAAATAAAGAAAAATATTCTGGTACCATAAAAAATATTCATTATCCCGTCGAAATTCCGTGCATTATCCCGTCGTCCGATTAAGAAAAAAAAAAACTATATGCAAATTAGGCACTTTTCGGTTAGCCGGCGCCAATAAAGTATATATATATATATATATATATATATATATATATATATACATAATAACAAACTCCAATGGAAAATTACTTGCAGAATCATTATCACAAAAGCCAACCAAAATCTATAAACCACATAAATTCAATACTAGAAAAACAAAACTATATGCATTATATATATTTGTATCTATGTATGTATATACTATATATATATATATATATATATATATACTTCATTGGCGCCCTGCTAACCGAAAAGTACCTCAAATAATTCGCCAAACTGTAGCGCCCAATAAACAAACGGAAGAATGTTGCCATTAAATCTCAAAAAAAGAATAATAATAATTAAGAAAAGCCCCATTTACTAAAGTATCATTTATCAGTAACTTTTAACAATAAAATTTACAATATATTAATGAAAACATAATCAAAAATAATCTTGGATATTTATTTATTTACATTATTTCTCTTAATAATGGAAAAGGAATAATCATCCTGATTATGTAAAGGAATGAAGAAACCATGCAAATAAATTACACTTGAAAACATTAAAAATCTCCTTTTTCTGTAGATTGATTTATTATTGTAAAAAAAATTCTTCATCTTTACATAAAAATTGATTAGCTTAAAACAACAGATGCGTTTCAGAAAATATGGATTTAAAACGAACAATGATTAAAGAAGACATTTTAAAAATTTTGATCAAAACATTTTAAAACTTTTTTTAACGTCGAATTTCGACGGTACGTTTGGGGAGAAGCAATGCACATGCGCATAGGAGCTAATTCGGTTGCATTATCACAGGGGGGGGGGGATGTGTGCCTTATTTAATATGTTCTTTTATTGACTGAATATGAGATGAACGTAGGGATATGCTATTTGTATGATACTTCATAGGTTCAGGAAATTTTCTTTCTTGCCCTGGGGAATAGGGCGGTAATGTCAAACTGATTTCCATTTTGTTTACGGATTGTTTGTTTGGAGTTTGAATCGGAAATAATAACGTAATTCACTGGGGGAAATTTTTTTTAAATAAAATATTTGAAAGATTGCTTCATAAGCACCCCTACTTATGTAATAAAGAAGCTTATTTTACTAATATTGCTATTGTAATTTTTTCCGTCAAGTTTTGACGGGTACCATCTAGTAATTTATAAATTGCCTTAACAAGGGAAGTCAATGCGATGTTAATACTACTTTGTTTTTAAAGTAAGAAGTATAATTAAATTAAAAATTAGCATAATAATTAAATTACAACATATTTGTGTGTTTTTTTTGTAGCTAGAGGGTGCCACAACAGACTTTGGATATTTCTTTTTACGGTTTCGTTCATCTTACGAAACCCCATTACTGCTGCTTCGTTGTCTGTCCGTCACAGAGCCGGTTCTCAGAAACTATTTAACTTACAGGCATGGCATTTTGTGTCCTTATAGCTGAATACCTGCTATGAAGCTCAAAATCATAAAATTTGAAAAAATCGTAATGTTATTTTAACATATAGAGATAAAAAACCAAAAATCTAACGGCCTTTTCCTATTAAATTTAAACATTTTTCGTTGTAGCAGTTGCCAACACTTAAAAATCCGCAAAAATTCTCTTTCTACAATAATAAATTTTCTATTGAAAGATTTCCACGTGAAAAATAAAAAATTAAATAAAAAGTTTCACCAATTGAAAAAAAAAAAGATTAATATGACGTCATATTGGTAATAAAACGGAAATTTTCAAACATTTCTCAATAATACAAGGAGTAAAAGTATGTGTAAATACAGAAAGCAGCTTAATATAAATGTCGTCATTAGAGAATTAAACATAAAATTAATCTGACGGTAACGGATTTTTCAAATGTTTGAGAATAATACAAAGAGAGTACCAATATGAGTAATAGAGAATAGTAAATATATAAGTTTGAGGAACGTATTGAATCATGATTAAAACCTGATTATGGATATATTGGCATATTTTAACATTTTGAAGGTCTCCGTAACAACATGTTTACTGTAACAACATGTCTACAACATGTTTAATTTTGAAATTGATTTTTTTTAATATCGTATTTAGTCCACATGACAGATATTATTATGACAGAGTATTGATAGCGGGCTACTCCCGCTATCGGGCCGGTTCAGATATTCGAAAAAAACGAGAAAAATAGACCGGTAGATTTTTACTTTATAAAAAACATGACTTTTTTTTTTTTTTTGAAAATGAAATTTATTTGGATTTATTAAAGAAAGGATAAAGTGTTTTGAATGGAATATTAAACGAAACCCTTTGTGCGATCTTCGATCACACTTACCCACTTGTTTTAGTTTGGTGCAGTTAAGTGATTCTCTTTTTCAATCTTTATTATCGCACGAGATTTTATCATTCTATAATAGCTTATAATCGTATAAAAATGGAAGAAGCCAGCTGTAGTTCACAAGAAGATCAATGTGAAGAGTCGGGATTCGACGAAAATCAGAAAAGTGATGTCATAAATGCATTGAAGTACTGTAAAATTTTATTGCAAAACAATGGATTTTTAACAAATAATCCAGCATCTGAAATATCTTCGTTATCTATTGCGATGGGAAAAGAATTTTATAATCCGATCGTAAATATGCTAATTTTGTAACGATTATTGAATTTTTACCAGTCAATAATAGATCAATTTTTTTTAATCTCTTTAAATGATGAGAAATGTTTAATAATGGTTTAAAAATCAAAAATGCTAAATTAAAATTTTATTATATTAACGACATTTATAATTGAAATTATTAAATTATAATTACAAGTATATTTATAAAAAAAAAAAATGAGAAAAACAAACGTAGCGAGTTCCGGCCTCGAACCTGGACCCTCGGGCAGACGCCATATCAACTGAGCTACGACCAACGCAGTTATTTCGTTACAAAGTAAGTATTTAAGTTGTGTTATAATATTAGTAGACTCCCCAATTTCCCGATAACTAAGGAGCGTTGTATAAAATCCGTTGAACCTGAGACTAAGGGGCAATCTGTGATTACCAAGCTTGGCACTCTCCTTGTTAGATAAGATTGGAAACATCATCAATAATTAAGGTATCGTTTGCTTGGTTCTCACTTCGAGAGCCTCAAATTAAGAATTAGCATCGATCTAAGGTTTAAAGTTCAGCGATAACTTTCGTTCCCACATACATATGGGAAGGAGCATTATGAGGTCTTCTGTGCTCGGTGCCCTCAAAAATCATAATCGCGTTCTTTTTTTGTGTATTACACGCTTTTACCTCTAAAATAAACACTAATGATACTTTGTCCTTCTTCGTTTATCTTTTTACATTCTGTGAAATGCTTTTGGCAGAATATTTTTTTTAATTCTGTGATGAATCATGTTTATAAAGACTGTAAATTTAAAATGTTTGTTAATCAGCACATTTAAATCTATCTTTATTTTCAGTTTGTGGTGGTACACTGCCTGGTAAAAGTGGAATTTTTGAAAGTCCGAATGTCACTGTTCAAGAAGACTCAATGATCGACTGCATGTGGAGAAAGGAAATAAATGAAAATCAGACTTTAGCGATCAAGTTTGATTATTTGGATTTACCGGGAAATAGGGCAAATTACTGCAGAGACTCCTACTTGTATGCCTATGCAGGTAAAAAATTATTTAAAAAAATATCCATTTACTCTATATCTCATAAAGCAAATGTATCAGAAATCTGTACTTATATATACTGCTTATATTCGAGCCATTTTAAACAAAATAAATTATCCTGTTGAACAAGATTTTGTTAAATCAACTGGAATTATATTATCAAACATTTTTACGAATACTAAATACTATTGAAACTTGAATCTCAATCTTGAGACTTAAATATAGATTGTTACATTCTTTTATTTAACTCAACTTATTTTTTGTATGTACAGATGGCCATTTTTGGTATATATCCAGTATAGGGACCTCGGCGAGATAGAGAAAATGTCTTTGGCGAGAGAAGGAACTTTGACAACCCATTTTCTGGAAACTGAATCACTGTTTTATATTCACAAGCAATCACAACCAAAGTGTTCTAAAAAATGTTTGCAATCTTCTTCAACGGGAATTTGTTCATTCAACTTAACATGAACTAATTATGAAATAGATAAGTAAGTAAGATGATTTCGCGTCTCCTAGCGGTGGAAATTGAAACTAAACTATATTGCAGCGCGTGCGTAGCACACCTGCTATATAATGCCGTAGGCAGCGGGGGCGAGTGCTGGAGTTTCATTCGGAACGAGGTTTGTTTAGATTAGAACAGAATGCGCGCCGAAAATGACTATTTTTCTCGAAACCACAAAAGAAAGTTACTGATTTCCCGGCAACGCCTGACGGATCATATTAAAATAAAAATTCGCATTTTTTTTTCCTGATGCCGTATGTGCCATTGAAATAAATGATGCCTATTTCCGATTAAAAATTTTAATAAATTAACTGTCCATTCAATTATGTAGAAAAATCGCATTTTGATTTTTGTTATTTAATGCATGAAAGCGATTTTTTTTATTAACCAGTATTTCATAAAAACAACGCATATACTGCAATATTTTTTATGTAAAATTTTGGCACTTTACAATATCGATAAATATTGTTTGCGGACTTTTGGCACGCGCACGTAAAAAAAAGTTCGTCATACCAGTAATACACACTGGGACTTCCCTCAAAGGGATTAGTCTGAGTGATATTGCTGAGAACATAAAGTTAACAATTACGATATAAAGAAGATATCAACAAGAATCTAAGTGAATATACAGCATATGAGAGACAAGAGATAGATAAAGATACAATATATGAAAAATAGCAAATTAAATGATATAATTACAAAATATCATATATAAATTCATATACTCTTATGTTTTCATATGCATTTTTTTATAACATTTGGCAAATCATCTCATTTTCTTAAGCGGGAATTGCTCAAAACTTTTAAAAAAAAACCGCCGGATCTTTTAAAACGATATTTTTAAAGTCACATAATCATATTTGTAGCCAATAGCGTATTTTAGCAAGCGTAGTTTAACGCAAATTTAATTTAATTTTTGCAACATTTTCTTTGTGACAAATATCTAAATAAAATATTAAAAAATAAAATATTAAATATTGAAATATTAAATCAAATATTTAATATTTGAATTAAAAAAATTTCCTTTGTTTATTTGTATAACTATTTATAGAAACTCGTATACTTCAAACCACATTGATAACATGCTTTGCTACAAACGTGTCTACCAGTCTAACTACTCGTATGACTTAGCTGTGTCTCTCTCCGAACTCATCTGTCTACTGTCTCTCTACTCTTCTGTATACCCGTCTCAGTATCCGTCTGTCTTTCTACCCGATTCTTTAATCGTGTCTCTACCTGTCTCTCTTCCCGTTACACTACTCGTCTATCAACACGTCTGTCTGTCTATATACCCCTCTCTCTACCCGTCTGTCAAGTCGTTTCTGTACTCGTCTCTCTATCCACCACGCTACCCGTCTCCCTACCCATCTCACTACCCCTCTGTCAACCCTTTATTGCACCTGCCTCGCTACCCGTCTGTCTATTCGTTTCTCTACCCGTTAGCTTATCTCTGTCGCTATCCGGCTCTCTACCCGCCTGTCTACCCGTTTGTTTACACGTCTATCTATCTTTCGCCAACTCTTCCCAATATTTAAACAATTTAGTAAACGGAAGCCGTTTATCTGTTATTAAATGCAAACAGGAGTAATTTATCTAAAGAGTGTAATCAGATGCAATTTTTTTAAATACATTCATAAACCAGCATAATAATTCACCAGTTTTATTTTCATAGTAGTTTATGTCATTTGACAGTAAATCTCAACTTCTTCAACCCGAACTGCGTCAAGTTTTTTAAAAAAGCCCCAAGGTCCGTATAACTGGGAAGGGGAATTATCCTCAGGGCTATTAGATACATGTTATTAAGTTAAGTGAAAGTTTCGTAATCGGGTTCGCAGCCAATTTCTTATGTAAGAAAGGGTGGCTTCACGCCATTTTAAATTCCTTTCTGTAACTTTCTTTTTCTTATTTTGGTGGGTGGTTGGGGGGGTGGGGAGAGTTCCAAATATATACAATTAAATTCAAACTTTTGCCCCCATGTTAATATTAGTGTTGTTTGTATTATCAATTAATACTTTGTTGATCGAGCTTCATTCGAAACAAATGTAAAAGACTTCTACAGTTTTTTTTTCTAGGAGAAAGTTCCGTAATCGGGCCCTAAGCTAATCTGGGAATTTAATATCATTATTGTTTCTAACTCTTATAGAGTTAAAACAATATTGTTGTTAGCATTACTCTTGTTTGTGACCAACCTCTTCTGTGTATCTGAATAGGGAAAAGTTCAGTATCATGTACTGGTTGGTGCCAAAGGCAGTTGTAGAATCTTACAAATTTTTCTAGAGAGCGGAAAAACATGTTTTTTAAAATATTTACAAATATACGTTTATTAAACCATGTTTTTGAGCCATTTTAAAAAATTAAGTACGGTGCTAAAATAAAATTTTATTGCCATTTTCGATATTTTAATAAGAAATGAAAATATATAACAAACAAATTTAACAAAACTAAGCCATTTTTGGGTACTTTTCTATTATCCCGTCGACCACTTTTCATAACAAAAAACTATCGCCAAACTAAGATTAAACGCTAAAAATACAGTCCCATTTACTTGATGCCAGAAGCATTATACGTATTTGTTATGCCATCAAGTGGTTTTTAATTCGACATTTGCGTGTATTTTTCATTATGTTTTACTGATTTATTAGTTATTTCATTCATTAAAGTAACAATTGTGTCCTTAAATTCTTATATTTTATTTATTTTGATATTTCAATGGCAACGTTCTCCCGTTTATTTAGCGTTACAGTTCGGCGATAGTTTTTTGTTATGAAAAGTGGTCGACGGGATAATAGAGAAGTACCCATTTTTTGTGATAAATAATTGTTATTTCCAGGGGGGCAAATTGTAAACAATTAATAAGCGAACTAAAAAAGTTACCGGAAAAAACTTGTGGGAATCTCAAGAAAGAAATATCTGATATAAATAGCATTTAAAATCTTAAAATGGAGAAGTGGTCCGTATAAAAATGCAAAACATTATACACCTGGTATAAGAATTTTTTAATTTTTTTATATTTCCGAAAGCACAGATAAAAGGGTAAAAATACCGGCACAGATGCCATATACTCACCACGTTGGCGCGATTTTTCCCCCGCCCCTTTGGCGAAAACTGTTTGTTGTGTTTGTTTACTTTTATTTTTTATTTTAATTCTATAGATTATTTTTATATGTATATCAATATTAATTTAGGCACAGATGTTATATACGCACCAGATTGGCGCGACTTTTCCCCCGCCAATTTGGCGAAAACTTTGTTTTTGAATATTAGTTACAAATACCATACAATAATAGCATGTAATTTTTTTATTTCAATATAAAAATAAAATAACGTATATAAATAAATATTGATATATATAATAAAAACAATTTATAGAATTAAAATAAAAAATAAAAGTTAATAAACAACAATTGAAACAAAATAACCGGGTTACCATGTGAGGCATAAAATTGCCATTTTGTTGCAATCGCGCCAATGTGGTGCGTATATGACATCCGCGCCTTTATTTATATGAAACTATTATTTATTTATTTTTATTTCCTTTTTTAAAATAATAGAAGCTGTTTCATTTATTACGTTATTTTATTTTTATATTGAAATAAAAAATCACGTGTACTATTTGTCACACTATTTGTAACTAATATTCAAAAACAAAGTTTTCCCCAAGCTTGTGGAGGGAAAAATCGCGCCAACGTGGTGCGTATATGACATCTGTGCCTTTTTTCATTTCACATAGAGGTACTGCTCTATTATCCCGTCGACCACTTTTCATAACAAAAAACCATCGCCAAACTGTTAGATTAAACGCCAAAAATGCAGTCCCATTTACTTGATATCAGAAGCATTATACGTGTTTGTTACGTCATCAAGTGGTTTTTAACGCGACATTTGCGTGTATTTTTCATTATGTTTTACTGATTTATTAGTTATTTCATTCATTAAAATAACAATTGTGCCCTTAAATTCTTATATTTTATTTATTTATGTATTTTGATATTTCAATGACAACGTTCTCCCGTTTATTTGGCGATAGTTTTTTGTTATGAAAAGTGGTAGACGGGATAATAGAGAAGTACCCACATATGTATTGGTACTTTTATGTTAACTTGGCGCAGTTGATAAATCGCCAAATATTTTTCTCATAACATCTTCATATTGCATTCATTTCATTTAAATATAAATCTTTCACTGATTTCATTTGAAATACATACATTAAAAATACACGTCTTTCACTCATTTAATTTAAAATACACGCCTTTCACTAATTCCATTTAAAATACTAAAAAGGAAAAGAAAATAAGAAATAATGCCACAAATCGAAACCTTTTATTTAAACATCAAAGAATTGTTCCTAACATACACACGCGAAATAAAAAAGCTGCTAATGGTGTTATTTACGCCAAATCTCTAATACTAATACTACTCTTACTAATCTCTAATACTTTTCAAACAGAAAAAATTCCAGATTAACTTTCCATTTTTATTAAATTGAAATATATTTTATTGTGCTGAATATTAGTGCTTGCATATTTTTTTGCTCCATGTATTCCATGAACTTTTCAATTCCGATTGTCTACGAAAATCTCCCGCCGGTGAAAATGACGTACGCACAAAATTTAGTGGCGTATGTACTTTAATTGTGCTTTTTTATCTATTTTTTTAATATAACTTCCCAACGGTTTGACACTTATTCTTGGTAATAAATAGACGACGTTGTCACCTTTATAGGTACCTGCTGTAAAAATTTGAACGAAATCCGTTAAATATTTTTTGAGTTATGCTTGACGAAAGGTTTTAATATCCATCGTAGCTATATATGGGGCAAAGTAATACTGCGCTGTGTATGAGTCTTCGTTGCACTCATACAATTAGTATTATTTTTGGTACTTTTCCAGTATAGGGGCCTTGGCGAAATAGAGAAAAAGGCCTTGGCGAGAGAAGGAAATTTGGCAACATATTTGGCAACAACACTGTTTCATACACACAAACAATTTCTTAATATTTATACAATTTATTTAATATAAAGAAGCCATTTATATATTTTCTTTATACAAACAAACATAAATAAATTGAAAAAACATTAATACTATATATTAAAAAAAAAAAAAACAATATTAATGTATATATATATTATAAATAAAATGTTTATATCTATCTATCTATCCATCTATATGTATATATATATATATATATATATATATAGAGAGAGAGAGAGAGAGAGAGAGAGAGACGTGTGGGTCCGTATATTTCACTTTGCAGCCAAAACTAACCAGCGCAGACCACTGGTGTTTGTGTGGGGTAATAGCCTTGAGTCTCCCATTGTGCACTATGGTGGTTGCATGTCAGTAGCTGTGGAAGTGTGGGAGATATGGTGGTGGAAAGTGGTCTATCTTTTGGGCATTTTCATATTTCCACCAAAGTGTTTTAAAAAATGTTTGGAATCTTCTAGAATGCACTAGAATGTTCTAGAATGTATAAAATATTCTTTATATTTCATACATATATATAAACATGCATATAGATATTTTTAATTAGGTTTACATGTGGTCCGGAAGGATCGAGAACGTTCTGGAATGTTTGAGGACCATTCTGTGGGATTCATATTTCGCCCAAAATGTTCTTAAAAAAAAGAAAAAACAAACAAAAAAAAGAAATGTCTTTAAAAGCACGTCTTCTACATTAAATATTGAAAAAAAAAACTGCACAGATGTACAAAAAGTAAAAAAACAGCGAAGCGGGTTGTTCTCTGCTAGTATATATATAAAGTTCAAAGAAGAAAAGTTCATTAGCTTTGTTTTCATAGCTGTTTATATAATTTGGAAACAAATCTCATTTTCTTTATAAAAATCTTCTTTGAAATTCAATTTTCTTTCAATTCTTTCATTTATCATTTTTGGCATTTTTTAATCAATTTTCTACTAACTTTTTTCATATGCTAGAATTAATATATATATATATATATATATATATATATGTGTGTGTGTGTGTGTGTGTTCACAAGTGTGTTTCCGATGACAATACAATGTTTTAATATTTTTAGAACTTAATTACAAATTAATACATCAATTTTAAGGCATTTTCCCATTTACCCGCCACAGGTGATAAATCGCCACCAGGCATTATCCTTGAGGGTGACAATTGTAGACAAGTTAAAAAGGGATTTAATGATGCGCCAAAATAGGCCAAATGACTATGAAACTGCAACAATTCAATTTTAAACACTAAAAAGGAGAAAATAAAATGTAAATAAAAATTAGCGTGAAATGATTACAAAAAAGTCCTTCCGGCTTGTACCGGGAGGAAAAGGTAGCTTTACTATATCTTCGTTTTAAAATTTTAGCTAATGTTACTCGAAAACTTCAAGCTAAAATGCAACGAAACCGTTTACAAAAGATTCGTTAATACTGAATTTGAATAAGAAATTCGCCAAATTATTGAGCTATAGCCAAGTTCGCTTCATTTATGAAGACTTATTTTGGTCGCCAAATTTGGCGATATTTCGCCAAATGTCGCCAAGTTTGGTGAGAATTTGGCGCTAACGGATATGAATATATAGTTTTATGCGTATGATTGGGTAAATGATTACAACAATGAAAGAAAATAATTTGCGTGAAATCGCGTTCACTAAAACTCATAAATTAATCGTTGTTTTTTTGCAATGTGCTGTCTTGTAATGTGCTCAAAATGCCAGCCACACTAGAATTTCAAACTGCTCTATCTCAGCCATTTTTTAAGATACAGGTAAAACAAAAAATGCTCCAGAATCCTTATACCAAGGCCTAACACGTAAGCAAAAAATAAATTTGAATTTTTAAATTTTTTGTAACTTTACTTTAGTTTTAAATCTTTAAGTTGCCGACATCTTGAAACAAGATGGCGGACCAAGCTGGCCAACGAACTCGGTCGAGACGTTAGTGAGCTTAATACACACAATTAGTTTCATCCAAATTGATTTATAAATACGCGTGTTATCGTATGACATAGGTCAGATATATATATATATAAATCAACATTTGAACGGAGGGTGGTTTTGGGGTCTGGGAGTCATGATCAGTGAAAATATATCGAAATTTTCCGGAACTGCTTTCCTCCGAACGGCTGCAATAGGTAGCTTTATACTTTTTTGTATTGAAAGCTACCTAATACGTTTTTATCAATTAACCGTTTCATATTCCTTAAATTTTGATTATACGTTGAGAAATCAATTTATAAATCCTAAAAATATAGTTAAAATAATGTTAACTTTTATTTCCTGTTAGCCGTATCTTAAAAAAAAAAAAAAAAAAAAAAAAAAAAAAAAATATCATATCGTTTTTAATTAAATTCACGAGCTTGTGCTTTCTGTCAAGCGTAAATAAAAGCGGTGAATTTTCGAGTTTGGTGCCCACGTCATATTCACGTGGAATTTTTTTTTCAAAGCTGGATTTTTTTTTTTTTTTTTTTTTTGAAAATTATGAATTGCAGCCAGGAAATTAGGCGTGATTTTCAAGATACACATTGAAGGCGTATAAAGTGTTTTTAATTATTATTATTGATAAATTAGTAGATACTAGGTACAATATATTCACAATTCTTACTATAATTAAGGTAATTTGGCACTGACTTCAAGAAGTAACTGATTGCTTTTCACATGTATATATTCGTAAACTAAATCATAAATCTGTAAATTCCTCTCTTGTAAAATAACGGGTAAGTCAAAATGAATATGGCGATTACAAACGGCTATAACTATTTAATGGAAAAGAATTTATCGATAAGATTAACACAGAATGTAGACGGAACTTCAAAATTTTGTATACATACGTCATAGATGTTCTATGTGACTTCCCTTGGTCACGCGGACAACATCTAGGCGGTAGTCCATTTCACGGCATACATTCTGAAGCTTTTGTTCAGTCACCTTCGTAAGCGCATTACAAATATTCTTTGAGTTCTTCAGTTGTTTTGGGCATGGGAGTTCACATAACCCTATGTATAGGTCGAAGTGGAGATGCCGACGATGTCTCCTGCTCTTGGCCACCGAGATCTTCGGGCTTGACACCCTGCGATTTTTTTCTATGGAGTATGTGAAAGTGTGCCTCCCATGCCCAAAACAATTGAAGAACTCGAAGTACGCATTTGTAATGCGCTTGCGTCGGTGTTGTCCGCGTGACCAAGGGAAGTCGCATAGAACATCTATGACGTATGTATACAAAAGTTTGAAGTTCCGTCTACATTCTGTGTTAATCTTATCGATAAATTCTTTTCCATTAAATAGTTATAGCCGTTTGTGATAGCTATATTCATTTTGACTTACCCGGTATATTCTCTCGAAAATCCATGTTTGTTAGGTATTAAACTGTACATATTAAATTTATCGTTTTTATTCCGACACATGATATCGGAATTGTGGTTAATGGATGACATTTTGTCATTAGAGAATTTAAATAATTATTTAATACTTTTTAGTGCTTTTTTTTTAAGTTGCTTAATATTTTTTTGTAAAAGTTTATTTTATTTACATCTTGTATAATATTTTATCTTGCATCGCTCTATTGTATAATCTTTTGGAAACAATGCTAATTATCCGTCAAAATTGAAAGAGTGATGATTACAATATGATTAATTTGTTTCGTGAAAGAAACATCCATTTTCACTAAATCCATAATTTTGTTCTTTTTGCAGAGAGATTTTTCCTTCATGCATGGTGCGGAAACCTTACCAGTCCGTTCCTATTTACATCTTCATTCCTTTCCACCAACTTGAGATTGCTCACAACGCTAGACAGACCTATTGGAGGATTCAGAGGAACCTACAATGTTAGCGGTGAGTGTAAAAAATCTTCTTGCTAAATTATGTTGATGGATCATTCTAACGGAAACTTACAAAACGGAGTCACAGAATATTAATGAACATGTTCGCTACCGAGGACGCATACATGGCGTCGTTTGGTCACTCATTTGAAGTTCTATTTTTAATCCAAAATTGCGAATTTATACTGGAAATTTCAAAAGCCGAATTTTTATTTCATGCAATCACGAAATGTCTGTCCTTAAATAAACCAAATATTGTCATTTGTATTTTCTGGCATGAATTCAAAATTTCTCAATAAAATAAAATTCCGTTAATTTTAACCCGGTAGTAAACGTGTTAAAAAAGTAATCGCACTTGAAAATATGGTATAATGTAAATGTGGTGTGATATAACCGTACAATACATGTAAATAGTAATTTAATAATAGAAATATTATTTTGTCATAAAAATAATATCTACAAAACTTGATAAACCCTGTCCGTGGACAATCAGAGCCCTAGTATGTACCACTTACTGGATTTATAAAGTTGATTTGAAATATATTTTTTTAAGATACGTTATTTTTTTTTTATCCCTTAACAATGTAAAACTAATCTGAATTTCAATTTTTTTTAAGGATAATAATAAGCGTAATAATTCAATTTGAAAGAATAATATAGTTGATTGTTTCCAGCTTTATTTAATAAATAATGACTGCCACAAGAAAATGAGTCTTGGCTGTGGGCAGAAAGTTAATAGCTGTTATATAAACCAAAAGATGGCAGCAAATATGATAGCAGAAAAAATAGTTTTTAGTGCTCTATACTATGTATTATCATTGCTATTTAGCATTAAAAATACGATCAACTTCTATTTCATTAGTGAGTTTTTCTACAATGAAACCTTTTGTTCTTTTTTTAGGGTTTCGTTCATCACACGAAACCCTATTGCTCCCGCTCCGTTGTCTGTCTGTCACAGAGCCATTCTCGAAAACTGTAACTTACAGAGTTGAAACGTCGTGTATAAATCAGAATATCAGCTGTAAAGAGCTAAAAATATTAAAATTTGAAAAATTCGTATTATTTTAATAAATAGAGATAAAAAACCAAAATTCTAATAGCCTTTTTCTATTAAATTTAAACATTTTTCGTTATAGCAGATGCCAAAAATTTAAAATCCACGATGAAATTCTTTCTACAGTAATTAATTTTCTATCAGACGATTTTCACGTGAAAAATGAAAATGAAATAAAAAGTTTCACCAATTGAAAAAAAAAAAAAATATGAAATGAAATTGATTGACGTCATAGTGGTAAATAAAACGGAAAATGTCTACGATTTCTCAATAATACAAGGAGTATGAGTATGTGGATGTACACAAAGCAGATTAATATCACGTCATTAGAGAATTAAAAAGAAAATCTGACGTCCTATTGGACGTTTAACGAACTTTTCAGATGTTTGAGAATAATACAAAGCGAGTATCAATATGAATAATAGAGAATAGTAAATATATGAGTTTGAGGAATGTAGTGAATCATGATAAAAACCCGATTATGTAAATATTCGCATATTTTAACATTTTGAAAGCGTCCAACATGTTTAATTTTGAAATTATATATTTTTTAAATATCGCATTTAGCCCGTATGATGGATATTATTATGACAGAATATAATAGCGGGTTTCGCCCGCTATCTGGCTGGTTTAGATTTTCGAAAAAACGGAAAAATAGACCGGTAAATTTTTACTTTATAAAAAACATGACTTTTTTTTGTTGTTGTTGCTAAATTATATTTATTTGAATTTATTAAAGAAAGGATAAAGTGTTTTGAAAGGAATATTAAACGAAACCCATTGTGCGATCTTCGATCACACTTACCCACTTGTTTCTTTTTAACCATTGGGAAAATGGTTGTTGTTTTCGGTCGAGAATGGACCTCTTGACGTCGTCACTTTATTGACATCGTCACTTTATTTTTTTTTAAGCGTTTTTAAAGAAATTCTGTAACTTTAGAAGAATTTTTCTTTGAATACGCAATATAAATGCATAAAGTCGTTACAAAAATGTTAAAATTACAAAAAAATAGATGCAAATTATCAGATATGAAAAAAACCGAATTCAAAAACTGACGTCGGAAGAGACATCGTCTTATAAAGCAAAAAAGTGGTCTTCAACTTTAATTGTTTCTGTTTTCATTAATATATTGTAAATTTGATACTTTCGTGTTATAGCAGCCCCTAAGGATGAATCGCCAAGCAACCAAGATTTATCGCTAAATTATAAAGCATGTATGACATTATAATAATATATGATATATATATATATATATATATATATATATATATATATATATATATATATATATATATATATAACATTTCTTGACGTATGTGGCCAAGCCTTAGTCATATATGATGCATATATGATGTATATATATGACATGTGTATATGATGTATATACGACATATAAGACGTAAATAATATGTGTATAATACGGATATGGCACATATAGGAGTGTTTGGAATATATATATGCGTATATAGGATGCATATATAAGCTTTGCGATGATCTTGGCGACATCATAACTGCCACCTTGGCATAATCCTAATTGTTGGGCCGCTATAACACGAAAGTACGGTAATTTTTTTTTAAAGCTTTTGGAACATTTTCCCAATGGTTATTGTAATTTGTTAAACTATAGTTTTTTTCTTTTTATCTTTTTTTTTTTTTTTTTTTTTTTTTTTTTTTTTTTTTTTAATATTTAAAATTCAGCAAAATGTTTTTATTGAGAGTTGAATTTTTGTAAGTTTTTTTTTTTTTTTTTTTTTTTTTTTAATATTTAAAATTCAGCAAAATGTTTTTATTGAGAGTTGAATTTTTGTAAGTAAGCCGCTTCGTGATGAAAAAAAATAGTATTTTGTTCAAATTACCTAGCGATTGCCGCAAACTTGATATCTAGCAATATTTGTTTTTACTAAAATGTTTCTACATTGTTTGACTTTTCTGCGATACAGGTTAGATGTCTCTACAGTACGCTTATTTAGTACCGTGGATCTGTATACTGGTATCTCATCAAAAAGTCACCTGTAAAAAATGCAGCCAAGTCTCGTAACTCATTTACCGTAAAAAATACTGAGATCGTATAAAGCCAAGTTTAACTATCTTATTAACTCTGAAATTTTCATTCACAAATCACTCCTAGTCTCTACATCTTTCGTTAATTATTATTTTGTGACTTGGCAATTACGTAGCACGAGAATGTTATGTATATAGTTAGTCTTAATAAAATAATACTATAACATATTAAAGTGTAATAACTTCCCTGTGCGTATATAATTTGCCTTAATTAAATTATTCCATCCCATCCCATAACATAGTAAGGTGTAATAACTTCCCTGTGCTGCGTAATGGCCAAGTCACAAAATAATAATTAACTAAAGATGTAGAGACTACACTGTTAAAAATAAATCCGTAAATTCACGGTGAAACTACTGGCAGCGAAGTTGCCGGACTTTTTCCGTTCCGTTAGTAGATTTTCCGTTTTGAAAGATAAAAGAAGGAAAATCGCCGTTTGCAGAAGCGGTAACTAACTTTCCGTTAACGCTCTCAGAAATCACGGAAATATTCCTCGTAGAACTGACAGAAAAGGAAATTTTCCGTTTTAGATAAACTCGGTTTAAAATTTTTTTTACATCTCATTTGGTGCTGCCATCTATCGACTATTGCGGAGTATTTACTATTTGATATACGTCAAGAACAGCTTCTGGTCGACATTGGGTTTTGAACCAGGGGTAATAGTGCCTGCAGTCAGCGTCTTGCCAGTTTGACCAGTGGGCGCTTGCTAGAATAGCAGTTTGAAAGGATCATTTGGAAATTTTTAAAATGGCGGCTTAGAACAGACATAATTTGGGGTTTAGAAGCTTGGTAATTTGGAAGTTAATTGTGGGGAGATTTCGTTATGAGATTATGTTGATGTTTTAAAATTGTAATATTAATACAGGATAAAAACATGAATTATATATATTCTTAATTTGATTGTTAGATGTAAAATATCAATATTATGTTTGAATTAAATTCGATAAAAAATGTTTGCTTGTTTAAGAAAAGCGATTTTTTTTTCCAAATATTACATATTTTTTAAATGTGTTCGCTTAGAATATATTTTCAGTGCGAGTGCTTTTTATTACTTTAAAAACTAAATTGCGAATAATTTTAAAGGAATGAGAAAAATATTATTTTCTTTTAATTTAAAAGCATTATTTTTATATGTTGCTTTTTTGAGTAAAATCGATTTTTTTTTCACTTAATTTAACCATTATATATATATATTTACTAATAATTATAAATTAATTTTTGATATTTATGATAAGAGATTTGATTTCCCATTTAAAGTAAATATTTTTACCAATTATGTTTCATGTTTACATAAATCTGTTTATAAAAATATAATTATCAATTATCTACATCGTATAAAATACTTATGCTCAGATATAAATAAAAACAAAAATATTAGATATATTCGAGATCAAGCAAAAATATATGGATATCCTATTTTTATGATAAATTCAATCATCAACTCTTTTAAATAACATTTATTATATAATTTAAATATAAACATGGTATGTAATAAATTATTGTTTTAGTGTGCGATAACATATAACAAAAGATATAGAAAATAATAATTATAACATACATTATTACAATTATAACATATTAGGAAATTTAATATTTAATATTTGTTTGAACATTATATACACTTTATGTAGAAAATTACAAATATAACATACATAATTACAATTATAACATATTAGGAAATTTAATATTTGATTGAACATTATTTATACTTTGTATAGTTGTGATTGTGCGTTGCCGATCACCTCTGTTTAAGGTATTATTGATGTGCAGTTTTCATACATTTATAAATTAACTTATACAATAACAAATTAAATTATACAATGATAACATTGGTGATTATAACTCATATATATATATCTATTTGCAATATATATAAAAATAAATATATATAGTTTTTATTTTTGTCTATGAATAATTAAAATTAACAAGTATTTTAATTACTGCATTGCATTAATTTGATTGAAAAACAGTAGTAATACTATTAATTATCAACATTATAAATTTTGAGATATTTTGAATTGTTTATGAATTATTTAATTAGATATTTAAATTAATCTATAAATATAAAATATATTTACAATGTAGTATAAATTAAACATTAATTATTTAAAAACAAGTCTAATATATATTTAAGTAGTAGTAAAAATAAAACATTAATTATTTAATAAATGTCTATAATATCAGTGGATTAACACAGCTGGAAGCAAAAATAATTTGAATTAAAATAATATCTCTTTTACATAATATATTCTTGTTAAGAATATCTGAAATGCTGTGCAAGTTGAATTAATTCTGTGTAGATTTATTCATATAGTAGTATTATATTTTTTTTTGAATTTTAAGTAAAATTACAAGTTAGTATTGTTTTTTAAAGTTTATTTATATAAATAAATCTAATGAAGTGAGTATGTAACTAATAAAGTGGATATATAACTAAATATTAATTATGAACTATTATAATACCAATAGATGGCGACACTTTACCTTTCAGGTAGTTGTAGATAATATTGTTAATATTATATTTAATTTAACTATAGAGGGAGCTATTGATTGTATATTAATTTTACTTTCAGGAATTAAAATTGGATGGAGTAATATATATTCACGGATATAAATTTGTTATAAGTGTATTAAAACCAGAATTATTTTGTGTGTTTTTGAATCATTTTGTGATTGGGTGTCATTTATGGGGTTGTGTTTTAAAAAAAGTGTGCTCTCAACTTGTCTTACAAATCATTTCTCTCAACTCGACTTAGTTAACATGTATGATGCATTGCCATGTGGATGTGAATATTATGTAGACGTTGTGACATTTTAAGGATTCTGTATAATTATTGTGAGTAAAATATTTTATCTACACTTTACGAGTTCATATTTCCAATTTTATTATTTCAAAACTGTTATCTCGTGGTAATTTAGTGAGGTGTTAATTGCAGTTTTTTGGATAATCGATGTGAGTGAAATATATTGTATTTTCTTAATGGTTTTTTATTTCCTATTTAAATGTTTCCAAATTTTGGTATTTCCAATTGTTGTCTGGTAATAATTCAGTGTACCTGGATGATTCTACTGATCTTAGCATTATGCCAGTGGAATTATGAAACACTGAATTATTATTTAAAACACATGTGGGTGCATCCAGGCTGATGAGTACATGTGCATGTGTTTTTCCATGTCCAATTCATATTTGATTCTCATGTGGTCCAATTTTCCATTGTGTATGGTTCATATTTAATTTGTTAATCCATTTGTGTTTACTTAGTTGCAACTCCAATTTATAATTTTTTTTTTCCCCCTTTCTCTCTATTTCTTTTTTCAATTCTTTTGGTATGAGTAAAATTTGGCTAATTACCATTGAAGCATCAGCTATGGTAATATTATGTTTGCACATGGTATTTATTAGCTATGTGGTATTCTGTATACACAGTATCATTGATTATCTCTTTGGAGATTTAAGTAGAATAGAACTTGATATGTTTTTTGAAATTCATAGATATTATAATTATATATATATATATATATATATAATGGTTAAAATGATTAATATATATATATATATATATTTTAATCTGCTTGTTTAGAATATATTTTAAGTGCGAATATTTTCTTATAACTTTAAAAAATAAATTGCAAATAATTTTAAAAGAATGGAAAAATTGTTACTTTTTTTAATTCGAAAGTACTATTTTTTTTAAAAAATAAATTCGAAATTTTAATTTATTACATTTTTAGTTTTTCTGTGCAACAACATTTCAGTTTTTTAAACATTGAAAATAAATATGCAGCAGATAAGATAACGGAATATCTCCGTTATCCCCTTTCGTCTCCGTCCGTTCCGTTGTTTCAGGAAATATGAGGAAATTTTCTGTTTTTTACCGGAAAATACCCTTTTGTCGCAAAAAAGGACTTTTTCTGTGAAATTCAGGAAAAAAGTACCCGTGAATTTCAGATTTTTTTTAACAGTGTAGGAGTGATAAGATAGTGATTCAGAGTTAATAAGATAGTTAAACTTGGCTTTATATGATTTCAGTACTTTTTACGGTAAATGAGTTACGAGACTTGGCTGCATTTTTTACAGGTGACTTTTTGATGAGATTTCACTTGTTTTTGTAAGTAATCCTCATTTTCTTGATTTTGGGTTCTTTTTGGAGATCATCCACGGATTTTCGCTAAGCCCACACTCTGTCCCTATTATTTACAGGTATCAAAAATTTGAAGCTTTAGTTTCGTTTTCAAAGCACTGTAGATAAAAAGAGATTTCAGGTTCCTTAGGGTTGGGTTGATTATTGACGGCCAATTATCTACACATGGGATATAGGCCCGGGGGGGAGCGCCCTTCGTGGGGGTCTTTCTAAGGGAACCTAACCCGTATTTACGCATGGATAGATCCACGGCTCGAAGAAAACCACGAAAACTCCGAACGATTAGGCCGACGGGCGCGATTGGGATCGAACCCAGCACCTCCCGTCTACCAGCTTCGAGAGCACAACCTCTCAGCCACTGGTGGGGATCAGGTTCCTTAGGCAAGCACTAAGTTATGGGAGGGGGAGTGTCAAAAGTACTCCCAATTCCTTCCAGGATAGGTGCTATCCATCTGAGATATTACTCGCAGCCCCAGATACTTGATATTTAACATAAAAGAACTTTTTAGTATAAAAAGAAAGTCAAAATTAAAATTTCCGGAAATTTCCAATAAATCAAACTATATTCCTTTTTTCGATGTTCTTTTTTTTCGTTTTTTTTTTTTTAGTCTTTTTTTTATTATTTACGGATTTTTTAATTTTTTCTTACTTTGTGTACTAAACCCTGCCTTTCTGACAAATGTCAAGCTTCTAGGACTACAAAATCGAATTATTTTCAAATTTTCGACTTTTTATAAATTTATTGATTTTTCGATTTTAATTCTAAGTTACCTGATTGTCATGCCAATATAGTAATTATTTGATCTATCTTCTTAGGATCATTTAGGTTCAATTAAGAAATAAATCAAGTGAATCTTAGAGTCACCATAATTTTATTTAGAAAGGACTATCAAGCCATAACCAGACAGTAATGTCGGGAGGGTAGGGGGAGCTGTGAAAATTTTTGTGGGGCTAACATCATGTAACAATCCATATTTCATATGTGAAGTAAATAGAGTACAACCTGTGAAAGAAAACAATCCTGTCTATAAAGAAATCGCCTATCTCGTAGCCAGTCTATAGCGGAACTTTTCTCTAACGAAATTCGTAAACGAAAGAAAAGAAAACCATAATCCGGGGGAAATAACATAAAACAATTAGGGGCGTTGTACTAGCTAATAGGACAATTATCTTAAAACTAATGTTTCTAGCAGTGCAAAATAAAATTGTTTTCGAATTTTCGATTTCTTAAAGAATTTTCGATTTTCCGATTTTATTTTCGAATTTAACGAATATTTTAATTGTTCCTTTTATTGCATAGTAAATACTACCTTTACACCAAGTTTTAAGTTTCTAAGACTACAAGATAAAATTATTTTCAATTTTTGATTTTTTCGTAATTTTTTTTTATAATTTTCTGGTTTTTTTAATTTTTTCTTATTTTGTATCCTTTATTACAAATTTCATGTTTCTAGCGCTACAAAATCGAATTATTTTGAAATTTCCGATCTTTTTCGAGTTTTTTATTCTATTTTCGAATTTATTGTTTTTTAATTTTTCCTTTTTCTGTATCCTAAACGTTTACGCCGAATTTTCAGTTCTAAAGCTACAAAATTGAATTTTTTCCAATTTTTCGAATTTTCGATTTTTTTTTCGAATTTTACAGATTTTTTATATTTATTTCGTTTTTTGTATCTTAAATGCTACCTTTATTCCAAATTTTAAGTTTCTAGCTTTACAAAATCGAATTATTTTCAAATTTTCGTTTTTTTTTTTTTCGATTTTTTTATTTTATTTTCAATTTTTGTTGTGTTTTTAATTTTTTCTTTTTCTGAATCCTAAACATTACTTTTACACCAAATTTTCAGTTTCTAAGACTACGAGATCATATTATTTTAAATTTCTCTCTTTTTCTTTCTTTCTTTCTATTTTTTTTTTTTAATTATCCATATTTTTTAATGTTTCCTTATTTAGTATCTTAAATATTACCTTTATTCCAAATTTCAAGTTTCTAGCTCTGTGAAATGGAATTATTTTCAAAATTTACTTATTTTTCGATTTCTTTCGATTTTTTTATTTTATTTTCGAATTTCATTGCATTTTTATTTTAACTTATTGTGAATCCTAAACACTATCTTTACCGCGAATTTTAAGTTTCTAAGGCCAAAAGATCAAATTATTTTAATTTTTTTCAATTTTTTTCGAATTTTTGATTTTTTTTTTCGAATTTTCTGGAATTTTTTCTTCTTTGCATCCTAAATACTACCTTTAATCCGAATTCCAAGTTTCTAGCGCAACAAAATTGGATTATTTGAAATTTTTCGATTTTTTTCGATTTTTCGATTTTATTTAATTTTTTTTTTTTTTTTTTTTTTTTTTTTTTTTTTTTTTTTTTGTGCTTTTGATATTTTATTTTTCCGAATTCTAAACACTACCTTCACACCAAATTTTAAGTTTTTAAGACTACAAGATCGCGTTATTTTCAATTTTCAATTTTGTTCAATTTTTTTTAATTTTCGAATGTTCTTTTTTTTTTTTTCGGATTTGATAATTTTTCCTTTCTTTGTATCCGAAACACTAGCTTTATGCCAAATTTTAAGATTCTGTGGCTGCGGGATCTACCCAATCTTTTTGATGACGCGAGAGTGAGTGAGTGTGTGAGTGACAAAAAAAAATCGAAACTTTGAGTTCATATATCGTCTGCACTAATTTATGGGTATTTTTTTAATTATCCATATTTTTGAATTTTTCCTTATTCAGTATCTTAAATATTACCTTTAATCCAAATTTCAAGTTTCTAGCGCTATGAAATCGAATTATTTTCAAATTTTCCTTATTTTTCGATTTTTCCGATTTTTTCGATTTTTTAATTTTATTTTCGAATTTTATTGCGTTTTTTATTTTAACTTATTCTGAATCCTAAACACTATCTTTACCGAGAATTTTAAATTTATAAAGCTAAAAAATCAAATTATTTTAATTTTTTCAATTTTTTTCGAATCTTTTGAATTTTTGAATTTTTTTTTTCGAATTTTCCGGAATTTTTAATTTTTCCTTATTTTGTATCCTAAATACTATCTTTATTCCGAATTCTAAGTTTCTAGCGCAACAAAATCGGATTATTTGAAATTTTTCGATTTTTTTCGATTTTTCGATTTTTTTCGATTTTTCGATTTTTTCAATTTTGCTTTCGATTTTTTTGGTGTTTTTGATGTTTTCTTTTTCTGGATACTAAACACTATCACCGAATCTTAAGTTTCTAAGACTACAAGATCGTATTATTTTCAATCTTCAATTTTGATGGAATTTGTTGAATTTTCGAATGTTTTTTTTTTTAATTTTCCGGATTTTATAATTTTTCCTTTCTTTGTATCCTAAACACTACCTTTTTTCCAAATGTCAAGTTTCTGGAGCTACGGGATCTACCCAATCTTTTTGATGACGCGTGAACGAGTGAGTGAGTGAGTGACAAAAAATCGAATGTTTGAGTTCATATATCGTCTGAACTAGAAAAGACAGAAAGTTGTAATTTTAAATCTTGGTCCTGTGTGCCAAATACTCTAGAAAAACGAAGTTTCAAATTTTTGGGATACTCCAGCGCGGATATATGGGGGGGGGGGGGGTCAAAAGTGCCCTGAGTTGCTTCCAGAAAAGTATGCTTACGGCTGTCCTCTCTCGACTTGGCGGAGGTACTGCCGTGCCTCCAGATACCCAGTATATTGTTTTTTCCACATATAGTACTGTTTGCATTGTAGGTTTAAGCATAATATTAATGAATTAATAGATTTTTTTTTCAGATTGTGGCGGAGTTATATCAGAACCTAACGCAGTCATTACATCTCCTGGGTATCCCAACAATTATCCTGCTGGAATGGATTGCGACTGGTTTATCAAAGTTCCTGACGGTGAAATTGTTCAGGTAAAGGATAAATATATAAAAATAAAAATGGACGTTTGCGTATGTGTCTGTCTGTGTGTGTGTGTCTGTGTGAGTATGCTGTTTTCAGATAAGATTGCTACACACAGAGCTATAAGAGGCAGAAAGGTGTCTGCATGTTTGATATTATGCATCTCGAAGCGAGTTTTTTCATTTTTTGATTCGGTTTTTTTATTTAACTTTGTAGCGATCTTTAACATTTTTTACCGTTTCGCAGCGATTTTTCCATTTTAGTGAATTGTTTTGAGTTGTTAATAAACTTCTTATCTGATCTATCACCTATCCATCACTCACCTACCTGTCACTTGTCAATCACTCACCTATCGCTCACCTATCTTTCTCTAACCAATTTCGTTCTTTGCTATTTTTGAATTATCTCGATTTTTTTATGTCCTTTTTATTTTTTTTTCGCATTTTGCTGCGATTTTTTGACAATTTTTTTCTTAAAAGAAAAGAGCTTTTCACTAAATTTTGCTTCTGTCGTGATAAAATTCAAGTTGAAAGAATGCTAAATCGGTTCCTATAGCAACTTTAAAAACGGTGTGGGAAAATTTAATTTAATCTGAGTCGTAATAAAAAAATCACAATTCAAAGTTTGTTTGATATAAACATTCTGGATCGGAACAGGCATAGCCACGGCTGACTTTATGCCAGCCGAGAAAGCTCTTGTTTATTACTCACGCCTTGACGGAATTCATGATCTCAGATCATGTGAATTGACGTTATGAACTCCGTCCTAAATCAACACCCCCCTAGATTAGGTAGAAAGTCAAAACATTGTTTTTCGTTTCTGCTCTGACGTCACTAGAAGCAGTGGCACCAACTTAAAAAAAAAATATTGGATGAGCTCAAAAGTATTTTGATAAATGGCATACTCAGACCTTTTACTCCTTTGGAAGGTTGAGAAAAAGGGATAACTCCAAGTTATCATGTTTCAAAGTGAAGTATAAAGTTGTAATTTTATTAAATTGTATTTGTATGAGTTATTCCTTATAAAGACACAAATATTTACAAATTTACTAAAATATCATCATATCATAAATATGACTACAAATTGAAAGCACAGTCATTTAAGTGAATTGTCGGTGCTAGAAGTCAAGGCATTAAAACGAATGGTCATTCATTTTTTTTTACTCACTGGCAAGTGATGGGGTACCTGTATAAGAGAATGGCGGCAAATGCACACATCGCATGCCCAGACTGGAGTTTTTGTCCAAACTATGGTAAACCAACATTCCAGAACAGGACGGTAATCACATGGACAAGTTTGATTAAACGTTTGTTTCAACAAGTTAACAAGGATTATCTTGGAGATTCGTTTTTGTCTAATATCGTCTCAACCAATCGAATTTTATTGCCTGTATGTCACCACTCTTTTATAGAAGCAGCGACCTGTAAATGGCAAAATAAAATTTGTTTGAGTGGATAAAGAAAATAATGAAATAGAACAATACAAATTAGGTTCGCTGAGGTAGCAAATTATTGAGCAGGCTCGGGCCCTACGGGCCCATATAAGTTGGCGCCACTGACTATAGAAGTAGGCAATACAATAAACGTTCGAAAGACCGGTGTGATTTGATTTCCGTGGTTTTCCACGTTAATTATTAATTATTAGTAGTATTTATGTTGTTCCATATGAAATATATGTACATCAAATTTGATGTATACTTTTTGCGTACTGTATGCCATGGAAATTAACCCAATACTCCAAAAATTCAATTATTTTTTAAGAATAATTAGATAATGTAAAGATTGCGGTCCGAACTCATCCAAACAATGAATGGGAAACGATGGATTACTTTCTATTGTTGCAGATAAAAGAGAAATAGTGAAACATATTCAGACACGTAGATTTTTTTATATTTTTTTATTTGCAGGTTAAATTTCGGTAAAAATATTTCTACACGTGTACTTTGTTTTTATAAGGGAATAAAAATACATGCATACTGTGACGTCGCTAGAATAACGACTGTTGGGTTTTATTTTTTTATGCATTATAACTTTATTGCTGCCATTTTTTTCATTACAATTAAATAGCAAATATATTCTTATTTGGATTCATGGTGGTTAAATGTAAAATATGTGTGAAAAGTTTGTGCCGTTGAAACTGATGTTATGCTTAGCTTCAAATGCCTTTTTACACTGATAAAACTAAAAAACATTTGCAAACATGGCATAACTTTCACTGATTTTTCAATTGTTAAATATAAAAATTAGAATTGGAGCCTTTATTGATTACTTCATCTTGATTGTATACATTAATTACATATTAGCGATTGCTTTTTTAAAAAACTAAATTATACGTAAGATGAATAAATTTTTAATAAAGAATTCAGAAACGTACACGATTTCAGGAAAAATAACATTATTAAAAGTAGTGTTATTATATATATATATATATATATATATATATATATATATATATATATATATATATATATATATATATATATATATATATATATATATTACGGAACATTGAAACGAGCGTTTGTTTCCGGATACTATACCATAACAAAATTAAGATTTCATAATAAAACACAAATTAGAACTAGATCTACATCTGTTTCCTTTTACTAAATAAGATCTGTAATTTCTCATCTGTTCTGTCATCTTATTTACATTAAAATTAAAAAATTGTTGTTAAATCTCCAGAGGCCCATACTTTAATCAGGCCCTGAACTTAACGTTCCATGTCAGTTTTACTTATTTTCGATGAATATGTTTATCAATTATTATAAATTTTAAGTGAAAACTATGATTTCTACCCACAGTCTTAGAACGGATATTTACACTAGCAGGCAATAAACCGAAAGTTCGTTCAAATTTCAGAAAAATAAGTATGTATAAAAATTAGTTCTATTTTGTTTCCCTTTTTACTTTCACTGCATTTTGTTGTACGATGCTAATTAAACTTTAGAAAAAAAAAACATATAAATTATATATATATAGATAGATAAACAAGAACGAAAAATCATGCGTCAAGCATAGATTATGTAACACTTTCCAACGCTTCCAAAATAATTTTACAAATCATTACCGTTTAATAAGCTGAAAGATAACATCTAAATAAACAATTTTAAAAACGCATAACATATTTAAAAACGTAATTTCAGGAATTTCCAACATATACAATATTCGGAAAAATATCCGAATACTTTTATTCAGCCCTGTATAGGATCTATAGATTTGTATATATACTACATAGGATGCTAAATTTTAGTTCAGTTAGGAAACGCGTAGCACAGTTTAAAATTCTCCTTCTGGAGTTTCTGTCAATAAACAAAAATGCTTTCGCGAAATTTTGTGCTGCCCTGTATAGGATCTACAGAATTTATACACACCAAGTAATAGACAAAAAGTGAGTTAAATTTAAAATCGCGTTCAGCAACTTAAAACGCACTTCCAGGAATTATTGTTAACAGACAGTAGAGAATTCTTTTGTGTGTCCCTGTAAATGAACGATGACTGCTATACACACAATATTCTGTAGTGTGTCTCTTGTAATTCACCTTAGTTATACATATAAATTTCATAGCGTTTAAAATAGTGAAACATTATTTAATTAAACCGCAATCGATTTTTCTCCATAGACGTAATGTAACGGAATTCTTTTGACTGTCCCTGTAAAGTAACTATAAGTGCTATGCACACACTATTCCATATTAAGCTTCTTGTAATGCACCTTAGTGATATATATCAATTACAATGTGTTTGAAATTGTGTAACATCATTAAAATAAACCGCAAATGATTTTCCCCCATAGACCGTAATGTAACGGAATTCTTTTGAGTGTCCCTGTAAGAAAACTATAAGTGCTACACACTTCAGTTGAAATAGGGAACATTCTATAGATAACGACAATAACATATAAAAATTGCAGGGCAATCCGAGCATATTTACGGGAGTTAGAGCACGGCCAGACGGCAGACAAACCGAAGTCATAAACACTTTTCAACTAGGTTGGAAAGTGTTAAAAAGAGCAGTGAATATTATTAGATGATCTTTATACCAATATTTAGCTTTAATTGAAACACCTGAATACTACTACTTTAAAACTTCTTAATCCAAAAGAATCTAACAATTAATTTAACTAAATAGATAGATGTTTTATACTAGGACTTCCCTCAAAGGGATTAGTCTGAGTGATATTGCTGAGAACATAAAGTTAACAATTACGATATAAAGAAGATATCAACAAGATATCTAAGTGAATATACAGCATATGATAGACAAGAGATAGATAAAGATACAACATATGAAAAATAGCAAATTAAATGATATAATTATATAATATCATATATAAATTCATATACTGTTATGTTTTCATATGCATTTTTTTATAACATTTGGCAAATCATCTCATTTTCTTAAGCGGGAATTGCCCAAAACTTAAAAAAAAAACCGCCGGATCTTTTAAAACGATATTTTTAAAGTCACATAATCTGATTTGCAGCCAATAGCGTATTTTAGCAAGCGTAGTTTAACGCAAATTTAATTTAATTTTTGCAACATTTTCTTTGTGACAAATATCTAAATAAAATATTAAAAAATAAAATATTAAATATTGAAATATTAAATCAAATATTTAATATTTGAATTAAAAAAATTTCCTTTGTTTATTTGTATAACTATTTATAGAAACTCGTATACTTCAAACCACATTGATAACATGCTTTGCTACAAACGTGTCTACCAGTCTAACTACTCGTATGTCTTAGCTGTGTCTCTCTCCGAACTCATCTGTCTACTGTCTCTCTACTCTTCTGTATACCCGTCTCAGTATCCGTCTGTCTTTCTACCCGACTCTTTAATCGTGTCTCTACCTGTCTCGCTTCCCGTTACACTACCCGTCTATCAACACGTCTGTCTGTCTATATACCCCTCTCTCTATCCGTCTGTCAAGTCGTCTCTGTACTCGTCTCTCTATCCACCACGCTACCCGTCTCCCTACCCATCTCACTACCCCTCTGTCAACCCTTTTTTTCACCTGCCTCGCTACCCGTCTGTCTATTCGTTTCGCTACCCGTTAGCTTATCTCTGTCGCTATCCGTCTCTCTACCCGTCTGTCTACCCGTTTGTTTACACGTCTATCTATCTCTCGCCAACTCTTCCCAATATTTAAACAATTTAGTAAACGGAAGCCGTTTATCTGTTATTAAATGCAAACAGGAGTAATTTATCTAAAGAGTGTAATCAGATGCAATTTTTTTAAATACATACATAAACCAGCATAATTATTCACCAGTTTTATTTTCATAGTAGTTTATGTCATATTCATTTCTGTAACTTTCTTTTTCTTTTTTTGGTGGGTGGTTGGGGGGGGGGGGGGTTCCAAATATATACACTTAAATTCAAACTTTTGCCCCCATGTTAATATTAGTGTTGTTTGTATTATCAATTAATACTTTGTTGATCGAGCTTCATTCGAAACAAATGTAAAAGACATCTACAGTTTTTTTTTCTAGGAGAAAGTTCCGTAATCGGGCCCTAAGCTAATAGGAGAATTTAATATCATTATTGTTTCTAACTCTTATAGAGTTAAAACAATATTGTAGCTAGCATTATTACTCTTGTTTGTGACCAACCTCTTCTGTGTATCTGTGTATCGGAATGGGGAAAAGTTCCGTATCATGTACTGGTTGGTGCCAAAGGCAGTTTTAGAATCTTACCAAATTTTTCTAGAGAGCGGAAAAACATGTTTTTTAAAATATTTACAAATATACGTTTATTAAACCATGTTTTTGAGCCATTTTAAAAAATTAAGTACGGTGCTAAATAAAATTTTATTGCCATTTTCGATATTTTAATAAGAAATGAAAATACATAACAAACAAATTTAACAAAACTAAGCCATTTTTAGGTACTTCTATATTATCCCGTCGACCACTTTTCATAACAAAAAACTATCGCCAAACTGTAAGATTAAACGCCAAAAATACAGTCCCATTCACTTGATGCCAGAAGCATTATACGTATTTGTTATGCCATCAAGTGGTTTTTAATTCGACATTTGCGTGTATTTTCCATTATGTTTTACTGATTTATTAGTTATTTCATTCATTAAAATAACAATTGTGTCCTTAAATTCTTATATTTTATTTATTTTGATATTTCAATGGCAACGTTCTCCCGTTTATTTAGCGTTACAGTTTGGCGATAGTTTTTTGTTATGAAAAGTGGTCGACGTGATAATAGAGAAGTACCCATTTTTGTGATAAATAATTGTTATTGCCAGGGGGGCAAATTGTAAACAATTAATAAGCGAACTAAAAAAATTACCGGAAATAATTTGTGGGAATCTCAGGAAAGAAATATCTGATATAAATAGCATTTAAAATCTTAAAATGGAGAAGTGGTCCGTATAAAAATGCAAAACATTATACAGCTGATATAAGAATTTTTTTATTTTTTTATATTTCCGAAAGAACAGATAAAAGGGTAAAAATACCGGCACAGATGCCATATACTCACCACGTTGGCGCGATTTTTCCCCCGCCCCTTTGGCGAAAACTGTTTGTTGTGTTTGTTTACTTTTATTTTTTATTTTAATTCTATAGATTATTTTTATATGTATATCAATATTAATTTAGGCACAGATGTCATGTACGCACCAGATTGGCGCGATTTTTTCCCCCGCCAATTTGGCGAAAACTTTGTTTTTGAATATTAGTTACAAATACCATACAATAATAGCACGTAATTTTTTATTTCAATATAAAAATAAAATAACGTAATAAATGAAATAGCTCCTATTATTCAAAAATGGGAAATAAAAATAAATAAATGATAGTTTGATATAAATAAATATTGATATATATAATAAAAACAATTTACATAATTAAAATAAAAAATAAAAGTTAATAAACAACAATTGAAACAAAATAACCGGGTTACCATGTGAGGCATAAAATTGCCATTTTGTTGCAATCGCGCCAATGTGGTGCGTATATGACATACGCGCCTTTATTTATATCAAACTATTATTTATTTATTTTTATTTCCTTTTTTAAAATAATAGAAGCTGTTTCATTTATTACGTTATTTTATATTTATATTGAAATAAAAAATCACGTGTACTATTTGTCACACTATTTGTAACTAATATTCAAAAACAAAGTTTTCCCCAAGCTGGTGGAGAGAAAAATCGCGCCAAAGTGGTGCGTATATGACATCTGTGCCTTGTTTCATTTCACATAGAGGTACTGCTCTATTATCCCGTCGACCACTTTTCATAACAAAAAACTATCGCCAAACTGTTAGATTAAACGCCAAAAATGCAGTCCCATTTACTTGATATCAGAAGCATTATACGTGTTTGTTACGTCATCAAGTGGTTTTTAACGCGACATTTGCGTGTATTTTTCATTATGTTTTACTGATTTATTAGTTATTTCATTCATTAAAATAACAATTGTGTCCTTAAATTCTTATATTTTATTTATTTTGATATTTCAATGACAACGTTCTCCCGTTTATTTGGCGATAGTTTTTTGTTATGAAAAGTGGTCGACGGGATAATAGAGAAGTACCCACATATGTATTGGTACTTTTATGTTAACTTGGCGCAGTTGATAAATCGCCAAATATTTTTCTCATAACATCTTCATATTGCATTCATTTCATTTAAATATAAATCTTTCACTGATTTCATTTGAAATACATACATTAAAAATACACGTCTTTCACTCATTTAATTTAAAATACACGCCTTTCACTAATTCCATTTAAAATACTAAAAAGGAAAAGAAAATATGAAATAATGCCACAAATCGAAACTTTTTATTTAAACATCAAAGAATTGTTCCTAACATACACATGCGAAATGAAAAAGCTGCTAATGGTGTGATTTACGCCAAATCTCTAATACTAATACTACTCTTACTAATCTCTAATACTTTTCAAACAGAAAAAATTCCAGATTAACTTTCCATTTTTATTAAATTGAAATATATTTCATTGTGCTGAATATTAGTGCTTGCATATTTTTTTGCTCCATGTACTCCATGAACTTTTCAATTCCGATTGTCTACGAAAATTTCCCACCGGTGAAAATGACGTACGCACAAAATTTAGTGACGTATGTACTTTAATTGTGCTTTTTTATCTATTTTTTTAATATAACTTCCAAACGGTTTGACACTTATTCTTGGTAATAAATAGACGTCGTTGTCACCTTTATATGTACCTGCTGTAAAAATTTGAACGAAATCCGTTAAATATTTTTTGAGTTATGCTTGACGAAAGGTTTTAATATCCATCGTAGCTATATATGGGGCAAAGTAATACTGCGCTGTGTATGAGTCTTCGTTGCACTCAGACAATAATGAAATCAAGAACACTTTTTATGTAAATTTTAATATTTGTTATTGAATTTAATTCAATAAATTGCCATTACTTTGTATTTGTATACATATAAAGTTGTAGTCGTAATTATATATTGTTGTTTTGTAATATGTTTCTTTTATATTTAAAATGCGTAATTCTAAATAACTTTTTCTATCACAATACAAATGAGTTGCATTTAATCAAAAGGTATGACTTAAATTGTGAGTTAGTACAAAATTATAATTCTTAATGGAATAGTTCTTAGCATTTGGTACTAAAATAAATTTACTTGCATGTTATCATTGTGAAATAGTCTGCGGTGAAATAGATTTTCTGGCCAATCTAAAGTTTTGAATACAGTTATTATTTCATAATTACATTTATAGGTGATTGTATATGGATTCACAGTTTCACAGTAATTTGTTGTTACCAAGTTAAAAACAGATTAGTTATTCTCAGAAGAAAATGTATATTTGGCGACTAAAAATGGAGTAAATTGGCAATAAAGAAAATCACACTATTTTTAGAAGAAACGATTTTTTTCTCCAAAAGTTTTACTCATTTTATAAGACAATCTTTAGCTGATAATCTTACTAAAAATTCTCATTAATAAGAATTCCTGGTTCAACTAAACATTTTTTTTTCTTATTGAAGTTAAAATATGAATATACCATATTTCTTTTAAATACTAAAAAGAGTGAACTAACAACATAATATACTGTAAAAATACCATAAAAAAATAATTGTTTTCTAATTTTACAAAATACTTTCATTGAGCATAGCATATGAACGTGATTTTTTAGTATTTTCTGTAACGATATTTAAAAAAACTGTCCCAAAAGAAAATTTTAGAAATTATTATTATTTTTAAACAAAACTCTTTTAAAGACTGTGTATTTGCATACATGTAAAGTCGTAGTCGTAATTTTATATTGTTGTTTTGTAATATGTTTCTTTTATATTTAAAATGCATAATTCTAAATAACTTTTTGTATCACTGTCCGGTATTGCATAAATTTATAAAATATATATTAACATTATGGCAGTATTAAAAAAAAGTAAGTTTGTAAAATTTTGTTTAAATTTTGTTTTTACTCAATGATGAACAACATTTTGTTCATCCAGTTAAAATTTACGATGATCAAATCAAAGCAGAAAATAACGAGAATCATCATAGCATAGGTGTAACATACAAAATTGCAGAGAAGCTAAGTGCATTGCGTATATGCAATTTATGAAAGAAAAGTATTTAACTTGACTATGTAAAGGAGTTTGATTTATCATAAATTTGAAGAACTCATTAAAAACTGTGCTTTGTTCCAACTGTTGGTTATATTAAAATTAAAGTTGCAGTATATTCATGCCAATAAATTTTATTGTAATATGCTTAGGTACAGTTTCTTGTTAATATATATTTTAATAATATGTTAATAATATATAAAATTATGTAATATTGCATTTTAAAATTTGAATGACTTGCATGTTTACTAGTTTCTGTTAAAAGGTCACTTGTTTAGGTGTTACGTTATCTTAAATAAATTTCTATTTATATAAATGTATTAAAATATCGAAGTGTTTAATTTAAACTTACAATAATATCTTTTTTATCAAATAATGTGCATTATATTAGTCTTTAGAAGAGATAGTTAAAAGTGCAAAATGAATAACTATTTTAATTCAATTTTTATATGTAATCATCCATAATGTCATATATCAATCATTAGAATCTCTTGTTTTACCAATTTATTCCATATTTAGTCGCCAAATATACATTTCCCCCCCAGGATCATAGATCTGTCATTAACTTGTTAGCAACAAGCTATTTTAATTTTTACCCTGCTTTTGATGACGTCAAAACTACGTGTCTGGGCTTTCTCTAGAGGGCGTTGCCTAAGCCACCGTCCTAATAAACAAAATCTTCCTCAGCCGGTACTGAAGTCAACCGTGGTGTATCCCGACTGAAGAAGATTGTCGGGAAAGTACACAGCTTAATTTTTTAAAAATAGTAGACATGACTTCCGTCCTAAAAATTGCGGAAAAAAAGTTATTTGCATTACAATTCATTGATTGCTGTTTTGTATACTACTGTTATAGTTAAGATTCTGGAGGACGGTAATAAACGCCAATAACGAGAGTCTGGAAGGAACAGATTTCTCTGTATTTAATCAGAACATGTAAGCATAATATAAGATATACAGCAGTGATAAATAACAAATATAACATACAAAATGAACATAAAGATTAAATAAAGCCTTAAAATTATAAGCCAAAAAAAAAAATTATCAAAATTTGCTGCAATCATTCTGTAGGCCAAAAATCTCTATTGCTATTCAAAATCGCAATAAAACAGTCATCGTTTTTATCAATTAGGCGCTTCATAAGTTCACTTAAATATGAATCTAAGATCTTTAATATGAAAATAAATACCAAATCTTTATCTTTTTTTTTTTAATTCTAAATGCTAGAGAAAACAGAGAAAGGGCAGTTAACTTATTTTCTTTATTAGAAAAACTTACTTAACTGGCTTATCTACAAGTACAAATAAAAACAAAATACATACATTGGCTTCCTAGCGCTGCTTTTGATATCAAACGTGATGTCACGCTTTTGTATTATTGGCGTTAAAATATGTCGTTTGGAGATATTTTTTTCCGAATAATATAGCTTATAGAGTTGAGTTTAATGTGAGTAGCCATTTACTACTGTTTTTCAACGCGTTATCGACTGATATAACGTATGAATGCAATACATCAATAGTTTTGTGTCTGCACTGAATTTTAATAGTTACACATATTTATAGCTAGGTGGCGCCTTTTTACATTTTACACATTTATTTATAACTTGTAATATGTCCTTATACAATATTTTCGAGTTCATTTACAAATTTAGGTTTGTGGCATATCCGCTTAATGGCGCTTTTTTGTAACAATTTTATAAACAACGTTTGCTATTTTAAGATGTTAAAGTAAAATGAGGTGACTTTATATATTGCACATATTTTTATAAACCGACGCAAAATTGGAAAAACTATCATTAGATAAATGTTTTTACTATAGTCGCGCGTCCCCACGACCCACACTTTTTTCTTCTTTTATGTTTATTTTTTGTACTTATCCGTGCCCGGAAGATAGATCGCCAAAAATGGTTGTCAAATGCCAATCTTGTTTATCGTCGGCAATCATGTTCAAGCAGTAATTTAACATTATTAAATAGATGAAATTGTTAAAAATGGTAAACCGAACAGGACTTACAGGAAGTCGGCCGCCAGTCTAAGCTCCCGGAGCCTTTATGCGTACGCGCCATGTGGGGTTAGTTGACCCAGGACATCACACAAGTATGGTTCATTCAATACACTACCGGCCAAGGAAAAGCTCCGCTCAATGCTCATCACTTTCCATGCACCTGAAACACAACTGAACGTCTGGTCACTACGACAGCAAAACCCATGGATTGAACTATTCTACTGCATAGTTCGGGGATCCTCCCTGTCCGCCAGGAACTCCAGATGAACCGGACACTATCAGGAGGGCCGGGACCGAAGACATAACGTTTTATTGATCTATCAATGCATCTGGACATGAATATCTACAGAGATAGTCACAGGTCATTCAGCTATGGATTTTAGAAATGTTAAATAATATAAAAATTAAATAAAATAAATAAACTACAATAAATAAATAATAAAAAAGTATAAACTATATACTGCAATAAAAACATTAACAATAAACTGTAATAAATAAACTATATATTTGTCAAAAAATAAGGGTTACAATAATTAGTATTATTGGCACCATTGTTGGCACAGTTGTATCTTCCGGACACGGATAATACATGCCTTATTTTCTCACAGTTTATTTTTCCTTCATAGATATCATTCGTAGATATAGAAATGGAAGACGATTGCTCAAAGGATTACGTACTGGTACGCAACGGAAGATCGGAAGATAGCCCTGTAATGGGGAGATTTTGTGGATCGCACACGATCGCACGATTAACCAGTACTACTAGTTTCGTGACAATAGTTTTCCATTCAGATGAATTTGGAACAGCCAAGGGATTTAAAATTATGACTAGAGAGTTTCAGAGAGGTAAGATATATATATATATTTATAAACGTTTAAGGGGTCATAATACTTTTAAAATGTCGAAAAGTGAAAAAAAAATTACCATTTTTTGTCATTTTATATCCTGAAATGTATTCCTTAGAAAAACCTTTTATTTCATTTTTTTCAGATTGTTAAAGGGGTTTTTTAATTTGCCCAGCAAAAAAAATGGAATCACAGGTTGCGCGCATGATTACAAAAGAATTTTCTCATGTAACACAAAATTTTTGGTATATAATTATGTCTGAGCGTCTTGTGCTTACACTGAACCTAAAAGCGTGTTTATTTACAGCATTTTTATGTTTTAGAAACAAATCTGTATCTTGCATATATGAAAATTGTAAAAGTTTAACAATATAACACCAATTAAAAATATATTCCGGCCTGTAACGGGAGGAAAAGGTAGCTTCCATAGTCCATGTTTTTAAAAATTCAACTCATTTTACTCAAGCACCCGAAGCTGAAATGTTTGGAATCCGATTATAGAAAATGCCAGCCCAGTTTTCGTTAATACTGAATTTAATTGCGAATTTCAGCATCCTCTTTAATAAAAAGGTATGTGTTACTGACGACTGGGATCGTTGCCACAGATTAATCTCAGAAAATGAAACATTTGAAGTTACTGAAAAAATTAATTGCTCGAAAAGTATTTGTCAGAAAATTGTTAGACAAACTGCGTTAGAAAGGTAAAAAATTGTATTTTCCTTGATATAAATTTCAAATCCACTGATTATGCCATTTTTCAAATATTGAATTTCAAAAATGACCAAATTTCACAATGCATTACCATAGCGAAAACTTCACGCGTAAAAAAATAATAATAACAGCAATATGTCAGCACGAGTCACAAATTATAGTAACCGTATTATTCTGTTAAAATATAAAAGTGAATTATGATGTCACGAGTGCTGATTTTTATTTAATTCTCGACAAATACTAGATGCGCCATTTCTATTTAGTTGGGAATAATATAGGTTTATTTCCGTTATTAAAAAATGTAGCAATAAAACATATAAATCAATGGAAAACGGTAGGTAATAAATTGTAAACGTAATAATAAACCGTATTAAAAAAATAATAACTTAGTGAAATAAGTATCCGTTTTTATGTTATTATAGGATATATAGGTAAAGATACAGATTACTTTAAAATACAAGGTTAAATTCACCGATATATTTCGTTTGATTCAAGGTTCTTTTGGAGAAACCGACCAGCGCAGCGGGCGTAGTCTGCTGGTCTCTATAATAAAACCGTAAGTCATGTGACTGTCATCAACAGTTCCGGGATGCCCGCATCGCTTTTTCATATGCCAGGCGGCCATTTTTATTCAAAATTATTTTTCGAATAAAACTGCATAAAAGTTATATTTTTAGAAAGATCGTTCAAAATAAATTAATATTTGAGAGATGACTTACGTTCAATTATGTATATATTCTGCAATAACTTCAGTTGAAATTAGCTTCACAGTCCAAATTCTCCATCCATGTAAGTAAACCAAAAAAAAAAAAAAAAAAAAAAAAAAAAGATTCATTCGTCGTGAAGGTTTAAAATATTAAACCATACCATGGAGATAATCGTTCGTAAAGTAAGTTTTCCTTGAATGATTTTTTGGAGCGCTGTCTGGTGTCAAAAAAATAATTCGCACCAGGACCTGTGAGACAATTAAAGTTTACCATAATTCCGTTTGATGAAGTGCTTATACAACTCAACTTCCTTCAGAATCTTTTCTTGACGTAAGTTGAATGTAAACAAATACAACTCATGTAATAATATTTAATAAATCAAATTTTGAAATGATCAGTTAATTTGGTATTTTGTATTACTAGGGGGCTCTGCCCCCTGCTCGCTACGCTCACCAACCCCCGTTCTGATTTCACAGCCTCTTAAAACCTTGTAATGTATCCTGTTTTAAAAAGATGATGGTGATATCACGAACGGCGACTTTCTTCTGTAATCAGGTTATAATGCTTTTTCATTTAACTGGTTATAATGCTTTTTCATTTAATTCATCTTTTTTACTTTCTTCTATCTATAATAGAAGAAAGTATTGTAATCGAAATTTTTTTCGACTTCCAGTTTTCGACGGATTTACACGTTTTAGGGGTCAGAGATTCCAAAAAACACGTTTTTACAAAATGTCTGTCTGTCCGTCCGTCCGTCTGTCCGTCTGTCCGTCTGTGTGTCTTCATTGTATCATCGAAAAGTGTATGAAGTTATGCTTCAAATTGAACCTAATTTTTTTTCTATGTTTTTGGCTATGGCAAGCAGGTTCTATTAGAATTTGGGGATATTTCGGCGAAAGGGGGCGCTGTGATCGATATTTTTGTTCCATTTTCACTATTGTACCATCTAAAAGTGTTTGAAGTTATGCTTCAGATTGAACCAATTTCTTTTTCTATGTTTTTGGCTATGGCAAGCAGGTTCTATTAGAATTTGGAGATATTTCGACGAAAGGGGGCGCTGTGATCGATATTTTTGTTCCATTTTCACTATTGTACCATCTAAAAGTGTTTGAAGTTATGCTTCAAATTGAACCAATTTCTTTTTCTATGTTTTTGGCTATGACAAGCAGATTCTATCAGAATTTGGGGATATTTCGACGAAAGGGGGCGCTGTGATCGATATTTTTGTTCCATTTTCACTATTGTACCATCTAAAAGTGTATGAAGTTATACTTCAAATTGAACCAATTTTTTTTTCTATGTTTTTGGCTATGGTAAGCAGATTCTATCAGAATTTGGGGATATTTCGACGAAAGGGGGCGCTGTGATCGATATTTTTGTTCCATTTTCACTATTGTACCATCTAAAAGTGTATGAAGTTATGCTTCAAATTGGACCTAATTTTTTTTCTATGTTTTTGGCTATGACAAGCAGATTCTATCAGAATTTGGGGATATTTCGACGAAAGGGGGTGCTGTGATCGATATTTTTGTTCCATTTTCACTATTTACCATCGAAAAGTGTATGAAGTTATGCTTCAAACTTAACCTAATTTTTTTTCTATGTTTTTGGCTATGGCAAGCAGATTCTATCAGAATTTGGGGATATTTCGACGAAAGGGGGCGCTGTGATCGCGATTTTTGTTCCATTTTCACTATTGTATCATCGAAAAGTGTATGATGTTATGCAGATAATTAAACCAAAAATTTTTAACGTGTTTTTGGCTGTAGCCAGCAGGTCCTACTAGAATGTGGGGATATTCCGCCGGAAGGGGGCGCTGTGATAGCCATTTAAAGATTTCAAATTAAAAAGATGTATAAAAAATTTTTGAAATCCTAAAAGTTTTTTCCGTTAAATGTTCGCCCTTGATCCGGAGAATCCGAAGCAGTTTTTGTTTTGTCTCTATATTAAAAAATGGCGGAGATGTAGCGGTTTGAAATTTTAGGGTGGTTGACATTTTCAAACAAGACAGCAGAATTCATCCATAAACGGGTTTAATTTATGAGTTTTAGTTAACAGGGTTTCAGCAAATTTTCTTTCATTGTTGTAACCATTGTTCCTATTCTTAAGTGCTTAACACTATATATTTATATTCGCCAACGTCAAATTCTCGCCAAGCTTGGCGGCAGTTGACGAAGAATCGCCAAATTTGGCGACAAAAATAGGTTGCCACAAATGAAGCCAACTTGGCTGTAGAAGACTAATTTGGCGATATTCTCATTCAAATTCAATGTTGACGAGAACTGGGAATGAATCTTCTTTAATTGGGTTCCATGCATTTTAGCTTCGTGTTTTCCAGTAAAATTAGCTAAATTCGTAAAACCAAGGAATAGGGAGGCTATCTGTTCCGATCGGTACAGGCCAAAAGAACTTTTCGTAGTTTAGTATACATCAGTTGATTGCATCCCGGTAACCCGATGATTCGCAAGCAACTGACGTACAACAGAATGACGAAAAATATTGATTTTATTGGCGATGTGAGGACGAAATTAGAAGTATTAACATGATTGAGATAGAAGAAAGTTTTGGGATTGGCACATCCGACTAGTTATTTTTAATATTCATGTGTAAACCCGATTTTTATGACGTAATTTTCTTTTTTTTCCTGCTCACTCACCAAATTCTACAAATTGACATAATTTTTATTTTAAATAACGAAAAAACAAATAAATTAGTATAACATTAATAAAAATATAAATAAAACGTCGAAATAAAAATAACTTGATGACGTAAACACGTGTTGTCAAGTGAATGTGACATTTTCGATCAACCATTATTGGCATTTAATCTTACAAGTACCTAGTGAGAGTTATAGTATAACAAAAATGAGATTGTTTCAAAATGTCAGCCACTCTAGACTTTCAAACTGGCATATCTCAACCATTTTTTAAGATATAGCCAAAACAAAAAATGTTCCAGAATCCTTGTATCACGTTCAAACACTTAACAGAAACAATTTTTTCAATTTATAACTTTTTTGTACAATATAAATGCTGGACGATTACACCATGAAATATTACAACATTAAAGAAGTGAATATAAAACATCACATATTTTTACTGAATGGTGCATACAAATTTAAACTTTTATACATACATTAATATTAAAAATATGGACGTTTCGACCACCATCTATGGTCATCTTCAGGAAATTTTTCTTATATTGCTTTTAAAGTTTCAAATGCGAAAAACAATCCGCCCGTTGCCACAATATTATTGCCGTCCACAAACCCTTGTTAGTTTTTAATTTGTGGACGGCAATAATATTGTGGCAACGGGCGGATTGTTTTTCGCATTTGAAACTTTAAAAGCAATATAAGAAAATTTTCCTGAAGATGACGATAGATGGTGGTCGAAACGTCGATATTTTTAATATTAATGTATGTATAAAAGTTTAAGTTTGTATACACCATTCAGTAAAAATATGTGATGTTTTATATTCACTTCTTTAATGTTTTTTGTACAATTTTTTGAATTTTTGAAAATTTAAAATTTTTTTACTGGCTGCCATTTTGAAACAAGAAGGCGGATAAAGCTGGCCAACGAACTTGGTCGAGACCTTGGTATGTCCTATACACATACTCAGTCACAACCGAATCGGTTCATAAATATAAGAGACTTACAGCATGACATATGTCAGATTATATATATATATATATATATATATATATATATATATATATATATATATATATATATATATATATGACCATTAATGACCGGCAACTTTCAATTTTAGACATTTTGTCGAATATTTAAAAATATACTTGTCAGATTCTTCTGGAATTTTAGGATTAAAAAGAACAGGTTTGACTTCATATTTATCAATGTCGATTTGATAAGGAGGACAATTAGGGGGCTAAAAAAATATTAAAGGAAAAAAAGACAACTTTGGTTCACCCTGTAAAATAAAATGCACGAAATGATCTATCGCTACAGAATATACATAGGCAGACATTGTACAATATGTGTATTCATTTGTGTAAGAATAGCATGTATATTAATAGAGATATAGCGATTTTTTTTAAAATTTAAAAAAATTCTTGCATGTTTTTTACTTATAACATACAGGGTTTTTAACCAAATTTAACTCCAGTTTCAGAAAAATTGACAAAATGTAGTAGAAATAATATAGTGCAATTGGAATATAAATATATTAAATATTTAAGGAAATATGGGCAGTTGTATAAAATAATTTTTATCTGCGCTCGCGCGAACGATAACAAGGAATTTTTTGCATAATTTAATAGTCAACTCTATCGAGCAACTTATTAAAAAAAATCAGTCAAATATCGTACAAATTTAGAGAGATATCGGCGTTAGAGTGAACTGGTTTTTAGCTTCTCACTAAAACTTGTTGAATGATAAGGGATTGTTCACAAATTGCCATGTTTAATTTTTATACTATATTTCATTTTTTATTGATACTTTAGTTTGCCTTGGAAAACATCATTTCACCAGGTTATAATAGTTTTGGAACGGATCCTTTGATTTTGATTATTCTTTTTTAGTTCGAATAAGCTTGTTAGGGTAGTTTTTCAAAGAGAACTAAAGTATCATTAAAAATTGGAAAATAGTTTGAAAATAAAAAATGACGATTTGTTGAAAATCCCTTATCATTCAACGAGTTTTAGTGAGAAAGTAAAAAACAGCTCACTGTAACGCCGATATCTCTCTGAATTTTTATGATAATTGACTGCATTTTTTTTAATAAGTTGCTCCATAGAGTTGACTATTAAATTATGCAAAAAGTTCCTTGTTATCTTTCGCGCATGCGCAGATAAAAATTATTTTATACAACTGCCCATATTTCCTTAAATATTTAATATATTTATATTCCAATTGCACTATATTGTTTCTACTACATTTTGTCAGTTTTCCTGAAACTATCGTTAAATTTGGTTAAAAACCCTGTATGTTATAAGCAAAAAACCTGCAAGAATTTTTTTAATTTAAAAAAAAATCGCTATATTTCTATTAATATACATGCTATTGTTACACAAATGAATACACATTTTGTACAATGTCTGCCTATGTATATTCTCTTGCGATAGATTATTTCGTGCATTTTATTTTACAGGGTGAACCAAAGTATTCTTTTTTTTCTTTAATATTTTTTTAGCCCCCTAATTGTCCTCCTTATCAAATCGGCGTTGATAAATATGAAGTCAAACCTGATCTTTTTAATCCTAAAATTCCAAAAGAATCTGACAAGTATATTTTTAAATATTCGACAAAATGTCCAAAATTGAAAGTTGCCGGTCATTAATGGCCATATATATATATATATATATATATATATCAACATTTGAACGGAGGGTGTTTTGGGGGTCTGGGGTTCATGATCAGTAAAAATATACCAAAATTTTTTGGAATTTCTTTCCTCCGAACGGCTGCAATAGGTAGCTTATATATATATATATATATATATATATATATATATATAGATATAGATATAGATTTCTCTTTATAGAGCCTACCATACACTACACATCCTGAAAATATATCGAAAAGTTTTTTAACATCCTTGCATGCAATGCCCCAAAATCACATTTTGAAAAAAAAATGACTTTAAAGTTCTCTCTTTGAAAACATTCCATATTTAACAAACATTAAGAGCGTCATTCATTTTGTTTTAAAGTGTTCAAAAATGATTATTCCTTAATATATATATATATTTCGAAGATTGAATGTTTTAAAAGTTTAAAAGTCCTAAGACCCCTTCAAATATCGGCCTTCTTTGTAAGTTGTGGCTAACTCAATTTTTGTTTTACACCCAATTATTCTACTTTATGGTCTTTTTACTTTCGAACTTAACTGTAACCAGGAACGATTACCGCAGATGCACCAGTATTTTCATACAGAAAAATTTTCCTTATTGTAACGCAGCATTTCTATTTTAAATAAGGAAAACATTTTTATTATAAAATACTGGTGAAAGTTTGCTCTTGCGGTAATCAAGCTCAGACTGTAATCGGCCGGTCTCGATAATTGTGATTCCAAAATTCTATTTCCAAACTCATTATCATTATAAATTAGTCTGACTGTTGATAATAAACAACGAAAATAGGCATTTAATATTGTAAAGTTAAATAGAATTTCTTGCAAAATCGTAATTAAACACACTAAAAAACTTGAAACTGCGTGGAAAAGTATTGATGCGATAAAAGTTAATAAAACAGTAAAAAAGAAAAAAATGCAAACACACAACAAATTCTTTATTGATACGACGTCAAAACATTTTACATCATCTAACTAACCCTAACAAGTATTGGATTTTGACATATTGAAATATGTTGAGTTGTCCATTCCTAGCTTATAAATGACAGATCATATGCGCTATCTAGTTCCTGGAACATCGTAGGAGCTTTTTAGTGAGCAATTTTAGGAGTCTACGGAACTCGCAAGCTAATTTTAAACCAATGGCAGCGTTCTGTACAAATTTACCTATTGCCTTCTAATATTATTAAATGTTTTATTTCTATTGCAAAGGATATCCGAGATAGGTGTCTATCAATTTAACCTGGTCGGATTAAACTTTTTGACCAGTCATAAGCATTTAGACAGTATTATCAGGCATTAAATACTTTGGAAAACTATTAAATATTTTTAATGAGCAAAAGCAAGTTAAGAAGTAAAATATTTCTCAGATAATAATAATACTATCTTAAAATGTATTATTAGAAATGTTGTATGGTGTTCTCATTGTGGTATCATCACAACCACAATATTCAAATATCAAAAGAAAATGTGTCTCCCCTTTTTTAAGTAAAGGCTTTTAAATATAGCAAGAAAATTCTGAAATAAAACAAAATCCAAAGTAAAACGAACTCATTCTTCTGTTATTATTACCTGCAAGCAGAATATATTACCTCTTAGGAATCGATTTAAAATCGAGAGAAGCTTGTACAATTTCTATGACTTTATCAAAGTTTGAAACAATGAAAGATTGGATTAAATTTATTCTAACTTTTATAATGTAGAATCCGAGATTCTTTTTACCTACCTTTCATCTGTTCTAACCATCTATTTACTTTTTGACGTTCTTTGCGGGATCGTATACGCTCGTTTATCAAAGACTTTTCGGTAATGTCGCTTTTATCATTAATAAATGTCATGACTTTACATACACTGGACACTCATTTCTAAAGTGACACAGTTTAAAAAAGTGGTGTTTTACAGAAAAAAAGGCGTAACACATTTCCATGTATGAAAACTAATTTGTTTTCAATGTAAAATGGATCAGGAATTAATAATTTGTAATCCTTTTATGGTCAATTTGAAGTAATCTATAGTATCATTTTTCGTAATCGTTTTTTTATAACTAATAAATTGTCACTTGTTTTATGCCATGAATATTATTGCTAATAGCATTGGGTGGTGCTTTTAGGTTGTTCTATTACAAAAAGTAAGAAGCTACCTATTGCAGCTGTCCGGAGGAATGCATTTCCGGAAAAATTCGGTTCATTTTCACCGAGCAGGAGTCCTGGACTCCAAAACCACCGTCAGTTCAAATGTTGATTGATATATATATTCTGTATTATATTATTTATAATATAGAATAAAATATAGAAGGTGATACACATATACCTGATTTTTGCCATGCGATAAGCACTCTTATTTATGAACCAATTTAGTAGTTACTGAGCTTGTGTCATGTAGCAGGGATTACCAAGGTATCAACCGAGTTGGTTGGTTAACTTGATCCGTCATCTTGTTTCAAAATGGCGGCTACTTAAATATTTCAAACTCAAATAAATAGTAAAAAAATTAGAAACGCAAAATCGTTTTTTTTTCTTAAGTGTTAGACCTTGATGCAAGGATTCCGGAGCATCTTTTGTTTTGCCTCTATCTTATAATAGGGCTGAGATATAGCAGTTTGAAAGTCTAGGGTGGCTGGCACTTTCTAACAAGACAGTGGATTAAAAATACGGATATCCTCCATAATCAGATTTAATTTATGAGTTTTAGCGAAAGTGGTTAGTTTGAAATTTTCTTCCATTGTTGCAACTCTCATACTATACATACTGTAATACAACTGTATAAGCTTAAAACCACATAGATATTTTATAAAATGACGTCATATTTAAAATATATATAGATTGGTATTCATAAAATATTCGCATATACACACACACTCGCGCGATACGCCAAACAACAGCCTATAAAGTACTTTAGAAATGGCTTTGTCCGCCATTGTCGAATTCTCGTCAAGCTCTAGGATACTTGACGAAATATCGTCAAATTGTGTGACAAAAAAGATCGCCATAAATGAAGCCAACCTGACAATAGCTGACTAATTTGGTGGAATTCTCATTCAAATTCAGTATTGGCGAAAACTTGACACCTTCTTTAACCCCTTAACGGTCGAGCCCGATAAGTGTAGGCTATTTTTTTAATTCAGATTATTTGATTGCCTTCACTTTTTTGAAGTAGAAATATTCACCTTATTTAATAGAAAGATAAAATAATGAGAGAATAAAGCCAATTGCACTGTTAAAAAACTGGTGGGAATCAAGCAATTTGAATTTTTTTTAAATATCCTACACAGCCGTGACTATCACGAGCGCGAGAGTTAAGGGGTTAATCGGTTTTCACGAATTTTAGCTTCGTGTTTTTGACGAAAATTAGTTAAATTATTAAAACCACGGAATAGGAAGCTACCTTTTCCTCCCGGTTCAAGCCGGAATAACTTTTTTCCAACTCCCCCACCCCCCGTTGACTGCACATGATTCTGTATAGTGAGTATTAAGAAATATTTATGATGCAAAGTTTTTACGATCAGTAATTTTCTTCTGTGTTTTAGGATGTGGAGGCTTGATTCACATGCACAACGGCAATTTCAGTTCCCCTAATTATCCTTCGAGGTATGGTAATAATGTAGAATGCGTGTGGACAATCAACCAACAGCCTGGCTACTTGATAAAAACCGAGTTTGTGGGAAGATTTGACATAGAACAGGCCGAATCTTGCTCTAAAGATTATATACAGGTACATTTTTCTGAATTCAAACAAATTAATTACGAAAATAATAATGTGCAACATTCTGCTTAAACTGTAGCCGCTAAAATTACCGTATTTTTTACGTGTATGCAGCACCTTTATGTAACATGCATACCCTGTTTTTAATATCACATTTGGAGAAAAAATAAAATATAAGAGAAAAGTGCTACAATCATTTTTTTTTTAATGTAACAGTTATTATTGAAATTATTCACAAGTACTCACAAAGCAAAGCATTGATTCATGGTGTCGTAGATTTAAATACAAAAAGATTTCATGCAGTGACCAACGATCATATAATACAGCGGTTCCCAACCTGGGGTACGCGTACCCCTGGGGGTACATGGAGGGTCTGCAGGGGGTACGTAAAATTAATATCGGTAATGGCGGAAATCGCAAAAATGGATTCACTGAAAACACATAAAATTGATACTCTTTGGATTACAAAGTTAGTCTCATGTGTAATTTCAATATGTTACACTCAAAATCAGGGGAAAGGCCCACTAGACATAGTAATTCATTGATAATTCAATGTCGCTTTTCCGCTTACCGATAATCATATTGCATTACTTATATATTTATCCCCATCTTCACAAAAAACTGCCATTAATCATTATACAATATTACTTTCCCACCACAATTATCTTATTGTTCCGTTTTTAATAATAATTGCAGAATACCTTAATTAGTAAGAATTTTCATTCTTAATGGTTTATTTTGAAACGCGTTGAAAAGCAGGCCCTTATTTTCGTTTTCGAATAGGCGGGTTTATGTCACTAACTTATATTAATTAATAGGAAAGCTTTCTTCTTTTTAATGAGTATTTACTAATGAATACATTACTAATTTTTAAAAAATATATCTGCGTTATTTGAGTGAGGGGAGGGGGTGAGGGCGTGTTTCTGATAAAAGGGGGTACTCCAAAATGAATAACCCAAGCAAGGGGTACGTGAAGGAAAAAAGGTTGGGGAGCGCTGCTGTATAGGATCGATGAATGCTATGCACACCTTATTCTATAGTAAGCATCCTGTAATGCACCTCAAATATATTTGAAATAGTGTAACATTATTAAAGTACATCGCAAACAATTTTCCCCCATAGATCGTAATATTAGTAACAGTTACAAAAAGAGAAAATTTAGAGGGTTTTTTTTTATTTTGCTAACAGTGCCCAAATGAGGCTTAATTTAGGATTCATCAGGCCATTACTCTTGAATTAAAGAAAGCCATTGAGGACTCTCCCTCCAAAGGGAGCAATCGGGAAGACTTTAGGAGATAACCCTCTAGAACAGTCATACTCAACCTTTTCTTCTTGTGGGCCGCAAACATATGTTTGCGACGTTAGGCGGGCCACAACACACTTAAAAAAGAGTAAAAAAAGGATTTCCAAACAGTCAGATAACATAAGTAGTATAACAAAATGAATTATTATCAGTAACGTTGAATGTCTGTCGCCGGAGAAATGTTACCAAAACATTTTAACAGCACTATTTCTAAGCAATACACTTCGTGATAGATTTCTATTAAAAAGTTGTAGAAATAGACAGCGAAATTTGTTGTTTGGAAATGGGGGTGTAAAACTTTTTATGCCAATTATTTCCACGACAACTGTTCAACCCTCAAAAGCAATATTAGTTATGTAAAAAGTATAAAACGTAATAATATAACAATGCAGAATTTCCTAGTTCTAAAGAAAAAAATCAGGAGATCTTTTGCTCAATGCAAAAACTTTCTTTTTTTATAAATGTAGAAATATATAGTGTAAATTTAATTAAATAATTTGGAATAATGTTTGTGTTGAAGTTAAAAATGTATACACCACTGTAGCATTAATAGCGCTGCATATAAAAAGAACTTTTGACTAACAAAACGGCATTTAAGATGTTTTAACATAATTTTAAAATAATTATAAATAACAGGACAGATTTTCCATGAAAATACATAAAACAACACTAAAAGTCTTAAATACATTTTCGCACACTTCAATTTATTTTATAAATATGGATTAATGATTATGTGTTTCGGGCTGCACAAAAAAGGTCGCCGGCCCACATGCGGCCTGCGGCCTGCAGGTTGAGTATGGCTGCTCTATAAGCAGTATCAGATGGATTCCTTGCCTGACATATCTTCAACAATCGGATGGAATAGAGTCTGACATTTCAGATGTTCTATTGGCTACAAAAGGTTTCAAACACTGAAGACGAGATGACAGCCATTATAGAAGTACTTTCGAAACTATCCATACGTAGAAGTTAATAACAAAGGTATTCAAAATATTCACTAATGTAGCATACAATCTGGAGAGTAAGAGGAACACCATACATTTCAAGACTTGGAATAAAAACTGATTTAAGTGGTGTTGCCTTTCTTTTAGCCAATAATGTGGTTACATTTGACTACATTTCATAGAGTTTATTTTATGTACTGCATATATGACTGCGGCATATATGCAAAATGATTCTTAAGCGTCACTAAAACCATAGCATAATAACTTTTTACCAGAAACTTGAATCTATCAAGGAATCCGTCTCAGAGAAGCTTGGTCAAATTCTTTTTTTGCAATTTGCTTGGAAATTTTCAGGAAGGGCAGTATCCCAATCTAATTTCATTAACAGCAATTGTTGGTTAAATTTTTTTATAGATATAATACATGGAGCCAGAAATTCTACTGGATCAAATAATTTGGCAGATTTTGAATGAAATGTTCTTTTACTTGTGTTATTATCAAATTGTAAATTAGCTTTAAAGATAAGAACGTCATTTGAAGAATCCCAGCTAATCGCTAAAGCTTTGGAACAATCATCAGGATGGATTTCTAAGTTTATCGTTTCAAGATAATTTCAATATAAATGAGTCAGTATATCAGAGGAATTACATCTCCACTTCCTTAAATGAAAACCTCTATTTTCTAAAATCACTGAAAGTCTTTCAATTATTCTAATGGCCTCTTCACTTGATATTAAACTTGACAATCAATCATCAATACAAAAGCTCTCTTTAATTATTGCAGCAATTACAGATCAATTTTCCATGCCTTTTCCATTTTGATAAAAGCAAAGGGCATCCAAAAATGACGCTGAAGACAGTACCATACGAAATAGTTTGCTGCCAGTATTCTTTTATAGCAGATTATATTGACTCTATCCAAACAATATATTATAAATCTTGGTCTTCTGGCGAAAATAAAACTTGTCTTTACACCTGCTGAATGTTAGCAGTAAAAGCAGCAAGATTTATTTTAAACCTTATCAGAATGGGAAAAAATTTGGGTGTGGAATATGAACAACTTCTGATTAGCATTAGGAAGCTTGCATGAACCATCAAATACCACATATAACTTTGTAGAAATGGAATGACTTTTTATAACAAAATGATGAGAAAAATAATATACTTTGTTGCTGGTAGAATTTGAATTTCTGTCGACAGGTGTTATATGACAAAGGTCTTCATACTGTTTCGTAAAATATCTATATTCGTTTTCAAAGTCTTTGTCAAACCGAAAATTTCTCCCATAGCAAACAAACGTGTGATTGTCATGGCTTTAGAATATGCTAATGACACCATTTCTCTAAAAACTGGCAACTTAACCTTAAATCTTCCTTCTGGAGTAATCTGGAAAGTTAAATGAAAATTATATTGACAAAGTTCTTCTTCCTCAGACAAATATAATTTTTTAACATTTGTTTCTTCAGCCTGACAACATTTTTGTAATAATTAATTTATCAACATTTGATTCATTTTCATTTTTGATATAATAGTAGAAGAATACTATTTGTACTATTTGTACATTTTACCAATTTTTCTTTCAGACATTATTTAAAATAAGCATGGTTAAAAATTTTTACTAAAAACGTCCCCCATTTAAAAAATATAAAAACAGTCTCCAATAAAAATCTCTACCAGTCCACAAGAGCGCTTTCACCCCCCACTAGGGCATCATCAGTTGTGATCTTTAACTATCTTCCTCTCCATATATATATGACTGCTGGTTTAAGAGCTCCCCCTATCGGCATTCAATATTCCCTCTCTCTTTCTGTCCCGCTTTTCCAGCATTTTTTTTTTCAAGTAGATTAATATTTACATTTCGGTTCCCTTTTTATGGCTACCACCCATCCAAAGATAGTGTTTTGGGCAATTGGCTCATTCTCAGTACGAATAATTCTTCCAAAGATTTCTCAAAACTACTCAAACAATTCTCAAAACAGTAAAAAAAATAGTAGTTCCTAAAATAAGATCACATTCTTGAGGTTGCATAAAATCCTCATCTGTTAAAGTAACATTTTTGAGTCATTACATACTTTTCGTATCAAGTAATTCTGCTGGTAATTGGGATGTCACTTTAGGCAGCATATATGCCTCAACTTTTCGGGAATCATTAGAATGCTTTGAGCCAATTGTGAGAGTCACTGAATTGCGAGTTTGTTCAGCCCTCAATCGATACTTCACAATTCCCCATTCAGAACTATTCTATCATTTATTTTCTTCTTAATCCTAAAACTGTTATGACATTTTCACTCACATCGGAATACTTCCGTGCAGTCCTCTATAGGATATATAGATTTGTGTATATACTATATAGTATTCTACAATTTACTTCAATTAGGAAACGCGAAATTTCCCTACAGTAAATTCTGCCAATAAACGGAAATGTACTCATGTACTAGATATCTTTTGTGCAGCCCTGTGTAGTATCTTTAGAATTTATATACACCTAGTAATGTGCGAAAAATTAGTTAAATTCAAAATCGTGTACCACATCTGAAAACGCACTTCCAGCAATTATTATTGATAAACAGTACTGTAACCGAGTTATTTTGTGTGTACCTGTATAATAATAGAATGAGGCCAGTGTTGGCGTAACGATGCAGAGAAATCCACAGATAAACCTGAAATTCAATGTTACTAACTATGTATTAGAAAAATACAAAGGATCATTCAAATTATGTAATTAAAAATAAAATAGATTTCCCTCTTATATATATTTTTTCTGAACTGTGTAACCCTTATCGCCCCACCTTCATAAGATATTGGACCCTCACTCCCATCAAAAATATCAGAAATAAAGCATTTTTTAAACTTCTGATGATCATATCATCTGGAACTAGATTACATGTCGTAATAAAATACATTTTGTTACGACACGTAAAAATCTATGTTAGAAATCTCTATTCGCATACGAAAAGCAATAAAGATTTTTTACTCTCCCGATCTGCATTTTTTCGCAAACAACACATGTCATTCAGTCTATGTACATTGTACAGCTTTTTAAAGTGTAGTCGGAATGCACTATACCGGTCATGTTAAATTAGTGTACCGTTTCACACAAGCTACTAAAGATGTGCACTTGAAATTTTTTGTATTCATCAAATAAATTGTTCTTAATAAAGTAACGTCACGTTTATACACAAATATTTTTCAGTTATTTTTTTTTTTAATCTGAAATAGAAACCACTTTTAAATAGAAAAAATCATACATTTTTTTCGATTTTTTTTTAAAGTATACGTATATTAGCTACAACAGTTTACTCCAGATTAAAAAGAGATATTTGCAGAATGTTTAGGCAAAATTGCAAACACTAATGTATAGTAATTGTTAAGAAAAGGTGCAGTTCCGAAGAAGAGGGTGATCAACCTTTATTACTTATCCATCATACGTAGTATAGGGTAAGTCTTGTAATCATTTTGAAAATCGAAATTTTTTTTTGACGGATTTACACGTTTCAGACACTGGAGATTCCGAAAAACATATTTTTAGAAAAAAAATTTTGCCGTCCGTCTGTGTGTCTGTGTGTCTGTGTGTGTGTGTGTCTGTAAACGCTCTATCTCCCGAAAAAATTGAGATAGAGACTTGCAATTTGGTATGTACTTAGTACGTAATAATGGGAAGAAACCTATTTCATTTCAATAACCTCGATTAACCGGAACAATTTTTTTCAGACTCTCGAAATATTCGTTCTGATGAAAGGTATATAAAAATTTTCGAAATTGTTTATTTTAAGAAATGAATATAAAAGACAATAAAAAAACATAAATTTTGAATAAAGCATGAAGTCGATCGGATAATTAGTTGCCGAGATATTTGGAATCCTATTTTCCACACTCTTCGATTTTTCATGACCCTGTATTTCATCCAAATTTCACTTCAAAGATATATTTTAATTGGAAATTTGATGCTTAATCAGATGCAATAAACCGCTAGTTAATAGGATTATTATTTTTGGAGTTATAAGGAAAAACCTTTTTCAAGCAATTCAGTAATCGAGCCTTTAAAGTTTGTGACGTCATCAAGCCACGATTTTATTTGAATTGCAATGCATTTTATAAGTAGTTTACACATTTTTATTTTAATATTTTACATTATGCATATCCATGATGGGTAAGTATTACGGTGGCCCCCAACGACTAGTTAACTCTGCCGCGAATTATCGTATAAAAATACTAGTATTTCCACCTGACCGAATTGTTGGAGTTGTGTTGTACAGACGTATTAAAAATGGAAAAAGAAGAGAAAACGATTGTGGATTATCGAAAATTGTATTGAAAGATACGTTCCGTAAACACAATTGAAAGTTTCACATTAGTGGAAGTCAGTATTTCATTAGGCTATTATTTTACTTTCAAAAAGATAATAAGCCACCAAATGGCTCTTTGGTGAAAGGTTTACAATGGCTTTCATCATATTATAAGCAAAAATCATTGTCATTAATGAAGATGTTCACTATAGAAAGCAGGAATGACATGGGAAATGAACAACTGAATATGTTAAGATTCGCAGTCTCAAGTCTAAATGCTGAGTTCTACCGTCAATATTAATAGCTATAATGCCAGTAGGAATTAACGATCGAGTTAAAAAAACGACCCTTTAAAGAAAATTTAGTTAATTTTTTTTAAAGTTTGGTTTAATTTTTGTCTATTTTAAACTGTATTTCAGTTCGAAGAAAAGGGGGAAGACAACAGATGGATATTGAAGAAAAAAATGTGTGGCTCCGTGAATCCAGGCCCACTTCTCAGCAAAGGACACAATCTCAGAATTATTTTCCATACGAACGATCGTATCACAGGAGATGGCTTCATGCTGGCATTTTCTGCTGGTAAGTAGTATTTAAACTCTATAACTTTATGTTAGTTCTAATATTCTGATGTTATTAATGCCATGTAAAATTAAATTTCAATAAATCAGTGGTTATAATGTCAAGTTCCAGTAATTGTAAAGAAATTTAACAAAAACTTTTATGTTTTTAACCAACTAAATTAATTAAAGTGAGTGTAGCCGAGTAAGGAAACCATAATTATCGCAAATGCAATGCATTTAATTAAGAAACTTACACAAAACACAAATCACAACGCGACAAAACATTCTGAACAAATTTTCGGACTATTGAAAGAGTTATTGTAGATTGTATTACTACGCCTATGCCAATTTCATTACTACATTCTTTACCGCTTCATAGTTCTGCCATTTGTTACCATAAATACTGTCTTTTATACAGTACAAAAGACTGTCAATTTAGACGCTATTGCTGTCATTTAGACACTACAAAAACTAAAAACAGCAACGCTGAGTTTAGGGAGAGGTTCAAAAAAGGAATTGACTTTCGACCAACACAAGTGTTTTTCCAATAAATTTCTGACTTTGTTTGTCAACTGCTTTGAAAGAAAAATTATTTTTTCCCAAGTAAACTTGAACGCTATCTCGTTCCCCTGAACAGATATCTGACTTCAATGCTAATAAATTGAGTTATTTCTTGAAACTCTCCAAAATAAGGTACAACACAAGCGTGTTGTTCCTGACTCCTTCACTAGTTGCTTCGCAACTAAGAAGTCCCTGAATTCATCCAGTGTTCACTGTTAAAATAATAGATAATCACCTTACTTAAAATTTGAGATTATGAAATTCCTAATGAGATTATAGCTTATAGCTGTGACACCTCTAATTGTAAACTTCCTAGATATGCTTAAACTATTGATGCCGAAACCTGAGTTGTTTCTCTCTCTTAAACGTAAACTTAATTTTTCGCACTTCTTTTGTATATTTAAAAAAATTTAAATATATCGTTAAAAGCACACACGCACACACATATATATACATAATAAGTTACTTTTGTAACAAGAAAATGCATGGTCTTTCAAAAGTGCTTTTTTATGGTTAGGCCAAGTATCCGGTGGTTATTGGCTATCCCCTTTATTTTCTAGCTTAGGAACTAATAGAATATTTTTATCTTATTTTTTGTTCAATTTTTAGACTTTAAATTTACGCTAATTTATTTTTTCTGCTATAAATTGGTTTATATCTTTCTTATACGTTTATTAATTTTATTTTTAAATTTAATTATTTTTCATGTAGTTTTATACTAAAATTAAACTTAATGTTTCATTGGTTCCCTACTGTCTCGCCGAGTCCTTACATATCTCTTGGATGTAAAGTTGTACCGCATCTAGAAAGTGAATCAAAGAGCTTACTTACGGTGTTCCATTATTCCAAAATAACAGGCTTGGAACTGCGTACTTACGTTTATTCTATTTTCGGAATAGCGTGTTATTACGATGGGAAAGAGGATAAATTACACAACCGCTTCCAAAACTGCAAGTTTTACAATATACTGAAGCAAACGGCAACACAGCTACAAGACAAAATTTCGATATTGGCGAGCAAGCCTTGCATATTGCTGGAAATATCTAGGCATTTATTAAAATCTGGTAACGAAATTTTAACATCCTCCCAGACATCCTACTTCTACTGCATAAATACTTAGTGATCGTAATGATCTCTAGTCCAATATTATACAGTTAACAATCCTTAAAGTTAACCTAAAATAATTAAACTTAAATAAATGATCGTGTTGTGTATTTTCGTGGAAATCTTGACGTATGAGATGAAATAGTTAATTAAATAAATTCCTATAAAAATTAACAGTAACATTAGATTAACGCAATAACTAGGCGTAAAAATTAAGTAAATAAAACACATGATACAAGCATAAAAGAAAGAGATCAAATTTAAATTAAATATAAAAAATATTTGTTTTACAAATATATATACACAATTTATACACAAAACTCTTCACATCATAATTGCGTAAAATCCTTAGATCCCTTTTCTTATGATATTTTTAATCCAATTAAATACATCATTAGTTTGTTTAAATTCCTTTCTTAATGTTAGATAATTTAATGCCTTCATAGTTGAACCATTCAGTTGAATCTCAACCTTGATTTGTTACTTTGAAAATAACAAGTATAACAATACAACTTTTGAGATTGTTAAAATTAATTTATATTCCTTTGTGTACTGTAATATAGAAACACACAATTAAACATCTTAGCACAAAATTTACAAATGAGAACCATATCCTTAGCCAACACAGGTACTGCCAATTAACTTGCCTAATAACACATTGCGGGCTAGTCCATCAGCTTCAACGTCTCTGTCGCGATCAATATCATCTAATTATTTCAAGTCTCCATTTATGTATATACTCTCATTGGTACAACAGTTGGTTTATTGAGGGGGCGTTATGGCCATACTTAAGTACATTTCATCATAAAATATTCCTGACGTAGTCGTATAACAGCACCATTGCAAAAGATAGAACATATTAACATAAACATGCTATGATAGACTGCTTATTAGCCAGGCCCATATCAGCAAAGCATAAGAGTCCTACTGCTGCTAGCAAAAGCTGAATTTGGAGTAATGACTTACTATAAAACTGTAAAAATAATATTGATCTCGTAAACCATGTGTATCTTTTATTTAAAACTTTTATTGAAGGGCGTTAAAAGCCTTCCCCCTTCGATGATTGGCGCTGCAGCGCCCCTTCAGATTGTCGCTTGTAAGAACGCCCTCTATATGAGTGGTGAACTCATTACATAAGTCTAATTAGAGTTGTTTTTCCCTACGATTCTAAGTTTGGGGTTATAAAACTATCAGCTCTATTGTATTGCCGTTTTGTAGTGAGCAGACTCTAGCCAACTTGTTGCTGATGGGAAAAAAAAATATTATTTTCATACACCATTCAGCATATTCCCCATAGGAATATATAAAAAATTCATAAACACAGTGGTACCATTAAGCAATTGATACGAAACTTAATATAAAGTGAATTAATCTTAATAACTGCATGAAAAAAATCATACATATATCTAAATTTTCTTCGGAGATATGAGTCCATGAAATGTCAATATCGTTGATTTCTTGTCATCACTAAAGATAATGTGAGGGGAATTGGGAAAGGATGATTCTCATCACATACTATTATGGAGGAAGGAAGAAATTTAAAATAAAAATGTTTTTTAAACACTCTTTTATTTGCATTCAATGTTTATTTACCGAACCATTAATACCAAACCATATCCTTAGCCAACACAGGTACTGCCAATTAACTTGCCTAATAACACATTGCGGGCTAGTCCATCAGCTTCAACGTCTCTGTCGCGATCAATATCATCTAATTATTTCAAGTCTCCATTTATGTATATACTCTCATTGGTACAACAGTTGGTTTACTGAGGGGGCGTTATGGCCATACTTAAGTGCATTTCATCATAAAATATTCCTGACGTAGTCGTATAACAGCACCATTGCAAAAGATAGAACATATTAACATAAACATGCTATGATAGACTGCTTATTAGCCAGTCCCATATCAGCAAAGCATAAGAGTCCTACTGCTGCTAGCAAAAGCTGAATTTGGAGTAATGACTTACTATAAAACTGTAAAAATAATATTGATCTCGTAAACCATGTGTAGCTTTTATTTAAAACTTTTATTGAAGGGCGTTAAAAGCCTTCCCCCTTCGATGATTGGCGCTGCAGCGCCCCTTCAGATTGTCGCTTGTAAGAACGCCCTCTATATGAGTGGTGAACTCATTACATAAGTCTAATTAGAGTTGTTTTTCCCTGCGATTCTAAGTTTGGGGTTATAAAACTATCAGCTCTATTGTATTGCCGTTTTGTAGTGAGCAGACTCTAGCCAACTTGTTGCTGATGGAAAAAAAATATATTATTTTCATACGCCATTCAGCATATTCCCCATAGGAATATATAAAAAATTCATAAACACAGTGGTACCATTAAGCAATTGATACGAAACTTAATATAAAGTGAATTAATCTTAATAACTGCATGAAAAAATCATACATATATCTAAATTTTCTTCGGAGATATGAGTCCATGAAATGTCAATATCGTTGATTTCTTGTCATCACTAAAGATAATGTGAGGGGAATTGGGAAAGGATGATTCTCATCGCATACTATTATGGAGGAAGGAAGAAATTTAAAGTAAAAATGTTTTTTAAACACTCTTTTATTTGCATTCAATATTTATTTAAAAAATAACCTCTGATTCCATGCTTGTAATTCATGTTTTTTTCCCAAAAAATTCCTTTACATTAGGTTAATTTAACGTGAGCCCGTATTACCGAAAATTCGCTTATTTGATTTACGCTTGATAGAAAGCGCTAACGAGTGAATTTATTTCTTTTAAATGTAGCTTTTGATCTGTTTCTTTTTTTAAGATATAGCAGCAGAAAAAAAAGAAAAGCATTATTTAAACTATCTATTCAGGATTTCTGAAGTTTTCTCTTAGCGTATAATCATAATTTAATTGATATTAAACTATCTACTTATAATAAAATCCGAAGGCAAGACAGTGTCTGTAACCATTCCGGGCGGGACCACTCTGGTCTTCGAATCGACCTTAGTTAAACACCATGTTAGGCTTAATGAAAAACCTGTGCTAACATATGACAGCTAAAGTATAATATCTTCTACTTGAAATCATGTCTTTTCAGCATATTTTTCCTGTAAAACATGTATATCATATCCTATTATAATGTTTTAAGTTCTTAATTAAAAATCCAGATTAAACATCGGAATCCCCGATATAAACAAACGAACACTGTTGCGAACAATATTGTTTTGGCGCCATGGATTTAAAATGTTTTTTTTTTTTTTTCTACAATACAAACCCTTCAATAATAAAATCTTTATGCTGTTTTTTTTTTGTATGAAGTCATGAAAATAGAGCGCAGATCAACAATCCGTCATTTTTGACGGAAGTTATATACTAGTTTAATGATAAAAGCATATACGAGGGTGAGTCAAAAAGTAATCCCTCCACTACTCCAACTTTTATTTCATTCACAGCTACTAGACTATCTATGCATGATATTATAGAAGTAACCTTACTCTACTTATATAGTATTTTTCTTTTAAGATTTACTAATTAGAACTGTGGATCTGAAGCTAAAAGAAAAGTCTTCATTGAATTTCTGGCAAAAGAAGGTTGTGCACCTAAGGAAATCCATAATCGCTTGAAGAATGTCTATGTGAACGCTGTAATGGACTTCAGCAATGGGAGGCATTGGGTGAAGAAGATTGGAAACGGAGAAACGGAAATTGCAGATAAACCGAGAAACGGCAGGCCAGCAACATCAGTCACAGATGCAAATCGAGTACGTGCTGATGAATTGATTCGAAGAGACAGACGCGTTACAGTTCAGAATGTTGCTGATGCCCATTACAGCGTCCACATAAACATTCTTCATGCGATTATGGATTTCCTTAGGTGCACAACCTTCATTTGCCAGAAATTCAATGACGACTCTTTCTTTTAGCTTCAGATCCGTGGTTCTAATCAGTCAATCTGAAAAGAAAAATACCGTAAAACGGGGGGAATAGGAACAGCGGGGTGAACAGGAACGAAATTTCTCGGTCATACAAATAAATTCAAAATAAATATACGTGAGGACATTTTTAGTTGACAATTTTTTTTTAAGAAGGTAGTATCATTAATTGTTGGGAAAATCAGTTTTGTCATGCTGGCACCACTACTGGGTTATATAAAAAAACTGCAAGTGGATCCTCAAAAACCTCCTATTTTCACCATCTGCAAAACTTTGTATGTAACTACAGACTTTTTCGTATTCTAAACCTATGAGTAGTATTTTTTTTTATTAATGATAGACCTATAAACGATGTGCTGTATTAGATTTTATGTATTTCTAAAACTACATTATGAAAAAGTGAAAAATGTCTTGCAACATCATAGGTTTAAGATGAATCGGGGTTAAGTTTTACGGGGTGAATCGGAACACAAACGAGAGAAACTATCCAGAAGATTATCGTCTAAAGATTCAAATTCCAATTATTCTGTTCAGGACAGTGATAAAGAGTTCATATTGCTTACTACTTCAGAAGAAGATCCAGATTTTGGAATCCCAGAAAATCCCCAACTTTCGAACACATTTGCTCCAGGAGCTTTCCTTGTCGTTAAAGTGCATGGAAAAAAGTCATACAGACTCTATGTGACCAAAGTCCTGTACCCAGAAGATGATCGTTATGTGGGAAAATTTTACAAAAGGGTCCCCCATACTTGGCGATTTCAAGAAACGGTGGAAGAGGAGGCAGCATTTCTTCCAGAAGATGTCACAAAGAAACTTCAGCTAAAGGACAACATTTAAACATCTGCTCGTTTCAAGGATATAGCTTTTGTGGACGACATGAGTGAATTGAATTTGTATTAAATTTCATCTTTCTCAATTCAAATACATTTTCTTAGAATAAATTTTAATCTTTCTTGAGTTCAAAGTTTTTTTTCTAATTTCTGAAAAGTCATATCTTTACTTGTATGGAAAATATAGAATATGTTTGATAGTAAGTCTTCCTATTCATCCCTTATCATTATTACCTGTTTTTATTAACCCTATTAAAGTCTGAATCGGAACAAATAAAGATTATAACATTTGTTCCGATTCACCCCTACCTGCGGGGTGAATCGGAACATCATTAAAAAATTTTAAAATATACATAAAAACTGTAAAAAATGTTTTGTTTTTGCTTAACATTTCAAGAACAAAACAAGACCGAAGTTTCTTGTCAAAAAATAAAACAATTAAAAAATCGATAGTTGCATTTTTTTTTACGTTAAAGTTGAAAAATGTTCCGATTAACCCCGTTTTACGGTACTATATAAGTAGATTAAGATTACCTCTATAATATCATGCATAGTAGCTGTGAAAGAAATAAAAGTTAGAGCAATGGAGGTATTACTCATTGACTCACCCTTGTATATGTATACATATTTATTTAATATATATTACACTATTTTATTTATTATTTATTTTTTCTAATTTTTAGTGTTTAAAATATTCCGTTGTTACAGTTTCACAGACAGTTGTCAATATTTTAGCGTGAGTGGTTGGCACATAATTAACTCCATTGTAAGTGTAACTCGTAAACAATTGTAACCATAAAAATTATTTCGCCATTTATCTCCTGCGGCCGGCTAACGGAAAAATGCTTTAAAATTAATTTATTAATTTGTAATCAAGTTCTAAAAATATTGAAATGCTGTACTGTCATCGGAAAACACACCCATGTACTATTTTTTTTTTAATAACTCTAGCGTATAAGGAAGTGGATGAAAATTTTATTGCAAAATTTTGTCTTTACTTACGAAAACTAAGTTAAATTAAATAAAAGAGTTTAAAAAACTGAAAAAAAAAATTCCATGAAAGAAGTGGTGGTTCAATAAAGCATGCACATGGTTTCTTATAATTTTCAGAAATATCTCGTATATAATGTATACACCGCTTTTTAAATCTTTTTATAGGGGGGGGGGGGTTGCTCGTTATACGCTAATAAATGCGATAATCTCTCAAATATTGAGGGATTTTATAGTTAGTTTTATCTTCTAATTGTTGTTGAATAAAACACATGTTGAAATAGCTTAATTTTGTTTTCTTTTACATTTTAGTGTGCGGGGGTAACTTCACACAGCCATCGGGTGATATATTTTCTCCTAACTATCCAGATTACTACACAAATAATCTCGACTGCACCTATGTTATTGGAAAAGCTGGTGATTATATTACTTTGACCTTCAACGATTACTTCAGTCTAGAAGGTAAGTAAGAGTTATAAGTGAGCCAATAGTTTGCAAGTAGTGGTTTCCTTGTCTAAAATTTCAAAATCCAAAATTAATCTAAGAAAACGGATTTAAATAACACCACCGCTAGTGGTAATTTCACAAATTAGTTTATTTAAATAAAAAGAAGTGAAACATATTAGTGCTATCATCACTTTTAGACGATGGGAGCTTTTTTCTTGACCCTTCTTGTTAGATATTTTGGTTTACAGATCACGTTGAAGACGTTCTTCAACAGATTAGTCTTATAAATGTTGCTTTAAACTGATAGCTTTTACTTTTCTAGCTGTATTTACATTGCCATCAAGTTATATCTGATTTATTTTATTATGGCAAAAATCTGGTGGACGACATCTCAGTGATAGCTCAGAGCCTGAGATCTAAAAGTCTTTAGTTCGATTCCAGTTCCAGAGATATTTTACTCTACTTCAATTTCAATATACATGTGTATTTTTATTTTTTTTTTTACACTTTACGAGTAGCTGATATTTAACAAGTCTCAAACTGCGACGAATTGGCTATTTTGGTAGGCATTTATAAAGCTGTTTTCAGCGTTTATTGAAGCGGTTCACAATTCCCAATCGCGGCAATGTTTGTTAATTTTATACATTTTTAATTCAAAAATGTCAAATTTTATTTTTTTACATGTTGAACGCCGAAATGAAATCCCTAAACATGCCTATGGGGGGTGGACGCACGGGGTTCTTTTTTTAAATATATAGTAATAAAGTATTAATAGCCCAGTTTCATAGCAATAGATTTGTCTTAAATGCAAATATTGTCGACACACACATTCGTGTGGCCTGGTGCCCCGGGAAATATTGCTGGAACACGTGGCAGACAATATGTTGAAGTGCATTTTTGATTGATGTTTAAAGTATTTAAGACTTTCAAAACTAACTAGCATTTTTTTAAATGTTTGACTCTCAGTATTATTGATCTTAAGACAACTTGATTCGCAAATTTTTATCCCTAGAATCTAGAACAAGCAGAACCCAGTTTACCCATTAGAGGAGCCGGGTTGCGATAACGGACAGGCCCTCATCCTTCTTTTCTTTAAGCTGCGACAGACCGAATTGATGGTAGAAACCATAAATTACTTATTTCGGCTTTCTTTTACAAAGATTCTGTAGTCAGTTGTAACCTTTTTTTATTATCCGTCAATGGTTTCAAAGCAAAGTGTGCAAAATTTACTAAATAAATCCTTTTCAAGAGATATCATAAACATCTGTCCCCACAACGAGCGCTACCCTGTAGTGAGCGATATCAGAATGACCACGTCAAACCTCAGAGTAACTAGATAAATAGAAATAAAACATGCAGCATTTGCTTGAAGCCAAAAGTAACTGAACATGCTAGTACAGCCCTAAAACCGGTTTCAGCCCTGACCAAACGTTTGTACATGAACATAGAAACAGATAAGGGCTTCTAATGAAATAGTGTTAAAATCGTGTTGCGACTTTCGAATATAATGTCAGCTACGCATGCCGGCGAGCATCTCTGCTAAAGTAACGCCATCTACAACAACAAGGAACAACCAACCAGGACACTAACCGCGAGGTTTATAGTTTAAATGTCCTGTATAATGAATAAAACAACACCTATAACAACAAACCGAAACTGTATATCGGATGTCCATCAGACGATTTGAAGAGACAGACGAACTTGTGACATATAGAGCGACTCTCTTACACACTATTTGAAAAAAATTTCGAGGAATGGTTTTCTTCTTTGAAATGCTATTTCGTTAGAAGTCCTTATCTATATGTTCATGCGCTTGCAGCTCGCTATGACTCAATGGATGATCTTTAATTCTCCCCGGCGCAAAAATTCAGAGTTCGTCTCTCGTGCTTGTCCTGTTTAGGGATTGAGCCGGATGAGAATATTTAAATTTGAGCGATAACTGGGCGCTTATTGCAAACCATTTTTACAGTATCTGCCATCTGTATTAACCTGTTTACTCTGAAACGTCAAACGTCCCAACAAATTATCCGAAACTCGTTGCCCTGTATGTGCGCAGCCTTTCTTTCAATATGCCCTTCCCCCTTTGTCCTTGCGTTCTATGTGTCTCACCCTTACTTTCTCGCTGCTTTCAATATTGTTTCTCCATTTCTTTTTACTTTCAATATTATTAGTCAGGGCGACGACGTCGCGCCGGCTGTACAGATTGTGCAGGCACACAAACGCCTGATTGCCTAATTGATTGCCATTTTAAAAGACAAAATATATATATATATATATATATATATATATATATATTCAAAATTTTCAGAAAATTCCAAGTTTGTTTAAAGTTATTCTTCTACCGCCAGCTACCAAACCGAAATAATCCTGAGAACGGTATGAAGTTATAATACAAGTTTCACTGCAAAGTGAAAGACATGATGAAACAGTTTTAGAATGCTAGTCTTGTAAACAGTGGCGCACCCAGGATTTCGCTTTGAGGGGGGGGGGGGGGGGTAATGCATTTTAGAGGTCTACACAGGGCCCCCTCGGCCCGTATCCGGCAAAATGAAGGTAAACTTTAAAACAGGTCGGGCCGCTAGAATTAGAAGATTTTTGATAGGCCGTGCGGGCCGACTTACAAGATTAACGGGCTAACAAAAGAATTTAATGGGTACGGGCCTCGGACCCATGATGACTTGTAGATTTTTACTTGTTGAAACTTCAGTTGTTTTCATGCATCGTCAGAAACAGAATATTTGAAAGATATACGTTTAACACTCTTTTTTTAGACTTTGAATAAAAATGAGTTCCTAACTGTCACTATCACTACCAATTTAAAAATTAATTTTACGTTTTACCGGCCCGATCAAAAAAATTTAAACGAAGCCGGTAAAATGTGATGATAACGTTCGCGAGAATAAGTATAAATCTGCTTCATGAAGTGACGATAGTTTAGCAACATCATCAATAGAGAAATATAACATGTCAAGCGTAGAGATCGACATCGGATGTTTACATCGTGTCTGAGTCCAAGTTTTATTGTTTTAGCAGACTCGGGCCGAGCCGAGATCAGGCTTAAATTCTTTTATATACAATCGAGCCGGGTCGGAACTGGACTTAATTGTGCCCAAACAGTTTGTTTTGTCAAAATAGTAATAGAAATAATAGTTGCTGTTAACGGATTCAGTGAAAATATGCCTTAAATGATTCTCAAATTCCCAATTTAACAACATGAAACTCTCCGAAACATTTTTTGACTTTTATTTTTAACTGTAAAGGCATAAAATTGACAGGTCTGACTTTTGAAGCGATTTGGAATCGAGTACTGTTTTCCATTTTTTGATAAATAAATAACCTATTGAGATACAAGTATTCCTTTCTTGTGACGATAGGTTTTTCTTCTTTACCGTGCTAGCGCGTCCGGAAATTTAATTAAAAACGCCAATTCTGACAGTATTTTCTGACAGATTTTTTGCATTTATCAGAAAAAGGAAAACGTTATTCGATTACATAGTTTCTGAATAAGAACACCTGTCAATTTTATGCATTCCTGAAGGAAAATTGATTTCATAAATGTGTCAGAAAGTAGCGCCATTCGATTTGAGAAGAGCCTTAATAAATTAACGAAGAAATATTTTCAAAAATCTACTTTTTTATACAGCTTAAAAGTTATGATTTTTTAACCCTCTTTTTCTCTTTTATTCTAAACTACATTAATTCTTAGATTGAATCTTTATTTGAAGGCTGAAACATCTGAGTAATCATTAATGTTGCTATTCTGTTTTTTCTGTCTTGTAAACATATAATAAGTTAAAATATATTGTAAAATTTCTTGAAAAATATGTATGCAATATTCTTTAAAAGAATCTTAATTTTATGTTGAGTAAAATCGGAATTTTTTTTAATACAAATTGAACGGACTGGATAGGCCATGATTTAACTGATTTTGTCACTGGCTGGGTCGGGCCTGTTTTCTTTGATTTTTGTACTTGCCAGGCCAAACTTTTAACTTTTGCAACGGGCAAGATAGATTTCGTTCGGGCCTGGCCTCGAAATTCTGGCCTGTGCAGACCTCTAATGCATTTGCATGACACTCACGAGTCGGTGATCAACTGAAATTTACTATAATCATTTCTGATATCCATCAGTGATACAAAATTTGTTAATTATTTATGGATATGTGCAGATTTTTTCCTTTATACTTTACGATTACTGAAAAATGTTACAAAAATGCTTTATTTTACGATATAAAGCTGACATATTCTGTAATATAATATTTTATGTAATGTAATAGTATGGTATTCGTTGTAGTGCAGTAACGTAATGAAATTACGATGACTGCTCTTGTGCGACTCTGCTTTATCATCAGTAATTCGATATTGCTTGAATTTGAACATATGCTAAAACGTATATTATTTATCATAAATGAACAGAATGAAACATTTTGTGAAGAAAACAGAGGACTATAATTTTATAATAAAATAGTTAGCATGTTACTATAAATAAGAACTTTGATATGAATGACAGAAAATGTTATCTACTTATTTATTTTTCAGTATCAACGGTTTTTTGCCGCTGTGTATTTACAGGTGGAAAACTATTCTTCTATTAATTAATTAATATTATGAACATTCAATTCATTTTTAAAACTTTTTTTTAATTAAAAAAAAAAGAAAAGAAAAGTGCCCTGTTAAACTGATGGCATTGACCTCATGGGGCTATTCACACTGATTGTGTATATTATACTCTTATTTCAAAGAATAATTCTGCATGATATTCCCATTTAGCTAAATTAAGGAGGGGGGGGGGGATTATCTCCCCAATTCCCATCCTTTATACTTAACCAATGAACTTCCAAATCTAATATCCGAATAAACAGGTATACCAAATTTGCAGCAAATCGGATAATTCTGCATGAAATATCCATTTATATAAATTAAGGGGGATGGATTAGTCCCTGTTCTCTCCCCCTTTATACTTAAGCAATGAACTCCCAAAACTAATCAGGAAAGCGCCTTATCAGAATGAACCTACATTCAAAATTTGAAGCAAATCTGATATTTCTATCATGAGTTATCGCGTTACGTACATACATACTTACGTACATACAAAACCTGTGGGCACATTACCTCTCAGGCTTTGATCGCTTGTGAGCTAATAAATAAAGAGAAAACTGCCCAGTTTAACTGAGGACATTGAGCTCACAGGCTATTCACACTAATTGTATATTATACTCTTATTTCAAAGAATTTGAAAAAAAACCTCGAAAAATAAAGAAATTCACAATATATTAACAGGGAGTTCATCCCCCGTACCCCCTTATAATTAACTAATGAACCCCAAAACTAATCAGGGAAGCTCCTTATCACAATGAACCTATAAACAAAATTTGAAGCAAAACGGTTAGTTCTATCAAGAGTTATCGCGTTACGTACATACAGAACCGGCGGCCGTTAGCTCTCAGGCTTTGATAGCCTGTGAGCTAAAAACCGTTAACGTGACAATTTACATCTATTGTGAATAGGAAAACAAGTCAATTTTATAATATGGAGTCTTCTTTGGCTTGGATACAAAAACAGTAAAAAATGCTAAGACGGAATTGCAATAAATCGGTGAGAAATTCCGCTTTAGACAGGTTTTCGTCTTAGCTGGTAAATTGTAAAGGTGTTTCTTTCGATGGGACCATGGAATGTTTGCGATTAAGATAATATTCCGTTATAGACAGGTTTCATTTACACTGGTTAAACTGTATATGTAAAACTTGTGTAAATAACCTCATACTGTTTAACTTGTGTAAATGAAACTTGTCTATAACGTAATATTGTCTTGATCGCAAACATTCCATGGTCTCAGCAAAAGAAACACCTTGAAAGTTTACCTGCTAAAGCAAAAAATCTGTATAAAATGGAATTCTTCACCGATTCATTGCAATTTTGTCTTAGCATTTTTTATTTTTGTTTGTGTCCATGATTCAGTAAATTAGTGCCGTGTTCGGCACAGGAGGGAGAGGCAGACTGCGGGATATGCCCTCTCTTGGCTATTAATAAATTTGAAACTTTATGCTTACGAATATACTAGTGTAATTATCCTTAAAAAGAAATTAATATGTATGTTTACCATTCTAGTGATGAAGTGCTGGTGAATTATTCTAATCTTAGATGATTTTCTCGAGCTTTGATTATATATAAATTCTCCAAATATAAAATTTAAAACTATGGCTATTTTTTTATACGTTGAGTTAAATGTTTTAACACGAATGATGCTTAAAAAAAAAAAGTGTATAAGCAGAAGTACTAATAAAATAGAGGTGCATTTCGCCAGCCCCCCACCACCACTTACATTTTTTTTAAATATTACCAATCGTTTATACCTCGTTTGTACCCGTTAGTATCTCATTTGTACTAGAGTAAAAAAAGGTTTTTAGGGGGGGGGGGGCTGGAGAAACGGCCAGTCCCCCAACCTCAATGTTTTACAAAACGGATAGTGCCAAACGTTTATACCTCGTTTGTACCCATTTGTACCAACAATCATTTCGTTTGTACCTCATTTGTACTAGAGTAATAAAAGGTTTTTAGTAGGGGGGCTGGAGAAGTCAGCTCCCCAATTCAATGTTTTACGAAATGGATAATGCCAATCGTTTATACCTCGATTGTACCAACAATCTTTTCGTTTGCACCTCATTTGTACGAGAGTAATAAAAAGGTTTTAGTGTGGGGCTGCCATTTCTCTAGCCCCCACCCCCTTCAATGTTTTACAAAATGGATAGTGCCAATCGTTTATACCTCTTTCGTACCAACAATCTTTTCGTTTGCACCTCATTTGTACGAGAGTAATAAAAAGGTTTTAGTGTGGGGCTGCCATTTCTCCAGCCACCCCCCCCCCCCCACTTCAATGTTTTACAAAATGGATAGGGCCAATCGTTTATACCTCGTTTTTACCAACAGTGTTTTCGTTTGTACCTCATTTGTACTAGAGTAATAAAAGGTTTTTAGTGTGGGGCTGCCATTTCTCCAGCACCCCACTTCAATGTTTTGCAAAATGGATAGTGCCAATCGTTTATCGACCTTGAATGGGTCGTATTGTACATTACACAGATGTACAACGTAGACGAAATACCACCCTCGTTTGGACTGGAATCCGCTTGACCGTGCTAAAAATATGGATGATGGATGTGTACTCAGAACTGAGAGAATCAGAGTACCGCTATAAGTCTTTACGCTTAACATATGTCGAAAACGATTTGAGAATAAAGATGAAATGAGATACAAAGGTTTTAAACATTTTCTAAAGACTTTACAAAAAAAAAAAAAAAAACTTTTTATAATTTTATAGAAAACTTTATATAGTTACTTCATTATTAAGTTTCAGGGTCTGGGGGGGGCTTCAGCTCCCTTAGCCCCCCCCCCCCCCGTGGGTGCGCCAATGCTTGTAAAGGGTTTTGTAGAAACACTCCAAAAGGATAATCCTAAATTTTGTCATTATTTTAGGAGACAAAAGCGGAATAAGAAATTTTTTAGTATTGAAAACCTTAATACCATCGAGCTGTAAAACGTGCCAATTTCAGGCGGCATTTTAGAAAAAGCGCCTCGAGTCAATAGGTATTGTGCTCACATGCTATGGCATCCATTTCATGGTATCTCGCTCCAGACCTATTATTAGAGTTGCAAAGGCTAGAAAAAAAACGATTTAAACCTGGGAACAAACCGGGTTTTTTGGGAATAAACTTGTTTTTTTGGGAATAAACCAGGTGTTTTGGGAATAAACCTGGGAATAAACCGTGTCTATTGGAAAAAGTCCTTCCGGCCTGTACCGGGAGGAAAAGGTAGCTTTCCTATGTCTTCGTTTTAAAATTTTAACTAATGTTACTCAAAACAGCAAGCTACGTAAAATGCAAGGAAGATTCGTTAATACTGAATTTGAATAAGAAATTTGCCAAATTAGTCAACTATAGCCAAATTGGCTTCATTTATGAAGACTTGTTTTTGGTCGCAAAATTTGGCGATAATTCTCCAAGTGTCGCCAAGTTTGGCGAGAATTTGGCGCTAACGGATATAAATATATAGTTTTATACGTATAACTGGGAAAATGATTACAACAATGAAAGATAATAATTTGCAGAAAATCGCGTTCACTGAAACTCATAAATTAATCGTTGATTTTTTGTAATGAGTTGTCTTGTTTAAAAATGTCAACCACCCTAGAATTTCAAACTGCTCTATCTCAGCCATTTTTTAAGATAGAGGTTAAACAAAAAATGCTCCGGAATCCTTGTATAAAGGCCTAACACTTAAGTAAAAAATAAATTTGAATTTTTAAATTTTTTGTATATTTATTTCAGTTTTAAATCTTTCAGTGGCCGCCATTTTGAAACAAGATGGCGGACCAAGCTGGCCAACGAACTCGGTCGAGAGGTCGAGACATTGGTGAGCTTAATACACACAATTAGTTTCATCCAAATTGATTTATAAATACGAGTGTTATCGTATGACATAGGTCAGATATATATATCCTAATAATATTATAAATCTCATTGTGTGCAAATGTTAGGCTGAAGCCAGCGTCAAAATGGAGCATCTAATGATCCTGTACCTTTGCACATAGAAAGATTATAACCCTCATCTGAACATAGGCTGGTTTTTGTTTATTTTATTCAAATATTTTTCTTAATAATTCAAAATTTCGTTATTTTCATAGAGAATAAATGGACATTTTTCGTAAAATATTTTAAAATGGTTAAATTTACTTTACCGTTGCTAATATTTTATCGTTGCCAAAACTAAATCAAAGCCCGAAATAATAATTTTTACTCAACAATTAATTTTTAATTGAAAGATTTTCATGTGAAAAATGAAAATTCAAAAGAAGAGGAATTTCCGTGATATTTGAAACACAAATATGGAGTATTTGTTATTATACATGAAGTATGAATATTGGTTACGCTGAGAAAATATTTTCTGTCAAAAACTGCGTTATAATTAGAAGGAAAACTGAACAATAATCATATTATTAAGAAAAGATTTCGCTTGGACCATGGAACTATGAAAAGGATCCTCCTTGGCTTGAACAAATATGACGTCATAAATAAAACATGTATTTTCAAGTATTCGTAACATTACAAGGAGCATGAATATCAGTGTATAATAAAAGTATATACATAATGGACGTCAGATTTAAGATGAATAACTGAAATATGTTTTTTGATACTGATTAATAATAAGCTTGAAAATCAGTTACATACAGATGTGAGTTTGCTGATAAAATTCCCGTCATGATTGCCAGGAAAAGAAAATTAACAAGAATTATATCATTGAAAAGAGATTTCTCTGGAATCAAAGTGACGTCATATTTCAAATAAAACGGAATTTTTGAAATATGTTTCAAATGGTGCGTGAATCAATTTCATACATTAATAATTACAGAGTACAGTGAAAGAATAGAGAGGCAGTGAACCGTCAAATCGGCTTGCAATATGAAGCCGGTTATCGCTCAAATCGTTAGGCCCAAGGGCTGACTTCATTGGACGGGGATAGGTTTTCAAAGCAAGCCGCCAGTTGTTTAGGCCAACTGTAGGGTTGCATTTTCAGCATCACATCAAACATAAACATTTCATACATATTTATTCTCTGAACTCTGCGATTAATAATACAAGCATCAGCAAGATTATTAGGAAAAGAAAATTGAACACAAGTCTATTATTTTAAAATCTGACTGTCTGTTTGTATTTCGCAACTACTACTCTTAATGCAATGCAATTTACTTAACACCATCATTGATCTAAGGATGTCGCATAAACTCTGAGAATTTAAAATTTTGAATTAGATTCCGAGATATAATTTTTTTTTTTTTTTTTTTTTTTTTTTTTGTAAATTTTAACGAAATTTCTCTAAAAACGGTAATTAAATTATTCCATTTTTGTGGATAAAAAAAAGAAGAAATAAAACGGATTAATACATTTTCATGCCATTTTCTCATTAAAACTGAAAGAAGAATTTATTTTCAATTTGAATAGTTGGTGAAAAAAAAAATCTTGATTACAGTAGAATTTCCGAAAATTAAAAACATATTTCCACATATTCAAACATTATGAATTAATGTATTCTGCAGAACAAAAATCGTCTGTCAGCATATTGTCAAGAAATCAAGAGTTGTTTCAGCTATAGATTAAACCAAGGAGGCAAATTTGCTGTTACATGCAAACGTAACACTTGCAATTGCAAAGCTTTTCGCAACCCCAAATTACATGCAAACGTAACATTTACATGTAATTTGCACCCAAATTAATTTTAATTTGAACCTTTATAAATGTTAATTTGCACTGAAAATTACATGCAAAAGTAATGTTTACATATAATTTTGGGTTGCAAAAAGCTTTGCAATTGCAAGTGTTACGTTTGCATGTAACTGTTACTGTTACATGCAAACGTAACACACGTAAATGTTACGTTTGCATGTAATTTTGGGTTGCAAAAAGCTTTGCAATTGAAGCTCCTTGCATTTAGGTGTAGAATTATTCCTCCATATTTACAAGAATTGAATTTAAACAAAAAGCATATACTATTTCCAATGAATTATTTTTAAATGATAGCTGTTAAAACGTTTTTCAAAGTCGTTAAAAGTAAAATGGTTTATCAGGTAAAAGTGATATTTGTTTTTTAACAAATTGTACTTCTTTAACCCTTTGAGGGGCGGTGGTATATATTATATACCACCTAATTTTAATCCGATTCAAACCAGAAACTTTTAATAAAATTTTACTTTTTTAACTTTGACGAAAAAAAGTTGAAAAATTGCTTTTCCTTATTTTGAACTAAATTCTTTCGTAAATACCGGTGTGAATTCGACGTTACAGGAACGCAATTGCTTGCCCCTGAAAGGGTTAAAACTGAGCTATGTCAAGGCCCCTATAACAAAGAAATACCGTATTTTCTCCTATGAAATATGATAAAGAGTTAGTTAATTATTTACGTTTTTAATTATCGGGGGTGAAATATTTTGCTTTATTAATGCATTTCTTCTTCTTTTAGTGTTACGTGAACGAAGTCACGGGTAACAGCTAGTATATATATATAAATCAACATTTGAACGGAGGGTGGTTTTGGGGTCTGGGGTCATGATCGGTGAAAGTATACTGACATTTTTCGGAATTGCTTTCCTCCGAACGGCTGCAATATGTAGCTTTATACGTTTTTGTATTGAAAGCTATCTAATAAACCTGGGATTAAACCGGTTTTTTGCAATTCTACCTATTATGTACACTGGCTTCTCAACGTGGGAAAAGTTTCCGAAACAAAAAGTCCGCGCATATGCTCAGGAATAAAGCGAGGATTACCATATTTTTCAATTTATCATTGAAATGCCTCATTGATCAGAGACATTTGCCAGAGTAAATAGACAGAATCAGAATTTAGAGATCTAGCGATCTCGATTAGATAAAGCATACGCTGGGCCGTACGAACAGTCTGTCAATCTGTGCCCCGGCACGTAGTATTAAAAATCGAGGGGCGCAAATTTGCCAAAACAAAAGGAGAAAAATAATTCCAGAAAAGGCCCTCAATAGCTGGCTTTCAGATCAAAGAAAATTTATTGAAATCCAACGAGAAGTTCGTTTTTTATTTTTATTTTTTTTCTCCAAAGCCAAAAGTTTTAAGTGTTAAGCATGTTTCTTGATTCAAATGCTCCCAGGAAAATATATTTCTCTGTTTGTCGTATCGTAATTGACTGATGCGTGTCACGTGGTTAGACCGGGACGGCGACGGAAAGGTTCTATTTGGCGCTATTTATATTTCAGGAGAGAGAAAAAATTGTTATTCTGAGAACCATTGACCATTGCATTGGAAAATCATTTTGTCTTGTTCTCTTGCATAAAATCTATGGAAAAACAGATAAGGAATCAAAAGGTATGTTGTGTCGTAAAATAATATTATAAGAAGATTTTAGGAAGTGTGTTAGCTTCACTTTTCCTTTATCTTTAATGTTTTTATTTAATAAGTTCAGAAAAGTGAGAGTTTATCTAATTGAGAAAAGTGTTTATCCTTGTCCTTGGGTATGAGTAAATTTAACTTGAAGAAAACCATTGTTATTACTGTACGTTTTTAAGTGGCTTGGAAAAAAGAAAGAGAAAAAAAAAAGTTCGAACATTATTACACCTTTCATGTTAGTTTGATTGTTTGTGAAATATTTTTTATCGTCATGTTTTTATCTTAGTAATTAAAGTTAGTTGGTTTATTATGAATTTCATTATTTAGATAGCTTTACACACATTCTTATTTTATTAAATTTTCCATATTCATGTATATATTTTTTTTCTTCTTCAGTTTACTAAAAATCAATACGCAATGGGTTAAATTGTTTAATATATTCACATTAATTTATTTAAGGTGGTTCTAAAAAGTCCCTGCTCAACAACGCGAAACTTTCTGACGTATTTTCTGACTTATTTTTAAACGTAAAAGCATAAAATTGGTAGGCTTGACTATTGAAGTGGTTTGGAATCGAATAGCGTTTTCCATTTAGTTTTTTCAAACTAAAAATAATCAAGAACTATTTGCGAACAACAACATCTCAAACAAGATTGTCAGACCTCGCTATTTTAGGAATTGAGTATGAACTCAGTAACAGTTTAGATGTTTCTGAATTAATTAAATAATTCTCTGAACTAAAAGTTCGCAAAAAAGTTTGTCTGGATGTTATTCCTGTAACTGTTTTTTTTTTTTTTTAAATGAAGTTAAGTACTTTAAATGAAAAAATATTATAAGTATTTGTGTCAATTACTGAGTGTTCCCTGTTGTTTTTTGGATGTTCGCTAAAAAATGTAAAAAAGACCATATACTTTTTTTAATGCTTACTATGTGCTTATTATGTAGGGGCGCAATTTTTTACTTTATTCTATCTATAATAGAAGAAAGTATTGTAATCGAAATTTTTTTCGACTTCCAGTTTTCGACGGATTTACACGTTTTAGGGGTCAGAGATTCCGAAAAACATGTTTTTACAAAATGTCTGTCTGTCCGTCCGTCCGTCTTCATTGTACCATCTAAAAGTGTATGAAGTTATGCTTCAAATTGAACCAAATTTTTTTCCCAAGTTTTTGGCTATGGCAAGCAGTTTCTATCAGAATTTGGGGATATTTCGACGAAAGGGGGCGCTGTGATCGATATTTTTGTTCCATTTTGACTATTGTACCATCTAAAAGTGTATGAAGTTATGCTTCAAATTGAACCAATTTTTTTTTCTAAGTTTTTGGCTATGGCAAGCAGTTTCTATGAGAATTTGGGGATATTTCGACGAAAGGGGGCGCTGTGATCGATATTCTTGTTCCATTTTCACTATTGTATCAGCAAAAAGTGTATGAAGTTATGCTTCAAATTGAACCAAATTTTTTTTCTAAGTTTTTGGCTATGGCAAGCAGGTTCTATTAGAATTTGGGGATATTTCGACGAAAGGGGGCGCTGTGATAGCCATTTAAAGATTTCAAATTCAAAAAGATGTGCAAATTCAAAAAAATTAGAAATCCTAAAACTTTTTTTCGTTTAATGTTCGGCCTTGATTGGGAGATTCCGGAGCAATTTATTTTGCCTCTATCTTAAAAAATGCCTGAGATATAGCGGTTTGAAATTTTAGGGTGGCTGACATTTTCAAACAAGACAGCAGAATTCATCCATAAACGGGTTTAATTTAGGAGTTTTAGTTAACATGGTTTCGACAAATTTTCTTTCATTGTTGCAACCATTGTTCCTATTCTTATATGCTTAACCCTATATATTTATATTTGCCAACGTCAAATTGTCGCCAAACTTAGCGACAGTTGGCGAATATCGCCAAATTTGGCGACCAAAATAAGTTGCCACAAATGAAGCCAATTTGGCTGTAGAGGAATAATTTGGCGATATTCTCATTCAAATTCAATGTTGACGAGAATTGGGATTGAATCTTCTTTATTTAGGTTCCACGCATTTTACCTTCGTGTTTTCCAGTAAAATTAGCTAAAATCGTAAACCCAAGGAACAGGGGGCTATCTGTTCCTGTCAGTACAGGCCAGAAGGACTTTTCGTAGTTTAGTATACATCGGTTGGTCGCATCCCGGTAACCCGACGATTCGCAAGCAGCTGACGTACAACATGACGAAACAGAATGACGAAATATATTGATTTTATTGGCGATGTGATAGCGAATTTTGAAGTATTAACATGACTGAGATAGAAGAAAGTTTTGGGATTGGCACATCCGACTAGTTAATTTTGCACCGAGTAGTTTAAAGGCTAAATTCGGCCCTGGCATAAGCACATTACGTTTAATCTTTTGTAAACCGTCTTTGGCATGTTAAAAAAAGTTATTTTAGGAATAATTTTGATAAATTTATATAAATACTAGGGGGCTTACCCCCTGCGAGCTACGCTCGCCAACCCCCTCTCAGACTTCGAGGCCTCTAAAAACATGACACCGTGCTTTGTTTTAAAAATATTGGTAAATCTGTAATTGGGTTGCCGTTTTTAACGTTTTAATGGGGCATTTTTTGATTATCATGGCCTCATACACAGCTGTTGCGACAACGGACGATTGTTTTCCGGATTGATAAGTAAAATCAATTACAACTTGAAAACCAGCTTGTATAAAATGGTTAGGTTCAAATTGTGGCTACCTCTCGGACTTTTATAACAACGATCTGTATTCTATTTTTCCTTTGCGTTTAAGGATGAGAAAAATTCCATCTGCTTGTGAATAACATTAAGAACCACGGTATTGAAAAGTACTGTTATAGACATTTTTAGTAACAGGTTTTAATTTTCTCTCTATTTTAGTGCACCATCATGCATATTTTCATGTTATTTTAAATATGTAAATTATTTATTTTAATTAATATGTATATACGAATTTTCTAATAATTATTTATCATACAAAATTAATTAAATATTTTGTGCAAGCATGCCCGCATTTATTCGGCATTAATTGATGACATATTTAAACAAATTTGCTATCCGCGATAATTTTACACCTTGTTATGTCACTTAAATACTGTCCATAAGAAAATCGGGTACTTTTCCAGTATAGGATCCTTTGCTTTTAGGTTTGGCTTAATTCGAGCTTCAAAAAGGGATAGAGTCGTTAATATACATAGATTTATTGCCAAAAGTTATGAAAACAAACCCAATGAACTTTTGGTGCTTTTCTATTATAGGGGTCTTAACGCTTTTTTAAAAAGATTGGCGCAATTCGGGCATCAGAAAGTGAGATTTGGTGCCAAATGACATAAACAGCCATGGAAACAAATTGGACGATTTTTTTTTTGTTTATATGCGTATTTTAATTATACGTATATTATTATTGTTTTTTCTATACAAATTACTTCTGATTATATATAAAATAGGATAAATGACATTTTACGCTAAACAAATTGTATAACTATGTTTTTGCTCCTTTCTTTTGCGTTTACATAAATGACGTCATTTGGACGAATTTATTCAAAATATTTTCAGTTTATAAATTAAATGCTGACAGACGATTGAATCCTGACGATAGAAATGTGATTTGTTTTTTTCAAATTTTCCTGAAAAACATAATTTAATCACAATCTTATCTTCATTATTGATTGAAATAAAAGATAAATTCAATTTCAATTTGAAAATGACGAATAAAAAAAAATCAATAATCCCTATCGGGATCCTTTTAAATTTTTTCCCTTTTTTGTCACAAAAAAACTGAGTAATTAGTTGCCATCATTACAGAAATGTCATTAAAATTAAAAAAAAAATAATATCTCGAAAACTAATTCCAATTTCAAAATTCTATTACCAGTTTTGACATCCGCGGATTTTTATGGACAACTGGTATTAATTTCCCCATCAAGCGTTTAATATTTTATTAAAAATAGCCCTGAAACATAATCAGTCGTTTAATCAGTCGTTTCATAAAATCGTTTCATAAATTCGTTTCATAAAATCGTTTCACAAATTTGTTTCATTAGGATTTTATATATATAGGGTAGATAGCCCTGAAACATAATCAGTCGTTTAATCAGTCGTTTCATAAAATCGTTTCATAAATTCGTTTCATAAAATCGTTTCACAAATTTGTTTCATTAGGATTTTATATATATAGGGTAGATAATGGGAGTTATGAAGGAAAAGGAATTTATTACACATATATTAGGGTGAATGAAAGTGTTAAGATCTTCATTTGTAGGGGTTTAAACATTTTTTTTTTAAACATGTGCCAAAATAATAATAATAATAATAAAGTTTTGTTATGTTCATATATATATATATATATATATAATTATAATATCTATGAATTTCAAAAACATATCAAATTCTAATATCATTCTACTAAAATCTACTAAGAGATAATTAATGATATTGTGTAATCAGAATACCACATAGCTAATAATTAACTTGTGCAATCATAAAATTACCATAGCATGTGCTTCAATGGTAATTAGCCAAATTTACTCATACCTGAAGAACATTTAAAAAGAAAGAGAGAGAAAGGGGAAAAAAATTATAAATTGAAGTTGCTATTATGTAAACACAAATGGATTAATAAATTAATTATGAACATTATTCAGTGGAAAAACTGGACCACAAGAGAACCAATCAAGAATTGGATATGAAAAAACACATGTGGATGTACTCGTCAGCTTGGCTGCACCCACATGTGTTTTAAAAATAATTCAGTATTTCATAATTCTACTGGCATGATGCTAAGTACAGTAGAATCAGCCAAGTATACTTAATTATTACCAGACAACAATTGGAAAAATTTAAAATTGGAAATATGTAAAATGTAAATAAAAAACCATTAAGAAATATATAATATATCACTTACAACGATTATCCTAAAATCTTTATAAATCACCACACTATATAACCACCAGATATCATTTTTGAAATAATATTGGAATTTTGAACCCTTAAATTGTAGAAAAAATGTTTTACTCACAAGAATGATACATTATCCTCAAAATATAGCAACTTCTTCATAATGATCAATTCCACATGGCACGTATCAAACATGTTGGCATTCGAGTCGAGTTGAGAGAAATGATTTGAAAGACAAGTTGAGAGCTCATTTTTTTAAAAACACAACTCGATCAATGACACCCCAACACAATATAATTCAAAAACACACAAAACTATTCTGTTGATAATACTCTTATAACAAAATTATATCCGTGAATATATAATTACTCCATCTAATTTTAATTCCTGAAAGTAAAATTAATATACAAGCAATAGCTCCCTCTATAGTTAAATTCAAAATAATATCTATAATATCATCAACTAACTATATATATATATATATATATATATATATATTTCTTTTGTGACTGCTTGCTATTTTATAAAAAGAACGTGAAAAAATGAACAACTAGAATAAATTTAGAACATATCTAGTTGTTCATAAAAAAAGCCCCTTACAGCGGAAAATAATAGAAAAAATAGTGAGAAGCAGTAACAGCAACAGACGCACGTGGCTGAATATATTTAACAGAGTATGTTTTTCCTATTCATGTGTTCAGTAACTTTACTGAATATTAGGGTTAGATTTCTGATAAAAAAAATAAAAACATTTTTTTATTTAGAAACCAAAAAGACATTAATTATAATGCTAGCGCAGTTATTTAATGTTTAACGTATTTTTTTATGTTATGAAATTTCATTTGTTGCAGTTCATGGGACCTGCATTTTCGACTACATCGAAATCTACCAGAAAAGTGTCCGTGAAAGTAACAAACAAGGAGCTTACTGTGGAGACACACCCCCTGCGCCTAGGACTTTACTGGGGCCAGTGACTGTAAGATTCGTAACTGACTTTACCTTCGTTTCTCATGGATTCAAGCTTCATTACGAAATATTAAGTACGTGAAAATTTTTGAATAACATTTCGTGCTTACAAATTTCGGTACTTTTCCGTTAGACTGACACCATCAAAAAGGTATTTTAAGGAAATTAAAGTTGAAGACCACGTTTTTTGCTTTATAAGACGATTTCTCATCCGACGTCAATTTTTGAATTCGGCTTTTTTTCATATCTGATAGTTTGCATCCATCCTTTTTGTAACTTTAACATTTTTGTAACATTTTACGCATTTCTATTGCCTATTCTAAGAAAAATTCTTCTTAAGTTACAGAATTTCGTTAAAAACGCTTAAAATAATAAATTGCGAGCATCAAGAGGTCCATTCTCGACCGAAAGCAACAACCATTTTCCAAATAGTAAAACAAAAAAAGAAAGAAAAAAAACCGTGAACGCAAGTTGTGACTAAAAATGGTGTGATATGAAATTTCCAAGCTTTTATTATGGTACTTAACATTTTCCATTAAATAAGTTATCATATATATAAATCGAGTGCCTACGTATATGTTGTTAGAAATCGTTTTCTCCTGTACTAAATACATCGTAACGTATTTCTGAAAATTCAATTTTCTTCAAATTCTGCATGATGGCCTTGGCAGCCATCTTACCATATTTTACATAAATTTCTAAGCACCCAAATCCGTAGTTACAATCCGAAGTGTAAATATACTCGGATTGCCATGTAACTGACATGTGTCATTGAGATTTACAATGACATGTTTAGTTTAGTATTTAAAATGAAGTGTGTATAACATTTATAGTTCGTTTACACCAGCACTCTAGAAAATTCCGTTACATTCTAGTCTCGGGGGGGGGGGGGGGGATCGTTTGCAGTGTATTTTATGATGACACTATTTCAAACATGTTGAAATTGATATGCATGACTGAGGTACAATACAAGATGCTTATCATAGAATACGCAGGGATGGCGAACCTTTTCGCATCCACGTGCCAATTTTTTCTAAAAATTTACTGTACATAATCTTGACGTGCCAGCAATAAAAAACTTTAACGGATAAAGAAATAATGATTCAAAGTAGCTAATAATTTTATTCTTAGGATTACAAAAATATGGGTAATATTTAGTGTTATACTTTAGAAAATACCTAATTTAAAATATAATATTTCTGTTGTTGCAGGTGCTAAAATATTAATATTAGCTTCGTACTTACTTATTTTTAGAAGCTGAATTGGAGTCCTCTTACAATGAATAGTCATCAATTAGGAGTCATCTTACCTCTAATCAAGAGATTTCTACTTAAGTTCTTCCTATTATTCATTTCCGAAAATAATGACCCGCTGATAAAAATTGACAAAATGGGCCTCTTTAAAGTTCACCGTGTCCGGAATTAAACTCCAAGTTGTCATAATTTTACCTTCGCCATTTTTGTTTATAATGCCTTTATAATGTTTCCTTTACGATAATCTCTTAATCTTAAAATTTTTTGAGTCAATATTGGGCTAGATTGGAATTTATTAAGTTACGTTTCAGTTTCTTCAATCTGTATGGCAGTGAGAAATAATTGACCTAATCAAATTTAAACAAACACAGCTAGTTTAAGTTAATGCATTTTTGTACAATTTCACTGTGTTTGATTCGAGATATTTTACTATATTTTGTTTTGAAAACATGAATATGTGGTGCCGTAAATAATCTGCCACATGCCACTTATGGCACTCGTATCATAGGTCCACCATTCCTGGACAGAATGTGCATAGCATTTATCGTTCATTTACAGGGAAACGCAAAAGAATTCGATTACAGTACTGTCTATGAGCAATAATTGCTGGAAGTGTGTTTTCAATTGTGGTATGTGTTTTTTTTAATTTAACAAATTTTGTGCGTATTACTTGGTGTGTATATATTTTATAGATCCTATACAGGGCTGCACAAAAGAATTCGAGTCCATTTCCGCTTATTGACGGAAATTGCTGAAGGGGAATTTTCAATTGTGTTACGCGTTTACTAACTGAACCTAATACTATATTGTATATCTACAAATTTATAGATCATATACACGGCTACACTAATGAATTTGGGATATTTTTCAGACTATAGATGATAATTGCTGAAATTTTGTTTTCAAATGTGTTATACGTTTTCCAAATTGTTTACGTAAACATATTTCTAAATTGTGAAAGGTTCTTAAAGTTAGAGACTTCAGATAAATGTTTAAATGATTAATATAATATAATTGTTAAATTGTAAATGTAGTGTAAATTCATTCTAAAAGAAAATGTATGCAAAAGATTGAAAAATGTCCTCATAATTGTAATTGCTTTGAGGAGGGCAGATGCTCCACAACAAAGTCAAGCCTAGATTCCCGAGAGGTAGTTAATCCGCTTTTGACTGCAGAACTTTGGTTTATAGCTCAAATCTAATAAAATATCAAGATTTTTAATTTCCATATTCTTAATCAAAACTCACTGCTTTGTTTCTAGATTGCGGCGCTGTTTTAACAAGTCCATCCGGAACGATATCCATACCCACCGCTTCAGTAGGCTTCAACGACGAGATAAGGTGCACCTGGCGCATAATAGGCCAGCCAAATAAAGTTATTCAGTTACGGTAAGTGACAGATTTTGAGATATGGTTTAACCTCCCTCCTCCACCATCCCTGCCAAGACACAGGGATCAAAAGTATAATTTATCCGAACATAGGCTCAAAAATGCATCTCACAAAATTTAATTGTAAACGGTCTGATAGAATCCGAGGTATTGGCCCCTCCCTAAGGCGGCAGATAAAAAAAAATTAAAAAATTATTTTACCCATGCCAATGCCGTAATTAGCTTCAGAATTAGCTGTATAGTTTTTGGTTCAATTGGGTTTATTCGTTCAAAAAATATAAAACATTTTATTTTACATGATAATCCTTTTTTATGGGATTTTAGAAGATGTTTTAATTTTACCATTCATTGAAAAGGAAATGGCGCATTTGGATAATTGATTTAAATGTTAAATTATGGATGGTAAAGTTCCCTAATGGGTAAAATTCCGCAATAGTAAATGTATAAAGGTGTTCCAGAGTATAAAGAATTACTATAAATGTAATTTATATTGTTATGTAATTTCTATAAATAAAATCGGTCATTAATGTATAATAAAATATTAATATCATAAATATGACATCATGTTTTCTTCCTTTTTTCAGGTTCTTACATTTCGATATAGAAGCTTCTTATGATTGTTCGTGGTATGATTACCTCGAAGTATTCGATGGTAACGAAACCGCTCCATCCCTCGGCAAGTTCTGCGGAGAAGGCGTGAAAAATATAAAATCCACGGGTAGCGAACTTACTCTTAAGTTCAAGTACAATCACAGGATTACATCAACAGGATTTGCGGCATACTACTATAACACGTACGGTAAGTGTCTACACTATAGAGCAGTGGTTCCCAACGGGGGGCGTACGCCCCACAGGGGGGCAATTTGACGTTTTTGGGGGGCAATTTGAGAATTTGGAGAAATTCAAATGTTAGCTCTTTAAATCCTAAAACAGTTTGAAAGATTTTTTATTTTAAATAATAAAAATTAAACAAAAATTAAAGCATTTTGAGAAATAAATTTTCTGTTTTAAAACATTTTTTTTTTAAATTTTAACTGTTTTAAATTGATACTTGGGAAAACACAAGACAAAGCGCTACCGTCAGATACATAACCGGAAGTTCTATCAACCAATTAAAATGCATTTTTTAGAGATCTTTATTTTAGGATCCTAGAGCGAATATCTGATTCTGGATTCTAGTCAGGGACAAAATTTTTTAATAGTTCTCGGAAAGAATTACAAATATCTCAATTCAGTGGGAATGGCCTCTCATTGTGGCGTCTCCTAATAGTAATATAAATACAACACTTATTTAAAATAAGTTTTGAAACTATAGCATTTTATATCCGTTAATTACTTCAAGATTTTTTCTTTTTGTATGATACCATAAATATTTTTATTTTAATGTGTTTAACCGCTACCTCCGTTATATTACGGATGTAGCGGTTTAACTTAGCAATGACTATATTGGAAATTATAATACTTCGATAAGAATTTCAGTTCTTAAACATATTTTCTATGATAATTTCAATTAATAACTTTTCATTTTCTGATTTCATGAAATTTTAAAACTTAAATTTATTGAACTGGCTATATTCAAATTTCATTATTAGATTCATCATTCAATTAATTGAACTATATTCAAAATTTCTTATTACATATGCATTTTCTAGTTTAAAATTTTAAAATAAGCTTTAATACTTACCACTTCTTTTCTTATAATTCATAATTTATTCTTTAGACTGCTTATTAAAATCTTCTAGCCACCGAGCAAAAGGGCAAAACTGTTATGTTGTTTTCTGTTTAATTTTTTAAAATGCTAAAAAAAAGCTGAATTTTGGAACATAATATAAAAATCTTAATTAAATAAATGAATATAATCCGCGTGAGTATTAATCATTACCCAATGTCTTAAAATTGCATTATATTTACAGAATTAAATTAATTTAAGTAATTCTGCTATTGCAGTGAAGCCTACAGCTTAGTGAACAGATATACCAGTTTGTGGCATTGAGAAGGTTAAAATAAAATTTGTTCTGAGTGATGAATGGAAATTGTGATGTTTGGAAATAATCAGGTTCAGTTAATGCAACTATTCCCATAATTTGTTTTTGTTTTGAACAGAAGTAGTTATTTGGAATATCTAAGGCTCGAGTAACACATAGATCAGATTAACTTATATATATTCCACCTCCCTCCACTATTTATGAAAAGAAATGTTTCTGTTATTGAATCGCAAATTCTACAATTAAATAAGGATTTTTTTCTTTTCTTTTTATAAATGTAGTATAAGTTTGCATAGGCTTTAAACAGGCCAAGTAATTAAATTATTTCATTCTTTTATTTTATTATTTTTATTTTTATGAATAAATAAGTGCGTGAAAAATTTGTTCTGAATATGTGTGCAAGCTATTTTGTATTGTATATTCGGCTATTGATTTTAAAAACTGTTTTTGTAGTTTTCTTTGATAATCCCCTGGGCCAAATTACTCGATAGAGCCTTCTGATTTGTAATCGTCGTATTTTTCGTCATGCAACAAGTGAATTAATTCTATTTTTTATATATTTATTTAAACGTTGCTGATGTTTTCATATACTCTAGTTAACTTTAGCTTACTTCACTATATGCATATCAAATTATTATTTATCATATGATTGTGTATAGTATAAAAAAATAATTAGAAGGATATAATTGGTATTTCTGTAAAAAATCTGAAAAATGTATTTAGATGAATACTTAAAATTTAGTTTCATACCGGCAAACCATGATGAAACCACTGCACACCCTTTCTGCTTTTTATGCAAACAATGATTAAGCAATGAATCTATGAAACTAGGCCGTCTTGAAGCACATATGAAGGCAAAACATAGTGAATATATCAATTCAAATTTAAGTTATTTTAGAACTTCAAAAGAAGAAATTGTAAAAAGACCAACGGTTAAGTCTCTATTAACACAAAAACTTCTACAGAAAATTGTACTCTTGAGGCTAGTTATGCAATATCTTTACGCATTGCTAAATCTGGAAAAAAACACACTATAGTTGAAAATTTGATTACCATCAATATCAATATCCCTTAAAACAGTCCTGGGCAAAGATGACAAAGGAGTGAAATCCATGCCACTTAGTAACAATACTATTAGTAGAATAGTAGATGAAATGAGTGAGGACATTGAAGCACAACTTGTTGAAAATCTGAAATCTAGAAATTTCTCCATACAAATGGACGAATCAACTCTAAGAGACCGTGAAGTCGTATTGCTTACTTATGTAAGGTATGTTGATATAGGTGAATTTACTGAATAATTGATTTTCTGTAACGCATTAGAGAGCACCACTACTGCCTCTGATATTTTTATACATTGAAAAATTACTTAGATATAAGTAGTATACCAATGACAAATATAGCATCTTGCAAAGCAGATGGTGCTGCAGTTATGATGGATAAGAGAACTGGATGTTTAAAACTAATAAAAGATGAAAATCCAGAAATGCTTCTTGTGCATTGTGTCATCCAAGAGTTTAGAATCAAAAAACATTTAACCTATTCTTAATGATATATTGAAATATGTTGTAAGATGTATCGCCTCCATAATATCCAACGCCAAATGTGAGCGTCTATTAAAGCAGTTTTGTGATGGTAAAAATGCAGACAATGTTCATCTTTTACTTCACACTGATGTAAAATGGCTCTCAAAGGGAAAATGCTTAAAAAGATTCATGGAGTTGTTTGATGTCCTTGGTGTGTTTTTAAATAAGAAGTCTGGCATGAAACATTTACAAGCCATTGATGGAAAATCATTTGTTAGTTATTTAGCAGATATCTTGGAAAAACTGAATAACTTGAATAATTAATTAAAAACACTTGTAGATGCAAAAGTAAAAATATTTGGCTTTATTACATTCAGCGAGGTATGGCAGAAACATACTATTTCTGAGAGAAAGTTTAATCTATTTTGCTGGTTAAAAAAAAAAAAAGCGAGATGACCGATGCCGCTATAACTGTTATTGTGGATCATTTGAAAATGTTGGTTTCTGATCTGAACGATAGATTTTCTGATTTAAATAAAATGGATTTCCCATAATGGGTCATGCAGCCAATGTTAGTGGACTTATCTGATGATTCAATACGATGCCCAGAAGAACTCTCTGAAATTCAAAACGATGAGTCAGTTAAAACCTTATTCAGTATAAAAAGAATGACGGCATGGCTTTGTGCTGAGACAGAATCTAAATATCCAAAAGCAGGAATATTTGCGAAAAAAATATTGTTATCATTCCCATCATCATACCTAGTTGAATGTGGTTTTAGTGCAGTAAATGATTTACTGCTGAAGAAAAGAAATCGACTGGAAATAACTAAAGAAGGGGACTTGAGATTAAAGTTGACTAAATTAGAACCTGATATAAAAGCTCTCTGCAGCCATCATGAAGCATAAGGATCTCATTAATTTTTTTCTCTTCATGTCAAGTCAATTTTGAATTTATTAGGTATTCTTTCTACTGCCCAGTAACTAAAATTATAAAAGCACGATAGAAAAAGCTTCAATTAAAATAAAAGTTTTAATTTATGTGTCTCAATTTTCTACTAAATAATAAAACAGTTAATTTGTTTTTATACATCGCTGAATATTATTACTATTATTATTATTAACGATTTCTTCAAAAGTACTTTCTTTGCGTTAATTTTTTTTTCTTTTGTGAATGTACTGTTCTTTATTTAGATCCAATTAAAAGACGTTTAGGACTGTTTTAGTGGAATAAGAGTTCACTTTTTATATAATAAGAATTATTTGTCACAGGCGGAAGGAGGTGGGGGGGCATCGAGGTTTTAGATATGATTTAGGGGGGCACGGCCTAAAAAAGGTTGGGAAACACTGCTCTAGAGTAACGGTTCCCAACCTGTCATACGCGTACCTTTGGGGAATTCGTAGCGGGCCTGCTGAAGGTACGTGAAAATAATATCGGTAATGGCGGAAATCACAAAAATGATTTAACCGAAAACACATAAAAAAAGTTGTTAGTTTTAGATTACAAAGTCAATCTCATATGTAACTTTAATATGTTACACTCAAAATGAGGAAAAAGGCCCACTAGACTTAATTCATTAATAATTCATTGTCACTAATCATTGTCCCACTGCTAATCATATTGCATGAGTGCTTATATATTTCACCCTCATCTTCGCGAAAACTGACATTTATCATTATACAATATTCATTTCCACCACTTTTTACTTTTTTTTCTATCTTTACAAGAAGAAAGTATTTAGTCTAAGAGCTAGCAACGTTTTCGTCACCTGATTTTAGCAAGGCTCATTTTTCTATATATTCTCCCTCTCTATTGTGTAATATGTATGCGACCGGTCTGGCTGGCGGGAGACGTTGCGTTTACCTGTGGGGTGAGGGGCAATGCAGGTTAAAAAGTGACAAAATTACGTCATTTTAGCATGGATTTTGTTTATAAAACTTGTTTCTGCTAACTATTCGTGTTATTAAATCATTATTGCCAGACTGTTTCAATGTTGCTAAGACCGTGCCAGACCCTGATTTAGAGGTAAAATAAGGTGTCAAATTCACGTCATTTTAGCAAAGCTGAAATTTTAGTATGTTATACTTTGGCTATCAGGTAAGCCATAATTAATTTGCCAGACCGAAAGACTCGGTTGCTAAATTACTGCCAGACGCCGATTTATATCTGGCAGAAAAAGCGCCTATTAGAAGGGTTGGCAGCTTTTGTAGTGCTTTGGCTACTTTCAATACACATCCAAGCCATGAATGTTGCCAAAGCAACGATCCTTGCTTTCTATAAAAGTATCCTCTTTAATAAAAAGGTATGCGTTGCTGACAACTGGGATTTTCGCTAATCGTTGCCACAAATTAATCTCGGAAAATGAAACATCTGAATTTACTGAAAAAATTAATTGCTCTAAAAGTATCCTCTTTAATAAAAAGGTATGCGTTGCTGACGACTGGGATTTTCGCTAATCGTTGCCACAGATTAATCTCGGAAAATGAAACATCTGAATTTACTGAAAAAATTAAGTGCTCTAAAAGTATTTCGCAGAAAATTGTTAGACAAACTGAGTTAGAAAGGTAAAAAATTGTATTTTTCTTGATATAAATTTCAAATCCACTGATAATGCCATTTTTCAAATATTGAATTTCAAAAATTACCAAATTTCACAATGGAGTACCATAGCGAAAGCTTCACGCGTTAAAAAATAATAATAACAGCAATGTGTCAGCACGAGTCACAAATTATAGTAACCGTATTATTCCGTTAAAATATAAAAGTGAATTATGATGTCACGAGTGCATGATTTTTATTTAATACTCGACAAATACTAGATGCGCCATTTCTTTTTAGTTGTGAATAATATAGGTTAATTCACGTTATTAAAAAATGTAGCTATAAAACATAAATCAATAGAAGGTAGGTAATAAATTGTAAACGTAATAATAAACCGTATTAAAAAAACATAACTTAGTGAAATAAGTATCCGTTTTTATGTTATTTAAGGATATTCCAGTTAAAGGTACAGATTACTTTAAAATACAAGGTTAAATTCACCGATATATTTCATTTGATTCAAAGTTCTTTTGGAGAAACCGACCGGCGCAGCGGGCGTAGTCTGCTAGTATATATATATGATTTGTCGAAATTAATGCTTAAATAAAAATATTTCTTACACTTATTTAACGTGTCTTCACTGAATTTTTTCCCCTTGATTATCGCTACAAAAAAACACACGTTTTTCCATTACTAGCCTACGCATTAAATTTCCTTTCGAAAACACACAGAACATGCTATGAACGTATTATTTCAAACCACAAATGACCTATTGACCTTGAAAAGTAGCAGTTGACATTGCCTAGTTCTTGCTAGCCGCTATAAGTTTATTCAGAAAATTAAGAGAAAATATTATATATTGTATTATTTAAAATTAAAAGCGAATATTAATAAACCTTAGTTATAATATTACTTAAAAATTAAGGGAGAAATTAAATAAACATAAAGGTTGAAAATTTACGCCATGGAGTTTTTGTTTTGCTCTTTTTTCGCTTCTTTGGCGATTTCATAAATCTCTATACTTATAAAAGAACATGTCCTGATGACTCAGAATCAATACCGAGCTTCAACCGCTGCTCCTTGGACTATGAAATTTGGAAGATATGTTCCCTTACACAATGTAGGCACTCACTAAGAAAGGATTTTTGAAAATTCACCCCTAAGAAAGTTAAATAGGGGGTCGGAATTTTTAGGTCATTTTGCCTTTTCGCCATATCTCATCAGAAGTTTTAGGTAGAAGCAAGAAATTCAGGATAATAAATCTACTAAAAAAATAGTTAAACATGTATTTCAGCAATTTTAATAATTCAATCACTAAGGAGGTTAAATGAGTGGTCGAATGTTTTAGGTGATTATGCCTTTTCGCCATATCTCAGCAGCAGTTGTACGTAGAGGCGTGAAATTCAGGTTACCCAATCTACTAAAAAAATAGTTACACGTATTTCAGCTATTTTAGAAGTTCAATTATTAAGGGGGTTAAATGAGGGGGGCGAACGTTTTAGGACCTTTAGTCTTTTCACCATATCTCAGTAGCAGTTTTATATAGGAGCGTGAAATTCAGGATAAAAAATTTACTAAAAAAATAATTAAACACGTATTTTAGCGATTTTAGAAATTCAGCCACTAAATGAGAGTCGAATGTTTTAAGTCATTTTGCCATAACTCAGTAGAAGTTATAGGTAGGACGTAGGAGCGTGAAATTAAGGATAAAAAATATACTAAAAATATTTAAATAGATTTTTCAGTGATTTTAAATATTCATCCACCAAGGGGGTTAAACGGGGGTCGAACGTTTTAGATCCATTTCTCAACTGCAGTTTTAAGTACCAGCGTGAAATTCTAGCATTACAAATCTACTAAAAAATAGTTAAACATGTAATTCAGCTATTTAAGCTGAAGCGAGTTTGTCGCCAACATCGGCTATGAATCCGATCATGGAAGATTAGACGAATAAGACAACTATAGATGATTTTTTATTAGATATTTTGCGTGAATTTTTCGACGGAAAAGTTTTTTTTTATCTTCATATTTTATAAATTGTTTTTACGCTTTTTTTCGTAAAATTAAAATGTAATTAAAAATAAGATTAAAATTTTTATACAGAATAGAATACATTTCCTCCTCTGTTCAAAATACATTTTTTGGATTTAAAGATTTGTGATTTAAATACTAGTCACCATATTTATGTGCTCGGGTATGCACAAGGCTGCGTTACAGTGATTGTCGTATAATCAGTTGACAGGCGGCGTACAACCCAAAGGGCTCTGTTAAAATAATTTCATTTTAAGGATTTATGCACGCATAATGACTGAACCTCTTTATAATGATCGCTGTATTAACGATATATGAGTGAGAAAAACACAGGTTATGGTAATTTTGACCACGACATTAACAATTTATGGGCGTGAAACCACACTGACATGTATCTTAGCCAATCTCATTTTTTTTAATTTTATCTAAAAGCTCTCCCTCCCCCTTAGATAATCACGAGCAGGGCCGAGCAGTACTTTCTTAGGGTGCTCATGAAAAAAAAAATTATTTTTATCACGAAATTTTTACCTGCGTGTTTTTTTTTTTTTTTTTTTTGTATTCTTATTAGTTATTTTCATATAGTTTAAACTAAAGTATTTTATTTACATTTTTCTTTTTTCATGTAAAATGCACTTTCTGGACCCCAAACAAAGTCAGCGCTGTACGCTACAAAAGGTATCTGGGCCCCATTCGGAAGCGACCGGCTAACTAACGATATATGGCTTGAAACACCCAACCGGGACACCAACCGTAAAAGGTATAGGATACAATGTCCCGGCGGAAAAATACCCCGAGCTAGCCAGCAAATCACCCCAACAAGACAGACTCAGAACAATATGAGCAAATATAAAACCATACAGCAAGAGCTCCGAAATGGAGTCACAAGAAGGCCAAACAAACCTTAGCCCAGACTATATATTAAAATACAAACTAAAAATGAAAAACTAACCTACTGAATTATACAAAGTTTAATGACAATTTCAGTTACAATTGTCAACTAATATTAAAGTAACCTAAAATAATAACTTTAAGAACAATTGAAGTTACAAGTGTCCGACTAAACTAAACTAAAACATGGTTCGTACGGATCAGGGAGTTTTCCAGGAGTTTCACCAGGATTTTCTTTATAAAAAAAGAAATCTAGGTTAAACTCACTAAACTTGGCTTTCTTTTAAGTAGAGATTTTCTGTAAGAAAATACTGGTACCAAAGAATTTCCTGGTCGCAAAATTCCAGGAGCCGTACGAACCCTGTAAAATAAGATACAATCTAATTGAAATATAACTTTACAATCAGACAATCTTCAACTGTAAAACGTTAAGAGCTTTATTAGGACAATGCCATTTCCACCAATATTATCTCACTTCGTCATAGATAATTGTAAATGTCTCCATTCACTTGATTGAAGACCAAATGTCCAGACTTTTCTAGACCAAATAGATTCTTACTAACAATGCACAGATGAGATTGAACAAGTTTCTTGCTTATCCACTTTTAAGTATTTAGGTTACCATCCAGATGATCAGCAACTTTCAAAAACCAATAAAATAAGTGTTCGTGATGCCACAACCAATATCATAATTGTCTGAGTGCAACGAAGACTCATACACAGCGCAGTATTACTTTGCCCCATATATAGCTACGATGGATATTAAAACCTTTCGTCAAGCATAACTCAAAAAATATTTAACGGATTTCGTTCAAATTTTTACAGCAGGTACCTATAAAGGTGACAACGACGTCTATTTATTACCAAGAATAAATGTCAAACCGTTTGGAAATTATATTAAAAAAATAGATAAAAAAGCACAATTAAAGTACATACGTCACTAAATTTTGTGCGTACGTCATTTTCACCGGTGGGAAATTTTCGTAGACAATCGGAATTGAAAAGTTCATGGAGTACATGTAGCAAAAAAATATGCACGCACTAATATTCAGCACAATAAAATATATTTCAATTTAGTAGAAATCGAAAATTAATCGGGATTTTTTTCTGTTTGAAAGAAAAACCCTGCAATAACTTGGTAGACTTTGTATTAGAGATTTGGCGCAAATCTCAGCAATAGCAGCTTTTTTTTTTATTTCGCGTGGTAAAAAAAAAAAAAAAAAAAAAAAAAAAAAAAAATCTTTGGTGTTTAAATAAAAGGTTTCGATTTATGCCATTATTTCTTTTTAGGTGCGTTCGTAATTATATAAATACGTAGCACCTATAGTCGTCACTTGGTCCGTCCGTCTGTCCGTCCGTCTGTCCGTCCGTCTGTCTGTCTGTCTGTCTGTCCGCATATAACAACGCAAAAACTACCCAACCAAATGGTTTGCAATTTAAAATATATTATATTTGCAGAATTTTGTCGAGACATTTCAAATTTTATTAAAATCGAATCAAAACTTTAGGAGATATTAATAAAAATATTTATTAAGAAATTTGATTTTTTTTTTAAATCGGTGCTTTTTTGTTATAGGAGCTTCCGATGGATGTTAAATCGTCAAACGACCGAAGATACTTATTTTATTACAGAAATTAATCTGCAGACGATATAATTCATTTCACAGAATTAAAAATCATCAAGATCTGAATATTTATATAACTAGCTGATACATATATATCTGAATATTTATATAACTAGTTAAGATATTTGTATGAACAGTGTCATAAAATATATACTTACTAGCTGTTTAACCCGTTCTACGCACGGGATATCATGAATTTAATTCTAAAACGTGCGTACGAACGCACCTCGTTTGTAACGTTTGACGTACAATTTCCAACTTGTTTTATTCTCTTTTTAGCATTTTAAATGGGATTATTGAAAGGCATGTATTTTAAATTAAATGAGTGAAAGGTTTATATTTAAATGAAATGAATTCAATATGAAAATGTTATAGGAACAATATTTGGCGATTTATCAACTGCACCTGGATAACATAAAATTACCAATGTATCAAACGGTATGTAGTATGTGAAATAAAACAATTATATTATAATCATCCATCGTACAAAAAAAAACTAATATTCTGCATTCAGAGGGAAAAATTCATCTCCTGTGCCGTAAGATTTGGCGAGTTCTTTTTTGGTGATAAGTTTTTCGATGTGATTGTTGGGATCTGCAGGATTTGGCTTACTTTTTCTAAATCTTATTTTTTGCAGATGTAGTATTATGTAAATATATTTTTTTGCTGATATTTTTCTATTTTGTATATGTGGCATTCTATTTTGTATATTTTCTATTTGGCATTTGGAAAAGAGATTTTTACCTTTTTATCTGTGCCTTCGGAAATATTAAAAAATTAAAAAAGATTTACATATATCAAGCGTATAATGTTATGTTTTGCATTTTTATACGGACCACTTCTCCATTTTTAGATTTTAAATGCTATTTATTATTTACTATCCGTTTATTAATTCTTTACAATTTACCCCCCTGACAATAACAATTATTTATCACAAAAATGCCTTTATGTTTGTTAAATAAGTTTGTTTGGTACTTCTCTATTATCCCGTCGACCACTTTTCATAACAAAAACTATCGCCAAACTATAAGATTAAACGCCAAAAATGCAATCCCATTGACTTGATGTCAGAAGCATTATACGTGTTTGTTTTGTCATCAAGTGGTTTTTAATTCGACATTTGCGTGTATTTTTCATTATGTTTTACTGATTTATTAGTTATTTCATTAATTAAAATAACAATTGTGCCCTTAAGTTCTTATATTTTATTAATTAATTTATTTTGATATTCCAATGGCAACGTTCTCCCGTTTTTTTGGCGTTACAGTTTGGCGATAGTTTTTCGTTATGAAAAGGGGTCGACGGGATAATAGAGAAGTACCGTTTGTTTATGTATTTTCATTAATTACGAAAATATCGAATATGGCGATAAAATTTTATTTTAGAATCGTGCTTAAATTTTTAAGATGGTGCAAAAACATGCTTTAATAAACGTAAGTTTGTAAATATTTGAAAAATATGTTTTACCGCTCTCTTGAAAAATTTTGTAGGATGCTAAAACTACCTTTTGGCACCATTTAAAATTTTTTTCGCCAACCGACATAGGATACGAAACTTTTCCCCATTCAGATACACAGGCAAGGCTGGTCTCAAACAAGAGTAAAGCTAGCAACAATATTGTTTTAACTCTATAAGAGTTACAATAATGATATTAAATGTTCCGATTGGTTTGGGCCCAATTACGAAAGTTTCTCCTAAAAAAACTGTAGAAGAAGTCTTTTACATTTGTTTCAAATGAAGCTCGGTCTACAAGGTGTTAGTTAATAATACAAACAACACTAATGGCTAATGGCATGGAGGCAAAAGTTTTAATTTAAATGTATATATTTGAAACCCTTCCCCCCTACCCCCCCCAAAAAAAAAGAAAGAAAGTTACAGTAATGAATTTAAAATGGCGTTAAGCCACGCTTTCTGACATAAGCAATTGGCTGCAAACGCGATAACGAAACTTTCACTGAACTTAATAACATGTAGCTAATATATCCCTCAGGGTACTTTGCAGTTATACAGACCTTGTGGTTTTTTTAAAAAGCTTGAGACAATTCAGGTTTAACAAGTTGATATTTACTGTCAAATGATATAAACAACTATGAACACAAAACTGATGAATTATTATTCAGGTTTATGTAGGTATTTAAAAAAAAAATGCATCTGATTACACTTATTAGATAAATTACTTCTGTTTGCATTTAATAACTGATAAACGGCTTCTGTATATTAAATGAATTGTTTAAATATTGGGAAGAGGTGGCGAGAGATAGAAAGACGGGTAGAGAGACGAATAGCGACATAGGTAGGCTGACGGGTAGCGAAACGAATAGACAGACGGCTAAAGAGAAAAGTAAAAAGAGGGTTGACAGAGGGGTAGCGAGATGGGTCACGAGACGGGTAGCGACACCGGTAGACAGAAATGTAGCGAGAAAGGTTGCGAGACGCGTAGCGTGGTAGATAAAGAGACGAGTAGAGAGATGAGTACGCAGAGACGAGTTGACTGACGGGTAATGAGATTGGTAGCGAGTCGGGTACAAAAACAGACGGATTGTGCGACGGGTATACAGACGAGTAGAGAGACAGTAGATGGGTACGGAAATGGGTAAGGAGATGGGTAGAGAGGCGTATAGCCAGACGGGTAGAGAGACCGATAGACAAATGGATAGCGAAGTGGATAGAGACACGGCTAGACATACAAGTACTTAGACGGATAGACAGACGGTTAAAGAAACAGATTGGCGGGTAGCGAGACCGGTAGGGAAATATAGAGACAGGTAGCAAGACCGGTAGAGAAATATAGAGACAAGTAGCGAGACGTGTAGAGAGATAGACAATCGGTTAGAGAGACGGGCAGAAGAACGGATAGGGAAACAGACAGATTGTGCAGAGACAGACAGACAGGCAAAAGTAAAGTCTGCGGATTGGCGCAGTAAAGACGCAAGGGGCAGAGCCTCCTAGAGAATAATCAAGAAGTATCTGTTAAACTTAACTTTGAAATATATATAATTTTTCAATTTTGCCGATATGGAGATATAATGTAAAAGTTATTTTACAGAAGTCATCGAAAGATTTTTTGTATACTTTAATAGTAATTTAGACTATAGTTTTGCAATCTGGTTTGTAGCAAAGCATGCTATCAATGTCGTTTGAAGTGTAAGAGTTTCTATAAACAGTTATACAAATAACAGATCAAGGAAGAAAAATTTTTAATTCACACACAAAAAAAGTTTGCAACAATGAAATTAAATTTGCGTTAAGCCACGCTTGATAGAATAATCTATTGGCTGCAAATCCAATAACGCAACTTTAAAAAGCTTGGCGTTTTAAAAGATCTGGCGTTTTTTTTTTTTTTTTTTTTTTTTTTTTCAAGTTTTGCGCAATACGCGCTTAAGAAAATGAGATTCTTTGCCACATGTTAAAAAAAATTACAACAACACATCTGATGAACGGTACTTCTTTTCTATTTTTTAACAGTGTATATGAATTTATATATGATATTTTGTAATTCTATTATTTAATTTGCTGTTTTTCTTTATATTATAATTGTTAACCCTATGTTCTCAGCAATATCACTCAGACTAATCCCTTTGAGGGAAGTCCTAGTTTAAAAGTCATTGTTCATGATGCTACACAATTCATATTAGAAGTAACCATTGTTAAATTAATTAATTTATTCAAATTGCAGTTTTACATCGCCACGCTACACCAAAGGTAACTCACTGTAAATAAATCTGTATTGATGCATACACTCCATGAACTCAGCAAGCCAGTCTTAAAATCTTGACCATAATTATATAAATACTTAACTATTTTAAAATACTTCAATTACGTATCCAATGTCAATACCAACTACCATGTAAATATTCTATAGACAACGATTAAAATATTAATTCATTCGGGTATTTGTTAAAAGCAAACGTTCCTGATGATGCAAGTAATACAATGATTAAAACCAATGTTCAGAATTCATCATTAAAACATTGCAAACACACTTGCTCAAGAAATAACTCAAACTATGCACTTCAATAACACAATGACTCATCATTGCTGCAAATGCAAGCCCGATTGTGACTTATTGTCCAATAAAGCAACAGTTCACTAAACATTTACTGTACGCATCAAAATGCACTGAGATTAAAATAATTTTCCATGATACACTGAGTAATTCCAAAATCAGAATTTATATCTAATGAACGAGTATAATTCATTCAATTTATTGTAATTTTCCCTTCACTTATTGTAATTTTCAAAACTCAGCAATGTTTCTTGTATATTTTTTCTCACTGTCAAAAAGTTATCAAATGCAAAATGATGTGGCATAAGTCTGCATCTACCGAACAGATAGTGCAAAATATCACCCCTTTGTCCACAGTCACACAAATCATGACTTCGCTTACCAATTTTCTTCAAATACTTTGGAAAACTTCCATGACCCGTACAATAATAATGAACCACTCTACTACCTATAATTCTATCCGTCGTTACTTCATTAAAAACATTATAGGTATCCCTTCCAACTGTTGAACTATTCCAGCTCTCTTGCCAGTCTGACAGTGCCTTAACTTTATAATACCTATTAACTGTGGAAATTGGAAAAGGCATAACTTCCATTATATCAAACTCTTCATTTTCTATTACATTTTTGGCCAAAGTGTCAGCACGCTCGTTTCCTGCGTACCCTGCGTGAGCCTTAATCCATCCTAATGACAATTTTTTATTATTTGACTGAGACATTATTTTAAAAGTATCCATGATAATTTTATTATCTGGGAAAGTATGTTGCAATACCTGAATAGATGAATAACTATCTGAATATAAAATCATTCTATTAAAGCTGGAATTATCAAACCAATCAACTGCATATTTAATAGCTGTAAGTTCCGCCTGAAAAATCGAATTTAATTTGTGTAGTTTAATTTTATAATCAAAAATATTTGCACCGTGCAAATAGACTGCAAAAGCAGCTGACGTGCCAGACTCCATCTTAGACCCGTCTGTATAAGTCACCAGCCCATGCATTACTGGGTTAACCTCTCTTACAGAAGATATGATATTTATATTATTTTCAGTTAAATACTCTGGATAATCATAAGTACGCAATTTCCTCATTACATTTTCTCTGTTAATGCAAATGTCTTCCAGATAAAGTTGGCTTGACCCATTCACTACACTATATATTTAAAAATCATTTTTTAACTTAATGTAGATTGGCTCAATTCCCGCTAATACACATAAGGCCTCAGTAGATACGTCTCTATAAGCCTTTATTATAGACATTAACCCAGACCTCTGGCAAGAGCTTAATCTCCGAATGGCATGTATTTTAAGGTCTGGGAACCAAACCTCCCAACCATACAAAATTCGCTTCTCAATGACAACTTTGTACCAAGTTTTCTTAAAATGTGCAGCAAGACCTGTATCTCTACATCCCGTTTTACCTATATTGATAATAAAATTCATAATGTTTTCCCTGACTTGATCCCTGACGCGATGACGCGATATATGGCTGAGAAACACACAAGACCCCGTTATTTTGAACACCGTATTAACAATTTATGGGAGTAATATCACAGTGCCCATTTACAACGATCGCCATGTATCTTATGCTATCTCATTTTTGTATATTTTATCTGAAAGCTTTGTCATTCCCATGGGCTTTGCCGAGCGTGTCTTTGTCAGGGGCTAATGGAGAAAAACGTATTATTTATGTCGCGAAATCTTTATTTATGTGCTTTATTGATATACTTATTAGTTATTTTCGTATAGTTTAAAATAAAGTATTTTATTTATAGTTTTTTGTTTGCATGTAAAATGCACTTTCTGGTTCCTCAGCGAAGTTCGGGCTAAACGCTGCAGAAGGAAACTTGGCTTCACACGGAAGTGACCGGCTAGACGGGCAAAGACCGGCTTGTTAATAAATGTTTCTTTTAAAAAAATTAGAAAAAATTGTGGATAAATATTTTATTTTCAAAATTTAACTAAGCCAAATAAGAATTACAATTAATTGATACATTAATTACATAAATTAAGCCTTTTTTGACAAATCATATATATATATATACTTCTATAGAAAGTAACAATCATTGCTTTGGCAACAATCACGGCTTGGCAGTGTACTGACAATAGGCAAAGCACTACATAAGCTGCCAACTCTTCTAATTGGGGCTTTCTGTGCCAGATTTAAATCTGCGTCTGGCAGTAATTTAGCAACGGAATTTTGGTCTGGCAAATTAATTATAGCTTATCTGATAGCCAAAGTATAACATACTAAAATTTCAGCTTTGCTAAAATGACGTGAATTTGACACCTTATTTTACCTCTAAATCAGGATCTGGCACGGTCTTAGCAACATTGGAACGGTCTGGCAATAATGGTTTAATATCATGAATAGTTAGCAGAAACAAGTTTTATAAACAAAATCCATGCTAAAATGACGTAATTTTCTCACTTTTTTTACCTGCATTGCCCCTCACGCCACAGGTAAACGCAACGTCTCCCGCCAGCCAGACCGGCCGTATGCGTATTACACAATAGAGAGGAAGAATATATGTAAAAATGAGCCTTGCTAAAATCACGTGTTTTCTGACGTTGCTAGCACTTAGACTAATTGGATTCATGAAAATTTTCGACTTTCGGTTTTTGACGGATTTATACGTTTTAGAAGGTCCTGAACACGATTTGACTGTTTTTAGAAAATGTCTGTCTGTGTGTCTGTATGTGACATAAATTTTTTGTACGCTCTATAAGAACTAAAGTACAGAATTTAATAAAACTTTAGATTCAGTTAGACTTTGATATAAATTGTTGCTGATTAGTTTTTAGTGTATATAGCCCAACAAGTGGCACTCCTATATGCTGCAATTTTCACGATTTTCAAGATAGCTATATCTCAAGAACTTAGACGTTGACATAAGTTGTTATTAGCTAGTATAGTTGTTTTCGTGTAAATCTCCCAAAAGGTAGCGCTGCTATGCTGCATTTTTAAGATTTACATGATTTTTGCGATAGTCATATCTCAAGAAATAATGCATAAAACTTTAGATTAAGTTACAGCTTGATACAAATTAGTGCTAATTCGTTTTTGGTGTAAATATCCCAACAGGTGGCGTTGCTATGCCGCACTTTCACGATTTCCGCAATAGCTGTATCTGAAAAAATAACGCATGGATTTCATCAGATTTCAAATTCAGTTAGACGTTGATATAAGTTGTTGCTGATTAGGTTTTGGTGCAAATATCCCAACAGATGGCGCTGCTATGCTTCATTTTTCAGAATTTAGACAATTTTAGTGATAGTCATAGCTCAAGAATTAATGCTCCGAATTTCAGAAAACTTCATATTCTGTTATTTTATTTAAAACATTAGCATGTATGAGATAAAAGAAAGTTTTCAGATTGGCACATATGACTAGTTTCTTATTGTTCAGTTTTTAATGATATTTGCAGAACGCCTAAAATACGTCAAAGCTTCTGGTTTTAATGTTTTTATTTTAAAATTTGCTGCAAAGCAAGCCTATATTTTCTTTCTCGAATAAACGCAGTTATGCCATTCACGTACATTAATAGGCAAGCTTCCTTCCTTTTAATGTTTATTTAATTTGAAGTGTTTACTTATTATTTGAGTGATTTTGTTTCGTGTTGCAAATGTTATAATTGGTTGAAATCCGGAACTCCTATCAAAGAAGTTGCATCCCATGTAGCTTGAAACCATTGCTGCGTACACAGACACTCCTGCCTGACTCATCGAAGGATGTGCTCCATCAATCTGTCACAGTTGTTAATTTTATTAAGGCCAATTTAACAAACTCTAGATTATTGAAATATTTCTGAGAAGAGATGGACAGCCTCCATACTACATCGTTTTTGCACAAAGAAGTGAGGTGGATTTCACGAGGAAAAGTACTTAAAAGGTTGTTTTTTTTTTGTTTTGTTTTTTTCATCTGAGCTCTAAATTCCATAAAAGAGAATTCTTCAAATGCTTGCATACTTATCTGATATTTTTTCCGAAATAAATAAACTTAATGTGAGATTATAGAACAGTTCCGTAATCATTTTTAAGGTGTCTGGAAAAATCGAATCTATGATTAAGAAATTAGATTTTTGAAAATCTTGTATGAAAAAAAAAAAAAAAAACACCAGCCATAAGTTTTTGAGACACTTTACATTTTCATATTTGAAAACGAGCTAAAATTATAAGATCTAGTATAATAGCTCACATAATAGGTGTTAAAGACAAGATTTTCCGAAGCAGAAAAAATAACTGGATTTCAAACCCATTTCACGATTTGTTCGTTCAAGAACACGAAAATTTATCAGTTTCTGAAAAATAAAAATTGATTGAACTTTCGACTGATTTTTCTTTACAATCTGATTTCAAAAACTGAAATATCATTGATTTTTGGATAGCAGTGAAAGAAGAGTACCCAAGGACGCGGTGATAAAACTATAAAATACTTTTCGCCTTTCACAAATACAGAGCTTGTCGAAAGAGCATTTTCGTCGTATGCCTATATATTAAGAACAAATATCGCAATAAGATTTACGCTGCTCCTGACTTGAGATTATATCTGTCTTCATTGGAACCTGATTTTAAGAAACTCAGCTCTACGAATCATGCTCAAGGATCTGATTGAGAGTATGAAAAGCCATGATTGACTACTTGTACTTGTATATCATGATGCAAAATTGTTATAAACTTTCGTCGTAAATCATCATATCATCATCATCATATATATTATTTCTCCTGCCAACATCCCTTTTTCTAAGAAAATATGAAACGCAGAACAAAGAATGAGATAACATATGAAAGGTTTTAGAACCGGCTTCTGACATAGCCCACTTAACAATTTGTTAAAACATGTTTTTGATTAAAATTTACTGAAAATTAAAAATTAAATCGGCATTGTTTTCATAAAAGAAATGAAAGGTTTTCCTGAAATTATTGTTGCCAAAAAAATAAAATACCACATTATATGATGCTCAGCAATGATTATAAAAAACACCGCACGGGTTTATTTTATATTTATGATTAAAAAGCGAAATTGAAATTGAAATGTTTAGATTTATATTTCTAAGTTCCATGTTTTTCCCGAAGCGGATGACGTCATCCTCTACTATGCGGTCAAAATACGATTGTTAATTTTTTTTTTCTCGCGCGTGCCTTTAGCAATATTGGATCAGTTTTTAGTCTAACTTTGATGGAATAAATTAGATGATATTCTGGCTTGACTAACAACTAAATGTTGTTTGCAGATATTTTTATCCTTGCTTCTTCTTTAGAAATTTAAACCTGCATCTAATAAATATTACATATTGATAAAAAATGATACTTCTCTATTATACCGTCAACCACTTTTCATAACAAAAAACTATCGCCAAATAAACTGGGGAACGTTGCCATTGGAATATCAAAAATAAATAAATAAATAAAATATAAGAATTTAAAGACACATTTGTTATTTTAATTAATAAAATAACAACTACTAAATCAGTAAAACATAATGAAAAATACACGCAAATGTCGAATGTAAAACCACTAAATGACGTAACAAACACACATAATGATTCTGACATCAAGTAAATGGGACTGCATGTTTGGCGTTTAATCTTACAGTTTGGCGGTAGTTTTTTGTTATGAAAAGTGTTCGACGGGATAATAGAGAAGTACCTAAAGAATATTAGATTTCAGTGCGAAATCTTCGCACGGGCCCTCTGGTTAGTGCTATATTGATGCTATATTGATTAATGATATATTGATTTCTTTTTATGTTTAGTTAATATTATAAAAAGTAATCCTAATAATATTATAAATCTGATTGTGTGCAAATGTTAGGCTGAAGCCAGCGTCAAAATGAAGCGTTTAATTATCCTGGTATCTTTGCATATAAGTTGATTATAACCCTCAAATGAATATAGGCTGGTTTTCGTTTATTTTATTTCAATATTTTTCTTAAAAATTAAAATTTTCATTATTTTCATACAGAATAAATGGACATTTTTTCGTATATTTTACAATGGTTGGTTGTTTTGGTTGGTTTGGTCCAAAGGGCCCGGTTTTGCAGCTTTTTTTAAAATGGTTAAATTTATTTTACCGTTGCTAATACTTTATCGTTGCCAATATAAAATAAAACCCCTGAGTAATAATTTTTAATCAACAATTTATTATCAAGTGAAAATTTTCCACGTGAAAAATGAAAAGGAAATGAATTATTTAAGAATTAAACAGAATATGAAATGATGTCATATTAGAAATAAAACGTGCGTTTACAAATATTTGATAATAATACAAAGTACATAAATACGAGTAAGTATGGAAAGCAAGCGAATATGATGTCATATATAGAAAAATAAAACAGATTTGTTTTGATGTTGAAATAAAATGATCTTGGGTTATCAAATTATTTGTGATTAATTTCTCTTTTTTTTTCTTTTTCTTTTTCACATGAAAGGAATTATTTTAAATGTACGTAATACTATATGTATTTTAAATGTATGTGTTGTAAATTAAAGTTCTGTGTTTTAAATGAAATGAGTGAAAGATTTATATTTTTAATGAATTCAATACGAATGATGGGATAGGTTGGTGATTTATCGTCTGCACACGGCTATCATAAAGATACCATATTTTTAATTTAAATTTTAAAAAGTAAAAAAATAAAAATAAATAAATAAAATATTGGATGGCAAATGTCAGTGATATGCATCGCAAAATTATCCGTATCGAAAATCAGAAAATCTTAATAAAAATAACTATATTTTTTAAAAGAAAGTTGGTTTTCTCATAAAAGCTTAAGAATTAATATGATTGTGTCGAAGTAACAGAATTTTTCCTCTATCATTTTCCGACAATCAAAAACACATTTGTAAATCGTCGTTTCGAACCGGAATTTAATTTTACATTTCTTTTAGTTTTAAAATAGGAAAAACTTTATTTTTTTTAAATATAGCTTTTTTTAAAGTTGTTTCATAATAGATTTTTGTAAGGTCTTGCAGGATAAGAAAAATTGCATAGATTTTACAGCAATGTTTAAGTAAAATTACAATATTTTTTAAACTTAAAAAACAACAATGTTATCGAAAAGAAAATCGATTTTACCAACAAATTCGCGTAATGCAAAAGCAAAGAAGAAATAAAAAAGTAATAAATCTCTTTTCTTCCAGCCGAATTGTGTAAACTTGAACATTGAACAAGCCGATCGTGCCAATTCATAACATTTAAAGGTGAAAGCGCGTTCTATACAGTAGAATTTTTTTTTACATATAGGTAGAACATTTCTGATAATAGGAAGGTTAGGGGTCTGTAATTAGGTCCATAGTCAATTTGATTTTTTTTTAATCAAGTGACATTTGGCGCAAAATTAAATACATTGTTGTAACCAGATTTGTTTTTTGCGAGGTAAACACGTAATGGTATTTTAGATGATCATTTCCCCGCTCACTTTTGATGCCAACTATGACTGTAAAACATATTAAAAAATATTAGCCGATAATTTTCTAATTTTCTTATTGCTTCATGATGTAAATAGACTTCCTGGTTCATCCTTTAAACCTGAATCGGTCATGCCATTGTCGTTCAATTTTTATTCCTAATCCTAACCCTAATCGTATCCTATCCTAATCCTGATAATAACTTTAAAGAATATTCTTTGACACGAATATGTAAATTAAATCAATATCCATAAATGGAATGAATGGAAAATAGAATAAATAGAAATGGCAAAATAAAATAACAAGAAAGTACATTTATTCGACACCTAACCCTAGAGAAAGCGTAAAAAATTTCAAGCGCATGAAATAAATCAAAATAATCCTATATTTACTAACAGAAATGTGTAAATTTAGATTATCAGATTTGTGTCGTCGGTATTTATTTGCTTATAGTGTTCTTTTGCGAATGGGGAAAATATCGAGGTTAAATTGGGCAGAATTTAAAGTACTTTCTAGCAACCTTTATTTACATTTTAGAATCGCATCAGATTGTTATATCTTTGTGATATATCTATCAATTTATAAAATCCACAAGCAGTTTGTTCACTATTTACACCACTTAGCGTGAAGCACTTAATTTAATATATACATAAACAAGATAATGTAGTCAGAAATATATAACATATGTCTATGCAAATAAACAATATAATAATGCATATTTAGCAATGCACGCATATACAAATTGTACACCAAATACCATCTAAAATGCACTGTTGTATAGAAGAACTCTGCCAGTGTTGTTTTTCGTTTTACAAAGAGGAATTTCTCGATTTTCCGATTTTACTTGGTCCTCCTTTTTTCATTAGCTGCAGTTTCATTTTCGAGATTGTATATATTATTTGGCATGAAATTTCACTTTTTTAAGACTGGGTTATGTCAAGGCCCCTATAGCAAAGAAATGCCGTATGGTCTCCTATAAAATGTGATAAAGCTTTGGTTAATTATATATGTTGTTAATTATCAAGTGAAATGTTTTGCTAAGTTAATGCATTTATTCTTATTTTAATGTTACGTGAACGAAGTCACGGGTAACAGCTAGTATTAACTTTAAAATGCAAGATAAAAAAATAAAATGTTAGAAATGTCAACGTAATTTGTGTCGATCTAGCTATGCTAAGAAGATTACTAATTTTTAAAAAGCAAGCATATTTGCGTTATGTAGATGAGGGAATGGAGAGGGGCGTGTTTATGAGAAAAGAGGGTAATCTGAAATGAAAAGCCTAAGAAAAGAGGTTGGGAAGCGCTGCTCTAGCGATAGGAAATACAAATACTGTTACTTTCTGAGAAGATATTCATTGTTGTAATAAGCCTAAGTAATAGGTTCCAGCAACTAATTTTGCAATGTATTGTGGATCATTCTCAGTTAATGGTAAATTTTGACTTTTAAGAAAATAATTTATTTTAATGTTTTTATTCCTGATTTTTAGTTTAAATTATTATAATAAAATATACTAAAATAATGGCGATTTTTTGCTAAAGATTACTAATGAATTTTTTTAGATATCTAAAAGTGTCATTCCGATATCCCTGAAACCATAACTTTAAAACGCCTTGTAAATAACCACGGTAATGAGATTTTTTAAAGTTAAGCCTATTTCAGAGCTAAACTATAACAATTGAAATCATTTTAATACTTTTCTACATAGTTGAAACATGTTTATGAATTCGGTTTGTCTGTCTGTGCTCTAACTGGCGTAAATATACGGATAGTCATGAAAATGTAATTGATATATGTTATTGAGGTTTACGATAGCATGGTCAGTATTAAAAGTGAAGCGTAGTATTTATAGTTCGTTTACAGGGGGCACTCAAAAGAGTTCCTATAGGGGAAAATTATTTGCAGTGTATTATAATGATGCTACACTATTTAAAACATTTTGAAATTGATATACATCACAGAGGTGCTCTACAAAATACTTACTATAGTATATGGTGTGCATAGCATTCATCGTTCATTTACAGGAGTCACAAAACAATTCGGTTACTGTACTTGTCTTTGAGGAATAATAACTGGAATTGCGTTTTTAATTTTGGTATGATTTTGTAAATTTAACTAATATTTTGCACATTATTCTACGCTTGACGTTGAATGGCGTTGAATTTTTCTTTATTCTTTATAATTCATTCAACAAAGTTAAATTATGAAATATGTATTTCAGTAATAATAAACTTGTAAATGACGCATAGCAAATACATTGACTAAAATTTTGGAACAAGGGGAACAAAATGAGATAGTACTTCCATTGTTAATTAAATAATAATAATAATAGTAATGCAAAAAATAAATAAATATTTCACTGCTTGTAAGAAAGCGTGGAACTGTACAACCTAAGAATCTTTATCATATGAAAACACTATCTAGTGGAGAGCTGAATGAAAAATTACTGTGTACTTTGGCAATGACAATTATTCCTAGGGACAAACTTTAAATGTTTTCTGTTATGTCCAAAGTGCCAAAAATATATATTTTTTAAAAATGTAGAAATTAAATATATCCAAATGATAGTTGCTTTTTGCTCCTCATCTTTCCAATTGTTATAATAAAGGTTTCAGTTAATAAATTTGAAATTTTGGACAAGCCTTTGCTACGACATAATATTTTTTTTAAATACTGAAATGTATTTACTTTTTACTTTTTAAACTAGTGAACAATGTAGTGCTTGAAAAGAAATGATAAATATATATATATATATATATATATATATATATATATATATATATATATATATATATATATATATATCTAGGATTGACTAGCTTCATTCCCATTTTTTAGCCAAGAACATAATTACCATTATCTGAAAATGACCCTTATCATATCTTCATCCTTTCCTGCTAGTCGCTTGAATATAATTGCAGGCAATATCCTTCTCCTCCTACTACTTTTTACCAAACGTCTTATTAATACTATAACTATCTTTGTAGATTAATACACTACGAGCTTGATTATCCAAGAGGCGCGTGAAGCAGGAGCTTTCCCTCTAAAATTTCATAGGGGCCTCAAAATGACTGGTAAAATGGAGCCTCCAATCACGATTTTCAATTTTTTTGGAGAGGAAAACTCGCCTAATGCAAAGGGAAACGCACACTACTCCAGGAAACTTATCTAATCGGGGAATCTGAATGTGATCAATAGACTGTTTACCAATCATATGACATCCTGACATGCTAGTTAGAAACCAGCCGGGTAACCGAACATACAACTACAGATATCATCTATTTATAGTATATACAGGGAACATAAAAAATTGTTTACTAAAATGTATTTAAACTCGGCTAAGAAACAGTTGGAAATAATATTTATATAAGTGATAAGTTTCCATATATTTAGAATTTGGAAAAGTTCCTACCGATGAAAGCGGGCTCCGTAATGATACTGTGCTTCCCTAACTTCAGGGATAATTCGGGACCTGGATATATCGGGGGATGGAGCTCTTTCTGAAACATAATAGTCAATACTGGAAACGCTACTTTCTCTTTTGAGTATTATTGTACCATACTCCAAGCTATTACTGTTAGCGTACATCCAGCAGCTAAAAATATTGAATTGACTTCGTTCATTGCTCTTCCTCAGACTTAAAAATATAATAGATAATTTTCATTAAACTATTATCGTTATTTTCGTATAAATACTTTGCAACACAGTAATAATATTTACTCTGTCCTACAAAAGTGACCAGACTTCCTCATTTTCTGAAAACAATATGTATTTTGAAGGCATTCTACTCGGGTTTGAAAAATGCAATTCAGGATACACTGTTTGAAATTGGATAAGATGACCATCTGGTCAACATATCCTAATCGGCTATCTCGTCAGATATAGTAATGCCTTGAAATTGAAGACTATTCAGAATAATGAGGACACCTTCTGATCACCTTATGTTACATGAAATAGAGCCCACCCTTATAACATTTTTACATCTTATCACAGCATTTCCCAACTGATATCCTTCAGAATCCTATAACTTTTCCAGACCTGAATAAGGGTCCCTTTAAAATATAAATAAACAAGAAAAAGGCAGCTGACGTCACAATGGTAAAAATGTCGTCTTATTGATGACATATTTTTTTACCACCTATTGTACAAGAAATTCAAGCGATCATATTGATTTGTGAATAAATGGTCTACGATACGTTTGGTACACTGCGGCCAAAAACTCAGTGTATACGCCACTATGAAATATTCTGCCGTGGTCGCTATGGCATCATTGAAGAGTTAGTTAAATAAGTAGTGAGTAGATTGGTTAACGGGAGTGTATATGTGTGTGTGTTTGTAAACAGGTCCTTTACCTATACAAATAAATACTCATTATATAAATATTAATACATAATATTAATATTAATATATAGTAGAACTCCTTTAGGTAAAATATTCTTTTGATCGTTGTCTTGTAAATTTTCCATTTCTACATATTTTTTTTTTCAGTTCAGAATCAATGTAAATAAATTGCAAAAAGTCATGTTATTTTGCGGCATTTCCAGTGAGGAAAATGGAAATAAAACATAATATGAAGTTTTCATTTTTTATTATATATTTTTTTTTATTTTACTTGACTTTTTTTAAATTACACTCTTTGAACTTTCTCAGGTGAGTATGTATGCTAATATAATACTAGTAATAGGAATAATGAATGATTTTATCCTTTGAATGAAACATTTGGGCATGCGCAAAAGCATAATTTCCAACCTTAATGTTTTTTAATCAATAACCAACAGAAATGTTCTTAAAAAAAAAAAAGCATTATTGTCAACGTTTGTATTTTTCTTAATCAATTTTTTAAAAAAAGCATTGTTGTCAACCTTTTTATTTTTCTTAAAATGGGTTTTTATGGGTTTTCTGGTAGTACTTAATTGCTACCAGAGGGGAAATTAAGTAAAAAAATAAGTTGTTTTTATTTTTATGTGGCTCTTAATTTAATTCTAACTTTTATTCTTTTTTTAATAAAATTTCTGGTAGTAATTGATTAAAAAATATTCGAAAGTTAGTAGCTCTGATTTTGAGCATGCCCGAATGATTCTTTCGAATATGAAAATCATTCATTCGATTTAAAAAATGTAGTCCTATTTACTGTACTGTAATAAAGTGGTTTTACTAAGATTATGTTTCATTCAGGACCAAACCAGGGTTGTGGAGGAGTATTTAACGCCACGACCGGCGAACCTGGATCTTTGAATATAGATTCACACAGCTTCACCGAACCAAATTTGGACTGTGGCTGGATGATATATGCCGCCGAACCAGATACGATAATCAAGATCACTTTCAACTCTTTCGACATGCAAATGCCGTCCAATGGAAGTTGCGACTATGACTATTTAGAGGTAAATATTTACAGGATGTCCCATAAGTCTGTTCAGATTTCAATCAATAACGAAAAACTGTGGTATTGAAGTGTTATTTGCACCACAAGACTTGTCAAAGTGTCGAAATTTTTGCGGTAAAAGAAAAAAATCGCGCAAGTTTTCTTTAAACTATATTTTGCTACAAAAATTCCAACCATTTGCCAAGTCTTATGGCACAAGTCGCTATATATTTTTAGTTGTTATGAGTTTTAGGTAGATTTTATTACAAAAAGTAAGGAATTACCTATTGCAGCCGTCGAAAGGGGAGCAATTCCGGGAAATTTCTGTACATTTTCACAAATCACGACCCCCAGTCCCAAAACCACCCTCCGTTCAAATGTTGTTATATATATATATATATATATATATATATATATAAGGTAGGTGCCCCTGTTATGGCCATGTTCCTGATATGGCCATCCCCCCCCCCCCCCCCCGTTATGCGTTAGCTAATCAAATAATTCGCTAAATGGCATGAGCTTACCGTTAAGGAGCTTCCTAGTGTTTCATGTGATAATTTCCATTCAGCTAGGTTGTGGAATTTGACGCCAATTTACTATTTTATGTTTTTGGTGTGATCTCGTTTTTAAAACAATTTTTTTTATGAATATCCTAATACTCTGTTCAGTTTTTAATGCTCTGTCAATTGGTGCTGTCGTTTGATGGTGTATATTTTATGAGTTGTTCAAAATCAAACGATTTTCGCGAAATTTGACATGCTCCTGATATGGGCATCCAGGAGGCCATATCAGGAAATGGAAACATGGGAACAATGGGGATCATATTATGTACACATGTTCTTGATATGGTCACTTGGTATATTTTTATACTTCCTTTTTTGGACAAGTAAAGAATGCAATATTTTTTTATGAAAGTCCATTAATCTGAGAACGTTAAAAAAATTAAAACGGTTTTGATTTTTTCAAAATGATGGCAGGGAAAATTCTTAAACTTTAGCATGGTCATATCAGGGACACCCACCTTAATTAAAATGAAATCACCTGTGTAAAAATAAATGGAAAAGAAAACAGAAAAATTAAACACAGGAAAATCAAAAATCAAAAATAAGAAACTATGAATATTTTATACATTCATCAGAGGAGCTTCATAAGCATAATTAATAGTAAGAAAGTGTTATTTTGCCGAATATTGTCTGCTTTAAGCCTAAAAATGTAAATACTAAGTTCCTTATAACATACCTGAAAAGAAAAAACCAGAGAATAATTTAAATGAATTAAGCGATCCAAAAGATGAATTATAATACAAGTGTAATAGATAATAAACTTAATATGTAATAAACACAACTCACCAGGAAATTAACACTGGCGAGGATGCTAGAAGATGCTAAATGGAGGGCCATGTGACAAGGTAAAATCTGAGCCAGGGGTCAGAGAGAATAATAACAGAGGAAAGCAAAGGATGGCATCTAGCTTTAAAAGGAAGAAACATAAGCTAAATATACTACAATCAAAAGAACTATTAATGAAAATCTAGATAGAAATAAAAATATTTAAAAATTAAAGAAGAATCATTAGGTAATAAACAATAGTTAATATAAGAAAGAAAGTAATTATTATTTTTATAAAAATATGGAATGATAAATGGAGGTGATAAATTAAATTAGTATTAAATAAATATATAAGATGTTAACAATAATAATAGATACATTATTGGAAAAAATAATAGAGAATATATAGATATTAAATTAAATAAGTATTAATTTAAGGGATGCAAGCATAACCTAGAATGAGGTGTTATTATGTAAAGTATTGTATGAAAAATAATTGTATAAGTACATGAAAACTTGTTTAAAGATTCCAAACTTTAAAAAAAAAATTTAAAAAAATTAAAAACCGAAAATTATTTCCTGCTTGTATTAGATGCAAGGACTCTAAAGCATTTTTCCCCGTTTCTTAAAAAATGGCTGAGCTATAGTAGTTTGAAATTCTTGGATGGCTGCAATTTTGAAACAAGACAGCGGGTTTAAAATAAGGGATTTATCCAATTCGTTTTAATTTATTTGTTTTTGCAAACATGTTTTCTTGCAAATTTGTTTTAATTGTTAATATCAATGTTACTACTCTCATACGAATAACTACTTAATCATATCATAAAATGACGTGATATTTAAAACAAAAAGAATATTAATATTCTTTAAATATTCGCACATGCACAGGTGCGCGGACACATACAACGGTGTTTACCAGCCTGAAATTCTCGCCATGCTTGACAAAATGTGACCAAATTTGCGACAAAAATCGGTCGCCGTAAATGGAGCCAATTTGGCGATAGCTAACTAATTTTTCGGAATATCCCATTCAAATTCAGTATTGAAGAAAGCTGAGAATATTCTATAATCGGGTTCCATACATCTTACCTTCGTGTGTTTGAGTAAAATTAGGTGAATTCTAAAAACCAAGAAATAGAGAAGATATCTTTTCCTCCCAGATCAGGCCCACCTGGTTTTCCAGTGGTTAGGGCGCAGGCTAATGAACAGAAGGTGCTCAGTTCCAATCCCGCGTCAGGCTTGAATGTTTATAGTGGGTTTGTTTCCATTTTTACAGAGGTCCCTGTTTGTTTAACTCTTGTGTGCAAAAGATGACCGTAAAGCGCGCAACCAACCAACCTACCTACCTACCGAAAAAGGCCGGATGGACTTTTGGTACTCTGTGAACTATTTTTTTTTTCTTATGCCACGAAAAATTCCACTTTTTCGTTATAGTGTAAACCTCACACCAATACATTTTTAAATTATTTTGTGAATTTTTGAAATGTGAACGGATTTATGAGACAACCTCCATTTCATGTTAATAAGCTCGTCGCTTGCAAAATTCTTTTAATATCTTGATTGTTTTTTAAAGTATTCATTCTGATTTATAACAGTACAATGAATTTCATACAGATTGTCCTACTGGATCATTTTTTGTTAGCATGGGGCTTTAGCTCTAGAGACTTGGAGAAAATTTTAAAACGGGCTCATTACCTGTTAAATATTTCAAATTTAGTTTTATTGTTTATGGAAAATAAATGCATTTTATAAGACTAGTTTAACAACAACATATGTCATGTTTCAGGTAAAAAGTTAAATGTTTGTAGGTCTTTAAAAAAATTCTCCAATGTTTTTTTAATATAAAATAGTACATTTAAACTGGAATGCTTATTTTTATTATTTTGCATTAACAGGTATGCAACTAAAGGTAACCGAGGTAAAATTGATGACATGCTAAAACATCAATATTTATTCTCTAAATGATTTAATTATCAGAGCACCCGACCATACCGTTGGGAGGGAGGGGGGATAAGAATTGCCTCAACTTTGTGTTCCGGGTTCCGGCCGTATCACAATACGCAGAGCTATAAAACTGGACACAAGTTACTCAGTAAGAAACGAAGGTTGAGTTCGTTGGACAGGTTCAGGCTTAGTTCTTTAGCTTGTGGAGAAGGGGAGATAAATGTGTGATTGTTTATTTTTATTGAAAACTAGGGGGCTCTGCCCCCTGCTCGCTACGCTCATCAACCCCCGTTCTGATTTCACAGCCTCTTAAAACCTGGTAATGTATCCTGTTTTAAAAAGACGATGATGATGATATCACGAACGGCGACTTTCTTCTGTAATCAGGTTATAATGCTTTTTCATTTAATTCATCTTTTTTATTTTTAATATTCATGTGTAAACACAATTTTTATGACGTAATTTTCTTTATTTCCTGCTTTCAACACGTCATCATTTAATTATTATTTTAAACTTTCATTATTGCTTTTAATAGTCTCGCGCAAATACATTTTTTATTTGAGATAAAACATAATCCTTTGCGCTTATTTAGAAATTGGCAACAATATAAAAAAATGACTTTTTTAATAAAAGATTTTTTACTCGATTTTTAAGGATCTTTTGAGTTTTTATTGTTCGACCGTGATAATTTTTTTAATTTCTGAAAGCTTGTTATATTTCGCGTCTGGTGGTGTGATTTTCGAATCCGTAGGATGACTAAAAAAAAAGTAATAGCTCCTCAAAAAAGTCCTTAGTAAAAAAGCGATGAGAATAACCCGGAATATCTACGCAGAATTTGATTTGTCCATTTCGTTTTTGGCTCAGTTCCAGATTACTTTTTTTTAATATAGAAGGAGAAGGATATATTTTCAGATTTCAAATACTCTTGAAAGCACGTGAAATTTCAACTATACATCCATTGCTGTAACTCTCATTTATTTGTATGTAGCGAAAGTGTTGCCAGTATCGTTATGATATCAATGTCAGCATTACTGGAGCACACTTTTGTAATTTTAAATGATTTAGAAATCTAATTTAAGTTTAGTTTCTAACGTGTGTGTCTACCAGTTTCATTTTTCTTTTGCTCTGTTTTATTTCGAAAGCAAAAACAGATAGTTAGTGAAATTAGACGTTTCATTCTTTATAAAGTTTAAATCAAAGTTTTTTTTTTATTTCAAATTTCTGTATATCCGGCACTTATACGAAGTAGTTTCTTTTCTTCAATAATTGTACTGATTTTTGTAGTTAAGTGAAAATCCTCCGTCTACTTTATCTTTTCTGATCAGGATGTCGAAAGTTGGAAAAAAAATCATATTCGTATCGTCGAATGATAAGGACTTCAAACATGCAAAGTGAATCTGATATTCTAGCAGAACCTAGCACTTCAAATGCTGCAACATCGAGTACTCCAGAAATTATTCTTCGAATGTATTGAATCTTAAAACTGACCTAAATTTGTTTGTTATTGAAGCCTCACCCCCCCCCCCCCCACACACACACACACAAAATTGTATGTCTAGATAAGTTCCGAAAAAATATGCAACACTTTCACCTTCATTTCAAAACTTGTCAACTTGAAAACTTGTCAACTTTTAAAACTTGCACAAATTTAGGATTAGTCTTAAGATATAGATATAACCTATAAATCCGTAAAGATTGCATGTGAAAATATTAAGTATTTAAAGAAATATCTTGCGCGCAATCTTTTAAACCATATCTTTGACAGTTTGAGATCAATCATATATATTATTTCTCCTGTCTACATCCCTTTTTCTAAAAAAATACGAAACGCAGAACGACGAATGAGATAGCATATGAAAGGATTTTGAACAGGTTTCTGACATGGCACACTTAACATTTCGTTAAAACATGTTTTTTGATTAAAAATTGCAGTTAATTAAAAATTAAATCGGCATTGTTTTCATAAATGAAATGAAAGATTTTCTTCAACTCAGTGTTGCTACAAAAATAAAATACTGCATTATTAGATGACGTCATCCTATAATGCAATTAAAATACGATTGCTAATTTATTTCTTGCGCGTTCTTTATGCAAAAATATCGAGCTTTTAATCTGGTTTTTATTTAATTTTTGCGCATGCATTACCTATTGTTTATTTGTTTACTTTGTTTAATCATGGCTGTGTGTATGCGTACTGTTATGTGGCACCAGTAGATTACGTAATTTAAGGATTATCTTCCATTTAGATTATACAGTTCATTAGGATTCACAAAAATTGTAAGTACTTATTTTTAACCGACTCAAAAAAGGAGGAGGTTATCAATTCGACATGTATGTATTTTTTAATATTTCATTAAGCTGTTAATATTTCTGACGTCACTTAAATAGCTGCTGGACCACAAAGTTTAAACATCCCATGTTTAAGTTCCCATAGGCTTGTAAAAAAGTGGTGTACTAAATATGGATTTATGTATTTAAGACATTTCTGGAACAGTTTTGCAAAATATGAGGAAATGCTTTCATATGAATTATCTAAACGTCTGATTTAATGTTTAATTTTTTTTTTATAAATCGTTTCATTTTTTTTCAGTATAGGGGTCTTGACAACCTAGAGAAATGACCTTGAGAAAATTTGGCACAAAATGTTCTGGCAATCTATTCCTATTTTCTTATACACAAGCAATCATCATATATATTATTTCTGTTGTCAACATACTTTTTTCTAGGCACATATAAAACATACAACGATGAATGAGGTATCATTCGAAAAGTGTTTGAACAAGTTTCTGAGATAGTACACCCAAATTTCGTTAAAACGCGTTGTTTGATTTAAAAAAACAGTTAATTAAAAATAAGTGCTACAACGTACCAGGAAATAATCTGAAACATTGGAGTGCGAAAGCTTCGCACGGGTCCTTCTGGTCAATTAAAAATATCCGTTCAATCATTGCTTACAGCGAGAACATTTTTAGTCATAACTAACATAATTATAGGAATTGTTTTTTCAGTTCGTATTAAAATGCTCCCAAAATATTTTTCTTTCGTTGTTGTTTTTTAACATTTTCCAACATAGTTGAAAAGTGTTTATGAATTCGGTTTGTCGGTCTGCCGTCTGTCCGTACTCTAACTCGCGTAAATATACACTGCTCAAAACAATTAAAGGATATTGAGGTTGTGGATGGATCTTGCACCTGGGGATTTGTTTAGATGATTGATACATGATCGACAGATGTGGTGGGCTATATGAGTAAAAAATTACACCACATGTTTGGCAGAAAAAAATGCATTGTAAGGAGCATTTGGGTGCAAAAGGTGAAAAAACACAATTTGTAACTATGAGAAAAAACGAATAAAATAAAAGGTGTTTCCTTCAAAGAAAATCGTTTTTAGTTGGGAGTATGGTTTTCCCGGACGGCCAGCAACGTTGAACACCTTTGAAGCATGGAGTCAATGAGGCTATTAATCGGGAGCTGAGGTATTCCGTCCCACTCCTCCAGAAGAGCTCTTTACACTTCTTGGGAGAGTTTGTGGGGGTGGTAGGCGGCCAGCAACTCGTCTGCCTAGAATGTCCAAAACATGCGCTATTAGGTTCATGTCCGGAGAACCTGCTGGCCATTCCATTCGTATGCTTCCTTCTTTGAAAAAGAAATCCACCAAGTGAGCACGATGTGGCCTGCATTTGTCGCCCATTAACATGGAGTCATCTGCTGTGTAAGGGAGCACAATAGGTCTGAGGATCTCATCCCTATATCGCTGACCGATCAGAGCTCAATTTCGAATGATGTGGAGGTCGGTGCGCCTATTATAGAGATGAGACTCGACCCGTCATGGGCTCGGGCTCGATTTTTAGATCAGTCTTCGGGCTCGGGCTCATTCTTTCTGAAACTGACAATTTTATTTATTCTCATATAATAAAAATAAAAATAACTTTTTTCCCCCTAAAAAACTACATATTCCATTTTAAGTCATTTAATGCTATTTTGATCGGAATGAATAAAAGAGGAAGCAGAAATCTTACTTTTCTTTTGCAGTTTTAGAATGCTACTTTAAAAGAAAATTTGCAATATTTGCAGATTTATCTGCGGTATTGACGCGACGACTGGATGATATGCGCCAATGGAAAAAAGGCGCGAATAATTTCGATTCTCGTTTGTAAAAGTAGGATATTTTTCAATTGGAACTTTTATTTATTTATTTATTTTTAGATATCTAAAGCAAAGGGAATACTTTCTTTTGTTTGCAGTTAATAAGCATTGATTTGGAAATTTTTAGCCTTCTATTGTGTGCGGTCATATAAATGGCTCTTCATACTTCATATGAAAATAACGTTAGTGATTCTATTTTTCATCATGAACTCTACTCATGTTAAAGCTTTTCTCTGAACATTTACGAAGTCACTCCCATTCGTAAATGATAATAATTGTCATGTATTGTTATTCCGATAACAAAGCAATCGAAAAGTGTTTCCACTTTGCCTATAAAAGCATAGGATCTTTCAAATAACGGTGCCAAATTTTTAATTTAAGCTGATTTTCAGGAACACGAAATATTGTTTTAATTAAGGAATCAATTATAATTTATGAAATACGCCTATTATAGGAAATAGAAAAACGGCGTAGGAATAGTAATTTCTGCAAATAACATGCATCTTCTATATATACTAGGGGGCCTACCCCCTGCGAGCTACGCTCGCCAACCCCCGCTCAGACTTCGAAGCCTCTAAAAACATGACAGCGTGCTTTGTTTTAAAAATATTGGTAAATCTGTAATTGGGTTGCCATGCTTTTAACGTTTTAATCGGGCATTTTTTGATTACCATGGCCTCATACACAGCTGTTGCGACAACGGACGACTGTTTTCGGGATTGATAAGTAAAATCAATTACGACTTGAAAACCAGCTTGTATAAAATGGTTAGGTTTAAATTGTGGCTACCTCTTGGACTTTTATAACAACGATCTGTATTATATTCTTCCTTTGCGTTTAAGGATGAGAAAAATTCCATCTGCTTGTGAATAAGATTAAGAACCACGGTATTGAAAAGTACTATGTTATAGATATTTTCAGTAACAGGTTTTAATTTTCTCTCTATTTTAGTGCACCATCATGCATATTTTCATGTTATTTTAAATATGTAAATTATTTATTTTAATTAATATGTATATACGAATTTTCTAATAATTATTTATCATACAAAATTAATTAAATATTATTTTGTGCATGCATGCCTGCATTTATTCGGCATCAATTGATGACATATTTAAACAAATTTGCTATCCGCGATAATTTTACACCTTGTTATGTCACTTGAATATTGTCCAGAAAAAAATCGGGTACTTTTCCAGTACAGGATCCTTTGCTTGTAGGTTTGGCGTAATTTGAGCTTCGAAAAGGGATAGATTCGTTAATATACATAGATTTGTTGCCAAAAGTTATGAAAACAAACCCAATGAGCTTTTGGTGCTTTTCTATTATAAGGGTCTTGACAACCATGGTCTTGACTTTTTAAAAAGCTTGGCGCGATTCGGGCATCAGAAAGTGAGATTTGGTGCCAAATGACATAAACAGCCATGGAAACAAATTCGACGATTTTTTTGTTTATATGCGTATTTTAATTATACGTATATTATTATTGTTTTTTCTATACAAATTACTTCTGATTATATATAAAATAGGATAAAGGACATTTTACGCTAAACAAATTGTATAAATATTCTTTTGCTCCTTTCTTTTGCGTTTACATAAATGACGTCATTTGGACGAATTTACTCAAAATATTTTCAGTTTATAAATTAAATTAAATGTTGACAGACGATTGAATCCTGACGATAGAAATGTGATTTTTTTTTTTTTTAATTTTCCTGAAAAACATAATTTAATCACAATCTTGTCTTCATTATCGATTGAAATAAAAGATAAATTCAATTTCAATTTGAAAATGACGAATAAAGATAAATCAATAATCCCTATCGGGATCCTTTTCAATTTTTTTTCCTTTTTTGTCACAAAAAAATTGAGTAATTAGTTGCCATCATTACAGAAATGTCATTAAAATTAGAAAAAAATTAATATCTCGAAAACTAATTCCAATTTCAAAATTCTATTACCAGTTTTGACATCCGCGGATTTTTATGGACAATTGGTATTAATTTCACCATCAAGCGTTTTATATTTTATTAAAAATAGCCCTGAAACATAATCAGTCGTTTAATCAGTCGTTTCATAAAATCGTTCCATAAATTCGTTTCATAAAATCGTTTCACAAATTTGTTTCATTAGGATTTTATATATATAGGGTAGATAAAACACAAACGGAAATTTCGTTCCGTTCCTTTATAAATCGAGTTCTGCCGAATGGATTTCGATGGAACTTGCACTGTTCGAGAGGTAGTTTTTCAGGAAAGGTTTTAGTCTATAACACAACGTTCTACGTACATTAGTTATAGAATTATGATAGAAAGTTCTGTTATTTTTGCCGAAAAGGTTACCATTGCTAATTTTTTGGCGACCATTATTGTTGCAGAAAGAGTTGAAAAGGCTATACATCTCGAAAACTAAAAGAAAAAACTGTGCTAATTTTATTGAAAAAATAAAAGAAAGAAAAAAGAAAGAGAAAGAAAAGAAAAAGAAAGAAGAAAAACAGTTTTGATGAGAGATAATGTTATCAAACGAAAATATTTAATTTAAACATGATTGGGAATATTCATAATGCTTAAAAAATTATTCAATGGGCAAGATTGCTATTGAAAAAATATTTGGCGATTTATCTTTTGTTTTTGGCGTACTTTTGACCCGAAATAATTTGATTTTAAGCCAAAAGGTTTTTTTTTGTTGCAAAAAGAATTAAAATGGCTATACATCTCGAACAATAAAAGAAAAAACTGTTACTAATTTTTTTTTTTTTTTTTAAAGAATGAAAGAGAAAGAAAAGAAAAAAAAGAAAAACAGTTTTGATGAGAGATTTTTAGCCAAAAGATGTTTTTTCAAGTGTACGACATCATTATTGCAGTTTTTTATTTTGGTACTTTTCGGTTAGCCGGGCACCAGTGATATATACACACACACACACATGTATATACACATATATCTACACATATGCATATATATACATGCGCTTATATGTATGAAGATGTATATACATATATATTTATATATGTATATACATATATATTTATATATTTACATATATCACTGGCGCCCGGCTAACCGAGAAGTACTTTTTTTTTTCAAATGTAAACTATATTAATAGCAATATACTTCTATTTACTTCTACCTTATATATGAAATTTCGTTCCGGCTGCTTATAACTCGAGTTCTGCTGAATGGATTTTCGTAGAACTTAAACTGCAAGATAGATAATTTTTCAGGGAAAGTTTTATTGTATAACATATCGTTCTACGTAGCTTAGTTATAGAATTATGATGGGAAGTTCTATAATCAGATCAATCCGATTATGACAGATTAGCCTTTTTAAAAGATTCTGCCGAATGGATTTCGATGAAACCTATACCGTTAGTTAGATAATTTTGTAAGGAAAATTTTATTATATAACATATCATTCTACGTTGTTTAGTTCTAGAATTATAGGGGGAAATTTGAAAATCGGGTGACCTTTTTTTATCAAATATTAGCCTTTTTAATATTTGATTCTGATTATGAAAGATTAGCCTTCTGAAAAAGTTCTACTGGACGGATTTTGATGATAATTGTTAGATGCTATTTCAGGCATGGTTTTAGTGTACTACATATTGTTCTACGTTGCTTAGTCAAACAGTTATGTGTGCAGGTTATATAGTCAGGTGAACCCAATTCCAAAAGCTTAGCCTTTTAGAAAGTTTTTACTGGGCTTATTTTTTGCGACTTGCATTATTAAGTAGATAATTTTTAAGGATGGTTTTAGTACATTTCATATCGTTCTATGTTAGTTTTAGAATTATGGGGACAAGTTCTATAATCAGATGAACCCGATTATCAAAGATTAGCCTTTATAAAAACTTCTACTGGATGGCTTTTGTTGGTTAATTTGTTTGCATTGTTAGTTCGATAATTTTTAGTGATTGTTTTAATATATTGCATTTAGTTTTATCGCTCTTTAGCAAACCGTAACTGTAAATTACCAAATAAAATAGTTGGTCCTTAACAGCTAAAATTTTGACTGTACATTAGAAAATATAATAGCGCAATGGCATCATTTTTCAGTAATGTGGAAGGACATTCCACGTAAATATACAGATTGCTTTCAAATACAAGGTAAATTTAAACGATATATTTCGTTTGATTCAAGGTTCATTTGTAGAAACCGACCAGCGCAGCGGGCGTAGCTTGCTAGTTTATGCATAAAACACACTTCATTAATGTGTCCATCAGGTTTGCTTGTTGGGTGAGAAAATTATGAGAATCTTTTAAGTAAGTATATTTTTATTACATACCAAACTTTTTGAAAAGATTGAATGTAAATTCCCATAAAATTTGATTATGTGCTTGAGATTAGCAGATATTTTCATGTAAGAAGTTTTTAAATATGATATATTACTTTTAAAACATTTTTTTAAATATTATGCATTTTTTTTTCGATATCGGGCGAGGGCGGGCTCGGGCGGGCTCGGGCTCTGATGACACAAAATGTTTCCGGCTCGGGCCGGCTCGGATTTAAAATCGTCGGGCTCGGGCTCTGAAGAGAGAGCCCGAACTCATCTCTAGCGCCTATCAATGGAGATGCCAGTATAGATCATTACTCCCCCACCGCCAAATCTGACACTTCCTTGCACGAACGCAGAATTGTTTCTAGAACCACTTTCCCTCCAGATGAAAATACGCCTATTATCAGGATGAACAGAAAAACGGGACTCGTCAGAGAAAAGAATATTGCGCCATTCATTTCTCCTTCAGTTCACATGCTCTGTTGCCCACTCACTGCGTACGCCACGGTTCTTTGTTGTTAACGTAACACATACCATTGGTCTGTTAGCATACAGACCTACAGCGTGGAGCCGGTTTCGGACAGTTTGAGTCGAAACTGTCGTGACAGTAGCTGAGCGAGGGTGTTGAAGAAGAGTGGCATTCATATTTCGGTGTCTCCGAGCCGTAAACGTTAAATATCGATCTTCATTGGTCGTTTTTGCACGTCTACGACTTTGCCCTGGTCTTCGACGTGCATTTCCAGTCTCCAAAAAACTGTTCCAAATCCTGGAAATCACACTTTGTGAAACTCCAATGGCTTCTACTACTTCGGCTTGTGTTTGGCCCCTTTCTAACCGACCAACAACTCTCCAAGCTTCTGATTTGGTTAAATGACTTTGTTGAGACATCGCACTCATCGAAACAAAGCACTTACTGAATGTCGATCATTATTTTCCCCTTTGTCTTTTAGTAAGTTGAAAGCCAAATTTCATTCGCTGCCGCTAAAGCGTCGTTTTTGACGTTAAACTCAAACTCCGAAGTTTTAAAATGAGAAAAATTTGGATTTGTTACTCTCTTCTTCCTTTTTCTGCAAAAAAAATTTCGCTTATACCGTTATTTTACACAAGACTTACAATGTCCTTTAATTGTAACTGATATATATCGCTGAAGTGCAATACAAGATGCTTACTATCAAATATGTCACGTTTAACTTAACACTTATAATTAGTTTACAGAGAAACTAAAAGTATTCTGTTTTTTTATGGTCTAAGGGGAAAAATCGTTTGCGGTGCATTTTAATCGTGTTATACTATGACAAACATATTGCAATTGTTATCAATTTTTAAGGTGCACTAAAACATGCTTCCTGTAGAATATGAAGTGTAAAGCATTACCATTCATTTACACACAAAAGCATTTGGTTACATAATGGCATTTTAAACAGCATTTTAATTATGTTACACTATTTGAAATATAAAGAAAATTATATACATTACCAAGGTTTACTACAAGATACTTCTTGTATAATATGATATGTATAGCATTTATCGTTCGTTTAGAGGGATACACAAAATATTTCGGATACGGTAATGTTTCCGAAGTATTGTCTATAAGCGATAATTTCTGGAAGTGCACTTTCAGTAAAGTATGTGTTTAACAAATTTTTGCAGAGTATGTGGTATGTATAAATGTTAATAGATCATATACAGGACTACACAAAAGAATTTGTAAGCATTACTGTGTATCAGCGTAAATTTCCTACGGTTTTTTATTTATTTATTTATTTTTTTTTTAATCCAGTTAATCATTTTGAACGTGAAATAGTATACTAAGATGTTTGTAGAATATAAATAAAATCATATACAGGACGACGCAAAGAACCATATACATGGCGGCCTATGTATGATAGTTTCTGGGAAGTGTGATTTCAGTAGTTTTTTGCAAGTTTTTGCCTGAATTAAACTTTAGCTTAATATGCGGCGCGTATAAAAATCTTAGTATCAAGAGCTATACAAAATAATTCAAATATATTTCTGTCTATTGGTAGAAACTGCTCAAGGTGAATTTTCAACTGTGTTATTTGTTTTCTTACTAAATTAAATTGTAGCATACTATATAGAGTAGTATACATAACAAACCTATAGATTATATACAGGGCTGCACAAAATAATTGGAATACTTTTGTGGCTTATGGCTTGTAGTTGCTTAAATCTGGCTTTCAAATGGATTTTGCGTTATCTAAAAAGTTTACTTAGGGATATTTAACCTTATTAAACAGCGAAGGTTTGTTAAAGTATTCTGTTTGTATTAGAAAGGGTTCCATAATCTATGCTTGATGCATGATTTTTCTTTCTTGTTTTTTAAGTTGTCTGACCCCTTAAATTCTACACGTTTAATTTTATAGCTAGATTAAGTCAGATAAATATGCTTTTATACAAAAAAAATAATATTTAATAAAACAAGCATTTTATTCATCTTTTGTAATTTTACAGCTGAATTCAATTATAAATTAACATAGATTGTGAATGTATTAATTTAAATACAGTTGCTCCGAAATAATAAAGAGTGAATTTTACACGTAAAATATGCTCTCTAATATCAGCAAATTTCTTGGAGTATGACACTAACTTATTTACATCGCATTGTCTTTTTTTCCCTTCAGGTCCGAGAATATGTATATGATGGTCCCGTGATTGGTCGTTATTGCGGGAATACGCTACCAAGAACTATCATGACAAATGCCAACCAAGTCTTCGTTCATTTTCATACAGATGAAACTGAAAACAGATTTGGCTTCAGTTTAACATTCGAATTGATGCCATGTAAGTACAAGAAATTTTCTTATTGAATTAATTTTTTTATTATTATACTAGCAGAAACACCCGGTTTTGAAAAGTCACTCGTTTAATTAACGCTTGGTACAAAGCGTTATCTAGTGACTTTATTAAAAAATACACAATTTTTGCTCTGTTTCTTTTTTAAAATATGACAACGATGAAAACTAGTCGTTGGGGGGCCACCGTAATACTTACCCATTATGGATATGCATAATATAAAATATGAAAATAAAACATGTGTAAACTATTTATAAAATGTATAGCAATTCGAATAAAATCGTGGCTTGATGACGTCATAAACTTTAAATGTTCTATAACTCCAAAACTGATAATCATATTAACTAACGTTTTACTGCGTCGGATTAAGCGTCTCATTTCCAATTAAAATATATATTTCAATTGAAATTTGAATGAAATACAGGGTCATGAAAAATCGAAGAGTGTAGAAAATATAATTACAAATATCTCGGCAACTCATTATCCGATCGACTTCCTTTTTTATGCAAAATTTATGTCTTTTTATTGTCTTTTATATTCTTTCCTTAAAATAAACAATTTCGATTTTTTTTTATATACCTTTTATCAGAACGAATATTTCGAGAGTCCGAAAAAATTAGTTCCAGATAATCGAGGTTACTGAAATTCAATAAGCTTCTTCCCATTATTACATACCAAATTTCAAGTCTCTATCTGAATATGTTCGGGAGATAGAACGTTTAGAGATGATACACACACAGACAGATGGACGGCATTTTTTTTCTTCTAAAAACATGTTTTTCGGAATCTCCAGTGTCTGAAACGTGTAAATCCGTCAACACCTTTTTTTTCGATTTTCAAAACGATTATAAGATTTATCCTATACTACGTATGATGGCAGTGACGGATCTAAGGGGGGGTTAGCCGGGGCAGCTGCCCCGGGTGCAAGACTTGGAAGGGCGCAAAAAGGAGGAATCACAAAAGATTAAGAATAAAGGAAAATTAAAAATCCACATGAAAAGATATTCAATCTTATTTTGTTCAACGGCGGTTTACTTTCGTTGCATAAGGATCGGAAATAAAAAAAATAATTAATTTGTATTACATTATACAAAATATCACATTGCCACCAGTATTCTTAAGAAATTTTTACTTATTTAAATTCAAAGAGTTTTTCGTTATCTCTATTTTGACACCGTTTTATGTTGTTTTACAGCGTGTGCAGTATTTTATTTCGGTTATGTCTAAAATACATTCGGGTGATTATTACAGAAAGAAGGCTAAAAAAAAGAGAAGAGGAGGCTTCACAGCTATCATCTAGTATGTTCTCATGGCTTAAACCGAGTGATATTCATGAAGGTAGCTCAACCAGGTAGCTCTCTAACAGGATCACATGAAAATCATAATTTCTCTAATCCTAAATGCGGGTATTTCTTAAATATAATTGAGCTGTCACATTATCATGCACATCTTCGCGATCATATTAACCATCATAAGAGAGGTCAAGTTAGTTACTTTTCACATGTCATTCAAAGTGAATTTCTAGAGATTATTGCTGCGAAAATATGAGAACATATTTTTAGTGATATCAAAGAAGCAAAATACTTCTCCATCATGTTCGATTCTACTCTTGATGTAAGCCATTTAGATCAAATGGTGGTAATGGTTACGTCGCCTTGTTTGGTCATCGTAATTATACTCCTAGAATGGATAACTTAGTTCTATGGTATTTTGCTGCCACCACCGGTATTAAAGTGATACCGGACACGTTGGGAAAGAAGTTCTCATAAAATAACCAATTAATAATTTATTGATTAAAATTATTATGCAAGAAAAATGTTACAGTGATAGTTATTATAGTGTCACTAGCCGTATGTGACTGTCATATGGCAATCTCCCTGATCACCCATTTTAATATATATCTCAAATGTACTACTTGTACATATAATTCCGTCTAAGTAATAATTAGTTTTACTCTGGACAAAACTGTCCAATGCACCTTATCTCTGTAATTCAACACAATTCTCTACACGTCTATATCCAACGCTCTGCACTGATGACCCTTGCGCTATCTGCTACACATCAATGATCTCTCCTTCACTCTTCATGGCACACCAGCGACTCTCTGGCATCCTACGCTCTCGGCTGCACTTCCACGAGTGACCTGTCTCTCACTGTCACATAGATCCTCTCCTTGCATTCTTCTGTGAAATACAGCTCCCTAGGAATGTGGTGTTCATTGTGTTTCTTTCCAAAACCGGATTAGTACTTTACAAAGAAATCGAGAACCTCCCCCAAATAGATAATAGGATCAGGGGAAATTCCACTGCCAATCACATACGGCAGTTTTACAGCAAAAGAAAAATATATATTGGAATACAGCAATATAATAATGAATAAAAATAATTACTTAAATTAATTAGAAATATACAATATAAGTCTTGCTGAAGTCAGAAACCTGACAATGGTCCTGAAATAATTGAAAGTTTTATTGACTCCTTCATTATTAGCCAGAAAACTGGAGAAGCCCTTACTGAACTCATTTTACAAAAATTAGAAAATGATAGTCTAGATATAAATAACTATAGGGAGCAATCCTACAACAATGACTCCAATATGTTCGGAAAATATAAAGGAGTCTAAACCCAAATATTGCAACCAAATGATTTAGCATTTTTGTTCCTTTTTCTGCTCATACTCACACTCTTGTTGGTGTGAATGCTGCCAAAATGTTACCAGAAGCTGAGACTTTTCTGGGTATCTTAAATTGCCTTTACAAATATTTTACTGTCTCAACTAATAGATGGGACATTCTAAGAAAACGTGTTCCTCTTTCACTAAAATTACAAAGTACTACTCGGTGGTCATCAAAACGTGAAGCTGTAACAGCAATTTATAAACATATTGGAAAGATCATAAATGTTCTAAAGGAATTACAAACTGACCCATTAGTAACTCCTGAAATAAAAACAGAAGCTTCTTCACTACTCTTTAATTGGGAATTCAAGCGCTCGAATACGCCATCTGGTGGAAAAAAGATATAACTTCACCCTTCAGGAAAATCCCTTGCAATTCCATTGTGTTACATGCATTTTTAATTTGTTCATAATGATTATTTTTATGCACAATTTCAGATTTCATGTGCTATTTGTGTTCCGTGTTTATATGTCAAAGTAAAAATTATCCGCATTTGAATATCTAACACTTTTAAACGCGTTTACAATAAATAATGGTTTCAATGGCACTTTAGCATTAGTTAAAGGGCCAATTTTCCTGTACCGACGGCTGCAATCAGCGCCTCTATAGGCCGTTTTAAGTCCCAATACTACCAAATTTGAATTCATAGTGATGACATGCTTCTGGCATAAAGTGCTGACTCAACTCGATATAGTGAACAAACTTTTTCAAAGGGAAAACATGACGATTGATAGGTCGGTAAAACATTTAAATGGTCTCATTGAAATGATAGATTCAGAAAGGGCAAGTATTACAACTAATGCAATATAGGATGCAAATGGTATTGCTTCTGATATTGGTATTGAGGCAAAATTTAGGGAAACGAGGAAGACAAAAAAGAAGAGGTTTATTGATGAGCTTTGTGAAGATGAAAGTAGTGCTATTTGTGATGAGGAGAAATTCAAACTACAGATCGTTGAAGTAGTGGACATAATCCTAACTGAATTAAGAAACAGATTTGAAGCTATTCAAAATCTCAATGGCATGTTTAGTTTTCTTAATGGAAGGCATTTTATAAAAATGTAAAAAAAAAAAAAAAGAATTACAAGTGCAAGCTGAGCAGTTGGCGAATATGTATAAAAACGATATAGATAAAGAGGAACTTCTTCTGGAAGTTGAAAGCTTCAAATATCATGCACTGGAGTTAGACCAAAAATGAAATCAAGTTCGGCTATTGAACTGCTAAGAAGGTTAAATTTATATTGATTTATCATGGACTTCAGGATGCTTATCCATATCTAAGTACTTGTCTAAAAATATTACTAAGGCTACCTGTATCCGTCGCTTCTAATGAAAAAAGTTTCAGTACATTAAAATTGATTAAAAAATATCTAAGAAATTTATCAAAAGAACAACGATCATCAAATTTGTGTATAATAAATTTAGAAAATGAAATAGCTTGCAAATTACCTTATGATGACATAATAAAAACTTTTGCATCAAAGAAAGTTCGCAAAGTAAATCTTTAATAGGTATTGTAGAGGTTAAAACAGGTATATTTTCTGTAATTTTTGTATTGTGTAATATTGTACTTTTTATATAGAAAAAATGTATAGTAAAAATATAGATTTTGAGTATTGAGTATTAATATTATTTCCTTAAGCAATTGTTTACGCAGATTTTATTCTGATATTCTTGGGAGCGGGGGGGGGGAGGGGCGCAAATCTACAAGCTTGCCCCGGCTAAAATTTAGTCTAGATCCGTCTCTGTATGATGGGTAAGTAGAAGGGATATTTTGAACTATATATTAATCAGGAATTTTAAATTATTTTTTCAACGTGTAACCTTAATTTATTAATATTAAAATATTTTTTGATAAAAGGTTCTTATTTAAAATATTGCATTCTGTAACGCAGAAAACCCCTTCCCGAAAATTAGACTCTTCCCGGCGAAATGCGCCATGCATCACGTGATCTAGAAATTTTTTCGTTCAGTGCAGTTGTCATGTGAGTTTTGCCGTAAGATGTATGTTATTCGAAGAGCGGTGTTGTAAACAGAATATTGTTATGTCATGGGTTGTTTTGTTCGCGGGAAATGTGAAAGTAAAATCAATACGTGTCATATGTGAAGTTTTTGTGATGTGTGTGTTTTGCGTCAAGAAATAAAAAATCTATGAAAATGCCAGCAATGTTTTACTTCTGGTGTTATTAAAGAAATATTCTTTCATCCCCGAGATACGAAAAGTATAATTATTCTACAGTGAGTGCTATAAAAATTGGCTCCCCAACTCGGGCTAGAAATCCACAGGGATTTATATAATGATATTGTGAAAAGTGATAAAATGATTTATTTCTACAAATCAAGTGAAAAGTGCTAAATTTCTACAACACGCAGTGATTTAGTTTTAAAATAAAGAAGGAAGCTTTCAGAGCTTCTGATTTCATAAGCTACAATCAAGAAATGGCGCGAAGGATCGTCGCCATACGCCATTGCATCGTATGATATGTGTTATTCGTTTCATAGTTCTAAAAAGTGTTTTGTGTACGCCCAAGAAAATTGTGCATTATATGTGTTCTTAATCTTCGTTTACAGAGTTCTACAAATTATTCAATGGATGAGTAACTCATGAGTGACTTGGTAAAAAACTGATCCGTATTTTTTTTTTTTTTTATAAAAACTAAAGAATTATTCTTAACATTTTTTCGTTCATTCTTGCATTATTTTGTTATGTTTTATTTTGTTCTTACATTATTTTCCCTTCCCCCCTCCTCTACTTTTGATTTTATTTTTGAATGATTATCGTGACTGTGTTGAAAGAAATTTTTTATTGATTCAAAAAAAAAAAAAAAAAAGAAAAGAAAAGAAAAAAGAAAAAAAAAAAAAAAAAAAAAAAGGTAAAACTGATATCAGTTTCAAGTAGAATTATGATATTATCGTTTTCAGGTCAAATTAATATAAAGTATTCGTAATTTTATTGCAGTTATCATAAAGATGTTTTCTTTTTCTTTTATTATTGGTTTTAAAAGAATTGATTACTTTTTGTTTTTCTTTTATTATTGATTTTAAAATAATTGAGTACAGTTTCGATGTAAATATTTGTTCTTATTTAATATTGGACGTAAGTATTTAATTCTGAGTTCTCGATTGAGAAAAGAAGCATTATTGTGGAATTTAAAACTGAATGAGTAAGTTATGCAAGTTTTGTTGTTTTGATTTTTTTTTTTAAGGTAGAAAGTTTTTTTTAAATTGTACTGAACAAAACCGATATTAAGCTGTCTTAGTAATTTAAAAATAATATTGGTTGAGAATTTAATTATTCCGTTATGTGTTCTGATTTCGTTTAGAATATTATTTAAGGAACAATTTAATTATTCAGTTATGTGTTTTGATTTCATTTAGAATATTATTTAAGTGACAATTATTCAGTTATGTGTTTTGTTTTCATTTAGAATATTACTTAAGTGACAACTATTCAGTTGCAGTTTAGTTCATTTGAAATATTGTTTTGAATGTGTCGCGTTATGAAATCCAGTTTATTTTTAATGTTTGTTCTGTTTTGTAGTAATAGTTTATATTATGGTTAAAGCTCACTGTTTTGTTTTATTAAAAGTTTATATGATTTGTAACGGCAAAACTCACGTTTGGGGTACGGTTTAAACGAAATTTTTGGCATTTATGGGATTTTCGGCTGGTTGTTTTGCTAAAATTTTAAAATGTCTGAACTTAATAGAGCTCGCAAAGAGGATTTGTTCCAGGTTGCGTTAGAAATGAATTTAGATGTGCAAACCACTATGACCGTTGTCACATTGCGGGAAAAAATCAAATCCTCCTCCTCGTTCGATGTTGATTTTGTGAATTCATTAGTCAGGAATCAAATTGCAACTCGGGAAGAAGAACAACGTAGGCGGGAATTAGAGGATAAACAAAAAGAAGCAGAGTTAGCACAGCGTAAACTGGAATTAGAAGAGAAGCATAGGGCAGAAGAGCTGCAATTAGAAGAGAAGCGTAGGGCAGAAGAGATGGAGTTTAAAAAGCTTGAGATGAATTTTGAGCTTGAGAAGCTTAAGTTACAGGTTCAGGGCCAAAGTGCTTCCAGTGGAGTGATAGGTGGTAATGCGACAGGGATAATATCACACGCGGAAAGTAAGATAGATGTCCAAAGGTTGTTGCCTACATTCAGGCCAGAAACAGATGATGTAACTTTGTTTTTGGTGCTCCTGGAACGCCAGTTAAAGCTCTCGAAGGTACCTGAGCATCTATGGGTATCGTATTTACTCAGTGTTGTCCCATCTTCTATTTCTGCGCTTATCGCTCGTGAATCAGAAGAGAACGCTTCGAATTTCTCACATGTAAAAGATTTACTTCTAAGACGGTTTAAAATTAGTGGCGAAAAGTTCAGACAGCTGTTCTTTGCTCATCGCAAGGTAAAAGAAATCTCTTGGCGAGATTATTACTTCGAACTTCGAGATTATTTTGAAAACTGTCTTAAAGAGTTAACTGTAACGTCTTTTGAAGCACTCCAGGATCTGATCATAACAGATCAAATGAAAAGGCGCGTGCCTGTTGAATGCAAACAGCATATGTTAGATGACTGGGAAAATTTAAATTCGCCAGTCGACCTCGCCGAAAAACTAGATGCCTATGAAATTATACGAAGTACGTTCCCAAAAAGAGATCCGGTTGTACCCCAAGTGAAAAAAGAGTTTTCTCGTCGAGATAATAATTGGAAGCAGAGTAAGCCTCCAAACGAGGACAGATCTCCTCCTAAGTTTGGTAATCGACGCTTAGAATCCGATATTGTTTGCTATGTATGTGGTAAAGTGGGATTTATAAAGAAGAAATGCCCAGATTGTACCCCTTCGGTTAAAAAAGAAAATGTGCAAGCACATCGTCTTAAGTTGTATAGTTTAAATACTTCAACAGTTTCAGCTCCAAATGTGCCTATCACGATCTGCAATAAGAAAGTGTTAGTCTGTGCAGATACGGGTGCGAATCGTTCCATTGCGGGAGAACGTATGTATGAGCTATTTTTAAAAACTGGTGTTGCACTGAAACCTCATACTCATGATGTCACGTTGGCTGACGGAATTACAGTAGCCAGAGAAACTTTGTCTGCTACAGTTCCAGTAGAGATTGAAGGTCGAGTCTTCAAAACGGAGTTCATTATATTACCAAATGCTAAGGGTAATAGAACGCTTTTAGGCATGGATTTTTTGCACAATGCTAACATGGTGTTAGATACTGCCAACAAAACGTGGTATTTCAGTAATAAACCTCAGAAAAAGTTTCATTTTGTAGATGAATACGTTGAAGAAAATAATTCATCAGCTGGTGCGGTCGAAGTCAAACCATACGCCTTACGTGAAGATGAAGGCAAAAATTTAACTTCTGACGAAAGAGAAAAACTGAATGGTCTTCTAAAAAGGTATGAAAAATGCTTTCAACCAGGGGAGAGACAACCCCGTATGTAGAGCATCGTATCAATACAGGTGATAGTGCTCCTATTGCTGTGCCACCTTATCGGATGACTCCTGCTAAGAAAGAAATTCTTAAGAAAGAAATAAATAACCTTCTAGCTCAGGGAATCATAGAGGAATGTGAATCACCTTATGCTTCACCGGTGGTTCTCGTACCAAAGCCGGATGGTAGTATGAGGTTATGCATTGATTACAGAAAATTAAATGCAGTTACAGTGGCAGATAAATATCCATTACCTCGAATGGACGACCTTTTACATGAAGCCAAGCATACTTCTTATATGTCAACTTTAGATCTTCGTTCAAGATATCACCAAGTCCGAGTCTACCCACCAGATCAAGATAAAACTGCATTTGTCTGTCCTTTCGGTACTTTTCGTTTCTTAAAGATGCCTTTTGGACTTAAGAACGCTCCAGCTACGTTTCAGAGAATGATAGATCAATTTAGAAATGGTCTTAAGGATGTCCTTGCTTTGTCATACCTAGACGACATCATCGTTTTATCAGACACCTTTGAGAAACATCTCTCAGATCTTACGGCTGTGTTCGAGAGACTCATACAACTTAAATTAGATGCCAAGCGTGAAAAATGTCATTTCTCTTGTGAAAAGGTCAAGTACCTTGGGCACTGGATAACACCAAATGGTCTAGAAGTAGATCCAGACAAAGTATCTGCAATTAAAGCTATACCTCCTCCTAAAAATGTGAAAGAGAACCAGTCTTTCTTACAGACCTGTTCTTGGTACAGAAGATTTATACCAAATTTTGCTGATATCTCAAGGCCCCTTAGCAATCTAACGAAAAAGAAAGTTATTTGGAGATGGGGAAACGAAGAGCAAACAGCCTTTGAAACTCTAAAACAATGTCTCATAACACCTCCTGTGCTTAAGCAAGCTGATGGGACCAAACCATTTTTTCTGCGTACTGACGCTAGTAACTATGCTCTTGGCGCTGTTCTTCTACAGGGTGATGACAAGACCTCTGAACATCCCATAGAATACGCTAGCCGTCTTCTTACAAGTGCTGAAAGAAATTATTCCACTACGGAACGCGAGGCATTAGCTGTAGTCTGGGCCTTAGGAAAATTTCGTGGCTATATGGAAGGTCAAGAAGTAGTTGTAGCTACGGACCACCAACCTTTAAAATGGCTTCTGAGCCTTAAGTCACCATCGGGGAGATTAGCCCGTTGGGCACTACAAGTACAATCGTTCTTATTGAAAATTGAATATGAACCTGGAAAATCTAATGTTGTGGCTGACATGCTATCACGTACTGTCTGTAGTCATCAGTCTGCTTTCTGTGAGACATGCAACTTTGTCAGCATAGACATGCCAACAAGAAGCCCAAAAGATATCAGAGAAGCTCAGTTGCAAGATGAAAATCTTAAAAAGATTATAGATTGTTTTGAAGACGAACAGAAAAGTGAAGACTTTGCCAATTGGACTGATAGAGGATTCCTGATCATTGAGCTCTATATATAACAGGAGCTCAGAATCAGCGGTCAGAAGCATGAAAGGCAAATAAAGCTTGCAAGGCAAAAGTAAAAAATAGTCCGCGTTGTCAATGTCAGATATTAGTATTCTCATTTACTATTATTCTAATTTATGCTTTTATATTTAAGATATGCTTATCTAATTCATAAATAATTCACTATTCATGTAAGGGAATGTGATAGACAGCATGTTTTGCCATGAATGCGAGCTAAAATTACCGTCACTGTATCCTTCCGCGCTGACCGCTGGAAAGCATGTTGGGCATTAGGAAGACAGATCTCCTGTTATATATGGAGCTCAGTGTTCCTGATGAATCAAGGTGTACTTTACCGGTATGCTCCTGAATCGGACGCCGAGGAAGCGCAACTGGTCATTCCAGTACAAGAAAGACAAAACATTTTGAAACTGCATCATGACGACCCCTCAGCCGGACATTATGGTGAAGCAGGCACTTATCAAAGAATTGCTAAGAGATATTATTGGACAGGCATGAGAACATATATTTCTGAATACGTGAAGAAGTGTCCAGAATGCGCTCGTTATAAATCAACAAATCAGAAACCAGCCGGTTTATTGAGAACACCTGCTTATGCTCAACGGTTTGAGACACTCAGCATTGATCTTTTTGGACCATTGCCTCGTAGTAAAAATGGGCACCGATGGATTTTTATAGTAGAAGATTGTGCCACTAAATGGGTAGAACTGTTTGCCTTAACAACTGCCACTGCCCAAGAATGTGCGACTACGCTGATTGAAGAGATTTTCCTTCGTTACGGTATCCCAAGAAGACTCTTAAGTGATAACGGCCCTCAGTTCGTGAGCGCTGTTCTACAACAAGTTTGTTACATTCTCGGAATTGACCAATCATTGACACCTTTGTACCACCCTCAGGCCAACCTAGTCGAACGGAAAAATAGAGACTTGAAACCTCGAATAGCAATCCTTGTTGGGGATGAACACGATTCCTGGATTGATAAAACTTCCTTTTATTAGATTTGCTATGAACTCTGCCAAATCTGATACAACAGGCCAAACTGCTGGCTATCTGCATTTTGGTCGAGAACTAAGAATAATCGATGATGTGGTGAACGATTTTAGAACAGTTGTAGAAAATGACAATTTTGTTCCTGAAATAACTCCATATCTTAAACGTCTTGCAGATGTCTCAAAGAAAGTGAAAGAGCGAGTTGAAATAAAACAAGATCAGCGTAAGAAATATTATGATAAAAATCGTAGAAGAGTTTATTTTACACCTGGTGAAAAAGTATGGGTTACCTTACACCCTGTGAGCAAGGCAAGTAACCAGAAAACAGCAAAATTTATGCCTAATAGGGATGGGCCATATGTAGTTTTGACTCAAAAATCACTGGTGACATATGACATTGCCTGTCTAGACAATCCTACTCAGCGAATTGGATCTTATCATGTTTCAGCCTTGACACCATTCCAAGAAACTGAAACTACTCCAGTTGCACCTCTGAGAAAAAGAGGGAGACCCAGAAAACATCCTGTTTCCTCTCCGAGACGTATGTCGGAAACAGAGGGGGAGGATGTAACGCAGAAAACCCCTTCCCGAAAATTAGACTCTTCCCGGCGAAATGCGCCATGCATCACGTGATCTAGAAATTTTTTCGTTCAGTGCAGTTGTCATGTGAGTTTTGCCGTAAGATGTATGTTATTCGAAGAGCGGTGTTGTAAACAGAATATTGTTATGTCATGGGTTGTTTTGTTCGCGGGAAATGTGAAAGTAAAATCTTATATATACGTGTCATATGTGAAGTTTTTGTGATGTGTGTGTTTTGCGTCAAGAAATAAAAAATCTATGAAAATGCCAGCAATCTTTTACTTCTGGTGTTATTAAAGAAATATTCTTTCAGCCCCGAGATACGAAAAGTATAATTATTCTACAGTGAGTGCTATAATTCTATATATTTTATTTATATTGTATTTTCTACTTTTTAGTATTCAAACTATTCCATTGTAGCAGTTTCACATCCAATTGGCATATTTTAGCGAGCGTAGTTTGGCTGATAATTAACTCCATTGCTGTTGTAGCTCGTATACGATTGTAACCATAAAGAATGTTCGGCGATTTATCACCTGTGCCTTGTTAACAAAAAAAAGCCTTTAATTATAAATTAATAAATTGATTTTAATTTAAAAAAGATAGAAAAATTGTGATGTCATCGGAGACACACCTGTGTACATAACTTTAATAATTCTAGCATATCAGGAAGTGAGTAAAATCAATTACGAAATTTCATATGTGTAAAGGCTGTTCGATATGTGTGAGCGTTCTAAAGGAAACAAGCCGTTCTAATGACGAACACAAGTTTAATATGGTAACATAAAGTTGACATGACGAGGACAGATGACAAGCACAGGTACATAAATCAACATAGAGGATTAATCATATTATTCAATATACATGACCGGTACCATTTACTCATGGCCATTTTCATACTATTCTGGTTTCTACTATGACAAGCGACGTTCTTTTTCGCTGACATTCTGAGTTCTACTCCCGCGCTATTTCGTTTCTCCAGAAGGGGGTGCTACTAGAGCAAGAAGAGGCATGCGCAGTCCTCACAATATGCATGAATAAAGTTCAATTAAAAAATAAGATTGTTAAAAATGACGTTATTTGACGCAATTATAATAATATCCCTCAGCTTTATAAATGAGAATGCAGGTTTTCTTTGGCGCGTACAACAGAAAATATTTAAATTTCCCTGACAATACAGGTATAAAAATATACAAATAATTCAACCAAAGGTAGTAAAATTCTATTTCGTATTGCATTACTGTTTTAAATGGAAATTTACACTTCCATTCATAAACACTAAATCTAGAATGATTGCAGGAAAATGACGTCGTTTTCTAGCCGTTTCATTCGTGACCAAGAAATTTTGTTTAAAAAGAGAAAGACTGATTCTAAACAAGTGGGTAAGTATGATCGAAGATCGCACAAAGGGTTTCGTTTAATATTCTTTTCAAAACACTTTATCCTTTCTGTAATAAATCCAAATAAATTTCATTTTCCAAAAAAAAAAAAAAAAAAAAAAAAAAAATCCTGTTTTATAAAAGTAAAAATTTACCGGTCTATTACTCTCGTTTTTTCAAAAATCTGAACCGGTCCGATAGCGGGCGAAGCCCGCTATTATACTCTGTTATAATAATATCTGTCATGTGGACTAAATGCGATATTTAAAAAAAAAATCAATTTCAAAATTAAGCATGTTGTATGCCTTCTAAATGTTAAAATATGCCAATATTTTCATAATCGGGTTTTTATCATGATTCAATACGTTCCTCAAACTCATATGATGTTATAATCACTTGCTGACGTCATATCTACTTGCTTTCTCTATTACTCCTATTGCTACTCTTTTTGTATTATTCTCAAGCATTTGAAAAATCCGTTAAACTTCCAGTATGACGTCAGATTAATTTTCTTTTTATTCTCTAATGACACCATATTAACCTGCTTTTTGTACTTACATATACTCATACTCCTCGTATTATTGAGAAATGTTTCCGTTTTATTACCAATATGACGTCATATTAATCTTTTTTTCAATTGGTGAAACTTTTTATTTCATTTACATTTTTAACGTGGAAATCTTTCAATAGAAAATTAATTATTATAGAAAGAATTTTATTGTGGATTTTTAAATGTTGGCATCCGCTATAACGAAAAATGTTTAAATTTAATAGGAAAAGGGTGTTAGATTTTTAGTTTTCTATCTCTCTATATTAAAATAATACGATTTTTTTTTTAATTTTATGATTTTCAGCTTCATAGCAGGTAATCAGCTATAAGTATACAAAATTTCAAGTTTGTAAGTTATACAGTTTCTGAGAACCGGCTCTGTGACGGACAGACAACGTAGCGGGACGAATAGGGTTTCGTGAGATGAACGAAACCCTAAAAAACAGTTGCTACGTTTCATTCCCTATTTAATGCAAATCGTAGAAAATTTTACCTTTGCATCTAAAGTATTAAAACCCTTAGCTATAAGGTAAACGTGTAATATATAGCAGTAATATGAAATAGGAAATAAAACATAGCGTCCGTTTGTTTATAGCAAGTTTGACGTCATACTAAAGGTGTATCATATAAAGATAAAGTTACGTCATATTTAATAAAAAACATTTTCCTGAATTGTTTTCTTGAAAATGAAATGTCTGTATTACATACAGCAAATTTTAACTCCAAATACATTTTGATGAAAGCACTATGTCATTTTAACGCACTTATAGTAAACATTTTTAATTTTACATATGAAAAATGCTCATTTTCTTCACAGAATGACATGAATTTTGAATTCGAATATAAGTGGGTAAGAATTTTTTATTGGCTTATAAAAAAACAAAACTAAGTACATGTGTTATCTTTTTTTAACTTTTTGCTCTGTTTTTTAGGGTGTGGCAGCAAGGGGGGAAAATGCATTAGAAAATTTAAAAAAAAAAATTATTATGATAAACTATGAAAGGTGGTCGAAAAAAGAGGTGAATTATCTAATAAAAATTTAAAGTAGGTTCTAAAAAGTTCTAAAAGTTGTACTTAAAAGTATGCATATCAAGTTTCGTACAAAACGTTCAAAACTTGTAGATTCCGAAAAGGAACATATACCACTAAACACTTTATATAGAGAGATAGATGATACTTTAATAAGGTGCTTATTAGCATGCAGATTATTTTTTCTTTTTCTAACTAACCTATGTTTTTTATAAAAGATCTACTTTTTCCTCGTTTTGATAATATATATTATACCTATATACATCAAAGTGTATGTATGTGTGTTCCTTGTACAAATCTACAATTTTTGAATGATTTGCACGAAACTTCAAATATGGTCGTTTTAGACCCCGATAAAAGTTATTGGTTACTTAAAAAATTTCCCAGACCATTCTTTGCCCTCTTTTTAGGGTTTCGTTCATCTCAAGAAATCCTGTTCGTCTCGTTTCTCTGTCTGTCCGTCACCGATCCGGTTCTCATAAACTGTATAACTTACAGACTTGAAATTTTGTGTACTTGCAGCTGAATACATAAAGTGACGCTGAAAATCATAAAATTTTGAAAACATCGTATTATTTTAATATAGAGCGATAAGAAACCAAAATCTAACTGTCTTTTCCTTTTAAATTTAAACATTTTTCGTTATAGCAGTTGCGAACAATTAAAAATCCACAATAAAATTCTTTCTACAATAATTAATTTTCTATTGAAAGATTTCCACGTGAAAAATGAAAATGAAACAAAGTTTCACCAATTGAAAAAAAATATTAATATGACGACATATTGGTAATAAAACCGATATTTTCAAGCATTTCTCAATAATACAAGGAGTATGAGTATGTGTAAGTACAGAAAGCAGGTTAATATGACGTCATTAGAGAATTAAAAAGAAGATTAATCTGACGTCATATTGGTAGTTTAACGGATTTTTCAAATGCTTCATAATAATTCATAGAGAGTATCTATATGAGTAATAGAGAAAGCAAGTAGATAGGACGTCAGCAAGTGATTATAAGTCATATGAGTTTGAGGAACAAATTGAATCATGATAAAAACCCGAGTATGGAAATATTGGCATATTTTAACATGTTTCATTTCATATTTCATCATTGGCATATAACATGTTTCATTTTGAAATTGTTTTATATATATATATATATATATATATATATATCGCATTTAGTCCACATGACAGATATTATTATGACATAGTATAATAGCGGGCTTTGCCTGCTATCGGGCTAGTTCATATATTCGAAAAAACGAGAAAAATAGACCGGTAAGCTTTTACTTTATAAAAAAACATGACTTTTTTTTTTTTTAATGAAATTTATTTGGATTTGTTAAAGAATGGATAAAGCCTTTTGAATGGAATATAAAACGTAACCCTTTTTGTGCTCTTCGATCACACTTACCCACTTGTTTAGGGTTTCGTTCATCTCACGAATCCCTATTCGTCTCGCTTCTCTGTCTGTCTGTCACAGAGCCGGTTCTCAGAAACTGTATAAGTTACAGAGTTGAAATTTTGTGTACTTACAGCTGAATATCCACTGTGACGCTGAAAACCATAAAATTTTGAAAATGTCTTCATTAACGCAATATATTAATTAAAACCTTAAAAACCCTCTCATCAATGGATAAAAATATTCAACTAAAGCACAGAATTTATTTGAATTGTTTCCAATTTCTAAAATAGCGCACATATAATATTCCTATAATAATATTTCCTTTCAATTAAAAAATGTATTTACACGTGACTATCAAAAACAGAAATAAAACTTAAAAAATATAATTAAATGATCACGTGTTAAAAATAGTAATTGTAGAAAATTACGTAATAAAAGAAATAATTAAATTATTACGCGTTCAAAGCATTAAACAGGAAAACTTGCGTCATATTTAAAATGCTCAAATAACAATATTTCCAAACAGTTTCAATATAAAAATATATTTACACGAGATATTAATTTATTTCGACAAAATATTAGTGCTTATAACGTCAGTTGAAATGGATCTGTTGTGCGTAACATAGCAATATTTTTCATGCATAGCAACATTTTTTCAACGCTTTTTCTCTTTTAATATCATAGCGCGCTATTTATGATCGTTATTATTTTTTAAATTGATGAAATAACTAATAAATGGGCAAAATATCATTAAAAATACACATAAATGTTGAATGAAAATCTCTCGATGACATAACTAATATTTGTAACACATCTGATGTCAATTGAATGTGATGTCACGGTAACGCACTTTTTTCCTATATTTTGGCGACAGGTTTTTTTTTTTTTTTTTTTTTTTTTTTTTTTTTTATGGATAGTGGTCGACGGAATAACGGATAAATAGCCAATTTTTTATAACAATCATTATAAAATTCCGCGATTCAGCGACATTGTTTACTTAGCCATTTTACACAAGTTTATTTTCAAATGTTTAATTGATGTTATTTAATCAATCACGAAAACAGTTGTTAGCTCTTTCGACAGCAGTTGATTCGGCCTTAAAATACCTCAATGAAAGGAAAATGATTGGAAACTCGATTACAGCAGTCTCTACTGGTCATTTAATTATAATTCAATCTTCCGTAAAATCATTTTAGAGTTAATCAAATTAGCGTGTTTTTAGAGTTTGCGGTGTCAGAACGGGGTTGGCGAGCGTAGCTCGTAGGGGGCAGAACCCCCTAGTAGAAAAAAGAAATAAAATGCTAATAGACAATGATATAATTAATAATGCGAATAGGGATTGTTAATAAAGAAGGGAGAGGGGGGGGACTACTTTTTTTTATTATCGCATTTAGTCCACGTGACAGATATTATTATCACATAGTATAATAGATTGCTTCGCCCGCTATCGAGCCGGTTCAGATATTTGGAAAAACGAAAAAATAGACCGGTAAATTTTTACTTTATAAAAAACACGACTTTTTTTTCTTTTTTTGGAAAGTAAAATTTATTTGGATTTATATAAGAAAGGATAAAATGTTTTGAAAGGAATATTTAAAGAAACCCTTTGTGCGATCTTCGATCGCATTTACCCACTTGTTTCAACTACCTGCCACAGTTTATCATTATGCAAAATCTTTTTTTTTTTTATCCATTTTTTTATTTTCTGTTCCTCCTGCTAAAAAACGGCGCAAGAATTTAAAATAAAACTAGATGGAACCCGTCAAAACTTTACGGAAAAATTACAGTAACAATATTAGTAAAATAAGCTTCTTTATTACATAAGAAGGGGTGCGTATGAAACAGTCTTTCAAATATTTTATTTTAAAAGGTGTTTTCCCCCAGTGAATAACAGTACTCTTTCCGAAGCAAACTCCAAACAAACAATCCGTAAACTCCTGTGTAATGCAAATCAGTTTGACATTACCGCCATATTCCCCACGGCAAGAAAGAAAATTTCCTGAGCCTATGAAGCATCATACAAATAGTATATTCCTACGTTCATCTCATATTCAGTCAATAAAAGAACATAGTAAATAAAGCACACGTCTCCCCCCCCCCCCCCCTGTGATAATGCAACCGAATGAGCTCCTATGCGCATGTGCATTGCATCTCAACAAAGCAGGGGTGATTGTGTTCAGGTTATATACCTGAATTCAGGGGTTTTTTTTTTTCCAGTACCAAAATTCCTGTTTTCTGATAGTTAAAGCCATAAAATAAGACTAAAATATTAGTTTCATATGATTGATAAACATATTTATAATTCATATATCTCATAATTTGACCTTCCTGTAATAAATTATATGTTTTCTCCCCCATCTCTCCATACAGAAACATTTTCTAGCTAAAATTTCAGGTATTTTTTCATGAACTTGCAATCACCCCTGACAAAGGCACCATCAAAATTCGACGTTAAAAAAAAGTTTTAAAATGTTTAAATTAAAAGTTTTAAAATATCTTCTTCAATCATTGTTCGTTTCAAATCCATATCTTCTGAAACGCATCCATTGTTTTAAGCTAATCAATTTCTATGTAAAGATGAAGATTTTTTTTTTTTTTTTACAATAATAAATCAATCTGCAGAAAAGGGAGATTTTTAATGTTTTCAAGTGTAATTTATTTGTATGGTTTCTTCGGTTCCTTTACATAATCAGGATGATTATTTCTTTTCCATCATAGTCGGGGATCTTTTCTTTCTTATACAGTTATATATCCAGTGGATCTTTAAAAAAATAATAAAATACAGTTCCTAGAATATTCTGATGCAACATATACATCAACGAATTCAGCATATCAATTTTATGTTAATCATAAACTATAAATAGTTTTTTTCCTTGACAAATTTTAGTTTAGCGCCAAAATGCCCTTTCTTTTGGATAATCTAATCTTATGATTTATCAGGGGTTTTTATTATTTTTCTTTTTCAGTTTTTATGATGGTTAGGAAAATCTATTTTCAATTCGGGCAACTTTCCCAGGGGCTATGTTACATTATTGAAACAAACTGTGATCATGTTGAGACAGAATTGAAAAATATTTCAAGCTTGAAAATTATTTAAAAAGTCGTTAAATTAAGCGGCAGTTTTCAAATAAATTTCAATCGAAAGCTAATTTTTTTCTAATTGATGATGTAAGAACTGAAATTGTAAAATATAGTAAAATGTAGTAAAAAATTGAAATTTGTAGTATTTAGAAGTGATGTAAGCGCGATGAAAGCTAAAGCGATAGGGCCGTTTGTTGTCACAACCATTATACATTTCTAAAAATTGCCACTGTGTTTTGGCTGGCGTCCAAAAGTAGACTATCATTTTTTGACATCGAAAGAGAAATTCACAGTGGAAGAAATAGGACTTTGCCACTAATAAGGAACTGTTAAATGAACTTATAACAAACCTACCAAAATAATCCCTATAAAATATTAGCCTTACATTATTTATTCCCCCTTTCCCCCTTTATACTTAACCAATGAACCCCCAAAACTATTGACAGAAGCACATTATCAAAATGAACCTATATACAAAATTTGAAGAAAATGGGATAATTCTGCATGAAAAACCCATTTATCTAAATTAAGGGGGGATTAACCCCCCTTTCCCCCTTTATACTTAACCAATGAACCCCCAAAACTATTCAGAGAAGCGCATTATCACAATGAACCTATATACAAAATTTGAAGAAAATCGGATAATTCTGCATGAAAAACTCATTTATCCAAATTAGGGGGATTACCCCTCCATTCCCCCTTTATACTTAACCAATGAACCCCCAAAGCTATTGACAGAAGCACATTATCAAAATGAACCTATATACAAAATTTGAAGAAAATCGGATAATTCTGCATGAAAAACTCATTTATCTAAATTAGGGAGGGTATCCCCCCTTTCCCCCTTTATACTTAACCAATGAACCCCCAAAACTATTGACAGAAGCACATTATCAAAATGAACCTATATACAAAATTTGAAGAAAATGGGATAATTCTGCATGAAAAACCCATTTATCTAAATTAAGGGGGGATTAGCCCCCCTTTCCCCCTTTATACTTAACCAATGAACCCCCAAAACTATTCAGAGAAGCGCATTATCACAATGAACCTATATACAAAATTTGAAGAAAATCGGATAATTCTGCATGAAAAACTCATTTATCTAAATTAGGGGGTTACCCCCCCCTTTTCCCCCTTTATACTTAACCAATGAACCCCCAAAATTATTGACAGAAACACATTATCAAAATGAACCTATATACAAAATTTGAAGAAAATCGGATAATTCTGCATGAAAAACCCATTTATCTAAATTAGGGGGGGTATCCCCCCTTTCCCCCTTTATACTTAACCAATGAACCCCCAAAACTATTGACAGAAACACATTATCAAAATGAACCTATATACAAAATTTGAAGAAAATGGGATAATTCTGCATGAAAAACCCATTTATCTAAATTAAGGGGGATTAGCCCCCCTTTCCCCCCTTTATACTTAACCAATGAACCCCCAAAACTATTCAGAGAAGCGCATTATCACAATGAACCTATATACAAAATTTGAAGAAAATCGGATAATTCTGTATGAAAAACTCATTTATCTAAATTAGGGGAGGTTACCCCCCCCCCCTTTCCCCCTTTATACTTAACCAATGAACCCCCAAAACTATTCACAGAAACACATTATCAAAATGAACCTATATACAAAATTTGAAGAAAATCGGATAATTCTGCATGAAAAACTCATTTATCTAAATTAGGGGGGTATCCCCCCTTTCCCCCTTTATACTAAACCAATGAAGCCCCAAAACTATTGACAGAAGCACATTATCAAAATGAACCTATATACAAAATTTGAAGAAAATGGGATAATTCTGCTTGAAAAACTCATTTATCTAAATTAGGGGAGGTTACCCCCCCCTTTCCCCCTTTATACTTAACCAATGAACCCCCAAAACTATTCACAGAAACACATTATCAAAATGAACCTATATACAAAATTTGAAGAAAATCGGATAATTCTGCATGAAAAACTCATTTATCTAAATTAGGGGGGTATCCCCCCCTTTCCCCCTTTATACTAAACCAATGAAGCCCCAAAACTATTGACAGAAGCACATTATCAAAATGAACCTATATACAAAATTTGAAGAAAATGGGATAATTCTGCATGAAAAACCCATTTATCTAAATTATGGGGGTTAGCCCCCCCGTTTCCCCCCAATGAACCTCCAAAACTAATCAGGGAAGCGCCTTATCACAAGGAACCTATAAACAAAATTTAAAGTAAAACGGTTAGTTCTATCAAGAGTTATCGCGTTACGTACATACATACATACATACATACATACATACGTACGTACGTACATACAGAACCGGCGGGCACATAAGCTCTCAGGCTTTGATAGCCTGTGAGCTGAAAAATGTTGTGATTCGTAGTTTCGTACAATCGATAAAATTCAACTGACGTCACAAACAGTTATCCAACAGTCGAAAGGGATAATTAAGATAAATAATATAAATAAATATCCAAGATTATTTTTTATCTGGATAATTAAACATATCTGGAGGCACGGCAGTGCCTCCGCCAAGTCAAGAGAGGACAGCCGTAAGCATACTTTTCTGGAAGCAACTCAGGGCACTTTTGACCCCCCCCCCCCCATATCTCCGCGCAGGAGTATCCCAAAATTTTGAAACTTCGTTTTTCTAGAGTATTTGGCACACAGGACCAAAATTTAAAATTACAACTTTCTGTCTTTTCTAATTCAGACGATATATGAACTCAAACATTCTATTTTTTGTCACACACTCACTCACTCGTTCACGCGTCATCAAAAAGATTAGGTAGATCCCGTAGCCCTAGAAACTTGACATTTGGGGAAAAGGTAGTGTTTAGAATACAAAGAAAGGAAAAATTATAAAATTCGGAAAATTCGAAAAAAAAACATTCGAAAATTCAACGAATTCCATCAAAATTGAAAATTGAAAATAATACGATCTTATAGTCTTAGAAACTTAAGATTCGGTGTGAAGGTAGTGTTTAGCATCCAAAAAAAGAAAACATCAAAAACACCAAGAAAATCAAAAGCAAATTTGAAAAAATCGAAAAATTGAAAAAAATCGAAAATTTTCAAATAATCCGATTTTGTTGCGCTAGAAACTTGGAATTCGGAATAAAGGTAGTATTTAGGATGCAAAATAAGGAAAAATTAAAAAATCCAGAAAAAATCAAAAATTCGAAAAATTCGAAAAAAATTGCAAAAATTTTAAATAATTTGATCTTTTGGCCTTAGAAACTTAAAATTCGCGGTAAAGATTGTGTTTAGGATTCAAAATAAGTTAAAATAAAAACGCAATAAAATTCGAAAATAAAATAAAAAAATCGAAAGAAATCGAAAAATAAGGAAATTTTGAAAATAATTCGATTTCTTAGAGCTAGAAACTTGAAATTTGGAAAAAGGGTAATATTTAAGATACTAAATAAGGAAACATTAATAAATATGGATAATTAAAAAAAAAATCGAAAATTTCAAAAAAAAAAAAAAAAAAAAGAAAGAAAGAAAGAAAGAAAGAAAGAAAAGGAGAGAAATTGAAAATAATACGATCTCGTAGTCTTAGAAACTGAAAATTTGGTGTAAAGGTAGTGTTTAGGATTCAGAAAAAGAAAAAATTAAAAACACAACAAAAATGGAAAATAAAATTAAAAAAATCGGGAAAAAACGAAAATTTGAAAATAATTCGATTTTGTAAAGCTAGAAACTTAAAATGTTGGAATAAAGGTAGTATTTAGGATACAAAAAAAGAAATAAATAAAAAATCTGTAAAATTCGGAGAAAAAAAAATCGAAAATACGAATTGAAAAAAATTCATTTTCGTAGCTTTAGAACTTAAAATTCGGCGTAAACTTATTGTTTAGGATACAGAAAAAGGAAAAATTAAAACCCAATAAATTCGAAAATAGAATTAAAAAAAAACTCGAAAAAGATCGGAAACTTCAAAATAATTCGATTCTGTAGCGCTAGAAACTTGAAATTTGTAATAAAGGATACAAAATAAGAAAAAATTAAAAAATCCAGAAAATTATAAAAAAAATTCGAAAAAATCAAAAATTGAAAATAATTTTATCTTGTAGTCTTAGAAACTTAAAACTTGGTGTAAAGGTAGTATTTACTATTCAATAAAAGGAACAATTAAAATATTCGTTAAATTCGAAAATAAAATCGAAAAATCTAAATATCGTTAAGAAATCGAAAATTCGAAAACAATTTGATTTTGTACTGCTAGAAACATTAGTTTTAAGATAATTGTCCTATTAGCTAGTACAACGCCCCTAATTGTTTGTTACTTCCCCCGGATTATGGTTTTCTTTTCTTTTGTTTACGAATTTCGTTATAGAAAAGTTCCACTATAGACTGGCTACTCTATAGGCGATTTCTTTATAGACAGGTTTGTTTTCTTTCACAGGTTGTACTCTATTTACTTCACATATGAAATATGGATTGTTAAATAATGTTAGCCCCACAAAAATTTTCACAGCTCCCCCTATCCTCCCGACATTACTGGCTGGTTATGGCTTGATAGTCCTTTCTAAATAAAATCATGGTGACTCTAAGATTCACTTGATTTATCTCTAAATTGAACCTAAATGATCCTAAGAAAACGGATCAAATAATTACTATATTGGCATGACAATCAGGTAACTTAGAATTAAAATCGAAAAATCAATAAATTTATAAAATTTCGAAAATTTGAAAATAATTCGATTTTGTAATCCCAGAAGCTTGACATTTGGCAGAAAGGCAGGGTTTAGTACACAAAGTAAGAAAAATTTAAAAATTCGTAAATAATAAAAAAAGACTTAAAAAACGAAAGAAAAACATCGAAAAAAGGAATATAGTTTGATTTATGGGAAATTTCCGGAAATTTTAATTTTGGCTTTCTTTTTATACTAAAAAGTTCTTTTATGTTAAATATCAAGTATCTAGGGCTGCGAGTAATATCTCAGATGGACAACACCTATCCTGGATGCAATCGAGAGTACTTTTGACACTCCCCCTCCCATAACTTAGTGCTTGCCTAGGAACCTGAAATCTCTTTTTATCTACAGTACTTTGCAAACGAAACTAAAGCTTCAAATTTTTTATACCTGTAAATAATAGGGACAGAGTGTGAGCTTAGCGAAAATCAGTGGATGATCTCCAAAAAGAACACAAAATCAAGAAAAGGAAGATTACTTACAAAAAGAAGTGAAATCTCATCAAAAAGTCACCTGTAAAAAATGCAGCCAAGTCTCGTAACTCATTTACCGTAAAAAGCACTGAGATCGTATAAAGCCTAGTTTAACTATCTTATTAACTCTGAAATTTTCATTCACAAATCATTCCTAGCCTCTACATCTTTAGTTAATTATTATTTTGTGACTTGGCAATTACGCAGCACAGGGAAGTTATTACACCTTACTATGTTATGGGATGGGATGGAATAATTTAATTAAGGCAAATTATATACGCACAGGGAAGTTATTACACTTTAATATGTTATAGTATTATTTGATTAAGACTAACTATGTACATCACATTCTCGTGCTACGTAATTGCCAAGTCACAAAATAATAATTAAGTAAAGATGTAGAGACTAGGAGTGATTTGTGAATGAAAATTTCAGAGTTAATAAGATAGTTAAACTTGGCTTTATACGATCTCAGTGCTTTTTACGGTAAATGAGTTACGAGACTTGGCTGCATTTTTTACAGGTGACTTTTTGATGAGATTCTGTTTTCATTAATATATTGTAAGTTTTATTGTTTAAAATTACTGATAAATGATACTTTAGTAAATGGGGCTTTTCCTAATTATTATTATTTTATTATTTTTTTTTTATTTTTGAGATTTAAGGGCAACATTCTTCTGTTTGTTTATTGGGCGTTACAGTTTGGCGAATAATTCGGAGTACTGTTCGGTTAGCCGGGCGCCAGTGAAGTATATATATACTAGTATTAAAAAATGCTCTGAAGAGCACCAAAAAAGGTTAATATGTTTAAGTATGAAAAAGGGTTGGACAAGTGCTTCTAATTGAGCATGAGAAAGGAAAGGGGTTCCTTCTTGGCTGCAGCTCACTGTCAATGCCAACTTTTGAAAAAATCATAATCGCGCTTTTTCATATAAAAGAAATTTGCGGTACTGTAGTAAACCTTTCCAACTTGCTTTATATGTCAACTGCACTGTTCTACTGTTGTACTGGGCGTGCGTCTGCAATGCAACTTTGTACAGTGCACTGTGTACCATTATTGCTCTACAGACTATACTACACTGTACACTCCTATTATACTTTTGAGCCTCAGTGCACGTCCGCACTGTTCTTTTGTACTGCCGTATTAAAGGTATATGCGCCTAATGTTCGTTTATAACTTACATATGCATTGCTGTACTGCATATTGCATTGTGGAGCCACAGCCACTTGCATATAATTTCAATCAATGAATGCATTATACTGTAATGCGTGCATATGTGAAATTGTTCCTGTTCAGAATGCTGCACTCTGCACTGCAATACAAATCAATTTTCTGCGCAGTTCTACACTGCAGGCATGCTTGGTAGCACTGCATGAGTGTGATACGCTGCAGGAACTAAGGTTTTTGGTACTATGTCGCCTTACATTCATGTCTAATCAAGCTGCGTCTTTACTGGCTACGTCTTTAAACTATACAATTTTATCGTAACTGTGAGTGATTTCATTTATATGGAAAAAGTGCGAATATGATTTTTTCAAAAGTTGGCATTGACAGTGAGCTGCAGCCAAGAAGGAACCCCTTTCCTTTCTCATGCTCAATTAGAAGCACTTGTCCAACCCTTTTTCATACTTAAACATATTAACCTTTTTTGGTGCTCTTCAGAGCATTTTTTAATACTAGTCATTTAAATTTTTTGATAAAAACTAAAATTTTTTTAATATCTTGAAAAGCAAAAAATTTTGCCATTGTCAAAATTTTATTGTTACATTGTTTTCACAACACTCGCCAAATCGTTGACTGTTCATCGCCAAAGTAGCATTTTTTCATGTCTACCTGATCTCTCAAATGTCAGGGGACCGTCACATCAATAATTAAATGGTGGTTGTGCATAGCTCATAAAGAAACTGGATTCTATAATTGTCTCGGTCGTATCCATGGACTGTTTCTGCTGCACTGAAGTCGCCTGCTATAGGCTGAGTTGTTCTATCAGTGGTATCTTTCCTTACTACTCTTCTTAGCCTTTCTTAAAATCGCTGAATGGGGCCGAATATTAGGTTCTGATAATTATAGTAACGATCACTTCAGTGATGATGCTATAAAAATTGAGTTTTGATTTTGCATCGTTATTTGGTGCATGAGACTGTTATTTTGGAAAGTTATGCCGCGATATATATTTTTTTATGTATATAACACAATGTATATAATTCATTGTTAGCTCACTGTATTCAAATTCGTACCAAAAGTTTAATGTACCAACACCACCAAACAATTGTTTCACTTTTTTTAAGGGAGTTCCTGAAATCAAAATTGGGCCTTTACGGGTGTTAGCTGCAATAAATACCTAGACAAAATAATGTTTTTGCCACCAAAACAGTACAACTGCAGTACTTTGTTGCAACTTTTCAGCCAAGTCGATTGCAGCTTGTAATCGTTGTTTTGTTTTGCGACATTCTTCCATCTCTGAAATTTTTTTCACATTGTGCTCAAAAGATCAACGGTAGAGTTTAAATTCTCCCAATAGGTCTTCTTCGTTTTGCCAAGGCTTGAACAACATCAGCAAAGAATGATGATAGTACAACTCAATTCCAGCGTCTGTTTTCGTGTTATGATAGGGCGTTTTCAAAACAACTGGTTTCAAAAGTTTTCCGAACCAACTGAGGTTCTTTTTTAATTCGTAATATTCTACAGACTTTGGTTTATTTCGTTCGTATTAGTACCTAGTGGCCAATTCGTATAAACGCATGTTTTCCAATTTGTTCGGGTAATAATCATCAATAAAATTACGACAGTAAATTTCAGTAGATTGTTCATCCTCTTTTGCCAATAAAACCAAATCATAGTGACTTTCAGTTTTCTTCGTCGTCTTTTTTCATGCTGGTATTTAAGTATTGCACAGCATCCCATAAATAGAAACATTTATGGCCAAGAATTTTGTCTACGGCTTCGTAACTTCCAGTTTTTCGACTAATCAAGTTTTATCTAGCAAAAGCGCGTAATCTGGCACCGAGACTTTTGTTTTTCGTCAATGGTCTTCCAAATCTCTTTCTTACGATTTTTTTTTTTCGGTTTGGTTATATAACGCGTAATGTAACAATTTAACACCAAACTGGATTCTCCAACAAACTGGATGTCAATATTGGCGGCTCACATGAACAAAATCACGGGATTATAATCATTGATCCAAGTTTGTTTTTCTGATCGTTTCAAACCAAATAACTTTGTAACATGGTGTCCACCTTTTCGAGATAAAATGCAGTCTTTAACAGAATTTAAAGTTCAATGTTTCACCAAACCATACATGAAAATTATGTGTAATAATATGCAGCCTGATTATGGCACATTATTCATGACCGTTTAGATGATAATAATGATAGATTTTCTAATATTCCGTAATCGAGTCTACAGACAATGTTAGCGAGAAACAAAAAAATGAGGTACTTTTCGGCTAGCTGGGAGTCAGTGAAATATATATGTATGTATGTATCTATATGTGTGTGTGTATATATATACTTCACTGGCAGCTGGTTAACCGAAAAGTACCAAAAGATATTATAGCAACAATATGGATACAGTGTAAATGTGGATATGATTGAAGAATTTTCACAAGGTCGCAACAACAAACATTTATCGCCAATAAGAGCCCACTAAATCTACCGGCACAGGATTTTTCCCTTTATTGTATAACAATTATTTGTTTTCTTATTTTAAGCATATATTTGTGTTTTAATTTTAATAAAATAGTGCTTAAAAGTCTGTAAGTCTGTAATTTTCAAATGTTATATTTTTCAAATGCTCACTTTCGTTTCAACATTGTTGTTTTTTTTCAAGTGTTTTGATTCACGGGAATTTTATTTTGCGCTTACTATTACGCTTGGCGACAATGGTTTTTGTATAACGGAAAAGTACCGAAAAATATTTTACATTCAATAAATAACAAATCACAATGTTTGGCACGGTTTGCATGACAACACGATTTGTAGACAACATCTGCTCGGTCAGGGTTGAAATAATTGGCGCATTAGTAAACATTTTGGCATGGTGTTGGTATAACGGAAAAGTACCAAAATAAAAGATACAGCACAAGCTGTACAGGAACGACTTAATAACGACGACATTGAAAATTGGGTTCTTTTCTACCATCCCATCGACCACTTTTCATAACAAAATACTATCGCCAACTCAAAGATTAAACGCCAAAAATGCAGTCCCATTTACTTGATGTCAGAAGCATTATACGTGTTTGTTATGTCATCAAGTGGTTTTTAATTCGACATTTGCGTGTTTTATTCATTATGATTTACTGACTTATTAGTTATTTCATTAATTAAAATAACAATTGTGTCCGTAAATTCTTATATTTTATTTATTTATTTATTTTGATATTCCAATGGCAACGTTCTCCCTTTTATTTGGCGTTACAGTTTGGCGATAGATTTTTGTTATGAAAAGTGGTCGGCGGGATAATAGTACCGAAAATTGTTTGCTGCATATTTTACGTGAATTACATGAAATTATGAAATACAATTCTTTTACATAAGCATATAAAATGCTTAGTGAGTTTGAACGTAAATAGCAGGAGCCTGTCAGGCGATATAATTTTCCAATATATATATTTCCTCATTGTCGATGAATATTATATGAGTATTATTTCAAATTTAATGTGAAAACCATGATTTCTACCTACGATTACTGTTCTATAACGGGCATTTACGCTAGTATGAAAATAAAAACAAATAAGCATGTTTGTCACGTGATTTATTTAAATTGAATGAATTCTGTTACATAATAATAATAATATTTATTTAAACCAAGACTCCCTTATCATAAATCTTTCTATCCACCGTCCTATAGCGGGCATTTACGCTAGTAAGAAAATAAAAACAAATAAGCATGTTTGACACGTGATTTATTTAATTTGAATGAATTCTGTTGCATACATAATAATAATATTTATTTAAATTTTCGTGCAAACGCGCGCGTTAGCTATGATAAAGAAAGAAAAGAAAAACCAATGTTCAACCGGAGCTTTACAACATAAATTCGATTTCCTCAGCGACCCTCAAACATACAAAAATAAAAAAAAAACCTATTCTAAGTTTTACCAAGAGGAAAAAAATAAAACAAAAACGAAGTTAATCCTACCAGGTAAACGTTAGCTAGACTTTGTTGAACTTTGCGTCTTTATTTTTTCGTTCGAAGTTAAATAAAAAACTACAGTAAGCAACAGTAATTTTTTCAATCCTATCATTTTATTCGTCTCGTCGAGTTCTATCTTTAAAAAAAAAATTACTGTCGTATGTCAACTGGTTCGCCAGATATTTCAGAAAAACGTTTGCATTTTCTATTTCTTAAACATATTATAGCAAACGCTACCGCGTTTACTATGATACATGTACATCATTCTATAAACATAATGTATTCTAGGCGCTTTAACTGGGGTTAATTTTTGGCGCCTAAATGACGATTTTTGCTTTGTATGGCAACCTGGTGTTTTATAATAAAATTGAATATGTGTGTAAATAAATAAAATAAAATTGGTACTTTTATGTTAGCTGAGCGTCAGGGATAACTCTTCAAATCTTCTTTCAATTGGAATAATTTAAATTGCAATATTTTACGTGAGATTTGTTATTCATATTGATATGTTTATGTTTAGATATTTTATTATGATTATATTTTAGCTAAGTTTAAGTAAGTTTTTTAAGATTTAATATTACAATGTTAAAATATTACCTAGTTGATATTAGCTAATGTCAAAAGATTGGCGAACCACAGAGTTCAGAAAATAACTCTATGCCACGCAACAGTGGGAGTTGCCGACTTTATGACGTCATAAGCAGCAGTAAAAGTTTATTTGAAAATTACGGCTAATTAATTAAATTTTCGAACAAACGAATACACGATAACAAATCTGTGTCCAAATATCTTTCATTTAAAAAAAGAATGGTGTAATTTGATGTTGTAGTTTGTTCTCACGGATTGTCGAAATAAAAAGCTTAGCGTTTTAAATATATAGATAATAACACGTGTCCTCGCATCCGAAATTGTAGTCAATCTGAGCAGATAATGTGCATTTTTTGTATGTAAAATGTAATACTTTTAGTATAAGTGCGTTAAAATGACATTGTACTTTCATTCAAATGTATTTTGGAGTTAATACATCTATTATAATACAGACATTTCAGTTTTTAGGAAAATGTTCCGTGAAAAAAAAATAATAATAATCTCCAAAATATGAAGTTGTTCTCTAAGAGACGCTCTCATTGTAACGTCAAACTGATTCTAAACAAACGGTTGCTGTATCTTATTTCCTATTTCGTTTGTATACTACAGCTATATTTTATAGTTCAACCTTAGCTATGTGTTTTAATACTTTAGATGGAGTGGTAACATTTTTTTACGATTTATATTAAATGGGAAATTAAACACAACAACCGGAGTGTGTTTTTAAGTCTGTTCTTTCTCTCTTTTCAAACAAACTTCATGACTGCAAACATCGAGAAAATGTTAACGTTCTTAGATCGAAAACAGAACAAGATACGAGAAAAAGTCCATTATATAATTGTAGAATGTCTTCGATTTAGTGTGAAGTGATATCTTACATGCAAAAATAACTTTATTAGAAGTCCTGAAATGTTTTTTTTTTTTTTTTTTTTTTTTTTTGGTCCAATCATCATCTTAAATACGCCACCTGCATGCAAAAAAGTGGCATTATAAGGCAGACGCCAATTTACTAATAAAATTAACACGTGTAAGCAATGCATAGTTTATTTGTAATTAAGAAATCATGCTAAGTATATTGCATGTGTCCACTAGGCAGGAATGCATCATGGTGATCCAATGGTGGGCACATTGACATTGAGCATACTCAACTTGATTTTCTTATTAAAATAGAGTGCACATTGCTTACAGGTGTTAATTTTATTTTAAAATGTGCGTCTGCCTTATAAAGTCAAATTTTTGCATGCGATTAGTGGTGTATTTAAGTGGTAATTGGATATAAAAAAATTACATGTTAGGTGTCGAAGTAAAGTTATTTTTACATGTAGAGTAAGACATTTAATATTAAACTGATTACACTCTACAGTTTGAAATTTTCTTTTTTTTTCTTCGTATCTCGTACGTTTCCGAGATAGGAGCGCTAACTCCGCATTTTGACGCTAGGTGTCACTGTAAGGAGTTTTATAGCATAGCCCATAGTCACTTTACTATACCTAGACACCAAGTTCATGAATTTGAACGCGACTTAGCGGGCAGACATGTATACTACTGCTTTACGACTACTAACAACTAACCGTAAGTAGTTGAATATATTATTGGGTAGTGCAGTTATCGTAGTACGCAGCTTAACTTCTACAATAGCTCAGGATAATATTTAAAACATCCTATTTCATAATTTCAAAAACATTAAGGATTCAAACCCTGGGTACTTCAAATTTATTCTTTGTCTATATTATAAAGCAAAAAGCTGGTTTTCTTAAACCAATTAATTGATGCTAAATTATTTATCGTTCACTTTCAGCACCATGTGGTCCATCTACTCTTATTTCGTCGACGGAAGTGCAAACTTTGAAATCGCCCAACTATCCCAATGCTTATCCGATTAACCTCCGATGCAAGTGGACTATCAAATCTAACTACACAGCCCTCACGTATCCACGAAATTTGATTGAAGTCATGATTACGGATATCGATATTCCTTGCGGAGGAGATTATTTGGAGATTAGGAGAGTTTCTGGAGTAAGTAATTCATATTCACTGCACACTGTCAGAAATGGGTACTCAAATTCCATAAATTTTCTTCGTTTTTGACGAAACTGTTTCCTGAGAAATGTTCCGAGTGAATATTTCGTCAAATCGAGTAAATTTGTATCCTCAAAAAAGTGAGGAAATTAATTGCTTGTTCGAAAATGTAAAAAAAAGCAGCTGGTTCCATCTATTGACAATTTTAGAAGCATCTGAAATTGACAGGGGGGGGGGGGGATTAGAACGCATTTATCAAGTCGTCAATGGAATTCGAACACGCGAATTTCGTGTGGGAGACTACTGTGTTGCCTCCTTCGCCAGCGGGGCCTTGTGTGAATTTGATTTTAAATGTATCTATAGGATGTTGATGTGTGTTTATATTTTTAGAAAGTAGATTATATTTTTATCGGTGCTGTTATAATTTCTGCCTGTTTTAATTAATAAGGCTAGATTATTATTATGGTTTTTCTGGTTAATAAATAATTATAATATGGCTTGATTAATAAAATTTATTATAGAAAGGATCAGGTGTCCATAAGCAGTGTTTTTGGCCCATGAAAAAAGACTAAAACTCGATTTTGTTATACTGAATTAATTATTTCACTTTTTAATATTAGAAGGTTTATTCTGTACGATTTCAACAATAGTTTTTGCATTTTATATTACTTACACAATCTCAAAATTCGTTCTATTCGAGTGTTTGATGAAAATACGCAATTTCTCCTAATTTTACCTCAATTATTTATATGAGCGCAATCGTGCAACACTTTCTTCTTGTATATATTATAAAATATTATAAAATAGTTCAAAATGTACAATATATGTAAAAATAAAAGTGTTGCAAAGCTGCGCTCATAGTAAAATATTAAAAAATATATTAAAAATTGAGGTAAAATTGGGAGAAATTGCGTATTTTTCATCAAAAACTATGAATAATACGAACTTTGAGCTTATGTAAGTTATATAAATCCGAACAAAATGCAAAAAATACTGATGAAATCGTACAGGATAAACCTTCTGATATTAAAAACTGAAATAATTGAGTCATTATAACAAAATCGAATTTTAGTCTTATGGGCCAAAAACACAGCTTATGGACCCTGATCCTTTCCTTTGTTCAATGAATAATTAGAATACGGTCTAGTTAATTTGTTGGTCAGAAATTATAAAGATGATGGGGGTTAAGATTTTAACACGCTACTGTTTATAGAGGGGAAAGGGATCGGTTTTGCATATTTTAAATTTGATGTTATATGAATATATTTCTTAAATAAAAAAGAACTCCTAAAATTTTGATTTTTTTTTTCTTTTTTAAACGATTTTGTAACAACAGAAATTATCTGGCCGCGTGAATGGGGAAACAGTTTCGTGAAATATTTGAGATTTTCCATTTCATTAAATATCACTTAATTTTGAGACGAAATGACTGTCAAAAATGATGAAATATAGCTCAAGAATTGCTGAATCTTTAAAAGTGAGAGTTTTATTTTTGACAGTGAGGAAACAGTTTCGTCAGATATTTGAGGTTTCGCGTTTCATCAAAAACAAAGTGACTCTGTGACGAAATGATTGTCAAAAATAACGAAATATAGCTTAAGGTTTGCCAAATCGTCAATATAGCCGTGTGTTATTTCTGAGAGTGCAAGAGAGTAGAATTCAAGTGTCTCGAATTTCTGGAGTAAACGTTACGCGGGACGGCAAAATCCACAATTTTCATGATGCACATATTCTTTTAAATTTCTTTTCGTATCATGCTACCCGTTAGTCTGCATCAAGTAGAACTTAATATAGTAAAACCTGTAAAGACAAAACTTGTCTATAACGGATTTTTTTTTTTTTTTTTTTTACAGTCCACTCGAAACGGATACCTTACAAATATAACTTACTAGGCGGGAAGCTATCTAAAACGGAATTTTTTGCGATTCCTTATAGCAATTCTGTTTTTACAGGTTTTACTGAACTTTGTTTAGTAAAACCTGTGAAAACGGAACCTATTTATAACAGAATTCGATTTTAAAAGTAACAATTTCATTGTCCCTACGATAGGAATACTATACAATTATACCTGCTAATTAGGAATTTTGTTTCAACCTTTAGCGATTCCTCTGTCATAGGTTTTATTGTATACGATTGTTGTGTTTGTATATTACAGTAAAATCTGCTAAAATGGAATCGCAAAGCACCGTAGTAAAATTCCGTTTTGAACATGTTTTCATCTTAGCAGGTATAATTGCATGGTATTCCAACCGTTGGGTGAATGCAGGGGCGTAGCGAGCGGGGGGGCAGGGGGGGCAGCTGCCCCCCCAATGTTTGGTAAAAGGATTCAGTCGGCTTATCAGCAGATTTAATTAGTGTCTCTGTAGTATGTCAGTAGGCCGATTAAAAAAAACAATTCGGAAAAATTCTGGTTGACAGGACTTTAAGTCTTCAGAATGCATTTCACTACACCCTTACAATCATATGGCAAAAGCTAGTCGGTCTGTCAATAGATAGGTTATGAGTAAAAAAAGTAATGGTTTCAATAGATCTATCTGGTCAGCCGGTATGAAAGTCACGGGTTCTGTCACATTTTCGAATCACATAAATAGCTAGTCGGCCTACGCACTGAAAAAAAAATTATCATGTATAAATCTTGTCTGCAGAGCCGGAAATGTTGGACATATACTATACCTTACCCACACATGGTAAAGCTAAGTCGGCCGTCGATACATAAGCCAATAGGGGAAAAAATAAATCTAATCTATTGATTTGAAAATATCAGAAATTTGTCCTACAGTAACACTCGCAACTTACATAGATAAAAACTATCAATATATAAACTAGGTCGACCGAATGCGAAAGTCGCTTAAGAAAATTCAAGAAATTTTATACTTGATACATAGTAGGTTCTAGCAACGATATGATGTTTACGCCCTTTGGAACTGTTTTAGGAACGTTTGGGAAATAAAAACAAAGAATTTTTAAACTATTTAAAAAAAGAAAATGAATAAATTTAAAAAATATCCGTGCATTTAACATTTAATACCTAAAAACTTCTTACTTTTTTTTTTTTTTTTTTTTTTGATAAAACTAAAACTAAATTTATATGCTTGTGCCAACATAACATAATTACATAATTTTCACTGATTTTTCACTTGTTATTATAAAAATTAGCATTGGAGCCTTTATTAATTACTTAATATTTATTGTATACCCCGAGGCTAACGAAAAAGAAAGGCTACCGCGGTGCTTTACGCATATATATTTTTTTTTACAGACCGCGGGAGTCACGTGATGCTCGTGGAGGTGTACCAATGGAGGTGTACGAAAAAAGCATCACGTCACTCTAGCGGTCTGTAAAAAAAGATGAGTGGAATGCACCGCGGTAGCCTGTCTTTTTCGTTAGCCTTGTGTATACCCTGATTACCGTAATTTCCGGCGTATAATCCGCGGATCAAACAATTATGTTTCGACCCAGAAGTTTTATTTTATATAACGGAACATACTAGATCGCTGTAAATATTTTACTTCAATTATTAAATAAAATTTCTGGGTCTAAACATAATTGTTTGATCCGCGGATTATATGCCGGAAATTACGATACATGTTAGCGATTATTTTTTTTAAAAACTAAATCATACGTAAGAGGAATTATTTTTTTAATAAAGAATTCCGAAAGTAGAGGATTTCAGGAAAAATTTAATTATCAAAAGGAATTTTATGGTAAAAAAAAACTTGAAGCGATTGCGGAACATTAACACGTTTGCACTTAAAACAATATAACTAGTTCAGCGTTTCAGGCCCGTAACTACCGCCGGGGCTCCAAACTGATGGTTAAAAAATTATTGTATTTTAATATCTAATCTAACTTCCTATAAAATACCCAACACCTAGCTAAAAGTTAATAAAAAAAATCCATCAAAGTGCTAGAGTAAATGTTTTTGCGTGTCCGTTCAAATACTCCATACGCTTCGCATGCAAAAACATCTCTAGAGCAGACAGCAGAATATCGAGTCGAATGTGTCATGTCGCGCCAGATGCCTGACGAGTGATGAGTCAAGTGCAGGCTAGGACGTGCAGTGAGCTAGTGCTATTCATACTGAGTCATTCGTTTACTAACTGCTCAGAGTAAGTTTACGATAGTTCTCCCGTACAACTGTCTTGGCTTTTACGTGTATGGGCTTTGCTGCTCATCAATATCGGACTGTCAGAGCAGTTGAGAGTCGCATAGTGGTGATAGTACGATAGTTTATTACTTAACCCCTTCGTGACGAGCGTCTTTTACGGAATTTTTAATCTTTTACCCCCGGTTTTTCAAAACAGAAATTTTCGCCTAATTGAATCGCAGAAATGCTGTCATTAAATAAGGCAAAGCTTACAATAAAAATTAACTGGTGGGAATAATCGAGGATTCTGAGCATCTTATGCGTCACGTATACGTGTCGCTCGTCCCCAAGAGGTTAATCTTACTTTGCTTGTGTTGAAATAGTTTATATTATGAAACGAATTCGGCACCAGCCAAGTGGAAATAAAAAAAGACAGACTCTAAAAATAAGAAACTTGGAGGCTGCAAAAAGTTCGAAGAAGTTATCAACATGGCTGGACAGTGGAAACCACTTGACAGGGAATGGTGATAAGAAAGGCATGAATGGTTTGCTTTATTCAGTGTGATGTGTAATTCATGTAAAAATAGTACAGTCAAACTTGAATAATTCGAACGAGTATAATTCGAAATCGTGGATAATTCAAATGTTTCTGTCGGTCTCTTGACATTTCTATAAAACACAATCAGTGGTGGATTAAGCACTCAAGAGGCCCCAGGCGCAATAAAATTTTGAGGCCCCACCAAATATTTTCAGTACCCCTATAGTGTGCATTTTTTAGTTTTACAATTAGAATTACTGAAAGTGTATGTTGTTAATTCCATACGATGTTATCTCTAATTGGAATATAAAGTTAAAATTATTTTCTATCGCATGCTAATAAAATATTGAAAGTACTTCCCATTCATTACATTATCATATTTTTTAGAACTAAGAGATCACATTTTTATTTAGCTTTTATTTTGAAAATCACTACGATCTATTTACTAAACTATCACGTCATTCTATCATTCTAAACAAATGTGTTTTTCACAAACATAACTGTAGGATTTTTTCTTATCAATACATATTCTTTTTTTTTCCAGTAAAGTTCTTGGTAAATCTTTTAAATAATTACTGAGTAATATCAAAGAAACATTTTAGTAATACAAAATCATATATTTTATTTTTAACTATCAATTATAATTAATCAGTTAAAATTAATTGTAAAAACTATTAATTATGAAATAATGTAACAGATTAACTATTTTACATTAGTCGGTGTTTTTGCGTTTCTGACTACACACACACACACACACACTGCTGGTTCTTAATAAAAAACACACAATGGACTGTAAAAGCGGTTTATTCACAAATAAAGAAAAGCGAGCCATCACACGGCTTATTCTATAACATCATTTTTCACATTCCAAAAACAAAAAGAAAACAGAACACTGAGTGTTGCCAAACGCGGAAAGTAAGAAAAAGAAACTTACATGAATTCGGAGCACATGAAACCAAGGAACATGCAGCCAAGGAACATTTTTAACACTTTCCAACCTAGTTGAAAATTGTTTATGACTTCGGTTTGTCTGGCCGTCTGTCCATGCTCTAACTCCCGTAAATATGCTCGGATTGCCCTGCATTTTTTATATGTTATTGCCGTTATTTATAGAATGTTCCCTATTTCAACTGAAGTGTGTAGCAATTATAGTTTTTTTACAGGGATACTCAAAAGAATTCCGTTATATTACGGTCTATGGGGAAAATCATTTGCGGTTCATTTTAATGATGTTACCCAATTTCAAATACATTGTAATTGATATATATCACTAAGGTGCATTACAAGAAGCTTAATATGGAATAGGGTGTGCATAGCACTTATAGTTATTTTACAGGGACAGTCAAAAGAATTCCGTTACATTACGTCTATGGAGAAAAATCGTTTGCGGTTTAATTAAAGAATGTTTCACTATTTTAAACGCATTGAAATTTATATATATCACTAAGGTGCGTTACAAGAGGCTTACTACAGAATATTGTGTGTATAGCAGTCATCGTTCATTTACAGGGACACACAAAATAATTCTCTACTGTCTGTTAACAATAACTCCTGGAAGTGGGTTTTAAGTTGCTGAACGCGATTTTAAATTTAACTCACTTTTTGTCTATCACTTGGTGTGTATAAATTCTGTATTTCATATACAGGGCAGCACAAAAATTCACGAACACATTTCCGTTTATTGTAAGAAACTCCAGAAAGAGAATTTTAAACTGTGCTACGCGTTTCCTAACTAAACTAAAATTTAGCATCCTATGTAGTATCTATACAAATCTATAGATCATATACAGGGCTGAATAAAAGTATTCGGATATATTTCCAAATATTGTATATGTTGGAAATATATGTTGGAAATCCCTGAAATTACGTTTTTAAATATGTTATGCGTTTTCCAAATTGTTTACTTAGATGTTATCTTTCAGCTTATTAAACGGTAACGATTTGTAAAATTATTTTGGAAGCGTTGTAAAGTGTTACATAATCTATGCTTGACGCATAATTTTTCGGTCTTGTTTAGTTTTACAATTAGAATTACTGAAAGTGTATGTTGTTCGTTGCACACGATATTATCTCTAATTGGAATATAAAGTTAAAATTATTTTCTATCGCATGCTAATAAAATATTGAAAGTACTTCCCATTCATTACATTATCATAATTTTTAGAACTAAGAGATCACATTTTTATTTAGCTTTTATTTTGAAAATCACCACATTCTATTTACTAAATTAGCACTTCATTCTATCATTCTAAACAAATGTGTTTTTGACAAATATAACTGTAGGATTTTCTCTTATCAATACATATTTCCTTTTTTTTCTCCAGTAAAGTTCTTCGTAAATCTTTTAAATAATTACTGAGTTATATCTAAGAAACATTTTAAGAATACAAAATCATGTATTTTATTTTTAACTATCAATTATAATTAATCAGTTAAAATTAATTGTAAAAACTATTAATTAAGAAATAATGCGACAGATCGACTATTTTACATTAGTCGGATTTGAAACATTTTTGAGTCGGCCAATCTTGCCTTTTGCCCCCCCAAAATTTTCCTTTCGCTACGGCCCTGGGTGAATGAAATGTTTACATTTAAGGCAAGATTCCGTAAAAGACAGGTTTCGTTTTAATAGAATGTACTGTATTTTTATGTCCTGATTTAGGAGCCATTGTCCCGCTTTTTGTAACACTGGATCTGGCAACACTATGGGGAATCCACTCACCTAGCCCACTAGTTAGAATGCTGGAACAAAATGAGTCGTTTTCGCCAATATTTGTGGTTGGAAACTGCCACGGTCTGGGCGAAGTGACTGTGCAAGGTTTTCCTTTGACTACCCGAGAGGGACTGCTCAGACTAAGAAAGCAAGTCTATAGGGCATAGGTGACCCTCCCAGTTCCGTTTATTAAGGTCTTAAAAAAATAAAATTCAGTACGAGATCGATAATTCGTGTCACTTACCTATGAAAAAGTCCTCAATAAAGATATCCCTTCTACAGCAAAATGGCTAAAACTGGCCGATACGTACTTAAAAGCAAAAGGCAAACCTGGAAGAGTGTAGCTGTGTTACCCACGTTAGTCTTCATAAAAGTTCTCTAGTAGGCGATTCAATTTTGAATGTGTACGTGTTGTCTTACGAATTAACTTTTGTGCGTGAATCAGAACTTTGCATCGGATCGGGTAATTCGCTTTTTCAGGAACCTGACCAGAATAGCAGGTCGGGTTGGCACTTTGCTTATTCGTTGCGGTTCGGATTCCGGTCGGGTTGACTTCATGCTGCGGATCGGTTTGATTTTCATTGTTTCGGGTTCTAATTGGGTTTTGACTCTTGCGGGTCAATTTCAAGTTGACCCGATTTTTCAAAAGAATGTCCAAAATATTTTTATATGAAAAATCTGTATACAATAAAACTTCCAGAACGAACACTTCTGAATAGCAGACACCTCTATTAAGTGAACACTTTTTTCAATTCCTAACACTTATATATTTGTACTCCTTTACCTCTAAATAGTAGACATCTCCGAATTTGCACACACTGCAAAAAATAATTGTTGATTTTACAGTAATTGTTGTAAAAAGTATTTTAATAAAGTAAAGTATTTTAGTAAAGTATTTTAATTGTTGATTTTACAGCTACCGCGCATGTGCAGTAGCGTATTACAGCTTGCACGGCAGCGTATTACTGCTTATTTTACTGTTTAATACTGTTAATTTTACGGTATAATACTGGCAGCTGGGGTGCCAGTTTTATACTGTAAAATCAACAATTATTTTTTGCAGTGCACATATAACATATGTGTGAGTGCATAAACTATCAAAAATACGTTACTTGTGTTTTTGTGCGTATCAAAAGAAAAAAAAAATTGGTAATATTTTTCATATTTCGAGAGAAAACTAGTCGGATGTGCCAATCCCAAAACTTTCTTCTATCTCACACAAGTTTCGCATACACTAAAAAGAATCAGCACCAATTTATATCAAGGTCTAACTGAATCTAAAGTTTTATTAAATTTCGTGCATTAGTTCTTGAGATAGAACTATTGCTAAAATCGTGTGAATCCTGTAAAATGCAGCATAGCAGCGCCACCTGTTGGTAGATTTAGACCAAAACAGCAACTTAGACAGCAACTTATGTCAACATCTAACTGAATCTGAAGTTTAATGAAAATCCGCGCATTAGTTCTTGAGATATAGTTATCGTGATAATAATGAAAAAAGTAGCATAGAAGCGCCACCTGTGGGGCAATTTGTACCACAACGTAAGCAGCATCTATATCTGTCAAGATCTAACAGAATTTGAAGTTTGTTGAAATTCTGTGCATTAGTTCTCGAGATATAGCTATCTTAAAAATCGAGAAAAAAGTGGTATAGCAGCGCCACCTGTTTAGATATCTACACCAAAACGTAATCAGCGTCTATTTATGTCAAGGTCTAACTGAACCTGAAGTTTGATGAAAATAAGTGCATTAGTTCTTGAGATAGAGCTATTGCAGAAATCGTAAACAATGCAGCATAGCAGCGCCACCTGTCGGGAGATTTTCACAAAAAAGTAATCAGCACCAATTTATATCAAGGACTAACTGAATATAAAGTTTTATTAAATTTCGTGCAATAGTTCTTGAGATAGAGCGCCAACAAAATTTTTGTCACATGCAGACAGACAGACACAGTCACAGACAGACATTTTCTAAAAATGGCCAAATCGTGTTCTGGACCTTCTAAAACGTATAAATCCGATGAAAACCGGAAGTCGAAAATTTTCATGAATCCAATACTTTCTTCTTGTAAAGATAGAAGAAAGTAAAAAGGGGTTTCATTATTGTACCATAAAGAAAGAATAATCTATGATCACATTTCTTATATAAATTTTATTTCTCATGCAGTAAATTGAATATATATCATATATTCTAATACGAGCAAATCTTGTGTGTGTGTGTGTGTGTGGTTATGCAAATTTTATTTTAAAAACGGCTCTAACGATTTTGATGAAATTTTGTATCCTACCATTTTCGGGCACCAGAAAACCATTGCGCTAAGTCACGTGTTCGAGAAAATTCGATTAGTGGGTCATTTTGGGTCATCAAGGGTCAGGGTCATGCTAATTCTATCTAAAAAACGGTTCAAACGATTTTGACGAAATTGTGTATCCGCCCATTTTCGGGCACGAGAAAACTATTGGGCTGGGTCACATGTTCGAGAACTTTCGATTAGTGGGTCATTTTTGGGTCAACGCGGGTCAAATAAGTTTTATCTAAAAAACGGCTCTAACGATTTTGATTAAATTTTGTTTCCTACGAGTTTCGGGCGTGAGAAAATCATTGGGCTAGGTCACATGTCCTAGAAAATTCGATTAGTGGGTCATTTCTGGCACATTGTGGGTCAAGCTATTTTATCTTAAAAAGGGTTCAGACTATCTTCACTAAATTTTGCATCCTATAGTTTTCGGGCACGAGAAGACTGTTGGGCTAGGTCAGATGATCGAGAAAATTCAATTAGTGGGTCATTTTAGTCCTGGGTCATTATGGGTCAAGCTATTTTATCTTAAAAACGGCTCAGACTATTTACACTAAATTTTGCATCTTATGGTTTTCGGGCACGAGGAGACTGTTGGGCTAGGTCACATGTTCGAGAAAATTCAATTAGTGGGTCATTTTCGTCCTGGGTCATTATGGGTCAAGCTATTTTATCTTAAAAACGGCTCAGACTATTTACACAAAATTTTTCATCCTATGGTTTTCGGCACGAGAAGACTGTTGGGCTATGTCACATACTCGAGAAAATCCAATTAGAGGGTCATTTTGGTCATGGGTCATTATGGGTCAAGCTATTTTATCTTAAAAACGGTTCAGGCTATGTACACTAAATTTTGCATTTTATGGTTTTCGAGCACGAGAGGACTGTTGGGCTAGGTGACTTGTTCGAGAAAGTTAAATTAGTGGGTCATTTTGGTCATGGGTCATTATGGATCAAGCTATTTTATCTTAAAAACGGCTCAGATGATTTGAACTAAATTTAGTATCCTACAGTTTAAGGGAACGAGAAGACGCCAAGTCACATGTTCGAGAAAATTCGATTAGTGAGTCATTTTGGTCATGGGTCATTCTGGGTCAAGCAATTTTTATCTTAAAAAGTGTTGGCGACATTGGCGGGATTTGGCAGGAAAATTGACTTTTAAGATTACCAATGCCAAAACACTTGCTTTGCGCCAAATAAAAAAATATCGCCAAATGTGGCGACATTTGGCGAAAAAAATTGGCTTTTAGAATCTGAAATAATTTTCTACAAATTTACAATACGAGCCGACATACATGATTCAACTCACAAGTTGAACAAAAAGCAAATGTTGACCGAGCATTGCTTGGTCGTACCCGCTGGTTCATTCATATTCAAATATGTATTTATTTTCATCTGAAACATAATTGTGCTCAACCATTTTATGAAAATTCCAACAACCCTACTTGCAAAAACCTAAATCTCACCCGCAAGAGTCATTCTAGAGTAAACCCGACCCGCAGAAAGAAAATTAGACATACTCCGACCCGAAAAAAGAAAAATTAGGGACAAACCGACCCGATGCAGAACTGTATTCAACGATATCCGAGGTGTCCGCTATTGAGAAGTTTTACTATATTTGAATATCTATACTAATAAAAGAAAATTAATCTGACGTCATATTGGAAGTTTAAGGGACTTTCTCAAATGTTTGAGAATAATACAAATAGAGTATCAATATGAGTAATAGAGAAAGCATGTAGATAGGACGTCAGCAAGTGATTATAACGTCATATGAGTTTGAGGAACGTATTGAATCATGATAAAAACCTGAGTATGGAAATAGTGGCATATTTTAACATTTACAACATGTTTAATTTTGAAAGTGGTTTTTGTTAAATATCGCATTTAGTCCACATGACAGATATTATTATGACATAGTATAATAGTTCAGATATTCGAAAAAACGAGAAAAATAGACCGGTAAACTTTTACTTTATAAAAAACATGTTTTTGACTTTTTTTTTTTTAAATGAAATTTTCTCGGATTTATTAAAGAAAGGATAAAGTGTTTTGAAAGGGATATTAAACAAAACCCTTTATGCGATCTGCGATCACACTTACCCACTTGTTCTGGAATTTTTTTTCCCGAAACATTAAAAATTAGGGTGCACGTGTTACTTGAGAGCACGGCAGGCACGGAAAAACACAGTAATGTTGATTTACATTTTAAACGTTTAAAATAAAATAATACTTCAATTAAACATCTATTAAGAATAGTTTATTTGTTGGAATAATAGCTTGACATGAAACATGAGTAATATACACTAACACTAGCCGCCACTGGCGACCAGTTTGGTCGCCCTTAAATGTATGTTAAGCATTGTAACAAATTACTTTTATTCATAATTTATTTTTTTCCTTAATCCTTCGCCAAACCGGAAAAATCTAATAGACAAATCAAGAACTTTTGCGATCGTGGTAGCATTTCGCATATTTTTTGTTGTTACGTATTTCATCTTTCTTGACAAAAACCGCTTAACCCTTTTTATAATAAATTACTCATTGTGTGTGTTTTATAATAAAATTGTGTTTTTTAATATAAAATAACCTATTTCATAATAAAATAAAAGTACATGCTGTTTTAGTAATCTCTAATAGGTACCTGAAAATGGGATTTTCTCCCTAAAATGGCATAAAGCAAAAATCGCGCCAACTCCGGTGCGTCCGTGACAGCTGTTCCAATTTAAAATACATGACGTTCACATTTTTCTTTAAAATAGAAAATAGATAAATAAGAAAAAATATCATAAATCAAAACATTTGATTTCAAAATTAAAGTATCCTTTCTAATTTGCATACGCGAAAAATAAAAGCTGACAATTCATTTTGAAATTTGATCCATTAAATATTATTACATGATTCAACTTACGTTAAGAACAGATGAAGTTGTGTTGTATAGAACAGAATTTATGGTAAACATTGACTGTCTCACTGGTGCGGATTATTTTTTTTACACCAGGCAGCGCGCAGCGGTCCAAAAATTCATTGTTTAATATTTTAAACGTTCACAACGAATGAATCTTTTTTTTTTTTTTTTTGTTTACTTTCATGGATAGAGAATTTGAACTGCGAACCTAATTTAAACTGAAGTTATTGCAGAATATATACATAATTGAACGTAAATCATCTCTCAAATATTAATTTTTTTTGAACGATCTTTCTAAAAATGTAACTTTTATGCAGTTTCATTCGAAAAAATAATTTTGAATAAAAATGGCCGCCTGGCATATGAAAACGTGAAGCGGGCGTCCCGGAACTGTTGATGACAGTCACATGACTTACGGTTTTATTATAGAGAGTATAGAGATTACATTACATGAGTAATATAATTTACATTAAATGTGAGTAATTTTTTAGTGATATAGCGGCATGCTAGCAGTAATATCTCTATGAAGTAAAAAAAAAAAAAAAGTGTTCTAAGTGTGGCAGTGACACCTTTACTGCATGACTGAAAATCTCATCTCAAACTTCAATTTTTCTTTCTTTCTTTTCAAAATTATCAAAACTTTTTAAATTTTCATAGCATGAGAAATGTTGGTATCTAGAGGTTTTCAGTTATCTAATACGTAAAATATCTACTCGCAATAATTTTAATGAAACGCAAAGTGTATTCTTTTTCTTTTTTCAAAATTTAGTTGCTTTATTGCTGTGCTAATCTTGTTTTCTGTACACACAATACTATTCGCGTTATAGTAAAAAATATAGTATATAACTCCACTTTACTGACATCTACTACCCTGTCACACTTATCATATAGGTATCACACTTATCACATAGCTCCACCTGTGAAATAGGGAACAAGCCGCCCCTGCTCATAGGATGCTGTTTCTGTACTAAATTTTATATACTATTACAATTAAAATTCACCAATTAAGAAGCCTCTAGCGATAGTACTTCAGTTCAAACGAAACAAAATTGCACTAGAATCTGTAGTTAAACTGAAAATTCCAAGTTAAAACGTGAAGATTGAAATAGGCAGCAGTATGTGAGACTGCTAGCAACAGTTAAGGAATGTTAGTTGAAATTAACTTTGTTCAGTGCATAGACATTTTTGAAAGATAGTGCGATTTCCTCGAAGCTTAATTTATTGATTTGAACTCATATTTTTTGTTGACTTCACTTTGTTCGCCTGCAAATTTCCTGATTCATTTTGTTAATAAGTTGTTATTTGCTTTCTAAAAGTTTGAGTGTTTAACAGTGGCCTTTAATGACACCTCAGTTGTCACAAGAGTAACATGTTGTTATTTCTATTATTTCCTAATTATGTGCTTTGGCGCAGCCGAAGGGCTACTATAGCTACTCGAGATTAACCGCATTATCAATAGAACTTTTATATACAGGGTGGCCATAATTAAACTGCAAGTGTTCAAGGGGTGCTGGAGAGAAAACTACCAGGAATATTCCAGTGAAATTTGGTATCTACACGTTTCAGAACATGCGTAAGTCAAATATGCAAAAAAAAAAATCGCCATTTTCACCCGATAGATGGCGCTATACCGTGTTTCAATGCTTATCGACGGCATATATGCAAATTTTAAGCCCATCGAACAGTATAAAAACATCAATACATTGAGTAAAGGCCAGTCATGACTCTGAATAAGAAGGAACGTGCATTGTTAGTGAAGATAGTCTATTAGAATGGTAGCAATTATTCAGCTACTCTGAAAGAATACCGGCGTATGAAACGATTAAGAAGAGGTCCAATGAGTGTCAATGGATTGAAAAATATGATTTTAAAATTTGAAGAATCAGGAGAATTGGGCGTTATTCCAGGCACAAGAGGGCGACGTCCCGTAAACCCGGAAAGAGTGCAACAAATTGATGACGCCATTGCGACTACGAGTAGCAGTTCAGGAGCCAGTATAATGCAACAAGTGAGCGCAAGAAGTGTGGCTCGGACATTATCTCTTCCCTGGTCAACTGTGCATAAAGTGTTACGCCACATTCTTCGGCGTTATCCGTATAAAATTAAAATTCTTCAAGAATTGAAACCTCATGATGACACCCTAAGATTTGATTTTGCAAACCTTGTCCTGTCGAAAATCAGTGAAGATGACACTTGGATACAGAGAATATTGTGGACAGACGAGGCGCATTTTACACTATCAGGTAGTGTAAATGCGCATAACTGCAGGATATGGGGAACGAACAAACAATACGCTAAACGAGAAAAACCCCTCCATTCCGATTATGTAACTGTAATGGTGTGGAATGACTTGTGATTTTCTTGTGGGCCCATATTTCTTTGAGACCCCAACTCCAAGTGGTCCCCAACGCTGTAGTGTTACAGGGACTAGCTACGGTGCGATGTTGAGACAGCAATTGATTCCAGCATTGTAAGAGAGACATTGTTTAGAAACCACGGTATTTATGCAGGACGGAGCACCCCCTCACATCGCTAAAGATGTTAAAAAATTGCTGCATGATACCTTTGGTGCGGACCAAGTCATAAGCAGAGGTTTCGACAACGCTTGGCCCCCACGTTCACCGGACCTTAATCCTTGCGATTTTTATCTGTGGGTTCATCTGAAAGATATGGTTTATAGAGAACGACATGCTTCTGTTGCTGAATTGAAATCTAGCATAACGAGACACGTGAGGTGTGTTACACCACAGATTTTAAATGCGACGGTGGACCATGCTGTTTTACGTTTTCAGCATGTGGTTGCATCTGGTGGTTCACATATTGAGCACATCATGTAATAATTTCATTGAATAAATAATGGCTTGTTTTCCAACGCGTCTTTATGGATTGTTTAATTTGTGATCTTATTTACGTTAATTTTTATTACATGATACTGTAAAAATCTAATTACTGAAGCGAATTGTATGGAATTTTGATAGACTGTAAATGATATTTTATATTGTTTATATGCCTCTTAGAATGTCATTATGCTCTGTCTATCGATTTTGGAGGTTGTATATGCCACCGGTGAATGTTTAAATACGGTACAGCGCCATCTATCGGGTGAAAATGGCGATTTTTTTTTTGCATATTTGACTTGCGCATGTTCTGAAACGTGTAGATACCAAATTTCACTGGAATATTCCCGGTACTTTTCTCTCCAGCACCCCTTGAACACTTGCAGTTTAATTATGGCTACCCTATACATTGAAGACCAAGAACAACCAGTCAAAAGTATTCAAATAATCCACAACCAATAGCGAGGTTTTATCACCAAAACAATCAAATTTTACAAAAAGACAAGCTTTTCCAAAACACGTTACGAAAAGTTTAAAAGAATAATCCATAAATTCATATCAAGTACAGGGTGATCTTTTTTAAAGTGACAGTGTTTGGAGCGCCCTGTAGCGCGATCTAATAGCCGAAATGGTATTTAGACTAATCAAGGCATGGGAAAAAGGATTCCGTGAAAAAAAAATTTAGTTCCAAAAATCGCCGCTATTGCATTTTGTGGCGCTTTGCAATGTATAAAATGTGAGAAAAGAAAAATACTAACACATACAATCGTACAGTTAAATTATTAATGTTTATTTACTACATTGACTTCCCTGGTGAGGAATTAGACCACCTTCAATGTGAGCACCGTTCTTAGAAATAACACCGTGCATTCTGTGCACAACGTTCTCCACAGCCGTACGTAACATATCACGAGGAATATTCCGCACTGTCTTTGTTATGTTGTCCTTTAGAATACACAAATTTGATACTCCACCAACATAAACTTGAGATTTCAAATAACCCCAGAGCCAAAAATCGCATGGCGTGAGGTCAGGGGAACGAGGCGGCCATGCAACTAGAAAACTCCGACTTATGACTCTATCATCAGTGAAGGTTTGGCGCAACAGCTGCTTTACCTTATTACCAATGTGTGGTGGAGCACCATCCTGCATAAAGATTGTCTGTTGGAGACGGTTTCTTTGCTGAAGTTGTGGAATAACAAACGTTTGCAGCATTTCGTGGTACCTTTCTGCATTTATGGTGCACGTTTCGGGTCCTGTCGGAGTGATGGTCTCAAAAAAGAATGGCCCAATTATGAATTCGGCTGTAAAACCACACCAAACAGTGACTTTTGGGGAATTTAATGGGATTTCATGCACGGTGTGGGGATGCTCAGAAGCACAAATACGGCTATTTTGTGTGTTTACGTACCCATTGAGATAAAAATGGCACTCATCTCCCCACAGAATATGCCATGGGAAAGCATTATCAATTTATACCCTGGCAAGAAACGATAGAGCGAATGTCACTCGCTTAACATAATCACTTGGTTTCAGTTCGTGCAAGAGGCTGATTTTGTAGGGGTAAAATCCAATAACGCGCCGCAAAACTCTCCATACCGTGGAATAATTCATGTCCAATTGTCGAGCTACACCCCGGGCGCTGCTAGTACCAGCAATGGTTCCCTGCGATCCTTCGACAATTGCAGTTGCCACATCAGTTATTACATCTGATACTTGTTTACGTCCTCTCCTAGCGCGAATGGTCAGTGACCCCGTTTCCTCGAACTTCTTAATCATTTTCTTAAGACCATTCAGCGATAAAGGCCCCTTTCGTAATTTTTTTCTGGTTCGAAATTCCCGAAGAGCTGCGGATGCATTACATTCATTCATATAATACAGCTTCACAAGTAACGCACGTTCCGGTAACGTGAGAGGCATGTCCACTGGAGCTCGTTTACTTCAGCTGAGATTATTTGTCGGAGCTGTCTACTACTTGCTTTTATAGCCCCTATTACTGGCGCTGTCATCGCACAACATTTGCATTTTTATTTGATACCCGTGTTTTATGCTAATTCTCGTTATTGTAAGCTACAGCAGCGCCACAAAATGCCCTAGCGGCGATTTTTTGAACTAATTTTTTTCACGGAATCCTTTTTCCCATGTCTTGATTAGTCTAAATACCAAGTTTGGTGCCATTTCGGCTATTAGATCGCGCTACAGGGTGCTCCAAACACTGTCACTTTAAAAAAGATCACCCTGTATATCTTAATAGTAAGGGTTGAGACTATTAAAATTATTTAACTTATAGATAGCGTAAACAATATATTTAATTTAATTCTCAATCCCTAATACTTTTAAAGCAGAAAATTTTAGCCGATTTTTCCATGTTACGAAAATCATCACAACTGAGATTCTTTATTAACAATAACTGTAATTGCATTCAACACTAGACTGGATTCCTGAAACTATAATCTTGTATTCTGCAATTAGTATTTGTTGCAATTTATATATATTTTTTCGTTTGAACTTAAAGCATATTGATAAACCTAATATTATGATAAAAAAAAATTATCCAATGAATCTTAAAACAAAATTTTAAAATGTAGTTTTCAAAAGTCGTTTTATCTTTTTTTTACAGTATTACCGTTCACAATATGATCCGTTGCGATACTGTGGCAACAATTCAACGCAATTAGTGAATTATCGAACTAACGTTTATGTCGCATTCAACAGTGATGATATCAATAACGGAGGACGTGGGTTTTCTTTAACTTACAAGGATGCAGGTAAGCAAGCAGTCTTTTTTTTTATTAAACATTTTCAGTTTAGTATGTTTGTCTTTCAAATATTTCGACTATTTCTTCCAGCAGCGTAGCTAGAGCGGAACAACTAGGGCGATTGTCTCAAGCGCCATCGACAGGGGCACCAAATTAAGAATTATTTTTGTTTTTAAAAAAAATCGAAATACTTCCCTTTTACTTCTATTTCCTGTTATGTGTCCCTTTTTCATTATCTAATATGATAGCAATTTAACAATATTCTAAATGAGTATTGATTTGATATTTATTTTCAATTACAGACTTGCATAATTACTGGTCATCTCCATTTCAATGATTGTCATGGCTTCACCACTATTGGAAAATATTGTACCTTTCTCCAAACTTCATAAAATTGTCTAAAAACTTATGGGCTTAATTGCTTCCCGGCCTATTATGCATGATTGGTTTAGCACTCTATAGTTGGTTGGCGCTGTCTTCTGTACACTCGCGACCTACGTTATACACGGCCGGTGCATGACGTTTAAAACGTCACATGAAATGGATAATTTTTACACGGTGATTGGTGCAAAGCAACACGCCCACTGTTTTGAACCAATCGTCGTGTAAAAATGATCCAATCCATGTGACGTTTTAAACGTCATGCACCGGCCGTGTTTAACGCAGGTCGCGGTACAGAGCTAAACAGATCTGGAGTTTCATTTACAGCGGATTTTAATCCGCTACCAGCATTTATTCTTGAATTGTGATTCGAATCCTTGCTTAATAGCCAATTTGCTAATTACTGTAGAAGCAGGTGTCCATATTATGTGTGCATCCTACTTTTACTTTGCTTCTTCTGCAACTACCATTTTTTATACCGCCACTGCTATGTATAAATGACAATGCTGGGCTGGTGCTGGCGCTGATAGTTTTCAGATAAAATCGTCTGCCATGTATTTTAATGCGTTTTTAAAGTCGAAACCTCACTTTACGAAGTGAAGTTCACATTTTATGAAGTTTACAAAGAAAATTTTAGCGTTCTGTTATTTTCTCCAGTGCCATTTTTATTTCGTTTCATTCGTTCATAAAATCCAGTGATTTGTGTCTTTCCTCCGAATTTTTTCGGATAGAGACTTAACTCGCATAGTTAACTCTCTGCTTCTGCTTTGCTGAAAGTTTAGGAATATGTAGTCTTGGAATTGGAATTGGAATTTTATACATATTTCTAATAATAATGCGCATTCAAATATGTGTCAACTTTAACAGTTTGTCCAGTGGCGTAGCTACGTTTTTCAGCAATTCTACCCCCCCCCACCCTATCCCAGTCTGCCAGTTTTGTTGGTGGCTTTTTTATTTGTTTTATAAAGTTTTGTTCTTTTTAAATATATGTATATATATATACAGGGTGATTCATAAAAGATGGGCAGAACTTTAAGGGGTTATAGTACACTTAAAGACAAATAATATTAAATAGGAGACTAAGGGTCCCAGATGTATTCCCAAGGAGATAGGGGGCATTAAAGTTTAGGGTCCGAAATTTCAAATGATTATAAAACATGGAAAAATTGGTCGATTCGTTTGCGGTTTTTGCAAAAAATTTTCTTTATGCCAGTATTTTCTTGAAATAAAATTTTAAAGTTCAATTTCAAAAAATGCCGATAGGGGGCGCTTTAGACTTTGGAGTAACAAACAACTATTTTTTAACGTTATTTTTTGTATTTCTTTAAATGATTTCGAAAGCTTAGACTTAAACTTAAATTTTGATCTAAAAATCTGAGTCCTAACGAGTAGTTAAGTAGCGTAAACTGAAATTTGAAATTTGAAACCCTTCTCCCCCCCAGAACAAAAATCAGTTATTCCCGATCTTTGTGTCGTAGATTAGGCTCTAACTACTGCCGCGTTTTGCTAAAATTATTCTTTATGTCAGTATTTTCTTGAAAATAAATTTTAAAGAAAATTTTCAAAAAATTCCGATAGAGGGCGCTTTAGACTTTGGAGTAACGAACAACTATTTTATACCGTTATTTTTTGTGTCTCATTAAATGCTTTCTAAAGCTTAGACTTAAACTTAAATTTTCAGCTCAAAATCTGAATCGCTGAGCGTGGTTCAGTAGCGAGGGGAGGGGGTTCAAATTTCAACTTCTGAACATAGTTCAGTTTACCATGTCCACACATTGTGTGCTGTGATACGAGGTAAAAAGACACAAATTAGGATTATGTTACCAAAGCATATTTATTAACATGTAATCACAATAAATGTTCAAAATTGTGACCACCAGAGGTTATGCACGCAGAACAACGGCGACGAATGGAACGGCGAACATTCGCGAAAGCATCAGGCTTTTCGAGCACTTCCCCTACAGCGGCGGAAAGTCTGGCGACCAGTTCCTCGGGGGATTCAATGGGTATCTCATACATAAGAGCCTTCAATCGTCCCCAAAAAAAGAAATCGAGGGGTGAAAGATCTGGCGAGCGAGCAGGCCAAGCAACAGGACCACCTCGACCAATCCATCTGTTCGGAAATGTGATGTCCAGATAGTTGCGGACGTCTCGTACGTAATGGGCTGGCGCTCCATCGTGCTGGAACCACATGACCCGCCGGATGCGTGGAGGAACAACGTTTAACAGGTCTGGCAGCACATGTTGCAGAAATGTGAGGTATGTTTTACCGTTGAGGCGTTCAGGAAGAAGGTACGGTCCGATTAGGTGGTCTCCGAGGATTCCTGCCCAAACATTGATGGAAAAGCGTCTCTGATGAGCATGTGGATACGTAGCATGTGGATTGACATCCGCCCATACATGTGAATTGTGTGTGTTAAATGTACCTTCACGTGTGAAGGTACATTCATCGGTGAAAAGCACAGTTCGTCCAAAATGTGGATTTAGCGCGTTCTGCTGCAGAAACCAGCGGGCGAATTCAATACGATTTGGATAATCCCCTGGAGACAGTTTCTGGACTCGTTGCACATGAAACGGGAGCAAATGTTCATCCTTCAGTACCCTCCAAGTCGTGGACTGTGAGGTATCCACCTGGCTAGCCACTGTTCGTGTACTTGTACTTGGCTGCGCCGCTACTACATCCAGAATGGCTTCTGCAACAACTACTGATTCGTCCTTTTTTGCACGACCTGCATTCGACCGGGAAGCGAGAAATGATCCCGTCTCACACAACTGTCTGTTCAAGCGCTCGAAAGTTTTGCGGTTAGGCAACCGCCTGTTAGGAAATCGCTCTCCGTACATTCGTTGTGCCTCTGCACCATTTCCATCTGCCGCTCTGTAAATTAAATGCATCTCAGCCTTTTCCTTATTCGTGAAGGGCACCATCTTCCGATTCATTACTACAGCGACTTACACTTGACTCACCGTTCAGTGGTTTTTATGCCTGAATCGTGTCGAAATTTTGCATACGTGTTCTTCTTCTTCCCCATTTGACATTTGCATACTTTCTGTTTCCTTCTTCACCCGGTGACTAGCGTCAGGAATGGAGCTTTAACGTTTGCATGAGCGACGTTTCCAACTGTGCCAGTGCCTTTATGAGTGAATTCCGACTATGCAGTCCTTGACGAAAGTTGTATTTTTGCCTCGTATCACAGCACAGAATCGTTGGGCATGGTTAAGTAGTGCAAACTGAACTATGTTCAGAAGTTGAAATTTGAACCCCCTCCCCTCGCTACTGAACCACGCTCAGCGATTCAGATTTTGAGCTGAAAATTTAAGTTTAAGTCTAAGCTTTAGAAAGCATTTAATGAGACACAAAAAATAACGGTATAAAATAGTTGTTCGTTACTCCAAAGTCTAAAGCGCCCTCTATCGGAATTTTTTGAAAATTTTCTTTAAAATTTATTTTCAAGAAAATACTGACATAAAGAATAATTTTAGCAAAACGCGGCAGTAGTTAGAGCCTAATCTACGACACAAAGATCGGGAATAACTGATTTTTGTTCTGGGGGGAGAAGGGTTTCAAATTTCAAATTTCAGTTTACGCTACTTAACTACTCGTTAGGACTCAGATTTTTAGATCAAAATTTAAGTTTAAGTCTAAGCTTTCTAAATCATTTAAAGAAATACAAAAAATAACGTTAAAAAATAGTTGTTTGTTACTCCAAAGTCTAAAGCGCCCCCTATCGGCATTTTTTGAAATTGAACTTTAAAATTTTATTTCAAGAAAATACTGGCATAAAGAAAATTTTTTGCAAAAACCGCAAACGAATCGACCAATTTTTCCATGTTTTATAATCATTTGAAATTTCGGACCCTAAACTTTAATGCCCCCTATCTCCTTGGGAATACGTCTGGGACCCTTAGTCTCCTATTTAATATTATTTGTCTTTAAGTGTACTATAACCCCTTAAAGTTCTGCCCATCTTTTATGAATCACCCTGTATATATATATGAAGATCTAATAAAACATTTTTGTTATAAAATTATCTATGATTAGTGTTATCTTTACCTTTTGGAATGCATCTATTATACTTGTGTCTTTATTTAAGGGGGTCCGGGACACAAAAATCTTCAAATTTTTGAAAAATATTTTATTGTATTAAAATATTCTCTGTTTTTATCCGCTTAAAATGACGTTTAAATTATGTTTCTATCTTAAATAGAACAGGATACATTTTTTGTTTAAAAATCTAGCTTTCAAGTAGTGGTTGTCATGGAATCTGCATGATGAGTTCTTTCACGCATTCTCGTCATTAAATCGTTATAAGTCGAAAACAGTTAAAGATAAATGGTTCAAACTTAGAACATGTCTTTTTCAGTTATTTTACTTTAATTTTGATTCAGCAAATTTGAAAAAAATATGTATTTTTGAATTTTCCTTTTTTAAGTTACGTAATTTTTTTTTACGTTTTTAATTTAAATATTTTTAATTTTTTTTTTAAATATTTTTCGAAATTCTGAATAAAAATAAAATTTTATATATTTCTGTTTATTTAAATGAAAAAAAAAATAAATTCTACAAATAATATCTCGAGTTATAACGATTTTAAATTACCCCACTTTTTTAATAAATTTTAAATAATTTTTTTTTAAGTTATGAGAAGTTTTATCATGTGATTTTATTTACAAATGATATGGTTAACCATCACAAAAAAATTCAAAATTTTAACTCAATAAATATATATATATTTTTTTTAATTTGTCCCGGACCCCCGAACACAGAAGAAGACACAGATTTCATTCATAGAACAGATTCATTCACAGAAAAGATTTCATTCATACTACATGAATTACTCTCTTTTATTTAACTTTGTTTTTGTATGTAAAGATGGAATTTTCTAATTGATTTTTCACTCCCTTCCTGATTGGCTAGAATTATAGAAATTGTGTACGCAGGTGTATTTTCGATGACAATACAACAATTTAATATTTTAAGAACTTAATTTATAAATTAAAAAAGTAATTTTAAGGCATTTTTTGTTAGCCGGCCGCAGGCAATAAATCTCCAAATAATCTTTATGGTTAGTTACAGTTGTTACGAGTTATAAAAATAATAGAGTTAATTGTGCGCTAAACAAAGTTTGCCAAAATATCCCATCTAGCTGTGAAAGTGCAACAACGAAATATTCTAAACACTAAAACGTAGAAAATATAAATGAACACAAAGAGTGTAATAGTTTTAAAAAAATAACCTCTTTTATCCTTAAATCAGTATTAAATAAATAATGACTGTACGTTGAGAAAACAGTTTAGAAATCCTGAATTTCTAGTTTAAATAATGCTTTTTTTTGTATTGCATATCTTAAAAAAGAAACAGAGAAACATTATAAATAAATAAATAAATAAATAAATATTTTATATTATTTACTATACTATACATTTATTTATTTCTGAATAAAATACAGGGTCATTCATAATTCCCTCCGGGGTTTCGAAACGTTATAGTAAAAAAACGAAGACGAATATGAAAAAAAGAAACATATGAAATTATTCAAGTTTTACTTACATACATTACAGGTGTCTATGTGTGAACCCTTGGTCACACGGCATACATCCATGCGATAGTCCAGTTCCTGCCATACTCCGTTTCTTTAAATCTGAATCAGTGGTGTCAGTTCAACGGGCCTTTCGTAATAAATATCGAAAACAGGGACCAACTGACAAAACAATTCATGTGTGGTACCGGAAATTTAAAGAAACGGAGTATGGCAGGAACTGGACTATCGCATGGATGTATGCCGTGTGACCAAGGGTTCACACATAGAACACCTGTAATGTATGTAAGTAAAACTTGAATAGTTTCGGAATAATTTCATGTTTCTTTTTTTCATATTCGTCTTCGTTTTTTTACTATAACGTTTCGAAACCCCGGAGGGAATTATGAATGACCCTGTATAATTTTTCCCATCCTGTATTCAACATTTCTAACAAAATAAAGAAATACTATAGTTCCGTTGTAAATATACCAGAAATTTTTATTCACGTCACTTCAGTTTAAACTAGTCGGACGTACCATCCCAAAATTTTCTTCTATATCACACAGGTTTCGCATACACTAAAAAGAATCAGCACCAATTTATATCAAGGTCTAAAGGAATCTAAAGTTTTATTAAATTCCGTGCATAGCTATTGTTAAAATCGTGTAAGTCCTGCAAAATGCAGCATAGCAGCGCCACCTGTTGAGATATTTAAACCAAAACCTAATCGACAACAACTTATGTCAATGTCTAACTGAATCTGAAGTTTGATGAAATTCTGTGCATTAGTTCTTAAGATATAGCTATCGTGATAATAATGAAAAAAGTAGTATAGAAGCGCCACCTGTTGGGATATCTATACCAAAACGTAATCAGATTCTATTTATGCTAAGGTCTAACTGAATCTGAAGTTTGGTGAAAATAAGTGCATTAGTTCTTGAGATAGACCTATTGCGGAAATCGCGAAAAATGCAGCATAACAGCGCCACCTGTTGGGCGATTTTCACCAAAACTTAATCAGCACCAATTCATATCAGGGACTAACTGAATATAAAGTTTTATTAAATTCAATGCATTAGTTCTTGAGATAGAGCGCCCACAAAATTTTTGTCACATAGACAGACAGAGTCACAGACAGACATTTTCTAAAAACAGTGAAATCGTGTTCAGGATCTTCTAAAACGTGTAAATTCGTCGAAAACCGGAAGTCGAAAATTTTCATGAATCCAATTTTCTTCTTGTAAAGATAGAAGAAAGTAAAAATAAATACAATTAACAGTTCGCCCTTTCTACCAAACGTAAAGCAAATCGGTGAACTTTCAAGTATCAGGACCCATGCCAAATTAACCTGTTGTAACGGATTTGTTTGTTTTTGGAACTACAATATCAGTTGTGAAATTGTCAGTGTGATTTTTTCAGAAAATGACAAAAATAATAATTTTCCAATTTTTTGTGTAGACATGTATTTAGACTGGGGATTTTACCTAAAGATCTGATAGTTATAAATATGTGGAAAAGCCTTTTTATTGCATCCATTTCCCTTTAAATGATTCCAAGTTGCAATCTTTAAAATAATTTTCTCGCAGTTCGAATTTTTGTATTTTGTTACTTTAAAATCATTTTAAAAAATCATTAGCTGAAAAAATTCACTGATTGCACTATGTTTTTTTAAATACAATAGATAAAAATGTTATTTAATAAAAATACATAGAAAATATTTTCCTGTTCTTTTTTACTTTTTCATTGTATTTAATTTTCTGCAAATGTCAATGTTCATTCAATAGTTAAGATACTTTGAATGTTTGTTCAAGACTAAATGAGCATTTAAATAATCTTTGAAGGCTGCAAGCCTTAATACTGCATCCGAAAGATTTTTCAAATCATCACATCCTTCTTAAGATCACACGTTCTTACTTGCATTTAACAGTAAGCAAGGCCCAAGAGAATAATTTTGATTTTTCTCCATTTCCACACAGCCTAGTACTGATCGTACTAGGAAGAGTGAAAAGTCCTACTTCGATTTTTATATGGTTTGGGAAGGGAAAATGTGAGGGTAGATCGCCTCCATTTTAGGTAGATTTCGTAAGAAATACTACCTATTACATTCTCCCCTAAGTTGGAATTTTTGAAAAATTTTTGCAGATCTACGCCGATCCTGACTCCCAGAACCCAAAACTACCCCCAGTTCAAAACTTTATCTATCTATCTATCTATATGTGTCACTTTTTTTATAGACACGATAACTTCAATAATTCCGCACAAATCTCTTCCAAACAGATACATAAAATCATGGGGCATAAAATCTTGGTCAAGTTCGTTAATGGGCAAATTCGAACCAGGGGGAGAGGGAAATGGGGGGCTTTTTGTGAAAACAGAAAAAAACCCATAACGTCTTAATTATGATACGTATCGAATCCGTTTAAAGTTATTATTACTTTTAGGAAAAGGGCCAAAAATTTATGTATAACAGATTTTTGATATCATTAAAAATGTTCCTAAGGGGGGGGGAGGGGGGGGTTAGAAGAAAAAAATTCATAACTTCGTCAATTCACAAAATAGCAAATCCGCTTAAATTTATTATTAATACTCTTAATATTATCTAAAACTTTTATATTGATAAGTTTTTTATTACCAATCCGTATAGCAAAAAAAAATTAAAACAAAAAAATCCCTGCCCGCTCCGCCTGCAAGCAAGTTAGATTTCGAAGTGGGCGGCCCCAACTGCCGCATTATGGCAAAAAGGTCATTTCTTCTACAATTCTCAACAAACAGGCGCCCCACGGTCTGTGTCTTCGAAATATACCTGTGCCTGTAGGCCGAGTCGTCAGGGATTTTTTTATTATTTGGCTTTTCTCAGTGCCAGTTAAAAAAAAATGGAATTTCCAGTAAAAAGGAAATAATATATTTACTACAGCTCTTCCAGCTAAATCCATTTTGCGCTGTTTCACAGAACCCCCATCAAACGAAAATATTTATATGGAATGCTAATAACACATAAAACAGCGTAGAAACCAACAGAGAAAATGGAGGAATGCTTTTTTGCTATACCTATGATGAGGGCCAGAAGTCCCTTTGTTTTATAAGTTGGAGGCAAATACAATGAGGAGTCCTGCCACTTATAGATCTCTGCACATCCCCCCCCCCCTCCGTCTTTCGCCAAATTTCTTCAACTTCTTTATACACACACCAAAAAAGGTCAACAAATGTTATTCATTGTCAAAATATGTGAGATAATTTCGTTTAAAAACCTCTCTCAATTTGGCGCCTCTTGACAGCGGCGCCCCCCCCCCCCAGCTACGCTACTGAGTCTGCCTGATCTTCTCAGATTTTGAACTTTATGATGTTTTGAATTGTAACAAGATTGTCAACCTTTTCCAAAACCATCCATAACATCTAAACATAAAAAGAATATTCCATATTTCAACTAAAATTATTGAAAGAAAATAAGCAGACGATTGTTAAAGGTCTTGCCATTTACTTTTAATACCAAAGGATATAATACGTTTCATTTTTGTATTCATAACAGGTGGACTTGCTTAAAATATAACAAGTGTCTTGAGACTTTTGTGACATCATTATCTACCCTTTCACCCCCCCCCCCCCCCTCCTGAATACAAGGCCTGATCGCTGACACAAAAACGGCGACTGTCGTATGCGGATTTTTTTAACTGTTTGTACAGTTCCCTGAATTTACACACTAGTAATTTCTAAAATTTTTCTTTGATTTATTTGATCTTAAAAAAATAAGGCAAAGAAAACTTTTAAAAATTATTGATGTTGAAATTCAAGGGACCGTACGAACGCTGAAAAAAATCCGCCTACGACAGCCGCCTTTTTTGTGTCAGCGCTCAGGCCTAGTATTCAGAGGGCAGTGACTCTTTTCATTACAAATTATTAATTTAAGAGATCAAATTTATTTTTGTTAGAGCCGCCTCTGTATTGTTATGCCTATGTTTCGAGATTTCTCGGTTTTTTTTAACTCTAATTGTGATGTCTTTTTTTTTTCAGACTGTAACAGGACGTACACATCCGACTATGGTGTGATTTCTAGCACTTCCTATTCTGGGAGCGTAAATGCTGACAGTATTTGCCTCATGCATGTCACAGCTTCAACCGGTAGAACCATAGCTTTATATTTCAACCTGTTCTCTCTCCCAGATAATGATGACTGTCCCCATAATTACATGAAGGTAAGCTCAATAGATTAATTTTAAAGTGCAAAAATAATTTGTTTTCAAAAAATAGTAATTAGTTTTCAAATTTTACCTGTGCACCAGAACAGGGCTGTACAACGCGATATTCGTTGCGCCTTTGCACCTTTTGAAAGGCTGTCTTCCGAAAGTTTGCTAGCCGCCTTTTAAGAAATAGAAATGCATTTCAAAAGATGCTTTGCTTTAAAACTGTTAATATTTGTTATTTTTAGGGTATCGTTCATCTCACGAAACCCTATTACTCCCGCTGCGTTGTCTGTCCGTCACAGAGCCATTCTCAGAAAATAGTATATAACTTACAGAGTTGAAACTTTGTGTTTATATGAAATACTATCATAGCTGAATACCAGCTCTGAAGTTCAAAATATTAAAATTTGAAAAAATCGTATTCTTTTAATAAATAGAGATAAAAAACCAAAATTTTAACAGTCTTTTCCTATTAAATTTAAACATTTTTCGTTATAGCAGTTGCCAAAAATTAAAAATCCACAATGAAATTCTTTCTATAATAATTAATTTTCTATTGAACGATTTCCACGTGAAAAATGAAAATGAAATAAAATGTTTCACCAATTGAAAAAAAAAAATTAATATGAAATAAAATTGATTGACGTCATAGTGGTGATAAAAAGGAAATTTTCAAAGATTTTTCAATAATACAAGGAGTATGAGTATGTGTATGTACACAAAGCAGATTAATATCACGTCATTAGAGAATTAAAAACAAAATCTGATGTCATATTGGAAGTTTAACGAATTTTTCAAATGTTTCAGAAGAATACAAAGCGAGTATCAATATGAGTAATAGAGAATAGTAAATATATGAGTTTCAGAAACATATTAAATCATGATAAAAATTCGATTATGGAAATATTAGCATATTTTAACATTTTGAAGGTGTACAACATGTTTAATTTTTAAATTATTTTTTTAAATATCGCATTTAGTCCGCATGACAGATATTATTATGACAGAATATTATCGGGCAGGTTTAGATATTCGAAAAAACGAAAAAATAGACCGGTAAATTTTTACTTAATAAAAAACATGACCTTTTTTTTGTTGGTTTTGCTAAATGAAATTTATTTGGATTTCTTAAAGAAAGGATAAAGTGTTTTGAGAGGAATAATAAACGAAACCCTTTGAGCGATCCTCGATCACACTTACCCACTTGTTTTATAATTATTATTACCGGTGACAATAACTTTCAGCTGGTAACACGATTTATGGCAAATTACATAAGTAACAGGTGCTGGAGTATGTTTGAGATAACTCCTTTCCCCTTAGGAAAATGTAATGCAATATCTATTATGGTTTATATCTATACCCAGAGCTTTACAAATTTGATAAAATGTGGTAGCCAGAAAAAAATTCTAATCGCCAGGAAAAAAAAAAAAAAAAAAATTACCCACCCCCACTTCTCCCAAAATTTATTTAAAAAACAAACAAGCGTTTTTTATGGGTTAACTGAAAAAAATAATAATAACAAGCATAGTTTAAAATTATTAGTTATATAGTTTAGAATACTAAACTACACTAGTACTAAACTAGCATTATGTTGTATTCTTAACTTTTTAATTCAGTTTTATAGATTTACTTCAAATTAATTACTTAAAATCGCTTATATGTTGTAATTTTAATAAATGATTGAAATAGATCGATCAGTTTTAATTCTGGACACAAAAATCTGATTTGAAACTTACAAAAACATTTTTTACCATTGTATCCCATTTTAGATGCCCACCGAGGCTGGATTGGCACTATTTCTTACTGTTTTATTTACCCCCCGCCTGTCCACATTCATATCGCGTGACATGCTAGTTAGCTAGGGCGGAAAAGAATGGCGTTTTCGGTGCATCAGATGGAAAATGCCTTTTAAACTTGGTTCTTCCATTCATTAAAAGTACAAGAGAAGAGGAAGATCACTTTTGGCCGCACACGAGTAAGTGATGAGAGAAAAAATACAGTTTCTTCCCATTTTTAAAGGCAATTTTTGTATTAAAAAGGAAGCCAGATTAAATAATTTGGTTGCCAGATAAAAAAAAACATGGTCGCCAGGGGCGACCTGGCGACCGCATTTGTCAAGCCCTGTCTATACCTATCTATTTATCTGTCTCTCTCTCTCTATATATATATACATAAACTTTGAATTAAAAAATTAACTTTACAAGTATAACAAAAAGGACTGAATGTCTATAATTTAAACATAGCATGTAAATATATTTTACATTTAATTGCTATAGTACAAAAATAATATTTAGGGTAGATATGCCTGTAATGGACACCCCGCTCCCTCCCCAATGTGTTTGGTTTATTAATTTTTTATTATTATTTTTTTTTTTTTTCATAACCCCTCCTTGCATGTTGTATAATCTGGGTTATTGTTGACGCTTTTAATCAAACCAATCAGGAAGCAGAAAATAATGTTTCACAGTTCCACTGTTTTTCTTTGGAAATCTTAATGAACATGTCAAGAGCTGGCTTCACTTAATTATTTTATATTTTTCTTATTTTCTTGCAAAAATTGCATGTTTTTGTTTAGATAGTAATATAAAACTTTAAATTTCATATACTAACGGCCATTTACAAAATTTTATTTATTGTTAAGATTTTAGGATCGGTATCCATTACTGGAATGCTTAATTAGTCTCTTTCCAGTAATGGACACCCTATGTGGCTGATACTAAAAGTGTAATTTCAGTAGAGCATAAAATCTTACATGCCATTGTCCAAATCAACCAAAAAATTTCAATATTCAACCTGACCATTTCAGATTTTAATGATACTGTCAGGAATAATTCTCCCTGATGATATAAATGAGAATATATCTTTAAGCTTTTTTCATTAAATTGCATGATTAAATAAATAATATTTAAAAAAAATAATAATAATAATTAAATCGTGTTTTATAAATTTTTGAAAAAAAAATAAAAATAAAATAAAGTATGTTTATTGTGATATTATAAGCTTGAAATCTTGAAATTTCTAGAGTGGGATCTCAATGGGATCAGGAGTTATGAAATAAAAGCTGAAGATTATCGTACGAATCTATACTAATATTATAAAGGAGTAAAGATTGTTTGTTTGTTTGTTTGTAGGGGGTAATCTCTGGAACTACCGAACCGATTTCAAAAGTGATGGTGGCAAATTGATGGTGACAACCCCTGCTCCAACATAGGCTATATTTTATGTCGGTGCCACTAACACCAGGGGGTGCAGGAGCAAAAAACGTTCTAAAATTGCGATTTTTTAGCTATCAAACTGGCTGTCAAGCCCTGGTTCTGTATGTATGTATGTACGTACGTAATGCGATAACTCTTCATAGAAATATCCGTTTTCCTTCAAATTTTGTTTATAGGTTCACTGAGTTAAGGCGCTTCCCTGATTAGTTTTCGGGATTGATTAGTTAAGTATAAAGGGGGGGGGATCGGGGGGCTAATCCCCCCCCCCCTTAATTTATATAAATGGGTTTTTCATGCAGAATTATCCCATTTCCTTCAAATTTTGGTTAAAGGTTCTCTGTGTTAAGACGCTTCCCTAATTAGTTTTCGGGATTGATTGGTTAAGTATAAAGGAGGGAACGGGGGGATAATCCCCCCCTTATTTTATATAAATGGGTTTTTCATGCAGAATTATTCCGTTTTCCTTCAAATTTTGTTTATAGGTTCACTGTGTTAAGGCGCTTCCCTGATTAGTTTTCGGGATTGATTGGTTAAGTATAAAGGGGGGAACGGGGGGGGCTGATAACGCCTTAATTTATATAAATGGGTTTTTCATGCAGAATTATCCGATTTTCTTCAAATTTTGTATATATATTCATTGTAATTAGAGATTTACCTGATTAGTTTAAGGGGTTCATTAGTTAACTATGGGGGGGGGGGGGGGTAACGTGGTGATAACCCCCACCCCCTTAATATAGTGTTTATTTCTTCATTTTTCGATGGGCTTATTTCAAATTCTTTGAAATAAGAGTATAATATACAATTAGTGTGAATAGCCTGTGAACTCAATGCCCTCAGTTTAACTGGGCAGTTTTATTTTTATTTTTTATACTGAAGGAGCTAGAAATTTGAAAGTTGTCATTGTAGTTACTTATAAGATGTAAATGCTCTCTAAGAACAAAATAAAAAAGAAATTTAAATTTAAAAGGGTGAAATGAGCGAAAAGCGTTCTAAAAACAGTCTAAATTACAATTTCTATGAAATCTCTGGAACTACAGAACCGATTTCAAAAGTAATGGTGGCAAATTGATGGGGACAATCCCTACTCCAACATAGGCTATATTTTATGTCGGTGCCACTAACATCAATGGGGTGCAGGATCGAAAAATGTTCGAAAATTGCGACTTTTTTTATACTGAAGGGGCAAGAAATTTGAAATTTAGCATTGTAGTTACTTATAAGATGTAAATGCTCTCTAAGAATTTTAAAAAAATTTAAAATTATTTAAATTCGATTTTTTTAAAAATCTAAATTTAAATGGGTGAAATGAGCGAAAAGCGTTCTGAAGTCATTCTAAATTAGAATTTCTATGGAATCTCTGGAACCACGGAACCGATTTCAAAAGTGATGGTGGCAAATTGGTGGTGACAATCCCTGCTCCAACAGCATCTTTAATAAAAAACTATGCGTTGCTGACGACTGGGTTTTTCGCTAATTGTTGCACCAGATTAATCTCGGAAAATGAAACATTTGAAGTTACTGAAAAAAATGATAGCTCAAAAAGTATTTGTCAGAAAATTGTTAGACAAACTGCATTTGAAAGGTAAAAAATTGTATTTTTCTTGATATAAATTTCAAATCTAATGATTATGCCGTTTTTCAAATATTGAATTTCAAAAATTACCAAATTTTCCAATGGTGTACCATAGCGAAATCTTCATGCGTAAAAAGATAATGATAAGGGCGACGTGTCCTGACGTGTATATTGGCTATAGCACGAGTCACAAATTATAGTAGCCTTATTATTCTGTTAAAATATAAAAGTTATTTATGAAATGTCAATATTTTGTTTGATTAAAGGTTCGTTAAAAGAAATTGACCAGCGTAGCGGGCGTAGCTTGCTAGTAATAAATAAATTACAAAGTAAGCTAGAGTTAGATTATTATTTGTATGCTAATCTTCAGCTTCTATTTGTCATAAATGCAAACATAGTTTCAGTGATGAAAAGCAAAGATGTGGGTAGAATGTAACAAGTGAAAGAACGCTTATCATTTTAAATGCATTCCATAATCGCATATTGAATGTTTTGGATTATCAGAAAGTGATGAGGAAATTGAAGATTTGGCATTTGAATGCCATAATTTTACAGCACATCATTCGGACGTTGATATGAGTGAAGATTAGATAAAATAAGGCAAAAAAAAAATGCCACCAAACTTAATTATTGTAAAACTAAATCTTTACATTATAAATCTTTTAATGTAATAAATTTCTATCTTAAATTTCAATATTTTTTTTCCAATATGCTTTTATTAAGTTCTGAATCTAAATACTATCATTAAGCAATTATCTAATAATTTTTTGTAGGGTCTCCATTACTGGAACAGAGGGTAAGAGGGTGTCCATTACTGGAATTTCGGATGTTTTGATACATTCCTGTTATTTACAATTAAATTTTTATTCTCAATGGGAAATGAGACTATTAGATTGATTAAATAATGTTGATAGATTAATAAAATATTAAAAAAGTGGAATATAATAATTATAACTATTAATTAAAAAATAAATTTTAAAGAAATTCCTTAAGGGTGTCCATTACTGGCACATCTACCTTATATACGTACTTCTGTTTTTACACGACCATAGGTTTAAAGGTTTACGATTTTGATTATCACTATTTTTATTAACACTTTCAACATAGTTGAAAAGTGTTTATGAATTCAGTTTGTCTGTCTGTCTGCCTGTCTGTCCGTGCTCTAACTCTGGTAAATATACTCGGATAGTCATGAAATATTTATACATTATTGAATTTTACTATATAGAATGTTCGGTATTGAAAATTAAGGGTGTAGCATTAATAGTTTATTTACAGGGCCACACAAAAGAATCACTACATTACATTAAGGTCTATAGGGAAAAATCGTTTGCGGCGCATTTTATTGATGTTACGATATTTCAAGCATAATTAAATTATTATACATTACTGAGGTGGACTACAGCATGCTTTTACCGGAGTACACAATTGGTAGCATTTATAGTTCAATTACAGGAACGTACAAAATTATTCCTTTACATTATGATTATGACATATGGGGAAAAATCGTTTGCTATCATTTTGAGCATGTTATAATACTTGAAACAATGAAATTTAAAAGAATCACTAAGGTTCACTACAACTTATTTTATACAGATTATGGAGTGCGTAGGATTTATCGTTAATGTACAGGGACGCACAAGAGAATTTGGTAAAAACTCTCACTAGAGCGTCATTGCTAGAAGTGTTCTTTCCTCAGTAATATCCGATTTTATGTATTCGTTAGTGTATTAAGTGTTGTCTACATGGCTGAATGTGGTTTTATGCACAAAGTGTCTTTAGAGACATGCTGCGCCAAAAGAAAGGTTAGAATAAGAACGTCAAATTAAAATTTAAAATTGATTTAAAACTTTGTCATAAAAACAAGATGAATAAAAATAACACAGTTAAATGAAAGAGAGATGTGATGATAACTGTATAATTAAAATCATTCAATGAAAATATAACACAACGTCTAAAAGAAAAAAACACTAGTTTTCACAGTTAAAATATATACAATCTTTAAACTAACAGTTAGTAAAATGTTAAAATTTTCTAGCAGAAATATGTTTACCTAAACAATGGATTACACAAGAAACATAGTTAAAATTATGTAGGTTCGAGTACTTCAAAAACAGTATTATCATCATTTGAGTCAGAACTGTAAGAATCTGAATCCATAGCTTCCTCTGCATAGTGCAGCAGCTATTTGGAATCCTTTGTAGTAAAGAAGCGATGAATCAAGACTAGGTTTCTTGTTTTTTCGCTTCACAGTTTTCCACTATGAAGAGGCTTGGGTTGAGGTTTTCTTGCTCTCTTACTGTGCACATGATTTTTGTTTTGCTTTTTGTATAGGGGAAACAGAGTTTTTCAAATTTGTTTGCATTTGAAATAGATGTTTGACCTAACTCATATTTGGTTGACTTTTTAGATTGATGATTAGCGTATTCTATTTTCACATGTTCTGATAATGGTGGACAAAGTTCTAGTGCAGGCACAGCTTTTTTAATAGTGGCTCAGTACACATTACGGGTTTTCTTCTTTATAGTGCTGGTTAGTGTAATATAAATGAATCATTTGGTGGTAAAGAGAATTCAATTTGGGTGCTTATATGCTTTAAGATTTTGTCTGTTGCTTGAGTAAACTAGAATAAGAAACTCCTACAGATGATGTTCTGGATTCAACAAGATTTCGAGCTTCAGGATAAGAAAGTTTTTGAGTGATTTTCACCGCAAGAATTTCTTTCTCACTGATCCAGTTTGGGCAGGAGCGAGAGTATGCTGTATGGTCACCCTTACAGTTTGTGCAGAGCTCAGATTTTTCGCATAACTTACCATCGTGGCAGACTTCCGCGCACCGTGTGCAAGTAACAGAACCACGACAGGTAGGTATTGTATGGCCACAACGCTGCCATTTAAAACAACGGAGCGGGTTAGGAATATAAGAACGGACAGGACAGCTCAAATAGGCAGCTTTAATTTTGGTTGGCAAAGCAGGACTATTGAAAGTCAGAATGATGTGCTTTGTAGGAAGCACTTGCCCATTTCTACGGATAGTTATATGGCGTGCATCTATTACATTTTCATCTTTTAAGTTTTGTAGAAGTTCTTCTTTTGTAGAGAATAAATGCTCTGGTTTGGATATTGGACCATTGCATATATTTAGAGTTTGGTGTACTTGAATAGAAACAGAAAAAGAGGCTATTGTTGTGCAATTTGAGAGAAATTGTGAATGTTTGGCTGAAGAAACCTCAACAAGTATATCCCCAGACTGCAGTTTTTAAAGTGAATAATTGTCTTCGAATACAGATTAAAATGTTTTTGCAATAAGAAATGGTAAAGTTCTCTTATAAGAACTATCACAGAGACTATCGGTGGATTTAATTACAAACAAACGTGTGAATGATTTATTCTGCACAGTGTGTTGCTCTCCGCATGAGAGAGAGATAGAAGGAATAAAAGTATTTCCATCCATATTAGGGAGAAAAACAATTCAGACCCCGGCCGCACCACTCACTACCGAGCCCAACGCGGGGATGCACATTTGTGCACCAGTGCTAACCAGGGCCCATACGTTCACAAGACACTCCACCCTCAACGAGATGACTAGTGTGTGAACGCTCACTTGATCCCCAGCCAGTGACAAGTCAGCTGACCAGCCGATTGGTACATACGAAACCAATATACATATCCCGTCTACCTGAAGCAGAGTCCATATCAGTGTGTTGGTTTCCCTCAACTGCGCAAGTATCCCCATTTCCAGGGACACGGGTTGCCACGTACGGCAAACACGTGAGTTGTTTACATTTCTGCATAAGTCGATATAAACAGGATGATATCGGCTTATGCAGAATTGTCCTCACCTCAAAAGAGGAAACCAGAGGTGAAAACAAAGATGAAATATTAGACAAGAGAATGGAGAGGAAAAAGAAAAGAGAAAGATCGCTCAAGTGTGATTGCGAAGCCAGTGAATACCTAATCCCCTGGAGGGAGTGTTGTCTACAAATTCTGTTATTATATACAGGGCTGCACGAAACGCTTCAAATATGGACAGCAATAGCTGAAAATAGATTTTTTGCTGAGTTATGTATTTTTTTTAATTAATTATTTAGACATCTCATTTCATCATATGAAAAAATTTAATTTCTTAATACTATTCTTTTAATGTTGGAAAGTGTTTCATAATCTATGTCGAATGCAGGATTTTTCTTTCTTGTTTTAAAGCAAACTTCACCTTATTTAATTGCAGAAATATGCTATTAAATAAATAGAAGATTATTGTTAAAAAGTAATGGAATTCTATTCAATGTCCGTAAACCTTTAAATCTATGATCGTGTAAAAACAGAATTAGGTGTGTGTGTGTGTATATATATATATATAAATTACAAAATTTAATTTTTTCCGCAATCTGCTAAATTATTCTATAAAATTTTTCCATTTAGTTATGTCCCATATATAACCCGGCTTATTAAAATAATTCTTATTCTTAAAATAGTCCTTTACTATCCATATGTAAAGCCATTTTATCCTAATCCACTTAATAATATTTATTCCAAAGTAGTTAAATCTAAAAAATGGTTAAAGAATATATTAAAGAATATACCTATTATTTTATACCTATTCTCGAAGCTAAAATATTACTTCATTTTACCGCGTTTTTAAAAGCTTTCAGTAAATTCCAGATCTAACCAGAAAAATTATTTGCCGCCAAAAGCATTCTGGAAGTTTAATCACTACGATATCTCTACGCCGGAAATTGGATTAAGTCCTTCAAATTCAGACTATGATTGACTAAAACAGATCACATGTCGCGTTTGTATCCTTTCGCATAGCTTCCCTTAAAATCGCTTGCAATGCTAGGAGAGACAGAATTTTGACGTGTGGCTTTGGCTAAGAGAACGAGGTAAAAATTTAACTGGCGTCTAATTCGCCTCATAGTCTTTTTTCAGTTAAGTGATGTAGAGAGTTTAAATAACGTTTTAGAGCCCAGTGGATCCAACCCATTCACCTAAAAATACATCTTGAAATTTGAGAATGACTCGTAGAAATTATTGATTGTCGCAACGGAACGTACTGATGCATCGATTTAATTGCAGTTTAATGAGCATTCCTCCTGACTTGACGTTTTAAAAAATGTCAATCAATTTCTTTACATCTACTTAAATTTGGCTGAAATATGATTTGTTGTTGGTGATACCACACGGCCTCCTTGATGCGATCTAGAAGGGAAATCTTGCACAGAGTGAAAATGTTTTTCAACAAGCTTCCGACTGCCACTCAGATCGAATTCGAACTTGAATTCACGACAAATATATATATATATATATATATATATATATATATATATATATATATATATATATATATATAGTAAATGGGAAATGAACTCTGTGGACTCTGTACCGCAAAGCCAGCAGATTCTCTAATGAGGCTCTTGATGAAGACATAAACTGCCGAACAATAGCTTTTGATGAGTGCAGTAATTTTTACTACGTGAGAACGAAAGAGAAGGAGTCGAGATGCAGACTGAGAAAGACGGACTCGGGAGATGTTCTGAAATCTCCGGCGGCGGCCAGCCTTTACGAGCTGAGCTGAGAAATGGTTTATCGGCAAACGGCCTTTACGAGCTGTCATGATTGTTCTAATTATTCTTAAACTTGTAAATATTTGTAATTATTTGATATCTACCCAAGAAAATTAAACAGTGTAAGATTTCCTTAAAAATCTGACCTGGACTTATTTATACCCATTTAGACAACCGACCATAACATAAATGTATCTACATATATATAGTATATATATTATATATATATATATATAGATATATTTATTTATGCATTATATATAGAGAGAGAGATAGATAGCTATAGATATATTACAACTAATTTTTACACGAGGCCCTAGATGTTACGGACATTCTGGTTATTACCGTCCGTCGTGAGACATTTATGTGACTTGTAGACGTGTGTGGATTGTTACCACTATTGTAGCGAGGTGATATCGATCCAGCCATGTATTGTTTCCAGCCATGTAAATAGTGTTGCCCTTCATTTTTTGCAACCAGCTAAGATTGCACCCCAGCCTACAGAAAGGTTAAACAGGCCTGCACTAGAGTGCCTTAAATAGTTGAATATTACACAGGTCTGAGGAATGTACATTTGTGTTTAAGACCTAGCAACCATAATACAATCGTTTTAATCGTTAGCATTATAATCGTTTTGAATATATTTTAATTGCAATTAGTATGCTTTTGTTAACAACAGACTTGCTAAGACTTATAAACTCCTGCTGTATTCACGAAATCTTACACACATTGGTGGAATTTTTTTATTCAGTATTCTTCAATAGTTGTTACTTTTTTCCACTTATAGGTTTCATTGTTGCATTTTATTTTTTAACAAGAACGAAAAATCATGCGTCAAGCATAGATTATGTAACACTTTCCAACGCTTCCAAAATAATTTTACAAATCATACCGTTTAATAAGCTGAAAGATAACATCTAAGTAAACAATTTGGAAAACGCATAACATTATTTAAAAACATAATTTCAGGAATTTCCAACGTATACAATACTCGGAAAAATATCCGAATACTTTTATTCAGCCCTGTATATGATCTATAGATTTGTATATATACTACATAGGATGCTAAATTTTAGTTCAGTTAAGAAACGCGTAGCACAGTTTAAAATTCTCCTTCTGGAGTTTCTGTCAATAAACGGAAATGTGTTCGCGAACTTTTGTATTTCCCTGTATATGATCTACAGAATTTATACACACCACGTAATAAACAAAAAGTGAGTTAAATTTAAAATCGCGTTCAGTAAATTAAAACGCACTTCCAGGAATTATTGTTAACAGACAGTAGAGAATTCTTTTGTGTGTCCCTGTAAATGAACGATGACTGCTATACTCACACTATTCTGTAGTAAGCCTCTTGTAATGCACCTTAGTGATATATATAAATTTCAATGCGTTTAAAATAGTGAAACATTATTTAAATAAACCGCAGACGATTTTTCTCCATAGACGTAATGTAACGGAATTCTTTTGACTGTCCCTGTAAATTAACTATAAGTGCTACTACACCCTATTCCATATTAAGCTTCTTGTAATACACCTTAGTGATATATATCAATTACAATGTGTTTGCAATTGTGAAACATCATTAAAATAAACCGAAAATGATTTTTCCCCATAGACCGTAATGTAACGGAATTCTTTTGAGTGTCCCTGTAAAAAAACTATAAGTGCTACACACTTCAGTTGAAATAGGGAACGTGCTATAGATAACGACATTAACATATGAAAATTGCAAGGCAATCCGAGCATATTTACGGGAGTTAGAGCACGGACAGACGGCAGACGGCTGACGGCCAGACAAACCGAAGTCATAAACACTTTTCAACTAGGTTGGAAAGTATTAAAAATGAAAGAGATCAAATGTGAAAAGTAAGATTGTATTTCTATTTGTATTCATATATATATATATATATATATAAAGACACGCACAAAAATATTTTCCTGTAAATGTATGGCCGCCTTTATCGATTTGAATGAGCATTGTACTATGATTGTCACACTTTTAAATATTTACTCAGTGGCATAGAGTAGGATTTGAGCGCTCGGTGCAATTGAAAATACTGTGACACCTTCTTTGACATTATTATAGTTTTTCTATACAAAACGTTTTTGACACTCTTAGAAACTTAGAAACCCCAGGTAATCTTTACTTATCTCCTATGTTGTACCACAGTAGATATCTCAAATTTGATGCCACTCTATATCACAAATATTAAACTTCAAAATTCTGACTGAAAAATCAAAGTCATATTTTTATCATTGCTACACCAATCTAATAAACTCATTTATTTTCGCAAATAAAACAAAAAATAAATAAAAAAAACAATACTTGCAATAAAATTTTAACCCAGAAATAGTCGCGCCGCGTGTGACCTATCCAGTGTGCGTACGGTTTTTACAATCGTCACCACTATTTTTCGAAAAGTACTCTTCAACTTACTTTATCGCAGAATTTGTAACAATTATCTTCGACTAAATAAGGTGACGATTATTATTTGTATTTATTTGTGATAAAATAAAAACCATTCATATCCTGGGTATGCGTGATTTCTCCCGGATTAATATTAATATTGGACAAATGTTGTTTTGATTCTAAGATATGTACTGAAATCCAAATCTTATGTATTTTCTTTCATTTCAGATATATGATGGCAGCAGCGAAACATCTCCTCTACTTGCACATTATTGCGGCATCAACCGACCGAACCCCGTATTTTCAACGAGCAATGAGTTGACCATTAAAGTGGGCAAACAGTACGGGCTTCGATTGTTTCTTTTATCTTATATAACAACAGATAAAGGTAAAAAAAAAATAACTAAAACATACATTCATTTATTGACTTGATAATTGCATTTAATCTCAACACGTTTCTCATACGTCAGGTTCATTTCGCAAGTTGTGAAAGTTTTTGTTTGAAGTAACTCTAACAAGTTTTAAGTTCTAGACAGTGGATCAAACACTGACATGACAGACAATTTATTTTTCTGCTCTTTTAAATCCTTTAAAATTTAAATTAGCAATACAGATTATTCGTGCGGATCTTCGTGTTAGAAGTTATCCCTATGCCAAATTTAAAGTATCTAGGTTGACAGTTTCAGAAAAATCATAGTGGCAATATAACTGTAGAAAGTTTTCCCTCCATTTCACCCATTTGAAATTAGAAATATTTTTATACTTTTTTTCGGAAGGGGGGGGGGGGAGACACATCCTAATAGAAACCTGCATGTCAAATTTAAAATGTCTAGCCCGATAGTTTCCAAGTAATCATGATTATAGAGTATTTTCTAAATATTTCACACTTTGAAATCTCGATTAATTTAACAAGCATTCTGTGTAGGCATTTAAGTCATAAAAGTAACCATCATACAAAATTTCATGTTTCTAGACTCACCAGAATCAAAGAAATCCGAATTTTAGAACGATTTTCACTTTTGCATTCCCTTGAGCGTAGTTTGTAAAAGAGATAAAATATAGCCTATTTTCAAGCAGATTACTATTCTGACAGAAAAATTGAAATGTGTCCAGTAGTTCCAAAGAAATCGTTTTTAGAAAGTTTTCCGCTCATTTCACCCTTTCAAATTTCGAAATTTTAGAAATTGTCCTGAGACAGCATGTACATCTTAAAAGTAAATACTACGTCGAATTTCATGTTTCTAGCCGTAAGATTTCAAAAATAAAAACGTCAACATTTTTTGAACGTTCTCGGTTCCTTTTTATACTTTTAAATTTTGATGTTTTTGGAATCGCTCTGAGCGAGCATCTACATCTTAAAGGAACCACCATGTTAAATTTCATGTATCTAACCTCAACATATTCAAAGAAATCATAATTTTAGACGTTTGTCGTTTTTGCACTTCTTTGAGGGCAGAAAAAGGACCCCAGTTTTAAGTAGTGGCTGTTACCAGTATTATCTTGAAATAATTACATGTAATCGTGATTTTAGAGCGGTTTTCTGCTCCTTTCACCCTTTTAAATTCTGATTTTTTAGGTGCGTTCTTAATTATATAAATACGTAGCACCTATAGTCGATGTCTGGTCCGACCGCATATAGCAGCGCAAAAACTGCCCAATCGAATGTTTCGAAATTTAATATACACTGCTGGACAATTGCTAAGGACGAATAACACTATTACCCATAGCAACCACAGAATCAAAAGGAAGCAAAATGTGGAAAATTAGAATAAGTGCGGGATATAGTAAGAAGAGGTGTGCGTATGCAAATTTTCATTTCCACGTCTGTTAATCACGTGATAGCGCTGATAAGAGCTATAAAGGATTTGACGCGTGTGGACAGTTGTTGTTCCAAGTAAAAGTTTTAAAGGAAATACTTAATTGACAAACTTGAAATTTTCGGCATGTCTTCCCGATATCACTTAGATGATTTCATGCGTGGCCGAATTATTGTAAAGGTCAAAGAAGGGCGAAAAATAACAGATGTCAGGGAGTTCGACATCGCCCACAGTGTTGTTTCACGGCTGTGGAAATCCTTTAAAACTACTGGAATGTGTAGCAGGCGTCACGGGGGAGGTCGTGTTACGACGCCTGCAGGAGAAAGATACATTGTCCTATCGGCAAAAAGGAACCGACGCACCACAGCCCAGAAGGTCGCAAATCAGTTTCTTGTTGCCACAGGACAGCAGATCACCCGAAAAACTGCAGCCAGACGTTTGAGGGACGGAGGATTATACGCCCGCAGACCTGTTGTGTGTATCCCATTAACCAGACAGCAGCGTACTGCCTGTTTGCAATGGTGTCGTGAGAATCGCAACTGGACTGAACACAAAGCAAGATCTCCATGGTGAATTTTGCAGCGCTGTCTGGTGTAGAAAAAAAATTCGTACTTGTAAAGGTGGCATACGTAATAATAAAAAAAAAGGGCATGCTCATTTCACTCATAGCAGACGATATAATTTTTTTCGCTGAAAAAATAAGGAGGATTTTTTTGCACTGTGAAACTAGTTATAAAACGAACACACCTCATATGTCACGTTTAACGTACAGTTTCCAACTTGTTTTTAAATGTTCTATGCGAGTATTTACGTCTGAAAAGTAACAACCATGTCAAATTTCAAGTTTCTATCCGTAACAATTCTAAATAAATTATAATTTAAAATGTTATTAGAATGTTTTTCACTCCTTTCACCTTCTTAATTTTCAAATTTCTTAGACACCATTCTTAGTTAGCACCATTCTTAGCACTTCATCTTAAAAGTAACTATCATGCCAAATTTCAATTTTCTAGTCGCAACGGTATCATATAAATTGCAATTCTAGAAAGATTTTTGCTCTTGAACCGACTTGCGGATAGTAGTAGAGACATAAAGTACAGCCTATGTTGGAGCAGAGACTGTCACCATCATTTTGCCACCATTATTCTGAAATTTGTTCGCTAGTTCTAGAGATCCCCCCCCCCTCCCCAAAACAAGCAAAAGTTACTTCTTTACAATATTAGTATAAATTTACGTATAATGTGTACATATACAGGGTGTATCACAAAGAACCCCTAACTTTGAAAATAAATAACTGGGAAACGGTGATGGAGAGAAGCATGAGACCAGTGGTATATTCATTAAAATAAACCGCAAGAATCTGATACAGAAACTTCAAAATTTTAGTTTAAAATAATGCCGATAGATGGCGCTGCAGGCAGCATTACGGATCCCTATAAATAGAGCTCAGACGCTAAGAACGTTCAGTCGTCGAAGATATCGCCGTTGAAACGTAATCGCTATTAGCGCGCAATGAAAGATATTCTGGAAGTGACACTGAAGGACATTGTTTACCGCAACAATCCTTTAACACTCGGCGAGTTGGAAGAGGCTATTTGTCAAGCCTGTGTGTGGATTTCCGGTGGAATACTAAAGAAAGTCATTGACAATTTCACTCTTCGTTTGCGACATGTGTGTTATGTGCTTTTGATGTAATACAGCCTACTTATGGTTATGCCACCTGCAGCGCCATCTATCGGCGCAACTTTTTACTAAAATGTTTTGGTTTTTGTATTAGATTTTTACGGCTTTTTAAATAAACATACCACTGATTTCATGCTTCTATCTATCACCGTTTCCAAGTTGTTCAAAATTAAGGGTCCTTTGTGAAACACTCTGTATCATGGTTGTGCTAAAGATAGTGCGTTAATTTCTCTTGAGGGTCTTCTTAATAAGCTACCACATCTTATCACCAGTAATGATAGCTTTAAATATGATATTTCTCTTTTCTTACTATGAAAATATTAATTAATTTGTAAAATTATGAATGCGAGATATTAACATGTTGAGAATAATTAACTTTACTCAGCGATCAGATCAAATAAATACAAGGGGCGTTCGAAAAGTTCGGGGAATGGTCTCATAAAATAAAAGAAACTAGAGTTACAGACAAAATACCTTTACTGGCATTCAAAGTAATCGTCATTAGCTAACACACTTTTGACATCGGTTGTACAGCTGCTGAAAACTGTCAGCAAACGCTTCTTTCGGAATCGCTCGAAGCACCGTTGTCACACGTTGTTGAATCTCTGAAATGTCTGCAAAACGTAGGACTTCCAGGACTCCTTTGAGGCGGGGAAACAAGATGAAGTCTGCAGGCGCCAGATGAGGAAAATAGGGAGTGTGTTCAAGAACTGTCACCTTGCATTTAGCGGGAAAGTTGCTCACGCGGATCACAGCGTTCAAACCACTCAAAAACACACTTTTTACTCATTGCTTCAACACCATACACTTTCTCTAACATTTCATGAGTTTCTGGCGCCGTTTTTCCTAATTTGAAGTAAATCTTATGTTCACGCGTTGCTTCATATTGCAATGACACGAGTTCTCACACTGACTGCGTTAGATTGGTCGCAGCGAGAAACTCAACTTAACTTTAGTGATTTGGACGATAGGGGGCACTAATTGACATGTCTCTCAATGAATATGCGTGGGCGAAACATCCTAACCAGAGCGGTTTTTAAACTAGTAAATCTACAGATCAGGAGCCTCAACGTCAGCTCTGAAAGTCAGTGTTTTTTTATCTCACTTTTCATAATATTTAACATCTTACAATCCGCAAATTAATTTTTTTTAATTACTACATACATATTTATACGCTTTTAAAATAATTTGAAGGTTTCAGAAATTAGAAACGTTTAATTAAACACGGTTTATGCAATAATAATATTCTGACATTCTTATGAACTTCTTATTCTATGTTTTAGATTAAAAAAATACATTTCTTGCCCCCCTGAACCCCCCCCCCCCCCCTAATCTTAACAAATTTATATTCGTGATTTACTATTGATTGTGTGAATGATTCTCATATATCTTGGATTTCGTTCTACACAGTGGTTTTATTAGAATAAGCAAAAATTTCGAAAATAATTTCATGTTATCCTAATGCCTAAATAGCAGTATTTACTTACCTGCCAACCACGAAACACTCGCATCTGATAAATAAGGTTGAATAATATCTCGTGTACAAAAGCAACTCATGGAAATGTAAACTGAATCTTTTCACTTATATCTATTTCAGAAATCTAGTGCTATTGCAACTTTTGTTTCGGAAAACAGTTTTGATGGTCATTCTACAATATTTCTTTTACCTAAGTACATCCTGATCTAACTCGATGGCAATAGCATACTAAAATCTCCCCAAAATAGGCTTATTTAGAAACTTTTAAATTTATTGGGTAATCATTCATAATCGTGCCCACTGCCAATTCACTAAATAGCAACCGTGGTTTGGCGCTATAAAGTATTTTTTGTGATAACTTTGTATGATCTCAGTTTCCAGTAATAGTGCTATTTCAGGCTGTATGGATGCTTTTTACTAAGCTAATTTCTTTAGATTAACCATCTCGTTGTTCGAGATATTATATCCTATTTTAAAAGTAATACTAATTTTGAACCACGAAAAATCCATATCTCTTCCAGAAAATGAATATCTCATGTAAAAATGTTTCGGTTATCATTCTATTGTAGTTAAAAAGTAACTTGTTTCAAAATAAATTCTCATTTATTTCAATAAAATATTAAAATCACTTAAAACTATTTTATTTTGGGAATAAAATATTGTAGCAAAATGGTTTGAGCTATTTGAATTTTATTATTCTGATATTCTTTAAAATGTAGTTGCTAGGTTACGATTAAATTAAAGAGGAAAATAAAAATAAATACATTTTAAAATTTGCAAAAAATGATAGAATAAAATGTATTATATTATTAGAACAGATGTATAAAATTGCACCAAACATTGTACACCTAATTTAAAAAATCTCACGAATGTATTAACAAAATTTCAAATTAATTTGAATAATTTAAGACCTGACTTGATAAATTTTTGCCTTCATAACTTACCGTTTAAATACATTAATCAAATGCGCCATTTTATTTCAATGGATGAAAATTTTCAAAATCGTCTGAATTCCCATAGGAAAGCATTATGACCTAAAAAGAAATGTTTTATATTTTCCGAACGAATGAACCAAACGTAACTAAAAACTATACAGCTAATTCTGGGTACCTCACCAACATACCTACAAAAAAGCAAACTAATCGGATCATTTTTGCGGCAGTTATCGCGGAACAGACAGACAGACAGACAAACAGACAGACAGACAGACAGAAATCAAAAACTTTTCGGGTCTCCACAGTAAGCCTCAACTGACGTTTCGGCAAATATGGGACCTTTTACCGAACTTTACGAACGCACCATGTACGTATATTCAGTACCATAATTTTCATTAACCAATTCTCAACGAAGGAGGTTATAGAATTCGTTTATATCTTTATATATATATATATATATGTATACTAGCAGACTACGCCCGCTGCGCTGGTCAGTTTCTCCAAAAGAACCTTGAATCGAACGAAATATATCGGGGAATTTAACCTTGTATTTTAAAGTAATCTATACCTTTACCTGGAATATCCTAAAATAACATGAAAACGGATACTTATTTCACCAAGTTATTTTTTAGGTGCGTTCGTAATTATATAAATACGTAGCACCTATAGTCGTCGCTTGGTCCGTGCGTCTGCCCGTCCGTCTGTCTGTCTGTCTGTCTGTCCGTCTGTCTGTCCGTCCGTCTGTCTGTCTGTCCGCATATAACAACGCAAAAACTACCCAACCAAATTGTTTGCAATTTAAAATATATTATCTTTGCAGAATTTTGTCGAGACATTTCAAATTTTATTAAAATCGAATCAAAACTTTAGGAGATATTAATAAAAATATTTATTAAGAAATTTGAATTTTTTTTTTTAAATCGGTGCTTTTTTGTTATAGGAGCTTCCGATGGATGTTAAATCGTCAAGCGACCGAGATGCTTATTTTAATACAGAAATTAATCTGCAGACGATATAATTCATTTCACAGAATTAAAAATCATCAAGATCTGAATATTTATATAACTAGCTGATACATATATATCTGAATATTTATATAACTAGTTAAGATATTTGTATGAACAGTGTCATAAAATATATACTTAACTAGCTGTTTAACCCGTTCTACGCACGGGATATCATGAATTTAATTCTAAAACATGCGTACGAACGCACCTCGTTTGTAACGTTTGACGTACAATTTCCAACTTGTTTTACTTTCTTCTATCTTTACAAGAAGAAAGTATTGGATTCATGAAAATTTTTGACTTCCGGTTTTCGACGGATTTATACGTTTTAGAAGGTCCTGAACACGATTTGACTGTTTTTAGAAAATGTCTGTCTGTGAGTCTGTCTGTCTGTATGTGACACAAATTTTGTGGGCGCTCTATCTCAAGAACTAATGCTCAGAATTTAATAAAACTTTAGATTCAGTTAGTACCTGATATAAATTGGTGCTGATGAGTTTTTGGTAAAAATCGCCCGGCAGGTGGCGCTGCTATGCAGCATTTTTTGCGATATCCGCAATAGCTCTATCTCAAGAACTAATGCTCGGAATTTCATAACACTTTAGATTCAGTTAGTCCCTGATATAAATTGGTTCTGATTAGTTTTTGGTAAAAATCGCCCGGCAGGTGGCGCTGCTATGCAGCACTTTTCGCGATTCCCGCAATAACTCTATCTCAAGAACTAATGCTCGGAATTTAATAAAACTTTATATTCAGTTAGTCCCTGATATAAATTGGTGATGATTAGTTTTTGGTAAAAATCGCCCAGCAGGTGGCGCTGCTATGCAGCATTTTTCGCGATTTCCGCAATAGCTCTATCTCAAGAACTAATGCTCGGAATTTAATAAAACTTTATATTCAGTTAGTCTCTGATATAAATTGGTGCTGATTAGTCTTTGGCAAAAATCGCCCAGCAGGTGGCGCTGCTATGCAGCATTTTGCAGGATTTACACTATTTTAGCGATAGTCATATCTGAAGAAATACTGCACGGAATTTAATAAAACTTGAGTTTCAGTTAGACCTTGATATAAATGGGTGCTGATTCTTTTTAGTGTATGCGAAACCTGTGTGAGACAGAAGAAAGTTTTGGGATTGACACATCCGACTAGTTTTATACGGTTTACTATTACGTTTACAATTTATTACTTACCGTTTTCCGTTGATTTATATGTTTTATAGCTACATTTTTAAAACGTGAATTAACCTATATTATTCACAACTAAAAAGAAATGGCGCATCTAATATTTGTCGCGAATTAAATAAAAATCATGCACTCGTGACATCATAATTCACTTTTATATTTTAACAGAATAATAAGGTTACTATAATTTGTGACTCTAGCTGACACATTGCTGTTATCATTATTTTTTTACGCGTGAAGTTTTCGCTATGGTACATCATTGTGAAATTTTGGTAATTTTTGAAATTCAATATTTGAAAAATGGCATAATCAGTGGATTTGAAATTTATATCAAGAAAAATACAATTTTTTACCTTTCTAACGCAGTTTTTTAAACAATTTTCTGACAAATACTTTTCGAGCAATTAATTTTTTCAGTAACTTCAAATGTTTCATTTTCCGAGATTAATCGGTGGCAACGATTAGAGAAAATCCCAGTCGTCAGCAACGCATAGCTTTTTATTAAAGAGGATTTTTTAAACAATTTTCTGACAAATACTTTTCGAGCAATTAATTTTTTCAGTAACTTCAAATGTTTCATTTTCCTAGATTAATCGGTGGCAACGATTAGAGAAAATCCCAGTCGTCAGCAACGCATAGGTTTTTATTAAAGAGGATATATATGCTGAAATGAATGTGGATTACAGTCCTGAATTAGGACCTGTGTTGGCAAAATTATTTTTCATTGCGCATCGGTTGGATCGATTTTAACTCTTGCCGTTCGTGATTTGATAACTCGTTTTGTCCACAATGACCAAAATATGATATATAAGAATACGCACAATAATGTTTATAATAATATATGCATGTATATGTATGTATGTATATATATATATATATATATATATATATATATATATATATATATATATTCTTGCAGAATTGTATTTATATTATTATGAGCGTAATTCAAATATTGCTAATTGTAAAATGTACCGTTATATAGATGATATTATAGTCTTCTATTTTAATAGTAATTGAAATTATTTACTACCAATAAAATATCATAAAAATTTAAATTATAGTTTCAATGTTATGGTAAATAATGAAATTAATTTTCTTGATCTTAAGATAATTCTTAAAGATAATAATAAAATTATGTTTGACATTTATGACAAGCGAAGTTATTTTACATTTCAAGTAAACTTATTTACTAATTATATGTCATGTATACATAAACCAGTATTTGTAAATATTTTACTAAATTTTGCACATAGAATTAACAATCTTTGTTCAAATAATTTTAAAACTCAAAATTTAAAACTTATCCTTCAACATGCAATAGAATTGGTTATCCTTTTTATTTAGTTAAGTCAATTTTACGCATATAAATTTTCCTTTCATTGGGGTTATATGTTTCTACATTTTTTTATGTTAAATCTCTTACATTTTGATTGATGCTATATTTGGCTAAAGATTGAACTCCTTTTTGTGCGAGCTGCATTGGATTCTCTTAGTTAAATATCATTCATTAATTAAAAATATAAATGAGTGTGAATTCTAAATTATTGTTTATGATTATTTTGGAGTTTTAAATTATTAAGAATGTTACAAAGGTTTTACATTACAATATAATATAAATATGTTAAAAAGATATTTAAATATAGTACATTATACATGTTTAAATATATATAATACACTAATACATATATCTTCTTTTTTTTCTATTTACTTTTCAGGGTAGCTAATTTTTAGCTAGATATTAGTTCCAATAAGTGCGTTGCCATATTGGAAAATCTATGTTATTTTTAAGTTTGCATATAATTATTTCTAAAATGAAAACATCATTCGAATTCTTCATTAATGTTTTAGATTAATAGGATTATAAATGGAATTGTTAAAAGGGTATTAAACACTTCACAATAATTATAAATTTAAAGAAAATTATATAAATATTGTCATATGTAAAAAATAAAATTATACCGGAAACTCTTGTTCTTTATCTAAATAATTAATATTGATTTGTTAAATTAATATATTTACACTAGATGGATGGAGCAAATAAGAATGTATTAGTTAAATATTGTACTAGATATAGTTTAATATTTTTTACACTAGATGGCTGCACCAAATAAATTATCTAAATGATCAAAAATATTTTACTAGATGGAACTTGCCAGTAATATAATATATATTTTAAATTGATTAAAGTTAAAATTATAGTAATTAAATTAATAGATTTTATATTATTTATTTACATTTTTTACATTTTTAACTTAGAAAATGTTGTAATCTCTGTAGTTAAAAATAATAACTGCAACTGTTGGTAACAGTTGATGATATGAAAGATATTCAGTAACTGTTAATTTCACCTATTCTGTTAGATACAATTTTATAACCATGTGCTTTTCAAATTATGCTTCGGAATATGGATAAATAATTAATGTAGTAATATATAAATTTTCTTTATCTTCCTTTTTATTTATTTAATTTATTTTCTCCCCTCTTATTCAAATTGTTGGTATGATTTATAATATTCCATTTTCAAAGGTACCATTGTTTTTAAATCTTGTTCCAATGATTGTCCGGGCACGGATCTGGCACAATCTTTGGCATTAAGCTGGTGTCATTTACAGAAAACAATCATTCTTTGCTTATGATGTGGTTTCCCTGCCCTTGAAAAACTGAATTACATTATAAGCTTCCATATGTGGTTATACTCTTGTTTCCTTTTTTTCCGTTTGAATAAATAATACTTCATATATTAGGACTATATATTATAATTCGTAATTTGACACTGCTATATGGTATAGTAATTTCATTGTATATGGTCAGTTTCTTCTGTTTCAATGGTTAATTTTTACAATAAGTTTATATATATATCATGAGAGACGGTAGTTTCTCGAGTGACGCAGCAAAAACCGAAAGCCCAAAACCGAAGATTACTGTCACTCTATATATACACCTAGTTTGAGTTCAAACGAAAAGCGAAACGCCGACATTTAATATCTCAGCAAATATGAGGCATATCGTTTTGATTTTTTGACAGCTGTCTTATATATCCGGTCTAACTCTATCCTGAAATTTATACATTTCTACATGCAATAGATTTTAAGATCTGGAAACTCATTTTTAAGTAAAATGGGAAGTTTTTCGCTGTGCATGTAATGGTGTCATGGTGTAAAACGCTATTCTCGTTACCCGCCCGGACGATTTTTTTAAAATTAATATATGATATTAATCGGTTTTAGATGAAGCGAATCCCCCGACCGTTGGTCCTAGATGCATACTTCCAATTACAAAAATGGTTTAAATAAGGTAAAGAATTATTTTTAAAGCGATTTGGGTCAAGAACAGCATTTATTAAAAAATTACGAAATTTAAATTTTTATATGGTCCTCCGGTCTTATAAGTGATATTTAGTAAAAATTTATTGTGACACTAACAAGTATGACAAAAAAAGTCCCATTCATCTAACGTTAAAAGTGACTGTTTAAAGATAAAGTATATTTTTTGCTGCGAAATAGGGGTCATTCACAAATGTAGAAGAAATATCGTCAGGTATATAAAAAAAATAGTTGAGAGAAAAATTAACATTGTAATCTAATATAAATGTGAAATCTATAATTATTCTGACATATTAATGCAAAATATACAATTTGTACTGAACATATAAGAGGATAAAAATAACAGAATTTTGTTAAATAAAAGGATGTAAACAACAGCCTCAATTCTTTACAAAATGATACAGATTTTAAAATGCTTTATATTACACTGTCTTTCAAATTTTGGGTTGTGCCATGTTTTTTAGCTTTTGAAAATTGATTCATTTGACCTTCGAAAATGACCTTCATTTTAAACCATCACGTCAGGATTTTTATCAAATCGTAAAATTCAAAGTTAAAATTGATTCCTCTCCCCTTCCAACCTCATCGGATCCCTGAGCTGTTTAGCTGTAAGAAACCCAGTATAAGCCGCAAAAAATTTAATAAATTATTGAATTAAATAAAATTAAACTGAATAAAAAAGTCTTACATCCATCTTATAGTATCAGATTTTTCGCTATTTTTTAACCTTGAAATTTACGATTCGCGAAAAATCCTGACATGATGGTTAAAAGTGAAGGTAATTTTCTTATTCAGCGTTAAAAAATACATAAAACGTAATTATAAAAGTTAAAAAACACAACCATCGCATGTTTACGTTATCTAATCTAAAACTCTTTCTTAAAGTTGTTGATGGTAATCTATCCGAATTTTTTTGTGTTATTCTCTAATATAAATATGTATAAGATGGTAAGGGTCGAAAATCATAATAATATTGCATTGTCATCGGATTTAACTCAATGTGTAAAATTTAACTTAGATCGGACATTTGAAAGTGAGTTAAAGTTCGAGTACAAATTTTAAACTGGAAAGACGATCGTTGTAAGTTAAATAAAACCTTATGAAAATAACATAATTTTTGTTAAAAGAAATCACAGCCTCAAATCCTTACAAAATAAAACATATGTTAAATTACAGTTATTTTAACTAATCTGAAACTTAACTAATAAAAGTTAACTCAATCGTAATAGTTGTACGATTTCCTTCAAAGCGCAGATACCTTGAAATAAGTTTAAGTACTTTATATACGACCCCTGAAAGCATGGACGAAATCATCTGTTTTGAGATTCAAAAAAGTGGTATAAGTCAGGCATTTCAAAGTTTCATAACTCGGTCAATTTTAATGTTAGATGAATGGGACTTTTTATGTCTTACTTGTTAGTGTCACAGTAAATTTTTACTAAATATCACTTATAGAACCGAGGGACCGTATCAAAATTTTAATTTCGTAATTTTTTAATAAATGTTTTTCTTGACCCAAATCGCTTTAAAAATAATTCTTTACCTTATTTAAACCATTTTTAGGTGCGTTCGTAATTATATAAATACGTAGCACCTATAGTCATCGCTTGGTCCGTCCGTCTGTCCGTCCGTCTGTCTGTCTGTCCGTCTGTCTGTCTGTCTGTCTGTCCGTCTGTCCGTCCGTCCGCATATAACAACGCAAAAACTACCCAACCGAATGGTTTACAATTTAAAATATATTATTTTTGCAGAATTTTGTCGAGACATTTCAAATTTTATTAAAATCGAATCAAAACTTTAGGAGATATTAATAAAAATATTTATTAAGAAATTTGAAATTTTTTTTTTTAAATCGGTGCTTTTTTGTTATAGGAGCTTCCGAAATTTAACCGTCAAGCGACCGAGATACTTATTTTATTACAGAAATTAATCTGCGGACGATATAATTCATTTCATATAATTAGAAATCATCAAGATCTGAATATTTATATAACTAGCTGATACATATATATATCTGAATATTTATATAACTAGTTAAGATTATAAGATTATATAAGATTATAGTATGAACAGTGTCATAAAATATATACTTAACTAGCTGTTTAACCCGTTCTACGCACGGGAGATCATGAATTTAATTCTAAAACGTGCGTACGAACGCACCTCGTTTGTAACGTTTGACGTGCAATTTCCAACTTGTAACTAGAAGTATGCATCTAGGACCAACGGTTGCGAAATAAAGGTCGATCAGGTTATACGTGGACACCCTGTATATATATATATATAAAACTTCGGGTCTTATGAAATACCATTTACGTTTAAGGCAATATCACAGCTCGATATTGTTTCAAACCCGAAAACCGAATGCAATCACAAACTTCAACTATCTGTGATCTGTTATTTGCATAGAAAATCATTACGAAATTTCCTCACATGCGAACAAATAATGATGAAAAAAATTTTTGGAGCGTATTGTGAAATAGTCGGGTAATATGGAATAGAGGTTTAAAGTGAAGACAACGAACACAATTCATTAAAAAAAAAACTGATGTAATGGTATCAAGAGAGCATGATCAAAATATAGGACTAGGTAGTCAGCCAATAAATATACTTCAGTTTAGCACAAATCATAAATATAAGGATCTGTCTTTGCGCCGCCATAATCATGGAGTTTTATGACATACTGGTATTCCATATAACCCGACACCACCGGTTTCGGAAAAAATTACTCTATATTTGTTGGTGTGAATCGCGAGCTAAAAAACGAGTATTACACCCTAAACTGTTAGCCTTTCGGTGTACATTATTCTCAATTTCAATGTAAAAATATTACATCTAATAATGGATAAAAAATATGGAAAAAATATCTCCTGAAACTTTCCACAGACGACGAACAAATATTTATTCACACAACGCGCCCTGACGCCGACCGACGAACTGCACTTTCTGAGGGGCATTATGGAAACGTTCTTAAGTAGTTTGTTTATGATATTGCCGCTTGGTGGCAGCACTTCACCAAACAGAAACCTTGGTATTCCATATTACCCGACTATTGCATAATATCCGAAGTTCCTCTATCTATATATATCTAAAGATTTTTTTTTTCAAAGGTATTATATATATATATGTATCTATATATATATATTTATAGAGAGAGAGAGAGAGAGAGAGAGACTAGAGAATCGAACCCGGGCTTCCCGGGTTACAGAACATAGCTGAAAACTGTTTTTTTTTACTTTAAAATTCTAACAATTTTTTTTTACATTTGATATTGTATACTAAACAGAAATGGCGCATCTAGTATTTGTTGAGAATTAAATAAAAAACATGCACTCGTGACATCATAATTCACTTTTATATTTTAACAGTGTTAATGTTCATAAGGCTACTAAGGTTTGTGATTTGTGCTATAGCCAGTAGTCAGGACGCATTGCTGTTCTCATTATCTTTTTACGCATGAAGGTTTCGCTATGGTACTCCATTGTGAAATTTGATAAATTTTGAAATTCAACATTTGACAAACGGCATAGTCATTGGATTTGAAATTTATATCAAGAAAAATACATTTTTTTTTTTCCTTTCTAACGCAGTTTGTCTAACAATTTTCCTACAAATACTTTTCGAGCTATTAATTTTTTCAGTACCTTCAAATTTTTCATTTTCCGAGATTAATCTGTGGCTACGATTAGCGAAAAAGCCAGTCGTCAGCAACGCGTAGCTTTCTATTAAAGAGGAATGTGTGTGTGTTTATTTTTTAGCATAAAAGAAAAAAATTGACATTAGAAAGATAATTACGGGATATTTCTCATAATGGCATTAAAATGTAGATTGATGCATAATGCATTTAAATACGCGGTTAAGTTGCGTCGGGATTCGGGTTGACTTTTAGAACGGAATACAAATGAATAGAATTTTTGGATCCGTGTAGCATTTTAATCCAGATAACAGTACACATTTGACACAAAAACACGAAAATAAGAAATATCCTTGAAGTCGGTTTTATTATTTTTTTTAAATAACTTGTTTCGTAAATGAAGTTAAATAAATTCTATACAGAAACATACATAATTTACTTTCATTAAATAAATTTATGGTGGAAATATATGTATATGTATTTGATTGAGTGGGACAAACTTTCTCGAGGTGGGTAAAACCCATTACTTTAAGTGGGGAGGTTTGGCCCAATTTACAAATTTATTGGAAATACTTTTTTAAAAAGTCGTACCGTGTTTCTTTTAAACATTTTGACTTTTTAAAACGATGGAATACATAATAAGATATTTATATGTGACAAGCTGAGATGCTATTATATGTCGAACACAAATTACGCGTATTTCAGTAAAAAGTGGGTCAAACATTCCCAGTCTCCCCTCTGTATAGAATTGAACAGTATACAGAAATAAAAAAAGTATCATAAACAAGAAATTTTGGTAGAAATAGCATTATTCTGAGAGTTAGTTATACAGCTTGTCTCAAAAGTTTAGGTCCAACAAGAAAATGTTGTTTCTTAAATAACAGTACAAAATTAAACAAAAACATATTATTTACTTATTAGATTCTATAAAAATTTTCAAATAAAAAGTAGCAAAATGAATGAATGTCTATCATATCATAACTTTGATAAAGAATCATAAACATCTGTAATTATATAGTGTCTCAAAAGTTTAAACACAATGGGAAATAATCGGTCAAGTGCGACTTTTACTCGCGTACAGGCTCTGTAGAGTGCAAACTACGCTTCAGAAAAAGATCGTAGAGTTCTCACCAGAAATCACCTGTCACCTGTCTTCGCTCACTAGAGGTCACATATCAATCATATTTGACGTAACAATAGACGATATACGAAAAAAAAAAAATGCTTAGCAACGCGAAACTTTTTGACTCATTTTTAAATATAAAATCATGATACTTGCAGGCATGATTATTGAAGTGATTTGTAATTCAAAAGTTTTTTCATTGTAAATGAATCAAATAATGAGTTATAAGCGATTGTTGTCTCAAAACTACTGACTTTTAATGTCTTGGAATTATCCTATGAATTATTTTTCAATAATTGAATTCGACTGAGATGAAAACTGATAACTATTTATCACTATGATTCGCCTTACCCAAAACAAGGGTCTTGTACAAAGTTGAAACTTGGCGATGAGCCAGTTACGTTTCGGAAAGAGTTCGCAAAGTTGCAACGCCGCTTTGGACCGTGACGCGTTTTTCTAGATAGGCTTTCAATTAATATCTCGGCTAATTACCACCAGTTTTTTTTTTTTTCGAAAATCATTATGAACAATCGTTGGATGATTCCGCGTCGATAGGTACTACCTCGAGCGCTTTTCAACTCTCTCGCTGAGTGCCCGCAAAGTAAAGATTGTGTGCAACAAAACAATGCTATTTTCTCAAAAACTATGTGGCTTAGGACAATAGCTATAGTTTTTCTGCAAGGTATAAATAAACTCCTATACCCCGAATTTTTTCATAATTTTTTTTCTAGTAGATTTGAAATAAAGGGGGGGGGGAATATTTCTGCAGTATATTTTCGACGATATCTCTGAAAATATAATATCTAAAATTAAAACAAATATATTTTTGAGTTCGGTATTACGAGGTCTTTCGAACAATATACAGGATATACAAAAACAAAAAAAATTTAAAATAACTTAATTAGCCCCTAAATGTTTCCTAAACATATTTATGAATGGCTAAATAATATATAAATATGTGGGTCAATAGCCTTTATAACTCTGCCAAGTTTGAACTTCCATAGTTTTCGAGAAAAACGGGTGTGACAGATGGACAGTCAGACACACAAGTGATCTTATAATGGTTTCGTTTTCACTTTTTAAGTACGAAACCCTAAAAATGCATCATTTAACACTTTTACATGGTGACATTCATTAATAGTATTTTCTTGCTTTTGGATAACTTCAAATAATCGTTTTTCCATTGAATCAATTAGTTTTAGGTAGCTTTCAATACAAAAAAGTATAAAGCTACCTATTGCAGCCGTTCGGAGGAAAGCAGTTCCGGAAAATTTCGATATATTTTCACCGATCATGACCCCCAGACCCCAAAACCACCCTCCGTTCAAATGTTGATTTATATATATATATATATCTCCATATATATATATATATATATATATCTGACCTATGTCATACGATAACGCTCGTATTTATAAATCAATTTTGATGAAACTAATTGTGTGTATTAAGCTCACCAATGTCTCGACCGAGTTCGTTGGCCAGCTTGGTCCGCCATTTTGTTTCAAGATGGCGGCCAATTAAAAATTTAAAACTAAAATAAATATACAAAAAAGTTAAAAATTCAAATTTATTTTTTAATTCAGTGTTAGGCCTTGAAACGAGGATTCCAGAGCATTTTTTGTTTTACCTCTATCTTAAAAAACGGCTGAGATAGAGCAGTTTGAAATTCTAGGGTGGCTGACATTTTGAAACAAGACAGCACATTACAAAAATTTTCATTGTTGTAATAATTTTCCTAATCAAACGCATAAAACTATATATTCATATCCGTTAGCGCCAAATTATCGCCAAACTTGGCGACATTTGGCGAAATATCGCCAAATTTGGCGACCAAAATAAGTCTTCATAAATGAAGCCAATTTGGCTATTGCTCAATAATTTGGCGAATTTCTTATTCAAATTCAGTATTAACGAATCGTTTGTAAACGTTTTATTTGCATTTTAAGTTGCTGTTTTCGTGTAACATTAGCTAAAATTTTAAAACGAAGATATAGGAAAGCTACTTTTTCCTCCCGGTACAGGCCGGAAGGACTTTTTGAAATATTATTGGTGGCAGAGAATAACATACTTTTTTAGTGGCCCCTTATAATTCTTTAGTTGTCATATTGCTTTCCATTCTTCTATACTTAAAGTACCCCAAATGTTCCGAATTGTGTTTAAGTTCGGGTTTAAAACTAACCAATCTAAAACGTTAACATTTCTGATACATTGTGCTGAAATCTCCATCAGGACTTCCTAAGATCTCAATAAATGGAAGTAAATGTTGCTCCTGTGTCTCTTGACAATTGGTTGAATTTTGTTTCCTGTGGAGGCATTCCAGGCAGGTTTGGCCATTAAAGCCAGTCGCCACCCAAACCATCAAAGACCGCCTCGCCGTCTACTGAAGAAAGTATGTGGTTTTTTCCTGAAGTCATGCGATTAACAATCCCAGCCGTCAAGACCATCTAGATTGCACATCTTTTCCTCGATGAATAATACGTTGAGCTACTTGCTTGCGTACGAGTTGTACATTCGAGCTCAATCCATTCTGGCCTTTGTATTGTGTGATTTTAAGCGCGGTTAGCAACACATCACTACATAGTATAAAACAAAGTCGCTTTTTCTGTCCCTATATCCCTATGTACGCTTAAATCTTTAAAACTACGCAACAGATTTTGATGCGGTTTTTTTTAATAGATAGAGTGATTCAAGAGGAAGGTTTATATGTATAATAACATCCATTAAATAGTGGAGAAATACTGTTATTTTTGAGGTTTTTAATGTGATGTCGTAAATAATTTCATTTTTTCCGCTTATACATTGCAAACGTACAACTAGCAACAATTAATAATTATTAAATAGTGGAGAAATACTGTTATTTTTGAGGTTTTTAATGTGATGTCGTAAATAATTTCATTTTTTCCGCTTATACATTGCAAACGTACAACTAGCAACAATTAATTTTCTGTCCCTATATCCCTATGTACGCTTAAATCTTTAAAACTACGCAACGGATTTTGATGCGGTTTTTTTTAATAGATAGAGTGATTCAAGAGGAAGGTTTATATGTATAATAACATCCATTAAATAGTGGAGAAATACTGTTATTTTTGAGGTTTTTAATGTGATGTCGTAAATAATTTCATTTTTTCCGCTTATACATTGCAAACGCAGGCTGAACTCTACAAGATTTATCAAAAGAATGTACTAATTATTGTACACATTAAAAAGGTCTACAGAAAACACAAAGAGATGAAGGTTTTCAAGGTTAACCCGAGCTTATACATTGCAAACGCAGGCTGAACCCTACAAGATTTATCAAAATAATGTACTAATTATTGTACACATTAAAAAGGTCTACAGAAAACACAAAGAGATGAAGGTTTTCAAGGTTAACCCGAAGCAAAGCGAGGGAGGGCCGCTAGTTTTCCATAAAATATTGTTCTTGTAGTCTCTCTTATGCATCTATATATTGGGTTTTTTGAGACATTGACATCGAGATTATTTTTAATTTGCCTTATGGGCATATTATGCTTCGACACCAATCTTCCAATTTTTTTTTTATCAGTCACTTGTTACACGTGGACGGTCGTATTTCGGTTTCCAGTCAAAATTGTTGTTTCTAGCAAGTACTCTGTATATCTCTCCTTATGTACAATTTAATCTACAAATTTATATAATTAGCTTATTTTTCAATTTCAAGTTAAATATCTAAAATTTTCCCTTTTGTGAAATCAATAGCTTTTGGCACCTTAAATACCCCACGGAAATTGAATATTTGCTGTTATATTGCTAAGAGAGATCGGATCGTTGGTTTGAATAGTTGCTTGGTTCAAACCAATCCAGCATTTGTTAATATTTGTATAATGTGCCTAAACTTTTGAGACAGTGTTTTTTTTAACAAAAATATAAAAAAGGAGTATTTTTTTTAAATAAATACTGCTGATTAAACCATTATAATCTCTATAATATTTCATTTCAATTACATGGTGAATATTTATTGTGAAATTATTCTATATATTTCTCCTTCCAATCATATTCTAGTGTGTGCCTAAACTTTTAATACAGAGTGTAAGTTATGGTTTGCATTCTTTTTTCTTTCTTTCATTTTATTTATTTATTTATTTTACACACTGTACATTTTCTGTTACGTAAACACGGACGTTGTGACTTGCGACCACTCAGTGGTATAGTTCAATCCACAATGGGTTATTCTCAGCGCGCATTGTTAGAAGTAAAAGACAGTTGCTAATAACGCCTTCAAATCAGCCGTGGAGCTCGCAAACAAACGGTTGTTATTCAGTTATAGCAAATAGGACAGTTGCGGTCATTTGGGTAGTTGCGATTGACTCCGTCAAATCAGCTGTTAGCACCTTGGAGATCACATTCAGTAGTTGCTGATATGCTGTTGCAACTTCCCTATTTCAAAGAAATGAAAATATATCTTTTTTGTTTATAGGCAGGGGATGTGGTGGTAGCATAACTGCTTCAGATGGCACTGTGAGTAGTCCTTTGTACCCTCAACCTTATAATCAGACAGGGGAGTGCCTGTGGTACATAGCCGTTCCTGGTTATCACACTGTTCGGCTGGATATCATTAATTTTGCTCTAACATCTGCATCAGGCTGCAATACGAACTACCTTGAGATTTATACGGGCAAAGTCCCTGATGCTCCCAACAGAGTTGTCAGATATTGTGGTCAAGTAAGTATTTGACTTTTGTGCAGTATTTTTTCTTTTTTAATATTTAGTTTAGTAGCCGTAATTGTAAAACATACAAAAATTGCCAGCATACATACACACATAGGTAAAACTAGCTTCCCAACCACCTCAGTTGGATAAAAGTTAGATCCATTTAACTCTTAAATGTCCATATTTTAAAAAGACCGATTGATTTTTTTTTTCTTAAAGATTTCTTTTTTCGTATTGTCGTCTTGACGAAAAGTTGAAAAAGGTTGAAAGTTTAAGGCTCAGTTGAAAATATAAATTACCGTTAAAGAAAATTTGTAATATTAAACAAACATGATTTCCATGAAAATATTATATGGATTTTCCACAAATTACTTAAAAAGTAATTAATATTTTATATAAATACAAAAGTTGAGTGCAGTTGAGCTTGGAATACAAAGCATAAATGTTTACTTTTTTATGATGCATGACAAATATAAGCCCTTATTACTTAGTCAAGGAATAGAATGGGATTTTTGAAGCAGTTTTTATTTTTTATTAAAGCATAGTCATATAAAAATGTTTCGTATAAAAATGATTTTTCGTGGGTAAACTAAAAAATATACTAAATAGAAAACATTTATTATTTAAAAAAAAATGGTTTTCTCCTATATACATCAGTTTCAACAGACGTCACACCCTAGCAACCACCTTAGCAACTGTATTTGTTTTTCGTTTGCCCGTCAAAAATGGGGGGTTGTGATTGGCTGGCTCGTAATACAGGCTACAAATCCATGATTATGATTGGTTGGATAACACTTGGTGGGCTGGTGATCACGTGGTTGAAACTGATCTATTCTGTAACCCAGAAATCTAGTGTTGGATTTCTTAATTCATGTGAAAATGTGAAATACATGAAAATTGAAATATAATAAAATTTTCTAAATAATCCTGTTTCTGATCTTGTATTGATTTAAACGATCTTCAAACAAAAATCAATCAGAAAGGAAGCACAATCAAAAATCATCATCTTAAATTATATTAAAATATCTACGAAAAAAACATTTTTCAGCTTATCGGAGTGCAAAAAATTAATAGTTTTCTACCCACCTCAATTATGTCTAGAAATGTGTCTTTACAAAACAAGTATATGACGGTTAATCCAACAATCTTTTCACAGGATCTTCCCAGTCATCGCCATGAGTTACAAAGCAACGAAGCTGTGATAAAACTTGTAACAGACACAACAAATGCTCAGTCTGGTTTCTTAATCAGTTTCTCTTCCAGTGATCACAGTAAGTCTTACACGCTCATTTCTTCTTATTTTTTTATTATTACATGCGAAACATATTATATTTAGCATATAATTTTACATGAAACTATTTTGTATTTTTTCGTTAACTGGGCAACCACTTATTAACAAATGCCGGTGTTGGCGTTAAATATAAAGTGAAAGAACATATTCAACTGAAAGTTCTGGATTTCGTCAAGAGTAGTATCATTGGAAAGGTTTTGCTATGAGGGTCAAGAAAAATGTAGAAACTACCCGGCCAAATCCAACCGTTCACACGTGTTAATTTCTTTCGTGACGCAATATAAATTCTATTTTGGTATCTTTGAAAGGTCTTGCCATAAGGATCAAGAAATCCATAAGAACTACCCCTCTGAATCTAATGCCCTGTTCACATCGGACATTTAAGATATGTTAGACCGCCATTTTTGAGGTGGTACCCTCCCGGAATTGAATACCTGTCCACACCGCAAAACTCATCTAAGATAACTCACTGAACATCACCGTGTGCGAGATCTGAACAAACACAGAATGTGCACTTGCAAGGCAACTTCCGTGGGCATCCTTTAAAGGCAACTTCAACAGCCAATCGGCCTCCAGAGCCAATCAGAGTGAGTGGTACTGGCTGTATCTAGCAATGGAAAGTTCGAACTCAGTAAGTGAGTTTCTGGAACTCCCTCATACTACGTTCAGATCGGATAGTTAAGATATCTTAGACCGCTGAACTCACTGAGGGAGCTCCAGAAACTCACTTAGTGAGTTCGAACTTTGTATTGCTAGATACAGTCAGTACCACTCACTCTGATTGGCTCTGGAGGCCGATTGGCTGCTGAGGTTGCCTTTAACATATGCGCATGCGCACATTCTATGTTTGTTCAGATCTCAAACACGGTGAAGTTCAGTGAGTTATCTTAGATGAGTTTTGCGGTGCGGACAGGTATTCAATTCCGGGAGGGTACCACCTCAAAAATGGCGCTCTAAGATATCTTAAATGTCCGATGTGAACAGGGTATCAGTGAGTTTAGCGGTCGAAGATATCTTAACTATCCGATATGAACGTAGTATAACCGTTCAGGAAATAAGGGACAGTTTCTTTTGTGACGTCATACATAAAGAAAAAGAGAAAGAAACCCGCTTTCATAAAAAGTGGAATAATAAAAAGTTGGATATAGAGAAAAAGTTGGAAATTTCTCCCCATCAATCACTAACGATTAATTAACTAACGAGATCCTAGTTTCAATTAAAGATTACCCAGCACGATTGAAAGGAGACCGTAGCTTCTGATGAAGTAATCTTCTTGCTTTTTTTCCTTCTTTATGGGTGACGTCACGGAAGAAATTTCCCGTATCACGTGAGGTAGGATTCGGGAAGGTAGTTCCTGATTTTACTTGACACTTCCCTGCCCATGGCAAGTGCTTTCCAACGATACCACTCTTGAACTCCAAAACTAATAGTTGAATATATTCTCAGCAATTTTCTGTACGATTAACAAAAAGTATGTATTTATGAAAAAATGCACAGTTTTTTTAAATCTAGAAATTATGTTCCCAACTTGTTTTTAAACATAACTTAATAATATTCAGCGTTACATTACAATTTACAATGTAGCAAATCCCTTATTAATTTTTTTCATTTTTATTTTTCAGTTCCAGAAAATTCTGCTACGAATTTCGTACAAAGGTTTGTTAATGAGTAATAAATGCATAAAGAAGAATGTCAGAACATAATTTCTTTCGTCGTTTATACTATTTAGGAAACAAGAACTTGGAAAAAAAGAAGAACATGAATATGTACTTTTCGTATAAACAAGGCCACAACAACGTGAAGTTATACTTCTAATATATTTTAATTGCATTTATATAAAACGTCTAAAAAGACTATAATATATATTTTATTTTTCTGTTTCTAAATCTTTCAATTTTCGTAGTAAAATGCAACGCGCAGTGGTTTGGATTGCGTTTGTTGTGCGAAAAAATTAAAAAAACTGTATTATTTACATAATATATTGTATATTATATATATATTGTATATATATAAATATATGTATTTATATGAATATTGTATATATTGTATATTATTTCACATAAATAAATCAGAAATATACATCATAAAAATTATTTATTTAAATGTAATATTTTTAAATTTGTTTTCTTATTATGTAATATTATATATAAATTAATTTAATCGTCTGATGAATCCATTTAATATTCAGGTAAATATACCTGAATAATAAATGAATGTAGCAGCCCTTTAAAATTTGAAATTGTGCTCTGTATACTATAAGAAATTACATATATGAATATCAATATGTAGAAGTATGTGCAATTTTCTTTACTTCGTCAATATAAGCGTAAAAATTTACAATTCCAAAGATAGTCAAACGAAAGGCACTATAAAAAATTAAATTTACCAATACAATAATAATATTAATAAATAATATTCGAACTTATTTTAATAAATAAATAATTCATCCAAACAAACGGTTTTTGTTAATGGTCATTGCGGAAAAAGTACCACAATGAACAACAGACAATTACTAATTGAATGACATATCTGATACGTCGTGATCAGATCGAGGTTTGTTTGGCCATTGTTTACATGCATCATTATTTTTTTTAATAGTATATACTAGCAAATCTTCAGATCAAGGGTTCGACGTCAATTTTGCAAGACATTTTAATTTTCATCTCCTTCACACAATATTTAATTATATCCTGAAATCTGCAATTAATAGTATTAGATTATTTGTATATTTCTCTAAACATATAAGATTCCCCAAAAATTCAGAAAATCTCTTTTTTGTTTTAAGAATCTCAATTAAACCTGATTTTATTTTTCTCTTTCTGATATACTACGAAATGCAGTTTCTAGGCAACCGTTAAATGAACACAGGCAAAAAAAAAACGTATTATGTCAAAATTGCAAAAATGATAACGAAAAATGTTTTATATTATTTATATTTACAACATTCCCTATGCATAAAAAATTATAGAAGGAATTCTGAATAGCCGAAAAATTTATTGACAAAGTTTCAAACCAATTTGAAAAATTTCAGACATCGCATAGCGAAAATTTAGCATCCACAATGTAACATTTAAATCAACTGTTCAAATGTGCCGTTTTCATTTCACTGAATGATAAAGTTTGGAAAACGTCTGAATCCCCATAGAAAAGCATTATGACGTAAAAGAAAATGTTTCATATTTTCGAATGAATGAACCAAATTTAACCAAAAACTGTACAACTAATTCCGGTACAACTTAACAACATACCTACCTAATTACAAGCTAATCGAATGCATTTTGCAGCAGTTATCGCAAAACAAACAGGCAGACACCAGAAACTCTTCGCGTCTCCACAGCCTCAACTGACGTTTCGGCAATTATAATTCTTTGATTATTTTTTTAACGAAAACATTCAAATACTAAGAAGAAAAAAAAAAATTGAAATTTTAATTTTTTCGCTCTAAGTATTGAAACTGAACCACTGTGCATCGTTTCATTTGTAGCAGCAGGGATTATGAATTGCTCATTAAAAAACATTTGTGATGCGAGACTTATTGAACTTTTAAAACACCTGGATGACATGTCCATTTGCATTTTCACTATTCATACTTGTAAATTTATGACGAATAAAAATTTAAATATATATGCATTTGTCTGTGTTTATTTGTTGAAGTTATATGTCGTTGTTTTTTTTTTTTTTAACTATTGGGTTGTCAGGGAAGTCATGACGCATAGGTGCCAAATTATACGCTGTTTGCTACGTTTACATACTTATAGTAGTCTTCGCCTTGTTGAATGGCAGATATTTTACGATTAAATAAGGCGATAAATACTATAAGAATTTAGTAGTAGCAAACCTAAGTATAGCACAGCTGGTTTAGTTGGCCCATCATTGGCAGTTTGTGGAAACAGTTGGGAAATGGTGGAATTGGTATGCCAACAATAAGCCAACCGACACCCCTCCAATTTAGACCTTTGTTCGGCCAACCATAAATAATTTCGCCAAGCCACATCTAAATCTTGTGATATCTCAGCTATTAACGGTTGAGTCACTCTTGCGTAAACGTTGATTTCATACTACATACCCGATACATGCGTAGATTCTAGCATCCTACAACGCAAATCTGTACCGCCGAAAGCTTTGACGCCATTGTTTCAGATTACTGAAAATTTTCACAGTTCCGCGTGTTCGGAATACCATACAGATATGTATGACATTCCTTCCGCTGGTCCATGAAATATTTTGTTTCACACAAAATCTGTTTTCATAGATTGCACCGTATTTCGATCTTGGCTCACAAAACCTACAAGGGGGGGGGGGGGATGTTGCTTAGGGAGTAGACGAAAATAGCTGGACAAAAGGGTAAGATTAAGCACATGGCATAACAAAAGAAAATTTAAGAAAATGTGAGCTTTTAACTAAATCCGACTTCTTATGTGTAGTCCATATCTCACCCATCCCCCTTTTTTGCCACGAAAGTGATTTCTCGAGGAAGGTAAAAAGGTCATTGGAAAGCAGATAGTTATTTAGATGGTTTACTGTTGATTGATGGGTGTATCTGCAACCAATCCTGCTCTGAAAATATCCAATTATGATATTGCCCATCGAAAAAAAAAAAAAAAAAAAAAAAAAAAGAACGACATCGTCACTCTTTCATGGGTATCCTTTCTTTCATATTGTGAGGGGAAAAAGTTACATTAAATTTATTAATTACTTTTTCTTAATAAACTCCTACTACCTCTAATTTTTTCATACTTTTAGTTTCAGTAGATTCAGAAATAGGAGGAGGGGGGGAGGGACATATTTTTCCAGTGCATTTTCGACGATATTTCTGAAAATATAATGCCTAAAATTAAGACAAATATATTTTTGAGTTCAATGTTACGAGATCTTTCGAACCATATCCTACACGACACATAAATTTTTTTTTCAAGTAACTTAATTAATATCCCGGCTAATTACCGAAATTTTTTTCGAAAATCATTACAAAATATACTTGGATGATTCTGCGTCGATAGATACCGCGAGTGCCCGTCAACTCCCCCGCTGACTGCCCGAAAATTAAAGTTTGTGTGTAACAGAAAAATGCGTTTTTCTCAAAAACTATGTTACCTAGAAAAATCGCTATAGTTTTCCTGCAAGGTTTAAATAAATCCCTACTATCCTTATTTTTTTCCTAATTTTAGTTTCAGTAGATTCGGAAAAAGAGAAGGGAGGACATATTTTTGCGGTTAATTTTCGACGAAATATAATGCCTAAAATTAAAACAAATATATTTTTGAGTTCGATATTACGAGATCTTTCACACAATACCGCACATGATATACAAAAATTAAAAAAAAATTTCAAGTAACTTAAATAGACCCCTAATTTTTTCCTAAACGTATATTTCTGAATGGTTAATAATCTATAAAATATAAAGGCTTTTATACTTTCCTAAGTTTGAACGTTTCACGTCCCATAGTTTACGAGAGAAAGGGTTAAAACAGACGGACAGACAGACACAGGAGTGATCTTATAATGGTTCCGTTTTTAACACTTTCCAACCTACTAGTTGAAAAGTGTTTATAACTTCGGTTTGTCTGCCGTCTGGCCGTGCTCGCTCTAACTCGCGTAAATATACTGGGATTGCCCTGAAATTTTTGTATGTTATTGTCGTTTACTATAGCATGTTCCCTATTTCAACTGAAGTGTGTAGCGCTTATAGATTTTTTACAGGGACAGTCAAAAGTATTCCGTTACATTACAGTCAATGGGAAATAATCGTTTCAAGTGCATTTTGATAATGCTACGTCATTTAAAACATGATAAAATTGATATATAATTAAGAAGCGCATTAAAACATCCTTTTCGTAGAATATGGGGTGCTAAGCATTTATTATTCATTTACAGGGTCAAACAAAATAATTCTGTTACGCATTGTTCTATGGGGAAAAATCGTTTGCAGTGTAATTTTGTGATATTTCGCTATTTCAAACATAATGAAAATTATATGCATTACTGACGTGCACTATAAATTGCTCTCTTGTGTGCATTGCGTTTATTTACAGGGACACACAAAAGATATCGGTTACAACACATGTGCTATATTTACAGTCTGCGTGTGATAAGTGCGTTTTCCACTTTGGTTTGCGTTTTTAAGTTTAACTAAATTTTTTCATAGTACGTGGATGTTTTTAAGCTCGGTTGGTCATATACAGGGCTACACAAGGGAATCCGTAAGTATTACAGACTATGGGAGTGAACTGCTAAAGTGTAGTTTTTAATTCTGTCACGCATTTTCCTGCTGAACTATATATAGTACACTAATAGAAGTTTGTGGAACATAAATAAATTCATATACGTGGCTACGCAAAGAAAAAGATATATTGTCGTTTACGGTTGGTAATTGCTGCGAGTGATTTTTAACCTTTTAGCTTAATAGATGGTGTGTACAAAAGCCTTCAGATAATATACAGGGCTGTACAAAAGATTTCGAGTATATTTCCATCGATTCGCGAAAATTGCTAAATGTGAATATTTTAACTGAACTAAATTTTATCATGCTATATATCCACATCTATTTATCATATACGGGGCTGCACAAAATAATTCGACTGTTTTTTTCACACTGGACGGTAACTTCGAAAACTGTATTCTTCAATGTGTTATATGTTTTCTAAACTGTTTACTTACATATCTTCTTTCACCTTATTTGACGGTGAGACTTCGTTTGAGTTTTCTGGCTGTGTTGGAAAGTGTTTCATAATCTATGCTGGGCGCATGATTTTTCGTTCTTCTTACTTTTTAAGTACGGAACCCTGAAAAACTAAAAGGCAAATTATGTTAGCTTTCCGTTATAGCAATGATACATTATAAAAATGTATCATTTCCCAAGAAAACATGTCTGCTTACAACTAAAGGGTATAGGGGCGTTACACCCCCCGTCCCTTTTCGTATATCCACCCTTGTTGAAACCTATATTCTTTCGAATTGTAATTTTCCAACTGGACGAAAAATGTCCTGGCCAGGATTCGAACCTGAGATCTCTAGGCTGAAGCTGCCACACTCTACCAACTGAGCTATCCCGGTCGAATCTGGGGGGCATAATTCATCCAGTTAACCTTATTGATCATAGCATCTGGTCTGATATTTTAATCAGCTCAACAGAATAGATCGCAGGTAATGGAACTCCAGTAAACACTGGATACGTGATTACACTAGATTAATTTCAACACAATTATTCAAATTGGTAAAGAAATCATACGAGTTATTGATCATAGCATCTGGTCTGATATTTTAATCAGCTCAACAGAATAGATCGCAGGTAATGGAACTCCAGTAAACGCTGGATACGTGATTACACTAGATTAATTTCAACACAATTATTCAAATTGGTAAAGAAATCATACGAGTTGTAATTTTCTAACTGGACGAAAAATGTCCTACCAACTGAACATTTTCCGTCCAGTTGGAAAATTACAACTCGTATGATTTCTTTACCAATTTGAATAATTGTGTTGAAATTAATCTAGTCTATATTCTTTCACTAAGTCATTTATTCTGGGATGGAGCTTTTTTTAGTTTTTCTTCTTTCCACAATAACAGTATGCAAGATTCGAGAACATCAAATTTTCGAGCTGTAGCTATATTGCAAGATAAAAAAAAATTAATTCAAAATATCTACCCCATGTTCCAAGTACGCATCTTTGCTCCGACCAATATTCCATAATGTAATTAAAACTTCATCAATAAATAAAATAAAATAAACAAAACACAAATTTAACAGATATGTAATCGAACTACGTGCTTAAACCACTGAAATTTTCAGAATCAAAAAGGTTGTTGTAAGTAGCAAAATCTCTGTCGATTTCTTCAGTATTAACCTATGGCATGCGGCTAATACGAAAGTGTCGCTTTTACTCTAATAAATTTTCATCAAAAATATCTTTCATTTAAATTAAAGTATATGATTAGATCCTTTCTCACATATTTTAACCGGTAGTAGCATTTTAGGATTGGGGGGGGGGGGGGGGGTTATTTCTCTTTAGTTCAAGTTTTAGCAGAATTTTCACGATTCAGGTTCTTAGGTATCTACACACCTTCGGGGGTGATTTTTTGAAAATTTCTCTTTATACCAATTTTTTCTAATGACATTTTAGATAAGACTTCGAAAAAAATATAAAAATTTTAGCAATTACACAGAAATAATATTTTTAAAGTGAAAATTTGTCAAAATTATGTGAAAAATTGACATTTGCGCAAAACATGATAACTCAAAATCAAATCAATGCATTCACATTTTGCAAATTGCATAATAAAGAGAATAACTTTCTCTATGACATAGATACATTATGTGCACGCACATTATAACAGCATGTCTATACCAGATGCTTAAAGTACTAATGTAAGGAAAAATTCGTAAATTTTTTTGAAACTTTTTAATTTATACCACTGTAAATATGAAACTAATTAATATATTATCATGATTCTAGTCTATTACCTTAATAAACATTTGTAAATTAAGAAAAAAAAATTTTTCAAGGCATTTCATGCATAATTTTTTACTATAGGATGTTTTGCGTAACAGTAAAAATCTAAAAAACTTCATTTTGAGAAAAATCTAAAAATAACTTTTAAACACAATACTTGCTATTCTTTAAAGGTTTAATTATTAACTACAATTATTTTCTTGGATATATAATCCAACTTAAATATTAAATCTCGAAAATGAAGAATGTAAAAATACATTTCAGCTTATTTTCGGTTTGCAAAACGATACTTCCGGTTGTAAAATTCTTCAGCAAGCTGTAACAGAAATTAATGATGAACTTTGTATTAATGATTAACTTTAAACGGCTGTAACTCGGTTTCTAATTAAGATTCAGACAATTAAAGCAGAATTCGATTGATAAAAGATCGGATATTATTTAAAAAATGAAAAATCGATATTTTTTATCAAAAATGACGTTTTAAGGGTATGTGGATACCTTAACTATTACCATCATATATTTTATGATTACAGCAATAATTACATTATTAAATCAATTGCTTTATTAAATCAGATAAAATATAATGCTTAACATCATGTTTTATTTATATCATTAAATCTTATTATACCTACGAGTAGTAATTTTCCAGCTGGACGAAAAATGTCCGGGCCAGGATTCGAACCTGGGATCGCTTGGCTGAAGCCGCCACGCTCTACCACTGAGCTATCCCGTGAATAAAAATAATTGTGTTAAAACTAATCTGGTGTAATCATAGATAAACATACAAGATAGGACAATACGCCGCTGAAGTGTGACGTTTCAACATGGCGCTGGGCATAAACAGATCGAAGTGCCCATTGAAATAACATGGACGTAAAAAATAAAATCTTCTAGGAATAATAATTTTCATATTTAAGAACATTCAGGCACTGTTCTGCAAAGTTTAAAATAGGCTTTTCATTATGGATTCACCAAACTTCTGATTTTGTGCTTTAAATTTGAATAATTTATTAAAAAATCAACTGCGGTTAGACAAACATGGCGGTTTTTTACATCGTCTGTGAATCGGGTATGTTTACTTTCATGTCTGTCAAGATGTATTTATCTCTCTTTACTTATAAGTAATTTAATGTTTTAATTATAAGTAAAGAGAAAATCATATTAAAATAAAAAAAATATTAGATTATTTTTAATAATTTACATATTATAATACTTTATATATTTAATATATTAAAATTTAGTATTTTAATTTAATATATTATTAATTTAATAAAGTATTAATTTAATATAAATCATCAGGATATTATTTATATTTACAATATTAATTATTTATTAAGATTAATACTAATTATAATTATAAATATTTTATTATTATTAATATTAATTATAGTTTTTAATATTAAATAATTATTTTAAAATATTAAATATCATTATTAAATAATTATTTTAAAATATTAAATATAATTATTAAATAATTAATATTTTAGTTCATATTATTATATTACAATTATTTTTAATTAATAATAATTAAATTATGTTACTATGATAAATTAAATTAATAATTTGTAATAATATTATTATTTATGTTATTAATTTATATTAAATATAAATATATTAATATAATTATAAATATTGATAATAATATAATATAAAATTATAATATAATCTATAATAATAATAATAATTTAAACATATTAAATTAAATATATATTACATTAAATTAATATTATGAATAATTAATACTAATAATAAATAATTATTTATCATTTTAAATGATTAATAAATAAAATTGATATTAATAAATAATATATAATTAATTATTAATAATTTTAATAATTATTTAATTTTATATATATAATAAATAATTATTAATTAAAATTATTAATAATAAATTTTATATTATTTATTAATATCAATTATATTTATTAAACATTTAAAATGATAAATAATTATTTATTATTAGTATTAATTATGCATAATATTAATTTAATGTAATATACAAATAATTTAATATGTTTAAATTGATTTAATATTTAATTTAATATAGTATATCATTTTAGTATTATAATTTAATATATTATATTTTATATTTATTTATATTATTATAGTACATCATATTTTATATATTTAATATATAATTTATATACTTAATTTAAATATTATTTATAATTTATGTATTATAATAATTTATAAATTATAAAATATCTTTAATAATTTTTAAAAATATAAAATTAGTAAAATTATTAATTTAAATTAAATAAAAGTTTTACTTATAAATAGAGAGAGACGGAGATATCTTGATAGACATTAATGTAAATATCACCAATTCAGCCGTGTTGTTTGTCTAACCGGACTTGTTGTTTGTCTAACTTACATAGCTAATGACTTTTTAATAAATTATTCAAATTTAAAGCACAAAATCAGAAGTTTGTGGAATTCATAATGAAAAGCGTACCTTAAAGTTTGCAGAACAGTGCCTGAAAGTTCTTATATATGAAAATTATTACTCCTAGAAGATTTTATTTTTTACGTCCATGATATTTCAATGGGCACTTCAGTCTGTTTATGCCCAGCGCCATATTGATGACGTCACGACTTCAGCGGCGTATATCATAGAACTCAATGGTAACGCGATTACGATCGCAGCGCCTTTAGTGACAATGGGGAAGAAACTTCTCATCCTTGGAATATTACTGTTATCGACACTCTACATTATTATGATCTTTCTTTTTCGATGGCTGCATGTAATGTTTACATCAGGGAGATAGATCTTATCTCTATCTCCCTGGTTTACATTTTCAACAGAATATTATGCGGATTTTTTTCCGTACGAGAAGGGTGAACGATAAACAATTAAAAGAAAAATCGTTTTGAAAAGCAATGGTATAATATAAAAATGTACGAAATTTATTATTTATGTTACAAAGAAAATAATTCAGATAAAAAATTGGAAATTTCATAAACATTCCCACTTGTTAGGAAAATTTTTTGAAGCGATGTGTTATTAATTTATGAATATTAATGTATTAAAACAATTGTTACAATAACATTAAAAAATATATGTATTTCCTCTTTATCAGAGAAAATAAAAAGGTTGTTTTTAATTTAAATAACGTGAAAATAATTCAAATAAAAAATCGGAAATTTCATAAATATTTCGGAACAGATGTGTTACTATCACGCTAAAATGTAAACAAAAGATTGGCGACTGTTTGTTTGGCGCGATTTCCAAGACTGCGCCAAACGAATAACTTAATACAATGGCTAGGTTGCCATTAAAGAAAAAAATCCCCTAAATTTGGCGACTTTTTTCTTTTTTTTAACCGATAATTTTTTTTTTTTTTTTTTAGCGTGAGTGTAAAGCATCTAAGCCCAATAATCTTTTAAAATGTATGCATTTTCTCTTTATCTAAGAAAATAAAAAGATTGTTTTTAATTTAAATAACGTGCAATAAGTTAAACAATATTTTAAAGAGTCAAATAACTATTTTCACTTTGGTTTACAGAAAACATGATGAATAAATGATATTCATTTTTTTATTCTTTGTACTTGTGTATTATATGGTTACAATAAAGTTTGATGTTTACGTTTTCAACAGGATCTTCTAGGGTTTTTAATTTAAAACTGCATAAAGCAATGGTATACTATAAAAACATATGAAATATTACACTCAAGTCTCAGAAATTTACTTATTTATTATGTTACTGAGTAAATATAGATCAGAGAAAATATAGTTCTAAGAAATGCTATATTTTTATAAGAAAATAAAATATTTTATTCGATTTCTAGGAACGTATATAAGAATAGGAGCAAATTATACCTTCTATGAGTTAAAATAATTTCTTGAATATGAAAAAAAAAAAAAAAAAAAGTATTTAAATTTGAAAATAGCTTTATACACAAATTTGTATATTTTTTAAATTAAAATATATTGTCAATGTCTTATGTTCATCTGTACATTCACTTGTTGTGTTCAAGACAACACAACATACAACATTTGGTGTGTTCTTATGGTAACCAGTGATAGAAATTGAGAAATAAACCGTAGATGTCAAATAACGCCTACTGTAAGTATTTTAGGCGTCAGATTAAAAATTTTAGCTGCAATTTCTAAAATTCATTTTTAACATAACTAATATTGTATACTAGCTTTAAAAAAAAAAAAAAAAAAACATGAATATTTTGTTTTTAATATAAAATTATTGAAGTTCTTAATCTCCATGATTATAATAATTGAAACAACTGTAAAACTGATGTAAAGCATTTTTAGAAATTAATAGGAAAACGCACTTAATCATGTAAGACAAAATTTTGTCAAATGTTAATTATTACAATTGAATTTACTGTGAAAAAAAAAAAAAAAAAAAAAAAAAAAACATAATACATCTACATTTGATTGTTAAAATAAAATAAAAAAGTGCACTATTTTGCACTTGACGACTAATGACCGCTAATTCTGAACACTGATTTAAATAGAAAATATTTAAAATTGCAAAAATAAAATTTTGGCGTTAATTACAACGCCCGACTAACAATATGAAGAGTCCTGCAGCAAAGATCCAAATGGGGACACCATAACATTTTTGTAGCCAATTTAATGTAAATAAGTTAATTTTTTAAATAATATTTAAATGAGGGAAATGGCTATTTTCATTTTGGATTTAAGAAAACAATTGCATAACCCTGATAAATAGGTGATTTTTGTGGTTTTCTTGTTTTTTATTCCCCGTTTTTTTCGTACTCAAGTGCAGTCTTTGCTAATTGTTATCTTCAAATTTGAATTTCAATATTGTAACGCATGCAAATTTCTTGTGCTTATAATATTATATATGCACACCAAATATTTAGGAAAATTTTAGTTTCAAATATCAATTACATAAATATTTCATTTTGCACCAGATATAATTATGATCACTAAAAACTAATTGTGTGCTACATAAATTAATATTTGGGTATTTTATATTGCAAAAGACTGTGATGGAAGTAAAAGTTAACAAATAAGACTTTCAGAAAAGTCTTTTTATATTGCATAACATATAAGAAATAATAAAATTACTGATGGGGGAAAAAATCATTTTTACAATTTTTGAGAATTATATGAATCTATTTTATAAAAAGAAAACAAAAAAAAAGAGAGAAACTGATATTATACTTTAAAATACAAGTTGTGTCACTACATCAAATTTTGGTTAACAATAATGAAAATATTTCCTTTATATTAATTTTGCTTGTATGAAATGTGATGACATCATTGGATGTGGTGGAATTAATGTCTGTGATGCAATACATGTACACCAATATGAATAAATATAATTGAAAAGAAATGCAAATAAGAAAAAGAGGAACTGATGATGATATATATATATATAATTTTATTTGGCATGAATACATTTTTATTATTTATTCAATTCAAAGTTACATATCATATTGACTAATCAACTTAATATGTTTATAAACTGTAAAGAAACATGTTATCACTACATTAAAGCATTTATTTTATACACCATTAATACCACAAAGGAAATTTACAAAATATAAATCATCAAAAGCAGAAAACAGTGCTGAGTTAATGAGACATTCATCAGTGGATCATCAAAAAAATTCTTCAATTAGTCACGGATTTTTTTTTTTAATTTGTTGATCGGTCATGAAAAAATATCACGAAATTTGCCAGTTAAATTAAATATAATTGAATGAGTAGCAGTTTAACATCCTTTAATTGCAGAAGCAGGTTCGTTCTATTGATAAAAGTGCTGTCATGCTAAAAAAAAAATTTTTAAATGGGTTGATTTTCTTTCATCAAAATAAATTATCTTACTATGATTTTGGAGAACATATGATGTCATATTGACAAGTAAATTATTTGATTCTTGTTTTGCTAAAAACTTACTTTTGTAAGATATTTTATTTTCATGAATTTTTGAGCTGTATTAAACTAGCAATACTCAGTAAACATCTAAACCAGGGTTCATAAATATGATGATATTTTCAAAAATATTCAATTGAAAACAGATATAATTTGCTTTTTACACTCGCAAAAAACTATGGGATTTAATAATGTCAAGTTTGGTGCCAAGCTCTAGTCTGCAGAAAATAGAAATAAAATTTTGTGATGTCACAATATTTTGCATCCTTAAACTTTGAATTGTGCATAAACAGTAAATAAATCATACATAAATTTGGGAAATATTTTTAATTTTTTGGTATTTAAAAAAATTAGATGTGCAAACACTAAAACTTTCTTCTGCCTTATTTAGGTTTCAAATACACCAAAAAAAGAATCAGCACCAATTTCGCAAATCGTTTGTAGGGAAAAAGAGCCGACATTCATCAGTGGATCGTCAAACAAATTCTTCAATTAGTCACGGATTTTTTTTTTTTTTTTTATGTGTCTATCGATCATGAAAAATATTGCGAAATTTGCCAGTTAATTGATGAAAAAATCTCAAAAATCGTCGACTAAATGTGAGGAAAAATTATTTTACATTTGTCTGTAGAGCATAAAGGAAGTTATGAAATTCTTCAATCAGTTGCGGGGAAAAATGCAAAAATCATTGATCGGTCATGAGAAAAAAATTTCAAAATTTATCAGTTGATTGTGAGAAAAAAAAATCTTGAAATTTTTTGGCCGGTTGCAGAAAAAATGCAGAATTGGTCGATCAGTCGCAGACCCCCCCCCAATGACTTTTGCTAATAGGTCACGAGAAAAATGTCTCGAAATTTGCCAATTGGTCGCATGTGAAATAGGGCAGTGGATCTTCAGAAACATTCCTGAAATTCTTCAATCAGTCGAAGGAAAAAAATTATGAAATACGCCGATTGGTCATGGGGAAAAATCATAAAATTCACCAGTCGGGTGAAAAATCTCAAAATTGTTGTGCAATTAATATGTAGATCGGGAGAGAAATAGTGAAATTCTTCAATCATTCGCGGAAAAAAATGTGTCAAAAAACATGAAATGAGTCTATAGGTCCCAAGAAAAAAAGAAGCTAAAGTCGTTAGTCGACAAAAATATTACTAAAATATTACAAATAGAAACCATAATAGTAAAATCAAATTGACTAACAAAAACAGCTTTTATTTCATTATTAATTCACCAAACAAAGAGTAATTCCATATACCTTAAAAGTTTTAAAAGTAAAAAGTATTTATAAATAATGTTAATGTACAAACAAAGATGAAAACTTTTTTTTGTTGTTGTTTTTTTTTCATCACCGTAATCTAAATGTGTATTTACCAAAATTCTCCCTCTGTTTTTCATTTTTACTTTTACAAATTCCTTCATTTTTACAAATTTAATTTACATTTGTTTTGACTGAAAATATACAAAATTTCATACACAATATTTTGAAAATAAATATCAAATATATGAAAATATCAAACAGCCATTTAACTGAAATTATGTCTTTTTAAAAATCCATGTTAAAGAAAACAAGCTTGGGTACAATTGAAGTATGAAGTTGACCCCTACCTCTAAAATTTTCAATATAAACACTCAATTTTGACACATTTAAAAAATTAAAAGAACAGATTAGAATTAAAGAAATATTAACAATACCGATATATTAACAGGATAATACCTTCAAAAATATTAAATCTTTCACTTCTTTTTATTTTTAGAATAGAATTCCAACTTTAGTTCATGGTTCCTTTTCTTTATATGTGAATAGATTTGAATTTTAGAAAATAATATAACTATTATCTTTTGTGCAATCTCTTTATGTGCATCCTGCAATTGTAACCTACTAAAATTTATCATTCTCCTAAATAACAATATCATATTTTTAACACACCCTTGCTCCAGAAAATTTGAGACAAATCAATGTTATACATTTCTTTTACTAGATTAAATAAAGTTATTTTAGGCCTCTTAAGTTTAGCACCTGGATATTCTTTGAAGTTTGTCAACAAAGAATGACCTTCATTAGCATGATCATCATCAGACTGTGTTAGTAGACTATTTGCACACTCTTCACAATTTTTTTATTTTTCAACAGTTTTTCTACCTATATAACCAGCAATATAATATTGAACATTGGACACTACAGGGTCATTAGGAATTTCAGGGACAGTAAATGTTGAAGTATCAACATCATGTGTTGTGGAAGTAACACAACCATCCCCCTGAAAAATTTCATCAATATTGGTGGATTTTGATGAAACTCTGTCTTTTAAAGAAATTAGAATCTTATCAAAATCTGCTTCACAATTTGATGCCTTAGTTGAGTTAAAAATGTTATTTACCATAACTGCTCTCAAACAGCTGGTCAATTGAGAGCAATCAGGATTACTGTCATTTCCCCTCTTTGAACGAACTATAGAAAATGTGTTTTCCAGCGCATCCTGATTGAAACGTCTCATGAAAACATTGTCATGTTTTTCTAATATTATCTTGCATACATTAATAGCAGATTTCACAGTCACTAACCAACCTTTCTTGCAATGTGTGTGAACCTCTTTACCATTAACGTTTATGAATTTCCAACTTTGAATAAACTTCAGCATATCATGCCAAAAGTTTACGTGGTCTGAATCTTTCTTTACAGAACAAAGCAGTTTCTTCTTATCATATATTTGTTTGCTGTTGAAACTGTCAAACAGCTTATCAATTGTGGAAATAAAAAAAGCTGTATGAGCTGCAGCCTCATCAAATTTCCCAACTGATCCCAACAACGATATTCCTGCAGCTACAGATGTACTTAGAGCTTGGGATGCCAATTTTACCTTCATTTTACTTCGTCCAACAGGATTAATGTGATTTTTGGTCAATTTAGGAGCCACCCGAGGCTCAATACCTTTATCTATTTCATAAAAATCATTTATATATTTCCATTCAGCAGTGACAATGCCAAAATTTTCATGTTCATATTCCAGCTTGTGATTCATTAAATTATTTCTCAATGCCTTTAATAAATGAGGTGGATCAAACATAAAATGGACATCACGATTTTGAACCTTGAAAGATGTCTTTTCAGGGCTCAGTCCAAGTTCATTAAAAAGACTAATATTATTTGAGCCTTGATCACATACTGTAGCTAAGACATCAAGGTTTATAGCTTGAAGTTTTTCAATACATGATACTACAATTGTTTTTAGAGATTGGCCAGGCATACTTTTGTGGACAAGAAAATATCCCAAAACTTGTTTCCAATTTTCATGTATTCCTTTTGCCATAAAAACTAGAGTATCTGTAGCTACTTTTATATTATGATTATCACGGACTGAAATTTCATCTTGATAACCATTAATTGTATCAGTTTTCGCATTGTATTGAAGAGAGGATCTAATTGACATTTCGTCAAATGTAAGGACGCACTGCTTTTCATCATCATTCATTTGATTCACCTTTTCTTTTAATATGTCAAATACTTCAGGACAAAATCCAGTTGTCTGACAAACTCCTTGGACAGAGCGCCTTAGAGTTCGCCGTGTAGGCAAAACCAAAAACCGTTTTAAACTTTTATATGCTGCAGGGCTGCGGATATAAATACTGAAAGCAAAGGCTTTATCAGAAGCTGACCATCGTCTTCCTTTTGCTGGACCAGAGTTTCTTAACTGGGCTTCAAGAATGTTATAGAGGGAAGGGCGTACATGTTTTTTCATGGCTTTTAACAGCTCAAATTTTGATGGATTAGATGCTGGATATTTTCCACTGAATAATCGTTTTTTCAATCTACAGATGGCAGTTTTATATCGATTGATTTTTCGGCTCTTTGGTGTTTGCTTAAATGAATTTTCCTCTTCATTAGATATTAAATCTGAGACATTTGGGGTAGATGAAAAGAAACTTTTTGAAGTAGTGGCACTTTCACTTATTTGGGAATTTTCCAGACTGTCAGTGTCCTGCACAGGGGGAATCACTTGAATATTCACAGGTAACCTAAAAGAAAGAAAAAAAAATCAAAAAGTGCTGACATATAAAACATACTTAACCTATAAGTCATATTGTCAAACTTTTATTCATTATTAGGGCTGGATTGCAGGATTTGCACCGAAAATTTTGAAATCCCGCCCAAAAAAATATCGTGGGCAGGAGCCTCCCGCCCAAAATATTTCACCATTTTCCGGAGAAATTTGCGTTATTTAATTTACCTGCAACCGAACGATAAATTTAGTGATTCTTTTCCCGTAACCGATCGACGAAGTTTTCATTTTTTCCATGACAAATCGTTGAACTTTGCTTTTTTTCCGCGACTGATCGACGAACTTTGCTTTTTATTCCGCGACTGATCGACAAACTTTGCGTTTTTTCCACGACAAATCGACGAACTTTGCTTTTTTTCGCGACTGGTCGACGACCTTTGCTTTTTTATCGCGACTGATCGACGATCTTTGTGTTTTTTTCCGCGACAAATCAACGAACTTTGCTTTTTTTTCACGACTGATCAACGAACTTTGCATTTTTTAAACGACTAATCGACGAACTTTGCATTTTTTAAACGACTAATCGACGAACTTTGCATTTTTTAAACGACTAATCGACGAACTTTGCATTTTTTAAACGACTAATCGACGAACTTTGCATTTTTTAAACGACTAATCGACGAACTTTGCATTTTTTAAGCGACTGATCGACGAACTTTGAGTTTTTTCCGCGATCGATTGACAAACTTTGCATTTTTTTCGCAACTGATCGATGAACTTTGCGTTTTTAAATGACTAATCGACGAACTTTGCATTTTTTTCGCAACAGATAGACGAACTTTGCGTTTTTCTGCAATCGATCGGCGAAATTCGCATTTTTTCCGCAATCGATTCGCGTAATTTTTTGCTTTTTTTCTTAATAAAATATTTTTTCCCCCTCCCAAACATTACAACTCCTGTCCATTTAACAATGTTGGGAGGGAGACTCCACTCCTTGGAAAAATTGAATTTCAAGCCCTGATTATGAAGTAAGTATGTGGTGTACTGAATAGTGCTTTGGCCGAGCAGATCGATCTGTGTAAGAAACTAAGAAAGAATTGCTGATGTGAACATGAAGTGTGCTTAGTGGTAACACTTCTAAGTGTGTGTTTATCATGCATCTTGAGCATGTAATCTAATCATTTTTTTAAATTAACTTTAAATTTTGAAATTTCATTTATTGTGTAAAATTTAAAGATGATTTTTTTAACAATTCCTTGAATAATAAAAACTGTTCATATTTAACCCTATCACTATGCCCTGTTGTTGCCCAGGACAAATATGCTATTTATTTATCAATTAATAAAAAAAAGTACCACTTATATTTGTACAGTTTAATTTTTACCGTGTGTTACAAACATTATGATACGAGAGAACACTGGCTGAAACTACTCAGTGAGTAATGGATTTTTTTGACAACTTGTTGAAAGTGCTTGGGGTCCGCATAGACCCCAGGACATAGTGATAGGGTTAAAAAAAATCTGTATTTCATTTTGATGAAAAAAAAATTGGTACTTTTATGTTATAGCAGCCCTTTGAGGATGAATCGCCAAGCAACCAAGATTTATTACCAAATTATAAAGCATATATGACATTATAATAATATATGATGTGCTGGCCCTAGGTGCAGTTAACATATAGATTTATCAAAATAAGGTACTTTTATGTTAGCCAGGCACCAGTGATATACATACATATATATATATATATATATATATGTGTGTGCGTGTGTATATCTATACATATCACTGGTGCCCAGCTAACATAAAAGTACCCAAAATAATAATAATAAAATAATTTGAGAAACCCACTTTTAACTACTCTGTATTCGGGTTCGCATACAAGAAACCAAAAAAATATGTCAGTGTGTCTTGCTAACTTGTACAGCAATTATTAACCAGTATACATTTAAAAAATGCAAAATTTGTAATACAATTATAAAATTAATCTGTGTAAAAAGTTATGAAGACAATAAAGAATTTAAAGGCTAGTAAAAGGGTCCTAAAAAAGCCTTAGATGTTCCCTAGATCTACTTTTGGATACCTTAAAAATATCAGGCAAAAATTATATAAAAATAAATTTTAATGCATTAACAAAATCAATCTATTTTACAGTTTACTTACTTTTCAACAGTAGCAGAATTGGTAATTTCATATCTGCCAGCTTTTTGGAAAATAGGCACAGCATCAGGCAATAATCGACGTCTCAACGTGTTTGTAAAACACGACATAGGGAAATGGTCAGCACATAAAAATTTATATTTGTTAGAACTTGGCTTCAATTTAATACTAGTCATCCACTTTTCCAACCTACAAAAATAAATAAAATGCCATAAGTAGTCTAGTAAACATTTTTTTTTTTTTTTTTTTTTTTTATAAAAGCATAGAAAATTTTATTCAAATGCTTATACGTAAAATAAACATCACTTACCGTTTTGTGTTCTCAGGAAAAGCAAAAAAGGACAGATCTCTAGAATTTCTATTTGTATGCAGACAAGATTCTGCCTGACATACTTTCACATTTTTAGACATGATGAAAAAGTTCTGAAAAGAACTGTTGTTTCAATATTAATAAAAGACAGAATAAAAATACACTTCTTAAACTACGCGCCAAAGATCAATTGTAAAGAATATTTGTATCTGTCGTCCCGGCCTCGCGGAAGAAAAATAGACATACAAAACATAGAGCATTAACGAATTTCAACGACATAAGTAAATTACGGAGCTGGTTAGTTCTTCCCCCTTGTCACTGGTGGCGCTAGCACTGTTGCCATTACAGTTTTTACCGTAACTGTCCTATCTTGTTATTATTTATCTATGGGTGTAATCACGTATCCAGCGTTTACTGGAGTTCCTTTACCTGCGATCTTTTCTGTTGAGCTGATTAAAATATCAGACCAGATTCTCTGATCAATAAGGTTAACTGGATGAATTATGCCCTCCAGATTCGAACGGGATAGCTCAGTGGTAGAGCGTGGCGGCTTCAGCCAAGCGAACCCAGGTTCGAATCCTGGCCCGGACATTTTTCGTCCAGCTGGAAAATTACTACTCGTATGATTTATTTACCAATTTGAAATAATTGTGTTAAAACTAATCTGGCTTATTATACCTCTTGTGTGAACGAAAGAATCAACAGCAACATAAGAGTCCACAATGTGAATAAAATAAGACAAATTACTTTCATTCAGTCACTTTCTACAGTTTAAAGAGTTGTTCACAAAATAAAATGCATGGTATAAAATAATGTATTTTTTTCCATATCAATTTTATTTTAATAATGCTTTAAAATATTTTAGAATAATTTCTTTTCCAAATAATTTTGCACTTAAAAAATACTTCTAAGTAGTAGGAATGCACCGAATATTCGGTAAAGATTCGGCCATACTACTGAATACCCAGTTAGTCCGAATATATTGATATTTGACAAAATCGAATACTTAAAGAAAACATTTTTAAAAACCTTAGATAACTTCTATTTTTAACTGTCAATAAATAAATATATTCAGAAAAATCTAAATAACATAAATTGCTTTTACATTATAAATATAATATTATATATTATTTTCTGTTCCAACACTTAAGAAAATTAACTATTAATATTAGAAGAGCAGTGTTGATTTTAATCCGTAATAGATGGAATTCAAAAAGTTTAAACTCTTACAGTAAAAATAAATTGGGAAAGACGTATGTTAAAATGGGGCAATAAAATATCTTTAATTGGGGAGGAGGGAAAAAAAACACCCGAAATAAAAGCGTGCTTTTTTAAAAATCGGTCTTGTCTAGTGAATAGGTTGCTGACTGCTAGTCAGGAGATGTCAGTCGAATCTAGGTTCCGGTTTGGATGTTCATAGTGTCGTAGTATTTTAAGCGGAAGTCCCGGTCTGTTTAACCCTCGCGTGTAAAAGATTACCGTCTACAACAAACCAAAAAAAAAGCACAGTAAAAATAAAACACCGGAAAAAATAAATATAAAGAAAAAAAAAAGGACACGGGAAAAAGGCAAAGGAAAAATACGCACACGGGAAAATAATCACAAAATACATGAATAATTGTCTTATTTTTTTTCTGTATAAGATATGTTTACTTTATAAATCAGATGAAACCAAAGGCGGCGCTTGAAGGGTGAGGGGGGAGCTAGCGTGCCAATCTCTCCCTGTTGGAGTCAAAATTTAATTATCACCATTATATGTACTTTGACTTGGGTGCAGAGTCCTGCATCGGGTCAGGAAACCCGATTCTCCCTGTACATGACCCAACCTTAGTCGGGTGTAGGTTAGCTTTTAAAAAATGATACAAGGCTAGTTGATAAAAAGAACAACTCACTAGTAGGTTGACGCTGATTTTTTTCTTTGCAAGTCGGGTTGGTTTTAATTGTTTCGGTTTTTTATTCTTACGCGTTTTTTATTTGGGGGGGGGGGGGGGGGGGGTAATCTGATTTTACAAAAATTGTTCAGAATTTATTTTCATAGAGTCATGTATCAGGTCCGGTAACTCGATTTTACTTGAACCCAACCAGGCGGTGGTTCGGTAAATCTCACACTTCTAATTCCCGCCAATATAATCTCGAAATTCGAACCCTCACACATAAGTATCTATATATTTAATACTGGATATATTTTCGGTCCTTTGAGGTAAAAAATCACGCTTAAGACGTGAATTCATAGATCAAGAAAGGAATTCCTTCTCTCTTCTCCGCCAATTTAGCGGATTTTTTTATTCAGACAAAAATCAATGTTTCCAAATGGTAATATTTGCTTTATTTAATAACATATTAATTAAGGCAAATATTACTAAAAGGAAATAGTAGTAGATATTTGAATTTAAAAAAACCCGCTAAATTAGCAATACTGCAATTCTTCTTTGATCCCGCATCCTTACTTCCTTTGCCTCTCGTTTCATATATATTTTTATTGTAGTAAAGGGAAATAGAAGAATTTTTGTTACTTATTCTTCTTTCTTTGCGCAATTATGCTGTCGATTATTATTATTTTTTTTTTTTTTACTCTCGTACAATGTGAGAAATTAAGCTTCCCTGTATACTTCTGTTTATCTGTGTTAGATAAAATGCGTCAACACAAAAAAATGACTCTGAAAACCATGGTAAATAAAGATGCATTTGTAAAATCCCGCTTCATTTTGGAATCAATATTATGTATCCTGCTAAAAAATCCTGAAACAACCGAGAAAATTTCGATTGCTTATTTTTCCAAGATAACGAAGGTAAAAACTGAGAAATACATTGGTGTATAAAGGATATTTTTCGACTGGTATACACGAGTTCGAACTTTGAACATATTTTTTAATGGTCAAGAGTGAAACAGGAGGCTTCACGGACAACAGACTCTCAACAAAAAAAACAACTGTTAAGTGGATGTTTGGACTTGGACCGATTTAAAATTCAGTATGAAATCGTATATAAGCATGTTTATGGGGAAGTGGCAGCAGTGAACGCCGAATGTGTAGAATGTTGTAGGACCAGTATGCTTCCGCAAATTGTCGAATTATATTGGTTGAGATACAAGTGATTAAATATGGACTGTTCTTCAAAGTAACCAATTAATCCTTGATAAAATATTCACTGTGAAAAGGGACAAATATACTGGAGGGAAATTCCATAACGATCGAGTGCTAGTCCGAAGAAATGCAGACGGCACGAAATAAAATAGGCTTCTAATGATTGGTAAATTGTGATATCCCAGCTGTTTACAAACAAGAAGGAAAAATCATGCATCAAGCATAGATTATGAAACACTTTCCAACACTAACAGAATACTTTAACAAACCTTCGCTGTTTAATAAGGTAAATAAAATACCTAAGTAAACATTTAAAAAAACACAAAACCCATTTGAAAACCAGATTTCACAGGCCATAGACAGAAAAGTACTTCTATTCCTTTGTGCAGCCCTGTATATAATCTATAGATTTGTATATACTCTATATAGTTTGCTATAATTTAATTTAGTAAGAAAACATATAATACAGTTAAAAATTCACCTTCAGCAGTTTCTACCAATAGACGGAACAATATTTGAATTCTTTTATACAGCCCTGTATACTTAACTATATTAAGATTTTTATACACGCCACATATTAAGCTAAAGTTTAATTCAGGCAAAAACACGCTGAAATCACACTTCCCAGAATTTATCATACATAGACAACCATTTATCTAGTTCTTTGCATGGCCCTGTATATGATTTTAGTCATATCCAATAAACACCTGATGATATGTTACTCCGAAAGTGAAGAGATAACGCTTATTGACATGTTACGGGAACGCGAAATACGCAACCTCGTATACATATCAGTATGGCATTCTGTTCATGCGGAAGTGTGAAATTTTCCATACAATGCAGAATTCCGCTCGAGAAAATTTTCATTTCCACAAGTTTTACTGTATTTTATCATTTCTCATATACATATTACTGAAATTCCTTTGAAAAATGTTAATTTTATGCTTGCTTTTAAATATTTTGAGAAATGTAGTCAGATACGCTTAAGACGCTCACGGTTAGTATTTGGATTTTTTTCACGTTTAATACGCAGGCGGTTATTACACGATCCTGCTTAATACACGATAAAATTTCGGTCCTTTGAGGTGAAAAATCACGCTTAAGACGTGAAAATTTTACAGTAATATACACTGCTCAAAACAATTAAAGGATATTTGAAGTTTTATATAAAATAAAGATATAAACGAAATTTTTTTTGCCGAAAATAGAAGAAGAGAATCACAAATGCAAATTTTTCTGGTTTTCAAACTGTGGAGTATGCAAATTTTGAGTTCGACGTCAAAAACGTCGCTTCAGCGGCAGCGAATGAAATTTGACTTTCAACTGGATAAAAGAGAATGAAGACAAGGATGATCGGCATTCAGTGATTGCTTTGTTTCGATGAGTACGATGTCTCAGCGAAGTCATTTGACAGATTCAGAAGCTTGGAGAATTGTTGGTAGGTTAGAAGGGGGCCAAACTCAAGCCGAAGTAGCGCAAGCCATTGGAGTGTCACAAAGTGTCATTTCCAGGATCTGGAAACGTTTTTTGGAGAGTGGATGTGCAGGCCGAAGACCAGGGCAAGGTCGTAGACGGGCAACAACGCCCAATGAAGATCGGTATTTAGCGTTAACAGCTCGGAGACACCGAAACATGAACGCTACTCTTCTCCAACAACACCTTCGCTCGGCTACAGGCACCACGATTTCAACTCAGACTGTCCGAAACCGGCTCATGCTGTAGGTCTGTATGCTCGCCGACCGATGGTATGTGTTAGATTAACATCAAAGCATCGTCGCGACCGCAGGGAGTGGGCAACCGAGCATGTCAACTGGAGGAGAAATGAATGGAGCAATATTCTGTTTTCTGACGAGTCCCGTTTTTCTGTGCATCCGGATAATAGGCGTATTTTCATCTGGAGGGACCTTGGCAGTAGGAATAATCCTGCGTTCGTGCACGAAAGTGTCAGATTTGGCGGTGGAGGAGTGTTGGTGTATGGTGGCATCTCCATTGACGGGCGCACTGACCTCTACATCATTCGAGATGGAGCTCTGACTGGTCGCCGATATAGGGATGAGATCCTCAGACCTATTGTAGTCCCTTACGCTGCAGAAAGCGGAGATAACTTCATTTTAATGGACGATAATTGCAGGCCACATCGTGCAAACCTGGTAGAGGATTTCCTTTTCGAGGAAGAAATCGTTCGAATGGAATGGCCAGCGTGTTCTCCAGACATGAATCCAATCGAGCACGTTTGGGACGCTCTAGGAAGACGAGTTTCTGGCCGCCAACAACCCCCACAAACTCTCCAAGAACTGGAAAGAGTTCTTCTGGAAGAGTGGGGCAGAATACCCCAACTCGTCATTAATAGCCTCATTGAGTCCATGCCTCAAAGGTGTTCAACGTTGCTGGCCGCCCGTGGAAACCATACCCCCTACTGAAAATGATTTTCTTTGAAGAAAACACCTTTTCTTATTCTTTTTTTCTCATATGCACAAATTGTGCTTTTTCCTTTTGTACACAAATGCGCAATAAAATGCATTTTTTTCTACCAAACATGTGTAATTTATTCTCATATAACCTACTATGTCTGTCGACCATGTATCAATCAGCTAAAAAGTTTCCCAGATACAAAATCCACCTAAAACTGCAATATCCTTTAATTGTTTTGAGCAGTGTATATATCACTGTAAAATGTTTCTTCCAATTCATTCAAAAATTTTCTTTGATTTTAAAGTATTTGTTTTAGAATATAAGAACATTTCATAAATTTATTTTAATTAACAGAAGAAGCTACAAAGTTTAAAGCTTTATTAATTAAAAAAGTATTAAGACTATCCTCTGTTTAAGTCATAACTCAAAGCACAGTTTTTTTTTCCGTGTAAAGGTTTTTGTAAAAAGGTCTAGTTCATAAAATGGTAGTATCTGTGTTAAATATTATGTAAAATTGTTTTATAATTTAACTTTTAATACTTTTAAACTCTGAAATATAAAAATATTTGGCCAGCCGAATAGTTACTATTCGGTTGGCCAAATATTAGGTATTCGGTCACACTGTTACTATTCGGCTAGTATTCGGTTTATCTGTGGGTTTGATATTCGGTATTCGGCTAAAATCACTATTTGGTGCATTCCTAATCATAATATAACGGAATTCGTTTGAGTTATCCTATAATCTAATTATAAGTGCTATACGAGCCATATTCGACAGTAAGCATCGTGTAGTGCACTTCAGCGATGTATATCAATTTCAATATAGTTGAAATAGTGTAAGATCATTAAAATACACTGTAAAAGATTTGTTCCCATAAAACATAGTGTGACGCATTCTTTTGAATGCTCCTGTACACGAAGTGTAAGTGCTACACACTTCATTTTCAATACCAAGCAAGCCATAGTAAACATCAATAACATATATCAACTGCATGGCAATCCGAATAAATTTACGCAAGTTAGAGCACAGACAGACAGGCAAACCGAATTCATAAACACTTTTCAACTATGTTGGGAAGTGTTAAAAATGAAGAGTTTGCTCTGTCAATATGTAAACCAGAAGCAGATTTGGATGACTGAGTGATTTTTTTTTTACACATAAATGCGCAACTTCGACCAGAGCCGTCCTTAGGGAAAGCGAGGCCGGGTGCAAAAAACTTTTGCGAGGCCCTTTCCTTCCAAACTATTTAATCCCGTCATACTCCCACCAATGTTGCCAATTTAATGATTTTTTTTATTCATCTACCAGAAATTTCAAATACTATTTATTGATTTATTTAATGACACACATTACGTGATTAAATAAAGTCAAGGTAATTTATTGCCAGGGCTCATACAGACTCCTTGAACTACTTAGAAATGAAAATGTTTCAAACTTCTAAAATAAACAAAATTTTCCTAAAAAAAACTCCTTTAAAAGAATAGTAACTCAGAGTAGAAACATATAACATTGAATAATACTGCATTGGTTAGGAAACACTTTCCAACACATCCAGAAAACTGTAACGAAACTTCACCGTTATATAAGGAGAAAGACGATGTATAAGTAAATAGTTTAGAAAACATATAACACATTTAAAAATCCAGTTTTAGAATTGCCTTCCTTAGTAAAAAAAGTAGTAGAATATTTTGCGCAGCCCTGTATATGGGCTATAGAGTTTGTTACATACTACATAACATAGCATGATAAAATTTAGTTCAGTTAGAAAATTCACATTTAGCGATTTTCGCCAATCGATAAAAAATGCACTCGAAATCTTTTCTACAGCCCTGTATATTATCTAAAGACTTTTGTACACACCAGATATTAAGGTAAAATTTAATTCAGGTAAAAAACGCTTAAGGCAACTAAAAACTCACTTCCAACAATAATATACCAACCATAAACAGCAATGCATCTTGTACTTTGCCTAGTCCTATATATGAATTTATTTATATTCCACAAACTTCTCTTAGTCTACTAAATATCGTTCAGCAGGAAAATGCAACAGAAAAACACAGTTAAAAACAACTCTTAATCAATTTACTCCCATAGTCAGTGATACTTAATAATTCCTTTGTGTAGCCCTATACATGATCAATATAAGTTATACACACCACGCACTATGCAAAAATTTAGTTAAACATAAAAATGCAAACCAAAGTTGAAAATGCACTACTAATCACACAGTCTATAATTATCGCATGTACACTGTAACCGAATTATTTTGTGTGTCCCTGTAAATGAATTATAAACGCAATGCACACCATACTTTTCAGTAAGCAATTTATAGTAGTACTCCTCAGTAATGCATATAAAATTCATTATATTTAAAATAGTGAAACATCTTTAAATTACACTGCAAATGATTTTCCCCCATAGAACATTGTGTAACAGAATTCTTTTGTGTGACCCTCTAAATGAATAATAAATGCTTTGCATCTCTTAAAACCATGTTTTAGTGAGCTTTATAATTGTATACCAATTTCCCCATGTTTCTAATCCTAATGGTACAACATCATCAAAATGCACTTGAAACAATTTTTTCACATTGACTGTGATGTAACGGAATATTTTTGACTGTCCCCGTAAACAGACTTTAAATGCTACAACCTTCATTTTCAATAGGGATCACATCAATAACATACAAAAATTTCAGTGCAATCCGAGTGCATTTACGAGAGTTGTCATTTTAAAGTTTTAGTTATGTAACTTCCCAATGTTTGTGCTTCAAGAGTAAAAATAAAACAAAAAAAAATACCATGTGAAAATTTCTAAGAAAACATCAATTTTATCCTGTCAGAAGTTTATTGTGAAGATTTATATATAAAAAAACTTTTTTTTTTTTATCTATTTACTTTATTTTCCACCAGGAGACAGTTTAAACGCAAAATAAAATTTTGTTGTATTCTGTGCTATGCATTTTAAACTTCAGTATAGCTGTCATACAGTGAAACATACAAAAAAATCGTAACAAGAAACAATTAAAAAAATTCGATAATCTGTGAATAATTGTTGTAAGATTGGGAAAGATTAAAAGATGTCCAATCTAGTCTGTGCCGAGGGTATTAATTTTAAAAGCGTGGTTACATTTGAGTTTAAAATGATTGTTACAAAAAGAAATTAATGAAATGAAAGATTATTCTATGCAGCTAAATTCCCTATTTGTTTTCTATAGAATGATCCTTTTTGACGAAAAGGAAAATTTTCTGATTCGTTTTGTCTGTAAATTAACTGAAATTAGCTGACATTTTTGTGTTAGAGGCAGCGATTTATTATTTCCTCGTGTGAATTATTTTTTTAAATAATGGCAAAAAGACAAAGGATATATATTTTTAATAATGACGGGGAGAGCAAATACTTTTTCGTCGAATGTAAAGGTAATCCAGTGTGTTTAATTTGTAACAGTAGTGTTCCCATTCAGAAAAAAAGTAATATTGAATGTCATTATAGTACAATGCATTCAAATTTTGACACAGATTTTCCACTGGATTCAGAATTACGAGGGGAAAAATTGCAAGTGAGTTAAAATCCCGTTTGGGCTGTTCAGCAAAAATCTTTCTACAAACATATGATTCAATCAACAAATGTCACTGTCGCATCATTTAAAATCGCCCATCTATATATTTAAAGCTAAAAGAGCATTTTGTCAAATTCCAGTTCTATATGAAAATGATCTAAATGCGCATGCTGCAACTTTTTTTCAAAGCAGGAATAGAATACCATGGGGATTCTCCCTTTCTATAGTTTGAAAGTTGACTGGGTTTGAACAAAAGAGAAAGGGAGGGATTCAAACCCACACAATGAGAAACCCATTCATCCTTCTCCCCACTTCCAATGGGGGAGAAAAATTTTCTCTTTCTTTGAAATGGCAGTTGGGACAATTTTCGTTCTTCATCCTTCAGACAAAAAATAAATCAACAATCATAGTTTTTAAAAAAATACGTTAAAGCAGTTTCTGCAAGATTCTAAATGAAATTTTCTTTTTTTGTATTTATTTAAATCCGATTTGACCAGATTCAAAAACAAAGGGGCACCCAATCCTAAGTTCACTTAATTCGAGGACCGTTTGGAATAAACCGACCAGCGCACGGTGGGAGATTTATCGATTCTAGCTGGCCAAAATTATTTTCCAATTTATTTCTCTTGAATTCTATGTTTTATTTAAATAAATGATACATTAAACTTATTTAAACAAAATTTATTACGTTTCAAATCAAAGTTTCTTCGGAGATGGTTATTTTGAATTGGAAATTGATTAATTTGAGACATTAAAACTGAAATATGTATTTGATACATTTTATGTATCATTCAATTAGGTAAAACACGTTTAAAACGTTAAGACAGTTGATAAATGAGTTAATCTAATTACTTAATAGGTATGTATTGATAATCTTAATGATACTTTGTTAACAGAATGGGACTTAAAGTGATAAAATTATTTTTTATTATAATACTACAAATCATTAAAAAAAAAAAAATTCTAATAATCTATTAAAAATTCGGATACAAGACAAACATTCGACAGCTTAAATGAAAATTGCTTAGAAATTAAATTCAACACTTCATCATCTGAAAGTTCTTCATTCTGGCTCTCGGAATATAGAGCCTTTTCTTCTATCTTGAAAAATTAACAACGCAATGACTGTCTTTAGAAAAAAAAAATTATTTTAATTTTTATTTTGCAATTTTATTAGTTAGGAAAGTATTTGAAGTCAACAATATTATATAAAAGAATTTCCGGTTAGATGATTTTCTCAAGAACTTTCTTGCATAATTATCTCTACAGACACAGAAATGTTTATTCGTTACCTCAGCAGTTTCTTATGATTAATGTCCAAAACGGACAGAAGGGCATTCTATATATATATATATATATATATATATCGTTTTCAAGTACTTCAATCAATCTTAGAAGAAGAACAAGATGTTACAGTAATGAACAAGAAAATAACAAATACTCTACAAGAAATTGCAAGGACGATAGCTGGTGAAGTACAAGTAAAGCAAACAAAGAAAATAACAGAAGAAACAAGAAGATTGATGAAGAAACGCAGAGAATTTAAAATGAAGAAAAACTATCCTAAATCAAGAGTTGAATATGCAGAATTATGTAAAACGGTAAGAAAATGTGTTACAGAAGATATCAGAAAATTTAACTGTGATCTTGTCAAAAAAGTTCTAGAAGATAACAAAAGTTTAAAATCAGCTAAGCGCAAACTGTGTGTTGGAAGAAAAGGTATTTTTGCACTGAAGAGAGCAGACGGAACAATCACCAAAATCAATAATGAAATAGTACACATTGTCGAAAAATTCTATAGCAATCTATATAAATGTGAAGATCAAAGGGAAATCAACCTACGTGATCCACTAGTAAACATAACAGAAACTGAAGAGATAATCCCAGTGATGACAGATGAAGTTGTACAAGCCATTAGAGGCATGAAAAAAGGTAAATGCCCTGGCGAAGATGGAATTACAATTGACCTTATCAAAGAAGCAGGAGAAGAATTTGCAAAAATGCTAGCCATACTGTTTTCCAAATGTCTCGAGAAATCAGATGTACCAGAAGATTGGAATAATGCTGTGATGGTGTTACTTTATAAGAAAGGAGAAAAGGAAAACATTAAAAACTACCGTCCAATCAGCTTACTGTCAGTGATTTATAAAATTTTCACCAAAGTTTTAACGACAAGACTTGAATCAGCTCTGGACTCAGCTCAACCTAGAGAACAAGCAGGATTTCGAAGTGGATTTAGCACAATGGATCATATTCAAACAGTAAGGGAAGTTATAGAAAAACATAAAGAATATAATTTACCTCTCTGCCTTGCCTTTATTGATTATGAAAAAGCATTTGATTCGGTCTACACATCTGCAGTAATTACTTCTCTGGAGGACATTGGTATAGACAAACCTTATATCAATATTATAAAGAAGATCTACAAGAAAGCAACAGCCACCATCCGTTTGGACAAAGGAAAAGCGAAGATCAAGCTTGGAAGAGGAGTAAGACAGGGAGACACCATTTCGCCTAAGCTTTTTACTGCTGTCTTAGAAAGTATTTTCAAGAAGCTGGATTGGGAAAACAAAGGGATTAGAATAAATGGGGAATATTTAAGCCATCTCCGGTTTGCTGATGACATTTTAATTTTCAGTAATAGCCCTGAAGAATTGCAAAATATGCTAAAAGATTTGGCAGAAGCTAGCATTAATGTGGGATTAAAAATAAATTTGGAAAAGACTAAGGTGATGTTCAATTCATTTGCATCAAAAAAGAAAATCGTCTACAACAACACTGAGATTAAAGATGTTGAAAGTTATGTGTACCTTGGACAAGAAATATCATCAGACAACAGTATCCTGAATGAAATCAATAGAAGAATAAGAAATGGATGGAGTGCTTTTGGGAAGAACAATATTATTCTGAAGAGTAACATGCCTCTTTGTTTGAAAAGAAAGGTGTTTAACCAATGTGTTTTGCCTGCACTAACTTATGGAGCAGAAACTTGGACACTAACAAAACGGATGGTACAAAGATTACAAACAACACAGCGAAGTATGGAAAGATGTATGCTAGGCATAACCAGAAGAGACCGAAAGAGAATAACGTGGATAAGAAGTCAGACGAAAGTTTTTGACATCATCGAGAGAATTAAACGGCTAAAATGGAAATGGGCTGGGCACATTGCAAGAAGACAAGACAATAGATGGAGCACAAACACCCTACAGTGGTATCCCAGAGATGTAAAACGACCAAGAAGACGACCTCAAGTAAGATGGAGTGACGAAATCAGAAAAGTGGCCGGTGTTAATTGGATGACTAAAGCACTAGACAGGCAACAATGGAAAAATCTGGGGGAGACCTACATCCAGCAGTGGATTGAAAACGGTTGATGATGATGATGATGATGATATATAGTGTTTTTACGAAGTCGGTTTTTTATTCCATGAAAAAATGGCAGTTCGTTCAAGATGGGGAATGATTGCAGTCATAATCAATAATCATGGCGAAGAGGTGAGGCAATGATAAGATACCACGAGAATTTCGTCAATAAAGAGCAGCCAATTTCCAGACAAATCGTTTATTTATGAACAAGAGCGATGCAAGTAACAGTTCCCACAGTATTCGGTATAAACTTATAGCCCTCAGGTTTCACGATGGCTCACTACATTGTTTAAAAGATCTTAAAGAGCTGTATGAAAATTCTACGTGACTTCAATACCAGATAACCATTTGGTTACGCTTCCAAACACGTCAAAAATCTGCTCTCAAAAAGCGTGCAAGCGAGTTTTGTTCACGGAGCGTAGAGATACAGAATACGACGTCACGAGCGCACAAACCAATGAGTGAGAGGCGAGCTCAAGCCAAGCGAATAAGGCGCGAGGGAGAAGATTTAATACGAAAGAATTCCTCTCGTAGCCGCGCATTAATTTTGAAGTGAAAAAAACCTAGCGCGCGAAACAGAGCATGGAATTTAAAAAAAAACTAGTCGGATGTGCCAATCCCAAAACTTTCTTCTATCTCAATCATGTTAATACTTCTAATTTCGTCCTCACATCACCAATAAATTCAATATTTTTCGTCATTCTGTTGTACGTCAGCTGCTTGCGAATCATCGGGTTACCGGGATGCAATCAACTGATGTATACTAAACTACGAAAAGTTCTTTTGGCCTGTACCGACCGGGACAGATAGCCTCCCTATTCCTTGGTTTTACGATTTTAGCTAATTTTACTGGAAAACACGAAGCTAAAATGCGCGGAACCCAAGTTAAGAAGATTCATTCCCAGTTCTCGTCAACATTGAATTTGAATGAGAATATCGCCAAATTAGTCTTCTATAGCCAAGTTGGCTTAATTTGTGGCAACCTATTTTTGTCGCCAAATTTGGCGATATTTCGTCAATTGCCGCCAAGCTTGGCGAGAATTTGACGTTGGCGAATATAAATATATAGTGTTAAGCATTTAAGAATAGGAACAATGGTTACAACAATGAAAGAAAATTAGCTGAAACCCTGTTAACTAAAACTCATAAATTAAACCCGTTTATGGATGACTTCTGCTGCCTTGTTTGAAAATGTCAACCACCCTAAAATTTCAAACCGCTATATCTCCGCCATTTTTTAACATAGAGACAAAACAAAAACTGCTCCGGATTCTCCGGATCAAGGCCGAACATTTAACGGAAAAAACTTTTAGGATTTCTCATTTTTTTATACATCTTTTTAAATTTGAAATCTTTAAATGGCTATTACAGCGCCGCCTTCCGGCGGAATATCCCCACATTCTAGTAGGACCTGCTGGCTACAGCCAAAAACATATTAAAAAATTTTGGTTTAATTATCTGCATAACATCATACACTTTTCGATGATACAATAGTGAAAATCGAACAAAAATCGCGATGGCAGCGCCCCCTTTCGTCGAAATATCCCGAATTCAACCTGGACTTGCAGGCTATGGTCAAAAACATACAAAAAATATTTGGTTCAATTATCTGCATAACTTCATACACTTTTCGATGATACAATAGTGAAAATGGAACAACAATATCGATCACAGTGCCCCCTTTCGTCGAAATATCCCCAAATTCTGATAGAACCTGCTTGCCATAGCCAAAAACATAGAAAAAAAATAGGTTCAATTTGAATCATAACTTCATACACTTTTCTATGATACAATGAAGACGGACATTTTGTAAAAACACGTTTCTCGGAATCTCTGACCCCTAAAACGTGTAAATCCGTCAAAAAACGGAAGTCGAAAAAAATTTCGATTACAATACTTTCTTCTATTATAGATAGAAGAAAGTAAAAATGGTTTTTAAAAACATTCGAAATGACAAAAGCGTCTCTCGGAATTTTATAGATTAGGGAGCTGATAAAAGTTACGAATGAACTTAAAATTTTAGATTAGGATTTGGAATAAGATAATTATTAATATACGGGTTATTACTTTTAAAAGGACATTAAATAGGAGTAAATATTATAAAGAATTAAGGAAATACTAACTATGTAAGAAGTTAGATTAATTTAAAGGACTAATGCGAAATAAATACGAAGGAAATAAATTTTCTATATAACATATATATATACAGTGTGATTCATAAATATCGAAACAATAGGCTATCTCCTTAAATATTGCCCCTAGACACATACTTTCAACTGCAAATTTTCATAAAAAAAGGTGCAAAATTTGATAAGTTGCAACACGGTCTATTTGAGAAAATACAATAAATTTTTATACGGCCCCCGTAGGATAAAATTTCCAAATAGGAATTTTTTCCTTATCCATTCCTGAATTAAATAAAAAAAATTCCATCTTTATATCTGCAAAATTCACAGAGATATTAAAATCCAAAATTCGTGACTTACACCACTTAAGCATACCTCTGATTAACGTGATATCAGTTCATTTGAAATGCAAGTTAGGGACCGACCATAAATTTACACATTATTAAAAGTCGATCTGAGACAATGCCTTAACGTTTAGATATAAAATAATAGCGTATAGATTTTTACGTTAAACTCGTTTGAGAAATATGCTAAAGGTCTGCATGAGACTGGGCTTGGCTCCAGGCCCGTAATCGGCACGGCCCGCTGGCCGGATTGTGTCTTTATTGTTCTTAGGACGTGTCGGGAAGGCAATAAGTTTTATAAAAATAATAATAGCGATAATGAAATTTCTGTTAACAGAATCATTTGAAATAATTTTTATAAATTACACAGATATATTTTCAAAAATCTACTTTTTGTTATACAGCTTCAAAAGTTTTGATGCTTTTAAATCTATTTTTCATTTATTCCAAACATTGTTTTTTAAAATAAATGTTTATTCGAATGTAACAGTCTAATAGTATAAATAATCATTAACATTACTTTTGCGTATTTTTTTAATAGATGCCAAGCTCCCACTAATATTCCGTTATAAGTGTGTTTATTTGACCCAGGTTTAATGCGTTTGAACTAGAAACTCTTTTAAGAAATTCAATTGAATGAAGTAATGATTCGACTTAAAACATTTAAATTAAATAAGTCAAAGATTCATTAAACAAATTTTCAGTTTTAAAGTGGTTAACTGGTTCAAATTAATCTACATATTACGGAGGAGTGGTGGGAGGTTTGGCAGCTATGTTTTTGTCATGCGAAAACATATTAATCTAATATATACTGTAAAAATTTTTTTTATAAATATAGTATGTAGTATTCTTTAAAATAATCTTAATTGTATCTTAAAAAAATTGGAATTTTTTGCACAAATTTCGGCCTGTGCAGAAATCTAAAATATGCACAGACACCTGTCTAGATAATGAATTAAATAAAATTAAGTGTATCGCCCATGAAAATGTTTTCTTTTGCATCATATCAATAAACTCGACCTGAAACATCATAAAGTGCATAAAAGAAATTTATATCTCTAATAAACTTAAATTTTGTAAATTTTGCTGTATACCAGATTTGTATGAGAGACTAGGGTATGCGTTAAAGAAATTTAATATCTGTACCCGAGAGCCAAACTATCGTAATCAGAAATTGAAGCTACCGGAAGGAGTTACTTACTCACCTGGAAGCTTTTAAAAAGCATTTAAACGTTCTATTAGGACCCAATATTTGTTTAAAACTTTAAATGCATTTTTCGGCATCATAAGTTTTTTTCAGCATTTCTCATCTTTAAATTTATATAAGTCAATAACCTCTATAAATGATTCAAACTTGGAATATATCTTTTTCAAATATTTTACTTAAATTTTAATTCGGCTAATTTGAAAAAAAAATATTCACTTTTGAAAATATGATTTGTTTAAAATAAGTTGCATCTTTTTTTTTTTTTTAATTGCTACTTTAAATATTTTTTTTAAATTAATATTTTTCAAAATGCTGAGTCAAAATTAAAACATATATATTTTTGTTTAATTAAAGAAAAAAATTCAATTCGACAAATAATATTTCGAGTTATAACTATTTTAAATTACTCTGCCATTAAAAAAAAATTTTTTTTTGTAAGAGGTCTTATGATGTGATTCTGTTTACAAATTATATGGCTAATCATCACGAAAAATTCAAAATTCTAACACTATAAATAAATAAATGGTTCCCGGTTACCTTACAGTAACATTGTTTCTTGAATTACGTGCATTTCAATTTGTGTCTGATCCCATGAAACCTCACGAATTATTAAAAGGGACAATTCTCCCTGAGTTTTGCAGATATCAAGATGGAATTTTTTTTTGTTTAATTCAGGAATGGATAAGGAAAATTTTCCCAATTGGAAATTTTATCCTACGGGAGCCACATAAAAATTTAATTTTTGTATTTTCTCAAATAGACCCCCCATGGAGTTGCAACTTATCTCATCAAATTTTGCACCTTTTTTTTAAAATGAAACTTTGCAATTGGAAGTATGTGTCTAGGGGCAATATTTAAAGAGATAGCCTATTGTTTCGATATTTATGAATCACACTGTATATATATATATATGAATGTATGTAATTGTATACTTATACTTATCTCTACATAGCAGAACTTTATCTAAATAGTGGGAGTCATAAGACACAATGGAGAAAGTTCTACATTATATTTTCCATATCCAAAGTGAATTTCCTGAATTTTCTGGGCCAATTTTGATACTACTCGAAATTTACCAGTATGTATTATATTTTATATGAATCTGTCATGAGATCGACATACATTTGACAACTTTCGGCCAAATTGGGCCATACATTTAAACTTTTGCGCTTGCAAAACTTCATGTGTTCTTTGTTGTAATTTTCCTGTACAAACAAAACATTTTCAACCGAATTCACCTTTTCAGGGCTTGTTGCTGCTGTATAATGGTTCAAAAGTTTATTTGTGTGATTGACTTAAATCCTGGTGACTTTGATACAAGAAAAATGGTACTTGAACTAAAATTTCAAAAAATATAAATGTAGACTAATAGGGTAAAAACAATTCTAAAACCTAGGGATGCAGATAGATGCAGACAAACTAAAATTTTTCGAAAAGGCAATAATCTAAACTATTTAATGGTATCCAAGAGTTAGCTTTATCTTACTTTTTAATAGAACTTTTTCTATTAAAAAAAATAAATAAACAGTTTTTTGCGACATTAAATATGAATTAACAATTGATCTATTGAAAATTTATGCACATAAATCCGATAAAACAAAGTCTATATTTATTTCGGAAGCGTCCATAATATAGCACTATTTTTTATTCTACTTGAAATAACAGATTAAAGAACTATACTCAAAAAACGTGATTCATTCATAAAATAAGAAACACCATCTTTGCATTAGTCTCAAGACCATACAATTATATTTATATCAAAACCATTCGCAGGGTACAACACCCCAACTATTAAGAAATATCAGGTAAAAAATAAATTATGCTAGGAAATTTTTTTTTAATTGACTTTTGGCCAGCTAGAATCAGTAAATCTCCCACCGTGCAGCGTAGCAGGCAAAGCTACGCTAGTTTACTAGTAAAGAAAAAGAAAGCGTTTAGTGATAGGTAAATTGTAAAAGAGACAATGCTTTGTGCAACCGAATCTCTCTTTGATGAAAGGAAAAATAAATCTGAAATAACCTCATCCATAGAAAAACTTCAACGTTCACATCAAACCGTAGGCAGAAGAGTTGAAAAGATTTCTCGTGTTAAAATAAATGATCAACGTAAAAATAACACAAATAAAAATATATAAAAGGGCAAACAGCTGTTTCAGAGCCCCTAAAATTCCATCATTAGTGCAAAATTTAAAAAGATTAAAAACTTATTTAAATGTTTAACCCATTCGGGACCATGGGTGCATATATGCACCCTCAAAAAGAGCATACAGAATTTGTTTTAGGCACCAGTAATATTTGCTTTCTCTAATTAGAGCATTTTTGTGGTAGTTTAAGTAAAGGTAGCATTTTTTAAAAAAGTGGTGCCAACCGAATAAAATTTGTGTAAAAGCTGCCGGTCCCGAAGGGGTTAAGCCATTTAAGTGTGCTTGTGTCTCCACACATGACCAAAATAGAATGGCCATTCTATTTTGGTCGTAAATTTGGTACTGATGATGGAGCTTTAGGAGCTTCAAAACAGCTGTTTGCCATTTTATATATTTTTATTTGTGCTATTTTTACGTTGATCATTTATTTTAATATAATGGTTACAAAGTTCAATCCATCTAATTTAAAGATTTCTCATGATTTGAAATCTCAAGCACAATCTGACCTGCAAAAATGTGAACGATTTTCATTGCAACTGGATGAAAGCACAGATGCGTCTGATGCTGCACAACTAGTTATCTTTGTCCAAAAGGTATTTTCTGATTTCAGCATAAAAGAAGAGTTCATGTGACTACTTCAGTTTCATGGGCGTACAACAGAAGGTATTTTTTATGTTTTTAAAACTTTTGTAAAAGAAACAGGCATGCCTCTGGACAAAAAAACCATTTATCAAAATGGATGGAGCTAGATCGATGGCCAGAAAAAATAACAGGTTTCTCGCACTCTGTGACAGAGATGAAACATTTACCGAATTTCTGGCCTATCATTGCATTATCCACCAAGAAGCTTTGTGAGGAAAAGTACTCAAATTTGAGCATGTTATGAATATTGTCGTAAAAATCAGAAATTCTTCCACTTACCATTGTTTAAGGACATATTGCAAGATGCAGAATCTTATCAAGAAAGATGTGTTATTATACACTTAAGTAAGATGGTTCAGTAGAGCGAAAATGTTAAAAAGATTTTGTATGCTCTTACCTGACATCAAAACTTTTCTTGAGTCACAAAATGTTTTTCATAAGGAGTTAGAAGACACTTGCTGGTTATTTGATTGCCTTTTCGACATATATAACACTTAAATTGAATAATTTTAATTTGGAGCTACAGGGAAAAGATCCTGAAATTTTAAATATGATATGTGCAGCAAAAAGTTTTCTAAACAAGACAGAATTGTGGATTTCAAAATTGAGACAAGGATCACTTTCTCATTTTCCCAATTTAATGTCAGTGGCTGAAAAACATAATTCTGTGAGAAGAAATTTTGGACATTTTGCAGATAATCTTGAGACACTTCTTGACGATTTTAATAGGCAATTTGAATTTTAAGCTGATGCAATGTTTTAGCAAAACCTTTTGTTAAAATCGACATTATCAAAATTTCAAAGATTGCCTCTAACTTCAAAATTGACAAAGTGGGAGATCTAAAATTAGAAATTATAACTCTTCAAAATGACTTAATTTTGAAATTGCATATTAAAGATAAAAAACTTTGGAATCTGGTAGATAAGGAAAAGTACCCCTCACTTCCTAACGTTGCCCTGAAACTTCACTCATGCTTTGGCTCGACTTATCGGTGTGAATCGCTTTTCTCTATGATGAAAATTGCAAAATACAAGAATTGATCATCGCTGAGTGATACACAACTAGAAAACATTTTACGAGCAGCATGTTTGAACTATATTCCAGATTTTTCTGCTTTGGCACAGGAAAGTCAGTGTCAAATTTCTCACTAGTAGGTAAAAATAAAAATCTATTAAAAAAATTATTTTCTTTAAAATCATTTGCATGTTCTTTTTCCTACTTGAGGCATGAAAATTTTTATCCTTGAAATTTTTTTTTTAGATAGGCCTTCTCAGAGTTATATAATGCTAGATTTAATGATTACCATAACGCCCCTGCATAGTACGGGACTTATGGTTACCACTATGATTTTGAAACATATGTATGCCATGTAGACGTGAGTGTATCGCTCCTATAATGAGATAATAAATATGTATGCAATTGTCCACTCATGTGAATAATGGCACCCTTCATTGCTTGTCACCAGCTGAGATGCGCCCCTGCTTACTAAAATGTTGGACAGGCCTGATTTAGATTATAACATCACATTCATCCTTATTTTAATAGTTAAAAAAATTTACTACAATTTCATTTTGCACGTGGAAACCTTTCAATTGAAAATTAATTGCTGTGGACAAATTATTATTACATCTTTTTAATTGTTAGCAACAATAAAGAAACATGGTTAAATTTTATAGGAAAAATGCCCATTGATTCTCAATGAAAATAATAAAATTTTGAATTAAGAAAAATATTTGAATAAAGTAAATAAAATATAGCTTATGTTACCTCCTGGATTTATAATCTACTTACATGCAAAGGCATTTAATTATCCGTTTTGACCCTGAGGTCAGCCAAACAATTTCTTCACTATTTTAAATTTATAATATCTTTAGAATTAGCATAAATAAAAATTTTGTAGCATCGGGACAAAACAGTAAGAACAACTTAAAAACATATGTGGTCCAATGGACTTTACTATGTTAAATTAACATTGAGGAGTCGAAAGTATTGCGCTACTGCACAATACTTAAATTAAATATAAAAAACTTATTAGAGTTTTCAATTTACAAAAATGGTTTTCACCTATATTCTGTAAACCAAGAAGTCTAGGTCCAGATCCCCTAGTAATAATAAAGCACTAACTTTTTCTTTAAATGTTATTCTTGTAGAAATAAAATAGATTAATAAATATTAATGGGAAGACATACTTTGAAAAATAGTTTTTCTGATGGTGCTTATAAATTTGAAAGCAGTACATAAAATATTATTGTTTTTACATAAAGTATGACATGATCTGAAATAGTTAATTTTGCAAAAGAAACTAATAAATAGATAAATAATGATTAAAATAAAAATAAAAAAAATTAACAGAGAAAAATATAAAATAACCTTTTTTAATTTATGCAACAACATAAACAGAAATGAATAATATTCATTACAGAAAAAAGTATGTTTTTTGTAAGATATCATCTAGGACCAATAATTTCAGAACATAAATAATGTATACATAAATATATAAACAGAAAATATATTTAATATCATGAACTTTCTTTCCTATAATAACATTTATTTCAAACTAATTTACTGTAACATTTAAAATTAGATATAAGCAGTCGAAGAATATTTAGTAAAAGAAGATTTTTGAGAACTAGAAATTAATCTATTGAGTTCCTCCTGTATATCTGCAAAAAATGGACATGATCGATCTAATTTTGAAGTAAATCGATTTTCAGCAATTTTTGAAATATCAAATAAGAAAGAGATATTCCTTATCAAAAACTGCTTCTCCTGACTGTCAGCAGCTTTTTGGAAAGCATTTTTGACATGAAAAAGTTGTGTCTGAAATGTAATGGCTAAAGCTTCACTGACTAAAACATGAACCATTGGTGTATATAACTTCAACAAATCATCCATGAAATTCAAGTACATTTTAGCAAAAGCTATGGTATTTGCAGTTAAATAAAGCCAACACTCATCAAAGAGATAAATTTCTGCATTATGGATACCAATTTCTCTCAAATCATCTAGCAACTTTTTACAATTTGCTGAATTTTGAAGATTTTGTGGCCGCCATTTCTCATCATTTGAACGCAATTTAACAGCCTCTAAAAGTTTGTCTCTCATTTCTGTGACAAGCCTTTCAACATGCGAACCCAGTAGGTCATTTAAAAGGAAAGAAAGGTCTAATCCCACTTCAGAGAGAGTATCACACTGCTGACGGGCACAAGCTATGCACTCAGTAGCCACAGATGCACTAACTTGAGGTGTGAAAACATGCTTTGAAAAGGTTTGAACAAACTGTTCTAACTGCACTTTAGCCCAACAAATGAATAAAGACAGACATGCATTGTTCATAAATGCTCTAGAAAATTCTTTACCAATACTTGCAATACCAGAGAAAAACACAGAGCATAGTTTTTCAACATAACCAGCAGTGGCACCTTCTGCTTTCTGTTGCTTCATATTTTGTTTCAACATCGCAGAACAGCGTTTTAAAAATAAATGACATGCTTTTGAAGACTTTCCTAGCCTTATTAGTACTCCAACAGCTTTTCTGGCAGCCCTAGGTCCACCATGGAGTGAACGATCAGGTGATACTTTTAGTTCTTCAGTAAGAATATTTACCAATTGTTTAGCCCTATTATCTATCCTAATTTTGGTGTCTCTGACAGCAGTACTTCTTGGAAAAGCCATACAATGAGTATTAGCTTTCTGAATAAGATCTACAGCTTTTTCAAATTCTCGTAGAGCAATGCACACATCTAATTCTTCAGGTAATTCCAGTAGCCATGTGGGTGTTTCAAGCTGCACATTCTTTTTTGACGGTGAATCTTCCACAAAAGGATTTGGTCCATCATCTTCAAATGGGTTAGGCGCGTCTAGAATACCAGAATGTCTACGTTCAAATAATATTAATTTCTTTTTCTTGGCTTGATCAATGCGTGATAACCACTCTTTCTTCACAGCAGCTGATGTACATTGGAACAATCTAACTTCAGGAAACATTAGAATTTTAAAAGCATTTTTTATGCTCAATTCTTCTTTGATATTAACCACAGCTAAGCTATCCAATTCATATAAGGCTTGATACCTGAAATTTAAAAAAAAATATTTTTTCAGAAATTGTACAAAAGCTAAAAAAATGTCAGATTTGATTTAAAAGATAGATTAACATTAGGGTCATTCCATGGTAACTTATGTTACATTTAGAATAATTGACTTCAGTAATTTTAGTAATATAACACCAGAAAATATTCAAAATGGAAAGTTGATGTGACTTTTTAATTAAACCTATCCAAACCGAAATTTGGATGAAAATTAACCAAATTTAGTGGTATTTATTGAACAGTGGGAATTAAACTTATTATGGTAACTTACGTTTTTTTAAAAATGTAAAGTAAGTTACCATAGTAAAATGTAATTTCCAGAGTTCAAGAAATAACACTAAATTTAAGTAATTATCATGCAAATTTCCCTTTGGATAGGTTTAATTAACAAATCACATCAACTTTACATTATGAATATTTTTTGATGTTATATTACTAAAATTACTGAAGACAATTATTCTAAGTGTAATGTAAGTTACCATGGAATGACCAATTAAACAAATATAAGCATAGAAATTAAGAATTATCAATCATTTTTGCTAAAGTCTTGCAATTTCAACATTCTCAAAGTGATTACATTAATCATTAGTACTTTGACTTATTAAAAATATATGTGAGAATAAAACTATATCAATTGCTTTTCAGCTGCACACAATAAGATCAATAGAAATTTTTGCCTCCCTCAGAGAAAAGTCTGCCCCCCCAAAAAGTTTTGAAATGGCATCCCTGCAAAAAACACTCACTAAAATACACAAATTGGCTGTAGACTTGATTATTGAATAATCCTAATCCTCACAGTCACTTTTAAACCTATATTGGAACACACTTAAACTTTATCTTGAAAATGCTGAATTTTAATCAATCATTTTCTGATTTTCTTTTGCTCTCCTTTGTTCAAGAGTTTCAATAATAGACACAAATATCTTTTGAACATTTTTGATGATATTATTAAGAATTCCCTTTGAAATTTGATGCAGTAGTGAAACAATTAAAAAATCAATGTAGACAGCACTCAAGATTTCATTTGTTTACATTGCTATTGTCATTCATTTTGAGTCATTCCATGTCAAATCAACCAATGACTCAACCTGACCATTTCAGATTTTGATGAAACTCACAGGAATCATTCTCCCTGATGATATAAATGAGAATATACTTTTATTATATTTTTTATCTCAGTAAATTTTCATACAATTAATTTTTTTAATTTCGAAAAATCATTTTTTTGGCTCGTATAAATGTTTTCAATTTTGAATTTCTCAAGTTCTGTCAGGCTTAGAGAGTTGTTTGACTCTTCATTTTAAAGAGAATTTCATAAGGTTTAATTTGATATGCACGTTGACTATGTTTGGTTTAAAAAAATAATTTAATTTAAAATTTTTAAATTAAAATTTTAAATAGTGTTTTTAAAAAAATTTTGCAAAATTATGTTTTTTGTAATATTATTAACTTTAAATTCTAAAAATTTTAGAGTAAGATCTCAATGGGATCAGCAGTAATGTTAAAAAAACCAACGTTAAACACCAGTTGGGGCTGGTATTTAAAGTTGGCACCTCGCCAACTTTATGTTTGTGCTAAAGATAGTATTGTTTTATTAATTTTAAACATTTTTTTAGGGTTTCGTTCATCTCACGAAACCCTAATACTCCCACTTTGTTGTCTGTCTGTCACAGAGCCGGTTCTTAGAAACTATGTAACTTACAGTCATATAATTTTGTGTACTTATAGCTAAATACCTATTATGAATCTCTAAATCATAAAATTTGAAAAAATCGTATTATTTTAATATATAGAGATAAAAAACCAAAAATCTAACAGCCTTTTCTATTAAATTTAAACATTTCCCAACCCCAGTGCATCTGTGCCAGATCTTAGTATTTTAGCTTTACTATTAGAATGCTTCATAACATCATCAGCACTGATGTCATATGCTCATATACGCACCAGGTTGGCACGATTTTTTTGCCGAAAAAAATTAATTGTTGTTTATTTATATATTTTATTTTTATTATGTAAATCAGTATTTATTTATATCAAACTATCATTTATTTATTTTTATTTTCCTTTTTAAAATAATAGAAGGTATTTCATTTATTACATTATTTTATTTTTATATTGAAATAAAAAATCACGTGCTATTATTGCATGCTATTTGTAACTAATATTCAAAAACAAAGTCTTCGTCAAATTGGCGGGGGAAAAAAATCGCACCAACGTGGTGCGTATTATATGACATCTTAGCCACATCATCTACAAAATAAAACAATTTTGGAAGAAATATAACATGTTCTTACCTTACACTAAGCTTTACAAATATGATTACTGCTTTGCCAAGAAAAAAATATCCAATTTTTATAAAAGAAACACAAAGAATATGTGGACAATTTTATAAATCATAATTTTAATAGGATTTTTATAGCAGTAATATATCTTAAATATCCGTTTTAAAAAAAGTAATTAAAGTAACCTGTATTGCATTGGCCCTCTACTGTTGTCAACTTTTGTAGCAAACATAAGTCCATCATCCAGCAGAACGCAGTATACAGTATGAAGATGTTTTAGATCACTAACCCCAAGTTCCAACATTTCCCCACTATATAAGACTGTTCTTCCTCTGACTTCTAATATTGTAGCACATCCTTCAACTTTTTCCAATAACAGCGATAGATTTTTATTATTTTCTTCATCTGTCTCTTTCTCTCCAATTATCTTAGATTCTGTATCTTTAGATGCTGCTATAGATACATCAAGCAAAGAACTTAATACAGACTGTTGTTCAGCTAACATATGACTCAACTGATACATTTCTCCTTCCAAGTATGAAATTTCCTTGGCAGTTTCAATAAACTGAGTATAATTTTTATATACATTTTTCTTGAGTAAGCCATTTGTTTCTTCTGCTAACTTCTGTATACGATCCCTTTCATTTAATAAGTCTTCTACACCGGTACAGTCAAAAATTTTTTGCTTAACATAGTCCAGAGGGTTAAATTCTTCAGTAATTAAATGGTCAGCAAGCCTATCACTCATTTTGATAAATAAAGTACGATCCTCAACTGAAATATTTTTGTATATTTTAAGCTACAGAAAAGAAAACCTATCTTTCAAAAGTCGAAAACAGAAACTTAATTTAATACGCCCACATCATAAACAGAAACAGAAAGAATCGTGAAGGTTAGTTGAGTTGTAAAATGCTGCAACTCCAGCCGGGAAAATCAGCTACTAAATGGAGAAAGAGATGATGGAGAGGAAGAGGACACTAGCGCTACGGTAGATACCAGGCTGCGACCTACATAATACAGTACAGTAATAAATTACAGTTTTTTGGATGGGATAGAAAATTTGAAAAGATCTTTCAACCTTCTTTTAAATTATTATTCACTTTCGAAAAAAGATTGTATTTGTTATTGTTTACTGCGACGTCCTTGGTATTATTTACTGCGACTTCTACTTTGCAATGTTTAAAAACATATGAGAATGAACGTGAAGTCATCCCAACAAGGAAACTGCAGTCATTATTTTAAATTAATTTATTAATATTTTAATTTAAAGTAGCATTAAAATGCATGAGGCCTATGAAGTGATACCTATCGTTCAAAAATTGCCACCTGGATTGTCGATAGAAACAATTTCTGCTTATGGTACATATTATCAGTGAAATTTTTTATCTTGTATATTTAATAAAAATTCATTGGTACAAGATAATTACATTTAATGCATGTATATGTAATTAGAAGGAAAAAAAATGTCGAATTTTATAATTTGTGAACAGAAGCTTAAATATAATGAGTTTTGTTTTATTTTAACATTTTATATTGTTCATCATTGATTTACGTACCATCTCTTATCTTAATTAATTAGCGGAAATTAATTAATTGATCAAATATCTTATCTTTAAGTTGCTGTCACTCTTTCCTATTCACTTCTCTTTTCTTTCCCACAGTTTTCTTTTCACATATTAAAGATTTTCTCATTTTATTCAGTGATCATAATTTCAGTTATTAAAAGGAAGTCTATAGAATTTTTTTAAATAAATATAAATCGAATAATTGCAGGGTGTTAAAAGCAATGGTTCTTACATATTTTTCAGATTAAAATTATAGAATGCAGTGTTGGAAGAAACAGCTGCAGCAAAACTGTAATGCTGTGCATTTTTGCACCATTATCAATCATTTTTCAACGAAATTGCTCTCAAATGTCTCCCAACTACTAAAATTTTATCCTAACAGCATTTTTTGGTAAGACGAATTCTGTAATTCCATTATTTTTTTCCTAGGACCATACGATGAAATTCTCTTTTTTTTTTTTTTCACGATCCTTTGCCAAAATTAACATTTTTGTTCTGCGACCGATTGACAAAATTTATTTTCTTTCTGCGACTATTTCTCAAAGTTTGTTAAATGTTTCTGCGATATTTAGAAGAAATTTACGATTCTTTTTCACAGTCATTTGTCAAAATTTGTGACTTTTTACTTACCCATCATAAGTACAGGGCTGCCATTCCAAAAATTATTCAAAATAGTTTCTTTAGTAGCCTTTGAAGCTGAAAATAGTGCAAAAATAGTCGCATATCATGGCTGATTTAGCAGCAAAATAGTTGCATATAAAGTATTATCCAAAATAATCACAGTGTTGAGATCAGGGTAAATAATGATTTTCTTTTTACAAATTTTCTGACAATTCCCTGATCTTTCCTTAAAAATGATTAGACTAAGTTTTTCTGATTACAACAATACAAAATTTTATATACAATCCGCACAAATTCAGTACTGTTTTTACATATTATCTAATTGTTATGTAACAAAATTGTTAAAAGTAAATCCATTCTAGTTTTTATGACATTTGAGTTTGGTTTGCTCAGGTGTCGGAAGTACGCACTACAAGTACCGAAACTACAGTAGTCGCTACTTTTTACAGTAGTTTGTAGTGTAGTGTGCTACATTTTGAACAATGTAGTGTAGCGAGTAGCACGATACAAAAAAATCAGTAGTTTGTAGCGAGAACCGATGCTACATTTAACGATACTTAAGGGGGGAGAAAATGTGCCATTCTGCAAATCATGTGGCCAAAACTTGCATCTTGAGTTCTGGTCAACAATTTGCTAATTTCCGTGACAAATCTTTGCTGCAGTGTATAACAATGCATCGCATGAAGTGATAGATTTTTTCCCATTGACATTTGCTGCTAAAATCAAGAACTAACCCACCAAAGGAATTTAGTTTCTTGCTGGCAACACTTGTCTTATTTACTCGTTATTAGGTCTTCATGTTTTAACGGCGGGTTTCTTATTATTAAGAATTGCTTTATTTACAGATTTATTTATTTTTTGTATTTAGAGTTGTTTTCTGTAATTTTCTAGATTATAATATCTCCCTTAGTTTTAAGAACTAAAATAACTTCTTAAAAACACCATAAAAATTTTAAAATGCACAAAATGGTGTTTTTAAGAAGTTATTTTAGTTCTTAGTGTTTCACACCAGTTTCAACTTATTTTATTTTATTATCCCTTAGTTTTGCTACGAAATTAGTAAATGTGTGTATAACTAACATTTTGGAGACAAACAATAACATTTTGTTGTATGGTATCTTTCTTAATTTTTTTCATGACCTAGGTTATGTCGCATTTATTTAATTTAATTGCAGCCGCGATATAACGAGGGGTAGTTTTATTATTTAATCTGTGTTTTCAATTTTGAGTGTAAATTGAACCCTTTGATAAAATCTGAAAGTAGCAAAGTAGTGACTACTTTTGAAAAGTAGTTTGTAGTCTCTACTTTTTAAAACAAGTAGTTGTAGTTAACTATATTTTCAATACAGTAGTGGTAGTTGTAGTTCGCTACAATAAAAAAGTAGTTTTTCTGACCCCTGAGTTTGCTGCAACTTTTGGATCAACTCTTGATATAGCTCTTGTTAGTTGCAGATGTAATAGTGATATTTCCAGCATTTTTTGCTTTCGTAATGAACTTCAAGAAATCTTTGTTGGAATCTTTTCTGGAATCTTTCTTGGAACTTTTCCTAAACTGCAGTATAAGGAAAGTTTTTATTTTCTTACTTTGAAATGACATTTTTTGTAGAATACTACAACATAGTTAGCGTCCCAATTTAGGGTAAAGCACTACACATTACAAAAATCTATTTGAAAAATAATTTGCAAATGAAAACTTTCAGGGGGGAGGGAATTTGGGTCATTGGTATTTATCATTAAGGCAAAGTATCAAATATATCAAAAAATTTGATATCATTTCTTTTAAAACCCATATTTTGAATTCATGAGAGATGTGAATGAAAAAGCATCAGTGAATAAATTTTATATATTTTTTCATATTAAGATAATAATTGCACCTGTGAACATAAATAAAACTAAAAAGAAAATTATGATTTAAAAAAAAATTATTAACATAGCGTCACTTAAATTTGATATCATTGCTTTTAAGACCCATATTTAAAATTCATAGAACCAAAAGAAAGTGCTGCGTCAACACTTTTAACCCGTTAAGGGTTTTTGTACTGATTATAAATACCTCTCTACCACCAAAATTTCTGTTCCCCCTCTTTGTCAACCCCTGTAATCTTTTTAAAAACTATTTATTAAAAAAAATCTTCTGTCCTATTTGTTGCTCTCTATTAACAATAAATAAATAACAAATCATCTAAATTACAAACCCCTTCCTTTGAAATTCATATTACCCTCTCATCCCCAAGAATACAAAGTTTAAAATTTGTAAAACTCTTATTTGAAGAAATCTTTTGTCGTATTTGTTGATATCTAGTAAAAATAAATAGATAATTTGTCATCTAAGTTTTCTCTCTACTCCAAAAATGTTCGCCCCCTCCCACACATACACTATTTAAAATCTTTAAAACTATTTTTTTTTTTTTAAATCTGCTGTATTTGTTTATCTTTAGTAACAATTAATGAATAATGAATCATCTAAAATACCCTTCTTTCTCCCAAAAGTTCTATTTCCCCCCCCACTGTCCCCCCACTCAGCAAATACTTTAAAATCTTTAATATGTATTTGTTTAAGCACTGTTCTATTTCTTATTTTATAGTAAGGTAACTCAGCTCATCTACATCATCTTATATAAGTATCACTCATCTAAAATAATCATCCCCTTTGAAATTTTTGCCCTGTCCTTTTCTCCCAAGGAAGGGGGTTGAATTTCTAAATATGTGAGAGGAAAGCAACAATTTTCATCTTTTTTGCAGTTTGGCTTGTTCTTTCCTCCCTGAATCATGTGTATATTTTATGTTTTGAAATAAATATGTTCCTTAAAACAACTCTCCGCCCATTAACAAAATATCAGCTGTGAGAACAGTCAAACTACAAAAAAAGACTAAAATTTCTTCTCTGCCATCCCCCCCCCCCCCCGCTTCATTTGTAGAAATTTAGTCCTTTTTCTGGGGATGGGGATGGGGAATGGAAATTTAAAGGGAGAGTGAGTTACATGATTATTTATTTATTGTTGCTACAAAGTAACAATAAAGCATAAAATCTTTAAAAAATAATTTTAAAGATTTTGAAGTTTGTGTGCTGGGAGGGGAGGGGGGAGAGAAGCAGATAATTATTTAATTATTGTAGGAAAAAAATGAAGATTTTAAAGTATGTACTGGGGGGGGGGGGGGCAAAGAAAATAAAGAGGACTTTTTGAGGCAGAGGAGGGGAAGAATTTAGATTGTTTTTTAAATATTGTTACAAAAAATAACAAATAGAGCATAAAAAAATAAGAATTTTAAAGATTTAAAATTTAATTATATGCATTTGCAGGAGGGGGGGGGGGGAGGTCTTCATGAGATGAGGTTGGAGGGAGCAGGGGGAGAAAAGCAGAGATTTTAGGAGGAGGAGGAGGTGATTTATGTGGTAGATTAGGTTTATTTATTGTTAATATAGAGTATTAAATAAGTCTGAAAAGAAATTTAAAAATAAAGAGTTATAAAGGTTAAACTATGGGGTTTTGGTACTAGAGGGGGGGAAAGCAGTAATTTTGAGGGGGATTTAGATGATTGATTATTTAATGTTGCAATAAAATAACAAATAAAGAAAAATATTATTATTATTATTTTTTTTTTTTTTGGAGGGGGTTAGATTTTATATATATATTTATTTTTGAGTGAAAATCTGCCGAAATACAGAAGATTCTCGCCCCTTTTTAGTTCTAAATGAATGATAAAACAGGTTTTTAAATGATTTAAAAAAATAATCCTGATTATAAGCCCCCCCCCTCCCGCATTCAACCCTTTTTGGTTTTGAGAAAAGAGGGGCTTACAATCAGGATTTTACGGTAATGTTATTAGTTAACAACAAATAAGGCAGAACTATTTTTCTTAAAATAAAATTTTCAAATGCTTGAAAATCTGCATGCTGGAGGGGTTGGGCAAAGGGGAGAACCAAAAATTTTGGAAGGAAGGATAGTTTACAAGTAGGACAGGAGAATTTTTTAACTATACAAATACAGATTTTAAATTTCCTTATATGCTAGGGGAGAAGAGTATATTTTGAATGAAAGAAGAGGGAATTTAGATGATGGTTATTTATTTATTGTTATTAGAAGCAGTGATCAGTAAGTAGGGCAGATGTCTTTTCTTAAATAAATAAATAAAGAGATTTAAATGATTTGAAATACAGCATGAGGGTGAGAGTAGGGATGGGGGCAAAGGAGGAAGCAGAAATTTTTTAATGGAGGAGGTTATTTATGGTTATTAGTGAGCAACAAATAGGGCAATTTTTTTTTCGTTTGAGAAATAGAACTTTAATGATTTAAAACTACCTATGCTGAGAGATCAAAGGACATAATTGCTTATTTGCTTACTGTTACTATGCAGCAGCAATTAGAACAATTAATTAAGAGAAAAATGAGTGAAATTGACTCTTGGTCAAGAAAAGTGCTGTTTGGTGGTGGTATTGAACACCTAGAAAAATTGCACTGGAATGGTAAAAATTTTTTATTGTTGTTTCATATTTCCTGCAACATGTATTTGAAAAAGTTAGAATAAAATTTTCAAAAAGTCTCCTTTTTCATAAAATAGTTGCCTATTTGTCAGAAATAGTTGCATTTCAAGCCTTTTTTGCTTAAAAAAGTTGCCTTAGTTTCCTAAAGCTGAAAATAGTAGCAAATGGCAGCCCTGTAAGTAGTATAGGGTAAGTCTTGTAATCATTTTGAAAATCGGAAAAAAAATTTTGACGGATTTACATGTTTCAGACACTAGAGATTCCGAAAAACATATTTTTAGAAGAAAAAAATGTGCCGTCCGTCTGTCTGTGTGTCTGTAAACGCTCTATCTCCCGAACAAATTGAAATAGAGACTTGAAATTTAATATGTACTTAGTATGTAATAATAGGAAGTAACTTATTGAATTTCAGTAACCTCGATTATCCGGAACTATTTTTTTCGGACTCTTGAAATATTTATTCTGATAAAAGGTATATAAAAATTTTTGAAATTGTTTATTTTAACGAGTGAATATAAAAGACAAATAAAAAAACAAATTTTGCATAAAGAACAGGGGTCGATTTAGAAAAAGAAAGTTGCATAGCAGTAACTGCTATACAAAGTCAGTTTTGAATAGCAGTTAGACACTTTTGTTTAGCAAGTAAAAAAATAGCAAATGTAACTTTTAAATCTTGTAAATTTACAACAAAATTTTTTTTAAAAAGCAACATTTAACAAAAGGCATAAATGAAAGTAAATAAAATGATACAAAGAATAAAAAATAAATGATAACTCACCTACCCAATATAAATTACTTAGGAAATCAGAAGCTGGCTCTTGAATGACTTATAGGTTAATTCACCTTCACCACAGGTCAATTAAATATATGTATCAAATTACCACAGTACCAATTCTTAAAAAATGTATTTGTTGTGAGGGTCAATATTTTTTAATAAGCCATAAACTCAGAAACACAATTTTTGTAATTTTAAATAAAATATAAAGGGGAAAAGAAAAAAAAATGAAATCTTCATTTAAGTTAAGTACACAAGTATTATTACACAAAAAATACCTCTTGTTCATATTGTTTACAGGCTATTTACAAAATTTCTGTAACTTCATTGTTTTAGTTACTCATCCTCATTAAAATTTTGCTTCCTTTTTCCATATTTCTGTATATTTGGTCGACGAGGTTTTGAGAAAATTTTTTTTTACAGCTCGATTAGGTGAAAAATTTTCTATTTCTGGTCCTTCCACACAAATACGTATGAGATTATCCAGCACATCCTTATTCATTCGACTGTGAAAGTCAGTTTTTATGCGACACATATACGAAAAACACCTTTCAACTAAGGCATTTGATGCAGGCAAAATGAGAAGAATCTCAAACACATGTGACAGGTTTGGAAAAAGATCCTTCTTCGATTTTGTAATAACAGTCCACACTTCATCTCTTGACAAATGTGTCCAATTCAGCAACCAAAGAGATTTCAACTCTGCCCATTCATCTGAAATAGAGGTGATAATGACTTGTTGATGATGATGATTTGTTTGAAGAAGCAGACTGAAGCTATCTACTAAGATCTTAATTTCATCATTACCAAAAACTTGTAACGAATCTTTATTCTGTGGCCAAATTGATACGTCTAATACTTTAAGGCAGTTAACGATACCTGACGATAAATCTGGAAACCTTTCTTTTACACATGCACTGAGGGACTTAAGGTATGTGTATGCAGTGTTGATATCAATTTCTTGTCCACTTAATTTAATGCTGCAAAATTCTCCTGACTTTATTACAGACATAAAGATTTCATCATTCACTAAGCTATCACACTTAACTTTTTCAATAAAAATTTCAAAATGCTCAAGGTAAGTCTTTGCATTGAGCAAATTACAACTATCCTTCTGTAAACACAACGACAATTTTCCAAGAGCTTCACATACTTTGCTCATTAGCAATAGATAAAAAACAAATTTTCGTGACTTCAAGATTTTAAGATAACCAGATATCTTGGCTTTATCCACAGAATCTTCACTGTGGACTTCTACAGTATTCTCTAAGTGTGCAATTACTACTGTATATGAATTTATTAAAGCAGCAACTGCTCTTCTTTTATAATCTATCCACCTTGTTCCCTGAATATTGCTAGGAGAAAAATTTTTACTGTTTTCTTCTTCTTCAAAAATATTAGCTAAATCAGCTACTTCTCTCCTTCTTTTAGAACTTCGCTTGTAGAAGCTATAAAGGAACATCAGCACTGAAATAACATTTTCAAAGTATGACTTGGTCATAGAATCCTTCACAGCCAATTCTAATCGGTGGTTGAAGCAATGAATTGAAACTAGCCATGGACATTGTTCCTTAATTAGCACTACCAAACCTTGGCGGACACCTAAATTTACACTTGCTCCATCACTGCAGAAACCAACTAGTTTTTTTGAAATGTCATCAAATGCCATAGTCAAATCGATAAAAATCCTTAAAATTTGAAATATGCGGAGAAAAAAAAAGTGTATTTTAATAAAAGTCTAAAATTAAATTTCTTTAAAAATGTTTTTAAAAAAATTGACAGTCGTGAAAGAAAATATTTAGTTATATTACACTAAATGTTTTAAATCAAAATCCTTTTATGAATTAAAAAAAAAAATTGCCGCAGAATGGAATAAAATTAACATGGTTCTCGTTGAAACTGTCTAAGTAAAGAGCAATGCGCATGCACGCAGCACAATCCATTTTTTGAAATTGTAGCCAAAGTGCAGGGACTAGACGCTTGTGAGAAATTCTTTGCTTCAGAGAGAGCAGTTGCGCAGAGCGGATGCATGAAGCAAACGCGTACGGTAAGCAAAATACGGTCAGAGCGAAGAAGTGGGGTCAGAATCTGCACTGTCTGTTTCGATGCATAAATAAAGTAAAAGGATCATAACAGTGAGTGTTCATTTTAGAACCACTTCTATGACCACTTCTATGAGCAAACGCAGTGATTAGTGAGTAACAGTGATTCAGCAATCAATCATAGCGTCAGAGCGGGGACAAATCATGTGTTTACTGGGAAAACTGCGCTCAGCAATGGCGTCTCGCTGTACTTCCATTGTAAATAAACACTTGGGGAGGGTGAAAACACCTTTAAATCTTATCTTTAAGTGTACATGACATAACAAAGGGTGTGGGAAATATGCATCGCAATGATTGCGATTTAATGCATTTCTTGGATCGCATTTTAGTTAAATTTGAGTCTCAAATTGCGATGCGATACCGCTTAAATCAAACCCTGATAAAGAATGAAGTTGATCGGATAATGAGTTGCCGAGATATTTGTAATCATATTTTCCACACTATTCGATTTTTCATGACTCTTTATTTATTTTAAATTTCAATTCAAAGATATATTTTAATTGGAAATAAGACGCTTAATCTGACACAGTAAACCGTTAGTTAATATGATTATCAACTTTGGAGTTATAAGGTTGTTTCTTTTATGCAATTCAGTAATAGAGCATTTAAAGTTTATGACGTCATCAAGCCACAATTTTATTCGAATTGCAATGCATTTTATATATAAATAGTTTGTACATGTTTTATTTTCATATTTTATATTATGAATATCCATGATGGGTAAGTATTACGGTGGCCCCCAATGACTAGTTTTCCCTGCAACCGTCTGAAAAAATTCACGTTTTTTTTTTTTTTTTTAGTATGATCTTTGACGAAATTCTTGATTTTATTGTGCAATCGTTTGATGAAATTCTCAATTGTTTGACTAAATTTGTGACTTTTTCTGCAACCGTTTGATGAAATTTTTTGTGTGTGATCATTAAACCTTTTTTTCCAAAAAAAAAAAAAAAAAAAAAAAAAAAAAAAGAAGAAATCGAATCCAAAATGGTTAAATATATTTAGTGATGTTGCTAGGCTTTTAAAATGCTAGGTACCTGGGACCCAGGCGCTTCCAAAAAACTCTGTCCTTTTTTAGAAATAAGATATTTAATGTATTTTATACAAAATATGCCTCTTTTGCAATTTTTTAACAGAAAAATTATGCATCCTGATCCTGAAGGACCCATAAAAATTATATTTATACATCCCTTCTCCAACTTTTTGCTTAAATGATACACTATAGTGAATCCTCGGCATCACTGATGTTATACATCCACAGAATTGAATTTTCTTCAATAAAACAAATGATACCTCACACAACAAAAGATAACATGTTTCCATTTTGTTTTTAAATAGTTGTTATATAAAAACAAAAGATTTAATGTATAGCACATATCACACAGATGGTTCTTTGCTGCTTTCTAAACAAACAAAACAAAAAGGCCCAATTTCACACTAATAAATATGAATCACACCACAAGAGGAAAGAAATAAAGAAAAAAGTATGTGTTTGACTCTAAAGGCCTCATAAATTGGATTTGTCCATTGTAGATTATTCCTGATAAGATTGGATTGGATATCAGATGCAAATAGCAATTGGTTGACTGGAGTTATCAAGATACAATCGCAAAAAGTCTGTGCAATCAACAAAATCGATAAAAACATTTCGTTATTGCCCATCATTAATACAGAATAGTATCATTAAAGATCTCTTGGACTCTTAGATTAACACATTCAAATAAAGGCATTAAAAATTTGTTTGTAGTTTTGAATAAAAGAAAAATATGGTTATTTTAAAGCTGTATAATAAAAATAAAGTAGAATTTAAAAAATATTTCTCTGTAATTTATTAAGAAACCAAAGTATATTTTCAAAAATTCTGTTAACAAATGCGCGTTATCACTATAATTAAAAAAAAAAACTGAGGACTTGACATGGCTTGAGAACAATTATATCCAAGCCTGTCGCAACCTGGACATGGTATAACTAACCCTGCCCAATAAAGGTGAAAATAAGCACTCGCCAGTCACCACTCAGCAATTAAACTTGAAAAACTGGCAATTAAAAATATGGAAAGAACCGGCCAAATGCAGGATTTTCCAATTTTCTGTTTTCCCTAAAATTCGCGATTTTTCCGCACCCGTTCAATGATATTCATGATTTTTACGCATCTGTTTGACAAAATTCATGATATTTACGCACCCATTCGACAAAATTCGTGATTTTTACACACCCGTTCAACGAAATTCATGATTTTTATGCACCCGATCGACGAAATTCATGATTTTTATACGCCCAATCGACAAAATTCATGATTTTTACATGCCTGATCGATGAAATTTGTGATTTTTACACACCCGTTCAATGAAATTCATGATTTTTACACATCCGATCGACGAAATTCATGATTTTTATGCTCCCTAATAATGCTGAAATTCATGATTTTTACGAGCCTGATCGACGAAATTCGTAATTTTTATGCTCCTGAATGACGAAATTCATAACTTTTACACTCCTAAATGACGAAATTTGCAATTTTTTCCAAAACTAATTGCCGAAATACACATAATTCCCGAATTTCTTGAAATTTTGGCCCACTGGCCACAGGTTGTGCATCTGTAATGTATATCATGCTGTGGGTTATTATTTAGTGCATAAATATACCTATTTCATTATTGTCAGATCTTAATTCTAGACAAATAATTTTTAAAAAAAGGGTACTTATGTAGTTAGCTACATAAGCATGTTGTGTATGACTTTGCTGAAGTTAACTTACTTTTAAATTTAAAATAGATTGTTAATATCTTCAGTTTATTCAAAACAATATAAATTCAAATATTTTTATTTAGTACATAAATTACTTGTTTACTGACTGAAAAGTCATTATATATTTTTTAAATTAAATATTCAGTGACATAAATGTACTTACTGGCTACTAAAGAAATTATTCTTACTAGCTAGTAACTGGCTACTAAAAAAAATCAACCTACCGGCCAGTGGCTACTAGGCGAAATTCCTTATTTTCACCTTTACAGGCCAGGCTCGGCTGGATACAGATCCCTACACTGGATATGGTAAATTTCTTTATTGCATCAAAATAGGATCAGCTCATGCTGGACATTTATACTACTTACTCTAAGTGCAGCCATGTCCATTGAAAATGGACATTCATATTTTGTTAGCTTAATCTGGCCCTTTTAAATTTCTTATATCAGGCTGATTGGCCCATTTGAAAATTTGTCTTCTTTTTGCCGACTTGACCTGTGGAACAGGTATAAGATTCTGTTCTGGCCAGTGCAGATCTTTAAACTACATTACATTTTCTAATGAGTCTTCATTTGAATATATTATATGTCTAAATAATCAATAATGTTACTTCATATTCCATGGCTTGCGGGAATATTTTTGCATAAATATGTATGAAGTATTCTTTTAAAAGAACTTTAATTATAAAATAATGTTAGGTAAGAGGATGCTGTGTGTACTGTTACAGAAGACATGTTACTGAACACTTGGTGAGAACTAGAATGCTGCGTTGACATTCTCTATCTTACCAAGGGGGCACACGTTGACATTTCATGAAATATGTGGTCTTATTAGAAATTTTATAATAGTACTTACAATATATCCAAGGAACCATATGTCTGATTATAATAGTTTTTAAACAATAAATATTTACAATCAGGGCAAGACTTTGTGCTCACCCTGTATATCTGATATTTTTTATTTTTAAATAGTCAACTTGCTGACGATTATAAATATTTTCAAACTTAATATAAATTAGAAACTAAAACATATTGCACTTAACATGAAAACTTAATAAAACAATATTATAAATGTCTCTTTCTTTCTTTTTTTTTTTCTTTTTTTTTTTTCTCATTAACAACAAAATTGAAAATCAACTGATTGAAAAGTTTTTTTTTTTCTGAAAAATTAAACAATTTGCTTTTTTTACACTCATGAAAAAAACTATAGGATTCATTATCAAGAAAATGTTACGTTTTATACAACAAGATTTTAAATCAAGTACAAAATAATTTTTTTAACTGAAAATTTTTAATATAAATGTAAGCTTGTCTGCTTTTTTATTCGCTAACTTTTTGTGCACTTTAAACTGAATTAAACCAAGACCAGATAAGATTATTTTCTAATGAAGCTGTAAATAACTGATTATCTAAATTAGGCAGTTTATCTTTCTAACACTGTTTTAAGTTGATATTGTCTTGTATAATTATTGATTTTACATTTAAAAATTTAGGTTCAAATGTAAAGCTTGGAAAAAAAAAAAATATTTTTTCTTCTTTAGCTGAAAAAGTCATTGCAAGAGGCAAAAATTCATTGTCTACAGAACGACACACTGAATAAGAATTGAAAAATTCATCTACACTAACACTTGTAACTGAAAATATCATGCACAATGATATTTTGAAAATAAATATCAAGTATATGAAAGTATCAAACACCATGATATTTTGAAAATAAATATCGGATATATATATAAATATATCCATTGATATGTATCACTGAATCCTGGAAAGTAAGCACAGAAACTGAGACCAACAATATAAGTAATCTTAAATCTTCTGCAATATCTGTTTTGCTGTATTTTGTTAATACAGTGATTTCATGGGTGCAAGCTAAAAACTTGCTCTAGCTAAAACAGGAGAAAATATTCTCTTCCTGTTAGATAACGAAAATAAATGATCCAATTAAAAAATATCCTGTCACAAACAAAAATCAAGCTATAAATAAATTCATTGTTCCAACCTCTTTCGATTGGCACTATGTGAACAGATCGTCGTCTGCAATACCAGACATAAATCTGCAAATATCACAAGTTTTATTTTAAAATAGCATTTTAAAACGAGAATAGCAAAACATGATTTCTGATTTTCCATCATTCTGATCAAAATAGCATTAAAATAAATTGAAAAAAAGAAAAAAGTAATTTTAAAGAAAAATAAATAAAAGTTTTTTTTTTTTATATACATGAATAAGTAAATTTTTCAGTTTCAGACAGAATGATCCTGAGCTCGAATACCAGTCTTCGGGCTTGGACTGAACCTCTCATCTCTATTGTGGATAGGGGGTAGAACTAGTACAAATTATCAGGGCCTATTTCTCTACAAAGGCCCTTGACAAGTCGTGTTTTATATACCAAAAAGTAGATCTAAATTTTTTTTATTTAAAATTTTAAGTTAAATTAACCAATAAAAAAAATTAAACCTTAAAAATTTATAAATTGTGCTTGTGAATGGTAGCATACTCATACAGTGCTAAGAAAACGGGATTAAAATAAAAAACTCCCTGTGCTAATAATTAATAAATTGGCTAAAAATGGATATTACCAAAATGTTTTCGATCACAGATGCTAATTTTTTGCTGTATTTTGTTAATACAGTGATTTCATGGGTGTAAGACCTTCAGTCTTGGCAAGATTTTTGATAGTAAATTCAACTTTATGTACTTAAATAATAGCAATTTTACTATCAAGAACTTTTAATCACTTTCATTTATTGTTGGATATCAATTTTTAGCCATAACACAACACAGAAAAGTCTTCTAGCTTATTTTCATTTGGTTATTCCTAATCAGAAAAGTTTTCAGTCTTGGTTTGAATAAACTTCTTGCACCCATGAGCAGGGCTTTACAAATTTGATAAAATCTGGTAGCCAGCCAAAAATTCTAGTCACCAGAAATAATATTTACCCTCCCACCCCCTCTCCCATCATAGATTTCCAAAAAGCACAAAAGCTTTTTATGAATTACTTGAAAACATAATAATAATAACAAGCATAGTTTAGATTAGAATTATTAGTTGCATAATTTAGAAAGATAATATAAGCTAAGTTTTCTAACGAAACTTAACAAAATTATGTATCTATGAAAAAAAAAATTGAAATAATGTATATGCTGAATCAATCGACATGTTCAGGAAATGCTGATTGCCAAATGCTTCAAATGTGAGGATAGTTGTGTGCTACAAAATAACACATGGGCTGATAAGTTCCCGGTCTAATAAAAAAAACACAATTTTTTAACAAAGCTTTATAACTTGAATAAATAACATAACTTTAATAATAAATACCGTATTTACCCGCGTATAAGTCGAGAAATTTTGGACAAAAAAAGGCTTTAAAGTTGGGGGAGTCGACTTAGCGAGGGTCCTTAATTTTTTTTTTACCAGAAGTCAAAAATTCCCTTCTGAAAGGCAATTGTTCTCTTTTCGCATTCCATAACACAATGACGTCGTTTACTGTCAATTTCCATACCAGGAGAGAAAAAGAGGAATTAATTTCTTTTCCTTACCAGCGCTGAGGTAAAGGTTTGGAAACTAAGTGACGGATTTGGTGCTGGCGATGAAAAGGGGTGGATGGATGCTGACGGAACAGTCGACTGGCTTAAAAATGTGTGGGGTAAATGACCGGGAGCTGTTTTCAAGAAACCTTCCCTTTTAGATTACGACTCGTTTCGTGGCCACTTTTCTGAAAACGTGAATAAAGTGACGAAAGAACTGAAAACGACTGTAGCTGTAATCCGAAAGGATTGACATCCATCCTTCAACCCCTAGACGTTTGCCTCAATAAGTCCTTCAAAGCAAATATTAGAAAATATTGGACAGAGTGGATTTCATCCGGTTGTACAACATTTACAAAGGACGGTAATATTAGAATGCCCGACATTGCATTAATTGCTCAGTGGGTTAAAAATACGTGGAATCACATTCCTTCCGAATGGTTATAAAATCGTTCAAGAAATGCTGCATAAGCAACGACCTAGACGGCACAGAAGATGATGCCATTTTTGAAAATGATAATGACGAAAAAGAATATAGTGATACAGAAATTGAAAACGTGCCGATGACGACGAAGAATTTTCGTGAATTTTTTGGCGAATCCAATAATGAATCGGACCTTGAATCAGTTTAACTTTGTATATTACTTTAGTATATTATTATATTCATTATTGTATATTTAGTACTTTTTTCAGATGATTTTGAATAAATGTACAAAAAATTAAAGTTTCTTTATTATTGTATATTTAGTACTTTCTTTTTTTTTCCAGGTGATTTTGAATAATGTATTTTTAAAAAAATTCCAATTTCTTGATCGGAAAAGTGGGGGGTCGACTTATACGCGGGATTTAAAAAAATTCCAATTTCTTGATCGGGAAAGTGGAGGGTCGACTTATACGTGGGATCGACGTATACGCGGGTAAATACGGTAATAATAATTTAATAATAATAATAATAATTTAAAAATAATAATTTTATAATAATAATTTTATAATAATAATTTTAAAAATAATTTAATAATAATAATTTTATAATAATAATTTAATAAATGATTAATAATAATAATTGTATAATAAATAACATAATTTTATAACGAAAAAGCTCCAAACAGTGCTCAGAACTCGTTATTTTTGGTCAAAAGTCAACACGCGCGGCAGCCACTTTGACAACAGCTTTTTCATAGACAAATGTTCATTCAAAATAAAACCTACACGTTCCTTGGATATCTTCAGAGTCTGAGCTATCTCCTGCAACTTCCCTTTACGGTTCCCCAAAACGATTTTGTGGACTTTTTTTATGTTTACCGGAGTAACCACCTCTTTTGCGTGGTGCATCACTGGTGTCCGTACGACCACGTTTAAATTCAGCAAACCAGTCAATAGCGGTTGATTTACCTGGTGCAGTGTCCGGATAACGCTTATCTAGCCAAGCTTTTGTTTGAACGGTATTTTTCCCCCATCAAATAACAATTCTTGACATTCTTGTTATCCATTTTTTTGTTTATCAACAAAGTCGTTCAACTAAAACCACTCTAACGTTTTATCCACACGGCGAATTGTCATGGCATTTTTTCTACTACCTTTTAAAGGTTAGTATTTACTAAAAAAAACATCGGTTCGGCGATTGCAACGCCATCTGTGTGCCAGACCGGGAACTTATCAGCCCATGTGTTATATATCTGATGAGAGGGACATTGATGGAACAGTGAAGCAGGAAAACAATTTTTTGCCAATTTTCCTGTCAAAGTCAGTCAAATAATTCTGATTTTATTGTTTTAAAATTTGCAAATTAAACAACTTAGTCGCCAGATGAAAAAACTTTGTTGCCAGTGGTGACCACATTTGTGAGTGATTTATGCTCTGCCCATGAGTGATTTATAAATTCTAAGAAAATATGCATAACTTTTTAAAAAGTAATTATTCAAAAATTTTATAATACTTATTATAGATACATTAAAATTTTATCATAAAGCTTATTTGCACTCTTCAAATGCATTTAATCAAGATGTAAAATTCATTTATTTTTTGTCATATATCATTTCTGTGATTTTATACTATAATGGATATTATTTAATTTTTACTATCTAAAAGTTTCTGTGAGTACATAACATTAATTTAAAGATGTAATTTAAAAAAAAAAAAAAAAAAAAAAAAAAGGAAATGACTTGTTTCTGACTTTTTTTTTTTTTCTCTGTATTTTGCAGAAGATTATCTCCTTGTTGGTACAAAGTCTGGAACTCTGCTTCTTTATCAGTTGGTACCTTCTTCTAAGCCAGGCCCAAAACCAGGTATTTGAAATACATAAAATTCTTATTATAAATATAGGTTAAAAAATAAAGAAAATCTGATTAGAAAAATTATTTATTTTGTGGAGATTTTTTTTATTAATTATTTATATTTATTTTATTATTTAAAAAATGAATGTTGTATTATTCTTTAACCTTTTTTTTTTTTAGATCAAAGCTTTGAAATTTTAAATATAATTTCTTTATAAACATAACAAAAAGATTTTATTCTTTTTATATGAATTACAATTTTACTTATTCATTTAATGAAATAAAATACCTGGTAGACTGACCACAGCTTGGTGATTTTTTTTCTATGTTCATATTGTATTGAAAAATATTTATTATTTATTTCTAAATGAAAATGTCATTTCTAGCTTCTAAAAGTAATAGTACCAAAAACTAACAATTCATTTTTTGAGTTTTTTATTTATCTGTCATTCTATAGCCATTTTCTCAGTACTGTCCATTGTCCAGGAAAAAGTTATGTCTTTTTGTTGCTATTTCGGAAGCCATTAAATTCTAAATTGTTTGTTTGGAGTATTCAATGCCTTCCATACAACATTACAAGTATGATGAGGATTTTCTGTAAGGTAGAAGTACTTTTAAACTGTTTCACTTCTTAAACCTGGAAAAAGCAGTGTAGAGCATTCCATGCATATGCATAAAACATATCCAAATCGATGCCAATGAACTCGAAGGTCTGGCCTTGAGCTTTGTGTATAGTTATTGCAAATGCTGGCCTTACAGGGAATAGATGTCTTTTCATCGTACATCCAAGCTGACATCTGCTGGAGTCGAGAGTAATTCGCATAATATGTACTTTCTGACCCAAATATTCTCTTATGATAGTTTTTGCTTTGATGATGTTATCACAAAGTTCTTTCACAATTAGCTTTGTTTCATTGCAAGTCCTTCTGAAACATTTAAGTAGTAAAATGATAATTATGATATTTTTTAGCTTTATCACATCACGTGGCAAATAAACTATGTCGATGGAATTGAGAAATTGTAATCTGGGGAGCTCTGTCAAATTGATCTTTGACAGAGTCGTAATTCCGGTAGACTTTATACTTGCCAGGAAGCTTTTTAATAATGTCAGCATTTGTTTTGCTGAGATCTTTATTTAATGGTGTGGGGACAGCTCAATCCCTCATTTCTTAATTTTCTTTGTTTAAACAGTTTCCAAAGACCTCATCAATGGGATCACCATTTGAAAGTATATCTAATCTATGAACAGTTCAATTTTATTAAATAAGAAACTGAATGTGGTTACTTTATTTAATCTAAAAAGATATTTAAGAGTAATGCTTTTTAACACAGCTCTGACCAAACTGTCTAATGTAAACAAAACGTTGAACAGTCCATGCCTAACATTGAAAGATTGTAGTACAGTTTCTTTTCTGGAATTTTCAAAATCTATAGTATATGATGAGAAAAGCTTGTAAATTATGTTTAATCCTGTGCAATATTTCTAAACTACAGTGAGGAGAAGTATATTAGAGTAAACTCCAGTATTTATTAAAAGTTCTTAATAAAATAAAATAAACAAAAACATCTTCTTTAAAAACAGATTAAAAGACACCAGTTTCTTGAAAATATCACAGAATTTTAAGTTGGTTGGTAACATATTGTGTTGCACTTTAAAGACATAGTTCAGTTGAATATTGTACTTATTTAAATAAACTATTGTTGCTGCACTAATATAATAAAATATTTCAACAGTTCATAATAAAACATTTATAATTACCAAAACTTAAGATGAAAGACTATTCTATTTATTATCTCAGAAAAGCTTTTGCTTTTTCTGTTTTGTGATACTGATAAGGAAATTATCTTTTCAAGTCCCCAGTAACTAAACAAACAGTCTAATTATATCTTGAGAAAGTGCACATGTGCCGTGAACCACCCTGTTTTTAGAACAGTTATACAGAAAGTATTGGTATAACATATTGGTATAACGTATACATATAACATAATACGGAAGTATTGGTATAACATAATGATGACGTGAAGCGATGAGCGTCGTTTAATATATTAATGCCATTTAGCATTTAAAGAGTGCATTATGTCATTTACGATAGACCGTGAAACAGTGACGCATGGGAAAACAAAACAACTGGGAATTGGTAAAAGATATGAAAACCTATGATAAAAACTGATGATAGGCTATTGACTGAATGGAAACAGAGTTTTTTAAGATAAAAGATAAGTGATATGTTAAAAATATGTTAATATAGTTAAAACTAAATATGAATGGATGAAAGTGACGAAGTGTGATTGCATAGCTGAGTAAATGATAGTGGGGATAAATGAGTTTTTCCTAACAGATGTCACCCATTGCATTCTCTGGTAGCTCTCCATTTCCAAGTTTCAAATGGTATTTGGTTAATTATCTTTGTTCAGGATTAATGTGCATATTATCTATTTTTCAAATTGAATTGAGGTGTTGCCAGAGGTAATTTCTTTTGATTGAGAAATATAATATTTCAGTTCTGTTTCCTTACAATTAAACAAATAGACACTGCTGGAAGTTAATCTCCCATCAAATTGTACAATTATTTAATAAGATAAATTTGAAAATGCTTAAAAATTATTTTAAAAATCCATAAACAAACAGTAAATATGAGATAAATTTTCAAAGAAATTGCATTTGAAATTCCATTTAGTTTTTGTGGGAGAACTATGCCTGATGCATGATTTTTCATTCTTGTCACAACTTGTTCATATTTATATGTATTTTAAAAGATTATTAAGTTTTATAAATAATTTTTATATTTATTTAAATTTATCCAGTTTGCAAATGAGTTCTATATCATAATCCAATAAGGCATTTTTTAAAATGAGCTAAGTCAATTCAGGGGCCTCTGAGCTATTGCAGCTCAGGGCTGAAGTCTTGGTGGCATTTTATTTAAAGAGTTCAAGAATTTTACAAATTTTCAATCAGCTGACAAGATGATGGATTAAACATTCATAAAACATTAATTCCTTCTCTCAATAGATTTGTTTTATTTTTTTTTTCTTTTCAGCAAATCATTTTGAATTTATTATAAATGATTCATAATGAGACCTGTTTTGTTTTGAGTTTCTATGTTCATGTGCATGTAGGATTCAGCAGATTTAAAAAAAAAAAAAAATTGGACAGTCATTTGTACTTAAGTACTTAATGTATATCTATTGTCAGAGCCGGATTAAGCATTTGTGGGGCCCGGGGCTACTGGAAATTTTGGGCACTCCTTAACCCACTACTTAAAATTTTTGCACCCCCTTCCCCCTCCAACCCCCCGCCTCGCTCACACACTCCTTTGTCTTTTTTACATTAAAATACAAATATTAAAAATTGAATATGTATATTGTTAATCAACAACTTTTTTTGTTGTTGCTATTTTCATTGGTGCTCTTAATTAGTTTGTTTAAAACACATACAATTCAAAAATACTTTACAAACATAAAAAAAAAAAAAAAAAAAAAAGGAAGACCCCAGTTGTATTATAATTATTTTAAATGTAGTCAGCTTTTATACATCTTTTTATTTATACGAATAAATCAAATTACAATTTTATAGCTTTTTATTATTATAAAACAAACCTATTTTTAAAAAAAATTGATGTTGGTTCCTTCGCGACGAGCGTCCTTTACAGAATTTTTAATCTTTTACCACTGGTTGCTCAAAACAGAAATTTTCGCCTAATTGAATCGCAGAAATGCTGTCATTAAATAAGGCAAAGTTTACAAAAAAAAGTTATTGGTGGGAATATTCGAGGATTTTGAGCATCTTTTGCGTCACGTATAGGTGTCACTCGTCCTCAAGGGGTTAATAGAAAATGATTGCAGTACATCACCAAACGGAATGCTTAAATTAATAAGACAACAAGACAATGTTAAAAAATATTTCGTAAACAATCGAACTAACATGAGAGGTGTAATAATATTTAATTTTTTTTCTTTCTTTTTCTTTTTTTTAAACCATATAAAAACATACAGTAAAAACAATAGTTTTATTCAAGCAAAACTTATTCCTACTCAAGGTCAAGTATAAACAAATTAGTTTTTCTTTATTAAAAACTAGCTGATCCACCTGTCGTTGCCTGGGCCTGTGATAATAACCTTAAACAGAAATCAAGTTTGTATGTTTTTTCGTATTTTTTTTAAGAAGCTGCACCAAGGGCCCCAAGGAGATTAATATTCAAAATTGGTGGTAGCTGAGGTCCAAGAATTTTTTTTTGTCGTTCAAGTTGTAGCTGGAAGTCCTAAAAGAAGTTCTTAGAAAAAAAAAAAATCAAGTGAATTGGACGATTTTTAAGGGAGGTGTATAGTAAGGGGCCTAAAGAGGGCTAACTGATAGTTTTGAGCAGGGCCCTAAGAGGAAAACATCTTAAAATGTCCTAGTACTTAGCGCTTTAGATCTTCAATTAGTCGAAATTAAGCATAGGATATAAATCAATCATTCGAACAAAATTTTAAAGAAATATTTAAAAAAGGCCCCTATGGCCCCAATGAAAATATGAAGGTGGTGGCCCGGGAAGAGGAGTCCAAGAGTCAACTTTAAAGTTATGCATTAAGAAGATGACACAATTAAGAGGTGGAAAATGCATGGCGCACAAAATGCTCAAGGGGCCCCGCAGCGACTAGCTGGAATGTAAGAATGGAGAAATAACTGAATGAAGAAAATGCCCCAAAAACGAAGGCAATCGAATTAAAAGGGGCAAGTCACTAACAATTTAGGAAACAAAAACTTCAAGGGGCCCCGTACCAAGCCCCAAAGGGGGGGGGGGGGCAGAGTCCTAGCTGAAATGTAAGAATAGGGAAATAACTGAATGGAGAAAAGGCCCCAAAAAAATGAAGGCGATCGGATTAAAGTAGGCAAGTTACTAACAATTTAGGAAACAAAAACTTCAAGGGGCCCCGTATCGAGCCCCAATGGGGGGGGGGGGGGGGCAGGGTCTTAACTGGAACGTAGAATTGAGGGAACAGGTAAATGGAGAAAGGTTAACAAAAACAAAGAAGATTGGATAAAAATAGTGCAAGTTATTAACAATTTAGAGCAAAAAACCTAAAGAGGCCCCAGGGGCCCAGGTCTAAAAAACTTAAAAATCTGAGCCTTTGGTACATCAGGACCTGCCTTGGACTATCCCCATTCAAATTTTCAAACTGCTACGTACGCTAGATTTCACTAGCCATCGCACAGACAGACAAACAATTTTCTTTTATTAGTACAGATTAAACAAAATCATTTACAAAGATCAGAGAAAAGTAAAGCAATTTCACTTCCTTAAATCTTACAATATCAAATTAAAAGTGTATAAAAAAAAAAGGTACCCTTAAATTTTTTGTTTGTCTTACATAACTTTATTCAGGAGACAAAAGCACAAAGACGATTCACAATTGCCAATGCTTCTTAGTTATTATGCAAAGTACAGTTGAAAGGTATTGTCCATAACATTCGGAAGTATCCGACGTCGGAGAGTGGGGGGAGGGCTCTTTACTATTTTTTCTTAGAAAACATCCGCATTACACATGTTTGTTGAGATTGCAAAGCAAAAGGTTAGAATTAGAAAATAGGGGTTTTCCCGTTTTCGGTTCTCAGGCAAAACAAGGTAAAAATACTGAAAGAACAGCTAAGCAACAGAGCGTTATATCGGACTTGAAACGTTTTGAAACTGCAAAAGGAAAAAATGATGCATGTTGAAACTTAAACCATAACTTTTTTCTCACCATTTCAGAGTATTTTTATCATTTTAGAAGCAAAATTTTTATTATTATTATTTTTAATAGAAATTAAGTACTTTTTAAACGAAATTTTGATACAACTTAAGCCATTGCCGAGGGCCCCTGAATCAATGATGGGCCCGGGGCTGCAGCCCCCATAGCCCCCTCCCTTAATCCGGCTATGTCTATTGTACTGATTTTTGACTATGACATGTTATAATATTTATACATCTCCAATAGTTGTTTTTTTAGATTGCACTATAATTGAAATGTGGAGCTTCATGACATTTTCATTAGTTGTCTGCTAAGTTTTGCTTTAGCTACAGGCTTTGTTTTTGGATTACTTTCTGGAGTTATGACCTAGTCACTGTGCTAGGTTCTTTGAATCACTCATACTTAAGTCTAAATCTATGGTTGTCCCTGAATACATGTAGCTTCATTTATATATTATTTCATTCAGGTTTTACCAAAAAATGTAATATATTTGAATAAGAACAAAATATATTTGTATACTTTCCAGGATGTGCTTGACAAACATAAAGTATAGCAATAATTTTTTATAAGTCAAGTGAAAAATTGCTATCAAATCAAAGTTGCTACAAAATTTATCCTACTCTTGGAAATATGTATAAAATAAATAATTATTATAAGCAAAACATATTAGGATACATTTTATAAAACAGATTTTTACCTTATTATATAAGTGTAGGATATGAAAAAAGAAAAATTGGAGGATTTTTTTTTTTTTTTTTTTGTACATTTAAACATATTTATCTTGATATTTTTTGTAAAGGAATATATGTAGATAGGTGATATTTGACAAATTAATCTTTTATGCCTTATTACTTTATTTTAATAGAAGTTATAAAATTGTGACATGAAATAACTTTTTTCATAATTGTAATGTAAAATAATTTTTTTGCAGGTTCTATTCAATATGAGGTTAAATTTTTGAGGTCAAACAAGTCATTTTCAAAGAAAACTATAGTACAGGTAATTATTATTTGTATTTGACACTTTTCTACTGTTATTGATATAAGATGATATAAGAATGCCTTTTAATATTAATTTTCTTTCTTTATTTTATATAAATGCAATTTATCATTAATGATAATATAGTATATTTTAAAATAAGCTTTAGATAGATGTGCAAAATATTGTTTTGCAAAGGCTAGTAAAAAAAAGATGTGAATGAATTTGATTTTCATGAAATACATTAAATGGAATCTATGTATATATGCATATATATATATATTTTTTTTCTTTCAAAATAGTCACTATTAATTGTATACAATTTAACCAACTTGTCTGCCACTTCCGGAACATTTCCATCCATTTTTCAACATTGCCAAAAATGCATCCACTTTCTTCAAAACTTCTATTGACGAATGAGAATGGTGACCACGAAGCTCTAATTTTAGATGAAGGAATAAAAAGTAGTTGAGCCAAGTCCAGCTGTATGAAGGGCATGGCATACATTCTATTCCTTTCTGAGCAAGTGAGTGCATTATCATGGTATAGGCAATATCCAACAAGATGCTTGCATTTGAAGTTGTTTTATCTGCATATGTTCTGTTTGGGTCTTAAATTGTTTAAACCACTGAAACATTGTTGAATTTGAGAAAAACATCTTTACTGTATGCTCATTGAGACATTTCATATGTTTCTATAGGGATTTCTGCAATTGACTGCAAAATTTCAAGGGTGCATATTGCTTCATCAACATCACAACCAGACTCCATTTTCCATTTTGGTGAAAAAGAATTTGTTGTGTATTTGTGTTTTATTCCAGGCAATAAATTGCCAGATTTACTCAGAATTTTTTCTCTAAACAGATGATGTGTAAGCTATTTGAGAAGTTTTATTTCTTTGATGTACAGTAGAACTCCAATTATCCGAACTCCGACTATCCGAATCGCTGATTATCCGAATCTCTTTCAAAATTTCAGAAAAAAAAATAAGACGGAAACGTACTGCGATTCGCCAAATAATGATTCTGTCTACGTGTGCTATTTTTCCCTTCCCTCCGCGAATCTAGTGTAGGCGCAGCGCGAACATTATTGGGATGATGAGACACCGTCTCATAGTGCAGTTCGATTATTGGCTGTCGTCCGTGGCCAGGTGGCCCGCCCGGCCCACCTGGGTTTCAGACCCTGAGTTTCAAATTCTAAATGACGATGAACTTATTGAAAGTGTGAGAGAAGAAAGTGTCGAGGAAGAAGATGACCTTAATGTCGAAGTTATGCACACACGGGACCATCAGCTAGTGAAGCATTTGCTGGCCTTGAAACTGCGTTGAAGTGCATGGAGCGTCAGACTGAGTGTGACCACATTCAAATTCTCACTGTCAAGCGGATGCGCGGCTTGGCTGTCCGTAAACGAATGGAGACTGTCAAACAGCTTACTTTGATCGAGATGTTCAGCAAGCAATATGACTTTCATTTACAGTACGAAACGTACATACTGTACAGCACTTGTAAGTACGCTTAATATGTAAAAGTGTTGCATTTTCATTTAATTAATCAACAGATTTTTTCTTTAAAATTAGTTTTTTTCTTCCATTTTCAACATACATACAGTAATTAATTAAAATAGACCCTTTTTTCGGAAAAAATCCAATTATCCGAATTTTTGATTATCCGAATGGGGTCCGGTCCCAATTGATTCGGATAATAGGAGTTTTACTGTATATGGTCTGAATTTTAAAAAATAAATTCATTCTCAATCTTTTTCAATTCCTACTATTAGCTCACACTCTCTATATATTTATATATCTTGTTCAAATTTTCAATTGTTAATAAAATATTTTCTATTCATCCTATCAAGTTCAAATAAATTTTTTTTAAACTTGTACTGGATGACAATTGATGTTAATACCAGAGCGGCCAACTGCTACGAAAAAATCGTAGTTGCTACGATTTTGAGCCACAAACTACGATGCTACGAAAATCTGTCTAAAACTACAATTTTCTGCAAAAAAAAAAAAAAAAACACAAATTTTGTCACAGGATTACTCGAAAAATCAGGAATTTCATCACAGGATCACGTGAAAAATCACGAATTTCGTCACAGGATCGAGCTAAGAAATGCGAATTTCGTTACAAGATCGCTGAAAAAACGCGAATTTCGTCAAAAAATTGGCTGGAAAAAGCAAATTTCGCCAAAGTATCGCCGAAAAAACGTGAATTTCATTCAACTGATTGCTGAAAAATGCGAATTTCGTCAAAGGATCGTTCAAGGGCGATTCTGGTCCGAATTTTCCGAAAAATTAAGGCAATGATTTCCGAAAAACATATATATATATATATATATATATATATCGGTCATAAATCCGAAAATTCGGACATTAAATGTATCGGTATTTCGGCAAATGATCGCCAAAAAAAATCAATCTCGTCATTCGTTTGAAGAGAAGTCGCCAATTTTGTCAAAGGATCACGAGAAAAACATGACCTTTCGTCAGAGAATCGTGAAAAAACGGAAAATTTTGTCAACAGATCGCGGGGAAAATGTGACTTTCGTCAGAAAATCATGAACAAACGGCAAATTTCGTCATAAACATTGCGAAAAACAGCAAATTTTGTCAAAAGATCGCGAAAAAACGACATTTTTGTTAACAGATTTTGGGAAAAACGTGACTTTCGTCAGAGAATCGCAAAAAAACGGCAAATTTCATCAAAAACATAGCGGAAAGCGGCAAATTTCATCAAAAGATCACGATAAAACGTCAAATTTCGTCAAAAGATCGCGATGAAACGACAAATTTCGTCAAAAGATCGCGAAAAAATGACAAATTTCGTGAAAAACATTGCAAAAAATGGCAAATTTCGTCAAAAGATCGTGAAAAAACGACATAATTTTCTCAACAGATCGCAGGTAAAACGTGACCTTCGTCAGAAAATCGCGTAAAAACGACAAATTCCGTCAAAAACATTGCGAAAAACGGCAAATTTCATCAAAAAATAGCGAAAAAACGGCAAAAATTATCAAAAGATCGCGAAAAAGGCAAATTTCGTCAAAGGGACGAAAAAAAAAAAAGGTGGCGGGAGTGGACTCCCCCCCCCCTTGTGTTGTAACTTTTCAGAAAATTTGCTGTGAATTTCAGAATTTTTTTTTTACTCAGAATCACCCCGATATACCCGTAGTTTCATCACCCCCTCCCCCCGACCGCCTTGGAATCTTTCAGAAAATTCACTGTGAAGTTCAGAAATTTGGCTTAGGAGTGGACAGAGCATTAATTGAATAGGAATAATTATGTTTAATCAATTCCATCCGCAACAAAAAAATTAGCAAAAACAAAAGAGGATACTTTGTGTGCTTATGGATATACACATGCGTTTAATTGATTATTATTATTATGAGTATTTGCTCGCTTAAAATTTACAGCGTAAAAAACAGCCACCAACCAACCAACCTTCAGATAAATTTGAATTTGGTGTGCTACTATTTCTCATTTTCAAAGGTTGGCAGGTCTGTAATACAGTTTTTTCAAATATTAATTCATTAATTAAATTTAATTTAAATTTTATATTTCATTTCTGTTCAAAAGTATAGACTCACTCCATATTTATAGTCTCACCTTCACACGTAAAAAGATAATGAGGCTGTTCACGGATGAAGATCAGGCAGCTCGCGGGCGAAGGAGACTATAAATGTGGAGTGAGTCTATACTTTTGAACAGAAATGAAGTATAAAACTAAAATTTAATAATAAAATTTAATTAATTAATTAATATTTGAAAAAAACTGTATTATCGTTAACTGTAACATCGCTATGGCACTTTATTGTGAAGTTTGGTAATTTTTGAAATTCAATATTTGAAAAACGGCATAATTATTAGATTTTAAATTTATATCAAGAAAAATACAATTTTTTTAACTTTCTAACGCAGTTTCTCTAAACAATTTTGTGAGAAATACTTTCGAGCTATTAATTTTTGGTATTTTAGCTATTTATTTTTTATTTAATTTTTAATACATTTAAAAAATTTCTCTTATGTAAGATATTTAGCAGGATATAAATTTAGGAATAAATACCGTCAGTGGCGAAGCGTGTAGATCGCTGAAAAAAAAAATTCTATTTGACCTCAGTAGGAATTGACTTAAAAAAAAGTTTTTATATTACTTGTTTTTGACTAACTTGCATATTAAGGACAGCTTCAGATAGGCAGAGAGGCCTACCAAATGTCTTAAGCTCAGCAAACCCCACCCGATGTATTAAGGACATGAATACGGGAAAAATGAAGCAGTAATTTTTTTGTTTCATGCTTTAATCACATACTGATGATGTATATTAGAGATGCAATAGATGTCAATTTGGCCAGATACCGGACACTGGATATTTGGCCATCTGGCCACAGTATGTTTTTATCTCTTTTTTAAAAGTTTTTATTTTTAATTAAATTAGATGTGGGTCTAAATTAATTTCATATTACATGCACCCCTTTCTTTCCTTCTCAAAATAAATATTATGAGATATGTAGCATGGAAATATTATGAAGAACATTAAAAACTATACTAATACAAACATAAAAATATGAGCAAATTCAAAGCAAGGACATATAGTATTGCTAAGACTTTCTCTACTGAATCCCCACAAAGCATTTAGAATCATCTTACCGTATCTACTTTCGTTGCTCGTCAATTGGGAAATCTCAGTTCCTATGCTTATCTTTTCTTAATTTTTAACATTTTATTTTTATAGTGCACACTAGTGTGTCCCAAGATACAAGGAATTTTTTTTTAATCGAATACGCATACCCTCTCTTTTTTTTTCTATTTCACCTCAGTAACATAAATAAAACGTATTATTGCTATAAGATAACTGTGACCCGTGCCGACTTTAAGTAAAATTTAAATGTGAAATCTTGTATGGAGAATACTATGGAAAGATTGTAAAATGTATGTTTCTTTGATACATAAGACACTATTTTATCCAAAGCAGATATTTATTAACATATTATAATAAAAGAAACATTACTGAACATATTTTCGTTTCAATGTTTGCTTTTTAGAGTCAGGATAGGTCTTCATGTGTTCTTGTATGCAATGTAACAAAAATTGCTTTTGTTCCTCCTCAACTGTTATTAAACCATGAAAGTCCTGCATCAATTTTACCACTCTTTCAGCTGGATTGTTCACTGCTCTAAGCATTGATATCGTCTTTTTCGTGTCTAGAAACGAAGCATTATTCTTCCATGAAGAGTGACTCTTGTTGAGTAAACTATCATCAATTTTGAGTGTAGAAAACAATGAATGGCTTTTGACTTATATGAAATGATCGATGCTTATTTCTGTAAAAAAAGTAAAATAACAGGTAACAGTTGCATGATATAAATAGATAACGAAGTAAACAACTACAAAATCAATGTATCAAACTCACCATTCAAGGAACCACAAAGTTCTTCCTTCGATGGAATGTATATTTTCTCATGGGTCGAGAAATTTTCTCTATGTAAATTTGCCACAATTTTTAATTTTATTTCTTCGTCCACATCATCATCAAAAAGTGCTAATAATGCTATTTCATCAGTCAAATGCCATAAATGCTTGAGAAATTTCTGTAAAGCAGCTTTCGAGATACTTTTATTCACATTTTCGTAAGCTTTCAAAGATTTCAAAAAGCACAAATTTTTGTAGGGTGCTTTAACTGCCAAAATGCATTGAAGCCATGGTTTAACGTAGATTGTCACGATAAACATACAGACGTCTAACAGTGCTTTCTTATCATTGGTATTTAATTTCAACTGAGAACTAAATAACGATTGTTTTAGGAAGTAAATTGCTCAGGCCACCATCTAGCTTGGTACATGGCACCCGGAGGTCTGATTTTAATATTTTTTTTTTTCTGCATCTCCACCTAAAAATACAATAGAAAGTTTGATCAACTCTTGATAGTCATCTCCGACCATAACATTTTTATGTTCAGCACGGTAAAAGTCAAGCAAATTTTCAAGTTTGGATACAGTTCGGAACATTTCCACTGTTTCTCTATAGCACTGTATTTTAGTGGGATTGATGGTTTTCCAATTCTCTTTGAGCTTTTTAAAGACTGGAATATCAGGCTTGTTGTCACTTGTTTAATTTTCACTTCGAATGCGACCTTTAATACCAGTTCGTATACATGATGGCAGCAAGCGAAATAAAGCATTTCCCTGTCAAATTTTTGCTTGCGGAACACATAAGCACCATTAAAACGACCTGTATTTGAAGCCGTAGTATCACAACAGAGAATTTAGACTTTATTTTCGCGATTCCAATCTAAGATCGCCCTTCAAATAACCTGCCCCTGTTTTTTGCCTGTAGAATTATCCAGTCTCGGCACAACAATGAGTTGTCCTTTATGTCCATACGAAATAACTATAGGCAAGTATTCTTCTTTCGATTTTCGAGCACTTAAAGCAGGCAACTGTTTGCCATCTTAATGTAAGGTCACTACATCCGGTATCTCATTTTGGAAATCAATTTTTATGTTTTCCGCATGTTCCTTCCATTTTTCTGTTCAGATTCTTTGAATTGGAGACTTACTTATCAGAAATTCGTCAATGTTAAATCCAAATGCATCAATAGTAGCTTCAAGAATAAACATAGAATCTCGCATACTTAATTGACACCTGTCTAATGCGGCAACTAACTTTGGAGTAATAAAATCTTTCCTCATTACTGATTTACTTGTCCCAGGTTCTAAGCTTTCGATCAGTTTAGGAAATCTTCTGAATCCATATTTTCACTACAATTCAAAGAGGAATCTTCTTGCAATGGTTCGTATGATGCCGAGGATGTTGAAGCAGAACCATATTTGATTCTCCAATTTTCTTCTTTGACAGCTCGAAGTCGTGCCCTTTCCTCTTTTTTGGTCAGTTTTTTATCCACTCCACTTAAGTGACCGGGTCGGCCCAGCTCTCTTTGGCGCTGCAAGAACATTCTATCTTCCTCTATTTTCATTATTTGAAGTGACTCAGCATGTGCAATGTCAAACAAATTGTCTAAATTACTTGCAAATTCTTGTTGTCGCCACTTGAATACGTCTTGTAATTTCTTTGCATTTTTTTGCAAGTCTTTCCAAACTTGATATATATTAACAAACTTCCTCACACGATTTGGTAGGTATGCGTGCCTTTTCCCAAAACATAATACATTCATGAATAGTGAGATTTGCACTTTCATTAACAGTTAAATTCACTTCTCGAAAATTGTAAAACAAAACTGCGAGAATTTGTCCACTAGACAGAAGTTTTTAATCCATTATTTGATGTTTTATGTTTCTTATTAAAAATATCACTTTTTTAGAACTACGCAATTCCACTGCTATGTTCTGTTTACTGATTAAAAACTATACAAACATTTACTAACAAAACAACTTGGAATTATAAGGACATTGGCATGTAGACATGCGCTGTCATGAGATAACTGATACTGACACATTTCATGGGTTTGCTCATTATCACAGTCAAAGCATTTCAAAACCTTTCTTTTTCTGTTTTGTGTTATCTTTTCCATTTGCAGCTGATGCGTGCTCCGCTACAGATACATGACAGGCTGACACGTGTCAGCGTTCGCTCCCTTAAGTACACAAGTACTGACTGAGACGTTTAGATGCAAGTCGGCACGGATTGCCTTGGATCAAATTACATGTAACTTAATTTACTATTGTTTTGGCATGAAAGAAATAAATAAGAGGGTATGCGAAAAAAAAAAAAGACTTTCAATATTTTGGGACACCCTAACGCACACCTATAAATTTTGATCAATTTTCTTGTTTAAAAAGCATGTGTTATATGCCGGAATATATATATATATATGGAATATATTTTTAAATTTATTTTAAATTTTCTATTAACAATTATTTTTATGATTATTTCAGTTTCAGTATCAATATTATAATTACATCATGTTATATAAGGATCAGCTAATTAGTTAGTAATAGTAAATTATTTTTATGAGAAAAACTTAAACTGAATGCATTTCAAAGAGAATATTCAGCATCTTTTTTCTCTAGCAAAGTATATTCAGGCTGTAAACTCTCCTTATTATCTCACTTATTGCTTTACCACTTAAAAACAATTTTTTTGTTGTAATAACAGAAAACTAGTTCTTGTTAGTTGCTACTGACATAGCAACTTTGGTAACATAATAACAAAATTAGTACTATAATAGTAAATTAAGGTATTAGTTTAGTAATTAGTTTAGTTTATTTTCACAAAACAAAAAACAGAATAGTAGCAGAATGTTTTATTTAATATCTTTACTTTCCCTATTTTTAGCTTTTCAACAAAGTTAAAAGTATTAATGAACTATTTATGTCCATGCCTTAACTCTCATAAATATACTTGGATTGCAGTGTAATTATTATATGTTATTGAGGTTTAGATTTTTTGTGAAGTATAGAATGTTTGGTATTGAAAATTAAGTGTGTAGCATTTATAGTTTGTTTACAGAAATGCACAAAACAATTCCATTATGTTATGGTCAATGGGGGGAAATCATTTATGGTGCATTTTATTGATGTTATGATATTTGAAACATAATGAGATTGATATGCATCAGTGAGATGGACTGCAACATGTTTTCTCAGAAGTATAGAATAAGTAGCATTTATAGTTCATTTAAAGGGATGCACAAAAGAATTCCATTACATTATGACCTATGCGGAAATATTGGCTGTGGTGCATTTTAATGATGTTATGATACTTCAAACATAATGAAATTAAAAAGGCGTACTGAGGTGCACTGCAACATTTTTTCTATAGATTATGGAGTGTGTAGCAATATTGCTCATTTACAGAGATGCACAAAAGAATTCGGTTAGAGGACTGACAATGATTGCAAGAAGTGTCTTTTGTATAGCATTTATAGTTTGTTTACAGGGACAGTCAAAAGTATTTTGTTACGCTCAATGGGAAAACATTGTTTCAAGTGCATTTTAATGAGGTTACACCATCTCAAACATAATGAAATTAATATGTATTTATGAAGTGCATTAAAACATTCATTCTGTAGAATATGAGGTGCAAAGCATTTATTATCCATTTACAGAACCACACAAAAGAATTCAGTTACATAATGGTCTACAGAGAAAGCTGTTTGCAGAGTATTTGAATTATGTTACACTATATCAAATATATTGAAATTGATGTATACATTACTGAGGTTACTGCAAAATACTTGCTGTGGAATATGATGTGCATGGCATTTATCATTCATTTTCAGGGGGACACAAAAGATTTCAGATACAGTACTTTATCTGAAGTACTGTCTATTAGCAATAATTGTTGGAAGTGCATTTTCAGTTATGGTATGCGTTTTTGAGTTTAACTAATTTTTTACATACTACGTGGTGTGTATAAATGCTATAGATCAAGGCTGTCCAACATGGAGCTCTTTGAAGGTTCTCTTGGTGCCCCTTCAAATGTTTCATTTTTCTAGATTTTTTTCAAACAAAATTCCATTTTCAAAGTTATTTTGCCTTAAAATTATATTTGCATGCTCCCCTCTCCTATATTTTTGTTCAATGTTTTAGATGAGCCACTTCCATCGTAGGGTGCCAATGATTACCACTGTGAGATATATATGTATCCTGTAGACATGTAGATATCGCTATTACTTCTGAAGTGAGATAATATTCTTGCATTTTTTTAATCATGTGAATAAATCCATTGGTAAGATTGAGTGCCAGAAGCTAAGGTGCTCTTTGCTTACTGAAAGGTTGGACAAACCTGCTATAGATCATATACAGGGATACACAAATGAATTTGTCAGCATTACTGAGAATGAGCATGAATTGCTTAGAGGTGGTTTTTACTTAGAGTTATGCATTTTCAAGCTGAACTATATTTAGTATATATTAAGAGTTTGTAGAATATAAATAAAATCATATACAGGGCCACACAGAGAACTGGTTACGTGAGTGCCTATGGAGGATAATTTCTGGAAGTGTGATATCAGTATTTTTAAGTACGTTTTAGCCTAAAATATAGTTTAGCTAAGTATGTGACATATTTAAAATCTGTACGTAATATACAGGGCTGTACAAAAGAATTTAAGTATGTTTCCTTTTATTGGTAGAAATTTCTGAAAAGGAATTTGAAACCTTTATGTGTTTTCTTACAAAATTAAATTTTAGCATACTGTGCAGAATATATATTAATCTATATATCAAATACAGATCTGCACAAAAAGATTGGAGTACTATAGTAATTGCTGAAATCTGGTTTTCAAACATGTTATGTGTTTCTTAAATGTTTGCTTAAATATCCTATTTATTTTATTAAATAGTATATTTAAGTTTTGTTAACGTAATCTAGAAGTGTTCGAAAGTGTTTCATAATCTGTTCTTGACGCATGATTTTTCTTTCTTGTTTTTATATATTTTTTTTAAATTTTTTTTTTTTTTGGATTTTTGTTTTCAGTTGCAAGTTGTGCCTGAGTTCCAAATGCTCATTTGTCTTTCTGGTGAGTTCAAACTTATATACTATTTCCATGATTGTAAGAACATTTGCTGTTCTAAATTTGATTGATATAAAATATGAAAAATATGTTCTGAGGTATATTTTAATTTTAATGGCTCGTAAATAATGAGCCTATAGTAGAGAAAATAGTCTTATTTCCTAGAAAAATTTATTATTTTCATATTCGAATCATTTAACATAAAATGTTATTTAAAAGAAAAAAAAAACAGTCTGTTTTTTTCTTTTATCAGTTTGTTTTTTGTGAACCCTAAGTTCCATACTGTATATATATGTTAAATACCCATAAAGATATATGTTTGCATTAATTGAAAAGGTCAATGGATCGTATTTTCAAGCTTTATTTACAGCAGGTCTATCATACATAAAAATGAGAAACACAGTGAGTATAAAGAGAAGATCACTCATATTTATAGCATTTAGACAAGATTCAAAAAGAGCCAGTAAATCTTTTTAATAAGACAAGCCAGTAGAAATTACTGATAAGGGAACCAATCAACATTTATTATAATGATGTAATGTAACTAAAACTAAATGATGTAATGTGTGATTATGCTATTCTAACACCCGCCCTTAATTGCACATCAAATCTTAATTTCCAAAATTCAGATTTTGAGATTACATAATTTTAAAAGTTTTCATGAAATTTTGTTTTAGGAAGTGCTTTTGTTAGTATGTCAGTGATTTGATCTTCAGTAGAAATGCATTCTATTTTAATATAATTTCTGCTGACAACATCGCGAATAAATTTCAACTTAATATCAATATGCTTCATTCTCCCAAAATTATTTTCATTTGTAATGCACTTGATACATTATTGGTTATCTTCATACACTATAAGATTTTTAACACCTACATTTTCATTGGCAATAGCTTTTATTCATAAAAGATCTTGAATTCCTTTACTCAGGACATTAATTTCTTCTGTTGTACTTGACAATGCAATACACTTTTGTTTATTGACACACCATAATATAAGACAATTGTAGAGCATAATAATATTACCAGACACAGACTTTCTATATCATTTGAGTTTTCAGCATTGATATATATAGACAGATCTGAATCACTCAAATTACCCTTTTTGTAATTAATTTTCAATTCAGCAGTTCCTTTTAAATATATCAAGATTTCCTTTAAAGCACTCCAGGCAGCATCAGTAGGATGTTTCTGAAGTTGATTTAAGCAATTAACTGCAATTAAAATATCAGGTCTAGTCACATATGGTAAATAGAGTAAGGAACCCACTAATTATCGATATGACCCATTAAATCAATTACCTTTTCAAAATTTGCAGCAATTCATTTAGGTTCAATAGGCATAGAACTAGAATTACAATCAAGCATTTTGTACTTTTTTAACAATTTTAAAATGTAGGACTCTTGATCTAAGAACAACCCGTCCGAGGTAAATTTCATTTGGATGCCTAAGAACAAAAACTCAGATGCCTTTTCTGATTTTGACATCTGAAATTTAGATAACATATGAATAATAATATTAATTTCTCAAACATCTGAAACTGCAATCAACAGATCATCAACGTAAAGAGTCATAAATATTTTCTTTGAGCTTACATGGCTTACTAAAATACACGATTCAGAATTAAATTGTTTGAAACCTAGCTTAATCATAAAATTAAGAAATTTTTTATGCCCCTGACATAAGGCTTGTTTCAAACCATGCAAACTCTTTTTAAGTTTACATTTCTTACCAGTACTATCATCATACCCCTTTGGATGATTCATATAAATAATTTCATTTAATTCCCCATTTAGAAAAACAGTTTTAACATCCAAAACAAAAACACTGAAATTTTCATTTACCATAATAATTAACACTAAACATAAAGCAGGCATATTTATAACAGGTGAAAAAGTCTGAGTATAGTCCACTCCTTCATTCTGCATGAGCCTGTGAGCTACAAGCCTTGCTTTGTACTTATCTCTTCTGTCTCTCTTATTCTGCAGTACTCATTTGCAGAAAATAGCATTTCTATACATTGGTAGCTCTTCTAAATTCCACACTTCATTTTCCCTCATGGACTTCATTTCTTCATCCATTTATTTCTTTCCATATTTGTTATTCATTGTCAAGCAAAGTAGAAATGTCATCAAAATTGAAAGTCTCTTCTTGAGTAAGCTTAGCTTCATACAGTATGCCCAGGCCCACTAAAGTCCCTTGCCACCCTTTTGTCTTCGGAACGGCTGCTGCTATATTCATAAAAGTAGTGTCTAGGTATAGTAAAGTAGCCATGCGCTACTCAATGAAACCGCTTACAGCATCACCTGGTGGAAAACTGTGGAGTTAGCATTCCTATCGCGAAAACGGAAAGAGATAGTGAAAAAAAGTGATTTACAAAGATGTAGAGCATCATCGATTTAGTACAAAAAGATACATTGTGGACATCAATGCGAAGAATACAACGGTTAAAATGCACATTTGTTTTTTTTTGTAATTTCCTGCTCTGTGAGGTGACAAAACCATCGTAGAAAGAAAAAAACGGCTAGTTATAACAATATACCTTTATTTAAGTTGTTTAAACTTCTCACCGTCATCTGTAATGTACATTTGGATCATTGTTTGAATTTCACGTTGCACACATTGGAGTATAGAGGGTGACACGTTGGCACAAGCGTCCATAATGCGTCTTTTAATGTCCTGCAATGTTTGTGGAGGGGTCGCATATACAGCTGCTGTTTCATAACTGGCTGTTTCTGTCTTTCTAATATCGTTTTGTCACATCACAGTATAGGAAATCACGAAAAAACAAATGTGCGTTTTAACCGTTCTGTTCTTTGCATTAATGTCCACAAGGTGTTTTTTTATACTAAATCGATAATTCTCTACAACTTTGTAAATCACTTTTTTCTCTATCTTTTTCCGTTTTTGAGATAGGAATGCTAACTCTGCAGTTTTCCACCAGGTGGCGCCATAGACGGTTTCATTAAGTAGCTCATGGCTACTTTACCATACCTAGACACCACTTTTATGAATATAGCAGCAGCCATTCCGAAGTTAAGAGGGTGGCAAGGGACTTTAGTGGGCATACTGTATATTTCAGGTTCTGGAAACTTAATATAAGATATTTCTTTTCTCTAGAAGATTTTCTCACATTTTCTTCTGTCGCATCATCAGATTTTTTACTAGTTGGTACAGGACTATCATTTACACTTTCCTCTGTCTGCCCAAGCCAACTCAAAAAGGAAATTTGACGAGGATTTTAATATTCCACTCTCAGGCCAGAGAGGCGAAAACTATTTAGTCATCAAGTTCATTGTGTCGAGTTTTTGCTGGCCTTGCCAATTCTCGTGGGATCTGCCACACCTCTCTCACTGCGGTTGGGCATGGGCATGTTATGGGAACTGCTAACCGCATCCCATTCACATATATATATATATATATATATATATATATATATATATATATATACTAGCTAATCCGCCCGGCATTGCCCAAGCCCGAAATATTAATAATCTGTTCTATACGAATATGACTGAAATCTGTAAGGCTATCGAAATCAAGTCGACTGAGGCAAACCGGGGCCTCCGAGATGTCGCTGTGTGTCCTTCACCGGGCCTGCTACAAGTATTAGTGACGTCACAGTAGTGATCCCGAGGCTAACGAAAAAGACAGGCTACCGCGGTACATTCCACTTATCTTTTTTTACAGACCACCAGAGTGATGTAATGCTCTTTTTGAACACCTTCATTGGTGCATTCGAGCATCACGTGACTCCGGTGGTCTGTAAAAAAAGATACGCATAAAGCACCGCGGTAGCATTTCTTTTTCGTTAGCCTCGAGTGATCCACTTTGGTCAATGTATCGCAGCAGAAAGATGTAATAAAAAGAGCATTTCCGCTCTTATAATTTGTGATTACATAAATAATATTAAATTTCATAATCGTGAAATAAAAGGGAATCAATACACTTGTTTTATTAAAGGAAATTAAAAGTTTTAAATTTAGAAAAATGCTAAGATTAATAAATCAGATTGAACCCATTGACTTATCTTTTCCTAAACACATTATTTTACAATAAATATATGTACAAAAAATATAATAAATCTACCAAAAACTTTACAAAATCAATCCCATTCCTCCCTTTTACAACTACATACCATAATTTAACCACCAAAACACAATAAATGTCAATTTAAATAGAGAAATCGACATTTTTTAACTATAGAGACCTTGGCACTTTTTTTTAACGCTTTGGTGTAATCCGGGCTTCAGAAAGTTAGATATGTTTTTAAATTATATACACAATTATGAAAACAAACCTAATGAACTTTTATGTTTATTTATATATATAAAATTATTTATATATACAATTCTGTTCTACCTGCATATAAAAAGAGATATATGGCTTCTTTATATTAAATAAATTATATAAATATTGAAAAAAAAAAATACTTATTTATATGAAACTACGAATAGGTTGCCAGAAAATATGTTGCCAACTTTCCTTCTCTCGCCATAAGCCTTTTTCGGTACTTTTCGGTTAGCCGGGCGCCAGTGATACATGTACATATATAAATATATATATATTAATTCATACATATATGTGTGTGTAGATATGTGTATATATATATGTGTGTGTGTGTGTGTGTATATATATATATCACTGGCGCCCGGCTAACCGAAAAGTACCCAATTTTCTATCTTAACTTTGTAACTGACTTGTAATATTTTAATAATTGTCTATTTATTGTACTTGGGTCTAGGACCTAATAACCACTCAAATTAACTTATCAAAAGTTTTATTTTCATAATATATTTGTACACTTAAGTTAGCTAAAATGTTAAATTGAACTACGTAGAATTACTAAGTTGTGTAAATCAGTTACTTTTAATTTTATAAACAAAGCACATCACTCACTTCTAACTAAATGTATCCAGATATTAGTCAATTTATTACAGTATTTCTTTCAAAATCATTTTTTAAACTGTTTATCGTCTGCTTCTTTTATTTATTTATTTTTTTTCTAAAGATCATTTGACTCTTTTCGATTTGGAAGTACAAATTCATTCAAATATGCCAGAATATTTCCATTACAGTAGGTTAGACATTTGTTGTTACGTTTTTTTTTTTCTGCACAACAAGCTCAATACAATCATATTAATTCTAGCTTCACGAATTGAAACCGTTTATCGAAACATTTAATGCAGACTACTTCTGTTGAAATGTAAAAATAATTATCACAAGGTAATTTTCGTAGCTAAAATTTCTTCTTTTCATTATCAGTAGCGAATTTGAAGACTTAGATTTGAAACTAGGAGCACAACATTTTCTTCTCATTATTTTATAGATATAATCTACACTTTCTTTAATAATTATAATCAATAATTATTGATAGCATTACAATCTAAATTTCTAAATACACTGAAAAATATTATTAATTACTATATAAAACAATAAATAAAATCAAAATACTATCGTAAACAATACGTACAAACGAACAAAGTACATGAAAATTTTTAAGTTATTATGGATCACTGTTTTGACGTCAGCAGGTTGTGACGTCACTTGTAGCAGGCCCGGTGTAGGACACACAGCGACATCTCGGAGGCCCGGGGCAAACTCCCTCGTAATCGGGCTCATAAAACCTAAGATCGGAAAGTGCATCATGGCAGTCGAAAGTGCAGCTAAAATATTTAAGGCTATAGATATCAAGTCGAATGAGCCTAACCCCGTCGTAATCGGATCCATAGAACCAGGTATACTCCTATAGTTCCACTTTCCACCGCCAGGGGGCGCTCTCTGTTCTGGAAGAGGCCTTTTCAGAACACTTGACCCAACACGAGTCGATGCCAATTTTTAAATCTGGACCAAAAAAAGGAAATTCGCGTGAGTGAGTTTTGGAAAGGATTTTTTTTCGGAGTGTTAAAGTTAAATTTTTTGAAAACGGATACCAGATTTTAAAAAACAAAGGGATATAGATTAGGCACGGTATTTTTAGTTTTTCGTATCTTGTTTATAAACGCCAATTCAGATTTTTAAAGATAGTAATAGTTAAAAAAGCGAAATTGACTTACGGTTAAAAACGTTTTCGAACGGGTTAACGTGCTTTATTTTTTAAACTAAAGGTTTCTGCCTAAACCCGATAGAACGTAGATGTCTTTAGGTGTGTTTGCTTTTTGTTTGGTTATTTTAGAAAGCCGATGCCAGATTTAATATATAGCAGAAAATCGGAATTCGCAAAAGAGAGTCTTGCGCACAAATTTTTTTTGAAGGGTTAATATTCGTATTTTTCAAAAAAAAATACAGATGTCGAAAAAGGAATAAATGTAGATATTGTCTGGTATTTTTAGTTTTTCTTACCTGTCTCTGAATCGCCGATGTAAATTTTTAAAAATTACCAAAATCGCAAAAATCGCAAAACGGCATACAGAAAATATACTTTTTCGAAGGGTTAATTTTTGCATTTTTAAAAACCAAAGGTGTCTTTGAAAAGGACAAAGACAGTTCTTTAATTTGGTGACCTTCGTTTTTCCGTATCTTTTGTATTCCGGTAGATGCAAGGCTAGGAAAACGGGAGAAAATAATAACGGGAGAGAATTCGATGCTTTTTTATTATTTTTTAAAGGGTTAAATGTAAAATTTTTACAAACCAACCAGATCGTTCGAGACGTAAAAGTATGTTCTTTTAGAAAATGTAGACCGTTTTTCCGTATTTTTAGCTGTTTGTCCATGGCGAATTTAGACATACTTAAAAAAAAACGGAATGTCTTCTGCTTTCTTTCTTCTGTTCCGGAAGATACGGAAATTGGTTTCTGCGCAGGCGCCAGTAAGCTTCAGAATAATGACTTTTATTTGTGATCTTTGATCAGTTTTTAATTGATAACTATTTTAATTTTCAAAATTTTAAAATTCTGAGGCTCAGGTATACCAGGAGAGGATTTGAACTACCTATATCTAAATTTACATACTTCTAGGTGCGCTAAATTTTCCTAGCCATCGCCAACAGACACACACACACACAGACACACAGAGCGAAACTTTCTTTTATTAGTATAGATATTACTTATTTTATGTGGAGGGTGGAGAAGACAAATATCAATGCTTGTATCTACCCATCTCCTTTTGATTTTGATTTCTGATCCCCGCCCCCCTACTTTTACATTTGTTAAAAATTTATTTCAGTATTTTACTCTAAGTTAAAATCTGAATTTTTTGTGATTGAAATGTATTTGATAATTTCATTTTGGCACCAGTGCATTCAAAGCTGAGTTTGTTTACATGTGATTATCATTTTGATTAAATTTAACAAGGGAATTTATCTGATTTCATTAGATGGAATTGTTGCAGCATTTGATCTGAGCCAGTTTAATTTGTCTACTATCACAACTCTACCAAAAACAAAAGGAGCTCATTATTTTACAATCAATGTACAGGTATGTAGCCTTTTTAATTTGTAATTTAAGAATTATTTAATTTTTCATATTTGTCAGTTTTTACTAAAATTTATTGTATTCTGTTCCATATGATGAGATAGCAGAGATAAACAAAAGGGTTGCCATTTCACACCAAGGAGTTTATTTTAGTGCTTTATTTACAAATATAATTGTTTTATAAAAATAAATAAATTTTTGTTTTCCTAAAAAATTCTGTTTAAAAAAAAAAAAAAAAAAAAAAGATTTTAAAAGATGTTTATTGAAATGATCTTTTTCTCTCTGTAAATTCTTTTAGATTTCAAATTTACTAAAAAATAAAACATCTTACCTGATATTAAATACTAGTAGTAGTGATGGGCATTGTCGATAAACTTAATCGATTGTATCGATACTATGGCCAACTTTATTTTATCAATGTCTCCAGTAGTGATGGATGATGTCGATATGTTTTATTGATTTGCTATTATCATCTGATTCGGATATCAAATCCAATCTTTTTTTTATCAAACAAGAAAAGAACAACAAAATATTCAAAATAAAAACGATTCATAATAAGAACACTTCCATTTTGTCATGGGTCAAGCCTATTTTGTCTGTTCTGAGAGGTAGGGTAGCAATATTTTAGCATTGGATTTTACTATTTTAGTGACACAGTTACTACTAAGTTTTGTAGCTGGGCCAGCATATAGGATTATTTTCATTGTTTCATATTTATGGTTTTAGTGACAGAGTTGCTGTCAGGCTCAATATAGGGGCTTCTGCATTAGGGGTTTGGCTTTATTAATTTTTTAACCGTTGCCCTCCAAATAATTTCAATTAATGTCTAAAGTCTATTTCCCATTGTATTCATATCCAGTTAGCATCAGAGTAGCAGCATATCTTCAATAAAGTATTTTAAAAATTTGTATATCACTGTTTTATGCAAGAAACTTCTTTAATACTTACATAATTTATGTTATGTTCGCATACAAAAGAAATTTAACATCCATACACATATTAGAATCAATTTATTTAATGCATGCATAGGAAAGCAATAATACTTTATTTTGTTTTTGCGATTGTTTATAACATTTGTCATCATCACTTTTTCTTAAGCTTTAATTGTGCCATTTCTATATTAAAAAATATCAAGGCCACTATAAAAAGTAAATACCTACAATTTAAATTATTATTGAACTATTTATACATCAGTTGGACTTGTGTGAGGCTTTTGCATTGCAATCTTTTAGATATTTGCTGATATGTTTTTTATTAATTTTCAATTAACTGCAATTTGTAATTAGACAACATGTTTTAACGAAATATGACTGCACTGTGAAAGCCTGTTTAAAAACCCTTTGTATCCTCATTCATCACTGTGCATAGAAAAAGGAAAAATAGTATATAAAAAATAATATATATAAGATATTTTGGTACTTTTCTGTTAGTCGGGCGCCAGTAAAATATATATGTATTTTATTATTTATTTTTACTGGCACCCGGCTAACCGAAAAGTTTCGATATTTTTTTAAACTAGTATGTTATTTTAAAATTTTCTTTTCTTTTTTTGTTGATATAAGAATGTTTAGTATTTCAGCTTAACAAAATTTAATTTTGATATAAATCAATTAAATTATAACTTAATTTTATATTTTAGAAACATAAATCACTTACTGGGGAAATTAAGCTTTCTTTCCGGCTATGTGTTGCTGTAAAGAAAAAGCTGCAAGTAAGTAGTTCAGAAATTTTATTCAAAATCATGCAGTTATTAAAATTTTATTTATTTGTTTGTATTATTGGTTGATCCAAATATAACTTCAAATTTAACGTAAACTCATTGTGCATCATTTGGTTATTTTTAAAAATTTTCTTTATGAAAAATTCTTTTATTTTTTGGTACTTGTTTACTTTTTGATTAGTCATTTATGGCAAACAAAATCTGACGACAAACAATGCAATTTAGTACTGATAAATGCATAAGTGTGAAATCATGCTTTTAGGTAGCTTTCAATACAAAAAAGTATAAAGCTACCTATTGCAGCTGTTCGGAGGAAAGCAATTTAGGAAAATTTTGGTATATTTTCACCGATCATTACCTGCAGACCCCAAAACCACCCTCCGTTCAAATGTTGATATATATATATATATATATATGTGTGTGTATATATCTGATCTATGTCATATGATAACACTCGTATTTATATTGTGTGCATTAAGCTCACCAATGTCTCGACCGAGTTCATTGGCCAGCTTGGTCTGCCATCTTGTTTCAGAATGGCGGCCACTGAAAAATTTAAAACTAAAATAAATATACAAAAAAGTTAAAAATTCAAGTTTATTTTTTGTTTATTTGTTAGGCCTTGATATATTTTTTGTTTTAGCTCTATCTTAAGAAATGGCTGAGATAGAGCAGTTTGAAATTCTAGGGTGGCTGACATTTTGAAACAAGACAGCACATTACAAAAAACCAACGATTAATTTATGAATTTTAGTGAACACAATTTCTCGCAAATTATTATCTTTCATTGTTGTAATCATTTTCCCAATCATACGCATAAAAGTATATATTAATATCCGTTAGCGCCAAATTCTCGCCAAACTTGGCGACACTTGGCGAAATATCGCCTTATTTGGTGACCAAAATAAGTTTTCATAAATGAAGCCAACTTGGCTATAGTTGATTAATTTGGCAAATTTCTTATTCAAATTCAGTATTAACGAATCTTCTGAAATTGGGTTCTTTGAATTTTAGTTTGCCATTTCGAGTAACATTAGCTAAAATTTTAAAACGAACAAACAGGAAAGCTAACTTTTCTGCCTGGTACAGGCCGGAAGGACTTTTTTTCAATTGTATTGCTACACATATTCTATTTTTATTTATTTTGTGGATAAACTAGTTAAGCTGTGAAGAATATAAGATAAGAACTATTTCTCCATTTTTCTTCTGCATTTTGAAAAAAAATATTTGGGATCTTCCATACATGAAAGAGGGTGCAGTATTGTCAAAATTACCCAACTGTACCATAAAAAAAAAATGTGTGTTAATGGGCATTATTCAAGACTATTAAAAATGGATAAACATTGCAATGTGAACTTTTGTCATTATTTGCGTTAAATCACACTGTTTGATGACACATATTTTTACTGTCTTCACATCTATCTCAAACTATAAATTAATTAATGGGTTATAAAACAAGGAAAATATGAGTATGTTCTGATGTATGCGTATTCATTATTGGCGTTAAGTCATATTGTTTTTGACAAAAAGTTATTTTTATAGAAAGTGGCTTACAGTAAAGTAAACAAGTACCTATTTTTCTTTATTTTGAATAATATATTTATTATTTTTCAGTAGAGATGTAAAATTTTCGGAAATTTTGAAATAGTGGGGAAAAAACTGATTTTTTTTTTCAGTTTTTTTCTGTAAAAATTGGAAATTAAGAAAAAAAAAATAATAAGATTTTTCACAAATAAAATATATTTCTGCAATTATTTTTCTTAGAAAACATAAAATAAACTTTTTTTCGACTTATGCAAGTTAAAAGAATTATTTTCACTTTACATGAATATTTTAATTCAATAAATGAAAAAATAATAGTTAAATAAAATAAATGATTTTTTCTATTAAAAATATAGTCTTTCAGAGTTTTCAAAGTTTTTTTGCTTAATTAAATACCATTATTTATAATATATAATTCGTTAAAATGATAATTTCAGTTGCATTTTCTAGTTTAAATTGCGATTAAAACTAATTTTAAAATTTAAAAGGGAGAAAATAAACTTTAACTTTCATCTGCTATCACTACAGTTTGAAAGAAAATTTTAATTATATTGTACATCCCATCTACACAGTATAGTAAAACCTCCATAATAAACATGACTGAATTGCAGGCACCTCTACTCAGCAAATACTTTTTCAATACCCAACACCATATTTCTATGTTTTACCTCCGAATAGCTGACAAATTTTATGGTTCTAAAGTGTCTTGTATTCAGACATGTTACTGTATCTCTGTTTAATTAGTATATAAATTCTGCCAAGCAACCTCTTTTCGATACTGATTTATTTATATGCATTTATATTATAAAAGAATAAGTCTAAGGTTCTATACTTAAGGTAAAAGCTTTAATCTATCTGAATTTAATTTGAAAGAGTAAGTAATTCCAGCTAATTTTATTAAGGAAAAAGTATTTCATTTCTTTCAAGAATTCTGGGTTATAATATTACCATATTTCTGGTGATTACTATCTGATTATCTCTTTACGACTAAAGAAAGTTTTTGATTAATCAATAGTAAACAAAACAAAAGTTTTCAGCACAAAGGTCAGCAACAAAATTAAAAACTATGAAGCTAGAATACTGTCCAGGTCATTACTGGTTGGTGTTTAAACATTTCAAACATATTAAGCGATAAAATAGGCAATGCTATTATAGACCATGATGATTGTGATGGTTGGGAAATTTTAAGGGATATGAAAAATTGTACATTGAACAGTAAATATAAATGAACTTTTCAAATAGTACTGAATGATATTAAGTTACCAACTTTCCATTTTCACTAATTGGTATTATTAAAATTTTGCATATGAATTTTCATTTTTAATGAGAAAAGTAAAAGTATTTTTAATTGAAAATTTAAATATAATATTTTAAAAACGAAATTTCAAATTTTCCTAGTAGAAATAAACCCCACTGAAAGAACCTACCCAAAATTTCAAGGTCTTTTTTTTTTTTTTTTTTTTTTTTTAACATTCCTATCTCATTTTTTTAGTACATCTAGAAAGAGAATTTGGAAGTTGTTTCTGGAGGCAAATCATATGAATTCTTTTAATATTTTTCTACTTTACTAAAAAAAAAAAAAAAAAATCCTTCAATCACTATTATTATGTTTGCATTATTAATGATTTTTTTCTAATTAGAAATAACTACTTAACTCAGTATTTTTAAACTTTATTTTTCAATATATCCTAGTATTTTTACTTTCTAATTTTCACCTTCTAAAATTAATGAATTTTTAAACTAAATTCTTGATGCCTGAAATTGTTTTAATAAATGTATGTTTTTAGGGTTTCGTTCATCTCACGAAACCCTATTCGTCTCGCTTCTCTGTCTGCCTGTCCATCTGTCACAGCATTCGTACTCTGAAACTGTATAAGTTAGAGACTCAAGATTTTGTGTACTTACAGCTGAATGCCCCATCACACGACAAATTATAAAATTTTGAATACACACTTTAATTACTGGAGATATTATACTTTTTCACTGTTCTATGCAAATTTTAATGAGTTTTTATGGTTTTTAATTAATAATTAATTCAATTAAATTGGTAGGATCATAAGTTACAATGTCTTCTAGATTGTCTAAAGTGTCAGATCATCATGAACTGAATAATTATATTCTGTATCTGAATTTTTTAGTAAACTTGTAAACTTCATCTTTTCTTGACAGAAAACATGTTTTTTTTTTTTTTTTTTTTTTTTTACCTTTTAGGGGATTTCAAGATTTTTGATAATATAATGAAAGGTGTTCCATTTACAATGATCAAAAGTTCCCCATATGCCCATGTGTTATATTTTGTTCTGTAACTTTTGTTTTAATAGTTGAAATACATTGCCAATTTTACAAATGAATAGATGTTTACTGCTTTATTGCTCTGGTATATTATCAACATTTTAACTTATTTCTTGTTTATATAAGAACCTTACAACAGGGGAAAAAAAAATAAACTTAAGTTTTTCATTGGAAGAGAGATAAACAAAATGAAAGAAAACAGTGTGTCACAGGTGTGTTTCACAGTTAGTAAAATGGTGAGTAAAATATGTTGCCAGTAAAATTGTAGAAGTTTGCAAAATTTAGACTGGTCAAAGGTACCCCATAAATGTGCCCCACTCTCCACTGTGTAAACACAAAATCATATTCTATTTAAGAAAATAAAAAAAAATCGACTGGTAAATTTTTATTTTATAAAACACCTGATTTTTTTATATGGAATTTATTTGGATTTAATAATTAAAGGATAAAGTGTTTGAAAGGAATATTAAATGAAACCTTTTGTGCAATCTTTGATCACACTTACTTACTTGTTTAAGTTACTTTTTTCTTTTTTACTTTTCTAACACATAGTGTGGAAAATAATATAATCATGATGTATGTGTGTGTCTGAATGTGATAACTCCCAAATGGTACTTCCAATTGAGATCCCATTTGGTGACTATGTTATAAATTACTGTTGCAAGAACTGTATATAGATTTTGGTACAAATCGGTCAATGGATTAGGTAGTTAATCTATTTTTAAACTACTTTCAAACCATTTTGCTATTGATTCTATAAGGAAAATCACCAAGGAAATTTGACAAAGTATAAGTGATAAATATCGTTTGGATGTAAAAAGCATTAGTTTCACAGAGAGAATGTCTCCAGTTTCTAAACAGGAAGTCCAGTGTTCAAATCCAGTCCATTGTGAACAAATTTGCCGTTTTTTCGCAATGTTTTGACGAAATTTGCCGTTTATTTGCAATGTTTTTGACGAAATTTGCCGTTTTTTTTTAATGTTTTTGACGAAATTTGCCGTTTTTCGCAATGTTTTTGACGAAATTTGCCGTTTTTCGCGATTTTTTGACGAAAGTTGCCGTTTTTCACAATCTTTGTGACGAAATTTGCCATTTTTTTGCGATCTTTAGACGAAATTTGCCATTTTTCGCAATATTTTTGGACAAAATTTGCTGCTTTTTCGCGATATTTTGACAAAATTTGCCGTTTTTCGCAATGTTCTTGACAAAATTTGCCGTTTTTTTGCAATGTTTTGACGAAATTTGCCGATTTTTGCAATGTTTTTGATGAAATTTGCCGTTTTTTCATGATTTTTTAACGAAATTTACCGATTTTCACAATGTTTTTGACGAAATTTGCTGTTTTTTCGCGATCTTTTGACGAAAGTTGCCTTTTTTGCGATCTTTTGACGAAATTTGCCATTTTTTCGCGATTATTTGACGAAAGTCATGTTTTTCCTGCAATCCTTTGATAAAATTGCCGACTTTTCTTCGAACGAATGACGAGATTGATTTGTTTTTGGCGATCATTTGCCGAAATACCGATACATTTTATGTCCGAATTTTCGGATTTATGACATGTTTTTTTAATTTTCGGAAATCATTGCCTTAATATTTTGGAATTTTCGGAAAATTCGGACCAGAATCACCCCTGATACACAGTCCAGTCACATTAATATGACCACCTGTCAATAGCCCGAATAGCCAGCTTTTGCAGTGCAGACTGCTGCGAGGCAGGCAGGAAAGAGAGTCATTGGGGTTCTGGAAGGTACTCACATAGATGTGGGGCCATTCTGACTCCTGTTCCATCTTGGCCAGTTGCCCTAGGTTGTGTGAGGATCCATGGTGCGAACAACTTGATTGAAGTGGTTCCACAGATTCTTGATTGAATTAAGACTCTGGGGAGTTTGCGGACCAAGGGAGTATGGTAAACTCATGCTGGTACCCTTCAAACCACGCATGTAACATGCAAGTTGTATGATATGTGACATTGTCCTTCTGGAAGATACTATCATGCTGAAAAAAAAGCAATCTATATGTAGTGGTGGACATGGTTTGCAAGGACCAATGCTTATATTTCGTTGATCCATTGTGCCTTCCCTTCCACAATGATAAGTGCACCCGGGAATACTACGAAAACATTCCCTTTCCATAACCATACCTCCTCCAGCTTGAACCCTTCTGACAATGGTTGCAGGATGTTTGTTTTCTGACATTTCACATCATATGCGTCAATGTCCATCTGTCCAATGAAGCATAAAACATGAATCATTGAGGAAAAAGCCAATCATTGCCACTTGGTGTACGTCCAGCTGTGGTACACATGCAAATTCAGCCTTCGTCACTTAACAGTCATCAGCATAGGTGCCTTAATCCTCTGACCGCTTATTTATTTTTATTTTTTCAAATCCTTTCAACCAATATATAATTATCCAGTATTTCCTCTATTATTACATATTCAAATCATTATGTGTTTGAAATATGTAGTAAATTTATCTTTTGCATTTTCACCCTTTGACTATGGAATTTTGAAAACAAAATTGGTTCAAAAATTCTGTTTTATATATATATTTTTTACAATGATGGATAAGTGGTCAGAGAGTTAATCAGCTACCTGCTGCAGAACCCCATAAGCAGCAACATTCACTGAGCCATCATTTAGGGTACACTTTTGGTAGCCCATTGGTTAATCTGGGCAGTCAGTTGGTCAACAGTTGCATGTCTATTTGCTTGAACGCAACTTTGCAGCTTTGTTCACCACTGTTATCTATGGCTTGTGGTGCACCATACTTGGCATGTCACTGATTGTTAATGTGCAATCTCCCCCCTGCCCTTTGCTCCCCTTTAAAACACTTTTTTAACCTATTTGTTATGTATTTGCTAAATGTTTATCTCTCTACATTTAAAACTATTATACTTGTTATTTGTGATGAAACTTAAATTTTATGTGCGTAAAGATACTCCTATTGCAAATTCTCCGCTTGAATTCAAAATTAAATACTCTTGAAACTATCAACAAACATTCAAAGCCATATAAATCATGTTTGTTTATCATTTATTTAATTATTTATTTTTGCTCAAAATTTCTAATTTAACTTTAAGACATTCAGTTATTTTGAAGAAACCCCCATTTTTTATCGCAGATTCGGATTCTACGGGGAAAAATACGTAACTTTTGTATTGAACATTTTCTTCGAAACATTGTAGATGATGCTGTAATCGAGTGCAATGCTGTGAGAATCGTTACCATTGCAATGCTCGAATAACTCGAGAAATATACATCGTATTGAAAAACGAAAAAATGCATGTTCAATAGTTTTGAAAAATCTATTTAGGGATACCAAAGTTGCCATTTTTCAAAACTATTGAACATGCATTTTTCCGTTTTTCAATCTGATGTATATTTCTCGAGTTATTGGAGCATTTCCAGACATTGCAATGGTAATGATTCTCACAGCATTGCACTCGATTACAGCGCCATCTACTATGTTTCGAAGAAAATGTTCAATACAAAAGTTATGTTTTTTTTCCCATAGAATCCGAATCTGCAATAAAAAATGGGGTGCATCATTTAAGATTTCAAAGTTGCCCTCCTTTCCCCCCCCCCCCCTTGGTTTGGCAAAGTTGGGGGGGGGCAACTTTCATATCCCTAAATAGATTTTTCAAAAATATTGAGCATGCATTTTGCCATTTTTCAATCCGATGTATATTTCTTGAGTTATTTGACAGTTTCCAGACTTTTCGGACACCCTGTATAAATATATATATATCAATATAGTGTGAAATCCTCTTTAATAAAAGCTATGCGTTGCTGACGACTGTAATTTTCTTTAATCATTGCCACAGATTAATCTCAGAAAATGAAACATTTGAAGTTACTGAAAAAAATAATAGCTCGAAAAGTATTTGTCAGAAAATTGTTAGACAAACTGCGTTAGAAAGGTAAAAAATTGTATTTTTCTTGACAAATTTCAAATTTAATGATTATGCCATTTTTCAAATATTGAATTTCAAAAATTACCAAATTTTACAATAGAGTACTATAGCGAAACCTTCACGCATAAAAAAATAATGATAACGACAGTGTGTCCTGGCGTATGTATACTGACTATAGCACGAGTCAAAAATTATAGTAGTCTTATTATTCTGTTAAAATATAAAAGTGAATTATGATGTCACGAGTGCATGATTTTTATTTAATTTTCGACAAATAGCATATTTTAGTCCACCTCAGTGAGGCATATCAATTTCATTATATTTGAAGTATTGTGAATTGTAACTTCATTCAAATCCAATTTGAATCCAACGGAAATGACTTTTTTCCATAGACACCATAATGTAAACCTCATAGACATCCTAATTTAACACAATTATTCATTTTTTTAATGCTGACCTATTCCATAATAAAGTCTACAGAGAACTGGCCTAATTTGTCCTTAACAGCCCAAATTTTGTCTGACACATTAAAAATGTAATAACACATTAGTGTTCGTATCATTTTTATAAATGCAGAAGGACATTCCAAGTAAAGATCCATAGGGTTTTAAAATACAGGGTCAAATTCAAAGTCAATATTTCACTTGATTAAAGGTGCGTTAAGAGAAATTGACCAGCGTAGCAGGCATAGCTTGCTAGTAGTTTATAAGTTCTTATTAGAACAAATTTTATCATTTTCCATATGGTAAATTATAGCTTGCTGAACATCAAAATATTTTTTTTTAAACTTTATTTCAGCTTTAATTAAGTGTTGATTTCACCTTGAAACTCAATGATATGAAAGTCGACTTAAAATCAGCTCTTTTTATCTGCTCAACCTCCATAACCTACCATGATGTCATGTGACAGACTGAATTATTTTCATTTTACTAATTACATTACTATTTATAAAATTTAAGAAAATTTATTCCAGAACTAAATGACATGAAAGTGTCATCCAACTGATCAACATGCCCCAACTTTTGCTCTAATCTGAACAGAATATGTTGTGACTGGCCAGTATTTCTTTTAATTTTTTTTCTTAATCTTATTCTGTTTACAAAATCATGGACCCTAATGAAATATCTTGTTCAAAAACTCAAATGCTTTTGTCTTTTGTTTTATTATCTGTAAGTCACAATGGTTGATTATTCCTAAAATCTGTGTCAACAGAGGTACCAACAAAACATTTTGGCATACAATCACCTTACGTCATTGCGTCAATTGTGAAACTTATAATTATGTTTACTGAACATGTATTTCAATATATATATATATTTATTTACTATTTGAAATCTTTTTCTGTTCTTTTCCTTTTTAATGAGCTTTTATAATTATAACTCTGGTAATTTGGCTTGATCAGAATACTGGATATTAAATTAACCCAAAGTTCAATGACATAGTCTTTTTTTGTCACTGCCATTCAGTCTATGATTGAGTTTATACTACCCTTTTTCAGTAGGTTTCCTCCTCTTATAGATTTCTTAATTTTGCGGGGGTCTAGAAAAAAATATATCACTGCATTTTTTTTTTAATTATTCCAACAGATTTCATTATAATGGAATTATATAGACTAAAGATGAAAAATAAATATAAATCATTCATTTAATTTTAATATATATGTCTGATCTCCTTCTTATTACATTTTTTTTATTATAATATTTAAATATTTTATTTATTAATGTAGAAAAGACTAATCTCAAAGTTCTGTGTGTTTATTTGTTTCTAATTAATTCCTTTATCTGTTATTTTAGTTGTATTATTGGAATCCCAAAGAATCAAAATTTTTAGAATTTAGCGTGAGTACATTTTTGTTTTGTTCATAACTGGTATTTCAAATATATTTTCTTTTATATATTTTTAAATACCCTTTCTTTTTCTTATATGCAAACTTTTCTTTTCTAATAAAATGGTAACAAATCCATCAAACTTCTATTAGCACATTCAACAGCAACAACTAGAAACATTTTATTAGCATGTGACATCCTGTTGCTTTTTTTTTTTATTTATTTGAAAAACTCACTGTTATGATATTTTATTTTAAATCCACATTTTTTTAAATTATCGGAATCAACATTTTCTGTCAGTTTTCATATGAGGTTAAAAGAGAAAAATGCATTTTAAAGGAAATAAGAAATAACATTATATTTTATCCTTAATTTGTCTGATTAACAAATGCACACAAGTTGAAGCTAAACAAAAAAATTTCTATGAAATCTAGCTAAAGAAATAAATTACAAAACTTATTTTAAATATATATATATATTTTTTTTTTCCAAATTTTAATGGAATATAATATTTTGGTATTTTTTAAATATATATATGAATTCTAATCAAGTGTTGATTTTTTTGCAATATTTTCATTGCTAAAATTGACATGATGAAATTAAAGATATATTTTAACTAATATTATATGGACAAAATTATTTATTTAACTTATTTTTAAATATTTTTTTCACCCATTATTTCATGGCCTTTCATCTAGTATCTAAATACATATATCTAAATACATATGTATAATACTATACCAGGGTTTAAAATTCTAAAAAAAAAAATGAAAATATATTCATTTGCATATTTGAAATGATTGCACGATTTACATTTCTTTATAATGAGTTGCAAAAAGAAAACAATATTACGGAAGAATTTATATTTGTTTTTGATTTCTGTAAATCAATTTTGATTATTCTGCTATGTACTTCATGAAGAGCCACATTTATGTTTTTAATCATAATTTAAGAAAAAACAAACTGCTCCAGTGGCAGTCAGAGTGATTCAGAATGGCAGAAAAGTGAATTAATAAATAAAATTATGACTCATTTTTATTCTTACTCATCTGAAATTGTTTTGTTAATTTTAAGATAAATCATAGTTATTAAAAAATTTTTATGAAAATGAAGCCTTGTATTTCTGTAAATAAATAAAGTTTCTTTTGTAACTGGTATAATTAATTTACAAACAGGTAGTTTTTTTTTTTTTAATTTAAAAATTTTAGATTTAATGTCACTGAAAATATTTATTATTTTTAGGCATTATATTCAGAAAATTATATACAGTCAAAGCTCGTTAAGTTGATCTTTGTGTCCTAAAATTTTCGACATCTTGAAAAAATAAGTCTGATTCTCCTACGCATTTGCTATTCCAATAGAAAAAAACCACTCTTTTCACTCAATTATTTTTCTTTAACCTTCTATGTCAAAATATTTTACCAACCAGAATTTTTTAGTTTTATATGACTAAAATAATTTCTTGAATTCTTATCCTTGGAAGTCTTTCTTAGATCAATTTTATGAACTACTTCTTCAAATATTTGAGGATTTTGTTGCTGTGTAAAATAATATTACAATATGTGGTAATTGGGTGGATCAAGAAATCATACCCGAACTTGCAACAAACTGTATTAAATTATTTCTAAAAATGTAAGTAGATATTTTCCCAATAAGTAGTTTATAATTCTTCTGTTCTTGAGGTAAATGCATACTTCTGGATACTGTATAAATTTCTTAAAATGCTAACACAGTTAATGGCCTGACTAAAATATAAAAAAAATGTAATGATTTCTGATATCCCAAATTTTTGCTATCTAGAATTTTTTTGTATCTTCCTTCAAGTTTGAGATAATGAAGTTCGACTGTACAGGTTTTATAATTTTAAACAATAATATTTCTATTAAATTATAATTTTTCTTTTTAACCTTAAACACAGTCTGTGTATGTCTTTATTTTTGGCATCTGAAGTTGCCATAACTTTTTTCAAAAAGTTCGTTAGAGGACATCAAGTATTGAATATTGGGGGAGGAGGTTAACTATAATAATGCTGTTGGTTATTGTTATAAAATAATATAATGTTTCTTAATTTTTACAAATTTAAATTTATTCTAAACTTTTTAATTAAACTTTTAATTCATTTTAATGATCATTTTAATTCTAACAAGTGCTATTAAATATTTAAACAAAATTTATTATTTTGAATAATCTTTTAAACACTTTTCTTATTTTAAATAAATAAGTAATTTATTTTAGTTTTGACAATCTTACTGAAATTATATGTGTTTTTCTGATTAATTAGACATATTTTCATTAAAAATATGACGTAAGTATTTTCCCTTTTCAGTATTCCCCTATTTTCACTAAATTCTTAAACAAATTCCTTGCATGCCTGAATGTTAAGCCACTGGCCAAATACAGGAACACTTAATGAAAAACAGCAAAATTTTCTTAATACACAAATTTATTGTAAAGAGTACAGACTTAGTTTATTTGAATTTTTGATATGTCCTCCCTTGTTCTTTATTACATCTTGACAACATTTAGGCATTGATTCAATTAATTTTCATGTTTGTTTTCAGTTCATTGTCTTGAAACCATATCTTGATTAGTGAAGAAATCGTAGACATTTTTGTTGTACAGTCTTCTTTAACAAATTTTTGCTTACAAATCAACCACAGATTTTTTATCAGGTTAAGTCTAGTGAGTTACCAGGCCATTGAAGAACATTTACACCACTTTGGGCGAAGAAGTGTTTACATTTTTTAGATGTATGGCAAGATGAGAGATCATGCTAGAAAATCCTGTCACCGGCTTCAAACAATTTTTCATCCAAAACATCTTGTAGAGCAAATGTTTTGGGTTTGTGTTACCTTTCTTGGACCAGGACCATTAATTCCAGTAGTAGAAATGATGAATTCTGATAAGTGGATATCTTTACTACAGAGAAGAGTGGTTCTACTCTTACAAAAATTGTTTCCAACTGGCGAAGGAATTTTCTTGTGCCTTGCCATGCATCTAAAAAATGTAAAACCTTCTTCGCTCAAAGTTGTATAAATGTTCTCAGTGGTCTGGTAACTCACTAGACTTAAACCTGACTGAAAATATATGGTCAATTTGCAAGCAAAAACTTGTCTAAGAAGACTACGTGTACAACAAAAACATCTATGATTTCTTCACTAATCAAGATATGGTTTCATGATGATGAACTGAAAAACAGTGTGAAAAACTAGTTGAATCAATGCCTAAATGTTGTCAGGATGTAATAAAGAACAAGGGAGGACATATGAACTATTAAAATAAACTAAGTCTGTACTGTACTATTTATAATAAATTGTGTATTAAGAGAAAATTGCTCCTTTTCATTGAGTGTTCCAATTAATTGGAGCTGTACTGTAGGTATAAAAACTGCAAAAATATCATTTTCATGACTATAACAGTTGTTTGGCTGAAACTTTCACCAGTCTCTGGCAAATTATCTAGTTGTTTTGCCAATTTTACTACATTGATACAGATCTGACATCATCCATGCAGTGTTCTGATTGGCAGAGCTCAAATTTGTTGAATCCGTTGGCAGAAAAGATCTGAAGAAGTTATTAGTTTGTTACTGCTGAGAGAGAGATAGGTGGTTGGAAGAGTGGGATGCAGCTAGACATAAAAGGATAGGTTCCAGTTTGCTTTCAGATTTTTGGTAGATACAATTTTTTTTTTTCTGAAATATCTATTGAAGATGCATCAGTGGACAAGTTAAAGAGTATAATCGATTTTCCTTGGCATGTGAGAGAGTAACTCTCTATAGTCTTCTTTTGTGCATTTATCTTCATTAATGTGTGTCAGAGTAACCATAAATAATCTCATCTTATTTCAGTTTACTTCTTAAGTATGATTAATCCTGATCCTCTTGGAATGCTATGTTATACCTGTCATTAGCCTACTCCACACTAGGCTATATTTTTTTGCTTGAATCACTATAGAATTGGGCTAGCTGATGTGGCTTTATTTAAGTTAATATTTAAAGATTAAAAATTTTGCATTTTCCAATGGCTACAATCTTAAGGCAGTCTGAAATCTTTATTTGATTAGTAATCTCATAAACAATGAACATTCCTGCATCCCTTCACATTTTTTCCACTTGAAGGTTTTATAATTTTACCCCTACTTTAATCCTTTCAGCATTTGAGGGTTTTCCTATATTTTCATAAGTATGCTTCTAAATCCCAGAAAATATATATATATATATATATTTAATCGCAGTTTGATGCTATAATATCTTTCATATGCCCTCATTCTACATACGGTTCAAAAAATTATTTTGTTAAAAATATTTTTGTCTACAGCCATTTTAACATGACTTCTAGTAAAGGAAAAACATGGGCCTAATGCTTAAAGGGTTAACATGTATTGAACTTTTTGTTTCTACTCATAGGACATTGACATTTAATGATAATAAAGTAAACTCATTCAATTTAATTCTTCCGTTTCAACATCAGATTAAAAGAACGAAATTATGAAATTTTGCTATGTTCTTCAAAATGAAATTATTTGGTAAAAAGAACTGCAATTATTATCCTTTCTATATGAGAAATTTAATCTTTTTAATTTTATTCAACACTCCTATTTGCTGAAGCTATATAATAAATTATGTTATTCTAAAAAATAAAAAATAGTTACACTGGCAAATAGATTCTCTTCATTTTTGTACTCATTAGCATATATCATTCCTGAAGTGGGTTAATTTTAACCTCTAACTCATATAAATAAAATTATTAAATTGGAGAAATTAATTTAAATATTTTAATCAATTTTTATTTTTATTTCTCACAATGCAATTGTTCTGAATTTTAAATACTATAAGATTTTACACCTTTTTGTGGAGTGTTGGAACATGGGTATATTAATAAATGACAAATATGAATATATTTAGAGTAAATGTTTATAGGTTAATAATATTCTTTCATATCTAACACAGGGTAATTATTATATCTAATTATTTTTTATACCCACTTTCCAACATTTTATTACAATTATAGAAATTATTTTATCTTCACGATATTTACACATATATATATATATATATATATATATATATATATATATATATATATATATAGATAGATTATTTTTTTTATAGGCTGACATAACTTTAAGGAATATTCCCAAAACTATAGTATGGTGTGGAGAATCATTATGCATAGGTTCTGAATCTGAATATTCTCTTATAAAGGTATGTAGAAGATTTTTAAAGTATGCCCATTTTTAAATGATTATAGTATTTGATATTATCAAGATTTTTACTGTGTGTAATCACTGCCATGTTATCTTTTTTTTTTTTAATGAATGCTGCATAGAGCAATAAAATAAAATAAAAAAGAAGTATATGCAATATATTTTATATTTTATTGTGATGTAAAGTGACAGTGCATCTCATACATTTATTTTTTCTACAATAATAAAATTGCACAGTAGAAAATAATCTCCGCTTCTATTTATGAATAGCAAAACTTTTTTTATACCCCTCCCCCACTGCCCTATATATATATATATATATATATATTTTTTTTTTTTTTTTTTCAGTTGAAATTATTTCTCCTTAAAAAAACGCCGGTACTTTTATGTTAGCCGGCGCCAGTGATCGCCTTTTTTAAGCTCGCCAAACCTTTTTTTCCCATCAACCTTCTAACATTCGCTAATAATAACTAGCCAATATTTTAACATTGCAATATAATAACTTAAAAAACTTACTTAAAAATAGATAAAATATAATCATAATAAAATATGTAAGCACAAACATATTAATACACATAACAAAATCTCCCATAAAAGGTTACAATTCAAATGTTGCCAATTGAAACAAGATTTGGTGAGCCGCTGGCGCCCAGCTAACATAAAAGTACCAAAATGCCTTTTAATTTCAGAAGTTATGATAGCATAACTAAATTGTTTGTAGAAAGCACTAATGAAAAAATGTTCTTCCATATTATTCCATTGCTTAGAAATGTTTGTGTTGATCTTGGCCAGTTTGCATTTCAAATTACAACTGTAAAAAATCTTTCATAGTTTCTGAATTGGAATAAATCTGTTGCAGAAGAATGGGAAGACATGCTTTTAGGGGTAAAGATGCAGTTTTAGATGATAGTTTCAGTTACAAAAATATTTTTAAAAAAATTTTTCATTATACAAAAAGCTATTTACATCAAAATAGTTTTTTTTTTTTTTTTTTTTAAGTTATGAAATTCAAATTTTTGTATGGGCCCTATAAGTTCTATTTAGAAAAACATTTTAACATGTGAAAAAAAAAAAAATACCATGACCAAAATTTACAGAGTTAAGATACTTTGAATTTTATTTTTTAGCATTTTCTAGCACTAATAAGGGGAAAATGTGTTTTTAGTGCCAGAAAATTCTGAAAATATCATAACTCAGTAAATTTTTATTGTAAAAGATTGGATTTTTGTTGTTATTGTTTTTTTGTTTTATTTATTAGAACAAAGAATACATTTTTCAAAATGTAACTTATATGGTCCAGACACCATTTAAAAATTTAAATTTCATAACTTTTAAAAAATTTGAAAGCATACCTCTAAAATTAATGGTTTTTTATATTAGCTATTGAGCAGCGATAAGAGGGGATGTCCTGTATATTGTAACATTGCAATTCTTAATTTAAATCATAACGCCTTTGAATGAATAAGTTGAAAAATCTTATGTTCATATACAATTTTCCAATTTCTTACATACCTTCCAAGTTTTAAACTTTTCATAGTCTCAGAATATTTTTTGGTTTTCTTGTTCTTTTCTAATTTCCTATATTCAACTTTCTTCTATCATTTGAGCATTTTCAGCTTTTAGGTGTTCCAGGTGTTTGTACTTGTGATGGAAGAAAAAGAAAAAAAAAAAAAAAAAAGGAATAACGCTTGTAATTATTCTTTGAATTCATAATAATATATTTTAACTATGATTCAGTAAGTGGGGGAAAAACCTTTAAAACATAGAAATGCTTATCAATAATTTTCCAGAATTATTATAATTTTAAACTTCAGCACTTTGAACTCAATTCATCAGAATATTTAACAGTTTTTCATTTCAAAAAGAATTTTTTTTTGCTGTGTTAAGTATTTTTGTTACTTTAAAGTCAAATTTTTATTAAAGCACAATATACCATTACAAGCCAGGATTCTTTTTTCCCATTTAAGATCATCTGTATTCATTTGAGATTTAAAAAAAATATTTTGTTATATATTCTTCTTTTTGATATAATACTGATGATTACATCCTCTTATACTCTTTACACATTTTTTAAATAATTTTGTTTTGCTGCAAAATAAAATTGTCTGCTTGGAAAAAATTTATTTTCACAGCAATTACATTTTTAAAACTATAAGCTATCTTCTAATACCTAAACGTTTTGTTTACATGCAAAATAGCACTTTTAAAGAAGCGTTAGGTAGAAGGCTATTTTTGTGCTCCTTCCGAAGGGTATTATTCTTATTCAACTATTTAAAAAGTCTTTGAAAGCCCTTATTTTTTAACATCTAAAGCCACAATTGGTAATATTATAGATAAGAAGAGGGAGGAGGGGATCAAAGTCTGGCTTAAAGTGCAAATATTTTTCCACTTACACATACAAAGGAAATATGGAATTCTTTGAATATTGAAAAGGTAAAAACTTTCATGTTAAACAAAATCCTCCAAGTCAAAGGAGTGTTGCAAAGTTATTAGAATCCTCAGTATCAACTTTAAATAAAATGATTAATACCGATTTAAATTTTTAAATGGCCAAAAAACACACTGCAGAATTCTTTATGAGAAGCTTTTATCTATAGAAAAATGGGAAAACGTTATCATAATAGATGAAACTTCTTTAAATTTAAATGACAGCAATAAAAAGAAATCCATTTATTATCATCTAAACGAAGAAATAATCTTAAAACATAATTCAAAGAATCTATAGAAAGTTTTTTAAATATTTATGATTGTTGCTGTTTTTGCCTATAATAGCAAATTAAAAGAAAAGAAAGTAAATAATAATGTTAAGATAAACTCCACATACTATCAGGAAGATATTTTATCCCCATTGTCGAACATGAAATTCTATCTCAAAAACTCACTGTGTCATAAATCAGTGTAATTGAATCAAGACAAAGCAAGCAGCCACACATCACAATCCACTGTTAATTACATGAAAGAAATGAGTACCAATATTATATCCTTAAATGATTTCCCTGCTAAATCTCCTGATGTGTCTTCTATAGATTTTTGCACTTTTAGTCTTTTAAAAAGGACATTATCTAAACATTAACTTACATTAACATACTTCATGGATCATAATTTAGACAATTAGGAAATCTGTTCAAGAGGAATGAGACAATATACCTCTTCTGATACTACAAAATGCTTTATTGTCTTGGAAATTATGGTGTAAAAAGATACTTAAAGATATTAAATAAATTAAACACATACACACAAAATGTGAAATAGTTCTGTAAATACCATAAATGCATGTTGTTGAGAAAAAATGGTGAAAAATCTACATTTAAAACAATTTTAAACTCTTATTAGCATAACTATGTAAATTCAATTTCAATATTTATTTTAATTTATAGGGTTTAATTTCAGCACAGGCAGAATGAAAATTTATTGAAAATTACATCATTAGAAAAATGTTTAAGCTTTATGAATGAAAATGCACATTTTCTTTAAAACAGGAGATCATTTTCATTAGTGGAAACATTTCACCTTTGTAAAATTAGGATCAAAGTTTTTATTTTTTATTACATTACTATTTATTTAAATGCACCGTATTCTGTAAAATATATGGAAAGTCAAGTGGAAACACCCCAGATATTTTTTTTTGTACAAATTACTTTTTGTGCATTCAAAAAAATTGTTGTTGATATAAATTTTAGCTACAATATGTTTTTAGTATTTTAAAAACAAGTTTGACTTTTTTAGCATTAAATGCTTGTATTTCTAGCTTAGTGGTGATCCGAAAGATCTTTTTCCTACTGGAGGGAAACAAAAAGAACCTTTGGTGACGCTCCTTCCCAATGATCAATTAGCTGTAGGAAGTGATGAACAGACTATTCTGATTGATTCTGATGGTGTCCCCACCATGAAATATTCAATTAAATGGTCTGAAGTTCCTCTAGCATTGAGTAAGTAGTATATCTGTATTAATATTTGGAATTTTCACATTATTACTCACTTCATTTATAAATTGAAAATTAATTAACTGTTAATTGATTGTTTAAGATTTATAAAATTGTATCTAATAGATCAAAACGATCTTTAAAATAATATAAGACTATTAACTTTATATATTTATAAATTCTCCAGTTTCTTTCCCCCTTTTTACTTACCCATCATACGTAGTATAGGGTAAGTCTTGTAATCGTTTTGAAAATCGAAATTTTTTTTTTATGACAGATTTACACGTTTCAGACACTGGAGATTCAGAAAAACATACTTTTAGAAAAAAAAATTTTGCCGTCCTTCTGTGTGTCTGTAAACGCTCTATCTCCCGAAAAAATTGAGATAGAGACTTGCAATTTGGTATGTACTTAGTATGTAATAATGGGAAGAAGCCTATTTCATTTCAAAAACCTCGATTAACCGGAACTATTTTTTTCAGACTCTCGAAATATTCGTTCTGATAAAAGGTATATAAAATTTTTTGAAATTGTTTATTTTAAGAAATGAATATAAAAGACAATAAAAAAACATAAATTTTGCATAAAGCATGAAGTCGATCGTATAATGAGTTGCCGAGATATTTAGAATCCTATTTTCCGCACTCTTCGATTTTTCATGACCCTGTATTTCATTCAAATTTCAATTCAGAGATATATTTTAATTGGAAATTTGACGCTTAATCAGATGCAATAAACCGCTAGTTAATAGGATTATTAGTTTTGGAGTTATAAGGAAAAACCTCTTTCAAGCAATTCAGTAATTGAGCCTTTAAAGTTTATGACGTCATCAAACCACAATTTTATTTGAATTGCAATGCATTTTATAAGTAGTTTACACATTTTTATTTTAATATTTTACATTATGCATATCCATGATGGGTAAGTATTACGGTGGCCCCCAACGACTAGTTTTTATGTTGATTGTTTTAGACAGAATATGAGCATCTATTTTCTCTCATGTGCCTCATTTATAAAACACAGTGTTATAGAAAAACTGAAGAAAAAATATTTTTAATGAAAATACAGTCATAAGTCTAAATAAAATAAAATAAAATTATATGTTTGTGCATGGAATTTTTTTTTTAATGATCTAAGATCCTTTGTTGTTGATTTTCTTTAGTTTTCTACATTAATTTATTGTTATTAACCTTGTACAAGAGCATTTTTAAATTGAATTTTTAGAATGTGTTTTATTATTTGTAGCTTATGATTCGCCATATCTAATAGCTGTACTTCCCTCATCTCTTGAAGTTAGGCCAATTGAACCCAGGATTCATGTACAGAGCATTGATTTGCAAAAAGCAAAGATAATTGTCACCAGTAAAAAGTAAAAAAAAAAGGCATTTTCATAAATATTATTATAAATTTTGTCTATAATTCTATGAATTTAAATCGTTTTTTTTTTCTTTTTTTTTCATTAATGTTTATATTTTCTGTTTATCTTTGATATTATGTATATATTATATAATTGATTTATTTTTTAAACTTTTCTGTACTGGTTTACTAATTAAAGTGAAGATTGTAAGAAATAAACATGGATTTGTTTTTCTGATCTCACAGAAAATAGATAAATTCAGATCAATCACAAAGTGCTTTAAAGAGCTTATAATTTCTTATTCTATAAGAGCATACCTTTTTTGATTGCATGAAAAATCTTTGTAAAATCTTTGAATGGTTTCAGAAAGCAAGTAAAGATTGCATTACTTAAAAACCAGATGTGTCTAAAATTACAATATACTGCACAAATATGAACTCTTATCGTTTATTTTTACTTACAAAATGTTTTATGTTAAAACTCAAATCTAGATTTATTTATTAACTCCTCAACAAAGCAACAGAGTAATTTCATATTTTAAACTGTAACTCGAGGTACAGAAAGAAAATGTTTACTAAGGTGAAATAAAACTGATCCACCTTTTACCTGTCTCTTTATGAATGGTGAAGGATATTTTAGCCTACCTCAAAATTTTGGAATCTTGAAATTGTTTTTATTTTTTCTTAGAAATAAATCACTTTTCACTTATAATGTGAAATGTGACATTATGAAAGTTTTTCTATTATAACCTGACGATCAACCTGGGTTAAAGGAAGGTGCCAATATACTGCCTGTGTAATGAAAATAGTTTTTAATTTAGAACTCCAATAGATTTTTTACATTTAGTATGTTTTCTTATATTGCCTAAGTACTATGCCAGAAAGTATTTTGGTACTTCTGTTTTAGCTGCATACCATCGGTCAATTGCGAAACATTTCACTTTTTGTAGCAACATTTTTCATTCTGATTATTTCAATGTTTAGGCATGTAGTTTGATTACATATCTGTTGAATTCGTGTTTTATTTAATTATTTATTTGTGAAGTTTTAATTTTTTTAGACAGTTTAGTTATGGAATATTACACAGAAACAAACAAATGCTGAATTATTTACATTGTTTTAAGTGCAGACGAGTTAATCTTCCATAATTGTATTGCACACAGATTTAAAATTATTCATGTTGGAAAATTATTTTAAAATCCATAAAAAAATCCCTAAATTGAGATAAAGTTTTACAAATTTCACTTGAAAGTAGATTTTTTTTTATATTTGACAGTATAAAAATTGAAATTGTGTAATTTTTAGAAGTTAAAACAGTTGCAGTAAAAGCAATCTCATCAAAAAGTCACCTGTAAAAAATGCAGCCAAGTCTCGTAACTCATTTACCGTAAAAAGTACTGAGATCATATAAAGCCAAGTTTAACTATCTTATTAACTCTGAAATTTTCATTCACAAATCACTCCTAGTCTCTACATCTTTAGTTAATGATTATTTGGTGACTTGGCAATTATGTAGCACGAGAATGTGATGTATATAGTTAGTCTTTATCATAATAATACTATAACATATTAAGGTGTAATAACTTCCCTGTGCTGCGTAATTGCCAAGTCACAAAATAATAATTAACTAAAGATGTAGAGACTAGGAGTGATTTGTGAATGAAAATTTCAGAGTTAATAAGATAGTTAAACTTGGCTTTATACGATCTCAGTACTTTTTACGGTAAATGAGTTACGAGACTTGGCTGCATTTTTTACAGGTGACTTTTTGATGAGATTTCACTTCTTTTTGTAAGTAATCCTCTTTTTCTGGATTTTGGGTTCTTTTTTGCAGATCATCCACTGATTTTCGCTAAGCCCACACTCTGTCCCTATTATTTACAGGTATCTAAAATTTGAAGCTTTAGTTTCGTTTGCAAAGTACTGTAGATAAAGAGATTTCAGGTTCCTAGGCAAGCACTAAGTTATGGGAGGGGGAAGTCAAAAGTACTCTCAATTGCTTCCAGGATGGGTGCTATCCATCTGAGATATTACTCGCATCCCTAGATACTTGATATTTAACATAAAAGAACTTTTCAGTATAAAAAGAAAGCCAAAATTTAAATTTCTGGAAATTTCCAATAAATCAAACTATATTCCTTTTTTCGGTGTTTTTTTTTCGTTTTTTTTTTAGTCTTTTTTTTATTATTATTTACGGATTTTTTAATTTTTCCTTACTTTGTGCACTAAACCCCGCCTTTCTGCCAAATGTCAAGCTTCTAGGACTACAAAATCGAATTATTTTCAAATTTTCGACTTTTTATAAATTTATTGATTTTTCGATTTTAATTCTAAGTTACCCGATTGTCATGCCAATATAGTAATTATTTTATCCTTCTTCTTAGGATCATTTAGGTTCAATTTAGAGATAAATGAAGTGAATCTTAGAGTCACCATGATTTTATTTAGAAAGGGTTATCAAGCCATAACCAGCCAGTAATGTCGGGAGGGTAGGGGGAGCTGTGAAAATTTTTGTGGGGCTAACATCATTTAACAATCCATGTTTCATATGTGAAGTAAATAGAGTACAACCTGTGAAAGAAAACAAACCTGTCTATAAAGAAATCGCGTATATCGTAGCCAGTCTATAGCAGAACTTTTCTATAACGAAATTCGTAAACGAAAGAAAAGAAAACCATAATCCGGGGGAAATAACATAAAACAATTAGGGGCGTTGTACTAGCTAATAGGACAATTATCTTAAAACTAATGTTTCTAGCAGTACAAAATCAAATTGTTTTCGAATTTTCGATTTCTTAAAGATATTTTGATTTTTCGATTTTATTTTCGAATTTAACGAATATTTTAATTGTTCCTTTTATTGAATAGTAAATACTACCTTTACAACAAGTTTTAAGTTTCTACGACTACAAGATAAAATTATTTTCAATTTTTGATTTTTTCGAATTTTTTTTTATAATTTTCTGCATTTTTTAATTTTTTCTTATTTTGTATCCTTTATTACAAATTTCAAGTTTCTAGGGCTACAAAATCGAATTATTTTGAAATTTCCGATCTTTTTCGAGTTTTTTATTCTATTTTCGAATTTATTGTGTTTTAATTTTTCCTTTTTCTGTATCCTAAACATTGAGTTTACGCCGAATTTTAAGTTCTAAAGCTACAAAATCAAATTTTTTTAAATTTTTCGAATTTTCGATTTTTTTTTTCGAATTTTACAGATTTTTTATTTATTTCTTTTTTTGTATCCTAAATACTACCTTTATTCCAATTTTTAAGTTTCTAGCTTTACAAAATCGAATTATTTTCAAATTTTCGTTTTTTTTTTCGATTTTTTTATTTTATTTTCAATTTTTAGTGTTTTTTATTTTCAGTTTCTAAGACTACGAGATCATATTATTTTCAATTTCTCTCTTTTTCTTTCTTTCTTTCTATTTTTTTTTGTTGAAATTTTCGAAATTTTTTTTCTTTGAATTATCCATATTTTTTAATGTTTCCTTATTTAGTATCTTAAATATTACCTTTATTCCAAATTTCAAGTTTCTAGCGCTATGAAATCGAATTATTTTCAAAATTTCCTTATTTTTCGATTTCTTTCGATTTTTTTAATTATATTATCGAATTTTATTGCGTTTTTATTTTAACTTGTTCTGAATCCTAAGCACTATCTTCACCGTGAATTTTAAGTTTCTAAGGCCAAAAGATCAAATTATTTTAATTTTTTTCATTTTTTTTTCGAATTTTTGATTTTTTTTCGAATTTTCTGGATTTTTTAATTTTTCCTTATTTTGCATCCTAAATAGTACCTTTATTCCGAATTCCAAGTTTCTAGCGCAACAAACTTGGATTATTTGAAATTTTTCGATTTTTCTATTTTATTTTCAATTTTTGTGTGTATTTGATGTTTTCTTTATCTGAATTCTAAACACTACCTTCACACCAAATTTTAAGTTTTTAAGACTACAAGATCGTGTTATTTTCAATTTTCAATTTTGTTCGATTTTTTTGAATTTTCGAATGTTTTTTTTTAATTTTCCGGATATAATTTTTTCTTTCTTTGTATCCGAAACACTAGCTTTATTCCAAATTTTAAGTTTCTGTGGCTGCGGGATCTACCCAATTTTTTTGATGACGCGAGAGTGAGTGAGTGTGTGAGTGACAAAAAATCGAAACTTTGAGTTCATACATCGTCTGCACTAATTTATGGGTATTTTTTTAATTATCCATATTTTTTAATTTTTCCTTATTTAGTATTTTAAATATTACCTTTATTCCACATTTCAAGTTTCTAGCGCTATAAAATCGAATTATTTTCAAATTTTCCTTATTTTTCGATTTTTTTTATTTTATTTTCGAATGTTATTGCGTTTTTTATTTTAACTTATTCTGAATCCTAAACACTGTCTTTACTGCGCATTTTAAGTTTCTAAGGCTAAAAAATCAAATAATTTTAATTTTTTCAATTTTTTCGAATTTTTGAATTTTCTTTTTCGAATTTTCCGGAATTTTTAATTTTTCCTTATTTTGCATCCTAAATACTACTTTTATTCTGAATTCCAAGTTTCTAGCGCAACAAAATCGGATTATTTGAAATTTTTCAATTTTGTTTTCGATTTTTTTGGTGTTTTTGATGGTTTTTTTTTCTGGATACTAAACACTACCTTCACACCGAATCTTAAGTTTCTAAGACTACAAGATCGTATTATTTTCAATTTTCAATTTTGATGGAATTTGTTGAATTTTCGAATGTTTTTTATCCGAATTTTCCGGATTTTATAATTTTTCCTTTCTTTGTATCCTAAACACTACCTTTTTTCCAAATGTCAAGTTTTTGGGGCTACGGGATCTACCTAATCTTTTTGATGACACGTGAACGAGTGAGTGAGTGACAAAAAATCGAATGTTTGAGTTCATATATCGTCTGAACTAGAAAAGACAGAAAGTTGTAATTTTAAATTTTGGCCCTGTGTGCCAAATACTCTAGAAAAACGAAGTTTAAAATTTTTGGGATATTCCAGTGTGGAGATACGGGGGGGGGGGGGTCAAAAGTGCCCTGAGTTGCTTCCAGAAAAGTATGCTTACGGCTGTCCTCTCTCGACTTGGCGCAGATATTTATTAGTCAGGTTACTGCCACTGTTTATATGATGTCAGCGCTACTCATGGACATGTTTTTGCCTTATAATATAGATTACCAGAGCATCCGGCCATTCCACAAAAATGAAGTTTCCTCCTCAAAATATGTTTTAATTAATAATGTTTAAATTGTTTGCAGCAGTATAATTGCACCCTTATGTAAGTATGCACACAAATACCACTTGACACATCTCAACAACCACATATACAGAGCTGCAGGTTGTGTTAGTACTTTTAATAAAATAATAAAGAAACTTACTTTGACAATGAGCAGATATCTTGTTTTGCTTCAATAATGCATCTAGAAATCACAGTTGTGGACAAATACTGACCTTTGTTGACCATGAGAGCAAATTAAGTGAGGTATTTCATTCTGTATCAAATGTAGTACAGACAGTTTCAAAATCCTTTTCATCAGCCAGCCTTTAAAAAAAAGGGAAATTTTTTATCATATGGGATACAAAAGAACAGAGGAGCTTATATAAAATATTTCATTTTTTTATAAGCATGAAAATTTCAAAAAGTATTCACAATTTTGACCAGTGTTGTAAATTCAGTGATAATTTGTAAATGCAATAATAATTTGTTTGCAAAAGTATTGTCATATATTCATTTTTGAATGACAATGCAAGTATATAATAATATATTTTAGGGGCTGGGTTTTTGCTGCTTCTAACTCAGATGTGTGGCTTTTGCATGCTGTTAACTTCTCTGAGCAAATATCTCAATTTTTAGCTCAAAAACAATTTGAGTTAGCACTTCGTATGGCAGTAAGTTAGAATTTCTTTTCATTCTGTTCCCTTTTCTTTTTCTTGTAATTTATTTATTTATTTTATGAAATGTTTTCAGAAATTGTACCTGATTTTAAGTTAATTGCACCCTTTTCTTCTGTAGGAAATGACTAATGAATCAGAAATAGAAAAAAATCAACTTATTAAGCGCATTGAAAATCTGAATGCTTTCTATCTTATTTGCAAACAAAATTTTAAAGAAGCCATGGACTTGTTTTTAAAATTGGAAACAGGTATTATTCTGCATTTATTCTTTTATTAATTTATTTTTACAAGTTTTCAGATTTTTTCCTACACTTTTTCCCCCATGGTTAAATAAATTTTAATTTGATAACCCTGTCTTTGAAAAATCAAATGAATATTCTCTTAATGTATTATGAGATTTGAATACTTATTCAGTAGTGAATATCAACAAAAAAATTTTAATTATTTTTCAGATTAATAAGCAATTTCACCAATGATATGAAACTGAAAATATTTTCAACTGCCAGAACCATCTGGCTTTGCCCGTGTTAACCAAATTGCCCTTCTGTGTAAAATAAATAAAATAATAATAATACACCAATCACAATAGGAGCTCTGTGTATTTGCACACATAAATCGTTAAAAAGTCAATCAGAAAAAAATTGTTACTTTGACGCAATCATAGTAACATTCCTCAGCTTTCTTAATGAGAATGTGCATTTAACTGAAAAATATATAATTTCCCTGACAATACGATAAAACATACAACAAATTTAACCAAATGGTTTAGCATTTAATGAAATTATATTTTGTATGGCATTTTTAGAAAATAAAAACTTACATTTTAATTCATAAAAACTAAATCTACAATGATTACATGAAAATTATGTCATTTTTTAGATGCTTTCAGTCCTGAAGTTGTGTTTGAAAAGAGAAATAACTGACTCTAAAAAAAATGGCTGCTATGTTTCAGTTCCTATTTAATATAAATTGTAGAAAATGTTACCATTGCATCTAAAGTATTAGAACACTTAGCTATAAGATATAGCTGTAGCATACAAACAAAATAGTAAATAAAGCATAGCAACTGTTTGTTTAGAGTTGGTGTGATGTCTCACTGAAAGCATCTCATAGAAAGTGATATTATATTTAGTAGATTATTTTTTTAATTTTCCCTGAATATTTTTTCTTGACAATGTCTGTATTATAGTAGATGTTTTAATTCAAAATACATTTAAACAAAGCAGGGGTGATTGTGTTCAGGTTATATACCTGAATTCAGGTATTTTTTCCTTTTTATTACTGAAATTTCGGTTTTTCTGATTGTTAAATTCATAAAATAAGACTAAAATATCAATTTCATATGATTGCTAAACATAATTAAATTTCTTAATTTGACCTCTCTTTAATAAATTATATGTTCCCTCCATACAGAAATGTTTTCTCGCTAAAATTTCAGGTATTTTTTCATCATCCCACAATCACCCCTGATGAAGGTACTGCATCATTTTAACACACTTTTAGTAAAAATTTTAAATTTTATCTATGAAAAATATGTATTATCTGCTCAGAATGGCATCAGTTTCAGATGTGAAAATATAGCAAGTGAGTCTGAATTTTTATTGGCTTATAAAAATATTGCCAATATGGAGTTTTTCTTTGTCGCAACATGAAAGAAAAAATTGCATTGGAGTAAATAAATAAAATAAAAGATTTGTATAAACTATGGTAGGTGGTTGAAAAAAGGGAAAAGTATGGTCTAAGAAATTTTTAAAGTAGCCAGTAATTTTACTCTTGTCCAAAGTATATGTATCAAGTTTTGTGCAAATCAATCAAAAATTGTAGATTTATATAAGGAACATAACCCACACACTGTTATTAAAAACTTGAGTTATGATAAAACATACTCTTTGAATCTATATTCATCTTGTACTACAAATACTAATTAAAACAATATAAAAACATATACATACCATTTCATAAAATATTTTACTGAAGATGTTTTGACTTCATATACAAAACTGTATTTTACATATACAACTGAGCGCTTTCAAGCAAACCTTTGCTCCTCTTCAGGGTTACAAAACAAAATGCAAGTACACAAATGACAACAGTTTTTTTTTTTTATATAGATTTATTATATATAATGTTTTATAGATATAGATATTTTATGTTTTCTGTTATTATTATTTTTTTTGTTGTTGTTGGTTATATTTTTAATTGACATTCTTCAACATGACATTGCATTTTATTTTCTTTATAATTTTAAAATCTCTCTTTTTTTAGCTCACAGGCTATCAAAGCCTGAGAGCTAATGTGCCCGCCCGTTCTGTATGTATGTACGTATCGCGATAACTCTTGACAGAAATAACCGTTTTGTTTCGAATTTTGTTTATAGGTTCCTTGTGATAAGGTGCTTCCCTGATTAGTTTTTGGAGTTGATTGGTTAACTATAAAGGGGGGAACGGGGGGCTAACCCCCCTTAATTTAGATAAATGGTTTTTTTCATGCAGAATTATCCAATTTTCTTCAAATTTTGTATATAGGTTCATTGTGATAAGGCTCTTTCCTGATTAGTTTTGGAGGTTCATAGGTTAAGTATAAAAGGGCTAACGGGGGGAGGGGGGGGTGATCCTCCCCCCTTAATTTAGATAGATGAATTTTTCATGCAGAGTTATCCGATTTTCTTCAAATTTTGTATATGGGCTCATTGTGGTAAGGTGCTTCCCTGATTAATTTTGGGGGTTAATTGGTGAAGTGTAAAGGAGGGGAACGTGGACTAACCCCCCCCCCCCTTAATTTAGATAAATGGGTTTTTCATGCAGAATTATCCGATTTACTTCAAATTTTGTATATAGGCTCTTTGTGGTAAGGCACTTCCCTGATTAGTTTTGAGGGTTCATTGGTTAAGTAAAAAGAGGGGAATGGGGGACTAACCCCCCTTAATATAGATAAATGGGTTTTTCAAGCAGAATTATCCGATTTTCTTAAAAATTTATATATATGTTCATTGTGATAAGGCGCTTCTCTGATTAGTTTTGGGGGTTAAGTATAAAGGGAGAGACGGGGGGCTAACCCTCTTTAATTTAGATAAATGGGTTTTTCATGCAGAATTATCTGATTTTCTTCAAATTTTGTATATAGGTTCATTGTGGTAATGCGCTTCTCTGATTAGTTTTAGGGATTCATTGGTTTTGGGGGTTAAGTATAAAGGGGGAGAAGGGGGACTAACCCCCTTAATTTAGATAAATGGGTTTTTCATGCAGAATTATCCGATTTTCTTCAAATTTTGTATATAGGTTCATTGTGGTAAGGCGCTTCTCTGATTAGTTTTAGGGATTCATTGGTTAATTATAAGGGGAGAAACGGGGGATGGTCCCCCCCTTAATATATTGTCGATTTCTCCATTTTTCGAGGGCTTATTTCAAATTCTTTGAAATAAGAGTATAATATACAGTTAGTGTGAATAGCCTGTGAGCTCAATGCCGTCAGTTTAACTGGGCAGTTTTCTTTTATTATGAACAGGATTATATGGTCGTCACATTCTTCAAGTTAGATACTTGACCTAGCAAATACAATATGAACCAGTATCATGTTCTATTGTTTATACTATAATCTTAAGTTGTATACAGCTTGAAAAATAAATTCAAAATAAATTTGATAATTTTACTCATTTTGGTCACTTAAATTCTTTGTTCCATTCTTAAGGTAGATTTAATTAGTAAAGTTTGATTCAATTCAAAACATATTCACTTATCAAAGTGAGTAAGTTTTTAATTGTATAATGAAAGCATTTTAATGAGTAAAGACAAGAATAAATCAAATTATAGCGATAGAAATTATTGATGAAACAAACAAGAATTAGTCATATTTGGCCCACTGATAACTATTATGCACAAAAACATAGAGGTAGAGGTACAGTTTATGTAAAATCATAAAATAACAGAAAGTAAACTTGAACTCATTCCTTTATATTGCTGCTTTATTATAATGTTGCATATTAAACCAATATGTAATAATATAAGCAATCACATACATAAACAGGGTTGTTACGTTTAAAACATTTTGTTTAAAACAGCTGTTTAAAACATGTTTAAAACATTACATTTAAAACAATGTTTAAAACATGTTTATTGTTTATAATGTCACAATGTGACAATTCACAAATTAAATTCACATGGAAATCTTTCAATAGAAAATTAATTATTGTAGAAAGAATTTTTTTGTGGATTTTTAAATTGTTGGCAACTGCTAAAACGAAAAATGTTTAAATTTAATATGAAAAGGCTGTTAGATTTTTAGTTTATCTCTCTACAGGGTTCCCAGCGTCATGGAAAGTCAGGGAAAATCTGGAAAGTCATGGAATTTCAAAGTAGTCAGGGAAATTTTAAAATATATAGAAAAAGTCAGGGAATTTACAAATATTTTCTAAAAAGTTTTGGAGAAAAATGATGCAAAATTCATGATATAGTAAGCATAGATCGAATACTTTGTGCGAATTTTAATTCATAAACCAAAACCAATTACAACGTTGTAACGCACAAATATGAAAATTGGTAAAAAAAAACCGCATACGGCCGTTTCAGGGATGCATCGATTTCGATCCCCTTCCTCAGTGCGAGGAGAAAAAAAAAAAAAAAGGATAAAAATGGGTTCAAAGAACCCCTCGGTTATAGCCCCGAGTACTGGCTTGAGTGAAATAGTCATCATATTAGTCTCGAGGAAAAAATAGAGAATTTTGAAGAATGATCACAGAAAAAAAATCGCTAATTTTTGACAAAGGATTGCAAAAATAAGTAACAAATTCCGTTGTATGCCCGTTTGGTCAGAAAATGTTTTGAGATTTGGTCAGGGAAAGTCAGGGATTGTTTTGAGATTTGGTCAGGGAAAGTCAGGGATTTTTTTCAGATTTGGTCAGGGAAAGTCGGGGAATTTGCTAGTCATGTTTTGCTGGGAACCCTGCTCTATATTAAAATAATATGATATTTTCAAAATGTTATGATTTTCAGCATGACAGTAGGTATTCAGCTGTCAGTACACAAAATTTCAAGTCTGTTAGTTATACAGTTTCTAAGAACTGGCTCTGTGACGGACAGACAGAGAAGTGAGACGAATAGGGTTTCGTGAGATGAACGAAACCCTAAAAATGTTATGCTGTCAGTTACCATTCATAAATTCGCTACTCAAGAATCAAATAAAGTGGACAATTTTGTAGAAATAACACCTTTATCTTGGTGGATAAGCCTTGAAAAACATGTTGATAAAAATGTCATGCAGATCATAAAACAATTACAAGCAGCTGTATGCTCTACTGCTGGTTTAGAAAGAGTGTTTTCTACTTTTGGCTTTGTGCAGAACAAAACTAGAAACCAGTTAGGTGTTTGATAAATGATAAGGCTGCCAAACTTGTTACTATTTTTAAAGAACTTAATAATTAAATGTTTTAGTTTAGAATAAAAAAAATTAATTGTTAATTAATGTTTGGTATTTATTATATAATTTTTTTCTTCCTTACAGTTTTTTAAAAATATTTTCATTCTTTATATTTAATTTGTTAATTTTGCTCACTTTAATCAAAATTGTGCTGTTGAATGAGAAAAAAACGTTTTAAACGTTTAAAACATGTTTTAAACAAAAAAAAAAACACGTTTTTTGTTTTTTTTTATAAAAAAACATGTTTTTTTCCAACCCTGTACATAAATAACCTTAATTAAAACAGGAGATCTAATTAAAGGAAGAGCTTATCTGTGGACTGTTTAGCAATGTGATTGGAAGGCCCAGAACTATTTAACTTGGCACAAAAATACTCTAAAGAGGGACAGAGAATTTTTTTTTAATTTGAATTTTGAAAGGATTTTTTACTGGTTACATGGTCTATAAATTTTTATTGAACGCATATTTTCCTCTAAGTATTGCAGAATTACAAATATTACTCCATCAGATAAAGCAAAACCAATGTTTTAAAATAAAATTTGTGTCAAAATTTTATCTTAATTTGCTGATTTTGAAGAATTTTCAAATGAAATTTTTGCTTTTAATCTGGCAAAAATTTCAAATTTCCAAACCAGTATTTAAGATTTTTATTTCCATTCATCACCTGCTACTATTAAAAGTAGGGTTTGCTTATATTTTTATTTTAATCTTGCAAAACTATCAAATACCAAACCAGTGTCTACCATTTTTATTCTTTTCATGACTGTTTAAATGAAAATAACTTATGTATATATAACTGGATTGGAATGACATTGTTTGAAAATAAAGATTAGAAATTGCTGTATTTATATCTGTATTTATGCCACTTTTTAACAGTTTTTAAAAAATTGTCAAAACATGGCATAAATACAGAATGGCTTGAAACTAAAAATAGAAAAAGTATTTATATTGATATGAATGCAGGATGATTCAAAATATTTAATGAATGTTAATGCATAGAGTTTCATAAACCTATATAAAAAAAAAAAGGGTGACATGGATATAGGGTGTATTACAAAGCTATGAAATGCAAAAATATTTAATAATCTTTAATCCAGTGTTTTGTAAACTTATAAGCATGCAATTTGTATACAACATTTATAATTATAAAGATGGATGTTTATGTGTGTGCTATTTTCTGAAGAGACTACTGTGCTCAGAGCTATAAGATTTGGCAGGAAGGTACCTGTGTTGGGGAGCGATTTCCATATACAAATCGTTAATTATTTTTATTGCGTGTATTTTCTAAATAAAATACTGACATCATTATTCAGTTTAAACTTATCAGATTTATTTTTATCGAACAAACTTTTAAGATGCAAAACAAAAACTAAAACTTTAGAGTGTTGCCAAATTTTAAAAGCTAAATGACATAAAATTGTAAATTAGATAAAAATAATACAATGAGCTAAACATAATACGATGTACGTATAAAGACTATAAATTATGCCACAACACCTGTATGTCTGAAGTTAGGCACCTCAAAGCCAGTTTCTGGATTTTTTTTACTAGATTTTTTCTTGTAATTTAATTTTTATGTGATTTTTAGCATTTTGCAACCATTTTTTAATATTTGAAAAAAGAAATCTAATTTCAATCTTTTACCCCAATATAGTAAATTGTACCCTTTACAATTTGTGAATTTTTCTCAAATTTTTTTGTGTGATTTTTAGCATTTTTTATGATTTGTGGCAGTTATTTGACATTTGTAAACAGAACACAGTTTCAATCTTTTAGCCCAATATAGATTATCAATAATCTGAGATGTTTGAATTGTTATGTGATTTTTAGTGTTTTTTCATGTTTCTGAGTGCTAAAAAAGCACTCAGAAACATGAAAAAACACTAAACCACTTTTTCTGAAACATAAAAAAACCCTCTGGTAAAGTATATGTACTTCTTTGATTAAATTTACAGTGTAAGAAAGCCAAATTGGTTCTTATAGTAACGGAACAGCAATGTTGAAAATTTGATTCAAAATAAAAAATTTGTTTGATACGAGACCAGGGCAGGCATATGCTGCTGAAGGCAGTGGGGCCTCAACTCTGGATTTGTTTAATTTGAGGTTCATTTGGAAAAATCAACCAATGAAGCAGGTGAAGCTCTGCTAGTAATTAATAAAATTTTAAACTAAAGTAATGAAATTCATCTTTAAACTTGTAGAATCAAACAATAAAAAACAGCTTTTCATCATAAATTGTGCTTTGCAGTTTAATTTTTAAATTTTTGTCTATTCTGTAAATATATTATTGCACAAATCATATAATGATGTATTTGATTGGATTAAAAATGAAAGTGATCAAATTCTTGTGGGAATATTCTTTTAAAATATTTGAAAATTAAAAGAATGATGTTCTTGATTTTGAACTCGCAGTCTAGTATTTAATGAAGATGAAAGAAAAAGTTAGATACCAGTATTTAAATAAAGGCAAAAAAAACTGCTGAAACAACACCATAAAACTGAGAAATATGCTACGTCTATCGAAAGAACTTTATATTTCTTCAGCAGGTGCAAGAAAGAAGTTCTACCACTTTGAAGGCAGGAGGAAGGGAAAGTGGCAAGTTGTAGAAAACAGCCAATAGGAAAGCAGAAGGCATCAGCCAATCACACAAGAGCAATACCCAATCAGAAGAATGCAGAACAAAAGGGAAATTATGAAGCAAATTGATTAAAAACAGAGTCAGAAAAGTAGCAAATTACAAGATATAAAACAAATATATAATAAACAAAAAAGAAAAAAGTAGAATAAATAAATTAAATGAATAAATTAAAGAATTAAAACACAAATTAGGTATATTAATAATATTAAAGGTATATATGTAAATAAAATCTAGTTTAAAAATTAATAATTATATATTTAATTTACCTTTCGAAAGGCCTAGCACATTTCTTTATTTTATGGTGTTGTTAAGAAGTTTTTGTGTTTATTGTGTCACACCAGTTTATTCCACATTTTAACCAGTATTCAAGTTTAATCTTAGCAGCTTTTAACACTTAATATTGAAATTTTCATTTATTTAAAATCTTATTTTAAACAAACGTAAAACTTCCGTAGTAAGAATTTGAATACAAAGTGCTCCAAAAGTTGATGTACAGTAGGTTTGTAGCTGTACTTGTACAGTATATGTTGATGTGATAGTAATTTACAAATATTGTCATTAAGTGTTTTAACATATATTAAATTCAAGATTTTTCAATCCTGTTTAGCTGTTCAAAATATCCTCTATCTGCATACAACATGTATCCAACCAAACTGACATGTTTTAATACACAGTTTGACACAAATTATGGTCTGAATCAATGCCCATAAATAGTTCTATTTTGAATTCTTTCATTTATTCCACTATCATTTGTGCCTGGTGTAATAAATAATCAGATATGTCTGTAGAGAAATATTAAATGTTTCTACCCCTGTCATGCGTACCCTCTCAGCATTTTCAGTTTTCTGAAACTGTCTCAGAATCATTATTCTTCTTTTTTTTTCTTTTATATTCCCTGCAATTATTCAGAATATCCCTAAAGAAAAGAATAAATTAAGAAAACAAAGTTCTTTATAGAACTAATTGTGTACCTTCAAACTATAGTTGTTCTTACACATTTTATCATTTTTATTAAATACATAATTGTATCTGGATATATATATTTACTAAATACTGGATCTTTTCTAAGCTGGAGTTCAATTTAGGAAAGAGATCAATCAAATGGGAAAGTGGTCCCCTTCTTTCACATAAATATTTTTAATCCTATTTAGATAATTTGTCTTCATTGGATGCAACATGCTCTGGTTATCATACTTTCTTCCTCTTGTAAAAATTCAATTTGTGCAGATGAATCTTTCTTGTACCTGAAAAGTGAGTAAAAGTGAAAAAATGTAAATACTTTGATTTAATGGTTCCATATGGTCTGTTAAAAATCATCCTTAAATTGGGAAACACATTAGATGAATCAAAACTGCATAAAAGTTGGTTATTAAAGCTATAGAAAAAATTACTTTCCAGTAGTATTTAATTAGGTATTCCTTTTAGTGCATTAATATATAAATTTAATTTTGAAAAAAAAAAAACTTTATTTCAATTTCTTTGCTTTTTTTTTTAAAATGAAGCACATGTGCCATGACTTTTTCAATTGTTTCAAGAGCATGTTGTAAATGGTCATCCATATCAAGCATCCATTGATGTACTACATCTCTACAAACATCTTAATGGATTTTTTGTTTGTTCCTAAATAAAAATACATGAACAAAAAACCTGGCAAATCTGTTTATTTAAAAAGTATTTAAAATACTTGAAATTCATAAAAAATATCGTTAAGTAGAAGAAAAATAATGTTAAAACAGGGATCATTTCATATAGAAATAAGTATAGCTGAATACAGATCCTTAAAATCTATTATTAAATCAGGGTGTATTTACTTATTTATTTTTCATTTTATTTTATTTTTTCATTTATTTCTCTTTTTTAAACAAATGGGTTTCACTAGCTAAGAATTGGCAGAAATAGTGTTTACCAATTTATAGTCTAAAAAGTTAATGCAGAATGGCATAATCCTATTTCAAGCCACCATTTGGCGCTTTTAAAAAATGATGCCACATTGGCGATTTCTAAATTGTTTACTTACATTTATCATATTGTAACCCACAATAAGCAAGTGGTAAAATGTTGCCATTCTTAATTTTTAAATAGTTACACATAGGAAAACTAATGGAATTAGCAATAAAAAGTCACTGAAAAATACATTGCATTTATATACGAGAGTAACAATGTAATGAATGTAAAATTTTATTCGTTCAAAAGAATGATAATTTAAATACAGAATTATAAAATTAAACCATACACAGTTGATTTTTTTTTAGATACTGCATTTATGAGTGAAATAAAATATTTTATTTGACAAATTTAATAAGATAGATATAAAAAAGATAATATGAGCAGTAAAAACAACATTTTTATACACATTTCATCGATATTACATAAAAGTTAACGATTAATGTGAAGTTGAAAAAACGAAAATACACGAAATTCGTTAATGCCGCGATCACTGTAACGTATGATCGCTTCGCGAACACGAAACCGAAAAAAAAATCTCTGGATACAGCAACCTCGTCGTATCGGAATCCCAAAAAATATACGAAATTCGTTAATGCCGAGATCATTGTACCACATGTAAGATCGCTTCGCGAACATGAAACCGAAAAAAGACATCTCTGGATGCAGCAACCTCGTTGTGTAGCGATCACAAAAAATACACAAAATTTGTAAATGCAGCGATCACTATACCGCATGTATGATCGCTTCGTGAACATGAGACTTCCATAAAAACTGCAGTCAATTAATTTTTATACTGTTCTACAGTAACAAGAGTAACCACTCACAAACATAAAAAAAAGAAGAAAAAATCCAGCTTTAAATAAACAAGCAGATGATGAAATTTTTTCAATGCTTTTTTTCTTTTAATATCATGACATATCCATTTAATGACGTAAGTGTTATTTAATTATATTTAAAAAAATGTTTTAAATAACTAATAAATCATTAAACATCATTAAAATACAAATAAACATTGAATAAAGAATCACTTGATGACGTAACAAATACGTCATACGTAACAAACACGTCATCACCAAAAATATCATAGCTCAGCCTTTCCAACAATAAAAGAGCTAGCTACATCTGGCTGACTATCGATGATTTGGCAAGATTTCGCCAAATGGTGGTTTCAAATAGGAACCAACCATGCAGGATGTTATATGTTTTATCATCTCTGTCTTATGCAATAGTTTAGTTTACACATGAAAAAGTTTTTATAAATATTTGATATTTTAAATTATAATTTAATTATTTTTATTCTAGATCCTTCTCATGTGATTGGTTTATTTCCTAATTTATTGCCAGAAGAGTTTCGTAGCAGTTTAGATTATCCAGATACCCTGCCTAATTTACAAGGCACTGAGCTTGAAAATGGTCTATTAGCCTTAACCGATTATTTAGTTGAGGTAAAGTCATAATGATTATTTATTTTAGTTTTTAATTTAATTTTTAGATTAAACAATATTTATTTTTTATTACTATTCTGTAAGTTGGCTTAGATTCAGCCATTTGAATAGTCTTGAAAGATTTCAAAATATTGAATTTTATTCTTCATTAAAATAGATTTAAATTATAATAACAGTGACTTAAATGCACAGATAGATAGTTGAATTAGAATATAAAATGTAATATAAAGTTAAAAGAAAAAAAAAACTTGTTTAACTTACAGTTTTGTCAGCAATTAAATAATGATTGCCTTTCAGATAGAATAAAAATTGTATACACCAACAAGGTTTTAAAAATTCTGCGGACTTGCCCGTGCAGAGTTTATCTTTTTTGTACTATTTATTTTATTTGAGCACAATATAATGTAGTATTTTATTTTTGTGGCAACATTGATTTGAGAAAAACTTTTCATTTGATTTATGAAAACAATGCTGATTTAATTTTTAATTAACTGCAATTTTTAATCAGAAACATGTTTTAACAAAATGTGAGTGTACTATGTCAGAAGCCTGTTCAAAACCTTTCAAATGATGCCTCAATCATTGTTGTGCATTTTGTAAATGCATAGAAAAAGAGGTGTTGACAACAGAAATAATATGTATGATGATAGGTCAATGCAGTATTTTATTTTATTTATTTGAAAAAAAAAAAGAAGAGGATATCATTAGAATCTAACATTTTACATTTTCTTAGGTTCGTCACCGGTTAAAATCAGATTCTACTAGCAATGTCCCTTCAATGACTGCAATAATGGAAGCTGGCAAAACTAAAATTAGGTCTAAAAAGCAACTTCTACAAATTATTGACACAACATTATTGAAGTGTTACCTTCAGGTAATTATATTACTTATAATTCAATGTTAAATTGGTTGCTAGTAAAAATAACTGTTGAAAAACATTTTTAGCTCTCAAAGTTGTAAGGATTAAAATTATAAATAATTTTCTTCTTTAGTACATTTTGTACATATTTAAAGAGTTATTGAAAATTGATAATTTACTTCTAAGTTATAATAACAGTTGGCAGCACCAAAAAGACTTTAACCATCAAGTTTTGCAAATAGTATACAATTACCGCACTTCATGTTGAAATCAACATAAAGGATTTGGGTTACAGAACATAAAAATTGAAAACTCTTAATAGATTTTTAACATTTAATTTGTATGTTTTAGATTACCCATTAACAACACCAAAAAGCAATTTTTAAAAAAAAATATCAATGTAATTCAAATAAGGTTTTGAAATTTACAGGGCTCCCAAATGGTCCCTCTTTTCCCCCTAAAGTCCCCTTTTTAGAAAAAGGTCCCCTTTAGTCCCCTTTTATGTGTTTTGGTCCCCTTAGTCCCCTTTTCATGACTGGAAAAAAATTTGCCAATGTGGAAAAAATTCCGCAAAATGCCAAAAACTTTAAAAATTGTTGAAAGTTAAAAAATTGTACAAAGTTTATTATAACAGGCTCAAACATTGTAATCAGAATTCTTTCACGAATGTCAAAAAATTGCCATGGAATGCAGAAAAACATAAAAGAATACATTGGAAATCTCATTATAGAAATCACTAAAAATTCAAAAATCTACAAGAATAAATCTACTGTCATAAAATCACTGCAAAACTCAAATTGCATAAAAAATTAGCCAAAAGTCAAAAATTGCTGTACGAATTCCAAATAAATTTTATTGAAAGAAGGACAAAATTTATTAAACTGGGCAAAAGATTGAAACTAGATTCCCCCTAAGCAGAATATGCTTAAAAGTGCGACATACATCGCAGAACAACGGGCTTCTCTGCAGGACATTTAAAATTCTCAATTTCAACGAAATTCGTCATTCAGTTGTTATAAAAAAGAAAAAGAAGGTGTGAAATTCGTCAGACTAGCATTGTAAAAAAATCACGAAATTCTTTAATCGTTCATGTAAAAAGTATTGTGAAATTCATCAGTCAGTCGCGGAGGAAAAAATTGCAAAATTAAACAGTCGATTGTGAAATTCTTCAGCAGGTTGTAGAACAAAATGCGAAATTCATGGATCACTTGTGGAAAATAAACTGCGATTTTCAATAATCAGTCACAAGAAAAAACCACAAAATTTGTCAATCGGTTGACAGAAAATATCTCAAAATTCACCAATTTGTCATGGGTAAAGGTACGCAAAATTCGGCAGTGGATCATCAGAAAAATTCTTCAATTCTTCACGAGCAAAAAATTTTGAAATTTGTCAACTGAATGAGAGGAAATAGTGTGAAATTTGTCTGTAGATCGAGGGGGAAATTGCGAAATTCTTCAATCAGTCGTGCGGAAAAATCATAAATATCGTCAATTGGTCGTGAGAAAAAATCGTGAAATTCATCAGTTGATTGTGAAAAAAAAAAATCATGAAATTCTTTAGTCAGTTGCAGAAAAAATGCAAAATTTGTAGATCAGTTGTGTAAAAAACCCACATTTTTGCTAATCAGTCGTGAGAAAAGTCTGCAAAATTTGCCAATCAGTAAAAGAAAAATATCTCGATTCACCAATCAGTCACGGGTAAAATCACAGGATATTCGGCAGTGGATTGTCAGAAATATTCCCGAAATTCTACAATCAGTCGCAAGAAAAAATTTCGTCAATTGGTCGCGGGAAAAAACATGAAATTCACCAGTCAATCGAGTGAAAAATCTCAAAAATGTTTTCTAAATTTGTCTGTAGATCGGGAGAGAAATTGCAAAATTCTTCAATCAGTCGCATGTGAAAAATGCATAAAAAAACGTGAAATTCATCGATCGGTCCCGAGAAAAAATAGCAAAAGTCATTAATCCATCAAAAGAAATCTCAAAAATATTACAAAATTTGTTAATTGTTCTCGAGAAAAGATTGCAAAATATGTCAATCAGGGAAAACTTTTGCAAAATTTGTCAATCAGTTATTGGAAAATATCACAAAATTCGTCTGTCGGTAGCGGGAAAATTCTACTGAATAATGGGGACTTCAAACAAACCAGTTTAACAAAAGATGCTTTTTGAACAGGATGCAATAGTGCCTCTTTCAAAAACTGTATGCCTCTTTTAAAAAATTCCTGCCCAGTGCCCCTTTCGTTCTAGAGTCAATACTATATTTGTTACATGCAGATCTTCCTCCAACAAATGATACTCATAACCTGTTAGATAATATTCAGTAATGAAAGAAGAGCTCATGGGCCTCCACATTGACATAATTCTGTTAGAAAACTTCTTGGACTTATAACTAACTATGCATGGATCAAATAACTAACTATGCATGGATCAAATTTCCAAAGACATCCATAAAAGTGATATATCAAAATATGTCGTTTCTAAAATTATTGACAGAACTGAAAATTATTTGTTAATGCAATGGTTTTCAAAATAAATCCTACAGCAAAATGTTTCTGGTGTGTGTGTGTGTCTTTTTTTGTAAAGATAATCAATTAACATATTTTCTGAGGTAGTTTTAAAAAAATTGCATATTTAGGAAAACTTGGTGCAGTATTTTTAGACATGTAGTCCCTTTTCAGTCACCTTTTTTAATATAAATGATCCCCGAAGTCCCCTTTTTTTAGTATAAATGGTCCCCCAAAGTCCCCTTTTTAAATAAAAATGGTCCCCTTTCCCCCTTTTGGAGGGCTAAAATGTGTTGGGAGCCCTCAATTTATTAAAAGTGATACATTCATATTGTCAAGTCATTGACCTTGACAATCAGAAGGGAGTAGACAAATACAGATGGTACTAAGTTTTTCTGACAAGTCGTAAAGGATACAGTTTCTGAAAGGGGAGTTTTAGAATATGGACACTATGTGAAAGTAACAACAACCTGAGTTTAAAGATCCCAAGCTCAAAGACCTTGCGGTCGTGTCTTATGTCAATCATCAAATGGAAATACTAAAGGGATTTAGAAAATGGTTGGTAAACCAGTGTTTTTCGTCTGCAACAAGAGATTATCAGCATGCTATAAAATTTAGGTAGAAAAAAACAAAGTGATAAAAACTTCAGAGAGATTGCATAAGTAGGTGGAGATGTTCTCAATTTGCAGTTTTGGTGCCTAGCGTTGCTTTAACATAGAAATTTTATAAGAGGGCGTGTATATGATGGGGCGTTAACATAGTCGGGCTGAAGATTAAAGAATTGGCGAATGAGAATAAGACAGAACGGAAAAACCTAAGCTTTATAAGATAGGGGATTTAATAAGAGAATTTGATTAGAGAAGGAAGATTTCAAGGGGTCGGAAAAGAAAGTGGGAAAAAGAAAAAAAATTCAAGGTTGGATGAAGAGAGGGAGACACTAGAGTTGAATTTTTGGAGAGAGAGGAGAAGTTGTTTAGATTTTAGCGAACGGTGATGTAAGTTAAAGATAGGGAGATAAATTTTTCTGAGGAAGAGAGAAATGAGAGAACCTGATGTAATAGAGAAGATGCCTGCTTGCGAATAGCCGAATGGGAGCAGCACCTCTTCGATGAAAAACAGACTAAACTGACTGATGGAACATGAAGAGAGAGAGAAAGAGTTTTCCCCTAATCTTGGGTGTCGCTTGGTGATTTTTGATAACTAATTCTTGCAACCATTACCCCTAATAATTAGTGTATTAAATTTAAAGACGTGTCTTTGCATCCTCAGCAAACAACATTGACTTGGCACAAACAACAGTAGTAAAGTCAGAATATCATCTCATTTATTCCATCAAAGTTACAGTAAAAACTGATCAAAGATAGCAAAAGTCACACGCAAGAGAGAAAAAAAAAACTTTTTAACTGTATTAGAGGATGATGTCATCCACTTTAGGAAATACGTTGAACAAAGAAAAATAAATTGAATACATATTAAATGCAATTTAATTTAATATAACAAAGCATACATTTTAGGCTACACACGAAATACCATTTCTTCGATCGATCATTGGTGCATTTTTCTTCTAATCATTTGAATGTGAATTTTACTTTTTTAATCAAAATCTAAAATAAGCCTGTGAAGAGATCTTTATCTTTTTGTACTATTTATTTTTTTTATAATCATTGTTGAGCACAATATAATGCAATATTTTATTTTTGTAGCAACATTAATTTGAGAAGACCCTTTCATTTCATCAATCATTTTTCAATCATTACAATGCTTTTATTTTGCAGTTATAAAAATGATCATTGGGCTGTATAATGTGTTCTGGTGCATAACTAACACCTCTATTAATGTCCAGACTTTTTTAATCTAATTTTAATTTTATTGTTATGAATTGTAATTTATGTGCTCTATCGTAAGCATTTATGTTTTATTTTCTTAAAAATCACTGTGCAGTTTTTAATTATTTGGTGTTATTTTTTATTTATTTAATTATATTTTTTTAGACAAATGATGCATTAGTCGCCTCATTATTAAGAGTAAAAGACAATTACTGTCATATTGATGAGTCTGAGCGAGCTCTAAAGGCACATCAAAAGTATAATGAATTAATCATTCTATACAACAAGAAGGGCATGCATAGAAAAGGTATTTAAAAAAAATTATTTATGTATTAATTGCTTATTGAATTATTTCTTAAATTTTTATGTATAAAATTAATCAGATTGAAAATCTTAAGCTTATGCTAGAATATATTTTCAAACAAAGCATAAAGAAAATAAATACATTAAAAATTGATTAAGAAAATACACACACACACATATGTATAATAGAGTTGTAATCTATAATGTTATTAAAAAAGTTAAAAGGAAATTTGATTCAGTCTGTTTGTTTTCTTGCATAAACTCAGGGTTTACACGATTTTCCTTCATAAAGGGACTTCAGTTTATTTTATTTATTTATTTTTTTAGAGGTTAGGCAAGGGCTGTACAACCTGCGAGCCACATGCATCTGTGGCCCAGTACTGTTTTGAATGCAGCCTGGCAGAGAATCGAAAAATTCTTTATAGGATTGATTTTAATTTAGTTTTCTAAATATTAGATTAGTAAATTTCTACTGTAATAGAATCTTCCACCAAGTAAACACGAAAATTGTACTATGATTGTTTCAGGAACATGATAATGATTTTCATTAATGCCCTGTTCTGTTAATAGAGCATCATTCGAGAGCTAAAACAGTGTGACTTATATGTAGAGTGACTGTATATTTATTATTTAATACATTATACATTTGGCCACTTAGAAAGGACTGTTATCTTCCATTTCCTGTAGAATGGGATCAGCACATTACTATATGGCTAGTCATAATGTTCTGGCTGATGTGAACTAATCTATTAAGAGCATTTCTAAAGAATGTAAATCAAACATTATTTTCTTCGACCTTTTTGCATTTTATCCCATTGGATATTATAAATTTTCGATACTTCTCTATTATCCCGTCGACCACTTTTCATACCAAAAAACTATCGCCAAACTGTAAGATTAAACGCCAAAAATGCAGTCCCATTTACTTGATATCAGAAGCATTATACGTGTTTGTTATGTCATCAAGTGGTTTTTAATTCGACAATTGGGTGTAATTTTCATTATGTTTTACTGATTTATTAGTTATTTCATTAATTAAAATAACATTTGTGTCCTTAAATTCTTATATTTTATTTATTTTGATATTCCAATGGCAACGTTCTCCCGTTTATTTGGTATTACAGTTTGGCGATAGTTTTTTGTTATGAAAAGTGGTCGACGGGATAATAGAGAAGTATCAAATTTTCTAACATTTTCATTGTTACAACTATCATTAGTGTATTTGTGGCCCGAGAAAATTTATTTTTGTCAAATGCAGCCCAAAACAAATTTTTTGTCTGAAATGCCACGCAGGGAAGCTATAAAGGTTGTGCAGCACTGTGTTAGGCCTTTAAATATTTTTATTTTAACTGAAATTTTTAAATTGAAATATAGAAAATTAAAATATATGAAACAGCTGTCTTAATTTTATCGGTTGTGTTTCTACATATTTGCTGAGAAATCATACACATCTAACTATATGCCACTATCCTAATATCATCATATTGACACAAATCCATAGAGAGCAAAATAATTCCATGTTCTTTTTTCAATTGTGGTAAACCATAGTTGTATATATTAGATAGTGTTTAAATTAAAACTTAAGAATACGTGCATTTTTACTAAAAAGTGAAAGTAGATTTGCATGTTGTATTATGTGAAGGAAGATGAGGTGAAGGAAATAACTGTATATATTTTTTTTCTATTGTAATTATTAAGAATAGTAGTTTTATATTTATTAAAAATAATCTTAAGTATATTATTTTTTCATGCTATCTTAATTCTTCAATTACTTTATTTATTCACATAATTTATTTCTCTCTCATATATTTCCAACCCTCTACTTTTGAAATATAATTTCAGAAAAAGGTATCACATAATTTTTACATTTCATACAACTTGAATTGGTGAAATAGGATTTCATTAATCTAAAACCCTGTATGACCAAATACATTTTTATTTAAAAATCTTTTTTTAAACCAAATTTGAGTTTGGTTATATAAATCTAAAGGAAGTATTCTATTTTTGTCCTCTTCACTTGCATTAGAAAGATTTCAGTATTGTCATATTATCGATCATATATCAGTTTTTCTTTTGAAAAGCCAGTCTAAATTAAGCTGAAATAAAAAGAACGAATAATTTCTAAGCATTAAAGTTGTTCAAAATGCTGTGGATAATGCAGATAATAGAAAAAGAAGTGCTGGAAAAAATAGTGACATAGAAGGCCATATGTTTACAGCTCAAGTTGGTATCAATGACAAACAAGGAACAGATCAGCTAGATGGGCAAAATACATCAAAAAACCATTTTTGATACAAAATGCATTGGATTTAGAGCCTAAAATACAAATACATGTATTTTCAAAATACAAACTACATTAATTTTAATTTTCTTGCACTACACAAAAATGTTTCAATTGCAATGTCACATTAGAACTTTTTATCTACTGTATGGACAGGTTCATAACCAAAAAAAGATGTCAGCAAGAGCCGTAGAAAAAAATTTGAGGCCTGACCCGGTATAAAAATTTTAATTTCGGCCCGAGGCCTTGGCCGTATCCATACAAAAAATTCTTTGGCCCCGACCCACTATAAAAGCTTGGTCTGAGTCTGGCCTGACTTGTACAAAAAATTTATTGGTCCAGTTTAAATGCTAAAATTTCAGTCCTAGCCTAGCCCATAGAAAAACCTAATTGGCCCGAGTGAATTTCTACAAAAGATAATTTTTTATGTCGATATGATTAAAAATTTTCTTGTATGAGGCATTCTGACAGAAAAAAATTATTTTAGCAATTTTTATTCTTCATTTTTAAAATTTATTTTCTTAAAAAAACCTCCCAGAGCTGTAGGGGCACACCCGGACCCGTTCCAAAATACTGCTACTAGGTTTATTTCTGCCTGTGCCCATGTAAACTATGTTTATTTTTTAGGGTTTCGTTCATCTCACGAAACCCTATTACTCCCACTCCGTTGTCTGTCCGTCACAGAGCCATTCTCAAAAACTATATAACTTACAGAGTTGAAACTTTGTGTATATAGATGAATATCAGCTGTGAAGAGCTCAAAATATTAAAATTTGAAAAATTCGTATTATTTTAATAAATAGAGATAAAAAAACCAAAATTCTAACAGCCTTTTCCAATTAAATTTAAACATTTTTTGTTATAGCAGATGCCAAAAATGAAAAATCCACGATGAAATTCTTTCTACAATAATTAATTTTCTATCAGACGATTTCCACGGGAAAAATGAAAATGAAATAAAAAGTTTCACCAATTAAAAAAAAAAAAAGATAAATATGAAATAAAATTGATTGACGTCATAGTGGTAATAAAACGGAAAATGGCTAGGATTTCTCAATTATACAAGGAGTATGAGTATATGTAAGTACACAAAGCGATTAATATCACGTCATTAGAGAATTAAAAAGAAAATCTGACGTCCTATTGGAAGTTTAACGAATTTTTCAGATGTTTGAGAATAATACAAAGCGAGTATCAATATGAGTAATAGAGAATAGTAAATATATAAGTTTGAGAAACATATTGAATCGTGATAAAAAATCAGATTATGGAAATATTCGCATATTTTAGCATTCTGAAGGTGTACAATTTGTTTAGTTTTGAAATTATTTTTTTAAATATCGCATTTAGTCCGCATGATGGATATTATTTTGACAGAATATAATAGCGGGTTGGTTTAGATATTTAAAAAAACGAAAAAAATAGACCGGTAAATTTTTACTTTATAAAAAACATGACTTTTTTTTTTGTTGTTGCTAAATGAAATTTATTTGAATTTATTAAAGAAAGGATAAAGTGTTTTGAAAGGAATATTAAATGAAACCCTTTGAACGATCTTCGATCACACTTACCCACTTGTTTATGAATCTCTATTTGTACGCAAATGTTTGAGTTAATAATCCTTAATCCATGGCTTAGGACTTATAAATCTGAAAAATCTTCTAAGACGGAATCGTGTAGGAGCGAAAAAAATCTGTTATAGTCAAGCTTCCACCTTAGCTGGTACATCACTTGTTGTAAATGCATTATATTCTTTTCACACGTATTATTACATTCGTTTTGTATGAATTAACACATTTTCCGTTTAAGACAGGATTCTATCATAGACAGGTTTCTTTTCACAGGTTTTCATGTACTTTAATTTTATTGCCTTGAAATATACAAGTATGTACTATTCTTCAAAAAGTATAAATTTAAATTTGTAATTGTAGAATAATAACTATTTAAAAGTCTATGGATTTTTTGCAAAAATTGATAAACCGGGTCAAATTTTACTGATATTTGCACAGTACAGGGCGATGATATTTATGCGATTTGGGTCAAGAATAGGCGTGAAGATTTCTTCCCGTCTAAACCTCTAGGAAGAATGTCCAGGTCCGGCTCGGTCCGGAAAAGAAATTTGACCCGTCTCGAGTCTGCAGGAAAAAGTAAAGCCCAAGCGGAGTCTGGTCCGAAAAGAGTGATGACCAGGCTCAGTTGGTTTCTACCTGAAAATAATGTTTTGGTCTTACACCAATTATCAGAAAAAAAATATATTATTTTGAAGTATTTCGAGTATACTTATATCTGTTGCGTAGCGCGATGTATCACAAATAATTTCCTTTCATTAGGAGTTCTCAAGTATGTATTATCAATCTTTTCACGTGCCTATGCAACAACTAACTGCATTACACTGCTAACATAGTTTAAAAATGCAATACTCAGGAAAACTCTGGATGATCCTACTTGTGTATCCAACAGGGCTGCGGAGTCGGTGGGAAAAATGACCGACTCCGACTCCTGAAATTTTAAAGGAACCGACTCCGACTCCGGGATGGCTAAAGTACTAGTTTTGCCTGTTGATTCCTATTATTCAGATTGCTTCATTGCTGTCATTTGTTTTGAAGCAGTAATAGTCGCTTTATTAAATGTGATTAAATAAAGGAAATATTACTATTTAAAAAAAGTGGCAGCAATCAAGCAGTCTGAATTTAAAAAAAACTCAACTGGCAACACTGCAACCTGCTGTTAGATTATTGTTTGACTTTGAAGCATATAATGTACATATCAACCGATAATTTTTTTTTCACGTTTCATTTTTCTGGATGAATTATGGATGTAAGCTGTGATAGGTAGTCAAGACTATGACTCATTTACTGCAGCGGCAAACTTCCGACAGTATTTTAGTATAAATAGTTTCACCTTTTTTTAAATGCAGAATTTTTTTTTTTTTTAAATAAGACAAAAATATTCTTATAGATGCCTGTGAAACTTTGCCCCTACATTAATTGGCTCTAGTCAAGACTGAAAATATTTTGAACATCTCCCCCCTCCTCCTCCCAGATACTCTATGCACATGCACTCACGCAAAAGCACAATATGCATTAAATCTTATATGTGGTAAAATTTAATTATGTCAAAACTCTGCAAAAACTGCATGTAAAATATTTATATGCATGTAAATTACAATCGAAAAGTTAAACTTGAAGCTATTAGATAGAAACAACAGTTGAAATCTAATAAATCTCCAAAATTTACTTTGAACAACACACACAAAGATCTATCAGATGGATCCAAACATCATATAACATGTTGGTATATCATTTTAAGACGATAACCAAAATATTTTATGCCAAATCAAACATATATTATACCAAAATATGGGTGAAAGGATGTTTAATTTTGGTTTTATATCTATTCCTGCAAACCCAAAAAATAAGAGACAAAAATTTTACAATTTAACCATCATTTGGGGTCTCCAGAACCCGAAAAATTCTGAGACAATGCAAGAAAAATAAAGATGAAAATTTTATATTGCCTGCATTAATTTTATAATTTTGACTTTATTTCGGGTCTGCAAGACCTGAATATCAAAAGGAGAAAGATAACAGAAATTTAACTATTTCATCAATATTTTGAGTACCGCAGACTCAAGAAAAAAAATTACAATTCCGCTTTTTGTTTCTTTGGGGGGGAGGGGGTTCCTATGCACACGAAAGAAAAAAAAAGGGGGAGAAAATTTACAATTTCAGCATTACTCCTGGTCCCACAGGCCTGAAAAATCTGAGGAAAACAAGAAAAAAAAGGAAATTTTTTCCAATTTTCGCATTACCTCGGGTTCCGCAAACCCCAAAAAAATCTAGAGAAAGGACTATATACTAAATATAAACTAGAGATTTGAATTAAAACAGTTTTCAAATATGCTGTACACTGGACAGTATATTAGGCCTGTTTAACCTGAGTTTCCTTGTATATATAGTCCAAATATAAAAATAATAATTCAGTTTATAAATTTAAAATTACATAGAAGTGGTTTAATTTCACTTCAAACTGTCTAAAAAACAAGCTGGAGTCTGAGTCGGAATTGACCTGTTTTTTAGTGACTCCGACTCTTTTGTCCCAAAATAGGCCCGACTCCGACTCTTTTGCCCCAAAATAGGCCCAACTCCGACTCCGCAGCCCTGGTATCCAAAGACAAAATTTTATAATTCACATAGCAACATTAAGAATTTTAAAAGCATTTTTATAACCATTCAGCAAAAATGTTTCGGCCAACGATAAAAATCCTTATTGCACCAAATTAAAAAAAGAAATGTTTTTATTAACTTCTAGAAACGAATCCAAAGACTATACAAAACAGACAAGCATGTATTTCCTGTTGTGAATCAGTAATTTGCAGTTAAAACACAAGTTGTGGTTTAAACTTTAAACCAGTTTCAAGTCTGGTATGAACAGTTTGAAAAATCGAGAAATGTATTTTTAGTATTTTGAAAATACAAAATACATAGAAAAATCATTTCAAAATACATTACCAAAATACTTTAGTTTTATCTGTTTAAAATATATTGTTGAAAATTTATTTCAAATACATGTATTTTCGATACTGCCCAACTCTGCCTAGGATGCAATGAAATGTTTGCCTCATAAAATAAGCATAAAAGTAAAAAGTTTTCTTTTCCTTTTTTTTAAACACTTTTATAGGCATTCAATTTTTATCTTAATAATCATACCTAATTTCATGACTGCAATTCACGTTGTTCCAAAAAATTTCCATTAGAGTATGTTAATTTAATGTGGTCCCCGATTATGAAAAATTCATCATTTTGATTTATTCTTGGTAGAAAAATTGAACTAGTACATTTATTAAAAATATAGATATAATTTTTGCTCAGTTTCTTTTTTACGATATGGCAACAGGAAAGGAAAAAAAAAACAATATGTGTATCTATTCAGGATTCCTAAATTGTTTTCTTAACGTATAGTCATAATTTAATTTAAAGTAGTAACAGAGCCACAAAATGTTAGTGAAAACTAATGTATGCAGATTAAAATTAATAAGATTTTATTTAATAAAAGAATGACAGATTTAATTATATTTTTAATATTTCTACAAAAATCCCAAAGTCTTCGTTATGTTCCAAGACTTTAAAAAAATATACTAGTATTTTATTTTTCCATTAACTTAAATATTCTTGCTCCCCCTCCTTATAGACTGCTTCTGAATTAGCCTAATTATGTTTTTCACTTTGTTTAATTAAGCAATTTAAAAAATAATTCAAACTGCAATATAATTGCTTATTTATTTAAAAAATATTTTATTTTTCTGAAAAATTGTCATATTTTTTTGTAATTTCATGATTTCAATAATAATAAAAGTTAATATTCATTGGAAAATGCATGCAATTTTTGTTTTATAGCTTTGGAGCTCCTGATGCGGCAAGCTAAAAAGCCAGATTCACCTTTGAAAGGGCATGAAAGGACTATTCAATATTTGCAGCATTTAGGTAGTCTTTTATTAATAAATAAATGCAGTTTTATTTGAATGAATCACAGCTTTTAAACATTTGCTTTGTTCTGCCTTTTGATCTCAAGTAAACGTACATATAAAATTGAAGTGTCTGCCTATGATTTTCAGAAAAACACCTATTTTTAAGTTCATTTGACAATTTAGACTACAAAAGATTAGTCAAAACTAACATTTATTTATTTATTTTTTAATCTATCTTTCCAGAATAGGTACAGAAATGGTTGCATAAGTAACACTAAACTTATCAGTGGCAGATAGAGAATGTTTATGGCTACAATATCCAGTTTGTCACATTCCAGTATCTAAAATAGTTTTTGAGAAAATGGAGAATCAACCACTCTTTCAATATTCAAAAACTCATGGGCTATTTGATCAATTTTAAGGAGTCTTACAGTGATTGAAAGGTCTAATTAAGATTTATAAATGATAACAATAATTACATTTTCAGTTTATGACTGATACATTTTAATTTAAAAACTGGATTGGTAAATGATAAGGAGCTAATATTTCATAATTAGCTCCAAAGCAAAGATTTGCATCATTGATTATTCAAAGAAAGAATCGCCTTTAATGCCTTATATGTGTGCCTCATAAAAAAAAAAAAAAAAAAAAAAAAATACCCTGGTTACAACAACAAATGCCTTTAATTTTCCACCAAACCACGTTATCTAAAATATGCCAATTGGCTGTGGACCCGATTGTAGAAAATCTATAAATGATAATTATTTTATGCTCATCCAATTTTAAAACTGTATTACTAAGAATAATTAGCTAATATTTAATTATCGTGTCCACAGTCTAGGTTGTCATCAATGAGCAAGGAAATGATTACCTTGAATGCCATAAAATAAGTATAAAGTAAAAATAGTTTTTTTTTTTAAATGCTCTTTTATAAGCATTCACTGTTTATCATAAAAATCACTTCTAATTTGTGACTGAAATTTACATTGTTCCAAAAAAATTCCATTGCAATATGTCAATTTTGAATAGCCCCTGATTATGGAAAATCACCACTTTGATTTACGCTTGGTAGAAAACCCAAACTAGTGAATTTATTTTAAAAAATTATCATTTTTGCTCTGTTTCTTTTTTAAGATATGGCAACAGAAAAGATAAAGAAAAGCATTATTTAAATTATCTACTACTCCTGGCAAAAAGTATGGAATCAGCATCTACCTTTCTCAATGCTCAATGAAATTTGAGCAATTTCATATAATTTTTTTGTATTGGTGAAACTCTTTGTTTACTATTAAAGATTCATAAATATGTCTAGAACACACATACTTAAAAAAATTACAAAATGATTTCACAATTATTTTATGTAATTTTATTTCTCTAAATGCTGACATGGAAAAAAAATGGAATCATGTCCTATATGTGAGAAAATTTTTTTAAATACTTGATCAAAATACATGGTTAATTACTATTTGTATTTCCACAACCTTTGCCTGGATCATCACTTTGATTCTGTCATGCATAGACTTAACAAGGTCTTCGCACTTATTTGGATTGAGACTGCCCATGCTTTTTACATGCAGTATTTTAGTTTCTGTGTTGTTTTTAAATGTAGCTTAAACACCATGTTTTTAAAAATATACCATATATATATTTTTTAATGATTGATATCTGGACTAGATGCTGGCCACTCTATTTGAGGAACATTATTTTCAGAAAGAAAATGGTTCACTATCTGGGACCTATGACATGAAGTTCTGTCATCATTTTGAGTTTTAAAAGAAGGAGAGGGGGAGGGTGTTGTATATTATTTAGGTTTTTTCAGTGACTTTTGATCAGGATTGAAAGTTTAATATATCTAAACATCAGAAATTAAATCAGCAATCACTATAATGAGGGTCCCTTAGTTCATTTGGATAAATTTTCATTTAAAAATAAAAAAATCATGAAAATTCAAGGGTATATACTGCAAAAGGCAGTGGGGCCAACAGCATTAGATTCATTTGAAGAGATTTTTGTTTAAAAATGTAAAATCATTCAACACTGAATTTGGTTATTATCACAGGTCTGGACAACGCTGGGCAGGTCAGCTAGTTCAACTATATGTACACATCTTGGTGGACATTTATGCATGCCTCTTCAGAAATATACTCTACTTGTTGGTGGTACATACTCTACCGATGTATATTACTGTTTCATGAAATTATTGCATCTTTTGTACATAGGTTTTAGACTATTTATATGCCAGAAATAATATACTTATCTTCAGCTTATTTCTCGTTTTGCAACATTTTGTTCTATCTTCTTCGAATAAACTTCTAAGAGGATCTTACAGTGATAACAAAATAACTGGAAATGATAATATATATATATATACATAGAAGTGGATCTTCTTTGTTTTACAATTTAAAAAAAACACACATGCTAGTGTTTTACTCATCATCTAGAGAAAAAACATCTACTGCATTATTTATAAGAAGAATTTGATCTAATGCATAACTATGTCATTTTTTATTTTAATGTAGAACATGACATTATCGCTAGTGAAAGTGATTATGGATGCTACTTTCAATTGTTGTATGAAAATAATATTTTGATAAAAAAAAAAAGGTGTTATGTTATATTTTTATGATTGTGTATGATTTTCTGAAATTTTAATGTGCTAGCTGTTGCACTTTTACTCCACGTTGACTTGTTTTATCATGTTTAAAAAGAGGGAAATATATATGTTTGCTTATAGTTGTATTAATATTTTTTTTAAGGTGATTCTCCTGTAGATGAGGAAATTTCTTTCAATTGTCCAATGAATATATACACAATTTTCTTCTTTTCTTTTTCTTTACTTTTTTTTTCTTATTTGTAAAAAGTGTTATTATATTAAGTTGTTAGTATGATTTCAAGGTGATCTAATGAAAATTATCATTTATTTACACATTTATTTCATTATAATATTTATGATCTCATGAAACTTGTTTTATCATGTTTAAAGGGATGAAAATGTATATGTTTACTTATAGTTTTATTAATATTTTTATTTAAATTTTATTCTCATGTAGATGAGGAAATTTCTTTCAATTGTACAGTGAAATAATATATACACAATTTTCTTCTTTTCTTTTTCTTTTTGTAAAAAGTGTTATTATATTAAGTTGTTAGCATGATTTCACAGGGTTCATACGGACATTAAAAGTCCTTAAAAACATTGAGATAGTTCTTAATAAGGATCCTTAAAGTCCTTATTTTTTAACGTGAGCTGAATATTTAACGCGAGTCTGTAAAATATTTTTCAAAAAATCGCCAAACATTCATAATCCGTCAAGTACGGCTGCTAAAAAAATAATAATAATCAGGTTTCTTTGTTATAATTCTCTAATTTCTGATTGGACATTGGAACTGCCTGTTTCGTTCCCCTGTTGAAGCGTGGAAACCTCGTATCTGCAAACACCAATCTCAATCAGTATTCACCATTTAAAATAACTTCCCTTTCTTTGTAATGGAGCTCATGTATGCCTTAGTTAAAATTTGCATTAAATTTAGTGCTTGTGCTGGTCAAGCTATAATTGAGAGAGGATTCTCAATAAACAAACAAATTGAGACAGAAAATTTAAAAGATACATCATATGTGTCACAGAGATTAGTACACGATTATTTAAAAAATTTTGAGCACATATATGATGTGACAATTACTGAAGAAATGAGGGGGTCTGTGGCATCTTCTAGGATGAAGTAGGAGCAATATCTACGTGATCAGAAACAGCAGCAAAAGTCTTCCTCTGTAAAAAATAAAAGGAAGTTAATCGCAGATGATATAAGTTTTATAAAGCAAAAAATATGGTGTCTTGAAAAGGAGATATTGCAGTTGGAAAGTATGGCCGATGAATTAGATGGTAAAGCTGAAACAACTAAAGACATTGAATTATTTATCAAATCAAACAATTATAGAAAATCTGCTAAAGAAAAAAATGAGGAAATTTCATCCCTCTCCAAAGAAATTGATGCTAAAAAACAATTGATAGCCACCTAATAAAATGTTTGTTTAATATATTTTTTGTATTTATTTTCATTTTGTTGCTCATTAAAAAAATTAATTTGAAAGGGTAATTATGTTTTATGTAAAATTTCAACCTTGTGATTAAATTTTAATGTAAGTAAGCACATATACTGTTTTTTATAAACTTTAGAAAGTCTTTATTTTTCTTTTAACAAAGTCCTTATAAAGTCCTTACAGAGTCCTTATTTTTCATTTAGCAAACTCTGTATGAACCCTGTTTCAAGATGATCTATGGAAAATGAAAATTATTTATTTACATATTTATTTCATTATAATATTTATGACCTCATGAAACTGTCATTAAAACATTTATTGAACATTTATTATGTATGACTCATATGTATATTATATATGACTCATATCTTAGTATGTAAAACTCAATAATTAACTTAGAATTTTCAAAATTTTTTATCAGCTCTCTTAAGCTTATACAATTTATGTAATCTTATTTCTTAAGTATATTCATGTATTTTTAAATATGTATATATTTTTTATGAACAGGAGGAGAGCATTTGGATCTCATCTTTGAGTTTGCTAAATGGGTTTTGAAAGAACATCCAGAAGATGGTCTAAAGGTTTTTGAAATTTCTCTGTTTTCTTTCTTTCTTTTTTTTTTTTTTAACTTTTTTTGTACATTTAAGTAAATAGTACCTGTGTAGACTGAGCATAGCTCAGTGATTTTTTGCTGAATTGATATTGTATTGGAAAAAAATTATATATTTATTATTTAAGTGAATTTTCTTCTACATGAAAATTTCATTTATAGTTTCTAAAAGTAATAATAAAAAATGCTAACAATTTGTTTTTTTAGCCTTTTCATTATCTATAATTTTATATGCATTTTCTCAGTGTTGTCCAGTTATGACTTTTTGTCATATCTTTGTGCAGTTGGTAAGTACTATGATGATTGTTTGTCGAAGAATTCAATACTTCTAACCATAAGAAAAATAAATAAAACTTTGTATATGGCCAGAAATTTAGATTGTCATTTAAAAAAATAAGCATCCAAGATCTTATTCCTATACCTCACACTAGTCACAGAGCTTCTGCCAAACATATGAATGGCTGTGCTCCTATCCAACATGATGCCTGCCCAGACCATCAAACTTCTGGTGCCATGGTGGCCTTCTTTCTTGGACATTGGGGGGCAGGTAGAGGGTCCCTGTATCTCTCCAGATGAAAGAGCTGAGACTCATGACTGTCTGAAAACCTTCTGCTTGCTAGTGCACCTTGTGAAATGTATATTTATGATGTTAAGTTCATGCTGGGTATTTTATTCATTGGAGCAATCTGAGATCCTGTTTTTTATTCGAAAAAGTATGTTTATTTGATTTATTCAATTAAGTGTTCTGAAAAGGGAAACCGTTTTTTAAAAGGTTTCGAGACCTGCAAGGTATTGGAGACCGTTTTGTATGGTATCGTTATGCAGGTTTTGATCAAGCTAGTTATTCCAACAAAATGTACGCTTCAGTGATTAAGAAGAATTGTGATTACGTGGAGCATGGAACCATTCCAGTTAACAACAGACAACCAACAGTGCAACAGTGAGAACAGTCTCCTATTGATTCGTGGTCCAAAGTCGATTATCTCTGCACCATGCTAAATGGGCTGTCCTTTGTGCAAAAGTGAGTGAGATGCAAACAGCAGGTCTTCTTGTAAACAACCCTCTGTCATGTAGCCTTCTGGAAACAGTAACCCTTGAAACTCGGCTTCTTGTGTCCACATAAAGATCACTAGAGAGCTGAGAAAATGTTGCACTCCTGTTACGCCTCGCTGTAATGGACAAGTAGCAATGTTCATTGGCCATCATGGCTCTTGGATGACCTTGCCCAGACTTTCGTTCTATGGATACAATATTCTTAAATTGTTTCCATAAGTTGAACACGAGGCTGAGCATTACATTCAAGTCTCTAGAAATCTGCACTTGACACTGCCCTGCTTCCAGTCTCCCTATGATTTGCCACTTTATTCCATCATCCAAACGTTGTGGGTTACTCATTTTTACTGTTGGCTTTTGAATTAAACTGAAATGTTGCAGATATTCAGCGAGATGTGTGAGCGAACAAAACATGGAAATTGCCACACACACTTATAAAGCCTGTTCCTCTATTAGCTCCGCCATGCTTATGTATTCAACATTAATAATTTGCATCTTTGTTTCAAACCATTACTTTTACCTTCCGTTCAGTACTTTTCATAATATTCGAAAGAGAAAGATTGAAACATACTGTGGTCAGATATCCAGCTGCAAATTATGCCAGATATCCATCCAGTGTCTTCTATCTGACTGAATTGACATCCACTGCATCTCTAATTTTGAGTTAGTTTTCAGTTATTTGTTTAATTGAAACAATTAAACAATGACTCAAATAAGTGGTGCTTGCTAAATGACTATTTACCCCCTTTCTTTTCCCATATTGTAATTTCATGTAGTAGAGAAATGTGTCTTTAATCATTTTGCGATATATGTGTTGTAAAATGTTTTTTTATCAACTTGCTGTTGCTGTTACTATTATTATTTTTAAAATATAATGGAAATAATAAAATTGTAATTTTTGTTGTTTAGATTTTTACAGAAGATTTGACAGAAACGGAAAATCTTAATCGAGCTCAAGTATTAAATTACTTAAGTGAGGTTGAACCTGATTTAGTCATACCTTATTTAGTAAGTTTTATTATTGTTACCTATATTTAAACAGGAATATAAGTTATAAAATTTACTTTTATCATACTTTATTGTTAGCACCTAAATTACCATTCCCTTTATTTATCACTGCAGTAAGCATGCAAAAATATTATAGATAGAACTAGCTGTGTGGCAACCTGATGTGTTGCTTTTGAATTGCATGAGATCATTTAATTCTTTCGGGAAATGAAATTTAACTTTTTTGTAAATTTAGAAGACAACTATAATATTAATTTGATTAAATGTAATATTTCAAATATATTTACAATTATATTTACAAAGTATATTTACAATTTAAGTCAAAAGCTTTCTCAATAAAAATGTTCATTTTATATAACTTTGTTTGTCAAAAGCTTTTTGTTCTTTCTAAGATTTGGCTTCTAATTTTGGAGCTTGTGGAAATGTTACAAAAATGAGTTTGTTTTGGGCAATTTATATTTATAAATTAAAATAAATTTTAACAAAATTTTAATTTTTCACGCTAAAACATTTTGTTTTTAATGCCTTTGTGAAAAGTTCAAATCGTCATCTTAAGGAAATAGTTGAAAATCTGTTTTTATTATTATTATTATTTTTTTTTTATTTTTTTTTTTAATGGGGAACAATAATTCTCTATTTAAATGCAAGGAAATTAATTTAATTTTTGTTTTACCTCCTTGGTTGAATGTAAATTTTTAAAAAGTTACAATAATTCCTTTATTTCAATTTGTTGACAGATTTTTTTTAAGATAAATGGATTTTTGAAGAGCTTAAGTATATGAAAATAAGTTTTTATTTCTTCAAATTTTATTGAAAATGTAATTTAAGCACAATATTGTTTTCACCCTCTGTTCAAATTAAATATATTTACTCTTATCGATTTGATTGTTTGATTGACAAAATGAAATCAATAAATAATAATCCCCATTAATTTCTTTTCCACAAAAGTGTTTGCATAAATGACGTCATTTGGAGAAATTTATTCAAAATATTTCCAGTTTATGAATTAAAATAAATACTTTCAAAATTGTATTTTTCTCGCTAAACCATTCCAGCTTTAAGCATCTCTGTGAAAAGTTTTAATCGCCATCTATAAGAAATAATTACTTAAAAAACTGTATTTCTTCTTTAAATTCATTTCATGTAAATAAGGGGACAATAATTCTTTACTTAAATGCAAGTAGCTCAAGTGTGTTTTTGTTTAACCTCTTTGATCTTGAAGGTAAAACTAAAAAGCTACAATGGATTTTTTTTTTTTTTTTGTTAATGGAATTTATATCAGTGTTCAAGACGTTAGCTTTCTAAAATAAACTGATTCCTGAAGCTTGACTATGGGAAAATAACTTTTTTATTGTATTACATTTTCTTGAAAAATATAATTCGATAACAATATTTTCACTACCTATTCAAATAAAAGATCATTTCAATTTTCAATTTCATTTTGAAAATGATGTTAAAAAAAAAAAAAAAAAAAAAATCTAATAATCCTTAATGTTTTCTCTTTTTTTTCCCTTTTTTTCACAAAAATGGAGTAATTTAAAAATGTTTTTTAAATCTTAATATTTAAAAGAGAATTACCTTTTCATAAACATATAAGCTCATAAAAACTTTCTTTTACTTAAGTAAAGTGTCACACAAAATACATATATAAACAAGTAAACTACTTGACATGTTTCGGTTTCATTAGAGATAAAAACCACTATCATAAAAATTCATCATCGATCAAGACAAATGACACTGGACAACGAAATATACAGTGGCAGTCAAAAGTTTTCGGCCAGCATAAAATGTTTGGTTAATCTGTAAGTATACCCATATGAAGAGGAAACTCAAAGTGCTATTTGTACATTTTATTGACATAATAATTAGGAACTTATTTACGGAATAACAAATAAATATCAATAAATTTAATAGACAAAATTAATTACAAAGGAAAACACATGTTCTCAAAAGTTTCCAGCCATCTTGGCAAGTTTGGAGAAAAATGGTGTTATAATAGAAAATAACAGTGATCAACAACATTTACAATTAGTATTTTGTCGTCATACCTTTAGCAATAAGTACTGCGGTGCAGCAACGTCTCATCGATTTAATGAACGGTTGAAGATCGTCTATGGTAAGTTTTTTCCACTCTTGCAATTTTTGGGAAAATTTTGCTGAATTAGAATATTTATAATTCCGCACACGTTTGTCAAGTTCGTTCCAAAGATTTACTATTGGTTTCAGATCGGGTGTTTGGGCTGACCATTTCAAAAGCTGAATTTTTTTGTGCGAGTTTGCATGTATGCTTTGGGTCGTTATTATGCTGAAACAAATAGTTGCGACCACAATTTTTCCTCCATTAAGGCAGCAAATGATCTTGCAATATATCGTTATACATTGCACTATTCAACTTACCGTGGATTTCAACTAACGGACCAACATCTTTTCCAGAAAATGCTCCCCACTGCATAATGTCTATTCCACCATGTTTCATTGCAGGAATAACATACCTCGAATAATATCTTTTCTTTTTAGGTCGTCAGACGTAGTGTCTGCCATCACTCGCAAAAAGGTTATATAGTAAAACCTCCATAACAGACACTTCTGAATAGCGGACACCTCTATTTAGCACTTTTGTGATCTCCAAAACCTGTATATTTGTACATTTTTAACTCTCAATTGCGGACACCTCCAAATAGCGGACGAATTCTGTGCTCCCGAGGTGTCCGTTATTCAGAGGTTTTACTGTATTGACATTCATCGGAAAATAGTACTTTTTTCAAGTTTTCACTTGACCAGACTTTGTGTTCCTTGGCAAACGCCAAATGGGCCCGCTGATTTTTTTTACTTATGAAAGGTTTTTTTAACATCAACTCTTCCATAAAGTCCTACGTCACGTAAATGTCTTGACAAGGTAGACCGACTTATTTCATCAATATTTTCACTCTGCAAAATACCCCACTGCAGTAACATTTTCATCAGGTCATCAACTACTTTTCTCGTGACAATTCTGTTCAGATGAAGAGTCATTTTCCGGGGTCTCCTGGACCATAGCAAGTCTTGTAGGCCATGGCCATCTTTATATTATAAATTAAAATATCATTCACAATAGATTTTCCGATCGATAACTTTGCCGCTATCTCACTAGAGGATTGGCAGTTTAGCGACAAAAAAAATCACTTGTTTACAAGCAATAATTGTTGAACTTTTCCTTTTTGAATTACAACTACATTATTCATGTTGATTAATTAGCAAACACGGCCAAAACAACACTGTGCCAATAGCAAAAACTAACAAATGACGAATGGCCAGGAACTTTTGCACACGTAAATTTCGAATTCCCCCCCTTTACATCAAGTGTCTTCAGTATCCAATCAAAATTATCACGTAGTCAGATGTCAGTTGCATATTTCTAACTTTTGGAGCAATTGTGCTTCTCCTTCATTAAAACGTTCTGGCAAACAAATCAAAGAATCTAACTGGCCGGAAACTTTTGACCGCCACTGTATACAACATACAAAAACAACATATGTAAATGCCCTCTAATATCAATCATGAAAACAAATAAAGACTCTGATTTAAGATTGTTTACTCACATCGCTCCCCCTGTGTTATATAGCTACTGTTTTCTTTAAAATATTTATTTAGTAATTCCAACAATAAAGTTGGAATAATATAGGAAAAGATATCGCTGTAGATTAAATCTCTATGTATATGGATTTCTATGGATTCTCTTATTATAGATTTCTGTTAATAATTTTAAATAAAAATCAATTTACTGTCATTAAACAATATTCTAATCCCCCCTCAAAATATAATCTTGATAAAGCAGTTTTTTGCATGACCAATTTAGAAGACAACTGTCTGACTCATGCCCCCCTTTTCTGATACTGAATTTTCTCCCAGTCATACCCACGTAATATTTAATGCTCCACCCCTCTTCATTAACATAAGGTATCTCATAAACTCCTGATAGATCTTCTTGCTTTACTGGATTAAACTGCTTATTAAATAAATCCTTTAATTTTGGTGGTGGTTTCACAATTAATTCAATATTAAACTTCTTTTATTTAAATTTCAACTTCTCAAAACTACCTTTCAGATAGGGAAAAGAAAATCTTTTAAATTTAATAAGTTCCCCCCTTTATTGTAATCTTTAAATAATGTCTGATTTTCCTGTTTAGTATTTTCATTCCTATAATAATTTATCAATTGATTGATGCTACTTATTCTATACGCAGTTGAACCTGCTATATTACGGATCCATAGAAATCGTAATTTAGAAGGTTTTTAGAACACTTTTCCCTCATATACCCCTTTTACATTTAGGATTTTTTTATAAACTGTTCTTACAGAGCATATGTATCTTATAAGTAACTAACCTTACCCAATTTCAAGTTTCTAATCCCTTCTGTATTACAAAAATTGCAATTCTATAACGTTTTTCGCTCTCGAATGCAGTGGCACTGACATAAAATATAGCCTATGTTAGCCTACTATCAGCATAAATTTGCAAACATTACGTTTAAAATCGGTTCGGTAGTTTCAGAGATTCCATAGAAATTGAAATTTAGAATGTTTTTAGAACACGTTTAGCTCATTTTCCCCTTTTAAATTTTGAATTTTTAGAAACTGTTCTTACAGAGCATATATATCTTATGAGTAACTACCATGCTAAATTTCAAATTTCTACCCCCTTCAGTAATACAAAAATTTCAATTTTAGAATGTTTTTTGCTACCACACCCCTCTGGAATATTGACACCGACATAAAATATAGCCTATGTTAGAGCAGATACTGTCATCATCAATTTGCAACATTACGTTTGAAATTGGTTTGGTAGTTTCAGAGATTCCATAGAAATTGTAATTTAGAATGTTTTTAGAATGCTTTTTGCTCATTTCAGCATTTTAATTTTTGATTTTTAGGGTTTCGTTACTCCCACTTTGTTGTCTGTCCATCACAGAGCTGGTTCTCAGAAACTATAGAACTTGCAGGCATGAAAATTTGTGTACTTATAGCTGAATATTTACTATGAAGCTCAAAATCACAAAATTTGAAAAAATCGTATTATTTTAACAAATACAGATAAAAAAAACCAAAAATCTAACGGCCTTTTCCTATTAAATTTAAACATTTTTCGTTATAGCAGTTGCCAAAAATTAAAAATCCACGATGAAATTCTTTCTACAATAATTAATTTTCTATTGAACGATTTCCACGTGAAAAATGCAATTGAAAAAAAGATTAATATGATGTCATATTGGTAATAAAACAGAAATTTTCAAACATTTCTCAATAATACAAGGAGTATGTGTAAATACAGAAAGCAGCTTCATATGACGTCATTAGAGAATTAAAAAGAAAATTAATCTGACGTCATATTGGAAGTTTAACAGATTTATTTTAACATTTTGTAGGTTTCTGTACAACATGTTTAATTTTGAAATTGATGTTTTTAATATCGCATTTAGTCCACATGACAGATATTACTATGACAGGGTATAGCAGTAGGGCTTTGTCTGCTATCGGGACGGTTCAGATATTTTAAAAAAACGAGAAAAATAGACTGGTCAATTTTTACTTTATAAAAAACATGAAATTTATTTGGATTTATTAAAGAAAGGATAAAGTGTTTTGAAAGGAATATTAAATAAAACCCTTTGTGCAATCTTCGATCACACGTACCCACTTGTTTTTTATTTGTTCTTAGAGAGCATTTACATCTTATAAGTAACTACCGTGCCAAATTTCAAATTTTTAGCCGCTTCAGTTGTACAAAAATTTCAATTTTAAAATGTTTTTAGCTTACCACATCCCTCTGGAATGTTGACACCGACATAAAATATAGCCTATGTTATAGCAGGTACTGTCACCATCAATTTGTAACATTACCTTTGAAATCGGTTTGGTAGTTCCAGAGATTCCATAGAAATTGTAATTTAGAATGTTTTTAGAATGCTTTTCTCTCATTTCAGACTTTTAAATTTTGATTTTTTCTTTTTATTTGTTCTTAGAAAGCATTTACATATAATAAGTAACTACCATGCCAAATTTCAAGTTTCTAGCTCCTACAGTATAAAAAACATCACAATTTTAGAATGTTTTTCGCTCTTGCACCACCTTGGGGGTAGTAGCACCGACACAAAATATAGCCCATGTTGAAGCAGGGATTGTCACCATCAATTTGCCACTATCACTTTTGAAATTGGTTCTGTAGTTCCAGAGATTATCCCCTACAAACAAACAAATGTTACTTCTGTATAATATTAGTATAGACTAGGGGGCTCTGCCCCCTGCTCGCTACGCTCACCAACCCCCGTTCTGATTTCACAGCCTCTTAAAACCTGGTAATTTATCCTGTTTTAAAAAGATGATGATGATGATAGCACGAACGGCGACTATCTTCTGTAATCAGGTTATAATGCTTTTTCATTGAACTGGTTATAATGCTTTTTCATTTAATTCATCTTTTTTATTTTTAATATTCATGTGTAAACACAATTTTTATGACGTAATTTTCTTTATTTCCTGCTTTCAACATGTGATCATTTAATTATTATTTTAAACTTTCATTATTGTTTTTAATAGTCTCGTGCAAATACAGTTTTATTTGAGATAAAACATAATCCTTTGCGCTTATTTAGAAATTGGCAACAATATAAAAAAATAACTTTTTCAATAAAAGATTTTTTACTTGTTTTTTAAGAATATTTTGAGTTTTTATTGTCTGACCGTGATAATTTTTTTAATTTCTGAAAGCTTGTTATATTTCGCGTCTGGTGGTATGATTTTCGAATCCATTGGATGGCTAGAAAAAAAGTAATAGCTCCTCAAAAAAGTCCCTAGTAAAAAAGCGATGAGAATAACCCGGAATATCTACACAGAATTTGATTGGTCCATTTCTAAATCGTTTTTGGCTCAGTTCCAGATTACTTTTTTTTAATATAGAAGGATTAATAACAAGTATTGTACTTAATTTTTTTCCACTCATCAAATTGCTTTATGTAAGAAAAAAATATATTGTTATAATTTACTGGTATGATTAAGCTTATTTTTTATAACAGCCAGTTTTTCAATCAAGGCAAAATGAGGCTTAGGTTCTGATGCAGTTTGGTGCTGTCACCTGTAAACTCACAATACAAATTCAAGTAATTGCAAATTGATCATTGTTTTTTTACAGAATAAGTACAAATGTATAACTGCAGTTTACCTCAGTACCAGATTTTTAAACTTTAAGAGGTGGTAGAGAGCACTACAACAAATATTTTTTGTATAGGAAACCACAGTCAAAATCCATTTATTCATTTGAAAATACAGGGTGTCTCATTCCAATCTGACCCCAGATTTTTGTTCATAACTTTAGCAATGATGAAGATATTTTAATGAAATTTTCAGCAGACTTATCTTGCTTTGTGAAGCACAGTATTTTGGTCAATGGCATCGTATGTATTGTCAATTACAATCCAAACTACAAACCATCTGGTTTAGTGCTATGTGGTTGTTAATAGTGGCTATTCTCATCACCTTCCACCATCTTATCATTACATTTCAAACAAAGCAAGATACGTCTGTGAAAAATTTCATTAAAAAATATCTTTATTGTTAAAGTTATGAACAAAAGTCCAGCTTTGCATTGGAGTGAGACATTGTATTTTTGACTGAATAAATGTATTGCAACCTGGTATACAAAAATTGCTTGTTGTAGTGTACTTTACCACCTCTTAACAATATTTCTACTGGTGTCAAATGACACCATTTAAAGTTTTAATTTGTGTTTATTTTACTTGTAATTTTTAAAGCTATTAAGTTTAAAATTATGTCTTCAGTGTACTAAAAATGATTTGTGATCGTTTTAAACTTAGAAATTACAAATAAAATAACCATAAATCAAAATATTTTAAAAGTTTCATTTGACACTGGTAGAAAATGACTGGTAGTAGTGTTAAAATTTGTTAACTTGGTACTGAGACATCCTCTATATACAATATTAAAATTTGGGAACAGTTTAATGACGTCAAAGAAGTAAAGCTTAAAAAGTTATAAATTTATAAAGTTTTTAAACCTTTGAAATGGAAAACTTTTTGAAATGTGGTTATTTTATTGAGCTATATTTATTGAATGCAAATTTGTTATCATTGATGATGTATGAAATGGGTCATTTGGAGGCACCTGAAATTTTGGTGCCCAGGTCCTCAGACTTGCAGGACTATACATTAATGAAGCCTTGATAACAGCAGTTATTCTAGTCCCCACTCCATAGTTCTGATTCAGTCTGTTATGAAATGTTGATGTCTTAAACTGCTTAAAGTTATAACATTGTTTCTTATTATGTTACAGGAATTCATCATTCATAAATGGCTTGATGAAAGTAGTATTTTTCATAATACCCTTGTTAATAAATACTGCGAAAAAATACTTTACTTATTAATTGAATATAAAGATTCATTACCAGAAGGTAAGTTAAATAAATTCTAATCACTTTAACATTTTGAAATTGTTATAAATTTGCTCTGTTCTCTCTTTCTTTGCACACATTATATGTACAAATAACATCATTGTACTAGCAGATTTTCCTTGAAACCCCATCTTTATGAAGTGAGCTTTTTGACCTTTTCCCCGACTCTAAAATTCAAAACACATTTATCTCCACCTAAGCAGCTGGCGATATACACAACATCGCCATGCTACATTTTTGAATTACCGTTAAACAAGTTAGAAAGGGGTGTATGAGAAGATTATGTTTAAAAAGAAGTTTTTCCTTTTCATTTATTTATTTTATTTTATTTTTTATAAGTGCAATTATTTTTTTCTCTACCCCTTAAATTACATAATAACATTATCTATCCAATTTTCTTTCTTTCCAGAATCAAAATATGTTAATTCATGTGTGTTTTACATTTTTTATGGAATAAAGTGAAAGAGCTTGTGATATATTTTACTCCATGTTTCAATCCACTACTTGTAAAGAGAATAATTAGGGTTTCGTTCATCTCACGAAACCCTATTGCTCCCGCTCCGTTGTCTGTCTGTCACAGAGCCATTCTAGAAAACCATGTAACTTACAGAGTTGAAACTTTGTGTATAAATCAGAATATCAGCTGTGAAGAGCTGAAAATATTAAAATTTGAAAAATTCGTACTATTTTAATAAATATAGATAAAAAAACCTAAATTCTAACAGCTTTTTCTTATTAAATTGAAACATTTTTCGTTAATAGCAGATGCCAAAAATTAAAAATCCACATGAAATTCTTTCTGCAATAATTAATTTTCAATCAGACGATTTTCACGTGAAAAGTGAAAATGAAATAAAAAGTTTCACCAATTGAAAAAAAAGATAAATATGAAATAAAATTGATTGACGTCATAGTAGTAACAAAGCGGAAAATTTCTAAGATTTATCAATAATACAAGGAGTATGAGTATGTTTATGTACACAAAGCAGGTTAATATCACGTCATAGAGAATTAAAAGAGAATCTGACGTCATATTGGAAGTTTAATGAATTTTTCAAATATTTGAGAATAATATAATGTGAGTATGAATATGAGTAATAAAGAATAGTAAATATATGAGTTTGAGAAACATATTGAATCGTGATAAAAATCCGATTATGGAAATAATCGCATATTTTAATATTTTGAAGGTGTACAACATGTTTAATTTTGAAATTATTTTTTTAAATATCGCATTTATTCCGCACGGCAGATTATTAAGACAGAATATAACAGTGGGCATTTAGATATTTAAAAAAACGAAAAAATAGACCGGTAAATTTTTACTTTATAAAAACATGACTTTTTTTTTTTTTTTTTGGTTGCTGAATGAAATTTATTTGGATTTATTAAAGAAAGGATAAAGTGTTTTGAAAGGAATATTAAACGAAACCCTTTGAGTGATAATCGATCACGCTTACCCACTTGTTTTTTTTATGTCATTGATTGATATGCTACCACTGCCAGTATATGATACTGTACATGATGTAAATTTGCAAATCAGTTCGCTAGAACACTTCAAATAAATATTAAATTGAGCATTTATTGATGACACGCTTCAACATTTATCACAATTATATGAAACACGAGATATTTCAATTTACAATCAAGGATATAGCAAATCCTGCACTATATTAAATTACATTTAAGGGTATTCTCTATGCACTAGGTTATAATACTACCTATACTATCTTCATCTCTTTTAGACACATACAGAAAGGCTTATCCACTATTGTAACCTTACAAGTCAATCCCAACTCTCAGCACACACTTCACCTTCTACCACAAGACACTTCCCAGGTGCCAACTGATGCCTCTAAGTTCCAACACAATTATCCTCCCTACATGCCTTACCCTCTCTTTCTATTTCAATCTGTGGGGCTCTTCTCATTATTTTCACAGGTAACGTCTTGGCATTGATTGTCCCCTCACTCTTTATCTCTCACTCTTAAGCCCTTCTTTCTAATTGTTAACCATGTTCATGATGTGCCCAATGCATTCATGGAGACAATATTTCCTTTCACTCATCTTTCAATCTTGTAGATAAGAAAACATGTCTATAACTCAAGTAAGTAGATAAAATTACACAGATAACAAAGAGACAAATATAACAAACAAAGAAAATAACGTTAATTAAACAGTAATTTACATTAGGCATATGTCATGCAACCAATATCCTTCCAACCCTTTTTTGTTTAAAAAAGTAAACGGAAGTGAAGAGAAGACGAGAAGAAATGGTGTTTTGTTCGGAGTAAGTAGGATGCGGAAATGCATCCGAGTATATTTTGGTTGTTTTAAGAAGTGATGTGGTTTGGTGAATTTTTATGAATATTAGTGAAAGTGTACATAATGTAAATAATATTGTAAATACCAGCTCTCATTTTCAATAAACTGTGTATTTAAAATTTAAAAAGAAGAATTTGTGCGTCATTCGGCTGTCATGATATTACAGCACGCTCTCATAACGAGAAGAAGAGTTATTTCTACGAATTAAAATAATAAAATAAATGCTTTGGATCGCAGTGTTTGGATTACAAAATGGAGGTGAGCTATTTATGTATCATTTAATTGTGTAGTAAGATAACTGTTAACTTTATTCGAAATGTTTAAAAACGTAACTAAAGCAGATTTACTTATTGTTCTGGAAGAAATCGGTGAAGAAGCTGATGCGAGTAAGAGAGTACCCGAATTAAAAGATTTGTTATTGAAATCTAAAGAATACTTAAAAGATAAAGATTTCGTAACTGAATTTTTATCGACTACAGTGTCAGAAAGAAAAAATGGCGAGGAAGTAAATAGATTGCGTTTACAACAACAAATGAGAAGCGAGAATTTAACCCATAACGAAGGGGAAAATAGTACATCATTATCATTAGATAAATTAATTACAGCAGTTCAAGTTTTGGTAATCCCAGTGCCCAAGAAAAATGAAACATGGAATCTTTTTTTTAATTCTTTAGAAAGAGCGTTTAAGCACAAAAATGTTCCTAAGGAATATAAATCGGAAATTTTGCTAAAATTAGTAGGTGAAAAAGCAGGAAATGTTCTTGTTTATATTGATGAAGAAGAATTAGCTGATTATGATAAAATTAAATCTTTAATTTTGAAAGAATATGAACCGTCCCCATTTACTTGTTTACAAAATTTTAGAAACGCTAAAAGATTACCTGGTGAAACCCATCAACAGTTCGGTTCGCGATTAAGATCCTGTTGGTTAAATTATTGTAGAATTCGAAACGTTAAAGATTTCGATTCACTTATTAATTTAATAATATCAGATAAAATTTTTGAAACTTTGGATAATGAGCTAGCTACTCACATTGCAGTCAAGCAAGGAGAAAGTTGGCTTTTGCCCGATCAGTTATCGAAAGACTGTGACATTTATTTTACTGCAAAAGGCAGGTCTTTCGAGGAAACAAAATTTGAGAAACGGCCTATTTATCGTGAAGTGAATAATGAAAATAATAAATATGTTCCCCCACAACTAAGAAAAAATCAAGTTACGTATGAGAACATAAACTTCTCAAAATCGCGTGATTGTTACATTTGTAATTCCCCATTACACCTAGCAAAATTTTGTCCAAACAGAAGAAATAAGTATGATAAATCTTATACTCAAAATGATGATCAGGGTCAGAGAAAACCGAAAATGCAACAAGATACAAATAAATTGAATCCAAATAAAAATAATAATGCAGTAGTCACTAATGTTAGTTCCAGGCATTTACACATGAATGATCAATTAAACGAAGTTACTCTTTTTCCTTTTAAAAAAAACATTATTTATGTAGAAGGTAAAGAAATAGAAGCTACTATTGATTCCGGTACCCAAATTAGTATTTTAAATACGTCATTAATTCCCGATCTGAAAATCGAAGCTAAAGGTAGTATTTTGTTACAATCCGCTTTCAAAGAAAAAGTACAAGCAAATTTGGCTACTATACCCATCCATTATAAATTACCTAACAGTGGAATTTATGTGACATTAAATACGCTTTTTGCTTTCACTGAAAACTTAAATGTGCCTTGCTTAATAACTCCAGACATGTATAATGCTTTGATTGAACTTCAAAATGAAGAGTTGTGTAATAGTCAACCGCAGGAGTTCGAAGGTCACGAAGCTAAAAATAGCTCAGAACCCCCGCTCGCAGAAGAGAAATTGAATGTTTGTTTTATTTCTTCAGTGAATAAACAAAATGATGGAAATGATGAATTTTCAGAGTTTAATAAGTTTCGTAAAGTACAAAAAGATTGCGCAACGTTAAAGAATTCATTCAAGGACGCTAGATTAGGAAAAAATAATTTTTTGATACGGCATAATTTATTGTATCATAAAGAAACTATTTGCGATGATAAAATATTTCAGCTCGTTTTACCGGAAAGTTACAGGAGTAAAGTGTTAGAATTAGCTCATGATTCAATTTTTGCAAACCACTTAGGGATGCGAAAAACTAAAGAAAGAATTAAATTATCTTTTTATGGGCCGAATATTTCAAGAGATGTAGAAAATTATTGTAGAACATGTAAGAACTGTCAGTTAAAAAGACCTGAGAAACAAACAGATAAAATTCCGATTACACCTGTTGTCCGCGCACCATATCCATTTCATACTGTAAATATTGATTGTATAGGTGAAATTATTCCGCCGTCAGGAAGGAAGCATAAATATTGTCTTACCTTAATTGATCAAAATTCTAAATGGCCAGAAGTAGTACCATTACGGAGTCTCTCTGCGAAAACGGCGTGTGATGCTTTATTAGATATTTTTATGCGCACCAGAATTCCTGAAGTTATCTGTTCAGACCAGGCCACTAATTTTAAATCTGAACTGACTAAAGAATTTGAGAACCGGTTAGGGGCATGTCCTCGCTTTTCAACTCCATCATACCCCGCTTCGAATGGATTAATTGAAAAATTTAATCGTGTATTTAAACAAATGCTACATCATGTAATTCGTACGGATCCTGTTAATTTTGATAAACACATTCCTTTTCTACTTTTTGCCTACCGTGAAGTGCCAAATTGCACAACTGGAGTATCATCGTTTAAGCTCATGTATGGTCGGGAAGCTAGAGGTCCCTTGGCAGTACTAAAATCATCATGGTCAGGTGAAATACCCTTACCATTGAATCTTAGTAATTCAGCAGTAGACTATTTACAAGAATTAAAAATAAATTTGGAAAGAGACGCTGACATTGCTTCTCTAACTGCTGCCGAAAAACAAGAAAATTACACTCGCTATTTCAATCGTCAAAGTAGAATGAAAGAATTTGAAAAAGGTGATTTAGTATATTTACTTATCCCTGATTCTACCAATAAATTGTATGCTAGATGGACAGGACCTGGAGAAATACTTGAAAGAATAAAACCACATTCGTATAAAGTGAAATTACCTGATGAGGGTGTCAGACATGTTCATGCGAATAAAATAAGGAAATTTAACGTAAGAGTACAGACTGTTGGGGTCATTTTTGAAGACGATGTAGAATTTGGTGAAATTCACCCAACACCAATTAAAGCTAATACTTCGAATGAAAATAACATAGAAGTAGACCTTAGTCATCTGGAGGTTGATAAACAATTAGAGTTAAGTAAACTTCTACAAAAACATTCACCATTATTTTCAGGCAAAATTCAAGTTGCCAACGGTGGAGCACACAAAATTCGTTTATTACCAGGTGCGGAAAGAAAGAAACCATATATTTATAAAATTCCGGAATCGCTAAAAAATGAAGTGGATAAACAAATAGAAGAGTTAGAGCATCTAGGACTTATAGAAAAAAGTGAAGCTGAAATAGCTTATCCGGTCGTATGTGTCGCAAAGAAAGACGGTAGCATGCGCTTATGTATAGATTTTCGTCAATTGAACACAGTGACAAAACCTTTTGATTACCCTATGGAAAATGCAATTGAATTAATTAATCAAATAGGAAGTGCTAACATATTTACATGTTTAGATGTATTAAAAGGGTATTGGAAAATTCCTCTAGAAGAACAGAGTCGAGATCTTACTTCTTTTAAAACCCATCGTGCTCAATACCGATGGAAAGTCATGCCTTTTGGATTGCGCAATGCGGCTGCCACATTCCAGAAATCGATCAACAATGCTCTGGATGAACATCGTAAGTACATTCGAGCATATCTAGATGATATTGCTATTTTTTCAAATGACTGGGAAAATCATCTGAAACATCTTGACGCTGTTTTATCCAAATTAACTGAACTGAAATTCACGGTGAATGTTAAAAAATGTGTTTTTGCAAAGGCACAGATCAAGTATCTAGGTCATGTCATAGGAGGAGGTAGACATGAGCCCGATCCGGAGAAGTTACGTGCCATTGAGATAATAGAATCGCCTAAAACCAAAACAGCTCTCAGAAGTACATTGGGTTTATTTAATTATTATCGTGACTACATACGAAATTATGTTGAAATCGCTAAGCCTTTAACCGACTTGACAAAAAAGAAAATCCCAGAAATCATTCCGTGGTCTGAGGTTGAAGAAGAGGCTTTCCAAACTTTAAAACATTTATTGTGTGAAGCTCCTAAGCTGTATACACCAGATCCTAAAAAGCCTTACACTATTCAGTGTGATGCCAGTTTTTATGGAGTTGGTGCTTGTCTATCGCAAAGAGATGAGAAAGAAAATTTGTGTCCTATTAGTTTTGCTAGCCAAAAGCTCACTAAGGTGCAACAAAACTGGTCAACTATTGAGCGTGAAGCTTATGCGGTGGTGTGGGCATTAAAAAAATTTGAAGTTTATGTGTTTGGTGCTGAAATTGAACTAATAACTGATCACAATCCCGTAATATATCTTCAGAAATCTGCACCTCAGTCTGCAAAATTACAAAGATGGGCCTTATCTCTACAAAGATATAACATAAATATTTCTCATTGCCCAGGTGCAAAATTAAAAAATGCAGATAGTCTGTCACGACTAGTTACTGTATAAGGATTATTTAAGTGATACTTTCTTTTGTGTTTAATTTTGGTATGCAGTATTATATCAAGTCATCTATCCATCTGTTTTGAATTTTTAGTGTTTTTTTTATATGTTTATTATATATTCATTATAACTATTATAACAAGGCATCTGTTTTGAATTGTGTTTTTATGTATATTTTATGCTGTATAGTTGTATGGTTGCTTTTTGTCAGATTTTGCTTCGCTTTGCGTAGCACAATCTTATCGGGGGGGTGTCATGCAACCAATATCCTTCCAACCCTTTTTTGTTTAAAAAAGTAAACGGAAGTGAAGAGAAGACAAGAAGAAATGGTGTTTTGTTCGGAGTAAGTAGGATGCGGAAATGCATCCGAGTATATTTTGGTTGTTTTAAGAAGTGATGTGGTTTGGTGAATTTTTATGAATGTTAGTGAAAGTGTACATAATGTAAATAATATTGTAAATACCAGCTCTCATTTTCAATAAACTGTGTATTTAAAATTTAAAAAGAAGAATTTGTGCGTCATTCGGCTGTCATGATATTACAGCATATGTCTCATTAACGTCAAAAACCTGACAGAGTTCAATGATTTACGCAGTTCTCTATCATGCTGTCATTCTTTAAATGATGCAACATCTTTTCAAGTAGACAAATAAATAATGATGTTTATTGCAATGTTTGTGTGTATGTCTGTCTGTCTTTTTGTTTGTTGGAGATGGTTTGGGAAATTTATCGCATATAGAAGTATGCAAATTTGGTTCTTGTATAGACAAAGATGGGTCTAAATGCACTGGTTGCTCAAATTTAGGATATTTTGATTTTAGACTTTTTATTATTTTTTTCTTGAATGAAAAAATTTGTGTGATTTCCCAAGTTCATCAGCAATTTTTAGCCACCCATAAAAGCTATCCAAATTCAAACTTTTACTTTGCCATAATAAATTTTGTCTTCTTTTCAATAAAGTTTACTTGGAATTCGTATGGAGATTTTTGAATTTTCCCTTTTTGTTTTTTAACAGCCCATTTTGCAAAAAAAAAAATGAGCAGTTTGTTTTTTATCAACCAATATCTGTTTGATACTTTACCCATCAAATCTTTATATTTTATACCTCTGCAATGAGCAGACTTTTGTTAATCATTAAAAAAAAAAAATCAAAATATATGAATTTTTTTTTTTTTTTTTTTTTTATCTGATACACTGCAAAGAATGAGAGAAAAAGTTCTAGTGTTTGTTTCCTAAGTAACCCCTTTTATCGCCAAAAACCATTACTATGATGATGCACATGATCTCATTTTTTATTATTATTCGCTGCATGCAAAAATGTTCATTTGGAAAGACTGGCCAGCTTAGCAAGATATATTTAAAGTAATCCCAGGAAAAGGTAAGTTTATTTTACATATATTTAAGGCTTTTGTCCACGGCCTGGGCAATGTCGAACAAGTCTGCTAGTTTTAATAATTTAACTAAACACTTACTTATTTTCTTGTGTTTCTTAATATAAATTTTTTAACTTAGTTGTGAAAACTCCTTTATTATGAGCAAATGTTGTAATTCCTTTATCCTCATCATAACTAAGTTTGTTCTACTCAACCCGGCTAGTTTTTAATAATTAGATCATTCACTTATTTTCTTATGTTTCATTATGTAAAATTTTAAACATTGTTATTGTGAGAACTCTTTTACAATGAGCAAATGCTGGAATTCCTTCATCCTCATTATAGCCAACTTTGACTGTCCTACATGTTGTCATCTGTGTAATTATGTTTCAAATGTTTATAGTAAATTTTCATTTTAGGGCATCGCCCAGCTCCTGCTGGCCAGGAACCTGGTGAACTTGGTGAAGTAAGAAGAAAGCTGTTAGCATTTCTGGAAGAATCAAAACACTACACAGTGGAGCGATTTGCAACATATATGATGAATAAAGGTATTTACACAATTGAGATGGTATAAGATATAATTTAACGTTGTATATTTACAAATACAGTAAACTTTCATAAATCTGGACTTATTAGGGCTCTATGCAGTCTAAATTTACATACACATTTCATTTTATTTACATACACATTTCATTTTATTATAAAATACCAAGTTGCCATACATAGCAAAAGTCACCAGGTTATCCCGCCAGGCAAAAAAATCTCCATTTTGGCGTCAAAAAGAAATCCCGGTGCATTTGCGACATCTATACAAATGTAGTTTACAGGTATTTTTATTCTTAAAGTTTCTTTAGAAGTTTAAATCTATAAGTGACTATTTTATTCATCAGGCAACATTCAATTTAATTTAAATTTCCTACAACAAAATATTTGGCTGTCAATTTGCGGCAGAAATCTGTATTTTAATACTGCTGTATTTAATGTTTGTTTCGATACTCGAAATTTGTATTATTTCTGAAATAACAATAATATATTGACGTAATTTTATGTTTTACCATTACAGACTCATTAACATATAAATCAACAGTCCGATTCATATTTACAAATAAAATGATGAAGCTATCCAAATAATATCAAACAAATAGTAGAGTACCTTTATCCGCAGCGGAAATCGATAGAGTACTCGTATCACTGACGTTGAGAGTCCGAGATAAGGTTGTCCACAGCTACACTGCCTAGACCAGGGTCGGCGAACCTTTTCACATCCGCGTGCCACTTTTTGTCAAAAAAATTTTCAAGGGACCATGGCGTGCCAACGACAACCCCACCCCCCCGCAACTCAAACGTAAACAACTTGTCACAAGGAAAGATTAATTAATGATAGTAATAATTATAGAAAGAAGATAATACATAAGAAATAATTATATTAATCTTAAAAAAGGTATTAAAATCTAAAATCGAGACAACTTGCCAAATGACTGTAATAATTATGGTAATACGTGACGTTGCCCTTGGGATCTGTTGATTTTGACATTTTAAGCAGAGTGGTGGTTTTATAATTGAGGTAATTTTATTTTAATTCTAATTTCGTAAGATTTGCAGAAAAATCTCCTTTTTTCAGAAGAAAATTTAAAACTTCGTAAAGTACGTAATGCAGCCACAGCATCTTGGAATTAATGTGTTAGTTTCTCACTAGATTAGTTTTAAGACAATTATTTCAAATTGGTAAATAAATCATACGAGTAGTAATTTTTACTAAGTAGTAAGTAAATTACTACTCGTATGATTTATTTACCAATTTGAAATAATTGTGTTAAAACTAATCTAGTGTAATCACGTATCCAGCTTTTACTGGAGTTCCTTTACCTGCGATCTTTTCTGTTGAGCTGATTAAAATATCAGACCAGATTCTCTGATCAATAAGGTTAACTGGATGAATTATGCCCTCCAGATTCTACCGGGATAGCTCAGTGGTAGAGCGTGGCGGCTTCAGCCAAGTGATCCCACGTTCGAATCCTGGCCCGGACATTTTTTGTCCAGTTGGTAAATTACTACTTGTGTGTTAGTTTCTGTTCACCGAGTTCATTATCACTCTCATTGTCACAAATGTTTGTTTCTTCAATCAGTTTGCAGCTATCGCTTGTCGAAACAAGGTAAATCTAACAAAGCGTCAAACTTTCGTTTATTTAAAGCCTGTGACGATATGAGGTTAACTATTTTTGTGATTACTGCTAAATATCACCAAGAGATTCAAAACCAGCCTATGCACCCAGGACTTGTTGATGTATGATACAGTGAAATCCAAGAATAATATGGCCAATGTGAGTTTGAAATAAACTGAAAAAACCATTTATTTTACCCATTATACTGGAGCCCCCAGCAGTTGTAACAGAAACTGTTTTAGACACATTTATTTCTTTTTCAGTAAGTGAATTTATAACTGCTGTACAAATATTTGCACCTTTTAGTTGCTGTTGATAATGATAATACCGAGAATAATTACTCCTTAATACCATTTTCAACAAAACACCGTACAAGAACATCTAAACGAACAGATTTAGTTACATCTGAACTTTCGTCAAGACAAAATAATGTGAAAGGAGAAGAGGATATCAGACTTTGGTTGCTCTCTTACATTTTCTGCCATTTTTAAGATTCTATCTTTGACTGTATGTCTTGATAAAGAAGCATCTTTAATTAGTTGAATTATTTTATTTTTATTTTCAAAATCGTCAAAAAGTGATGGAGCGCATGTTAACCAGGATTCCTTCAAAAACTTTCCATCGCAGAAAAATGTACCATTCCGAACAATGACATTCGCAGCCGAGAAACTTGCGACACTAGTTTGAAAATCTTTGCTGATATATGTAATCATAGATGTCAACAGTTTATTTTCTCTTTAATTGCACTGGAAATGAATTCCTTTTCTTCTGCATAACTTTTTGGGGAAATAGGTTTGTGATTTGTTTCATAATACAGTTTTACTGCAGACCACTGTCCCGGACAGAATCTTAACATCTTTATTAATCATCTCATATTTCTCAGTCCCCCACGTTTGAAATTCTCTACTATCTGGCACTTTCTATTTTTTAACCAAATTGGTTATGTTGAATAAATGTTATTTTAACGATGCAATCTAATCAGTCTTAGATAACCATTGTTGATTATAATGAAGTTAATTTAACAATAAAAAAGATCATGCATAATAGAATTGATGAAAGCATCACTAGAATAAAATAAAATCAGAATAATAATAAACTGACTAGCCAGTGAGATTACTCTGATTTATATATAACAGAATTGAGTCGGCAGCCAGTCATCTGATAGATTAATTACCCCTCTCCCCGCTCCATGAAGTCGATACATAGAAGGACAAAAATATTTCTCGCACATATTAGTATTCTCATTTTTTTTATATTATCTTAATTTAGACATTTTTAATGAATTAAATAATTAAAAATTAGAGTAATATAATGATTAGTTAAAAATAATGATTAGAGTAAGTTATCGCTAAGCGCCGAAAAAAATCTAATAGCTTTTGTTTGGTATTTATTTATTGGAAATATCTTTAAATTGTATAAAAATCCCATTTTTTCATGTTTTTACACTATCGGCAGACAGCGTACTTTTGAAATTATACTTTTCATTTCATTTTACAACTGTTTTAACAACCAATGTATTATTTTTTTCTTAACTTATCTGAAAAAAGGACATATTTTAATAGTTTTATTAAAATTTTTGTCATTTTAACTGATTAAAAATTAATTAACAAATTACAGCAACAGTTGAATAAAGCCTCATATGCAAATCAACATGCATTAAATGATGTAGAAATTTCAGAAACCAAACAAGCAAGAAATAATTTGTTTGCTATATTTCTCTCTCTTTCAGTGCGAATAATCGGCGTCTGCAGTACAAAACGGAGGAAGAAGGTGGGGAGGGGAGGGGGTGTCAGATGTTCTGAGCGGGTAATTCAATTATATAACAAGTATACAAGTACTTATTATATAACAAACAAAAGCTATTTTCAGTCAAGCTCGTGTATTAATGAAAGAAAAATAATGAGGTTCAGAATTTTTAGGAGTTTGACTGAATTTTGATTTAGAATTTAAATGAACGGCATGCCAAAAGTATCCTGTCGCGTGCCAGCTGCGGCACGCGTGCCATAGGTTCGCCGACCCTGGCCTAGACCCATGGTAGCCACACATCCATGGTCAATATTTATTTGAATCATAGGAATGATTCTCTTTTGTTTACATTTTTAATTCTGGGATTAGACGAATTTTAACTACGGATGTCTCAAAATATATGCATATTTCGATACATGTATTCTCTCGAGATGTTTTTGTTTTTTCACAATGTGTCTAAAAAGGTAAATTTTAGGCACCATTACTCAAAAAATTAATTCTCTGAAAATAGCAAAAAATGACTGATAATCAGGTGATTTTGCTGCAAGGTCAGCCCAAATTCAACTTTTTGAGCTTTTTTAGGAAAATTAAAATTTCGTCCTAATAGACATAACGTTAAAGTAAAAATGGACACCCCCAAGTGGGTAATTAATCGATTTTCTGATTTTTTTTTTTTTTCGATTCTTTATAGTGTAAACAAATTTTGTACCAAATTTGAAGTCTGTAGGTGCAGTTGATATACGAAATCTTTTTGATGAGTGAGTGAGTCAGTGATAAAATTATCGATTATAAGATATTTTCAAATATGATTATCTCGAAAACTAATTATGTGTTATTTATAAAATTTTAGATTCTGGATAATTACGAGGGCCTTACTACACATATAAAATTACAAGTACGTAGGTCAAATAGATTTTCAGTAGTAGAGTGTCGAAATTTGGCAAAAACAGCTCGAAATGGTTTGTGTAAATATACCCACGGCCGGTGTGTCGACTCTTTTGCTTTGTGAACTTGGCTGACACACTGCCGAGTGTCTAGATATTAAATTAATGGATGATGAATTTTTTTATTTTTACTTACTACAGTCTCATTTTTTAATTTTTTAACCAAAGAATATTTAACTTTTTTTTTTTTTTTTTTTTTTAAATAATGATGTCCTTTAAAACATTTTATTAATTTTATTTTTATCAGCCTGACATTAAAACTCTGAACTTAAATTTTGTGCTTGCAGGTAACTGCTTATAATATAATTTTTTAATTACTTAAATTTTATTTTAATTTTTTCTCACATTATTTAATTATAAAACACTAGATTTCAACTTCATTTCTTTTATTGTTCTAATATAAATATTTTTCCTTGTTATGTTTCTGTTTTTAACAGAAAAAAGTACTTACTTTTAGTATATTTAAGGCTGTCTTTTAGTCTTTAATGTCTTTTAGATCATTGTCATGAAAAATCTTTTAATTGAAATATTTTTAATATAAAATCAGTAATTTAAAAAAAATATTGTTGGGTGGTTCATTTTTCTAAATAATAATTATAAAGCATTTGAATTATATGTGTATATATTTATATATGTATATTACATTTATATCGTTATATTGATGACATAATTTTAATTGCCACTGATCAAACCAATATTTCTCAATTTCCAGTAGATTATCCTACTAATTTAGAATTAACGGAAAACCTCCTATCTAACAATACAATTAACTTTTTTTATCTTAAAATTACACTAAAAGAAAACAAAACAATAATTGATCTATATGACAAACGTAAAGAATTTAAATTCAAAGTTAATACATTTACTAATTTTAAATCTTGTCTTCATAATTCTGTATATTGTAATATACTCCTTAATCATATATCTCCACTAATAAAAGAAAGTTCCGCTCTGTGTGTGTGTGTGTGTGTGTCTGTTGGCGATGGCTAGCAAAATCTAGCCCACCTAGAAGCCTGCAAATTTAGATTTAGGTAGTCCAAACCCTCTCCTGGTGCACCTGAACCTCAGATTTTTTATATTTTGAAAATTAGAGTAGTTATAATTTAGAAACTGATCAAAGATCGCAAATAAAAAATCTGTCTTCCGAAAAGAGCTTGCACAAGCCGAGAAGGCATTTATTCGTTCCTCCGTTGAAAGATGAAACAAAGCAAGGGTCATTCCATTTCAAGTTTTTCTAAATGGGCCATGGGCGAACGGCTAGAAATACGGAAAAAAGTCTACATATTCTGAAAGAACATACTTTTACGTCTCGAACGATCTGGTTGCTTTGAAAAAATTTTACATTTAACCCTTTCAAAAAATAAAAATCAAAAAGTATCGAATTCATGTTTTTTATTTTCTCCTGTTTTCCGAACCTTGCATCCACCGGAATACAAAAGATACGGAAAAACGAAGGTCACCAAATTAAAGATCTGAGTTTCACCTTTTCAAAGCCACTATTGGTTTTTAAAAATATGAAAATTAACCCTTCGAAAAAATATTTTTTCTGTATGCCTTTTTGCAATTTTGGCATTTTTTTTTTAATTTTCATCGGCGATTCAGAGAAAGGTACGAAAAACTAAAAATACCAGACAATATCTACATTTATTCCTTTTTCGACATCTGTATTTGTTTTTGAAAAATACAAATATTAACCCTTCAAAAAAAATTCGTGCGCAGGACTCTCTTTTGCAAATTTCGATTTTCTGCGATATATAAAATCTGGCATCGGCTCTCTAAAATAACCAAACAAAAAACAAACACACCTAAAGACATTTATGTTCTATCGGGTTTAGGCAGAAACCTTTAGTTTAAAAAAAAAATCACGTTAACCCTTTCAAAAATGTTTTTTACCGTAAGTCAATTTCGCTTTTTTAATTATTTCTCCTATCTTTAAAAATCCGAATTGCGTTTATAAACAAGATACGAAAAACTAAAAATACCGCACCTAATCTATATCCCTGTGTTTTTTAAAATCTGGTATCCGTTTTGAAAATTTTTAATTTTAACCCTCCGAAAAAAAAATCCTTTCCAAAACTCACTCACGCGACTTTCGTTTTTCGATCCAGGTTTAAAAATCAGCATCGACTCGGGAAATGTGAGTACCGACAAACAGTAGACTCCAGATCATAGACACGTTCATTTTCTTCAAAATGCACGGTTGGGTTTTTAAAAATATCTACATTAACCCTTTAGAAACCGATCGATTACGTAACCTACTTTCGCGATTTCTGCTATTTTGGCAATGTTTACCCATGATTAAATTTCCATTCTACTAGGAAATTTGGTTGGGTCGAGTGTTTTGAAAAGGCTTCTTCCAGAACAGACTGTGTTCCCTGGCGGTGGAAGGTGGAACTATAGGAGTATATCTGGTTCTATGGACCCGATTACGATGGGGTTTGGCTCAAGTTTCGTATAGAACAGATTATTAATATTTCGGGCCTGGGCAACGCCGGGCGGGTTAGCTAGTATAGAATAAAGTGTTTATGTTCTTCTCATCTAATTAACAACAATATTAAAAAACTAATTTATGATGCATTATAACATGGTTTTCCGAAAAAAATTCATATATTCTTTAATATATAATTAGTACATAAATGATCTTAAAAAACCAAATTAACACATGCGTAAAAAATTTATTAAAAAAAATAGAAAATAATTATAAAAAATAAAAAATGTAAAATATTAATAAAAAATTATAATAGGACAGATGGGTGGGTAGATGATAGATTAAGGAGGTGTGGTGGAGTTGTCTGGATAATATGCATTGGTTAATTAAAAAAAAAATGGAATGGGGCGTTTGATTTAGAACTACGATGCAATTACACATTTTGTAATGTACTTTGATTCGATTTTTTATATGCATATTGGTGTAGGTACATTTATATATTTATTTATTCATATTAAATGTATTCCTATTCATTAATAATTTTACCATGACTTGTATTTAAATTCTAGCCCACTGCGGACAATATCATATTAGCTTCTGATACACAGTTTATTTTCTTAAATAAGAATACAATGCATGTATTAATTTTTATTTTTTATTTTACCCTCTCCCCTTTATATCATGTGTATTTAATTTTTAAGAAAGTTTGTAGACACATTAAATGTAACTAATTAATTTAAAAATTTAATTATTAATATTAATTCCTTAGCATCTTTATTATATACATTTTTTTAAATTAATTATAAATTAACTTAAGATATGATGAAATGTTGTCACAGGAATATAAATGGTGATATGTCATTGCTAGGTACAAATATTTATGTGATACATTAATCAATAATCATCAATTTCATATATTTTTTTAATACATATTTTATTCATTATTCTAATACAATAAATTTATTAACATAGTTTTTATCAATTATCTGTCTTAAGACGGTATTTGTTTTAAAACTTAATCCAATAATGTAATAAATTATTATATAATTGTATATATTTACCAATAGATGGCAGCATCTCATTGATTTATTCTTTTGAATTTATGGTGCAGTTCAGGTTTAATTTTTCTATAGAGGGTGCTGGTTTTATATATTGGGGTTTGTGCTTGGCTATGCATTACATGTTGTTCCTTGATCCATGGTCCATCATTTTTTAAATAACTTTTTTTTTGGCAACATAGGCTTAAAACTCCAATGTATTATAAGCTGACTCAGGTTTGGATTTTGCTTTCAATGTGGTAATTTCATGTTTTTATTTTTTATTTTTCCCTCTATCCTTTTTAATCATGTTTTATTTTGAACGTAACTGCTGTTTCATTGTGTATTTCTCTACATTCTAGTTGTGGCTGTCCCAAATTCATATTCTTTAGCTATTTTATGGCTAATATGAAGATGAAACCACACATTTTATTTGTGAAAAATTAGGCATTTGGAACCTGAAGATTCTGTCTAAATTCCACAAATTTCCATTATTCAATTTCTGCCTTTATTTATTTATTTACTTTTTAATACTATGTTTTAGGTATCTATGTTCAGTTTGTTGGGAGGATCTGTTTTGTTGTCAATTAGTTATTTTACTTTTATTCATAATTTCACAGTTTTTGTTGTTGGTTGTAACGTTCATTTAATGGTTATATATATACATACACAAATCCTCTTCCATTGCTGAAATAAAATATTTAGTTGACATTATTGTAATGAATTATCTGAATACCAATAATATTACAGAATGAGGAGTAGGGGTTCAAGCTCATGCTTTCTTTCAAGAAAAAGAGAAAGCTTAAATCTGGCACTTTAGACTACTCGACTAGCTCTTGATTTCATTTAACATCAGTCTAAAACCAAAGAAGTTGCAGATCTCATTTTGCATATGTGCAGATCTGTCTATTTAGGTCTTAAAAGGTAGGCATTAATATACACGACTAAAGCTTTAGACAACAGCAGTTACAAGATCATTATTAGTGCTTGTGGGTGTAAAGAAGCTCAAGAAGTAACATACAGAGTGCTTAAATATTTGCAGTGACAGCTGGGCAGTCAAAAGTGTGCAATGGAGTTATATGGGTGGCAAGACAATTTCTGCAATTAATATGATATCTAATGCTGTCTGGGTGTTTCTTTTTGTGCCTTTGAAGATTACTAAATTGCATTTTCTTAATATATAATCCAAATTTTTACTGTCACTTAAAAATTTACTTTACTGATATTAACACATTAAATAAAGAGTATTAAAAGTTGTGTTAAGAATATTAGCAGTTATTTATATTAATCTACCAAGAATATTAGTTTTTATCATGAAAAGTAAATTTAACTTACTAAATACAGTTGCTAAATTCTTATACAGGGTGTCCCTGAATTCATGGGCCAAACTGTAAGGCATGATAGAGCACACCTGGACAAGTTCAAAATACTACACAATGTAGGGTCGTAACTCAAGCAGTGAAGCACTATACAGGGTGCTTTCTGATTGTGGAGAGAACCCTATTTTCTACATAATATTTTACAAATGATTGCTGATTTTATTTATGCGGAATAGTTGTTACTAACTAGAGTGCTAATATGTATGAAAATTAGAAGAAGAAATAAAGAAATTGAAAAGTAAATAGCTCAAGAAAGTGAGGGGGGGGGGGCTGTATTTTCAATTGACCAAATTTCCTTCAGAGACGTGGGGGTGAAGAACTCATGGGAAGAACTTTAAGGTGTGATAGGACACATCTATACAAGCTATTTTCATCATACAATGCACGGACATAATACAACCGGCTAACTGCTAGATGGCGCTGTCATAAAACACACAAAGTGCTGATTGTTCACACACATCGTCATTGAAAAACGTATGTCTATTTTTAACAATCAGGAAAAGGTAGGTATGTATTTCATGCTTTGTGCTGTGGTTGGGAGTACTCAGGAAGCACAAATTGTGTAGTAAACAGGGTTATCTTCACAATCAGAAAGTGCCCTATAGCACTTCACTGCTTGAGTTAGGACCCTGCATTGTATGGTATTTTGAGCTTGTATAGACATCTTCTATCACCCCTTACAGTTTGGCCCATGAGTTCAGGAACACCCTGTATACAGTCTATTAAACTACATATTTGTGGTTTGTCTTGTTGTTTTAGTTTGTTATTGTGTCATGCTTTGTATGTTAGTTAGCTCTTCAGGTTATACTCAGTATTTTATTTATTTTTTAGGATTATATGATGAAGGTGCCATAGTCCTGGGAAGATTAGGGAGACATGAAGATGCTTTAACCATTTACACTCATATCTTACAAAATTTTTCAAAAGCAGAAAAGTAAGGTTCTTTTTAATTTGTGAGTTAGTGTTGTTTTATTAAATATGTGTCAAAAGATTTATCATAAAGTATGCCATTCCTTTATTTCTTTCATTCAGGTAATTTCATATTAAATATGTATTTTCTTCATTTCAGATATTTTAATTTTTATATTTGCATGCAGATTTCCACTTAAACATGTATTATGTCATTTTTCTTATCTTTAATTTGTATTCAAAATACTTTTTTCCATTTATTTGCCACAAAGAAGAGCATAATAAATTAACCCTTTTGTTCACAATTTTTTAAAATCCATGAAAACAAAACAATAAAAAACCATACTGATTCTCGTGATGTACTCTTGTGTACCAATCTTTAAAATGCTTAAAATTTGTGAAAGTCACGATTGCTAATTCGTGTATGAGCACTTTGTCTACCCATCCTCTCCTGTGTTTCCCTTGAAGAAAAAAGTCATTCAATAAATATTATTTATTTTATTTAAAAAAGAAAAATCTAAAAACACTTTAATTTTTTTAGATATTTTTGTTAAATAATTTAAATTAAAACAAACTTTTTCCCTTTTTTTATGACGGCCCAGGTTTATACTGGTTTGTCATCATCACTTTCTGTTTCCATTTCTTTAACTGAACAATTCAATAAGAGAATTAAATTAAAATTGACTTTCCTTTCTTTTTCCTTTTGACAGCCTGGGTTCCACAAATTTAAAAACTTTGAGTCAGTATTTTTAATTATTCTCTGGCTCCAAACAATTGCATATGAAGTCAACAAACAAAAGAAGTACTTTCACAAAGTAATAAAATACCTGCATAATCCATTTCTCAAAAAAAAAAAAAAAACATAATGAAATCAACTAATCAAGCTACTGTAATATATGCTGTAGGCATGGTTGTTGAATTCATAATAGATGTCTGATGCAATAAAGAAACAATTATCACCCATCCAATTTCACCAAATGCTGGAGTGATATGATACTAGGATTTAATCGATTACTCACTTTAAATTGATGCGATAATGCTCCTAGTTATTGGTTTTGCAATAAGAAATTAAAAACCTTTTGAATTTTGTTATTATGCCTGTTAATTGGTGAGTAAATAAACCATTTGTGCATAGAAACCTCATATGAGTTTATATTAAATAAAAGTGTATTTTTAAAAATATATATTTCATTCTTTCTTTTTTATTTATATTTTCTTCTTTTTAGTGTTTAAAATATTTCATTGTTACAGTTTCACAGCAGTTGGCATATTTTAGCGATCATAGTTTAGCTCATAATTAACTCCATTGCTGCTGTAACTCTTACACATTTGTAACCATAATTAATATTTGGGAATTTATCACCTGCACCCTAGGTTTTAAAATATTAAAATGATATATTGTCATCAAAAACACACCTGTTTACATATTTTTTATAATTCTAGCACATCAGGAAGTGAATGAAAAATTGATTACAAAATTCCATCTTTAATACAAAATTCAAGTTAGCTCAAATAAAAGAGTGTAAAAATAACCCCCAGCTAACCTTGCATATTTTATTAGTATCCTTGTATCACATATAAACCTCATATGAAATTCAATAATGCTTGTGAAATCTAGCAATAGATGGCAGAAACATTTCCTTTTTAAATATTCAGTTTTAAAGTCTGTCTTTGACAAAAAAAAATTTCTTATCTGCACAAAAAAATTTCTCAACAAATTTCTGCTCTTGGATGAGCTCAAGAACATAATCAAAAATGCTTTAGGTAGCTTCCATTGCAAAAAGTAAGAATTTTGCAAGCTATTGCAGCCATCCAAAGGAAATCAATTCTGGAATATTTTCACTGATCATAATTTTTTTTTTGTGCATGTATTTATGAACTGATTTGGATGTGATTAAGCGTGTGTTCAAGACTAGCCAAGGTCTTGATCGAGTTTGTTGGTCAGCTTCATCTGCCATCTTATTTCAAAATGGTGACTACTTAAAGATTTCAAATTTTTAAAAATGTACAAAAAATTATAAATACAAAAAGGTTTATTCTTTAGTGTTCAGTCTTGATACAATGATTCTGGGGCATTTTTTGTTTCACCTGTATCTTAAAAAAAGCTGAGATATAGCAATATGAAATTCTAGGTGGAAAGAAAGATTGAAACAAGACAACATATTAAAAATAATAAATAGATTTAATTTATGAGTTTTATTCAATGTTTTCTCACAAATTTTCTTTCATTGTTGTAACCGCTCTTCCAACTCTCATACACTTCAAAATTACATAGTCATATCTGCTAGCATCAAATTTTCTCCAAGCTTGGCGACAAAAATTGGTCACCATAAATAAAGCCAATCGCAAGATAGTTGACTAATTTTATTTTAATTCCAATTCAATATTGATGAAAACTGGAAATCTTCTATATTCGAGTTCCATGCATTTTAGTTATTGTGCTTAGTAAAATTATCTGAATTCTTAAAAACAAAGATTAGAGAAGCTACCTTTTCCTCCCGGTACAGCTCAGAAGGACTTTTTACTTTGTAGTAAGGTGTCCAAAGTTTAAATTATTGCAAAAACTATTTAATAACTCTAAATAATATTTTTTGGTGCTTGTAGTAGATCATTCATTAGGGTCATTTTGTTTGTAATAAATGTGACAATTTTAAAAATTCATCATTATTTGTTTATTTTAATTTTTTCTTTTTGTGTCAAATAGGTTTTACAGCCATTTAAAAATAATTCCTGCATGAAAAGGTTATTTAGTTAGATTGTGATGGAAGGGGGAAATTCAAGCTTGTATATAGCTATCAAATGAGGAATAAATTTGGAAAGATATATTTTAACTACACCAAATTGAACTACAGAAACTTTTTATTATATTGCACAACCTGGAAATAAGAAAAATGCAAAATATGTACGAAAGTGTAATGAAATTGAGATCCTTATATAAATTAAGAAAGATGAAAACCTACAAATAAATGTTTTATATTTGTCTCCAATATATTAGCTTTAATGTGTATTACAATTTTGTAAAACAAATTGGTGATAGAGACACTTATTTTTTTATATATATGAGACATTCAGAATCAATGTGGTTATCAAGTCCATAAAACATTAACCAAAGATAATTTGAAGTAAAATTAATAGGCTCCCATGCATTTCACACAGAATCATAAGAGGTGAGCATCATTTGTTGCTCACATTTCCAATTTAATTTATTAAGGCATGGAACAAATCATTCTCTTTTGATAAAGAATTCATCTCAAACTTGGTTGAATGAAAAAATGGACTTTATCCACTTTGGTTCTAACCATCTCACATGTAAAGCTATTTTGAAAGCAGTCAAATTTGAATGTTGCTGTTAAGTTTGATTTTTTTTTTTTTTTTTTTTATTTCTCTGGAGAACATTGTATCTAAATGAGCAGTGTAATCAGGCTACTCTAATACATTTCTATGCACATTAATTACCTTGTTAAATTATAGTATTTCATTTTAATATAAATAAAATTAAATTATCATAGATTTTTACTTTCCTCTCCATAACTTGTTCTTATTAGCATTTGATATTTTTGTATATATATGTAAATCATAGCATTTATTGTATATTGCATGCGTGTATTTATCTAGTGTTATTATATATATATATACATCTTTTTACTTTTCTAGCTATTGTCTGAAAAACTACAATAAGGACAAACCTGGAAATCAAGATGTAAGTACTGTTGTGTGTTAAAGTATGTTTTTTTTTTTTTTGTAATTATTAAAATATTTTAATTTTATTAAAAAAGATTTTTACAAAAATTTTAGACAAATACTTGTATAAAAGAGAAGTGTAATTTATTTGAGTATTCAGTTAGGAGGTTTTGGAGAGACAGAACTTCAGACAAACGTGACAGACATGTACAGATTTTAATAGAATATAATTCTGATATCTTTCTCATTTCTTTTAAAAATGTATTTTTTGTCAAACTTTTTTTATGTATTTTTTGAAATCTCTGCTTATTTTTTTTTTAATTAAAAATGTACTCTTTGTCAGTCTGGGCATATATATATTTCATGCCTTTATACTCGTATATGCATTTTCGATAACTATCTTATGACATTTTTTGTTTTAGTTATGAAAACTATTACAAAATAATTAGGAAATCTAATTATTTAATAGATTTCATAGTATGCTCAACAAGATATGAATTACGGCAATGCAAACCAAACTCACTATTTTCTGACACATTCATAAAATCATTTTCATTTGTAAATGCATAAAATTTTCAGATATCATGAAATTCATCAATGTTTTTTGTTTTATTATAAAAGTAACTAATTTTTTGAAAAATGTAAAATTTGGTAATTAAAAAACAAAACAAAAATGTGTTTGTTGGTTTTTGGATAGATTGCGGTTATTGAGTAGCAATAATTTATCACTTAAGATATATTGCATTTATAGGGGGGGGGGGACACTATTTGATTTTAGACACCTAAATGTGAATATCTGAAATCTTAAGACAATTGGAAATGAAGATGAGTTTATAAATAAATCAGACAGATTTGCCTTATAGAGCAGTGAAAAAGAAAAATGTTGGAACATCCTTAAAATGTAATTCAATGCTGTTCTCAAATCTGAACTTACTACTTTTTGTTCCAATCACAAAAAACATTTTCATCCCTATATATGTAAAATTTTCAAGTATTCTGATTCTGATTCTAAAAAAATTAATAGTTTTTCTCTTTTCTGTGAAAGCAAACCACTTTTCAGAAAACCTTGTCAAAATTGTTGCTTTAAACTGAATTTCAGAACATTGACATTGAAATGGAAAAAAAAAATGATTACCAGTTTTCACACAGATTGCATTTCAAAGAACATTTTCCTTTTTCCTATTTGACTGTGTAAAAATTAAAATTGTGTGATGTTTAAAAGTTTAAAAAATTGCAATAGAAGCAAAATTTATTTGTAAGGTGTTGCCACCATCAATCTGTCATCAGCATTACTTACAACATGTTATTTCTTTGTAATATAGATATTAATGTATAATATAAAAATTTAATGAGTGTATTCTATTTTAGTTTGAATTCTGTGATAACCATTTTATATTTGTAGGTATATCTTATTTTGCTAAAATTATATTTACCATCATCTGAAAAACAAAGGTTGGACATCCCTGCTGTTGGTTCAATACCTCCTCCAGAACCTAATATTGAAAGAGCTCTAACTATTCTAGAAGAATATTCAAACCAGATTGATTCTTTTAAGGTATATAATAATAATAATTTTCTTATGGTATTATTTTGACTTTTTAAAATATTGTATCATTAATCAAATAGTTTTCAAATTGAGCTTGTAAAACATCTGTTCCCTTTCTTTTATAGTTTCTGTCACATGTTTGCTGTAATAAATAGTTTTTTAATGGTATAAACTTTGAACACATACCCCATCTTCCCTGCCTCTCTCTCTCCATTTTTAACCCATTTGAGTTTGAAACACTCACAAACACACTATTATATTATATGAGTCGATTTCAAATACTATATCCATTATCTATCCAATAACTAACCATAATTAAAATGCAGTAAAACCTGTGAAAATGAAAATTGTGTACAATGGAGTCCTGGTGTGCAGTATAAAAGTACAAAAAAAAAAAAAAAAAAAAAAAAACATGAAAAAAGCAACTGTAGAAGGGCAAAAAGAAGTGAAAATAATGTACAAAAACTTGGCAGACATCTTTAGTAGATTATGTAGCCTGACATTTTTTTGCATAGACATGGTACTTCTTTCAAAATTTTAAAACATATGGCAAAAATGTTCAAAAAATGGGGGATTGTGCCATAGAGTTTAAGAAAATCATTATTCATAAAGTGTAAGTGACACAAGCTTCCTAATGTAAAAATTATTACCTTATCACAGACCTTTTCTGTGGACAAAGTCAACAGACTGTGGCTTCAACTAGTTTGTGCAAGGAAGTTGTTACAGATCTGTAACTTTTTTGAGCATTTGTGCCAATTACATCAAAACTAGTATTTCAAATTATGTGAAAATTTACAAAGCCCTTTTTTTAAATATACTTTAAATATATATAATAATATAACTTCTAAATGCATTTTCAAATTTTCATTATTGTGTATATTTAGTTCTAGAACTATAAAACAAATTAAAACTTCTGTATGACACACGCTAATCTCAAGACTTGGGTGGCTCACTTCTAGAGGCTTATTACTGGTGCATTAGAAATATACTGTGCCCACTACTGAAACATAGAAGAAGGTGGCATTTTTAGTTTTTCATTTTTTTCAAGGAATATACTTTGAAACTTTGAATGTTTATTCTGATAGATGAAGTTTGGGACTTGGTTAAAACAATATTTTATCTTTTGGAGTTCACGAATATTTTAATGATAATTAGATAAATGTCCTTAAACGACCCACTGTTGGTACATTTACCTAAGTTGAAATAAAGTTACAATTTTTATTAAATAACTGTTCTGAAGTACTCACATTTACAGTAAGTATTACCATATTTTTTTGTGTATGCACACTCTCGTGTGTCATGCATGCTCTGATTTTTAATACCTCATTTGAGAAATAAAATTTTAAGAACAGTATTCCAAACAGATTTTATTCCTTTAAAATCTAACAGTTTGTGTTGAAATTAACAGTATTTATAATGTTTAGTTTAATGGTTTTGTAAATTTAAGTACATAATTGCCACCCAATGATTTTATAAAGCAATCACTTGTCATATTTACAAAGGCAGAGCTGCCAACTCTCCCGTTTTTCACGGGAGACTCCTCTTTTTTAGTCCAATCTCCCGTTTTTATGTTTAAGTATGATTTTCTCCCGTTTTTTGCCTGTACTTTAAAATTCCTAGAAACATACTTCTGAAAAAAGAAAATTTTCAATCTCAACAGATGGCGTCACAGGATCTCGTCAGAATTTCGCCATAGGATCGCTAAAAAAACGTGAATTACGTCAAAGAATCGGCAAAAAAAACCCTCAAATTTTGTCAAAAAACTGCAAATTTTATCAAAAAATTGTGAAAAAACACACAAATTTCGTTAAAAGATTGTGAAAAAAACACAAATTTCATCAAAAGATCGAAAAAAACCACAAATTTCGTCAAAAGATCGTGAAAAGCATCAAAGGGCCGCTGGAAAAATGCATAGTTAGTGCCAGAAGTGGATTCCCACGCCTTCCCCCCTTCTGTAACCTATCAGAAAATTTGCTGTAAATTTCAGATTTTTTTTTACTCAGAATCACCCCTGGAGCAGTCATATAAAAAAATTTCTGATGCAATGCTTGGAATTTTGTCTATTACTCACAGCAATGCTGAGTGTGAGCGCATATTTAGCTTAGTAAGAAAAAATAGATCTGAATTCCGGTCATCCATTTCGGATGATAATTTAGAAAGTTTAATTGTTAAGAGCAATTTCTCAGGTCATTGCTATGACCAAAAATTTGATGTAGAATTTTTAAACAGAGCAAAATCTGCAATTTCTTTAAAAGTTAAATGCTAGAATATCATAAATTAAGTTCTAATAAATATTTTCTTTTTATTTGAAAAAAGTTTGCTTCATTTGTTGATATCTTAAGTTTTTTTTTATGTAATTTATAATATATGAAACTAAGTGTTATTTTTAAAATTTATATATATATATATATATATATATATATATTAATATATATTTTATTATATATATTTTATTATTAATATATATTTTATTATTAATATATATATATATATATATATATATTAATATATATTTTATTATATATATTTTATTATTAATATATATTTTATTATTAATATATATATATATATTTATATATATATATATATATTAATGATTATATTTAAGTTATTGAGTCAATCGTTAATGTATTCTAAATGAATTATAAAATAACTTTTTATTCTTACATAAATTCCCTTTTTTAAAAAAATCTCCCCTTTTCTCCCTTTAAACTGCAAAGAATCTCCTGTTTTTTCTCTTGCTAAGGTTGGCAGCTCTGCAGAGGGCAGTCAAATCCCAAATACCCATTTACATGTGCATTCCAATTTTAAAGTAAATTTTGAAAGGAAAAGATCTCATGGCATGCATCAAACAACAACAACAACAACAAAAAAAAAATGCTGTATTTTGAATTTCTTGCATGTTGTAAATTAACATTGACCCCCTGCAAAATAGTATATCATTATAATATTTGACTTTAAATTTTAGTTACATTATACAAATTTACAAATGTTACTAATGCTCAATAAGAATTTTTTTTAGGTGCGTTTGTAATTATATAAATACGTAGCACCTATAGTAGTCGTCCGGCCCGTCCGTCCAAATATAACAGTGCAAAAACTACCCAATCAAATGGTTTGAAATTTAATATATATTGTTGTTGCAGAATTTTGTTGAGTCATTTCAAATTTTATGAAAATCGAATCAAAACATAAAAAGGTATTAATAAAAATATTCATTTTTCTATTAAATCCTATGGTACGTAATCTGTATATTAAATGCGCAAGTCCTGTGACTGAGGAAAACAAAAACAGGCAAACCACTTCTTTTTTCATATGCCAGATGGCCATTTTTATTCAAAATTATTTTTTCGAATAAAATTGCATAAAAGTTACATTTTTAGAAAGATGGTTCAAAAAAAAAGTTGTTTGCTTGAGAGATGAGTTACATTAAAAAATGTATAGATTCTGAGATAACTTCAGTGGAAATTAGGTTAGCCGAATATCTCAATCCATTAGAGTAAATAAACACAGGAGATTCATTCATTATGAGTCATAAAAATATTAAACAATGGAGGTAATCATTCACAAAGCAAGATCTCCACGGTGAATTTTTCAGCGCTGTATGGCGTAGAAAAAAAAATTCACATCTATAAACATGGCATACATAATAAGAAAAAGAAAGGCATACTCATTTCGCTCATAGCAGATGATGCGATTCATTTCACTGAAATAATAAGGATGATTTTTTTACATTGTGAAACTAGTTATAAAACGAATGCACCTCATATGTTACGTTTAACGTACAATTTCCAACTTGTTTGAATTTGGTATTCTACAGTGTATGGTTTTCAATTCTGGAAAACATTGAAATATTCTTGAAATTTGAGACACATATTAATCACAAAATGGTCCCACCATTTGGAATGCATTGGTCTCAAATGTTGGTAATTCTACTTTGTAATCTTCAGATTTGAGACCTTTTGTCATGCATTACATAATGGTGGGTTGTTTAAATAACATCTTCCTTTTTTATTATTCATTGTTTTTCTTTTCTTATTTATTTGTGACTTTTGTTTTACTTTGTTAAATTTAAATTATTGTAGATAACCATTAGTTTTGCTTAACAATGCACTGAATTCTCCCCTATTTATTATACACTTTTATTTAACTTCATTTATTGTCAGCCTGTGTGTCAATTCCTGTTATTGATTTTTGATAATCCAATTTTTCCTGTCAAAATATTTTTTGACAAAATTGAAATATTCATGTATTTTTTTGCTGTACTACAACAGGGAAAGATACAAGGGCAAAAACATTCTTATGTTTTTGATTGAAATCACATATCTTGCATATGCTAAACTGTTACACACAAGTTCATTGTTGATGATAGGCAATATTCATGTATTATCTAGGCTGTACCTTAATAGGGGGGGGGGGGTTGTATGGGGCAACCTTTAAAATCGAACAATCTATCTCTAATCGTGTATCTAACAAACTGATTTTGCTAAATTTTGTACACAAGTTCATTGTTGATGGTACTATAATATTCATGTAGTTTCAGGGTCGTGTTTTATCAGGGACAGAAACATTCTTTTACATTTTTCGTTGAAATCACATATATAACTGATTTTATTCAAATTTTCCATACAAGTTTATTGTTGATAATGACACATATTTAATCCTTTTCAAGGACATGGTCCATAGGTGAAATTCTCTTTTATGTTTTTAACTGAAATTAGATATCTAATGAACTGATTTTGTGAAATGCTGCATACAAGTTCATTATTGATGACAATGTATAATTAGTGCATTAAATTTTGAATTAAAAATGTGATATTTAATATTTTAAAGTTATATTTCTTGTTTTTGAATTAACAGTTTTTATTTGTAGGCTCTCAGTCTATTGCCTCCCATAATTCCAGTTAGTGATGTAAAAAATTTCTTGGACTGTGTACTACATACTATAAAGACTCGTAAATATGATGTGCAGCTAACAAAGTCATTGTTATATTCAGAGCATTTGCAGGTACTATTCTTCATTTTTTCTATTTAAAATTTCATTGTCAACATCATATTAAAAGCCACAAACTACAAAATATGTCTTTCAAGTTTTTTTCTTTTTTATTGTTTTATGGCGTATATGATTCTAAAATGACCATTTTATTTTTCATTAGGTTGTAAGATAGAAGGAATCAACTGATACTTTTACTTTAATGTAGGAAATACAGTATTATTTAAAAGTAATTTTGTCAAGAAATTTCCATAATAATTAACACATTGAATTTATAGTAATATTTTCTTTATTTATACTACTTCCATTTTATTGGATTTGCTGCATATTTACTTGTCTGATTTCACACACTATTATAAATTTATTTTCATTTAAGGTTTACAACATCAAAACACTTTAGAGACGTTCTGAAATTAAAACATGTTATTTTAAGCTATAATTCTAAAATAATTCTTTACTATGTATACATAACAAATATTCTTATCAAGATTCTGGAAAATTAAATTTTTATTCATTTACTTCTGTTCAAATTGTATATGGAAACAATTTGTTTGTATTAAACGTTATCAAAACTAAAGTTCTAAATCTATTTCTGGGGATGCTAAATCCATGGGGAATGGGGAAAATTATTTTTAGGGAAACCCAGTATAAATATATCCACATGTTTCTAATTTTCTGTATATCACCATAAATAAAGGATGTTTGAAAGCAATTCCAGCAAAATTCCCATTGGAATGGAAAAGATTTATTTAAAAATCTATTGCCAGTAAGAGAGCATTAGAAATTTTTAAGGCATATTTTTTACAAATTCTTGTGACTGTAAAGAATAAAATTATCCTAAATATTGAAGAAAGACTGTTAGTCAAAAGAACATAAAGTGATTTCTTGAATTTAAGGCTGTAATATTGTGAAGCAATGTAAATAAATCAGCTCTGTATCTTTTTTAATTTTTTAAGCTTTGAAATATGAAAATGTGTTTTATACATTTTATACTGATCGTGAATTAAAGACTTCCTTGTTCAGTATATGACAAGCATTTAAATTTAAAATTTTTATATAAAAAGGTAAAAGTTTGTCAGCTTTTTTTTTAATTATTATTATTTGTATAAAACTCCAGTTAGAGAGATGCTGAATTACACAATATATGACTAACTTTAAAATAAGAAAATTTAAATATCTTATGAATATATAGGAATAGGGATCAATTTTAGCCTTATTAAAAATATGAATTAACTGAGCTTACTAATCAACTTTAGGTAACAGTAAGGTTGTAATGGGCCTGTATTAAAAATCTAGTTCAAGATTTAATTAGTTGTGGTCATTTTAGTTCATATTATCTCTGATAATAAAGTTTTTTCTGTTTTCACATTATGGAAAACACTTTTTATAATAATAATGTTCCTTTATTTTTAATGCTGAGAAGGGAAATTATTAAAAGTTTTATGATGCATGTAATAAATAAAATTTGCCAGTAAATTCGTTCTAACAATTAACTAACTTGTACTTTTTAGGTACAAGCTAAAAGAATTCATTGCCATTCATATAAACTTATTGTAACAGATTTAGATATGTGCAGAGTGTGCCAAAAGAGAATTGGTAAAAGGTAATAATTCACTTATTTGATTTTACTAATTCTTAAAAATGTTACTGATTCTTGAATAAGAAGAATAATGTGAAAATACATGAGGCTATTATTAAATCTGACTTATGTTAAGTTGTCTTGTAACAAAGTTGGTTTGTAACATATCTCAATAACAGTTCAAGGGGTATATTGTAGAATATATATATACCAGGTGCACCATAAATATGTTAAAACTTTAAAAAATCATTAAAAAGGAACAAATGATGCTAAAAAAAATGCTGTCTGCACAAATAAGATAAAAAGAAGATCAGATTTTTTTTTTTTTTTTTTTTTTTTTTTTTTTTTTTTTTTAATAACAAAAAAAAGTTGTGGTTCAAAAGATTACCTGGTTAGATGATGGCAGAGGCATATGCATAACATGAAGCAGATTTATGCAAATCAGGCTATCAATGAAACATCTTTGATGTACATAGATTCTTCATTCATTTCCAGTAGTATGCTGTCATCACCAGGTCAAGAGTAGTAGATCTTTTACAAGAACAGGGAATCAGCAATCGGTGCATTGCAAAAATTCTGCACAGCGAAATGACTAAAGAAGAGAAAGGGACCTGTTTCATGTACTGGGATACTGAAGCTTGTCAGACACTTCGAAAAAACGGGTTTTTATTATAAGCCTAATTTGAATACATCTGCTTCATAATATGCATGCCAGGGTAATTCTGTAATTTTTTGAAGCACAACTTTTTTTTTGTTATTAAAAAAAATCAGATCTCCCTCTTATCCTAGCCATGCGAACTGCAATTTTTTAGTATAATTTGTTCCTTTTTAATGATTTTTAAAAGTTTAAACAAATTTATGGCACACCCGGTATATATGAGAGTAACACAAAAATTTTCAAGACAGGGACAGATGATATGTGGCAAAAAATAATATATTTATATATATATATATATATATATATATATATATATATATTGGTCAGATACTTAAACTTGAACTCTTTTATGTCTGCAGACGATAATTTGTGGCAACAATTGCAATTTAACTATCATAGAATAATTTGAAAGAAGATAAAATAGAATTGATGAGAGAGCATTATCATGCTATGATTTTAAGGCAGGGCTAAATCAAGAAGAATGCCTTCAACAATTAGCATATGGAAATGAAGCTCCATCTCATACCAGATGGTTTACAGAATTTAGAAGAGGACAAAATTCTCTTCTAGATGAAGAACACACAGGAAAACCTTTCGCAGCTGCTCTTTGTGATGCAGTAACCAAATGGAATGTTAATTATAAAATATGAAAGGATTTACTACTTAATTTTTTTTAACTTTTTTGGATATTTTAACTCTGTAAATCAAAATTATATTAATTTGTGACAAAGCTTTCAAGATTGAAGAAATTTATTGGGTGTTTTTGGTAGCATCATCTACCAAATATGAATAGAAAAAAGGTTCTTCCAGGATAAATTTTGTAGTATAAGGTTCAAATCTTTTTTTTTCTTCTTTTAAATAATAATCAAAAAGACGACAGACAGTTTTTCTTTCAATTCAGTTTCCTCCTCCCCCTTTCATATTTGCTTAAAACATGCAATCATAAAAACAGGAATTTTCATTTAAGTGTTGTGTTCTTTTATTCATAATAGATAATATAATGATCTGTTGAAATGTAATATACCATAATAAATCTTTTGAACTATATACTTGTAAGTTTAAAATAATTATTTTTGCTTAAAGGAGACATTTTTTAGAAGATTTCTTGATAATTTCGCACTACGGCAAAAAAAAAATTTCAGTTGTCTTCTAAAATTATTTAAAAAGGAATCTAAAAAAAAAACTTATAATCTACACAGGAAATTAAAAACAATAAAAAGAAAAAAAAACTCTTGTTTCTTATTTTTTGCTACTGAGCATGCAATTTTATCCAAGGTACTTTAATTGAATCTGTAATCAATTACTTTAGTTAAATAAAAATATATATTAGAAATAAATATATGAAATGTCTTTATGTATTATATTCATTGCAAAATAAATATCTAAATTTATTTCATTACTTTTATTCTACTTACTACTGCTAGCCTTATCAGAAAATTGTTTATTAAATATATAGATTAAAAATTAGAAATTATGTATGTTTTTTATCAAGTAAATGATTTTTAAAAATTTCAATGCAAAATTTTGTAAAAATGAACATCTTGTAACTGTATCAGTATTTCTAATCTTTAGATCTAATTTTGTGAATGAACAAAACTGTAAAATCAAAATTGTAATTCCAAATTTATTTGTAATGTTTATTTATCTAAAAATTTATAATGATAAGTATGTACTTTCAACACTCATTTTAGTTTTGATAATGAGAAAAAACAGATAAAGTGGTACCAAGTGAGGATCTAATTTGTACAATGTGATTACTAGGTCATGTGATCCCTTTCACCAATCAGCTATGTACATTTCAATCTCAAGTTCACTAGCCTAAGATCAAGTAATCATGGCTCTGAAGTTAACGATGAATTCAAAATTTTAACTTGCAGTTAGATTTGTAAACCTAGGGTTTCTCAACGGGAGTTGAAAGTTTGTGGTGAAATGCCCAGTCACTTGTCTTAAAGCTTTTGGAAATGCTTTGATTACAGCTACAGTATCAATGACACCCTACATTTATGATATTTCTACTAAAAATATAATCAATGTGACTGATATTGTAGTTGTCAAAGCAGTAACGCTATACATTCTTAATAACAAGTTTACAGAATGTAAATCACTGTAGCTTAAGTATGTGCCTAAAACAATTATACAGATTGATCAGTAGTGATGCTACTTGTTAACAATAAAGAATGTAGCTGGTAATATAAAGTATTTTTTAGTAAACAAAGTTATTAAATATTCATAATGCAATGGGGACAATGGTTATGTTGAGGGACAATTTTCTTCAAGTAAAGTGCTCACAGAAGGGCATTCTCAAATCATTTAAATTTTTATTTATGGTTAAACATTAAAGTAGCCCACTTGCTTGTCTAATGGTTAGAACTTCAGGAAGCTACTAGTCAAGACATGTCAAATGCGAATGTTGATTTGTGTATTGACATTCATAGTGGGTCAAATTCTCCATTAAATTGTTACAATTTGCTTAGTGTGCAAAAGATGACCATGCCAAAAAAATAGACATGGGGCAGTACTCCACCAATCTTGGCTGCTTTTCAGCCTATCTTGATCACATGACATCTCAACAATTGATGGAAACCAGCCTATTTTTATAATGTGACAGCCAAGAGAGTTGAAGGTATTGTGACCTCTCTTTTTTGTAGACTGCAAAACTTCTGCCTACCACAAGACTAATAATTACACAATTACACTTCTTCAAAGTGCTTACTAAAGATACCACAAATATTTAAATGAGAAAAGATTAGGAAAAAAAAGTGTAACTAAATTATAAGTGATGTTATTATTTATCCCTTTTAAATTAAGTTTTGGTCATTAACTATTCACTTTTCTTGTATCATTTGTATCACTTTTTTAAGGCATCTGGGCAGTTCCATGCATATTGTATATAATATATAAATATTGAAAGAACTCTTAGAATCTTAATTTAGATTCATTTTGAACATAAGTAAATACTTAAAATATAAACTTTTAGTGTGATTCAAAAATACTATGACTTAAAATAGAACTTTTCCAGACACTAGAATTGTTTTAAAAAGCAACTAGTTGCTCAAGAGCAATAATATACTATTAATAATAAAAAAAATTCTTCAGGCAAAAATGTGTAATATCAAAGAATACTGCATATTGCATACCAACAATTCTACCTTTTTATACAGATCTGTATAAGTATCACAAAAATGCTTTATCTGATGAAAGGAGTTATTAAATTATTGCTCTAAATATTACCTACTTTTATAAAAAGCAATTCTGGATCTGAAAAAGTATTGCTTTGCTGATAACATTTTAGTTAAAAAATTGCCTTATATTTTTTACTAAACTTACTCTAATCAGTATAGTGCCTTTTTCTCTTGAAGAAACACACACATATATATATATATACCTTTTGTGACTTTATGTATTTTTCTTTACAGTGCTTTTGCTCATTTTCCTACTGGTGTGACTGTGCATTATTCATGCAAGGACCAATATTTTTCTGAGAGCTGATTCTTTTTTTTCCTGGCACAGATTTTATGGACTTCATAATAATTTATGGACATTTGTGTAATATAATGTACAAAAAATTAAGAAACCCAATTTTATTTTTTATTTCAGAATCAATAAATTTATGTTTAATAAATAAAATAAAGTATATTTTATAATAATGTGATTTTCTTCATTTTTATTTTATTATTTTTTAAATATACATACGTTTAACTGACTCTTTTATACAAAAGTAAAACAGTTTAAAATTATTAAACACTGTCATTTATTATGTTTTGTCTTTAATAATCAAAATAATGTATAAGCTAAATAAAATATAACCAATTCATCCATATACATAATATAATTATTTGTTTACACATTTAGCTTGTTAAAAAAGAAAGGAAAGAAAAATATTAATTTTAACTCTTAAATATGTAACTGATAGGGTGCATCTGAATATGATCTGGAAGTAAGATCCTCTGATAGCCAATGTTGAGAAAATGTATTACATTTTAATTTTGAATAATCCTTGGGGGGGGGGGGGGGGGTAAACACTCCATGGTATTTATTTCATTACCAAATTATCAAGAGAGTTGCAAGAGATACAACAATTTATCATTACTTAAGATGTAACACATTTATCGAAATATGGAAAACACTGTTCCGTTATAATTCATTTCAATAGTTGTACCGCTTAATTTCATGCTTTTACTTTTAAAACTACCATGTGAATGGAATATATCAAAACATTTTGCATTGTTGTGCTAAGAAACACCCTATTACCTATACTGTGTGTCAAAAAATTTCTAAGTACCACAGAAAGTGGATCTCCTTTTTTTAGACATTAGTATTAAAAAAATAGCTGCAGAAAATAAATAAAACAAGCCAAACTAATGTATGGCATACAACATTCTACTATCCATTCTTAGCTCTGTTGTACTATTGTTTTCAATCAATGCAGAAATGTCTTTGGAAAACCAAATTTAGATAATTAAAGTTCTTTATTATTTTATTTCATTTTTTTCTGACTATATTAGTCACATTATATGTACTGCAATCATTACAATGCTATTATTAGTTGATATTTATTCCAATATATTTTTGGCGTGATCGTTTGATTGAAATCCTCCATTTTTTTCTCCATGACGAATTGACAAAAAACTCACAACTTTTTTTCTGTGACTGATTAACAAAACTCACGATTTTTTTCCATGACTGATTCACAAATTGATTTTATGGAATTTGCAAATAGAAAATAGTTTGCAGAATTTAAAATAAATATTCTCAATAAGATTCACATGCCTGGGAAAGAATTTAAAGAGAGGAAATCTTGCATGCTCTTTCAAACACTGCAAGAAACAAATACAATGTACATTGAAAAGAAAGGGGGGAGGAGCAACATACCCATTGCATTTCAACTTTCAGACATTTTACTGATCATGAATATCATTATCAACATAATTTTTAATTAAGAACTATGTTATGGAATTGGAGTCCTGCATGAGACAGGTTATACTCCTCTCAAACCTGACATACTTCAAAGCGAGCCCAACCTCAAATCCAAAATAAAAGTAAATAGCTTATATTTTAATGTATTTATGGGGAAAATAACCTACAATTCTATCCTTCATATAAAAAAAAAATAATGATAATGTATACACACCGTTTATATTCAGATATATAGCTTCTTAATCTGAAACAATATTCTGCTCTTTCTTTTAAAAAATCAGGTTTACCCGAACTTGACCCAAACCTAGATTATTAGTGTCAGCCCAAATCATGCCAAGAATAAATTAGCACCAGTGGAACAACAGTGAGTTCTGCACATGTTGGGTTATATCAGACATGAGCCCACGATATCTACTTAAAAGTTGATCAAAGAAAATTTATCCACATTTTAATGTAATCTATATATACTCATATATTTCTCTTATGTGGTGTGAAAATAAGGCAGAATTTGTAGCTTGCTGTTTGACAACAACTGTAGTTTCTAGAGCGATGACTCTCAGTGGTTCATTTTAGGGTCACATGATCCATTCAGCAAATCAAAATTCAGAGCAGGAGCTCTTTTTTTAACACATATAATCTTTACTGTTTTTAGCAATGTATGTCATTGGTTCATTTTAGTCATGTGATGCCTTCAGCAAGTCAGCTATTTGATCAAAAGTTTCTTTTAAACACAGCAGAAAAAGTGTTGTTTACATTTTGTTAACTTGCCAAGTATCTGAAAGAAATTTGTATTTTTCACGTCGAACGAACTTGTATATAAAATATCATAGTGTCACCTCAGAGCAACAGTAAGACATCTAATAATAATCTAAAATCAGTTGTCTGATTTACTGGTATGAGAAGCTGTGTCTGCTTATAGTGGAACAACTTCTGCAACACAAAGTTATGTTTTACATAAAACAGATGTTGTTGACATAAAAATTTTGTAGTGTTCCACTAGATGCAGACATAGTCTCTCATTCCAGAAAGTCAGACAACTCATTTTTGATTATTATTAGATGGGTTTAGTTTTGTTATTAGTTGCTCTGAGGCAACGATATGTTGAAGATTGTTTTCAATGATAAAATGCTTAAAAGTTCACAGTTATGGCTTTGCTGTAATAAAGCACCTCAAAAAATTTTCTACGTCGCTGAAAACTTTTCATTTTTACTATTCAAAATAACATAGCTGGCTACCCGTGACCTGCAGGATATGCGTTGACAATCCCTAGTATAAGTGATTTTAAATTATTTTAGTTTTGTTATTACTGAGTTTCATGTAGTTCTATTGTTATTATATAAATGACTGTTAGTACTCTTGTACTGCACAAACAAAAGCATTTATATAAAACTTCGTAGAATAAAAGAAGGTGGGTTTACTTTTCCTTAAAAAAAAAAATCTGTCTTAATGTTGCCAAAAATTCTTTTTTAGAAATTTCCTACATTTTCTCAAAAGTTTATTATGTATTGGAAATTAAAAATATGCATGTGTCATTTTCAACAATTCTGCAAATTACATTTTCAGAATGTTTCTTATAAAAACACACACACACACACACACAAAAGATAACATTTAACTTATTTCATTAAGGTAAAGTTTATTTGTAACATTCTCTCAAGCAATTTTCATACACAGAGAAATTTTGGAGCAAAGTAATCTTTTACATACAGTAGGACCTCGATTAACCGAAACTCTCCGTTAACCGAAGTCGGTTTCTTCTGCACTTTTTTTTCACTTTCTACTATCATCCAAAATTTCTCTTAACAAGCATGCATTTTTAAAGTTCTTTTTCCACATTTCTTTTGTATGCAAGTCGTCCTTTCCAAACTACGAGTGCAGATAAATATTTTGGAATTCCCTTTTTCAGAATTCCTTCTCGCAAGCTCAGTTTTCGGTATGAGTATACTCTTCCTCACTTTCAAACGTCCCTGTTCTGAACAAAAACACACCCCATTTCAAAATTTGGAAGGTCATACTGCCGAGTCCCAGAACAATCGAATGTTATTGCACCGTCTGATTGTAAGCAAGTGCAAAGAACCTAACCTCTTTTGTCATCTCAAGAACAGAGAAATTTTCATTGCAGCAGAATTTGAAAAGGAGGAGGAGTCACGTGTCACTTATCCTTTGTGGAAAATTCTATTCCAGAAAAGGGCAAAGGAAGAAAGGAAGGAAAAACCCGTTTGCTATTCTCTTTCTATCGCTACTAGGACGATCTTTTAGGTATGGTCATTTTTGGCAGCTGGCCAGAATTCCTGTTTGTTCTCTTTTTCTGCTGTTACATTTCCGATCAGAATTTTCTTGAGTGCTATCAGTGACGTTGGCAGTTTTGACCTGCCGGGGGTTCTGATAGAGCTTACGCATTGTTTCTTATACTCATGTTTTCTTTTTTATCATGGCTGCCATTAAGAGAAAAAGAATCATATTAACCATACAGGAAAAATATGATGTTACGCGACTAGAATTGGGAGAAGATGTGACAAAACTTTCAAAGGAGTTTCACGTTGGCGTGTCAACTGTCAGTGAGATGAAAAGGAACTCGGAAAAAATTAAGAAGTGTTTTGCTGCATTTGATGTCGGGAAAGTCGCCAAATTCCGAAAAACAATGAAATTAGCTAATCATACAGATTTAGATGTGACTTTGTACAAATGGTTTGTGCAGAAAAGATGTGAAGGAATACCCCTATCTGAGCCAATGATTCAAGAAAAAGCTTTGATTCTCAACTCGAAGCTTGGTGGTTCTGATGACTTCAAAGCCAGTAGTGGCTGGCTAGAAAAATTCAAAATTCGCCTCAGTATAAGACAACTCAATATCAAGGGTGAAAGAATGTCTGGAAATGTCACAGCAGTTGATTAATTTGTTGCAAAAATAAAAAAAATTGATGAAAGATGAGAATTTAACCCCAGATCAAATTACAACTGCGACGAAACCGGACTATATTGGAAGGCCCTTCCTGAAAAAACTTTAGATGCGGTAAATGAAACTTCTGCTCCCAGAAGGAAAAGAGTGAAAGATAGGGTCACTGTATTAGCCTGTTCCAACGCATTGGGTTCCCACAAGCTTGAACTAGCTGTTGTTGGGAAAAGTAAGAATCCGAGATGTCTTAAGAATGTAAACAAATCTGCTCTTCCTGTACACTATTTAAATCAAAAAAATGCTTGGATGGATTCCAATTAGTTTTCGAAGTGGTTTTTTGATATTTTTGTGCCTGCAGTAAAATCTTGGCAAGAAAAAGAACATTTGAATGGAGCGCTTTTGTTATTCGACAACTGTCCGGCTCATCCTGAAGATAACTCTCTAAAATCTGGAAACATCCGGTGTTTATTTTTGCCCCCGAATACAACGTCTCTGCTGCAACCTATGGATCAGGACGTCTTGGAGTCTTTAAAATGGCATTACCGAAAGAAATTAATCAGAAAATTACTTTATGAAGGAGATTCTGAATCTGGTGCAATTTCAATAATTGAATTTTGGAAAACTGCCAAGATCAAAGACTGCATTTATATGATCAGTGACGCGTGGGAATCTATGCCACAATCGACACTAAGATGAAGTTTGCGAAAACTTTTGCCGAATTTTTCAACTAGCGCAGATGAAAATGCTACAGACATTGTGAAAGATAGTGTGTTACTACTGAGTTTTCAAGCCTTTTTAGCACAATGAAAGGTTTTGAAAATTGTGGGGATAAAGAAATCACTGATTGATTGAATTGTGACGTGGAAGATGCAGGCTTCCAGTTGCTCTATGATGAGGAATTAATAGTAGAAGTCCGAAATTCACCAGAAGAAGAAGAAGAATGACTCTGGAGTAAATAAGATCAGTAACAATGATGCTGTTGAGTGTTTGTCAAAAGGCCTTGTTTGGTTGGAGCAACAGGAACAGTGTGATTCCTCTGAACTCATGCTTTTAAGAAAACTTCGGGATAGAGCTGCACGGCAAAGGATGGCCAATTTACACCAGATGAAGCTTGCATTTAAACCATTGTAAGTTTTTGTTTCAGAAATAAATTTATTTTTATTTATAATTTTAATTTATTTAACAGTTAAAATAAGTCATAATAACAGTTCAATGATGATACTACATATTAAACTAGATGATTATTGATAAATTCTCGATTATCCGAAGTAGGTTCGGTCCCAATTACTTCGGATAATCGAGGTCCTACTGTAATGTGAAATCCTATGATGATAAAGTGCTTTAGCTATTTATAAATTGGCTAAGATGAGATCATAAACAGATTTTGTTCAAAACATAAATCTACTCTATATATATATATAAAATCCCAATTAAAAGAATTTGTGTAATGATTTCATGAAATAAATGTATGAAACAAATTAATGAAACACTTAAATTCACAGTTTATAGTACAATTTTGATAGAGAGATGGGCGACAGGTACAGAAGCTCCTAGAACAGCCATACTCAACCTTTTTCTCTCGCGGGCCGCAAACATATCTTTGGAACGTTCGGCAGGCCGAAACACAGTTATATTATAATGTAAACAAGTTGGAAATTGTACGTCAAACGTGACAAATGAGGTGCGTTCGTACTATAGCTAGTTATATAAATATTCCGATCTTGATGATTTTTAATTCTGTGAAATGAATTATATCGTCTGCAGATTAATTTCTGTCATAAAATAAGTATCTCGGTCGCTTGACGATTAAACTTCGGAAGCTCCTATAACAAGAAAGCACCGATTTTTAAAAAAAAATTCCAATTTCTTAATAAATATTTTTATTAATATCTCCTAAAGTTTTGATTCGATTTTTATAAAATTTGAAATGTCTCGACAAAATTCTGCAAAGATAATATATCTTAAATTTCAAACCATTCGGTTGGGTAGTTTTTGCGTTGTTATATGCAGACGGACGGACCAAGCGACGACAATAGGTGTTACATATTTATATAATAATTACGAACGCACCTAAAAAGGGGTAATTTAAATAGTAAGATTAGAGAAAAGTAGTATATAACAAACCTATATAATAAAGTTAATATAATCAGTAGGATTGAATGTTTGTCGAAAAAGAAATATTACCAAAACTTTTAACACCGCTATTTCCAAACAATAAACTTTGTGGTAGATTTCAATTGCAAATTATGTACAAATAGTGGTATAAAACATTTTGCTGTCAATGTTTTCCACGATAAATGTTCAACCCTAATAAGAATTATTAGTTAAACGTACTAATATAGCAATGTAGCATTTCCAAGTTCTAAAGAAAAAAATAAGGTGATTTGCTTTAATAAATTATTCGTTTTCTCAATACCTAAACTTTTTTTTTAAAGTGTAGAAATTATAGTGCAAATGTAATAATATTGGTTTAGTGTTGAAGATTAAGAAATGTATACACCACTACAGCACAAATAGAACGACATGTAAATAGAACTTTTGACTAAGGAAACTGTATTTAAGATAATTTTAAATAACAGGACAGTTTTTTGTCTTCTCATGAAAATATATAAAAGAACAGTGAAGGTCTTAAAAACTTTTATGCACATCTCAATTAATGTAATAAATAGAGGTTATTGACTATGTATCTTGGGCCACATGCGGGCCGCAGATTGAGTATGGCTGTCCTAGAACAATAAACACTCATTGCTCCGGAGGCTGACGTACAAAGGGAGTAGGGTGCAAATAAATAAAATCCTCGAACATTCCAAGCTTTAATGCTAATTTTGACACTAACTGAAAACTGCATTTATTATTATTATCCATAAATAGTACACTAGAAGAAATTCCTTTAAAAAAAGAACACATTATTTTATTTATTTGCACACAAAGAATAACTTCCTTCTTTCTTTATGTCATAAATAAAATTATTTAACAAAAGCAAAACTAGACTTCTGACATAAATCTAATTTTTTATTAATTAATTTATTCTATACATTAACAAAATAAGTAACAATTAACAATACCTATGTATACTGCTGTAAATTTATATTTGTTTTATTTTTAATACTGTCTCTAATTTCTTTTGCACGTTCTTTAAATTCATTAGCTTTTTTCTCATCTTGCTCTACTCCATCTCCTATTTTGTACATTCGATAAAGGTTCATACAAGCATATATATTACCACCATTACATGCAGGTAATGATAATTCGGATGCTTTAGTTTTATTTACAGGGACACCTTCTGCCCCATGTAGGTAAATTCCACTAGCAAAGAAACATCCTTTTACATTTCCTAAAGAACATGCTTTTTCTAAGTATTTCACTCCTTCTACATAATTTTTCTCCATCTTCTTTTCTTGAGTAAGCAAAGCACCTGCATGAAGACATCCTTCAGGTGAATTTAGATCACATGCTATTTTGTAATACTTTAAGGCTCCTGGAAGATCATCTTGCAATCCCATAACTGAAACAAAAACACTGAATGTAAGGTAACTCTGTTAAAAACACTAGAAAATTTAAATAATACTAATATGAGTAATATGACTGTGATTTTTGATATACCAATATGAGTGAAAAACAAACATACTCCTCTGCCATAAAAAGTCCATTTAAATATCTTTAAAATTGACCAAATTAGAACAGCTTTATCATTTTTCACATTATGCAATATACAGGTCTACTGTCTGTAAATTTTCAGCTAATTAGATTTAAAGTGGCTTATATTGAAATAAATAAGCTACTTTTGAGTGTACATATATTTTTTTTTCTTATTATCCCTTGATCCATTTTTAATTTTAAAAATCATGGCGAAATGTCTTTTGTCTTCCTGAAAAACATAATTTTTTGAGTTGTATCACTTTACAAATAAAAAGTCATCCATTAATTATGTCACACTGACTTCAGGAAGGAATGGGTTGAGATACTGTGATGCCACATCTAAAATATGGAAAAAAAGATGCTACTCAGGAGCTATCAGGTATATATTTTTTTTCCTTTGAATTGCAAAAACTTGAAAAAAATCACACAAAATATTTATGGTTTTATAGTATTTATTTTAATAGATAGTTGACAGCATATAAATAATAATAATAATTGCAAGGTTGTTTCAATCAAAATTAGCTCTAAATAACAGGTGACAAAAATGTGATGTCACAACAGTGAAGAATGTCTCACAAATGAAATTCATAAAAAAGAGCACTGTAAATGAATAAAAGGAGGAAATTTTAATGAAAAAGTCAATTTGTATTTTAATGTTAATGCTGTTTAAACTTATGGATTTATTTTTGATTTTTAAAATGTAGTTATTAGAGATGTAATGAATAGTGATTTGGCTGAATACCAAATATTCAGCATCCAAATAGTAACATTGTTTAAAAATATGCATTTTGATTATATATATAAATTAAACTATACATACATACATATTAATCTAAATATATATATATACATTAGAGTGGCCCAGAAGAGGCCAAAAAAATAAAAAGTTTGAAAATGCCAAGTCTTACCTTAAATGTTATTTCTGTCATAATATAGGTAATATTACAAAAAATTTTTACAAAGGTTTGGGGCTTCCCCAAGCTAATAGAAAATAAGGAATTTGTGGAAAATTTGAATTTAAATTAATATGCAGAATTCTACCACACTTCTCTTACAATTTTCTGTATTCTAAAATTTGTTTAAGAACACTTTATCATGTTTAACAATGATTTGATCTAATGTTATATTTTTATTAAATTTTTTAATAAAAATTTATAATTATACAAATCTATCTGACAAGGAGACCGCCAAAAATGATGCGCACAGATTTTGATGATTTTAAAGTATGTTGTAGGGGTCATACCCCTAACTATTCAGGTAAAAGGTTTCCTTCAAATGGGCTTTAGTTTTCGAGAAATTTCGGGTTAAAGTTCAGCATGCATTTCAAATACCCATTAGTTCGCAATCTTAAACGAGGTTTTCGGGGCTCTGTGCTAGCGTGCGCGATTTGAGAGCCGGAGATGAGGGTTCAAGTGACTTTTACCTTTTTTTAATAAATTTTATGCAGATTTATGAATTCTGCATCTTTGAACTTTTTGATATTTTCCTAAAAATTCCATTTACATTTTCGAATTTTTCATGAAAATTTATAGTTTTTGCACAATTTTTATTCTAATATTTCTGTTGATGAAAATCCAAACTATTTCAAGTCTTGATATCTCGTCTTTTTAAAACGATTCTTGTTTACATTTATGTATATTTAATTATTTATTTATCGTATTTATGAAATAATGCATTTTTTTAGCTGCATTTTCTATTAAAAAAAATTTAAATGATTAAGAAAAAATTAACAAAATAATGTATCCTTTTAATATTTGATTTGTTCTAAATATATTGAAATATGTTAACTGCTGAAATACTAAAATATTTATCATTACCGACATCCGACATTTTTAGTTTATTAAATATGGAACTAATTGTGTGATACATATGGCAAAAATATTCTAAACAAATTCCCCATTCAAAATCGCCTTTAAATATATTCTTTACGTAAATTGTTTTAACAATACTGGAAGAATGTATAAATTAGCATATTATATATTCTTTAAATACTTAAATTGTGATAAATATATTTAAAAATGCATTAAATTTGGAAAAGAAATTATTTCAAACGTGGTAATTGTCTTTAAAAATACTTAAATTGTGATAAATATTAAAAAATGCATTAAATTTGGAAAAGAAATTATTTCAAAACGTGGTAATTGTCTGCAAAGGATTAAACGAAATGGATAAAAAGAAAATCTATATATATATTTGTCTTACTTGGTGCGAAAATAAGACTGAATTTGTAGCTTATGGTTTGGCAACAATTGTAGTTTCCAGAGCTCAGACCAATGAACAGACTAGATTGTGTTAGATCAGCTCCGCCTCCAATCCAATATGGCGGTCACTGTGAGAGCAGTGAAACCATGAAACCATAGAATGAAACTGAAACTAGCAATTATTAAAAATAAAATAAGATGTATGTAATCCAAAGCGTCTGAGATGATTCCTCATTTTAATTATGAGTAATATCGTTAATTTCAAAAGAATTCTCAACTCTTATTTAGAATTCATTTACGAATTTCACTCACTCAAAAACGAAAAAAAAAAAAAAAAATCAACTGTTTAGGTTGCATCTGCCGCCATCTGTTGCTGTAAATTGAAGGAAAAAATAATTTTTTTTGTAAAAATCTATAATCATTTTTTTTTCCAAATGAATTTAAGCCGCGCTGTACAATATTATAGGTGCAACAAGTTTTAAATTAATTATGTTTCCAAGATCCTTTTTTCATAGTATTTAAATGATTTATATGTCCATTGGTAGCGCCAACTAAATGCATTTTTAGTTATGTTTTCAACGGAGAATTACTTTATTACATTAAAAAAAAATTGTCGTGCAATAAGTTTTAAACTAATTATGTTTCCAAGATCCTTTTTTCATAGTATTTAAATGATTTATATGCCCATTGGTAGCGCCAACTAAATGAATTTTTAGTTCTGTTTTCAACGGAGAATTACTTTTTTTAATTTAAAAAAAATTGTCAATTTCATATGTTCAAATGTTTTATGGTAGAACTTATTCCGGCTAGAATTGCTGAAAGATAAAAAGGGGCGAGCAAGCGAAGCGAGCTGGGACCGCATAGCGGTCTCAATGTGAATCGCCTTGCAATTCACAGGGGGTTGGCAAGTGTTAGCGAGTAGGGGACGAGCCCCCTAGTTTTATTTATTCTGATATTACCTTAAAAGTCATTGCAGATAATTTTTTTTTTCAAGTATTTTTTATAGCTATTGTAATTTACAAACGATTTTTCATTTCTAGTTGAATTTTTCTGTATGGCATCGACTTGTTAGAATTTTTAAAAAATTAATTGTAATATATTATTTTTTATTTGTGCAAATCAAAAATGATGTTGAGTTTGAACTTTGCAGTTAAATGTATTTAAATAACAATATATATATATATATATATATATATATACAGGGATCATTCTAGAGAGTTTCAGAAGGGCGGCCTGCCCTCATGCCCTTTTTAGATAAAATCCCACCCTCCTTGCCCTTTTTCCAGGTGGAATTCTACCCTCCTTGCCCTTTTTCCAGGTAGAATTCAAACCCTCCTTTTATTCCTGCAGAGAATACTGCCTTGTTTGCATTGTACTTTCAAAAATTCTTTACCTATCTTTTATTTGTAGAATGCTAGTAAGGTACATCAGGAGTACTCCTCTTTCCTTTTTTATTTCTCTGTGAAATGCCCTGGTATATCTAATCTTTGACTTTGAGCGATTCATCTTTCCATTTATCATTTTTCCCATTGAACAAGACATAAAGGGTAACTAAGGGTCATTGATTAATTTCACCTTCTCTAGTAAAATATACTATTAGATCAGGCATTCTGACCTTTGACTACATAACTAAGTTCTATAAAAAATTTGAGAAGTAGCTTTAGAACTTTTATTTTGTAGCTTTTTCAAAACCAGGAAAAAAGTTATCGGGTGAATAAAAGTTTTAGAGAGAGAGAGTTTTTGAATGTTGTAGGAAAAGGGGGAAGTGAATGTGAATATAGTAAACAATTTTACAATTAGAATCGAGAACATAAGTTTCATTTTGCTATTTTTAATACTTTTCAAATGGTTAAGTTATGGAAATTAGAAATGTTATTGGATTTTTTAAACTAAAGAGCATTTTTAAGCTGTTGCCAGACTTCATACCCCACCAGTATATGGGTATAGGCACCAGGGCTGCGGAGTCGGAGTCGGAGTCGGAGTCGTGGAGTCGGGCCTATTTTTGGACAAAAGAGTCGGAGTCGGGCCTATTTTTGGACAAAAGAGTCGGAGTTGGAGTCACTAAAAAGCAGGCCGACTCCGACTCCTTGTTTTTTAGACAGTTTGAAGTGAAATTAAACCAATTCTATGTAATTTTAAATTTATAAACTGAATTATAATTTTTATATTAACTATATATACAAGGAAACCCAGGTTAAACAGGTCCAATATACTGTCCAGTTTACAGTGTATATGAAAACTGTTTTTAATTGAAATCTCTAGTTTATATTTTATATTAGTATGCAGTACTTTCTCTTAGTTTTTGGGGTTTGCAGAAGTCCAGATAATGCGAAAATTGGAAGTTTCTGCTCCTTTTGAAGTCCATAGAATCCGAAATATCATTCCAATAGAAAATTTTTCACTTTTTTTTTCTTGTTTCCCTCAGATTCTTCAGGTCTGTAGGACCAAGAGTAATGCTGAAATTGTAGTAATTTTTTCCCCTTTTTTTCGTGTGCACAGAACCTCCCCCCCCCAGAAAAAAGTGAAATTGTAATTTTTTCCAAAAGTCTGCAGTACTCAAAATAATGATGAAATAGTGAAATTTCAGTCATCTTTCTCATTTCGATATTCGGGTTTTGCAGACCCGAAATTTAGCCAAAATTATAAAGTTAATGCAGGAAATACAAAATTTTCCTCCTTATTTTTCTTCCCTTACATTGGAATTTTTCGGGTCTGGAAGATACAATAACTCCAAAATTACAACATTTTACATTTTCTTTTCCAAGTCAGCGAGATCTGAAATAGTGAAATTTCCATTTTATTTACTTCTTTAGATTTCAGTATTTGGATTTTTCGGGTCTGCAGGACCCAAAATTGTACAATTAGTAATGCTGAAAATATAAAATTTCTGCCCCTTTTCTTACGAAGCCGTGAGAACAGAATTAATGCTAAAATAGTAACATTTTCATTTTTATTTTTCTTGCATTTCCCCGTAATTTTTCAGGTTCTGGCGACTCCAAATGATGGTTAAAATGTGAAATTTTTTCCTATTATTTTTTGGGTCTGCAGGAATAGGTATAAAACCAATATGAAACATCCTTTCACCCATATTTTGGTGAAAAAAGGTGAAACTTTTTATACTAAAATACTGTCAGAAGTTTGCCGCTGCAGTAAATGAGTCCTAGTCTTGACTACCTATCGCAGTTTATACCCATAATTCATCCAAAAATATACACATCATATACTTCAAGGTCAAACAGGAATATAACAGCAGGTTGCAGTGTTGCCAGTTGAGGTTTTTTTAATTCTGATTGCTTGATTGCTGCCATTTTTTTTTTAAATAGTAATATTTCCTTTATTTAATGACAAATTTAATAAAGTGACTATTACTATTTCAAAACAAATGACAGCAATAAAGCAATCTGAATAATAGGAACAAACAGGCAATACTAGTACTTTAGACGTCCCGGAGTCGGAGTCGGTTCCTTTGAAATTTCAGGAGTCGGAGTCGGTCATTTTTCCCACCGACTCCGCAGCCCTGATAGGCACTTATTACAAAAATGCCCTTTTTATGAAATGATGTGCCCTTTTTAGCAAAATTGCCCTTATTAATGTGCACCCTGCCCTTTTTTATGTTCTAGAATGATCCCTGATATATATATACATAGCTGGCTAAAACTTGGATATAAGCGTTATTGTTTTAATATTTTATTACTCCTTTCAAGATATGTTGTTGAAATTACCTAATCATACATACCTTTAGATTTGAAATAAAAAATATTTTGTATAAATTATAAAAAAATACAAAATTTTATTTAAAATTTCATAAAGTTAAAAAAAAGTATTATTTTAGAACGGTTATCAAAATATAAAGTGTAAATAATAATAAAAAAATAAACAAAATCTAGACATAAATTAGTTTGGAATTTCATGAAATATTAATTTCAAAACTGCACCAAAAAAAAAAAAATGTAAATTATTACAAAAAATTCGAAAATGTAAATGGAATTTATTAGGAAAATATCAAAAAGTTCAAAGATGCAGAATTCATAATTCTGCATAAAACTTATAACGAGACAAATATATTAAATTTATTAAAAAAAGGTAAAAGTCACATTAGAGGACAGAACCCTCATCTCCGGCTCTCAAATCGCGCGCGCTAGCACAGAGCCACGAAGACCTCGTTTAAGATTGCAAACTAATGGGTATTTGAAACGCATGCTGAACTTTAACCCGAAATTTCTCGAAAACTAAAGCCCATTTGAAGGAAACCTTTGACCTGAATAGTTAGGGGTATGACCCCTACAACATACTTTAAAATCATCAAAATCTGTGTGCATCATGTTTGGCGGTCTCCTTGTGAGTAATTTTCTGATCATTACTCGTCTAATGCTCTTCAATCTTTATTAATCTGCTGAATTTTATTAAATTAATATGTACTACAGTAGACTCCCTTAAATCTGCATAGCTTAAAATCAGAAGTTGTGCAGATTTTAGAATTTTGCAGATTTCTGGTCACAGTTTTGTTTACATTTTTAAACAGTAATTTGAATTTAATAATGTACTCGAAATTATAATGAATGCTTAATAAAGTAAAATAAAAAAAAATAATTTTTTTTTTAATATTAAAAGTAAAGATCAAGTAAATAATTAATAATGTATAATGATGAGATAATTTTATTTCGATTTGTATCAAAATAAAATTTGTATCGAAATAATTTATATTCGATTTGTATCGAATTTTATTTAGATACAACCCATACAAATAGTGGAAGATTCAATGGAGCATGTTTTCTTCTTGTGCAAAAAATAGGCAGAAACATTTTGTGAATAGCATGTCGGCATCACATGTTTGAGGTTCTACTTTCTGATGCATTCAGTGTGTGTTTTGGACAATTTACTGGGACTGAAATCCTATTGAAGAGATTCCGAGAAAACTGGTCTAAGCTCAACCACCATGAACCAAATAAAAGAAAACTGCCCAGTTAAACTGAGGGCATTGAGCTCACAGGCTATTCACACTAATTGTATATTATACTCTTATTTCAAAGAATTTGGAATAAGCCCCTCGCAAAATAAAGAAATCAACAATATATTAAGGTGGGGGGTCATCCCCCCGTTACTCCCCCTCATAGTTAACTAATGAACCCCTTAAACTAACCAGGGAAGTCTCTAATGACAATGAATATATATACAAAATTTGAAGAAAATCGGATAATTCTGCATGAAAAACCCATTTATCTAAATTAAGGGGGGATTAGCCCCCCTTTCCCCCTTTATACTTAACTAATGAACCCGCAAAACTATTCAGAGAAGAGCATTATCACAATGAACCTATATACAAAATTTGAAGAAAATCGGATAATTCTGCATGAAAAACTCATTTATCTAAATTAGGGGGGTTATCCCCCCTTTCCCCCTTTATACTTAACCAATGAACCCCCAAAACAATTGACAGAAGCGCATTATCAAAATGAACCTATATACAAAATTTGAACAAAATGGGATAATTCTGCATGAAAAACCCATTTATCTAAATTAAGGGGGGATTAGCCCCCCGTTTTCCCCCTTTATGCTTAACCAATGAACCTCCAGAACTAATCAGGGAAGCGTCTTATCACAAGGAACCTATAAACAAAATTTGAAGGTAAACGGATATTTCTATGAAGAGTTATCGTGTTACGTACATACATACATACATACATACGTACGTACATACAGAACCGGCGGGCACATAAGCTCTCAGGCTTTGATAGCCTGTGAGCTAAAAAGCAATCAGTACCCATAATAACAGTATCAGACAGTTTAAAAACTTTTTTTTTGATCAGCTAAAAATTGCTACAAAACTACCTAGGAATGATTACAAAGATCTTTTAATTCTTGCATCATTAATGATTGAATTAGACATTCAATTTACCATTCGGAAACCAGGTGTTCTTCACCGAGCTCGCTGGGTGGCAAAAGCCATTTATTACTTGAAAATGGAGTTATTGTTTAATGGGAATGAAACCACAATGGTATTAACGACTCGAGAGTTTTAAGGTATACAACGATTTAATCAGTTTGTTGTGTGTATATATTTGCAGTCTTGGTTTACTTACTGATCTGCTGTTGATGCTCCTCCTAATGATGTTTTACTGATTCAAAGGTTGAAAGAATGATGAGAAACAATTAAGCAATATAGGATTAAAAATAATGTTACGTCATTAATGATATTTAGGTGGAGAACTTGCAACACTTACCTTGTTTTCATATCTTGTTTCTGACAAGCAAAAATCAAAGCTAGTTTTGAACATGAAAAACAGGAAGGAGTTCTATATATATATATGATACATTCCTGTCGAAAATTGGCACATTATAGACGATCGCTATTACCGTCGACTTGAACGTTCTTTCCACCAGACAATCGGAACATCTCAGTCCGAAACCACTAAAATTACCTGATAATCATATTGAGGTAGCCGCAGTCGAGATCGTTGAAATGTAGTCATGACACCCGGACAGGGCATCACTTCGAGTCACTCACCATGAAGACAAATCTCGAAGTATATCACATCGGAAATCGTAGTGATTTTGCAGTCGTAAAAATTGAGCAGAGGCGGTGAAATCCAGAAGAAATTTCCCAAAAACATTAAAAAGAAGACTTAATAACTTAATAGATGAGCAGTGGCTTTATTGTGATCACAGAGATGAAAGTAACTCCACCAACTTTCGCTTCATTAAAACTGAACACATTTGAAGATCTTGAAGAATTAGCAGCACTTGAAGAACATACTACCGATGCATTAGTGTAGACTCCCCAGTGACGGCAATTAGATGACAACCACTAATTCGTGTAAATTCTGTCTCCGAAGCCAGTGTAACCGTATAAATACTTCAAAATTTGGCCCAAAGGTACAAAACGCGCGAACAAGCTGGTCCACTCGCATCCATGTTCGGAGGGCGCTAGGGGGATAAAGAAGGCGGAGCTTTCTCGCTAATGGATGAAAAAATGAGGTCACGAAGACGTGTCTCTGACGTATGATTAAAACTCTTTAACAGAAGCGGCAAATTAAAAAGGTAAAAAGGCCTTTGGGCGCGAAAACCGCTTGGAATCATGGGATGCCGAATGAATTAAATAGAAATAAAAATGGTATTATAAAAGTTCCAAAGAATAATAATTAAATGTCTCAAAAGAAGAAATTAGGCAGGTGCATTTAGAGGCAGTGTTGCAATTTAAGAGAATAAGGTTTTAATAAATACGTGTAGCTTTTAACAGATTAAGATTTTTAGAATGATAAATAACAGAATATTTTGATTAAGTTATGGAATAAAATACAAAATAGATTTAAGAGATATTTTAAAAAGAGAGGGAAAAAAGAATTGAAGAATTTGGAATAATTTAACTAAAGAAATATGGCGAAAATTTTTTATTATTACATATATATATATATATATATATATATATATATATAGTTCACATCTATTAGAAATACTTTTTCTCAAATTGGATGATTTGTGTATTTCTGATAGTTTCTTTGAAACAGCTAAAATTGAAGATAGTTTCCTCAATGTCCCAGTTAGAGATTGGCCCAAAACGCCATCCTATAAAAAAGCTGCAATATTTGCTAAAAACTTGCCTTGTGTAAATGATGTTACTGAACAAGCTGTTGCATTGATACAGTACTTTAATTGTTCAACAAAGATCAAAGAGCAAATCAGTTTTTGTTACAAGTCGTAGAGATGCACAGAAAGAACTTTATAAAGTGCAATGACAAAAACTTTTTGAAATGCAGTTTATAAAAAATGTGTGAATGTGTAAAAAAATGTTTAAATAAATATGTGATTGTTTGAAAACATTCTTCTTCATTGGTTTTATTTACCAATTCTAAGATAAATGTTTATATAAGTTCACTTTTTGTGCATAATAATACAAAAGGTAGAAATGTCTCAAAAATCATATTTTTCGATTTCAGTAATATTTTATATCTCTTCCTTACCCAGAGCAGAAACATAATTTATACAAAATTTGTTTGAAACAGTATATAAGAAGCTTTCATAAATGAGAAAAAATGTCATTTGCACATTAATAGTTTTTAATGTAGCTAATAATAAAAAAAAAATGTCGTATTTCATATTATTTTGACCTTTTTTATGTAAATTCAATGAGTTTGGGGCACCTCTAAATATTTTTTTTTTTTTAAATTCTGAAACAATTCAAGGTGTTTTATGTTCACAGAAAGAACATTTTCGAGGGTGAGAGCAGACTTGTATAAAACCAAAAACTTTCTGCAAATTAATTTAATGTGTAATAAAATTATGTGTTATATTATTTTGACAATATGAATTAAAAACAGTAGTTTAAAATAATTACCATTTAAATTTAAAATTAATTAAAGAATAATTATTTTGGTTAAAAAATCCATCATAGGAAGAGCTGAATTCTTATCAATTATTTTCTCAATGCATTTAGAAACAGCCCAATCCTTAATTTTTTTACCTCTTAGCAAGTGCCTGTAATGTCACAACAATGTTTTGCATCTTTAAACTTTGAATTGTACGCAAACAGTAAATATATCGTACATAAAATTGAAATACTTTTTATTTTTTGGTATTAAAATAAAAATTACGTTTTTCTTTTTGAAATTTTTTTCTGCAAAGTTCTGAATTTTGGAGGAAATTTTACGCGCACAGCGTGCGTCTATATTATACAATTCTGAGTTCACAATTTTAAAAGTTGATTTTTTTTGGGACACTCTAATATACATGTCAAATATTAGATTTAACAGGTGCATTCTGTGGATCAGGGGTCTGTTCAGACTTTTTTCCCAGGGTCCTGTTTTTGTGAAATTGTGAACAGCTTTTTATATTTGTGAAAAATCTAATCATAATTTTGTGAATTTGAAATGGTCGTTATATTCAGGTTCTTGTTTATGCATTTTTAAGAAGATATATGGATATAAAATACATATTTTTTCTTTATATATGTACAAGTGACAAGTCAGATTTTACTTTTAAATGATTAATTTGTGAAATGTTTGGTTTAAAGATGGAAAAATTTTGTTTAAAACCTATTTTTAAAACAAAGAATTTTGGGAAGGGTCCTGTTTTAGGGAAAATAATTTTGTGAAGGGTCCTTTTTTGAAATGAAAAATTTTGTGAAGAGTCCTTTAAAGGACCCAATGTTTTCCTAAACAGATCCCTGGTGGTATATAGAGCTACTGGTACAGGTAGATATAACAAAACTTGAGAAGTGGAAATAATGACTCAGGACCTCATTGGTGACTGAACTATTTTATTAAAAGTTCAAGGATATAGTCATAGTCGACATGTTTGGAGGAAGACCTGGGAGCTGTAGATATTAATTAGAGATCTACATGACCATCAGATTAGTAGGTAAGCTCAAATCTACCAAATCTGTCTTTGTGTGTGTTCTGGGTTTTTGATCCAGCATATGTAATATTTTCCATCAGGGAGTGAAGGTGTCAAGGGAAAAAACTTTAACTTAACTAGTTTAACACTTTTGATTGATGTCTGGGCTTCTGAACAGGAGCAAGTAGGGTGCAACTGAAACCACATTCTTGCAAATTGTATTTAATTTTAGTTTTGAATTGGTTTATTTCAATATTGGGAAGCAATATTTATTGGGCTGAGAAACAAACTTAACAGAGGCAGCTTTAGAATTAGACATTAAGAGTTAGAAAATACAGTAAAATCTCTGAATAATGGACAACTCTGGATGGAGCATGAATTTTGTCTGCTATTAACAGTACAAATATGAAAGTTTGATTTTTTCAGAGGTAAAAATATGTAAATATATAGATGTTTGGGGATAAAAGAAAGTATCCGCTAAACAGATATGTCTACTATTTGGAAGTGTCCATTATGGAGGTCTTACTGTATTTAATTGGAAATTACTTTAAAATTTAGATTTAAAATGGGATTCCATGTATATTAATTTAAAAATAGAAATAAAATTAAACACAAATTAAAATTATTTGAAAAGTTTAACAGATTAATGTATTTTTGTAATATTTCAAACACTTTCATATTTATGAAAATATGACTTTTGCTAAGTTATAATATATTAATAGCATAATTTTTATTCATAGATACTTGCAATTCATAAACATTTTATCTAAAACTAGCTGACAAAGCCCGGGCCTGTGATAATAACCTTAAATTTACCTAAATTCAATGTTTAATGATTTTATATATTTAAACAAAGATATTTTAAAATGATCCTAATGCTGGGGGCCCCACGGCTTTCACCATCGATTTTTTATTTTTAAATGAAAATCTATCCAAATAAACCCCCCCCCCCCCCCACAGCCTTCGTCAGCGTACATCATCCATGCTATGCACACTCCAGAAGGAGAAGAAAATTCTAAACGAACCTAATAATGGGGACATCACTGCCTTCAACAACTAAAAAGTTTTTCTTCTGATTTTTTTTTTTTTTTTTTACGTCAAGTCATATAATATATATTTTTACTTTCTTCTATCTATAATAGAAGAAAGTAATGTAATCGAAATTTTTTTCGACAGATTTACACGTTTTAGGGGTCAGAGATTCCGAAAAACATGTTTTTACAAAATGTCTGTCTGTCCGTCTGTGTGTCTTCATTGTATCATCGAAAAGTGTATGAAGTTATGCTTCAAATTGAACCAAATTTTTTTTCTATCTTTTTGGCTATGGCAAGCAGATTCTATCAGAATTTGGGGATATTTTGACGAAAGGGGGCGCTGTGATCGATATTTTTGTTCCATTTTCACTATTGTACCATCTAAAAGTGTATGAAGTTATGCTTCAAATTGAACCACATTTTTTTTCTATGTTTTTGGCTATGGCAAGCAGGTTGTATTAGAATTTGGGGATATTTGGACGAAAGGGGGTGCTGTGATAGCCATTTAAAGATTTCAAATTCAAAAAAATTAGAAATCCTAAAACTTTTTTTCGTTAAATGTGCAGCCTTGATCCGGAGCAATTTTTGTTTTGCCTCTATCTTAAAAAATGGCTGAGATATAGCGGTTTGAAATTTTAGGGTGGCTGACATTTTCAAACAAGACAGCAGAATTCATCCATAAACAGGTTTAATTTATGAGTTTTAGTTAACATGGTTTCGGCAAATTTTCTTTCATTGTTGTAACCATTAATCCTATTATATGCTTATCACTATATATTTATATTTGCCAATGTCAAACTCTCGCCAAACTTGGCGACAGTTGTCGGAATATCGCTAAATTTGGCAAACAAAATAAGTTGCCATAAATGAAGCCAACTTGACTGTAGAGGACTAATTTGGTGATATCCTCATTCAAACTCAATGTTGACGAGAACTGGGATTGAATCTTCTTTATTTAGGTTCCACACATTTTACCTTCGTGTTTTCCAGTAAAATTAGCTAAAATCGTAAAACCAAGGTATAGGGAGGCTATCTGCTCCTGTCAGTTCAGGCCAGAAGGACTTTTCGTAGTTTAGTATACATCGGTTGTTTGCATCCCTGTAACCTGACGATTCGCAAGCAGATGACGTACAACAGAATGAGGAAAAATATTGATTTTATTGGCGATGTGATAGCGAATTTTGAAGTATTAACATGACTGAGATAGAAGAAAGTTTTGGGATTGGCACATCCGACTAAAATAGTTCTTATTGTCAAAATGCTTTGAAATTTTTATGAGTTATAAATATAATATTACTGAAGACTGTGAATAATTTTCATGCTAAAAAATTGATATTTAATTGTAAAAAGCAGTGTTTTCTTCTAATCTTTTTTTCCTACATGGAATTTTTTTATTTTTTTTTATCTTCAAACTGATTATTTTACACCTAAATATTATTATATTTAGACCAAAATTTTACTGGAACAACAGCTGAAATGTTAATTTAAGATATTAAAATTTTAGACCAATGCCGCAAAACAAAGTTTACGCATTTAGTTATTAGCGTTATTATTGTGCAGTGTTAACCCTATGGAATTTTCTTTAATTTTCAAACTGGTTATTCCCCCTCTCCCTACCTTTCTAAAATTTCAAAATTTCTGAACCAAAGGATCAGGGTCCATAAGGCCCCTGGGGTCCAGGGCCCATGAAATAGACTAAAATTTAATTCTGTTATACTGACTTAATTATTTCATTTTTTAATATTAGAAGGCTTATCCTGTACGATTTCAACAAAAATTTTTGCATTTTGTTCAGATTTATATGACTTACACAAGCTCAAAGTTCATATTATTTGTAGTTTTTGATGAAAAATACACAATTTCTCCTAATTTCACCTCAATTATTTATATGAGCGCAATCATGCAACACTTTCTTCTTTACATATATTATAAAATACATCAAAATGTACAATATATGTAAAAATAAAAGTGTTGCAAAGCTGCACTCGATCATTCACTAAAAGGTTAGTCAATCGTATTAAAATTTCAGAGTGACTATATAAAATTAAGTGTATTTTAAAATCAAATGCGTGTAATGTTAACCCGTAACAGGTACTGCCGGTCTCACAGACCTTTAGTGATATTTATTCGATCACCCCTCTTTTTTCTTTGGAGCGATTGAATAGATTCTTCCGGTATCTTCCTCTTTTGCGACCTTGAAAAATCTCCCTTATTGGCTAAAAGTTTTCGCGCGTATTTTTTTCTTTTATTAAGGTTATTTCTGTGAAACAGGTCTGGCAGACCGCGCCGTACTCTTAACGTAGGGAATTTTTGCCGCCGTGTCGGAGAATGGCGTTGAAACTCGGACCTAGAAATATTTTGCATCCTTCTGATGCATGCTATGCGGAAACGATTCAGAGACTTTTAGATGAAGTGGGAAGCGATTTTTCTGATGAAGATGATTGTGATGAAAATTTCTGTAATGAAAGTTCGCATTCTTCTGACACTGAAATTTCTGAATCCGACAACGAAGATACTTGTGATTCAAATAATAGGTGCTCTCAATATTACTATGGCAAAAATCGTTTTAAATGGTCATCTATTGAACCAACCAGAAATGTCAAAACTCCATCTCATAACATTGTGCGCCTTCCTGCAGTACGTTCATTTGCAAAATTACCGGATATAGCAGATTTACAATCATATTGGAGTCTACTTTTTACAGATGAAATGCTGCAAAATATTATAACTTGGACTAATATAAAAATAAGAAAAATGAGGGCAAACTTTTCTGACCAAACAAGTAAACAAATCGCTGATACAAATTTGAGAGAACTGAAAGCTTTTCTAGGATTGCTTATATACACGTCTGTATTCAAATCAAATAATGAAAACATTGAGTGTATTTTTGCTACAGACGGGACTGGTCGAGATATTTTTCGAGCTGTTATGCCAATGAGAAAATTCAAATTTTTACTCCTTTGTTTAAGATTTGATAATCCTGATGACAGAGATGTTCGAAAAATAAATGACCCTGCTGCTATTATCTCTGAAGTGTTGAATTCTTTCATTTTAAATTCGCAAAAATGTTATACGATTGGTGCATATGCATGCATTGATGAAATGCTTGTTAGCTTCAGAGGTAGATGCCGTTTTAAAATGTATATGCCAAAAAAACCAGCTAAGTATGGTTTAAAAATAATGTGTCTAACTGATGCTCGAACCAACTATGTGTACAATGCATATATTTATTGCGGCAAAGATTCTGACTGTCTGGGTATGGATGACAGCTTAAAAAAATTTACGAAACCAACTCAATCAATTTTACGACTTAGTAAGCCTATTTTCAAATAAAATAGAAATATAACAGCCGATAATTGGTTCTCTTCGATCGAAGTTGTTTCAGAATTGAAAAAGAATGGCCTGACATATGTTGGAACAGTTAATAAAAATAAAAGAGATATTCCTAAAGAGTTTCTTCCTAATAAATCAAGAGAAGTCCAGTCAACTTTATATGGCTTTACAAAGGATATTACTTTGATGTCTCATGTGCCGAAAAAAGGAAAAGCTGTAGTACTTTTGTCCTCAATGCACCACAGTAAAGAAATCGACCCTGAAACTCAAAAACCAGAAATTATTGCGCTCTATAATAGAACAAAAGGTGGAGTTGATTCTTTAGATGAAAAGTGTACTGTATATTCTTGTAGCAGACGAACAAGGCGATGGCCTATGGCTATTTTTATAGGTTACTGGATATGTCAACTGTAAATGCATTCATCTTATATCAAAGTTCAAAAGATCCCATCATGAACAGAATGCAATTTCTAAAGGAACTGGCAAAAGAACTGGTTACTCCTCATATGCAAAGCAGACTTGAAACTCCGAGTATTCATCGCGAATTGCGAATGATAATAAAGCGAATTTTGGGATGCGATCAAGAAAACGAGCCTCAAGACACATCAGTAAAATGTGAAGAAAAGTTAAAGAAAAGAAAAACATGTCATTTGTGCCCTTCAACAAAAAATAGAAAAACAGCATATCTATGCATTTGCTGTCAAAAACCTGTGTGCCTAGAATGCACCCGAAAACTATGTCATGAATGTGGAAGAAGTTTTCAAAAGTAACTTCAGTGTTGCATTAAACGTGAGTATATATTTTTTCTGGCACCAATTTCACGCTAACTTGTAGTTGTGTCATTTTTTATATAATTAACCGAACCTTTAATGTTTTGCTATTAATTCATTAATCATACATTTATGTAACAGAATAACATATAAAAGTAAAGTAAAATATAATATTTTTTATTCATTATGTACATAGCTCATTTCAAGTGGTTTTTGATCAAAAAATTTATAATATTGAAATAAATTCCACTATACTGCATTTATATTTTTATAAATGGTACAAATATAACTTGTATTGAAAATACACATTCTCAAAAATATATAGATCGTATTTTATTGTAAATATTTCATTTATAACATTTTTAAAAAAATCAAAATAAAGCGCGGTCTGGGAGACCTTGCCGTACTTGTAGTGTACCAAAATTTCACCGTACCTGTTACGGGTTAAAATGCAAGAAAGGTAACTTTTGGAAATTAATTTTTTTCAAAAGGGCTACTATAAATTTTTTTTTAAACCAAAGACTTCTTTTTAAAGCAGAATTTATGCTCATTAAGCATGTGTGATGTGTTTTTTTCACATTTTGATTAAAAATTCCGGAGGCAGAACGTTAAAAACATTGGAAAAAAAGAAAAAGGCGAAAGTAATTTGTGGAAACAAACATTTTTGAAAGGGTTAATATTGATGTTTTTTTTTTAAATCGAAGGCAGCATTTTAATGAAAAATGAATGTAGATACAGTTTGGTATCTTTGGTTTGTTCGTATTTTGATTTTCAAAGCCGATGCCGATTTTTAAACATGGTACAGGAAGAGTTTTGTATATCCTGTGCCGGTTGGCGATAAAATATAAAATGGCTCCAAAAGGCAGTTGATATCGTTAAAAAAAAGGCAACCCCAAAAGTTGAAGATCACAACAACCACATCAAAACATTTATAGCCAAATCTACCGGCACAGAATATGGGGCTTTTTCCATGGCACAAAGAAACAAAATTCTGCATTTTAAAATTTAATTAAGAACAAAATTTTCTTTTTTCCTGATAACACTAGTCAACAAATTTAAACTTTTTTTGGTACTTTTCGGTTAGCCGGGCGCCAGTGATATGTATACATGTATATATACGCACATATACACATATCTACGTATACATATAGATACATACACATATATATACATATATGTATGTATATATATACATATATATGTATATACATATGTATTTATATATGTACATATATCACTGGTGCCCGGCTAACCGAAAAGTACCCTTTTTTTTCTGTATCTGGCTTGTAAATGGGTACATTTAACTAATTTTAGGGTGATGAATTCGGTACAACAATCAGATATTAAAATACTGTATTGTCATTAAAAACACACTATGCACATAATTTTTATTGTTCTAGCATATCAAGTGTGAAAAATCGATTACAAAATTCCATCTTCACTTACAAACTCAAAATTAAATTAACTAAAGAATGTAATAAATATTTAACTGTTCCTTAAATAAAGTTAATCTTCTCATACCTTTTCCAAGGTAGCAATAATTTCCAAACTTCATGCAACTTCTCGCAAAATTACGTTCATCACAATTTTCTTTATATACTTTTGCAGCGCCTTCAAAATCACTGGATACTGCTTCTAAATAATCAGCCAGCAAATGACAACCTAAATAAGAAAAACAGATATTTCCAAATAAATAAATGGCTTAGATGCTTTACACTCACGCTAAAAAAAAAAAAAAAATTATCGGTTAAAAAAAAGAAAAAAGTCGCCAAATTTAGGGGATTTTTTTCTTTAATGGCAACCTAGCCATTGTATTAAGTTATTCGTTTGGCGCAGTCTTGGAAATCGCGCCAAACAAACAGTCGCCAATCTTTTGTTTACATTTTAGCGTGATAGTAACACATCTGTTCCAAATAAATTAATTAAAAGTATTAGCATGTTTGTGAGATTATTTAAAAAATTATCACATACAAATCAGATTAATAAGTTAGCAAAATGAAAATTTAAATAATGAAACTTTCAATCAACTTAAGCTTTTACATGTAAGACACATGTAGCCTGAGTAAAACATTTATTTACAAACGATTTCTCAAATACATATAATCTGTTAGAAAATACCAAATATCTAAAACTAATACCTTCTGCATTCTTTTCCTTAAAACAAGAAAATCTGTACTCTGTCCCAATATTCTTTAAATAATCTTGAACATCTTCCTCATTTTTAAAATTATAAGCCATGATCTTCCAATGATACCGCCGACGGTCACATTTGAACTTGAAAAAAAGTAAACAAACTAATCGTATGGCACTATAGAACCGAAAGTTGTTTGTGATTCAAAGAATTTAGTAAGCAGAAATAGCAGCGCCGCGCTGTAAATAACATGTTCTGCGCATAAGAAGATGACTAAACTCTGTCGGCACCACTGAGCTAGAATATGAGGCGTGGAACTCAGTGGTTGGCACAGGAAAATTGTAAAATCATTATTTATCATAAGACTTGTTTGAACATTTCAGATATTTAAATTTCGATAATTTTTATCGAAATTTAAATTTCGATAAAAGTTCGATAAACAGAAAAACTTGAACTTGGTTGCCATACAAATACAGGATATAAATTTGATTGGTTGAGACGATTTTGGACAAAAGCGAATCGCCAAGCATCTTGACAAGCCTGCCATAGAGAATGTGCATGTTTGTCAACAAACTGGTTCCTCACTAGACCACGCCTTTTCGGTAGGCAAAACATATCCCGCTCAATGCGCTATTTCCTATGGTTTCCTATGAGAAAGCGAAATTTTTGCATTCAATTATGGATCATATTTATTCAAAAAAAAAATTTCTTTTATCAGATTATGCACAGAACTTCGATTCTGTTGCTAATCAAGATTATTTAACAAAGCTTAGATTTGTCAAACCGAATTGTTATTATTTTAGATGATTCGTATATTATTGTGGATGCAGATTGGAAAGCAGATATGGCTTTTTGGCCATCGTTTGCTTCATCAGATATTGAAACTTATTTCAAAAAGTTTCCAGGGAAGAATTCAAGAGCTCAAGAAGCGTTTCAACTTGTTGTAGCTGGTAGGAGAAAGATTTTAGTTCTTTTATTTATTTTATTTTTTTTAACTATGTCGTAAAGTTAATGTTTTGTTAATTTTTTTTCTACTTGTAGTTCAAGTTGTTCTTGTTCGTATGGTAGCTTTTTATTGCTTGAGCTAATCGGGAAATGTTTACAAATTTCGTTATATTCAGATTAAATGATCGATTAAAATGATACCTATGAGTGTTATCAAATCAAAACGGCTTACTTTTTTAAACATTTTGAAATAATTTTAACATGTTGTATTATGACAAGGAAATCTATGAAACTGAAGCATAAGTTTTGTCAGAATTCGGTTTTATTAGCTGAATTAATTTTTATACTAAATAAACACTCCTTAAGTTAAAAAAAAATATATTTTTACTATTCTAATAATATGTATAAAACAGGACAAAACAAAAAATTGACTTTTATGAAACATTTAATGAAGTACTAAGGATGATATTTTTTTAAGAAACATTTTACTCTTTTTTTTTTTTTTTTTTTGTAAAAGAGAATTATATAATTTAATCTAAAAAAAAATAATAATAGATGCCATGTTTTAAAAAATACCTTACCATTTAAAAAGCATTTAATCAGGTGTCGATGCAGTTTTTTTTTTTTTTTTTTTTTTGGGGGGGGGGGGGAGGGGGGCATTTTGTGAAAAATAAAATTTATTTTTCTGAAATTTGTTATATTTTTGTGAAAAATAACATTTTGTAACAAAAGATGATATCCAGTTACTCAAAATCGAACCAAACATTTATTAATAACGAACTGACTAGCGCCCGTGATAATAAATTTAAAAAAAAAAACCCTCAAGTTTTCAATATCGAGTCGAATGAACCAAACCCTGTTGAAGATTGCAGAAGAAATGACCTTTTTGCCATGATGCGGCAGTTGGGACCGCTCATTTCGAAATCTACCTGTGTCTGTAGGCGGAGCACACAAAGATTTTTTTCTGTAAGGGTTGGTTTTATAAAAACAACTTGTCAATATAAAAGTTGTAGATAATATTAAGAGGATTTGTAATAAATTAGCGGATTTGATAACTTGTGAATTGACAAAATTATGAATTTTTTCTTCTTAAACTCCTATTCTCTCCCCCCCCCCCCACCACTTGAGGCCATTTTTAATGATATCAAAAATCTGTCATATATAAATTTTCGGCCCTTTTCCTAGAAGTAATAATAACTTTAAACGGATTCGATACGTATCATAATTAAGAAGTTATGGGTAACGTAAATGGCCCAGGGGCCCGGATCTTGTCCGAGAAATTTTTGGTCATTCATGTAGTTGCTGGAAATGCTAAGAAGTAATTAGAAAAAAAAGCTAGCGAATTGGACGATTTTTAAGGGAGCTATACTTGGGGGCTCAAAAGGGGCCGCTGACAGTTTTGAGCAGGGCCCTAAGATGAACGGTCCTACCTGGAATGTAGAAATGGGGAAATAACTAAATGGAGAAAACGCCCCCAAAAACGAAGATCGAATTAAAAGGGGACAAGGTATTAACAATTTAGGGAACAATAACTTCGAGAGGCCCGGATCTTCTCCATATTTTTTTTTTTTTTTTTTTTTTTTTTTGTCGTTTATGTAGTAGCTAAAAGTTCTAAGTTGTTAGAAAAAAAAAGTTGTTGTTAGAAAAAAAAAGTTAGTGAATCGGACGATTTTTAGGAGAAATATAGTAGGGGGCCCAAAGAGGGGGCCAGCTGATAGTTTTGAGCAGGGCCCTAAGATGAACGCTCCTAACTGGAATGGGGGAAAAGTTAAATGGAGATATGGCCCCAAAAACGAAAATCGGATTAAAAGGGGACAAGGTATTAACAATTTAGGGAACAAAAACTTCAAGGGGCCCAAGAGGCCCGGATCTTCACCGAATTTTTTTGTTTTTGTTGTTCATGTAGTAGCTGGAAGTTCTAAGTTGTTAGAAAAAAAAGTTAGTGAATCGGACGATTTTTAGGGGAACTATAGTAGGGGGCCCAAAAAGGGGCCAGCTGATAGTTTTGAGCAGGGCCCTAAGATGAAGGGTCCTAATTAGAAAGTATCAATGGAGAAATAACTAAATGAAGAAAAGGCCCCAAAAACTAAGAAAATCGGATTAAAAGCGGGCAAGTAATTATCAGTTTAGGAAACAAAAACTTCAACGGGCCCCGTACCAGGCCCTAGGCGGCCAGGGTCAGGACTAGGACGTAGAAATAAGGGTGAAAGCTAAACGGAAAAAAGCCCCCAAAAACGATGAGGATCGGATAAAAATTGGGTAAATTATTAACAATTTAGGGCAAAAATCTTAAAGGTGCCCCAGGGGGCCGGGGTCTCAAAAAATTAAAAATTCAAGCCTCAGGACCTACCTTAGGCAATTAAGAAAGACAAAATTATATGAAGAATTAATTAAAAAAATATGAATAATAAGCACATAACACAGCTAACTATACAGTAGGCATGCGTATGTTTTGCCTATCGTTCGTTCTTTACGGCTTCGTGACGTCACATGCACATTCTCTATTATCGCCAAGCTATAATGCTTGTTAACGTTCTAGAGGTGAGTTGCACCGCGACCTACGTTATACACGACTGGTGCATGACCTTTTAAACGTCACATGGAGATGGAGTGGATCATTTTTACACGGTCTTTGGTGCAAAACGTTGGGCACCAATGCTTTGCACCAATCACCGTGTAAAAATGATCCACTCTATGTGACGTTTTAAATGTCATGCACTCACCGTGTATAACATAGGTCGCGGTTGCACCAAGTTCTAGATTATAGGTTTGCCCCAGACTGAGTATCGTATGTCACTACTCTCATATCTAGGCAATATAAGAAAATCTTAAATGTCACATGAAATCTGCAATGGACCACACGAACGGGATGGCGCGATGCTTGTGGGAAATTACCCGTATATGATTGACTCTTCTCGAACGCCGTTGCCCTTGTGGGGAAAATCGGAACGCTGATTAGCTGTATAAAAGAAAAATGCCATCGTGACGTTTGATGATGTCAGAAATGCTTGTGGTCCATTGTGCTTAATAATAATCATTATGATAAGTAAAAATACATGCAATACACTGTAAAAAATCTGCAACTTTTGCCGCATAGTCACTCTACCACTTTTATATAATATCTCTATTTTTACCAATGAAAATGCTTCATAATATAGTAAAGTAACCGTTTTCTCTAAAAGCGGTGGAGTGTGTTTGCAGCAAAAGCTGAAGACTTTTAACAGTGTATACTTATACGGGATTTTCCTGAAGCGAGAACTAACATCTTAGAACTAGTAAGGTAAGGGTGTTTTACTCAGGTACTTCCCTGCTGCCTGTTTGCCCCGGATTTTTCTATTTAGTACTTGCTACCAAAACTAATTCCAAGCAGGACAATAGCGGTAGGGTTGGAAGCAGTTCACCAGATGAACTTTCCCATCAGCCGCTGTGCGCTTCAGAGCTAAACCGGCTTGTCATCCTCCTTTTGTTATTCCATGCTTAAATTGCCAATAAGGAATGGGCATGTTTACAAACAAACAGTTTCGTCAACCAATTTACCACTACATTTTTGTCGTAGCGATCATTGCAGGAATCGTAATGGCGGCGCAGGCCAATTATATCATAGACCTGTTTAACATAGACCAATCAAATCGCCCCATCTTATATAAAGCAGTCATAAAGAACGGCCAGGTTTTTCTTGCTATCCAACAGTAATTTAACCAACAGTGACGTCAACTGCCCTTTCGTTATAAAAAGCATACCCGTTTCACCAAAAAACACGAAATATAAGTAGACGATTTTAACAAAAACCTTGCCGAAGATTCTCAGTGGTTCAGCTCATCTTTGTTTACATTTCTACTCAAATTTCTACTGCAAATCGGTGATCCGAACGTCCTTTCCTTGTTAGTTAAAGAACTTTATTTTATTACATGCATTGTTTTGTACAATACATATATTTATATAACTGCTGTCAACTTATATGTCACTAAAACTAATATATTAAGTTTTTAGTGACATATAAGTTGACAGCAGTTATATAAATATGTGATGTATACATATGATGTACACAGATGGTGTATATATATATATACATCATACTTCGGTATTCTGTTATTTTTATGTTGGATCATTAGAAAATATGAAGGTTTGAAAAAATCATTTTAGAATGTTAAAAAGTTTGAAAATTGTAGATCTCCGATCAAGCTGCTACAGCTGTATCAATCAACCTACATAAGTAAAAGCATAAACACTAAAAGCCCAATCACGTGATCAAATCACCCACAGATTTTTTTCTGGGTCGACCGAGCACAGCGCGTGCAAAAATTTTGAGGGTTTTGAACGCTGATCGGGGTAAATCAGATCACGTGCGTGGTACTTTCATGAATGTTTTTGATTTTGTCTGAGCACGGCCAAACTCGATTCTCTCTTCCCTCATACGGCCTTCACAATCACCCCTTAGTTTCGGAATCGTTAAAAGGCTGCTTCGCCGGTAGATGGCGCGATATACTTACCATAAATAATGCTTAGTAAATGCTACTTCTATACATAAAAATACAAGAATCTTTGCAATTATTCATTATAAAAGGTATATATAACATATGTATCTTTTGTTTCGGCATTTTCTTTACTACAAACAGGAAAAACTAAAAGATTTAGAGATAAAATAAATAAATACAATGCTTTCAGCAATTAAAAATAGTTTAAATAACACGCTACTATAAAATGCAAAACAAACATTATAAGTAAATTTCTATATTTATATACATTTAAATTCTTGATTACTTGAAACATTGGTAATTCTGAGCGTAAAATGCACAATAAAAAATTTAAAAAATAATTACTAGTTTCATAATAGTAGTAAGAAAATTAAGCAAGTTCGCCAATATCCGGCAATGAACTCATATCGATTTTTTTCTCTCAAAACATGGATTATTTTTACACGATTCTTAATTATTAAAAATATGTATATATATATATGTATATTCAAAACAATTTTCAATAAATTTAATCATTATAGGTATTGATCTGAAATATATAAGCATTATATGTAACATATCTATCTTTTACTTCGGCGTTTTCTTTACTACAAACAGGAAAAACTAAAAGATTTAGAGATAAAATAACTAAATACAACGCTTTAAGCAATTAAAAATAGTTTAAATAACATCCTACTACAAAATGTAAAACAAACATTATAAGTAAATTTCAATACATTAAAATTCTGGATTACTTGAAACATTGATAATTCTGAGCGTAAAATACACAGCAAAAAATTAAAAAAATAATTACTAGTTTCATAATGGTAGTAAGAAAATTAAGCAACTTCGCCAATATCCGGCAATAAACTCATATCGAATTTTTTTCCCCTCAAAACATGGATTATTTTCACACGATTCTGAATTATTTAAAATATATGTATATATGTGTACATTCAAAACAATTTTTAATAAATTTAACCATTATAGGTACTGATCTGAAATATATAAGCATATAGAAATATGATAGAATCACATATAAAATTAAATATTATATTCTAGTTCTGGAAAGTCATGGTATAAAAGTATGTATATAAAAATAAAAATATACTTTCATGTTTCATAATATCAACAGAATAAGAAAACATATTTCGCCAATATCCGGCAATCAACTCACATCGCTTTTTTTTTCTCAAAACATGGATTATTTAACAAATTCATAATAATTTTTACAGGTTTTATTATTTTAGAGAATGAACAAGTTTTTTTTTTTTTTTTTTTTTTTTTTTTTTTTGCTGTAGCATTATGTACTATGAGAGAATAGTTTTTGTGGAAATTTTAGAATATTGTGTGGTTACAGAAATTACAGAATATTTTTTCAGATTTTTAAAATATTAATTCATAAATCTATCCACCCTACTTGTATATATATATGTATCTATAGGTATATGCAGATTCTATTTCTTGATTAGACTTTAAACATTGATAATTTTTACAGTGAAATATACATTAAATATTATAAAATTAAAATTAAGTAAACTTTAAAATTTTTCTTGATAAAGAGTTCTTACATGCAGATAAATTGGTTTCATTTGTAAAATACCTTGCCATATTTTTTTTAAATGATGGGCAAGAATTTTGCATATATTAATGAGCATATATTTATTTTATGCTCGTTTAAGTCACATTCCCCATAAGGGTTTTTTATTAGTCTTGGATATATCAATTCATAAATAGTTTTGACGAACGAAACGCAAAGATAAGGAAATTCTCCATTAGTAATGGTAAGTAATAGCGCCCCCTACGTTCTTCCGGGGAGAAACTCTTATTCCTCTTGAACAAAGGGAAAATGACTTTTTGTTACGGCCGTATGGAAGGAGAAAATCGAGTTAGGCCGTGGTCTGAGTAAATACGGGTACGAGAGCCATTGTTTTGGAAAAATAAGGTTAGGTAGCCGATGTTTTTACCTGTTCTGAACCATAAAAGCATGAAATAATTAAATTATTATAAAATTCCTTGCTCGATAACACCTACTCCACAAGGACATCTCCTTCGCCCGCGCGCTATCTGATCGTCGTTCCTGAACAGAGACACAGAGGCTCGCACTCGTTTCTTCATCATCTTACTTCGATCATCAAACATCAATCTTATTTTCAAATTAGCAATTACTTACACACTTCGATTTTATACGATTTATAAGTATACTAGCTGACCCGCCCGGCGTAACCAGGGCCCGTGATAATATTCTTAAATGAACCTTAAATTTGTATGATTTTATATCTTTAACTCGATTTTGTTTGAAATATGTACCCGCTCACTGTATGAAAAAGGGGTTATGTAAATTTTTTTCAGAATTTTCGGAAAATTGTATGGGGTAGTCATGAACAAATTAAAATTTTAAAAGGCCTTCTAGCCTAGAACTGCTAAATGACCTCTTGAATTCTTAATTAAAATGAAATTTTAACAAATAATATAAGCAAATGGGGGCAGCTAAATCAATGGATCATTAAAGTTCTAAATGACCTAACCGCCTTTGGCGACCAGTTGATTCACCTTTCGCACTTAACGTGAAGTTGAAGAAATCTCTTAACTGGCGTGCCTTGAAGTTGTAAATTAATTGAAAAATAATTTCGTTCGAACATTTTAAGACATTGAATATGTATGCCAAGAAATATCAAACTAATGAAAATAAATAATATTTTATGAAACCGTTTGCAAGTCAAATATACGTGTCATTCGTAGAAAATTTCTTAAAACTATTAAAAAATTATACCTCTATATCTATTACAGAGCTGCAGAGTTGATTGATTAATATTTATTATACAAGAAACGCGCTATGTAAAAAAGAACTTACTAAACAAAAAGATTATTGACGAATTTTTAATAGAAACCAATAACATGAATAAAAAGACAGCCATTATTGCACTAAAAATTTTTTTCTGGAACAAAACGAGCTTAGTTGTTTTTACTGATAAAACAAAAAATCAAAATGTACATGTGCTAAGTTCACGTGAGACATAATATGAATTAACACAAAATCCAAAACCTAATTTCAACACATTTCCTTATTAATTGCATATTTAACCTCTAGTCTGTTAATCTCATTTGACTACATAAGATAAGTAATCTGGTCTTTGTTAATGGCTTAGTCATAATGTCTGCAATCTGTTTATCAGTTGAAATTTGCTCTACAACTAATTTGCCTTCTAATACTTTCTCACGAACGAAAAAATGCATTATTTCAATATGTCCATTATTTAATTCACTCCAAACGGTTCTTAAATTAGCTATGTGATTTGAGACATCATCGCCTAACGTAAAGTTAAATGCGAAAAATTCTGTACATATCTTAAATAACCGATCTTTTGACGTAGCTTCAAAATGATGCTTTAAGGCTTCCCACACTTCATGTGCTGTTTCTTTATTCATAATCTTTTGATAAACTCCGTCAGTAACTGTACTTGCTATCACGGATTTTACGTAACTATTAGCTTTACGATATAAATCAGAACTTACTTTATGTTCCTTGATTTCTGTATCTTTAGCACTGCTACTTAGCGGTTCAGGTTTCCTTAATTTACCATCAATAACATCAAGTGCTCTTTCATGATAATCAAGTAAATATCTAATCTTGCGTTTCCATATTGGGCAGTCGACTTCACCAGTCAATAATTTGACTTGCTTAGCTAAATCCATTTCTAAATCTTAAACTTGGATGCGATTTCAAAACTTTTATTGATAATCTTCTCTACTAAGCTAAACTAATTTTAGTAAAACTTAATTTCTCTATATCTAATTTTAATCATTCAGACTTTAACTATCGCAGATCACAGAGAGATGAAAGCACATAACCTATTAAAAAATATATACATCTATATCTATTACAGAGCTTCAGAGTTGATTGGTTAATATTTATTATACAAGAAACGCACTATGAAAAAAAGAACTTATTAAACAAAAAGATTATTGACGAATTTTTAATAGAAACCAATAACATGAATAAAGACAGCCATTATTGCACTAAAAAACTTTTTCTGGAACAAAACGAGCTTAGTTGTTTTCTACTGATAAAACAACGAATCAAAATGTACATGTATTAAGTTCACGTGAGACATAATATGAATTAACACAAAATTCAAAACCTAATTTCAACAAAAACATATCTCATCAAAAAGTCACCTGTAAAAAATGCAGCCAAGTCTCGTAACTCATTTACCGTAAAAAGTACTGAGATCGTATAAAGCCAAGTTTAACTATCTTATTAACTCTGAAATTTTCATTCATAAATCACTCCTAGTCTCTACATCTTTAGTTAATTATTATTTTGTGACTTGGCAATTACGTAGCACGAGAATGTGATGTATATAGTTAGTCTTAATCAAATAATACTATAATATATTAAAGTGTAATAACTTCCCTGTGCGTATATAATTTGCCTTAATTAAATTATCTCATCCCATTCCATAACATAGTAAGGTGTAATAACTTCCCTGTGCTGCGTAATTGCCAAGTCACAAAATAATAATTAACTAAAGATGTAGAGACTAGGAGTGATTTATGAATGAAAATTTCAGAGTTAATAAGATAGTTAAACTTGGCTTTATACGATCTCAGTACTTTTTACGGTAAATGAGTTACGAGACTTGGCTGCATTTTTTACAGGTGACTTTTTGATGAGATTTCACTTCTTTTTGTAAGTAATCCTCCTTTTCTTGATTTTGGGTTCTTTTTGGAGATCATCCACTGATTTTCGCTAAGCCCACACTCTGTGCCTATTATTTACAGGTATCAAAAATTTGAAGCTTTAGTTTCGTTTGCAAAGTACTGTAGATAAAAAGAGATTTCAGGTTCCTAGGCAAGCACTAAGTTATGGGAGGGGGAGTGTCAAAAGTACTCTCAATTGCTTCCAGGATAGGTGCTATCCATCTGAGATATTACTCACAGCCCTAGATACTTGATATTTAACATAAAATAACTTTTTAGTATAAAAAGAAAGCCAAAATTTAAATTTCCGGAAATTTCCAATAAATCAAACTATATTCCTTTTTTCGATGGTTTCTTTTTCGGTTTTTTTAGTCTTTTTTATATTATTTACGGATTTTTTAATTTTTTTCTTACTTTGTGTACTAAACCCTGCCTTTCTGCCAAATGTCAAGCTTCTAAGACTACAAAATCAAATTATTTTCAAATTTTCGACTTTTTATAAATTTATTGATTTTTCGATTTTAATTCTAAGTTACCTGATTGTCATGCCAATATAGTATTTTTTTGATCCGTCTTCTTAGGATCATTTAGGTTCAATTTAGAGATAAATCAAGTGAATCTTAGAGTCACCATGATTTTATTTAGAAAGGACTATCAAGCCATAACCAGCCAGTAATGTCGGGAGGGTAGGGGGAGCTGTGAAAATTTTTATGGGGCTAACATCATTTAACAATCCATATTTCATATGTGAAGTTAATAGAGTACAATCTGTGAAAGAAAACAAACCTGTCTATAAAGAAATCGCCTATATCATAGCCAGTCTATAGCGGAACTTTTCTATAACGAAATTCGTAAACGAAAGAAAAGAAAACCATAATCCGGGGGAAATAACATAAAACAATTAGGGGCGTTGTACTAGCTAATAAGACAATTATCTTAAAACTAATGTTTCTAGCAGTACAAAATCAAATTGTTTTCGAATTTTCGATTTCTTAAAGATATTTCGATTTTATTTTCGAATATTTTAATTGTTCCTTTTATTGAATAGTAAATACTACCTTTACACCAAGATTTAAGTTTCTAAGACTACAAGATAAAATTATTTTCAATTTTTGATTTTTTCGAATTTTTTTTTATAATTTTCTGGATTTTTTAATTTCTTCTTATTTTGTATCCTTATTACAAATTTCAAGTTTCTAGCGCTACAAAATCGAATTATTTTGAAATTTCCGATCTTTTTCGAGTTTATTCTTTTTACAAATTTATTGTGTTTTAATTTTTCCTTTTTCAGTATCCTAAACAATAAGTTTACGCCGAATTTTACGTTCTAAAGCTACAAAATCGAATTTTTTTCAATTTTTCGAATTTTCGAATTATTTTTTTCGAATTTTACAGATTTTTTATTTATTTATTTATTTATTTTTGTATCCTAAATACTACCTTTATTCCAAATTTTAAATTTCTAGCTTTACAAAATCGAATTATTTTCAAATTTTCGTTTTTTTTTCGATTTTTTTATTTTATTTTCAATTTTTGTTGTGTTTTTAATTTTTTCTTTTTCTGAATTCTAAACACTACCTTTACACCAAATTTTCAGTTTCTAAGACTACGAGATCATATTATTTTCAATTCTCTTTTTCTTTCTTTCTTTCTTTTTCTTTTTTTTTTTTGAAATTTTCGACATTTTTTTGAAATTATCCATATTTTTTAATGTTCCCTTATTTAGTATCTTAAATGTTACCTTTATTCCAAATTTCATGTTTCTAGCTCTATGAAATCGAATTATTTTCAAAATTTCCTTATTTTTCGATTTCTGTCGATTTTTTTATTTTATTTTCGAATTTTATTGCGTTTTTATTTTAACTTATTCTGAATCCTAAACACTATCTTTACCGCGAATTTTAAGTTTCTAAGGCACAAAAAATCAAATTATTTTAATTTTTTTCATTTTTTTTCGAAATTTTCGTACTTTTTGATTTTTTTTTTTCGAATTTTCTGGATTTTTTAATTTTTCCTTATTTTGCATCCTAAATACTACCTTTATTCCGAATTCCAAGTTTCTAGCGCAACAAAATTGGATTATTTGAAATTTTTCGATTTTTTTCGATTTTTCGATTTTATTTTCAAATTTTTTAACACTTTCCAACCTAGTTGAAAAGTGTTTATGACTTCGGTTTGTCTGGCCGTCTGCCGTCTGTCCGTGCTCTAACTCCCGTAAATATGCTCGGATTGCTCTGCAATTTTTATATGTTATAGTCGTCATCTATAGCATGTTCCCTATTTCAACGGAAGTGTGTAGCACTTATAGTTTTTTTACAGGGACACTCAAAAGAATTCCATTACATTGCGGTCTATGGGGAAAAATCATTTGCGGTTTATTTAAATAATGTTTCACTATTTTAAACGCATTGAAATTTATATATATCACTAAGGTGCATTAGAAGAAGCTTAATATGGAATAAGGTGTGCATAGCACTTATAGTTACTTTACAGGGACAGTCAAAAGAATTCCGTTACATTACGTCTATGGAGAAAAATCGTCTGCGGTTTATTTAAATAATGTTTCCCAATTTTAAACGCATTGGAATTTATATAAGGTGCATTACAAGAGGCTTACTACAGAATATTGTGTGTATAGCAGTCATCGTTCATTTACAGGGACACACAAAAGAATTCTCTACTGTATGTTAACAATAATTCCTGGAAGTGCGTTTTAAGTTACTGAACGCGATTTTAATTTTAACTCGCTTTTTGTCTATTACGTGGTATGTATAAATTCTATAGATCCTATACAGGGAAGCACAAAAGTTCGCGAACACATTTCCGTATTATTTAACTCCAGACGGTGAATTTTAAACTGTGCTACGCGTTTCCTAAGTGAAATAAATTTTAGCATCCTATGTAGTATATATACAAATCTACAGATACTATACAGGGCGGAATAAAAGTATTCGGATTACTTAGATGTTATCTTTTAGCTTATTAAACGGTATGATTTGTAAAATTATTTTGAAAGCGTTGGAAAGTGTTACATAATCTATACTTGACGCATGATTTTTTTGTTCTCTTTTTTGTGTCTTTTTCTGAATGTTTTCTTTTTCTGAATTCTAAATACTACCTTCACATCAAATTTTAAGTTTTTAAGACTACAAGATCGTGTTATTTTCAATTTTCAATTTTGTTCGATTTTTTTGAATTTTCGAATGTTTTTTTTTTTTTTAATTTTTCGGATTTTATAATTTTTCCTCTTTTTGTATCCGAAACACTAGCTTTATTCCAAATTTTAAGTTTCTGTGGCTGCGGGATCTACCCAATCTTTTTGATGACTCGAGAATGAGTGAGTGTGTGAGTGACAAAAAATCGAAACTTTGAGTTCATATATCGTCTGCACTAATTTATGGGTATTTTTTGAATTATCCATATTTTTGAATTTTTCCTTATTTAGTATCTTAAATATTACCTTTATTCCAAATTTCAAGTTTCTATCGCTATGAAATCGAATTATTTTCAAATTTTCCTTATTTTTCGGCCCCACCAGTGGCTGAGAGGTTGTGCTCTCGAAGCTGGTAGACGGGAGGTGCTGGGTTCGATCCCAATCGCGCCCGTCGGCCTAATCGTTCGGAGTTTTCGTGGTTTTCTTCGAGCCGTGGATTTATCCATGCGTAAATACGGATTAGGTTCCCTTAGAAAGTCCCCCACGAAGGGCACTCCCCCCGGGCCTATATCCCTAGTGTAGATAATTGGCCGTCAATAATCAACCCAACCCAACCCTTATTTTTCGATTTTTTTGATTTTATTTTCAAATTTTACTGCGTTTTTTATTTTAACTTATTCTGAATCCTAAACACTATCTTTACTGCGAATTTTAAGTTTCTAAGGCTAAAAAATCAAGATATTTTAATTTTTTAATTTTTTTTCGAATTTTTGAAATTGTTTTTTTTTTCGAATTTTCCGGAATTTTTAATTTTTTCTTATTTTGCATCCTAAATACTACCTTTATTCCGAATTCGAAGTTTCTAGCGCAACAAAATCGGATTATTTGAAAATTTTCGATTGTTTTCGATTTTTCGATTTTTTTGGTGTTTTTGATGTTTTTTTTTTCTGGATACTAAACACTACCTTCACACCGAATCTTAAGTTTCTAAGACTACAAGATCGTATTATTTTAAATTTTCAATTTTGATGGAATTTGTTGAATTTTCGTATGTTTTTGTTTCTAATTTTCCGGATTTTATAATTTTTCCTTTCTTTGTATTCTAAACACTTCCTTTTTTCCAACTGTCAAGTTTGTAGGGCTACGGGATCTACCTAATCTTTTTGATGACACGTGAACGAGTGAGTGAGTGAGTGACAAAAAATCGAATGTTTGTGTTCATATATCGTCTGAACTAGAAAAGACAGAAAGTTGTAATTTTAAATTTTGGTCCTGTGTGCCAAATACTCTAGAAAAACGAAGTTTCAAATTTTTGGGATACTCCAGCGTGGAGATATGGGGGGGGGGGGGGGGGTCAAAAGTGCCCTGAGTTGCTTCCAGAAAAGTATGCTTACGGCTGTCCTTTCTCGACTTGGCGGAGGATTGGCTCCAGATTATCTTAAAAACTATCTAAAACAAACTATCTCCATCCTGTGGGATTTGTTTTTCAATGTTTTACTTTATTTAATGCAAAACATAGATTGCATCCGACAACTCATAAAAAAAGTCCTCCGGCCTGTACCGGCAGGAAAAGGTAGCTTTCCTATATCTTCGTTTTAAAATTTTAGCTAATGTTACTCGAAAACAGCAAGTTAAAATGCAAAGAAACCGTTTACAAAAGATTCGTTTACACTGAATTTGAATAAGAAATTCGCCAAATTATTGAGCTATAGCCAAGTTGGCTTCATTTATGAAGACTTATTTTTGTCGCCAAATTTGGCGAGATTTCGCCAATTGTCGCCAAGTTTGGCGAGAATTTGGCGCTAATGGATATGAATATATAGTTTTATGCGTATGATTGGGAAAATGATTACAACAATGAAAGAAAATAATTTGCGAGAAATAGCGTTCACTAAAACCTTTAAATTTATATTAAAATCATTAAAATTACAGACATTACAATACACTTTCATAAAACATTAAAAACATATTAAAATTGGACGTTTTGGATTTACATGGAAAATCCCTCTTCAACAACAACATTTCACTTAGCGTAAATCATAGTTCAAAAATATCAACAAATAGAAAATGCAACGTATCAAAATTTCGAAGTCAAAGTTACAGTTATAATAACACGGAGTATTCATTCGGGATTGCACCTGCTTGACCATTATTGACCATAAATTTATCGTTGGTTTTTTGTAATGTGCTGTTTTGTTTCAAAATGTCAGCCACCCTAGAATTTCAAACTGCTCTATCTCAGCCAATTTTTAAGATAGAGGTAAAACAAAAAATGCTCTGGAATCCTTGTATCAAGTCCTAACACCTAATTAAAAAATAAACTTGATTTTTTAACTTTTTTGTATATTTATTTTAGTTTTAAAATTTTCCGTGGCCGCCATCTTGAAACAAGAGGGCGGACCAAGCTGGCCAACGAACTCGGTCGAGGCATTGGTGAGCTTAATACACACAATTAGTTTCATCCAAATTAATTTATAAATACGAGCGTTATCGTATCAAATTATTTTCATTTTTTCAATTTTTTTCGAATTTTTTTATTTTTTTTTTCGAATTTTCTGGATTTTTTTAATTTTCCTTTTTCTGTATCCTACATACTACCTTTATTCCTAATTTGAATTTTCTAGCGCAACAAAATCGGATTGTCTTCAAATTTTCGGTTTTTTTCAATTTCTTCGATTTTTTCAATTTTGCTTTCGATTTTTTTTGGTGTTTTTGATGTTTTCTTTTTCTGGATGTTAAACACTACCTTCACACCAAATCTTAAGTTTCCAAGACTATAAGATCGTATTATTTTCAATTTTCAATTTTGATGGAATTTGTTGAATTTTCGAATGTTTTTTTTTCGAATTTTCTGGATTTTATAATTTTTTCTTTCTTTGTATCCTAAACACTACCTTTTTTCCAAATGTCAAGTTTCTGGTGCTACGGGATCTACCCAATCTTTTTGATGACGCGTGAACGAGTGAGTAAGAAGTGACAAAAAATCGAATGTTTGAGTTCATATATCGCCTGAACTAGAAAAGACAGAAAGTTGTAATTTTAAATTTTGGTCCTGTGAGCCAAATACTCTCTATAATTAAAGTTTAAAATTTTTGGGATACTCCAGCGCGGAGATAAGGGGGGGTCAAAAGTGCCCTGAGTTGCTTCCAGAAAAGTATGCTTACGGCTGTCCTCTCTCGACTTGGCGGAGGCACTGCCGTGCCTCCAGATATAATATTTCCAAAATCTGAAAGAGTTTGAACCCCATACAATTACTTAAAAGAAATGTCTTCCAAATATTATTGAAGTTGAATTGCATACTTACGCAAAGAAAGAAAAAAACAGTAAAAAAAGACAGTTCCAAACAACTTCGTAATTAGCATATTATTAATATATAATATAATAATAACATTATATTATATATTTTAAGAACGACTTCAAGTACAGGGTATTAAAAAAGCGGTAGTGGGAATTTGTATTATCCATAAGCGAGGTACGAGCTTCAGAAAAAAAGGTTCCCTTGTCAGTTTTAGGAAAGTGCAATTACGCGCCAAATTTGATAAACAATCATAAACATGAACATGAAAATGAAACGGTAACCAATGAAAAGAAATTGCTCGTGCGTTTGGTATACTGATAGTTAATAAAGAACATACATAAATATAATTTTTAAAACAGTAATAACTCTGCTGCACTGTGACACATAATGTGCAATATTCACATTCCAAATCTTTCCTTATCTCAGAAACCGTAACTTGGGGAAGTCAATCATCTTGTTTCAAGAATATGTAGCACCAAAGTAAATCCACGTTCAATTTCGCATGTGAGCTTGTTTAGTTGTGACTTATATATTCTTTTTGGGTTTTAATTGCGAAAAATTGTATATATATATATTTTTTTTTCTTCAATTCCTACTGTTCAATCGTTAATAAAATTCTTTTTATTCACCCACTCAAGTTCAAATACATTTTTTCAAACATGTAGTGGATGACACTTGATGTTAATACAGTTTTTTAAAATATTAATTCATTAATTTAATTAAATTAATTAATTTTAGTTTTATATTTCATTTCTGTTCAAAAGTATAGACTCACTCCATTTCATTTCTGTTCAAAAGTATAGACTCACTCCATATTTTAGTCTCCTTCGCCCGCGCTGTTAGAAAAGTGATTTCTGGAATATACATTTCATCTCTTATAATGAGTCAACATATTTATCCTCTGATTTCAACGTGCTGGTGAAATGGAACATATGCGCTGACAAAGTACTTTTTCTGTTTCTGTGAGATTCTCATTAAAGAACTGACACGTGTAACCTCCATAAGTTCAAGGCTAGATGACGTAAACTTGACTGTGTATTTCTTATCTGTGAACTAAAAAACATTCAGTCTCAAAGTGTCAGTCTTCGAATTAACAACTTCAGAAGATTATATGGAAATAAACTTTAACCTTTTATTATATTTTAATGTAAAATTTAATCATGTAAATTAATTCTTTTTTCTCTTTTAATAGTAATTAAATACTTAAATTAGAAGTTATATCTCGAAGCCATACTTACTTTAACAAGATATTGTGTTTGTTAATCTCTTCACATCACTAGAAAAGTATCTACTTCAAATGTGTCATTATCGCTGGATTAATAATTTAAATTGGACTAGATGGAACCCGTCAAAACTTGACGGACAAAAAATATTACAACAATACCATTAAAATAAGCTTCTTTATTATTTAAGAAGAGTGCAAATGAAACAGTCTTTCAAATATTTTATTTTAAAAGTTTTTTCCTCAGTGAAATACAGTACGATTTCCAATGCAAACTCCAAACAAACAATCCGTAAACATCTGTGTAATGCAAATCAGTTTGACATTACCGCCATATTCCCTACGGCAAGAAAGAAAATTTCATGGACCTATGAAGTATCATACAAATAGTATATTCCTACGTTCATCTCATATTCAGTAAATAAAAGAACATAGTAAATAAAGCACACATCTCCCCCCCCCTGTGATAATGCAACCGAATGAGCTCCTATGAGCATGTGCATTGCATCTGCCCAAAAGCACCGTCGAGATTCGACTTTAAAAAAAGTTTTAAAATGTTTAAATTAAAAAAATTTAAATGTCTTCTTTAATCATTGTTCATTTCAAACCCATATCTTCTAAAACGCATCCATTGTCTTAAGGTAATCAGATGAAGAATTTTTTTTACAATAATAAATCAATCTTCAGATGAGGGAGATTTTTAATGTTTTCAAGTGTAATTTATTTGTATAGTTTCCTCCGTCCTTTTACATAATCAGGATGATTTTTTCCATCACAGTCGGGGATCTTTTACCTCTTGTACAGTTAAATACCCAATAGATCTTTTAAAAAAATACAATTCGTAGCATATTCTGATGCAACATATGCATCACCGGATTCAACATATCAATTTTATGTTAAACAAAAACTCAAAATAGTTTTTTTTCTTTTTTAACAGATTTTAGTTTAGCGCCAAAATGCTCTATCTTATGGATAATCTGATCTTCTGATTTATCAGGCTTTATTATTATTTTTTTTCACTTTTTATGATGGTTAGAGAAATCTATTTTAAATTGTGGCAACTATCCCAGGGGCTATTTGACATTATTGAAGCAAACAGATGGTCATTGTTAAGATAGAAATGAAAAACATTTCATGCTTGAAAATTACTCAAAAAGTCGTTAAATTAAGCGGCAGTTTTCAAATAAATTTCAATCGAAAGCTAATTTTTTCTTTCTAATTCATGATGTAAGAATTAAAATTATAAAATGTAGTAAAATGTAGTAAAAAAATTAAATTTGTAGTATTTAGAAGTGATGTAAGCGCGATGAAAGCTAAAGCGATAGCGCCGTTTGTTGTCATAACCGTTATACATTTCTAAAAATTGCCACTGTGCTTTCACTGGCGTCCAAAAGTAGACTACCATTTTTTGACATCGAAAGAGAAATTCACAGTGAAAGAAATATGACTTTGCCGCTAATATGGAACTGTTAAATGAACTCATAATAAACCTACCAAAATAATTCCTATAAAATATTAGCCTTGCACTGTTTATTCTAGCTAAAAATACAATCATTATTTCAAGTTCTTTTTTTCTACCATAGCACTATTTTAATAATTTTAATTTTCCTGAAATCCTTTACTTTTGGGAATTTTTCATATTAAAAAATGAAATCTTCTAACCTATAATTAAAAAAAGTTATTGGTAACATGCAATCAAGATGAAGCAATCAATAAAGACTCCAATTCTAATCTTTATAATTAAGAATGGAAAAATCAGTTAAAATTACGTCATGCTGACACAATCATATAAATTTTTCTCTTTAGTTTTATCAATGTTAAAATGCATTTCACGCTAAACATAACGTCATTTTCACCGGCGCAAACTTTTCACACTTACTTTGTATATGTTACTTTTATGCGTAAATACCATGTATACAAATCAAAATATATTTGTATTTAACTGTTATGAAAAATGGCATAAACAAAGTTATAATGCATAATAATAGACGCTTTCAGTCGTGACGTCAATCATGACGTTTTGCTTGGAAACTGACTCCAAACAAACGGTTGCTATGTTGTATTTTCTATTATATTTTATATATGTAGCTATATCTCACGGTAAAGTGTTTCAATACATTATATGCAGCGGTAACATTTTTTTGCGATTTATATTTAATAAGAAATGAAACATAGCAACCGTTTGTTTGGAGTATCCAACCAAAACGTCATCACTGACGTCACACTGAAAGCGTCTATAAAATAAACCCAATGAACAATATTCCCGTGACATCACAATAAATATGAATTTTTATTCGCTTATAAAACACGCGGATAAATATTTTTACCTGAATTTAACTTGCAAATTAAAAAATTCGGTCTAAAAGCCACGTGCTTTTAATATTATTTCTCTATTATCTCGCAACCACAGAGTTCAGAAAATAAACTATGTACCTCGCAACATTGGGCGTTAATCCGATTGCCGACTTTATGACGTCATAAGCAGAAGAAAAAGTTTAATTGAAAATTACGGCTAATTAATTAAATTTTCGAACAAACGAATGCACGATAACAAATCTGTGTCTAAATGTCTTTCATTTAAAAAAAAAAAAAAGATGTAATTTGATTCAGTAGTTTGTTCTCACGGATTGTCGAAAGAAATCGCTTAGCGTTTTAAATATATAGATTACGCCACACCTTCACGGACTTTACAGGTAGGCCAAACTTGCATTACCTTATATTACTGTTATGAAGTACTTAAAATTGAATTTAAGAATAAATTAGAAGAAGCATCTATAGCCGTAGTTCTTAAAAACTTACACGCGCGCAACCTGATCTTTGTCCGTGAAGAGCCCCATTATCTTTTTACACGTGAATGTTTCGCTATGGTACTTCATTGTGAAGTTTGGTAATTTTTGAAATTCAATATTTGAAAATTTTCGGCATAATCATTAGATTTGAAATTTATATTAAAAAAAAAAAATTTTTTTTTACCTTTCTAACGCAGTTTGTCTAACAATTTTGTGAGAAATACTTTTTGAGCTATTAATTTTTGGTATTTTAGCTATTTATTTTTTATTTAATTTTTAATACATTTAAAAAATTTCTCTTATCCTCTTTAATAAAAAGCTATGCGTTGCTGACATCTGGGATTTTCGATAATCGTTGCCACAGGTTAATCTCGGAAAATGAAACATTTGAAGTTGCTGAAAAAATTAATAGCTCGAAAAGTATTTGTCAGAAAATTGTTAGACAAACTTCGTTAGAAAGGTAAAAAAATGTATTTTTCTTGATATAAATTTCAAATCTAATGATTATGCCGTTTTTCAAATATTGAATTTAAAAAAAAAACATTTCACAATGGAGTACCATAGCGAAATCTTCACGCGTAAAAAGATAATGATAACGGCCATGTGTCCTGACGTATACTGGCTATAGCACGAGTCACGAATTATCATAGAAACTCGACAGAGTTTCTCGCCAAGCATAAGAAACAGCAATGCATTGAACCGTAAATGAAAGGAATTTCCGCCAATGGATGCCAAACGATTTTACATTTTTTTTTTTTTTTAAACTCTGTCTAGTTTATATTTTGCGGACGGGACAAAACGGGTTTTTGACACATCTATATCTCGCGTTCTATTTATGATAGAAACAAAATTCTTGATTCTATGGAATGGGGCGTGCCACGGGACTAAGAATTCAAAAGTAAAGCAAAATCCGACGAATAGTTTTTCAGTAAATGCGATTTTAAAAGTGCTGTTTTTTGCACTTTTTAAATCTTGTTCAGACCAAAAACTGTTGACAGGGCTACAGCAATGTGTAATTATCGGATTTTTACGCGGTTTACGTTATTTGAATCGTTTTTATGAGTAGTTCGGACCTTTGTAAGTTTCATGTAAAAATATTAATTAGTTTTTGATTTATATCAGTTTAAAGTTGTTGATTCCTATACTTAACATAGAGCAAAAAACTGTTGACAGGGCTACAGCAATGTGTAATTATCGGATTTTTATGCGGTTTACGTTATTTGAATCGTTTTTATGAGTAGTTCGGACCTTTGTAAGTTTCATGTAAAAATATTAATTAGTTTTTGATTTATATCAGTTTAAAGTTCTTGATTCCTATACTTAACATAGAGCAAAAAATAATAAATGACCCAACTCTTTTAGGAATGGTCGTATACACATGATATTAAGATATGTTATTACACTCGACCCAAGTAAGCTTCCTATTATAAAAAATCTTAACATTTAAGGTTCGTTTACAGGGTCTCACAAAAGATCTTTTGATATAGGGCTAAAGAGTTGTGTAATTATCCGATTTTTACGCGGTTTGCAGCATTTGAATTGTTTTTATGAGTAGTTCAAATGTTTAATATTTCGTGTAAAAACATTAATTAGTTTTTTATGTATACCACTTTAAAGTGATTTATTCCTATACTTAAGATGAAGCAAACAAAATATTAAATGGTCTAACTCTTTTGAAAAAGAACGTATGCGCATGATGTTAAAATATGTTACTACGAACTACCTAAGTTAGTTTCCTATTGTAAAACAGAAGTGTAGAATTTACTGTTCGTTTACAGGGTAACTCAAAAGATTTTTTAATAAGACTAAAAAGTTGTGTAATTAGCAAATTTTTACGTTGAAGTACATGATTCCTGTACTTAACACAGAGGAAAAACAATAGTAAATTGCATAACTTTTGTCAAATTCGCTATATACACAAGATATTCAAATATGTTACTACATCCTCTCTATTGTAAAGCGGCATTGAAGTATATACGTTTCGTTTACAGAGTCTCTTAGAAGATCTTGATTACACTACAACCGATGTATATTTACTGAGTGAGATGTATTTTAATGATTTTACACTGTTTCAATCTCTGTAAGGTTTCATTATCTTGCTTTAAAATTTAATATAAGATCCTTTTGTCCGTCTGAAATCTCGTCGATGTAAGCTCTAAATCTATTAATATATAGTATTTTATTCGATTAAAACAAGTGGGTAAGTGTGATCGAAGATCGCTCAAAGGGTTTCGTTTAATATTCCTTTCAAAACACTTTATCCTTTCTTTAATAAATTCAAACAAATTTCATTTAACAACAACAACAGAAAAAAAGTCATGTTTTTTATAAAGTAAAAATTTACCAGTCTATTTTTTCCTTTTTTCGAATATCTAAACCAGCCGGATAGCGGTCCAAGCCCGCTATTATATTCTGTCATAATAATATCCGTCATACGGACTAAATGCAATATTTAAAAAAAATAATTTCAAAATTAAACAAATTGTACACCTTCAAAATGTTAAAATATGCGAATATTTCCAAAATCGGATTTTTATCACGATTCAATATGTTTTTCAAACTCATTTATTTACTATTCTCTATTATTTATATTGATACTCGCTTTGTATTATTCTCAAACATTTGAAAAATTAGTTGAACTTCCTATATGACGTCAGATTTTCTTTTTAATTCTCTAATGACGTGATATTAATCTGCTTTGTCCACTTACACATACTCATACTCCTTGTATTATTGAGAAATCTTAGACATTTTCCGTTTTATTACGACTATGACGTCAATCAATTTTATTTCATATTTATCTTTTTTTCAATTGGTGAAACTTTTTATTTCATTTTCATTTTTCACGTGAAAATCGTCTGATAGAAAATTCATTATTGTAGAAAGAATTTCAGTGTGGATTTTAAATCTTTGGCATCTGCTATAACAAAAAATGTTTAAATTTAATAGGAAAAGGCTGTTAGAATTTTGGTTTTTTATCTCTATCTATTAAAATAATACGAATTTTTCAAATTTTAATATTTTGAGCTCTTTACAGCTGCTATTCAGATTTATACACTAAGTTTCAACTCTGTAAGTTACATACTTTTTGAGAATGGCTCTGTGACGGACAGACAGCGGAGCGGGGGTAATAGGGTTTCGTGAGATGAACGAAACTCTAAAAACTGTGTTTATTTATAAATATATAATTCGAGCGTATTAGGAATTGATTGAAATAGCGATTACAAAATTCCAACCTTACGTTCATGCGCTGAGTAATAGAATGTAAAAATGTTGATACCCCAAGATTACACGTTTTGCGTTTAAATATTTGCCGTTCATCGAATCTCCGGCTATGACGAACTTAAAATGCTAAATTTCGTATACAATAGGTGATCGGTAACGAACTGTTCGGTTTACGAACAAATCGGTTAACGAACACTTTCGCGTGAGATTTTTATGTACGGAGGACGAACTCCTCTCGAAACAAAGCCATGATGAAGCAATGCCGTGTTTCATATTTGCCAAGCTATACTTATTGCCTCTATTGTCAACTTTGAGAACATTTTAACAGTTGCATACATATGTCCTAATTAATTCATGGACTGCCGGAGATTGGGGACCTATATTTTAGGATCACCGAATTGGAATGAACAGACTATATGAACAGAAATCACTTTAATAGTTTTTATACTTTTGCAAACGTTGCGAATTTTATATTTTTCAAATTCTCGAAACGTTGAGTTAAAAAACTTAAACAAATAAAAAACTTCTAAGGTGCTCAGTAATTTTCAAAAATAATATATTTAATATGTTAGTATAAAAATCCCTGTAAATTTTTATACTAATAGAAATAGGTTCGTAGGGAAAAAAAATGTTGATTATTCTCGGTAAAGTATGCTCCATAAACTTATCGTTGTAGTTGACCGAAAAAAAGTGCTTCTTATTTTTCCACATTTTTCTGAAACTGTAGTATTTTAATTAGTTTGTAAACTACTGTAAAATTGTGTAATTTTTTGTTTTTGAATGTATATAAACGGAAGAGTGATATAAACAAAAGAAAAAGGAAAATAAATATGTCATAAATAATCTGATGAATACAATGTAAGGAAATTAATATAAAAGTTTCCCAGTTGTTACGGTAGCGACATGTACATTGGAATAAGTCACTCAATAAATTGTATAATTCTGATGAATAATTCTGTTTATAGCATCACTATTATTTTTTTGCCCCTTTTATCTTTTCTTTTCTGAATAAAAATGAAATCCGTATAATTGAAATTAAATACCTTACAAAAAGGAGTGATATCTCATCAAAAACAACTCGTTGTAAATGATCCCGCCAAGCCACAAACCTAAAACGTCAGTCACAAAAAGAAGTGATATCACATAAAAAGAAGCGATATAGAAGTGCATACTCCGAGTCCCGTGTAAAAATCTACCACCACTCATAATGTTTCCAAAGAACTCGGATTGAGGTACAGTATGTGAAAACTGCTTGGCGACCTGCAGGCTTTTATAATGTTTGCGTTTCCTGCAATTACATATGACTATATTATTTTGTTTTAATTTAATTTAATTTAATTTAATTTAATTTAATTTATTTATTTATTTTGCTCCAATAAAATTGTAAAAAGTTGAAGCTTCTGTGTTTGCATTTCTTTTCTTATTTATGAGCTTGAAAAATCAATTTTTTGAGTTTGTAATATATATATATATATATGATGATCATACGCATATTAATAACATTGTACCTTATAATAAACGTTAACTAAATTGAGATATATTGCAGTAATTCTAACGTAAGCGGAATTGCATAGATCTGGGGAAAAATCCGTTCTGTCAGTTCTTTCGCATACAAAAATATTTAAAAAATGATGTAACAAAAATTAATTTTTTTTTTCGATTTTCAAAATTGATATACTGCATATATTATAAAAGCCTGCAGGTCGCCAAGCAGTTTTCACATACTGTACCTCACTCCGAGTCCTTTGGAAACATTATGAGTGGTGATAGATTTTTACACGGGACTCGGAGTATGCACTTCTATATCGCTTCTTTTTATGTGATATCACTTCTTTTTGTGACTGACGTTTTAGGTTTGTGGCTTGGCGGGATCATTTACAACGAGTTGTTTTTGATAAGATAGTAGCCTTACTATTCTGCTAAAATATAAAAGTGAATAATGATGCCACGAGTGCATGATTTTTACTTAATTTTAATATAATCATCTTATAAACAAGGTTTTGGAAATTTGTTTCGAATGGGACTAATAAATTGGCCAATACTGTATATTATTTTGAGAATAAAAGAGGAAAGGTGGGGGTAATTATATTATTTAGGTTACCTCAGGAACTTTTGGTCAGAATTGAAAGTTTAATATATCAACATGTCAGAAATTAAATGGGCAATAACTATAATGACTGTTCTTAAGTTCGTTTGGATAGATTTTCATTTAAAAATATAAAATCACTCAACATTGATTTTAGGTATTTTTAAGGTTATTATACCGGGTCCCGGTAACGCCGGGCGTGTCAGCTAGTATAAGATATTTAGCAGGATATAAATTTAGGAATAAATACCGTCAGTGGTGAAGCGTGTAGATCGCTGAAAAAAAAAAAAAATTCTTTTTCACCTAAGTAGGAATTGACTTTATATATATTTTTTTATATTACTTGTTTCTTAGATATTTTTTAAGTAAGATTTTTGAAATGTTATCTCATACTTTTGACCTTTTATTATCGAGAAGCGTATTTGATGGATATTATGGTAAATTTACTGTGCCAAATTTTGACGGGTTCCTGGTGGTTTGAAACTCAACAAAACAATGTGAAACTAGTCATTGGGGGCCACCGTAATACTTACCCATCATGGATATGCATAATATAAAATATGAAAATAAAACATGTGTAAACTACTTATAAAAGGCATTGCAATTCGAATAAAATCGTGGCTTGATGACGTCATAAACTTTAAATGTTCTATTGCTGAATTGCGTAAAAGAAACATCCTTATAACTCCAAACAATGATAATCTTATTAAGTAACGGTTTATTGCGTCGGATTAAGCGTCTCATTTCCAATTAAAATATGTCTTTGAAATGAAATTTGGATGAAATACAGGGTCATGAAAAATTGAAGAGTGTGGAAAATAGGATTACAAATATCTCGGCAACTAATTATCCGATCGACTTCATGCTTTATGGAAAATTTATGTTTTTTATTGTCTTTTATATTCACTCCTTAAAATAAACAATTTCGAAAATTTTTAGGCACTTACGTATTATCCGGGCCAGTTTTAAGCCAATTGCGCCATGCATGGAGCCAATATTACTAATTATAGTAACCCTTATATATATTTTTTTTGCTACATGGTAACTGCATTTAACACACTAGCGACTCTTTCAAAGAGTGGTACACAATTGGATATTTCAACTGCGCATGTCTGGGAATAATCTACTTTTTTTAGTAGGGGTCATTTGTATAGGTAATAAGATTAACAAATAGTTATTTTATTTTTAGATATTGCATTTATGAGTAAAATATAAATATTTTATTTGAGAAATTTAATAAGATAGATCTAAAAAAGATAATATGAGCAGTAAGAAACAACGTTTTATACACATTTCATCAAAATTACGTAAAAAGTTAACGATCAATAAAGAGTTGAAAAAAATACACGAAATTCTTTAATGCAGCGATCACTGTACCGCATGTATGATCACTTCGCGAACATGAAACCGAAAAAAAAAACATCACTGGATGCAGCAACCTTGTTGTATTGGAATCCCAAGAAATATACGAAATTCGTTAACCCATTAAAGCCGGAATTATTTTTCTCTTTAAAATGCAAAAATTGCATTTTATACCAATTTTTCAAAGTAGCAAATTTAGTCTCCTTTAATTACGGAGTTTCTGTCATCAGATAAAGAGAATATTTTTCTTAAAATATACTGGTATACAAACAACAAAATGGATGGCAGCTCTTCCGGTACCATATGGTACCAGTAGGCTTTAATGGGTTAATGCAGCGATCACTGTACAGCATGTATGATCGCTTCGCGAGCATGAAACCGAAAAAAAAAACATCACTGGATGCAGCAACCTCGTTGTATTGGGATCCCCAAAAATACACCAAATTCGTTAAGGCCACGATCACTGAGTAATAGAGTATTTCCGAGATCTGAAGAAACATTAGCCACTGTCGAGTCGTCATCAGGTAAATCATAATTTGTAAGAAAACAAGCCATACGCGAGAAAATTAACTATCGCAAAAAATAACCAAACTACTAGCATTCAAAACTCGAAGATAAATGAGCAGAAACACGTGCCGAAATTAGAAGCGAAACAAAATGAGGCAAATGTAACTTGGCAGTGGAGATTATACTAGAGAAAAGTGCACATGCGCGAGAAGAAATAGTTCTTTACTGAATTTGAAAGAAAAAGCACTTTAAATCTGTTTTTTTTAGATTTTTCCATTGAAAAATGATTTACTGATTAAACAAAATTGATTCAGCTTAATGTATAATCATTTTTTATGATAAATACCTGTAATATTAACTGAACTTGTATTGTTTCGCGAAATGATTTTCTGGCGAAATTTTGGCGATTGGAATAAATCAGTGGGCAACCCTCGGACCCCCCGCAGCGTTAAGTGGTTGACCTGCGACAGATAATTCTCCTGCGATTGCCGGAGATTTCAGATTTTTGATGCCCAATCAAATGTTCCATTTTTTTAAATATTAAAGATAGAGTAATAATTTCGACGGATTTGAATTTTTCGGAAAATTTCAACTCAAGTACATACCAAACATATCGATAAAATATATAATATAACAAGAATTTTATTTTCTTTAAAATAAAACTTGTCACGAAAAAGTTCTTTATTCACATTCAACGGCGTCGATATTTCCGTGTTTCCTAAGTTAAAAGTATTGTTATTTTAATTACAAAGAACTGATCAGCAGTTTATTTAATTTGTTTTTTTTAGGTATGGTAAATATTCAATATATCAACAGTATTTTAGACTCAGAAACATTTGAGATTTTATGTTTTCAATGGTCAAAAACTGGAACTCTCCCTCCCGGAATTTTATAATTGCCCCCCCCCCCCACCCCCGCGGAGGAACAGAAATCCCTCCCGGAGAAAGGTGTCTTAATTCGACACTGACGATATCAAAAGACAAAAAACCCTCTCCCCTTACAGATATCTTACGATATCATATGCCAGATCCCCTCTCCCCCATAAAGTCCTGACGTTAAATATGCACAGACCTTTTTTCTCTTTATAGAATATCCCATTTTGAAAATATTTATATCATTAATCGATTTTCGTACCCTTAAGGCTGTTCTCAAATCCAAACTGGCTACTTTGACATAATTTTAATGCATTTCTGTTTGGAAATGTATAAAGTTGATAGGTGTGCTTATTCAGAAACTTTGTAATCGAAAGACGTTTTCCTTTTTTTTTTTTTCCAAGGCAGATGATTTTTCAGAAAATACTGTCAAGCCGGCGTTTTGAACCGAATTTCCAACGCTGCAGCACGAGAAAGGGGGAAAATGTGTTGTCACGTGAGACGAATCGCTTATAACTCTATGTAATTTTTATTTATTAACAAATGAAAAACTCATTTAAATACTTCCAGTCTTTAGTTTAAAAAATGTAGTTTTCTTTACGGCTGTTTGTCAATTTAAGTTAACTAATTTCTAACATTTTCAGGAAGTCATTGTCATTCGTAAATACATACAAATTACAGAAATTCTCATTCAGATATCAAGAAATCGAATAGTGTTTCGCATCTTCATAAAAAGGCAAATAATCTTTCAGAAAATGTTTAAAAATTAGAATTTTAATTTGATGAATGCCGAATAACCTTCATTGAAAAGAGAACAAAATTTACTATATTCGTCTACAGATATAAACAGGATTCTTTTTGCTCATGTGGAAAATCCCGCAAAAACGCTAAAAATAGCATTAAAAATCGCTAAGATTTAAAAAATTGCAGAGGAAAAAATTATCCTTTTTTAGACTAAAAAACAAACAGGATTTCTTTTACGAATATGGAAAAATCGTCTCGTAAACCCAAAAATTCTATAAATTCAAATAAAAATATACGCATAAATTTCAAAAATGTACGTACGAATTTCGAATAAACTTTATTGAAAAGAGGATAAAATTTACTAAATTGTACTAAAAGTTTAAAACAGGATTTATATTTAATAATGTGGAAAAGTCACCGCTAAACGCAAAACACCTCGTTAAATCGCATAAAATTCGCCAAATTTCCAAAATCGCAGATGACAAAATTTATCAGATGACAATGAGTTAAAACATTGTAAAAGGAATTCCTTAACGAATATCAAAAGATCGGCGTGGAACATAACAGTAACATCCGAAACGGATTTTTCTACATGCCAAATCATCGCTTCTCTCCCTGTATGGGAATCTACGAGCGCCAAAGGGAGTGAGCAGGCCTTCGCAGCTTTGCCTCCACTGTCAAGATACGTTTGCCGCAACTTTTAGAAGTCCTTGTATATTAGCACTTCTTAATGGACTAATCGGCTCCATTAGGTGCCACTCTTCGAAAGAGCCGCTACTACATGAAACTGTTGGCATGGTAACTGTTGACTCATGATTATGTTTTAATGTTATTTTCTATACTTTTTCATATTATTTTTGGTACTTACGTATTATCTTTATTACTTTACGTGAGGGTCATTCTTATGTTATTTGTTATTCTTTCTTATTTACGAGGTAGGGTCAAAAAGTTCCCGGAATAGGTCAATTACAAATTATTAAAAAATAGAACAATAATTTTACCTTATTGGCAATCAAAGTACTTTCCTCCTGCATCCCCACACTTCTTCCAGCGTTCGTATAACTGTTCAAAACACTCCTTGAATCCATTTTTTGAGACGTCCTTCAGTAACTTCGTTGCATTTACGATCACCTCATCTGAATCCATTAAACGGTGTCCCTTCAATTTCATTTTCAGCCATGGAAACAGGTAAAAATACACTGGTGAAAGGTCGGGAGAATAAGGAGGGTGTTCCAGCTGGCAAGGTACTTTTTCACAGTCAGAGCGCGATGTGGTGGAGCATTGTCGTGTAAAATACACCAATCGTATGTTGCCCGTTTTTCCGGTCGTTTTCGTCTGATTGCATCTCGTAGTCGTTTAAGGACCTCCAGGTAAAGTTCTTTATTGACAGTTTAGCCTTCATTTACCATTTTTAACAATGTTATTTGATAATGTTAAATTACTGTGTTTGAAAACATGATTGGCAACGATTAACAAGATTGGTACTTGGTAACCATTTTTGGCGATCTATCTCCTAGCCCGGATAATACGTAAGTACCAATTTTTATGTACGTTTTATGAATATTTCGAGGAATGAATATTTCGAGAGTCCGAAAAAAATAGTTCCGGATAATCGAGGTTACTGAAATTCAATAAGCTTCTTCCCATTATTACATACTAAGTACATATCAAATTTTAAGTCTCTATCTCAATTTGTTCGGGAGATAGAGCGTTTACAGACACACCACACAGACATACAGACACACAGACAGACGAAAAAATAAAAATAAAAAAATATATATATGATTTTCGGAATCTCCAATGTCTAAAACGTGTAAATCCTTCAACAGTGTTTTTTCGAATTTTTAAACGATTACAAGACTTATCCTATACTACGTCTGATGAGTAAGTAAAAAAGCGTTAAAAATAAACTTCAATCCCTTTTTTCACACTTTTTGGGTTGAAATGTTAAAAAATCCTGAAACAAGTATTTTTTATCCTAATAATATTATAAATCCGATTGCGTGCAAATGTTTGGCTGAAGCCAGCGTCAAAATGGAAAATTTAATGATCCCGTATCTTTGCATATATGTAGATTTTAACCCATAAATGAACGTAGGCTAGATTTTATTTATTTTATTCATATATTTTCTTTAATAATTAAAAATTTCATTATTTTCATAGAGAATAAATAGACATTTTCCCATAAAATTTAACCATTTTACTTTATCGTTGCTAGGGTTTTGATCGTTGCTAATAAATAAAAACACGGAAAAATAATTTTTCCTCAACAATTAATTTTCAATTGAACGATTTTCAGGTGAAAAAATGAAAATTAAAAAGAATTCAAAAGAAGATGAATTTCCGTGATGTTTGAAACAAAAATATGGAGTATTTGTTATTATACAGGAAGTATGAATATCGCGGTTACATTAAAAAGATCTTTTTCTGTCAAAAACTGCGTTATAATTAGAAGGAAAAATGAACAATAATCTATATATTTAAAACGCTAAGCGTTTTATTTCGACAATACGTGAGAACAAACTACTGCATCAAATTACACCATTCTTTTTTTAAATGAAAGATATTTGGACACAGATTTGTTATCGGGCATTCGTTTGTTCGAAAATTTAATTAATTAGCCGTAATTTTCAATTAAACTTTTACTGCTGCTTATGACGTCATAAAGTCGGCAACTCCCACTGTTGTGAGGAATAGAGTTATTTTCTGAACTCTGTGGTTCGCCAATCTTTTGACATTAGCTAATATCAACTAGGTAATATTTTAACATTGTAATATTAAATCTTAAAAAACTTACTTAAAATTAGCTAAAATATAATCATAATAAAATATCTAAACATAAAAATATCAATATGAATAATAAATCTCACGTAAAATATTGCAATTTAAATTATTCAAATCGAAAGAAGATTTGGAGAGTTAACCCTGACGCCCAGCTAACATAAAAGTACCAATTTTATTTTATTTATTTACACACGTATTCAATTTTATTATAAAACACCAGGTTGCCATACAAAGCAAAAATCGTCATTTAGGCGCCAAAAATTAACCCCAGTTACAGCGCCTAGAATACATTATGTTTATAGAATGACATACATGTATATATATATACTTCATTGGCGCCCTGCTAACCGAAAAGTACCCCAAATTATTCGCCAAACTGTAGCGCCCAATAAACAAACAGAAGAATGTTGCCATTAATTCTCAAAAATAAAAATAATAATAAAATAATAATTAGGAAAAGCCCCATTTACTAAAGTATCATTTATCAGTAACTTTAAGCACTAAAATTTACAATATATTAATGAAAACAGAATAAAAAATAATCTTGGATATTTATTTATCATATATTCTAATACGAGCAAATCTTGTGGGTGGTTATATATATATATATATATATATATATATATATATATATATGCAAAAATTATCTTAAAAACGGCTCTAACGATTTTGACGAAATTTCGTATCCTACCGTTTTGGGGCACCAGAAAACCATTGGGCTAGGTCACATGCTCGAGAAAATTCGATTAGTGGGTCATTTTGGGTCATTTTGGGTCATGGTCTAGCTAATTGTATCTAAAAAACGGTTCAAGCGATTTTGACGAAATTTTGTATCCGACCATTTTCGGGCATGAGAAGTCAATTGGGCTGGGTCACATGTTCGAGAACTTTCGATTAGTGGGTCATTTTTGGGTCAACGCGGGTCAAATTAATTTTATCTAAAAAACGGCTCTAACGATTTTGATTAAATTTTGTGTCCTACGAGTTTCGAGCACGAGAAAAGCATTGGGCTAGGTCGCATGTCCGAGAAAATTCGATTAGTGGGTCATTTCTGGGTCATTGTGGGTCAAGATCTAAAAAGCGGCTCAATTTACACTAAATTTTGCATCCAATGGTTTTCGGGCACGAGAAGACTGTTGGGCTAGGTCACATGTTCGAGAAAATTCAATTAGTGGGTCATTTTGGGTCATTTTGGGTCATGGTCAAGCTAATTGTATCTAAAAAACGGTTCAAACGATTTTGACGAAATTTTGTATCCGACCATTTTCGGGCATGAGAAGTCAATTGGGCTGGGTCACATGTTCGAGAACTTTCGATTAGTGGGTCATTTTTGGGTCAACGCGGGTCAAATTAATTTTATCTAAAAAACGGCTCTAATGATTTTGATTAAATTTTGTGTCCTACGAGTTTCGAGCACGATAAAAGCATTGGGCTAGGTCGCATGTCCGAGAAAATTCGATTAGTGGGTCATTTCTGGGTCATTGTGGGTCATGATCTAAAAAGCGGCTCAATTTACACTAAATTTTGCATCCTATGGTTTTCCGGCACGAGAAGACTGTTGGGCTAAGTCACATGTTCGAGAAAATTCAATTAGTGGGTCATTTTGGGTCATGGTCAAGATAATTGTATCTAAAAAACGGTCCAAACGATTTTGACGAAATTTTGTATCCGACTATTTTCGGGCACGAGAAGACTATTGGGCTGGGTCACATGTTCGAGAACTTTCGATTAGGGGGTCATTTTTGGGTCAAAGCGGGTCAAATTAATTTTATCTAAAAAACGGCTCTAACGATTTTGATTAAATTTCGTATTTTACGAGTTTCGGGCACGCGAAAATCATTAGACTAGGTCACATGTTCGAGAAAATTCGATTAGTGGGTCATTTCTGGGTCATTGTGGGTCATGATCTAAAAAGCGGCTCAATTTACACTAAATTTTGCATCCTATGGTTTTCCGGCACGAGAAGACTGTTGGGCTAAGTCACATGTTCGAGAAAATTCAATTAGTGGGTCATTTTGGGTCATGGTCAAGATAATTGTATCTAAAAAACGGTCCAAACGATTTTGACGAAATTTTGTATCCGACTATTTTCGGGCACGAGAAGACTATTGGGCTGGGTCACATGTTCGAGAACTTTCGATTAGGGGGTCATTTTTGGGTCAAAGCGGGTCAAATTAATTTTATCTAAAAAACGGCTCTAACGATTTTGATTAAATTTCGTATTTTACGAGTTTCGGGCACGCGAAAATCATTAGACTAGGTCACATGTTCGAGAAAATTCGATTAGTGGGTCATTTCTGGGTCATTGTGGGTCAATATCTAAAAAGCGGCTCAATTTACACTAAATTTTGCATCCTATGGTTTTCCGGCACGAGAAGACTGTTGGGCTAAGTCACATGTTCGAGAAAATTCAATTAGTGGGTCATTTTGGTCATGGGTCATGATATTTGAACTCAAATTTAATTTTGACCGAGCATAGCTCGGTCTTCCCTGCTCGTTTATATTATTTCTCTTAATTATCCCTTTCGACTGTTGGATAGATGGTTGTGACGTCAGTTGAATTTTATCGATTGTATGAAACTACGAATCACAACAGTTTTTCAATGCTTTTTCTATTTTAATATCATGGTTTCGAAGACGTAATTTTTATTTTAATTAATGTAATAACTAATAAATCAGTAAAACATCATTATAAATACATTTAACGTCGAATTAAAAATCACTTGATGAGAACTTTTTGGCCGAATTTTTTAATTTGCAAGTTAAGTTTCGGTGAAAATATTTATCCGCGTATTTTATAAGCGAATAATAATTCATATTTATTGTGACGTCACCGGAATATTGTCCTTTAGGTTTATTTTATCATTATGCATTATAACTTTGTTGATGCCATTTTTTCATTACAATTAAATACAAAATATATTTTTATTTGTAACATGGCGTTTAAGCATAAAAGTAACTTATACAAAGTACGTGTGAAAAGATTGCGCCGGGGAAAATGACGTTATGCTTAGCTTGAAATGCATTTTAACATTGATAAAACTAAAAAGAAAAATTAATTGTGTCAACATGACGTAATTCTAACTGATTTTTCAATTTTCAATTTTAAAGGTCCGAATTTAAGCCTTTATTGGTTGCTTCATATTGATTGCATACCTTGATTTACATGTTACAAATTACTTTTTTTTTTTAAATTATAGGTTAGAAGATTTCATTTTTTTATAAAAAAAATTGACAAAAGTAAAGAATTTCAGGAAATTAAAATTATTAAAAATAGTGTTATGGGAAAAAAACTTGAAATAATAATTGTATTTTTAGCTAGAATAAATAATGCAAGGCTAATATTTTATAGGGCTTATTTTGGTAGTTTTGTTATAAGTTCAAGTTAATAACTTATAGTGGCAAAGTCCTATTTCTTCCACTGTGAATTTCTCTTTCGATGTCAAAAAATGATAGTCTACTTTTGGACGCCAGCCAAAACACAGTGTCATGTTTTAGAAATATATAACGGTTGTAACAACAAACGGCCCTATCGCTTTAGCTTTCGTCGCGCTTACATCACTTCTAAATACTACAAATTTCAATTTTTTACTACATTTAACTACATTTTACAATTTCAGTTCTTACATCATCAATTAGAAAAAAATTAGCTTTAGAATGAAATTTATTTGAAAACTGACGCTTAATTTGACGACTTTTTAAATAATTTTCAAGCATGAAATATTTTTCAATTCTATCTCAATAATGATCATCAGTTTGCTTTAATAATGTAACATAGTCCCTGGGAATGTTGCCTCAATTGAAAATAGATTTTCCTAACCATCATAAAAATTGAAAAAGAATGAAATCCCGATAAATCATAAGATCAGATTATCCAAAAGAAAGAGCATTTTGGCGCTAAACTAAAATCTGTCAAGAAAAAAAAAAAACTATTTATGGTTTATGATTAACATAAAATTGATATGCTGAATTCGTTGATGTATATGTTGCATCAGAATATTCTATTAACTGTATTTTTGAAGTGAAAACTTCTTTAGGCGCGTTGGGCATTTTTTGAGATGGGAAAAAACCATTAGATTCGCGACCTGTTACCGACACCGCTGTATATGTTGCCAATTCATATAATGAAGCGAAAGTATCAAAAAGAAATAGTTCACGTGCAGAAAGCGAAATGATTGGTATTATGAATAAAAATAATTCAGAAAATAATTTCAAGATAAATTTAGCACGCGCGGTGAAAACAGATAAAAGGGACTCAACTGGCGAGACCAAATCAAAAGATGAAAATGAAATAACAAAACACGGAAAATATTATAATTTAACGAGAGCGAGAAAAATAGACGGAAGTAATATAAAAAAAAAATGAAAATAATGAACTATTTCACGAAAGTTTTAAGAAACGTGGTTATTGATACGGAAATGAAGTGAAATCATTTTATAGAAAATAAAAGTTTGTTGATAGTAATTATAGATACCGCAAACAATACGCGCAGTATGAAGATAGAAAAAAGCATAATGTTCACGAATACCGTAAACAAGACAGGCAGCAAAGAAATCATTTTTGGAGTGATAGGAATCGAGAACCCTATTTTGCAGATAAATGTTATTACAAAAGATATGAAACTAAATCTCATGGAAGAAATGATGAATGTATTGAGAGTTGTTTAAATTGTGGATGAAAATTCATAAGTTTCATTGGTATTCATTTCAAAGAATACCAATTAATTAAATTTTATATTTCATTTATTTGTAAATTTACGTTTTAAGCAATAGATTGCAATTTTTGTATGTAAAATAATATGCATTATTTTTCATGTACAATAGCGCATTAAATGAAAATTGTAATATAATTTTTGTAGTAGTAGTTTATAATAATGAATAAAAAAAAAACACTTCATTTAAAAGTATTTCCTGCGCAATAAAACGTTTCCTGACGATTCAAAAAATACACAAGTAATTGTTCAAGTTTTCACTTCTGTCGGCACTCCCGGAGTGCCATTTTTTTTTTTTTTTTTAAAGATCCATTGGATATTTAACTGTATAAGAAGGAAAAGATCCCCCGACTGTGATGGAAAAGGAATAAGCATCCCGATTATGTAAAGGAACCGAAGAAACCGTACAAATAAATTACACTTGAAAACATTAAAAATCTCCCTTATCTGCAGATTGATTTATTATTATATAAAAAAAATTCTTCATCTTTACATAGAAATTGATTAGCTTAAAACAATGGATGCGTTTCAGAAGATATGGATTTGAAACGAACAATCATTAAAGAAGATATTTTAAAACTTTTAATTTAAACGTTTTAAAACTTTTTTTTAACGTCGAATTTTGACGGTGCCTTTGGTGAGATGCAATGCACATGCGCATAGGAGCTCATTCGGTTGCATTATCACAGGGGGGGGGGATATGCGTGCTTTATTTACTATGTTCTTTTATTGACTGAATATGAGATGAACGTAGGGATGTACTATTTGTATGATACTTCATAGGTCCAGGAAATTTTCTTTCTTACCGTGGGGAATATGGCGGTAATGTCAAACTGATTTGCATTACACAGTTGTTTACGGATTGTTTGTTTGGAGTTTGCTTCAGAAATAGTACTGTAATTCACTTGGGGGGGTGGGGGGACTTTTGCAATAAAATATTTGAAAGACTGTTTCATACGCATCCCTTCTTATGTAATAAAGAAGCTTATTGTACTAATATTGTTATTGTAATTTTTTTCCGTCAAGTTTTGACGGGTTCCATCTAGTTATATTATTAAAAATGGATTTAGCTTAGACCATGGAACTATGAAAAGGATCCTCCTCGGCTTGGACAAATATGACGTCATAAATAAAACATGTATTTTTAAATGTTCGTAATAATACAAGGAGCATGGATATCAATGTGTAAAGAAAGCAGATAGATAATGGACGTAACATTTAAGATGTAAAACTGAAATATTTTTTATCGATACTGATTAATAATTAGCTTGAATACCAGTTACATAGAAATGTGAGTTTTCCGCTAAAATTTACGCCCTGATTGCCAGAAAAGGAAATTAACAAGAATTATGCCATTAAAAAGAGATTTCTCTGAGGAACAAGTGACGTCATATTTGAAATAAAACGGAAATTTTCAAATGTGTTTTACAAGGAGGGTGAATCAATTCCTTATATTAATAATACAAGGATCGGTAAGTTTAGAAAGTAGATGAGTTTCACGACATATTTAAAACGAAAAATTTAAATATTTTTTTTTATCTGTACCGATTGTTAAGCATGAATATCAGTTATATACATATGAGTTTTTTGCCAAAAACCACACCATGATTATTAGGAAAAGAAAATTAAATACGAATCTATTATATTAAAATCTGACCGCCTGTTTGTATTTCGCAACTACTCCTTTCAGATTGTCGAACGCAACGCGATTTACTTAATATCGGTTATCATTGATCCGAGGATGTCATAAATTCTCAGAATTAAAAAAAAATGGATTTAAATTCCGAGATATTATCATTATTATTTTTTTTTGTAAATTTGAACGAAGTTTCTCTAAAAATGGCAGCTAAATTATTTCATTTTTGTGGATAAAAAAGAAGAAATAAAACGGATTAATATATTTTTCTCATTAAAACTGAAAAAAAGAATTATTTTCACTTTGAATAGATGTTGAAAGAAAAAAAATCTTGATTACAGTAAACTTTTTGAAAAATAAAAACGTATTTTCACATATTCAAACTTCATGAATCAACTTATTCTGGAGAACAAAAATCTCGCTGTAGTGTTTATCGACTTTTTTAGGGAGCTGATTTCATTTATCGTTTTTATTTGTCTCTGACAGGGTTTTTTGACGGTTTTATGGGCTCATCCCTGTTGTGGGTTGTTTCTGTCTATTATCATTCGTTGGGTTTTGTCTCTTTCTTGAAATATTGTTACCTCAAGCTTGTGCTAGAGCTGGTTGTCACATTTTGAAACTTGGTCTTCTTTCGAGAGTTTCGCTGGTTATTATGTCACTATCATGGGTTTTGTCACATTGTAACTTTTGTTACTGGTGGTTGTCACATTTCTGTAAAACCTCTCTATTAAGTGTATTTATATCTGTTGTAAATTACATATATATATTACAAAATTAAAATTTTTCAGCAATCTGCTAAATTATTCTATAAATTTTTTTCATTTAGTAATGTTCCGTATATAACCTTGGCTTATTAAAAAAACTCTTATTCTTAAAATAGTCCTTCACTATCCATATATAAAGCCATTTTATCCTAATCCACTTAACCTTCTCACCGCCGCGACCTGATATATCCGTTCACTATGCTGTAGGTTTCACAGCTATACAAGGTTTGTTTAAATTAATATAATTCTACAAATATAATGCATTTTTAAAACATCAAGTAATGAACATCAAGTATTTATTGTTTTTTACTCTTCTGAAAATGGCGCTTCCCGCTTATATTTCTCATTTTAAAACCCTTTTTTGTTATTATTAAAATCCTTATTAAATAATCCATATCATTTCCCGTATCTAAAATCACTCTAAATTCTTTAAATAAGATATAAAATCTCATGTTTCCTAAATCATTCCATCTTAAAAAACCCAATTTCCGTAAATTCTTTCTTACATTAAAACTAGCAAGCTACGCCCGTACGCTGGTCAATTTCTCTTAGCGCACCTTGAATCAAACGAAATATTGTTCTTGAATTTGACCTTGTGTTTTAAAACCATATGGACCTTTACTTGGAATGTCCTTCTGCATTTCTGGAAACGATACGAACTCCATTGCGTTATTACATTTTTAATGTGTCAGACAAAATTTGGGCTGTTAAGGACAAACTCTTTTAGTTGATCATTTACAGTAGAATTTGGTAAAGAACGATAAAACGATATATGCTATGTACTATAACCATCCTTGAAAACTCACCTAACTAACAGTGAGGTTCCGTCAGAATCCATTCGGCAGAATATTTTTAAAAGGCTAAGCTTTCATAAACGGGTTCATCTGATTATAAAACTTCCCCCATAATTTTATAACTATAAGCAAAGTAGAACAATATGCGAGATACTAAAACCATCTCTGATAAATTATATAACTAACAGTGCAAGTCCCGACAAAATCCATTCCGCAAGGTTAATAAACATTTCCGTTTTGAAGCAGCAAAAATGTAAATAGCAACTTAATAAAAAGTATTTACGATTCAAAAAATCTATATATTTAAAACGCTAAGCTTTTTCTTTCGACAATTCTTGAGAACAAACTACTGCATCAAATTACATCATTCTTTTTTTAAATGAAAGATATTTGGACACAGATTTGTTATCGTGCATTCGTTTGTTCTAAAATTTAATTAATTAGCCGTATTTTTCAATTAAACTTTTACTTCTGCTAATGACGTCATAAGCGGATAACGCCCACTGTTGCGTTGCATAGAGGTTATTCTCTGAGCTCCGTGGTTACGAGGATGAAAGAGAAATAATAAATATTAAAAGCACGTGGCTTTTAGGCTGATTTTTTTTAATTTGCAAGTTAAATTTCGGTAAAAATATTTATCTGCGTGTTTAATAAGCGAAAAAAAAATCATATTTATTGTGACGTCAAGGGAATATTTTCCATTGGGTTTATTGTATCATTATGCGCATTATAACTTTGTTGATGCCATTTTTCATTACAATTAAATACAAAATATTTTTTTGTATACATGATGTTTAAGCATTAAAGTAACGTATATGAAGTACGTGTGATAAGCTCGCGCCGGTGAAAATGACGTTATGCGTAGCTTGAAATGCATTTTAACATTGATAAAACTAAAGAGAAAAATGTATATGATTGTGTCAACATGACATAATTTTAACTGATTTTTCCATTCTTAATAATAAAGATTAGAACTGGAGCCGCCATTGATTGCTTCATCTTGATTGCATACCTTGATTACATGTTACCAATTACTTTTTTTTAAATTATAGGTTAGAAAATTCCCTTTTTTAATAAAAAACCCACAAAAGTAAAGGATTTCAGGAAATTAAAAATTATTAAAAATAGTGTTATGGTAGAAAAAAATACTTGAAATAATGATTGTATTTTTAGCTAGAATAAACAATGTAGGACTAATATTTCTTAGGAATTATTTTGGTAGGTTTAATATGAATTCATTTAACAGTTCCTTATTAGCGCAAAGTCCTATCTCTTTCTCTGTGAATTTCTCTTTCGATGGAAAAAACGGTAGTCTACTTTTGGACTCCAGCAAAAACACAGTGGTAGTTTTTAGAAATGTATAACGGTTGTGACAACAAACGGCGCTATCGCTTTAGCTTTCATCGCGCTTACATTACTTCTAAATACTACAAATTTAAATTTTTTACTACATATTACAATCGTAATTCTTACATCATCAATTAGAAAATAAAATTAGCTTTCGATTCAAATTTATTTGAAAACTGCCGCTTAATTTAATGACATTTTAAATAATTTTCAAGCATGAAAAGTTTTTTAATTCTATCTTATCAATAACCACCAGTTTGCTTCAATAATAAAAATAGCCCCTGGGAAAGTTGCCACAATTAAAAATAGATTTCCCTAACCATCTTAAAAAGTGAATAATAATAATAATAGTCATATAAACAGTGATAAATCATAGGATCAGATTATCCATAAGATAGAGCATTTTGGCGCTAAACGAAAATCTGTAAAAAAAAAAAAAAAAAAAAAAAACTATTTTCAGTTTATGTTGAACATAAAATTGATATGTTAAATTCGTTGATGTATATGTTTCAGCAGATATCAGAATATGCTAGGAATTGCATTTTTTATATTGTTTTAACGATCGATTTGTCAACTGTATAAGAGGGAAAATATCCCCGATTGTGATGGAAAAGGGATAATCATCCTGATTATGTAAAGGAACCGAAGAAACCATAGAAATAAATTACACTTGAAAACATTAAAAATCTCCCTCATCTGCAGATTGATTTATTACATGTAAAAAAGTTTTTCATTTTTACATAAAAATTGAGTAGCTTAAAATAATGGATGCGTTTTAGAAGAAATGAATTTGTAACGAACAATGACTAAAGAGGACATTTTAAAACTTTTAATTTAAACATTTTAAAACTTTTTTAACATTGAATTTTTACGGTGCTTTTGGGCAGATGCAATGCACATGTGCATAGGAGCTCATTCGGTTGCATTATCACAGGGGGGGGGGATGTGTGCTTTATTTACTATGTTATTTTATTTACTGAATATGAGATGAGCATAGGAATATACTATTTGTATGATACTTCATAGGTACATGAAATTTTTTTCTTGCCGTAGGGAATATGGCGATAATGTCAAACTGATTTACATTACACAGTTTATTACGGATTGTTTGTTTGGAGTTTGCATCGGAGATATCGACTGGTATTTGACTGGGGAAAAACTTTTAAAATATAATATTTGAAAGACTTTTTCATACGCACCCCTTCTTAAATAATAAAGAAGCTTATTTTACTGATATTGTTATAGTATTTTGTTTTCGTCAAGTTTTGACGGGTTCCATCTAGTAGTAAATTAAAATGTTTTGCACACTTACGATTAAATAATAATTTTCAAAAAAAGAGATTCGCGTTGAATAAATAGCGAGTCACAGTGCTTGGCACGGTTTGAAATAAAAATTATTTGCACATTCAGGGTTGAAATAAATGGCGCATTAGCATACATTTTGGCATGATGTTGGTATAACGGAAAAGTACCGAAAGATATCCAAAAAACTTCGTTCCAAATTAGGCCAATTCTTTGTAGACTCTATTATTGAATAGGTCACCTTAAAAAAAAAGAAGTGAATAATTGTGTTACATTATGGTGTCTATGGGGTTTACATTATGGTGTCTATGGAGAAAAATAATTTCCGTTGGATTTTAATGAAGTTACAAAACTTCAAATATATTGAAATTGATATGCCTCACTGAGGTGGACTAAAATATGCTATTTGTCGAGAATTAAATAAAACTCATGCACTCGTGACATCATAATTCACTTTTATATTTAACAGAATAATAAGAGGCTATTATAATTTGTGACTCCTGTTATAGCCAATACACACGCGTGACCTACGTAATACCTATTACGTAGGTCGCGATGCATGCCAGGACACATTGCCGTTGTCATTATCTTTTTACGCGTGGAAGTTTCGCTATGTAAAATTTGGTAATTTTTGAAATTCAATATTTGAAAAACGGCATAATCATTAGATTTTAAATTTATATCAAGGAAAATACAATTTTTTACCTTTCTAACGCAGTTTGTCTAATAATTTTCTGATGAATACTTTTCCAGCTATTAATTTTTTCAGTATCTTCAACTGTTTCCTTTTCCGAGATTAATCTTTGGCAACGATTAGCGAAAAAGCCAGTCGTCCGCAACGCGTAGCTTTTTATTAAAGAAGATATTAAATGTCTCCTATTATGTGTCTGAAGTCAAAGAATATATTTCATACCTATTCTCGAAGCTAAAATATTACTTCATTTTACTGCGTTTTTAAACATCTCGAAAATTCCAGTTCTAACCAGAAAAATCATTTGGTGCGGATAACATCCGGAAGTCTAATCACTACGATATCTCTACGCCTGAAATCGGATTAATTCCTTCAAATTCAGACTATGATTGGCTAAAACAGATCACATGTCGCGTTTGTATCCAAGCACGTATCCCCCTTAAAGTCGCTTGCACTGCTCGGAGACACAGAATTTTTGATGGATTCTCTTGTCTTCGAAGTTGTTGACAAATAATTCTGGAGCCGTAGTGAGAAGAATGGAAGTCCCTGTAGTATTTTCATAACCTTTAACATCATGGAAACTCAATAGCTTCTAATTTTAAAGAACATTTCCCTCATGTGCTTGATGTGTTGGACTGAACAAAATAAGTGAAGCGAAACCACTGTCTGCTTGTATCCTCTGTTTTACATTTCGCGTCTACGAATATGTTTTCCGAGTGTGAACGACTGTAATTGCCTATGCTATTCATTGGGGAAAGCTGCCTTGATAACTCCAAAACCTTCCAAAACATCACACATACACACATATATAAATCCTCTGCGTGATAACTTAAAATTCTGCCCAACAAATAAATTACTAAAACGCGAAATAATTAATTGATCTACTTGCAAGAACATCATGCAAAGTTTGATACAAGACGCCGAATACTGCATTGGGAATCCGAGAAACCGACTTTATTCGGAATAGAAGTAATTTTTCGCTTTTTTTCTTCTACTTTTTAAAAGTTATATTTTGCAGATAGGTACGTCTATTGTTACTCTTGTGACCATCAGAGAAAACTTTCCTAAATATTTAAAATTCTTTTGTTAGAAAATATATTTAGGATAAAATTCATGTTCTACTCACATAAAGCATATCTAATTTGCAACAAAATGCATTTTACTTGTCTAGATAACAAATCAAATTTTTGTTACTCTTGTGACCACTGGATAATGTAACATTAAAAAATTGTGTTTGATGTAGAAATACAGTAAATTGTATAAGAATATAGAACTAAAAATTACAGAATGCAGAGGAGTAATTATATATTTTCAAAAAGGAATAATCATTAAATTTATCTGCTAACACATTAATTAATTACATTTGAATTTATAAAATGCTAAGTGACATTTGGATTAACAATTAATTTTTACAAACATTCATTTTAAACACTACAAAAACCCATTAAAATATGTTTTAACGAATTTATTTTTCACACAAATCAATTTTTTAATTCTTGTTAAAGTTTAAAATACATAACATAAATGTAAAAAAAATATATTATTTTAAAAATTTCTAAAAGTTTCTAAAATAAAAGTTTCTAAATAAAGTAAAATAAAAGTAAATAAAGTAAAATAAAAGTAAAATAAACGTTTCTAAAATACTTGAGAGTATGTTATTATTATTTTTTTTATTACCAAATATGTAATCATCATATTCAAACTTGAGAATTTTACTTTTATTGGTACTAAGCATTTTATTTGATAATCATCATTTACTATGTAAGTAATAATGCCATGACACTTTAAATCATCATGTTTTACAATCCCCTTTTGGCCATATTGTAACTTCTCAATCTCTGCTACTAAACAGAATAAACAATTGTTTTCATTATCAGTAATATCACTTGTAACTTTTCCTGTATCGTTATTTACTTAATGAAGCACAAAATATTTGTACGAATCGTGTTATGGTTTGTAGTAGATAATGGCATTTCTTATGACTTCAACAAAATGCATTTTGAGTGCCCTTCACTGTTGGTAGTTTTTCTCAAAATAATGAAGCGTGTTCTGTTTTTTTTTAAAAAGAAATTATTCATCTGTTACATGGAGTATGCGTATGCTTACTTTTGTTTTGCCATGAACAATTTTGACACAATCAGCAGTATTCCTTAGAATTATCTTTTAGTCCCACATATTATTCCACATAATGTGGTTTTACAGTAGTATCAATTCCGTCTACAGTCCTTACCATGTGCTGTTGAAAAAAATATCCAATTAAATTCATCGAGATTGAAGTCTTATTTACTGCTGTTATATTTGCAAAGTTATATTTTTTCGCTTAGATTGGCCAATCATCAGAAAAAGGATACACTTTGAAGAAATAGATTTTCTTGGAGATGTTCTGTTAACGCAGAAAAGCATTTACAGAAAATCAATCATGAGTTACTTTGTATGAAATCTATGCATAATATTTTATTTCATTTGTATCACACCAAATAACAGCAGTAAATACTGTTTTCGTCTTGGTATGAGCAGATATATAGTTCTCAACAATCTACAAGCATGCCGATTCTTTCAAAACTGTTTTTTTTTTTTTTTTTTTTTTTTTGATCATAATAAGCATGTGTACGTTTGAATGAATGTGTTCAAGAAATGGGTATAGTTGCTTTCGAAGATTTTGTAAACAATTAAAAATGGTTTCTTCAACTGTTATTTCTTCAAAACGCTTATCAACATTTTCCCATTGACAGTAACCTATCAGAATTTCTGCAAGATGGACTTCAGTTTCAAATAATTCTTCGATGATATTCTCGCAAATTAGACATTCTGAATTCAGACATTGAAATGATGATGTATCAGAGCAAAGCCAATGAAATCCTTTACAGGAATGTTGAATACAAAAAGTACATCAGCTACTGCCTTACAAATTGCTCGAAAGTTTTCATAATAACAACAATTTCAGGCATTTTCAGGAATGTATTTTTTATGTTGTTTTCTGAAACTAGGCTTTAAAGCTGCAAATGGGGATTTCCCAATTTTTATATCTTGAAAATCTTCTTTAAACAACAACAACAACAACAAAAAAAAAGGCTTCTCTTACTGTAAATAGCAAATGTCGCCTGGTATTGATGATAAATTTATGATCTTTTTTGCCTCTAACTAATGCATATTTAGCTGAAGGATCCTCTCTAATCTTCATAGACATAAAAAGTTTGCAACATGTTTCTATGTTTTTATTATCTTTTTAGGATTTTTTGGTCACATGAAAAATACCGGAGTTTTGAGCAAGTATTTCAATTACACTTAACTATTAGTTGAAGAACTATGATGTTTTTTTCCAACAGCTTCACCAATTTTCTGAGAATCAAAGATTTGTTTTTATTTTCGCTACCATATCTGAATTTAGCTAGTTCTCTATTTTTTTTCTTTTTCTCTTGCTAAAGCTTTTGCTGTCTCTGAAGACATTTCTTTCACTTTATCATAATATATTTTGCTTTGTTTTTGCTTTCTCATCTCTCCATATCCAGTTTCAATCTTCTGTTTTTCTCTCTACAACATTTAGCGCTTAGCAGCAATTTTTCTACTCTTTAAAACAATTTAATCCGTAAGAAACACTATTAGAATCCTTCGTTTAAGAAATATTATCAGAATCTTTTCCTTTTTATTGTAAGAATCCTTAGAGGACATACATCATAATTTAGCTAAAGAAGCTTTACAACTCTTATTAAATTATTTGATCACAGGCCATGTGCTTCAAACCAAAAGAAAACACGCAAAAATTACACAAGTTGAGTTGTTTTAATCTATCTATAATCTGCTGTCACGATTGTTTTATAACCTTAAGTATTAATAAAAACAAATAAAAAATTCCTTCATTAGGTAATTTGGTTAGCTTGACAGTTACAGAATACAATTAATTATGGCTATAGACTACTTCAAGAAATGTTCTAATATGGGAGGAAACAACTAAACTTTGAGCACTGCTTTTGTTTTGATTTTAACACAACTTTATGACAAACTATTGACAAAAATGTTGTGTGTCACTTGTGACATAATCATTTGTTAGTCTTCTGACAACATCCCAGAATTCCATTCATAACATAAATAAAATATTTAATGTCAAATATGTCTTATCCCACCAAATCAGAGAGTTAGAAGTTTTGAGTGAAAAATTTAAATAATTTTTATAAAATTGAAACTTTTAGCTGTTTTTTGTCACTCCTGTGACATTTAAGTATCAACTATTAAATGCAGTCAAAATTGCATTTAAGACTTTATCTAAAACATTTTAATTATGTAGAGCTGGCAAATATGATATTTTGAATAGATAATAATTTGATTTAAGTACCAAAAAAAAAAAAAAAAAAAAAACATTCATTTTAATAAGTGATATTTTAAGTTCAAAGACTTTTCCTTATGCAATTGAAACTTGCGAATTCATATGCACCAGATCTTTAGGCTTAAATTGATGTATCACAGTTATATTTTTGTTTAAAAAAATTTTGCATCCAAAATTTTCAATTCTAGTGAACGTACCCAGATATAAGATGTTTCACAAATTTGTAAAAATTCTACATGGATGCAGAATGATTCCCAAAGTTAATTAAATGCATGAATACCTAATGTGACTTGATATAGGGCGTTTTACAAACCTGTAAAAAAATTGTCAAAACTATATTAAAAATTGTCCAAATTATAGGCTTATATATACGATATACAGGGTGATTAAAAAAAACAGTTCGTTATATTTCATCCTGATTAATTTATCCGGGAATACACCTAAAAAAATAAATACTTACACGCTGGGTCCCATAATTTAATCCCATAATACACGCTTTCCCATATCATTGTTTATTCCTAAGTTTAACAATAACTTTTGTAGATGGCTGTTGGTTTTTAATTCCCAGTTCCAATTTCAAAGCCACTAATACAAACATTTATTTTTTATAAGTCATCTTGTTCTTCTGGAAATTTCATCATGCGTTTTGATGCATATTCCCAAAGATAGCGATGCCGTTTTTGAAGGTAACTCGCACACCTAAAAACCAATTGCTTTCATGAACCATGAAGAGCTACAAAACGCAAAACAGTGTAAAAAACATCTGAATTACTATCATCTGATGTCTCAAAAAGCTTATGGAATGGAAAGTCTTAAAAATGCATTAGGGCATAAAAAACAACATAGTACTATATTTTTGGGACGAATTAAACCGAAACCTAATGTAGCTAATTTCGTATGTCACAAACATACACACTTAATTTGAAGCTGATTGGAGGATTTATACGATGATTATACGGTAAAAATTGACGTCATAAACATTTTCATTCATTAAAAAAAAAAAAAAAAAATTATAATTGCACCATTTTTTTTTTTTTTATTTATTGATTTTTCGTTTAGCTAATACGTACCTAGAATAATATCTCTGTCTGCTGAAGAAGTTGTCTTAGGCTGCCTGATTACTTAAACAACATTTTCTCTCGAGTGATACATAAATTGTGATTATGTCCCATGACGTAGAATTTAAAAGCTCTGTATTCCTCCCAATCTATACGATTTAATCCGTGATGACTGATTATTTAGGGCCTAATTAAATCGTACAAATTCTGCAATTCAAGAAGAAAATTTTTATATTTCTTTTCAATGCTAAATGGTGTAAATTAACAAAATAATACAAATTAAAATAACTTTTATTAGGTTGTTTGACATGTTTCGACTCACTCCGAGTCATTTTCAAAAACAAATGAGAATATTCCATAATTGCACGGGCTTTGAAGCTATTATTTTCATGTACTTTTTTAAAAACTACGCACGTTATCTTTTATTTTTACTTGGTTGTTTATTTTCATATCTGTAACCATGGAGTAACTCGAGCCACAGTTTCGGTAAATTAAAAGATGCTGCATCGTTACATATTGTATTTTTGAGTGTTAGTATCTCTAAGTTTGTTCTTATTATGGATGGATAGTATAGACTGGAGGGACCATAGAGATACTAACATGCAAAAATACAATATGTAACGATGCGGCATCTTTTAATTTACCGAAACTGTGGCTCGAGTTACTCCATGATCACATATATGAAAATAAACAACCAAGTAAAAATAAAAGATAACGTGCGTATTTTTTAAAAAAAGTACATGAAAATAATAACTTCAAAGCCCGTGCAATTATGGAATATTCTCATTTTTTTTTTAAAATGACTCGGAGTGAGTCGAAACATGTCAAACAACCTAATAAAAGTTATTTTAATTTGTATTATATTGTTAACTTACACCTTTTAGCATTTAAAAGAACTATATTATTACAAGGTGTTATAATTTATTATATTGTTAGGAAGATTTCTATTTAAAAATTACTGTCAACAACAAAGCGTAAAAGTTGGAGCCATGCATGAAGCGTCTTAAAAAGCCTGTCACGAGCCGCCATTGGATTTAATTTATAAGTACGAATTTTTACTAAGAATTTTCGCATACTTTAAATAAATTTTATTTTCAAATGAAGACAAAACAACTTAAACCTGCGATACAAGAAATTTGATTTGCCACATAGAATACTCCCGAAAACATTAAATTACTTAGAAACTTTTAAGTTACTAAATGATATTTTGCAAAAAATATGGAACATAGCACTCACATATGAAAAAGATCATTTAGAATTTTATTTACCTTTTGGAAGGTGAAGAATTAGAATTTTTATGCTTTAGCCCCTTTAAGCTGTAGAGAACTGTATCAGTTCGGGTTCAAATTAATAAAATATTAGTCGTTACTGAATTTGCCTTTTCACTGCCAAATTTAAAATTTCCATTACTGTGCTAAAATAAAATAAAAATTGTGTTCGAAAGAATTTTTAGTACTCTAGTACCAAACCAATATTTTTCGGTACTCTGCAGGTGTATGATATTAAATAGTATTCCATTTGAAATATTGCAAATGTACAATCAATAAATATTTATAATGCAGAAATAGTTTCAATCTAGTGGAAAAATATTTCTAAATTTAATTAAAATTAAAAAAATATTTGTCTTTTATTCCAAATATCCCAGTGTTATGTCTGTATTTTAAAATGTATTGCATAAGTTTTCGTAGAAAATGTGGCTTTTCTAAAAATATAAATTACTCAATATTACACAATATTGTGCTAATATTGGTTTGCTACTACAGTATATTCAAATTCATTTTTCCGCTATTAACTATCAGAGTAGCGCCAACTGTTTTTTTTTCCTAAACATGAATAATGAGGATCTGTTCTTGAGCGCAGACGATAAATGCACAATAGAAAACAAAGGAATTCTTCCCAAAAAATATTTCCATTGTTCCCAATGATGAATCGTCGCGATAAAGTATTCCGGAATTTTTTTTTCTTTGCCACTTATTGGGCGAATACGGAAATCAGCCAGAAACAAAACCGCCTATAAACTTTATAGACGGTTTTGATCAGAAATAATAATAATAAAGAAAAAAAGCATCAAAAGACAACTGCGCACAAAACATTTTTTTCCCTCTCTGGTCAACGTGTTCTCGAGGCTTTTAGAGAGGTTTGCTTATCTTGCGGACTGCGAAAGTTGGGCCAAATGAAGCGTGTTGTCACCAACAAATGAAACAATGTGTAAGAATGCGCTGTGAGCGAGAGTTTATCTATACGGAGTATGGAATATTCACGCGCAATTTACGCTCAAAGTGTGTCACACCGGCCGCCCAAAGACAAAAGGGGGATGGAGAAGCCAAGAATCGATCATGTTCTGGTTCTATTACTAAATTTTATCTCGATTTTTGCGGGCAGGACCCCCCTCTTTCCTATTGTAAACACGAGTTGTCATCAGCGGGATAAATTTTCTTTTTCATAGTCCCAAAATGGCGCCGAACAGAAGAATGCGAAGATATAAATTAAAGCTATTAGCCGATGCTTTCGCTTCGACGATCGCCGGCGCTGGTAACTTTAGTTCATTAACCGTCGAATAAATGACTTCTAAATGATGTTCCACCCACCCTCCCTCAAAAGCAGAGGAGGAAGGGAGACACAAAAATGCAAATCTCGCAGCTTTTAAAGCTGTATTTCGTAAAATTCCACAGTACGTTTCACTTGTTTCGGTATTTTGGCACCAAATTTTACAGGAGCAAGTATTATTACGCGGAGACTTCGTGAACGAGCTCGAGTAACCAAAAAATTACGTCTGGTAAATTTACTCAGTTTCTATGGTGAAATTAGGAATATTATCCATTCGTATTAACTCCTGGGATGAGAGCACGCTTGTTATCTTCAAAAATTTTGCCGAACAACAAACTCCATTAGAATGAGAAAAAGAGGTGGAGGGAGGGGGGTGGGGGGCGACGAAGATCTGTCAAAATTAACTCTTTATAAGCAACAATTTGAATTTGCAAACTAGCTTTTATAGCAAACTTTTTGAGTTCTTAATTTTAACTATATATATATATATATATTTATTTCAGTTTTTAAAAATCAAGAGAAAAAAAAAACAGTGTTTGATCAAAATGTGACCAAAATTATTCACCAACATTAAATTTTTTGACACAAAACATATCTTTATATGCAGTGAAACCCTGCTATAGTAAATCCTGTTTATAAGAAACCTTTGGATATAACGAACAATATTTTCGTCCCTTACGGTTAGTAGCTTAAATGTTATATAGTAGATATAACGAACACTTGGCTACAGCGAACTAAAAATTCAGTACGCTAAAAAGGTTCATTCTAGAGAGGTTCAGTTATACTGAATTAGCATCTAGCTACATGATGCATATATTTCTGGGTTTCTTCAACCTGTTTTAACTACACGAAGTTATGATTTCCATGTCAGAAACTGATGCCAAAAGACATAAATGAAAATTTGGTTTTAAAAATCGAGCTTTGTATCATCATTTGTTGAAATTTAAATAATAATTTGGATTAATTACAATTTGCAGGTATGATAAAGTGATTCTTGATTTTGAAATGAGTAAATCGTTTGTGTATGATACATATCTGCAAAATACACATTAAAGGATTGAAATATACAGGATGCCATAAAAGATAATTATGTTTTTTATTTTAAAAAAATTGTAGGAGAATGAGCTAGAAAACTTAATCTCACCTATAATAATAATAATAATAATAATAATAATGCATGCAAATATCCTTGATCTTAAAGAAAGCACCATGTTGGAGATCCTTGATCTACATTGTATGGTAATTTATGGTGCACCAATATAGGTACGGTATTTAAAACTAGAACCCATCCAATGTAATGGCGAAATGGTTAAAAATAAGAACTCTTCCTGCTATTGTGAAATTGTAGTCACCAACGATGAGGATTCTAAAATCGAATTTTTATGTAAGGTGTATTATAAATAAATGCTGTTTGAAGAAATTAGTTTATCCTATATATTATTTCTGTTGTTAACATCCTATTTTCTAAGCAAATAAAAAACGCAGAACGAGATACCACATGAAACGATTTGAAAGGGACTTTTGACATAGTACACTCACATTTCGTTAAAACATGTATTTTGATTAAAAGTTGTAATTAATTAAACATGAAATCGGCATTGTTTTCATAAATAAAATGAAAGGCTTTCCCCAAATTAGTGTTGCTACAAAGATAAAATACTGCAACAATAATTATAAAAAAATGTTCAATAAAGATGAAGTGGGACATAGTTGCTGCGTATGGGTTTATTTTATATTTATGATTAACAAGTAATATATATATATTTTAAAAGTCAATTCCTACTTTTTATTCATAAATATATAAAATAAACCCGTGCAGCATTAATGTCCCATGTTATCTTTATTGAACATTATTTTATAACCATCGTTGCGGTATTTTATTTTTTGTTGGCATCACTCATTTGAGATAAATCTTTCATTTCATTTATGAAAACAATGGGAGAAATTGTTTTCTCCCATATAAAAATTAAAATTAATTAATTAAATTTAATTAATGAATTAATATTTGAAAACACTGTACTAACATCAATTGTTATCCAGTACAAGTTTTAAAAAAATTATTTGAACTTGAATGGATGAATAGAAAATATTTTATTAACGATTGAAAGAAAATTCCAACAAGATATATATAGAGACAGTGTGAGCTAATAGTAGGAATTTAATAAAAAGCAAAATTTAAATTCAAATACTGAATTTCTTTTTCTTTATCCCATGTTTTTTTTTCTTTTCGAAACAAATGATGTCGCCCTTTAATGCAATTAAAATACGATTGATTTTTTTTTTTTAATTATTGGGAAAATGGTTGTTGCTTTCGGTTGAGAATGGACCAAATGATGTACGCACTTTACTCTTTTAACCGTTTTTAATGAAATTCTGTCAAGCTAATTTTATCTAAAAAACGGCTCAGACTATTTAGACTAAATTTTGCATCCTATGGTTTTCGGGCACGAGAAGACTGTTGGGCTAGGTCACATGCTCAAGAAAACCCGATTAGCGGGTTAATTTGGGTCATCATGGGTCAGGGTCAGGCTAATCGTATCTAAAAAATGGCTCAGACTATTTTGACTAAATTTTATATCCTACGGGTTTCGGGCACGAGAAGACAATTGGGCTTGGTCACATGTTCGAGAAAATTTGATTAGTGGGTCATTATGGTCATGGGTCATGATATTTGAACTCAAAGCTAATTTTGACCGAGCATAGGTCTTCTCTGCTCGTATATTCTAATACGAGCAAATCTTGTGTGTGTGTGGTTATGTATGCAAATTTCAGCTTAAAAACAGCTCTAACGATTTTGACGAAATTTTGTATCCTACCATTTTGGCGCACAAGAAAACCATTGGGCTAGGTCTCATGTTCGAGAAAATTCGATTAGTGGGTCATTTTGTGTGACCATGGGTCAGGGTCAAGCTAATTGTATCTAAAAAACGGTTCAAACGATTTTGACTAAATTTTGTATCCTACCATTTTCGGGCATGAGAAGACTACTGGGCTGGGTCACATGTTCGAGAACTTTCGATTAGTCGGTCATTTTTGGGTCAACGCGGGTCAAGTTAATTTTATCTAAAAAACGGCTCTAGCGATTTTGATTGAATTTTTTATCCTACGAGTTTCGGTTACGAGAAAATCATTGGGCTAGGTCACATGTCCAAGAAAATTCTATTAGTGGGGCATTTTTGGGTCACTGTGCGTCAAGCTAATTTTATCTAAAAAACGGCCCAGACCATTTACTCTAAATTTTGCATCCTTTGGTTTTCGGGCACGAGAAGACTGTTGGGATAGGTCACATGTTCGAGAAAATTCGATTAGTGTGTCAGTTTGGTCATGGGTCAGTATGGGTCAAGCTATTTTTATCTTAAAAACGGCTCAGACAATTTGCACTAAATTTTGTATCCTACGGTTTTTGGGCATGAGAAAATCATTGGGCTATCTCACGTGCTCAGAAAACCCGATTAGTGGGTCATTTCGGGGCATCATGGGTCAGGGTCATGTTAATTGTATCTAAAAAACAGCTCAGACTATTTTGACTAAATTTTATATCCTACGGGTTTTGGGCACGAGAAGACTATTGGGCTTGGTAACATGTTTAAGAAAATTTTATTATTGGGTCATTTTTGTCATGGGTCATGATATTTGAACTCAAAGCTAATTTTGACCAAGCATAGGTCTTCCCTGCTCGTATCTATACGAATATTATAAAGGAGTAAAGATTGTTTGTTTGTTTGTTTGTTTGTTTGTAGGCGGTAATCTCTGGAACTACCGAACCGATTTCAAAAGTGATGATGGCAAATTGATGGTGACAACCCCTGCTCCAACATAGGCTATATTTTATGTAGGTGCCATTAACCCCAGGGGGAGGGGGGTGCAGGAGCAAAAAACGTTCTAAAATTGCGATTTTTTGTATAAGGAAGGAGCCAGAAATTTGAAAATTGGCATTGTAGCTACTTATAAGATGTAAATGCTCTCTAGGAACAAATTAAAAAAAAAAAAATCGAAATTTAAAAGGGTGAAATAAGCGAAAAGCGTCCTAAAAACATTCTAAATTACAATTTCTATGGAATCTCTGGAACTACAGAACCGATTTCAAAAATGATGGAGGCAAATTGATAGTGACAACCCCTGATCCAACATAGGCTATATTTTATGTCGGTGCCACTAATCTCAGGGGGGCGCAGGAGCGAAAAACGTTCCAATATTGCGATTTTTTTAATACTGAAAGAGCTAGAAATTTGAAATTTGGCATTGTAGTTACTTATAAGATGTAAATGCTCTCTAAGAACAAATTAAAAAAGAAATCGAAATTTAAAAGGGTGAAATAAGCGAAAAGCGTCCTAAAAACATTCTAAATTACAATTTCTATGGAATCTCTGGAACTACAGAACCGATTTCAAAAGTGATGGAGGCAAATTGATAGTGACAACCCCTGATCCAACATAGGCTATATTTTATGTCGGTGCCACTAATCTCAGGGGGGCGCAGGAGCGAAAAACGTTCCAATATTGCGATTTTTTTAATACTGAAAGAGCTAGAAATTTGAAATTTGGCATTGTAGTTACTTATAAGATGTAAATGCTCTCTAAGAACAAATTAAAAAAGAAATCGAAATTTAAAAGGGTGACATAAGCGAAAAGCGTTCTAAAAACATTCTAAATTACAATTTCTATGGAATCTCTGGAACTACAGAACCGATTTCAAAAGTGATGGTGGCAAATTGATGGTGACAACCCCTTTTCCAACATAGGTTATATTTTATGTCGGTGCCTTTAATCCCAGGGGGGTGCAGGAGCGAAAAACTTTCTAAAATTGCGATTTGTTGTGTACGGAAGGAGCTAGAAATTTGAAATTTGGCATTGTAGTTACTTATAAGATGTAAATGCTCCCTAAGAACAAATTAAAAAAAAAAGAAATTTAAAAGGGTCAAATGTGCGAAAAGCGTTATGAAAACATTCTAAATTACAATTTCTGTGGAATCTCTGGAACTATAGAACCGATTTCAAAAGTGATGGTGGCAAATTGATGGTGTCAACCCCTGCTCCAAAATAGGCTATATTTTATGTCGATGCCACTAATCCCAGGGGAGTGCAGGAGCGAAAAACGTTCTAAAATTGCGATTTGTTGTGTACGGAAGGAGCTTGAAATTTGAAATTTGGCATTGTAGTTACTTATAAGATGTAAATGCTCCCTAAGAACAAATTAAAAAAAAAAATTAAAAGGGTCAATTGTGCGAAAAGCGTTCTAAAAACATTCTAAATTACAATTTTTGTGGAATCTCTGAAACTATAGAACCGACTTCAAAAGTGTTGGTGGCAAATTGATGGTGTCAACCCCTGCTCCAACATAGGCTATATTTTATGTCGATGCCACTAATCCCAGGGGAGTGCAGGAGCGAAAAACGTTCCAAAATTGCAATTTTTTTTTTATACTGAAAGAGCTAGAAATTTGAAATTTGGCATTGTAGTTACTTATAAGATGTAAATGTTCTCTAAGAACAAATAAAAAAAAATCGAAATTTAAAAGGGTGAAATAAGCGAAAAGTGTTCTAAAAACATTCTAAAATACAATTTCTATGGAATCTCTGGAACTACAGAACCGATTTCAAAAGTAATGGTGGGAAATTGATAGTTACAATCCCTACTCCAACATAGGCTATATTTTATGTCGGTACCATTAACCCCAATGGAGTGCAGGAGCGAAAAATTTGCGAAAATTGCGTCTTTTTTTATACTGAAGGAGCTAGAAATTTGAAATTTGGCATTGTACTTATTTATAAGATGTAAATGCTCTCTAAGAATAATAATTTAAAAAAAATCGAAATTTAAAAAGGTGAAATGAAGGAAAAGCGTTCTAAAATCCTTCTAAATTATAATTTCTATGGAATCTCTGGAACTACAAAACCGATTTCAAAAGTGATGGTGGCAAATTGATGGTGACAATCCGTGCACCAATAGCCTCTTTAATAAAAAGCTATGCGATGCTGACGACTGGGATTTTCACTAATTGTAGCCACAAATTAATCTCGGAAAATGAAACCTTTGAAGTTACTGAAAAAAATAATAATAGCTCGAAAAGTATTTGTCAGAAAATTGTTAGACAAAGTGCGTTTGAAAGGTAAAAAATTGTATTTTTCTTGATATAAATTTCAAATCTAATGATTATGCCGTTTTTCAAATATTGAATTTCAAAAATTACCAAATTTCGCAATGGAGTACCATAGCAAAACCTTCATGCGTAAAAAGATAATGATAAGGGTGACGTGTCTTGACGTGTATATTGGCACGAGTCACAAATTATAGTAGCCTTATTCTTTTGTTAAAATATTTAGTTAATTTTAGTTAATTTTAGTTAATTATGAAATGTCAATATTTTGTTTGATTAAAAGTTCGTTAAGAGAAATTGACCAGCGTAGCTTGCTAGTATCCTAATACGAGGAAATCTTGTGTGTGTGTGGTTATGTATGCAAATTTCAGCTTAAAAACGGATCTAACGATTTTGACGAAATTTTGTATCCTACCATTTTGGCGCACAAGAAAACCATTAGGCTCGGTCTCATGTTCGAGAAAATTTGATTAGTGGGTCATTTTGGGTGACCATGGGTCAGGGTCAAGCTAATTGTATCTAAAAAGCGGCTCAGACTATTTTGACTAAATTTTATATTCTACGCGTTTTGGGCACGAGAAGACCATTGGGCTTGGTAACATGTTTAAGAAAATTTTATTATTGGGTCATTTTTGTCATGGTCATGATATTTGAACTCGAAGCTAATTTTGACCGAGCATAGCTCGGTCTTCACTGCTCGTCTGTAGCTTACGTCTCACCAGAATCGTAGCAGTAGAAGGCCCTCTAGATCCCTGTGAAGCTGTGGTGGGCTAGCGACTCTCTTATAAACTGAGTCTAGTTTTTTTTATTGTGAAAACGTTCTATCGAAATTAACCTGTGTGCGCATTAGCGTCATCTGCACTCTATTTTATTTTAACTTTCCGAAGTGTTTTTGTGGCTCTCATAATTTGTGGTTATTGATTTTCGCTGTGGTTTTATGCAAATGAGGCTGGGCTGGTCAATCTGCTGAGTATAAAGTAGGATCAAAAGTTCGTATCAGCGGATCTTGTGTCGAGACCTTCCTTAGCCAAGGGTAACGAGATCAGTCTCTTGATTGTGGAGTTGTATCTTGACACGTGCGCCGCTAAATTGAAAATATAGTCTAGTCGAGAGCAAGTTGCTAGTTGGTAAGAAACTCAATTTAGTAATTGTTGGATAAAGTTCATCAGAAACCACGGGTTGCTAGTAACATCTAGATAGAAAATTTGTAAAGAAACAGTGATAATGTTGCTTGCCCTCGATGAGTTTGTAGTTTGTGATCGTCAATTGAGCAGTCAATCTTCATACATAAATGAGTTTTAACTTAATAGTCTTGCATATATTGTATACATTGCACTATCGAATATTGTTATACGTATTAGATTAGAGTTAAGTGTAGCGTAGTTTAGGAAAAATTTAAAGGAAGATCCATCGCATCTCCTCCCAATTGCGGTTTTAAATAAACATTGTTTTTAAATATCAAGTTGACTATGTCTGCACACTGTTAAAAATTTGCAGCAAACTGTCCAGTCATTTGACCGTTTTTATAGAAAACGGTTACATAACCGTAATTTAACTCTGTTCTGACCATATTATTGCCCATATTATGGTCAGAACAAAGTTAAATTACGGTTATCTAACCGTTTTCTATAAAAACGGTCAAATGACTGGACAGTTTGCTGCAAATTTTTAACAGTGCATTTCAACGAGGTGGTCTTTGCCGACTATCTCTCAAAGTGAGTAACCCATTCCTTGCTAATCCTATACATTTTACATCAGTAAACATGTTAAGTGAATAGAATCTAAATAAGCTTGGGTATCGATTATCCAGAAATCTAGAAGACTGGTATCCCAGTCATCGGATTTCAGAAACGTTCTGAATAATAAATTCCATATTTACTCGCGTAATGTTCTCTCCCATATATTAGTCGCGCCTCATATTTTTAAATATATATATTTTTAATAAGAAAAAATATATTCACGCACTTTCTAAATGAAGATTAATTTATAATCAAACTTTAATTGTAGGGTGAAACCCCCAGTTATAGACACCTAACCAGTAACTGATACTTGACCAAAAATCTAACTCAAATAAGCATTTCGTTGTAAAATTCTAGTGGTAAACGAGACACTTATTTTTATTTTGGATTCAATTTATTCACCGACCAGAGGAAATTAAATGAGGAAAAAGCTTTTGAGAATACAAAAAGTGCCATTTTGAAGCAACCATCTTATTTCTAAATTTAAGGAAGTGTTTTTCTAATCTATTTGTAATGCATCCATCCTAAACATTTTTCTTAAAGCTACACTTGTAGAAATTAGCTTAAAGATGCATATGCTATATTAGAGCCATGATTTAAGGTATATTTATTTAATTTAGCTTAATGAGGGGGGAAGGGGTGCCAGTTATTGGTTCCTAGAATTTTATTTCACCAGTCTCTGACAGAGGTGTTAGTTATTTGTCATATTAAAGAAAGTTGAAATTTGTAATTTGAACTTTTTAAAAATGCATAATAATAAACTAAATTTATCTTCTAGAAAACACTATTAAATTTTAAGTTGTTTTACCGGTGTCTGATACGAGATGCCAGTTACTGGTTCATAAATGTCACTTATTGGATATCTGCATCTATTACTAATATTATAAAGGACTAAAGATTGTTTTGTTTGTTTGTTTGTTTGTTTGTTTGTTTGTTTGTTTGTTTGTAGGGGGTAATCTCTGGAACTACCGAACCGATTTCAAAAGTGATGGTGGCAAATTGATGGTGACAACCCCTGCACCACAATAGGCTATATTTTATGTCGGTGCCACTACCCCAGGGGGATGCAGGAGCAAAAAACGTTCTAAAATTGCGATCTTTTCTATACTGAAGCAGCTAGAAATTTGAAATTTGGCGTTGTAGTTACTTATAAGATGTAAATGCTCTCTAAGAACGAAATAAAAAAAATTCGAAATTTAAAAGGGTGAAATGAGCGAAAAGCGTTCTAAAAACATTCTAAATTACAATTTCTATGGAATCTCTAGAACTACCGAACCGATTTGAAATTTGGCGTTGTAGTTACTTATAAGATGTAAATGCTCTCTAAGAACAAAAAAAAAAAAAAAAAAAATCGAAATTTAAAAGGGTGAAATGAGCGAAAAGCGTTCTAAAAACATTCTAAATTACAATTTCTATGGAATCTCTAGAACTACCGAACCGATTTCAAAAGTGATGGTGGCAAATTGATGGTGACAACCCCTGCTCCAACATAGGCTATATTTTATGTCGGTGTCACTAACCCCAGGGGGGTGCAGGAGCGAAAAACGTTCTAAAATTGAGATCTTTTTTATACTGAAGGAGCTAGAAATTTGAAATTTGGCGTTGTAGTTACTTATAACATGTAAATGCTCTCTAAGAACAAAATAAAAAAAAATCGAAATTTAAAAGGGTGAAATGAGCGAAAAGCGTTCGAAAAACATTCTAAATTACAATTTCTATGGAATCTCTGGAACTACCGAACCGATTTCAAAAGTGATGGTGGCAAATGGATGGTGACAACCACTGCTCCAACATAGGATATTTTTTTTGTGGGTGCCACTATCCCCAGGGGGGGGGGGTGCAGGAGCAAAAAACGATCTAAAATTGCGATTTTTTTTTATACTGAAGGAGCTAGAAATATGAAATTTGGCATTGTAGTTACTTATAAGATGTAAATGCTCTCTAAAAACAAAATAAAAAAAATAGAAATTTAAAAGGGTAAAATGAGCGAAAAGCGTTCTAAAAACATTCTAAATTACAATTTCTATGGAATCTCTGGAACTACCGAACCGATTTCAAAAGTTATGGTGGCAAATTGATGGTGACAACACCTGCTCCAACATAGGCTATATTTTATGTCGGTGTCACTAACCCCAGGGGGGAGGGTGCAGGAGCGAAAAACGATCTAAAATTGCGATTTTTTTTATACTGAAGGAGCTAGAAATATGAAATTTGGCATTGTAGTTACTTATAAGATGTAAATGCTCTCTAAAAACAAAATAAAAAAAAAATCGAAATTTAAAAGGGTAAAATGAGCGAAAAGCGTTCTAAAAACATTCTAAATTACAATTTCTATGGAATCTCTAGAACTACCGAACCGATTTGAAATTTGGCGTTGTAGCTACTTATAAGATGTAAATGCTCTCTAAGAACAAAATAAAAAAAATTCGAAATTTAAAAGGGTGAAATGAGCGAAAAGCGTTCTAAAAACATTCTAAATTACAATTTCTATGGAATCTCTAGAACTACCGAACCGATTTGAAATTTGGCGTTGTAGTTACTTATAAGATGTAAATGCTCTCTAAGAACAAAATAAAAAGAAATCGAAATTTAAAAGGGTGAAATGAGCGAAAAGCGTTCTTAAAACATTCTAAATTACAATTTCTATGGAATCTCTAGAACTACCGAACCGATTTGAAATTTGGCGTTGTAGCTACTTATAAGATGTAAATGCTCTCTAAGAACAAAATAAAAAAAATTCGAAATTTAAAAGGGTGAAATGAGCGAAAAGCGTTCTAAAAACATTCTAAATTACAATTTCTATGGAATCTCTAGAACTACCGAACCGATTTGAAATTTGGCGTTGTAGTTACTTATAAGATGTAAATGCTCTCTAAGAACAAAATAAAAAGAAATCGAAATTTAAAAGGGTGAAATGAGCGAAAAGCGTTCTTAAAACATTCTAAATTACAATTTCTATGGAATCTCTAGAACTACCGAACCGATTTGAAATTTGGCGTTGTAGTTACTTATAAGATGTAAATGCTCTCTAAGAACAAAAAAAAAAAGAAATCGAAATTTAAAAGGGTGAAATGAGCGAAAAGCGTTCTAAAAACATTCTAAATTACAATTTCTATGGAATCTCTAGAACTACCGAACCGATTTGAAATTTGGCGTTGTAGTTACTTATAAGATGTAAATGCTCTCTAAGAACAAAAAAAAAAAAAAAAAAAGAAATCGAAATTTAAAAGGGTGAAATGAGCGAAAAGCGTTCTAAAAACATTCTAAATTACAATTTCTATGGAATCTCTAGAACTACCGAACCGATTTGAAATTTGGCGTTGTAGTTACTTATAAGATGTAAATGCTCTCTAAGAACAAAATAAAAAGAAATCGAAATTTAAAAGGGTGAAATGAGCGAAAAGCGTTCTAAAAAATTCTAAATTACAATTTCTATGGAATCTCTAGAACTAGCGAACCGATTTCAAAAGTGATGGTGGCAAATTGATGGTGACAACCCCTGCTCCAACATAGGCTATATTTTATGTCGGTGTCACTAACCCCAGGGGGGTGCAGGAGCGAAAAACGTTCTAAAATTGAGATCTTTTTTATACTGAAGGAGCTAGAAATTTGAAATTTGGCGTTGTGGTTACTTATAACATGTAAATGCTCTCTAACAACAAAATAAAAAAAAAATCGAAATTTAAAAGGGTGAAATGAGCGAAAAGCGTTCTAAAAACATTCTAAATTACAATTTCTATGGAATTTCTGGAACTACCGAACCGATTTCAAAAGTGATGGTGGCAAATGGATGGTGACAACCCCTGCTCCAACATAGGATATTTTTTTTGTGGGTGCCACTATCCCCAGGGGGGGGGGTGCAGGAGCGAAAAACGATCTAAAATTGCGATTTTTTTTATACTGAAGGAGCTAGAAATATGAAATTTGGCATTGTAGTTACTTATAAGATGTAAATGCTCTCTAAAAACAAAATAAAAAAAAAATCGAAATTTAAAAGGGTAAAATGAGCGAAAAGCGTTCTAAAAACATTCTAAATTACAATTTCTATGGAATCTCTAGAACTACCGAACCGATTTGAAATTTGGCGTTGTAGCTACTTATAAGATGTAAATGCTCTCTAAGAACAAAATAAAAAAAATTCGAAATTTAAAAGGGTGAAATGAGCGAAAAGCGTTCTAAAAACATTCTAAATTACAATTTCTATGGAATCTCTAGAACTACCGAACCGATTTGAAATTTGGCGTTGTAGTTACTTATAAGATGTAAATGCTCTCTAAGAACAAAATAAAAAGAAATCGAAATTTAAAAGGGTGAAATGAGCGAAAAGCGTTCTTAAAACATTCTAAATTACAATTTCTATGGAATCTCTAGAACTACCGAACCGATTTGAAATTTGGCGTTGTAGCTACTTATAAGATGTAAATGCTCTCTAAGAACAAAATAAAAAAAATTCGAAATTTAAAAGGGTGAAATGAGCGAAAAGCGTTCTAAAAACATTCTAAATTACAATTTCTATGGAATCTCTAGAACTACCGAACCGATTTGAAATTTGGCGTTGTAGTTACTTATAAGATGTAAATGCTCTCTAAGAACAAAATAAAAAGAAATCGAAATTTAAAAGGGTGAAATGAGCGAAAAGCGTTCTTAAAACATTCTAAATTACAATTTCTATGGAATCTCTAGAACTACCGAACCGATTTGAAATTTGGCGTTGTAGTTACTTATAAGATGTAAATGCTCTCTAAGAACAAAAAAAAAAAGAAATCGAAATTTAAAAGGGTGAAATGAGCGAAAAGCGTTCTAAAAACATTCTAAATTACAATTTCTATGGAATCTCTAGAACTACCGAACCGATTTGAAATTTGGCGTTGTAGTTACTTATAAGATGTAAATGCTCTCTAAGAACAAAAAAAAAAAAAAAAAAAGAAATCGAAATTTAAAAGGGTGAAATGAGCGAAAAGCGTTCTAAAAACATTCTAAATTACAATTTCTATGGAATCTCTAGAACTACCGAACCGATTTGAAATTTGGCGTTGTAGTTACTTATAAGATGTAAATGCTCTCTAAGAACAAAATAAAAAGAAATCGAAATTTAAAAGGGTGAAATGAGCGAAAAGCGTTCTAAAAAATTCTAAATTACAATTTCTATGGAATCTCTAGAACTAGCGAACCGATTTCAAAAGTGATGGTGGCAAATTGATGGTGACAACCCCTGCTCCAACATAGGCTATATTTTATGTCGGTGTCACTAACCCCAGGGGGGTGCAGGAGCGAAAAACGTTCTAAAATTGAGATCTTTTTTATACTGAAGGAGCTAGAAATTTGAAATTTGGCGTTGTGGTTACTTATAACATGTAAATGCTCTCTAACAACAAAATAAAAAAAAAAATCGAAATTTAAAAGGGTGAAATGAGCGAAAAGCGTTCTAAAAACATTCTAAATTACAATTTCTATGGAATTTCTGGAACTACCGAACCGATTTCAAAAGTGATGGTGGCAAATGGATGGTGACAACCCCTGCTCCAACATAGGATATTTTTTTTGTGGGTGCCACTATCCCCAGGGGGGGGGGTGCAGGAGCGAAAAACGATCTAAAATTGCAATTTTTTTTATATTGAAGGAGCTAGAAATATGAAATTTGGCATTGTAGTTACTTATAAGATGTAAATGCTCTCTAAAAAGAAAATTAAAAAATTGAAATTTAAAAGGGTGAAGTGTGCGAAAAGCGTTCTAAAAACTTTCTAAATTACAATTTCTATGGTATCTCTAGAACTACCGAACCGATTTCAAAAGTGATGGTGGCAAATTGGTGGTGAAAATCCCTGCTCCAACAGCCTCTTTAATAAAAAACTATGCGTTTCTGACAACTGTGTTTTTCGCTAATTGTTGCCACAGATTAATCTCGGAAAATGAAACAGTTGAAGTTACTGAAAAAAAATAGTAGCTCGAAAAGTATTTGTCAGAAAATTGTTAGGCAAACTGCGTTTGAAAGGTAAAAAATTGTATTTTTCTTGATATAAATTTCAAATCTAATGATTATGCCATTTTTCAAATATTGAATTTGAAAAATTACCAAATTTCCCAATGGTGTACCGTAGCGAAACCTCCATGCGTAAAAAGATAATGATAAGGGCGACGTGTTCTGGCGTGTATATTGGCTATAGCACGAGTCACAAATTACAGTAGCTTTATTATTCTGTTAAAATATAAAAGTGAATTATGAAATGTCAATATTTTGTTGGATTAAAAGTTCATTATAAGAAATTGACCAGCGTAGCGGGCGTAGCTTGCTAGTTACTTATAAAGCAGTACTAAATATTACTCTTATTTACTCTTACTATGCACTCTGCATTACTAATAATTCAGTACAGCTTATTAAATACCACTTTTTATAATAAATATTAATGTATTTTGTTTTTATAATAAAGAATAAAGTTTTCTTTAAAAGCATTTTAATCTTTTAAAATAAAGTGTCAGTCACTGGTTCACTTTGTGTCAGTTATTGGTGTTCCAAAATAGGGATGGTGTCAGTTACTGGAGTTTTTAGCCATATTTATGAATAAAATTAATTTTTAATAATAAAATGTGTAATTTTTCAGAATTTTGCCAACAATATTTTTTAAATATATCTCTACTATCCTTTCAAAAGCAAAGGTAAGTATAAAATAGATTAAAATTTTTTGTAATAGTGATTTGAACAAGAAAGAAGCCTTAAAGTGTCAGTTATACGGGGGAGTTTCACCTTATGAAGTGCAAATATATATATATATATATTTTTTCACGATGGAATACTTGAATTACGTATCTATATTATAAAGCAGAAACATATCCGGGAGTAACGCTGACGATATATTAAGTGTGGCAACGACCTTAAACTTCTAAACATGGCGCAATTTCAATTTTTACACCGTTGTATAGAAATAAAAATGCATTCTCAAATGCGATTTGTTTGAAAACTGTATCCCAATTTACTGAGTTTTTATGCTTTTTAAAATATTTTTCGAGTTTTTAAAAAATGTATCTCTGTAAGCATGTAGCCTGATTACGGAAGATTAACCCGTTTGCACTTAAAACAATATAAAGTGTTCCGAATTTGTTTCATGACGAAATTAAAACGTCATACACCTATAAATAAATAAATAAAATACCACAAACAAAACTGAAAATTTAACAGATATATAATCGAATTATGCGCTTAAACACTGAAATAATCAGAATCTCAAATGCTGTTGTAAGTACAAATTAAAAAACTTGTAAACAAAGGTTTTCACCTTTGTTCTGTTCAGCGGGGGGTATGTACTCAGTAATAATATAAGTACTACTGGGTAATAATAATAAAATAAATTTCTCCGTCTGTTATCCTAGATATCCGTAGATATCCGAAATAGTTCCCCATAGGATTAACATTAGCGAGCGAGTGTTTTCGCCTAAGCGAAGTACTCTCGTAACATAAGTTGATAGTGATTAGGTTTGGGTGCATCTTGCTCAACAGGTGGCGCTACTGTGCTGTGATTTTAATGATTTCCGTGATAGTTGATCTTTGATTATATGGGATGGGAGTTCACCAAATTTAATGTGTAAAGCATTTGTTTAATAGTATATTGTTTCAGTTTTGCCTTTGTTCGTTCAACAGAGATGCTGTTCTTTTCACGGTTTCCGTGATAGCTATATCTCGTCATCTATTGGTTGGGATTTCACCAAGTTTGGTATGTAAGAGATTTATTAAAAAATGTGTTGATTCAATTTTGAGTTTGTTCACTCAACAGAGGGCGCTTTTATGCTATATTTTTACGATGGCCATTATAGCGGTGTTTTAGTTTTTATTGCGTAGAAATGCAATAAATTTTACACTTGAAGTTATTAATTGAAACTATATATATTCGCCCAATTTTGTATTTGAATACCCAACATTGGGGCGCTGTTGAACTGTGCCTTTTTTTTATTCATTGATCATTGTAACCCTGAGTTAAATCCGATGAAATGCAATCTACTTCGTAATTTCTGGTGTGTAACAGGGCTATTAAATTAATTTATTAGAATAACACAGAAGAACATTTTATAATGACCACAACATACTAGTTAAAAATATCACAGTTAGAAAAGATATGTTACTTAATATATTTTTATCTCATTTAATCATATTTAATAAATGATACTAATTAATTAATAATTAGTTTTATTTACATTAAATTATTTTCTTCCCATTGGCATTAAAGGGTTGAAATTATCTACTTGGTTTATTCATGTAATGACCACAACATACTAGTTAAGAATATCACAGTTAGAAAATACATCTTACTTAATATATTTTATCACATTTAATCATATTTAATAAATGATACTAATTAATTAATAATTAGTTCTATTTGCATTAAATTACTTTCTCCCCATCGGAAATAACGGATTGAAATAATCTACTTGGCTTATTCATGTAATGACCACAGCATACTAGTTAAGAATATCACAGTTAGAAAATATATCTTACTTAATATATTGTTATCACATTTAATCATATTTAATAAATGATACTAATTAATTAATAATTAGTTCTATTTGCATTAAATTACTTTCTCCCCATCGGAAATAACGGATTGGAATAATCTTCTTGGCTTATTCATGTAATGACCACAGCATACTAGTTAAATATGTCATAGTGAGAAAAGATATCTTATCTACCCTATATATTTAAATCCTATTGAAACGATTTTATAAAACAATTTTATGAAACAATTTTATGAAACGATTGATTAAACGACTGATTATATTTCACAACTATTCCTCCTAGGATATAGAACGTTGGGCGATCAAATTAACATCAGCTATCCGCATAGATCCGAGGATGTCAAAAATGGTCTTAGAATTTTAAAATTTTAATTAGTTTTCAAGATATTAATTTTTTTCTAATTTTAATGACATTTCTGTAATGATAGAAACTACATTACACCATTTTTGTGGATAAAAGAGGGAAAAGGGAAAACAATAGGGATTATTAGATTTCTTTTTTTGTCGTCATTTTCAAATTGAAATTAAAAAATGAAATTATCATGAGAGACGGTAGTATCTCGAGTGACGCTGCAGAAAACCGAAAACCGAAAGCCCAAAACCGAAGATTCCGCCACTCTTATATATACAGCTAGAAGGACATCAAAGGAAGAGCTAAACGCCTACATTTAATATCTCAGCAAAAATGAGGAATATCATTCTGATTTTTTCACATTAGTCTTATATCTCCGGTTTAACTCTATCCTGAAATTTATATATTTCTACATGCAGTAGATTTTAAGATCTGGAAGTCCATTTTTAACTAAATTTGTGTATATGTAAGGGTGTCATACTTGTTATCTCCAAAACGGCTCGGACGATTTTTTAAAAATTAATATATTATATTAATCGGTTTTAGATGAAGCGAATAAAATTTTGCGTGAACTTATATTTTGTAGTCGGCAAAAAGAAAACAAACAAGTGGGTAAGTGTGATCGAAGATCGCTCAAAGGGTTCCGTTTAACATTCCTTTCAAAACACTTTATCTTTTCTTTAATAAATTCAAACAAATTTCATTTAGCAGCAACAACAACAAAAAAAAGTCATGTTTTTTATAAAGTAAAAATTTACCGGTCTATTTTTTCGAATATCCAAACCAGCCGGATAGCGGTCCAAGCCCGCTGTTATATTCTGTCATAATAATATCAGTCATACGGACTAAATGCAATATTTAAAAAAATAATTTCAAAATTAAACAAATTGTACACCTTCAAAATGTTAAAATATGCGAATATTTCCATAATCGGATTTTTATCACGATTCAATACGTTTCTCAAACTCATATATTTACTATTCTCTATTATTTATATTGATACTCGCTTTGTATTATTCTCAAACATTTGAAAAATTAGTTAAACTTCCTATATGACGCCTATTTAACAGATTTTCTTTTTAGTTCTCTAATGACGTGATATTAATCTGCTTTGTCCACTTACACATGCTCATACTCCTTGTATTATTGAGAAATCTTAGACATTTTCCGTTTTATTACGACCATGACGTCAATCAATTTTATTTCCTATTTATTCTTTTTTCAATTGATGAAACTTTTTATTTTATTTTCATTTTTCACGTGAAAATCGTCTGATAGAAAATTAATTATTGTAGAAAGAATTTCATTGTGGATTTTAAATCTTTAGCATCTGCTATAACGAAAAATGTTTCAATTTAATAGGAAAAGACTGTTAGAATTTTGGTTTTTTATCTCTATTTATTAAAATAATACGAATTTTTCAAATTTTAATATTTTGAGCTCTTCACAGCTGATATTCAGATTTATACACTAAGTTTGAACTCTGTAAGTTACATACTTTTTGAGAATGGCTCTGTGACGGACAGACAACGAAGCGGGGGTAATAGGGTTTCGTGAGATGAACGAAACCCTAAAAAGGAGGTCGGAGGTCATTATATATATTTTAATAACCAAATTGTTCCAGAAAAGGAATGAAAATAGCTATTCAACTGGAAATTATGTCTTTTTAGGTCCGTTCGTAATTATATAAATACGTAGCACCTACAGTCGTCGTCTGGGTCGTCCGTCTATCTGTCCGCATATAACAGCGCAAAAACTACGCAACCGAAGGATTTGAAATTTAATATATATAATCGTTGCAGAATTTTTTCGAGTCATTTCAAATTTTATGAAAATTGAATAAAAGCTTAAAAAGATATTAATAAAAATATTTATTAAGTAATTTCAATTTTTTAAAAATTGGTGCTTCCTTGTTATAGCAGCTTCCGAGGATTAGTCGTCAAGCGACCGAGATGTTTTGCCAAGTTATCTGACATGTATGACGTTATAGTCATATCTGACGTATATGACATTTTATCACCTCTTTGACCAAGTTATAGTCGCTTTCTCCACTCTATTAAGTCCTATCATACGTAATTAATTCAATGATAGGTAATGATTCTAGGTTTCCATGGTGATTACGCCTGTTAAAGATGGAGTCATATTATTTCTGTATTACTGAGTTTAAAAACTGAATTTGTATACTAAAATTGTTTAATTATAGCAATCCTATAATCTACCGACAGTTTCTTGGATAGATGTTTCCGGAGAAATAGATATTAAATAGAAAAAGAGTCTAAATATGGATTTCAAGTTCTGAAATTTCCAAAGCTAGGCTCAAGTTTCCCATTGATTGGAATTTTCAGTAAAAGTCAACAAAAGATTGAATGTTGCCAACTTGAAATGTACTTTTTTTATTACGTAAATTAATCATATCATAATAACAAACTATATAATTCATTTCACTGAAACTAGTTAAATATATTTTTATCATATTTAATAAATGATATTAATTAATTAATAATATTAAATTATTTTCTACGAATCGGAAGTAACGGGTTGAAATTATCTACTTCGTTTATTCATGTATTGACCAAAACATACTAGTTAAAAATGTCATAGTTAGAAAAGATATATTACTTAATATATTTTTATCTCATTTAATAATATTTAATAAATGATTCTAATTAATTAATAATTAGTTTTATTTACATTAAATTATTTTCTTCCCATCGGCAACAAAAGGTTGAAATTATCTACTTGGTTTATTCATGCAATGGCTACAACATACTAGTTAAGAATGTCACAGTTAGAAAACATATCTTACTTAATATATTTTTATCACATTTAATCATATTTAATAAATGATACTAATTAATTAATAATTAGTTCTATTTGCATTAAATGACTTTCTCCCCATCTGAAATAACGGATTGAAATAATCTACTTAGCTTATTCCTGTAATGACCACAACATACTAGTTAAATATGTAATAGTGAGAAAAGATATCTTATTAAATATATTTTTATCATATTTAATAAATAATATTAATTAATTAATAATATTAAATTATTTTCTACGAATCGGCAGTAATGGGTTGAAATTATCTACTTGGTTTATTCATGTAATGGCCACAACATACTAGTTAAAAATGTCATAGTTAGAAAATATATCTTATTTAATATACTTTATCTGATTTAATCATATTTAATAAATGATAAAAATTAATTAATAATTAGTTATATTTACATTAAATGACTTTCTCCCCATCGAAAATAACGGATTAAAATAATCTACTTGGTTAATTCATATAATGACCACAACATACTAGTTAAAAATGTCATAGTTAGAAAAGATATCTTACTTAATATATTTTATGTCTTTTAATCATATTTAATAAATGATATTAATTAATTAATAATATCAAATTATTTTCTTCCCATCGGCTTTAATGGGTTGAAATTATTTACTTGGTGTATTCATGTAATGGCCACAATATACTAGTTAAAAATGTCATAGTTACAAAAGATATCTTACTTAACATATTTTTATCTCATTTAATCATATTTAATAAATGATATTAATTAATTAATAAGATTAAATTATTTTCTTTTAATCCGCAATAATGGGTTAAAAGAATCTACTTGGTTTATTCATATAATGCTCCATAACCAACTAGTTAAAAATGTCATAGTTACTAATGACATCTTACTTAATGTATTTTTATCTCATTTAATCATTTTTAATAAATTATACCAATTAATTAATAATTACTTTTTTTTACATTAAATGATTTTCTTCCCATCGGCATAAATGGGTTAAAATAATTTACTGGGTTTATTCATGTTTTATTAGAAAGGTTCTTTTCCGTTTAGCCTGTAAAACCAGTTTTGTTACCATAACACACCTCTCACCGAGAAGAAAAGATAATATAATGGTCATAACCAACTAGTTAAAAATGTCATAGTTACAAATGGCATCTTACTTAATGTATTTTTATATCTTTTAATCATATTTAATAAATGATACTAATTAATTAATAATTACTTTTTTTTTACATTAAATGATTTTCTTCCCATCGGCATAAATGGGTTAAAATAATTTACTGGGTTTATTCATGTTTTATTAGAAAGGTTCTTTTCCGTTTAGCCTGTAAAACCAGTTTTGTTACCATAACACACCTCTCACCGAGAAGAAAAGATCATATAATGGTCATAACCAACTAGTTAAAAATGTCATAGTTACAAATGGCATCTTACTTAATGTATTTTTATATCTTTTAATCATATTTAATAAATGATACTAATTAATTAATAATTACTTTTTTTTACATTAAATGATTTTCTTCCCATCGGCATAAATGGGTTAAAATAATTTACTGGGTTTATTCATGTTTTATTAGAAAGTTTCTTTTCCGTTTAGCCTGTAAAACCAGTTTTGTTACCATAACACACCTCTCACCGAGAAGAAAAGATCATATAATGGTCATAACCAACTAGTTAAAAATGTCATAGTTACAAATGGCATCTTACTTAATGTATTTTTATATCTTTTAATCATATTTAATAAATGATACTAATTAATTAATAATTACTTTTTTTTTACATTAAATGATTTTCTTCCCATCGGCATAAATGGGTTAAAATAATTTACTGGGTTTATTCATGTTTTATTAGAAAGGTTCTTTTCCGTTTAGCCTGTAAAACCAGTTTTGTTACCATAACACACCTCTCACCGAGAAGAAAAGATCATATAATGGTCATAACCAACTAGTTAAAAATGTCATAGTTACTAATGACATCTTACTTAATGTATTTTTATCTCATTTAATCATATTTAATAAATTATACCAATTAATTAATAATTTTTTTTTACATTAAATGATTTTCTTCCCATCGGCATAAATGGGTTAAAATAATTTACTGGGTTTATTCATGTTTTATTAGAAAGGTTCTTTTCTGTTTAGCCTGTAAAACCAGTTTTGTTACCATAACACACCTCTCACCGAGAAGAAAAGATCATATAATGGTCATAACCAACTAGTTAAAAATGTCATAGTTACAAATGGCATCTTACTTAATGTATTTTTATCTCATTTAATAATATTTAATAAATGATACTAATTAATTAATAATTACTTTTATTTATATTAAATTATTTTCTTCTCATCGGCATTAATGGGTTAAAATAATTTACTGGGTTTATTCATGTTTTATTAGAAAGGTTCTTTTCCGTATAGCCTGTAAAACCAGTTTCATTACCGTAACACACCTCTCACCGAGAAGAAAAGTTTCGCGGAATAATCTCCTGTTGCAGATAGATAGATGCTTTTTCTATTGTAGATTGTTGCTCCCCTGAGCTTCGAAATTTGATCGCGTCTCCCCTGTGGACAGTGAATTAAAAAAAAAAGTGTATGTTTGGTATTTTTTTTCAGGAACATGAAGCAAGATATTTGAAAAACTGTTTTTGTATTTTGTTTACTACATTTAAAAAAAGAAAAAATGATTTTTGTACTGACGAAATAAAGTTGGGTGTTCCCAGCAGACTCGTTCCCCGGAGATGGTGTCGTTCTGGTAGTCGTCCACGGTGATCTCTTTAACTCTGTCAAATGTTATCTGAAATAATAAAAAGCACAATGTCTTTACCCCGAACACTTAAAACTAGAGAGAAATCGCTCGGTTTTATATAAAAAAAAAAAAATAAATAAATAAAAAAAAATATATTTTGAACAAAATGATGGCCAATCAAAGTTAAGATACCGATTTTCAGAAAAAAAATTTCGAACTTTGATTGTTTAGAAAATCTTCAGATCGCAAAAGAAGCAATTACTCTTTCAATAATATTGTTGTTAAAAATTAGTCAAAATTTGAAGAAGATTGGTTGAGATTTGTTTGAGTTATCGTGATCACCGACTTTTAAAACGTAGTTTTTGAGATAATCACGTTTAACCCTTTCCGGCACAGTGGTCCCACTTCGGGCACACCTAATTTTAATTCCAAACTTGCATTCGGCACCATAAATATTTTAATAAAATTTTGCTTTTACAATGAAAGCTTAAAATAAAGAGATCTTATTTCCTAAAAAATTCGTTTGTAAATTCCGGTGTCAGTCAGTAATTTTGCATTTTACAAACAGAATTTGTCTGTGCCGGAAAGGGTTAAAGATTCAAGTTATGATTTGGATATCATAGAACAAAGTAAATTAAAGTGGCGTAACTTTTTTAATTTTGATCAGATCGACTAGAAAATATAAATAAATATTCTTTGCTAATTGTAATTTCAGAAAATGCAATAAAAAATGCATTTTTGGAAAGTTTGCAGGCAAGTAAACCCCTTTAAGTACATGCCACTATGATGGAGAATATAAGATACTAGCAGGCTACGCCCACTTCGCTGGGTGATTATCCCAAACGAGCCTCGGCTGATTAATACATCTTTTAGTTACACTCTTCCACCGCTAGGAAGCTCATTCTGTTCTAAACAAACCTCTTTCCGAACGAACCTCTAGAACGGGTCCCCGCTGCTTATGGCATCGTATAGCAGGGGTGCTGCAAAAATAAATTAGTTCCAACGTCTACCGTCAGGGGACGTCAGATCTATATACATTTAACATTAACAAGATAATTAAATTACGACCGAACTCCCCCCACCTCAAAATTTAACCAATGACCTTTAACAAAGAATGTACGGTGTAATTTGGCTACCTGTCAGTTCGCACTTTCAAAAAGAAAAAACCAACAACACGTGATTATTACGTACTGAAGAAGTTAAAGCTTCTAAAAGTCAAGCTATATCGCAAATCACAAATATGTGAGTCAATAACGCTGACGTCATAACTATGGGGCAACACTGAGGTTAAAATGCATAAGTTACAACATTGGATCTTTTACACTAACAAATATCGGTAACTTTTGAAACAGAAAATAAATGGCGCTTTTTTTGGTTTGAATTCACACTTTATTTCCGTCCTTTTCAGAAAATATCTAGTTTTAAGTTGGATTTTCGGATGCAGAAAATATTTCTACACGCGTGTGGTGAGTTTTAAATCGATACCTCAAGTACTTTTCTTAATACATTTGTAAAGTAGCGAAAACAAACCACTCGTTGCCTTCGACAAAAGAGAAATAACCGCTTTTTCACCGCCACGTACCTTAGCGTTTAAAGTATAGAGATATTTCACGTATTTATATTCTATTGAAATGTTGGTACATATAAAGCTGTTACACGTGACCAAAACATATATAGAGGATATACATATATCCCCTGGCAAATTATTAGGCCTATCGATGAAAATTTCGAAAGTTATGTAAAATATTAAATTTCCTACATTTAAATAATAAAACTGCAATTTTACAAAGCATTGTTTTATCTATGCAACATTATTTAATAAAATTACAATGCCTGCAACCAAAAATATAAAATTCCGTAGTCTTTTTGGATAAATAAATCCAAGTTGCTTAGCTTAATTGAAAAATCAAAGTAGTGGCTCATTCATAATATCTGTTTTTATTACGCTCTTTTATTTAGCTTAATTTTCTTCATGTGTGTAGAGGTGAAATTTTGTAATTGATTTTTCACTAACTCTCTGATATTTTCACCGATCATGACCCCTACACCCCAAAACCACCCTCCGTTCAAATGTTGATTTATATATATATATTATATATATATATATATATTATATATATATATATATATTCCTATTTGATCTTTACAACCAAATTAACACATGCGTTTTAAAAAATGTATAAAAAAATCATATAATCTTATAAATATTTACAAAAAAAAAAAAAAAAAAAAAAAAATATATATATAATAGGACGGTTGGGTGGGTAGACGTTGGATTGAGGAGGTGTGTGGCGGCGTTGTATGGAAAAATACGCATGGTTAATTTATATATTAAAAAAAAAAAATGTGGGCATTTTGATTTACACAATTGTTTGATCATACACATTTTATAATGGACTGCGATGTGTTATTCTTATGTATATTAATTTAGTTAGATTTACTTATTCATTATTTAATTATTTTAAATGAATTTATATTCATTAATATTAAGAATGTGTTTGATCTAATGATTTGGATTAATACCTTTGGTGGACAATATCATATCTACTTCTAAGATAATGTTTACTTTTATACAGTGTTGATATAATATGTTTTAATTTTATTTAGTGTTTTTATTTAATTTAACTTTGTTTAAAGCCATATTTATGTGACTAATTCATTTCAATATTTACTCAATATTAATTTTAAATTCTTTGATTCTTAATTCAAATCTTTAGTATTTTAATTTAATTTATTTTAAATGATGTTGCATTTTTAGTACAGTTATTTAATCGTTGTTGACATTTAATGGTACATTTTTAATGTTGCATTAATTATTAATTTTTTTCATATTACTATTTTTTTATAACATAGTATTATTAATTTATACATCCATTACTTAGATATTATTCAACTTTCTATTTATTAATTAATTTCATTTATTTATTATTTAACTAATGGCTATCATTAAGATAGTAATTTGGTTTAATTATTAAAAACTAATTTCCATCCATACTTTATATTTACTTTTACCACTAGAGGGCAGCACTATTTTAAGTTGTTTTTTATTATTAATTTTTCCATCTTAATACTTATTTATAACATAGTATTATACATTAATACATCCTTTAATGTAATTCGATTTTCTATTTATTAATTAATTTCATTTATTTATTATTTAACTAATTGGTATCAATTAAGTTAGTAATTTGGTTGATTTATGAAACATTTATTTCCATCCTATTCCTTCGATTCAGATGATATCCACTTTTTTTTTTACTAATAGATGGCAGCACTAATGTTCCTGTTTATTTTATAATCCATTATATTTTAACATTATTTCTGGCATCAGTGCAAAGCAATTTATATTTCTAAGCAATTTATATTTCTAAAATTGGCAACATGATATGATTTTTTATGCAATTCATTCCCCAGTCATGTTGGAGTTTTCATGATGGTTCATGAAATGCAAGGTATCTTATTTATATCTCTATTCATCTTTATGGATTTTTTTAAGTATGGTTTATTTCCTTTTTTATATTGTATTTTATTTTTTATTTTATCACTGATTTGAATCATTTTATTTGAGATGTAGTCCCAATATCATATTTTTTAGCAATGTTTGGCTAATATGAAGATGAAACATCTCATTTTATTTGTGGTATTTAGGCAATTGGGACTTGATAATTCTGTCTAAATTCCACAAATTTCATTTCATTTAATTCATTTATTCCATTGATTCAATTTTTATTTAATTTCTTATTCTTTCAATGTTTTTTGATTCCATATTAAGTGTGTTGGGGAATCTTTCATTGTCAACTAATTATTTCATACTTAATTATTTCATGGTTTAAGTTGGTGTTATGATAATGTTTCATTTATGGTTATATATATATATCTGTATAATTATTGTGAGTAAAATATTTTATCTACACTTTACGAGTTCATATTTCCAATTTTATTATTTCAAAACTGTTATCTCGTGGTAATTTAGTGAGGTGTTAATTGCAGTTTTTTGGATAATCGATGTGAGTGAAATATATTGTATTTTCTTAATGGTTTTTTATTTCCTATTTAAATGTTTCCAAATTTTGGTATTTCCAATTGTTGTCTGGTAATAATTCAGTGTACCTGGATGATTCTACTGATCTTAGCATTATGCCAGTGGAATTATGAAACACTGAATTATTATTTAAAACACATGTGGGTGCATCCAGGCTGATGAGTACATGTGCATGTGTTTTTCCATGTCCAATTCATATTTGATTCTCATGTGGTCCAATTTTCCATTGTGTATGGTTCATATTTAATTTGTTAATCCATTTGTGTTTACTTAGTTGCAACTCCAATTTATAATTTTTTTTTTTTTTCCCCCTTTCTCTCTATTTCTTTTTTCAATATTCTTTTGGTATGAGTAAAATTTGGCTAATTACCATTGAAGCATCAGCTATGGTAATATTATGTTTGCACATGGTATTTATTAGCTATGTGGTATTCTGTATACACAGTATCATTGATTATCTCTTTGGAGATTTAAGTAGAATAGAACTTGATATGTTTTTTGAAATTCATAGATATTATAATTATATATATATATATATATCCATATATATCTCTATATATATGAGATTTGTCATGCTGTAACTCTCTTATTTATGAACCGATTTGGATATGACTGAGTATGTGTATAGGACATACCAAGGTCCCGACCCAGTTCGTTGGCCAGCTTCATGCGCCATCTTGTTTCAAAATGGCGACAAGTTAAATTTTTCTAAAAATTCAAAAAGATGTATAAAAAATTATAATTGAGAAAGTTGTTTCCGTTAAGTGTTAGATCGGGATACAAGGATTCCGGAACATTTTAGGTAGATTTCGTAAGAAATACTACCTATTACATTCTCACCTAAGTTGGAAATTTTGAAAAATTTTTGCAGATCTACGCCGATCATGACTCCCAGAACCCAAAACCACCCCCAGTTCAAAAGTTTATATATCTATCTATCTATCTATCTATCTATCTATCTATCTATCTATCTATCTATGTCACTTTTTTCTGACCACGATAACTGGAAAAATTCTGCATAAATCTCTTCCAAACTGATACATAAAATCAAGGGTCATAAAATCTCGGTCAAGTTGGTTAATGGACAAAATCGAACCAAGGGGGGGGGGGAATGGGGGGGCTTTTTGTGAAAACAGAAAAATCCTCATAATTTCTTTATTATTATACGTATCGAATCCGTTTAAAGTTATTATTACTTCTAGGAAAAGGGCCGAAAATGTATGTATGACAGATTTTTGATATAATTAAAAATGGCTCCAAGGGGGGGGAAAAAAGGGGGTTTTAGAAGAAAAAAAATCATAGCTTCGTCAATTCACAAGATATCAAATCCGCGTAAATTTATTATTAATCCTCTTAGTATTATCTAAAACTTTTATATTGACAAGTTTTTTATAGGACCAACCGTTATAGCAAAAAAAAATTAAAAACAAAACAAATCCCTGCCGGCTCCGCCTGCAAACAAGTTATTTTTCGAAGTAGGCGGTTCCAATTCCCGCATCTTTTCGAAACTGATACATAAAATCAAGGGTCATAAAATCTCGGTCAAGTTCGTTAATGGGCAAAACCGAACCAAGGGGGGGGAAATGGGGGGGGGCTTTTTGTGAAAACAGAAAAATCCTCATAATTTCTTTATTATTATACGTATCGAATCCGTTTAAAGTTATTATTACTTCTAGGAAAAGGGCCGAAAATGTATGTATGACAGATTTTTGATAAAATTAGAAATGGCCCCAAGGGGGGGAAAAAGGGGGGTTTTAGGAGAAAAAAAAATCATAGCTTCGTCAATTCACAAGATATCAAATCCGCGTAAATTTATTATTAATCCTCTTAGTATTATCTAAAACTTTTATATTGACAAGTTTTTTATAGGACCAACCGTTATAGCAAAAAAAAAATTAAAAACAAAACAAATCCCTGCCGGCTCCGCCTGCAAACAAGTTATTTTTCGAAGTAGGCGGTTCCAATTCCCGCATCTTTTCGAAACTGATACATAAAATCAAGGGTCATAAAATCTCGGTCAAGTTCGTTAATGGGCAAAACCGAACCAAGGGGGGGGGAAATGGGGGGGGAAATGGGGGGGGGGGCTTTTTGTGAAAACAGAAAAATCCTCATAATTTCTTTATTATTATACGTATCGAATCCGTTTAAAGTTATTATTACTTCTAGGAAAAGGGCCGAAAATGTATGTATGACAGATTTTTGATAAAATTAGAAATGGCCCCAAGGGGGGGAAAAAGGGGGGTTTTAGGAGAAAAAAAAATCATAGCTTCGTCAATTCACAAGATATCAAATCCGCGTAAATTTATTATTAATCCTCTTAGTATTATCTAAAACTTTTATATTGACAAGTTTTTTATAGGACCAACCGTTATAGTAAAAAAAATTAAAAACAAAACAAATCCCTGCCGGCTCCGCCTGCAAACAAGTTATTTTTCGAAGTAGGCGGTTCCAATTCCCGCATCTTTTCGAAACTGATACATAAAATCAAGGGTCATAAAATCTCGGTCAAGTTCGTTAATGGGCAAAACCGAACCAAGGGGGGGGAAATGGGGGGGGGGCTTTTTGTGAAAACAGAAAAATCCTCATAATTTCTTTATTATTATACGTATCGAATCCGTTTAAAGTTATTATTACTTCTAGGAAAAGGGCCGAAAATGTATGTATGACATATTTTTGATAAAATTAAAAATGGCCCCAAGGGGGGGAAAAGGGGGGGTTTTAGGAGAAAAAAAATCATAGCTTCGTCAATTCACAAGATATCAAATCCGTGTAAATTTATTATTAATCCCCTTAGTATTATCTAAAACTTTTATATTGACAAGTTTTTTATAGGACCAACCGTTATAGCAAAAAAAATTAAAAACAAAACAAATCCCTGCCGGCTCCGCCTGCAAACAAGTTATTTTTCGAAGTAGTCCGTTCCAACTCCCGCATCTTTTCGAAACTGATACATAAAATCAAGGGACATAAAATCTCGGTCAAGTTCGTTAATGGGCAAAATCAAACCAGGGAGGGGGAGGGGTTGTGAAAACAGAAAAAAAAAACATAATTTTTTAATTATGATACGTATCGAATCCTTTTGAAGTTATTATTACTTCTAGGAACAGGGCCAAAAACTTATGTATGACAGATTTTTGATATAATTAAAAATTGCCTTAAGGGGGGGGGGGGGGGAAGGGGTGTTTTAGAAGAAAAAAATTCATAACTTCGTCAATTCCCAATATTTCAAATCCGCTTAAATATATTATAAATCCTCTTAATATTATCTAAAACTTTTATATTGACATGTTTTTTATAGGACCAACTCTTATAGCAAAAAAAAAAAAAAAAAAAAAAAAAAAAAAAAAAAAAAAAAAAATCCTTGCTGGCTCCGCCTGCAAACAAGTTTCGTTTTGAAGTAGGCGGTTCCAACTGCAGCATCATCGCAAAAAGGTCATTTCTTCCGCAATTCCCGACAAACAGGCACCCCACGTTCTGCGTCTTCGAAATCTACCTGTGCCTGTAGGCCGAGCCGTCAGGGATTTTTTTGTTTTGGCTTTATCTTAAAAAATGGCTGAGGTATTGCAGTTTGAAATTCTAGGGTGACTGACATTTTGAAACAATCTGATTTTTGTTATGCTGTAACTCTCATGCTGAAATTCGCATTCAAATTCAGAATTAATGAAAACCGGGATTGAATCTTCTATAATCGGGTTCCAAGGATTTTAGCTTCGGGTGTTTAAGTAAAATGAGTTGAATTTTTAAAAACATGGATTATGAAAGCTACCCTTTCTTCCCGGTACAGGCCGGAAGGACTTTTTTAATATATCACAACGGGAAAAAAATAAAATGAAACATTATTTAAACTATCTTTTTATGATTTCTGAATTGATTTTTCAACGTATAATAGCAAATTAATTAATATTAAGCTATTATATAAAACTTTTTATTTTATTTTTATTTTAAATAATACAATCTTTATTCTTTATTATTTTTTTTTTTTACTTTTTCTCCTTTAAAAGGTTTTGTTGTTGCAGTTTCACAGCCTTTTGGCATATTTTGGCAAGCGTGTTTTGGCGATAATTAAATCCATTGTTGTTTCAATTGTACCTTTTACAGAGAATATTGCAATTTATCGTTTTAAAGAAAAAAAGTCTCATTGTCATCGGTAACACATAACGTAAATTTTATTTGTATGATTTTTGTTTGTATGATAAATTGTGAACGTAATTTTTAAAATTCTACCATCGGGAAGTTAGTAAAAAATAGATTGAAAAATTCCATACAAAACACAGGTTGAGTTAAATAAAAAAAGTGTACAAACACATCCTTTGAACTTAAAAAAAGAAAACAAATTATTATTCATTTTTATTGACAAATGCATAATGGACTCCCTTTTCCTTCATCTTGCGTCGAGTGTAGCGTTCCACAGCATCCAAAATTGCTCTAAGTTGTTTCATCTGAAATCAGTGAAACAAAAGGCATGTTAAAATATAAATAGTTTTCTAGATCATGTACGCTAATGGCGCCCGGTGCATGTAAAATCCGTCGGGGGTGCAAAGTCCTCCAAGTTCCCTATGAATTATACCTCTGGAGGTGCCCAGTCAGATGAAGGTCTCGTCACCTGATCAAGTTTCTAAATTACGAGACCAACTCGCGTGGCGATAGCATGACGAATGGGTGTGCGATGCAGCGGGAAATTAGTAAATACTCCAGCAGCTCACATCCGTCCGGCATGACTTCGCTACACTATGCAGTGCTGAATCGACTCATCCAAACATCAATTAGTAACCGGCCAACTAAATAAAAGCAACTTAGGCAACAAGATGCACTGAAGCCACGTCGGCCTAGAAGCTTATCAAACAGCATGGTCAACGATCTAAAAATATAATTTTCTAGTCCTTGACCAACGTTTTTTTGAAATTATGCATTTTTAACAAAAGAGCGGACTATCAAACTTAAGGTATTATATTGCGGTACTTATTATATTAAGGTACTATTATAACATTCATAGTATGTAGAAAAACAGATCCAATAGATCCTGATCAACTTTCCGGTGTTTATGAAATCCAAGGCAGATGGAACAGTACAATACTATATAGGAATAACAAACAGTAAATTTAAAACAAGAATAAAAGAACACATGGCAGATATCAAATATGACAGAAAAACTAATGCCTTAGCTAGACAATATAGAATGGAGCCGTTGCAGATTGATTTCAAGAAGAGTAAAATAATTTTTCAATCAAGATCTTATTTCCTATCCATTAGCGTGAATCAATAGAAATATATTTGCGAAAAGATAATATTAGCAACGAAGCCGCTTCTTTTGAATTACCTAAAATTTGGCACGCGATAATTTACAGATTGAAAAAGCAATAAAAATAAAAATAAATAAGAATTTTCACGTTTTCCAGTTTGACCAATTTAAGCACCTGCTAGCCTTGGACATGCGATCTCGTGGTTTATGTTTACCATTAAAAAAAAAAAAAAAAAACTATATTTAGATTTGAAGATGTCGCCGGTAGAGCGAATGAAACATATGTAATCTATATTAAAAGGTATTTTTAAACATTTCGTGTTGTGTTTTTAACACTTTAAGCATTAATTAGACGTTAATTTAAAGTTAACAAGTGATTTTATTATATTATTTGTAAGAATCTTTGAGTTTGCTTCATAGATATTCTGCTCATTATGTAGGTGTATGCACGGCCTGTTCCTTCATTATAAATAGAAAGTATGAGTTAATTGCTCTCAATTGGACCTTTTCCCTAAATATTCAAATATTTATTAAATAAATGTTCCTGCTATATTTTATTACCTTCATGGAGGTAAGAGAGTTTAATAAAAATAACACTCGTAACCATACGTGACTTTTTTTTTTTCATTTTAAACTATATAGTTAGAATCCGCGGTTTCAAAGCTAGCTCGATGTCCATTTTCTGTGAAGCATACAATATACATAGATAAAACTTTAAAAAACGGGATAGGAGGTTGACACTGTCCTTAATGATCCATGTACAATACTTGATAGAATGTCTAAATCCCATCTTTTACGGGGTTCAGAGAGTAATTGATAGGATTTCAAACCGTGCTCGTTCTCAAAACGACAGACGGGGAAAAAACGAAAAAAAAAAAAAAAAAATTAAAAAAGTTTCAAAAATACAGTTCGAAAAAAAATATTCCCGTCGAAATCCCGGGCTGATATATTTCAAATTAAAGTTAAACTACCCATAGATGTGAGGGGAAAAATACAGGTTACGAAACATCGAAAAGAAAGAAAAACAACTCAACTCAACTTTAAAAAAATAGAATGAAAGAAAGATGGAGGACATCTCGTCTGCGGATGGAAGCAATTCAGCTGTAAGCTAAACAGGGAGAAAGGGAGTACAAGGGTGTGAAATTTTATTATTTTATTTTTCCGGAATTTTTTCGCTTCTTTTTCTACACAGAAAGGGGGTGGGAACGTGTTTCATCACTCATGCAAAGTGAACAAAAAAGGGGGAAAAGGGGGTGGTATCATCGAATGATTCCACATTTGCTTAAGAAGTGCACATATCAACGTCGGCACCCTTTTTTTCTGATTTTGGAGACGCTAAATAGCATGATGGGGGGGGGGGGGGGTGGAAGATTGTCTCCCTTTTTCCTCTTTAATGTCATTTCTGGTTTTCCTCCGTGGATTGCAAAAGAGACGATATAGAGAGGAATATATTTTGGGGCTACTGATAGAACGCCCCTCAAAAGCCTGATAGCGGTGGAAATCTCACTCTGCATGAACTTTCACTTTTAGTTGTGGAAACCCGTATTTATTGCCTATTATGGTGAAAAGATAAGTGTGCTCTTCGGGAAGTTATTTGTTACGAAGTGGATGACACTTGGCTTTCATTGTAGAGAAACTCGTGTAGTAGTATAATGAAGTCTTGTGTTTTTCTTAAAAAGCTGAGTATTTGAGGAAGAAAATAAATTTTACCTCCTTTCTTTTTAATAGCTAAAGAGTAGACGGTTATTTTCGTTTGTTCAAAAACAATTGTTATCAAACATTATAAGGACACTCTAATTATGGAATGGCCTTGTATGATTTTGGTCTTGTGTTTTTTCTTAAAAAGCTGAGTATTTGAGAAAGAAAATACATTTTAGCTCCTTTCTTTTTAATAGCTGGAGAGTAGGTAGATGCTTATTTTCATTTGTTCAAAAACAATTGTTATAAAAAATTATAGGACACTCTGATTATGGAAGGTTCCACAATTTGAATGTATAGATATTTATTAAGTTTGAGTTGAATCCGGACTGTGGTAGATCCTTCAATTGGATGATTCCTCATATTAGCAACACAGAAGTTTTTATTACTTTCTTTTGTAAAAAAGAAAAAAAAATTACATTGTATGTAATGTAAGTACGTTGTATGATATATATACAGAGTGTCCGAAAAGTCTGGAAACGGTCGAATAACTCGAGAAATATACACCGGATTTAAAACGGAAAATATGTGTTCAATATTTTTGAAAAATCTACTTAGGGATATCAAAGTTGCCATTTTTCAAAGTTGCTTCTCCATCTCTGCCTCCTGGGGTAAAGTGGGACAACTTTGAAATCTTAAATGATAATCCCTTTTTTTTAATTGCAGATTCCGATTCTAAGGGAAAAAATACGTAATTTTTATATTTAATATTTTCTTCGGAAAATCGTAGAAGGCGCTGTAATCGAGTAAAATGCAGTAAGAATAATTTCCATTGAAAAGTCTGGAAACGGTCGAATAACTCGGAAATATACGTCGGATTGAAAAACGGAAAATACGTGTTCAATATCTTAGAAAAATCTATTTAGCGATATCAAAGTTGCCATTTTTCTAAAATATTGAACACGTATTTTTCCGTATTTCAATCCGATATATATTTCTCGAGTTATTCGACCGCTCCCAGACTTTTCGGACACCCTGTATATTGTAAGTTGGATGTTGGATGGATGTTGGATATATTGTAAGATCTGTGTGTTATTGTAGTATGTATATATGTTAAATAAATGTATGTAAGATGGGTGTATGTAAAGTATGTAGCGAGTTAAAAATAACAAGAACGAAAAATCATGCATAAGGCACAGATTATAAAACACTTTGCAATACTGTCAGAATATTTTTACGAAATTTTATTTTTTCATACAATGAACTGCGATATCTAAATAAACAATTTAGGAAGCCTATAATACAATTAAAAATCCATTTTCAGTAATTACTGTCCCTAGAGAATAATGTATGCGAATTCTTTTGTGCAGCCTTGTATACGATATATAGATTTATATATATATCACATAATGAAACTAATTTCATTCAGTTAGAAAATACATAACGCAACTAAAAACGCTAATATTCTGGGAATTACCATTCATAGATGACAATGTATTCATATCTTTTTGTGCAGTCATGTATATAAATTTATTTATTATACCACCATATACTATAGTAAATTTTGATTGAACTGAAAAATGCATAACACAGTTGAAAACTTTTAGAAAAATTTGCCCATAGAAGTTAATTAGAATTCTTAAAATGAACCGCAAACGATTTTCTTCATAGATCTCAATGTAATAAAATTGTTTTGAATGACCCCGTAAAGGAACCGCAAGTGCTATGCACACCATATTCTATAGTAAGCCTCTTTCTTGTATAGTGAACCTCGGTGATATATATCAATATCAATATGTTTCAAATTGTGTAAAATAAGCCACAAATGATTTTTCCCCATAGACCGTAATGTAAAGGTATTCTTTTGAGTGTCCTTGTACAAAAACTATAAGTGCTATACACTTCATTTTCAATACTGAACATGCCATAGTAAATCTCAATAACATATATCAATTGCACGACAACCCGTATGTATTTACACGAGTTAGAGCACGGACAGACAGACAGACAAACCGAAGTCATAAACACTTTTCAACTTTGTTGGGAAGTGTTAAAAACACGCTTCGTATTTCTCAGTAGTGCCCAATCCATCTATAAAACTGAATAATTAAAAAAATTAATGAAGTGAAAATCACTATTTTGAAAATCACTATTTTGATTGTCAGTCAAAGAATTCAACCAATAAAATAAATGCCAAAAAATGTATAACACTAATTCAAAACATTCATTTAGAATATAAATTCATAGTTAAAATATGGAAAAAAATAAATAAAAGACACGTGTCAACGAATTAAGCAATTTTCTCTTTTTTAATGTTAAAAACTGATTAGAAACTTTGATTTCTTTATTATTATCATTTACAAACTCTAAACGAACCCTGAGAACAGTGTCCCTGTAAACGAACTATAAATGCTAAACATTCCATTTTCAATGTAAAATATGTGATAGTACAAAATATCAATAGCATATATACATTTCGAGGCAATTAAAATATATTTACGAAATTTAGAGAGTTGATAGACAGGCAGGCAAACAAACACACGAATGGAAATCATTAACACTTTCAACTATGTTAGTAAGTATTAAAAATCGGTTTTAGGTCATCTGAAAAATAACAAATATGGACACAGGTACAAAACTCCGGTCCATCTGTCTGTCTGGCCATCCTCTAAAATCTGTAAATATACGTAGATTACGACGATTTGGTAATATGCTATTGTGGTTTATTATTGCATGTTTAGCGTGAGAGAAACAACGACAACTACATCAAACAAGTTGGAAATTGTAACGTTAAACGTGACAAATGAGGTGCCTTCGTATTATAACTAGTTTTACAATGTAAAAAAATTATCTTTATTATTTCAGTGAAATGAATTATATCGTCTGTTATGAGCGAAATCAGCATGCCTTTTATTTTTTCTTATTACGTATGCCACGGTTATGCGATTTTTTTTTTCGACTCTTTACAGCACTGAAAAATTCACCATGGAGATCTTGCTTTGCGAATAATTACCTCAATGGTTTAATATTTTTTACGACTCATAATGAACGAATCTCTTGTGTTTAGTTTCTTTAATGGATTGAGAAATTCGTCTTTCAACCTAATTTCAACTGAAGTTATCCAGAATCTATAAATATTTGAATTTAACTCATCTCTCAAACAAAAAAAATTCTTTGAATAATATTTTTAAAAATGTAACTTTTATGCAAATTTATTGGAAAAAATAATTTTGAATAAAAATCACCTCCTGGCATATGAAAAAAGAAATGGTCAGCCCGTATTTACTTTCCTCAGTCACATGATTTGCGTCTTTATTATTATATAGATTTACGTATCATAGGATTTAATAGAATGAAAATAACTTTTATTAATATCTTTTTAAGTTCTGATTCGATTTTCATAAAATTTGAAACGAATCGACAAAATTCTGCAACGATTATATTTATTAAATTTCAAACCATTCGGTTGGGTAGTTTTTGCGCTGGACGGACAGACGGACGGACAGACGGACCGACAGACGGACCGACAGACGGACCGACAGACGGACCGACGGACAGACGGACGGAAGGACGGATAGATCAAACGACGACTATAGGAGCTACGTATTTATATAATTACGAACGTCTCTAAAAAAAATTTTTTTTTCGATAACAAAAAATACATATATACTTTAAAGAAACTACTGGTAGCCTTAGTAACTAAGAAAAATTAGTAACTAAGAAAAATGTTTAAAAAAAAATGGTAAAAATTCAGTTTATGGATTTTCAGCTTAAATAAATGTTGTGTCCGTGCGCAGACACGAAATTTCAGTTTCTTATGAAACTAAAACTTTACCAGCTTTTAATGATAAAAAGAATGAAATTGTGTTGTTTTTAAACAATTATTACAGTACAGAGGGGAATTTGATTCAATTGAGTAGTTGTGTTTTTCATGACTCAAGTTTATTTTAGAATGAAACAGTTTTATAACAAGAATTTGATCTGTTTATCATTAGGTGCGTTTGCAATTATATAAATACGTAGCACCTATTGTCGTCGTCTGGTCCGTCCGTCCGCATATAACAACGCAAAAACTACCCAACCGAATGGTTTGAAATTTAAGATATATTATCTTTGCAGAATTTTGTCGAGACATTTCAAATTTTAGGAAAATCGAATCAAAACTTCAGAAGATATTAACAAAAATATTTATTAAGAAATTTCAATTTTTTTAAAAAATCGGTGCTTTCTTGTTACAGGAGCTTCCGAGGTTGAATCGTCAAGCGACCGAGATACTTATTTTAGGACAGAAATTAATCTGCAGACGATATAATTCATTTCACAGAATAAAAAATCATCAAGATCTGAATATTTATATAACTAGCTATAGTACGAACGCACCTCGTTTGTAACGTTTGACGTACAATTTCCAACTTGTTGTTATTATTATTATTATTAGAGGAAAGAAAATCATTCAAAAGTACTGGAGGTGTGTCAACACTTTTTAGGAGCGTTCGTAATTATATAAATATGTAGCACCTCTAGTCGTCGTCTGATCCGTCCGTCCGTCTGTCCCCATATAACAATGTAAAAACTACCGAACCGAATGGTTTGAAATTTAAGTTATATGATCTTTGCAGAATTTTGTCGAGACGTTTCAAATTTTATGACAATCGAATCAAAACTTTAGAAGATATTAATAAAATATTTATTAAGAAATGTGAATTAAAAAAAAAAAAAAAAAAAAAAAAAAAAGGTGTTTTCTTGTTATAGGAGCTTCCGAAGTTTAATCGTGAAGCGACCGCGATACTTATTTTATGACACAAATTAATCTGCAGACGATATAATTCATTTCACAGAATTAAAAAATCCTCAAGATCTGAATATTTACATAGCTAGCTATAGTACGAACGCACCTCGTTTGTCACGTTTGACGTACAATTTACAACCTGTTGAGATAAGTTTTACCTGAATAAGGAAAATAAAATATAATAATTTTAATTAATACATAAAAGAAATTGAAAGTTAAGTGAAAATAAATTGTAAAATATGCAATTCAAAACATAAAAGTGTTCATAAAAAATAAATATTGGTTATAATTATAAACTTTAATATGATTTTTTAAAATAATTTTCATAGTTAAAAATATATATAAAAAAAATCATAGATAATGTTTGGGACCATTTATTGTATCTCATTAATATAACTGTGGCCATCACAAAATTTTCTTCTCTGTCTATCAAATCGTCGGCAACCAGAATAAATCGCCCAACAGATGGCACTGTTATGCTGCATTTTTCGCGATTTAAGCATTAGTTCTATCTCAAGAACTAATGCACGGAATTTCATATTCTGTTAGACCTTGACAATCTATTCGTTCTCGAGATACAGCTATCGCGGAAATCGTGAAAAACAGAGCATAGCAGCAGCATCTGTTGGTCCGTATACATCCAAACCTAATATGGATCTATTTATGTCAAGATCTAACATAAAATGAAGTTTTATGAAATTCCGTGCATTAGTTCTTGAGATATAGCTTTTGCCGAAATCATAAATAATGCAGCATAGCAGCTCCACCTGGAATGCTATTTACACCAAAACCTAACCGGCGACTATGTATGTCAAGGTCTAACAGAATATAAAGTTCCGTGCATTAGTTCTTGAACCTTGAGAGAGAATTAATGCAAAAATCGCGAAAGATGCATCATAGCAGTGCCATTTGTAGGGCGATTTACACACCAAAAACTAATCCGCCCCAATTTATTTCAAGGTCTAACTGAATCGGAAATTTGACTAAATTCCGTGCATTAGTTTTGGAGTGGGCACAAAATATTTTGTCACAGACAGACAAACAGACATTTTCTAAAAACCGCCAAATCGGGTTCAGGGCCTTCTGAAACGTATAAATCCGTCAAAAACCGGAAGTCGAAAATTTTTATGAATCGAATACTTTCTTCTTGTAAAGTTAGAAAAAAAGTGAAAAAATCAATCCGATAATTTTTTGGGAAGATGTAAATTAAAGGTTGGTCATGTGGATTTAACATTAGCATCCTCGAATTTGTACCTTTTCTAATTTTATGAATATTTAAGGGGGGGGGGGGGGAATGTAAAAAGTGCATAAACTATATCAGTGCCTCCGCCAAGTCGAGAAAGCACAGCCGTAAGCATCCTTTTTCTGGCAGCAACTCAGGGCACTTTTGACCCCCCATACCTTTGTGCTGGTGTATCTTAAAAACCCGAAACTTCGTTTATCTAGAATATGTGGAAATAGGATCAAACTTTAAAATCTCAAGTTTCTGTCTTTTCTAGTGCAGACGATATATGAACTCAAAGTTTCGATTTTTTATCGACTCACACGTCATCAAAAAGATTAGGTGTATCCCGTAGCCCTAGAAACTTGAAATTTGAAATGAAGGTAGTGTTTAGGATATACAAAGAAAGGAACAATTATAAAATCCGGGAAATTCGAAGAAAAAACATTCGAAAATTCAACAAATTCCAACAAAATTGAAAATTGAAAATAATACGATCTTGAAGTCTTAGAAACTTAAGATTTGCTGTGAAGGTAGTGTTTAGAATTCAGAAAAAGAAAACATCAAAAACACAATAAAAATCGAAAATAAAATAAAAATAAATCGAAAAAAATCGAAAATTTGAAAATAATCCGATTTACACACAATCCGACAACATTGTACAAACACTATACTACGTCTATTTTTCCGTCACACTGCAAAAAATAATTGTTGATTTTGCAGTATAAAACTGGCACCCAGCTGCCAGTATTATACCGTAAAATTAACAGTATTAAACAGTAAAATAAGCAGTAATACGCTGCCGTGCAAGCAGTAATACGCCACCGCGCATGCGCGGTAGCGCGAACTAGAAAAATACTTATTTTTCTAGTTCTAACAAATAATTTAGATTGTAATAAAGTACATCAACGGCAGTTTAATGCAAAACAAAACATAATATTAAATAAACAATATTTTAAATAAATCTCTTAATGAAATCTAAGAATTTACTAAAAAATACGCTTTAGATGCCACTCTTGAAAATATTCTCCATCAACAAAAACAAGTTGGAAATTGTACGTCAAACGTGACAAATGAGGTGCGTTCGTATATAAATATTCAGATCTTGGTGCAATAGCTACTGCACTCTTATGAAAAAAATGCATGAATACAAAATTTATTTTATGTGCAGATTTTCATATTATAGATATTAATTTTATTTTATGAAATTACATTTCAATACCCTTTTACAAACAATTAATTACAATTCTATTACATTAAAATTATACTATGCGCAAATATCCAATACAAGACAATGTAAAAAAATCCTCGTTATTATTTCAGTGAAATGAATTATCGTCTGTTATTATGATGCGATTAATTACCGTACTAAAATAAGTACATTTTAAGTTGGCAACATTTTATCTTTTGTTGACATTTACTGAAAATTCCACAAGGAAACTTAAGCCTAGATTTAAAAATTTCAGAACCTGAAATCCATATTTAGACTCTTTTTACATTTAATATCTATTTCTTCAACATCTGTCCAAAACATCTATCCAAAAAACTGTCGGTATATTATAGGATTGCTATAATTAAACAGTTTTAGTACACAAATTCGGTTTTTAAATTCAGTAATACGGAAATAATATGACTACATCTTAAATATGAAGTAATCCCCACGGCAACTAGAATCATTACCTATCATGAAATATCATTGAATTAATTACGTAGGATACACTGCAAAAAGTAATTGTTGATTTTACAGTATAAAACTGGCCCCCAGCTGCCAGTATTATACCGTAAAATTAACAGTATTAAACAGTAAAATAAGCAGTAATACGCTGCCGTGCAAGCAGTATTACGCTACCGCGCATGCGCGGTAGCGTATTACTGCTTGCACGGCAGCGTATTACTGCTTATTTTACTGTTTAATACTGTTAATTTTACGGTATAATACTGGCAGCTGGAGTGCCAGTTTTATACTGTAAAATCAACAATTATTTTTTGCAGTGTAGGATTTAATAGAATGAAGAAAACTTTTATTAATATCTTTTTAAGTTTTGATACGATTTTCACAAAATTTGACAAAAAATTACATGATTCGACAAAATTCTGCAACGATTATATCTATTAAATTTGAAATCATTCGGTTGGCTAGTTTTTGCACTGTTATATGCTGACAGAGAGACAAACGGACGGACCAGACGACGACTATAGGTGCTATATATTTATATAATTACCAACGCATCTAAAAATAAAGAATTGTTCCAAATAGTTTATAGACAGTTAACAGTTAAGGGTTTTAATCAATCAGATTTATTCCTGTCGTTTTTCAAAAGTACGTTGGGGGCTTGTTTTTAAACTTTAAAAATTAGTGGTTCACTACTGGTACGTGGAATAAGTGCATTTACATTAATTTAGACATTGTCTAAAAGCTGTTGATATACAGTAAATCCTGTCTGAGACGGAATTGATCAGAACCGAGAAAATATTTCACATTAGACAGAGTTTATAGTATTGAAAATCGTTCTGCGGGATTTTGGAATCTTCCAGCGTTTGCCAGATTTTCGTCTTAAACAGAGTCTGCATTAGACGGAGTTTACAGTATTTAATAAAAAGTACCTTTCAGAGTTTCAATGTTTGACGGTAAAATCACATAAAATTTATATTTTTTTATTTAAAAATATTCTGTAAAAAATTAAAATACGAATCTGAAATTACAAAAAAATATTGCATTTGCAATATCGAATGTCACAATCTTAATGCATCTAAACTTCTTATTATAATAAATTTTAATATATGCAAATCTATATTCTTCTATTTACTGTGTATCCAACCCGATTCAGGCCCGTTCAAAAACAGGTTAATCGACTCGATAAAAGGATTTTGACAAAAACCCAACCTGCAGCAAATAAATAAATAATAATACAGACGACATGACCCGGTTCGTGTTCGGTAAAACATAGTTACTTAAAACCCGTATATGAATCCGATACACAGAAAAAAAAATTACCATGAAGACCCGGGCCTGATTTCGCGATATGTTGCAAGATTCTAATACGAATTTTAACTGGAGAAGGAAGATACTGCCAAGGCGATCTGGGTCAGGTTCGGGTAAAATCTAGTTACCTGACTAATAACGAAAGTTCCCTCCTGGACAATGAGTTCTTAACATCAAATAACACCTTCAATTTTATTTAACAATCAATTCCTGAATTCCAGAATGATTTGAACCACTTTCCTCCATGTCCTTCTATGTGGCCTCTTCACAGTCTTCGACCCCCTCTGGCAATCGCCAACTTACAATTTTTAGCCATCTTTATAGTGAAGATGTTTTTAGCCATCTTCTTGTGTCTTTTCACCTTTGTGTATTCTGTGATGTTAATATTATATAAGTTTAGTGTATCTTCATAGTGAATCATCTTGTGTTTCTCTGACCAACGTGTACATTGTGATAAAAGTGAAATTATTCAACGCTTATAAAGTTGTTTAATTGTAGTGAAAATATTATTCGTATTTCGCATCTTTCTCTAAGTTCATTACATTTCTTCATCTAATGCTTCGTCGTGAATCATCATTGTGTTTTTCATTGTACTTCGTCAGTGTTTTGGGAATCATCATTGTGTTTTTCATCAAGAAAGTCATTGTTTTCATAGTACATTGTAAATATATGAATGTCTTCGTTTTTGCATCAGCAGTTCATCATAATGCTTAGTCCTGCATAATTTTCTCTATTGGTTCCCGTGCCAAAGGCTAAGTTCTTAGTTCCATATTGTATTAATTTTCTACTTGTAATGCTACAGGTACTTTCTATATTTATGAACAATGTACTTTTATATCACTAATATTCATTGAGTAATTTTGATTAATTTGCTTTCAGCCCAGTGTTTGGCTTGTTGGCAGACTGGCCTCGAGTTACTGTTCAACACCCCATCCTCTGTCGCGCTTTCCGGTGGGCTCAGCTTCGGCTGAATTTTGAATTATTTTTTTACCTCAATAAAGGGGACTGGGGGGGGGGGGTACATTTATGATCTACAGACATATTTTCCTAGTCTGAGCAGTCCCTCTCGCGCAGTAAAAGTAAAAGTTATCTGACCCGACGCAGGATTCTAATATAAATATGAATTGCAGCAAAAGAAAAAAAAAATACTGGCGTCCCGACTGGGTCAGTTTCGAGTAAAATCTAGTCACTTAACTAAACCCATATTGATGCAGGATTCAAATCCATATCCAAGCTCAAGAAACAATGATAACAAGAACAACAAGTACAACAACAACAACAACAACAACAACAACAAGAAAAACAAAATGCATCAACCCGGGTCGTGACGGGTTCGGGTAAAATATGATTATCCGGCCATATTCAGGTTTCTAATGTGAACTCGACCTGCAGTAAAAAAATTGGGAGCTCTTCGCACGATCCGGCCAACCTGGATCGTGTTCGTCTAATGAGAGGTTACATGACTCCATGCCGGCTGTCTAATCCTAATCCGACCTGCGGAAAAAAAGCCAACCCAATTTTTTTCACGTCAGATTCGGGTAAAATCCGGTCACCCGAACCGATGCAGCCACAAATGTCACAGTTTTCATGAGGTAGTCATGATGTGACTTCCTTGGTCAAAATGGCCAGGGAATATGATTACATGCACTGATAAAACCAAAATCCTGTATTTTTTTCTGTGATTTTTTTTATTATATCAAATACTTTTTATTTCAGGGGGGGGGGGGAAGGGAGGGGGGCTTTAACTTCCTGTTGTCTCATTACTTTTATAATCACAATTCTCTGGAATTCAGTATTTTAAATCTTCTATCTAAAATAATAAAATATTGATTTCGTGATAATGTCATTAATAATTAGTCTGAACGATTAATTTTTCCAATAAATAGTTTACTTTTTATAGATACTATTTTACTAATTATTCTACTTGTTCAATTTATTTGAAAATGCCTGCTTGAGACTATTTATTTTTTTAATTGCTACACAGCTTATCAACTAAATTAAGTTCATTTACCGAACATTTTCTCTGAATTTCTTTGATGTTTAAAAATTTTCTGCGCATAAGACAAATTTGTTCTGAGTAGAGTACCTTTATTTGCCTATTTGCCAGAGTGGTGACATATGTACAACTCATGCTCAGACTCTTTGCCGCTGATGTATTTCCCTAAATCGTTCTTAGCAGAATCATTCACTACAGTTAAATTCTAACGTAGGCACGTTGTTTGGAAGGGACTGACTCTTGTAATGACATTTACTTTAAAACAAGTGGGTAAGTGTGATCGAAGATCGCTCAAAGGGTTTCGTTTAATATTCCTTTCAAAACACTTTATCCTTTCTTTAATAAATTCAAACAAATTTCATTTAGCAACAACAACAAAAAAAAAGTCATGTTTTTTTTTAAAGTAAAAATCTACCGGTATATTTTTTCCTTTTTTCGAATATCTAAACCAGCCGGATAGCGGTCCAAGTCCGCTATTATATTCTGTCATAATAATATCCGTCATACGGACTAAATGCAATATTTAAAAAAATAATTTCAAAATTAAACGAATTGTACACCTTCAAAATGTTAAAATATGCGAATATTTCCAAAATCGGATTTTTATCACGATTCAATATGTTTCTCAAACTCATATATTTACTATTCTCTATTATTTATATTGATACTCGCTTTGTATTATTCTCAAACATTTGAAAAATTAGTTAAACTTCCTATATGACGTCAGATTTTCTTTTTAATTCTCTAATGACGTGATATTAATCTGCTTTGTCCACTTACACATACTCATACTCCTTGTATTATTGAGAAATCTTAGACATTTTCCGCTTTATTACGACTATGACGTCAATCAATTTTATTTCATATTTATCTTTTTTTCAATGGGTGAAACTTTTTATTTCATTTTCATTTTCCACGTGAAAATCGTCTGATAGAAAATTAATTATTGTAGAAAGAATTTCATTGTGGATTTTAAATCTTTGGCATCTGCTATAACGAAAAATGTTTCAATTTAATAGGAAAAGGCTGTTAGAATTTTGGTTTTTTATCTCTATTTATTAAAATAATACGAATTTTTCAATTTTTAATACTTTGAGCTCTTCACAGCTGCTATTCAGATTTATACACTACGTTTTAACTCTGTAAGTTGCATACTTTTTGAGAATGGCTCTGTGACGGACAGACAACGGAGCGGGGGTAATAGGGTTTCGTGAGATGAACGAAACCCTAACAAACTAGCATCAGTCCTCCTTTGCAAAATATTAAGATTTCTTCACGAAAAAATTACATGTTAGCGTAAAGAAACCATATCTTGCCTGATAAGCAAGGATAGCAAATAGCAAAAATGAAAATAATAATGTCCGTCTCGTGAGAGAGTTGAAAACACACGTGTTGATATGACCGTCCTCGCTTCTGTTTGCACTGCTGCCAATAAGTAAAGCAAATTTCCTTAAAAATACTCTTACCCCCATTTTCCTAAACGATTTCCACCAGTTTGAGGAATAGGCGGCGCGCGGCGGAATCGGAGGTTCTTTCCTTCAGTTATTGACCGTAGCGGTAGTAGACCCGATCACAGAAGATGCCACCGAAAAAAAAATTAAAAGCTAAATTCAACAAGTTTAAGACGTCGATCAGGGACGGAGAGTTTAACACATCGGACGAAAGCGGCGGCTTCGAGATTATTATACCGTAAGGAAAAAACAATATATGGAAGATCTATTTAGTGCATTATATAAAGCAAAAATACTTTAAACAAAATATGTATATGCCTAAAGTGATAAAACAGAACACATAAAGGCTTATAAAAATCTTTTAATATAAAATAGACGTGTTTTGAAGGCACAAATGGTGACGTTTTCAAGATCAAAATGATAAATAAACTATTCTAGCAATTTAAAAAAAAAAATAAACTTGATAAATATACACCACGAAATCATATGTATAATAAAAGCAGGTGCTTAACAATGGTTATAACTGTAAACATGATATCTATATATTTAAAACGCTAAGCGATTTCTTTCGACAATCCGTGAGAACAAACTACTGCATCAAATTACATCTTTTTTTTTTTTAAATGAAAGACATTTAGACACAGATTTGTTATCGTGCATTCGTTTGTTCGAAAATTTAATTAATTAGCCGTAATTTTCAATTAAACTTTTTCTTCTGCTTATGACGTCATAAAGTCGGCAATCGGATTAACGCCCACTGTTGCGAAGCACATAGTTTATTCTCTGAAGTCTGTAGTTGCGAGATAATAGAGAAATAATATTAAAAGCACGTGGCTTTTAGACCGAATTTTTTAATTTGCAAGTTAAATTTCGGTAAAAATATTTATCCGCGTGTTTTATAAGCGAATAAAAATTTTATATTTATTATACTGTCACGGGAATATTGTTCATTGGGTTTATTTTATTATTATGCATTATAACTTTGTTGATGCCATTTTTCATTACAATTAAATACAAATATATTTTTATTTGTATACATGCTATTTACGCATAAGTTTGCGCCGGTGAAAATTACGTTATGTTTAGCTTGAAATGCATTTTAACATTGATAAAACTAAAGAGAAAAGTTTATATGATTGTGTCAACATGACGTAACTTTAACTGATTTTTCCATTCTTAATTAGAAAGATTAGAATTGGAGCCTTTATTGATTGTTTCATTTTGATTGCATGTTACCAATTACTTTTTTTTTAAATTATAGGTTAGAAGATTTCATTTTTTAATTAAAAAAATTCCCAAAAGTAAAGGATTTTAGGAAAATTAAAATTATTAAAAATAGTGTTATGGTAGGAAAAAAAACTTGAAATAATGATTGTATTTTTAGCTAGAATAAACAATATAAGGCTAATATTTTATAGGAATTATTTTGGTAGGTTTATTATGAGTTCCTTTAACTGTTCCGTATTAGCGGCAAAGTCATATTTCTTTCATTGTGAATTTCTCTTTCGATGTCAAAAAATGGTAGTCTACTTTCGGACGTCAGCGAAAACACAGTGACAATTTTTAGAAATGTATAACGGTTATGACAACAAACGGCGCTATCGCTTTAGCTTTCATCGCGCTTACATCACTTCTAAATACTACAAATTTCAATTTTTTACTACATTTTACTACATTTTATAATTTTAATTCTTACATCATGAATTAGAAAAAAATTAGCTTTCGATTGAAATTTATTTGAAAACTGCCGCTTAATTTAACGACTTTTTAGATAATTTTCAAGCATGAAATGTTTTTCATTTCTATCTTAACAATGACCATCAGTTTGCTTCAATAATGTAAAATAGCTTCTGGGAAAGTTACCACAATTGAAAATTGATTTTCTAACCATCATAAAAAGTGAAAAAAATAATAATAATCCCTGATAAATCATAAGATCAGATTATCCATAAGATAGAGCATTTTGGCGCTAAACTAAAATCTGTCAAAAAAAAAAAAAAAAACTATTTTGAGTTTATGTTTAACATAAAATTGATATGTTGAATCCGTTGATGTATATATTGCATCAGAATATGCTACGAATTGTATTTTTTTAAAAGATCTATTGGGTATTTAACTGTACAAGAGGTAAAAGATCCCCGACTGTGATGGAAAAGGGATAATCATCCTGATTATGTAAAGAGATGGAAGAAACTATACCAATAAATTACACTTGAAAACATTAAAAATCTCCCTCATCTGCAGATTGATTTATTATTGTAAAAAAATTTCTTCATCTGATTACCTTAAAACAATGGATGCGTTTTAGAAGATATGGATTTGAAATGAACAATGATTAAAGAAGACATTTAAAAAATTTTAATTTAAACATTTTAACACTTTTTTTTAACGTCGAATCTCGACGGTGCTTTTGGACAAATGCAATGCATATGCTCATATTAGCTCATTTGGTTGCATTATCATAGTAGGGGGAGGAGGGAGAGATGTGTGCTTTATTTACTATGTTCTTTTATTTACTGAATATTAGATGAACGTAGGAATATACTATTTGTATGATACTTCATAGGTCCATGAAATTTTCTTTCTTGCCGTAGGGAATATGGCGATAATGTCAAACTGATTTGCATTACACAGTTGTTTACGGATTGTTTGTTTGGAGCTTGCATTGGAAATAGTACTGTATTTCACTGAGGAAAAAACTTTTAAAATAAAATATTTGAAAGACTGTTTCATTTGCACTCTTCTTAAATAATAAAGAAGCTTATTTTACTGATATTGTTATAGTATTTTTTTTTCTGTCAAGTTTTGATGGGTTCCATCTAGTTATGATTAAGGTATCCACACACCTTCAGAGGGGATTTTTTGAATTTTTTGAAATTTTCTCTTCATACCAATTTTTCCTATTGACATTAGAGTTAAAACTTTGAAAAACATATAAACATTTTAGAAATTACACAGATATGATTTTTTAAAAGTAAAATATAGTCAAAATTATGTGAAAAATTGACATATTCGCAAAACATAATAACTCAAAATCAAATCAATGCTTTCAAAATTTGTAAATTGCATAATAAAAAGGATAACTTTCTCTAAGACATAGACTAGCCGCATTCTAATAGCATCTCTATCGCTGATGCTATAACACTTGAAGTACTAATGTAATGAAAAATTCGTAAAATTTCTTGTAACTTTTTAACTTATACCAGTGTAAATGTAAAATTGATTAATAAATTATAATGACTGTAGTCTATTCCCTCAATAAACATTTGTAAAATAAGTACAAAAAATTTCAAGGCATTTCATGCATAATTTTTTGCTATAGAATGTTTTGCGTACAGTAAAAGTCTGAAAAACTTCATTTTGAGAAAAAGCTAAAAGTAACTTTTAAACATGGTTCTTGCTTTAAAAATAATTGTTATTCTTTAAAGGTTTAATTATATACTTCATGTATTTTCATAGACATATAATCCAATTTAAATGCTAAATTTCGAAAAAGAAGAATGTAAACATACATTTCAGCTTACTTCAGGTTTGCAGAACGATATTTCCGGTTGTAAAATTCTTCGGCAAGCTATAACAGATGTAAATTTAAACGGCTGTAACTCGGGCTCTAATTAAGATACAGACACAATTAAAGCAGAATTTGATAGATAAAAGATCAGATTTTAGTAGTACTGCAAAAATGAAAAATCGATATTTTTATCGAAAATGACGTTTTAGAGGTGTGTATCTTAACAATGAATCAGCCTTTTTTGAATTACCTAAAATTTGGCACGAGATGCTTTACCAATTAAAAAAGCAGTAAGAAAATATAAATTTTTGCGTTTATAGTTAGCCTTTGTTAAGCAACTGCTTTTAGTATAATATGATCCCGTGGCTTATGTTTATCAAGTTTATTTTTAAAAAATTTGCGAGAATAGTTTACCATTTTGATCTTGAAAATGTCTCCGTTTGTGCGTTCGAAACATGTCGAGTCGAGCTTTATAATAAAAGGTCTTTATATAAGCCTTTCTGTTTTATCATTTTAAGCATATACATCTTTAGTTTAATGTTAAAGAATGATTTTCTTATATAATTAGATAAAAATAAATATTTCACCTTTAATAAAATATCAAAGAACACAATCATAGTTTCACGAGTAGTTAATTGTAGCTCCCCTCTCACCAGGCATAACAGAAACATATGTACATTACAAGGATGTAAGCGCGTTTTTCCAGATTAGGTCGAAAATTTAGACTCTTTTTTTTTTTTTCCTTTTAATGAATAGAGTTTTGTAAATTTTATCATAAGGTCATTCATTCATTTATCAATCCCGGAAATTCCGGGATTCGGCATAGAATAATCTCGGGATTTTTAGAACTAGAAATCAGCCGGGACCGTGAATCATATATGACTGTACTCCTTACACCTTCTTCGCTAAATTTTATTTTATCTGATTGCAGCCGAATGAAAATATTGTGTTTACAATTCTGTAAATAAAATAGTTATTTATTTTTATGTATAATTTTTAGTACTAATAAACATAAAATGCTATACTATTAAAAATTTGCAGCAAACTGTCCAGCCATTCAATCGTTTTTATAGAAAACGTTTACATAACCGTAATTTATTTTCATTGTGACCGTAATATGGTCAATAACGGACTTCATAATATGGTTAAGTAATCGTTTTTTTTTTTTTTTTTTTTTTTTAAACGGTCGAATGACTGGACAGTTTTCTGAAGATATTTAACAGCATACTACACTTTCCTTTAATAGCCCAGGAAAATTGCAGACAAGAACATTTTCGATGACAGATTAAAACTAAATTCATATTTAATACTTGGAAATTTTTCCAGAGAAAATTTCTCATGCCTTGCATTCATAATATCCAAATTTTAATTGCTTAATAGGCGTATAGCCAACATAGTGAAAAAATACCCAAGCCGGGACTCGAACTCGGGTCATCAGATTAGCGCACTGATGTTCTACCAACTGAACCACTTGGGAACGGAAAATATCCCATCTTGTGCTGCGTTTGTAGCCTTGCCAACATGTTATGGTGAAAAAGTTCCAGGCTGAGTGTCGTTCCCAAGTGGTTCAGTTGGTAGAACGTCAGTGCGCTAATCTGATGACCCGGGTTCGAGTCCCGGCTTGGGTACTTTTTCACTATGTTGGCTATACGCATATTAAGCAATTAAAATTTGGAGATTAAAACTAATCAATGAAAACCCGATGACTGGAAACCCTAAGCTAATAATGACACTTTTTATCTAAAAATATGCTCAAAATTCCACAGTAGCCTACGGACATACAGGTGGTTATCAAAATAATGGAAACACCCTAGATTTTGAAGGAATTCTTTATTAATATGGCGTAGGACCGCCTTTGGCATGTAATACAGCTTGGATTCGCCTGGGAATCGAATCATACAAATTCTGAATAGTGTTTAGAGGAATATTGTACCATTCTTCATGGAGATATTGTGAAAGTTCCGTGAGAGATGCCGGTGGAGGATATCGATTCCGGATTGAAAGCTCTAAAATAGACCACAACGGTTCGATTATGTTGAGGTCTGGGGACTGTGCGGGCCAAGGTAGATGTTCCACCTCATCCTCATGTTCATCAAACCATGATTGGACAACTCTGGCTGCATGAATAGGGGCATTATCATCCTGGAAAATTCCATCTCCTGCAGGAAACAAAATTTGCATCATGGGATGGACCTGGTCAGCTAAAACTTCTCTATACTTCTCCCCAGTGATCCTTCCTTTCAGGGTTACGATTGGACCAGCAGAAAACCATGACACGGCTGCCCATACCATGACCGATCCACCTCCATGCTTGACAGTTGGACGGAGGCAATCAGGATAATACGCTTGTGCAGGTGTTCTCCAGACATGTACCCGTCCTGTTGTGGGGAAAAGTGTGAAAGATGATTCGTCTGACCATATAACAGTCTTCCACTTATCAATCGACCAGGTTTTGTGGTTGTGGCACCACTCTACACGACGTTTGGCATTAGCATCTGTGACAAGTGGCTTGGGAATTGCTGTTCTGCCGTAAATGTTCTCTTTATGAAGGTATCTCCGAACTGTAATTGTTGACACTGGAGAATCCAGATGCTGATTGAGCTCTGCGGTCACTTTGGCTGCAGTTGTTTTCTTTTTAGACATTACAATCCGCTTCAATACCCGTCGGTCTCTTTCACTCAGCTTCTCCTTCCGTCCACTATTTTGCTTTGCTGAGCTTGTCTTTCCGCGCTGTGTGTATGCTGTCATGACTTTAGACACCGTACCTCTAGAAACGCCTATAAGCTGGGATGTTTCGGTCACCGTTGCTCCAGCTAGTCGGGCTCCTACAATTTGGCCTCTTTGAAAATCTGTGAGGTCTGACATTTTACGCTTCTGACAAAAAAAATCAAAACGTAGACAACTCTTCTAGAGCTCTCTCATACTACCTAATACATGTACTTTTTATATTAAAAAAAATCTGGTAGCTAAGATTATATTTTAATGCTTACGAAGGGAATTCTTAAATGTCCCTTTCATTCACAAGTGTTTCCATTATTTTGATAACCACCTGTAATTCTAGAAAGAGAACTGAACGCATAACTGTCAGATCCCAGGATATCAAACCAGTTCCAAAGTTTAGAAATGTTACATATAAATACTACATTAAAATTAAATGGCAAAAATAACTGATTTTTTACAATAACATGTATTACAATTTTACTAAAGTATGCATTATATTTATAAGCTTTTATGCATATTAAAATGAGGCTTAACTGTATATTCAAATTTACTTAACACATTTTTATACCTACTCGCTCGTTAATTTATATAAGAAAATATGGTGTTTATATATCCAGGCTAAAAAGGTTCATTAAAAGAATTAATCTACTCAGCGGAAAAATAGAGTGCCCCTAAGCGGAAATTGCTGCACAGATTTTTCACTACGATGGCATTAAGAAAGCAGACAAACTCGATTAAAAATTTAACATTCCAGAAGAACATCCGATGCGAAAGGGGGAGGAAAAATGTCCCAGATGACGTTGTGCAACCTCTAAATTATTTTTCGAGAACGAATGGGAAAAAATTCTATTTTGTTGTTGTTTGTTAATTTTCGAGGTGGCTCTTGTAGAAAGTCATTCCGGAGCGCCGGGGCCAACAGGTTAATGAGCCCAGAAACGCGGCGAAGAGCGGGCAAAAAATCGTTCCGGTAAGCCAAAAAAAAAAAAAAAAGAATAAAAAAGTGAAAGTCAACGATGGAGGATATTCCACGTGAATCCATCAGAACATTTGCAAGCAAGTCAATATCTTGGATAAGAACACTGTAGTGGGAGGGGGGGGGGGGACTGCACTACGGGGGTGAGGATTCGGATAAGAACAACACAAAAAAGCTGAAAAAGGAGTAATGCGGGGGAGGGGGCGGCGTTGTTCGATCCGCAGAACTTTCATTATCAGCGTTTTTCGGAAGATGACATACGTAATTTCCAATGGTGTTCCTTGATGAACTAAGTTGAAAGTTTTTATCAATTACACTATTTGTTTTCGGCAAGCTGGTTAGAAGGAATAAGGGTGATTCGAATCTTTTTTTTTTTTTTTTTAATTTTACTTTATTTTTACTTTATCTTCTTTGCCTTTCGCTTCATGGCTATACCAGTGTTGGAACATTTATCACAGATGCTCATTACTAAGGGGGAGGGGGTGGTAAGAGTTAATGCCCCCTCCGTAGAACGACAGAAACAATGGCAATGTAATTAGTCCGTATCTGCGGCCCCTAAAGAACTGAGGCTATCTTTCGTTGCCGCACACAAAACTGCGATTGGTGATTTATTTTGAAAAATTAGTTCCGATAAGCGGCAACACTGCAACCGGCCGCCATTGTTAGGTTTCCATGTTGGGAAGTGGGGGGGAAAGGGGGCAGACGGACCGATTAATTTAACGTTCCGGTGAGTCTTTCGTGCATGTGTGTTTTCAGTGAACGAAAAATTCGTGATGATGTTTTAAGATGTGGACAGCTTTAATTTGCGAGATTTTTTTTTTCGACTTGTAGGAAATGTATTTTTTGGGGATAAATTGATTTTGATGATGCGAGGAACAGAGAGACAGAGAGAGAGAGAGAGAGGGAGAGAGAATTTTTAAAATTTGAGTAGGGGATCACGCAACGTGGAGATGAGATTAAAAATCATCAAGGGTTGGTATTTTTTGTTTTATTTTTTTTTCTTCTCTGTGTACCACTTCGAGTAATTGTTTTTGTATTGAAAGATTTAAAACGCGAAGTTTGTTAGAGTTGATTTTACATACATTTTAGACTTTTTCTTTTTTAAACGTAAAGTATGAAAACTTTTTTTTAGATGTAGGTTCACGATGCCATTGAAAGAGCCTTTATTTTCTCACGTGTTTTACTTTTCTACAAATTTTGAAATATATTTTGCAGAGAAGATATCGTAAGACAATTTAGAATGATGGAATGGGATGACATTTCAAATTAAATCAACATCAACATCAATCATAATGTGGTCTGTTAATTTTCTCTTTAAAATCTAAAGTCCGGTTGTTTCTCGGACTAAGAATAAAATGACTATATTTTAGGGAATGAAAACCAGAACGCAAAGTAGACCTATTAACGCCCCCCCCCCCCCCCTCCACAGATTTTATATTTTTCTCATTCCATGGTTGCAAAATATAAAATCTCCTTCTTGTTCATATTACACCCTCCCTCTAAAAAAAATGCAATAATTAGTTTTCGATGACTGAAACAAAGTTGAAATTTATTGAAAAAGCGTAATTTAAAAATATTCCAAATTTTAGTCAATAGATCGCTGCACTATCCCAACCAGTAAGAGTGCTGAAAATAATTTTTAAACATCAAAAGAATAATTTTCTTTTCTGCGTTTTAACAACTAAACAGAATGAAGAAGAAAAACTGAGGAATCTTCGATCTATCTTTACATTTTAGTTTGAGGTAGCGCAATATCATCTATTAGCGTAAATTGAATCCAATTTTAAAATTACCACGTACAAAATTAAAAACCTACTTTACATATATCTCGCTGTTTTAGTTTTTATATTTATATTATAGTTAACAAATGAATGGATTTTAAAGTTCGGGAGTACTTGTTGGGACATTCTGTAATGCCTTATTTATTAACAAATATACACTCATTTCGACATGTTGCACCTTTGATAAACTGTAAATGGCATTAAATTATTCTGTAACGTCTCTATTTCAGATAAATACATATTTTAGTTCAATTATATCATGCATTTATCAGTACGTTTATTTAACTCTGAAAATTTATTTTAAAGAATTCTTTAAATAATAATAATAATAATAATAAAATTTATAATGTAGCATTCTAATTTTACAGAAGTACAAAATTTATGAATAAATCTTAGAAAACTTAAAACGTGTTTTGATGGAGGGAATCATTTTTCAGGGGGAAGTACATTCAGCCAAAACGAGCCTAGAAGTATCACATAGAGAAAATTGAAAGATCAGAACAACAAAGCTGACAATAATTTATTCGTTAAAAATATTCGCTACTATTACATTTTACGTCGATTTTAAACCTCAATTAAGTGGCAAAGAATGAAATGATTGGTGAATTTTACAGAAATTTTTTATACTTCAAACCAGGATTGCCAGTTTGCGCCTCCCCCCCCCCTTTTTTTTATTAAGAATTCCCAAATTCGTACTAAAAATTACGAATACTAGTACTTTTTTAAAAATTTAATGACAGACATTTCGTGATTATATACAGTAAATTCTTCTTTCGGAATTTCCTGTATGAACTCGGAATTTCTGAATAAAAAAATCTGGCCAAACTTGTAACCCTGCTTCAAACTCTTCTCTCAAGCAGTATGTGATAACCACTTGTGAGCAGCATACAATATCAAGTCATAAAATAAACTCAAAAACTCACAAATTCAAAAGCGGACAAACCAACCTTACAAAGAGCATTCATCTTCCGCGTAACCACTAAAATCACAAAACGACGCAACACTTAAAAAAATAAAATGTACGGAATAAAGTCGTAATGCTGCCGCGACTTCACAAATATTGTGCAATTGTTAACTTATATTAGTTCATGTGACTCTAATATTTTGATCATTACTATATGGAGAGGTGGGGGCTATTTATGAATTCATACACAATCCTATCTTCCAACAGGGCGGGCTTTAGAAGAGGGCGATGAAAAATGAGCAGAAAATACACGAAATTATTTTAAAATTAAAGTTGTGTTATTTCAAATTAAACTTTTTAACTTGCGCGCTTAAATGTTTTGTACAAGCAGGCGCGTGACATATTTTTGACGCTTAATAATTACGCAATTACAAATGCAAGATATTCCATAACAATAATAAAATATATTTTAAAAGAGCAATTATACATATCAGTAGTAAAAATTGAATTTTAATATCGGTGCCACTTGTGAGGATAAGGAATCTCAGAAAAATCACGTTTGCCTTAAAATTTGTAGCAGCGCACTCGCTGGAAACTTAATAGTTTCTTTAGAAGATATTCTAGAGACAGTGAAAAAAAATCTTGTCTAGGGCGCCAAAGCTATTAAATTTGACATTGCATCCAGTATTAAGATATTCCTTTCTACAGATCAAACATGTGCAGTTCCGTTAAAATAAATTAATTAAATAAAAAAAATAAAAAAGAAGTACATTCGTCCATTATTATTCATGAAGTAATTTTTGATAAAACCAGAATAAAGCAGCGATTAGACTTAAAATAATGTCTTCGTTTAGAACATGAGCGCTTATTATTATTATTATTATTATTATTATTATTATTATTATTATTATTGGCATAATAAGTTATCTACATATTAAGAGTTGTACTAACTCATTTTTTCAAAAAGTAATACTCGCATTTCAGTCTTATTTTAATTCTTTAGATCAAATCGCATACAGAAATAGACACAGTTTATGTAATTTTCTTAAATCTTAGAGTAAACAGAGGTCAATACATGAAGATGTTACTAAATTCACCTGAAGTATTTTAATTTATATCTGCACCAAAATCCTTCGATTGAAATGTTTCGTTATTATTAATTAAAATAAAAAATGAAACGACTTAAACATAGTTTAGGTGTTTTAAATTAAAAAAAACTTTTTAAATTATGAAATTCGTTAAGAAAATATTAAAAGAATTGTGAATTATAGCATGCATTAATTTTTATCTAAATAGAATTAGCATAATCAAAAACACTGTATGTAAACTTACATTTTATTTCTTTTAACAGTTTTGATAATAGTTTTGTTAATATAAAGATAACGTAATTCAATTGAAGAACAGTTTAAGGGCCTGAATAATTTCAAAGTCTGCACCCACAATGAAGAATGTATTTCAGTAAGGCTATAAAATGAAATGCACGTACGAAAAGTCAGACGTTATGATAACAATTACACTGATATTAAACGATATAAAAATTAATTCATTGGATGATTATTGGAAAATATTAATTTAAGATGTTTTCTGATGTCAAGGGCTTATAACTTAAGAGCGATTTATGAAAAAGGTAAGAAAAAATTAAATTAAAGGTTGAAATCAAAATATACTTAATAGATCCGAAAAAAAAAAACTTAAACGGTTTTAGGGGCATACATGAAAATACATTCCGATGTAATATAAATAACTCATCCATAGAATAATAAAAAAAAAAGTTGGGTTTAACTTTATTATAAACACACAATTTTCCAACACAGAGAATGCCGTTTAATATGATCACCTAGGGACCACGAGTTTTTGATACCAATAGGCGATTTAAAAAAATGCTTACTAATAACATCTAGTATTAATCTGAAAATTATGACTTACACGTAAGGAAATCGTAATTTTTACAATATAAAAATGAAGAAAAAGAAAAAAAAAGGGTAAGAAACATTTATTGACAGAATTCAATAATTTTGTTTGTTTTCAAAAATTGTTATTCCTTAAAAGAACACTAATGCTATTTTCTTACTAGTATTTATATTATTGTTGAAAATTCTCCAAGCGATGTTGTACATCTCATTTTAAAATGTTCAACCGCGTGCCTCATTTCCACATTTATAGTTGTTTTTTTAATAAATTTGCTGCAGTCATCCTTCTTGTCATCATCATCGTTATTTTATATTTCATCGTAAAGTTCTTAGCAAATTTGAGTTGTTGTCAGCTTCGTAGCTACAGAAACATAGTTGTAAATCTCCATCCAGGACTTACATAAGTCATATTATCGGAAACGGATTCCGGAGCTGCTAAAATTAACCAGTTCGACATATTTTTGAACACTAGAGAATACTCTGCATTAACAAAGCAATTTTTAATTGCAGCAGAAATATTCGATTACATGCTTTAGATGCTCTTTGTAACAGAACTTGACTTTCAATTGCACGCATTTTAGGAACTGGTCTGCTGAAAAATTGACAACAATAAGCGAAAAATTGAACACACAAAGGGATTGATTTTAGTGTAAAATTGAATATAGGTCGATGCCGACTGATTTCGATAATATTAACCAATTGATAACAATAACCGTGTTTACATTAAGCGACAGCTACTGTATTTTAAAAAAAGACGCTCACCTATCTGATTAAACCAGTCTGAATTTTATTTATTTAAGCATTGCGCGGCGCAATGCTTATTTATTTCCAGTGTGACTCCTCAATGTTAATTTAACATAGTGATACCCATGTAGACCGAGTAGCTTTTTAACTTTTTCTTACCGATTTCCCGCCATGCCACAAAATTTTTACTCTATGCTAATTCTAATAATATTATATATTTGAAAGTGTGAAAATGTTTGGCTGACGTCAAGGTCAAAACGGATGATTAAATGCCTTTGCATGCAGGTGGTTTATAACCCAGAAAGTAACATAGGCTATGTTTTATTTACTTTGTTCAAACATTTTTCTTAATAATACAAAATTTCATTATTTCAAATGAGAATCAATAAACATTTTACCTATAAAATTTAAACATGTTTAAACATGTCCTCTATTTTTGCCAATAATTTAAAAACTGTAATAATAATTTGTCCACAGCAATTAATTTTCAATTGAAAGATTTATACGTGAAAAATGAAACTGAAATAATTTTTTTAAGAATTAAAAGAAGATTAATATGACGTTATACTGTAAATAAAACGGACATTTTCAGATATTTGTTAATAATACAAGGAGAAAGCAGGTGAATATGTCGTCATATTTGTAACAAAAATTACATTTTCAAACATTTGTTAATAATACAAGCAGCATATAATATGAGTAAATATAGAAAACAGCTGAATATAACGTCATATTTAAAACAAAAAAATTGAAAAATATTTTACGGATGCTGATTATTAAGGTTGAATATCAGTTACATACAGAAGAGACTTTTCTGTCTCACAGGAAAAGAAAATGAACAAGAATTATATTATTAAAGAGATATTGCTGGGGAGATAAGTGACGTCTTATTATACATTAATGACATAGATGATTATTATGAGATAGGTTGTACTGGTTCAACCCAATTTATTTTGCGTTCGTAGCACCTCCTGGGAGGAATTAAAGTAACCACATTTAAGCAAAATTGATTTCTGTATAAAATATATAGAAAATTCCATATAATGCGAACGACAAATTCACCCTCTCAAATTTATAAAACACATTGATAAATTTGTTTTTACTACAGAGGTGCCATAAAACAAAACACAGTTTAAAAAATTAAAACTATTAGATGTTAAAATTCATAAGCTTTCGGCTAAACATTAGCCTTCCTCAGATGAGGAAGCTCGTAATCGACGAGGGAGCGGCGTCTTCTCGTCGGCTTGTGTTCATCTGAGGAAGGCTAATGTTTAGCCGAAAGCTTATGAATTTTAGCATCTAATAGTTTTAATTTTTAAAACTGTGTTTTGTTTTATGGCACCTCTGTAGTAACAACAAATTATCAATGTGTTTACATTGTGTTTTATGATTTCTGTATGTTTCATTGTATGATAGCTATACTGAAGTTAAAAGTAGATGGCAAAGATTCAACACAATTTTCTTTTGTGTTTATAGCGTCCTCTGGCGGGAAATAAGATAGCTAAATTTTTTAAAAATTGATTTTTTATGGGTTTTTCTTAAATAAATTATTAGAATAAGGTTTTGCCATGTTCAAATTTAGGTTAAATAAAAAATTTCCCATGATTAGTTTTTATTATGCTCGTAGCGCCACTGATGGGAAATTGGATATCCAAAACTTTAAAATAGATTTTTCTTATGTTTTCTCATATGGCAAAAAATGCTCCAATTTAAAATTAGGTAATACAGATTCAACAAAACTTACTCTTGCGTGTATAGCGCCCCCTGGAGGAAATAACGTAACCAAATTTATTTTTTATTTGTATAATGGATTTTTTTTATGTTTCACTGTATGACAGCTATACTGAAGTTAAAAAAATGCGTAGCACAAATACAATATAAATTTCTTTTGCACTTACACCGTCTCCTGTTGGGAAATAGGGTGAATAAATAAAATAAATTGTTTTTTTTTATTTTATAAATCTTCATAATAAAATTCTGACACGGTGAAATTGATGTTTTGTTTTGAAATTTTCACTTGGTATGTTTTTTTTTTACTCTTGAATTGAAGCACCACCGTTGGGGAATTATATAATTAAAACTTTAAAATGACTATTTTATGTTTCTCATATGACAGTCATACTCCACGTTAAAATATGTTATACAGATTCGTCAAATCTTTCGTTTGCGTTTATAGCGCACCCTAAGAGGAAATAAAATAATCAATATTAATAAATTGATTAAAAATAAAATATGTTTTCAGAAAAAGCTTCTGCCTTGGTAAAGTTTATGTTTTGATAAACATTTTCCCATGATAGGTTTTTTTTTATTGCGCTTGTAGCGCTCCTGGTGGGAAATTGCTTAACTAAAACTTTAAAATGGATTTTTCTATGTTTTCCAATATGGAAACCATACCCCAAGGTAAAATTAGGTAATATTTTTTTCTTACGTTTATTTCGCTCCCTGGGAAGAAATAGGGTAATCACATTTAAGCAAAACTGTTTTTTTTTAATTAAATATTTTATTGTATGACAGCTATATTGCTGTTCAGTATATGCTGTAAAGATTCAACACAACTTACTTTTGTGTATTCATAACGTTCCCTGGTAGGAAATAGGATAACTAAATTTAAATAAAATTGATTTTTTTTTATGTTTTTATTATTGATTTTTTATCCTCAGATTGGAAGTTTTTGTCCAAACTACAACAATCTGCATTACTGTACTGGTGAAACATTTTGGATTAATCATTTGTAAATTTACATCACAAATTGAGATGCGATACCGCATAAATCAAACCTTGATGATGGTACCCTCTGTTGATTTTGAAATGTCTGAACTCTGAATGTAATAGTTATTAAAAAAACTTGGAATATTAAACAAAAACATAATTAGCAGAACAAACAAACAAAAACTATTTCCCACATTGTTTAGGCACGAGAAGGGACAGATATTAAGATATTTTATTCAGTTGATTCTACTTTTAATGTTAAATGTTTGTAACAAATATGGTTAAACCATTTAAACTTAAAAAGAAAAAAAAATCAAACGATATAATATTCAAACCTACCTAAAAACTTAGATTCCGTTCAAATGAAATCGACAGAAACCTTAGACCTTTTTAAAGGTTTGTATTTTTTATGCACCTCGTCATTTTACATACACCCATCATAAACATATTAATGTGTAATTTATAATACATATGTTTGCAGCTTGTAAAGCTTAGAAATGAAAAAAAAAAAAGTTTAAGATTTATTTCTTTTTCAGTTGAACGGAATCTAAGTTTCTAGGTAGGTTTAACTATAATAACTGGTTGAATATTAAATTTAGAACCAACCGAGTGGAATATCTTAATATCTGTCCTTTCTAGGGCCTAAACAATGTGGGAAGTACATAGTTGTTTTTTTTTAATTTGTTCTACAAATTATGTTTTTGTTTAGTTAATTTATTTGTTTTTTAATTATAACAGACCTATGCAATTAATATATTTTCACTTAATATCGGTGTCGGAAATTTTATGATACAACTATTTAAAGAGGAAGGGGGATTTCATGCAAATTTAATAAATTTGAATACCATACGTGCGATATTAGAAAAAATATAATCATCTAATTTCTTTTATGCTACTTTTATAATCCACTCAGCAATAAGTTATAATCGAAGAAACACTAAGAATATTTTGATATTTTAATTATTAGTAGCAGGCTAGAAAAATATTATTACATCTAATATGAAAAAAAAAAATCATCTTTATCTGAAAGAATTCCTACCTCTAAAAAAATTGCCGCTATAATTTAGAAATTGTCGTTTAAAACACTGTGATCTGTGAAAAGACTCGTTTGTATCGGTTTGTTGTAAAAACGTCATTAAACACATATCGATTGTTTGAAAGAATCAATTGGAATCAATATACATACAGTGAAATAGAAATCAGGGACTCATATCAAAATACACTTGCATAATTATACAGTTTAAAAGAAGAAAAGATAATGTAAATTATTTCTTAACCTGTGTTTAGACTTCTAAATTTGTAGATAGTCTTATGATCGTTTTCTTTTATATCTCATTTAAGGCAAGTGTATGGGTAATGGGCTATGTACCTACAATGAGTCACCTGATTTGACAAATGAAACACTAGTTTATATATCACAGTCACAAACAACTAAAATAAACAGGTGTAGATTGAAACTGTTACTTTATTACCTGTCACTTTCATTGCTTGTGGCTGTGATAAGCTTGTTTTACATTTGTCAAAGCAGGTGGTCCATTACTAATACATTTATTTTAATTATGGTTATACTTGTACGAAAGTTTGTATTTTGCTTAAATGAAAAATGAAAAATCGTAGTACATAAATAAAGGGGTGTTAGTACGAAAGATTTTAAATCCGATTAAAAAATAAAACACAAAAATAACCACTTTTCCAAAATTAGGTTATTATTAAATATTCTGAAAGGCATCCTAAGTCTAATGATAACTTTAACTGAATTTCCTTAGAAATAATCGGTAGAATGCAAGTTTCACTCGCGCTCAAAGGGTTCCGTACAATAAATTTATAAAAAAATCGCATTATAAAAAATCGTTGCTAAAAGAGTGATAAGACTTTGTAAGAAACGATACAACGTAGAGTTGGTTATATCTATATATACTAGCAAAGTACAGATGGATATGCCATGATCGTTCAGAGAATTACGAAACCTCGCCTTATCTAAAACAAAGGAATTATCCAAAGTTAAAACTTGGCATTGTGTCAAGCGCGCTTCGACAGGAGGTCGAAAAGTTGCAACGTCACCTTGGTCCGTGCTGTGTTTTTTTAGATAGCTTTTTAATTAATATTTTGGCTAATTATATTAATATTTCGGCAATTTTTTCGAAAATCCTTATCAACAATCCTTGAATGATTCCGCGTCGATAAGTACCTCGACTTTCCCTCAACTCCCACGCTGAGCGCCCGTAAAGTAAAGTTTGTGTGTAACGTAAAAATGCGATTTTCCCAAAACCTGTGTGACATAGAATAATCGCTATAGTTTTCCTGCAATGTTTAAATAGAGTTCTACTACCCATAACTTTTTTATAATCTTAGTTTCAGTATATTCGGAAATAGGGGAGGGGGGTATATTTTTGCAGTACATGTTCGACGATATCTCTGAAAATATAATACCTAAAATAAAGAAAATATTTTTTGAGTTCGAAGTTACGTGATCTCTTTCGAACGATGTACAACCCCCACCCCCCCCCCGACACACACACACACACACACACACACAAAAAAAAAAAAAAAAACTTAATTACCTTTTTAAAATTTTTTCTAAAAATATTTGTGAATGCTATTGGGTTGTTCGGAAAGTTCCTTCCGTATTAAATTATAGAATTTTCCGGTACGAACCAACTTTCTGAACAACCCAATAATAATTTATAAATATGTGGGTTGATAGCCTTATAATTCTACCAATTTTGAACTTTCCATTTTCCATAGTATTTGAGACGGACAGACAGACAGACACGCAAGTGATTTTATAATGGTTCCATTTTTACGTTTAAAGTACGAAACCATAAAAATAAGCGTGTAACAATGAAGGATTTTTTTTAATGGATTTTTTGCATATGATTTACGTTTGGTATTGTTTAACGATAGGGTTTCAAATCTCTGCTTTTATGTTACGATTCTATAACACCGACCCTTAACCCCTTCGCGACGAGCGTCGCGCATATATACAGTGCGTACACTTTTCAATTTTTCCAGCCAGTAATTTTTAATAGCAAATTTCGCTTTATTTAATCACAGAAATTCTGCGATTAAATTTGGCTAAGATTTCTATTACTGGTGCTAAAACATTAAAAATTGTGCTCGAGGCGCTCGGCACGAAGGTGTTAATAATAACTTGTAACTTGCCTGTGTGTAAAAATAAATGTTTTATTTTTCTTATTTTTTTATTTACTTGCAACAAGCATTGAGCTCCATATATAACAGGAGTTCTGAATCGGCCGTCAGAAGCTTCCAAGGCAAATGGAGCTTGTAGGGCAAAGGTAAAAAGTATTTTTTGACACATTGTCAGTGTTAGATATAAGTGTTCTTATTTACTATTATCCTAATTTATGCTTTTCTAATTACGTTATGTTATCTAATTAATAAATGAGTCTCTAATCATGTAAAGGAATGCGATAAATAGTCTATTTTGCCAGGAATAGTAACTAAAATTATCGTCTCTATAATCCTTCCGCGCTAACCGCTGGAAATCATTATGAAGAACGGATGATCTCCTGTTATAGATGGTGCAAACGGCTCTAAATAACATACACTTTATATAATTAGTATTCAGGTGGTATATATGTAACTCACTAGATTATATTTTGATTTTCTACTCCTATAAAAGTTCCTCAACTTCTTATAACTCGACGATTGTGATGTTTGGACCATTATTAATCTAGTAGAATCCCTTTTTTTCTTTTGGATTTAAATAGTTAAAGACTGTTGTGTGAAAGGTAAAAATTAAATTTTACAGACGTATCATGGAAGTTTTAGAGTTTGCTGTTGAATACAATTAGCTTTTTCACATTAGGATACACGTCCGGAAGCGTTGGTAAAGAAAGTAGTGTCTCGGAAACTCAGATATGGGTCTAGGACCCGGCGCCCCTATGTGTGTCTGGTACCCGAAACTCCTGGGGGATTTCATGTGTCGCCAAGTATCATGCGGCAGCTTCCTTAAGTACTTGGCTCTGATGTTATAGCGACAAAGTCGTCTATGGCGTCTTGGATGCAGGGAGAGAGATGCGCAGGTGGCGGTGCTCTCCCTTGGCCGGTAGCCTGTGCCATAGCGACGTCACACTGGCTTTTAAGCCAGCCCCGCCTGATATGTGGTGGATTTGGGTTCCTCAGAACCTATGTATTGGCGGGAGGGTCGACCATACGGTCTGACAGTTTTACCACATTCGAATAATTTTTTATCTAATTTCAGTTAATTTATTCTTTCTGCATAGCTTGTGAGCAGTGTTCTGTGACTAGCAAGATACACGTAGCACTTGCTCAGGGTCCGAAAATTTCATGAGCCCAAAACTTCTCTCGTTTTCAGTAGCAATTTTGTTGAAAACATCTTAATGTAATAAAATGGTTTATTCATTAGATAAATTGCGTAAGTTAAAACTGCGACTGCTTTCATTTTGGGAGCGAATCAACAGCGCGAAACATGCATGTGTCATGTTTTATACAGCATTTCATTTCTGAATGTTTTTTCTTTCTTGTTGGAGAAATTAGACGATGAATGAGTTCAAATCTTTGTATTTAAGTAAGTTTAGAAATTTTGCATAGATATTTTAATCTTTTGGTTATCTTATCAGCCGAATGTGAAAATTCTTTGCCATACACAGCGTGCATTTATTTCTGAAGTGACACAGCTCAAACTATGGGATTTTTGCGCTATTAATATGAGTGAATCACAAATATATTTCTACTTATGTCATTAAAAGCAATTTCTATAATGTCTTTAAACATGACCCAATTAGAACAGTTTTATCATTTTTTGCTCAGGAAGTTATAGAAGTCTACTGTTTACAACTTTTCAGAGAATTGTATGTAAAATGGCTCATATTAAAGTAAAGAAAGCTCTTTTGACCCTCGATATAAAAACTTCGTATTATTTCTCGATCCATTTGAAATCTATAATATAAAGCAAAAACATGTCCGTGAATAACGCTTATGTCATATTGACAGTAGCAACACCTCACCAATAAATGTCATTTTTACCGCAATATTTAACATTTTCCAAAATAGCTGAAGAGTGTTTATGAATTTTCGGCTTGTCAGTCTGCCGTCTGTCCGTGCTCTAACAAGCCTAAAAATACTATGATTGCCATGCAATTGATATATGTTATTGAGGTTTACTATGGCTTGTTTGGTATTGAAAATGAAGTGTGTAGCATTTCTAGTTCATTTACAGGGTCACTTAAAATAATTAGGTTACATTACGGTCCATGGAGAAAAATCGTTTGCAATGTACTTTAATAATGTTTATTTCAAATATACTATATTATAATGTTTACTTCAAATATTTTTATACTGTTTCAAATATATTGAAATTGATGTATATCACTGAGGCGCACAACAAGATGCTTACTACAGAATAAGGTGTGTATAGCATTCATCATTCATTTTACAGGGACAGGCAAAACAATTCGGTTATAGTACTGTCTATCAATATTAAATGAATAACATTTGCTGGAAGTGTGTTTTCAATTGTGATACGCGTTTTTAAATGTAACTCCTTTGCATATTACTTGGTGTATATAAATTGTAGTATGCGTTCTATACATAAAACATCTCGAGTACATTTTCGTTTATTGGCGGAATTTGCTGTAGGGAAATTTTAAATTGTGCTATGCGTTTCCTAACTATAGTAAATGTTAGAATACTATGTAGTATATATACAAATCTATAGATAATATGCAGGGCTGCACAAAAGAATTCAAATACTTTTCCGACTGTTGATGGTAATTGCTAGCATTGGGTTTTGAAACGTGTTATGTCTTCCAAATTGTTTACTTAGACATCATCTTTCACCTTGTTAAACGGTGAAGTTTTGTTATAAAGTATTATGAATGTATTGGAAAGTGTTTCATAATCTATTCTTAACACATGATTTTTCTTTCTTGTTTTAACTTCTAAACGTCGCATATTTTCCAGTTTTAAACTGTCGAATGAACAAAAAAAAATATTCTTTAGGTATTTTTCAGTTTTAAAAAAGCAATAAAGAAACATTAATTTTCACGTTTTACAGTTGACTATTTTAAGCACCTGCTTTTTTTACATATATGATCTCGTGATTTATGTTTTTAAAGTTTATTTTAAAAAAATTGCGAGAATAGTTTGTTTATTGTTGTAGTTCTTGATAATGGCACCGTTTGAGCTTTGAAACATATGCCGATCTTTATATTAAAAGTTTTTTATAAACCTTTTTGTGTTCTGTTTGTATCACTTAAGCATTTTTATCTATATTTTAATTATCTGTGGCAGTAAAATTTCCTCTAATGAAAACAGGCCCACGTAATACCACTTGGTATTTTTCAACAATTACGCGAGCAAAACCGCGAGTTTTGCTAGTAAATAAATAAAATAATAAAATAATATAAATAAAAACAAATTTAACAGACATAATCGACCTATACGCTTAAACCACTGAAATTATCAGAATAAAAAAAGATGCTGTAAGTAGTGAAATCTTTACTATTTCTTCGGCTATTAATTCCTGGCATGCGTGCAATACGGAAGTATTTGCTTTTAATGAATTTCAAAACTTTATTTGAATACATAATTAATATTTTTCATATGAAAATGATTTTTTGGTGTTGTTAGTGGACAATCTAAAAATATTCTGAATCTAAAAAAATATAAAAAAATCTATTTAAAAAAAATTGTTTTCCCCTATATTCTGTAGGAATGATCCCCTAGCAATAATCACAATAAAAAGAAACCAGTTTCTTTTAATGCATGAAAACATTTTTCGCCTTATCTAAAAAACTTCATTTTTAGGGTGTCGTTCATCTCACGAAACCCTATTGCTCCCGCTCCGTTGTTTGTCTGTCACAGAGCCATTCTCGAAAACTATGTAACTTACAGAGTTGAAACTTCGTGTATAAATCAGAATATCAGCTGTAAGGAGCTGAAAATATTAAAATTTGAAAAATTCGTATTATTTTAATAAATAGAGATAAAAAACCAAAATTCTAATAGCCTTTTTCTATTAAATTTAAACATTTTTCATTATAGCAGATGCCAAAAATTTAAAATCCACAATGAAATTCTTTGTACAATAATTAATTTTCTATCAGACGATTTTCACGTAAAAATGAAAATGAAATAAAAAGTTTCACCCATTGAAAAAAAGATAAATATGAAATAAAATTGATTGACATCATAGTGGTAAATAAAATGGAAAATGTCTAAGATGTCTCAATAATACAAGGAGTATGAGCATGTGGATGTACGCAAAGCAGATTAATATCACATCATTAGAGAATTAAAAAGAAAATCTGACGTCCTATTGGAAGTTTAACGAATTTTTCAGATGTTTGAGAATAATACAAAGCGAGTATCAATATGAGTAATAGAGAATAGTAAATATATGAGTTTGAGGAATGTAATTGAATCATGATAAAAACCCGATTATGGAAATATTCGCATATTTTAACATTCTGAAGGCGTCCAACATGTTTAATTTTGAAATTATATATTTTTAAATATCGCATTTATTCCGTATGACGGATATTATTATGACAGAATATAATAGCGGGTTTCGCCCGCTATCCGGCTGGTTTAGATTTTCGAAAAAAACGGAAAAATAGACCGGTAAATTTTTACTTTATAAAAAACATGACTTTTTTTTGTTGTTGTTGCTAAATTATATTTATTTGAATTTATTAAAGAAAGGATAAAGTGTTTTGAAAGGAATATTAAACGAAACCCTTTGTGCGATCTTCGATCACACTTACCCACTTGTTCTAGTTGGGTCTCTTTATAAATAAGGTGCTATATGTTCTTCAAGATAGTGTAGTGTTAGTTCATGTTTGTTTTACATTTGATTTTGTAAATTCATTTTTTACAAAGAAATTTTCTCTGTGATTGTTCTACAATTTTATGTTACTTCTACTGTGAAAATCATACCTTTTTATCTTTAAAATGGAATTTAAATATCTCAAAAGTCACTATGTCCCATGTCCTCAACCCATAACTTGATCATTAAAACCATCAAAAAACAATAATTATTAAAACATTTTGAGAAAACACTGCATTTATTATAAATATGAATCTCATGGAGTAAATAACATAATTGTTATAGAAGTGAAATGTGTAACATTTGTTTTTGTTCGGTTTAAAGTTGTATCTTTCACTTTTTTGGTCACTAACTGTCCTGACGTATAAATTTCCTCATATTTCCACCAGATGACAATATGCAGTCATTTCCAGTATTGATTCCAGTAGGGGAGTGCATTTTGATCTTAAAAATAAGCCTTTGCTTACTGTTGTTCATAAAGAAGTCTTTCTGGATTGCAAAGAATGGGGAAAACGTAAGAGTACCTTTATTAATCGTCACTATTGTTCCCATTGTTAAATTAAATATCAATATTTATAGATTAACTAATATCTAGTTATTTAATCCTAAGTCTGATACATCTTTGAAAATGATGCATAGAACATTCGAAAGCCGTTCTTTTTTAAGTAAAGTGGAAAAAATTTCAAAAAATACTAATAATAATGCTTGTGCAGACAATTAATTTTAATTTTTCATTTATATTCATGCATTGGGTAAGAGTAGTTTTCGCATACAGTTTTTGTATTCATTCTTTATAAAGGAAAACATGATAATCTAAAAACTACGACTAGGTACCAAAATATTTTCTTGCCCAGGGCCCAAAAGTTTGATGATCTAGCCCTGCTTGTGAGACTTGGTTGTCAACGATGCGAATAGGTAAAGGCATTGCAAGATAATTTTGACAGTTTACATACGAACATGTATAACTAATTCACAGGTTTCAAAGCTCGAACGTATTGATCCGAGACCTTCTTTGTGTCAAAATAAATTTAGTGTTTCAAGTATAATACCAAACTTTCATTTTGGTGGAAGTAAAAATACCGCTTTGTTTAAACTTTAATGGGTATGATTAAGAAAATTTGAGACGCATGTTTCTCTAAGTTCTGTGAAATGTGGAACTTTTGTTTCTATGCATGTTTATAAATGCGTTTGGAGAACATGATTTGTAGCACGTGTCACTGTTTTCAGCTTGCATGCCATCGATGAGAAAGAGACAGAGAGAAGCAGAGAGAGAGAGAGAGAGTGATAGAAAGAGAAGTGTGTTTAAAATCAACGCTTCTATCGAGTGAGCACTTCATCTGTCGTGCTGAGACAATGTTAATTTTGAGTGAATAATTACCACATTACGCTCTTAAATCACCATATTAATTACTTCGCCAAACTTTCATCATTGCGGCTTAAACTTCATTTCATTCGAAACATCCTAAAACACTTCAACTCCACTCTCTCTCATCTCGGTATCGGTCGCTAATAATGAACGTCCTCAAAAATCACGAAGAGGTGCCATGAAAAATGGTCGGAGATCTGCGTTCCGTGATCCCGCAGACGATTAATAGACCCGTCGCACCCCCTTTAGCACCCGGTCACTTTATCGGACAAACTTCTGAGCACGCATACCCGTTTTAATTTATAAACGTATTTCTCCGGGATTCAGGATCCATTGGCTTCCGTTAGCACCACGGAGAAGTAGTTAATAACTTGACGGCGAAGCACAAGTTTACGTGTTAAGGCACCATTAGTCGCGGACCCTGTCGCCACCTTGTAATAAGGGGGGGCCCTCTTACGTCGTTTACGCGGTCCCCTTAATTGAAAACCGTTTTCAATTATAGGTAGCATCGGCGCGAGCTCCCACGAAAATTCAGCGAGCTCTATTTTGAAAAGGGGATGCGTTATTAACAACTTTTGCCTGTTTAAATGCCGGGGGAGCGTAAATTTAGAGGAAAAAGAACAGCAACGTGCTACAAAGGGGGGGGGGGGGGGAGAGTTAGAATAGGTTGCTGCATAAGGAAGAGAAAGAGGTAAGCGCAAAAAATGAACTGAGTTCAATAATTCTCCTCCTGCTTCTTCTTCCTCAACAAGGTTTTCTATTTAAATCGCGTAATAAACGCCCCTTGAGGGAAAATAAACACGAAAAAGGGTGCTTCATTGTCGGAGTGAAAAATGGATTGTTATTATTTTTTTGAAGAAAAAAAAAATCTAGTTATTTTTTCGACGTGTCTCGTCCTAATGCAAAGGAACAATACAAAAGTAATATTCTGGAAAAGCATCTACGGTCACAGATCTATCGGGTTGATTATCGATTGAAGCTATTAATAAAACATACCCACATAACAACAACAGTGATAAAAGACGAAACTACCACATAATGAAACATGTTGGAAAAGGTTTAAGCGGCTCTGCTAATATGTTTAAGGCCGACAACTATAGAGCTGCTCGCTTTTTTTAAATGCAGCTCGATTTTAAGACATATATGAAGAGCAAAGTTTTTTTTTTACCTTTGTTTAAAAAGACCAGCACAGTGCTTTTTTCATAATTAAACTCGGCTTAAAGCGCATTTTTTAAAATAATGTCAAAAAGTTGGAAGAAAATGAATGTACTCATTTTATCTCTAAAAATTAGTTTTGAAAAACTGACTGGGAGTCGTCAGAGTAATAAATCTTCAAATAAAATTGTACAAAAGAAATGAACGAACATAAAAGTTTGATCATTTTGGGGGAAGTGATAAATTGAGGGATGGCGCGTGGGCACTCTAATTTTACCCTGAATTCCAACACCTGAAGATAATAGATTTTCTGCTTAAAATTGGTATAGAAGTGCCAATACCTCCATAACTTCACAATGCCCCTCCCCCACCCTTCTGGAGCTTCAGAAACCCATTTCGGAGAAAAAATGTATGAATTTAATACTGATCCGTGGTGTAGAAAATACGTTAAACACCACTCGTATCATCATCATTGTTTCTAAATATCCTTTTTAGGTGCGTTTTTAATTATATAAATACGTAGCACCTATAGTCGTCCTTTGATCCGCACCGTCCGTCTGTCCGCATATATCAGCACAAAAACTACCCAACCAAATGGTTTGAAATTTAAGATATATTATCTTTGCAGAATTTTGTCGAGATATTTCAAATTTTATGAAAATCGAATCAAAACTTTAGAAGGTATTAATAAAAATATTTATTAAGAAATTTGAATTTTTTTTAAAAATCGGTGCTTTTTTGTTATAGGAGCTTCCGAGGTTTAATCGCCAAGCGACCGAGATGTTTATTTTATGACAGAAATTAATCTGCAGACGATATAATTCATTTGACAAAACTAAAAATCATCAAGATCTGAATATTTATATAACTAGCTATAGTACGAACGCACCTCATTTGTTACGTTTGACGTACAATTTCCAACTAGTTCTTATCTTCACCATTTCTAAATAGTATAATTGAAACTATTTATCTTTTTTAAGTGTCATTCCTAGTTCTTCTGTATTAAATAGCTTTTATGTTTTGCGCACGATATTGTTGTACAAAAGTTATTAAAAATCAGTTTTTGTTCATTATTAAATAAGATTACCAACGATATTACAAGTTTCGTACAACATTCTGATGTATATCAATGAAACCTTGACAGAAATAGTTTGTATGATTAGTAATTTTTCCAACTGAGTAAAAATGCGTTGAGGCTGGGCTTGAACCAAAACCTTTGGCTTCAATTGCCAATGCTTTTCATATTGGGGCTATCTGGACGACATCCCAGCGAACCCAATTCACTCAGACAACCAGCTAATGACATCTTGTAAAGACACCAGGTATGTTATTTGAAACAACTCGTCAGAACAAAAAGCAAGTAAGGGAACTCCAATAAACAATTAAAACATAATGCAATACAATGATTGTCTGCGTGAATTGTGTTCGCTGGGATGTCGTCCAGCTAGCTCAATTGGAAGATTATTGGGAATCGAAGCTAAAATTTCTGGGTTCGAATTCCAGACTGGACATATTTTTATTCAGTTAAAAAATTACTACTCACTTACCAATCAGTATGATTTTGATCAAATTAAAAAACAAGTAAAAATAGTTTGATTTGTTACAAGATATGACAACCTCAAATTTCATTAAATTATAATACTTACATCTGTCTTCATCTTAACAATAACCGAATCTTACCAAAGAGTATTGATATTTATGCAATTTGTTTTAAACAAGGCTTTAAAATTTAAGTTCTTTAAAAAATTACTTTGACAGAAATACAGCCTTTTCACAATTTATTATAATTTTTAGAAACCCAATATTAAACAGCTCTCAAATTCTATTCATAATCCATAGAAGAATGAAAAGGTTGAATATGTAAATCAATCAATTGAATCAAGATTTAAATGTAATGTCAAGTGTTCACCAACTAAAGTTTCCTGGATTAAAATATTTGAACAAGAGAACAAGTTGTAGCATAATATAATATCACATCAACTTCTTTTATTTTTGGCTTCACAGATTATTTGAGAATGTACTTTACAACTTACATCTTTAAAATAATTGTTGTCCTTTTGTGGATAAAGATCGTAAGTTATCTAAACAGTTGTACAACAGAAGAGGAATGATAATGTTTTGTTTTGTATAAATTTGAAACATTTGATGTAGTTATTTATATGAAGAATTGCAATGCTTATATAAACTTGTACCAATATTTTCAAGTTTTTCCATAAGCATTGAACTTCATCTTTACATCCTATCCTAATCCTAATAATATTATAAATCTGATTGTGTGCAAATGTTAGGCTGAAGCCAGCGTCAAAATGGAGCATTTAATGATCCTGTATCTTTGCATATACGTTGATCATAAACCTCACATGAACATAGGCCGGTTTTTGTTCATTTTATTCAAATATTTTTCTTAATAATTCAAAATTTCGTTATTTTCATAGAGAATAAATGGACATTATTTTGTACAGCATTTTAAAATGGTTAAATTTACTTTACCGTTGCTAATACTTTATCGTTGCCAAAACTAATTCAAAACCCGAAATAATAATTTTTACTCAACAATTTAGTTACAATTGAAAAATTTTCACGGGAAAAATGAAAATGAAATAAAACAAATTAAAGTATTAACAAGAAAATTAAATAATATTATTAGAAATAAAACGTACTTTTTTTAGTTTTTGATAGTAATACAAGGTTTCAATATGCGTAACCATAGGAAACAGGCGAATATGACGTCATTTATCGAAAATAAAGCGGATAGGCTTTGATTGGTGAAATAAAATGATCTTTTGTTTTTTCTTCACTTTTTTCTTTTTTTTTTTTCCTTTTGTATGGTAACAATACTTACCGTTTTACCGTCTGCGCACGGCTAATATAACTATACCGTATTTTTTATTTAAATTTTAAAAAAGTAAAAGGAAGTTTAAAAATAAAATGGTTAGCAAATGTCAATAATATACTCCGCAAAATTATCCATGTCGAAAATGTTGTCATGGATAGCGAGAAATAGTGATTTTTCATTTTTAAAACTAAAAGAAATAACTCGATTACCTAAAAAGAAACAAAAATGACGAATGTTTATAGTTCCATTTTTGTTGATAAAACTTAAAGATTTAATATTATTTCGTTAAAGTAACAAAATTTTCCCTATGCCAGTATTGAAATTAATTGCCTGGAAAAGAAACTTAAGAAGAATTATGTCAATAAAAAGGGATTTCTTTGGGGAAAAGGAGACGTCATATTTGAAATAAAACGAGAATTTTCCAATATGTTTTAAAATGAGTATGAATCAATTCCTTACATCAATTCCATACAAGATCAGTAAGTATAAAAAGTAGATGAGTTTCACGCCATATTTATAACGAAAAATTTAAATGTTTTGTTATCGATACTGATTATTAAGCATGAGTATCCGTTATTTCGTTCCGCATGAGTATCCGAGTTTTCTGCTAAAAATCACATCATAATTTTAAGAAAAGGAAAATGAACACGAATCTATTATATTAAAATCTGACCGTGTGTTTGTATTTTGCAACTACTCCTAAGACTAACGAACGCAACACGATTTACTACCGGTTTAGCGAATACGAGTTATAATTGATCCAAGGATGTCGCACAAACTCTCAGAATTAAAAAAATTAAATTAAATGCCATTTTTTTTTAGCGAAGTTTCTCTAAAAACGGAAAGTAACTTACTCCAGATTTGTGTATAAAAAAGGAGAAATAAAACAGATCAGTATATTTTTTACACCATTTTCTCATTAAAACTGAAAAACAGAATTTATTTTCACTTTGAATAGATGGTGAAAACAAAATCTTGATTTCAGTAAATTATCCGAAAAATAAAAACATATTTTCACATATTCAAACTTCATGAATCAATTTATTCTGGAGAACAAACATTGCCTGCCAATATACTGTCATTTAGAAAACAAGATTTGTTTCAACTATATATTAAACCAAGGAGGCAGAATTGAATTTAAAGAAAAAGCATATACTATTTCTAATTAATGTTTTTTTTTTTTTTTTTTTTTTTTTTTTTTTTTTTTTTTTTTTGAAGGATGGCTATTAAAACGTTTCACAAAGGCGTTAAAAGTAAAATTGTTTATCAGGTATAAAATTGACATTTGTTTTTACCCAATTCGCCTATTTCCACGATTTTATTTGGCCCTCCATTTTTACATTGGCTGCAATTTCATTTTCGCGATTATTTGGCACAAAATTTCACTTTTTAAGTCTGAGTTATGTCAAGGTCCCTATAATAAAAAATACCGTATTGTCTCCTATGAAATGTGATAAATAGTTAATTATTAACGTTTTTAATTTTTGGGAGTAAAATATTTTGCTTAATTAATGTACTTATTCTTCTTTTAATGTTGCGTGAACGAAGTCACGGGTAACAGCTAGTTGTACATAAAAATAATGCTAAATTGCCGTACATAAATTGCATGTTCATTTAAATTTATATTCTACTAATATATTTTACTCTAATAATTGCGGGATATATGTGTTATTCTTAAAAATTATATATTCTATGCTCATTAATAATTTATCTACATCTCAGATTCTCCCCTCCCCCTTTTTATTAACACTTTCCAACATAATTGAAAAGTGTTTATGAATTCGGTTTGTCTGTGCGTCTGTCCATGCTCTTACTCACTTAAATATTGTCGAATTGTCATGTAATTGATATATGTTATTGAAATTTACCATGGCATGTCTGGTATTGAAAATGAAACATATACACTCTAAAAACGACATTTTTAAAACTGAGCAAAAAATAATCAAACCTGAGTATGTCGCATAGTCAAAATGGCTCCGAATCAAAATGACTCAAGTTTGAAACATGAATATACTCATTTCTGAAAAAATGCACACACTCGAGAATAAAACATCATGTGCTCATATTTGAGTATGTTTCAAATGATTGAGTATGATTTCAAGTGATTGAGTTTCAAATATTGAGTATGATTCAAAATGATGATTCAATTCATTTCCATGTTTCAAAAATGAGTATGAACTGACTTCTATGTGCTCATTTTTGAGTATTTCCATGCTTCAAAAATGAGTTTGAACAAATTCTAATCATTTTTGAGTATGTTCATGCTTTAAAAATTAGTATGAACTGATCTCTATGTGTTCAGTTTTTAGTATGTCCATGTTTCAAAATTCTGAGTATTTCTGGTATTTCAGAATTAAAAGCATTGGGTCATTATATTTGAAAGAAAAAGTTTCATAACAAAATTAAAACATTGATTTATTCAGATTTGAAAGTGTTATTTTTCTCCGTTATAGCTCGTTTACAGGGCACTCAAAGGAAATCGTTACATTATGATCTATGGGGAGTTTGCAGCGTATTTTAGTGATGTTACACTATTGCAAACGTATTGAAATTGATATGCGTTACTGAGGTTCATTACAAGATGCTTACTATAGAATATGGTGTACATAGCATTTATCGTTCATTTACAGGGGTACACAAGAGAATCCGGTCACATAGTACTGTTTATGAGCAATAATTGCTGGAAATGAGTTTTCAATGGTGGTATGCTTTTTTTAATTTATATATATATTTTTTGCATATTACTCGGTGTTTATATATTCTAAAAGTCATATACAGGGTTAGATCAAATAATTTGAGTGCACTTCCACTTATTGAAAAATTGCTAAAAAGGAGTTTTCAACTGTGTTATGTGTTTTCTAATAGACTAAATTTTTGAATACTATGTAGTATATATACAAATCTATAGAACATATACACCGTGCTGCACAAAATAATTCGGATAATTTTCCGACTATAGCTAATAATTGCTGAAATTTAATTTTCAAATGTGTTATGCGTTAAAAGAATTTATTCACTGAGAAAAAAATCTGCCCTTCTCAACTAGAATCTAAATTGTTACTCTAGAAAAAATAGTTCCATGTCATCCCTATAAATTCTAGTTCCTTTTACCAGAGAGTTCTAGTGTCTCCTATTAGCATTCAAGAGTGTTTTTCTATATTCTCGTGGTCAGACTTATTTAAAAATGTCTGCAAATAGATGCGAACACAAGACGCTAGTTTTAGCAACTATAATGCTAGTTTATAAATCTATTCCAGAAATAAAGTGATAATTTCTTGCAGTTTACACGATTCATTATCGTTTCGTCACCTAGAAAACAAGAGACTAGAAATTCTCGATCATTTCGTCTATTCAGTTTAGTTGCTTACCCTATTCGCATAGCTCGAACTTCTATATTTCTAGTTTAGTGATTTAGAAACAGCCTAACTATTCATTCTAGTTGAAGGAGGTATATTTTTTTTCTCAGTGTGATCTGCATTCCTACCTTTATAAAAAATATTTTAACAGTATTTATATTTTTATTTAAAATTGTATGTTGTTCACATTATAATTGTTCACATTGTGCGTACTCATAATGCTCCTACTAAAGTTCACTTGTGAGTTATGCAAAAAATGTCTGGATGTGTTATGCACTAGTTTACTTTTTCGTAAAATTTCTAATTACTATATTTTTTCTTATCACCTAAAAATTGTAAAGGTTTATTTATCGAAGTTTGATGTGACACATAGTCTTTTTTTTTTAAGTAAATGGTTCAGGAGTTTTCAGGGGTGCAAAGATGTCTCTTTCAAGTTTTATAATTTTTTTTAAGTTAAGAAATGTCGTGATGTTGAACTTGAATTGTAAAAACTAACTTTTTATTAATTTAACTTTAATCTGTTAAGTAATATTCAACATCTGCAATCTAAAATATGAATTTTCATTAAACATTTGTCTTCATGAAGAAAAGTTCCTAATGCTTAAGGCTGTTCTCAGATCCAAAGAAGCTACTTTCTGACACATTTTTTGATTCATTTTCGTTCGGAAATGCATGAAATTGGCAGGTGTTCTTATTCGGAAACTTTGTAGTCAAAATACATTTTCCATTTTTTTTTTCTTTTCGTAAAGACAGAAGATTTTTTAGAAAATACTGTCAAACTCGGCGTTTTGAACCGAATTCCCCACGCGGCAGCCCGAGAAAGGTGAAAAGCGTGTAGTCGTGTGACGCGGATCGCGTATAACTCACTAAGCAATTTTTTTTTTTAAATCAAAAAATGGAAAACTCATTTCGATTCCAAATAGCTTCAATAGTTAAGCCTTCCAATTTTATGTCTTTGCGTTTAAAATTGAATTATGTCAGAAAGTTTCACGTTTTTGAGCAGGTCAGTTGAGAACCACCTTAACGAGTGGCTCGCCTCAAGTGGCCGATTTCATTTCATTTCATTTGTTTACTTAGACATTTTCTTTCACCTTATTAAATTGAGAAGTTTTGTTACAGTATTCTGAATGTGTTGGAAAGTGTTTCATAATCTATGCTTCACGCATGATTTTTATCTCTTGTTTAATCTAAATTTATTATTATTATTATTCTTTATGTTACTTCTTTTCTCACGGCAGATAGGAACGTTCTACAGTATAATTTGGGTATGTGGTAAAGTTAGTACCGGGTGTCCGTAAAAGGTTAGAGTGATTTGAAAGAATCATAACTCTAAAAATAATTGAATAAATGCAATTATTTTCTTTTCAAAGTACTCGTCAAATATCAAAGATTTGTTAGATGTAGCTGTTTTAAAGTCGTAACATTCAGACGATGTGCAGAATCGATGATACGTAAATGCAAATCGCACCACACATTCGCAATTTCTTCGATGATTCCGGAGTGGAAAGCGTATAAGTCTAAAACTATTGGAGTCATGGGAAAAATGTCAATTAGAAAGTTCTTCAGCATCTACGATTTAGTAGGAAAGGATCCACTATGTACACAAATAACCTAAGCAAAGAGTTAAAATTGCGAATGTGTGGTGCGATTTGCATTTTCCGATCATCGATTCTGTGCATCGTTTGAATTTTACAATTTTAAAACAGCTACATCTAACAAATCTTGGATATTTGACGAGTACTTTGAAAAAAAAAATTGCATTTACTCAATTATTTTTAGAGTTATGATTCTTTCAAATCTATCCAACCTTTTTCGGACACCCTGTATATTCCAAGACAGTTTTTCTTAATTCATTAACAAGTGGTGGTTAAAAATTTGATATAACTTAGAGTTTCTACTTATGGGACACTCTTTCCTTTTTTATGTTCAGTTAGTTTAGTTTTTCTTTTTACAAATGTTAGTTTTAGTAAAGGGTCTGAACTTATTCTTAATCTAAATCCGGCCCTGCTAATATTTTACAGTAACCGAAAAAAAATTCACAAATGGAATATCTGAGCAATAAATTATAAATATTATATCAAGGTCATTAGTCATGTTTCCATTTGTTGTTGAATACTAAAATAATATCTACAGAGATAATAAAGAAATTTATTAAAGGTATTTTATATATAAAATAATAATAATAATAATAATAATAATAAACGTAGAATGAAAGCCGATGAGAAAAAAAAAGAGGAGCAGTTATAGTGACAGTTTAAATACTTTTGAGTATCTGAAACATAACATTCAAAGTAACCAAGTAAAGTTTGATTTTTAAAATTTATTTTGGTTATATTCACCAATTTTTCAAACCACTTTAATGAAGAGTAGGTTACCCATTTTGATCAACGCATGCCTATAACATTTTGATTTATGTACACAAGTATGTGTTAATTCCAATTTTTGGTTGAAAATACTTGGTAAGGACTTCCATAAAAAGTTTATTGGGATACACTGAAAGTACATCTGCCCGTTCGTTTGCTAGTTCATCTATATTTTTGTGAAAACACTTCAATCGAAAATTGAGCATGTTTTTCTTTGAAGTACTACGCTTTTGTTCTTAACCCTTCTAGAGCACATTTGGTCATTTTGACCCGTATATTTTCATTCACCTTCTTCTAGTACCTTTCCCCATATTTTAGCATTACGATCCCTACGCATTTACTCTTTTTATTATTCTAACACAATCAAACTGATTGGTAAATAAATAGTAACGAATAACCTTTGGCTTTAATTGCAAATGCTCTTCCAATTGAGCTATCCGGACAACATCCCGGCCAATACAATTTACTCAGACAGTGATTTGGTAATGACATCTGGTCTGTTATTTGAAACAGCTCGACAGAATAAACCGCAGGTAAAGGAACTCCAGTAAACTATGGATAGTTAATTACACTTTCAATTACTTTAACACAATAAAACTTATCAGTAAATACATTATATGAGTAGTGAAAATGGGTCCAGGCTCGGCTTCGTTTGAACCTAGAACCTTTGACTAGAAAAGTCATCATTGCTATTAAAATTGCGCATGGACATACCCACGCGTGCGTATGTAGTTTTTTCAATTACAAGATATTGACATCTGCTTTACTCTTTAAATAGTTATTTCAATGATGATATTTTATGCAAATGATAGATGTCATCAAAAAATGATTAAGAACTAACAGATCACAGAATTTCACAGCTTGATCGAATTAATACCGTCTACACGAAACAGGTATATTATACACAAATACGTTTTCTAGAGGACATGCTGAGGAATGCCATAATTATGTTTCTTCTGAAAGAAAAAAACAATTCAAAGCCTCATACAGTCTAACCTATAATCAAACTAGGATAAATATTCTAGTTCCATGCTCCCTAGTATAGTGCCAGCAAATAGATCTTTATGCCGGTGCTTCTTTTCATAACATTTTAAGTTATGACAAAGAACATAAAGCCCATTGTCTATGTGATGAAGGACTTTATGTTTCTTAGTTATAACATGAGCTAGAAACTTCGGAATTTGAAATAAGGAATAACCAAGTTCCTTGGTCGTAACAAAATGGAATGTAATCTTTTCCATTTCAGGCTAAAAGTTTAATCTTTGGTCATTACACATATTAATCTTTGTATATAAATATAAGGATTGAACTTTAATTCATTAGTTGGATATCCTAATATATTTCAATAGTACTGGTTTTTTTTTTATATATGTTATAACGAGCTTAATATTGTCATCTTTAGGATTTATGACGACACAATATTCGTCAACATTACATGTCTTTACTATGAATTGTGCTTATGAAGTTTCTATGAAGAATCCATAACACATTTATAGTTTTTATTTTTGTATTTTCTCTCTCATGTGTTTAATTTTAGGTAGATTTTGTAAGAAATACGACCTATTACATTCTAACCTAATTTGGAATTTTTGAAAATTTTTTTGCATATTTACGCCGATTATGACTCCCAGAACCCAAAACCACCCCCAGTTCAAAACTTTATCTTCTATCTATGTCACTTTTTTATGGACACGATAACTGCAATAATTCTGCACAAATCTATTCCAAACTGATACATAAAATCAAGGGGCATAAAATCTCGGTCAAGTTCGTTAATGGGAAAAATCGAACCAAGGGGAGGGGAGAATGGGGGTGGGGGCTTTTTGTGAAAACAGAAAAAACCCATAATTTCTTAATTATGATACGTATCGAATCCGTTTAAAGTTATTATTACTTCTAAGACGACCAACCCTTATACGACCAACCCTTATAGCAAAAAAATAAAATAAAAAATAAATAAATAAATAAATAGATAAATAAATAAAATCTCTGCCGGTTCCACCTGCAAACAAGTTAGGTTTCGAAGTGGGCGGTTCCCACTACCGCATCATGGCAAAAAGGTAATTTCTTCCGCAATTCCCAACAAACAGGCACCCCACGGTCTGCGTCTTCGAAATCTACGTGTGCCTGTAGGCCGAGACGTCAGGGATTTTTTTCATATATTTTTCTATTTATTTTCACACATGTGATTTTATTTTAATTATATATATTGAATATTGTAATTTTGACTTGACCGCTTAGAAAGATCATTTGCAACTTACTTATATTGTGGAATATTGCTCTTGATTAAGTGTTTTACAATTTATGTTTCTATTTCCCTTTTTGTAATGTTATTACCTTCTGCTTTTGGATTTTTCTCTACTCTCTTCTTTAAATCAGTACATTTAACAATATTGGGTATATTTATTCTATCGAATTCTTATTAATAGTTAATTTATATTTTATCGATTATTTTTTTATTTAATATTTATATTAATTGAAAAAAGTTTTATTATATATAAATATATAAATCACATATTTTAGGTTGATCATATATTGCTATACAAACATCTTATTTCTTAATTATGCGCTCATATTCTAAAATCATTCCTTTGATGAACATACGGAGAGGTTAAATAATTCCTTTATATATATCACGAGTGCTTTTGACACAAATATTGAACATTCTCAATCGTGTCATATCAGCGATAGAACATTAATCTCATCTCATTCTGTGCATATATCGTCATCTTTATTAAAGGCATGACTTCAAGTCCTACACCATTGGGAATTTTCGGATCGAATACGGAGCTGCTCCAAAACGAACAAACGTATTCCAGTCCATTCCATCCATCAGCACCTGGGAATCGAGCAATGTTCGATTTTGTAGCAGTGCTCGTAATATTGAGGAAAGTCTTTACAAATCCTACCCTTGCGGACGGTTTGGTCAGTGGGAAAACGAACATAGACATCTGGAGTGAATTTCGGAGGCTCTAAAGATGGTGAATGAATCTCCAATTGTTTCATTTCACACGAAGCGATGCCAGATTCAATCGGCAGTTTCTGATGAGGGAGGAGTGGTAATACTGATCTGAACTTACAAACCATTAAGTACGAAATAATATGATGTTTAAAGAGATGCAATGTGATGTTTTCGAATTTCTCCCCCATTTCAAACATTTGGAGAAAAAATTAGTAACTAATCGAGCTCTTTAACATAAGGGAAAGTTTTGTGTTATGATTTTCGGTTTGGTATAAAAGTGATCTCCATAATATATATATATATATATAAAGAAATTTTTTGTAAAATTTAATTATTTAATTATTGCGCTCAATATTCGCATTTCAGTTTTGAAATATTTTTGATATTCACATTTTAAACTTATACTTACTTATTAACAGTATATATAAGGAGACCTGTTTTCTTCAAATGATGAGTATAAAACACAGCTACTGTTCCGGGTGCAATTAATTAGGAATACACCCTTCATTAAGATTGATAGCCGAGAGAACTTACCCTGGTAAATATAAAATTAATTTTACAAGGAGATTTTCAATTCTTTGACGTAAGTCCCTATCTTTGTATAATAATTATTTGATATTTCAATCTGGGTCAATATTTAAGAAATTATCACTATATCTTCTATACCTTCTAGTGTGTGTGGAGGTGGTTTTTTTCCTCATATCGTCTATTCCTTTAGCGTCATCTTTAGCATTACACTTTTATTATTCGGTGGACGTTTACCAAGTTTTTCTCTTTTTGATTTACATTAAAAGAATTGAAAACCTCTTCAAAGAATTAGTCGTACTCTTGTCACGGTAATTCGTATTTGTTACTGTACACCTGACAAATCGAACTGCTAAGTAGATGCTCCAGAAACTGTTATTGCGTTTTTACACATGATTTGGAGAAAAAAAAATATTTTTCTGTGTATTTTTTCACGTGCAGTTAATTTATCATAACTTATTAACCATAGTTTTGCTTTTTGGTCTTTAATAATTGATTTAAATTAGAAAAAGAATAGAAAAAATAACAAATTATTTGAAGACTAGAACGCAAATTATAAATATAATTATACAAGTTGTTTTTAAATTAAAACGTAAATCTTAAAGATTTTTTTAAGACAGTTTAATCATAGTTTAAACTACTCAAAATGATTTCTACCATTTCGCTTTTAGTTTTAAATAATCTAAACCATTTATCGAAAGCAATCTTCCCTTTTCTTCCAGTTTGTGAGTAGAATTAAAGTTAAAATCGACTCTAAAATCGGTTTTATCTTCGGTAGGGTAACTTCCCACTGGTACACCTGAGGAAATGAGCGTTTAATTATTTACTCTCGAAACAATAGTTGTGATTATATTCGCTATCTGAAGGAAGAAAAAGACACGCTCTATATTTTTTAGAGCCTGTACAACTATTCAGAGCCTGATTAAAGCATGGGCTAACTAAGTATTGGTCTGGGCCGCAAATTTGGTATGAAATTTTCGTGAAGTTGATATTGTAAGTTTATTTTGACCTTGTATTGTTTATAATCAGTATTTTGTACTTTTTGAATAAGGTAATATTAAAAGCAATATATATATATATATATATATATAATTATAATATCTATGAATTTCAAAAAGCATATCAAGTTCATGTATCATTCTACTTAAATCTCCAAAGAAATAATTAACGATAATGTGTAGACAGAATACCACATAGCTAATAAATTAACAAGTGCAATCATAATGTTACCATAGCTTGTGCTTCAATGGTAATTGGCCAAAAATACTGAAAACATGATGAAAATTAAAAAGAGAGAGAGAGAGAGAGAGAGAGAAATATATATATATATCTATCCTATATATATAAAATCCTAATGAAACAAATTTGTGAAACGATTTTATGAAACGAATTTATGAAACGATTTTATGAAACGACTGATTAAACGACTGATTATGTTTCAGGGGTATTTTTAATAAAATATTAAACGCTTGATGGTGAAATTAATACCAATTGCCCATAAAAATCCACGGATGTCAAATCTGGTAATAGAATTTTTAAATTGGAATTAGTTTTCGAGATATTAATTTTTTTCTAATTTTAATGACATTTCTGTAATGATGGCAACTAATTACTCAGTTTTTTTCTGACAAAAAAGGGAAAAAATTGAAAAAATATCCCGATAGGGATTATTGATTTATTTTTATTCGTCATTTTCAAATTGAAATTGAATTTATATATATATAATAAATCATAAAATGTTAATAATTTGGAGTTGCTATCAAAAGAATACAAATGGATTAAGAAATGAAATATTAACCAAATACAATGGAAAATTGGACAACAAGAGAATTAAATCAGAATTGGATATGAAAAAACACATGTAGATATACTCATCAACCTGGATGTACCTACATGTGTTTTAAAAAAATAATTCAGTATTCATAATTCTACTGGCATATATGCTAAGATCAGTAGAATCACCCAGGTATACTGAATTATTACCAGAAAACAATTGGAAATAATAAAAATTGAAATAAAAATCCGTAAAAAGTAGATAAAATATTTTACTCACAATAATTATGCAAAAATCCGTATACAACACTATACTAAATTATTACCAGATAACAGTTTGAAATAATAAAATTGGAAATAAAAAAACTTGTAAAGAGTTGATAAAATATTTTACTCACAATAACTATCCAAAAACCTTAAGGCTGATCGTCACTCATTTTTAAAATCATGTTTCGCTCAGATAGCAGATCAGTGCTTACCCCCCCCCGTGCTGTCAAAGACGCGTTACCGTTAAATGCCCTGAAGTACAGCAACCTGTATCGGCAGTCTGTTGACAGAATTTTTGACTCTGTGGTCAGGGGAAAGTGACCTGCAGCTCTCTCCCCCTTTAGAGGAAGGTGGTCTATTTTCGTTATTAGGGTGAGAAGGATTTTGCAGAGAAATTTGAACTCTGAGTATTGTTATGTGTGCAACTTGGACTTTCAACAGGCAGTTTGAAACATTCAGAATAATTTCGACTTTTATACCGGCATAAATTTATTAAATACCAGCTCTTTAGCAAATACTTGATGAAATAAAATTTGGCAATAAAAAATGATTCAATGTAGTTTTTCTGGCTAAAATTATTTAGATGTACTTCTTGCTAAAAGGCGTAAAATAAAAACATTATAAACAGTAAAATATATTTTATTAGATTGTTGACATGTTTCATGATTTAGATTACTCTATATATCTTTATTGTATGTTAATCTTTATCTTCAAATTTTAAAATACATATACATTAAACCAAATTGTTTCTAACCATTTTCCAAATTTTAATAGATAATGTGAAATATTTTTTAAATTTTTCTTTAGATTGCGTAAAGCAACATTAATTTACTACTGAAAAACCAATACACATTTGATTGTATAATTACTGCATTGTGTATTTTAAACAAACAAACACAAAGTACTGTTGTAGATAAAAATGATTAGACATCATCATGTAAATGAAATGGAGGGAGAGTGAAGATTTTAGTAAGTCTGTGAGTTGCATATTCTTTTTTCAATATAAGATATCTAAACATGTTCCATAAATTTATCAAAAACGTTAAAATTCGATATTTTCATGGGATTTTGTGCCCATTTTATAAACGATAATATATAGCCATTAATATTTCGCATTGGATAAAACAATGAAAATCTTTTGTGAAATTTTGAATGTAGTAACTTTCGCTCTTAAAAAAAAGAACCAAAAAACAAAAAAGGGAAAAGACGTCAAAGATTTTTAACAAAATATCTTTGATTATTGAAATTATTTCATGCATTGGCATTTATTTTAGCATTTTCATAATGAAATTAAACTAGAGTGCAAAATGAATATAAATTATACCAAAAATACTCCAAGTGGTGTTTTCTAATAGAGCTTTATTTAGCAAAAACATAGTATGAGATTTACAATAATGCAATAATGCGGCCATTACTACAATATTTAAAATTTATTATTCTTTTTTAGTTTTGATCATCTGTCAATAAAATTAACAATAATAAAAAATATTATAATTTCCGAAGCGCAATACATAATACTAATTTTTAGTTATTTCTGCCATTGTCATCTATACAATTAAAGGATACAATATTCAATATAAATACATTATAGATATGCAGCAATATATATATATATATAATTCATAAAAAAAAATACTATAGTATAATACGATTAATATATGTACATATGAGAAAAAGAAAATCATTAAATAAAAATTAGTGTTGCGCAAGACCCCCCCCCCCCCTCCTCTTTCTCCCACCAAAAATATCTATAACAATATTAACTGAAAGAGAAAAATAATATATTTGACGTTGCATATTCAAATTTTTCATTTTCAAAATTATACAATTGTAAATATAGACACAAAAACAACATATAAGAAACTGCTACAATTTCTATATTATATCTGTATGTATATATATACTAGTTACATTCTGAATATAAATAATATCTGAATTTTCCTTTTTTTATACAGGACATATAAAGAGCAGTATTTATGTAAATTGAAACTTAGCAACTAAACAAGATTTGAAAAATCATTAATTATTCCAAATTTACCATAGTAGAGTTTTTCCATTCATTAGGAAGACTCATAGTTATCTCCCACATATTTTAGTAAATTATTATTATTATTATTGGTTTTGATCATATTTCAATAAAACTGACATTATTAAACATATTCAAAATTACGAATTCTTCCACTGTCATCTTTACAATATACAATATTCAATATATAGATACAATATATATGCAGCATAATATTATTAAAAAATTCAGCAAAAAATGCATGGGTAATTAAAGCAGGGTATCTCTCTGGATTTCATGGCCTTATTTACGGATAAGGAAAATTCTCATAATTTTCTCGTAGAAGATTTTCCCGAAAGATTACATAAAAATCAAACCGATTAATTTAATGAGATATGGGGTAAAAAAAAAGAAAAAGTTCTGAGACCTTTTTTTATTCCCCCCCCCCCCCCGTTATACAACAATACATAGCTAACGAAATCCATTTTTATTTATTTATTCTTTTATTTTTTAAAGTTTTTCATCTGTTATTAAAACATTTTTTGAAACAAAATCCATCTAGATATATCAAAAAATATACTGGATACTTTTAAAGATCGCATATAGGTAAAAATAATTTCTAAAAATAAATTAGTAAACGGTTCATTTATAACCTACTTTCTAATAAAATTAGGTCCTTTTCTAAAAATAGTCATACAATTTTTTAATACTGCAACATTTTTTTTTCTTTTTTTTTTTTTTTGTAAAACAAGAAATAAAAAATGAAGAAAAAAAAACTTTATAAACCACTGAAAAATGCAAGCAATATAATGTACAAATAAATAATAGATTACTAGTAAAAATAAATCATAGATAACGATAAGTAGCTATACATTACGATTTTACTCAAAATTAATTTGATTAGTTTTCTTTCAAAATATTTTACAGATTAATAAACAAATCCTACAGCAAAGGTAAAATATTTATTTGTAAGTTATTTATATTTTTTTTTACTTCTTGAACTTTATGCAATTGTCAAAAGAAAAAAAAATCGACTAAAATTTAAAATAACAGGTAACTTTCAAATTTTAATTAGCATATTTTGTGAGTATTGGAATTAAAATTATGAAAAAGCTACAATTAACATTATGCTACATATAACAGCAAAATTTCAAATAGAAAATAAAATAATAAAAATATAGAAACAAATAAACAAACAAGAAAGAAAGAAAATGGAGCATAAAAAAAATGAGACATGTAATATGCTTTAAAAAATCATTTTAAAAGTTTACATACATCATATTCATTTTGATTATCTTACATAAGAATGAATTTTTTGCTTATTTATGCTAGTAAAAAGCTCATAAATACATATTGCATCTTTCACAAAATTTTAAAATGCTCAGAAACGTGCAAAAAAAAAGAAAGAAAGAAGAAAGTTAACTGGGGTAGTATGACGCAACCTTTACAATTGGATTTGTAATAGTCACTTTTTTATATTTCTTCGATTTTTCTTTTTTTCTTTTTATATTGTTCCATTGCATCTAAAATGCTTTTAGATTCTCTTATTGCCATCGTTCTCGGGTGGCGGGGATCTATGAGTTCTACGTTTAGTGTACGTTTATGATGTAATGTTTTATTGATGGAGGCATTTCAATATTTTGTGTTTTAGGGTTCAAGAACAAGCAAAAACGTCTATATGAAAAATTGTAGATGCGTAAATATTTATTTACTTAAATTTTCTGAAACTGTAAAGCCATGCAGTTCCTAGTTGCCGTGGCGGGGGATTTTGCCCCTAAATCAAAGTTCGTTTCGATAGATTTTCATTTAAAAATATATAAAATCCTACAAATTCGAGAGAACGCTGTCGAGGGTAGCAGAACCCCCCCAGCATTAGGTTCGTTTGGAAAGATTTTTTTTTTTAAATTATAAACTGAAAACAGATCGGAGCGTACATAGCACCCCCCAGAGTACGCTATGCCGATGGCAGTGGGGCCCTCAACTCTAGGGTCGTTTGGATATATTTTCGTTAAAAAATATAAATTCATATCAATCCGAGGATGTACACTGTCGAAGGCAGTGTGGCCCAACATTAGGTTCGTTTGGAAAGATTTTCATTTAAAAATATAAATAACTGAACACTAATTTTAGATATATTTGAGGTTATTATCGCGAGCCTAGGCAACAGCGGGCCTATATGTATATATATATATATATATATATATATATATATATATATATATATATATATATATATATATATATATATATTCAATAAAAAATAAATATATATATATATATATTCAATATATATATTCAATAAAAAATAAATATCAGAGAATAATTTTAATATATATGAAATTAAAAAGATGAAATCATCCTATAAAAATGAAAGCAATATTGCTGATCTCAGAGTAGTAGCCTCATCTAATAAAATCTCAACACCTAACAAGGTAAAAAAAAAGGGAGGAGAGAGAAAAATAGGTTGTTCTAGACATATTACGCGGTATAGTGAAGTGACATTTTCTGAGTTTGCCGTGCTATTTTCTAAATGCACCTAATTGTTTCAAATGTATGCTCACATTATGTGAATACTACAGGTCTGCGGCCGAAATTTCCAGGCCTGGCCCGATCTACAGAAAAAAAAATTCCCCGACCCGGCTCGTTATAAAAGTTAAAAGTTCGGCCCGATCCTAGCCCGGTATAATGACTAAAAGTCAAATACAGTCACATCAATTCAAAAATGCTACACCTCCCAAATTTATTTCTGCCTATGCCCAGTTAAACTACCATATTGATTTATTTTAATGAATCTCTACTTGTTTGTAAATGTCTGAGTTATCAATCAATGTATTGTTTTTTGGGTACTTTTCCAGTATAGGGTCCTTGGCGTTTTTATTTATTTATTTATTTATTTATTTATTTATTTATTTATTTTTTTATTGGATCAATGTGGGCTTCAGAAAGTGAGAGTTGTTGCCAAATGATATAAACTGTTATGAAAACAAACCTGATGAACTTTTACGTTTGTTTATATATATATAAACATTTTGTTTGTATAGATATTATTATTGTTTTTTTGTGCAATTTACTTCTGTTTGTATATAAAAATGGATAAATAGCTTTTTTATGTTAAATAAATTCTATAAATATTGAAAAAAAATTGCTTGTGTATATGAAACAATGAATAGGTTGCTACAAAATGTGCATGAAAATTTCTTTCTCTCGCTAACGCATTTTCTCTATTCCTATACTAGAAAAATGCCGCTTTTTGCTTTATTTTTGAATACTATAATGCGTAAAATTTAAATTGCCACATTTTATAAATTAGCGTATGGATAACAATCATCTGAATAAATTAAATTGTTCATGTATCAGCCAACTGATTCAAGTACAGAAAGTATAATTTTAACCCATCCTTAACTAGGTACTATCGAATCGGTACCGATTCAACTTTATCGATCGGTACCGATCAAATAAAATGACAAATACTGGAAAATGATAAATGCAGGTGAAACAACACATGCAAAGTAAAAATTTATAAAAGTTATGATTTTATATTAAAAAAATAAAAATTGATTAGAAATGAATATATCTAGTTATTTATTTGCGATCAATGATCATTTTGTTTTAAACTACTTTATCTAAAACCATTTTATAAAGAAACATGCAATCGACAAGAAATTTGAAAATTAGGGTCAGTTGATGCAAAACAAAGAAAATATTTCTAGATCGCTATATGACTTTTCGCTGCATTCCTTTTTCATGTCGTAAACGCAGTATTTGTCAACTTGATTTTGGATTTCATCTTTCTTACAAATTATTGGATTTAAAGAAAATGCAAATTTGTATACTTGACTAAAAAAAATTTTCTCAACCAGACTTTTGTCTATTTTTATAAGAAATAAAAGTAGCCAAGATAGTGTACAAAAAATAATATATATTAAAAAAAATCACTAGAAACCGTTAAAAATTGTAGGAAATTGAAAATATGAAAGTATGAAAATGGGGGGGGGGAGGGGGGTATTGGCAAAACTTATCGAAAAATAATGTTTTCACTGCAACACGATGGAAATTCTTTCCTGCGTTCAGCGGAAACAGTCGAAAGTTATTTAAAGAACTGTAACCAACAGTTTAATTACTTTCTAATAAACAACAGAATAAAGCTCATTAATATTAAACAAATCTTAAATGTTTCATGTGTACTGTTAGTCTACGAATTGCATCTGACATGGAAACGATCGTCAATGCAGCTAAATTTAACCAAAAATTCCCTTTTTTCAGCTGACGCTTTTTCATGTCGAATATTATTATGGTTAAAAACATATTTCAAGATTTTTCGGTAAATTCCTTGATTAAATGAATAAAGGAAAGATTTTTTGGGGAAAATTTATATTGTTATGAAACAATAAAAAATTGTTATGAAACAATAAAATACGAATTTTGCTTTCATATTTTATACTAGGGGTCCCCCCCCCTACGAGCACGCGCGCCAACCCCGTCCAGACCCCGCAGGCTCTAAAACCACGCTAATTTGCTATGTTTTAAAAAGATTACCCGATTACGGAAGACTGAAAGATTTTATAACGACTACTGACGATTTTCTGTAATCGGGTTGCCATTTATTTCCTTTTGACTTGGGGGGACTTTTCGGTAGCCGCATCCACTGCTGTCGCGACAACTCACGGCTGTTTTCATATTGATTAAGTAAAATAAATAACAAATTTGAAAATCAGCTGGCATAATTAGTTAAGTAAAAATGTCACTGTCTCCCGGACTTTTATACGTCTGGAAGAAAATTTTTATTTTATACATAAAATGCTATAAGAAAATCGTTTTAAGGTGGTTCTCAAGAAATATTTTCCTCGCTTAACAACGAGAAAGTTTTTGACACATTTTTAAACATAAAAGCATGATACCAGTATGCATGATTATTGAAGTGATTTGTAATCAAACTTTTTTTTTTCATTTTTCGATAAATTAGTTACATTTTGAATTATAAGCGATCGTTGTCTTAGCTGTGCGGAAATATTATTATTTGAGATTTTTAAAATATGGCAACAGTAGATAAAAGCGATTAAATCTCTATTCAAATAATAAACTTTTGAATAAAAATTTGATTTTTTTTTAAGTAGACAAATTTAAAAAATGATTAGGCACTGCATAACAGAATCTAGTCAAGTATATGCATAAAAAGAACGATTTAATTGTTATACGAAGTTTTTGATCCTATAAAATTTAGGTAACTGAACTATCTTGACCGATTTTAACATTAAATAGCACTTAGAACAATTATCCAATTAAAAACCTGTCTGCATCAGCATGTTTATAATACATTTCTCTATAAAACTACCAGATTTCATTTTTTATATAGAATAGTTATCGCAAGATATGCGGAGAAAGTGAAAAGAGAAATTTAAAAAATTAACAGTAAATAAATTCAATCACGACAGCTGTAGCATTGGTTACTTTTTTTAGAATTGAGAGATACTCTTAATGTTAGAACCATCACAAACTATTAAATCAAAATGATTAGTGCGGTAAAATAAAATAATCAAAAACGATAAAATAAGATTTTTAAGTAGAGGTACAGTACTCCCCCCCCCCCCCCTCATAGTTTTTCAGCATAATAGTATTTTAAATCTAGAAATTTCATTTTTGACTTTTCGAATACTTTAGAAATTTTGAGATTACTTACGTATTATTTAAAATCTGTTAAAAATAGTTACAAAATCTGTTAAAAAAGCATAAATCTGTTAAAAAAGCATAAATCTGTTAAAAAAGCATAAACCTGAATTTAAGAATGATGTAATTTAATAACTTTAAAAAAATAGATAAAATTGTGCATATGCATACATACATAAACATATATTTTACTAATTAAAAAAAAAAAAAAATTGTAAATTGTTTTACGCATTTTACAAATTTATTCATTAACTTAACTTAAATGTTTTTAATTTTATTTGACAGTAATTATAGTGACACCTGGTTAAACCGTCACATCTGGAGAACAGAAGCGTCATTTCAGAACTTTCTTCGGGGGAGGGGGTTTCTTTGAGGCAGTGGCATACCCACAGGAGCTAGACCCCCCGCCCCCAGAACAAGAAACTTTTATTGAATCAGGGATTGAAAACAGTAAAAACTTTGAATACTGAAGCGCAAGGAACCGATGAAAAATTCCGGTTTAAGACTGTTTTCCGTCTTAGCAAGTATAATCTTAAGATATTGACTATAAACGATTTTTGTTTAAGACAGGATTCCGTTATAGAAAGGTTCAATTCTATTTTTAAATTTTATTAGCATTCCTAAATTTTCTTAATTTTTTTTTTTCAAAAGAAGTTAAAAAACTACTTACGTTATACATAATGCAGCTACAATGTCTTGAAATTTAGGTATTATTTAGTAGGTCTGTGAAGTTGGCCCCCCGACCTTTTCGGATTTAAAAACCGAAAACGGCATTCGTTTGAGCGTCGTTTGAGCGCGTTTGAGCGACAAAAATTTTCGTTTGAGCGACATTCTGAAAAAAGTTATAAGCAAGTTAAAATTCGAGGCCTTCGTTTTGTGAAGTTGGCCCCCCGACCTTTTCGGATTTAAAAACTGAAAACGCCATTCGTTTGAGCGTCGTTTGAGCGCGTTTGAGCGACAAAAATTTTCGTTTGAGCGACAAACTGGAAAACGTTATAAGTAAAAGAACATTCGGAGGGGCCCACATTTTGTGAAGTTGGCCCCCCGACCTTTTCGGATTTAAAAACTGAAAACGCCATTCGTTTGAGCGTCGTTTGAGCGCGTTTGAGCGACAAAACTTTTCGTTTGAGCGATAAACTGAAAAACGCTATAAGCAAAAGAATAGGCGGAGGGGCCTTCGTTTTGTGAAGTTGGCCCCCCGACCTTTTCGGATTTAAAAACTGAAAACGCCATTCTTTTGAGCGTCGTTTGAGCGTGTTTGAGCGACAAAAATTTTCGTTTGAGCGACAAACTGAAAAACGTTATAAGCAAAAGAACATTCGGAGGGGCCTTCGTTTTGTGAAGTTGGCCCCCCGACCTTTTCGGATTTAAAAACTGAAAACGCCATTCGTTTGAGCGTCGTTTGAGCGCGTTTGAGCGACAAAAATTTTCGTTTGAGCGATAAACTGAAAAACGCTATAAGCAAAAGAATAGCCGGAGGGGTCCACATTTTGTGAAGTTGGCCCCCCGACCTTTTCGGATTTAAAAACCGAAAACGGCATTCGTTTGAGCGTCGTTTGAGCGCGTTTGAGCGACAAAAATTTTCGTGTGAGCGATATTCTGAAAAAAGTTATAAGCAAGTTAAAATTCGAGGCCTTCGTTTTGTGAAGTTGGCCCCCCGACCTTTTCGGATTTAAAAACTGAAAACGCCATTCGTTTGAGCGTCGTTTGAGCGCGTTTGAGCGACAAAAATTTTCGTTTGAGCGACAAACTGGAAAACGTTATAAGCAAAAGAACATTCGGAGGGGCCCACATTTTGTGAAGTTGGCCCCCCGACCTTTTCGGATTTAAAAACTGAAAACGCCATTCGTTTGAGCGTCGTTTGAGCGCGTTTGAGCGACAAAAATTTTCGTTTGAGCGATAAACTGAAAAACGCTATAAGCAAAAGAATAGGCGGAGGGGCCTTCGTTTTGTGAAGTTGGCCCCCCGACCTTTTCGGATTTAAAAACCGAAAACGCCATTCGTTTGAGCGTCGTTTGAGCGTGTTTGAGCGACAGAAATTTTCGTTTGAGCGACAAACTGAAAAACGTTATAAGCAAAAGAACATTCGGAGGGGCCTTCGTTTTGTGAAGTTGGCCCCCCGACCTTTTCGGATTTAAAAACTGAAAACGCCATTCGTTTGAGCGTCGTTTGAGCGCGTTTGAGCGACAAAAATTTTCGTTTGAGCGACAAAAATTTTCGTTTGAGCGATAAACTGAAAAACGCTATAAGCAAAAGAATAGCCGGAGGGGTCCACATTTTGTGAAGTTGCCCCCCGACCTTTTCGGATTTAAAAACTGAAAACGCCATTCGTTTGAGCGTCGTTTGAGCGCGTTTGAGCGACAAAAATTTTCGTTTGAGCGACAAACTGAAAAACGTTATAAGCAAAAGAACATTCGGAGGGGCCTTCGTTTTGTGAAGTTGGCCCCCCAACCTTTTCGGATTTAAAAACTGAAAACGCCATTCGTTTGAGCGTCGTTTGAGCGCGTTTGAGCGACAAAAATTTTCGTTTGAGCGATAAACTGAAAAACGCTGTAAGCAAAAGAATAGGCGGAGGGGCCTTCGTTTTGTGAAGTTGGCCCCCCGACCTTTTCGGATTTAAAAACTGAAAACGCCATTCGTTTGAGCGTCGTTTGAGCGCGTTTGAGCGACAAAAATTTTCGTTTGAGCGATAAACTGAAAAACGCTATAAGCAAAAGAATACCCGGAGGTGTCCACATTTTGTGAAGTTGGCCCCCCCGACCTTTTCGGATTTAAAAACTGAAAACGCCATTCGTTTGAGCGTCGTTTGAGCGCGTTTGAGCGACAAAAATTTTCGTTTGAGCGATAAACTGAAAAACGCTATAAGCAAAAGAATAGCCGGAGGGGTCCACATTTTGTGAAGTTGGCCCCCCGACCTTTTCGGATTTAAAAACCGAAAACGGCATTCGTTTGAGCGTCGTTTGAGCGCGTTTGAGCGACAAAAATTTTCGTTTGAGCGACATTCTGAAAAAAGTTATAAGCAAGTTAAAATTCGAGGCCTTCGTTTTGTGAAGTTGGCCCCCCGACCTTTTCGGATTTAAAAACTGAAAACGCCATTCGTTTGAGCGTCGTTTGAGCGCGTTTGAGCGACAAAAATTTTCGTTTGAGCGACAAACTGGAAAACGTTATAAGTAAAAGAACATTCGGAGGGGCCCACATTTTGTGAAGTTGGCCCCCCGACCTTTTCGGATTTAAAAACTGAAAACGCCATTCGTTTGAGCGTCGTTTGAGCGCGTTTGAGCGACAAAACTTTTCGTTTGAGCGATAAACTGAAAAACGCTATAAGCAAAAGAATAGGCGGAGGGGCCTTCGTTTTGTGAAGTTGGCCCCCCGACCTTTTCGGATTTAAAAACTGAAAACGCCATTCTTTTGAGCGTCGTTTGAGCGTGTTTGAGCGACAAAAATTTTCGTTTGAGCGACAAACTGAAAAACGTTATAAGCAAAAGAACATTCGGAGGGGCCTTCGTTTTGTGAAGTTGGCCCCCCGACCTTTTCGGATTTAAAAACTGAAAACGCCATTCGTTTGAGCGTCGTTTGAGCGCGTTTGAGCGACAAAAATTTTCGTTTGAGCGATAAACTGAAAAACGCTATAAGCAAAAGAATAGCCGGAGGGGTCCACATTTTGTGAAGTTGGCCCCCCGACCTTTTCGGATTTAAAAACCGAAAACGGCATTCGTTTGAGCGTCGTTTGAGCGCGTTTGAGCGACAAAAATTTTCGTGTGAGCGATATTCTGAAAAAAGTTATAAGCAAGTTAAAATTCGAGGCCTTCGTTTTGTGAAGTTGGCCCCCCGACCTTTTCGGATTTAAAAACTGAAAACGCCATTCGTTTGAGCGTCGTTTGAGCGCGTTTGAGCGACAAAAATTTTCGTTTGAGCGACAAACTGGAAAACGTTATAAGCAAAAGAACATTCGGAGGGGCCCACATTTTGTGAAGTTGGCCCCCCGACCTTTTCGGATTTAAAAACTGAAAACGCCATTCGTTTGAGCGTCGTTTGAGCGCGTTTGAGCGACAAAAATTTTCGTTTGAGCGATAAACTGAAAAACGCTATAAGCAAAAGAATAGGCGGAGGGGCCTTCGTTTTGTGAAGTTGGCCCCCCGACCTTTTCGGATTTAAAAACCGAAAACGCCATTCGTTTGAGCGTCGTTTGAGCGTGTTTGAGCGACAGAAATTTTCGTTTGAGCGACAAACTGAAAAACGTTATAAGCAAAAGAACATTCGGAGGGGCCTTCGTTTTGTGAAGTTGGCCCCCCGACCTTTTCGGATTTAAAAACTGAAAACGCCATTCGTTTGAGCGTCGTTTGAGCGCGTTTGAGCGACAAACTGAAAAACGTTATAAGCAAAAGAACATTCGGAGGGGCCTTCGTTTTGTGAAGTTGGCCCCCCGACCTTTTCGGATTTAAAAACTGAAAACGCCATTCGTTTGAGCGTCGTTTGAGCGCGTTTGAGCGACAAAAATTTTCGTTTGAGCGATAAACTGAAAAACGCTATAAGCAAAAGAATAGCCGGAGGGGTCCACATTTTGTGAACTTGGCCCCCCGACCTTTTCGGATTTAAAAACTGAAAACGCCATTCGTTTGAGCGTCGTTTGAGCGCGTTTGAGCGACAAAAATTTTCGTTTGAGCGACAAACTGAAAAACGTTATAAGCAAAAGAACATTCGGAGGGGCCTTCGTTTTGTGAAGTTGGCCCCCCAACCTTTTCGGATTTAAAAACTGAAAACGCCATTCGTTTGAGCGTCGTTTGAGCGCGTTTGAGCGACAAAAATTTTCGTTTGAGCGATAAACTGAAAAACGCTATAAGCAAAAGAATAGCCGGAGGGGTCCACATTTTGTGAAGTTGGCCCCCCGACCTTTTCGGATTTAAAAACTGAAAACGCCATTCGTTTGAGCGTCGTTTGAGCGCGTTTGAGCGACAAAAATTTTCGTTTGAGCGATAAACTGAAAAACGCTATAAGCAAAAGAATACCCGGAGGTGTCCACATTTTGTGAAGTTGGCCCCCCCGACCTTTTCGGATTTAAAAACTGAAAACGCCATTCGTTTGAGCGTCGTTTGAGCGTGTTTGAGCGACAAAAATTTTCGTTTGAGAGACAAACTGGAAAACGTTATAAGCAAAAGAACATTCGGAGGGGCCCACATTTTGTGAAGTTGGCCCCCCGACCTTTTCGGATTTAAAAACTGAAAACGCCATTCGTTTGAGCGTCGTTTGAACGCGTTTGAGCGACAAAAATTTTCGTTTGAGCGATAAACTGAAAAACGCTATAAGCAAAAGAACAGGCGGAGGGGCCTTCGTTTTGTGAAGTTGGCCCCCCGACCTTTTCGGATTTAAAAACTGAAAACGCCATTCGTTTGAGCGTCGTTTGAGCGCGTTTGAGCGACAAACTGAAAAACGTTATAAGCAAAAGAACATTCGGAGGGGCCTTCGTTTTGTGAAGTTGGCCCCCCGACCTTTTCGGATTTAAAAACTGAAAACGCCATTCGTTTGAGCGTCGTTTGAGCGCGTTTGAGCGACAAAAATTTTCGTTTGAGCGATAAACTGAAAAACGCTATAAGCAAAAGAATAGCCGGAGGGGTCCACATTTTGTGAACTTGGCCCCCCGACCTTTTCGGATTTAAAAACTGAAAACGCCATTCGTTTGAGCGTCGTTTGAGCGCGTTTGAGCGACAAAAATTTTCGTTTGAGCGACAAACTGAAAAACGTTATAAGCAAAAGAACATTCGGAGGGGCCTTCGTTTTGTGAAGTTGGCCCCCCAACCTTTTCGGATTTAAAAACTGAAAACGCCATTCGTTTGAGCGTCGTTTGAGCGCGTTTGAGCGACAAAAATTTTCGTTTGAGCGATAAACTGAAAAACGCTATAAGCAAAAGAATAGCCGGAGGGGTCCACATTTTGTGAAGTTGGCCCCCCGACCTTTTCGGATTTAAAAACTGAAAACGCCATTCGTTTGAGCGTCGTTTGAGCGCGTTTGAGCGACAAAAATTTTCGTTTGAGCGATAAACTGAAAAACGCTATAAGCAAAAGAATACCCGGAGGTGTCCACATTTTGTGAAGTTGGCCCCCCCGACCTTTTCGGATTTAAAAACTGAAAACGCCATTCGTTTGAGCGTCGTTTGAGCGTGTTTGAGCGACAAAAATTTTCGTTTGAGAGACAAACTGGAAAACGTTATAAGCAAAAGAACATTCGGAGGGGCCCACATTTTGTGAAGTTGGCCCCCCGACCTTTTCGGATTTAAAAACTGAAAACGCCATTCGTTTGAGCGTCGTTTGAACGACAAAAATTTTCGTTTGAGCGATAAACTGAAAAACGCTATAAGCAAAAGAACAGGCGGAGGGGCCTTCGTTTTGTGAAGTTGGCCCCCCGACGTTTTCGGATGTAAAATCTGAAAACGGCATTCGTTTGAGCGCGTTTGAGCGACAAAAATTTTCGTTTGAGCGACAAATTGAAAAACGTTATAAGCAAAAGAATAGGCGGAGGGGCCTTCGTTTTGTGAAGTTGGCCCCCCGAACTTTTCGGATTTAAAAACTGAAAACGCCATTCGTTTGAGCGTCGTTTGAGCTTGTTTGAGCGACAAAAATTTTCGTTTGAGCAACAAATTGAAAAACGTTATAAGCAAAAGAATAGGTAGAGGGGCCTTCGTTTTGTGAAGTTGGCCCCCCGACCTTTTCGGATTTAAAAACTGAAAACAGCATTCATTTGAGCGTCGTTTAAAAATTTTATGAAATATTACTCATTCTTAATCTTGAACTGCGTGGTTAGACTGTTTTAATGTTTATAACATTAAAAATTCGAAAAGTGTTGTTTAAAATTATGCTAAGCGAAACCTTACTTATAGTTTTTGATTTTTCTGTTTTATTGACAGAAAGAACAATGTACTAATTGTATAAATGTTACTACTAGTGAAGCTTAGCCCCCTTCATTGGCCTGTTTATTCCTAGTGATCGTAAGTTGAAAGACTGGCGTTTGGCAGCATATAAAAATCATTACTTTTCAATTTTAAAATATCGTAATTTTCTTATCTCAAAGCTCACAGGACGATCGACACAGATTAAAAAAATTTTTTAGCATCGTTGTTTACTTTGCCATAGAAACCGAGTTGGCATTCTGCCAACTTGAATTTATACATTACAGTGGCAAAATGTACCAAAAAGTTCTTTCTAGTTTAAGAAAAATTCTAAAAAAAACCGTGAAAAAACTTCAAAAATAGCATAGGACAAAATTTACTCTCAAAGATTAAAACGACATTTCTCTTACGAATGCTAAAAAAAATCGGCGTGGAGAAATAGCTAAAAATTGCATAAAATATTTGCAAAAAATTACTGTAGGAACTATGAACTCGAATATGCTTTATTGAAGCGAAGACAAAAATTACTATGCTGCGCTAAAAGATTGAAACCGGATTCCTTTTACAAATGGGACAAATGGGCCTCAAAACACGAAAAAATACTGAAAGTTGCATAAAGAATTAAATATATAAAAAGAATCTAATTCCTAAAAAATCTAATTCCTCTAAAGTAAAAAAAAAAAAAAAAATTATTTCGAGGTGCATAGCGTGAGATATTCGAGTATACGTACTTCCCTGACAAATCTTGTAGCTCTGCACGCTAGGGTTCTCTACAGAAAACTTAGAACAGACAGACCGAAATATACGCGTACAAACATCTGTTTTTATTATTACAGATAATTAAGTAGTTCTGCCCCTGAAATATAAACTAAAATGTATTAAATATAAGGATATTTTTCGATGAATTCTGAGTTTTTATTATAATTCATTACTGAAAAAGATTGTCTTCAGTATATTATTTCAATGACAACTTTTACTTAGTTTCAAAATTTGTTCGTTTTCCCAACTGTTGTCCCTGCATAGTTAAATACACTTATCAGAATTCCTACGTAACAAAGGCACAAGTCTCTAAGATTTTCAGGCATCCCAATTATCGTAAGAATGGGAAAAATACTATCAACAATTTTTATGTAATGATTAAGAAATTGCTTTATAAATCGTAGGAATTTCATATGCAGTCTTTAAACAATGCCACTTTATATCCATGATTATGAGTTGCAAGACCTTCTTATCATGTTAACACTTATCATTGTATCATGATATTATGATAAATGGGTCTTAGTACCATGTAATGTAAAAATAAATATAACTCAACTATTTGATCTGCAACCATGTGTAACAATATAAGTATGAAATTCGTTATGACAAGAACTATAATTTTCTGTGTTGAATACTGTTTAACAGTTTTGGATCATAACATGCAATAATTTTATCTTACATAATGCTTTACTTTATCGCCTAGAAAATACATTTATATATAAAATATTTTAATAACACTTCTAAAAGAATAAACAAGCAATCTAAATAAAAAATAAATCGGCGTTTTCCTTGCAAGTTGCCTTGAATTTGTTTGCAGTTTTCATAATCATGAGTCATATTCGATTTATAAAAATTGGCTTCACATTATATAATTTGTTTATTCAAACTGTCCCAGATCAAATTATTTTCATTCAAGATTTTCAACGCTCTTCATTAAAATTTATGAATTAGATTTGTTTGTCTGTATATAATGTGTCTACTTGCATTCAAAGTTACCGAAAAAAATATTTGTACACCTTCGGGATTTAAATATAATATTGAGATCAACTGCAGTACATTTCCCTGATAAAATTTATCTTTCGTAGCATTTGCAATTATTTTGAAATAATTGTTTAAATTAATTTTAAATAATTGTTTTGATTATGTAAAATTATTGCTTAAATTAAAAACTTTTTTAATGACAATTATTTCCCTTAGAAATTTTTTTCTCATTTTCTGTATCAGCTTCTGTTTTACCCCACCGACACTGTTATTATAGTATGCTCCGATTATTTTTATTTATTTATTTATGTTTTACGAAGATTCAGAAAGATATCAGTTATCCACGAGGATTATAATTTGAGTTACGCTTATGAAATAATTTAAAATATTTAAGAATTTTAAAACTTACTCACATTTTGAAAAACTTGAATCACATCAAGTGAATATTACACAGATGTGTATAATTGAAGTAAACTTTCTCTTATACCTTTAATTCATGATTAACTCTTTTTTTTTTTTTTTTTTTTTTAACTTTTTTTTACAGTAATTTAGCCCTGGTATTTCCTTTTGTTCTTTTTTTTTTTTTTTTTTTTTTTTTATAATTATTGTTAATGCAGCATTGCAACAATATCATTATAATACTACAATTTATTTATTTACTTATTTTTTTTTCTTTTGTAAATAACTGTAAAATGTTTCATAATGTCTTGAGGTAAACTATTCTGCTTTAATAAAACTCATTTTATTGCAGAAAACTATTTGGTTCATTTAATGTAACTAAGTGCATTTTTTTTTCTTTTTCTGTAAAATGAAATTAATTTTTTCACTGAAAAATATTAAATAAATTGAAATTGAAATTAAACAATAATTAAATAATTACAGTTCTTCAAATTTCATTATTCGACACCTTATTTCGACTTTTCATTTTCCCTATTTTAAACCGTATTTATATTTTATGTATCTAAAAGAGCTGTTTTATTGTTTTTGTTGTCAATGATTGGACAGCAAATTTAAATAAAAGTAATGATTGGTTCATGTTTATGTAATTAAAATTTTCTAAAATAACAATGGTGTTTTCAACAGGCATAGTTGGCCTCTTTTTCTGTGAAGGTTAAAAAATTAAAAAAAAGAGCTTAATGGAAAAGAACTGAAATGATTTTTCCTCATCTTGTACTACGTCTAAAGCATTTCTGGATTTAAAAATGCAAAAAATGTCGTTAACTAACCAATTTAAACATATAAAAAAACACTTAATAATTAAATTTTACAAGTCAGGAGATGGTATAACACTCCAAATAATAATGAATGATTAGGCAATAAAACCAATAATCTTTCAATAAAAGAGCAAAAAAAAAATGTCCATCTGCAACCCACTAAAAAAGCAAAAAACTGTCCATCCACAATCACCAAAAAACCCTCTTCTGCCCACCCCACTGTATTTTCAGTTGTTTTTCTGGAACTGGAATGTATACAGTCCCTTTCATTTCCTCCGTTTACTTTCTATGAACCATAGGGCGGTATGCGAGTGTTAGTGCCATAAATTTGGTGACAGTACTCCTGTTTCAAGCAACACCGTTTCCCTTTTAAATAACCGAAAAAGATAGTTGATCCTTGAGTCATCTTAGCTTTGCTTTGCAGCTGTGAGAAACGATATACATTTAAGAACGGTCTAGTTTCAGCAACAACAAAACTATTTCTTCGAAAGTATGAGCTAATGAGAAAATAAGCTCTAGAATGATTTTTCACAAAAATAAGATCTACTTCAAAAATAATTTAAATTAAATATTCAAAGTAATTATGGCGAGGCATTTAAAAAAATGTGTTCAGTTTGAGGTAAGAAATTAAAAATCAAATTCATAAAAAAGAAAAAAAAAAAAAAAAAAACATGAAATAGCATAAATAAAAAGAGAAAAAATCACCCTTACATTCCAGTATCATTAGATGATTTTATGCACATTTTCTGTAAATAAGACATTATTTTCATGGATTACATCATGTAACATTTTACTCAATCGTATTAGAAGATGAAAGTGTATATTTTCTTATTACTTTGCGTGGTATTTAATTTATTTGGTGGTTCATTAATAGATTTTAACTGTTACTCACTTGTATACAAAGAACATACACACACATAGGAATAAAATACTTTATTCACAAATTATAACAAACGGTACAAAATAGGATTTGTAACATAGTCTTTTGATAAAAAGATGCAAGAGACTCTCATTTCTTTCTTTCTTTCTTTTAAACTGAACATAATACGAATAAATTATGGTGAATTTTAAATTACATGCCACATAATTATTTCTGTTTAAAGAAAAGCATTTTTTTTTTCAACACCTTTAGATTGTGGTTCTCGGGCACCTAATTAGATACATTCACGATTCAAAAGAGACCCTGATAATAATATAATTTTACTAAATTTTAAATACGATTGAAGATAAATAAATTAAATTTTATATGATACTTATAACAATTTTAGATGCAATTTGACGTAATAGTGCAAGCAATTCTTTCACCCGTATGGAAAGTGATTTTTGACGTTGTCATTTGTTTCATGGTAAAAACATTTCTTTCTCTTCATCACTGCCACTGACAATTTCTTGATTCCTCAATAACCAAACTTACATCAAAGGTGCTATTGAAGAAATAATATACAAAAGCAATTTCGATTCTGGTCGGTCAGTTTGTGAAAAAATTGTTCGCATTATCCGATAAGTAGTACGCTTTAAGCGATGTATTTAACATTAATTGTAACTGTAAAATGATGGCGAAAAACAAAATTGTCCTCATTAACTGGATATGTGTCTTAAGCGGAAAAGCATTTAATGAGAGTCCACTGTATACATTTTCTATATTTTTCCGAAAAAAAGAAAGAAATCAAAAAGATTGATATAATAAACTTTTAAACATGATTCAAAATCATCATCATGCATATTTAACAAATAAAAACTGCACGTGCACAATTAGATAGGAATTTTAAGTGCCGATGCCGTTTCAATTTATTATGAAAGAAAGAAAGAATACATGAAAACAAATTATTAAATATTATTAATACATTGACAGTTGAACATAACTGATACAAAATAATAGTTAAAAAATACAAATTAAACAACAGAAAGGTTAAATTACACATTAATAAATACCAACTTCATCAAAATGGCAAAAATCATGCATTTTATGTACAACGTTTTCAAGAAAAAATATGAAAAAAATATGAAAAAAAATTCAAAATTTCGAAAAGTTATACGTCTGGAACTATTAAACATATTTCCAAAATTGTTTCTTTTAAAAAATGGTTACAGACTTTGATCCAACATAAATTGTACTGTTAAAAATTTGCAGCAAACTGTCCAGTTATTTGACCGTTTTTGTAGGTAACAGTTACATGCCGTAATTTACCTATATTCTGACCTTATTATTACTCATTTTATGGTCAGAATAGAGTTCAATTACGGATATGAAACCGTTTTCTACAAAACACTGTCAAACGACACTGCAAATTTTTAACAGTATAATTTTGTTGGCTCCACTGCCCTCATGGTAGAGTAAGAACAAAAAACATTCTGAAATTAAAATTTCTTTGAAACTTAAGGTAGGTAAAAGTAAAAACATTTAATAACACACTCTTTTATAAACACTCAATGTTTATTATAAAACTCATGCCTAATTTCATGAATGCAATTCATGTTGTTCCAAAAATTTTCCGTTATAATAGTTAATTTGGCGTAGGCTCCTATTATGGATATTTCACCGCTTTAATTTACGCTTGGCAAAAAGCGCGAACTAGTGAATTTATTGAAATGCATATAACTTTTTATCCGTTTCCATTTTTAAGATATGGCATCACGAAAGAAAAAAAAAAGTATTATTTAAGATACTATCCAGGATTCCTAAATTGCTTTTCAACCTATAATCACAACTTACTTAATATTAAACTACTAGTTGACCCTTCCCGATGTTGCCCGGATACGTAAAAAAATAGCATCAAACGCAAAATATCTCTAAAATTCACAATAAAAAAATCGCGAAAAAATTAAAGGTCGCTGCATGAAATTCGAATAAATTTCAATGAAAGAGAAACAAAAATACTATATTGGACTAGAAAATTGATACTGGATACCTTTTACTAATGTGGAAAAATGGCAACAAATCGGGAAACAATATTAAAATATAAAAAATCGTAGACACCAAAAATTACTGTATTGGGCTAGAAGATTAAAGCAGGATTTCTTCTGCCAATGTCAAAAAATCTTCGAAATGCGAAAAAAATTCTAAAAATCGCATAAAAAATTTACGAAAAATTCGAAAATTACTGTATGAAACCCGAATAAACTTTATTGAATAGAGAACAGAATTAACTGTATTGGGCTAATAGATTAAATCCAGGTTACTTTACTAATGTGAAAAAAAAAACGCAGCGAATTGCAAAAACCCCGGGAAAAAAAATAGCTAAAATTCAAACATCGCGAGGAGAAAAAATACTATATAGGCTAAAAATTTGAAACCAAATTCATATTTGGCTAAAAGTTTAAAAAAGAATTCCTTTTACAAATGTAAAAAAAAATGTCCTTGAAACGCGAAAAATTACACTTAAAACCGCCAAATATTCCGAAATCTAAGGGGACAAAATTTACTATAACGGAGTAAAACATTGTAATCGGAATTCCTTTCATGAATAGCAACAAATCGACCCAAAACGCAAAAAATTTCTAAAAATCACATTAAATATCGTATTAAAAATCTCTAAAATTCAAAAATCGTAGAGGACAAAATTTACTACATTATTCTATAAAAATGAAACTTAATTCATTTTACTCATGCTAAAAAATCACCGAAAATGCAACAAAACACTGAAATTTCATAATAACAATTCGCGAAAAATTCAAAAATCGCTATAAGAATTCCGAATCAAGTTTGATGAAAAGAAGACAAGACATAGTATATTGGGCTAAAAGATTGAAACCAGATTATTTTTATTAATGTAGAAAAATCGTCTCAAAACGTAAAAAAAAAAAAAAAAAAAAAAAAAAAACGTTAAAAATCGAATTAAAAAAAAGAATCTAATCAAAAAATCTGAAATCGGGCTTCGATGTGCATAATTATACGTATAGGGCTTTGTAATAAATTTTGTAGCTCTGCGTTGGGTCTCTTCAAAACACATCAGACAGACACACAAACACACAGATACACAGACAAACTTCTTTCCTTATTATTATAGCTTATTGATAAAAGTGTATTTAAAATAATATATATATATATATATATATATATATATATTACGCTCTTTATCTTTTATTCATATTTAATTTTCTACTTTTTCGTGTTTATTTTATTCTTACAATTTTACAGCCAGTTGGCCTATTTTAAGGAACGTGGTTTGATGCATAATTAACGCCATTGTTTTTGTTTTAAGTCTTATACAGTTGTAACCATAAATAATATTGCTTGATGTATCACCTGAACCCATATAATGGAAAAAATGTCTCAAAAATAAATTATTAATGCATAACTAAGTTCTAAAAATGTTGTACTGTCACCGGAAGTACACATGTGCACATAATTTTTATAATTCTAACTCATCGATTCTAACTTATTACAGAATTCCATCTTTACATATGCATGAACCACGCCGAGTTAAATGAAAGAGGTGAAATGAGCAGAAAAAGTTCTGAAATCACTCGCAATCTGCTAAACCGATTTCAAAACCTCTTTTAGTATTATAATAGTGACAATCTCTGCTTAAATATGGATTTTTATTTATTTATTATTATTATTTATAATCTCAATGTCAGAATCTCTTCATTCCAGGAAGATCCAACCTCTCGGAGATAGAAACTTGAAACAAGAAAATTCATACACTTATATGCAATGCACATAGAAATGAAAAACTTTTCCAAGAAAAAAGAATTCAGACACATTAAAATTATTCATATTAATCAAAAAGTGATTAAAAATTAATTCAAATGCACGGAAACGTGAATGCAGATTGAATGTGAAGCACAAATCTCAATTATATAGGTTAATTAATAATCACAGGATATTATTATACATGCTTGACCATTAATGAGGAGGGGGGGGGATCATCTGTATTTATTTGTGAAAAAATAGTGTACAAATATATAACTTTTAGATATTATTCCGGCAGGAATAATTTATAAAAATAAAATATTAATAAATATTATACATTTAAAATAAGATTAAAAATCATCACCATTCTTATTTAATAAATAAGAACCATATGCGCATAATTAGACAAGTACTGTAAATACACGCCATATATTTTTTTAAGGAAGGAAGAATGCTTTAAAGTAACTTATAAAACATTATTTATACTTTGAGAGCTATCACAACTGATACAAATTAGCAATTTTAAATAAAAATTAAACTTCAGAAAAGCTAAAATATACATTATTAATTTTTTCTTTTTTTTCAAAATAGTGAAAACTCATACATTTTATATACCGTACACAAATAATTAAAAAACTTCTCCAACAAAAATAATTAAAAAACATAAAAAAATATTCGAAAAGTAAAAAAAAAGTTTTTCAAATGTATTGAATTTATGTATTGTTAAAGATTGCATGCGGCAATTAATACACTCACAGAATATTATGACACACCTTTGCACATTCAGTGGGGAAATCATGTGTATTTATTTGCGAAAGAATAATTTTAAATATACATACATTTCATATGTTATTCCTAAAGGAATGATTTATAAAATTACAGTTTAATAAGTTAAATAAACATAAAGCATCATTCAAAATCATCAGTATATATATTTAATAAATATGAAAACCGAACTGTATAATTAGATTTTTAAATAGTAACCGTTTGGATTAATTAAAAATGAGAAAAAGGTATACGTTATACAACAATGTATACTAAATGATAAACTATGTCTAATAATTAATAACTATGTCTTGCCTATTGCACATATTATTTAAACATTGACAGTAAAATGTGCACATAAATTTTATATAAGATAATTAATGATAAAAAAATATTATGATACACGCTTGCACGTTAAGGCGAAAAATAATCTTTATTTATTTATAATATAGTTTATAGTCATGATTAACCAAAATGCTACGTATCTTACTAATCAATACCTTTACAAAATCCAGATAGTGCAATATTTTTGAACAGATATGCCTGTAGTCCTCAGCCAAAGCCGTACACACACACACACACAAATTGTAGGTTTCCTGCCCTTGAAAAAGTGATTTACATTATAAGTTTTCATTTGTGCTTATACTCTTGTTTTTTCATTTGAATTTATATTTCATTTCTTAGGGCTACATAATTTAATTTGTAATTTGACTCTGCTATCTGGTATTGTGATTTCATTGTGTATGGTCAATTTCTCATGTTTCAATGGTTTAATTTTACATTAAGTTTATATATATATATATATACATATTTCCGCAACATACATATTAATTTATAATGCGTTTATAATACGTTTTAAATATTAATGTTAAATAATGATAAGGTTGACGTTCCATGATCAAAAAGGAGTGTTCAGGCTAAACAACATTTTTTATAAGATAATTATAAACGCCAACAGAATAAAATCCATTTTGGTCTGTGGTTCGCAACCAAAGTTTTTGATGAAGAATAAAACATTAAATAAACTAAAATAAGGATTTTTTGTCTGACACACCACATGCAAGACCATTCTAAAAGATATTAACATCAAATAAGATACAGAAAGTTAACAAATAAGACCTATTAAAAGTTCCTAATAATAGTTATTACTTGCTTTTTTCCAAACTAAAGAATTGAAACATTTTTTTTATACTCCGATATGATCATTCAATGACTTTTTGAAATGTAAACGATTATGGGACACAGTACAGAAACGTATTTTGTATGCACCCGTGATAAACGTGCGCAATAATGACAAGGTTGACTTTCTTGGATGCAAAAGGAGTTGGGGCTAAAATATGCTTTTTATAACACAAGGCTGCGGTCCGCAGCTAAAGTCACACACACACACACACACACACACATATATATATATATATATATATTAGGTCGAATTTTTTATACGAACTTGTCAGATGTTTTTAATTGGAAAGGTACTATATATATATGGAATATAAACATGAAATAATCTAAATTATTTATTAAACCTTAACAAAATTGTTCACTTGAATAAGAATAAGATAATTAACAAATATATGTGTTACATGTAAGTATGACTGACACTGAACAGGAAAATGAAATATTTTTTATATATAATCAATTATTAATGTTGGAAATGAAGTTATGTTGATTTTCAATGTTAACTTAAAAAATAAGATATTGCACTGTATTTATAAATAGTAACCAAGTAATTGCAAGAAGAAATATAGTTACTTTTCAAAGAAAAATATTTGAAGATTAGACAATACATATACAATTATACAATATATATATATGTATAATTAGACAATACATATCTAACTCAATTATGTTACAAATACTCATTATAAGATAAAAAGGGGTTATTTATTAGTTGATAGAATTTTTTGCAACACTACTTAGGAATTAAAATATAATTCAATATATACACTCGTCCAGAGTTGTACCAGGCTGAATGAGAAATATTAAATGCAACATAATATATACACTATAAAACAATTATATACACTATTTCACCACCTAAAATATTTTATTTTCCTGGCACCAAAAAGTAGATTGCCAAATGGGGATTTACCTCTAGTGTTTCCTTACACTGTGTAACGCTGTCCATCAGATCATCATACTTTTCCCATATACCGTTAGCTCGATGACAATATGCCACGTAGTGTCCGGGTTGGTGAACTATAACAGCTCCAATAATAAAGTTGGACTGTTCAATTCTAAGTTCAAATGGGAAGTCGGAAAGCTTTATACAGTTTTGATTTTTATTTGAATCTGTTTTCAGAAGACTGCGATTAGCGGCGTCCAAAAAGTCTAATTCTATAAACAAATGTTGGCCAAACTTTCGGTTTATATTTAGGAAACCGTCACAGTTCTGAACCCTGCACATTTGTGTAGTTGTACCGTGCAGGAGTTCTATCGCGCTTTTCAACATTTTAACACCTGCAGTAAAAAGTATTTGCATAGCAGGAACAGTTTTTATTCTTAACACAGGGAGGAAGTTTATTTTTATTGTTGCATTACATTTATTGCAACTTTTTATTTCCGTGACACTTGGTGCATCGTTAAAGTTTTTCTCTATGAAACGTGTGACATTATCCGTAGCGTCAACAACAAATACGCCTGGCAAATATTTTGATGGTATCTTTGGATATACATGCACCAAGTAGTTCGCTCTTCTTTTATAAAATTTTGACAAATTTCTCTCTTTTAATAATTCCAGGACTATCTGAATGGCACTATTGTCACACGTTTCTGCATATTTTCTATAAGGCTCAAAATCTGCCATTCCAGTGCCTAAACTTTGCACAATAGCATCAAAAGGGCACGTATTCGTCACAGAAATTGGCATATCATTAATTGTAGTGGGTTCGAAAGAATTTCCGTTTCTGATTACTTGGAATGACAGAATAGATTTTGAACAACTCGCTGACATTGCCCAACTACGGATATTCGGATTTGTATTTAAATATTTTGATTTTTTTTTCTTAGATTTTTTCCACGATTCTTCAGCTTTTATTTCATTTTTGTCTGTGGCCATAAAAATATTATTTTTTTGCTTTTTTAGTTTATTTTCTTTTCTTTTGGATTCTTTTTGTCTTACATCAAATTCGATTTTTTTCAAATCCTCTAACGATGTTTTATTGTCAGCATAACAATGAAAATTTGACTGTTTATTTACAATATCCTCGGATTTTTCATGCGAGGTATTTAAATTTTCCTCCTCTTGATGTTTTCTCTTAATTTCACCGTTTTCATTTTTAGGAAGGATTTTGCAGTCTTCTCGCTTTCTTTCTGCTTCGGCAATTTTTGCGCAACCTTCTAAAAATTCTACGTGAATCTTTAAAAATCTATCAATCTTGAGAGGCATCGTCTCATTTTTTAGCATTCTATTTTTGATTGTAGCAAAATTACTTTCTGCAGATGCGGATGATCCTGTTTTATAAGGAGACTTGAATTTCGATTGCATTGCTCCTGACCATAAGACAAAGCTGCCACATATTTTTTCCAGCTTTTTACTAAATTGGGGATGATAAAAAGGATTGATGTCTTTCCCTTCTATGATGTTACCTTGTGCTGTTTGCCAGATTTTTTTTTCCAATTTTCTGTCGTAGACGTTTCAAAATTTTCTTTTTCTTCAGGATTTTCTCCTTCTCTGTTGCATTCATCGATCAAAAATGTACTGCAAGAAAATTTTGCTGCTGAAATTAAATCAATAAGATTTTTTTTATAAATTTCAGCTACAGTAAATTTTTTCGTGGCTATTTCTTCTCCAGAGGTTTCATTAAGAGAGACTGTGATTATTTTTAGAAGTAAATCTTCAAACCTCTCAAAACTATCCGAATTAATCATTAGGCCCATGCAATACATATAAAATTCTTTTACACGTTTTGGCGTCAGCATAAAACAGGACCATCTACTGATCATATTCATAAAATGGGCTACATCCAAACGGATAAATGTATTTAACCCAAATGCTAATTCAGCACCGTGTAAGAGAGCGTCCAAACATAACTTTATGTATATTGAGAGACTGACGCCATTGAATGCCCTGCAAATTCCCCCAATTAGTGCCAGAGAAAAATCGCACACAGCTTCTTGTGGTGGTGGAGCTCCAGCCCTCATCCATTGTCCAAGCCAATATGCTATTGACAATGTGTCATGTTTTTCGGACAACATCTGTGATACTGAATATTGTTGTTCACCGTCATTCACGACAACTTCATATAAGAATATATGCCCAGAAACATCATTTTTCGAATGCTTTAATTTTTTTACTATCGACCCAGTAGCATCAATTGCTACTTTTCCGTATTTTGATCTTTTCAGGTACTTTTTGTATAAAAACATTTGGGATCGGGTCCAATAATGAACGAAAAATTTATTTAATCCTATATCGTGAATGGTTCCAATCCAAGGAAGGCTTTTTTTTATTTGAGATATTATGCTAATTGGGTCACCAGTTGTAAATCCATACACTTTTTCCCTAGTTTGTTGTTTGGCTTTTCTCAATACATCGGAAGTATACATTTCAGGATTCAGAGGATCTCCGAAGTCCATAGTTTTATTAGCAAATTTCACTTGCCATGTTTTAGTCGTTTCAGTTAAAAGTTCTTTTCCAATGGTTTCACGATTCTCCCCTTTGAGAGGTCTTCTTAATTTATGAGGTACATCTTTCGTATCCCTCACTTGTATATGAATCAATACATCGGAATCACTTTGAGGTTCTTCCCTTATTATACCTTTTATTTTATTATTGAATTCTTTACAATAGCCTTGAATGGTGCAATAGGAATTGCTGCGTGAAATGTCCGTGGATATTTTCGATCTTTTGAAAATGAATGGACAGGGCAGTTTTAGTTGACTCCATATCTCTTTTAAAATTATATGAGTCCACACATTTGGTCGCAAAGAGGCATGTGATTTTTCCCCAAAATTATCATTAACATTTGGTTTTATTTTGAACCAATCCTCTGCAGAAAGTCGTATTAGTTTATCTTCATCATCACTATTTTCGACGGTGCTTGACAAAGAGGAGGAGTCTGAAGAGGATTCATATTGCAGCTGTTGATTTAAATTAGAAATATTGAATTTTTCTTTCAAAGTATCTAACACATTATGTCTGTTTTGCTGTATATAGCAATGCAAATATTTCGGAGAAATTCTATTTTCCAGTCTTTTCACAAGGTTAAACCAAATATTTTTCGTAGCTGTCGCAAGATTTCCTTCTTCATTAAAGATTTCAGGCGTTTCTAGAAGTAATTTTAAAATTTCATCGTGAGGAACTTTAGCTTTTCGAGGCATTCCGAATACTCTGTATACAAACGAGTATCAAACAATTTAACTGAAATAAACGTGGACGCTTTGGAACATGGTCACTTTACCAAAGAACTGATATCGTTAGAAGTTCTTTGACTTTACTATCCTCTAAAAGGAGCCTGCCCCCCACCCACCTCTGCCTCCTTCTCACTCACATTTTAAAGTAACTATATAAACATATGTCGGCTGATTTCAAACATTCATTCGGGAGTTTATTATCTATTTATGCTCTCGTTCATATGGACACGATGACCGTTCCTTCAAAATTTACGATTACATCTGTTAAAATCATTGATACAGATACATCACTTTCAAGGGACGGGTGAAACTTGATCCCCCTTTTAGTTCTGAACATCAAACCCCCTTTCTTCAACGCCCACAAGTTCTTCAAATTTCAGCTAACTGCGAATATGAGTGTGTGTGTGCAACTGTGTACACCTAGAGACATAGGTATTAACTATCTCCAGGGAACCTAGGCTTGGCTATTTTACGCTGCCTTTGCTCAAAATATGTACTATCACTTCTGATTCAAATCATGCACACATTTTTATAGATATTTAACACAATTCTTAGAAAGTATTTAATTCCTTTGCATTAAATTTCTTTAAAAAAAAAAAACAGTAATTTTAAATAGATATATCTGTAACACCCATACAAAAAATGTTTTCTTACTTTAGTTGCTTAATAATGAATTTTACTACAATAATTTTTATATTACACAATAATTGCAATTTTGTTTTAATATTTAACATTACCGTGTTTTATTTATTTTTTTTAAACATTTTTATTAGAAAATCCGTTAATAATTAAATGTGTATCCATTGAATGTAGTACATACTATTTTTTGTACATTATTGCTAGACCGTTGAGTTTTAAATTACTTCCTTTTGAGCATACGTATGTTTTGATTCTTTTTCCAGAAGAAAAAGACCTGCTTTCTGTGCAATTAATAATAATTAATGATAAATAAATGTAAAAACATGTAAGTGTTACAAAAGGCTATGCAAATTGGTATTAAACTAAACTGATTTGGCTTACAAATTGATGAATTACGCTAAAATTTGTTATTTTATAAATTATAATTTTACAAAGTTTATAGTTTTTTCCTTAAATTTATAAAATTAGTTGATATTTTTTCTTTACTTTTTTGAAAATAAAGTTTTTAATTTTATAACGTTTTTAATTTATTTCGTTAGCTTATATTTTTATAAATTAAACTAATTTAATTTAAATTAAATCAATAAGTCTAGATTTAAACCTACCTATCCCAAGATCATTAATTTCAAATTTGTCTCTAAAAATCTTTTTTTTTTTTTTTTTTTATTATTATTATTATTATTTACTTTAACAGAACCGTGCGCAAAAGCTCTCAGCATAGCTGAAATATAATAATTTAATTTACTATAAAATTGTTTATTTACATACATTTTTTAAAGTAACACATTAAAAAAAATTATTTTAATAGCATGTAATAAACACGTCTGATTAAGATAATTGTTGCTTTTATTGGAATTGATAAATAGATAATCAGGCAAATAATTAAAAAAAGTATATATTCGGAAAAAGAAAATGTTGGTACTGTTGCAAAAAGAAGCAATCATTATTCTTAATACAATGTTTTACGCATATAATACATAATAAATTAAAATTTATCTGTTATAAGGTACCAAATAATACAGCAAAATATTGAAAATTATGAAAAGAAAATATTAAAAACATTGGAACTGAAAAAATCCATCTACAGATGAAACCTCGAGTTTTTGCATCATAAAATAACTAACAACATTTGAGAAGTAGGCGTGACCACTCATGGCGCATTGGTCTAAGTCGTCAGGTTAGTATGAAGTAGATAACGGGTTCGATTCCGCTCATGGCAAGGGTTGGTTAATTACTGTAACCTCACACAGGAATGAAAAAAATGAGCAGAAATGTATGTATCCCTTATAAGGTTGTCCTCGCGAAGTAACTTTTTTTTTTTATCCTATAAATTTATTTTAACGACGTAAAAATTTCAAAAAAAAAAAAAACGGAAGATATCTGTTGTAAAACGGAAATTTAAAAACGGAAATTTCAGAAATCACGGAAAATTTCCTGGAATTTACGGAATTTTTTTTCCGTTAAAAATTACGGAAATAGTACTGGCGTCTTGATTGCCAGTTCAATTTCCGTTTTTTTTCAAGAATTTTTTTTACAGTGCAGGAAATATAAAAAAGTGTCCATGGTCATCAAAATTTTATGAAAAAGTGTTCTAGACTGTATAAAAATATGTGTTGCCAAAATATACAAGTGTAATATGTTTAAGAAAATGAATATGTGTCAAATCAAATAAAAGCCCATAAATTATGGCAATTTGTTAACATAACATTTGTCATATTAACCTAGCATAATATCTATACTAATATAAAAGAAATTTGTTTGTCTGTGTTTGAGATTGCGATGACTAGCGAAATCTACTGCACGTAGAAGTCTGAAAATTTCGTTGAGGAAGTCCAAGGCATGTTCTGACGCACCCGAGGCTCAGATTTTTAATTTTTTTAAACCCGTGCCCCATGGGGCCCGTTAAGTTTTTGTGCCTTAAATTGGTCATAACTTGGCCCCTTTTATTCGATCTTCTTCGTTTCTGGGGCCTTTTCTTCATTTATTCCCTCATTTCTACATTCCAGTTAGGACACTGACCCCCTGTGGCCCGATTCGGGGCCCATTGTATTTTTGAGCGCCATTCTTTTTTTAACCCCCTAATTGTGTTACGCTGTCAATGAATATCTTTAAAGTTGAGTCTTGGACTCCTCTACCTGGGCCATCACCCTCTTACTTTTATTGGGACCCTAGGGCCTCTTTTTAAGCATTTCTTTAAAATTTTATTCAAATGATTAATTTATACCATATGCTTAATTTCGAATAATTGAAGATCTAAAGTGCTAAGTACTAGGACCTTTTAAGATGTTTTCCTCTTAGGGCCCTGCTCAGAACTATCAGTTGGCCCCCGACTATAGCTCCCTTAAAAATCGTCCGATTCACTAGCTTTTATTTCCTAACTTCTAACGACGAGCAATTTATCGGACCTCCGTTACCACCAATTTTGAATATTAATCTCCTTCTTGGTGCGGCTTCTTAAAAAAAAAAAAAAATCACACAAATTTGAGTTCTGTTTAAGGTTATTACCACGAGTCAGCTAGTGTTACATAAAACATTATATATGTGTAACTGTATATGTGTGCAGAAAATTTTTACTGTTTGTTTATATGTGACAAGAAATGCTTTCTGCAATATGTAAATAAAGAATTTTTAAACAGAATTTAACGGCATATTACATAAAAATGCGCTTCCACTTGCGTGAAAATGTCGTTACATTTGTAAAACTAGTCGGATGTGTCAATCCCAAAACTTTCTTCTATCTCACACAGGTTTCGCATACACTAAAAAGAATCAGCACCCATTTATATCAAGGTCTAACTGAAACTCAAGTTTTATTAAATTCCGTGCATTATTTCTTGGGATAGGATTATCGCTAAAATCGTGTAAATCCTGCAAAATGCTGCATAGCAGCGCCACCTGCTGGCGATTTTTACCAAAAACTAATCAGCACTAATTCATATCAGAGACTAATTAAATATAAAGTTTTATTAAATTCCGAGCATTAGTACTTGAGATAGAGCTATTGCGGAAATCGTGAAAAATGCTGCATAGCAGCGCCACCTGCTGGGCGATTTTTACCAAAAACTAATCAGCACCAATTTATATCACAGAGTAACTGAACATAAAGTTTTATTAAATTCCGAGCATTATTTCTTGAGATAGAGCTATTGCGGAAATCACGAAAAATGCTGCATAGCAGCGCCACCTGCCGGGCGATTTTTACGAAAAATTAATCAGCTCCAATATATATCAGGGACTAACTGAATCTAAAGTTTTATTACATTCCGAGCATTAATTCTTGAGATAGAGCTATTGCGGAAATCGCGAAAAATGCTGCATAGCAGCGCCACCTGAAAGGCGATTTTTACCAACAACTAATCAGCACCAATTTATATCAGGGACTAACTGAATCTAAAGTTTTATTAAATTCCGAGCATTAGTTCTTGAGATAGAGCGCCCACAAAATTTGTGTCACATACACACAGACAGACTCACAGACAGACATTTTCTAAAAATAGTCAAATCGTGTTCAGGACCTTCTAAATCGTATAAATCCGTCGCAAACCGGAAGTCGAAAATTTTCATGAATCCAATACTTTCTTCTTGTAAAGATAGAAGAAAGTAAAAACTGTTATGGAAATTCTATAAAATTAATTTTGGTAGAGACGGAAACTTTAATTGGTAATATCAGGATATTGTTTTTTTTTTTTTTTTTTTTTTTGTGTGTGTGTTTTTAACTTAAAAAGGTCTCGAAAATTTAATAAACCAAAATTTCATGTTTATTTTTCTCATTTGCTACTCCAATATTTCAAATGGATTACAATTTAATGTGTAAATTTTCATTTTGAATAGGAGGTACAGAAAACGGTCTTGGTGAGAGAAAGCAATTTGTCAACATATTTTCTGGAAACCTATTCATTGCTTCATACACACAAGCATTTTTTTCAATAATTATATAATTTATTTAATATAAAGAAGTCATTTATCTATTACTTACTCATCATACGTAGTATAGAGTAAGTCTTGTAATCGTTTTGAAAATCGAAAAAAATTTTTTGACGGATTTACACGTTTCAGACACTGGAGATTCCGAAAAACATATTTTTAGAAAAAAAAAAATTGCCGTCCGTCTGTGTGTCTGTGTGTCTGTGTGTGTGTCTGTAAACGCTCTATCTCCCGAAAAAATTGAGATAGAGACTTGCAATTTGGTATGTACTTAGTATGTAATAATAGGAAGAAGCCTATTTCATTTCAATAACCTCGATTAACCGGAACAATTTTTTTCGGACTCTCGAAATATTCGTTCTGATGAAAGGTATATAAAATTTTTCGAAATTGTTTATTTTAAGAAATGAATATAAAAGACAATAAAAAAAAAACATAAATTTTGCAAAAAGCATGAAGTCGATCGGATAATTAGTTGTCGAGATATTTTGAATCCTATTTTCCACACTCTTCGATTTTTCATGACCCGGTATTTCATCCAAATTTCACTTCAAAGATATATTTTAATTGGAAATTTGACGCTTAATCAGATGCAATAAACCGCTCGTTAATAGGATTATTATTTTTGGAGTTATAAGGATGTTTCTTTCAAGCAGTTCAGTAATCGAGCCTTTAAAGTTTGTGACGTCATCAAGCCACAATTTTATATGAATTGCAATGCACTTTATAAGTAGTTTACACATTTTTATTGTAATATTTTACATTATGCATATCCATGATGGGTAAGTATTACGGTGGTCCCCAACGACTAGTTTTTATATAGAAATAGAGGTACATTATATTTAAAAACGAGATATGTATAATTAAAATGTTTATGCATATATAAGTTCATATATATAAATAAGCATAAAAGTTCATCAGGTTTGTTTCATCGCTGTGTATCATTTGGCAAAAAATCTCACTTTCTGAATCCAAAATTGCGACAAGCTTAAAAAAAAAAAAAAATAAAATAAAAACGACAAGACTCCCTAAAGGGGAAAAGTATCTTCAATTGGACCTATGTCCAGAAAAAAAGGAAGAAAGAAACAGATGATATTCAACGCCAGGAAATTCCATGACAAGTGAAGCAATTTACAGTGTTTACTAAGTCGCATCCACGTCACTTGACCCCCGTCGGAAACTACAAAGGTATGCGGTAGTCTATAAGGAATACATATGTGTATAGTGAAATTTTAAGTACTGTAACAGATGTGGGGGAAATATCCTTCATCATATAGAAAGGATGTTACTTGAAAAGCAATTATTTTAAGACAAAATGTCGTGTACCAAATATTAAATTGAACATTTTAATAACAAAATTCTTTAACACAGGATATTAGAGAATTTAAAAAAAATAATACATCATACAGAAATTTATGCATCATAAAATGTTATGCATGACCCGACCCGCGGTCAGGTCGGGTTGGCGCTATGTTTTTTCGTTCCGGGTCTGTTGACTTCTACTTTTTTTGCTGCAGTTCAGCCCGAGTCGGGCTGACTTTCATTGTTTCGGGTTCGGATCGGTTTCGTGTTGACCCGATATTTAAAAAAAAATGTCAAAATATTTTTTTCAAATGAAAAATTTATATACACTAAAACCTCCATAATGAACACTCCCGAAAAGCGGACACCACTATTTAGCGAACACTTTTCAATTCCCAACACTATTTATTCCTACGGTTTTAGCTCTGAACAGTGGACACCTCCCAATCTACACACACGTAACATGTGTGTGCGTGTACATAAACGATCACAAATATGATACGTTTTTTTTTTGTGTGTGTGTGTGTGTTTTAAAAACAAAATGTTGATAGTATTTTTTATATTCCGAGAGAAGAAAACGGTGTTCTTAACTGTACCGTAAAAAAAGAATAATTTACAATTACATTTCTTATATACATTTAAATTATAGCACTGTAAACAGAATATATACTAATTCACATTGAAATATATATTTATTTTTATAAGTCAGTTCAAGTTCGGGTTGGAAGTTGAAGTATTTTGGGTTCGAGTTAAAATATGTTTGGTTGCAGGTCGACGAAAATTATTTTGTCGGGTTCGTGTTGATGACATATTTTTTATCGGGTTCTGATCGGGTTGCGGGTTGACTTCAAATGGAATTTTCGGGTCCCGGTCAGGTTGTACCCAACTCGTGCAAGACTCTACAGTACTTTCAGAAAGTCAAAAACGCCTGTATTAGGAACTGTCTAAAAACAGTCAAATTGAAACCTGTTAGAAGAAAATGCCGTATAATTGAACTAAGAAGGAGGTTAATTTATTATTATTATTATTTATTTTTTTTTGTGGGGGGGGGGGGGGATCTGAAATGGCCTAGAATAACGCTCAAACGTGCGGCACTTAAGAAAATCAAAACATTTAATAAATATCAAACAAAAAACTGACAAATTATATGTGTAAAAAATGATAGAAGCTAGAATTGTCGCAAGAACGAATTATTTTTTTCCCAAGGGCTTAGATAGGCGATCAAATGAATAGCACTTACAGAAAGTAAATACCTTTATATGAGGAGTTGTATACAAAATATTAAACTGAAACCTGCTATAACAAAATTCAAGATAACTGGGCTAAGAATTCTGATAGAACAAAGATTTTGGGGCCTAAAATGTCCTCGAATAACGCTCAAACGTATGACACATTAAAAAGATTTATAAATTAATAAGTACTATATTATAAAGAAACTGTCAAATTAGGATGTGTAAAAAATTATTATTATATAAAGAAGCTAAAATTGTTGCTAGAACGAATTCTCTTTGTTACACAAATCAATACTCAAACAAACAACACTTATAGAAAATTAAGTATGCTTGTATTAGGAATTGTATGCAAACTGTCAAATTAAATATTGCAAAAAGAAAATTCCAGATAATTAAATTAAGAATGTTGACAGAACAAATTTTTGGGAGTCTGAAATGCTCTTTAATGACGCAAAAACATGGCTGTTATGGTCTTGTCGCCTTTTGCGGTCACCGTAGTACTTCTCCTATCCTTGAGACCTTAATGGTATGGTATTTGCTGCCACTACCGGTATTAGACTGATACCGGACACATTGTGAAAAGTTCTCACGTAAATAATCAACTAATAATTTATCGATTAAATTAGCCTGAAAAAAAAATGTTACATTGATGGTCGTTATTGGTTCATACAGATTATTATCACTTGCCGTATGCGACTGTCGAATGACAATTTCCCTGATCGCACGTTTTACTCTATTATGTTACGCACCACTCATACACACCATTCCATCTACGCTGTAATTAGTTCACCCCGGACCAAGCTGTCCGATGCACGTTCTTTCTGCGATTCTACACACTCCTCTACACACTGGGCTCTGCTCGTCTACCCTCTCCTCTGCACACTGCGCTCTTCTCGCTACCCTCACCTTTACACACTTGGCTCTGCTCTCTACACCGCTACTCTCTCCCAGGACACTGCCTGTACCTACTCACTACACTGCACACCAACGACTGACTCGTCTCACACACTTCACGCCACTCTCCAGATGAACGGGGCCTGTCTTTCTTCCTTCACGGGGTTTCTACACCGGTCGAAACATTTCTCTAGAATATTCCTCCTTTTTATTAACTTCTGAACCCAGTTCGCTAGGAATCCAGTGCTCATTGTATTCAACTTCTAAAGCCGGATTAGTAACTTTCACAATGATCTCGTGAACATCCTACAAATATATAAGCAGATCAGGGAAAGCTAATCTGCGCCGCCAAAGGCCTGAGGAGTGCCCGGCGCGTTTCGACCGTCGCACCCAAGTCCTGAGGGACTTTTAACGCACCAGTAGGAGCTGATTCCCACGGCGCTGCGAAAGGTCGGGGCCCGCCATCTGCGGACCCCTCGAACATTTTTACCCAAGTGAGTGACGACATAGGTCGTTACGGCACATGGAGGATTCCAAAATCAGAGGAGACCTCCACCCAGGTGGACACTCGATGAATCGCCGGAAACCCCATAAGAGGAACTGGTCGCTAGGCCGTATTGTCGAGTTCTCCCGACGACTCTGGCGTTCCCATGGTGGCCAAACGTCAAATCGTAGGGAAGGACGAGACGACTAGTTCATTTGCCGTGGTTGAAGCGGATCAGGGAAATTCCATTTTCGCTCACATACCGAAGTTTTACAGAAAAAGAAAACTATATATCAGAATACAGTAGCATATAATAATGATTAAATATAATTAATTAAATTAATTAGAAATATACCACATAGGTTCTGTCAAAGTCAGAAACCTGACAATGGCACTTACAGAAAGTAAAATAATATTAAAATAGGGGTTGTATACAATCTGTCACACTGAAACCTGTTACTGTAAAATTACACATAACTGGACTAAGACTGCTGTTAGAACAAATCTTTTGGTATCTGTAATGTACTCGAATGATTCTCACACATAATGCATTTCAAAAATTTAAATTTAATAAAAAAATAACATACATATAAATTGTCAAATTAAGATTCGTAAAATAGATACTATCTTATAAATAAGCTAGAAATGTTGCTAAGAACGAATTCTTTTACTTCTAGAGATCTTTACTTGACGCTCAAACGTAGAGCAGTTAGAGAAAGTAAAATATCTTTGCATGAGGGGTTGTATACAAACTGCCAATTGAAACTTTTTATAACAAAATTCCAACCTAATTGAACCCAGAATGCGGTAAGAAATTTAAAAAAATGATCTGAAAATGTCCTCGAATGACGCTGAAATCTATGCCACACAAATATAAAAAATAATAAATAAATAATAATATATCATACAGAATTTCTCAAATTAAAAAAATGTTTCTCTACTAAAGAAACTAGAATTATTGCGACGACGAATTATTTTTATTCCAGATATTTTTGATAGATGCTCAAACGAATAGCACTCACAGAATTAGGATTTCTGAAAATCTTAGAGACTGGCGCTTTGTTAGATAAAAATTATAACAAGTGTATTTAAATTTGTGGGGAAATTGGGGGAGACTGCTCAAAAAACTTTGATTTTAACCACATTGGAAAAAACAATACTTTATAACTATGAAACAATTGCTATACTTAAACGAAACTTTTTGTCGCTCAAACGTGTATTTTATACGCTCAAATGTATAAAAATATTTAATATAAAGGGCTATATTGAAGCTGTGATTTTATCCCCATGGTTAAAAAAATGTTTAAATAACTATGGAAATATTGTAACTCAAACAAATATTCTTATCGTTCAAACAATGCACAAAAGAATGCCGTTTTCGGTTTTTAAATCCGAAAAGGCCGGGGGGGGCCGACTTCACAACATGTGGACCCCTCCGCCTATTCTTTTGCGTATAGCGTTTTTCAGTTTGTCGCTCAAACGCGCTCAAACGACGCTCTAACGAATGCCGTTTTCAGTTTTTAAATCCGAAAAGGTCGAGGGGCCAACTTCACAAAACGAAGGCCCCTCCGCCTATTCTTTTGCTTATAGCGTTTTTCAGTTTATCGCTCAAACGAAAATTTTTGTCGCTCAAACACGCTCAAACGACGCTCAAACGAATGGCGTTTTCAGTTTTTAAATCCGAAAAGGTCGGGGGGCCAACTTCACAAAACGAAGGCCCCTCCGCCTATTCTTTTGCTTATAGCGTTTTTCAGTTTATCGCTCAAACGAAAATTTTTGTCGCTCAAACGCGCTCAAACGACGCTCAAACGAATGGCGTTTTCAGTTTTTAAATCCGAAAAGGTCGGGGGGCCAACTTCACAAAATGTGGACCCTTCCGGCTATTCTTTTGCTTATAGCGTTTTTCAGTTTATCGCTCAAACGAAAATTTTTGTCGCTCAAACGCGCTCAAATGACGCTCAAACGAATGGCGTTTTCAGTTTTTAAATCCGAAAAGGTCGGGGGGCCAACTTCACAAAATGTGGACCCCTCCGGCTATTCTTTTGCTTATAGCGTTTTTCAGTTTATCGCTCAAACGAAAATTTTTGTCGCTCAAACGCGCTCAAACGACGCTCAAACGAATGGCGTTTTCAGTTTTTAAATCCGAAAAGGTCGGGGGGCCAACTTCACAAAATGAAGGCCCCTCCGAATGTTCTTTTGCTTATAACGTTTTTCAGTTTGTCGCTCAAACGAAAATTTTTGTCGCTCAAAAACGCTCAAACGACGCTCAAACGAATGGCGTTTTCAGTTTTTAAATCCGAAAAGGTCGGGGGGCCAACTTCACAAAACGAAGGCCCCTCCGCCTATTCTTTTGCTTATAGCGTTTTTCAGTTTATCGCTCAAACGAAAATTTTTGTCGCTCAAACGCGCACAAACGACGCTAAAACGAATGGCGTTTTCAGTTTTTAAATCCGAAAAGGTCGGGGGGCCAACTTCACAAAATGTGGGCCCCTCCAAATGTTCTTTTGCTTATAACGTTTTTCAGTTTGTCGCTCAAACGAAAATTTTTGTCGCTCAAACACGCTCAAACGACTTTCAAACGAATGGCGTTTTCAGTTTTTAAATCCGAAAAGGTCGGGGGGCCAACTTCACAAAACGAAGGCCCCTCCGCCTATTCTTTTGCTTATAGCGTTTTTCAGTTTATCGCTCAAACGAAAATTTTTGTCGCTCAAATGCGCTCAAACGACGCTCAAACGAATGGCGTTTTCAGTTTTTAAATCCGAAAAGGTCGGGGGGCCAACTTCACAAAATGTGGAGCCTTCCGGCTATTCTTTTGCTTATAGCGTTTTTCAGTTTATCGCTCAAACGAAAATTTTTGTCGCTCAAACGCGCTCAAACGACGCTCAAACGAATGGCGTTTTCAGTTTTTAAATCCGAAAAGGTCGGGGGGCCAACTTCACAAAACGAAGGCCCCTCCGCCTATTCTTTTGCTTATAGCGTTTTTCAGTTTATCGCTCAAACGAAAATTTTTGTCGCTCAAACGCGCTCAAACGACGCTCAAACGAATGCCGTTTTCAGTTTTTAAATCCGAAAAGGTCGGGGGCCAACTTCACAAAATGAAGGCCTTTCCGAATGTTCTTTTGCTTATAACGTTTTTCAGTTTGTCGCTCAAACGAAAATTTTTGTCGCTCAAACACGCTCAAACGACGCTCAAACGAATGGCGTTTTCAGTTTTTAAATCCGAAAAGGTCGGGGGGCCAACTTCACAAAACGAAGGCCCCTCCGCCTATTCTTTTGCTTATAGCGTTTTTCAGTTTATCGCTCAAACGAAAATTTTTGTCGCTCAAACGCGCTCAAACGACGCTCAAACGAATGGCGTTTTCAGTTTTTAAATCCGAAAAGGTCGGGGGGCCAACTTCACAAAATGTGGACCCCTCCGGCTATTCTTTTGCTTATAGCGTTTTTCAGTTTATCGCTCAAACGAAAATTTTTGTCGCTCAAACGCGCTCAAACGACGCTCAAACGAATGGCGTTTTCAGTTTTTAAATCCGAAAAGGTCGGGGGGCCAACTTCACAAAATGTGGACCCCTCCGGCTATTCTTTTGCTTATAGCGTTTTTCAGTTTATCGCTCAAACGAAAATTTTTGTCGCTCAAACGCGCTCAAACGACGCTCAAACGAATGGCGTTTTCAGTTTTTAAATCCGAAAAGGTCGGGGGGCCAACTTCACAAAATGTGGACCCCTCCGGCTATTCTTTTGCTTATAGCGTTTTTCAGTTTATCGCTCAAACGAAAATTTTTGTCGCTCAAACGCGCTCAAACGACGCTCAAACGAATGGCGTTTTCAGTTTTTAAATCCGAAAAGGTGGGGGGGCCAACTTCACAAAATGAAGGCCCCTCCGAATGTTCTTTTGCTTATAACGTTTTCCAGTTTGTCGCTCAAACGAAAATTTTTGTCGCTCAAACGCGCTCAAACGACGCTCAAACGAATGCCGTTTTCAGTTTTTAAATCCGAAAAGGTCGGGGGGCCAACTTCACAAAACGAAGGCTTTTCCGCCTATTCTTTTGCTTATAGCGTTTTTCAGTTTATCGCTCAAACGAAAATTTTTGTCGCTCAAACGCGCTCAAACGACGCTCAAACGAATGGCGTTTTCAGTTTTTAAATCCGAAAAGGTCGGGGGGCAAACTTCACAAAATGAAGGCCCCTCCGAATGTTCTTTTGCTTATAACGTTTTCCAGTTTGTCGCTCAAACGAAAATTTTTGTCGCTCAAACGCGCTCAAACGACGCTCAAACGAATGTCGTTTTCAGTTTTTAAATCCGAAAAGGTCGGGGGGCCAACTTCACAAAACGAAGGCCTCTAATTTTAACTTGCTTATAACTTTTTTCAGAATGTCGCTCAAACGAAAATTTTTGTCGCTCAAACGCGCTCAAACGACGCTCAAACGAATGCCGTTTTCGTTTTTTAAATCCGAAAAGGTCGGGGGGCCAACTTCACAAAATGTGGACCCCTCCGGCTATTCTTTTGCTTATAGCGTTTTTCAGTTTATCGCTCAAACGAAAATTTTTGTCGCTCAAACGCGCTCAAACGACGCTCAAACGAATGGCGTTTTCAGTTTTTAAATCCGAAAAGGTCGGGGGGCCAAGTTCACAAAATGAAGGCCCCTCCGAATGTTCTTTTGCTTATAACGTTTTCCAGTTTGTCGCTCAAACGAAAATTTTTGTCGCTCAAACGCGCTCAAACGACGCTCAAACGAATGGCGTTTTCAGTTTTTAAATCCGAAAAGGTCGGGGGGCCAACTTCACAAAATGAAGGCCCCTCCGAATGTTCTTTTGCTTATAACGTTTTCCAGTTTGTCGCTCAAACGAAAATTTTTGTCGCTCAAACGCGCTCAAACGACGCTCAAACGAATGCCGTTTTCAGTTTTTAAATCCGAAAAGGTCGGGGGGCCAACTTCACAAAACGAAGGCCTCGAATTTTAACTTGCTTATAACTTTTTTCAGAATGTCGCTCAAACGAAAATTTTTGTCGCTCAAACGCGCTCAAACGACGCTCAAACGAATGCCGTTTTCGGTTTTTAAATCCGAAAAGCTCGGGGGGCCAACTTCACAGACCTTTATTTAGTTGCTCTTCAATGCGTTCATTTTGTGTCTTTCATTTAACAGATCAAAGTTTTTTGTTTCTTTTATAATTTTCCAGCTAAAAATTATAAAAAGAAAAGGAAAATAAGTCGGAAGTGACGTTTTACCACGGTCTCATATTTTTTTAATGACGGTTTATTAAAATATTTTATAATTATTCTTTTATTTCATTGCTCATTGGAATAAAGATGGAGGACTTTGAGAAACTAAAGTTATATCGAAAAATTTTTTTAACAAGTGACGGTATAACAAGGTTTCCTTATAATATGTATAAAGAATAATTTTATCAAAATTATCTAAAATCATAATCTTAAATTCAAGAAAGAAAATATTAACGTAATGTATTATATATACCTAAAATACGAAAAATTTCCAAATTACTACGCTCGTAGATTACTCGTCAGCATTGTGTTTAGTCTTGTCTGACTCTTTACAGTCAATTAATGAAAAGCATTGCACCATCGAATGATCATACAAGTAAAATTACTGAAATACTAATTACGTGACGCTGCAACGATAGATATTCAAACACATAAGCAATATTCAAACGCATAAACAATTTGAAGATTTGATTTGCATTCGTTGGTGCCGTCTGTCTGGAACTCTCTTTGGGAATTCTGCTGATTTCAGTACAAGATTATCTTCCGGAAAAAATAAAGACATCAAATTGTTTTGGTTAATATATAGATGTGTAGATTTAACCCGTGTTCCATAATAAACATTATGAAACTCTCCCATTATTATTCGACTGTAATTATATGAAATATACTCTGTAGTTTTATACTAAACTAAGAAAAAAAAATTAATTTTTCTCTCTCCCACATTTTTTTTTTTTAATTTTGATACATATAATGGTAATGAATTATATGTTCAATATACGCCAGCCAAATGCCGCCCTTCTACGTCTGCGCCCTGAGGCGACCGCCTCAGCTGCCTCACGTCTGGCGCCGGCCCTGTGTAGAATAATGTCAATATAAAAATATCTGCCTATTTTTTGCAAAAACTATTGAAGCAGGCCAAATTTTACGGATTTTTATACAGGGCAGGCCGGGCCAACGATACCATTCAAAATTATATTTCGCATTACGCTCAAGTAATAATCATTTGCCAAATACAAATATACAATTTCCAAATATTATATAGCATAGTAATAACGCTTGACGGCAGTGTTTCAAGAAACTGTAAAATGAATTTATTTCATGATTGCATTATTAGTAACGAAGAGACTATATATAATTATTTTGACACAGGTGAAAAATTTTAATTCATCTTTAAATAAAATAAAATGTGAAAAAACATACAGAGGCTAGAATTAAAATTTGTGCTTAAAAACTGTGATAAAAATTAACATAATAATAAAAATAATTAATTTTTATGTTGATGTTAAATACCATTTGATGTATCATTTCAAGTATAACTCGTGTACCTTATATAAATTCTAAAAGTGAATGTAATTACTAAAACAGTAACAAATTATTTAACAAATGTTACAAATTATGTAAAACTAACTATAATGCAAACAATATAACAAAGTGTTAAAAATATATTAGAAAATTATTGAAATAAACTACATAAAGATTTAAAATAATCAAATTAAAAACATGGAAATAAACTGTGCTTATAAAAAACAGAATTCTGGATAAGAAATACACTATACTAGCTTGAAAATGTCTTTCCTTTACCCCCTAATACTAACCCCTAAAACATCTCCCCTACCTAAGTCATTACTCAAATCGAACAAAGAGAGCGGGGAATCCTTTCATATCGAGTGATAGATTGCCTAGCTGGGGGAAAGCACCGAGCTGATCAAAATAGAAATATATTTTTTATTTTAATCATAGCTACTTCCCTAATAAATTAAAATAAAATATTTTTATATCAATGTATAAATCAGAAACACTAGTTTTTTCCGCGTTTTTAAAAATTTTCAAACAACCTATTAGAACTGCCAGAAATTCCAATTTACTGAGGCATAGTAATTATTTTGATCATACTCAGATTATTTCACGTGAAATCAAGTATTTAAAATTATTTTTAATGAAAAATGAAAACTGGGGTAAAGAACGACAAGTTTTAAGAATTGTATGCAAAAAACAAAATTAAAAAAACTCCATTTTTTCATGAGATATCCTTAGAAAAGTGAGGAAACTTATCCCCATTGGATTAACATGGAGAACGGAAAAGGGAAATTTAACTGACGAGCACCCTTAACCATCACAAGGTCTACATGATACCAACACGTCCACATGGTGCACATAATAAAATATCTTATACTTGATGATAATAGTCAAGTTGAGAGAAATTATTTGAAAGTTAAGTTAAGAGTACATTTTTTGAAATAACACCTTAATTATCACACCTTAACACAAATTGATTTAAACACACACAAATTTATTTTTGTGATAATACACTTAAAACAAATCTATATTTGTGAAAATACAAATTTTCCATTTAATTTTAATCTTTAAAAGTAAAATTAATACACAAGCGTTAAGCGCCCTCTATAGATAAATTAAAATTATTATTAACAATATTATTAACATTTATTTGACAAGTAATGTGCTTCCATCTATTGGAATTATAATTATTCAAAATTAAGTTTGAGTTACACATTTTTTATATTAGATTTAATATTATATATAAATATCAAAAAATAAAATTATCATTGCAGTTTTACATTGTAATCGTACAAAATCCTATTATATGAGTAAATTTACACAGAATTAAATTTATCTTACATAGTATTTCATAGATTCTTAACAAGAGAATGTATTATGTAAAAGAGATATTTCTTTTAATACAAAGTGCTAGTGCTGCCATCTATGTTAAACTTCTTATATATATTTTAGAATTTATACAAAAAAAATAAATAATAATAATATTTTTATATACTTCTACTAATAAGTTAATGAATTCTTATTTAATACATATTACTACCTACTATTTACTTATATATTTCATACATGTATTTATTAGTTAATGAATTAATATCATCATATATATATATATATATATATATATATATATATATATATATATATATATATATATATATATATAAAACTGTATTGTAAAATTTCAACGTTACTTTCCCCTCCATCTATCTTCCTCCGTGATACATACAATATTAAAGTTTTAGTAGAATATCTGTACACCAGATGTCAGCAGCAATGTATTTGATAGTATGCTAAAATAGTCTAATATTTTTACAATAGATAGCAGTAGTATTGCTTATTTAAAATATTAAAACTTGGAAATTTAGTATGGAGGTAATAATATCTATGAAATACTTTCAAATTATCAAGTAATATTATATATTTTAATTTATTAAATTAAAATTAAAATAAAATAATTAATGGTTTTTATTTATATGTATATCATAATTTTTTTTAATTTTTTTATCTACATTTTTTAAAATGTTGTAATCTATTTAGTTAAATAAAAATAACTGTAACTGTAGGTTACAATTTATGATCTGAAGGATTCTCTATTTAACCAAAGATCTTTGATTTAACTGTGAATTTAACCTCTTCTTTTGGATACAACTTTGTACATGTGCTCACAATATACTAAATATCTTGGGATATTATTAATATAAGTAATATATATATTTTTTAATTTTTTTTAATTCTTTTACACACTCCTTTTCAAATTGTATGTATAATTTATAATATTCCATTGTAAAGGTCTTGTTATTCAATATTGTTTCAGCGATTGTTCGGGCAGGATATGGCACTATATTTAGCAAAAGCTGGTGTCATATACAGAAAACAATCGTTCTTTGCTTATAAATGTGATTTTCTTGCCCTTGAAAAAGTAAATTACTTTATAAGCTTTTATTTGTGTATATACTCGTGTGGTTTATATTTCATTCCTTATTTTCTATTTATTTAATTTTTTTTTTCTTCTTCTTAATTTGAATTAATAATGTTACTTTTATTAGGACTACAATTTTAATTTGTAAATTGACAGGGCTCTTTGGTATCGGGATTTCAGTGTATGTGGTCAGTTTCTTATGTTTCAATGGTTAAATTTTACTTAAAGTTTTATATATATATATATATATATATATATATATATATATATATATATATATATATATATATATATACATATATATATATATATATATATATATAGAAAAATTGAAAAAGATAGAGAGTGATTTAAATATCAAATTTAATATATCAAAAACAATTTAAAATATCTCAAACTTATAAAAAATTTTTAATAAATAAAAAATAAAAATTAGATTACTAATGTGTTTCAAACATTTCAATGCAATGCAGTATCTAAAAGACTTACTAAAATTAAACTAAAAAAAAAAAAAAAAAAAAAAAAAAAACTATATATATATATATTATATATTGCATATAGTTATGATCAACAATGTCATCCATGTATAATTTTATGTGTTTTTGTATTCATATATATATATATAATTATGTATTTATATGTTAATATCTGTATTCTAAGGCACAGAAGCTATTTAAATTCTGTGACAGTATAAGAAAAAAGGGGGGGGGGGAGCGATAGAATACTAGGCCCTGGGCCTCGCTTCGGCTTGATCGGGCTCTCAAACCATCGTTTATAGTTTTAATAATTGATAGTTGAAAAGTTCCTAAAGTTCTTTATTGCTTTAAAATTTTTGAAATGTTAATATTTTATAGGTGGATGTCCATATGGAAGTGGTGAAATGTTTGAAAGGAGAATGGAAATGGAAGGATGAGCTTTCAGAACATAGCTGGAAGTTGAAACAGAATCTACTGACGTTGATGAAATTATTAGCAGGACTAACTCTACTAGCCCCACTCTTTGTGCCGGAGCAAAATTTCATTTGGGGACTCCATGTCATTTTTGTAATTATCTATATTCTATACTCATTGTTTACAAGTTAAAATTACTTGCTTAACGCTGTTTTATTAGTATTTGGATTTATTTTATTTTATTCCTTGCATTACATGGAGTTTTACTTGTTTAAAATTAAACCTTTTATAATCATAGGATTCTTAGACCTTTTTCAAACTAAATAATGCACGTGAGTATGGTTCTTGCTCACAACATATGAGCGATCAGTTGCATTTGGGAAACAACGCATTGAAACTACGTACGGGAAATTTAACCCTTAACGAACGAATACCGCTATATTCGCGACAAACAATTTTAAAGGTCCAAATGTATTGTTTACAATTATTATTGTTTCGTCACCACTTTTAATAACATATTTGGACACAAAACGTGATTGTCCCAAATAGGGCGGCATTCGTTCGTTAACACTATTAGAAGACTGACCTGCATCACTGTGACACAGGTCAGTAAGTAATTGCAGTGATAAGGAAGTAGTTATTGCAGTAAATAATTGTAGTAATTAAATATGTACGCTATTTTCCAAGTACAGCTGATCGCTAATGTTGTGATCAAGAACCACACTCATATGCATTATTTAGTTTCAAAAAGGTCTACGAGTCCATTAAGTAATTGCAATAAGTATTGCGGTAAATATTTCAGTAAGTATTGGACTGCAGTAAATATTGCAGTAAGTATTGGACTGCAGTAAATATTGCAGTAAGTATTGGACTGCAGTAAATATTGCAGTAAGTATTGGCGGTATTGTCAGTAAGAATTGCAGCAATAATGAGGGTCAGCGTTGCAGTGTTACGGGTTAATTTGTTGGGAAGATTTTGGAAAAAATCAAACTTTGGGATAATACGAAGCTTCTCATTATCGTCTATAGACCTTTGGTAATTTCTGTCGCGTTTCCCAACTTACGCACGAAACTTGATGTTGAACATCTACTCATACTTGGTAGGCAAATGTGTTGCTGTGCGATACCTAGTTCTCTAAATGATCTTAGATTATAATCACTTAAAAGGAAAACATCTTAAAACGTGTTGAGCACTAATATTTTTTCAGCTTTAGAGTCTGTTTAAAATTGAAGGCCTAGAGTGGCGAGCAAGCGTTTGCACTTGCGATAATCATGTAATTTTGACTATCAAACTAACTAAATAAATAAGACAGATAAATATTTGTGAAAGATATTGAGGAATCACCTTTTTTTTTTCATATGATTGGTAAAGATATCATACGAACTGAAATTTATACAATTGAGTGAAAAAGTGCCCAGGTCGGGAGTCGAACCCAAGACTTTTTGGCTTATATTGCCAACGGTCTGCTTATTGAGCTATCTGTCCAACTTTTCATTCAGTTGGAGAAATTTCATTTCGTATATCTTTGTTAATCAGAATAAAATGTGTATCTACGTATCCACCGTTTAATAGAGTTTCATTGTCTGCTATATTCTGTTGAACTGTCTACATGACAGATTAGATGCTATTGCTAGTAAGGTTATCTGAGCGAGATATGTCGGCCGGTTGTCGGTCTAATTTGCCCAATAGGCAGAGCGTTAAATGCCTTGGATTCGACTCCCGGCCTTACCACTCTTTCAATCAGTTGGAAAAATTTCAATTCGTATTAAAAAATCATTCTATGTTAAGATTGGTGAAAGTTTTCTGAGCGATGTTTGTAAAGAATCAGTAGAACAGCAACAAGTGCATGATGTCTATGAAGTTAACGCTTGAGAAGATAACAAAAGCATTTGAAGTAGATTTCCTCAAAACAAACACAACCAGTATTCTGAAAGTATGGATAATTAAAAAAAAAAATAATAAAAAAATAAATAAATAAATAACCAAATTAGGATAGATATTTGAAGACAAGTCAAGTGCTGTGTGATGTGATATCTTGCTATTTCTAATATTTCTTGCTAACTTCAGAAGAAAAGGTAAACAACAGTCAACTACTTAGTAAAAAAAAAAAAAAAAAAAAAAAAAAAATCAAACTTGGAAGGTTTTTAATCATCACAATCGTAAATTATTTACTTAAATGTTTTGTCTTTAATTTTCAGGCATAATTTATGGGTATAAATTAATATTAGCTATAAAATTTGATAAAATTTAATTTCATAAAAAAGTTTCTTTAAAAAAAATAATTTGAAAAGATGCTTTGATTTGAAATCTTGTCAATGTTTGCATGTTTTTTTTTTTTCTTTTTTTTAATTATTATTACATGCGGTATTAAGTTTTTTTTAAATCACTATCCTCTAAATTTTTTTAGATACCCCCCCCCCCCCCTTCCCCTACTTGGAAAAAATGAATTCTAAATTTACTATGATTTATGTTTCATATTGAAACTGATTTTGAAACTATTTTTTACCTGTGATAGCCCATCCGCCCTTCAATGCAATAATCTTATCGTTATCAACTTGCCATTTGTGCGCCCCGTTAGAATCACTGGCACGACATGAATTAGGGGGTAACACTTGTTTAACCAATTAAAAATTTCGATTGCTTTTTCTTCTTTTTTGTGCTTTAAGTATCCTTTATACAAACGAAAATCCTTTTTACTAGAAACAGAAATCGAAAGCGAAAGAACAATTTTAGAGCTATAATAGTACGAGCACGTTATAGCGCGTAAGTAGTAAAAAAAAAAAAAAAAAAATACAGCGCGTTTTTTTTTTTTCAGAACAGCATTTTTAAAATCAGTGGACACTTTACCAACGCCAATTTTACCTCAATTAATTAATTTTTACACATTTTTCTTGGATATATTTGGGACTTGAAGATTCTGTCTAAATTCCACAAATTTCCATTATTCAATTTCTGCTTTTTTTTTTAATACTATCTTTTTGGTATCTATGTTCAGTTTGTTGGGGGGAACTGTTATGTTGTCAATTAGTTATTTTAATTTTATTCATTATTTCACAGTTTTTGTTGGTGGTTGTAACGTTCATTTAATGGTTATATATATATATATATATATATATATATTTAATATTAATATCTTACTATTCTGTGTAACTGTAAGTAACGAAATTTGTGATTGAAAACTTACATTTTATTTTGAATCGATCTCATTTCATTGAAAGTGCATATTTTTTAAAACTGCTACGTATTTCACTATAGTTTTCGGACTAGCTTTTACTAGCTTTCAGAAAACTAATTCGTTAGTTACATTTTTCTAGGTCAATTCTAGATGAGTTTACGTGCCCACCGCTTGCCCCTCTTTTTACGAAGCGCTCCAGTCCATCAGCTGTCAAGCTCTTATTTTTTTGGTATAGCAACTAAACAAAAATACAAGTTTTTACTTTAGTATGTGCATAATAAATTAGTGTAAATGAATTTTTATAAGCACTTCCCATTAAAAAAAATCCGAAAAAGCCTTGAATTTCAAGGCGTCAAACGTTCGTATTCACCATCTTACTCAACTCCCGGTAAAGCACCAGGGTTGCAAGTTTGGCCTTTTTTTAATTTCAAAAGTTTCGAATTCATACCGGAAATTATGTAAGAAGAATTTTTACTTTAAACAATCACGAAATATCTGTCATTAAATAAACAAAAGAACATTATAGGGAATTTCTGGTATGAATGTGAAATTTCTGAATTAAAAAAAAGGGACAACCTGGCACCCTGTTAAGCATAATAGCATCGGTCGACGGCTCAAATGGTATGCAGCCGATGTCCAATCAGATTAATAGTGAATAAATACCATTTGAGCGTTGGACCGAGCTATTCGCGCTTTACCGGGAGTGAGATGAGGTAGATGGTGAATACTAGCGTAAGTGGTGTTACCCTTGAAGAAGAAGAAGAAACAAAGAAGTCATTTTAAGTAATGATGAATTTTTAAACTTAATTATTCGTTTTCTATATTTTAGAAAGAAAATAAAACGTATCTATGTAATAAACAGAATAAAAAATTACATCCCTTCCAAATATTTATGTATTTTCACTTTTTTTTTTGTCCTACTAAAGTAATCACTCAAAGTTGTCAAAACAAAAATTTTATTTTCGTCATTAATTTGTTTTTAAGTTTAAAACTTTTATAGACCTGTCAACCAGTTTCACTTTCAGATATCCAACAATGCATAACTATCCGCACCAGTTGCTACACTGTACAAGTTAACCGATAGAAAAAACAATTATTCACGACGAATATTTTTTTCTCTTCTGGCTGGACCCATAACTCCACGCATTTTTTATTCCCAAGTTCGCGATATATGATGTTACTTCGAGTACGTATCTGTACTGAAGTCGATTTTCTCGAGCGAAAATGACAAAAGAAGATGCTTATATTTATCGACAACCTTTGGGCTTAATATTTATTTTCTGAAGAAAACAGAAGAGTCTTGAGCTGGAATGTATTATTTACCGATAACTACTAAACATTTCAAATCGAAAATCAGCGCCATTATCAAAAAACTCTGCTTGCAAAAAAGCGCCCTCTAGTAACCAGTGGAAGAAAAATAAATGTGGAATTCAATAAATTTGGCTTACTGAAGTCGCCATTTTAATTTTTTTTAAATGTTTTTATTTTTGTTGTTTTCCCATTTAGATCAACGAAAGTAAATCTGAAATGGAAGACGCAGATATGAAAAATCGAATCTATTTCAGAGACGAAACGTTTATTTTTCTTTTTCGTAGATTTTTTTTTTTCTTGTGGTGTTAAGTTGGAAACCATCGTTTTTCGATCTATTCAACTAATTTATTGGTTGTTACGGTGCCTGATTTTTTTTTTTTTTTTTTTTTTTTTTTTTTTTTAGATCTATGAAGTTGATTCTCCACAATTCGATTAGTAGGTACATAGTACAAAATTGATAATTATTATACAAACACAAACGATTTCATATGGATCGAACAGAAAGCTATTAAATGTATCAAATGATATTTAAGCTCAGAAAGAAACTTTCATATGAAGAAGTTTCATTTTATATTTTTACATCTTCATAAACTATATCTCTACTAGAGTCCTGCAGAGCCAGATAAATTCAAAATGGGACTGAGGGACTCATTTCATTTGAGATTCCATTCCTATAGGGTTCGGGAAAAAAAAAAAAAAAAAACATGGACAAAAACCTCACACGGACAAAAGCTCCACCAGACAAAACACGCTGCGGATAAAAACCCCACACGTACTTACAGTTTCAATACTGTTTCAAACATAAATTTACTGTTAAATGCTTGATATTTTCTTATTTAAAATTAGTTCAAGTGAAGAATTTTGCAAATTTTACCTTAATCGTATTTTTTTTAATATATATATGTATAAAATTATATTTAATATCATTCGCAAGTCATGTATTATAGATAAGTCTGGTGATAATCAAGATGTCAAGCCTTAGAATATAAATACCAGATTCAAATGATTTTTTTGAAATTCGGCATCCTTGGTTCTCAATGCTGGGAGGGGGGGGGGGAGCTGTCACCGCCTCAATGATAAAATTTTGCAAGATACAGATAATAAAAATATAACGACCACATATCGATAATTTTTTTTTTTAATTCAGCCACCTTGTACCCCTGAAGGGCGAGGGCTTCAAAAAGGTATCTCTGAATCTGTCACGACTTTAAAAGCTAAAATTTTCGCAAGATATTTTGAAAAAATATAAACATCAGATCGGATGATTTTTGTTTTAATAAAAATTTTCAAGATGCAGATTCTCCACCAGATAAGGATGATATTTTTAATTCGGCTCCCTTGCTCCTCAACGGAGATGGGAGTGGGGGGGGGGGGGGGGGGCAAAAAAGTATCTCAAAACTTGTCGCGGTTTCAGTGGTGAAATTTTGATAGATGCAGCGTATCAGCACATAAATTTCAGATATGAATAACTTTTTTTGTAATTTGGCCATCTTTATCCCCAGAGAGCGAAGGCGGGCTTCAAAAAGTTATCTCAGAATCTACGATGGTCATTAGGGATAAAATTTTGACAAAATACTTTCTATACATCAAATTAAATAATTTTTAAAATTTTCTCCTTTCTTTCACGTTTTTCCTTATAAAATTTTACAAGATGCAGATTCTCAATATATAATGCCAGATAAGGGTAATTTTTTTTTTTTTTTAATACGACTTGTTTAATTTATTCGTGCACCGTACGTTCTAGTACATGCTCTGTTGGGACTTGCACGGTTCCTTATTTCATGAAACATTATATCGGAATATTAATCGTCACCTGATTTAATGACAAAAATTCTTTAATTAAATAAAGCTAAGATTATTTGTCGTAAATAATGGTACTCAGAACATAGAACCATATGACCCTCTGTTTTCTCCAAAATTTTTGTTCCTTATTGGTTTATGTAGTAACACTTTATGGAACAAATTGTTTAAAAAGATAGAAAGAGTTAAGGGGTTAAACATTTTAAAGATAGAAAGAGTTAAGGGGTTAAACATTTTAGCATACAAAATCTGTTGATGATGCAAGATAAGTAAAATAAGTGATATTTAACAGAAACCCCACATCACAAACAATCGATATTATTTCAATATTTTAGAATAAAAAAAAGGGGATGGGGATATTCTTCTTATCGCTAGGCACGCATAGATGTACATATTTAATTTTGCTGCCATTTTCGGTTGTTTAAAAGGCACTACATTTTTTAAACAAAGGTAAAACATTAAAAAATATATTAAATACTCTTTTCTAAAATTGAAAAATAAAAGTGAAAATTATCAAACTTTATATCAGTTGCACACCTTGATTTTTTTATTTTTTTTTTTCATAATCGAACGTACAAACAGATTTTAATTAAAATAATCGTTAATCGTCGTCTGAGTGTTTTATTAAAATAATAGGGATAAATCGGGACCACACTGAAACGACGTATAAATGTAAAAGATGTATAAAGGAGAAACGTACACAAACGATGATTTACAGTACATATAATTAATTAATAAATAAATAAAAATTTTGTCAGTAATAGTTGGTTCCGTTGTTTTAACCTGTCAGAAATTTTCAAACCGATTTTAAAATGCGAATTTTTTTGCTTCGCATTTCATTCTACTGTGAGGATAAAGATAAAAGTGAATAAAAACTGAGTGATTTTTCATCTAATTTTTGCACGCTAGTTTCAACGTTCTTAAAGGTTGCGACTAGAGATGAGAAGTACGCAGTCTGAGCTCGAGCATGGTTCCGAAACAAACAACTGCTTGATTTCTATACCAGTCTTAGGGCTCCGGCTCAAAGTAAAAAAAAAATATATATATTTATTCACAAATGGGAAAAAGGAAATAAAAACTTGCTAAAACACAAATCTAAGTTTCCTTAAGGGTTTTACAATACTTTAAAAATTCGTTTGAAAGGAATTTAAATTATAGTATTGATGGGATGTAAGAAGAAATATTGTATGCAATTCTGAAAGCAGTATTAGTAACATAAAGAAATCGTGGGATATCCCTTGTCTATCCTCGCTTTCTGTTTATAATGTCCCTTTTACAGAATTACTGGAAAACAGAATTCGTATTTTTCTGCCATAGTTGTGCAATAATTAAGAATTGTAACTTTTGAAGATTTCTGCCAATAGTTGAGTATAAATAACAAATTAGCTACTTTAAACAGATTTTCAGGGACAGGGAAATCACGTATGTAGGATTACGAAATGTTGTCATGATTGAGTATATAGGATTAATATTTATTTATATGTAAAAAAAAGGTTTGTAAATGATAAAATTAATCTTCAAACAATTGTAAAATATTATTATCGATTTTCTGCTACGTACTTTCGGTATCGGGCGCCGAAAAAGAGCCCTAACTCATCTCTAGTTCAGACACAGCAGCACCATTTTTGACTAATATTTAAGCTATTTTTTTAATTACTGTATGGAAAATTTATGACCTACTTCATACTAATTATTTCATAGTTATATTTATTCTGATTAATGAATTATTAAATTTTAAAATTCGGACGCTTTTTTGAGAAATATGTATAAACAACTGGATGATGAAAAAATAGCAAAATGAACCTCTTTAGAGAATAATATTATACACAAGAAAAGTTGATACGTAGAAATAGCGTGTATCTTATTTGGTTCAATCGTATGTGTATTAGAAAAGTGCAGTATTAATTTTTGCCCTGAAAAATATTATTAATTGCCCTTCAAAAATAATATTCCCCCCCCCCCCCCAAAAAAAAAAAAGGTTTGATTTTTTTTTTACGGTTGTAACTGCACTGGCTGAAATATTATCTATTTCATTGAAAGATATAATTGCATCTGATGTTATATCAGATTTCTGTTTGTAATATCTCAAAGTTTTGAAAACATCGGTATCGGGCGCCGAAAAAGAGCTCGAACTCATCGAACCCAGAATATGTAGATTTATATATATATAAGCTTAATCAGGACTCTACAAATTGGAAAACATCTGTTAGCCAGCAAAAATTTTTCGCTCGGCATTAAAAAATATTTACCCCATTCCCACCGTTGTCCGTTTTTGGTCACTTTTATATAAATTATTTTATGAATTGATTGGAAAAGTATATTCATGAGTATAGTAATATTATATCTTGAATTTCCTCAACTCTTCAACGCAGTTAATAAATTAATTTAGAAATTTAATGTAAATTAAGTCTTTCGACGAAAATTATATAAAAATTATATTTAAAAAAAAAATGAAATGTAGATACATTATAAAGCTTGACTAAGTAAAATATGCAACATCATAAAAAAACATTTTTTTTTCTTTTTTTACGAAAATCATTATCATTATTATTATTATTATTTTTTTTTTGTATAAGAAAATTATTATGGAAGAAATTACTTCGGCAAACATATGACCAATATCCTTAAAGTGACAGCTTTAGGGAATTTTACCGTATATAAGAGTTTTAGAAACATATTTTTTGTCATGTTTTTTTAAAATCTGCATTTTTAAAACATTAGCTTCTTAACTACTGGCATATATCCTTGTGCTTGTCTGTATTTTTTAAATCCAAAATATCACCTATCTATAGCCTACTCTGGTTCATAGTCATTAAGTAAACAGTACAAATGAATCATCATTGGGTCTTGCAATGTTGCTGCTTCTAGTCGCCAGTTAAAAAATTTTGGTCGCCAATGGCGACCTGAAGACCGCATTTGTTAAACCTTGATCTTAATCCTTTTCATAGGTAGCTAAACCTAGCTGATTAGCACTGTTCTGATTGGCTCTTCAGGTTCAGCTATCCTGACTTATAGCTGACATTTAATTAAAGAAGAATGCATTAGCTTTTATTTAAAAAATCTTGTTCTAAGCAAACTTGACACGAGTTCATGGTGGCTCATTGGTAGGTCGTTTTTATTCAGTTCTGTACGACATGAGTAGTAGAGGAATGTATGTTTCAGTCCAGCAGGAGCCGTGAGCGTGGTGGAGGTGGGTACCGGAAGTGAGCCTGGCAGTGGAAGCGGAAGTGATGAAAGATAAGACAGGAAGGGATGAAAGATAAGACAGGAAGTGAACCGGAAGTGTTGGAAGATAAGAGAGGAAGTGAAGTAGGGGAGGGCTTAATTTTTTTTAACCGATAAAGGAGAGAGGGGAGGGCTTATTTTTAGGGGGCTTAATTTTTTTTGTGAAAAATAAAGGGTTTTAATCAGATTCTTTCTTGTCAGGGAATTTTTTTTTTTTTTTTTAAATTGGGGGCCCACCATAACCAACCGCTATGAAAACAATTCATAACGCCACAATTTTTTTTTTACCTATTCTTTTACACCAGTCATCTGCGTGAGACCTGTAACGAAATAAAAGGGTTTAATTATTATTATGCTTCAGCAAAGTCGAGTGGAGTTGAGGGGTAGGAAGCCTGCTTTAAAAATAACAGAATGCGAACAGTGCGAGTAGAGTTGAGGGGTAGGAAGCCTGCTTTAAAAATAATAATGTTAACAGAATGTACAATATTTTTTTTTTTTATTGTGGACCCGCCATAACCACCCGCTATGAAATCAATTCATAACGCCACAATTTTTTTTTTTTTTTAAATCTGCCATTCCTGCTTCATCAGTCATCTGCGAGAGACCTGTAACGAAATAAAAGGGTTTAATTATTATTATGTTTAAGCGAGAGTTGTGTCATACGGGAAATCAGATGTGTGACGTTTGCTAAAGTTGTAGAGTGTCTATGAGGAAATCCAGCTTCATGGAACCTAGAAATAAAAAAAAAACAAGTCTTGCTTGATATATGTGATAGCTAAAGGCCCCCCAACCTATACAAAATTTTAAATAATTTTATATAGGCTGTATTATCTGATTAAGCAGGGGTCGCATGGCCGTCACACCACGCATTGTTGCCTTCGATTCGCATACAACAAACAATACTTTTTGTATTTCGCGCTCGTCGACCTAACTGTTCAGAGTTTAACATGAAATTTACTTATAATTCACCTGTAAAAGAATTTTTTTCCCTTCTTTAAACATTAACTTAAATGTGAATGAGATTAAAATAGATGTGAAGGCTAAATTTTTAGAGAGTTAAAATGAAAATCCACTGAGGGTTGTGTTAAATAAAAGGAGATGATCGACTTTGACAGCATTTTTCTAAAAGTTTATTTATCGAAAAAGGAATCATACGTTTCGTGTTCGTCGACCTAACTGTTCGGAATTTTCTTCGAACCCATTATTTTTGACTTTATAAAAGTTTCATGTAAAAAATTATTCTTTAAGTTTTAACTGAAATGAGATTGAAATAGATGTAATGGCTAAATTTTTAAAGATTTAAAATGAAAATTGTTGATAGCCATGTAAATGAAAGTAATGCGATTACTTTGTTTTATAAAAATCTAACACGAAAATAGCTGGTAGACGTTTACCTTTCGCACTCGTCGACCTAACCGTTCGGAATTTTGTTTAAACTTCTCTCGAGTTCGTCGACATAACCGTTCAGAGTTTTCGTCGAAATCCGGATATATATTAACTTACAATAGCTAACTTTTTTAAGGGAAGTTTAAATAACATATTTCCCAAAGTGTCTTACAAACATTTAAGAATTTATACACACATAAGAACCTCGCCTATAGGTGCAAGGTTCTGACTTAAAAGCTACTAGATGTTGAAATTTAAACTTCTTGCGCTCGGCGACCTAACCGTTTAGAGTTTTTTTTTCAAACCTTGTGTCAATACGAGTTAGGATCCCTTAGAAAGACCTACATAGAGACACTTATCCCTAATGTAGATAATCAACCCTATATTTAACTAACCAGTTACAACATACAAGACATAATCGTTACATTCAGTTAATAAGTGATTTGACATGCAAAATATTAGATATAAAAACATACAATATGATATATACAAAACAATTTTAAAGATTTTTTTCCCTTTCATACGAACAATTTTTAGCAATAATTTAACTTGAGAGCAGGTATTTGTTTAGAGTTATACGATTATAATAAATTTCCATTAGATTTGACATTATACAACTAACATTTAAAAAAAAGAGAAAGACATCTAGTTTTTATAACGTCACTTATTAGAATTATTAACCTATTTTAGTTAAAAGTATGATACTTAAGTGATTTTATTTGAAAAATCAATTCAACATTTTAAAAGCAGTCGAAAGATTTTTACTTTTAAAAATAACTAACAGAATTTTTTAAAGCAGTAAGGTAGATGACACTAACTTTAAATTAACTTTTAATAGGTCACTTTAAATAAAATTTATCTTTTTTTTATTATTAATTAAGAAATATAAACTACTCACACATTATTATGCTGCATTTTAACATAACTGAAATACTACAACCTTTCTGCTGACATGTGGTCACGGAGGAAATCTTTTCATATAGAAGGCAAAATAAGATAATGAATTGATAATCATGATTCGTTATGCATATGTTTAAACAGGAAATTATTTAAGACGTGTGATTAAGACCATTTTACATGGTATTACAGACTAAATCTTTTCACAGGATGCAAGATAAGATAATATCACGTAATGATTTAATAAACACGATTCGTTATGCATATTTTAAAACAGGAAATACATCCGTCAGATAACATTACTTTGTTTATATGAAGTGACCAAATACAAATTTTGCTGATAAGATTAATTTAATTTCGAAAATATTATTGACAGAACATTCAAATTTTACACAATATTTTTAAAAATTTAAATAAGGGAAATCAGAAAATTGTACACGATATTTAAAAAAATAAATAAATAAGGGAAGTTACAAAATGTTGTACACTCTTTTATTTAGAAAAAGAGAGCGGGTATTTTGTTTTGAGTTATACGATTAAAATAAATTTTCATTATATTTGATTTTACACAACCAACATTTTCAAAAAAGAGAATGGAATCTAGTTTTTATAAATTAACGTACTTCAATTTTTCAAATACTTAACACCCACTATTTTGCTAGACTTTATACACATAAGACATAAAAGGTGTTTTCGAATACATCATTTAGAAATTAAGCGACTTGATAAGTAAAACATTATTTATAAAAGCAATAGATATGAAAGTAATAAAGATTTTTACTTACAAATGTACGAACTTCTGATAGGTAAGACTTTCTTAATCACTGTGCAAGAATTAAGTGGTGATTAAACTTATAACATTATATGATGAAATAATCATGTGACGTACGTATTTTTAAACCAATAAAATGTCAGTATTTTTAAACTAATACAAAGTTAGTATTTTTACACGAGCGCCCTCTATCATTATATAAATTTCAATGAAACGAGTTCATAACATTCTACTGCGACCTGATATCGTTGTAATAGGTTGTATTTTTCGTTAAGTTAGTTTTCATTTAAATTATTATGGAACGAGTTATGAATTCTTATGTTGGTGATGTAACCAACTTGGAGTGTCAGCACTCATTACCAGAGTTAAATAATCAAGAGATGGATTCTACACTTTTATCTAAACAAGGACCCGTTTCGAATTGTGAAGTAAAACCCACCTCATCAGGACTAAAGAAACAGAAGTTACCTCATGTGTGTAAGATGTGTAACAAGGCATTTCCTCGAAAAGTTAACTTAGTGTTTCATATGAAATGTTATTTAAAGGAAAAGTCTTTTCGTTGTGAGGTGTGTGCTGAAGTTTTTTCGCGAAAGAGTGATTTACGTATGCATCAAAAGATTCACAAATCACCCAAACAATACAAGTGTGGGGATTGCAACGAACTGTTTTCAATAATGTATGATTTATTAATTCACAAGAAGACCCATAAGACTCATAAACAACATTCATGTATAAAGTGTAGCGAAATGTTTGATTGTGAATCAGATTTAGTACAACATTGTGATACTTTTCATAAAGCTGTGAAATCACCCTATTCAAAAGATTTGTTATTTGAAAAAGTGAAGCATTTTAAAAGACAAAATGATGTGCGAAATATTTTTACTAAAACTATCATTGTATCCAATGAGATGAATCAAAAAGACTTTCATTCATTTTTTAACAGTATTCGAACGGATGTTTTAAACGAATTAAATTATCAATTGCAAATGAAAAAGTCAATAAAATGGTATGCAGCCGTTAAAGTGGATGTCTGTCGTGAATCACAGGATGGAAACTTAGAGAGAGCAACCCCCTTTTTCCTTTCCAAAAGTGAACTGGAATTAACAGACCAAAACATACAAGTGCATGTTGAGAATGCCTTTCTAAACTTGTACAACGGCTTTGAAGATTTTACAGAACGTGTGTTTAATTGGACATTACAAAAAATTTTAAAATTAGAATTGATTACAGCTCAATATGACAGTCTTATTTGATTTGTATTATTTTAGATGAATAATAAATAGTTTGGTTGTGAAAAAAGTGTTATGTGTTTTCTCAAGCTTACACTGTGTGATGTTTGAACTAATGATGTATATTTCGATTGACTTAGACAAAATAGGAGTGTGTGTTGACATTAAAAAAGATTTTGACATGAGATAAGAGAGTTATAATAAAAATTGACTCACCTAAAATTTTTTCAAGATAGTCTATCTACGTTTCCAATCTAAACTTGTTATCAGCTTGCTATATGCATGTTTGAGTGACTCATTTTTAATTGTGTCGAACTGTCTGTTGGGAAAATAATTGCCATTTTTAACACGTGTAGACGATTTTTACCCGGAAGCTGTTTGAACTATTAAATTTCAGATATCACCCATTTTTCTACAACATTTAAATATTTTAATGTATTTTCACTTGTATATTGGAAACTTGGGATTATCACCTTTATATCGGAACATGGAAGATAGAAAAAATAATAACTTTACACTGAGACAATATTTTAAACTAAGGAAAAATTAGACATAACACATTGTTAGAGTTTTTTTAAACTATCTAGTTAGTTATAAATTTTAGAAAATTAGCAACAAATAAATATTTCATTAGATTGACAAAAGAAAATAATTAAATTTAAGTAAATTTTACACTTAGACAATACTTCAAACTAAGAAAAATAATAACTTTACACTTATACAATATTTTCAACTAAGGAAAATTAATAACTTATCACATTGTTAAAGTTTTTTTGAAAACAACACAACATTTTCAAAGCAGTGGAAATTGCATACCTGTAAAAAATTCAACTTAGTGGAATTTAATAGTGAAATTTTTAATCTCACTCAATTAAAAAATAAAACTTTATAAAATTTTCACCTTTTTTAAAATAAACAACTGTTAAACATTTTGAATGTCTTAGACAAAGTAGGAATAAATTTGTTAAAATTCTATAAAACATGAAAAATTTCATAACTTTTAAAGGAAATTTTATTTATGGTGAAATAAACTCGAGGTATTTATTATATGTTACTTAAACTACAAGAGAATTGATTGAAAATGTGTTACTTTTAATCACTCACAAGATAAGACATGATGTTAGGAATTATATATGGGGTTTTTCCCCCACACATGACGTCACTGGTAACATATTTACTGATCAAGTCATAAAATTATAGTTTAAAGTAGGTTTTTGAGCACGAAGTTTAGATTTAAGATATTTGAGAAATATAAACTACAACTTTGACTACTTTTTGAAATTTCCCCCTACATAAGAAAAAGGACATAGGAAAATAAATTGAAAAGTCGTTTTTGAATGGAATCGAATTATTATCCTTTCACTTAACAGCTGAATGCGTTGGCAATTACACCACAAAGGTACTGATTGAATATATTGTGTTTCTTTTTTAAGGCTAAATTGATTTAATATTCAAGTTATTTCTTAATGTTACACTTAAAAACAATAAATTTAATTAGCATTCAAAAAGCAAACGATCACATTATTGTATGAATCAAATGTTTTAAAAGTCACGAGTTAAAATTTGAAATGACTTAGAGTTTAATTAGAATTTAGATGTGAACCTTTTAAAATGAAATAATAGTTTTTTTGTATCGCCCTCTATCGGTGGGTAATAGAATTAAGAGATAATTAAAAGTTTTAACTTGAATTCGAACCCACAACCAAAATTATTTTTCGGTTTTATAATTTAGGGTAGGTTTAACTGAGCAAGCCATGATATGACAGTATTTATAGACGATTTAAGATATTCGATAAAGAAAATCATCTAAATTTCTAATTTAATTGAAGGGTTTACTGCTTAAAGTACTACAAAATGAGTACAACACGATGCATAGTTTTTTAATTAATTATATTTTTCGAAAGGTTAAATTGAATTATTGATAAACTTAGGATTTATGTTTAAAGTGAATAAATTTGATATGTTAGGTTCACTTAATAACAGAGAGTTGAATAAGTTATTTTTAATAAAAATAAAGTTTACTAAAAGTTTTTAAAGTTAAAAAAAATGTAAGTTACGTTAAAAAAGTTAACAAAAATATAGTTTTAAAAAATTTAAAGTTTACAAAAAGTTTAAAAATCTTTAAGTAAATCAAAATTAACTTTTTAATTTTAACTAATGAGAGACTATAATCTAACTGTTTATCCTTGTAACCAACTGGTGCATATCAAGTATCTGCACATGTGCAGTAAAAACATACACTAACTTGAGTCCGATTTTAAATTATTTGCTAATTTTTATACAGCTCGATTACTTTTCAGAAACAAAACAGAATGAAATACTTACCAAAAAACACGTCAACGTCTTATACTTACTTTCACTTAACTAATCTTTCTACATTAGCTTTGCTAGGGGGCGCTGCAATCGCTGCTAGAGGCGCTACTAGTTTCCGGTTTGTGACGTAGTTTCCGGTTTGCGATAAGAACAAGGTTAAAATAAAACCCACGTGCATTCAGTTGGTGTTGTTTACCTGTACCTTGTTATAAGCCGTTTGCCTTCTCTTGGTCACTCGCTTGTCCAGACTTGTTTATGTGCTGCACGCCTGTTTTGCTGACTCATCTCTTGCTTTAACTGTTTGGACATGTCTGATGTCAACTATCTCAGATCTTTTGTCATAGCTTGAATGTACTTTATGTCGATCACTTTAATATAAAAGTTATGTCCCAACTTACTTAAACTTTGATAAAAATATTATTTTAAATTATATCAAATTCTTATTTTTCTAACACATTTACTAAGTCACTTTCGTTCAAAAATATGGTAAAGCCCGATTTTAAATTGAAGTTTAGGATAAATTCCCCAAATTTTGTAACATTTTAGCACTAATAAGAAATATTGTAAACACCCTGTACATAAAAAATAATATTAAATTCCCAAATTTTGTAACATTTTAGCACTAATAATAAATATTGTAAACACCCTGTACATACAAGTTTTGTAAAAATAATATTACTTATAGCTAACTCGTTTAGTCGCATGATAAGAACCTTCAATATCGCTAAAATCAGTGTTAAATGAAAATGCAACCATAGGTTTTACCGTCTAATTACATGTCTTTACATATTATTTTAAAATGTAAAGCATTATATCTGAACGAACGATATAAGAAAAAGTTAGAATAGTTCACATATTTTTGTTATTAAAAAAACTCGACAAACGATTCACCATGTTTTTTAAACTTAGTAAAATATTTTAAATTTATAAATTTAAATTAAAATACTTTAAAAATTCTTAAATATTCTTATTTAAAAATATTTTATTTTTAATTTAAATTTATAAATTTAAAATATTTTACTAAGTTTAAAAAACATGGTGAATCGTTTGTCGAGTTTTTTTAATAACAAAAATATGTGAACTATTCTAACTTTTTCTTATATCGTTCGTTCAGATATAATGCTTTACATTTTAAAATAATATGTAAAGACATGTAATTAGACGGTAAAACCTATGGTTGCATTTTCATTTAACACTGATTTTAGCGATATTGAAGGTTCTTATCATGCGACTAAACGAGTTAGCTATAAGTAATATTATTTTTACAAAACTTGTATGTACAGGGTGTTTACAATATTTATTATTAGTGCTAAAATGTTACAAAATTTGGGAATTTAATATTATTTTTTATGTACAGGGTGTTTACAATATTTCTTATTAGTGCTAAAATGTTACAAAATTTGAGGAATTTATCCTAAACTTCAATTTAAAATCGGGCTTTACCATATTTTTGAACGAAAGTGACTTAGTAAATGTGTTAGAAAAATAAGAATTTGATATAATTTAAAATAATATTTTTATCAAAGTTTAAGTAAGTTGGGACATAACTTTTATATTAAAGTGATCGACATAAAGTACATTCAAGCTATGACAAAAGACCTGAGATAGTTGACATCAGACATGTCCAAACAGTTAAAGCAAGAGATGAGTCAGCAAAACAGGCGTGCAGCACATAAACAAGTCTGGACAAGCGAGTGACCAAGAGAAGGCAAACGGCTTATAACAAGGTACAGGTAAACAACACCAACTGAATGCACGTGGGTTTTATTTTAACCTTGTTCTTATCGCAAACCGGAAACTACGTCACAAACCGGAAACTAGTAGCGCCTCTAGCAGCGATTGCAGCGCCCCCTAGCAAAGCTAATGTAGAAAGATTAGTTAAGTGAAAGTAAGTATAAGACGTTGACGTGTTTTTTGGTAAGTATTTCATTCTGTTTTGTTTCTGAAAGGTAATCGAGCTGTATAAAAATTAGCAAATAATTTAAAATCGGACTCAAGTTAGTGTATGTTTTTACTGCACATGTGCAGATACTTGATATGCACCAGTTGGTTACAAGGATAAACAGTTAGATTATAGTCTCTCATTAGTTAAAATTAAAAAGTTAATTTTGATTTACTTAAAGATTTTTAAACTTTTTGTAAACTTTAAATTTTTTAAAACTATATTTTTGTTAACTTTTTTAACGTAACTTACATTTTTTTTAACTTTAAAAACTTTTAGTAAACTTTATTTTTATTAAAAATAACTTATTCAACTCTCTGTTATTAAGTGAACCTAACATATCAAATTTATTCACTTTAAACATAAATCCTAAGTTTATGAATAATTCAATTTAACCTTTCGAAAAATATAATTAATTAAAAAACTATGCATCGTGTTGTACTCATTTTGTAGTACTTTAAGCAGTAAACCCTTCAATTAAATTAGAAATTTAGATGATTTCCTTTATCGAATATCTTAAATCGTCTATAAATACTGTCATATCATGGCTTGCTCAGTTAAACCTACCCTAAATTATAAAACCGAAAAATAATTTTGGTTGTGGGTTCGAATTCAAGTTAAAACTTTTAATTATCTCTTAATTCTATTACCCACCGATAGAGGGCGATACAAAAAAACTATTATTTCATTTTAAAAGGTTCACATCTAAATTCTAATTAAACTCTAAGTCATTTCAAATTTTAACTCGTGACTTTTAAAACATTTGATTCATACTATAATGTGATCGTTTGCTTTTTGAATGCTAATTAAATTTATTGTTTTTAAGTGTAACATTAAGAAATAACTTGAATATTAAATCAATTTAGCCTTAAAAAAGAAACACAATATATTCAATCAGTACCTTTGTGGTGTAATTGCCAACGCATTCAGCTGTTAAGTGAAAGGATAATAATTCGATTCCATTCAAAAACGACTTTTCAATTTATTTTCCTATGTCCTTTTTCTTATGTAGGGGGAAATTTCAAAAAGTAGTCAAAGTTGTAGTTTATATTTCTCAAATATCTTAAATCTAAACTTCGTGCTCAAAAACCTACTTTAAACTATAATTTTATGACTTGATCAGTAAATATGTTACCAGTGACGTCATGTGTGGGGGAAAACCCCATATATAATTCCTAACATCATGTCTTATCTTGTGAGTGATTAAAAGTAACACATTTTCAATCAATTCTCTTGTAGTTTAAGTAACATATAATAAATACCTCGAGTTTATTTCACCATAAATAAAATTTCCTTTAAAAGTTATGAAATTTTTCATGTTTTATAGAATTTTAACAAATTTATTCCTACTTTGTCTAAGACATTCAAAATGTTTAACAGTTGTTTATTTTAAAAAAGGTGAAAATTTTATAAAGTTTTATTTTTTAATTGAGTGAGATTAAAAATTTCACTATTAAATTCCACTAAGTTGAATTTTTTACAGGTATGCAATTTCCACTGCTTTGAAAATGTTGTGTTGTTTTCAAAAAAACTTTAACAATGTGATAAGTTATTAATTTTCCTTAGTTGAAAATATTGTATAAGTGTAAAGTTATTATTTTTCTTAGTTTGAAGTATTGTCTAAGTGTAAAATTTACTTAAATTTAATTATTTTCTTTTGTCAATCTAATGAAATATTTATTTGTTGCTAATTTTCTAAAATTTATAACTAACTAGATAGTTTAAAAAAACTCTAACAATGTGTTATGTCTAATTTTTCCTTAGTTTAAAATATTGTCTCAGTGTAAAGTTATTATTTTTTCTATCTTCCATGTTCCGATATAAAGGTGATAATCCCAAGTTTCCAATATACAAGTGAAAATACATTAAAATATTTAAATGTTGTAGAAAAATGGGTGATATCTGAAATTTAATAGTTCAAACAGCTTCCGGGTAAAAATCGTCTACACGTGTTAAAAATGGCAATTATTTTCCCAACAGACAGTTCGACACAGGTAAAAATGAGTCACTCAAACATGCATATAGCAAGCTGATAACAAGTTTAGATTGGAAACGTAGATAGACTATCTTGAAAAAATTTTAGGTGAGTCAATTTTTATTATAACTCTCTTATCTCATGTCAAAATCTTTTTTAATGTCAACACACACTCCTATTTTGTCTAAGTCAATCGAAATATACATCATTAGTTCAAACATCACACAGTGTAAGCTTGAGAAAACACATAACACTTTTTTCACAACCAAACTATTTATTATTCATCTAAAATAATACAAATCAAATAAGACTGTCATATTGAGCTGTAATCAATTCTAATTTTAAAATTTTTTGTAATGTCCAATTAAACACACGTTCTGTAAAATCTTCAAAGCCGTTGTACAAGTTTAGAAAGGCATTCTCAACATGCACTTGTATGTTTTGGTCTGTTAATTCCAGTTCACTTTTGGAAAGGAAAAAGGGGGTTGCTCTCTCTAAGTTTCCATCCTGTGATTCACGACAGACATCCACTTTAACGGCTGCATACCATTTTATTGACTTTTTCATTTGCAATTGATAATTTAATTCGTTTAAAACATCCGTTCGAATACTGTTAAAAAATGAATGAAAGTCTTTTTGATTCATCTCATTGGATACAATGATAGTTTTAGTAAAAATATTTCGCACATCATTTTGTCTTTTAAAATGCTTCACTTTTTCAAATAACAAATCTTTTGAATAGGGTGATTTCACAGCTTTATGAAAAGTATCACAATGTTGTACTAAATCTGATTCACAATCAAACATTTCGCTACACTTTATACATGAATGTTGTTTATGAGTCTTATGGGTCTTCTTGTGAATTAATAAATCATACATTATTGAAAACAGTTCGTTGCAATCCCCACACTTGTATTGTTTGGGTGATTTGTGAATCTTTTGATGCATACGTAAATCACTCTTTCGCGAAAAAACTTCAGCACACACCTCACAACGAAAAGACTTTTCCTTTAAATAACATTTCATATGAAACACTAAGTTAACTTTTCGAGGAAATGCCTTGTTACACATCTTACACACATGAGGTAACTTCTGTTTCTTTAGTCCTGATGAGGTGGGTTTTACTTCACAATTCGAAACGGGTCCTTGTTTAGATAAAAGTGTAGAATCCATCTCTTGATTATTTAACTCTGGTAATGAGTGCTGACACTCCAAGTTGGTTACATCACCAACATAAGAATTCATAACTCGTTCCATAATAATTTAAATGAAAACTAACTTAACGAAAAATACAACCTATTACAACGATATCAGGTCGCAGTAGAATGTTATGAACTCGTTTCATTGAAATTTATATAATGATAGAGGGCGCTCGTGTAAAAATACTAACTTTGTATTAGTTTAAAAATACTGACATTTTATTGGTTTAAAAATACGTACGTCACATGATTATTTCATCATATAATGTTATAAGTTTAATCACCACTTAATTCTTGCACAGTGATTAAGAAAGTCTTACCTATCAGAAGTTCGTACATTTGTAAGTAAAAATCTTTATTACTTTCATATCTATTGCTTTTATAAATAATGTTTTACTTATCAAGTCGCTTAATTTCTAAATGATGTATTCGAAAACACCTTTTATGTCTTATGTGTATAAAGTCTAGCAAAATAGTGGGTGTTAAGTATTTGAAAAATTGAAGTACGTTAATTTATAAAAACTAGATTCCATTCTCTTTTTTGAAAATGTTGGTTGTGTAAAATCAAATATAATGAAAATTTATTTTAATCGTATAACTCAAAACAAAATACCCGCTCTCTTTTTCTAAATAAAAGAGTGTACAACATTTTGTAACTTCCCTTATTTATTTATTTTTTAAAATATCGTGTACAATTTTCTGATTTCCCTTATTTAAATTTTTAAAAATATTGTGTAAAATTTGAATGTTCTGTCAATAATATTTTCGAAATTAAATTAATCTTATCAGCAAAATTTGTATTTGGTCACTTCATATAAACAAAGTAATGTTATCTGACGGATGTATTTCCTGTTTTAAAATATGCATAACGAATCGTGTTTATTAAATCATTACGTGATATTATCTTATCTTGCATCCTGTGAAAAGATTTATTCTGTAATACCATGTAAAATGGTCTTAATCACACGTCTTAAATAACTTCCTGTTTAAACATATGCATAACGAATCATGATTATCAATTCATTATCTTATTTTGCCTTCTATATGAAAAGATTTCCTCCGTGACCACATGTCAGCAGAAAGGTTGTAGTATTTCAGTTATGTTAAAATGCAGCATAATAATGTGTGAGTAGTTTATATTTCTTAATTAATAATAAAAAAAAGATAAATTTTATTTAAAGTGACCTATTAAAAGTTAATTTAAAGTTAGTGTCATCTACCTTACTGCTTTAAAAAATTCTGTTAGTTATTTTTAAAAGTAAAAATCTTTCGACTGCTTTTAAAATGTTGAATTGATTTTTCAAATAAAATCACTTAAGTATCATACTTTTAACTAAAATAGGTTAATAATTCTAATAAGTGACGTTATAAAAACTAGATGTCTTTCTCTTTTTTTTAAATGTTAGTTGTATAATGTCAAATCTAATGGAAATTTATTATAATCGTATAACTCTAAACAAATACCTGCTCTCAAGTTAAATTATTGCTAAAAATTGTTCATATGAAAGGGAAAAAAATCTTTAAAATTGTTTTGTATATATCATATTGTATGTTTTTATATCTAATATTTTGCATGTCAAATCACTTATTAACTGAATGTAACGATTATGTCTTGTATGTTGTAACTGGTTAGTTAAATATAGGGTTGATTATCTACATTAGGGATAAGTGTCTCTATGTAGGTCTTTCTAAGGGATCCTAACTCGTATTGACACAAGGTTTGAAAAAAAAACTCTAAACGGTTAGGTCGCCGAGCGCAAGAAGTTTAAATTTCAACATCTAGTAGCTTTTAAGTCAGAACCTTGCACCTATAGGCGAGGTTCTTATGTGTGTATAAATTCTTAAATGTTTGTAAGACACTTTGGGAAATATGTTATTTAAACTTCCCTTAAAAAAGTTAGCTATTGTAAGTTAATATATATCCGGATTTCGACGAAAACTCTGAACGGTTATGTCGACGAACTCGAGAGAAGTTTAAACAAAATTCCGAACGGTTAGGTCGACGAGTGCGAAAGGTAAACGTCTACCAGCTATTTTCGTGTTAGATTTTTATAAAACAAAGTAATCGCATTACTTTCATTTACATGGCTATCAACAATTTTCATTTTAAATCTTTAAAAATTTAGCCATTACATCTATTTCAATCTCATTTCAGTTAAAACTTAAAGAATAATTTTTTACATGAAACTTTTATAAAGTCAAAAATAATGGGTTCGAAGAAAATTCCGAACAGTTAGGTCGACGAACACGAAACGTATGATTCCTTTTTCGTTAAATAAACTTTTAGAAAAATGCTGTCAAAGTCGATCATCTCCTTTTATTTAACACAACCCTCAGTGGATTTTCATTTTAACTCTCTAAAAATTTAGCCTTCACATCTATTTTAATCTCATTCACATTTAAGTTAATGTTTAAAGAAGGGAAAAAAATTCTTTTACAGGTGAATTATAAGTAAATTTCATGTTAAACTCTGAACAGTTAGGTCGACGAGCGCGAAATACAAAAAGTATTGTTTGTTGTATGCGAATCGAAGGCAACAATGCGTGGTGTGACGGCCATCCGACCCCTGCTTAATCAGATAATACAGCCTATATAAAATTATTTAAAATTTTGTATAGGTTGGGGGGCCTTTAGCTATCACATATATCAAGCAAGACTTGTTTTTTTTTTATTTCTAGGTTCCATGAAGCTGGATTTCCTCATAGACACTCTACAACTTTAGCAAACGTCACACATCTGATTTCCCGTATGACACAACTCTCGCTTAAACATAATAATAATTAAACCCTTTTATTTCGTTACAGGTCTCTCGCAGATGACTGATGAAGCAGGAATGGCAGATTTAAAAAAAAAAAAATTGTGGCGTTATGAATTGATTTCATAGCGGGTGGTTATGGCGGGTCCACAATAAAAAAAAAAATATTGTACATTCTGTTAACATTATTATTTTTAAAGCAGGCTTCCTACCCCTCAACTCTACTCGCACTGTTCGCATTCTGTTATTTTTAAAGCAGGCTTCCTACCCCTCAACTCTACTCGCACTGTTCGCATTCTGTTATTTTTAAAGCAGGCTTCCTACCCCTCAACTCCACTCGACTTTGCTGAAGCATAATAATAATTAAACCCTTTTATTTCGTTACAGGTCTCACGCAGATGACTGGTGTAAAAGAATAGGTAAAAAAAAAATTGTGGCGTTATGAATTGTTTTCATAGCGGTTGGTTATGGTGGGCCCCCAATTTAAAAAAAAAAAAAAAAAATTCCCTGACAAGAAAGAATCTGATTAAAACCCTTTATTTTTCACAAAAAAAATTAAGCCCCCTAAAAATAAGCCCTCCCCTCTCTCCCTTATCGGTTAAAAAAAATTAAGCCCTCCCCTACTTCACTTCCTCTCTTATCTTCCAACACTTCCGGTTCACTTCCTGTCTTATCTTTCATCCCTTCCTGTCTTATCTTTCATCACTTCCGCTTCCACTGCCAGGCTCACTTCCGGTACCCACCTCCACCACGCTCACGGCTCCTGCTGGACTGAAACATACATTCCTCTACTACTGACATGAGTTTGGATCCAAACCGTGGAACGTTTGAAAACATGTACAATTCTTGTTTTTCAATATTTAATTAGGTTAAAAAAATAATTTGAATTAAAAATTGGAAAGTTTCTATTTTTCAATGTTTAACAAGTTTAAAAAATAATTTGAAGGAAAATTTTGAACCTATTTTTCAATGTTTAGTTAAGTTATAAAAATAATTTGAAAGAATATTAACAATTTATATAATGTGAATTTACAATATTTAATAAACCCTTGCACAAGAATAGTGGCAATGTTAAACGCAAGCGAAGCGCGTAGCCCCCTCCCCCGCCGTAAAACAGAGTGAGGGGCCGAGCTCCGAAGGGGCGAGTTCAGCAAATTACCCATTATGTTGTTTAAAAAAAAAATCATTAAAAAATGTCTTAAGAAATCGTTTCCTAAAAAATTCTATATTTAAATAATTAAAATAGCCTAATATTCATGATTTATTTAAATCTTTGTTAGAATACTGTGCTGTCCGCTCATGTATAAAACACGCTCAACACTGCAAAAAAAAAAAAAAAAAAAAAATCACGAAATCTTAATTCATACGCTTGGTGTTTGAAGTTTAAAAGTCAGGATAGCTATTCAGCAATCAGAATAATGCTAATCAGCTAGATCTAGCCGCTTGTATCCTTTTCAATCATACCATCCTCAAAAGTAATTTTCATGCTTTTGAATTAAAAAAAAAATTCTTTGACTTTTTTAAAGTAAACTAAATTTTGTCAAGTATGACTTACAAGGGTAATTCAAAATAGCGCTAACGTGTGACAGACCTAAAGAACTTTTTTTTCTTCTAATTTTACATGGCAGGACACTGAGTAATTTTCGTATAGCTGAGAGCCGGTAGGCGTATATGTAAGATGTCACTTTATATTGTTAATACAATCGCGACAAGCCTTTCGTACATGTGAAATACAGTGTGTGCGTACAATCCTCAATTTTTCATACCAGTAATTTTCAAGAGTAAATTTTACCTTATTTAATCATAGAACACCTGCGATTAAATTAGGCAAATATTTCCATCTGGAATTATTTGGGCTAAAAGATTAAACAGGTACGGGACCCTCGTCGCGAAGGGGTTAGTAATCAATAATTATAGGTCGTATAGTCAAGTATATTACAGGTTGAATTACTTCTATATGAGCTTGGATGTAACGAGAATTCGGTTTGAATGAGCAAAAGTAAAACAAATTGCTGGTCTAATATAAATATACATTACAAAAAACTTGGCTGTAACGAGAAAAATTTGGATGTAATGAGTAAACTTTTCGAAGCTCGCACACACACGTACTACACAGAGATCCAGAATAGTAATACGGAGGGCTAACTTCCTGTTCTGTTACATTGAATTCAGTGGTCCACCCATGAATACAATAAAATGCCATAGAATTTCGGATGAAACTTTATGGCGAAACACAGATTTCCGCCCATAAAGTAATATGGAATAGGTATTTTCAAATTGGATTTTCTTTTAAAAACATGGCAAAGTTGCTACAATTTTCACTGATGCATATATTTTACTGGAAAACTATAGATTTTATTTAAATTCATAACAAAAATTTAATTTGATATTATTTAAAAATAAAATTTTATGTAAGCTTAAAAAAATAAATAAGTATTGTTTATAAAAATATGCAAAAATGTGTAGAAATAGCCAAAAGTGAAAAAAGTATGTGAAACAGTTTGAAAAAAAATGCTTCTAACATTAAGAAAAGTGCAGGATTCATTATCTGCACACATTGGAAGTGTGATGCGACTGCGACAGAAAGTGGGCTGGTCAATTAGCTCTCCGTTCTATTATGGAGCTCAGTGACGTACACGCGCACACAATGAAATAATAAACAAGTGGGTAAGTGTGATCGAAGATCACTCAAAGGGTTTCGTTTAATATTCCTTTCAAAACACTTTATCCTTTCTTTAATAAATTCGAACAAATTTCATTTAGCAACAACAACAACAAAAAGGTCATGTTTTTTATAAAGTAAAAATTTACCGGTCTATTTTTTCCCTTTTTTCGAATATCTAAACCAGACGGATAGCGGTCCAAGCCCGCTATTATATTCTGTCATAATAATATCCGTCATACGGACTAAATGCAATATTTAAAAAAATAATTTCAAAATTAAACAAATTGTACACCTTCAAAATGTTAAAATATGCGAATATTTCCATAATCTGATTTTTATCACGATTCAATATGTTTCTCAAACTCATATATTTACTATTCTCTATTATTTATATTGATACTCGCTTTGTATTATTCTCAAACATTTGAAAAATTAGTTAAACTTCCTATATGACGTCAGATTTTCTTTTTAATTCTCTAATGACGTGATATTAATCTGCTTTGTCCAGTTACACATACTCAAACTCCTTGTATTATTGAGAAATCTTAGACATTTTCCGTTTTATTACGACTATGACGTCAATCAATTTTATTTCATATTTATCTTTTTTTCAATTGGTGAAACTTTTTTTTTCATTTTCATTTTTCACGTAAAAATCGTCTGATAGAACATTAATTATTGTAGAAAGAATTTCATTGTGGATTTTTAGTTTTTGGCATCGGCTATAACGAAAAATGTTTCAATTTAATAGGAAAAGGCTGTTAGACTTTTGGTTTTTTACCTCTATTTATTAAAATAACACGAATTTTTCAAATTTTAATATTTTGAGCTCTTCACAGCTGCTATACAGATTTATACACTAAGTTTCAACTCTGTATAAGTTACATACTTTTTGAGAATGGCTCTGTGACGGACAGACAACGGAGCGGGGGTAATAGGGTTTCGTGAGATGAACGAAACCCTAAAAAAGATTATTAACACGTTCGATAACAAAAAAAATATATTAATTGAACTTTATTCTACACTTTTAATGGAATAGGTTGAACTATACCTCGTAGCGATATTATCATTCACGCATTCATTTCTCTTGTGTGACTCAGTTTACTTTCTACATAACAAACAAATGGTGGTGTTTTTCTCTTTCTGAAGTCACTAAATGAACTAGAGAAAAATGCATTATTAGGAAAAAAAATCTTTTTATTAAAATCTTTTTAATTGAACACATAAATAGTAAGTGGCAATATATTCAGTTAAGATAATTTCATCCAACAGATAAATTCAGAATTAATATTTTAAAATAAACGTCAAGCTGCTATTTGTAATTTAAATTCACCCTACTAATCTAGTAGTGTAAAATCCCACCTATCCGAGCAATCATTGTGTAATATTTAATAATTAATATAAACTTTTTCTTATTTTCTTGTGTTTCATTTTATGAAATTTTAAATTTGATTGTTTTGAGAACTCGGTTGTAGAGAATAAATGACGTGTTTTTCTTGTCCAAATTAAAAATTCCCGAAGTGAATGCGGCGAAGAAAAATAAAATATTTTTAAATGAACAAATAAATGGTAAGTTTGATTTCTTCAATTACTTTCGAAGAGTTTTATTCTACTTATAAATTCAGAATTGAAAAAATTGTCAAGCTGTCTCTAGTAATGTATTTTTAACCTACTAATCTATCAGTGTAAAACTACACCTATCAGATAATGAATGTGAAAACTTTAATATTTAATTGAACTTTTACTAGTTTTTTTGTCTTTCATTATATGAAATTTTAAACTTGATTATTTCAAGAACTCGGTTGTAGCGAATAAATTATGTGGTCTCCTTGTCCTAATTTAAAAATTCACGATGTGAATGGGACAAGAAATACTAAATCACGTTAAATGGACAAACAAATGGTGTAACTTTTTCAATTACTTTTGAAGAATTTTATTCTACTTATAAATTCAGAATTGAAAATTTTGTCAAACTGTCGTTAGTAGATTATTTTTAACATTGTAAAACTACACCTATCAGGTAATCATTGTAAAATTTTTAATAATTTAACTGAACTTTTACTTGTTTTTTGTGTTTCATTGTATGAAATTTTAAACTTGATTATTTCAAGGACTCGGTTGTAGCAAATAAATTATGTGGTCTCTTTGTCCTAACTGAAACATTCACGATGTGAATGGGACAAAGAAAAACTAAATCACCTTAAATGAACAAACAAATGGCAAGTGTGATTTCTTAAATTACTCTCGAAGAGCTTTATTCTATATTAAAACTGGCACCCCATGCGCGGTAGCGTATTACTGCTTGCGCAGCAGCGTATTACTGCTTATTTTACTATTTAATACTGTTAATTTTACGGTATAATACTGGCAGCTGGGGCGCCAGTTTTATACTGTAAAATCAACAGTTATTTTTTGCAGTGTATAATTGCACAGTTTTTGAAGTTATTATTTGAAATGCTATCATTTAATTTTCATGTATTTTTTTGAAAAATTACGTACGTTATTTTTTATTTTTACTTGGTTGTTTATTTTCATATTTGTAATCATGGAGTAGCTCGAGCTAATAACTAATCTAATAAAAGTTATTTTACTCTATATTTTGTTGTTATAGTTTACACCTTTTAGCATTTAAAATAAATATATTATTACAAGGTGCTATAATTTATTAGAGTTTTATTCTAAAATAAAAAGTACACACAAAAACATGTGATTCCATTACCCAAAAGATGATTAAAACTTTATTTAGATTTTAAAACATTAAAAAAATCTAAATAAACATTATAAAATGTGTACTTTTTTATTTTAATTTGACAAAGATGAATTTAAGCATTCCGGACTTGTTTTATATGAGTTTTATCCTATTTATAAATTCGAAATTGAAAAGAGTGTCAACCTGTCGCTAGTAATTTATTTTCAACCTAATAATCTATTAGTGTAAAATTACATCTATCAGGTAATCATTATGAACTTTTCAACAATTTAAGTGAACTTTTACTTTTATGTTTGTGTTTCATTATATGAGCTATCCATTTAGAAAGTGGGAAAGTCCATTTTATGTTATCGCTAGATATTGAATGGTTTTCACTTTAATGAGTTAAAAAATATTTGTAAGCAGTAGTAAACTTATTACTTATCCATCATACGTAGTATAAGGTTAGTCTTCTAATCGTTTTGAAAATCGATTTTTTTTTTTTTTTTGACGGATTTACACGTTTCAGATACTGGAGTTTCCAAAAAAACATATTTTTAGGGGGGAAAAAAAGGCCGTCCGTGTGTGTCTGTAAACGCTCTATCTCCCGAACAAATGAAGATAGAGACTTAAGATTTGGTATGTACTTAGTATGTAATAATGCGAAAAAGCTTATTGAATTTCAGTAACCTTGATTATCCGGAACTAATTTTTTTCGGACTCTCGAAATATTCGTTCTGATAAAAGGTATATAAAAAATTTCGAAATTGTTTATTTTAAGGAGTGAATATAAAAGACAATAAAAGAACATAAATTTTGCATAAAGAATGAAGTTGATCGAATAATGAGTTGCCGAGATATTTGTAATTATATTTTCCACACTCTTCGATTTTTCATGACTCTGTATTTCATTCAAATTTCAATTCAAAGATATATTTTAATTGGAATTGAGACGCTTAATCCGAAGCAGTAAACCGTTAGTTAATATGATTACCAATTTTGGAGTTATAAGGATGTTTCTTTTACGCAATTCAGTAATAGAGCATTTAAAGTTTATGACGTTATCAAGCCACGATTTTATTCGAATTGTAATGCATTTTATAAATAGTTTACACATGTTTTATTTTCATATTTTATATTATGCATATCCATGATGCGTAAGTATTGCGGTGGCCCCCAACGACTAGTTTTATATAATTTCTGTGGTCTTATTTCATGTAATTATAATAACAAAAAATTGAATGTTGTATTTTACTTGCTTATTTATTTTATTTCAATATTTAATTATTCTTTAGAAAAGTTACAATAAAAAAATAATAATAATAATAATTTTGTAGGAAAAAGTGAAACAAAAAAATATGAAAAAAATATTCAGTAATCAGTTGTATACCTATAATTATATTTCTTAATTTAGATAGTAAAGATTTTTAAAGTATTCATGATGAAAATCTGATTGTGCTTCGTAATATTATGCAACATAAAACAAAAACAAAACAAAAAAAAAATTAATAATCCTATTCAAAGTGGACTGGTCTCCTTTTCAAAACCAACGCATTTGAAATATCGTTGACCCAATAAATTACTATAGTAACAAATTTATCCTGATATTAAAAGATATTTATTGTGAATTGATTAAAAACATACATTTTATGGTTAATTTGTAATAAGATTTAGCTTTAACTAATGTTTTGTTTTTTCTTCACAAAATAGACATGCATCACTTTCAAAACCAACGGCTCATATGAAATTTTAAACTTGGTTATCACGAGAACTCTATTATAACGAGTAAATGATGTCATACAATCTTCTTCATTTAAACTGAATTCGACTAAAAACTTTCTTTAAAAGACATTTTACAACCAGTAATTCATTTGATCCTTTAAAAATTCGAAAAATAAGAAGAAAATAAAAATTTTTGGTTGGGGGCATTCCCTGCATATTTCTGTTATTTTTCGAACATATTAAACGGTTGTTTTGTCATTTGAATGCAATTGTATTGAATTTCTTAAGGCAAGAAAAATTCCATCCCCTCCTCACGAATTCGATATCTATGACTAAACATTTCATCTCGGTTTTAAACAAAAGAAAAAAAATCAACCCATGCAAATGGCGCGAATTTTTTTCCCTTTCCCCTTTTTTTCCTTGCTTCAATCGGGAACTTTTTGGCGTAAAGCAGAAGTAAAAATGCATGGAGAAAAAAAGGGGGGCAGATAATGGGCAAAATATGTCAAGCCAGAAATCTGCATAAGAACTTCTGAGGGAAAAGTCGTGCCCCACCCCTTTTTTTCTTTTATTTCTCCTTTTTTCGAATCACGGTATGGAAAAAAGAAAGCACTGATACACTCAGGTTTCCTTTTGAAAGTTTCTAGTTTCTATATCAGTAACTCAAGTTGGAAATGTGACACATTGAATAATCCAGACTAGAAATTAAACAAATGGAGCTGATATGATTTTTTATAGGTATCTGAAAAAAAAAAATAATTCCGACACTTTTTATTTACGAACAGTGGAAAATACTAATTTTTGTTAATGTTGTATACTGTTAAAAAAAAAAAAATAATAAATACAAATCTTTCTCAATCTAAGGAAATATAATATAGCCACATATAAAAATATACAATAACCTCTTCTAAGTTACCCACGATTCCGAAAAGTGTTCTTATTCTATATCTTTAGAAACCTCAGAAACTAATATATTTTCGAGATTTAAAGAATCACTTATAGAAAAAAATTCTGTCACTGATTTTCTGAAATTTCGGAGTAGTTTTTATAGTGTATGAGTCAGTTTTAGCAAACCGGAATATCGTTTTTTAGGATGCTATCAATTCTCAATTAAACCTTTTCAACTGCGTAACAGAATTTATATATACAGTAGTAACAGAATAATATTCATTTTAATGTTCATATTAATGCAGTTAAATGTTAATTCATCCTGTTTGTCTGTAAAACATGAAAATGTTTATTTGAGAATTGACAGCATCCGAAAAACCGGTATTCCCGGTTGAGAAAACTGATTAATGTACTATAAAAAAATTCTCAGAAACGTTTCGGAAATTCTGTGGCAGCAAAAGAACATTGTTTTTAAAATAAATGTTTCTTTGAATCTTGGAAATATATTGGTTTCTGAGGTTTCTAAATATAAAGAACGCTATATTTCTTTAAAGGTGTAAACTAACAACATAATATACAGCACAATAACTTTTATTAGATTGTTTCCTCATGTTTCGGCTCACTGCGAGCCATTATCAAAAACAAATGAGAATATTCTACACTGCAAAAAATAACTGTTGATTTTACAGTATAAAACTGGCACCCCAGCTGCCAGTATTATACCGTAAAATTAACAGTATTAAATAGTAAAATAAGCAGTAATACGCTGCGCAGCGCGGTAGCGTATTACTGCTTGCGCGGCAGCGTATTACTGCTTATTTTACTATTTAATACTGTTAATTTTACGGTATAATACTGGCAGCTGGGGTGCCAGTTTTATACTGTAAAATCAACAGTTATTTTTTGCAGTGTATAATTGCACAGTTTTTGAAGTTATTATTTGAAATGCTATCATTTAATTTTCATGTATTTTTTTGAAAAAATACGTACGTTAATTTTTATTTTTACTTGGTTGTTTATTTTCATATTTGCAATCATGGAGTAACTCGAGTTAACAATTAATCTAATAAAAGTTATTTTACTGTATATTATGTTGTTACAGTTTACACCTTTTAGCATTTAAAAGAAATATATTATTACAAGGTGCTATAATTTATTATATCTATATTATAAAGGACAAACGTGGCCGTGCGTAACGCTGACATCATTTTGCGAATGGCAATACTTCATGACGAAATTACGGTTTTGCGACTTTTGCTACTGCGTTTTTTAAAATTTCTAAACATCGCACATTTTCAATTTTTACACAGTTATATAGGGAAAAAAATCTACTTTCGAATGCAATTTATTTGAAAACTATATCTTAATTGACTGATTTATTATGCTTTTTAAAATAATTTTTAAGCATGAATTAACAGGCTATTTATTAATTCCTGGCACGAAGCCAATATCGCTTTTAATATTTTTAACTTTATTTGAATACATAATTAAATATAAAAATAATTTTTGGCATTGTTAGTGGGCAATCTAAAAAAATATATTAAATATAAAAAATCTGCTAGAGTTTTCAAAATGGTTTTCATCTGTATTTTGTAACTCGGAAAGCCCCGGTCGGATGCCTTAGTTTTTATAAAAAACGCTTTTCAGAATTTTGGGTAACTCGGAAGAAATGATTTTCGTACGTGGTTATATTATGTTTCTGCAGATTAAGAAACCTTTGTCTTTATTTAGAATAAAATAATTCTGCATTTTGTAGAGTTTATTAAATATCCGACTAAATTTCGACAGGATTTTTTTAATATAAAAAAATTGCCCTTTTATTTACATTCTATTGTGGAATATGGCTAGAAACTTTGATTAACATTCAAAATAGCAGTACATCTTAAATATCTTCTCAGGAAATTAATATTTATTATTTTTTTTCTGTTCATACGTGTTAAAGGATGTCTTTTTTTTTTCTCAGTTGTTAAAATATATACTTAAATTTATGTGAAGTGTTAAAATCTTGCTCAGTTTTGCCAAGATTTTAACACATAAAATTATAAATTAAGCATGTATTTTAGACATATTTTGATAACTGCGAAAAAAAGAGACATCCTTTAAGAGCAGTACAAAGAATAGAGAAGTTAAAATATTGATTTAGAAAGGCGATATTTTAAATATACGAATGCATCTTGCATCCATAGGTTTAACATTAACGAGGGAAATTGGGGAGTTCCAATTTCCATCAATAAGACTTTTCATTGAGTAAAAGTCTTAAAGTTTGTTCCATATGCTTTATTAAAGGGTCAGTTACTTTTTAAACTGACAATTCATATGTAAAAGTGACCTTAATATGAATGGCAATAACTGATTAACTTTTGAATGTGAAATTTTAAATACACATATGCTACAATTAATGTTTTGAAAAGAGTCTATATGCATATAAAGTTTTAAATTTAATTTGAAGTTTAATGTTTTTTTAATAAATGAATTCGCTTTATATGCCTTGCGCGCAGAGTTTTTCAAAATTGAATTGCCATGGTGAACCACATTTAAAAAAAAAATTATTATTATTAAATTTAGATATAAAATGTGTTTAAAATAACCTAGACGGAAAAAAATAATATAAAGATTTGTTCTTGAGGGAAAAAAATGCAAACAGAAAATCTCAAAATTTTGATTAAAAAATATAAAATAAATAAATTAGTTATAATTTCTAAATTTCTTACTTGTTGAAAATAATAAATAGTAGGTCATTTTTTGCATCATTGAGGTTTATACCTTCAGTCAAAATTTCATATAATTCTATCCAGCCATTTATTCGAAATCATGCGCGCAATGACCAAAATCACCGTTTCGAGAAAATTGATTTTAAAGATCAAATTGCTCCTTGATCATACAAAAAGATCTCAAACTGTTTTAGACATAGCTTCCCTTCTAAAGTGAATTTTTGAATGGGGCTTTCTTTTAAAATGTTCGTAAAGAATCAAATGTTAATATAAGATATTAAAAAATGGATTTTTTTAAAATTAAATATTCCTAAATAATCAAATTTCAATTTAAGATATTAAAACAAGTGGGTAAATGTGATCGATGATCGCTCAAAGGGTTTCATTGAATATTCCTTTCAACACACTTTATCTTTAATTAATAAATTCAAATCATTAATTTATAATTATCCTTATCAATTATCAATACACTTTATCCTTTAATTAATAAATTCAAATCATTAATTTATAATTATCCTTATCATTTATCAATACTCTTTATTAATAAAAACATTGATGGCTGCACCAATAAATGTAATGATAAAATGATAACATAAAGAAGCTTTTTTTTTTTTTTTATAAAAATTTAAATATTCAAGAACTGCTTTTTAGACAATTGTAACAGCGTACTTTTGTATATCTGAAAATCACATTTTATTATATGATTTAATTTTTTCTAAAAAAATAAAAATAAACAAAATAAAACCGTTAAATGGCAAAAAAAAAAAAAAATACGAAAGTTCTTTTAGTTAAATCCATCGGACAATGAAATGTAAAAATAAAAAATTTCAACTTCCGTTGCCGAGAATCGAATCCGGAACCTTTGCGTTAGGAAGAAAACGCGACACCACTGTACCATCTAGTCTATGCGAAAAAGAGTGAAATTAAGGTTCTGTTTGAAAATCTAAGAAAATCTCAGAAATGGACGGATTTCCTTAAATTAATTAATTTAATTAAAATGATATAAGACTCTATCAAAATTTTATGATTTGTCCAGTGACAGGAGGTATTCAGATATAAGTACGCAAAATTTGAAGTCTCTAACTTATGCAGTTTCCGAATACGAACTCTGTGACGGATAGACAGACAGACAGAGGAGTGAGATGATTATTGTTTCGTCAAATGAACGAAACCCTAAAAATTTATTTTTTGACATTTTAAAAGGTACTTGAAACCTTAAAGACCATTTTGAAATCTTGGTTTGAGTCAAGCGCGGATCCAAGGGGGAGGTCATGGGGATCATGACCCTCCTCTAAACGGAATACATTTCTATAGAAAAATTACATTTTTTTTAAAATATATAAATAAGTGATAAAAGTGTTTTCCCTTTTTTCCCCTTTACTGATTAAAAATTCCAATCTTTCTGATACGTTCATGGAGTTATTTGTAAATAGAAATGCATGAAAATTGCAGGCAGTATTGTTTAAGCACTAAAGAATCGAACATAGTTTTCAATTTTCTATAAATGTGGTACATTTTGAATTGTATTTGATTGATCCCTCAAGACGATATTTCCATGATTATCGATCCTCGAAAATCGGCTAAAATGTGAACTTTGAGAAAATTTGCTGTAAGATTCTTTGAATTTATAAGAAAATTGGAAATTCTGATTTCTTGGTATCTGAATATATACCTACAAATTTCATGCACTTATGAAAAAAAAAAAAAATTAGGGCATACATCAGAAAACAGTCAATTGGGATCTAAGATATAAAAACTGATAATGAAGACATGTGACGTCCCCCCCCACCCTCCAAAAAAAAAAAAAAAAAAAAAAAAAAAAAAAAAAAATTACATGTCACCCCCCCCCCCCCCTCTCTAAATGGAGGGCTGGATCCGCCTCTGGTTTGAATTCATCTGAAGTCTTGTTTATGCCAAACTAAAAACCGAATCCCGAGTCTAACTCGCTTCCACCTTAAAGAAAGTACCACCATGAAAGTGTTTACAAATATGTTATTACTTACAGACTAATAACGTTGTATAACACGAACTCTTCCCAAACTGTAATAGCATCGGATAATAAATACATAAAGATGAAAACAAAACTTTAATGAACAACTCCTTAACTTCTCCTTCGTTGACCAAAAATCATTCAAGCTAATGTTTTGTAAAGGATTAATGATACACAAAACGAATTTATTGAAAAAAGAATCAATTCTTGCGCATAAAACCATTTTTCAAGAGATTCAATAATTAAGTGGTTAAGCAATAGCTAAAGATTGTTCCGTTTCCGATATATTGAAAGTCTAGGAAAACAACAATAAATTTATGAAACACCATCTTTTATAAATATTTTTAGTTTGTTTTCCCGAACAAAATGTCTTTCTCTTCATTAATAGCTGTTTTAATAACTTTTCATTAAAAGTTTTGAAGGGATTTTTTTTTTATGGTTTTTGTAAAATAAATAGTTACATAGTTCTTATTTTATGTATACATATATATTTAACAATGAACCACGAAATATTTTCTTTGTTATTAATAGTGTTGTTGCTGGAATTTTTAATTATTTCTTTTTACTTAAAAAAAATTACATTCGATGCAATTTTTTAGTTACGCTAATTCCTAAAGTGTGGCCATCTTTGGGAATTCAGGGGCCATGAACCTGGATATATATAAAATAAATACTGATTTCTTCCTATCTATAATATCGATACAATACGATCAGTATACTGTTGGTATTTATCAACAATATTATTATTGTTGTATTACATCAATAAATTAAACTTGAGATATCATTTTTTTTTCATTACATTGCATCGATCGATTCTGGATTTAAGAGAGAATTGATTTTTTCTCTTAAAATATCGATTTAACGATATTAATATTTTTTGTTGATATTTTCAAAAATATAGGTAATTTAGAACCTATGTATTGACATTTCATGCTATTTACGAAATTAATTTTGAGATATGTATTAATGACATTCTTAAATGGAATTGTTAAACGTACTTTTATTAATGGATTCTTATTGATACATTATGAAACTAGGATCATAAGTATTTCCTAGTTTCTAAAGACATGTTGTATAGTCATACGGTTTTTAATACTTTCCAACATAGTTGAAAAATGTTTATGAAGTGTTTATGTTTATGACGGCCGTCTGCAGTCTGTCTATGTGTCCGTGCTCTAACTCACGTAAATATACTAGGATTGTCATGTAATTAATATAGGTTATCAGGGACTGATTTACAAATTTAGGAGCCCTGGGCACAGATGCTTATGGGGACCCCCTTGCACAGAAAAAACGATTTAGTTGAAAGAACAAAAGTATAGTTGTGCCAACCAAATTTTTTGATCACTATAGCTCCATCTAAGTGTTTGGTTGGAGGGACCAAATTATTTGGTTAGCTTTATTTAGTTGACGTAACCAAATAATTTGGTTACAACAACCAAATCGATTTGGTTAATAGTTATCTAACTAAATAGATTTGGTTGTAAGAACCAAATAGTTTGGTTCTTGCAACCAAATCTATTTGGTTAATAGTTATCATAACCAAACGGATTTGGTTGAAAGAACCAAATCTATTTGGTTACAATAACTATTAACCAAATAGATTTGGTTACAAGTACCAAACGGATTTGGTTGTTATAACCAAATCAATTTGATTACAAATACCAAACAGATTTGGTTCTTACAACCAAATCCATTTAGTTACGATGACTATTAACCAAATCGATTTTGTTCTGGTAACCAAATTATTAGGTTACAACAACCAAATAAAGCTAACTAAATAATTTGGTCCCTCCAACCAAACATTTAGATGAAGCTATAGTGACAAAAAAATTTTGTTGGCACAACTATATTTTTATTGTTTCAACTAAAGTTTTTTCAGTGTAGGAAAATTCTGAAAAGATTTCATTCTCGAAAAACTTTGCAAGCTGAATCGGGATTTACGTTTCCTAAACAGCAACTATATTAACTATTACTCCAGATGAAATACAGCTACATAATGGAATAGTAATAATTAACCATTAATTAAATGAATCAAACAAAATTTATATTTGTACTTTGACATGAAATTAAAGATTTTCATTGAAAAAAAATGGACATTAATATTTGAGTGACATTGTTTTTAAATTATTATTTTAAGAAAAGATTCCACTTTTAAGGCCAAAAAAGTAGGCTTTTAAACAATTTTTTTCTCAGTGAAGGATCAGTAAAACAAATATTTTCTCTCAAAATATTCATATTTTTGCGTATTTTGTGTTTAAAAAATATATAAGGGCCATTTTCAAAATTCGCTTACATATGCTGTCCCAGAGAAAAAAAGAAGAAAATTCAAACATATATTAACATTTAATGTTTAATTTGAGCTATGCATTATATAAAAAATACTATATTAAATATTTCTAGCATTAAAAATTTGAAAAATCAATAAAAATTGTTCAGATAAATCAGTATAAATGGATTAGTGTCAAATCCGTTACTGCACATTTTTAAAACGTATTTTAATATTAATATCACTTTTTCACCATTCTATAGTTATTTTTCTTTCAACTAAGAAATGGAGATATAATATTTTTAAATTCAATAATTTACATTAATATTTATTATTATTAGAAAAAGTTTTGTATAAATTTCTATGTGGTCAAAATTTGTGGCTATAAATGTCTCTCATTTCAATTTAATTTAAGCATTATTGTTAAGTATCATGTTCTGAAATTTAGGGACATAAGTCACTTCAAAGTAAGTTGATTTTTGAAACTTTAAAAAAATTTAAAGGTGACTATTTTCAATAATTTTGTATGGTAACGGATTTGACACTAATCCATTTATATTGATTTATATCTCAACAATTTTTATTGATTTTTTTTATTTTTAATGCTAGAAATATTTAATATAGTCTTCTTTATATAATGCATAGCTCAAATTAAACATTAATATATGTTTGAATTTTCTTCTAGGTCAACATATGTAAGCGAATTTTGAAAATGGCTCATAAACTTGTGCACCTATGCTCAACGGCATTGAATTAAAAAAATATATTATTGAAAGCGGTACTTATTAAGATAACCACTATTGACTTTAATAATTTAGTGATATTTAATGATGTTTTTATAAATTTTCTTCTCAATTTTCTAACAGTAAAAGTTTTTATAGCATCCTCATAATCTTAAGTGTTCTATCTCGCTGACGATTTTTCGAACTTTCGAAATCGGTTCTGAAAGTGAAAGTATCCTAATAAAGATAAAATAAAAACCTGTAAACAAAATAAAAAAATAAAAAAGTAAAAAACGTCCTTTGTAGAAATCAACCTCAACTATCCAACGAAAAAAATAAATAACTAAAAATATTGAAATGCAAACGAGATATTTAAAAAAAATTCTCCCATAGGATTAACATTAGCAAGCATGTGTTTTCGCGTGAGTGATGTAGCCCTTAAAAAGTTATTTTTAAATGAAAAAAAATAATAATCAGATTTTTCCATATTAATTTTTTTTTTTTTTTATAGTTAAAACTTCATCAGATTTTAGCCAATAATTGAAAAATATTCAGTAGCATTTGGGTGCACCAGAAAATCGGGGGCCCTCAGCCCGTGTCCCGAATGCCCTACCATAAATCAGGCACTGTAAGGTTATTGAGGTCTACCGTGGCATGTTCGATATTGAAAAGGAAGTGTATAGCATTTATAGTTCATTTATACGAACACTCAAAAGAATTCCGTTACATTATGATCTACGGGGAAAAAAGTTTGCGGTGTATTTTAATGATGTTACACGATTTCAAACATATTTAATTTGATATACATAACTGAGGTGCACTACAAGATGCTTATTATAAAATATCGCATGTGTGGTATTTATAGTTTGTTTTGAACAGAAAAGAATTAGGTTACAGTAATGTCTATGAGCGATAATTGTTGGAAGTGCGTTCAGTTGTGGTATGCGTTTTTAAATTTAACTATCTTTTTTAATATTATTTGGTGTGTATAAATTCTGCAGATCATATAAAAGGGTGCACAAAATAATTCGAGTACATTTCCGCTTATTGATGTAAATTTCCGAAGGGGAATTTTCAACTGTGTTATGCGTTTCCTAACTGAACTAAATTTTTGCATACTATGTTGTATATATACAAATCTATAGATTATATACAGGGCTACACAAAATAATGCGGATATTTTTCTGACTATGGATGGTAATTGCTGGAATTGGATTTAAATATGTTGGGCATTTTCCAAATTGCTCAGTATCACATAGTAGTATTTAGGTCTACTCAGTAGGATTGGTAAATTGTATTTTCAGAATTTGTATTTTTGGAATCTTGTATTTTCAGAATTTGTATTTCAGCATTTTATAGTATACTTATTGCGCAATATCACAAAGTATTATTTAGTATTGCTCAGTACAATTAGTAAATTGTTTTTTCAGTTATTATATCATCAAAATTTGAATTTCTGGAATTTGTGTTTTAGTACTACTTCTCTAATCTCATAGTGGTATTCAATTTCTGTTCAATTGTTTTCACTACATGTACATATTCCTATACAATCATTTATGTTATTCCCTAGTACATTGATGTACTTAAATTGTGTTAACTGTTTATTGTACTCCTATATAATTATTCAAGTTTTTTTTCCATATAAGTATTTTTTTATACACTCGATGCTACTATTCAAACTATCATTATTTTCTTTGTCAATATCGTATTTATTAATTGTTTATCATTCAATAAATGAACTATTAGTATTGCTTTGTATTTATTGTTTTCTCTCAACTTTAATAATTATCTTGTAAGCCTTTGCCGCATAGTAAACAAACCTGCCTGGGGGGGGGGGTGGTAGTTGAACTCAAGCCGAAATATAGGCCTCTCCACCCGGTTTGACTTTGACTTTGTTTAAAGAGAGTTATGACATGCGATTTATAATTTTAACCAAAATAAAGTTCCAGGCCCAGATAGTATTGATCACAGGATGACCAGGGTTCTCTACTTTGGCATATCGGAAACACTTTTAGGTCTTGTAATAAGGCATTACAATTAAATTATTTTCCGGAGGCCTGGAAGGTGGCGAGCTTGTCTATATCAGGAAGGAAAGAAAGCCACTAGATCACCATTCTTATTTTAGACCAATCACATTAGTACTAATAATGGGAAAAAAATTATGAAATATTAATACTAAGAAGGATAAATTATACATTAACAAAAAATAATAAACTTACAGATAAACATCACGGGCTCACTCAAACTAAATCCACAGAAACAGTTTTACAAAACGTCTTTATCCTAAACTGACATCAATAGAGAAGCAAAAAATTATATCTCGGTAATCTCGCTGGATTTCATGGGAGCATCTGATAATCTTCCTTGGGATCTGGTACTTCTAGCACTAGAACAACTGGGACTTTCCCAGTAATTCATAAATATTATAGCTTTCTTCCTATCAAATAGATGAGCTCAAGTGGACTGGTTACTGCCACACCTAATTTACTTCTTTACTAAAGGTTGCCCACAAGGCTCCTGGTTCGGGGCTTTCCTTTGGTTGGCTTTGCTGGAAACTTTATTACGTATATTTCTTTTAAAATACTGTGAGATAGTTGCATATGCTGACGACGTGCTTTTAATAATGCGGGGTTTTATGCGCGCGCTCCTAAAACAGAGAGGTCGTGAGGTATTAGATTTTATTGAAAATTGGGCACATACTAATCAAATATTAATATCTTTCGAAAAATCTAGTACAATTACCTTTGTCAAGCCAAAAATATTAAAAAGGGGCCCTCTGTTTAAACTACAGGGAAAAAATATAAAATCAGTGAAAGAAATTAAATATATCGGAATAATAATCGACCAACACTTATCATTTTTACCTCATATAACAAAAATAACCCGAAACCTATATAAATATTCATCAATCTTTGGTCGTCTTTCCACTCACTTTTTCAAGATCTGGTATTCCTTGATTCTTCAAAGACAATTAACATATGACAATTAGCTTCACCTTACCACGTTAAAAAAACAAACAATATGAATTTACGTGATTGGCTGATCTACCCACTCAAACAGGCCAGTTCTTTTGCTTTAAATAATAGATTGTATGAATTTTATAGAAAACAATGAATTCCTTTTCTCAAATCCTCAGCCTTTTTAGCTTCCGGCTAGCACTCCTCTTCTCACTCACCCGAACAGGAGCTCTTTAACTGTTTCAATTTGCATTGTTTTATCAGGGCTTCTAAATTAAAGCGTTTTCCCATTGCAAATTTTGTACATATTTATCAGTTCATATTATTAGTTTGTTTTATTTTCCTTCTTGTTTAGTATTACTATACTACTATACTTCTTCACAAACATTGTATATTATTTCCCAATCATCTTTTACTTTTACCACATTTGTTAAGTTAAACTAATGTGAACCTTTAATACAGTTAAGTATGTAAAGCTACCCAAAAGTGAGCTTTGTTAATAATTAAGTTAAACTATATGAACCGTTATGGTACTTTCGTATTATAGCGGCCCCCCTACAATTACGATTATGCCAAGGCTGCAGCTATGATTTCGCCAAGATCATCGCAAAACTTTTTGTTCTCCAAATATATTCTATATATTCTCCAAACACTCATATATGTGCCATATATGTCATTATATACATATTATTTACGTCTTATATGTCATATATAGACATCATATATGGATTATACACATGTCATATATATACATCATATATGCGTCTTATATGACTATAACTTGGCCATATAGGTCACGAAAGGATACATACGTCATATACAGTAGGACCCGTATTTAACGAGGAGCTCGGGACACAGAAAAATGCTCGTTAAATCCGGTCACTCGCTATATCCAGATCCTAGTTAATAACGAATAGTATATACATAAAAAACAACTTACATGAATTATTGTTTGGTAATTTTTATTGAGAATTAGAAAAATATTCATCCAAAGTTTATTGTTTGAGTTTACAAAATTTCGTTTCCTTCAATTTTCGTCTTAAAACACTTAATGCATTTAATGTTGTATCATCAGTATTTTTCATTGTTTCAAAAAACTGTTCTAGATTTTGTAATGACTCTTCAGTACAATCACGTGTCGGTGTTTTAAGTGTAGTTTCTTCTTCCGAGTCACCATCACTTGCATCTTCCTGCACCTGGGCTTTTGCCATTTTCACGACGATATCCTCAGTAGAGAGTAAGCTCGACGTTAAGACACCGTCATCAACGTTATTGTAGTCATCGATGTTTAAAACATCGTTAAACTTCTCAATGTTATTTTGTTGCAACCAGACTGAGAGTGGCAAGACATCTTCATCTTCGAAGTCACCTTCATTTCTGTCAATCCATCCAGCTTTCCTGTAACAATTTTGGATGCAGGATTCAGGTCATCGAGTGTATAGCGTCAAGAACAGAAATTTTAAGATCCTGATATTTTTCATTTCTCTCTAACATGATGAGAATCAATTGCTTTCTATAATAGCATTTGAAGATGTGAATAACACCTTAATCGAGAGGCTGTGACACTGAGGTTGAGTTGCTAATTTGGAAAGTTCCCTCGATTCACGCATTTGGCGAAAAAGTCTTGGCGCGAGTAACCGGTAATGGGGTTGCACTCATGCAGGATGCGTGAAACGGGGAAATTTTTTATTTCTCCGCTAGCGTATAGCGTTACTGCATTGTAAACGCGTAAACAAACATTCTTTTTTCGGTAATTTATAAGTAATTCACGTTCAAATATTTTATGAATTAATAGTTTAAATAAAATGGCTTCGCTTCTTAAATGTTTGCGAGCGTAAAATGAAGCTAAAAATATATATAATCTAACAAAAAGGGCCGACTTTTACTTGGGATGAGCTTTGAATGAACAAAGTCTTACAGATGGTTTTTATTTTGAAGCTATTGTGATTTGTAATTATTGCAAGGGAGTTTTAGGACAGTGATTTGAATAATTTAACCCTCCAATGCATGGTATAGTTGATCAGCTACATCTAAGATTTTAGCTCATATATCACGTGGAGCATTTTGTTTTTAAAATTTTTGTAAATGACCTTTTGCATTTATTTTGATGCACTCTTATTTCACCCCCCCCCCTCCTCCTAGCAGGGCTTAATTTCTAAGAAAAAAGACCTAATATTCTGCAGGTTTAACACCCGTAGCGTCCACCCCCACTCCCCCCTCCCATCACTCTAATTTTCATATTTATATTTTATACATTATTTTCAAAATTTAAAGCATTTTTTTTTGTTTAGAAAAACCAAAATTTTAAGTGCTTAAGCTATCAACTATTCCACTTTTTAGTTTTTACAACTTCCAAATAGAAACCTTTGCCTAATCTTAATGTTAATTAATCACAGAATTCTGCGATTAAATAAGCATTAGAAATTTAATTCAATATTTATACTGCTTCTTTATGTACATTTTTTTTTTTTTTTGACTAAGCTTTGGGATTTGCCCGCAGTCAGCCATCGTGTTTTTTAAATCAAAACATTTTAACTTTTATTATTAAATATAAATAAAATTAGTCAATAAAATTAAAAACATGCTTATAATAATACAAAAAACTTGTATGTATTTATAATAAAAATTACATATGTTTTATAAAAAAAATAAATGTGTGTGTAAAATTAAAACATTTTTTAACTTTTATTATTAAATATAAATAAATTAGTCAATAAAATTTAATAACGTGTTTATAATAAGTAAATATGAATGAAAATTATTTTGGAAATGAGAAGCAAAACAAATATGTTTTGATTTAAAATACAAGATGGCGAACTTTGGGTGAATTCCAAAGCTGTTCCTTTTTTTTTTTCACAAATGTATTATCAAATACTGATGATGGAAAATAATATTTTTGCAAAAACTGTTGCAACTTTAATTTTTTTTAAAATTATTATTTGAACACCGCGTGAGCTTCTTTTTTTTTTACTTTTGAATAAAATGTTAATGTTAGACAGAATGTAGATAGATGTAAACATTGATTATTATATTTAGTTCTAGTTTATTATTATTTTTCATCAGGATGGCTCTCTCCCCCCCACCAAACAGAGCTGTATTAGCTTTAGTTTTAAGCATGGTTTTAACAATCTGGATGAAAATATGTTTTGATCAATGGTCAAAAGCATTTGTTAAATGGTAAAATTAGTGCAACATTCTGAAGGGTTTGTCAAAATAACAATTAACAATATTTAATAAAACACTTGGAAGTTTTTGCTAGTACTTTAGTTACACTTTAATCTTCATTACTTTTTAATTCAGCACTTTTTTTTTAATTAAGCAATTATGTTTTAAAAATATCTTTTCAATTATAAGAAAAGAGAAAACTAAAATTATTCTGTAAAAAATAAATATTGCAATTTCTTATAATGATCATATTAATATTTTTATGGAACAGTTTTATAAATCATTGACATAAGACATTTACTCTTTAAATATGAATATTTGTCCTCCCTGTATACAATCCTATTTAGAAGCATACTAAAAGTCCTCAATGAAAAAAAAACACCAGAAATCTAAATGCAATGTCTGTATTTTTTTTTTTTTTTTTTTTTTTTGTAAAAAATAGGCAAAAGATTTCATCAAAATTTAACTGTTTAAAAATATCTTAGTATGCAATTCACAGTAAACAGCTATTCCTATTTATAAATAAAGCAACAATAAACACAGTTATTGTTTATTTAAACCAAATTTAATGCTGAAAACAGGTATTTTTTCTTAATTCTTGGTCGCCTACATTGATTTTTTAAGTATTATTCAATGGCTGTTTAATATTTTTAAACAATTTATAATACACAATCACTAATAATTTAATTTCATGAAATATTATTATATATATATATATATATATATATATATATATATATATTCAGTCTAATTTTAATTCTTATTTCTAAATATGAATAATTGTGTATTATTCTGTAATAAAAAATTATAAATAATTATATACAAAATTTGTACGAATTTTGATTAAGATATATAAGTAAATAAAATAATAAAATCAACCAAATATGCATTAAAAAGTAATCTGCACAAGTATTTAGGGCTAACTCATGGTTAGCCCTAAATAGAAAGGATGTTAATTTATTCTTTTATAAATTGAAAGCTTATAAAAAGATAGAATTTTATTGAAAAATGAAGTACTTTAAAAAAAAATAACTGCAGGGATATTTAGAAAGCTGGACAAAAACTGGTATTACTTAATCAATAATGTCATGAAACAAAAATTATACCTTGAATTAACGCTGAAGTAGAATGTTGATTCAATAACTCCCATTCCAAGCTTTGCAGAAAATTCCAACTGTTACATTTTCACAACCATATCCATACAGAATTAAGTGTAATTGGGCAAGTATTGTCAATGATATGATGAGCATAACAAATCATACAGCACAGACAATACCCATTCAATTAATGTACTGGGAGCTGAGAGTTGCTGGTGTTGTTAATAGTAATGAGCAGGAGCTGTCACTGAAAAAAATAATCCATATTTTAAAAGAATGCAGAAAAATATATGAAATACAGAGTTTATTAAAAATATAACCCAAGCTTATTTTAAGAGTGACACGGGAATACTATAAAATTAATCATGCAAATTATTTTCTAGATAAATCACTTAAAAAAAGATTTACATTTACACAGCTCATGGTAGTATAATTATTATTATTATTTTGTGTGTGTGAAAGAAAATGCAGCCTTTGAACTTTTTAAAAGTTATACATGAATTTATACAGAGAAAAATATTTTTGTTAAAATTGCAATCTTGGTAATAAGTAGAATAAAAGAAAGAAACTCTCTGAAAGTATAAATTCTAGTATAAACAAACGCGATTAGCAATTTTATTTATATATTTGGTACAACTATTTTGATCGATGTTAAAGTTCGGTAACAATATTAATTATAATAAGCCAAATATATATACATATATATACTACAGTGATAAATAATAAATATCTTAAAACTTACTTTTATCAAATTGTTACATTTCATTTCCTAAATATAAACAGAAACAGAGGAGCCAGATAAATAATACAAGCAACTAGTTTTGCAAACAACGCTAAGCTTGATGCCACATTTGAGAGATCAGTACCATATTTTGTATTTTATCTCAAAATGCGTTTCTCGCCAAAAATTATCGCCAAAAGTGCACCAATCGAGGGAACTTTCCAAATTCGCGGTTGAGTTAGGCGGTAAAAAAAACAAGTTTTATGTTTCTTAAATTGCTGATTTGCGAGTGAGCAGAACAATTATCAATGATGAGTGCAATTTTTCTTTTCCGTTTTTGAAGCACTTTATCACACTCGTGCAAATAAGATAAAAATAATTCAGAAGTCATCCATACCTTTTTGTTCGATTTGTAAGTCACTGTGAGACTTTTTACCCCTTTAAAGCATCTTGGATTTGCAGATTTACCGACGCACAGTGGGGCATTTTGCGGATTTAGCCGGCCAAAAATATTTCTTCCGGAAAAAGAAATGGAATGTTTATATTTTATTATTATATCATATTTGTATATTTTTATAGTAATTTTTCTTTTGAAAAAAATGTTTTTTTAGTATATTCAGGGTATGTGAAAATCATTGTAACATATAACACTAACTTTAATTATAATAAAATATTAATGATTAATTCTCTGGTTGCAATTGTACTTTATCCACCTAACATTTTATACAGAATAACTCAAAATTTTAATTTTTGAAGTCATATTCTATTTTTTTTTTATTTGGCGATAAATTTTTTTATTAAAAAAGATATAGATTATTAGATTTTTACGTTTTTTTCTACATGCCTCTTTGAAATTTATGCCATCGATTTTAAACTGCATTATATTTCATTACAAGAAAAAATACTACATCAACCTTAGAAAACTTTTTTTAAAAGTATTTTTACACTTTAATCTTTTTTAAATTGAAAATTTTTCATTTATGCTTTTATTAGAGTAAATCAATAATGTATTGAAATCAAGTATATATTAATCACATATAATATTTATTTAATTTAAGAAATTTTACAAATATCATATTAGATATACGTAAATGAAAAAATGTATAATATACATATTTGATGATAAAATTGAAGGTTATTCATCAGATGATGGAATCTTGTCATCGTAATAGTTTTCATCACTATCCGATTCAATTTGACTTTCATGGGCTGTTGCACTGAAATGTTCAACAGGAATTAGTAGTGATAAGGTCTTTAAAAATTATTCCGATTTTGTTAACTTGGTATGCGTTTCATACAAGATAAGAGTGGATCTTCACTGAGTACTTACCAATTTAGAATATCCCGTTACACGATTTCTCTTAAGCTTTGACTCTCTAGATAGCTTTTACAACCGTAATTCTTAAGGGTCGGCAGAATCTAGGCGTGGAAGACTTTGCCAAACGATTTTTTCTTTCTTTGACTACAACAATTTGGAACAGTACAATTTGGAAAAGTACAAATGAATTCCAAAAAATGTTTCAGTAAAAATTGACATAATTTTTTCAGTTTTTTTTTTATATTCACTTTGTTTAAAGCCGTCACATTCTAACTTTTAATTTTATAAAGCGTTCGTCATAATTTATTGTCTATACAACTTCTTTCAGATTGTGCAAGACGCATGTAAAGTTGCATCTTAACATCTCCAGAAGTCACGGTAATTTTGTAAGAGTCCTTATTTGGGTAATAATTATTTCCATTTGTAGCAAATTATAGGACGGATATGTTTTCTTATGTGAATGTCTATGTCTGACAGTTCTATAATGCATTTTAGAGATACTTGCTTCAATAAATATTGATAAAGCCTAACCAGTCGAGAGCTCCAATAAGTTGTTTCATGATAATTACATAAGACCTGTTTACCTTTAGCTGCAAGATATAGAACCCATGTCATTTCTTTGACTACTATAAAAGCATTCCTGTGCCCAGTAACATACTATTGTGATTGAGTTCAAGGATTTCAAGAATTTTTGTTGTGTACTTCTTCGGTTTGCTTCTTTGATTACAATTCACAGAAAAATTTCTGAGGCCAACCCGGACGTACTTACGGCAACTGGAATCTTCCTTGCAATAAATATTAACTTTTTTCACAGAAAAAATGTTTAAATCATGCTTTATATGATGCTTTTGCTTTTCTAAATAATTATCTTTGTTAACAAGGTAATCCTTTGATAAATTAAAATTTCTTACAGTCTAATATTCTCTTCGTAAATTTTAAAAGTTCTGCTTTATCCATAAAGTCGAGCAGGATTTATTTTGATATAATTTTCATTCCAGATACAAATTTAGTGATCAGATATGCAAACTTGAACTCTTTTATGTCTGAAGATGACAATTCTTTACAACATTTGCAATTTAGCTATCGTAAAATACATTTAAAAAATGGAGGGAAATGAAAACATCATCATTTACAGAAACATACACATTTGTGCTTGAAAGAAATTCTTCTAAATTTGCGGTTATTAGCGGCTATTGTTTTGAAAATTATTAACTACATATTTTGAACTCTCAATTCATATAAAATATCATCGGATCTCACCCTTAAGGTTAACTAACTCCTTATGAAATATTTAAATTAACAATAAAATTTTCCAAACTATACGGTACATTTCATGTCGCTTTATCATGTATTTTAATTAAGTAAATATAAACATATTCATGTGAAATATAAACATACTTATCTGGTCTTTCATAATCCATAACTATTTCATATAAGTAAAAGTTTTGAACAAAAAAAATCACTCTGAAATAAGCAGTCACAAAGTTGTCGTTGAAAGCACAGATAAACAACCTACTGCTACAAGAAAGTTTTAACTTGTCTGGCACTAATTTGCTTGCACATGAAAAAATTTTACAACTGTACGGAGATTCTCCAACTATTTACCTGCACTGTGAGCTGCATATTTTTCACCTCAACTGTAGTTTGAAATTTTGACTTTTGGCCAGCTAATTCCGCGAAATGCCCCACTGTGCGACGATAAAAAGTTTTTTCTTGTCTTTGCCTGACATGTTGCAACACATTAGCACAGTTAAGTGATTTTAAAGCAACTTACCATCCACACACTTTCACCTTTAAACTTCATCGTTTGATAAGGAGTTAGATTGTAAAATACCCTTTCTGGAAAAGGACAATAGGACTGGCGTCCAGTTAACACCGCCTCCCTTCCAAGAATCTATGCTTGTCTCTGATTTATTGCACCTGTTGTTGGACAACTTTAAAGAATGCTTATTTTTCCTTTACAACAGTAGTGGGGAATTTCTAGGGAAACTGCATGTTTTTCTTTATTTTAATTATTATTTCTGTAATTATTTCATGCTTCCATAATTATTTCCCTCGTTAAATCCGAGCGAAGTACCAAAGTTTGCTCGCTAAAAGAGTATATTTCAATACAATTATTAACATTATACCAAGCAAAAGGCTCCATTTTCCTCGCTAAATGCGGAATCTCGTTAAATGCGGGCTCGCTATAAACGGGCTCGACTGTACTCTTTATAATTTGGCGATAAATCTTGGTCGCTTGGCGATACATCCTTGGGAGCCGCTACAGCACGCAAGTACCCAAAATATTTTAATGGTACACTGCAAAGAAATAAAGACAGATGTTTCTTAATCTAGGAAAATATAATGTAATCACGACCGAAAATATACAATAACCTCTTCCGTCTGACCCAAGATTCCGAAAAGCGTACTTTATTTTTAGAAAACTCAAAAACTAACATATTTTCTAAATTTATAGAAGCATTTATAAAAACAAAGTTTATTTTGCTGCCACTGATTTTCAGAAACGTTCTTCAGTAGTTTTTATAGTACAAGGGTAAGTCAAAAATTATCCGCAATGTAGTTATAAATTTTATTGCTTTACAAACAAGAAACTAACGTTAACATCATTTTTCAATATAGTCCTCTTGCTTTTCAACGCACTTGGTCCATCGTTGCACAAGCTTCCTGATGCCCTCAGAAAAGAAGATTTTCGGCTGAGCAGCGAGTCACGCATGCACCACATCCTTCAGTTCTTGGTCCGAGGTGAATCGAAGGCCACCTTAATGCCTCTTTGAGTGGACTTCATCAATAGTTACTCGTCTGTCTAACAGAACTATGTCACGTGCACACTCAATGTTGTCATCATTTGTGGCCGTACACGGTCATCCGGCTCCTTCCTCATGCGTAACACTTGTGCGACCATTTTTTAATTTTTCAATCCATTCGTACACACTCAATTGCAGCAAGACACTGTTCCCGTATTGTGCCGAAAGTCTTCCATGGATTGCGGCCCCTGATACACCTTCCGACCACTAAAACCGGATCACTGATCGTTGCTCCTCTTTGGTGCAAACCTCTAATGGAGCGTCCATGATCTATCTGTAACAAAAGGAAGACAAATGGAGGAATTACGATCAAACTTTCATAGCATGACCACAACAGCATAACAATTAAATAAACGAGGACAGAGGTGTCAGTATGAACAATGTAAGAAGAGTTATGTCAAAATTGCGGATAATTTTTGACTTACCCCCGTATATCCATCAGTTTTCACAACCCGGAATATGGGTTTTTCGGGTGCTATTTATTCTTAAGTAAACATTTTCATGTTCAACAAACATGTTTTACAGACAAACATGATAAATGAAAAGCATTAACAGTAATATTAAAATTAATATTATTTTGTTACCCTTGAATGTATGCATTCAATTACGCAGTTGAAAATGTTCAACTGAGAATTAATAGCATTCCAAAAACCGATATTGTGGTTTGAGAAAACTCATTAATACCCCCTAAAAACTACTCGGAAACGTTTTCGAAAATCAATGGCAGCAAAAGGAACTTTGTTTTTATGAATGATTTATTAAATCTAGAAAATTATATTCATTTCTGAGGTTTCTAATAAAAAAGAAGGCTTCTCGGAATATTTTTGGGTAACTCGAAAGAGGTTATTGTATATTTTTGTTCATGGTTACGCTATATTTTTGTAGATTAAGAAACATTTGTATTTTTCATAGCATACTTTAAAGGTACTGTCGGGAAACAGTGGGTTAACTGACATAAGCAAAAACATTTCTTGAATTAAAGGCTGAATTAGCCACAAAAACATTTATCGGTATATTCATGCCATAGATCTTTTTAAAACGATGAATCGAAAAATTGTTATTGACATCGGAAATCCAATTCGATTACCATCAACCACAAAAGCTTCTTTAGAGGTTCTCGTAGATATTGATGGCGCAGCTCTAAGGGAAATCTGATAAAATCTTAACAAATATGATGCGCACTCGTTAAATATAAGATGAAAATAAACAAAATATTAATTTCGAACTATGTCCTTTAATTACAAATGATGTGAATTATCACTTTACTAAACAGCGTACAACCAATAGAGTGAAAAAATGTCCAGACCGGGATCCGTTCAGCTCTGCTGAACTATTAATTAGTATATATATCCTTTAAATATGCATATTAACTAACATTCGCGACCGCCAGTATTGCCAGTTGGGCTGGGTTTTTCTTTCTTTTCTTCTTTCCTTCTATCTATAATAGATGAAAGTATTGTAATCGAAAAAATTTCCAACTTCAGGTTTTCGATGGTTTTAAACGATTTAGGGAGCAAAAACACGAAAAGGATGTTTTTACAAAATGTCTGTCTGTCCGTGTGTCTTCTTTGTATCACCGAAAAGTGTATGGAGTTATGCATAGAACTGAAGTAAACTCCATATATTATATGTTTTTGGCTATGTCCAGCAGGTCTCAGTTGAATTTGGAGATATTCCACCGGAAGAGGGCGCTGTGATAGCAATTTTTGTGCCATTTCCTTTATTGTATCATCGGAAAGGTGTACGAAGTTATGGATAAAATTGAACCAAACTTCGTACATATGTTTTTGACTATCAACGTCAGTTCCCTGTTGAAAATGGCAATATTTCCTCGGAAGGGTACGTTGTGGTAACGATTTTTGTGCGATTTTCGAAACTTTTGGCTGTTTACGTGAACAAATTATGAATATTTTCGACGTAATTTTATATTTAGATGTAATATCATAACAGTTTTGGAGCAATTTGGCTTGAAGGTAGCGCTGTGATAGCGAATTTTGTTCAATTTTCGGGACGGGCACGGTAGCTGTTTCAACAAAATCATATTAAATCATCTAATTGTACCATCTAGGTTTAATTTGCATATTTGTGATAATTAAAAAAAAATCACGTTTTTTTTTATATATTTCCTGTTTATTAGACTTCATTACGATTTTTTTTTCCTCAAACTTGGTCCGCTTTTTGAATACCGCTTTTTTTCAAAGAAACATCTTCTTCTTAGATTTGTGTTTCAAATTTTGTAGAAACCTACTCGGAGGGCAAGTTTTGTGAAATTTTTTTTAAAAAGTACTGGTTTAATAAGAATAATAATAATAAAGAACCGGACAGTGGGATCTCTGCATACATAAACACTATATACAAAAAGATTCATTTTCTTTTTCGTTATGATTTTATATAATTTTTAATAAAATGGATTAGTAACAAATACACGGAATCTATATTATAAAGGTCAAACGTGTCCATGCATAACGCTGACGCTAATTTTAACATTGGCAACACCTGACGATTAAATTTCGCTTTTACTTCAAATTTTTAAACTTCTAAACATCGCACATTTTAAATCTTTACACTGTCGTGGGGATGTACTTTCAAATGCAATTTGTTTGAAAACTGTATCACAATTTACTCATTTATTATAGTTTTTAAAATAATTTTCAAGCATGATTAAAAAAAAAATCTATCTCTATCGCCTGCAGACGATTATACAATTTGCACTTAAAACAATATAAATAGTTTATCAATTGTTTTCAGCTAATATTCCATAACGAAATTAAAACGTCATCCAGCAATAAATAAAATAATATAAATAAAACATAAACTTAACAGACATGTAACGAACTACGCGCTAAAACCACTGATGAAAATATCAGAATCAAAAAGGCTAACGAAATCTTTGTCGATTTCTTCCGCTATTAACTCCTGGCACTACGCCAATACAAAAGTACCGCTTTTAATAAATTAAAAAAAAAATTAAATATATTGTTCGGACAATATTTTCCGACAATGTTTTTGGACAGTGTTTTCCGACACACGTTCGACAGAGCATTTTCGATAGAGAGAACGATACCTAGATAAGAGATTATGTGCTTCCGCATACTTGTGCATCGAACCAGACTTCGCAAGTGATCTTGGGTTTACTTGCATGCAAGGACATTTCGCAGTTTGAATAGTTGGTTTATTCTTTCTTTTTGTTAACTGTTAAAGTGATTGTTTATGTAAGTTTCAGTTCAGAGCAGAGAGCTCATGTGTGTTAGATGGCGGTCGCTGTCAAATGTGTAACCAAGAGGGTTTTAACGTTTTAATTAAAGTTTACAGTTCACATGTTTACCTTGTGTAGTTTTAATCAGTGTTTTCTTTCTTATTAAGTTTAAAGTTAACCAGCCGAGCTATCATTAAATGGTCCGTCGAGCCGGAGATTTCTTTTAAAGGGGAAAATAGCTGATTAGGCTAATGTGGAAAGTGAATTTGGACTGTAAAATGTGGAAGTTTGGTGTTCAGTGTTAGAGTTTAAGCGCATGGTTGGTTGGATGCCAATGCCCCTGCTTTGTTGATCAAGACGTTTTAAAGATTCGGTGAGTTCGTTCCTGTATTTAAATTTTTATTTGTTATGGAAGATTTAAAGAATGTTTTAGTTAAGAGGAGGGGATTAAAGTCTGCTATTACAAAATTAGAAAAAAAGATAAATGGGTGTATTAATGAAGCCGATTCAAGTGAATTAACTTTGTTTGAGATTAAAATAGGAAAGTTAAATGATGAATTGAGTGAAACATTTAATAGGATTTTGGCTAAATGTGATAAAAATGAGGTTGATACGTACATTGAGGAGCAGCAGACTGAACAGGATCGAGTTGACAGTATGTGGCTTAGTGTTAACCGAAAAAAATCGGGAATTACTTTAAACGAAAGTAACAACAGTGCGGGGTTGTTGAGGTCTCAAACCTCAGAGGTTAAACTGCCGAAACTCACACTTCCCACTTTCAGTGGTAATCTGGAGGAGTGGCTTCCATTTTATGATTTATTTAGGGCTAGTGTGGATTGTAATGAAGTTTTATCAGACTGTCAGAAATTACAATATTTAAAATCGGCATGCAGAGGCAATGCACTTAAAATAATTCAATGCCTTCCAATCTCTGATTCGAATTATAAGACAGCGTTAGAGCTGTTGAAAGAGCGATATTCAAATAAAAGAGAGTTCATTAATTCATTGATTAAGAAATTTATTGGAATGCGTTGTATTTCGGGTACAGCACAGTCTCTTCTGGAAAGTGTAGACGTTATTAATGAATGTGTCCGTTCATTGAGTGTACTTAAACAAGAGGTTAAAGGATTTTCAGAAGTATTAATTGTTTATTTAATTACAGAGAAATTGGATGGAAATACAAGATATTGGTGGGAAAGAACACTCAAAAAAGAGGAATTGGGTACACTTGAAAATTTATTATCTTTTTTAAAGGACCATGCGAGAACCCTTCAAAATAGTAAAACAGCAGTTAAAGAAAGTGGAAAACCTAAATTTACTACATTATTGTCTGCTAATAATATTTGTGTTTTATGCAAAGAATCGCATCCACTTTACAGATGCCCACGATATTTGAAATTAAATGTGCAGAAAAGAATAGAAATAGCTAGAACAAATAGTTTGTGTTATAACTGTCTTTTAGAGAAACATTATGCAAAAAAGTGTATGAGTGTAATTAGATGTAGAGTGTGCCACAAGCCTCATCATAGTGTCTTGCATATTTCACGGGATACTGGCCCTCATGTAAAGAATGCGACTGAAACTCCGGTGGTTCCTCTTTCCCCGAACGCAACGGAATTTAGACCGAGACAAAATGAGTTAAGTCAAACTTCCTGCACTGGCACCTTTGAGTTTCGAAACAATTCTGGGTCGGGAATACAATTAATGAATATGGGACAGACTCTACTTTGTACAGCAATGATTAAGGTTCTTGATTCAGTGGGAAATCTTGTAAATTGCCGCGCATTGCTGGACAGTGGAAGTGAGGCCTGTTTTATAAGTGAAAATTGTATGCGAAAATTGTGTTTGCCAAGGCGAAGAACTAGAGTACAGGTTACATGTTTAGGTTCTTATAGTGCTGAAACAAATGGAGAGATAAATTTGAATTTTACTCCTCATTTTAATTCTGAAATAAAATTTGCTACGAAAGCATTTGTGATAAAAAGAATTACATCTAATGTGCCATGTAGTTCTATTCCTTCAGATGTTGTGAATAAGTTTAATAATTTAGTTCTAGCAGACCCACTATTTTTTGAGTCACGACCAGTAGATATTCTACTTGGAGTTAACGTATTTTTTACATTGCTAAATGGGAAAATTGTGAAAAGAGGGGAAACTCTGCCCTTTGCTGTAAGTTCTAAGCTAGGATGGATAATTACGGGGACTACATCATTCGATAGAGGTCTACGTACATTTGCCGTCAATAATATTCAATTAAAATTAGATGGCTTGGTGCAACAATTTTGGTCCTTGGATTCTGTTCCTGAATTAGTTCAGATTTCTAAGGAGGAGAGGGAATGTGAGGATCATTTTAAGCGCACTTATTTTCGAGATATGTCTGGAAGATTTGTCGTGAAACTTCCATTTAAAGATTCCCCATCTAGATGAGGTGACACTAGAGAAATGGCTAACCAGAGATTTCGTTCGTTAGAACGCAGACTTTCAAAACAGCCATTTATTTATGAAGACTATCGAAAGTTTATGAGGGAATATTTTGAATTGGGTCACATGGAACGTGTATCCAAGCCGGAGAGTGTTCCTTCAAGTGTTTGTTATTTACCACATCATGCGGTAATTCGGGAATCAAGCACAACGACAAAACTGAGAGTTGTTTTTGACGCTTCAGCTAAGTCTACTTCGGGTGTATCTTTGAACGACATTCTTATGGTCGGTCCACGTATACAGCAGGAGCTTTTTCCAATACTGTTGAGATTTAGAATTTTACCTATAGTTGTATGTGCAGATATAGAAAAAATGTTTAGACAGGTTTTGATTAACCCTGAAGATAGAGACTTTATGAGAATTCTTTGGAGAGAAAATTCCCAAGATACTATAGAGGATTACCGTTTAAAAACAGTTACTTACGGTACCGCATCTGCCCCGTTTCAGTCTACTAGATCTCTTCATCAGCTTGCCTTAGATGAGAAGAGTGAATTTCCGTTGGCATCTGCAGCAGTGTTAAGGGATTTTTATGTAGATGATTTATTGTCAGGGGGTCAAAATAAAAAGGAAGTTGTGGAATTAATTGATCAATTGACATTGTTAATGAAGCGAGGTGGTTTTAAATTGCGAAAATGGATTTCTAATGTGCCTGGCGTGTTGAAAAACATTTTGGAAGAATGTAGAGAAAGTGCAGATTCCTTGTTCTTAAAGAATGATAGTGGTATAAAAATTTTGGGAATCCAGTGGAATTTGAACGGTGATTTCTTTTGTTTCACTGTTTCAAACCATGACAAAAAGAAGAGATATTCGAAAAGAGATATCTTGTCAGAGGTCGCAAAGGTGTTTGATCCGTTGGGGTTGCTATCTCCTTGTGTCGTTTTCATGAAGATCTTGTTGCAAGATTTATGGAAAATTTCACTTACCTGGGACGAGCCAATTGGTGAAGACTATAGTAAACGGTGGACATCGTTTAGAAATGACTTAAGTGTAATTTCGCAATTGAGGATTCCTCGATTTGTGTTGGCTGCAGATAAAATGGGACTTCATGCCTTTTGTGATGCGTCCGAAAAGGCGTATTGTGCGGTAATATATATGCGTTCAATTTCTCAAGATGAAAAAATAACGGTAAATCTTTTGACATCTAAGACTAAGGTGGCACCCATTAAGACTCAGTCCATTCCACGACTTGAATTGTGTTCGGCCCTTCTGTTGGCAAATTTGCTAAAAATGGTTTTACAGCATTTAAATTTTACTGAGACTGAAGTATTTGCCTGGACTGATTCTAATGTGGCGTTGGCATGGCTTTCTTCAGAGCCTCATCGTTGGCAAACCTTCGTGGCTAACCGTGTTTCAAAAATCCAAGAGGCACTTCCTAATGTTCCGTGGAATCATGTTTCTGGAATTGAAAATCCTGCTGACTGCGGAACAAGGGGTATGTTGCCGTCGGAATTAGTAAATTGTGAATTATGGTTTCGTGGTCCTCGATGGTTAAGAGAGCCATTGAACAACAATCAACATAATGATCCAGTTAACAGTAAAGATATACAGGAGATTGTTTCAAAGGAAGAAAAGCGAAACTGTGTTGTAAACGTGTTTGATCTTAGTGATGATCATGTGATTTTCAGATATTCCACTTGGAATAGACTGGTACGAATCGTCGCGTGGTGCTTGAGATTTGTGAACAATGCAAAAAAGGTATCTCAGCGAATAAACGGTTTACTCTTGACATCAGAGCTTTTGAGAGCCACAACGAGGATAGTGAAATTAGTACAACAACAGTGTTTTTCTGATGAGATCCTTGCTTTAGGAAATAATAAATTGTTGAGACGTTCGAGCAAACTTTTAACATTAAATCCATTTCTGGATTCAAGCTGTATTTTGCGAGTTGGTGGAAGGTTGAGACATGCTAATGTTTCTGAAGGTCAGAAACACCCAATAGTTTTGCCTAAGTCTCATCATATTACTGCATTGCTTATTAGACATTATCATATAACTTACTTGCATGCTGGTCCTCAGCTTCTTTTAGCTGTCCTTAGAACAAAATTTTGGATTTTAAGTGGTCGAGATGCAGTAAGAAAAATTGTGAAGACATGCATAAAGTGTTTCCGTGCTTCCCCAGCTATTGGTACACAATTAATGGGGGACCTGCCCGCTATGCGTGTCTTACCCAGTCGCCCATTTTCGAAGACGGGATGTGATTATGCCGGTCCGTTTATGTGTAAAGAAAGAAATCGTAGAGGTATCAAGGCATTTAAGAGTTACATAGCAATTTTTATTTGTTTTTCGACTCGTGCTATTCATCTTGAATTGGTGTCAGATTTGTCCACTCCAACGTTTTTGGCTGCTCTGAAAAGATTTGTTTCTCGTAGAGGCAAGCCAGCCGAATTAGTAAGTGACTGTGCTACAAATTTTAAGGGTGCAAGTAAGGAATTGAGGGAATTATATGACTTCATATCCTCCACCATTAAAGATCAATCCTTACAGAATTATGTTGCTAATGAGGGCATCGTTTGGAAATTTAACCCTCCATCGGCTCCACATTTTGGTGGGCTGTGGGAGGCTAACATAAAGTCTGTGAAATATCATTTGCGTAGAACAATGGGAAATTCGCTATTTACAATTGAAGAGTTCTCAACATTATTGTCGCAAATTGAAGCTTGGTTGAACTCGAGACCTTTGTGTCCGTTGTCAAGTGATCCAAATGATCTAGAAGTTTTGACACCGGGTCATTTTTTGACGGGTGCTTCGTTGACAGCTATTCCAGAGCTTGATGTTTCTGAGGTTCCGCCTTCACGACTTCGTCGTTGGCAACTGACACAGAGAGTATTCCAGCACTTTTGGAAGCGATGGAGTGCAGAGTATTTGTCTCAGTTGCAACAACGCCCCAAGTGGTTACGTCCAACAGCAAATTTAAAGATTGGGGACTTAGTGCTCATTAAAAATGAACTTGTGCCGGCGTTTCAATGGAAGCTGGGAAGAATCATTGAAACCTTTTCAGGTAGTGATGGTCATGTTAGAGTGGCCATAGTAAAAACTGCTACGGGAGAGCTCAAACGTCCTATTCACAAACTTTGTCCTTTGCCTTTTGAATGAGGATAGTTAATTATAGCCCTTGAAGGTTTCAAGGCCGGGGGTGTATGTTCGGACAATATTTTCCGACAATGTTTTTGGACAGTGTTTTCCGACACACGTTCGACAGAGCATTTTCGATAGAGAGAACGATACCTAGATAAGAGATTATGTGCTTCCGCATACTTGTGCATCGAACCAGACTTCGCAAGTGATCTTGGGTTTACTTGCATGCAAGGACATTTCGCAGTTTGAATAGTTGGTTTATTCTTTCTTTTTGTTAACTGTTAAAGTGATTGTTTATGTAAGTTTCAGTTCAGAGCAGAGAGCTCATGTGTGTTAGATGGCGGTCGCTGTCAAATGTGTAACCAAGAGGGTTTTAACGTTTTAATTAAAGTTTACAGTTCACATGTTTACCTTGTGTAGTTTTAATCAGTGTTTTCTTTCTTATTAAGTTTAAAGTTAACCAGCCGAGCTATCATATATAATTGATATATTTCATATAAAAATGGCTTTTGGTGTTGTTAATGGGCAATCTAAAATAATATATATTAAATGCAAAAAATCTATTAGAGTTTTCAAGTTAAAAAAAACAAGTTGGAAATTGTACGTCAAACGTTACAAACGAGGTGCGTTCGTACGCACGTTTTAGAATTAAATTCATGATATAACGTGCGTAGAACGGGTTAAACAGCTAGTTAAGTATATATTTTATGACACTGTTCATACAAATATCTTAACTAGTTATATAAATATTCAGATCTTGATGATTTTTAATTCTGTGAAATGAATTCTATCGTCTGCAGATTAATTTCTGTCATAAAATAAGTATCTCGGTCGCTTGACAATTAAACTTCGGAAGCTCCTATAACAAAAAAGCACCGATTTAAAAAAAAAAATTCAAATTTCTTAATAAATATTTTTATTAATATCTCCTAAAATTTTGATTCGATTTTAATAAAATTTGAAATGTCTCGACAAAATTCTGCAAAGATAATATATTTTAAATTGCAAACCATTTGGTTGGGTAGTTTTTGCGTTGTTATATGCGGACAGACAGACGGACAGACGGACGGACCAAACGACGACTATAGGTGCTACGTATTTATATAATTACGAACGCACCTAAAAAGGTCTTCACCTATATTCTATAAAGCCCGAGATAGAACCTTTACTTAGTATAAAACATAAATAAAATTAAAAACTCTGTATTAATCTGTTGTTAACTCACGGATTTCAACGTATTTTAAGAATTAAAAATATTAATACATGCAATTTAGAAGGTAGCATCATGCTAAAGTAGAGGTTTTTTTTCTACCTTAAAATTAGCTTACTTAAAAATGAAACTAATAAAAAAAGAAACTAATAGCAATTTTGAGATTTGGGGGATTAATTGAAGATGAACCCGGCGTCTAAAAGAAAATGTATATTACATATGATAAATGCGAAATCAATAAAATTATTCGAAAGTCACGTTCTTTAAGTGAAACCTTTAATAAAGCTAGAAACAAAAAGATGATAAGATATTTCATGAAGGATTTTTAGCGAAGATCATTTTATGCATTTGTATTTTGTTATTTAGTCATTTTGTTAGCATAGCATTTTTCGTATATTTATGGTATTTTAAACAGTCATCTGCTTTGCTTTAAATGTACAATTGCGTAAAAAAAGGTATTTCTCCTTGCTATTTAAAATCCTGTTATAAATAAGGAATAGCGTTTATTATTGAATGATTTCAGGTTTATGAACCAACTTCATATTAAAATGTGAGCTAACTTTTACATTTTCACACCCGCGACATCCCGTTTCGGAAAAAATATTTGAAATCTACGTTGAAATTTAAGCCCATAAACCAAATTTTAAGCATTTTGGGCAAAAAGTTTTACATTTATTAAAATTTTTCGACCCTCTAATGTTTAAATTATTTTTAAACATTTTTTTTTTTTTTATATTTCCTAAAAATATAATCTCATCGCGCCAATTTTTTGTATGAATATATTACTTAAAATCCCAAACATAAATACGTTTATCTAATTCTCATACCCTTTATTTATATCAAATATAAATTATTAAAATAATATTCGAAAGAATTATGAATTATAATAATTTTATTACATTCGATTGACAAATGCTTTCTATAAGCGTATACAAATTTCCAGCTTTTCCTCCCGAAGGGTTTTCTACAGTTTTCTCTAAATAACCACCTTGATGTGGTCTTAGAGGTGTGGTCAATTAAGTGGGTTTTTATTCAGAAATGTATCACTATTTACGAATAGCAATATTTGCCTTATATAACAGATTAAATAAGACAAATGTTATTATTCGGAAATAATGATAGAAGTTTTAAGGGGTCAGGTGCATTTTAAAGTGTCAAAAAGTCATTTTTTAAAAAGCTTTTACTATTAAAATTTGATTCTTTTGGAACATTTAAAAAAGAACCAACCCTACGCAAAAATTCGCTTTAGAAGAGAAGTTATGTCCAAAACAGTTTGTTATTTTTTTTATGTATTTTTATGTCAGCTGGGCGGCAGTTATCGCCAAAATGTTTTTAATATCGCCAACACTTTTTTTTTTCTCACCAATCTTTTACCATTAGATAATAACAGCTAACCAATATTTTAATATTGCAATATAATATCTTAAAATACTTACTTAAAAATAGCTAAAATATAGTCATGATAAAATACATAAACACGAACACATCAGTACAAATAATAAAATCCCAAGAATTGAATTGAAATCCACATTCAAATCATTGAATTCAAATCATTTGAATTGAAAAGGTTGCAATTGAAATGATGCCAATTGAAACAAGATTTGGCGAGTTATTTCTGGCACTCAGCTAACATAAAAGTACCTTTTTTTAATATATATATATATATATATATATATATATATATAGAATCAAAGGGTAATTAAATCTTAAAGTGATATTTTTCAAAATGGTGATTTTGGTCATTGAACGCACGATTTCTAAGAAATGGTTGGATACAATTACTGCTTCCTGCTGGAATTCCTGAAGTTAAAAACCTTATAGATGTACAAAATGACCCACTATTATGTTCATTAAGTAACAAATTAAAAAATTATAATTATTTTCATTAAAAAAAAATTTCAAAATTTTGAGTTATTTTTTTTTTCTCAAGAACTAATGCATTTTTTAGGTCTTTTTAAGCACATATTATATCTTTACTCAATAAAAAACTGTTGGATCACTGTGACAATTCAATTAAGAGAAATACTGCACGCAAGGCATATAAGGTTAATTCAGTTATTACAAAAGCATTAAACTTCAAAATAAAATTTAAAGACTTTACTTGCATCTAGACTCTTTTGCAGAACATTAACTGTTTGGATACGAAATCTCTTTTAATGTGTGTTTAAAATTTCCTATTCAAAAGTTAATTAGATGTAGAGTTATTGCAATCCATATTAGAGTTACTTTTATATGCAATTTGTCAGTTTTAAAGGTACCTGTCCCTTTATTAATAATTTAAAAAAAACTACCCAATTGGCAACATTGGGGATACACTCGATTGTATGGGATATACTCGATACTCGTATCCTCGATACAAGTACCGGATTTCTATTTAGAGAGAACTCTTGAAATCGGCTGTTTATAAAATAGTAAATAAGTAATCGTAGAAAATTATAACTAATCATTAAAAACTAATCGTAAGAAATGCCGTGGAAATTTATATTTAAGCTTATTAAAGAGTGCAGTTTTCTTTCTTTCTTTTCTGGTCAAATTTTGAGTTTTCTATTGGAAAAATCAGTGTTTTGTTCTTTTTAATAAGTAGATAATCCTATAAGAAAAAAAAATTAAAAAATTAAATAATAATAGATTTTATTCGATTAAAACTTTTCTTTTTCTTCTGTGATAAACGACATGGGTAATGCGTTTTTTTTTTTTTTTTAATTTATTTATTTCAGCGATAGTAAATGATTTCCATTTCTATGCTATTCTAAACTTCTCTACGTCTGTTTTCTTACTATTGTAAAATTTTACGTTATATGCAAAATTAATTATGTGTTTGTTCGTAGCTTCGTAAATGAAATAAAAAAAATACATTACATTATTTTCAAATCTTATTATTTCGCTTTATGAATGTAATAAAATTTTAATTATTCCATTAGTTATAACTATAAAGTTCAATAACAAATAAAAATATTTTAGGTTCACCGAAGACTTAAACATGCATTGATATTTCCTAGGATTTTATTAAAAACGTAATACAATTAAATTAAATTTATTAATTTATGACAGATTTACTTCCAATTTTTGTGTGGGATACAATTCTAGATTGTAGTAAATACGGTAGGCAAAGGGATCTAAAGTATTTCCTAAGTGCATTGGATTAAAAAATGTCGTATAAACAAAACGCCGCAGTACAGTAAAATTTCGATTATATTGGATTTATTTGCTCCTGTTGCCCTGACCTGTCTGAACCGCGTCCAAATGGACGCAAGTTGGGATAAACATTTGAAAATATTTGTTGCAAATTTTGAAATGGTATTGAATTAAAATCTGTTAAATATACACAATTAAATTTCTATTGTTAAGTTATGACCGATTTACTTGATCTTTTTTGTGTTGTATACAATTCGACAGAATTAAATATAAGAGACAACGTGATTATAATCTGTTCAAAGTGCATTGAGCTAAAAACTTCCTTATAAACGAAACACACCAGTACAGTATAATTTCGATTATTATTTTACATCCGATTTGTTTGTCCTTGCGTCCCTGTCTGCGTGAACCGCGTCCAGCAAGCAAAAGAGGGGATAAAAATTTGAAAATATTTGTTACGAATTTTGAAATCGCGTTGAATTAAAATCTGTTACATAAGCAAAGTAACACAATTAAATTTCGATTATTAATTTATGGCCGATTTACTTGCCTCTGTTCTGTGGGGGTCCCATTATAATAGCAGGAGCCCATCTCGCGTCATCGATCTTTAATCGGGATTCGCATTTAAAAATCCCTAAACTCAGCGGAAAAAAAGAGGGAAAACGCCACGATATGCTTTATTCATTTCATTAACCCTGCGATTCTATTCCCCGTCGTTCATTAATGAAATGCCTTTAAAAATGCCGGAGTTAAAACTTCCTCTCTACCAATTAATCTTGAGCGGATAAGTCGGCTGCTTTTCCAATTTTCATGAAGTGACAAAACCAGGACGAAAAACGTTCGCCGGTTATTATCAAAACTTTTATTATAATCCTGGTTTCGGCAATTAACTCATTACTTCTATCCGGGAGTCCGGCCCTTTCGTATAATTAGACCGGATAAAACCCGGAAGGAGCTTTCTCCGCTACCTGGACTCTTCTTAATTATGCCGTGTAGCAGTTTGTCAAGGCGCTCTGCCAATAACATTGGGGGGCTTTTCTAGTGCGGCGCAAGACCCTTTTTGTTAATTGACAATTGTTTTCGGGAGTCGACGCACAAAAAGCGACCCGAATAAGGAAGATCGAGTTCGGTAATTAACTTTTCGCTCCGGTTTTTCGGTCCTGATCCAGTTTTCTTTCATTCGGGAGAGAGAGAGAGGTCTCTGGAATTAATGAACGGACTCCTTGCAAGAAAAAGGGGAAAAAACCACGGGAAATGCCCCTCGTTTCCCCCCCATCCCCACAAAAAAATGATCTGACGACGTATTAATGTCGCAAATAATATTTATTCAAATAATTATTCTTGGAGTGTAAGAGTCAGGGTTCGGATTCAATTAATTGTATTTGATAAAACGTTTTCATTAGGGGAAAAATATGAATAAATTATTTTGCCCTTGGGAGAAAAACGTGTCTTTTTTTTTTCTTTTTTGGTTCTGATTATTATTTTTACCTTTACGCAAAAGAATTGCTTTTGTCTTTCCCCTGTTTAAGGAATACAATCCCTTATTTATTAAGTTAACTTAAATAAAATAAGAAGTGATGTGTATAATTCATTTTAATTGGGTACAAAGTGACGGTGGAAAAAAGAACAATGCGGATATATTTTGTTGCTGCGGATTTTTCCAGTTTCCTTACGCTTCAAGATCATTAAACAAGTCCATTTTTAATAAGATAAATCCAACAATTCGTATTGCATACGAAAAATAAAATAAAAATATTTTTTATTTTGCTTTATTACGTATTGTTTTACTCCGATTTATTCCGAAAGCGTGCTACCTTAGTATTATTTAGAGTAAATGAATGTATATTTGGTACTTTAAGAATACGATGCAAGAGCAGGCATTGATATAAATTATGATTTAAAAATTTTAAATGAGAAAATTTTTTGAATGTTTTAATGATCCGATTATATGAATATGTATGTAAATCATAACTAATACATTTTAAAAAGAAATTTTATATTACATTGAGAATAAAATTTCAAGAATGCACTGTAATTAATACAAAACAAAGATACATCTTATAATGTCATATAAAAATTAATTTGCTTTCAATAATTAGCTCATTCCATTGAAGAAAATACTGAATGTAAAATCATACTTTTGATATTCATTTTGTTAGTGGCATAGTTAATGAATGCAAAATGATTTTATATCATAGTGAGGTAAAACGTTTACTAATTTTTGAATGAAATATCTATATTATAAAGCAAAAACATGTCCGTGAGTAACGCTGACGTCATATTGACATGCATTTACACTAGTAAAATATAAAATTTCTGTCTCCTAAGCCATGTAAATCATTGAAAAGCTTATGTTTTAAGGCAATATGATCCATCTAAAAGTTTATGCCAAATCTCACGATACATATTTTAATAGATCTATACACAAAACATTTTAAAAAGAAAACCGATAAAAACAGTTATCTTTCATATTATTTTAATAAAATTTTCATCACACTTTGTATTTCAAGCTCGTCTGCTGATACAGTCTAACTTACTATACAAAGTGTCCCTTCTTATCGTTGACCAATAGCTAATTCCCAAAACGTTAATTTTTAAGGAATAGTTCCACTTTAAAAAAAATGTTTCAAATGTTGGTCTCCATCATATGAAAATCAGTTTACGTCAAAATAGTTATTTTTCAAAAAGTTACAAAATTTAAATTTTTATAGGGTCCACGTGTCTTATAAGTTATATTTAGAAAAATTTTCTCCATGCTCTAACAACTAAAACTGTAAAAATTGCATTTTTCTGCGATCAAAACTTACCAAGTTCTGACACTTTCAATTTTATGAATTTTCAATGTTTTCTGTCTCTAAAAACCCGTTTTTAGAACCGAAATTTCATAAAATTCAAATCAAATTCAAAGACCGTCTAATAATTTTAATTTTGTAACTTTTTGAAAAATAACTATTTTAACGTAAATAGATTTTTATATGAAGGAGAATTGAAGAATTTTATTAAGATGTTTTTTTGTGATTGGAACGGAATCATACCTTTATAACTAACGGTTATTACTAGCTATTAGATAGACCCGCTAAAACTTCATAATAAATAACTTAAATTTTCTATAGGAAAAAAAAATTTCATAACTTTACTAAATGAAATTTAAAGAAATTTTTACAGAATATTTGTTAGCAACAATTAGTGGGGACCGGCTGTACAATAACTCGTTTTACACGGATGCATACAACAGAACTTTTTCCAGAAAATTCAGTTTTCAGATTAAAAACAAACAAACAAACAAACAAAAAATGGCCAATTTCCAGTTTTTTCTTAAACACTTTGCTAGTAGAGAAATTTTTGAAGTTAAAAGTTTTGTTTGTTTTCTCAAATATAACTACGTTACAATACCAACAGATAGCACCACAGTTTTTTTAATGTAAATAGTTTTCGTTCTTTCTCTTTCTCTCTCTCTATATATATTACGGAAAATAATCACTTACTTTTCATGTGGTATATATGCCTTATCAATCAGTTGTAATATTTATATACCAAAAATTGTACTTCAATTGTGTATCATTTCAATTTTTAATCGATAAGAACATGCCAAACCTTTTAATTTAAAAGACTAAATACTAAATCATTAATTAAAAAAATATTCGTGTTGTTAAGTTTTACTTAATAATAATGAAGAAAAAAATATATATAACTTTTCCTTCTGAAATAAAATATAATTTACATTATTGAACTGCGTTGTCAGAACACTAACAATATCAAAGAAATATCTTATACCTGGAACGTGGGTTCGAGCCCCGGTCCGTTTCGAGAACCAGAATTCCTTTTTCTGGCGCCTTACACAACTCGGCCATTCCAACTTCGCTGAACCTTCCTCTGAAATGAAACCAGTTCAAAACTGGTTTCCTACTCCGTTTAGATACAGGAAATCACCCTAAAATACTTATTGCACATGCTCAGATCAGCCAAAATCGGTCTTAAACATTCAGCTTTGCGTTTTAAATACGTAGATCGGTCAACGATAAGAAGGGGCACCCTGTATAAAGCAATCGTAAATTTCTCCAAAAGACTTACAAAAAGAAAAAAAAGTCCTAAAAGGTATTATTTTAATTTAAAATAAGAAACAAAAGATAAATAACAAAAAAGCTTCTTATCGTTAACTGCATATAATATTCCTATATATAACAGCTGAAACAATATTCAACAAATAAAAATTATCATTGATTTTTCATGCAATTCACGGGACAAATAATAATTCAATAAAATGAATCTCACTTTTCTGTTTTTAGATCGTTCTTTTTTACATTAAAGTATTGAATAAACTGGTGTGATACTATAAAATCTCTGTGATACTATATGTATTTTTTTAATTTACTTTTCTTCCTTTATAGATATACTACACTGCAAAAAATAATTGTTGATTTTACAGTATAAAACTGGCATCCCAGCTGCCAGTATTGTACCGTAAAATTAACAGTATTAAATAGTAAAATAAGCAGTAATACGCTGCCGTGCAAGCAGTAATACGCTACCGCGCATGCGCGGTAGCGTATTACTGCTTGCACGGAAGCGTATTACTGCTTATTTTACTGTTTAATACTGTTAATTTTAAGGTATAATACTGGCAGCTGGGATGCCAGTTTTATACTGTAAAATCAACAATTATTTTTTGCAGTGTAGGGCATCCAACCAGGGCTTCCCGGGATAAAGAATACATCCGAAAAACATTTATTTTTTTTAATTTTTAATTGAAAACTCTAATAGATTTTTTTAGATTGTACCCTAACAACACCAAAGAGCATTTTCATATGAAATATGTCAATTATATATTCAAATAAAATTTTGAAATTTATTAAAAGCGCTAATTTTGTATTGCTCTCGTGCTAGAAGTTAATAGCCGAAGAAATCGCTAAATCTTCCGTTATCTACAGCAGTTTTTTTTTTTTATTCTGATAATTTCAACGCTTTTAAGCACTCATTTATGATTGAATTACATGTCTGTTAAATTTGTGTTTTATTCATACTGTTTTATTTATTGATTAATGAAGTTTTAATTTCGCAATGGAATATCAGCTGGAAACAAATGCTGATCTTTTTAGCACTTTCCAACCTAGTTGAAAAGTGCTTATGACTTCGGTTTGTCTGGCCGTCTGGCCGTCTGCCGTCTGCCGTCTGTCCGTCTGTCCGTGCTCTAACTCCCGTAAATATGCTCGGATTGCTCTGCAATTTTTATATGTTATTGTCGCCATCTATAGCATGTTCCCTATTTCAACGGAAGTGTGTAGCACTTATACTTTTTTTACAGGGACACTCAAAATAATTCCGTTATATTGCGTTCTATGGGGAAAAATCATTTGCGGTTTATTTAAATAATGTTTCACTAATTTAAACGCATTGAAATTTATATATATCACTAAGGTGCATTAGAAGAAGCTTAATATGGAATAGGGTGTGCATAGCACTTAGAGTTACTTTACAGGTACAGTCAAAATAATTCCGTTACATTACTTCTATGGAGAAAAATCGTCTGCGGTTTATTTAAGTAATGTTTCACTATTTTAAACGCACTAAAATTTATATAGATCACTAATGTGCATTACAAGAGGCTTACTACAGAATATTGTGTACATAGCAGTCATCGTTCATTTACAGGGACACACAAAAGAATTCTCTACTGCCTGTTAACAATAATTCCTGAAAGTGCATTTTAAGTTACTGAACGCGATTTTAAATTTAACTCACTTTTTGTTTATTACGTGGTGTGTATAAATTCTGTAGATCATATACAGGGAAGCACAAAAGTTCGCGAACACATTTCCGTTTATTGACAAACTCCAGATGGAGAATTTTAAACTGGGCTACGCGTTTCCTAACTGAACTAAAATTTAGCATTCTATGTAGTATATATACAAACCTATAGATCCTATACAGGGCTGAATAAAAGTATTCGGATATTTTTCCGAATATTGTATATGTTGGAAATTCCTGAAATTATAATTTTAAATATGTTATGTGTTTTCCAAATTGTTTACTTAGATTTTATCTTTTAGCTTATTAAACGGTATGATTTGTAAAATTATTTTGGAAGCGTTGGAAAGTGCTACATAATCTATGCTTGACGCATGATTTTTCGTTCTTGTTTATATTGTTTAAAGTGCAAACGGATTAAAATTTTGTAATCGTCTGCAAACGATAAAGATAGATAATAATAATAATAATAATAAAAATGCTTGAAATTGAATTTAAATGTTATAATAAATGAATAAATTGCGATACAGTTTTCAAATAAATTGTATTTGAAAGTAGATTTTTTTTCCCCTATATAACGATGTAAAAATTAAAAACATGCGATGTTCAGAAATTAAAAAAAATTGCAATAGCAAAAATCGCAAAACTGAAATTTCATCATCAAGTGTTGCCATTCGCAAAATGACGTATGCGTTACGCACGGACACGTTTGTCCTTTTTAGCACTTTTCAACCTAGTTGAAAAGTGCTTATGACTTCGGTTTGTCTGGCCGTCTGGCCGTCTGTCCGTGCTCTAACTCCCGTAAATATGCTCGGATTGCTCTGCAATTTTTATATGTTATTGTCGTTATCTATAGCATGTTCCCTATTTCAACGGAAGTGTGTAGCACTTATAGTTTTTTTACAGGGACACTCAAAAGAATTCCGTTACATTGCGGTCTATGGGGAAAAATCATTTGCGGTTTATTTAAATAATGTTTCACTATTTTAAACGCATTGTAATTTATATATATTACTAAGGTGCATTAGAAGAAGCTTAATATGGAACAGGGTGTGCATAGCACTTATAGTTACTTTACAGGGACAGTAAAAATAATTCCGTACATTACGTCTATGGAGAAAAATCGTCTGCGGTTTATTTAAATAATGTTTCACTATTTTAAACGCATTGAAATTTATATAGATCACTAAGGTGCATTACAAGAGACTTACTACGGAATATTGTGTGTATAGCAGTCATCGTTCATTTACAGGGACACGCAAAAGAATTCTCTACTGTCTGTTAACAATAATTCCTAGAAGTGCGTTTTAAGTTATTGAACGCGATTTTAATTTTAACTTGCTTTTTGTCTATTACGTGGTGTGTATAAATTCTGTAGATCCTATACAGGGCAGCACAAAAGTTCGCGAACACATTTCTGTTTATTGACAAACTCCAGACGGAGAATTTTAAACTGTGCTACGCGTTTCCTAACTGAACTAAAATTATCATCCTATGTAGTATATATACAAATCTATAGATCCTATACAGGGCTGAATAAAAGTATTCGGATATTTTTCCGAATATTGTATATGTTGGAAATTCCTGAAATTATGTTTTTAAATATGTTGTGCGTTTTCTAAATTGTTTACTTAGATGTTAGCTTTTAGCTTATTAAACGGTATGATTTGTAAAATTATTTTGGAAGCGTTGGAAAGTGCTATATAATCTATGCTTGACGCATGATTTTTCGTTCTTGTTAATATATGTATTAGACCGGGAGCCGGCAGCACAGATAATCACCTCATCGAGTTCACGGATGAAATTTTGGCATTAGTTAAATCTTGATTCGCATATTAAAACGCAATCGGTCTGCCAAGTCATATCTTGGTGGAAAACACCTGAAAACCCGATATTAGCGGCTGGCTCGTAGGTTTACCATTGTGTTTTCCTGCTCCCAGTCCTCCATGTTTTCATACCTTTTGGTGCAGGAAAACACAATGGTAAAGGTGCAGGAAAACACAATGGTAAACCTACGAGTCAGCCGCTAATATCGGGTTTTGAGATGTTTTACACCAAGATATGACTTGGCAGACCGATTGCATTTCAATATGCGAATCAAGATTTAACTAATCCTAGAATTTCATCCGTGAACTCGATGAGGTGATTGTCTGTGCTGCCGGCTCCCGGTCTATATATATATATAAACCTTTGAATTCCAAACACACACACACAAAAAAGTTTTATCAATAAAACTGACCAAATCTCCAATTTTTTTCAAAGATAGGGAAGTATAAAGTGTATAATACAGAATACTATATAGTTAATAAATAACCAATTCAAACATCAAAACTGAAAAAAAAAAAAAAAACATATATACTTGTATATATATATATACAAGAGAGAGAGAGAGAGAGAGAGAGAGAGAGAGAGTAAACATTTTTGAAAGTTTTTGCATGGGCATGAGCGGCTTATAGCGTCCTGAAATTTAGTAGAAGTTCATTTTAGTAGAAGTTGATTTAATTTCATTTGGTTCATGTATGCAAAGAAGGAATTTTGTAATCGATTTTTTGCTCACTTCCTGATGTATTATAGTTATAGAAATTATGTGCATTGTGTGTTTTCAATAACAATACAATATGTTTTCAAAACTTATCAATTAATAGATCAGTTTTCATTAAATTTTGGTTATACGTTGAGAAAACAAGTTAGAAATCCTCGATAGTTTAAATAATTTCCAGGCATACATCTTTTAAAGCGTGACTCAATAACAAGTATTTGTTTATTAAAATAATCTAAAGTAACAATTTACAGTAATATAAAAACGACATCCCCCCCCCCATGTTGCCACACCTTCAAAAGAAATTGAGAAAAAAATTATTATATATATTTTTTTTTTGTAACAATTCATTAATTTTGAACCTTTAATATCCGTTTTTACATGATAATGTGAATTTTCTTTATAAAACACGAGTTTTAAAGTCGGCGTGTTTCTACTTTTAAATATACTAGCAAAAGCGAGTAAAAAAAATAGTACTTATATTAACTGACTTTCAGCAAAGGAGGTTATAGAATTCGTTTGTAGGAATTTTTTGTTTTCTTTGTTTCTGTTACTTACCCATCATACGTAGTATAGGGTATTACTTACCCATCATACGTAGTATAGGGTAAGTCTTGTAATCGTTTTGAAAATCGAAATTTTTTTTTTGACGGATTTACACGTTTCAGACACTGGAGATTCCGAAAAACATATTTTTAGAAAAAAAATTTTGCCGTCCGTCTGTGTGTCTGTGTGTGTGTGTGTCTGTAAACGCTCTATCTCCCGAAAAATTTGAGATAGAGACTTGCAATTTGGTATGTACTTAGTATGTAATAATGGGAAGAAGCCTATTTCATTTCATTAACCTCGATTAACCGGAACTATTTAATTCGGACCCTCGAAATATTCGTTCTGATAAAAGGTATATAAAAATTTTCGAAATTGTTTATTTTAAGAAATGAATATAAAAGACAATAAAAAAACATAAATTTTACATAAAGCATGAAGTCCATCGGATAATTAGTTGCCGAGATATTTGTAATCATATTTTCCACACTCTTCGATTTTTCATGACCCTGTATTTCATCCAAATTTCACTTCAAAGAGATATTTTAATTGGAAATTTGACGCTTAATCAGATGCAATAAACCGCTAGTTAATAGGATTATTATTTTTGGAATTATAAGGAAAAACCTCTTTCAAGCAATTCAGTAATCGAGCCTTTAAAGTTTGTGACGTCATCAAGCCACGATTTTATTTGAATTGCAATGCATTTTATAAGTAGTTTACACATTTTTATTTTAATATTTTACATTATGCATATCCATGATGGGTAAGTATTACGGTGGCCCCCAACGACTAGTTTTTTTTTTGTGCGTGTATCCATGAATAACTTTTGGATGGATGCTCCGATTCTGATAATTCTTTTTTTTCTTTTAATAATAATTGAAAAGAGTTCATTTTAGTGGTGATGGTTCCATTATCAATTTCATCAGGATCTTAAAATAGTATGCTTGTTTGGCTCCCTGTTTTCTTTTTTTTTTTTTTTTTTAATCCTACTTTTTTGGCTGCAACTTTCGCAAAATGTGGCCAATAGCCCTAAAATTTCAATACTCTGAATACTCTGTTAAAGTATAAAGTACCATTTTATATTTTTAAAATAGTCGTCGTATCGTGTGCAGTTTTTTTTTTTTACCTGGAAACGTTAACAATTTTAACTAACAATCGACTGCTCAGCATGGAAAATGAACGATATTGGCAAGAATGAGATTAAAAATGAAAATAGGTATTAATGAAGGGTTGTCACGAAAATCGCTCTGCTGAGTCAATCAAACAACTCTCACAATACTCCAACTGGCATGCAATAAATAAATATTAGCCCAATAAGGTATAATTACTGCAAGTCTGTTTTTATTTTCTTAAAAATTACACGTGTTGCTCGTTATTAATAAAACAAAGAATTTGGGCGTCTGTCTGTGAAAACTTTCATGTTGTGTTGGATAAGGAAAGCGCTACGATATTGGGTATCTAGCTACTTCAGGGTAGGCTCAAGAGTCCCCTCAAAGAAGAATAAAATCAGGTGCTTAAAAATGGTCAACTGTAAACGTGAAAATTAACATTTTCTTATTTATTTTTAACACTTTCCAACCTAGTTGAAAAGTGTTTATGACTTCGGTTTGTCTGGCCGTCTGGTCGTCTGTCCGTGGTCTAACTCCCGTAAATATGCTCGGATTGCCCTGCAATTTTTATATGCTATTGTCGTTATCTATAGCATGTTCCCTATTTCAACTGAAGTGTGTAGCACTTGTAGTTTTTTTACAGGGACACTCAAAAGAATTACGTTACATGACGGTCTATAGGGAAAAATCATTTGCGGTTTATTTTAATGATGTTACACAATTTCAAATACATTGTAATTGATATATATCACTAAGGTGCATTACAAGAAGTTTAATATGGAATAGGGTGTGCATAGCACTTATAGTTACTTTACAGGGACAGTCAAATGAATTGCGTTACATTACGTCTATGGAGAAAAATCGTCTGCGGTTTATTTAAATAACGTTTCACTATTTTAAACGCATTGAGATTTATGTATATCACTAAAGTGCATGACAAGAGGCTTGCTACAGAATAGTGTGTGTATAGCAGTCATCGTTCATGTACAGGGACACACAAAAGAATTCTCTACTGTCTGTTAACAATAATTCCTGGAAGTGCGTTTTAAGTTGCTGAACGCGATTTTAAATTTAACTCACTTTTTGTTTATTACGTGGTGTGTATAAATTCTGTAGATCCTATACAGGGAAGCACAAAAGTTCGCGAACACATTTCCGTGTATTGACAGAAACTCCAGAAGGAGAATTTTAAACTGTGCTACGCGTTTCTTAACTGAACTAAAATTTAGCATCCTATGTAGTATATATACAAATCTATAGATCCTATACAGGGCTGAATAAAAGTATTCGGATATTTTTCCGAATATTGTATATGTTGGAAATTCCTGAAATTTTGTTTTTAAATATGTTATGCGTTTTCCAAATTGTTTACTTAGATGTTATCTTTCAGCTTATTAAACGGTATGATTTGTAAAATTATTTTGGAAGCGTTGGAAAGTGTTACATAATCTATGCTTGAAGCATGATTTTTCGTTCTTGTTTTAATTTGTAAAGCATCTCGAACCGTAATTTAGTATTTGAAAACATTTCTATCTAACCATCAAAATTTACAGGGATATAAACTGAATACGTATTAAGAATTTGAATCAGTTAAATAACATGAAGTTAAATATATACATATATTAGCTTTTATTATAGGTTTCGATTTTTATAAAAGATAGCGAATTGGTTTTGCCAAAACTTAAAGAGAAAGTGATCGATTTTTTTTTCATTTTCAGAATATATTAAGAATTCTAAGACTTAAAAGAAAATGACCCATTTCAGTCGTACGTAAAACGCTTCAAATTCGTGTATAAAAATGCACTTTTTTTTTTTTTTTTAATAACCCAGTTTCAATGACTGATTTAAAACAATTTACCTTTGTGATGTGGAACGTTAATGTATTTTTTGTTGGTAATGAATGGAGTGATATTTCAGATATTGAACTTCAAAACCTAGTCTCTTTAACTGTAAAGCAGAATGCTCCATAAAATTGTTATTAAAAAAAATGGCGATCTGATTTCATAGTAATTTGCATAAATTCCTTATCCACAGATAAGTGGTCTTATAAATTATTAAAATTATCTTTTTGCATACATTTCTAATTGTCTGTAATTTTCATTTTTAGTTTCATAATTTAAATAAAATTTTCCCTGTTTTATAATGTATCATACGATACTTGAAAATAAACTAGATTGAAATTTGAAAAATTAAATTGGTCAGATATAAATAATAAAAAAGTGTATATTCAAACTATGAGTTTATTATATGAAATAGGATAACTTGCATGATATATTGTGCGAATACAATCATTACCAATGTTGATTTATATTATTATTATTATTATATATTATTATTATATATTATTGTTATATATTATTATTATTATTATATATTATTGTTATATATTATAATCATTATTATATATTATTGTTATATATTATTATTATATATTTTATCATTTTATTCACACAATGCATTAAAAAATTACTTGCAAGTTACTCACTAAAAATTAAGTATTACGTAAATCCACATAACAATTGCAATAAGATTAATGCTTTTTAAAATGTAAAATTGCAATAAAATTATGTATGAAATTTTAAGATATATTTCATCGTTCGGGCAGTTACTAAAACTTTAGACTAAGCAATTTGATATTTGAAGCTTATTTAGATGCTTTAACTATTATATATATATATATATATATATATATATATATATTATTTAATTTCTGCATTTATATATTTGAATCTTAAAATAAATTAATATGCAAATCATTGTTTCTCTAATTAGATACCTTTAAGATCAATCAAATTTGCTCCTCTAGAAATCACCGCTTGATAATTCTGATTTTCAACACTAGATGGCACTAATATAACCCCATCAAAAGTTTTTCTCCTCTGAGAGCAAAGTTGGGCGCAACCAAAACGATTATTTTACACTCAAAATGTCAAATAATCGGGTGTAAATAGAATTGTGTGATGGAATATACGATTTCTTTTGCATTTCAATTAAATGCTAATAATTAATGTAAAAGATAAATATAAAACGGATTTTATATTTATTCTTTACAACAAATATTCTTTCAAACAAATATTCACTGATTCAACCAAGATATGCGTAAAAAATGTTCTTATTAATTCCAATTCGTTTCTGTTTGTTAACAACAAACTTATTTCTTGTTATGTTTTGTTGCTTCCTCTCTGTTTTTCTACATCTATAGATTTGCTACAGTAACTAATTTGCTCAAAATATGAGTTTTCTAGGAAAAATAAAGATTTTTAGATGCTATCACAAAAAAAAAAAAAAAAAAAAAAAAAATCTTTGCTCAACAACGCGAAACTTTCTGATATATTTTTTGACTCATTTTAAACGCAAAAGCATAACACTTTCAGGAATGATTACCGAAGTAATTTGTAATTGAACAGTTTATTTAATTTTTCGATAAATGAATCACATTTAGAGTTGTAAGTGATTATTGTCTCAATACATCGGTTTTTTCGTTTCCCACGATGTCGCGTCCAGAAATTCGGTTCAAAACGCGCTTTTTGTCAGAATTTTCTGAAAGGTCTTCTGCCTTTACCGGAAAAAAATATACAGTTCGATTACAAAGTTTCTTATTAAGAGCACCGACCAATTTCACATGTTTGTGGGGAAAAAAAAAAGTGTCAGAAAGTAGTCTGTTTGGATTTGAGAACAGTCTTAATATTAAAACTGAACACGTAAATCAATGTAAATTGAAGTTTTTCCAATTCATAAAATCTTGTCTTATTGATACCTCGGATACTATGAATTGTCACTTACCTCAGCAATGTTTCTTTAATTTTTACTGTATTATTGTTTAATAAAACTATATACAAAGTGAAATATTATATACCATTTTATCCTTTTTCAAACATTTTAGGGCCAAAAAGTAGAGTGTACATTATGCGTAGGATATTTCCAAAAAAATCTATATGAAATGATACGTACTTTCACGAAGTCGCTGAATCACCAGTTCTTGAATGGAGCTTTTTCAGTTTTTCTTTTTCTTATTCCATAATCGTGTGCAAAACTCGCCAACATAGAATTTCCGATGTGTAGCTGTATTGCTGTTTGTTTTAGCCATGGTGCACACAGTTCTACCGCAGTTTCTTAACAGAATGTTTTTTCTTATTTAATCTAAAAATAAAACAAAATATTATAAATTCCACGATTAAATAGGGCGGTTACAAATTCTACAAGTTAACCTGTGAGTAGTCGCGCCGGTAATCAAATACCCAGGGTGCGTACTGTTTTTACACTTGTCAATACTATTTTTCGAAAAGTAATATTCAGCTTACATTGTCTCAGTCTAAATAAGGTGATGGTTATTATTTGTATTTTTTGGTGACAAAGTAAAAAAAAAAAACATTCGTTCCCTGCCTAGGTATAAGCGATTTCTCCCGGGATACATATTAAATAGAAAATTTCTATGGAAAAACTGGCTCAATACTCCTTGCAAAATCGAAGGAGTGTACGTATGTTGTTTAGTATAATGTAAAACAGTTTGAAAGTGGAGGTGCAGCTTGTCTATTTTTCCATCGCAATCGCACACCTGCGGAAAACAGACGTATTATTTTCCCTTTCACAATTTGTATTAATAATTAGTACTGTTATATTTCCGCTGTTGATAAATATTTTAAAATAAATTTTTGAATATTAGAAAATAATATTCTGGTGAAAATCTATTTTTATGGGTGTTTTATGGTTTTGTAAATTTAAAAGAGTAAATACGGAAATTTATGTTCGAGTTATTATTTTTTTTTTCCTTTTTTTGTGAATCAGAATTTTCACAGAATTTTTTCCCATTTCCTAGATTTTTTGTCGTTAAATTACTATGATTCGCATTATACACGAAATATAATTTTTTTTTTCGTTTTTCCTAATCAAAAAAGGTGTTATATACGAGTGGGCATTATTCATGATTAAATACTATAGATATTTTTAATCTAAAATATTAATATTGATATTTTAACGTGTGCCGAATGACTTTGCTGGGACAACTGTAATATTCACTTACAGTTTGATATTTATCCCATAGCCATAACGTATATGCAGCCAGTTTTAAATTTAACAAATTTCTAAAGTGGAAGATTGCATATACATTGGATAATGTTAGAAAAAAGTGTATTGCACTCACATTCCTCGAGAAAACATCTACAGTAATGAATGTAATGCTGTCTAATATGCATATGTTCAATTCTGACCAAATAGCAAATAAGAAAAAAGTTGTAAATCTAATAAATAAATAAATAAATAAAGTGAAAAAAAAAGGAAGAAAATCCTTCAAAATGTAACAACCCTAGATATTTGGGGTTATATATATTTTATGTTGTTTTTATGTATTTAAAGAGTTTATATGCGATAATCGAATGGAAGAATTGTGAGATATTGCACAATTAAAATAGTAATTCAAAAAAACCTAACGATTATAAAATTGACAATCGATACCTTAATAGTTTATGTTATATATAATTGTAATTTTTGCTGGGTAAATTTTTAGTGTTATTTTTGAATACGTAAAAGACTATTTAAAAGAATTGAATACTGCGCATGAATAAACTAAATTAATTTTTACGGATTTTATTATGTAAAGTTCTTAACATTATTTTTTAATATTAAGAGGTCTAATTCTAAATTTATTTAATACAGCCTACGAATCTACGAATTTAATTCAATTTTATGTTATTTTAATGCAGACAAAATACATTATAAGCATAAGTAAACTTGGCTTAAATATTGCTTATAAACAAATGTACTTTTACTAACAGACATTTTATTCGGAGAAATAATCTAACGTTGGGTAGAATGTGGGATTCTTTCTTTCTTTATTTTTTATATATAAATTTGTTTTATCCTGCACCTGCACCTTCTTTCATGAATACATTTCATCAATATTTACATTTTGCATTATCTTTCATGCGATGCTTTGCAAAGTGATATTACGGTAAACTTAATGTGACCGTCTCTCTGTCGATATAGCTCCTGTACTTCGCTTTCAGCTTCTCACCAATGAAACGACATGTGCGGTAGAACGGGTTTTACAGGCAAAGATGATTTAACAGTGCGCAAAAGAAGTAGTAGAGTTTTTTATTATTAGGTTGAATTGATTTAATATTTTCAAACATCACGTTACCTATTTTTTCGTATTATTGGATATATGATTGATTTATTTTAATTTATATATCTAAATTAATTAGCAGTTTAGGTGATATTTATATAATACTAGCTAACCCGTCCGGTGTTGCCCAAGCCCGTGAAAATAAATTAAAATAAACCTCAAGTTTGTAAGATTTTATGTCTTTAATCCAAGTTTGCATGAAAATAATTTTTAAAGTGCTGCGCGCGCCGAAAAATCATTTCTTCCCTCCTTCCGGCAACAGGGGGCGCATTCTGATCTAAACGAACCTCCTACACGTGTCCCACTTCCTGCGGCCCTGTATAGCAGGCGTGCTGCGCACGCGCTGCAAAATCCTTTAGTTCCAATTTCCACTGCCAAGGACGCAATCTGTTCTATACGAACATCCGACACGGGTACCCGTTGTATCAAGGGAGTTGAATGAACCAAACTCCGTTGTGGTCGGGACCATAGAACACGAGATAGGAATGCGTCCCCTGGTGGTGAAAGAAGGAACTAAAACTTGTAAGGCGATAGAAAAGCAAGTCGAATGAGCTAAACACCGTTGTGGTATGTGCTCCCTGATAGTGGAAAGTGGAACTAAAATCTGTAAGGCTATCAAAAATCATGTTGAATAAGCGATGAGACAAAAGTTGTTATAAAAAAAAAGCTAGTGAATCGGACGATTTTTAAGGGAGCTATAGTAGGGGGTCCAAAAGCGGCCAACTGTTAGTTTTGAGCAGGTCCCTAATAGAAAACATCTTAAAAGGTCCAAGCACTTAGCGCTTTAGCTCTTCAATTAGTCGAAGTTAAGCATAAGGTATAAATTAATCAATAGAATAAAATTTCAAAGAAATGCTTAAAAAGGGGCCCTGAGGCCCCACTAAAAATAAGAGGGTAGTTTCCTGGGGAGAGGAGTCAAAGATTCAACTTTAAAGTTATTCATTGAGAGGGTGACACTTTCAGGAGGGGGGGGGGGGTGAAAATGCATAGGGCACAAAAAGTTCAAGGAGCCCCGGACCGGGGACCAAGGTCCTACCTGGAATGTAGAAATGGGGGAATAACTAAAGGGACAAAAAGGTCCCCAAAATGAAGAAGATCGGATTAAAAAGGGGACAAGTTATTAACAAGTTAGGGAACAAAAACTAAAAAGAGAACTTCATACTGACCCCAGGGTGCTAGGGTCTTAACTGGAATGTAGAAATGAGAGAATGACTAAATGGAGAAAGAGCCCAAAAACGAAGAAGATCAGATAAAAAGGAGGCAAGTTATTAACAATTTAGGGCACAAAAACTTAAAGGGACACAGTGGCCCGAATCTTAAAAAATATAAAAATCTGAGCCTCAGGTGCATTAGCACTTGCCTTGGTGTATCCGCACTCAAATTTTCAGACTTTTACATGTGGTAGATTTTGCTATCCATCGCACACAGACACACACGCAGACAAACAATTTGCTTTTATTAGTATAGATATAGACAATCGAATAATCGAGACTCCTCGTTGTGAGCGTCTCTCTGTCAATATAGTTCCTATACTTAGCTTTCAACTTCTCACCAATGAAACGACACTTGCGGTAGAACGGGTTTTACAGGCAAAAGTGATCTAACAGCAGGGAACAAAAGAAGTAGTAAACAGGGTGTTCACTCTCGAGGTGTCCAATCGCTAATTCCTAAACCGTTAGTTATAGACATATAGTTCCAATTGCAAAAATGTTTTAAGTAAGATAAATAAGTATTTTAAAAGTGATTTGGGTCAATAAAAACATTTCTTAAAAAGTTACGAAATTTTATTTTTTATACGGTCCTCCAGTTCTATAAGTGATATTTAATAAAAATTATCTATTACACTAACAAGTAAGACAAAAAAGGTTCCATTCTTCTAATATTAAAACTGACTGAGTAATAGCTTTTTAAAGTTGAAGTATCTTTTTTTGCTGCGAAATAGGGGGTCATTCTCAACTTTACTAGAAATATAAATAATCTTCAGATATATATATATATATATATATATATATATATATATATATATATATATATATATATATATATATATATATATATATATATATATATATAACGGTTGAGAGTAAAATTAACAATGCAATTTAAATTTGAAATCTATTTTAATTCTGACATATTAAAGCAAACTATACAGTTTGTACTAGGGTTGGCACGTTTTTGCCAAAGGTGGTAAAAACCATGGAAAAAACCGGTAAAAACCGTCCTGGCAAAAATACATTTTTGCCACTTTTTGCCACAGCGGCAAAAATAGATATGTTTTATTTACAGCGATGTGATTAATATATTTTAGTTTTTAATAATTTCAACTCTAATAATATGTAATTTTATTTTTTTATTTACCTTAGAGTATTCAATGCATCATTAAAACAGTAATCTAAGTAGTTTGTATTTTTTACTAAATAACTTACTGGCTTTGGTTTAAACTGTCATAATTATTAAACAATCAATCCTTATGCTTCAGTTAATTTTGTAGCAAAGTCTGAGAGAGAAATAGCTATCAATTTTGCTATGCTATGAGAACAACAGTAATTTAAAGTTAACAAACTAAAAACAATAGAAACAAAACATTTTGCAAGATAATTCATTCTCATTTCCTACGATCAAATCAATATTCAAGTCTGTAGCCTGTATAATGACAATGGGGAAAATGGTAAGAAAATTACCTAAAAGATTAATTTGCCTATATTTGCAACATTAAATAATCAATTAAAATTATTCTACCCTTCTCTCTCTTATACATATTAATTTCATCCAATCCATGTGTTGTTTTCTTATAACTCTCCCCCCCTCCCCCCGCAAAAAAAAAAGAAAGAAAAAACAAGTTGTAGCAATTTCAAAAGTTTACTTGGTACTACTTGATTATCCTGTCGACCGAAAAACTATCACCAAACTATAAGATTAAATGTAATTTCCACTTGACATTAAACACATTGCGCATGTTTGTATGTCATCACGTGAATTTTAATTTATTTTATTTGTATTTTTATTAAGCTTTTACTAATTTGTTTTTTCTTTCGTTATTTAAAATGAAAATTATGTCAATAAATGATTATCTCATGATATTAAAAGAAAAAAAATATAACAGATTAGTTTCAACTGCCGTCACAAATTTTTGTCCACCAAATATTTTTATTTTTCTATATTTGCTTCAAGCCTATATCTAATTTTTACATACATTTTATAGGTTTTTTTCTATGTTTTTTGACTAAATAAAGAGGATCGAATTCTTTACAATCTTCTGTTATCATGATATTTATTATGTTTCTTAATAAATCCGATTATTACATTTAAAATACTTACATTTAATTCACAAATTCAATATCTTAAAAATATCTGTTTGCTTATGGTTTAATTTAATAATTCTGCATTTAAACACGTAAACTGTTCTTAGTATTATTTTGTCCGAAATAATCCGGATAAATAAAATTTTATATTTGAAATGTCGTTACGTCATGACCATGAGTGAACTTTATCATTAAAGTAACCCTATTATATTTAGGGATTTTTTTTTAAATTAAAATTCATTTTCCTAACTTAAAATTTTAGAAGGGCAATATTTTTTCATTTTTATAATTTGGTGAATAGTTTGGCGATTTGTTTAATTTGGCGAAATTGGTCGACGGGATAATCAAGTACTACCGTTTACTTCTATAAAGTAGTATTTGTAAAAGTTATACCTAGAGGCTCAAATAAAGATAAAATGAAGATTGATTTGGCAAATGTTTATGCATTAATATTGTTTTTTATTATAGATTTTTTAAATGTAGAAACTGTTGATTAATTTTTTTTAAATATATATTAATTTTAAAGGCAACATTGCTACATTAATTTGAGAAAAGTAAAAAGTTTTTACCTGTCACCATCACAAATTTATCTGCAAAATTGATTATGATTGCTTATTGATATTTTTTTATTCATATTACCAATGAAAATTATTTTAATTAATCAAATTAATATTAATGAAACATCTAATTAATATTCTGATTTAAGTCTCAATTAAATATATACAAAATTATGTTTTTTTAATATGTTTATTAAATCTAGCCTTTTTGCCAGTTTTTGCCAATTTTTGCCGGTTTTTACCAGGTTTTTTTTCCAGTTTTTGCCACTGTCCTGGCAAAAATACCATTTTGCCGGCAAATTGCCCAACCCTAGTTTGTACTAAAAATATAAGTTAAAACATAACAGAATTTTTGTCAAATAAAATGATGAAAAACAACAGTCTGAATTTTTAAAACATATGTTAAAATATAATTATTTCAACCAATCAATAAATTCTACTAATACTTTAAACACTTTGTGTACGATCCCTCGAAACATGGCCCAACTCATCTGCGCTCAGATGCAGAAAATTGGTGTAAGTCATGGAATTCAAAGTTTCATAACTCGGTCAATTTTAGTGTTAGATAATTCGGATTTTTTTTTTGTCTTACTTGTTAGCGCAATAGAAATTTTTTATTAAATATCACTTATAGAACCGGAGGACAGTATAAAAAAAATTAAATTTCGTAACTTTTTAAGAAATGTTTTTATTGACCCAAATCGCTTTTAAAATACTTCTTTACTTCATTTAAAACATTTTTGCAATTGGAACTATATGTCTATGACTGACGGTTTAGGAACTAGTCATTGGTCACCGTTGAGAGTGGACACCCTGTATGGTAAGAGTTTTTTACTTTTAGGTTGAATTGATTTAATATATTTAAACATCGAGTTATCTATTTTTTAGTATTATTGTATATATGATTGATTTAATATTGTATATATTCGTATTATTGTATATATGATTGATTTATATAGCTAAATTAATCAGCAGTTTAGGAGTTATTTATATAATACAATTGAGTTATCGAAACTCCTCAATGTGATCGTCTCTCTGTCGATATAGTTCCTATACAAAATTAATTTTAACACAATTATTCAAACTGGTAAAAAAATCATATGAGTTGTTATTTTCCAACTGGACGAAAAATGTCCGGGCCGGGATTCGAAGCTGGGATCTTTTGGCTGAAGCTGCCAATGATCTATAGCGTTGACAGCTTCAGCCAAGAGATCCCAGATTCGAATCCTGGCCCGGACATCTTTTGTTCAGTTGGAAAATTACAACTCATATGATATCTTTACCAGTTTGAATAATTGTGTTAAAATTAATCTAGTGTAATCACGTATCCAGCATTTACTGGGGTTCCATATAACCTGCGATTTATTCTGTTGAGCTGATTCAGATATCAGACCAGATGCTATGATCAATAAGGTCCAACCTGGGCTTCCCGGTTACAGAAGATAGGGAAAATAATTTTTTAATTGAAAAGAGCTTTTTTACATGTAGTTAGTGATGAACATAACGATTATTTTGATTATTCGTATGAATCATTCGAGCATGCGCAGAAGTATATCTGTCAAACTTCAATTTTTTTTTCTTTTTTTTAATTCAATTATTACCAGAAATTTTGAAAAAAAAAAAAAGAAGTTTCTGGTTTTAATTAGAATTAGATTAGACGCCAGATAAAATGAAAAATGTGTTTCGTAAATGAAACACATTTTTGTTGTAATTGAATTAAAAAAAAATTGAAGTTCGACAGATATGCTTCTGCACATGTTCGAATAATTCACTCGAATAATCAAAATAATTGTTATGCCCATCACTACATGTAATATATATTTTTTAGATTGTTCACTAACAACAGCAAAAAAGCATTTTAATATTAAAAATATGAATAAACCATTCAAATAAAGTTTTAAAATTTATTAAAAGCGATACTTTCGTTTTCGCTGCATTCCAGGAGCCTTTTTGATTATGATAATTTCAATGGTTTAAACGCGTAGTTCGATTATATTGTCTGTTAAATTTGTGTTTCATTTATTTTATTTTATTATTTTATTTCCTTAATGATGAAGTTTTAATTTCGTTCTAAAATATTAGGCGGAAACAAGTGCTGAACTATTTGTATTGTTTTAAGGGCAAATGGGTTAATCTTTCAGAATCGTGCTGCACGCGATAGAGATAGATTTAAAAAAACATGCTTGAAAATTATTTTAAAAACCATAAAAAATCAGTAACTTGAAATTCAGGGTCTCGAGTACCATATAAATCTACTTCCTAAGACAAAAACCTGTCTAAAACGGAATATTTCTCTGGTCATTTGAGATTCTATCTTAGTAGATTGTATTGAAGTAAACACGATACACTTAGAGAGTAAAATCTGTGCAACCGGAATCGCTAGTTACCGAAACAAAATTCCGCATTGGAGAGGTTTTCGATTGAGTAGTTATAATTGTGAGGAATTCTTTCCATAATGATCATGCATGTTTTAAGTATAAGACGAGATTTGTTATTAGCAGGTTCCGTTTTTATAGGATTTATTGAACTAAGTACACTAAAACCTGTAAAAGCAAAATTGCAAAGACTGGAAACATATTCCGTTTTAGACAGGTTTCCATCTGAGCAAGTATATTCTTTTCGGCGACACAAATATTTTTCGCTATAGACAGGTTGAGTTTTAACAGGTGTTACTACATAAAGTTCTACTCGATGTCCACTACACAGAAAAAAATAAAACCCAACTTGGGTCGAAAGATTCTTGGGTATGTGCCCAAATTGGGTCATACCTGTTTTGGTTACCACTGTGTATCCATTTTGGGCACTGTTAAATACCCATTTTCAGATTTTTTTTTTTTTGAAAATGGGTATTTAACAGTGCCCAAAATGGATACATAGTGGTAACCAAAACAGGCATGACCCAATTTGGGCACATACCCAAGAATCTTTCGACCCAAGTTGGGTTTTATTTTTTTCTGTGTACGAATACCATACTAAAATAAATTAAAAAGAATTTGTGCATCATGAAAAATCGAGACTTTCGGCGCCCCGCGCACTGGTTCCCCGGGACGGGTCTTAAAGGCCTTGAAAATCGGGCATCTGGCAACACTAATCGTAATCTAATTTTAAACCAATAGCAGTGTTCTTCTCAAACTTGTCATTCGCATTTCAATATTTTTAAACGATTTTTTTCATAGGATATCTAAAGTCGATATCTAACCGGGTATCTTTGTACTTTTTCGATTTTGATTGCAGTTTTTATTTTATTTTTTAACTTTCGGAATTAGTTCCGAAAATCAATGTATCTTCATAAGAAAAAACTGCAACCAAAATTAAAAACGTAAAAGAATATTGAAATGAGAACGAGAAATTTGAAAAGAACGCAGCCATTGGTGTTTAACTTTGGATTGAGAGACTAATCACATGACAGAACCCGCAAGCTAATGTTATTCCTATGGATGCTCTCTTTTCAAATTTGTAATTTGCATTTTAATATATTTATTAATTTTATTTTATTTTATTTTATTTTGCATAGGATAGCTGAGGTCGATCTCTAACCGGATTTCTTTTTCACTCTTTCGATTTTGGTTACGAATATTTTTTATGAGGTCACTTTCTATTTCGGAAGAGTGTTCGAAGGTGATCCTTATAAACAAAACTGCAACCAAAATCGAAAAAGTATAAAAAAATCTCAGCTATTCAATGGGAAAAAAAAGCAATATTATGGCTAATATGATGATGAAACCACTCATTTTATTTGTGGTATTTAAGCATTTGGGACTTGAAAATTCTGTCTAAATTCCACAAATTTCATTTTATTCATTCAATTTTATTTATTCAATTTTTAATTTAATTTCTTCTTATTTTAAATAAGTTTTTGGTATCCATATTCAGTGTGTTGGGGAATACTTTCATTGTCAACTAATTAGTACATACTTAATCATTATTTCATAGTTTAAGTTGGTGTTATGGTAATGTTTCGTTTATGGTTATATATATATATTGAAATGCAAATATTAAAAAAAAAAAAAAAACGCTTTCATAGGATTAACATTAACAGCTTGCGAGTTTTGTCGCGTGATTAGCGTAGGCTCTTAAGGGGTCAACAGCAGTTTTGGCATTCTAACAAAAACAGCTGATATATCATGTATCTTTTTATTGGGAATTTCGGAAGCGATTTCAATATTTTTGTGGTATTATAATTAACTATACTTTGATCATTTCTTTAAAAATGGAAAATCAACTCCTTTTTGATAACGTTAATTTAAAAAAGTTATTTATTATCACTATGGTGTTGTTTACGGAATCGTGTAACTATTGCATTTATTATTTTTATCCTTTTGCCGGACGACCAATTTGTAGTTCAGCTACTGATAAAACTGTAAAATACATAAATAAATAAATAAATAAATAATAGAAAATAAACTATTGAAATCCCCCCAGTAGTTTCCGAGAAAAAGATACATCATTATCAGTAGTTTTCAATAGGATTTCACAAGTGTTCTTGCCCCTTTGAATAATATTTCATCGACATTGGCAATTTATTGGAAATGTCAGTAATGCCATATCAGTATTTCTCATATCTGAATAAACATATCACAATCATAGAGAAACGCATTATTTGAGAAATATTATGTGAATTTATTGAGACAGAGCGATATTTTGATAATTATATTTTGCCATTAAAACAAAATGTAAAGAATATGGTATGTATACTGTTTGAAATTCTGTTTATGCAAAACGTTTTAATGATAAAATTAATACTGACGTTAAATTTAAACGACTATTTTCTATAAAATAATTAAAATTTATTCGGGAATTATTTGGATTTTTTGATTTATTTGTGTTTAACTGTGTTTAACTTTTTAAAAATTAGACCATATCCAATATCATATATAAAATTGATGCGTAAAATTTCAAAACTCTTTTTGTGTTTTTTTTAAAATAATTTTAATGGTTATTAAAAAAAAAAAAAACTTAAAAAGATATTAGTTATCTAGTGATTGTATACACTGCATATTCTTATGTAATCATGGAATTAAATTTTTTTGTGTTACATTTTATACAATAAAAAAAATATCAGAAAAAAAATTAAAGAATAATTCCTAAAAACATTATTAGATATCGAAAACTGCAGCAATTTTTTTTAACTATATTAAAAATTTGTAAAACTACTCTCCTACTTTATAATTTACTTGGAACATTTCGGTCAATCTTAACACGAAACTTGGGAGATAAATTTTCTAAAGTATAATTATTAATTCATCTTTTGTTAATAAAGCAATATTAGTTCCAGGTTGATTAATTATATTTTATTTTGTCTTAATAATTTTACACTTATATTACATTACTGTAGACGTTCAATGTTTAATTTTGGAATAATCTATCTATTAATCTATACTAAATTAATATAAGGTTAAACAGGAAATTTTCGCAATGTATTTTAAACTGGAAACAAAAATATTGAAACTTCTGCTGTTTGATTTTTCAGAAAACAGTATAATGCAGTGCAAGTATCTTTCAGTATAAAAGTATTATTCAGTATTCTTAAAAACATCGTTAAGTGATCAATTCCAAGCGGGTAGGAAAGGGGAGAATGCTTTCCTTTTAAATTCAGTGATAAGTTTTCCAGAAGATTGTCTACTAGAATTTTAAATTTTTGCTTAAATAATATTTAAATATTTAATAAATATCAAAAAGTGAAAACTTCATTTATTTAACTGACCAAATTTAATGCGTTTTCTTTTACACAAACTGCCTTTGTCGTTAGGTAAAGTCTAAATTATTTCTTATGTTATCGATTCAACGTTCCTGAAAAGAGTATAAATCTTCCAAACGAAGAAAAAACAAAATAAAAATCTGAATTTAACATTGTGAGCTATGATACAACAGTCTAGTTAAGATTTAGAGATGGTGTTATTTAGTTATCATGGCCTGTTTGTTTATAAATGCCAAACATAAATTCCTAAAATGTTTCCTCTGTTCCAGACATCTCTCCTCCCGCGCATCTTCATCCTGAGTCCGGCTGCTACCGAAACCGAAACTAAACTTCCCGTCACACCTGGCGCTCAGCTGCTAGCGCCCTCAATCTCCCCTCACGCACGAAAGAGAGAGGGGTTGTTCTGACGCAGGCGCGAATGTAAGGAAAGGCGGCGCTACGCCCCACCTACGCCCAATGGAATAATATTTCGGACGCCCTACTGAATGAAGGTGTGTCCATCAAAACGGCGCGAAACACGCGAGAAGACAGTGCCGGACAAATCAGCTCGGAGGTAGGAAGGGCCTTGAGTGCCATTCCCATTGTTCTCCATTTCAGAGTTCTCTGCGGGACAGAGTAGAACTGGAAGATAATTGTGGAATTGAAATCGAAGCACCACGGACTGCATGAATATGCTAGACGCGTCCGACTTCAGGGCGCTGACCGAGCCCACGTACCAGACGCTGAACGGTAGGATGTCACCCCCAGGTTTTGCGACGGCAGTTCAAGCAAACAGCTACGCTACTCTCACCCCACTGCAGCCTTTACCGCCAATATCTACAATGTCTGACAAGTTTTCTCATCCTTATGGACATCACCATGCTGGAAATGTTGGTGGTGGTTTCACTCTCATGCAAAACAATTTAGGCATGGCCGGCCACATGGCCAACAGCTATCACCAGTATGAGAAACTGGGAAGTATGGCAAGCATGAACATGAACCATCATCCGTCGGCCATGTCTGCCATGATGTCTAATGGTTTGCAGCAACAGCAGCAAATTGTGTCATCATCACCTTACTCTCAAAATGGCTTACACTCACCAGAAAAAAATATGTCTCCGAACGGCTACGAGTCTTACCGTGACCTGACCCGGGGTCTGGTCAGTCCACAAAGCCCAGCCGTAAGCCCCATGACAACTCTTAATGGACTTTCTGGTCCCCATATGGGAGGCCACCAGACACCAGCACATCATCATCTTCAGGCGAGGGATGTGAAACCTCCCGCTAGCAGTTTAACAGCACCAACGCCGGTTCCACCGGTCAGCAATTTGGCTGGAGCTGCAGCACCTACTCCTAATCCAACCACGCCGGGGGGCATTCCACTGACGCAGCCAAACGCTCCCATCCAGGCATCGGTCACTACCTCCATGAACAGTTCTATGGTGGGCCGTATGCCTCACCAACAGAAGGTGAATACGGCGGAGGAAGTGGAAGAAATTAATACAAAAGAACTGGCCCAGAGGATCAGTGCTGAACTAAAGCGATACAGTATTCCACAAGCCATCTTCGCACAACGAGTTCTCTGTCGGTCCCAGGGGACACTTTCGGACCTGTTGAGAAATCCAAAGCCCTGGAGCAAGCTCAAATCTGGTAGAGAAACATTCAGAAGGATGTACAAATGGCTGGAAGAACCCGAATTTCAAAGAATGTCTGCCCTTCGACTCGCAGGTAAGAGATAGTTTTTCACCTCATTTTTACTTTGACATTTTTCATATTTTAGTTGTAAAAAATGTTGAAAAAGAAACATGACCTAAAGGGTTGTTTTTTTTTCTATGATAAAAATTGGCACACATTAAATGCAATTTTATCGCTTTTTTCTTTAAATGCAGTGTATTATGTGATAACCCTCGATTTCAATGTAGCTGAATTCAATATTTATTTGAATTTCATAATACCATTACAGCTGTAGACAAACAGATATATTAGTTCACGCAATTCTGAGCGATTTTTAAAAAATCATACAGTTTCTGTTAAACGTTCTTATAATCGTCTTATTTCAAATTTGACTTCTGTGTATTGTCGCTTTTAAACATTTGTTAAATAATTTATTATATAAACATGACTCCCAAATGGTCCGTTTTTTGAATACCGGTATTTTCCAAGAAATTGTTTTGTGGTAGATTTTTACAACATTTGCAATAGAAATGATCTCCAGGATTGGTTTCTAAAAAATTTCCAAGAAAATATTTCTTAGAAAATATTGATATTCAAAAAGTGGACCATTTGAAAGCCTTGTACAAAGTTTTTTTTTAATTATTATTACGGTCTGTGTGACGAAAAGTGTCTAGTACGTTTAGTATTTTAAGGGAAGAATTATATTAATAATTTAGATCTGCCTAAAATTTCAAAGTAAGATTATTTGACGGGTGGGTTTTCACATCAAAATTTTCAATTTAGTACAAACAGTGGTTAATTCAATCAATGACCTGGGTAGGATTTTTCCCCAGGAAATAAAATTTTTCCTCCTAGGTTGATTTCTAACTTTCTATTAATAGTTCGAAAGAAAAATTCCCGCCCAGAATTCTACAATGAATTGTAAAAATCCCTTCTCAGATGAAAAAGTCTGGATTGAACATGGATTAAAAAACTTATTCTCAAAATAGTTTATAAGTACGAAGGGTTTGAGTTTCAACCTTATGTGGAAATATGCATACTCCGATTTTATTATTTTGCAATTTTTTAAAAGTCTTTTAATATTTCGTAAATATTAAAATATCCTTCCATTTTGTTTTCAAGTATCTTAAATCAGTTAACGCTTGAATTCATTGAAACTTTGCTGCGTTATTATTTGTAACATGCATTTTTTTTAATTGTTGCAAACATTAGAAATACACAGGAATGATTATTAGATATATATAAAAAAGTTTTTTTTTTTTTTTTTTTTTTTTTAAAGTTATTTTTAATGAAACACACAATGACATCGTCTTTTTATAATTTGGTAACAAAATGAATTTTTCAGGCAAAAATTAAATAATCCATTTAGAAATCCTTTAAAGAAAATTTTGAAAGAATTCACACATGACAAAGTGGGCAATAAACATTGAAAAAAAAAATTATATGGAACTTTCTGATCTGGAAATTGCTTGTGTAAGTTTTTAATACTAGAAAAAAAAAAGTTTCCAATTTCAAAATGTTTGGCATGTAAAGCAAAAACGAACCGGTTTTTATTAAAATAAATTAAGTTGTTTAAAAATTAATGATTTTAGTTATAATGTAAATTTGGACCCTTATAGAGTTTTTTTTTTTTTTTTTTTTTTGTAACTAATTATATTTTTATTGGTAAAATAACCATAATACAAGAAAAAAAAGGCTCATTATTATCAAATATATTTAAACATTTAATTACTGCAGTAAACTTTGACGAATACTGCACTACTGTTAATTACATTCTATGCAATAATACATTACTTCTATTTAGTTAAAAAATTTTAGGTGTTTTAATGATTTATTTATGGCATTAAGCTGCTTAAAACATAAGCTTAAATATTTTTCCGTTATTGATTTTCAGACTTTTTAAAAATAAAAGTTAAAAGTTAAACAATTTTAATATACTATAAATATTTTTTTAAATAAAACAATTTAAATAATTACATCCGTTCAATAATTAGACAATTCTATTCTTTTTTTTTTTTTTTTTTTTTTTTTGCTTAAAACTAACATCAGTCATTCAACTAAGAGACATACAGAGTTTTTGAGAATTTTTTTGATCAATAGGTATTTAGGTATTCAGGCAAAGCTAAAATATTTTATTAGTTTTCGATTTTTCGTTTTAGATCAGTAGGCACACAAGAATAGGAAAACTAAACATTCTAATCTCAATACTGATATTTCATTGAAATCGTATAATTTAAACTGATGCGTGGTGCAATACTCCGAGGGAGAAAAGTTTTTCCCTTCTCTTAATGCTTATAATAAAATTCCCCTCTCCTTTTTTTCCGTACATTGAGTTTCGTTTCCCTATAAATCTTCTTTTCTGATACAACTGCTTCATTGTTTTTGTGCTATGATGAATTACTAAAACTTACTTGGTTCTTTTGTTCAATGAAAAAAACAGTTCTATTATCTTTGATGACATTCGACAGTTTTTTTCTTTATTAAAATTTACATTAAATAAATTTTCTGAAAGAAGAGTAGCATTTTTGTATGTATACATATACTAATAAACGGACAAGACATTTTCGTTTTAGTATTCTTTCAGTATTGGAAGCGCTGCGCACCAGCGGACCAATTGTTACCACTAATTTATTATAATATTTTTCGCTTTATCTATTGACAGAATTTCTGCGATTCAATAATGCAAAGAATACAATCAAAAATTAGTGATGACGATTGGCCTGCTTGTACATCACTGTTATTTATAAAACGAATTGGAGAGCTCTACGCATTCTCCGTTAGACTGAATCGCGGTAATGAATAGATCAATTATAATCATTGTCAATTATTTTTGTGATACGTATATTTTATCGATATGAACAACAATAAATAAAACTAACTGTTATTAACGGATTTGTATCTGTACATCACATTTTATTCATGAGAAAATTTTAAATGGAATTACATTACGGTGAATATTTTGATAATAAATGGACCTAAACTGCACATTTTTCTGCATTCATGTAGTACGCAATTTACATGTCTTGAGTTATGACTTTTATTTCAAGATCGATCTGAATTTACAGAAAATTTCAATTACTTTTTTTTGCCAAAATTAATTATTTTTAAAAATAAATATGTAAAATTTAAGGAATTTTTAGTCGATTTATTTTTGTAATGTACTGGATTTTTTTTATTTAGTTTTTTAAAACATAAAATACAACAAATTAGTTTTAAGGTAAAAATTAAATAATTTTTTCTGCTTGCAAAATGAAAAATGTATTCAAAAATTTTACAAATATATTAATATTAATCACGTAAATTAATAAATTTATATAAAAACAGCACTGTGGGAAATTTATATGGTTTAAAATTTATTTAAATAAAACATAATATTGTCAAAAAGAGGATTATATTTTCACTTCTTAAAAAATATTATGAAAACTTCTCATTTCAGTTTTATTACTTTATATTAAAAAAAACGGTTATATTTATTATGGTAATAGAATAATTACAATAGATGAATAGAATTGGATAAAATGGAATTAATAAAATCTCTTTTGTCACGAATTAGAGCCAGCTTTTTCATTGATTCGAAACATTCTATTTAAATGAGATTAATTAAAATTACGGTTAATATATCTACAAATATAAAGTTAAACGTTTTGTATCGATTAATAACAACAATATTTTTAAACTTATTTATTTAAACGCATATTTACGTCTATGACCATTACGTATATAAAATATATTTCTTTGCTTGTAACTTTTTTTTTTTTTTTTTTTTTTTTTTTTTTTTTTTTTTTTTGTGGGGGGGGGGGGGGATAATTTTTATTTACTAATATAATTTGATAATGTAACTTTTAAAATAGGTAAAAAGAATATTTTGAATATCTACAGCTCTCAAATACAACTCTCAGGATATAATACATCTCTCAAAACGCTTTTAAACTTTTAGTTTGTGGATTTGAATTTTCAAAGAAAAAATGAAGGAGGTAATGTGTTTAAAATATAATTAATTGTAATAAAGTATGCAACAGTGTATCTTTCTGCATAAAAATTGCTGGAGCGCGATAATATTATTATTTTAATATATGAAAAAACACTAATATCCCTTGCATTAAAACATTAAATAGGAAATGAAAATCCATAAATTAGTTAATTCTGCACATGTATTTTGCAGACAAAACATAACATGAAACACAATTGCACCCAAGTAGTAGACAAATTATTTCGATTAACTTACTATGAAGAAATTTACAAAACGATTAAACCTATAAATGTTAATAAAAGTAATTTGATAAAAAAATTTTGATAAAAAAGCAAATTTGATAAAAAATACTGGTAAATACTGGGGTGAAAGGCAGTGTAAGAAACACACACACATATATTAATATAAATAAAGGCGATGTATAACTTGCTAAAAGCTTTAGAAGGAGGCTTCTATGGTAGTGGACTGTAATAATAAAAAATACAAATAAAAATAATCAGGGAATAATATGTTCTAAAAGAATTAAGATAATGGGAAAATCCTAAGTTGTAAATGAGAATAAAGAGAAAGAAAATTTAACAGCAAAAACAATACAGACATTTCTATTTTTTTTTCTAATTTTAAGAAATTTCCTATAAAATAAATTTAAATTTGGGAAGAATAAAAATTGTACATAAATTGCAACACTTATATGATTTTACGACTCTGATTCTTCAGTTTAGTCTGCGGGTTTCAGCGGAGAGAATGTCTTCAGATTCTCCCTGAATTTACCGCACCTTTCTCGCTATTTTCACTTTACGAGAAAACATTTTCCCCTCACTTTTTAGACAGGTTATTCAAACAGCAGAAAAATCTGTTATTCATGTAAAACTTTTTCTTACTTTCGAAAGTTTTTTTTAACTTTTAGGTCGCTGTATAAATAATAATCTGAACAGCAGCAAAATAAACACTTAAGAATATTATGTTTAAGTATAAATAATTTAGATTTACTTCGCAATAAAAGTAATCTTAATAATAATAATAATAATAATAATAATAATAATAATAATAATAATAAATATTTAAGCATCTTCAATTCAGTTGTATTAATAACTGTAATTCTGTATGTCTTTGAATTGAATATTTTACATAGAACAATTTTCTGTGTCAATTTATTTTAATTCTGAAAGATGCCATACTTTACTACACCTAATTAAAAAATATCTATTTTCTTCTTTTTATATTTCTATATATTGAATATATATATAATTTTAACTTGTTTTTATATAAAATCGATAAAGTATATCAATATTATAGCATGTTATACCCTTTTAATTTTTTCATAGTTTGAATAATTCATTAAAACTCGCTTGACAAACTTTTGGACAATTTTGTAAAAAAACAAAAAAAAAAGTTATGCCTGTTATAATATTTAGTAAGTAATTTGTGACATTTAAAGTATTTTAGTTAATATATTTCAGTGTAACTTTAATGTTTTATAACGTGTTCGTTTTTTTCTGTTTTATTTTTTTTAAAATGAATGTTAGTTTTCACGTAATATAAGTACTTCAAATTTTATTATTTATTTTTTTTTTAAATGTATATATATTGTAAAAATTATTTCTAAGCTAATATTAAATCCGTAATTTGTTAAAAATTTTACTGAATTTTAAATTCTTCTTTACTTTTCATACTTTTTAAAAAGCATTTAAAATGTTTAATTTTTCCGTGTACTGAAAAAATTTATAATTTTATATAACGTTCTGAAAGGTCTCCATTTTTTTCAGATGCTTACTATCCAATGCCATTGGGCGTGAAGCGAAAATGTGGTTAACAGTTTCAACTCAATGGACATTGAAGTGATTGTTATAAATAAAAAAAATCAAGTAGCAAACAGAAAAAAATGGACCTTTTAAGAACTTTTAAAATGGCTGCATTGTGTAACATTTTTCATATTCAATATTTCATTTGTTTTTGAAATTTGTAAAATTAAAGTTCTTATATTGAATTTTGAAAATGTTGTTATCATTTGTTGAAAGAAAAAAACAAGCCTAAAGTTTAAAAGAACAATCAATTTACATTTTATTTCATCCAATTTATAAAGAAATGGATCTACAATGCTGTCATGTGCATTTCACTGCGTTACAAATTGAAAATGTTGCTTTAAAAGATACGGCGAATAACATTTTATAATAATTCCAGATTTTCAAGTAAATTACAGCTGTCGCAAATATATATATATATATTTTAATTATAGTTCATTAATTCTCTTTTCTTTTCATTTTTAATCATGATCTTTCTATGCATTAAATACATGCACGTTGATTAAAAGTATTTATTTTTTTTTTACCTTTATTTTGTTGAAATACACTATATATTTTTTAATGCCTGGTTATTAGAAGTTAGTATTTCAAAAATTCATTATTTTCTTAATAAAACTGCTAAAAGAATAATAAAAACTAAATTGATTAATCTCATTATAAACATGGTCTACAATAAATGCGATACAGTAAGTAATTGTTATCAAATAAACATGATTTTTTTATTATTTTTTTAAATATTAATTATATGAAAACAAAAATGTAGAATAAATGAAAATAATTTATAGAACGTTTTAACACTTAGGATTTTTAATAAACGATATCAATATATTTTTCTTTTTTAATATGAAAAATCATAATGTACTCGTAGTATAGGAGAAATGACTAAAATGTATAAATAAAAAAAAATCAAGATGAAGCAATACAGCTTTGAAAAGCATGGAAAGATTTAAGTTATTAAAAAATAAAATCAAGGTGTAATCTAATTTTATTTTTTAAATCTGATTTATTTAAAAATTTTGGTTGTTTTAAAAATTTTTAGCAAATTTTTCTATTTTGATTTAATTATATAACTACATAGTTAATTTAAATTCTTGAAATTGAATTACAGTTTCTTCTATATTCTTTTGCGGATTTCCCTTAGAAGCTTTTAATTAATTTATTTATTTATAGTAAATGTGTGACTAAAAAATTAAAGATAGATATAAACAATATGTACAAATATTTGTATAATTATTACAACGTAATCCTCTAAAAATATCATGTAATTTCTTAAAATAACTTTTATATATTTATTTGCGAAAATTCTGGATGTTAAATTTTTTAAAGAAATATTTATATTAAATTTTAATTGCATTAATGTTTACTTGTTCTACACTACGCTTATTTTGTATAACATAGTTTCTATTTTATAAACTATAATTTGCAAACTCTTGAAAGTATTGTACATGTAAATACTTTTCTGTAATAAATAGCAACAATTTAAGCCATGTGTTGTTGTTCAAACAGCGAGATAGTGTAACATACATAAAAATTCATCATTTTACTTTTTAAAGTTACTTCAAATACCAATTTTCTAAAATAGCAGAAAAGAAATGTAGCTTACAATTGTGCAAATGTTTATTATTATTATTACTTTTATTTAAAAAAAAAAGCAAGTTAATGTCCCATTTCTTTAAAAATAAAAGCAGTTATGAATTTAATAATAGGCTGTTACAAGTACTACAGTGCACCTCGGAGTATTCCTTTGAAGTTTTTGTTTACATCACGTTAAAAAGACACCGTGATGAAACCGCGAACATTCAACTACTTAATGTAATTAGCGGATGATAAAACCACTATCCCCTCGTGAAATCCCCCCTACCCTGTGACGTATGAATCAGTGGACCGGTGTCCTCCCCCCTATGGAAGCAGGTGCCCCCCGGTTTAAGTGGGATTACATCAAAGGGGAAAGGAGGGAGAATGTCTATCGCTAGGTGTAGGGGGATCCTAATCAAAAGACCCTCAAAAGTACAAAGCCTAGAGAGATTTCAGAGGGTGGAGGAGGCCATCTCGCAGACGAGAGAAAGATCATAGGAGAGGGAGATGGAGATCAAGGCTGGTGTGAAATACGACAATAACTGTCTAGAACTTTGTTGTGAAACAAAAGCCAAATAGGGGCTATTAAATAATAAAAATCGAATAAATAAGTGCTCTTTAAAACGTTTATCTTTGTTTTATGGGATACTGGACGTTCAAATTGAAAGTTCTCAATTCAAAAATATTGCGAGAAAGTTTTGAATGTTTTCATTTGCTTAAGAAATGTTCCGTAAAAATATTTTTATTTTATGCAAATAAGATTTACTTATATTTACAGAATAATGTTGCATTTAAACTGCGTTGATGATATTTTAAAAATGAAAAAACAATACTGTAACTATTACTAGAAAAGTTTTTAAAACTTAGATTTGTGTTTATTTTTTTTAATCTAATTCGTTATTGAAAATTTTGGAAGCGCAAATAAAAAGATATATATTAAAAAAAAATGTTTCAACTTTATCATTTGAAATCGAATTGTATTACGATTTCTAATTAAAAATATCAATATTCATTATGCTATTATTATTAATTTTAAATTGTTAATTTTAAATATAATTTTCTTACTTAATTTGTAATTTGTTAGTAAATATTTCATAATTTGGTTAATTATTTTGTAATTTGTTATATATTGTTTCATAATTTGTTTAATTATTTCGTAATTTGTTAATGTAATATTTCATGATTTGTCCAATTATAGTCAATTTTAAACATAACTGTCGGTATTAATTAATTTTTGAAGTTATAGAATTATATTACTGACGCCATTCCATTAATTAATTTTTTTTACACTAAAAAACCAGAGTTATGCAGGTAATAGACACCATGATGCAAACAACAACAATAACAATAATAAATATGCATCTTTAACTTCTGTATAATAGAATATCTTTGAACACATAACGCCGGATGTGAAATGTTTATATATATATATATATATATATATATATATATATATATATATATATATATATATATATATATATATATATATATATATATATATATATATATATATATGTATATATATGTATATATATATATATATATATATATATATATGTATATATATATATGTATATATATATATATATATATGTATATATATATATATATATATATATATATATATATATATATATATGCAATGAATGCAAAATTTTTATATTCGTTTTGAAACGCAAGCTGACAGCTAGTTTTATTTTTAAAAAAGCATTTTGCGCTATCATTTAGCTTTTGTATTTAATTTTTTTGTGAAAAATTGTCTACATAAAAAATTGGAATGATACTAAATGTTTTAATATTAAAATGTAATGGGATTAAAGGTTTTATTTTATTTATTTTTACATAAATCATGTTTGCTTAAAGAAAAAAAGTTTTGTAAAGTTAAAATAATCACAGTACATTATATATTTTAAAAATTACGACAGTGGAATGCAACTTTCCTAACAATTAATAAATAATATTAAACCAACAGATCCCCCTCCTCCCCCCCCCCAAAAAAAAAATCTATATAAATCTTACATTTTTTGCAAGAAACTGAGAAGTAATGGTATAGTATTATATGTAAAGGCGACAATATTTTAAAAGGAAGTTATAAATTAATTTAATCTTAAAAAGTATGGTAAAATATTCAAAATTGAACCTGTCAGTGTAAAAGGGAAATTTATGTTAATTAGACATGGATGCTAGTATAGTTAAATGTTTCACAACTTTTTTATTTTTTAATACTTTCTAAAAGTCTGAGGATATTACTCCTGCACATTTTCAAGAAACTTTTGTTGTCGCACTGTACAATTTCTACAATAAAAACATTCTAAATTTTTTACCATAATGAATTTTTTTTTTATATATTGACACGAGTTCCTATGTACAGTTTTGTTTAACTAAGTGATGCTTGGAATTTTAGAGGCGTTTTTGAAGTTATTGAATGTTTTAATAATGCTAAAATACACCTTAATTTTATATGTTTAATTATCTACAACTGTATATGATAAATAATGAAAAATTAATATGAATAAAAAATTGTAAAATTTTTTCTTTTATAAGCTTATAATGAATCTTCTCTGAATAATGATTTTATTGGAATTGCTTCATAATAATTGCATTCTTAAGTTTATCAATTAAATATTAATTCTAACCTAAATTTAAATTTAAGTAAGATCTGAAATATAATGTTACACATATTTATGTAATAATGTATTGCTTTAAAGAAAAGACTCAAAAACATAATTCATATTTTAAAAAATAATCAGGTATTTTAAAAAAAAAAAAAAAAAAAAAAAAAAGGACAATAAAATAAATAACTAAAGTTTATAGTGTAATTATGAATTTATTACGAGATATTTTATTTTTATTTTTTATATCATTATTACATTTAATATAATGATCGTGTAGCATGGCATCAAGATGTGCTTGTTTTTTAATATAATTCTTTTCAAATAGTAAATATTGGATTATTTAATTTATTTATTCTGTAATCAAATAAGGCAATGGTTATTATTTGGAAAAAATGGTACTAAAAAAATAAGCACCTCTACGCACTCTGTGTAAACGAGAAAAAAAAAATTGGAAAACAAATATTTTGGGAAACAAATTTGTCAAAAAACAATATCATGAATGTCTAAATAACCTCCTTCATAAAGATCTTCAAAATTTTCAATTACGACGTGATTGTGTCATATCAAAAGCATATCTATCCCTGACCTTCATCTTCCCGTTAAAAAAAAGTGTGGACCTACTAAAAACACCAAAACAATTTCTTAAAAGCTTGGAAATCCCCATTTCAGCGTTGAAAAAAGAAATATGATGAAAAAGGGCCAAATCCAAAGGAAGGGGAGACGTGGTGAAAGAGAGAGAATTTTGTAGAAGAGATCAACCACGACGATGGCTTTACAGGGGATTGAGTGTTCGGAGGGGAAAAAAAGCTTTCAGAATAGACTTGGGATATTTACAAGCGGTTTTATTTAGTTCACAAGGAAATGAAATGATCAAGTCTCGATATAAAACACTTTTATTAATATTATTAGGATAATGGTTAATATTAAATTAAGTTAATAAATTAATAACGTTATTAATGTAAAAATTGGAAAGAAATTTATCTCTTTTTTGTATTTTTACAAAGTATTGTTATTAAGTAATTACCTTAAAAACATATCCATTTACTGAAAAAATACAATTTCTTTAAATAACAATATTCACAAAGTTTTGTTATTTAAAGCTTTAAAGCTCATTTTTCTTTATAGAAAATTACATAATTTGCGTTAAACCTACATAGACAGTAAATTTTGGACAGTATTAGACAGAAAATCTATAAGAAGAAAATCTATTTACTAATCTGTATTTTGTAAAACAAGATTATTAAAGGATTAATTTCAATAAATTCTATTCACTCCCACAGAAAATAAAGCAATTTATTTAGCGTATTTTACAGAAAATCTTGTATTTAATCATTCATATTCTATTAAAAAGACAGCATAAAATGTTAATTTTGTAAATGTGCGAATTACATACTTATTCAATATTATAATTTAGCAATGTTTAATTGACAAAATAGTTTTAAGCTTTAAAAAAAATGCATTTTATTTTTCATATTCCACGGATATTATATTTATTATACATTTACATTCGAATTATTCACAAAGCAATTTAAAATTTCGAAAATATTTATATTTATTTAAAAGAATTCAAAATAAATCCTAATATGAGTTCATTTAAGGTATTTTCAATGTTACGACAACATTTTACGAATACTGGTCGTTGTATATATTATTTACTAAGGTCTTTTTAAATCAACAGAATAATATTGCACCATTGTGTAAAAATGATCAATTACAGTACAATATTGGATATATCTGATAATTTTGCCAGATTTTTTTTTTCGTAAATACCTTTGCAGAAAAAAGTGCAAGAATTAAGTTTTATAGATACTATTAAAAGATATTTAAAATAAGCAGCAGAATTTACTTTCTATGATGGTTAAAATAAAAAATTTAACTCTTTAAAGACATGTTTGAAATTAAAAATAATACGCTTTTACACAAAATTATAAAATAATGATCACAATATTTTAGATAAGCAATTTTGTTATTTTTGTTATATAAAAAGGCATAAAAAGAGATAGTAAAGATAAATTGCTATAAAATAAAATTCCTAATCCTTTATTTTTCACATGATATTTAAAAGCTTAAAAAAGAAAAAAGAAATTTTGTAGTCAATATTTAAATGAAAAATTAAAGAAATATATTAAATATATTTTTATTCAAGAACAGTCTTTGTTCCTTCAAAAAATATCAAAATTAAATTTTAAAATAACTATTATCTTCAGAATTTTTCTAGTAGAAAAACGTAATAATATTTTTTATTCTCTATATTTTAATTTTTATCTATTTAAATGTACATTTTTATTTTTTTTATCTCTCTCCAAAAAATCACGCGTTCTCTAATAAAATTAATCTCTGCACAATTTGTTTTATTTTCAAATGTTATGTAAGTTTACTTAGTATTTTTCATGTTTTGTAACTTTTTAATCAGTCCTAAAACGACGATTCTTTTAAGCATGTGCCATGTAATTTCGTGTCAACAATCGGCAAGGCTAAAAATTGTGAAAAACAATTCATTGAGGACTTGTTATAACAACAGAACACACCATTTATTTCTCTAACTATTAATTTCTACTTTTGAACTGTAGTTTGAACAAACCTAACTGATGCTATATCAATGAGATTTAACTTTTAGAATGTTGTAGAGAATGTAGTACTTAGAATGTTGTATCTTTAAATACGTGTACACAATTTTATATTATTAATTTATTTATATAAAATATAAAAAATTAAGGAACTAAAAAACTTTAGCAAAAGATTTTGTTGCACAGCATAATAATAATAATATTAAAAATTTGCTTACAAATTTTGCATTATTTTGTATTGTTTTTGTTCTAACAATTAACAATCTCTGGTGTACGGAAATAAATCAACAAGAAAAATATGATCGAAAAATAAAAATATTATAGTACATAATTACTTGAACTATTAAAAATTAAAATACTATTTTTTTCTTCAGGAAATATGTTTTTGGAATATGTTGAACTGTAACTAGAGTTCTTTACTTTGTAGCATGAATTTTATGTTACAAAAATAAATATGTGTAAAATTTAGTGAATTTATATTAAAAGTTTGTATTTTATGAATATGTTATTTGAATTACATGAATGCATATCTTTTATTAAATATATTAAAATATTTTTTTTAAATGACCGGAGTTTTATATTTTTAAATGAAGCGTTAAAATATTATAGTTTATATAACTTGTATAATGTTACACCGTAATTATCTTATTCAAACATACAACATTAAGAAATATATGGAAAATATTAGACTGTAAATAAAATCACAAAAAGAATTGGCCAACTTGATCTTAGATTACAAAAATTATTGCTTTTCAATAACAAGATAGTAAAGTATTTAAGAGATTCAATGTGTTATTCCCCTTTGTTTCTTAAAGAATTTTTATATTTTTCCTAAATTATTCACTACTTTTTTATCAAAACTAAAAATTAATTTTGAATGCCCCTTATTTCTTAATGCTAAGATACATATATATTACTACATGCCATCTCTAAATTTGAGTTTAGATCATTTTGTTCGAATTTATTAGCTATTTTTTTTTATTTATTTAAAGGTATTCTAAATAAATTAATTAATTACTTGCCATATTTAGAATAGAGATTTGGGGAGTTTTTGTTGGAAGAACTTGTTTGTCGTGTTTTGATTTCAAAGGTATTATATATATATATATATATAATATTACAAAAAAATATATACAAAAAATGACCGAGTCGCCAATTTAAATATTTTTCCAACCCTGCCCTCTGTAAATGATGCCTCTGAAAAACACAATGCTTCCTTTATAAAACACCGTGAAAATTAATGTTTTAAGCAGAAAAAATTACGAAATTGTACTAATTAATAAGTTAACTAAAATACAAAAATTATTATATTTACAGAACAAAAATATTCTCATTTCTTCAGCATCCGAATAAATATAGAAAAATTCTATCGATGTAGGAATTGATATGATTCTGCAATTGTGAGAATATATATATTTTTTAATCGCATTTATGAATGCAGTAAAAGAGAGATTTAGGAAGTATTGAAAAGAGAGAATTTGTATTTTCCTAAAAACATTTACTTCTTTATAAAATTTTACAAATTTTTCCTCTTTATACTTTTATTCTCTAGTTTTTAACTTTTAAGGCCGCAATTCGAAAGAATAATTCAAATCCCCCACATCTCCTTTACTGCCTTTCTGCAAACATTCGCCCTGGAGATTGCTTTCCGTAAAAGTCATTCAAAGTTTAGAACTTATGCAAAAAAAGTGCCCTAAATAGCCCGTTCTCCGGATTGTCTCCGAATTCATCGGGGATTCCGTAAGTCCGTTGCCGCGACAGACATGACTCCCTACGGCCGAAGAGAGCCGCTAGCGCCGGTAAACTCTCGCGGGGCTTCATGGTAGGTTGCCCACTAACGTTGGTCACTTCTGGGCGTGGGTATTTAAATTGAATGTCCTTTTTCTGCTTAGAGAGCCCCGATACAGTGATTCGATTCCGTTGAGAGTTGGAAGTTTTAAACAAAATTTTTCGACTTTTGTTTTATTTTTAGCTTTAAACTATTGTGCACTTTGGTAGACAAGTTTATTTGTTGTATAACAATTATATAAAAGCTTTTGGGGAAAAAGTTATTTACAATTTCGAATAAGAGTTATTTAATATTGAATTGTGAATAAAAATTATTAAAACTATAAAAATGGTTATTTCGAGAATTATTTATGGACAGTTTGTTAAAATATGGTTATGAAAATCTTTATTGATTTAACATAGTACTTCAAGGTCATCCCTCCCCCCTCCCCCACTTGTCAGAGATGCTGTATACTGGATAGCGTAAACAACTAAACACTGGATAATGTGATGTCTTAATGCCAATCTTGATTAATTTTCCAGGAATTATTAATCACACAGAGTTTAAAAGATGCGTTTATCTGTTTTACAAGAGTAGAAAAAAAGACAACACTAAAACGTTTAGTGAAAGAAGATTTACGATTTGATTAAAATTTGTTGAAAATGTAAAATTGAATATTTCAAAGAAGTAATATTCATGAGGTATTCTTTAAATTATAGATACTTAGTTGTTTGTACATTTTGTTTAATATTTGAAGACTCTTTTTCTTTCTGCTTATTTATTAAGTGTTGGACAATACTCTGTGAAAACTATATTCCTATAGGGTAATTTCAGGAGAATACTTAATGAATATACATACAGAATAATTAACTTTTCCAGTGAATTTTCATTTCTTGAATGATTTATAGCGACTTTTCCTTTTCCTTTTTCTTTTTTACATAAACAGTCAAGGACTCAATAAAATTTTATCGAATTAGAAGTTTCTTTATTTCTTTGCTATTTCAAGAGAAAATAACACAGCGAAACGTGTTTAAAATGTCTAATCATATACTGAATGCTTGCACGGCAACTTATTTTGGCATATTGAAAGTTTTCTTTATGTGCTCGAAGTTTTTTTTATGTGCTGCTAAAATATGGATACATAAATAGAGCAATGGTAAATACCACAAATTGTAAAAAGCCTACATATACAAGTATATTAAAAATACAAATAAAAATTTCTTCGTGTCATTAAACACAATTTAATTAGCCTTAAAATATCTCTGATAAGAGGCTTGAGAGTTCTATGGAACGCCAATACTTTGACTATATAAACTTGATAATTATTTGTCAAATCGTACTAAAATGACTCAAAATCCAGCATGATATAAAAATTCTATCTGATTCATTAAATTTTCTGCTCGTAAAATATTACTAAAAGAAATAAACATTTTTTTTTATATTTATTAAGGAATTTAATCATTCCCATTTAATCTAAACATCAGCGATCAGATTCTATCAATGTCAAACATACTAAGTTAATAGTATAGATATAGTAACCCATCATGTACGAATTCAATAAAAATTTTGATAAATATTATCTTTGTTAACTGAGGTATATTTTAGTCGAGTTTAACAATGTAAGAAGCATATTGAATAGTTTTAAGATATTGTTAATGACACATCATCAACAATATTTAATATAAAAATACATTACTTCATTAATTTCAAACATTAGGCTGTTTTTTTTAAAATTAGATTTTTTTTGCTTCGGTCATATTTTTACAAAAATCTTAAATTTCGTCAGTAGACATTGTCTATAAATTTATTTTGATTAAAAATTGTTAGCAATATGCATATATTTTAATTTTATTATGAACATATTGCTTAAGGGTGCGGGTCAATGAAATCTCAAATTACCCTCGCAAGTGTTAAACCTATCGGCTTGGAATGCGTTCGTATTTTTAAAATATCTCTTCAGAAAATTAAAAAAATTTAACATGTGTTTTCTGTGTACTCTTCTTTAAAAAAAGGTTTGTTTCTTTTTTAGTTGACGACATATTTCTAAAATATATACTTAATTTTATTTGAAGTGTTAAAATACAGCTCATCAGACTTGCTAAGATTTTAACATATAAAATATTGAGTTAAGCATAGATTTTAGAAATATTTTGTCGACTAAAAAAAGGAGTGGGGGGGGGGGGATATCATTTAAGAAGAGTACACAGAAAAAAAGGTTAAAAATATTAATTACCTTACAGGATATTTTAGAAATAATAATGAATTTCACACCCATAGGTTTAACATTAGCTAGGGGATTTTAGATATCACTGACCAATACCTTTAACTGTTCTCATTGGTATAACTGTTACACATAGTTTTAATATTGTAAAAAAATATGCATGTACTATTTTTATTTTCATTTACAAGTGAATGTATCGACATATTAAATATATCATGATAGAAAAGAGACATTTTTGTATTCATACTAACTGAATTTTAATAGTATGTAAAATCATTTATAAAAACCTATCAGTTTTATTTATGAATTGTTTCAACAATCTCAGATATCATGAATTACCTTAAGCATGAACATATAAATATTACTGGACATTCATCTTTTCTAATTTTTATCATTCACCTAGCTTTCTGTGTAATAATCGATTTACGATAGAGGCTTTCCCAATTATTGACATCACAGCTTAGATAGAGGTTAAAAGTTTTTTTTTCCTTTAATCGCAGAGTTTTTCACTTTGGAATGCTATTAAAAGTGAATAACGATTGATTCCGCCAGTGTGAGTTACTTTCCTTTACAGTTAAATACGATACTTGAAGTAAAACAGATTCAATTTCAATTTCCTAACATATTTTAAATATAATGAATAGAGGAAATTATATCCAACTAGGTAAATTATATCCAATGGTTGGAGTATCATAGTTGAGATTTTTTCCGCGCTGCAGTTCGCAGCCTTGTCCAACAAATAGAAGTGAAATATGCCAGTCCAAGATATTCGGGATAGCTCAGTAGGGAGAGCGTTGATACGGCACACCAAAGTACCCAGGTTCGAGTCCTGGTCCCGGCATATTTTCGCTCTGTTGGAACAAATCTCAACTATGATACTCCAACCATTGGATATATTTTAAATAATTTTATTGGACAAATGCACTGACTTTAAAAAAAAAATCCATTACATTAGATGTCTACGGTACAGAAGAATGAAGAGCTGTTTTTATCAACAAATTTGTCGCTTTATTGGCTCAAACTGTAATCCAGAAAAGCGAATCATTTAAATGTGAATGATCTATATATCTATAAATAGATAGAAATAGTAATATAATTATAAACAATATATACCGTATTTATTTGTATGTTTACTTATTATCCTATCTATTTATCTATGTGTATATCTATTTATTTATATATCAATTTATTTATCAATATATCTACTACAGCGTTGAGAAGACATTGATGTATTTTTACGGACATTATATGTATTTTGAATGAAACAATGAAAAAAAAAGATTATATGATATTTAAAAATTTTACTCAGCTGCTTATTATGAATAATATAAAAATTAAATTGAAAGGAGAATTTATTAAAATGTAATATTTTTTAAATAAATCTTTTTCATGATATTTTAACAAACATATTTAACTTAAATTTTCTGAGCTTTATGTGTAATACTTTCAATACATTCGTAGTTTTAAAAAATTCTCATCTAAAGTATATGTGCAATTTAGTTTCAATTTCGACATCTGTAAAATAATTTGCACATGTATTAAGTAACAAAATGCAAGAAATAGAAGACAATAAAGAGCATAAAAAATAAAAAAGATTGCTAGTTATATATATATTTTATTTTATTTTTTTATTTTAATATTATTATTATTATTTTTTTTTCAGTGCTGTCATAACTTTAAAACATACAATGGTGATTATTATAAAAATAAGTTTTGGAATAATATTACTAACAATTATTGTTTTTGTACTGGGTATTCAAATATATTTTAGAAAAAGTTTCTTCGTAATAGTCTTTCATAATTATATATATATATATATATATATATATATATATATATATATATATATATATATATATATATATATATATTCTCATCTGTTTCTTTCTTGCGCATTATTGTATTAGTGAATTGAACAAGCGAAAAGTTGTAATACGATTAATAGTTAAATAACGTTTTATCTTAACTTAGAAAAATATTTATAATATATCAATATTTGGATTTAAATACAAGTAAATTTTTTATAACAATTCCAATTTTATATCAAGTAATCGTAATCTATATCCATTAAAAGCTCATTTTCATTGAACGTTACAATAGATTAGATTTTTTTTTATACGTATCTGTAATCTTCCTTATGAAAATGTTAAAATTATTTGTATCATAAACAAACAACATGCCAATTATTTTCTAAAGATATTATAAAATACCCCACTCAATTATTTAATATTTAATTTAAAACAAAATATTTGTTTCACCCTATAACTATAGTTATACGTAATATATTCGAACATTAATTTGCATTTAACTGAATTATATTTAATTTTATTTAATAATATAAATATAAACTATAGTTGGTTTTTAAACCGGTCATGTATAGGCATAAGATTTATTGAAGAAACATTAGGCAAATTTATATTAAAGAAAATTAAAAAATTGATTGCCAAACAAAACAAATGATGTTTGTATTTCACACATATTTTTCAAAGATGCAAGTTTAAAAGAATTGTAATTAAAATAAAAATTAGACCATCAAATATTTGGAACACTTATATGCAACTACTTTCAGAAAATAACGAAATATATATTTCATAACATATTATCTAAAAGGTAAATAAAGACTTTATAGCAATTTGGAATGAAATGTTTTAAAAAAATTCCCCGGATTGTCTCATTAGGTATAGCTTCAGTTATATTTAACATGCACATTTGATTATGACCATCTATAAAAAATGTTGAAGGTGTTCAATTATTCAGTTAAGAATTTCAGTTCTGTATTCACTATTTTATAAGCTGTTCCCAGTTCTTTTCTATCACTCTAAATAATTCTATTACTTGTCTGTACAATTTTTCAGTATTTTTACAGTTTTTTTTTCTGATGAAAGAGATTTTGTGAATGGTTCAGAAAACTGAAAATATGGATTTAAGAATATATTTGACAGATAACAGTGTTAAAAAACTTTAAATAAATTGTTATTTTTACTAAGACTAGGATTTATGTTTATTTGTACACTATGTAATGTCCGTAAAAATACGGAAATTGTATGGTAAAATGCAAAATGGTTTTAAAAGCCCAGTTAAACTGAAATATAAGGAATTTATTTTATTTTTACATTACCTAAAAAACTCCGTAAAAATACAGAAATCATACTTGCAAAACATTATTTATTTATTTATTTTACAGTGTAAAAAATAAAAATAAATCCTACAGTTTAGTGAAAGTGACTATTTTACTAGTCTTTTAATATTATTATCTATCAAAGGTATTAAGAAATACGTGTTTGGAAATAAAAAATATAACTAATTAACTTTTTGTAATCTATTTCTCTTTGATTCCTTCACATGTTTTTAATATTTGATACTTTTATTAAATGGATTCATAATTTAACGGAAATTTGGATAAATTTTGTAATAATATTAGATTTCTTGACTTTCCATTGGAAATACACATTTAAAATATATAGTATCTTATGTTTCGGAATCACAAGCTTCACATACAAAGTAATATCACCATATACTATATATCTACAATGTAATATCAATATTTAAAAACTACCCAAAACTTACTGTTTTTATTTTTAATTTAATTGAAATATTTTGACAATATTTGAGTTTTATTAAGAAAAAATTGTATCTTGGTGCGAACATTTCACCAATATTAAGTAAATATTGCCAGGAATTAATGTATACTTTCAAAATATGAAAAAAACATGATATTGCTGCAATATTGCACAGAATCGACCCAATATTTTGGCTAAATTTAGCCAAAAATAGCCAATAAGCTGTCAATATTTATTTGTTACTAAAGTTTTAACCACAGCTTGTAGGTATTTTTTATGCACTTTTTTCTTTATCCTTTTATAAAAAACTCATAAGAAATAGACATTAATTAATTTATTTTTCTCAATTTTTTCAAATTTGGTAATTAAATGTGTGGAAAAAAAATGCCGAAAAATATCATTAAATTAGACTTCTGATCAAATGACCTTTATATTGATAAACTAGCCATTTATATAAATGGCAATATTTACTCTCTTTTTCAGTCTTTTGTAGAATAGTTATGTCTTGAAATAGGTAACAAATTAATAAAAATAAATCCAACAAATTGGTATTAAATTAATTAAAAAAAATACAAGTATGTTATAAATGAAGAAGAAATGAAGAAGACATTTTCTTAAACATTATTTATTGTCCTTTAAATAAAAATCATATTTTTATTATAGAAAAATAAAAGTGAATAGTAATTGTTTTGCATATTCAATTTATTGAGTACAAAACAGATATTATAATGTTTTATTCACCGTGTATTGAAATAAGATCTTTATTGAATAAAATTAAGGTACAAAAATTTGATAAATTTAAGCCTCGGCATTTCCGTTTATATGAATAATGATTTTACAATTATTCACTATTGTTGCTTATTTTATTAAGGGAGGGGTATTACCGGTGTACATATTAAGATTATTATTATTATTATTATTGTAGATTTTTCGAAAAATTATAACAACTTATTTTAAAACGAAAGCCATCATCAAATACAATAAATTCCATTAAATAAAATTACTCTGATCGTCTGCAATATCAGAACAAGAAAATGATTCGTGGTCTACTCGAAACGACCCCACTGATTGGTTGAGTGATTGGTAATGGTCGTTCTAAAACAAACAAACAAGGGTTTAAAAGTTTCAAAATTAAATGTAAAAATCTGGAAAACTGTTCATTTTTACTAAAATATTATGCTATTACATACATTAAAAAAAAAAAAAAAAAAAAACAAGAGGGGAAAATTTTGCTATAAGGCAGAATATAGATTGCCACACACGGCTTTTATTTAAAAAATAAATACACTAGCTGTAACTCAGAATAAAAACGGAATGACAACAAACAATTTTAAAATATCTAAATAACAAATAAAAATTCCCCTGTTAAAGTGTTGAGTTGTTCAATAACCCATTCGATTTAGAAAATATTTTTCTACCACTGAGCAATTTTTTTTAATGAAATTTAATTCATGTTGCTATGGCAGCTGACGATAAAACGATATCTTTGGAATAAGGGAATAAATAGAAGAAAAAATTTTGTTGATGTTTGTGATAAAATGTTTTTCTTTATTTTTTAAAAATGTATACACATAATTCACTTTTATATTTTAACAGAATAATAAGTTTACTATAATTCGTTACTCATGCTATGGCCAGTATACACGATACACGTCGAGCCACAATGCCTTTATCATTATCTTTTTACGTGTAAAAGTTTCGCTACGGTACTCCATTGTGAAGCTTTGTAATTTTTGAAATTTAATATTTGAAAAACAACATAATCATTATATTTGAAATTTATATCAAGAAAAATACAATTTTTTACCATTCTAACGCAGTTTGTAAAACAATTTTCTGACAAATACTTTTCGAGTTATTAATTTTTTAAGTAACTTCAAATGTTTCATTTTCCGAGATTAATCTGTGGCAACGATGAATTGCTGTGACTTTTCATAAAAATGAAAAATGATAGAGATTGAAAGAATAAGCCACCCTGTGTGTGGCTAAAAAAAAAAAAAAAAAAAAAAAAAAAAAAAAAAAAAAAAAACAGAGAGAGAGAGAGAGAGAGAGAGAGAGAGAGAGAGAGAGATATAAAGACAAATATTTAATAGTTCGTCAGATAAGTATTATTTATGCATGCCTCCATACTTAAGCGATATCTTTATTGCCCACTTTCCCTCAATACACCTCAATTAAAAAAACAAAGCAAAAAACACTATTTTGAGAAAAACGTATTTAAAAGTATTGGGAGAGATACTGATGCTGCAATAGACGAAGTTAACAAAAGCTTTTTTTTTTTTTTTTTTTTTTTTTTTTTTGTTTAATTGAGCACTGAGCGTTTTATACAAGAGGGAACATAGAATGTGTTAAACTAAAGAAAAAAAAATCGAATAACAATTTTATATATTTTTTAAATAATATTGAAGTTGCATTTAATTTTTTTTAGCGGTTTCGAAAAAATATTACATATACTAATAACAAGTATCATATAATGTTTCCTTTCAGCATGTTACACTTTTATAATACATGGGCAAAACAGAGCAATAGAGATTCCAATTTGGCGAAATTTGCGCCACCTGCTTTTTGTGACGCGTAACGTACTTCGGACAGATGTTCGGAAATACTTTTTTGTAACATGCTTGCATTCCATTCGGCAACATTTGTTGCAAAACAGATTTTGTCACGCTTGAGGAAATTACAAAAGGGCTAAAGATTCAAACACACGCATTTACGTGTGAGCGTTCATAAGCAATATCGGAAACAGAATTTTTATAAAATGAAACGTGTTGAAGTGGATAAATGACTTCGAGAAATAATTATTTAAAAATATATAAGCAATTTCAAATAAAACTTTTATCTCTCGCCTTAAAATTTATATATTGAATATGCTGACAATATACAATTATGGAATAAAAGTTTCTTAACCCTTATTCCATTAAGCTATATGGATTACAGTTTCAAACATTATATTAAACACTAATAAGTCCCGTTGTAGTTTTTGTTGTTGGCTCTAATATAACTTAATGTAGGTGCATGCAATGTTGTGGTGACAGGTAATTCAGTTGTAACAACATTTTATTCATTTTGGGGTTCGCTTATGTAAAAATTATAGATTTATTTTTTCTCTTTTATTGGGATTAACATATTTCAACGAGTTCACGTAGTTTGTTTTGTAATTTCAATGCAGGTTCATTTTGGTAACATATAGCATGGGGTGTTACAATTTTCATCCCATTTGTTGTGTGGTAGTTGTGACGTACTATGACATCATTGCAATGTCACTCTGAATATGATGCTGTACTAGATGATTTAAAAATTTATTTCATATATTTTAATTAATTATACGTTATATTTGAAAAAAAAAATGCATGTAAACAAAAGTGCGCCGTATTTAATAAAATCAATAAAATAACTTTGACCCTCAACTGTCTAAAAAAAAAAAAAATAATTAAATATTTCCTCCTTAAGATATAGATGTGTTTTCATGACATATTATACTTTGACTGTGATGCTCAGACAGCTTATCAACCATTAAAAGACCAATATTAAGCTACATAATATGCATACTTTCCCACAATTCAAAAATACTTTATTTTAAATAAAAAATGAACAGACTGAAATACAAATTAAGAAATAAAGATCATACGTCAAGCATAGATTATGAAACACTATCCAACACATTCAGGATACTGTAACAAAACATTTTCATTTTATAAGGTGAAAGATGGTCTAAATAATCAGGGTCAAAGGTCAAACCGGGCGGAGAAACCTACCTTTCGGCTTAAGCTCCACTAGCCCCGCCCAATGTCTAAGTAATCAATTTGAAAAATGCATAACACATTTGAAAACCCGATTTCAGCAAATGTAATTTATAGTCAGAAAAATATCCGAATTCTTTTTTGCATCCTTGTACATGATCTATAGATTTGTATAGATACTACACAGTTTGCTAAAATTTAGTTCAGTTGGGAAACACATAACTCAGTTGAAAATTTCTCCGAAATGTTTTGTGTGTTCCTGTAAATGAACGATAAATGCTATGTGTCAGGCTTTCACTGACAGCTGCGGTTTAGAACTATTGTTATGTGATATTATCTTTTTGTGTGCTTATCTACTGTGTACTGTAAGCTTCAAACTAACGTTCCTTTCCTATCTGGAATCTTAATACGAGTAGGGGAGTGATCTGAGATGAGTGGAAAGAATGTTTAGTATAGTGGAGGGAGTTTTTCGATTGTCATTCCAAGTTCATAGATAAGACAGACTTCACCCATTCTCTAAGAAGACAGAGACATCATAAGGGGATTATGTTCTGTCAAGTGGACGAAACCCGTTTGGACAGGAAAACCAGCCCCGTTTACGGAGGGTTGCCTCGTGGGAACAGTAGAGAGAGTTGGGTTAGTTTGAACGCTGTGAGCGGGACGTGTAGGTTGTCCAGGATACACGGGTGGAGGTAGATCTCTTGGAGTGGAGAGATAGGGTGTTTGTCAGATTAATAGTATCTCTGGTAACTCTGAGTTAATTAACGTAGCATGAGAGAGGTATAGAGTAGCTTAGCAGTACACAGAACGTATTTTCTGTATTTTATTTAATGTTGAACCGGATCAGCTATATCCGAATTTGTAAGTGTAAATATTGTCTTGTTATTTGCAAAGATTGTGCAAATAAATTGTTCGTTTAAGTTTAAGTGAAAGAGTTCGTCTTTTTCTCAATATACCTCTCATAACGTGACCGATATCACGTAGTCATATCGGTGGTGGCAGCATACTAAAATTACCGGATTATTCTTCAAAGTTGAGTGGACTTAGAGGAAATCCGACACTATGCATATCATATTTTACAGCAAGCAACTTGTATTTCACCTCAGTAATGTATATAAATTTCAATATGTTTGAAATAGTGTAACATCATTAAAATACATTGCAGACAATATTTTCCCCCATAATGTAACGGAATTTTTTTTAGTATCCCTGTAAGCGAACTTCAAATGCTGCACACTTTATTTTCCATACTAAACATTCCCTAGTATCCTCAACATGTATCAATTACTTAGCAATTTATATCAATTACATAGCAATCCGAATACATTTATGTGAGTTAGAGCACAAACAGACAGACGGGCAGCCAAACCGAAGTCATGAGCACTTTTCAGCTATGTTGGAAAGTGTTAAAAATAATACAAACAAGTTAGTCAACGTTTTAACTATGTTGAAAAGTGTTAAAAAGAATACAAACAAGTTAGGCAACGTTACCAGAAGAATAGTGAGAGATAGCTGCTTGAAAACTTTAAAACAGTTTTCCCAATTTTCTCGTTAATGTAATTTCTCAACTATCAACATCCAATTAGTGATAATTTCAAATTTTGGTATTAAATGACAGGAGGTTTTCCGAAAAACATTTATAAGCAACATGTATAATTAGAAAGGAAAACTTATAAATGAAAAGTTTTTTTTTTCCTCCAGTATTTAAACTTTGATCTAGAAAGAAGATAAAATTGCAATGTTTTCATGATACTAGAAAACACATTTCAGCATCATACAGGAAAACATATTCAGCAATTGGCTATATTAAATGCAAAACATTGTAGCAAATATATAATTGCTAAAAAAAGGTTTTTTTTTTGGGGGGGGGGGGAGGGGGGATTATTGTCAGTTTTGTTATAATTCCCATATTGTAAAAAAAGAGAAGCAGAAATACTTTCAAATATTCCTCAAAATACACAGTAAAAGATTAACAAGGCATCAGTCGTGTGCCGGTCTTTTTTTCATCCATATCAATTATCGTCCTCTAAGCCATCTCTCCTTATAAATTCAATAGTGAGATTTCATATAGCTGACTTTCAATGTTTCCCCACTATCATGGTAAAGTTACTTTTTTCAAGTATATATTGGCAATAAAAGTGAAAATTTGTCGAAAAGACCATGAAATAATCACTAGTGACAGCTAATTTTCACTTTTACCAAATATTTCATAGCTTGTGACAAACTGACTAATTAAAAAAAACAAAGTGCAACTTTGTAACTTCATTCAAAAGTAATAGTTGAATAATTGATGAAACTGTTTGTTATATTCCTTTTTTTCGCCAGCAAGAACCGGCGGTAAAAAGACCGAATGCGAACGCAAGAGTTAAAAAAAGAAAAAAAACCACGCAACTTCCCCCGGGTTTTAATTTGCTTCTTTTATAATATAAATACTACTCTTCCTCGCTTTTTTTCTAATAATAATTTTGACATCTATCACTAAAAAAATCTTTATAGAAGATTTCGTTTGTAATAATATTACAGGAAAACATGATTTTTATTATTTAAAAAACCCTCTTTAAAAGTCTTAAATATTGCTAGCATATCTGGCACAATGCGCATTGGAGTCTTAATGATTCACGAGATAAATGTCTAAACAAACCATTCCATCTTCAGCGTATATTTTTTACATTTCATCATATTTCATGAATTATTATGCGCAAGCTCAAGTTTTCTACGAAAGTGGAAAAAAAAAGGAAGAAAGAAATGAAAACGTCTACTTTTTGGCAGCGTAAAGCTTAAAAACAACACTTTCTCTCCAAGATTTCACTTTCATGCATTTTCCCCGCAGTCCCTTTCTTTCTCCGACTGCTTTTCCCACCATCCGTATTCAAACTTTTGGCGTGTGTTCCTGCCGATATATAGGGTCCGCTAAGACCTGTGGATAAGAATATAAGGTTTTTCAAGTGTGCCGCGATAAAGCCTACGCTCTATATCTCTATAAAAAAAAAAAAGAGTGGAGAAGATGGTAGAGAAAAACTCCAGAAGGGGGATACGCTTGGAGGGGTGCCCACACCTTTCTAAAGAATTGGAGAAAAATGAATTATACATTCGCATTTACGGGGCTTCCGGGGCTTTAAGGCGCGCGTGGGGGGCTAAAGAGTTGCCAGCCTGAGGGGGCTAAGCTAGGACAGGTGTCGCAAGAAGCTCATTAGAATGAAAGGCGCGCTTGAATTTCATAAATTCTGAAATCCTGCCTTTTCTCTCGTTCTTGCCCGATTCCCCGGGCTGGAAGTCTGGGTCGCCCTTTTTTTTTATTTTTTTGAATGGCCTGTGTCAGTAGAGTGGGCAAGAAGCAATCACATGAAATTGAAAACTTTGAATTGGTAAGTTGAGAAGTCTGACGATTATACGTATGAGGCTCTTCGCTCTTTGTGCTTGAAACTGCTGCTTCACAGAATAGACCAACGTAAGAAGGCCTTTCTTGGGTATGATTTTAAATATTACACGAAAAACTCCATCACAGTTAGTTATCATTGAAAACTTTTTTTTTAACGCAAGAGTTTTTCTTCCGAAAATAAATCAGTGCATTTTCACACGAGCCTTCATCATGTGTATTTTGTTTTAGAGATCATACCTTCTTGATAATTTCAGAAACTCAACTAAATATCACCCCAAGTTTCTTTAATTGGCCTGTGTCAGAAAAATGGACAAAAAGCAATCACATGAAATTTAAAACTTTGAATAGGTGAGTTGAGAAGTCTGGCGATTATTCGTACGAGGCTCTTCGCTCTTTGTACTTAAAACTGCTGCTTTGCAGATTAGACTAGCTTGAGAAGGCCTTTCTTGGGGCATGTTTTTAAATATTGAATGAAAACCCCATCACACCTAGTTATTGAAAATATTTTTTAAAGTAAGAGAAATTCTTCGAAAATAAGTTAGTACTATAAGATCATATATTTATTAATATAAAATATTTAAAATTAATTGTTACCCTAAATTATATTCTTTTAAATATTTTTCAGAAAATTTAAAATCTAAATCCGTTTTCTTGTAAGCTAAATTCAATAGCTTTTATACCCTTTTATCAAAGCTAAAAAAGTTTTTATTTAACAAAAAGGTAATTTAAGTTTTTCTCTCATATCTGTCATTAGCAATTCTCTCACGCTTCCGCAAATAAAATAAATAAAAGAAAATACGTTCAGTTTAACATTTCTCATATCTCGGTTACCGGTTTCAACGTATTCATTAAGCAAAACAAGAAAGAAAAATCATGCGTCAAGTGCGATTGTGGTACATAATCATGCTATTATGTAACACTTTTAAACACTTCCAAAATATCTTTACAAATCTTTACCGTTTAATAAGGTGAAAGATGTAATCTAAGTAAACAACTTGGAAAGCGCATAACATATTTAAAAACCCAATTCCAGGAATAACCAACAATTTTCGGAAAAATAACGGAAATCTTTTGTGCAGCCTTATATATGATCTATAGATTTGTATATATATTACATAGAATGTTAAATTTTAGTCCGGTTAAGAAACGCACAGCACAGTTTAAAATTTCCCTTCTTGAATTTCCAAAAATAAAAGGAAATATACTCGAGAACTTTTGTGCTGCCCCGTACAGGATCTACATAATTTATACACACCAAGTAACAGACAAAACATGACTTAAATTTAAGAACACGTTCAGTAACTGAAAAAGCATATCCAGCAATTATTGTTAACATACAGTACCGAATTATTTAGTTGTCCTTGTAAATGAACGATGAATGCTACATACACAATATTCTATAGTAAGCCACTTGTAATGCATGTTATTGATATATATCAATTTTATCATGTTTGAAATAGTGAAACATTAATTAAAATAAACCGCAAACGATTTTTTTTTCAAAGACCGTAACGTAACGGAATTCTTTTGATTGACCCTGTAAAGGAACTGTAAGCGCTATGCACACCATATTCTACAGTAAGCCTCTTGTAGTGCACGTCAATGATAGATATCAATTTCAAAATGTTTCAAAATGCCTAACATCATTAAAATAAACCGAAAATGGCTTTTCCCCATAGATCGTAATGTAACGGAATTCTTTTGAGTATCTTTGTAAGGAACTAATAAGTGCTATGCACTTCATTTCAATACCGAACATGCCATGGTAAACCTCAATAACATGTATCAATTGCATGACAGTCCGATTATATTTACGCGAGTTAGAGTGCGGACAGACAGACAGACAGACAGACAAATCGAATTCATAAACACTTTTCAACAATGTAGGAAAATATTAAAAAGATAACATTCGCTTTTTCACCCCTGATTTCGTCTCAGTGACGCCTATCCGCATCTGTTACTTTTAGGGTTGTCACTACTTTCTTCCATTTACAAGTTTTCCAAACGTGGTAAGTACAGTACTGTCCTCAGCCTGGAATACCTGTTTTTCGAATGTCATCAATTCTCAAGCAAACGTTTTCAGCCGCATAAGTTAATTTGTACATGAAAGAGTAAAGAAATAATCTTAATTTTAATGTTATTGTTAACGCTGTTAATTTTGCATGTTTGTCTGTTAAACATATTTTTTGAGCATGAAAATGTTTACTTGAGAATTTATAGCATTCGAAAAACAGGTATTTCAGGCTGAGGACAGTAATTAATACACTATAAAAACCCTTCGGAAACGTTTCTGAAAAATACTTTGTTTTTATAAATAATTCTTTAAATTTAGGAGATGTATTGGCTTCTGGGGATTCAAAAGACAATGCAACACGCTATTCGGAATTTCGGATAACTCAGAAGATTATATTATATTTTCGTTCGTGATTATAGTATATTTTCATAAAATAAGAAACATTGGTTATTTTTTACAGTGTACTCTCTTTGCTGTTTTTATTTTCAAAATTTGGTGAATCAAAAGGCTAACGTGTATTTTTATTGGCATCATGACTCGATATGATGTTGTCGATCATTATTTGTCACTTCTCACGTGTCTCTTGTTGAAAAAGGTCTCTCTCTCAGCTTGTGAAGGGGGGGGGGGGCACCCCGTTTCACCGAATGAAAATAATGGAGTTATTGCTTTTATGTTCACAAAGTTTCTGAAATCTTTGCTATTTAAAAGAATTACGAAATTTGACGTACGCATCACAAGTACATTTTCACAAGAGTGTTGATCATGTACATTCCCTCACAAAATGAAACAAACACTGTTACTCTTTTTGAAAAAATCCTAATATTTCAATCGTCATTTATTTTTTTAAATTACATATACTAAAGAACGTCATTCAACCGTGCCACCAATGCCTGTAAATGTTGTTTTACCTTTCGTTGAGTATGTATGCAGTCAAATGGACAATGTAGTCAAATTAAATGATAATTGGAAAGTTTGGACTTTTTCGATACAAGTATGCTTAATTTGCTGAGGGAGTATATAGGTGGTAGTAACGGTCGTTGTAACAATTTGAGAAATTCAACTAAATCCTATTATTAGACAATATTAATTAAAGCTATTTTTAAGATTATAAGTTCTTCTTCATTTGGTCTCTTTTTCCTTGTAAATCCTTTGAGAGTATTCAATATTTCCGGAGCAAATTACAATTTTTTAATACTAGTATTTTCATAGTGAAAATTGAAAATCACGAACGAAAATATAAAATCCCTTCCGAGTTACCCATGATTCCGAAATACGTTCTTTATCTTTAGAAATCTCAGAAACTAATATATTTTCAAGATTTAAATAATGCTTCATAGAAACAAAGTTTCTTTTGCTTTCACTGATTTTCGGAAGCGTTTCCGATTAGTTTGTAAAGTGTATTAATAAGTTTTATCAAACCAAAATATTGGCTTTTAGGACACTCTCCATTTTCAATTAAACATGTTCAGCTACTTAATTCTATTTATACATGCAAGAGTAACAAAAACTAGTCGTTGGGCGCCACCGTAATACTTAACCCTCATGGATATGCATAATATAAAATATGAAAATAAAACATATGTAAACTATTTATAAAATGCATTGCAATTCGAATAAAAGCGTGGCTTGATGACGTCCTAAACTTTAAATGCTCTATTACTAAATTGCGTAAAAGAGAGATCCTTATAACTCCAAAATTGATAATCATATTACCTAACGGTTTATTGCGTCGGATGAAGCGTCTCATTTCCAATTAAAATATATCTTTGAATTGAAATTTGAATGAAATACAGGGTCATGAAAAATCGAAGAGTGTGGAAATAGGATTACAAATATCTCGGCAACTCATTACCCGATCGATCGACTTCATTTTTTATGCAACATTTATGTTTTTGTATTGTCTTTTATATTCACTCCTTAAAATAAACAATTTCGAAAAATTTTGTATACCTTTTATCAGAACGAATATTTTGAGAGTCCGAAAAAAATAGTTCCGAATAATCGAGGTTACGGAAATTCAACAAGCTTCTTTCCATTATTACATACTAAGTATACATACCAAATTTCAAGTCTCTATCTCAGTTCGTTCGGGAGATAGAGCGTTTACAGACACACACAGACAGACGGACGGCAATTTTTTTTTTCTAAAAATATGTTTTTCGGAATCCCCAGTGTCTGAAACGTGTAAATTCGTCAAAATTTTTGTTTTCGATTTTCAAAACGATTACAAGACTTACCATATACTACGTATGATGGGTAACTAAAATATTAATTTTAATGTTGATGTTAATGCTGTTAATTTTGCATATTTGTCTATAAAGCATGTTTGATGAACGTGGAAATGTTCTTGAAAAATTATAGCATCCAACAAACTTATACGACATGTTGAGGATATTGATTAAGACACTATAAAAAACTACTCGGAAACGTTTCCAAAAATAGGTGGCAACTTTGTTTCTTTAAATCTCAAAAATAGATTAATTTCTGATGTCCCTGACTATAAAGAACGCTTTTCGGAATTGTGGGTAACTAGGAAGAGGTTGTTGTATGTTTTCGTTGGTGGTTATATAATATTTTCCCAGTTTAAGAAACATTTTTCCTTTTTGACAGTGTAGAGTGTACTGGACGTCACATTGCGAATGAACTGTTCCACTTAGCAGAATTTATTTTCAGGTTTATAGCAATTTATCTATTATAAATAATTGTTTAGGAGAAATAAAGCTTAATACCACGCATTTTACTCTTTTGTCGATGTGTATGTTTTTCATTTGGTGTAACATAGTTACATGTCTAATAACGAAGTAACTTATAAACGTAATTATGTAAAGGATATTTAATTAATTAATTGATTTTTGCAGTGCACAGAGTTGGTGTATTGGACACTGCATTACAAATGAACAGTTCTATTGAGCAGATTTCATCTCCATGATTGGTTTATCTACTAGAAATTGCAATCAATGCTTTTCAATCAATACCTACATTTATTTTCTTTAGTATCACATAATTACAGGAATAGTAAATAATACCAAAGATTGACATGGGGTTTCAAATGTATATATGTAAATCAAATAAATATAATATTGGTGCCTTATTTCAACTAGAGCTATTCTTATGTTAACTTTTTTGTATAAATATTGTTTTATTTTTTTTATTATTATTTATCTTTCTTCTCATTAAAACGCCTCTGACATACCGATAGATATAAACAAGCGATCGCAGGAAATCTCTGCGTTAGACGTAAATAAATGCAGTATTAAGATCCTTCGCAATCAGTACTTGCTTAATGCAAACTTTACTTAATGCTAGGCGATGCACAAAATTAGTGCACCTCGTCTATTAGATGGCTCGGTTACAGTTGCGTTGTATATACCCCATGCATTGAAGGGGATAAGCTAATGAAGACGCTCTAGGCGGTCTAGAGGGGAAAAAAGATCATGGAGGAAAAGGGGAGTCCTGTGATTTAGCCAGACCAAATTAATTATTTCACAACATCTGTGTGTTCGGCGGCCGTGAAGAAACTTAGTTTGAGAATAATTCCACTCAATTAACGGGTTGATTTCTGTGTCAATTGTCTTGCATACGGAGATACATTAAGTGAAAGGCTATTTAAATGCAATCAAGCTGCTTACATTTGCGTCATGTGGTTTAGTTAATCTATTCATGTCGGAGGTTTGAATTTAAATCTGTGAAAATTCATATATGTTAGGTAGAAAAATGTAATTTATGTATAGTATACAAATGTAACATATATATACTATACATATATGTATTGGTTAATATTCTCAAAGATCTTAAATGTGTAAAAAATATAAGAACATGGGATTTCAAAGATCTTTTTAATAACATAAACTTATTAGATCTTCATAATATAATAAATGCATTATTTAAAAAAATTCAAAATCAATTGACTCTTCCTATACATGTGGATGCAGAGTACTTTCATACATGAACTAATTTCATTATATATAATAACTACCTTTTACAAGATAATACTATTTATTTACAAAAAGGTCGGCATTCCGCAAGGTGGATGCACATCAAGTAAGTTTACTTACAGACATATTTATATCACTATGAGTGTGCGTTTTGTAACAGTAGTATTCATTTATATCGTTATATTGATGACACCATATTAATCAATACTAACCAATCACACGTTTATCAATTTATAGTCAATTATCCTACTAATTTAGAATTAACGAAAAACCTACTATCTAATAATACTATTTACTTTTTACGTCTAAAACTTATACTGCACGATAACAAAACTATTACAGACATTTATGACAAACGTAAAGATTTTAAATTCAAAGTTAATGCGTTTACCCATTTTAAGTCATATCTTCATATTTCTGTTTACCGTAATATACTTCTTAATCACAATGTTTAGAATAAAACGACTATGCTCTTCTCATCTTATTAATAAAAATATTAAACAACTAATTTTTTATGCAATACAACATGGTCCTCCCCCCCCCCCCGAAAAAAAAATCTCTGATTTGTTAGTTCGTCCATTATCTAATCTACAGGAAGGATGGATTTTGTTTAGACAAAATAAACTGATTAATTCATTCTGTAATTTTATATATAAAAAAATAAATAAATAGAAAATCAAATCAAATAAAATAAAATAAAAATAATAATAAAATAAAAAATAAAATAAAATATACAATAGGACGGCTGGGAGGGTAGATGTTAGAGTATGGACGGGTGGTGTTGTTGTATGGTTAATTCATGTGCAATGGTTAATTAAAAAAGTGAAAGTGGGTTATTGATTCATAATGCATCCATTCATTACTTTTATTCTTTAGTTGGTTCAACACACTTGTTATTTTTTAACAGAATTCATTTCGTATCATCTATTTTATTTCATTTAATTAACTTCTCTGATTTAATTCACTTCTTTGATTTGTATGGGACAATGTTACATATACATCACTTCATCAATCATCTTACTTTAATATAACTATTTTTGTTTTATTTAATTTTTGTCCTTCACACCATTATTTATTTATTTATTTATTTATTTATAATATATATAAAGTTATTCTGCACTGTCATAGTATTAAATCATTAATTTAATTTTGTTTTATTATTTTTTACACATAATTTTATTATTCATTCATTTAATTAATGTATTCTCCTATATCTTAACTTTTCATTCATTATATGCATTAAGTTTCTTAATTTATTATCTTAATTTAATTACATAATTTGAAATGTAGGAATTGTGCACCTGTTTTGAACAGATCTGATTTTCTATTTTTTTCACTGCTAATAGATGGCAGCACTGTTACATCCCCCCTTTTTATCAAGATATTTGGGCTCCTGCGGTGACTTGGTTTACTCATGAAGCTTGAATGTTTGTGATTCGTTCATTTAATATTTGATTCATCTACTGAATTTGTAGATACTTTTTGACAACGGTTGCAATTTTGCAATTCATGCTTTTTTTTCTGGGATTTTTGTGAGGATGTCTTCCTTATTCAAACTTTTCTTCTTTTAATTTCATTCATTTTTTTGTGTTATAATGTGAGATAGCCCAAATCTTGTATTATTTTAAATTAATAAAGCTTATACAAGGATGAAATCGTACATTTTTTCTAGAATCTGTAGTTATCTGTCAATTTTCCTATAGTTCTACAAATAATTCATGAATTAACTTTTTTTTTTCATCTCCGATTTCTTTTATCTTATCATATATTCTAATACGAGCAAATCTTGTGTAAAAACGGCTCTAACGATTTTGACGAAATTTTGTATCCTACTGTTTTCGGGCACTAGAAAACCATTGGGCTAGGTCACATGTTCGAGAAAATTCGATTAGTGGGTCATTTTGGGTCATGGTCTAACTAATTGTATCTAAAAAACGGTTCAAACGATTTTGACGAAATTTTCTATCCGTCCATTTTCGGGCACGAGAAGACTATTGGGCTGGGTCACATGTTCGAGAACTTTCGATTAGTGGGTCATTTTTGGGTCAACGCGGGTCAAATTAATTTTATCTAAAAAACGGCTATCACGATTTTGATTAAATTTTGTGTCCTACGAGTTTCGAGCACAATAAAATCATTGGGCTAGGTCACATGTCCGAGAAAATTCGATTAGTGGGTCAAGATCTAAAAAGCGGCTCAATTTACACTAAATTTTGCATCCAATGGTTTTCGGGCACGAGAAGACTGTTGGGCTAGGTCACATGTTCGAGAAAATTCAATTAGTGGGTCATCTTGGGTCATGGTCAAGCTAATTGTATCTAAAAAACGATTCAAACAACTTTGACGAAATTTTGTATCCGACTATTTTCGGGCACGAGAAAACTGTTGGGTTAAGTCATGTGTTCGAGAAAATTCGATTAGTGGGTCATTTTGGTCATGGGTCACTATGACTATGGGTCAAGCTATTTTATCTTAAAAACGGCTCAGACTATTTACACTAAATTTTGCATCCTATGGTTTTCGGGCACGAGAAGACTGTTGGGCTAGGTCACATGTTCGAGAAAATTCAATTAGTGGGTCATTTTGGTCATGGGTCATTATGGGTCGAGCTATTTTATCTTAAAAACGGCTCAGACTATTTAGACTAAATTTTGCCTCCTATGGTTTTTGAGCACGAGAAGACTGTTGGGCTAGGTCACAAGTATGAGAAAATTTGATTAGTGGGTCATTTTGGTCATGCGTCAGGATATTTGAACTCAAAGCTAATTTTGACCGAGCATAGCTCGGTCTTTCCTGCTCGTCTTGGTAATATGTTTTATTTTTCTTCTACATTTTTCTGGATATTATTCAAACAGGTATGTTTTCGTATTTCAATTTTTTATTTTTGTACTCCCACGTTTCTTTGTTGTATTTTGACGGTTATGTAAAGGTTCGTACGGGGGGGGGGGGCCTGGAATTTTCAGGAAAAGTACTAGTATTTTCTTATAGAAAAACTCGCCTTATGTAATCGCGCGATTACATAAAGCGAGTTTTTCTATAAGAAAATACTGGTATATATCTGAAAATTCCAGTACCCAGTACGAATCCTGTTATATATCACATATATTATTTCTATTGTCAATATCCCTTTTCTCGCACTCACAAAACGCACAGCAGTGAATGAGGTATCATTCGGAAGGTTTTTTTTTTTTCAAAACATTTCGTTAAAACGTGTTTTTTAATTAATAATTGCAGTTATTTAAATATTAAATAAGCATTGTTTTCGTAAATGAAATAAATGATTTTTGCCAAATCAGTGTTGCCACAAAAATAAAATACCGCATTATATCGTGCTCAACAACGATTATAAAAAAATTAATAAATAGTAGAAGAAAGATAAAGTGATACGTCTCTACACGGTCTTTTTTGACATTTATGACTAAAAAGCAAAATTTAAATTTAAATATTTTGAAGAAAAAGATGTCATCGATCGATTGAAGCATTGGTATTTCACGTGTAGACTAAAATATATGCTTTGCTATATTAAATTAAATTGCATTTTATATGTATTCAATTTATTTTTCTTTATCCCGTATTTTTACCGAAGAGGATAACATCATCCTCTAATACAGCTAAAATACGATTGTTATTTTATTTATTTATTTATTTATTTATTTATTTATTTATTTATTTTGGTGGAATAAATGAGATGACATTCTGGCTTGACAAATGTTGTTCGCAGGTAATTTTAATACTTAATTTTTCTTTAGAAATTTGATCATGCATGATATTGGTAGAAAATATTAGATTGCAGTGCGAAATCATTGCACAGGTCTCCTGGTATATATGTTACGCTCAATATGATTAATTCGGTTATTATTAATAATAACCAGGCATTATGTCTGGTCATTACTAATAATAACCGGTTGTTGTTAATAATGACCGTGGTTGTTATTAATAATAACCGGGCATTATGTCCAGTCATTATTAATAATAACCGGTTATTATTAATAATAACCGGCATTATGTCCGGTCAGTATTAATAATAACCGGTTATTATTAATAATGACCGGATGAATCATATTGACCGTAACATATATATATATACATATTGAGTTATGAGGCATCTCCTTCCCCCAAAAAACGAATATTAACCAAAATGTCAAGCAAGTAACTAACATAAAACTAATAACGTCTGTATTACTTTGTTTCAGCACGTTAGCATAATTATTAGAGGGAAAAAATCCTATCAATACAGAGGGCAATGCGCTAAAATGTTTATTTGCTATCCTTTCTATCCGTATTTAGATACTTCAGATACATGAAACTTCGGGTAACTTTTTTCATAACATACTCAAATCGCTGTTTGGTAATATGAGTAAGTATGAAATCTCCAAATGAAAGTATCATTTTCTTAAGCATTACGTAAACAAATCAGTGCTAATACCCCATAGGTCTGATTATGTATTATTATCAGCTATTATACCACCTGCAAGCAGTCGTATTGCAGGCACAGAGAAATAAAATCGCGGGAAAAGAAATAAAACTAATTCCTGAGATCAAACAGAAATATTAAAAAATAAAAACTAATGATGGGCATAACGATTATTTTGATTATTCGAATGAATCATTTGGGCATGTGCAGAAGCATATCTGTAAAATTTCATTTTTTTTTTTTTTTATGCAACTACTGCCAGAAATTTAAAAAAAAAAAAAAAAAAAAAAAAAAAAGAGAAGTTTCTGCTTTTGATTAGAATTAGATTGAACACCAGATAAAAATGAAACTAGTCGTTGGGGGCCACCGTAATACTTACCCATCATGTATATGTATAATGTAAAATATTAAAATAAAAATGTGTAAACTACTTATAAAGTGCATTGCAATTCAAATAAAATCGTGGCTTGATGACGTCATAAAAAGGCTCGATTACTGAATTGCTTGAAAGAGGTTTTTCCTTATAACTCCAAAAATAATACTCCTATTAACTAGCGGTTTATTGCATCTGATTAAGCGTCAAATTTCCAATTAAAATATATATTTGAAGTGAAATTTGGATGAAATACAGGGTCATGAAAAATCGAAGAGTGTAGAAAATAGGATTACAAATATCTCGGCAACTCATTATCCGATCGACTTCATGTTTCATGCAAAATTTATGTTTTTTTATTGTCTTTTATATTTACTCCTTAAAATAAACAATTTCGAAAATTTTTATATACCTTTCATCAGAACGAATATTTCGAGAGTCCTAAAAAAATGTTCCGGTTAATCGAGGTTATTGAAATTAAATAGGCTTCTTCCCATTATTACATACTAAGTACATACCAAATGGCAAGTCTCTATCTCAATTTGTTCGGGAGATAGAGCGTTTACAGACACACAGACACACACACAGACACACAGACGGACGGCAAATTTTTTTTTCTAAAAATATGTTTTTCGGAATCTCCAGTGTCTGAAACGTGTAAATCCGTCAAAAAAAATTTTTCGATTTTCAAAACGATTACAAGACTTACCCTATACTACGTATGATGGGTAAGTAAAATGTGTTTCGTAAACGAAACACATTTTTCCATAAAAACCATGTGGATGCATACTTCTTAATTCAACCTTTTGAAGGCCGATTGTAGATTATTTATATCACTCGATTTTAATTTCCAACTGTCGAAATTGCACCAGAATAAAGCTTTGAATAAAATTTTGCTCTTATAACGTACGAGAATAAAAACATTTATTTGCATTCAAAACAATTTGTTCGTAAATTCTGGTGGAAGTCAATCGCTTCAAAATTTTAGCAACAGAATTTATTTGCTTCTGAAAGTATTAAACTGACCAAACATCTCCAATTTTCAAGAACGCAATTCAAGTATAGAAGGTCAGTCTCAGCTTTTTGATTAAGAAAAATTATTGCATTTTAAAAAATTGATAAAGTTATGAATTTTTTAAAAAAAAGATAAAGCTTAAAAAGTTTTAAATTTTAAAGTTTTGAAAGTTTTAAAGGTGACGAAATTTTGAAACTTGGTATTTTCAGGATTGATATCAAATCGTATTTATTAAATTAAATTAACTCATATTTTTAATGTGAATCTTTTTTTCCCCTTTTTAACCGAAATTTTCTTTTAAAAGCAGAGATTGCAAAAAACAGTTGAAATGTAACGTTATAGAATTTTTAACTATTAAGTAGTTTTGAAAAAATACCCTTTTTTGTGCATAGTATACATTGATTTACATCTAAATATCGGTATACTTATAAAAATAATTGTATGCCCTAGTATACTTTTTAAACGTCTAATAATAAATGATTAAATTTCTATTTAAACGTCTCTGGTTCTTTTAACGCTTTAGATAAAAATAAAAGAAAAAAAGGGGTGGTGTTTCTTGGGGGTAATATTGTTTTTTATCGGAAAGTAAAATTGTTAAATCTTTAGAGATAATTAAAGCATTAAACTATACTTTCAAACAATAAAGGTAATTCAAAGCAGAAATATCCGAAAAGTATTAAAAAGTATTAGAAAACAGTGCATTGTGTGTTATTTATATGGTAAAAGGAGAAATATCTATAAAGCTTAAAATCATCACCAAAATTAATTTGTCATTTATTGGTAACTGTCCAGAAAAAATATAAAAGGAAAATAACAAATTCATAGTCATAATTACCGCAATGTTTTCGAAAACTTTTGTCATTTATTAATGAAAGTTTCAACACTTTTCTAGGCAAAAAAACACATTAATGAACATCAAAAGATGGTTGCGAAAAGAAATTTAGCTTGAACAAAAAAAACCTATAGACGTTAAGCAAAAAATTAGTTTTTGAAAACATGCTTGAGAAAAATCGAAGAGTCCTACCTTTCCGTAATGAGTATCAGCGTGGTCAAAGATTAAAAGACATATCTTTAAAAGAATGAGTTAGAAAAAAAAAAACTTTACAAATCTTCAGACGCAAGTTTATAAAAAGACCTCTAAAAGTAAGAAAGTTGTAAGGAAAATTTCTTTTGGCCGCCACCCTACAAAAAAGTGCCCCATAAATCGGCTAATGGTTCGGCTGAAAGAAAAGAAGGCTTTGAAAATAAAAGACTCCACTGCTTGTCGCTCCAAAACAGGTGTCATGAAGTTCTTGTAAAACAGAACACTCTGGTACCGCATGGGCCATCTACAACAAATTATCAAGCCTGATGGTGTCATATGCCTTGCCAGTTTTTTATTTACTTCGTGGGCCCCCCAAAGATTTTAAAACGCGTTTGATTAATGACATGACTTCACCACAAAAAGCCAAATGGTGGGCGTGGTTTATAGGCCCCCGTAATTGTTGCCAAGAACGAATTTTTTCTCTTGTGTCTTAATAATGTTTGAAAAGAAAGACAATTTTTTTTCTCTCTTTATTTTTCGACATAGTTCGGTTATTTTTAACGTTTTTTTTTTTTTTTTCCACTCCATTTTTTATCACTTTGTTGGTCCTTCACTCTGTTTAAAAGTTTGTGCGGATAGCCTTTTATTCTCTTTCGACGATAGTTTATCGTGGATAAAGACTATAAAACCGTCTAGGCTGTCAGGAACAAGTGTGCTTCAGGGTTATTTTGGTGACAAAAAAACCACGGCAATAAGTGTTCTACTTCCCCCTCTTTTCTAAACTTTTCTTAAGATGATTCTCGAATCTTTTTATTTTTTCTCCACCCCTCTCAGAATGCCGATGTTAATTTCATTGTGAGTGCTGTGATACAGGATAGAAAATAAATGACTTAAAATGTTTTTTGAATTGGGAACTTTTTTTAATTTTTTTTTATAAGAGGTCTTTTGAACTTTTTACTTTTATATTTTATGAGAGTGCTTCTTTTTGTAATCGGATATCCAAACTTGTTTGTCAACATCAGAAAAGAAAGAAATAATGTTCAAACAAAAATGATAACTTTTAATGTGTCACCAAAAGGATATGTTTTAAAATAAATGAAAAAAGGCGTTTATTAGTTTTGATTAATTGGTAGTTATTTAACAGGTTTTTTTTTTTTTATGTGAAAAAGCTTTAAAAAATTATATATTTTTTATTACAGTGCAAAATGAAGTGTTCAGCTTTATATACTTGAATGAAAATTCTTTATATCTCAATGAATATTACAAGAAAATATTTGGTTAAATTTTGCATAACTGTTTGAAAAGTAAATATTTGTCACGGGTTGCTTTGTATCTTTCATTTTTTTAAGAATTCTATTGGGTTGTCCGTAAAGCCGGTGCCGGTTGGGAAAATCAATTCGTACAGGAAAATTCTATCATTTAATTATTAGACATTGATTCCGATATCTAATGTCTAATAATTATCGGGCAGAATTTTCCGATACGAATTGATTTTCCCAACCGGCACAAACTTTCAGGGCAACCCTATAATATACAATAATCTGTAAACTGGATTAAAAATGTTTGTTTTACTGGTACCTATAAATTAAAAATGTGTCATTTTGAATTGGCCTGTTTAGTATAACTCCTTTGGAAGAAGGTTTTCGCGTATCCAAACTTTTATTTTACACGTGGAAAAATCTTTGAAAATCGAACATTCAACATTTCACTTCAAGCTCTAAATCTTTTATCCAATACTGCTGTAAAACTAACATAAGCACACAAATAATTACATATAGTGTACCTATAGTGTTTAAGTAAATCAGTTTTGAAATATAGCAAAATATGAATGTCTCTAATGATATGTATTTATATCGTATTGAGAATATACAAAATTGTTACTTACAATCACAAAAGTATACATGCGTTTTGAAAATAAATTATCATTTTACGAAATTTGCAATATACAAAAAAATTACAGAGTATTTTACAACTAGAATTTATATTGAAAATCTAGAAAAAAAAAAGAGAGAGATAGAGAGAGAGAGAGTAGCTTAGTTTATCTATATATTTACTAACGCCACGTTTGTATCACAATTGATCGATTTAGAAAAATTCAGTTGCAACGTTTTTCATATTTTGTTGTACATTTGAGCCCGCTATTTGCAGAATTATCCACGGAAACTTTGAATTTTAGACTCCCATTGATTATTCATTTTCGTTCATTTATTTTTTTGTTCTATATATTACATATATATGTGCCTTTTCTATGATCAGAAATGAATATATACATTTGGTAAAACAACTTTTCTTTTTACAACAAATGAAAGTAGTGAGGATTAATGAGAAATCTTCCATATAAATGACATTAAATTTTTACAGCAATTCAAAACAATTAACAACTTTGTCGTTTAAAATTATTAGTAAAATAGACACTGATTATGTGAATAACAAAAGTCCAATAAATTATACGAGTTGTAATTTTCCAACTGGACGAAAAATGTCCGGGCAAAGATTCGAACCTGGGATCTCTTGGCTGAAGCCGCCACGCTCTACCAACTGAGCTATCCCGGTCGAATCTGAAGGGCATAATTCATCCAGTTAACCTTATTGATCATAGCATCTGGTCTGATATTTTAATCAGCTCAACAGAATAGATCGCAGGTAAAGGAACTCCAGTAAACGCTGGATACGTGATTACACTAGATTAATTTTAACACAATTACTTCAAATTGGTAAAGTAATCATACGAGTTGTAATTTTCCAACTGGACGAAAAATGTCCGGGCCAGGATTCGAACTTGGGATCTCTTGGCTGAAGCCGCCACGCTCTAGCAACTGAGCTATCCCGGTCGAATCTGGAGGGCATAATTCATCCAGTTAACCTTATTGATCATAGCATCTGGTCTGATATTTTAATCAGCTCAACAGAATAGATCGCAGGAAAAGGAACTCCAGTAAACGCTGGAGACGTGATTACACTAGATTAATTTTAACACAATTACTTCAAATTGGTAAAGCAATCATACGAGTTGTAATTTTCCAACTGGACGAAAAATGTCCGGGCCAGGATTCGAACCTGGGATCTCTTGGCTGAATAAATTAGCCAATAAATTAGTCCAAGTATTTCTTAATTAAAATGTTTTCGGAATTTTTTTTTTGAAAAATTTTAAATAAAGTGATTTATAGATAAAAACAGAATTTATAGTTTTTAATTAATTAATTAATATTTAAATAGTATTGCATTTACGATAAGAATGTTAAAAACTGGTATGCAATAAATTAATATTAGACTAGTATTAAAAAATATATATAATTTACTTTAAAAATACTTAATTTTTAAAAGCACCTTCTGAGAAATTCTGGACATATTTTTTATGCATTTACGATAATTATGTTTCGCGAGAAAATTTATACAAACGATTTTTAGAACTTTAATTGAATATACTTAAATAACTTTTGCATTTCTTTTCTATTATTACACCCGTCTAAATACAGCTTCGTTTTTAATCATTTCTCAAATAAAATAAAATAAAATAATAATAATAATAATAATAACAAAACTAACATAATAAAATTTCCCCGCTTATTATTTCAACATAAGCCTCGCCATTTTTTTTTTTTTAAGTAATCCGAGTTTTATTTTTCGAATTCATTTGTAATGTAATCTAAATGAACGTCATTCAAACGGTCTCGGATGTAATTATTCTCTTTCATTTGAAATCACCGCAGCTTATTTTCTTTTCATTTCCATAACCCTAAACGACATCCCTGTGCGATATATTCTAAAAAGTAAACTGTAACCACCACCAAATATTCTCTCACTATTGCCATTTGCTGAAAGAGAAAATCTTGCGCCGTTTAAGAAAATATTTGTCGTCTGCTGTAAAATAAGTCCTAATAGAACCAATTCCTATTAAAACGGCACATTTACATGCAAATCTAATCAAATTACGCATGGCATCATTAGGAGGGGTTGCATTTAAGCTCATTCTCTCCCCCCCCCCTTTCCCCATCAGCCAACTTAATGATAGAAAGCGGTGCGAAGGTTTCTTACTCGAATTGTTTTTAATAAGAGTGTGTAATTGAGCGAAGAATTTTTACGTTTTTCTTTTGCTAGGTGTTAGATCCCGTAGGAACACGATGAGGTTTTAGATTAAAGCCTGGTGAATGGGTGATTTTATTTCGATTTTGGGGTTTTTAAATCAAACAGAGCGTGCATTTTGCATTTATTAGGTAAATTTCGAGAGGTGGGATGTTTTACGCCGCTGAATGAAAATAAATAGAATAACTTAGCACGAAACGAATTCACGAAAGTAAGCGTTTATTATTTTCGGGTTTTTCTCATTTAGAAGAAAGATTATTGCATTTTAAGAAGGGAGGAAATATATTTTCAATCTAACATGTTCTTACAATGGAAGATGTAGTTTTCATTTGAATCACACGAGAAAAGAAAAAAAAATGGTTTGAGTTCAATTTTAATGGTTATTAAGTTTTTTTGTGATTTTTTTTTTTTATAGTTAGCAGAAGATATAGTAGAAGTAGAAGTAGGTTTAAATGTAAATTTTTGTGATATTTAATTTTTTTTTCTCTTTTTAGATATTTGCAATAAAAGAGTTCCATTTTTCATTTATATGTGATGAAAGTATGTCTACACACAATTTTAATTATTTTTAAATATAAAAATATTTAACTTGATAAAATATTTAAGTCGACATTGATCTCTATGTTAAATCAGATAAAAAGGCCATCTCTTATACAGTGTCTCACAAAAGTGATGGGACACTTGTGCTTTATAAAAAGAAACTGCAATAAAATAAATAAACAAACATGTGCAAAAATTTTTTGGGTGTGTTTCATATTTAAAGTTAGTAACAATTATTACATAACATACATTTTGTCAAAATATTAAAATATTAATTTAGTAAAAATACAATTGTTCAGAACGGAGCAAAAAATGGCTCACATAAGTGATGGGACACTTACTTTTCCATCAAATATTTATCCACAAATTTTACTTTTTAAAAGGTTTTAATATTTTGTTGGATTTCCTTTTACTTTTAAAACATGATTTAATCTTTTTGGGATGGATTCGACTATTTTTTTTGTGATTTCTGGAGTGATTTTACCCCATTCTTCTTGAAGCACCGATTTTAGTTGTTGTTTTGAAGAAATGGTGTGTTTGCGAATTCTTGATTCCAATTCTTGCCAAATATTCTCTATGGGATTTAAGTCTGGAGATTGTGGTGGTGTTTTTATTATTTCAGGACAGTTATATAGCAGCCAGAGTCTAACGTTCAGAGCAGTGTGCTTCGGGTCATTGTCCTGGTAGAATTTAAAATCGTTATGAAGGTTCAATTTTCGTGCTGAAGATTTCAAATTTCGCTTTAAAATATCAATATACTTGTACTGATCCATTATACTGTCAATAAAAACAAAATTACCAACTCCAGCGGACGACATACACCCCCATACCATAACTCCTCCTCCACCATGTTTTACTGTTGGTACCAAGTTCTGTTTGCGAAGTTCTTCCCTGGGTTTTCTCCACACCAAGATTCTACCGTCAGAACCAAATATATTAAATTTACTCTCATCAGCAAATATAACTTTATTCCAGTAATCAGAATTCTTATTTATGTTGGATTTTGCGAAAGCTAGTCTGAGTTTTCTATTCTTTTCACTTACGAAGAATTTTTTCCTGGCTACTCTACCGTGATATCCAGCAGATCGAATTACCCTTCTAATAGTTTCAGGATTAACAATTATTCCATATAATGCTTGTAAATCAGCAGCAACTTTTGAAGCACTAATTCTTGGATTTTTTTTAATATTTCGAACGATAATTCGCTTTATTCCATTGGATAGCTTTGATGGTCAGCCAGGTCTTCTTTTATCCTGAATCATATGATTCTTTTTATATCGTTTAATGATATTGAAAACTGTTGAACGACTCAAGTTAACTGTTTCAGCAGTTTTTCTAATAGATTTTCCACGTTCAATATGCAAATTAATAACTAATTTTCGAATTTCAGGCGAAGTTTCTTTTCGTTTAGCATTCATGACTACACGAGCTAAAAAACACAAAAATTCCAAAACAAACTGGAGAGAAATACTGCAGACGATTTTATAAATTATTGCCAATTGCTTTTAAGTAAAAATAAAACCCCAAAAAATATTTTTATTGCTTATTTCAGGCGATTTTTGTTGCATATATAATGGTGTCCCATCACTTATGTGAGCTATTTTTTGCTCCGTTCTAAACATTTGTATTTTTATTAAATTAATATTTTAATATTTTGACAAAATGTATGTTATGTAATAATCTTTACTAAATTTAAGTATGAAACACACCCACAAAAAAAATGTGTACATGTTTTTTTAATTTATTTGATTAGTTTCCTTTTGTAAAGCACAAGTGTCCCATCACTTATGTGAGACACTGTATATTTGTATCACCTTAGAAGTTGAAGTAGATTCAGATGTAATTACAAAAATTATTGAATATTTTTATGATTTTCTGTAATGTATATTTATAATAGAAAAGTATAGTTTTCGTTTGGATCGCATAAAAAGAAGAAATAGGTTTCAGTATATTTAAAAAAACATTAAGTTAGTAACGTCTACCTGAACGTTTATCATGTTGCAGGGAAAGATGGCAGAACAATTATTTGCATTACATATATATTTAATTTTAAAGAATTAATACTTTTGTATTATTCCTATTTGTAAAATAAACAACTTAATATATTTTTTTAGAATATGATTATAAAACATTTTGAACTATTGGTAGCAGCAACAAGTAGTTTTTAAAACATTAAACGATTACAACCATGCCTTATTTTTTATTAACTATAAGAGTAGAGGCAGAAGTGGATATACTTTTGGAGTGAGCGAAGCTAAGTTATACAGCTTGAAAGTTTTTTTCCAACGAATATTAGTATGTGTTTTCATACAAGAAAATATATGGTTATCTGGAATTTTTCTTCATACATGTGGTGTGTGTGTGAGGGGGGGGGGGATCATGACCCCAAACATGTCTCTTATATCCGCTATTGTACAAAGGCGAAGATGTTGCAATATAGTGTTAGAAAGTGTTTTCTAATTAATTCATATCCTAGTAGGTAGTAAAGCAATATTGGTTATATTTTTTATATTGGGGTTATATTGGAGTCTAGTATTGCGCCAATATTCCATTCATCGGAAATAATTCCTATGAAATATCTATATTCCAGAAATTTTAGTTTTATATTAAAAATATTGAAAAAAATGTAAACATTTAAATATTGGAGAAATATTCAATGCCTATATAGTCCATATTTTCCAAAATATAGTCAATACAAGCAATATCGGCCCAAAATTGCTTTGATATTAGAAAGGGATAGTAGCATTTGATATATAAATGTCTGTTTTCCATAAAATTTAATTTCATGATAGGAAAGATAACTCGCATAATGCGTGATATTGTGGATTGTGTTCGTAAACTCCTAAACTTTCTGGAAAGGTTTTTGCAAACTGCAGATAAATGTAACGCATTAAATAATAATTTAAAAAAAAAAGGTATATATAGACATGCATGTTAAGAAACCTTATCTACAGGCAAGTGAGTAGAGAAAATTATATCTGTTTGGTCTCTTAAAAAATATAAACATAAAGACTTCATGTTTTCCAAGCAACTCATGTAAGATAGGCTATTAATAAAGATTTAGCTCATATCTGGAACGTGTGCAACCCTACTTTTCAAAACGTTTAACATTCGTCTCTAACAAAGACATTACGTTCGCCCCCCCCCCCCCCCCCCATCTCCCTCATGCGAGCTACCATCTTTTTGTTCTCTTCCTGCCTAAATTTTCTCTCGTCACTTAATTGCTGACAGAGCGGAGACGTCTTATCGTATGCCTAGAACCTCCCTCTCTCTGCTCTTCCCAACACCTTTTGTTCCAATAGGGGGTGGGTGATAAGGTTCCAGAACAATAGGACAAAAGAATCAATGCCTAATTGTCACTAGTTTTGTAGGTGCGAAAATTCTTGCAATTAAAGGCAATAACTGATGTTATTTTTCCTTGCATTCCAAAAATGCAAAAGCGGAGGTCGTAATTAGCAACGGAAACACACATTAGCAAAGATCGAGCTCACTTTTCGTAAAATCAGCAGTTTCGTTCGGAGAGAAGGGGGGGGGGGTGTCAGTTAAGAAAGTTGGCAGTGTGATGCATCGATAATTGATTGGATATCGAAGAAGGAGAACGTGTAGTAAGTGACACCTCCAGCAACCTCGCTTTTTGGAAAAGCTAGCTTTCGTTTTCCTTTACCTGCCACGGGATAGTCTAATGTAACCAATTTATTCACATCCTATCACCATCATTGAATCAAAATTAAAAATATCACCTCATTAGTCGAAGTGAGAACTCGACAAACGACACAACGTGCTAAAGAAAGTACTTACTTAGGCAGACATCAGACTAAAATTCACTCATACTCTTAAGGCGTTGTAATAATTTTTCACAGCATCGGGCAATTTTTCGACAGACTAAGTTATGTGATTAAAGGCGGATCAATCAGAAAAGGTAGATATAAACTGGAAAAGCTATTTTTCTACTCATATATGATCATCACTAACATGATTCTCGGTAGAAATTGGAATGTTAATTTTTCTATGATAATTTTAATTTATAAGATGCCATATTCAGATGAAGCAAGTGAAAATATTAATGTAAGACAGAAGTTGCATAGTAAGGAATAAATCACATTTAAGTTGACAAGAGATATTCAGATTAAAAATTATAATTTTTTATTTTTGGTGCATGAATTATGTCAAGATGTCTAATTAGCATAACGTGTTTCAAACTAATACATAATTATTTTTTATATATAAAAAAATGATTTTCTTAAAAAAAAAATTAATTAAATTAACAACTACAGGTATTTTAAAAGGCTTCAATCATTTTTAAATCCTTAAAAATCTGTAATTATTTTAGTATGTTTTTTCTCATGTAAATAGGCATAATTGGGAAATATACAAAATTAAATTGTTATCAAAACGTTTTACGCAAAATACAAAAGCTTTATCAATTTTGTTTCTAGTTGTAATTAATACAAAAAAAAAGAAGAAGAAGAAAGAAAGAAAGAAAATGGGGACATTTTGCAATGATGTTTTCTTAAATTATAGTTTTATTTGTCCTTTCAGTAGCAGAACAAAATGCTTGTTAAAATTTTGTCTTTGTATTTAGCGGAATAAAAAAAAAATGGTGATATTAAAAAGTAGATATATCACATAATAATCGCCTAAATTCTATATATAAAACTATTTTTTTGAACAAAATAATGACAGGAAGTATTTAATTTTAATGGATATTTGTGATCGCATTTTGTTCTATATATTTTTTTACCCCTAAATTATTCCTCATTTTCTCAAATTGGAATTATTATGACATCAAGTATTAATTCTTAATTATTACACTGTATTAATATTTCTTTTACTCCTATTTTTTCGTGATTTACTTTTCCCCCATTTTAACGAGAACTTTTTCTCTCCTTATAAGCAGAGTTCGTTCAGCTAGTTTCTGAGTAACGATACGGCAGTTGCGGTAAAAGTGGATCTACAGGCAAGGTTACCAAATATGTGTAATGCTCAAAAGCAATATCGCAATACTCAAAAGCAAGAGTTCTTTTCTTTTAAATTGAGATTTTCTTAAGAAAGATACTTAAGGATGGTTGAAATTTTTGGTGTAATCCAACTGTTTTTATCTTATCTTTAGGGTAGGGCTCTATCAAATAAACTGGGTTCCCAGTGCCTGATTTTATTGTTGGACTTCCTCTTCCTATACCATTGCAAAAATGTAAACTTATTTGATACGTTTGAATACATATTTGAACAATTAAATGCATTTTTTGATAAATTAATCATTTGATTTTAAACCCATTTGATGATTTTGATCTCAAAACGTACAAAATATAGATTATAATTAATTCAGGGTCAAAGACGAATTTAAAAATTTAGCACATAATCTCATCATGGAAGACGGAACGAAATAATTGAAAATTAAATACAAAAATAAAGAGTGTAACAATTAAGACAAAATAATCTTTTATACGTTGCGAAAACAATTTAGAAATTCTGAGTAGATAGTTTAAATTTTTTGTTTGCTGTTGCCATATCTAAAAAATGAAATAGAGCAAAAATTGTAATTTTTGAAAAATAAATTCAATAGTTCCCGCTTTCTATCAAGCGTAAATCAAAGCGATGAATTTTCAATAATCAGGGTCCGCGCTAAATTATAGCAGAAATATTTTGGAGCTACATGAAATGCAGACATGAAATTAGGCATGATTTTTAAGATAAAATTAATTACTCATAAAAGAAAGTTATATATATCTATCTATATAATTTTTACATTTATTTGATAATAATCTTTGTTGTTATACGAATTATTATTTTTGTAAAGAATATTCGTATTTCCAAATTTCATATAATGCAAGTAGAATATTTTTTATTTAATTTTCTATTTAATTTGTCGATTTATTAAAATTTTTGACACGTGTTGAAGAAAAGAAAAAAAACTTTTATCTATTTGTTCGGCCACACTATAAATAAATATACTTCAATCGAAATTCGATATAAAAATGTTGCCGAATATTGTAATAATAATTGATATTTCTCAGTGTGAAAAAATATTTAAACTGAAGTAAACGTATATTTAAACTGAAGTAAAAATGTAACGGGCTCCATTATATAAATGCTAGGATTCTGGGATAAGCATTATATCAACAATTCTTTCATTTTCCCATGTAATTTGATTACTTTATATGAGAATTAGTATTTAATCACACTAGCATTAGTGATATGAATTATAAAAAGATTGATTTTTAAATACGAAAAAAAAAAGAGTAATATAAATTTTTATGCTTTAATTTCGATGGCACTTACACTTCATTTTTTCTCTTAAACTTGTATAGTCGAGATCGGTTTTGCTGGCCAGACATATCCAGTTGGCGGAAGTTGGTAACTATAATTATCATTGATAGTAATTAAAAAGAATGTTTGATGGCATAAATGATCGACAGGTTTAATAAGCATTTGGATGCATGATGAACCCATTTGTTGAAAAATAACATAATGCAATGTGAGTGCAAAGAATTGGAACAAGTTCTATAATTCATGCGTTGTTTGAATTTTTTTCAAAAAAAGCGCTATAAACTTTTTCTCACAAAAAAAAAAAAAAAAAAAAAAAAAAAAAAAAAAAAAGTTCGAAACTTTTGCATATATATAATATCAATCAATCAATATAGCTAGCATATATATATCACTACAATATTATTCAATATTATTGTTTCATTTGATTCTTCAGTAGTTTAACTTGAAGAATCTTAACTACTATAACTACTGAATCTATAACTACTGAAATCACACATTTGTATTTAGGAAAATGGAAAAAAGATGATGGCAATCAAAAATTGATAGTCCCATTAACTAAGTGCAAATTCTGTGTATGTAACAATATTTCTTAAAATAAAATACATTATACTTGCAGGAAACATTTATTTCTAGTAAATAATTTTGGTCATGTCTTAATCAATATATTTTAACTTTATTTTTTTTAATTTTAATTAACTTTTTTATATGTTTAAATGGCATTTTTTCATGTTTGAGTAAATTATTCATCAAATTGGAATTGTCGCGATATAAATAGTTAATACATAATGTAATTAGTACGCTTTATCAATATTCCGTTTTAACCCCTCTTTCATATTTTACTTCTACCTTTTTTTTTTTCAGCAAAACTTTTCATTTTCTTATCAGCGGTGTTCGTTTAGTTAACTTCCCAATAACGATATGGTAACTGCGGTAAAAGTGGTTCTACAGGCAGAGAGACCAATCGTCATCGTTTAGCAGATATGCAATAAACGCGAGCAGCTTACTAATTTCAAAATCGAGTTTTTAAAATCAATTTTATTCATTTTCACATTTTTTTACAACATTTCAACTAATCTTAAAGAGAAATATAGAATTGTCAAGAGACGACACATTATTTCAAATAATTTTTTTTCATAAAATTAAATAGATTATTATTATTATTTATTTATTTTTTTAATGTTTTCAGTGTGTTTTACTTCTAATAGTTTTGTCTGGTACAATTTTGGGTTTCTTTCATCTGTTGATGTTTCAAATAAATTAACTGTTAGTTTAGTCACGGAATTATGCATCGTCACGCGCTCAGTTCAAATTATGCTGGTCAGTGTAATGAATTTGATCTGTGCTGCAGGGATTGTTTGGTTTGTGAGTAAAGTAAATTTTTATTATCTATATTTCTTGTTTTTTTTTATTTTCCTCACCATTCGTTTACTTCTATTAATGCAATATTTTTGGCAGAAATATACTGATATTATCATATTTGCCAGTATATTTTATGAAATATTGCATTATTTTTTAGACATGTTTAGTGTTCTGCCAGACTGACTCTGCACAAGTCTTTTTTTTTTTTTTTTTTCATTTCGAATTCTATTTTCATTTCATTTGATATCCAAATTTCAATTTTCTTACATTATATGGCATCTTATATCATTATATATATTTATTTTCTAAATTTTCTTGAAAACTTTTAAGTATGTTTGGCTGCGTGCCGTCACTGAAATGGAGCATTGGTAATCTGATGTTTGTACTAGCTAATTATATATTAACTTAATTGTATTCTGTATACACTTTAAATTCACCTATCTTTAAATAGGAGATTTGGTTAGATTTGATGCAAGAACATGTTTAATGTATTTTGAAATTCAAAGGTATTACAATTATATATATATATATATATATATATATAAACAAAGTTAATTTGTACTTTCAGTAATGGTTTGTAAAATAATAACTTAGTGTTTAAATGATAAACAAGTAATATAAAAAAAAAATTTTTAAAGTCAATTCCTACTTTTTAATCATAAATATATAAAATAAACCCGTACAGCATATTAATGTCCCACGTTATCTTTATTGAACATTATTTTATAATCATAGTTGCGGTATTTTATTTTATGTTCGCATCACTCATTTGAGATAAATCTTTCATTTCATTTATGAAAACAATGGGAGAAATTTTTTTCTCCCATATAAAAATTAAAATTAATTAATTAAATTTAATTAATGAATTAATATTTGAAAAAACTGTATTAACATCAATTGCCATCCAGTACAAGTTTTAAAAAAATTATTTGAACTTGAATGGATGAATAGAAAATATTTTATTAACGATTGAAAATTCCAACAAGATATATATAGAGAGAGTGTGAGCTAATAGTAGGAATTTAAAAAGAAAAACAAAGTGGCATTAAGAAATAAAAACATCACTTGAACTAGATGCAAATTTTATATATTGATTAATATTTTGTGCCAATACTTTTGTAATGCTTACAGGAAATATTGACTTTAGGACAATAAATCTTTTTCTAAATTATAATTCCCTTTTTTATATTTGTGTCTGGAATGGCGTTTTCTATATTTAAATAAATCATTCCTCAAAATAAAGTTATTAGGTTATAAAGGATTCATTCATATTTAATACATTTTACCAATAATGTCATTTACTTCTTAGTCGTGGTTTAATTAGCTTCTCAATAAGAACACGGCGTTTGCAGTAGAAACGGTTCCAGATGAAAAGGCAAAAACCATGGCAATGTTCAAAAGCTATAATCTATATAAGAGGGCTTTTAAATAGAAATTTACTGAGAAATTTTGAAATTAATGCATTGCTATTATTTTATCATGCATTTGTGTTTTCATAGAAAGTAATTAGAATCCAGATAAAAGTCAAATTAAAAAAAAATATTCACTTATGTCAGATTTTGGAACGGTCTCCATTTCTTAGATTTTTGCTTATTAGCATTTTTCATTAATTTTTTTTAACTAAATTGAGAGATTGAAAAGAAAAAAAATAATGATTTGGAATAAAATAATAAATAAGAACTGCATTTAAATGAATCTTTTTTGTGAATTTCAATTTGATTCAATAACGCGGCTGATTTAATTATAATTTATTGCTGCGGTAAAAATGGTTTCTGTCTGGTACTTGATAGTTTAATTCATAAAAACAATTAGATTAATTACAACAACACGGATTTGATTAATCAGGAATTCAAATAGCTTACTTCTTATGTTATTCTAGTGTTCTAGTGCTCTAGTGTCTAGTTCTAGTATTATTTAAGAGCTAAATAACACAGGATATTTAGTATAGCAATTGTAATCAGTGACAATTGTATATACATCGTTATCTTAATTAAGAAAGAGGTAAATTTATAGTTTTTCTTAATAATTTTTAGCAAATACTTTCATTAAATAGCTAAATAATACAAAATTAAAATGATTTCAATTATTCGTAATTTTGTGAATATTTTTAGAATTTAATAAATTATTATATCATTAAATAAGAGTGATATTATGGTATATGTTTTAGTAATCCATTGTAAATCAGCTAAAGCAATAAAGGAAATAAATAACAAAATAAAAACTTTAAAGCTTTTTATTAATTTTGTATCTATATTTCTTTTCTTTTCTTTTTACTTTTTCTTTTTTCTTTTTTTCTTTTTACTTTTTACTTTTTCTTTTTTCTTTTTCTTTCTTTCTTTCTTTCTTTCTTTTTTTTTTTTTTACATTTATATTGATAAGTTTTCTCAAAATCTACGTCTAATTCATAAAAGTATAATTTAAAAAAAATTAAAATACAGTAGATTCCACTGTATCACTCAATAGGATATATTACTGTTATTCCGTGTCTCTCAAAAAGAAAAAGCTCTATCTTAACACCATGATTTAAGTAATAAATCGTATATGTAGATCATAATAAATGTAATTTTAAATCAATAAGGGTAATCTTAAATCTTAGAAATATATATAAAAAATCAGTTTTCTGAATACAATTGTCAATGATATTAATATAAAATTAAAAAGGTGTATAAACTAGACAAATGTAAAACATTTGCTTAGGAGTTATTAAGAAAATAAATTATTGCCATCAGTTATATCGCGCTTTATCTTGTCTGTCGGCATGTCCGGCAAATCAAAAGGGTGTTGTATTAATGTGAATGATTTTACATCATGGGAAAGCCTAGTACAGTAATATTAAAAATAAAAGACCCTAATACATTACACTTTGTGAGTACATAAATCTTTTTTAAGCCCTCTTCTTTTCTATTCTGACTTCTCTACATGTATAAACCGATTAAAAATTAATAATATCGCTTTATTTTGTAACATTCTTCACACAGACTTAAGCCTTAAATAAAAATGTGAGAGTTCGAGATGAACTCTTGTATACCTAAGTAGAGGGAATGCTGTCGATCTCCAACTTGAGGGGTAGTACTTATCAGAGCATGTGCGTCATCCCTTGGGGGTGGTGGTGGAGAGACAATGAGTCATTCTAAGACCCCTTGTTTGATCTGCATCCCCTTTGCGGAAGGTTCGACTGGGGAGGTAACTTTTAAATAGAATGTTTGAGGGAGGAAAATAATGCCAACAAGAGTGGTACCCTTTGGAACATTTTCTTTCAGTAGTACCTAGATTTTCGTATAATACTGATGCCAGTCTAGCAAATGAAAGAATATTTTGCGGCAAATAAATCCCGTAAATGCTTGGAAGGCTTAAATATTGCTTGTAATACAGAGGAGAATCTTTTATATGTTCCCCGACTACATGTTTCTGAGTTTCTGTCCGAAGTCATTCATGTATATTCAAATGGTAAAATCTATAATTTGTGGTGTAAAAGTAAATACATAATTTAATTTATACATTTTTCGCCAAAAATATTTCATGCTCAAAATTCTAAGTAAGTAGTTAAGTAAGGAATTTTGTTTTTGCTCAGTTTATCAATATCGTTGTCTTACTATTCTTTCATTATTTTAAAATAGTTGTAGCAAGTGCCTAGCTATTCTTTATGACAGTAGTCTATGGTCGGGTGAGTTAGCTTTTTGCTTGCGATCGTGTTGCCCTGAATTTTAAAATTTGTGCGTGAATGAGCTACTTATCCTGTCGTCTCTTTAATTTTCGGAAAGTGGGTCTCCCGATTATCTCCGAGAATCTATTTTTCACGATTATTTTGTGCAATGAAATGATAGTTAGGTATCTGTGGTTGTTTAGTTGCTATATATTACTGCGTAGGAGTAAGATTCAACGTTCGACGTATCTCGCCCATGATGGTCATTTTGTCAAGATTTTCTTCTTTTCCTGCTTTTGAACTTCGAGTTTTATTCCACGTGCTGAGTAGGCAGTGAAGTTTCATTTCAATCTTCGGCTGAGAGTTCGCCGGTGTGGTAAGGAGTTTAAGTTTGGCGCTTCAAATAAAAGAGTATTGGAATCCAAGGGGTTCCCTTGATAGTGACTTCCCTTTATAGTGATATTGCAATATTTAAAGATACATATTATAGAGTTAAATACAGTGTTTCTAATGACATTGTAGATATTTCCGTATTGATCTTTTCTTAGGTTCCTGCAACCAGAAAGCGAGGCCATTTTGTTTTGAGTTAGTGTTTGAATTTAAGGAATATTTAGGGGAAAGTATTACCCCTCTCAGTCTTTTAGTATTTTGGGCTATTTTTGATCACCGTTAGTTAAAACTGCTTGCTCTTCTGCCATCTTTACTTATTTACTGCTTTAAATAAATTGTTTGTTATTAGGTGCGTTCGTAATTATATAAATACGTAGCACATATTGTCGTCGCTTGGTCCGTCCGTCTGTCTATCCGTCCGTCCGTCTGTCTGTCCGTCCGTCCGTCTGTCTGTCCGTCCGTCCGCATATATCAACGCAAAAACTACCCAACCGAATGGTTTGGAATTTAAGATATATTATCTTTGCAGAATTTTGTCGAGACATATCAAATTTTTTAAAAATCGAATCAAAACTTTAGGAGATATTAATAAAAATATTTATTAAGAAATTTGAATTTTTTTTTAAAAATCGGTGCTTTCTTGTTATAGGAGCTTCCGAGGCTTAATCGTCAAGCGATCGAGATACTTATTTTATGATAGAAATTAATCTGCAGACGATATAATTCATTTCATAGAATTAAAAATCATCAAGATCTGAATATTTATATAACTAGCTATAGTACGAACGTACCTCATTTGTCACGTTTGACGTACAATTTCCATCTTGTTATTATTTAACTTTGTGTCATGGCCACTTTTCTAGCTGATTGTCCGCAAGGGTTTGTCATATGGACTTAATCATATAGATAACAGAGTACGTGAAATCAGTAGAATAGATTATTAAAATTATAATATAACACATTGTCTCTCATTATATAAAGTGTTTATAAATGACTGCTAGGGTTTCAGTATTGTACTGTAAACACAATTTGAAATACGTAATAAGTATAACTCCTTAGATTGATAGAGAAACTGTCGCCCATTTTGAAAAAAGTATTTTTTATAATAGGCAGCAGTTCCTAATTTGGTCTGTCGGAGTAAGAATTTTCTAGATTGCAGCAAACAGGACAGTGTAACCTTTTATATACTGAAGTTTCATGAAAGTCAATCAGTGTAAAAGGTTGTTCATACTTTATGGAAAATAATTTCACAGTTAATTGTACACATCAATGTCGTATTATTTGTCACATTTTTATTCTGTTGGATAGTCTTGACTCATGGCTATAGCTGTGGCTGGAAATTTATATGAAGAAACAGTAAAGTCCCCCCCCCCCCCACAAACACACAGATGTCTTTGACGGTGTTCCAAAGTCTTTTCAATGCTCCATCCAATGGTACCATAAATTTTCATTTATCACCAGCTAAGTATTTGTTATAGAGAGAGTTAGAAAGATAAAACGTGAACATTGAAACGACTTTGAAAAGCCGCTCAAGAGGTGTGAGAGAAAATTGATATGAAAGTACTAATACAATATTTTCTACTATCGTGGAAATTTAGAACCAGAGTTAAGCCAAGATACAAAGCTACCCAAAAGAATCAAATTGTCGCAAAGAATGAAACATTTATACGTAGAAATTAACTGAAAAAATTGTTTCCATAAAGTGTGAACTGCCTTCTGTAATCATTCTTACAAAGGCACTTCCGTACTTACACAAGGGCGTCCAAGAATTTTTGTATCAGATTTCACCAGAGAGATGAATAGGACGCGGAAATGAGAAAGGTCAAAATTTACTCATTTTGTCGCCTTGTTCTTCTCAAGAATCAGATTTTTTTCTCTCCACTTCCTTCAAGCATCAAAGAACTGCAACGTGAATTAGAATTGCGAAATGAAATGCATCACCATTGATATTCGGCAAAAAGTATGGAATGAGATGATAGCCATATCGATATTATAGAGTGTCTAAGAAGCGTATATCGCGCCTTTATCGATAATTGCACACAATTTTGGAAAGTCATCCTGTCAAATGCATAAACACTTTTATTCGTTAGTTGACTTGCATGATTTGTGACAAATGTTGCAAAATCCACAATTATTTATAATCGTTCCTTATATTTTCATAGAGAAATTAAATTTTGAGCAATTCGTTTTGTGTTATGCCAAAGACGGCGAACCTTTTTACACCCGCGAGCCAAATTTTTCGAAAAAAATATTTTATTTGATCATGACATGCCAACAAACAAAACAATATAGTGTAGCAAATAATAATACACAATCAAAATTACTTAAAATTTTGTTTTTAAGATTAAAAAAATATGTGCAATAATTGGTATTTGTATAATACAATAAAGAATTATATTTCTGGTTGAAAAAATGCTATTTCTGTTGCTGTATTTTAAATTCGAAATAATTGATGTCAACTTCGTACTTGGTAATGTTTAAGAGAATGCAAGCTGTATTAGAGTGATATGATAAAACGTTTCTACTTGAGTTTTTAATATTATTCATTTTAGAAAATAATGATTCGATGAAGAAATTGTGAATAGGGCACGCACCAGCTTTTAAAAATTGTTCTTGATGTCTGGAATTGAATTCGAAGTTATCATAATTTTACCATGCACATTTTTGCTTATAATGCCTTATAATCTCTCCTTTCCGATATTCTTATAATCTTTGCTTGACCTGAAAAAAAAATTAGCCAAAATTGAGCTATAATGGGATTTATTAAGTTGCATTTCCTTTTCCTCAATCTGTATGACAACGGGAACCAATCAAACTAATCGAATTCAGAAAAACTCAACTTCTCTAAATTCATGCATTTTGTGCAATTTCGCTATATTTTGATTTAGAACCTGAACCTATACTGTGCTGAAAATAATTTGATGCGTGCCACCTATGACACGCGTGACATGGGTTCGCTGGTCCTGTGCTATGCGTTCAAATAAGTGAATCTTCACTGAATTTCTTTAAAATGCTTGAAAAGTTCGTTTCTTAGGAAGGGAAATAAATAAATAACGTATTATTACTTTCTTTTTTCTTTTATGTTAAAATGAGCGAAGTAACATCTTGATTTGGTGTTAAAAATTAGTTACATATAATAATTTCAATTTTAATATGTGTTAATAGATAATTGAAAAATATATAAAAGAAAAATAACTTGAAATTTAAAATTAATATACTAAAGCTTTGAAATCCCTTAAAAGTATATAGAGGCTGAACTCACGAAATTAACTTAAGTCAAGTTGGTTATACAATACTTGAAAATGTTCATCCTGAAAGCAAATAGAAGTAAGAGAATAGATTACAAAATGCGCTTTTATAATTCAACGTTCTCTTTTCCAACTGTAACAATTCAAGCTGACCTTCTGTGAAGCATGAAAAAATTAAAAACAAAAACCATCCCTTTTTTAACAACAAATTTCCGTCTGAAATAAGGGCTCTAGTTATGGTCCGTCCCACCCGCAAAAAGGCAGGGGCAGCGTTAATGGAAACGGGGGAAATCCCCCTTTTTGTTCCTTTTCGGGGGTGGCCAGTCAATTTGCGGACTGATGAGTTCCTGCGAGGGGGCAGTGGGGCGCAGTAGCGGCCGTTTCTACACCTGTTCACATTCCCATAGGCCAGGCAGACCCTGAAACCTGATCTTTGATGATTTCGATTTCTGAAACTGTTTATTGTAAGCCTCTACCTCCCTCTTCCACCCACAAACCTCTTTCTAACATAGTTCGCGTGATGCCAGATTCATTTTCTTGGACTTGGTATTTACCTTCAGTAAAAGAAAGATTTTTTTTTTCGCTTAAGTTTCTGTTGTGTTGAAGTTTGTTTGATATTTGTTTGTGTTTGTGAGAATGAGGGCAGACGATTCGCTGAGGTGAAAATCTGTAAACTCAATTCTCTACGCCCTCAACCGCCCTGATTTTATTTTGAGTTTCCTTCCTTTTTTCTTTAAGTCTGTTCTGGTGGTCGGCGGATGTGTTTTGATTTTTCCGCTGCCCACAACCGCTAAAATTCTCTTTCGCTTCCTTTTCGCAATCTCAAAAGAAAACAACAGCGAAAAAGAATAGGGTTTTTATATAAAAGAAATGGGACATCAAAAATTCCCTTAATACTTTTTAAGTTACAGAATTTCTCATTTCTTTCATTATTTTTTCAATTGTGATTTTATAAAATAACATTTTATTATCCGTTATTAATCCTTTTTGAGGAATCAAAGAGTATCGACTAAAATATTTTAAAATATTAAAATTTATTCAAACCGATTTCTGTGATATCGATACGAATAGATTTTGTGTGTATAAATCAAGAAATCATTTAATTTCCTGAAAAAATATCGAATATTAGATATCAAAATTACAACATATTAACGCAACAAAATTTTATTCAAATCGATTTCTTCGAAATTGAAGAGTATAAATCTTATTGTGTAGAAATAAATAAATAAATAAATAAAAATTATCTTATTTTTCGAAAAAATATCCCCAAATGTCAAAATATCAAATCGATTTCTTCAAAATCAACGCGAATACATTTTATATATTTAAATTAAGAACTTTTTTTTTATAATAATGTTTGTACTAGAAATAGAAAACAAATATTTTTTGTTAATATTTGAAGAGAATCTATTACAAAGAGGTAGTACACAGAAATAATTCCAAAACCAAATTTTGTTACTAAATGCATGTCTAATAAATATATAAGTTTTGTTAGAATTTTTTGAAAACAAAGCATTTAAAAAACCCATTAATTTAATCATACTAAGAAATATTTTCTTATAGAATATAATTTGTAAATATTTCTATTATAAAGCAATAAGTTATATTAATATTAAATACATTGTCTGATAATTTCTTGCCAATGAGATCGTATAGTGATCAGACGTTTTATTTGGACATTAAAAAAAAAAAAAAAAATGCAAGGCAAAAACTCGCAATCTAAACGTAGAATGTTTCCATGGTACACTATAAACAAAATTTTATATTTATGAACAACAAAGTGAAATTGTTGAACATTTAATTATTAAATATTATAAACATCTTTTTATGATTAGCAACTGCATATTGCTATAAAATTTGTATTTAAAAAAAATCTTGAAAAAGTTTCTCTGCCCTTCTATTATTTTGTACTATAAATCTTATAAAAATGTTTTAAGAATTTCAAATATCTTATATAAATATGCAACATCAAATTTCCATCAGAAAATGGTTATTTTAATATAACACAGCTCATTATCAGACTGTATACAAGAATTGGAATACATTATCGTCTGAGAGCTATTAAACCTTTGATTAGTAACGCCATATATGTACTACGTCACTAGTCACATAGGCTGCGCTGAAACTCAAAGGGTTAAAATTAGCATAAAAAAAATAAATTACATAATTATAAAAGAAATTAGAATATTAGTAAAATTTACATGAAGGATATAAACTTTGAATTGAAATTTATATGAATGATATACTTTGAATGATATAAATTTTAAGCCTTTAAGTATAACAAATTCTTTCTAATATTCTTCAAAGAGTGAAATTTTTGTATGCTTATTGTAAAGTATTTAGAACACCCATTTGTCAATCATTTTGTCTTTCTAATGGTCTCTTTATTTCAAGCTTTGTTATCTTAAAATTGTTTGGGTCGCTAAGAAATGTATGCTTTCCTTATATAGATTGCGTGGTTGCTCAATTTTGAAAGGTGTTCGTTTAAAGTTATACCACTTTTGTATGTAAATTCTTAACTTTGTAGTATATCGAAATCAAACATATTATCAAGTAACAAGTGAATTATTTCAAATTATAATCCATTTAACTTTATTACATAAAAGTTTTATGACATAACGTTCAGCCCAAACTGGGTGCATTGAGTTCGAATTTCAGTAAGTTTTTAGTAATAATAATAATAATAATAATAATAATAATAATAATAATAATAATAATACTTTGTAAATGGCTTTGTGGTTTTAAGGTCTTTTGTATTTTAATGTTAAATTTTTAAGACAGACATTGTAAATCAAATAAAAAGAATTCGATTGAATCTTTTCATACCAATTAAAAAGTTCAGAATAATATTTCTCGTGTAATGGTTTCAGTAAATATAACTTTCATCGAAATGTCAAAGAAAAGCCATAACCTATCGAATTTATAGTGAAAAGAAAATACTTGCTGAAAGGAAATGTAAGATGAGATGCCAACAAAAGATACCAAATATTAGGATGGTAAACTCTGAAAAAGAATCAAAACAGAGAACTGACCACAGTGTAAATAAAACGAAACCTCAGTATTTTTATTTTTATTTTATTTTTTTGAAATCATAAACGTTTCTGTAGATAGATGTATTTTTTATGGCAATAAATCAGTAGTTGAACTTATAACACTGAGCTGAAAAAGCCCCTTTTCTTACTACCTTTTTGTGTTGGGGAGAGAGGAAAGGAAAGCTCCTCTAAAATAAGATGATAGAGAAAACTGGTTGAGGAGAGAGGAGATAGCAATTGAAAAGGAAAATGCACATGTATATTTCATGTAGAAGGAGGATGCTGAATGCAGAATAGGGATTTTATTTGAATGGAATAGTTTTGAATATTGAGATATTTGGTTGTTTGACAGTTGGCATCGGTCTGTGCTTAGACGGGTTTTCTTTTAAAAGTAAATGGAATCTTTTCCCCCTTTTTATAGACTTATTTTTAAAATTTCATTACAATAATTTAATCCTATTCAAAAATTTACTCTGTTGTGTATCATAAAAAATGTATCATAAAAAAGGCCTGCATTTTAAATTTAATAAATGTTTTCTATTTCTTGTGGCACCTTCAGTATTTTTTTTTCATTTTTTAAAATATAATATAACCTATTGTATAGTTTACTTAACGCTCAATATACAATAAACATTATAAACAGAAAATTTAAGATTATTTATGGTATTGAAGATATGCAATATAATTAATGTAACATAACGCTCACTATACAATAAACAATATAAACACAAAATTTAGAACTATTTATGGTGTTGAAGATATGCAACATAATTAATGTAACATAACGCTCACTATACAATAAACATTATAAACACAAAATTTAAAACTATTTATGGTGTTGAAGATATGCAACATAATTAATGTAACATAACGCTCACTATACAATAAACATTATAAACACAAAATTTAAAACTATTTATGGTGTTGAAGATATGCAACATAATTAATGTAACATAACGCTCAGTATACAATAAACATTAAAAACACAAAATGTAAAACTATGTATGGTGTTGAAGATATGTAACATAATTAATGTAACATAACGCTCACTATACAATAAACATTATAAACACAAAATTTAAAACTATGTATGGTGCTGAAGATATGCAACCTAATTAATGTAACATAACGCTCACTATACAATAAACACTATAAACACAAAATTTAAAACTATTTATGGTGTTGAAGGTATGCAACATAATTAATGTATCGCGGAAAAGAGTGGGGGAGAGAGTGAGAGAGAGAGAAATTTATAGCGCAAAGATATTTTCCGATTTGGTTAGAAAACATATGTGGGAAAAGTTACATTAAAGAACAACACATCAATGCGGGCATAATTGTATAAAAATAAATATACTGCTTCGTTATTTTTTTACAAATGTAACACAAATACCTCTCGCCTTTGACTTCATTAACACCAGATTTACAGTAACAACAAAAACATTAATTTAATAAAACTTTGATCTTTATAAATTAAAAATATACAAAATGCATTTCACCTTGACGCATTGCTACCTTGTATATGAAGCTTCTGATATTACCATCTAGTGCATGCAATAATCAGTTTATAATGTTGCGTATAAAAGTCTCGAAATGTACAAGGAATTATTATTCAAACCAAGTGAAGCAATTTGTCAAGTCTTGTATTTGTATAAATTCCGCCAGCAAACCGTCTCCAAAATGTTAGTTTATACACATATTACAATTTTGTTAGAGAAATTATGAGAAATGTGCAATACAATAAATATTTATGTATAATTATGAAACTATAGCTTATTAAGTTTTAGCTTAAGGCGTTGAAACTATAGCTTATTAATTTTTTGGGGATATACGAAAACAGGGCTATATATATGTACAAGCGATATAACGAGGAGTTATTATTGTACATGACATATTTATGCTGAATCATACATTACATATATTTTATTTACTATTCTTACAGTCATTTGTTGCTAACATTCGTAAATTGTTACGCAGAATAAATATTTTTCACAAAAGAGGCAAGTTACGACCATGTGGTTTGAAGAATGATACGTTTTTTCTCATGAAGTAGCATTGAAAGTAGGGCCTGTGCTCGCTATAAACTACTGATTTTTTGTATCATGTTGCTCCCTACATTACATTTTTTTAAATGTAGCACGTTGCACTATAGAGTACTAGAAAAAGTAGTGACTACTGTGGTTTCGCTACTTCTGACTACCCATTAAGAGCATAGACCATACTTAACTCTTTTATAGTGGTTTTATTTTTTATGGTGTTATTACGAAGTTTTTGCAATTTATTTAACTCTTTTAGCCTTTTTGGAGTAGAATACTGGCAAATACTCTGCCTACGTTGTGATAAGTACCTGTCTTCCAAACTTCCTGTTTAGAAGACTAGAGGTTGTTGATATGTCAATCAGAGAATTGGATTTAATTTACACACACACGCACATGTATATATATAAAAAGAGAGATAGATAGATAGATAGATAGATATGCGTGCGTGTATGAGTGCATGTATGTGCTATTGTTTTTATCTGAGTCGCGATAAGTATCTCTCTTCCAAACTTCATGTTTACAAGACCAGATATTGTTGATGGGCATTATGACATGTCAATCAGAGGATTGAATTTAAATTTACAGACACATACACATGTGTATATATATATATATGTGTGTGTGTGTATGAGTTTATGTATGTGCTGTTGTTTTTATTTGATTTTATTAGAAACTATCGTTGTATTTCAATTACTTATACACTACATGTCAAAGCATCATACATCAAAACCATTATCGGAAAAAGGTCTATCCTCTGGTGAAAACCATATTAAAATTGCTTTGAAAATTATACAAATGAGTTCAAGGATGCTTTTATATGACATAGTGATACGTAACTTTAAAAAATGTGTATAAATAAGTAACAAACATTACACGTATAAAAATTGTAGAAAATATTGTTTTTGATAAAAGTCGAAAATATTTTTTACAATAACATGCCTGAATAAAAAAAATATAGTTATCACAATTTCTAATTTTACATGAAAAATATTTGAAAATTACACACTTTTTAGCTGGACACACTTAAAATAGTTTCAGAATATTTATAAGGGAAAAAAAGTACCTCTTTATTAAATACCTCCCCTACCCCTAACACACACGAAAAGCATGTTCATAATATTAAAACTATTGTGTTTTGCACCTTTATTTTTATATAGAAATTACGGAAAATAATTAAAAAAATGCAAAAATTATGCAAAACAACTTGAGAAGCTTATGCTTCACTGCTGTTCTAAGATGAAATTTTACAAAATAAAAGAAACAAAAAATTAAACGGGTTAAAAAATCACTTTTTAAAAAACTCGAACATAACTGCGGAAAACTATAACCAAATAAAAAGCCTAAAATTATTACTCAAAAAAAAAATATCCCTTTGACGATTCAACAATGAATTTAAAATTTTTCCGAAATCTCTTTTTGCCAAAACCGTCTGCAGTAGTTATCTTCAGTCGCTGCTATACTAGGGCGTCAGTAAAAACCTATTACTCCGATTTTCAGGCATTATTGATACTGGATCACGAGTTAGAAAAGTCAGGTTTTCACGACAATGGCTGATACATCAACCAATCGTTATTATTGGTTTTCACTTTACTCGATCCGACGTAACTGGGCCTCTGCAGTTATTGGCTGGAAGCATCCAGAACATAATATGATTTCTTTTTTTTTTCTTCGACTAAGGGAGTAGGATGTTCTTTTATTTTTCATTCTACATCATAATACGTTAAACACTTTTCACTCATCTTTGCTGTGAATTGAGTTGTTTTTACGATTTTCTCTCTTAATGTATTTCGGGGATTTTCAAAGAGGTCTTTAATATGTCAGTTTTGGAGAAAGAAAGTGAAGCTGAAGATCTCTCTCTTTTTTATCTCTTGTGTAACTGTATTACAATATAAATATGTTGCACAACAATGTAATGTAATTATTTAACATACATTTTATAATATATATATATATATATATATATATATATATATATATCTGTTGGAATTAGAGAATATTTATTCTTCTCCTATAATAATAATCGCTAATGGAGATTGTAAAACATTTATTGCAACGAGCTAAATGAAATGCATTAAATCAAAAATTTCCGTGACTGTACTCATTCATAAATAGCATTTTTAATAAAATAGTAGAGGTCTTTCCAATGAATCATGTTTTCAAGATGTTCAAATGAAACAATCAATATGGTTTAGGTATGTGAAAAGAATGAATGATAAGACATTTCCAAGAACTGTTATGTACATTAATCCAAGTGAAAAAAAGAACAAGAATGAAAAATCATGCGTCAAGCATAGATTATCAAACAATTTCTAACACATTCAGAATACTGTAAAAAAAAACTTCACAGTTTACTAAGTAGGCAAGGTCAAACCGATCGGGGAGGCCTACCTTTCAGCTTAAGCTCAACTAGCCCCACCCAGCAGGTTTGTTTACCTAATTATACTGTGCATTATTGAATTATACTTTGTGATATTGAGCAATAATTATACTATGTGAAATACAAATTCTGAAATGTACAATTTACCAATCCTACTGAGCAGTACCAAATACTACTATGTGATACTGAACAATAATACTACCATGTAATAATACTGTCAGATGCTAAAGTATACAATAATAATGGATAGAAGTAAGTACAAAATGAACAATAGTGAATGAATAAGAATACTAGACTAAACAATAATAAATTATGCTAAAAATAATAAATAACACTGTATGATGCCATTAAGAATAACTAAATTGTTAAGATTAGACAACTTAGAAAACACATAACGCATTTGAAAACCCAATTTCAGCAATTACTACCAAAATTAAAACAAAATATTCAAATTCTTTTATGCAGCCCTGTATTAGATCTATAGATTTGTATGTATACACACGGTATGCTAAAATTTACTTCAGTTAGGAACTAACATAGCACAATTAAAAATTCCTCTTCAGCATTTTCCACCAATAAATTGAAATGTACGTGAGATCTTTTGAGCAGCCATGTATATGATCTATAGAATTTATATGCACCAATTAATATTCAAAAAATGAGTTACATTTTAAAACGCATACCACAACTGAAAACGTGCTACCAGTAATAATTGTTCATAGGGAGAGTGTCCCTGTAAATGAAGGATGTATTCTATGCATTGCATAGCATATTCTAACAGTAACCGCCTTTTAGTGTACCTCAATTATATGTAAACAATCTGAATATGTATTAAATAGTTTAACATCATTAAAATACGATGCAAACGGTTTTCCTCATAGACCGTAATGTAACGGAGTGTACCTGTCAATGAACGATATAGTCTATGCACACCATTTTCTAAAGTAAGCGCCTTGTAGTGCACGTCAGTAATATATGTCAATTTCAATATATTTGAATCAGTATAAAAATATTTGAAGTAAACATTATAATATAGTATATTTGAAGTAAACATTATTAAAGTACAGTGAAACTTCCATTTAACGAAGTCTCATCGTTACACTTAAACACTTTGTTATAAAGAAAATTCGTTAAATAGAAATCAACTTAAATTTATGAATCTTATATACACATAATCACATAAAATGAAAAGTACACATAAAATGGAAATATTTGAAAAATGTATTTTAATTCGGGCAGTCATTTTTTTTATGCAATGTAGATATGAGAATAATTTAATTAGAATAATGTCTAAAAAAACACATAACAAAGAGAAGTAAACAAAAACCGAAGCGTACCTTTTCTTTTTTCATTAAAATGTGATTAAATGTGTGTGTTTTGATTAAATGATTCAAATGTGTTCATTTCCATATAGACCGCTGAAATAAATTCATACACCCATCGCAACAACAACTTCTCGTTTGAATGTTCTGCACTGCACGCACGAAAGCGGAATAAACTTCGTTATATAGAATAAGTTTTACGTAAATATGGAGATTAATTTACATATTAATGATGTTCAAAGTCAAGGTTCTGCAGAAAATTTCGCTAAGCAGAAAACTTTGTTTAATAGAGACTTCGTTAAAGGGAAGTTCCACTGTACATTGCAAACGATTTTTCTCCATAGACCGTAATGTAACCTAATTATTTTGAGTGGCCCTGTAAATGAACTAGAAATGCTACACACTTCATTTTCAATACCAAACATGCCATAGTAAACCCCAATAACATATATTGATTTCAAAGCAATCCGTGTATATTTTCGCGAAGCACGGACAGACGGTAGGCAGACAAACTGAATTTATAAACACTTTTCAACTATGTTCGAAAGTGTTAGAAAGAGAAAGACCTTGAAACAACACATGGGAAAAGGTTTGAATTGCACCCGAACGGCAACTATCGTGAAAACTCAAAAAGATACAGGTAATATACAGTGAACTACTTCATAAATTGGGGAGGAAATCCCTTATAATCCAATGGGATTTTTTCTTCAATTTGTCAATTACACTGTTAAAAATTTGCAGCAAACTGTCTAGTGATTCGACCGTTTTTATAGAAAATGGTCACATAACCGTAATTTAATTCTATTCTGACCATAATATGGGGGATAATATGGTCGGAGTAGAATTAAATTATGGATATGCAACCGTTTTCCACAAAAACGGTCATATGAATGGACAGTTTGTTGCAAATTTTTAGCAGTGTAGCTCACTGTATTACCTATATCTTTTTGAGTTTTCACGACATTTTACTGGTCTTTTTATATGAGTTGCTCTGTATAATTGACTACCAAATCATGAAAAAAAAATCTTTCGTATACTTCGCGCATGCGCAGTTAAAAATTATTCCATACAAATGCCCATATTTCATCAAATATTCAATGTTTAATTTTTTAATTGCAGAATATTGTTTCTACTGTTCTTGAAGTCAAACATGTGCTTTACTTCCTCAAAGTTCAAGGGCAATTCTTCAAGAATTTCAGTAGATATTCGACAAACTATGTAAAAAGCGAAAACATCCGATCACTGACCCTTAATTTTTGGACAGCAGTGTATTTTCTTTGTTCGTGTTTATATTATAAATGAATGCATATAATAATGGTATTGTTTCTAATCAAAGTATTCATATACATAGTAGTTTAATTGTAAAAATGCGAATATTGTGTATGTCTTCTTGAAAAATAGTGCAACACATAAAATACAAAAGTATTGGCCATGGGCGGAGTTATTTATATCCAAAAGACGTGTTTTCACGTTTCCCGCTTAATATGTATTAAAATAAAGTATAGAATTTTGCATGATGCAAATTAAAATCTTGTTTAACATAATATATATATATATATATATATATATATATATATATATATATATATATATAATTAAATTTTAAAGGGAAATATAATATATTGGAAGAATCAATAACTAAAGAGTAGTTTTTAACTGTATCACAATTTAACTATATAAGCTCTTTTGCTAAAAAATCATAAAAGCACTTATAAACTCAAATAAATTATTTTGATGTCATAAAAAATATTAAAAAAATTAATCTTAGAGGGAAAAAAATAGTTATAAAAAACTTTTTTTTTTTTTTTTTTGCACGAATTAAGATTTGTGTATGCTAAAAAAAATCATTAAATGTTCCCAGAACTATTTAACACTTTTTACTTGTTTATAAATATCCAAGTTAATGTAATCTAATTTAACTTTTCCGCCCGCCCTACACTTGCATTGTTTTGCACGAGCGGGCGTGTGACATATTTTTGCACACAGTAGTTTGTTACAGATGCAATATATTTCATACCAATAATAAGATACATATTAGAAGAACCATTATACATATCAGCGTAAAAATTGGATTTTAATTGCGATGCCATTTGTGAGAACAAAATGTTTGAAAAATCACGTTTGCCGTTAAATTTGCGACAGCGCGCCCCCTGGAAGGCTGAAAAGAATCCTTCTTATTCAAAGTTTTTAAAATGACAGGTGATTCGTGTCTCACGAGATAAATCGGATGATCAGAAGGTAAATGATGTTGTCTGTTAAAATTTTCAGCAACTTTTACAAGCCATAATTTCTCATAAAATTCATCATGTGCTTCATTTTAAATCTCCGGCGCTTGATTCCCCAGCAGTTTTCGAAAAAGTTTGGCTTGATGGGACATCCCCTCACATTAGGACACTTCCATTCCCTCTCGAATGTCACTGTCTCGAGATAACTATCATGGGTGTCACATCAGTGTCACGGGATGTTTTCTGAATTTGTTCTGGGATTGAGACGCGACGGGGTCAACCCTATTTCGAATGCTTCCCGATCAATAATAAGTACACTCCTCTACCTTAAACTGATTTTGCTCACAATTAAGTTATTAACTTGTCAAAAATGTAATAAAGGGAATTTTCTTGAGGTGTTGTGTTTTATTTTGGAATAACTCAAGCATTTTTCGATTTGGATATTAGTAGTAGGTGTTGTTATTATAAAGTTTTCGTATTTTGTTACTTGCATAAAATTGGAAATTTGCTTTTAGGTTGGGAACTTTAAATTTAGATTGGCATGAATGAAGTAACAAATAAAATTTTAAGCGTACATAGCTGCTTAAACATAAAATATGAAATTTGCGCCTAATATGCTCGTACATATCACAGATGTTCACGTGTATATGTATGTTGATTTGCTGTCGGAAATTTGATGCATTAAAGGTCTAAAGTAGAGGAAAGAAAATGATGAATTTCAATTCATAAAAATCTGGTACAGAATTACAGTTCCAACGTCACACCAGAATTTGCCAATATTGTTTGTATTGTCTATATCTTGGCTATTGCTTGCATTGTCTATATTTTGTTACTTGCATAAAATTGGAAATCTACTTTTAGGTTGGAAACTTTAAATTTAGATTGGCATGAATGAAGTAACAAATTAAATTTTAAGCGTACATAGCTAACTGCTTAAACTTAAAATATAAAATTTGCGCCTAATATGCTCGTACGTATCACAGATGTTCACGTGTATATGTATGTTGATTTGTTGTCGAAATTTTGATGCATTAAAGGTCTAAAGTAGAGCAAAGAAAATGATGGAATTTCAATTCATAAAAGCCTGGTATAGAATTAGAGCTCCAGCGTCACACCAGTATTTGCCAATATTGTTTCTATTGTCTATATGTTGGACAATAGTGACATAAAATAATGTTCCGGAATCAGCGTGTTTAGATTTTGTAAATATGGATATAATATTAGCAATATTGCGGAATAGGGATATTTCGAAATTTCATTGCCAATATTTACATTCTGATGCCAATGGTTATGCAATGTGGACGATACATTGTAAATAGTTCCAATATAAAACCAATGTCTCTATATTAGTGGGTACTTCATTGCAAATGTTACCAGTATGAAGCCATTATTCGGCCAACATATGTATTTATTTGAAAATATTGCTGATAAATGCAATATTGGCAGAATATTGACCTCTAATATAACAAATATTTGTTTGCTACTAAGAAATATTTCAAATAAAAAAAATAGAAAGGCGATCGCATTAAATATATAAAATCTATTTAAAGGGTTTTTGAATTTTTAAAATTACATTACTCTGTGTTGTTTCTGGATAAGAACTGAAATAATCTTTAACACTTATATGAATTCCCACTTGTCTCAGTTCCTATATTTCTTTCACGTTAACTTATATGCATCTATATAATATACGAAAAAAAATAGTTTTAAGATTAATTACAAATATTTACTAGAGTATATAAAAAAAAATAACTACATAATAATTTATGCATAAATTCACATACAATTGTATATGTTTATCTATGTTAATTGTGTATGTTTATAATGATGAATATAAAATAATAAGAATTCATTTTATGTTTCATTGAAACAAAATAAAATTATCACGCATCAGATATTTTAAAATGAAATTATTCATTAATAAATCTTTACAAAATAAGGTATTTATTTAAATTCAAGCAACAATGAAAAAAAAAGGGGGGGGGGAGTACAGGATCTTTCACTAAAATACATAAAACCTAGCCGTCGACAAAGAATTATAATATGCAGAAATAACACGGGTTGAAAATTTGATAGAATACCATTGTCTGGAGTCAAACTTCGGAAAAAATATGAAAAAAAAAAAAAAAAAAAAAAAAAAGCAAAAATAACATTATCTTTTGTGAAGATACCCGAAAGTTTTCGCGACAAGTGAAAAAAAAAGGATGAACATAAACTTTTCATCAAAAAAAAAAAAAAAAAAAAAAGTATCATCATGAAAAAGGGAAAAAAGTCAAGATAAAAGAACAAAACATGCTGTGATACGACAAAAGGGCGAAGAGGTTGGGGGGGGGGGGGGGTTGTCGGATAAACGGAGACGAAGAATTACTATTCGAAAAATTCCAGACTGAAAAAATTGAAAGATATGTCTGCTACGATTTTTGTATTATGAGAAGTTTTAGGATAAAGCTCAGCTCAATTAGGATGAAGACCCGAGGGTTTATATATATATATGCAGCTTGGAAATTTAAAATGTGGGTTTCTGAGAAGTTTTGATTCGTGAACCGCAGCTGATTTTTTTTCTTATTGAAATTGAAGGAGCCAAATTTGAATTTTGCGCTACTTTTTAACTGGCTTCGATAATGAGTGACTTATACTCTCCGACTGCCATTTTTATTTTATTTATTTTATTTTTACTTCTTTTTGGTTATAATCCTCGTATCATAACTATTAGTATGAAAATTTAGAGATGATAATATACGCCAAGACAAACAATTGTTGATATAAGAAATGAGGGCGTAATCTCCTATTGTTCAGCTAAAAAATACAAGGTGTTTTATTTCAAGCCAAACCTGTATTTTTCTTCATATCTTAAAAAGTAATAAGAGTAAATAAATGAGTAGAATGCTAAAATTCATCTTTAAAAAACAAAAAAAATAAAATTACAGTTAATGTGATTTATTACTTAAAAGATGATAAAATTGTAAGAAAGATGCTAAACTACATTAACATTATTCAATGTCAATTACTCCAAGCACTTTCATTTATACACATAGCCTTCATCAGGGATAAAAATACAATTGCTATTATCAACATCTTATTTTCAAAATCTCCACTTCTTGATTTTCAATTACTCCAAGCACTTTCATTTATACACATAGCCTTCATCAAGGATAAAAATACAACTGCTCACTTCTTGATCTCAAATCAAGAAGTGGAGATTTTGAGATCAAGAAGTGGAGATTTTGAAAATAAGATGTTGGTAATAGCAGTTGTATTTTTATCCCTGATGAATGCTATGTGTATAGATGAAAGTGCTTGGAGTAATTGACATCGAATAACGTTAATATAGTTTAACATCTTTCTTACAATTTTATTACCTTTTAAATAATAAAACACTTTAAGTGAGAATTTAAGTTTTTAGTAATAATATTATAATATTTTTTTAACAAACTTACTCTGCTTTCTATAAAATGTAATGATTTCTAGAGAATTACTAAAATAGCCACTATTGGCATCTAAACAATTCTAATCTAGACGCCCCATCATTTCGAATGCAGTTTACATTCATATACTGAGTCAAAGACCAATTTACAATGCACTTCCAGCATTTCTCATGTTGTTATCACATTTCACACAAAGCAACGTTAGTCTGTTGTATTTTTTCTATTTTGAAATTCGCTTTCTATTGAAAGTATTTGGTATATTGATCGCCTGTTTTCACGATCATATATCAGTAAATATGTCCACAATGTAAAATGTTTCAATGGATTCAATGTAATATCTTACACTCTAAGAAAATATACAAGCATATATGACATAAAAAAAGTATTTTTTAAAGTAAAATTTTTTTAATACATTTCAAAATTCATTCAAAATACATTAAACAAGTTCTTGTAACAAATCTAACCTAATCTCCTATTTAACTCATTAATGCCGGTTGGTACGAAAAGTTACCCTTTAAATGATACGAAACTTTTAAATATCAACTCCAGTATATTAGTAAAAAAAAATTCATATTACTTAATATGAAGCTATCAGAGATTCAATCAGTTAAAATTACATTATGCGAAAACTGTTGTCAACTGGTATCGAAGTATTAAAAGAAGTGTAAAATAAGTCGGCGTTAATGGGTTAAGATAGGTAATCATAAAGTGTATACAGAATACCATTAAGTTAATACAAAAAATTAACAAGTGCAAACATTAGATTACCAATGCGCCATTTCAGTTATAGCATGCAGCCAAAAACAATAAAAGTTGTAAAGCAAATTTATAAAACAATGATATAATATGGCATATAATGTAAGAAAATTGGAATTTGGATATCAAATGAAATGAAAATGGAATTCGAAATGAAAAAAAGACTTGTGCAAAGTTTAATCATCAGTCTGGCAGAACCCTACACATGTATAAAAAATAATGCAATATTTCATAATATATACTTGCAAATATGCTAAGATCAGTATTATATATATATATATATATTAGTGTGATATATTAGTGACCGGTGAAAAAAGTGTTCAAATTCCTTGAAAACACAAAAGAGTTTTCGTAGTCCTTTTAATCATCTATTTTTCAGTCAGTTCCAAGTTTACCATTTTCTGGCTGTTTATTGTTATAATGATTTAACGCTAAGTTACTTCCTGCGGTATAGAATTTTACTTTGAAAAATGAGCGATTATATACCTTAGTAAAACACGAGTGTTTAGCTAGTATTGTGTGTGTGTGTGTCTATGTCCATGTACAGTTACAGGGTAAGCTGATTGATTTATTAATTCCTTCTTTTTTTTTAACCCTGGAATACTACGCTTATTTACACCTTTTTATTAACGGATTTGCTGTACTAAGGAACAAAGGTTTCCCAAACAAAGTAGGATTATTTAAAAGTTTTCAAAATATTTAATAATTAAAAAAAGATAAAATGAAATTATATATATATAAAAAGTAATACAATGTATCCAAATAGACGTGTTGGAGTAGAAGATGTATCCAAAGCAACATTCTGGGATTAAAAGCAAATGTTTTTCAAATTATCTCGTATTATCTTGACAAAGTTTTGAGTAAATCATGCACAATTTTGGTTCATTATAAGAGCAATTATAGTATTTTCAAAATGCCCACTGCTACTTCTCAACTGTATTAGTGAACATTGAACTTATTACTATGCTTCTTTTCTACATAAATGAGGAAAGTCGCTTGAAATATGTTAGTTGCGTGATACCTTTAAAGAGAACTATAATAAATATTTATGCATATATAGTAAACTCGCGACCCGTGTCTTAGTAAATGGATATATGTATATATACATATGTGTATACTTTATTTTTGTAGCATTCGGCATTAATTCAAGCACAAAATATTTGCGTACTGTTCGCTTCTGAAGCGTTACCAAAGGGATTATTGGATTATTTCGCTAAATGTTTCTTCTCTGAGATAAGTATGTTATTGTAACGAAACTGGTTTTACAGGCCATAAGACTCTAATAAATCAAACCCTCGAACCGCATGTTTTTTTTTTTTTTTTTTTTTTTGTGTGTGTGTGTGTGTGTGTGTTCCGGTTAAATAAAAATAAAAATATTTCATTTCAGTTTTTTTCCCCCTAAAGAGTATCATTTTTTATTTTGGTTCAGTAATGGTTTTTATTTACATCAGAAGTAACGGTTATTTTTTCAGGTTTTCGCTTTTTATCTCGATTCGATTAATTTTTTGGCAGATTAATTAATTTCAATGCACATAATTTCTGATTTAACTTTTAATATAGCCATATAGCCTATATCAAAGTGTTAGAGATCAGTAGTAAATTGTGTCAATGGCTTGTATTTTAATTTATCTTTTAAAAAAATTTTATTTTGTAGATTAAATTTTTAATAATAAAAATGTTGATATGGATCAGTTCAGGAGAAAAAAAAATTGGTTAAGTTTCGGAGGAGAAAAATAATTTTGGTTCGATTCCGGAGAAGGATCATTTCGGATTGGTTCTGGAGAAGGAAAATAATTTTGGTTCGGTTCCGGAGAAGGAAAATAATTTTGGTTCGGTCCCCGAAAAGAAAAAGAATTTTGGTTCGGTTCCGGAGAAGGAAAAGAATTTTGGTGCGGTTCCAGAGAAGAAAAAGAATTTTGGTTCGGTTCCGGAGAAGGATCATTTCGGTTTACTTCCGGAGCAGGAAAATAATTTTGGTTCGGTTCCAGAGAAGGAAAATAATTCCGGTTCGGTTCCGAAGAAGGAAAATGATTTCGGTTCAGTTCCAGAGGATAAAAATAATTTGGTTCGGATCCAGAGAATGAAAATAATTTTGGTTCGATTCCAGAAAATAAAAATAATTTCGGTTCGGTACCGGAGAATAAAAATAATTTCGGTTTTGTTCGGAACAAGAAAAAAAAATAAATTCCGTTCCAGATTTCGTTTATTCAGAAATAACTAATTTTCCAATTTTCGGTTCAGTTTCGGTTCTGTGATCTATGCACTTATTTGTTTATTAAATTAATTTAAGTAGTGAAACAAATTAAATTAACTGATGCATTATGGAAACTTTTATTTTAAGACCCTAACATAAACTTTTTCTACGGTATGTGAAACCTGCGGCACGGCGCTAAGAGATTTTATATTAGAAGACATTTTGAGCTCTATCTAAAGACAGTCAAATTGCCTTGTCAAGGCTTTGGGTGTTTTTTATTAGCAAAAACGTGAGTAGGGCTAGTTTTGGGTAAACATTCTCTCTGTTTTCCTCCAGACAAGTATTTTACATTGATGTATGCCTTATATCCTGACATCCAAAATAGCTACTTTCTGACATTTCAAGTAGTCATTTCATTTGTAAGTGCGTAAAATTTGTAGATATTTTTATTCAGATATCAAAAAATCGTTTTTCATTTGCCTTTATCGGTAAAAGATACTTCAGAAAATGTTTCCAAAATTGAATTTTCGAGCTACTGCAATCCAGAAAAGGTCATCAATAGATTACAACTGATGTTTTCTGACTAGAGGCCTACATCGTGTCTGGTTATTTGATTTTACCCGCAACCGATATGACCCGCGGATTGGTTTGGCTCGGATTGAAGCAAATTTTTTTCGATGCGAGTCAGACTCAGGTCGTGTTGACTTTAAATGTTTCGCGTTCGGGTCAGTTTCGGATCAAGTGTGGATTCTTTTGGGGCGGGTTCGGTTTGATCCGACTTTTCAAAAGAAAGTCCTGAAAATTTTTTAATGAGAAAAACTATATATTTGAATATTAATGAGCGTACATTTTTATATCAAAAAGGTAAAATTGATATTAGAGATATAATTGTATAAAAATATGTATTAATTTTCTTTCACTTCGTGTTTGGGTTTGAATATTTCGGGTTCGGGTTGAAGTGTGACGGTTTAAGGCCAAGGTTTCGGGTTGGTACAGTTGCAAAGGCTAGAAAAAACCCGGTTTAAATCTGGGAATAAACCGGGTTTTTTGGGAATAAACCTGGTCTTTTGGGAATAAACCTGGGAATAAACCGGATTTTTGCAACTCTACGGGTTGGCAAATTATTTATTTATGTTTTTTTTTTTTTTTTTTTTTTTTTTTTTTGTCGGGTTTCGAGTTAACTTTAAGCAGAATTTTCGTGTTCGGGCGGGCTACAACACGACCCGTGAAGGACTCTAATCTCTAGTGAAGACAAAAATAAAAACCAACTGGGATTGTTATGCACTTATAGTACTAATGTCGATGAATTACCCGCATTTAAGACTTTACGCACAAAATTGTGTTTACGTACCAAATTGTGTTCGTGAATGGGTAAGGATTTGGATCGTCATTGTTGAGTGTGTGTGCGTGGAAGGAGGGAGGGGGGGGGGTGAGAACAAGCTTGATAACAGATCGCTAATATATTTATCGAATATATTTGTTATATATTTGCATGTGAAATTACCAGAAGTTTTATTGTAAATATTTATTACGGATCAATAATTCTTGTTTTATCAGTTATTGATTTAATTTTTTTTCCTGTAAACCAATTCTTAAGCTTTTATCCATAAGTACCTTGGGTGCGAAATTTGTTTTTTAAAGTAGACTATCGCGTGCGGAACGAAAGTCAAGCAATGAAGTGTATGCAGTTAAACGCTGAGTAAGTGAATTTCATTCACATTTTAATGGAACAAAAAAAGTAAACCCCCGCAATTTCGTTTGTAAATTCGGTGCTTTTATCGTTCAAGAAATCGTCAGTTGTGAAATATTCTTGAGTGTTCAGAAAATGAAAATCTTCAATCATAAAAAATACATCAATTCAACCTGCTAAACGGAAAAAAAATCTTCAAAATAATTCACAGAAAAAGACTATTGACAGGCGAAGTAATCGATGCAAACAATTAGAAATAATTGTGTACATGTAGAATTGTGAGATTTTCACAGAAATGTGTTACAAGGAAAAACATAAAAAAGTAGATAAATGCTAATTCCAATAACACTTTTTAATACTTTCCAACAAAGTTGAAAAGTGTTTATGAACTCGGTTTGTCAGTTTATTAATACTTTCCAACAAAGTTGAAAAGTGTTTATGTATTCGGTTTGTCAGTTTATCTGTTCGTGCTCTAACCCACGTAAATATGGTCGTATTGTCATACAATTGATATATGTTATTGAGGTTTACTATGGCAATGTTCGCTATTGATAATGAAGTGTGTAGCACTTATAGTTCCTTTACAGGGACACTCAACAGAATTCCGTTACATTACGGTCTATGGGGAAAATCATTTGTGGTTTATTTTAACGGTGTTACACTATTTCACGCATATTGAAATTGATATATATTAGTGAGGTGCACTAAAAAAGGCTTATTATAAAACATGATGTGCATAACACTTACTCAAAAGTGTTCCGTTACATTACGGTCTATGGGGAATACGATTTATTTTAATTATGTTTCACTATTTCTAACATATTGAAATTGATACATATCATTGAAATGCATTACAAGAGGCTTGCTATAGAATATTGCTTGTGTAGCATTCATTGTTCATTTACAGGGGCACACAAAAGAAATGTTTTAAAGTACTGTCTGTTAACAATAATTGCTGGAAGTTCGTTTTAAGTTTACTTAATTTTTTGGCTATTACTTAGTGTGTATAAATTGTATAGATCATATACAGGGCAGCACAAAAGATCTCGAGTACATTTCCATTCGTTGGCGGAAATTCCAGAAAGGGGAATTTTAAACGGCGCTATGCTTTTAACCTAACTGAATTAAAATTTAGCATTCTATGCAGTAGTTTGATTTAGTAGCATTCTGTTTTATGTTGTATTTAGTCGCATTCTATGTAGTATATATACAAATTTATAGACGTTACACAGTGCTGCATTAAATAATCCGTATATATTTTGGAGTATTTTGGAAGTGTTGGAAAGTGTTACATAATCTATACTTGACGCATGATTTTTTGTTCTTGTTTTTATTATTGTTGTTGTATGTTAACAAACCATTAATTATGAACAATTTCAGTAACTAAACAGACTTTTACTACCAATCTGTGGTTTATAAGGAATAGTTTAGTTGATATAAACATAATATGATTTTAAATATTTTTATCTGTGCAAACTTTCGACACTAACCTACATTTTAATCTAAACATATACGTTATAGTTTGACACAGCATTTTGCTATATTTTTAATTAAAAATATAGCAAAATTCCGTGTCAAACTATGAACGCAATGGTAAATTTTATGAACAACAATGTTTATTTAAGGATATCATTTTTTTTTTGTCTCAAAATGCATCCAACACATCCTACCTCAAATTAAATTGATAAAAATAATTGAAATTGGTTTCCTTTTGCTAACATAATTATTTTAATTTCTTTTAAACCTGTTATCTCTTTAACACTAATATTTTATGCGTATAGATTTAAAAGTTATTAAGGCTGCGGTCCATCAAGATTTCAAAATTATATGTTGTTCTATTAAACACTTATTAAAGTCATAAAAGTACATTTAGAAGATATTGTATATTATCTAAAAGAAAATAATGTGACAATAACTAAAAGAATTTCCCATCAAGCATTGTCCTATTAAAGCAAATTTTAGCTTAACGAAACAGTTGAATTCTCCATACACTTCTGAATATACATTCAGGTCCTGCTCATTTCTGCTTCCCCCTCCCCCTCAAATGCAAGGTTTTACTTCCACGTGACGAGTATACTCGTCAGACACATGTCATTAATTTTGTTTTACATTATATTTGTATTATTGTAAAACTATGTTAATAAAATCTTTTATTACAAATAAAATGTTCACAACTCTGAAAGTTTGAAGTATAGTATGAAACTTTTCTGATGAAAGAGCAAAGTATTTTCAGTGAAGAAAGTTTTCTGTTACTTTAAATATGACAAACACACCCACATGTACCTTAACAATGTCTAAATAAGAAATTTTCATAAAACATTATTCTATTAAAACTTTTTCGAGAAATCAGTGCCAAAATTCTGGTACACATTAATGTTACGAGGGAAAGTCATTAAGTAAGTCGCAAAAGATAATTAAATAATAACTTTCAATAATATTCAAAACTATTTTTATTTTTCAACATATTCTCCACCAATATTTATGCACTTATATCACCGTTTTATCAGTGCCTCAACATCAGCTACATAACATTCTTTGGGTTGCTGTCTCAGCCACTTTAGGACTTCAAGTTGAACCTTTTCATCATCTGTGAACATCATCTTCCTTCCGAGATGTTTTTTTAGTGGACTAAACAGATGAATATCGCTTGGGGCTAAGTCGAAGCTGTATGGTGGATGTTGAAGAAGTTGCCAACCAAACTTTTGAATTGTCTCCTGTGTTCAACTTGAAGTCCTAATGTGGCTAAGACAGCAACCCAAAGAATGTTATGCAGCTGATTTTGGGGCACTGATAAAACGGTGATATAGGTGCATAAATATTGGTGGAGAATATGTTGAGAAATAAAAATAGTTTTGAAGTGAATATCATTGTAAGTTATTATTTAGTTATCTTTTGTGACTTACTTAATAACTTTCCTTCGTATATTAGTATTATCAGGAAATTTTACTCAAATTTATCTCGAATTGAATGGAAATGGAGTGAAGGAATTTTTTTAAATATCTTCAGGCCGTGTTATTCATATTTTATCTCCAAATCTAAATGTATGAGGTTTTCTCACACGGAAATATGCTTGTCAAACACATGCCATTTAATTTTATACATGCTGTATATACTGTAAAAATGCACGGAACAGGTTAATAAAATTTTCTAACGTAAAATGTTCATAACTCTACGTATGGAAGCTCATGATAAGGTAAAAAAAAATTTCAGCGAAGTAAATTTCCTTAACAATATCCAAAAGAAGAAATTTCCATAAAACATTGTAACTCCATTAAAGCGTTTTCGCGGGAAGCGGTGTTAAAATTCTTTCTTACAGTATCATCAAAAGATTTTACTCAAATTTAAACATAGATCAATTGAATTGGATTGCAGAGAGATTTGAAAATAAATACCCCTACACTGCAAAAAATAATTGTCGATTTTACAGTATAAAACTGGCACCCCAGCTGCCAGTATTATACCGTAAAATTAACTGTATTAAACCGTAAAATAAGCAGTAATACGCTGCCGCGCAAGCAGTAATACGGTACCGCGCATGCGCGGTAGCGTATTACTGCTTGCGCGGCAGCGTATTACTGCTTATTTTACGGTTTAATACTGTTAATTTTACGGTATAATACTGGCAGCTGGGGTGCCAGTTTTATACTGTAAAATCAACAATTATTTTTTGCAGTGTCGAAAAGCAAGAGATTTTTTTTTATGTACATTTGTTACGAGCATATTCGTTTTCTTATTTTTGTATGATGTACTGTTAAATTACACTGAACAGATTAATAAAGTCTTGTATATAAAGTTTTCGTAAATCCGAATGAACGGAATTTAGTAATGAAGAGGTAAAATACTTTCTTCTACTTTAACAATATCAAAAATAAGAAATATCCATAAAACATTATATCTCCATTAAAGCGTTTTCGGAGAAGTGGTGTTAAAATTCTAGTTCACACCACGATAGCAGTATTATCAAGAAATTTTACTCAAATTTCGACATTGAGCCTGTTATTCATGTTTTCACTAGATATGCAAGGGATATTTTGCTTGACGAGTATATTCGTATGTTCATTTTTATATGATTTGCTGTTAAACTGTGCTGAACAGGTTAATAAAATCTTTTATATAAAGTTTTCGTAACTCTGAATATACGGAAATTTAGTAACGAAGAAGTGAAATATTTCCTTCTACCTTAACAATATCGAAAATAAGAAATTTCCATAAAACATTATATCTCCATTAAAACGTTTTCGGAGAAGCGGTGTTAAAATTCTGTTTCACACCACGATAACAGTATTATCAAGAAATTTTACTCAAATTTAGGCTTAATTGAATTGAATTGAATTGCATGCACTTTTGAAAATAAACACCATCAGCCCCTTGTCTTCATGATATCCCGATTACGAGGCGGGTGTTGAAAAAAATCATTTCGCCGAGTTTCAATTTGCACCGTTGTAATCATATTTAGTAATTTAATTTAAAAACAGGAGAGCGGATTTATGAAAACATCAGCACATTCCATTCAATAATATTTTGATATACAGCTGATCCGGAGTTCCTAAAATGGAAGATCAGGAATCGAGATACTTAATTGATGCAAATTGTCCTTTGAAGAAACGCCCGAGTGCTTTAATGAAGATGTATTCTTCTGCACCTTTTGTGAGGGAATTAAGACGGGGGAGAGAAAAAAAAAGAGAAGAGGAAAAACCGGCGAGAAGAGAGAGAGAGAGAGGAAACAAAAAAGGATGGAAAGAGAAAGGGAGAGAAATAAAAAAAAAAGGGACTTTAAAGGGACTCTCGATAAAAAGTGGCCTTCCGAAGTAGTTGTCCTAATGAAAATAAATCTCTTTGTTAGCGATCATTAGTTTGCCTTTCTGAGGGGTTTCTCTGACACTAAGACTTTTGTCTCTGTTCGGGTCACTGATTAAATTGACAATTACCTAATGCGCCATACTTGCGAAACGAGGGGGCAAATTTAAAGTCGTTTCCAGGATTTTTCGTTTTTCCGGCGCTTGATTAAATGTACTGTGAGAAGTCGCGGACAAGTAGAAAAAAAGGGGCCCGACACTTGCCCGTTTCTTTTCTTCGTATAGAAGTACTTACAATAAATGAAAAAAAGAAAAAACTTTGATTTTTCCTTGCTTTTTTAAAATGGCTTAAGTAGAATTAATTAGCCAAAATTATTTTACATTAAAAAAAAACTTTTAAATATTTAAATCTGATTTAAAATATATATATATATTGTTAGCTCAATCTAAATTCAGTTAATTGTGCAAATCTTTATCCTCTTGCGACCCCAAGTTAAAATAATAGTACAAATACTCATTCTCTGATCTTATACAAACAAAATGATATCATAGATGACAAAAAATATATTTTTCTAAAATGTACTGTTTTAGGGGACTTGTAATTTAGTTTCACAAATATGAATCTAAAATTAGTAGCCCCCCCCCCAAATATCAATTTAATTATCAATAACCTAAATTTACACAATAAAAATAATTAACAGATTTAAATAAGTGAATAATCTACAATTTCTAAAAAATATATATTGTAAAGTTTTTAAATTAAAGAATTATGGGAATTTCCAACTTTCTTGGCTGCACTGTCTCGAAGGCATTTTGCAAACTCAAGTTAAAATAACATTTATTTTATAAAGAAATTGGCATCGGTGCTGCCATTTTCTGATTTCATTTTAAATCAAAACCATTGAGCTATATAGAAGTGAAGTTAAAATATAAAAATATCATTCACTTTAATTTTTATGAAGAAAGTAAACTAGGTACCCATTTGCGTACCCAGGACCCAAGAGGATAAATGTACAGAACTAGAACATTGAAAACGCTGAGATTTTCCACAATTCCAGTGCTGGCGACACGGTCTAATGCAGCAGTTCTTACCCATTATCTCGCAGCACACTGTGTGTGCCGTGAGAGAATTTTAGGTATGTTGCGGAAAATTTTAAAGGTAATTAATAAACTAACATACTTTTATTATTTTTTAATAGTGCATTTTTTAATATTTCAGATAAATAAATGAATAAATAAATAAAACACGAAATAAAATAAATGTAAAATAAAAATAAAATATAAGAGAAAGCACTTGTTTCGTTTAAAACGCCATATTTGTGTTCAGTGAGCTTTTCTGCAATGAAACTATAAAAAAAATAAAAATTAATCACGGTTAGAAAATAGCTGTGATTGATCACAGCTATAAAAACTTAAAATGGCAAGCTCATCTTTCACATTAAAGGGTGATCGTAATAATTAGAAAAGTAAATAAATATAGGTAAGTTTTAAAAAATATATTCCCTAGTACGAATATACTTCCTTATTGTTTTCTTTATTACGAATTATATTACAATTTTTTTTTATATGCTATGCATTTTGATATTGTTAGTAAATTAATAGAAGGAGTATATTATTTTTTACCTCTCTTTCTTTTCATCATAATGTAAGCGTGCCGCGGATGTTTACGTTCAGTGCACCGTGAGAGAAAAAAGGGTTGAATAACAAATCCTACTGGAGTTTGGGCAGTTTTCTTTGGTGGTAAAGTGAATAAAGGTCAGAAATTTCTCTAAAAACTTTCTTTTCATTTCTTTTATTGGAAAAAATCTTTTATTTGCTCAAATATCACCACTATTTCCATAAACTATTGATGCCTAACTACTAATATTTTCCTTACATATCAATGTGCGCATTGGTGTGTGTGTGTGTGTGTGTGTGTGTGTTTGCACGCGCAGACGTGTATATCTGTGTGCTTAGTTGCCTGTCTTCTACAATTTTAATTTTATAAATATGTTTGTATATACATTTTAATTTGAGGGATTATTTCAAACGTACCTGGAATTTAAATTGTTTTATTTATTTTTTATTTTATTATATTATTTTTTTAATAATAGTTTTATTTTTCTGGTGAATTTTACTAGTTCGCATTTTTTTCCCAAACAAATTATCATTTACAGAATCTCGTATTAGATCCGTAGGCGTCCTTCACTGCCATACCAATATATTGAATATTTTAAAATATTTTAACTGCTTATAAGCTTAATTCAATGTGGTTTGTATGACATTGCTCTGGCAGACTTCGGAGTGGTCTCTCTCTCTCTCTCTCTCTCTTTTTTTTTTTTTTTTTTTTTTTTTTTTTTTTGGCCACCACTATTTTTTACTTTTTTCTTTCTTTACAAGAAGAAAGTATTGGATTCAGGAAAAAAATCGACTTCCGGTTTTCGACGAATTTATATGTTTTAAAAGGACTTGAACATGATTTGACTATTTTTAGAAAATGTCTGTATGTGAGCCTGTGTGTCTGTCAGTATGTGTGTCTGTATGTGACAAAAATTTAAGAACATTCTATCTCAAGAACTAATGCATGGAATTTAATAAAACTTTACATTCAGTTAGACCTTTACACAAATTGATGCTAATTAGGTTTCGTGTAAATCACATAACAGGTAGCGCTGCCATGCTGTTTTTTTTTTTTTTTAATTCTAAAATGCATAATTAAAACAACATACCATTTTTGAAGTATTAACATGTATGAGATAGAAGAAAGTTTTGGGTTTGGCACATCCAACCAGTTTTTAATTATTTTCGTAATATATTATAATTACAAAAATTGTAAGAAAAAGTTCGTGACAAAGCAAGTTTTTACGACATTTGCAAGATAAATTTAAAATCGAAAATTTTCGTAAGGAAATAGCTGTGATCAAAATTTTGATTTCGTTTCTTTTAAAAGAGACTGTTTTAAGGCCTGCTCTAGGTATACATAGCTGCCAACTTTTATGCTTTTTTGTTACCATTGAAATCAAACAGTAAATTTTCCCTTCTTTAATAATAGATTTCGGCGGTTAAATAAGGCAAAATTTACTATTTTAGTGATAAGAACAAAGCGTAAAAGTGGGTAGCTATGGATATATTGGAATATTGAACAAAAAAAATCTGATTTTATGTTATATTATAGCATTTTTACCAATATTGTTATTACCAATACTGTTAGCAATATTGTTATTGTTATTATTGTGATTATTACAATATTGTTATATAATATATATAATATATTTAATATTATATATTATTATATTGTTACGGGTTACCGAATAATTAAATAATGAACTATATTCGTCATTTAATTATATTCTATATTAGATAATATATTAAAGTTCCCAAAGTTGCCACTTTATCAAAAGTAAAAGGTTTTGAAACATTTCAATTAAAGTTTGTTCTTGCATCATAGAGACACTCTTGATCATCGCACAGCTTTAAAATAATCTTATGAAAACTACTTATATTAATTCTAAATATTAACTATAAATCACTGAAATTAATAACTATTTATTTAGAATGTAATATGCACTTCTAATTGCATTTAGATATCATTCCAGTTTAAGAAATTGGGGAACTTAATAGAAAATATTCCAGTTTTCCCCCTGTGTCGTTCGATGAGATCCGCTAATGATATATACTTTAATCGATGCACCGCTCTTTTTGTGATAATGATGGTGTTTTCAAAAAACTTTCCTTCCGTCTGAATGTCATTATGCTTCTTTAGCTTCAGTGTTTCGTTTTGCTTTTGAACATCCAAATATTGTAGTTTCATCAATGTATTACATTTTATATATCTCAAAATTTAGGCATTCAACTTTTTAACACTTTCCAACATAGTTGAAAAGTGTTTATGAATTCGGTTTGTCAGTCAGTCTGTCTGTCTGTCCGTGCTCTAACCCACCTAAATATGGTCGGATTATCATGCAATTGATATATGTTATTGAGGTATACTATGGCAATGTTCGGTATTGAAAATGAAGTGTGTAGCACTTATAGTTCCTTTACAAGGACACTCAAACGAATTCCGTTACATTACGGTCTATGGGGAAAAATCATTTGCGATTTAGTTTAATAATGTTAGTTTAATAATAATTACTATTTCACACAGATTGAAATTTATATATATTAGTAAGGTGCACTACAAAAGGCTTGTTATAGAATAGAATGTGTATTACATTCATCATTCATTTACAGGGACGCATAAAAAAATTCCGTTACATTACGGTCTATGGAAAAAATATTTGCGGTGTGTTTTAAAGAGGGATATGGTGTGCATAGCATTTATCGTTTATTTACAGGGATACACAAAAGAATTTGGTTACAGTACTATCTAAGAACAATAACTGCGGAAGTACCAGTAATATTTTAAACGAATTTAAATAAACAAATTTGGCCTTTAAATAACTTTAGTATAAAATATTTTTATAAATTTAGTTTTAAAATCGCCACGAAATGTATTTGAAGCACACTGAATCATATCTCCTACTATAAAAACGATCTGTCCTGCGTTTATAGTTATGCTTACGAGACCGGATAAAACAATGCTAATGTTGGAAATGAGTTTAATATTAGTGATATTATATGTGATACGGTGTTTGAAATGATATTTAAAAATGTTTAAACAATATTTTTGTTTATGGTGGAGGGGGATGTGATGTGCGTCTTTCGTCCACGCTCTAATATAGTCTATGAAAAAATGTGGAAATGGCAGATAGCTACATGAAGGGGGTTTACAAATTTAACAAAATGTGGTAACCAACAAAAAACTTTAGTCTCCAGAAAAAAAAAAAAAAAAAAAAAACTCCTCCCTTTCCTCTCTTGTCACCGATTAAAATGAAGGAAAAACAGCAAAAACGTGTTTTACGAATTAATCGAGAAAAAAATTATAACAAGCATAGTTTAGAATTATTAGTTACATAGTTTAGAATACTAAATTACATTAATACTACATTAGTATTATGATATATTTATGGGATTTTAATTAAGTTTTATAGATTTACTTCAAATGAATTACTTATAATCACTTATATGTTATTATTCTTTAAAATGAATGTGATAGATTAATCAGTTTTAATTCCGAACACAAAAATCTGTTTTGAAACTTACAAAATAACTTGAACATTTTTTAGCATTGTATCCCCTTTTAGATGCCACCAGAGGCTGGATTGACACTATTTCTTACCTTTTTATTGAAACCCTCCCACCTCTCCCACATTCTAATCACGTGACACACTAACTAGCTAGAGCGGAAAATACTGACATTTTATGTGCATGAGATAAAAAATGCCTTTTAAACTTGGTTTTTCCATTAAAAGTACAACAGAAGAGGAAGAACACTGCTTTGCGCACACGAATAGGGGTGAGAGAAAAATAAGCTTTATGCTCATTTAAGTCAATTTTTGTACAAAAGAAAAAACAAACAAACAAGCAGGATCATCAGATTAAATAACTTTGTCAAGCCCGGGCTACATCTATGTTTCGATTTGAAGATTTATTAACTTTTCAGATTCATAACATATTAAACGCTTGATATAACAACTATAAATTTGTAAAGTTACATTCTTCTCTTTATTAGAAATTTCATTGAGTCCCATTTAAATTCTTTGATTCAAATAAGAAATTTAAAAAAAAATACTTTATTTGTTTAAAATGTTCAAATTTTACGTAAAAACAAATTTTTTTCCTGGCAGAATAACGAATCCGATGGAAATTACGAACTGAAAAAAAAAAACATAAAAATGTACTGGCACTTCAAAAATATTCGAGAAAACACCTGTCAATTATAACTGACACACTCCAAAAACAAACCCAAAACGTTTCCCCCCCCCCCACCCCATAAATCCTCACACCCCCCTTCTCACGATCTAGTTTGTTTACCGTAAAAAAAATATTCGGCATATTTTATTTCTCAGCGCGTACTGATATATTTGCTGTTAAACAGAGTTCCACTTCTTTCATCTTATTATGCAAATGCGTAAGGCCGAGAAAAGAAAAGGGAAAAACATAATTGAGCGCCTAGGGAAAACGGTCCGTTGTTAGGGACATTTAAAACTGAGGGACCCTCGCTCATTAGAATAACAAGTGGAGGGGGTTGCCCGGAAGTGTTTAAAGTGTTCCCCGGAAAAGAGCCATGGCAGAAAAGGCTTTATTAGTGGGAACAGGGTCTGAAGTGTATAAGTAATTGTGGATCGCGATGAAGGGTCACAAGAAGATGTGCGTGAAGAAAATCTCGTCAAATTTAGAGTCGTTAGGAAATGTGCCTGAAGGAGTGGCTGTCGGGGAATTTTAACTTCGCGGGAAAATGAGTACTTTAAGATGAGCTTTTTTTTTTCTGCACGTCTTTGTTCGAGGATAAATCATCATGAATTGAGTATTCTTAAGAATAATTTATCTGTTTGAATTGACTTAACACTGGCATATCATGCCAGACGATTATTTTTCTCTGTGTGTGTGTGTCTTTGTAACTTAGGATGAGAGATTACAGTTTTTTCTGTTTAGAAGAATTCTAAATACTAAGAATCTTGCTTATAGGCAAATACCACAACCGGAGAACTTTCTAAAGAGTTAAGGCTCTTCTTAAAACATAAATTGCATTTTTTTTAAAGTTATAATCACCCAAATAATTTTTCTTTCTACGTATGAAAAAATTGCAAAAGTTTTTATTTGGATTTCAAAAGCCAGATTTTCTTTATTTATCTTTCATGGATTATCGCATAAAAGAGTATATGGTATGTGTAAACAAAGAGGATAGTGGATCTGAAAATTTCTAATTAGAACAACTTAGGGATTTATATTAAATAAATGTTAAGGACATAGAATATCGACTATAGGCAAAAGCCTTAAGCGCGAAACTTTCTAAAGACAACTTTTAAATCGAAAATCGCGTTTCTTTTTAGTTACAATCAGAAAATAATATTCGTTTTTTCAAATGGAAAAGTTCCAAAATTATTTATTTGTATTTAAGAAAACCGATATATTTTTTTAGTTGATTTGCATTTTCTATACTTATCTGTGAATATGATAAATAAACTCGAAGCGCTTCGGTTGTCCGATGTATTAATCGACCATCCCACCCGAATTCGCTATTTGCTGTCAGCAACTTGTCGAATTTTTCTTTTAAATTTGGCATTTACGTATTACCCTGGCTAGGATATAGATCCCGAAATTGGTTACTAATTGCCAATTTTGTTTTCATTGACAATTATGTTCAAAACAGTAATTTAACATTATTAAATAAATACATAGCGTTGTTAAAAATGGTAAACAATATCAAATAATTAAATTAATAAAATATAATAAATGAACAATAATAAATAAATAACAAAAAACTGTAAACTATAAATTATAATTTAAAAAATATATATATAAATTATAATCAATAAATAAACTATATAGATGTAAAAAAAAGAAAAAAAATAAGGGTTACAGTAATTAGTATAACTGGCACCGCATTCTTAGCGCAGTTGTATCTGACCTGACCCGGATAATACGTAAGTACTCTAAACTTGTTTGATGAGATCTTCCGTGATCGGGTCCACTAGCTTTCCGGCCAGTGCTGAAATGGGCCGAGATTCTGCCTGTTCCGAAAGTAACGGCAGAATAATCTTTCATGGATTATTGCTCGAATGAGCATAATATGAAAAGCTTTATCAGTGGCAGAAAGTACTTTATTAGTGGGAAGAGAAATAATTAATTGTGTATAAGTAATTGTGAATCACCATGAATGGTTATAAGAAGATGTATGTGAAGAAAATAGTGTTAAATGTGCCTGAAGTGACGGTTGTCGGGGAATTTCAACTCCGCGAAAAAATGAGTGCTTTAAGATGGCTTTTTTCCGCTGTGTATCTTCATACTAGGATAAATCTTCATGAATTGAGCATTCATAAGAATAATTTATCTGTTTGAATTGAATTAAATCAGGACTATTATGAAAGATAGTTCTTTTTGTGTGTGTGTCAGTTTTGTATCTTAGAACAAAAGATAGAGTTTTCTATATTTTAAGAAATTTTAAACACTAGGAATTTTTCTTACAGACAAATAGTACATTCGGGGAACTTTCTGAAGTGTTGAGGATTTTCTTAAAGTATAATTACTTCAACGGCCGCATAGATAGGAAAACAGTATTATCACCCCGACTTATCTCGTGACAGACGTTGAAGTGGATAAATTACATTTCTTTTGAGTTATTATCACCAGATAATTTCTGTTTCTTCATATGAAAAATTTTCAAAAATTTTTATTTGGATTTCAAAAATCTGCTTTTTTTTTTAGTTTTTCATGGATTATTGTATGGAATAGCATATGCCACATGTACGCTGGAGGAACGGCGGAGTTGAAATTTTAATTAAAATGCTAAGGGATTTATATTAAAGTAATACTAAATGCATGGAATTTTGACTATAGCCAAATGCCTTAATCAGGAAACTTTCTAAAGGCTAGTCTTAAGAGCCTACGCTAGTCACTCGAAGAAACGCTCCAGCTAATGTTAAGTCTATGGGAAGGTTATCGCGCGATTTCTCGCTCGCATTTTAATATTTTTAAATGATTTTTTTTTTGCATAGGATAGGTGAGGTCGATCTCTAACGTTGTTAGTTTTTACTTTTTCGATTTTGGTTACGGTTTTTTTATAAGCGGACATTTTTAATTTTGGAACCGGTTGGAACCGGTTCTGAAAGTGAAAGTACCCTTATATAAAAAAACTGGAACCAAAATCGAAAAAGTAAAAACTAACAACGTTACAGATCGACCTTAGCTGTCCTATGCAAAAAACATTCATTTAAATATATTAAAATGCGAGCGAGAAATCGCGCAAGAACCTTCCCATAGACTTAACATTAGCTTTCGGGTTTTTTCGCATGACTGATGTAGGCTCTTAAATCAAAAATCGCGTTTCTTAAAAGTTACAGACGCAAAATATTCTTTTTTTTCCCCCTATATGGAAAAGTTCCACAATTTTTCATTTGGATTTCAAATAACTGATATTTTTCTTGGTTGATTTTCTTTCTTTCTTTCTTTCTTTTTTTTTTTTTTTAAATTCCTGAACCTAACTATCATAGATTATTGAATGAATGAGCCACATATGAAAGATTTTATTAGTGGCGGAGAAGATTTACTAGCGTGGACAGAGTCTGAAGTGTATGAGTAAATGTGGATCACGATAAAGTGTCACAAGAAAATATCATCAAATTTAGAGTCGTTAGTCGCTGTTCCCGTAGGGGTGACTGTCGGAGAATTTTCACTCCACGGGGAAATGAGGACTTTAAAGCGACTTTTCTTCTTCTGCATATCTTCGTTCAAGGTAAAATCTTCATGAATTGAGTGTTCTTAAGAGTAATTTATCTATTTGAATTAACTTAACACTTGGCATATCATGCCAGAGAATCCTCTTTTTGTGTCAGTTTCGCACACTAGAACGGAAGGTTAGAGTTTTTCAGCTTAAAATAATTTTAAATACTAGAAAGTTTGCTTATAGACAAATACCACACTGCAAAAAATAATTGTTGCTTTTACAGTATAAAACTGGCATCCCAGCTGCCAGTATTATACCGTAAAATTAACAGTATTAAACAGTAAAATAAGCAGTAATACGCTGCCGCGCAAGCAGTAATACGCTACCGCGCGCAACAATTATTTTTTGCAGTGCACAGATCGAAATCTTTCAAGAATTAAGGCTCTTCTCAAGTCAAAAATAGCATTTATGATCATTACAATCACCAACTAATTTTAGTATTTTTCATATGAAAAAGTTTCGAAAATTTTTATTTGGATTTCAAAATTGCTTTTTTTTTTTCATTTATCATTTATGGATTATTGTAAGAAAATACATATTTTATGAGTATACGGTTAAGAACAACTGATCCTAAAGGATCTGAAAATTTTAATAAAATTTTTTAGGAATGTGTATTAAAGGAATACTAAGCATTTCGGAAGATTCTGGAGCTGTTAAGTCAAAAATGACGTTCCCTTTTCGTTTGGGAGTATAAAATAATATTCGATTTTTTTCGTATCAAAAACTAATAATCGACAATAAATGTTTATTTCGATTTCAAATTACTTTCTTTTATTCGTCTATGAATGAACTAGCTTTCATAGATTATTGTATAAAAGAGAAAAGGTTGAAAATTTCTAATCTCTCTAAAAAAGGAGAAATATCTAATTAAAGCAACTTAAGGATTTACATCATGAAGTATATTACAATTAAAACATTCGGATATAGTCTACAAATAATACTTTTTTTCTAAGTTCAAATTATAATGTAGGTTAAGAACACGTTACTTTGATCTACAATAAAAGAAATACTTTTCATCTGCACATAGGAAAAGTTTTAAATTTTATAATATGTAGTCTAATAATTTATCTGTATTTTCTATTTATTTATGAAAAAGTGAGCACTTTATCAGTAAAAATAAGTGCTTATTTTTGCGTATGTGTTCATTTCTTTATTACAATAAAAAATTCGTATAAACGGAATTGGGTATTCTTAAAATATTTTTTAACTGACTGAACATTAGTATGATTTAAGAGTTAACAACAATTCCTCCAACCCCAAACTTCTTCTTCTTCTTCAATTTTTTTTTCTTGTGGGGGTATAAAATATTGTAATTTGCAGTTTTCAAATGAATGCAATTATAAACATCAAAATAAATTTCTAAACAGATTGAATATTACTTAAGATTAGTAAGCTGTGTTTTCATTTATCAAGAAAATTAATACGCAACGCATAATTTTTTTTTTCTGAAATTATTATTCAAAAAAGTTTTTAGCACAGGATAATAGACTAATAAATTACTGTTGCCAAATTCTCATTACTTTAAAAATGTAAGGGTTAAAGCCTTTTTGATGTGCAAAGAATTCTTCAAAATATTGCTTGAATTTCAAACGTTTTATTTCCAAAATTTTATATCTTCATATTCAAAACTTTATTAACAAAATACTAAAAAATCCAATACTTTTAAATTTTGTGTTCCAAAAGATAAAATACTTAATTTTAATTTGTGAAAAAAAAGTACTTTTTCTTCTTTTTTTTTTTTTTGGTTACGTCTTTTTACACCACGAGTAGTATAATACGAAAGTGATTTTCATAAGGTTTTTACTTTTCTTTTAATTACATAGTTTAGACAAATGGTATCTTAACTTAAAATTTACCTAATTTCGATAGATAACTACTATTTTTTAAATAATAAACATTCAAATTCAAAATTGTAAAATTTAAAGTTTGAATTTGTTTTTTAGAAATTAACAATCTTTATATGAAGAAATTTTTCCTATGGATCATAAATATATATCATTTCACAAATATCTTAATAATGCAAAGTGGCAAGTAGTTTACCTTATGAATGAAATACTTCAATCAGGGCAAAAATGTGATCTACGATTTTCATTTAAATTTATAAAGTATATATATAAAATATAAGAAATTTAAGTTATAGCTAAAAAATTATCATATAAAAATAGTTGTATTACTCTTGTATTATACCTTTATACGAAAAGGTTTCAATCCTGTCATGCCTGCAATAAAATATAACAAAATTAACTAATGCTGCTGTTTCTGTAATTGAATTCATTGTAACCTTTTCACTTCCTTGGCTTATACTGCAAAGATTATTTCAGAAAAAAAATTAACTGGTAGTTTTATAGAGGAATAAATACGCTGAATTAGACAGTTTTTATATCTAAGAATAATTTTAAGCGCTATTTAATGTTTAAACAGGTCAAGATAATTCAGTTAACTATGTTTTATAGGATCAAAAACTATTAATAGCATTTTAACCGTCTTCTGCAGGCCCATACGTGACTAGATTGTGGTGTGCAGTGTCCAATAATTTTTTTTTTTTAATTTGTCTGTTATTTTGAGTTTTGTTATTAAATATTTTATTCAAAATTTCATTATCTGAATACTAATTTTATTCATAGTTTGAAAATGCCGTTTTTATCTACTGTTGCCAGATTTTAAAAAACACAAACAATATTTACAAACACTTTTCAATTGAAAAATATATTTACACGTGAATAAAAAAAAATAAATAAATAAATAAAATAAAATAAAAATAAATAAATAAATAAAATAAAATAAAAATAAATAAATAAATAAAATAAAATAAAAAATAAATTTTATTAAATATGCAAAATACATTTTTTTTCTCATTACAGATTGGATTTCAAATTTTTCTTTCATATCAAATAAGATTTAAACATAATAAAGGGAAGGTTTCTTTTCCTACATACTTGCTTCGGTCCATTGATGTTTGAATGAAAATCGAAAGTTAAGGAGGTGTTTAATTTTTGTCCAATTATTCGGTATCTTCAGAAACTGTTAACAAATCTGCCACATTTTTTTTTTTTATTGTTTATTGTTTACATAAAATCTGGAGGCTATTTTTCAACAATTTAAATATATTTGTGAAAATTTATTGGGGGGGGGGGGGGGAGCGATATTTTATTCAAAAAGAAACGAAAAAAAAATTGCCAATAATTAATTAAATTTAAAGAAAATTTAATTTAATTTCTAAAATTTTCTTAAATTAAATTTAAAGAAAATTTCTTCCGTGGGGATCATAGTTATTCATTGCAAGACATTTAAACATTTACAGGTCTTATTACGATATAAAATCACATTAATTTTAGTTTATTTTCGTATATTTCACCTTCTAAAGATTTATTTTAAATATATCAATCATTAAAATGGGAAAAGGGGGGGGGGGGTTATGGTGCACGTTCGTATGATCTATATCAATTATTTAAGCTTACCATTAAATTTTACTGAAAATTATGAAAAATATATATTTTTTTTTTTCATATTAGGTTTTTTGAAAATAAATAGTATATAGAAGATTCATATAACTAAAATCGGGAAACATTAGAACTGAGGATACAGCAATCTGCTTCAATAGACTGCCTGTAAAACAGGTTTTTTGGCAACGGTTTGCTTATAGCCGAGAAAAGAATCAAATGGCGCTACGATGTCACTGTGATATTAGGCACTCTCTCTGTGGTACATACAGTGATGAATTCCAGGAGCGGAGGGGGAACATCAAAATGTGACTCCCAGGCGATTTGAGATTTTATGTCTGTCAGTGGTCTAAAAGAACAAATTCCTCTTTGTAGTTACAAAATTCCTTCTCGGACAAAAAAATGTCTGAATTAAACAATGGGTACAATCACAAAGTGTATTATTTTCACGAAATCCAAGCAATAATCTGCATACTTTTAGGCTACAATAGTTATTCATTATAAATTCAGGAAACGGAATACATTTTTTTGGTATTTGTATGTCATTTATTATTATTATTGTTATTATTATTATTGTTATTGTTATTATTATACGTTGCTTAAAAATCTATATACGTTTCTTATTTTCGAAAAATTTTAAAGATATTTCAAATATAGGTAGTATATTGTTAATGTTTATTGAAATTAAATTTAAAGATAAATTATTTGTAATGTTTTTATGCTATGTTTTCTGTAAAAGAGGTTTCCAGAGTTTCCATACATATTCTGATTCATTAAACTTTTACAGACCGAATTAATATCCAGACATATTTTTATTAATTAAGTAATTACTTTTTCGCATTTCTCATTTTAAATATACCAAATGCGGAGCATTTTTTTTATATGTTATTTTTATGATATTGTCAATCGGAAATATCTCTCGTAACTGATTAAAAAATGGAATATAGTGACGAGTCAATTAAATAATAAGCAAAATAGTAAATCATTTTGAAAGATTCATTTTTAAATTTGAATTAACATTTGCGAGTTAAATAGAAAATTTATAAATGCACATTAATATATTTTTTTAAATAGAAAACCATAAAATTCATATTTATACCTCGATTGCATGATACAATGAGATGGAAATTTACGTATTTCTCTCTCCCATTGAAAGCTAATCTTACATTTATAAGCCAATGTTTTCATCTAGGAACATGATATTCTAACGAATTATAGCTAATGCATTTCTTATTTCCTGTGTGTTCTTTTAATATAATGAATCATTTTAAGTAAAATGCCTAATTAGAAGAATTGGATCATGTTTAAAGTCTTTGGAAATTTTTAAATCGTGGAATTTACACAATTTAAAAATTAACAAAAATTTCATTTGTATGATTTTATGCACCCTTTTTAGACTGAAATATAATTTCTATTATGAAAAAAATCAAACCATAGTCTAAAATTATACAGACTATTGCTTGGATATCGTAAAAAATTTAATTCGCATTTAAAAATAAATATTTCAAAACATCCTACTACTTTGATTATTATTTAATCTATTTAACCATATAATCAATTTTTAAATCAATTTCGAGAAATGACCTCAATTTAGAATAACATATTTTTTTTTTTAAATTCTCCCATATTTGGGATGGATATCTTTAAAATGAGACATTAAAATGTAATATTTGAAAAATTAATTAATTAAAAAATGTCTGGATATTAATTCGGTCCGTAAAAATTCAAGGAATCAAAATATGCATGGAAACTGGCAATCTCTTTTCCAGAAAACCTAGCATAGAAATATTACAACTATTTTTTCTTTAGGTTTAATTAAAAAAAAAAAAAAAAAAAAAAAAAAAAAAGTAGACTACCTTTATTCGACATATCTTTAAAATGTTTCGAAAATCAGATACCTACATAGAATTTTAACTAACTTATAATAATAATAATAATAATAATAAATGACACATAAGTACCAAAATAATATATACTGTTTCCTGAATTTTTAATCAATAATTATTGTTGTTTAAAAGTATGCAGATTATTATTTGGATTTAGTGAAAATATACCTTATTATTGTACTCAGAGTTGAACTCAGATTTTTTTTTTTTTTTTTTTTTTTTTTCCGGGAAGGAATTTTGCATTTCCGGAGAGGAATTTCCACTTTAGATTGATGTATCTCCAGTGCTAATGATTTTTAACTTCGATGTTCCTAGATGGGATTCTTGATCCGTAGAAAGTTATTTTTTGTTAGTATGAAAAAAAACCTCGTCGATTTTGCGATTTCACCGTAAATGTTTTAGTTGTAAGTTTTATTATGTATGGGTTTTCAATATAGATTTGACGTGGCGCCATTTTTGTAGTCAGAAGCGTTCTGCTTAGAGTAGAATCCCCCATTCAATATCTAATACTATCAATTGTCGCCAAGAAATATTCTCAGTGCAACCAAAGAATGGTATTTAAAAATAAAAATCGACTGACTCTTTATATTAAATGTGGTTTTAGAATGTAGCACTTTTTTATTTACACTCGTCATATTTCTCGTAGTAACTTATTCAAATAGGATATGCTAGAACGGAACATACTTATTTACGTAAAGTATTTATGACACGATAAAGACTTTCGTACAAAATATTAAAAAAAGAATAATAATACATTATGCATTGAAACAGTTACGACAATGAATCGATTCAAATAATTATCGTTTATGAAAACCTTTCTTTAAAATAGCACTTTTTTATTGATTAAATTATATTACAAAGCAAAATTCTATAGCTGTTATAATAAATAAAAATCATATTTTTTAAAGACTAAAAATAGTTTGTAATTCATGATCGCGCATTTTATTCTAGTAGTATGCTACAAACTGGTACCACCCATTTAATTCACTGTTAGGTTATGTAACAAAAGGACGTGCTTTTATAAAACTTATCTAGCATTTATTTTCTAGTTCCAATTGAATAAAGTGTATTGCAGTAAATAGAGATACGTAGTTTTGCTAGATAAATTTTTGTTAAAACGTGATGTTATTAAATATACGAGAATATACGACTTACAAGAATACACGGAATGCAATATCGCTAACATAGTACAAGGGTTGGGACAAAATTTCGGAAAAAATTTTCAGCAATAACGTTAACTGTGCTGAAGTCTCATAATCGATAAGCGAAACCGGAATTTCAAAAACTCTCTCTGCGCTATAAATCCACTATTATGTAGAGTTAGACTTTACAAGTCCTACTAACATATTTTTATAGTAAATGGTTGAACGCCCATTTTGCTGAAGTTAATGCTCATTGACCAATAATCGAAATGTTCTGCAGAAATGCTGATATTTGTTCTTCAGTATTTTGCTGGATATTTTTTACAATACGTCTAGGGGCATATCTACAAATTTATATATAACGTCAGTATAGAATTCAGCTCTATATTTGCTTTGTTTATTGAGCACAATCGTGGCATCAGAATCTTTTGCAAAAATCCGCAATTCCTCTTCCATCAGCATATTATTTGTCCCTTGGGTTCCGTGCTCCGTCCGTTCTAAAATAAGTCATTTAAAACGCGCACGCAAAAATTCTTCCCCCTGTTTTCCTTTTATTAGTTGGCCGGGGCACACTCAAAGTTGCCCCTCCCGACCGTATATCTAGCCCCAAGGAATGAAGTTTTCGGCGGGGGTCTTGTTAACCACAAGTCGGGTTGGCGTGCGGTGAAGAGGGCCCCAGCAATGAAGCTGTGTGGCCTGAAGGCCCAATTACCGAGGCTCGCGTACTGCCTGCTCCTTCTAGTTAACAATGGCAGTTTTGGAAGTTGGAAATTTTCTCCGCGTGTTTCCCTATATCTTCTCCATTATGCTACGGCGACTCTTTTTCATTTTTGTCGAAAGGGGGTACGCCTTATTCCGTGTGTGTGTGCGTGTGTGTGTGTATGTGTGTACTTCTTCCTACCCCCTCTTCTCCACGGAGTCTGCATCTTTCAGACCAGAAACGGTGTAAGTCAAGAATAGCAATGGTCGTAATTCAATTACGAAAATGCTATCGCTACACGGGGCTGAATTAATTCATACGTGAAGAAAACGATGCGAGAGAAAGGAGGTACGGGTAACAACACATTTTTACAGAGCTCGTTGTCAGGTGTGTGTTTCTTCTAAACTGTATGGAGTATCCAGCGAGTTTTGTGTCTCGCTGTTTACATAAATGTCTGCAGATGTGGCTTCGAAGAAACGTAATCCTTTTTTTTTTTTTTTTTTTTATCTGAGATGCTACTGGATGTTTTTTTTCGCACCCTTTTCTGCAAATGAAGTGCTAGTAAACGGGAGAATTTTATGTGTTTTAAAGGGTTATATTAGTTTTAAATACAGTGAAATTTACTTTTAAATATCTCCGAAGATACTTTTATTTTAAATTTCTCTTTTTCACAAAATTATGCATTTTTAAAATGAAAATTTAACAATCATTAAAATGTTATTATTGATTCAGTATTTTATCAGAAAGAAAACAATTATTCTCTCCCCCGATTCTCTCTCTCAGATAGACATACTCTCTCTCTTTCACCCCACCCCCTATACAAACATATAATATACATCTAAATATTTTTACACGATCATAATTTTAAAGGTTTAAATACCACTATATTGTTAATTGTAATAGTACCTCAGAAATTTGCGATTAAAAAAACTGAAGATTACTATTAAAAAATAAGGTATTCAGTGTCTGTGAAACTTTAAACCTGTAATATTGTAAGAATGTAATTAGATGTATATATAATGAATAAATTGATTAGAATGGATAGAATCATGAAGCTTTCAAATCTATTTCTTTACTAGAAGGATTTCACGGTTGCCATGAAAATACTAAAATTTTATTTTGAATACCACTATTTTCGTAGATCGTATTTTCGTAGTCGTTACCACTATTTTCGTAGTCGCCCTAATTAATTACAGAAATCAGACGAATAATACAATCGAAAAAAGTGGTATTCAAAATAAAATGTTAGTAATTTTCACGGGAACCTTGGATGGCATGTCACAGAATAAAATGACCAATTTATGCAATACATAACAATTTAATATACAGGGTATTTCAATACAACGTTTATAACCTTTAAAATGTGGTAGTAGTCGTTGTAACAAACAACTTTTGTATAGGAAACCAGGGTCGCAATGTACTCATTCAGTCAAAATTACAGTGTGCTTCACTTCAATCTCAGACTGTGTTTTTGGTCATAACTTTAACAATAATGAAGATATTTTTACGATATTTACAATAGAATTAAATTGCTGTGTGCAAAATGCAATGAAATCACGTAATCTGTTAAAAGTACGCAATAATTAGGCCTGTGCACCGAATGTGATGACAGTTACATTCCGAAAACTATATCGTCAAATTTAGCGCTGACTGGATGCAGATTGTGGCCATTTCCACCCAATCTCGTGATATTGTCCCATTTAGGGTGGTGGAAGTGGCAACCATCCGTATTTAATCAGTGTTAAATTAGACGATCCACTTTTCGGAATGTATTTGACATTACATATGGTGTAGTGTACCGGCCTAACTACCGTGCATTTCTAACACTTTGCGTGATTTCATCACATTTTGCACACAAGTTAATTCTGTTGTAAATATTGTTAAAATTATAACCAAAAAATACCGACTCAGGCGGAAGTGAAGCACCTTGTAATTTTTGCAGAAGGAGTAGATTGCTACCCTGGTTTCCTACATAAAAATTGTTTTTTGCAGTGTGTTCTACCACCTCTTAAAATATATAAACCTGATACTGAAACATCCTGTATATGTGCAGTTTTTTGGGAAAAAGGGTGATCACCCTCAACTAGCTAGGCCGAAAATCTTTATATAAAAATGTGACTGACGCCAATCGATTAGTAATAACGTCTACTAATGATTTCTACACTTAAATTTTGTTTACTGAGTCGTCTACATATAGAAATTGTAACAAGATTTTCAATACAAACACATAATTTTGACGTAATATTTTGATTTTTCAGTGAATTTTACCTTCGGTTATCAAACGGGAAGTCGTTCGGTCTAGTAGTTTACAAATTATACAGGGTTAAAATTTTGAACTCCAAATGTTAAATTATTTTTTAATCGGTGTAAAATAAATTGCAATGTTGGTAGTTTTTAAAGCTTAACCTAAAAACTATTTTATGGAATGAGTTATAACATTGGGTTCGTACATTTGAAGATCAAATTTAAATCGATTTCTGTTAGAAAATTTATACATTACTTTTCATAATTTTTTCGAAAATTAAATTTGAAAAACTATATTTCTGACGAAAGTTTGAACTATACTTTTAAATTATTGTATACGAAATTTATGAGCTACGTGATAAACATGAATCGTTCTACTTATTATAGTTAATTATTTACTGAATTTTAAACTTAAGGAGTCTTTTATGATACACCCTGCAATCATAGTGTGATATCTTTCTGTGACAGGCCATTGCAATGCGTGCTTTAAGCATCACGCAAACCATAATATTGATAACATTTAGGCAAAATTCTATTTCTCTTCCAATTACACAAAATCTATGGTGGTAAACGCACTAAAATTTCCAGCTTTTCCAAGAAAATATGATCTGCATTTGAAGTCTTCAAAAACAAATTTGCAAACAGTTTAATTCGATATATTTAGTTCTACACTTTAAAAAAAGACAAATGTTTCTTAATATACGAAAATATAATATAACCGCATGAAGAAAAATATACAATAATTTCTTCCGAGTTACCCATGATTCCGAAAACATTCTTTGTGATTAGAAACCTCAGAAACCAAGTAAGTAGTACTACCCTACCACGCATGCGCGGCAGTGTATTACTGCTTATTTTACTGTTTATTGCTGTTAATTTTACGCATATAATACTAGTAGCGGGGGTTTCAGTATTATACCGTAAAATCAACATTTTTTTTCAGTGTAGTGTATTAATTAGTTTTCTTAAACCAGAATATTGGCATTTCAGATGTTATTAATTCTCAATGAACCATTTTCTCAATGAAACTGCGTATCTGAATTTATACATACAAGAGTAACAAAATAAAATAAATTTAATGTTAATATTAATGCTGTTAATTTATCATGTTTGTCTGTAAAACATGTTTGTTGAATATGAAAAAGTTTTCTTCAGCAACCTAAAAACCGATATATCAGCTTTTAAAATTGATTAATACATTCTAAAAACTACTCGAAAGCGTTTCGGAAAATTAATAGCAGCAAAAGAAACTTTGCTTTTATAAATACTTCTTTAAGTCTCTGAAACATATTGGTTTGAGAGTTTTCTAAAGATAAAGAACTTTTCTAAATCGTGGGTAACTTGGAAGAGGTTATTGCATATTTTTACTCGTGGCTATATTATATTTTCTTCGATTAAGAAAAATCTCTCTTTTTTTACATTATACCGCTGTGGAGTGAATTGACTTTCAGTTATTTTCATTGATGATCTTTTGGATTCTGTGCGCGATATCTGGGCTTGCGCCATCCTTCCGTACCGTGTTCAATCAAAACAGACACTGTATATTCACCTTCTTCACGTTATAAATTGTTCCTTATTGATATTATTGAAGTCCGACATTTCTTTAGCAAATCCCCATGCACGCTTTTTGGAAAATTATCGCTGCTCTAACTTAGTATTCCTTCGACATGGTGATTTCTATCAGCATTCAATAAGTATATCTGAAAAAAAAAAAAAAAAAAAAAAAAAAAAAGTTGGTTTGCGGTATAATACTAGCACCCCAGCCTCCAGTATTATACTGTAAAATTAGCATTAATAAACATTAAAAATAGCAGTAATACGCTACCGCGCTGCGTACCATGAAATCATTTTTTTTTTTCAGTGTATAAATATTAAAAATATTTTGTATATAAAAGTAAAAATCTTCTTAAAAACACCTTAACGATTAGGAATGGTGTTAATAAGAAGTTTTTTGCCTTTATTGTATCACTCCAGCTTGTTCAATATTTTACTATTTTGTATATGTTCTGTATTCATGCTATTCTTAAATAGTTTGTCATTTTTTACTCGGAAACAAGGATTTGCATACATTTCGTGACAGAAATTATTTACATTATTACATACATTTCCAGATTTTGTCTTTTAGATTCTTAAATACTCAACTTGCTTTTGATTTTCTCTTAATTCTGGTATGTTTTATTTATTTGAATTGAGTTATAATTAAATATTAATATATTCTGGGGCTGTTGTGCCACCAATATTGGTTTCAAAATGCATCTTTTGGCAATGTTAAAGTACACATAATCTTTTTACATGAATATTTTCAAAAATGATCTTAAAATCAAAATCATTACAATACGTTAATTCTAACATGTTACATATATATATATATATATATATATATATATATTAAATTGCCCATCTTATTTATATAAAATAAGATAAATAAGGCGGAAAGATTTTATTATTATTATTATTATTATTATTATTGTTATTATAATTATTATTATTGTTATTATTAAAGCTGTGGATCAATAAAATTATTACTTACCCATCATACGTAGTATAGGGTAAATCTTGTAATCGTTTTGAAAATCGAAAAAAAATTTTTTTTGGTGGATTTACAGTTTTCAGACACTGGAGATTCCGAAAAACATATTTTTAGAAAAAAAAAATGCCGTACGTCTGTCTGTGTGTGTGTCTGTGTGTCTGTGTGTCTATCTGTGTGTGTGTCTGTAAAAGCCCTATCTCCCGAACAAATTGAGATAGAGACTTGAAATTTGGTATGTACTTAGTATATAATAATGGGAAGAAGCTTATTGAATTTCAGTAACCTCGATGATCCGGAACTATTTTTTTTGGACTCTTGAAATTTCGTTCTGTTAAAAGGTATATAAAAATTTTCGAAATTGTTTATTTTAAGGAGTGAATATAAAAGACAATAAAAAAACATAATTTTTTCATTAAGAATGAAGTTGATCGGATAATTAGTTGCCGAGATATTTGTAATCACATTTACCACACTCTTCGATTTTTCATGACCCTGTATTTCATTCAAATTTCAATTCAAAGATATATTTTAATTAGTAAAGAGATGCTTAATCCAACGCAGTAAACTGTTAGTTAATAGAATTATCATTTTTAGAGTTATAAGGATTTTCTCTTACGCAATTTAGTAATAGAGCATTTACTGTTTATGACGTCATCAAGCCACGATTTTATTCGAATTGCAATGCATTTTATACATAGTTTACACATATTTCATTTTCATATTTTATGTTTTGCATATCCATGATGGGTAAGTATTACGGTGGCCCCCAACGACTAGTTTTTCTTTGAAGAGGAAAAACGCTCTAGTCAAGCACCGGGCAGTTTAACCATTTAACAATTTTGCCCATACACCGTTCGGGCAGTTCGTCAGGGAACATCCCTGATTTGCCCGAACGCCGGTCAGTCATCTTATTTTACTACACAAATTCACTGTTTCCCGTTTTTGCCGTTGTTTTTAATTTCCAATGTTAGGATATTGGATCAGATAGCGTTGTTCATAAAAGAAAGGTGGTGGAAAGTAGATAAGAAAAGAAAGCAAATAAATATTTTTATCTCGATTCCATTCTAGGACTATGCCTAACTCCATGTTTAAAAATTTACCATACAAAAGCTGAATTTTGAAAAGATACTAAATGTAAATATATTAGTTTTTAAAATGAAGGTTTTTTTGAAAAGCGAGTACTTTATGCATACACAGAAAAAAATAAAACCCAATTTGGGTCGAAAGATTCTTAGGAAATGCCCAAAATGGACATGCTTGGTTTGGTTACCACTGTGTATCCATTTTGGGCACTGTTAAATACCCATTTTCAAAACATTTTTTTTTTTTTAAATGGGTATTTAACAGTGCTCAAAATGGATACACAGTGGTAACCAAAACAGGTATGGCCCAATTTGGGCACATACCTAAGAGTCTGTCGACCCAAATTGGGTTTTATTTTTTTCTGTGTAATCCATGTTTGCAAAGCGTTTTTTTTTTCTTTCGAGTTCATTTAATTCTGCGGACAAATGCTAACTTTTAATATAGATTCCTTTTATTTCTTAAATAAAAATTAGCGCAATTTGATAAATTCAATATTTGTAAGAATTTCGATTTGTGATTTGTGTTTATGTAATCGATTTGAACATGAAATCGTTAATCAAAAAGGCGCTTATTTTTGTACACAAAATGGCTGAAAAAAGAAGCTGTTAAGTGGTTAATATAGTACGATGGTTTGCTTGAATCCTTGCATGCATCGGAATTTTGTACATTATCACAATTCTGCACAAGCCCTAATTATTTCAAGCAATCATCAGCAAAATTAATGAAAAAAAAATCAGTATGTCTCCTGTGTATATGAAAGGAGAAAAAAGAAACTGTTTCTTCAATCAAAATCGATCGATGTTGATGATATATGTTGAATCAAATGAATAATTTTATCGTTTTATATTTTTACTATTTTTATGACAAGAGTTAACGTATTTTTTATTCTCTCACAGCAAAGATATTATTTATTTTTTTAATCAGTATTGTTTAACAGCTAATTAGACAGAGTAACGGAATATCGATGTGTCGGAACTATCGATATTTCTTTTAGAAAGTACTGATGTAGCTTATGACATTGATAATTTTCTGTTAATATTACAGGATTATTAATATTTTGTATAAGGCATATCGGCAATTTTTGGAATAAATGTTTTATTTACTGGCAATCAACTATTAGTTTTTTTTACTTGTATCCTTAAAGAAATCGAATTAAAGTGATTGGATTCCAATTAATATTATCGAAATAAATCCAAATATATTTTATGTAGCTCATTTTGTCTGTTTAAGATGATATAATACCTTTTTATTTCCCTGTTGTTTTATATTTGTTTTCTATATTTTAAAATAAAATTTTAGGGAATTTTTATTTTCTTTTTACTGTTGCAGTGTTAATTATTAAAATTAAAAAAATATGTATACTTATTACCTTTTCGTTTTTGCATACATTATTATATATATATGTATAAACATTTATATGTTCTAAACCAAAATATGCACGTTTGTTCAACGTTGTTGTCTATCATCTTGTTTGTGCATCTAAATTTTTGATAATTCTAAAAAAAAAGAGAGCTAGAAAAGTTCGAAATGACGAAAATTGATTGGAGGTTTGATCGTGGATTCAGAAGCCTGTAATTAATTTATTTACGTTTGCAATTTTTTAATTTTTTTAAATTTTTAAATTTTTTTTTTTATATAGAAAAAAAAAATTTTTAATTATGAGAAACAAGAAATTTTTTTTTGATATTGTACGAAAAAATTAATCTTGCAAAAATAGTCCAGGATACATATTTTTGAGTCGCCATTTCTTCTTTATTCTGCTCATTACGTTGTCTCTCGCTTTTACCTAAAAACAAACAAACAAACAATTTTTTCCCAAGTTATAACAAAAAATATTATAAATTTTCATGAATTTTTAATTTAATTTTTTATTATATATTTTTTAATTTTTAATTTAATTTTTTATTATATATTTTTTAATTTTTAATTTTAATTTGTTGTTATTTGAGTTATAATCGACAGTCGACGTAATAAACATAGTGTAAGGAAGACATAACGACTGAAAAGTACGGAAGCTTTAGCAAAACTAGTTTTGCAAGCATTTTTATTATTTTAAGTATAAAAGTACAATAAATATGAAAATACAATATAATGTAAAAATACAGATTGTGTTATGTTTAAACAGATTATAGTTTTGTAAGATTAATTTTGTGGTGCAATATTAAAACTTTTATTTTGTATTTTACAATTATATATATATATATAGCATAATATAAATAAATGCAAAAATAAGTAATAGTCTAAATTAATTACTGGTTTTCTAATCCACAATGAAATTTCAATCATTTTTCGTAAGTTCAAACTTTTCTGGTCCCCTTAAATAAACGACTTTTTCCTTCTTTTAAAATAATCTAGAAAAATATTACAAGAATATAATTGACATGGAATATTTTGAATTAATCTTATATGTAAGCTTACAAAAGCTAAGCTTAAACCACACTTACGCGCTAAGTGAATTCGTACTAATTCAAAGTAAATCCCGATAATTCACCAAAGAAAAGTTCAAACCTAATTCCAATATTTAAGTATTTTATTTTTGTTATAAATTTGGTCTTGTTTGCTCATTTATAAAGTCTTACTTATTTTCAGCTTGCATAGAGAAAATTTCCAAAGCTGCTTCAAAAATGACAAATATGTTAAAACTAATCTGTAAAACATTAACCTTAATAAAGAACAGAAATAGTATACATGTCTGAAAAGCCTAATAAGCGAACTTTGCTCGATTAGAGTACCGCTATATATACGAGTAGAGACATACTGGCAATAAAATCTCATTGGTCGATATAAATTGCATTTGCAGTAGAGTTGCATGAGGTCAAAACGACTCGGTTTAAACCAAAGGAAAAACCGGGTTTTAAGCGAAGAAAATCTTGAAAAATTCCAAAACATTAGAATTTTGAAATATTTTTGTTTATTTAGAATTTTTTAAATAAGAATGTTTTTAATTGTGATAGGATTATTGCTGAAAATGTTTACTTTAGTTAACGTTTTTTTTTTTTTTTTTTTTTTTTTCATATACTCTTAAAATATTTGTTTTGATCTATTTAAAGAAAAAACAAGTTGTAAATTATACGTTAAACGAGACAAATGAGGTGCGTTCGTATTATAACTAGTGATAAATATTCAGATCTTGGTGCAATAAAGGGGTTGCACTCTTATGCAAAAATGCATGAATACAAAATTTATTTTATGTGCAGTTTTTCAAATTATAGAAATTAATTTTATTTTGTGAAATTAAGTTTCAAAACACTTTTACAAACAATTAATTAAAATTGTTACATTAAAATTATACTATGCGCATATATTCAATACAAGACAGTGTTAAAAAAAAAATCATCGTTATTATTTCAGTGAAATGAATTATATCGTCTGTTATTATGATATGATTAATTTCCGTAATAAAATAAGTACATTTTAAGTTGGCAACAATTTTATGTTTCGTTGACATTTACTGAAAATTCCAACGGTAAACTTAATCCTAGCTTTATCCATATTTAGACTCTTTTTCCATTTAATATCTATTTCTCCGAAACCATCTGTCAAAAAACTGTTGGTAGATTATATGATTGCTATAATTAAACAATTTTAGTATCCTAATTCGATTTTTAAATTCAGTAATACGGAAATAATATGATTGCAGCTTAAATATGATGTAATCACCATGGCAACCTATACTCATTACCTATCATGGGATATCATTGAATTAACTACGTATGATAGGATATAATAGAATGAAGAAAAAATTTATTAATATCTTTTTAAGTTTTAATTCGATTTTCATAAAATTTGAAATGACTCGATAAAATTCGGCAACGACTATATATATTAAATTTCAAATCATTCGGATGGGTAGTTTTTGCGCTGTTATACGCCGACAGACAAACGGACCAGACGACTATAGGTGCTACGTATTTATATAATTGCGAACGCACCTAAAAAGTAAATGAAAAATCTCATAATGAATTGCAGCAAAAATTCAATGGATGGAATTTAAATTTAAAATTAATTTAAGTATAATTTAAACGTTGATATATTAGTTTTTTTCCTGCAAAGATTTCAAAATGCCCAAAATTTTCGGTTTAACCCCCCAAAATTTCCTTTTTTATTCCTCTGATTCAAAATTCATGGGGTTTTTTGCATCTCTAGTCTGCAATGGATGTTTTCAGACGTAACATCAGTCATGAAGTTTTAGTTGGAAACAAATATGGAACTGACTCCAAACAAACGGTTGCTATGTCTCATTTCTTATTAAATATAAATTGTAAAAATGTTACCACTGTATATAGAGTATTAAAACACTTCGCTATGAGATATAGCTCTAAGACATAGCTACAATACAGGTGTTTCACTACCAGACCGACAAACTTGTAGGAGGTGTAGAGGGCACAGAGACGACTCGTAATCACATAGGGTCGAAAATGCCGTAGTTGCGAGCTATGGTTCAAAGAAGCAGAGAAAAAGAACAGAAACAGCAACACAGTAATGGGACATAAAACATTTTATTGAAAGGTTGTACTGTATTGAAGGTGTTCGAAATTACTACCAGAAGTCGTCGTATCCTGTCTCGCCGCTTGAATATCTGTAGCTGCCGAAAGGATACGCGAGACACCAGGAATTTTCCAGAAAGTAAGTGAATCCATGCGACACCACTGTCAAGCCTGCCCGACGACTTCTGGTAGTAATTTCGAACACTTTCTGTAATACAACCTTTCAATAAAATGTTTTCTGTCCCATTAATGTGTTGCTGTTTCTGTTCTTTTTCTCTGCTTCTTCAAACCATAGCTCGCAACTACGGCATTTTCAACCCTGCATTCCTATGCGATTCCAAGTCGTCTCTGTGCCCTCTATACCTCCTGAAAGTTTGTCGGTCTGGTATTGAAACACGCTAATATAGAAACAAAATAGAAAATCGAACATAGAAACCGTTTGTTTGGAATCAGTTTGACGTCACACTGAAACCGTCTATTATAGCAACGCCAGTGTCTGCGTGCTTGTGTAACTCGTTTAAGCGAATTGTCTAAGTAAGTATCTCCAAGTTGTATAATATGGCTTTCCATAATTTGAACCAAACTTCCAATTTCAGCATCCCACTTTCATCAGCTACTCTAGTCGCCATCAGTGTGAAATGCAATTACAAAAATGTTGCTCAAAAATTTATAATTCCCACTTTGTAAGCGTTATAAATATTGGACTGATTAATTAGTTCATCCATTTCCGCCAATTAACCAACTAATAATAAAAAGTGATAGAACTGAAAAAAAAGTAGGCTGTAAGTTGATGTTACAGCCAAAAACACGAAAATAAATCCACACAGTTAAATTTTTCTTCGTACTTAGAAGCAAAGTAAAAATCTACTTTATGCTGTTTGCTGCTGCTGCCAGGTGCAATGAAGCTACAATCAAAACTGCCCTTTTAAACAAAGTACGACAACCTACAAAATTAGCATGCCATCCCTAGGCTTCTATGCACTGTTTCAATCAGGTTTCACTTTCGTATCCGCATTATTTAGGCGAAAAATATCATAGACGATAGCGTATTTGGAATTCTTATTGCAAAACTTTGACTATTTGCTGGGTCTGTATTGTAAAGAAAATTAAATACTCAACATAAACAAGATATTCAAATTTTACAATGCTATACATAATTTTATAAAAGGTCCCAAATGGGTTATAGACTTACATGTCAACATCCCATAAAACCATTGCATCATATTAATTGGATCAAGATAGAACATGTTTACACGTAAAAAAAAAAATGCTAGTATGTGAAAAATGTTTCAAGGAATCTGGCTTCTTTATCCCTTTAGAGAAATTTGGCAGCAATCGTGTTCCACAGAATAAAACTACTCAGATCTCCAAAGAACTAGAATGATCTCAATCGAGCTTGCATCAACATTCCCCCTTTTTTGCAGTTTCATTGTGATCAATGTATACATGCTTACGGAAAATATGTAAAACTCTGAGTCAAAAATTTCTGTAAGGCTTTTAGGATACTATACTGGCACAAAAAAGATAATTCAGATTACTCTCTTTTTAACAATTCTCTGTAAAGATATCTTACCTACGGCCAAAACTGACCTATGACCATTAAACAAATTCAAGTTTCAATATAAAGCTTTTAAAATTAACTTTGGACCATTAATAAAATGCCTTTTTGGGGACAAAATGCGTACATCGATTTACCTAAGCTAAACACATCCTTAAGCATTACAACATACAACGGAAACTGAGAAACCCTATTCCCGCTCTTTAGTTGAGTCTACTACAAATATATATTGCACTTAACTATTTTCTCGCAATGTCAGCATGTTTAAGATATTATGTTTTACAACACAATCAAGAATCCACGATGCATAAAACACACGCAATTTACGATAGCAATAAACGAGAAACTTCCAAATTAATGCCTCTTTATTAATGCAATAAGCAATCATCAGAAGCAAAATAGTCTCAAAACAGAATCATTATTGTCCTCAATCCTTTGTTAAAACTGAGATCCATTTCCCTAAACACGACTTCTGCAAGAATCCAGGACTTGCATCGCTTTTGCCATGAATGCGATCCCGGAGTTAGTTCTCTGTCTTGAGCGAAGAAAATTCAACTTCTTTTTCCTGGACACTTACGTCAGCAAGTATGTTCCCCGTCTAAAAGTGCTTTCGATCTTGTTTCTTTAGATTTCTTTGTTTCCCTACAGCAGCGCAAGACCTTGGCCGCAGAACAGAAACTCTTAGAATTTGTTAGATGCTTTGGAGAACAATTCTTTAGAAGAGTCAGTCGGAAAACATGGGTTTTCTGAATCCTTTCCTCCTTGTTGAGCAAAGTCGTGGGATTTGCATCTAAACAAGAAGAAAAATAGAGCCTCGATTAGGATTCTATTCTGCTCAATTCAATTAGAATTCTCAAACCTCGGCGTAGTCATGAGAGCTCAGATTTCGCACTGAATTATTTGGGCTGGTTTCTTTTTTTGGTATATATTTTGAAAGGGTTAAGTGTTTATAAGACGTAACAATTTTTATGGGAGTTGTTTGGAATGGGAATAAATGGTAGAGAAACTTTACTATAAACATTTTTTCACTTGTATGTGTAGGGAAAATGTGAAATTTAAATTTGGGAAGGGACAAGATAGAGCAGAGGACAAAAGACGCAAGTCAATAAATTTTTCGGAAAAATTCTGTGTTTGGTATATATATTACAGTACACATGTGTAGCTCTAATTTGATGATTTATTGATCAATAGGGAACGTCAATTAAGATTTCTTTATTTAAGAATATCATATTCAATAATATAAGATAGAAAGAAACAAACAAAAAATCCTGTATCATCACTTTTAAGCTGAATTCCATGCTGAAGTATCTAGATCGCCATTAGTTTATAAATTGATGTGCATTATATAGTTGATATAGTTGATATAGTTGATACGCTTGAGATAGTAATTATGTTATTATTATTATTATTATTATTTGAAAGCTTAATACAATAAATAAAGTAAGAAATGGTCAAATTAATTCTAGCAGCATTCTATTTCAAGTTTTAGAAAGGAAACTATAAAAAGAAACATTCACATATTTGTAAAATATAGCTACATGAATATGAATATGAATATACTTCCAGGATGAAAATGGGAGCCTTTGGAAGTTTAGCTTTCTTAGTTGTTTTCAATTACATTATTAATATTGAAAATTTAAAAAATAATAACATACCATAATTTCCGGCGTAGAATCCGCGGATTAAACAATCATGTTTAGACCCAGAAATTTTATTTAATAAATGAAGTCAAATATTTACAGTGATCTGCAAAGTTACATTTTATAAAATAAAATTTCTGGGTTGAAACATGATTGATTGAACCGCGGATTATACGCCGGAAATTACGGTAATTACTATATCTAAAACACCCTAGTGATTCTCCCTAGTAGCACCCTTCTGTGATTCAGTCTGGCCCCTGGTATATGCGTGCGAGTCATTCTACTACTACTACTAATAATAAATAATAATAATAATAATAATAATAATAAGTTATTTTTTCGGTTCATGGTAGTTAATTTTTCACAGAAAAAAAATATATATTTATATGTTTTCAGGTTTTTACATGATATAATCTTTAAAATATATACTTGATAAAAATTGATGATTTTTTTTTTTCATAATCGTAGGTCTAATTAGGGTTGGATAGGAAACTTGAGGTAAATAGCACGAAAAAAAGCTTTACATATATATGAATTAAAAACTTATTTTTATTAAATAAATTATGCTCACCTTTTAAATCAAGAATGGAAGATACATAAAGTTCACAGCTATGTCTAACTTACTTCAAAATCTTACTTCAAAATTAATGACAAACGACAATGTGCACACTCACGGCTAACAATTTAAATTTAAAAAAGGTGACAAATGCTTTTTATTACGTGACAAATGCTAATATATTTTAGATTACTGCACATAATTTTATTGTAACGGAGGATACACGAAAGGCTTGTAGCATATTTTTTGTAAAAAATTGTAATTTTTTTAAAATAAAATTTAATTTACGTATAAAAGATTTTTGAGAGAGAAAACAATACATTATTTAAGGAATAACGTATTTATTACATTCACAAAACATATAAAAGGGTTAATACAGAAAATTAGGTGTAACATGCAACGTAAGTATAACGTCTGTACCTCCGTTCATAAAAAAAACGCATAATAGACGCCACTTGTAAAATCACAAGCATATATAATTTAAGCAGTTTTGGACAAAAACTGCAAAGTTACTCTTACCGTGTTTTGGAATCAGCCGCTTTATTAAGCCAAATTTTGGAGTACAAAAGTGATTAAGTTAAATTTAAACGGTGATTACTGAGTATAATCAATATATTCCCTTTTAGAAACTATTGGCTAATTGTTGATATGACATTGCAACAAAAGACCAATATATGTAAATTTTTTATAAATATTAGTAGAAATTATGCATAGTCGATATTATATTTATAAATATTAGTAGAAATTATGTATAGTAGCTATTATATTTATAACCATTAGTAGAAATTGTGTATAGTAGATATTATATTTATAAATACTAGTAGAAAATCTTTATAAATATTAGTAGAATCAGTAAATATTTTCAATAAAATATTTCTTAATGTTCATTATAAGGACTGGTTGGTTAACAAGTGATTACTACAATTGATACCTTCTGTATTTCATTAAAAATATGCTCTATACAGAACAAAATTTATCACTGATAAGAATACTAGCAAAATATTTGTTTCATGTAAAGTGGAACATTTAAAAATGTGAGTTATATATTTCTCGAATATTTAGGTATTTAAAATTACACGGAAAAACACATATTAAGCACACTTTTTTCATAGAAAAGAACCTTTAAAGCACATGATTTTTATACGAAATTCTTTTAATCGCTATCCATTCTCAAAAATTCCCCTCGAGAAAGACGGTTGCTACTAAATTAAGTCATTCCTGGCCCCATTAGACACAGGATGGTGTTTTTGTAGAGCCTAAGGTAAACAGGAAAAAGTACGCCGTATTTGATCTGTTCTTTGCGGGTGCAATTTAGGTCTCTCGAATAAAATATATAAAGCTCCGTTTTCTACCTCAAAAAGTGGTTTTTCTTGGCCAAAATGAAAACTTACTACGAGATCCTTAGATCAAGAAATAATACAGAATGTTTGACTCAACACTTATTCGTTTTCAAACTTCCTATTATTATATTACACTGCATAAAAAAATAAAAAAAAATGTTGATTTTACAGTATAATACTGGCATCCCAGCTGCCAGTATTATACCATAAAATTAACAGTAATAAACAGTAAAATAAGCAGTAATACGCTGCCGCACATGCGCGGAAAAAAAAAAAACATTATTCCATCAAACATTATTCCAACAAGTCCATCAATTTTCGTTAAATGATTCAGAGTTGGGATTTTCTGAGTTTGTGTTTTTTCAATATATCAGTATATTCTAAGTGACAAAACTTCAACAAATATTTTTCAATTCACTCGCCATTTTTTAAGATGATTCTTAAGATGTATTTAACAAAACTAAGGATCGAAGTTTCAATAGTGTAAATAATTTATTTAAAAAAAATTTAAATGCAAATTAAAGTCAATTTTACTGTATTTTTTAGATGTCAAGATATTTTATTTATTTTTTCTTTAACTAATTAACTTTTTGAAAATCTGATCCATACAGTTATAAAGCGCACTTCTACAAAAAATTATGCAAGAAATGATATTTTAAAATGTTGAAAACTGTAGGAAAAGTGTGGTTTAAATTAATTTTTTTTTTTTAAATTTTATTACAAAAATTAAATTTTTACTTGATTAAATCATTTTTCTTCATAAAAACCTTTAATAATATATCAATAAAATAATATAAAATACTCAAATATATATTCTTTAATTTACATTTTGAATTGTACTAATTGATTGTTAGACGATATTTTGATGATTGCCGAGCCCTGAAAATCGGCTTAAATTGTAAACTTTTTGAAACTGTTCCGTAACATTCTTTAATTTTATAAGAAAATGTGAAACTATAATGAATAAAACACACAAATTTTATACATTTACGGATGTGCTTGCAAATTTCATGCATTTACGAAATCAAATGAATTTGGGTATAAGTCAGAAAATAGTCAATTTGGATCTAAAAAATTGATAATTAAGACATGTGACATCTTACCCCTCCCCCTCCCCCCGAAAAAAAGACATGACACCCCCCCCCCCTCCTCTATATGGAGGGTTGGATCCGCCTCTGCTTTTGCATTGCTGCCAACTTTTAAACTTTCTTCTGATCACTAAAATTTAATAGTAAACTTTGCCTTTATTCGTCAAAATCTGCTTTTAAATAAGGCAAAATTTTCTATTAAAATTTGGGGCTAACAAAAGGGCGTAAAAATTGGCAACAATGCCTTTAACAAGACTGCACTGATTTTTTCCTCTGCGAAAGGGTTTTTTTCAGACTCAATGGCATTTTTTAACATGCATATTTATTCTGCCACGGAGTATATTATTATAAAAAATATGCAAAATGCTCATCATTTTTGTTAAATATATGTTAGGGCTATACTACTGTTCGAAATTTTTCGGTTAAAACTTCTATGAAACCCCGTATGCAGTACAATTTTTATCATTTCCTTTTATGATGAATATATAAAATCTTACAAGTGATGAAAAATCTCATATTCAATGTTTTGAAACGATTTTTTTTTCAGACATGTAAAGAATATAAAAAGACTTCTTTGTTATTTTGACAGTAATGTGTAACATATATGTAGCAAATCTGAAAATTAATATTTTTAAATGAAACAAATCAAGTAGTAATTTTTATGGGTTTTTGACGTCATTTCACACAATATAATTTTTTTTTCATCAAAATAAAACATATGGTACAGTGAAGAGTCAGTTCGTGATGAAAAAAAACATTTGATGTTCCTCATTTAGTTTCATGTCACTAGTTCAAAAATCGAAAAAAAAAATTACTTTGGCTATTTTTGCACATTATAATTTACTTCTTGGGTACAACAGTAATTTGCTTTTTATTAGAAATTAAGTCGAAATATTTTGTTAAGTATAATGTAATTGATTGTTGTCACGGTGTGATAAGTATGTAAAAATAGTTTATAAACTAAAATAACAAATACACAAAGTTTTCCCTAATTTTGTCTTTTTCAGGGCTGGTATACTTTATTATTGATGGGACAAGGAAAATTGTTGCGTATTGCAAGATGAGTTACAGTAACCTTTACATACATTAATTACAGATTATTCAAATTATTTTGTTCTGTGATTAAATCACTAAGAACAAAACAAAATAATAATAATAATAATAATAATAATAATAATGTTGTTTTAGTCGTTTATTGGAATGTCTCACCGCTTTATTGAATCATATTATGATGTCCAAATGCATTTCTTCTAAAGAAGTAGGGATATAGTATATGGTTATATCCAGGGCTTGACAAATGCGGTCACCAGGTCGCCACTGGCGACTAAGTTTTTTTATCTGGCCACCAAGTTATTTAATCTGATGTTTTTATTATTATTATTATAATTTTTTTTTGTACAAAAATTGATCTAAGAAATGAGCACAAACAACATTTTTTCTCTTTTTCAGCATTTTTTTTTTTTTTTTTTTGGTAAAAATAAGTTTACCAAATGCAAATTTTAAAGCAATAAAAAAGAATTATTTGACTGATTTCAACGTGAAAACAGGCAAAAATTGTTTTCCTGCTTCACTATTTCATCGATGCTTCCCTTATCAGATACAAATTTTGTAGCACTCAATTATCCAGACATTTGAAGCCTTTGGCAATCAGCATTTCCCGAACATGCCAGTTAATGCAGCCTTTACATATATATATATTTTTCATAGATAAATAATTTTGATAAATTTCATTAGAAAACTTTGTGTTATCTTTCTAAATGATGTAACTATTCTAGACTATGTAACTGATAATCCTACAATATGCTTATTACTTTTTTTTTGTTCCAATTTATTGACATTTTTGTGCTTCTCAAAATTAGTGACCTTGGGAGGGGGCGGGTAATATTTTTTACTGGCGACTAGAATTTTTTACTAGCTACCAGATTTTATCAAATTTGTAAAGCCCTGGTTATATCTAAAAAAAAGTATGGTTATCGTACCTGACATTTTCATGCATGTAAAAACGAAGATTACTTAGTTATTGTGTCTCAAAGTAGCGTATTCAGAATAGATAACAGCCTTAAATACGTGTAATGTCTACACTGTTTTTGATAGATTTTAAATAGATAATGATGAAATGAAAACTTAGTTTTTGGTTATTTCTCTGCTCTGTGCAGGTTCTCTGGTTGCTTAGCGACCCAAAACCAGACGGGTGCTTGCAGAATCTTCCCGAGAAACTTTCTTTTTTTTTTCTTCTTTCGTCAATACTCTCTCACCCTACTTTCTTTTCTTTGGTCTTAATCCATTTGGGTACTATAGATTGCTTCGTTTCAGTTCGTTCATTGTGCAGAGAAGAAGAAATCGGTTGTGTAATGGAAGGAATTGATGTTTAATGAGAGATTTGTTTAGATCATTATATAAACAAATAAGAATGAAACTAAAATTTTAAAAATGTTGATATAAAATATGAAGGAAAGAATATAAGAGATGAATATAAAAATTTATTTTTCTCACCATATACAATAACAAAATAGGATAAACAAATTTGAATTAAAAAATAAAAATAAAACTGATTTAAAATGTTATTAACAGAAAAACGTAAATTCAAGAATTAAGATTTTACATGTTTAAAAATAATAATAATAATAAACATTTTTTTTTTTTTATTTTTTTTATTTTTTATGAATTCTAGTTTAAAGAAAGCGCTCGCCAAATCATTAAAAAAAAATTAAATATAATAAATTAAAAGCATATAGGAAATATGTATTTAAGTGCGTTGATATTTGATATAAGTAAAATATAAAACAAATAATTGCTCAAAATTTTCTATAAAATGTCAAATATTCAACTTTTATATATGTTACGGTGAAAATCCCAAATCAGTCACGCGAAAACACGTTCTAACTGAGAGTTCCAGTTAAAACGCGTTTTAACTGATTTATTCCAGTTAGAACAAAAACACCATTTTATTCGGGTTTTGACTGACTTGTTACACAATATTATTTTTGAATGCCTAAGAGGGACTGCTCAGACTGGGAACCAGATCTGTAGAGCATAGATGTCCCTCCCGGTCCCTTTATTAAGGTCTTTAAAAAAAAAAAAAAAAAAAAAAAAAAAATACATATTTTAGCTGGAGTTGAACCCGCCAGAAAACGCGACAGGGGGCGGGGTGGAAATAGTACATTACAGGTAGTTCACTGCCAGAGACATACCTCCAACGCGACACTGGGCAGTGAAGATGGTTTAAGATTGAATGATGTTCTCAGGAGCGGGTCAAGTTAGAGAGATCCATCAAGAACTTAAAGATGTTTTTTAGTTTATTTAAAAGTGCTGGGCGGGAAAGAATATTATCAAGCCAACCACTAGGGGGAGAAGAGGAGCGACGGATGTGCCAGCGAGCTGTAAGGGGACAGTTAAAATAAAAGTGTGAGGCTGACGCCTCTGCGCCGCACTCACAGGTGGGAGTTCGGGCCCTTTTAAACCTGTTTAGATATGACCCGAAAGGGCCGTGTCCCGTTAGGAAGGCAGTGGTTGAGGGAGTTAAAGTAATAAGATTGCAAGATACCGCCGGGACTATGTCATAGGTATATCTTCCTTTCTCTGAGTAGTCCCAGTGGTCTTGCCACTGCTGCAACATGCGCATTTTAAGGGATCTTTTGATATAGGAGTGGGGCGCAGGTAGCGAGATGTCTATGGATGTTTTTGTCGTTGCTTCCTTTGCTAGCATGTCCGCAGATTCATTGCCGAAGATCCCCTTGTGTGCTGTCACATGACCTAGCGAAGTCTTATGTAGCAGGTTACTAAGTTGGGTTTTAATTTCGTGGATTTGTGGATTGATGGTTCTGAAGGCGTAGATTGCCTGCAGGCTATCAAAAATTATTGATATAAATCAGTTAAAATACATTTCAACTGATTTATTCTAGTTAGAACGCGTTCTAACTTAGAGCGCTAGGCAAAATCAGTTTTCCCTTGTTAATTCGAGTTTTCACTGTAACATATATAAAAGTAACTCACATTAGTAACACATGGGCTGATAAGTTCCCGGTCTAATAAAGAAAACACAACTTTTTAACAAAACTTTATAACTTTAATAAATAACATAACTTTAATAATAAATAATAATAATTTAATAATAATAATAATAATAATAATAATAATAATAATAATAATAATTTAATAATAATAATAATTTTATAATAATAATTTAATAAATTACTAAAAATAATAATTTTATATTAAATAACATAATTTTATAATGAAAAAGCTCCAAACAATGCTCAGAATCATCGACTTGTTGTTGTTTTTGGTCAAAAGTCAACACGCGCGGCAGCCACTTTGACAACAGCTTTTTCATAGACAGACGTTCATTCAAAATAACATCTCCACGTTCCTTGGATATCTTCAGAGTCTGAGCTATCTCCTGCAACTTCACTTTACGGTTTCCCCAAAACGAGTTTGTGGACTTTTTTTATGTTTTCCGGAGTAACCACCTCTTTTGCGTGGTGCATCACTGGTGTCCATACGACCACGTTTAAATTTAGCAAACCAGTCAATAACGATTGATTTACCTGGTGCAGTGTCCGGATAACGCTTATCAAGCCAAGTTTTTGTTTGAACGGTGTTTTTCCCCATCAAATAACAATTCTTGAAATTCTTGTTTGTCCATTTTTTAGCACTTTCCAACCAAGTTGAAAAGTGCTTATGACTTCGGTTTGTCTGGCCGGATGGCCGTCTGCCGTCTGGCCGTCTGCCGTCTGTCCGTGCTCTAACTCCCGTAAATATGCTCGGATTGCTCTGCAATTTTTATATGTTATTGTCGCCATCTATAACATGTTCCCTATTTCAACGGAAGTGTGTAGCACTTATAGTTATTTTACAGGGACACTCAAAAGAATCCCGTTATATTGCGTTCTATGGGGAAAAATCATTTGCGGTTTATTTAAATAATGTTTCACTAATTTAAACGCATTGAAATTTATATATATCACTAAGGTGCATTAGAAGAAGCTTAATATGGAATAGGGTGTGCATAGCACTTTTAGTTACTTTACAGGGACAGTCAAAAGAATTCCGTTACATTACGTCTATGGAGAAAAATCGTCTGCGGTTTATTTAAGTAATGTTTCACTATTTTAAACGCACTGAAATTTATATATATCACTAATGTGCATTACAAGAGGCTTACTACAGAATATTGTGTACATAGCAGTCATCGTTCATTTACAGGGACACACAAAAGAATTCTCTACTGCCTGTTAACAATAATTCCTGGAAGTGCATTTTAAGTTACTGAACGCGATTTTAAATTTAACTCACTTTTTGTTTATTACGTGGTGTGTATAAATTCTGTAGATCATATACAGGGAAGCACAAAAGTTCGCGAACACATTTCCGTTTATTGACAAACTCCAGATGGAGAATTTTAAACTGGGCTACGCGTTTCCTAACTGAACTAAAATTTAGCATTCTATGTAGTATATATACAAACCTATAGATCCTATACAGGGCTGAATAAAAGTATTCGGATATTTTTCCGAATATTGCATATGTTGGAAATTCCTGAAATTATAATTTTAAATATGTTATGCGTTTTCCAAATTGTTTACTTAGATGTTATCTTTTAGCTTATTAAACGGTATGATTTGTAAAATTATTTTGGAAGCGTTGGAAAGTGCTACATAATCTATGCTTGACGCATGATTTTTCGTTCTTGTTTGTTTATCAACAAAGTCGTTCAACTAAAACCACTCTAACGTTTTATCCACACGGCGAATCGTAATGACATTTTTTCTGCTACCTTTTAAAGGTTAGTATTTACTAAAAAAGACATCGGATCGGCGATTTCAACGCCATCTGTGTGCCAGACCGGGAACTTATCAGCCCATGTGTTAGTTATATCTGAAAATTCTGTTCTAAGATTGTCTGAAATATCTATCTAAAATAAGTCGCATAATTCTGTATTTTTTTTTTTCGTCAAAGTTTTGTTATAACTTTTCTATACACATTATTAAATTTGTCAGAAGTAGAACACATTGTTTTAAAATAATAATGATAATAGTAATAATAATTACAGTAAAATAGGTTTAATTTTATTGAATTTGAAGACCTTTCATTCAATCAAAACTCATTCGATAAATTAGTTGTTTTATGTATCAAAAGTTTCTACATGTCAGTTTAAAACATATTCTACGACATAATTGTAGACATTTTTATTCGAATAGTTCTAGTAATCTTTAAGAACATATTTCCAGTTTGAATTTTTTTTCTTAAATTTTGATTGTTTTAAAATAATAATAATAATAATAATAATAATAATAATAATAATAATAATAATAATTACAGTAAAATACGTTTAATATTATTGAATTTGAAGACATTCCATTCATTTAAAACGCATTCGATAAATTAGTTGTTTTATGTATCCAAAGTTTGTACAAGTCAGTTTATATCATATAATGCGACATAATTCTAAACAATTTTATTCAAATAGTTCTATTAATCTTTAAGAATATATTTCCATTTTGTAAAATTATTTTTTCTTAATTTTAGTAAATTCATTTCATCGCTAGATACTAAATAGACAAGAAAAACTGAATAAAATGTTTGGTACACTATTACATTTGTAATGTAGTTACAATTGTATGAAACAAAATAGAGTTAAACCTGCATTCGGATTCTCCCGAATATCAGATATACCTCTATTCATCGAACACTTTTTCAATCTCCAACGCCTATATAATTGCATGTTTTTACCTCTGGATAGCGAACATCTCCTAATTATGGACAAATTCCGCTGTTCCAATATATTCGTTATTCAGAGGTTTTACTGTATAATATATTTTTTTAACTAAATACTAACTCTTTATAAATAGGCCGCACTGTATTGCTTTTTGAGGATAAATTGACTTTAAACAACTTTTTGAAATGTAGTTTACAATTCAAAAATCATATAATCATTGAATTTTGAAGAAATCATAATACGATTTTATTGTTTGTTAACGGTCATAATGTAGATAAAGCTTTAAAAATTGACTTTTTTGTTTAATCATCTAATTCTGACTCGTAATCTGGGATCACTTTATCAGTGTGATTAAATTTGATTCATATTAATATATAAACCAATTCTAATATAAACTGAGGAAAGTAAATGTAGATTATTATATTAAATTATCGTAATTGTTTCTTTGACAAATGGAAGAAAAGAGAACATTCTTCCACTAAATAAAGTCATTGAAATTTAAAACATAATGAAAAAAAAAGTTTCAGAAATTAAATGACATTAATAATAATTTTATTTTAGTTACTTAATTGAATCGTCGAAAAGGGCTTTTCAAACACTTATAGTAATCTAACTGGGAATGAAAACACATTTTATATAATTCAACTTCTTCAGAGAATTGTCTATACACTGTAACAGTTTCTGTGCTGTGTTGAATCAAAGTTTGGTACTGTAGTAGCTTCAGGTGAAAATTTTCCTATATTTGGAGTTCCGGTTCTTCCATAAATTCAATTTTGGAAGGAGATTTCAACATGTTATCATGCAGCACCAAAAGTGTTTTCAACACAACACAAAATTTTTAACAGTGTATATGAGAACATGGTTTTGCGAAATTTACAAAATATAAATAAATAAATGTGTAATACAGAAGAGCTCCATTTGCACATTTTTCAGTGATGCATTTTTTATATACTATTGAAGATTACATCCATTTTTTTTTCGGTATAAAAACCTCAAACGATCATCATGTTTCTTTAAACTCACACTTCTGTAATGTGAGCATATTAATGCGAATGTAAGTAGGGATAACTTATTGTGATTAATAAATAAAAGACAAGTAAAATGAAAAAGGGAATTTAAAGCAATCAGTCAATTAATATTTATTGGCATGTTAGGTTTTCAATGTTTTCAATCGAAACAAAGTTCTACTGACGTATGCTGTTTATCGCTTCCTGTCTGCTTACTTGAAACATAAAAATGGATTTTTTAAAAATTCAAATAATTTTATTGTAGAGATAATTATATTCTGGTTAGAAACCTACATTATTTCACAAACAGAGCATTTGTTGTTTTTTCCATTGCAAATATTTTAAACGTTATACCATTATTGTGAAAACGGTGTCATTATATTTTCAATACATATAAGTAATATCGATATGGTTTAAATATTGGTAACAAAAATTTCAATGTAATCCTAAAGTTTCATGAATGTAACAGTTTCATTTAAACTATTTGGAATATTATGCTAATATTTCATTTTTCAAATGTTGGTTGTACATGTGAAAATGTGCTGTGAACTAATACATAATATCTTGATAAATTAGTTTAAATTAATTATCGTAATATTATATTATATAACGTGTGAACTTAGTTACCTAAAATGTATACATATCCACTAATGTAATACTGCACAAAAATTAACCTTATATTTCTCAGTTTATTTACTAAATTGATATTGGAAAATACCCCCATATTTGTTCTATATTAGTATATTTTACAATATACTGGGCCAATAAATTTTGAAAATGTAAACATCGATTCACCATTGTCCGAAATATTGTTGGAAGTTGACCGAATATTTAATCAAGACATAGCCATTCTTGCGCTAACTGTTCTAGGAATTGCCTCTTTAAATAACACTTATGGAAACATTATTTTAATCAAGAAGAAAGTTTTCTGTGCTAGCCTTAATATAGCTTTCACTTCCTTAAGAAACTTCACATTGTAATTAGTAACTGAAAGACAAATGAAATGAAAAGAAAAAACCCCAAAGCAATTAAATTTATACATTATTTTAATAATGCAATATACAAATATTAGCCTTATATTTCTCAGTTTATTGACTCAATTGATGTTTGAAAATATATACATATTGATTCAATATTAGTATATTTTGCAATATACTGGATCAATATATTTTCAAAATGTAAGTATACACTGTTAAAAATTTGCAGCAAAACTGTCCAGTCATTTGACCATTTTTCTAGAAAACGGTTATACATAACCGCAATTTAACTGTATTCTGACCATATTATTGTCCATATTGTAGTCAGAATAGAGTTAAATTGCGCTTATGTAGCCGTTTTCTATAAAAATGGTCGAATGACTGGACAGTTTGTTGCAAATTTTTAACAGTGTAGTAAAAAAAAAAAAAAAAACTACATTTTAGTCATTTGTATGTACTTACAATGACGTATATGACTGATATCAAAGATTTGTAAATTATGCTTTTCAATAAAACGAACTGTAAGATATCAACATATTATTAAATGTAAAGAAAATCATGAATTCAGTTATATCTATTTTTTAGTTAGTTTTTGCGTTTGTAATAAGGAAGTCCCGTATACTACATGGGTCTATCTAGCAATTGCCTCTTTAAATAACACTTACGAAAACATCAATCTATCAGGAAGAACATTTTCTGTATTAACCTAAATGTAGCCATCACTTTCTTAAGAAACTTGCACATTGTAATTAGTAACTAAAAGACAAGTGAAGTGAAAAGAAAAAAATACCCAAAGCAATCAGTGGCAGCAACATTTTTGATGCGTTGCCTTTTGAATTATGAACAATGTTGATTAGGGTGACGCAGGAAACATTCAAATATCCTGAGTTCAATTAACGAGTAAATAATCAGCTGCACTCCACATCGGATTATCGATAACCATTGATAACTGTGCGCCAGTGTCGGTGCCGAGGATGATTTGTTGCAAACAATTAATGGCGGAACGTCTGATCAACTCATTAACACTAATTAAGGTGTTTAGAGCTAATTTCAGGGGGGGGGGGCAGTTGTTCGAATGCAGACTCGGTGTCCATGATGGAAGGATATCAGATGCTGAGTGGAGGAATTAAATGCTGCTCTCCAATGCAAATTAAAGAATTTCAATGAAAAATTATTCAAACATCAGGAGGATTAGCATGGGGACTCCGAATGAATATAGATAACCAATTAATTTCGTTTTCGATCTTTCGCACTTCATAATCATTGTGACCAATTAAGTGACAATATTGCACAGTCGAATGACTTTGATGTAAATAATTAGAGCCATTGAAAATTAGTGAGTAAACGCTGATTTTAAGCCTTATTCTAACGCATTGATATTTAGTTTGTACAAATTAGTCTTTTCTGTACCAGTTTATTTTAAGTGACTTAAAATTAATTTGCATCAAAAGAGTCAATTAATTATAAACAATTATAAACATAAAAGGAGTAAAAACAGTTCCGTCCTCGCTTTGACGAACATTGTGTGACTTTAAAACGTTGTACCATAATACACATAAACATAATGCATATAACCATACATGATTTTAACAGATAAGCATATATTTATATAACATATTAATACCATTTTGCCACATGTGATGATGATAATAATAATAATAACATTAATAATAATATGTATCACTATCTTTTCAAAATATATATTGTAAAACACGTCGCCAGTCACTATTCGTAAACCCATTCTTAGATGGGAGAGGGGGGCAAACTGCATTCTGACTATTAACACATACATACATATAATAACGTATAGGGTTGATATCAAATATTTATAAACTACGCTTTTTTATAAAATGATCCGTAAGATACAAATATTTTGTTAAATATAATGAAAATCATTCCTATAATTAGAATTCTGTTGCATCTATGATTTTTTTAAAGTTATTTTTGCTTTTGTATATGGAAGTCTAGTACAGTCATATTATTATTTTTAACGACTTATAAAATATTAGGATGTTGATTCTTCCAGTATCAATATCCATCTAATTATATATGTATATTAGTATGTATTCTTGCATAATTTTGGAATAGGTAAATTGGTTACCATTAACACTCACTAACACCAATTAATATGTTTAGAGTAGTGATGGGCATGACGATTATTTAGATTATTCGAATGAATCATTCGGGGATACGAGTAGTAGAGGAATGTATGTTAGACCCCAGCAGGAGCCGTGAGCCGGAGCCGGAGCCGGAAGTCGCAGGTGTGGATAACAGACATGTTGAGACAGGAAGTTCTGCGAACGGTGAAGGTCACCGGAAGTCGCAGGTGTGGATAACAGGCATGTTGAGACAGGAAGTGAACAGGAAGTGTAGATAAGAAGTTTAACCGGAAATGTGACAGGAAGTGAATGTGATAAGGGAGAGAGGGGGAGGGCTTATTTTTGTGGGGGGCTTATGCTAACCTGAAATAAAAATGGAATTATTTCTTACTTTGTAAAAATTTAACATAAAATGTATCTTTTTTTTTTTTTTTTTTTTTTTTTTTTTTTTTTTTTTTTTTTTTTAAACTTGAAATAATTTTTTTTTTTGCTAACTAACACATGAAAGAAAATGGAAATCTTTCTGACTTTGTTTTACTTTATAAAAGTTAGCATGAAATTTATTTTAAGACTGGAAACGCGACAGGAAATAAGATCGGAAACGGGATTAGACATGCTTTTTCCAAAAAGGGTTTTCAGGAAGCAGTAAACATGTTTTGGGAACATGTTTGGGAGCTTGTTGGAACAGGAAAGTAGTTTAAAAGACCGGAAGTAATTAAGATGTAAGAGATAAGGAAAGTAGGAATATACACGTAGATTTTGTTCTTTGTAGAGGGTGAAATTTTGTTTTATTTTTTATTTAAAGTGTTTTCATTTTTTTTTAAATTTATTTAAAGCGTTTCAAATTATTTTTGGATGTTATTTATTTTTTAGTGTTTTGAATTTTATTTATTCTTAAACCGTTATAAATTATTTTTTTCTATCATTTTAATTTTTAGTGACACCAATTTTAGAAGTAATTGCTCATTAAAAGAATTATTTTTCAACGCTGGCACGGGCAGGAATTGAACCCACTATCTTCTATGTGGAAGACCATTGTGTTTATCCACTGTGCTAGTGGGAACTTGTAATGTTATCTCTTTAAATGCAAGAGATGGGGACTTCAGACATGTATTGAGATATCTTTATCATAGTTTTAATGAACTGCAGGAAATTGTCTTTAGCTATTGAGTAATTCGCGAGTTTTGGTTTAATATGAATGCTATTACATCTGTTTGTTTAATTTACAAGCACATTTCTCTTACAACATTCTGTCAACAGATCACTTCCATATTCGAAATAATAATTTAGAGGGAAAATTTTTATATGAAAATACTATGAAATGTCATTTATAGAGATTGACAAAAATAGCATGCTTGATTCTTTCTTGTATTAACATTATATTCGAAATAGAGTTTTGTTACGAAAAATAACGTGTTTATACATTTTAAAAACGAAAGCAAAGTGATTTTCAAAAATGTAACTATAAGCTATACACCCACACATTTTTGTTATTGAATTAAATGACAAGGCTTAATATTGTATTCAGCGTACTATTTTCTTATAAAAGCCGTTTCACAAACTTGTATACTAAAAGTAATGTGTCATTTTTAGGGGAAAAAATTAATTCAAGTCATTGAGACTAATCCTTTATGGTGGAAAAATCTGTCATACTTCTTTGTGTTACATTATATCTTCCGTTTTTAAGTTTACAAATTTGTGGACTAACTTAAATAATCGTTTTTAGGATACTTAAACAATATATTTTTTAATTATGTTTTTTTTTTTAAATTGACTTGTAATATAGCTTTTTTTTCCTTTTTTTTTTTTTTTTCTTAAAAGGGTACTGTAGAATAACTTATGTCACAAATACTACATCCTTCTTTAGTTAAATATGTTTCACTTAAGACATGACAAAGTGTCTTAGAAACATTTCATTTTGGAGTTAAGTGATTAAACAAGAAAAATATTATTTATAAAAACACAACACATAAGACTAGCGGCTGAGAGGTTCTGGTTTTAAAGCTACTAGACGTTTGGGTTTAAACTTCTCTCGCGCTCGTCGACCTAACCGTTCGGAGTTTTCTTCGAACCTTGTCAATACGAGTTAGGAGCCCTTAGAATGACCCCTAGAGTGACCTATATCCCAAGCGTAGATAATCGGTTTTAACAAATAACCAACCATCCACAACACATAAGACATTTTAGATCATTTTAGATCATTCCATTTAGTTAATAAGTGATTTAACGTGCAAAATATTATTCATAAAACATACAATAAGAGAATTTTAAAGAATTTTAAAGAATTTTTTCTTTCAAATGAACAATTTTTAGTGACTGTTTAACTTATTAAAGAGAGCGGGTATTTTGTTTTGAGTTATACGATTAAAATAAATTTTCATTATATTTGATTTTACACAACCAACATTTTTAAAAAAGAGAATGGAATCTAGTTTTTATAAATTAACATATTTCAATTTTACAAATACTTCACACCCCGTCTTTTTTCCCCTCTTTTGGTAGACTTTATACACATAAAACATAAAAAGCGTTTTAGAATACATCATTTAGAAATTAAGCAATTTGATAAGTAAAATATTATTTATAAAAGCAATAGATACAAAAGTAATAAAAATTTTTACTTACAAATGTACGAACTTCTGATAGGTAAGACTTTCTAAATCATTGTGCAAGAATTAAGTGGTTATTGAACTTATAACATTATAGGATGAAATAATCACGTGACGTATTTTTAAACCAATAAAATGTCAGTATTTTTAAACCAATAAAAAGTTAGTTTTTTTTTTTTTTTTTTTTACACGAGCGCCCTCTATTACTATATAAATTTCAATGAAACGAGTTCATAACATTCTACTGGGACCTGGTATCGTTGTAATAGGTTGTATTTTTCATTTAAGTTATTGTGGAACGAGTTATGAATTCTTATGTTGGTGATGTAACCAACTTGGAGTGTCAACACTCATCACCAAAGTTAAATAATCAAGAGATGGATTCTACACTTTTATCCAAAGAAGGACTCGTTTCGAATTATGAAGTAAAACCCACCTCATCAGGACTAAAGAAACAGAAGTTACCCCATGTGTGTAAGACGTGTAACAAAGCATTTCCTCGAAAAGTTAACTTAATGTTTCACATGAAATGTCATTTAAAGGAAAAGTCTTTTCGTTGTGAGGTGTGTGCTGAAGTTTTTTCACAAAAGAGTGATTTACGTAATCATCAAAAGATTCACAAATCGCCCAAACAATACAAGTGTAGTGATTGCAACGAGATATTTTCAAGAATGGCTGACTTATTGAAACATAAGAAGACTCACAAGTCAGGAAAACAACATTCATGTACAAAGTGTAGCGAAATGTTTGATAGTGATTCAGATTTAGTACAACATTGTGATACTTTACATAAAGTTTTACCTAATGTGAAGAAGTCACCTGATTTGTTATTTGAAAAAGTGAAACATTTTAAAAGACAACATGATGTGCGAAATATTTGTACTAAAACTATCATTGTGTCCAATGAGATGAATCAAAAAGACTTTCGTTCATTTTTTAACAGTGTTCGATCGGATGTTTTAAACGAATTAAATTATCAATTGCAAATAAAAAAGTCAATAAAATGGTATGCAGCCGTTAAAGTGGATGTATATCGTGAATCACAGGATGGTGACTTAGAGAGAGCAACCCCCTTTTTCCTTTCCAAAAGTAAACTGGAATTAACAGAACAAAACATACACGTGCATGTTGAGAATGCCTTTCTAAAGCTGTACAACGGCTTTGAAGATTTCACAGAACGTGTGTTTAATTGGACATTACAAAAAATTTTGAAATTAGAATTGATTACAGCTCAATATGACAGGCTTATTTGATTTGTATTACTTTAAATGATTAATAAATAGTTTTAATATGAAAAAGTATAGTGGTTTTAATATGAAAAAGTATAGTGGTTTTTTTTTTTAGTTGATGTAAATTACTTTGAACAGTTTGACAATGCAACATAAACTACTGTTTAACATTTTGAATGTCTTAGACAAAATGGGAATGAATTTGTTGAAATTATGTAAAACATGATGAAATAAATGTGATGTATTTATTATATGTTACTTAAACTACAAGAGAAATGATTGGAAATGTGTTATTTTAAATCTATGATACTTTTAATCACTAACAAAGTAAGACCTGACGTTATGAATCATCGATGGGTTTTCCTTTGAATAGGTATTAATCTTACTTATTGATAAGTAAGTTGAATTTTTCTCTTCGTTTAAACAATGACACTGTATGTTTTGATAATTTTCTCTCAACAGTCAAAATCAATGTTTTTAACCTAGTTAAGAAATTTTTTAACTTAAACCGTCACTGAGTTTATCCTAGATAAGTAAATTTTTATATTTAACCTACATATAAATTAAATGATTAACTATAACCATGACTGTTTTTAAAATCTAGATAAGTAGACGTTTTTATGAAACACATCCAGTGTTCTGCTGACTTTTATCGAGATTACATCAGTTAGTGAAGCAGATTAAATTGTATAAAAATATTTTATGAAATGAATATGCGATCCCACGAAGAAGGGTTTCCACCTTCAAAGCGTCCACGCTTAGAAAAAGCTATGGAAAAATCAAATACTTGTGAGAAGGAGTTAAAAGACCCAAGATTAAAACTTTCTAAAATGGACAATGACTGTGTAACTATATCACGTGATATCTTCTCTACTAAGAACTTACCAGATGTGAAACCTGAGATCGCTATGAATTTTTCAAACTTTACCAGTGGTTACGATGCAACATCTTTCGAGAATCCACATCAAGAGTCAGTTTTTGCCCAGGACTATTTAAATACATTTTTCAAAGACATAAATTTTGAAAATTTAGATTGTTCTACCCCCTTAACCTCGCTAAAGGATGAACCCTTTCAAGAACCTACGAATAATATCTTACAGACTACTGTTAAACATGAGATGAACGAGCTACAAGCAAACAGCCTTTCGCAAGCAAGTGGTGAAATACAAAGCATCACTACACCTACATTTGTCACTAAAAGTGACAAATTATACAATTCCAATGTGTTTCACAAAGAACTAAGTGACTGTTTCTACGTAACTTTGAAGTTAAAAAATAAACAATATTCTATACATATACGAGAATTTAAACGCAATGTATCTACTAATGAAGAAATCCCAACCAAAAACGGAGTTAATATGGATATTCATAGCTGGTATGAGTTTCAATATAAAATCCTTGCATTTAATTTAAGATACAAAAGTGCATCCTTTGTTTCTAATAACACGATTTTAGTGTTAAATCAAGATTCTATGATGCGAATTAAAAATTTGAAGAATTTTTCTCATGTTGACTTAAACGAACAACAAATGGAAAAATTAAAAGAAAGTACCTCACACTTAAATACTGTACTTTTACAACATATGTACACAAAACTATTACCCTTTCTCATTAAACAGAAATGTGTGGTGAGTAACAGATCTACAGAAAAAGAACCTGTGTTATGGTCTAAACTTAATACGTGTATCGAGAATAATATGGTAACAATACTTAACCAGTTGTATGAATGTACAGGATGTGTTTTTCGACATGCAAGTCAAAGCCTTCACTCATGCTTCGCATTTAATAATAAGGAAAAATTTAATCAACTAGGTGAAGCTTTGTTAATGCTCATCGATTTCGATTATGTAATTTCAACGTTTTTGAATGGAGTTTATAGTGTTAGTGAACACTTTATACATAAGCTTCATGAACAAACTGTTTATAATGAATTGTTTAAGACAAAATAAATGATTTGTTTTGTTAAAGATCTGTGTGTGTTTATTTCTACAAAGTGTCTCTGTGTGAATTTATTAGTTTTTTATCTAATCGAACTTTTAAGTGAAGAGATGTAATTTAACTTTTTTGTATATTCCAATTCAAAAATTTCAACAATTGCAAAAAAGATTAAACTATTGAAAAAAAAATATATTCACGTTAGAAAAAAAAAATTTTTGAAAAATTTATAAGTTAACAAAAATAAAATAAAATAAAATAAAATAAAATAAAGTTAACAAAACAGCTTAAAAACATTAAAGTTAACAAAAAGTTTATAAATGTTAAAAGTTAACAAAAAATAAGTTATGTTGAAAAGTTAAGAAAACAATGAAAAGTAAACAAAAATATAGTTTTTAAATTAAAATTTTTTAAAGTCTTCAAGTTAATCAAAATGAACTTTTTACTTTTAACTATTGAGAGACTATGATCAAACTGTTTATCCTCGCAACCAACTGGTGCATATCAACTATATACTCTATATCTACATATGCGCAGAAAAACATAGACATTTACACTAACGACTTTAAATTCGACTTTAAATTCGTTAAATTTGTTCGACTTTAAATTATTTGCCAACTGTTAAGTTTAATTACTATACACAACTCGATTACCTTTCCCACAAAACACCTTTCAGAAACAAAACAGAAATTAACACTTACCGAAAAACACGTCCACTTTGGGTGTTAGTCTTCACTCAACTAACGTTTCTCCCTTATCTTTGCTAGGAGGCGCTGCAATCGCCGCTAGAGGCGTTAGTAGTCTTCCGGTGTGTGATAAGAATAAACTTTAAATCCAACTTACACTCGCTCAGTCATTCTTGCTTCTCTCTACCTTGCTAACAACCGTTTGCTGCTGGCTCATTGCTTGGTTGTTTAAACTTGTTGAATGACGTCATCATGTGTTTGTCTAAACTTGTCCAGTCTTGTTTTTATGCAGTGCGTCTATTTAGATGAGTCATCACTCGCTTATCTTGGTTGACTTGTCCAAACTTGTTTCTGTGTGGCACGTCTATTTGGGTGAGTCATCGTTTGCTTATCTTGCTTTACTTGTTTGAACTTGTCTAGTATCCACCACCTCATGTCTTTTGTCATAGCTTGAATATACTTTACACCAATCACTTAAATATAAAAGTCTTGTCACAACTTACTTAAACTTTGATAAAAATATTAATTATTTATAAATTTCATCAAATTCTTATTTTTCTGATACATTTACTATGTAATTTTCGTTCAAAGATATGGTAAAGCCCGATTTTAAATCGAAGTCTAAGATAAATTCCCCAAATTTGTAACATTTTGACACTAATAAATATTGTAAGCACCCAGTACATACAAGTTTTGTAAAAATAATATTACTTATAGCTAACTCGTTATGTCCCATGATACAAAACTTCAATATAGCTAAAATCAGTGTTAAACGAAAATCTAATCACGTGTCTTTATATATTATTTTGAAATGCAAAGCATTATATCTAAACGAATGATATAAGTAGTAGTTAGAATAGTTCTTATATTTTTGTTAGTAAAAAATTTATACACATTATCTTACAAGGTTGCAATATTCAACACACGGTTCACCATATTTAAAAACGATTCACCATGATCTAAAAACTTAGTTACATATTTTAAATTTATAAATTTAAATTAAAAATACTTAAGTATTTATAATTGTTTATTTATAAAAATATGTTTTAATTTAAATTTATAAATTTAAAATCATGGTGAATCGTTTTTAAATATGGTGAACCGTGTGTTGAATATTGCAACCTTGTAAGATAATGTGTATAAATTTTTTACTAACAAAAATATAAGAACTATTCTAACTACTCCTTATATCATTCGTTTAGATATAATGCTTTGCATTTCAAAATAATATATAAAGACACGTGATTAGATTTTCGTTTAACACTGATTTTAGCTATATTGAAGTTTTGTATCATGGGACATAACGAGTTAGCTATAAGTAATATTATTTTTACAAAACTTGTATGTACTGGGTGCTTACAATATTTATTAGTGTCAAAATGTTACAAATTTGGGGAATTTATCTTAGACTTCGATTTAAAATCGGGCTTTACCATATCTTTGAACGAAAATTACATAGTAAATGTATCAGAAAAATAAGAATTTGATGAAATTTATAAATAATTAATATTTTTATCAAAGTTTAAGTAAGTTGTGACAAGACTTTTATATTTAAGTGATTGGTGTAAAGTATATTCAAGCTATGACAAAAGACATGAGGTGGTGGATACTAGACAAGTTCAAACAAGTAAAGCAAGATAAGCAAACGATGACTCACCCAAATAGACGTGCCACACAGAAACAAGTTTGGACAAGTCAACCAAGATAAGCGAGTGATGACTCATCTAAATAGACGCACTGCATAAAAACAAGACTGGACAAGTTTAGACAAACACATGATGACGTCATTCAACAAGTTTAAACAACCAAACAATGAGCCAGCAGCAAACGGTTGTTAGCAAGGTAGAGAGAAGCAAGAATGACTGAGCGAGTGTAAGTTGGATTTAAAGTTTATTCTTATCACACACCGGAAGACTACTAACGCCTCTAGCGGCGATTGCAGCGCCTCCTAGCAAAGATAAGGGAGAAACGTTAGTTGAGTGAAGACTAACACCCAAAGTGGACGTGTTTTTCGGTAAGTGTTAATTTCTGTTTTGTTTCTGAAAGGTGTTTTGTGGGAAAGGTAATCGAGTTGTGTATAGTAATTAAACTTAACAGTTGGCAAATAATTTAAAGTCGAACAAATTTAACGAATTTAAAGTCGAATTTAAAGTCGTTAGTGTAAATGTCTATGTTTTTCTGCGCATATGTAGATATAGAGTATATAGTTGATATGCACCAGTTGGTTGCGAGGATAAACAGTTAGATCATAGTCTCTCAATAGTTAAAAGTAAAAAGTTCATTTTGATTAACTTGAAGACTTTAAAAAATTTTAATTTAAAAACTATATTTTTGTTTACTTTTCATTGTTTTCTTAACTTTTCAACATAACTTATTTTTTGTTAACTTTTAACATTTATAAACTTTTTGTTAACTTTAATGTTTTTAAGCTGTTTTGTTAACTTTATTTTATTTTATTTTATTTTATTTTATTTTTGTTAACTTATAAATTTTTCAAAAATTTTTTTTTTCTAACGTGAATATATTTTTTTTTCAATAGTTTAATCTTTTTTGCAATTGTTGAAATTTTTGAATTGGAATATACAAAAAAGTTAAATTACATCTCTTCACTTAAAAGTTCGATTAGATAAAAAACTAATAAATTCACACAGAGACACTTTGTAGAAATAAACACACACAGATCTTTAACAAAACAAATCATTTATTTTGTCTTAAACAATTCATTATAAACAGTTTGTTCATGAAGCTTATGTATAAAGTGTTCACTAACACTATAAACTCCATTCAAAAACGTTGAAATTACATAATCGAAATCGATGAGCATTAACAAAGCTTCACCTAGTTGATTAAATTTTTCCTTATTATTAAATGCGAAGCATGAGTGAAGGCTTTGACTTGCATGTCGAAAAACACATCCTGTACATTCATACAACTGGTTAAGTATTGTTACCATATTATTCTCGATACACGTATTAAGTTTAGACCATAACACAGGTTCTTTTTCTGTAGATCTGTTACTCACCACACATTTCTGTTTAATGAGAAAGGGTAATAGTTTTGTATACATATGTTGTAAAAGTACAGTATTTAAGTGTGAGGTACTTTCTTTTAATTTTTCCATTTGTTGTTCGTTTAAGTCAACATGAGAAAAATTCTTCAAATTTTTAATTCGCATCATAGAATCTTGATTTAACACTAAAATCGTGTTATTAGAAACAAAGGATGCACTTTTGTATCTTAAATTAAATGCAAGGATTTTATATTGAAACTCATACCAGCTATGAATATCCATATTAACTCCGTTTTTGGTTGGGATTTCTTCATTAGTAGATACATTGCGTTTAAATTCTCGTATATGTATAGAATATTGTTTATTTTTTAACTTCAAAGTTACGTAGAAACAGTCACTTAGTTCTTTGTGAAACACATTGGAATTGTATAATTTGTCACTTTTAGTGACAAATGTAGGTGTAGTGATGCTTTGTATTTCACCACTTGCTTGCGAAAGGCTGTTTGCTTGTAGCTCGTTCATCTCATGTTTAACAGTAGTCTGTAAGATATTATTCGTAGGTTCTTGAAAGGGTTCATCCTTTAGCGAGGTTAAGGGGGTAGAACAATCTAAATTTTCAAAATTTATGTCTTTGAAAAATGTATTTAAATAGTCCTGGGCAAAAACTGACTCTTGATGTGGATTCTCGAAAGATGTTGCATCGTAACCACTGGTAAAGTTTGAAAAATTCATAGCGATCTCAGGTTTCACATCTGGTAAGTTCTTAGTAGAGAAGATATCACGTGATATAGTTACACAGTCATTGTCCATTTTAGAAAGTTTTAATCTTGGGTCTTTTAACTCCTTCTCACAAGTATTTGATTTTTCCATAGCTTTTTCTAAGCGTGGACGCTTTGAAGGTGGAAACCCTTCTTCGTGGGATCGCATATTCATTTCATAAAATATTTTTATACAATTTAATCTGCTTCACTAACTGATGTAATCTCGATAAAAGTCAGCAGAACACTGGATGTGTTTCATAAAAACGTCTACTTATCTAGATTTTAAAAACAGTCATGGTTATAGTTAATCATTTAATTTATATGTAGGTTAAATATAAAAATTTACTTATCTAGGATAAACTCAGTGACGGTTTAAGTTAAAAAATTTCTTAACTAGGTTAAAAACATTGATTTTGACTGTTGAGAGAAAATTATCAAAACATACAGTGTCATTGTTTAAACGAAGAGAAAAATTCAACTTACTTATCAATAAGTAAGATTAATACCTATTCAAAGGAAAACCCATCGATGATTCATAACGTCAGGTCTTACTTTGTTAGTGATTAAAAGTATCATAGATTTAAAATAACACATTTCCAATCATTTCTCTTGTAGTTTAAGTAACATATAATAAATACATCACATTTATTTCATCATGTTTTACATAATTTCAACAAATTCATTCCCATTTTGTCTAAGACATTCAAAATGTTAAACAGTAGTTTATGTTGCATTGTCAAACTGTTCAAAGTAATTTACATCAACTAAAAAAAAAAACCACTATACTTTTTCATATTAAAACCACTATACTTTTTCATATTAAAACTATTTATTAATCATTTAAAGTAATACAAATCAAATAAGCCTGTCATATTGAGCTGTAATCAATTCTAATTTCAAAATTTTTTGTAATGTCCAATTAAACACACGTTCTGTGAAATCTTCAAAGCCGTTGTACAGCTTTAGAAAGGCATTCTCAACATGCACGTGTATGTTTTGTTCTGTTAATTCCAGTTCACTTTTGGAAAGGAAAAAGGGGGTTGCTCTCTCTAAGTCACCATCCTGTGATTCACGATATACATCCACTTTAACGGCTGCATACCATTTTATTGACTTTTTTATTTGCAATTGATAATTTAATTCGTTTAAAACATCCGATCGAACACTGTTAAAAAATGAACGAAAGTCTTTTTGATTCATCTCATTGGACACAATGATAGTTTTAGTACAAATATTTCGCACATCATGTTGTCTTTTAAAATGTTTCACTTTTTCAAATAACAAATCAGGTGACTTCTTCACATTAGGTAAAACTTTATGTAAAGTATCACAATGTTGTACTAAATCTGAATCACTATCAAACATTTCGCTACACTTTGTACATGAATGTTGTTTTCCTGACTTGTGAGTCTTCTTATGTTTCAATAAGTCAGCCATTCTTGAAAATATCTCGTTGCAATCACTACACTTGTATTGTTTGGGCGATTTGTGAATCTTTTGATGATTACGTAAATCACTCTTTTGTGAAAAAACTTCAGCACACACCTCACAACGAAAAGACTTTTCCTTTAAATGACATTTCATGTGAAACATTAAGTTAACTTTTCGAGGAAATGCTTTGTTACACGTCTTACACACATGGGGTAACTTCTGTTTCTTTAGTCCTGATGAGGTGGGTTTTACTTCATAATTCGAAACGAGTCCTTCTTTGGATAAAAGTGTAGAATCCATCTCTTGATTATTTAACTTTGGTGATGAGTGTTGACACTCCAAGTTGGTTACATCACCAACATAAGAATTCATAACTCGTTCCACAATAACTTAAATGAAAAATACAACCTATTACAACGATACCAGGTCCCAGTAGAATGTTATGAACTCGTTTCATTGAAATTTATATAGTAATAGAGGGCGCTCGTGTAAAAAAAAAAAAAAAAAAAAACTAACTTTTTATTGGTTTAAAAATACTGACATTTTATTGGTTTAAAAATACGTCACGTGATTATTTCATCCTATAATGTTATAAGTTCAATAACCACTTAATTCTTGCACAATGATTTAGAAAGTCTTACCTATCAGAAGTTCGTACATTTGTAAGTAAAAATTTTTATTACTTTTGTATCTATTGCTTTTATAAATAATATTTTACTTATCAAATTGCTTAATTTCTAAATGATGTATTCTAAAACGCTTTTTATGTTTTATGTGTATAAAGTCTACCAAAAGAGGGGAAAAAAGACGGGGTGTGAAGTATTTGTAAAATTGAAATATGTTAATTTATAAAAACTAGATTCCATTCTCTTTTTTAAAAATGTTGGTTGTGTAAAATCAAATATAATGAAAATTTATTTTAATCGTATAACTCAAAACAAAATACCCGCTCTCTTTAATAAGTTAAACAGTCACTAAAAATTGTTCATTTGAAAGAAAAAATTCTTTAAAATTCTTTAAAATTCTCTTATTGTATGTTTTATGAATAATATTTTGCACGTTAAATCACTTATTAACTAAATGGAATGATCTAAAATGATCTAAAATGTCTTATGTGTTGTGGATGGTTGGTTATTTGTTAAAACCGATTATCTACGCTTGGGATATAGGTCACTCTAGGGGTCATTCTAAGGGCTCCTAACTCGTATTGACAAGGTTCGAAGAAAACTCCGAACGGTTAGGTCGACGAGCGCGAGAGAAGTTTAAACCCAAACGTCTAGTAGCTTTAAAACCAGAACCTCTCAGCCGCTAGTCTTATGTGTTGTGTTTTTATAAATAATATTTTTCTTGTTTAATCACTTAACTCCAAAATGAAATGTTTCTAAGACACTTTGTCATGTCTTAAGTGAAACATATTTAACTAAAGAAGGATGTAGTATTTGTGACATAAGTTATTCTACAGTACCCTTTTAAGAAAAAAAAAAAAAAAAAGGAAAAAAAAGCTATATTACAAGTCAATTTAAAAAAAAAACATAATTAAAAAATATATTGTTTAAGTATCCTAAAAACGATTATTTAAGTTAGTCCACAAATTTGTAAACTTAAAAACGGAAGATATAATGTAACACAAAGAAGTATGACAGATTTTTCCACCATAAAGGATTAGTCTCAATGACTTGAATTAATTTTTTCCCCTAAAAATGACACATTACTTTTAGTATACAAGTTTGTGAAACGGCTTTTATAAGAAAATAGTACGCTGAATACAATATTAAGCCTTGTCATTTAATTCAATAACAAAAATGTGTGGGTGTATAGCTTATAGTTACATTTTTGAAAATCACTTTGCTTTCGTTTTTAAAATGTATAAACACGTTATTTTTCGTAACAAAACTCTATTTCGAATATAATGTTAATACAAGAAAGAATCAAGCATGCTATTTTTGTCAATCTCTATAAATGACATTTCATAGTATTTTCATATAAAAATTTTCCCTCTAAATTATTATTTCGAATATGGAAGTGATCTGTTGACAGAATGTTGTAAGAGAAATGTGCTTGTAAATTAAACAAACAGATGTAATAGCATTCATATTAAACCAAAACTCGCGAATTACTCAATAGCTAAAGACAATTTCCTGCAGTTCATTAAAACTATGATAAAGATATCTCAATACATGTCTGAAGTCCCCATCTCTTGCATTTAAAGAGATAACATTACAAGTTCCCACTAGCACAGTGGATAAACACAATGGTCTTCCACATAGAAGATAGTGGGTTCAATTCCTGCCCGTGCCAGCGTTGAAAAATAATTCTTTTAATGAGCAATTACTTCTAAAATTGGTGTCACTAAAAATTAAAATGATAGAAAAAAATAATTTATAACGGTTTAAGAATAAATAAAATTCAAAACACTAAAAAATAAATAACATCCAAAAATAATTTGAAACGCTTTAAATAAATTTAAAAAAAAATGAAAACACTTTAAATAAAAAATAAAACAAAATTTCACCCTCTACAAAGAACAAAATCTACGTGTATATTCCTACTTTCCTTATCTCTTACATCTTAATTACTTCCGGTCTTTTAAACTACTTTCCTGTTCCAACAAGCTCCCAAACATGTTCCCAAAACATGTTTACTGCTTCCTGAAAACCCTTTTTGGAAAAAGCATGTCTAATCCCGTTTCCGATCTTATTTCCTGTCGCGTTTCCAGTCTTAAAATAAATTTCATGCTAACTTTTATAAAGTAAAACAAAGTCAGAAAGATTTCCATTTTCTTGCATGTGTTAGTTAGCAAAAAAAAAAATTATTTCAAGTTTTAAAAAAAAAAAAAAAAAAAAAAAGATACATTTTATGTTAAATTTTTACAAAGTAAGAAATAATTCCATTTTTATTTCAGGTTAGCATAAGCCCCCCACAAAAATAAGCCCTCCCCCTCTCTCCCTTATCACATTCACTTCCTGTCACATTTCCGGTTAAACTTCTTATCTACACTTCCTGTTCACTTCCTGTCTCAACATGCCTGTTATCCACACCTGCGACTTCCGGTGACCTTCACCGTTCGCAGAACTTCCTGTCTCAACATGTCTGTTATCCACACCTGCGACTTCCGGCTCCGGCTCCGGCTCACGGCTCCTGCTGGGGTCTAACATACATTCCTCTACTACTGATACGCAGCTTGACAGCTTCATTTTTTTTTTATTCAATTAATAGCAGAAATTTTGAAAAAAAAAAAGTTTCTGATTTTAATTATAATTAGATTAGACGCCAAATAAAAATGAAAAATGTGTTTTGTACCGTCACTAGTTTAGAGATAATTTCATGGAGAGAGGGGGGGGGGGAGTTTCTGAATGCAGACTCAGTGCCCATAATAGTACGATATTAGGCACTAAATAGATAAATTAAACATCTCTATAATGTAAATTAAAGATTTCAATTGAAAATTTTCCAGTCACTAGAAGAATATACACAAGGACAATAATAAATATGAATAACAATTGTTTTCACTCTTGATCTTTTGACAATTCCTAAGACTATTCAGAGCGACCAGCTAAACGACACGATTTTATCGTTGACTATCGTCGATGTAAGCAATCAGAACCATTAAAAATTAGTTGGCATATGTGAATGATAAGGGTGCATAACGCAGAATTTTGGCTCAAACAAATTTAATGTCCTTAGCTTGCGTATGGGTGAAGTAACTTTAAATGGAATAAGGGAACAAATAAATTTGTTCAAAATATTTTATTTAAAATCATAATTACAATTCTAGACACTAAAAGGAGAAATGAAACATGTCTATAACGTAAATTAAAGAATTTCAATTGAAAATTTCCCAGCCATTAGAAGAATAGACATTAATAAATATGGATAACTAATTAATTCCACTTTTGATCTTTTGACTATTCCTAAGACTACTCAGAGCGACCAGATAAACGACATGATTTTATCGTTAAATATCGTTTATGAAAGTAATCAGAACCTTAAAAATGAGTTGGCATATGTAAAGAATAAGGGTGCATAACACAGATTTTTGGTTAAAACAAATTTAATGTCCTTAACTTGTGTATGGGTGAGGGAAAGTCAAACGAAATAAGGAAACAAATAAATTAGTTCAAAATATTTTATTTGAATTGCATGTGAAATACCAAGAAATATGCACGTAGCATAAGGACTTTTTTTACACATTTATTTAATTTTATCTATATGTTCATAAAACATATATCGAAAGAACACAAAATCTATATTTATCAGATGACATGATTTTATCGTTGAGTATCTTTGATGTAAATAACCAGAACCATTAAAAATTAGTTGACATATATGTAAAAGATAAGGATTCATAAGGCAGCATTTCGGCCCAAACGAATTTAATGTCCTTAACCAGCGTGGGTGAGGTATCGTCAAATGAAATAAGGAAACAATTAAATTAGCTCAAAATATTTTATTTGAATTGCGATGTGAGATACCAAGAAATAGGCACGTAACATAAGGATTTTTTTGAACATTTATTTAATTTTATCTACATCTTTATTAAAAAAAATAATAAATCGAAAGAACACAAAATCTATCTTTATCCGATGACATGATTTTATCGTTGAGTATATTTGATGTAAATAACCAGAACCATTAAAAATTAATTGACATATATGTAAAAGATAAGGATTCATAAGGCAGCGTTTCGGCCCAAACGAATTTCATGTCTTTAACCAGCGTGGATGAGGTATCGTCAAATAAAATAAGGAAACATTTAAATTAGTTCAATACATATGCATATATATATTTTAATTGCGATGCGAGATACCTAGAAATATGCACGTGGCATAATGACTTCTTTACACATTTATTTAATTTTATCTATATCTTCATTAACAAAAAAATCGAAAGTACATAAAATCTATCTTTATCCAGCTCTTCTTTATTATTATTATTATTTTTATCGCTTTCTGTTCAATTGGAGGTGGTAGCTTCTATGATAGAATCGCCGTAATCAGCATTATGGGGACTATGACAATACGTCAATTCAAATGAAATTTAGTATATATTTCAGAAATATTTTGACAACTAAAAAAATGAGGCATTCTTTAAGAAGAGTTTTTAGTAAAAAGAAGATAAATATATTAATTTTCTGATGAGATATTTAAAAAATGTGAATGCATTTGAAGACCATATAGAATTAACCTTGGAGAGGGGAATTAGAGATCTGATTGACCAAAAGAGGCCTCTTCACTGAAACTCCCCGATCGCAAAATCCCATGTTAACCTATAAGAAAACCAAAAAGGGCGATTACTGATTACCTAATATAATTATTAAAATGCGATTTTTACCATCAGAAAGTAGACATCAGATGCCGACAATGCGCGTTTTTAAAAATTGTCTCCTTAGATTTTAAGAAGATGATAAAATTTTATAGTGTTTAAATTTCAAAGTTTATATTTTTAAATACTTAAAATTTAAGGAGACAATTTTTTTAAAAATACATCGTCGGAATCGGACGTCTACTTTTCGATGGTGAAAAGCGTATTTAAATAATGTTATTAGGTAATGAGTAATTTTGCTTTTAATTTTTCTCGTAGGGTAAACATGGGATTTCGCGATCGGGGACTTTAAGTGAAGCGGCCCCTTAAACGAATATTTCAAGGATACGAAACAGGGCTATACAGAACGTTATTTTAGTTTATTTTTTTCCTATTGAAGTGTCTATATATCTATTTAAGAATATCACTGTTAGCTCATTTTTGAATATTTTGTCAGTTATGGGATTTCTGAAATGAACAGTTTAAATATTATCGCGTTTTTCAAGCAAAAATTATGCGAATTTATTTACGAAATAAATTTTTATAAGCCGCAAGAATACAGCCGTGAAAATTGCGAGGGTTAATATGAAAGATTCGCAAAATTATTTTTCCTTATAACCGTAATTTTGGGCACGTACATTAAAAGGGGAAAAAGTTAGGCCTAAGATGGCGACAAAGGTTTATTCATTCTAGGGTCAAAACCTTAGTCTGTCCCTGGGGTCAGCCCACGCCGTCCGGGGGCTTAAGTTGGTGAAGCCCCGCAACCGGGGCTGATGCTGCCACCTGCGGCCAGCGGCGCCGCTAATGGGAAAAGATGACACCGTCGAAAACACAGGGATGGAAGTGAAAGAAAAAAAAATCCGGTGCACTGAAACAAAACAAAAAAAATCTCAGCTCAGAAAAGGGAGACTGTTGTGTAAATCCCAGGGATTTTTTTTGCTTGATACTCGTGAAAAAAGGGAAAACGATGTCTTCGCGGTAGTGGAAATTGTTGAAGATTTTATAAGAAAAACTTTTATGAAGGTAGGATGTAAAATAATTTTGAAAGGGTTTTAAAATACAGGGTGTCCGAAAAGTATGAAAACGGTCGAATAACTCGAGAAATATACATCGGATTGGAAAAACGGAAAATATGTGTTGAATATTTTTGAAAAATCTATTTAGAAATATCAAAATTGTCCCCCCCCCCAACTCTGCCCCCTGGGGGAAAAGGGGGCAACTTTGAAATCTTAAATGATAACCGCCTCCCCCCTTTTTTTATTGCAGATTTGAATTCTACGGCAAAAAATGCGTTAGTTTTCTGAGAATAGTTTCCATTGAAAAGTCTGGAAACGGTCGAATAACTCGAGAAATATACATCGGATTGAAAAACGGAAAATATGTGTTGAATATTTTTGAAAAATCTATGTAGAAATATCAAAGGTGCCCCCCTCCCAACTCTGCCCCCCTGGGGGGAAAGGGGGCAACTTTGAAATCTTAAACGATAACCGCCCTCTCTTTTTTTATTGCAGATTCGGATTCTACGACAAAAAAATGCGTTAGTTTTCTGAGAATAGTTTCCATTGAAAAGTCTGGAAACGGTCGAATAACTCGAAAAATATACTTCGGATTGAAAAATGGTAAAATGTATGTTCAATATTTTTGAAAATCTATTCAGTGATATCAAACTATCTCCCCACCCCCCTCCAAATCTGCCTCCTGAAAGAAAGGGGGACAACTTTAAAATCTTAAATCTCTTTTTAAACCTCAATAACATATATCAATTACAAGATAATCGACTCTATAACCACCCCCTTTTTTATTGCAGATTCAGATTCAACGAGAAAAGATACGTAACTTTTGTATTTAACATTTTCTTCGGAAAATCGTAGATGGCTCTGTAATCGAGTAAAATGCAGTGAGAATCGTGTTCATTGAAAAGTCCGGAAACGGTCGAATAACTCGAAAAATATACATCGGATTAAAAAATGGAAAAATACGTATTCAATATTTTAGGAAAATGGCAACTTTTATAACCCTAAATAGATTTTTCTAAAATATCGAACACATATTTTTCCGTTTCTCAATCCAAAGTATATTTCTCGAGTTATTCGACCGTTTCCAGACTTTTCAATGGAAACAATTCTCACTGGATTTTACTCGATTACAGCGCCATCTATGATGTTCCGAAGAAAATGTTAAATACAAAAGTTATGATTTTTTTCCCGTAGAATCCGAATCTGTAATAAAAAAGGGAGGTTATCATTTAAGATTTCAAGGTTGCCCCCTTTCCCCCCAGGGGGCAGAATTCGGAAGGGGGCAACTTTGATATCGCTAAATAGATTTTACAAAAATAAACGCATATTTTCCGTTTTTCAATACGATGTATATTTTTCGAGTTATTCGACCGTGTTTCCATACTTTTCGGACACCCTGAATATAACTGGTATGGAAATATCTGAAATGCTGCGGCTAAGTTATCGTTAATTCTGCAGTATTTGCAAACAATTGTCTGAAAACTATTCCAAAAGTAATTTCCGTGTTAATTAGGAGTATTTAAAACTCAATTTCTAGTATCCCACTAAAATTTGTGTATTCGATAAATATGCAATTTTTTGTATCGTCTTTTGGTTGGTTGAAAAGCTATTTGTAACAGCAATTAGTTCATTGATTTCTTTACGAAAATTATATATTTTTTTCTATTATTACTACTCTGCTAAAAGAAATTGTTGATTTTACGGTATAATACTAGCACCCCAGCTGCTAATATTATACCGTAAAATCAACAATTTTGTTTTGCAGTTCGATTCAAAACTTTAGAAGATATTAATAAAAATATTTACTAAGAAATGTGAATAAAAAAAAATAAAAAAAAATCGGTGTTTTCTTGTTATAGGAGATTTTGAGGTTTAATCGTCAAGCGACCGAGATACTTATTACTTACCCATCATTCGTAGTATAAGGTAAGTCTTGTAATCGTCATGAAAATCGAAAAAAAAATTTTGACGGATTTACACGTTTCAGACACTGGAGATTCCGAAAAACATATTTTTTTACTTACCCATCATACGTAGTATAGGGTAAGTCTTGTAATCGTTTTGAAAATCGAAAAAAAAATTTTGACGGATTTACACGTTTCAGACACTGGAGATTCCGAAAAACATATTTTTAGAAAAAAAAATTTGCCGTCCGTCTGTGTGTCTGTGTGTGTGTCTGTGTCTGTGTCTGTGTCTGTGTCTGTGTGTCTGTAAACGCTCTATCTCCCGAAAAATTTGAGATAGAGACTTGCAATTTGGTATGTACTTAGTATGTAATAATGGGAAGAAGCCTATTTCATTTCAATAACCTCGATTAACCGGAACTATTTTTTTCGGACTCTCGAAATATTCGTTCTGATAAAAGGTATATAAAAATTTTCGAAATTGGTTATTTTAAGAATTGAATATAAAAGACAATAAAAAACATAAATTTTGCATAAAGCATGAAGTCGATCGGATAATGAGTTGCCGAAATATTTGGAATCCTATTTTCCACACTCTTCGATTTTTCATGACCCTGTATTTCATCCAAATTTCACTTAAAAGATATATTTTAATTGGAAATTTGACGCTTAATCAGATTCAATAAACCGCTAGTTAATAGGATTATTATTTTTGGAGTTATAAGGATGTTTCTTTTACGCAATTCAGTAATCGAGCATTTAAAGTTTGTGACGTCATCAAGCCACGATTTTATTTGAATTGCAATGCATTTTATAAGTAGTTTACACATTTTTATTTTAATATTTTACATTACGCATATCCATGATGGGTAAGTATTACGGTGGCCCCCAACGACTAGTTTTATTACAGAAATTAATCTGCAGACGATATAATTCATTTCGCAGAATTAAAAATCATCAAGATCTGAATATTTATATAATAACTAGCTATAGTACGAACACACCTCATTTGTCACGTTTGACGTACAATTTCCAACTTGTTTTGTTTACTCTAGTAGATTTTTGTACATTAAATGTTTTTTTTTTAGATGGTCTACTAACAACAACAAAAAGCATTTATATATATATATATATATATATATCAGTTATGTATTCAAATAAAGGTATTTATTATAAAAGCGATATTTTCGTATTACTGGATTAGTAGTCAAAGAAAGAGCCAAAAATTTCCATTCTTACAGCTGCCTTTTCATTCTGATAATTGCAGTGGCTTAAGCGCGTAGTTCGATTACATGCCTGTTAAATTTGTGCTTTATTTATATTGTTTTATTTATTTAGTGTATGAATAATTTAGTTTATTAATGAAGTTTTTATTTCGTTATGGAATATTAGCCGGAAATAAATGTTGAGTTATTTATATTGTTGTAAGTGTAAACAGGTTACTGTTTCGTAATCGGGCTGCACGCGATAGAGATAGTAGATTTTAAAAACAAATTATGCTCTAAAATTTTAAGAACCATAGAAAAATAGTAAATTTAGATACATTTTTTAAGCAAATTGCATTTGAAAGAAAAAATTTTCCCCATTCAACGGTGTAAAAATTTAAATTGTGCGATGTTTACAAACTTAAATTTTTTTTAGCAAAGCTAACTTTTTTGGTGAGGTTTTGTCACCATCCGTAGGACGTCATCGTTACTCATGGACATGTTTTTGCTTTATAATATCGATGTTAAAAGATACTATAAAATTTATAACTTGAAGATCAATTTGCTTGCAATATTTGTGGAATATTGCCCAAGTGCTTCACAATATAAGTTTCGATTTGCTTCTTGGAATAATTTCTTGAACACATTGGATTTTTTCTCCACATACCTTTATGCATTTTTTTCCACTTATTTTACTTTCGAAAATCTTACATTTTGGGATATTTATTGGTTTTTGAATTGTATTATAATTATTCAAAGCCTGATTATAATTATTTATAATACATATTTATACAATTTTTAGCGACGATTTGTCAAATTTATGAAAATTATAGCTTACAAGTTTTTTTTTTTTTTTTTTTTTTTTTTTTTTTCACTTAAGAAATCATATGGCAATTATACAAATGTACCTTTTTGTATCCTGATCAAATTTATAATGGGACTATTAGGAAAAGGAGTTCTCTACAACAAAATAAATTAATAAAAATTGGAACATCCGTTCAAAAGTTAAGCTTGGACATACATAAAAATGGAGAAAAAATTACAAATAATCTGTATAATCTCCTTTGTTGTATGTCAGTTAAAAAACTCTTTTTGATCGAATTGCTATACGACAAAGTCGGTAAAATATATTTTTTTTTAGGTGCTTTACTCTTTTTAAATTTTTTTTAAATTCAAATAGCACCATTATGTATATTTCTATATTAAATGTACTTCATTTAACCCGTTAAGCTATATAAAAATGACCTGATAATTTATTTATTGTTTTACGCATTGAAATATTTTCCCTTCAGAAATGCTGTCACGTACGTTTGCATTGATACCTAAGGCACTATTCTTTATGTTCATACTTGCAACATTGCATGAAACATAAACCCGGCAGGCTTTATTTAAGTGGTCGATAGACAGTTTTTTTTTCAGTGTTTTATTTTAAAAAATCTATTTTTTTTAACTTGTGAAAAAAAAAGCTTTCTGTACCAAGGGAGCATGGCTTCTAAATCGCAAAAAATTAAACATTCTGTTAAAAATATAAGAACTATATTTTCTTTTGAGAAAATCCCTTTATAAATAGTAAACTATTATCTATCAAAATAAACAACACGATAAACGTTCAAAAGACACGAATTCATATAATGCATAGATGTCCTGCATTTTCCCCCTTTTGACAAAAAAATATACTTTTAATATTTTGTATTTTTAAATACAAAATTTACATTTTTTAAAGAAAGAAGCAACAAATTAGACATGCTACATATATGGTGCATGATATACATTTTTCACATGCTATATCAGGTGTAACATGTAATGGAGAATGCCGTGATAAGTAAGGATATTTTTTTTTCACATTATTTTTGTTACGTTTGTCACTATGTTTGATTTATGTGAATTTTCTGTTATTGTTTTTGAAACCGCGAAGTTAAAATATGTTCTTTATAAAATGAAAATTCGTGTAGCAAACAATAACAAGTATAAACCCTGATTAGCTAATTCAGGGAAAATTAATTGAAAATGTACAAATTTTATGCAAAATTATGCTTCTGTAAATATATATATATATATTATGATAGTAACTAGTTTTCTCTTTATATCTTCAAAAAACAAATTATATATACATATATATAAATAATGTCAATATTATGGCAATAAAGCTATGTTGCGAGAAATAACTTCTTTTAATAAGCATATTTATGTATTAATTTCCAAATATTTTTTCAAATAAATTCTGGCAAATTGGTCTTTAATTGCCTCGTGAAGAAACAGAGTGAGGGTGCGGGCGTTCATTTAAAAAAATTTAAACATATCTCGAATTTTAAACAAATTTTCAATCCCTTTCAATACTCATAATTTCTAAACAAAAAGCCACATTTGCAATATATCCCTACTCGCTGATACATCTGTATGCTGTTGAATTTCCCTAAGTACAAAACCCTCGAATTTCGATTAGCAAACTGACGACACCTCCCTCCCTACCCCCCCCCCCCCCCCCAAAAACCTGAAACGTTCTTTTAAATGTTTCTTCGCACGCGTATTTATCCCTTTTCTCCCTTAGTGACACCTTTTCCGTGTCACAGCTATTGTGGTTACGGAAAAAATAGCGGAAAAAATTTCCAAGATGTCGTCAGTTCAGAGCCCCACATATGCTAGTGCGAAATATATGATGCAGTTGTTCTTTTAAAAGAACATTAGGGGGAGCAGGTTTTGTCTTTGATAATCACCCTGCATCTCTAAGGCGATTCGTTCCAAATTCAAATGCATGCAGTTTCTTTCCACCCCTTCCGCTTTTACGATTCTTATTTATTTCTAGAATCTATTAAAGAGAAGTGGAAAAGGAATATTGCGTGAAAAAAGGTGGAAAAACATTTGACCTTTCTTTTTGCAATGATTTATACGTTAAAGAAACACTTTGTAAATTCCAGACGAAAAGAGAAACAAATTTATGCGTCTATAAATATTAATGCCGAAATACCGGAATAATACCGCTTACGTAAAATTAACCCTTCCAGACTTAGGTGTGGGATAAAGGACATTGCATTCGAACTTTTAGTAATACAAGTATTCGAACTTTTTTCTAATGTTCCTGATGAACATCCCTTAGACTTTATTCACAACCTAAGAAAATACCCACCCCCTAAAAAAAGCCCTGCTGATAAAAAACTTTCATGATTAAATTGAGACATTCAGTGGAACAAGGCTGACTTTCTTCGATAGATAACACGGCAAGTAGGGAGACCAGGGGCGTATACAGATTGTGGGAAAGAGAGTGCAGCATCCACAGAAATGAACCAAAATTTGTATTTTCTATCTAAACATAGGCACACTTAACCAAATTGCCAGAACCCCATATAAGATCGTTCCTGCTCAGCATCCCCCTCCCCCCAAATGAGAAAATACTATACATATTCTAGTGATGGAGACCTTTTATAGCCGCAAACAATTTTCAGACATTTTTTATTCCGAAGAGTAAATTGAGAAAGCCCAATGAATATTATAGGTCTCCCCACCTTTTAAACCTCTTGAAGGGCTGTGGGACATATATCCCACTTAATTGTAATCCTAAAATATCACAATGACACCGGAATTTTGGTATCAAATTTTGATTTTATATTGTACTTGAAGAAAAGCTTTTACTTATTTTCAAATAAATTTGTTTGTAAACTTTGGTGTCAATCAATCATTTAACATTTTTGCCTTTGAAAGTACTTTGCCCTTAAAAGAGTGAAAGGAGTATCCAGAGAAAGCAATTTTTGAGGTATAGTCATTGACAAATGAAAATGAATATGCGTTTTTAAATCCCAGTTTAGATATCTGGTGCAACTGAATATTAAATAAATTAATCCGTTATGCATATTCTTTTCTGTTCAGTTTTATCATGCATAAACAACACAGTCCCTATGATAATAGATATGGGTAAAGTATACGCGGAAATCAACCGAAATCTGTGTTTTTTACCTAACCATGGGCACACTTTACCCAATTTCTAGAACCCGATATAAGATCTTTCCCTGCTCAGGCCCCCGCCCCCTCCTGGGAGAAAATACTAGATATTTTAGTGAAGGAGACCTTTATAGCCGCAAACAAATTGCAGCCATTTTTAATTCCGAACTGTAAATCGAGAAAGCCCAATGAATATTAAAGGTCCTCCTCACTATTTAAAAAAGAGTACTCAAGGCACGTTTTGAGGTATAGTCATTGACAGATGAAAAGTAATATGTATTTTTGAATCTTTCCTTAGAAAATTGGAGCAACTGAATAACAAATTAATTAATCCTTTATACATATTGTTTCTTGTTACTCTGCTCAGTTTTATCATGTATAAACAGCACAATCCCTAAGGACAACAAGGGCTGTGCTGTTTATAACAATAGATATGGGTATCTTAATAGACTGTAGCTGTATATGACAATATAGATATGGTTAAAATATGAAATCCAATAACTTGGTTTAAAAATTCAGAAAAAAAAATCTTAAAAGTGAGTTAAAAAGTTAAGCATCAGCCATGCTTTTTTATAGTCATCTCGCTAGTAGTAAAGTAGAAATAAAAAATAAACCCATGGCAAATGAGTTTTGAGGTTCAAAGAAAGATTATTTTGATAGATCTGAATACAAGTACATATAAATGCATGCATGTTGGCTGTAACAAAACAACCCTAAATTGACTGGTGGGCACTATGAGAATCAAATAACACATCAACAATTCAATTCCATACTGAATGATTTTGTGCAATTGCTTCAATATCAGTAACAATATCTGCATATTTTATAATGCTTCTTATCCATAAGTTACCTTATATACAAATAGCCGTTCACCATATTATATTAGCCGGCCCTTCGCTTTGACACCATTGCATGTCACAAATATCTTAATCACAATTATACCGAAGTTGTGACGTCGAAAATCATCACAAATGTAACTGAAAATTTTGAAAAATATGCTAATTAGCTGTGAGCCGTATGAATGACCGAATATACAAACCCAGAAAAATGTTATTTTATTTGTTTGAATTGCACAAATTTAGTATACATTTTATTCAGATGGAATGAAATTTGCGTAGCCTGTAATGCATTTAAAATATTTTGCATGAGAAATTACATAAATAGATTTAATTAAAGTACAGCTGCTACTTTCAATTTTTATAGAACTGATTCAACTTGTCCAAGCGTCTCGAAATGATTGAAGTTATATAAAATGTTAACCACTGATAATACAACTTCTTCTGAATAAGTTGCATACAAGAATTTGGCATACAAGATTAAACAATCAGTGAATGTCTGATGACTTCAAGTACGGATAGTATAGCTGAAATTTTCTTCAACTTGTCAATGTTCAATGCGCACAGATTCGCTAATTTGATGCGTTGAATATATTTATTTGAACGACCGACGACAATGCAAATATCTTAAAATCCCATGCATCTCAATGTACTTAATCAAATTAAACCATGATGTAAATGTATCTTAATGTGTATCTGCTCTCCTCTTCCATACTTTGTTACGTTCTATATCTTTTATTAAAAATCAAAATCAAATCAAAACAAAACCACGCGTCAATATTGCTGCTGCGTATCATCGTAATGCATTTTTTCCACGCCAAATATAACTCACACCTTTTTGTTTACAAACAACTTGTTGAAACCAATGGAATCTATCGTATTTTAACTGCGTTTTGATGCCCCCATAAAGTCCGATTGGAAGAGGGGTGGAAAAGAGGGGGTCGCAGCTTCTTTTTTTCCCCTCATCGTCTCCGGGTATTGAATCCCGATATGCCTCTATTGAATGCCGATAGACCAATATGCCTGGTGCGAAGGTCGGTCAAACCAATACACGTGGCTGCGATGTTTTGAGAGTGAAGCGGTAAATGTTTCATTGAGTGGACATTGATCCTTCTTCAAGAGTCTGTTGACTCAGACGTAATACAGCGCCGAGGTGTCGGGAACTGTGTCGTTACAATTGCGTTGTTTTAAAGCGAAATTTACGTTCAATTTTGTATAAAAATTTAGCATGAAATTACAAATATGTAGCAAGTTTTACTTCGTTTTATTATTTATCGTTCATTTAACAAAAGAGAGTTATATCACAAAAAATTGCGTTGTTTAAGATAATATGTTCACAAGATCAATTATATATCACGGTTACATGTGGAGGATATTTGTAATTATTATTTTACTACACATGTTTTATTCAGCACTTGTATTCCGTCATGCCACCATAAATCTCAAGTGTGCTGTAAAGCTTTAAATAATTTTTAAAAAATTAATATAACTTTTGAAGATTTGGATCTTAATAATTTAGATTTACTGCATTTATATTGCACAAGAAAACTTCACGGTTACCGAAAGCCGGGGAATTAACAAGATTTTTTTAACTGAGGAAAGAGTTACCTATTTTATTTATGGATGATTTAAATGAATAACAGCTAACATTATTTTATTTTTGTTATGTTCACAGTTATTTATTTTGTGAAAAATGATTTCTTTAATGACAATAATGCACAAAATCACGACTAATAACAAATCTATTGAAACCTAAATTAATATAAACAGAAAACATTCTTTCATAATATTAACGTGCCATGTTAAACTGTTATCTAAGTTTTCAACTATGGCAAATAAAACTGTAAAAATATCAACATCTTTCTATTTAAGCGAATTGATATAACCATTAGTGAACGAAATTGAAAGTAGAAAATATGAGACTCTCTATTTACGCAAATATGAACTAAGATATTGTTTGTGTCTTATTTGTCTCTGCTTAGAAATAAATGTGAAAATCTCTATATTACGTAAAGATTATAAATCTCTTTTGAAAATGTTAATAAATCAACAATTTAATATTGTATTTCTTCATTTTATATGTTCTTTAATAAACCGAAAGATATGTTTATGGATTCTGGCAATATTTTATTTAAAATATTGGTGTGTCACAGAAAACTCATCAAAGCCTATCTAGGAGGATTGAGAAGCACTGAACTCTACAGATTAGAGCTACGACATTCACGTTGTTTGGTCATCGACAATACTAACTACTGCTCTATTTCGAAGCATATCAATTTTTCGATTTTTTGATTAGGTTGAAAGCCAGACTATTAATTATATATAAAATTAAATTTTAAAATAGAAAATCTTAATACGAAATATATCGATAGTGAGCATTGTAACAATAACGATACGTTGGAAAAAGGTTATAATACCAAATGCATCGATATAGATAAGTTAAGAAAAGCACGGTAATATTTCATGTGAAAAAAATGTCACAACTTCAATATGTGCCAATAATGTATACAAAATGTCTTTTTTTTTTTTTTTTTTAAATAAGAGAATAAACTTCAGGTGTTGCATTTAACAAATTGATTAGCTGATCAACAAAAGTGACTTAGCAATGCAATACAAGCCTCAGAAATTCATTACAACTTTTTATTGCTTAACACTAGTAGTTCTATTAAAATATAAATAATCGAGTTCCATATTACCTTTTTTTAAATTAACATTTTAGCTCCTATTTGAAATTGAAACTAAACTCTGATTCATGATTCATAATTTGTGGCTATATATTTTTCTAGAATTGGTATATTTTGCTACTATTTCATATGATTCGGTCCAGCAGGTATTTATGTTGCGTATCAACATGCTCATTTTGGATCATAACAATTATTGATCAATTCTCACTGCCAATTCTCATTGCCCAATACGCATTGTATCATTGTGATTCACGTCTAATAATGTAAAATATTGTAAGATTTATTCAAAAATTCATCGCTGCGAATGATGATATATTTTAATATTTGATATGTGTCTTTAAAAAGGGGAATAAGTAATATCATAACTATTTAAATATATAGATATATATATTGTCTTTATCAGAAACAAACTAAAAATCGTAGCAATAAAAATTCTTTTTACTAAGAAAAGAGAGAGAGAGAAAAAGAGAGAGAAGAATAAGAAGAAGTAAAAGCTACCTACGGCATGATTTTTTTTTTTATTATTATTATAAAACAGTATGTCAAACAATTATAAAAAGAATGTCCTATTTTTCCGAAAATTTTAACCTGGAATTATATTAAAATTTAACACCGCAGAAATCAACCTTCTTTCAAAAGAAAAAAATAAAGAACAAAAAATTTGTTTGAGATTTATGCATAAACTACCGTAGTATCCGTCTATTTAACTATCTATATCTATCCATGAAATCTTTATTATCCTCCAGATAGTTTCGTAGATTATTTTATTCATTTATTACTAATACAACACCACGAAAATAAAGGAAAAAAGTGATTAACAATAATAATATCAGTAATAGGAAATAACTACTAGGTAAGTAGTGCTTTAAAAATAATCTCTGAAAAAATGAAAAGAAGTATTTCATCTCACGCGCTTTTACTGCTGCCGCTGGCGTGTGGTTTCGAGTTTGCTTTACTGTATTGGATGTGTTTTTGTGGCAGAAGTGATTTTACAGGTAAATAAGTTAAAGCAGTTCTCGGTGGCTTCTAGTCGGCTGTAGAACGGGTAGAACGGCACTTAGCTTTAAATGATTTTAGCATAATGTAAAGACTGTTATTGTTTGTGTACATCTATGTATTTCAATCTTCATAAGTAATAATCTAATTTATAAAATTAAGATTCATTTGTAGGCATATGTATGTGGTGTGCTTGTACAAAATTTAATAACTGTGTGGTTGCTTCTCGGTAATGTGATGTTAATTTAAACTTGCTCATATTAACCTTTCTGTAGCATCATATTATAATGCTGGATAATAATTTTGTATTGTTGTGATAAACAAAATAGAGCTTTTTTATCCCTTCAATAATATCTATATATATATATATATATATATATATATATATTTCTCACTAATACAAATTTTCTCAATTTTCTTTTCTCAAATATAAATTAAATTTTGTTAGCAATTTTGTAATAACAAATTTATTTTGAGAAAATAAGCTTTATAACATGATTGTGCAATAAAATATAAGTTTCAAAACGGAAAAAAAAATCACATATTAAATGAATCTGAGCAAATAATGCTTTGATGAAAAACGATGGTAAAGCTCAAAATTAATATATATTTTTTATTTTTATGAATAATTTATGAAAGTTTTTATTTATTTATATTATTTATTAATGATTATTTCATGAATGTTTTAGAGACATAATATCATAGGTATAACATTTCATATTTGTAATAAAATCTGTACTTTGATTTTGAATATTAAATCCTTAGATTTCATAGTAGAATAGTTTTTCCTAGGTTTGTAGCAATTAATGGCAATCTATATTCACGCATCTATTCATAAAAAAAAAAATAAATAAAAGCATAATTTTTTTTTAATAAAAAATTTACACGTGTATCTGTAACCCTAAAGTGTTAAATACAAGTTTTGTTTTGGAAATTTGCTTTCAAGTTTTGATTACTTCTATTTATAGAATTATAACAATTACAAAAACGGTACACAGTTTAATAGTTGAAACAAGATTTAAATCTTTCTATAAAGATAATTTAAAATCTTGTTACAATAATTTTATTAAACACAGCATACAAGAAAAATAAATTATAAAAGCAACAATGTTCGAGTAGGTCAAACTTATGATGAGGCGGATTTGCAACTTTATGTAGATATTAATTTTAACGTTTTAATGTAGTTTGACGCTATTTTAACTTCACTTTGTTGACATTTTAGCACTTTAACAAATAATAAGTCTGAGAAAACAATTTTAAAATACTGAAGTACAACTCTTCTTTATTATTTCAGAGGAAAAAAAATACTATAACTGTATGCATTTGTAACATATGGCTTTTTTTTTTTTTTTTTTAAAGTCACAAGTCAAAATTTAACAGTTTATATAGATAAAACAAAGTTAAGTTTTCAGGATGATAAAATTTGTCAAACTGTCAAATTTTATCTGTTTAATTTTAAAATAAATTTAACGAAAACGGCTATTTAGTTTTTTAGCTAATAAGTCATATATATATATAGTCATTCTATGAGTAGAATCTGACAACTAAATCACCCATTCTCACTGTTGCACCTCTCTTTTTGGAAGAGAACCACAGTTCTTCGAGAATACCAACTTTGAAAATAAAATAAAATCTTATTCCTCCTATTAAGTAATACTTTTCCTGTCTTCCTTAAGAATTAACTGTAACTGTACCCCCAGCCAGTAAAGAACAGTTTCAAAGATTTAAGTGCCGGGAACAAAAGTAGGGGTGCTCGTGAAGTGCAGTCAACGGAGCGTGTGACATCCTAGAGTTTGCTGTCGCTGTCTATCAAGTCCGCAGGTCTTAGTTTTAGCAGCACGGTTTTCACTCTTTTTCCTACTGTGGAGTTTATTTCGGGATCACTCCACCACCCCTTTTCGTTTTTGATCGTGAAACTCTTTAATTTCAGCGAGCAACAAATTTCTCAGCGATCATTGTCAATCAGATTTTGGGTTGAGGAGTCTAATTTTATTTGGCGAGGTTTGCGGGAAATTTTCTTAGAGAATTCAACGGTAAATTCTTTCGTACACACATATATCAAGATTTCTTTTTTTAAAACCTCCCATCACAGTTAAAATGTGTATATGATGTATATTTTTCTATGCATGTTACAGTTCAAACATGTAAAATATTCTATTTAAGTTATTAATGTTATTCATCTAAAATTTAAAACTGTTATTGAAATATACATTAAATGTACACCGAAATTTTAAAGCGTTTTAATCACATATCATAAAAGCGTGTACATAAATGATTTAAAAAAAAACAAGTATAATTTCACTGTGCTGCACAAACTGAGGTGGTTTTGAGTTTATTATAACAAAATTTTATTTTTCTGCAAGTGAATTCTACAGCAAACTACTTCCAATCAAATTTATATGCACGCTTTTGAGATACCTGCTTAGTACACCTAATATAGTACAACATTCCCATATGAACATGATCATTTTAACATATACAGATTATCTTTATACAGGACGCATAAAATTTATAACGCTACATTATCTTCAATAAGCAGTTATTGTTTAAGTCGTTTTAATAAATGATTATTTCATTTTTTAATATCTACTATTTAAAAAATGACAATGAATTAATTTTGTCAGTCGGCTTATTTATTTTGATTTATTTTGATTATTTATTAATTTACTGCGCATGTTAAAGTTTTATTCAATCTAGATCATATTATTAAACACAACCTTTTTCAGAATTATGAATTATTATTTAAAAAAAACTTTTACATATATTAAAGCAATTCGCATTGATTTAAACAGAAACATATCTATTTATTTAGTTATAAGTTTTAATATTAATTATGTAGTCACTATTAACTTCTGCAATTTTTTAATGTATGCTTTAGAATATGATTTATATGAATATGGTCATTTGCGATTTTATTTAAGAATTAAATAGATAGTTTATATTTAAGAATGATCTTAAATAGAAACAAGTTACTTTTAGCTACAATGCTGAAATAACTTTCATCCATCAAAACATAAAATTTCCAAAAATTGGGATTCAATTTCCAACTAAGAGAGAAGTGGTTAATTTATCAAGGAAACTAATTTTAAACAATTAATTAATGAATTAGAAATTTAATTAATGAAATAAAAACTTAGAAAAAATAATTACTGAATGTATTTCTTAGAAATATGGTGATAGTATAATGTAAATTTTAGATAATATTTTAAAGAACAAATACGGTAGAAAGCACATAAACTAATAGGAATCAACTTTAAACAAAACTTATCGAATTTGTTTATTATTTATAATAAAAAAAATATACTTAAATAAAAAAAAATATAAAACGAATCTTTCCAAAGAAGTGTGGTATTTGTATTATCCAACACCAAGTTATTTGTAATACATAAAAGTCAAATATATATATATATATATATATATATATATATATACATATAGCAGTCTAACTGAATTAATCAGGCTTTGTTGCATTACACTTCACCGTTTGCTTAGGTAAATTACTGGAATTTCTTATAGCCTAATCAGAATATATAGAAACAAAAATGTGTAATAATATTAGCAGCGGAAAATGCCAATGCCGTGACACAGAGTCACAGATTGAAAATAAAAAGTATAGCCTTAATTTTTTATTTTAAGAGTGAAACTTTCCAGAAACTTTTCGAGAGGGCAATTACAGTTTCACACTTCCTCTGACAAGCTTCCATTGGTTGATGGATGAAACTTTACATTTCATTACGGGTTTTTTCTTCTTCTCTTTCGACATCTTTCCGGGATGTCCACTCCTTTTTTTCACCGAAAGCTCATAATCCAGACAAAGTATTCCTCCTTAACTTTCCGGAATTCAGCATTCGACTTCCGTATAATAAAACCTCGTCCCAATCACTCAGAATATCTGTCCCTTAAATAGAAAGTGCCGACGCCTCATTTATCCCGGAGTCACTTCACCTGACTCCGCACAAAGTGTCCGAATGGCCGGACATTTGTCACACCGGACAATCGAAAGGACAGGCAGCCACTCATTCCAAATGCTCTACTTTTGCTTCTCTATTTTTTCATTCCGGGCTTCCCCCTCCCGATCTGTGAAGTGAATGAGAGAGAAATATCCCACAAAAAGCAGTGAAGAAGACTTTCTTTTTTTTAGGATGAGGCTCTCTTTTTTTTTTTAATCTTCAGTATGTGTGCGGAGTTGTAGAACGTTTGTATCATATCTAGTTTGCAGTATTTTGAGTTTTTTCTTTAAAGTTTTTGGTTTTTGTGGTCTGAAGATAAGTCACAAGTTGGGTTTAACTTTTAAAATAAGGTTTTCAACCGAAAAAGAAAGTTACAATAAGTTTTATTTTGTGGAGTTTGAGATAAAAAGAAGTTGTAAAACTTTTTAAGTTATTTATGAAGAAACCAAGGGAATGATAGAAAACAGCAAGCTACTTTTAAGTAACTTTTTCATTTACTGTAATAGAAAATACGAAATCTAACACTATGTTGAATCAGTTTCATATAAAGAACGGATAAGAAAAATTTACACCATTGACCTCAAAACAATTAATCACGATTTAGTAGAGCATGACCAATGTATATATGTGATATATTTTTTAAAAGATTCTTTTTCCGTAAATAGTTTTATTTTACTTTTATTGGAATATGCAGTAACTGGTAAAACTAAGAGTATAAATACGTTAAGAATACTCCTTTTAAGTTTATAAAAATGCATTTTTATCTAATTAGTTACTATTTATTATAAATGCACATTCAAATAGTGCGCATGTATAGTTCAAATTTTACTGATATTAGTCATTCAGATTGAGAAGTTGTAGGAGCAGTATTGTATATAAGAAACAGAAATATATATATAAAAAAATATCTTTGCTAAAAGGTTTTACACAATGAGCTTATTAATTGGAATTTAATTTTAATATTTTCACTAAAATTACCGACAATTACAGCTAGAACAATTCTAAAATCATGAATAGAGCATGCCAAAGTCAATGGAAGATTATGAAGAAATGCTAATCTCATATGGATTTTACAAGTTAGCTGAAACATTTTTTGTTATAATATTATGTGTTTACGTTCAATGTATCTATCCTGATATATTTTAATGTATCATATGAAGGCAGGTATTGCTGTTAACTCTATATATAATGATGTTTACAAAGAAATACAGTTTGGGCCGTAATTTATGATTTTCATTTGCTAGTGTGTTGGAAGAAAAAAATAAAAATATTCATGCAATCATATTTAAGCTTATCATAATGTATAACTCTTCTTTTACTTAAAAATACACACAGATTTTAGAAAATCCACCTCAGAAAAGAGAAGGGGAGGGGGGGCGGAGTACCTGTTTCTTTAGTTTATCATTGTTTTCCTGAAGAATACTTCAAAATATCAAATCAATAATTATTAATACGGATTCGACTTTTACGACTAATACGGATAACGACTTTTTCATCACGATTTAGTAGAGCATGACCAATGTATACGTATATATATATTTTAAAAGATTATTTTTCCGTTAATAGTTTTATTTTACTTTTATACTACGAGTACATTAAAGAATTATTTAATTATATAAAAACACGAACAGACAATATGTACTCAAATCTTACAAAACAAAAATTTCAATTTAATTTTAAATTAAAAATTAGATTACCAGACGTTTCAACTTTTAAAATGACAGATCAATATAAATAACACAGCACTTCGGTGATTCAAAAATTAAATTACAAATTTTGTACAAAATATTTCTAGCTATTCAGAAATGCATTCCTATGCATTTATTTGCAATCAAAAGACAAAATATTTGTAAAACTGGTAGATGAAATGTAGGTGATAAACTTAAATAGTTGTGCACTCATCATTAAAATCATAACAGTACTCCTGATTTGAAATTAGGAGTATTGTTGGAAACTAAATTGAATGTGGAATATAACAATAACTTTCAATTCATGAATAGCTTACAGTTAAAATGATGTTTACAGTGGAATTCAAACTCTTAATGCAATACCGAATTTGTATAAATCATCATAACTTAAATATTTTTCCAATGTTGAATATTTAATGTTATTTCATAGAAGAATTAATGTTTTAATTCTTTAGCTAATTGATTAATGAAAATGTGCAATGACCATTTAAAATATCCATCCTCAATTAATTACTATCCAAATAATATTTATTCAAATGACGAAGTCAATTGCGATGTTCGTTTCTGAAAGTTTGTGATATTGTCCACAAGAAATAGTCTTTTACGAACTGAGCTGTAAGTTTGTTTTGGCTGCTAAAAATATATTGCTTTAAATAAACGTAATAAATATGTAGCATGACTTAATATTTCTAGCAACCTGAAAATGAAAGGCAATTTTACTGCAAGAAACGTAATTTTATATTATATTTTATATCATGTAAAATATTTATTTATATGTTTACAAACTGAAAAAAGGTTAAAAGGTTTAACTAATGTATTAGTTAATGTCCAGTTCCTTGTAGAAGGTTTATAAGTATTGCAATATTTTAAATATTGGCTTTATCGATATTTGTCTTTCTACATAACTTATGATTACTGTGCTACACCGCAAAATAATAATAATAATAAATAAACTGTTGACTTTACAGTACAATACTGGCAGGTGGGGTGTCAGTATTATACTGTAAAGTCAACACTTTTTTTTTTTTCAGTTTATATTTGTTAAGCTCAAATATTTTCTGACATTTTCAGCTTCAAGATAAATTTAAAATGACGTTTTTTTTTTTCACAGTTAAGTCTATTTGAAATATTAGCCAATATATTCAATATTTTGAGCATTGTTATATATGCAGGATGTCACTTCTTAGTGTTGATTAATAGTTGATTCCTAACTAAGTACACACCAATGTCCTAATGAATGACACTAAACCGTTAATTTTAGATGTATATGTTCTACACTGAAAAAAAAAAGTGTTCATTTTACAGTGTAATTACAAAATTTTTTTAAATGTTGTTTTTCATTATACGGAAATCAATGTACGCCATAATAGTTAATTTTTAAGTTACGAAATTTAATTTTTTCTATGCTGTCCTTTCTATAAAATATCTTTTAAAATGTTTCTCCCTGCTCTAAAAAATGAAACAGTCAAATTTTCGTTTTTGTACGACCAAAACTTATCGAGTTATGATATTTTATAATTTTTCAGCCTTTTCCTGTCGTACATAGGCGATTTTCCGTTTTAACAATTTTTCTGTATAGATTTTACTGCATAAAAAATAATTTTAGCAGCTTAAAAAAAAAAATAAGTAGTAGAATAAGCCACAAATTCTTAAAATTCAAAGTATCATAAATCATACATTGTGGTCAGAATAATTAATTTTTACGATTTACTTGTTTAAATATGGAGAAACTTTTTCTAAATAAAATTTATAAGGCCTAGGCACGGTATAAAATTTTTAATGTCGTAACTATTTAAAAAGTAACTATTATCACGTAAATGGATTTTCATATGCTGAAGAAAAGCATTTGAAACATCTTTGCAACTGAAACTATGTCTCTAAAACTAACGGTTACACTGCAAAAAATAATTGTTGATTTTACAGTATAAAACTGGCATCCCAGCTGCCAGTATTATACCGTAAAATTAACAGTATTAAACAGTAAAATAAGCAGTAATACGCTGCCGTGCAAGCAGTAATACGCTACCGCGCATGCGCGGTAGCGTATTACTGCTTGCACGGCAGCGTATTACTGCTTATTTTACTGTTTAATACTGTTAATTTTACAGTATAATACTGGCAGCTGGGTGCCAGTTTTATACTGTAAAATCAACAATTATTTTTTGCAGTGTAGCTATTGGTCCACTATGAGAATACCTTGTATATACAGAAAGAGACACAGAGAGACCTTTTTTTTTTTTTTTTGAAATATTGAATTTATTTAATAAAAATTGGTTTAATCATGTTGCTGCGTAAACCATGTGTCGATAAACAAGTTCAGTTATGCAGTAAAAGGCATGTTTTTTTTTAACCAGATTTTTTTGCATTATGCCAACCTTATATTAAAACTATTGTTTAATTACACGAGTTATTTAAAATCTTAATAGAAATTTCTTAAACTTTCATACGCATGTGAGTAAAAACCTTATATTAAAACTATTGTTTAATTACACGAGTTATTTAAAATCTTAATAGAAATTTCTTAAACTTTCATACGCATGTGAGTAAAAACCTTATATTAAAACTATTGTTTAATTACACGAGTTATTTAAAATCTTAATAGAAGTTTCTTAAACTTTCATACGCATGTGAGTAAAAACCTTATATTAAAACTATTGTTTAATTACACGAGTTATTTAAAATCTTAATAGAAATTTCTTAAACTTTCATACGCATGTGAGTAAAAACCTTATATTAAAACTATTGTTTAATTACACGAGTTATTTAAAATCTTAATAGAAATTTCTTAAACTTTCATACGCATGTGAGTAAAAACCTTATATTAAAACTATTGTTTAATTACACGAGTTATTTAAAATCTTAATAGAAATTTCTTAAACTTTCATACGCATGTGAGTAAAAACCTTATATTAAAACTATTGTTTAATTACACGAGTTATTTAAAATCTTAATAGAAGTTTCTTAAACTTTCATACGCATGTGAGTAAAAACCTTATATTAAAACTATTGTTTAATTACACGAGTTATTTAAAATCTTAATAGAAATTTCTTAAACTTTCATACGCATGTGAGTAAAAACCTTATATTAAAACTATTGTTTAATTACACGAGTTATTTAAAATCTTAATAGAAATTTCTTAAACTTTCATACGCATGTGAGTAAAAACCTTATATTAAAACTATTGTTTAATTACACGAGTTATTTAAAATCTTAATAGAAATTTCTTAAACTTTCATACGCATGTGAGTAAAAACTGCTGAATGATTATCGTTCATTTGAATTTTTGCTTTAAGACTTGGTCGGGCGCAGCGTGCCTGACAGGCCTGCTGTTAAAACTTAGTGAAGGCTGTCTCGAAAATAGCTTAGTGTTTTATTTGTCTTGAAGTTAATAAATGAGGTTTTATTTTAATCAGATTTCAAATGTTCCTTCTTTGTACTTTCTAATGAATGAAACTAATCACTTTAAGATCGTTAGAATTGAGTTAATTAGGTGCTGATGACTATTTTAAAACTAGTCGTTGGAGGCCACCGTAATACTTACCCATCATGGATACACATAAATATGAAAATAAAACATGTGCAAACTATTTATAAAATGCATTGCAATTCGAATAAAATCGTGGCTTGATGACGTCATAAACTTTAAATGCTCTATTACTCCAAAATTGATAATCATACTAACTAACGGTTTACTGCGTCGAATTAAGCGTCTCATTTCCAATTAAAATATATCTTTGAATTGAAATTTGAATGAAATACAGGGTCAGGAAAAATCGAAGAGTGTGGAAAATAGGATTACAAATATCTCGGCAACTAATAATCCGATCGACTTCATTCTTTATGCAAAATTTGTGTTTCTTTATTGTCTTTTATATGCCTTCCTTAAAATAAACAATTTCGAAAATTTTTATATACCTTTTATCAGAACGAATATTTCGAGAGTCCGTAAAAAAATAGTTCCGGATAATCGAGGTTACTGAAATTCAATAAGCTTCTTCTTATTATTACATACTAACTACACACCAAATTTCAAAACACTATCTCGATTTGTTTGGGAGATAAAGCGTTTACAGACACACAGACACACAGACGGATGGCAAAATTTTTTTTTCTAAAAATATGTTTTTCGGACGTGTAAATCCGTCAAATTTTTTTTTTCGATTTTCAAAACGATTATAAGACTTACCCTGTACTATGTATGATTGGTAAGTAATATACTACGTATGATGTGTAAGTAACAGGCGCCTGTCAGGTTCTCTGCGCCCAAACCCGGGAATCCAGAGATGTGGCTGACCGTTGGTTATGCAAATTTTAAGATTAATGAGTTTTCAGACAAATATTAAACGTCGTCTCATTTTATAATTGATTACAAAAATGCATTATTTATTAATAAATAGAAATAATTATTTTTATTATCAGCACTTACCATTAGCAATAGCTGTAGGAATAATAATAGTCTTAAAAGAATTTAAAAAAGAATTTTCCTTAAAAGAATGTTTTGTACTGTTTGTCATTCTTTCATTCGCGATTTATCTTTAGTAATAATTAAAATGGGATGTATGAATGCGTGATAATTTTGTTGTTCATAAGTTCTTTTGCATTTATTTTATTTTTTTTTTAAATCAAATATATTTCTTAAAAATCATAAAAAAAAAGTAAAACAAAAAAAATTAAAAATCGATAAGCAAAGCTTTGTTCAGCATTTAGATATGCACATAACTCAAATTCAAAGCGAAATACTTTCAGTTCAGGAGCACTACTTTTTTTTTCAACTGGAATCATATGATTTTTGAAAGAAAAGGCAGAGTTAATCAACTTTTTCAAAAAACCAATTTTTCAGAAATCCTCACAAAAACGATTGCGTGTTGCCACCTGTCAGCCCAAAATCCGTCGTAGATGTCAAGCGACATCGATGTAATAAAGAATAACAGGGCATGGGAAAAGGCGCATTATTCATTGCTTTTAGAATTTAAACTCTCCACTTTTTTTATCTCGCGCTCAAAAATAAATTAGCTAAGGCTAATTTTTCGATCCTCCAGAAAAATTTTTTTTAACTGAAAGTAAAAAAAAAATAAAAAATAAAAAAAGATTTATTACATTGATAACTTTTAGGCGTCTTCCTGAAAGAATTTAATTAAGGAAGTGTTTAATTATGCAGTATTTAGAAGGCTACAATTACTTCTGTTTCGCTGACCAGCGTGATGATTTTTCCGCACCCAGACTTTTTTGGTAATTAAAACTCATTAAGGGTAAGAGGATACTGGAATTGGCTGACTTTAGTTTGCTTCATTGAATAAGTGGTGAAAACAAGTGTTTCTGAAATGTTTAGTATTTTATGAAAGAACTTTTTTTATTCTTTTCATGAGAATTATTTAATAAAAAATAGATTATTATTATTTTTTTTTTTTTACACGAGAAAGAAATTCTGTAGATTAAAAGATTCCTCGTAGGGTTGTTCATTTTTTTTAGCAAACATGTTTTTTTTTTTTTTTTTTTTTTAATGAAAGAGGGACAAATATTTAGCTTTTTTGTAAGGCTTTTTTAATTTTTTTTTAATACAGTGTGTATGTATATATTATATATGTATATAATTGTAATACCTTTGAATTTCAAAATACATTAAACAAGTTCTTGCATCAAATCTAACCAAATCTCCAATTTAAAGATAGTTAATTATAAAGTGTATACAGAATACAATTAAGTTAATATATAATTAACAAATTCAAACATAAAAATATATACAACGAATCACGCAAATGCCTACAAATATATTCTCCTGTGCACGTGTATTTGTTTCTATGTACAGTGTGTACGGTTCAAGTGTTTAACTGATTTATTTTAATAATAATCTGCTAATATTATTATTCATTATCAATTGTTTTTTAATAACATGAGTCGATTACTATTAATAATAACTGGTTTTTATTACATGCACCTCCATTTATGCCTATATATTTTTATTTATGTGTATGAAACCATAATTGATATACTCTTACATATATATGTCATTGTAAAAGCATATGTGTACAAGTACTTAAATTAGTAAGATATATATATAACTATTAACTATGAATACTATATACTTATAGCGAAATCAAATAATTGTATACTACATATTTCTTCGCGTGTATTGGCATGCGCTTGTATTAATGCGTATACGATTTTATGTATAGGTTCGCATATATACGCACATAAAAGAAGTTTATTTTATCACTAAATTTATGCATTAACTTTTTCTGGTAATATTTAATTGTGAGAAAAAGGTGCATAAAAGAATAATTTTTTTTTTTTTTTTCAGTAAAGAAAACAACACGCTTCGTTTTATGATACATATATTTGTTAATAAAAAAAAGTTATGGATTTGAATAAAATTGCAGTTAAATTTATTTTCTATTAGTAACTTCCGAAAAAATGTGGTAGTAAAAACGTTTGAAGCAACTTTTGTTGCATAACGAGTGTAGCTCGTTATTTTACCAATTGGAATGAAAATCTCATAACGAACTACACTCTTATTTTTACCGTTTAGAACGAAAAACATATGACGAATTACACTCGTCATTTTACGCATGGAGTTAATAGATGATTTTACGTAAACATCTTTTATGATATTTATTTCTAACGAAATTTGATAGCCCATTTGTTTTGTATTTTATACAGTTTATTTGCACGTATGAAAAATTTAAATATTATTGATCAATTAGCTACTGCAGAAAATTTGTAGTAGTGAAAACGCTTTACATTTTAGTTGCATAACGAGCGTAGCTTGTTTGAAAAGAAAAACTTACAACGAACTTACGTTCTTCTTATCGTTTGGAACGAAAACATATAACGAATTACCCTCATCGTCATTTTACGCACAGGGTTAATAGGAGATTTTATGTAAACATGTACTATGATATTTATTTGTAACGAAAATTTGAAAGCTCATTTATTTTGTACTTTATGTCATTTATTTTCGCGTATGAAAAATTTAAATATTATTGATGAATTAGTTATTGCAGAAAATTCGTAGTAGTGAAAACTTTTAAAGTAAATTCTAGTTGCATAACGAGCGTATTATTATTTTACCATTTGGAACGAAAAACTTACAATGCTTTTCATTTTATCGTTTGAAATGAAAAACATATAACGAACTACACTGGTCAATTTACTCATGGGGTTAATAGACGTTTTGTGTAAACATCATCCGTAATGACATCTCATGTAAAATTTATTTGTAACGAAACTTTGAAGGCCCATTTACTTTGCACTTTATATCGTTTATATGTATTAAAAATTAAAATATCATATATATTATTTCTGTTGTCGACATCCCTTTTTCTCAACTAATATGTAGCGTATACGATGAATGAGAAATCATTGGATAGGATTTTTTTACCCATATCTGACATTGCATACTGAATTTTCGTTAAAAGACTTTGTTTGTTTGAAATCATATATATTATTTCTGATGTCAACATTCCTTTTTCTAAGCATATATAAAACGCACAAAGAGTAATTAGGTATCATACGAAATGTTTTTGAACAGGGTTTAGACATTGTACACTCATATTTCGTTAAAACACGTTTTTTTTAATTTAAAAATTGAGGACAAAACATGTCAGCAACATAATCTTAAAGATTGCAGAGCGAAAGCCTCACACGGGTCCGCTAGTATTGATTAATTTAATTAGCATACAAACAATGATTTCTATGTTCCTTTTGAATTTTGAGAGAAGCTAACTTTACACTATTAATTTGAACGAAAGCAACCATAATTTAAACAAACTTTCATACATCAATTACTCTGTATTGCAAGATAGCACAATGTTTACAACATTTAGTTCCATATAACTGTTAACTTAATTAACTTAATAACTAAGAGAATTTTAAGTAAATTTTCATTTGTATTATTTTTATCAAACTGTTTTTTTTAATATATATATTCTATGATAAATGAATTTACAAGAAATTACACGAATGATATTTTAAAAGTTCTAATGGCTGTTTTTGATAACGAAGTTATTTACACATGCAAATGTATAAAAGAGGTAGATTCAGATACACATTTTGTTCACATTTAAAGGAATCAAACAACGATTGTCATTTTCCTCGGGGGGGGGGGGGGGGAGGTACAGATGTTGCAGACGTACCGGGTTTTTTTTTTTTTTTTTTTTTTTTTTTTGCAGCCAACATAGCGATTTTTTGTCTGGCGTGGTATCCCGATGGTTTTTGCTTTCTATAGCAACTTGGTGTTTTAAAATAAAATATATGTGTGTTTTATAATAAAGTTAAATGCGCGTGTAAATAAATAAAATAAAATAATTTAAAAACAATTAATGCCCAAAATAAAATGTGTGTGTTAAATGAAAATCATGTGTAAAAATAAATAAATAATGTATGATTTAAATAAAGATGTGTGTGTTAAATAAAATTGAATGTGTGTAATAAATAAAATTAAATGTGTGTGTTTTATAATAAAATCACAATATAATTTCATATTAAAATAAAGATAATATGCTGCTTTTGCACGCTAGGCCTAACAGGTATTCGAAAACAGAGTTTTTTAGCCAAATCGGTGCCAAAAAGTATCGCGCCAACACCGGTGCGTCTGTGCATTCGTTCTAGAAAAACATGTTGAAAATACCGTCAAAAATAAATATACATATATAAAATAGGTCTTTCAATTTAATTTTTGGCGCTGAATCCTAATGATAAACCAACATTTTGAGCGATAACAAAATTATGAACCTAATTCAGTTACTTTTAACTAACATTTTGCTAAGATTAAGTCTGTGCTTATTATACAAGTCTTCTAATAATTTAATTATTAAATATATAATTTACACATAATAAACCCAAAATATAAAAGTTCGTATGTAAATTATTTTTCAGATTCACTTAAATTGATTCACTTAATACTTTTACTTTTAAACTTTGATACCATGATAAAAATTCAGTCGAAAGTTTTGAAATTAAGAAGCCAAGCTCAGTGTTTACACAATGATTTGCCAACTTGAAGCGCTAGTCTAATTATTTATTTTTATAAGTAAATTTTTATCTCTGTTACTTTTATCCCATCACTTTTTTTTTTAAATTTATGCCCTTTGTAAAATAAATATCTAATTTTTTAGCCTTTCTGAAAACCTCTTTTAAAACCAAAAACAAACCTAAAGTTCAAAAAATGAATGAATCAATTCAAGCGTAATTTCTCAGCCTGTAAGTGTAAGTTTCTCCTCATTCATAAAATGCCATCAGGGTGAGTGCACATATACTCAAAGTTATTTAATGAAAATTTTCCAAGCATGGAAAAGCCTGCAACAAAAACTCCGATAAACATCACTAAAAATGAGTTTCAAATAAAACATAACAAAAAAAGCTATAATTCGAGAACAGGCAAAAAAAAATTCTTTCTTGTAGACGAAAATTATTTACTGCTGGGAATTGAAGCTAAGTCGCCAACAAGTACATTCGCTCTAAAAAACTTCCCCAGGTTAATAATAAAAGTTCAGATTAAGAGGGAGTGCGTTATCGCCATCGAGGGGTCCCTGAGGTGTAGGGTCCCAATTTCACACTTGGGCGCTCGGGCCCAGGCCATTGATTGGCCCTTCGCCGACCCCCGAGAGAGTTCGGAGTTTGTAGAAAATCGCAAAGAAAGAATCTCACCTCAGGTGGAAATTGAATTTTTCTATTTATCTTTTTCTTAGTCCGATGGTATCACGGTCTGAGGATTGAGCAAGTCCTGAGTTTTTAAAAAGTGGGGAGGGCGGGAATTAAAAAGACATTGGAATTGTCGATACATCTCTCTCTCTCTCTGAATCTCTCTACTTATACATAGTTAGGAGAAGTTCGTTCTTTTTATGCAAGTGTTGATTCGAATGTTCATATGTTGACATTTGCGAATTTTATTTTTATTTTAATTTTATTTTAAATATTCAAAATGTTAATTATGAGTTATGTTTTGTACAAAAGTTAAAAATAAGTCGAAGCTTTGGAAAAGTTAAATAAAGATTTTCATCTCGTACGATTTTTTTCATTTGAATTTTGTTTTTACTTACCCATCATACGTAGTATAGGGTAAGTCTTGTAATCGTTTTGAAAATCGAAAAAAAAATATTACGGATTTACACGTTTCAGACACTGGCGATTCGGAAAAACATATTTTTAGGAAAAAATTTTTGCCGTCCGCCTGTCTCTGTGTGTGTGTCTGTAAACGCTCTATCTCTCGAACAAATTGAGATAGAGACTTTAAATTTGGTATGTACTTAGTATGTAATAATGGGATGAAGCTTATTGAATTTCAGTAACCTCGATGATCCGGAACTATTTTTTTCGGACTCTCGAAATATTCGTTCTGATAAAATTATATAAAAAATTTCGAAATTGTTTATTTTAAGGAGTGAATATAAAAGACAATACAAAAACATAAATTTTGCATAAAGAATGAAGTCGATCGATAATTAGTTGCCGAGATATTTGTAATCCTATTTTCCACATTCTTTGATTTTTCATGACCCTGTATTTTATTCAAATTTCAATTCAAAGATATATTTTAATTGGAAATGAGACGCTTAATCCGACGCAATACACCGTTAGTTAATATGATTATCAATTTTGGAGTTATAAGGATGTTTCTCTTACGCAATTCAGTAATAGAGCATTTAAAGTTTATGACGTCATCAAGCCACGATTTTATTCGAATTGCAATGCATTTTATTTTAGTTTACATTAGTTTACACATGTTTTATTTTCATATTTTATATTATGCATATCCGTGATGGGTAAGTATTACGGTGGCTTCCAACGACTAGTTATTGTTTGTAGCTGAAATTATAATCCATTTGACTTTTTATTCTTTTTCAACTTTCTTTGTAAACATATTCAACGAAATAATGTATAACAAATGTTTTCTTTTGACATCATTCGTTAATTTGGAATTGGCAAATCCCTCTTTGTAGTTAATTAAAGTTGCCTCAATATTTCGACAGTTTTCTACTTTATTGCGTCAATATTAGAATATTAGAGTATTTGCATTTTTACTACCAATATTTATCCAATGTTTATGAAATTATTATGTAACATCTGAAAAATTCCCAATTAAATATTAATATTGTCGATATCATCAATATCGCTTTACTTATTTTTCTTTACTTTGATTATAACTGACGAAAATTCCAATTGTATTATGGTTTGAGAATTGAGCAAACACTGTTAAAAAGATGAAGAGAGAGGGAATTAAAAAGCTGTTGAAATTGTCAATGTATTTCCCACTCTTTCTACATATCACATATAGTTTCGAGGACTACGTTGTTTTCATGCATATTTTGATTAGAACATTCGTAAATTCATATATTGACACTTATGAATATTTTTCTATATTTTGAATATTCAGAGCATTAACTATAAGTGATTTAGTTTTGGAATGATTTTTAAAGAAAGATAGAGATGCCGGAAAATTGCAATTTCATAAAAGTAAAATAATGATTTTCCTCTCCTAAGAAATTGGCGTTTTTTTTTCGGAATTTTATTTATTTATTTAATTTATATATATATATATTCTTTTTTACATTTTTGCATCATAAATTGTATTTATTGCCTTTTTTTTAATTTAATGCATTTTTTTAAAACTCGAATTGTAGATTTTACTTATAATTTTTGTTTTATTCTATCTATATAAGAAAAAGCTGTTGAATTCGTGAAAATTTTCAACTTCCAGTTTTCGTCGGATTTGTACGTTTCCGAAGGTCCTGAAAAAATTTTGACTGTTTTTAGAAAATACCTGTCCATGAGTCTGAGTTTTTGTATGTCTATATGTGACACAAATATTGTGGACGCTCTAGCTCCCGAAGTACTGAAATGAAATCACCCTCTCGTGGAGATCCAGGCGTTAAGCATAGGAGCTTTTCTCCACGAGGGGAATTGTTTATTGAAAATTCATATTTTGGAATACAGATGTTGAATATTGCATTAGAGATTAAAATAAAATTAGTTCAAAGTTAGTTTTTACAATACTGGTTCAGATTACAACATTTCTTAATATTTAAAAAAAAATGATATAAGAAAAAGTATAAAAGAATGTAAACTGCGTAGAATAGGATGGAATTTCATATGAAGTTCTATCCTTATGTGAACTGATGCTGATTAGTTTTTGGAGAAAATCCCACAACAGCAGATTCCGCAAATACTTTGAAAAAAAACCTTTTCACTGTTTCATATATGTAAACAATTTATTCAATATTTACACAATTTAATTAATGTATACAAACGGAAGCAATTTATTAATATACACAAACAGAAGCAATCTCTCTAATGTATGTAAGCAGAAATAATTTATTTAATATCCATAAAGAAGAATAATACTTCACCAGTTTTGTTATTTTATGATTGTTAATATCATTTACCAGCAAATCTCATTTTTTTAGAAAGAATTTGAACACACATATCCATCGCCAATTTAAACAAGTGGGTAAGTGTGATCGAAGATCGCTCAAAGGGTTTCGTTTAATATTCCTTTCAAAACACTTTATCCTTTCTTTAATAAATTCAAATAAATTTCATTTAGCAACAACAACAAAAAATAATGTTTTTTATAAAGTAAAAATTTACCGGTCTATTTTTTCGTTTTTCGAATATCTGAACCAGCCCGATGGCGGGCGAAGCCCGCTATTATATTCCCTCATAATAATATCCGTCATGCGGACTAAATGCGATATTTAAAAAAATAATTTCAAAATTAAATAAATTGTACACCTTCAAAATGTTAAAATATGTGAATATTTCCATAATCGGATTTTTATTACGATGCAATATGTTTCTCAAACTCATATATTTACTATTCTCTATTACTCATATTGATACTCGCTTTGTATTATTCTCAAACATCTGAAAAATTCGTTAAACTACCAATATGACGTCAGATTTTCTTTTTAATTTTCTAATGACGTGATATTAATCTGCTTTGTGCACATACACATACTCATACTCCTTGTATTATTGAGAAATCTTAGACATTTTCCGTTTTATTACCACTATGACGTCAATCAATTTTATTTCATATTTATCTTTTTTTCAATTGGTGAAACTTTTTATTTCATTTTCATTTTTCACGTGGAAATCGTCTGATAGAAAATTAATTATTGTGGAAAGAATTTCATCGTGGATTTTCAATTTTTGGCATCTGCTATAACGAAAAATATTTAAATTTAATAGGAAAAGGCTGTTAGAATTTTGGTTTTTTATCTCTATTTATTAAAATAATACGAATTTTTCAAATTTTAATATTTTGAGCTCTTCATAGCTGGTATTCAGATTTATACACGAAGTTTCAACCCTGTAAGTTACATAGTTTTTGAGAATGGCTCTGTGACAGACAGACAACGCAGCGGGAGTAATAGGGTTTCGTGAGATGAACGAAACCCTAAAAAGTGATAAAGCCCGAAATCCATATTAAAAGAAATTACCAATTTTTCAACAGTATATTTTTCAGTAGACCATAAAATTGCTATTTAATTTTTTTATATTGTTATAATTAATTTTTTTTAATCTCTTTTAGGTAAGAAGCAGACAATTTCTTCAGAATCTGATTTCTTCATAAGTAAGAAAATTTTTCAATATTTCATAACAGTTTTTTATCACACTTTTCGAACTTTCGAAAAATAATTTTATTAATAGTCTTATTTTTATCGTTGCATTTTTCGATTACTTTTAACGTAATTTTCCCAATTTTATTTATTTTTTTTAAAAACAAAATGTGATATTTTAGGGTGACTTTGAAAATTTTAAATGTTAAACGCGTTATTTTTAAATTTCATAATGTATGCATGTTTGGAATCAGTTTTAATACTTTTATAGCAGCTCGAACTTTATCGATTCTTTTAAGATAATCTACATTCCAATAAGATTCCAAAAAGCGTTTTGATGTTTCGCAATATGTTAAAAAATTTTTGAGCAAATTTACACGACTTTGATAAAATTGTCTTGTGTTTATGCTATGGGATTTTTAACTCTATTGATTATACAATTTTCTTCTAAAAAACACAACAATTTTTGAAACTCTTTAAGTTTTAATACACTGAGTATACAAAATCGCTCCCAATAAATAATTCCGAAACCGTTAATTTTAGAATTATACTTCCAATTGCAAAGATGTGACAAATGTTGTTATTCGCCAACTTAGAAGCTATTTCAGTCAAAATAACAATTTTTGGATAAAATTACAAAATTTGCATTTTTTTTTTTTTTTTTTTTTTTTTTTTTTTTTTTTTTTACAGTTTTCGCGTCTTATAATTTGTATTTAGAAATATATACTCCATTCTCTAATAAGTTAAATAAAAGAAAAATAACCACTTTTTTACTGTAAATGTTTACAAAGTTTTGCTATTTTGAATTTTATGAATTTTCAGTGTTTTCTGGCACTAAAAGTAGAGAGACGCATTTTTAGTTCCGAAAAACTTTGAAAATTGATAAAATTCACGCAGCGTAACTCGCTAAATGTTGGCGGTAATATATATATATATATATATATATATTTTAAACTGTTGTTATTTTTGGTTTTACTTGTCAAAGCATTGAGTATGTTTTTCTAACTATAATTTATTATGCCTATGTAAAAACGAAAAATTTAGTAACTTTAGGAAGCCAGGTAAAATTTTAGATTTAGTACCTTTAGGAAGACATATAAAATTTGAAAATTAGCGATTTTAAGAGGCTAAATAAAAATTTAAATTTAATATATTTTTGCAAGAAAAAAAAGTAAAACTTTATTGACATAAATGGTTTCTGAAATTATGGAGAAGAACATTTGATTTTTTTTTTTTTTTTTTTTTTTGCAATTTGAACTATACTTTTAAAACTACTAATTTAGGAATTAGTTATTGTGCAGCGATAAGAAGCGACACCCTGTATATTCACTGTACCGCAAAGCAAGGAGACTGAGGTTAATGCAGCCATCTAAGCTTTGCGAATGGTTGTGAGTGAGACTTTTAGAAACGTTTTTAAATATTTTTCATGGTAATAAACTTTATGCCAAAAAACTACTAAAAATATATTTATGCATTCTTTTTATTAATATAACTAGTCCGACATTTTTTTTTTGTCATTTTGTGGGAATTTGATATTATGGTCATATTACCAACATGTTTATGCTCATTAACTTTCATTATTTTTGAATTTGTTTTCTATGAAACAAAGAGTAAATATTAATTATATTGGGTTACTTTTTGAAACAACGTAATTTCATTAAAAAAAAAAAAAAAAAGGTTGTAGATTCATGCAAGTACTCAAAAAGGTATGCAATCTTAGAGAAGATATTGTATACGTCTCCTCCTCTTAGTTTGCAATCATTGTAACCATTTTTAATATAAGTGACTATTTATCTAAATATTGAAAAACTTCCATTGTACCATTGGTAAATTTTGTATGCAAAAGTACGCAAGTTAAGTTATTTTAAATTAAACTTAAACATACTGCAGGAAATTATTTATTCTATTGATATTGCAAGCTCTGCTGTATATTTTCAGTTGAATTCGGGGATTTAAGTAGTTCAACAGCATGCAATAATATAAGATGAGGGAGATGATAAAATATTCTAATATTTCCTTAAATCGTTAGAAAATGTGACTTACGCCAATAGTTAAATGAATAATATGCATATTTTGCCGCCTTTTTAAAAGGCCCAGTAACTCTTGAACTATTAAATAGTCTCCTTGAAATTTCAACTACGGGTACAGAGACAATTTAGCTATAATAAGAATTTAAACAAATACACATTTTGATTATTTTTAGGACATTGTATCCATTTTAAACTAGCACCATTTTTTGTCAATCGGATTACATTTTTTTTCAAAAAACTCCAGAAAAATTTAATGGAACTGTATCTTTATTCCTGAGTAATTGTTTTTTCACAAAAAACTCCGGAAGAAATTCATTGGAACTGTATCCATGTTGCTGACTAATTCTTTTTCCCCAAAAAATTCCGAAAAAAAAAATCCATGGAACTGTATCCTTATTCCTGACTAATTCTTTTTTCCAAAAAACTCCAGAAAACAATTCATTGGAACTGTATTCTTATTCTTGACTAAATTTTTTTTACCAAAAGACTCCGTAAAAAAATTCCATGGAAATGAATCCTTATTCTCGACTAATTATTTTTTCCCCAAAAAACTACAGAAAAAAATTCATAGGAACTGCATCCCTTATTCTTGACTAATTCTTTTTTTCCAAAGACACTCCGGGAAAAAAAAACAAAAAAAAAAAACAAAAAAAAAAAACATTGGAACTGTATTCTTATTTATGACTAATTCGTATTATTTAAAATAGGAACAATTAAGAACACAAATTATACGGGTTTGATGACATTGTCTTGTGTTGTGGAATTATTTAACCCTGTTGGCAGTTTAAAATTTTTTTTGAAAGACGGAACAGATTTGGGAAATATTTAAATTTAAATACACTAAATACTTATTCATTCTACTGCAAAGTAAGCCATTAAAAACATATATATATCTTCTTTTTATTCATTTAAGTAATCACCAGAAAATTCATTTTACGGGGGGAAAAGCTGAGATTAAAAAAAAGCAAAACTATAAGTGAAAACTATTATAACTTCGCCTTGAATCCCACTTATTGAAAATGAAAATAAAATAATTTGGCTTACATCATCAGCAAATAGGATTACGCCCACATTCAAAGACATAATATGACTTATTTGCATCTTTGTGGAGAAAAAAAGTAATAACTTTAAAAGTACTTCACATAATGTTTTGAAGTTTCTATGACAAATACAAGGATGATTTAGTTACAATAAATTAAAATAAATAGACAAATAGATAAATAAACATTTTGAACATTTTAAGGTACTGTGCCCATTTAAAGCTCACATCATTTTGTGGCAGCCAAAGCAGTTTTTATCCTAAAACTCCCGGAAAGAAAAAAAAAATTCATTGGAACTCTATCCTTATCCCTGTCTAATCCGTATCCATTAAAAAGAGGACAACAGCGAACGGGGTGCATTTGAGGGAAGGGGAGACGTTTTCCCATCTGATTATCGTTTGGTCTGCTCTATAGCTCACGTTCCAATCAATGGCGGACATTCCCTAGAAACTAATGGACGAGGCTGGCGGTAAGTGCCTATCTCGCACACTGGCCGGACGTAATTAGGTAATTAGCGGTAATTAATTGTCGCTTGACCGGACGGAACACTTAAGGGGATAACGCTGGGCGCCTCCACTGCAAGTGTTTGCTCTTGGGTAAAAAAAAAAAAAAAAGTTTGGCATCGTTTTCGTGCTAAAATCTAATTTTATTTTATTCGCATTCCAGATGGTGGATAGAAATATATTTTCAGTACATTATAAGATGCTTATTGGATTTTTTTTTTTTTTTTTTTTTTTTTTTTTTTTTTTTTTTTTTTATGTAGAAGGAATCATGAAATACAAGAAAAGTAAAAAGAATAGAAAAGTTCAACAACCGCAAAAAGAAAATTTTAAACTCAGTTTTCTACGCACTTCGAAACTTTATACTTTATATTTTAAATTTAAAGCTTAGCAAACAAGATCTTCACTAGTTTTAACTGTAGGCAAATAAGACTTATGTCTTTTTAATACATTTTTAATCAAAATCAGATTTAAAGTAGTTGAACTCAAGTTATATCATTTTTGTATAAACTCTTTCATAAGTATCAATTTAGAAATTTATTTATATAATCGTTTAAATAAATCACTGTGAACGCAAAATAAGCTCATAATTATTTAATTATAAGTACAAAAATCAATACTACAAAGTTTTTAACATGATTTCTGGGATGTTTTAAAAATGTACGTAAAAATAATTAACAACATTCACATAAATTGTTAATTCTAAAATACCATTTCTTTTAAGATTCTTTTTCTTTTAAATACATTAAAAACATTCTGTCGAAATATTTAATTGTTTTTGACCATTTTAATTGACCATTTTAATTGAATTTTTTCTCGTTTTAAAACAAGTTTCGAATCAATAACTTTTTACTATGCATGAAACATTAGCTATTTACTTTTAATATTTAAATTTTTCAGGTTAAATTTGCGAATCAAATTAAATTTTTCAACTATGATACTATAAAATATAAGTATTATGAGTGTGATACGTTAAGCAATTTTATTACATTTCACCTTTAATAATCACCCAAGGAGATGTTTTATGCCCTATTTTAAGCGTTTTGTGGTTTAATAGGAAAATGTAATCCTAAGTGCTGTTAGGGAAAATGAAAGTCATGAAAGAAACTTTTGAAATAAATTAATAATAAAATTCCAATAAAAACAGTCTGAATTTTTCAACAAGAAGGTTTTTTATAGCTCTCATTTTCTTTTCATATACAATGTTAATATGCGAAGAATTTTTAAATATTAGAATTAAATAAATAAAAGAATTATGAAATTAAATAATTCAAATATATATATATATATTCCTTCTAAATGCACGAAAGACTAACTTATTTTCACTTGCGGCTCACATTTTGCTGTGCAAGGAGCTTTTGGATTTATTCTGTATTTATTAAAAGTTAAATAAGCAAATGCTAACTCTTTACTGGTGCAGATTACGTGTTCCATCCAAAGTGATCACGGAAAAGAATTTTTCACTCAAATTTTTCTCGCAATTTAAATAAACACGAACGTTTCGCAAAAGTCAAAATCAGAATTCACTGCATATATAACAAGTCATTTGATACTTCCAATTTAGGAGGCGACGCCACATTGTTTCTCCTTCTTCTCCAAATTAAGAAAACTTTTGTCACTCGGATGATTCTGCAGCTTGAAACTCCTTCACTTGGCAAAACGCTGCACACATGATTTAGAAAACTAAACATATTATATCCATCACGAATTCCTTCCGTAGATGAGCGAAAGAAAAACTTGACCCTGTTTATTTGTTCTTTCAAATTAACAATTATTTCCTCGGTTTGTTACCTTCCACACCACGTCTTCTCCCTCTCTGCGAACGGGCCGTTTTTAAACTTTTCCTTCCCTGCTCATATGAGGGAATCTCTTCTGATTAGTTTCCCGTCACTAAAAAGTTCTTGGATTTTTTCGTGAATTCTCTGATTGAGTTAGAGGGTTGGGAGGTTGTGGGAAGGGGGAAAAAAAAGAAGTTCGAAATCTCGGAAAAGAAGAAGGAAGATCCTCCTCAGTTTGTGTGTGTGTATGCTGTGAGCCCCTGCCGAAGACATAACCCACTAAACGGATTACGCAACAAACCCGGCTGCTGGTAATTGCGTTAGCGCGCCTTGCTGTTGCCCCCCTCCCCAACACAAAGCCTTCGATCCTAATCAAGTTGTAACCTGTGAACAAATAAGATCGGCAGCTATCGTCCCGTGGGGGTGAAGCTTTTCTGGTCGGTCTCAGCTGCACACTTTGAAACGTTTATGGAAAATGGTAAAAGGTAGGTTTTTATCAGTCAGTGGGTTGTTTCATGTACCGTGATTCAAGAACACTCGGAGTGAAAAGAAAGATGGAAGGACGTCGCAATCGACTCATCGCACCCCCCCCCCCTTCCTTCTTTTCCACAAAAGGATTGCTTCATAAATGCTATTCCTTTACATTTATTTTTCCTTCAAATGCAGGTATTCTGCATGGATGTCGTATATGCTCCATAAAGCTTAACTTTTTTCAGTTTTTTCAATGATAACTCCATGTCTGGGTAAAATACTAATTATATATTTGGTGGTCAGTTAATATAATTATAAAAAGTTTCTTCCCCATGGAAATCAATAAAAGAGAAACGAAAAGAAAAGGATAAAACCACATAAAATTTAATGTTTCTAGTCTGATGTGGTGATGGGCACAATGAATGATTTTTCTATTAGAATGAACCATTCGGGTATGCGCAAAAGCATAGCTTTCATCCTTCGTATTCTTTTTAATCAATTAAAACCAGAAATTTTGTAAAAAATCAAAGCTATCAACCTTCGTATTCTTTTTAATAAATTAAAAACAGAAATTATGTATATTACTTTTAAATGCTAAAGGTGTAAAATTAACAACTATAATATAAATTAAAATAACTTTTATTAGTTGTTGTACATGTTATAATTTATTATATTGCTACAGAAATTATGTTTAAAAAAAACAACAACTCGCATCTGTTTGTTTGATTTTTAAACTTTGGGCTTTAAATAATTGAAAAGAATACGGTGATTAGTAGTTATGCTTTTTCACAATATTTCTGGTTTTAATTGATTAAAAATAATACCAATGTTGGCAGGCATGTTATTGCGCATGCCCAAATGATTCATTCGGATATCAAAATCATTTGTTATGCCCATCACTAGTCTGATGCACGAAATATTAGCGGACAATATCTGCACATCTACATGAAGTTTAATACATTCAAATAACTATTTTTGTACAAATATTGAGAATTATTCATAGATAAATACGTAATGGATTACATATGCATTTGCAATATTAAATGCAGATTGAAAATACAATTATAATGTCTTAATTTTTTTCTACAGCTATAAAAAAAAGTATGCATGGGAAAATGAACATAATCGAAGCAAAATAGAAAGACAGTTACCTTTAACATTTCAGCGGTTTGAGATGCAATTTAGTTCTACTTGGCTTGAATATATTTCTTGAAATTAATTATTCTTGCTTTTAAGAAAATAATAAATGCTAAATTTTTCGAAATCTGAACAACTAAACTAGCATAAAAACAGTTTTTAAAATCATAATTGTTTATATTTTCTCTCATAAAGATTGTCCCATAAAAATTGAAACGCGCTTTAATTTTTTTTTTGTTTTTTTTTTTTTTTTACCTTTTGGAGATACGTAGGCAATGTGAATTGCAAAAGTGTTTAAAATAAGATAATTATGATTATGTCGATGAAAAATCATGCCACAAATTTTCAAAAAGTTAAGGTTTTTAATTTTCATATGGTCTATAGGTCGTATAAGTTATATTTAGAAAAAAATTCATCATGCTATTACAAGTACAACAGTAAAAAACTCCTTCATTTATGACTAAAACTCGCCGAATTATGATACTTTGAATTTTATGAAATTCTACACAGAAAAAAAATAAAACCCAATTTGGGTCGAAAGATTCTTAGGTATGTGCCCAAATTGGGTCATGCCTGTTTTGGTTACCACTGTGTATCCATTTTGGGCACTGTTACCCATTCAAAAAAAAAAAAAAAAAAAAAAAAAACAATTTGGGCACATACCTAAGAATCTTTCCACCCAAATTGGGTTTTATTTTTTTCTGTCTAGAGCTTCCTGCTACTGAAAACGGATAGACGATTTTGTGTTCCGGAAAGCTTCAAAACTTCATAAATCATAGCAACTTCATAAATGATAGCATTAAAACTAGGTGAGTTTTGATGCTATCTGCATTAAGGCTACGTTTGCAGCTACGTCTGCATTAAACGATCTAAACATTTAAATGGTGTAAAATAAGTTCTTTCGCTGAATAAATTGAATTGCGTTTCTAAGGAGAAAACAAACATATTATCAAATTAATGTTGAAATAAACAACTTTTTCTTTAATTTAGTATAATTTTATCTTAAAAGACATTACGTGAGTTTTAGTCATAGAAGAATTTTTTTTTTTTTTACTGTTATACTTGTCATAACACGGTGAAAAAGCTTTTAAATATAACTCATACGACCATAACTACGACTATATAACTCATACGATCATATAAGTACAAATATAACTCATACATTTAAATATAACTTCATAAAACCCAAGGGCCGTATGCAAATTTAAAAATTGTAACTTTTTTAAAAATTAAAGGCAGGAGTATTTCATCAACATAGTTGTAATTCCTACCTTATTTTGAACACTTTTGGAATTTACATTACGTACGTATCTTCAACTGGTAAAAAATAAAAGCGCATTTCAATGTTTTTGGGACACCCTGTATAAGACTAGAAAAACAGTTTTAACTTTAATGGTTTTTAATTATCCCTTCTAATTATATTGTTGTAAGGCATAGCCTTTTCTTTTTTAAATGAAACTTTAAAAATCAATTATAGCACTATATATTGTTAGCATAGAAATGTGAATTTAATAAATATTAACTGTACATATTCCAAAAGAATAGTGATATTTTTGTTTTTTCCAAATGCAGGTTAGGTTGTTTCTTTCGATGTTTTTTGTTTGATGAAATACCATCCTAAATATATAGTATTTCTACTAAATTTAGAATTATTTTCTTAAGCATTGACCGATTATGTTTTACTGGCATAAGGACGAGTATTAAAACAAAATTTTAATACAGTTTACAGCTATGAAAAATAAATAAATAAATTTAAAATGAATAAAATTTTGAATGTGTAATATGTAAATTCAATAATGTAAAAAAAAAAAAAAAAAAAAAAAAAATCAAAATTATGACCCAATAAATATAACATATGTACGTAATAAAACATCTCAATTTTAACGTATTTTTCGGAATCGAAGAAATGAAGAGTAAATAAATAAAAATTGAGGAGAAATAGAAATGAGAGAAAACTTGGTGTATACATGTATATTACAAAATTTATTTTTTTTCCGAAATCTGCTAAATTATTCTATAAAATTTTTCCATTTAGTAATATTCCGTATATAACCCGGCTTATTAAAATAATTCTTATTCTTAAAATAGTCCTTTACTATTCATATGTAAAGCCATTTCAGCCTAATCCACTTAATAATATTTATTCCAAAATAGTTAGATCTAAAAATGGCGATAACTACTTAAATTTATTCTTTAAATAGAACACCTTTATTTTTAATCCAGTATTAAAATTCATTATTATTACTCCCGTGTAGTCAAACTGCTATAAATTCTTTATTAAATGCTAAAATATCATATCTCTTAAATTATTCCGCTCTAAAAACCTTTTTTTTTTTTTTTTTTTTTAATGTTATATTATTAAATATTAAATGTTTATTGCAATATTTCCAAAATGTTCTCATTTTTTTTCCTACATCAAAGATTCATTTTCTTTTTTTTGTTCTTTATTGCGTATTAAATTCGAAGCTAGTTTTAACCACAGCTTCAAAGCAGATAAATTGGTTTGTTTGTACGTAATTCATCTGGTAACGAGAGTTTAGAAGCCTGTAGAATATTTTCCCGCGCGGAAGCCAATTTACTTCAAAATTATTGCACCGGAAATACTAAATAAATCCCTTTAAAACCCGCGCATGCGCGGTAGCGTATTACTGCTTGCGCGGCAGCGTATTACTGCTTTTTTTACTGTTTAATACTGTTAATTTTACGGTATAATACTGGCAGCTGGGGTGCCAGTTTTATACTGCAAAATCAACAATTATTTTTTGCAGTGTATATTTTGATCTGCATTAAACGATGTAAACATTTAACTGGTGTAAAATAAGCTCTTTCGTTGAATAAATTGAATTACGTTTCTGAAGAGAAAACAAACAGATTGTCAAAACTTAATGCTTAAATGAAGAACTTTTTCTTTAATTTAGTATAATTTTAGTTTAAAAGCACGTTATATAGTGACATTGTTTTAATAAAAAATAAATAAAATACCGAGGACAAACAAAACATGCAAATAAATTTCCATACTTACATAATTTAACTTTAATTAAAGTGATCTCTCACTTTTCTGTGCACTACTTAGACACTGAAAAAAAAATTGTTGATTTTACATTATAATACTGGCACTCCAGCTGCCAGTATTATTATACCGTAAAATTAACAGTAATAAACAGTAAAATAAGCAGTAATACACTACCACGGCAAGCTATTACTACTGCAGTGTGCGGCAGTGTATTACTGCTTATTTTACTGTTTATTACTGTTAATTTTACGGTATAATACTGGCAGTTGGAGTGCCAGTATTATACTGTAAGATCAACAATTTTTTTTTTCTTTCGCAGTAGACAAATAATCATTTTGCCACATCATTTTCTTGTTTTATGTCACACTCGAAAATTTGGTCTGTTACATCACATTTTGATCGGTAATATCGGTGAAAACCGTTAGCAATTTTTGAACCTATCACGTTTTTGATTGTAGAAAGTATTCGTCCTCTTCATTATTCTCACCGATAATTTATTGATCTCGCAATAACCAAAGTTACATCCAAATTTCTATTGGAGAAATGTTGTACAAAAGCAGTAGTTTCGATTCTGCTCGGTCAGTTTATAGTTTTTTTCTCTGCATTATCTGATAAGTAGTACGCTTTAAGTGATGTCTTTAACATTAATTCCAAGTAGGAAATAATGCGGGGGTAAACGAAATTGTTTTCATTAACCGAAGAGACGTCCTAAGTGACGCCTTATGGAGAGTCCATTGTATATACAAATATAGAAATATGGAGACAGATAGATATCAATAATATGTATAAAGAAGTGGATAAAGAGCCGATTGAAACACATTTGAAAGAAAATATATGGAAGTAATAAATATTTTCCAATAATACTATTCTCCGATTTTGTTTAACTAATAGGTAAATGTATATGCAACACGTTGTAAACTTGTAAGAAATGTGCTTTTAGTGCTGAATTAAGCATGATATTTTTACTTATTCGGATACTTATTGTTTATGATAAGAATAAGAACGTAATAACTGTACTAGTTTACATATTTAATTTATCCATGTATACATTTATATAAAATATTTATGTACAATTCAGCATTACATGCTTCAATTTAAAAATAAGACAATCTCTTATTATAAAAGATAAATCTAAACTGATAATTCAAAACTTCTCGAACATTTTATCCAAAGATAAACCGGATGAAGAATTAGAGGAAAACTAAACACGTATTTGCGAAATATTAAATCTTAAAATTTGATGATTATTGCATCTTGGCTATGCATATCTTTCGTATTACATGCCCAAAATTTACGTGGATAAAAGCAGATTGAAACACATTTGAAAAAAAAATATATATATAAGTAAATAAAGAATTTTCCAATTATACACTTTTCTGATATTGCGTAAATAATGGATAAATGTATATGGAACACGCTGTAAACTTATCAGAAATGTGTTTTTAATACTGAATTAGACATGACACTTTTACTTATTTGGAAACTTATTATTTATTATGTATGATAAGAATAAGAATATAATAACTGTTCTTATTTACATATTTAATTTATCCATGTATACATTTGAAAGAACCCTTTTTATATACAATTCACATTGGATACTTCAATTAAAAAAATAAGACAATCTCTTATTATAAAAGATAAATTTAAACTGATAATTCAAAACTTCTCGAACATATTCTCCAAAGACAAGTCGGATGAAGAATTACAGAGAAAAATTAAACACATGTTTGCGAAATATTAAATCTTAAAATTTGACGATTATTGCATCTTGACTATGCATATCTTTCATATTACACGCCCAAAACATCTTGAAGGGCGGCAGTTTTAAAAGAGTATGTCATCTTATAACAACAATGAAAATTTTTTAAAGAAAATCTTGACAAACTTATTAGGAACGGTTCGCAATTATCAAAATATTTTGTCCCCTTGTCAGGCCGCTACCATATATATCTATATATATATAGCGACGGCACGAGTGAAGGGAACGGAATGTGTTTCATAAAGGCTCATCACATCGTATATGACAACGGCCCCCTCTTCCCCTGAAATGTTTCAAAGGGGTGGTACAGCAAAAACGTGGGGAAATATTAAGGGCATGAAAATAATTATGACAGCAAAGAAAATTCTCGACATCCGTGAGACAGATTAAATTTTATAATGATTCACTAATAAATCGCTTGTCTTCTATTTTATACAATCTTTTATCTGTGAGATATATGAATAAAAAGTGAACAATATTTTTGAAATATATAATCATATTAGCTGAGGGCAACATAAAGTATTACATTTACATTGCATGAGATCTTTTGAATTTCGCTGTTAAATAAATAAAATTAATTTGATGATTGCCAATACAATTTTCGTATTTTTACGGAATTTATTCCTTTGATGAAATAATTTTGTCAAAGTGTCAGAAATTAACCAATATAAATGACAGATAACAGTGCTAAAAGTCCACTTAATTTGTCGTTTTTTATGAGGCTTTGGGATTTTTTAAAAATATTTTTACACTCGAAAGAGAACTACCGTATTTTGCTAGTTCAATTTCCGTATTTTTACATATTTTGTTTACCTTTTGCAGTGTAACAATAAAAGTTAATTCCACAGGCTTTAGCGAAAATACAAATTTAGCATTATCTGTCAAATATATTGTCAAATTATAATTATAATTATAATTATTATACAAATTATAATACTATAATACTAATAATTGTAATACAAATTATAATTATAATAATAATTATTATTATTGTCAAATCCCCTTAATTTTTTGACACATTCATGATATTACTTTCATAGAAAAAAAAACTATTCCATGAAAATATGGAAATTTTAATTGCAATCAACGGATTACTTCATTTTATTTTATTTTATTTTATTTTCTATTTTTTACAGTGTTGAAAAAATATATATATTTCACATTTTGAAACGATTTACACCTTAAATTTCATTAAATTTCTTATAATATTTAGGAAATCATACTTACAGTATAAGTTAAAGAGAAATTGTGAAAATTGAATTTTTTAAATTATCTGACTTTGATGTAACTATAGTAAAACAATGTTTTCCCAATGAAAATGTCTATTTTCACTGACGGCATTTTAACAGCTGAAAGCATTTCCTCCTGTGAAGAATATATCTCTAAATTCGGAGCATGTGAAATAAAAAAATCTTTTTAAATGATGAAAGTATTTCCCTTTTAAGGCCTTGATAATAGTTTTAACAACCAACGATTCAAATAAATAATATTTTTTCTTTTAAATACCTGAGAGAATGACATCAATACAGATGTATTAATACTCCTTATTTTACTTTCTTAACAATAATGGAATACCTCAAATGCTACCATTTGAACAGCAGAAAATTGCTTCAAAAATAAAAATTAATAATGGATGGTGTTGGATATATAATTACTTTGATGAATTATGCAAGCATAAATAATGTCAATGAAAAATTAATAAATAAGCACTAGTACGTATTTCGCTAATTTTTCTGTAAAAGAATAACAAAAAGGACAAACAATACGCAAATAACAAAAGTAGGTTATCTTTCAACACTGCCATATTTTATGCCTTCGCCTGTAGAACCACTTCTACTACAACTGTCGTAACAATACAGGGAAACTAACAGTACGACCGGCTATAATGATAGCCCTACTCGCACGTATTGTGTGTTTACAAAGAAAAATACTGTGTGCGTGTGTGTGTCATAGTTGCCGGCTAATTCAAACGCTTTTAGCCGGTATGAACCATAAAAAGCAGAAGTAAGAGGTTATATTGATGAAAATGAATTACTAGCAAATAAAATATTTGAATAGATGAATTAATTATGCAAAATTTTGAGAATTCTTTTCTTTGCATTTCCATATAATATGTCATAATATAACAGAAAATATATTTACAGGGAACAGAGGAGAAATTTTACATCAATTTACGAAGAACTGGTTGGATATTTAAAACTTCAGTTACATTGTAAAAATATTTCTTTTTAAATTATTTTTTTTCTATTTTGAGACAGCAGTGACTTTGAGAAATACGTGAGAACTGCATTTTCTCCTTTAAAAAAAAACTTGGCTTCGTTAATACCTTTATTTATCACTTTGCTCGCGCTTTAACTTTCGCATAATGCTCGCAACTGCGCAATTTAAAATATTTTTAAAGCATGTTCATTTTTAAAACATATAAATAAAGTTTTTTTTTTCTTTCAACTTCTCAAATTTCCGCAGAATAATACAAAAATTTCAGGTACCTTAGAATCTGCGAGCGAGTGTTGTTTAAAGTGCGTTTGTGATCTTTGTATATGAGGGGGTTAGAATGACAGTGGAGTAAGTCAATATTTAGTAATTTGAGAAAAGAAGGGATTTGTGATACTTGTCGTAATGCCGTTGCATTAAGTGATCCAACTTGTTTTGCCCTCTAGCGACTCTCTAAGTGAACTACGACTTATTTGACTGTCACACTGAACAGAAATTAATATACGTTCAGGAAAAATATGGTTATCTAGATTTTTTCAAAATTTTGACTTACTGCTCCACCGTCATTCAAACTACACACATAATTTAAGTTACTTGTAGATTTTAAAATTCACTTCCTCTTTGTTTTCTTAAGGGGGACCGGAAGTCAAAATTCTCACAAAAAAAAGTTTTTTTTTAATTAATACAATATTACAAATTTAAATAAATTAAATAAAGTAAACCGCGTATTTCTAAGATGATTACATCAGCAGATATAACAACTTTTGTGTTGTACTATTAGTCCTGTCTCCTTTAATTCGATATATCTCAGAATGGATTTATTCATAATTTGTCATGGTTAAAAGGGTATATCTACGCTTCCTTGCAAGATATGTGTATGAAATTTTCTAAAGAGTTTTCATGCTATGTTTTTAATAAATTGTCTTCAGGATTTTTTATTGCATGTAAAAAAATTTAAAATATATTCTTCAAAATAAAAATAACTCTCAAAAATCCTCTTTTTTTTTTTTTTTTTTTTTTTTTTTTACTTTTAAATTTATTATAAATTTTATAAGTAATATTGTTATAAATCCTCAAGACAAATTAACAATAAATCTTTTCTACACACAATAGGGGAAAAAAAGCTTGTAAATCAAGCAAGTGGTTCATGTGGTTCAGCTATATCAAGTGGCTCAGATATCTCAGAAATTAAATCAGTTTAAAATTAGAATTTTTTTTTTTAATTGAAAGTTTTCAATAAGTTTTTATCTGGAAATTAATTTTTATTAAAAAACACATTTCAAGAACTAAAAAAATCATTCAAAAAATGCCTTAAAATAAAGAATATAAAGTTTTGACCGCCAGACTTCATTAATTTCATTTTCAATTTTATTCAGCGAAACTGAATTTGGATCACAGATTTGAAGTCTGAGTGAGAGATCTGATTCACTGTCACTACACTCCCTTACATTGTAAACAAATTCCCGTATATACAGGTGTTTCAAAAAGAATCACACGATTTGAAACGCGAATATTATGAAAAATGTTGAACACAGACACTTAAGATTAATTTTATATTACATGGCTAATCATAACGTTTCTTTACAAACCAAATTAAAGGTGCTCAATATGTCCATCTTTGGAGGCACGGTATGGTCTATACGGTAGTCAAATTCGTCTCACACTTTTGCGAGCATGTCTGAATCCACTGCTTCCACCTCTGCTGTTAGTATCTTCAGTTCGGCTAATGTAGCTAGAAGGGAAGGCTCATAAACGTAGTTTTTTATAAACCTCCAGAAGAAGAAATCTCACACTGAGAGGTCCGGCGATCTTGAAGGCCAGACAAACACTGAAGTGGCGAGCGAAGAGAAAGAGTTAGCGCTACCTGTCGGCAACTGCGTGAAACTCGAAATTTCCCTCTTTCTACCTACACATTATTCGATCAAAACGGATTAAAAGCTGAATAGTTATGATTTTTTTAAAAATTGGATAGGATTTTTTTTAACACTCTATATACAGGTGATTTTACGTGAAATTTCTGTGTTTTAACGGAAACTTTTTGCTTTGAGTGGAAATCGTAAATTTTCCTAGAATAAATGTAAATTTGCCTTTTTATCCTTACTCTTTGAATTTTACTTCCAAGATAGACAAACGAAAATTTTCCTTTTCAATGGAGAGAAAACGGAAAATATCCATTTAAATTTACGTAATTGATGTTTTGGCCTCTAATCAAGTCATTGGGCCAGATGGTTTAGGGAACAGAGCATTTATCCCCTCTAGGCGAATAACGAGGTTCGATTCCCGAAGAAGGCAAGGCAATAAAAAACGGATGTAATATGCAATACAGATACCGGTTCCGTATAAATGTACATCAGTAAATTTAATTATTATTATGTCTATAGGGTTTTTTTATTGTTTTTTTAATAATGTGCTATTGGTCATATTTATTTGTAAAAACAAATATTTCTCTTCTTGAATAGCGGAAAATTTCCATCTTGAAAAAGAGGGAATAACAAAAACGGAAAATAGATGGCAACTTTGCTGCCTGTACATTAATTTACTTAATTTGTACTTAATATGTACTTAATTTATTCTTACAGCGCACACGCACATATTGTGTGATTACAAAGAAAATAATGTGTGTGTGTGTTATGGTTGCCCCTCCAATTCAAACGCTTTCAGCCGGTGTGCCATGATATCCAGGTTTGCCTCGAAAATATTCACTAGCATCATTCTATAAAAAAATTAAGAAGTAACAAAACCATTACTTAAACTATGTCATTTGCATTGTGATGATATTTAGTGTTACAAAGTATACTGGAAAAAAAAGTGTTGATTTTACAGTACAATATTGGTATAATCAGTATATTACCCAGCTGTCAGTATTATACCGTTTATTAACAGTTTTATACAGTAAATTAACAGTAATAAACAGTAAAATAAGCAGTAATACGCTGCCGCGCATGCGCGGTAGCGTATTACTGCTTATTTTACTGTTTAATACTGTTAATTTTACGGTATAATACTGGAATACATTTTATACAGATGTTATATATATGCGTCATATATGTCTATAATTTGGTCATATACGTCCATAAAATGTCATCGAGTCATTTGTGACTATAACGCCATGTATGTATAAACCTTGGCGATACCTCTTGGTCGCTTGGCGATTAATCCGCGGTGGCCGCTATAACAAGGAATGTCCAATCATATAGGAATCCAAGGAATGTCTTTGATCAATAATCCAATTCTAATTCAAAATACTAAAACAAAATTTTCATTCATAATAGTGATTCAAAACACAACACGCATATCGTATTTTTTTCAAATATTTCTCGGTCTTTTAAAAGAGTTTTGTTTTTATTCTTAAAAAGAATACAATTATAAGCTTTTACAACAGATACAGATGAATAGATACATGCGGATGGAAATAAGTGCTCTATTAGGGGTATAACTTAGAGATTGTTTTTAAAATAAATTAATAAACCTATATATGTGCACCATTGGTTGGACAAAGCACATCAAGGCGATAATAGTTGACGTTTCCGTCTGATACTCTTTTTCGTCCACTCCTTGCCTTAACCAATACTGAAATGGTTTCATGAATTTCTTGTGTCACGTCCATCAATTCGTGAATGTCGCAAGAATTTCATAGAGACCGATTTATGTACCGGTATTGGATAACGCAATGGGTGGAAGAAAAAGAATATCAGAGGAAAACATGGATGATATCGCTTTGACGTGCTTTTTGCAACCAATGGTGCACATATATAGGTTTATTAATTGATGCAAAAAAAAATCAATATATGCTCCTAATATTGTATTCCTTCCTATACATGTATCTGTTCATTTGTGTTTTTAATAAAAGCTTGAAATTGTAAAGAGACTTATTGTACAGAGACTTATTGTACAGAGACTTTAAGGACACTCTATGTATAACAAATAATTATGAGATTCGCAATTCTACGATTAATTTAAATGATATTTTTATATCCTTGATTTATAGAATTAGTTGTGTAAATGTTCTAAATAATAGTCGTTGAAGCGTGAGATCTGGTATACTAATAATATGACCAATAATTATGAATTTCGTAATTCTACTAACTTTTATTTGGCTTTTCCGTATCGGCACATTTGACTACATTCATATTCAATGAAAGGTAAAACAACATTTACAGGTATCAGTGGCAGAGTAAATTAAGTTCTTGAAAATGCTAATGTTTAAAAAAAATAAATGCTAATTTAAAATTTAGGTCGCTTTTGGTGAATGTATAGCAATGTTCGTTTAATTTAACGAAAAGAGTGTCAGACGAAAATGCCGACGATTATCACTTTGATGTGCTTTGTGCATCCAATGATGCACATATATAGGTTTATTAATTTATTTAAAAAAAAATCTTCAGTATAGATACTCCTAAGAGTGTACTTTTTTCCATATATGTATCTGTTTATTTGTGTTTGTAATAAAAGCTTGAAATTGTAAAGAGACTTTGTTTATATTGGCAACCACGAGATTTAAAATGAATGTAGATAACAAATAACAGGTTTCCACCAATACACCGACTGTGGTGTATTGTGGTGAATGTTTACACACTCTGTTGTGTCAAACCACTTTCATTAAAATAAACCAGATGACGTGCAATAGCTAAATATCAACCAATAAGGTAAGAAATATTCCCTTTAAATTCATTTTTTTTCATTAAAAATTACTTGTTTTAGTGAAAAATGTTTCATGAATAAAATTACGTATATTGGAAACTATTGCAAGCAATAATACAGCAAAAAAATTCAGTAGATTTTACTGTTTTGCAAAATATATTTTAATAACTTTAATAATAATCGTTGTACTTCAAATAAAAACACAAATATATCATCTTTAATAATCTGAATATTAAAATCATTGTTATTAATTGTCTTGGAATTGGTGCCTAAATTACTTTAAAACTGATATTTTCATGTACCTTTTTTTATGATAAAAAGTTTTTCTCAAAAGATTTATTATGTTTTGCTCAAATATGTTATATTTTGTATTGTAGCTTCCGGAACTATAAAAAAGTGTCAAAATAATTTGATCGTCACATATTCTCTTAATTATTTATTGGGAAAATCTTACATTCTACACATAATAAAATTACAAAATATCTTCGAATGTTTACAAATTTCAAAATTCATTGTAGACATTTGTAACAAAGAAAAAAAAAGTTATTTTTTATCTAATCTATATTCTTGAGCTGCATAGGTGCACATAACTTGGGTAAACAACGAGAGCAGAGTAAAAACTCGGCGTGCAGAAAACAGGAAATTATTCGATAGCTTATCAGATGGGAATACATCACCTCCACTTTAAAATTGATTTTTAGAGACTGCTGAGAAGGTTACTGTACATATATTCCCCGTACTTATCGGTTTTCTAAGGAGCTAATGTCCTGAATCTAGCGTAAGAGTTGATCTCTATACACTCCTCTTTCAGATTTGTAGAGGCACCTGACAAACTCATGAAGTGCGGAAGAGTGAACTTCCTATGTCTAGTTAGTTCGGCAATAGAGAAGATGCAGATTTTAGGTTCGGTTTTGAGGTCCGAACTAGTTGAAAAGCGCTTTAAAATAAGGTATACGTGAGGGTAGACCAAATAAGGTTTGCGCGTGATTGTCAGCGAGATTTTCGTGAAGTTTTAGACAATTTTGGATCGCAGTAAACTTTAACGCAATGACAATGAGAAAAAGATTTATCCCTAGTAACAAAGATTTATCCCTAGTGTAATGAACCAACATTGTTCGTTTTGGCCAATATTAGAAATACTAGAATGAAACATTGCCTCAGTATTGGGATTGTTACATTTTTTTTTAAATATTGCATCAATATTGACAAGAAATATTTTGCAATTTCATTGCTAATACTTTCAATATAAAGCCAACATTTCTATAATACTAGCGTTTCATATTTCTCAAACAAAGCCAATATTTCTGTAACAGTGGTGTTTTATATTTCCAATATGAAATGTATTAATGCCCTCCTTATTAATTATTAAGGAGGGAACGCCCTCCGTGGGGTCTTTCTAAAGGAATCTAACACGTATTAACAGTAAGGCTTGAAGAAAAGCACAGTAAACTCCGAACGGTTATGCGAATGAGTCCGATATTGGTTCGAAACCTCTACCTTCAGTTAAGGGGCTACTTCACTCAGACAGAAACACCCACTCGCTAATGTTAATCCTATGGAGAACATTTTTGAAGATATCTCGTTCGCATTTCAATATTTTTAAATGATTTTTTTTGCATTGGATAGCTGAGGTCAATCTCTATGCACGCTCCTTTCTACTTTTTCGATTTTGATTACAAGTGTTTTTTATTAAGATACTTTCACTTTCGAAACCGGTTTTGAAAGTGAAAGTATCTTCAATAAAAAAAACTGCAACAAAAATCGAAAAAGTAGAAAGGAGCGTGCATAGAGTTTGACCTCAGCTATTGAATGCAAAAAAATCATTTAAAAATATTGAAATACGAACGAGATATCTTAAAAAATTTCCCCCATAGGATTAACATTAGCGAGCGGGTGTTTTCGTCTGAGTGAAGTAGCCCCTTAAGTAGCTTATAGAGCAGGACCTCTCAGCACTGGCAGGGCTCTTCAGAAATAAAAATTACTATTCTCGATCTTTTTTTTGAAGGTGAAAGAACTCTATAATATGTTAATTAAAACTTTTTAACGGTGATTTTAAGATACTGTTCAGCTTTAACAAAGTTTTCGTAATTTAGTTTGATGATTTTTCTTGATTTTTTTTTCCCTTACGAAAAAGAAAATGATGTTAAGAAAACATAATAATAATTTTTGGTGTAAGATAATTTTCAAACATTTCAGAAAATATGAAAGATAAATTAAAGATCCATGTTTAAATGTATCAAATGCAGTTAACCCCCTTGAGCATTTAATGACAACATTTTTACAGCAGGCAATATTTAAACTTATAAGTGAAGAGTTTTTCCATTATTGGTGTTATATCCAGGTCCTGCACAGTTCTAATATGTAGTACGTAACTAAAATTTAAAATTTATTTTTACACTTTTCAATTGCAAAAAAATTTTTATACAGATTTCAATTACTTTAGTGTGAAACTAAATTTCTAAAAATAATTTTTTAAATGATTTATATAGATAATTGCCAGAATAGAAGACTGGTTCTGCGAAATGTACTCTGAATTTAAAGTTTGAATTAAATATTAAAGTACCAATAAAATTGCGCAAATAAATTTCGCATTTTAGCATATAATTTATATAAATGTGAAACATATATTAAAATTTATGTAAAATATGTAAAATTAAAAATGAAAAGAAAAATTAGTAAATGTTTCACACAGATTTAGATTTAAAATATTACATGTTTATAAGCATTTTAATAATAATTGTATTAAGTTAGTTCTTTTATTTATATAAAAATTTTGTCCTGTTTTTACATACTACAATGTAAGCCAAACGTTTTCGTGATATTGTTTTTGAAATTTCTTTTCTTCTAACTCAGATTCTCTAAAAAATGCTTTTGAATAAAGAATAACGAATTTCAATTATACTAATAGTCTAATTCGAATTGCTATTCATGACATTCAAGAATTTATCATATTATATAAATAAAATGCTTAAATGTTTATTTTCCTTGTGTATGGAAACTTATGGCCAACCCTGTATATTTTTCTACTATTTTTAGGTGTATAGTAATATACGTATGTTTAAATACTTCAAATGCAGATAAGCCACCTTGAAAACATTTAACGTCAACTATTTTTGTATCAGACGATATTTAATTTAGTTTATGGTACAAATAAAAAATGTTTAAATGTTTGTCTTTTTATGCATGGAAACACCCTGTATATTTTTCTACAATTTTTGAAGTAAAACACATACGTATTCTAAATAGCAATATATGTTTAAATACTTCAAATGCAGACAGCCACCTTGAAACGTTTGACGCCGACTATTTTTGTATCAGACGATATTTAATTTTGCCTATGATACAAATAAAAATGTTTAAATGTTTATTTTTATTTTATGCATGGAAACGCTCTGTATATTTTCCTACAATTTTTGAAGTAAAACACACACGTATTCTAAATAGCAATATATGTTTAAATACTTCAAATGCAGACAGCCACCTTGAAACGTTTGACGCCGACTATTTTTGTATCAGACGATATTTAAATCGACAAGCGAAGAGCTCTTCCTATATCGCATTACAGCACGGCTCTCCGCATCTTCTCCTTCCGCACTTACTACATCCTCCCCTTTCATCCTTTCGGTGAGGGAGGTGGGGGGGTTGAGAGAGGTGATGCAGCTATGATGGCCATTTTCCGCCTCTCACTCTACTCTCGGGGTCAGCAGGGGTGTCAAAAGCCTGTCTGCTTCGTCTTCGCACCCACCCTCCCACGCAGCTCCCTTTTCGGACGTTTATAATTTTGTTGTTTCCGCAGCATGTCACTAGCTTGACAACCACCCCCTCTTTCTGGGATGATACCGTGTTCTGACACGTGTCAGCAAGGAGGAGGGTTTAATTGCTGGACACTGAGGTTGGGGTCCGGACTGTTTTTTTTTTTTTTTTTTTTTTTTTTTCAAGAAAAAAGTAAATGTATTTTGTTTTTAGAGAATTTTTTTTAATGATAGGGTGTATGTAAAAAAAAAGAGTACGTTGATGAGTTAGATGTGCTTTTTTCTAAAGTATTATTTGAAAACAAAGGGAAGTGATATTGATTATCTCGCGGCATTTTTGAAAAGGTAATATCTGCTCTAAAAGCTTTTTATTTTACGCTAATTTTAAAATTATTTAAAACAGTCGCGCGTTGGAAAATGCGTTCTGTTAAAAATGTGAACATAAATGTAATACTCAAGGCTCTTATTATTTTTTCTTCGCTATGCATGGATAAAGCCGCTGATGAAGAAAAAAAGATTTTAGAATATTTCGTATATATAAAAAAACAATTTACAACTGTATATGCAGTCCATGAAAAAAGAAGAAAAAAAAGTATTACTTACAAGAAGAAGGATAAGTAAAAAGCATGATTTAGATTGCTCAACAATATATAACGTCTTCAGAATACCGCATATTATGAAAAAAGAGTGCTTTATTCCATTAAAATTTGTGACTTTAAAACGTTTCTGCCACAGTGATAGCGCATATTTTAAATTTTAAAAAGCACTTTTAATTGCCGGATATTATTTGAAGTTAGGACGAAATCTCACACAGAAAAAAAAAAAAAAAATGCGTTTCTTTTCTTGAAGAAATATATATTTGAATGAAAGAATAATAATAAAAAAAATTACGCAGTTTGGTTACAGATCATTTTTCGTGGGTACGTTTAAAAAAATATTATTGATTTTTTATCGACATTTTGGAAAAGATAATGTCTTTTTTTGAAAGCTTCCATTTCTGTTACTTATCGCTAATTTAAATTTTTTAAAGCAATTACTGTATTGAAGAAAGTGTTCGCAAAAATTTTAAAGTGAAAGCATTGTTCATCAATCTTTGGTTTCGATTCATAAATAGAAATACGGGTAGGAGCGCAGTATATATTTATTTTTGTATTAGCTTTTTATTTCACTTGAATTATCTTCTTTTAATTATTTACTTAATTTTGTAAAAAAAAAAAAAAAAAAAAAAAAAAAAAAGTAGAAATATACGAGGACCAGTGCGAGGATTTCGCACTACAATCTAATACTTTTTTTTTATCAATATGTAATAATTATTAGACGTAGGTTTAAACTTCTAAAGAAAATGTGAGGATAAAAATATCTGCAAACAACATTTAGTTTTTAGTCAAGCCAGAATATCATCTAATTTATTCCGTCAAAGTTAGAGTAAAAATGGATCTAAGATTGCAAAAGGCGAGAAAAAAAATATATAACAATCGTATTTTAACTGCATTAGAGGATGACGTCATCCGCTTCGGGGAAAACATGGGACATAGAAATATAAATCTAAACGTTTCAATTTCAACTTCGCTTTTTTATCATAAATATAAAATAAACTCATGCGGTGTTTTTTCAATCATTGCTGAGCATCATATAATGTGGTATTTTATTATTTGTGGCAACAGTAATTTGAGGAAAACATTTCATTTATTTCATGAAATCAATGCCGATTTATTTTTTAATTATCAGCAAATTTTAATCAAAAAACATGTTTTAGGAAAATGTAAGTGTACTATGTCAGAAGCCTGTTCAAAATCCTTTCATGTGGTATCTCATTCGTCGTTCTAAGTTTCGTATTTTCTTAGAAAAAGGGCTGTTGACAGGAGAAATAATATATACGATAGCAATAGAAAATATTATAATTTTGGATTAGCAGACATTTTTTTATTTATATTCCCGCTAATGAAAATGACATCATTTAAAAAAGAAACAAGAAAAAAACGTCATGCGTCAAGAATACATAATGAAACACTTTCCAACACTTCCAAAATATTGCAACAGAATTTTACAATTAGAAAATGTGATACCAGATTTCAGCAAATACCGTCAATAGCCGGAAAGTACATACATGTTGTACATACATATATATGCTCTTATAGATCTATATATAGACTACATAGTGTGCTAAAATTTTTCGGCATTGCCAAATACAATGCGAATACCATTGCGCTATTATCTAATAGACAAAGTTCCGTCTCCGTCTAATAAGAAGCAACTCTTTTGTTTGATCATTTATACTACAGTTCGATTGAGAAATGTGGCCGTTATGACCAACAGAAATTAAAATGTTCTCTAGTCACCATACTAACTACTAAAAAAAAGAGAGCATTACAATCATTGCAGAGATTGGCTATTGAATTTAAATAATGTTCGGGTTATTGATTTTCGTTTGTTAGTTTTTGAACTCCGGGCCTCTCAGCTTGATGCTATGTGTGGTTCTGGTAGTTTAAATAAAATCTCTCTATGCTAAATTATATTTCGTAATATGCGTCATCTTGTGGCAAGTCTACTACAGTTTTCTATCTTTGGATACAAGCAGAGTAAATACAGTGAAAAAAGCAATAAATTATTTCACATAAATAACAGTGTTTAACTTTCAGATTTGAAAGAAATGTGAATAGTAAAAAAGTGGATTTTTAAAGCTGAATTGTTTGAATAAAATTAAAATAACATTATTTTCGCTGCCTTTTCTTTTTATATACCAGTTGCAATCATGTAATCATTAACCTGAAAAAAAAAAAAAAAAAAACCTCCATAACTGATTCTGATAGAAAAATAATCCTCTAGTTTGCATCAAATAAAATTTTCCTAGTCTTCCGTAATCAGGCTCACAGCCAAGTTTGAAGTCAAAGATAGAAAAGGTTTTGAAGCGATATGGTTGCAAATGTACCAAAGTTAACAACAAAACGAAGTTAATTACGCGCAAACTACGTTCCATTAAATAATGTAAAATTGCTGTTGACTGAATTATAAATCTTTCACCAATAAAACGACTTGAGAATGATAAATGAAGTTAGTTATGCAAAATTTTTAGTAATAATCATTTAGTTGAGTACTTGAACCGAAGGTTTTTTTTTTTTTTTTTTTTTTTTTTTTTTGCATTTCTCTAATGAGCATAATAACACGGAGCAATAAATAGTCTTGCTTTTTTTCTTTTATTTTCAAGATTTGATTATTCTTCAATCTGTTGTCTAAATAAACCCCATAATGAACATAATCATTAATTTGTCACTAAGTTTAGTGGCTAGGTCTGTGTGATAGCCAAAATGGCTTTGTAATAATTTTATCTAATCTGAATTCCGTGTACTTTTTTCTTATCTAGGCTAAAATGATAAAACAGCAAATATTGTTCCTTGGCCACCATTGGCATTTCAAAGTTTTTTCGTACATTGCAAGTATTGCTTGTTTAGTGATAGTAAAATAACTGCAAGTGAAAAATATATAATAGTAAATCTTCTTTTCTCCATTTGCTTCATAATGAAAAACCATGCATTTACTAATTGTTGAGTACAAATTGCGTGTAATATTCTGCAATCGGATTCGCTGTCCAAAGTCCCCTTCAAATATAAAAAAAAAAAATCAACAACACCGTAAGTACGTCGATTGGTGGCGACACGATTACAGAAGATTAGTCTATTATTTTTTAAAAACCTTCAAAAAGAAATAAATATATGCAAAGAAAACTAAAAAAAAAAAAAAAAAAAAAAAAAAAAAAAAAAAAAAAAAAAAATGAATGTTGAAATTTTTTTTAAATGTGTGTTAATAATTTGTGTGTGGCAGACATTTACACTAAAATTTAAAAATTTGACTTCATATTAACTGTTATTGATATAGTTTACATTTGAATAGAAAAAAATACACCAAAAGTGCTGTCGTATATTTGGAAAAACAGCATTTTTTTTAACATGGCTCTGACCGATGTCACGCTTATGCGAAAAAAGTAAAATCAAAATCGTAAACAAACAAATAATATGTAAAAAATAATATAACTCACAAATACCATCATTTTTATAATTTCATTTGCTAGTTTCTTCTGTCAATCACATAATGAAGAAGTTAGATAAAAATAAAAATTAAATTTTTAAAAGAAGAACAAATCAAAAACAAAGTTGTTACTCAGATTTTATCTAATCAAATTTTCAGATGCATTTTTCTTAGCCTGACGCAAACGATAAATCGCCAAATATTGTTTCAATTGCAATATTTCACATTGAATAATTTTTATAAGCATTACGATCATTCCCTTTCATGTATAAATTAAATATTTTCGCTTTAGTATAACATTATTTCTCCTCAAAACAGTTTTTTTTCCTTTTTTCTTTATTTTAAATATAATTAGTAAAGTATTTCTTTTATTTTTCGAGGTGTTTGTATTATTTTCTAAATGATATATCATTTTCAATTCTTTTACCAACGATAATGGTCGCTAAATTGTTTACTTAGATATCATCTTTCACCTTATTAAACGGTGAAGTTTTGTTACAATATTCAGAAGGTGTTTGAAAGTGTTACATAATCTATGCTCGGTGTCATATTTATCTTTTTTGTTTAATGTGCGTTTAAAATTTCATATCCAAAAGCTAATTAGTTCTGCAGTTATGGAAATTCATATTAGGATCACTTTCATATGTAATTTGTCGGCTTAAGAGGTACCTGACAACTTGATATATATTTTTGGAATTTTTTTTAAATAGATTTTTTTTTAATTTTAAGAATTGGAATCTTAAGAGAAATCAGAGAGAAGAGGGATCAAGAGAATCAAGAGAATCTTAAGATTTTGAAATCTTAAGAGTCCCAAGTCCCTTGTAAGCTTTAAGAACCTAAATCAGTCATGCGAAAAAACGCGCAAGCTAATGTTAAGTCTATAAGAAGGTTCTTGCGCGATTTCTCGCTCGCATTTTAATATTTTTAAATAATTTTTTTTGCATAGTATAGCTGAGGTCGATCTCTAACGTTGTTAGTTTTTACTTTTTTGGATTTTGATTCCAGTTATTTTATATAAGGGTACTTTCACTTTCAGAAACGGTTCCAACCGGTTCCAAAAGTTAAAATGTCCGTTTATAAAAAAAAAAAAAAAAAAAAAAAAAAAAAAAAAAACTGTAACCAAAATCAAAAAAGTAAAAACTAACAACGTTAGAGATCGACCTCAGCTATCATATGCAAAAAAAAATCATTAAATATATTAAAATGCGAGCGAGAAATCGCGCAAGAACCTTCCCATAGACTTAACATTAGCTTGAGCGTTTCTTCGCGTGACTAGCGTAGGCTCTTAAGAGTCCCAAGTCCCTTGTAAGCTTTAAGAGTCCCAAGTCCCTTTAAGCTTTAAGAGTCCTAAGTTAAGTTGGACAGATTGTTAAAACTAGATTGTTAAAATAACAATCTAGCAATAATAACGATAATAAAAATTTAAACTGCTATTTGAGTTTTGACTCTAACCTCTTTTAAATTCCAAGCTTTAAACCAAGATGACTACCTCAAAACCAAGCGTGCAAAGTTAAACATGTGATTCTTATAAGCCGCATCTGGAAAACTGCTTTATCTTCTTTAACGGTCGTCACTCACTTCTACCTGCTCACAATAACCAAATCCGATCTCTCAAATTTCCTTCTTATTTACGCAATTGAAAATCCCCGATTTCAGATCCGAAGAAACAAACACAATTGCCGTTTGACGCGCAGAGCCCACCGAAAAGGGGAAAAAAATATCCGCGCAAAAAGGGGACGAGAAAAGACAATGCGAGGCGAAAATATTTTGGCGCAAAATACTTTAATTAATGACCCGGCGAGCGTTCAGACTTTCTATTTGCTCACCGTTAATTAATCGAGTAACATTATCCACTGCTCTGTGCAATTAATTTAATAATAGTTCCGGTTTTCACCTTCCCCTCATTAACAGCCGCTCGCAAAAACGACCGCTGGGTGGCGCTATGGTTCGCTGCGCCCCTGATCGTCTTCAATAAATTGAAAAGTATTTGAAAATAAGGGGATGGGGGAAGTGTACATTGTTTTGCGGTATTTTGTTTGGTGTTTTAGTAAAGCACCGTTTTAAAGATAAAAGATTCATTAAAGGAAGTTTTTTAAATATATTTTTTTTTCTTTATATAGTAGGAGATATTTATATATTGCTTATTATTCGAAATAAACCAGGGGGGGGGGGGGGAATCTTGAATCACGCTTAAATTATAACGCATTTTCCAGTATTTTAAGCATACCATAATATAGGATTTCCTATCAAAATCAAATTTTATTTAGATAAAATAATTATTTATTTAGATTCCTTTAAACTTAATAAAATACTAAACTAGTGTAAATTTAAATAAGAGGAAGGAGGGGGGGGGGTGTACATTGTTTTGCGGTATTTTGTTTGGTGTTTCAGTAAAGCACCGTTTTAAACCTAAAAGATTCATTAAAGGAAGTTTTTTAAATATATTTTTTTTCTTTATATAGTAGGAGATATTTATATATTGCCTATTATTCGAAATAAACCAGGGGGAAAAAATCTTGAATCACGCTTAAATTATAACGCATTTTTCAGTAGTTTAAGTTATACCACAATATAGGATTTCTTATCAAAATCAAATTTTATTTAGATAAAATAATTATTTATTTCGATTCCTTTAAACTAAAAAATAAATACTAAACTAGTGTAAATTTAAATAAGAGGAGGGGGGGGGGGGTGTACATTGTTTTGCGGCATTTTGCTTGAGTTTTTACTAAATCACCGTTCTAAACATAACATATTAATTAAACGAGGCTTTTAAAGCCTTTTTTATATATATAGTAGGATATATTTACACATATTGCTTATTATTTGGGATAAAGCAGAAAAAAATCATGAATCATGCTTAGATTATAAAACATTTTCTAGTATTTCAAGCATACCGTAATACAGGAGTTCCTTATGGGAAATAATATTCCATTTAGATAAAATAATTATTTATTTACATTGCTTTAAAAAATATTGACCTAATATAAATTAAAATAAACTTTATGACATGCGCTCTACTATTCAATATTTCGTTTATAAAATTTCAGAATTAGTAAAATCCAAATTTTTAAGACTAAAGTGCTTTTAATAGAAAAGTACAAAAAGTCTTTTAAAATCTCAATTTAAATTTTATTTAATCGAATATAAATGTAACAAAATTATGAAAAAAAAGTTATATAAAGCTAATTACGTATTACAATTCCCTACGATTACGTACAACTTTGCCTATTAATTAATGGACCATATCGGCAATTAATATTAAATTTCTGATATTGGTTAAAATTATCAACGTAATAATAATTAGTACACAGTAAAAAAAGACATGTTTCTTAATCTAGAATAATATATTATAACTACAAACGAATACACATACAATAACCTCTACCGATTTACCTAGGATACCGAAAAGCGTTCTTTATCTTTAGTAACGTCAGAAATTAATATATTTCAAGACTTAAAGAAGCATTTATAAAAACAGTTTCTTTTGTTATCACCGATTTTTTAAAACGTTTCCAAGAAGTTTTTAAATACAGTATTAACCGGTTTTCTTAAATCGGAATTTTGGTTTTTCAGATGATATCAATCCTCAAATAGAAATTTTAATGTTCAACAAACATATTTTACAGGTAAACATGATACATTAAAATGATACACATTAATATTACAATTATTGTTTTTTCACTCTGGCATGTATAAATTCCGTCACGCAGATTAAAATATTTAATTGAGAATTGATAGCATACAAAAAGCCGACATTCCGGTTTGAGAAAACTGATTAATATACTATAAAAATTACTCGAAAACGTTTTTGAAAATCAATGGCAGCAACTTTACTCTTATAAATGCTTCTTTAAATTTCAAAAATATATTGTTTTCTGGAGTTTGTAAAGGTAAAGAACGCTTGGAAATCGTGGGTAACACGAAAGAGGTTATTTCATACTTTTCTACGAGATTATATTATATTTTAGTAGTTTAAGAAACATTTCTCTTTTTTAACAGTGCATATAATAGTAAATCTCGTAATAATATATAGACATGCCAAAAAGTAAGTGCGGCCCGGGAGCTCACGTCTCTACCAGATTTGGTTATTACAGAAATTTTAGAGAGCACTGCTGTTTTAAATGAATGAAATCTTGCATTAGATCATCTGATTCAGTAAAATTACTGATTTTAAAGAACAAAAAAAAAAAAAAAAAAAAAAAAAAAAAAAACATTAAGACCATTGTATTTTTTCTTGTGTAAAATATCATTCAATTAAATTAAGCAATGATATGTATGAGAAGCTACTACTTTTATTTAATTAACGACATTAAAATATTTTTTCAAAAAATGTATACAATTAAAAATTTCAATTAACTATCTAGAGTTGTCATAACGCTGCATTCATTAGTGCCTATTTTTCATAGACGGAACCACATATTTAGGTAATACGGAGTTATGAAAATTAAAAATATCCCTAATACCCATCCTCTCAAAATAATAATAATAATAATAATAATAATAATAATTTCTCTCTTGAAATACTGAAATGACATGATCTTGTTCAAAGAAAGTAATTTTTCTTTAGTTTATTAATATCATCATAAAATAATGAACATAGGTAAAATAATATATACTTTGTGTTAATTATTTAACATAATGTCAACTAGATACATATATTTTTACTTTACACTACCCTTTAGAGACATTAAAAACAAATTTCACATATAAAGCCAATGTAGATGTCATTTACAAAGTAATACGTTACTTTCTTCCAAATAGGAGAAGTCAGTACTTTTAAAAACATTTATATGTGCTAAAAAAATATTTTCGCTTATCGTCTTGGCATCTTCAGTTTTACTGATCCTATTTGGAAGAAAGTAACATATATTTATATTAAAATCATTAAAATTACAGACATTACATTACAATTACATAAAACATTAAAGAATATTAAAATTGGACGTTTCGGAATTTTAATGATTTTAATATAAATATAAATATGTTCCGACGTAATAATTTTGTTTACTTCAAAAGTAACATATATCTTTGTAAATGACATCTACATTGGTTTTATATGTGAAATTTATTTTTAAAGTCTGTAAATGGTAGTGTAAAGTAAAAAAAGAATATATACTTATTAGATTATTTCTTTATTACGTGTAGGACAATTATTTTATTAAATATATTTCGAAATGAATATTTAATAATATGACCAAAACAGATGTTTTTTTATGCGGAATTTCTTTTTCACTGAATATTCTATTATACTGAAAAGGAGAATTTCATAATGAAGTAGAATATATTTTAAATTTAGTTTTAAGCGAAAATAACAGAATTGTTTTGTTAAAAAATCAAAATAGATTAATTTTTTCATTAATTATCTAATTTCCCCCTGCCTTCTTTCTTTTCACCCCCTTTTTTCTTCTTCTTCTTTCTCTTTCTGTTTTGAAGCAGCATTTATTCGAATGAAAGGTAAATGTTGTAGAATCTTTTGAAGATCAGTAATTCAAATGTTAAATTACTGATTTTTTACTTTTTTTTTAAAAGATTAAAATAATAAAATAAATCCATTTATAAAAACAAACATGCATGTAACAGCAAAAATAATAAATATTTATTACATAATTATTCATTAAAAGCATGAATTAATTTTGTATTTGTTATAATGTATGCAATAAAAATAATAAGATAAAGAATGATGGTACTAAATATTCCGATACTACGAAAGCATGAAACTTTCTTCTATCAATAGGTTTCTTTGAAAGACAAATTAATAAAAATACACATATATACAACAACAAATATAATAAATATCTATTATATACAATTTGTTAAATAATATATAGATTGTATTTGTAGAATGCAAAAGAAATATTTAATATGTATGACTACAATAAAATTTTATTATACTAAAGATGTTATTCACAATATATTCTGTTTTGTTGTAAAAGAATATAAAAATTTAATATTAAATTAACGTGATTAATAAAATAGTTCATCATTTGAAATAAGTAATAGTAATGAAAACACATTACTAAAAATATTTTTAATCACATTCGACAAATATTCATAAATGTGATTTCCACATAAAGAATTTTTTTTCATGATGAGCTTATTCGAATTACTAAGAATGCTACTATATGACGACAAAGATAGAAATAAAAAAACTGTTCATGCATAATTATTTTATGAAATGAATGATTCAACTTTTGGAAATATGGTTCAACAAAGCAAAAGATCTTATTTTATCTCAATCTTAAAAAAAGATTGAAACGTGAGCGCGCTGTTTAAATGGAGAGAAAATTTCTTCCGCTAATAATTTTTCGCGAACGAGAATCGCCGATGAAAGCTGTGCAAGTGCTCAATTTAAAAAAGAAACTCGAGTCTTAAAAATAACATCCCAATGATAGCAAAGAGTACAGAGTAACTAACACGCGGTTTGAAGTGATTCATAGACCCCCGATATGATTCATAATACCCAAGAAACATTAAGGGATGCATTCTTAAATACCTCTTGAGGATCCATTGTGCAAAAAAAAACATCATCGTGTTTATCACTTAAAAATTTCTATGCAGGATTTCTGGTAATAACTTGGTCGAAGGGGGAAGAAAGAGGTTTTCTCTCTTCTACACCAGGTGAAAATGGAAACAGATTATCTGCTAAGAACCTGCCTTTGGATTATGTTATCTTCGCATGGCACGTTCAAACTCTCTGCAAGCATTAAGCATATCAATATTGGAAAAATTTCTTTTCTCGGCTAAAAAGAAGATGGCCGGTGAGTCTGGAGCTCTTTCGCTGATATTACATTATGGATCAAACCTCTGAAACCCCCCGCTGCTTTTTTGAATCCTGTTTGTGCAAGTTAATTGAAGGGGGTGGAGGGATGTTGAGGGGGGGGGGGGGGAGTAGTAGCATCGCCATTTGGAATTAAAGAGAAGCAAGCGTCTGATAGAAGATAAGGGCTGTTGACTTTCAGCAAAGCTAATCATATATTGATTTCCTCAGTCTCCAGTAATTGATTACTAAAATTATTTTTCGTTTTTGGCAACTCCGATAACACGTGCAGTGTTTTTAGATAACACCTGTGAAAATCATGAAAGATGGGAGAGGAGCCACTTAGGAGTTGGAATTATGAAGAAACTTTTGTCTTATTTGCTGAAGATAAACAGGCTTATTTATTCTAATATTGTTTTTTTTTCCTTCCTTTTACAGGCTTCAATTTGTAAACTTCATTCTTTGACTATTAAGAGTATAAGATTAGTTAATGAATGCAGAATTTCGATCATAGTAACAAGATAAAACCTAAATATTGAAACTACACCATCGATTCTTATTGAAACAATTCCTTGTAATTAGTTTGTTAAAAAAAATTAAATGAAATTCCAAAATTTAAAGACATTTTTCATAACTCCACATTTGAGTAGAATTTCATCTAGCTTTTTAATTTTCAATCGCAAATTGTGTAGATTTTATTTATAATATGAGCTTTTGATTATTCACATTTATTGTAAATTACAGTTAATAATAATAATAATAACAATTCAGCGAACGATTTGACACTGTTTTGGAGCTGTACAAAGTTGTAATTTTTTACGTATAAAATTTATTTTCCAGTTTAAGGGATGGAAAACAATGGCTGACTGATTTTAAAATTCAATAACTTCCAAACGATGGCAGATATGAAACAAACTCTTGCAGGAGAGTAATGTATGATGTCAGGAGTTTTTACTGTAATTCCTGATTTAGTTCGAATTATCCACAATAGATGGCGCTGCGAGTAATAGACATCCAATCGAGACAAAAGCAGAAATCATCCAGCATTGATGTGAAGGAAGGAGGTTCAATACATGGAGTGGGTCTCGTTCACCAATAAAATCTTATTCAGAATCGGGCCCTAAGACAAGATTGTATTAGCGAATGAGACCTACTCCATGTTATGTTGTACTTCCTTTCATTCGCATCAGTGCAGGGTGATTTTAGTTTTGACCTACATTGCACTCCTATCGCTCGCAGCGCCATCTATTGCTTGTAATTCGAACTAAAATCAGGAATCGCAATTAAAAAAAAAAAAAAAAAAAAAAAAAAAAAAAAAAAAAAAAAAAAAAAAAACTCCTGATATCTTACATTACTCTCCTACAAGATTTTTTTAAATATCTGTCTCTGTTTGGAAGTTATTGAATTTTAAAATCAGTCAGTTCATTTTAGGATACACGATATATATATATATATATATATATATATATATATATTATACTATATATATATCTTATACTATGGTTTTACGTATTTAAAAACCGGCTGATTATATTATCATAATTTCATTATATTTTTCAATTACGTTCCATTATTAAAAATGCTCTGTCAAAGCTTTACAAAAATCCTATTTGCAAATCTAAAAAATATCAAGACTTGAAAAAAAAAAAAAAAAAAAAAGCCTAAACTTAGAAAAGAGTTACATGCCACTCTTCCACTGTTGAGCAAAACCATATTTTTTGAAACATAAAATTTATTTTTCAGTTTAAAGTTGGGGGGGGGGGATAAGAAAACGATGAAAACTCAGCAGGGGGAACGTTGAGCATGAAATGCAACATCGTAGTGTGGGAGGGAATAAGAAAAAGTTAGTCTTTTGACTTGAAATTCGCCTGCTTACATCACCGATTTTCGGCTACCTCTCAATTTGGAAGGGGATTCTTTTGACCCGTCCTCATGGCAACTCAACATTAGGAGGTATTATTCCGATACAGTGGATTCAATGCCAGAGTTAGAGTGATCTAAGAAGGACGAAAAAAAAACATTTTTTTTGTTTCTTTTTTTTTTTTAAGTAATGTCGAATTGCCCATTTTGTTTTAAACGGAATAAAACAAGCAGTAAAAGCATTTTATTCTGTCCTTGTACAACTATTTTAGTATATATTTTTGCAGTTTGTATTCTTCAAATTGATTAAACTTTTTATATTGAGTGTTGAGAGAACGTTAAAATTAAAATAAACAGAAGGCCAATGAAAAAAATAAAAGAAAGAAAAGAAACAGAATTAAGAATATTCAAATTTATGTTTAAACTATTTGAAACAGGTAATCACTTCCATAACACATTTCACAATCTATCTATATATATATATATATATATATAACGCTAAGGTACGTGCAACGAAAAAGTGGTTATTTCTCTTTTTCCGATGGCAACGAGTGGTTTGTTTTCACTTATTTGCCAATATTAAGAAAAGTATTTGAGGTATCGATTTAAAACTCATCACACATATGTAGAAAAATTTTCGGCTCCGAAAATCCAGTTTTTTAAAAATCGAAAGGTAATTTTTCTTGATTTTTGCAAAAAGCTAGCTATTTTCTGAAAAGGAAAGAAAATAAAATTAAAAGTTAAACTAAAAACTACGCCGTTTTGTTTCTGTTTCAAAAGTTACTGATATTTGTTAATTTTAAAGGTCATTGGCTAAACTTCGAGGGGGGGGGGGGGGGTCGGTCGTAATTTAGATATCGTGTTAATGTTAAAGGTATATAGATCTGGCGCCTCCTGGCAATGAAAGGTGGAATTAATTTATTTTTGCAGCGCGTATACAGCACGCCTTTTATACGGTGCTGTAGGCAGCGGTGACCCGTTCCGGAGATTCGTCCGGAAAGCGGTTTGTTTAAAACAGAATGAGCACCCTGGCGGTAGAATTTGGAACTAAAAGGTGTTTTAAACATTGAAAGGTTTCTTTGAAAAAATCGATCAGCGAAGCGGGTATTTACATAAAATATATATTATTTTCATAATTATATGGTTGTAAGAATCCTATTTCGGTGATTTTTATACCTTTTATGTCGTTTACAGTGACATCAATATGCCTACCAAATTTTTTACTAAAAAACAATAAGAGCTGTTGCCATTCAGCAAAAAGAAGTAAGGATATTTTTTCTAGTAATTTCGATATGGAGATTATTTTACTTTATATGTAGACGCTTTATATGTAGATTTGGCTTTGTATGGGGTTGATATACAAAATGAAATGATCTTCAATAGTAAATACATAGTAGGAAAAAAATGACCAAAATTTAATATAAACCAATTTGTTTCAAAATGATGCTTTTACAGTGAAATTTTTGAAAGTTTTTATGTAATTTAAAGAACAGAGGGTTATAGAGACGCATGTGTACGTATGCAAATTATCTGATCTTAGTAAAATTTACATGGGACATTTTTAATTCCATTGCTCAATAGAAGTGTTGCGTATTCTTTAAAATGTTCCAATTTTGTCAAGAGTGAAATATTTGAGAAAATAACAAAAAGACTGACAAATTGAACTCATAAATTTTTTAAAGCATTTTACTGGATTTTTCTCGATATTTATCTGGATAATAATTTATATAATTTAATGTAGGATTTATGTATAAATTTAAATAATGTAGAGTTATAAATAATTAACAAGAAGCCTACTGATATATTATTATAAAAGAGACATTTTAACAAGGAATAATTCAGATTTGATTTTTTTTTCTTTTGAAATGAACTTCCTGTGAATCTGTGAACTTCATTTTGAAATGAAGTTCCATTGAATCTGTTTTCCAAAATATTGGATTTTAAAAATCATAATCGACTAATATTATTCAATAAGCTCATTTTATTGTGAATTGATGTTTAAATAAAAGGAGATATGCATATTTTAGATACCACTTTTAGTCAAAATATTTTTTATTTTTTTTATTTTTTTTTTTTAATGAAGGGGGAAAATATAATTAACAAGTTAATATGAAATTCTAATAAATAATTAAAAATATTTTTAACTATCTTTTATGAGATGTTTGAAAACTGTGACAATTATTAAAGTCTATTTTGAATATTTATACGGTAAAACCTTTAAATGATAAACATATCGGGATCGCGGAATTCGCCCGCTATTCAGAAGGAAAAATGTATAAATAATACGTATTATATATATATCCGGCTATTATATATATATATTTTTTTTTTAATCCGGCTATACTATTTTTTATAATCATTCATTGTTTAAATTAAATACATAAAAATATAAATCGGGATACGTGGAGATTAATGGAGAAATCCCAGCAGAATAACAAGTTTGGTTCTATATTGTTTGTATTAATTATACGAGGGGCAGTCGGAAAATAAGTTTCCTCTGGCGACTGTGGACAGAGGTGTGTATGAAAGACAAAAAATGTAATGAGACATTAAAGATAAAACATAACTTTATTTTTCTACATAAGTACCAAATACATTGAGACATTTGTCATACCGCTTTACAAGCTTCAAAAATCCCTCCAGGAAAAAATCAGGGCTTTGCATACGGACGATTCGTTGAACGGTTATGGGCGAAAGACGAACAGCAGGTGAACGCAAACGTGCAAGACACCGATACACCATTGGCTGGAGGTTGACCGCGATCAAGCAGATGGCGCGGTTGATTGCAACAGCGCCATCTGCTCAGACACTGCAACAGCGCTTCGTCCGTATGCAAAGCCCTAATTTTTTCCTGGAGGGCTTTTTGAAGCTCATAAAGCGGTATGACGAATGTTTCAATGTACTTGGTACTTATGTGGAAAAATAAAGTTATGTTTTATCTTTAATGTCTCATTACATTTTTTGTCTTTCATACACACCTCTGTCCACAGTCGCCAGGGGAAACTTATTTTCCGACTGCCCCTCGTACCTTATCTAATATTAGAAAGAAATATTTTGTCATTTCGCGGCAAATATTACAAATGTAATGGCAATATTTCTGCAATATTGATATTTTATTTCAAATACACTGCTCAAAACAATTAAAGGATATTGCAGTTTTAGGTGGATTTTGTATCTGGGAAACTTTTTAGCTGATTGATACATGGACGACAGACATAGTAGGTTATATGAGAATAAATTACACATGTTTGGCAGAAAAAAATGCATTTTATTGCGCATTTGTGTACAAAAGGAAAAAAACACAATTTGTGCATATGAGAAAAGAATAAGAAAAGGTGTTTTCTTCAAAGAAAATCATTTTCAGTAGGGGGTATGGTTTCCACTGGCGGCCAGCAACGTTGAACACCTTTGAGGCATGGACTCAATGAGGCTATTAATGACGAGTTGGGGTATTCTGCCCCACTCTTCCAGAAGAGCTCTTTCCAGTTCTTGGAGAGTTTGTGGGGGTTGTTGGCGGCCAGAAACTCGTCTTCCTAGAGCGTCCCAAACGTGCTCGATTGGATTCATGTCTGGAGAACACGCTGGCCATTCCATTCGAACGATTCCTTCCTCGAAAAGGAAATCCTCCACCAGGTTTGCACGATGTGGCCTGCAGTTATCGTCCATTAAAATGAAGTTATCTCCGATTGCTGCAGCGTAAGGGACTACAATAGGTCTGAGGATCTCATCCCTATATAGGCGACCAGTCAGAGCTCCATCTCGAATGATGTAGAGGTCAGTGCGCCCGTCAATGGAGATGCCACCATACACCAACACTCCTCCACCGCCAAATCTGACACTTTCGTGCACGAACGCAGGATTATTCCTACTGCCACGGTCCCTCCAGATGAAAATACGCCTATTATCCGGATGCACAGAAAAACGGGACTCGTCAGAAAACAGAATATTGCTCCATTCATTTCTCCTCCAGTTGACATGCTCGGTTGCCCACTCCCTGCGGTCGCGACGATGCCTTGATGTTAATCTAACACATACCATCGGTCGGCGAGCATACAGACCTACAGCATGGAGCCGGTTTCGGACAGACTGAGTTGAAATCGTGGTGCCTGTAGCCGAGCGAAGGTGTTGTTGGAGAAGAGTAGCGTTCATGTTTCGGTGTCTCCGAGCTGTTAACGCTAAATACCGATCTTCATTGGGCGTTGTTGCCCGTCTACGACCTTGCCCTGGTCTTCGGCCTGCACATCCACTCTCCAAAAAACGGTTCCAGATCCTGGAAATGACACTTTGTGACACTCCAATGGCTTGCGCTACTTCGGCTTGAGTTTGGCCCCCTTCTAACCTACCAACAATTCTCCAAGCTTCTGAATCTGTCAAATGAGTTCGCTGAGACATCGTACTCATCGAAACAAAGCAATCACTGAATGCCGATCATCCTTGTCTTCATTCTCTTTTATCCAGTTGAAAGTTAAATTTCATTCGCTGCCGCTGAAGCGACGTTTTTGACGTCGAACTCAAAATTTGCATACTCCACAGTTTGAAAACCAGAAAAATTTGCATTTGTGATTCTCTTCTATTTTCGGCAAAAAAAATTTCGTTTATATCTTTATTTTATATAAAACTTCAAATATCCTTTAATTGTTTTGAGCAGTGTATTATAAATTGTAAAGCCAATATTTCTTTAATAGTAATATTTCACAGCAAATACCTCCAATAGAAAGCCAATATTTAACAAATTTTTGTATTTCATTAGAAGTATTTCTGATAAATGTACTAGCGGCGCAGTGATTTGCTACTAAGTAATGATTGCAACATTCTAATATTGTAATAATATATAAGTGAGCTACTTTGTGTGATCTAAACTCAAGAAAGACCTGAGTTCAAAGCCCGGGTAAAAAGTAGGTTGTTAAATTAATTATTTTTTTTAGAAAAACATGTTTATTTATTTTTTAGTTAAATTACCTGCTTTTGGAGGCTGTCAAAAAATTCCGTTAATGTTTTCTTTTTTTAATTATTTATAATGATTATCCATGAATATGAATAGTATGTCTACATTGACAAATTTAACTTATAATATTTTTATAGAATTTAAAAATCTTTCATTCATATTTGTTCTGTATATCGTACACGAAAATGATATCACATTAAAAATACATTTTGTATAGAAAATTTTATGACATGTACCATGAAGCATTTATAAGAATAAAATTTCTTTTGCTGCCCGGAATTTTCGCAAACGTTTCCGAGAAACTTTTAAAGTATATTAATCAGTTTTTTCAACTCGGAATATAGTTTTTTCAGATGCAATCGCAGACAAACATTTTCAGTTATGTAACTGAATTTTTACATCTAAGAGTGAAAAGAAATATATTAATTTTAATGTTAATGTTAATGCTGTTAATTTAGCATGTTTGTCTGTTAAACATAATCGATGAACATGAAAATGTTTATTTGAGAATTGGTAGCTTCCGAAAAAACCTAACATTAATATTAATATTATTTTGTTATTCTTGCCTGTATAAATTTGATTACGCAGCTTAAAATGTTTAATTGAGAATCCTAAAAACCAATATTCCGGTTTGTGAAAACTTATTAATACACTATGAAAACTACTCGAAACCTTTCCGAAAATTACGGCAAGCAAAATAAATTTTGTTTTTATAACTTCTTCTTTAAATGTAAAAAATCTGTTGGTTTCTGGGATTTCTAAAGATAAAAAAAATTCGTTTCAGAATCGTTGATAACTCGGAAGAAGTTGCATTATATTTTCGTTTGCGCTTATATAATATTTTTGTAAAATAAGAAACATTTGCCTTTTGATACAGTGTATGCCTTTTGCATTGGTAATTTTCTGGTTGACGTTTCACACACATTTCAAACATTGTTTTACACATCGTTAGACACAGCATATAGTTTCTGAAATTCTTTAACGAATTTCTCTAAAACTGACTTTTTAAAAAGTTTCTTAGAAAAAAGAAAAAAAAAACTTTTGTGAAGTGACCAGTGGTTATTATTCTCTCCCCTACTTCCCACTCTTTCTCCTTCTTGAGAGAAAGAGAATGACCGGTGACAAATAGGTTTTATAAGTCGGTTTAACCGGTGTAGAGGAGTAAGTTCCCTTAAAAACACAGAGAGCGAGAGAGTCTCGTAATGCCACAGTAGGTCCTTTGCGCATTTGCGCGGATGAGTACATTTGATTAATGTCCCCTAACTGCCACCTGATTGAGACCTGGAATGACTTTTAGGGAACACCCGCTCCAATCATTCTGGGATTTAAGGCTGGAAGTGTCATGTGCGGAATTTATATCGGTCATCTAGAAAAAAAATAGCAATCTTAAAGAATGTTATTTTTAAGGGGACAGTGGTCACTGAGATATTCGAAGATATTCTAAGCGCCTTTTTGGTATAGGTATTGTATAACCAACTTTATTATTATTTATTTTAAAATTTAAAATTCATTTTCATTATGTTGTAAAGTATATCATAAGCTGCGTGATACATTATTTTTCTTGTTTTTAAGAAGACATAAGAAATAGTTTTAAAAGGACAGTAGATATCAAGGCATCCAAGTATGTTCAGAACAATGGTCCAAAAATCTGCTTTTTTTTTTTTTTTTTTTTTTTTTTTTTTTTTTTTTTTTTGTAGCGAACTACAAATACAACTACTTTATTGAAAATATAGACGAGAATAGAACTATTACGACTAGAATTACTTTTTTTTTTAACAAGTAGCAACTACAAACTACTTTTCAAAAGAAGTCACTACTTCGCTACTTTCAGATTTTATTAAAGGATTCAGTCCACACTTGAAATTGTGGACACGGATTAAGTATATAATACAACGGCCCGTCGTCAGAAGTGTTTGCCAGGATACTATCAAATAAGTGCGATAAAACCGAAGCCATTGAAAAATTTAGAAAGTTAACATACAGGAAAATGTTTTGTTATTCTCTAACATGTTAACCTTTAGCACATATTACTCGTTCTATGCCGGCCAGAACAATTCAATAGTAGTTTTCTCTGTCATAATGTCAAAAAAATAATAAATCTGCAAATAAACCAATTCCAAAAGAAGAAACACGGCATTAAAACATGAAGATCTAATAATGAGTAAGTAGACAAGTGTTTCGAGCAAGAAAATTAATTTCTTTGATGTGGATTTTGGCACGAGTCACTCTTTTAACTAGTGTCAATGGAAAAATCCATGACCTCATACGATGCATTGCTAAACACCAAAGTTGAGTTGCTGACATTCGCAGTTTGTTGCGCAAAAATGAATTTTGCACAAAAGAAGCAAGTTATTATCACGTGACTAGAAGAATGGCACTTTTTTTATTCATGAGGTAGAGTTAAAAATAGCTTCACTGTTCACTACAAACTACTGATTTTTTTGTGTTGCGCTACTCACAACATTAAATTTTTTTAAATGTAGTTCGATACACTACAAACTATCGAAAAATGTAGCCACTACAGTAGTTTTGTTACTTCTAGCACACTAATTCCGATCATTGGTTCAGAACACTTATTTGTACAGGCAATCATTCTTTGAGATTGAAATCTACACTCGTAGTGTTGCAAAGCATTTCAAAATGTTTATTTTATGGGATTTTTCGTCCCCCCCCCCTCTTTTTTTTCTGAGAGCTAATAGAAAATATATGATATTTAGGATTATTTGTTCTTTTTTGTCTGACAACTTCGTTATAATTTTTACTGAAATATCAGTGACATAGACAAAACTTCTTCTCGGTGTGGGTCAAAAACTTCAATGAGTGATTTTAATGTGAGTAAAAACCACTTTAAGTTTCTATCTTCTTAAAAATAAAAACTACCCCCAAACTGAACACGTTGTAATGGAAAGGTTTAAAATTCAAATTTAATTTTCAATTAAATAGTTAATAAATGGAAGCAAAGTTCTACCACGTGACGTTAGCACATCCTTCATAGATATTGATACTCCTTTTTTTTTCCATTTGCCTCATCACAGTATGAATTTAGTTTCTAATTTAGTCCTTAAAAATTCAGAATCATAAAAAAATTAAGGGTTTTAAAGTCCCAAATTTTTAAGTGGATTTGATAGGCAGCAGACGTTGCAAATGTGATATGATTGTAAGTAAGATTTTTGTAGTATAATAATAGATATAATAGATGTACTTACGGAGATACAGAGAGAATGAATGTAAAACCAAATTTATTTTTATATATAAATATATAAAAACAAATAAAATATATTTTTATTTCCATAAATATGTGCATTGGTTTTCATGTTTTTAATTTTACTTTGGAGGATGTCTGGATCCCTTGGACTTCCCCCCTTAACTACGCCATTGTATTACAGATATATATAATTTAAAAATATAAAACTGTTTTGCATTTGGTGTAGCATAATCACGTTTTAAATTCAAATATAGGCTCTTAAGGTAGGAAAAGCAACCCAATCAATGCAGGACGAATAATATTTCTTTCTTTCTCTTTACAGAGTTGAGGACTGGCAAAAGTAACTTTATCATATGCTTAATTTGTTCACTGTTCCTTCTATAGCCTTGTAATGACTGTGTTGCATTCAATAGTTTTCTATTTGTGTACATATGTGTTTTGAAACCTCTTTAACAGAAAACAGTGCATTAAAAAAAATTGTAGCCTTTTTTTAAAAGAAATATTCTAAAAAGATTTTGAAAGCTTAACCTTCATTCCGTATTTCTATAAACATATATATTAAAACACAAAGGTAAATTTTAAAACCGAAATAAAAAAAAATCTGCGCATGTGTAAAATTAAAGGCGACAGGTTTAAATCGTGGTTCTCGGAAGAGAGCGTGGGTTCGATCCCTATTCCTGATATAATGATTTCTATAATATTATCCGTGGTAAGAAATTTCATTTCAATAATGTCATGATTTTTTTTTTATTTGAATGCTTTATAATTAATTTTAAGTAGAATGTAACACATACTTTTTAAATTTTGTATTAAAAATATGTAAATTAAAATATTTTTCATGTAATCATCGATTAAATAAATTGAACTACAATTGCTGTATATATTTTGTATAACTCTTATTAGGAAAAGATATATACTAAGAAAAGTAAGTGGTTATTTTCCGGGAAAAAGAGAGAGAGAGAGAGAAGAAGAAGAAGAAGTAAAAACAGAAAGAAGGAATAATATCATATAAGAACTTTAAAAGAAATCATCCCGACATCCATAGTTTAATAATTAAATAATGTATAAAAACGTAAAATTAAATTAAAGTAATTAAAAAATATATATTATATAAGTCATTAGTTGCAAGCAGGAAATTTTAAGTTCAGGGTTTGAGAATCAAACTGATAAAAATAAAATTAATAGAAATTTTAAAGGTTACGTAATTAAAAAAAATTATAAAATACTAAACTTTTTTTTTTGGGGGGGGGGGTTGCAATGAGTACCTTATCCATTGGGTACTCACTATAAATATCCTATCCATTGAAATAATATTTTGAGTTAAACGCCTGTTAAAAAGCAAGCATAATATATTTTAAATTAAAATGCTTAAAATTCTTTCACTTCATTAATTGAGGTTAGACTCGCGCCATCTATCACCTATGTATAAGAGTCACTTATAAGCAGTAAAATACAACAATTCATCAAGTTTTCAATACTTAATTTAAAAGCAACTAATTAAAAATTCAAACTTTTTTTAATGAAACTTTCAAGTTGTTTACCGCCAATTCTTGATGGGTACTATCTAGCTTTCTTAACAACAATACCAATAATAATAATAATAAATGCCATATCACGATATCTATTTATTTTTGCAGATCAAGTAGATTAATAACAGTGTTTCGTAATAACAATATCTTTTATGACAACATCACACATCACAGTGCATATCACAGACCCATCTCAGCGCCAGTTGATTCTTTTCTCAGCTATAGGAAAACTGTTGCCACAAAACCTGTTTTACAGGCAAAAGTAGATTCAAACTGCTGTATCCCCTTGATTCAAGTTGGGGTCGGTTCTGTGCGACTGTTTTTCGAAAACAAGGTATATAAAAACGGGAAAAAGAATAAATTTTCTGGCTCAATTTAATGCTAGACTATTAATAATTTATGTATATTTGTACTTAAAAAAACAAAAAAAAAACAAAAAAAAAAAACAATTAATAGTGCATAGAATCCCCAAAAAATCGAAAGTTTCAGAAATGTACTTAAATATGTCAAAATTTATTCAAATGAAATTAATAGCAAAATAAATTAAGAGCTTTTATCTAGAGTTTGTATCAAATTTTTACGGTTTCATAGATGAATGAAAATTTTGATGATGAGTGATAAGATTTTTTGGAAAATTTGTAATAGTAACTAAGAAGGTATAATTTAGAAAACATTCTCAGGTGCTGAAATCTCATAATGCTTGCAAATAAGTTAAAATCCACACAATTCTTAAATTAATTAATTAATTAATTAATACAAATAAATAAATTAATTAATTATTGAAATTCGTAAAATATTTATGCTGAACTTTATCACTGAATTTTACTAAAAGGTAAAATTAAAAATTTAAAGGTTTTTGTTTAAATTATTTTTTTTTGTTTTGGGTAAATTGTACCCCCCCCCCCCCCGTCCCCTTTATCTGCACTATAGCTGGAAATTTTTATTTTAGGATATTCATTTAACACATAATAATATTAATCTATTATAGGATGAACTTTTATAAAATACTCGCTATTCTGCTTCTCATTTCATTTTATAATTTTTGAGTCTTCAACTCTCAGAAACAGTTTCAGTTTAGTATCATGCTAAAATTAAATTTCATTATAAAAATTTACTATTGTACTTTCTGACAAAAATTTCATTCTAAAGGTTAACCATCTTTATTTCTACCTATGGGATTGGTCTACCAAACATTTCTGTGATTAAAACATCCTCAAAATAAACCATTCGTAGTTTTATGCTTTAGGTTTATTCTCTTAACTTAATTTTAAACATTTTCTCTCTCAAAAAAAAAGGCGGAATTTTTGTCATAGTAACATTTTGAAGCTTTTCTTGCTGAACAAAAATGTATTTGCAAATAATGCTATCATCAAGTCAGCAGAAACTCGCCCAGTTTCTTCGTTTCATGTTTAACAGAGTTTGTTTATTGTGTTTACCGTTTGAGCATTGTGCTTTTTTTTTTCTTTTTAAGAAAAATGAACTATGACAATGAGAGAAACACAAATTAGTTTATCATCAAAAGTAAACAACTAGCAGTTCAACTTGTTCTTGCTGCAGACGTAGTACAATGACAGCAAGAACACAAAAATTGCACTTCGAGCACAGCATAGAATTTCACAAATTTACTTTCCACCTAACTCTTACATTGTGGCCACAACAAAAGACGTGCAGGAGAGAGAAAGCAAAGATTACAATGTTTTCCCCAAATCTAATTGAAGTTGGGGGATCTGTCGCGTTATAAAGACACTGCCTGTGGAGTAATTTACACCTCGCACTATTTACATTTTCGTTTTCTGTAAAGAGAAGGGATAAAAACCTTAAAACATGCCATTTTTATCGCGTGGAAAATCGCAAACAGTGGCACGACGAATTCGCAACCTTGCTATTAGCGACGCCCTTTTAGAAAGAACTCTCAGCACCCACTACTGAAAGAGTGCAGAGACAGAAAGGGAAAAAAAAATAAAGATGGAAAAAAAAATAGGGAACAAGAGAATGCATTTGTGGAGCCTTGGGGGCGGGGTTAATTTCCAGGAAAATGGGATTCTGTGGAAAGTGAGACGTTTGACAAGCGGCCGTCTAGAGTTTAGATACAGAAAGGTGCAGCGCGTGGTCCTTTTCTCACACCTTTTTCTCTTTGGTGGAATAAAAGGAAGTTGCTTGTAGTCTGTTTTCGCAAAATAGCTTTCGCCCGGATAGTATTTTTTTAGGAGAAGATTGGGCGGAACTTCTCGTTTTGGTCTAGGGTATAAGGTAGTGATTGAGGTGGTATTCAGATTTGTTCCATTTATTTATTTATTTTATTTTTGACAAAGAAGGATATGAAAGATTTTGAATGTTTATTTGGTGAAATGTCTCCGTTAGATATATAAGAGAAGAGTTTAAAAGATGCCTCGGGGCAATATTTTCAAAATATTTTGCTTCCAAACATAATTTTTCCCCGATACTTATTTTATTTCCTCCAGTAGACATCGTACATGTTAATCGTTAATGAATTAAATCAATCACTTTGATAAATAAAACCATTGAAAACACATTGAAAAGCATGATGTCATTTTCTGGCATCTATTGAAATCAGCCAGTTCTACCATTGTGTGGTGTACACGTGTTCTACTCCATTTGATGAAAGGGTTGGTTGATTAATTACTGTTAAAAATGGTATCAAATTGTATTTAATTTAATTTATTAATTTATTTGTTTATTGAGTAAAAAAAGAGCTTTATTTGAATAAGTTTGTATCCTTCATTTTTTCCGACATTATCTCTAATATAGCATTTTTCTATAAATTTCAAATCCTCAGTGGTGCAATATAAACCTCGAACAAGGAAGAAGGTCTCTACTAGTGCATTCTCGAAAATTTTTGAAAAGGTACTAAATGTAGATGTACATAATTTTTTAAAAAAATGGGCCGAATCTCATATTTCCCCAGTTAAAAAATGATGGAAATGTTATTATTTGGCGAAACATTGGAAACACATTGAAAAGCATGATGTCATTTTCTGGCATCTATTGAAATCAGCCAGTTTTACCATTGTGTGGTGTATACGTGTTCTACCCCATTTGATGAAAGAGTTGGTTAATTAATTACTGTTAAAAATGGTATCAAATGATATTTAATTTAATTTATTAATTTGTTTGTTTATTGAGTAAAAAAAAAAAAAAAAAAAAAAAAGAGAGAGAGAGAGAGAGAGAGAGAGAGAGTTTTATTTGTATAAGTTTGTATCCTTCAATTTTTCCGACATTATCTCTAATATAACATTTTCCTATAAATTTCAAATCCTCAGTGGTGCAATATAAACCTCGAACAAGGAAGGTCTCTACTAGTGCATTCTCGAAAATTTTTGAAACGGGTACCAAATGTAGATGTACATAATTAAAAAAATAAATAGGCCAATCTCATATTTCCTCAGTTAAAAAATGATGGAAATGTGGTGGAAAAGTGATGGAAATTTGGCGAAACATTGCTCTGTTAGCGACGGATTAACACGACCTAATGAGTTTCTAAAAAAGTCTGTTTTCTATGTTTAATGATAAAAGAGAATTATCAGTGAAAAGATAAAAATTTAAAAAATACATCTTTGTACTAAAGAAACATGTTTTGTTTAACCAAATTTGAAATATTCAATTTCAGAGTAAAATAAAAATTTCAAAACAAAAATTAAAAAAATAAAATTTCGTAAAAAAAAAAAAAAAAAAAAAAAAAAAAAAAAAAAAAATTAACCATGTTTATTCGTTAGAAATATTTTCATTCGAATGATAGTAAACAAATTAATTAAATGTATAACACAGATTAGGATATATAAAAAAAAGTGCTCGAATTATTTGGACATTTTTCACCAACCACTCCTTCAGGAAATTCTTCCTGCTCCACACTTCCATAATATCTCTGGAATGTACCACGTTGCTTTAATTATTCATATATACAGTAATCTCTCACTTATACGTCGTCTCTTTTATGCGTCCCTCTCATTTATACGCCGCTTTTCGATAGTCCCGGGTAAAGATATAGCGATGTAATTTGTTTTTGTTTTTTTCGCTTTTGCGTCGCAACGTGAAATGTATCTCTCACTTATGCGTCGGAGAAATTTCAAGTTTCCCTTGTCATTTCTTTACACACGTGCTTTCTACACATGTGCTTTCCAAAAAATTTCACACATCAGCTTGTATATGGGAAGTCAATTGGTTGTCTTTTTACATTTGTTTTGTGGACACTATTATAAATGTATTCTTGGATAACACCCCTTCACATTTGCTACTTCTAGGAGGACTGTTTAAAATAAGCAGGCTTTATTCTGAAGGAATTTGAAAATGATGCATCTTCTGCCAAAGATCAACCAATATTAGATGAAGAACGGAATGCCGTTCCTTGCGGAATGATTAATGTTAACGATTTTGTAGATATTGATGAATATGTAATAACAGCAGAAAAGAGAGATATAAAAGAAATAGTCCCAGGAAATCTAGTTAATACCAATGAAAATAAATCAGATAACGAAGAAAACGTAGAAATATGATCCATCGACTTTTGCAAAGGAAATAGATGCGCCGGAAATACTCAGTCACTACATCGAACGAACTGATACAACTGGTTCAACATATTCATTCCAATTAACTCAAAAAAGCTATTTTTAGGAACAGACATCAAGCTTAAAGGCAAACTGCAATTTTAGACTATTTTAAAAAATAGAGGATGTAATTAAAATTTTGAGATGTATGTATTTTAGATTTGTAGTAGTTAAGAGCCTACACTAGTCACGGGAAGAAACACTCAAGCTAATGTTAAGTCTATGGGAAGGTTCTTGACAGATTTCTCGCTTTCATTTTAATATTTTTAAATGTTTTTTTTTTTTTTTTTTTTTTTTTTTTTTTTTTTTTTGCAGAGGATAGCTGACGCCGATTCCTAATGTTAGTTTTTACTTTTTCGATTTTGGTTCCAATTTTTTTATATAAGGGTACTTTCACTTTCAGAACCGGTTCCAACGGGTTCTGAAATTGAAAATGTCCGCTTATAAAAAAAACTATAACTAAAATCAAAAAAGTAAAATCATCATTAATTAATTGCGTAAAAATATCTGCATTTTTTTTCCGTTTAGAAAGCTCCTATTTATCCATTTGAAAAAAAAAAATCTCTGTTTTATCTGCCTCTCTCTCTTTGTAATTTGTGCGTTAATCTATGTTGTCTAAATTGCATGATAACCCAAAAAATATCGATAGAAGAATTTCTTTTCATTTTTCTTCCAAAATTGGGAAGTATGAAAGGTTGTCTTTAATGCAACTTTTAAGTAATTGAAATTTTATAAATTGAATTAAAAAAAAAATATATATATATATATATATATAGCTGTTAGTTTCAGATTATAAAAATAATTTCAGTTCACTTCCGGTTTTCGTTACACCAAAAATATCTGTTTTCACTGGTTTTTGGTTTGTTTCCAATTCGAAGCCATGCTAATTAGTGACTTTAAATTTTCACAACTGAATCGGTGATTGTTGAAATGAACTAAGTCCATATTTTGACATTTTTCACTATAAGATGGTTTTAAAGCTTTTCGTGCTTATTGACCGTTTCGTGAAGAAAGGAACTCAGTCCGGGTACTACCTATGCATGTTTGGGAGGGAGGAGTTTAAAAGTTGAGTGTTGAAAGGCGTTCTGTCCATGACTTGCGAAATTTCAAAACTAGGACTTAGTTCCTTTCAACAATCACCGATTCAATTGTAAAACGCTCATTCTGTGATTCTCAAGTGACACCACCTGATTATTCGTCGCCAAGAAATGTCATGGTGGTTTCACATTGTAGTGATCAAAGTGACGCGCGGTCACTTGAAAGTTAGTGTAGCACTAACTAAAGAAGTCACATTTTGGTTACGGTGTGACTGTGACTTTGTCACTTGTGATGATTTTTGCCGTCATTCTGTATTCATATTGACTGACTGTATTATTAGAAAATCATTGAAATTAGCCCTTTTTATGTATCACATCATTGAGCACAATCAATGCTGTGTTTTCCACGTATCTGAATCAGCCTCTTGCTCAATCAAATTCAAAAATAGTTTTATTTTGCTAAACGGCAGTTACTGTTCCGAGTCACAAAAACTAATGATTTAGTTAATTAGTAATTCAATTAATCTGCGTTTACTATACAAACAAATTCATATTAAAAAAAAATTACTCGCTAAAATATTTAACAAGTTTTAGAAGTTTCTTGCACACTATCTTATAAATAAAAAATATATGCATAAAAAAAAATAGTCCTCATGCTACATTTAGCTTTCAGCGTATCAGACATTATGTTTCTGATTTCATTAATATCTATACTACTCGAAGCACACTCACCCCCCTTTTTATGAATTTCGAAGAGAGACGGAGAAGTCCTTTTTCAGTTTAATCAAACAAAAAGCGGGAGAAAAAAAAAATGTCTACTTGAAGATGAAAAAGAAAAAAAAAATTAAAACATCATCCTCAGAAGTTTGTCTTCGAGAATTAAAATCCTGTTAATGGACGAAAAATTTAAAGCAAACACGCAGCTTTTAAAAAGAGCAGATTAATAAAAATTTCACCCACAAAAAGCCGGCGGTACAACTTTTTGATAAAGACTCCTTCCCTTTTAAAAGCAAAAGTAGTTGAAATTATACAAGTTAAGTCGATACTGCAACATGGTATATCTGCAGTCGGGTAATTCTGATCTTTTTATGAGGAGACAAGTATAGGAGAAGGAGGGGGGAGAGAAAAAACTGGAGTTATTGTGGGGGAAATTTTTTTTTCCCGGCTAGTTTTTCTTAATACCTTCAAAGAGAGCCCTTAAAGTCTCTTTCTCTGTCTTTATTTACTTTCCAAAGAGAAGAAATTAAGAATGAATAAGAGTAAAAGATGAGGGGGGAGGGGGTAAAAGAAAATAGTGCAATTGTCCAAAAGGATATGGAAAACAACAACTTTAAGAATTCTTAAAAAACGAAAAAATAATAATAAAAAGAAAGAGAGAGACCGAGACCCCGCGTCTTTTTTTTTCAGCACTTTTTAGTCGCAAGTAAAAAAATAAAAAAGGCGGTTGACACTATGGCATAACCTCGCCGCTCTTACAATTTTTTTTTCATCTTAATTATCTTAGGGCCTCAAAGAAAAAAAAAACGCAAAAAACTTGAACACAGAGAGCACAAATGAAAATGCAGTGGCAAAGTAGAAGGGCAACTTCAAAACGTAGCATGTTTAACGTATTGATCTAATTGATTTCTACACCAGCCCCGGGCTAGGAACTAATAGGATATAGTATTTATACTGGAAAAGATGGGAGAATTTGAGGTTCAATATGCCCCTCGTTTCCACCCCCCCCCCCCCCACAAATAGGGACCAGGGGCAACGAGAGAATTTTTTTTTTCCTGCATTCCTCCTACTCCTTTGTCGAGCTGTTCTTTGTTATTTTTCTGAGACCTTTTGCTTTTCAATAATAATATTGTTTGGTTACAACAAAGTTAATTTCATTTCAAGTCAATTCTTAATTACAGACTCCACTTTGAAAGTTCAAAAGATTTCCAAATTCGACTCTTTCGGCTTTGAAATGTTAATGGAATGTTTTTTTTTATACATATATTTTCACTTGAGGAAAAAAAAATCGTCTTTTTTTTGTAAAGACTGTAATCATAAAGAAATCAGCAGTCACACTGCACATAAGACTTACCCGAGACTGCCCAAAAGTCATCTTCGTCCTGTTGATTATGATGTAGATTAAAATTGGGTACGGCATTGAAAATCAATTATGTTTATTCATACTCTTTTATAATTGATTCTTTATTCAAAAGAAAGGAACAATATAAAATTAGTTTACCTTTTTTGTGCCCTCGTCGATTTTTCACGCTTTCTCAAAACTGTGTGTGCATAAATTTGCTTCTAAAAATCTCAATAAAATTCTTTTGAAATTTATCAATTTATTTTATATCGCAGAAATTAGTTTCTTTATGTTTGTAAAAGACTAAAACACTAATTTAAATATTACTTATTGGTTTAAATATCCTTATAATGATATCGATACACTTTTACAAGCATAATATTATCGACTAGCCAATATACAAAGTCATATTTCAAAAATAACAATGATAAAAACGCACTTAAAGGAAGGCAAATCACCAAATATCTCACCAAAAAGTGGCGTAAGATTTTTTTTAAGTAATCTTTTACCCGATGATAATTCTAATATATATTTTAAAAAATATTTATTTAGAGTGCCTGCTATAAATTGATATTTATTATAGTTTAAATTACATTAAAATTTGTCATTTCGTTATGTTAATTTGGAATGTACTCGTATATGAAATAATTAATCTTTGTCTTCTAAAAACTAATAGAAACAGTGTAAAGTTTGTTATATTTTTTTTCGCTGAATAATGAAATTTCATTTCGCTCCTTGATTTAACTGAAACTGATAATTATTCCTTTGATTGAACACAAAACAACAGTTATTCTTTTTCGTTAGAAAAAAGTTAAAGAAAAAAGTCAGTTTTACTAAATTAAAGCTATTTCTAAATTAAAATAAATACCCTTGCCTCTATAAAATTTTCAGTTATTATTTCATCTATTGGAACTTTCAATTCTATTTTACTGTGATTTGTCATGTCAGGAACAATAAATAAATAAATAAACAAATGATAATCACCGGTTAAAAACTTATAATTTTTTTTTTAAATTTATTCTGTAAAGAGGATGTTATTAATCCACTTTCTTGGCGAAAATTACTGAAATAATGCTTTCTAAATAATTTTTTATTTAAAATAATCTGTCATTACTAAATAAAAAAAAAATCATTTTCTTCGCAGTTTTCTTTTTTTTTTTCGGAAATTATAATATTTTCAGCTTTTTTATACCTAAATTCATTCAGCCAGATGATATTGAAGGGCAGCAAGATTCAACTTAACATTTTAGTCTAAAGACAGCCAAAAATTTGCAATATGTTTAGGTCAGGATGGATATACTGCAAAAAAAAAAAGTGTTGATTTTACAGTTTAATACTGGCATCCCAGCTGCCAGTATTATATCGTAAAATTAACAGTAATAAACAGTAAAATAAGCAGTAATACGCTGCCGCGCATGCGCGGCAGCGTATTACGAATTGGTATGGTAGAATTCATATTTTATAAAATAATTGAGAAAAATTTCCATGTATTTTGGGTTTTTTCAATATTTCTCTAGTAATCTTGCATATGGCATGCTCATAAAAATAATAACATTTAAAAACATAATATTCTGCAGTAATTGAATATACAGCACTTTTATTAGGCAAACAGAAAATTCATATGCAATATTTATTAAATATGATTTATTCAAATGGAATATCGGAAACTTAAGGAAAATATAGATAAAAATTATTTCATGATTTGGATTCAAAAATCATTCAGACATGATTGTAACTATATAACAAGATGTTTACCCATAGGCAACAAATTCATTAACATGAAAATATCTTGCTTCAGGTGCTTGCAGTTATAAGTATAACGTACTGTGATGCTTAGTTATAAAATTTCAGAAGGGAACAAACAATAATTTGCAAAATTTCTGAGTATTTTTTAAAAAATTCTAAGGATTTATATAAAATATTTTTCGGCAATAACTGATGGAGAAAATCTAGTTTGTTGCAAAATCTATAGACATATCTGATTTTTGTTTTAGATGTGATTCTTGATGTGGCAGCCATATATAACTAGATAAATTTCTTATATGTAACCCATACAACTTTATTCACTATTATATTATATATATGATATTTATTCACTATTAAAAAGCGTTAGGATAACATTTCCAATAAAAGCTAGTATTTCTATAATATTTTAATTGAAATTACTTATTGATTGTCAATAACATGCCAATAATTTCTCAAAATACTTTTTCATTAAGGTAAAGCTAGGATAGTCTGCGCACAATTCAAAAGAATAGCAATAAAAAATCTAAATATTAATTTTTTGCTAAACTATTCATGAATAATTTTTACTTCATTTGTCTTTTATGCATTTCCATTGCTATTTTGTTATTATGTTGCAGTTTAATAGAACAGTTGTAATAAAACCAAGAAAGTTATTTTGCGCAATCTGTCCTTACAGGGTTGGTGTGATTGCGCACATGGGTAGGAGAGATTGTTACTAATAATAACTACAATTAAATTGTTAACAATAATAATTACACTTAAATGATATTGCTGTAAGGTTTTTGTGAACAAATATTATTGTATTAGGAGTGAATATTTCAACCTAATGATTAAAGAATAAAAAAAAAAGGAAATAATTTTAAAAACGATTAAAAAATTTTAATTAAAGGAAAAAAATTAAAGAATCAGAAAAAGACAGTCCGGATAAGATTACAAAATAAAATTATGTTACTTAATAACACGTTTAACTTAAAATTTGTCCATTTTCATTTTTCATTTTTTTATGCAAATTTACCAATAATATGCGTAATCTCTCCTAGCATGGAAACTAATGGGAACACTGCGCCATCTCTCCTAAGTAGCAAATGCGCAAACTCTCCAATTTCGGTAGGAGAGATTGCGCGGCCTTTTATTTAAACATGACCTTTTCTAAAACGAACCGTTGATGTTCACATTGTTAGTCTAAATTAGTAGCTTATGATAAATCGTTTAAGTTTAAAATATTTTGTACTATTGACATTGTATAGAAATTCTGAAAATAGCTATGAAAATTCAAGCACTTACTTTGGGAAATAAAACAAAATAGCAATACTTTATCTTAGACGCTCAAAGCAATCAACGTGCACTTTCAAGTATACAATCCACTACTGTTGTTGTACAACTACCTGGAGTCGCTGCGCGCTCACTCTACTCCTTCCCCCCGAACCTCTATGTGCGCAATCTCTCCGACCGCGTCATCTCTCCTGGCTTTACCTTATAGTGTTAATGCTGCTCCAATATGAATGTTACTTTGTTAATTTTATCAATTTAAAAAAAATAAATAGTACACTAACACAATATTGGACCAATGTTTGTTGACTTTTGAACATTGGTCTACATACAGTATACTACGTATACATACAGTCTAGTAGATTCCATGATACAGATACTAAAGTATATCAAATTCATAGCACAAATGCAAGACGCACATATAATTATTTCCTGAAAATGCAAACTACTTATGCTCATGTTAGTCTTCTTTTTTTTTAAATGTAGAATCACGTTTCCATTATTATTATTATTATTATTATTATTATTATTATTATTATTATTATTATTGCGTTTACTCATATTCCTATATAAGCTGAAAAGAAACTAACTATTCCTGTGTTGAACTTAAAAACAGTTTGTTTATCAACTTTTAAATGTACTGAACTTTTACCATTTTAACAATTATGTACGTTTTTATATGTATTAGTATATGTATTAGTATATACGAGCAGGGAAGACCGAGCTATGCTCAGTCAAAATTAAATTTGAGTTCAAATATCATGACCCATGACCAAAATGACCTACTAATTGAATTTTCTTGAACATGTGACTTAGCCCAACAGTCTTCTCGTGCCCGAAAACCATAGGATGCAAAATTTAGTGTAAATAGTCTGAGCCGTTTTTAAGATAAAATAGCTTGACCCATAATGACCCATGACCAAAATGACCCACTAATTGAATTTCCTCGAACATGTGACCTAGCCCAACAGTCTTCTCGTGCTCGAAAACCATTGGATGCAAAATTTAGTGTAAATTGAGCCGCTTTTTAGATCTTGACCCACAATGACCCATGACCAAAATGACCCACTAATTGAATTTTCTCGAACATGTGACCTAGCCCAACAGTCTTCTCGTGCTCGAAAACCATTGGGTGCAAAATTTTGTGTAAATTGAGCCGCTTTTTAGATCTTGACCCACAATGACCCAGAAATGACCCACTAATCGAATTTTCTCGAACATGTGACCTAGCCCAATGATTTTCGCGTGCCCGACACTCGTAGAATACAAAATTTCGTCAAAATCGTTTGAGCCGTTTTTTAGATACAATTAGCTTGACCATGACCCAAAATGACCCACTAATTGAATTTTCTCGAACATGTGACCTAGCCCAACAGTCTTCTCGTGCCCGAAAACCATTGGATGCAAAATTTTGTGTAAATTGAGCCGCTTTTTAGATCTTGACCCACAATGACCCACTAATCGAATTTTCTCGGACATGTGACCTAGCCAAATGATTTTATCGTGCTCGAAACTCGTAGGACACAAAATTTAATCAAAATCGTTAGAGCCGTTTTTTAGATAAAATTAATTTTACCCGCGTTGACCCACAAATGACCCACTAATCGAAAGTTCTCAAACATGTGACCCAGCCCAATAGTCTTCTCGTGCCCGAAAATGGTCGGATACAAAATTTCGTCAAAATCGTTTGAACCGTTTTTTAGATACAATTAGCTTGACCATGACCCAAAATGACCCTAAATGACCCACTAATCGAATTTTCTCGAACATGTGACCTAGCTCAATGGTTTTCTGGTGCCCCAAAACGGTAGGATACAAAATTTCGTCAAAATCGTTAGAGCCGTTTTTAAAATAAAATTTGCATATATATATATATATATATATATATATATATATAACCACACACAAGATTTGCTCGTATTAGAATATATGATATATATATATATATATATATATATATATATATATATATTAGTTATAAGTAGTATTTTAGAAAAAAATACTACTAACGGTTTAGTGTTTTTTTTCTTTTTGGTTTTACACTTCACTTTCCCCAAGTTAGTTTTTTTTTCTTAACTGGAATTTTGTCTTAACTGGAACTAATATCGGTCCTCAATACAAATTTAATACTAACTTTTGTTCAGTCTCATGAAAAATGCATTGCTAACTACTAATCACTTGATGTTTGGGTATGTTTTTATGTACCCATGGTAATTTTTTATTTTACTCAAAACGGACTTTGTGCCCATGCTATATTAATTTCTTTCAAGTGTAATTCGATGTTTCCTTCTTCAAAGACTTTTTGCATGTTTGTGTCATAAGACGTAATTGTGTCATAAGACTTTTTGCGTGTGCATAATTATTTCTGCGTAAATACAGAAACACCTTTGTTAGACACAGAAACAGACTTTGTTAATCTAATAAAAGTGACCAAATGTCTCCAAATTTTGCCGAAATAGTTGCTCATATACTTCATACCGTCATCACGTAGTTTAAGCATTTCTTTAATTTAATCTATGATATGATAAATCCGTGGCATTTTTAAAAATATATAAAGCTTAAAATGTTAAAAATAGTAAAATTGTGAAAGTCCCTTGTGTCCCTTTATAAAATTTGGCTACCTTAATTCTAACACTTAATAAATTCGGCTTTCAGTGCAATGTAGTGGAATTATAAAAGTTTTTAAAAAGATCTTAAACCTTCGAATCGTATCTTTTGTAATATTTATACCGGGTGTGCCATATAAGTTCGTTAAAAGTTCAAAAATTCATTAAAAAGCAGTTTGCATGGAAAGGATTGAGGTCTAATCAGATTTTTTTTAATAACAAAAAATGTTGTGGATCAAAAAATTACCGATAGATTGCGCTGTCATTCATAATTTGAATCAGATTTATGAAAATCAGGTTGCCAATAAAACACCTTGATGCTGTAAATATATTTTTTAAATAATGTTATAGACATTTATATAATGATGCAAGAAATGAAAATATAACAACTGCACAACAAGACGGTATAAAAACGACATTTTTTTTAAATTAATTTATTTTTAACACTTTTCAACCTAGTTGAAAAGTGTTTATGACTTCGGTTTGTCTGGCCGTCTGCCGTCTGGCCGTCTGTCCGTGCTCTAACTCCCGTAAATATGCTCGGATTGCCCTGCAATTTTTATATGTTATAATCGTTATCTATAGCATGTTCCCTATTTCAACGGAAGTGTGTAGCACTTATAGTTTTTTTACAAGGACACTCAAAAGAATTCCGTTACATTGCGGTCTATGAGGAAAAATCATTTGCGGTTTATTTAAATAATGTTTCACTATTTTAAACGCATTAAAATTTATATATATCACTAAGGTGCATTAGAAGAAGCTTAATATGGAATAGGGTGTGCATAGCACTTATACTTACTTTACAGGGACAGTCAAAAGAATTCCGTTACATTTCGTCTATGGAGAAAAATCGTCTGCGGTTTATTTAAATAATGTTTCCCTATTTTAAACGCATTGAAATTTATATAAGGTTCATTACAAGAGACTTACTACAGAATATTGTGTGTATAGCAGTCATCGTTCATTTACAGGGACACACAAAAGAATTCTCTACTGTATGTTAACAATAATTCCTGGAAGTGCGTTTTAAGTTACTGAACGCGATTTTAATTTTAAATCGCTTTTTGTATATTACGTGGTGTGTATAAATTCTGTAGATCCTATACAGGGAAGCACAAAAGTTCGGGAACACATTTCCGTATTATTTAACTCCAGACGAAGAATTTTAAACTGTGCTACGTGTTTCCTAACTGAACTAAAATTTAGAATCCTATGTAGTATATATACAAATCTATAGATCCTATACAGGGCTGAATAAAAGTATTCGGATTACTTAGATGTTATCTTTTAGCTTATTAAAGAGTATGATTCGTAAAATTATTTTGGAAGCGTTGGAAAGTGTTACATAATCTATGCTTGACGCATGATTTTTCGTTCTTGTTTGTTGTTGATGTTGTTGTTTATTTATCATTATTGTTATTTTTGAGAGAGATGCACATCAGTACTTTATCGGCAAAGAATTTAGCACAAAAAGATAAAATGGACCATCTAATACATGTTTTGCTTTCACGCCGCATCACGCCTCAAAATATACTTTCTGTATTAATGTTTATTCTACTAATGTTAGCATTTAATAACGTCCATGATTTATATCACTTTATTCATTCAAAGTACTGTATAAAATCATTTACTATATAAACTTTATTAATGTAACACATATTATGATAAAGTAGCACCCGTATAGTATATTTTTTCCGACTTTCATTTGCTAAGTCTTTTCTTAGTTCCAAGGTTTCTGTCTCAATCCTGAAATAATTTTAATAGATACATGCATAAATGTTTCAGATATAATAACTCAGTTGTTAAAAAGAAAAAAAAATAGAATCAATCATTGTGAAATTTATTAAAAATATACTATAATATTCCGCTTACGGGTGCTCAGTTATCATAATATGTGTTACATACGAGTTGTAATTTCCCAACTGGACGAAAAATGTCCGGGCCAGGATTCGAACCTGGGATCTCTTGGCTGAAGCTGCCACGCTCTACCTCCTGAGCTATCCCGGTCGAGTCTGGAGGGCATAATTCATCCAGTTAACCTTATTGATCATAGCATCTGGTCTGATATTTTAATCAGCTCAACAGAATAGATCGCAGGTAAAGGAACTCCAGTAAACGCTGGATACGTGATTACACTGGATTAATTTTAACACAATTATTCAAATTGGTAAAGAAATCATACGAGTTACCAATTTGAATAATTGTGTTAAAATTAATCCAGTGTAATATGTGTTACATTAATAAAAAAAAATTACATAGTAAATGATTTTACATGATTTTATACAGTACTTTGAATGAATAAAGTGATATAAATCGTGGACGTTAAAACAATTATAAATTTTATATTATTTTTATTTGATTAAATTTATGAAAATTTATTCATATAATTTAACGCCTTTCATTAGATGCTTTTGTTTACATACACAATTATAAAAGATCATCACGTTTAAATTCAAATGTTAAGGTCAGATGCTGTACAAATACAGGCTCATCCTCTTGCTTGAAAAGCAATTGCAAAGGTTGACGATCATTCCACGAAAGCAAGATTTGTAAACGATTCCTTTTTTTTTTCTTTAATGTGGCCAGATAGAAATATGGGTACTTCTCTATTATCCCGTCGACCACTTTTCATAATAAAAAACTATCGCCAAACTGTAACGCCCAATAAACGGGAGAACGTTGCCATTGGAATATCAAAATAAATAAACAAATAAAATATAAGAATTTAAGGACACAATTGTTATTTTAATTAATGAAATAACTAATAAATCAGCAAAGCATAATGAAAAATACAGGCAAATGTCGAATGTGTAAAAACCACTTGAGGACATAACAAACACGTATAATGCTTCTGACATCAAGTAAATGGGACTACATTTTTGGCGTTTAATCTTACAGTTTGGCGATAGTTTTTTGTTATGAAAAGTGGTGGACGGGATAATAGAGAAGTATCGAAATATGTTAATTTTTGTTACTGATGCAATCATGGAAGTATTATATCTAAATATGATACACATATTTTGTTCAGACCAGAGTCTTCCCAGAATAACAGAGAAAAAAATCAAGAGCCATAACGCACCCGCAAGAAAAGTGACACAAATTATATATATATATATATATATATATATATATATATATATATAAACATTTTGCGTATTATTTCTATAACAGGTCAGACTTAGGTGCGTCTTATTTCAAGAAAAGTGTCATAAGTGTAGTTATCCAGAAAACCAGTATATTACGTTATACACCGTATTTTTCACCACAGAAAGTGGACAAAGAGTGGAGGGAGATTTTACTCAATCCTCTCTACCTCTTCTACGTCTTGATTCTTAAGGGTTTTACGCTTTTACAGCTGCATACAAAATGTTATAGTTTTATGCAACAATACAAAAAAATACCTATCTTCTTTTGACTGTGCATATTTGAAGGTTTTTAGTGCATATTTTGGCAGTTTTTAAGTGCATATTATCCGCTGTCTGGTGATCATTAACTAGAAATGATCTACAATCAATTATGTATCACATTTATAATAGTAATAATAATAATAATAATAATAAAAACATTCATTTTTTGTAGCATTTTTTAAAATATACATACATTTTATTCATATAGGAAATAAAATGTTTTCGTTATTGTCACAGCAACAGCAACAATAACAATAATAATAATAATAATAACTAGCAGGCCACGTCCGCTTCGCTGGTCGGTTTTCCCAAACGAACCTCGAATGATTAAAACGATTTTAATTCCACCTTCCACTGCAAAAGGACTCATTCTGTTCTAAAAAAACCTTTTTCTGAACGAACCTCCGGAACAATTCCTTGCTGCCTTCGGTACTGTATAGCAGGCAAAAATAAATTAGTTCCACCTTCCACCGCTAGGAGATGTCAAGTCTATATACCTTTAACATTAACGTGATATTTAAATTACGACCCCCTTCCCCCGCCTTTCAATATTTAACCAATGACCTAAAGGTCATTGGTTAAATCATCATTAACAGATATCGGTAACTTTTGAAACAGAAAAAAAATGGCGCGTTTTTTGGTTTGACTTCGCATTTTATTATATTTCCTTTTCAGAAACTAGCATTTGCAATGTTTTTTTTAATTACTGATCGAATTGTACCAAAATTGGATTTTCGGATCCAGAAATTTTTTCTAGATATGTGTGGTGAGTATTAAATCGATACTTCAAATACTTTTCTTAATATTCGCAAATTAGTGAAAACAAACCACTCGTTTTCATCGGTAAAAGAGAAATAATTGCTATTTCGCCGCCACGTACCTTAGCGTTTTATATTTATAGATAATAATAATAATTAACTAGCACAGATCTACAAACAACGATGTATCACATTTATAATTTAAAAAAAAATCTATTCATTTTTTGTAACATTTATTAAAATATACATAAAGTTTATTCATATAGGAAGGAAAGTGTTTTCATTATTGTTACAACAACAGTAACAACAACAATAACAACAATAACAACAATAACAACAACAATAACAACAACAACAATAACAACAACAACAACAATAATAATAGACCGTTTTCGAGTTAAGGAAGATTAAAGATTTCAAGACAACAATAAAGTAGTAAAATAATTTATAACATTTCTTTTTAAGCCACAAATATTCAAAATACAAATTTTGTGTAAAATCTAAATATATGACCTCTCTTAAATCATCCTTAAATTGCTTCACAATCCCCTCGAATTTTATCGCTATCACATGAATACTTTTTTGGCAGCACGCATTTTACTCTAAAGAAAATTTTATTCATACAACTCACGTCGCTGTTCCGACTGGTAAATTATCCTTTAATTATGACAGTAATTTAGCCTTTTTTCTTTTAATTAAATGAAAAAGTCACTCGAAACATCCCCCTTAGGCAATGACTGCCAAAACAAAATTGTAAAACTTTTTCAGAAAAAAACTTTCGTGTACTCATGAATATTTTAAAGTACAACCACAATTATTTCTTGAAGTAACTCGTTATTAAAACAATGATTTCAAATTCAATCCCTTATTTTTTTTAATTGAAATAAAAAACTCGACATTTTTTAAACATCTGAGTTTTTTTTATATGTCATTTATTTTAAGTGCAGTCCTTTTTTTTTCTTTCTCTTTTTAAAAATTCACTGAAAACATCCAATTGAATCATTTTTGACATTTGATGAAACAACTTTAGTTCTTCGAACGAGCATTCCATAAGTTCTTTTTTTTAAAAAATGGCTTCGCTAATTCAAAATGCCGCAATTTTTTTATTAATATTTTCCACTGTTGCCACTTTGACCGAAAGAAAAAAAAATGACGCTAATAATATTTTTTCGTCTGCATTTTTTGTACGCTTGGGTTAAATAGAAACTCGAAGCAGAGACACTAGAAAGACTGGTGTAATTTGTGCCTGGAATGGGGATTGCCAGCCGTCGTCGTGCCTTCAGGAGAAGACGTGTTCAAGGGGATCGGGCCAGAAGTGCTTTTGTCAAGCCCTCGGGAACAAGGGCCCTTCATAAGAGGGTTTCTGAACCCCCCCTCCCCCCACGCCCTGTTCCTCCCTTCAGCTCTCAAATGAAGGGAAGAGAAATCTGCTATTACTCCTGAAATAGATAGCCACGACAAACTTCCTCCTAATAAGATCCTTCAGTCAAATTAGGGCAAAATATGTTCTTGGGTTGGAGATGCAAAAGTTTTGGTAGGAGTCTAGCTGTAGGATCCGAGGGCAAATTACAAAGATTTTCGGCTTCAAAATAATGGAATTCACGAAGTATTATGTTCATTACGCACGCATGGCGCCAGCCCGGGGAGAAATGGTGCGTTCAAAATTACCAAGCTACAGTTAGTTGATTTCGTGCTTCGCGTTTTGCGAATTTCATACGGGTATACTGCGAAAAAAGGAGAAATTTTAAAGGAATTTAAATTTGGAAATATTAAATACGCATGTTTATCTGAATATCGTTGAAAATATTATATCATCAAAAAGGAGAGATGCTAAATTTGGATTTGAAATTTCTCATATTTTGTTTAATTCAAAGAAAGAGAAATTAAACCCTTTTACCCTTTTTTTTAAAGACCCCTGTAAAATATCATATTATTGTAACAGTCCAATTTCACAACTTTTCTTCGATGCTTAATGAGTAATCTAAGTAAAAATATATTTTCCTTAATGGATAAAGATCTATCAGAAGCATATCTCTTGATTATTTCTGAAAAAAGTTCTAAAGAGAATCGAGTATTTTATAAAAGTGTTTTTTTTTCTTTTGAAGATTTAACTAAATTATAGTTATTAAAAAAATACCACTTTAAGCAATTGACCAGCACGATTATTTTAGATGTTTTTGCAAATAATTCTGTGGAATGTCATGAATCTGTGCATATTCAAAACATGAACATAACTTGAAGAGGTTTTTAAATAACAGAGGTTTGTTAACTAAATATTCTGCAAATATTGTATATACTTGCTAGACATTGGAAATATTGAAAATTAAACACCGGTATTGTAGAGACTTTTGGATTATTCTAGCAATTTAAAATATGTCACCGATATTGGTAAATTAGTGGCACTTCGTCGGAAATATATACAGCTTAATACAGGTGTTTGTCTAATATTGTCTGCTTATTTGAAATATTTAAAATATCATGATACCATTTTACAAATACTGAATAATTATCAGTAAGAAATGTTGAGTACGTATATTTTTAAAGAGTATACCCCGCCCCCTCAGTTGCAAGTTACAAAATATATTTTATTTAGATAATGATTCACACTTTACTGATTAATAATAGTCGCTCTTGTAAAATTCAACCAGCACTTCTCGGAAGTGCGATAATCACCTATATTTAAACAATTATGCTGTTTTTTTTTTTTTTTTTTTTTTTTTTTCAGATTGCTTTACAATTAATCATAAATGAAGCTTATTTTTTATTATTGTTCTATTTACGTTTTACTTTTTATGTTAAGATTTTGTTTGCTTATATTAATATGAAGAAATAATTAAGCAATTATTTATAATATATTTTAAATTAAATTGATCTATCTCCCCAATCGGCAAGCACCAACTAGTGCAAGGGTTGCCAATCTTTTGTCTCTATTCCCAAATAGTGGGCTTTTAAAGCTTTCACATTGGTGGTTAGTATTTATTCGATGTTAAAATTATTACTAAAGATACATTGTAAAGAAATACAATTGATTGTTTAAAATTAATTTAAATATATTATTACATACTGTTATATATGTTCACCAAGATACTATTATAAAACTTTTTTGTGGAATTGTTTCGATTAGCACCAAATTAAGCCATTGGGATATCAGTGGGCGATAAAAAATTGCACGATTAATAAGAGAACAAAAATGGCCATTAGAAAATAAAATAAAATGTTGACGATTCCTGCACTAATGCCTTGATACCCCAGTCCCGCCTAAGTATCGCTATATCGAATAAAAATTTTGGATTCGCCTGACATTTAAGTTTCCACATTACTGGACCCATTGTACCTTTTAGGTCTAAGCTATATTTATACCTGTATTGACTTGTTAAAAGGGTACTTAATTTTTTAAATAAGAAATGCTTAAATCTAAATAATTTTTTACAGATTTATTTTTTAGATCTCCTTCTTTAGAATAATAAATGAGAAATTGACAGAATTTCTTTCAAATTCAGTTGATTTTATTAGAAAGCAGAAATGTGTAACTGTAACCGTACACTGTAAAAAAAAAGTGTTGATTTTACAGTATTATACTGGCATCCCAGCTGCCAGTATTATACCGTAAAATTAACAGTAATAAACAGTAAAATAAGCAGTAATACGCTACCGCGCATGCGCGGCAGCGTTATAATACTGGCAGCTAGGATGCCCGTATAATACTGTAAAATCAACACTTTTTTTTTTGCAGTGTAGCAAATAATTCTAGTGATTTCGTGAAAGTAGTATAGAAATAAATCTTCCGAGTTTCTAGAGCCAAACATATTTTTCCGCTAACTTTATAATTAGTATTTAGAAAAGAAAAAAGAAAAAGAAAAAGAAAATCTTGCACTAAAACGTCGGCTAGTGGCTATCTTCTGCAATTAAGGAGGCCCTCGCATTTGCCGTCTAACGACCAATAACCTGCAATTAGTGGACTTTACAGAGTGACCACTAATCACATCGTTCTACTGCGGATGGCTACAGTCAAAATGATCCAAGAAAAAGAAAAACATGCAGTACAAAATACAGTTATTATTTTTGATAGGAAGAGGGAAACCCTAAAAACATTCCCCAAGTATACGGATATAAAGATTGGTAGACAAACTTCTATTCTCTTTTATCACATTTCACAAAAGTGTAGCATTAAGTGAACGTTTTTCTTGTAAACTGAATGAAGATTCTTTCAATCACCGAATATAATATAAAAAGAATGTGTTACATTATTTGTAATAACTTTGTTAAAATTATTTATTTTATTCTTACTTTTTATTACGATATTTATTAGTATCTATTTATTATGTTTTTACGATAATAATAATAATAATAATAATAATAATAATAATAATGGTATTATGATAATGTATTATAAGATGAATTAATCACTTTTAAAACTTTACTAAGTTAGTTTTTTTTTCAATAAAGTTACTAGAACAGACGAGAATAATTTTGCGTCCCTAAAATATTTGAGCCCTGATTAAGATTATTGTGTGCCCTGCTGGTAATTGAGCACTGTGAAGTTCAACATTTTTAAAGAAATTTCAGATTGCCCTAGTCGTGAAGTTGTAAACGAAGCATACGCAAATAGAGATAACAAAAAATTCTAATTTGTAGAAATTTTACAATATTTAAAATTTGACAACTAAAGAGATATTTAATGTTTTGTCACTGTATTTTAAATAAGGCATATTTATTTGTCATTGATATACTTGAAAAGTTTCAAATGAATAAACTTAAAAAAAAAGCATATTTCGTCATTAAATAATTTCAAAAATTATCGTTTTGGACATATAAAAAATTGGGAGGCATTTCTTCTCTGTTTCCTATTATTTACAAAGTTTCCAAAAAAGAACACATGCCAAGAAACAGATTATGACATTTTACAAACCAATCGTTTTTAACAAAATTTTTTGAATAAAATATTGCGTTACAACAGATTATCATTATAAAATTAACTTTAAAATCTTACATATTATTGCAATTATTATTGTAAATATATTACCTTTTTTAAAAAATTTCAGCTTATTTGGTTATTAATATATATGCTTTTAATAAAAAAAATTATATACCTTAAATAATTTGCTAGGAATATACATGCATTTTATACTTACCTTCAAAGTGATAAGGTAATAGCCAGTTGTTTATGAAAACTATTTTGATGGAATACTACATCACATATAAGAGAATTATGAATTTGTTTTGCAATACATTGAAAATTAAAAAATATATATATGTGTTTGTTCATGATTATTTTTTTCTGACTTTCAAGTATATGGTTTAGTTTTAATTACTTTTCTCTGAAATTTATATCTTTAATCAAAATTCGATATTTATTTTCTTATTACATTATTACTCTAAATGTAAATATATATATATATATATATATATAAATGAGCATTTAAAACTTTTTTTCAAGAATCTGATTTTTAAAACTTTTCATTTACGAAAATTTAATTATATATATTATTTTTTAGCATTTAGTTAATTTCAAATTTAGTCATTTTCAAAATAAATTTTGAACAGCTGTTAGTAATACATTTTTTAAAAAATGCGTTTTTGAATCTTTTCGAATAAGAAAGGTAAGAGACTGGATTTTTTTTTTTCGTTTTGACCTATGATAAATGATTTTTTTTTAATGAAAAATTAATGAAATTTCACTGGCGAGATTTATTTTTTAATCAAGATTCTGTATTAAGAATTTCTTTAAGTCCACAAACAACAGATGCATGTCTAATGACGCTAAAATTTACAAAGCCCTTTTAAATTTCCTCTGAAGGCTTGCTCGGTTATACGATCGCAGTGACAACATAATTAACAAAACTAAACAGTATTCTTTAGAAACTGAGCATTCCCAGTTCTTTAAGTGTTTTCAAATGGATATTCGGAGTTAACAATTAGAACAAGGGGTGGGTGTTCGCCCTGCGGGAACACACCCCAAGAACAATCCACTTAAATTCGCCGTCGTCCCGAGGAAAAGTTTTCTTTTGGAAGGCGATTGAAGTTGCAAGGGCAAAACTGATTTCCACCAAATTGAGGCAATTAGAGGGACAAAACGGTCGCTGATGCTGTTAGTTTGGGGCGCCCCTCTTTTTCCGCCCTGCGCCCCCTCAGGTCTACTTCACCAAGAGCACATGTACAATGCCGGAGGGATGGTTCGAATGTTTTCGTGAAGAAGGATGAAGGTTCTGATTTCGCCAGGGTTGTTGTAAGTTGGTACAAGAATCCGGAACAATCACTAATTCGTTTTTAAAGAAGCATCCAAAGGATATATCGTGACGTGAAAGTCAAGGAGAGAGATGTTGGGCAAAAAGGAATGACATCCCACGATTAGAAAATGTGCTTCAGTAATTAAGATCGGACATTTGTTTTGCTTCGAGGGTGTGGGGTGGAGTTGATGACATGCTGAAAACGCGAGACGTTTAATCACTGTATAAGACTGTTTTAATTCTTATAGTAGTGGTGTAGTGTTTGTTTATATGAGAACTCTAGACTGTCTCATTGTGAGTATCAGCTACAATTTCGGTTATATTGTGAGATAAGATATTTAAATTAATGTCAACACAAAAGCATTTACTCAGAAACTGGCTGAAAAAAGTAATTATTTCAACAAACCTGAAAATATTAAATGCTCAGTGTCTGAATAAGTCTTGCTGAAATATGCAAATCCTTGATACTTCTAGAAGGTTTTATTATGCATGTCAATTTTAATATATTTTATGTTGTAATATAAGAAGTTAAATCAACAGTCAACAAAGATTTAGTTTGGAATTTGGATACAAAGATGAATACTTCTCCTCTAACAGGAATTCAAATGCTTAAAAATAACTTCATCAAGAAAATGTTTCTTACACAATTGATGTACTAATATCTATTCATATTTTGTTTTTATTTCATTAAAAGCAGAGTTTTATGTATTCAAAGCCATGAATAATGTGAAAGGCATTTTCTTAAAATAGGAAGAAAGAGTAATGCGAATTTACACCCATAGAATTATAAATTCTTTATTTTCTCATATTTAAGGATCCACTTGCTAAAATTTAAAATTGCCGAAGTTCGTTTTATAAACGGTTGCTCTAGATCAGCTCTACTCAACCTGCGGCCCGGCGACCTTTTATGTGCGGCCCGAGACACATAATATATCATTTATGTATAAAATTAATTGAGATGTGCATAAAATATATTTAAGACTGTTGTTTTATATATTTTCATGGGAAGACAAAATCTGTCCTGTTATTTATAATTGATTTAAAACTATGTTGAAACATCTTAAATGCTGTTTTTTTAGTCAAAAGTTCTTTTTACATATATTTAGTTTTATTTGTGCTATAGTATTGTATACATTTCTTAACCTTCAACACTAATCAAAAATTAATTAGATTTATACTGTATATTTCTACAATTAAAAGAAAATAAAGTTTTTGAATTGCGTAAGGGATTGGTTTATTAGAGAACGTCTCATGATTTTTTTGTTTAGAACTTGATAATTCTGCATTGTTATATTATAACGTTTTATACTTATTATACAACTAATACTACTAGTGTTGAACGTTTGTCTCAGAAAAAATTGGCACCAAACATTTTTTACACTGTAACTAATTTTCCGGCCTATTTCTAAAAAACTTATAATAGAAATCTATCACGAAGTTTATTGTTTGGAAATGGTGGTGTTAAAAATTTTAAGTATAATTTCTTCCACGTCAAACTTTTAATCCTAGTGGTGTTGCATTGTTATACTACTTTTGTTAGCTATTATTTAAATTATTCCTTTTTTATCGCTTGTTAGGAGTGTTGCGGCCCGCCTAACGTCGGAAACGTGTGTTTGCGGCCTGCGAGAAAAAAAGATTGAGTATGGCTGCTCTAGATGAATAAAAAGTTAATATTTATTCCTCATATTACCAATTTTAACACTCAGACATTTAAAAATATATATATTATTTAAAATTGAATAAACAGGCAACAGCACTTGCAAGATCAAATATAAAACCCCCATAAGACTTGAAACAAATACAAAAATTAGCAAACTATTGAAACCTGTATAATGCCCTAATAAAGGAAGCTATAGTGTTTAATATATCAAAAGTAGAAGTTTGTGATTGTATAGTACATGCAATGCTGGACTGCAACTGGAAAAAGGTGTTAGAAAAAGAGAGAAAGGAGTGAAAGTAAAGAGAATTCTTCAATCTCCAGTCAGATAAATAGCAATTGGAGGGATGCTTGAGAATTACAACTGATGATGCTCTGCCTGGAGTGAAAACGTTTTTGTGTAATGATGACGAGTTTTATGTGAAACTTTTTAACATTTTTTAGTGATGGTGAACTGTTTTTTGTGAAACGTTTACCATATTTTTAAAATAATGTCTGAGTGTGGTGATGATGACGAGTTTTATGTGAAACTTTTTAACATTTTTTAGTGATGGTGAACTGTTTTTTGTGAAACGTTTACCATATTTTTAAAATAATGTATGTCTGAGTGTGGTGATGATGACGAGTTTTATGTGAAACTTTTTAACATTTTTTAGTGATGGTGAACTGTTTTTTGTGAAACGTTTACCATATTTTTAAAATAATGTCTGAGTGTGGTGATGATGACGAGTTTTATGTGAAACTTTTTAACGTTTTTTAGTGATGGTGAACTTTTTTTGTGAAACGTTTACCATATTTTTAAAATAATGTCTGAGTGGTAATATGAGAAATGAATATTAAATATACAGACATTGGTAATTGAATACATTTTTAATGTTGAATAAAAAATTAACAGGATTTTTTTTATATTAGAAATGGTTTTATGAAAAATATGTATAACATTTGGTAAAAGCTGAGAACAGATTTTGTGAAAATCCTATCTTCTGAATTTATGTCTTTCTCAGACGCAAGGACCAACATGTTACAATTTGAATTTTACAATACCCCCTTTCATATATTATTATTATTATTATTATTATTATTTTATATATATTGTCGAATACAATGTCGATTTTAACTTTTATAAAGAGATGTAAATCACACAGATTTTTTTTTCTTCTTTTTCTGAAGGGCTATTCATTATTGACCGAATTTCATAATCGACCATAACGTATTTTATATAAAAATCAAAATTTTATAAATTTATAGTGCATGGATTCTTGATAAGATAACTAGATTGAAATAACTTTTTTATTAAATGATCACTAATTAAAAACTCAGGTACTATAGTCCATTTTCTTAAAATAAAAATACTGTACCGTTTGGCTGAGACGGATTCTACTTAAAAAATTTCAAAAGAATAAATAATAAAATAAATCTTACTTTATCCTCTAAAATGCCTAGGAAAAAGCGTTTTATTTAAATTTTAGAATTTAAAATTGAAATATTATTTCTATCATTTGTTTTTCTATTTCAAATCATTATTTTTAGAAACCGAAACATTTTGTGTAAATTTTCGTTAGAAATTTTAAATTAGTGCACGATGAAACTTAGTGTTGTATTACTAAACAAGATAATTTATCATCTAGCTGTTAATAAGATTAAAAGAAAACTTGAATATATGTGTTCGAATGCGAGTAGAGCAAATAAAATATGAATATAATAATTCTTTGTACTACTTATTTTCACAGACATTATTTTATTTTCAAACACATAAACAAGCAGTGTACCTGTCTAAATGTCTTAAAAAATGCTTTTAAAACTACACAAAACTAGTCAATCTGTTAAAAATTGTAAAACAGCAAAAAAAATTTCACCTGTCGCTCTCAGGCATCTTCAGTCAGACATCAGTCATCATCAGTCTTCAGTCATCATCTTCAGTGACTGAAGATGCCTGAGAGCGATAGGTGAAAATATTTTTGCTGTTTTACAATTTTTAACAGATTGACTAGTTTTGTGTAGTTTTAAAAGTATTTTTTAAGACATTTAGACATGTACACTCCTTGTGTATGTGTTTGAAAATAAAATAATGTCTGTGAAAATAGGTAGTACAATGAATTATTATGTTAAAAATGACATTATGAACGATCATAGATAAAAAAAACTAAAATATGAATATCTGAAGATAATTACTGTGCTTCTGCTTTCCGCTTCCCTTTTTCACAGACCAAGCGATATCAAAAATTAGTATAGGTTTTTTTTTTTTTTTAAGTATTCTATAATTTGTGTCAATGTAACATTACTACACTGCAAAAAATAATTGTCGATTTTACAGTATGCGCGGTAGCGTATTACTGCTTGCGCGGCAGCGTATTACTGTTTATTTTACGGTTTAATACTGTTAATTTTACGGTATAATACTGGCAGCTGGGGTGCCAGTTTTATACTGTAAAATCAACAATTATTTTTTGCAGTGTATATTATAGATGGTGGCAGGTTAGAACTTTTATATACTAAAAAGGGTGATACAGAAATATGAATAAAAAGGATTACTATACAATGAATGGCTGATTCTGTCCATCTGTTTCCGGTCGGGCTAACTGTCTATGGATGCAACCAACCATTGGACCGTGGTCCAAATGCTCTACTTTCTCCCTTATCACGACAGCATACATTTTTCATTCTATTTATTTTTGAAATTTATTTTTATTTCTCACCTGAAAATTCTGAAAGTATAAATAAAAAAAGAAATCTTCTACTTTATACATTATTTGTGAGGAATGAGGTTTTCTGTGACGAATAATATTTAAAAAAAAATAAAAATAATTGTTGGCTAGATCGTTAGAATGGGATCGAAATTATACCTATCTGAAAAATCTACATTGCAGAGATGATATTCTAGCTTTTATTTTTTTAAAGAAATAATTTCTAAAAATTAGACAAATTTCAAATATCACATTAAATGCTAATGCATATTAAAGAGAAAAATAAAAAAATAGGTTTTTAAGAATCTTAATAATATTTTTAATATAAATTATGTCTATTTTTTTACTATATATATTACTTTTTTGACTAGGATGAAACATTTTGTTTGTTTTTAGTCAGTAAATTAAAAATGTCATATATTTTTTCATGTATTTCATATGTCATATATTTTTCGTGTTTTTCATGCATGTGCGGCAGTGCATTGCTGCTTATTTTACTGTTTATTACTGTTAATTTTACGGTATAATACTTCAACTGGAGTGCCAGTATTATATCGTAAAATCAACTTTTTTTTTTTTTTTTTTTTTTTTAAGTAGAGTGCGCTGCCCATGTCCTTTATGTTAACACAAACCTCCCGTGCATTTAAAGGTTGATGTAGCAAAATATAATATACTACTGTGGGCAAAAAATAGTAAGTCTTTGTTCATAATTTTAAAATTCTTAATTTATTCTTCGAAATCTATTTCGTCCCCCTCAAAGTAATCCCCCCTGACCCCAATACACTTGTGCCAATGTTTCTTCCAATCCTCGAAACAGTTGTTAAAGTCAATTTCCGGAATAGCCTTCAATGCGCGTAGCGATTCACGTTTAATGTCTTCAATTGACTCAAAACGGTTTCCCCGGAGCCGTCGTTTGAGTTTGCTGAATAGCCAGAAGTCACACGGAGTTAAATCAGGCGAATACGGTGGTTGCGGCACGATATTGGTTGAAAATTTGGCGAAAAACTCACGAAGAATTAATGCAGTATGCGACGGTGCATTATCGGTGCATCTTTCAAAATGGTTTTCACTGATCCTTCCGATATTCCAACGATGCCAGTAAAGTCTCTGACTGTTAATCGTCGATTTTCAAGCACCAATTCCTTGATTTTATTGACGTGTTGATCATCAGTTGATGTTGATGGCCGTCCTGGACGTGGTTCGTCGTCAACGCGTTCTCGACCCTCTTTGAATAATTTGTACCAATCAAAAACACTTGCTCGCGACAAACAATTATCACCGAAGGCCTTTTGCAACATTCTGAACGTTTCGGCACCAGAAATTTGATTCCGCACACAAAATTTAATGGAACTTCTTTGTTGAATAATTTCACTCATTGTAAAAATCTCCGAATGCACTTTTTGTACTTCAGAAAGACAAGCGTATACTAAACACTAATGATTATTTTGATGTGACATTTGGCACAGATGTCACTGACAGTCATAAACCTAGAAAAAAAAATATTTCGACGAATGGGTTTTCGCGCGAAATTTAAATTAAAAAGTCTTACTATTTTTTGCCCACAGTAGTATACCCAAACAAAACAATACAACAACCTCTTCTGAATTACGCACGATTCTAAAAAGCGTTCTTCATTTCTAGAAATCTCAAAAACCAATAAATTTTTGATATTTAAAGAAGCATTTATAAAACAAAGCTTCTTTTACTGCCACAGATTTTATTGAAACGCTCCCGAGTGGTTTTTATAATGTATTAATCAGTTTTCTGATTCAATCAGTTTTCTACCCGGAATATCGGTTTTTAGTGTGCTATCATTTCTCAAGTACACATTTTCCTGTTCAATAAACATGTTTTACATTCAAACATGATAAACTAACACCATTAACATTAACATTAAATTAATTTTATTTTGTTACTCTTGCATGTCTTGTCACGTAACTGAGAATGTTTACTTGACAATTGATGGCATCCTAAAACTCTATATTCAGGTTTGAGTACACTGATTAATTTAAATTACTAATTTAAAATTACTCGGAAACGTTTGTAAAAATCAATTGCAGGAAAAAGACTGTTTTTATAAAAGCTTCTTTAATTCAGGAAAATATATTGGCTTCCAAAAGGCGTCTAAACATACAGAACGCTTTTTGGAATTCTGGGTAACTCGGAAGAGGCAATTGTATATTTTTGCTCGTTGGTTATATTATATTTTCATAGATTAACCACTTTGCGGTCCAACCCCAAGTCTGACTTAGGATCATTTTTCTTTGCAAAAGGTGCTTTTGGCACCAGTAACAAAGGAAAATAAAATTTGCCTTATTTATGTAATTATATCATTTTCGAAATTGCATAATTGAAGGTAACTTATTTTTAAAAAGTGTTGGCAACCGAATAAAATTTGTGTAACAGCACCGGGAAAAAAAAAAAAAAAAAAAAAAAAAAAAAAACATTTTTTTTTTTTTTTTTTTTTTACAGTGTATAGTTATGCTTAAAAAGTAAACAATCTTAAATATTTGTTTATATGTCAGATGCAATAAATATGACAATAAATATTTTCTAAAAAAAGTAACGCTTAAGCATTTATAATTAAAAAACATTTATATAATTTACAATTATATAAGTAACTTTATTTACAATTCAAGAATTCATAAATTAGTCTGCTTCTGTCATTCTAATTACGCGACAGATAATGCAATTAACGCGCTAACAGCTAACTTACGGAAGTCTCTACAGCTGTTAAATTATACACAAAAAACAAAACATTGTATTGAGTTTACTCACCTGTCCTTTTTTTATTTTCTTTCTGCTATATTTGATGTAGTCCTCCCTCCCGCCGCTGCGGACTAGATAATTTATAAGGGTGATGACTTTTTATCACGTGCGATCACGAACCGTGAAATTCGAATTGTGGTTTCGGGACATATGGTCTTTTAAACGCGTCCATCTGTCCAAAATGTCGTCATGTGACTAAAAATTTAACTCAGCAAAAATTGTAGGTGATGAAAAAGTCACGGACAGAAAATATTATAAGATAGCAAAGAGAGGGTGAGTGAGAGAGAGAGATTTTTAAATGAGTTAATTTTGATATATAAATCATTTTATTCGAAATTTTTTTATCAATGCTATCCAATTTATTTGGCATTTAATTTTATAAGTATTTTAATTTCCACACTTCGTAAGTATAATCATAACTTTTATGGTAGTATATTTATGAAACAATTGTTGTACATAACATACAATATACAGGGTATCCTCAAAAAATTCGAAGTGTGTTTTGATATTTTACTTGTTGGAGACAAGTAGGCAATGTCAGTTGAAAAAGTGCTCAAAATAAGGTAAAAAACAAGATTAAGTTAATGAAATAGTCCTGCCTTGAATTTTCTTTAAATTTTTATGTTATTTCCTTGGACAAAATTGATCAAATACACTGCAAAAAAAAAAAAAAAAAAAAAAAAAATGTTGATTCTACAGTATAATACTGGTATCCCAGCTGCCAGTATTATACCGTAAAATTATTTAATATTTATTACTGTAAATTTTACGGTATAATACTGGCAGCTGGGATGCCAGTATTATACTGTAAAATCATTTTTTTTTTTGTTGTTGTTGTCAGTGTAGATTCTTTTCCCTTTTTGCGGCAACAAGATAATTACAAAAAACTGCATGCCTGTATCTTTAAAATTACTTTTAAAAAAGATAATATATACTTCAACAATATTAGTGACAAAAAAAAAAAAAAATCCACAATATTCACAGAAAAATTATTAGAGGAGCCCAATTATACATTGGGGTTGAAGAAAAATTGCTTTAAGAATTGCAATATTTGAATTATGATTTTAGGATTAAAACCTACATTTGTCTCTTTATATGATCTCTGTCTGTGTAATTCTTTATTTAGATGTATTTGTGGTGCAACTTTTTAACACGTTAACAAATTTGTGATTTAGAGGATTCCATTGTTAATTTATATGTACAGCTCTTATTTTTACGGATACACCATTTTAAATAGTACGAAAAAGTGGTATGCCAGCTTAAAAAAAAAAAATATTATGATTCATTTAATTTTAAAGATACACGTATACAGCTTTTGTAATAATATTATTATAGCAAAGGTTAACTATTTTGTCTAAAATGGAACGGGGAGGGGGGTCTTATAAAATTTTAAAAAGTGAAACTTTTTGAAAATAAATGGGAGGACTGTTTCATTATCATAGTCTTATATCTTACCCTGACTCGGAAATAAGACTCGATAATATTCAAAATATATTTTGAATACTTTTGCGATTTACATTGTGATTAATATATCAACAACAGGTAAAAAATTAAAGAGCATTTTAACCTTTTTGGGACATTCTGTGTATGCCTGTGTGGGTATAAAATTTTATAAAAAAGGTTCTTTCTTTTCTTTCTTTTTTTAAATAATGCCATGGTAAATTTTAAATAATCCTATGAGTTTTGTATGTTCTCTGACGTTTATAAAAAAAAAAAAGAGATATTCTCAAAATTAAAATTAGTTTTTTGAAATGTTATTAATGGATGTTTTTCTTTGAAAAATGATCATTATATAGCAAATAATCCTTTTTCGGACCACATGAAATTATTTTTCAAAATATTATGGTCAATGAGCTTTTAAAGCATATCAAAGACGTCATATTTTAAAATTCAATGTAATTTTAGAAGGTTCCTTGAAAAATATTCACGTTATCCTTTTGTTAATCTGTCTGTCCATAAAACTGCCTATCTATTTGTTCATTGGCATTCCAACTTTTGTAAAATCATTTGAATCGGGTCAAGATATCAGTATATTTTTCATATTTTTTATTACAAATTATTATCTATATAATAAAACCGTAAGTCATGTGACTGTCATCAACAGTTCCGGGATGTCCGTTTCACTTTTTCATATGCCAGGCGGCCATTTTTATTCAAAATTATTTTTGCAAATAAAACTGCATAAAAATTACATTTTTAGAAAGATCGTTCAAAATAAATTAATATTTGAGAGATGACTTACGTTCAATTATGTATACATTCTGCAATAACTTCAGTTTAAATTAGGTTCGCAGTTAAAATTCTCTATCTATGAAAGTAAACAAAGAAAAAAGATTCATTCGTTGTGAATGTTTAAAATATTAAACCATGAATTTTTGGATCGCTGCCTGGCGTAAAAAAAATAATCCGCACCAGTGAGACAGTCAAAGTTTACCTTAATTCTGTTCCATACAACTCAACTTCCGGATCTTTTTTGACGTAAGTTGAACTCATGTAATAATATTTAATGGATCAAATTTCGAAAAGAATTGTCAGCTTTTATTTTTTGCGCGTGCAAATTAGAAACGATACTTTAATTTGAAATCAAATGATTTGATTTATGATAATTATTATTTTTCTATTTTCTATTTTAAATGAAAAATGTGAACGTCATGTATTTTAAATTGAAACAGCTGTCACGGACGCACCGGGGTTGGCGCGATTTTTGTTTTGCGCCAAATATGTTTAAGAATCTCCGCATTATAGCGAACATATTGCAAGTGATAAGCAAACGGACATGAAGCATAAATTCTTAAGTGGGTTAAGCGGTTTTTGTCAAGAAAGATGAAATACATAACAACAAAAAATATGCGAAATGCTACCGCGATCGCAAAAGTTCTTGATTTGTCTATTAGATTCTTCCAGTTATGCGAGGGATTAAGGAAAAAAATAAATTATGAATAAAAATAATTTGTTACAATGCATTTCAATGCATACATACATTTAAGGGCGACCAAACTGGTCGCCAGTGGCGGCTAGTTATAATATAATAGTTCTTAACAGAATTATACTCCAGACTATAATAATCGGCAAAGAAATTGAAATTGAAATACTATATTATAATGGTTAAATATTAATAACACAAAAATATATACTGTCGACCTTTTTTGCTGTAATTTTCTTTATTTCATCAAATATGCATTTCTTTATTTCGAATTTTTAAGGTACTAAGGTGTTGAAGTAACTTTCAAGAAAACATCGTTTTTATCTCAAGTTTTTTTTTATTTTTTTCCCCCAAGATCTTTAAAAATATGTGGGTTTGTAAATATCAGATTCATTTCCCTTTTTTTTTCTTTTTTCAGTGCAATAAAAATGAAGCTATTATTGGACAAAATGTTGTTTCCTTTCTTCATTAGATAAAATTAAAAAATACTAAGAAAAACAGTTCACGAGCGCTTATAAAAAGGTGTGTGTTTTTGTAATTAATCTCTTTGCCAATGTGTGCTGAACCGTCTTAATTAATCGGATTAACATTCTTGCAAATATTTGATCTTCAACCCTTTTTTTCTCATACGTAAGTTTTACATGCAAAAATAAAACTACCGCAAATATTGAGTTTTTTATAGGCTCCCGTATTGACTATAGATTTTTTTTTAAACTCTCGTGTATACAAAATCTAACCGCAGCTTTATTTATTCCTTAATAATCGGCAATTAGCCGGTGTAATGTATCGTTTTTGGGTAAACACCCTGATTGGTGGGATGTCGAGTTCGGGAATCTATCAACAGGCGTCCATCCCTGCCTGCCTCCCCCTTTGCCTGCAAAGATTTCCGATAGTCTTCTAACATCTTTGTTAAAATAAAAGCTCCTGGTCAATAGAAATCAATATAAAAAGAGGGTTAAAAGGACAAAAATGTGGGATTAAAAAAAAAATATGTGAGCCATGCGTTAGAGTGGAGAAGGATTTTCTTGGTTTCGGAATTTCAACGCTTTATCAAATATTGAATGGCGCGTAAACATTTTCAAATATTTGGAATCTTAAATCAACGTATGTGTATATGTCAAATATTAGAACTTACATATTGATAAAGCGATTACTATCATGAATGAAAGAGTTGCTGCTGCTTACGTGGATCGCTGGTTTATTGAGTGAACCGCTTTAAAAGAGCCATCCATTAGAGCACTTTATATATTTCAACTCTTTATAAGGTATTGAATAGCGCGTAAACATTTTGAAATTTTTAGAATCTTAAATCAACGTATGTGTATATGTCAAATATTAGAACTTACATATTGATAAAGCGATTACTATCATGAATGAAAGAGTTGCTGCTGCTTACGTGGATCGCTGGTTTATTGAGTGAACCGCTTTAAAAGAGCCATCCATTAGAGCACTTTATATATTTCAACTCTTTATAAGGTATTGAATAGCGCGTAAACATTTTGAAATTTTTAGAATCTTAAATCAACGTATGTGTATATGTCAAATATTAGAACTTACATATTGATAAAGATATTACTACCACGAATGAAAGAGTTGCTGCTACTTACGTGGATCGCTGGTTTATTGAGTGAACCGCTTTAAAAGAGTCATCCATTAGAGCACTTTATATATTTCAACTCTTTATAAGGTATTGAATAGCGCGTAAACATTTTGAAATTTTTAGAATCTTAAATCAACGTATGTGTATATGTCAAATATTAGAACTTACATATTGATAAAGATATTACTATCACGAATGAAAGAGTTGCTGCTACTTACGTGGATCGCTGGTTTATTGAGTGAACCGCTTTAAAAGAGCCTTTCATTATAGCAGCCAGATTTGTTTTTGTTATTATTATTATTATTATTATTATTATTTTGAAATTTTAACGCTTTAGTATAAGATATTGAATGAGGCGTAAACATTTTCGAATGCGTGAAACCTTAAATCAACGTGATTGTATACGGCATTAATTAATTCTTACATATTGTTAAAAAATATATATATTACCTTATGAATAAAATAGTTGTCGTTGCTTATAGGAATCGCTATTTTTTCTTCATATTTTTTAGCGAAGACTTGACACCTGATATCGGAATTTCGACACTTTATCAAATATTTAATGCGCATAAATATTTTCGAATATTTGGAATCTTAAATCATTGTAATTGTGTATGGCAAAGATTAAGATTAATTCTTAAGAATTGTAAATTTCTTTACTATGCTTCCTTGTTTCAGTTCCAAATGTCACCAATAGATAGCGCTGCATTGCTTCAAATTGTTTGAATACCCAAACTAAGTTTGTGAATATAAGTTTGTGAATACAAGTTTGTGACTATAAGTTTGTGAATACTTGCATAAGTTATAAATATGCCAATGTAAATATTAGAAATTATAACTGCAACATAGAGTTTTACCAGATTTTTATCCGTCGTTCAATTCATCAACTTATTGAGCAGTGGTATCAACTGCTGTGCTGCGGCATAGTGGTGATTAATGAGACGATCTTGGGTGTGCTATGAAAGAATTTAAAGATGATTAATTCAATGGAACTTTTCCAGTATAGGGCCTTGGCGAGGCAGAGAAAATGACCTTGGCGAGAAAAGGAAATTCGGCAACATATATTTATACAATTTATTTAATATAAAGAAGCCATTTATCTATTTTTATATACAAACAGAAGTAAAATTTTATGTAAAAAACAATAATAATAATAATAATAATAATAATAATAATAATAATATATATATATAATTGTAATACCTTTGAATTTCAAAACACATTAAACAAGTTCTTGCAACAATTCTAACCTAATCTCCAATTAAGATAGTTAATCATAAAGTGTAGACAGAATACCACAAAATTAATAAAACTGAACAAGTGCAAACATAAAATTGCCAAAGCTATTTCACCTATGGTACGCAGCCAAAAATACTGAAAGTTATAAAGAAATTTTATAAAATAATGATATAATATGCCCTAAAATGTAAGAAAATTGGAATTTGGATTTTAATTGAATTAAAGTGGAATTGGAAATGGAAAAAAGACAAGTGTAAAGCTTAATCTTCAATCTGACAGAGCTCCACACACGTGTCTAAAAAATAATGCAATATTTCATAAAATATACTGGCAAATATGCTAAGATCAGTATATTTCTGCCAGATATATTGCATTATTACAAGAAAACAAATGGAAATAAAAAACCTTTATAGTATAGACGATAATATATATATATATATATATATATATATATATAATTAATTATAATATCTATGAATTTCAAAAAACATATCAAGTTCTATTATCATTCTACTTAAATCTCCAAAGAGATAATTAATGATATTGTGTATACAGAATACCACATAGCTAATAATTAACATGTGCAAACATAATATTACCATAGCTTGTGCTTCAATGGTAATTGGCCAAATTTTACTCATACCTAAAGAATATTGAAAAAAGAAAAAAGAAATAGAGAGAAAGGGGAAAAAATATATATATATAAATTGGGGTTGCAATTAAGTAAATACAAATGGATTAATAAATTAAATATGAACCATATACAATGGAAAATTGGACCACATGATAATTAAATATGAATTGGATATGAAAAAACACATGCACATGTACTCATCAGCCTGGATGCACCCACATGTGTTTTAAATAATAATTCAGTGTTTCATAATTCTACTGGCATAATGCTAAGATCAGTAGAATCATCCAGGTACACTGAATTATTACCAGACAACAATTGGAAATATTAAAATTTGGAAATATTTAAATAGGAAATAAAAAACCATTAAGAATATACAATATATTTCACTCACATCGATTATCCCAAAAACTGTATTTAACACCTCACGAAATTACCACGAGATAACAGTTCTGAAATAATAAAATTGGAAATATGAACGCGTAAAGTGTAGATAAAATATTTTACTCACAATAATTATACAGAATCCTTAAAATGTCACAACTTCTGCATAATATTCACATCCACATGGCAATGCATCATACATGTTGACTAAGTCGAGTTGAGAGAAATGATTTCAAAGACAAGTTGAGAGCACCCTTTTTTTTAAAACACAACCCCATCGATGACACCCAAACACAAAATGATTCAAAAACACACAAAATAATTCTGGTTTTAATACACTTATAACAAAATTACATCCGTGAATATATATTACTCCATCCAATTTTAATTCCTGAAAGTAAAATTAATATACAATCAATAGCTCCCTCTATAGTTAAATTAAATATAATATTATCAATATTATCAACAACTACCTGAAAGGTAAAGTGTCGCCATCTATTGGTATTATAATAATTCCTAATTAATATTTAGTTAGATATCCACTTTATTAGTTACATACTCGCTTCATTAGATTTAATTATATAAATAAACTTTAAAAAACAATACTAACTTGTAGTTTTACTTTAAATTCAAATAAAATATAATACTACTATATGAATAAATCTACACAGAATTAATTCAACTTGCACAGCATTTCAGATATTCTTAACAAGAATATATTATGTAAAAGAGATATTATTTTAATTCAAATTGTTTTTGCTGCCAGCTGTGTTAATCCACTGATATTATAGACATATTATTAAATAATTAATGTTTTATTTTTACTACTACTTAAATATATATTAGACTTGTTATTAAATAATGTTTAATTTATACTACATTGTAAATATATTTTATATTTCATTGATTAATTTAAATATCTAATTAAATAATTCATAAGCAATTCAAAATATCTCAAAATTTATAAAATTGATAATTAATAGTATTACTACTGTTTTTCTTCAAAAATTAACCATTGAAACAGAAGCAACTGACCATATGTATATATATATATATATATATATATATGATGCATTACAACATGGTTTTCCAAAAAAGTTCATATATTCTTTAATATATAATTAGTACTTAAATGATATTTGCAACCAAATTAACACATGCGTTAAAAAATGTATAAAAAAAACATATAATCTTAGAAAATAGTAATATATATATATATATATATATATATATATATATATATATATAATATCTATGAATTTCAAAATACATAACAAGTTCTAATATCATTCTACTTTAATCTACAATAAAACAGAATACCACATATCTAATAATTAACATGTGCAATCATAATTTTACCAATATATATATATATATATATATATATATATATATATATATATATATATATATAATAGGACGTTTGGGTGGGTAGATGTTGGATTGAGGAGGTGTGTGGCGGAGTTGTATGGGGAAAACGCATGGTTAATTTATTTAAAAAAAAAAAAAAAAAAAAAAAGGGGGGGGGACATTTTGATTTACACACACGTTTGATATCACACATTTTATAATGGACTGTGATGTGATATTTTTATATGTAACTTAATTTAGTTATATTTACATATTCATTATTTAATTAATTTAAATGAATTTATATTCATTAATATTAAGAATGTTTTTGTTGTTTTAAATGCATTTAGATTAAGGCCTAGGGTGGATAATATTATATTAACTTCTAATATAATGTATACTTTTCTAAAGTGTTAATATAATACATGTTTTAATTTTTATTAAACGTTCTACCCTTACCACTTATATCAAATGTATTTAATTTTTAACTTTGTATGAAGAAACATTATATGTTAATAATTAATTTCAATATTTAATTAATATTAATTTTAAATCCTTTGTATCTTAATTCAAATATTTAGTATTTTAATTTAATTTAATTTTTGTGATGTTGCATTTTTGGCACAGCTATTTATTAGTTGCTATGTCATTTCATGGTACATATATTTTTATGTTGCTTTAATTATTAATTTTTCCATCTTACATCTTATTATTAACATAGAATTATTCATTAATATATCCATTACTTTAATGTAATTGGATATTCTATTTATTATTTATTTATTAATTTCATTTATTATTTAACTAATTGCTACTTTAGATAGTATATGGTTTAATTTTTAAATATTAATTTTCATCCAATGCTATTTTTATTCAGCGTATATTTACTTTTTACCCTAATAGATGGCAGCACCATGGTTTCTGTTGCTTTACAATAATATTCATATTATTCTAACATCTATTCTGGCAACATGGTAAATCATTTTCTAAAACTAAATTTGGCAACATGTAATGATTTTTTGCAATTCATTCCCTCTGTTTGGTTGTGTTCATGTGTGGTTCATGTGGTGCACAGGTATCTTTTTTAATCCAATGGATTATGTACTTTATGACTCTATTTTAAGTTTTATCTGTATATTACAGGTATGGTTTCTTTCCTTTTTAATATTGTATTTTTTATTTTTTCACATGTTTGATTCATTGTTTATGAGTGGTAGTCCCAAAATCATATTCTTTAGCAATGTTATGGCTAACATGATGATGAAACCACTCATTTTATTTGTGGTATTTAGGCATTTGGGACTTGATAATTCTGTCTAAATTCCACGAATTTCAATTCATTCATTCAATTTCATTTATTCAATTTTTAATTTAGTTTCTTAATTCATAGTTCTTAATTCAAGTTGGTGTTATGGTAATGTTTCATTTATGGTTATATATATATATATATATAATTATAATATCTATGAATTTCAAAAAACATATCAAGTTCTATTCTACTTAAATCTCCAAAGAGATATATACAAACAAATATAAAAGTTCATTAGGTTTCTTCTCATAGCTGTTTATATCATTTGGCAACGAATCTCGTTTTCTAAAGAACAAATTGCAACAAGGATTTTTTTTTTTTTTTTTTTTTTTTTTTTTTTTTTTTTAAGCGCCAAGGTTTCTATAGTCAAGAAGTACCAATTCATTTTTTTTTTCATTTGTCGAGGGTGAATTGTTGGAATTATTTGTCAGATTTTTTTTTTAATTACAAATTGTTTTTATTTTTAATATTCAGTCGGAATTGTACATTTTGATTATGTAGATAAAATAATTTCAAAAATATTTTTAACCTATTTTTGGCATCATAATTTAAATACAAATCATTGATTTGTTTATAAAATGATAAAATTAAAGAAAATATATGTAATTTGCTTTTAACCATTCTAATTTAATAAAGCAATATTCCCAAACTTCTGACTAATAATAAATTTAATAACAAACAAAGTGATAAATATCCCATCTAAGAATTCGTTATCAGGTATTTAAAGGGTAAATGTAATGAAATGTACTAATACTAAGTGATATTAAAACTGAAAAAGAAAAACCGAACGCAAGGAGTTCCTATAATAGTATGCATTCAAATACGTATATAACCTAAAATTTAGTAATACTTTGTATCTCCCATTTCATTCATCGGTAATTTCTTGTTTGACGTGAGCTCATTTATTTCAACAATGTAAGCTCCATTTTTTTTATGTTTCCTTTATGCTAGAAAAGATATACAACACCTTTTCTTTACATTGTGTACTTTTAAAATCACCTGTTCCGAACAAACACTTTTAGTGTTGGCCAATGGAAACCCAAATATATTTATTTTTATTTCACTTTTTCCGTGGGGGAAGGTCCAATTTATCTCAACCCCCCTTCGTGTTTATTGGCAAAACGTCTGTCCAGCTTTTTGTTGGGGGTCTAGTTACCATAGTGACCAATGTCTATCCAAAACAGGTGCTCTTTCTCAGTTCGTCAGGTGTTTTCTGTCAATCCACTTAATATAAAACTTTTTTTCGTCGCTATAGTTACCCTTAAAAGGGAGGGAGAGCCCTCTATATTTACTCCAAACACTACATGACGAAAAATGGGGGGGTTACAGTACGCACGACATTTTCTAAAGTCAAGCAAGACAGAGCTGCTCACATATTAATAGCGTCGTTTAGTACCGCTTGCATAAGTTCCCCCCCCCCTGTAGGGGATGTCGAACGTTTTGTTCCCCTCCCCCTGATGATGACTTGAACCAAATTAGCCAGACAAACAATAGTTTCTGGCGGAGGGTGTAGGTAGTGATCACCTGTTCCTCTGGAGTCCACTGCTGGGTTATATTCTTCCGTTGTTTTTCCACTGGACACTGCACGTGAGCGGTCAAGCCTTGTTATTATTTTCTTTCGTGGCAATACGACCCACAAAACGCAAAGCGTTTGCATAAAATTACATGCAATGAGGCTTTTTTTTTTTCCTTGCTCTGTTCTCTTTATTATTTTTTTAATGAAATAACTTACGGACGGCACGATAGTTGACTGCCCACCAGAGTAAACTCTATTAAATGAGCGATGTAATTTCAGCTTTGTACTTAAGAAGAAAACTTTGAAGTTTAATATTCTTCAAGCACGGAAAAGACACCATTATATCATTAAACCATCACGAACGATAATTCGTTGACTTTTCCACTCTCGTTTATTATATATTCCTAAAGACTTAAAAGATAAAATAAAATAAAACTCTGGTGAAAATTACAATGTATTTTTTCTTTAATAAAAATGACATTATTATTATTTTTTTTTTTTTAAGGATAGTGTGTGAAAAACCTCTCTAGAAATGATTTTAAAGAACTTTTTAACATCATATATGAAATTGACACTTGGAATTACCTTGGAGACCACTGACCAGGCCCCTACCTACCGGGATTCGACCCAGTTTGACGGGTTTGAGTGCCTGGTCATTGGGGCGAAATTCGCCTGATCGCCCTATTGGGGCGGTCCACAAAGACAAGTACGCAGTTCGGCCAATCAACTGAGTCCGGATTTTTCTGTGTTGTTCACTCCTAAATTTAAATGTTCTGAGATCTGACGCCGCACACCACGTACTCGTCATGACAGTTGAAATGGGGCTGGACAATTTAGTGCCGAAACGTTGGTACTGAACTTAGCTTGAAAAAGGGGAGAGAATTTTGAGGGAAACTAAATAAAGAAATTAACTAGATAATGAAACCACTGAAATAAAAATATAATTAGCCAATAGCTAAGTCGTACCATCGGGGAAAATTTTTGGGCCGAGTTGCAAGGCAGACGAAAACGCTGCGGGGGCTGACGGGACTGCGCCTTTCTACCGTACCCCACCTGGTAAAAACTGGCTCCGTGGGCTGTCCCATTAGAGCGGGTCCGGTAGCTTTTGCGGACAATGTCCAATTGCACCTAATAAAGAGGCGAACAGTCAAAAATAAAATGAATAAAAAAACTGCTGCTAAAAAAAAAACCCCTTGTGCTACCAGTTGGGGCCGGCCATTGGCTCGTCCCAACCGGCAGCACGAGGAACTGCAAGGGGAACCTGGAAAAGAAGAATGTTACATTTTAAACTGAACTTATTCTGAATTACACTTTAACTACATTATTGAAATTAATTTACTTTTATTGTGCTAATTGACTTGGCTACCCGTCCATTGGGCCCATGAAAGGTTGTTAAATAATTAACAATTTGTAATTTAAAATATGTACTATTGCCGTTAACTGACTAAACCATAATGGGTTGTTGTTGTTGTTGTTGGTTTGGCCCAAGAGCCCGGTTTTGCAGCTTTTTATTTCTATATAGCTGACATGATCCATATAACTGTGAAACTAGTCTCCTAATTTTGAACCAATTCCAGATGAGAGACCTGCATCTGGATTGGCACCCCCAGAGGTAGCGCTTATATAGAACTTGGAGGACATTAGAGCCACGAACAGATTTAACGTGCACCAGCTCCCATTAACGTACACGGTCTACTTTCCATACTTATCCTTTATACATATCACCTCTTTCCTTCCAGTTCTTCTTCTTCTTCTTCTTCTTCTTTCTCATCTGTCTTCTTCCCCTTCTTTTTATAATATTTTTTAACACAAGGACGGACAAACAGTGCCGGGGGCTATTATAAGCTTCTTACTGTGTCATGGTGCACAACTTGCTGTGCGTCGTGCTGGTAATACTGTGATTACGGGGCTCTTGTTTCGGGCCGTGGTGCCAGCTGATATTGTGCGACTACCGCACACTGCTACTAGGACAAAACACATAGACATTTTATATTTTTTTTGGTGGCTTTGGATTGCTCCTGGGCCTTTTTTTTTCTTTTTAACATATAACACATAAGCACATAAATAAACACTTTTTTTTTCCTTTTACACTAGGACGGACAGACAGTGCCGGGGGCTATTATAAGCTTCTTACTGTGTCATAATGCACAACTTGCTGATCCGTTGGTGACGATCGTCGTGCTGGTAATTCTGTGATTACGGGGCTCCTTTTTCGGGCCTTGGAAGCAGCTGATGTTGTGCGACTACCGCACACTGCCATTGGACAATACCCATGGACAATTTTATAATTTTTTTGGTGGCTTTGGATTGCTCCTAGGCCTTTTTTTTTTTTAACATATAACACATAAACACATATACATATTCATTTTATCTTGGAATTACCTTATAACGTGACACGCTTTATTGCATAATATTTCATCCATTCTAAATAACCTTGAAACAATACATGCATTAAAATAGAAGTACACACTTTAGGGTATTTCAAATGTTGAAACCAATACTCAAATGTTATTCTGTTGCATTTTCATGCAATAAAATTCACACAATGTTTCTATCACTTTTAATATATTTTAATACGCCTATTTACTAAGAAAATGCAATACTTAGTCTCATTTACTATTCAGTAAATGTGACTGTATTGGCTCAGTGTTTTTTTCCCTTTCTTTCTTTCTTTCTTTCTTTTTTTTCTTTTTTATATTTCATATTCTGATATGTTTGTTTTAAAATATATTGCAAATATTACTAATTAATATTTATCCAATGTTGTTAAAACATTGACATAACATTATAAATGATTTCTGTAAAATGCCATTGTTTTCACGCACTGAATTGAACTAGAGATATTTCCAACCAACTGACAATTCTTTCGAAGTATTGGATTAGGATGTAAATATTTCTAATTTCAATGTATCCATAATACTAGTATTATATTGTATGCATATCCAATGAGAAACAAGGATCGTGTTAAAATGTAGTATATATTGATAACAGAATAGACGGCAATATTTCGCCACTATTGTTTCCATTGGCTATATCTTGGACATTATTGTCAATATTTACATGCAATAATACCAATTTTTGTCAATATTGCCTTAATATTTTTAAGAACAGTTTAGTCATTTCATTGCCAATATTTCCAATGTATAGTCACTATTTCTACAATATTGGCGTTTTATTGGAAATATTTGCAGTGTATAGCTAATCGTCAACCAGTATTGCAAGCAAAACGCTCTATTGGAAGAATATGCAATTTAAGCCCAATGTTTCAGCAATATTCGCGTTTATTGAAAATATATCTATTGCAAAGTTACTTCTGTAATAGCGGCATTTTAAGGCAAATGTGTCCAATATGAAGCCAATATTCAACCAATAATTGTATCTCATTGGGAATATTTCTAATTGAAAGCCAATGTTTTGGCAATATTGGTGTTTCATTGCAAATATTTCCAGTGTAAAGTCAATATTTCTGTAACAGTTGCATTTCATTGCATATATTTTCAACATTAAGCCAATATTTTTGCAATATTGGCGTTTTACGCAATATTGTGTCCTAATTTAATCAATGTAACGAGTATTGGATTGCTACTAAGGATAGGATTATGTCTAAATTTCTGAACATTTCTTATTGTCTTTCTTATCAATATTCTGGATTTCATTTTTAAACAAATTCTTAACCAAGTCATTTCTGTATTACTGTGCTTCAAGTAAAACCAGATTTAATCTTAATAGAAAAGTGGAATCCAATTTTCAACCAATGGTAAGTCGCACCCACACAGAATTCCGGTCAAAAGAACAAAGAAAAAAGAAAAGTTTTATCAGCATCGCTTTGAGAATGTAGGACACGCCGGGGGTTATTATTTAACATTCATCGGTTATATTCGAACGACAGTCAACCCTTCCAGATTAAACCCGGTCGAATTTATATGGGAACATTTAGAGATTTAAGTATGTACCCGAAACCCAAGGACAAAAATAAAGAGAAAAATACTTCCTGCCGTTATTGCCTGTTATTTTCTATATCCCACTCAGCATTAGACCTACCATTAGTTGTGCGCGAAGGTTAAACTTTTGAATAAAAGAACCATTATTGTCTAAATCCTGGAGATTGGAACGAGGGGTTAAAGGGGAAAAAAGAGCACACGCTGAAGAGAGAGAGCGCGTCTTATTCAAATGAACTCGGAATTGGAAGTTGGTCTGTAATGGTTCTTTGAAGTAATTGTAAAGAAGCCATCTGGACTACGATCGGGCGGAACTCTGGCTTTGTTTTTTTTATACTGGAAGAGGGTGTACGACGCAAGCGCAGAAAAAGTTTTAAGATCTCCGATATAGGCCGCACGAGCTATGATGAGGAAACAGTCAGAACATGGTATAATTTAAAAGGAAATATTTTAAACATGGTGTCCAGTAAATTTAACAACAGCACCTGATTTATTTCATGGTCCCATGGAGCTTGTGCCCTGTGTTCGAATGTTTCAGTTGATATTAAAGTTTCCACCATGGCATTAAATATATTTGTGAAAATACGAGGGAAAGTCATTAAGTAAGTCACAAAAAATAATTAAATAATAACTTACAATGATATTCACTTCAAAACATTTTTTTTTCGCTCAACATATTCTCCACCAATATTTATGCCCTTATATCACCGTTTTATCAGTGCCCCAACACCAGCTGCATAAGATTCTTTGGGTTGCTGTCTCAGCCACATTAGGACTTCAAGTTGAACCTTTTCATCATCTGTGAACATCATCTTGCAACTTCTTCAACATCTACCATACAGCTTCGACTTAGCCCCAAGCGATTTTCATCTGTTTAGTCCACTAAAAAACCATCTTGGAAGCAAGATAATGTTCACAGATGAAGAAAAGTTCAACTTGAAGTCCTAATGTGGCTGAGACAGCAACCCAAAGAATCTTATGCAGCTGGTGTTGGGGCACTAATAGAACGGTGATATAAGTGCATAAATATTGGTGGAGAATATGTTGAGAAATAAAAATAGTTTTGAAGTGAATATCATTGTAAGTTATTATTTAATTATCTTTTGTGACTTACTTAATGACTTTCCCTCGTACTTTACTGTGAAAAGTCTAAAAATGTCACCACTTCTACATTTTGTACAACAAATCTATCATTTAATTTATAAAATATCTTTTCATATACTCATCTTCGTAATCAATGGAACTTTTTCTTTCATTCCTGCAAGCAAATTTTTACTGGGAAATGGGAATAGTATGTCCTTCTATTTTTGTTCTGCAAACCCTCAATTTTAAATTTCAATTTGCTGAAGTCACTTAACTATGTCACAAACATGTAACATTTCATCTTTTACTTTTCAATTTATTTTTTTTATGAAAGAGATTTATTGTTCTACAAAAAACATTAAATTTAAAATTACAAGAGAACAGAAGTATTATTTTAAGAATACTACTGCAGTATAATACCACTAAGAGTAAGTTGACGATCTGGTCAGCTTACACCAATTTCAATCAATATATTCTTATTTCAATTTTTCAAAACTGAATAAATTGCCTTCAAAAAGGGTACTGTCCTTTAAAAAAGAAGATTTCTTTATCAAGTGGTACAGCTTTACGAAGATACAGAGTCACCTTAATCACGAGGTTACAATGTTTGAATTCATCGTATACATAAAATAACTGCGGCAATGCCAAACCAACCAAAATATTTATAGAAAAAAAATAATAACATAAATTAAAAATATGAGGCGGTGCAAAAATCTTTTAGGCCCTTTGTAAACAATGGTCGGAATTTATCGCGTGCCGAATAAAGAATCTTACCTTCAAGAAGAAAAGGTATTCACGAAATGCCACAATTCATTTTATAAACTTTTCTTATCGATAAATTTTGAGTTTTAAAAATTATAAAATCTAGCTTTAACTAATTAATTGCAGTCACTGTGAAATTGCATTAAAAAGGGCAATGGATTAATTATGTAAAATAAAGGAATTGTATTTTAGTCCGTGTAATTTTATATTTAAATCCCCCTTTTTTTACATACAAACGAGTTTCAGACGTTTTCTTGCTTTATAGACAATAATATGTTCAGGGCTGTACCAAGCCAAGTCCTAGGTCGAAAATGCAACAAATGGTGATAGTATCTTATAATTCTAAATGAGACGCACGATTGCCCATGAACTTCAAAGTTTATGGGCAGTTCATTTAAAGTTCAATACAAATATCTCAGAAAAATGTTTTATGGTTTTGATCCTTTTGTATTCTAAACGCCTCATATATTGCTTTCTAAGCTTTCTAAAGATAAAGAACGCGTTTCGGAATCGTGGGTAACTCGGAAGAGGTTATTTTATAATTTCATCAATGGTTATATTATATTTGACTAGATTAAGAAACATTTGTGTTTTTTTACAGCGTATTCATTATGTATGAATAAAACTTTTAAGAAAGCATATTATTTAGTATAACATTTAGCACATTTACATATGCGCAATGCAAAATAAAATAGAGCGAAAAAGGAATGTAATTTAAAATCTTTCGATAAAACTCACGTATAGAGTGATCATTAAAGCTCTTACCATGAACACTTTTACATGAAACATCATATGATACATTTTATGACACATCTTTTTCAATTAATAATCAATTCATACTTATGGAAAGAAGTTTTTATATGCTCGTTGAATATAGCTTATTTATGCGTTTCTTTATAAAATATTTGGCGTTAACTACATACCACCAAGATACAAAAGCACATTAGATGTGAAAAAAAAAGTAGAGTTACTATAGCAATGCTATATATCTAATGACATTTTCATAGAATATCTAAATAATAGAGACATGTAAATAGGGATATGATTTAATTTTTTTATCAATATTATGTAACTGTTGCATGGATATAACAAAACTTGCTTATTGCAATATAATTTTTGTAATCATCTGTATGGCAATATTAATTAATTAAATTGCACATATTGCATTTTTTTCTTTTTTATAATGTATGTGTTACATAAAAATTTAAATAAATAAAAATGAAAGATCGAATAAAAAATATTTTCAGATCTATTGTTTTTAATTACGTAATTTTTTATTGATTAAATTAAACAATTTATACTTGAAAGTTTATAATTATAACAAATAGGTACAAAATAGACTTTGTTTATAGACATTTCTAGGCAATCTTTGTAACGAGCCTTTATTTAATATTATGAATAAAAAATGCTATCATATTAATGTATGAATATATATTTACATGCAATTATTCCTTAATTGAACTAGCAAAAATTCTATCAAATTGAGGACTTTCTCTCTCTGTCACTCCTTTATTCAGTATAATTTCGACCATAAATGTTTCAAATTAATGTTTTGAAAGTTTTTAATTTCCACCAGACTGGTACTTTAGATAAGATTGTGGTGTTTGTCAGAAAAATACAATTTGTTTGTAAAGTAAAAAGGAAATAGTGCCAAATGTCTGCCAAACAACATTGTGAAGTATCTTTAAAAAGGTATATTCAAAACTTTTTTTTATATATATTGTTAAATTTCTCAAATAAATTGCAATACATCCAAATTTACGTCGTTAAACGATAGTGGTTTTTCTTTTCCAAATAATAAATATATTTGAATTTTAGACATTGCATTTTATATACTTAAAAGTATAGTTGTAGTAAATCATAATAGTTAGAACAAAGTTTTTTATAAAATTTACAATTTTCAAAACACTTAAAAATCTGAGCAAAAGTTGTACGCCTGTATTCAATATTTCTCTAAATTTTCTATAAAATAAAAACTGCGTTTGAAATTATGCTGGTGATTTTCTTTTATCTGTTTTTTCCAACTTTAAATAAATTGAAATTAACTCTTTAGTATGAAGTTAATGTTTTTTTAATATATTTTTCATAGTTTTAAGTTATTGCAGTTATCGTTGAAAATAAACGTCAAAATCGGGTATTTTTAATTTTTGTCTCATGCAACATACATAGTACATTAAATATAATGAGGCGAGCATCACAAGAGGATTTAAAATATCTTAACGAAGCAACAAAATTTTTGAATTAAGAATCAAAACCCTCAATGTCAGAAAAAAAAATCTACTCAACTTTTTTCTCAAACCTTAAAAGCTGCAGCCAATTTTAGATATTACAATATATGCACTTTATATATATATACTATGCACAGTGCATAGTATATAATACCCTGTACATAAAAGCTACCTTTAATTTGTTTGAAATTTCACTTCAACTCCTGATCCACTGTATATATATATATATATATATATATATATACATCACAATAGATACACTGTATATATCACAAAGAAACAAAATCTTTGAATTAAAAATTAAAGCCATCAATGTAAAAAAAAAAAAAAAAAGCATCAACTTAGAAAAAAAAAATGTACACACTTTTTCTCAAACCTTAAAAGCTACCGCTAATTTGTTTGAAATTTCACTTCGACTCCCGATTCACTGTGCGTACTTCTGGAGCAGTTTAAGTTACATAATTCCTCAACTTCCCCTTTTCGAAGTGATCCGGGAGGGAACTTCTCCTTTTTACAATTCTCTCCTCCCCCACATCAAATTGAAATCCATCACTTGGAGTTTTATTAAAGCTCGAGTCCAACAGCTGGTAGGTCCGACACTTCAAACTGAAAACAAAGAGCTTTTTTTTTCCTCCTCCCCTCTCTCAAGTCACGAGTGGACCCCTTTAATTTCGGATAGTTTGGATGTGGTGTTTTTTCACAGAGTGAACGGTGTCTGGAATATTTTGTCAGCGAACGAAGTCCACCATTTTTAAGATCAAGTATGTGTATAGTCAATCTATCAGCTGGTATGAATATTTAAGAGCTTCAAATGGAAATACTGGAAGAAAAATCAGAGTAATTTTACAATTTTTAAAAGCTTTGTATAAAAAGTTAGAACCATTGTTATAATTTACCCTAAATATTTCGGACATGTGAAATTGAAGTAATAAAAAGAAAAATGAAATTGAAAGAAAGTTTGAATTTTTCAACAGATTTGAGCTACACCACAGAGTTCCTTTGTGTTGCCGTGTAGTAATTTTTGAAGCTATACAATGAATTTTGAAATCTGAAGGTCAAGAATTTTGAAACTTTTTCTTAAAATATATTATTACCTTATGTCCACCATTTTTAAGATAAAGTATATGTAGTCAATATATCAGCTGATATGGATATTTCAGAGCTTCAAATGAAAATACGACATTTTTAACAGTGTATATCAGTATAGCAGAAAGTGTAATTGTCTTAAAAGGCTGAAATTTAAATTATTTTAGCTAATTAAAAATATATGACTTGGTGAAAATGTATTTTCTCACATTTAAATTTATGTATAAAAAAATAGGTTTCTTTTAAACTTCGTTTTATGAAAAATTATGTCATTTATGTCCAATTTATAAATTTGTTTCCTGTTAAAATTTGAACTCATGAGAAAACTATATGTCAACAATAAAATCATAAAACATTAAATGTCAAAAGTGAACAAACCAAAGTCAAAAGAAACTTTTTTTAAATAACATGAAATATATATTTATTAAGAAAATCTGATATAAAAAACTGATAGATATGCATAGAACTAAAGTAAAATATTTAAAAATGAATAAGTTTTAATTTATATATTATTATATCTAATTATCAGGAGTAAATTACAGATCTAAATAAATCCTTTAAAAAAATTATGATGTGTATCTTTAAATTTGTCTGATAAGAGTGTAAAAAAACCTATTTTCGCAATTTTTATTGAAACATTCAGATGTACAAATTAATGCTTATACTAAATCAATTAAAAAATTACACACTAAAGAGAAAACAAATCGGATATATATTTTTAAAGAAAAATGCCATAAAACTATTTACACTCATTATTCTAGTTTTTGATTACTTGTACGTAATTACGCTTTATTACTATGGTAATTAATGATGTTCACTTTTTTAGATTTTGAAAATCTATATATAAGTTTTTATTGTTTAACGTATTCAAAAAGTGATTTTTTTTTTTTATTAAAATTTATTTATGATTTTTTTTTTCACATGTATGTCATATAATGTATGTTTTATTTATTTATTATTATTATTTTTTCTAAATAGTTAGTTTTTGACAATAATAAGAAGTGATCTATCCCGATTGTACGAAAATGCCTAAATTAATAACAAAAATCGTAGACCATAAATTTTGAGTTTGAAGGGAACAACATTAACAATTTAAAAATAATAATAATAAAGGTAAATTAATTATTTGCTTTAAAAATTCATTCAATGTAAAACGAAACAAATTAGGATTAAATCGAATAAGACAATTAATTAATTTAATATTTGATTTAGGCTTTAAAAAATTCATTTTTTTTACTATAAATAAATGACATACAGAAAATTAATTAGGTTAAAAACAGAAAAAACTTGTTCAATTTTTAAACGAAATAAATTAAGATGAATGTATTGTCGTCATTATTTAAAATAGATGCCTTTGCAGGGTTTTTTTCTGCAATAATGTACTATGCAATAATGCAAAGAAAAAAAAACATATATATCAAACGGTAATTTAAAAAATATATTTATTAAGTTTTGATTAATTAATCACAATTTATTGATAGAATCATAAAGAAAATTTGATTGAAAGTAGTATAACTTACAGATTACATAATAAAACATTATATGTATATATTTTTTTTAATTACCCTAAAAACTTTTACTATTTTCCCTGCACATTAAGTGATCTTATATTTGTATTTGATTTAAGTTATATATGTATGTATGTTATATGTATTTAATTTAAAAACACTCAATTCGCAGAAAACTATGATTTTTTAATTTGAAATTTATTTGAGTTCTAAAACCGATAATTTTTGTTTAATACTACAAAAAAAAAAAAAAAGTTTGTTTGTATTGCGTAAAAGCGGTATCAAATATTAACTTCTTACGTAGATTTAAGAAAAGTATTTTATTACGATGAAAAACAGAAAATTAACTTACTGAAAGTACTGTATATTTAGGGAGGCAATACATACTTCTAAAACTAATTTTGCATCATAATCGGCGAGGGGGGGGGGTAGTGAATAGTTTTTTCTCTGAATATATATATATATATATATATATATATATATATATATATATATATATATATATATATATATATATATAATTTTAATAGAAAAAATTGTCAGCTGGAATGTCATTAGAAACTGTTTTTTATGGGAAAGAAAAATACTTTTAATTTTAAAATAGAGGTTAAAAAAAAAAAAGTTTGTTTGTATTGCGTAAAATCTGAATCAAATATTAACTTCTTACGTAGATTTAAAAATAGTATATTATTATGATGGAAAACATAAAATAAACTTACGGAAAGGAGATATTAGTATATTAGGAGAGGCAATACATACTTTTAAAACTAATTTTGCATCATAATATGGGGGAGGAGGGGTGAATAGTTTCTTCTCTGAAAATATATATATAGATAATTTTAATAGAAAAAACTGTCAGCTGGAATGTCATTAGAAAATGTTTTTTATGGGAAAGAAAAATGCTTTTAATTTTAAAAACAGAAGCTGCTTGTTTAAAAAAAAATTAACCTATTTTTTTTATAAATTGAACTGTGTGTTACTGTTGTTCCTTCTGACAGCTGTTTTACCTATAGATGCACACTGTTTAAACAGTGTATTAAAATAATTTATATCGCTGATACTTCTGAAAAACGGGATGTATTGAAATTCAATTTACTGAAGAATTAGCTTTCAAAATTGAGTCAGTATTTTAAATTTATATTGAGGAACGATTGTGTGCAATCATTTCCAATCAAATGACCACTTTATTTGCCAATGTCTAATTCAAGAAACAAAACTTAATCCTATATATAAACTATAAATTATAAATAAAAAGAAGGTGTCTGAATTGTTAAACCTAGCAAAAAACTAAACTTAGTAAACATACTTAAAAGAAGAGCTTAAAAGAAGGGTATTTAATAAAAGAACCCCTTTTCACCCTCTCCCCAAAAAAGGCGCCAAGGCCAAATAAGATGTTTTTAATTCTGATTTTCTTGAAAAAGGGCAAAATTAAACCCCCTTCGCGCTAAATTGACCACACTGCTGGCAAAATAATCCTATGCTGAAGGAAGGAGGGTAAACAGTGTACAATATTATTTTTTGTATTATCATGTAGTTTAAATCGATAAGAATAATGAAATTTATTATCATGTATCAATTGAAAATGAACGCTTTTAGATACTAAAAGAAAAGGGGGTGAGGGAGTAGAGAAGAAAGGAAGGAAAACTTATGCGTGCGTGTGTCAGAATTTCTCTCCAGTCAGAACAGGAGTATAAAAGCGGTGATCTCTAAAGATGGTTTGATCATAAACACTTGACTAACAGTTAAGAAATATTTTTAACGACCTGCCCTTTTCTAAATAAAGTATTAAATTGCGGTGTCATTGATAAATTTCAAACATCCGTTACCATATAATATATTTCATTTTCTTTTACTTTTTTTTTTTTTTTTTTTTTTTTTTTCTTTAATTTTAAGATAATGGTTTTTCAATTATTTAACTTCGCCATTTCAAAAATTTTAAAGCTTTATTTTAATTTATTTTTAAACTGACATTAAAAATAATATTATTTATATCAAGTGTATATATTTTGAGATGTATTTTTCATGAGAATTCAAACATTATATTTCATCTTTCTGAAAGGAAATGTGGGTAGATGATAAATGTTCTTTAAAGAACATGCATTTTATAATTTTTCTAACTTTTAATCATTAACGTTTCTTTTTAAATTTATAAATAAAAATGAAAATTTCCAAGGATTCTAAATCTAATACCAAATAGTTTAACTACATTTATTTATTTATTATTTATAAATATAATAGTTCCAAAGATAAGTTTGAAGTGGTTGACTTTTTCTTTTTGTTATAAAGAAGTTTCTATATCGGATTGGGAAGCTCAGACTCTGACGCAGACGATTATAAAATAATCATCTCTGTAAGAACTTGAGCTTTCTTCTGAGCTCAGAAATCAGGTGTGACCGCCATGTTAAGTTACTGATCTGGCTGCATTCTGTCATTAATTCATCGTGAAAGGATGACAGTCTTTACTCCGTGCTGAATAAAATTAAACTCATTCAATTAGCACCATGAAAAGTTCAAAAGTGAAGCAGAATCTGTGCTTAATTCTTTTAATTGAACATATTTACCAATAAAAGTCAACCTGCTTTTTCACGAAATGAAACACCAGCATTTCTTCTCGACCAGCGGAGCAAAACAGGAGCAGGACGCGACTGAACTCGATTAATAAGAAGTTGACTCCATTAAACTGTGACTGCAACGGCTTTCTTCGATGTTAATGACTCGACACAAAGCTTCATCCATCATTTCCTAACGGTGAACCGCGAGTCGCAGGCATCCATTTTTACCCTAAGGTACATGCAGTGAATGCGGATAGAAAGTTGATATATATTTTCTGAAGGAAAACATTGCTTAATGCTCCAGAGTGGAATATACACAACCGAAGGGGAATGCATAATTATTTTTATTCGAATTGCAGCTGTGGTGGGGCTTTTCGATATATATATTTCCGTGGGTTAATCAATCTCGGCCAGAAATTCAATCACAAATCGATTGCTAGCGGCCAGCAATCACTGCTAGCGTATGACGGGACTTGAGTGATTTATAACGTCTGACTACGTGGAGCCATTTTTTCTCTTTTCTTCTTCTTTCCATCTTTTCCCGACTCGAGTGTTCGCCGCGTGTTCAGGTCATGGGCAGTTTTATGGGCGAGCCGATGGTGATATTTCATAAAAACCTTCAGACTGTCCCAGTTTTTATTTTCAAAATGGACCCGAGAGGATTAATGAGATAACACCGGAGCGTTTTTATGCTACGTTTAGCTTGAAGCTTGCTTATTGGCTTTGAGTAAATAATACATAAAAGATGCATGCCAGATTAATTTTTTTTTATCAGCAACTGTCCGACAAGATTTCTTTTTATCTTTTTCTTCTCTCCTGTTGGGACATTATTTTATCATTCGCTCGTGGTAGCTTGTAGTTTTAGCATGTAGAATTACTCATGGAATCCCTTAAATCCAAATCATATGCATAAATCCATGTAATAATCCCTCATAATATTCATACAAATGCATAATTTAGATTTTTTCTTTGATTACAATAATTTATTTGATGCAATATAAATTACAAACACTGAAGCTTGATATCACATAATATGCACTGCGGAATCAAATAAAATATTGAATCAAACTATACATCAAAATTTCTTTAATGTCATAAAGTAGCTATTGTTATCACTCCACTAACAAGATTAGGGATCTCTGAACTGATCTTCGATTACTAATTAACATGTTTTGATTGTTGATATGAAATATTTAATGAAAACTGTAATTCTAAAAAAAAAAAAAAATCTCAAAAACCACGGCGATAATGTTATTGCTGTTGACTGGAGAGATAAATAATTTTGATGATCCGACTGATCAGATAATACAGTCTCATCATCAAATTAAATCAGAATATTTGCAACTTTGAAAACTAGCAAATAATTAATATTTAAGAATGTTTGAATAAAAGAAGCTAACATACAGTTTTATTTATGCAAGGATCTATGTACGATTCTAATTATCATAAAATAACCTTAGAATAGCACATTAAAATCCTACAAGACAGTTAAAGCTTAAAAATAGCTTGATAATAAAATGATAATATAACTTTCATTGATGTTTTCAGTTAGTGAAAGCATGGATGAGATTTCTCCGACTTTTTGCATACCACTATAATCTTAGATAAAATGTTTTTTTATTTAATCGGAACATTCTGCGATTTAACAGACCAACATTTTCTCTAAGATTATACTGGTATGCAAAAAGTCAGAAAAATCTCATCCCTGTGAAAAGAAATACTTGTCACTTTTTGCATCATATTAAGATCTAATCCTAGTAGTAAATTGACCAATTATTACATAAATATTTCTCTCCTTTTTCTTTGACAAGCATCAATATTGCAGAAACATTGTATTTGTATAGAAAATGTGCATAAAGTAAAATTTTCACATCTTATGGAAGGCATTTTCAATTTAATGCAAATAATTCATCAATCATTAAAAATATTACTCATTTTATACCAACATTTTTATCCATTAGATAAATATTGCTCTATAGAATGTCGTTTTCACAATCTGTTTCAAAAGTAATAAACCAGGTCACAACGTAAATGCTAATTATTTTCAAATAACTAAATAAACTTTAGTAGGCATATTCCCAATAAATGTTTAATAAAGTCTAACTCTAGCACATGTAATTATTTGACTATCGTAAATACGCAATTTTTTATTGCATTATTCTTTCGGATTTTTTTCAGTTGGAGTAATTTTAATATTTTAATGTACAAACCTCAGATTTTAGTCACATATTTAATAATATTCGACTATAAAAATATACACTTTATTATTTTTTAAATCACTACAATCAGTAAGATTGCGTAGGATATTATACGAACTGACATTTTCCCAACTAAGTGAAAAGGCGCCAAGGACAGGAGTCGAACTCATGGCAATAAGATTGTATGAGTGAATTGTGTCGGCCGGTTGTCAGACCAAGTAGCTCAATATAGGCAGAGCGTTGGAAATTTTTGCCAAAGATCTAGAGTTTTACTCCCGACTTGGGTACTTTTCATTCAGTTCCAAAAATGTCAATTCGTATATAAAAAAAAATAATTTCTAAGATCACTAAGCAAAAAATATCAGGGGAAATTTTTTTAACCATGATTATTTTCAAAACAGTAACTGATTATTATAAAATAAAAATGTTTAAATTAAAATATTTGATCTTAAGAAAATTTTTATATTTGTACTTTGTCTGCTTACATAGTTTTTCAGATCTTAAATCTTTAATACAATTTTATAACTTAACATGTGTAAACATTTTATTAATACTATATATTGCTGCTAGTTCATCGTTTCTATATTTCTCTTTAAAGTTTGCTTTAAAATATTATGCTATTCTTGAATGCTTAGTTTGTTTTATTTAAATCCCTTTAGAAAAATTAGAAGTTTGATTTTTATATTTTTTGCAAGTAATTTTTATTTAATGTGTTATTTAGATAGTAGATAATATTAGCTATTCTCAAAAGAAATCGTAACAAAGCTTTAATTTTAATAAAGGTTTTAAGTTTAATAAAAAGATTTAAATTTTATTTTTCGTTAAATCTGAAAGTTAAACTGAAAGATAAAACTTTTATTTTAAACTTTAAATTGTATCTTAATATGGAAAAAAAATTGTACAAACGCATGGTTCTTTATTTAATTTATTTCATCTTAATCGATATGTCTTACAATTTCCCCAACATCCTTTGTATACAAATTTTAAACGGTCACATTATTAACAAATTAATGTAAAATCTACTGAGACATTTTTAAATTTTTAATTTATAATTATTTTTATTTGTAACATTCTTTTGTTTGTTTAAAACTTTTGTAAATACTTTTAATAAATATATTTTTCTTACAGTAACAATATTTATAATAAGAAAAGCTAATGATTGAACTTTAAAATAATTTTATTTATAAATGAGAACATATATTTAAAAATGTATTGTGATAACTGTAAAAAGAAATGTGTTTGAAAAATTTTAAATATTTTGCTTTAAGTATGTTTAAAAAAAGGTAAAATGATCATTTTGCGTATATTAAAAGCAATTTTCTAAAGAAATTACATAAATTAAAAAATTGATTTGGAAATGCTCCCACATATATGCTTAATAAGACTACATAAAAGCTTATTTATTTTAAAACATCCTTATCAACCAGGTTATATTTTGATTAATTATAAAAATTAACACAAATTAAATATATCATATTTATTTTAAAATCTTAAAATTATAGTTAAAAAAAACATTTTCTAATTGTTTTCTTGTATATTAAATAATGATGACAAGACTATCTATTTGGTTTTATACTGCATTATGATTGACATTATTTTCAAATTAATAATAATAATAATAATAATAATAACTGTCCTAGAAATATGAAAATATTCATATGACCATGTGGAATAGATTTTTGGATTTAAATTATTTTTTAATGATGTTATTAACCCAGCTTTTACTATTCAAGCTTTTACTTATTAAAAAAATATTCGCAAGAAACTTTAAAAGGAAAAAAATAACACATTTTACATACAGTTACAAAAAAGCCGCTAGAGTTTTTCTGGTAATGTTACAGATTTAAGCAGATTTTCATTTAGAATTTTTTTAATTAAATAAGTTTTTCAAATCGTCTTTATAAATGTATAGAATAAAGTTTCAATATTCATTCCATCCGATATTGAAAGCAGTATATTTGATGATTATTTGTAAATAACTTTAATTTTATTTCTTTTGAGAATGGCAATAGTAGTAAATAGATTTGAGATATTTTGTTTTGAACCCTTTTTTGACGCTGCTTCCCTGTTTTCAGAACGCATCCACCCCCCGGTTCCAGGCTTTCGTGAGTAGCATTTTGCATTCTTAATCCTTATTTATGTTTTGTGCCTTTTATTTTTTAATTTGGTGCACATTTCTTTTTGTAATATTTTGCATGTTTTTTATTTAAATATATTGCATGTTTCGCAAGCAGTATTTGAGAAAATGAAGCCTTCTGTATATCAATATTTTAATATCATTCGTTCTTTTTATTATTATAGTTTTTCAGATATAAAAAGTGTTAATGTATATGCATTTAAAAAAGAGTGAATGAAAATATATGAAAATTATTGAAATGATGCTGTTTACTAGAAACAACTGCTTATTTGCTAATATTTATTATATACATAACATTTTTATTTAATATAAGTAACACTGGTGTTATTTCTCCCCCAATCCGATATAATAACAAAAAAAAAAAAATCTTAATTTTCAATATATGTATATTAGATGACATATTTTATAATGTTTATAAAAATAAAATAAACAAACCGAAGTAAATTTTATTATAAAAATTTAAGTGAAGAATGCAAAAGTAATGTAAATAAAAAAATCCATGTATATAAATATATATTATTTGTGACTTTTATATTTATTTATTTTTACTTATAATATAAAATTACTATTAAACATTTACAATACTATTACGCGTATTTAATATTATATTTAAAAAATAACAATGTCTCATTTTACTACATTGACATGTGTATCCCTATCTATGAGTTTAAATACAGATACATGTACTTGTTTACAATTATAAAATATTTATACAGCAAAAATATCTAATAAAAAGACATTAAGAGATTTAAAAAAAAAAAAAATGTTTAGTTATTCCCTCCGTATTAAAAAAAAAAAAAAAAAAAAAAAAAAAAAAAAACCCTGTACACTGATACCAAAATTAACATGTCGACTTTAACTTATATTTAATTTCTAATGTTCTAGACATTTATGTTAATCACTTCTGAATTTTGATAAAAATTTAAGTATTTAAGTACTTTGTTTTCATATATTTCCTTTACAAATTACCTTTTCACATTGAATGTTATCTGGTATGGATTATGAATTCAAACGGAAACACTTTTTATTCTTTAATATTTTTTGAAAAAAGATATATAATTAATATTAGAAAGCAGTATTGATAATTTGTATAGATGAGCAGTATCTGATAAAAAGGTTTCTTTTATATATATATAAATATGGATGATTCTGGCTTTTATTTCTTTGACTGGTTCTTTTGTTAATGTTAAACACAACATTTATCATAACAGTAAGCTAAAAATTAGATACAATTTTATTAAATAATGAAGATAATTACATTACTGTTTAAGAAAATATTCCATAAGATAAGGTTAACAATGCATGATCATGATTTTTTAATGTTATTTTTAAATTATCAATTCAATTATTTTTGTTTAAAAGAGAAAAAAAAACTAACTATATGTGTAATATGTAATGTGTAAAAAATGTAGTACATTGAAGCTTTAAAATTAAAAAATGTTATCACTGAACGAGTAATTAGATTAATTTAACTGATTAGATTAGTAACGAGTAATTAGATTAATTTATCACTGAACGAGTAATTAATATGATAATTTTAAAATTATGCTAATATAGTGTAATTGAAAAATCGTAATTGTAAATCAAAAAATCGAATATAGTATATTGCTAAGGTTGATTTACCAATATTAACTCAGTTCGTATTAAGGAATTTTAGTAAAAAATAATTTGAATTATAAGACATAAACTGTAAACTCTAATCTAATAATGAGGCAAAAACCCTAAAAAAGAACGGAAGAAAGTGAAACCTGAAAATATTACCAAAAATGATACATTTGTTTAAATTGATCGTTTTCCTGTAAAACCGTTTTCCCTATTACAGTTTATCTTCAGCAGTGAAAAGAATCAATTGTCACCAATGGCGACTCTGTTATTATTACGAAATTAAGGCAATAATGCGCACGCTCATTAACTAAAATAATTAGCTAATCAATAATTAATTTTTTTCGAGATAATCCTGTTTAATTATAATTTGGATTAAATATAACATTTGCAATTATTTTATAAAATTTATTTATAAAGTCATAATTTCCGTCATAATTAAATAACCTTCTTTTTTTCTGTCTCCTGCTAGTTAATTTGCCTCTTAATGACTAGAAGATTAAATGCATCCCACGAAGTGGCCATGACAACTAGATGGCTGAAGGCAACTAGATTGTCTCCTGAGTCTGAACTGATCCAAATCCTATGCTAAACTCAAACTAATATACAGCTTACATAATACGTATACAGTTTACGTAATAGAGTGCATGCCTCTTACTTAGAAACGTATCCGATATATTTCATTATATACGTTCTTTATACTTTTACATTTAACATATTTTGTTTCATAGGCTATTTTTTAGCGCCAGAGTAATATTTACTTCATCTTGAGCAAATTTGTTTTTAAAAAAAATGTTGATTTTGGAATCTCAGTTGCCAGTATTATACCGTAAAATTACCAGTAATAAACAGTAAAATAAGCAGTAATGCGGTCATAATTTTATGAGTTTGAAAGTAACGTTATATCCAGGTTCTTGTTTATCTATTATTAACAAGATTCTTTATGTATAGAAAAGCTAGATAATTGGTTCTTTGGCTACTTGAGCTGTTTTGTGACAGGTCAGATTTGTCTTTAAGTGAAGGTTCAATTTGGACATGATTTTTTTTTTTTTTTTTTTTTTTAAGATCTATTTCTAAGGCAAATAATTTTATAAAGGGTCCTGTTTCAAGTTGAAAATTTTTGTGAAGGATTCTTTTAAGGACCCAAATTTTTCCTATACAGATCTCTCCATTATCCATGTACATGAATATTTTGTGTACAAAACTTTTACAAATATGCTATAAAACTCAATGATTATTTTTATAATTATCATGAGTAGCGTAATAAAACGTTGTATTAAAAAAAAAAATGTGTATTTTTATATCGGCAAAAAATACTCTTACGAAAATATACAGTCATAGGCATACATATTCCTCGGGTGTATAACTATATATGAATATGTACACACGTATATTCTTGTACAAATATATATACACAGAGAGAGAGAGAGTCATACACATTCGTGTATGCATTTAAATGCGCACAAATACACATATATACTATATGTATATGAGTGTACATATTTTTTTTTCAAACAATGTAAAAACATTTTTTCATATCTAAATTAATTATTCATTTAACATAAATGGATTTTTACCTGGTTTTAACATAATTTTATGCAAAATAATGTATATGGTTGCACTAGAGAAAAGTAGAAACAAAAAATAAGATTTAAAAACTTTAAGAATATCAGACTAAATGAAATCATAGCGAAATTCTTACAAAAAATATCTTACAACGTGAACTTTGAAATTTTGACAAAAATTATACAGACATAAGAACATGTCTAAATGTAGACATAACGTTAAATGTAGCTGCTAAATTAAAACTGGTCACCCAAAAAAACACATTTCAGGCATAGATGTTTGTAATGGGTCGGATTCCACTTTAAACGGAGGGCACGGGCTGTTTAGCCTTCGCGTGCAAAAGATGATAGGTAGCACCCGCAACCAACCAACCAACCAAAAACATATAAAAATTGCATGTAGTTTTCAGAAATGATTCTTTATCGCAATATTTGGCCGTGAATTATATCGATTTTAATGAGGGTGAGGGGGTTCACTTTGTACAAATAACATGTGTTATTTTGCAGTATAGATTAGTCGTTACGATAAAAACGACCATAAGGGAAGTAAAAAGGTGCACTAGCTTTCCTTTGAACATTAAATGTCATTTATATCTGCCCCTACATTCTTGAAAATTACACAGAAACTTTAAATATATATATATATATATATATATATATTGCTTCTGCTGATTTCCAAACCTTGAAAAAAAAATAATAAAACCACTTATAAGATTTTTTCCCCTCCGGGAAAAGTTAGATGGACGCCTATGATTGCAATTTTATATGTAGTATGGCAATCAAATGTATACCTTTGTCAAATATGTTAAATTGTTTACAGTTTTTTATCATAATATAAGATGCATACAAATTTTAATGTATTACCTGTCATCAATATCCTTTGTCAGGACAGCGTGTGTCTTGTGTATTACGACCAATTGTCTGTATTGTGAGATATGGACATACACAGGCAGAGTGCAGGCGAAGGTTTTCCCTCTCTAAATCTTAAAATAAATAAATAAATAAAATAAAATAAAAAACAGTACTGAAAAAATGTACATATAAAGGGCTGATTGTGATTGGACAGATTATTCTATGATTGCATATTTATTGTATGACAGTTTTGTTTTAAAAGTTTTCATTATATTTCTTCACAAGTGTGAACCATAATTTTATATTAGTTTGACCCTTTTAATTCGCCAACAATTGTTTGCCACAACCATTGTAAGTCTTCACTTAATCGAAATAATTAATTATTTTAATCGAATAATAGTAAACAATTTAAAGAATTCAACCGCTTAGCGAGGATTTTTTTGTGCGTGTGTTTGTCTGGCTGGGAGGGGGGGGGGGGTATAGGTTTTCAGTTATAATGTCTTTCTTTTAAATAAAACTGTCATATAAGTATGCCAAAACAGAATAAATCCTTTCCTATTTATTTCAAGAGGAGGAGTTGAGCTTGTCACCCTCCCCCCCCCGTGTTTTAACTATAGACTAAATTAAAATAGGTAATACTTTTGAAAATATTGCTGTTTCCCCCCCAGAAATAATAAATGTCATGTTTGCGCTTTTACAATGTAGCATCCTACAAAAAAAAATTAAAGAAATAAAAAAATATTGTTCAAGTTATGTCGAAATAATGGACGTTTATCTTTAACACTGATTGATTCATTTTTCAATATATATCTCGCTAACTTATATTTCACAATTGATTAAAATTTGTATCTTCACGTGTTTTGGCATACGAAACTTAAATATGCGATAAAATTGTGGTAATACCCACCACAATTTACGGCGGACACACGAACATCTTGGTTGTGGTCGGTCCTTTGTAAGAAAAGGAGAAAATACTTAAAATATTGTAAAATTTTAAGTAGCAATTAATTGGTTCGTTGGTTTTGTTAACATCTCTTTTGGGTACTGTTCCGATTCTTTTAATTGATTCTAATGGCTATAAATTTGCCAAAGTTAATATAATAATTAAATAAGAGTAAATTGCATACAATGAATGAAAAAAAAAAAATGCATACCAAAATAGTAGTATCGTGTGTCAAGAGCGGTATCTGCTCTCCTTAACTTATAGTGGCCTTACGTTTAAAAATAAATAAATAAATAAATAAATTTAAATGTAATTCAGGGGATTTTTTGTTTTATGACTCTAAATAACACGAATACCCCGCCGCAGCAATTTTGATTTCTTTTTTTAAAGATGGGAGAAGGAAGGGGACACCGACACGCTATCGCTTCGTATGCAAATCTTAAATGCAATAGATGCTATAATAAAATGTAATATTCTGTATTCTTTTTTATATTTAAGTAAATGATGACTGACGTTAGAAACTCAAAGACATATGTAATAAGCGTGTCAAATATATGAAGGTCGCTAAAGAAATCATCAAAACAGAAGAAAATGTTTCATTAGCTATATCTTGCAAATTTCACTGCGCTACAATTCGGTAAAGAGCAGTGTAGCGTGTTACTTGCTTTAAATGTGAAATTTTTAAGATTTTCGAAATGCACAGAACGTACATTTGTGTATTAGCATGAAAACCATGATTATTTCAACTTCTTAATGTAACATTGAGAAGAAAATTGCTTGTGTTCGTTGAATTGCAGTTTGAAAACGTTGTATATTTGCCAAAATCAACTGTAATTCATTCAGCTATTTGCAACAAATTCTTGATAAAACATCCAAACTGCGTTGAATAGATTAACTCTTGACTTTTTTTACTTAACAAAACAAAACAAAAAAACACTTTTTCAAACATAGATTTAAAGACTTTCTTATATATAAAAGAGCATAACCGTTTAAAACAACAGTCGCTCGAATATTCAACACATAAACAGTTAATAAATTTAAATCGAGAACGAGGTTAATACCTTATCTAGCTCAAATTAAATTAGCCGCAAAAGTTACAAATTATCTAATTTTAATACAAATAAATTAAACAGAGTTAAATTAACCCACAAACTTTTATAAACCAATAATGCATCTGTTATAAACGATTGTCTGTTAATGTATGTGTTTTAGCTTGAATTCGTATTTAAATCTTGCTCAGCAGTGTTATCGACCAATAAAGTTACATTTGGCAATAAAAATCATTTTTTGTTTAACTTTTATTGTACTTATATTTCGCAGCTGATGTTTACACACCTGATAGTTTAACATGGGTATAACACTGTACTTTTTTCTAAAAGTTTTGAAAGTTCACCTTGAAATACCTTCTTTGTAAGGAACAATTGTATACTTTAATATTCAAGATTCAACCCAAAACCAGCCTGAACATAACAGCCTGCTTATAATTTAAACCAATGTGAAACTCAAAATGAAAGAAAATCTATGCCGCACTTAAATGCATTTATGTAATAATAAACTGCAATCATATTTTCATGTCAGTAATAAAATTTTTATTTGTTATGAGGTAAGTAGAATATATGAAAAAAATTATATTAAAACATATAGTTATTTTCATTTGGAAAAAATATTCTGAACTATCTTTGTAAAAAAATTGCGTTTAACTAGTGTCTAAAAGCTTTATAAAAATTTTATAACAAGACTTAAAATTAAAAAAATATATATTTAAGAAAAAAACTCTTCATAACTTTAAAATATATAACTTTGAAGCTTTATTATTCTTTTTTTTTTTTGTCTAACGAATTTATTAGCTTCTTAAAATGTAATAGCTGTTTTAAATAAAAAACTTCAGGAACTGCGTAGACGTTTGGTCACCTTAGTTTAACAAAACTTGAGCCGCAAAAACTAAAATCCAACTCGAGCTCGACCATCAATGAAGAAAGAGTTGGGTCAACCTGTCCCAAAACCAACCCACAACAATAACCCCCTCCCCCCCCCCCCAAAAAAAAAAAAAAAACTCTCAATCTGACTTCCCCCCCCCCTCCCCCTTTTTCCAACCGATTTGCAGCAAAATTAGAATAAACGACAACATGAGGTCGGTGCACGTTCAGATAAAATCACGTTATCCTATGGGATGCAGTGGTGCACTGTCTCCTACATTTTACCTGTAAAACAAGTTTTTTGACAATAGTTTGTCTGTAGCAGAGAAAAGAATGAATTGGCGCGAAGTCATAAGCTGTCTTATTATCTCAAAGACCACGCACGGTTATTAACCACATTAGTTAGTGAATAAATAAATCAATAGCTTTGAATGATAATAATATTTAACATCCTTTATAGATTATACTTATTATTTACAAGTAATGTGGACTATTTTATCTCTTTAAAATAACATTTATCAGTTTTGAGTGGAATTCGCTAGAAAACATTACATGGATAATAGTTTATCTACACTAACAAGGGTATTTCGCGATCGATTTTATTTTTAGATACACTTTATAAATTTGTAAAAAATTCCTTTTAAATTAGAAAACTTTTATAAATTAGATGTAGGGAAAAAGTATTCGCTCTATTCACAGCATATATATATATATAACCATAAATGAAACATTAAAATAACACCAACTTAAACTATGAAATAATGATTAAGTATGTAATGATTAGTTGACAATGGAAGTATTCCCCAACACACTGAATGTAGATACCAAAAACTTATTTAAAAGAAGAAGAAATTAAATTAAAAATTGAATAAATGAAATTGAATGAATGAAATTAAATTCGTGGAATTTAGACAGAATTATCAAGTCCCAAATGCCTAAATACCACAAATAAAATGAGTGGTTTCATCATCATATTAGCCATAACATTGCTAAAGAATATGATTTTGGGACTACCACTCATAAACAATGAATCAAACCTTGTGAAAAAATAAAAAATAAATACAATATTAAAAAGGAAAGAAACCATACCTATAATATACAGATAAAACTTGAAACAGAGTCAAGTACATAATCCATTTGGATTAAAAAATATACTGTGCACCACATGAACCACACATGAACACAACCAAACAGAGGGAATGAATTGCAATATATATATATATATATATATATATATATATATATATATATATGCGCTAAAATAAGTCATTATGATATTTCAACAGATGAGTATTTAACACAATTTATTGGTATAGAAGAAACTAAAAAGTCACTGTACAATTTGTAAAATTTACATAATATTATCTACTATTATGTCCTGTAACTTTAATAATATTTAATACCAAATCTACAAAATTGTAACATTCTTGCAAATTCCTTTTTTTTTTTCTAAAATTTAAATGTGTCACAAATACGAAACATGTAAATGACCCTTCAACCTTAATGCATCCGTACATCTACGAAGGCTCTTATTCTTAAACTAATCTTAATTACTGTTAAACTACATTTTTTGATAAAATTTAACTTAAAAATTAAACAAAAAATTAAAAAAAAAAGAACCATATTTTACAAAAAACAAATAAACTGCAAAAATAGAGGAAAAGTGGGGAAAAAATCCTTTGCGCAAAACAGGTCACTTAAGAATGCGTGAATGTATTCAAATTCTAGAGTATGAAAAAAAGGAATAAAATAGTAATTATCAAGAAAATACTTCAGTTAATTATCTCGGAAATTACACAAATGTCTATATTTGAGTACGAAAAATTAAAAAATTCGTAAATACCTTAAAATTCAGAAAAAAAAGAAGAAAAAAAAACTTTCAATTAAATTTTTAGCAGGACTGAAACTATGCCATAAATCTTTAAATGGCACTACAAAGGATGTGACACCAAGTATACCAAGTGTATACCAAGGTATCTGGGTTCGATCCCCGGTCTGGATACATTTTTCACTCTGTAGGTTGTACGCTGTTTAGCAACAGCGAAAAGAAATTCTCATCATTTGCAGTGTCATTAAAAAAAATTAAATTAAATTACAGTAATTAATATAATTTGTTCACTGTAATATTAAGTTTACGTGGAATTCAGGATAAATGTTATGTCATTTTATACATATTTTTCCAGTTGTTATGCTATTTTGCGATCAATTAGTCATTAATAAGGTTCCATTTGATGAAATGTTAAAGATAACATTGTCAAATGGAGTCAAATCCGTTGAGAAATCATCTTTAAAGAACTATAATCGAACTTCTATATAAGATTTTAAAAAATTCAGGGTGGTTTTAATAGCTTTTTCTATAAAGAAAAAAAAAAGATCGATGTTTTAAAGTTTGGCAACAAAAAATAAATAAATAAATAAATAAAAATTAAAAATCCTTTTTTTTTTTTTTTTTTTTTTTTTTTTTTTTTTTTTTTAACCAAAACATAGTTTGTTATCAAAACTTAGGTCAAATTAAAAAAAAAAATCATATTGGGACATAAATGGCGTTTTACGGAGTTTTCATTTTTTTTTAATTTATTTACATACACATGTATAGGTATTTATTTTGTTATCTATTTCCTGAGGCGATTGTGTATCATTGTTGGGAATACCACTATTTCCGAATCTTTGCCTTATTAAACCCAGATTTCTGCCCTTAAATAAGACGACTATTACCATTCAAAAATAATGATACTCAAAATACCGGAACACATTTTCCCAACGTATCATCTTATATATATATATATACAAACAGAACATGAAATAAATAAAAACAACGAAAATTATAGAAATACATATAAGTGAGTACAAAGGTATGTGAATGAGTGTTAATGATCGTTTCAAATTATTTTAATCAACATCATCCATTAATTTCTAAAAGTTAACAGCTGGAAAAGTTAAAATCTAAAGCTCTTTTTCTCAACTAAAACAAGCAACGTCCTTAGAACGGCTTTGAAACGTATAATTTCGATGAAACAGAGGAAGAAAAATTTAAAATACGATGCAATAAACCAGTAGTGCTCCCGTATTGACGAAACACTTACGAGAAGAGCAGCAGTCCGTCGTGGAGCGTTCGCGTGGAACTTCAACAAGTCCATAAGAAGGCGTTTTTAGAGCATAATTGTCGCTATCCGATATCTATATCTACTTGTTTGCGTTATTGAAAAGTCTCAAAAATCGCATCAACAACTCTCATTTCGCATTTTTCGGACGTTAAATTGAGCAAAATGCTTTAGTAGCCGCCCAGTGTTTCTTGCAGCCCGGGCATTGCTTGTTTGCAGTGGTAGGGGGGCAGGCTTTAAAAACTACCCGGGTATGTTCTTACACTTTTTTCATATATATTTTTTTTATTTCTTCTCTCCATCTTTTTGTATTTTCATTGAAAATCGATATTTTGCTTATACTGCAGCTATCGATTCTTGTCGGATCGTTACCGGAGCTCCAGAGGAAGCGGACGGAAAAAGATGGGGGGTGCAGAGAGAGAGAGGGGGGCTTCTGAAGAAAATTCTGAAAAATAGAAACAAAGGAACAGTAAAAAAAAATCAACAAAGATTTTTGGGTTGGAGAAGAATTTTTTTTTTTTTTTTTTTTTTTTTTTTTTTTTTGTCTTATTCGAAGTTTTCTAAATTATTTCGCAATAGAAAAATCTTCGGTCGGCGTTTGTCAAAAATAGAATAGCCCCTGGGCGATGGGATTTCAGAATTTCTTTAAAATCCTCTCCACTTTGGAAATAATACTCTACGAAGTAAATTGCTGGGCTAAACAAGGAACGTATCAATATCCTTTCTTATAACATATTTCTCATGGCTTATTGCCAGTTCTTTTTTTTTATTGGTTTACATGTAACCTGTATCCTGAAATTTGACTATGAGAACATATTTTGCAGAAACTCTGTTTATTAAAAAATAGTCAAATAGTGCAGTATATCTGTTCATCATAAAATTTTCTTTAGTAGAGAAAATTATAATTTTAACAAATTAAGTTTTATATATATTAAGCATTTCATTTTATAGTTAGAAGAAGGTGAAAAATGATTACACTCGTCGGCACCAAAATCATTCCCTGTAAAAACAAAGGTTGATCCTTATAGATTTCCCCTCACTAAATTAAAATATGGTATCACGTACATTTTTTTAGGTGGAGTGAATTGTTTTTAAAGTTAATGTATTTTATGTCTTACTAAAACATAACTGGAAATTGCGTAAACAAGCACATGTATATGTTAATATGTAAATAACTTATAAATAGATGTATATAAACATTAGCGAAGATACAACGACAAAGGGAATTAAAGTATGTTAGTTGATACTGGTGTACACGAAAAAGGGAGATACACACACACAAAATTATAATAATAATGATAATTAATTAATAAGTAAATAAATAATAAGAAGAAAAATGAGCAAAGATAAACATCAATAAAATATATTTTCTTTCTTTATTATTTAAGATAATGAAAATACCTTTTCTTGTTTTAAATTTTATCTAAGATTGTAAATTAATATAACAATTCTTCACTATTTGTTATTATTAGAAAACAATTTCCCAGAAAAACGGTACATGTTGGAGAAATTTCTATGCCATATTTAGATTTAGGAATGTCAGATGTGGGAGGCACAATTTATTTTATTTTATTTTATTTATTTTATTTATATATTATTTTAATTTTTTTTGCCGACCAGTGTAATTACTTTCTTATTAATATTAAGGAAAAATAAAATTGGATTAATATTAAAATAAAAATATTTCCAGTACGAATATGTCGGAAAATATAAACATTATATATGGATTATTTCAAATGTATTTTAAATACTTCACCAGCATTTTATTAAGAATTATTCAATGTTACGTAACATAGCGAATATATGAAACGTTTAAACTGTATTTGGCAAATATGTTTAATCTGCGTTGACTATGCATTTGTAAGCACTTTAACATTGATGTAATATTGTTTCAAATTGGCACAATACTCGCTACTTAACCATTATGTTGCGAAATTGTTTTGCTACTAAGAATGCTAAAATAGTGACATTGCTGTCAGAACTAATACTTCTACAGGTTATTATTCAGGGCTTAATTTCTTTAAAATAATATATAGAAATTTATTGTAATGAATATCATAATGTTTTCAAAACAAAAAATAAATTAATTTAGATATTTAAACAGCTAAAATACATGTCAGCATATCCCTATTACAAGTATATCATGTCTTTTAGATCTGCAACGAAATCATCAATTAATCTATTAGAGAAAAAAAAGTACATCAAAAGTATAGTGTTAATCATAATCAAATAAGTTTTGAAGAGATACTTGTACCAACTATCTTTCAAAAATACATAAAATCATACTTACATAATCAAACATTACTTTTTATCCATAATCTTTTATTGATGTATTGAAAACAAAACAGTTTTTTGGTTTCCTTTTAAAATATTTTTAGAAACAATCTTTTTATGCTATATAATTTTAGATTACTAAAAACAGTCAGACTCAAAACTGTCTTATTTAGGAAATTTTGATATATTACCGGATATATCGTTAATATAATTCTAAATCTTTTTTTGTTTTAATGCACTTATAATTGATCAAATGGAATGCATCTAAAAAAATATATAAAACATGAAAAAGGAAACTGTAATATACTGTTACTGTACTGTACTATGAATAATATACAGTATACAGGATAAGTCAAAAGTCCTTGACACATTTTAAAATTCAATAAAAAAAATCAAGTAACTGTTATATGAGAGCAGTTTGAACAAAAATACTTCTCATGATCGAAAATTTTGTTTAAACAAATAAAACAATAGTTCCGAAACTTTTTCACAGATGGCGCTGTATCAGAAAAAATATCCGAAATACAGAATGACCTTATACGTAAGAGTGATGTTGCTTAGATTGAAGTTTTGCTCAAACCATGGCAACCCATATTCCAGAACTTGGCGATACTGATCTGGATGAGTTTCATTAAACGACTGAGACACTTCAACAAACCTTAGTTTAGTAATGAGGAATCTCCAAGATGCTTGGCAATTCATTTTTCTCCAAAATAATCTTAACCAATCACATTTCATTGCTCGTATAACACCTTTCTGTTATCTAAAAAGGCACTCTAGACGATGTAAAATGCACATGTACTTTTTCAAGAAATAATATTGAATATGCAACTTTATATCAGCCATTGCTCTAGAAAAGAAACGTAAAAGTTTGCAGCTAGGCAATCAATCTACTTATTATTATTAGTTTTTTTTTTTTTAGTTACAGGATGTCTCGCACTAATCTTATGTGGGGAAAAGGTTTTTTATTTAAAAATGAACCTTAATATTTTTAGAACATTGTGTCCAAATTTCTTGACTATCTGATACAGTAGAGGAGATATGATTGATACATTTAGATAAAGCTTAATACAGTTCTTTTTTGTGAATGAAATGTTTAAACTCATTTTTCTTAGTTCGCATTTTTTCATATTTTCCATGTAATCAAAATAATTCCACAGTAATTTAGCAAATTGTCTGAAATTTTTTGTAATGTATCTTTAGATTCTATAACAAATAACTAAATATCAATTTTTTTATATATATATTTAAAAATATTGTATAAAAAAAATTCTGAACCATGAATATATGAGATTTTCATAGGTTTATTTCATATAAAGCCATTTTTTTTCTGATCAAGGCTTTGTATATCAAAAATCCGATACTTAGGTTTGTAGGTCAAAGTACCCTGAGTATAACATAAAAATATCTGGTTTGAAATACCAAAATTAGAAAATAAAAAGAAATTTTAAAATTGTTATTAAAAATATTATATTTATTCACAATTTAAGGCCTTTTATCATCTGTAATGATTTTGCTGTATGGAAGCATGATCCCAAAACTTTAATATAGGTATGTTAGATACAGAATATTTATATACAGGGCTTGAGAAATGCCGTCGCCAGGTGGCCACTGGCAACCAAGTTTTTCTATCTGGTCACCAAGTTATTTCCTCTGGCGCTTTTATTATTATTATTAGATTTTTTTGGCATAAAATTTTTAACTAAGAATGTACTAAGTTTGCGCTAACTAAGAAATGAGCACAAATGGCATTTTTTCTCTTTTTCGGCATTTTTAATTTGCTAAAAATAAGTTCAACAAATGCAAATTTTAAAATAATATAAGAAGAATTATTGGCACAGATGTCATATACGCGCAATTTTTTTCCCCGCTAATTTGACGAAAACTTTGTTTTTGAATATTAGTTACAAATAGCATGCAATAATAGCACGTGATTTTTTATTTCTATATAAAAATAAAATAAAATAAAAAAAGGAAATAAAAATAAATAAATGATAGTTTGATATAAATAAATATTGATATACATAATAAAAATAATTTATAGAATTAAAATAAAAAATAAAAGTAAATAAACAACAATTTTGTTTTTGCCAAATTGGCGAGGGAAAAAATCGCGCCAACGTGGTGCGTATATGACATCTGTCTCAAATTATTTCGCTTACTTCGACAGGAAAATAGGCAAAAATTGTTTACCCGCTTCACTATTTCATCGATGCCCCCTTCATCAGATATAGATTTTGTAACACTCAACTTTCCGGACATTTGAAGTATTCGTCAATCAGCATTTCCCGAACATGCTGGTTAATCCAGATTTTACAGAATTTCTCTTTTTTTTTCATGGATAATTAATTTTGATATATTTTTTAAATTATGTAACTAATAATCCTAAATTAATGCTTGTTATTATTTTTTCTCAATTAATTCATAAAAAACTTCTGTGCTTTTTGAAAATCGGTAACGGGGTAGAGGGGGGGGGGGGTATATTTTTTACTGGTGGCTAGAATTTTTTGCTGGCTACCAGATTTTATCAAATTTGTAAAGCCCTGTATATATATATATATATATATATATATACAGGGTTCGTACAGGGGATATATATATATATATATATACCGAATCTCTTTAATTTTTATGAAGATATTGTAACGAAGTTTTTAATAGACTTACCTTGTTTTGTGTTAAATGGTATTATAGTATCACAAAAATGCCTGAAAAGGCTAACATCCACACCCTAACAGCACTGGGTTTAGACGCTTCGAGTTGTCTGACGAGTTGTCTGGAATATGTCTGACAGTATATTACGCTGTCACTAACCTCTTAACCGTGAACTTTCATGTCATCTCACTTTCCACAAAACAAGGTAAATATGATGAAATTTTATATGCAATATCTTCGTTATTATTAAAGTTGTAAACAAAATCCGACTTCGGATTCATGAGAGTCAAGCTATTTTTTATTAAATAAGTCGACTGTGATCGTAGATTTTATTACACATATTATTACCTTTCTTTTTTTGCTGAAAGAGATCGCCAATGTTCTGTATAATCTAATGCTAGACACTCACAGTTATTATTACATAGCTGCCAATCTTTCCGATATTTTCAAACTTAAGAAACGTATTTTGAACCAAAAATTGTACTTTATAAATAAATCAAGTAAATATTACATGGATTGGTTCGTTGGTTGATTATTTGTTACGGCCGATTATCTGCGCTAGGGATATAGGCTGGTTGGAGATGTGCCCTCCGTGGGAGTCTTTCTAAGGGATCCTAACCCATATTTACACAAGATTAGAAGAAAACAATGGAAAACTCAGAACGGGTAGGTCGACAAGCGCGACAGGGGTTTGAACCCAGCACCTCCCGTCTACCAGTTTTTTGAGAGCAGAACCTCTCATCCACTGGTGAGGCCAAGTACCACATGGAAACAAGATATGTTTTATTACTACTTTTTGTTTTGTTTTGTTTTTTTGTTTTTTTGTTTTTTTTTAAATATGTTTTATTATTTATATTTTCTGGTTCAAAATATGTTTATTTGACTGGAAAAAAAATCGTAAAGCTTGTAGGCTGTGTTATTCTATAGGAGAGGGGTGGGCTAAATATCCGGCTTTGAATTCCAGGAAAGATATGGTTTTCTAAAGTGTTGTCTTGTCATTTTATATAATACTGGCTGATCTGCCCGGCGTTATTCGGGCCCGTGATAACAAGCAGTATTTATATTTTTAAAACTGAATGCGTCATTTTAAAATAAAATGTACGCGATTTAAATGCATGTTATACCTTTTCCGTATTTCCACCAAAATAATAATAATAATAATAATAATAAGTAAATAAAAATAAAAATAAATAGCATATTCAGAATTTTAAAATGTGCGAATTTTTTTCTCATCGGGTCATTTAATATTTAAAAAAAAATAGTTATTGTCCAAACTCTTTGAAATTGTTATGAGTCATAAATATAATGGTTTCGAAGCCTATAAAAAAATCCTTGACAGCTTGGCCTACAGGCACAGGTAGATTTCGAAGATGCAGACCGTGGGGCGCCTGTTTGTTGGGAATTGTGGAAGAAATTACCTTTTTGCCATGATGCGGTAGTCGGAACCGCCCACTTCGAAACCTAACTTGTTTGCAAGCGGAGCCGGCAGGGATTTGTTTTTGTTTTTAATTTTTTTTGCTATAAGGGTTGTCCCATAAAAAACTTGTCAATATAAAAGTTTTAGATAATATTAAGAGGATTTATAATAAATTCAAGCGGATTTGATATCTTTTGAATTGACGAAGCTATGAATTTTTTTCTTCTAAAACCCCCTCCCCCCCCCCCTTGGGGTCATTTTTAATGATATCGAAAATCTGTCATACAAAAATTTTTGGGGCTTTTCCTAGAAGTAATAATAACTTTAAACGGATTCGATACGTATCATAATTAAGAAATTATGGGTTTTTTTTTCTGTTTTCACAAAAAGCCCCCCCCCCATTTCCCCCCTCTCCCCCTTGATTCGATTTTGCTCATTAACGAACTTGACCGAGATTTTATGCCCCTTGATTTTATGTATCAGTTTGGAAGAGATTTATGCAGAATTTTTCCAGTTATCGTGTCCTTAAAAAAGTGACATAGATAGATAGATAGATAGATAAAGTTTTGAACTGGGGGTGGTTTTGGGTTCTGGGAGTCATGATCGGCGTAGATCTGCAAAAAATTTTCAATAATTCCAACTTAGGTGATAATGTAATAGGTAGTATTTCTTACGAAATCTACCTAAAAATTCATGAAGAAATATTTATATTCAGTGATAAAGACGCTTGTAAGAAGGCTTCTTTTTTTACACCTGGTCATTTAATAGTTAAAGAAAATAGTTCTTATAGTCCCAACTCTTTAAAATTGTTATCAGGTAGAAATATAAGGTTTTGAAGCCTGTTTAAAAAAAAAAAAAAAAAATCATGAAAAACTATTAATATTTAGTTGTAAAGGGTCTGTGTTTTCTTTTAACTTTTTTTTAGCGTCAGGTCATTTAATATTAAAAACAAAATAGTTCTTAACGTCTGATTTTTTTCTTTTTTATGAGTTATAAATGTAGTGTTTCGGAAACCTGTGTATAGTTTTCGTACAAAAATATGGATATTTAGTTGTAAAAACGTGAGCAAAAGCCGCATATATACGTATTAAGCGTCGATTTTGCAAATTTCATATATATATATATATTTCATACTTCCGAATGTTTCTTTTATAAGTGATGTAAAGAAAGACGAAGTACGCCTAACAACATTGTGTTAAAATTCCGACATTTAATTCCTTTCAGAATAGAAAAAAAAAAAAAAAAGAGTGTTTCAGGTAGGCGCGAAGTGACTTCCAGTTGCGATTTTTTTTTTTTTTTTTTGAAAAGTTTAATATTCTTATTTTCAAAAACAAATTGCACCATCGTAGAGAAGAAAGTATCCAGATTTTTCGTTTTTCCGTATCTTTAAAATTGAACCCGATGTGAGCTTAAAGAAATAAAGGGGGATAAAACCGCAAAATGAAACTTTTTTCAAAATTTTTTTTGACAAGGTTAAAATTTGAATTTTTTATGCGGTTTTCCTGAGTTTGAAAATAAAAAGTACAAAATTTGATAATATGTTTTTAGTTTGTCCGTATTTTGAAAGGTTCAGTCGATACGCATTTAGAAAGACGGGGCGAAAAAAAGATGTATGACCTTTCATTTCTTCTCTGCTGGGAGATTTGCGGAACGTCTTAACTGCGCAGGCGTGCGCGCTCTTAAAAAAGAATGCTTTTTTAACGAACTTTCATTTTGGTTTTTATTAATATATCGGCTAATTATCAAAAAAGGAAAAATCTGAACCTCGAGTGCATTTGGACCTGCCTTGGACAATCCTCATCCAAATTTTCAGACCTCTACGACAGTAGATTTTTCTAAACATCGCCGACAAACGCTCACACACACGCACAAACGTCTTTATTTTATTAGTATAGATAGATGGTATATTGTATAACTCCATTTTAGACTTGTAGGAGACTCAGATATGAAAGAAATATCAGAGCAAAACCTTAAATTACAAAAAGGTTTTAAAGCGAGTTTTTAGTTTAAAATATATGATTCTTAGTTAATTATACAGGATGCTCAGTCACTGTGGCAAAAAATGCAGAGAGGTGATAGTACACGTCAAAACAAATAACTTTTGTATAAGAAAACAGAGTCACATTTCCCTTATTCATTCAAATAATATGCAGGGTGCCTCATTCCAAGCCGACTCCGGATTTTCGCTTAATAACTTTGACAATTATGAAAATGATGTAAAAAAAAAAAAAAAAAAAAAAAAAAAAAAGACAATTCAAAGAGCTTACCTTGTTCTCTCTGCATGATAACAGTGCAAGGTTTCGAGGCACAAACTACTTGGTCAGTTCCAATATATGTCCTGCCAGCCACATTTTGAAGCACGGCGAGTGAGCGCAATGTATTATGTAAACGAATTGTGTCCTCTTACAATTTTTTGTTGGTACATTTCGAAGTAATAAAACCCTTTTCAAAAGTTTACCAAATTAACTTTATCAGTTTTAATGAAACTCAGCGGTCGGCTTAGAGTGAGACTCCTGTATTTTTGACTGAATATTTTGACTGTGGTATTGCTTTCCGTACAAAAAATGTTTGCCTTACATTTACCTTATTTATTTGTCGCCACATTAACTGAACACCCTGTACAATATAAAATGAATTTTTGTTAACGCGGATAAATTATTTGAAATTCGCAATTCTTAATATTTTTTATCAAATAACTAAAGGTTAAAAAATATTTCCTGATAAGAATTTAAAATTTTAAGCCTATATTTTAAGTTCTATTATTTCTTCGCTGAATTCTGCGTTTATTATGATTCTTATCAGTGAACTTTTGTTGGTAAATTGTATTATTCAAAATTACCCTCCTCTATCTGTGAATGAAAAAAAAGCACTTCAATTCTATAAATAATGATGATTAACAGTTATTCAAAATAAATTGCAAATTTTGTTCTCAAAATTCAACGCGTCGGATGATGAACTTGGATCACGTATTATCCCCTAGTTTTATAATTCCTTTTGCTTAGCAGTCACCGAAAACGCACCCGATATGATATTTCAGCTAGAGGTAAAGTACACATTCTCACGTAATTCCAGACTTAAGTGTCATATTGCCCCTTTCTGAACCTCAAGTTTCGAAGAAATTTCTCACTTTTTTAACGCACTAAAGACTTGGAATCAAGCGAGACAAATAAGATACTTAACCCGCGGAGTGAATAAATTATCACTGGAGGATAATGTTGCCCCCTTAGTCTTCCATGCAAATACCGGAGGGATGCGAAAAAAAATGTTCCCCCCTTTTTTTCACATATGTAAGAACACCATTGCAACATCTTCCCTGGGAGAAATCTTTCTTCCTCTCTCTCTATTTTTTTTTCTCATCCCTCTTTCTCCAAGACTTAGAGGAGCAAAAGTTTCTCCCCAAGCAATGCAAACAGCACTGGCGAAAGGTGGTCATTAAGAGAGTTCTGAAAGAAGGGGGGGGGGGGGGGGGTAGAATTGCTTCGAATGTTTCGAGTGTTTCAGGGGTGTGGGTGGAAGCAGAGAGCACTCAGTCATCTACAATTTCCGACAGCCAGCAGCGCCCGGATTACAGACCGTACGATGATGAATGCGTCGCTTGCTTTTGCAGGCAACAATTACCACCCTTGTGACTTAAGCAAATGGTTTTTTAATTAAACTCGTTCTAGTGAGGGGGGGAAATGCTGCACCTATGGCCGGGCGATCACTCACGATAAAAATCACTTTTGAAACAATGAGACTGGTGAGAAACCTTCGAAACTTGAATGGGGGTGAGAGGTGGAGGGAAGGTTAGTGATGCTGATTGCAGAGCAAATCTGGAAACGCTCTTAATCATTCAAGTTAATTATATTTTCTGCGTTTATTTAATAACGAACGCAAAATCTTGCAAAAGAAAATTGTCATGATAGAGAGAGTTTGGGAATTCGTCCGCGAAAGGTATCATAAGACATCATCAACAAGAGGTGACGATAAAGTCAAGGCAGAAACAACTGACACTGCCATCATTCGGAAATTTGGAAAACTGGTTAATTTAAAAGAAATCATGGAGTACAAAAAATCATGTAGAATATCTTCATTGGAATCTAAATTTTAGAAAAAAAAATTAGACCATTTAAATAAACTTTATATACTACCACAATTTAAAGTCACTAATTTGTTTGATTCGGAAGTAGTTAAGTCCAAAAGGAAAATGTAAGATAATACACAATACTTACCACATATTTTGTCCATACATAGGTTAAAGTTTTGCGTAAGTTCTCTTTTATGTCTAAATTTTACAAAAAAATATAAAGGGAAAATAAAAATATATTCTATCTGTAATTTAAGAACCTAACCCAAAAATTCTACTCCTATTGAAGACAAAACGTGCATTATTCATGAACTAAAGTTTTGTAACAATTATATAATTAATTATAATATTGCATTGTTATAGAGGATGTTGATTTAATTTTCTACCAAAACCCAAAATGGTTTAAAATATGGGAATAAAATCAAGATAAGCAATAACAAAAAGCAAAACAAAGAAGGAAAAAGAAAGGAACGTGCTACTGATTATTAATTTATTAGTCTACATTTAATTCATGCATAGCAAAAACAAAATAATAATAATTTAAAATAGCTGGATTTAAACGTAAAAATCATATTGTTTACTCGTTGTTTATTATCTCCTATTTTGTAATCATATATTTCCAATCAAGCCGACGCATTTATGTCTAATTCAACTATGCCTAATCAGTAAACCTGTTTATTTAGTAGCCTCGCATTATTTTTACATAAAAATAAACTTACACTTATAAAATAACACATTGGAATAACCTTTAAATGTATGTTTTTCTGCACTTTGTATAAAAATGAAAATTTGTAGATATTAAAATCTAAGCAATTCCTTGCTATATATTTTTTCGATATCTTTTGCAAAGCTGTCCATAGTTTATGGAACCAGTCCTGTGAATACTCTGGTAGGTAAAGTTTCATTTCTGTTTGTAAAGTAGTTTCATTTATATGAGTATAAATAATTTTAAAAAGAATAATTTAATACTAAAAAGCAATGTTGGATAACTTTATAGTCATTTATGCATTTTGATTTTATGAAAAAGTTCAGGAAACATTATTGTACAAAAATTATAATTTTCTGAATATAATCTATATATTTAATTACTCTGAAAAACCTATTGCAAAAATTCAGAAATAACTTTTTTTTTTTTTTTTTATATAAATGTAAATAAGTGATAAATTTTTAAAGAGTCTTTTCTGGTACAATATGCTTTTTTATAACTAAGCTTAGACTCAGTGAAAACTTGTCCTATTTTTTTTTTTTTCAACTGTTTTTCTTCTTAAATTAAAATGTATTTCATCATGACAAATAAAATTGTTAATAGTAAATTATATTGAGTTAAAAATAAAATATTTTTCGGAAAAGTATATCATACAATATCTTTCTTTATGTAACTTATTTTTAAGGAACATAAATAACGAAAATGTTTAACTCATTAATTTAAATAATCATTTTGATAAATTATGGACAACAATATTTACTATTTAGTTCTAGTTACTGCCTAGTATTTTAACTAAAATATAGTTCAATGGCATTATTTTTGTGTCTTTTTGGCATTTAATAAAAAGTGTGTTGTTATAAAATTCAAACATTTATAACACACGGATTAAAAATTACTTATAAATGATGAAAATCGTATCTTTAATTCATTAATTTAAATAACCTTTTCGATAAAGTTATTGACAACATATTTTGCTATTTAGTTATTGTTATTACCTGGTGCTTTAACTAAAATCTAATTCAATGGTATTATTTCTTTTTTAAATTTAATAAAAAGTTAGTGTTTATAAAAGATATAAAATGCAATACATGAATTAAAAGTTGAATATAAAATGGCCAAAACCGTATTATACCGGCCAAATTATTTAAGTGTTCACTCACTTAAATAATATTTTTGATAAATGTATTGTCAATTTTATTTTACTATTTAGTTCTTTGTTACTAAATACTTGTCTAAATACTTTTAGCTAAAATATAGTTAAATGACATTATTTCTTTTTGATATACGATAAAAACAAATAGTGTTTATAAAATTTATTAATTTATAATACATTAAATTAAAAATTATATAAAACTGGCGAAAATCGTATATTTAGATCAATCATTTAAATAATCTTTTTGATAAATATAGTGACAACGTTGGTTCACTATTTAGTTATTTTTATTGCTTAATAATATAACTAACATATAATTCAATGATAATATTTCTTTTTTAAATTTAATAAAAAGTATTTAATAAATTTATAAAATGCAATATACGAATTAAAAATTTAACATAAATAGCCAAAAACCGTAGGTTGAACTCATTCACTTAAACAGACGTTTGGATGAATTTATAAGTTATTTTACTGTATTATTCTTATGCCTAATATTTTAAATAAGTATTGTTTAAGAAATTTATACATTTATAGTACAAGAATTAAAAATGAAATATAAATGAAGAATATATGTTTAATTTATTCACTTAAATTATCGTTTTCATAAATTTATTGACAATGTTTTTTACTATTTAGTTTTTATTATTATTATTGCCTAATACTTTAACTGAATTCTAATATGTGGCATTAGATTTTATTTAAAGTATTAAACAATAACAAAAGCTAAATAGCAAGGAGTTAATTTTAAAAAGTGTTTATATATTTTTTTAATTATAACATATTTATAAAAATAAAAATAAAAAACAAAGAAATAATGCAGATCATCAGAGAAAATGGATATTTTTTACTACTTATTTATTTTTATTTGCTTCTTTTATAATGAATATTATAATCATATTTATGTATGTATATTTTAACCTTAGTAAAAAAAAAAAAAAAAAAAAAAAAAAAAAAAAAAAAAATCATTTTATCCAGCATAAAAGAATAGGATTATTAGATACTTAAAAAATATCACATTGAAATGTTAAATTGAGTATATGTTTAATTTTTTAACTGAAAATGTCGTGTAATTTTTTTTCTGTTAAATCAGTAATTAAAAAATATTGGTGGATCAAAAAGGTCCTTTTACAAATCAATCCGGTAATTAGACACCCGGAACTCACAGTTTTGACTACATAAATTACCATTCGTCGTAATTATTTTTCTTAAATAATTAGACTAAGATTTAGATTATATATGATTTACTCTTTTAGGGTTCTTCATAATATAAATTTGCAGCAATGTGAAATACAGGTTGCGCCTTAATAAATACAAGCAAAGTTTTTTTTTTTTTTTTAATTATTTATGAACAAATGCCTTTATTTTTGCAAAATGTACGTCAAAATAAAATTTAAAATGTTAAAATTACTCATAAATTTAGAAACAAATAGAATAATAAAAAGTTTTTGCTGAGTTATTGAGTGTTCAAAATTTTTGTGTATAGGATTTTTTTTTTTTCATTAAAATAAGTTTAATAATGAAGATAAAAAATATAAAAAACATTTTCTGACTCCTTTTGATGCTTTTATCTAAAAAGTTCTGTCTATACGCGAAAGCTAGTTTTATTTTGTTTTTATTTTATTTGTTTATTTATTTATTATTATTATTATTATTATTATTATTATTATTTTGTAGTGCAAGATAATTCTTTGAAATGTGTCCGAAATTAATGAAATTGTTTTCATTATAATTAAATATCGGATAATGAGCCTTTACTGAAATTAAGTACAAAATATGAGGTCAATCATCACACAAATGTGTAAAATCAGGAAAAAAAAAAAAAAAAAAAAAAAAAAAAAAGATTGGAATGCATATAACGCCAAACAGGAATGTAATAAATGTCCTGATAGCAAAGTTCAAGAATATCGGCAATGTCGGTGTTGGCAGATTGGAAACTTCTGAGCCTTCAGGGGAATTTTATGGGGTCTTTTGAAGAATTCAAAATTTTTGGTGGGAAAACTCAGGGGATTTTTTTCATTATTTCTCGTCTCTGATTGGTCTGATTAGATTTTCAACTGCGTTGACATTTTTGTCAGTTTTAACATTAATTCTTGATAAATATACCTAACAAAAAAATTTATGTTTTAGATTTTTGTAATTGTGTGTATAATTTTCGCTATGCGAAATGTGAACAATCATGTTTTACTGTCACAAATATGCAAATTCCAAGAGTTTAAATCTTTTGGCAGATTATTATTATTATTATTATTATTATTATTATTATTATTATTATTATTATTTTGTATGGGGATTTTTTTCAAAAACATTTTTGAGATAGATGCAGTTAATTTTTTTTATATTGCAAAAATATTTAAAATTTACTTTTTTAAGTTGGGGACTTTTTGGAAAAAGAAGTCACTGATTTGGGAAAATTTTCAGAACTGATTGGGGAAATTCATTTTTGACCATATGGCAACACTGGACAGTTCAGTAGATGCTTACGGCTAAAATGCAGGAAGTTTAGCAAGTGATTGTGTTCAAGAAAACATTCAGAAAATAAAAACGAAAATAAATCCAGAACCACCAGTGCCACGATCTCGAAATGTTTCAGAAACTTCAAATTTAGAAAACAAGTGTTTATTCCATGTAATTTGTTCATTTAAGACAAAGTTTATTTAAATCTAAGTCCGTACATATGAATGGTAATGATACTGAAAACTATTTGTAAATAATATGCACATTTAAATTTTACTTAGACGTACCATTTGTAAACACAAAAGATGCCGTTCAAAAATCATTAAGAAAAAACCTTGAAGAGTTAATCATGACACACGCTGTATTAATCGTCCTATAACTGTCAAACAAATATTACATAACCACATACAAACATTCCAAAACATGTTTCTGCAATATTTACAAAAATGACCGTCGGTAAATACCATAGCAGTTTTCCCACGTAGTTTGGGTAACATCAGTTCCCATCACGTGTTTCTCTCGTCCGAAAGCCCTGGCTTATATTAACGGAAATCGAAGCGATATCAACGGCGTGTTTCGAGCTTGATTGATTTTGTCAATGAGTCGTGGTGGTATTAAAATACGATAGTCATAACCATTCTCTATGAATGAATCTTGAGTACTAGATTTTACAACTCTCTCCCTTTCTCTCTCTTTCTCTCTTTTTTTTTCCAGCCATAAATGGAAATCGAAATATCTGTTTTTTGATCGAATTCTCCCAGCATAACAGTCTTGACTTGTTAAAAACTATGTCAATACAAAGACTTTGAATGGAAAGCAATGAATTTGTCACGGATATATGTTTCAACAGATTTTTATATCAATTCACGGATAACAGATTAATGTTTAAGTGTTTTTGAGTTCGATTTTTATCGTTTCAGCTAATATAAATACCCGTGCTTTCTGTTTAGATAATTGTTCGAATAATGCAACAACTTTTCGCTTTCAATTAACGGTTCAAATAATGGAAATAAAATCGCGGAGATTTTTTTTTATTATTATTATTGTGTTAATTGTATGCTTACACTAACTTTAAATGGCACTCTGCCGCAACAACTTCCAAGTATGGGATGATTTAATTGAAAGTTAAAAAAAATAAAAATACTTATCATTATTATTTAATTATTTACTGTACATTTTTAAGTACATAATTAAGTACATTAAATTAATTTATGGAAATGAAATATTGTTTAAATGGTTAGAATTTTCTTGAAGTTTGATGAAAGTATATTTTTCTAAAATCAACGATAATAATAAGGATAAGGATAAGGATAAGAACAACAATAAAAATAGTATTAATATTAATATTAATATTAATACAGTCAAACTCGCTTATAATGAAGCCGTAAAGACTATAACATTGGATCATTAGAACAGACAAGCTCACAAACAGACTTGCAAAACCCAAGTTTATGGGAATCCGGGTTTCAAAATTTTATTTTCTTTATTTATAGGAATTTGTTAATGAATTTTTTTCTGAAATGTGTCTTTCTACAAAAATTATTTTTCAGATAAAAAAATTTCGATTTTTTTAAAATTTAAATTTTAAAAATGTAAACTTGTATATGAATTTTTTATTTATATCTCATCAACCACTTGCCAGATTTGATTGATTTTTTCCCTATTGTGTGTAGTAAAGGTTTCTTGTTAATCTGTGTTCAGGTTTTCTAAAAATGTTACTTACAAAATTTATAATAAATTTAAAAGTTTAAAAAAAAGGAATTTCGAGAGTGATTTTTTCTTTGAGGAATATAATTTAATTTCAAAATTTCCGCATGAAATTAAAAAATCCTTTTGAAAATTTTATTAAAAACATAACATAAAAACTCTGTACGAAATTTCATACACATATCTTGCAAGAAAGTTTAGATATACACTTTTAAACCCGACAAATTATGAAAAATTCCATTCTGAGATAAATGGACCTTTAATAAGACCTGAGATAAATGTTTCTCGTTGTTGAGCAAGCCATTTGAGAGCCACCTTAAAATTATATGTTGCAGAACTTAGACTTTCTTAAATCTCATTCACAACCATTTTAAAAGTTCATAGGGTCAAAATCCCCCATGTACACACAGAAAAATAAAACCCAATTTGGGTCGAAAGATTCTTAGGTATGTGCCCAAATTGGGTCATGCCTGTTTTGGTTACCACTGTGTATACATTTTGGGCACTGTTAAATACCCATTTAAAAAAAAAAAAATAGGTATGTGCCCAAATTGGGTCATGCCTGTTTTGGTTACCACTATGTATCCATTTTGGGCACTGTTAAATACCCATTAAAAAAAAAAAAAATTGGGCACATACCTAAGAATCTTTCAACCCAAATTGGGTTTTATTTTTTCTATGTACTTTTATGTATTAAATTGTTTAATAATTTAATACATCTAAGTTTATGGAACAAACAAAAAACAAATTGGAACTATTAAAACAAATATTTATGTGTACAAAATTTTTATTTTAAATCTAATAATATAAACATCCGAATACGAGAATTTTTTAACTCCTTTTATTGAGTAGATAATTTATTTAGAACATCCTAGAACTAAATATTCAATAATTCTAGAAATAGTGAGCCAGGTTGTTAATAACAAAAGGATAAAATTACTGTCTGATTTTTGCCTTTCTATTTTACTATGTCTACCAAAAAATTTAAAATCCTTCACAATATCGCTTTTTCTTTTATACTGAGATGTGTACTCTATATCATCTGAGGAAATATATTTGCTAATAAATGGCTTCCGAATTTATAGTTGTGTTTTTAGTGATTTTATAGAAGGAACAGGTACGCTATTTTATGTATAAATCTAGATTTTATATTAGACAGCTGAGAAATTGCAATATTTCACAAATATGCAATGCCCTTTTTCTCAAATTTATTTTTGCTCATCTCAAATGCGAGAGCTGAAGTTAATTCCCTCAGGATTTTACGAAATTTACATTTAGTCCATATAGGAATTAACCAACATTTATTATACAAATAATGTAATATACTGTTGAAATAATAATATACTAGAAATTGTCACATCATAAATCTTCGACGACACGTGAAACTCTTATTAAATATCAAAGCCTTACAAATTTATTTATCTTAATAAAAGTCTAAATAAAGGTATGTTATTTATTATTTTTATTCATATAAGTTTAATAGTTTTTCATGTGACATTTTTTAAGATCTTGTGAAAATTAGTTTGTAATTCCATACATACTTAAATCTTTAAAATGGTAATATAGGAATGCAAATTAAATATTGATAATCCACAGTTAATATTTACAGAAATTAAGCAGAAAAAAAAATATTACAGACTATTCATACTATAATAACGAAAAACAAATATTACCCTATCGTGTTTTCGGGACTCAATAAGTCCATTAAATTTCTTTATTCATCAGCTTTTTTAAAATGCATTTTTAGCACTTTGCAACATAGTTGAAAAATGTTTATGAATTCGGTGGGGTTGCCAAAGACTCGGTTCTGATTGGCTGAACCGGTTCTGATTAGCTTGGTTTTTGACTGAACTTCAATTTGAGCACCAAATCTGCGAGGATGCGTCAGCCTCTATTATAGGAGCTCTAGTCTGGCCATCTGTCTATCTCGGGTAAATATACTTGTATATATACTTGTACTCAAACTTGTGTAAATATAATTGGATTACCAACCATAAGCTTGGTATATGTTATTTAGGTTTATCATAGGATAATCCCTATTGAAAATGGAACATGTAGCATTTACACTTCGTTTACAGAGACACGCAAAAGAATTCTGTTACGTTATGGTCTTTGGGGGAAAATCCCTTGCAGTGTATTTTAGTTATACATTTTTAAACATAATGGAATTGATATGCATTATTGTGGTGCAATAAAACGTTATTTCTGTAGAACATGCATTCTGTAGGAAATCGCTAAATTTATCTAGTTAGTATTTTTAAAATGTCTTACTATTTAAAACTCAATGAAATTGACGTGCATTTCTAAGATAAACTACAAATGTCTTACTGCAGAATATAAACCATATAGCTTTATTCGTTCAGAAAAATTATTGGTTTACAGCACTTGTCTATAAGCGATAGTGTCTGTAAATGCGATATGCGTTTTTAAGCTTAAGCATATTTTAGTACATGAGGTGGTGTGGATGAATTCTATAGCTCATATACAGGGGCATGAATTACTCACAGATGTTCTTTAATTGTGTTATGAATTTTCTAGGTTAACTGTATTTAGTTATGCTAAGATATGTTATTCATAATATAAATGAAGTTATATACAGGGCTACTCAAAAAAACATAATATAGCCCCTTCTATCGGTGGTAATTAGTGTTGGAAGTGTGGTTTTAGCTATGTTATGCTTTTCTTAGCTGAATTAAATTTTAGCTTAATATGTGGTGTGTATACAAATTTGTAGGTTATATACAGATGCTGCAAAAATTTTCAAGTTATCTTCTATGGGCGGTAAATGCTGAAAATAAATTTTCAAATGTGCTATGCATTTTGTAGCTGCATTAAATTTTAACCCATGTATCATATACAGGGCTGCTCAAACAATTTGAATATCGTATCGACTATGAGTGCTAAAATGCTGAAATTGAGTGTTCAACTGTCTTATACGTTTTCTAAATTGTTTATTTTGATATCTTCTTTTACCTTATTAAATACTGAAGTTTCGTTACAGTATTCTAGATGTGTTGGAAAGTGTTTCATAATCTAACATAATTTAAGCGTGACATTAGATTGTCTTTCTTGTTTTTTCTTTGAAAAGATTTTTTATATATATAAAAAAAAAAGTAATGAAACAAAAACGACTGTCTGTTGAAAAATAAATGTCTTTTTTAGCCTTTCCATATACCTATTTTATAAACAGACGCGAGCCAATATATGAGTGAAAAAAACTTATATTACATTATTAATGTTTACACAAATTAGGAAAAAATAACTATCGACTATTCATGCCATACTTTCGGAAAAAAGTACTTCGATCGTCTTTTCATACCATAATAATTTCATTAAATTTTTCTCATTCATCAGCTTTTTAAAAAACTTATACATCTTTTGAAAAGTTTTTCTATTTGTAATGAATGAATTTCGGTGTAATTATGACAGCCGATTATTTGCACGAGGGATATAGGCCCGAGGGGGAGTGCCCTCTATGGGATTCTTTCTAAGTGAACCTATATTTTCTAAGGGTACCTACTTTCTAAGGAAACCTAACCTTGCAAGGAAATCCAAAGTTCGAAGAAAACTCCGAACGAATAGGCCGATGGGCGCGATTGGGTTCGAACCTAGCACTTCCCGTCTGCCAGCTTTTGAGAGCAGAACCTCTCGGCCACTGGTGGGGCTTGAAATAAATAAAATAAAACATCGAAAGAACAAAAATATGTCCTCCAACCTTTCAATATTTCTGTTTTACTAACAAATACAATCAAACACCAGTAAAAAATACTAATAGTCCAATATTTATATCACAGAAATTAAATAGAAAAAAAATATGTTGCTATACGAAAATTTCGAAACAATGTATCTTGATCGTGTTTTTATACCTGAATAATTTCATAAATGCTCTTCATTCATCAGCTTTTGAAAAACTGATGCATTTCTTCAAAGAGATTTTCTATTTGAAATGAAAGAAATAAAACATCGAAAAAACAGACTTTGTCCAACCTTTCCATATTTCTATTTTGTAAACAAACGCAATCCAACATCAGTGAAAAACGTAATCGTTTTAAACGCGCCTAATCTATTTATTGCAGGACTTTGAAAGGAAGCTTCTGTTCGTGAATTAACTTCTACTCTTAGAAACCCGTCTTCTTTCCCACTCTTTAAATAAAAAATCTCCGGAAAAAACAGGGGGAAAAAGAGTTAAGTGAGCTTGTTTTTAGCCGTGGAGGGAGGCGATAGAGAGGCATTTATTTTGCTCTTTTTCACACTCATGGGCTCTAAAACGTTGCCATCATCTTGTAAAATTGGTTGCCGAATGATAAAGAACGAATGATGATGAAGAAAAACTGAGGAAGAACTCAATTATTCCACAGTGATTCTTTCTTTTTCCTTTTTTTTTTCCTTCCTTCGGTCTCCACCTTCTTTTTTTCCCTCTTAATGTACTTCAAAGAGAATTTTCACTTGCTTTCCAGCAATCTGCTCCAGAAGAGAAGTAGTAATGCTACTTCATTTTTTGTTCATTCTCTTTAAGAAAAAGGGTCTTATTGTGATAGGAGAAGATGCTTTTGATTCAGTAGTAAATACAGTGTTTATTGAACTTAAGTTCGTTTTATTGAAGTACCTCTTTGTTACTCGTTCTACGTGGTAATTTTGAACTGAGCAGCATCAAAACTGAAGTTTTTGAAGCAATTCCAGCCTTAGAAAACTAACTAAATATAAATGTAGTTTAAAGAAAAATACTAGAATTTTTAAGAATTTTTTTTCCACTAGAAAATTTTAGGACAAAAGGGCCGCTACCTTAATAAATAATACTTGTGCTTTAGAAACTGATTTAAAATAGTGGCTGATTTTAATATACAACAAAACTAACATTTTCCTTACTGCATTAATGGCAATGATTTGATTTGTAAATACGGCTGATTTGATTTTCCAGTGACTCATATAAACTGCGGTCATATTAATACGAAGTAGAATATTGTAAGATATTCATATATTCAAAATTATAGAAATAGGAAAAATTTAAAAAAAAAATTTTTAGTTAGTCAAAATTTGGATTTCAATAAAAATCATAAAAGACAATACTTTCAAAAACTATTTTAAAAACGTTGACAGGAGGTTACGAGTTGATCGTAAAACAGTCAGTCAATGGTTGATACTTTAAATTATCCCAAAAGATTCGAATGAAATTTAATAGCAAGAAAATTAAGACATGTTTAATGCTGTACATACACAGTAAAAAAGAAAATGTAAATTCACGGGCATTTTCCGTAAATTGCTTCCGTAATTTTACGGGAAATGCCACTTTTTCAAGGTAAACGGACACATCCCGTAAATTTTATGTTTTTACGGACAAAAGCCGTTTATCTAAGAGCAAAGCTCGTTTATCTAGGGACAAAACCCCTTTTATATGGACTATGCTAGGAATTCCTGCTGCAGTAATTTTACTGCAGCAATTTTTTACAGTGTAGGACCAGATAAGATGTGTTGTTTTAATATTCTTGGAGCACATAAAAGTCTACAGTTAAAGTCATCCTTAATTAGTAGATATTGCGATATACAACAAAATTATATAAGTTTTATGATATGAAAGTAATGCGTAATGTAATATTTTCTATAACAGTAAGACAGTCTATTGCAGTATTATTATGAAACACACATACTACAGAATCAAACAAACTGTTCTCACTTCTTAAATGTTACTTAACCTATCTAAATATCGTTTAAATATATTTAAAAAAAAATAAAATAAGAATCTGATCCTCGCCGATAATTTCCATACCGAAGAAAAACTTTTGTAATCATAATACTTTTCTCTATTATTGCCTTGAACACAAACGCGCGGCGTTTTCTATATTGAAGTCTTATGAAGAGCAATAAAAAAACTGTCCCACTAAAATAAGTCTTCGAATTATTAAAAGATAGTTAACGTATCATTTTATTCAAAATGTTTTAGCAATAAAAGATTTATACCGCAATTTTGATCTGTTATCCTCACCATGACACAAGATATCAGAAAACCAAAATAGGCGTTTGCAACTTGTGATTGATTTTAGTGACAACAAAATGAACACGTTACTTCTGGATCACCATTTCAAACGTGTTCTTCAAGGCGGACTGAGCAACAGAGCTGAGGAATACCAACAGTTCTCAGCGCCAGAACGACCCCAAAAAAAAATAAACACTCACGAAGTAGAAGAAAAGAAAAAAAAACAGGGGCTTAAGCAAATCAATGCTCAACAGATCAAAGAGGGAAGTATATATAACCGCTTGAAAAATGCGGAAAGAAAAGAAACTCAACCACAAATATGGAGACTACTTCCAAAGAGGTCAAAATGAAATCTATCTTCATACTGCGCTCAGAGAAATGAATCGAGAGGCTTCCACAGAAGTAAAGGGGGAGCCACGGAGTCTCGAGATTTCATGCTTTGGAGAGCAGAAAGGGTTTTTATTCAAACAAACTTTTTTTTTTATTGCCGAGCGACTCCATCTCTGTCCCAGCTACCCGGTGTGAAGCATCAAAAGACGGATGCTCATGAGCGATTGATTCGCTGGGGACGCTCCACTGGGCAACTTCGAAGAATTTGTATACCGAGAGGGGAGGGGGGAGAGGCCCTGGAAGATCCATTTTTTTGCCCCGTTCATAAATACCTCTCTGAGAAATTCGATTGACAAAAGATGTAGACATTACGAAAATCGCATTCGAGTTCTGCAATTTGTTACAGTGCACCTGTTTCGGAGGATACTTTTAGGAGTTGCGCATAAAACTATGATTCTGGACTCCATATTTCACATTTTAAAATATCGTTCCGCCAGAGTAGCAGCTATGCAAGATTTTAAGCCTATGGAAATTGAATCTAGATGTTCATAGTAATTCTGTTTTAAATAGTCTATTAATTAATCTAACTTTTTAATTGGTCTGGTGGTGAAAACATTTTTTCAATAGTTTGGTAATTTTTTCGCCATTTAGCGTATTTATGAAATACATTTATCAAAAGACGGATGCTCCATGAGCGATTGATTTGCTGAGGACGCTCCACCGGGCAACTTCGAAGAATTTGTATATGGAGAGGAGGAGGGGGCGAGAGAGGCCTTGGAAGATCCATATTTTTTTTGCCCCGTTCATAAATACCTCTCTGAGAAACTCGGTTGACAAAAGATGTAGACATTACAAAAATTGCATTCGAGTTCTGCAATTTGTTACAGTGCACATGTTTCGGGGAATATTTTTAGGATTTGGGCATAAACTGCGCTTCTGTACATCGTTTTAAAATATCGTTCCTCCAGAGGAGCAGCTATGCAAGACTTTTAATTCTGTGAAAATATAATTTAGAAGTTCATTAGTAATTACGTTTTAAATAGTTTATTAATAAATCTAATTTTTTAATTGGTCTAGAGGTGAAAATATTTTCGCAATAGTTTGGTCGTTTTTTCGTCATTTAGTGTATTTATGAAATACGTTTAATCAAATCATGCTCATGAGCGATTGATTCGCTGGGGATGCTCCACTGGGCAACTTCGAGTCATTTGTATTCGGAGAGGGGGGAGAAAAGGCCTTGGAAGATCCTTTTTTTTGCCCCGTCCATAAATACCTCTCTCAGAAATTCGATGTAGACATTACGAAAATCGCATTGGAGTGATGTAGTTTGTTACAGTGCATCTGTTTCGGGGGATATTTTTAGGATTTGGGGATAAAACTGCTATTCTGGGCTCCATATTTTACAATTTTAAAATGTCGTTCCGCGAGTGTAGCAGTGATATAAGATTTTAAGTGTATGGAAATTGAATCTAGAAATTAAATTTAGAAGTTCATTAGTGATTCTTTTTTAAATAGTCTACGTTAATAGTCTGTTTTAATTAGTTAAGTAGTGAAAACATTTTTGCAATAGTTTGGTCATTTTCTCATTATTTAGTGTATTTATGAGAGAGATTTAATTAAGGTGTATCGCATTAGTAACATTATATTGAAAAATTATTCGGAATGCTTTTTAGGATTTTAAGTTTTTATAAAAGAGTGAATTAGTAATAATATGGAATAATGTGAATTTAGGGAGGGAATTTAAAAAATTGCACCTCTTAAAATCAATTATATTTTTTTAAATACCAATATTACAAATTACAAACATTAAGAGGGTTTTTTTTTTAATATTTTGTAAGAAATAAATGAAAATGTATCGTAACTAAGAAATTAGCATAAACATGAAAAATTAACTTTGATCAACCAGCCCCACACCTAAAATTATTTTTAAAATCATTACCCTAATAGTAAAACAATAATATAGAGATTAAAAACTATGTGCCACAAAATTTACTAATTTCAAACTATTGAATAACAGCTACAAATTTTAGATTTCTAGAGAATGCTTATAGTTTCTATTTTTATGTATTTAATATTTGTACATTCTTTTCAAAAAAAAAAAAAAAAGCCAGAATTATAAACTCTGAAAAGCACCAGTATAGCACAAAGAGGAAAATATTTAAATATTTATATCAGTAATTCAAGTATATAAAATCGAATAGACCATAATTATATGTTTATTTATAATAAACTTATATTTTAAAATATCATTTATTTGTGTAATTTAGAATGCATATTGGCATTTAGAAATAGAACTATGTTATGCCTTTTTTCTTTCTTTCAAAAGCAGACCTTTTCGTCCATGAAATTATATACTTTATTTCAAAACATCTATAGATTTGAAAAATGATAATTATATGCCGTAGTATAAATTTATAAAAATGTAAAATGAGAATCTCGAATTTCAATACTTTATGTCCTATAATAAACGCACGAGGGTGGGTATATAACTCTTTGATGCAAACAAAACGTTTTCTAGTATAATAGCGAGTTGGTGAATGATTAATAACAATAGATATAAAGTACGACGATGCCAAAATATCAGCGTTAAAATAAGTACTGTAACTATGTGAATACAACACGATAAACATTTGGGATATCTAGATACATTCAAATTTGGTATTTTAAAATTTGAATTATTTATTCTAGAGTAATTAGAATATTAGTATTTTAGCTTTATCACACTGTAAAATCAGACAAATCTTTGTTAATTTAAGAAAATATAAAATAAACGCAAACGAAAATATACAATAATCTCTTCAAAGTTACACGCCATTCCGAAAGAGTTTATTCTCTTTAGAAACCACAGAAACCAATATATTTCCGAGATTTAAAGAATTATTTATGAAAACAAAGTGTCTTTTGCTGTCACTGATTTTCGGAAACGTTCTGATTAGTTTTTATAGTTGAGATGTAATTAAAACAACGTTAAAAACACCAGAATTTAAATTCTCTATAGCATACTAGTTTCGGTAGCATTTAGCGTACCGTCCTCAGTGCTATGAATGCGGAAATTTGCTCATATATATAGGAAAATATGAGGATTCAACCGAAAGGTTTAATGACCAATAGGAAAACAGGAGATAACGGGTTACAGACAACAGGAAATAGCGTGGGGAAAGAACCGAAGAAATTGAAAAAGAGGTTTTATGTAATCTTTCCAACAACCTGATAATGGAGGAATCGCAAATTCACAATTAACAATATTTTTATAATTTTTGTAAATATGAAATACTTTAAGAAAGTTAAGTTTATGTATAGAAGTAGGTTTAGAGATTATTTTAGCCGAACTGAAATCAAAAGTATGTTTCATCTCCTAGCAATGTTTTGCAATTGAGGATTTACCTATATATATATGAGCAAATTTCCAGCATTCTTAGCACTGAGGACAGTACGTTAAATGGTACCGAAACTAGTATGCTATAGAGAATTTAAGTTCTGGTGTTTTTAACGTTGTTTTATTTACATATCTATCAATTTGCACCAGGTATCATCTCAATAATTAATAGGTTTTATAGTGTTTAATCAGTTTTCTCATCTGAATTTATATATACTAGGGGGTCTCAGCCCCCTACTCGCTAACGCTCGCCAACCCCCCGTGAATTGCAAGGCAATTAACAACTACGCGGTCCCAGCTCGCTTCGCTCGCTCGCCCCATTTTTCTAATAATTCTAGCCGGAATAAGTATTACAATAAATCATTTGAACATATGAAATTGACAATTTTTTTAATGTAAAAAAGTAATCGAAAACTCCGTTGAAAACACAACTAAAAATACATTTAGTTGATGCTACTAATGGACATATAAATCATTTAAATACTATGAAAAAAGGATCTTGGAAACATAATTAGTTTAAAACTTATTGCACCTATAATATTGTACAACACGGCTTAAATTCACTAAAAAAGAAACACTACTTGGTAGGAAGATAGTTTATCATCAATGATTGTTTAAATTTCGTTCAACAATTTACTATTCTAATTGATTATAGATTTCTGCAAAAGAAATTTTTACTTCATTGAAATTGAAGAAAAATCATTTTTACTTCAATAAAACATCAACAGATGGCAGCAGGGGATTCTAGAAAGTTTATATTTTATTATCTCTGATTTTTTGTGTGAGTAAAATTCGTAAATAAATTCTAAATAAGAGTTGAGAATTCATTTGAAATTAACAATATTTCTCATAATTAAAATGAGGAATCATCTCAGACGCTTTGGATTACGTTCATATTATTTTATTTTTAATAATTGCTAGCTTGAGTTTTAGTGCTCAGACACTGACCGCCATATTGGAGGTGGAGCTAACACAATCTTGTCTGTTCATTGGTCTGAGCTCTGGAAACTACGGTTGTTGCCAACGATAAGGTAGAAATTCAGCCCTATTTCCGCGCCACGTAAGACAAATATATATTTTTTTTTTTTCGGATGCTATCCCGTCTCAAGTAAACATTTTCAAATTCAACAAACATGTTTTACAGACAGACATGATAAATCATCAGCATTAACATTAACATTAAAATTAAAATTATTTTGTTACTTTTATATGTATGAATTCGATTAATCAGTTGAAAGTATTTAACTAAGAAATGATAAGCATCCTAAAAACCGATATTCCGTTTTGAGAAAATTTATGAATACACAATAAAAAAATATCCGGAAACGTTTCCGAAAATCTAGTGGCAGCAAAAAAAAAAAAAAAAAAAGAAAAAAAAAGAAAGAAAGAAAGAAAAGGGAATAAATAAAAAACCATTCTTTTACAAATGCTTCTTTAAATTCTGAAAATATATTGGTTTCTGAGGTTTCTAAATATAACGAACTCTTTTCGGAATCCTGAGTAACTCGGAAGAGGTTTCTACTTACCCATCATACGTAGTATAGGGTAAGTCTTGTAATCGTTTTGAAAATCGAAAAAAAATTTTTGACGGATTTACACGTTTCAGACACTGGAGATTCCGAAAAACATATTTTTAGAAAAAAAAAAATTGCCGTCCGTCTGTGTGTCTGTGTGTCTGTGTGTGTGTCAGTAAACGTTCTATCTCCCAAAAAAATTGAGATAGAGACTTGCAATTTGGTATGTACTTAGAATGTAATAATGGGTAGAAGCCTATTTCATTTCAATAACCTCGATTAACCGGAACTATTTTTTTCGGACTCTCGAAATATATGCTCTAAAGGTATATAAAAATTTTCGAAATTGTTTATTTTAAGAAATGAATATAAAAGACAATAAAAAAACATAAATTTTGCATAAAGCATGAAGTCGATCGGATGATTAGTTACCGAGATATTTGGAATCCTATTTTCCACACTCTTCGATTTTTCATGACCCTGTATTTCATCCAAATTTCACTTTAAAGATATATTTTAATTGGAAATTTGACGCTTAATCAGATGCAATAAACCGCTAGTTAATAGGATTATTATTTTTGGAGTTATAAGGAAAAACCTCTTTCAAGCAATTCAGTAATCGAGCCTTTAAAGTTTATGACGTCATCAAGCCACGATTTTATTTGAATTGCAATGCATTTTATAAGTAGTTTACACTTTTTATTTTCCTATTTTACATTATGCATATCCATGATGGGTAAGTATTACGGTGGCCCCCAACGACTTGTTTTATATTTTCATTCATATCATATTTCCGTAAATTAAAGAAACATTTGTCTTTTTTTTTTCTTTTTTTTTTTTTTACAGTGAATATGATAGTACAATTCATAACACCACCTTCACCCCTAAACAATTTTTGAGAGAAATTTACAATTCTTACACCCGTGTCCTCAATTGGCAGTGCAATGTTTTATAATTATAAGGTTTTCTTTAAAGTGTTACTTATATTGAAGTATTCAATTAACCATGAGAAGTTAGGAAAGACATGGTATTCATTATAACAATAATTAAAAAACTGTTAAAAAAGCTTTCAGATATATGTTAGAGATTTGAGCTAAAACTGTTGATTAGTCTAAGTGAAAATTGTTGTTTCTTTCATCACTATAAAAACACTTATTCGCAGGATGAAATACAAAAAAACAACCAGAATAAATGTCGCTACTTTGTAATTTTAATGCAATCTTTTTAACGATCGTTTGAGTTTTTCTTCGTTCGCTTCATGATGCTTTTATTTCCACTTAAATACTTTCATTAAACAAAACAATCCCGTTTTTGCAATCTCATTTTCTGAAGAAAGCATATTTTTTTAATCATACTAAAATACTGTGTTTGCATCCAATCAACATATAACCTCTCGTTGAAAGACCAATCGCATTTTTCTTTTTTTAGAATGAAAAAAAAAAAGCAGACGAGAAAAAGTGGAAAACTTGTCATTGTTTTTATGATATCGTCAAACGATACGATGGAAGTCGAGCATCCAATTTGAAAAATGGTGCCGTCTCTAATTTCTGTTTTCACAAGACACAGGCGAGTGGTGGTGCTAAAAGAGCTGGCTGGAGTATTATGCGAGTCAATAAAGCTTCGTAGAGAAGAGAAGTTTACCCGGACAAAAGAATAAGTCATAATTCTCTGTCAAAGAGCAGAAGATAAGGCGGAAGGGCTCGTGCCGAATTCTGCTATTGAATAATATTGCATTGTGAAGACGGGCTTCTTCGATGACAGGGATGGTGTAGTATCTACCCTATTTTTATTGTTCCTCTTTTCATTGACACGGTTATAGGCTCGTCTTCAGCTGCGAATATGACATGCGTTATCACGGGTGCGGGGGAGGTGCTTTTGTTAGGCTTATCCGAGAAAGTATTACCCCTTTTAGCTTAAAAAGAGAATGAGAAAGGATGTAAATGCCGGTTGAGAATAGCGAAATATTTGCATCGAGGACGTTAAGTGATGTAGCCAAAACTAAAATTTGCTTTTTTTCGCTTGTTGAGCCAGAAACACATGAATCATATTTCTGTACTTAACAATGATAGTTTTCTGTTAATAACATAATTGTATGATTTTGCTAGCGTAAAAAAATCTACTAGCATTAATGGCATATAAAACTTCTTAATGTTTTAGAATTAATCAAATTAAGGGATAAATTTTAAGAAAAAATATTTATAGTTCCCTAGATCAAGGAAGGATACCAAGACGTGCAATCAGCAAGTATTGAATCAATTTGTGTTCTGCATGTAATTTTAATATGAGTACTTTTTCTGTTACGTCTAATAAGAGAAAGTGTAAATGTCAGAGCAAGAAGCCCATAGCTAAATTTTCTTTCTTTCGCCCGTTGAGAGACAAAAACATTAAAACAAATTCCATACTTGGCAATGACATTTTTATGTTTTTCACTCAACCTTTGAATGGGCGAAAAAACCCTCAGAATTTAACGATATTTAAAAAATCTTAAAATTCAAGAATTCCTTAAATTAAAATATCAATTTTGAAAAAAAAAAAAAAAAATCTATCCATTGTCTTAAACAAGTATTGCAGAAGATGTTTTTTCCTTTGTTGTCAACTTTTCATTGGATTTTTAACTTTTATGTATGCTGTATAGTAGTACGGTTAAACTTGATACGTACATCGGTTAAACTTGACTAAAGGACAGTTCCATCAGACATATTTAATTTCTTGTTTATAGAGATTTAGCTGCCTGAAAGTTTTTAAAGTGTGGTATAGAATACTGATATACTGTACAGGTGGTAATATTCACACTATCAGGCGTTTCTTGACAATGTGGACATGTTCAATCGAAACACGATGTTCAGAACCAGTAGGCAGTAGAACATAATCTAAAACAAAACACCTGTATTCCTCTCTTTGCCAGAGGTAGCTACACGGTTGCATTTAATTTTTGATAAGTTTTACTTCCACCCAACATTCTAATCGTTATCTAGAAAATATGTTTCTAATATTCAAATTTTAATTGCTTAAAAGGCGTATAGCCAACATAGTCAAAAAGTATCCAAGCCGGGACTCGAACCCGGGTCATCAGTATAGCGCACTGACTTTCTACCAACTGAACCAATTGAAATGACACCCAGTTTGGCACTTCTCACTATAACATGTTAGCAAGGCTACAAACGCAGCACAAGATGGAATATTTTTCCGTGAGCCACCAATCCTATTGCAAACACGAAACCAAAGAGAATCCAGCATCGATAATTGAATAAATCTATTTTAGTACTTGGAAATTTTTCCATAAAAAATTTCACACTCCTCGCATTCATAATATTCAAATTTCAATTGCTTAAAAGGCGTATAGCCAACAGAGTGAAAAAATACCCAAGCCAGGACTCGAAATGCCAAGCTGGATGTCGTTCCATGTGGTTCAGTTGGTAGAACGTCAGTGCGCTATACTGATGACCCGGGTTCGAGTTTGGATACTTTTTCACTATGTTGGCTATACGCCTTTTAAGCAATTAAAATTTGAATATTATGAATGCAAGGCGTGTGAATTTTTATATGGAAAAATTTCCAAGTATTAAAATAGATATGCTACTTTTTAGCCTAAATACTCTACTGTAGTCTATAAAGTTCCTACACTATTTTAAAGAAAATTCTATTATTTAAAGATAGTGATAACGTTTGGAAGTTGATGCAAATTTGGTGACTTTAAAATGATTGTATATTTTGTTATATTCAATGTGAAAAACTGAGCATTTTTCTTTTTTAAATCAAAATCATTTATTTAATTGAATCGAAGTTTAAACTATAAAGATAATTTTTATCACTGTTTTTACGCACATCCTTTTTCCATTCTCAATACATTAAAAATTTGAAGAAGAAAAAGCCAGAAAGTAAATAGCCTTAAACCCACTTCTCTAAAAATCCTTGTCAAAACTAATTATTTAATTGATTTAAAGTTTAAACTATAAAGATAATTTCTAGCACTTTTTTTGTCTGCATCCTCTTTCCATATTCAATACAATAAAAAGTTATGGAAGAAAAAACTCCGATATTAAATAGTCTTAAACCTACTTCTTCAAGAATCAGTAACATTACCAGCCACGCGGTTAATTATTTATATGCTTTAGGCATCATGGCTCTAGTTCGGTATGTATCATTTAAGTAATGACCGACTAAAGATGATGTTGTTGTTGTTGTTGTGGCTTATCCTCTAACTGTCTGACGAAGTCAGACAAGATCCAATATTCCGTTAATCCTTAGAAAGTCCAGAACCAGAAGGGGGGAAGCATATAAGTCTTCTCTGGAAAGACCTAAGCAGTCCAGGATGTGTTCAGCAGAGGCCTGTAGAGCTTGACATTTAGTGCAGATTTTAAAGATCTTTCTGCCCTGAAAGAACGAAAGACTTTTTGTGTGTCCACTTGCCAATCCTGAAATCACCGTTCGAGAGGCTCTGTCACAGTTGATAGCGAACGAAGAGCCCGGCTCTTTGCCCTTGTACCAGTGGTGGCTGGGAGGGACCTTCTACTCCTTTGAAATTTCAGATGTAACTCTAGATAGATGCTCTGTACTGCGATATACAACGATGCTATTTAAATTATTTATATAACCAAACTAAGAAAGATGCACAATGCTTTGGTAATTTATTGTAATAATACTTTTTTTTCACAAACTTTAAAATAAAAAAAAAATATTAGGCAGTTAGATTTTCGAATTATTTGTTAAACTTAGAGGATAAATAAAAAAACACGAAAAAAGTTTGTTAGAACTTATTGGCTGAGATTTAGGGAAATTTAATGAAACTCAAAATGACTCAAAGAACACATTTTTAAAGCAAACTGCAGTATTGGGATCATTTTCTTCCACAAATTTGGTTTTCGTTAAATTTCGGTTATTCTTTTGTCACTTCAAAACGTTATATTAACGATTTTACTTTCTTTGATTAGGATATTCAAAACTTTCCTTACATGTAACAAAAAATTGTATCACTTTTCCGTGCAAATTCCTCCCTATCACAGGCATTCCGAAAAACAACTGCGCCAAAATTCATTGTTACCTGCAATCTCTCTACAAAAGTTCATCAAAAAGAAATTTATCTTTCCATAATTTTCGAAACAGGAGTTTTACTTTTGTTATCAAGGATTTACTTTGCATTAAATTTCGTTATTATTTTTTTTTAATTTAAACATTTCTTGATTTATAAAAAATAATGCGTAAAGATACATAAGAACTCAGTAATATATATATATTCAATTTTCGAAAATGCATCAAAACCAAAAAACTGATTAAAAAAGACACTTTTATGAAATTTTTATGTTTTATGTAATTTTTATGGTAACACGTATCCTTGTCGCTGTAATTAATCTATTCATGATTTTTTTCCCCAATAGAACAAGGTGGTATAAAAGATAAAATAATACGTTTAAGTTCACAAGTACAAAGATATCACAGACGAAAATCGATAAAATTTTCGATAAAATCAATGAAGTCGATAAGTTGTTTTTTTATTCCTTTCAAGATATAAGTAAAATATTTTGTCTTATGTTTGTCAAAATAAACTTATTCATTGTTTACTATATTTATACAAAATTTGTTTTGGATGGATTATATTAAATAAAATAAAAAAATTAAATTAATTTAAGCGTGCAAAAATTTATTGAGAGCATAAACTAGAAAATACGATAGAATACTACTTTTTAATTATTTTTCACATTGTTGATAATTAAGAAATTTTCTCCATTTACCGAAATAAAAGCAAGATAAAGTAAATGAAGGGTTGAGAGGTTTAGCAACTCCTTTTCTACGGCAATTTGTGTTCCACTCTATTATCCAGATTTGCTTAAACAGCCAATATTTACGGTTATTTACACTGTTTGCAACCAATTCTATTCTCACCTGAGTCCGATAATTCACAGAATCGAACTTCGAACGTTTGGACCATCTCCCCGAAACCACCCTTTATGAAACCCTCTAGGGTAATGAATGTATATTCTAAAGCGGGAACATTCTATTTAGTGGCCGAATTTGACTAATAGCGGTGGCAGCGCTGCGAAAAGGCCGATAAGGCCTAAAACATGGTGTTGGAGGGAAAAGGGGAAACGCTTTACCCAAATCGCGAATGCCCCCCTCTTTTCCATTTTTACCGAAAGCAAAGCTACGAGAACAATGAAATATCTCTCCCCCCCCACACCCCCCTCCCATCTTTCGCTTCGCAGAGCATTCGATATTATAACACGTCGGGTCAATCTACGCTTTCATATTTTTGTATTTTTCTTCTTGTTATTTTTTTCTGGTTTCTTTTACATTTTTTGATCGTAATTACGCGGAGTTGACACGCTGTTTAAAAGCTAAAATATTGATTGAATATATATTTTTTTTCCCGCTGTGTATTCGCCTTTTTGAATATTTTTTGTGAAATGTTTTTGTCCATCCCTAGTGCTCCTGATTATCGTTTTTCCCAGAGATATGGTGGCATCATCATCATCATCATCATGCTCTAAACGCTTGAAAGGGCAACCAATCAGCTGGCCACACAAAAGAATCGGCGGCCACAGCGAGATAAGGGATGTCCCGGTTTTTGCATGGAAGGATTTACTGTGGAAATATATTTTTAAAAGGGGGAAAAAAAACTTCGATGGGGATTTTTTAAAGCTATAAACTTCACGAAAATGCATTACAAATGATGTTTCCCTCTCAATGGATATTTTATAGCGAAGCCTTAAAAATCGCCTTATTTGACAAAAAAAAAAAAAAAAAAAAAAAAAAAAAATCCATCATTATTTTATATTAAATTTAGATTTCTTATCATGATAATAAAATTTCAGGATAATAAACTATTTTAATGTATTGATAATTGCTTCCGTTAATCAAAATAAAAACGCGTTTTTCTATGTATATATAACCTACATTTTACGTAGGAATTGAAATTAGAACTTTACCATAGCAAAGTCGTTAGCAAAACGAATGTGCCAGTATTTTGGCACAAGCGAGTATTTGGACAAATTTAAATACGGTAATCATTATAACAGAATTAATAACCATAGTGATTGTTATGTCTAAAAGCTTTTATTTCCTTTCAGTACTAGCCGCCACTGGCGACCAATTTGGTCTCCCTTAAATGTATGTTAAGCATTGTAACACGTTACTTTTATTCATAATTCAATTATTTCCCTTAATCCTTCGCCAAACCGGAAGATTCTAATAGAAAAATCAAGAACGTTTGCGTTCATGGTAGCATTTTGCATATTTTTTATTGTTAAGTATTTCATCTTTCTTGACAAAACCCGCTTAACCCACTTAAGCAATTATGTTTCATGTCCGTTTGCTTATCAGTTGAAATATGTTCGCTAATGCGGACATTCTTAAACATATTAAGTAATTTTCCGTAGTTGGGTCCATTGCCAATTGGCATATTTTAGTTAATACGATTTGATTCAATGAAGTCTATTTTGTGAAAGTCTTTAATGATATCCACATTTACACTGAACATATTGTTGCTAATATATATATTTTTTGTTTCTCGCTAACTTTGGCTGTAGACTCGATTACGGATGATTAGTAAATCTATCATTATTCCCACCTAAAACGTCTTGAATAATGTGCCATAATCAGGCTGTATATTATTACACGTAATTTTCGAGTATGGCTATTGTGTGTTTTATAATAAATTAATCATTATGTGTATTTTATAATAAAATTGTGTGTTTTTTAATATAAAATAAACTACTCCATAATAAAATAAAAGTAACATTCTGTTTTAGCAATCTCTAATAGGTACCTAAAAATGGGGTTTTCTCGCCAAAATGGTGCAAAACACAAATCGCGTCAATCCGGTGCGTCTACGACAGTTGTTCCATCAAAACATTTAATTTCAAAATCAAAGTATCATTTTTAATTTGCAGACGCGAAAAATAAAAGCTGGTATTGGCGATTTAAGAAATGATATTGGCGAGATTTGCGCCCAAATAACCCTAATGATGTTATGTATTTTATAAATGTAGTTTAAATTACTGTTTTGAACGCGATTGGTCATTAACAATGATAAATATGATTTGTGATTATATTATGACAATTATTATGGTGTGGCGATATAATTATTGGCTGAATAAATTAACCTTTGGGTGTGTTTTATAATAAAATTTTGTGTTTTTTAATAAAAATAAACTATTTCATAATAAAATAAAAGAATCATGCTGTTTTAGCAATCTCTAACAGGTACCTGAAAATGGGGTTTTCTCGCCAAAATGGCGCAAAACAAAAATTGTGCCAACCCCGGTACTTCTGCAACATCTGTTAGAATTTGAAATACATGCCGTTCACATTTTTAATTTAAAATAGAAAATAGAAAAATAAGAAATAATATCATAAATCAAAACATTTGATTTCAAAATCAAAGTATCGTTTCTAATTTGCACACGCGAAAAACAAAAGCTGGTATTGGCGATTTTAAAAATGCTATTGGCGAGATTTGCGTCCAAATAACATAAAAGTACTTAATAATATTATCTATTTCATAAATGTATATTAAATTTCTGTCTTGAACGCAATTAGTCATTAACAATGGTAAATATGATTGGCGATTAACAATCATTTTTGGCGATATCTCTTCCTGCCACGTATAATACATAAATACCAAATTAACTGATCATTTCAAAATTTGATTCATTAAATATTATTACATGAGTTGTATTTGTTTACATTTAACTTACGTCAGGAAAAGATTCGGAAGGATGTTGGGTTGTATAAGCACGTTATCAAACGGAATTATGGTAAACTTTAATTGTCTCACAGGTCCTGGTGCGAATTATTTTTTTTGACACCAGGCAGCGCTCCAAAAAATCATTCACGGAAAACTTACTTGACGAACGATTATCTCCATGGTTTAATGGTTTAATATTTTAAACCTTCTCGATGAATGAATCTTTTTTTTTTTTGTTTACTTTCATGGATAGAGAATTGGAACTGCGTAGCTAATTTCAACTGAAGTTATTGCAGAATACATATATAATTGAACGTAAGTCATCTCTCAAATATTAATTTATTTTGAACGATCTTTCTAAAAATGTAACTTTTATGCAGTTTTATTCGAAAAATAATTTTGAATAAAAATGGCCGCCTGGCATATGAAAAAGGGATGCGGGCATCCCGGAACTGTTGATGACAGTCACATGACTTACGGTTTTATTATAGAGATTATTACCCTATTTGCATCATTAGTGCATATATGCGTGCATTTCAGGAATTTATTTTTTATTCAGAAAATTCGAAAGCATACCGGAAATTTCGTAAGAAGAATTTTTATTTTATGTACTTACGAAATGTCGGTCATTAAATAATGCAAAAATTACTACTCAGAATTTCCGTTATGAATTCGTAATTTCTGAATAATAATAAAAAAAATCTTGAAATGCACGCCTATACACTGGAAAAAAATATATATATACTGGCAGCTGGAGTGTCAGTATTATACTGTAAAATCAACATTTTTTTTTTTTTTTTTTTTTTTTTTTTTCAGTGATATGCGCCAATGATACAAAGAAGTTAACTAAGTTATGTATGGCCAATCACCATTAACAATGGTAGATTTTTTCAATCCATTAAAATTCCGTATTCAAATTTTGCAGAGGTTGAAGAAGTTTTTCGAAAGTAATAGCAAAGATGGAAAGTACGATAGACAAATAATGATAGAAAACAAAAGTAGATTTTTTTTTTTTTTTTTTTTTTTTTTTTTTTTTTTTTTTTTTTTTAAGGAATTTTCAAAAAAGAATTTAGGTGTTATAAAATTATTTATAAACGTACATACAGACAATAAAATTAAACTTTTAAATCCAACTTTGCGGCATAATGATCAGTAAATGTTCCCCTAATAGACAAATCATTATTAAACTAGTAAATCTGCAGATCAGGAGCCTTAACGTCAGCTCTAAAAGTTATTGTTTTTTAATCTCACTTTCCATATTATTTAACATCTTAAAATCCGCAATTTAATTTTTTTATATTACATACATATTTATAGGCATATAAAATACTTCGAAGGTTTCAGAAATTAGACGCGTTGAATTAAACACGATTTATGCAATGATATTCTGAAATTCTTATGAACTTCTTATTCGTGTAACTTTTTAGATAAAATAAATAAACTTGTATTAAAATAAATTCTTCATTTATGTCAAAAGAAAACAAAAATAATTTATTTTGATAATAAAATATTGCAGCAAAATAGTGCGAGTCACTTGAATTTTATTATTTTGATATTTTTTAAAATAGTGTTGCTAAGCAACTAATAAATTAAAGAGCAAAGTAAAAAGAAATGCATTTTAAAATTTGTAAAGAATATGAAAATAAAATGTTTTACCCGAACAGATTCAAAAAATTTTCCAATAATTTAAACAATTAATTTCTAAATTTCTAATGAATATATCAGCAAACTTTCAAAGCTATTGGATATATTTAAAACCTCCATATCGAAAATTTAGCATTAATAATTTTACGTTTAAATTCATTATTCAAATATGCGATTATTATTTCAGTTAAAAATGAAATTTGAAAATCGTCTGCATTCCCATAGGAAAGCATTATGACCTAAAAAAAAAATGTTCTATATTTTTAGAACGAGTGAATCAAATGTAATTAAAAACTATACAGCTAATGCCGGGTACTTCACCAACATACCCACAAAAATTCAACCTAATAGGACGATTTTTCCGGCAGTTATCGCGGAACAGACAGACAAACAGACTGACAGAAATCAAAAACTTTTTGCGTCTCCACAAGTGAGCCTCAACTGACGTTTCGGCAATAACAATAAACTTTATATGGATCTTCGGGAAAATTTACTGTTCAAGCAAAAAATGAAACATTAAAGTCGACTCACATGTTACAAATCTATGCAGTTAAATTACACACAATAAATGTAATAGAGATAAATGATGAATTCTATGTTGATTAGTGTACCGATAGACACATGCCGCAAGTTTGTGAACTTTCGGGAAACGTCCAGTCGCTGAAGAAATCAAACGAACGTTACAACCTTATAAGAAATATGATAAATTAAAAATATTAAAAATTGTTATTTTGTCGTTCGTTTATAGTGCTGAAAAGCTATGAAATTTCATAAAATTCAAAGTATCATAACTCAGTGAATTTTCGTGATAGGAGAATTGAGTTTTTACTGCTGTACTTGTCAGAGCATGACGAAAAGTTTTCTAAATATCACTTATGATACTTAGTGCCCGTATAAAAATTAAAAAATTGTAACTTTTTGAAAATTAATGGCAAGGCGGTTTCATCGGCACAGTCTTATTTACTACCTTATTTTGGAAATGTTTGCGATTTAAATTGCCTACATATCTCCAAGCGGTAAAATATTAAAGTGCCCTTCAATCTTTTTGGACACCCTTTATAATAAATAAATAAAATAATAAATAAAATAATAAATAAAATAATAAATAAAATAATCTTTGTTTTATTTAGGAACTCCATAAAAATTTTAAAACTTCATTTGTAAATAAGGTTACAATATAATTTAGGCTCCAATTAATCTTCAAACATTTAAAAATCGTGCATGTTAAGTAAATTCAAGACATATTTTAATTCCATCCCCTTTTCTACAGGTTTTACCTTCATACACTTTAGGGCAGATCAGGCCATTACAGGCTTTATTTTTTTCTTTAGGGAGCATCCACTAAAGTTTAAACGAAAAATATTATTTGAGAAATTCTTTTACAACCCTGTAATCTTTCAAAAGTTACTCTTCGTATTATTATTTTTTAAACTATTCTTACATATAATTAAATTATTTATTTGATGTGATTTTTTTTTCAACTGATTTACTTTTATTGGAGTATCTTTTTATTTTAATCATCATTAGCTCTTCAATCCTAAAAAATAGTACATGTTAAGCAATTTTGATACATGTTTTAATGTCCATTATAGACTTTACTATTGAAAACACTTTCAAATGCCCAATTGTAAGGTTTACATTCACACATACACAAGTACACACACAAATAAACTCAGGTTTTATTTATTCTCTATAAACTCTCTACTAAGATTTAAAAAAAAAAAAAAAAAAAAAAAAAAAACTTTCCTTGTGTAAACCTTTTGAAACACAGTAATAATGTAAAATGAAATCGTTCACGATTTTTCTAGCCTTTTCCACATGTGAGAATATTATTTATTTGATATGATATTTATTTCCACTGATAGATTTTTATTGAAATATTTTTTCTTTTCTTGACTCAGTTCTACCATTTATCATACAATCATGTTAGTTAAATCCAGGTTTCAAACGAACGAGCTTTAAACATAAAGAAGAGTGCGTGCAAGTAATTTCAAGCCATATTTTACTGTCATCGCAGATTTTACTGCGAAAGTTTTAAATACGTTGTTAACTTTTTCTCTTTTAAAATAAATCAAATTGTTGCTCACTGTCAGGCTGTCTCCTCTCCACCTCCAACCTCCCAGAGAAGTCTTCTGATGATGCCACACGGCGATTACATATCTCTGAAATAAAACCCTCTCTTTTCCCGTTTTAAACAAGAACGCAACTTCAGAATTGAAATATATTTATTTATTCTTTTTCAAAAAATCCTGGAGGCAAAGCAACCAAGATGGATGATGACTGTATACAGGAGAAGGATAGTGGGGGTGGAACACCGGCTTCCGTCGACAGTCACGTGATGGATCACTCACAGTCGGGGCTTGACAAGCGACATAGGGACCTGACAAAAGGACCGATCAGGTAGTAGGCCCACCTCCCTACCACGGAAGAACAAAATTTGTCATTGTGTTTGAAAAACAGAAAAAATTATAAAAGATTTAGTACGCAAGAATTAGGTTGTTGCTGTGATGTAGAAGTGTGAATGACAGTTTTTCTTTAGTGAATCGAATGTGAGGTTATTCAAAAGAATAACCTAATTTCATAGAACTATATTTCAGAAAGGAGAAGTATTATATACTTATAATGTACCGTCATGTGATGATAGTTTGTATCACTTTAGTTGTGAGGTTTTATTTACCATCTTACAATTATTAAAGTTGGTAACTAAATTCATGTCAAATGCGCCACAGTGTATTAGGTTAGCATTTGTTATTCGATTTTTGAGGTCTTCTAGGTCAATTTTGGACGGAATTCGAAGTGGGAGGACAAATTTCTTTCATAATGTTTTATGTATCATCACAAAAAGAAACCACACGACAAAGAATATTAGAGCTTAAGCGTAAAGAGTCAGTTCAGGATTCTTTTTTGGACACATTCATAGTTGTGGCAAAGTTTTAGAGCACTTAGGCAACAAAAAGCAATACTTATAAAAGAAAATAAACAATAATTGTTAATGGTAAACGGTGTTTGTAAAATGGCAGGACTTCCATACTGGAAACTTCATTTTAGAAACTTTTAAAACTTTCTCCAGAAAATTTTCAAATTTGTAGAATTAAAATGCTATGTTACAAAAGATAAATGCATAATGGATTTTAAAAAAAAAGAAAAATTAAAGTTATCGAAAGAACTATACTGGAATTAGTTGCATCACAAGGTTATTATTTCAGAGTTTTTACATTAATGCTATCGATTTTGGGGAAAATCTACTTTTTTAGTACTACCTTTCCCAGGTATTAATATTATTTATTTTTTTTAAGTTTTTCTCATTTTTACAGACACATATCCACACTGCACAGAAAAAAATAAAACCCAATTTGGGTCGAAAGATTCTTAGGTATGTGCCCAAATTGGGTCATGCCTGTTTTGGTTACCACTGTGTATCCATTTTGTGTAACCATTGTGTATCCCTTTAAATACCCATTTAAAAAAAAAAAAAACAATTTTTTTTTGAAAATGGGTATTTAACAGTGCCCAAAATGGATACACAGTGGTAACCAAAACAGGCATGACCCAATTTGGGAACACGCCTAAGAATCTTTCGACCCAAATTGGGTTTTATTTTTTTCTGTGTGGAATTACCTTATAACCTTCTATGGAACGGACTTCTGTCACTTTATTTTAACAACAGAGTTAATTTAATTCTGAATCTATGGTTTTTCAACAAAACAAAGGCTCATGTGTAAAAGATTATTTGAGTGAGCCTGGGTGCGAAGCTTTAGATATATTACATCTTTTTTTTTTCATCCGCGTTTCATGGTTATGACATTTATAGAATGCAGTTTGATAAGATGTCATCTGCTTGGGACGAATTTCAGCCTTCGGTTTAAAATCATCTTTTATAGAAAAGATTTTTATAGGTTAACTGAGCTAAATTGTTTCATGTTGTAGCTTAAGGCTGCTCGTCAGTAAACTTCCCGATTCCCCTCGCTAATGTTAATCCTATGGGCGTAGGATGCATTCGTATTTTTATAATATCTACTCGGGAAAGTAATATTTTTAATTTCTGTTTTTTTTTTTTTTTTTTTTTTTTTTTTTTTTTGTACTCTTCTTAAAGGATGTCTCTTTTTTTCTTAGTTGTCAAATTTTTTCTAAAATATATACTGAATTTTATGTGAAGTGTTAAAATCTTATTCAATTTCGCTAAGATTTCAACACACAAAATTATAAATTAAGCACATATTTATGAAATATTTTGATAACTAAGAAAAAAAGAGACATCTTTTAAGAATAGTGCAAAGAAAAAAGAAGTTAAAAATGTTAATTTCCCGAGGAGATATTTTAAATATACGAATGCATCCTACACCCATAGGATTAACATTGGAGAGGGGAATCGGGATGTTTAATGACGAGCAGTCTTATGTGGTATATTATCGAACACCGCATAAGCATAAAGCAATACGCACGCGAAATTCCTAATTTCTCACTCACATACATGTCCGATTAGGGGTGAGGGAGATGGATACAATATACCTGCAACTTGTACTTATATGGGGCTTTAATGATTCTAAAAATAGCCTACTTTTTACTTTTGTAACTTTTCTGTTAATCTATCATACATAAAATTTAGGGTCTCAAAGAGTTTCTTCCATTCAGGTTTTGAACTAGGAAAGCTCAACGTTGCATACATACACTCCCTCCCTGCTTATACATTGCTACACTCACCGAAAAAAACCTAAATTTTCAATTAAAATTTGAAAAAAAAAATCAAATGTACTAGAGAACTTAATTTGCGCTACCGCTGATACCTGTAAATGTAAATGTTGTTTTACATTTTATTGAATATGTATGCAGTCAAATGTGGCAATACGGAAAAGCCAAGTAAATGATCGTAGAATTATGAAACTCATAATTATGGCCATATTATCAGTATAATCTCACACTTCTACAAATATTATTTAAAATATTTGTTCAACTAATTCTGTGAATCAAGATTATGCAAAACCTTTTAAATTAATTCTAGAATTGTTAATCTCATAATTATTTCTTATATATATATATATATATATATATATATATATATATATATATATATATATATATATATATTAATATGACAATTATTTCATTTACTTACGAAATATTTTTTTTTATGATATAAAGTAACAATTAAAATCATTGTAGAGTTGCGAATCTGATAATTATTGGTTATATAATATTATTGTATTAACATACTTACATTGTATTAATTATTAATTAATTATTGTATTAATTATTAATTTTTTTTTATTGTATTAACATACAATATAAGAAAATTTCATTCTTCTACAAATAACGTTTAGTTTCGTAATTCTAAGATTAACTTCAAAGGTTTTTGCATAACATTGTTTTGCGTAATTGGTTGTGTAAATATTTTAAACAATAGTCGTAGAAGCGTGAGATCTCGTAAACTAATATGTATGACATGACCAATAGTTACGAGTTTCCTAATTTTACGATCACCTACTTGGTGTTTCCTATCTCCGCATTTGACTGCATACGTACTCGGAGAAAGATAAAACAACATTTACAGGCACCAGCGGAAAAGCTGAATTGAGGCTTGTTATCAACCGACCGCAAATCCCCCTCTCTAATGTTAAACCTATAGGCTTGGAATGAATCCGTATTTTTCAAATTTCTCCTTTGAAAATTAAAATTTTTACCTTCATTTTTCTGCATGCTTTTCTTGAAGGATGTTTTTTTCTTTTTTTATTTGACACAATATTTCTAAAATACATAGTTTTATTTCATGTATTAAAGTCTTATTTAACTCGTCTGCTTCACTTTGATTTTAACACTTAAAATATAAATTTGAGCATATATTTTAGAATTTTTTTGTCAAATAAAAGAGACAGAAACATCCTTCAAGAAGAGCATACAGAAAAAAGAAGATACAAATTATAATTTCCAGAAGAGAAATTTGAAAAATAAGGATACATTCCAAGCCCACAGGTTTAACATTAGAGAAAGGAATTTGAGGTCTGACTGGTAAGTACTTTTTAAGTCTTTTTGTACATGGGATTTTTTACATTTTTTTAAAGAAAAAGTGATAATTGAAAATTTAGATGCGGATAGCAATGTTCGTTTAATTTTTTTGAGGGGTGTAAAAAGATTTCTAATACAAATGTATCGTAATTTTCATAGATTAATTCTCGAAAAAAAAAAAAAAAAAAAAAAAAAAAAAAAACATTCTGAAATAATACACTGAAAATAAGAAAAAGTTATAATGCTTGTATATATATATGTGGCGTTTTGGATATTTTATGCATATGATCTTTTTATAGATCGCTTATATTTAAAAAAAAAAAAAAAAAAAAAGAATTTTTTATTTAACTATTTAAATGCCACTTTTAACGGAGAATCGTGAAATAAGAAATTTTATGGTGGATATGATGGCTCTTTAAATAATGCTAATTTTAGCGGCAAAAGCCAATAACAGTCCAATTCGATATCAAAATTTTCATGACACTCTTTGTTTGTGATTACAATACTTCTTTAGCATTTCAAAACTAACCGATCACCCCCTAAACTAATATTCAAACACCAGGAAATGATAAGTAAAAACTCCGAGGTCATGATTTTATTTGAGAAAGTCCTCATATTAGATTGGCGGCCTTGCATATATAGTAATATTTCCAAAAGTTCTTCAAATAAGTTTGCCAAGAATTCATTTCTATCTTTTCCCCTCCTGCCGCACGCGCAATAACATTGCTAGAGAGAGAAAGAGAGAGAGAGGGGGGGGGGTCCCTCAAGATATTATTGTTCGGGAAGAAACAGTGTAAAGGGGCTTCGGCAACCCCCTTTCGAATATTCCCTCTTAACCCTACCACCCTCTTTTATCCAGAGTTTGAAATAATGAGGGGAAAAAGAGAAACAGCACTCCATGTTTTGCGGGAGGAGTGGAAGGGATGGAAATAATAACGTCGAGCAAAAATGCAAAAATACTCCCTCCATATAAATTTCGTCCACAAAGTTTGCAGAATTATAGATTATGGAAATCTTTTCTGTCCGCTATCGGGAAAAGAGAAAAGAAATTGTTTCATCTGGTCTCTGTGTGTCTCCGACGATTGGGTTTTCGTAAGTAATGTTTTCCTGGAACGAATGGGGTGCTTGTCAACCCCCCGTACTTTCCGACAGAATGTTCCATTTATTATTTACCCATCATGATGTGTGCGTATGTGTGTGTGTGTGTATGTGCATCTCTGATCAAATATGTGATGAGTTTCCATCCATCAAAGATGCGGAGGCACCTTTGATTGTTCTGAACAAATTTTTACAGGCAATCGCGCACTAATCGAGGTGTCGTTTGATTGCTCTTAAATCGCACCACCCCGAAAACGCGGAAAATTTCTGTTCGCTTGCCACATTTATTAAACGGAAAGTAAAATCCTCAGGAGTTCTATCTTTGGATTTCTGTGTATCCTCTTTATACAGGTTTCTTCAAGCATGGTTATTTAAATCCTAAAAGTTATGTTTCAAATGCAGGACGGGACGCATAAGTATACCAAACTTTCAATAAATTGTTGTGGATTTCTTGTTTTTATTTTTTTAGTTATTTAAGATCGTCTAAGTTGTTAAATAGACAAGCCAAGGGTGGATCCAAGAGGACAGTCAGGGATGTCCTTCCTTCCTCTTTAACAAGTCTCTCCAAGAAGAAAAGTTCTTTAAAATAACACGTTTATCTGTATAAAAATAAAAATTGATGTATATAATTTCTTCTCAAGAGATATAACTCCCTCAGAAAGGAGCTTAATCATCACTTCATTTTTTATATAATCCTATAAGAAGTCACTCAATAGGATATCCGACATCTTTTTTCCTTTGTCTGTTTTAAGAAAAGTAGGAGGAGAAAGTTTGAGACTCTCTTCTGTCGTAGTAATTACAATGACAAAATTTAATGTTTTTGTGATATGATAAATAATATTTGATAATTGAATAATCATAGCGCAATTTGTTGTAAATCTGAAACAATTAATTTTTCTTTATGAAATATGCGAAATCTGATCTTTCTTCTTGCATGACCTGTTTAGCTCATTCGTACAAAAGAAGAAAATATATATCGTAATGCTCCATATTATTATTATTTTTTTCATTTTGTGGAATAGGTTTTGCATGCTAATTTTTGCATTACATTACCCGAATGAACATTCGTTTTCTTGTTTACAGTTGCATTAAAAACTATTTTGATGTTGTGCATCATCCAGATCAATTTAGTAAGTTTTAAACATTCATGTATTCAAACAAGTTGAAATTTATCAAAAAATATTAATCTATTAAAAATCTTTATGAATTAAAAAAAAACTTTTAATTTCTTTTATCAGCCCGCATAAAAAAAAGATCTTTCATCATCAGTGTTTAAAAAATTTATTTAAAAAAATGTCTATATCTAATGTGAAGAATGCTAATTTTTGCATTACGTTACCCGAATGAACATTCGTTTCCTTATTTACAGTTGCATTAAAAGCTATTTTGATGTTGTGCATCATCCAGATCAATTTAGTAAGTTTTAAACATTCATGTTTTCAAACAAGTTGAAATTTATTAAAAAATATTAATCTATTAAAAATCTTTATGAATAATTTTTTTTTAATTTCTTTTATCAGCCCGCAAAAACAAAAGATCTTTCATCATCACTGTTTAAAAAATTGATTAAAAAAATGTCTATATCTAATGTGAAGAATACTTTAGTAGCAGAATATTGTTAATTTAACTACTGAATCTTCGAGGCATCGACTTTCTTCTATTAATTTAATAAAAATATGAATTTAATAAATGGTGTTAGGGAAATGAATATTATCAAAGCATAATGAAAATGTACATTTTTATACTATGTGACTCATTTATCTGGAATACAAGAAAATACTTAAGATGTCTCTCAATTCTATAACAAAAAAAAATAACGAAAAATTGTGCCTCAGGAATATGTTATGAAACACTTTCCAACACTAACAGAATATTATTCAGAAATGTTATTTCGTACAACGATAACTTTCCATACAAGAAAATAAGATAGCTAAATAAGATATTTGAATAAAATGAAACACAAACGATTTTTCAACCGTAGACCATCATGTAAAGGATTTGTTTTTTCTGTGTCTCTGTAAACGAAGTATATATGCTACAATTCCACACTGTTAAAATTCCGTTCAGTGGTTTGAAAAAAGTTGTATTATGAAATGGGTATCTTTAAAAAGGGAAACTATTCAAACACTTTTTTCGCTAAACATAAATTTCAACAATATTTGCTCGTAAACTTAAAAATGCATTACTCGGCTTCCACAAAAATTCTGCTATTATAAATTTCATAAAATAAATAAGCAGCAAGATATAGCAATTTTATTCATCTAATTAATCATTCAAATATAAATGATTTTCATAGTTTAACTTTTATGATACTCTTTTATGAAATTTAAATAGAAATTTCATAAAAGTATAACGTACTTTTTTAATATTATGAATTTAGTTTTCAAATTTAGAACTGAAGAAAAAATATTTTAAGTACGTACATTTTGCTCTTGTATAACTTTTTGTTTCATTTTAAATTGTACATCATTTTTTTTTTTTTTCGGAAAATGAGTTTCAAATCAATTTACAATATTAAAAATTTTTAGAATTTTAATATAGTCTTGTGTTAATTATCATTCAAGTTTAAGAGAAATATGTCACTTTAAGAAAAGCAAGTTACAGTGGAATATTTTTAATTAATACCAAATTTGAAAATATTGTTGTCTTATAAAAATATTTAATTTCAAATCTTATTTTATAACGAATATTTAGGAACGGAAGTATAGAGAACAAAGTTGAAATTCAAGCTGCAAAGCGACATATTGAAATGAATAATAATTTTTAAAAAATGCTGTTTTGATTTGAAAGAAAGTTTTTCCATTTTAAATGTTTAAAAAGCTAACATTTACGCAATCATAAGTTTTATTAAATTAGTAGAAGTACATTTTATCTAAAAATAAAAATATATATTCGAAAGCTTTAGAATTTGGTATTATATTTAAAAATGCAATGCAAATATGTATATATTTTTTGTCAGTAAACTTCTATAATGTATATTTTTTTAATTTAAAATATCTTTTATATTTACTTCATGAAATAAATAATATTTTGATTTTATTTTTAATAAAAATTTTCTTCTCGTATTTCAGAAAATCAACAGCTTGGTATTTTCTGGTAAAAATTAAACGCAGAATTGTCTAAACATTAATTCATAACTATGTTTAATTTTTGAATATTTTATGAAATTGGCAGTTAAATATTTTGTTGGAGAATAAATAAAAACTGGCAAGAATTTCATTTTATTTACATTGAATTGATAATTATTTTCGAAAGTATATTTTAAAATATTTTCTTGTTTTTGATAATTACATCTTATACAGATACTGTCGTCTAAAAGTTTCAAAACGGAAAGCTTTATATTTAAAATTAGAAAAATCCGCATAATTTTGAAAATATTTTCTGTTTGAACTTTAAATAAACACACATAGCATAGGATTTCGCAGAAAAAAAAGTACATCTTAAGGTTTATAAAATATCAAACAGCTGAAATGTAATTATTCTTAAAAATTTTATCACTTATATGCTTAATTTAATTTTTTGTTCACAAATGTTTTTGAACTCATTAAAATGCTTCAATCATTTTGTTTTATTAATTTAGCAGATTAAATTATAAGTGAAATAAGATATCAACTTATCTCACGTTTTTTTAAAAATAAAAGATATGTTTGAAGTAAAGAAATCCTTTTAATAAATTTCTTATTTTCTTGTACAAAATATTATTATCTAGTAATGTCATGATAAAACTTAAAAGCGTTTTAAATACGTTTCTCTTTTAATGCTCGTTTCATTCAAAATCAATAGAAAATTCGAGAAAAGTCGTAAAATTTCTTGAATTAAAATATGTTTTTTCGACGAAAACATAGATCAGAATAGAAAAATAGCAATCGACCACAAAAATGTGAGCGAAACTTAAACGACGGAGATAGTTTTAGGGGGGAATATCGTGTTTCTATGTAGCGCTTCTTTTTTTTCTTAACTCAGATTTTCGTTAGATTAATACTTGATCCTTTTCAAAAATACACAATATTGTCGAAAAATTTATCCTCTCATTTCCTTTTAAAAGCGAATATTTAAAACACATAAACTCTTTAGAACGAAACTATTTTGCAGCGTGAGCTCTAAAGAGAGTTAGAGAGATTTGAAAAAAAAAATTACCTGGCTTCAAAGGCAAATCGGCGTTTGATTTGAAAGCTCTTCAAGTTCTGTAAAATTGTTCGTTAAATCCAATTTTAACTTGGTTTCTAAAACGTTTCCCCGCAAAATCATTAAAACTCGAAAATTAGGAATTTCTCTTCTCGAACCGGCAGGGGAAGAGAAAAGAACAACCGAATAAAAGTTTGTGCACGAGTTTTCCGAACGCTCCATCATCATTTTTGAGGACTGTTTGGGCAAAAGAAAAATAAAGAACAATTTTAAAACGACGGTGACGATTACGAAATCTCGGCGTTTCCCTTTGACATACACCGCTGTAAAAGGAGATATACGTTCGATCACCAGGCATTCGAGATCTCCACCGCAGCGTTCGAAAACCACTCGAGGCTTGGTTTAGATTTCAAGGCCCCCTTTTCAGAATTCTGAATGGGTCTCTCTTTTAAAATGCGAGCTCTCTTGCTACAATAGAAAGCTTTGAATTACATTAAAAGTTCCCGGTGAAAACTTGATGGCCAATTGCGGGCTTTGACACTCTTTTACATCATGAAAAGACCAAGAGGGTTAAAGCCATTCAGCGCACTCGAGCCTCATGAAAGAGTTCGTCTGACGGTGGCCAAGGTGATGCGTCCGCTTGTTTCTGCAACATCGCTTTAAACATCTGGAATTTGGAGGGGGGCAGGGAATGGGAAACATTTCGTCATTTTATAAACATTCTTGAAGGTATCTCTGCAACACAATGTAAACCCCTTTTACAAACTCTTTTAATGTCAAACTGTTAGCAAAAGAATGTGCTAACTTTTGGAAGAGGTACTAATTATCAACAAATAATGCGCAAATTTATGGTAAAAAGTTAATATTAGAGTAAGTCCAATAAAGTTGTCTATTGGCTTGATAAATAAACTTTTTTTCATGCTTTTCCCATTTAAAACAATTTATGCTTACACGCTTCCAACAGATGGATACCACCGGAAAAGAAAATATTCTTATGAATGTATCTTTGTTTATTGGGGGATTTGTTATTTTGTTTTATAAATCTTTATTGCATCTACAATCATATTTTTAAATTTATCTGTTGCTATGCTTGCATATAGTAGCCACTATTTAAATGAGTCACGTTTCCACCCGCCATGGTTTGATTCTTAAAAGCGGCTGATTCCTATACACGGCAAGAATGATACTTGAGTGGATGTCTGGGAAAAGGACTTATGTTAAAATTTTTGGAAAGTTTTTTTTGTTGTTGTTGTTGGAATACGGCCTATGTAGAAGGATTGATAATTACCCAGTGTTATAAATTGCAATTTCATAATACACAAGTTTGTTTACTTTAAATAAGAAAATTAAAACAGTAAGTTGAAAATATATATATTATTCCTTTCCTTACCCACCTAACTAGTTTTTTATGACTCATCAATGCTTAAAATTAAGACAAAAGTGGACGGTAATTAAGATCGGAAGAAGGGCCTAGGTTGCACTAGGTGCTCAAGACATTAATAGTTTTTTTTCTCCTTTCTGTAAAATTTCTAATTTGTAACATAGGCCTTTCTTCCAAACATCCATTCACTTTTGTTTTACCCTCGATGATTTAATTAAAAACGTGGCTGACTTGAGAAAACCAGAGTTTTATTAAGCGTCCTTTATATGTGCGTGTGTTCCTGGCTTTTGTATCATGAAAATGCCAAGGGAGTCAACTTCAGATACTCTTAAGCCTCGTGAAAGAATTCTTCTGTCTATCTATTTCAGGTGATTGAAGCCTCCAGTGCTTTCTACAGCATCGTTTGAAGGAGTTGGAATTTAAAGGAGCAAGAGGAAACATTTTATGATTTTAATAGGAGCCTTAAAGATATTCACCTATAATTTCTGCAACATAGTTTAAGCGCATTTTAAAAGCTCTTTAACCTTTAGAATGCCACTTATTTTGCACCGGTTGGTACGGAATTGACCCAGGCTATTTTTTCCCCTTTACTATTCTATAAACCACTTTTGCCAAACATTAATCTTCGTAATACATTTAGAACAGAAATCTACCTCGCAGATCATTGTTTGAAAATTGTGGTAGAACAAAAAAAAAAAGTCGCTTTTTGCAATTTTATAGGGATACATATGTACCGTTGGTAATCAACGGATTAAAAGTCAAACTGCTAATCAAAAATATACTAAATTTTGTTATGAAAAAGGTATGTGTACTTTTTTTGGTATAATTAAAGTATCATACAGTTAAAAAAGCTGGATAAATTATTCCACCATCATGATATATTTTTTATAACTTAATGCTTCTTTATTTTTTTTTCACTTAATTGGATACTGCTTTCTTTGTATTACGCACATATTTTAACTGAGCACACATGTGTTTTTTTGTTTATGTAAGGTAATGAGATAAGCAGGTGTACATGCTTTTATGTCTTGTATATTAAACAAGAAAAGGTAAATAAAAATTAATAGATAGATGGATAAATATACAGAAACGTGAAAATAAATAGATAAATTTTAACATAAGATGTTTTAAATGCGGCAAAATTTAAATTTAACTCGCATTTTGACAATTTATTTTAAATCTTACAAATATTAGCTTTAATTATAGCAGTTAAGTTAGATTAGGTTTAGCTAAATTCGCACTTCAGTTCTAATTACGAAGTCGAATTCAATTTGCATAAAAAGAGGCCACTCCTTGTATAAAAGTACTCGAAATAAGGATAAATATTACAATTTATTGAAATAATTAGTCACGAAGTCTTTCTTTTGTAATCTATATTTATATGATACTGTAAAAATCATAGTTTTCTTACTATTTTTTCACATATTCGAGAACGCAATGTAAGGGAACATCATAAGAACCGATAAAGAAGACCATTTCCAATTCAATTTCCAGACTTAAATGAAATACTTTTATAGTCCAAACAAGTACTACCGTTTCATTTTCGATAATAAATATCCACGAATGTACTTTTCTTTCCGATGCAATACCTTTCTTTTGTATCCTGATTCATCAACATTTAGTTGTCCACGAACACACTCCAAATGAAACAAAGGAAACGCACAAATCCACTCCCGCAATTCTCAACAATGCTTCCTTATAAATCACAGCGTGCACATTTGTTATGACTTTGTAAAACTGGAGGATTTTAAACCCAAAATCATCCATCTAGTAATAGGCTCCGTTCTGCAAACAAAAGGAACCTCGGCTAGAAACAAAAAGGAAGAGAAAAAAGGCGCTAAAGAAGCAGAGAATTCTTTGGAATTGATTCCGAGGTGGAGAACTTAACGAGCAAAATTAATTAACATCTCCCACCCCTTTCCCCAGGGGAGACCTATTAAGAGATTCCGAGCAATTATTGGACTCACCATAAAAATACATTCATCCTGCTCTCTCCCGGTGTTAATAAACTTTACTCTTTTGCTTTACGACACCTTTTGTGTTGCGCGCTCTGTGCCTGAATAATTAATGTTGTTTTGGACCCGATGTTTTGCTTTTCTCTGCTTTTTGTCTTTGCAACTCTGGAACTGCATAAGATGCTGCTGCAACCACTGTTCGCTCGTGACCAGATTAATGGAAGATTGCCGAAACTCAGCTTAGCTCTCCACTGGCAAGATATCAAGCAGCTTTGGAGAAAGTTATTCATTATTTTTTTTTCTTTTCTTCTCTTTCTTTTTTTTTTTAAATGTAATCTTGTCTGTGAGTTTAACAAAGAGGTTACTCAGTTTGACCACGGTAGAAACAATTATCGCTTCTTATGTATGAATCATTGATAATTCGAATCGGTTGTTTTTGTGAATGAAATCATGGCGAACGTAATAGAAATTATAATGTTATTTTTGTTATGCATTGGAATAAGTCCATTCATGGTATCAAATTCTGGAACTGCATAACAGCCGAGTAGATACTGCTGCATAACTGTGGATTAGTGAAGCTCAGATTAGCTCTCCACTTGCAAGCTAGCAAGCAGCTTTGGTAAAAGTTATCCACTGATTTTTTTTTTAATGAAATCTTGTCTGTGAATTTAACAAAGAGGTTACTCAATTTGACCACGGTAGAAACAATTATCGCTTCTTATGTATGAATCATTGATAATTCGAATCGGTTGTTTTTGTGAATGAAATCATGGCGAACATAATAGAAATTATAATGTTATTTTTGTTATGCATTGGAATAAATCCTTTCATGGTATCAAATTCTGGAACTGTATAACAGCCGAGTAGATACTGCTGCAACCATTGTTTGCTAGCAACCAGATTAACTATGGATTAGTGAAGCTCAGATTAGCTCTCCACTGGCAAGCCAGCAAGCAGCTTTGGTAAAAGTTATCCACTGATTTTTTTTAATGCAGTCGTGTCTTTAAACCGAATTTAACAAAAAAGTTACCCAATTCAACCATGGTAGTAACAATTATCGCTTCTAATGCATGAGTCATTCACAATTTGAATCTGCTGTTTTTGTGAAGGAAATCATAAAGAACGTAACAAAAATTATAATGTTATTTTTGTTATGTAATGGAATAAAGTAATTCTGGGACTGTATAACAGCCAAGAAGATGCTGCTACAACAATTATTTGCTCAGAACTAGATTTATAGTGCTGAAGCTCAGCTTAGCTCTCCATTGACAAGATAGCATAACAGCTTTAGAAAAACTGATTCAGTGTTTTTTTTTTTTTTTTTTTTTTTTTTTTTTTTTATGCAGTCGTGTCTTTTAAGCAAATTCAAGTTGTTGATTTTACAGTATAATACTGGCACCCCAATTGTCAGTATTATACTGTAAAATCAACATTTTTTTTTTTCTTTTTTTTTTTTTTGCAGTGTATGATTACTTCAATTTTTAAAAAAAATCATAAGTGCATTACAAGACGATTTTCAGACTACTTATGGTTAACAGCTGCAAGAAAATAGCATTTAGCTTAATTTTGTCACATATTCTTAGGTAGTTTTTAAAATCCGAGAAAAGTTTTAGGCTTCAATTTTTAATTTAATAGAGTTCGTCAGATTTAATGCCGAGGAATATGATATTTCATTCATCGAAACGTCTTCACGTCTCAAAGTAAAGAACTGATTAGAAACTAGTTATAATTTAAAATCTCACTGAATCCTGTAATTTCTCGACAAAAGGAATGTATATCTGCCAGATTTCAAAAAGAGCAATCTACTCTTGCTGAACCTCAACCGATACTCGAAATCAATGTCAATTTTTTACTCAGGCGAAAAAAAAAATAGGCACTGTCATTCAAATCAGAGTTAATTCGGTTAATTCGCTCAATATGCGATTTAAGCATATCCCACTTTCCTCATCCTCTCTTTATCTTCTGTGATTCATCGTGTCCTTCCTTTTGTCTTCTCATCCCTCCCCCCCTTTCGTTCGAAAAATCCCCATCCCCCACCCCCAGCACAAAAGTTTCTTCGGCATATCAAGCGTCATTTGTTCCAATAAAGGTTTTTCTTTTGCAGGTCCCTATGATTAATGACAGAAGCCCTTGATTACGAACCCGAAGGCCGGACTAGAAAGTTTAAAATGTATGAAAAACCTTTATACGCGACGCAAAAATTATTCATTTTTTATATTAACTACGGGTTACAGGGCACAAGTTTCGCTCTTAATTTTTTCCGGGATTTTATTTTTTTTCTTTTAATTTTTATTATTCTCGGGGCATAAAATTACTCCTTTGTTTCATGGGATGGCGACCCCGTACCAGAAATTAGCCTAAATCATATTCTGAAAAGAGATTTTTTTTTCTTTGGTTATTTTTTTTTTTTAGATCGAGACTCATTTTTTAACTGTAATTCCCTCGGCGCCTCTGAATACGGTGGGAGCCATTAGCAATTAACTTTCCGTAATACAACTGCTCTGCCATATTCGTAATTAGAAAAAAAAGTTTCCGTCGAATGCGAAATAATTATAAGATGCAAAAATTTTAACCGCTATAATTATCACTTACTTCATTATTAATTTTAATGAAAACTGATTGTTTATTCGATTGGCTTCTAGAGATAGTGATCTCATTACGGAAAAAAGGAAGAAAATTAAAGATATCTTTTTTTACACCAGCAACATCATGTTATTTTTCACTATGTAGGTAATATATATTTATTGTAATAAAGATGATTTTATTTATTTATTTATTTATTTATTAGTGAGGTTGTATGTGTAATTTCATCGTTGATTTTTATTCAAATAAAAAAAATGTATTAAAAATTATTGCTTCGATTATTTAAAAAATAAAGATTTAGTTAAAAGCATTCATGATAAAAAGTCTTCATAGTATTTTCTCAATTAAAAAAAAGAAAAGAAAGAAAGAAATCGAATCCTTAATAATTATAAGTTGCAAAAAGTCTAATAATGATAATTATCACTTACTTCCTTGTTGATTTTAATAAAAACTGATTGTTCATTTTATTGACTTCTAGAGATAGTGATGTCATTACGTACAAAAAAAAAAAAAAAAAAAAAAGAAGAAGAAGAAGAAAAGAAAAGACAACTTTTTTTACATGAGGAACATCGTGTAATCTTTATGTAATAGACATTCATTGTAATAAGAATGAATTTTTTTTTTTTTTTTTTTTTTTTTTTTTTTTTTTTTTTTTTGTGAAGTTTTATGCTGTAATGTAATTTTTTTTATTCCAGTTTAAAAAAAATAATAATAAAGATGATTGCTTAGAATATTTATCGAATAAATATTTATCTAAAAACATTCATGATAAAAAGCCCCATACTATTTTCGATTCAAATAACGAAGCAAATCGAATGCATACTAATTACAAGTTTGAAAATTTTAACCGCTATAATTATCACTTATTTCATTATTAATTGTAATGAAAACTTATTGTTTATTCGATTGGCTTCCAGAGATAGTGATCTCACTACTTAAAAATAAAGAAGAAGAAGAAAAAAAGAAAAAGGATCTTTTTTACATGACAACAGCATGTTATCTTTCGCTGTGTATTTATACATTTATTGTAATAAAGATGAAAATAGTTTTTCATTTATTTTTAGTTGTGTCCATGTTGAAATGTAATTGTTGTTTTTCATTCAATTAAAAAAAAAAAAAAAGAAGAAAAATGAATGCTTAGAATATTTATAAAATAAAGATTTAGCTAAAATCATTCATGATAAAAACCTCCCATAATATTCTCAATTAAAATAAATAAGTATATAAATAAATGAACACTTGTTGTTTTTTTGATTTATTTTATTTAGATATTTGATTATTTTTCAAATATTCTCTTTGTTACTGTTGTTTTCTCTCTCTCGTAGTAAAAGTGATCTATCTTAACTTGAATTTGATTGAAAAATATCCAGAGACTGCTGTGCTAAATAATAATAAAATTTTAAAAAATTCAACAGATTTAATCATAAAATATTTTATTAATATTGATGAAAACTGATTAATTACTCATGCCTACAAATATTTTTTTCCTTTGAAATGAAGGATGTTTCTAATATATCTATTTATACTTATTTTGAGTAAAATACTGCAAAAATTCTATCACGTGCAATTTCAATACAAATTGAGAATTTCTGACTGGTTGGTAAATTAAAAATTTTGTCATAAAGATATCAGAATTTCTAATAGGTAAATTATAAATTTAGTCACAGGAACTCAAGATATCTCTAAATATCATTACAGATTACTGCAGGTTAATAACCACGAACGAAAATGTACGATAACTTCTTCTGAGTTACCCATGATTCCGGAAAGCGTTTTTATCATTAGAAACCTCATAAAACAATATATTCTCGAGATTGAAAGAAACAGTTATAAAAAGAGAGCTTCTTTTCCTGTCATCGATTTTTGGAAGCGTTTCCGATTAGTTTTTAAAGCGTATTAATAATTTTTCCAAAATCTCAAATACCAATTCTCAAACCGGAATATAGGTTTTAGAATGTCATCAATTCTCAATTAAACATTTTCAGCTGCGTAACTGAATTTATGTATACGAGCAGGGTCGGACACGCAAGTTTTTGTGCCTAGCGCACTTTCAATTTTTCATGGCCCCTTAAATTGGTTTATTTACTGATACTAGTTTTTTTTTTTTTTTTTTTTTTTTTTTTTTTTTTTTTTACATATTGCACGTTTATTCGAAAAGTGTCAACTCAAAAAATTACGTTTTCCAGAAAACTGAAAAACAGATCCAGGAATAAAAATTAAATATATTTTTTTTCTATTATTTATTTAAATGTGCTTTTAACCATAGATTGTGATATATTTTTGTCATTTTATCGTATTAATATCTCAAACATCACATTTTTTCAGTTGTGTTACTTTACGAATAAATGTACAATGTGATAAAACTGAATGACTTGATAAATACAGTACACCAATTACTAGAAAATAATGATAAGAAGTCTACTTATTAATGATGTTATTGATATTAAATGATAAAACCAAACTAATGCTGAGTGCAAACAAAAGTCCTAAAGAAATAAAAACTTTGGCACATGATTTTTTAAAATGAAAATTTAGATGAAATTATGAAAAAATTTCGTGCCCCTAAGAAATTTTGTGCCCAGGGCATGGGCCCCGGGTGCCCGTGTTATAGTCAGGGCCTGCATGCGAGAGTAATAAAATAATATAAATTTTAATATTAATGTTAATAATGTTAATTTATCATGTTTTTGTCAAAGACATAATTTAAAATTTTCGCCAAAATGAGTTTAAAAGTAAAGATATAACATTGTTTTATGAACGAATCGTTATATTAATCAATAAACGATAAACTAAGATACGTTTTATAAATCCATATTAGAATATCTGAAATTTTATATAAAGATGCACAAAAATATCTGAATGAAAAATCCGGATTGTATCTCAAATTAATACATTCTTAAACTAAGAGCTCCTTTAATACTTGGAATACGATAGCTAAATTATTTAACAATATGCGCTTGCAATCTGCCTTAGAAACAAAAGGCAAACCTTAGAAAAGATTATATTAAACCGTCCGTTCATAAAGAAAAAATGTTTACTTTTGCAACTCGCATCGAACTAGATTATTGGACGGTGGTCAGTGGGCAGGGAAATGAAAAGAAAGAGCCAAATTCTTGACCCTTCCGATACTTTTCGAGGCTACCAGATGGCGCGCACGATCAATTAAACTCCGATCCAGGGAAATGACGCAAGGGTTGCGGAGAAGTAATAAAGGGGTCACCTCTTTACATTTATATGAATTGGCATCTCTTGGGGAAAGGGGTATGCAACAAAGAAAACAATTTCACGACACTTCTGTGTTGCTGCTTAATATCTAATAAACTTTTGTAATGCGAAATAAAATTTTACTGTTGAAGAAAAAAAAATAATTTTTTAAGTTATTTATCTGCTTTTTTTATCTGTTATTTTATCTGTTTACTGCTTTTTTAAGTTATTATAAGCAGTAATACACTACCGCGGCAGTGTATTACTGCTTATTTTACTGTTTATTACTGTTAATTTAACAGTATAATACTGGCAGCTAGGATAACAGTATTATACTGTAAAATCAACATTTTTTTTTTTTTTTTTTTTTTTTTCAGTGTAATAAAAGGATTACCTTTTTATATTTACATGAATTGGCATCTCTGAGTGAAACGTGTATGCAACAAAGAAAGCAGCTTTACAACACTTCTTTGTTGCTGCTTAATATCTAATAAACTTTTATAATACGAAATAAAATTTTATTGTTAAAATATATGTCAAATTTTTAAGTTATTTAAAAGAGGGGGAAGGAGAGAGAGAGAGAGAGAGAGAGAGAGAGACTAATTCATTTTACATCCGAAGAAAACAATCGCAATCAGCAAAAATAAGCCTTTATGACTTTTTTATTTAATTTATTCTAACCCTTTATGACTTTCGATATTATTATTGTTTTATTAATTTGGTTTATTCACTAGTATTTAAGTATTAAAAGTATTTGCAATTTGGTAAGCATTTCTTTTTTTAATATCCATCTTTGTCTTATACTTTTAGATATCGCAAATTGTTATGTATTTATTTCATTCAGCAATAGCTCTTTGTTTATCAATTTATTGCTTGAATAAATATACATAACTGAAATAAAAATGAAAATTGTATTCATGACAAAGGCATTTATTTAGTATAAAAATGACAATGTCCAAATTTTGAGTTTTTTTATTTCCGAAAATATTCTTATGACTAAATTTTAACTCTTATTATTATTTATTAATTATCATCTACTTTACAATTTTCAGAGTTATTTGTAAATATGTATATAGATTATAAATGAGTAGAAATGAAAATTTTTATTAAGTAGTGTCATTATAAATTTCTTAATTTAAAATAAAAATCATCAGTACTGCTTATTTATTATGATACAAAAGGCAAGGATATACCATGATATTAATCAATCAGTATGTTATTCAGTTTGAACTCCGATCCAAGGAAATGACACAATGGTTACAGAGAAGTTATAAAAGGGTCACCTTTTTACATTTATATGAATAAGGATCTCTTGAGCGAAGGGAGTGAAATAAACTTCTTTGTTGCTGTTTAATATAAAATCTAATAAACTTTTGTAATGCGAAATAAAATTTTAATGTTGAAAAGAATATTTCAACTTTTAAAGTTATTTAAAAAGAAAGAAAAACACTAATTTATTTTTCTATCAGCAGAAAACTGTCACAAACAGAATGGCTAATTGAATGAATGGAAAGGCGTTTCCTTTTATTTGTGATAACAAAAAGAGATTTTTCTTCTTTCTTTTATTCAAACTTATATGAACCCCATAGAAATGGAATTTCTTTTTTCAATTATTTCTTTTTTAAAAGTACTTTTTAGAATGAGGAATGAAATTTCATTTGTATTATTGTCGTACAACATTAGCATTTCATCTAAATTACAATTTTATTCAATTCGCTATATTTTTAAAGTAACGCATGATATATCAAAATCTGCACTGAAACAAGCGCATATTATGACAGTGGATAATATGAACTGGTTTATAGTGGCTGTGCTAAGGGAAAAACTGCATACATTATTTTATTTTCTTTATTTGCCTTTATAAAGAAACTCAATTAAATATTAATAAGAAATAAAAATTATACGACGGGCGTAGATTATGAAACACTTTCCAACAGTTCTAAAATACTGTAACGGTACTTCACCATTCAGTAAGGTAAAAGAAAAATTAAATGATAAAAATAATAAATAAAATTCTTAAATAAACATTTTAGAAAATGTATAACACATTTGAAAACTCAATTTCAGAAGTTAGTCTTAAAGATACTCAAATTCGTTTCTGCAGCCTTGTAATGATCTACAGATTTGTACATATACTACATGTATGCTAAAATTTAGTTAAGTTTGAAAAAAAATAATTTTTTTGAAAATTCATCTTTAGCATTTTCAGGGAATAGAGAAAAAGACTGTATTTATTTATTTATTTATTTATTTATTTATTTTTTGCACAATTTTGTATATTTTTTACAGATTTTTATACACATCATATATTAAGCTCCAGGCAATTGCCATCAATAGACGGCAATGCATCCAGTTCTTTGCGTAGACTTGTATATTAATTTATTTATAGTCTGCAAATATATTTTAGTGTACTATAAATATAAATCAGCTGTAAAATGCATTGGACAATTTAAAACCACCCTTAAGCGATTCACGCACATAGACAGGAATGCTTTCGAATTATTTTGTGCAGCTCTGTATATGATCTATATACTTTATATACACCATGTAGTAAGCAAGAAAAAAAATTAATAAATAAATAAAAATAAAAAATAAACGCAAACCAGTGTTAAAAACGCAGACAGTGCTGTTTGTGTGTTTGTGTGTCCCTGTAAATGATCGATATGCTACGCACTCTATATTCCACAGTAAACATTTTGTAACGCACCATAGTATGGTACATTCCTATATATTCATTTTAATTATGTTTGAAATAATGTAACATCATTAAAATATGCTGCAAATGATTTTTTTTCCCTAGCCCATTATATAATTAAATTAATTCTAGACCCTGTAAATGAATGATAAATGTTTCGCATTCCATATTTTACCAGAAAATATGTTTTATAGCCTCTCATAAATGCATATCAATTTCATTACGCTTAAAATAGTGTAACATCCTTAAAATACATTGCAATGGATCTTTCCCCCTTAGACTATAATGCATCGGAATTCTTTTGAGAATTTGTTTGATTATTCGCACTGATTTTATGCATATAATATATGTTAGTTTACAGTCATTTTCCACCTAGTATCCAAACTTTATTAAAAAAAAAAAAAAAAAAAAAAAAGTATTTGATTATTTACTGTGTTTTTTGTTTTCTTATACATATAGCACATTTTTTTTTTTTTTTTTTTTTTTTATAGTTGATTGTTATTTAAAGATAATTATTTACTTTTACAGGAAAATTAAAAACATCGTTTTAACTTTCATATACATCTAACACATCAAGAATTTCATGCATTGATAATCATGCTTAGTTTTTATATGCAAATGAATAACGTTATTCGAATTCTTGTGATATAATAATAAGAGCATATGCAAGATTTATGCATTTTTTGATTTCGTAAATGTGTCAGAAGTCGCGAGTTTTGATCTAGGAACAACCTTAATCTCTTCTACAGAAATTTATTTAGGTGAATAATTTAAATTATATATAAAGTAAAGAAATGTTGTTTCGATAATTAGAAGCAAGTTTAAAGATACAGGTCTCGAGCAAAACGAAATTTCATGTAAAAATTGAAAAGTGATATGAAGTAGGTATTTTACGTTATCGGAATACCTCTTAGAAGAAAATGAACACAAAGCGGGAAAATGTAAATTTATTTAGTCCTTTTAACAAACAAAAGGAAAGAACATTAAAATTAATGTAGTTATACAGTTGAACCTCGATTAAACAATTGCAAAGAGTCCTTTGAACACCATCTTTTAAATAAGGGTTACCTTTAAATCGGGGAATACATTGGAACTGCATAACTGTTGGTTATTAAATTTTGGAAAATATATGTAATTTTGCATTACATTTAGCTCTTTAAATATATAACTTTACTTTCAAATAAAATATTGCCGCATTTTGCTTAAATGTACAGTGTGACATGATTTTTTAAATTGTTTCAAAAGCATTATATAGATATTTATATGTATCAAATACCCACTGAATATACTATAATGCTACAAAGAGCTTCTCGTATTTTTCGTTCGTTCTGTAGGTAAAAACAGAGGGGGGAAATTAACATTTCCGCTTATTGAAAAAACTTTAAAAATTTTTGAAATTTAATAAAAATTGGCGTTAAATAGAGGAAAACTATCGCTAAAATGAGAATCATATAAGATATAAATAAATCTAGATGAATCCGAACCATGGAAATTTATCGTTAAATCGAAGAAATCCTTAAATCGGGTATTGAAAAATTGAGATTGTACAGTATATATAAAAATATTTGGAATCGAGAAAATGTCTAATACGTAATCCTTGAAACACTTAAAATTGAAAGTTTTAATCAATTTTGAGAATTTATGACTTTCGATATTTTTCATATTTTCATATTTATTATTTATTATTATTAAAAAAGAAAAATATTTAAATTTATGATAGACATTTCATTATCCACATGCATATTTTCGATATCTCAAGTAATTGCACATTCTTTTTCACTCTAGCTTTTTATTTATATGGTTATCGTTTGATTAAATATGCGTCACGTAATTTAAAATAGAACTTGAACTTCATTATGAAGACGTAAAAATGTGTATGCACTAGTGATGGGCATAACGATTATTTGGATTATTCGATTTAATCATTTGGTCATGCGCAGAAGCAAATCTGTCAAACTTCAATTTTTTTTATTATTATTATTATTCAATTACTACCAAAAATTTTGATTTAAAAAAAAAATCAGAAGCCTTTTTTTTTTTTTTTTTTTTCAAAATTTCTGTTAGTAATTGAATAATTTTTTTTTAAGTTTGACAAATATGATTCAGCGCATGCCTGAATGATTCATTCGAATAATCAAAATAATCGTTATGCCCATCATTAGTATGCACCCCATTTTTACATTCTTTTATTTAACGCGACGTGATTTTATATGTAAAGATGGAATTTTGTAATCGATTTTTCACCAATTTTCTCATATGCTAGAATTAAAAACAATTGTGTCCACAGGTGTGTTTACGATGATAGTACGACATTTTAATATTTTTAGAACTTAATTATAAAACAATACAATAATTTTAAGGCATTTTTCCTTTTTCCCGCCATAGGTGATGAATCGTCAAATATTCTTGAGGGTTGCAATTGTATGCGAGTTAAACAACAATGGATTTGATTATGTGAATATCTATATAAAGCTCGCTAAAATAGCCAAAATGGATGTAAAACTCCAGCAAAGATTCAATTTTAATAAAATATAAATATAAAATTACGTGTAATAATTAAAAAATATATGCTTTTCTCAATTAATAGTTTCATATTAATTAATTTATGATTATGCTTTGAGAAATCAATTTAGAAGTCCTAAAAAGATAGTTTGAATAATGTTTGCTTTTATTTCCTGCTAGACATATCTTTAAAAAGAAACAAGGCAAAAAATATATATTTTTTAATAAATTGACAAGCTTGTTCTTTCTATCAAGCGTAAGTCGAAGCGGTGAATTTTCGGGTTTGGTGCCCACGTCGATTTCACGTACTTTAGCGAAAATATTTTGGAAAAATCAAGAATTGCAGTCATTAAATTAGGCGTGATTTTCAAGATAAACTTTGAATGCATATAAAAGGTTGTTTTTTAAGAAAAGTATTTTTACTTTTATATTTATTAAATTTTTAGTTTATATAACTATAAACATTTATGGTTAAATGAAACTAAATTGTGAACATTTTGTAGTTTTCTTATTGTATTATTTAAATGTTTAATTAAGAAATATCGCTATGAACACGTATATAAAACATAAATATTTAGAGCACTAATTCGAATTGAGTGGTATCATTCTGAATACTTAATTTTGAAACGCAAATCATTATCATATCTATTCATTCCAATACAAAAAGGCAAGTATAAGTCATAATAAAAATTATTCGCTAATCTGTTTAGTTCTAATTTTTTATAATTAGCAATTTTTCTTTACTGATTTCTTTTCTTCTTTATAATTTATACATTATAGTATTTACTATTATAGACCTTGTTAATAAGTTTAAAATTATTCAAAAATTTAGCTATATACAGGGTGTTCGAAAAACATTGTTCTCGGCTTTTATTCCTTAAATATTCATCATACACATATATTATAAATTACAGATACTATGTTTAAAAAAATGTTGGTGAGGTGTTAATCATAAATTAAAATGTAAATGTTTACAGATAGAGTGCAGATGACGTGACTCAGAAATGCATTATAAGCAAATAAAATATGGCTCTTATATCTTCAGTTTTATTTACAAATCTACATAACTATGCTTCCTGAAAAATACCTTAAAATTTTACTTGGTGAATTACAGAATAAAACTTGAAAATGGCACAGTCAATAAACATTAAAACAACTTGCAATTGTGATTTTATTTTGTAATTTGCGTACGGCCCCTGAAACGCGATCATCCGACATGATTTTTCCCCTTTGCGAACACATATCCAGGCATCGAAAAGTGGTTTCAGTCAGCACTTATGTATTTTCATATCTCTGCGACTTTTTATGATAAAATGCTGAAATTTTGATTTTGGACATGACCTTATTAGTGTATGGTACACATTTTACTTATTGGGAGACATTTTTGTAGGAGGGCCGTAAAAAAATTTAAATTTTGCATTTATTTCTTCAAATTTAATCTGCTGAACATTTTAATCGATTTTATAAAATTATGTATCTTTTTTTACGTAACTTTGTAATTTATAATGCTATGATCAATATTTAAGGCATAAAAGCCGAGGTCGATGTTTTAGGGACACCCTGTATAGTCAATCTCTCAGTAAACAAGAACAATCTTAATTATGTAGTTAAAAATACATCCAAATAAAAGATATGCTGAAAATTAAATAAAGGTAAGTTGTCATTATAAAATTTATGGCAGCATTGTAACAATTTCTTAGAATTGTTTTTGTTTTTATTTATTTTTAAAATGCTTGAATTTTCTTTTACAATATTGTTTCATGTGCAGGTTTTTATTTTATTTAATAATCAGACAAATCCTAATACATATAATGATTTAGAATGCTTTACAAGCTTAAAAAAAGTATTTAATTGAAATAAAACATTCACGTTCTTTTACTTTACACTAAATATTATTAAATTACTTGTTTTTATTATTTTAATTTTGAAATAGTATTACTATAAGTAAATTATTCTATAAAATAAGAAATACTTTTGAATTAAAATAACTATTAGGAAAAAATTCATTGTTGAAAAGTATTATTTGTTTTGTATTGTAAATCATTTTTTTTCTTTGAAAAGTTAAAACCAATAGTAAAAAACAAAAATAGTGTATCATTTAATACCTTAGAAGAAAATTTAACGGCCTATATCGCCTGTGCAAATGTTTGTGAATAATTTAAGTTTTATTTGTTTACGGTGCGTTATCATTATGTTTGTTATTTGTTTGTTTGTTTTAAAACATATTCAAATTATAGAATTAGTTAATGTTAGAGACTATCTCAGTCTAGTCTAGTCTATGTATCTATGTATATTTTTTGTGCATCTATTTTGAGCTGACAGAACGCATACGGAAAACTTTTTAACAAAATAACAATGTAGGTATTTTTAACCCTTTGAGGGGCGGTGGGATATATTATACCCCACCTAATTTTAATCCGATTTGAACCAGAAACTTTTAATAAAATTTTACTTTTAACTTTGACGGGAAAAGTTGAAAAATTGCTTTTCCTTATTTTGAAATAAATTCTTTCATAAATACCGGTGGAGAATTCAACGTGACAGGAACACAATTGCTTGCCCCTGAAAGGGTTAAACTAAATTGAATATTTCATATTTTTAAGCACATTTTATTCCGTGTTTTATTCATACGCGAATGAAATCGTAAAATTATAAGGTATTATTATATTTATTTATTTAATGATTTTTGTGACCTTTTTTTCTATCCTGTTGTTACTGTAACTTTATTATGAAATAAATATCATAGGATTTATGTGTCTGACATTAAAAAGGTTTATAACTTCCTGATGCGTAAATTTTCTTTAAAACTTTATCCCAATATGTGATAATTATGAAGATTTTTAATGTAAAATATAGCTATATTGCAATCATTAATTAAATTTTAATTTCAATCAGCATTAATCTTGGATTACATATATTTCGTACAGTTAAAAAAAAATTGTCTTTGTAAATGTTTAGAAAATTTGCACAAATCTTCAAAAACATTATGTAAAAATATAACAAACGTATTCATTTAAAAGTATTTCAAAACAAATTGTGTGAATTTATCTTAAGAATGTTCTATAAATTGGGTGTTTTAATAATCAGTGAAAGTGTTAGAGCTATTCGTACGTTTATTATATGTTTGTTATTATACGTTTATATTTCGACAAATTTTCAATCTTATAATTTCACTAGAAGGTCATAATTTGGTAAATACAATAAGCACCAATAATTTTTATTGCTAATTAATAGAATGAGTACTTTTAAAAAACATTGAAAGCAGTAGTGCTAGTTAAATTTTTGTGATTTATTGCAATAAGTCAGATATTTAAATGAAAATTTGCAATAGAGATTTAAATTGTTCTTGCAAGATCACAATTCTTTTAGTACTCTATATAAGAAAAGGTATATAGATTAAGTTAAAAAGTTTCAGTTAAATACACCAATATACTGATTAAAAGTTTAAAAAAAATAAAGAATAGATTTGAGAAAAAAGTATTTTGCAATAATAAAGTATTTTGTAATCATCTTATGTAATACATGGGCTTTGCGATGTTAACATAGAGATAAAAATATACTTATCACGATATAAAGAATTAAATAATAATAATAATAATAATAATAATAATAATAATAATAATAATAATAATAATAATAGTAATAGTAATAATAATTTAAGAACATCAATTCGTTTGGATATCTTTTAAAAAAAGCTATATATATATATATATATATGTGTGTGTGTGTGTGTGTATACTATATATATATGTGTGTGTGTGTGTGTGTATACTATATGTATATGTATATATATATGTGTGCGTGTCTGTGTGTATATAATAAACTTTTGTAAATAATAACCATTAAATCTATGTATGTATATATGTATATATGTATATATGTTTGTTTATTATACGATGTTATTGTGTGTCAAACGTTGGTATTTTTAGTATATATATAGTAGCCCTCTTTTTATTAAAACTTGTTGTTGTTATCTTATTTTTTTGTTGTTGTTGTTTTTTGTTTTATGTTTCTATATATGATCTTTTTTTCCTGCGTACCTTTTGAAAAATAAATGCACTGCAAGTTAACACTAAGAAATCAATTTGGTTCTAAATCATCGATCAAACGAAAATAGTTATGTTCTACGTCTTGAAAACATTCTTGTTCGTTCTCTTATAATTCACAGTTGAAGAACTAGAAATGTGCCATCAGTAACACTCGGTGCATATACCACCAGAGTTTCGTTCTGAAGCCATTCCGCAAGTGACCAAATTGCGACAACGTGACAGCGGGCCTGCATAAAATGGCCCTCGTAATGGCGTCATGGACAGGTGCCCCTACAGTGGTAAACAACTTATGCTGCTGTTGCAACCCCTAACGACTACTGGTCAAGGAGGATTCAATTTAGCCTTAAGCACACCCTCGTGGACCACCAAACGATCTTTAGGGGTGATTCTCTCTTTGCTCCGCATCCTCTTCTCATTCCCTGATTTAGTTCTAGTGACTAAGAGGAGGGATCGAACTTTTTATCCTCTTTATCCTGTAGCATGGGAACATTTTCTTGGTCATTTCTGTTCTTAGTTGGTTACTGTAGTTTCTATGTGCCATATAACATAAAAAAGATTTAAATTTATTTATTTATTTATATAAATAAAAATTGTAAGCTTCTTTAACAGCTTGAATAAATTTATTTAAAGCAAATGATTTTATGATTTCTACTTTTGACAAGACTTAGGCGAAATATCTATATGATTTTTCTTCTCTTTTTGCGAGTTTAACTATACTCAGTTATTTTATAAATATTTATTTTTGTTAAAAACCTAAATAGACATTAAAATCACTTTTATATTGTTAATTATTGTCGAAAAGTTCTACTAAATTTCAGACGTGAGAGAAATCAGCCGTCTTAAGACATAGGAACAAAATCTCATGAAGAAAAAAAAATGATTTGTTAATTAAATTAGGAAAGAATTACAACGTATTTGTTTGCGAATGTGAGAACTAAATGGAAATTTAATTATAGTAACAATCAAGTGACTAAAGTGAGTAAACATTTCCATATTTAAGTTGGACAGAGTAAGCCATAATGGTACAAAATCGACATACTATAGACTTTTGTAATAATTATTAGAGTACATGCGCTAATATCGTAATATAAATCTTTATTAAAAGGATTTTTAATGAGATAGTAGACAGTCTAAATGTGAGTTGGATTTAGAAAAAAAAAAGGTGGACCCAATACTTTGTGTATCATTATTCATGCAAGAATAATATTGAAATAAGTAAATAACATTTTGGAAAGCAGGCACATTTTTTGCATTATTATTAGAATGTAAAGAAGATATGAGCACACGTGCTCAATATGGACACCAAGGCTAAAATAACACCATTTGAAAGTTTCAGTTGTTCAGAAAGATAATTGTAAATTTCAGTGCTGCAGCCTTGTAACAAACCAATATGGACATATCTTAGCCATATATTGCGTTTATTGGCCTGAAATACTGCTATAATATTGGAAGGTTGAGATTTTGAAAATATTAGCAAAAAATATTTAGTAAATGTAAAGCCACTAGAACCAATATTGTCGCAATATTGGTGTTTCAGTGTAAATATTTCTGTTTTAAAGCCAATATTTGTACAATAACGGTGCTTTATTGGAAATGTTTCCAATGTAAACGCAGTATTTATACAATGTCGACATTAAATTGGAAATATTTCCAATATAAAGCCAATATTTAGCCATATTGGAATTATATCGAAACTATTTCCAATGAAATGTCATTACTGCCTCAATATTTGATTTATTGACATAACATCGGCTAAATATTTCTTCCCAATATTGGCAGTGTGTCAATATTCCAATTTTAGAGAAATATTTCATTCCACTGAATGTAATATTAGCCCAAGATTAGGCCAAGATATAGTCTACATTGGCTTGATAGATACGAAGGTAAATTTACAAATGTGTAAAAAATTTCTTTTACTTAAATATTGAATAATATATATATATATATATATATATATATATATATATATATATATATATATATATATATATATATATATATATATATATGTAATACCACCGAATCTCTTATTTAAAGAAGACATGTAATAATATTTTACATTAATTGTTACAGTAATATTATAAGGTGTACTTATAGAAAAAGAAGAAAAAAGAATAAAAAAAAGCATTGAATAAGAAAATCATTTAAAAACATAAAGAAAATTAAAATAATAATAATAATAATGATGATGATAATAAAGGATTGTAACGCACAGCCTTTCAAGCAATGTAAGAAGCACTTAGTTGGATAAATAAATCCAACAGTTATCTATTACAGTTACAGATAATAGACGAAACGAACAGACAAGATGTTTAATTATTATGGTTAGATTTAAGTTTTAACACAAACAGTTAAGTTGTTTATGAATTTAAAATTAATCATCACATTTTTCGCTATAACAGTTAATGTAAAATATTATTACATGTTATCTTTAAATAAGAGATTCAGTCATTTTTTTATACGAACTCGTTAGTTAATTTTTGATTTGGAAGTTATATTATAGATAGATAGATAGATAGATTACATAGGTAGATATATTGCTGGATTGTTTGAAAGATATATAGATAAATAGATAGATTACATAGGTAGATAGATTGCTATATTGTTTGAAAGATATATATATATATATATATATAGATAGATAGATAGATAGTAATATATAAATTTCATTGCAAGGTTAATTAAAAGTAAAAGACATGCGTAGAAAAAAATAATAATAATGTATTAAAATATGGACTAAATCATCATTAAATAAGAAAATATTTCAACATTATATTACGAAAAAATGGCATAAAAATTTCCTAATGATACCAAAATTATAAGAAAAAGGAATGACAAATTATGCATGTCCTCGTCTCTTTCTAACCCGGAAGTAAAAGTGCTTGTTTCAAAGAAAACCATTGGAGACGTTTATAGATTTAGAGCTAAATGACGAACGCTTTTTATTAATTCGTCTTTTTTCTTTCCTTTTTTTCGAGAAAACATAACGGATATTAAGGAGGTCCTTTTGAACTAATTTTTTTATTTTAGTATTTTATACCTTTTTGACATATTATTAAAGGGCTTTATGAAAAAAAATGATTTAATCAAGGGAAAATACAATTCGTTTGGTAAATTTTCAAAACTAAATGTTTTGAAAATTTTTAAGAAAATTTTAAAACTTTACGTGTTTTACAATTTTGAACTTCGCGTGAGATGCAATGAAACGTGATGGGAGTGTTTTGGTAAGTGAAACTATCAATTGTATTCGGAAATAAGGAGCGTCTAGTTCAGTGCTATTTGAACAATGATATCGACCACCTACCATGTTATATCCTTACATTTCGAACAAAACTGGGTCAGTCTATTTCAAATTTCGTTAAATTGTTTTCATTATTGTTAAAATTATGAATGAATATCTGAATTCAGATTCAAGTGAGATTTCTGTATCTCTTTTTACTGAACTAGGGGGCTCTGCCCCCTACGAGCTACGCTCGCCAACCCCCGTTCTGACACCACAAACTGTAAAAACACTCTGATTTGATCAACCTTAAAACGATTGCGGAAGATTGAATTATAATTAAACGACCTGCTGTAATCGGCTGCTATAATCGGCCTTGTGTAATCGGCTGCTCGCTGTAATATCTGCTATAATCGGGTTTCCATTCATTTTCCTTTGACCAAGGGATTTTAAAGCCGAATCAACTGCTGTCGAGACAGCTAACAACTGTTGATAAAATAAGGTTAATTAAACATTTGAAAATCAACTCGTGCAAAATGGTTAAGTAAGCAATGTCGTGGCATCGGGAAATTTCATAACGATGCTATAGAAAATTGGGTATTATTCCATTATCCCGACTACTACTTTCTATAAAAGAAATGAACTGTCGCCAAAATATAGGATTTAAAGCCAAAAGTGCATATCTGTGGCGTCGCATTCAATTGATACCAGATGCGTTACGCGTGGTAGATATGTCATCGAGTGATCTTTAATTCAACGTTTATCTGTATTTTTAATTATATTTAATCAATTTATTAGTTATTTCGTTGATTTAAACGTAATTATTAAACGTAAAAATATAGCTTTTAATTGAACGGAAATATTATTAATTATATACGCTGTTTTAAAATTTGCAATAATAGATAAAATATTTGGTCGAAATAAATTAATCTTACTCTACTTAATGCTTTGAAAACGCGGAATAATTAAATTATTTACCTTTTTAATATTCACGCGCAAGTATATTTTTTATTCCGTTATTTTCTACATTTATTGCTTTTAACACGTGATCATTTAATTATTATTTTAAAGTTTTATTTCTGTTTTTAATAGTCACGTGTTAATACATTTCTTAATTGAAAGGGAATATTATTACGTGCGCTATTTTACAAATTGGCAACGATTCAAATAATGGAATTTATGAAATATGAAATAAATCTTCGTCAAAATAATGAAAATTTTAAATAAAAAATTGAAATATAACCTCAAAAAATGAGTCAAATTGAAAAAATAATTGCAGTCTGCACACCCCAACCTTGTCAACTATATCGTTACAAATTATGTTTAAATTCCTGTGCATAGTTTTCGTTTCTATAAAACTTTTATAAGAAAACTGTTTTGACCAACTTTGATTTTAAATATCTCTTAAAATAATTCTTCAATTTAAAAACTATCTACTTCAGCGTGTTTATCGAACATTTCTTTATAAAACCACTAATTTTTTTATTTTTATTTGCAATAGTTTTCTGGATATTAGTCCAGAAAGACTTCAAGGCACAAAATCTTAATTGACAGCGGCGGCCGCGGCGGTGGTTACTTTTTTTTAATATAGAGAGATAAATGGATTATGACACTAGTTTTTTGTACGAAAATTGTTTGTTGCACTATGAACTGCACTGTAAAAAATGACAAATATTTCTTAATTTAACTCTAACCTTTCGTAAGGTTTGCGAAAATATAATATAACATCTTTCGAGTTATCAGCGAATCCGAAAAGCGTTATTTTATCTTTTATCTTAGTTTTTGAAGTTTCTGACTTCAAAAACTAATGGATTTCCAAGAGTTAAAAAAGCATTTATGAAACAAATGCTTCTTTTGCTGCTCGAAATTTTCGGAAATGTTTCCGAGTAGTTTTACAGTGTATTAATCAGTATACTCAACCCGAAATATCCGTTTTTTGCGGTTGCTATCAATTCTCAAGTGTAATTTTCCTGTTTAACAAGCATGATAATTAACAGCATTAACATGATCATTAAATTTAATAGCATTAACATGAATTTAAATTAGCATTATTTTGTTAATCTTGCAAGTATAAACTCTGTTACTCGGCTGAAAACGTTTACTTGAGAAGGGATAGCGTCCGAAAAGACAATATTCCAAGTAGAGAAAACTGATTAATGTGTCGCAAAAACTACTCGGAATAAAATATCCTCCCAAAAAAAAAAAAAAAAAAAAAAAAAAAAGAACTGCAACAAAAATTGAAAAAGTAGAAAAGAGCCTATTTAGAGATCGACCTCATCAATAAAATGAGAAAAAAAAAAAACTATTTAAATATATCGAAATGAAAAATTGTTATTTCAAAAGAACACGCCCATAGGTTTAACATTAGCAGTGATGGAACAGTGGCGCATCAGAGTACTAATTGACACCATTAAATTTAAGTTGTATTTTTTACATTTTTTAAGGACAGAATTTGTGAGGTTTTTTAAGCTATTAAAATTTGGTGGTGACAGTTGCCAAAATGGTGGGCCACTGTTCCATCACTGCATTAGGTTGTGAGTGTCTTTGCGTAACTAGTGTAGGCTCTTAAGAAAAGGAAGAGCTAAAATAAGAAACTTTTTTTTTCCTGACAGTGTAGCACCTCTTAAAGTTTGTCCAATCTTTTTTTAATTCTTTTGTGTACGTATTATTAGGACTTAAGTGTTTAAAAATGTATAATATAAAATAAAATAAATAACGTATACATTTACCTCAAAGAAATAATAGAGGAAAATTAAAATGATTAACTATTGTATAAAGACAATAAATAAATTAGAGATTCCAGATACGGCGTATAAGTAAAAATTCGTTGTATTTGTGCATCAGAAGAATAGAGAGAGAAAAAAAAGACGATTCTGCTGGTGCAAAAACTGTTTAAGCGCACACACAACCCTCGGAAAAGGGATTTTCTACTTGTTGTCGGGCTAAGGAGAGGGGAGTGACTATTTGTGACAAGTGTGTGACATTCGCCGGCTCGGTTTGTCAGCCGAAAAGACAGCGGACGTCGATAGAACGTCGATACTGTGGCATCAAAAACGGGTAAAAGAGAAAAGACGTAGAAGCGATCTTTGTTGAAATTAATCTTGACTGGAAATCAGGTCTCTTTATCACTTTAATTTGCTGTTATTACTTACGCCCTTTTCTTTTTTAACAGAAATAGTTAGTGCAATCGCACAATAATTCCTTCGATTGCTTATGATAAAGTTAGAGGGGGGGGGGGGGGCGAGGAGTTAAGAATGGGAACAAAAAATATATATAAATATATAAATAAAAATTATGTTAACATTCGTTTTGAAATGTGTCAAGTTTATTATTGAATTAGACTTTATAAGTGAAAAAAATAATGGATTCACAACTGAAATAGAAAACAGAACATGGAAAGTACTGTGAATGTGACCTGAGTTAAGGAGTATGTTTAAAAATATATACATAATATTGTTAATTTTCTTATTTAAAACGGTTTTTGTGAGCAACCACCCTTTTAAAATTGATTCTTTAATCTCAAATAAGTTTGAATGGGGAAATACATGCTGTAATTAATCATATATAAATGTTTCTGCTTAAAAACTTAAAGACCACATATTTTAATTATATAAATTTAGAATTAAATTAAAAGAAATATGATGCAGCGAAGTTGTTTTTTGTTTAATGAAGTAAAAGTTACAGTACTAACTCTTTTTTTTTTTTTTAACCAAACTTTAGTATTGTTTTTAAAGGTATTTATTATTTTCTTTGCAATATCTTTCACTTGAATTCGCTTTCTGCGCTTTATATTATAAAATTTATACTATTGATTACGATTATATTAAACATTTATGTGTTTTTTTTTTATGAGTCACCGAATTTTTCAAAAATTACAAATTTTATTATTTTTTAATTGATTTGTTTCGAATGATTCAGATTAAAATATCTGAAATTTTCAAAGTATTGTAATTTTCTGTGATGGAAATATTTTATAGATATTTTATTTCAGAATTTTATAATTTTAAAAAACTTTTTGTGCATTAATGCGGTAATGACATGTAAACAACAAAATATTTTGACATTTCAACCTTTCCATAAAAATTATTTCCATAAAAATTATAACGTTAATATTAAGTTATCGTGAATTAATAAATACGGAAAAATCAAAGAATTTTTTTTTTCCATAACTGAAAAAAAAATTGTATTTACATAAAACGTAAAGACTATATTCTTTAATATGCCAGAATTATATTCTATAATTTCCAATTGAAAAAATATAATTAATTTATGTCTAAATATAATTTATTATTATGTATAGTAAAATTATGTGTATGTGTGTATATACATAAATATAGATAGATAAATAGAACATTTATTTTATCATTTTTGGAGGGTTTATTTATTTGTTTGTTATTATTACTATTTAAGTGCAGAACTATGATATCATTTTTACCAATAGTAATTTTAAATATTTAATTTTAAAAAAAAAACTAAATATGGACGATTATTGTCCATAAATAGTTATAATAAATAGTGACTACGTGAATAAAGCGACTAGGTATGTAAATGGTTATTGTACATAGTTATTTCTATAAATATTAATTAACTTAAGTGACTAAAAATGTAAATAACCACGTTGAAGAATAATTAGAACTGATCACCAAGATACAATTGATCACAATTGAATCAACTGATCATTATAGACGCATTGTGTAAAATGTTTTTAAAAATAAAGTTGAAAATAACTTTTTAAAAATTTATTACTAATATTGTTTTATAAATTGATCAATATTATTTAAAGCTATTTATATGTTTTATCTTTATCTGTTAGTTTTTGTAAAACATTTATGTGCTAAATTAAATTATAATTTTAATTTTAATAAAGGAAATTGTTAATATTTAACAAAATTTGTAGTTTTATCAGTTATAAATAAATAAATAAATAAATAAATGAAAACTTAAAGATTCAAAATAGCTGAAGATAAAAATAAATAAATAAATAAATAAATAATTGCAGCGCAGATAACATAAAATATGCATCATATTTTAAAATAGATTTCGCAAGATATTTAATACTGAGCTATTTAAAAAATAGTTCAGATTTCAAAAGACTATATTTTGGAAAGAAAATCACTGCATCCATAATGCACGATTTCCAGGTTATGAAGTTTCAAATCTTACATTCATTCAAAACGATATCTAATATCCTCCTAAATAATTTGTTCACATCATATTCAATTGAATTGGTGATTAATGAAAGGAAGTAAGTCCTACTTTTGGAATTTCCCAAATCATGGACATAGTGCCTTTCACACTCAACTTTTAAATTCATCCCTTACAAAACGGTCAATAAACATGGGGGAAAAAAACAACAACATTACAACCATTATGAGAAATGTCAAAATATGGATTAAGTTCCTTTCAACTATCACCGATTCAATTGATTTGACTGCCAATGTAACTCAATTGTTTAGGTTGTCCACAGTGTTGCCAAATCTGACGGGGATGTTTTATTCGGAAATTCTGTGAATTCTCCTCAGAAAGTTTCAATAGTTATTTTTGTTTCATAATACCATAAACAAAATATAAAAAATATCATTCAAAAATTTTCTGGTATGAATGTGGAATTTCTGAATGTAAAATCTGACAGATTTAGCATCACTGATTGTCCAGGTTAGTCTTTTAGTGTGGGCATGAAAAGATATTTTATGCTTCTCTCCAAGATGATATGATATTTTGGGACCGTGGGAGTAAACGTCAAGATTCCAGAGTAATGTTTGAGACTCTTTTACGTCCTATTTGATGAGATGTGATATTCATGCGAAATGTCATATAAAAAATTCGAAACTGGAAATTCACAGATTTTTTTTTTATAAGTGTGTTATAATTTTCCCTACCATACAGGTTTGTGAGATCTAGTCATACTTTTCTGTAATTCTGCTTATTCATCAATTCTGTGCATTAATTGTAATCGTTTAAAAATGAACGACTGAGAAAAATACATACGTATAATAGGAGAATAAATAAAATAAAATATATTCAGACAACACAATAAAAAATATATTATTTTTCTGTTTTTAAAATATATTATTTTTCTGTTTTTAAAATATATTATTTTTCTGTTTTTAAAATACATTATTTTTCTGTTTTTAAAATATATTATTTTTCTGTTTTTAAAATATATTATTTTTCTGTTTTTAAAATATATTATTTTTCTGTTTTTAAAATATATTATTTTTCTGTTTTTAATGCTATTCTGGATCTTTGCATTTTAGACACATGACTACAGCACAATTTGTCAGATCTAGTCATACTTTTATATAACTCTACTTAGTCATCAAATCTGTGTATTACTTCTAATCGTTTAAAAATGGACGACTGAGAATATATTATATATTATATACGTATATTAGAAGCAGTGACGGTTGTGACTGGCTTTATTTGGCGCACAAAATCCATGGTTGCCAAATTTATTCTTTTCTTACCACTATTTCGTAAAAAAATCTTTACCTAGCATATTGGCATAAAGTTCTGCAATTAAAACAAGTAAAAGTTTTCTTTAAAAAAAAATAATGATAAGAAAGATTAAAATTTTTAGTCATGCTTTTAGTGACCCCAAAAAAGCCATTCAAGAGCCACCACTGATTAGAAGAATAAATAAAATGAATCATGTTTAGTTAGCACTCCTATTTCAACCATCACAATAAATTGTATTTTTTCTTGTTTTTAATACATTTCCTAAATCTGTGAATTTTAGACATCCGACTACGGCACAATTTTAAGCACCATATGACTATTTTAGTGTCTTGTTCCATGCTAGAAATCGACTTTTTTCCTCATCTGAAATAGTAATAATACATTTTGGAATGTTGCTCATGTGGATTATATTTTGTTTATTTTTATTTATTCTATGTTTCTCTGATTATTCTTAATCTGAAGTCTGTCGATACGATTTCGATCTCAAAAACGTGGTATAAAAGATAACAATTCGAGAAAGCACTGTCATCATTCACCATCGATATTTTATGATATCGAAACGTATCGATGGGATTCAGAACTAGTTTCTTTGACACTATTTATGAAAGTCTTACGACTTCTAAGAAAATTTTCAGCTTATAGATGCATTTTGTGTTTTAGTATCGAAAAATGAATATTTTCTCAACACCTTATTTTATATCTTTAATATGCAATTTTTAGTTTAAGCGTACGGAGTGTGTAAATGTAAAATATTAAAGGAAGGACTCTTTATTCGAAGTAATTATACCATAATTCTCTTTGTTGTCAAATATATTTTATTCAAATATATTTTATTAGTCGTATTATTAGTACTAGAACAATCGAAGTTGTCATTTTGATGGATTTATAATTTCTTGTTAAAATCTATAAAAATTGTTCAGGTACTTTTATAATGATTTATGTGGATTATTTTCAAAGCATATATTTTTTAATTTATTAGTTATTAAAATTAATTATAAAATTAATTTTAGACTCAAAAACGTAAATCAACTTTTTTTTTATTCTTTTATGAAAACATTTATTTTATTTTTTTCTCAAATTAATGATGATTATATTTTCAACCAACGCGTCTCTATTTTTTTATGCGTTGCCTGCATTATTTTCTGTTTCTGTTTATCGTCGCTGAATTCAGAATTAAAAATTAAATGGTAAAGAAATAAAAATTTTCATTAGTTAACCACATAAATTAGATGAGATATATTATGAAAAAAAAATACACACCAAATTGATAGAATTTTGTAAAACTAGAGTTGTATTCAATACTGATTGTTCTAGTGCTAATGATTCTTCGTTAAAAAAAATTAATACATATATAAAATTTTAATTCTCAGCTAAAATCAAATCAAAATGTATTATTTATATTTATTTAGGTATTAAAATACGATTATTTAAGTGTTTTGATATTTTAACTAAGAAGTTTAGAATCGAAAAGCATGCAACATCACTTAGCTTTATTTTGCATAAACAATAAATAATATTTTATTAAAATAATGTAAGTCTTTGTTAAGTGAATATTCAAGTTAGTATTAATAAATTTGTAATGATCACTATAGAACAACCCAGGGAAATCGAAGTCAACCCTAGAATATCAAAATTAAATATTATTTTTCATTGTATTTAAGTTTTGTATATTACGTGTCTATGAAATCTTGCTACTTAGTTTTAATAATTATTTTTATCCTCCTGTTTTTATGTTGCTTTTCTGTAGTTCAATTTAGAGTTTATTCTTATTTGACCTCAAAATGTCTAGTTACTTTTTGTAATTTTTTGTAGTCTGAGTTCCAATTAAATGACTCTCTATTACCAAAAAATGTGTGAAAATAGATTTATCTTAAGACTTCAATTTTTCCTGTCAGTATCATGGTAATATAAAGTTGCTGGCATTAGTGAAGTCTTTAAAAATAACTGATTTTAATACTTCTTGTAAATCCATTCTATTAGATTGCTCCAAAAGTTTCTTTTGAGGCCTGCATTCAGCTACTTGATCTAAAGGTATTTATACGTAGATAGATAACTGTGTATTTTGGTTCGAGATGTTTTTAGCGCATCAGCTAATTCACGAAACTTTTATCAGGTAAATTGGACAGACATGAGCTTGGGCCAAATGTGTATATGTAGGAGATGGACAGTCATTGTTCTTTTTATTTTCGTTACTGATTAAACATATCTTAAACTGAATATAAACTATATTAATACTGAGTATTATTTCAGTAAATGGTGTTAATCTCGTGACAAGTATCGATAATATTGTCACTTTCTCAAAACAATGCAACATACTCTAATAGCAAAATAACATTGGCCTGCATTGTTAATAATGACTATACCTTGGCCAATACTCGCAAAATTGGCATGAAATATTCCCTAGCATCGGGATGATTATATTTCGCCAGTACTAGTGTAATATTAGGAAAAAATCTTTGACCATTCCATTGTCAATATCTTCAAGATAAAGCCAATTATTTATTTTATTGCCGTTTTATTGCAAGAGTTTTCAATTTAAAGCCAATATTTTTTTAATAGTTGCATTTCATTGCAAATGTTTCCAATATAAATTCTATATACAACCAATACTGGTATTGCAGTAGAACTATTTCCGATAAATGCAATAGGGGGCGCAATACTGGACCTGAATTTAATCAACATTGGTTTGCCTCTAGGTCAATATTTTTATTGATTATTGATCCTTTAGAGGATTATGGAAGTGTGTGTATGATTATTTAATGTAAATAAAATAAATTTTAGAATAGCTAGATGGCAAATGAAAATGATGACAACAGTCTCTGATAGCTAAGGTAATATATTTACATAAACAATACCAGAAAAAGTAGCTGTGTGCAGGTCATTAAAAGAAACTTTTGCGTAAATTTAATTTAACTGCAGATGGTAAATAAAGTATCAGCCGCTTATATGAATCATTGTTTTGTCAAAGCAACTAACCACCTTTGTGAATCACATCATTAAAATTAAAAAGGAAATCATAAAGTTGTTTTGTTCCATTTTAAAATATTTTGCTTTAATGAATTAAAACAAACAGGATTCATTTAAGCGGCATCTATTGAAGTTATTGTCACAAACAAAAAAAAGAGTCTATAATCGGAACTCCCCTCTCATTGATTGTGTGATAGAAATCTTAACTTTTATTTTCTACATACTCAATTAATACTCTTGCTTTTTTTTCTTTTTTTTCATTTTCTCGAAATCTTTTTTTATTTTTTCTTCTTCTTCTTTGCTAAGAGTTGTGCTTTTTGTGATGTCTTTATTTTTTGTCTTTGCTAACTGGCACTGAGACTTGCTCTCTTGTCTCATTGCAGAGTATCAGATGCGCAATGAAAACCAGAGAGCAGGGCCAGGCCGGAATCTACAGCGGAGAGGGCTCTTCAGGCAGTGAGTGTCCATCTCTCTCTATCTATCTCTCTTCTTATTCCTCACCTACTCCTCACCCTAACCCCCTATTTTCCTGCAATAGATATTAAGAAAATTCTATATATATCTGATTTGTAAAGCCGAAATATTTTTTCCTGCATGTATCTTAAGCAAGTTTTCATAAATATGCTACAGTAATATTAGACTGTACACTGCAAAAAAAAAGTGTTGATTTTACAGTATAATACTGACAGTATTATACCTTAAAATTAACAGTAATAAACAGTAAAATAAGCAGCAATACGGTGCCGCGCATTTTTTGCAATGTATTTTAAGTATACTTTTCAAAAAAGTCAAGATTTGTTTATTGCTTTGTGAGGACTAAGCTATAACAAAAGTCAAGTGTTTTCTCAATCCAGGAAAATATAATATAACAACGAACGAAAATATTACAATAACCTCTTCCGAGTTGCCCATGATTAAGAAAAGCGTCCTTTGTCTCTAAAAACCTCAGAAACCAATAAACATAAAAAAAAATTAAAACAATTAGCTTAATTTTGTCACATATTCTTAGGTAGTTTCTAAAATCCGGGAAAAGTTTTAGGCTTTCATTTTTAATTTAATACACTGCAAAAAAAAAAAAAAAAAAAAAAAAAAAAAAAAGGTGTATGCGCGGTAGCGTATTACTGCTTATTTTACTGTTTATTTCTGTTAATTTCATGGTATAATACTGGCAGCTGGGATGCCAGTATTATACTGTAAAATCAACACTTTTTTTTTTTTTTTTTTTTTTTTTTTTTTTTTTTTGCAGTGTAGCAAAAGTTTTGTGACCGAGTCAATCAATCCACACAAACTCATATTTATTAAAAGAAAAAGTAATGAAAAACTGTTGATTATGCACATTCATAGAAAGAAATTTTGTTAATTAATATTGGTTTTATTGATTTTCTTGACTTAGTTTCAAAACTTAACAGCCAACCGTGGAAAACTAATAAGAAATATCAATATTTTGATGAAATAATTACCAGGCATTATGTAAAAATTATTACATTATTTGATATACTCGCTTTATAAAGTCTAAATATTTTCTTGATTGCTTTTTAAAAAACTTTCGTGAATATGCTAAGAAATTTGATGTGCTATATTATACTATAGCAAACGTTTTGAGACCGAGTCCATAAATCCATACAGACCAATTTTTATTACCAGAGATACTAGTGACAAACTGTTAATTACGCGCATTAATGAAAAATAAATCTTTTTGTTGATAAATATTGGTGTGTATGGATTTTTTGGCTCAATTTCAAAACTTTACAGCAAACCGTTAACTGATAAAAAAAAATTCTACATTTTGATGAAATAATTACCAAACATTATGTAACAATTATTTGATATACTCGATTTATAAAGTCCAAATATTTTTTTTTTTCGCATGCATCTTAAAAACGTTTTCATAAATATGATAATAAATATTATATTAATTTAAAAAGTTAAAAATGAATAATATTAGGCTGTAACGAAAGTTTGAGAATAAGTCAAAAATCAATGGAAATCAATGTTTATTATTAAAAAAGAGTGGTCAAAATATTAATCAAACACACTAATGAAAAATAAACTTTTTTGTTGATAAATATTGGTTTACATAGTTTTTTTTTTTTTTTTTTTTAACTCAGTTTCAACCATTTTGCAAAAACCTGATAATCCTGATAATTCGAAACCCATTAACTCAAAAGATAAATCCATACTTTGATGAAATAATTATCAAACGTTACTTAACAATTATGACAAGTATTTGATACAAACCTTTTATAAAGCCAAGACATTTTTCGCTGCATGCATCTGAAAAAACTTTTCATAAGTATGTTGAGAAATATTGTACATTTAATGATAAAAAGTTAAAAAGAATAACAATTCAAATACCATTAACTGATGAGATAATTAATGATTTTATGAAATATTTTTTAAATATTGTTTAACAATTATTTAAATGATACATTCGCCTTATCAAATTTATTTCCTTTTCCTGCATGAATTTATATAAAAAAAAATTATAAGTATACTAAATATGTTATGCATTAAATATTTGAAATAACGAAAATGTGACAGTTAGAAAACTATTAATACATAAATTATACTTGATATAACGTATATATAATTTATAAAGCTGAAATAATTTTTCTTGCACGTATTTAAATTAAACTTTCATGTGTGCTAAAAATATGATGTATTTTTATGCTAAAAAATGTATTAGCCAATAATATATATATATATATATATATATATCAATTTCTCCTCCTGGCAATAACTTATCAAACCCCCTTTTAAAATTATGTAATCAAGTTAGATCTGAAACTATTGAACAAAAAAAAAAAAAAAAAAATTGTGATTTATTTTCACTGTTGAACAAAAAAGAACGCTTGTTTGGAAACTTTTTAAACTAATTATTTTTATTTATTAATGCGTAAATTATTATGTTTATTATTATGTTTATTATTATGTTTATTAATTTAAATTAATTATTCAAATTATAAATAGATATATATTATCATTTTTTTTAAATAGACTTTTCTTTTCCATTGAAATAAAATTGCTTAGCTTTCTCTGAATAATAATAATAATAATAATAATAATAAAACGATAATGACATCAAACCAATTAACCAGCTTGAAGGAAATTTTTCAAGGTATAATTTTAGAAGTCTTTATAAATTTTCATAAGAAGTGATAAGAATATATCTCTTAGTCTAGTAACAAATTTTATGATAATTTAAAATGTATTACATTTTATGGGACATCTTATTTTTTTGGTACTTTTCGGTTAGCCGGGCGCCAGTGATATATGTACATATATAAATACATATGTATGTACATACATATATGTATATATATGTTTATGCATATATATGTATACGTAGATATGTGTATATGTGTGTGTGTGTATATATATATACATGTATATATATCACTGGCGCCCGGCTAACCGAAAAGTACCATTTTTTTTTTTTTTTTTTTTTTTTTTTTTTGCGTTTTAAGAAAAAAAAGTCATTTTAAATAATCACAAGTTAAAAGTAAGTTGTATGAGAACGAAATTAAATAAAATATGGATTTTAAAAAACATATATTTTGAAACGTTATTAATCCTAAGGAATTCATCCTAAGGAAATGCTTCATACTCAAAAATTACTAACTGGAATTTTGTCTAATGGTTTTAAATAATTTCTATAATAACTTTAACGTCGGTGAAGGGCTCTCAACAAAAACGACGCTTATCCAAAATTGACAGTTGGAATAACGTCTCTGGATTAAACGTACAACCAGAACTTTCTCGCCTCATAAAGTACGTTTGTTTGTTTGTTTGTTTTTAACGACTTCAGAGCGTTGTAAATAGCATTGACAATGGTAGTGTCAGTGCTACCACGGACGATAACTTTTATATTCTATTCCCACCACTATATTTTAAAACTAAATTTTTTAATATATTTTTCTTGCACATGTTGTTAAAGTGTATGTAAAAGGTTTCTGTTTCGAGAATGTGGTGCGAGATAGAATTAAAAAGTAGTCTCCAGATGCAGCCTTGTATTGTGTTGTTAGCCCATTTTCGTAGTTTTTTAATAAAAGTTGTTTTTATTGGGAACGCTTCAATTTATTTGCATTAAATTAACAAAATTAAGTTTGTGTTTTTTATAATGAATTTTTTCACAATTTATAAGCAGGATTCCAAGACAAACTTACAAAAAAAACTCTACCTATGGGCGTTATGTTAGCTTTGCTAAAAAAAAAAAAAAACGTTTCTTGTATTCATATTTAGAAACCAAATTTTATGCGTAGGCAGGGCTACCAAGTGTCCGGATTTTTTAATACCAGAATCGTCTTATAGAAGATTTTACGTTATTTTATCGAAGAATTCTTCAATTAAATAAAGCAAATTTTCTATACGGAAATACCGATATTCAAAAAGGCGGAGACATGTAAAAGCAAATTCCATATTTCCGAGCTATAAAACAGAAAACATATTTTTACCTCTTTCATTTGCAAAGAGTTGAATCGTTTTTAAAATTTTTAGTACAGTAGTTGCTCATTGCATGGTTCATTGCTTAACATATCAGCAGCTTTTATAAATACAACTATGTAAAATAAAATAGAAATCATATAATTTTTTATACCTATTACAACTAGTGGCTTTAACCACTTCAGGACGGGCGTCATTTAGCGAACATTTTAATTTTTAATATCAGTTATTCCGTATAGTGTTTTTAGCCGCATTTAACAGAAGAATTCGACGATTAGACAAGGCAAAGATTATGACTGACATATGACTGAAATAAAGAAAAATGTACTTTAGTAACAGCCTATAGTTATACTTTTCTATCATCTGCTTATAAAATTAATGCCCCCCCCACCCCTGAAACTATCTTTTTTTTAAACTAAAAAAAAATAATAAAAAGTAAATACATAAATAAATCTTGAAGTTTTATATCGCTGCCAATCTCTTCAGTTTTTGGGACCACTATTCTCTAATAGTAACCTTCGTCTTATTTTATCGCAGAATTTCTGCCATTAAATAAGGCTAATATTTCTATTGAAAAATAGTGGTACTCATAAACGGGTACGTTGGCAACTGTGGTTTTGTGAAAGATAAAGTTGAGATTTCAACACTGGAGGGAGATCCAACATTCATCATATGCAATATCTATTCGCATATCCTATATATGATGCCAAACACTTATTTTTCAATTCCTACAATTAGTTCATACTCTCCCTATATATATTTATATATCTTGTTCAAATTTTTAATCGTTAATAAAATACTTTTTATTCATCCACTCAAGTTCAAATACATTTTTTTAAACTTGTAATGGATGCCACTTGATGTTAATACAGTTTTTTCAAATATTAATTCATTAATTAAATTAAATTAATTAATTTTAGTTTTTGTATCATAAAAAGTGACTAAAATAAGTAGCAGCGCTTAAGACAGCGGCATATCTAGTCATGGCGTAGTGGTCGGGACCTCTTGTTTACTAAACGGAAGATTGTTGGTTCGATTCTGGCTCCAAATAGGAAACAAGTATGTACGCAAAAAAGTCAGTTATAATGCAGTTTTTATCAGTGAATTTTTTTTAACTATCGTGGCAAGGTTTTGGTATTTACACAAAACTCACTAAGAAATGCGAAAAAAGAGAAAGCAGAAATATATAAGGTTGTTCTTGAGAAGTCACTTTTTTTTCTGGTCTTATAATGTTTATTTTAACATTATAAAAAAATTTTAAAAATACGGAAGATATCTGTTATAAACCGGAAATTTAAATATATGTAGGAATATATGTATAATACCACTGTAAAAAAAATTTCCTGAAAAAAACGGAAATTGCACTGGCAATCGCCAGTACTATTTCCGTAATTTAGCGGGAAAAAAAATCCGTAAATTCCAGAAAATACATATAAATTTCTCTTATATAAGATATTTAGCAGGATATAAATTTAGGAATAAATACCGTCGGTGGCGAAGCATGTAGATCGCTGGAAAAATTTTATTTTTGACCTAAGTAGGAATTGACTTATTTATTTATTTATTTTAATTATTATTACTTGTTAAGGTTAAGTTTACAACATAATGTTTTATTTTTATTTTAACGGCGTTTCTTATATTTCTCTGAATAGTTTACATAAAAAATGTTTTTATATACTCAAATGTTAAGTTTGCTCAACTCTAAGGGAAATAAACTAATGTGGAGAAAATTTTATCTTTGTACTCTGCACCACTTTTTCTGCTCATCTACGCTTAATGTAAGAAATACTGTTTTACAGGCATGTAAGACTTCATAGTAAATCTGCTACTTTTAAACAATTAAAGAGTTTAGAATCAATCAAAGAACTAAAAAATAGAGTTTTGATGTTTAAGTGATTTATTTCCTTTTATTAAGTTTTTATTAGTATTATTATTATTATTCTGAAGGTAATATGAAATTTTGTGTGAACGTATATTTTATTGTACGTATTACGCATTGTATTTTCTTTATGCGTATTAATTTTTTAAAATCATTTATAACTTTTATATTAAAGAAAATTGCTTTTTAACTTATTTTTTTAAATTATATTGCTATTTTTTATTATTATTAATAATACATTTTCGACTAATTGTAAATTCAAAATACATTGACGGGAAATCTTAATATTAGTTCGTGAAATTTTTTTTAAACTTAATTTTTAAGATATATTTTTATATTTTTTATTTGAATTTTGCTTAGGAGTTTAAGAGCTTAATTAAACTTTATTAAAGTCTAAACACGTCATATTTTTTATTCAAATAAATGGAATTCTGAAAGCTCAGTTAAAACCTTTTATGAATTGGAATTCTAAAATGATATTTAAAAATAATTTGAAAAAGGCTTACCACAAAAAAAAAATTTAAAAAAAAATTTAAAAAAATTAATTTTTTTTTTAATCTAAATAAATCTAAATAAATAAATAAGCAAAACTAAATTCTGAACTTTATTTAAATTAAAAATTATGAAAAATTTAAAAATGCATTTAGTAGCGCATGACTTCTGTTCATCTTACGAGTCTTTTAAACCATTTCAGTCATAACTTTTACACTAAGAAATTTTCTATAAAAGAAGATCTATCTGACACGCAATTTTCTACAGACAATGCAATTATAAAACAAAATAATACATATTTATTTCATGAAAAAATTATCCAAATTTCCGATTTTATTTAATCTTCTTTTAAAAATTGTCTAGTGCTAATTCTTTCTAATTTCGTGTAAATGAGGACTTAAACATAAACTAAATATATTTTTAAATATTAACTAACATTCAAAATAAATGCTTATTATTATTATTATTATTATTATTATTGAAAAATTATTGAATTTTAAAAATAACAAATACTATAATTGTAAAATTGTCTGCATATTAATTTTATTTACAAAAAAAAAAGTGATAATTAATATTAAAACTACAGTAAACATAAATTTTAAATTATCTTTTACAAAGACATACTGAAGTGGTATAGTGGTATTTTAAAACTTTTATGCTAAATAATTATTATGTTAGGCTAATCATCTTGTTGCAAAATTCTATTGTATTTATTTTTGGATTTTTAAGTATTTTGTATTTTATTTTTTATCACATTGACCTAGTTAGGAAGTTCAATTATATTTATTATTTTTTTTAAGCCATAAGCTATTATAGAAAACTAGATGGAACCCGTCAAAATTTGACGGCAAACAACTTGATAGTACCATAAAAATAAAATTTATAGTTGCTTTAACTTGACAAATTTCATAGTGGGGAGGATAATATGATTAAGTGGTCACAGACCTTTCCAATGATATATCACATGAGGTTGTGTGCAAAATTTAGAAAGTACCCCTTGGGGGGGGGGGGGGCAAAGTGGGGAGATGGGCATCGGAGATGCATAATATGATATAAGTGGTCACAGGCCTTTCCAATGATATATAACATGAGGGTTGTGTGCAAAATTTAGAAAGTACCCCTTGGGGAGGGGGGGGGCAAAGTGGGGAGATGAACATCGGAGATGCATAATATGATTAAGCAGTCACAGACCTTTCCAACAATATATGACATGAGGGGTGTCAACAAAATTTAGAAAAGTATCCCTTGGGGGGGTGGGGGGGGGGCAAAGTGGGGAGTTGGACATTTGAGATGCATAATATGATTAAGTGGTCACAGACCTTTAAAATGATATATAACATGAGGGTTGTGTGCAAAATTTATAAAGTACCCTTTGGGGGGGGTGGGGGGGCAAAGTGGGGAGATGGACATCAGAGATGCATAATACGATTAAGCAGTCACAGACCTTTCCAATGATATATAACATGAGGGTTGTGTGCAAAATTTATAAAGTACCCTTTGGGGGGGGGGGGGGCAAAGTGGGGAGATGAACATCGGAGATGCATAATATGATTAAGCAGTCACAGACCTTTCCAACAATATATGACATGAGGGGTGTCAACAAAATTTAGAAAAGTATCCCTTGGGGGGGGTGGGGGGGGGCAAAGTCGGGAGTTGGACATTCGAGATGCATAATATGATTAAGTGGTCACAGACCTTTCCAATGATATATAACATGAGGGTTGTGTGCAAAATTTATAAAGTACCCTTTGGGGGGGTGGGGGGGCAAAGTGGGGAGATGGACATCAGAGATGCATAATACGATTAAGCAGTCACAGACCTTTCCAATGATATATAATATGAGGGTTGTGTGCAAAATTTATAAAGTACCCTTTGGGGGGGGGGGGGGCAAAGTGGGGAGATGGACATCGGAGATGCATAATATGATTAAGCAGTCACAGACCTTTCCAACAATATATAACATGAGGGGTGTCAACAAAATTTATAAAAGTTCCTTCCTTAGGGGGGGGGGGGGTGGCGGGATGGACCCCGGAGATGCATAACATGAATAAGCGGTCAAAGACTTTTCCAGTGGTATATCACATGAGAGGTGTCTGCAAAATTTAGAAAAGTGTCCCACTTGGGGGGGGGGGGGATAGACCCGAGATGCATAATATGATTAAGCAGTCACAGACCTTTCCAATGATATATAACATGAGGGTTGTGTGCAAAATTTATAAAGTACCCTTTGGGGGGGGGAGGGGGGGTGGCGGGATGGACCCCGGAGATGCATAACATGAATAAGTGGTCAAAGACTTTTCCAGCGATATATCACATGAGATGTGTCAACAAAATTTATAAAAGTGCCTTCCTTAGGGGGGGGGGGGTGGCTGGATGGACCCTGGAGATGCATAACATGAATAAGCGGTAAAAGACTTTTCCAGCGATATACCACATGAGAGGTGTCTGCAAAATTTAGAAAAGTGTCCCACTTGGGGGGGGGGGGTGAGATAGACCCGAGATGCATAATATGATTAAGCAGTCACAGACCTTTCCAATGATATATAACATGAGGGTTGTGTGCAAAATTTATAAAGTACCCTTTGGAGGGGGGAGGGGGGTGGCGGGATGGACCCCGGAGATGCATAACATGAATAAGCGGTCAAAGAATTTTCCAGCGATATATCACATGAGAGGTGTCTGCAAAATTTAGAAAAGTGTCCCACTTGGGGGGATAGACCCGAGATGCATAACATGAAAAAGAGGTCACAGGCGTTCCAACTTGCAACTTTTTCTCGAAGGCATTTGACAATATTAAATTTTTTTTTACCCAAGACAATTTAACGATATTCTTAATTTTTTTGCGTAATTCGTCAAACGTTCATGGAAAAAATCATGAAATTCGCTAATCAATAGTTGATAAATTATAAAATTCAACAATCGATAGCAGTAAAATCGGTCAATCGATAATGGAAAAATCACAAAATTCATCAAATGGTTCACGTAAAAAAAATTGTCCTGCACACTGATGATATGATCAAAAGGGTTTTGAAGTATAGGACAAAATTAGCACTTGCCAAACAGCGAGTAATCCTGAAAATTTGGCAATGGACTTTATTGCCACCACTGGTCAAACATAATAGTCACACTCACCAATTGCGATGATTGAATGGAAAAAGATTTTTTTCTCCGCTGTCGCTCGACAAATTTCGAAACCATTTGGCGAATTTCACGATTTTTTCTCCGAAATTGACGGATTGTGATTTTTTTTCTCGAAGCCATTTGACGATATTCGAAAACTTTTTCCCCCGAAACCAGTTGATGAATTTTGCGATTTTTCCACTGTCGATTAATGAATTTTGCGATTTTTCCGCTATCGATTGACGAATTTATCAACTATTGATTAATGAATTTCATGATTTTATCCATGAACGAACAAATTGCGCACTTTCTTTCCGCTAATGTTTGACACATTTCGCCCTTTACAATTCAGCCAATGAGTTGAACGTTGTTTCTTTCCAGAAATGTCAAGAATGAAACAATGATTCTTTAGGATGAATTTTCTTCGTTCGATGCACCATGGAAGAAAGAATGTGTGCAATGCAGCAACGGGCGTCACAGACTTTTTAGGGCACCTGCAGACTAAAAACATCTAACCAATCTTCGCGGGGGGGGGGAATCACAGATTTCGTCAAATGATTGAGGAAAAAACACTAAATTCATCAAAGGATCATGGGGAAACATGACTTTCGTTAAAAGACATCAGAAAAAACATTAATTATGCAAAAGGATCGTGAAAGATAAGCAAATTTTGTCAAAGAATCGCAAAAAAGGAAAGTTCACCAAAAGGTCATGCTTTTTTACTAAATTTCGTCTAAAAATTGCGGAATAAAATGTATTTTATCAAAGAATCGCTGGAAAATGCGAATTTCGTTAAGGATCATGAGAAAATGCGAAATTCTTCAAAGGATCGCTGAAAAAACATGAATTTCGTCAAAGAATTGCTGAAAAAACATGAATCTCGCCCAATAATAGAAAAATCATGGTTCATAATCATTATATCTAGTAGTATATGTAAATACAGTTTGTGATATAAGACAAAATTAACACTCACCAATCGGCGAGTAATACTGAAAATTGGTAATTGATGTTATTGCCAGTACTGGCTAAACTTAATAGTCACACTCGCCAATTGCGATGATTGAATGTAAAACGAAATTTTTTTCCCGCTGTCACTTAAAGAATTTTTAAACCATTTGGTGAAGTTTTTCCCGAAACCATTTTGTGAATTTCCCGATTTTTTCTTCAAAATCATTTTTCAACAATATTCGACCCAATACGCATGCGTCAAAAAAATCGCCGGCCAATGAGGTGAGAGTCTATTACTGTCTCTATTAACGTGTTTGGGATCATCTCCTGTTTTTTTTTTCTTGCACATTGCATTAAACCTAGGAAGGTATTTATATAGAACTCACTGTGGAGTGTTTAGAAGGTATTTATTTTATTTATTATAATTTGTATGAATACTTAGGTGTCCATTTCGGATTTACTGTTTAAAAATGAATTTAGGCTCATTTAACATTCGCAAAATCAATCCCGATGGAAATTGTGTTTTTAGATCTCTATCATTTTGTGTATATAGTACAGAAAATAATTATTCAAACGTACGTAAAATATCGTAGAACACGTAATACAAAATTGGACCACTTATAGTCCGTTTATTATCGGGGATGAATCTTATGGTGTTCCGATTGCTAATGAAAACGATTATGTAAATATATGGTTCTTCATAGAAGTATGTGCTTCTTCACACTTCAATAGAAGCATTGTTTAAATTAATATAATTCTACAAATATGATGCAGTTTTAAAATATTGAGTAATGATTAATATAGTCAAGGAATCTACTCATATACGTAATTAAGTTTTGGTACTTCTCTATTATCTCATCGACCACTTTTCATAACAAAAAACTATCGCCAAACTGTAACGCCAAATAAACGGGAGAACGTTGTCATTAATACGCGCAAATGTTGAATTAAAAACCACTTGACGACATAACAAACACGTATAATGCTTCCGACATCAAGTAAATGGGATTGCATTTTTGGCATTTAATCATACATTTTGGCAATAGTATTTTGTTATGAAAAGTGGACGATGGGATAATAGAGAAGTACCTAAGTTTTTTATACCAATTTTGAAAATTTATCTTTTTTTGACATTTAAAAAAAATAACAGAAAAAACATTACAAATTTGCCCATTTGCTCAGCGGTCAAAGGATTAAGAAAATATTAATGATTAGCGGAACTGGTTCTAGCTATGAAGTAATATTATTTTGCTCAAAAACCCCCAGCAAAAAAATAATTACAAAGAATAAGTAATCGTCTTTAAATATACAAAAAACAATGTGATTAATGGCCAGGATTTTTTTACATATAACATTTTTTATATACAAAATAAAAACCGAAATAACCTCATTCATTTCACCCGATGTCAAAAATAGTTTTGTTTTCCACATTCTTGGGCAAAGCACTAAATCAATAAAATCACCAATTTGTGACAAATTATGAGTTTCATATGAATCGCCCATGAACGGACATGCAAACTGGTAAAAAATGAATGTAATAAATTAAAACATTCAAGATTTGTATACATACAAACAATACAATGTAAATATTAATATTGTTTGTATATATACTTCTTTGTATACATATATTGTTTGTATACATACAAACAAATATAATGTAAACATTATTCAAATATTAAGAGTTTACAAATCAAAACATTCTAAACATTTGTATACATACAAACAATATAATGCATACATACTCTTTACAAATTAAATAGCACACTTATGTAATGACAAAACTTTTAAATCGAATAGAGATAATATATTTCTGTTAAAAAATAATGCTAAAGTTCAGACTTACATATATTATACATTCACATAAAGCTAGTCACATTCCTGCATATTTATTAAATATTTAGTTGCTAAATATAGAAATAATATTTTATAATTTATATTCAGGCGCTCAGATTCGCTTTTTTCGAACACATAATAATAAAAATATTACTACCGTGCGTACTGTCTTTTGACATTATATTTACATAATCGAATTCATTATCAATCGGAACACCATAAGATTCATTCCCGATAATAAACAGACCATAAGTGGTCCAATTTTGTATTACGTGTTCTACACGTTTGAATAATTATTTTCTGTACTATATAAACAAAATGATAGAGATCTAAAAAAAAAATTTCCATCGGGATTTCGCCAACTTATGAGCCTAAATTCATTTTTAAACAGTAAATCCGAAATGGACATCTAAGTATTCATACAAATTACAATAAATAAAATAAATAAATAAAATAAATACCTTCTAAACACTCCACAGTGAGTTCTAGATAAATATCTTCCTAGGTTTAACGCAACGTGACAACAGAAAAAACAACAGATGATACGATCCCAAACACGTTTGTAGAGACAGTCATAGACCCTCACCTCATTGGCCGGTGATTTTTTGACGCATGCGTATTCGATCGAATTTCGATGGAATAGATTTGACAGAATTACCAAACAGCTTTAAATATATGGATATTCAGGCGCTCAGATTCGCTTTTTTCGAACACATAATAATAAAAATATTACTACCGTGCGTACTGTCTTTTGACATTATATTTACATAATCGAATTCATTATCAATCGGAACACCATAAGATTCATTCCCGATAATAAACAGACCATAAGTGGTCCAATTTTGTATTACGTGTTCTACACGTTTGAATAATTATTTTCTGTACTATATAAACAAAATGATAGAGATCTAAAAAAAAAATTTCCATCGGGATTTCGCCAACTTATGAGCCTAAATTCATTTTTAAAACAGTAAATCCGAAATGGACATCTAAGTATTCATACAAATTACAATAAATAAAATAAATAAATAAAATAAATACCTTCTAAACACTCCACAGTGAGTTCTAGATAAATATCTTCCTAGGTTTAACGCAACGTGACAACAGAAAAAAACAACAGATGATACGATCCCAAACACGTTTGTAGAGACAGTCATAGACCCTCACCTCATTGGCCGGTGATTTTTTGACGCATGCGTATTCGATCGAATTTCGATGGAATAGATTTGACAGAATTACCAAACAGCTTTAAATATATGGATTTTCCTAATTATAAAATTCAGTTATTTTAATGCTATTAATAGTCTCAAAATTTGTGAAAATTATCTTTTAATATAGCGACTCATGCTTTAAAATTTTTCGAAAATCTTGTATAATTTTAACTTCATTATTTTACCAACCATTATATATGTGTGTGTGTGTGTGTGTGTGTGTGTGTGTGATAAATCAAAAACTGAAATTTAGATATTTTAAGAAGACATACAGGATAAGTCAAAATGATTGCCATGATTACAAATGACAATAACTTAATTGGAAGAAACGCCTTAAGTATATTACAGAAGAAGGACAACGTTTTGCTTGCGCACTTCATAGCTGTTCTATGTGGCGTTTTTTAGTCACACAGAAAATTTCAAAATGATAGTCCATTTTTGACCAGACATTGTGAATGCATTGTGAATATTTATTATTATTATTATTATTATTATTATTATTATTATTATTATTATTATTATTATTTATTGTCAATATTTTGACTCCTGTTTATGGAGATATTCCTTCTTTGCCTATAAAAGTGATCCAACTGAAAGTGCACTTAGAAAATGCACTGACGTATCACTAATGACGTGGCACTAATATATGTAGTGCCTATACATACGTTATTCACAATATCTGGCGCAAAGTGGATTGGTTGATTGATTGGTCAATTTCATGATGATTTGTGTATGACAGGAGCCACATGGAAGAGTTATGAAGTATGCAAACAAAACTTTGAGCTTCTTTCTATGACGTGTTTAGAAGTGTTTCTACCGATCATTGTTTATAACGAAGTTATTGTCATTTGTAATCAGGGCAATCATTTTGACTTACCCTGTATACTAAGAAGACACATAATAAGAATGTGTATGGTAAGAAAAGTGTGATCTTTTAAAATTTATTTGAAAAAATTGCGGTAAAGTTTTAAGTTTATATACATATATTTGTTTTAACCTGAGGACTCCCCACTTCGGTTCAGTACCCACTAGTGCCATTTGGGATTCTGCAACTTTAACTGCGTATAACTTTGTTGGCAATTGCATTGATAATGAAATAAAACCCATAATTCCTATACAAAATTTAATGAGGAATCGAACTGTGGTATTTATTTTTATGATAAATTTTTATATTGTTAATGAAAAATGAAAATTAATGAAAGCATATTTTCAAATAATGCCGACGTTTAAAATTGTGGTCAGTGCGAATCCGAACTAATGTGCAGATCACGGGTTAAATGAATGTGGTACTTTGATACTTCCGATTAGGTATAGTTATGTATAAAAATGCGAAAAGTTAAATGAAATATATATATATATATATATATATATATATATATATATATATATATATATATATACATATTAAAACTGATTATGTATCTATTATGTTTTGTTTTTCAATATTTGTATAT